>OX336398.1:124492111-129492111 GCA_946902985.2 Meconema thalassinum
AAAAAAGGGTATTGGTGACTGGTGATTGTTGTTGAAAGAGACGAAATGTTGTTTCTTTGAGGACTACTTTCCATAAGATTCACTGATTTATTATTTAGCGTATGGCTTATACAGATATCAGTAAAATATATAGATATAGGCTACATATTTTCAGAAAAGAAACAAAGTATTTGTGCTTCACAACTGAATATCCAGATTTTCAATCCAGCGTACAGCATCTGGAGTTACCAACATGAAGTCCGCTTCATCACCGTGATAAGTTCGAATCTTGCCTTGCATTCTCTGATAATGTGATGAATAGTCTGGTGTGGAGCTCCGCAGTCACACTCTGCATTAGGTAGCTTTTTCCACTTGTGAAGAGCGTCTCTGCACCGACCATGATCTGTTCTGATTCTGTTCAGGGCAGTCCAGGTCCGTGGCAGGTGGAATCCACTTGGAAATCTGGGACTTGAGAAGAAGGTATCGAGGCGCATATCCGTTGCTGCTTGCCCACTGACCTTTTCATTTATCAAGAGATTTAAAATCTTGGCATCCATGTCAGCAGCATCACGCAGAGTTGGATGGCATGATTTTAGTCTTTTAAGATTCAAAAGTGGCAGGTCATTATGCACGGGTAGACTAGGATTCCTGGAGATCTTGTGGAATTCTTTCATAAGGGCATTAGATCTGCGTAGATCAGGTGGCATTATACCGGTTAGATTCACTTCTAAATTTGAATACATTAATCTGTGTTAAGAGGGTCAGATGACCTCGTAGTTCCGCCCCTTAAAACCTCAATAACTAACATTCATAAGACTCTCATTGCGGTACTGAGAGGGGCGTGAACTTTTAGGTTAGGCTAGCCATTGTTCACTGTTAATTGCCCGTTGCCAAATAAATGCCAGCATCAGAATGCATAGGCCTATAATTGTCAAGTAATAAATACCAGCATCAGAATGCATATAATTGACTAGGCGAGCTAAAGAGTTGACTAGCGGGACTGGAGGTGGAACGGGGAAGTTTTCTCTCTCAAGTCTGTCACTCAGGTACATACACAGGTTTATCGACGGAAGTAAGGGGGGGGGGGGGGGGGGGGGGGGGGGGGGTAGGGGGTGCGAGGTGGGTTTTGGCCACATTCCTCACGTAACGCTTCTCTTTAGCTCCCATCAATAGACGTTGCAGAAAGAGAACATTATTATGGACTTTAAGGTAGCGGAGAAAGCCGAAGCGTTACGATCGGTTACGAAATGAAGTGAGAAGCGCGCTTTAAGTTATTGTGTCATGGGCGCGGTCTGAAATTGTGAATAAAATGCGAATAGGCCTACTGTCGATTTTTGTCTTTTTCTTTTTTCTTGATAATGAGAAACTCAAATTAGAGTATGGGAAGGAATATGCCTAGTGTACCATAACGTAAGGCAACGTGTTGGCAAAGCTCGTGCATTACTCAAGTGTTGTCCACATTTTTCCACTACAGTTGGAAAAAATTCCCCTAGGTTTTTTATATGTCAGATTTAGCGGAGTCCTTCTTTAATGCTTGGTTTCAAAAATGGACAGTTTTCCTTCAAATGAGTCTTTATTGTACTGTACATGGCATTAGAGCCGGGTAAAAGGCTTCTCAGATCCTATCAGTCTCGTGGGGCCCAGAATGAACAACAGAAGTGTAGGTTCTGGAACTGATCGCATAGGATCGGTAACGATAATTCTCGACTTGCTCGCTTGGGCAATATGACGCTGCCTGAAGGCACTGATACCTTCTGAATGTGTGTGCTTGCAGTTGTTAATGCGCATGCTCACAATACGAAAGCTTCGTGGCTGTCCCGAGACCTCTACCATGGCCGGCTCTGCCTCTACGCAACAAGCAAGCACCGGCCATAAACAAACTTCATTCCCACTTCATTCCTATACACTGAGGCTTGTTGCGTAAAAGGATTTCAAGGAAATTGTTCATTCCCTAGACTGGAGTCGGTGTTTGGTGGATCTCTTTCCGGTCATGGAGAGAGTCCGTCATTTTGTGTAGGCTAAGGATAGGTCATACAAGATCCACCCACTCGTACCTAATGAGAAGGGAAGACCCCCCACTTTGTACCTGTGGAGCCATTTTCACCGAGGCCCACATTTTAACCGAGAGTTTGGATCTTGCTGATCTACAAAGAAACCTTGGTTTGCAAATGACACTCAAATTTATATTAGCCGATGACGTGGTGGATGCTGATCTCGTCATCCGCTTTATAAGAGTTTTTGTTTTTCCGTAATTTTTGTTTATTTTTATAATTTATATGTTTATTTAATTTTTTGTTTTTGTTTTATTAATTTTTGATCTTTTTAAATTTAGGTGTCCACTTCAAAATTTTAAATTCTATTCCAAATCTGTATTCTTTAATCTGTGTTAAGAGGGGCAGATGACCTCGTAGTTCCGCCCCTTAAAACAACAATAACTAACTGACTCAACAACTTGTTCGTTTTTGAATGGTAATTTTTTGTTTTTCCGCAATTTTTGTTTGTGTTTTATTAATTTTAGATTTTTTTTTTAAATTTAGGTGTCCACCTCAAAATTTTAAATTCAATTCCAAATCCGTATTCTTTAATCTGTGTTCAGAGGGGCAGATGACCTCGTAGTTCCGCCCCTTAAAAACAACAATAACTAACTAACTAATATAAATTTTCCCGAGTACATTGACCTCAAAGACTTGTTTCTTTTTTGAATTCTGAATCTTTTGATTTTCCGTAATTTTTATTTATTATTCATTCTATTTTTGTGTGTTAATTTTCGGTCTTTTCATATTTTCATATTTAGATGTCTACCTCTAAATTTTTAATTTAATTCTATATTTGAATCCATATTAGAGGGGCAGATGACCTTGCTGTCCGCCCCTTAACTAACTCCGGTGCTGCCGTTAGCTATCCTGAGTGTTGTTTTCGTGGGGTTTTTATTGTTGCTTATTTTGTTTTTTTTTTCCCTTTTTCCAGTAGGGGAGACTGTTGTACCTTGGATCACTTTCAAAAGATCTTTAAAATGGCAGCCTCTTTTTGTTACTTTATTTGTCTCACAAACCTCACATATCAAACACACAATTATCTATCACAATAAATCCATTTGATCCTCATTATTGAAATATTAAATTTTTAAATCACGTTTTTCTTTAAGATGTACAAGTGATCCAAGGTACAATACCATCGTGTACCTTGGATCACAACGTCTTGTACCTTGGATCACACTATTTTGTACACTGCACATCACAATAGTTTTACATTTTATATGATTGCACTTGTGAAGATGCATCACTGCATAACAATACTAGGGCATTTGACTGGTTGTGTAAACAAAATCAGTTTATTTTACATTGTAGATCGAAAAATCTACCTGAAACCATAACTGTCCAGCTACTCGAGCAGATCCTCTTGATTCAACTGGTTTAGGAAGTTTAACTACGGTAATATATCTTGTTCATTAACGTCGAACACAATATCTTCGGATTCACAAACAAATTTACTGCTTCCTCCAATACGTTTATAGAACTTTATCTGAAATTCGAACCCATGAATATCTTGGGAAACTCTTCTTCCAACAAAATGTTCGGTTGCTCCTTTCTTTTTTGTAAATTGAACCAATACACAATCATCTCGTTGAAATGTTTCTCTCTCGAACTGTAGTTCATCATTTGCCTCAGTTACTTCTTGATTTCTAAACTCCAACAGTGTGGCTTCATTCTCGTCATCTGTTAAATCTTCTGTAGTTTTATCTACGTCATCCAAGTCAGAGTCACTGTCAAAGATTAATTGCTTAATGACCTTACGTTTCCGAGGCTTTTGTTGGTTTGACAACACTTTAGGCTCCATTTTTAAACTCTTCTTTAACTTTTGTTTCCGGATTTCTACCTTTTCGGGAGTGTCTGTTATAATTCTGGTGTTGCCTGGTTTCCTTCCCCTTTTCTTATTCTACCTTGCTGTGGCTTTTGGAAATGGTTGAATTTGTTCTGATGTTAGTATAGGCCTACTTGCAGGCCTACGGTTTTTCTAATTTGTTGCCATGTTTGTCATCTCCTGAAGCCTTGAAAGATTTCAAATTGCAAATCAGTGTAGTCAATTTCACTTTGCATGCTTCCCTAATTGATATTTGTTTATCTGGCGGTGCACGGTCAGCTTCAACAGCGTTCCGCATTGCCTCAGGATCAACAGGAGGTCGTTTATTGCCATACTTACTTCTTGGCATTGTTACCTAAAACAAAATACCAATGCATACCTGCCAACTTTTACGGTTTATCCGTAAAATTTACGGAAATTGCAGCATTTTACGGTTTTACGGATGAACGGTGTCATTTTACGATTTTGCGGACAAAAATTTGAAACGATAATTTACATTCGATAATACCGCCCACTTCCGTACAATCGATTGTTTGCGTGGGTCGGAGGCAAGTCCACGATAGTCGATAGCTTGTTCTTTGATATGATTCGTACTTTTAACCGTGTGGTGGTTGTGTCGTCATTTGTAATTGAATTTGAAGCCGGGATAACCCTTCTTCCATGTGTCGACAGGCTCTGCTTCGCATATTCTTTGTTCCGCTCCGTTCGCTCGTTGCGATTTAAACCATATTCTTTGACCACGTTAGTTGTTCATTGTTCGCGAAGTTGGCGTTCCTTGAATGTTTTCGTCTTTTAAGGTTATGGCATATTTTAATGAAGCGTTCGAGTTTTTGTGCTATAACTTCGTGCTTCGCAGTTTCCTGTATTCCTTCGACTAATTACATTCGTTCCACGTGTGTGTGTGTTTTTTTTCTACCATGTGCATATTCTTTCTTCACGAGGTTGGCGTCGTTTTCATTTAATGGCTTTGTGTGTCTTGACATGTTTTAATGAAGTGTTGGCTGTCTTAAGTGTTTTATGTTATAATTTTATGTGACGTTCAGTGATCCAGGTTCCTTTCGATGTTTTAGTAGATATCGAGAATGAACAAATCCAACAAGAAACAGTACTTCCAGACATTTAAAGAATCATACTCGGTTGATTTTCCGTGCATACTAAAATCAAGAAAGAGAGAAAAATTTGCCTTTTGCACGGTATGTGGGTGTGATATTAATATTGCACATGGTGGAAAAAACGATTTAAGTAATCATGTGAAGTGCGGTAAACACATTAGTTATGTTAAATCGAAGGAAGATAAGCAAGAAAATCAACACCTTTTTTGCTAAGTCTGGAAACGTTGACAGTGACGTAATTAGGGCCGAGTGTCTGTTTACTTCCTTTTTGGTGGAACACAATGTGCCCTTAAGTGCGGCTGATCATGCTGGTGCTTTATTTAAGACGATGTTTCCCACATCAGAAGTTGCAAAGAAATATAGTTGTGGTCGCACGAAAACGACATGTATTGTAAATAAAATGGCAAAAATGCATCATCTGAAGTTGTTAAGTGCCTTCAGAACGGACCGGATACAGATAAATCCCTTTTCTTTTCATCAGTGAGAAACTACTTTTATACTGCCTGTGACTACATCATCAACAAGTTTCCACTCAAGGATGACGTGTTAAAGAATGCTCAAGTTGCTAGGTTAGACAACATTGAAGATGCACAGTAATCTTCCATTCGTTTTTTCTTGGAAAAGTTTCCTATCATGTTATGCAAGGAAGAGAATGAAACTACAGATGAGGTGGTGAATGAGCTTCAGAGGCAGTTCACAGCTCTTCAGGTAGATGACACTTTGGCTGCACATCAAGATGCTGCAAGTGATTCCAGTTGGGCACAAATATCAAGAATTCGTGGAGCCGATGGACTTCTTAAGTATAACCGAATTTCTAGAGTATTGCTCTCTATTCTCACCATACCCCATAGCAATGCAGAATGTGAACGTTATTTTTAGCCTTGTGAAGAAAAATAGAACACTGTTCAGGTCATCCATGTCCAATGAATCTCTGGAGTCTATTTCTATTTTGAAGACCAGGCGTTCTGGTCCCTGTTATGACAAAACATTTTCTCAAGAATGTTTGCAGGAAGCTAAAAAGGCCACAACCATGACTTAAAAGTCGAACTAGCATGTGATTTGCAGTGTGTATTATATTATTTCTTGCCTGTGTTACGTTAAACAAGTTTTATTGTTTAAAGCCTTTTTCAATTATCGTATATCAGCTTAATCTATCAAGGAAGTCCTGTTATGTCTGCTCCAAACCAATATTCACCACGCCTGCTGCTGATTAACATGGATTTCTTCTTGATTGTTATGTTCATCTACAAATCATAGTAAGTAGATATGATTTCATTGAAGTATCCTGTTTAAAGCATGAATTATTGTATTTTGTAGCCCAGAAGTATTATTATTTTCGTCAAGCCGGGGTATGTCGAAAATCGTTAATTTTTTGTCGCGCGTGAGTTTTACTGATAGCCCTTTTCAAAAGTTGGCAGGTATGCCAATGAGTATGAACATCGTGTACCTTGGAGCAGTGATCCAAGGTACAAGATGAAATTGTGATCCGAGGTACATGAGGGAGCTCTTTGGAATAAAAAAGGCGGGCTAACTTACAGGTTATATTTAAACCAACAATACAACATGTAGATATACTCGCCAGATAACATAGAATCTAGAGGCATGTGTATGTGTTAATAGTTTCGTTGTCAATTTGCACTGGGAAAACGATAACTCCCCCGTGTGGGTGCGGGATAGAATACACCCACGGTATGCCCTGCCTGTCGTAGGAGGCGACTAATAGGGCCGACATGGCCGAATAACTTGCCAGTTTTGATTTGTTCAGACCCCCTGTGGATGGGGAGGGCAGAATTCATCCACGGTATCCCTTGCCTGTCGTAAAAGGCGACTTAGAGGGGGCCTTATAAAGGCCAATTTTGGTTTTCTGGTCCCAGCTCTGGTTTGACCAATAGAAATAAACATGCGTGCTGTTAGGGGAAGGGCCACCAGCTTGGCCATCTGGCCAGAAAGCCTAGACGGTATGCCCCATCCCGTCAGGTGGGTGCGCCACGTACCCTACAGTAGTATCCGCCTTACAACGAAGGTCCCTGCATGGCCGAGCACTGGAGCTGAATAAATCCTGTGCATGCCGAGGGGGAAGTGCCTGTTCGAGGCACTGGGACCCCGGGCAATATCTGCTATGCCAGGTAGGTATTGCCTTGGCTGGGTGGCGCCCAGAGTGATAGCCCCCGTTCGGAGTGGGCAGTATTCGGGGAGGATTTCGTCCGGGATGCCATCAAAGCGATCACGGACACCTGTACAGGGTGGCACCCTTAAAAAGCCGTCTCTTGAGTGTCGAGCTAATCCCAAGGTGTATACGCCTTGGGATGAAGCCTTTAATAGAAGATTCCCCGCTGATAAGTCTCCTCGCTACCTGGTAGCTACGAGGACTGACGGGGGGTGATTTTAAACTAGTAAAATCAATAATTTTTTCTGAGGAAATCGAGGGGAAATTTGGTGATCTTAACGGGATTTCCAAGCTCCGGAACGGTCAGCTGCTGCTGCACACCGTTGATCGGAAGCAAACCGAAGCGTTGCTGGAATGCACGCAATTCGGCGAAATTCCCGTTAAGGTCTCAAAACACGAAACGCTGAATGAGGTCCGAGGAGTTATTTTCCATCGTGACCTCATTTTAAATAGCGATGCGGAATTGTTGCGGAATCTGGGGAAGAGAGGCGTCACCAAGATTAGGCGCATCACCCGAAAGATTGGGGAGAACAGCGTCGATACCGGCGCTTTTATTCTCCATTTTGAGGGTGATGTAGTACCTAAGCAGGTGAAGGTCACATCGTACCACTGCGATGTTCGACCGTACATCCCTCCACCTATGCGCTGCTATCAATGCCAGAAATTCGGACATGTTTCCGCCAGGTGCACTGCCAAGACCGTGTGTAGAGAGTGTGGCAAGGGGACACATGAGGGTGAGAGGTGTACGCCTCCCCCGATTTGTCCTAACTGCCAAGGAAGCCACTCTCCACGATCGAAGCAGTGCCCTGAGTTCTGTAAGGAAGCAAAAATTCAAGAAATAAGAACTCTTGATAGGCTTTCATATCACGACGCTCGCAAGAGGTACCGTGATATGAATGCCCCCGAATTTCGGGTATCGTTTGCAGCTGCAACGACGCCCTCATTCACCCCTGCCGCATCTTTACCGAGTGTAGTACCCTCGACGCCCGTATTATCAGCAGTATTAAAATCACCCCTCGCTGTACCAGCGAAAAATGTCAGCCCGAAGGAGGTACAACTACCTTCTTCGGCCCAGCAAAAGAAGGCGCCGGTTATACCATCTAAACCGGCGCAATCGGAGAAGAAGTCCTCTTCTTCTCCGAAACGGTCGGCGAACAAGTCTTCCCCAGCTAAAGGGGGAAAGAAGACTTTGCCGACCAGGGCTGGTCCTTCTTCCAGCCCACCTAATACGAAAAATGTAGGGGAGAAAAGGGAGACGGTTCGCCGCCGTCTGTCTCGCCCTCCTGCTGACGGGGTGGCTACTGTCTCTGCTGGCCTTTCCGCTCCCATTACCACCAAGGGAGCGAAGCCTGCTGAAGCCAAGCCCGTACGTATGGAGGAACTCCCCTATAGAAAAGAAAATAGATCGGCGGAGGAGAGGGGAACGGTTCAGCGCCGTTTCTCTTCCTCTCCTAAAGGCAGGGCTGCTCACGTATCTGCTGACCATCCCGCTCCCACCACTACCAGTGGAGCGGTGCCAGCAGGAGCGACCTTGTTTTATAAGGACCCGGCGTCTGTGGGGAAGGGACCATCTACTTCCCCAAACACGCGTCGGCGCCGATCCAAGAAGAAATCTCTTCGGGGCGTGTCGGGGACAGACACCCAGTCTTCGGACCGGGAGAAAGTCCCTCGACACCGCTCTCGCTCTTCCCCCAAGAGCGAGACTCGTGAGGTCCGACGACGACCGCGCGCAACCCAAGAGAGCGCCCGCTCCATTTTCTTCGTCTTCGGACGGAGATGTGGAGATTGAGGTGTGCTCTCCTGCCCCATCATCTCCAACTAGAGCTGGGGAAGGGTGGCAAACGGTCAAGCATAAGTAGAAGACCCATTTCTACTTAAGTCCACACCATGGCACTATTACAATGGAACTGTAATAGCTATTCTGTTCATCTCGCTGAGTTACGACAATTAATATCTTCGTTTTCGGCAACCATTGTCTGCCTTCAGGAATCCAGGTTTCGTCCTGGACATGAGACAACAATGCGTCACTTCAAACTCTTCTCTAAAGACCGGGTGGACGGAGCTGTGGCCTCTGGTGGCGTCTGCACTCTCGTCCACTCTAGCCTCTTTGGTGAAGAGGTGCCGTTGCGTACTCAGCTAGAGGCAGTTGCAGTTCGTACTTCGTTGCCAGTAATGGCAACAGTATGTAACGTGTACATCCCGCCTGATTCTCAACCGGATTACGGACAGCTGGAGGATCTAGTCTCTCAGCTCCCCCCCCTCCTTTTCTCCTTCTGGGAGATGTTAATGCCCACAACACCATCTGGGGCTCCGCTACCACTAGCGGTAAAGGGAGAGATTTTGAGAGGCTGATCAGGCGGCTGGACCTGTGTTTGTTGAACACAGGGGAACCTACGCACTTCTCTATTGCACACGGCACTTATTCAAGTGTCGATATTACCTTGTGCAGTCGTGCGCTGGTTCCCCTGCTACAGTGGGGTGTACACGACGACCTTTGTAATAGTGACCATTTTCCAATTATCGTTACTCTTCCGAACCAGAGAGCCATCGAGTTACCAGGTCGATGGCTTCTCCGTCGGGCTGATTGGCCAACTTTCACGGCACGTGCGGTGTTTGCCGAAGATACCTTTGAGAGTGTCGACGATCATACCATTCACATAACGAATGGTATTTTGGCTGCTGCTGAGGAAACAATACCTTCCTCATCCGGAAACTCACGCCGGAAGCTTGTCCCTTGGTGGACAGCCGAGATTGCAGCAGCCATTAAAGATCGTCGACGTGCTTTCAAATGCTATCGGAGGCAAAACACCATGGCCAACCTTATCACCTTCAGAAGGATGCGTGCCAGAGCCCGATATCTGATTCGGGAGAGTAAGAAAACGACGTGGGAAAAGTATGTGTCGTCCATGACGGCGCATACTCCATCATCTCAAGTGTGGACTAAGCTTCGCCGGATCTCCGGACTCCCGACATCACTGTCGATACCCGGAGTGTCCATCAATGGAGACATCATCACGGACCATCTCGCCATTGCCAACAGCATTGGCTCGCACTTCTCCGATGTATCCTGCTCCGGGAGTTACGATCCTACATTTCTGACTCTGAAGCGGGAGGCAGAGACTCACCCCTTGTCCTTTGCCACTGCTGCTTCGGAGTCCTATAATGTACCATTCTCTGAATGGGAACTGCGCAGTGCGCTTGCACTGTGCAGGGATACGGCTCCTGGACCGGATAACATACATAATCAAATGTTAAAGCATCTGTGCGAATCCAGTATAAAGCAACTGTTGATCCTCTTTAATCGTATATGGATTGAAGGGGAGTTTCCATCTCAATGGCGAGAGGGGATCGTGATACCGATTACTAAGGCTGGAAAGTATCCCAAGTTTGTAAGCAGCTATAGGCCCATTTGTTTGACAAATGGCCTATGTAAGCTGCTCGAAAAGATGGTGAACCGTCGACTGGTGTGGTTCTTGGAGGATAAAGGTCTCCTGTCTGAGTACCAATGTGGATTTCGCTCTCATAGGTCCACCACTGACCATCTGGTGCGACTTGAGAGCGCCATACAGGAGGCTTTTTTCCGAAAGCAGCACCTAGTCACGGTTTTCTTTGACCTCGAGAAAGCCTACGACACCACATGGCGCTACGGGATCCTTTCCACCCTTCACAAGTGGGGACTCCGTGGTAACTTACCGACTTTCATTGCGAATTTCATGTCCGTCCGACTCTTCCGTGTAAGGGTCGGTAGGACATTATCGCAATACTATACCCAAGAAAATTGAGTTCCTCAGGGTTCAGTGCTGAGTGTCACCTTGTTCGCGATTGCCATTAATGGCATTGTTGCCGCCGCCGGGTCCGCGGTAGTTCCATCGCTGTATGTAGACGATTTAGCTCTGCATTACTGCTCTGGAAGTATGGCAGTCGTGGAACGGCAATTGCAGCTAGCTATCAACCGGGTCGACACGTGGGCTCACGACCGGGGTTTTCGTTTTGCAGCAGCGAAAACCTCCGTCGTCCATTTTTTTCGGCTCCGGAGGCTACATTTACACCCTGAACTACATCTCAGGCATGGTGTAACTACAATGGTGAGGCGGATCGCTCCCTCTCTCTCGTGTGGATGACGTCACAACGGGAGCGTTGCGTTCGGTGACACAGCACTCTGTAATGCGGCTCTGGTCATAATAATATAACTTGAAGGCATTAATAAAAGCATTTATTATAACACTGTACATACTTTGTATTGTAAATACTGATAATAATGTTGGTAATTATGAATACGGCGTACCTCTAAACAATAGTAATGGCCCTTTAACGAGATCCACTATTTTTTTCATATTGGTGAATGTACACATTTTGCGATTCAATTTTCTCTGTGAATTGCCGAAACTTATTTTTCTGTTTAAGTCACGCAACCTAATATATGTTCGGGTTCGAGCTAAACAGTGAATAACCTCATATGCAATATTAACATGAGGCAATTTTCTCAAGGTCCTGCTGGTTAATTCATTGAATATAAACTTATCAGTTGATAATGAATTGCCATGAAATTTATGAAACTCAGCGTCCATTGTCTTTGCAACTTCCATAAGTTCATTAGAGGGATACAAAAGATTTCCCCTTGAAATAAACTGGATCCAATCTTGGCCTTCTTTACTGGGTTCAAGTTCTTGAGATAATGTTCCCAAGTTTTTGTACTTATCCCTGAATCTGTGTGCTACATATCCTGCAATGTATTTTAAACCTTCGTGGTTCATTTCATCTTTAAAATCCGAGAGATCAAATTCATCGAACAATTCATTCTGATGATCGGTCATTTCAAACAAACTCATGTTCATTTCCTCAGTTTCGTAATTTGATTCAACAAATAAAGTAGAAACTAGTTTTTCTTCGTCAGGAGCATCCACGATATCAGGAATACGTTTGGCAACATTCACTAACGCAGTCTGCGAGAAACAGGTGTCAGTTTCTGTTTCCATTGGTTTAATCAGACACTTTTCGTCAATATCCTCCTCTGTATTTCTATTTACAGTAAAAATTGAAGCAGAGTGCTTGCCCAAAATGTACCATTTCAATCTATATTTAATGTCCAGAGGAGATGGGTGATCATTGGAGCCTCCCATTCCTCTAATATACGAGAAAAGGTTCTCCAAAATATCTTGATTTAGACGATAAGTTATTATGTACTCGACTTGGTATATCGGCTTCAAATATTTAAAAAGGTTAACTAGAGACGTGTTGCTTAGTAGAATTCCTTTTTGAAATGGGAGTAAGGCTTTATGTCGGCCAACTCTCATGGACGTTATCAATTCATTAACATTATTTAGCAAACTGATTTGTTTGTCTAAATCAGTACCAAATGCATTTCTTTCAGAATGACTCCCAAACTTGTTCTTAGCATTAAATAAGTCAAACCAGTCATTTATTAATTTTATACATCTAGCCGCTTCTTCCCAGTCAATGTTTTTCATCAACCCTTTCCCTCCACACCATTCAAGAGCCTTTGATACCTGGTTTGAAAGTACTTGAGCTGCAGGCCGAACTTTTTGTCTCTCTGATCCCTTTATATCTAAATGATATCTGCTAATTTTGTGCGCAATAGTGAGTTCAGAAGAAGACATAGAAATTAGTAGTTCCAAACATTCCTTGTTCACTTTTTTCCCATTGAGCAGCACAAATCCCTGATCTAACAAATGATTTCTCACAAGTTTCAATAAATGAGGAATGTCTGCAAACACAAACACTTTTAAGGAATCGTTGCTTGGATGATTGAAGAAACATTCCTTATTATGTCCAATATTAAGCTCTGGCCACAAGCCCATATTCCCAGACCCCATATCACTTGTAATGGCTACAACAGTGAAGCCTGCATAATGTAGATTCGATACTATTCCAAGAATAATATCTTTTTTCATTCTTTGGTCAAAGGCATAATAAAGAGGCTGCTTCCACTGACCAATCAAACCTCGTGCCATGACAACTTGGCAAGTTTTGTGAGGGCCAATTTTCTGCTGGTTGCTTCTGTCGATACACATGCGATTTGAAATATAAATTTCGTCAAATGTCAATACAGTCAAGCGTTCCAATTCGGTTAGTCCTGCTGATTTATATTTAATTAGTTTCACAACATCTTGCAAATCACCCTGCTCTAAATTCAAACATTTAGCCCAATCACGTAACGTCGTCAGTCCTGGCAAGGGATAGTTATTAGCCCTTAAAAACCGGTAGGCTTTAGGGCTCACACTTCTGAGTGATATAGCCGCCGCTATATCGTCAGAACACCAATTAATTTTCTTACGTTTCTCTGTACTTAATAAATGTTTTATTTGACCTGGAGTGAAGACTTTACCCAGTATCGTCTGAATTTCTTTGCAACGACTGTTCCTCAGATCGGCGATTTCTTTCTTCAACGCCGAATGGTCTGCACATAAATCATCGTACTTTTGTTTCCAAGCTTCGGATTCCTCACGTACCTCCTCAACTAATTTCTTCAAAGTGTTGACCTCATCTTCATGAGAACGAGTGCTTAAAAGGAAAGACATTCGTTGAATTATCAGGTTTATTTTTTGAACTTATATTGGAACTAGAGTAGCCTACGTTTCTATTCACAAGAGCAATATTTCTTTCATATGACCACTAAACTACGGCTGCATGAAGGTCAAGATTAGATTAATAATTACTATAGCTACACCTGGCTTTAATTAAACTCATGATATCAATGTCTCAACGATCTGGTGAAAGCAGTGCTTTACTCCGCTAGTTACCTCTCTTTCAAGTATCATAATGAACCTTAGTTGTATTGTGCGTGTAAAATAAACAAATTCACCTTTTATTATTAAATGAGACTTCAATGTTCAAAAACAAAAAGAAGCTTACCTTATTAACTCCTTCGCATTCAAGCAGGTATGTTTAGATTGTATTCCTTCGGTGAGTGTTTCATTGTTATGTATAATTTAACTTATAACACTTTTACGACGCCTCTTTTCCAGCCTTATCGACCGACTTTCTGCTTCTTCCAGAGATCTTTTCCTTTTCCTTTGTGTAATTTGAGTGGATTTTGGTAGATTTTCAGTCGGAATGGCATCTAATTTTAAAGTTCTACAATGCACTGGAGTATAGTTCAACAATTGCTGTCGAAGTGGAATAGCAAAACTGTCTTTAGTGAAATGAAGAGAACATACTCGAGCTGAAATCATAATAATAATAATGTTAATAATAATAATAATAATGCTAATAATAATAGACCCTAATAATCTCCACTCGTAATAGTTATTTGGTTTGCCTATTCATTTCTATAATATTGTTTAATATCTCAGTTTGAAAATGTGTCCAGAGCTATTGCAATGTTTTAATTTTAGAGAGAAATAATTTAAAGAATGATTTACTGTTCTGTTCACAACAGACAGATTAGTTTTAGAAATCATAACTTACCATGCTTTAAATTTAAAATGTCCTCCCTCCTGCAAGCTCTGACCCATGAGCTCGCTACATCTTTGTCTTGTGGAAATACAAAGTATTTTATATTAGACCCTTTTGTTTTCCTGGAGTAGTTGTAGCAACCATACATAGCACAATTCGGCATTGCATCCCACTTTCCGTCGACAGAGATTAAGAAATACAATACTTTCACTAGCAACGCACACACTTGTCAACATTAGCATGTTTCAATCGACTGCTGATCACGCGCTTGACTCCCGCCTATAGCCACAACTCGCAGTTGCCCCCGTTCTGACGTCATCCGCATGAGAGAGAGGGAGCGATCCGCCTCACCATTGTAGTTGCACCATGATCTCAGGGATGCTGCGTTGCCGTTGGTTGACACTTATCGCTTCCTGGGGCTCCATTTTGACAGCAAGTTAACGTGGCAGCACCATATACGGCAATTGAAAATGACATGTCTCAGGAAACTGAACATGCTCAGGTTTCTTAGTGGCACTACGTGGGGGGCTGACCGTGCGGTGCTGCTACGGTTCTACCAAGCCCTCGTCCTGTCCCGGCTAGACTATGGTTCTGCGGCATACGGTTCAGCAAGGCCGGCAACCTTGAAAATGCTGGACAGTATCCACCATAGTGGCGTTAGGCTGGCTACCGGTGCCTTCCGGACCAGCCCGATACCCAGCCTACTCGCCGAATCGGGTGTTCCACCTTTAAATTATAGACACCAACATATGCTTTTAGCATATGCTGCCAATGTGCGTCAAATGCCGCATCACCCGACCTATCAAGCTCTCTTTGGTACCCAAAACCACCAGGGTTACGCCAACCGGCCTCGTTCCACTCGGCCGGTTGGTATTAGACTTGATAGCTCGTGTACTGAAATAGGAGTGGCTGTAGGTCCCTGTATGATCCGGACATCTAGCGAGGTGCCTCCGTGGCAAGTCCCGCGTCCGGAAATTCGGTTAGATCTGCACCGAGGTCCTAAGGTGAACACGGATGCCTCCGTTTACCGGAGGCAGTTCCACAGCATAGTTCACCAATTTCCGGACGCTGGCATTCTATACACGGATGGTTCGAAGGTGGACGAGAAGGTGGGTTGTGCTTACGTTATTGATGGTGCAAATACCAAGATCTCTTTGCCTGAGGCCTGTAGTGTGTTTACTGCGGAGCTTGTTGCCATCTATGAAGCTCTGCAGTTTGCACTACAGGATGCTCGAATCCACTTTCTCGTGTGTACCGACTCTTTGAGTTCGTTGCAGTCAATTGCTACATGTTTCCCGCAACACCCCCTAGTGCAGCGAATCCACGACCTACTAGCCGGGCTGTGCCACGCTGACACTCGAATCACCTTTCTGTGGCTTCCAAGCCACATGGGAATTGTGGGAAATGAGTTAGCAGATCAAGCTGCAAAAGAGGCGGTATCACTACCACCTCGACCAATGGAGGTACCCGCTAGAGATATTCGCTCTCAGTTACGCCTACAAGTTCTGGCTTTTTGGGAGAGTCAGTGGCTAGCTGACCCACTGCCCAGTAAACTGAGAGCGATCAAGGGAACAACTCGCGTGTGGCGGAGCTCCTTCCGGGCCCGGAGAGAGTCCGTCATTTTGTGTAGGCTAAGGATAGGTCATATAAGATCCACCCACTCGTACCTAATGAGAAGGGAAGACCCCCCACTTTGTACCTGTGGAGCCGTATTCACCGTGGCCCACATTTTTACCGAGTGTGTGGATCTTGCTGACTTACGAAGAAACCTTGGTTTGCAGACGACACTCAAACTTATATTAGCCGATGACGCGGTGGCTGCTGATCGCGTTATCCGCTTTATAAGTGAGAGTGGGTTAGGGCCAGCAATCTAAATTTTCCAGTGAACATTGACTCAACGACTTGTTCGTTTTTGAATAATAATGTTTTGTTTTTTCTGTAATTTTTGTTTATTTTTATAATATTTACTTTTTATTTAATTGTTTGTTTTTGTTTTATTAATTTTTGGTCTTTTTAAATTTAGATGTCCACCTCAAAATTTTAAATTCAATTCAAAATTTGTATTCTTTAATCTGTGTTAAGAGGGGCAGATGACCTCGTAGTTCCGCCCCTTAAAACAACAATAACTAACTAACTAACAAAACGATAACTGAAAACTAAAACTCGTACTTTATTCACTCAAAATTTTGTTTCGAAATTCAGCAGCTCTACGAACATGCGAGCAAATCAGACACAGGTTATAACTGCACTCTGGTGAGTTGTACATATACTACAATGATTATTTTCTCCTAGGTAGCAGCACATACTGAGAAACAAAACGGTGATCCAAGGTACATTATACTCCTGGTACAACAGTCTCCCCTACCTGAGAAGGGGCTGACCATCTGCTCCTTCCTTTACTATCTGCCTTTCATGGCCCTGTTTCCTTCAAAGTCCTTCAGTCCTCATTCATTGAGAGCATTTCCTTTCCCTGCCATCTTATTCCCTTTTTGTCCTTTTCTTCTTCTAATATATAGGGGCAGATGACCTCACTGTTCCACCCCTTAAAACAATAAATACCATCCTCTTTCTTCTCAATTGACAATTCTGTTTGCAATAGTAGCCTCATGTACTTTGGGTGTGTGTAGAATCTGTCTCATAACCGGTGTTAATTGTGATGGCTATGGTATATTTGTGTGTGTTATCGGTAATTCAGGTAAGGACTGCAATCAATTTTCAAGTAGTTCCTACTTTTTCTACCGTCAATGACACCTAGCTGTGAACTTCGTTATTAGATGCCACCACAGCCAGCACCTGGTAGTGAACGTTGGAACTAATAGAGCATTAATGACGATCATCTAACCTAGAAATTTAGCTTCAGATAAGTGTAGTTAGTGGAAGGTTCAAATCCGGCCGAAGTCGTCGGATATTTTAAGAGCGTTAAAAATCCCTCAGTATGCCTTCCTTCAAGGCGGTCCCATGTCATAGATTTATGGCATGTTAAAGAACCTTCCACTAATTATACCTGTGTGAAGCTAAATTGTATAGGTTAAGAATACTAAGAACAAAGTTCCAACTGGTTCCGCCTCGTCAATACTGTTTATTAAAATGTCGTGATACAATCACCTGTCTTTTAACACATCACATGGTACATGTTTCAACGTCTAACACGTATTGACGTCTTCATCAGCCTAAATAATTGTGCAGCACTTAAAACATTCCCTTTATCTACTGGGTGTAGTTAAAAACTGACATGCGTTTGGCGGCAAAAGTAGGAACTATTTGAAAAATTCATAAGTCTGCAGTCCTTCCTTTAATTAAAAAAACAGATAACACACACTAATACAGTTGTCACAATTAACACCGGTTATCAGACAGATTCTACACACACCCAAAGTACACGCGGCTACATGACCGCGTTGTCGCAGCCCCTAAACTTAAGAACCAACCAACCATGCCATAAATCGATGACATGGGTCCGCCTTGAAACAACAACAACCACCATATATAATATTAATAATAATAATAATTTATGCCTTTTCTCATTTATTTCAGATATCAAGTGAAAGAAGATAACCATGGCAAAACTATTTGTAATTGCATTTGCATTAGCTGTTGTTGCTCCTTTGGCTTATGCCAGGTAAGAAAGTAACAGAACCAAAACATACTAAAATCCAGAAGTAGACTAGTAATAAGCAATGTTCCGTTAATCCACTAACCGAAGAATCGATTACGGTAATTGATTAATAGACACGAGATAAGAAAATACGTTTATATGAGAGGTCATCGCTTAAGTTGAGTTACGCTTATTTTCGGAATGATGAGAAATCTATAAAAGTTACTTTTTGGTGTGTAACATAATTATTTCCACTCGGTTGCTGGATATTTTTCTGGGAATGATTTTGAAAAATGGAACGGAAGTGGATCGGAATGATCGAGGTGGCACCAGCTAGCACACTTCCGTTCGATCGAACGGAAGTGTAAGACGCACTGCCAACTCGATCGATCGATCCAGCTGGCAGTGGTAAGAGAAACAATGAGCGCGCGGTGTCGGAAATTTATACAATGACGAACTCTCGGCCATGTGGAATGTATATGACATACTGAACGGTAAACGCTCATGCGAACTCTGGTGTCAAGTGATTGAAACAAAGCACATGGTACATGTTCGAAGTCTTCGTATCAGTATTTAAATGGTAAAATGCCTTAATATCAAACATAGTAGGCTAAGTAGTCGGCATTGCCGGTATTATGTTTCTGCACAATGGCTATTCAAATATTAACCCACATAACGGTAATGCAGTCATCAATATAATATAATCGTTGTGGTTATACGAGAATTGAACAAGCCTTCATGAATTATTGCTGAATACATTCTCTTTACTCACAAGAGGGCCTATTCATAAGGCATTTTAAACTCAATTTCACGCAGGAACATTATCGAAACAAGCAAAATATAAATAAAACTTAATTCCGTAATGCAGTATTATTGGAAGGTGGAAATAAAGTCACCATCTTGTGCACAATATTTGGGTAGTCGAAATAGCCGTGGGGTTAGCGCCTATGACTGTTAATCTAGTGAAATCAGGCGCGGATCTAGAGTTTGGTTTTGGGGGGGGTCAGAGAATCGATCTAGAGTTTGGCCTTGCGGGGGAGGGGGGCGGCCGGGGGGGGGGGGGGGTTCAGAGAATCGAAATTGTTAAGAAAAATAGTATCACTAAAAACGCAATCACAAAATAACCAAACGTACAAAACCAGACCAATTTTTTTGCAAGCTACATGGATAGAAATTTGATGCGTTTAGCGCACCAAAAATATTCGTACAAATTGCAACGGCGTGTTTTGCGACTTTTACATCGAGCTTCGAGAAAAGGATCAAGGTACGTTACAGTTTCGGCAAGTCGAGTTGGTACCGACAAAGGGAGAAAGTCACAGCTTAAATTGCCAAACAAGCTTGCGGTTTGGAGGTCGGCAAACATTTTTGGTGCGAAAAAAGCCCCAGTTTCCTATCCGTGCATTGCTGCACATTCATCGTGACATCACTATAAACTTCGATTCGGTAATCACAAGGTTTGCTAAACAAAAGAGACGAGTTGATTTTGTTGTATAACTAATAGTTTTTATACAAGAGGTTTCAAGTTGTAAATATGTACAGTTGTAACAGAACATAATAATTCCAATAAAGATAATTCAGTATTGAATAAAATGAAAAAAAAACAACTGTTTTTCAGTTAAAATTCGTCAAATTTTATTTATCTGGTAATTGTGTTTTCGTTTTTTGAGTTTGCAAAAAAAATTGGTCTCCGTTTGGGGGGGGGGGGGGGTCATGACCCCCGTGACCCCCCCCCCCCTTGAATCCGCGCCTGAGTGAAATCGGGTTCAAATCCCGGACGGGGTAGATATTTTTGCTACCAGATTATCATTTTAAACGATATTTATCATATCAATATGACTCATTTTAACAGAATCCATATGAAATTACGTGTTGGTCTGTGAATCAAGAGGACCTGTTGATAAGGAATTTAAGGTTATGAGCGGTGTTGCGTCTATTAATCTAGTTGATCCATATCGTATTCTTTATTTAGGCTAGTACTGGTGGAAGCTACAAATCATCTAATAAAGTGAGTTCCGTATTTTAAACTACAATATCTGTAAAACACTCCCTTTTACAATAGATTAATATTTGTGCCAATAAAATACCAGTGTATCAACAATTTCACATGAGGTTTCTTCTATGTCAGATGTTGCACATCGTACGCGACTACTGTAAGGCTCGTAATTATTTTTTTTGCCTATTTATACAATCAAAATTTTCAAGGGTATGTTTACTCAAAAATTTATTCTTTTATGAATTCTGAAATTTGTTTCTCTGTTTTTTTTTTTAATTGTTATAATTATTCATCATCATCATCATCATTTCCCCTTATCCAGCTCCTGCCGGGTCGGGGTATTTATGGCACTTCTCCACTTTCCTCTTTCCTTCCACCATTCTTCTTCCACGATCTTGTCCCAGTCCAGATTTCTTTTTCTTACGCTGTTCTTCACTGAATCAATCCACCTTGTTCTAGGTCTTCCTCTTGCTCTCTTACCCTTGCACTTTGCCTCCAGCATCTGTCTTGGTATTCTATTTTCCTCCATCCTCTTTACATGTCCAAACCACCTTAGTTTGTTCTTCTCAATTATCTCATTTAGTTTTCCCATCCCAACTTCCTTCCTAACATCTTCATTCCTCACTCTGTCTTTCCTTGTCTTTCCTATCATACTTCTTAGGAATTTCATTTCACTGGCTTGGATTCTACTCTCTTGCCTGCTTGTCAGGGTCCAAGTCTCAGCTGCATAAGTTAATATGGGAACATAGTACATAGTCAGAGATATAAAGGTAATACCAGAGGCCTTAGATAACGACCACAGAATACTTGTAATGAACCTGGGAGTTGTTAAGGATAGCAAGAGGACAGAGTACCAGGAAAGGAGAATCAAAGTATGGAAACTCAAGGAAAAGGAAGTCAAGGAAGAATTCCAGAAGATCATAAGGGAAAGGATGCCAACAGACAATCCAAAAACAGGGGAAGAGGAATGGAAGCAATTCAAAAACACAATGGTGGAAGCTGCAGTGGCAGTATGTGGAAGAACAAGCAACAGAAAGCGGTGTAAAGAGACACCATGGTGGAATGAGAGAGTAAAAGAAGCTGTGGGAAGGAAGAACAAGGCTTTCAGAGTGTGGTTCCAGGAAAGAACTGATCTGGCAAGGGAAGATTATAAGATAAAGAAGAAAGAAGCAAACAAGATTGTCGCAGAGGAGAGGAAGAAGTGGATGGTAAAGTGGACAGAGATGATGGAGGAAGACAGCAGAGGAAATAAGAAAGTTCTTTATGGGATGGTCAAAAGTAAGAGAAGAGGTCTATGAGAGGATGTGGTAATGATGGACAAAAACGGAAATGAAGTACACAACAAAGAGACACTCAAGACAGTGTGGAAAGAGTACTTTGAGGATTTGCTGAATCTAAATGGTCATAGGGAGGAAGATAATGTATTGGAAGATGGAGAAGACAACACAGGAATGGAAAAGGACCTGACTTGGAGAGAACTGGAAATGGCTATAGACATGATGAAAGGAGGAATGGCACCTGGTGTGGATGAAGTGAGTGTTGAAATGGTGAAGGCAGCAGGGGAGGTTGGGAAACAGTGGCTGTACCGTGTGATGAGGGTGATATGGAAGGAGAAAAAGACACCAGAAGATTGGAAGAAAGGATTAAATGTCCCAATATTTAAGAAAGGAAGCATAAAGGAGTGCAGAAATTACAGGGGAGTCACACTCATACCTCACTGTGCCAAGATAT
This sequence comes from Meconema thalassinum, assembly GCA_946902985.2. Classification (NCBI taxonomy): domain Eukaryota; kingdom Metazoa; phylum Arthropoda; class Insecta; order Orthoptera; family Tettigoniidae; genus Meconema; species Meconema thalassinum. Next base: position 124,513,966 of record OX336398.1, read on the forward strand.
ATGAAAAGATATTAGAAAGTAGAATACGAGCCAAAGTGGAGAGAAAATTGAGAGAGGAACAGTATGGATTCAGACCTGGGAGATCAACAGTGGATCTCATATTTTCAGTGAGACAGCTCCAGGAACACCACTACGAATTTGGAGAGGATCTGTTGATGGCCTTCCTGGACATCGAAAAGGCCTATGATAGTGTGTGTAGGGAGGAGGTTTGGAAAGCAATGGAAAACATGGGAGTGGAAAAAGAGACTGTAGGCAGAGTGAAGGAGATGTATTGTGGAAGTGTGAGTTGTGTGAAAGTTGGAGGGGAAAGAACAGACTGGTTCAGACAAATGAGTGGCCTGAAACAGGGTAGTGCGCTGTCACCCCTTCTCTTTATTGTGGTTATAGACGAGGTAATGACACGGATAGCAGGAAAGATAGGAGAAGATAAGATGAAAGCAATGGTGTTTGCAGATGATCTCATGGTCTGGGGAAACAAGGAGGAGGAAATTCAGGAGCAACTGAAGGCTTGGGAAGAAACTGTGGGAGAGTACGGATGGAAGTTCAACATCAGTAAATGTGAGATCCTGTTAACGACCAGGAAAAAGGACAGACCAATGAGTGGGATAACACTTGGAGGTGGACAGCTGAAGAAGGTGGAAATTCTCAAGTACTTGGGAAGTATAGTGGAGGAAAATGGGAGAAATGACAAAGAGATTATGGAACGTGGCAGACAGGCAGAAGCATTTCTGAGAAGCATTAGGAGCATAGTGTGGAATAAAGATGTCCCACAAAAAAGCAAGGAAGTGTTATACAGAAGCTACTATATCCCGATACTGACCTATGCTTCAGAAACGTGGACAATGAAGAAAAGAGACATAAGCAGAATACAGGCAGGTGAAATGAAGTTCCTGTGAAGTAGGATCGGAGTAACAAGAAGAGACCGGGTGAGGAATGAAAAGGTCAGGGAAATGGTGAAAGAGGAGCCCTTGCAAGGTAGGATTGAGACATCAAGACTGAGGTGGTATGGACACTTAAAGAGAATGAATGAGAAGAAGATTCCCAAGAGGATACATGAGATGCAGATGCAGAAGAAACGACCAAGGGGAAGACCAAGAGATAGATGGCTGAAAGGAGTGGAGGAATGTGTCAAGAAGAGAGGCGAGGACTGGACCAGAGTGACAGCGGAGAGGTGGTGGGAAGAAAGAACTAAGTGGCGAGGCTTATGTTCCAAACAGACCCAGCCTGGGGCTGGAAACTGTACAAGATGATGATGATGAGTACACTTTATACATTATCTCCTTGCTTTTCCTTGGTACTTCCTTATCCCAAAAATTGTTATAATTATTAGTTTTATTTAATTTTTTGTTTTATTATTTTTAGACCATTTCTTATTTAGACTTCCACCTCTAAATTTGTTACTTTAATCCCTGTAAAGAGGGACAGATGACCTAGCTGTTCATCCCCTTGAAACTCCAATAACTAGGTTAACTAAACTTTGTAACCAGTCAGATTTTTTTTAATAGTGTCAGAGCTGATAATCGAACTTGGGCCTCAAAGGGTGACAGTCAGGGTTTCTAGCCACTGCGCCATGAGGTGGTTGGTTTTCATTACTGTAAAATGGCCCAATTGCTGACACCAAAGATCATTGAATCACTGTCATATCAGTAGACCTCGGATTTTAGGGCAAATGCCCATTTTCTTCTTTGAAGGATGGAAAGTAGGCGATGAGATATCTTTGCGTTTCATAAAAACTTATCAATTCCTGTGTAGTTTATTTGTGTTCTAAAATGCCTATTTGACCCGTAACCCTGATGTTTGTGTTGCAGTGTTCAGAAATGCGAGTGCGCCACATTCTTCATTGATGACATCAAGGATGAGGACAAAAAACTGTATAGTGTGCCAGATACAGATGTTGCCGACTGTTCCAATCCAAAGCCATGCATGGAAAGTTGTGAAAATACTGTAAGTATCCAGAAGTATTCCAGACGCTGGCATTCTCTACACGGATGGTTCGAAGGTGGACGAGAAAGTGGGTTGATGCTTACGTTATTGATAGTGCAAATACCAAGATCTCTTTGCCTGAGGCCTGTAGTGTGTTTACTGCGGAGCTCGTTGCCATCTATGAAGCTCTACAGTTTGCACTGCAGGATGCACGAATCCACTTTCTTGTGTGTACCGACTCTTCGAGTTCGTTGCAGTCAATTGCTACATGTTTCCCGCAACACCCCCTAGTGCAACGAATCCACGACCTACTAGCCAGGTTGTGCCGCGCTGACACTCGAATCACCTTTCTGTGGCTTTCAAGCCACATGAGAATTGAGGGAAATGAGTTAGCGGATCAAGCTGCAAAAGAGGCGGTATCACTACCACCTCGACCAATGGACGTTCCCACTAGATATATTCGCTCTCAGTTACGCCGAAAAGTACTGGCATTTTAGGAGAGTCAGTGGCTAGCTGACCCAATGCCCAGTAAACTGAGGGCAATCAAGGGAACTACTCGCGTGTGGCGGAGCTCTTTCCGGTCACGGAGGTAGTTCGTCATTTTGTGTAGGCTAAGGATAGGTCATACAGGATCCAGCAATTCGTACCTGATGAGATGGGAAGACCCCCCACTTTGTACCTGTGGAACCGTTTTCACCGTGGCCCACATTTTAACCGAGTGTGTGGATCTTGCTGACTGACGAAGAAACGTTGGTTTGCAGATGACACTCAAATTTATATTAGCCGATGACGTGGCGGCTGCTGATCTCGTCATCCGCTTTATAAGTGAGAGTGGGTTAGGGCCAGCAATCTAAATTCCCCAGTGTACATTGACTCAACAACTTGTTCATTTTTGAATGATGAATGTTTTGTTTGTCCGTAGTTTTTGTTTATTTTTTAATCATTAGTTTTATAAAAAAAAAAAAAAATGTTTAATTAACTTTTTTTTTTTTTTTTCAAATTTAGATATCCACCTCTAAATTTTAAATTCCATTACAAATTTGTATAATTTAATCAGTCTTAAGAGGAGCAGATGACTGTAGTTCCGCCCCTTAAAACAACATAAACTAACTAAAAGTGGGTTGTGCTTACGTTATTGATGGTGCCCTGCGGAGCTTCCGTGAAGCTCGAATCCACTTTATCCTGTGTACCGCCTGTTTTGAGTTCGTTGCAGTCGATTGCAAAATGTTTTCCGTAACACCCCCTAGTGCAGCGAATCCACGACCTAGTAGCCGGGTTGTGCCGCGCGGACACTCGAATCACCTCTGTGGCTCACAAGCCACATGGGAATTGTGGAAAATGAGTTAGCCGATCAAGCTGCACCACCTCGCCCAATGGAGGTACCCGCTAGAGATATTCGCTCTCAGTTATGCCGACAAGTACTGGCATTTTCAGAGAGACAGTGGCTAGCTGACCCAATACCCAGTAAACTGAGAGCAATCAAGGGAATCACAGTGAAATCTCGATACGAGACCTTGCGGACTAAAAAAAAAAATTGTTGTAGAGTTCTCATTATAGAGAGAATTGGAATAACACCTTCTCGTGGCAAGTGAGAGTGGGTTAGGGCCAGCAATCTAAATTTTCCACCGTACATTGACTCAAAGGATTGTTCTTTTTTGAATTCTGAATATTTTGTTTTTCCATCATTTTTGTTTATTATTATAATTTAGTTTTATTTACTCGAGGCTGGCTGCGTGGCTCAGCAGTAACGTTATCACCTGCTGTACCCAAGGTTGCAGGATCGAATCCTGGCGCAGTCAGCTGGGATTTGAGGGTACGCAAATGTTAGGGGGCCGTGTCAGTCAATTTACTGGGACGTTAAAGATCCCTTTTGGGGCTAAATTCCAGCACCCCAGCGTCTCTAAAAGTCGCAGTAGTTAAATGAGATGTAAAACCAATAACATTATTATTATTAAAACTTCAATATCTAACTGACCCTTGAACGTGTATTGGAGGGGCAGATGACCTCGTAGTTCCACCCTTAAAACAACAATAACTAACGTATATTGGCCTATGTCATGGTGGCTGCTGACCTCGTCATCCGCTTTATAAGTGAGAGTGGTTTAGTACATGTTAACTCAACTTTTTTTGAATCCTGAATTTTTGTTTGATCTATTATATTTTGTTTATTATAATTATTATTTTTAGGCCATTTTCATATTTAGACTTCCACCTCTAAATTTATATAATTTAATCTGTGTTAAGAGGGACAGGCGACCTCTCTGTTCCGCCCCTTATAACTCCAATAACTAACTAATTCTCTTTACAGTTCAGAAAGCTGACCAATAATGGCGATCTTAAGCACATCACCACTACCAACGCCACTGTCGGTGCCCTGGCCTGCAAGATGTACAAGCGTGATAAGAACGCAGGAATAGTGAGTAGATATATATTATTATTACATCATTTTTGCCCTTATGGACAGTGTTTGAACTTAAATATCTAATGATGTCACAATTTTCACTTCTTTCCCTTCTTCTTCTCTTCCCAAAATCTCTTCATCCTTTGACTGTGCTCCTGTTTCCTTTGTTCCGTTCACAATGTTCCTATCTTCTTCCTTTCACTTACTAAAAATTTGGCGTTCTTAATTTTGTTTCTCAATTTTTCTCTGCCTTCTATCATTTGCTTGTTGATCCCTAATTGCTTTAAGTCGTCTTCTATTTCATGATAGCAATTTGTTTTCCTTCTTGAACTGTTTACTACATCAATGATTTTCTTTGTAAGTCGTTTATTGTTCATTTTCTGTATGTGCCCGTAGAAAGTTAGTCTGCATTTTCTAATGATATCTGTGAGTCTGTCTGTGTGTTCATATAGCTCTTTGGTAGGTCTTTTCATCCATATCCCATCTCTGTGTACTGCTCCAAATATTTTTCTCAGAATTTTACATTCAATCTTTTCTGTTTCTATGATGCCAGATGCTCCAATTGTGGTCGTTTCTGACACATACAATGCTTCTGGTAATACAACTGTTTTGTAGTGTCTAAGTTTGGCCTGTCTTGATAGGCTTTTCTTATTATAATGTGACCATGTAAGTTTGTATGCTTTCTGGAGTTTCTCCGTTCGTTCTATGTTAGACACCTAGTTTGATCCTCCTATTTGTATATATTCTCCTAAGTACTTAAATTTTTCAACTCTTTGTATGGATCCATATATGGTATGCATGGTTTGTACATTATTGGTGTGTCGTTCCATGTATTGGGTCTTCTCATAAGATATCTGATATATTTCATTAATAATGCTAATATTTTATGTGTACATGTATCCCTCGATTTACGCGATAAATTCGTTCCGAGCAATCATTGCTTAATACGAAAACGCGTAAATGGATTATAATATGGGTTACGTAGGAGATAGGGACTAGTTCAAGGAAAAAATAAAAAGCCTATAAGTGTTAAACAAATGAAACTTCAGAGTCTGGATAGGATGCTTTCAGTTCTTTACTCAGAGCTTTTGCTTTAGCCTGAATAACCATAGTGGATATCGGGATAGAACTTTTAGTTTGATGTTCAATCCAATGGGCCAACATTCGTTCCATTTTCTCCATAATTGGTGCCCTTATTTGTGTTATCTTGGATGACGTCATTCAGGTCGCACCTTTGCAGCTTTCTTTAATATTTTCTGCTTGACTTCTTATGGTTCTCAGAGTTGATTCCGAGATTCCTGTAGCTTGGAAAATGTCCACACTGCGCTCATTGCGGTTATATCGCTTTATAACTTCCAGCTTTTCTTCAAGTGTTATTGATTTTCTTTACTTTTTGTTTTTGTAAGCATTTTGATCACACTCTCTTTTCTCCATAACGTTTTTAGAAACAATCAAACACAGCTTGTTAACTCAATGCTCACTTTAATAATGAACCAATGCCGCCAGTCAACATTGAAACCATGCAACACAGCCACCCAGCACATTCTTTGAGACTGACTACACTCCGCCTTGCAGCTCTACCGTACACACTCAATCACGAAATCGTCCCACAAGGTGATTGTGAATCCGCAACCTAACTTGTATATATTCTTTTCATTTTATATAATTACTAGCAACCCGGTCGCCTCCGTAGCGTAGCGGTCAGCATGGTTAGCTGCCACCCCGGAGGTCCTGGGTTCGATTCCCGGCTCTGCCACGAAATTTGAAAAGTGGTACGAGGACTGGAACGGGGTCTACTCAGCCTCAGGTGGCCCAAATGAGTAGAGGGGGTTCGATTCCCCCTCAGCCATCCTCGAAGTGGTTTTCCGTGGTTTCCCACTTAGTCTTCGGGCAAATGCCGGGATGGTACCTGCTTCAAGGCCACGGCCGCCTCCTTCCCTCTTCCTTGTCTATCCATCCTAACCATCCCTTACCTTCCCTCATGAGGCCCATGTTTGCTTTGCAGGTGAGGCCGTCTGGGCGAGGTGCCAATCCCACCTCACCAGTTGTATCCCTTCCGATTCGATGTTCTCAGCTCTAGGACACTGCCCGTAGAAGCGGTAGTGGTGAGTTCCCTCGCTGAGTCCGTGGGTTCCACCAACCTGGAGGGTAAACGACTAAAAAAAAAAAAAAAACTAGCAACCCGACCCGGCTTCGCCCAGGAACAGTTATGAATGAATTACGTGATAAGCGCTTTTTTTTCCAATGTCAATGAACAACGACCAATATCCGTTTTACGTCTCGGCATGATGGGTTAAAATCACTGACTGGACTATTAATTATATTATCATGGAGATGCATGTGCAACAAATTCTTGTCAGACGTAATTTAAGAATGGCGAGGTGCATGAAACTCAAATCTCTCTTCCGTCCAATCTTAACTTGACTGTGAATTTTGCGGAACGAAAAGTTCAAAGGCGAAATGAAGAAAAGCCGAGTTGCACTTCCAGGGAAACTCCAAACACAACCACCCTTCTCAGAAGTCTTAACTCAACACGACTCAACGGTTTGCTGCTGGCTGTATCTGGGTCAATAGGTTCGCCTGCTAGCTAGGCTGTAACAGGGATGATAGACTCGCCCTTAGCTAGCTCGTAAACTGTCACATCAGTAGTTGAATGGACATGGTTGGAAGAAATTAAAACGTAAAAACACTTATAGTGGGCGATGTATTGAAGATAGACATATGCTCTCGCGGACTTTTTTGTAGAACTTTTCATGCTGAACAATTCTTACACTCATAGTATTTAGATATTTTTAACGGTTTGCCCAGCGTAAGTTTACAAAGCGCTCGGACGCCAGATTTTTTCGACTTTTCCACTGAAATCGTTTCTGCTCGGCTTCCTTTGATCATAAATAAATTATTTTCTACAGAAATCGTCCTCGAGATATCCTTTACAGGATGGTGAAAACCGCATCAAAATCCATCCAGTGGTTCTCGAGTTTACCCGTAACATCCAAGAATCGGGGACTTTGTTTTATACTAAGTAGAGATGTGCATTTTTAAAAATCGCTTTATTGCGAAAAAGCATAAAGTGAGAACATGTGTAACAAGGGATGACTGTACCCAGTGCTTGAATGGTAAAAAAAGATGTTCCGGTACTGTGGACTACCGGATGCTGGTGGGGGGTTGGGGCCAGGGGTGTCTTATGGAATATTGAAATATTGAGTTCTAGAAACAATATTTTTATGCTCTTCTGAACACTTTTAAAAATTAATCAGCAGACAAATTAGCAATAAAATTTTGATTGCAATTTCAAATTAAATTGAGACTGCTGTAGCAACATTTTTCTTACCATAGCCGTTGGCCTATCTATAGGCCTATTAAATATTAATGTAGGCCAACTAGGCTACCATTCAAACAATGTACTTTATTTAATTATTTTTTTACGCAATTTAAAAAATAACAACACGTGAGAAGGACAGAGTATACTCTGGGATAAAGTTAGGCGGAGAGCAGTTGGTTGGTTGGTTCTTAAGTTTAGGGGCTGCGACAACGTGGTCATGTAGCCCCGTAAAAGAGCAGTTGAAGAGAGTGCAGAGCTTCAAGTATCTGGGAAGTGTCATTGAAGAAAATGGGGGAAATGCCTTGGAATTAGATGAAAGAGGAAGGTATGCTGATGGATTCTTCAAGAGTGTTAGAGGCCTGATATGGAGCAAGGATGTGCCACAGAAATGTAAAGGGATCATGTACAAGACTTACTTTGTGCCGATCCTAACGTATGGATCAGAAACTTGGGTGATGAGGAAGAGAGATAAAAGCAGAATACAAGCAGTGGAAATGAAGTTTCAGAGGAGTCGTTTAGGTATAGGTGTAACCAGAATGGACAGAGTCAGAAATGAGTCAGAGAAATATTAAAGGAAGAACCCCTACAGGATAGGATTAAAAATCAAGGCTACAGTGGTATGGACACGTGAAAAGAATGGGAGAAGAGAGAATACCACGGGAAATATTGGAAATGGAGTGGAAGAGAAAGAGACCTAGAGGAAGACCAAGGGATAGGTGGATAAAGGGGGTGAAGAAAAGTGTCGAGAGAAAAGGAGTTAATTGGACAACAGTGACAGAAGAGAAGTGGTGGATGGACAGAAAACGATGGAGAGGCTTGTGCTCCAAGCAGACCCAACCAGCGGTTGGAAACTGCTCTAGTTGATGATGATCAGTAGCGTAGCGTTAGGGTAGACAAGGTAGACACTGTCTATCCAAATTTACAAAACAAATTACAGTTTATATTATTATTTATTGTAATGCTGTTTTTCTTCCAAGTTCTTAAGCCTTAATAGTAATTTTCATGATTTAAAAGTTTCAACACTTGCATCCTGCGTACCAACGAGGCAGATAGACACTTGGGAGGATGTCTCCCCTGCCTTCTTATTCAAGCGTGCAAGATCGTGCGCGTGCCTCCATGCCCCTCCACGCTGCCTGCCGTGAACTTAACAGACATGTCTTTTCTGTCGCGATGTGGTGAACATTTCACGATCCTGTATTTACTGTGCCTTTGTTTCTCGTTATATTAACCATGGGAAGTGATGAGCTATTAGTTGACATGAACAGTGTAACCTTGATTCTGTAAGATTTCTTCACAGTATCACTATCATCATTAACATTTGCACAAAAGTTGAAACTAACATCTAAAATAAATGGCACTCAGTTGGATTTGTCCCAAAAAGATGGCAAAGTTAGCCTACAAGAAAATTTCAAAGTAGTTGCCATTAGAAATATAGATGGTTATGTGGTTCTCAGCACACAAAGTACCGACAGCGGTGGCTACGCTCGCTAAAGCACAGCATTAGGTCATGAGGCCAAGCTCTCTGATGACTCGGTAGATGCATGGGTTTGATCACCACCGTCGGCCGTCCTAGAAATGGTTTTCCGTGGTTTCCCCATTTTCCTTCTGACAGGCCAAGGCCGCTTCCTTCCACATCCTTGCTCAGTTTCATCCATCTTCATCCATTCCATCTCTCATCCCGGCACGCAGGTCACCCACGGGCGTCGACTTGAAAGACTTGCACTCGGTCTCTCAGGAGGCCACACGACAAAAGAAAGCACAAAAAGTCACTTCATTGTTATTATTATTTGATGTTGGGGGGCGAAGAACCATGGACCCGTACGGTATCACAACAATAAAAACAAAATTGAGGCAAAACTCTATAAAAATTCAGGGACCAAGAAACATATTAATAATGCAGAGATGTTTCACGTGCCAGCAAGAAATAGAATTGAGCATTGTTTAGTGGAAACAACGCGATTAGCAGCTGTGAAACATAATGAAAATGTAATTCAAAATAGACGAATAGTGGGTCACTTAATAGATGGTGTGCCATCTCGGGCGGTAAGAACTTGTCTTTAGAGGGCACCGAGAAGACCACAAATCTCTTAATAAGGGCAATTATTTAGAAACCCTCGATTTGCTGGCAATAGAAGAATCATTTATGAAAGAAGGCAGCTTGAAGGCAGCTCTGCTTTTGAAGGAACATCTCGAGACATCCAAAATGATTTAATCCAATCTGTCACTAATGCAGTAAGGGAAAGGATTGCAGAAGAGCTTTTGTCATCTGAATTTGTGGCCAATCAGGCAGATGAGACTAATGACGTGTCCTTCAAAGCTCAATTAAGTGTAAATGTGCGAAATGTCTGTAACTTGAGAGTTGAGGAAATATTTGTAGTTTCTTCGATGTATCATTAGATAAAAGTGCACAGGGTTCGAAAATAAACACGTAATTTTCGATCTGGAAGAATATAAAATAGATAAGAAAATAGTCTGCCCCTTAAAACCACAATAACTAACTGGACATATGCTGGAGCTACTGTCATGTTGGGTAGCAACAATGGTCTTCAAGCAATTATCAAACAGCATTGTCCCATGGCATTATTTGTACATTGTTACGCTCATCAATTAAACTTAGTTCTTTTACATGGGGCCAAGAGAATAGGTAGTATGTAAGATTTAAGTTAAAACTTTAAACATTTTCTTTAAAATGTGTTACTGCAGTTTTTCTTTTTATTTGTGTCGACCCAATTATTTTCCTCACGCTACACTACTGATGATGATGAAATACATTCGGTTTGAAAATTCACTCAAGTTCACCAGCAATCTTTTATTTCTTGTTTTATAATTGTGTCTTTACAGTTTTCTGAAATAATTATCCAGTCAAAGACCAAGTTGACCTTGACTTACTACTAACGTTCCACAGTTCTAAAAATTATGTTATATATTCGACTTTTCCCCCGATGAGAGGTTTCGGTATGGCGTACCGGTGCATACCGTCACAAATCTAGCCCTGACTGTACCTATAAAAGTTGGCAGATTTTGGAAGTTTTTATTGGATGCATATAAATTTACATACAGTCGAACTTTGATATCTCGAAGTGCTTTCGGAAATAAAAATTACTTCGAGAATAACAGTGAAGAGCATCCCTATAGAAAGGAGCCTCGGATGCGCCCCGCGACGGGCAAGCTTCTGTGTGCAGTCACCTGTCGAGCAAGGCACTGGCGCTAGCAGGAGTGGAGCGCCCAACTAGTTCAACCCTTTGACCGCCAGCCATATACCCTGTGTCCGTACCCTATACTGCCAAGGCCTAATCTGCACTTTTTACCCTGCGGTAAATTATACGTAATAACTTCTGAACTATTTATGTATATTGGATGATCTTTTTTTTTAAGTTAATGCTCTGGGTGTTTTATTAATGTAACTTAATGTATTATTATTCTATAATTTATATTAAATGGAGTGATAATTGAAATAAATATTTACTTACAAAATTTTTAAAGAAAATTCATGATCAAAAATCGTTAAGAATAAAAAATATTTTTACTATCGAAAACTGGTTTATTTTGGAGAGGTGATGTTTCCAATATCACATAGTCTATAAAAATTTGAGCTTTCTATAAAATATTACAGCTACAATAATTTATTATTATTTTTATTACTGTAAAATGAATTTTTTTAATTCTTACATAATATGCAAATGGCTGCAGATCCAGGCTAGTTTTAAGTAAAAATGTTTACTAATGTCTATTTCACTACTTCACACAAACTGAATACTCCAGAATTCACTTCTTGGATGAAAATAAACTAATTACCTAAAATTTACACATGTTTATTATGCGCCCTAGCAATTGTGATTAGAGGTGTAACGTGTTTTTCGAGGGGTTTTATGCAACTGGCATAAGTCAGTAGGAAGCCATTCTATATTTATTTACGCGGCAAATTGTTCAGCCAAGATAATTTTTCATGTTAATTTATTATTATAATTAATTTATTATAATTATTATTTAGATATTTTCGGAGCATTTTATGAAAATTATAAGCATACAGATAAGTTTTCTATGTCTTAGAAAACGCTATCAAGCAAATTATTACGAACGACGATATCATAGAAAATTATCTGATTACGGAATTTTACGGAGTTTTGTCAGTTAGGGTATTTGAGAGAGATGACTCACTGGGAATTCATATACACGCTGAATCTTGTCGGGAAGTATTACGCAAGGCTGGGTCGCAAGGTCTAGAAAAGGTGAATTGTTGAAACGGAACTCTCGCGCGCCGAGTGTATTGAGGCAGAGGAGGGGAACTAGCGGCGTGCTCAGCCAATCAGTTGAGACAACGTAAGCTAGTTGGGACTGAAGAGTGGGGAGCCGGCGTGTGGATATATCATTCGACGCGCCGTGAAACGAGGACAATCTGTATAGTTCTTGCCGAGTACGCTTGCACGCGGGAGTCGCTCCGATGTTCCGTGGAACGAGGACTATCTGTGTAGAACTTGCCGAGATCGGTTGCAAGTGCGTGTCGCTCCGATGTTCAGTGGAGTTGAAGACTAACTTTTGCAAAACTTAACCAGTGCGGTTGTACGAGGGTTTGGGTCCGAGGTACGGACCATAGAATTATCTAATCTACCAGAATCTCATCATATATCGACGAAGACGGCGACGTCCAGGAGACTGTGGGAAGCTCACAGCATCATCAAATATGAGGGAAATGCTTCGGGCATTTCCAGTGGTAAGTGCTAATGACGCAGAAATACGCAATCTCTCATTTTTCTTTGTTTTATATTTCATAATTCCGTAACTTCATAGCTTGGAAATAAAGAGTAAAATCAATTTATCAGACTCCGTTTTCACGTAATTTTCTATCGGTAATATTCAAATCACAACGCTCCAATTTAAATTTTAAACTTATTATGATTATTAATTTTGCTATACTTGTCTTATATAATAAATTCTTTTCTTTTACAATGCAATCTTTGCTTTCAGTAGGTAGCATTAGATATAGACCAATTCCTTCTCCTGATACAATTGTTTGTTGGGTTAATGATCAAATCATACCACGATCTGAGTGAATAGATTCTTGAAGGTGTTCTACCAGAGCTAGACGTTGTTAAATACAAATTTAGATTTCAGCATTGCGTTGAAGTCTTGGCGCCCATTAAAACAACATAGCTTAGGCAGAGGTAAACAGTTACATTTATCACCCAACAGTAGGGGCAGCCAAAACGTTTCATTTGTCGCTACCAACATGGGGCACTAATTACCGTTTCATTTGTACGCTCAACGTGGAGCAAAGTAAATACCGTTTCATTTGTCGCCGACAACTTGGGGCTGAAAACCTAATAACATTTGTGGAAGGAGAAGGGTATATATTTCTGTGCCTGTATTTTGGGGGTTATTTGTCTTTATCAGTGTATATCATTATGGGGGATGAGAAAGAAAGACAGATGAGGTTACGTAGTGGTCATCAACTGGAGAGTGATGATACGAGCAGTATGTCGAGTGATGGTAGTACCGGGGTAGCGGAGGTAAATCCCGATACTGAAACAGGGAGTGTAGGCGGCCAACCAGAATTAAAAACTTTACTTCTCGAGTTCATGTATCAGAACAAAGTTAGTAGTGATGCTTTAAATGCTAAACTGGAACAAAACAACGCTAAATTAGAACAAAACAGTAGGGAAAATAAAGAAAGTACAGATGCCTTAAATGCTAAATTAGAACAAAACAGTAGGGAAAATAGAGAGAGTAATGAAACTTTAAACGCCAGATTAGAACAAAACAGTAAGGAAAATAGAGAGAGTACTGAAACTTTAAATGCTAAACTGGAACAAAACAACGCCAGATTAGAACAAAACAGTAAGGAAAATAGAGAGAGTACTGAAACTTTAAATGCTAAACTGGAACAAAACAACGCCAGATTAGAACAAAACAGTAAGGAATATAGAGAGAGTACTGAAACTTTAAATGCTAAATTAGAACAAAACAGCAGGGAAATGAGTGACAAATTCGAACTGATTAGAGGTGAGATCAGGGGGGTGATGGAAGAAAAGGCTAAAGAGATTATTGCAGATGTAGACAGAAAATTAGGAAAAGTACAGGAGGAGTTGGAAATTAGAATCAGCACACAGGCTGAAAATTTAAAAGAACTAGTGCAACTGGAAACACAGCAGGTCAAAAAGCAATTGGGGGGAGAAATTGACAAAATTCAGGTAGCAACTAAAGAGGTTAAGGAACAGCTGGGGGGTAGAATTGAGAAAGTCCACTCGCAAATAGTTGCAGAAGTAAATGATTAAGAGAGAGTAATAGAGAGAGCATTAGCAAGATTGAGGAGAAACAAGCAAAGCTATATGATAAAGTAGAAGAATCAGAAGGAAACATTAAATTGACAGTAAACAGTATTGAGAGGAAGGCTGAGGAGAAAATCGCAGAATTAGAGTTAAAATTAAAAGCTAGGATCAGGCAAGAAAATAGTCAGAATAGGCCAGTTTTTGTGAATAGCACACACAGGGAGGTAGAACTGGGTAAGTTCAGCAATCGACAGGGGTGCCCAATGGAGTTCATGAACACTATAGAAAATAAATTTGGGGAGAGGTTGGAAAATGGTAGTATTGAGTGGTGCCAGGTAGTTGAAATTTTAGAACAAGTGTTTGTGGGGGAAACGAGGAATTGGTTTGCTGTCTACAGAGACAAGTTTACTGATATCAATGATTTTAAAATGAAATTCTGTGAAAAGTTCTGGAATGAGGTTATTCAGTCGCAGCATCGTGAGGGAGTAGTGTGTGGTAAATATAACCCTAAAGGAAGCTCCACCATGACCGAATACTTTTTAGGGCAGGTATTAGTGTGTAAATATCTGGATGGCTTGAAGGAGGAAAGTGATGTGGTGAGGTTGCTACTTAGGCACTTTCCCTATAGGATCAAGGAGGCTGCTTGTATCCAGAATGTAAAGACTATATCACAAGTAGAAAATTTGTTAAGCACATTTGATGCACTAGGGAGAGGGGGTTATGAGGACAATTTCAATCGGAACCAGGGTAATAATAATAATAGACCTAATGAAGCCAGGCATCAAGAAGTTCAAGGGAATGGTGGCGAAGGGGCCAACGCTCAAAATAGAAATAATAGTAATCAGCTAAATCAGAACAGAGGAAATGGCTATGGTAATCAGTATCCAGGGAGGAATAATGATTTCAGGGGAAATCAAGGGAGGAACAATGATTACAGGGGAAATCAAGGGAGAAACAATGATTTCAGGGGAAATCAAGGGAGAAATTATAATGACAATAATTACAACCAGAATAGGGGTCAAGGAAGAGGACAGCCTAGTGGTAGTAATATACAGCCAAACAATGACAACATAGCCCAGAACAACCAGACCAGTTTAGTAGTTAGTAGTACTACGGCCAGCTGTAGCGGTTCTTTAAACGCGAACCAGGCTGCGAAGTAAGGTCAGAATCTCAGTCTGTAGCATGCCCTGTCCATACAATTATACAGGAACCCTATGACCTAAATGTAAGAAATGAATTATTACATGAACTAAATGATGAAGGTATTATTCAGGAAGTGGTTAGTAAGAGCCCCATAGTTAAATTTAACGTGTCCGAGGCGTACACAGATGTTTTAATTGATAGTGGTTGTATGAAGAGTTGCATAAGTAGTGCATTTTATGATAAAATGAAAGGAACTGGAGTAAATTTTGAGGAGATGCCAATTAAAAGCACTTTTGTTATCACAGCTGTTGGGAAGAGGTCTAAAGTAATTTCTAAGCAAGTTTTAGTAGGCATTAAAATTAATAATCATGTAGAGAAGCAGATTTGCCTTGTAATTCCAAATTTAGTATTCAGTGTTATCTTGGGTTCAGAGTGGCTAAGTAGAGTGTCTGGTAACTTATGTTATGATGTAGGGAGTTTGAAATTTAAATGGGGAGATTCTGAAGTAGAAGTAGCGTTCAATGACCGTATTCAGAGAAGTAGTATTGTAGGTGTGATTTGTACTTTAAATGAGATATCGCCAGCCGTAGAGCGGGGTTCTCCATGTTTTGTGGGCAGTGTGATTACGAACGGAAGTCTAGAGGACTCGTTACGTGAGGCTGCATTTCAGGGAAATATAGAGGTGGAACAGTGTGTTCGGCTCTATGATGTGTTATGGTGTAATAGGAGAGTGTTTGAGGATCGCATTGGTATGGCCAATTGCTATACACATTCATTGAACGTTATTGATAGGTCAGTATTCACAGGACATAGATATCCTGTACCTTTCGCTTATCAGAGTGCAGTTGAGGCACAAATTAATCAGATGCTTGAAGATGGGATTATTGAGCACTCTAACAGTCCGTATGTTAATTCTTTGATCACGGTACCCAAAACCGACGGCACAGTTCGTATTTGTTTAGACGCTCGTTTGGTTAACAGTAGAATTAGTTCAGATCAGCTGAAATCTATGTCAATAGAGGAATTAATGCAAACATTTGAGGGGAAGAAGTATTTCACTTGTGTAGATTTGAGTTCCAGTTTTTGGCAAGTGCCACTTATGTACGAAGATAGACCATTTACAGCTTTTAGTCATAAATATAACCTTTATCAATTTTGTAGAACACCTTATGGGTTAAAGAGTAGTTCAGCAGCTTTAATTAGGGCTTTAAACATCGCATTAGGGGATGACACAGGAGAGTTTGTAACCATTTACATAGATGATATGGTAATTAGTTCACGCAGTTTTGAGGAGCATCTACGTCATTTAGATATAGTTTTTCAGAAGTTAGATCAGGCAGGGTTCACTTTGAAGCTGTCTAAGTCGTCATTCTGTCAGTCAGAAGTGACATTTTTAGGTCATAGAGTGTCGAGTAGAGGTGTAACACCAGAAGAAAGTAGGGTTAATAAGATACTTAACGCAGAGGTGCCACAGAATGTTAAACAGTTAAAAACTTACCTGGGAATTTGCAACTTTTTCAGGAGGTTCGTTCTTAAATACTCAGGGTTGGTAGAACCATTCAGGGAATTGCTTAAAAGTGGGACTCGGTGGAGATGGGAGTCCAAGCATGATCAAGCTTTTAGAGCGCTGAAGGAAGGTTTTGAGAAAGCTGTAGTACTGAAATATCCTTTAAAAGATAAGGAATATGTGGTTATGACAGATGCTTCACATATAGGCATTGCTGGAGTATTATGTCAGAGAGATGATGAGGGTAATCTGTGCATTGTATCTTTAGCCTCGCGAGGACTGACAGCAGCGGAGAAAAGATACACGATTACTGAGTTAGAGCTTTTAGGTATTGTTTTCAGTTTAGGGAAATTTAGAATGTATTTAGTAGGGGGGAAATTTGAGATCCACACAGATCACCATGCATTACTGTATATGAGGACTTGTAAACTCAGTTCTAACAGAGTTAGTAGGTGGATTCTTGCTCTGCAGGAATACGAATTCACAGTAAAATATATTAAAGGTAAAGATAACATTCTTGCAGACATGCTATCGAGGGACACTAATTTATGTAGGGATTATCCTGTGGTTAAAGCAGAGGACGGGATTTTAATATGTGCATGTGTGGACAGTAGCAACAGGGCATCGTTACAGACACTGAGAAATATGGTAGGTAGTGTAACGTGATGGCGTTCATTTAAGGGAGCCACTTGCAAGATTGGAAGCAGGTGACGCAGAAACATTTATAGTTTCCAAACGTATTGGAAAAACAGCATATGTGCTGGAGAATAGTGAGGGAAACAGATTATACGGGACGTATAATATACATATTCTACGAAAATATGTGTCATAAAGTGAGTGTGTTTAGCTGGCGAGCCAGCCTATCAAATGAGTAAGTGTGGTATTTGGTGCGTGGGAGGATCTGGTCTTAAGGCAGGCGTATCAGAAGTCACACAGGGGGGTAGTATGTAAGTAAATGAGAGTTTTTAAGGTACAGGGAAATATGACGGGATTGTCGGATGCTGTTGAGCACTAAATTGTCTCGATGCACCAAGGCCATTTTGGCAGCGCTGATGGGTTCCCATTTATCTCCAAGAGATGGGGGAGCGCTTGTATAGGGCTTGTTAGCTTAAGGCGTCCACGAGATAAAAGATGGGCCATCAGAATGCGAGGCAGTCCTTCATGAAACTCATACATATCAGCACACGTGATTTCTGTTTACGGTCTCGCCATGTAAGATTTGTAAGTGTGTAATTTAAGATAATTTGTACAATGGTATTATTTGTGTGAGGAGAAATGGTCTGTGTTGAGAACTAGTATTAAGTAGAATATGGTTAACGGGAACTTAACAAGACAGGGCGATTACGGCACAGAAATATTTGGTGTTATATGTAATGCGCATTTACTGTTTTTTTTTCAGAAGTCGATATTAATTTAATCTTCTTTAAAGAGAGATTAAGTATTATGGTCACGAGGCGCTGCCACAATAGTGTGATCGTGTGCTCAGTGATATGTGGAATTAAATGTCACCATAAGGAGGGGACCTCCAGTGAAATTAGGAAGTTCTATGGTGATATAAATATATCAGAACACCTTCAATGCGTGTGATATGACATCATAAATACATAGTGCTCACACATTAATTATGTCTATTTCTCCAACATAGAGAAATTTGAGAGGCGGAAATATCCGTGGAACACTATTCCATACGTAAAACATTGGACTGGTTGCAAAGTGCAATCCATAGTGACAACAAACTTTGACGCAAAGTGCGTGAAGAAAAAATATGAGTGTATATATCTGTAATTTAGGGTGATTTCATTTATGTAATATGTATTTTGGATGGGGTTTATTAACGTGTCTGGGATAATCGGATAATGGACCGTCGTCACGGTAAATCATCCGATGATCCGAGGCGAATATGTAACGTGTTTTTCGAGGGGTTTTATGCAACTGGCATAAGTCAGTAGGAAGCCATTCTATATTTATTTACGCGGCAAATTGTTCAGCCAAGATAATTTTTCATGTTAATTTATTATTATAATTAATTTATTATAATTATTATTTAGATATTTTCGGAGCATTTTATGAAAATTATAAGCATACAGATAGGTTTTCTATGTCTTAGAAAACGCTATCAAGCAAATTATTACGAACGACGATATCATAGAAAATTATCTGATTACGGAATTTTACGGAGTTTTGTCAGTTAGGGTATTTGAGAGAGATGACTCACTGGGAATTCATATACACGCTGAATCTTGTCGGGAAGTATTACGCAAGGCTGGGTCTCAAGGTCTAGAAAAGGTGAATTGTTGAAACGGAACTCTCGCGCGCCGAGTGTATTGAGGCAGAGGAGGGGAACTAGCGGCGTGCTCAGCCAATCAGTTGAGACAACGTAAGCTAGTTGGGACTGAAGAGTGGGGAGCCGGCGTGTGGATATATCATTCGACGCGCCGTGAAACGAGGACAATCTGTATAGTTTTTGCCGAGTACGCTTGCACGCGGGAGTCGCTCCGATGTTCCGTGGAACGAGGACTATCTGTGTAGAACTTGCCGAGATCGGTTGCAAGTGCGTGTCGCTCCGATGTTCAGTGGAGTTGAAGACTAACTTTTGCAAAACTTAACCAGTGCGGTTGTACGAGGGTTTGGGTCCGAGGTACGGACCATAGAATTATCTAATCTACCAGAATCTCATCATACATCGACGAAGATGGCGACGCCCAGGAGACTGTGGGAAGCTCACAGCATCATCAAGTACGAGGGAAATGCTTCGGGCATTTCCAGTGGTAAGCGCTAATGACGCAGAAATACGCAATCTCTCATTTTTCTTTGTTTTATATTTCATAATTCCGTAACTTCATAGCTTGGAAATAAAGAGTAAAATCAATTTATCAGACTCCGTTTTCACGTAATTTTCTATCGGTAATATTCAAATCACAACGCTCCAATTTAAATTTTAAACTTATTATGATTATTAATTTTGCTATACTTGTCTTATATAATAAATTCTTTTCTTTTACAATGCAATCTTTGCTTTCAGTAGGTAGCATTAGATATAGACCAATTCCTTCTCCTGATACAATTGTTTGTTGGGTTAATGATCAAATCATACCACGATCTGAGTGAATAGATTCTTGAAGGTGTTCTACCAGAGCTAGACGTTGTTAAATACAAATTTAGATTTCAGCATTGCGTTGAAGTCTTGGCGCCCATTAAAACAACATAGCTTAGGCAGAGGTAAACAGTTACATTTATCACCCAACAGTAGGGGCAGCCAAAACGTTTCATTTGTCGCTACCAACATGGGGCACTAATTACCGTTTCATTTGTACGCTCAACGTGGAGCAAAGTAAATACCGTTTCAGAGGGGCACAAAGGATGTACACTCTTATTACATTCTTTACAAATGTATCTGGTCTTTTCCCTTCTACCACCTCGAATTGTACTAATATTGCTGGATACGGAACATTTGCGTTCATTTTTTTCCGGTAAAAGGTAAAAGGGTTCGTTGCCCGCTCGCGATAGCTGAATTTGTGCTTGGTTACTCAGCAGCAAGTTCCTCAGTGTGACAAACTTTAAAACTTGTTGTATATAGTCTTATTTAACCCACTACTAGACCAAAACATATATTGTGAACTATTAAAACGAATAAGTAACTTGGAAAATACACCTTTTCAGAACGTCCGATCAATCGGATGTTGGCGGTCAAAGGGTTACCGCATTTACACTTTCTTACATATTTAATAATCATATTTACTTAGGCCTACTGTACATTTCACAGTAGTTGCTGGAAATGCTGTCCTTTTCTAAACACACATTTCACCAACTTAGGAAGTTTTGGTACACTCACTGTAATTCATCCTCACTGATATTTAGTATCGGTGCAGTTATTTCATTCTCAAGAGCCTCCAGGGTACGTGGATTGCTTCTGTATACCTTTAGTGTGGCGGAGCTCTTTCCGGTCACAGAGGGAGTCCGTCATTTTGTGTAGGGTAAGGATAGGTCATACAACATCCACCCACTCGTACCTAATGAGAAGGGAAGACCCCACCACTTTGTACCTGTGGAGCCGTTTTCACTGTGCCCCACATTTTCACCGAGTGTGTGGATCTTGCTGACTTACGAAGAAACCTTGGTTTGCAGATGACACTCAAACTTGTATTAGCCGATGACGCGGTGGCTGCTGATCACTTTATCCGCTTTATAAGTGAGAGTGGGTTACGGCCAGCAATCTAAATTTTCCAGTGTACTTTGACTCAATGATTTGTTCGTTTTCGAATGATAATTTTTTGTTTTTCCGTAATTTTTGTTTATTTTTATAATTATTAGTTTTAAATAATTTTTTGTTTTATTAATTTTCGGTCTAAATTCCACTCCAAATTTGTATACTTTAATCCGTGTTAAGAGGGGCAGATGACCTCGGTAGTTCCGCTTCTTAATACAACAATAACTAAGTAACATCTGTACATAGCTACCACACCTTAAATCCAAGACAATGTGTTTAACATAATCTAACCTCTACAGATCTCGTCCTCAACTCTTTCATAACTAAGTTTATTATTCCTGTGTGTCTTAGTATGTGTCCTACCAACCTCTCTCTTCTCTTCATTAGCAGTCGCCAGAAACAACTCTCCTCTCCCACTCGTCTTAATACCTCTTCATTTGTTGCTCTATGTACCCATCTGATCGTCATCATTCTCCTGTAACACCACATTTCAAATGTTTCTATTCTCCTCTTTTCTGTTGCGCCAACAGTCCAAGTTTCACTTTCATAGAGCGCCATGCTCCAGACAAAGGCTTTCTAACATGACTTTCTAATACCTAAATCTATATTTGATGTCAACAGATTCCTTTTCTGTAGAAAAGCTATCCTTGACTGTGCTAACCTACCTTTTATATCCTCTTTGTCTCGTCCGTCACTGGTTATTTTGCTTCCTAAGTAGGAAAAGTCTCCTACTTCCTTTAGCTTTTCACCTGTCAATTTGACATCAATAGGCGTTTCTGATTTCTTTCGCCTTCATTCAATTATTTTATTTATTTATTTGATAATTTAATTTTTTAAATCTTTCAATGTTGTCTAAGTGATGTATTAACAGATCAAGTCCCTTAATGAAAATTAATGCTTTCAAAATGAACATGTGTATCACTGATCATCACACACCGCTGATTTAATACATCATGATACCTCATCATCCTCTTTATGTGAGAGTGGGTTAAGGCCAGCAATTTAAATTTTCAAGTTTACGTTAATTCAAAGACTTGTTCTTTTTTTTGAATTCTGAAATTTTGTTTTCCGTAAATTTTGTTTGTTAGCCTATACTGTAATTATTAGTTTTATTTAATTTTTTGTTATATTATTTTAGACCCATTTCTTATTTAGGCTTCCATCTCTAAATGTGTATAATGTAGGCCTAATCAGTGTTAAGAGGGGCACATGACCTAGCTGCTCTACCCCTCAAACATGGTGTCCACAGGCAGGAAAAGTCGGGAATAGCCGGGAATTTTGTTTTTGGTCATTAAAGGTCAGGAAAAAGTGTGAAAAAATAGCGTGAATCAGGAAAAAATGGCAAAAAGTATTAGAAAGTCAGGAATTTTATAATAACCATATTAACTCTTCAAGTTCTACTTCAGGAACTGTGACATCTGTAGAATCTTTCTGTTATAAAGATGAAGTCACAAGTGCCGAAATTAAGTGGGTCCTTAATGTAGTCCAAAACAAAATCTCTTAATTCTCGTGAAAATATTTCAGAAACCTTCAGGGAAATGTTTCCTGATAGTGTAATTGCAACAAAAATTCAATTGGGGAAGACGAAATGTTCATATGTTAGATGTTAGGCCCCTTAAAACAACAATTATCATCATCATCATGTTCATATGTCATCAATTATGGATTAGCTCCATACTTAGGCATAATTTACTGCAAGATGAAATTCTTTCATGTGATAATGTTATCTGTTATGATGAGGCATTGAACAAAGTTGTTCAGCAAGGTCCGATGGACCTATTTGTGCGTTAACTTGACATCAACAGCAATAAAGTTAACACCAGATATTTCAACAGCATCTTTATGGGACATGCAACAGCTCAAGACATTTTAGAGGCTTTCAACCAGGGAATCTCTCCTCTTGCTAGAAAGAGTATTTTACAGGTGTCTATGGATGGACCAAATGTAAATTTGAGTTTCATAAAAAAAGTTCAGTGACCAAATAATAGAAGATAATGCAGATGGCAAACAACTCGTTAACCTTGGTGTTTGCGGCCTTGACGTTGTCAATGGAGCCCTACAAACAGGAATGCATTCTGTAAAATGGGACCTTCAATTATTTTTGAGAGACATGTATTATGTATTGAGCGACTGTCCTGCACTCCGAGCCGAGTACTTTGGTTTATGTATAATTGCATTATAATTTACTTCATTTTGTATTTTAAATGAATAAAGAGGAGAGCGTTGGGCACCTATGGGAATGGTGGAGGCTGCAAATAAAAATAAAAATAAATTGTTTGCTCAATAAACCTTTTTTCCGATAATACAATGACTTCACGAGTCAGGAATTTTGTTGAAAAATGGTCAGGAAATGTCAGGAAAAGTCAGGAAAATTGACATTGAAAATTCTGTGGACACCATGTCAAAACTCCAACAACTAACTATGATATCTGTTTCATTTCAGTTGGGAGCCTTCACCAGGGTTTGTGGTGGAGAATGGACTTCTGCCATCAATATGAAGCAAGCACTTAGTTGTAAGGATGGAAAGATAGTAGTGTAGTGGACTGAATTAGGCTAGTTACTTGACCAGCAAACTTTACATTATCACATAGGAATATTCATTTTTTAAAATCTGGAAATTAAGGAAATGGAACTCAAACATCTTTGAAATCCATATAGATAATATTTTCAACACCTTCTGGCCTTTCATTTTCCAGAGGGAGTTTTGACTAGAAATGTAACATCTACAAAGGTACCTGTACTGGATTGTTGTGTTACCTCTTGGGTTGGTTTGAATGTAATTTCTGTTAATAGGCTAAACTTAAGTAACACAGTTAGATTCTGACCAGCTCTGGGTGTAACATACTGTCCAAAGTGCTATCAATGGTTACAAGACTTACTACTAAGAAAATCTTTAATACAGTAATATATTTTGAGGTTATACAATCCATGAATAAAAATAAATAAAATAAAAAACCAATTACCAGTACCGTAAGTCTTTTTATGTTAAGTTGGAATGGAATTATAAAAATGTTCCATACTGTCCAAAGTACTATCAATGGTTACAAGACTTATGACAAGGAATATCTTTAATACAGTAATATGGTATATTTTGAGGTTATAAAATCCATGAAAAAGAAAAAAAAAGAACCAATTAAATGTAAGTTGGAATGGAATTATTAGAATGTTCAATTATTTTTAAATGTACTGAAGGCTCATCTTCATTAATTGAATATTATTTAAATTGTATCAGATCTCAGCCTGTTTATTTATTTATAATTTTCACAAAATAAAAAGAACAGAATAGTACCGTATGTTATTACTGATGTTGAAACAGAGTACGGTGCAAATTATTTATTTTTCTGCATTGAATTTGCTGATCATGTTTGAAATATTAACAAAAGAAATGTTATATTAAGGTTAGGAACACTAAATTATAATCAATCGTTATTTTAAAACAACCACAAGGATGTTGAAAATGTTATATTTACTTTTCTTTTTGCTTATACGGTATTTTATGTTTTAAGATAGGCTATCCTTACTTTATTGTGAAACATTTTATGTCATTCTAATATTAACTAATTGGTTTAATTATTTTTAGGATTAGATGTAGGTCTACCACAGATGGGAAATAATGACTTTTCTGGAAAAGATCACGAAAATATTAATAAAAATCCACTAATAAGCTTAAGGTATTTTGTTTTTTTTGTTTTTACTTTTCAAAGGAAAACATGAAGAGATTTAACTTTTACATACGGTACAGAAATAATGAGGGAGGGGGACTTTGAGATGGAAGGAATTGGTAATCTGTTAAAAACAATATGAAAAATATGGGCTATAAATCTCTCCCATACTGCCTCATTCATCAGTTAAGAAATGCTTGTAGGCCTATAATGGTCTATACAATTAAAGCTGCTACTTAAAATCTTGTAAAAATAGAAAGCTTTGGGAATATAAAGTTTTTATCTCATATTGAGAAATCGGAACTGTAAAGGTACAACAAACAAAAGAACCCTCGGATACTTCGGCTCGCCCCGATCTTCCCCGACAATACAGGATCAAGGAGTGCGCGGCTGGCTGAGCTGCCGTCACATACCGTACTGTAAGTACCTGCAGCCAGCTGTTCGATTGAGGTTATTCCTTCATCAATGGCTAGGATAGAATCAATGATCATACTCTACGGACGGAATATTTAGACTACTAAAAGTAATTTGAAACTAATTAGATACCGGGATTGAACGTAGGTGTTCGAATTGATTCTTTCAGGACTATGAATAATTCATTTTCTCTTAGTGGGCAGTGCCATGGCACGGTGGTACTACACCTAGAACCGCCCCTGAATGATACTATTAAGCATGGTACACAACACTATATACATAAACACAATTACCAATAATGTACACGCTACACGATAAGGAATTATAGGACTACAATAAAGAAAACGTATATAAAACGGAGAAAACAATAAGAGCATGAAAATGGATTGGCAATGAAGCTCTTGTCAGCGTGTCCCCGCAGTGTGCTCGGTACGGCGGCCAAGCAGCATGTCACCCCCTCCACCGCTCCTCTGTGACGTCTCACATCCACTCGGAGTGAATGTGCGGGGAAGTGAGCTTTGCGCAGGTTCTTTTGATCTTTGCAGGTTTATCATCAGAGTGTTGGAACAGTTTTCCACATAAGCCTCAAGAGGGTAGCACTGTACAGATGGACAAAATGTCTGCACAAGGAGAGTGAAAACAGTAATGAGAAGCAAATACAGGATACAATCATTCAATTAGGGCAACAATATGTAAGGATTTAGATTGAGAACCGAAACTTAATTTTGGTGATTATATAGACAGTCAGATGCGTACAACTCGGAAGAAGAGAAATGGGCAACACAAAGATAGTGTTTATAGTCAAACTGATACTTGAAGAAAGACAACTTTCAGGACTGGTGAAGTAAGCAGGGACAAGAGTTGACGAGCTAGCCACTGTGCTTTATTCTATGTACCGTGTTTAAGGGGCAGATGGTCCGCCCCCTTAAAACAATAACAATACCGTGTAACTTTTTGTACAGTTTCTAGCCCCAGGCCAGGTCTGTATAAAGCTCCTGATTCTTCTCAAAAATACTTCTGTCTGCCACGTTCGGTCATTTGTCATTTCTCCCATTTTCCTCCACTACACTTCCCAAATACTTGAGGCTTTCCTCCTTCAAATGTTATCTCACTCACGGGTCTATCTTTTTTCCTTGTCGTTAACAGAAACTCCCATTTACTGATGTTGAATTTCCGTCCATATTCTCTCACCTTTTCTTCCCAGGTCTCTAGTTGTTCCTGAATTTCCTCCTCCTTGTTGCCCCAGACCATTAGATCATTTGCTAACATCATTGATTTCATCTTACATTCTCCAATTTTTTCTGCTACCCGCGTCATTATTTCATCCATGACCACAATGAAGAGAAGAGGTGACAGTGCACTGCCCTGTTTCAGACCACTCATTTGTTTGAACGACTCTGTTCTTTACCTTCCCAATTTCACACAACTCACACTTCCACAGTACATTCCTTCACTCTACTTACAGTCTCTTTTTCCACTCCCTTTTTCTTAATTGCTTCCCAAACCTTTTTCCTAGACACACTATCATAGGCCTTTTCTATGTCTAGAAAGGCCATTAAAAGATCCTCCCCAAATTCATAGAGTTCTTGAGGCTGTCTCACTGCAAATATAAGATCGACTGAAGATCTGCCAGGTCTAAAGCCATACTGCTGTTCCTTTTCCACTCTGGCTGTCGCTGAGTCTTGCATTACTTATACTGGCTCTTCTCTCTATCTGTCGTCCTATCAGCCTCCTTCAATCAACCTTTTTTGTCGACCGATCCTATTGACAATAAGTATGGAGTCCGTATGGAGTTTTCCATTTTCTCACATTTCTTGGCCATTATGTTCATTTTCCAGGTAACATAATTTTCTTGCTCTTTGTTTTTCCTTATTCAAAGTATTCAAGGTAAGGGATGGATGACTTCGTAGTCCTCAATAACTAAGGTAAAATGACTTTGATATTCTGCTCCTAGAAAACCATCAGGATCATAATTCAAATATAAATAACAGAATTTGACTTTACTGGGATGCCAGAAGGTAACTGTGAGAACTCCAAACTAAGCCATAGGAACAGTAAAACAATGTTTACAGCGAAGAAGCATCACATAGTTTGTAAAATGCAGCATCAAAGCTTTTGCGCTCCATTTTAAGTTGAGACAATCCTTAGTCAGGTTTGTGCATATAGAAAAAAATATGACTATTCTTTTAGGCTATGGTTTAATGCACAATATCTTTTGAACAGTGTTCTTTCTTTCATTCTTTCTTGAAAACAATTGAACTGTGATCAAGAACTGTTCAAGACTATGATTGAAGAGTTGATGCATAAGGGATCAATTTTTAAAACCCTAATTGTCGATGAGAATTATTAATCATTATTTCTCATTGCCTTTGAAAAGTGTTAATGACAAAATATCTGGGGCTCTCGTGTGGTTTCTTATGTACTATTTTGTGATCTATTTCTAGGAGTTAGTTTCCCATCTGTTACAAGATACAGTAAACTGCCAATAATCTGATTTTTGGATTATCTTCGTCACCTTCCCCATCCTCCCAAAATGCTAATAAAAGAGCAGCATTCCTGAGACTATGAAATTTGCCAGATTTTGGTGGTCAGCACTATGTTAGTATCCCACAATATCTTGAGTATACCAATAGGCTTACATTGTGCTCTCCATCAATTGACTTAAGGGCGCCTCCTTAAAACCGTCGTCATCATAGATATTGCGATGCAATGTGAACGGAGTTGCTCTCGAGCTGATTGGTGAGATGATTTCCTGCTGTCCCTATAATCTAGATTTTGCAGACATGTCATAAACTCAGATGGTCATCATCAAGAGAGAAAGATGGGGTTAAGTTGCGGAGATGAAAAGAATAAGTCGAGTCCCTAAAATACAAAATTAAATTTAATCTGATAAATGATTAATTCTTAACAATTTTTTTGACTTTCTTCAAATAATTGGGAGTTTACTGTAACTTTGAACATAGACCAATCAAAAATTGAAGAGAAGGAATAAGTTACAGGGCATTAAATATTTATTCAAATTTCAGCATTGGCTAAGATGTTATGAATTAAACTGGTGAGGATTCTAACAGATGTTATAATTGATAACATTTTCTTTCAAATATCAGCTTTTGTGAGACATTCAATTTGAATTTATATTTAATGAAACTGAATGGAGCCAGTGAATAGCTGGATCTGTTCTGGGCGGTGGTGGTGGGGATGGTGATGATGATGATGATGATAATCTAATTCTGTGCCTTGAAACAATATACCAATAAATGGCCAATTTTAGCATTTGTTGATCAGCGGTACGTTACTATTTGTAAATGATTAATTTTTAATGGTTGAATAAAATAAATGTAAAACTATAGAAAGACAAAATTGTAATTAGTGGGGTTCCACAAAATTTATGGATTTTAAAGGAACCCGATTTCCCCCAAGGTACAGAATTATCCTGTAACTTTTCCTCTCTCTCTCTCTCTCTCTCTCTCTCTTCTTTTAATTATACTGTAGAAATAATTTATTATATTATTTGCTGGTCAAGATATAATTATAGTTAATTTATTTATTTATTTATTTTAAAATATCTAGAAATCAATTGTTTTTGTTTTTCCTTTCTTTATTTCATTCTTCATCTTATGATTTGAATCTTGAATATTTATTTGAAGTTCTGTTCATTTGTTTTTCATTGTTATTTTGATTGTATTGAACATAAATAAAGCATGAATGCATAGTTTAAAAGTGTTTTCGTATCATTCCAATAGATATGACTGTCTGTTAGGTAGTCAGCCCGAAGGCTGGTTGGATCCTCAAAAAGTACCGCCGTTACGTTATGTGAGTAGATACCCACAAAAACCCAAGGCAGCACTATTTTAAGGAATTCTAGGCAAGAAGAGGAGTGAGGTAGTTTGCCATTGCTTTCCTCACTGAGTCAGAACAGTAGTCCTAACCCTATGAGTTGAACCTTTCACAGCATTCACAGGCACTGACTGTGCCTCGAATGCCATTACTAAGCCCCACCCATACCTCAGTAGCTTCCATATAATCACAGCCATGAGTGAGACTGAGACATCGGTGAAAAGCCACCTTTTACTCTAGCCTGTGCCAACTGACAAATGCAAAAGTACTGTATTCATCAAGAGATGGCGAACAGGCCAAAATAGATATGATCAGGTATGAAATATGGGTAGGGCAAGTGGGAAGACTGTGATTCACAATTTCTAATATTCATCCCCGCACCTGCTTGTAAACTAGTGTCACGCTCTGGGCGCGTAATTAGCCTTTGATGTGTTTAACTGCCCATTTGAGAGTAATTAAAATAATATAAACAAATTTATCCTACAAAATAACAACCGCATTGATGACTAATGGAGGATGTCAACTACCGGCATTAGGTGGTGTATTGTACATATTTCTGCCTTACAAGTGAAACAAGTCAGAATTCTATGGTTGGTTGGTTCTTCAGTTCAAGGGCTGCGACAACGCGATCATGGCATGCTGAGCTTCAATGCCCAAGATCGTGGGTTCAAACCCGGCCGAAGTCGTATTATTTTTTAATAGCATTAAAAATCCCTCAGTATGCCTTCCTTCAGAGGGGAAGTAAAGCCAGTGGGCCCATGTCATAGATTTATGGCATGAAAAAGAACCTTCCACTAACTACACTTGTGGAAGCTAAAATTTGTAGGTTAGTTTGAAACATTCTTAGTTCCAACATTCGCCGCCAGGTGCTGACTGCGACAGCATTTTGTAGACACGTCCGCACCTAGGTGTCGTGGATGGTAGCATTTGGTAGCAAAAGTAGGAACTACTTGAAAAAATTAATCGTCTGCAGCCCTTGTACCTGAATCACAGATAACACACTAATACAGTCATCATAATTAACACTGGTTATCAGACAAATTGTACACACTAAGTACACGGGGCTACATGACCGCGTTGTCACAGCTCCTAAACTAAAGAACCAACCAACGCGGTCATGTAGCCCCGTGTACTTTGGGTGTGTGAAGAATCTGTCTGATAACTGGTGTTAATTATTGTGATGGCTGTATTAGTGTGTGTTATCTGTAATTCAGGTAAGGACTGCAGACAATCAATTTCAAGTAGTTTCTAATTTTGCTACCAAATGCTTCCTTCAACGACACCTAGCTGTGAACTTGGCTAATAGATGTCACTGCAACCGGCACCTGGTGGCGAACATTGGAACCAGTAAAAGCTCATAAAAATCTGTCGATTTCGGCTGGGTTTCAACCTTGGGCATAGAAGCTCAGCATGCTACCAACTACGCCACCGAAGCCGCCTAAAACTATCCTATGTATTTCCCTAAACTGTTGAGGATTCTACCAGCTGTTATAATTTATAATCTGGTATCTTAATCGGTTTACCCAGCATAAGCTTAAAAGGAGCACGGACGGCAGGTCCCAGACGCAATCCAGGAAAGCCGAGGTGAACAGCAAAACTCCAAACACATAAAATCTTCTCTGAAATCTTAACTCGACATGAGTCGACAGTTTGATGCTGGCCGAAGCTGGGGTGATAGGCACGCTCCCTAGCTAGTACTGTAAACTCGCACCGAAACTAGTAATTTAATTTTCAACTGAATGGAGATGGTTGGAAGAAATGAAAATGTAAAAATACTTAAAGTGGGCAATGTATTAAAGAAGAAGAAGAACAAGAATATTGTAGTTTTACATGACCATAAATCTTGTGATTATGAGCCACGGGACTATTTTATGTGGAATACAAACCACATTTCACTTTGAAACTCTCACATGCATTGACCGGGAATCGAAACCAGTCCACCTTGGTGTGAGGCCAACAACTTGAGCCCGCTCATGTATTAAAAGATAAGAGATATGCTGTTGCGGATTTTTTTTAGTACAACTTTTCATGCTGAACAATTCTTACACTCATAGTGTATACCTAGGTAGATATTTTTAACTGTTGACCCAGTTTAAGCTTAAAAGGCGCACCGACGGAAGGTATTTCTTCGACTTGATTCATTGAAATCGATACTGCTCGGCTTCCTTTGGTCATAAATTAATGTTTATCTACAGAAACCTTCCTCAAGAAATTCTTTACGTACCTGTGGAGCCGATTTCACCGTGGCCCACATTTTAACCGTGTGTGTGGATCTTGCATACAAGATCCACCCACTCATACCTAATGAGAAGGGAAGACCCCCACTTTGTACCTGAGGAGCCCTTTTCACCTTGGCCCACATTTTAACCGAGTGTGTGGATCTTGCAGACGACACTTATATTAGCCGATGACGCGGTGGCTGCTGATCTCGTCATCCGCTTTATAAGTGAGAGTGGGTTAGGGCCAGCAATCTAAATTTTCCAGTGTACATTGACTCAACGACTTGTTCGGTTTTGAATGTTGAATTTCTTTACTTTTCCGTAATTTTTGTTTATTTTTATAATTGTTAGTTTTATTTATTTTTTTGTTTTATTATTTTTTGGTCCTTTGAAATGTAGGTATCCACCTGTAAATTTTAAATTCCATTCCAAATTTGTATAGTTTAATCAGTGTTAAGAGGGTCAGATGACATTGTAGTTCCACCCCCTAAAACAACAATAACTAACTGAAGCCTGCCCTACAAGGACGTTGTACATCACATTTGTGAACTTTTCAGTATTAAAAAAAAAACTCATTGTGCCTAAACTAATACCGAGATATGTTAAATAAAGGTCTATACAGTAAAGTATCAGTCCCTCTTCCAACACTAACAAGGGGAGGATACGATGCATGGGTCACCGATTTGAACCATCTTTGGTACATGTGCAGGGCATGACCAGGCGTGTATACCAGGTGCAAGTAGTAAGGT
Organism: Meconema thalassinum; assembly: GCA_946902985.2. Taxonomy (NCBI): domain Eukaryota; kingdom Metazoa; phylum Arthropoda; class Insecta; order Orthoptera; family Tettigoniidae; genus Meconema; species Meconema thalassinum. The sequence continues at coordinate 124,545,616 of OX336398.1, forward strand.
GCGCTTCTCAGCCGATTCCGAGTAATTAATTATTAATTATTTGTAATTGCTGTACGGCGTTCATGTGCGTTGTGCGTTAACTTTAAACCAAGGAGCGCGTGGTGCAGCGGTAAGAGCCCTGCTTCGTAAACGCGGGATCACTGGATCGAATCCCACCGGTGAACTGCTTCTTTTTTTTTTTTTTTTCTTTTTTTTTTTAAACGTAGGCAATTTGTCCACCTGTAGGTGTCGTGAATAATGTTCATTTTGCAGTCAATTGTAATAACGTGTTATGTGAGTGGGAAAAGGGAGTCGGAATAAATCGTACAGGAGATTGATGAAAGAATACCTTTATTCACGTTTTTTTTCTGTTAGTACAACTGTCCACCGTTATCGTTAATTTGTGTGCAGGTGACCTCGCCAAGAACAAATACCTTCCAACCAATACCCATAGCATGAGACACTACTTGTGGGGTAAGGGGTGGTCTGATGGTTCACTGACGTGCAATGAACGGAACAGACTGGGCCTTCAGTGTATAAACATATACATATAATAGAATACACCTGACCATGTATAATACCAATGTATTTGCAATGCCCCGACTGTACATTATGTAATGTCACAAACGTTCTCCCCCATACGATGATTTCAGAATCCCTTTTCCCGCTCCAAAAAACGTTATTACAATTGAATGCAAAATGAGCATTATTCACGACACCTACAGTTGTACGAATTGCCTATGTTTACAAAAAAAAAAAAAAAGCTCACCGGTGGAATTCGATGCAGTGATCCCAAGGTTACGAAGCAGGGCTCTTACCGCTACACCACACGCTCCTTGGTTTCATGTTAACGTACAGCGCACATGAACGCCGTATAGCAATTTCGAATAATTCATAATTTCTCGGAATCGGCTGAGAAGCGCACCTTACTACTTGCACCTGGTATACGCCTAGTCATGCCCTACAAGTGAACTAAAGATGGTTCGAATCGGTGACCCATGCATCGTATCCTCCCCTTGTAAGCGACTATATTTCTCTTAAATGGTAGGATGTAGGACTCACCATGATTTTAGTGCAGTTTCCCTACAAGAACGTTGTATATCACAACAGACCTAGAACGTTGTATATCACAAGCTATTTTCTATGGCTACAAAATAAAGAAAAGTAATGCTCAGATACATATATAGTATAGAATATTGTATTGCTTACAAGTCATACACAAAACAAGAAAATAATATGGGCATATTCTTAGACGAAAACGACTCCTTAACAGAACAAATATGTTAAAGTTCTGAGGATTTGGATACTACTCAAATTGCAATGTGTAGCCTACACAGAATGTAAGGTAATTGAAAATGACATTCAGTAATTACACAGCATCGGTATTTTTACATCCTATGCCAACAATAGGTACGTCATTAACAAGCAGTTACAGCAAACTTCTACTCCCCATTGACAGATGGCAAGTTCTCATGAAACTGTCGGTGCTGTGGCAGTAAATACATGTCAAGCAAACCTTTCTCATCTTTGAGTGGAATTAAGGCTGAATAAAGAGGAGGGAACGGAATTACTGGTAGAGATAGGTTGATTACTGCCTGATTACCACGTCTCCTCTTCATTACAGAATGTCGAATCCATGGCTGCAAAACATTATGGCTTTTCCTCACGAAGATTGCCTGGGGATCATCTGACAAAAATTTGAGCCACATGGCTTCGGTAATTTTCAATGCAGGATCGCATTTCAATGTTGCCTCCATAACACTCAAGTTCACAAAATCTGACTGATCCATTTCCTGTACAATGAATGGTCTCTGAACATATGCCTCAGCTATTGCATGCTTCCAGTCAGATGGGATCATTGCACTTGAAATCCTTTTCTGCTTCTCAATCACAGCAAAGTCCCTGTCACAGGGCAAGAAGCTATGTCCCGAAACAAGAAATTTCTGGTGAATTTCAGTGAAATACCCCCTTTGAATCAGATACAGGGCAACAACCTTCCAGTTATTGTTCTGTCCGACAGAGCGGTCCGACCAGACAATCAGCTTCCGTTTCTGGCCATGTTGTAGAGACTGGTATAAAGTTGTGATGTACTTTAACAAACAAGACACGATTTCTGAAGCACCTCGTTTGGCTATACACTCGTGCCACAGGTTCATGGTGGCCACACCGGCCCTAGAATTAAAAATAACACTGTGATAATAAAGGGATTCTATTACTACTTTTTTGTAGTAGCTTACATACAAATTGTAGTAGCATTATAATTAAAACGTTCCTCGAGCTACAATCACCCAGCTGATTGATATACAACATTCTTCTCTTCCCTGACTTGGACGAAATTTTTGTTCAACTGCATGTCCGGAAGTTTCTATATAAGCTTGGCCGCTATTCTTCAGTCGCTTCCGCACATTGTTCTTCCACTAAAATTGATTAATCTTCATTTTCCTGCTCTTATTCAGTGCTAAATAAGAGCTTGGCAACACATTCAAGTTGACAACATCCGCCATCTTTGTTGAAGAACAACCTTCTTGCAGCAAAGCCACTTTTCGGACCCAAAAATTTCTGTCCATTTTTTTGAAATTGACTAATTTTAGGTTTGCAAAGTGGCGGTGTGATGATATCCAACCTTCTTCACCAAATATCTCAACATGCTCAATTTGTGATATACAACGTTCCTGTAGGGCAGGCTTCAACTATAGAACGGTGAGAACCGCATCAAAATCCATCCAGTGATTCTCGAGATTACCCATTACATCCAAGAATCAGGGACTTTGTTTTATACTGCTGTATGTAAAGATATCAGCTTTCGTAAGATGTTCAATTTGAATTCTGTGTTTGCTGTTTACGAATGATGATGCTCTTGCCAGCTACTGGCCCACTTTAGTGAATTTTTGGAAGAGCTACATGCTAAACGTGAGGCTATTTGGGAGGACTTTTATGCAACAGAATCTATGACAAACTCTTGAGTAGAAAGGCCCAAACCTTGTCGCAGCCCCTAAATTGAGGAACCAACCAAAAGCCAGACTTGGATAAAAGGAAATTTTAAAAGTACTTAAATAGGTAATGTTTTGTTATAAAATAATGCTAAGAACATTTCAATTTAAATAAAAAATTAGCTTTTAATTCAAAATATAAATGTGAATTATATTCAAAATATAAATGTGAATTATATTCAAAATAAACGCAAATTTTAAAAATAACTGAATAATATTCAATATAAATGTGAATAATATTCACTGTGAATAAATTATGAAATTCATTATTAAAGAGGAAGTCGTGTTCTGCTAGTCCAATCACCAAGTATCGTTCTCTTAGTCTTCTGTCAACATGGCATCCATTGTATAAAACTCTTGCCAGATGTGTCTCCTCTTGTCCTCCCTTTCTGCAATGGTTCTTTGCCAATTGTCCATAGATCAGGATGTCTACCAAAACCAACTAACAGCTTTCCCTGACAATTCCCTGATTTTTCCAGGATAAATCAGAAAATTCCCTGAGTAACAGTAGCGGCCATAATAAATAATATAAAACAGAGTTCGTACTTAAAGAGCATTACAAAAACTGCTTGAACAATAAAGGGTAGCATGCTGAGCTTCTATGCCCAAGATCGCAGGTTCAAATCCGGCCGAAGTCGTCGTATTTTTTAAGAGCGTAAAAAATTCCTCAGTATGCCTTCCTTCGGAGGGGAAGTAAAGCCGGCGGTCCCATGCCATAGATTTATGGCATGTTAAAGAACCTTCCACTAATTACACCTGTGTGAAGCTGAATTGTTTAGGTTAAGAATGTAAACAACGCTCTTAGGTTCCTACGTTCATTGCCAAGAGCCGACTGTGGTGGCGTCTGGTAGCTAAGTTCTGAACTAGTAGTCGTTGATGGTGGCGTTTGGAGGCAAAAGTAGGAAATATTTGAAAAATTCAAAAGTCTGCAGTCCTTACTTGAATTTAAACAGAAAACACACACTAATAAAGTCATCACAATTAACACCGGTTATCAGACAGATTCTACACACACCCTAAGTACACGGGGCTACATGTCCGCATTATCGCAGCTCCTAAACTAGGAACCAACCAGCATGACAAAGTTGAAAAGACAAAAAGAAAACTGAAAAATACATTTTTCTATATTTTGCCAATTTCTGAATTTTTCATCCAGAAAGAGTATTGTACTTGCAAGTATTGAAAGTAGCTCGTCAATAGTAGTGCTCCATACAGTTACACGTTTGTATACAAATACACAGTCTACACATGTAATTTGTGTGCTCTATCTTGCAAGAAATGAGAGCTTACCAATTTAACATCAGTATGAACATACTGTACATCTACAACTCAGAATATACTTTTCCCCATCAAAATTTAAATGCTTTATTTCCAATTATCCAAGGTTGGACCTTCTAAAACTAAAATACCCTGATAATTCCCTGAGTGTTACAGGATTTAAAAATTCCCTGTTTTCAATGTTTTTCAGATTAGTAGACACCTTGGTATATAGATAGCAGTTTCTTGATTAAAAAAGATGTGCTTCTCGCCGTGTCTGTTGCTTATTCTACAAATTCATGTCTGAGCCTATGGCTTATCATGTCAAGAGATGAATATAAACTGCCTCACCAGAGGGATTTGCGACTTCCTTTAAACAAAATCTGAAAACTTTTCATGAGACACATGCTTTTATGAAAGCTACTTAAATTCAAAGAACTCGGATTATTATTTATGGTATACATAGGCCTACAGATTTTACTAAAACCTACACCAAAAGTGTTTGACTGAGCAGCTTCTAGTCGTTCCACAACTTCAAATAAGTAGCAACAGTATTTCTTTGGTGGTGGGTTCCTCAGTTTAGGGGCTGCGACAATGCGGTCATGTAGCCCCGTGTACTTTGGGTGTGGCGGCTTCTGTGGCGTAGTTGGTAGCATGCTGAGCTTCTATGCCCAAGGTCGCGGGTTCAACCCGGACGAAGTTGTCGGATTTTTTAAGAGCGTTAAAAATTCCTCAGTATTCCTTCCTTCAGAGGGGAAGTAAAGACAGCGGTCCGATGTCATAGATTTATGGCATGTCAAAGAACCTTCCACTAACTACACTTGTGTGAAGCCAAAATTTGTAGTTTGGAATTGGTAACGCTCTATTAGTTCCAACGTTCGCCGCCGAGTGCTGACTGCGATGCCATCTAGTAGCCAAGTCCGCAAACTAGGTCTCGTCGAGGGTAGCATTTGTTAGTGAAAGTAAGAACTACTTGCAATTACTGTCTGCAGTCCTTACTTCAATTAAAACAGATAACACACGCTAATACAGCCATCACAATTAACACCGGTTATCAGACAGATTCTACACACACCCAAAGTACACGGGGCTACACACCGCGTTGTCGCGGCCCCTAAACTAAGGAACCAACCAAGTACTATGGGTGTGTGTAGAATCTGTCGGATAACCGGTGTTAATTGTGATGACTGTATTAGTGTGTGTTATCTGTTTTAATTCAAGTAAGGACTGCAGACAGTAATTGCAAGTAGTTCTTACTTTCGCTACCAAATGCTACTGTCAACGACACCTAGCTGCAAACTTGACTACTAGATGGCACAGCAACTAGAACCTGGCGGTGAACATTGGAACTGAATAGTGTTAATCACATCTAACCTACAAATCTTCACACAAATGTAGTTAGTGGAAGGTTCTTTTTCATGCCATAAATCTATGACATGGGCCCGCCGGCTTTACTTCCCCTCTGAAGGAAGGCACACTGAGGGATTTTTAAAGCTCTTAAAAAATCGGACGACTTCAGATGGGTTTAAACCCGCGACCTTGAGCATAGAAGCTCAGCATGCTACCAACTACGCCACCGAAGCCACCAGAGACTGTCTGTGGGTGTTTTGTAGAGCTATTTGTCTTCAATATTTGGATCTGATGATGCTCGCTTGATGAGTGAAACATGTCATCCCTTAGTTTTCTTCTTCTTCAATAGTCTTCAACAATTTTATATATTATTTCAGTAGTATAGATCCCTCCTGCGGCGCTCACAAGCGACCGATCGTGACAAATGAGCTTTCAAATGAAGGAGAATAGACATTAGCAGTGACGAATTGCACTCTAATTTCATAAATACATATATATATATTTTTAAAAATGGTACGAAGTGTGCGATTTGCAGATACTGTTGCTGTAGGAAAATTCACTCCATAATTGCTGTCCACTTCACATGTTGGCCGCTGTGACGCCTGTTTCACGTCATTTTAACATTTTGCATGGATTTCAGAAACAGTAAATCAAAGGAATGAGTACTCAAATCATATAATTTCATAAATAACGAATAACCAGTGAGTGTTATGATGATCCAATTTTCAGTTAGGGAACGTAGAACTTGGAATTCTAACTGAAATGTAAATAGTGTTCTATAATCATTTGGTTGAAATAAAAACATAACAACCTTTCTCCTTAGTCTCCCATTATAAACCTATTGGGGAAAGTGTGGTTTATGAACATGCGAGATTTCTTGCACGCGTCTGCTAGTTTATATATAAATCTTAATCACATGTTATTTCAGGTTATTTTTCACATATTCCAGTAATTGGAATGATTTTGTGTTGATTGACTAAAAGCTACAATATTAATTCCTTTGTGTTCGACCCTAACTATTATGTGTCAGAAAACTGTTCATAATGAGGCTCATTATAACACTATTTTTCATTATGAAACCATTTCTCCCACCAATCAGAGCTCAAGAAACAGTTGAGTGGCCAATTAGATAAGGATACCTTCGCGCATGCGCTCAAAATCCAACATGTCTATATAAATTACCAAAAGTGCGCTGTCCATATGTTCGCGTAAATAAACTTGTGAATATGAGACAAGAAATAGCACTGTACCTTAATATCCTCAAATCCAATTTCTACACAGCGCGTTGTATTGAAACGACTTTGGTGACAGTTTTACTGAATACACAATCTGAACATATGGCATTGAAGCTCACAGAGCGCATGCGTCGGTTGTCCAGAGAGCTTGAAAAACAGAGATATACTACTCACCGCAGCATCCGATCACAACATTCTAGTGACTGAACAGATATTTATGAATATTTATGTTAAAACATATAATAAAATTATAATTATCGTCGAACATAAACAGTCGTATGCAACTCGCCTATAATGGTAATTAAGACACTCGTATGGGAATTATAAAACTCGTGTCTTAATTATAGCCATTATAGGCTCGTTGCATAATGTACTATTAAAGCCCATCTCCACTTTGTATTACATTGTACTAATTTGTAGTAATTAGTATGTACAGAGAGTTTGTTTTATATGCGACGAGAACCCTCGCTTGCCCGCTCGCCTGCGTTGGGCGTCTGTCTCACGCCGGGCACATTGCCGTAATGCGGCACTTGCCCGGCACTGAGTCATTGAGTATAGGAATTTGTACTTACCTAGTTCACAGCTGGTGCTGAAAATGTTCACCATTCACTGCTATACATCGCTGTCACATCTTTATCAAATTGGCATTTACTTTCTGAAGTTCCTCAGCACCTATTGACTGTATTTCAGCCTTTAAGCTTATTTATAGTGAGAGGGTTTCTCGCATACACTCTATTTTTGTCCCCCACAGAGAAAAGTCCATGGTGATAAGTCTGGGCTTCGCGGGGGCCACACGGTCCGACTTATAATCCTAGTACCAAAAATACGACGCAATTCTGTCATGGATGCTTCGGCAGTGGGAGCAGTGGCAGAATCTTGTTGAAAGTAAGTTGACAATCGCTCACCGTAAGTCAGTTCGTCAAGAAATTGGTCAAGGATCACATTGAAGTACAAATTTGTTGTTGTTTGAGTCTTCAGTCTTTTGACTGGTTTGATGCAGCGCTCCATGCCTCCCTGTCCTGAGCTAATCGTTTCATTTCTACATAGCTACCACACCCTACATCCGAGGCAATCTGTTTAACTTATTCTAACCTTGGTCTACCCCTACAGTTCTTATCCTCGACCCTTCCTTCCATAACTAAGCTTGCTATTCCTGGGTGTCTTAGTATGTGTCCTACCAACCTATCTCTTCTCTTCATTAACAGTCGCCAGAAACATCTCTCCTCTCCCACTCGCCTTAATACCTCTTCGTTTGTAACCCTATCTACCCATCTGATCTTCATCATTCTCCTGTAACACCACATTTCAAATGCTTCAATTCTCCTCTTTTCTGCTGCACCAATAGTCCAAGTTTCACTTCCATAGAGCGCCACGCTCCAGACAAAGGCTTTCAAAAATGACTTCCTAATACCTAAATCTATATTCGATGTCAACAGATTCCTTTTTTGTAGAAAGGCTTTCCTTGCCTGAGCCAACCTACTTTTTATATCCTCTTTGCTTCGTCCATCACTGGTTATTCTGCTTCCTAAGTAACAGAAGTCTCCTACTTCCTTCAGCTTTTCACCGGCCAATTTGATCTCCATAGAGGTTTCTGATTTATTTCGGCTGCATTCCAGTATTTTTGTTTTACATTTATTAATTTTCATCATGAATTCCTTCCGAAAGACGGAATCCATACCATTCAAAAACTCATTCAAATCCTCAGGCTTGTCGGCCAAGATGACGATGTCATCAGCAAATCTCAGAGTAGAAATTATTTCTCCTTGAATCTTCACTCCCACTTTAAATTTTTCTCCAATTTCCTTCATTGCTTGTTCAATGTATAGATTGAAAAGTATGGGTGATAAGTTGCAGCCTTGCCTTACACCTTTCCGAATACCAGCTTCTCTCTCATGTCCTTCAGCTCGAATGACTGCTGTCTGGTTTCTGTATAGATTGTATATCACCCTCCTATCCCTGTACAAATTTACAAATTCCTATACTCAATGACTCAGTGCCACATGTGTCGCATTACGGCAAAGTGGCTGGCAGGAAACAGACTCGCAACGCGGGCGAGGTAGGGTCCCCGTCGCATATAAAACAAACTCTCTTGATTTTCATTATTCAAACCATTAGGAGCATATGACCTAGATGGCTTTCAATCCTTAAAAGAGCAATCGTCACCATCAAAATGGGGCCTTAAGTTAGGAACCCTACCAGCATTTGCCTGGAGTAGAAATAGGAAACCATGGAAAATAACTTCTAGAATAGCTGAGGTGGAAATTGGAATCAGCCTCTTCTCACAAGGCTGAATGTACCCCATTCAAGCCCCCAGACCAGAATTAAATTTGTTGGCTGAGCCAGGAATCGAACCTGGACCTCCGAGGCGACAGCCAAAAATGCTAGCCACTACACCACAAGGTAGTCTTAGATGTAAGTCAGTAATTAGTAATTATTTGTCAACCAAATCATAGGGGGCACATGACCAAGATGTTTCATAAAGTTGGATGACCTGAAGTAGAAGAACCTCATCCTTACTTAGTATTCAAGGTCAAGTCTTTATATTATCAACATTTTAGTTCTGTATAATTGGCTTTCAAGAATATAATATGCTATTGTATCTTTATAGAAAACACAGTCTTATGCATAATGTTAAGGCAGAGGTATTTGCAAACCAAATGAGGAACAGTCAAATGAAAGTGTATGAACTTGCCACATAAAGTAAAACATTTCCAGAGTTGAATACTAATTAATATAAAGTCAAGTTCATCCCCACTGAAGGTCAGCATGTGATCTAGAGTATATAAGGTTCACGGCAAAGTGAGGATGGCACAGTCTTCACTTCTAACCAGCTCCACAGCATCTTCCGAGTAAGTATACAGTCATAACTTTGTGTTAAATAGTCAAGATTTTAAATTATCACTTGGTGAATTGCATCTTTCATAGAAATGCATGCTCATCTGTAACAGATTGAAGCTGCTTTGGGATCATTCTCAACTGACAGTGTTGTTTCTAAGCCTTTTGGAAGTTGACTAAAATTACAGCTTTCCATGGCCTTCTGTAGTATATTCGAGGCTGCTTTGGGATCATTTCCAACTGACAGAGTTGTTTCTAAGCCTTCTGGAAACTGACAAATTACAGCATTCCATGGCCTTCTGTAGTATATTCGAGGCTGCTTTGGGATCATTCACAACTGACAGAGTTGTTTCTAAGCCTTCTGGAAACTGACAAATTACAGCATTCCATGGCCTTCTGTAGTATATTCGAGGCTGCTTTGGGATCATTTCCATCTGACAGTGTTGTTTCTAAGCCTTCTGGAAACTGACAAATTACAGCATTCCATGGCCTTCTGTAGTATATTCAAGGCTGCTTTGGGATCATTCCCAACTGACAGTGCTGTTTCTATGCCTTCTGGAAACTGACAAATTACAGCTTTCCATGGCCTTCTGTAGTATATTCAAGGCTGCTTTGGGATCATTCCCAACTGACAGAGTTTATTCTAAGCCTTCTGCAAACTGAAAAATCGCAGCTTTCCATGGCCTTCTGTAGTATATTCAAGGCTGCTTTGGGATCATTCCCAACTGACAGAGTTTATTCTAAGCCTTCTGCAAACTGAAAAATCGCAGCTTTCCATGGCCTTCTGTAGTATATTCAAGGCTGCTTTGGGATTTTTTTTATTTTTTATTTATTATCTCATAAGGGGCACCTGAGCCGAGGCTCGTGATAGTGCAGTACATCAAGGTAACAATGGTATTTTAGAAATTACATGTAAGTTACATTGTTGAATCCATTAAGAATTTAAACAGTTCTTTCCTGAAAGTTCTCAGTGAGGAGATATTTTTCAGGCCATCAGGCAGTCTATTATATATAGATGATGAGTAATGCCATAGTGAATTATTTCCAAACCTGCTGGTATTTATTACATTATAGTGGATATTGCTTGCATTTCTGGTGATGTGTGAGTGAGTATCTGAATTGGTTGTGAGTATGATATTTGAATTGGTTATTTTATGTTTAATTTTATATATCATTTTTACTGAGGCTCTTTGACGGAGACAATTTAGTGATAGGACATTACACTGTTGGTATAATTGAATTGTAGGTGTTAACATGGGAAGATTGAAAAGTATTTTCAAAGCCCTTTTATGTAATATATTAATTTTATTGAATAATCCTTTGCTGCAACAGGCCCAAATGTGAATCATGTATGCAATGTGACTTTCAATAAGTGCGTGATATATAGACTTCAGTAGTGCTCGAGAAACTTTGTATTTTACTCGGCTTAGAACTCCTATAGCTGGAATTATTTTTCCACCAATAGCTTTGACATGATCATCCCATGAGAGTAGCTCATCAATGACTAATCCCAAAAATTTGGTAGATTTAACTCGGGGTAGACATTGGTCGTGGAAGAATAATTGCATGTCCAAAGGTAGGTTGTAGGAAGGCTTGTGAAAGACGATATAGTTAGTTTTACTTAAGTTAACTGTTAGACGGTTTTCATGCATCCATGATAGAATCAGATGTGCATCTTCCTGCATTTTCTGTTCGAGTTCATGGACAGACTTTCCAACATAGAATACATTGGTATCATCAGCAAATAAGGATATTTTACCGTTTAAATTTAGTCTACCAATGTCGTTGATAAATATTAAAAATAATATTGGGCCTAAAACAGATCCCTGTGGCACCCCAATAGTAATAGCTTGGCAACTACTCTCAGCATTCATGCAACTAACAAATTGTTCCCTGTCTTTAAGGTAATCTACAAACCAGTGAAGTGCAGTTCCTCTCACACCAGCTGATTCTAATTTATGAATCAGTAGAGAGTGATCCACAGTGTCGAAAGCCTTTTTAAATCTATAAATAAACCTGAAGCAAGCAATCCTGAATCTAGAGCCTCTTGAAGTCTAACAATAATATCTTCCACTGCATTGTTTGTGCTAGAGTTGGGAATGAATCCATACTGATGCTTATAGAAATAATGGTTACGAAGAAGAAATTTTAGTAGCCGGTCCTTCACTACCTTTTCTAATATTTTAGAAATAACAGGAAGTATTGAGATAGGTCTATAATTATTAACATCATGTTTATCTGATCCCTTATAGATTGGTACTACTCGGGCCACTTTTAACTTCTTAGGAATTTTCCCTTCGCTCAAGGATTTATTTATTAATTTTGTGATATACGGTACTAACTGATGAAACAGGGTCTTAATTATGTTATTATTTAAGCCAGAAACATCCCAACTGACAGAGTTGTTTCTAAGCCTTCTGCAAACTGAAAAATTGCAGCTTTCCATGGCCTTCTGTAGCATATTCAAGGCTGCTTTGGGATCATTCCCAACTGACAGTGCTGTTTCTAAGCCTTCTGGAAACTGACAAATTACAGCTTTCCATGGCCTTCTGTAGTATATTCAAGGCTGCTTTGGGATCATTCCCAACTGACAGAGTTTATTCTAAGCCTTCTGCAAACTGAAAAATCGCAGCTTTCCATGGCCTTCTGTAGTATATTCAAGGCTGCTTTGGGATCATTCCCAACTGACGGTGTTGTTTCTAAGCCTTCTGGAAACTGACAAATTACAGCTTTCCATGGCCTTCTGTAGTATATTCAAGGCTGCTTTGGGATCATTTCCAACTGACAGTGTTGTTTCTAAGTGGTCTGGAAACTGACAAATCATAGCTTTCCATGGCCTTCTGTAGTATATTCAAGGCTGCTTTGGGATCATTCCCAACTGACGGTGTTGTTTCTAAGCCTTCTGGAAACTGACAAATTACAGCTTTCCATGGCCTTCTGTAGTATATTCAAGGCTGCTTTGGGATCATTCCCAACTGACAGAGTTTATTCTAAGCCTTCTGCAAACTGAAAAATCGCAGCTTTCCATGGCCTTCTGTAGTATATTCAAGGCTGCTTTGGGATCATTCCCAACTGACAGAGTTGCTTCTAAGCCTTCTGGAAACTGACAAATTACAGCTTTCTGTGGCCTTCTGTAGTATATTCAAGGCTGCTTTGGGATCATTCCCAACTGACGGTGTTGTTTCTAAGCCTTCTGGAAACTGACAAATTACAGCTTTCCATGGCCTTGTGTAGTATATTCAAGGCTGCTTTGGGATCATTTCCAACTGACAGTGTTGTTTCTAAGTGGTCTGGAAACTGACAAATCATAGCTTTCCATGGCCTTCTGTAGTATATTCAAGGCTGCTTTGGGATCATTCCCAACTGACGGTGTTGTTTCTAAGCCTTCTGGAAACTGACAAATTACAGCTTTCCATGGCCTTCTGTAGTATATTCAAGGCTGCTTTGGGATCATTTCCAACTGACAGTGTTGTTTCTAAGTGGTCTGGAAACTGACAAATCATAGCTTTCCATGGCCTTCTGTAGTATATTCAAGGCTGCTTTGGGATCATTTCCAACTGACAGTGTTGTTTCTAATCCATCTGGAAACAGACAAATCATAGCTTTCCATGGCCTTCTGTAGTATATTCAAGGCTGCTTTGGGATCATTTCCAACTGACAGTGTTGTTTCTAAGTGGTCTGGAAACTGACAAATCATAGCTTTCCATGGCCTTCTCTAGTATATTCAAGGCTGCTTTGGGATCATTCCCAACTGAGTGTGTTGTTTCTAAACCTTCTCGAAACTGACAAATCATAGCTTTCCAGGGCCTTCTGTACTTGAATCAAGGCTAGTTTGGGATCACATTCAACTGACAGTGCTGTTTCTAAGCCTTCTGGAGAAACTGATAAATCAAAAGGAAGGAAGATTGTAGTTTTACATGCCCATGATTCTTGTGATTAAGAGCCACGGGACCCCCTTTTTACGTAGAATGCGACCCACAGGACATGGCATTTGACTTCGAAAATCTCACATGCATTGACCGGGAATCGAACCCAGTCCACCTTGGTGAGAGGCCAACAGCTTGACCGCTGCACCACCATGCCATAAAACTGATAAATTAAAGCTTTCCATGGCGTTCTGTATACTGTATTGTGTAAATATTTTATTTTCACTCAATTCAACACTAGTTTGTGAAGTTGTTTTCTCGGCTAAACATTTTTCGAATCAGTGTTGCTAGAAAACAGCAATTTCGTATTTTCAATGGCCTCCTAAAATATAGGTTGGCACAAGCAAGGAAAGCATTTCTACAGAAAAGAAATAATTGTTGACAGCAAATATAGATTTAGGATTTCTGAAAACCTTTGTCTGGAGCATGGCGCTCTATGGAGGTGAAACTTGGATTGCTGACACAGCAGAAAAGAGAAGAATAGAAAGATTTGAAATGTGGTGTTACAGGAGAATGACACATGAAGATTTATTAAGACAAATGGGAGAGGAGAGATATTTCTGGTGATTGCTAATGAAGAGAAGAGAGAGATTGGCAGGACACATATGAAGGCACGCAGTAATAGCAAACATAGTTATGGTGGGATGGGTTGAGAACAACAACTGTTGAGGTAGTTCATGGTTAGAATATGTTAAATAGATTATCTCGGTTGTAGGGTGTTGTAGCCATGTAGAGATGAAACGATCAGCTCAATACCGGATGTTCTTTCAGCTTGCATAATACGTCGCAAGTTTTGATTCATATGTTTTTGATGGAAAGTGTGAAAGCTCCAGCATACAATCCAGATCTTGCACCAGATTAATATGCAGTGAATAACTATTTGAGATCTGATCAAAGAAAATTAGTTCAGCTTTAGATTGAGTTAGTCAGAAATGAATGAATATATTTTCCTTTAATATGAAAATTATTTCTTTTTCAGAACTTCCAACCTTCGAAATGAAATTCGTTATTCTCCTGGCTGCTTTGTGTGCTGTAGCCTACGCAGGGTAAGTACCGTATGTCCTGTTTGTTTCTGTCAACAATATGCATGAGCTTTCTCTTACATACAGCGGATGCTCGCTAGTTTAGCAGACTGAAAGGGAAAGGGTTTGACTCATGGGTATGTGTAGGGCAGCAGCAGGGGCGAATACGTGGTAAGATATTGGGGATAGGATGGACATGTATATAGTCGGCTATAAACAGGAGGAACATAGCTGTGCCACACGATAGAACAAACTGGAGCAAATATTCCTTTCCAGAGTAGGTTCTCGTGAATACCACAGGGAATCATCATGATATAACTATCAATCTATAATAGTCTAATAATATTACTTCTTCTTTGCAAATGGGTCACTTAGGACCATGCTGAATCAGAAAGCGGCCGTGGCCTTTAGTTAGGTACCATCCCGGCATTTGCCTGGATTTTAAAGACTTTAATTGTAACCTTAACAACAGAAATAATAACCTCAAAAAATAAAGAAATAAACAAAATTTAATTTTTGGGTCATTATTTATTATAAGAAAATTTTGGTTAATATGGAAGATATAAGTGGGAAACCACTTCCAGGATGGCTCACGAGGCTGAGTGTACCTCATTCCAGTCCTCAGCCCAGAATTAAATATCTTGGCAGAGCCGGGAATCGAACCCGGGCCTCTGCAGTGACAGATAAAAATGCTAGTCACTATGCAACGAGGCAGACCCTGCCTTTCTAATGGATGTCATTGTTAATTTCAGATCCCATAACTGCCGATGCGCTGTGTTCTTCACTTCTGATGTTTCCGATGACCATAAAGTATATAATATCCCAGAGTACTTCATGCTAAGTTGCCAACCAACAGAACCATGCCGCATGAGCTGTCTTGCAACCGTAAGTGTAATTTACTGTCAACACCACATTTCAAAATCTAATGATTCTTATCTGATCCTTCTTGTCCATGATTCAGCTTCAAGCAGATCACTATGATTTTAATGAATAATAATACATTTATGTTCGACGATGTCGAAATGTAAATATTATATGTCAGAAAACTGTATCATAATGAGGGTCATTATAACACTATTTTTCATTATGAAACAGTTTCTCCCACCAATCAAAGCTCAAGAAACAGTTGTGTGAGCAATTAGGTAAGGATAGCATTGCACCTGCGCTGATTCCAACGGCCTTCTATTTTACATTTCACTGCGTGGCTTCTAGTGTCATAGTGGGGTATTACAGGAGGCCATGGTATTCTCTGCGTCCCATGCGCTCTGTTCAGTACATAAAACTGGCGAAATCTCGACAGATATTTATGAATATTTATGTTCGAACATAAAATAGTTATAATTATCGTCGAATATAAATGTACTATTTAATAAATTATCTTCTATGGTCACATAATTAGAATGGTCAACAAGAGACTGACCTCAAGAATCTTCAACATCATTTCTAGAGGGAAGGGGACAAATGTCAAATGGACGAGACTCGTTCGAAAAGACCTCGAATTTTTAGAAATTGATCCCAAGGATTTATTCAAAAGGGATAAATTTATAATGCTGATCATAACATTCGACACTCTCCAGTCATTGACAACTAAAACATTGCGTCCTGGGGTGGGAGTGAAATGGACTCAGGAAAGGGAAGCAACCCATAGTGCAAAGATGAAGGGATACTGGGCTAAGAAGAGTTAGGAACCACGTGGTCGAACGGCCTCAACGAACCAAGAAGAAATTATTAATGATGGTTGGTTCCTTAGTTTAGGGGCTGTGACAACGTGGTCATGTAGCCCCGTGTACTTTGAGGGTGTGTACAATCTGTCTGATAGCCGGTGTTAATTTTGATGGCTGTGTTAGTGTGTGTTATCTGTGATTCAGGTAAGGACTGCAGATGATCAATTTCAAGTAGTTCCTACTTTCGCTACCAAATGCCATCGGCAATGACCAACTAGTTCTGAACTTGGTTACTAGATGGCACCCCAGTTGGCTCCTGGGGACGAACGTTGGAACCTAAGAGCGTTCGTCAAATCTTAACCTATAATTTAGCTTCACACAGGTTTAATTAATGGAAGGTTCTTTATCATGCCATGAATCTATGACATGGGACTGCCCGCTTTACTCCCCCTCCGAAGGAAGGCATACTGAGGGATTTTCAATGCGCTTAAAAAATCTGCCAGCTTCCGCCAGGTTTGAACCCGCGATCTTGGGCATAGAAGCTCTGCATGCTACCGACTATGCCACCATAGCCGCTGGTGTTAATTTTGATGGCTGTATTAGTGTGTGTTATCTGTGATTCAGGTAAGGATTGTTATCAATTTCAAGTAGTTCCTAGTTTTGCTACCAAATACTACCATCAATGACACCTAGCTGCGAACTTGGCTGCTAGATGCCACCACAACCGGCACCTTGCAGCAAACATTGGAACTTAATAGAGCGTTAATCAAATCTAACCTACAAATTTAGTTTCACACAATTGTAGTTAGTGGAAGGTTCTTTTACTTACCATAAATCTATGACTTGGGACCGCCGGCTTTACTTCCTCTCCAAAGGAAGGCATACTGAGGGATTTTTAACGCT
The DNA here is from genome assembly GCA_946902985.2 of Meconema thalassinum. Lineage (NCBI taxonomy): Eukaryota > Metazoa > Arthropoda > Insecta > Orthoptera > Tettigoniidae > Meconema > Meconema thalassinum. Next base: position 124,562,777 of record OX336398.1, read on the forward strand.
CTTAAAAATCCGACGACTTCAGGTGGGTTTGAACTCGCGATCTTGAGCATAAAAGCTCAGCATGCTACCAACTACGCCACTGAAACTGGCCGTGAAAGCCAATATACCATCTTTTTGGCCAGACAATAGTTTGCCATCACTTTTTGAAAATTCTAAAACTATGCTTTATAAACATTAGACTGTGCGGGTCTAATCCAGGAATAAACAATTTCCCATTTCGAAATATTTGTGCACATACTCGTATACTTCATTTTCTTTTTTAGTGGGCGCTATCACTGCTCATTATTGTATTATAAACTCTTGCCTCTATACTGCTCACGAAAGAAAGAAATAAAGAAAGGAAGCACGCATTCGTTGGTTTAACAGACAAGGAGATATAAACTCATTGTTTGGTCATTTCTAAACGAGATAATCAACAGAAAAAAAAAATTGATATAGAATCAATTGCGTCTGCTCTCGAACGTATAAACGAATTTTGACCATGTGTGTAAAATTTAAATGATTGAAACAGAATGATTTTACTTGAAAAAATATGGGAGAAGTTCACCCATAGAGAAAGAAAGTACGGGAGCCAGGAGATCGTGAAAAAATTGGGTCAAATACGGGAGAGTTAGTCACCCTTTTTGTAACTCTCTCTTAAATTAACTGCCCTGAGGCTGGTTTGCAGCAACTCGCCAATCTTCTCTATTCTCCGCCATCCTCTTCAATATATTCACGATATGATTTTGCTATTTGTAAGAAAATATACAAAAAATTAAAAATTAAAAAATGGTATTGAAAGAGGGGAAGGCATAGACATTGCTAATTGCTTGGTCATGAAGCCAATATTTCATCCTGGAGTGTACTGACTTATTGTGTTAACTCAATAACTTTGAAGTGGTTGTGATTGTACTGTATTTTTATATTTCACAGATGACGGGAATGACTGATAATGGAAACCTAGAACATGTGACTCCTCAGAATATAACAATTAGGGATATGGCCTGCAAGAACTACAAGCAGGATATCCAGAACGGACAGGTAAGGAGCTTTTGGTATTACAGTGAAACCTCTCAATTGAGGACACTCATCATCATCATCATCATCCTGAACCAACTCCAGTTGCCCGGGTGTGGTATAAGAGCCCCCACCATTTCATCCTGTCCTTGTACCACTCCTCCTCTACCAACTTGTCCCAATCATGACCTCTCTGCAGTACATCGTTCTTGACTGTATCTATCCACTTCTTTCGTGGCCTTCCCACGGGTCGTCTTCATTCTACTTTTCTCTCAAATTCCTTCCGTGCAGTTCTGTTTGCTGACATCGTCTTCATGTGACCAACCCACTTCAGTCTTGAGATCTGGATCTTATTGAAGAGAGAATCATCTATTCCTACTTCTTCTCCAATCTTCTCATTGATGATCTTGTCTTTCCTGGTTTTCTGAATAATGGTACGTAGGAATTTAATTTCGGCTACCTGGAGTTTCGAGTTATCTCTATTGGACACTAATCGGACAAAATAATTTGTCCGTATCTGGGAGGTGTCCTTAAATGGGAAGGACCCCATTTTGAAAACAAAATTGGGTCAAGAGAGAAATAAAAATTTAATATCTCCCGGTACATTACATACTAAACAAAATACAAAACTGTACAATAGTTAGGTTATACACATCTCTAATTTTTTGTTTATTTTTAGTCAATTTTACCCTCCAGGTTGGTGGATCCCATGGACTCAGCGAGGGAACACACCACTACCACCTTTCCAAGCAATGTCCTAGAGCTGGGAACATTTGGTCGGATTGGATACCACTGGGGAGGTGTGATCAGCACTTCGACCAGGAGGCCTCACCTGCAAGGCGAACAGGGGCCTCATGAGGGATGGGAAGGGAGGGAAAGATTGGGATGGATAGGCAAGGAAGAGGGAAGGAGGCGGCCGTGGCCTTAAAGTATGTACTGTCCCCGTTTACCTGGATAGTAGGCTGTCAGATATCCGCCCCCTCAATCGGATTGCCAATTATCAATCGCACCGGCACAGTTACATCAATGAAAATGGCACTGACAGACACCATCGAGATAAGAGCACAGAAATTCACTGGAAATCATTGTGGAACACACCAAAATAGACGGGGGTGCATACTTACCGTTGCTTACCTCTTAAATATCTCGGGGTTTGAGTTGACAACAGGATCACTAAAAGTCTGTTCACACAATAATCTCCGCCATGACATTTAAAAATGAACCAGAAACGAAGACGAGAACTTTGAACTGTACAAAAGCTTTATTTCTAATAAAGGGTATGATTTTCCTAACACAACAAAATATACGTGGCTATCAGTAGCCCAAGTCAATCTGACTATGTCCTCCAGTAGGACTTGCAAAATTATTATACAACATGATATAAAACATTTTAGCTCCCAAGAGCTCCAAATACCGTAATATTCATAACACTATTGGATTGGAAAAGGACGTCAGGGTGTGACATATATAGAGCATTTGTTTCCTTTTAATAAACAAGAGAATGATATTTATAGTCGCAAGGCCGGAGTGTACGACCTCACTCTCTGAAAACCATATGTTGACACAGCTGCGGGCTACCTTCCAGCCTGACGCATACTGGTCAAATGCACTCCCTTCTCACACGCTATGTTACGTAAGAATCCAGCCTGCACTCTCAAGCTTTTAAATGTCTTACAAGACATCTCACATTATATTTACGCAAATCTTTCAAGTACTTTGATCACATCCTAATGGATCATTACATAAATTTCTTAAACTTGTTAACTTCAATTCAAATGTTTAATTAACTCTTAAATGTTTATAACAAAATCACAAAAATTATTTATAACAATTAGAAATTGTTTATAATATTTGTCAAAGACAATAAAAATATTATCAGCACGCCTTTAACATTACTCTCGTTTCATATTATTTTCAAAAATATTTACAACAATTATTTACAATATTAACATTTAAATTGTTTAAATTATTAATTTAATAAATACATTAGCCACATGTTCATTCGGTTGGTAATTTTATAATCCTGTTTAATATAATCGACCAATGAAGGTTGGTTATACATATTAATGTCACAATCTGTTTTAATAAAGTTCTTAATAATGATTTGTGACGGCAACCTTCATTCAACATCTTGTCTCAAATTCTTTCAAAACTCGTGTTAATTATAACAGTAAATCACTTGATTAATTTTCAACGAACTATAACAATCTTACTCCAGCGGAAAATCCTTCGCTAACAAGTTAATGCACAATCTGCATTAAAAATATGCCCAAAATCATCATATATTAATCTATATGGCATTTAAAACTTTCACATCACTTACAAAACCTCCACAAATAATTCTTTAACATTTATTCCTGTGGGAACTTCCTTCATATTCAAGGGCATTATATCTCAGCGACTTTCAACACGCGCTGCACTAGCGATTATACATTCATAGTTCCACTTAAAAATTTTATAATCATAATTGTTTCAAAACTGTTTTTCTATTTAACCTTCGTAGATTTCATTCATGAACTGAAATGAAGTCAAAACTTGCCAATCACAAACAAATTTAATAGTGAATACGCTTATATACGCCTATCTGGTCTATCAAAATTTAAGACTAACATCTTAAAAGAAAATTGTAGTATGAAAATACTATCTTCAAATAAAGTGCGACTAAAATGCAAAGTAGTCGAATAGAATCCAATTAGACTGGGGAATGCAAACATCGTTATATAATTCTCTAATTGAGAAAAACTCCTAACAAAAGTACTTGACTTTAATGCATTCAATAATTCATTATTAACATTACTCTTTCACAAAATTGTCTATGATGCAATGTTCATTCATAACTGACGATAAATGTCTGTGTTGCAATCAATACAAATAACGACTAGTATTTCCAAGATCGTCGATAACGTAAGATTTTAACGCTCTAAAATCATTTAAATGTTCTTCCTTCTTGATGATGACAGAAAATTGTTCAAAGTAATTAAACTGGGGTTGAATTACTTTAATAAAGTGACACGCTGTCTGAATTTAAATCTGCCATAAAAATCATTAACTTACAGTCAAATCGTGACTACAAAAAAAATATAAATTACTGAAAATTTTAAATATCAGTCTCAACTGATTCAAAATCGTTAACTATGCCCATGACATAACAATGTCTTAATAAATCGTCGAAAAATGCAAAATTCAACAAGGTGTACTGAGAATAAGAATCTCAACAAGAAAATAAGGCAAAATACATGAGGATAAAAATATGGGAAAAATGGTTGCTCAAACATTACTAGGTTACTCAAATACAATAAACGTTCACGACTACCTTATCTGCCGATTGACGTTCCAGAGGAAAATTCCCCAAAGAAGACTGCTGATGGATCCATTTCACCACGTTAAAGCTGAGCTCCATCCTCGAAATAGGAAATAGCACCCTCGGAGAATCGAACTGCTTCCTTCTCCGTGAATCGCTCTGCTCCTCGAAGACGAATAGACATCCTTCCGGCAATAATCTTCTTTGTGAGTCGGGACTACCCTGACCTCTCTTGAAAAATTCCCTGACGTTCCAGTAGACAGTCATCATGACGTTTTGTAGAAATTTCCGAAGAAATTATTCATATTCAGAGTATGAAATTGTTTCTATGGCTGTTCGATGGTATTCAGCCTTCACTTACGAAGCATGGGTGTAGATGGTATTCACCGCATGTTCGCTTGTGTGGAATAGCAATTAGCGAAGTTCCATGTCGCTATCTTACTCCATTGAAGTATGTCCCAATTGCAATAAGCCTTCTTAGCCTTCCATCTGCACTTCGGTTGTAGTGTCAGAAGAACCAACTGCCGTATTCAAATGCTCCATTATACTGTATTGTTCTGTAAGCAAGCAATCTGAAGTCTTTCTACTCCACTCACAGCGTTAGCCTTGCTTTGATTCTGGCTTATACAAAAGTGTTTCTCTAGTGGCGAGATAATCACTTTTGCCAGTCGTATAAAACTGTGAATATCTTTTGAAGTACTCGGTCGAAATTGTTCAGCTTTTCTCTATAATTGCATGTAGTACTGCACAATACAATTATGTTATCGTAGACCGCTAACTGTTTGAAGCTAAACTTATATAAGCTTTCTAAGGTCCGTTTCAACTTCACCTAGTTTGACCTGTATCTCGTTAACATAGTGGCCTCGCCACGCGTTATAAAAACGATTCTTTTCACTTGCTGTTCACTTTGATGTCTCACTATATTGAATGTATAATAAACTGACTTTCACAAATACTTCGATGATCTGAGCATTAGATCTCAGAATGATCAGCGAACGAAATAGAAGAGAAGAGAAGAGAAGAGAAGAGGCTCCTTTCTTCTGCGCAAGCCCTTTTATTACCTTCTCGAGGGGCGTTACCATCCCTTCCAAAGCGTGATACTGCGTCATCGCTAGAACTTCCAACTTCGTTAATACATGACGGATTTTCAAAATTCAAAAACTGAAAATAAATTTCATCAAAATTCCAAATCAATGCTTTTACTGCAAATGTATTTCCACAATTCTGCATTCAAAAAGTCATAAAAATACCATAGTTTCAACAATCTCCGTCTTCCTTTAAACTATCGTTCATTGGTTCATGCCTCTCCTCCAATAGCATAGTTTCTTCCTCAGCAGAATTCCTCGTTTCCTGCGACTGCGTCGTACATCTTGGAACATTCTGGACAAAAATGCTGACGTCACTGAGAATCTCAGCTCAAGTAGCTTGCTGGCATAACATATACGTCATCCGTGCTTACGTCATGACTACCCACGTCATAACTATGACAGCCATAACTCTAATCATAATTTCAAATATAGCCACCGTGGTCTCTACATAATTCAATTACGGGGGCATTCTCCTCCCACCACGTTTTAAAAACAGTTGCAAATTGTTTTTAAACTCAATGTTACAAGTATCTCAACTCTCTTGAACACGAAATTGAATTATTACTGGCTTACTCTAGTATGATATTTCCTCTATGTTCCTTAATCATTATCTCTTCTACTCTCGGTTGTATGTGGTTAATGTATTCTTTCCTCTCTACTTTCTCTTCTGACCAGTGTTTCTATTCTCTAAGTTCTGCTGGCTCGTAGAAGGACCAGGATCGATTACAACATCCTGCCTTTACAATATTATTCAAAATGGATTGCTGTAGGGACATACATCAAAAGAGCAAAATAACAACATTTGAGCAACACTTTTCACCATATATAATTTTTGATCAATTTTCTGTCTTAAATCTAACTTATAACTACCTTATAATTAATATTCGAAGAAACTTCATGTTGAAACAAACTCAAGCACATGTTCAAATTTCTCTGGCTCATTTTAAAATATCCTAACACAAATAATTTACATTTACAATCCAAATAATTAATTTTATCTTTAATATGACTAAAATGTCATAAGCCGGTCAAATAAAATAAGATTCCAGATTATAGGCGATTTTTCTAAGTTTCCTGCCCATTTAACCTTTCTCAAGTTGTATAAGATCTGATCTTTTCTGAGTGTAATTTTCCTAATACAATACAACATTTAATTCCTATATAATCACACTCTTAAATACTACAATTGGCCTAGACATCTAACAAAGAATCAACCTCTTTATTTGAGTCTAATCGAACCTCACGTTTTAGGTTTGTCAATCTTTCTGGTGTTCAACCTGGTAATCCAGTTTTGTCGAATTCGTCCCACATATTAGGGTCAATCTTATTGTTGACTCAGCCCCACGCTCTTGGATCGCCAATCTTTCTGTCCCCGTTTACCTGGATAGTAGGCTGTCAGATATCCGCCCCCTCAATCGGATTGCCAATTATCAATCGCACCGGCACAGTTACATCAATGAAAATGGCACTGACAGACACCATCGAGATAAGAGCACAGAAATTCACTGGAAATCATTGTGGAACACACCAAAATAGACGGGGGTGCATACTTACCGTTGCTTACCTCTTAAATATCTCGGGGTTTGAGTTGACAACAGGATCACTAAAAGTCTGTTCACACAATAATCTCCGCCATGACATTTAAAAATGAACCAGAAACGAAGACGAGAACTTTGAACTGTACAAAAGCTTTATTTCTAATAAAGGGTATGATTTTCCTAACACAACAAAATATACGTGGCTATCAGTAGCCCAAGTCAATCTGACTATGTCCTCCAGTAGGACTTGCAAAATTATTATACAACATGATATAAAACATTTTAGCTCCCAAGAGCTCCAAATACCGTAATATTCATAACACTATTGGATTGGAAAAGGACGTCAGGGTGTGACATATATAGAGCATTTGTTTCCTTTTAATAAACAAGAGAATGATATTTATAGTCGCAAGGCCGGAGTGTACGACCTCACTCTCTGAAAACCATATGTTGACACAGCTGCGGGCTACCTTCCAGCCTGACGCATACTGGTCAAATGCACTCCCTTCTCACACGCTATGTTACGTAAGAATCCAGCCTGCACTCTCAAGCTTTTAAATGTCTTACAAGACAACTCACATTATATTTACGCAAATCTTTCAAGTACTTTGATCACATCCTAATGGATCATTACATAAATTTCTTAAACTTGTTAACTTCAATTCAAATGTTTAATTAACTCTTAAATGTTTATAACAAAATCACAAAAATTATTTATAACAATTAGAAATTGTTTATAATATTTGTCAAAGACAATAAAAATATTATCAGCACGCCTTTAACATTACTCTCGTTTCATATTATTTTCAAAAATATTTACAACAATTATTTACAATATTAACATTTAAATTGTTTAAATTATTAATTTAATAAATACATTAGCCACATGTTCATTCGGTTGGTAATTTTATAATCCTGTTTAATATAATCGACCAATGAAGGTTGGTTATACATATTAATGTCACAATCTGTTTTAATAAAGTTCTTAATAATGATTTGTGACGGCAACCTTCATTCAACATCTTGTCTCAAATTCTTTCAAAACTCGTGTTAATTATAACAGTAAATCACTTGATTAATTTTCAACGAACTATAACAATCTTACTCCAGCGGAAAATCCTTCGCTAACAAGTTAATGCACAATCTGCATTAAAAATATGCCCAAAATCATCATATATTAATCTATATGGCATTTAAAACTTTCACATCACTTACAAAACCTCCACAAATAATTCTTTAACATTTATTCCTGTGGGAACTTCCTTCATATTCAAGGGCATTATATCTCAGCGACTTTCAACACGCGCTGCACTAGCGATTATACATTCATAGTTCCACTTAAAAATTTTATAATCATAATTGTTTCAAAACTGTTTTTCTATTTAACCTTCGTAGATTTCATTCATGAACTGAAATGAAGTCAAAACTTGCCAATCACAAACAAATTTAATAGTGAATACGCTTATATACGCCTATCTGGTCTATCAAAATTTAAGACTAACATCTTAAAAGAAAATTGTAGTATGAAAATACTATCTTCAAATAAAGTGCGACTAAAATGCAAAGTAGTCGAATAGAATCCAATTAGACTGGGGAATGCAAACATCGTTATATAATTCTCTAATTGAGAAAAACTCCTAACAAAAGTACTTGACTTTAATGCATTCAATAATTCATTATTAACATTACTCTTTCACAAAATTGTCTATGATGCAATGTTCATTCATAACTGACGATAAATGTCTGTGTTGCAATCAATACAAATAACGACTAGTATTTCCAAGATCGTCGATAACGTAAGATTTTAACGCTCTAAAATCATTTAAATGTTCTTCCTTCTTGATGATGACAGAAAATTGTTCAAAGTAATTAAACTGGGGTTGAATTACTTTAATAAAGTGACACGCTGTCTGAATTTAAATCTGCCATAAAAATCATTAACTTACAGTCAAATCGTGACTACAAAAAAAATATAAATTACTGAAAATTTTAAATATCAGTCTCAACTGATTCAAAATCGTTAACTATGCCCATGACATAACAATGTCTTAATAAATCGTCGAAAAATGCAAAATTCAACAAGGTGTACTGAGAATAAGAATCTCAACAAGAAAATAAGGCAAAATACATGAGGATAAAAATATGGGAAAAATGGTTGCTCAAACATTACTAGGTTACTCAAATACAATAAACGTTCACGACTACCTTATCTGCCGATTGACGTTCCAGAGGAAAATTCCCCAAAGAAGACTGCTGATGGATCCATTTCACCACGTTAAAGCTGAGCTCCATCCTCGAAATAGGAAATAGCACCCTCGGAGAATCGAACTGCTTCCTTCTCCGTGAATCGCTCTGCTCCTCGAAGACGAATAGACATCCTTCCGGCAATAATCTTCTTTGTGAGTCGGGACTACCCTGACCTCTCTTGAAAAATTCCCTGACGTTCCAGTAGACAGTCATCATGACGTTTTGTAGAAATTTCCGAAGAAATTATTCATATTCAGAGTATGAAATTGTTTCTATGGCTGTTCGATGGTATTCAGCCTTCACTTACGAAGCATGGGTGTAGATGGTATTCACCGCATGTTCGCTTGTGTGGAATAGCAATTAGCGAAGTTCCATGTCGCTATCTTACTCCATTGAAGTATGTCCCAATTGCAATAAGCCTTCTTAGCCTTCCATCTGCACTTCGGTTGTAGTGTCAGAAGAACCAACTGCCGTATTCAAATGCTCCATTATACTGTATTGTTCTGTAAGCAAGCAATCTGAAGTCTTTCTACTCCACTCACAGCGTTAGCCTTGCTTTGATTCTGGCTTATACAAAAGTGTTTCTCTAGTGGCGAGATAATCACTTTTGCCAGTCGTATAAAACTGTGAATATCTTTTGAAGTACTCGGTCGAAATTGTTCAGCTTTTCTCTATAATTGCATGTAGTACTGCACAATACAATTATGTTATCGTAGACCGCTAACTGTTTGAAGCTAAACTTATATAAACTTTCTAAGGTCCGTTTCAACTTCACCTAGTTTGACCTGTATCTCGTTAACATAGTGGCCTCGCCACGCGTTATAAAAACGATTCTTTTCACTTGCTGTTCACTTTGATGTCTCACTATATTGAATGTATAATAAACTGACTTTCACAAATACTTCGATGATCTGAGCATTAGATCTCAGAATGATCAGCGAACGAAATAGAAGAGAAGAGAAGAGAAGAGAAGAGGCTCCTTTCTTCTGCGCAAGCCCTTTTATTACCTTCTCGAGGGGCGTTACCATCCCTTCCAAAGCGTGATACTGCGTCATCGCTAGAACTTCCAACTTCGTTAATACATGACGGATTTTCAAAATTCAAAAACTGAAAATAAATTTCATCAAAATTCCAAATCAATGCTTTTACTGCAAATGTATTTCCACAATTCTGCATTCAAAAAGTCATAAAAATACCATAGTTTCAACAATCTCCGTCTTCCTTTAAACTATCGTTCATTGGTTCATGCCTCTCCTCCAATAGCATAGTTTCTTCCTCAGCAGAATTCCTCGTTTCCTGCGACTGCGTCGTACATCTTGGAACATTCTGGACAAAAATGCTGACGTCACTGAGAATCTCAGCTCAAGTAGCTTGCTGGCATAACATATACGTCATCCGTGCTTACGTCATGACTACCCACGTCATAACTATGACAGCCATAACTCTAATCATAATTTCAAATATAGCCACCGTGGTCTCTACATAATTCAATTACGGGGGCAGTACCATCCTGGCATTTGCCCGAAGACGAAGTTGGAAACCACGGAAAACCACTTCGAGGATGGCTGAGTGGGGAATCGAACCCCCTCTACTCGTTTGGACCACCTGAGGCTGAGTAGAACCCGTTCCAGTCCTCATACCATGTTTCAAAATTTCGTGGTAGAGCCGGGAATCGAACCCAGGACCTCCGGGGTGGCAGCTAACCATGCTGACCGCTACTCTACGGAGGCGACCACATCTCCAATCACCGTAAATAAAAGCAGTAATGCAGTACAGTACTTACATTTTTAAGATGATTTCTTAAATAAATCAGGCAGGTTGGTTTGTCGAGTGAACTTTGCATGAGTAAATCCCTGTTTACTATTACCAGAAAAGCGTACAAATGTGCATAACATAGATTTACACGAGTTTAGTCTTCGCCATAATCGCACAGTGATTTCTGGTTATTTTTACATCGTGTGATGTGATATATGTCACAGAACTGGTCACATAACGAGCACACGCAGAGTTCATTTGGGGTATGGTAGGACATGTTTTTACATATTTTATGGTGGTACCCATGCACTGCTAACTTTATCACCACATGTCTTAGTTTCTGATTAGCGTTGGTCCAGTTCCGGTTGATCATGGCATCCGTACAGTAAAATTCTAGCGGGATGTCTTCTCTCTTAAGGAGTTGTAAACAGTAGCAGCCAACCAATCCTTATCAATTGAAGACCCCACAGAAAGAACAGGGTAAGTCCATTTTTTTCGAAAATGAGTTTCGGGCACATTCTGGTGGCCAGCCATCGTCATTATAGTTCAGTTGAAATTAATTTCAAATAAAGCGGTAAGTCAACGAGATACAGAGGTTTCCACTTTTAGTGGAAACGGAAAGAACGTCCCATATCCTATAACTCTTTTCATAATTTAACTTTAGTTTTATTTGTTTTACATGTACTGGTACTTCCTATATCAGAAACAAATTTGGCAAAATAGAAAACTATAATCTTTACCCTCAATTGGGATGTTTTTAGTATTTCTGTTTAGTGTTGAAAGTTTAAATTCGCTCTCCTGAAAAATGTGCAGAATGTGACTTACCCCGTTTTTTCCGTGGAGTCTTCAATTGTTCTTGCACATTACTGACCTGGGAGGTGGACACTGTATGCAGTCTTTAGCCTATTCTTCTTAAAAACATGTACGGGAATACAGCAGCCTACAGTCATCAAAGTAGAGATTTTCTCATTTTGCAAATTTTACGTTTGACACTCACGGTTCTTTCTCACCCTCGTATATAGCTTACGCTGTTTTGTTCTTGTGAAGGTTTTCATGTAGACTATCTTATAATCCATTTAGTCCGATGACAATGAGATGTTCTCTGAACTGTGACATTTGTGATGAATGAGGTACATTCGTTTAACCGTGCAATTGAATACAGTTTTCCCTCATATCAAGCAGTCTTCTAGATTACCACCTACTCCCTCTCCCCTAATTAAAATAGTGCAATACCCGGAACAATTATCCGCCAGCCACCATTGCTACTGATCCGCTGAGGAAGGCCATGTATTCATCATCATCTTGCACAGTTTCCAGCCACTGGCCGGGTCTGTTCGGAACACAAGCCTCTCCAACGTCTTCTGTCTTCCCACCATCTCTCAGCCTCCACCCTTGTCCAGTCTTCTCCTCTCTTCTTCACGTTTTCTTCCACCCCCTTCAGCCACCTGTCTCTCGGTCTCTTTCCTTCCCACTTCGTCTCGTGTATCCTCCTGGGTATCCTCTTCTCCTCCATTCGTTTTACATGTCCATACCATCTAAGTCTACATTTCTCTATACCATCCTGTAATGGTTCCTCCTTCATTAATTCTCTGGTCCTCTCATTTCTTATTCTGTCCATCTTTGTAGCTCCAATACTGCTTCGCAAGAACCTCATCTCGCTGGTCTGTATTTTGCTTTTCTCCCTTCCTTTCATAACCCAGGTCTCCGAGGCATAGAACAGAATAGGGACATAGTACGTCCGATATATGATCTTTTTGCTGTTCTGAGGGACATCCTTGCTCTATAGCATGCTTCTCACACTCCTCCGGAATGCTTCTGCCTGTCTCTCCCGCTCATTTATTTCTCTATCGTTTCTTCCATTATCTTGTATCAGACTTCCCAGATACTTGAAACTCTCCTCTTTCTTCAGCTGTTCCCCACCAATTGTTATTCCCATTGTGATTCTTTCCTTCTTCCTTGTTGTGATCACCATCTCACTCTTATTTATGCTAAATTTCATCCCATATCCTTGTATTATTCCTTCCCACACGTCCAACTGTTCCTGTACCTCCTCCTGCTCCTCCTCGTTTCCCCAAATCATCAAATCATCTGCAAACACCATTGCTTTCATCTTTCCTTCCCCAATTACTTGTGCCACTCGGGTCATTATGTCATCCATCACCACAATGAAAAGTAACGGTGACAGTGCACTTCCTTGTTTCTCTGTTCCAACCAGTCCGATCTCTCTCCTCCCACTTTCACACAGCTCACGCTTCCCTTGTACATCTCCTTTATCCTCCTTATAGTCCATTTTTCTACTCCTCTATCCTCCAGGGACTTCCATACTTTGTCTACATGTATTAAATGATATATTTCTCATTTCAGCTCGGAGTGTACTACAGCACCTGTGGTAATGGCTGGCAGAAGATCAGAGATGCTAATGGAAAGGTCTGCTGCAAGGATGGAGCATCTATTGCCTGCTAAGCTCTCTGATGAAACCACTGGACTTGGAAAACCTTACCAACTACAGTACAATTTCTCTTCAAATACTCCATGCAAAAACATTATCTGTTAATATCTTCTCTTAAATTAAAATAAATCACATGCAAGAAATTAATTTTGTTGTTATTAACATAAAAACCTAACCTCAAATCCTTGCCACGTTCTCCTAGATTTAGGCCACCACACACAGAAAGCTAGGCTAAGCTAAGCTACGCGGTGTTATGAAAAATATCGCTCTCGATGCATTTAAGTACAGTGACACACACAGGCCGCTATGCTAAGCTATACTATGCAAAGCTAAGCTAAGCTAGACAAATCCCTAGGCAGGCGATTTTCTTGGCTGTAGCTGGCCTGGAGCATGCGCTTTTAATTTCGGAACAGTTGATTTGGCGGGCTGCCATAGACTTTTGAGTTGTGTGCGTAGCCGTGTCGTGTGAGTGTAGTGTAGTGATTCAGGTATTACCGTACTTCATTTTATTTATACAATGGGTGACAGGCCAAAAGAAGAAGAAGAAAAATACACGGTGAATTCCATCATTTGATTCAAGAACTAAATAGAAATATTGAAGAATTTAAAAGTTATTTTCATCTAAGTCAGAAACAATTTCACGAACTTCTCTCTATTATTGAGGGTGTATTTCACTGTAGAAAACTATGGCAGTTGGCATATGCTATAGTTTATTCCACATATTTTTCAGTTCATTGCCTATAAAAATGTAACTTTCAGGTACCTGGTAACTCGGAACAGATTCAAAGCTATAGCATATAGTTACAGGAGGGGGGCCTCAACTGTATCATCTATAGTAAATGATGCATGTGAAGCGATATGGAATCGACTACAGGACGAAGTGCTACCAATACCTTCAGAGGAAAAGTGAAAACTGATTGCAAAAGATTTTGAAAATCTGTGGAATTTTCCCCATTGTATAGGGGCTCTTGTTGGAAAACATGTACTTATTCGAGCCCCACCAAATAGTGGAACAACATTCTACAATCACAAGAAGACATTTTCTTCTCCCCAATTTCACGTATCCAGAATCGTCTTCTCTTCCTGTTTCTTTCTTTTCCTTCATCTTCGATGACAGCAGGCAATAAAAGAGCCTCCTCTTCAATGCCAGTCATCCTTAAACTGCTGCCTAGCTTAGTTTAGCTTTTTGTTCGTGTCATAGCACACCATAGCTTGGCATTGCTTAGCATATCATAGTGTAGTGTAGCTGAGCTTTCTGTGTGTGGTGCCCTTAAGAATCCTATTTGTCTTGGTTTAATCCAATCAGCGCTATGCCTGATGAGTGATGATGGATATAATGTTTCCATTGCTATTAGCTGCTATTTTGCCGCATTCGATGTTGCTTTGTTGTCGACATTTCATCATCGTTACAGTAGGCTTAATTCTTGAAAGATGACAATGAACACCTATCAATACATTTATTAACATACAGGCTAACCTAATTAAAGTTCCATGTACATGGTTTATCATGTTGTATATATATTATTTATTTACATAGTTTACGCTCACATTCGATCACTTAAGTCAAACCAAATACATGTAAATCTTCTACGGATTCACAGGGAATTAAGCTGTCGTCTTCCTCCTCTCCATAGAACTCTTCATTCTTACTCTCCTTTCCTCAACTCATCAGTTATGGCATCGTATTGTTTTTGTTGATTAGCTTTTAGTGTAAGTCTTACATGTTTGTTTTTCAGAATCCTTTTTCTTCTCTGTTTTCAATTTGTCTCATTGTAATATTCAACTCATCTAAATCATTTTGAACTTCTTTGAACCATTTTTTTAAAGTAGTCTAATAGTTGTTTTAGTAGTCTATTGTCATGCCATCTCGATAAATAACAGAAAATGTATACATAGCCTATATACAGTATCTATTTTCCAAAACCAGCATTTGCCTTAAACCTAAGGTGACCATGGTGGTCCAGGATTATATTAGAAGAATATAAATTTCAGCGACACATAACACAGATATTAAACACAGATGGGAAAAAAGAAATCACAAACCGTTATCTGCATCCGCATCGCATCCGCATCGCATCCGCACAACTTTCTTCCACATTCGTACGTTTGTTATCCGAATCTACTGGCATTACAATAAAATGAAAATCCACAGCCTGCTTCCAGTCTCCGACCGGGTTAGGAATGGAATGAATGAAGCCCCCATCTAGCGGAGAGGATATGGACTGTGCCGGCTGCCGAGGCCTGACGCACTCCTCTGGGGCAATGATTAAATGGATGACAGATGAAATGAAATGAAACGGAGAGTGTTGCTGGAATGAAATTTTGACAGGGAAAACCGGAGTACCCGGAGAAAAACCTGTCTGCCTCCGCTTTGTCCAGCACAGATCTCACATGGAGTGACCGGGATTTGAACCACGGACCCAGCGGTGAGAGGCTGGCGTGCTGCCGCCTAAGCCACGGAGGCTTCGTGGCATTATAATGAAAAATCCACAGCCTGCTTCCAGTCTCTGACCGGGTCAGGAATGGAATGAATGAAGCCCCCATATAGCGGCGAGGATATGAACTGTGCCGGCTGCCGAGGCCTGACGCACTCCTCTGGGGCAATGATTAAATGAATGACAGATGAAATGAAATGGAGAGTGTTGCTGGAATGAAATTTTGACAGTGAAAACCGGAGTACCCGGAGAAAAACCTGTCTGCCTCCGTTTTGTCCAGCACCGATCTCACATGGAGTGACCGGGATTTGAACCACGGACCCAGCGGTGAGAGGCCGGTGTGCTGCCGCCTAAGCCACAGAGGATTCATGGCATTCCAATAATATTTTTAATTAGATAAAGCATAGTTACTAAAGCAACATATTTAGACATCTGAGGAAAAAGTCGTTCCCTTAGACTTTATGACATGTGCTATGTTTAAAATGAATGTTACACAGCCAGAATTGCAACCCTTTCCTGTTCGGAGTGTTCATTATGCTTAATGACATAATGTATTTGATTGAATGAGATTAGCTTAAATCATCATCTTACATTTGTCATGAAAAAAACTTGGAAAAATATGATATTTCATAAATATCCAGGTCCTAATAATGTTATTAAACAAGTTCGGCTTGTATTCTAAAAACTATCCGCAAATTTTCTCCAAACATTCGAGCTGAAGGACATGAGAGAGAAGCTGGTATTCAGAAAGGTGTAAGGCAAGGCTGCAACTTATCACCCATACTTTTCAATCTTTACATTGAACAAGCAATAAAGGAAATTGGAGAAAAATTTAAAGTGGGAGTGAAGATTCAAGGAGAAATAATTTCAACTCTGAGATTTGCTGATAACATCGTCATCTTGGCCGACACGCCTGAGGATTTGAACGTGTTTTTGAATGGTATGGTCTCCGTCTTGAGGAATGAATACATGATGAAAATTAATAAATGCAAAACAAAAAATACTGGAATGCAGCCGAAATGAATCAGAAACCTCTATGGACATCAAATTGGCAGGTGAAAAGCTGAAGGAAGTAGGAGACTTCTGTTACTTAGGAAGCAAAATAACCAGTGATGGACGAAGCAAGGAGGATATAAAAAGTAGGTTGGCTCAGGCAAGGAAAGCCTTTCTACAAAAGAGGAATCTGTTGACATCGAATATAGATTTAGGTATGAGGAAGTAATTTTTGAGAAGCATTTGAAATGTGGTGTTATAGGAGAATGATAAAGATCAGATGAGTAGATAGGGTGACAAACGAAGAGGTATTAAGACGAGTGGGAGAGGAGAGATGTTTCTGGCGACTGCTAATGAAGAGAAGAGATAGGTTAGTAGGACACATACTAAGACACCCAGGAATAGCAAGCTTAGTTATGGAAGGAAGGTTTGAGGACAAGAACTGCAGGGGTAGACCAAGGTTAGAATCTGTTAAACAGATTGCTTCGGATGTAGGGTGTGGTAGCAATGTAGAGATGAAACGATTAGCTCAAGACAGGGAGGCATGGAGAGCTGCATCAAACCAGTCAAAAGACTGAAGACTCAAACAACAACATCCGCTATAAGCACAGCCATGCAAACTATACCTGCATGGCGGAAAAAAATTCGGAAGATCCATAGGTTTAACCGCGGATCTCTGCGTAGGTCTTTATAGGTATATTCCTTTAGAATTCCCCGCATCATCTCCGTGTACTTCTGGGCACACAAACCCAGACATTGTAGATGCTTCTTAGTATATAGAAACGATGTCCTACGTGCATCAAGTTTTTTAAGAAATTCCCCTTGCTTCTATTCTCAAGAGGCTCGGTTTAACTTGGCCTGTTTCGATCCTCGTCATAGGCGAAATATTGATCTTCGAACTAACAACAATCCTCCATTTAATAGGAGTCACAAGACAGCCAGGTCCAGTAGGATTGGTTTGGTAACAACATATTCAACGATTTTCATGGAATGAACTTTTGCTTTTAGACACGATACCCTGCTGGTATTTTTTCATATGGACATACGGAAGATTTGTCTTGAGAAGCACTTAAAGTGCCCCCCTTTGAAAATGTTGTTTTAATGTGTTTTTTCATGTCGCCTGTTAATATTTTTAAATATCTCTGTAATTTTGTCAGAGTCAAGTGTTTTTATCACCACATCATCTTTTCAAGATTATGTTCCATTTTCATCCATTCTTTTTACATGTTAGTTTCACCTTTTATCAAAGTATCCTACGATTATACTGATAATCTGTATGTTATTGGCTGATGAAGGGGCCATCATAATAGGCCCTGAAACATGTACCAAATGGTTTTAATATAGACCCATATATAAATTTTGTGTATTGATCAGGCGGATATCCCGATTTTATTATACTTCATCAAAGAGGAAACCTCTTACCTCCCATGTACAATATAATCAGCTGCGTTATAACTCTCACTTAAGTGAGGAATACAGGGGAGATAGATAGCCCTCTTCTCGTCGTCAACTTTGATAGCTTGCTGGACGTGCTTTTCAAATCAAATTGTGGGGTCTAGATATCCGCTCGTCTAGTGCTACCATCCTCCCCCAAACAATGAACTTCTTCATAAACTTCCCACTTCGCCTTCTGTGATGTCGAGTATTCCTCGCTTTTTGGACAACATCCTAGAACATGGCCCAGTGTCTCAAATTGCAACGACTATCATCGTTTGAATTTGGGGCTGTCCGTGTCCAAATGGAACCGCACCTACTATTCCAGCATGTTATGCGAGATTGTTTGGTTGGAAATCCAAGGAAGGTCTAGTGTGTTCGTGGGCTGTGTGTACCTACCCCCGCCTGCCTCCTTAAACCGCCTGGAGCAGCTACATACCTCTCTCAGCAGGGTGCACGCCCAGTTGAAGCACAAGGACACCGTTATATTGTGTGGGGATTTCAACGTGCCAGACATCTCATGGGGACAGCAGGACGGGCCTTCTCTCGTATCTTCAAAACTAACTGAAAGTGCAGTGAACTCTATCTTCTGCGAGATAATTGAGGAATTCTCTCTGCATCAATTGAATCCACATCTTACCCGTGGACAAAACTACCTCGATCTACTGTTTACTAATATTCCTAAAATCTCTCAGTCTGTAGAGTTAGAAAAACCGGGGTGGATTCCATCCGACCATAGTGCTCTAATATGGAACATAGATTTTCATGACACTAGTTTATTTCAAAGACCACCTCGCAGGGAAATTTTTAACTGGAAGAAGGCAGACATGAACCACCTGAAATTTTTGCTGGATTATTGCCCCTGGTCCCTCCTTGATATCAGGAACGACATTAATGAGAATTGTGAGATATTTTATGATCTCTTGATGTCCGCAGTTCGAGAAGCAGTTCCTCGTGTGAAGGTTAATCCCTACCGTTATCCACCTTGGTTTGATGCAGATGTAATCAGCGCACTACACTCGAAAAATAGGGCTCATCATCATTGGAAACACTCTTCTTTGGAATGCCATAGAATTGAATTTGTGGTCAGGAGGACCGAATTCAAAGAAATTCAGCACCGAAAGTATGACGCCTACCTGGAAGACATAGACTCCAGTGTGAAATCTAATCCGAACAGACTATGGTCCTTCATTAAGCAGAGATCTAGGAACACCAGATTACCGGTATCGCTCTGATCTGCCACCCTCCAGTAACGGCAGCATTTCTTACTTCCATATTTCCGAAGACTGCATCAAGAATAAATTACATAATCTAACCTCTGGCAAGTCTCCCGGTCCTGATGCCATTCCTATAGAAATAATTAAATCTTTATGCCACCAGCTATCTCGTCCACTTTATATTCTTTTCAACCAAGCCATCAGTGAAGGAGTGTTTCCGGATAACTGGAAATCAGTCCATATCACCCCAGTGTTAAAGAAAGGCTCCAGGTAGTAAATTACAGGCCAGTATCACTAACGTCTATTTTCGCACGAGTCTTTGAATCAATTTTCGGGACGAAGTGTACGCCCATGTGTCACCATTCATCACTGAATTTCAGCACGGCTTCCTTCCTAGGCGATCCACTGCTACCAACCTAGCAGTCTTCACTCATGATGTATCCACCTTTATGAATAACCGTGGTAGTGCTGATGTTATCTATACTGATTTCTCTAGGGCTTTCGACAGCGTACATCACAACCTACTGCTTCATAAAATTTCAAATTTTGGTATAACTGGTAATCTTCTACGTTTCTTCAAAAGTTACCTATCAAATAGAACCCAATCAGTTATAATTAATAATAATAAGTCTAAATCTGTAAACGTTACTTCCGGTGTCCCTCAGGGTTCTGTATTGGGCCCTCTGCTCTTTATACTTTTTGTGAATGATATCCCTAGTATAAATCATAATTCTAGGTGCCTGATGTACGCTGACGACCTTAAACTATATGTCCATCAGTACTATAAATGACTGTGAGTTGTTGCAAGAAGACCTACACCAACTCAGTGAATGGTGTGAAACATGGAAACTGAAACTGAATACTGAAAAGTGTAAAGTTTTGTCAGTTTCATTGAAACGTAACCTCCTACCCAGGTTTAATTATTGTATTAATAATGAAACGCTAGGTAGAGTGTCAACCATTAAGGATTTAGGGGTGACAATCACAAATAATTTCTCGTTCGATGAACATATTACAAAAATATGTCGTGAAAGTTTCCGGATCCTGGGATTTTTAAAAAGAAATTGTTTAAATTATTTTTCGGACATAACTCTATCCAAATTATTTAAGTCACTCATTCGTCCTAAATTGGAGTACTGTAGTGTGATCTGGAATCCTTTTCACAGTAATAAAATTGACGCCATCGAACTTGTGCAAAAGAGATTTGTCAAATGGCTCTGTTACAGGGATGGATGATCGTACCATAGAGCTGAGTATGAGAGTTATTGCAACGTGTACGGTCTTCCTCCACTGAGCAGTCGGTGCACAGTGGGAGACGTGAGATTCCTGTGGAAACTGGTAAATGGTGGAATCAGCTAATCAGTTGCTAGCTGACTTGGGTTTTCACGTCCCTCAGAGAACCACCAGACGGAAGCACACGTTCGATGGGGGCAGATCGAGAATTAATGTACATAAAAATTCATGTCTGATCCGGTTGCAGTCAACATACAGCTTGATGGAGAGTAAAAGTGCTACTGATATTCACTTCGACTCTCTATCAATTGTTATGAGAAACATCTCAAGTGGGCTGTAAAATAGTGTGTGCATTTTGTGTTTTTTTTATTTGCGTTTATTGATTGATTGATTGATTGAACATGTGGTTGAATGAATGGTTGATTGATTTTTTGATTGAATGTACGAGCGACTGAAGTAATGTATTTTTTGTTTGCTGTTATCTAGATCTTCGAATGTCACTCTTATATTACTTTTTTTTCCCAGTTTCTGAACTTTTTCTTCTATCTTTCATTTTATGTTTTTGCCTTTTTCCGTTTACTGTAGATAGTTTTGTTTTTTTCTGTAATTATTTCAATGTTTCTTGTACATAGGGATTGTATGAATGGATGCTTGAGATAGGATGTTTGAGTGCGTGTCTGTATGGTTGTGGTTGTTGATTTATAATAGACTAGTGTATTTCTTTTTTTGTTCGTGTTTGCTGTTATTGTTTTGTTTATACTTGTAAATTTTATTGTTAATTATTATATTGTCACTAGTGGATTCTATCTGTCTGACAATAAAGAATACATACATACATACAGCACATGCTGCCTATTGTAATCATGGATAATGCTGATTTAGTTTCATTGAGTCCCGTACTGGTGTGTGTTACGAATCTAGAAAAGTTCAGTTTTTAGTCGTCGATTCAGTTTATGAAATTCAGTTTTTTTACATTCCTACAAATTTGGTTTCTAACAAGTAGTTCCGTGAAGAACTAAATAAGTTAGCCTATTTTCATATATTCCACTTCCATTTCAGTTTGATTGCTGATATACCTAGATTAGTAGATATTGAGAACCATCTAAATATTTCGTATGGTCGCCATGTTGGATTTTTATATATGTAGACCATAGAGTTATGTACTATTAGATGACGATTATTGCGTAGGTTGATTATTCAAACGTTGACTTCGATCGCATGATTAGGACACAAGAAATAAAAACATTTAACATTTTGCACAGCCACCATTTTGAGGTTATGTAAACAATTAAACTAAATTAGATTTCAGTGCATTACAATGTGTATAAACATTTGCTGTACCAAGTTTCACTCCGCTCGGATGGTTAAATCGTGAGAAAAGTCTATTTAAATGCTTCAACTTCGCTTGGCCGATATGTCCGTTTTGTACTTATCAGGTTTCTGAAAGTCACATAGGTGAACTATTAGTGCCCTTTATCACCGTACGTATTTTCAGATTGATGTCAGTAGTAGTTTTGTAGAAATGGAATTCCGGAGAAATATTTAACACAGATACCATGTTGAATTGGTGAGATGCATTAAAATTTGAAAGGCACGGTCGGGGTCGGATGAAATAGTACTATGTCCTTATCGAGTTTCATTGAATCACTCCAGCCGTTTAGATTTTATTAGGCAGAGGGGGACACACACACGTACGCACTTACACGGACAAAAGATTATGGTCTCATAAGGCTTTTTTATTTTTTTTCATAAATGAAAATAGGCTAAATATTATTCTGTGAGGGAAGAATGAGTACATAGAGTAACAAGGTCCCATTCAAGAGATCGTGCCAGCCTCCTCACTTAAGTACCAAATGATGCACAACTAACAAGCTGGTGAGTTTCCCAAGATAAAACCGTGCACTGGGCTATGGCGATTGTGAGATGTTATCACCACAGTTTCCAGTACATACTTTTATTCCCATCTAATATATAAAAGTGAAAGTCTGTATGTGGGTATGTGGGTATGTGGGTCTGTTCCGTATACAAATCCACACCGTTCCACCAATCTCAACCAAATTTTGCATACACATAGTTTAGGACTCGGAAGGAACCGCTGGCTACATGAATTTTCGATAGTCTTTCTCATTCTTTTGATTTAGGCCCTTTTGGACTCAAGCACAGGCTAATCAAATCATAAAATATACTCATGAAGGAATGGCAAGGCAGATAGTTTCCATGGCAACATAGCTCAAGTCGAGGCACGGCCGTCTGGATGCCAGTTGCGCTCTGCACTACTGGTATAGAAAATGAGCATCTTTACTTGAAATCCCGCTAGTTACTCACCTACTCACACAGCACTGTCAACCGAGTTTAGCATAACAAAGACTTGACACTATCTTCTACTATATATTTGTCAAATACCACTCACTCACTCATTCATTCATCACGAAATCTCAGAAACCACCGAACGGATTGGAATGAAATTTGGTATGCAGCTTCCCCAAGGACCGCAAATGCCCACTAAGAAAGGATTTTTGTATATTCAGGTTCTAAAGGGGTGTTAAGGGGGTAGACCTGCATTTCATTGACTAGCAATATCTCCCGATTGGTTTCATTGGGGGATGTGATACTCGGCACATAAACCCATCATTAAAAATAAGAAGACACGAGTCTCAGGGTTTTTCGATGTGGTGTATATTATGAGGTGAAAGGGGTGAAAAGTGGGGATTGAAATATTCCTAAATGAGCGTGTATCTCTTAAACGACATAGGCGAGGAGTTTGAAACTCAGCGAAAAAAAATCAGCATTAAAAATAAGTAAATATGTGTTTGACCGTTTTTTTATAAATCCAATTTAAGGGGCCCATGGGGAAGGGTGAAATTCTGGTGGGGGGGACAGGAAAGAAAGTGTCCTAACTGATTGACTGACTGACTCACTCATCAAACTCAGGGGGGGAAAACTGCTTTAAAGTAAGTAAATAGCTGTTCGACAGGTTTTTTTTCATAAATCAAATTTAAGGGGTTCATGGGGAGGGGTGAAATTCTGAAAAAAGAAAATTGAAAGAAAATGTCCTGACTCACTCACTCACTCACTCATCATCATCGCCCTGCCAAAATTATTGAAGTTAGAAACATGACCGTTTTGGGATATGTTCATTGTATGTCAAAACAGTCTACTAAGGGAGGATTTTCGGATATTCAGGTTCTAAAGGGGTCTTAAGGGGGTTAAACCTGCATTTCATTGAATAACAATATCTCTCGAATGGTTTCATTGGGGGATGTGATTCACGGCATATAAACTCATCATTAAAAAGTAAGAAGACACGTGTCTGATGGTTTTTCGATGTGGTGTATATTATGAGGTGAAAGGGGTGAAAAGTAGGGATTGAAAGATTCCTAACGGAGCGTGTATCTCTTAAACGACATAGGCGAGGAGTTTGAAACTCAGCGGAAAGAAATCAGCATACAAAATAAGTAAATATTTTTTCATAAATCCAATTTAAGGAGCCCATGGGGAGGGGTGAAATTCAGGGGGGAAAAAAAACTGGAAAGAAAGTGTCCTAACCGATTGACTGACTGACTCACTCATCAAACTCAGGGGGAAAAACTGCTTTAAAGTAAGTAAATAGCTGTTCGACAGTTTTTTTTTTTGGATAAATAAAATTGAAGGGGTTCATCGGGAGGGGTGAAATTCTGAAGAAAAACAAATGAAAGAAAATGTCCTGACTCATTCACTCACTCATCATCGCCCAGCCAAAAATTTTGAAGTTGGAAACATGGCATTTTGGAGATATGTTCGTTGTATGTCAAAACCGTACACTAAGGGAGGATTTTTGGATATTCAGGCTCTAAAGGGGTCTTAAGGGGGTTAAACCTGCATTTCATTGAATAACAATATCTCAAGAGTGGTTTCATTTGTGGATGTGATACTCGGCATATAAACTAATCATTAAAAATAAGCAGGTGTCTAAGGGTTTTTCGATATGGTGTATTATTATGAGGTGCAAGGGGTGAAAAGTGGGGGTTGAAGGATTCCTAATGGAGCGTGAAGGCCTATCTCTTAAACGACATAGGTGAGAAATTTGAAACTCAGAGAAAGAAAATCAGCTAAATAAATAAGTAAATCGGTGTTCGACCGTTTTTTTTTTTTCATAAATTAATTTAAGGGGCCAATGGGGTGGGGTGAAATTCTGGGGGAAAAAAGGAGAGAAATTGTCCTAACTGACTGACTGACTCACTCACTCATCATACTCAGGGGAAAAAGACAGCTTAAAAAATAAGTTAATAGGTGTTCAAGAGTTTTTTCATCAATCCAATTTAAGGGGCCCATGGGGAAGGGTGAAATTCTGGTAAAAATAATTGAAAGAAAATGTCCTGTCTGACTCACTCACTCATCACGCCCAGCGAAAACTATTAATGTTGGAAACATGAAATTTTGGGAATATGTTCGTTGTATGTCGAAAACGTCAACTAAGGAATGATTTTTGTTTATTCGGGATTTAAAGAGGTGTTAAGGGGGTAAAGGTGCATTTCATTGAATAACGATATCACATGATTTGTTTCTTTGGGGATGTGATATTCGGTATAGAAACTAATCATTAAAAATAATCAGACATATGTCTAAGGGTTTGTCGATGTGATGTATATTATGAGGTGAAAGGGGTGAAAATTGGGGGTTGAGGGATTCTTAACGGAGCGTGTATCTCTGAACGACATAGGCGAAAAAAATTAAATTCGGCGGGAAAAACAGCTTAAAATACAAGTAAATAGGTGTTCGACCGTTTTTTCATAAATCCAATTTCAGGAGCCCTTGGAGAGGGGAGAAATTCTGGGGGGGAAAACAGGAAAGAAAGTGTCCTAAATGATTGACTCACTTAGTCACTCATCAAACTCAGGGGGAAAACAGCTTTAAATAAGTAAATAGGTGTTCGACCGTTTGTTTCATAAATCCAATTTAAGGGGTTCATGGGGAGGGGTGAAATTATCAAAAATAAATGAAAAAATGTCCTGACTGACTCACTCACTCATCATCGCCCAGCCAAAATTATTAAAATTAGAAACATGAAATGTTGGGGATATGTTCATTGTATGTCGAAAACGTCCACTAAGGAAAGAGTTTTGGATATTCAGGTTCTAAAGAGGAGTTAAGGGGGTAAACGTGCATTTCATTGAATAACAATATCTGACGAGTGGTTTCATTTGGGGATGTGATACTTGGCATATATACTAATCATTAAAAATAAGCTGACACATGTCTAATGGTTTTTCCATGTAGTGTATGTTATGAGGTTAAAGGAATGAAAAGTGGGGGTTGAAAGATTCCTACCAGGGCGTGTATCTCTTAAAAGACATAGGCGAAGAGTTTCAAACTCGGAGGAAATCAATCAGCTTAAAAATAAATAAATAAGTATATAAAATAAATAGGTGTTCGACCGTTTTTTCATAAATGCAATTTAAGGGGCCTATGGGGAGGGGTGAAATTTTGGAAGAAAAACGTCCACTAAGGAATGATTTTTGGATGTTCACTCTCATCGACCAACCAAAACTATTAAAGTTAGAAGAATTACATTTTGGGGATATGTTCGTTGTGTGTCGAAAACGTCTACTAAGGAGGGATTTTTGGATATTAAGGTTCTAAAGGGGTGTTAACGGGGTTAAAACTGCATTTCATTATATAACAATATGACACTCATTCGTTCATTCATTCATTTATTTGCAATGGAGGGTGTGGCCCCCGGAGGCAAATTGGATATACATAACAAATAAATAATTACACATAACAATTCAATAACAATTATACAACAATTAAACTGGAGTATTTACACAAATAGTCAGTCTTTTCTTAAACACACTTATCTGTTTGGGAAAAGGCTCTAAGACTGCGGCAGGTAGAGAGTTCCAGTTATCAATGGCACAGTTTACAAAAGAATATTTACCATAATTTGTTCGCTGTGGTCGGCCCTTAACTTTGAAAGGATGATCGCTCCTACCCATGTAAGTAATGTAAGTAATGACGCGAGCGAAGCAAGGCTAAAAATGAGATGGTGTGTGTCTGTGTATTACTCAATCACGCAAGTACCACTGGTCCGATATACGTGAATTTTACATGGAAGTAGCTGATTTACCTGGTTAACATATAGGTTACTTTTGATTACAATACTTTGCACTATTTAAAGATGGCGACCATTTTAGTGACGTCACTACACCCTTTGGTTTCAAACTCATATTTCCATTTGAAATAAAAAGAGAACGCTAAGAAATAGCAAACTTTTGATGGCATATACGAGGTTTAAAATTACATTTTCTATCCGAAAGGTATCTCCAACGGTTAGCGAGTAAAATCTAAATTTGTGCTATAAAACACGGTCAACGCCGAGCGTTGTAGTTGGACAAAATGTTTCATCCTTAATCTCCCTCTGCGCAGCACCTCGCCTATCCCCTATTTTAACTGTCACCTTCACATTTTAATTTATTTATGACGCGTAGCGAAGCACGGGTACTTCAGCTAGTTGTCCATAAAACTCACTCTCCAGTTGAATCATTTGAAGGAGGAATCTGGAATCCATTGGAATGTTCCTACACATCCTTTCTTGCCACCCATTCTTTCATAAACATGACCGTGACCTTCTGTTTCTCCTGAGAGAAAAGGTGAGATATAAAAATAATACAGTACTTTTATAATGAACCCGACCGAAGTCGTCGGATTTTTTAAGAGCGTTAAAAAATCCCTCAGTATGCCTTCCTTCGGAGGGGAAGTAAAGCCGGCGGGCCTATGTCATAGATTTATGGGATGTACAAGAACCTTCCACTAACTTCAATTGTGTGAAGCTAAATTTGTAGGTTAGATTTGCTTAACGCTCTGTTAAAGTTCCAACGTTCGTAGCCAGGTGCAGTGGCGTCTAGTAGCCAAGTTCGTAGCTAGGTGTCGTTGACAGTATCATTTGGTAGAAAAGTACGAACTACTTGAAATTGATCGTCTGCAATCCTTACCTGAATCACTGATAACACACACTAATACAGCCATCACACCGGTTATCACACAGATTCGACACACACCCAAAATACACTGGCTAGATGGCCGCGTTGTCTCAGCCCCTAAACTGAGGAACCAACCAAACTTCTTGCTGGCTGGAGCAGCATTTAATGCAAATGTTCAGACATTGGAGAGATGCACACCCTGGTTGCTGTTCTGCGGACATCCCCCCGTAACCCTTGCAGAAAGGCTGCTTTCCATACATGTTGTGAGTATCACTCTGCTTTTAAGCATGGTTCAATCCAGCTACAAGAGGTTCCTTCTAGTCCTCGCTCTCTGGCAGCAGTGATCATTGATTTAAAGGAGGTATTGTCAGAGGCTCCCTCTATATCCAGAAAAGCTCCCAACGCTACCTCCTTTTGTTCCAGAGTTTTTTCCAGTCTTTGTACTACTTGGTAATGAGCTGTCTCTGTTGACATACCGGCTTGATAGGCATACTGGTTCCAGTGCAGAGGTCTCTCAGCCTGTGCATCATCCCTGATGTGTCTGTCAAGAATTTTCTCTAAAATTTTTAGAATAAAAGAAATGAGTGTGAGAGGTCTGTAGGACTTGGCCCGGTTCATAACTTTCCCAGGTTTGGGTATTAATACTGCCCTACAGTGTCTCCACCCCATTGGTATATAACCTAGAGCTAAGCTAGCTCTAAGTATATTAATCATAATCCCCACAAGCATTTGAAAGCCTTCTTGAAGCATGATGGGCATTATTCCATCACTTCCTGGGGATTTATCTGGTTTAAAAGAGATGATTGCCCATTTTAAAGTTTCATAGTTAACCACATTCCTGGCTATTTCCCAGTCTCTCCTGTCCGTTTTCCAGGAGGGAAACTCCAGTTCCAGACTATCCCAGCCTCCAGGAGGTTCTTGTATGATTTTCGAACCTGGGAAGTGTACATGAAATAGTTCTTCCATGGTCTCTTCCGCGGTTCTGGTGTATTCTCCATTTTCTCGTTGCAGTGAGTTTATGCTGTTTCGGCTATCCTTCGAAAGAATTGTTTGAAGTTTGGCACATTCTGGAGTCTCATCTATCTCCGTGCAGTACCTTCTCCAAGACTCTCTCTTTGCCGATTTTAAGGCTTTCTTGTAATCAGTCAGGGATCTCCTATATTCCTCCCATTTTCCTGATTTTTTAACTGCGTTAAACAGTCTTCTTACCTGTTCTCTTTGGTCTGCTAGGTCTTTACTCCACCAAGGGATATTCCTGTTGGACTGCCTGGCTACCAGAGGGCAGGTTTCTTTGTAGGCTGAAATTATTGCATCCTGTAACTGCTCTGCAACAATTTCAACTTCTTCTGTACTTTTAAAGTTTCTATTTATTCCCCTGAGATTCTGATCTAGTTCTCTTTTGAAGCTGTCCCAGTCAGTTCTCCGGGGATTTCTGTAATATTCTGTTTGTCGTTCTAATCCCGCCATGTCGAATATTATATATCTGTGGTCTGAACAACTTACTTCCTCAGATACATGCCATTCACTTACTTTGCTCCCAATGTAGGGGGAAGATGAAGTTATATCGATAACCTCCTGTCTGTTTTTAGTCACAAATGTTGGTTTATTTCCTTTGTTCATTATGTTCAACTTACATTCCAGAATAAATTCTAACAAAGACTCACCTCTGGGGTTGTTGTTGGTGCTTCCCCAAGCCAGGTTGTGTGAGTTGGCGTCACATCCTAGAATTAGGTGTCCGCCTTCTTTGTCACACCTTGCAACCAAGACCATTACTTCCTTGGTTGGTGGTAACTATTCATCATCATAAGGAAGGTATGCAGATCCAAAGATGATTCTCCTTGACCCTTCCTTTGATGATGTCTGAATTGCCACTGTTGTGAGGTCTCTGGAGCAGAACTCCATCAACGGCAGCAGCTTTATTCCTTTTTTGGCAAGTATACAGCTATTTTGAAGATTTATCTGGACCACTCTCATTCACACTCTTGGGTTTACCCTTTAACGGTTTGAAGGTTACTTGACTTAGGCCGCAGAAGACCTTAAATTGTTTAGCTTCTAGTTTTCCATAAGAGTCGATGTCCACCGAGAATGCCAAAGTTTGGACTTTCTCGGTCACCTTTCGGTTCATAAGTTGCCATTCACTTACCTGAAGTCCTGAATTCTGTGCCTTCAGTCTCTTTTTGATGGTTTCCACATCATTTGTAGCTGGGACCCAGACTAGGACTCTTGGCCTCCTTGGATGATCTTTGCAATCTACAACTTGTAACTCCATTGCCTCCCAAGCACTGCCAAGTCTGCCAGAGCTCTGGATAACCAGTGTTTTGTTTGTTCGTTCTCACAGGTCATTCAGAGGATACCCTGTGAGAATTTACTGTCTAGAAATTGTGGTGAGGGGCAGATGACCTCGTAGTTCTGCCCCTTAAAACAACAATAACTAACTAACTAACTAAATTGTGGTGACACCTGTTCAGGGTTATCATCCAACATTTCTAGAATTTTTCCTTTCACCATTTCTGCTAGTTCCTGGTTAAGTTTTTTTGTGTTTTTTTGTCATTACAGCTACCTTAATACCTTTGACAGTGTCCCTATAGCCCAAAGGTTGCATTGATTCATTCCTTTGATGCTTAGGTTCTCGCTGTTTAGGGGTAGCCTACTTGATTCTGAACGAGGTCTTTTGTAAGCTGAGGTCTTTTCACTCCTGGACGGTTTGTTTTCCGTCCAGGTCCCTTCTTTCATCTTCCTTTCCCTCGTTAGTTTTTTCCTTTGTGCTCCAGAGAGTTTTTTTAGGTTTAATCCCAGTTCCTGGAGTGCCTGGTACTGTAACCTCTCCTGGAGTTATTTCAGTCACCTCCATTGTGGAGTCTTCTGATACCGACAAGTCTGTGGATGAGTCCATTCCTTGTATCATTGTTGTTGATCTTTCGCTTGAAGTTTTATCTAGGTTCTCCATTTGGTGCCACAAGTATCGGAGAAATAAATGGTCCACTCCGACAGAGCTCTGATTGTCCGAGCAAGGCTGCATTCTCAGGGAGGTCGCCCAGTTTCCCTGAGGCTCCGTTATAGACACATCACCCATGTGCCATGCTCCCCTTTGGCGCGGATTAAGGAAAGCCATTTTTAACACCTTGGGGTTGGGGAGGTGGTCGCGATCTCTTATTCAGTATATTCAGAGAAACACCTGTCCGGCTCGTTATAGTGGTCAACGCTACCAGACAGGTGCCGGCTATCCGCCACCTGCCGACGCGTCACGATACCCGCTCAAGGTCCAGCGTTAGGGTTTGCAGGATGTTACTCCTTGCCAGGGACCACGCGCTGAGGAGCTTGAAGCTATTAATTTAAATTTCCACTGAATGGAGATTGTTGGAAGAAATGAAAACGTAAAAACACTTATAGTGGGCAATGTATTAAAGATAGAGATATGCTGTACTGGATTATCTTGTAGAACTTTTCATGCTGAACAATTCTTACACTCACAATACCTAGATATTTTTACCCAGTGTAAGCTTAAAAGGCGCACTGACGGCAGATATTTCTTCGACTCGATTCACTGAAATCGTTACTGCTCGGCTTTCTTTGGTCATAAATGAATGTTTTTCGACAGAAACCTTCCTCGAGATATCCTCTACAGAATGGTGAAAACCACATCACAATGCATCCAGTGGATCTTGAGATTACCCGTTACTTTGTTTTGTATTATGTAGGGATTTGATGAAGGGCTGGATGGAAACCAGGTAAGCAGTCTGGCCCATGCTGGTTGTAATGACAGACTCTGTCTAAAGCTTACAAGCTAACATGTTAGAAATGCAATGAATATGGTATGGAGATCAGCATTTAAGATGTTGTTGGTAGGGAAGAAACACAAGAAAATGTCAAGTATGAGGAACCTAATAGGAGCAGGTGGGCTGTGTATTCCCTCAGGATGGTCACAGTATGGAGAAAGAAATAGGGTCGAAGTGAGTTCTCAGTTGCGGTCTACATTATTCTACAAGAAAGAAGTTAGTGTAGTGACAAAACTCTCCCTACATTACTCATTACTTACATCGACCTTGCTGTATGGAAGAGAAAGCAGTATATCTCACACATAAGCTGGAGGTAACTGATATGAGGGTAGCACGAATGATTGCTAGGGCAAATACGAAGATGGGAGCAAATGGTACAAGGGTACTCGAAATGAAGAGATAAAGGCTAAGTTAGAAATATATATTATATATTTATATTTCCGTGTCCAGGAGACACACTAAATTCTTCCATATCAGAACTATGCACCTCTTATCCCTCGGTCTGTGGCCAACATAAGGTCTTCCTGGCTGCAGGTGTCATTCAGATCGTGACATGTGAGCAGGTGTTGTGGAGTCTGGATTTCTCCACAGTCACAACTTGGATCTTCTGCATAACCCCACTTCACAAGGTTGCTACGACATTTAGGCACTCCTGTTCTCATCAGGTTCAAGGACCTCCAGGTGGTATAAGGCAAATGACTACCACTGCTCAGTTCTTCTTTAGGGGTAAACCCTTCTGGTACTATTTGTTTCCAGAGTGACACACGCTGGATGTCTGGTATGGTATGGAGGGGTACTGTTCTCTTAATAAAACTCTTCCTGGATCTTAGGCGAGGAGTGGTCACCTTGTGGTTGAACATAGAATGTCTGGGATCTGTCTGAAGCTCTTGTCTCTCTTTCTCTGCTGCCACTTCACGTCGAATAGCTGGAGGAGCAATGCCAGGGAGATGGTAGATCTTCTGCACTGGAGTAGATCTCAGACATCCAGTGACAATACATGTGGACTCGTTAAGTCCACTTGCTTGGTATGGGCAGATGCTCCCCACACTGATGATCCGTGCTCTCCTGCTGAGAAGCAAAGTCCCAAAGCTGTTGAATGTAGAACCTGAGAGTTCGCTCCCCATGTTGAACCTATCAACTTATGCTATTCCTTGAGCTGATCTTGCACTTTAATTCTCTACAATGTTTCCTGAAATATTTAGAAATGGACACATTAGTTGAAGTTGTACACATGAACCGACTCTGATGGTGGCATCATATGAAGAGAATGGGCAAGAAGAGATTATAAGATTAGATAAATAATTATCCTTTTATTATGGATCCGCCTAGCAAATACTAATCTTTTATTGAAATGCAATCATAGATCACATATTTCTATAAATACATGTTTCGAGATCCTCCGGCTGTGTGCTTGGAGTGGAAACTGCGAAAAAAGTTCCAGAGATCCAATGTTCTAACAACACTGTGTCCGACTGGATACATAAAATCGCAGACTATATCCAAGACGAATTAATTCAGAGACTGAAAAATTGTAAAGCATATTCAATGCAACTGGACGAGAGTACAGATGTCACCGGACTTGTGATATTGCTTGTTTTCATGAGGTATCCATTCAAAGAATGTATGAAGTGGCTTCGGTGGCGTAGTCGGTAGCATGCTGAACTGCTGTGCCCAAGATAGCGGGTTCAAACCCGGCCGAAGTCTTCGGATTTTTTAAGAGCGTTAAAAATCCTTCAGTATGCCTTCCTTCGGAGGGGAAGTAAAGCCGGCGGTCCCATGTCATAGATTCATGGCATGTAAAAGATCCTTTCACAGACTAAACTTGTGTAAAGCAAAATTGTTAGGTTAGATTTCGTCAGAACGCTCTATCAAAGTTCCAACGTTCACCGCTAGGTATCATTGATATCTGGTGGCGAAAGTTGGAACTACTTGAAATTGAACGGAACTTGCAGCTCACCTTTTAGGGTGTCCGCTGGAAGCAGCTACAGACTCAGGCGAGCCGAATATGTCCTCGGACACTCCCGGCATTAAAAGCCATACGATAAACAAATAAATAAATAAATAAATAAATAAATAAAAGAATATGTGGAAGAAGATTTGTTTCTATGCACACCTTAGGAGACCGATGCAACTGGGGAAGACATTTTTAAAATCATAGATTGTTACATGTGTAAACATGATCTTGTTTGGGAAAAGTGTGTTAACGTATGCAGCGATGGTGGAAAAATTAAAAGGGGCGGTATCAAGAATAAAAAATATAGCACCAAATTGTACCAGTAGCCATTGCATCTCGCGGCATGCCTTGTGGAGAAGAACATTCCACGAGACTTAAAGGACGTTCTTAAACTGTCAATTATGTAAAGTCTCGTCCACTCCGGTGTAGACTTTTTGCAAAGGCTTGTGAAGAAATAGGAAGTCAACATCAAGAGGCAAAGTCCTGGCCAGGCTTTTTGAGCTGTGCAACAAGCTTCTGGTTTTCTTCATAGGGGAAGAAGACCTTTCCGCGCCTAGCAAACATGCTGAATTTTTACGCAACAAGAAATGGCTCATGCGATGTGCTTACCTTGATGACATATTCCGGAAACTGAATGAAGTTACTACATCTTTGCAGTGTAAAGATATAAACACGTTCACATTCAGAGACAAAATAACATCATTCAAAACCAAACTCAACTTTTGAATCGAATGTGTAAATGAGAAAAACTTTGAATGCTTTTCTCTCCTGGCACAATTTCTGTATGAAAATGAGATAGAAATCGAAGCTGATGTGCACAAAAACATTGGTTGGTTCCTCAGTTTAGGGGCTGCGACAACACGGTCATGTAGCCCCGTGTACTTTGGGTGTGTGTAGAATCTGCCTGATAAGCTGTGTTAATTGTGATGGCTGTATTAGTGTGTGTATCTGTTTTTTAATTTAAGTATAGACTGCAACTTAGAATTTTTCAAATAGTTCCTACTTTTGCCGCCAAACGCCACCGTCAACGACTACTAGGCCTAGTTCAGTACTTAGCTACTAGACGCCACCGCAGTCGGCTCTTGGCAACGAACGTAGAAACCTAAGAGCGTTGTTTACATTCTTAACCTATCCAATTCAGCTTCACACAGGTGTAATTAGTGGAAGGTTCTTTAACATGCCATAAATCTATGACATGGGACCGCCGGCTTTACTTCCCCTCCCAAGGAAGGCATACTGAGGGATTTTTAACGCTTTAAAAAATCCGACGGCTTCGGCCGGGTTTGAACCTGCTATCTTGGGCATAGAAGCTCAGCATGCTACCGACTACGCCACCGAACACTAAAACATTAGTGAGCATTCATTTAATCTTTTGAAATCTATGACGGAGCATACCAGCATAATCAAGGACATGAGTAGGAGGAAAAACCATTTGCCAACCGAAATAAACCTCACATGTCCAAGCCTGACTTTTTAGATCTTATTGAAATTCAATGTACCTCTGCTTTTAAAACGAAATTTGAATTAGTGCCGCTGAATAACTTTTGGGTAGGACTGATAGACGTATACCCGTCAGTATCCGAAAACGCTATCCGAGCTCTGCTCCCTTTCGTGTCCACCTATCGATGCGAAGCAG
Organism: Meconema thalassinum; assembly: GCA_946902985.2. Taxonomy (NCBI): domain Eukaryota; kingdom Metazoa; phylum Arthropoda; class Insecta; order Orthoptera; family Tettigoniidae; genus Meconema; species Meconema thalassinum. Next base: position 124,597,788 of record OX336398.1, read on the forward strand.
GCTTTTCCGCTTATGCTTACACAAAAAACAAATTTAGGAGTAACTTGAATGCTGCCCCGGATTTACGTACTCACCTTCGGACATAAAGCCCGATTTCAAAACTATTTCAGGAACGAAAATGAAACAATTTCATTCATCACATTAGAAATTAGATGGAAATCCAATTTTTATTGTTCTAAAATAATTGTTTATATTTTTGTACCAAAATAAAGGCTTGTATGCATATTTAAAATGTTTTCTCCTTGTTTCCAAACCTACTACGTTAGCGTTAAGCTATACAAAACATCCAGGCAATAAGAATGGATGAAAACAGGAAGAACGTTGTGGGTTCACAATGCTCAGTAAAAATCAGGGATAGAGTTAGGGTTCTGAGGAAAAAACATGACTTCTGAGGGTTTCTGTGACCGAAAAAGTTTGGGAACCGCTGCTGTATATGACAGTGTAAAAGTATTGGCAGAAACCATTCATTTGGTATAAGAAGTTCCTCAATTCTGAAAGTTTGACATGGGACTGCCGGCTTTACTTCCCCTCCAAAGGAAGGCATACTGAAGGATTTTAACACTCTTAAAAAATCCAACGATTTCGGCCGGGTTTGAACCCGCTGTCTTGGGCACAGCAGTTCAGCATGCTACCAACTACGCCACTGAAGCCGCTAATTTATAATAATAATGTTATTGGTTTTACGCCCCTATTAACTACTGCTGCTTTTAGGGACGCCAGAATTTTGTCCCGAGGGGGACCTTTAAGGTGCCAGTTAATCTACTGACATGGCACCTCCGCATTTGCGCACATTCAAATGCCAACCGACTGCACCAGGATTCGATTGATAACCTCTGTTATTGTGATGGCTGCACAAGTGTGTGTATTTGTAAATTGGGGATAGGATTGAAAAGGAGGCAGCCATGGCCTTATGTTAGGAACCATCCAAGCATTTGCGTGGAGTAGAAGTGGGGGAAACCACGGAAAACCACTTCCAGGATGGCTGAGGAGTGAAACCAACCCTCCTCTTCTCAGTTTTTCCTCGCGACGCGGAGTGTAACCCGTTTCAGCCCTCAAACCAGATTAAATTTCTTGACAGAGCCTGTAATCGAACATCCGGGATAACAGTCAAGAATGGTAGCCACTACACAGTGGCGTACCAATGGGGGGGGGTTCAGGGTTTAAGCCCCCCTAGAGACATATCTTTCCTGAACCTTTATATTGTACCATCGATCATCTGTTTTACGCTACCGCCACTGAGGCACCTTAAGTACTGTATGGCGGCTTTGGTGGCGTGGTCAGTAGCATGCTGAGCTTCGACGCCCAAGATCGCGGGTTCAAAACCGGCCAAAGTCGTCGGATTTTTTAAGAGTGTTATAAATCCCTCAGTAAGCCTTCCTTCAGAGGGGAAGTAAAGCCGGTGGTCCCATGTCTTAGATTTATGGCATGTTAAAGAACCTTCCACTAATTACACCTGTGTGAAGCTAAATTGTATAGGTTAATAATGTAAACAATGATCTTAGGTTCCTACGTTTGTTGCCAAGAGCCGACTGCGTTGGCGTCTGGTAGCTAAGTTCTGAACTAGTAGTCGTCGATGGTGGCGCTTGGTGGCAAAAGTAGGAACTATTTGAAAAATTCATAAGTCTGCAGTCCTTACTTGAATTTAAAAAAAGATAACACACACTAATACAGTCATCACAATTAACACCAGTTATCTGACTACACACACCCGAAGTACACGGGGCTACATGACCGCTTTGTTGCAGCCCCTAAACTTAAGAACCAATCAACTAACTACTGTATCTCGTATTTTAAAAGTGATCACATTCGTCACTTGGTAAATGACCTGCACTCAACTCAACTCGCAGCGAGACTCCTCCTTCAATGTTGGAGTTAGCCATGGATCAGTTTTACTGTTGGAGTGTGCGATGGGTAACCTTTTTCACGTCGCTTCGGGTTGCTTTTGTTTGTCTGTTTCGTTAAAGACAATTCAGTACCTGAGGAGTTTCTGCAATTTATTCCAATTAATGATGCAGATAAAAACATCGAGATAGGCAGATTTTCAGAGTCGATAGTAATGGCAGTGGAAACACGGAGAGCAAAACATTATTTTTCTCTCGCACAATATCAATATTTTAAGCAACTACGTAACTATGGTCATGATGATACCACTGCATCGTTTGTTTCAATATTTAGTTACTGGTTTCCATAATTTTTAGATTTTTTTCTTCTTTTTTTTTGTCGTAAAAATGAGACCTAAAATAGTTTTCATGCAAAGTGAACGCTTATTTAATTATTGTCTTTTAGGATAATTAATCAAAATATTTTAATTGTGATGACGACTGCCATTTTAAGGGGCGGAACAGCAAGGTCATCTGCCCCTTTAATTATTATTATTATTAATCTTGATTGGTCACATTGGACCACTAGAGTCGTTCCACAATCTCTTCTTCTTTGAAGAGAGTACTGCTTGGTTCTTGCGCTCATTCCAGTACTTTCTCATTCTTTCAGATCGGGATTTTCTCAACTCATCTGAAATCTCCATAGGCTTTCTATGTGACATTTCTGCAGAAAATTTGTAAGTTTTATGAATGGTGTAAATTTTATTTTTCTCCTCGGCATCTGTTATCTTGAGTCCAACTGCTTTGAGATATTGTTGGATTTCTTGGATCCATTTTCCTCCAGTTATCTTTCCTAGATATCTCATCACTAGTTGGCGTACAATTCTGTTTTCTGGAAGCCCCTTTAATAATGTACACAATTACTCTATTATATTAATGACCCCCCCCCCCCCCAGAAGGAAGTCCTGCGTACGCCACTGCCACTACACCACGGGATGGTCACATATAAACTCATCTCTAACTCTGTAGAAACAGGAATGATAGAGGAACAGAACTTCTCATATCACGAGATCCCTATGCTAGTCACATCTTGCCTGTGGCTATGTATTTCAAGGACCAGGACTAATCTATTCATCAGGTATTAAAATGTGGAATTCAGTGTGAAATAAAACAGTACACAACTAATGATCTGCATTACAAAGCAGTGCTCGTTCATTCACAGAGAGGACATTGACTGTAAGGTCATGGTCGTGCCTCACGAAGGTCATGGTGCAGTATATAAGAGCTGGGGATTGACGACGAAGGCACATTGCTCCAGGCAGCTTCAGTGTTCCAACACAGCATCTTCACAGGTAAGAGTATTTGCCTTTTTATTGCTCCAACAGATCATTCGTTTCTTAACTTGTGGGACATGGATTAATTATCACAGAAATCAATCCAAGTATTACATTACTTCCAACTGCTTCTCACTTTCATCCTTCCTTTATGCAGTGTGGTAACATCCCCCCCTCTCCGCTTAGAACAGCAGATTCAAGCAAGAGTGAGCCGGCAAGTGGGGTTTGTTGACTTTGACAGATGTCGATGTTGGAAAGCTCAATAGCCATATCAGATTTACGTTTTGCACCTCATTCCATCGCGGGTCCATTTGGAAGCGGCGACTTCTGTTGTCTGTTGAGGTAATCCGAATTTTCCTTCACTTTTGACCCAACATAATTAGGGCATCTTCTTCTTTAGTTTTAACACTTTAAATGATCTTGTCGACTTCGTCGTTACGCTGGGGTCTGGCGTTACGTTACGGTGACGGGACGAAATGTACCCAGTTGCACTGAGGTGTGTGACATCATAGTACCGCTTGGTGCATGTGTTCCCCGACAATCTCTACTTCGTTAGTATAAAACAAAAATCCCCAATTCTTGGATGTCACGGGTAATCTCGAGAACCACTGGATGGATTTTGATGTGGTTTTCACCATTCTGTAAAGGATATCTCGAGGAAAGATTCTGTAGAAAATAATTTATGTATGATCAAAGGAAGCCAAGCAGTAACGATTTCAGTGAAAAAGTCGAAAACAAACTTGGCATCCGTGCGTTTCTTAAGCTTACGCTGGGCAAACCGTTCAAAATATCAATATACTATGAGTGTAAGAATTGGTCAGCATGAAAAGTTCTACAAAAAAGTCCACGAGGGCATATCTCTATCTTCAATACATCGCCCACTATAAGTGTTTTTAGACTGGATGGAAGGGGCAAGTCCCCGCGCACTCTGGTGAGTGTGCGGCATCCCGCGACCTTGCTGTGCCTTTGGTTTGCACTTGCCGTTCGCGAGTAATTTGAAACAAGATAAGCAAGATAAGTATTTGGCTAAGCAGATAATTTTCTAACATGTCAAAAGACTTTGGCTTTGAGCAAAGTGAGAAGCCTCCAGCCTTTCTAGCATTTGTAGCATTTAAAATGATACAATGTCTAGTCTTTCAGACTGACCGTCACTTCTTAATCCAAAAATTGTTGTTGATTCTTTTAGGGACTTTGCGACATCATGGTCATATTGCCCTGTCGGATAACCTGTGCCACTGTGATGTCTGTATATTTCTGATTGAGGTAGGATTTGGGTAGGAAGCGATTGTGTTCTTAAGTTAGAAGTGGAAGACGGAAACCACAGAAAGCTGAGCTAGGAATCAAACTCCCCCTCCCTTTCTTCTCAGATTTGCCTCACGAGTTTGAGTGTACCCCGTTCCAGCCCTCAGACCAGAATTAAATTTCTTGGCAGAGCCAGGAATCAAACTTGGGCCTTCTCAGTGACAGCCAAGAATGCTAACCACTACATTACGAGGAAAGATTGGTTTTCAGCAGTTTTTCTTCTTCACATACTTCTTTCTTCTGCCGGTGTAGTGGCTAGCATTCTTGGCTGTCGAATTGGAAGTGCCGGTTCGATTCTCAGCTCTGCCAAGGCATTGTCAGTAACCAACCACTCATTTTGACATGCTCGTCTTTTTCCTCATATACCACACTGAAACGTTATCTACTTAGGCTGGGATGACAAGTGAAACGGTATTTACTTTGCTCCACGTTGAGCGTACAAATGAAACGGTAATTAGTGCCCCATGTTGGTAGCGAAATGAAACGTTTTTGCTAGCCCACACTGTTGGGTGAGAAATGTAACTGTTTACCTTTGCCTAAGCTATGTTGTTTTAATGGGCGCCAAGACCTCAATGCAATGTTGAAATCTAAATTTGTATTTAACAACGTCTAGCTCTGGCAGAACACATTCAAGACTCTATTCACTCAGATCGTGGTATGATTTGATCATTAACCCAACAAACAATTGTATCAGGAGAAGGAATTGGTCTATATCTAATGCTACCTACTGAAAGCAAAGATTGCATTGTAAAAGAAATGAATTTATTATATAAAACAAGTATAGCAAAATTAATAATAATAATAACTATAAAATTTAAATTGGAGCGTTGTGATTTTAATATTACCGATAGAAAATTACGTGAAAACGGAGTCTGATAAATTGATTTTACTCTTATTTCCAAGCTATGAAGTTACTGAATTATGAAATATAAAACAAAGAAAAATGAGAGATTGCGTATTTCTGCGTCATTAGCGCTTACCCCTGGAAATTGCCAAAGCATTTCCCTCGTTCTTGATGATGCTGTGTGCTTCCCACAGTCTCCTGGACGTCGTCATCTCCGTCGAAATTTGATGATATTCTGGTAGATTAGATAATTCTATGGTCCGTACATCGGACCCAAACTCTCGTAAAACCGCACTGGTTACGTTTTACAAAAGTTCGTCGCTAACTCCACTGAGCATCGGAGCGACACGCACTTGCGACCGTACACTGCAAGTTCTACACAGATTGTCCGTTCCACGGAACATCGGAGCGTCCCCCGCGTATAACCATCCTCCGCAAGTATTTCACAGATTGTCCGCGTCTCACGGCGCGTCGAACGATATATCCACACGTTGGCTCCCCACTCTACAGCCGGCTTCAGCTTGCGTGGTCCACACTGATTGGTTGAGCACGCCGCTACTTCCCCTCCTCCGGTTCATTACACTCCGCGGGCGAGAGGGAGAAGTCGTTTTCCGTTTCATCAATTCGTCTTTTCTAGACCTTGCGTAATACTTCTCGACAGGAATCAGCTTGTATTAGAATTCCCAGTGAGTCATGTCTCTCAAATACCCTAACTGACAAAACTCCGTAAAATTCCGTAATCAGATAATTTTCTATGATATCGTCGTTCGTAATAATTTGCTTGATAGCGTTTTCTAAGACATAGAAAACCTATCTGTATGCTTATAATTTTTATAAAATGCTCCGATAATATCTAAATAATAATTATAATAAATTAATAATAATAATAAATTAACATGAAAAATTATCTTGGCTGAACAATTTGCCGCGTAAATAAATATAGAATGGCTTCCTACTGACTTATGCCAGTTGCATAAAACCCCTCGAAAAACACGTTACATATTCGCCTCGGATCATCGGATGATTTACCGTGACGACGGTCCATTATCCGATTATCCCAGACACGTTAATAAACCCCATCCAAAATACATATTACATAAATGAAATCACCCTAAATTACAGATATATACACTCATATTTTTTCTTCACGCACTTTGCGTCAAAGTTTGTTGTCACTATGGATTGCACTTTGCAACCAGTCCAATGTTTTACATATGGAATAGTGTTCCACGGATATTTCCGCCTCTCAAATTTCTCTATGTTGGAGAAATAGACATAATTAATGTGTGAGCACTATGTATTTATGATGTCATATCACACGCATTGAAGGTGTTCTGATATATTTATATCACCATAGAACTTCCTAATTTCACTGGAGGTCCCCTCCTTATGGTGACATTTAATTCCACTTATCACTGAGCACACGATCACACTATTGTGGCAGCGCCTCGTGACCATAATACTTAATCTCTCTTTAAAGTAGATTAAATTAATATTGACTTCTGAAAAAAAATACAGTAAATGCGCATTACATATAACACCAAATATTTCTGTGCCGTAATCGCCCTGTCTTGTTAAGTTCCCATAGACCATATTCTACTTCATACTAGTTCTCAACACAGACCATTTCTCCTCACACAAATAATACCATTATACAAATTATCTTAAATTACACACTTACAAATCTTACATGGCGAGGCCGTAAACAGAAATCACGTGTGCTGATATGTATGAGTTTCATGAAGGACTGTCTCGCATTCTGATGGCCCATCTTTTATCTCGTGGACGCCTTAAGCTAACAAGCCCTATACAAGCGCTCCCCCATCTCTTGGAGATAAATGGGAACCCATCAGCGCTGCCAAAATGGCCTTGGTGCATCGAGACAATTTAGTGCTCAACAGCATCCGACAATCCCGTCATATTTCCCTGTACCTTAAAAACTCTCATTTACTTACATACCACCCCCCTGTGTGACTTCTGATACGCCTGCCTGGAAGACCATCTCCTCCCACGCACCAAATACCACACTTACTCATTTGATAGGCTGGCTCGCCAGCTAAACACACTCACTTTATGACACATATTTTCGTAGACTATGTATATTATACGTTCCGTATAATCTGTTTCCCTCACTATTCTCCAGCACATATGCTGTTTTCCCAATACGTTTGGAAACTATAAATGTTTCTGTGTCACCTGCTTCCAACCTTGCAAGTGGCTCCCTTAAATGAACGTCAATGCTCTACTAGCATATTTCTCAGTGTCTGTAACGATGCCCTGTTGCTACTGTCCACACATGCACATATTAAAATACCGTCCTCTGCTTTAACCACAGGATAATCCCTACATAAATTAGTGTCCCTCGATAGCATGTCTGCAAGAATGTTATCTTTACCTTTAATATATTTTACTGTGAATTCGTATTCCTGCAGAGCAAGAATCCACCTACTAACTCTGTTAGAACTGAGTTTACAAGTTCTCATATACAGTAATGCATGGTGATCTGTGTGGATCTCAAATTTCCCCCCTACTAAATACATTCTAAATTTCCCTAAACTGAAAACAATACCTAAAAGCTCTAACTCAGTAATCGTGTATCTTTTCTCTGCTGCAGTCAGTCCTCGCGAGGCTAAAGATACAATGCACAGATTACCCTCATCATCTCTCTGACATAATACTCCAGCAATGCCTATATGTGAAGCATCTGTCATAACCACATATTCCTTATCTTTTAAAGGATATTTCAGCACTACAGCTTTCTCAAAACCTTCTTTCAGCGCTCTAAAAGCCTGTTCATGCTTGGACTCCCATCTCCACCGAGTCCCACTTTTAAGCAATTCCCTGAATGGTTCTACCAACCCTGAGTATTTAAGAACGAACCTCCTGAAAAAGTTGCAAATTCCCAGGTAAGTTTTTAACTGTTTAACATTCTGTGGCACCTCTGCGCTAAGTATCTTATTAACCCTACTTTCTTCTGGTGTTACACCTCTACTCGACACCCTATGACCTAAAAATGTCACTTCTGACTGACAGAATGACGACTTAGACAGCTTCAAAGTGAACCCTGCCTGATCTAACTTCTGAAAAACTATATCTAAATGACATAGATGCTCCTCAAAACTGCGTGAACTAATTACCATATCATCTATGTAAATGGTTACAAACTCTCCTGTGTCATCCCCTAATGCGATGTTTAAAGCCCTAATTAAAGCTGCTGAACTACTCTTTAACCCATAAGGTGTTCTACAAAATTGATAAAGGTTATATTTATGACTAAAAGCTGTAAATGGTCTATCTTCGTACATAAGTGGCACTTGCCAAAAACTGGAACTCAAATCTACACAAGTGAAATACTTCTTCCCCTCAAATGTTTGCATTAATTCTTCTATTGACATAGATTTCAGCTGATCTGAACTAATTCTACTGTTAACCAAACGAGCGTCTAAACAAATACGAACAGTGCCGTCGGTCTTGGGTACCGTTATCAAAGAATTAACCTATGGACTGTTCGAGTGCTCAATAATCCCATCTTCAAGCATCTGGTTAATTTGTGCCTCAACTGCACTCTGATAAGCGAAAGGTACAGGATATCTATGTCCTGTGAATACTGACCTATCAATAACGTTCAATGAATGTGTATAGCAATTGGCCATACCAATGCGATCCTCAAAAACTCTCCTATTACACCATAACACATCATAGAGCCGAACACACTGTTCATCCTCTATATTTCCCTGAAATGCAGCCTCACGTAACGAGTCCTCTAGACTTCCGTTCGTAATCACACTGCCCACAAAACATGGAGAACCCCGCTCTACGGCTGGCGATATCTCATTTAAAGTACAAATCACACCTACAATACTACTCCTCTGAATATGGTCATTGAACGCTACTTCTACTTCAGAATCTCCCCATTTAAATTTCAAACTCCCTACATCATAACATAAGTTACCAGACACTCTACTTAGCCACTCTGAACCCAAGATAACACTGAATACTAAATTTGGAATTACAAGACAAATCTGCTTCTCTACATGATTATTAATTTTAATGTCTACTAAAACTTGCTTAGAAATTACTTTAGACCTCTTCCCAACAGCTGTGATAACAAAAGTGCTTTTAATTGGCATCTCCTCAAAATTTACTCCAGTTCCTTTCATTTTATCATAAAATGCACTACTTATGCAACTCTTCATACAACCACTATCAATTAAAACATCTGTGTACGCCTCGGACACGTTAAATTTAACTATGGGGCTCTTACTAACCACTTCCTGAATAATACCTTCATCATTTAGTTCATGTAATAATTCATTTCTTACATTTAGGTCATAGGGTTCCTGTATAATTGTATGGACAGGGCATGCTACAGACTGAGATTCTGACCTTACTTCGCAGCCTGGTTCGCGTTTAAAGAACCGCTACAGCTGGCCGTAGTACTACTAACTACTGAACTGGTCTGGATGTTCTGGGCTGTGTTGTTATTGTTTGGCTGTATATTACTACCACTAGGCTGTCCTCTTCCTTGACCCCTATTCTGGTTGTAATTATTGTCATTATAATTTCTCCCTTGATTTCCCCTGTAATCATTGTTTCTCCCTTGATTTCCCCTGTAATCATTGTTCCTCCCTTGATTTCCCCTGAAATCATTGTTCCTCCCTTGATACTGACTACCATAGCCATTTCCTCTGTTCTGATTTAGCTGATTATTATTATTTCTATTTTGAGCGTTGGCCCCTTCGCCACCGTTCCCTTGAACTTCCTGATGCCTGGCTTCATTAGGTCTATTATTATTATTACCCTGGTTCCGATTGAAATTGTCCTCATAACCCCCTCTCCCTAGTGCATCAAATGTGCTTAACAAATTTTCTACTTGTGATATAGTCTTTACATTCTGGATACAAGCAGCCTCCTTGATCCTATAGGGAAAGTGCCTAAGTAGCAACCTCACCACATCACTTTCCTCCTTCAAGCCATCCAGATATTTACACACTAATACCTGCCCTAAAAAGTATTCGGTCATGGTGGAGCTTCCTTTAGGGTGATATTTACCACACACTACTCCCTCACGATGCTGCGACTGAATAACCTCATTCCAGAACTTTTCACAGAATTTCATTTTAAAATCATTAATATCAGTAAACTTGTCTCTGTAGACAGCAAACCAATTCCTCGTTTCCCCCACAAACACTTGTTCTAAAATTTCAACTACCTGGCACCACTCAATACTACCATTTTCCAACCTTTCCCCGAATTTATTTTCTATAGTGTTCATGAACTCCATTGGGCACCCCTGTCGATTGCTGAACTTACCCAGTTCTACCTCCCTGTGTGTGCTATTCACAAAAACTGGCCTATTCTGACTATTTTCTTGCCTGATCCTAGCTTTTAATTTTAATTCTAATTCTGCGATTTTCTCCTCAGCCTTCCTCTCAATACTGTTTACTGTTAATTTAATGTTTCCTTCTGATTCTTCTACTTTATCATATAGCTTTGCTTGTTTCTCCTCAATCTTGCTAATGCTCTCCCTATTACTCTCTCTTAGATCATTTACTTCTGCAACTATTTGTGAGTGAACTTTCTCAATTCTACCCCCCAGCTGTTCCTTAACCTCTTTAGTAGCTACCTGAATTTTGTCAATTTCTCCCCCCAATTGCTTTTTGACCTGCTGTGTTTCCAGTTGCACTAGTTCTTTTAAATTTTCAGCCTGTGTGCTGATTCTAATTTCCAACTCCTCCTGTACTTTTCCTAATTTTCTGTCTACATCTGCAATAATCTCTTTAGCCTTTTCTTCCATCACCCCCCTGATCTCACCTCTAATCAGTTCGAATTTGTCACTCATTTCCCTACTGTTTTGTTCTAATTTAGCATTTAAAGTTTCATTACTCTCTCTATTTTCCCTACTGTTTTGTTCTAATTTAGCATTTAAAGTTTCAGTACTCTCTCTATTTTCCTTACTGTTTTGTTCTAATCTGGCGTTTAAACTATCGCTCAATTCCCTATTACTCTCTTTATTTTCCCTACTGTTTTGTTCTAGTTTAGCGTTATTCTGTTCTAACTTTGCATTTAAAGCTTCTGTACTTTCTTTATTTTCCCTACTATTTTGTTCTAATTTAGCATTTAAGGCATCACTACTAACTTTGTTCTGATACATAAACTCGAGAAGTAAAGTTTTTAATTCTGGTTGGCCGCCTACACTCCCTGTTTCAGTATCGGGATTTACCTCCGCTACCCCGGTACTACCATCACTCGACATACTGCTCGTATCATCACTCTCCCGTTGATGACCACTACGTAACCTCATCTGTCTTTCTTTCTCATCCCCCATAATGATATACACTGATACAGACAAATAACCCCCAAAATACAGGCACAGAAATATATACCCTTCTCCTTCCACAAATGTTATTAGGTTTTCAGCCCCAAGTTGTCGGCGACAAATGAAACGTTATCTACTTGGGCTGGGATGACAAGTGAAACGGTATTTACTTTGCTCCACGTTGAGCGTACAAATGAAACGGTAATTAGTGCCCCATGTTGGTAGCGAAATGAAACGTTTTTGCTAGCCCACACTGTTGGGTGAGAAATGTAACTGTTTACCTTTGCCTAAGCTATGTTGTTTTAATGGGCGCCAAGACCTCAATGCAATGTTGAAATCTAAATTTGTATTTAACAACGTCTAGCTCTGGCAGAACACATTCAAGACTCTATTCACTCAGATCGTGGTATGATTTGATCATTAACCCAACAAACAATTGTATCAGGAGAAGGAATTGGTCTATATCTAATGCTACCTACTGAAAGCAAAGATTGCATTGTAAAAGAAATGAATTTATTATATAAAACAAGTATAGCAAAATTAATAATAATAATAACTATAAAATTTAAATTGGAGCGTTGTGATTTTAATATTACCGATAGAAAATTACGTGAAAACGGAGTCTGATAAATTGATTTTACTCTTATTTCCAAGCTATGAAGTTACTGAATTATGAAATATAAAACAAAGAAAAATGAGAGATTGCGTATTTCTGCGTCATTAGCGCTTACCCCTGGAAATTGCCAAAGCATTTCCCTCGTTCTTGATGATGCTGTGTGCTTCCCACAGTCTCCTGGACGTCGTCATCTCCGTCGAAATTTGATGATATTCTGGTAGATTAGATAATTCTATGGTCCGTACATCGGACCCAAACTCTCGTAAAACCGCACTGGTTACGTTTTACAAAAGTTCGTCGCTAACTCCACTGAGCATCGGAGCGACACGCACTTGCGACCGTACACTGCAAGTTCTACACAGATTGTCCGTTCCACGGAACATCGGAGCGTCCCCCGCGTATAACCATCCTCCGCAAGTATTTCACAGATTGTCCGCGTCTCACGGCGCGTCGAACGATATATCCACACGTTGGCTCCCCACTCTACAGCCGGCTTCAGCTTGCGTGGTCCACACTGATTGGTTGAGCACGCCGCTACTTCCCCTCCTCCGGTTCATTACACTCCGCGGGCGAGAGGGAGAAGTCGTTTTCCGTTTCATCAATTCGTCTTTTCTAGACCTTGCGTAATTCTTCTCGACAGGAATCAGCTTGTATTAGAATTCCCAGTGAGTCATGTCTCTCAAATACCCTAACTGACAAAACTCCGTAAAATTCCGTAATCAGATAATTTTCTATGATATCGTCGTTCGTAATAATTTGCTTGATAGCGTTTTCTAAGACATAGAAAACCTATCTGTATGCTTATAATTTTTATAAAATGCTCCGATAATATCTAAATAATAATTATAATAAATTAATAATAATAATAAATTAACATGAAAAATTATCTTGGCTGAACAATTTGCCGCGTAAATAAATATAGAATGGCTTCCTACTGACTTATGCCAGTTGCATAAAACCCCTCGAAAAACACGTTACAACACTATACCTGGAGAAAAGAGGTGCAAATATTCACCACGCTGCTGTCTTTTGTTGAAGTTGGATACTACTTACATTAGATTATTTGGATCATCACTTACCGTTCTATCTCTTCTTCTTCCTGGCTTTGTTCCGATTAGGTCCGCCGCTCTGCACCTCGCTCTCCATTTGTTGCGGTTTGCTGCATCTATGGGACAAAGACCTACGATGAGCATATTGTCGTGTGGGGTATCCATCCAACGCCTTTTTGGTCGTCCTGGAGGTCTTTGTACATCAGGCTCGAGAGCAAGTGACTTGCTTACAATGGACTCTGTATTTGCTCGGGCTAAATGCCCGTTTCAACTCAACCAAGTCTCCCTCATTTTGGCTGGAAAAGGGGCAAATCCAAGAGTATTGCAGACGTCTTCGTTCTTAATATGATCCATAATGTTGATTATTCAGGTCCGTATTGGCGTAACTATATCTTTGAAAGGATAATAAGATTTCTGCCTTTCAATAATATTTATTACTACTATTTACAGGGACATGTTTCGAGGGCTATCACTCCCCCTTCATCAGCCTGTCCAGCAACACTTCAAAGAAAACCTTCCTTATACAAGTAGGCCTACATGCAAATCACATGAAGACAGTTTCTACAGAATAATACAAATGTTCTCCAATCCATTGTTTTCGACTCCCGTTTGACGCTCCAAAGAAGATCTTCTTAATGGATTTCTAGGACTATAACTTTGAAAGAATAATAGATTTTCGGTCTTCAATACTGTTTATTTCTATTACTTACAGGGACTAGTTTCGGGGGATAATATTCCCCCTTCCTCAGCCTGTCCAACAAAACTTCACAAAGGAAAAACTTTCCATGTATAAGCTCATACAAAACACATGAAGAATAAAGAATAATGAAATGATAATTATTTACAATCCCGCTCGACACTCCAAAGAAGATACTCTTATTGGATCACTAAGGCCTAGGCGCATCAGAACTCCTGAATTGGGCCGGTGCTGCGGTCCGCTGTCCCCACTGCGTCATCGAGGGACCACTCTAGTCCCCTTGTTGCTCTTGGCAAACTTTTGTCAAGGTGGAGAAAATTTGTGGCTGCGTCACGCGCCACCAAGAACTGCAGTGCGCAGGGCGTGAACAAAAACAAACCGGATGCGCCTTGCTAAGTCTCTTACAGCTGAGTGTTAGTGACGTGCTTGGGAAAAGGTGGCGGTTGGGGTTGTCAAGAGCAACCTGGGGACTAGAGTGGTCCCACGATGACGCAGTGGGGACAGCGGACCGCAGCACTGGCCCAATTCAGGAGTTCTGATGCGCCTAGGCCTTAGTGATCCAATAAGAGTATCTTCTTTGGAGCGTCGAGCAGGATTGTAAATAATTATCATTTCATTATTCTTTATTCTTCATGTGTTTTGTATGAGCTTATACATGGAAAGTTTTTCCTTTGTGAAGTTTTGTTGGACAGGCTGAGGAAGGGGGAATATTAGCCCCCGAAACTAGTCCCTGTAAGTAATAGAAATAAACAGTATTGAAGGCGGAAAATCTATTATTCTTTCAAAGTTATAGTTACGTCAATACGGACCTGAATAATCGACATTATGAATTTCTAGGACTATGCGCACCAAGTAGCAGCGTGGGGACTAGAGTGGTCCCACGATGACGCAGTCAGGGCAGCGGCCCAATTCAGTGGTTTGGGTGCGCACAGGCCTAGAAATCCACTAAGAAGATCTTCTTTGGAGTGTCTAACGGGAGTCGAAAACAATGGATTGGAGAACATTTTTATTATTCTGTAGAAACTGTCTTCATGTGATTTGCATATACTTGTATAAGGAAGGTTTTCTTTGAAGGGGCAGTGATAGCCCTCGAAACATGTCCCTGTAAGTAGTAGTAATAAATAGTATTGAAAGGCGGAAATCTTATTATTCTTTCAAAGATAATATGATCCAGCCGTCAAATTCCCAAGGTCCATCGTAGCATCCGCATCTCCATTGAGTGCAAGGCTTGTTCATGTTTCTTTGTATTAGGCCAGCATTCAGCTCCATACAAAGCAACAGGGCGGACGACTGTTAGATAGATCTTACTGTAGTTTTGAGGCGCATAGGAATCTTGCGGTCACAGAGAACGCCTGTGACCTGGCACCACTTCATCCTTGCAGCATTCACTCTTGCACGGGAATCCGAGACTGTGTCACCATCAGGTCTCACAACGGAGCCAAGGTATCGGAGATATGAAGCCTTTGGTAGTGGGGTGCCATCTACTATGATGGTTCCATCTGTCTGGGAACCACATTCAAGGTACTCAGTCTTAGTAAGGTTGAGCCGTAGTCCAAATTCACAGAGCCTTGCCTTCCAGACGTTTATCATGTGTTCTAGATCATTAAGAGTCTCGCTTGCAAGCATGCCATCATCGGCGTACAGTAATGTCCATGGTGGTTGCCCCTGCAAATCGGCAGTCACTGTATCCATACACAGGATAAACAAGAGTGGAGATAGTGCAGATCCCTAGTGAACCCCAACTCGAATAATCAAAATAATGTGTTTAAATATAGTAAATCTAGTTCATACAAAGGGGATCTTGAAAACATCAAGAAGGCGGAGAGAAAAATCATCCGGAAATCTTGGGTCCTAAACCCACAGCTGAAGGGTATCGTCTACAGTCGCACACAATCACTGACAGATACTCCAACATCGAGACAGATTTCCGCAAGCGGCGAATGAGGTTTTACGGCCACATCATGAGACTGAATGACGGCCGATTAACGAAGAGAATTCTGACATACTTCAGAAAACTTTAAGTGATAACAGTCTGGGTTACACAGGACCAAATTGATCTAAGAAGTGCCAAGATCACACCAACAAACATCAAAGATAGAATGACATTCACACGAAAGATACACAGTTGGGAAGTTACGCCTGAAGATCGACCAAAGAGAACAGGGAAACGATGGACGGAGGAACGTCGTGTTCATCAGAGTGAAACGATGAAGGAGTTTTGGAAGACCAAGAAAAACAGCAGATCATAATTTGTTTTATGTGATCATATGGGTCTAAACAGCTTAAATAAATAAATCTAGTTTAATAGTTTAATACTGTACTTAAACTCTTAGTGTCCGCATTTGAATTTAGCCTCTGCCTTCCACATAGTAAAGTCATAAGAAAATATCACCATATGGGCCTAACAAATAATCTACTGCAAGATTCCATCACACATTTCCATGTTAGTGGGTGTTTTTGAGCAAAACCGGATATGCCGGGTTATGAAATTATATGTCTAATATATGATTTTTAAAATATCACATTTCTGATTTGCTCTTTACAGATATATCTCCCTCTCAAAATGAATGCCATCATTCTTCTGGTTGCCATATTTGGATTTACTTACGCAAGGTAAGTAAAATCAGCTTGATCACTCATGCTTTGAAAATTCTGTCAAGAATAATTGACAGGAGGATAGAATGGCAAATTCTAACAAGGTTGGGTGTGAAGACGAGTTTGGTTTCAGGAGAAACTTAGGAACAGGGAAATCTGTTCTAAGGGTTTTATTTTCCATAATCCAATGTGTGGTTTTAGTCAACGGTGTGTTTCTTCAAGATATCAACAAGATGTTTAAGCTTACATATTCTGTATTCATCCATTGTCTGATGAAAGGGTTTTGGCACCCGGAAACATGTTACTTAACAAACAGAAGACGGAATACCTGGAAACCATCCCAAGCAAGTTGATGGAGATACCTTAACGAAGCTTCAGGTTTCTAGGATCTTGCCTGCAGACTGCTGGTGGAATAGCTGATGAAGTGCGAAGTAGGATAAAGGCAGCATGGATGAGATGGAGGGAAGTCACAGGTGTACTCAGCGACAAAAGGATGCCACTACATCAGTAGTCCAAAATATAGCGCACAGTAGTACGTCCTGTTGCTTTATACGGTGTTGAATATCGACCGGCCGATAAAGCTACGGAGCGCCTATTACACAAGTCGGAAATCAGTATGCTCCGTTGGTCCATGGGCATCACGCTCCTGCATCATGTAAAAAATGACACTGTTCGCCAGCAAATGGGCATTGCACCCATCACCGAGAAGGCGCGAGAAAAGCGTCTCCAATGGTATGGTCATGTCCTGCGTGCTAGACCTGGAACAGTTGCCAATTTCACCCACCCGTTTGAAATTAATGGGCAACGTCCACGTGGCCGTCCAAAGCAGCGCTGGCATGACACAGTAAATGCTGACATGAAGACCACAAGATGCCCAAGATCGTTCAAAATGTGATGCAAGATCAAAATAGTGGATCGTGCACCAGGAGGAAAATGCTAGGAAGAAGAAGATGAAGAAACATGTTACACATACGGTAAGTATTTTAATAATTTTATGCTCGAATCGGCCGGAAGGCGGAGGTACATTTCACCGGGTTAAGAAAATTGTTTCAAATTCACTAAATATTGTTATAGACCTACAAAAGTTCCACATGTTTAACATACAAAAACATTTTGCTCAGCCCTTGGTGAAAGGGTGGATATTAAAACAAATTCTTTCAGATCTTTTTTTTTTTTTGTGTGACCTCCTGAGAGGCCGAGTGCAGGTCTTTCTAGTCGACGCCCGTGGGCGACCTGCGCATCGGGATGAGAGATGGAATGGATGAAGATGAATGAAACTGGACAAGGATGTGGAAGGAAGCAGCCGTGGCCTGTCAGAAGGTACCGTTCCAGCATTTTGCCTGGTGTTGAAAATGGGAAACCACGGAAAACCATTTCAAGGACGGCCGACGGTGGGGCTCGAACCCACGCGTCTACCGAGTCAGCAGAGAGCTTGGCCCCATGACCTAACGCTGCGCTTTTAGCGAGCATAGCCACTGCTGTCGGTATTCTTTCAGATAAAAGTCCAACAGTTTAGATAATGTGCCAATAAAGGGAGATATGACTTTTCTCTCAAAACTCCATTTTTCCCAACCCTTTGGTCAATGGTTGTGCTATAAAAAAAAACTTTACTGAGATATGTTTTCGGCCCTTATCCGAAGAATAATATGGTTTTTCACGTACTAAGAAACTTATAGGGATTTTTCTCTTTATATAAATAGGCCCCCCATTTCTACCCCCTTGGTCCGATTTTCCCCATTAGCAAACTGAACCGAGATTTTAAATGATTATATTTTATGTATAAATTCGAAAGTGAGTGATACAAAATGTCGGTACTTATCGTGCCCACGAGAAAGTGATATACTGTATAAATAAACCAATCCCCGTGGCTCTACAGCCCATGAAGGGACTACTGTAGACCTACCAAGCGACCGCTGCCAAGCCATTTGGCATGCAGATTATGGGGTGACGGGTGGTTAGCGTGTCGGGTCCCCTCGGCCATTAATCTTGGTCTCCGTGATCAGAGCGCTCCCTCACTGTCAGAGAGCTACTCAATATTGTCCTCACGAGGCTGAGTACAACCCGTTCCAGGCATCACGTTTGTTTCTAAAAGCTCTGACCTTAAAACATTTTGCATATAGTCATATTTAATCCAATACTTGTCCAAAACATGTATTATTATTAAAACAAACAATTTGACAAATACCTTTTTCCGGAACATCCAAATACAGTACAGAGATAGGAGGGTGATCTACAATCTATACAAGAAACAAACAGCAGTTATTTGAGCCGAAGGACAGGAGAGAGAAGCTGGTATTTAGAAAGGAGTAAGGCAAGGCTGCAACTTATCACGCATACTTTTCAATCCATACATTGATCAAGCAATGAAGAAATTCAAAGTAGGAGTAATCGGGCCGCTTCGGTGGCGTAGTCGGTAGCATGCTGAGCTTCTATGCCCAAGATAGCGGGTTCAAACCCGGCCGAAGCCGTCGGATTTTTTAAGAGCGTTAAAAATCCCTCAGTATGCCTTCCTTCGGAGGGGAAGTAAAGCCGGCGGTCTCATGTCATAGATTTATGGCATGTTAAAGACCTTCCACTAATTGCACCTGTGTGAAGCTAAATTGGATAGGTTAAGAATGTAAACTACGCTCTTAGGTTTCTATGTTCGTTGCCAAGAGCCGACTGCGGTGGCATCTAGTAGCTGAGTTCTAAACTTAGCCTAGTAGTCGTTGAAGGTGGCGCTTGGCGGCAAAATTAGGAACTATTTGAAAAATTCTAAGTTGCAGTACTTAAATAAAAAAAACAGATAACACACACTAATACAGTCATCACAATTAACACCGGTTATCAGACAGATTCTACACACACCCAAAGTACACGGGGCTACATGACCGTGTTGTCGCAGCCCCTAAACTTAAGAACCAGCCAACCAAAGTAGGAGTAAAGATTCAAGGAGAAATAATTTCAACTCTGAGATGTGCTGATTACATCGTCATCTTGGCCAAAATGCCAGACGATTTGAATGAGTTTTTAAATGGTTTGTATTCTGTATTGAGGAAAGAGTTCATGATGGAAATTAATAAATGTAAAACAAAAATATTGCAATGCAGCGGAAAGAAATCAGAAATCCGTATGGACGTCGAATTGGCAGGAGAAAAGTTATAGGAAGTAGGAGACTTCTGTTAATTAAGTCGAAAAATAACCGGTGATGGACGAAGCAAAGAGGATACAAAATGTAGGTTAGCACAGGCAAGTAGAGATTTTCCGCACAAAAGGAATCTGTTGAATCAAATATAAATTTAGATATTAGGAAGTCATTTTAGAAGGCCTTTGTCCGGAGCGTGGCGCTCTATGGAAGTGAAACTTGGACTGTTGGCGCAGCAGGAAAGAGGAGAAATGAAGCATTTGAAATGTGGTGTTACAGGAGAATGATGAAGTTAAAATGAAAGGGTTACAAATCAAGAGGTATTAAGACGATTGGGAGAGGAGAGATATTTCTGGCGACTGCTAATGAAGAGAAGAGATAGGTTGGTAGGACACATACTAAGACACCCAGGAATAGCAAACTTAGTTTTGGAAGGAAATGTTGAGGATAAGAACTGTAGGGGTAGACCAAGGTTAGAATATGTTAAACAGATTGCCTCGGATGTATGGTGTGGTAGCTATGTAGAGATGATACGATTAGCACAGGATAGGGAATTAGGAGAGCTGCATCAAACCAGTCAAAAACTGAAGACTCAAACAACAACATCCGATCAATCGGCCGTTGACGGAATAGGGTTAAAAAAGAATGTGGTGATTTTGTATGGTGTTCATTGATGTGCTTTCTAAATTCTCCCGATATTATTCTGCTAAGGTCCCATTCCGGTTTTGTACCAAAAATAAGGTCCTGTTAACACCAACCTACACATATGGGGTACCTACAGGTTCCACATAACCCCATGTGTGCCCAAAACACACTCACTTCCTCTTTAAATGCCTCACAATTAAATAAATACCTTAAAAAATGTACATTTACAATGGGAGCACCGTAACCTGGTGAGCCTGCCGCTAGAGCGAAGGGCAGCGCGGCGTACTGTTAGGCAAGCCTGTCGCAATAGCGCAGGGCAGCGGCAGCCATCTGGAGGGAGCGTGACGTACAACTAGGCAAGCCTACCGCTATAGCGCGGGCAGCGCGGCGGCAGCCATCTGGTGGGAGCGCGGAGTACTGCTTCCCGACTACCCCCTAAACCTACATTCACGTTGCGAAAGCTCGCACTAATAAGTTTTGAATCCTCTAAATCTCAGTAGTATATTGGAGTGGGCTGCTGCCTCATCAGTCCTCCCTCTGGATTGGCTCCTGCTAAAAATAACTATGTAGGGCCTACTTAGACAAAAGTGTATGGGATCCAGAAACAATGTTACCTCAATACCTTCTCTTATGGCATTCAGTACCCTGTTCTCTGCTTGTGAATTAAGAGATTTTCGTCATTAATAAGCTGGAAATATTCCAATTGTCTTGTGGACTCAGAGAGTTATGCTACTTTCAGTGCTCAATCCTGCCAATGCACGGGATTCTTCACATCCGACTTCAACGACGACCATGCTGTGTACAACATCATTGAGAACCAAGACATCAGCTGCGGCAGAGCGGACCCTTGCGCTGAATATTGCTTGGACACAGTGAGTTGATAAGTTTCCTTGATGACTCATATTCTCCTGTTCTTGTTCAGTCTGCAACAAATAATAACAAGTAGTTCCTTGAAGATCTAAACAGCCTATTTTCATATATCCTACTTATATTGGTTGCATCTATCAACTTATAAAATATCAGTTTGATAGCTGTAATAGATTCGTAGATATTGGGAACCGTCTAAATATTTTGGATGGTTGCCATGTTGGATTGTTATATGTATAGGCCATAGAGTTATGTACCATTAAATGAAAATTGTTGCATAAGTTCATTATTCAAACTTTCACTTTGATTGCATGATTACAACACAAGAAATAAAAATTTAATTTTAAAATTTCGCACAGCCGCCATCTTGAGGTTATGTAAACAATTGAACTAAAATAGATGCCAGTGCATTACAATGGGTATAAACATTTACTGTACCATATTTCAATGCACTCTGATGGTTAAATCGCGAGAAATGTCTATTAAAATGTTTCAACTTTGCTTGACCGCCATGTTCGTTTTGTTCTTTACAGGTTTTTGAATGTTACACAGATGAACTTGTAGTAGTGCCCTTTATCACTGTACAAGATTTCAGGGTGATATCAGTAATAGTTTCGGAGATATAGAATGCCGGTTAAATATTTAAAAAAAAGAAGGCATTCTTCTTGCAATAAACACATGCTTTTGGATTATCCGTGTTTGGGGTTAACATTGTTCATGATTGGTCCGTATTGATGAATGAGAGTTTAAAATTTGAAAATACACTTGTGTTTCATCTAGTTAATACTTTAATGGTTATTTAACTCACTAGGACATGTTTCGAGGCATAATACAGTACCTTCTTTGAAAATCTGCCTCTTAATCAGCTAGTACAATTATTGGCCGGTCATTGTGACATTAAAATGGATGAAATGTGATGTTAATCCTTGGTCTCTAAATAAACATAGTAAGGCAAGTCTAGCCAAAAAACTATGGTACCGTATACATTTAAAGATCTCAAAGTCAAATTGGCCAGTTTAAATAAGGACATTGAAAAAAACGTAGAGACCATTTGATTGGTGCACTTCTGGCTTGTCCTATCCTTGCCTTAATTTCTTGAGAGCAATCATGGTATCATTAACTATGGTTCCTAAATATCCATGCCATAAATCTATGACAGGGGCCCGCCGGCTGTACTTCCCCTCCGAAGGAAGGCATACTGAGGGATTTTTAATGCTCTTAAAGAATCAGGCGACTTCGGCATGGTTTGAACCCGCGACCTTGGGCATGGAAGCTCAGCATGCAGACTGTCTGTGGGTGCACTGTAGGTTTGGTAGTGTTTTGTAGAGCTGTTTGTCTTTTAGATTTGGATCTGATGATGGTCGCTTGACAAACGAAACATGTTATCCCTTAGTTTCCTTCTTCTTCAATAGTTTCACATATTCCAGTAATTGGGATTATTTCGTATTGACCGATATCAATAGTTCAATGAGATCACCTTGAACTTTGTGCAAACCAGTCTCAACTATATTTCTTCTTTACTTCAGATTGCCCAGCTGACCCACGATGGAGACATGTCTCACGAGTACCAGGGATCCTCCGTCAGGGACCACATCTGCAGAAACTACAACCAAGACATCCAGAACGGAGAGGTAACATTCCCACAGTTCTGTATAATGTATTGCTGCATGTATACATTGAACAAGCAACTGTAATCAAACCTGAAGCTCTCGATGCTTCAGAGACACACAATCTCCAACACAAAACACTAAAACACCAAATAGAAGTAAAAGAACGTAAAATAATGAGAAGAATCCTTGGATCAGGAACAAGAGATGGTGTACATTATCCAAAGCCTAATATAGAAATATATATATTAAAATAGTACATAATGCAACGAGCCTATAATGGCTATAATTAAGACACAAGTATTTTTATAAAACGAGCGTATGCGAGTTTTATAATTTCCATACGAGTGTCTTAATTACCATTATAGGCGAGTTGCATACGACTGTTTATGTTCGACGATAATTATAACTTTATTATATGTTTTAACATAAATATTCATAAATATCTGTTGAGAGTCAGCTACTTGAATTAGGTGATCGCAGAGCGAGCGTTGGGTGTTATATCTGTGTCTTTCAAGATCTTTGAACGACCGACGCATGCGCTCTGGGTGCTTGCAATGCCATATCGGGCCATATGTTTACATCTGCCGTCCCTCAGTAATATTGTCACCGGTGTCATTTGAAGACTATGCGCTGTGCAGAAATTAGCGTTGGTGATTTTAAGGTACAGTGCTATTTCTTGTCTCATATTCGTCAGTTTATTTACGCGAACATATGGACGGTGCGTATTCCATGTCGGTAATTTATTATAGTTCGATGTTGTGTTTATGTCCGACATGTTGGATTTTGAGTGCATGCGCGAAGGTATCGTTACCTAATTGGTCAATGAACGAGCTCTGATTGGCTGGAGAAACTGTATCATGAAAAACGGTGTTATAATGACCATCATTATGATACAGTTTTCTAACACATAATAGTGAGGGTCGAATATAAAAAATTATTACAGACACAATGTGAATGCCAAGAATCCAATTTATGGGACACATAGAAAGAATTGACCCGAACAGACTGACACAAAGAATACATACTTTTTTTAAGAACAAGGTTACTAGACCGAATTGGTATAAATTTACAGAAAAAGACTTAAAGGAAGTAGGATCACCAAACTTACATGACCGGAAAGAAAACAGGACACAGGATTTCGAGGGGGAAGAAGAGAAGTATACTACACAACATCAATGGTCAGACCAACGGAAACAGACCCACTCGTTGCGAATGAAGGAATACTGGGCCTACAGGAAGGCTAGAAAGTGTTGATTTTGCGTGGTCCTAAGCGACCCATTCGCGAAGATGAAGAACGAGCAACTGGGAAGACATCCAAATAAAATCACTGTAGATTGTTCAGCTTTTGCGAATGGCATTGCTTTACTTACTGACTCGCTGGATACTGCCCAATAACAAATTAGAGAGTTGCAAAAACAGGCAGCCAAAATCGGACTACAAATATCATTTGAAAAAACGAAGTTCATGACAAACATCACTGATGCCCCGAAAAGTATCACAATTCATGACAGTTCAGTATGTAAAACAAATTCCTTTAAATACCTCGGAGAGTGGATAATGAATGACTCACAGGAAAAGACAGCAATAGAAACGCGTTTGCATAAATTACAAAGGTGTTTTCATATGACAAAAGATATACCTATATAATAAAAGAACCTTATCCTGGAACACTAAATTAAGGCACTATCAAATAGTGGTCAGATCTGAAACTGTGTATGCGGCAGAAACACTTAAATTAACAAGATTTGGTGATTTAAACAAATTAGAGAAGACTGAAAGACGAATTCTGAGAAAAGTACTGCGAGCTAAACAAAATAATAACGCAGAATATAGGTTACGACCAAATAGAGAGTTATATTTGAAATGTGAAAAATTAACTGATGTAATGAGAGTCAGTGGCTAGCTGACCCACTGCCCAGTAAACTGAGAGCGATCAAGGGAACTACTCGCGTGTGGCGGAGCTCTTTCCGGTCACGGAGAGAGTCCGTCATTTTGTGTAGGCTAAGGATAGGTCATACAAGATCCACCCACTCGTGTCTGATGAGAAGGGAAGACCCCCCACTTTGTACCTGTGGAGCCGTTTTCACCGTGGCCCACATTTTTCACCGAGTGTGTGGATCTTGCTGACTTACGAAGAAACCTTGGTTTGCAGATGACACTCAAACTTATATTAGACGATGATGCGGTGGCTGCTGATCACGTTACCCGCTTTATAAGTGAGAGTGGGTTAGGGCCAGCAATCTAAATTCTCCAGTGAACATTGACTCAACGATTTGTTCGTTTTTGAATGATAATGTTCTATTTTTCCGTAATTTTTGTTTATTTTTATAATTGTTATATTTATTTAATATTTTGTTTTTGTTTTATTAATTTTTGGTCTTTTTGGAAGGGTGATGGCGCAGTGGCTTAGCATCTCGCCTTTCACCCGGACGGCCAGGGTTCGAATCCCAGTGACAGCGGGGTGGAATTTTCACCTGGAAAATCACGTGGCGTCAGGAAGGGCATCCGGCCTTAAATCCCCGGCCAAAACCAAAATGAGCCTGGTTGGCTCTGGCGACCCCAATTAATTGGGAAAAGCCGAAGAAAGAAGAAGAATGAGAAAGAGAAGATTACAGTTTTTCGGCCACATTTATAGAATGGATAATAGTAGGCTAACTAAACAGATCTTCAACTTACTGAATAGATACAAATCCAAACCCACACAGTTCATTGAAATTGACAAAGATTTGACAAACGCCAAAATTCAGACGGACACAATAGCAAACAGATCACTCTTCAGAGAAGCTATTCAAAAGGCAGAATTTCAAGAAAGGAAGAAATAAACAACTCTCAGAAAGTGGACTCAAGAGGGGAAAGATCGACCGACACTCGAAAAGGATGTAGGAAATTTGGAAAAAAAAGGAAATTGGATACAATGGACAATAGCCAACGTTGATTCATCGTACCCTCCAAATGTGTTATTTGGAAGAAGAAGCAGAAAAACAATGAAGGAAATTGGAGAAAAATTTAAAGTAGGAGTAAGGATTCAAGGAGAAATAATTTCAACTCTGAGATTTGCTGATGGCATCATCATCTTAATGCTCGGCAAGTTCAAGTGAAGCTCTGAGTGAGGGCACTGCGAGCGAGGGAAGGGGGAGGGAGAGCACGTGGTGGGCGGGGGGAAAGAGTGACACCATTGGTAAATCATCCTCATGTGCGCTCTACCCAGCACCAGTTGGTTTCTCTGCAAGTCATGCCTGCAGCAAATAGCAGTAGATCCAGCAACGACACCATTGGTAAATCATCCTCATGTGCGCTCTACCCAGCACCAGTTGGTTTCTGTGCAAGTTATGTCTGCAGTAAATAGCAGTAGATCCAGCAACATGATGACAGGTAAGCCTAGTAGTTCGCATATTTTCTGGGGCTTCAGATGAACTTGTCGCGCTGTAGCTGACACACCAGAGGATGTGAATGAGTTTTTGAATGGTATGGACTCTGTCTTGAGGAAGGAATTCATTATGAAAATAAATAAATGTAAAACAAAAATATTGGAATGCAGCCGAAAGAAATCAGAAACCCCTATGGACGTCAAATTGGCAGTTTTTTTAATTTTTCGTGCGACATCCTGAGAGGCCGAATGCAGGTCTTTCTAGTCAACGTCCGTGGGCGACCTGCTCTTAGGAATGAGAGACGAGATGAATGGATGAAAGTGGGCAAGGATGTGGAAGGAAGCAACCGTGGCTTGTCAGAAGGTACCGTCCCAGCATTTGCCTGGAATTGAAAATGGGAAACCACGAAATACCAATTCAAGGACGGCTGACGGTGGGGCTCGAACCCACGTCTACTGAGTCAGCAGAGAACTTGGCCCAATAGCCAAAGGCTGCGCTTTTGTTTAGCGAGCATAGCCACCACTGTTGGTTCAATTGGCAGGTGAAAAGCTAAAGGAAGTAGGAGATTTGTGCTAATTAGGAAGCAAAATAACCAGTGATGGTCGAAGCAAAGAGGATATAAAACATACGTTCGCACAAGCAGGAAAGCATTTCTACAGAAAAGGAATCTGTTGACATCGAATATAGATTTAGGTATTAGAAAGTCATTTTTGAAAGTCTCTGTCTGGAGTGTGGTGCTGTATGGAAGTGAAACTTGGTCTGTTGGAGCAGCAGAAAAGAGGAGAATAGAGGCATTTTAAGGCCGGCCCCGGTGTTGGGGTAGTGCGCCTTCCTCTCAGCCGGAGGCCCCTGCTCCGTCAGGGATTTTAGAAACCGATGTGAGCCCTGGAACGCGGTGCACTCAGCCTCGTGAGGACAATAGAGTAGCTGTCTGACAGTGTGGCAGTGCCCCGGTCACGAAAACCAGGTCTAACGGCTGAGGGGACCTGATGCGCTGACCACGTGCCACCCCAATATCTGCAAGCCGAATGGCTGGGCAGTGGTTGCTTGGTAGGCCTAGGCCCTTCCCGAGCTGTAATACCAGGGGTTATTATTATTATTATTATTAGAAGCATTTGAAATGTGGTGTTACAGGAGAATGATGAAGATCTTTCATAGTATCAAATGAAGAGGTATTAAGACGAGAGGGAGAGGAGATATGTTTCTGGTGATTGCTAATGAAGAGAAAATGATGATGATGATAATTGTTGTTTTAAGGGGCCTAACATCGAGGTTATCGGCCCCTTAATGAAGAGAAGAGATAGGTTGGTAGCACACTTATTAAGACACCCAGGAATAGCAAACATAGTTATGGAAGGTAGGGTCGAGGGGTACACTAAGGTTAGAATATGTTAAACAGATCGTCTCGGATGTGGTAGCTACGTAGTGATGAAACGATTAGTTCAGGACAGGGGGCATGGAGATCTGCATCAAACCAGTCAAAAAGACTGAAGATTTAAACAGGGTGTTGACCGACTGAGAAGTATATTGATCAATAATGTTTTCAGCTTTATACTCACTGACATGTTTATAAGGGTTTTGTGAAAAATTTAATTAAAGGAATTATTAACAAGAAGTTCCGTGACGAACTAAAGAGCCTACTTTTCTTAAAATTTAAGATGCATGCCAATGATTAATCTATATGGATATGTATCTAGAATAATGACGAAATTAAGTTGGTAATATCGAATTTCTAATTAGCTCGAAATACAGTATACCTGGCATAATTTAGCCTAATAGAGCACTACAATTGGCAGCCTTGGTGACTGAATATATCATTAGTTCAATTTTTTAAGGTACAGAATACTAAATTTGGTTCAAGTCCAATGGATAGCATGGACGTTACATGCAGTTAAACATTGGATCTAAAGGTGCACGGAAAATCATGTTGGCAACAATATCATGCATGTATTGGTCAGAAATAATCTGAAATAATATGATCTATTGTTGTGCCAATTTTGAATGAAATCCATTAGTTAGTATAGAGGTTATATGCATTTTAAAATTGGACCTATCAGCAGGCTTAGAATCATGTTGGCAGCACTGACGTATATTAGTTACTCCAAATTACTCTAGAATGCCAGGTACTGTACGTATGCAAAGTTTAGAGCTATTGGCTTGCATACTTTCTGATATATTGATATTAGGGTAACGAAAATAGAGACAGCATTTATTAACAGTTGGCAGCCCTTGTTGCTCTTAAGAATATGCATAGTCATATCTGTTATAGTACACATAACACATACGAAATTTGGTTGAAATCGAAATGATAGTATAGAAGTTACATGTATTTAAAGTTGGACCACTCAGCAGGCTTAGAATCATGTTGGTAGCACTGACATATATAAGTCACTCCAAATTAATATAGAATGTCAGGTACTATACGTGTGTATAGTTTAAAGCTGTTGGCTTGCATACTTTCTGATATATTGGTATTTGGATAAAATAAATTGAGAGCATTCATTAACAGTTGGCAGCCGTGGTGGCTCTTAAGAATACGCTCAGTCATATCTGTTTATGTACATATAGCACATAAGAAAATTGGTTCAATTCCAATTGATAGTGTAGAAGTTATATGCATTTAAAAATTGGAACTATCAGCAGGCTTATAATCATTTTGGCAACACTGCCATGTATGGCCTCCTGGAAATTAAACTGAAATATTATTATCTATACGTGTGCCAATTTTGAAATAGCTCCAATTAATACCTTCCATGATATCCAACATGGAGCTCAAATTTCAATTGCAATTTTTCAGCAGTTGGTAGCACTGACATCATTCTCAAATACGGCATTGAGATATTCAGGTATAGATCTTTACTCGTACCAAATTTTGTTTCGATTGCTGCAGCCGTTTAGGAGTTGTAGGGGGAGACACACACACACAGACAGACAGACATTTACCCGGATCTATCTCATAAGTCTACTTTTTCCTCATTTTTTCAAAATGTGAAAAGTAGTCTAAATATGTCATTTATAAGCTGTTTAACACTAGTTATGTATCATGTTGTTAATGAAGTATTATTGTTGACCAGGTGGCTGCTTACTACCGTCAGTGCAACGGCCCATGGCAACTGCTACAGGCTGCCAGAGAAAAGATCTGCTGCAAGAATGGTTCTTCCATCTCCTGTTAACTTCCAAATACACCAACATCAACAAAGTCTGATGCTATTTAACTTGTTTCATCTCTAAGCTCAATTATCTTTCTTTTTTTCCCCCCCAAATACAAAATAAAAAATTTCATTAGCAAAGAACACAATATTGTGATTTAATTAAAAACCCAAATCATACTGAATATACAAAAAACATCTCCTTCCCTGCACCCATCTCCTTCAGGGCAACCACTCAGGATGGTTTGTGACATTCCAGCATAAAACTTGAGCGGCTTTGGTGGCGTAGTTGGTAGCATGCTGAGCTTCTATGCCCAAAATCGCGGGTTCAAACCCGGCCGAAGTCGTCGGAATTTTTGACAGCATTAAAAATCCCTCAGTATGCCTTCCTTCGGTGGGGAACTAAAGCCTGCGGTCTCATGTCACAGATTTATGGCATGATAAAGAACTTTCCAATAATTACACTTGTGTGAAGCAAAATTATAGGTTAGATTTGACAAACCCTCTTAGGTTCCAACGTTCGTCGCCAGATGCCGACTGCAGTGGCACCTAGTAACCAAGTTCAGTACTAGTTGGTCATTGATGGTGGCGTTTGGTAGCAAAAGTTGGAACTACTTGAAAATAGAATGTCTGCAGTCCTTGCTTGAATTAAAAACAGATAACACATACTAATACAGCCATCACAATAACAGTGGTTATCGGACAGATTCTACACACACACAAAGTACACGGGGCTAGATGACTGCGTTGTCGCAGTCCCTAAACTGAGGAACCAACCAAAATAAAATTTGTAAGGTGTGTTTAAGATTATGATCGACCACCATGTGGTGTAGTGGCTAGCATGCCTTGTGTAGCCGTGGAAGTCCTGGTTCGAATCCACCGGCTTGCCAAGAAAATTAATTCTGGTCTGAGGGCTGGAACAGGGTACAATTAGCCTTCTTGGAAGTGGTTCTCCATTGTTCCCCACTTCTACCCCCATGCAAATGCTGGGATGGTTCCTAACATTAAATTAAGGCCACGGTCGCCTCCATCCCAAACCTCATCTGAATTACAAATATATACACTAATACCGCCATCACAATAACACTGGTTATCACACAAATTCCACACTCACCCAGTACACAGGGCTACATGACCACAATGTCGCAAAGCCCCTAAATAAATCAACAACAAGATATGATCAGCAAAGTTATCATCAATACAGCTGCCCTCACTATACTTAAAAGATACAGAAAAGCTAGATGATGATGATGATGGTGATGTGGCCTCCGGAGAGGCCGAGTGCAGGTCTTACGCCCGTGATGAAGTGATGATGAAGACGTCACATACACCCAGTCCCCGAGCCACGAGAATTAACCCCAGGGGATTAAAATCCCTGATGGCTCGGCCGGGAATCAACCCCGGGGCAATTTGGGTCAAAGCCTAGCCGCCTAACCATTTAGCCACGGAGCCGGACAGGAAGATGATGATAATTGTTTTAAGGAGCCTAACATCGAGGTTATCAGCACCTCATGGTTTCGTTGAAAATGAAAAATAATGATGAAATGTACACTAGAACTAAAACCAACTGCAACCTAGAGGAAGAAATGTACAACAAAAGAAAGGAACAATGGAAATAAAAGACAGGGAAAAGAAATAACCTCTACCCTTGAAGAACGAAGACTGAGGGACTCGGAAGGAAGGAAGGAAGGAAAGCCTTGAAAGGCAGATAGCAAAGGAGAATATTCGAATCAGTGATATACAAAACTAAAAAATGTTTCGATACAACGAAAGTTAATTTAATTTTATCATGCAAATTAACATAAACAAATTAAAGTGTCATCATTTTGACAGATCTTTTCATATTTACAGAATTTGGTCTACAAGGAAACCCAATAACGTATCGAAGAATTTAAAAAAATTGAAAATTATTTGGCACGAAGAAAATCAACAGAAATTAACTAGAAGACACCAAGTTTGATAAAGACAATGGAATTACAATTCCAAAATCATGTATTAAGAATTTTTCAACATTTTAGATTTTAAAATCAAATGTATTTGTGTTTATGGATATTAGGACATCTCATCTCATATTTTAATGTTTAATTTTACAGGTTCATCAAAAAGGTTGCAGCAATTTCAAATGATCAGAGCTCGGGAACAATTTGAGATATTAAAACGAGTATTTTTTTTGTTAAATTCACCAATTCAAACATTTTTCTTTTACACCTTATAATAATGTTTCTATGGGCGCTCCCTTGGTGGCTCTATAAACATCAAGTCGATCGTCGATTTTCGCCCAAGTGCGCTGGATCATCTCAGGCGTGATTGTAGCGACAGCAGTGATGATGCTTTGTCTTAAATGTTGCAGATCTCTGACCGGTTCACTGAATACGATGTTTTTTACGTATCCCCCAAAAATAGTCTAGGGGTGTTAAGTTGGGGCCACTAGCAAGCCATTGAATAGGACCAGTCCTACCAATCCAACGATCAGTTTAAAAGAGCCAATATAGTATGTAATATAATGTATTATACAGGTGTCTTTTATGTACCTTTGGAGAATGATAGGTCGTGTAGGGGACGGGTATATAAGTAATTTGAGACAGGGAACTTGGGGTTGGAGCGGCCTCCTTAACCCCTAAAATAAGTGTTGATTCAGGCCCTCCACCTTTTTCAATCCTTTAACTCTTGGCAAGATGCATTTCACCGTGTGGCACTGGGGTAATGGATAGCGTTGCGGTGCAAAAAGATGATAGTCCCGGGTTCGGGTAAAACCTCTTTTTTTAATGTTGTTTGTCGTATTGTAGTCACATGATACAGTCTGGTGCTACGTCAGAGAAGAGAGTGCAAATACGGCAAATAATATTAAAAAAGAAAGATTTTGCGCAATCCCGGAATCGAACCCGGGACTACCGGCCTTTTGCACCGCAACGCTATCCATTATGCCAGCACCACATGGTAAAATGAATCTTGCCAAGAGTTAAAGGATTGAGAAAGGTAATAGAGGCTTGGATCGGTTGCCTAACTTACAGGGTGGAGGGCCTGAATCAACACTTATTTTAGGGGTTAAGGAGGCCGCTCCAACCCCAAGTTCCCTATGTCAAATGACTTCTATTCCCATCCCCTACACGACCTATCATTCTCCGAAGGTTCATAAAAGACACCCTGTATTTATTAGAAATATTATACTAGAAATGAAGTGTTAATCACTTTTTAAGATATCTAGTTTTCTAAGAAATGATTCGGTCGGAGCTAAAAAGCATTAAGTCAAAAATGGTCAGTTTTTTAAGAATTGAACCAAGGGCCTTGGAATGGCATAGGAAAGAATTAAGTCAGCCTTCTGTTTAAGGTACTCCCAAAACATTTTCATCTGGAGAAAAGGCACGGAAGCTCACTGGAAAGGCAAAATCCATACAAAGCAACCCCTGCTACATGCAGTGCGATCAGAGGAGAAAAGCATTAAGTCAACGCTTTGCTGCCTTTCATCGCCGTATTCCATACTTAAATGTTGGCCGCACTGAAAGATTCCCGCGTGTTACAGTTCTATTGTAAATTACATTTGTACAGGGTTTAGCTGGTTTTTATGTTACAAATCCATTTTAAAATAAAATATCATGTGAAATATTCATTCTGGATGGCTTTATGCCGCACTAAACTGACCACGGAGCTGAAAGGCATTAAGTCACGTTTGTAAAATTGATTAGAAAAATATGTTGATTAAATTAAAATTGATATTCCGCTAACACAAATATAACCTGAATAGTTGCTTCACAACATAGATGACTAATATAGTGTGTTCGTTAAGCTCTGTTCTATCAATGACATTTTATCTGTCTCCTGAATCTGTTGACATCGAATATAGATTTAGGTATTAGGAAGTCATTTTTGAAGGCCTTTGTCTGGAGCATGGCACTCTATGGAAGTGAAACTTGGCCTGTTGGAGCAGAAGTAAAGAGGAGAATTAAAGCATTTGAAATGTGGTGTTACAAGAGAATGATGAAGATCAGATGGGTAGATAGGGTAACAAATGAAGAGGTATTAAGACAGTTGGGATAGGAGAGATGTTTCTGGTGACTGCTAATGGAGAGAAGAGATAGATGGGTAGGACACATACTAAAACACACAGGAATACCAAGCTTAGTTACGGAAAGAAGGGTCGAGGACAAGACCTGTAGGGTAGTACAAGGTTAGAATATGTTAAACAGATTGTCTCGGGTGTGGTAGCTATGTAGAGATGGAACGATTAGCTTAGGACAGGGAAGCGTGGAGGGCTGCATCAAACCAGTCAATGACTGAAGACTCAAACAACAACAACAACATGGTATTTACAATATATACATGCCTTTAGTTACAGAAGTTATTATAAACTTGTACAATCTGTTAAAATGTGTTAGTTATATGTGGTTGGTACCTTAGTTTAGGGGCTGCGACAACGTTGTACTTTGGGTGTGTGTAGAATCTGTCTGATAACCGGTGTTAATTGTGATGGCTGTAATAGTGTGTGTTATCTGTTTTTAATTCAAGTAAGGACTGCAAACATTCGATTTTCAAGTAGTTCCAACTTTTGCTACCAAACGCCTCCGTCAACGACCAACTAGTTCTGAACTGTGTTACTAGATGCCACGAACTTTGGAACCTAAGAGCGTTATTCAAATAAAACCTATAATTTAGCTTCACACAATTGTAATTATTGGAAGGTTCTTTATCATGCCACAAATCTATGACATGGGACCGCCGGCTTTACTTCCCTCCGAAGGAAAGCATACTGAAGGAATTTTAACGCTCTTAAAAAATCCGACGTTTTCGGCTGGGTTTTAACCAAGATTAACTGGAGTGTTTTCCATTTTTAAGTCCGTATTGACGCTTACAAATCGGATAGTGGGTAAAAAAGTTTCCGCCGAATGAATACCTTTCACACTATAAATTTAATGTTTCTTTCTCATACTAGGGACATGTTTCGAACAATATTTGTTCTTCTTCAGCCTTATACAATTTATCAACATAATAACTTATCTAAGACATTTTGCATAATTAAAACACATGCACACTAGACAATTCATTATAGAGCATACAACTAAAAAAAACAAAAAAACGTAATGTTAAAAAACTTGGATAACACATTAAAACATTTGGAACTTCTTATTCCCATTTGTACTATATTCAGTTCTGAATGGCCTTGCTATGAAGGCTTAATTTAACGGTGATAAGCAGTAGGTCAGTAAGAAGCTCAGAGTCATCTCCCTCTGGCTTATGCTTGCAGGTGATGTATTGATGGGCTACACAGGGCCTTTGGTTAA
Source organism: Meconema thalassinum (assembly GCA_946902985.2). NCBI lineage: Eukaryota > Metazoa > Arthropoda > Insecta > Orthoptera > Tettigoniidae > Meconema > Meconema thalassinum. The sequence continues at coordinate 124,632,403 of OX336398.1, forward strand.
GTTGCTTTAACAGCTGCGTCATACGGATTGTTGGTGTTAGCTTGGTAAGGCGATCCTGCCATGGGGTGTTTATTATGGAGTACACTGTAAAGATATGATATTTTAAAGTAAACTGAAAAGTGCGTTTAAGAAGAAGAATAGATAGAGTTGAAGGGGCTAAAAGGGAAACTTACTGAGTGACGTCTTGAATGTAACCTTTGGGGTCAACTGAGTTGAAACCCTCTCTTTACCCTTCCTCCCCACCACACACTACCTCAAATACTCGCTTCAGCCCAGCGCATAGCAGGTCACTCAGTGTAACACAGCTCCACGCTACACGTCTCACAGGCCAGAACAGGTAAGCCGCTTAATGCAACATCATTCGGCAACAGTTCCCTCTCCCACACATACATACTAATATTACATCTTTGGCTTATTACAGCAACCAGGCAGAGGGTTTCAACTCAGTTGACCCCGAAGGTTACATTCAAGACGTCACTCAGTAAGTTTCCCTTTTAGCCCCTTCAACTCTATCTATTCTTCTTCTTAAACGCACTTTTCAGTTTACTTTAAAATATCATATCTTTACAGTTTACTCCATAATAAACACCCCATGGCAGGATCGCCTTACCAAGCTAACACCAACAATCCGTATGACGCAGCTGTTAAAGCAACTTAACCAAAGGCCCTGTGTAGCCCATCAATACATCACCTGCAAGCATAAGCCAGAGGGAGATGACTCTGAGCTTCTTACTGACCTACTGCTTATCACCGTTAAATTAAGCCTTCATAGCAAGGCCATTCAGAACTGAATATAGTACAAATGGGAATAAGAAGTTCCAAATGTTTTAATGTGTTATCCAAGTTTTTTAACATTACGTTTTTTTTTTTTTTTTTTAGTTGTATGCTCTATAATGAATTGTCTATTGTGCATGTGTTTTAATTATGCAAAATGTCTTAGATAAGTTATTATGTTGATAAATTGTATAAGGCTGAAGAAGAACAAATATTGTTCGAAACATGTCCCTAGTATGAGAAAGAAACATTAAATTTATAGTGTGAAAGGTATTGATTGGGCGGAAACTTTTTTACGCACTATTCGATTTGGGATTTAACCTGTGATCTCGGGCATAGAAGCTCAGCATGCTACCAACTTCGCCACCGAAGCTGCAGTTCTGTGAAGCCAGTGGAGGTGGTAGCAGTTGCACGAGAACGGGTCCACCACTCAAAACAATAAGCTAAGTTGATATTCAATTCTAACTTGACCATTCACTAATAATCACAAGAAAATTTGAAGGTCAATAACCACTAACAATATCTTGACAATTTGTGCAAGTTTATAATAACTGCTGTAACTAAATAGATAATATCGTATGGCCTCGGGTGCAAGCTTTGTAATTTGACACTCAGAGGGTAGCTTGCATGTCGAATTTAGTTGTTCCTTGAATCACTATGAAAGTGAAGGAGGTTAGATATCAAAGCTCCTTGAACACTATAGCGCTTTCTAGTAGAGAAATGAGGAACTTTGTGTTGGCGGAAACTCCTGAGATTAATTTTGCCATTATGAACTCGGCCTACTGAATTCAAATGGGTTCTTTGACATGACAACATCGTATGACATGCCTGTCGTATTTTTGCCGCCTTTCAAAAATCACTTACCACTGCCAGGAGCGATTAGGAGGGATTAGTAGACCGACACGCTATCCACTCACTCACCGTGGCAAGCTAACTAAATAGATGTATATCATCAATCAAAAGGTAACATCTTCTACAATTTCCAGCCCCTGGCTGGGTCTGCTTGGAACATAAGCCTCTCCATCGTTTTCTTTCCTCCCACCACCTTTCACTCCTCGCTCTGTCCCACTCCTCTCCTCTTTTCTTCAAACCCACAATCCACCTATCTCTTGGCCCTCCTCTTGGTCTCTCGCCCTCCATTTCCCTCTCTTGCATCCTCCTTGGTATCCTGCCTGCATTCTCCTAACATGTCCGTACCAACTCATTCTTGACTTCTGTATGATCTATTGTAAGGGATTCTCTTCCACAATCTCTCTCACTCTCTCATTTCTTACTCTATCCCTCCTTGTTAATCCTAATCTGCTTCTCTGAAATTTAATTTCGGAAGCCTGGATCCTGCTCACCTGTGTCTTCTTCATAACCCACGTTTCTGATGCGTAGGCGAGTGAATGAATGTATATATTGTAAATACCATCATCCATATAGCCTACTTGTAGACACAGATTAAACGTCCTAAGAGTAAATGAATTGCTCGTTGTTGAAAGGCTCTATGTCCAATTTTTAACGTTTTGAGATAAACACAAAAAACTGTTTTTTCGCTCTTGTACCGAAATATGAGGCGTTGTTTTTTGTGTGTGGAGAGTGCATACAAACCCGATATAAAAAATACAAAATAGCATTGTTCCGTATGTTACTAACAATTATATTGGCAAAATACGTAACTGGTCTTAGTCCATTTCAGCATGGAACGAGCAGAACCTTTGAGCGAGGAATATCATTCACATTCTTAGAGTATTTCCTTTATTTCTAAAGGGACATATGTATCCGGAAGCCTCAAAAGAAAAGGTAACATGAATGAAATAACTGTTATTTTCTTCGTTTGAAACGCACTAACTGCTGGACTAAGTTCCTTTCAACACAGAATAACTAACTTGACGGCTGTGGTAATATCACAAGCGCTGTCAGGACATGGTTCCCTTCAACACCAATACATGCATCCTGCTTCCTAGGATGCAAAATCCCGGTAAAAAGGATCCCTCAAAAATGTGGACTAAGTGCCTTTCAACAACGAGCGATTCAAATGATCCGATGATGATCGCTTGACGATCGAACTGGCCATCCATGTGAATTTATTTATTAATCTCATGTACATTCTTTTCAGGGTTAGGGGATCACGCCTTACATTGGGTACAATCATGTTGTTGCTATACTACACACACCCATGAGACTTGAAAGAACTGAGGATGAATGAAACTGGACAAGGAATTGGAAATGGCCATGGCCTATTAGAAGGTTTTCCAGAACTTGAAAACAGGAAATGACCAACTGAAAATAATTTCAAGGATGGTTTGAACTCTCTCGTCTGGAGATAGCTTGGCCCCATGCCTTAGCCACTGCTCTTCAAGATAATAAGTATACCGTATGCTTTGCTAATGAAATACTTTATTGTGCATTCTGTTAAGTATAAGAAGGGAAATCACTTTGACAGTACAGAGATTGAAACAGAGAGCTTCATTGCAAAGGTACAAACAAGTTAGCAAGATACAGAAGAACCATTCTTGCAGCAGATCTTTTCTTGTGCAGTCTGTAGCAGTTCCCACTGGCCATTGCAGAGACGGGAGTAGGCTCCCACCTGGTAACAAGAGACAACAACATTAACATTCTATCAGTTATCAATTACTAGCTTTCAAACCTACCGCGACAGCCACAGACAGTCTTTGGCATCCAAAAACAAATACATTAAAAAAGTCAGAAAACTTAGTAAGTGTGGTAATAATTACTGATAAATATTAAGGCCTTAAGCACCTGAAAAAACAACTATTTGTTTTAATGTTGCAAAACTAAGAAATGACGATCTTATCAAGTACATGTAGTCAGCAATAGCACTTGCTCTCATTTACCACAAGATCCAGCAAGAATCTCTAAAATTAAACCATTTTGTGAAAAGTTCAACTATATACTGACCCTGAATTGTGATAACACATTCTTCCAAATACTTTTACGTTTAACATTCATCATCATCATTCTCCAGCTCCAGTTTCCCGTGTGTGATATACAAGCGCTCGCCATTTCTTTCTATCGGAGTAGAGTAGCTGGTCTTCTTCGTCTTCCCATTTCACATTCCGTTTGTTGACCTCAGACTTCACTGTGTCTTCCTACCGGTCTCTACGTTTATCATTATATCTTCAAAGCATGTTTGCTTGTACTCTCATTTTCTCTAATTATCACCATCATAATCGATTATGGCCAACCAACTAAGGACCATGATTGGGTGTGTTGTAGAATGATGTGGGCTAATAGGGTGTCACCATGAGAAAAAGTTTGCAAAGCTCTGGCATAGAGAAATGTACGGATATTGAAGGGACACCCTCAAGATTCAAGCCTAATTTACTGAATTGTTCTCATAAACCTCACAGTGCCCCATTTCAACCCTCACTCTAGGATTGTACTTCCCCGAGACACAATCTGAATGGAATACTACTGTAATAACCCCTTCACCTGTTAAGTATTATAATTAATTGTGTGTATAGAAATAATCTTACTTCTCCATTTTGAATGTCATTCTTGTAGTTCCTGCAGATGTGTTCCTTGATGGGGATTCCTCCATATTCATGAGACATATCCCCCTTGTTGGTCAGACCAGCAATCTGTGGAGACAAACAGGATAAAATTAGTAAAATATTATGGACGCTTTCGTGGTGATAATGTACATCACGTCACACTTTACTTAATAGGTAATAGACTGTAGTTTGACAGGAAGAGACTTACGGTGTTGAGGCACTGTTCACGACATTCGTTGGTCACACTGCAGCTCGACGCCTGAGCATCCAGGATGTTGTACACTTTATGGTTCTCATTGATATCGGAAGTGAAGAATCCAGTGCACTGGCACAGATGAGCCCTGAAATTATTATTAAATATTGGTAAGAATGGTGCCCTAGGGTTGAGTAGGCTTCAATTATGCATTATGCGGCTTCGGTGGCGTAGTTGGTAGCATGCTGAGCGTCTATGCCCAAGATCGCGGGTTCAAACCCAGCCGAAGTCGTCGGATTTTGTAAGAGCGTTATAAAATCCCTCAGTATGGCTTCCTTCGGAGGGGAAGTAAAGTCGGCGGTCCCATGTCATAGATTTATGGCTTGAAAAAGAACCTTCCACTAATTACACTTGTGGAAGCTAAAATTTGTAGGTTAGTTTGATAACACTATATTAGTTCCAACATTCGCCGCCAGGTGCTGACTGCGATGACATTTAGTAGCCACGTCCACAGCTAGGTGACATGGACGGTAGTATTTGGTAGCAAAAGTAGGAACTACTTAGAAAAATGAATCGACTGCAGTCCTTCTACCTGAATCACAGATAACACACACTAATACAGCCATCACAATTAACACCGGTTATCAGACAAATTCTACACACACCCAAAGTACACGGGGCTACATGACCACCTTGTTGCAGCCCCTAAACTAAGGAACCAACCAACAACATTATGCTTTAGGAAATTATACTACATCAAATTTCAAAAAAATAATGAAATACTTCGGAAAATTGAACCAGTTATGTTCTTACTTATTAAATGGGTTGCGACATTGCGGTTATATAGCCCCGTATATTTTGGGTGTTTTTGAAATTCTGTGATAACTTGTGTTATTGTGATGGGTATACTAGTGTGTGATTGGGAAGGACGACCTTGGCCTTAAGTTAGGAGCCATCACAGCATTTGCCTGGAGTAGAAGAGGGGAACCAATGGAAAACCACTTCCAGGATGCCTGAGGTGGGAATCAAACCCTTATCTTCTCACTTTTGCCTCACGTTTCAGCCCTCACACCAGAATTAAATTTCTTGGCAGAGCTGGGAATCAAGTACGGATCTCTGGGGCGACAGCTAAGTATGCTAACCACTACACCACGAAGTGGTCATTGAACCAGTTAGTTGAAACTGGTTTGCCAGCATTTTGCTCACCAAGATGCTGGCCAGGATATTTGCAATGCTCGTAGTTCATGACAACCTTGCAGTGCCGTAGCCCTATTTGCCACATCTGCTAAGCAGTCAATTGCTCTCTGAATTAAAACCTATTACTTACCTTACATGAGCAACACCGAAGATGGCGACCAGAAGAACGATGGATTTCATTTTGGAAGGTAATTAGGTCTGCAAGAAAGATAAATAAAGTCATTGAATTTATATTATGGTACTCAAATTATGTGTGTTATTTTAACAACTTACTCTTTTACAACTTTACAACTTATCTGATAGCTTTTAACTGCTTTATTGTTGATAATTTTATTTTGTGATTCCCTCATTTCTTTATGTCTCTTATCTTCCTTTATTACAACCTAAGTTTTGATATCAGTAGGCCTATGTTTTATTCAACAATTATATTTAACCTTACTTTGTAGATTAATTTAGTTTTTTAAGTTTATTCATTTCTTGCTGAAAGAGATTTTTATTTATTTATTTATTTATTTATTTATTTATTTATTTATAGGGTACAGAAAGTCCCAGTTAGCTGGTAGCTCAAGGGGGGACTCCCCTTTACAAATATCTCACTGAGGATTGAAAAATGTACAATTTTTTGAAGGTAGGCTAATTAGGTCTGCAAGAAAAAAAAGATAATTGAATTTACATTATGGTACTCAAATGAAATGTACACACATCAAAAAAAGTTTTGCATCACCTCGGTTCCCAGATCTCCGGCATATAGACGTTGACTGTGTATATTCTATCCAAGATACAGTCCCTTTGACTGTTCATAGATGTCACTAAAACTGCTCAAAGATGTAAACAACCATGCATGAGCAGGGCCTATTAGACGGAGGGGGTACGACAGCCGATCAGTTCCAGTCATTCCACCAGGACGAAGGTACGCTGCTCATGTTGTCTGTAGTTCTACCATGCCTAGAAGGTCAATACCGCAGTTCGATCGCGTCCGCATTGTTACTTTGTGTCAAGAAGGGCTCTCAACAAGGGAAGTTTCCAGGCGTCTCAGAGTGAACCAAAGCGATGTTGTTCGGACATGGAGGAGGTACAGAGATACAGGAACTGTCGATGACAGGCCTCGCTCAGGCCGCCCAAGGGCTACTACTGTAGTGGATGACCGCTACTTACGGATTGCCGCTCGGAGGAACCCTGACAGCAATGCCACCATGTTGAATAATGCGTTTCGTTCAGCCACAGGACGTCGTGTTTCAACTCAAACTGTGCGCAATAGGCTGCATGATGCGCAACTTCACTCCCGACGTCCATGGCGAGGTCCAGCTTTGCAACCCCGACACCATGCAGCGCGGTACAGATGGGCCCAACAACATGCTGAATGGACCCCACGGAATTGGCATCACGTTCTCTTCACCGATGAGTGTCGCATATGCCTTCAACCAGACAATCGTTGAAGACGTGTTTGGAGGCACCCTGGTCAGGCTGAACGTCTTAGACACACTGTCCAGCGAGTGCAGCAAGGTGGTGGTTCCCTGATGTTTTGGGGTGGCATTATGTGGGGCCGACGTACGCCACTGGTGGTCATGGAAGGCTCCGAAACGGCTTTACGATACCTGAATGACATCCTCCGACCCATAGTGCAACCATATCGGCAGAATATTGGAGAGGCATTTGTCTTCATGGACGACAATTCTCGACCTCATCGTGCACATCTTGTGAATGCGTTCCTTCAAGATAACGACATCGCTCGACTACAGTGGCCAGCATGTTCGCCAGACATGAACCCTATCGAACATGCCTGGGATATGTTGAAAAGGGCTGTTTATGGACGTCTTGACCCACCAACCACTCTGAGAGATTTACGCCGAATTGTCGTTGAGGAGTGGGACAATTTGGACCAACAGTGTCTTGATGAACTTGTGGATAGTATGCCACGACGAATACAGGCATGCATCAATGCAAGAGGACGTGCTACTGGGTATTAGAGGTAGTGTTGTGTACTGCAATCTGGACCACAAATGCTGAAAGTCTAGCTGTATGATGGTACAACATGCAATGTGTGGGTCTCATGAGCAATAAAACGAGCTGAAATGTTGTTTGTGTTGATCTCTATTCCCTTTGTATTTAAAGGTTCAGGAACTCTTGGAACCGAGGTGATGCAAAACTTTTTTTGATGTGTGTAGTATTTTTTCAACTTAAGTTACACTTTTACAACTTATTATAATCAATAAAATACGGTAATTAATATTAATTGTAGAAAAAAAAATAGACCAAAATGGTACCAAGAAATTCAAATTCCATAAAATGTCTATTGCAGACTGAATAAACTCTCGGGCCATTTCCATTTCTGGAATTGGTAGATTTGTTTCTAAAATCCACTGCCTGGGTGGGAATCAAATCCACTCCCTTCCAGTTAGAAGTTCAGTGCTACTACTGGCTCAATTACATAACCTCAAAATGAACTTGGTAAAAGAATGGATTGATCCTAATTTTGAACTTAAAAATCCATGACTATTCATGAACAAAGCTACAGTAGTAAAATAACAACCAATAATATGAAACTGTAGTTTTGTTTAGAGTTTAGTATTTGTTTTGTTGAGAATGGCCGGCCCCGTGGTGTTAGGGTAGCGCGCCTGCCTCTCACCCGGAGGCCCCGGGTTCGATTCCCGGCTCCGTCAGGGATTTTAGAAACTGACGTGAGGGTTGGAACTGGGTGCACTCAGCCTCGTGAGGACAATTGAGTAGCTGTCCGACAGTGAGGCAGTGCCCCGGTCACGAAAACCAAGATTAACGGCTGAGGGGATCCGTCACGCTGACCACGCGTCACCCCGATATCTTCAGGCCAAATGGCTGGGCAGCGGTCGCTTGGTAGGCCTAGGCCCTTCATGGGCTGTAGTGCCACACGGGGGGTTTGTTGAGAATTCTGCTACTCGGAAAGCTAAATACGCAGTGATGAATAAAGAAAGCAAGATTGTAGTTTTACGTGACTGTTAATCTCGCGAAATTTTACTTGGAAACCGAATCACAAGATTTGATATTTCGCTTTGAAAATCTCACATGCATTCACCGGGAATCAAACCTGGTCTGCCTTGGTGAGAAGCAAGGAGCTTGACTACTATACCCCCTCAGTGATGAATGAAGCAAAGGGGATATAAAAAGTAGGTTAGCACACGCAAGAAAAGCATTTTTAGAGGTTTTCATATTATGCCTATTAAGGGAGGTATGATCCTTCTATCTCTCAAAACTCCATTTTTCCCACCCCTTGGTTAATGGTTGGTGTTATCAAAAACCTTTACTGAGATAAGTTTCTGTTCCTTATCCGAAGAATGGTATGAACTTTGAATGGATATAGTGATATTTAACTTTTTCGAAAAAGGCTCCCCTTTTTCCACCCCCTTGGTCTGATTGTGCCCATTAACGAACTCAACAGATTTTAGATGGTTCTATTTTATGCATTCATTTGAATGTGATTGGTGCAAAATGATAGTAGTTATCGTGTCCACAAAAAAAAGTGATATATAGGCCTACATAAACTTTTGAACTGATGGTGATTTTGGGATCTGGGGGATGTGAAACCCTAAGATATGTTAACATTTTCCGGTAGTCGTAACATGGTATCAATCGCAATAAGTAGCTTTCTAATGAAATCTACCTAAAACTGTGAAATCAAATATTTCATCTTAAGATCATGAGAAACCGAATGAACACAAGATTTCTTAGATTCTGAAGATATCTGTGGTATTTCTTCAAATAAGAAAATAATAATAATAATAATAATAATAATAATAATAATAATAATAATAATAATAATAATAATAATAAACAGAACATTTTCAAGAAGAAAGTCATAAAAGAATTTTTTTTTAAATCAGAAAAATTTTCCAATTTTTTTTCAAAAATAATCAAAAATCTTATTTTAAATAATTTAAAAAAATATTCAAAAAAAACTTACAAAAAATATTTTTTTTACATTAAAATGAAATTGAAAAAGAAATTCAAAATTTTGATTTAAAAAACCTGAAATTTACACACAAAAAAAACAACAAAAAAACTAAGAAACTCACTGTGTGAAGATGCTGTGAAGGAAGTCTGAAGCTTGAGTCAGCTGGGACTGTGTGCCTTCATCGTCCATCCCGGGATCTTATATACTGCACCATGACCTTACAGTCAACACCCTCTGTATGAGCCATTTGAAGCTGTGAACACTTCTTTTCTTCATTGGTTACATCTTAATACCTCAAACGAATTCTTTAAAAGCCATTACATATTGAAAATATTTCTTTTTAAGACATAAATGAATGGAGAATTTAATAGAATTATCCAGATTCCTTGGCAACAGGTTATTCAACTCTCCAAATCTCTTTTGAGTTCTTCTATAGAGATGTTATTGACATTCAGTAAAGTTGTGAAGCCTATTTAATATGCGAGACGGCTAAGTAGTTTTTTTTGTTCATTCGTAAAGGCAATGAAGCAAGTTCAAGGTCATGAAAGAGCCTAAAGTATTTTGTATGGGAAACTTCTCATCACAACTGCTATGGGTTGCTGGAGTTGGGAGCTTACTGGTTTAAGTCCTGGTGCTGATAACAGTCATCCTGAGCATGGTTTCTTACCAGGATTTTTCATATTCCTTCCAGACAAATGGCAGGAGAGTACCTGATTTGGGAATAGTATAAGTTGTGATATGGAAACAAAATGGTGGTATTCATGACTTCATGGATGACACTAAACATTTAAGATGGTTAGTCCCATGCAGACGAAAGAAATCAGAAACTGCTATGGACATCAAATTGGCCGGTGAAAAGCTAAACCAAGTAGGAGACTTTTGTTACTTAGGAAGCAAAAGAGGTGAGTATTGTAGCTGTTACCTTACAAAGCAACCTCCAACAAACAGAGCAAAGGTAGTTTAATAAATGATCCACTTATCAGGGAAACCCGACAACTTAACAGTAGTCATTTTGAAACTTTTAAAAAATGTTTGACTGTTGCCAAGACAGTTTTAAAAAGTGCACATGAGGTAGTTTACATATTTAAAAAATCATTGATTTATATGTCGATTGAATCTTCAGAGTTTTGACTGGTTTGACGCAGCCTTCCATACCTCCCTGTCCTGAGTCAATCATTCCTACTCTACATAGCTACCACACCTTTAATCCGAGGCAATCTGTTTAACATATTCTAACCTTGGTCTACCCCTACAGTTCTTGTCCTCGACCCTTCCTTCCATAACTAACTTTGCTATTCCTGGGTCTATCGGTCTAACAGTCTAAGTCTAACAGTCCGTTGATATCACCACAACAAGTAAGTTTAGGATATGTTATCTCTCTTAAGTTAACAGCCCTGGGGCTGGTTTGCAGCAACTCGCCAATCTTCTCTATTCTCCGCCATCCTCTTCAATTCACGATATGATTTTGTGTTCGTGTCTGTCATTATCTGTGTGATGTATGCAAGTGGTGGTCTTCTTCTTGTGATTTTCCCTTCTAAAATCCCATCGATGACTCTTGCTAGCAGGCTATTTATGTCGGAGAATATGTCCCAACATATTTGCTCTTCTTGTTTTCAGACTCTTCATAAAGCTTCTACTTTCTTCTGCTCTTCTGAATACCTTTTCATTTGTCATATGTTGTATCCAACTGATCTAAAGCATTCATCTCCAGCACTAAGCCCCAAAAGCCATCAACTTCTTCTCTTCTGACTTCCCTATTGTCCAGGTCTTACTACCATACAAAGCCACACTCCACACGTACGTCTTCAACAGTCTTTTCCTTATTTTTAGGTCTATACTTCTGGATGTGAAGAGATTGTTCTTTCTATAAAAGGCATTCTTTGCCAAATAATTCTACTTCGAATTTCTCATTTGCTGGTTCCATCATGCGTTATCAATCATCCCAGATACTTATATTCCTTCACATGTTATATTCTATCATTCTCAATATAAATTGCGGTGCTCTTCTATGAACATAGAATTGGGATAATTTACAATTTACAATCTCTAATAAAATTTTATTCTGGATCAATTAATTGATTAGCCTACTGATTAATTTATGATGAAAATCAATAAATGTAGAACAAAAATAATGGAAAGCAGCCTGTTGACATCAAATTGTGAGGTGTAAAGCTAAAGGAAGTAGGAATCTTCTTAGGAAGCAAAATAACCAGTGATGGACGAAGCAAAGAGCATATAAAAATATGTTGGCTCTGGCAAAGAAAGCATTTCTACAGAAAAGGAATCTCTCTTTTCTATTCCTATCTCTTTCTCCCTCAGAAGTGCTGAAATAGCTAGGGATTCACCTCACACCAGGCATGCTGCAACTGCTTGCATGACTCATGTAGATAAGATACATTTACGTGTGGACAGTCGAGTCAGAACAGGATCTTTCTTATAAAATAATATGGTATATTGGCTTTCAAGGCCAAGGAATTAAAACTCCGCAATTTTCTATGTTTTTGCTGAGTTCTAATTCCTTGGAAGCCTTTAGAGCAGACACGGGCAAGCACTTTAGGAACAGGGCCACATGCAATACAGAATAATCTAGGCGGGCCGGAAAAAAAACAGATCATAACTGTGTTTATAGATGGATTATAAAACTGTTAATTCTGAATGTTAAATCAAACAAAACTTATAGGCTACAATGGTAGAAAACCTAGGAAAAAAGAACACACCTTCATTATTTGTTACAAGAGGAAGGAGTATGTGACAAGTATTAATAATAATATCGTATGGCCTCGAGTGCCGGGTGCAAGCTTTTGTTATTTGACACCCAAAGGATAGCTTGCATGTCGAATTTCATTGTTCCTTGAAGCACTATGAAAGTCAAGGAGGTTAGATATCTAAGCTCCTTGAACACTATAGCGCTTTCTAGTACAGAAATGAGGAACCTTGTGTTGGCGGAAACTCCCGAGATTAATTTTGCCATTAGGAACACGGCCTACTGAATTCAAATGGGTTCTTTGACATGCCAACATCGTATGACATGGTGTCGTAATTTTTGCTGCCTTTCTAAAATCACTTACCATGGCCAGAACATCACTTCCCGGAGCTTTACTATTCGTCATTTCTTTTATAGACTTCCCTATTTCACTTTCTAAAATGCTATGTAACCCAACTTTTAGGTAGGTTACAGAGCCAGCTTCTAGTTATTTTGTTGGTAGTATTTATTTATTTATTTTTTGTTTTATCTGGTTGCCAGCCATGGCCACTTATTGGTGCAGCACCATCGAGAATCTTGTGTGTTCAGTGCCATAGAGATTCTCGGTGGTGGTCTGGCTATTGCTGGTAGGTGGCTTTGGCTAATGGCAAGGTTTGCTTTGCCTTGAAGAGGTAACCATGGGGATGTGAGTGTTTTGAGGCTACCAGGCAGAATGGAAGTTGGCTTTTATGAAAATATTTGGAGAAATGTGATGTTTCCTTGAAGGTCTGGAAATTGGTTAAGATGAAGAGAGATTATGTGAGGTTTTTAATAAGGTCTGGCAGTTGGTTTTGGGAGAGAGAAGTGATGGTTGTGGTTGATACTCTGAAAGAGATGGAGGTTATGGAAACCTGTTTATATGTCTCACAAACAGGTATTGTTAGTTTTGATTGCCAGAGATCAACCCCTTGGAGAAGAATTATTATTAATAAAAGTGTGAATTTTTTAAGAAGTCGGTGTACTGTTCTTTGTGGATTCATTTTAGCAACTAGGTATTGCCCCACTATCCTGAAAGCCTTTCAAAATAAGAAGAATTTGCTGCTCAATGAGCACCTCAACATGAAGATAAGGAAGTCATTTCTCAATACCTTTGTTTGGAGTGTGTTGACCTATGGATGTGAAACATGGACACTGGGGAAAAGAGAAGAATCAAAACTTGAGGCAGCTGAAATGTGGTTTTGGAGACGAATGACCCGAACAAGCTGGATGGAATGAAAGACAAATGAGCTTGTTCTGAACCAAATTCAAGAGCATCAATGCCTGTTGAGCACCATCAAAAAAAGGAAATCAAAATTCATGGGACACATACTCAGACATGACACTCCCCTCCAGGTCATTTTTGAAAGAAAATTTTTGGGGAAGAAACCAAGGGGACGACCAAGACAATCGTATCTCAAGAACATTGTCAAGGAGATGGAATGTGACTCGTATGCCAATATGAAGAGAACTGCTGAAGACTGTAAGAAATGGCTGCAACAACAAGGCTTTTTGCCTTTAGAGGCTGATGATTATTCTGAGGTGGCAAGCTTGGTGGATTACATAAATATTACAAGTGTCACCCAACTAAGGGGCTGGATTAGATTTATATTACAGCTATATCCTAATTCTTCCTCTGTTACTGATTTTTTCTTCTAATACTAACTCTTTATTACTTGGTCTCTGATCCCATTCATATAGGCTAGATCTTCTTTGTATTCTTTCCATCTCCAATATTACCTCAACCCCTGGCACTATACAGCCCATGACGGGCTAAGGCCGACCAAGCGACCGCTGCCCAGCCATTTGGCCTGCAGATATTGGAGTGACGCGTGATGAGCGCGTCGGGTCCCCTCGGCCGTTAATCTTGGTTTTCGTGATCGGGGCGCTGTCTTACTGTCAGACAGCTACTCAATTGTCCGCACGAGGCAGAGTGCATCCCGTTCCAACCCTCACGTCAGTTTTAAAAATCCCTGATGGAGCCGGGGATCGAACCCAGGGCCTCCGGGTGAGAGGCAGGCGCGCTACCCCAACACCACGGGGCCTGCCCAATATTACCTGGGTATCACTTACTGTCCTCCCTTCCTTTGTTTCATAAGTAGTATTATTATTCTTTTCTCTATTATCAGGATAGTTAAAAGGGACTTAAAACCAGTAACATTATTATTATTATCTTTGCTTCTTTATACGAGGGCTGCTTTCTTTTCAACCTCTCATGGGCTATATAAAAATAACTGATTGACATACGAAACTGGTTTTATTACTAAATGTTTGCTTGCTTTGTAGTGATGTTTCAACATCGCCAAAACATTTGTCGTACCATTACACCAGCTTTCCAATGCCCTCTGCAAAGAATTCTGCCACTGAGGTGGGTAGGTACGTCTGGGCAGTCTTCTGAAGTTTTTCCTTTTTGGCTAGGCGTTGCCGCCCAACCATACCTTTAATTCAATCAAAAGTTCTCAAAAGAGAAAAAAAATGAGTATTGTCCGTTGAGCCATTATAATTAACACTAATTGACTCTGGTGGTGCACTGGCATGCTCGTGATGTGGCCACATATGTGGCGAGGCGACTAGCATGGCCTTCTCAGTGTGTACCTGCTACGCGTCTTGGTAGGTGTGCCTTCACCAACTGAAGAGCCCAATTGGCACGCTGGGGCGAAACACTAGCAATGTGTTGAGTTATGCTGGACATTTTTATCACTTTTAGTGTTAATACCTTTAATTCTCGAAAAAAGTGAAAATCATTCAGTGCTGGTTTGGACTAAACGACGGATGATCGAAAACTTCCCACTTGAATTCATTGAGAAAGTCTATCGTAACGTTGTCACAGTGCGGTCAAGAATGATTTTCACCTGTTTCGAGAATTAAAAGTATGGTTGGGCGGAAAACGTCTCACCAAAAAAGGAAAAACTTCAGGAGACTACCCAGACGTACCCACCTCAGTGGCGGCAGAATTCTTCGCAGAGGGCATTGGAAAGCTGGTGTAACGATACGACAAAAATGATTCAATCGTTTGGCGATTATGTTGAAACATAACTACAAAACAAGCAAACATTTAGTAATAAAATCTGTTTGGTATGTCAATCTGTTGTTTTTATACAGCCCATCGGAGGTTGGAAAAAGACAGCCCTCGTACATTAAATGATATTTCCCCTCCTTTTCTAATTTTTCTATTTCAATACAATTCATCTTACACCATTTTGCTTTAGCTTTATCAGTCTGTCTTCTTAGTTCATTATTAAATCTTTTATAAAATTTTCTCCCCTCTTCAGTGTTGACGGATTTCCATTTCCCTTATTACCTATCGTTTCTTTTGCAGCCTCTTTTAAACTATCTCTAACACTTTGCCATCTCTCATTTATGCTGCCTTTTGATTATTTTGTTTTCAGGCATTGAATATAATTTTTCTAAAATTCTTCCTTTTTTCCATATTCTTTTAAGCTCTGAATATTATTTCATTTCTCAATTTACTCCTCCATGTCTTTTTTTTTTCAGCGGCTTCGGTGGCGTAGTTGGTAGCATGCTGAGCTTCTATGCCCAAGATAGCGGGTTCAAATCCGGCTGAAGTTGTCGGATTTTTCAAGGATGTTAAAAATCCCTCAGTATGCCTTCCTTCGGAGGGGAAGTAAAGCCAGCGGTCCCATGTCATAGATTTATGGCATGTTAAAGAACCTTCCACTAATTACACCAGTGTGAAGCTAAATTGTATAGGTTAAGAATGTAAACAATGCTCTTAGGTACCTACATTCATTGCCAAGAGCTGACTGCGGTAGCTAAGTTCTGAACTAGTAGTCGTTGACGGTGGCGTTTGGCGGCAAAAGTTGGAACTATTTGAAAAATTCAAAAGTCTGCAGTCCTTACTTGAATTAAAAAACAGATAACACACACTAATACAGTCATCACAATTAACACCGGTTATCAGACAGATTCTACACACACCCAAAGAACACGGGGCTACATGACCGCGTTGTTGCAGCCTCTAAACTTAGGAACCAACCAACCAACCATGTCTTTTTCAATTTTATTTCTATTTCTGCTACAACTAAATTATGATTCGAAAATATGTCCGCCCCAGGGTAACCTTTAGCACATTTTAGACTGTTTCTGTAATGTTTATGAATTGAAATGTAGTCTATTTGATATCTTTTACCATCTAAATACCGACAGCAGTGGCTACGCTGGCTAAAGCGCAGCATTAGGTCATGGGGCCAAGATCTCTGCTGACTCGGTAGATGCGTGGGTTCGAACCCCACCGTCGGCCGTCCTTGAAATGGTTTTCCGTGGTTTCCCATTTGCAACACCAGGCAAATACTGGAACGTTACCATCTGACAGGCCACGACCGATTCCTTCCACATCCTTGCCCAGTTTCATTCATCTTCATCCATTCCATCTCTCATCCCGACGCACAGGTCGCCCATGGGCGTCGATTAGAAAGACCTGCATTCGGCCTCTCAGGAGGCCACACGACAAAAAAAAACCATCTAAATGTGATTTCCAGGTATATCTCCTTCTTTTATGATTCTCAAATAATGTGTTTCCTTATTTGTAGTACACCTAATTAGTATGTATTTTATTATGCAAACCATTAGGGGCATACGACCTAGTTGGTTTCTCTCCTTAAAAGAGCAATCGTCACCATCATAATGGGGCCTTAAGTTAGGAACCATCCCAGCATTTGCCTGGAGTAGTAGTGGGGAACCATGGAAAACAACTTCTAGAATGGCTGAGGTGGCAATCGAGTCAGTCTCTTCTCACAGGGCTGAATGTACCCAATTCCAGCCCTCAGAACAGAATTGAGTTTCTTGGCTGAGCCAGGAATTGAACCTGGACCTCCGAGGCGACAGCCAAAAATGCTAGCCACTATACCACAAGGTAGTCTTAGATATAAGTCAGTAATTAGTATTTATTTATCAACCAAATCATAAGGGGCACATGACCATGATGTTTCATTTCATCATCATAAAGTTGGATGACCTGAAGTAGAAGAACCTCATCCTTACTTAGTATTCAAGGTCAAGTCTTTATATTATCAACATTTTAGTTCTGTATAATTGGCTTTCAAGAATATAATGTGATATTGTATCTTTATAGAAAACACACTCTTATGCATAATGTTAAGGCAGAAGTATTTGCAAACCAAATGAGGAACAGTTAAATGAAAGTGTATGAACTTGCCACATAAAGTAAAACATTTCCAGAGTTGAATACTAATTAATACAAAGTCAGTTCATCCCCACTGAAGGTCAGCATGTGATCTAGAGTATATAAGGCTCACGGCAAAGTGAGGATGGCACATTCTTCACTTGTAACCAGATCCACAGCATCTTCCAAGTAAGTATACAGTCATAACTTTGTATTAAATAGTAAAGATTTTAAATCATCACATGGCGAATTGCATCTTTCATAAAAATGCATGCTCATCTGTAGCAACTGAAGCTGCTTTGGGATCATTCTCAACTGACACTGTTGTTTCTAAGCCTTCTGCAAACTGACAAATTGCAGCTTTCCATGACCTTCTGTAGTATATTCAAGGCTGCTTTGGGATCATTCTCAACTGACAAGTGTTGTTTTTAAGCCTTCTGGAAACTGACAAATTACAGCTTTCCATGGCCTTCTGTAGTATATTCAAGGGTGCTTTGTGATCATTTCCAACTGACAGTGCTGTTTCTAAGCCTTCTGGAAACTGACAAATCACAGATTTCCATGGCCTTCTGTAGTATATTTGAGGCTGCTTTGGGATCATTCCCAACTGACAGAGTTGTTTCTAAGCCTTCTGGAAACTGACAAATCACAGATTCCCATGGTCTTCTGTAGTATATTCAAGGCTGCTTTGGGATCATTTCCAACTACCGGGTGAGTTAGCTGTGGTCGTTACGGCATGACTGCTGGCAGTCGCTCACATCCGGGAGGCGAGGAGGTTCGAATTCCCCCGCCAGCAACCTTGAAGATGGTCTTTTGTGTTTTCCCATCTTCTTTCCAGGCAAATGCCGGGGTTGGTCCCTAACTATAGGCCACAGCCGCTACCTACCAAATCCTCGTCCTTACATTCAAACTTTCCTCCCCAGACAATACTCCACACGTGATGGTACTTGTAGCTCACCCATTGGGCGTCCGCCTCGAAGCAGCTACAAACCTGGCGAGCCAAAAAAAAAAAAAAAATCCAACTGACTGAGTTGTTTCTAAGCCTTCTGGAAACTGACAAATCACAGATTTACATGGCTTTCTGTAGTATATTCAAGGATGCTTTGGGATCATTCCCAACTGACAGTGTTGTTCCTAAATCTTCTGGAAACTGACAAACCACAGCTTTCTATGGCCTTCTGTAGTGTATTATAGGCTGATTTGGGACCATTCCCAACTGCCAGAGTTGTTTCTAAGCCTTCTGGGGAAACTGACAAACCATGGCCTTCTGTAGTGGAATCAAGACTGGTTTGGGATCACATTCAACTGATAGTGCTCTTTCTAAGCCTTCGGGAGGAACTGATAAATCAAAAGGAAGGAAGATTGTAGTTTTACATGACCATGCATCTTGTGATTATGAGCCACGGGACCTCCTTTATACGTGGAATCCGAACCACAGGACATGACATTTCACTTCGAAAATCTCACATGCATTGACCGTGAATCAAACCCAGTCCACCTTGGTGAGAGGCCAACAGCTTGACCTCTGCACCACCACGCCATAAAACTGATAAATCCAAGCTTTCCATGACCTGTATAGGCCTACTGTACATTTTTTTCATGTTCACTCAATTCAACACTAGATTGTGAAGTTGTTTTCTCGGCCAAACATTTTTGAAATCAGTGTTGCCTGAAAATACCAATTTCATATTTTTCATGGCCTCCTACAATATAGGTTGGTACAGGCAAGGAAAGCATTTCTGTTGACATCAAATAAAGATTTAGGTATTTTTGAAAACCTTTGTCTGGAGCGTTGCGCTCTATGCAAGTGAAACTTTGATTGCTGGCAAAGCAAAAAAGAGGTGAATAGAAACATTTGAAATGTGGTGTTACAGGAGAATGACACATGATGAGGTATTAAGACAAATGGGAGAGGAGAGATATTTCTGGTGACTGCTAGTGAAGAAAAGAGATAGGTTGGTAGGCACGCAGGAATAGCAAACATAGTTATGGTGGGAAGGGTTGAGGACAACAACTGTAGGGGTAGGCTAGTCCAAGCTTAGAATATGTTAAACAGATTAGTTAGTTATTGAGGTTTTAAGGGGCTGAACTACGAGGTCATCTGCCCCAGATTGCCTCGGATGTAGGGTGTTGTAGCTATGTAGAAATGAAACGATCAGCTCAAGACAGGGAGACAACATGTTCCTATCAGATGTTCTTCCAGCTTGTTTAACACAAGGAAATTGCATAATAGTTCATTATTGTTGTTTTAAGGGGCGAAACTACGAGTTCATCTGCCCCTAAATTGCATAACATATCACAAGTTTTTTGCATATGTTTTTGATGGAAATTGTGAAAGCTCCAGCATACAATCCAGATCTTGCACCAGTTTAATATGCAGTGAATAACTATTTGAGATCTGATCAAAGAAAATTAGTTCAGCTTTAGATTGAGTCAGTCAGAAATGAATGAATGAATGAATGAATGAATGAATGAATTAATTAATTAATAAGTTTTCCTTTAATATGAAAATTGTTTCTCTTTCAGAACTTCCAACCTTCAAAATGAAATTCGTTATTCTCCTGGCTGCTTTGTGTGCTGTAGCCTACGCAGGGTAAGTATCATTTGTCCTGTCTGTATCTGCCAACAATGACCATGTGGCATGAGCTTTCTCTTACATACAGCGGATGCTCGCTAGTTTAGCAGATTCAAAGGGAATGTGTAGGACAGCAGCAGGGGACAATACGTGGTAAGATATTGGGGATAGGATGGACATGTATATAGTCGGCTATTAACAGGAGGAACGTAGCTGTGCCACACGATAGAACAAACTGGAGCAAATATTCCTTTCCAGAGTCGGTTCTCGTGAATACTACAGAGAATTATCATGATATAACTATCAATCTATGATAATAGACTAATAATATTACTTCTTCGTCTTTGCAAATGGGTCACTTAGGACCATGCTGAATCAGGAAGCAGCCATAACCTCAGAATAATAACCTCAAAGAATAACGAAAATAAACAAAATTTAAGTTTTGGGTTGTTATTTATTATAAGAAAATCTTGGTTAATATGGAAGATTTAAGTGGGAAACCACTTCCAGGATTGCCTCAGGAGGCTGAGTGTACCTCATCCCAGCCTTCAGACCAGAATTAAATGTCTTGGCAGGGCCATGAATCGAACACGGGTGTCCGCAGTGACAGCCAACAATGGTAGTCACTATGCAACGAGGCGGACCCTACCTTTCTAACGGATGTCATTGTTAATTTCAGATCCCATAACTGCCGATGCGCTGTCTTCTTCACTTCTGATGTTTCCGATGACCATAAAGTGTATAATATCCCAGAGTACTTCATGCTAAGTTGCCAACCAACAGAACCATGCCGCATGAGCTGTCTTGCTACCGTAAGTGTTATTTACTGTCAACACCACATTTCAAAATCTCATGATTCGTATCTGATCCTTCATTGTCCATGATTCAGCTTCAAGCACATCACTATGATTTTAATGAATAATAAGTTAATACATTTATATTCGACGATGTCGAGATGTAAATATTATATGTCAAAAAACTGTATCATAATGAGGGTCATTATAACACTATTTTTCATTATGAAACAGTTTCTCCCACCAATCAGAGCTCAAGAAACAGTTGTGTGACCAATTCGGTAAGGATAGCATCGCATCTGCGCTGACTCCAACAGCCTTCTATTTTCATAGTGGAGTATTCCAGGAGGCCACGGTATTCTCTGCGTCCCATGCGCTCTGTTCAGTACATAAAACTGGTGACATCTTGACAGATATTTAAGAATATTTATGTTCGAACAAAAAATAGTTATAATTATCGTTGAACATAAATGTACTAAATGATTAATGGGCCATGAGAAAGAGGGCACTTATCTTCTATGGTCACATAATCAGAATGGACAACAAGAGACTGAACTCAAGAATCTTCAACATCATTTCTAGAGGGAAGGGGACAAATGCCAAATGGATGAGACTCGTTCGAAAAGACCTTGAATTTTTAGAAATTGATCCCAAAGATAAATGTATAACGCTGATCAGAACACCCGACCCTCTCCAGTCATTGACAACTAAAACATTGCGTCTGGAGTGGGAGTAAAGTGGACTCGAGCAACCCATAGTGCAAAGATGATGGAATACTGGGCTAAGAAGAGTTAGGAACCACGTGGTCCAACAGGCCTCAACGAACCAAGAAGAAATGATTAATGATGGTTGGTTCCTCAATTTAGGGGCTGTGACAACGTGGTCATGTAGCCCAGTGTACTTTGGTTGTGTGTAGAATCTGTCTGATAACCGGTGTTAATTGTGATGACTGTATTAGTGTGTGTTATCTGTGATTCAGGTAAGGACTGCAAACAATCAATTTCAAGTAGTTCCTACTTTTGCTACCAAATACTACCATCAAATACACCTAGCTGCAAACTTGGCTACTAGATGCCACTGCAACCGGCACCTTGCAGCCAATGTTGGAACTTAGTAGAGCATTAATCAAATCTAACCTACAAATTTAGCTTCACACAATTGTAGTTAGTGGAAGGTTCCTTTACATGCCATAAATGTATTACATGGCCCACCGGCTCTACTTCCCCTCCGAAGGGATTTTTAACGCTCTTAAAAAATGCGATGACTTGGACTGGGTTTGAACCTGAGATCTTGGGTAACTATGCCACAGAAGCAGCCAGATAATAATTTGTCATCACTCTTTGCAAATTCTAAAAACTTTGCTTTATAAACATTAGACTGTGCAGATCTAATCCAGGAATATACACTTTCCCATTGCGAAAGATATGTTCATATACTGTACTCTTATACTTCATTTTCTTTTTTGGTGGTGTTTTAGCTTCGCCATCACTGCCCATTATTGTATTATAACTATTGACCCAATACGGCTCATAGGTGATCACGCGAAAGCACCACCAGCTAAGCAATTCAAAGAACGAAAGGAATTACGCATTCATTGGTTTAGCAGACAAGGAAATTTAAACTCATTGGTTGGCCATTTCTAAACGAGATAATCGATAGAAAAAACTTGATATAGAATCAGTTGCGTTTGCTCTCGAACATATAAACGAATTTCTTCGACTGTGGGCGCAAAATTTAAATGATTGAAACTGAATGATTTTACTAGACGAAAAAATATGGGAGAAGTTCACCCATAGAGAAAGAAAATACGGAGCCAGGAGATCGTGAAAAAATTGGGTCAAATACGGGAGAGTTAGTCACCCTTTTTGTAACAACTTGCCAATCTTCTCTATTCTCCGCCGTCCTCTTCAATTCACGATATGATTTTGCTATTTGTAACAAAAAAATAAAAAATTAAAAAATTGTATTGAAAGAAGGCTTTTGTATAAATAGACATTGCTAATTGCTTGGTCATGACGCCAATATTTCATCCTGGAGTGTACTGACTTAATGTATTAACTCAATACCTTTGAAGTGGATGTGATTGTACTGTATTTTTATATTTCACAGATGACGGGAATGACTGATAATGGAAACCTAGAACATGTGACTCCTCAGAATATAACAATTAGGGATATGGCCTGCAAGAACTACAAGCAGGATATCCAGAACGGACAGGTAAGGAGCTTTTGGTATTACAGTGAAATCTCTCAATTGCGGACACTCATCATCATCCTGAACCAACTAGAGTTGCCTGGGTGTGGTATATGAGCCCCCTCCATTTCACCCTGTCCTTGTACCACTCCTCCTCCACCAACTTGTCCCAACCTCTCAGCAGTACATCGTTCTTGACTGTATCTATCCACTGCTATCGTGGCCTTCCCACGGATCGTCTTCCTTCTACGTTTCTCTAAAATTCCTTCCTTGCAGTTCTGTTTGCTGGCATCCTCTTCATGTGACCAAACCACTTCAGTCTTGAGATCTGGATCTTATTGAGGAGAGAATCATCTATTCCTACTTCTTCTCTAATCTTCTCATTCCTGATCTTGTCTTTCTTGGTTTTCTGAATCATGGTACGTAGAAATTTCATTTCGGCTGCCTGCAGTTTAGAGTTATCTCTATTGGACACTAATCGGACAAAATAATTTGTCCGTATCTGGGAGGTGTCCTTAAATCGGAAAGGCCACATTTTGAAAACGAAATTGAGTCAAGACAGAAATAAAAATTTAATATGTACCGGTACATTACATACTAAACAAAATACAAAACTATACAATAGTTAGGTTATACACATCTCCAATTCTTCTTTTTTTTAGTCAATTTTACCCTTCAGGTTGGAGCCTCCATGGCTTAGGCGGCAGCACGCCGGCCTCTCACCGCTGAGTCCGTGGTTCAAATCCCGGTCACTCCATGTGAGATCTGTGCTGGACAGAACGGAGGCAGACAGGTTTTTCTCCGGGTACTCCGGTTTTCCCTGTCAAATTTTCATTCCAGCAACACTCTCCACTATCATTTCATTTCATCTGTCATTCATTTAATCATTGCCCCAGAGGAGTGCGTCAGGCCTCGGCAGCCGGCACAGTTCATATCCTCGCCGCTAGATAGGGGCTTCATTCATTCCATTCCTGACCCGGTCGGAGACTGGAAGCAGGCTGTGGATTTTCATTTCATTTTACCCTTCAGGTTGGTGGATCCCACGGACTCAGCGAGGGAACTCACCACTACCGCCTTTTCAGGCAGTGTCCTAGAGCTGGGAACACTTGGTTGGATTGGATACAACTGGGGAGGTGTGATCAGCACTTCGCACAGGCGGCCTCATGAAGGATGGGAAGGGAGGGAAAGATTGGGATGGATAGGCAAGGAAGAGGGAAGGAGGCGGCCGTGGCCTTACAGTATGTACCATCCCGGCATTTGCCCGAAGACGAAGTTGGAAACCAAGGAAAACCACTTCGTGGATGGCTGAGGGGGCAATCGAACCCCCTCTACTCATTTGGACCACCCGAGGCTGAATAGAACACGTTCCAGTCCTCATACCACGTTTCAAATTTCGTGGCAGAGCCGGGAATTGAACCCAGGACCTCCGGGGCGGCAGCTAACCTTGCTGACCGCTACACTACGATTACCGTAAATAAAAGCAGTAAAGCAGAATGCAGTACAGTACTTACAATTTTAAGATGATTTCTTAAATAAATCAGGCAGGTTGGTTTGTCCAGTGAACTTTGCATGAGTAAATTCCTTTTTATTATTAACAGAAAAGCGTACAAATGTGCATAACATAGATTTACACTAGTTTAGTCTTCGCCATAATCGCACAGTGATTCCTGGTTATTTTTGCATCGTGTGATGTTATATATGTCACAGAACTGGTCACATAACGAGCACACGCAGAGTTCATTTGGGGTGTGGTAGGACATGTTTTTACATATTTTATGGTAGTACCCATGCTCTGCTAACTTTATCACCACATGACTTAGTTTCTGATTAGCGTTGGTCCAGTTCCGGTTGATCATGGCATCCGTACTGTAAAATTCTAGTGGGATGTCCTCTCTTTTAAGGAGTTGTAAACAGTAGCAGCCAACCAATCCTTATCAATTGAAGACCCCACAGAAAGAACGGGGTAAGTCCATTTTTTCCGAAAATGAGTTCCGGGCGCATTCTGGTGGCCAGCCATCGTCATTATAGTTCAGTTGAAATTAATTTCAAATAAAGCGGTAAGTCAACGAGATACAGAGGTTTCCACTTTTAGTGGAAACGGAAAGAACGTCCCATATCCTATAACTCTTTTCATAATTTAACTTTAGTTTTATTTGTTTTACATGTACCGGTACTTCCTATATCAGAAACAAATTTGGCAAAATAGAAAACTATAATTTTTACCTTCAATTGGGCTGTTTTAAGTATTTCTGTTTAGTGTTGAAAGTTTAAATTCGCTCTCCTGAAAAATGTACAGAATGTGACTTACCCTGTTTTTTTCCATGGAGTCTTCAATTGTTCTTGCACATTACTGACCTGAGAGGTGGACACTGTATGCAGTCTTTAGCCTATTCTTCTTAAAAACATGTACGGGAATACAGCAGCCTACAGTCTTCCAAGTAGAGATATTCTCATTTTGCAAATTTTACGTTTGACACTCACGGTTCTTTCTCACCCTCGTATATAGCTTACGCTGTTTTGTTCTTGTGAAGGTTTTCATGTAGACTATCTTATAATCCATTTAGTCCGATGACAATGAGAATGTACTCTGAACTGTGACATTTGTGATGAATGAGGTACATTCGTTGAACCGCGCAATTGAATACAGTTTTCCCTCATATCAAGCAGTCTTTTACATTACCACCTACCCCCCTCCTCTAATTAAAATAGCGCAATACCCGGAACAATTACCCGCCAGCCGCCATTGCTACTGATCCGCTGAGGAAGGCCATGTATTCATCATCATCTTGCACAGTTTCCAGCCACTGGCCGGGTCTGTTTGGAACATAAGCCTCTCCAACGTCTTCTGTCTTCCCACCATCTCTCAGCCTCCACCCTTGTCCTCTCTTCTTCACGCTTTCTTCCACCCCCTTCAGCCACCTGTCTCTCGGTCTCTTTCCTTCCCACTTCGTCTCGTGTATCCTCCTGGGTATCCTCTTCTCCTCCATTCGTTTACATGTCCATACTATCTAAGTCTACATTTCTCTATACCATCTGTAATGGTTCCTCCTTCATTAATTCTCTGGTCCTCTCATTTCTTATTCTGTCCATCTTTGTAGGTCCAATACTGCTTCTCAAGAACCTCATCTCACTGGCCTGTATTTTGCTCTTCTCCCTTCCTTTCATAACCCAGGTCTACGAGGCATACGTCAGGATAGGGACAGGGTATGTCCGATATATGATCTTTTTGCTGTTCTGAGGGACATCCTTGCTCCATAACAATCTTCTCACACTCCTCCGGAATGCTTCTGCCTGTCTCCCCCGCTCATTTATTTCTCTATCGTTTCTTCCATTATCTTGTATCAGGCTTCCCAGATACTTGAAACTCTCCACTTTCTTCAGCTGTTCCCCACCAATTGTTATTCCCATTGTGGTTCTTTCCTTCTTCCTTGTGATCACCATCTCACTCTTATTTATGCTAAATTTCATCCCATATCCTTGTATTATTCCTTCCCACACGTCCAACTGTTCCTGTACCTCCTCCTCCTTGTTTCCCCAAATCATCAAATCATCTGCAAACACCATTTCTTTCATCTTTCCTTCCCCAATTACTTGTGCCACTCGGGTCATTATGTCATCCATCACCACAATAAAAAGTAACGGTGACAGTGCACTTCTTTGTTTCAGGCCGTTTCTCTGTTCCAACCAGTCCGATCTCTCTCCTCACACTTTCACACAGCTCACGCTTCTCTTGTACATCTCGTTTATCCTCCTTATAATCCATTTTTCTACTCCTCTATCCTCCAGGGACTTCCATACTTTGTCTACATGTATTAAATGATATATTTCTCATTTCAGCTCGGAGTGTACTACAGCACCTGTGGTAATGGCTGGCAGAAGATCAGAGATGCTAATGGAAAGGTCTGCTGCAAGGATGGAGCATCTATTGCCTGCTAAGCTCTCTGATGAAACCACTGGACTTTGAAAACCTTACCAACTACAGTACAATTTCTCTTCAAATAACTCCATGCAAAAACATTATCTGTTAATATCTTCTCTTAGATTAAAATAAATCAAATGCAAGAAATTAATTTTGTTGTTATTACATAAAAACCAAACCTCAAATCCTTGCCATGTTCTCCTAGATTTAAGGCCACCACACACAGAAAGCTAGGCTAAGCTATGCTACGAGGTGTTATGAAAAATATCGCTCTCAATGCATTTAAGTAGAGTGACACACACAGGCCGCTATGCTAAGCTATACTATGCAAAGCTAAGCTAAGCTGAGCTAGACAGATCGCTAGGCAGGCGATTTTCTTGGCTGTAGCTGGCCTGGCGCATGCGCTTTTCATTTCGGAACAGTTGATCTGGCGGGCTGTCGTAGACTTTTGAGTTGTCTGCGTAGCCGTGTCGTGTGAGTGTAGTGCAGTGATTCAGGTAGTACCGTACTACGTTTTATTTATACAATGGGTGACAGGCCAAAAGAAGAAGAAGAAAAATACACGGTGAATTCCATCATTTGATTCAAGAACTAAATGGAAATGATGAAGATTTTAAAAGTTACTTTCGTCTAAGTCAGAAACAATTTCACGAACTTCTCTCTATTATTGAGGGTGTATTTTCACTGTAGAAAACTATGGCAGTTGGCGTATGCTATAGTTTATTCCACATATTTTTCAGTTCATTGCCTAAAAAAATGTATCTTTCAGCTACCTGGTAACTGGGAACAGATTAAAAACTATAGCATATAGTTACAGGATGGGGGCCTCAACTGTATCATCTATAGTAAATGATGCCTATGAAGTGATATGGAATCGACTACAGGACAAAGTGCTACCAATACCTTCAGAGGAAAAGTGGAAACTGATTGCAAAAGATTTTGAAAATCTGTGGAATTTTCCCCATTGTATAGGGGCTCTTGTTGGAAAACGTGTACTTATTCAAGCCCCACCAAATAGTGGAACAACATTCTACAATCACAAGAAGACATTTTCTTCTCCCCAATTTCACGTATCCAGAATCGTCTTCTCTTTCTGTTTCTTTCTTTTTCTTCATCTTCGATGACAGCAGCCAATAAAAGAGCCTCCTCTTCAATGCCAGTCATCCTTAAACTGCTACCTAGCTTAGTTTAGCTTAGCTTTTTGTTCGTGTCATAGCACACCATAGCTTGGCATTGCTTAGCATAGCGTAGCTTAGCTTTCCGTGTGTGATGACCTTAAGAATCCTATTTGTCTTGGTTTAATCCAATCAGCGCTATGCCTGATGAGTGATGATGGATATAATTTTTCCATTGCTATTAGCTGCCATTTGCCGCATTCGATGTTGCTTTGTTGTCGACATTTCACCATCGTTACAGTAGGCTTAATTCTTGAAAGATGACAATGAACGCCTATCTATACATTTATTAACATACAGGCTAACCTAATTAAAGTTCCATGTACATGGTTTCTCCTGTTGTATATATATTATTTATTTACATAGTTTACGCTCACATTGGAGCACTTAAATCAAACCAAATACATGTAAGTCCTCTACGGATTCACAGGGAATTAAGCTGTCGTCTTCCTCCTCTCAAAAAACCTCTTCATTCTTACTCTCCTTTCCTCATCTCATCAGTTATGACATCGTATTGTTTTTGTTGATTAACTTTTAGTGTAAGTCTTACATGTTTGTTTTTCAGAATAATTTTTCTCCTCTATTTTCAATTTGTCTCATTGTATTCTTCTTCTTCTTCTTCCTGGCGTTGTTCCCAATTATTTTTTGGGGTCCGCCACTCTGCACCACGCTCTCCATTTGTTGCAGTTTGCTGCATCTATAGGATGAAGACCTACGATGCGCATATCGTCGTGTAGGGTATCCATCCAACGCCTTTTTGGTCGTCCTGGAGGTCTTTGTCCATCAGGCTCGAGACCAAGTGACTTGCTTACAATGGACTCTGTATTTGCTCGGGCTACATGCCCGTACCAACGCAACCGAGTCTCCCTCATGTTGGCTGGAATAGGGGCAATTCCAAGAGTATTGCGGACGTCTTCGTTCTTAATATGATCCAGCCGTGTAATTCCCAAGGACCATCGTAGCATCCGCATCTCCATTGAGTGCAAGGCTTGTTCATGTTTCTTTGTATTAGGCCAGCATTCAGCACCATACAAAGCAACAGTTCGGACGACTGATTGATAGATCTTAGTTTTGAGGCACAAAGGGATCTTGCGGTCACAGAGAACACCTGTGATCTGGCGCCACTTCATCCATGCAGCATTCACTCTTGCTCGGGCATCCGAGACTGTGTCACCATCAGGTCTCACAACGGAGCCAAGGTATCGGAGATGTGAAGCCTTTGGTAGTGGGGTGCCATCTTCTATGATGGTCCCATCTGTCTGGGAACCACATTCAAGGTACTCAGTCTTAGTGAGGTTGAGCCGTAGTCCAAATTCACAGAGTCTCGCATTCCAGAAGTTGACCAAGTGCTCTAGATCATTAAGGGTCTCGCTTGCAAGCATGACATCATCGGTGTACAGTAATGTCCATGGTGGTTGCCTCTGCAAATCGGCAGTCACTGTATCCATACATAGGATAAACAAGAGTGGAGATAGTGCAGATCCCTGGTGAACCCCAACTCGAATATCGAACTGTTTGATGAGGCCAGCAGCACTGTGTACAGAGCTAGTTGTATTATTGTAGAGGAGTTGGACCCAACGCAGATAAGCTTCTGGTACGCCATGAGATCGAAGAGAATACCATATAAGCTGATGGGGAACCCGGTCGAATGCTTTCTCCAGATCCAGAAAAGCCATGTGAATTCGTCTCATTGTATTATTCAACTCATCTAAATCATTTTGAACTTCTAAGAACCAATTAGCTGGCCCCGTGGTGTAGGGATAGCGCGCCTACCTCTCACCCGGAGGCCCTGGGTTCGATTCCCGGCTCCGTCAGGGATTTTAAAACTGACGTGAGGGCTGGAACGGGGTGCACTCAGCCTCGTGAGGACAATTGAGTAGCTGTCTGACAGTGAGACAGTGCCCTGGTCACAAAAACAAAGATTAATGGCTGAGGGGACCCAATGCGCTGACCACGTGTCACCTCAATATCTGCAGGCCAATGGCTGGGCAGCGGTCGCTTGGTAGGCTTAGGCCCTTCACGGGCTGTAGTGTCACGGGGTTTGTTTAGTTAGTTAGTTGAACCAATTTTTAGGTAGATTTCATTAGAAAGCTAACTATTGCAATGGGTACCATGTTTCGACTTCCGGAAAATTTCGACATATCTTCGCGTTTCACATCCCCCAGACCCCAAAACCACCGTCAGTTCAAAAGTTTATATATAATTTATGTATATATATATCAGTTTCTTGTGGACACGATAACTACCGTAATTTTGCACCAATCACTTTGAATTTTTTACACAATATGTATCCCTATAAAATCTCGGTCGAGTTCGTTAATGGGCAAAATCGGTCGAAGGGGATGAAAATGGGGGGCTTTTTTCGAAAAAGTGAAATTTCGCTATAACTCTCTTAATACGTGAAATATCGAATCCATTCAAAGTTCATAATATGTGTCGGATAAGTGTCAAAAATTTATGTCAAATAAGTTTTTTGATAGCACCAACCATTGACCAAAGGGGTGGAAAAAAGTGGGTTTTTCGGGAAACATTAATCATATCTCTCTTAATAGGAACAATATCAAAACCGTACAAAATGGAAAATATTCCCCTAATAATTACCTAAAACTTTTGTCTGAAAGAATTTTTGATATGACCCACCATTACGCCAAGGGATGAGAAAAATGATTTCCGAATGTTAAAAAATGCCAAGTGCCATCAGTGGTTACCATAACAACGCTTTTAAATTGATAAGGGATGATCTATCAGAGGTTGCCAAGACAACGCCATTGACGAGATCACATTCATTTTTAGCCTACTTTTCACACTTTTCAAAAATGAGGAAAAAGTAGACTTATAAGATATATCCGGGAAAATGTGTATGTCCTTCTGTCTGTCTGTCTGTCCTTCTGTCTGTCTGGCTGTGTGCGTGTGTCTCCCCCCTATCAACTGCTAAACGGCTGCAGAAATCGAAACCAAATTTAGTATGAGTAAAGATGTATACCGGAATATCTCAGGCCCATATTTGAAAAAGATGCCAGTGCTACCAACTGCTAAAAAACGCACTAGAAATTTCTGCTCCATGTTGGATATCTTGGAAGGTATACATGGGAGCTATTCTAAAATTGGCACACATGTAGATAATACTATATCAGTTTAATTTCCAGGTGGCCATACATGACAGCATTGCCAAAATAATTTTAAGCCTTCTGATAAGTCCAATTTTTAAATGCATATAACTTCTACACTATCAATTGGATTTCAACCAAATTTTGTATGTAATATGTGTACATAAACATATATGACTGAGTGTATTCTTAAGAGCCACCAGGGCTGCCAACTGTTAATAATTGCTCTCTATTTTGTATCCAAATATATCAGAAAGTATGCAAGCCGACAGCTTTAAACTATGCACACGTAAATTACCCGACATTTTACATTAATTTGGAGTAACTTATATACGTCAGTTCTTCCAACATGATTCTAAGCCTGCTGATAGGACCAATTTTTAAATACATGTAACTTCTATACCAACAAATGGATTTCATCCAAAATTGGCAAAAAATATATAATATTTCAGATTATTTCTGACCAGCACTCGCATGACATTGTTGCCAACATGCTTTTACGTGTACTAATAGATCCAATGTCTAAATCCATGTAACGTCCTTTGGACTTAACCACATTTTGTATTCTGTACCTTAGGAGATGGAAGTAAGAATATATTCAGTCACCAGAGCTGCCAACTGTATTGCTCTATTAGGCTACATTATGCCTAGTATACCTTATTTCGAACTCATTAAGACATTTCGATATTACCCACTTAATTTCGGCATTATTCTAGATAGGTTCATATACTGTAGATTAATCTATGGCATGAATCTTAATTTTAAGAAAAGTAGGCTCTTTAGTTCGTCACGGAACTTCTTGTTCCATCTGACTATGAGGGAAGCGGCTGACTGGTAGCATGCTGAACTTCTATGCCCAAGGTGCTGGTTCAAAGCCGGCCAAAGTCGCCGGATTTTCTAAGAGCGCTAAAAATCCGTCAGCATGCTTTCCTTCGGAGGGGAAGTTACAACGTTCGTTGCAAGTTGCTGGTTGCGGTGGCATCTAGCAGCCAAGTTCACAGCTAGGTGTCGTTGACGTTAGTATTTGGTACAAAATTAGGTACTACTACTTAAAATTGACCGTCTGCAGACCTTACCTGAATTACAGACTAATACAGTCATCACAAATAACACCGTTTATCAGACAGATTCTACACACACCCAATGTACACGCGGTTACATGACCACCTTGTCGCAGCCCCTAAACTGAGGAACCAACCAACATCTCTGCGGGAGATAAAATTTTGCGTGAAGAAGTAACAGACTGTTAGATAGTTACACATTAGTTCCAAACCTTGCATAAGGACAGTGTGATCACAAGTATAAAAATTAACCCCAAATGACAAGAAGGTTACCATCCCCATAAGACAGTAAAATGTTAAAAGTATGCATAGAAAGAGGAAAAAATGTTAACTAACCTCCAATTGTAAAATACTTTCTCGCAATAAATGAGGTCTGATCCTCCTACGAAAACCTGCATATTTTGCCTATTATAGCCTATCCCCTAGTTTGCCCGGTGAAATCTACCTCCGCCTTCCGGCGTGCCGAGAGGATTTTTTTTTTCCAAAAGTAGTCATATAGTTGTTTTAGTAGTCTATTGTTATGCCATCTCAATAAATAACAGAAAATGTATACATATATATTGTATATATTTTCTAAAACCAGCATCTGCCTTAACCTAAGGTGACCATGGAGGTCCAGGATTATAGAAAAAGAATAGGGGGGGGGGGGACGACGACGACGACACACACACACGTACGCAGTTACACGAACTAAAGGTGATCTCATAAGCCTAATTTTTTCATAATTGAAAATAGGCTAAAAATCATTCTGTGAGTGAAGAATGAGTACATACAGTAACAAGGTCCCATTCAAAAGATCGTGCCAGCTTCCTCACTTACGTACTAAATGATGCACAACTAATAAGCTGACGAGTTTCCCAAGATAAAACAGTGCTCTGGTCTATGGCGATTGTGAGATGTTATCACCACAGTTTCCAGTACATATTTTTATTCCCATTGTCCATAAAACTCACTCTCCAGTTAAATCATTTGAAGGAGGAATCTGGAAACCATTGGAATGTTCCTTCACACCCTTTCTTGCCACCCATTCTACCATAAACACGACCGTGGCCTTCTGTTTCCCCTGAGAGAAAAGAAGAGACATCAAAATAATACAGTACCGTACTTTTATAATGAACCCGGCCGAAGTCGTCGGATATTTAAAGAGCATTAAAAATCCCTCATTATGCCTTCCTTTGGAGGGGAAGTAAAGCCAGCAGGCCTATGTCATAGATTTATGGGATGTACAAGAACCTTCCCCTAACTTCAATTGTGCGAACCTAAATTTGTAGGTTAGATTTGATTAACGCTCTGTTAAATTTCCAACGTTCATCGCCAAGTGGTGGCTGCAGTGGCATCTAGTAGCCAAGTTTGTAGCTAGGTGTCGTTGAACGTAGCATTTGGTAGCAAAAGTAGGAACTACTTGAAATTGATCGTCTGCAATCCTTACCTGAATCACTGATAACACACACTAATACAGCCATCACAATTAACACTGGTTATCAGACAGATTCTACACTCATCCAAAGTACACGGGGCTACATGACCACGTTGTCGCAGTCCGTAAACTGAGGAACCAACCAAACTTCTTGCTGGCTGGAGCAGCATTTAATGCAAATTTTTGGACATTGGAGAGATGCACACCCTGGTTGCTATTGATATTGTTGTGATGCTTTGATATCTGGCCTCTCTGTGGTGGAGGTGGCTGTCAGGGTCTAGGAGTTGTGTTTCATTGAAGAGGATGGAGTGTCTGCAGTCTGAAAGTACGAGTCCTCAACCGACCAGTGAAGGACAATCTCTTATCTTTAAATTTATGGTTTGGAAATTATTATCATAACATTAAGCTATTATTATTTGGGAGAAACTAATTTATGTTATCTCAGCTTTATTGACATTGCTGAACATTAATGATCATAATTCAGTTTTCAACATATAAAACTGATTATAATTTTATCTTCAATTAACCTCTTGTCCTTTATGTCCATCAAATAAATTCCAATAATTAATTGGATAATGGCTAATAGTTAACAATATCATCATCATCAACTTCATTTCCCGTTTCCAGCTTCCTGGGTCGGGTTGTGAATTAAGGACCTCCAACGTTTCCTGTCTCTCCACCACTCCTCTCCTGTTTTTAGTACTTCTTCAGGTTTTCCTCCTCTCTTCTCTACACACTCCCACACTGTATCTGCCCATCTCTTTCGGGGCCTTCCTCGTGGTCTCTTCCCTGTCATCTTTTCACAGAAAGTTTTCTTTGGTACTCTCTCCTCTCCCATTCTCATCATATGTCCATACCACTTTAACTTTGTTGTTTCTATCCTGTCCTGCAGCTTCAAGATTCCTGTCCTTTTTCTAATCTCTTCATTTCTAACTCTATCTCTTCTGGTCTTGCCCTCTATACCTCTTAGGAATTTCATCTCCGCGGCTTGTATTCTACTCTCCTCTCTTTTTGTAGTAGTCCACGCTCCAGCTGCATATGTTAGTATGGGTCTGTAGTAGGTTGAATATAATACATTTTTACATTTCTTTGGGACATCTCGGTTCCACAGAATACCCCTTATGCTCTGGTAAAAACTGTTCGCTTGTTGTATTCTCTTTCCAATTTCCTCAGTTATCCTTCCATCTTCTGTGATCACACTTCCCAAGTACTTGAAACTTTTAACCACTTCTAGAATTTTCCCATTCAATTCTATCTTTCCTCTTCCTTCCTTCCTCTTGACATTACCAACAATATATTGGCTAATATTCTGATTACTTCAAGGGAGAAGCTTTCGCTTCCCTTTCCTGCAGTAACCTTTTCCAACTATCTGTATAGGACAAAGATTCCTGGTTATTGCTTGTTGGATTTTCAAGGTGAAATTTCACAGTTGTTTGGATATTAATTCTTCCCTTGAACAGAACCTGATTTTCACATTTGTACCTGGCAGATTATTGAAAATTCTGTCAATTATTACTGCTGTACCAGAAAGATTTGTTACATTACGCAAATAAAACTCAAAGGGATAACAGTCGACTGTTTGGCATTTGCAGATGACACGGCGTTAATTGCTCCGAACATTTCTGCTGCCCAGAAACAACTTGAATTACTTCAAGAACAAGCAGCAAAAATCGGCTTACGGATTTCTTTTGACAAAACAAAATTTGATGGATATTAAAACTGCTTCGAATACACTCTGCATGGGTAATTGTAAGGTCTCCCGAGTGAAAGACTTCAAGTATTTAGGTGGATGGATCAATGAAACTGGCAACGAAAGAAAATCTATAGCAGCAAGACTACAGAAAATGGAAACTGCTTTCCATTTGACAAACGAAGTTTATAATAAAAAATTCCTCTCTTGGAATTGTAAAATTCAACATCAATCATGCCTGCAGCCCTTCATGCAGCCGAGACACTTAATCTACAACATAAAACACTGAGAAATCAATTGGAGATTAAGAAACGCGAAATCATGCGAAAAATTTTGGGACCAAGAATCAAAGATCACCTTCCAAAACCTAATGCTGACGTCTATATGAAAATTACTAAAATCACAGACACAATCCACACGAGAAGGATCCAATTCATGGGACATTTGGACAGAATGGACCCAACTAGGTTAACACATAAAATCTATATGTTTTTGCAGAAAAAGGCAAAAAAGATCCAATTGGTACAAACAGGTGAGAAAGGAATTGGCTGAATTAGGTTTTCCCAATCTCAAGGATAGAGAGGAAATCAGGAAAATTGCTCATGGGAAAAGAGAGAAGACCTACCAGACACGTCTGGTCGCAGTAACGAAGACTAGCTCAATTGTTGCTCATGGAGTTATTGGGCAAACATCAAGGCCTAGAGACCCATTCGCCCAGAAGATGAAATGTTTTTATTTCTTGCTCATTCAACGACGGCAGCCATGTTTGAGGCACACACATTGATGCCTCATCACTGTTGCCAACATGTCTGATACAAAATACACCACATGACATACGTTACATTGTAATTATGTGAAAAAAGAAATAATTGGCAAAACCAATGGCCTGGATAAAGAATACTGATGCATGGTTACCCCCACTGTGCATGACAAAAACCAGGGGTTTTTATATTGGCTAACGTGGGTCCCACTACCTAACAATTATTGGTCTGGATTAAAATATTGGGCTAAGCAAAAACCATTGGTCTGGATGAAAATATTGGGCTAGGCAAAAACCATTGGTTTGGATTAAAATATTGGGCTAAGCAAAAACCATTGGTCTGGATGAAAATATTGGGCTAGGCAAAAACCATTGGTTTGGATTAAAATATTGGTCTAGGCAAAAACCATTGGTCTGGATGAAAATATTGGGCTAGGCAAAAACCATTGGTTTGGATTAAAATATTAGTCTAGGCAAAAACCATTGGTTTGGATTAAAATATTGGTCTAGGCAAAAACCATTGGTTTGGATTAAAATATTGGTCCAGGCAAAAACCATTGGTCTGGATGAAAATATTGGGCTAGGCAAAAACCATTGGTTTGGATAAAAATATTGGGCTAGGCAAAAACCATTGGTTTGGATAAAAATATTGGGCTAGGCAAAAACCATTGGTTTGGATTAAAATATTGGTCTAGGCAAAAACCATTGGTTTGGATTAAAATATTGGTCTAAGCAAAAACCATTGGTTTGGATTAAAATATTGGGCTAAGCAAAAACCATTGGTTTGGATTAAAATATTGGTCTAGGCAAAAACCATTGGTTTGGATTAAAATATTGGTCTAGGCAAAAACCATTGGTTTGGATTAAAATATTGGGCTAGGCAAAAACCATTGGTTTGGATTAAAATATTGGTCTAGGCAAAAACCATTGGTTTGGATTAAAATATTGGGCTAGGCAAAAACCAATGGTTTGGATTAAAATATTGGTCTAGGCAAAAACCATTGGTTTGGATTAAAATATTGGGCTAGGCAAAAACCATTGGTTTGGATTAAAATGTTGGTCTAGGCAAAAACCATTGGTTTGGATTAAAAGATTGGGCTAAGCAAAAACCATTGGTTTGGATTAAAATATTGGGCTAAGCAAAAACCATTGGTTTGGATTAAAATATTGGGGTAGGCAAAAACCATTGGTTTGGATGAAAATATTGGGCTAGGCAAAAACCATTGGTTTGGATTAAAATATTGGGCTAAGCAAAAACCATTGGTTTGGATGAAAATATTGGGCTAGGCAAAAACCATTGGTTTGGATGAAAATTCCTGATGTGTTATGATATTCTTGATTGAAATTTGCTTGCCATGGTGGGCGAGTGTCGGATTACTAACCCCAAGCTGGCAGGGGTGATCCTGGCCGTGTTAAGTGATTTTTGAAAGGCGGCAAAAATCACGATAAGCATGTCACACGATGTTGGGATATTAAAGAACCCATTTGAATTCAGTAGGCCATGTTCATAATGGCAAAATTAATCTTGGGATTTTCCGCCAACACAAAGTTCCTCATTTCTCTACTAGAAAGCGCTATAGTGTTCAAGGAGCTTAGATATCTAACCTCCTTGACTTTCATAGTGCTTCAAGGACCAATGAAATTTGACATGCAAGCTACCCTCTGGGTGTCAATTAACAAAGCTTGCACCCGGCATCTGAAGCCATACGATATTATTATTATTATGATTGAATTTGGAGATTGTTAACTTCCACAATCCATGTCTAACCTAAGACTGTAACTTGGCGCACTTTCGCAATAACTTGATGGCACTCTTTTGTTTTACGATACAGGGCATGGTATAGTACCGAATCCGTGGGGTTGGCAATACTGTACTTGTTGCTAAATCTGGCGCATAATGGCGGACTCAGCTGGAATTTTATCTATATAAGTCGTGATCAAAATTGGGCCAGCCAGTGGATTATAGATGGTGCAGGAGTGAACATCTATTACTACATCATCTCTAGATTTTTTCCCGACCATTACTACAGGTATTTGGCTAATTTCAGTAGTTTAAGATTCTTTTTTTTTCCCTCTATCTTCAGGTCAACTCCGCCTGCGGCAACCATGGGGCGGATTGAGTAGCTCCATGGGTGTCATTGCCGGTCCCAAACCCGGAGAAAGGAGGAGGGTTAGGGAGACCAGTCTCAACTCTCCCTGTAAAGAATTTGTGAGACACATAGCAGACCATCTAGCTATAATGGCATGTGCTTAGGCCAAAAGGTGGCAGCCCCACTAAAGCACTCGGGGATTGTGGGCTAACAATCTGCATCTCTTAAAATGTTGTTGTTTCCTATGGCTAGCCCAGATTCCAATCCATCAGCTTTCTTGCGTTCCAATAGAGTTGTGTGAGGTTTCCTGAAGTTCTAGCAGTCACATCAAGTTTGTTGCAATGTAACAGGTGCCCCTTATCCATTTTACTTACAGGTTCGTGACAAAGTGTGCATTCTTCAGATCTCAGGATGTTGATTCGTTTCAGATGAGCTGCAAGGCAGTCATGGCCAGTGTTAAGTCTGAAGAAGGCTACAGCTTCTATTCTTGGTGTTAATTTATATTGATCCCATTTAGCATCAATGTCCTTCCATAATTTGGTTTCTGCTGTTTTCTTTGCCATTTCTTCATACCTGTTTTGGATAGTATTTTTCAAGATCCTTTTTGCTGACATAAAATCAGTCTGACTGACAGGTTGTTGTAGTGTGGTACCGTTTTTTGCTAATCTGTCTGCCTCTTCATTACCTGCTATTCCAACATGAGAAGGGATCCACTGAAATGAGATCTGTTTGTGGAGTCTTAAAATGTATTGTTAAAGTAACTTCAAGAAGCAAAAGCCGGACGGACAACAAGTTGACAACCTCTGGATTGAAATGGACCACGAGAGAAGTGAAGGCAACGTCACGAAACCGAGTCCAATGGCGATGCTTCGTCGAAGCCCTTTGTTCCAGCGATGCGAACAACAGGACTTAAGTCAAGTCAA
The DNA here is from genome assembly GCA_946902985.2 of Meconema thalassinum. Classification (NCBI taxonomy): domain Eukaryota; kingdom Metazoa; phylum Arthropoda; class Insecta; order Orthoptera; family Tettigoniidae; genus Meconema; species Meconema thalassinum. The sequence continues at coordinate 124,671,558 of OX336398.1, forward strand.
GGCAGGTTCAGGTCAAGCATGTCAAAGCATGGACATTAACTGAAACCATGAGCAAGAAGCTACATTTGAAATGTGGACATACCGAAGGATGCCGAAGATACCTTGGACAGCCAAAATTACCAATGTAAAAGTTTTGCAGTGTATGAACAAAAAACCTGAAATTCTCAATATCATCATGAGAAGAAAGCTAGAATACTTTGGTCATATGATGCGAAACAGTAAATACCAACTCCTTCAATTAATACTCCAAGGGAAAATTAATGGAAGACGTGGTCCGGGGTGAAAAAAGATATCATGGCTCTACAACTTAAGCCAGTGGTTTGGGGTAACAAGACTCGAACTGTTCAGAAGAGCTATGGACAAGAAACAGATCATGTGTTACTGATCGCCAACGTCCTGAGAGGACACGGCACTTGAAGAAGAAGAAGTTCTACCATTTGGATTCAACATAAAAAGGAGTCCCTTGACTGTTTTACTGCATCATCATGGTTTTGTAAAACTATGTGCTTTTACTGTCTTTTTTTTTTGTCTCTTTTGTCTATAAAATGAGTTCCAGGTAATTTATCAGATAATAGCCTTAACATTAATGTTTAATATTCTGATTACTTCAAGTCATAACCAGTTTAAGAGAGAAGCTTCACCTGAGAAAAGCAGGTATTGACTAAAAAACAGTTTGACAAATAAAGGCCTCCTTGTGGTGGTGTAGTGACTAGCATTCTTGGCTGTCATCCTGGAGGTTTGGGTTTGATTCCTGGATCCACCAAGAAATTCAATTCTGGTTTGATACTCTTTGGGACATAATAAATTGGTAAACTGAGGTTCATATGATGTCAAAGCAAGTCTGAGACAGTCCTCTTAGCTTTTATTTCCGAGAGAGGACCATGTGTTGCACTTCATTGCATTCATGTGGGAAAAGACTGATTCACAAGCAAACATTATCTATAATTGGATAAATAATTACCCTTTTATTATGGATCTGCCCTTTTCTAGTTAGGAGTTCACTATCTTTCAGATTTCCTCTAATTTTTATTTTTATTTTTTCGCAGTTTCACTACATTATCTCCGACTTAGGCTTATTAAACTGGCCTATTCCTCCCACTTGTTATATGAAAGGTGACCCATAGGCCTACTGGTACATATGAACAAAGGCTGCCAAGGGATTTTCTGAATTGTTATACTTCAAACAATAGCATCCGTTTTTGATATTTTATAACCCTCAAGAATTGAAGTGACCACAGGTTGGATACAAATGGAAAGAACTTTTGGTGATTACGATGTAAAGCAACTACTGCAAGAAGATACAGTGAACTTTTTATGCAACTTTTTATATACTTTTTAGTGAATTGGGACAAGTGAACCTTGTCTTTAGTGTGATTTTTGTGTGTACTGGTACCATTCATTTCATTCTAATTTTATATCATCTGTCCCTATTTTAATATGTTTTTTCACATTTGAGCAATTGTCATGAATGTTGGCCTGTCACTCTCTATGTAAGCTGATGAAAGGATCATTTAGTAGAGAATCTCAAATATGTACTTACAGAAATATGTGATCTATGATTGCATTTCAATAAAAGATTAATATTGACTAGGCGGATCCATAATAAAAGGGTAATTATTTATCCAATCATATATTCTTGTCAATACGGAACAATGTCTAATGTTAATGACTCTGAAGTCAACATTTCTGAAAACATTATCTGTCAAACCAAATTCACTGTGGCGCACATTTTAACCAAGTGCCTGAATCTTGCTGATGTGTAAAGAAACATTGGTTTGCTCTATCCTAATCTGAATATTTCTTACAGACTCAATATTCGCCTGAAATGAACCCCATCATTCTTGTTGCAACCATCTATAGCATTTCTTTTGTGAGGTAAGTTGTTCTTTTTCTTAAAGTAAACTCATGGATGGTATCCTAGTGCAATTACTTGAAACTGATATTATTTGGGTGATTTGCATGTCAGCGAACTGGTCCATAACCTAAAAACAAGACGAACTGTCGCATGTTGTGTCACTGCCAGTAACACAGCTTGTTGAACCTCAAACCATACATGGGAAGACCGGCTACAGTAGGGTACGGAAGGCAACTGAACAGAATGTTCGATGTGACGAACAGAAATTTCACTTTTATACAGAGACAATACATTACACGTAAGTCCCTGCGACCCATGATGGTCCCCTGGACATCACAAAAGAAGGGACATGGTTCTTAAAAGGGTGTGCGATCACCGGGGACGGCGATGCACGCTCTGCAACGTGTTCCCATGCTGGCCCCAAAATTGGTAAGGAGTCCTTGAGGTAGGGCGTTCTATTCCTCCACCAGTGCAGTTGACAAATGCTGGATGGTTATTAGTGCATGTGGATGTGCTGCAATACGTTTGCCCAACATTTCCCACACAGGCTCGATGGGATTGAAGTCCGGGGAATGGGCAGGCCAGTCCATTCGCCAAATATACTCTTGTTCCACCTGCGTTGTTCGATGGGGACATGCATTTATCATCCATAAAAATGAAGTCCGGGCCGAATGCACCCCTGAAAAGATGCACATGGGGATGGTGTACACTGTCACAATAATGTTGACTGGTGATTGTACCCCGATAAAAGATTTGGAGGTCGGTATGCCCATGCAACATTATGCCTCCCCACACCATAACACTTGGACTACCAAAATTATCATGTTCGACAATATTCTTGGGTGCTTTATGTGTTTCCACCTCTCGCAAGATGAGGGTACGTCTCGAATCACTACGCAGACTGAATTTGATCCCATCTGTGAAGAGCACGCGACCCCAATCCTTGTTGGTCCAAACCTGATGCTCTTGGCACCATCATAAACGGTGCCGCCGATGTGTGGGTGTCAACAGAGAACGCCCGGTTTCTATGCACGTGTGGGCGACCATGTTTCCGCACTTTCAGTCATTTCCACCGAGGTGTTGTGGCTTCATCCATCTCGTCCTTAAGTTTTGCACAGCAGTGTATGCAAGTACGTAGAGACAGGAAAATAACAATGTCTAGAAAGTGACTCTCATTGACAATGAAAATATATCAATATAGACAATAAAATTATTATTAATATTTTTTAAAGTACTGGTTTCGGTCACATTTTCACCTTCATCAGCAAATATAATTAATATTCATTTCCTCTTTCTCCGTCAGGGTCTTCTGAGGGCCACGAACCAATTTCAATGTTTCAATGTTTAGTCCGTTGTTGATCTTTCTTCTTCCTCCAGTGTTCCTTCATCTTTTAGCTATGTGTCTTCTTTCTCTCTTCTGACCATTTTGAGCCTGTTTTCTTATATTGCCTCCCTGGAGTCCTTCCATTCCCAATACCTTTTTTTTGTTGAAAATTTCTCTCTCTTCTCTTACATTGTTTCTTTCTAAATCTTTCTTTACTTCTTGATTTCTTTTTCCAAAGATATTTAAAAATCTGTTTGGTTAACCTGCTATCATTCATTCTATATAAATGTCCGAAAAATTAATATTTATTATTATTATCATCGATTTTTTCCCTTTGGGAGAGCGTGCGAACTTGAGCCAATCACAGCTTCACTTCCTTTTTCTCTTCTCTTTTCTTCCCAAAACCTCTTCATTAATTCACTGTGTTTTTTCTTCCTTTCCTGTGTTCATTTTATCCCTATTGTATCTTTTCTTGAGACTAGTTCAAATTCCTTGTTTTTGAATTGATTTCTGTCCTTAATATTGTTTTCAGAGATTTTGAAACGTTGCAGGTCCTCCTGTGTTTCTCCCATCCAACTGGTCTTTAATTTACTTGTATTGAATGAAAAAATGAATGAAAATCCACAGCCTGCTTCCAGTCTCCGACCGGGTCAGGAATGGAATGAATGAAGCCCCCATCTAGCGGCGAGGATATGGACTGTGCCGGCTGCCGAGGCCTGACGCACTCCTCTGGGGCAATGATTAAATGAATGACAGATGAAATGAAATGATAGTGGAGAGTGTTGCTGGAATGAAATTTTGACAGGGAAAACCGGAGTACCCGGAGAAAAACCTGTCTGCCTCCGTTTTGTCCAGCACAGATCTCACATGGAGTGACCGGGATTTGAACCACGGACCCAGTGGTGAGAGGCCGGCGTGCTGCCGTCTAAGCCACGGAATTTACTTGTATTAATGATGTTAAAAATGTTCTTAGTGAGTCTGTTTTCATCCATCCTCCACAGGTGTCCATAGAACTGTAGGCGTGTTGGTGTCTGTGTTTCCGTAGAGTCCCTTTGTAAGTCGTCTGATCCAAGTTCCGTCTCGGAGAACAGCGCTGTGTATCTTTCTAAGAATTTTCTGTTCTTGTTTCTCGATGTCATGAATTCTTGTCATCCCTCCAATTATTGTTGTTTCTGCCGCATACAAGGCTTCTGGCAAAACAACCGTGTTGTAGTGTCGTAGTTTTCCATTAATATTTATAAATAGAAACAGGTATACAGTAGTTAGAATGAAATATTTCAACGATTTCATTTGCAAATTAGCCATTCTAAAACGGTGGTGTTGCCAGTAAGTAGACAAGACATTCATGTTATTATAACTCAATGGTAACAAGATTTCGCCTCCGTTGTGTAGTGGTCAGCATGGTTAGCTGCCATCCTGGAGGTCCAAGGTTCGATTCCCGGCTCTGCCATGAAATTTGAAAAGTGGTATGAGGACTGGAACGGGGTCTCAGCCTCGGGTGATCCAAATGAGTAGAGGGGGTTCGATTCCCACCTCAGCCAACCTCGAAGTGGTTTTCCATGGTTTCCCCACTTCGTCTTCAGGCAAATGCCGGGATGGTCCCTACTGTCAGGCCACGGCCGCCTCCTTCACTCTTCCTTGTCTATCCCTCCCATTCTTCCCATCCCTCATGAGGGATTGCAGTTGAGGCTACCTGGGCGAGGCGCTAGTCACGCCACCCCAGTTGTATCCCACTACCCGATGTCAAGCTTTAGGACACAGCTTGTAGAGGCGGTAAAGGTGGGATCCCTTGCTGAGTCCGTGGGAAAAGCCTACCTGAAGGTTAAACTGACAACGATAAAAATTAAAAATGGTAACTAGTTGGAAGAAGTGGATCGATTTCAATATCTTGGAAGTATAGTATCTCGAGACAACTGATCATCTGCAGAAATCTTACACAGAATACAGAAAGGAGCAAACTTTTACCATCTAGTGAGAAACCTTCTCTGGAATAAACTAATTTCATTGAGAGCTAAGGTAGTTCTCTTCTTCCGATCACCACTTACATGATTCCCTATTTACCCTGAAGTATAACTTGGAGCAGACGGTATTTTGGATTCCTCATCATGTGTCCCAAGTATTTCAATTTCCTCTTCTTAATTGTGTTTAACAGCTCAGGTTGGCTGCTCACACCCTGAAGAACCTCGGCATTACTCACATGTTCTGTCCACGAGATTTTAAGAATCCGCCGGTATATCCACATTTGAAAAGCTCGAATCTTCTTTTCTGTAGTTATGGACAAGGTCCAAGCTTCAACACCATAAAGAAGGGTGGATACAACATAACACTTCACAATTCTTTTCTTAAGCGTCATACTAAGATCTCGACAGCATAGTAGTTGTTTCATTGTCATAAAGATGGATCTAGCCTTCTCTATACGGTATCCTATTTCAACCGAAGGATCCCAATTTTCATTAATATTCTGTCCTAAATAAACCAAACTCTTGATTTGCTCAATCTGATGTCCATCGACTAAAAGGACTTGTGACGATGCTGGTTTTCACGATATTATCATATATTTTGTTTTCTTAATGTTGAGGTCAAGGCCATATTGTTTACTCTTTTGATACACCATAGAAACAATCTCTTTAAGTCCTTCGAAACTATTTGCAATCAATACAGTATCATCTGCGTACAGTATATTTTTTTTTTTTTTTTGAGTCGTTTCGGCCATCAATGGACCACGATGTTCTTCACTCATATGATCACTGTAAAGCTTGTTTTCTTGTCTGCCAGTAGATCTTCATTCTTGACGAATGTTCAGCTCTCCTTTCTTCCGTCCACTTGCAGTGAGGGCGAGGCATCACAGATGTTAAAGGGTGTAGATTACTGGTTGATTTAACCGCCTTTCTGAACAGGTTCCTATCCCAAACCAGAGTTTGATTGATTCGAGCTTCTGTTAGGTCCTTTTTAACTTGCATCGACCATTTACAATAGGAATTTTTTTTAGAGATTGATGAGTGGATTCGATATGAAAGTCGATGATGCTCCATCCGCTCCAAATGTCCAAAGAAAGACATTCTCCTTTTTCTCATCACACTCACCAAATCTTCTATATGTTCAAATAATTCATTGTTATGTCTTCTTCTGTAAGTACCATTATCATTAACAGGTCCTAATATTTTCCTTAGAATTTTCCGATCCTTAAGTTCTAATTTTCTCAATGGGCCTTTGTTTGTCATCTGTAAGCATTCTGCAGCATACAGTGCTGACGGCCTAATTACTGTATTATAATGACAAAGTTTGACATTCCGGGACAAGCTTTTACTTTTGTAAATGTTTTTGCAGGTTTGAAAGGCACCTTCCTATTTGTTACATATGCTCTCAATAGCAGCTATTTCTGAATTATTAGGGGTAATCCATTCGCCTAGGTATTTAAATTTTCGGACTTTTTTGATTTTTTGCAGACCAATCGTGATGAATTTTGAGGCATCTTTGACATTTGTGATAAAATTAGTTTTATCGAAGGCCACTTCATCCAGTTTTAGCAGCTATGAACAGTATATTATTAATATAATTACCATTGACCTTAATACCTTGATGAATACCATCAAGTGCCTCAGAGAAAATCGGTTCTGGATAGATATTAAAAAGAAGAGGTGAAAGAATGCATCCCTGTCTCATATGGCTTAGAGAAATCATTTATTCTTAATAATTTATTTATTTATCTATCCGAGTCCAAAACACATACAAATATACATATAAATTACACTAAATTTCATTTCTCCAGTGTTCAACTGTTAGAATGGCACAGTCATTAGCTTCTATCAAGTCCTGCATAGCACATGGTCTTGGTAACATGCTGCAATTCAGAAGGTGCTCAGGGTCTTGTCTTTTACCACATCTACAAAGTTCTTCAGCACTGTATCCCCACCGACTCACACCAGTTCTCAGTCTGTTTAGCGTCTTCCACGATTCGTATTGTAGATGGTAGCCAGCTGCCGGCTTCTCCTTCATTTCCCACAATCCTCCCGGTGATTCTGTTTTCCAAAGTTCAATTCGGCGAGCTTCAGCTGAGGAAGGAATTGATATTGTTGTTTGGAGGAAGCTCTTTCTTGATTTTAGCCTAGGTGGATGGACATCAAGTCCATACATTGGATGTCTTGGATCTGTTTCTTGCTTTTTCTTCTCTACTTCTGCCGCTACTTGTCTTCTAACTTCTGGAGGTGCTACTCCCATAAGCGGAAAGATTTATCGACAGAAGTTGGACGTAGACAGCCTGTCACAATGCGGCCTGTCTCATGGAGGGCAACATCTACTTGGTTGGCATGAGCAGAGTTCCTCCAGACTGGGGCAGCATATTCTGCAGCAGAGATACTCAGAGCAAGGGCAGTTGTACGCAGGACACCAGGCTGCGCTCCCCATCTGGTGTTTGTGAGCTTCTGAACGATGTTGTTCCTGGTGCATACCTTCCGTTTGGCGTCCAGGCAATGCTGTTTATAGGTTAGCGCGCGATCCAGCTTTACTCCTAAGTATTTAGGATGAACACAGTGTTTCAGATTGTGACCTTCCAGGTGACGTTTAGCTGCCTTCTCGCCTCCCTATGAACTCGGGCGTCCCCTGGGCAACGGTAAAAAATATTGTAAAATTTACTGGCTGATTCTTTCAACACCAAAACACTACTATAATGTTGATTTTTAATAATAATAAGTGAGTTATACATTGTATATTCAAAACATCTAATGTTAATATCTTTATTGATCTGCCTTCCATTTTATTTTAAAAGAAGTGTGTGCACAGCTTGGTAAATGTAGCTGTTAGTTATCACAGATACATCAACTGAGAGCTTGAAAGTAAAAGGGCTAAGCAAGACAAATGAAAAAACTCCAAATTCACACCAAGATTTGTTAAAATTTGTCTTTTGCAAACAAGAAGAGCAAATGGAACATCTCTCCATTGCCAAATAGAGAAGCACATTCAGCCAGCAATCTAAACTTACCTCAGTACAAAACTTGAACCCGACTAATTTTGCGTCCTTAAGCAACTCAATGCTTGTTTTAGTTTTGAAAGCACAATACTATCCACCATTGGCCAGCTACGCCTAACATGGCTTCACCATTGCCCCGTTAGCCATCATTTTTCAGGGTTCCTGTAGAGCCTTCACAGCTACCGTTACGATCACGGGGCACATGAAGTCCCCACTGTACTTCGCCCCTACAGGCAGACCCCTACTTTATAATGTTGCCCGTCTCCCACGACGTGGAAGAGGCGTTAAGATACAGGAGAATGTTGCAAATGTTATAGGGAAGCATAGACTCCAGTGGTACGGACATATGATGCGAAAGAATAACACTAGAACAGCAAGGGACTACTTCAATAGAGAACTGAAAGGGAAAAGACCGAGAGGAAGACCCAGAAAATGATGGATTGAGACCATGAAATCAGAAGTGGAGAAAAAAGGGCTGAAATGGGAAGAAGTTGTAGAACAAAAGTTGTACAATGACAGAAAGCAGTGGCGAGCGCTTGTCTACCGCACCCGGAAACTGGAGATAGAAAAGGATGATGATGATGAAGAGGGCCCGGATTTTTAAAAAATGCATATGCGCATATGCATATTTTGAGGTTTAGTGCATATTCTAGACGCAACAGCATATTCCGGTATATATGTCTGAATTTAAGGACAATTACAAGAACTACTAAAATAAGTCTGTTTTGTGCATCCCTAGCTAGATGCCTATATTATGTGCATCCCTCACTAATTGGTGTGTTTGACTCTCTGTGTAATGGCACTTTACTTTCACAACTGACAATGGCAACAGATAGCTTAGGTATGGGTAGACAGGCTGGCTGGACTTCCCGGAATTCCTTTCTCTACCACAGTAGATAATAATCTCAGGGGGTTGGGCAATTGGTCAGGACAGAAGTATCTTCAGTTCACTAGTTACGTTCCAGTTTAATGCCCTGCATCTCAAGCGTTAGTTTCTAAAAATGCCTAAGGAAAAGAGCAGCAGAAGGGATTTACTAAATCAGTGGGTGTCGGGTAATAGGGACTATTCAACAGATGGTGTCATCGTGTACTGTCAAGTTTGCTCAAAGGAAGTAAAATGTGAAAAGAAATTTCAGCTTGAACAGCATTCAAAAACCACTACACATATTAAAGCAAAGGAGGAGAAGAACAGCACACCACAACAACTACTTCTTACGCAGGTAAAGCCTAAGTCCGGTATTCTTAAGACATTTTCAAATGATCTTTGTAGGGCTTTCGTATGCAGCAACATTCCATGGAATAAATTAAACAATCCAGTTCTGCGATCATTTCTTGAGAAATATTGTGTAAATCAAAAAATACCAGATGAATCAACTCTTAGGAAAAAATTACCTACCTCCGCTATATGAATCTACCCTGGAATTGATCCGTTCTGATATCGGAAGGAACTATGTCTGGATATCAGTGGATGAGACAACGGATTCGTGTGACCGTTACATAGCAAATTTCGTGGTTGGTAAATTACATCCAGACGAACCCGGTAAGCCGCATCTTCTTGCTTGTAAAGAACTAGAGAAAACCAACCATAGCACAATAGCAAGATTTGTAAATGATTCTCTGCGACTATTGTGGCCATCTGAAATTGAGGATAATTGTTGTGAAGTGCTTGTACTGCTCACAGATGCAGCTTCGTATATGTTGAAAGCAGCAAAGGCCATCCAAGTATTTTATCCGAAACTCATACACGTAACCTGTTTAGTGCACGGATTACACCGCAATGCAGAAAAAATACGCACACAGTTTCCAGCTGTTAATAATTTAATTGGATGTGGGAAGAAGCTGTTTCTGAAAGCACCAGCTCGTGTCCAGTTCTACAAAGATTGTCTACCTGAAGTTCCTTTGCCACCTGAACCTGTCCTGACTAGGTGCGGGACATGGTTATCTGCAGTATCATTTTATCAGGAGAATTTTAATGAAGTGAAAGAAGTGGTAACAAAACTTGAAGATGAGCATATTGCGTGTGTCCGTGATGCAAACGTTGTGTTTGAAACCGCTATTGTTTATAAAGATGTGAATTTCATTCATGCACATTTTTCTAAACTTCCAAAAGCCATTGAGAGCTTAGAATCTTCTGGTACTCCCCTCCATGAATCACTTGATCTCGTTGAGAAAGCTGCATCTTCATTGAATTCCGCTCCAGGTGAAATTGGAGAGCAGATTAAATGCAAGTTAGAAAAGGTGTTGAATTCGAACCCAGGACTGAAGAAGATTAAGTTAATTAGTCAATACTTGAGTGGAACTAGGGTATCCTTGCCAGATGTATGCTCCGAAACTTTGGTGCCCGTGTATAAGTACTGTCCAATCACGTCAGTTGATGTAGAACGATCATTCTCAGCTTATAAACTCATTTTGACGGACAATAGACATAGTTTGTCTCCAGAAAACATTGAATGACTACTATTTACCTATTGTGATGCTTCTTTTTGCAACAAATGATACCTGTAAATAGGTAAGTGAATAAAATTGCATGTTTTAAGTGCATATTTCATTATTTTCCGTGCATATATTCTAACTTTTTAGTGCATATTTGCATGCATATTTTCAGGTTTTTTAGTGCATATAAATCCGAGTCCTAATGATGAAGCAACTCAACAAAGACATTTAAAAAAAACTCCAATTGGTACCAAATAATAAAAAAGTTCCCATTTGCAGAGAAGATCAAATGGAACCAAAATGGACCTGTTAAAAAAATGGTTTTTACTAAGCGTGGACCTTGATATGATGGAGCGGGTTCCGTGGCGTAGTTGGTAGCATGCTGAGCTTCTATGCCCAAGATGGCGGGTTCAAACCTAACCGAAGTCGTCAGATTTTTTAAGAATGTTAAAAATCCCTCAGTATGCCTTCCTTCGGAGGGGAAGTTAAGCCGGCGGTCCCATTTCATAGATTTATGGCATGTTAAAGAACCTTCCACTAATTACACCTGTGTGAAGCTAAATTACATATAGGATAAACATTTGACCAACGTTCTTAGGTTCCTACGTTCGTCGTCAGGAGGCGACTGCATTGGCATCTGGTAACTAAGTTCTGAACTAGTTGGTTGTTGACGGTGGCGTTAGGCGGCAAAAGGAGGAACTACTTGAAACAAATTCAATGAATGCAGTCCTCACTTCAATTGAAAACAGATAACACACACTAATACAGTCATCACAATTAACACCGGTTATCAGACAGATTCTACACACACCCAAAGTACATGACCGCGTTGTCGCAGCCCCTAAACTGAGGAACCAACCAAAAAAATTATTTTGTTAATTTAATTAGTAAGGTTATTGCAAAAAGTAACGGCAATAGAAAAGTGATGTGATACACCCGAACCTTAGAATTAAATTTCATAGGCATTTTTATGGATTTCCTCAAGTACCTTGAAAATTATCCAGATCAAGCTGATCGACTGTTTGCTGGCTTTTGTCTGTTTCAGGGCTGAACTGTGCGAGTGCTCAACGTTCTTCAGGTTTCACATTGATGAGCAACATGAATTGTATAACTTAAATAGCACCAATATTACTAACTGTAAGGATTGGGATATCTGCCAGCACTTTTGCTGCACCCAGGTAGGTAAAATAATAGCTTTTTATTAAGGACCGGATAGTTATGTGTTCAAATATTTTTTATTTAACTACATATGTTCTCTTTATTTACATATTTTTGCTGTGTTTATAAATAAAAACATATTCTGGCATATTTATTCATAAGTACATAATTTACTATATTTGGTGGTATGTTGTACTCCTTAGATGACTGCTGGCCACATTTTTGACCCTTGACAATTCCAGTAGTCTAATTTGCTTCTCTATTTCGTGAATGCACCCTTGTAGTAGTATTTCAAGACAGGAATTCCCCGGTTATTAAGTATAGCAGGGAGGATGGAGTCAACAGTCTCATTAACACTTAGAGCGCGGGTGCCGTAACATTACGTTCGAAGGTAACTTTTTAAAACTGAGGCAAGCGTAATATTACGTTGATCGATTTCTCGCGCTTTGTGTTGGAGACGAACGTAATATTACAGCTCTAGCACTAGCGTGTGGGTGCCAGTAAGCATGAAGTTGCACATACTCTCTCTAGATAGCACCACGTCACTGTTCAGCGGAAGAATATCGATCTGTTCGAAGGCAAGCGATGCGAAGTTCAGGTAGGTCAAATCTGTTTTCCTTTCCTTTGTTTTTATTCTTTGTGGACAGATTTTTCTCTCGCAAAAACGTTGAGTTTATTCTATGACTAGTTTCGTATATGTGGGGTTATAATTCGCATTACAGATTCTGAATCTGACATAACCGAAGAGACAGTTCTCCCTTCTACTTCTGCCGGCCTGCCCGCTCGTTCCAGGAAGAGAGCGTACGCAACAGCTGTTTACGGCATATTTTTTTTACAATATAGGTTTTTTTTCAATCGTTACGGATTTTTATTAAATTTGTAGTGTAAGGATTTGGAAATCGAACAGACTTTTAAATGTATTTATAACTCAAACCACATTCAGTTTATGCCATTCTGAACATAGCCATAAATTCTGGAAATCAGCCAGAACACGGGCAGTGCTGGATTAAGGTAAATTGAGGCCCAAGTCCCTCAGATTTTTGGGGCCCCTTTATTTTTTTTAAATAATTTTTATTTTTTAGCACGTGTACATTTAATAAAGTATATACAAGAGTTCTTTTTCTCAAGATGAATAATACACTTTTTATTAAATCACACATAGGCCTACATATATACATACATTTCAATTGAAACGATCATCGTTATTTGAAAACATTTCAGATGGTTTGATGAACAATATAACAAATCATTCTACTTTTTACTTCTGTAAAATGTAATCAATTTGTTTTTCTGTTTTTTCGGTCAATGAAATCTTCTACAATGTCATCAAAATCAATTTCCCGCAGAACATCTGACTCGATATACATTAAACTTAGCATGTCTAATCGTTCTTGTGACATGATACTTCTTTGCGCACTTTTGATCCGTTTCAATTTTGAAAACGAGCACTCCGCAGAACAATTCGTTATCATGAGGGTCAGGAAAATGTGAAAAGCAATTTCAACGTTCGGAAAAACAGACTCAAGCTTGTCTCGAATAAGAATTTTGTAAAGTTCAGAATGAGTGAACTCAGTTTTTAAAGGACATTGTAATATAATATAATGCTGAAACCGTCTCCGTTTTGGATAAAAAAATTCTAAATCTTCGGAATAAAATTGAACTAAATTAGAAATTGCTTGAGGGCCCCAGATAATTAGCCGGACCAATTTTCATACTAATTGATAATTTATCTGATCAAACGGAAATAACATCATATTCCCATTCGGGAATGTTCATTACCTGTTTGGATTGCCAAGGTAAGGTTTTTGTTTTATGAAAGGGAGCTTGACTTCCTTAGCACATTGGCATCACTCGTGACGTCAATACTACTTGTATTTTGTGTCTTGTGATGGCCTTCTCAGTATGTGCTAGCCATGCGTATTGGTGAGGTGTGTCTGTACCAACTGACGAGCCCAACGGCACACCGGGGCGAAACGCTGGCATTTTATGTTTGATCTAGCCGGACCAATTTTCATACTAATTGGTAGCTTGCATGTCGAATTTAGTTGTTCCTTGAATCACTATGAAAGTCAAGGAGGTTAGATATCTAACGCACCTTATAGTACCCTAATACATTCCTTTGGGACGTCTTGGTTCCAAAGAATACCCCTTACACTCTCATAAAAATTGCTCCTTCCAATTTCCCCCTTGATCCTTCCACCCTGTGCGATCACACTTCCCAGAGCGTTAAAATCCTTCAGTATGACTTCCTTCGGAGGGGAAGTAAAGCCAGCGGCCCCATATGATAAATTTATGGCATGATAAAGATCCTTTCACAGACACAACTTGTGTGAAGCTAAATTTCTAGATTAGATTCTGTTGGAACGCTCTATCAAAGTTCCAACGTTCACCACTAGGTGACCGCGCGGTGCTCCTACGTTTTTATAAGGCACTGATTTTATCTAGATTAGATGATGGCAGTGTAGCATATGGTTCGGCCCGTAAGTCAGTGATTGTTAAACTGGACAGTGTCCACCACGGTGGTGTGAGGCTGGCGACGGGAGCCTTTCGGACGAGCCCAGTCGTCAGCTTGCTCGCCGAGGCTGGCGTACCTCCTTTACATCTGACACGCCAACAAGTACTGCTGACCTATGCTGCAACTATTCGACAGATGCCACTTCACCCAAGCTATCCATGTTTACCAATCCGAATCGCCGGCTGTATGATGCGCTCGCCCGAGCCACTCGGCCGGCGGGGATTCCCTTGGATGACTTATACCATCAGTTCCGATTTCCTTCTGTCTCCTGTATCGTCCGAGTACCTAGCAAGGCCCCTCCGTGGATGGTCTCTCACCCTGATATCATCCTGGATCTGCACACCGGCCCCAAGTCGGACACGGACTCCTCCGTCCATCGGAGGCTGTTCCAGTCTGTGGTGAGCCGGTATCCAGGTTCAGGGCTTCTATTCACAGATGGTTCGAGGGTAAACGAGAAAGTAGGCTGTGCATTTGTGGTTGAGGATCGTCGGTTCCTCTTTTCACTCTCTGAGTGCGCTGCAAGCGATCGATGTGTGTTTCCCGAGGCACCTGCTGGTCCAGCGTGTGCACGACCTGCTCGTCAGTTCGTGTAACACTGGAACCGGGGTGACCTTTGTGTGGCTTCCTAGCCACATGGGTATTGCAGGAAGCGATCTTGCTGATCAGGCGGCGAGAGAGGCAGTCGTACTGCCCTCGCTACCGTATAAGGTGCCTGCTAGTGATGTGTGCTCTCAGTTGCGGCATTCAATCCTGTTGCATTGGGAGGAAGCGTGGCGTGCCATGCCTCCACCCAACAAACTGAGAGGCATCAAGGAGACAACGAAGGTGTGGAAATCTTCCTTCCGATCTGTCCGGAAGGAAGCTGTGGTACTCTGTCGACTCCGGATCGGCCTTGGGATTGCTACTCACTCCCACTTGCTAAAGAGAGAAGATCCCCCTGTGTGTACTTGCGGTGCCCACCTAACTGTGGCACACATTCTCTTGGAGTGTGTGGATCTGGCCGATCTGCGAAGGACTCTTAAACTGCCTAATACCCTCTCCCTTATTCTCCGTGATGACGGGCCGTCAGTAGACCTCGTCATCCGGTTCATGAGGGAGAGTGGTTACTTTTTTAAGTTTTAATGTGTAGTTACGACTTTTAATTCAGGTTAAGTCTGTTTTCTGTTTTTTATTGTGTTCATCTATTTTATTGTTCACTATGCCTTATTTGTTTTATTCTTTTTTACCATCCGTCTTTTATTCTTTTTATTCAAATAAGGCATACTTTTTGGGGCTCACTGTCTGTTTTATAAACACCATTTTCGTTTCATCCATGGCAGTGAGCTGTTTTTATCTACATCCTTTCATTTCACGCCATTTCATTTTATTAGGGGCCGATAACCTCGATGTTAGGCCCCTTAAAACAACAATTATCATCATCATAATCATCACCACTAGGTATCAGTGACATCTGGTAGTGAAAGTTGGAACTACTTCAAATTGAACAGAACTTATAGCTCACCCTATGGGTGTCCGTTTGAAGCAGCTACAGCCTCTGGTGAGCCGAACATGTCCTCGGACACTCCCGGCACCAAAAGCCATACGCTAAATAAATAAATAACACTTCCCAGATACTTGAAACTCTTAAACACTTCTAGACTTTCCCCATTTAGTTTTATCGTTCCTCTTCCTTCCTTTGTTCCTCTTGACATTACCATTGTCTTGCTATTCTCTGTGCTTACTTTCTTCCCAAATTTCTCTATCTCTTGTGTTCATTCTTTGAAAATATCCTAGTGTTACACTCGTATTTTGGCCAGCAGTGTATATAAATGCATGGCAGAGGTAGAATCAAGGAATATATATTTAAAAATCCACAGTTCTACCTTTTCTGGCAAGCAACTCGATGTGGAAAACATCCTTTAATGTCATAGACTAGTACGTTGTCGTTTCTTGGGAGATTCCTCTTGGTTCGTAACACTATCGTCTCGTCTGTCGATCACTGTTACATTTTCGTCCGATTGCCAACTCGAACCCGGTTCATCACTTAATCTTATTGTTAGTGCATTTGTAATTAATTTTTGTTGTTTTCTCCACTTTTCCATACGTAAAGAACACACTGAATATTTCTCAAGAGGTGCCGGCTTGATGACACGCGGCAGACTGATGATTCCTCACCGGAAACTCAACCAGATTCCTCACCGGAAACTCAACCACATCCAGTCGATAAGATAAGCAGTTTGCGTTTCCTACCACTATGAGCGCTAGTGTGAGTCAATGCAAAGTTTCACTTGAACCCTTATAACTACTTCCGGTGTGATGATATTTCAAACAAGAAGTTCCGTGACGAACTAAAGAGCCTACTTTTCTTAAAATTTATGATTCATGCCAATGATTAATCTATATGGATCTATCTAGAATTATGACGAAATTAACTTGGTAATATCGAAATTTCTAATTAGTTCGAAATACTGTATACCTGGCATAATGCAGCCTAATAGAGAACTACAGTTGGCAGCCCTGGTGACTGAATATATTCTTAGTTCCATCTCTTAAGATACAGAATACAAAATTTGGTTGAAGTCCAATGGATAGCATGGACGTTACATGCAGTTAAACACTGGATCTAACAGCGTGCGTAAAATCATGTAGGCAACAATGACATACATGTATTGGTCAGAAATAATCTGAAATGATTTACTGTTGTGTCAATTTTGAATGAAATCCATTAGTTAGTATAGAAGTTACATGCATTTTAAAATTGGACCTATCAACAGGCTTAGAATCATGTTGGCAGCACTGGCGTAGGCCTATATTAGTTACTCAAAATTAATCTAGAATGCCAGGTACTATACGTGTGCAAAGTTTAGAGGTATTGGCTTGCATACTTTCTGATATATTGATATTAGGGTAACAAAAATAGAGACAGTATTTATTAATAGTTGGCAGCCCTGGTTACTCTTAAGAATCGGCATAGTCATATCTGTTATTGTACACATAGCACACACGAAATTTGGTTGAAATCCAAATGATAGCATAGAAGTTACATGTATTTAAAGTTGGACCTCTCAGCAGGCTTAGAATCATGTTGGTAGCACTGACGTATATAAGTTACTCCAAATTAATATAGAATGTCAGGTCCTATACGTGTGCATAGTTTAAAGCTGTCAGCTTGCATACTTTCTGATATATGGGTATTTGGATAAAAACAATTGAGAGCATTTATTAACAGTTGGCAGCCCTGGTGGCTTTTAAGAATACGCTCAGTCATATCTGTTTATGTGCACATAGCACATACGAAATTTGGTTGAAATCCAATAGTTAGTGTAGAAGTTATATGCATTTAAAATTATAATCATTTTGGCAACACTGTCATGTACGGCCTCCTGGAAATTAAACTGCAATATCGATATCTATACGTGTGCCAATTTTGAAATAGCTCCCATTCATACTTTCCAAGATATCCAGCATGGAGCTCAAATTTCAATTTCGATTTTTCAGCCGTTGGTAGCACTGACATCATTTTCAAATATGGCCGTGAGCTATTCAGGTATAGATCTTTTGTTTCAATTGCTGCAGCCGTTTAGGAGTTGATAGGGGACACACACACACACACACACAGACAGAAGGACAGACAGACAGACACACATTTGCCCGATCTCATAAGTCTACTTTTTCCTCATTTTTGCAAAATGTGGAAAGTAGGCTAAAAATTAAAATACGTCTGATGGTATTGAAGCAAGGAATATATTAAAGAAAACCGAGAGCGGTAGCTATGCTTGTTAAAGCGCAGTGGTAGGCCATGAGGCTAAGCTCTCTGCGGACTCGGTAGACGTGGGTTCGAGCCCCACCGTCGTCCGTCCTTTAAATGGTATTCCGTGGTTTCAACTCCGGGCAAATGCTGGGACGGTACCTGCTTACAGGCTACGGTCGCTTCCTTCCACATCCTTGCCCAGTTTCATTCATCTTCATTCATTTCATCTCTCCTTAACTCCTCTCATGGGGTTGGTCATAAAATCCATCCGCCACATAGACTTCAATTGCATCTCATCCCCGACTCCGTTGGAAACGGGAATAATAAGGGGTAGACATACAATTTATTTCAGAATAAATCAATTCTTTACTTGTCTTATAGAAGGTTAAGATATTGATAATATAAGCCTACTAATGGCTACGTTCTGCTGCACGGCTGAAAGCAATGGGAAACTGCATTCAAAAAGTAACGAGCCGGAGGCTGGAATGCGCAAACCGGTGACGATATCGGCTAATCGTGGCGTGTTTCCGACCAGAGCGTGGAAGGTCACAGCCCGTCGCTAGAGGGCACGCGTACACGTCACGTGACGATACAAAGCGAGCAGCAGCATGCATCAATCGTCCAACGCTGCCAGTTGCATTGCAAACAGTGACATGGAGGCATCAACTGAAGAGCAAAGAGGTGTTGTTCGGTTTCTGACAGCGGAAGGAGTAGGGGGAACGGACATTCATCGCCGAATGTCACAAGTGTACGGCGAACACTGCATGTCCCTTGCAAGGATCAAGGCGTGGCACAAGCGCTTCAGGGAAGGACGGGTGTCGTTAGCCGATGATGCCCTGTCTGGGGCACCCCCCTGCATTACCGATGACAACGCCCAGCTGGTTGATGCACTCATAACCCAGGACCACCGAGTGACAGTGGACAGCTGCCGTGGTCGCTCCACGACAATGCACGACCTCATACAGCCAACACAGTCGCGGCACTCCTGCAGAAATTCAAATGGGAGGTTCTCGGCCACCCTCCATACAGTCCAGACCTCTCTCCCTGTGAATACGCCATGTTTGGTCCCCTGAAAAGGGCTCTGCGGGGCCAACGATCCACCTCGGACACCAGCTGTACGTGCGGAACTGGTTCACATCGCAGCCCAGGGAATTTTATGAGACAGCCATTCACCGCCTCGTGTCACAGTGGGACAAGTGCCTCAAGAGCCAGGGCCAATACTTCTAACATACAGGTACTGGTTTCTATAATTATGCCTCCGGCTCGTTACTTTTTGAATGCACCTTATATATTCAATCTATTACGAGCCTATACTAACATATTATGCAGCTGGAACATGGACTACTCCAAAAAGCGAGGAGATGAAATTTCTAAGAGGCAGAGAGGGCAAGACCAGAAGAGATACAGTTAGAAATGAAGTGATAAGAAAAAGGACAGGACAGGATAGAAACAACAAAGTTAAAGTCGTATGGTCACATGATGAGGATGGAAGAGGGGAGAGTACCAAAGAAAGCTTTTACCGAAAAGATGACAGGGAAGAGACCACGAGGAAGACCTCGAAAGAGATGGGATGGATACAGTATGTGAGTGCATAGAGAAGAGGGGAAGAAAACCTGAAGATGTATTTAAAAAAGCAAAGGAGTGATGGAGAGACAGGCAACGATAGAGATCTTTAATTCACAACCCGACCCAGTAAGCTGCAAACGGGAAATGAAGATGATGTTGATCACAAAATTATTTTTACTCGCATTATTTTGAAACTTAAACACATGGAAGATAAACAGCCGCTTTATTTTAAGGGAAAGATCATTTTTCACTTGAAATTTTACTTTCAGACGAGTATAAATGAAGTTCTTTGATTTTTGGTTTTGGCAGGTTTTACTGTAATAGTATAAAACAAAGACCCCGATTCTTGGATGTAACGTGTAATCTGGAGAACCACTGGTTGGATTTTGGTGCGGTTTTCACCATTCTGTAAAGGATTTCTCAAGGAAGTTTCCTGTAGAAAAAAACATTCATTTATGACCAAAGGAAGCCGAGCAGTAAAGATTTCAGTGAGTCGACGAAAAACCTTCCGTCCGTGCGCCTTTTAAGCTTACGCTTCGCAAACCGTTAAAGATACCGGGCGAAGCCAGGGCAGGTTGCTAATGGTATAATAAACTTACCACAACCCGACATCCATTACCAGTTTAAAGAATTTTAAGACAAAATTAAAGCCATTTTTATTGGGACATTACTTCTATTGTTGAAGAATATTTATCACATAGTCATTTTGGCTAAAGCTGTAAATATGCACTCTTGTATATGTACGGTATATGCTACTCTCTATACATACACTCATAACCAGTGATGGACGAAGCAAAGGGGATATAAAAAGTAGGTTGGATCAGGCAAGGAAAGCATTTCTACAGAAAAGGAATCTGTTGACATCGAATATAGATTTAGGTATTAGAAAGTCATTGTTGAAAGCTTTTGTCTGGAGCATGGCGCTCTATGTAAGAGAAACTTGGACTGTTGACACAGCAGAAAGAGGAGTGTAGAAGCATTTGCAATGAGGTGTTACAGGAGAACGATGAAGATCAGATGGGTAGATATAGTAACAAATGAAAAGGTGTTAAGGAGAGATGTTTCTGTTGATTCCTAATAAAGAGGAGAAATGGGTTGGTGGGGCACATAATAAGACACAAAGGAACAGCAAACTTAGTTATGGAAGGAAGGGTCGAAGATAAGAACTGTAGGGGTAGACCAAGGTTAGAATATGTTAAACAGATTGCCTCGGATGTAAGTGTGATAGATGAAACTATTAGTTCAGGAGATCTGCCACCGAATTAAAAATTATTTAAAATGAGTCTATCTCCTAATTAATCCCCAACTCCTATTTTATTATAAAAGCAGTATGTTTTTGATTTCGTTCTAGATTAATAGCCAGATCAACCAAGGAAGTATGAAGTTCAAAATGTCCTCGGGGTTAACAGTTGAGGAAACGATCTGCAAGAACTTCAAGAAAGACATCGACAATGGACAGGTAGCCTATTTTTGGTTGTTTCAAGATCCTACAGAATGCACAAGGATTAGGAATTACTTTTCATTTAATTCATAGGCTGTTCAAATATTTTAGTCAAGTACAGTAAAATCCTAATTTTCTGACGACAGATTATCCTTGTTATCCTCAGGGTTTCAGAGCTTATTGGTGTGGTTGGGCACTATAGCCCAGGCAACGAAGGCCGAATTTCAGCAAATAAAAATAATAAATACGAAAGTTTTGAAATTTGGTGAAAATGTTCATTAGAGCTTACTATTGAACCTGTCAAAAGTCCTGACCAATTAAAGGTCCGCAATCGCCGCCATCTTGGAAAAAGGGTCCACATTTATGGTTTTTAGTCTATAACTCTTTATTTATTAATTTTATTGAAAAAGTTGTAGTGATCAAATTTTGAGAACATTTAATTCTCTACAAAAAAGGTTCAATTCAGTTGTGTCATAAAACCAACATGTACCGAGTAAATGGACTACGAACGTGAAGCAGATCGGAGAATTGCTCCAAGCAACCAATCTACGCACAGCTTAAGAAACATAACAGTTTGTCCTGTGTAAATATCGATAGTTTTGGGTCAGGTATACTACTGTTACAGCCAGTCGAGAGTATAGTCGTATGTTTTTGTAAAGTACATAACGGATAGCTCTGGCATACAAAACACTGAAATATAGTAATACTTCTCCCCATTGGTCGCGTTGGAGCATTCCAGTATTATTATATTTCAGTGCGTACGAACTTCTTCATAATATAATGCCCACCAAGGACGGTGTTTGACGGTTGTATACCTGCTCGGGTCGGGCAGGGGGAAGGGCTGTATAGTGTCCGACCGTCAGCTGTTTAGTTCTGGAATTCAGTAGGACGTACATTGTTACAATGGCTGGAAGTGAGAAGTGTTTCATTTGCGATGAAAATATTTGTAGTGGCGATATTGTGAAAGTGAAAGAAAAGGGAATTATTACTTTAAAAGAAGCTAGTGTGGAAATGCCGACTTCAACGTTTCAACAATATTGACGGTTTGAATACCTTCCATAGCATGGGAAAACACCTACAACATCACTTATTACTGGACAAGAGATACAAAAATTAGCAAAGCCTCCATCTACGAAGGAAATTGGAGAACTCGGTGTTATTCCACTGCAAACTTTCGAAAATGTGGGAGGAAATTGTTTGAAAAACATCACGGTTGAGGATCTATCTGGTCTGAGACCTTCAGAAGAAGAAGTGCCGTCTCCTCAATTGCATGACATTTTATGGATGTGCGGAAAATTTCTGGATATCCCCTTCATTCCTGAATGGAAAGGATTCATGCATAGTGTGTCGCAAAACTTGCCCTATGAAGTAACTAAAGTAAATCCGCTTCCTTTTGTTAATTCCCCACCGAGCAATTACGATACCGTTTATACGGTACTCAACTATGCTGCCGACGAATGTCTCAGATTGAAACAGCGAACTTGTTTCATAACCTTTGATCAACCACTTTATATAAAAGCTTGTGAAATTGTTGCTGCATCCTCGAAGGACACATGCTTGTCTAATATTGTGGTCAGACTTGGTGGATTTCACACAACTTTATCGCTGAAGCTGGAGAATGTTTTTCATTGCAATCTACGGTGCACGTTCTACAGACAATAGTTAGTTGTTTTAAGGGGCGGAACTACGAGGTCATCTGCCCCTATAAAGGCAATTCTTTGAATAAACAACGATATCAATGTTTCACCAAATCTGTGACGAAAATAAAGCCCGACATTGCCTCACTACCACCAACAGAAGGAGCATCCAGGCAACATTCTTTTCGAGTGTACAATCAAGTGCAAAAAAGGCTGGGAAATGAATTACCCCCTGAATTATGGGGTTGGAAACGAGTCCAAGGATACTTCAGTCCGATTACAACAATGGACTCCATTGCACCCGAGGCTTTATTAAATCTGATTGTTTGCAATTGTACAACTGGCTGTGCAGGGTTGTGTGGGTGTAGAAAAGCAGGGATTGATTGTACAACAGTTTGCAATAATTGTCATGGAGACTGCTTCAATGGATCGAAAATAGTCAATGAAGAAAATGAAGACGGAGACGAGGTCGATAACGCGAATGAAGAAAGGGCAGTGTCAACCAAAAGCTCGAGACGATCTTCCTATGCGGGGAGCATTGATTTATCGGATTATGCTGATGTAGTCGATGATGATAGCCTCAGTACCAGTCAGACTGCAAAAAGAACGATGCACTCAAACGTAATAATGAAGTGAGTAAATAAAAAAAATGTGGAAAATGAAAAAATAATAACAATGATTGAATTTTACGTAACGAATATAAATTACTGTTTGCAGAATTCCCACAGAGATTTATATGGACCGTTATGCGCCATTGAATTCATATTTTGCTGCTGAAGCCTACAGTGAGAGCGATTCCCCGATCTACATCAAGTTTGTCGTCCATTCACACGGAAAATATTAGTTTTATGAAAAAAAATGAATTGTACCTTTTATGTAGAGAATTGAATGTTCTCAAATGTTGATGACTACAACTTTTTCGATCAAGTAAATAAATAAAGAGTTACAGCCCAAAAACCATAAAAGTGCACCCTTTTTCCAAGATGGCGGCGATTGCGGACCTTTAATTGGTCAGGACTTTTGACAGGTTCAAGAGTAAGCCCTAATAAACATTTTCACAAAATTTAAAAACTTTCGGATTTATTATTTTTATTTTTGCTTCGTTGCCTGGGCTACTAACTTATGTGTTCACGATAGAAAATGTTTTTTATTTTATTACTGTATTGTGGGTAAAATATTCTTGCTTTCATTCCAGCCATCTACGGACCACATTATTGTAACTGTCTTTTCCATTTCTTTGCACCTGGGCTTTAATGTTCACCCAGTTTTCCTTCATTTGTTTTTTTCATTCATTCATTTTTTATTTCTCCATGGTAATACAGGGACTTTGTTTTATATGTGACAGGGACTTTCGCTCGCCCACGTTGCGAGCCTGTCTCCCGCAAAGCACTTTACCGTAATGCGGCTCTCACCCGGCACTGAGTCATTGAGTATAGGAATTTGAATTTCACGTAATGCAAATCGCATTGGAACAGCACACTGAGCACTAAACACGTGAACAATTGACTAAACTGAACATCACGCGTTAAAGCTCTCAGCAGACTGCAAAGGAGGGAAACTTGTGGCGCCAAGAAGCGCATTAGGGCAAAGTGTTTGGCGGGAGACCGGCTCGCAGGCAAGCGAGCGAAAATCCCCGTCACATATAAAACTAAGTCCCGGTATGTTAATATACATAAAGGAGTCGTCAAATCATAAAATACACACCGTAATTACAGGTAAATACAATGATCAATACCGTATACAAAAACACTCATATTTCTGTGCACATTGTCTCGAATTCTACGAAATACATTGCCTTGTCTGTGAGCCATTTTGTAAATTTTAACCCTCTCAGTGCCACGTGCCGATCAGATCGGCTCTCGCTGCTCGCGCCATAAGTGCCAAAACCGATTCAATCGGCGTGCTGTTTATCTTATATTTGTAGTCTGTAGGCATATGTCCATGATTATTTCATACTGTTGGATAGGTGAGGTTTCAAGCATGCATGTGCGGTGCTCATTTTTATCCTTCGAAGTCCGTTACGCGATAGGTTTGAGTGTGTATTCACGCCCTCCATTTGCGCTCCCCTAATCACGCGTGTTCCCGCCAAAATTGCGGTGAAGTTATTTTCTTCTTATTGACGTTTTCTGCCTACAGATGTATCTAAGAACTTTCTACAGCTGCAAACGCAGTGTTTCTTCGATTATGACTCTTAGGTGTCCTTAATTAAGGCTCAAAACTGATTTTTTACAAAAGAAAATTGAAAAATTGAACAATTATCAGAATAACCTCAATTAAAAAAGTTTAGATGTCGTATTTACTTTTATGAACATATTGTATGAACGAATGAGGTATTGGTTATAAATCAAAGCAAATGTAATGATTCTATCGTTGGAAATGCGGTATTTATGATTTTTTTTCGAAGTCTGCATGACCATTGAAAATGGCTTGGCATTCTTGGCAAATATTTCAGGAAATGGCTTGGCACTAAGATGGTTAATTTAAATGTGGAAATCATCATCATCATCTTGTACAGTTTCCAGCCCCGGGCTGGGTCTGTTCGGAACATAAGCCTCGCCACTTAGTCCTTTCTTCCCACCACCTCTCCGCTGTCACTCTGGTCCAGTCCTCACCTCTCTTCTTGACAATCCTCCACTCCTTTCAGCCATCTATCTCTTGGTCTTCCCCTTGGTCGTTTCTTCTGCATCTGCATCTCATGTATCCTCTTGGGAATCCTCTTCTCATCCATTCTCTTTAAGTGTCCATACCACCTCAGTCTTGATGTCTCAATCCTACCTTGCAAGGGCTCCTCATTCACCATTTCCCTGACCTTTTCATTCCTCAACCTGTCTCTTCTTGTTGCTCCGATCCTACTTCGCAGGAACTTCATTTCACCTGCCTGTATTCTGCTTATGTCTCTTTTCCTCATTGTCCACGTTTCTGAAGCATAGGTCAGTATCGGGATATAGTAGCTTCTGTACAACACTTCCTTGCTTTTTTTGTGGGACATATTTATTCCACACTAAGCTCCTAATGCTTCTCAGAAATGCTTCTGCCTGTCTGCCACGTTCCGTAATCTCTTTGTCATTTCTCCCATTTTCCTCCACTATACTTCCCAAGTACTTGAGACTTTCCACCTTCTTCAGCTGTCCACCTCCAAGTGTTATCCCACTCATTGGTCTGTCCTTTTTCCTGGTCGTTAACAGGATCTCACATTTACTGATGTTGAACTTCCATCCGTACTCTTCCACTGTTTCTTCCCAAGCCTCTAGTTGCTCCTGAATTTCCTCCTCCTTGTTTCCCCAGACCATGAGATCATCTGCAAACACCAATGCTTTCATCTTATCTTCTCCTATCTTTCCTGCTATCCGTGTCATTACCTCGCCCATAACCACAATAAAGAGAAGGGGTGACAGCGCACTACCCTGTTTCAGGCCACTCATTTGTCTGAACCAGTCTGTACTTTCCCCTCCAACTTTCACACAACTCACACTTCCACAATACATCTCCTTCACTCTGCCTACAGTCCCTTTTTCCACTCCCATGTTTTCCATTGCTTTCCAAACCACCTCCCTACACACACTATCATAGGCCTTTTCAATGTCCAGGAAGGCCATCAACAGATCCTCTCCAAATTCGTAGTGGTGTTCCTGGAGCTGTCTCACTGAAAATATGAGATCCACTGTTATCTCCCAGGTCTGAATCCATACTGCTCCTCTCTCAATTTTCTCTCCACTTTGGCTCGTATTCTACTTTCTAATATCTTTTCATATATCTTGGCACAGTGAGGTATGAGTGTGACTCCCCTGTAATTTCTGCACTCCTTTCTGCTTCCTTTCTTAAATATTGGGACAATTAATCCTTTCTTCCAATCTTCTGGGGTCTTTTTCTCCTTCCATATTACCCTCAACACACGGTACAGCCACTGTTTCCCAACCTCCCCTGCTGCCTTCACCATTTCAACACTCACTTCATCCATACCCGGTGCCCTTCCTCCTTTCATCTTATCTATAGCCATCTTCAGTTCTCTCCAAGTCAGGTCCATTTCCATTCCTGTGTTGTCTTCTCCATCCTCCAATGCATTGTCTTCCTCCCTATGACCATTTGGAATCAGCAAATCCTCAAAGTACTCTTTCCACACTGTCTTGAGTGTCTCTTTGTTGTGTACCACATTTCCGTTTTTGTCCATCATTACCACATCCTCTCGCAGACCTTTTCTCTTACTTTTGACCAACCCATAAAGTACTTTATTATTTCCTCTGCTGTCTTCCTCCATCATCTCTGTCCACTTTACCATCCACTTCTTCCTCTCCTCTGCGACAATCTTGTTTGCTTCTTTCTTCTTTATCTTATAATCTTCCCTTGCCAGATCAGTTCTTTCCTGGAACCACACTCTGAAAGCCTTGTTCTTCCTTCCCACAGCTTCTTTTACTCTCTCATTCCACCATGGTGTCTCTTTACACTGCTTTCTGTTGCTTGTTCTTCCACATACTGCCACTGCAGCTTCCACCATTGTGTTTTTGAATTGCTTCCATTCCTCTTCCCCTGTTTTAGGATTGTCTGTTGGCATCCTTTCCCTCATTATCTTCTGGAATTCTTCCTTGACTTCCTTTTCCTTGAGTTTCCATACTTTGATCCTCCTTTCCTGGTACTCTGTCCTCTTGCTATCCTTAACACCTCCCAGGTTCATTACAAGTATTCTGTGGTCGCTATCTAAGGCCTTTGATGGTATTACCTTTATATCTCTGACACTTCTCTTCATTTCCCAGTCGTACAGCATGTAATCTACCAAAGATTTCTTTGTTAAATCACTGCTGTACCACGTTACCTTGTGGCTTTCTTTCTTCCAGAACCAGGAGTTGCTAACCACTAAACCGTTTCTCTTGCAAAAATCCAGCAACTTTCTCCCTTCTTCATTCCTGCTACCCCATCCTTCTGCTCCCAATACATTTTCATATCCTTGCCTTTCACTTCCTACATGTGCATTCAAATCTCCCATGATAATGATGCTCTGACCATTCAACTGCTGTTGTAGCTCCTCCTCAAAGTCTTCCTTCTCTTGAGCTGTACATCCAACTTGAGGGGCATATACCTGGGCTATCTCCAGGCTTCTTCCCTTTACAGTTACTCTGATCTTCATGATCCTGTCACTTATTCCCTTTACCTCTTCCTTCATTCCATCTCTCACAACTACTCCTACTCCGCTGCTCCTTCCTTCACTGTTCCCACTCCAGTACAACCGGTAGCCTTTCCTCAGTTCTCTGCGACCTTCTCCTTTTCATCTTGTTTCTGCCAAGCCCAGTACATTCAGTTTTCTTCTCTCCATAACATCTACAATCTCCTCTACCTTTCCTGTCAGTGTTTGGATGTTTAACGTGCCAACTCGTAGTCCATTAACATATCCGGGTCGGCGTCGTTTGCATCCGTCCTTTCCGAGGCCTGTTCCTGTTTTGAAAGCAAATATGATATCCACTACTGGCTTGCTAGGCCTATCGTAGCTTCACCAGAGCCCCGTCAGCCGTCACTTTTCAGGGTTCCCATAGAGCCTTCACAGCTACCGCAGCGGTCCCGGGGCACACGAAGTCCCCACTGTACTTCACCCCTATAGGCAATCCCCTACTTCATGCCGTTGCCCGTCTCCCACCACGTGGAGGAGGGGTTGGACTTGTGGAAATGGTTCTGACATTTCTTCGAGTTTAGGGCAACAAGTTAAAATATTTGAAGGCAGCATAAAAGGATCTTTTTTCCTCTATAATATTGACAGTGAACACCCATTTTGTTTCTAGTGTTGTACGAATGTAGATCAGAATTTCTTACAATATTAGCATACCCAGTTAGAATTTGTCTTCTTAATATACATAGAACAATTGAGTAAGTAAAAATTTGAAATACACTATGATCCGTCTAGTCAATACTTTTTTGTGTATAATTACACACTAGGACATGTTTCGAGACATAGTATTATTGTAAATCTGCCTCTTCAACAGCTAGTACAATTAATGGCCAGTTATTGTGACATTAAAATTGATGAAATTTTTTTAAACTATCATTCGTCAATACGGACCAATCATGAACAATGATGGTAATGTCATTACTGTATTCGGATTTTTTTTTAAATAGTCCCTACAAGATGTTAAAGAGTGTAAAACAAATATAACACGGATTGCTCTCTTCTGCTCTTATGCTGTTCCTTCCTAGCTTCAGTCCATGTTTTGCCAGGTTTTAGTTTTGACTTTTCTAGGAAACCATGATGTTCTTGGAGTTTAGTCTTGAAAAGAACACGTTTCTCGAAATCTTCGTGTGTTACCCCCATGCAGGTCTTTCTCTACCTTGGTGAACTATTTATTCAGGATTGAGAGTTTTATAATGGGGAATTCATTTATTGAACCTTAACTTCTACTTTGTACAATCAATATGACAAGCTTACTTCCACGTTATGTTCATCTTCTCCGTTCCTAACAACAATAAAAGAACACAAAAGGAAAAGGGACCTCAGCCTGCATACCACTGCCTCTTTGATCATTTCTGACAAACTATGTCTCCTTGGTTAAACTGAATATCCTATTGCCCAAACTTGTAGAACTCAAATGGCAATAGAAAACAATCCTTCTCTTACGAATGGTGTCCGTGATCCTTTCTACATCCCATGAGTAGAGTTCTTGATTGAGTCGTCTTCTAAATTCACCATTTTCTTTGATTGGACCTAGGAATTTTCTGAAGATCAGCCTTCCTCTTAATTCTAATTTCTCGATGACACCCTTTCTATTCATAGGAAGGCACTCTGCACCATATAAAGTCTCCAGTCGTATTACTGTGCAGTAATGTCGTATCTTGGCGTTAATGGATATTGATTTCTTCTTGTAGACATTTAATATAGAAATCTTGTTCTTCCCTCATATACATACATTCTGTTTCCCCCTTCTGATTCTCATTCCTCTTTCTTCTAGAGCCTTATCATCTCCTATATTCATTATCATCTTCTTCTTCTTCTTCTTCATTTCCCGGTTCCAGTGATCTGGGTCGGGGTGTGAATCAAGGACCTCCATACATTTCTGTCTTTCCACCACTCTCGTCCCTCTTCCAGTACATCCTCCACTTTCACTCCTCTTTTCTCAACACTCTCCCTCACTGCATCCATCCACCTCATCCTCGGCCTTCCCCTTTGGAGCCTTCCAGTGACTTTCTCAGTAAATAATCACTTCGGGACTCGGTCTTCTCCCATTTGCATCTTATGTCCATACCGTTTTAGCTTACTGATCTCGATTTTGTCTTGTAACTTTCAGAATCCTGTTTTCTTCCTAATTTCCTTGTTTCTGATTTTGTCTCTGCGGGTCTTTCCAATTATACCTCTAAGGAACTTCATCTCTGCTGCCTGGATTCTTCTTT
Organism: Meconema thalassinum; assembly: GCA_946902985.2. Classification (NCBI taxonomy): domain Eukaryota; kingdom Metazoa; phylum Arthropoda; class Insecta; order Orthoptera; family Tettigoniidae; genus Meconema; species Meconema thalassinum. The sequence goes on from OX336398.1 coordinate 124,701,548, forward strand.
CCTCCCGTCTAGTTGTTGTCCATGTGCCTGCTGCATACGTCAATATAGGTGTGTAATATGTTGAATACAAGATTCTTTTACATTTCTCGGGAACTTCCTGGTTCCACACCAGACCCCTCACACTCTGGTAAAACCCACTTGCTTGTTGGATCCTCTTACCAACTTCCTCACTTATCCTTACACTGTCTGTTAGGACACTCCCTAAGTATTTGAAGCTTTTCACAACTTGTAATGGTTTTCCATCTACTGCAATATTCCCTCTACCATCTCGCACATTCCTTGATCATCAATTTCCATTTTCCAGCTTGGCGCCGGGTCAGAGCAAATATGATACCCCTCCACTTTACTCGGTCTGTCCACCATCCTTCCTCAACTACTAAAGTCCACTCCAGGGTTCGTTCTCTCACACTGCCCTTCACCAAATCCATCCACCATACTCTGGGTCTTCCTCGTCCTCTATTTACAGTCATCCGTCTCTACATCACTTGTTGCAGCATTCTTTCAAATGTCCAAACCATCTCAATCTATTCTGCTCCAGCTTATCATTCAGCTTCTGTACATTCACTTCCTTTCAAATGTCTTCATTCCTCAATCTATCTCTCCTAGTCTTCTGCACCATACTCATCAGGAATTCTATTTCGGCTGCCTGTATTCTACTTTCAACTCTCCTTGTCATAGGCCAAGTTCTCTGCTCCATATGTCATTATTGGTAAGTAATCGGTCTTGTACATCGGGTAGCGTGATGGCGCAGTGGCTTAGCTGCTTGTCTTTCACCCGGACGGTCGGAGTTCGATTCCTGGTGACAGCGGGGTAAAATTTTAACCTGAAAATTCACGTGGCGTCAAGAAAGGCATCCGGTATCAAATCCCTGGCCAAAACCGAAAATGAGCCTGGTTGGTTCCAGCGACACCATTAATTGGGATAAGTCGAAGAAAGAAAGTTTTTATAGTGGACCCAGCCACGAGGCGGGACAAACGCTAAAGCAAAAGAAGAATAGGTCTTGTACATCACTTCTTTAGCCTTCAGTGGAACAAGTCTTTATCTCAAATTAAACTCTGAACCTGATGATAGAAAACACTCCCACATTGTACCTATTCTCTTATCCAATCTTGCATTTTCTATGAATTCATTTCCTAAATGCTTGAAGTGCTCTACTACAAGATCTACATCTCCTTGATGCATTACTTTTATGTGGTACGCCGTTGCTATGGTAGCCTCTATGTGTGGGTAGTTGACTATTTATATATCTTCTCTTTACTTGTTTTACCTCGCTTAATGTAACCTGTGAACATGCAGAACGCAGTATTCAGCGAAACGTCAGGACGACAAAATGTCCTTGGAACACGGCCTATAAGCCCGCGAAACAGAGATTCCTATTTCAATGAATAGTACTAATTCGGCTGACCCCAATCGTGAGCTTCAAATTTTATTACGTCTCACCAATTTAACATGGCGGCTGTGCGAAATATTTCACCAGCATTCTACAGGGTCTTTCATATAAAATAAGAGTGCCAAGCGGCGGCTTTGTTAACCGCGGCTGCGGTCACCTTGGCCGAGCTTGTGGCGCCAAGGCCCCCTGCTTTAAGCGTGTGTACAATCCTATATGTTGCAGCGGCCTTGCTAGCGTGTGTACAATGCTGAAATCTTACTTTAGTTAGTTATTGTTAATGAAACCGAAACCCCTACTTGTGCAAATTTTGTGAGTGATTTATTCGGAGACCGTTCAAGATTCTCTCCAATGTCATCTAGCTCATCCTCTGTTAAAACTGTTCGTGTGCGGGCATGTTTTTTATTGAGCACTGAGCCAGTAGTGTCAAACTTATTGCAATTACGTGAATCTGTGATAGTGAAGGTGGCACTTCATCAGGAAATTGCTGAACAAATGCATCACGTACCCGCCGAGCCGACTCGTACTTAAAATAAGTTTTACATAAAAAATACGAGGTTGCAATGATAACTGTCGCACCATGTTAGCACTTGAGGTTTAGACTGGCGATGGAGCACTTGCACGCTTATTGCAAGGTCAAGTTTGGTAATGTCAATCTGTTATTTTTATACAGTCCATCGGAACTGAAAAAAACGAAACAAAAAAAACCAGCCCTCGTATGTAATATGCGCGCGCTTTCAATAGTACAGCAGGGGGTCGTGGCGCACCACAAGCTCGGCCAAGGTGACGGCAGCTGCGGTTAACAAAGCCGCCGCTTGACGCTCTTATTTTATATGAAAGACCCTGTATATCTGCGAAACTATTACTGATATCACCATAAAATTTTGTACGGTGGTAAGGGCACTACCAAAAGCTCATCTATGAGACTTTCAAAAACCTGTTAACTACAAAACGAACATGGCTGCCAAGCAAAGTTGAAACATTTAAGTAGACTTTTCTCGCGATTTAACCATCCGAGCACAGTGAAACATGGTACAGCGAATGTTTATACACATTGTAATGCACTGACATCTAATTTAGTTCAATTGTTTACATAACCTCAATATAGTGGCTGTGCAAAATTTTAAAATTAAGTTTTTATTTCTTGTGTCCTAATCATGCGATTGAATAATGTACCTACGCAATAATCGTCATCTCATAGTACATAAATCTATGGCATACATATATTAAAATCCAACATGACGACCATCTGAAATACAGTATTTAGACGGTTCTCAATATCTACGAATCTATTACAGCAATCAAACTGAAATTTTGTATGTTGGTTGGTTCCTTAGTTTAGGGGCTGCGACAACGCGGTCATGTAGTCCCGTGTACTTTGGGTGTGTGTAGAATCTGATAACCGGTGTCAATTGTGAATACTGTAATAGTGTGTGTTAATTGTTTATAATTCAAGTAAGGACTGCAGACGATAATTTCAAGTAGTTCCTACTTTCACTACCAAATGCTACAATCCACGACACCTAGCTGTGAACTTGGCTACTACTAGATGCCATCGCAGCCAGCGCGCGGTGACGAATGTTGGAACTTAAGAGCATTAATCAAATCTAATCTACAAATTTTGATTCACACAAGTATAGTTAGTGGAAGGCTCTATGACATGGGCCCGCCGGCTTTACTTCCCCTCCGAAGGGAGGTATACTGAGGAATTTTTCACGATTTTATATGTTGATAGAGGCAATTAAAATAAGTAGAATATATGAAAATATGCTATATAATTCTTCAAGGAACTAATTGTTGTTAGTTACAATGGCTTGTATTTTCTTCCAACAGTTTGGTGCCTACTATAGAGTTTGCAGTGGCAAGTGGCAATTGATAATTGAATCTCCTGATGTGATATGTTGCAAGAAAGGCGTACCTATATTTTGTAATGTTTCTCCATTCAAAACACCTAAAATTGTAAAAGCACATGAAAATAACAAATTAAAGAACCTTATGGGCCCAGTTGTTATTTAATAAACTGATTTATTCATGCAAACATTTTGTTATATATACAGTATTACCTTTCTTCTTTCTTCCTACCTTAGCGATCCCGTACCCAAGAAACTAATCGAACGAGGGTTTTAGAGTGGCATTCACCTTTAAAAGATGATAGAACATCACTACAGGACAAAGAAAAGTCTTCAGACATGCAACATTTCCAAAAATGATTGAACATCACTAGAGGACAAAGAGAGGTCCTCAGACATGCAACACTTCCAAAAATGATAGAACATCACTAGAGGACAAAGAGAGGTCCTCAGACATGCAACGTTTCCAAAAATGATAGAACATCACTAGAGGACAAAGAGAAGTCTTCAGACATGCAACACTTCCAAAAATGATAGAACATCACTAGAGGATAAAGAGAGGTCCTCAGACATGCAACGTTTCCAAAAATGATAGAACATCACTAGAGGACAAAGAGAAGTCTTCAGACATGCAATGTTTCCAAAAATGATAGAACATCACTAGAGGACAAAGAGAGGTCCTCAGACATGCAACACTTCCAAAAATGATAGAACATCATTAGAGGACAAAGAGAAGTCTTCAGACATGCAACACTTCCAAAAATGATAGAACATCACTAGAGGACAAAGAGAAGTCTTCAGACATGCAACACTTCCAAAAATGATAGAACATCACTAGAGAACAAAGAGAGGTCTTCAGACATGCAACACTTCCAAAAATGATAGAACATCACTAGAGGACAAAGAGAGGTCCTCAGACATGCAACGTTTCCAAAAATGATAGAACATCACTAGAGGACAAAGAGAAGTCCTCAGACATGCAACACTTCCAAAAATGATAGTACATCACTAGAGGACAAAGAGAAGTCCTCAGACATGCAAAACTTCCAAAAATGATAGAACATCACTAGAGGACAAAGAGAAGTCCTCAGACATGCAACACTTCCAAAAATGATAGAACATCACTAGAGGACAAAGAGAAGTCCTCAGACATGCAACACTTCCAAAAATGATAGAACATCACTAGAGGACAAAGAGAAGTCTTCAGACATGCAACACTTCCAAAAATGATAGAACATCACTAGAGGAAAGAGAGGTCCTCAGACATGCAACACTTCCAAAAATGATAGAACATCACTAGAGGACAAAGAGAGGTCCTCAGACATGCAACACTTCCAAAAATGATTGAACATCACTCGAGGACAAAGAGAGGTCCTCAGACATGCAACACTTCCAAAAATGATAGAACATCACTAGAGGACAAAGAGAGGTCCTCAGACATGCAACACTTCCAAAAATGATAGCACATCACTAGAGGACAAAGAGAAGTCTTCAGACATGCAACACTTCCAAAAATGATAGAACATCACTAGAGGACAAAGAGAGGTCCTCAGACATGCAACACTTCCAAAAATGATAGAACATCACTAGAGGACAAAGAGAGGTATTCAGACATGCAACACTTCCAAAAATGATAGAACATCACTAGAGGACAAAGAGAGGTCCTCAGACATGCAACGTTTCAAAAAATGATAGAACATCACTAGAGGACAAAGAGAAGTCTTCAGACATGCAACACTTCCAAAAATGATAGAACATCAATAGAGGACAAAGAGAGGTCTTCAGACATGCAACACTTCCAAAAATGATAGAACATCACTAGAGGACAAAGAGAGGTCCTCAGACATGCAACGTTTCCAAAAATGATAGAACATCACTAGAGGACAAAGAGAGGTCTTCAGACATGCAACACTTCCAAAAATGATTGAACATCACTAGAGGACAAAGAGAGGTCCTCAGACACGCAACGTTTCCAAAAATGATAGAACATCACTAGAGGACAAAGAGAAGTCTTCAGACATGCAACACTTCCAAAAATGATAGAACATCACTAGAGGACAAAGAGAGGTCTTCAGACATGCAACATTTCCAAAAATGATAGAACATCACTAGAGGACAAAGAGAGGTCTTCAGACATGCAACACTTCCAAAAATGATAGAACATCACAAGTGGACAAAGAGAGGTCCTCAGACATGCAACGTTTCCAAAAATGACAGAACATCACTAGAGGACAAAGAGAGGTCTTCAGACATGCAACACTTCCAAAAATGATAGAACATCACTAGAGGACAAAGAGAGGTCCTCAGACATGCAACGTTTCCAAAAATGATAGAACATCACTAGAGGACAAAGAGAGGTCCTCAGACATGCAACACTTCAAAAATGATAGAACATCACTAGAGGACAAAGAGAAGTCTTCAGACATGCAACACTTCCAAAAATGATAGAACATCACAAGAGGACAAAGAGAGGTCCTCAGACATGCAACGTTTCCAAAAATGATAGAACATCACTAGAGGACAAAGAGAGGTCTTCAGACATGCAACACTTCCAAAAATGATAGAACATCACTAGAGGACAAAGAGAGGTCCTCAGACATGCAACGTTTCCAAAAATGATAGAACATCACTAACGGACAAAGAGAAGTCCTCAGACATGCAACACTTCCAAAAATGATAGAACATCACTAGAGGACAAAGAGAGGTCCTCAGACATGCAACACTTCCAAAAATGATAGAACATCACTAGAGGACAAAGAGAGGTCCTCAGACATGCAACACTTCCAAAAATGATAGAACATCACTAGAGGACAAAGAGAGGTCTTCAGACATGCAACACTTCCAAAAATGATTGAACATCACTAGAGGACAAAGAGAGGTCCTCAGACATGCAACACTTCCAAAAATGACAGAACATCACTAGAGGACAAAGAGAGGTCCTCAGACATGCAATGTTTCCAAAAATGATAGAACATCACTAGAGGACAAAGAGAAGTCTTCAGACATGCAACACTTCCAAAAATGATAGAACATCACTAGAGGACAAAGAGAGGTCTTCAGACATGCAACACTTCCAAAAATGATAGAACATCACAAGAGGACAAAGAGAGGTCCTCAGACATGCAACGTTTCCAAAAATGATAGAACATCACTAGAGGACAAAGAGAGGTCCTCAGACATGCAACACTTCAAAAATGATAGAACATCACTAGAGGACAAAGAGAAGTCTTCAGACATGCAACACTTCCAAAAATGATAGAACATCACAAGAGGACAAAGAGAGGTCCTCAGACATGCAACGTTTCCAAAAATGATAGAACATCACTAGAAGACAAAGAGAGGTCTTCAGACATGCAACACTTCCAAAAATGATAGAACATCACTAGAGGACAAAGAGAGGTCCTCAGACATGCAACGTTTCCAAAAATGATAGAACATCACTAGAGGACAAAGAGAAGTCCTCAGACATGCAACACTTCCAAAAATGATAGAACATCACTAGAGGACAAAGAGAGGTCCTCAGACATGCAACACTTCCAAAAATGATAGAACATCACTAGAGGACAAAGAGAGGTCCTCAGACATGCAACACTTCCAAAAATGATAGAACATCACTAGAGGACAAAGAGAGGTCCTCTGACATGCAACACTTCCAAAAATGATAGAACATCACTAGAGGACAAAGAGAAGTCTTCAGACATGCAACACTTCCAAAAATGATAGAACATCACTAGAGAACAGAGAGAGGTCCTCAGACATGCAACACTTCCAAAAATGATAGAACATCACTAGAGGACAAAGAGAAGTCTTCAGACATGCAACACTTCCAAAAATGATAGAACATCACTAGAGGACAAAGAGAGGTCCTCAGACATGCAACACTTCCAAAAATGATAGAACATCACTAGAGGACAAAGAGAGGTCCTCAGACATGCAACATTTCCAAAAATGATAGAACATCACTAGAGAACAAAGAGAGGTCCTCAGACATGCAACACTTCCAAAAATGATAGAACATCACTAGAGGACAAAGAGAGGTCCTCAGACATGCAACACTTCCAAAAATGATAGAACATCACTAGAGGACAAAGAGAAGTCTTCAGACATGCAACACTTCCAAAAATGATAGAACATCACTAGAGAACAGAGAGAGGTCCTCAGACATGCAACACTTCCAAAAATGATAGAACATCACTAGAGGACAAAGAGAGGTCCTCAGACATGCAACACTTCCAAAAATGATAGCACATCACTAGAGGACAAAGAGAAGTCTTCAGACATGCAACATTTCCAAAAATGATAGAACATCACTAGAGGACAAAGAGAGGTCCTCAGACATGCAACACTTCCAAAAATGATAGAACATCACTAGAGGACAAAGAGAGGTCTTCAGACATGCAACATTTCCAAAAATGATAGAACATCACTAGAGAACAAAGAGAGGTCCTCAGACATGCAACACTTCCAAAAATGATAGAACATCACTAGAGGACAAAGAGAGGTCCTCAGACATGCAACGTTTCCAAAAATGATAGAACATCACTAGAGGACAAAGAGAAGTCTTCAGACATGCAACACTTCCAAAAATGATAGAACATCACTAGAGGACAAAGAGAGGTCTTCAGACATGCAACACTTCCAAAATTGATAGAACATCACTAGAGGACAAAGAGAGGTCTTCAGACATGCAACACTTCCAAAAATGATAGAACATCACAAGAGGACAAAGAGAGGTCCTCAGACATGCAACGTTTCCAAAAATGATAGAACATCACTAGAGGACAAAGAGAGGTCCTCAGACATGCAACACTTCAAAAATGATAGAACATCACTAGAGGACAAAGAGAAGTCTTCAGACATGCAACACTTCCAAAAATGATAGAACATCACAAGAGGACAAAGAGAGGTCCTCAGACATGCAACGTTTCCAAAAATGATAGAACATCACTAGAAGACAAAGAGAGGTCTTCAGACATGCAACACTTCCAAAAATGATAGAACATCACTAGAGGACAAAGAGAGGTCCTCAGACATGCAACGTTTCCAAAAATGATAGAACATCACTAGAGGACAAAGAGAAGTCCTCAGACATGCAACACTTCCAAAAATGATAGAACATCACTAGAGGACAAAGAGAGGTCCTCAGACATGCAACACTTCCAAAAATGATAGAACATCACTAGAGGACAAAGAGAGGTCCTCAGACATGCAACACTTCCAAAAATGATAGAACATCACTAGAGGACAAAGAGAGGTCCTCTGACATGCAACACTTCCAAAAATGATAGAACATCACTAGAGGACAAAGAGAAGTCTTCAGACATGCAACACTTCCAAAAATGATAGAACATCACTAGAGAACAGAGAGAGGTCCTCAGACATGCAACACTTCCAAAAATGATAGAACATCACTAGAGGACAAAGAGAAGTCTTCAGACATGCAACACTTCCAAAAATGATAGAACATCACTAGAGGACAAAGAGAGGTCCTCAGACATGCAACACTTCCAAAAATGATAGAACATCACTAGAGGACAAAGAGAGGTCCTCAGACATGCAACATTTCCAAAAATGATAGAACATCACTAGAGAACAAAGAGAGGTCCTCAGACATGCAACACTTCCAAAAATGATAGAACATCACTAGAGGACAAAGAGAGGTCCTTAGACATGCAACACTTCCAAAAATGATAGAACATCACTAGAGGACAAAGAGAAGTCTTCAGACATGCAACACTTCCAAAAATGATAGAACATCACTAGAGAACAGAGAGAGGTCCTCAGACATGCAACACTTCCAAAAATGATAGAACATCACTAGAGGACAAAGAGAGGTCCTCAGACATGCAACACTTCCAAAAATGATAGCACATCACTAGAGGACAAAGAGAAGTCTTCAGACATGCAACATTTCCAAAAATGATAGAACATCACTAGAGGACAAAGAGAGGTCCTCAGACATGCAACGTTTCCAAAAATGATAGAACATCACTAGAGGACAAAGAGAGGTCCTCAGACATGCAACATTTCCAAAAATGATAGAACATCACTAGAGAACAAAGAGAGGTCCTCAGACATGCAACACTTCCAAAAATGATAGAACATCACTAGAGGACAAAGAGACGTCCTCAGACATGCAACGTTTCCAAAAATGATAGAACATCACTAGAGGACAAAGAGAGGTTCTCAGACATGCAACACTTCAAAAATGATAGAACATCACTAGAGGACAAAGAGAGGTCCTCAGACATGCAACACTTCCAAAAATGATAGAACATCACTAGAGGACAAAGAGAGGTCCTCAGACATGCAACGTTTCCAAAAATGATAGAACATCACTAGAGGACAAAGAGAGGTCCTCAGTCATGCAACGTTTCCAAAAATGATAGAACATCACTAGAGGACAAAGAGAGGTCCTCAGACATGCAACACTTCAAAAATGATAGAACATCACTAGAGGACAAAGAGAGGTCCTCAGACATGCAACACTTCCAAAAATGATAGAACATCACTAGAGGACAAAGAGAGGTCCTCGGACATGCAACGTTTCCAAAAATGATAGAACATCACTAGAGGACAAAGAGAGGTCCTCAGACATGCAACACTTCCAAAAATGATAGAACATCACTAGAGGACAAAGAGAGGTCTTCAGACATGCAACACTTCCAAAAATGATAGAACTTCACTAGAGGACAAAGAGAGGTCTTCAGACATGCAACACCTCCAAAAATGTGGAAACAATTCAACACTTAATATTTTAGCGTTCAGTTGGTCAAAATAATTCCAATCACTGGAATATGTGAAAAAATAACCTGAGATAAATTACATGTGATTAAGATTTATTGTCAGTGCTTTTTTTTTTCTGGGGGAACGCGTACCCCATAAACATTTGAAAACTGTTTAAGAAAAAAAAATATTGGTACATTTGTATCTATTCTGGCAAATATAACTTCCGACTTGAAAGTTCATCGATCAGCTGGCGTCAATGTGCTATTCACAACAGCTGGAGGAGCAATCCTAGATTTAAATCAATCTACTGAATCATTTTCTATTGGTCGGCAACTCGGCACTCCGTTCTAGTTATAAGCACGCAGGCTAGTGTTTGCAGGTGGGGTAGGTTGTTATTTTGTGCGTGCGGTTAGTTTAGAAGGATGAAGAAAATAACGAACTATTTAATATCCAACCAGGCATCGAAAAAGCTGGAAGTTAATCATTCGAACACAAACAATGACCAGACTTTGCAAATTGCAAGATCGTGTTTTCTCGACGATTTTTTTTAAGAAAAAAAAAGCACTGTATATTGTTATTGAAGAAGAAGAAAACAGAAAAGAGAGATAATTGGCCCATTTAGCTATGGAAATCAGGATGAAGAAGGAGAAATGTTAATAGATTTCTGTAGAAGGAATGGATTAATTGTTGGAAATACATGGTTTAGGAAAAAGAACTCCCAAAAAATAACTAGGTATGGATGGGGAGACAGAAAGACAAAAACAATGATCGATCTTATCCTAGTGGAAAAGAATAAACGTAGACAACTGGTAGATGTGACAGCTATGCCAAGAGGAGATTTTGAAGGAGACCATAAAGTGGTGATAGCCAAATTAAGGCTTGGGAAAATCGCAAAGCTTGCGGAGAAAAGGGAAAGAAAAATAAAGGTGTGGAAGCTAAAAGAGAGAGAGGCAATGGAAAAGTTCCGAGAAGACTTGAAAAAGGAAATTCCCAAAGACGAAGCAAAAAGTGTCGAACAGGAATGGACATGTTTTAGAAATTGTTTTGCGAAGTGTGCAGTAAACACTTGTGGAAGACTATCAGGGAAGAAAAAGGAAAGGGAGACTCCTTGGTGGAACAACAGGGTAAATGAAGCTGTTAAAGAAAAACAAATGGCATGGAGGAAGTGGATAGGCAGTTAGAATGCAGAGAAATGGCAAAAATATAGAGAAGCAAAGAAGGCATGCCAAAAAATTGTACAAGAAGAAAAAAGGAAAAGTTGGGAAGGTTTCACGGAAACTTTGAAGGAGGATATCCAAGGAAGTAAAAAGGTTCTATATGGATTGGTGAAAAACAGTGTAAAAGGTAGGGAAAACACAAAATTTGTAAAAACTGAAGCAGGACAGATATTGTATCAAAGAGATGATATATTAAAGAGATGGGAAGAATACTTTTCAAAGCTACTAAATGTTAGATACATCGAACTGGAAGATGAAAAAGAGCAAGAAGAAACAATGGAAGAAGAAGAAGAACAAGAAAAGGAGATCACTATGCTAGAAATGGAGGAAGCCATACAGAAGATGAAGAGCGGTAAAGCAGCAGGAGAGGATGAGGTGTCTGCGGAAATGATAAAAGCAGCGGGACCAATAGGTGTACAGTGGTTGTATAGATTATTTAGAATAATTTGGAAGAAGAAAGAGATTCCAGAAGAATGGGGAAAGGGATTAATTATCCTGATTTTTAAGAAAGGTGACAAAAAGGAATGCAATAACTACAGAGGGATCACTCTTATCGCTCATGTAGCTAAGATCTTTGAGAGAGTTCTGGAAGGCAGACTGAGGAGGAAGATAGAAGGAGAGATGGAAGAAGAACAGTATGGTTTTAGGAAAGACAGATCAACATTTGACATAATCTTTGCATTAAGGCAAATGATGGAGAAAAGATGGTAATTTGGAAAAGACATGGTGATGACATTTATTGATATTGAGAAAGCGTACGACAGTGTGCCTCGACAGGTGGTTTGGAATGTATTAAGGAAAAGGAGAGTTAACGGAGCTGATGTCCAAATGTTAAAAGCTATGTACAAATATTGTGTGAGTAGCGTGAAGACCAGTATAGGAGAAACAGAATGGTTTAAAGTGGAAACAGGTCTCCGACAGGGAAGTGTATTGTCCCCCTTACTATTCATCATAGTCATGGATGAAATTCACAAGAATGTTAAACAGAGATTGGGACAAGAGGCAACAAAGGCCATGCTGTTTGCAGATGATATAGTGATATTGGGCGAGGATGAAAAGGAAGTACAAAAACAACTAGATGTATGGAATCAAGAAATAGAGAAATATGGGATGAAAGTAAGCACAGAGAAGAGCAAGACAATGGTAATGTCAAGAGGAAGGAAGGAAGGAAGAGGAAAGATAGAATTGAATGGGAAAATTCTAGAAGTGGTTAAAAGTTTCAAGTACTTGGGAAGTGTGATCACAGAAGATGGAAGGATAACTGAGGAAATTGGAAAGAGAATACAACAAGCGAACAGTTTTTACCAGAGCATAAGGGGTATTCTGGGGAACCGAGATGTCCCAAAAAAATGTAAAAATGTATTATATTCAACCTACTACAGACCCATACTAACATATGCAGCTGGAGCGTGGACTACTACAAAAAGAGAGGAGAGTAGAATACAAGCCGCGGAGATGAAATTCCTAAGAGGTATAGAGGGCAAGACCAGAAGAGATAGAGTTAGAAATGAAGAGATTAGAAAAAGGACAGGAATCTTGAAGCTGCAGGACAGGATAGAAACAACAAAGTTAAAGTGGTATGGACATATGATGAGAATGGGAGAGGAGAGAGTACCAAAGAAAACTTTCTGTGAAAAGATGACAGGGAAGAGACCACGAGGAAGGCCCCGAAAGAGATGGGCAGATACAGTGTGGGAGTGTGTAGAGAAGAGAGGAGGAAAACCTGAAGAAGTACTAAAAACAGGAGAGGAGTGGTGGAGAGACAGGAAACGTTGGAGGTCCTTAATTCACAACCCGACCCAGGAAGCTGGAAACGGGAAATGAAGATGATGAAAACAGAAAATTATAAAGTAAAATTAATTAAATAATTAATAAATAAATAAATAGATAAATGAAGGACGGGAAGAATGCCATTATCCATCCGTTGCATAAAAAGGGCGACCGAGCGGACCCCAACAACTACAGAGGTATATCACTTTTACCAATTATATACAAGGTATTATCTAAAGCACTCTTAAACAGAGTAGAACAACAAACTGATCATTTGATTGGTGAATACCAGGCAGGCTTTAGGAAAGGTAGATCGTGTTCGGAGCAGATTTGAAGCCTAAAGACGATATTAAGGATACGCCGCAGTACCAACACATTTGTCACCTTCGTGGATTTTAAGAAGGCGTATGATTCTATTGACAGACAAACTGTTCTGAACACCCTAGAAGAGCTCAGAGTTGACAGGAAAACCAGGGACTTAATCCGCCAGACTCTCACTGACACAACATCTCAAGTGAAGTTCCTAGGTGAACTATCAGAGCCTTTCGAAGTACATACCGGAGTTCGACAAGGTGACGGCCTCTCCCCACTGCTTTTTAACTTAGTGTTAGACAAAGTCATCAGGGAGTGGGAAAACAACATCCAAGGCATAAGCATTGGTACTCTGGAACAGAAAATAAAAGTAAAATGCCTAGCTTTTGCTGATGATCTAGCTATCTTTACCAAGACTAGTGAAGAAACCAAGTATGCCATAGAGAAGTTACATAAGTTAGCATCAAAGACAGGACTCCAAATATCGTATGAGAAGACGCATTTCATAGTAAATGGAGACCAGAATATCCCGAGATCTCCACTACAGACCAACTATGGAATAATTAGACACGTACCTTCCTTCAAATATTTAGGAGAAATTATTGTACCGTCTGGATTGGACAGGAAAGCTAATTTAGAAAGAGCTACCAAACTTCAGAAAGCATACCGAATAACATGGAATCACTATAATAAAAGAGTGATGTCACGAAATGCAAAACTACGGCACTACCAGACAGTTGTTCTTCCGGAAGCATTGTACGCCTCCGAAACTATATCTCTAGGAGGCCACTCTCAAATTGGTGAAATCGAAATCCAGGAACGTAAAATTCTCAGGAAAATATATGGCCCCGTTTATGTTAATGGTATATGGATTAAAAGGAAAACCACAGACTTGTACACAGTAATCAATAAGTTCACTGATACCGTGCGTAAGAGACGATTGAAATTTTATGGTCACATCTGCCGAATGGACAACACCAGATATGCAAAAAAACTGCTTGATATAATTAATTCAAAGAAGGTTAAAATCAGTTGGTTAGAAGAAATCAAACAGGACTTAAAGGAAATAAACATTACAGAAGATAGCATCATGAATCGCAAGACTTTTGGAACCCGAGTTACAAATCACTCTTTCGCCGAAAAAGCTAAAAAGACCACTGGAAAAAAATGGACGGAGGAACGTAAGAAGGGGCATAGTGAGTTCATGAGGAGATTTTGGGAGGAGAAGAAGAGGAAAGCTCCATCAACCCGAGTCAACAAGTTCAAGCGCGCTCCCTAAGTGAGCAAAACGAAGAAAGAAGAAGAAAATAGATAAATGAATAGATGAATAAATCAATCAATAAAATTTGTAGTTAGTGGAAGGTTCTTTTACATGGGCCCGCCAGCTTTACTTCCCCTCTGAAGGAAGGCATACTTATGTGGAAGAAGTTATCAAAGTTTAATATTGCTCGAGTAACACTTTCTATGTTAGCTTCTATTCTGGATAAATGTTTAGTTGTACATAGCTTACCTATTATTTCAAATTGGAGTTGTTGATTATTATCATGTATTATAGTCTATATTATTCATGGAACGTGTTACAGTTCAAAATAAAAGTTTCATATTAATAGCCTTTCTTCTTCTCGCAGATGGGTCACTTAGGACCACGCGGAATCAATGTATGTTGAGCCTTCCTCATTGCCCAGGGCTCCCATCCACTCACTCGTCCAAAAATATTGAAATAGTGAGTATTTTTTTTTCAAAAAAGTGAAAAAAAGGTGAGTTTTTGTATGAAAAAGTGAGTAAATAGTGAGTAAATTCATAGCATTATTCGCATTTATGGCCGTATATCTGGTTCATAATTTTAACGTTTGTTAATATCTGTTGGCGCAATTAGGGGGGGTGGCTTAAACTCCCCAAAACCAACCATAGCCCCCCCAAAAATGTGACAAAACTGTATTGAAATAGACAACATTTTTAAGAATGTGTATCTGAAAAATAAATTAGCCCCCCCCCCCCCAAAATGTCGACCAAATTGCGCCTATGTTAATATCTCTGAGTACTGTTTGTCATTTCTCATGTAGTTAGAGACGACACTTGGAAATAATGGATTGGAAAATCAATGTAATACTCAAGAAATTTAAATCGTAAAACAAAAATATAAATGTTGAAAACAAAGCAATGTTTATGTTATAATAGACTCTTTACTAGAAAAAAAAACTAAAACAAATAATACTGCCATACTGACACATAAGAATAAAAATAGATATCATTAGTCTTAAGATAAAACAATGTTTATGTTATAATAGACTTAAGACTCCTTACTAGAAAAAAAACACACACCTAAAACAAATAATACTGTCGTACTGCCACATAAAAAGAAAAGTAGATATCATCAGTCTTAAGATAAAATTCACAAGTTGTCATCAGTCTTAAAAATAAATTCAAATGTCAGGGTCATCTGGATCGTCGCTGTTTTCATCACGCCGTCGTTTCCCATGATTCTTGAAGAGCTTTTCAAGTAAGGTGGAGGTGCGTTTCTCGACTTTCTTCCTTAGTGGCTCTGCCTGCCTATTGTGGAGATCTTCGGCCCGGGATCGCATGCTGCGGGCACCTTCGAGCATACCTTGGGCAATTTTTGCACTTTCCAGATCACCCTTTACCAAAGCAGCTTTTAGCTTTTGGTTGGCCTCATCAATTAGGTAATCAGAAGCTTGTCTCTCCTCTTCTTCCGCTTCTTTTGCCTTCCTGAACTCTTCCTGTAATTTTCCGCTCCTTTCTTTCTTTAACTTGAGTTTTTTCCTGCTCTTCTTGCTTACGCCGAATGTCCTCCGCCTCTTCCTTTCTCCTTTGCTCTTCCTCTGCCTCCTTGCGCTTAGCCTCTAAATAGTTTTCATATTTGCTGCGAGCGCCAGCTGCCGCTTTCAGGAGTGCCTTTGTGATGGGAACCGCTTCAGCCCGCCCACCGAACTCCCTCATACCGTCACGAATGTTCAGTCGAGCATTCAGGGTGCGCTCTTCCATTGCGGCTCTATCTGCCAGAAGTTGACTTCTTGATTCCGAAAATCCACGTTCCACATCTGAGCTTCCATGAGCTGCTGGTAGGATGGCTTTCACAACTTTGCTCACAAGCGGATATTTTGCCTGCCCACTAAAGTCTAAAATTTCAAAAATTTGATGCCAAAAATGGTCAATCCTTGGACTTTCCTCAAAATGTGGGAGATTTTCTAGCTGCAACAGCTTCCATTCATCGCGAAGCTCCTCTTCGTACACATCTTTCAAAGGCAGCTGCAACATTTTGTAAACAAAGACAATGCTCATCAGAGACTTACTTTCTTTGATGGACTGAGGCTGCAAGCATTTCAAGTGCTTGGCATACTTTCCAGTACTAAGGATGGACTTGTTAAGTACGTACTTCGCTACCTCTTGATAATGCTTCCGCGCCTCTTGATGAAACTTCAATACTTGCAGTTCACTACAGCTCTTATCGATCAGGAGATGTTCAGCACTCTTCCCTATGTCAACATTTTTCAATTCCATAAAATTTTTGCCATCCATGATGAAATCAGAGAGGACTTGATGGAAATTGGCCTAACAACGGAGGATGCTGCAAATAAGAAAAGTTTAACTACAGCACTTAAAAATATGACGTTTCATTTTCCACTCACAAAGAAGAAGATTCCTACAAGAATATTTTCCGCCGAAGAACGGGCAAGACGATCAATACGCATGAAGAAGTACTGGGAGGACCGCAAGGCTCGTACAGTTCCTACAAGTTGACGAACTAATGGTTGGCTAAAGTGATTCTTTGTGGTCTCAAAAGAAGAAGAAGAAGGATTCTTTCAAACATTCACTGGTACTCTTCAATGCTTCTGCCAGGCAGAACCTACTCAAGAGCAATATGAATAAATTTGACACTTCTTCATACAGAACATGTATCATAGGTTGCTGTAATTGAAATACTTTTGAAAATCTTTCAAAAAGACTTGCACTATATACTGTACTACAAATGCAATCTGAGCAGGGAATGTATCATCTTTTAGAGCACTAGTAATAGTCTGATAACATTTTGCTTGCAGTAATTTTTCAGCATTCTTTCCCTTTTTAAGTGGCAGAACTTTCAGAAAGTAAGTAGAGAGTGCTGGCCACTGCTCTTGTAATCTTTCAGCTGCAGGACCTAGTGTAAGCCATCTAGAACACACATGTTTTAAAAAGGCATGACATGGCACCTTATTGTCTTCTTGAGATTTCTCATAAACTTCAAATCTACTCGGATAGTCTAAGAAATTGTACACCAAAATTGCAAGTTCAGATACATCAGACCCCATAACACTTAAGACATGTTCAAACGCATTGTGCAAAATGTGCAAGTTACAAAAACCTATGTTTAATAGACCCCTGTCACACTCAGTTTTCATTTTGTCACGGAACCTGTTATAAATGGCTTTATTTACATTTGGGCCATCAGCTGACATCATCAACATTTTCCCTGGATCCAAAGCAGCATGTTCTATTGATTTGACCAACAGATTAAACAGAATGTCAGCTGTAGCTTTTCCAATAAAAAAATGTCTCTAGGTGATGAAACACCACTTCTTTTCTTTTCTCGGAATAGAACCTTATCCCTACTTGCAGTTCCTTTACGCGCTTCTCATTGGTAGTTTCATCAAAACATATAGTATAGGTAGCTGCTGAAATAGCATCTTCCATGAAAATAAGGGCCCAGGGCCTCAGTCCACAAGTACGTCGTCTTGGTCCTGCCTCAAGTCATATTCCTAGGGACATGCTCCTTCCCAACCATTTCTCTAAAAACCTCTACGATTCCAACATTCGAAGCGGCGGAAAAACTAGATTGAACGCCTTTCATGGCCCATATGAGCTCAGCGCGCATGGCACCGGGCTGCCGTAACATCAGGTGAAGGGGAAAAGGTTTGTCCAGCACTGCGGGAGGGGTTTGCCTAGCGGCGCCAGCTGTAGACTGGCCGGCGGGCTGAGCCTCTGCCGCTTGTCGTGCAGCTAGCACTAGTTGCCGCGGGTTTAGTTGGACCTCCATGGCAGTCTTATGCTTCTTCGTCCTGACATGCTGTTAAAGGGCCTGGAAGCCCTTTTGCTCAATGCTGAACATGCAGTTACAAAGCCTACACGAGATGGTAGTACGGCTGGCTCGTGCGGCCCACACAGCGTACTTGTGTCCCAGTTCGTCTTCTTTGTTGAACCACTCGTCCCGCACCGAGCATTCAGCCGCCATCTAAGAATGAACAAGAATAAAAAGAAATCCCTAGCCGCAATGCCATGAACAAAAGGCGGAAAATAAAAAATAAAATAAATACACAGACGGATTTTCCGACAGTTTTGGTCCGTCACGGACTAAAAGTGGTTTCACACGACGCGATTGTTCAACTGGCAGATGTGATTTTAAATAGCCGCGGTTTAAAATGGCTCATTTTATTTCGGTTTCATACGAGTCGATTAACCGTTCGATGCAAATGATTTGCGATCATTATTTCCCATCAATTTTCAAATCAAACAATCTATCTAGAATTTGACATTTTAGTTGTGCAGACATCGTGGTTGTTTGCAGTTTAAAATAATATTTTAATAATATTGTTATATTATTTTAATATTTTCTGACTGGCTGACGTACGCACGATACGAGAGATGCCGACCGGTCGTCAAAGGCACGCTGCAGCATTCGCGTAAGGACGAGACGCTAGTGTTCGGCCGGCATACGCACGCCAATCTGTGGTGTATTTCGAAAAAAAAAAAAAAAAGAATGTGATATAGGTAGCGATTTTGTATTCAGCCTGCATGTTCTACTGGCGCGAGAGAGACACGTCGGCTATCTTCTGTGTTGCGTCATAGCTCTCAAGCCTCTTCTACACCGTCAGCTATCTTCTGTGTTGCGTCATACCTCAAGCCACTTCCACACCTTCAAAGCACACTATAATCGTCTACACTGTCAATATCAGAGAATAGGAAGCAATATCGCATCATGTTATCAAGATGACGAATTTTATAATGAAATAAGAATAAAATCCGGTTACCTAAGAAATAGTACAACGAAAAATTGATCGTCGTAAGTGGGAATAGAAGACGTATTAAGGGGATGTATCAACATGTATCTGGTAGGAATGGGACTGTGACTTGAGAAAATCATCGAGTTAAATGGAAAAACGTGGTACCGGTAACCGAGAACATGCTAACGAGATTCCACTGTATTGAACACAGTTGGAAGTGTGTGTTATTTATGCATTACACAAATACGTATAATAAATTATTTTGAAAATATGAACTTGATTTGACAAACATATTGTTTACTACGATACCTATCAACAATATCGATCAAAACTACGAACATGCGCACGGTGTGTATAAACCCATTCAAAACAAAGCAATTGTTGATTGCCATTAAAAAGCATGTGGGAAACCAGTTTAAATCTGTGGTGTAGCAATTTTTGTGTATGTGTATATTACGGACCGGGAATGAAACTTTCTTTACGATTTGAAGATTTTTGCGCAACGATAGCCATAGGCGCCTATAATGGCAATTTTTGTTTTCGTTTTATTTTTATACATTTTAAAAGTGGTGAATAAAAGGTAATACGTAAAATAATAATAAATAATAATTATAATACGCAATTATTTAATATTTAATTAATAATTAAAGGTTAATGCAAAAAAAAAAGTTAAGATTTTCACAAATCGAAACAAGTCACGTGGTTTATAATCGTTCGGAATTGCGAAAAATATTTCTTAAATGTCGAGAGACCAATGGACAAACCATAACCACGGAAAAGTAGCCAGATTTGACCATATACCTACATGTCAAATGTTGGAACTATTCAGCAGATATGGAATGGCGGTGTAGGAGTTGAAAAAGTTTTGTACCGTGACAGTCCAGATCGGCGGGGTTGGTATGTCATTCTAAAACCGACGGAAAATTCGTCAGTGTAAGGCCACCTATTGACTTACCTTTGATAAATTGTGAAATACTAGAATATACGGCAACACCACGCTCCTTTCCGTCACAACACTTGTGTTAAAAATCGCATTGTTAAAATTTTCGTCGATCGCTGCACGCCTCCGGCTGTGGTATTGCACCATGGAAGCCTTTTATGTTTCTGGCCGCCTGGCTCGCTGTCGGCAGCGCGCTCTAGCAGTGGTGGCAGAAAAACGAACTACCCATTCATGGGTATATTTTGGGGAATTTCTAGCAATCTGATTGTGCATGAAAACATTTTTAAAGCAGAATGTGACCAGTTTTGTAAAAAAAAAGTGAGAAAAGTGAGTAATTTTAGCAAATAGTGAGAAAAGTGAGGCTGCTTTGAAAATAGTGAATAATAGTGAAAAAAGTGAGTCGCTGGCAGCCCTGTCATTGCCCAATAGCTCTTCATATGCATGGCTTCTTGTAGTTTCTGTTCCTCCGACCATGCACGTCGTGTTGGTTGCTTCTGATCTTCCTCAAATCCCCGTGTGTGAACAATATTCCTGATAGCATTTCTATTCATCAGATCTCGCGATCCCATCTCCACTAGGTCCCTCTCCACCTGTTTGTACCACTTTGGTCTTGTATGTTTGTTCTGCAGAAATTTGTGGATTCGGTAAGTAAGTCTCGTATGATTCATTCTTTCCAAATGGCCCAAAAATTGAATTCGTCTCATTCTCATGGTATCGGTAAGTTTAGAAATTTTCCTATATATTTCAGAGTTGGGTTTGGGGTAGTATATGCCTTTATTCGAGCAAAAATACATGTTTAACTATGTGAAGCCAATGCAGGAACAAACGTCTATGTTACATTTCCTTCTTATTGAGAAACACAGCAATAAAGGTGACATTTGTCCGCGGGACGGGGCTACGCGGTAAGACGTAACATAGACCAACCAACACACTGCAGTGCTCACTCACTTCAATCATACACAATGGAGGCAAACGAAGTAGCATCAATTGTTTGAACCTACTTAGTTATAATGTATTAGTCCGTGAAAATAATGTTCCGTTAAACGTAAAACTCGAATGAACTCGTTTTTTTGCCGTGGTGAAGATATTTTTATTAAGTTTCAATATACAACTTTTTTTTCCCCCCTTTTCGTTTCCACACAATAATTTGCACAAATAAGCTTAGTAACAAGCCGGCCCCGTGGTTTTGGGGTTGCGCGCCTGCAGCTTACCCGGAGGACCCGGGTTCCGATTCCCGGCTCGGTCGGGGATTTTAGAAACTGACGTGGGGGCTTGAACGGGGTGCACTCAGCCTCAGTAGCTGTCTGACAGTGAGGCAGAGCCCCGGTCACAAAAACCAAGATTAACGGCAAAGGGGACCCGACGTGCTGACCATGCGTCACCCCAATATCTGCAGGCCAAATGGTTGGGCAGCGTTCGCTTGGTAGGCCTAGGCCCTCATGCGCTGAAGTGCCAGGCGTTCTATTATTTATTATTATAAGCTTAATAAAACACAGTTGATAACACCAGAATAGGCTCTTGACTAGAATGTGATCATTATATCCAATCACTTCATAACATTGTTGCTGTGTTCGAGCGGGAAGCAATGTAACATACACTTTTGTTCCGTTATTTTTAAAATGCATTTCTCTTCACAATTTCCGGAATACTGAATACTGAAGCCATCTGTTGAGATATGCTCGAACTACTTGAAAATACGTATTCAGAAACCATCGTAGTTGATTGTCCCGTGAATATCTCAAATAACTTTGAAAGAATAAGAAAATTTCCGCCTTATTTTATTATTCTTTCAAAGTTATAGTTACGTCAATACGGACCTGAATAATCTACATTATGAATATCTCAAATTACATAAAATGTAACATAGACGCATATGCTTCATTTCCATAAATACTCTTGTAAGGACGTCTTGTATATTCAAAATTGGATTCTTCGAGTTGAGTTTTCTGCTGATGAAGACCGCAATGAGGGGTTGAAAACATGCTACAATAAACATTATAATATTAACAGGTGTCTCTTTGTAAAATCAATAATTAATATAAATCTTTTTCCAAATCAGTTTACTCTTTGCTCAAGTCTGTGAATATGCTTCGGTGACTAAACGGTCTAATCCTAGCATGGAACAAGCGTCCACACAGATCACATGGAGGACGACATGGTTGTGCTGGACAGAGTTGGTCTCTTTATGTTTACGACGTTGCCCTTCAAACATTTTGACAGCAGTCGGGATGGTCTGACACCAAGTTGGACGGTCTTCAGCAGGTATGTCCTAGACCTGCCAACTTCATAGTCCACTTAAACCGATCCTTGAAATGCCCCTTAGGACCTCCATGAGGTCTGGTGCCGGAACAAAGTTCATTGAACCGTATAGTTTTAGCAAGTAAAAAGATAAATAACATATAAAATATTCGATTTGAACGAACCAACTCATACTACCTCTTCATAAAGATGAGACGTCCTGTCCATGACGTGTGCATCTATTTGACCTCTTCCACCTTAATGATAATACCTGTATTCTGCCTTTTTATTATGATCCATTACAGTCTAAACATTTTATCGAACTCATCCTCCGTAAAATCATCAATATTTTCAAACCTACTTATAGCCCTTTTAAGCTCAGCAATGGATGTAATTTTCCTTTCGTCTGAAAGATTATCAGGCATTCTAAAAGAGTTTAATGTTCCCCTATTTTCCCAAGCATCAGTCTTTGGAGCACTATCACTCTTTTCTCCAAGGGCTTCATTAACAACACTCTCACTGGGAGAAACATCTGAAATATTTTTAAAACAGTCAGGTGAATTTGACCAACTTTTAGTTTGACTTGCACTAATACTTCCCATGCTTTGTTTCTTGAATTTAAGTGATGCTTGGTTTGTGTTTGATATTGGGGATGATACAATGTTCTCATTTTCCTCACCACTGAAATCCCTGGAGAACTGACTCAAATTCTTCAAACTCGACAGTGAGTCTTGTGAAAGTACAACATTCGCCATTACATCAGCCTCATAAGGTGAATTTAAACCTTTGCCATTACCGACATCATTTTCTGATTCTCCATCACCAGTTAATTGCATAAGAGAATCATCAAAATTTAAATCAAAATTCAAAGGATTATTTTTATTAGTAGTATCCATTTTTTGACTGAAGGCATTAAAATCAGCGGATGAATCTTGTGACCCATAATCAATCTTCTGCTTCTTAATGTGGGGCAACTCAAATGCTACTGGGGAGGCTTGTGGTAGACCTTGCCACTGTGGTAATCTCTCATCACCGCTATCTTCGGATTCAGAATTATTATTGCTGCTCTCTGATAGATATTTTGCCCATTTACTCTCTGTTTTTGCAGGGTTTGTTTCTTGCATTCCTAGATACAGAAAAAGAAAGAAAAAAGTAATTAAGTTGTGTTACAATGGAAAGCAATAAAGGATCATCATGGTTTTTGTTTTAAGAGGTGGAACAGTGAATTCGTCTGCCCCAGAGAGCAGTAGAAGCCATTCCCTTTAGTACTTTGTTACCTAGAGAAGGCCTTTGATCTGCTCTGAGACCTGCTGAGGGTAACAGTCCAGGAGTGGTGAACCTTCTACAAAACTACTTAAATTAGCCGAAATACCTTTTGTAATGATGAATAATTGAATTGAAATAAATTATATTATTTCTGCCCAATCAATACAAATTTGTGTTCAAATGATTAAACTTTAATTAGGAACATGTTTTGGGGGACATCAACTCTCCCTTCTTCAGCCTTTAACAATCTACAGAGCACATCGTCAATAGAGATAACTTCCATATAAAACACTGGTGCACATTAAAAACATACACATGATTATGAACACTGTGTTCATGTATCAGAACCTGACTTATTGCTGAAAAATTCCATCCTAAGTCATGGTGGAAACCTCTTCATGCCGAATCAATAATAGTATGAGTATATATATATATTTTTTTAACATTTTTAACAAAGCCTTGTCATGCTGACCTATAATTGATTTCAATTTAATTAATATGTCAATACGGACCACTATGGATATTATTAATATTCTGAATCATAATTGTGAAAATGCTGTGGTAATAAATGTTTTCTTCACTGTCTATAACCCTCCCACCATCCCCTTCTTAGATCACGACTTAAACAGTAAAATTCCAATTGTGTCTGCCATAATACGCCTGAATTATGGGACAAATAGAAGAATATTGCCAACACAGTGCATACGGTACTTCTCATCAAGAAACTTCGCCAAATAATGCTTTTTCACATAATTACAAGCTGTATTTTGTATCCCATATGTTGGTAACAGGAATGTGATGCCAATGTGTGCACATCGGTAACAGTTGGAAAACCTGATGTGTCAAACAAACAGGCAATTGTCGAATGAGCATGAAACAAAAACACATATTTACATAATTTAGCACATATTTTCAGTGCAGTAGTGATAATAGACAGCTATTTCAATTTTAAATACTCCCAGAAAGGTATGTGAATCATATATTTTCAATAATGTGACAGGTCATCATCATCATCTTGCACAGTTTCCAGCCACTGGCCGGGTCTGTTTGGAACACAAGCCTCTCCAACGTCTTCTGTCTTCCCACCATCTCTCAGCCTCCACCCTTGTCCAGTCTTCTCTCTTCTTCACGCTTTCTTCCACCCCCTTCAGCCACCTGTCTCTCGGTTTCTCTCTTGGTCTCTTTCCTTCCCACTTCGTCTCGTGTATCCTCCTGGGTATCCTCTTCCCCTCCATTCGTTTTACATGTCCATACCATCTAAGTCTAGATTTCTCTATACCATCCTGTAATGGTTCCTCCTTCATTAATTCTCTGGTACTCTCATTTCTTATTCTGTCCCTCTTTGTAGCTCCAATACTGCTTCTCAAGAACCTCATCTCACTGGCCTGTATTTTGCTCTTCTCCCTTCCTTTCATAACCCAGGTCTCCGAGGCATACATCAGGATAGGGACATAGTACGTCCGATATATGATCTTTTTGCTGTTCTGAGGGACATCCTTGCTCCATAACATGCTCTATCGTTTCTTCGATTCTCTCGTATCAGGCTTCCCAGATACTTGAAACTCTCCACTTTCTTCAGCTGTTCCCCACCAATTGTTATTCCTGTAGTGTTTATTTCCTTCTTCCTTGTTGTGATCACCATCTCACTCTTATTTATGCTAAATTTCATCCCATAACCTTGTGTTATTCCTTCCCACACGTCCAACTGTTCCTGTACCTCCTCCTCCTTGTTTCCCCAAATCATCTGCAAACACCATTGCTTTCATCTTTCCTTCCCCAATTACTTGTGCCACTCGGGTCATTATGTCATCCATCACCACAATGAAAAGTAACGGTGCCAGTGCACTTCCTTGTTTCAGGCCGTTTCTCTGTTCCAACCAGTCCGATCTCTCTCCTCCCACTTTCACACAGCTCATGCTTCCCTTGTACATCTCCTTTATCCTCCTTATAGTCCATTTTTCTACTCCTCTATCCTCCAGGGACTTCCATACATTGTTTCTGCGTACACTGTCATATGCTTTCTCAATGTCCAGTAGATCTGTTCCATACTCATAGTGCTGTTCTTGTAACTGCCTTACAGCAAAAATCAAATCCACTGTGGACCTTCCTGCTCTGAAGCCATGTTGTTCTTCCCTCATCCCTCCTTCTACCCTTGTCCTAATTCTCCTTTCCAAAACTTTCTCAAACATCTTTGCACAATGACTCATCAGTGTTATTCCCCGATAGTTTCTGCATTCTGTTCTACTACCTTTC
Source organism: Meconema thalassinum (assembly GCA_946902985.2). Lineage (NCBI taxonomy): Eukaryota > Metazoa > Arthropoda > Insecta > Orthoptera > Tettigoniidae > Meconema > Meconema thalassinum. The sequence continues at coordinate 124,727,506 of OX336398.1, forward strand.
TTGAAGATCGGGACAATTATTCCCTTTTTCCAGTCCTCTGGGGTCTTCCTTTCCTTCATCACTCGGTACAACCATTGTATCCCCACCTCTCCTGCTGCTCCCACCATCTCCACACTCAACTCATCCATACCCGGTGCCTTCCCTCCTTTCAACTTCCTCACTGCATCTTCCACTTCTTTCCATGTTAAGTCCTTTTCTGTTTGCAGTTCATCTACCTCTTCCCCGATTTCTTCCTCCTCGCCGTGGTTTCCATTTGGGTTCAGGAGTTCTTTAAAATATTCTTTCCACATTTTCTTCATTTCTTCCCTATTTTCTATCTCTTGTCCCCTTTTGTTCACCATTCTAACATAATCCGTACGATCCTTCCGCCTCTTATTCTTTACCATCCCATACAGGACCTTTTTTGTACCTTCACTATCCTCCTTCATCATCTTTGTCCACTCTTCCATCCACTTTCCTCTCTCCTCAGCCACTACTCTCTTTGTGACAGGTAAAAGTGTAAAAGCTAGGAGTAGGTGGGTGTTTTATAGAATTAATGAATTTTTCCACCCCAAGATTTGGTCTCCTCCTTACCTAGACTATGATCCCAATGTATAAATAATAATATCGTATGGTCTCGAGTGCCAGGTCCAAGCTTTGTTACTTGACACCCAGAGGGTAAGTTGCATGTCAAATTTCGTTGTTCCATGAGGCACTATGAAAGTCAAGGAGGTTAGATATCTAAGCTCCTTGAACACTATAGTGCTTTCTAGTAGAGAAATGATGAACGTTGTGTTGGCGGAAACTCCCGAGATTAATTTTGCCATTATGAACACGGCCTACTGAATTCAAATGGGTTCTTTAACATGCCAACATCGTATGACATACATGTCGTAATTTTTGCCGCCTTTCAAAAATCACTTGCCACGGCCAGGAGCGAACCTGCAAGCTTGGGGTTAGTAGACCGACACGTTAACCACTCACCGACCGAGGCAAGCGATCCCAATGTAATAGAATAACAGAAATGCAGTAGGCCTACAGCTACGCTGATGACACTGCATTGCCTGTCAACACACCTGAGGAGCTATAATAGTCAGTCAACTGTCTCAAGAGTGTCTATGATCATTTTGATCTAAACATCAATACTCAAAAACCAAGATACTTGTACAAGCTGCCTCGAGAATAGCCCTGCCAGAGTTCAGATTCAAAGGTTAAATGTGTGACCTGTTAAAAAAAAACAAAAAAACAAAAAAAAAAACTACAACTGATAGACACCTTTCTGTGGTTGATAAATTGAATGATTTGTATCAAATTCTTGAGAACTTATTATGTCCGTTGAATCTGCATTTTTCTTGCGAAGTTCATTCAGCCGCTGAGCATGCACTCTGCAGTCCTTTCCACTTCCTTGTCCAAACACCTAAAAATTACAAAATAAATTATTGGCATATATGACAACATTCAGTAAGGGGTATACAGAAAACAATTTATCACATCAAAGAAATTATAGTTTTGTGCCATCTATGTTGTAGGTTTTTTTTTACCCCCTGTGTGCCAATTTGACTCCTCAGCAGATACTTGACTCACCTTGCCTGGGTCCATCTGAGATAGCAAACTGTGTGCTATGTCCCAGATTTGAACATGGTATTGCCTCTTTCCTAGAAGAATGAGAAGAAAGGTGGAAGGAGAGTTGCAAGAGGAACAGTATGGTTTCAGGAGTGGAAGATCCACAGTGGACCCAATCTTTAGCTTGAGGCAGGTGATGGTAAAGAACTGGGAATATGGAGAGGATTTGGTCATGACTTTCATAGATCTAGAAAAGGCATATGATAGTGCCCCCAGAGAGAAGGTATCGGAAACCATGGTAAAGAAGAGACTGGGAAGAGAAATGTTGGAAATGGTGCAAGCAATGTACAACAACTGTGTTAGCAGGGTACTGACCCCAGTTGGAAAGACAGATTGGTTTAGGGACAAGACTGGACTAAGACAGGGAAATGTGCTGTCACCTCTTTTGTTCATAATGGTAATTGATGAAATTGTAAAGGAAACAAAGGAAGCATATGGACATAAAGAAATGAGGTTACTATTATTTGCAGATGATATTGTGGTCTGGGGAAGGAACACCGAAGAAGTGCAAAAACAACTAGATGCACTGAACGAAAATATTCAGAAGTACGGCCTGAAAATCAGTATAGAGAAAAGCAAGACCATGGTGATGACAAGAGGGGAAAGACAAGGAAGGGCACTGTGAAAATTGGAAGTCAGAGTTTAGAAATTGTGGACACGTTCAAATACCTAGGAAGTGAATTGATGCAAACTGGTAGGTTGGACATGGAGATTGGCAGGAGGGTACAGCAGAGCAATGCATTCTATCAAAGTGTAAGAAAACTTGTTTGGGATAAGGAAGTACCAAGGAAAAGCAAGGAGGTAATGTATAAAGTGTACTATGTACCCATATTAACTTATGCAGCTGAGACTTGGACCCTGACAAGCAGGCAAGAGAGTAGAATCCAAGCCAGTGAAATGAAATTCCTAAGAAGTATGATAGGAAAGACAAGGAAAGACAGAGTGAGGAATGAAGATGTTAGGAAGGAAGTTGGGATGGGAAAACTAAATGAGAGAATTGAGAAGAATAAACTAAGGTGGTTTGGACATGTAAAGAGGATGTAGAAAAATAGAATACCAAGACAGATGCTGGAGGCCAAGTGCAAGGGTAAGAGAGCAAGAGGAAGACCTAGAACAAGGTGGATCGTTTCAGTGAAGAACAGCGTGAGAAAAAGAAATCTGGACTGGGACAAGATCGTGGAAGAGGAATTGTGGGAGGAAAGAGGAAAGTGGAGAAGTGCCATAAATACCCTGACTCGACAGGAGCTGGATAAGGGGAAATGATGATGATGATGATGATGATGATTGCCTCTTTCCTACGGGATTAGGGTTACCAACTGAAAATTTCCAAATGCAGGACATTTAAGAAAAATGCCTGACAAGTTCCATCGATAACAAGACGATACATTATATTACACATAACTTTTTACAAAAGACCTTACTTATCGATCGGTCCTTGCAGCAGTTAATTACCTTGACCTACTTTTGAAAGAAGACTCGAATTACTTTCTTGAAGAACATATTTATAAAATTTTTAACACGACATATCTTTGAAATTAAACTTCGGAAGTAACATTCCTTTCACTGATTCTACAAACAAACAGTTCCTTCCTTTTGTCCATTGAGCTTTTATGAATGAAAACACACGTTCAGTGGAGGTAAGTTATTGCTGTCTGGTATGGCAAACTGGCAAATGTTCAAAAGTTCAGAAAATACCTCAATGTTCTAGCACTTAATAAAGAAAACAGACCATTGTTGGTCTAGTGTTGTGTCTTTATCCAAATTTCAACTTTTAGAATAAGCCCTTACGTTGCAGAACTGGTCGAATAATTTTGAATCATCTATTTCTAACACCCTTTGACTGTAAATATTGAATACATGGTACAATATCTTTAAAGCTGAGGTCCTTAATGTTTTGTAGTCTCGACCATTTCAAACATTTGAATTCCTCCATAGGATGCATCCATTTATCCAAAGTGCAAGTTTCACAGAAACAAGATACATTTCCCATCAACACCTTCCGTTCTTTATCCAAACCATCTTCGGAAAATGTGTTTAACATCTGTCTGACTTTGACTTGGTCTGACTTTAGGTGCTGCGACAACGCGGTCATGTAGCCCCGTGTACTTTGGGTGTGTGCAGAATCGGTCTGATAATCAGTGTTAATTTTGATGGCTGTATTAGTGTGTGTTATCTGTAATTAAGGTAAGGAATGCAGACGATCAATTTCAAGTAGTTCTTACTTTTGCTACCAAATGCTACCATCAACGATACCTAGCTGTGAACTTGGCTACTAAATGCCAACGCAACCGGCACCTAGTGGCGAATTTTGGAACTTCATAGAGCGTTAATCAATTAATCTAACCTACAAATTTAGCTTCACACAATTGTAGTTAGTGGAAGGTTCTTTTACATGCCATAATTCTATGACATGGGCCCGCCGGCATTACTTCCCCTCCGAAGGAAAGCATACTGAGGGATTTTTAATGCTCTTAAAAAATTCGACGACTTCGACCAGGTTTGAACCCACGATCTTGGCCATAGAAGCTCAGCATGCTACCAACTACGCCACCGAGGCCGCCTCTGTCTGTCTTAAAGGGGAAAACCTAAATGAGCAATCTTGTAACAAAAAACAAAACAAAAAGCCGGACATCTCTATATATATAAGAATGAAAGTTTGTCTGTTTTTTCTGAATTTCTACGGAAATTTGCGTTATTTACGCGTTTTAGACTGTTTTATGAAGGATGCACGCGAAAATGAAATTTTTGTCTGTCTGTCTGTCTGTTTGTTTGTTTGTTTGTCTGTGGACAAGTATGTTCCCTTATAACTCGAGAACGGCTGGGTGGATCAACGTAAAATTTGGTACAGATATCCTTCAGAGGCACGACACTAATCATTGATGTAACTCTTCTCCGTACCTCTCATATGAGGGGTTGGTTGGTTCTTAAGTTTAGGGGCTGCGACAACGCGGTCATGTAGCCCCGTTCATATGAGGGGCCTACCCCCTTAAAATGCATGCTGAAATAGGTGTAGAAGGGCCAGACAAAGCTCATTTTCAGCCCCTCAATATCAGAAACAAAACTCGGAGGCCCAAAGGGCCCCGAAAATCACATTTTAAGGCCCTAAAACCAATAGTTTTTGAGTTATTCCCAGAAAACTAATTTGAATTAATAAAATAATGAAAGTATGCAACCCGGTAACTATGGCAACAGAATCTCACAGGTTTGTTAGACGCAATACAATTCCAATTATTACATTACTGTGAATGTTTGTAAACGGCTATACGGTTATCACGGAACCAAATTACGGTGTAAAATGCATCAATACATACAGTATACTGCGCTTAAGGGGGTCAAGAGGTACTCTAGAATTTTTTCACGTGATTTACACGTGTGGGTGTGGTACGGAAGGTCTATTTAATCCCTATCTCTATATAATTATACAATTATTATTATTATTATTATTATTATTATGTCGCCTCCGTAGCGTAGCGCTCAGCATGGTTAGCTGCCGCCCTGGAGGTCCTGGGTTCGATTCCCGGCTCTGCCACGAAATTTGAAAAGTGGTATGAGGACTGGAACGGGGTCTACTCAGCCTCGGGTGGCCCAAATGAGTAGAGGAGGTTCGATTCCCACCTCAGCCATCCTCGAAGTGGTTTTCCGTGGTTTCCCACTTCGTCTTCGGGAAAATGCCGGGATGGTACCTACTGTAAGGCCACGGCCGCCTCCTTCCCTCTTCCTAGCCTATCCATCCCAATCTTCCATCCCTTCCCATCCCTCATGAGGCCCCTGTTCGCTTTGCAGGTGAAGCCACCTGGGCGAAGTGCTGATCACACCTCCCCAGTTGTATCCCTCCCGACCAGATGTTCCAAGCTCCAGGACACTGTCCATCGAGGCGGTAGTGGTGAGTTCCCTCGCTGAGTCCGTGGGAACCACCAACCTAGAGGGTAAATTGACTAAATAAAAAAAAAAAAATTATATAATGGCACACAACGACGAGACAAAGCTCAATTTCAGCCCCTCTGTGTCGGAAACAAAACACGGGGGCCCTAAAGTGTCCCCGAAAACTAAATTTTAAGGCTCTCTAACCCACAGTTTCTGAGATAATCCCTGAAAACTAATTTCATTTAATAAACTAATCAAGGAATATAAGCCGGTAACCATGACAACAGTATCTCAAGAGATGACATCCAACTTTCCATCTCTTTCTGTAAGAAGCAATACCACTCCATTTATTAACTTTCTGTGAACGTTTGCAAATGGCTATAAGGTTATCACGGAACCAACTAAGACTGTAAAATTCGTCAATGCGCTTAAGGGGGTCAAAGGGCACTCCAGAATTCTTTCACCCGACATACACGTGCGATATGTTGTACAGAAGGTCTATTATATCTCCAAACAGCAATATTATTTTCAACAATTCCTGAATTGAAATAGTATTTTTGCGGCTTTTTAGGAATTTGAGGTATTCAATTTTATTTTCACGTCAGGTAGTACACGTTAGGTGAATTTAGTTTGAGAGCACATTTTAAGTAATCATTCTTTTTGTCAACAAACAGGTACATCGTAAGGATGATTTTGTTTGAGTTAGTTAGTTATTGTTGTTTTAAAGGGTGGAACTTCGAGGTCATCAGCCCCTTCAATTTGTTTGATACTGTGTGGTTGATATATCCATATTTGGACATCAGGGTGATACGTTGTAGTCAATAGAGTTAGTTTGCCTCATGGCCACTAGCTGCCTTTGCTCCTGCATAAATACACCTATCTATAAACATATGATTGTTTGTTTATTAAAGTTTCAATTTTCTTTCTTTTACGCGTTTCGGTTTGTTTTTTGACGGATGCAAGCAAAACGTGGATTTGTGTGTCTGTATTTCTGTGTATCTTTATGTACACTTATAACTCGTGTTCGGATGCTTGGAGCATCGTAAAATTACGTAGGTATCCATGAGGGTCAATACACTAATCATTTATATAACTCTTCACTGTACTTCTCATAGAAGGGTGGGTATAGGGAAATAAAGTTTCAAAATACATGCTAAAATAGGCGAAATACAAAAATTATTCTAGAAGGACGACCAAAGCATATGTTGCGCTTCTCAATGTGAGACACAAATTTCGGGGGACTATAAAGGGTCTCCGAAAACCACATTTTAAGGCCCCTAAATTAACAGTGTGTGTGATATTCCCAGAAAACTAACTTCGTTCTGAAAAAACTTTTGAAGGAATGACAAACCGTTAACCATTGCAACAGTAGCTGAATTGATAACGTCTGGTTATTCATACCAAAGACCGTTCGAAGAACGGGTACTTCTGCTAGTTTTGGATAAATTAGAAATGCCAGACGGACATAACCAAAATAAATGAAAAGCAGGACAGTTGGTAACCCTATACGGGATCCAAGCGATTTTTTAAAATTTAATTTCCATTAATGGCCAAATAATATTCATATCAGTTAGTACAAAGTCGTATCATTGTTCCGATTCTCATATACTTGTATGTACCAGAAATCAAATCTTCATCACTACAGCTTTAAAACACAATGTTCTCAGTCTGCTGTGCAAAACACCGTTACCAGTAGGGATTCTGCTCATTTATGACCCTTCATGACGTGATATCTTTCACATTTTTCATAGCACTTTTCACACACACAGTCCTTGGCAGGGTTGTGTTATGTCTTCTTTCGACATAGTTTGTAATAATGGAATTACTATTTCCCGGAAGGATACAGAAAATTTATTTCTCCGAATGAGCATGTGAACATGTGTTGCAACTCATAGTTTGCCCTACTCCAGTCTCTTGACGTCACGACGTCAGTCGTATAGAATGTTTACCATATGTTCTGCTTCATCTGCAATTCCCTAAGTACATTGTGAGGTTTGAAGCCCTTTTTCAGTGTTGCCTAAGTAAACAAAAGTTTGGTGCTTTTCAGTCGGTCAACACGAATGTACCCAAATAGAGCTGGGTTATGCCCTAATGCTGAAACAAATTACATAAGATTAATACATTTATTAATACATTAATTTATTAACACATTAATTAATCTCATGTAATTTATTTCAGCATTAGGGCATAACCCAGCTCTATTTGGGTACATTCATGTTGACAGACTGAAAACCACCAAACTTTTGTTTTATTCCCTAAGTAGCTTTTTGCACGCTGGAGCAGTTGGGATGAGCATCTGCAGATGCAGTTCCTCTATCAGGAATAGCTTGCCACTCATTTTGTATACGAGTCTGGATGGTGTGTACTTTGACAGACTCAATGCTTTCTTGAGATATATGACTTTCACCTTCTCCATCTGTCAAAGGTCTCTGATCTCGAGATGCTCCAAAGTGTTTGGTAGACCATATGTTATTATTGCATATTGGCAATATTTTTATGCTGAATAACTTCAATGCTGCTTCGAGAGACATCTTTCTTAAGCTCTTTATAAATCTAATTTATTGATTTGCTGCAATAGTATGAAGCGTAAAGACATTGCCTCTCATCTGGAGAGTAATTCCTAGACATGTAAAACTATTTACTCTTTGAGTGCCTTCCCATTTAGGAAAAGCACATCTTTGGTTGCTAGCCTACCACCTTTTCTGAATACCATATAGACAGTCTTTTGTTCGTTCAGTTGTAAATCGTTATAACGTGCCCACATCACTAGGTGGTTGAAATCTTCTTGCAGGCATTCGATACATGGGGCAGTCATCTGCGTACAAATATATCTTTGACCCATTCTCCAGGACATTTGTGATGTCTGCTATAGCGACAGAGAAGAGGAGCGGGCTGAGAGGATCGCCTTGCAACAGTCCGTTTGTCTGTTCTACTGCGATCTATCTGGATATGTTGTCTATTATGATGATGTTGTTGCTTGCTAGCATGTCCGATATGATATCTATGAGATATTGGTTCTTTCAAGTTTGTTGATCTTCAGACATCTGTTGAGCATGTCGAAGGCTTTAGCGAAATCTATTATATCACTACTTACATAGTAAAATTCCAGCAGTGTCGGCCATTACCCACGTGAATTATGTACAAGTACAGTAGTGCCAACACCAAGAAAACCCCACCCATATGGTACTAATTGTATAGGCAGTCTAGGTAGAGTTCTGTGAGCGGTTCAAATGAAAGGAAAAGTGGTTTTGACAATGGTTACATCCTAAAACGTCCAATCCAATGGTTTTTTGACAATGGTTACAGCCTAACTCGTCCAGATCAATGGTTTTCACAATGGTTACAGCCTAACGTGTTGTCAACAGTGCCCCACTAGCTTCCCGCGGTCAAGGCCGCACCTTCGTTTTGTCCAATCCAATGGATTTTGACAATGGTTTTAGGCTGCGGGCAGTGTTAGCCATATATACACCCCTGGTTTTGTCACGCACAGTGGAAATAGTCACGCATAATCTTTCTCTAGAATAATGGCTTTAGTCACGCATATGACCGACCTTATGTGGTGGTGTATTTTATATCTTACATGTTGGCAACACTACCGTGATGTGAATGTGTCATGTCTCGTCACTGTCTGCGCCCATGCGATGGTTGACGGATGCTCAGCGCTTAAGTCTGCTGTCGTTCAATGAGCAAGGAACAAACACACATATTACATAATTTATCACATATTTCCTGTGCACTAGTGATAATAGACGACATTTCAATTGGTATTGTCCCCATGAAAGATATGGAAATCATGTATTATCCGTATTGACGTAGTTGTGAGTGTCAAAGGCATGTTCTTGTCTCCTCAACTAGTAACACATCGATTACTGTACTACATCATTATTAGAATTATAAGAATAATTATTCATCATTACAAAAAGTATTTTGGCTAATTTCAGTAGTGTAGAAAATTTGGCAAGAGTTCATAAGAGGTAGGCCTACTTTTTGCTCCAAAATTCTTAAAGTAGCCTACTGAAATTAACAAAATGACCTGAATTAATAGTTGGGAAAGTATCTGGAGATGATGTAGTAATAAATGTTTACTCCTCTGCTGTCTGTGACCCGCCCAGCCATCCCAAATATGAACACGACTTATATAGGCAAAATTCCAGCTGATTCATCAACTTTCAGCATCATGTACTATATTGCCAACCCCTCACATTCAGTACTATATCGCATCTGGCAGACCAATGGTTTTCGCCTAGACTAATAATGGTTAGGTAGCAAGGCCCTGTGGGCCGCGTTAGCTAATATACTACATTCATCCAACTGGGTATTCAAAAGTTTATACCTTATACAGGGTCATTCATAAAAAGTAAGAAAGGCAAGCAGCAGTTTTGTTATTCGCTGCTGCGGTGGGCTTGGTCGAGCTTGTGGTGCTCCATGGCCCCCTGCTGTACTATTGAAAGTGCGCGCATAGTACAGACGAGGGCTGTTTTTGTTTTCAAGTTCCGATGGACTGTATAAAAATAACAGATTGACATACCAAACTGATTTTACTACTAAATGTTTGCTTGTTTTGTACTTATGTTTCAACATAATCGCCAAAACGATTGAAACATTTTTCGTATTTTTACACCAGCTTTCAAACGCCCTCGGCAAAATAATCTGCCGCCACTGAGGTGGGTACGTCTGGACAGTCTCCTGAAGATTTTCCTTTTTGGCTAGACGTTGCCGCCCAACCATACCTTCAATTCTCGAAAAAGGTGAAAATCATTCATGACCGCACTGTACCAACGTTACAATAGACTTTTACAAAGAATACAAGTGTGAAGTTTTGGACCATCTGTGCTTTAGTCCAAACCAGCACTGAATGATTTTCACGTTTTTTGAGAATTGAAGGTATGATTGGGCGGCAACGCCTCTTCAAAAGGAAAAACTTCAGACGTAGCCACCTCAGTGGCGGCAGAATATTTTGCCGAGGGCATTGGAATGCTGGTGTAACGATACGACAAATGCATCAATCGTTTTGGGGATTATGTTGAGACATACGAATAAATCAAGCAAACATTTAGTAGTAAAATCAGTTTGGTATGTCAATCTGTTATTTATATACAGTCCATCGGAACTTGAAAAAAACAACCAGCCCTCGTATGTTGTTCAAAAAATATTCTCTTCATAGGACAACGAAGAAAATGGTCTTGATTTTTAATATAAATCACTATTCTGATTCATGTTTTAAAACTCACAAACAAACATGCACGCACTGAAATACCGCCCGCCTCACGAATGCACTGCTAGGAGCTCTTTGCTGACGCATTCAACTATCGGCCTTCCGCTTAATGCATGAGCAATTGCCTTCGCTGCCCAGGGGCGTATATAGAAAAAAAATTCGGAGGGGGCTGACTATCCTGGAAAATTGTGAGTATTCTTAGGGGATTGTCATCGCAAAATACCCAGAAATATCAACCAATACCTTAGAGCATAAAACTTTGTGTAATTATTTTAGATAAGATTCAAAGTTTATATAGCCTACAATTATTACTGCCAAATATAAAGAGACAGGAATTCCACCTGATCAATACAAAAACTTTTCAGTCAAGGGGCTATATTATACCCATTTGGTTGGTACATGTTTCGAAGCCTTCCATGGCCCCTTCATCAGCCATACACATAAACATATTGTCAGTACAATCTTGGAATAATATTGAAAAGGTTAAAACTAACATGAGAAAACTTGATGAAAATGAGACATAAAAAACCATGAGGACAGTTGTGGTACAAATACACTGAGTAAAACTTATCCTAAGAAAACCTTACGAATATTACAAACAAATGGAAAAACACATTAAAAATAGTATATGTTAAAATGCAAACTTAAAATGCAATTTATATGACTCTTGTAATAATCTTAGAGTTTTGATAAAATATAATAGCAGGATTCCGTGTCCGAAAATCTAGGGAATTCGACCCATAGAAAGAGTTAAAAGTATGTTAAAAACTGATAGTCATATGAAGACTTTGTTGACTTCATACGAAGGATCGTTGGTAGAAAGAACAATACATCGCCATGCATAAAAGTCAAATCGGCCAAGCTTGATGAAAGCCTCTTGAAATGGAGACGAAAGGAAAGTTGAGCATCTTGTGTTTAGGAAATCCAAAATTTCTTCTAGTAGACATATGGGAATTAGGAGAAACCTAAAGGGGAGATAAATCTAGTATTAAGAAAAATAAAAACAATTAAATAAATGGCAAATTAAATTGGGACAAACGAAAAACATAGAACGGAAAAGAGCTGTTTAACAGAAAAAATAACGAACTTACGTCATAGCAGAGGGACGTGACTTCCGACGCAGGAAAACGTAGAGAATCTGGCCAACCTAAACGAGTGAAAGTGAACAGCTGAGCACGTAAAACAAAGCAGAGTGTTGGACGGGGGAGGGGAGGTGAAGGAGAGCTGCCGTGGAGTGGCGGAGGTGGGGAAATAAGGGAGATGAGGGAGGGAAGCCAGCTGCGTAAAGAGAGCTTAGGGCGGTTTATTATAACCTTTGTTTGCTGATATGATAAAATCTGACAAGGTGTCAAATAAAACATTAGGGTCAAAACATATTTCATTTAAGTTGAGGGGATTGAAAATTCTCTGTGCGGAGTTAATTTCAATGGACTCTAGGATATTCATTAGACAGCCCTTATTAACATGATGCAGAATTTCGAGGTCATTGTCAATGTTGGTAAATTTATGGTTCATCTCACTCATGTGAGAAGCCATGGCTGAAAATCTCCTGTATTTGGTAGCGTTGACATGCTCAGAAAATCTGGTAGTGAAACTTCTCCCCGTTTGACCTATGTAGTTGGTTTTGCAGTCATTACAACTTAATAGGGAAGAACTGAAGAAAATGTGGAAAGAATATTTTGAAGAACTTCTGAACCCAAATGGAAAAGATGGTGAGGAGGAAGAAATCGGGGAAGAGGAAGATGAACTGCAAACAGAAAAGGACTTAACATGGAAAGAAGTGGAAGATGCAGTGAACAAGATGAAAGGAGGGAAGGCACCGGGTGTGGATGAGTTGAGTGTGGAGATGGTGAGAGCAGCAGGAGAGGTGGGGATACAGTGGCTGTACCGAGTGATGAGGACAGCATGGAAGGAAAGGAAGACCCCAGAGGACTGGAAAAAAGGAATCATTGTCCCGATCTTCAAGAAAGGTAGTAGAACAGATTGCAGAAACTATCGGGGAATAACACTGATGAGTCATTGTGCAAAGATCTTCGAGAAAGTTTTGGAAAAGAGAATTAGGACAAGGATAGAAGGAGGGATGAGGGAAGAACAACATGGCTTCAGAGCAGGAAGGTCCACAGTGGATTTGATTTTTGCTGTAAGGCAGTTACAAGAACAGCACTATGAATATGGAACAGATCTACTGATGGCCTTCCTGGACATTGAGAAAGCATATGACAGTGTATGCAGAAACAAAGTATGGAAGTCCCTGGAGGATAGAGGAGTAGAGAAATGGACTATAAAGAGGATAAAGGAGATGTACAAGGGAAGCGTGAGCTGTGTGAAAGTGGGAGGAGAGAGATCTGACTGGTTGGAACAAAGAAACGGCCTGAAACAAGGAAGTGCACTGTCACCGTTACTTTTCATTGTGGTGATGGATGACATAATGACCCGAGTGGCACAAGTAATTGGGGACGGAAAGATGAAAGCAATGGTGTTTGCAGATGATTTGATGATTTGGGGAAACAAGGAGGAGGAGGTACAGGAACAGTTGGACGTGTGGGAAGGAGTAATACAAGGATATGGGATGAAATTTAGCATAAATAAGAGTGAGATGGTGATCACAACAAGAAAGAAGGAAAGAACCACAACGGGAATAACAATTGGTGGGGAACAGCTGAAGAAAGTGGAGAGTTTTAAGTATCTGGGAAGCCTGATACAAGATAATGGAAGAAACGATAGAGAAATAAATGAGCGGGGGAGGCAGGCAGAAGCATTTCGGAGGAGTGTGAGAAGCATGTTATGGAGCAAGGATGTCCCTCAGAACAGCAAAAAGATCATATATCGGACGTACTATGTCCCTATCCTGACGTATGCCTCGGAGACCTGGGTTATGAAAGGAAGGGAGAGGAGCAAAATACAGGCCAGTGAGATGAGGTTCTTGAGAAGCAGTATTGGAGCTACAAAGATGGACAGAATAAGAAATGAGAGGACCAGAGAATTAATGAAGGAGGAACCATTACAGGATGGTATAGAGAAATCTAGACTTAGATGGTATGGACATGTAAAACGAATGGAGGAGAAGAGGATACCCAGGAGAGTACATGAGACGAAGTGGGAAGGAAAGAGACCGAGGGGAAGACCGAGAGACAGGTGGCTGAAGGGGGTGGAAGAAAGCGTGAAGAAGAGAGGAGAAGACTGGACAAGGGTGGAGGCTGAGAGATGGTGGGAAGACAGAAGACGTTGGAGAGGCTTGTGTTCCAAACAGACCCGGCCAGTGGCTGGAAACTGTGCAAGATGATGATGATGATGATGACAACTTAATTTATAAATCCCAGAAGCACTGCATTTATCTTTGCAGTTCAAAGTGTGTGAATTGAAAAACAAGTTACTATTAGTATGACAGGTTTTATAGGCTATTTTCATATTGCATTTTTTGAAGATGTTAGTGATACTGTAAACGGAATTGTTAGGATAGGTGAAAACTGTATACAAAGGTTTTTCGGGTTTGTCTGGAATTAGGTGGGTGGCTGGTTTATTTTAAATTTTCCTGATGATGTCGTTTACATAATTCCGATTGAAACCATTAATTTTGGCTATTTGATAAATAATTTTAATTTCTGTATTACGGTCCTGTTTAGAAAGAGGTAACTTGAGGGCCCTGTTAACAAAACTGAAAAAGGTTGCTTTTTTATGGGAACCTGGGTGGGGAGAATCGTGCCTGATGGTGGTGTGCGTTTGCGTAGCCTTTCTGAAAATGTTATAATGAAGCCTGTTGTTTACTTTGGCAACAGAAGTGTCTAGAAAATTAATCTAATTGTCGATAGCTGACTCCAAAGTGAATTTAATGTTGGGGTCTATACTATTCAAATCATTGAAAATTCGGTCAATACCCTGGATGTTGTCATTGACAATAAAGAAAACATCATCAACATACCTGCCCCAAAATTCTATTCCCTTGATATTGTTAATTATTTTAGTGTGCTCCAGATGGTCTAGGTAAATATTGGCAATGATGCCCGAAAGCGGGGAGCCCATGGCTAATCCTTCTTTCTGCTTGTAGATGACATTATTAAAAGTGAAAAAGTTATTGCTTAAGGTGAGATCAAGGATTGTCATAAACTCTTCAATTTCAACCTTTGACAATTTGTCATTTTCAATTAAATTATTCCTAATGATGTTTGAAACAGACTGTACTGGGATGCTGGTGTACATATCTATTATATCCACACTGTGGAGAGAGTGCTCATTATTTAGGTATAAACTAGAAGTCTTGGTGCAAATATCTAAGGTGTTGGTAAAAAAAAAATTGGCTTTGAAAGTGTAATTTTTTTTAAGAATTTTTGAATAAACTGCGTAGTTTTGTAAAGGGTACTGTTTCTGAAGTTTACTATGGGTCTTATGGGAATATTAATTTTGTGAATTTTGGGTAAAGCTCGCAAGGTTGGAAGTCCTGGATTCATGGCAACAAGGCGGCTAGCTTGTTTTTCGTCTAACAGAAAAACAGTATTTTTGATGATATTTTTAAATTTTCTCTGAATGGCAGCTATAGGATCTTTTTTAGTCATTTAGAATTTAGAATTTTTGAAAAATTCCAGGGTTTTGTTTACGTAGTCTTGTTTATCCATTAAAACTATTGCATTGCCTTTGTCGGCTTTAGTAACAATAATGTCATTATCATTGATCTTCTTTTTCAAGCCAGAATGGTTAGGGTCGACAGCGGGGAAGATGTTTTTACTGTTCGCTATGATCTTTTTGATTTGCTTGTTTGCCTCGTGCCTAGCTGCACTTTGTTGATCTATGGGAAGTAGGCGGACTGCTGCTTCGGTTTCAGCTACTAAAGTAGTAAGGGAACTACTGTTGATGTTAGTGTTCCAATTGTGTTTAGGGCCTTTACTGAGAATATTCATTTCAGAATCGTCAAATTGGACATTAGTTAAATTTTTATCCCGATCTTGAAACTTATGCGGTCCTGCGTCGGAGCGCGTTGATCGTGCTGCACGTTTGTTAAACAAAGTTTTGAATTTATTGTCTAAGGTATTTATTTTCCTGGCTAACTTAGCATGGACAATATTGTCCACCCATGGAATGAATTTGTCCCAATCTTCTTTGCAGGATAAATTGGCTGCCTTCAAGTGAGTGAGGTATAGTTTGAAGTTAATGTGGTTCTTTTTGATGTAGAGAAACTTAATCTCTCTTTGAAAGATGCGCTTGTTTATAATTTTTTGCGTTCTATTTTCATACTGGTTAAGGGGGCCTCTCTTTTGATAAGTTTTCATGTGCTGCGGGATTAGGTTGTTAGCTCTACACCTTTTCAAAAAATCAATATCCTTGATAATACTCGACAATTTGACTCTAAGATCCTTATATGAAAATCTAGCTTTCCTAGCATCGTTAGCTTGGCTTGCTTTGATAGTATTCGTACAATCACTCATGGTTCCGTATTAATTAAAAGTCAAATATAAAGAGACAGGAATTCTGCCTGATCAATACAAAAACTTTTCAGTCAAGGGGCTATATTATACCCATTTGGTTGGTACATGTTTTGAAGCCTTCCATGGACATTTAATCAGCCATACACATAAACATATTCTCAGTACAATCTTGGAATAACATTGAAAAGGTTAAAACTAACATGAGAAAACTTGATGAAAATGAGACATAAAAAAAACCATGAGGACAGTTGTGGTACAAATACATTGAGTAAAACTTATCCTAAGAAAACCTTACGAATATTACAAACAAATAGTTTTAACAACAAATTGTATATCCGCCTTAGTCAATACATAAACGAAAATAAATTATAATTACACTTGCTCCTGGTACATGTTTTGGGGATTAATTGCTTTTATCCCCTTCATCAGCCAAGACATATTCGAAGAAAGATATAAGATAGCGTAGCACTCAAAAAATAAATTGCTATTTAACTTAATATGGTGCACCATATAAGTAAGTCACAGGAAATTGTTGAGCAAAACTAAAAACATATATGTGACAGCGAAGATATTCTTATAAGACAATCTCTTCAAAATTGATACCTTGACGTAACCTGAAGTTATGCACTGAGCTAACCTCATTGCTCTTTGAAGTTGTTCTTTCCACGCTCGTCTAGTTCGTATGCAGGCATTTGATTTTGGACCTGTTGAGCATAAGGCTTTCTTCATTGGTTGTGTCCATATGGTGAAGTATTGGAATTTTTGCCAATTCAAGCTTCGACCAGTGTTTTGGAGCGGATATACGAATTAACTGTCCACTGATTCTCTGTGTTTTGATGGCTGAATATCTTCGCTGTCACATATATGTTTTTAGTTTTGCTCAACATTTTCCTGTGACTTACTTATATGGTGCACCATATTAAGTTAAATAGCCATTTATTTTTTGAGTGCTACGCTATCTTATATCTTTCTTCGAATATTTGTCTTGGCTGATGAAGGGGATAAAAGCAATTAATCCCCGAAACATGTACCAGGAGCGAGTGTAATTATAATTTATTTTCGTTTATGTATTGACTAAGGCGGATACACAATTTGTTGTTAAAACTATTTAGTACGTCAATACGGAACCATCATGGAAACTAGTTTAAATAATAGAATTACAAACAAATGGAAAAACACATGAAAAATAGTATACGTTAAAATGCAAACTTAAAATGCAATTTATATGACTCTTGTAATAATCTTAGAGTTTTGATAAAATATAATAGCAGGATTCCGTGTCCGAAAATCTAGGGGATTCGACCCATAGAAAGAGTTAAAAGTATGTTAAAAACTGATAGTCATATAAAGACTTTGTTGACTTCATACGAAGGATCGTTGGTAGAAAGAACAATACATCGCCATGCATAAAAGTCAAATCGGCCAAGCTTGATGAAAGCCTCTTCTTTGGCTGTGTTTCTGTGAAATGAAAAACAAGCTAGACGCCTTGTTGCCATGAATCCAGGACTTCCAACCTTGCGAGCTTTACAGGGTATTGACCGAATTTTCAATGATTTGAATAGTATAGACCCCAACATTAAATTCACTTTGGAGTCAGCTATCGACAATAAGATTAATTTTCTAGACACTTCTGTTGCCAAAGTAAACAACAGGCTTCATTATAAAACTTTCAGAAAGCCTACGCAAACGCACACCACCATCAGGCACGATTCTACCCACCCAGGTTCCCATAAAAAAGCAACCTTTTCAGTTTTGTTAACAGGGCCCTCAAGTTACCCCTTTCTAAACAGGACCGTAATACAGAAATTAAAATTATTTATCAAATAGCCAAAATTAATGGTTTCAATCGGAATTATGTAAATGACATCATCAGGAAAATTAAAAATAAACCAGCCACCCACCTAATTCCAGACAAACCCGAAAAAAATTTGTTTACAGTTTTCACCTATCCTAACAATTCCGTTTACAGTATCACTAACATCTTCAAAAAATGCAATAAGAAAATAGCCTATAAAACCTGTCATACTAATAGTAACTTGTTTTTCAATTCACACACTTTGAACCGCAAAGATAAATACAGTGCTTCTGGGATTTATAAATTAAGTTGTAATGACTGCAAAACCAACTACATAGGTCAAACGGGGAGAAGTTTCACTACCAGATTTTCTGAGCATGTCAACGCTACCAAATACAGGAGATTTTCAGCCATGGCTTCTCACATGAGTGAGATGAACCATAAATTTACCAACATTGACAATGACCTCGAAATTCTGCATCATGTTAATAAGGGCTCTCTAATGAATATCCTAGAGTCCATTGAAATTAACTCCGCACAGAGAATTTTCAATCCCCTCAACTTAAATGAAATATGTTTTGACCCTATGATTCATTTGACACCTTGTCAGATTTTATCATAACAGCAAACAAAGGTTATAATAAACCGCCCTAAGCTCTCTTTATGCAGCTGGCTTCTCTCCCTCATCTCCCTTTCTTCCCTCCCTTATTTCCCCACCTCCGCCACTCCACGGCAGCACTCCTTCACCTCCCCTCCTCCGTCCAACACTCTGCTTTGTTTTACGTGCTCAGCTGTTCACTTTCACTCGTTTAGGTTGGCCAGATTCTCTACGTTTTCCTGCGTCGGAAGTCACGTCCCTCTGCTATGACATAAGTTCGTTATTTTTTCTGTTAAACAGCTCTTTTCAGTTCTATGTTTTTCGTTTGTCCCAATTTCATTTGCCGTTTATTTAATTGCTTTTATTTTTATTAATACTAGATTTATCTCCCCTTTAGGTTTCTCCTAAATCCCATATGTCTACTAGAAGGAATTTTGGATTTCCTAAACACAAGATGCTCAACTCTCCTTTCGTCTCCATTTCAAGAGGCTTTCATCAAGCTTGGCCGATTTGACTTTTATGCATGGCGATGTATTGTTCTTTCTACCAACGATCCTTCGTATGAAGTCAACAAAGTCTTTATATGACTATCAGTTTTTAACATACTTTTAACTCTTTCTATGGGTCGAATTCCCTAGATTTTCGGACACGGAATCCTGCTATTATATTTTATCAAAACTCTAAGATTATTACAAGAGTCATATAAATTGCATTTTAACATATACTATTTTTAATGTGTTTTTCCATTTGTTTGTAATATTCGTACGGTTTTCTTAGGATAAGTTTTACTCAATGTATTTGTACCACAACTGTCCTCATGGTTTTTTATGTCTCATTTTCATCAAGTTTTCTCATGTTAGTTTTAACCTTTTCAATGTTATTCCAAGATTGCACTGACAAATGTGTTTATGTGTATGGCTGATGAAGGGGCCATGGAAGGCTTCGAAACATGTACCAATCAAATGGGTATAATATAGCCCCTTGACTGAAAAGTTTTTGTATTGATCAGGTGGAATTCCTATCCCTTTATATTTGACTTTTAATCAATACGGAACCATGAATGATTGTACGAATATTACTGCCAATACAAACAAAGTTGTGATACAACACAACACACAAATAAAACTTTATACTTAATGAACTTTCTATTATGATCTATGGCAAATATCTAAATATTTGTCAATTTACTAAGCAGAAAGGTAAACAGTTTTTTTTAATCATGTATTTCTCCAAAAACGTACTGTAGAATTCACAGCTTTACCTCACAAGGCTGAGTGCACCCCGTTCCAGCCCTCAGACTAGAATTAAAATTTCTTGGCAGAGCCGGGAATTGAATTCGGATCTCCGGGGTGGCAGCGAAGAATGTTAGCCACTATACCATGAGTTAGTATAATTTCAATTTTAATATTGTTTATAACTTAGCCGATAAGTTAAGAGGTACAACCAAATTTACAATTATTTTATGCTCTTACCAAAGCAACACTTTCTTAATTTTTATTGTTTTTTCGGGGGGGGGGGGGGGGGGCTGGAGCCCCCTCAGCACCCCCCTTATATATGCCCCTGTCTCTGCCCACAGAGACTTGCGCCTGTTTCAAAGGAGACTCACTGACTGCTCAGTCCTACGCTGAGAAGTTGGCGTCAATCCCACCGTGGTTACAGAGAATAATACCGAAAACTAGAGAGTTAATTTGCCTAAGCCAATGAAAATTTCACCGGGAAAACTAGGGGATAGGCTATAATAGGCAAAATATGCAGGTTTTCGTAGGAGGATCAGAACTCATTTATTTCAAGAAAGTATTTTACAATATTGGAGCTTAATTAACTTTTTTCCCCGTCTTTCTATGCATATTTTTAACATTTTATTGGCTTATGGGGACAGTAATCTTCCTGTCATTTGGGGTCCATTTTTATACTTGTGGTCACACTGTCCTTATGCAAGGTTTGGTACTGATGTGTTACTATCTAACAGTCTGTTACTTCTTCACGCAAAATTTTATCTCCCGCAGAGATGTTGGTTGATTCCTCAGTTTAGGGCTGCGACAACTCGGTCATGTAACCCCTTGCACTTTGAGTCTGTGTAGAATCTGTCTGATAAACGGTGTTAATTGTGATGGCTGTATTAGTCTGCAATTCAGGTAGGGACTGCAGACGGTCAATTTCAAGTAGTAGTTCCTAATTTTGGTACCAAATACTACCGTAAACAACACCTAGCTGTGAACTTGGCAACTAGATGCCACCACGACCAGCAACTTGCAACAAACGTTGGAAGTTCCCCTCCGAAGGAAAGCATACTGTGGGATTTTTAGAGCTTTTAGAAAATCCAACGACTTCAGCCGGCTTTGAACCCGCAACCTTGGGCATAGAAGTTCAGCATGCTACCAGTTACATACCGGGGGAGTTAGCCGTGGTCGTTACGGCGTGGCTGGAGGCAGTCGCTCACATCTGGGAGGCGAGGAGGTTCAAATCCCCCCGCCGGCAACCTTGAAGATGGTCTTCTGTGGTTTCCCATCTTCCCTAACTATAGGCCACAGCCGCTACCTTCCAATTCCTCATCCTTACATTCACACTTTCCTCCCCAGACAACACTCCACATGCGATGGTACTTGTAGCTCACCTCATGGGTGCCGGATAGAAGCAGTTACAAACTCAAGCGAGCCGAACATGTCCTCGGACACTCCCGGCACTAAATGCCATACGTTAAAAATAAAACAGGTACGTTGCCGAAGTCGCTTCCCACAGAGTCAGATGGAAAACTGAATGTGATCTCGTGCAATGGCATTGTCATGACAACCTCTAATAGCTCTTCCCTTGTCAATTTAGAAGCATTGTCTTGGTAACTTCACATGGCTCTTGGCATTTTCTTATAATTCCGAACTCATTTTTCTCATCCCTTAGCGTAATGGTGGGTCATATCAAAAATTCTTTCAGACAAACGTTTTAGGTAATTACTAGGGGAATATTGTCCATTTTGTACGGTTTTGTTATTGTGCCTATTAAGAGAGATATGATTAATGTTTCCCGAAAAACCCACTTTTTTCCACCACTTTGGTCAATGGTTGGTGCTATCAAAAAACCTTTTAAACATACATTTTTGGCACTTATCCGACACATAGTATGAACTTTGAATGAATTTGATATTTCACGTATTAAGAGAGTGATAGAGATATTTCACTTTTTCAAAAAAAGTCCCCCATTTTAACTCCCTTTGACCGATTTTGCCCATTAACAAATGCGACCAGGATTTTTAAGGGATACATATTATGTAAAAAATTCATAGTGATTGCTGCAAAATCACGGCAGTCATAGTGTCCACAAGAAACTGATATATATACATATATACATAAATTATATATAAACTCTTGAACTGACGGTGGTTTTGGGGTCTGGGGGATGTGAAACGCGAAGATATGTCGAAATTTTCCGGAAGTCGAAACATGGTACCCATTGCAATAGCTAGCTAGCTTTCTAATGAAATCTACCTAATATAAAAGTTTAAATGTGCATATCCCTTCGGAATGAAATAGGTATACTAAGGCTCAAAGATTCCCCTCCAGCTTCGCCACTGATAAATACCCCTGGTTTTTGTCATGCACAGTGGGGGTAGTCACGCATCAATAATCTTTATCCAGGCCAATGGTTTTGCCTTTTATTTCATTATTCACGTTTCGTTTAGTGTATTTTGTATCGGACATGTTGGCAATGGGTATGACGTAGTGTACGACGTCAATGTGTCATGGCGGCGGTCGTCCAATGAACAAGAAGGAAAATTATTTATTGATTGGACATATACTTCGGCATGATGGGTTATTAAAGACAATTATGGAGGGTTCCAAAGAGGGGAGAAATTAAAGAGGAAGACAACGACAAGAATACATGACGCAGATAATAGAAGACATGAGGTGTACTTCCTACTACCAACTAAAGAGGAAAGCAGAGAAGCGAGAAGAATGGAGAGCTGCTGCCAACCAGCTGATAACTAGAGAGAGAGAGATGTAATAAAAGAAATATTTTAGGTGCAGCAGTGACAATTCAAATTGAAATGAACTTCTAATGACTCCCAGAAAGGTAGGCCCTATGTGAATCATAAATAACACATTTCCAATGATCTGCCTTGTAAAAGTTGTGAAAACGGAAAAGTACCTCTTATGAACAATTAATGAAAATTTTACAGTATATTTGGGTCTCCTATAGTTTTACTAGGCCTAATAGTTCCTTTAACCAAGAGGCATCTTCAAATCTGGAAGTAGCACACAGTTTGCAACCCCAGAGGGTTACAAACATGGTGATGCCATTTGGTACACCAGGGCAAAACATCACAACGTACACGAAATAAAAAATTTAAAAACTAGAAAATTTGCTGGTGTTTAAAACTATTTATATTTTCTTTACCTTTTTTATTGACTGCTTTTCACCACAGATCTTACACTCCCACTTGTTGATTTTCTTGACAATTTGAGTCTACAAACAAAAATAATAAAAACAATTAGTATTAAAGAGAGCGACTGGAACTATCTTCTAAATCCAATGATTGATTATAGTAATCAAGATTTTAAAACTCTACCTGGTAAGCCTGACAGGCATAGCACTGTAAAACTTGAAGGTGCTGAGACATTTTTCTTGAGTACTTAGGACTACAGTATATAAAACTGGAAATCACAGGCGCAATTTAGGCAAAAGCAGTAAGTAATAAATTATTCTTATTTTGGAGACAACAGCGTACGATCTGAGTAAACATCAAAAGTTCTCATTACGTGTTGCCTTGTTCAATATTTGCGACATTTGAGAATTCCCTCCATTTGTTCAGGGCAATGAATTATGGGTTCCGGTAATTTCAGCATTGCCAACTCAGTCACACAAAAGAAACCAAAACATCCTAAACACTTCAATGTTGACGGTACTATAATATGAATATTTTTGAACAATTTTCTTATTTTGACTAAATAATGAAATGTAGGCCGAATGTGCTATAGTTCATTGTTAGAATCCATACATTCCTTCAACACGTATAGGTTATAGGCCTATACGGCGATGGTACGTTATAATTTATTACCGTAATGCCCACAATTTGTGCAAAATAAAATTAATATTTGTAATTTACTATGTAGGCATGACGAATAGAAGGACCTAGTGTGAGGACTCCGCCATTATAGCACGGTAGTTAGTGGTCCCGCCGCTACAAGCACTGCAAGCGATAATGTCCAACAACGTGTCCTGTTGTTGGGTCGAGCCGGGTCTTAGAAAAGTGCGCGAGAAGTTACTGTGTGAGATATTTGTGTGAATTAAAGTGAATTTTCTTTGCATTCAGTTCTTAAATTCAGTTCATTGTGTCTTGTGTACATCAGCGTTTTGTGTTGTGAACTTCAAATATATTTCTTATGCGGCTTTGTTAATTTAATAGTTCAACATGCCGTACTGTTTTTGCCTGGCTGTAAGTCAGGGTATGGTAGAGTAGTTGACGATATACGATTGTTTTCCGCACCGAAGAATAAAAATCAATTTGAAAAATGGACCAGAGCTATTCCACGAAAGGATACGGAGTTAACGCGAAGTATTAGAATTTGTCAAATTCATTTCTCTGACGATTTGATAGTAAAATCAGGTAATTTTATAGTGAATGGTGAAGAAGTGGAAATCTCTCGTGTGTGGTGGAAGTTACGTCCTGGAGCAGTGCCTCATTTTCCCCCTAATTTACCGAGGTAGTGAGAATAAGTCCCGTAAAGCTCCCAACAGGAAAAAGAATCTCGACACCACCAGGAAAAGAAGAAAGAAGATTGAAGATGGGAGTGGAGCAATGAATGAGGCATTAAAAGGTCAGTCCAATGTTGATAAGAATTTGGGTCATTCTAGTGTACTTACTGATGCTGAAAAGACTATAATATTGCTCAAAAGGCGCCTAATGAATGCTAACCGTAATTTAATTCGCGTTAGATCCTGACTCAACTCGGCAAAATCGAGAATTAATTTGCTGGAGAAGCAGGTTCGAAATTCACAGGCATTTAATTACAAATATAACGAACACCTTAGCAAGAAGGAAACGATAAAAGACACTATGATCAAGAAATGCCAGGAATAATCTCCCAATGGAATGAGGTACAGCAATTAATTCATTTTAGAGTGTTTATTGTTGACAATAAAATCACCGAAAGGATTCAGTCATTGTCGGCGACATAATCTCTTGCCTCTGCCTTCAGAAAGTCACTTGAGAAAACTTTGTAAAGAACTTCAGTGGCCTTATGGAGTTAATACGCATAGTATAAATGCTATTTCAGACTATTTTAAGGAAGAAAAGAATGATAATTCACGTTACGGTGTTGTAATTTTCGAAGAAGAGAAGCTAAGAGAACAAATCGGGTTAAATAGCTTTTCTGAAAAAGTAGATGGATTAGTTGATTTAGGTGAACACACACCTGACATCCAGAAGAACGTACTTGCAAATCACGCTCTAGTGTTCATGTTCGTACCTTTCATGCATAGGCTATATTGGGTGCAGCCAGTTGCTGTTTATGCAAGCAGAAATGCTACTCAAGGGGACATTCTCGCAAAAATTCTAATATAGGTGATTTTGCAGTTAGAAGAGGCTAGGGCGAGGGTGGTTGGTTGGTTGGTTCCTTAGTTTAGGGGCTGCGACAACGCGGTCATGTAGCCCCGTGTACTTTGGGTCTGTGTAGAATCTGTCTGATAACCAGTGTTAATTATGATGACTGTATTAGTGTGTGTACCTGTTTTTTTAAATTCAGGCAAGGACTGCAACTTTGAATTTTTCAAATAGTTCCTACTTTTGCCGCCAAACGCCACCGTCAACGACTACTAGGCCTAGTTCAGAACTTAGCTACTAGACGCCACCGCAGTCAGCTTTTGGCAACGAACGTAGCAACCTAAGAGCGTTGTTTACATTCTTAACCTATACAATTTAGTTTCACACAGGTGTAATTAGTGGAAAGTTCTATAACATGCCATAAATCTATGACATGGGACCGCCGGCTTTACTTCCCCTCCGAAGGAAGGCATACTGAGGGATTTTTTAACGCTCTTAAAAAATCCGACGGCTTCGGCTGAGTTTGAAACCCACTATCTTGGGCATAGAAGCTCAGCATGCTACCGACTACGCCACTGAAGCCGCCAGGGGGGGGGGGGAGGCGAGGGTGGCAGACTTTACTTGTGATGGTAGTCAATCAAATAAAAAGGCCAGGAATTCGTTAGGAGTCAGTGGCAAGACAAGTTTTCTACAACCTCACATCCTTAATCCTGCAGATGTTACGAGAAAGATCTGGGCTTTCTCCGACTGTATACTCCAGGAATCTGTGCGTTCCGTAACATGTAATGAAGACCGTAGTTCTTATTTCCGTGAATTATATTTTCCATTGTGCCTTGCCATGCTATTTTAATTGTAACCGCTAATTACTTTTTAAAAGAGTATTAGTTACAAAGTAATTCGTTTCCCTTAGCACAATCCCTAAGACCAGCTGACCCCGGCAGTGTGGAACTTGCCCACTCTAGCGCTGCCTAGCGGGGCGCGCTTGAACTTCAGGAGTCTTCTCACTTTCTCCTTCTATTCGTCATGATGTAGGCCTAATCAAATGGGTTGATAAAGATTGAAAACTTGCGTTCATTAACATTTTGGTTCCATAATCGACGTTCGAATCAAATGACTTGGTGAGTTGGTTCTATATCAACTAATATTTCCCGGCTCCGTCAGGGATTTTAGAAACTGACGTGAGGGCTGCACTCGTGTCTGACGTTGAATCAGCGGGTCACGGAAACCAAGATTAACGGGTGAGGGGACCCGACGCGCTGACTACGCGTCACCCCAATATCTACAGGCTAAATAGCTGGGCAGCGGTCGCTTGGTAGGCCTAGGCCCTTAATGGGCTGTAGTACCAGGGCATAACGAGTAGAATAAGGAAGTGTGATCTCTTCTCCCTCAATAGCACGTAATGAATACGGATCGGGTTGACACTCGCCGCTACGCAGCGCTTCAGTCGATTTGTGATGGTTGATTTCCACTATGTTTATGTGTTTATGTGCGATATATTAAGTATTTAATCGGTCGGAGTGTTTTGGTGGTGTTCTGTACAAACTTTTATTGATATACAAGTGCTTACACAATTATCTCATAGTATTAATACCTGAAATGCTATTGTAGGAAGCATTAACTGAAAGGGAATTTAATTTCTTGTCGTGTGTTGAGGTTATCTTCGTGTGTTAATTTTATTGTTATGTAATGCAAGTAAACAGCAGTTTAGCCCTTACATTTTCATGAGTGCTTAATGTGAGTAGTGAAGATGCCTTGTTGTTTTGTACCAGGATGCAGATCTGGCTATGGGGACTGTAAAGAGGTAAGACGGTTTTTCAAACCCCCTAAAGATAAGGAACGTTTTATCAAGTGGAAAGGGGCCATACCAAGGAAGGATAGGGAACTTACTGAAAAGTCCTACATCTGTGATGCTCACTTTTCAGATGATTTAATTGTTAAATTTGACAAATTTGAGATAGAAGGGAAGGAAGTACTTCTCCCAAGAACCAACTGGCGATTGAAAGACTATTCTGTTCCACATATATTTCCTAATTTGCCTAAGTATTTGTCCAGTACTGTAACTCGAAGGAAATCTCCCAAAAAAAGAAAATCGTCAGATAATCTTCTGTCAAAGAAACCCCCCAAATGTTCGAAATTTGATTCTGAATCCGCTTGTGACAACAGCAATATCCAGTTTTCCAACATGCCTAAATCCGACAATTCTCAATCTGAAGTGTTAGAATTAAAACAACAATTAAGGAACTTAAAACGGAAGTTGGCTAGGGCAAACAAAACGATTAAGTTAGAGAGGGCTAAAGTTTCTGTTCTGCAAAGTGAACTTGGTAGGATGAAACACAGACTTTCAGGACAAGGTGCCTGTCAGTGTAAAGAAGGGCTATCTAGGAAACAAAAAGTTATTGTGGACACTATGTTGCAAAAGTGTCAGAAAAAGAACCCCAAAGGTATGAGGTATGACAGTGAGTTTCTTTTAGATAGTTTTTTGCTACACATAAAATCACCCAAGGGTTATAGACATTGCCTGAAACATGGTTTGCTGCCCCTTCCATCTGAGGTACATTTAAGGAGGTTGTTAAAGGGTTTAAAATGCTCATATGGTGTAAATAAAAATGCTCTTGATGCCATTAAAGACTACTTCAGTGAAGAAAGGGATGAGAATAAAAAGACAGGGATTGTCATTTTTGATGAGGTGAAACTAAGAGAAGATGTACAATTTAATGGGTCCTCTTTGTTCATAGATGGATTTGTGGACTTTGGTAATGTAACACCTGAAGACCAGTGTAATGTGTTGGCTGACCATGCCCTTGTTTTTATGTTTGTACCTCTCTTACACAGTTGGGTGCAACCAGTTGCTGTCTTTGCTAGTAAAAATGCTACTCCTGGAGAGCTTTTGGCTAAAATATTAGTACAAATTATAATCCAACTTGAACAGGCAGGGTGTAAAGTGGTAGGGTTCACATGTGATGGCAGCCAATCAAACAAACAGGCCTGGAGGCATTTACAAATATCAGGAAAGAAAGGATATGTTAAGTGTTGTTTCTCTAACCCTGTTGATGGAAGTAGGAAAGTATGGGCTTTTTCAGATGCAGTACATATTTTAAAATGTATACGCAACCACTTCCATGACAAGCGTGCTGTCGTGTTTGATACAGACACAGTGGACTATCGCTTTTATGAACTTGTGTATAATACTGACAATTCATCAGAACTCGCTGGTGTAAAGGCATGCAGTAAATTGACTTTATCACATATACATCCAACCTCCTTCCAGCGGATGAATGCCCGACTTGCCTTTCAGTTATTTAGCACTAGCATGGCAAAGGCCTTACATTTTTTTAGAGAAACTGGCATTCCAGGTTTTGAAGAGAGTGAAGCGACTGAAAGATTCACGCAGGTGTTGAATGATATGGCCGATGCTTTAAATTCCACCACACCATCATTTGCATTGAGAAAAGATTCTAAACATCATAAAATTTTACTAGACATGTCTGTAATTCTAGATAATTCAGATAGTACTTTTGCTTCCAACAGAACATTAGAATCATTGAGAGTTACTATTCAGAGCACACTGGAAATTGCTGTTTATTTGTGGAGTCAAGGTTTAAACTATGTATTGACAGGCAAATTTAATCAGGATCCACTAGAGAGACATTTTGGCATCATGCGATCATTGACATGTGATGACCATCCTTCAACAGTTGATTTCTTGCACTTACACATGTTGCAATCTATTTATGTTCCAGTAAAAAATGTTTTATCAAAAGGAGGGAATTGTGAACTAAAGACAGAATGCTCCTTAACATCATATGTCAACCAGATCAGAATTCTAGCAAAGAAGACTGAGAAGGAAAATAGGGACATAAAAGCATCAGTGTTGGGCAGTTTAGAGGAAAAGATTGTTTTTGAAAGTGGTTGTGAAAGTCTTTCAGTGCAGGGAGAAAATCCATCCGTCAGTGCCCTTGGTAGTGTTAAAAGATGTTTGGTTTACAATTTAGCTGGTTATATTGTACATCAGGCCCCCAGAATTCTGAAGTGTGTGTCCTGTGTTGATGTTATCAAGACATCAGCAGTAACAACTAATTCTTTTGCCCTCTTTACAAACTTACGGGACTATGGCTCTCAAAGGGGACAAAACTATTTATGCCACCCTTCAGAGGCATTATTTAATGTCTTGCTTCAGGCAGAAGAGACAATAAGTGCCCACCTCTCATCTCCCTCTGGTTTCTGGGGTGACTTGTTTTATGATTGCTTGGAGAACATGGAGAACATTACAATTCAACCCTCAGGCTTGGGGTGTAATGAGCAACATGCAATTGAGACTGTACCAAAACTGATCTTTCACTACATGAAGTGTCGTTTCTACTTCAAGATGAAGGAACTCCGGAAGGAACTGAGATCAGGGAAAATGTCAAAATCTACCAGGAAATTTTCTAAGGTATCGAACTGAAGGTAAGAATTAAAAGAAAGAATATGACTCATCAGTTTTGTTATTATTGTGTTATTATTATTATTATTATTATTTAAAAATTTGAATTATGTGTTTCACTTTCCGCTGCGAATTATATTCTCTCTTATTGTTCCTGTTTATTTCAGGTAATATTCCTTTTGAATGTCAATGCCCTACGCGAGTTGCGTTCGTACTGTTTATTTTTTTTATTTTTATTTTTGGTTGTGTTGCAAGTCTGTTAAGGGAATGTAAAATGTGTAACAATGTGAAGAAATCCTTTCTGATAGCGAGGTTCATTTTTCCGTTCTTTTTTTTTTTTTAATTTACGGTACCGATAGCTGGCAAAACTAATTGCATTTTGAACTTGCTCTCTGTCTTCGCTTATTGTCGAAACTGGACTATTACAGGATACGACTTTATTAAATTATAATTGGGCACAGTAAAGTAAGTGTAGATGTCGAACTTATTAGCGCCTATGAGGATATCTTGCGGTGTTTTAACATGTAAAACAGGTCGCAAGGTTTTAAGTCTCGTAAGCGCCAATGCTAACTTACATCACAGATCGGAGCCAGCGCTGCGCTGCGGCAAACCAGGCGTACTAGGCCAGTGATATCACTTCTTATTCTACTCGTTATGGCCAGGGGTTATTTTATTATTATTATTATACCGGGTGAGTTAGCCGTGGTCGTTACGGTATGACTGCTGGCAGTCGCTCACATCCGGGAGGCGAGGAGGTTCGAATCCCCCCGCCGGCAACCTTGAAGAAGGTCTTCTGTGGTTTCCCATCCTCCTTCCATTCAAATGCCGTGGTTGGTCCCTAACTATAGGCCACAGCCGCTACCTTCCAACTTTCCTCCCCAACGGTACTTGTAGCTCACCCATTGGGTGTCCGTCTCGAAGCAGCTACAAAAAATCTGGCGAACCGAACATGTCCTCGGACACTCCCGGCACCAAACGCCATACGCTAAAAATATATATATTATTAGTGCTCTCTATGAATATCCAGAACAATTGGATTAGTGGAATAGGAAAATGCCTTCAAGAAATTGGCATTACAGAGGAAATTATACAAGATCAAATCCAGTTCGTAACATCAATCGACCATCATTTCTCTGGGAATATGACTACCTGTACCAGCAGGATCAAGTAATCATGGACTGAAGAACGGAGGATGACTTTCAGTGCCCAGATGAAGATATTTTGGGAGAAGCAACAAACATCATTAGCTAAATAAGTTCTATCGCGCTCCACAGATGAGCATATCTTCTTTCTTTCTTTCTTTCTTTCTTTCTTTCTTTCTTTCTTTCTTTCTTTCTTTCTTAGTCGTTTACCCTTCAGGTTGGTGGAACCCACGGACTCAGCGAGGGAACTCACCACTACCGCCTCTACGGGCAGTGTCCTAGAGCTGGGAACATCTAATCGGAGTGGATACAACAGGTGAGGTGTGATTGGCACCTCGCCCAGGCGGCCTCACCTGCAAAGCGAACAGGGGCCTCATGAGGGAAGGTAATGGATGGTCAGGATGGATAGGCAAGGAAGAGGGAAGGAGGCGGCCGTGGCCTTGAAGAAGGTACTGCCCCCATAAATTGAATTATATTGGGACCATGGTGGCTGTATTGGCAAATGTGAAGAAAGTTATGGCTGTCATAGTTGTGACGTGGATATTCATGACGTAAGCACGGATGACGCAGACTTCACGCAAGTAGGCTGATTGAGCTGAGATTCTTGGTGACGTCATGATTTTGTTCGAGAAAGATCTGAGATTTACGACGCAGTCGCAGGGAAACAAAGAATTGTGCTGAGGAAGAAGTTACGCGATTGGAGGAAAGGCTCGAACCAATGAATGATAGTTTGGAGGGAGACGGAGATTACTGAAACTACTATATTTAATTACTTTTGGAATACAGAATTGTGGGAATCCATTTTCAGTTATGGCATTGATTTGGAATTTTGAAGAAATTATTTTTGAGTTTTTGAAATTTGAAAATCCGTCAAGTATAGCCAAAGTTAGAAATTCTAGCAATGACGGAGAAACAAGCTATGGAAGGGATGCATACGCCCCTTAAGAAGTTGATAAACGGGTCTTGCACAGCAGAGAGAAGCTCTCATACCGCATATATATTTCTGATGTCATATAGTCGTTTTCGAGTGAATAAGTGAAGCAAGTCGTCTTTAGCGTGTGGTAAAGCCCACCGCATTGAACGAGCACGGAGCAGTGCCACAGTTCCATTTTACGGTGATTGAAACTAGGCGAAGTTGAAACGCACACATTAACGAGTCTACGAGATAATATATCAAGAGTTGACTAATGCCTTTAAGCTAATTCTATTGTGCAGTACTATATTAAAGTGTGTAGAAAGGTTGAACATTTTCAAGATTATAATTTGGAAGATATTGGCATTTTAAGACGGCAGACAAAAGTGATTTTCTCGCCACCTGAGAAGCACTTTTATAATATCATATTCTACGCTACGGCTGACACTGGTATTGCAACCGTGATACTTAAGATTGCTTTTGATGATATAACACTACATTCTAGAATGGAACATTATAATATGGCAATTCTTTCAACTATTATAACGGAAATGGAGATGGAAGGCTAAGGACTTTAATGCAATTGGGACATATATCAATGGAGTGAAATAGCAGCATGGAACTTCGTTAATCGCCATTCTACACAAAAGCGAGCATGTAGTGAATATCCAACTACACTCATGCCTCGTAGTCCAACGCTGAATTATATCAAATGGCAGTGGAAATATTTTCATACTCCACGATTATGAATATTTCTGCGGAAATAACTGCAATAAACTTCATGGCGAATTTCTGCCAGAACTTCAGGGAACTTTCAAGAGAGGCCAGGGTAGACCCGGCTCACAAAGAAGAGTTTTGCCAGAAGGATGTCTATCGTATACACGGAGCAGTGCAATTTCCGGAGGAGGAAGCAGTTCTATTCTCCGAGGGCGCTGGTTCCAGGTTCGAGGTCGGAGCACATCTTTTTGGTGAAATGGAACTATCAGCAGTCTTCTTTGGAAGATTTTCCTCTAGAACTTCAATCAACAGATAAGGTAGTCGTGAACGTTTCTTGTTTTATTTGAGTCATTTAGCGATGTCTGAGCAACAATTTTTCTCATATTTTCTGTCCCATATATTTTGCCCCATATTCTTGCTTGATATTTCTGTACTCCGTACACTTTGATGATTTATGCCTTTTTCTACGATTTATTAAGACATTGTTATGTCTTTGGCATATTTAAATAATTTTGGATCAGTTGAGACTGATATATTATATTCTTTCAGTAATTTGCATATTTTTGTGGTCACGATTTGACTGTAAAGTAAATGATTTTCTATGGCAGATTTGAATTCAGACAGCGTGTCATTTTATTAAAGTAATTCTATTCAGTAAATTACTTTGACCAATTTTCTGTCATCATCAAGAAAGAAGAATAATTAAAAGATTTTAGAGCGTTAAAATCTATTTCTGTATCGACGATCTTGGAAATACTAGTCGTTTTATGAACATGATTGCAACATAGACATTTATCGTCAGTTCTGAAATACCATTGCATTATAGACAATTTTATGAAATATGAACATTTGATAGGAATTTTTCTCAATTCTAGATTGGAACAATAATGTTTGCATTCCAAAGTCTAATTGTATTCTATTCAATTATTTATGCAGTTTAGATGAACTTTGTTTGAAGATAGTATTTTTATACTACGATACTTAGG
This sequence comes from Meconema thalassinum, assembly GCA_946902985.2. Taxonomy (NCBI): domain Eukaryota; kingdom Metazoa; phylum Arthropoda; class Insecta; order Orthoptera; family Tettigoniidae; genus Meconema; species Meconema thalassinum. The sequence continues at coordinate 124,760,713 of OX336398.1, forward strand.
AGATATTAATCTCAATTTTGATAGACTAGAGAGGCGTGTATAATCGTATTTGCTATTAAATTTATTTGTGATTGGCAAAATTTTACTTCATATCGATTCATGAATGAAACCCACGAAGGTTAAATAAATAACAGTTTTGAAACAATTAATGAATATAAGAATTTTTAAAGTGGAACTATGGATGTATAATCGTTAGTTCAGTGGACGTGTAAAAGTCGCTGATGAATAATGCCCTTGAATAAGTGAAGGAGATTCCCACAGTAATATTAATGAAGTTAATGAATTTATAAGTGGAGGTTTTTTGTATATATTGTGGAAGATTTTTATGCCATATATATTGAAATATATGAAGAATTCTGGGCCTATTTTATGCAATTTTGTGCGTTTGAGCGAAGTATTTTTCCGCTGAGTTTATTGTCCAGGTCCTTTGAAAATTAATCATGTGAAATTACTGTTAAAATTAACAAGAGTGTTTAAATAATTTGAGATAATGATTTTGAATGGAGGTTACCGTCACAAATAATAATAATTATTGTTAAAACTTATTAAACCTGAATCTAACATTAAAATATAACTAACCTTCATTGGTCGATTATATTAACCCGATTTGAGTAATTATCAACCGGATAAACGTGTGGTTTAATGTATTTCTAAAATAAATAATATTAATATTGTAAACAATTGTGTAAATATCTTTAATAATAATTTGTAATGAAAGGAATTAATAGAGGCATGTATAAATTTTTCAATTGTCGTTAGACAATATTATAAACAATTTATTATTGTTATAAACAATTAATGAGCATTTGTTATAAACATTAAGAGTTTTGTTAATATACTCTAAAGAACGCTAATGAAACATATGGATTATGTAATTAAACAAGTTTTGGGATTATTAGAGTAATCCAGTGATATGTGATTGAAGCATTTAAAAGATTTGCGTGATAATATTTAAGTTGAGTTGAGGACATTTAAAGTGTTTGAAAAGGAGCTAGGCTCTGAGGTTACGAGCATATGCTAACGTTGGCTGGACAGGTGGGTCCACTTGACGACGTAGGCATGCGACATGATGTAGGGTGGATCGCAGCTGGCCTGACAACTGTATGATAGAGGCCAAGGTCGACTACATAGCAGGCTTGCAGTTATAAATAAAGTGTGATGTTTATGAAAGAGGAAAACAATTGCTACATGTCTCGTCCCAATTCCCTCATCCATTCCAAGTGTATTACTATTATTACGTTCTTTATAAGCTAGTAAAGCTGAGATTTTGTATGTAACGTCTACAAGTCCTACAGGAGGACATGATAGGGCATACTTTAAGTGATCCAGTTGGCAACCCATACCCGAGATTAATTTGAATAGGTAAGTAAAGGTAAGTATGAACCCCCGTATATTTTGGTGTGTTCCACAATAATTTCTTGTTAACTGCTGTGCTCTCATCTCGGTAGTATCTGTCAGTGCCATTTTCATTGATGTAGCTGTGCCGGTGCGATTGATTATTGGCAATCCGATTGAGGGGGCGGATATCTGACAGCCTACTATCCGGATAATCGGGGACAGTACCATCCCGGCATTTGCCCGAAGACGAAGTGGGAAACTACGGAAAACCACTTCGAGGATGGGTGAGGTGGGAATCGAACCCCCTCTACTCAGTTGGAACACCCGAGGCTGTGTAGACCCCGTTCCAGTCCTCATACCACATTTCAAATTTCGTGGCAGAGCCGGGAATCGAACCCAGGACCTCCGGGGCGGCAGCTAACCATGCTGACCCCTACGCTACGGAGGCGACACAGATGGGCATAACGATGTAAATTGGCGGCTTCGGTGGTGTAGTTGCTGGCATTCTGAACTGCTGTGCCCAAGATAGCGGGTTCAAACCCGGCCGAAGCCGTCGGATTTTTAAGAGCGTTAAAAATCCCTCATTATGCCTTCCTTCGGAGGGGAAGTAAAGCCGGCGGTCCCATGTCATAGATTTATGGCATGTTAAAGAACCTTCCACTAATTACACCTGTGTGAAGCTAAATTGTATAGGTTAGGTATGTAAACAACGCTCTTAGGTTTCTACGTTCGTTGCCAAGAGCCGACTGCGGTGGCGTCTAGTAGCTAAGTTCTGAACTAGGCCTTGTAGTCGTTGACGGTGGTGTTTGGCGGCAAAAGTAGGAACTATTTGAAATATTCAAAGTTGCAGTCCTTACTTGAATTAAAAAACAGATACACACACTAATACAGCCATCACAATTAACACCGGTTATCAGACAGATTCTACACACACCCAAAGTACACGGGGCTACATGACCGCGTTGTCGCAGCCCCTTAACTAAGGAACCAACCAACCAACGATGTAAAATACCGTAATAATAATCATCATCATCGTTGTCGTGAGATGGTCTTCTGTGGTTTCCCATCTTCCTCCCAGGCAAATGCCGGGGTTGGTTCCTAACTATAGGCCACAGCCGCTACCTTCCCAGACAACACTCCACACGCGATGGTATTTGTAGCTCACCCATTGGGTGTCCACATAGAAGCAGCTACAAACTCTGGCGAGCCGAACATGTCCTCGGACACTCCCGGCATTAAAAGCCATACGCTAAAATAATATTTTAAAAAATCGATGTCGTATGGGATCAGCTATAATTACTATAGCTCTCTTTCTCGTACACATTTAATAAATGCTTATTTTTAAAATACACTCAATTTGTCTCCAAATTCCTTGAAATAATCCTTTGAAAGTCACTGGAAACTGCGAAACTTTGTCCTAATTATTACAGAGATGTTCAAATTCCCCATCATTTAGCTACTATTTCCTTGAATTGGCGACACTGTAGCCAATCTTCGTGAAATTTGCTGTCATTTGTTACTGACCTGCCACTATTGGTTGGATTTGGGTTGGATCAAGTTACCGCACAATTAATTTTGATTACATCGTGTGACCTTCCGAGTGTGACGGTTGACGTATACCTGCTCCGTAGCAATACTTGTTGTTGAGAGTATCCAATAGTTTTTGTGTGTCCTACCATTTTGTTTCTTTAGTGTGTGTGTTTCCTTCCTGTGTGGTCAGTCACATACCATTCTTCTGACGACAACATGGGTGATAATAGTGGAGGGGGTAAAGATACGCGTCCTCCCGAGGAAGGGATGGAATTTTTTACTACAGAAGTCATTGATCTCACGGCACCTGTCCTTAATGTAACCCCTCTGATTCCCTCGACTGATACACGACCTACACAACCAATCTCTATAGCTCCCGTCATACCACCTACTGTGAATGAGTCACCTCGAATGTATTATGAGCACCATACTGGCCCATATTATGTCATGGTGGAATCTTCTGATCCCTCCAACAGGATAGGTGGTTTACATCCGATGGGTCTCGGTAAACTTTTCTACGAACGTAAGATTGTTGGAATACAAGAAATCCACCGCAAAGGTAGGAATAGAATTCAGGTCACCTTTCGAACCTCCCGGGATGCCAATAACTTTCTTCAGCACCCACTGCTCACGGAAAAAAGCTTAAAGGCGTTCATTCCCTCAGTTAATATACATAGAGTGGGTCTGATCCGCGGGGTTGACACTTCTTTCTCGACTGATGAAATATTACAATATTTGAAGTCGCCTTGCCCCATTGTAAAAATTCAACGCATGAACAGAAGAAAAGTCACGGATGGTAAAGTCGACTTATTACCTACAGGTACGGTGAAGATTGTCTTTGAAACTCAAACTTTGCCCACCCATGTTTCTATCTTTCATGTGATGTTAGAAGTGCAGGTTTTCATCTTTCGCCCTATTATTTGCAATAGATGCCAAAGATATGGGCACACTGGACAAAACTGTAGAGCTCGGGCACCAAGATGTGGGCGTTGCGCCCAAGGACATGAAACGGCTCAATGTACTCAGGTTTTGGTGCGCTGTGCACATTGCGATGAAAATCATATGAGTGGCTCACCGAGGTGTGAGTACCACGCAAAACAAATTGACATTAAAACTAGGATGTGCACTGAAAATAAAACGTATCAAGAAATTCTCCATTCCCTATCAGGACATCCGTTTCAACCCCTTTCAGTCCCGCAGCAATTTCCCCCCCCCCCCTTACACAGCAAGCATCTCTTACACCGAATTCTGTACAGAAGAAACGCAAGTTTACCACGATCGTCACGAGCCCCCCTAAGGTCATTTCCCCTTTGGGGTATGACCGACCTGCATATTTGTCCATTATCCATGGGGACAAAGCCTCAGGCTATGTGCCCCCTTCTGCTTCATTGCAACCGTCCCAGGTGGGGCCAACCCCCACTCCCTCACTTACAATGCCTCCCGCCAAGGGTGTGCCTCAAGATATTACAGAGGATGTTATGCATTTGATGGACCTATTGGGTTCCAATGTCCAATGGGCCCATTTACTTAAAAATATTTATGAGAAGATTTCACTCTTATCCTTTCCTGCTGAAGCCCGACCGTCTTCTAGTAAAATATTACAATCTGTTGGTACTTCTGTTACCTCAACATGAAAATTATTCAATGGAATGCACGTAGCATTCAAAACAAGAGACATGAATTATTACTTATAATCCAAGAGTACACCCCTGATATCATTCTCATCCAGGAAACATGGCTATCCCCAAATGTATCTTTTCACGTTCCACGATATAATATTGAGCGCCAAGATGGACCGCAATGTGGTGGTGTCCTAACATTAATCCATGAAAGACTTTCGTACCAAGTTACCCCATTTCTTTTTCCTCTCCCCAGAACCTATGTGATAACTATAACTGTTGCCTCCCTACATATCACTAATTTGTATATTCCTCCGGCTGTCAAAGGTAATTTCCGACAATGGTATTCCTTTTTTTCCTACTGTAATTCCTTCACCTCCCACATTATTGGTGGGGATTTTAATGGCCATCATACTGACTGGGGTTGTGTCCGCACAACACCCAAGGGTAGGAATATCATGACCACTGCTCAGCAGTTTCATCTCCAGATTTTAAATGATGGTTCACCCACTCGTATTTCTCCTCCTGCTCAGGCCCCCAGTGCGGTTGACCTAACGTTTGTTTCCCTTTCTCTGGCCCACCGAATTATATGGCACACAACCCCTGATTTACATCAAAGTGACCACTATCCGATCTTGATGACCTTTGATTCGGCTCCTCGTCCTAGTAATACCTTGCATACTCCGGTTTTTACTAGGAGTTTCAAAAGTTTTGATTCAGCTCAATTTTTCACCTATATCCAACAGCACTATTGTAATACGGCTCCCCCGATTCGTTCCTCCTATAATTTGCTACTTACTTACATTGTTCGCTATTTTGACACCTATCATCCGTTAATTCCCAATGCACGCACCTCTGGAAAGAGCAGGTCCTTACTACCCTGGTGGGACGAGGAATGTACGAGAATGGTGAAGAGACGCAAACATTTATTACGACTTTTTAGAACGTACAATACTCCGTATACTAATCGCCATTATAAACAGTTTGTTGCAAAATGCCAGCAGTCTTTTAATGATAAAAGAAGATCGGCTTGGAGAGAATACGTCTCTCATATACATCACCAGACTCCCATTACTCAAATATGGACTGTGTTAAAAACCTTATCGCGCCGCCACTTAGGTCCAAGTCTGCATCGTTTGAATTATGATCAGTCAGTAGAATTTTATCACACGATGACTCCTGAATTTGTAGAACAAGAAATTATCTTTCCATCCCTGGAACACAACCATATGTTTTCTTGTCTTTTGCATCCGGTTACTGTTTCCGAATTTCAATCAGCCTTATCACAAAAAAAAATCTACTACACCTGGACCAGACTATATCTCATACCACGTCATTAAGAGTCTCCCCAATAATGCACAACAAGTTCTAATAGATGTTTTTAATGCCGTCTTAGCCTCCGGCAATGTTCCCGAGGATTGGAATGAGTTTTTAGTAGTTCCTATTTTAAAACCGGGGAAAAATCCGGATTTAGCAGGAAGTTATCGTGGTATACATCTTGGGTCCTGTATTAGGAAGACATTCCAACGTATTCTGTTGACACGCTTAGTATGGACTTTAGAATATTATGATCTGTTTCCGAAAACTCAATACGCTTTGCTAAACGGAAATCTACTACTGACGCCTTGAATATTTTTCTTCTTGATGTCATGTTGTCATTTTGCCGTAAACACTCAACATTAGCAGTCTTTTTAGATATTAAAGGGGCTTATGATAATGTGAATACCGTCCTTTTACTGCAAACACTACACCAACAACAATTTCCGATCAGCTTTATTAAAATCATCTCGGCATTTCTCCGAAGAAGGCATATCACACTTTCCAACTTTCCTACTGGGTTAAATTACAGGTATTCGTCTTCTGGTTTGCCGCAGGGTGATATTTTGAGTGGAATCTTATACCTTATTTATACTAGTGAGATTGAGAGGCTTTTACTTCCTCATGTCCGCCTAATACAATATGCTGATGATATACTCCTATATTGTTCCCATTCTGATATAAATATGTGTCGGCAGATCATGTCACGTGCTCTCACGATATTACATTCATGGCTGTTTTCACATGGCCTTGATACTGTTCCGCTCAAAAATGCGGCTTTGCTCTTCACTCATAAACGGGTGTGTGACCGGTTGCCTATCCGTTATAATCAGGGTACCATTCCTATTGTACACCATACAAAATATTTAGGACTCATTATAGATGATAAGTTGACCTGGACGCCTCAAATATCTCACTTAAAAGCTCATGTGTTCCAGAAATTAAATATCTTACGGTCATTAACTCGTCGTAAGTGGGGAGCTGATCCTCAGATATTATTGTTATTTTACAGAAATCTTATTCGATCTGTCCTTGATTACAGTAGTCACTACTATGACGTCATGCCGAAAACACGCCTCAATGAATTGGATAAACTACAATTTTCCGCCCTCAGAATTGTTCTCGGGGCCCTTACTTCCACCCCTACACAAGCTCTTCTCGTTGAGGCGGCAGAGCAACCGCTTCACCTTCGGAGACGTTATCTGTCTTCACGATATCTACTACGACAAATGGCACTATTAACAACACCCATTCTTCCCAAACTACAACTTCTCTCCGAATATCATCAAAAAAGTTTATTCAAACGCTATGCACCTCCCTCTATTCTCCTGGCTTATCTAGAGCTTTCGGGTTTTCGCCCACAAATTCTTCAAACACGAAAACCCATTTGTTATAATGCACCGCTCTCGGTATTAATGTTTCAACCTGATGTAGTGAGACATTCCTCGCATGTATCTTGTATGTCTTCTATGCTTACCCCTACGATTGCCCGCAAATATGTATATAATCTTGCATTGAATCATCAACAATATACGACAATTTATACAGATGGATCAAAATTTCCCTCTCCTTCGAATACGGGTGCTGCTTTTTATATCCCCTCTCTATCTTATCTTGCCTCCTTTAAATTACCGCATACCCTCTCTATTTTTTCGGCTGAAGCCTTTGCTATTCGACAAGCCCTTCTATATATTAAACGGAATAACATCACTAAAGCATTAATTCTATCTGATTCTCAAAGTGTCCTCCAGGCTTTACAACATGTCCAAACTACGAATAATTGGTATATATTTAATATTGTACAATTAACGTATGACCTATATCATTCGGGCTTTCAGATAGTGTTTTCTTGGATACCCGGCCATGCCAACCTCTCTGGGAATGAATTAGTGGATAAAGCGGCCAAGGATGCGGCTTTGGGTCATTCTGTATTGATGAATGTGGCTACCCCCGCCCTAGATTATCTCCCCATTCTCAAATCTCAATTACTTAATGTTGGGTTACACCAATGGCAGGATTATACCCGTACAAAAGCCAGGTTATATTATAGAATTCAACCTACTATCCCTAGACACCCTTGGTTTTATAATGGATCCTACACTCGACGGCATATTATTACGATTATCCGTTTACGTTTTCATCATGCTTTGACTCCGGTATATATGGCCCGCTGTAAGCTTCGTCCTTCGGCTCTCTGCGACTGTTCTCAGGCAATCGGTACTAGTAATCATTTAATTTTTCAATGCCCTATATTTGACACTCAACGAGTCCCATTTCTACATACTTTGCGTTCTTTAGGTTTCCCCCTCCCTCTCCACATTTCCGTGCTCCTTCATACTCCTATTCCTTCTGTTATTCATGCCTTCCTTAGATTCCTACACGAATGCTCCCTTACTTTTTAATTTCCATACCCTTACGTGTGACGATGTCATGTTTGTGTTCAAGTAGTAATAAGTCACTAAGATACGTCGCTTGGTGTGAAGATTAGTACCTATTTGTGTCCTTGTATATCTGTGTCACAATTTTCCAGTAGTTTATAGTTCAAATATTGGATACTTTTCACGTGTAACAGTATTTTTTAGGGCTGCGACTGGGTCCATGCATCCGTGCTATGCCCATTACCTAACCTACAAAAAAAAAAAAAAAGTTACCGCACTGTCAGCGAATGTTGTTTGTACGCAAAGAGAATGTAATATAAGAGTCCCAGCTCCCATGTTAAATTATTTTCCTTAAATCCGCCCATAATCCGGCTTCAAAAAAACAATCATTTCTCTTCGGTAGGGGAAACATAAGGAACTAAATCCCTAAGATATCCGCTTATTTTTATGAATATTACGCAGACCTAGTCCCTTTGTGGATCAATTAACATTAATAGCTATTACCTTTCACAATATTAGCTCTGCCAAAACGTATCACAAGCAATCAACAGTATACTGATACATTATGATATTTGTTGTCCACTTTGTAATGTTGGCAGTAAACGTACATATGTAGCTATATATTTTGGTAATTATAATAATGTATTGTCGTTAGTTTATCAACTATACACCGTAAAAATCAATTATCTAACACGTTTTATAAGTTGAATGCTATAAAATGAAAGATAGATTCATGCCTGCTGACATAACCTCCAAATTCCAGAGCACATCCCATACCCGCCCCCCTTTTTCGCCCTAACCTACATAACCTCCAAAGCTGATTATAGTATAATTAAAATAATCACCCCTACCCCCCTACCTGCTATCCTACACAGGTTCCAAATTCGTGTTTGAACCCCATGACCCTCTTGCAAATGTGATATGAGAAGGAAGGAGAAGGATAAATAAAAACCATAGGTGATTGAAACATTTTTTATTTTTTTATTTTGCATTACACAATGTAGAAATAAAATTGTTGTATATGTATAGGTCTAGTATAGAAAGAACGTCACAATTGAAATTGCATTCTCGTCCAGTTCTGCTCTTGCAACTTGCTGTTCACCTGGATCCAGTGGACAGATCTGTAAGAATACAAACATCAAGCTATAAATACAATAAATTTGGAATGTAACTTATAAGACACTAGACATGGAAGAATGCAGGCTAAGCTTCTCAAGGAAATATCCGGTAAATGGGCATGGAGGATTTCAGTTATTTCAGTGATCTCTTTCGACTGCAGTCCAATATTTTTGTTTAACATTTAGTAATTTTCATCATGAATTCTTTCCTCAAGACAGTATCCATACCATTTAAAAACTCATTCAAATCCTCTGGTGTGTCAGCTAAGATCACGACGATGTCATCAGCAAATCTTCAAGTTAAAATTATTTCTCCTTGAATTGTTACTCCTACTTTGAATTTTTCTCCAACTTCCTTAATAATAATGTTATTGGGTTCACGTCCCTTTTAACTACACTGGCTTTTAGAGACGCCGGGGTGCCGGAATTTTGCCCGGAAGGGGATCTTTAACATGCCAGTAAATCTACTGACACGGCTCCCTCGCATTTGCGCACCCTCAAATGCCAGCTGACTGTGCCAGGTTTCGAACCTGCAACCTTGGGCTCCCAATTTCCTTCATTGCTTGTTCAATGTATAGATTGAAAAGTATGGGTGATAAGTTGTGGCCTTGCCTTACACCTTTCTGAATACCAGCTTCTCTCTCATGTCCTTATGTTCGAATAACTGCATATCCTAAGGAACACAAAACGTGCTACACCTTAAAACAGTAGGCCTATTGGTATGGCACAAAATGGTAAATTGAAAGGAAAGTGATTAGTCCCTTGTTCATAAATTTACATGTGTCAACATTGTTTGGTATCCTTTAAACATGAGTCACTTTCAGTGATCTCAGGAGTAGCCTAAATATTGAGACTCATGTCCTAAAGGTCCTGGGTTTTATTGCAAATAAATAATTAATTCTAGTCTGTTTGGAACATGCAAAATTGAGACGTGTTTGGCTTAGTTCACACCACAATGATCCACTCAAATGGTGGTTCCTAAATTAAGGCCATGACTGCCTCTTCCCAATCCTAGTCTCATCTACAAATGCATATACCACTACATACAACCTATACATACAGTTAACGGGTATGTAGCTGTGTACTTCCCCATCCCACTCTCCCGGTATACTACTGCAACTTAAAAAATTTGCCACAATCAGTGTGTCCGTTTCTGATTGTGACAACCTACTGTCCCACGCGTCAATGTTCTCAGATAGGGAAGAATTCGGCTTGCTTCCTGCACCACTCTACACGTACCTCTCAAGGTCAAGTGCACAGCTGAATGCCGGCATCTGTAAACACGTTGATATGGCTAATGGTGGCAACATGGTTTTGCAGCAGACACCAATTTCCAACCAAGTTAAAACAGCTCACTGATGATTTGTTCTGAAATAGTTATTTCAATGCTCCCAATATTAGGTATTTATGTTGTTTTTGACAACCTTGACATGAACATTGTCAGGAATACTGTATGCCAGCCATCCTAGTTTCCCATCTGGGTGACAAATTGGTTATGCAGTTACAAGCTGAGGTATTTATGACATATATGTCAAGAAATATGGATCCATAGTATGTTACAACTATTGTATTATGTAACATATCAACGTGAATATTTAACGGCTGGAGAAAGAAATAATTTGATAATAAAATAACATCCAAGTAGGCATTCAAACAATTGGCCTCAATATGTAAGCATCATAGTTTGATCATACTAACATGTATTTCTCATTTCAATAGCCTGGGACATAGTGTTCATCAGCCCGAGGAACTAAGGTGTATCACTTTTCTGTGATGAGTGTAATAGTATGTGTAAATGTATTCGGGACAAGGATGGAATAGTGCCCCAGGATTTGAAATAAGGTACGGTACAATTCCAGCATTTGTCCCCAGGGAGTGTCGAAATTTCACACTCAGGATAGCCTCTGTCAATGCCAGGATAAACCGTTGATTTCTCGACTTGCTGCAGGTGCCTATCGCGACCATAGTGCATGACTTAACGAGCATGTCTACGCAGCAGGATGTCATTTCAATGAATGGTATCAGACCTTGGGGAAGAAAAAAAAACCACTGTGCGTGACGAAAACCAGGGGCGAGTATCTATCGTTAGTTACCTAACACTCTAACAATTATTGGTCTAGGAAAAACCATTGGTCAGATGGATGTGATATAGTGTAACATTTTTAATGTATGTCCTTAAACGTGGTGTTAAAACTGTTGTTGTTCATTAATACAAACATGATAAGAATAAATTATATACACTGTGGTGTGACCTTACCTGCGATAGTATAATATAATAAGTTGTTGTTGAGCGCCAGATTCCTATTTAAGACAGTGAATCGAAATTTATTGATTAACCTCGGCTATCAGCAGTAGAGTTCGAGACCACTTACCCGGGCCGTAGTGTAACTGAGTTAACTAACCATTCAGTATTTATTTATAAGGAGTAGTTAATTTGCCTATAGTATTTACTAACCACTATGAAAGAAATAGGCATTACGTTAAAGGAAATGAATTTATTTACTCAAGAACAAAATACTAATAGTTACAAAAAAGAATTTAATTTACCAACTGCGGTTTAATTATTTAAAAGAAACTGAACATTTAAAATGAATTGAAAGTTAAATGAAGTTAAGTTATAATAGAGACGATAGTTTTATTGAATTGTTTGCTCACCCAGTCGAAGATTCGTCATATTTAAGAAATGATCGATGATCTCGATGTTACGTCGCTTATGTTTAAAAAAAGTGATGTGATATCTCAATTGCTATGAAATATCCTCATTAAATACGTTGCCATCTGTAGAAAGACTCTGGATCAGGGATATTACCCATTATGTATTGATATAGATTTCGGCAAGACATCGTACTGTGCCAACTCTGTATGCTCAGTTCCTTAAGACCCAGAAAGCAAGGTTACCACTTCCTCCCTTCATTGAGAGCTGTAGATCAATGAATGTCTTGTCGAGTGCAGATACTAATAACTTCCTTGTCACGTGGTGTCACAGCCCCCACTATAGAAGCAAGCTACCCTCTCTCTTCATTCTTGACGCGTACGTACATTAGAAAATGGCGTGTTGTTGCACCATGAGTGAAATATCAAGCTTCTATTCCTTCCAGAAGGAACTCGATTGTGCGCACGTGATGGTTACTCATGACAGTGACGCAGTTTGTCGTGGTGAAATTATTACTACGTCGTTCAGTTTGTGACGCATTGGGTTGATCCTATTTGGCAATCTTGTTGCATTATATATTTTACTTCGTCTCTTTACAAATAATTGTTAATAAAAATATTTCTGACTATAATAATAAAAACCGCTTACAATTATCTGATATAAAAATCATCTCATTGATGTACTAATTAATAATGATAATAATATGATAATAAATGAATAACCCTTTAAATATAACAGCTATGGGATCGAATCGTTACAATCGCCCCTGATATAAATAATTTAAAATAAAATGTAACATTATTTATATCACTACACATCCTACACAAATGAATACAAATTTAAATATTAATACCCCCATAACGACAACATACAAATAATACCCTTCAACAATACATAAAATTATACAAGAAATATACTCTTCACAAAATACACGTTTTAACTTTCATTCATCTCATTCTTCCAAATGTTCATAATGTTCATTTTTTTTATATGCTGTAAAAAAAGTATACATATAATGCCCTTCACTTTTAATTTTGACATATATGTCAACGCTGCACTCGGTGATCGTAGGTTTGACATACAATTTTGTCTTCATAACTAGTGAACGTAGTTTTCGTCAGTCTGGTGTAGAATTACTTTGTTGTATTTCCAGCTGAATAACACATTATAACTATTACCGCATACGATATGCAAACAACGCAATATTCCTTTCGTCTCTATAAAGGGATTACTCAAATGCAGTAAAATTTCAATAATTGAAGAAAAAAATAACTTAGCAAGATACCTAAGGCAATTCCTATTTCAGTGCATATGTCATACATGTAAATATTTCCCCAAATACATAATGACATCGAAATACCTTAAAGCAGTTATTAAACAGTTCACTTAAATATCCAAGTTACTACTCACCTGCCTTCGTGGCTTAATTCTTTCTTAGGCCACGGCCGCCTCCTTTCAAATTAATACTTCCTAAGTCTCCACGACTTCTTAACTTCTCATAAAACCATAATTCCTCTTTACTACTTCTCGAAAACAATAACTTGGATTTTTCAAAATCACAAATAAACATAAAATCTGACTTCTCGTTCATCTTATAAAATTTAACTTAGCGTCAAGATATCTTTACTCTATCGTCATTCCTTATTTACCACAACAAAATGATTAAGACTTGGACAAAATACTACTCAATACCTGAATTACGTATATCACTAAACTATTTCACAAAAACACATGACAAACTCCTCGGAATAAATATTTCGTTCCACCAAATATTAATGCTCTTATACTTTAAATTTAGTCTATTCATGATTTGACTTCTTGCTGAATACCTTAAAAAAAACCATAGTTTTCTCTCAAAACTCTTAATTAAGTCCTACAGACATCACTTCCTACTTGTTCTGACCGCCTGGACTATAGCTCACTCTTGCTATACCAGAATCTCTCAAAACTCATCGTGACATCACACGTCACATACAAAAAAAACCTCCCCTATTCGTGGTATAATCCCACATCTTCTTACTGTTACAGGTCACCTCTTACTGACCAATAACACACTAAATTTCAGCTAAAAAAATCTTACATGCTTCGACTAATTCCTTGGAATAATAACATCACACTTTGCTTTCCTAATTATTGTCTTCCTAAAATAATGACAGTGTTCCTGTTGATAGTCAATAACACCGACACTCCTAACTGGCAAATATTCTCCCATAATCACTTCATAAAGCAAGTCCTGAGTTATAACACAGTTCATACACTCTCTGCTCTACCAAATTAAATGCGTAAATTACACCTGCCTTTAATTGAAACTTCATTATTACCCCTTAGGTATACACTTATCTTACTAACTCATTCTTGTCTTCAAAAATATAAACTTCTCTTTACTAACTCCGTATGACATAAATAAAACTTTAATTTCCTGTCTACTAAAAAAATGATTTATCTTTAAAATCCTCAAAACATCGAATTATAACAAATTCCTTTCACTTCTAGAAAATATTATGCCAACCATATAATTATTACTATTATCTTTACTTTTACCTGTGTGTAGGACAACAATCTACCTCATCATTAATTCGTTAGTAACTTTTTACTACAAAGTGGTTTAGCTCGATAACAAGCCTTGTAATATCTTTAAAACGTGCGTACCTGTAACTAAAACTTGGACAATCTTACCTTTGTAATCTCTTATTACCTTGTGTGCATACATCCATATATACTTTAAAAAAAACCTCCCAACATTAACTTCACGTTGTCCCGTAGACACCATAAAAAAAACTCATTGCTCAACGGAATATACCTCGCTGACCTACTTCATCCTCCAAAAACTTCGTAAAACTCCATTTGCCCTCTTACCAAAAACTTCCTCAAAAAACAACTTCATTTGGCATCTTACCAAAACTTAAAACCACATTGCTCAACGGCATTACCTTCGTTGGCCTACTACTTCAAACTCACGTCCATTTACGTGAAAATACACACATACACACACACATATCTGTCACCAAGTAAGTTACCAGATGTCCTAATTAGTTACTACTTCCTCATTTCAACCCGATGTTGGTTAATTCATACAACGCATTACCATTAACAATTCTAAACCACTTATAAATTTCTCAAAATATATCCACTGATAACCTCGCTGTCCTCAAAATGAAACTTCTTTATTAAATCAATACCTAATTCTTCAACTCTTTAATTTTATTACCACTGTATCATCTTATCTTCACTCACTTTTGAATTAAATCTTTATTACCATTATATTCATAATTATGGTTGCCATAATAATTATTACTACTTTCTTTCGATTACTTACCTATGTAATAACCTTCCTACTTTTTTAAAATTTAATCCTCACTTCCTCCAACTTACCTGCAGCTTAAGGACCCACATTCAACTTACCTGAATTGCTCAATAGCACGACAACCTCTGTCTTCCAAATTAAATAATTTTAGTCAATCTAAATCAATAAGCGTAGGCACTACGCGCCCCTTACCATCCTAACTTCACGACTGAATTAAAATTACACACAGCAGGTTTCTCATCTACCTCTGTTAAATCATACTAAACTTCTCTATTTAATATTTAAGTCATACGGAACAGTAACTATCGGTAATATAAATTTACATCACTACTTTCTCTGGCATTTCACAGTTCTTACCACATTCATCTTCAATTCTATCTTTCTCTAGAATTCCACTTTCCTCTTTTCGTATAACATTAATTTCTACTTTCTTTGTGCTATATTCATCCATAGTAACACAGTACTTCGGCTTTCCCCCTCTCACTTCTCCAAGTCTAGCTAATTCAGTACGACACTGCACGTCATATGCTTTCTTTATCTCCTTCATCCTTTTTACATTTTCCTCTAACAACTCAATTCTCTTCTCTTTCATTTTACTTCTAAAATATCTACCTACATGTCTCCTCTTCACTTCTCCACTACTATCCAATAATTTTCTCTTTATCCGTTGCCTATTGCTTCTGCTCTTATCTATCTCCCTCTTCCTCTTAACCTGTTTACTAATTATGTTCTTCTGACTATGACTTAACGCACGCTTCTCTGCCTCTAATAATTTCACATTAATTTCCGCTACATCATCATTAAATTCTTCCCTAGTCAACATATCCTCTTCACCTAAGATTTTCTGCATCTTAATTTCTTGAGTGCCTAGTACTTTCTTTATCTTACCTACTTCTGTCCCTATCTTTTCTCTCATCTTCTCCACTTCTTTTTCATTACATTCTATAGTCTCTTCCATAGCTGTCCTGCTTTCATCTATCATCTCCGCTGATTGCTGTTCCTTACCTAAGCTACTTTCATCTATGTCTAGCATCTCTACCAACTCTACTATGTTTTCTCCTATTATATCCGCTAACTGCTGTTCATCACCTATAATTTCTTCTACAGCTATCCTGCTTTCATCTAAAATCTCCTCTGACTCTAATCTGCTTTCACCTACAATCTCCTCCAAATCTACTATGCTTTCTTCTACTATCTCCTTTGACTCTACTATACTTTCACCTTGAATTGCTATTTTATCTTCAATCACAGTTACTATTCTTTCCTGAATCCTACTTTCTGCTGCTTCTAATTTCTTATCTACTGTCTTAATAATATCTTTAGCCTTCATCTCTACCTCCTCCTTAATTTCACCTCTGATTTCCTGTTTCACCCCCTGAATACTCTCCTGCAGCATATCATACTTCATACTTAATTCTCTATTCATCGTTTCCACAATATCTAGTTTTACATTATTCTCTTCCAGCTTCTGATTTATTTTACTCATATCCTCTCTCATCTCTTGATTACTCTTGTCTAATTTCTCACCTAAATCTCTACTCAATTCCTTCCTACTTTCCAAATTATCTTTCTTACTCTCTTCCATATTTTGATTTAGCCTACCCATATCTTCTTTCATCTCCTGACTATTTTTATTCATCTCCCTCAAGATATCAGCTAATGAAATTTCATGGACCTCTAAGGACTTTTCAGTATCCTGACTACCACTAGTCTCAGGATGTACCTCTGTATTCGTCTCGAGATTTTCCTCTGAATTCGTGTCAGGGTTAACCTCAGGATTATTTTCAGGATTACTCTCAAGATTTACCTCCGACATCTTGGTATTATTCTCTACGCTTTCAACATCGCTACTGCTATCAACCTCCTTATAATTAACTTTCTCGACTTTTTTCCTACTTCTCAACTGCCTCTGTTCCTCTTCCGACATCTCGAAGTACACCGTATAACAATTGCCCTTCCAAAATTTCACTTCACTTCACTGTCCCCCAAAAGCACTGACAATTTGCACTGAAATTATACACTCCTCTCCTAAATACCGAATGGTTTTCGTGTCCTACTTTGTGGCGCCAAATGTAACATTTTTAATGTAAGTTTTTAAACGTGGTGTTAAAACTGTTGTTGTTCATTAATACAAACATGATAAGAATAAATTATATACACTGTGGTGTGACCTTACCTGCGATAGTATAATATAATAAGTTGTTGTTGAGCGCCAGATTCCTATTTAAGACAGTGAATCGAAATTTATTGATTTAACCTCGGCTATCAGCAGTAGAGTTCGAGACCACTTACCCGGGCCGTAGTGTAACTGAGTTAACTAACCATTCAGTATTTATTTATAAGGAGTAGTTAATTTGCCTATAGTATTTACTAACCACTATGAAAGAAATAGGCATTACGTTAAAGGAAATGAATTTATTTACTCAAGAACAAAATACTAATAGTTACAAAAAAGAATTTAATTTACCAACTGCGGTTTAATTATTTAAAAGAAACTGAACATTTAAAATGAATTGAAAGTTAAATGAAGTTAAGTTATAATAGAGACGATAGTTTTATTGAATTGTTTGCTCACCCAGTCGAAGATTCGTCATATTTAAGAAATGATCGATGATCTCGATGTTACGTCGCTTATGTTTAAAAAAAATGATGTGATATCTCAATTGCTATGAAATATCCTCATTAAATACGTTGCCATCTGTAGAAAGACTCTGGATCAGGGATATTACCCATTATGTATTGATATAGATTTCGGCAAGACATCGTACTGTGCCAACTCTGTATGCTCAGTTCCTTAAGACCCAGAAAGCAAGGTTACCACTTCCTCCCTTCATTGAGAGCTGTAGATCAATGAATGTCTTGTCGAGTGCAGATACTAATAACTTCCTTGTCACGTGGTGTCACAGCCCCCACTATAGAAGCAAGCTACCCTCTCTCTTCATTCTTGACGCGTACGTACATTAGAAAATGGCGTGTTGTTGCACCATGAGTGAAATATCAAGCTTCTATTCCTTCCAGAAGGAACTCGATTGTGCGCACGTGATGGTTACTCATGACAGTGACGCAGTTTGTCGTGGTGAAATTATTACTACGTCGTTCAGTTTGTGACGCATTGGGTTGATCCTATTTGGCAATCTTGTTGCATTATATATTTTACTTCGTCTCTTTACAAATAATTGTTAATAAAAATATTTCTGACTATAATAATAAAAACCGCTTACAATTATCTGATATAAAAATCATCTCATTGATGTACTAATTAATAATGATAATAATATGATAATAAATGAATAACCCTTTAAATATAACAGCTATGGGATCGAATCGTTACAATAGTACCTAATGCGTGGGGTTGGCAATACTGTACGCGATGCTAAAAATGGCGGAGTCAGCTGGAATTTCATCTGTATAAGTCGTGATCCTATTTGGCATGGCTGGGTGGGTTACAGACAGCGGAGGAGTAAACATCTATTACTACTGTATATCATCTCCAGATACCACTACAGGTATCTTGGCTAATTTCAGTAGTTTAAGAATTTTTTACTTTGGTTCAGGTAAACTCCACTCTTACCGAATATGTATCCAATAATCTTTAGAGTTGAAAACTCTAGGAAAACAGACTGTTACTGAACCTGAAAGATTCATCACTCCATGGAAGTGTTCCATATGCCTCACCGCTGCCTAACATACACATTGCTGCAAGTGCTTTTCAACCCACAGGAAGAAGTGATAGCCAGCTAAGGATGCAAGTGAAATAATGTCCTCTTTGGACTAAACAGGAGGAAAGCAAAGACAGTAGGCCTACAGATAGTGGTTTACTAGCATTATTAGTTAGAATCACGCAGGTTAATCAGGAAGCAAAGAGGACAGGTAAATGATTTAGGCCTACAGGTCCTCATTCTGAACCTTTGCCACACACAAATACCAGTCATGTAGTACTGCTCAAATAAGCACTATACAAACTTACATGATAGAATGAGACCTGCTGAATTATATTATTGGTATAACACACTCCAAAAAATTGGATCAAGAGCATTTCAAAACTACTCCTGGCGGCGTTCCAGATATGAGGGTTTAGGTTATGTTAGTCTTCCACATGACTGACGCGCCACAGTTCATCACTAAACAACGTGTACATGCATTTCATTACAAATGACATAATTGCTCATATTTTACTCCATCTTTCCTTTTGCTCACGAATCAACATTATTAAAACATTCACACCATTTACAAATATCTTTAATTAAAACAAATATCCTGCCGTAGTCTGCCATCTTCTAAAAAAAAAAAAAAAACGAAATGATAATCGGCAGCAAGGGTTGCCATCATAGTATTAATATCAACAGGTACAATTCTTTAAATATAACTGAATCTTTGCAATTATATCAGTCACTGTAATGATATTTATGATTATATTCGATCAACTTCTGAAATTCATAACAATAGATTTCGTTTTCAAGAAGTTTAATCTAAGTCTAAAGCATAATACGGTTGTAGTCCTGTTAGTATCAGTGTAGACCAATCACATTTAAGACATAAAAAACAGGGCGCTAGGTCTACCAACACACATCGTCCGTTCGTGCTATTACGTTTCCAAAATTGCATAACCGGAGCGTAATAAAAAAACCTGGCCCAAAATAAGGTTTAGCCAATCCCATCTAACTTATGACAATTGTGTCTCGGGACAGTCGGATGAGGAGCCAGAAAGATGCGCGCGCACCCGGCAGGGAGGAGCATTTGAATAGCGCAAGTTTTAAGAAATAAAATATGGAGGACGGTTGTCGTTTCGGGGTAACATTTACAGTCGATTTGCATTATTAACGCAAAGCGGTCGTGAAACTTGCTTTAAGTACATTTGAAAATATGCATTCCTATCAATATTCAAGATCTAACTGTAATAATTGAATATTTAACCATAGGCACTATTAAGGACCATAACAATATGTAGTAGGTCTGTCGGAAGAGTGTGCGAGTGGTACCGCGCTCGCTTGTTGTTTTGAAGATCCCGGGTTCAAGGCTACCCAAGGGCGGAAATTTTTACTTCTTTTTAATTATTTTATTATTTCCTCCTCACGTCGTACAACAATATTGCAACTTAGTTTTGTCTACATGATCTACGAGGACGATAGTAAACATGTTTTCTCTCATTTAAAATTCTTTTGTAAATCAATTCTTTTTTTTTTTTACTTTACAATCTCAATAATATTTTTGTAGCATGTGAAGATATCTATCTCCCATAATTCTGTGCATCCATATTAGTTAAAATAGTTATCGTTTATTTTTAAATAATGTTTAACTTTAATTTTTGGAAATAAAAATTAATTTTGTGAAACTATTTTTTATTTTAGGAACTATTTCATATTTTTCCAAACCCATGCACAGAATTATTAGTCTGTGCAATGCGTACATAGTGTAAAAAGATTGTAAAGTTTCAGTAATTGTTAGTGGTAAATAGTTTCTATCATTTTTTTAAGGAAAAGACTATCTTTTAGTAATTTCTGCCCATACTGATCAACTGAAAGGAATAATTTTTCACTTTTTGCTTTATGAAAGATGTTGGTCGTATGGAAATAAAATTTGGTGCAGTTTGGATCACTGGGAGCAAAAAAATTTTCTTGGGGTAGCCTATAGTGTCCCCTTAAAGAACCTTCCACTAATTACACCTGTGTGAAGCTAAATTGTATAGGTTAGGAATGTAAACAACGCTCTTAGGTGTCTACGTTCGTTGCCAAGAGCCGACTTTGGTGTCGTCTAGTAGCTAAGTTCTGAACTAGGCCTAGTAGTCGTTGACGGTGGCGTTTGGCGGCAAAAGTAGGAACTATTTGAAAAATTCAAAGTTGCAGTCCTTACTTGAGTTAAAAAACAGATACACACATTAATACAGCCATCACAATTATCTCCGGTTATCAGACAGATTCTACACACACTCAAAGTACACGGGGCTACATAACCGCGTTGTTACAGCCCCTAAACTTAGGAACCAACCAACCAAATACAGAACGTGTCATAGGCTAATGTTATTATTCTGGGATAAATTTTGAACTATTTAAATAGTATCCGTCCATGGTCTTAAACATTATTTAGGGAAAATAGAATTTTAAATGAGAGAAAACATGTTTACTATCGTCCTCGTAGATCATGTAGACAAAACTAAGTTGCAATATTGTTGTACGACGTGAGGAGGAAATAATAAAATAATTAAAAAGAAGTAAAAATTTCCGCCCTTGGGTAGCCTTGAACCCGGGATCTTCAAAACAACATGCGAGCGCGATACCACTCGCACACTTTTCGACAGACTTTACCTCATATTGTTATGGTTCTTAATAGTGCGTATGGTTAAATATTCAATTATTACAGTTAGATCTTGAATATTGATTGGAATGCATATTTTCAAATGTACTTAAAGCAAGTTTCACGACCGCTTTGCGTTACTAATGCAAATCGACTGTAAATGTTACTCCGAAACGACAACCGTCCTCCATATTTTATTTCTTAAAACTTGCGCTATTCAAATGCTCCTCCCTGCCGGGTGCGCGCGCATCTTTCTGGCTCCTCATCCGACTGTCCCGAGATACAAGTACTTATGACGGCCTGTTTGTACGTCAGCTCTGATCAGCTGTTGCAATCTGTTTGTGTCTTGTGTCTGTGTAGTTTGTATGGGTCTGAAATGTGTCATGAGAATTTAAACTTAGGGAAAACTAAGTGCTGACATTTGGGAATTAAATGTTTGTGGCTGGATTGTAGTCAGTCCTTAAGCGCAGCTGTGGTTTGCTTACTTCTCTCCGTCCTGTGTGAAATTTTTACTCTTACGAGTAGGCTTAAACTTTTATCGTCTGTTCCTTGTAACACAGCCGTAAATTATGTCTAGTCCACACATCGATAAAGATCTTGACCTATCCAACGCTGGTAGAGGTGTTTGGCTGGTAAAGGTAAGTTTACTTAGAATGTGAGGTTAAGTAATAAGTAGGGCTCGGATGTTTAAGACCTAAAATTAGCCCGAATATGCAAGCAGATTATTTATTTATTTAGCGTATGGCATACAAATACATACATTATTACAAATGAACAATAATTATCAATGAACTAAACTACAAACAAACATCGAGACCTTGTATAATTATACGGTACTCAATATAGTTTGGGGTTGCCAACAAGAAGTCTTCAAATCGCCCTCCGTATGCTCTAATTCTGCAGACCTCCCTGATGTGCTCAACAGTCTGTCGTGTCGCATACTGGCGAGGACATCATTCGTCATTTAAAAAGTGTATCCCCGCATCTTCCATGTCCCGTCCTGAGGCGGTTGAGCATTGACCATACCTTACGAGGTTGATCAAACCCAGGATGCATGGCAAATGCTGGAGCATTTTGGGTCCATTCTCTCCTCCAGGAATCGGTGGTGTTGAATCCGTGAGGTTGCTGACAAGTGCAAGAGATGGATGTCTCGAACGGAGTCTGTTGATCCTGAGGTGGTTGTTGTTTTAAGGCCGGAACTACGAGTTCATCTGCCCCTGATCCTGAGGTCTGAGATGTCAGAGTGTACCGGTCGTCCAGGGTTACTAAGATCGTGTTCTATTCTCTAATCAAAGCTACTTTCCTTCGTAGATTAGGGGGTGGTATGTTACTTAGGATAGGCAGCCAGACAGTGGGTGTAGATCTGATTGTTCCCGAAATAATGCGCATAGTAGGCCTACTACAGAGAGGATAGATTATCTGTCCCGGAAACCCTCGCTAGCCCGCTCGCCCATGGTGCGAGCCTGTATCCCGTCAGGCACTTTGCCGTTATGCGGAGCCCGCCCGGCACTGAGTCATTGAGTATAGGAATTTGTACTTACCTAGTTCACAGCTGGTGCTGAAAATGTTCGCCATGCACTGCTACACATCGCTGGCACCTTTTTATGAAACTGGCATTTACTCTCTGAAGTTCCTCAGCACCGATTGACTGTATTTCAGCTGTAATATAGTCTTTAAGCTCATTTACAGTGTGAGGGTTTCTCGCATACACTCTATTTTTAAGCCTCCCCCACAAATAAAAGTCACATGGTGATAAGTCTGGGCTTCGCGGGGGCCACACGTTCCGACTTATAATCCCCGTACCGAAAATGCGACGCAATTCTGTCATGGATGCTTCGGCAGTGTTAGCAGTGGCAGAATCTTGTTGAAAGTAATTCGAGAATCGCTCTCCGTAAGTCAGTTCGTCAAAAATTGGTCAAGGATCACATTGAAGTACAAATTTACGCACAGATTCCTATACTCAATGACGCAGTGCCGCTCGAGCGCCGCATTACGGCAAAGTGCCTGGCGGGAGACAGGCTGGTGCCGCGGGCGAGCGGGCTTGCGAGGGCCTCCGGGACAGATAATCTATCCTCTCTGTATTAAGCTGGACATCAACTTTGTTTATGTGGGCGCTGTTCAACCATACTGGTGCACAGTACTCCGCCGCAGAGTATACCAGGCTCAACGCAGATGTCCGCAGAGTTATGGTGGATGATCCCCATGTGGTTCCATAAAGCTTTTGTATGATATTGTTTCTTGTTCTCAGTTTCGCAGCAGTTTTTGTGAGGTTTGATTTAAACGACTAAGTCCTGTCTGGCGTGACTCCCAGATATGTTGGTTCCTTACTGTGGGTAAGTTGTGTACTATTAAAATAGACTTCAAGAGTCCTGTTGGATTGCCTGTTGTTAAGATGGAAGCAAGTCACCTCTGTTTTCGATGCATTTGGTCGGAGCCTCCATTTTCGGAAATATTCTGCAAGTATAGACTAATCAGATGATAGAATTTCTTCCATGGGTTCAAAGTGAGTGTGCCTAGTTGCGATGCCCCAATCATCAGACTATCCAAATTTCTTGCAGGCAGTTTCTGGCATATCAGCAATGTAAAGACTAAAGAGCAGTGGGGCTAGAACAGAACCTTGAGGAGGGCCATTTTGGAGGAATTTCTGGTTACTGGTTTTGTTTCCCATGATGACCTGGAATCCTCTGTTGCTGATCATATTATCAATAAGCTTTGTAACTTGTTGGCATGGAATGACCTTCATCAGCTTGTAGAGTAGGCCTTTCCTCCAGACGGTATCATAGGCTAATAAATCAATGAAAGCCACACGTTTTCATCTTCTTCTGAAAACTTGCTTCAATATGCGATGTGAGCGCCAAAACTTGATCTACTCGAATCACCTTTCTGTGGCTTCCAAGCCACATGAGAATTGAGGGAAATGAGTTAGCGGATCAAGCTGCAAAAGAGACGGTATCACTACCACCTCGACCAATGGAGGTACCCGCTAGAGATATTCACTCTCAGTTACGCCGACAATTAACTTACTGGCATTTTGGGAGAGTCGGTGGCTAGCTGACCCAATACCCAGTAAACTGAGAGCGATCAAGGTAACTACTCGCGTGTGGCGGAGCCCTTTCCGGTCATGGAGAGAGTCCGTCATTTTGTGTAGGCTAAGGATAGGTCATAAAAGATCCACCCACTCGTACGTGATGAGAAGGGAAGACCCCCACTTTGTGCCTGTGGAGCCGTTTTCACCGTGCCCCACATTTTAACAGAGTGTGTGGATCTTGCTGACTTACGAAGAAACCTTGGTTTGCAGATGACACTCAAACTTATATTAGCCGATGACGCGGTGGCTGCTGATCGCGTTATCCGCTTCATAAGTGAGAGTGGGTTAGGGCCAGCAAACTAAATTTTCCAGTGTACATTGTCTCAACGACTTGTTCCTTTTTGAATTCTGAATTTTTTGTTTTTCCATAATTTTTGTTTATAATTATTATTTTTATTTATTTATTTATTTATTTATTTATTTATTTATTTAAAAAAAAAAAAAAAACGGTCATTTCAAATTTAGGTCCCCACCTCTAAATTCCATTCCAAATTTGTATACTTTAATCTGTGTTAAGAGGGGCAGATGGCCTTGTAGTTCCGCCCCTTAAAACAACAATAACTAACTAAACTTGATCTACACAACTTCGGTTGGGACAAAAGCCAGCTTGTTCTACAGGGATCACCGAAAGTATTGTCTGGCCAATCCGATTAAACAGTACTCATTCCAAATGTTTATATATCACACTAAGAAGTGCGGACGATCTGCATATTTTCCTACCTTAAAAATTATTAAATGTGACTAAAAAATCACAAAATATAACCTGTAAATGACTGATTTAAATATGACAGTTTTTTAGTTGTAAATCCAAGCGACAATCCCTTTGAGATTAAATTGTTAACTAAATTCTTTATTCCTATTTCATATTAATTTTCTGAATATACATCTTTAAGTGGTTATTTATAGTCTATTTTCCTCGACTCATTTATCAACCCCCCCCGAGAATACATACGTATAAAACATGGTCACTAAATTGATGTTGTCGACTGGCATTGCTGATGTGCTTTGCCGTGTTACAATGCTGCTGCACATTAAACCGTTTTTTTTATTTATTTTTTTTATTTTTTTGAGCCACGACTTTCACTTCACAAAACTTGAAAAACAGAACTGAACCATCTGTACAATATTCTTCTCCAAATTTCTTAATAAAGCTTCGTAACTTAACACCATTTTATCCGTCCTGTCCGAGGCCTGTTCTCTTCTTGAAAGCAAAAGTCTTATCCCCTATTGGCTTGCTGGGCCAGTAATTGGAGAAGGAAATATGAAAGCAATGGTGTTTGCAGATGATTTGATGATTTGGGGAAACGAGGAGGAGGAGGAGGAGGTACAGGAACAGTTGGACATGTGGGAAGGAATAATACAAGGATATGCGATGAAATTTAGCATAAATAAGAGTGAGATGGTGATCACAACAAGGAACCAGGAAAGAACCACAACGGGAATAACAATTGGTGGGGAACAGCTGAAGAAAGTGGAGAGTTTCAAGTATCTGGGAAGCCTGATACAAGATAATGGAAGAAACGATAGAGAAGTAAATGAGCGGGGGAGACAGGCTGAAGCATTCCGGAGGAGTGTGAGAAGCATGTTATGGAGCAAGGATGTCCCTCAGAACAGCAAAAAGATCATATATCGGACGTACTATGTCCCTATTCTGACGTATGCCTCGGAGACCTGGGTTATGAAAGGAAGGGAGAAGAGCAAAATACAGGCCAGTGAGATGAGGTTCTTGAGGAGCAGTATTGGAGCTACAAAGATGGACAGAATAAGAAATGGGAGGAGCAGAGAATTAATGAAGGAGGAACCATTACAGGACGGTATAGAGCAATCTAGACTTAGATGGTATGGACATGTAAAACGAATGGAGGAGAAGAGGATACCCAGGAGGATACACGAGACGAAGTGGGAAGGAAAGAGACCGCGAGGAAGACCGAGAGACAGGTGGCTGAAGGGGGTGGAAGAAAGCGTGAAGAAGAGAGGAGAAGACTGGACAAGGGTGGAGACTGAGAGATGGTGGGAAGACAGAAGACGTTGGAGAGGTTTTTGTTCCAAACAGACCCGGCCAGGGGCTGGAAACTGTGCAAGATGATGATGATGAACTTAACACCAGTAGAAGTATTTTCCTTGGGCATAATGGTATGCATACTGGAGTGCGATTCACCGTAAACTGCTACTCATTCAAATAAAAGAAGGAGATGTAATTAGCCAACTGCTGGGATGGGTTTTTCTAGATTATTTCTGTCTCTACCAGGGCGACCATCCTGCCGAGTACAATATGGCGGCGCAAGAGGTGCAGTGGGGTGTATGACTTTCGTCTTTCATCCCATACAAAAGGTATTCCACTTGCATTTACTGCCGTTGTGACATCCAGATTCAATTTCTGTAAACACTAGTTCCCGTTAGGTAAGTTGAGGATGATTGCACACCTACAGCTGCCGTCA
The DNA here is from genome assembly GCA_946902985.2 of Meconema thalassinum. Taxonomy (NCBI): domain Eukaryota; kingdom Metazoa; phylum Arthropoda; class Insecta; order Orthoptera; family Tettigoniidae; genus Meconema; species Meconema thalassinum. The sequence goes on from OX336398.1 coordinate 124,787,787, forward strand.
AACCAAAGTATGATCAAAATATGACCTAATGGTAAAAAATGTTCGAAATATGCATTTACAAATAAAAACCAGTTTTGTGATGATAATCACTTGATTTGGATTGTAAACCAATCGGGCATGATAATAAAGGCAAAGAAAAAAAAAAAGACTTTTCCTGAACATCCGAGCCCTAGTAATAAGTAGTCGTCTTCCGAGATGATGGCCTGCGGCCATTTTCTTTTTCTTTTCCTTATACTCTTTCAGTAAGTTACCAAAACTCTGCATACGCATCAAGTGGTCTTTTTTGAAAGAATTACCTAGAATTCAATTATAATAAAGAATTATTGCAGCCAAGTGGCCATACATTAATTTTAATATATTTGATTGCTTGAGATGCATCTATGTCTTAACTCTTCAGAACTAAGTTCCATTAGTGATCTTGTATTGTTCTTGCATAAGAGGATGTGGTATTTGTTGCACTTTTCTTTGCATTGTATGCACACGCAATTCTCAGAGATGCTGTGGTATGATGTTATGTGGCATGTCTTGTGATGGAAGCCATGGACCACCAGCCTGTTGACTGTGCTTCTCATCTGCTGGTTAGCTTTTGCCCAGCTTCGGTCGATCATGGCGCTCATGCCGTAGAATTCTTCTTCTACTTTTTCTTTCAATGTTCCAATTAGTAACATTATTCCGACTGTCTGCTCTGCGTGTCTTTATGAAATATCATTAATTCTGAATGAAAGTAGAACGCGGCTTATACACTTGCATCAGACATGAATGTGACTTTTGCATACCTTGTGTCCTTGTTTCATCGTCTGGGCGATATTGCGTATTGAAATTAGGAACCCTGTTCACTACTGCACCTCATATATGTGCTTAAGTACATAAATATGTGTTTTTATTTATTGCTCTTTAAGAACGGCTGCCATGTTCCGATATCGCTTGCATCTCATTCAACTGTCAACAAGGGGTTCTCTAGCGGCTCACACCAAGGTGCACACATTTTTGCCAACATGTGGGATACAAAATCACTGTTGATAACAAAAACATTCTTTTTCACATATTTATCTATTACCAAAAAAAAAAAAAATAATGAATTGTCAAGAAATATTTTATGTCAAGTACGCTATAGCAAATCAACAAGGAAGATCATCCAACGATGATAACATTTGTTCAATTGTAAAATAGTGCCATAGGACAATGAAAACTGTATAAGGGAAATAATGCATGCTTTAATGTTCTTGAGTGTAATATGTGTAGTTGGACAAAACTAAGGTTAGAATGGATGGGTGTTGGTGCGGCATAGTACCGTAAGGGCGAGGTTGGCAGTACTGTTTTGATGATGATTGACATGTGTGTTTGACATGTTATGATCTGTGACATGGGCTGAAGAAGTGTCAAATAACACCCGAAATATGTCCCCCTGAAAAATAAATCTTTTTAATCAGGCAATTTTAAGTATTGATTGGGCGGAAAGCTATACCCATTAAATAATACATTACTAATTGTCAATATGGACCAAAACAATGGAAGTTCATTTTAATGATCCTAACAAAAACATTCATCGGGGTGCGTTAAACTATAACCATTGTCAAAAACCATTGATCTGGACACATTAGACTATAACCATTGTCAAAAACCATTGGATTGGGCAAAATGAAGGTTAGAATTGTCGGGCATAGGTGCGGCCTTGGCCGCGCGCAGCTAGCGGGGCACGGTTGTCACTAAACCATTGATCTGGACGCATTAGGCTGTAACCATTGTCAAAATCCATTGGATTGGACAAAACGAAGGTTAGAATGGTCCGGTGTAGGAGCAGCATAGTAAGGGCGAGGTTGGCAGTACTGTTTTGATGATGATTAATGTGAACAATAGCAGCCACAGCTGGAATTTTGCCTATATAAGTCATGATCCTATTAGCGATGGCTTGGTGGGTCACAGACAGTGGAGTAGGAAACATCTATTAAAACATCGTTCGGGGCGTGGTGGCACAGCGGTCAAGCAGTTGACCTCTCACCAAGGTGGACCGGGTTCGAATCCCGGTCAATGCATGTGAGATTTTCGAAGTGAAATGCCATGTCCTTTGGTTCGGATTCCACGTAAAAAGGAGGTCTCGTGGCTCATGATCGTATGATTAACGGTCACGTAAAACTAAAAGCTTCCTTTTTCTGATTTATTTCTCATCGTCATCGTTTAAGAAGGTATTTTGGCTAATTCATGTACTAAAGAGAATGTTATCGCTCGTTCTACTTTCATGCAGTGCTACCAAAAGATCTTCATTTTTGGTAATGGCAATATTATGTACAGTAGTTTGAAGATCATAATAATGCTGCTTGTTTGTTTTATTTCTAGGTTCCTAAATATATTGCCAACAAATGGGACAAAGCACCTGGGAATATAGAAGTTGGAAAATTAAAAATTTCAAAGTAAGTAAATCTGGTGATTTTAGTGGAGTGCTGGTACTGGATTCTACACTTGCACTTATTTCTTGCTCAATCAACAATTCTCTTAAAATTCAGCAATTTTTTAAGGTTTGTGGTGTCTAGGACACCAAGCTCGCTCATCAGCGGGCTCTTGATGTCCCCATCCGGACTCCCACAGGAGTAGCGAATTGCACGCTACCTCCCTTTTCATGAAGTGCACCTGTGCCTCTTTACTACGAGAACTAAAGCCTTCAAAGGCAGGTTATGGCTGCTTGAGCTCTTAGTTCTCGGAGTAAAGAGGCACAGGTGCACTTCATAAAAAGGGAGGTAGCGCGCAGTTCGCTACTCCTGTGGGGCCGGCCGGGTATACCAAGAGCCCTTTGATGAGCCACCTTGGTGTCCTAGGCGAAACAAAACACAAGACACGGCACAAACCTAGAAAAATTGCTGGGTTTTAACTCACTGGCCGTGAAAGCCAATATAACAATTGCCTTGTTTGTCAGGCAGATGAGTTCTCTTCAACTGTTACTGATGTGCATGCATTGGTGTCACAATACTGTTAACCAACATATGGGATACAAAAATACATCTTGTAATTATTTGAAAGAGCGTTAATTGGCAAAACGATTGGTCTGGATAAAGATTGTTGATGCGTGAGTAATCCCACTGTGCATGACAAAAATGGTAATTGTAGTAAAGTACTGATCCTGGATTCTACACTTCCACTTGGGTAATCACCATCGTCGAGTATTCAGTCTATCGACACAAAATGATACCAAGCTGTACGGTTGGTTTCTGCTCTTTTCATTGTACCGTATTTCATATGCAGTGGGTATTAGGTTGTCTCATGTCGTTCTTAAAGTTGGGTGTTGTATAAGATAGAATTGATTTTCTTTGGTTCGCCAATGCTATTTACAGGAGGCCACAACTAGAATTGCATATATTGCGAGCATGTATCATCAAAAGATACCATGCATCACCAGATTAAGAAACTTGGAATATCAAACAGAAGCTGTAGATCTGTACCTCATGAATTGAACCCTGAAAAGGCTCAGCGTAAATTGGATATGTCGTCAGCTTATCGGTAACCCGATGGATGATAGATTTCTCATGAGAAATGTCACATGTGATGAAAAATGGGTCTGTTACCGCAACACTGACGCCTCAAAATTAGTGGCTCAGTCCCTTTCAGCCTGCCAAAGTCATCGTTCAAAAGAATCGGTTCTGTCCCAAAGTGATGTTGTGTGTCTGGTGGAATTTTGAAGGAGTGATTCACTGGGAGTTTGTTCCAAACGGGATCTTTATTCTCAACAACTGGAACGAGTTCATGAAATTTTGAGACTGAGATACCCAGCATTAGTTAACCGAAATAGAGTTCTCTTGCAGCAGGACAATGCGAGACCTCATACTGCACGAACAACCATGGCAAATATTCAGGAATTGACATGAGTCGGAATTGCTACCACATCCAGCATACAGCCCTGATCTTGCACCTTCAGATTACCATATTTTTTGATCCATGGCCCATTTCATGCGTGGAAGAAATTTTGAAAACATTGAAGCTGTGGAAGTGGGTCTCGCTGAATTCTTCGCATCAAAACCCAAGGACTGGTACCGTCGCAGGATAAGAAACCTTGCTGAAAGATGGCTCAAGACCATAGAATCGATGGTCTCTACTTTGAAGAATAGTTTAATTTCTTGTCAGAACACTTTCCAAATAACATTTTCTTTAAAAAACGACATTACTTATGAGACATCCCCGGTGTTATGATTTTCATGACTTCATACCTTTTTTTCTTTGTTTCATTCAAATCCATAATGGATTTTGTTAGGTCCGTATTGACAAATAACTAATAAATCACTTTTTAAGTGGAAAACTCCGTCAATCAATACTTAATGTATTAAACCATAATTACATTGGGTACATGTTTCGAACCTTATTAGTCCTTCTTCAGCCCTGAACTTTTATAAAGTTTGCAAATTATCATAATAACAACTACCATCAACATAATGCTTGCAAAGCATATTAAACATAAAGCACATACATAAATCCTGAAAATGACACAAATTTAAAACAATGAAAAACACATTAAAACACTGTTAAAATTGACTAATGTTAGTTGCGTCTTAGTATTACGCTTTAGTCCGTTTGAATTTGGATGATTGACCACATGTAGATTTTCTTGACAGACTTGACATTGAGTGTGGGCAGTGATGAGTCAAGTTGATATTCTAATGGGATTGTCCCATGCGGCAATTTGACGGAGGTTTCTCCTGTGAATAAAATCTTGGCGAGATTCATGAATTGATCTCTTTATGCAGAGTCTATCCAAAAAAGAAAAAAATAAATAAATAATATAATTAGGTCACTAGAAATTAGTTTAGAATTAATACTAACGAAATTCTCAAAACATGAGATTGAGAAAATGCAAACTGACTTACACTTGTCGGGAAGGAAGGAACATGGGCCGATGACCCTAGGCCAGTCTGTCTTTTGACGTAAAAAAAAAGGGGGGGGGGGGGGGGGGGGAAGAAGAAATTTGAAAGAATCAAAAATAAACATGTGGTGTGAACAAGCGAAACACTTCGTTACCTTGAGTGGTCCGTGTGGAAGTTGCAAGAAGAATGCTGTGAAAGCTATGACTCGTATAACATGTGGTCCCGCTGCGGGGAAACGGAAACCTTTTTTCCATATTCTGGGAGTAATTGCCAATTCAAATTATTTATTTTGATAGATGTATTATAATACAGTAAAAATTCGATTAACCGTCATCGCCGGGACCGTGGTCGTGACGGTTGAGTGGATAGACGGATAACAGAAACACTGTATTATTCCTCCAAAACATGACTTCAATCAATTATATTATAGACAGATATCCCTCTGACAGTAATGTAATATATTTCGGAGCAAAAAGAAATGAAACACGATTGTAATAGCAAATAAAACTATTTATTACACGATGAAACATCTGTACAGTAGCTACAAATGTGGCAAAATAATGTACAGTACAGTAATATAAACTTACAGGTGAAATAGTTCATGTAGCTTGGAAATAGTCAGTCATTTTCTTCTGTCTCTTTGATGCTTGAGCTTTCACCGCAGCAATATTTCGTATTTTTCGGAGCAGTAGTGTCTGCGTTGCATTGGCCTCTTCTTGATATTCAAACCATTCTATACACTTGGATAGCATTATTTCAGCCTCTGAGTGGCTAACAGTTTGTTTTTCGTCTTGGTTTGAACACTCTTCTTCATCAGGTACACTCACTTCCTACTAAAATAGAGTAAGTAAACAAAGCAAACGCATCACTGCACCTTAAAGCACTTTGTTATTACAGTATTATTATGCTATTACAGCAATGACGGTTTAAAGAGTGTCGGTTAAACGAAGGTTTACTGTAATTACACTAACAGGACCACGATTCGATGTTCCACATTGTAGGTGAGGAATTTTATTTGTATTTAGAACGGAGCTTTTTGAAGCCTCATCTGACTTGTTAATTCCACAGAGATCCTGGGCAGAAGGCGAAAGTGACCCTGGCGTTGTCGGAATCAGTCTTGTGTTTAAAGGAACCTGGAGAAGAAAACATCCCCAAAGACCACAGACTCGATGTGTCAACTGTAACTCATCAAACCCTGGGAGTTTTCTCCCACATAACCCGTAAGTACTTTATTTTGATTTTGTTGTGTAAGGAAAACCTCATAATTAATCCTCAGAAAGGAAATCACAAGGAGATGAACAAATCAGGGGTTATAGGCACTTTGCACCAGCCTTGTAATCCTACTAGTGGTGCCGCACTGCGCTGGGTTGCGGAACAAGGGAAGGGGAAGCTTGAGGAAGTCAAGCCGCGAGAGTCAGTTTAATTGCTGCTTTTTACCGAATAAACGCCCAAATTTTGGCGAATCAACTGTTGGAAGAGGTAGAAATCTCTACATGAGTGGGCATGTTAACCCCTCAAGCCGGTTGGCCGTACACTGTACGTCCGCTGGACTCGACTCGTTCAGCCGGTTCGACGTACCACAAATGTCCGGTGCAGGCGGAAGTTAGAATGCCTATTACGCATGAAACCCTGCTGCTTCGCCGGATCTTCTTTCACGTTATAAACCGAGAAGTTATGTACTTTCATGCCATCTCAGTTTCATAATTAGAACTAATTCGAAGTTGATCGATATCCGTTGCTTTTGACGACTCATATCGATCAGCGAAGGAACATGAAACGTGCTCTATTGAGTTCCAGGTTAGTTGCTTTAGAAGGTACCACATCCTTTCCTGCCATCTCGCGATTTTTTTGTGAACTATATCTAACTTGACAATTTTTGTCACTTATGAAGGGGAAGTACCGATAGCAATTACTTAGTAGATAACTTTTGCTTCGTAGGCTAGAGGCTACTCAGTCGCAGATTAATAATTGCCGGGTTGTCTCATTCTCTTATGGGTGCAGATATTATTGGTTTGATAGATGTCATGACACTCAATAGAAAGGTAGAAGAGCTGGTTGATTATATGGAGAAGAAAGATATAGCGATGCTGGGAGTGAGTGAAACGAAATGGAAAGGGAAAGGGCGAAAAGAAGTGAAGAAAGGGAAAGGGTACAGATTATATTGGAGTGGAGGACAGAAGGCAACGAATGGCGTTGGTGTCATATTGAGAGAGGACCTAGACCAGTATGTTGAAAAAATTGACCCGATTAGTGACCGGATTATCAAAGTCAGGCTTGGACTTGAGAGTGGTACAAAAGATTTTATACAGGTTTATGCTCCCCAAACAGGGAAGGTAGATGAATGTCTAGAAGAGTTTCTAGAAGAGCTGGAAAAGTGTATAGAAGACAAAGAAGTGATAATAATGGGAGACATGAATGCACATGTGGGAACAGATAGACAGGGAAAAGAAGAGATTATTGGCCCGTTTAGCTATGGAAATCAGGATGAAGAAGGAGACCTGTTAGTAGATTTCTGTAGGAGGAATGGATTAACTGTTGGAAATACGTGGTTTAGGAAAAAGAACTCGCAAAAAATAACTAGGTATGGATGGGGAGACAGGAAGACAAAGACAATGATTGACCTTATTCTGGTGGAAAAGGATAAACAAAGACAGTTAGTAGATGTGACAGCTATGCCCAGAGGAGATTTTGAAGGAGACCACAAAGTGGTGATAGCCAAAGTAAGGCTTGGTAAAATCACAAAACTAGTAGAAAAAAGGGAAAGAAAAATAAAGGTATGGAAACTAAAAGAGAAGGAGGTAATGGAAAAGTTTCAAGAGGAACTAAAACAGGAAATTCCCAAAGATGAAGCAAAAAGCATAGAAATGGAATGGACATGTTTTAAGAATGGATTTGTGAAGTGTGCAGTAAACACTTGTGGAAGATTATCAGGGAGGAAAAAGGAAAGGGAGACTCCTTGGTGGAACAACAGGGTAAAGGAAGCAGTTAAAGAAAAACAAATGGCATGGAGAAAGTGGATATGCAGCAAAGATGCAGTGAAATGGCAAAAATATAGAGAAGCCAAGAAGGCATGTCAAAAGATTGTACAAGAAGAAAAAAGGAAAAGCTGGGAAAGTTTCACTGAAACTCTAGAGGAGGATATCAAAGGAAGTAAAAAGGTTCTATATGGGCTAGTAAAAAACAGTGTGAAAGGTAGGGAAAACACAAAATTTGTAAAAACTGAAGCGGGACAGATATTGTATGAAAGAGATGGTATATTGAAAAGATGGGAAGAATACTTTTCAAAGCTACTGAATGTTAAACACATTGAACTGGATGAAGAAAGGGAACAAGAAGGAACAATGGAGGAAGAAGAAGAACAAGAAAAGGAGATATCTATGCTAGAAATAGAGGAAGCCATAAAGAAGATGAAGAGTGGCAAAGCACCTGGAGTGGATGAGGTGACCACAGAAATGATAAAAGCAGCAGGACCAGTAGGGTTGCAGTGGCTGTATAGATTATTTAGAATAATTTGGAAGAAGAAAGAGATCCCAGAAGAATGGGGAAAGGGTTTAATTACCCCACTTTTTAAGAAAGGTGACAAAAAGGAATGTAACAATTACAGAGGGATCACCCTTATTGCCCATGTAGCCAAGATCTTTGAGAGAGTATTGGAAGGTAGACTGAGGAGGCAGACAGATGGAGAGATGGAAGAAGAACAGTATGGTTTTAGGAGAGACAGATCAACTTTTGATCTAATCTTTACACTAAGTCATATGATGGAGAAAAGATGGGAGTTTGGAAAAGACATGGTGATGACTTTTATTGATATTGAGAAAGCTTACGACAGTGTGCCTAGACAGGTGGTGTGGGATGTATTAAGAAAAAGGCAAGTTAACAGTGCAGAAGTGCAAATGGTGAAAGCTATGTACAAATATTGTGTCAGTAGCGTAAAGACCACTATAGGAGAAACAGAATGGTTCAAGGTGGAAACGGGTCTCCGTCAAGGAAGTGTATTGTCCCCCTTACTATTCATCATAGTCATGGATGAAATCCACAAGAATGTTAAACAGAGATTGGGACAAGAGGCAATAAAGGCCATGCTGTTTGCAGATATAGTGATATGGGGTGAGGATGAAAATGAAGTACAAAAACAAGTAGTTCCGTGAAGAACTATACAGCCTATTTTCATATATCCTACTTATGTTAATTGCCAATATTTAACATACACAATTTCAGTTTGATTGCTGTAATAGATTCGTAGATATTGAGAACCGACTAAATATTTCGGATGGTCGCCATGTTGGATTTTATATATGTTGGTCCTAGAGTTATGTACTGTTAGATGCAGATTATTGTGAACGTGTAGTATTCAAACTTCAATCGCATAATTAGGACACAAGAGAAAACGAGGAGATTTAAAAATTTTTCACAGCTGCCATCTTGAGGTTATGGAAACAATTGAAATAAATTAGATGCCAGTGGATTAACATTCGGATAAAGATTTACTGTACCAAGTTTCACTGCACGCGGATGGTTAAATTGCGAGAAACGTCCATGTGAATATTTATAATTCGCGTCACCGCCATGTTGGATTTGTGATCACCAGGTTATTTAAAGTCCTATAGGTGAACTTAAGTTCATAGCCCCTATGAACATTAAAAAATGCAGTTTGATTGCTAAAATAGATTCGTAGATATTCAGTATCGTCTAAATATTTCGGATGGTCGCCATGTTGGATTGTTAAATGTATAGGCCATAGAGTCATGTACCATTAAAGGAAAATTATTGCGTAGGTTCATTATTCAAACTTTCACTTCGATCGCATGGCTACATCACAAGAAATAAAAACTTAATTTTAAAATTCGCACTGCCGCCATCTTGAGGTTATGTAAACAATTGAACTAAATTAGATACCAGTGGATTACAATGTGTATAAATATTTCCTCTACCTGGTTTCAGTGCGCTTGGAACATTAAATCGCGAGAAAGGTCTATTTAAAATGTTCAAATTCGCTTGGCCGCCATGTTCGTTTTGTAGTTAACCGGTTTTTGAAAATCTTATAGATGGACTTCCAGTAGTGCCCTTTATCTCAGTACAAAATTTTAGGGAGATACCTCTAATAGTTTCAGAGATATAGAATGCCGGTGAAATATTTCGCACATCCGCCATCTTGTGATTATGTAAACAATTGAACGAAGTTAGATATCGGTGCATTACAATGTATATAAACATATACTGTACCAAGTTTCATTGCGTTTGGTTGGTCAAATCGCGAGAAACGTCTATTTAAAAGTCGCAAATTCGCTTGGCCGCCATGTTCGTTTTGTAGCTACCAGGTTTTCAAAAGTCACATAAGTGAACTTATAGTAGTTCCCTCTATCACCATAGAAAATGTCAGGGTAATATCGGTAATAGTTTCAGAGATATTGAATGGTGGTGAAATATTTCGCACAGCCGCCATGTTGGATTGGTGAGTCGTAACAAAATTTGAAGGGCACGGTCGAGGTCGCCGGGAATAGTGCTATGAACTTTCCGAGTTTCATTGAAATCGCTCCTGCCGTTTAGATTTTATTAGGGGGGGGACACACACACGAATCACACACACACGCACACACACACGGACAAAAGGTGATCTCATAAGCCTATTTTTTCAAAATTGAAAATAGGCTAACAAGTAGATGTATGGAACCAAGAGATTGAGAAGTTTGGGATGAAAGTTAGCACAGAGAAGAGCAAGACAATGGTAATGTCAAGGGGAAGTAAGGAGGGAAGAGGAAAGATAGAAGTGAACGGAAAAATTCTAGAAGTGGTGAAAAGTTTCAAGTACTTCAGAAGTGTGATCACAGAAGATGGAAAGATTACTGAGGAAATTGGAAAGAGAATACAACAAGCGAACAGCTTCTACCAGAGTGTTAGGGGTATTCTGTGGAACCAAGATGTCCCAAAGAAATGTAAGCAGGTATTATATTCAACCTATTATGGACCCGTACTAACATATGCAGCTGGAGCATGGACCACTACAAAAAGAGAGGAGAGTAGAATACAAGCAGCGGAGATGAAATTCCTAAGAGGTATAGAAGGGAAGACCAGAAGAGATAAAATCAGAAACGAGGAGATAAGAAGGAGGACAGGAATCTTGAAGCTGCAGGACAGGATAGAAACAACCAAGTTAAAGTGGTATGGACATATGATGAGAATGGGAGAGGAGAGAGTGCCAAAGAAAGCTTTTCTGGAAAAGGTTTCGGGGAAGAGACCGCGCGGAAGGCCCCGAAAGAGATGGGCAGATACAGTGTGGGAGTGCGTGGAGAAGAAGGGAGGAAACCTGAAGATGTACTTAAAGGGGGAGAGGAGTGGTGGAGAGACAGGCAACGTTGGAGGTCCTTGATTCACAACCCGACCCAGGAAGCTGGAAACGGGAAATGAAGAAGAAGAAGAAGATGATAGTAGTGGAAGTGATGTATAGGGAGCGATATTTTCGGTAGTGATACGGACTATGCCCAGCATGATGTTATTGGAGAAGTGGGAGACAGTCCAGACGAAGAAGAAATAGCTTCAGCTGTAATAACAACGACCGCTGTTCAGTGTTTGTGGCGAGAGGTAGACTTCGTCACAAGCACACAAAAGATCCCCTTCACGGGTATGCCGGGTACAAGATGGCATTTCACGTCTGTTTTTTGCTGTTTTCAACAATGTGATTGAACTAATTGTTTGAGAAACAAATATGTACGCGGCAGAATGTATAGTGGCGCGCCCTTCAAACCAAGGTCGCGTGCCAGGAATTGAGAGTCAGTGTCAGGGGACAACATTTATGTGTTCTTGTGGCTTGTATTGTTGATGGGGATAATGCAGAAACTTACCCTAAAGAGCTATTTCACCCCTATATATTCTCAAACAATGCCAAGGGACAGGTTTGAAATAATGTTGTGATGTTTACATTTTGTTGACAATTCGACACGGGATGCCTAAAAAGCTTTTCAAAATTCAGCTTTTCCTGGAAATTAAACCCGAAAAATATGTATATAAATGTAGATTGAACATTATCATGTAAATATCTTTTTTTCATTGTAAATATACCTGAAACAAATACCAAAAGGGGAACTTATTATACTTTTGTAAATATTGCGTGTGATTATGGACAACCCTGAAAAGCAGTAGTCACATATATTACTGAGAAACATTGGACATGATTTCGGTAAGTACAGTAAAACCCCGTTTTAACGTGCCCGCTTTTAACGAAGATTTTCGTAAGTCCCAGCCAAATCGCCATAAGCACAGTGTTATTTAAACCCCCTTCTAACGAACCCCGATATAAGGAAAAGTCCGCTTCTAAGGAATATATTTCACATAAATTACGATCGTGCATCCCGTTGTAACGAATATGTCGATAAGATACTTTTTTCTAAACTTGTTTTGAATGTAAATTAACTTCCGTTTTGACGTAATCTCAGTCCGAAGTTGATGCGCTAAACGAAATCGCTCCTTTAGCGATGTATAGAACCGTGATAAATTGGCGCGGCCGCTGGAAATCACTGTTACCGGCAAGCAGCAGTCACTATCTCGCTAGACGCTGTTGGTTAGTTATGTCCATTGAACTGTGGGTAGTACTGGAATGACGGCTGTTTGGGAACGAAGTGCGGTTTACCTTGAGACTAGCTATACAGCCTAGAGGCATGACTGACGTAGGGCCTACGCGTAAATGCCGTGAGACTCGGGTAACTTCACGAAATATAAATATTTAGGCCAAAGGTCTCTTGCAAACTTCACGTGATTTTGGTGAAAGATTAAAAGCAATAAGCAATAAGAAACTGAAAATGTTTATGGATATTCTACAAAATGAAAATGTATTCTAGAAAAAATTATGGAATAAGTAGAAAGCCGTGCCTTCCATGGCTTACGCTGCCTGAACCGTCATTGATAGACCCCAAGTATATGCGTACGAAATGTAGAGCTGTTCAAGCTCTACAAAAAAGTCCGCGAACGCATATACTTATCTCCAACCATTAGGGAGTTAGGACAGTTTTAGTCGGGTAATGTCTACAGTGACGTCAGCTGCCTTAACCTATAGCCGCAGCGCTCTTACACCGGCTAGGCACTTCTGTCCCGCTGCTCCAATCGCTGCTTAGGAATCACGCAGAAGCGAAGGGTGCGGACTGAAGGCTCATTCTCTGTTTTTGTTCCTGTGTTGTTGGAAGTTGTGCTACGAGTTTTTTGTGTCTGTGATAAGAGTTGTACTGCGAGTTACGGCGGACCACATTCATTATGGCTGCAAAACGTAAGAAGCTGACTCTTCGGAAAAAGATAGACATCATCAGGGATGTTGAAAGGGATAGCCAAGTACCTTTGTCACAGACGGCAAAAAAATATGACTTGGCACCCTCTACGCTGTTTGGCATCATGAAACAGAAGGAAGCTATTCTGACCGCGGAAGTTGAGTGCGGTTCTGGGGCAAAAATACGGAAGAATATTCGTTCTTCGCCGTACGAGGAACTTGAAAACATTTTAATGAAATGGTTTGAGGGAAAAAGGAGTGAGAACCCTCCAATTGACGGGAACATACTTAAACAAAAAGCTCAAGAAATCGCACTTAAGCTGGGTTTGGTCGATTTCCATGCTTCTAATGGCTGGTTTGATCGCTTCAAAAAACGGCACAATCTTTCGTTCCGAAACATGTGCGGCGAGAGTGCGGAAGTTAATGACGATACAGTTGTATAATGGAAAGAGAAAACGTTGCCTCGACTTCTTGAAGGATATGATGCTAAGGATATTTTTAACGCCGATGAAACGGGAGTGTTTTACAACTTGCTCCCGTCCAAAACATATGCTGTTTGCGGAGAAAAATGCCACGGAGGCAAAAAAAGGAAAGAAAGACTGGCAGCGTTGTTATGTGTTAACAGCAACGGGAGTGAAAAATTACCCCCACTAATAATTGGAAAATTTAAGAATCCAAGATGTTTCAAGAACTCGCGTACACTCTCATGTAAATATGATTTTAACAAAAGTGCATGGATGACATCGGAGATATTTCGAAAATTTTTACAAAGCTTGGATGCCAAGATGGGATCGGCAGGAAGGAAAATAGTGCTGGTGATAGACAGATGTCCAGCTCATCCTTCAGATACGTCTTTCCTGCGGAATATCAAAGTGGTTTTCTTTCCTCCTAACTGCACCAGTCACCTGCAGCCTTTGGACCTTGGCATTATTCATTCTGTGAAAGTGAAGTACAGGAAGGCCCTGGTTCAAAGAGCTGTTTCTTTCCTCGAAAGATATGAGGTAATGAAATTGAACATACTCCAAGCCATGCATATGTTTGTAGCAGCATGGCAACTAGTCACAACGACCACTATTCAAAACTGCTTTTGGCCATGCAGGTTTTGGTGCTATTTCAGAAGTTTTTAATGAAGAAGATGCTACTGATGACATTGGGGAAGATTGGGGGGTTGTATCAAAGGATTCTACTGTCACAACATTTGAAGAATTTGTTACTTGTGATGATGATATCCTAACCTCACCACCACAGATGGATGTTGGAGACCTTTGTGATGATGCAAAAAGGCAAAGTACTGAAGAGGAAGAAGAAGAAGAAGAAGAAGAGGATCCAGCAGAACCAACTTTTGGGGCAGCAGTGGAAGGACTGGATATTGTCCACCGGTACTTCTCCTCCTTCAGTGTGGATGAAGAGCTCATCAACACTCTCAACCAAATTGAAAGAAAACTTCTTTCCGTGAGACATCTGGGCAAGAGGAAGCAAACTACTTTACTGGACTACTTCAGAAAGTGAAGGGTAATACCTTATGCTTATTCTCATAGTTCTCATGGTCTGCCTTCACAAATATCCTTAATATACACACATCAAAAAAAGTTTTGCATCACCTCGGTTCCCAGATCTCCGGCATATAGACGTTGACTGTGTATATTGTATCCAAGATACAGTCCCTTTGACTGTTCATAGATGTCACTAAAACTGCTCAAAGATGTAAACAACCATGCATGAGCAGGGCCTATTAGACGGAGGGGGTACGACAGCCGATCAGTTCCAGTCATTCCACCAGGACGAAGGTACGCTGCTCATGTTGTCTGTAGTTCTACCATGCCTAGAAGGTCAATACCGCAGTTCGATCGCGTCCGCATTGTTACTTTGTGTCAAGAAGGGCTCTCAACAAGGGAAGTTTCCAGGCGTCTCAGAGTGAACCAAAGCGATGTTGTTCGGACATGGAGGAGGTACAGAGATACAGGAACTGTCGATGACAGGCCTCGCTCAGGCCGCCCAAGGGCTACTACTGTAGTGGATGACCGCTACTTACGGATTGCCGCTCGGAGGAACCCTGACAGCAATGCCACCATGTTGAATAATGCGTTTCGTTCAGCCACAGGACGTCGTGTTTCAACTCAAACTGTGCGCAATAGGCTGCATGATGCGCAACTTCACTCCCGACGTCCATGGCGAGGTCCAGCTTTGCAACCCCGACACCATGCAGCGCGGTACAGATGGGTCCAACAACATGCTGAATGGACCCCACGGAATTGGCATCACGTTCTCTTCACCGATGAGTGTCGCATATGCCTTCAACCAGACAATCGTCGGAGACGTGTTTGGAGGCACCCTGGTCAGGCTGACCGTCTTAGACACACTGTCCAGCGAGTGCAGCAAGGTGGTGGTTCCCTGATGTTTTGGGGTGGCATTATGTGGGGCCGACGTACACCACTGGTGGTCATGGAAGGCTCCGAAACGGCTTTACGATACCTGAATGACATCCTCCGACCCATAGTGCAACCATATCGGCAGAATATTGGAGAGGCATTTGTCTTCATGGACGACAATTCTCGACCTCATCGTGCACATCTTGTGAATGCGTTCCTTCAAGATAACGACATCGCTCGACTACAGTGGCCAGCATGTTCGCCAGACATGAACCCTATCGAACATGCCTGGGATATGTTGAAAAGGGCTGTTTATGGACGTCTTGACCCACCAACCACTCTGAGAGATTTACGCCGAATTGTCGTTGAGGAGTGGGACAATTTGGACCAACAGTGTCTTGATGAACTTGTGGATAGTATGCCACGACGAATACAGGCATGCATCAATGCAAGAGGACGTGCTACTGGGTATTAGAGGTAGTGGTGTGTACTGCAATCTGGACCACAAATGCTGAAAGTCTAGCTGTATGATGGTACAACATGCAATGTGTGGGTCTCATGAGCAATAAAACGAGCTGAAATGTTGTTTGTGTTGATCTCTATTCCCTTTGTATTTAAAGGTTCCGGAACTCTTGGAACCGAGGTGATGCAAAACTTTTTTTGATGTGTGTATGTTAGGCCTCTGTTCCTTCAAGTTACAATTACAAGTCAGTAATACCTATTTCTCCTTCCCTTGCTGCAGCTTGTGCTCCCAATGGACCACTAAGGAATCCGTTACCTGTGCTGTTTCGTAAATATTTTCTGTTATTCCTGTGTTAATTTGACTTTTTAGTATTTCTGAACATGTTCATTTATTATTTCTTGACATTACATTAGTTGAAGACATAAATGTACCGGTATCATTATTTCTTGTGATATATAGCCTATTTTCTTCGAACCCCCTTTTAAGGAAAACCCCCTTCTAAGGAAGAAATATCAAATCCCCTGAGATTCGTTAAAAAGGGGTTCTACTGTAATCCTAAAAATTTAATTACGTTATATTTCGTAGATTTAACATTATTAATTTTTTACCTGGTTGGTGTCCAAACCTCTGCTGAGCTTCAATTTAAATATCGCCGGAGAAGTGAAAACCTCCGGATTAAATAGCCGGCCTGAGGGGTTAATAAAGTGGGGGAATTGAAGCTAGATGATGGGTGCTTTCAGAAAGCAGATGTCTGTTTCGCTTCCGTCTTACCAAGTATTATTAAAATATGCTGTGTTCCCATCCAATGTTGAATGTTTTCATATCTTACATGTTTATTTAATTACGTACACATAATACTTACTGTACTATTATATTTCACAGAACGACACTGAGCAAAATGTTTTCGCCGCATTTTGCCATTGTCCAGCTTGTCTTGGAGCATATTGCTGCAGTGATTAAGTACACACATCAAAAAAAGTTTTGCATCACCTCGGTTCCAAGAGTTCCGGAACCTTTAAATACAAAGGGAATAGAGATCAACACAAACAACATTTCAGCTCGTTTTATTGCTCATGAGACCCACACATTGCATGTTGTACCATCATACAGCTAGACTTTCAGCATTTGTGGTCCAGATTGCAGTACACACCACTACCTCTAATACCCAGTAGCACGTCCTCTTGCATTGATGCATGCCTGTATTCGTCGTGGCATACTATCCACAAGTTCATCAAGACACTGTTGGTCCAAATTGTCCCACTCCTCAACGACAATTCGGCGTAAATCTCTCAGAGTGGTTGGTGGGTCAAGACGTCCATAAACAGCCCTTTTCAACATATCCCAGGCATGTTCGATAGGGTTCATGTCTGGCGAACATGCTGGCCACTGTAGTCGAGCGATGTCGTTATCTTGAAGGAACGCATTCACAAGATGTGCACGATGAGGTCGAGAATTGTCGTCCATGAAGACAAATGCCTCTCCAATATTCTGCCGATATGGTTGCACTATGGGTCGGAGGATGTCATTCAGGTATCGTAAAGCCGTTTCGGAGCCTTCCATGACCACCAGTGGCGTACGTCGGCCCCACATAATGCCACCCCAAAACATCAGGGAACCACCACCTTGCTGCACTCGCTGGACAGTGTGTCTAAGACGTTCAGCCTGACCAGGGTGCCTCCAAACACGTCTCCGACGATTGTCTGGTTGAAGGCATATGCGACACTCATCGGTGAAGAGAACGTGAGGCCAATTCCGTGGGGTCCATTCAGCATGTTGTTGGGCCCATCTGTACCGCGCTGCATGGTGTCGGGGTTGCAAAGCTGGACCTCGCCATGGACGTCGGGAGTGAAGTTGCGCATCATGCAGCCTATTGCGCACAGTTTGAGTTGAAACACGACGTCCTGTGGCTGAACGAAACGCATTATTCAACATGGTGGCATTGCTGTCAGGGTTCCTCCGAGCGGCAATCCGTAAGTAGCGGTCATCCACTACAGTAGTAGCCCTTGGGCGGCCTGAGCGAGGCCTGTCATCGACAGTTCCTGTATCTCTGTACCTCCTCCATGTCCGAACAACATCGCTTTGGTTCACTCTGAGACGCCTGGAAACTTCCCTTGTTGAGAGCCCTTCTTGACACAAAGTAACAATGCGGACGCGATCGAACTGCGGTATTGACCTTCTAGGCATGGTAGAACTACAGACAACATGAGCAGCGTACCTTCGTCCTGGTGGAATGACTGGAACTGATCGGCTGTCGTACCCCCTCCGTCTAATAGGCCCTGCTCATGCATGGTTGTTTACATCTTTGAGCAGTTTTAGTGACATCTATGAACAGTCAAAGGGACTGTATCTTGGATACAATATACACAGTCAACGTCTATATGCCGGAGATCTGGGAACCGAGGTGATGCAAAACTTTTTTTGATGTGTGTATATTATTATTATTGTTTCTAAAACTGATGTGTCTAAGCCTAGGGAAAATCCAGTTCATTAAGTGCTGCGAAAGAAACATATTCCAAGAGGAAAGCACATTAAAGAATTACTGTATATCCTCGAAATAAATTACAAAACTCCGTATCAACTTTCCATCGACTCATGTTGATCTTTTAAAAATACGAAGTAGAAATCTCAACATAAGTGGGCATGAATTGTTCTACCCAAATGAAGTACATTACACATTGCATTGTATTTGGCTGCAATGCTCTATAAATCGCCCACAAACATCCCAGGTGTAGATGTCAAGTACCGATTTGATGGAGGGCTCTTCAACCTAGCTCGATTTTGCTCCAAGAAGGTAACTCAGGTTACGAAGATAACCAATATGTTGTATGCAGATGATGCAGCATCGCCTACACTCACGCCAGTGGAGTTGCAACAGACTGTTAATTGCTACAAGAATGCATGTGAACGTTTTGGTCTCACCATTAATGTTCAGAAGACCAAGGTTCTGGCACAACCCTCACCAGGCACTTCCCTTCCGCACTTAAACATTTCTATCTCAGATACTCCATTGGAGCAGGTAGACCACTTCTCGTATCTGGGCAGTCTGCTATCTGTACACGGCAATTGTGGGCAGGATGTTGAGAAGAGAATCGGTGCTGCCCATGCGGCATTTGGGCGACTATCGCACCGGGTCTTCTTGAATAAAGATCTGACCGTGAAGACGAAGCTCATGGTGTACCAAGCTGTTGTCATCTCAACATTGTTGTATGGCTGTGAAACCTGGACCCTCTATCGACATGACTTCCGAAAGCTTGAGCGCTTCCATCAACAGAAACTTGGATCCATCCTTAAGATAAAGCGGGAAGACCACATCACCAATCTTGATGTTCTTGAGAAAGCGCTTGCTAATAGTATAGAATCATCCATCATTGGTCATCAACTTAGATGGATTGGACATGTCCAACGGATGGATGCTACGAGACTACCACGCCAGGTTCTGTATGGTGAACTCATCTCCGGCACCAGACCTCATGGAGGCCCTAAGAGACGTTACAAGGACCAATTTAAGCAGAATATGAAGTTGACAGGTCTCAATCCACAAACCTGGGACCAGCTTGCTAAAGACCGTTCAACTTGGCGCCAGACCATCCCGGCTGCTGTCAAAATGTTTGAAGAAGAACGTCGTAGAATTGTTAAGGCCAAGCGACAAGCACGTAAGCTCCGTGCAGCACAGCCACGCCCTCCACCAACAGTTCTGTGTGATCTGTGTGGACGTTAGTTTTATGCACGCATTGGGCTGTTCAGTCACCGCAAACATGCCCACAGTCCTCAACCTTAGATTATTTTAGACTGTTTTGGAAGAAGATGTATACTCGGAAACGAGTTAAAGCCGACGACGACGACATTACACATCAGTTGTTACGTCCACCTTCTCAACATAATCTCCTTGTAACTTTGTGCACTTTTGCCATCGATATGTCAGTCACTCCAGGCCTTCCTGAAACCATTCTTTCGGAGTGCTGCGTGCCCGTGCCTTAACAGCTGAGTCCAGTTCTGCAAAATCCGCAAAACGGCGACCATGCAATGGAAGCATAGGGGTAGACCACCGCCAACGAAATGTCGAACAGTGCCATCACTTGGCAAACGAATGGTGACTGTATTCTGGGACACAAAGGGCATCATCTTCATTGACTGGCTGGAATTGAGGGCCACGATTAACAACCCTTAAGTGCTTACGTCGTGCCATTCAAACTAAGCGGCCAGGAAAATGGGCTAAAGGTGTGATATTGCAACATGACAATGCCCGCCCCCACACTAGTCGAGAGACCACCGCTGCCATTGATCACATGGGATTCACGGTGCTGCTAGACCCACCATATTCTCCCGACTTGGCACCAAGTGATTGTCACCTGTTCGGGAACATGAAGAAACCGCTGGACACAGCTGTCAAGGCATGGGTACGCAGCACTCTGAAAGAATTCTTTCATGAATATCTGGAGAGACTGACACATCGATGGCAAAAGTGCATAAAGTTACAAGGAGATTATGCTGAGAAGGTGGGCGTAACAACTGATGTGTAATGTACTTCATTTGGGTAGAAAAATATAACTTGTAAAACAATATAGTACGCCCCTCATACCTTGTCCTTTACGGAGAATGTTCCAGGCAGAAAACAAGTGACTACAGATCTTACTTTGCTAGAAGAGGTCTGCAAGAAAGACTCTTCACCACATGATCTAAAACAACTGGCCCTCTGTACAAGAGAAGAAAGATATCCGTCTAATCAATAGCTAAAAATATTTACAGATGGTTCACAAGACAAAGAAAACAGAACTGGAGCAGGAATACATTCATCTCTCTTTTCACTCTACATCCCAGTAGGCCAAAACAAAACAAACTTTGATGCTGAGATAAGAGCAATTTCACATGCACTCCAACAGTTATTAGGCAGACACATTGATTATCAAAAATGTGTTATTACAGATTCAAAAGCAGCCATCCAAGCCGTCTCGTCAAATTATAAGCCTCAAAATAAAGAACTGAAAGAAATTTTTTGTATGATTAAAAAAACCTTCAAAGACTCCACAATCAGATCTCATTTCAGTGGATCCCTTCTCATGTTGGAATAGCAGGTAATGAAGAGGCTGACAGATTAGCAAAAAAGGTACCACACTACAACAACCTGTCAGTCAGACTGATTTTAAGTCAGCAAAAAGGACCTTGAAAAATACTATCAAAAACAGGTATGAAGAAATGGCAAAGAAAACAGCAGAAACCAAATTATGGGATCAATATAAATTACCCCAAGAAGAGAAGCTGTAGCCTTCTTCAGACTTAACATTGGCCATGACTGCCTTGCAGCTCATCTGAAACGAATCAACATCTTGAGATCTGAAGAATGCACACTTTGTCATGAACCTGGAAGTAAAATGGATAAGGGGCACCTGCTACATTGCAACAAACTTGATGTGACGGCTAGAACTTCAGGAAACCTCACACAACTCTATTGGAACGCAAGAAAGCTGATGGATTGGAATCCGGGCTAGCCATAGGAAACAACAACAATATAGTACGCCCCTCATACCTTGTCCTTTACGGAGAATGTTCCAGGCAGAAAACAAATCAGAGGTTGTAGGATTACTGTAATTTTTTGTAGTAAATTCTGCTGAGAATTTCATTTTTTAAAGATGAGTGTGATAGAGTTACTTTGGAATTGCTTGCGTATCAGTGCGACGTACGTGGAGAAATGCGTTTCAGACCTTTGAATGAGGGTGAACAGTGGGTATTTGGAAACAATGTTAACAGAACAAAGCGCTTCACAATTCCTTGACAACTCGGGAACAGGGTGAATCCCTGGAATGTTACCGGTACCAAGAAAGAAATCTTATAATATCGGCGAGTAGCATGGTTCATCGCATCAAACCAGATGAAAAACTTAGCTTCTTCTATGATAACTGACTCTAACCTCAGGGGCGTTAACTGCACGATATTACATATGGGAAAGAAATGGAACCACAGGCTATTTCGTTGTATCAAGTAATGATTAATGTGAAAGTTGCTTGTTGTGGTTTAATTGTTCATAAATTGCAACCATGGCTTTGTGGAAGCCCAGATAGATCGTTGTGAAAGACAGTGGAACACAGAGACGGTTGTAAGTGAAATGTACGACCAATTGCAAGGATAGGGGAATAGTAGAAGACACGAGGGAAGTAAAATTTTCATTAGACGAAACAAACAATAAATAGATTTTAAAAAACTCATATCGGTATGTACTTTACTCGATGCTAGATAACTACTAATGCACTTAACAGAACTCAGTTTATGTCACCTGTTTATATCACTAAGAATCATCAACTGTGTGTAACCTTAGAGAAGGACTCCAGATATACTCTTAATTATCATATATATTATTTCAGTAGTATAGATCCCCGCGGCGCTCACAAGCGACAGATCGTAACAAATTATCATTCAAATGGAAAAGAATAGACATTAGCAGTGACGAATTGCACTCTAACTCCGTAAATATCTCTAATTTTTTTAAAAGTGACTTTTAATAAAATGTACGAAGTGTGCGATTTGCAGATACTGTTGCTGTAGGAAAATACGCTCCATAATTGCTGTCCAGTTCACATTTTGGCCGCTGTGACGCCTGTTTCATGTCATTTTAACATTATGAGGTCTTTCCTTTATAATTTTGCTTGGATTTCAGAAACAGTAAATCAAAGGAATGAGTACTCAAATCGTATAATTTTATAAATATCGAATAACCGGTGACTGTTATGATGATCAGTGATTTCCTTCTAAGTTAGGAAACGTAGAACTTGGAATTCTAACTGAAATGTAAATAGTGTTCTATAATCATTTGGTTGAAATAAAATCATAACAACCTTTCTCCTTAAGTCTCTCATTATAAACCTATTGGGGAAAGTGTGGTTTATGAACATGCGAGATTTCTAGCACGGGTCCGCTAGTATTCATAAAATTGAACCGTTTTATTTCATGTATTATGTACCCAATCCTGTTACAGGCTTGCTTATGAACATTCTATTCAAACTAGAGTCCCTCACATCTGACAGATGTTTATAATGTATCCTTTTGCATTTGTTTCATTTGAGGAGCTTGGACATCGTGGTCATTCAGTCCCATGTACTTTGGTGTATGTATAGAGTCTGATAACCTGTGTTATTGTGGTGCCTGCAGAAGTGTGTATTTGTACTTCGGGTGAGGATTGGGAAGGAGGCAGCCGTGGCCTTAAGTTAGATAACATCCCGGCATTTGCCTAGGTAATTACGGAAAACCACTTCCAGGATGGCTGAGGTGGGAATCGATCCCACCTCTACTCAATTTTGCCTCGCGAGGCTGAGTGTACCCCGTTCAAGCCATTAGTGGCCTTAATTTCAAGATATGGATTCAAATCCTCTGAAAAACCAACAACCAATGTACTTCAATTTGTCAACTTGTTGGATTTGTTGTCCTTTAGCGGGCCATACACGCTGAGATCTGTATCGAGAGACTGTCTCATGAGGCGGACTCTAGATACAGGTCTCTCGTCTCCGTGACGCTACACACGCCGAGATTTGTTGTTAGTTTTAGTGGAAATAACATGGCGTCCGATCCTCTAGTAGACGAAATGCTTGCTATGGGGATAGTTCTTGGTGTTTGTTTAATAAAAAATCTAAGGAAAAAACGAAGAATGTGGTCTAAAACATGGTTAACAAAGAGAGCAAACTACTTTCATGTTTCACTTTTAATGGAGTTAGCGGATACTGCTCCAGATGATTTCTTTAATTATTTATAAATTCCAAAATGCACGCTCAGATATTTCTTCGCTCATGATAACTCTGTGCACGGCCGACTGAATGCGAGCTGCGCTCTCCACAACCGGCCTAGACAATGAGACCTTTTGCATGAAATCTTGTTAGTTACTTAACTGCTCACACAGGGCTGTTGACCAAGCATTGCACGACAAAGACTTATCTCTACTTAGTGTAAAGCAAAGTGCCCGATTCTTGGATGTCACGGGTAATCTCGAGAACCACTGGATGGATTTCTACAGAAATCTTCCTCGTGATTACCTTTACGGAATGGTGAAAGCCGCATCAAAATCCAGCCAGTGGTTCTCGAGATTACACATTTAATAAACGTACTGTACAGCTGTTTATTAATCACGCCTATAATGGGATGGGAGTGCGCTCTATCGGCGACGAGTAGAAATTTTCCAATTACACGTTATGCATGGGCTCTAACAGGGATTGTCAAGATCGGTAAAGAGCGCAGCTCTCATCCAGTCGGCCGTGCTCTGTGATACACGCGATACTTCCCTACACATGTGTAAACTTGTTGATACTTGTATCGTGTTGCTTGTATCTATCTCAAGGTTTCTTGTCCAGAGCGAGAGACGGGATACCTGCTCCGTTGCGTCATGATACCTTGTGAGACCAGCAGTGACATCGCTACACACGACACAGCTGGTATCATATACGCGTTTCATGAGACAGTCTCTCAATACAGATCTCAGCGTGTATGGCCCGCTTTTCAGTGTCAAAATTACTTCAACCCTTCTATGACTGAAATCCATTAAACCTCTCTACACATGTGTAAACTTGTATCGTGTACCTCGCTGTCGGTCTCAAGGTCTCTTGTCCAGGGTGAGGTACGTTGCGTCATGATACCACGTGAGACCAGTTGTGACAACACTACACAGGATAGAACAGGTATCAGATACACGTTTTATGAGACAGTATCTTGATACATATCTCAGCATGTATGGCCCACTTAAGAGCTGTAGTCCACTGTTAGCTTTGGACAGACAATAGGGGAAGATAAATTCAAAGTTTCACCCTTAATACGGCAATCGCCACCTTCACAATTACCTTTTTTGATCAAGTAAATTTCACAATTACACAACTGATGGTCTTGGAGAGTGAGCATTAATAGATCGTGTTTCTTTATGTTTCAGCTACAAATATGGATTCTATTATTCCCGAGACCGAGAAACTTAGCTTAGAAGGACGCATAGTCCAGAAATTAGAATGTCGACCTTATGGTAAGTCACGTCAATTTGCAGCTTTTAGAATATGGATTTATTTAATGAATCATCATCTTCATTCCCCTTTTCCAGCTGACACCGGGTGGGGGCAAATATGGTTCCTCTCCACTTTGTTCTGTCGTTCCACCATTCCTCTTCCAACACGGTGTTCCAATCCAGGTTCTGTTTTCTAATGCTATTCTTCACCGAGTCCATCCTACGCATTCTTGGTCTTCCTCGTCCTCTCTTCCCTGGCATCCGTCGTTTCAGTGCTCGTCTTGGTAGCCTTACTTCATTCATCTGTTTGACATGTCCAAACCATCTCAATCTGTTTTGCTCCAGTTTGTCATTTAGTTTCTGTGCTCCCAGTTCTCTCTGTATATCTTCATTTCTCACTCTGTCCCTCCTCGTTTTCTGGACCGTACTTCTCAGGAATCTCATCTCAGCTGCCTGAACTCTGCTCTCATCCCTTTTAGTTATTGTCCAAGTTTCCGCTGCATATGTCATTATAGGAACATAATATGCTTTGTACATAACTTCTTTAGCTTTAATTGGTGTATCCTTGTTCCATACTAGTCCCCCTACCTGTTGGTACGAAGCACTCCCGAGGTGTATTCTTCTGCTAATTTCCAAATCTAGTCTTCCATCTTCAGTCAGTTTACTTCCCAATTATTTGAAGTGTTTCACCACTTATCTCCGACTTTGATTACTCCTTTTCCTTCTTTCTCACCTCTACTCATCACCACTGTTTTACTCTTCTCCACATTTATCTTCAATGCCCATTGCTCAATCTTTTCATTTATTACGTCTAACTGTTCTTGTACCTCCATCTCATTCTCGCCCCAGATCACAACATCGTCTGCAAACAACATTACATTCATCTTTGCCCTACTAGAGTCTTTCATTGCAGCCTTCATGAAGCGCGCACCAAAATCTCAAGTTTTAAAATAATTTTTTAATACTGTAGTTTGATGATTAATTCTGGAGGAGACGGACTTAAAGCCATAGGCGGATCAGGGGTTCTGCAAGATTATGTGTTAGAATCGTTATTGTGTCCTTACTGATAGCTTCTGATAGGGATTACAATACAGTCCCTACTATACAAGGAAATTGGAGTAAGACGTAATTCCCGGATTCAGGGAATACTCTCCAATGACAGAGTTGGAAAGCTTAACCTTCTTGTGATTGCGCCCCTTCATGTAACACACATGGTCGCGCGACGGTAGTCTACCGTCCACATTCTAGCGGCTAACGCATCGCTTTCTGTCTAATGCTGACACATATGGAAACCTTTAATATATCAAAGAATACTCAACGGATTTGCAACAGAAGCACATCACTGAAGTTGTCACTTGATTCTTAGTTATTCCTGTGGGTGAAATTAGTATAGTCCCTTTTAAAAAAGTGACAGTCAGTCTGAAAGACTAGACTTTGTATCATTTTAAATGCTACAAATGCTGAAAAATGCTAGAAAGGCTGGAGGCTTCTCGCTTCGCTCGAAGCCAATGACTCTTGACACGTTAAAAAATTATCTGCATAATACTTATCTTGCTTATCTTGTTTCAAATTACTGTACTTGCGAATGGTAAGTGCAAACCAAGGGCAAAGCAATCAACCGCGCGGGATGCCGTCACACTCACAAGAGCGCGCGGGGACGTGCCCCTTCCATCCAGTCTGAAAACACTTATAGTACAAGATGTATTGAAGTTAGAAATATGCTCTTGCGGACTTTTTTGTAGAACTTTTCATGCTGACCAATTCTTACGCTCATAGTATATTGATATTTTTAACGGTTTGCCCAGCGTAAGCTTAAGAAGCGCACGGACGACAAGTTTGTTTTCGACTTATTCACTGAAATCGTTACTGCTTGGCTTCCTTTGATCATACATAAATTATTTTCTACAAAATCTTTCCTCGAGATATTCTTTACAGAATGGTGAAAACCACATTAAAATCCATCCAGTGGTTCTCGAGATTACCCGTGACATCCAAAAATCGGGGATTTTTGTCTTATACTAACGAAGTAGAGATTGTCGGGGAACACATGCACCAAGCGGTACTATGACGTCACACACCTCAGTGCATCTGGGTACATTTCGTCCCCCCCGCGTAACGACGAAGTCGACAAGATCATTTAAAATGATAAAATACAGGGTCATTATGTATGTGCGCGAGAGTAAACACGGAAAGCAAAGCCGGCTGTGACTGTCCCAGATTGCGGCCGTTTGTATGTGGTTCAGTCGGTGGTTGGCGGCTCCGCTGACTCATATCGTTAGTTCACACATGTTTTGTCATTCATATGGATGTGTAACTGCAAAGCTTAGACGTTAGTGCTGCACGTTTAGTGAGTATTGTGATTACTGTGATTGTTGGTCATGCCTAGACACCATTTCACATTGTGCGAACGTGTGTATATCCATAATTTGTATATGAAAAGCAGAAAATCTTGTTCTGAAACAAGACTAAAATTTCGAATCAAATTTCCAGGAAGACCTGTTGCCTATTGCCAGTACAATTAGGAGGCTCGCTAAACGATTCAGGGAAACAGGCTCCGTAAATAATAAAAGAGTTAACAGACATTCTTTCATCAGAAGATGTCAGGTGTGTGCTACAAGAGAGGGAGGACATCGGCTATGAGCACTGTAAGTACACATTATTGAACATGTTTGGTGAAAGTGCACGCCAACCACCGGCTGAACCGGGTATGCACGCCCGCGATCTGCGCCAGTCACAGCCGGCTTAGCTTGCGGCGTTTATTGGGGCGCACATAGATATTGACCCTGTACATCATCATCATCATCATCTTGCACAGTTTCCAGCCATTGGCCGGGTCTGTTTGGAACACAAGCCTCTCCAACGTCTTCTGTCTTCTCACCATCTCTAGGCCTCTACCCTTGTCCAGTCTTCTCCTCTCTTCTTCACGCTTTCTTCCACACCCTTCAGCCGCCTCTCTCTCGGTCTCTTTCCTTCCCACTTCGTCTCGTGTATCCTCCTGGGTATCCTCTTCTCTTCCATTCGTTTTACATGTCCATAACATCTAAGTCTAGATTTCTCTATACTATCCTGTAATGGTTCCTCCTTCATTAATTCTCTGGTCCTCTCATTTCTTATTCTGTCCATCTTTGTAGCTCCAATGCTGCTTCTCAAGAACCGCATCTCACTGACCTGTATTTTGTTCTTCTCCCTTCCTGTCATAACCTATGTCTCCGAGGCATACGTCAGGATAGGGACATAGTACGTCCGATATATGATCTTTTTGCTGTTCGGAGGGACATCCTTGCTCCATAACATGCTTCTCACACTCCTCCGGAATGCTTCTGCCTGTCTCCCCCACTCATTTATTTGTCTATCGTTTCTTCCATTATCTTGTATCAGGCCTCCCAGATACTTGAAACTCTCCACTTTCTTCAGCTGTTCCCCATCAATTGATATTCCCGTTGTGGTTCTTTCCTTCCTCCTCGTGATCACCATCTCACTCCTATTTATGCTAAATTTCATCCCATATCCTAGTATTATTCCTTCCCACACGTCCAACTGCTCTTGTACATCAAGGTCCTAAATCCTTCCTATTGGTTCCATATATTACATTGAGGTAAACACGTACTCAAATAAGTCTTTTTCAGGGGCGCACCCGCAAAATAATTTCTGGAAGGTTGAACTGGATGTATTTAAAGACTGCCTTATGTGGTGACTGGCAAAACGTCCTTTCACTACGGGTGATAATGAGACCCCTCCTTGGTACAATAAAGTTTAGAATTGTCACTACTCGAATTACTACAAGGTCAGTTGTCAGCGTAAAGAAGTCAAACATAAGTCAAGCTCTTCCATCTCTTTGAACAAATGAATAGCATAATTCTCATCTCCATCATCATCTTGAGCAGTTTCCGACCGGTGGTCGGGTCTGCTTGGAACATAAGCCTCTCCATCGTTTCCTGTCCATCCACCATCTCTCGTCTTTCACTGTGTCCCAGCACACTCCTCTTTCCTCCACACTCTTCGTAACTCCCTTCGTCCATCTGTCTCTTGGTCTTCCCCTTGGCCTCCTTCCCTTCATTTCTATTCCAAACATCTTCTTCGGTATCCTCTCCTCTCGCATCCTCCTCACATGTCCATACCATGGTAGCCTAGATCGCTCTATTCTATTTTGCAATGGTTCCTCTCTTACCATCTCTCTGGCTCTTTCATTCCTTACTCTGTCCATTCTTGTAACTCCTACCCTACTCCTCTGGAACTTCATCTCCACTGCTCATATTTTACTCATGTCCCTTTCCTTCATCACTCATGTTTCTGAACCATATGTCAAAATTGGCACAAAGTAGGTCTTGTAGATGATTGCTTTACATTTTTCTGCTATATATATTTATTCCTTATCATCCCCTAAACACTCTTGAAAAATCCATCTGCGCACCTTTCCCTTTCATTTATATCCATCCTATTGCCTCCCTTTTCTTCAATTATGCTTCCCAAGTACTTGAAGCATTCTATTTTCTGCAACTGCTGTCCTCCAAGTGTTATGCCCATATCCCGTCTGTTCTTCCTCCTCGTGATGACCACTTCACTCTTTTGTACTGAGAACTTCATCCCATATGATAACACTACCTTCTCCCACTCATCCAATTCCTCTTGTACTTCTTCCTCATCCTCTCCCCATACCAGAAGGTGATCAGCAAACAACATTGCCTTCATTTTCCTTTCCGCAATGCTATTTACGACTTTTCGTATGATTTCATCCATCACCACTATAAATAACAGGCGTGAGAGGGCTTTTCCTTGTTTCAGACCACTCTCTAGTTGAAAGCATTCCGTTCTCTCCCTTCCCACCTTTACACAGTTTTTGCTTCCCTCGTACATTGCTTTCACTCTTGCTACTGTCTCCTTGTTTACTGCTTTTGCTCTCATTGCTTCCCATACCTTGTTCCTACAGTGGAACGTGGCTAATTCGAACTTCTGTAATTCGAAATCTTCTTTAATTCGAAGTTTTCTCTTGGTCCCTAGCATTTTATATACAATCAATGCTAACAAATCGTGGTTAATTCGAATTATATTTTGGATAATTCGAAGTTTATACGTGTAAAAAGCCGATCGGAAGACAAACAGTGACGTCGCATCTGGCAATGAACTCGTGGAGGGAGTTCCGAAAAATCTGTTCCAGTGCAGCCCAAGTAACGAACCACATCACAGAACTTGGCGGTTTCTTTTTAGTAGAAATGACGTAAGTGATTCTGTTTTCCGTTTCTTAAATTTGTTCGATTCTTTAGTGATGGCCGTGAGACTTAATTGTAGGAAACAGGTAAAAATCTCAAACTTTTTTGAAAAACAGAGATTTCTCTAAGACTTAACTAGATTGCTGGATTACTACTGTCGTTAAATAGGTGAATAGTACATTTTGGTTTTATTTTATCATTTGAAACTTTTGAGGTAAGTTAATATCATGTTTAATAAAGGTTCTTGGATGAAAACTTAAAATTTGAATATTTTCTCTACCCTTTTCAAAGAACTTGATTATGGTCCCTTGAGGTTCGAATTATCCAAGTTCCACTGTATCTATATATATATAATACGCTAAGGTGTATGTTTCACAAAACTCAAACTCCTAAACCAGAGGGAGTTAGAAGGTGCGGTTTGTACCAAAATCTTCCAAATGGTCTCAATAGTACAGGAAAAATCTTGCTTTTCTTGTTAAGTCGACGAAAATATATGTATTTGTTTATAAAATGTGTTAAAACAAATAAAAACAAGACGATAGCTCCTATCGGAACTGTGTCGCGTACAGCCACATAGCACTAGAGACGGGCGGGTAGTCTGTACACATGGGGCGCACACAACCCATTGTGCAACCAGCAGCTGTGATGAATAAATTGCTCTCGGATTTAATAAATATCAACAATTTGTTTAAAAAGTGCGTTTAAACGAATAATCATATTTATAGATCTTCATTGCTGAAAATACTAAGGAATTTCGGACTTCATCCCAAATTAATAAAAAATATAAAACTAACTCTAACAAACACCAAATCTAAAGTAAAATTCAGAGGAGAAATATCTGAACCGTTTACGATTAAAACAGGATTAAGACAAGGAGATAGTTTATCGCCTCTACTTTTCAATTGTGCTTTGGAATATGTAATGAGGGAATGGTACAGGGAAAATCCTAGGAACATAAGAATTGGAACCAAGAAAGATCAAATAGACTTAAATTGCTTGGGATTCGCAGGTGACTTAGCGTTACTGGCTAATAATATTCAAGAAGCCAAAAATCAAATAATAAGCCTACAAAATATAGCACAAAAAATTGGACTTCAGATATCATTTGAAAAGACAGAGATAATGATAGCAAATCCACTTGTAATCAATCACATAACAGTAAATAACAAGAAAGTTAAAATAGTGAAGCAATTTAAATACTTAGGAGAAATTATACCTTACAACTTGGATGAGAAACCTGCATGGCAAGAAAGAACTAATAAAATGATAAAAGCCCAAAAATTAACATGGTCTATATATAAAAGAAAATGTCTATCAATCACAACAAAATTAAAACATTACAAGATGGTGGTTCAACCAGAGGTGACCTATGGAAGTGAAACTCTTTTTAAAGTTACTCAGAAAAACAGAATCGACAAAATTTTAAAAGTAGAAAGAAGAATAGCTAGAACATGCATAAATAAAAAATATCAGAGAGATGGACAGTGGCGGATAGTACCAAATGAAGTGGTATACAGAGAACTGGAGCCTATCACTGATACTATTCGGAAGAAACGGCTTTCTTTCTTTGGTCACATCATGAGGACACCAGAAACCAGGTTATCTAGAAAAATTGTAGTGAAACTTTGGAATATGAAACAACAAGTAGGATGGATTAAGGAAATTAGAGAAGATATGAAAGAATTGGAAATAACCTTGGATGACTTGCAAAACAAAGCAACAAAATTAAAAAAACTGAGAGATATAAAAATAAGATTTCAGGCTAAAATAGACAAACGTAATACAGTAAAAAGGGTACTTACAGATGAGGAACGCCCCGAAGATCAGAGCGAATGAAGAGCTACTGGGCGACTCTGAAAGGAAACTTACTGAAGAAGAGGACCAAGAAATGATTGACTGAAGTGGTCCAATGAGGCCGTAAAAGCAGAAGAAGAAAAAGATGAAGAAGCCCGTTTAACAGTAAAGCCAGACGGGTGGTTTATACACATGTGAGAGTTCTTGCACGGGTCTGCTAGTTTATACTATCATATGCTTTCTCAATATCCAAGAAGGTCATCACCAGATCTTTCCCATATTCATAATGGTGTTCTTGTAGCATCACCATAGATTAAAAATGCAAAGTAGATGGTTCTATGGACTATCACGAAAGAGCAAGTAAGTCTTCTTACAAATAACATCGCCTCAAACAGCTGGAATGTGGGACTAAAAGGGTGCGCGTGTAGCAACGAACTGTTTCGTCGATAGCACTCTGCAGTTTAAAACAAAAATTGTCATTATCATTATTGTCTGCTATTTTGTTTTCAGCGGATAACTGCTACATGAAGCTGAAACTCGAGTCGATACGTAAAGCCTCGGTACCTGTTCGTCAAGTACAACAACTGGAGAGGATAGTCCACAACTTCAAACCTGTCTCGGATCACAAGCATAATGTGAGTAGAATTATTGTTTAGATGAATTAAAGAGCTTGCAACGTAGTCAAGTGCATTAAGTTGCACTACACAACTGCAAAGGTCAGGAAAGCTGGAAGTGAGTAGATTGAAGGTTTGAATCCTGGCTCTGACGGTGGCCTTTTGAAATGTGGTTTTAACCACTTTCATTCCTGGTAAATGTTGCCGATTCAAAAAAAAAAGAAATCATTATCATACGGTAGTCGCACTCATCGTTAGGTGCCAACAACCCACACTGCCAGCCAAAAAAAAGCATAAAACTTGGATTTTATTTATAGTATGGCTTTTGGTGCTGGGAGTGTCCGAGGACAGTTCGGCTCGCCAGAGGCTGTAGCTACTTCAAGCGGACACCCATAGATTGAGCTACAAGTTCAAAAAATTGATAAAAATAATTACCATTTGAATTTTGAAAATTTTAAACTTTGCTTTTAACCCTGGAGGGGGCGCGTCACGGTCTTTTCGACCGGGTGCAGAGATAAATGTTTATAGTTCTTAACGTAGTGGGCCGTTAGTTTTCATCCCCCCAGTACCTTACATTGGACTCGTCCACTGTCAAAGTGCGTAAACAGTTCACCCCTCCCGCTCCTCAGTTTCAGTCAGAGTGCATTGTTTAACGGACCCGGTCTAAACCTTCTGGCGCGCCCAATGACGTATGCGTGTTTATGAGTTAAGTTTTACTTTTATTTTTCAGTTAATCTAGTGGGAAAGTTTCCATCCCCTCAGTACCTTACATTGGACTCGTCCACTGTCGGTGTGCTTAAACAGTTCACCCCTCCCGCTCCTCAGTTTCAGCCAGAGTGCATTGTTTAGCGGACCCGGTCTAAACCTTCCGGCGCGCCCCATGACGTATGCGTGTTTATGAGTTAAGTTTTACTTTTATTTTTCAGTTAATCTAGTGGGAAAGTTTCCATCCCGTCAGTACCTTACATTGGACTCGTCCACTGTCGGTGTGCGTAAACAGTTCACCCCTCCCACTCCTCAGTTTCAGCCAGAGTGCATTGTTTAGCGGACCCGGTCTAAACCTTCCGGCGCGCCCCATGACATATGCGTGTTTATGAGTTAAGTTTTACTTTTATTTTTCAGTTAATCTTTTATTGTTTAAGTGACTTTGAGCATTATTTATAAGTTGGTTCATTATTATTTACTTGTTTTGTAACAATAAAAATAGTTTTTGCGTCATTTGTGTTATTTTTTCGAGACCTGGTCGAAAACACCGTGCGCGCCTCCTCACGTGATTATTCTTTCGCGCCCTCTCCAGGGTTAATAGCAAGGTGTGTGTGTTTCCTTGGAAATGTACATCATTGTTGTACGAGATATATGACAGGCACAGTTATAATATTAAAATCGTTATTGTTGTGGCTCCTTAAGCTGTATGTGCCCCCTTACCTGAATACCGTATTTACTTGGCTATAGAACCCCCTCGCCTATAGTACTCCCCTTAATTTTCGAGAGCCATAATACAAAATTCTTGGAAATCACTTATAGTACCCCTCCTTAATTATTGAAAGTCCTGTCCGTCATTGTCTAGCAACGAGCGCGGCGCGAGGAGCTCCACGCGGATGGGATACGGCCGGCGGTTGGTCAGGGAAAGTGTGATATGTTTTCGGAGGTGGTTGGCAATAATCATGGAATATACTTGTCTTTGTATACCAGGTGTTGGATTGTTGGCTGCTTGGGCCATACCATTCATTCGTACGTGAGCTCTGTTGCTAACAAGGCGTGACCTTGTTTGAAGAAAGAAGTCTCTGTCTTTCCTTCTGTGCGTACGGGCTATGGCTCACGCTATGTGACAGGTGGCCGGCCGGCCACTCATGCGGTGTTACCGCATTCACGTAAGGACAAGCCGCTAGTGGCCGGCCGACATACGCACGCACTTTGTTTATTTTTATTAAATATATCATACTATGTAGCATAAAATAAAATAGCTTATTTTTACTCTCTCCCTTTCGAAGTTCGCGTCTATAGCCCACCCCCCAATTTCGGAACTAAAAGTGTAACCGAACTTTAGTAGGTTACAGAGACTGCTTCTAGTTTGTTTTGTTGGTAGTAATTATTTTTGTTCTATCAGGTTGCCAGCCATGGCCGCCTGTTGGTGGAGCACCACGGAGAACCTTGTGTGTTCAGTGCCCATTGGATTCTTTCGCGGTGGTCTACCAATAGGTGACTTTGCTAATGGCAAGGTTTGCTTTGATTTGACTAGGTTTCTATGGTGATGATATTGATTAGTTGATGCCATGCAGAATGGTGGTTATCTATTGATAGTTTAATGCTAGGAGAATGATGTGCAGTGGTAACAGGTATTGTTAGTTTTGATTGCCAGAGATCAACCTGAAAAGAAGAATTATTATTAATAAATTGTGTATTTTGTGAAGTCGGTGTACTGTTCTTTGTGGATTCACTTAGTGAGTGTATCACCCTGCTACCCTGAGGTGGAAAGAAGGGATATTATATTTATTACAAGTGTCGCCAAACGTAGGAGTTTTATTTTATTACAATGACGCACCAACGTTTGGTAAGATGGAAGGAAGTACCAATAAGAAAGAAGATAAGTTTATCGATTTAAATATCAATATAATAAAAAGAATAGTTTCAAAAGTTTAGGAAAAAAAGGGGGTTCTATAGCAAAGTAAATACGGTAGTACAGTTTCTGTTTTGAAATGTAATTTTCGAGGTTGTTGGCATGTATAGTTATTTAATGGATCTCTTTATACGCTGTTAATTTTTGAGATGTGCGCATACAAGACCCTCCTCAATTTTTGAGCATTAAATATAGGATATAAAATGGGTCTTATATATAATAATAATAATAATAATAGTAATAATAATATCCTATGGCCTCGGGTGCCTGGTGCAAGCTTTGTTAATTGACACCCAGAGGGTAGCTTGCATGTCGAATTTCGTCGTTCCTTTGAACGCTATGAAAGTCAAGGAGGTTAGATATCTAAACTCCATGACACTACAGCGCTTTCAAGTAGAGAATAGAGGAACTTTGTGTTGGCGGAAAATCCCGAGATTAATTTTGCCATTGAACACGGCCTACTGAATTCAAATGGGTTCTTTAACATGCCAACAACGTATGACATGAGTATCGTGATTTTTGTCGCCTTCAAAAATCACTTACCATGGCCAGGGGCAAACCTGCAATCTTGGGGTTGGTAGTCCGACACTATAACCACTCACCCACCATGGCAAGCTAGGTCTTATATATGAGGGGTCTAGATGCAAAACCGGCAATCTCCACCGAGTCTACTTTTACAGGAGAGACGAATTTCTTATACCTCAGTAACTAAGTTTTTTTTTCTTTTCCGTGTAGCCTTCTCGGAGGCCGAGTGCAGGTCTTTCTATTCGACGCCCGTGGGCGACCTGTGCGTCGGGATGAGAGATGGAATGATGAAGATGAATGAAACTGGACAAGGATGTGGAAGGAAGCGGCCGTGGCCTATCAGAAGGTACCGTCCCAGCATTTGCCTGGTGTTGAAAATGGGAAACCACGGAAAACCATTTCAAGGTCGGCCGACGGTGGGGCTCGAACCCACGCGTCTTACCGAGTCAGCAGAGAGCTTGCCCCATGACCTACTGCTGCACTTTAGCCAGCGTAGCCACTGCTGTCGGTAGTAACTAAGTGATATAAAATTATGGTTATTGCTCTATAATGTCTTTTTCGATTTATAAATGACATTAGGTGCATGAACAAACTAGAATATATGACATATTAATAGGGGGGCAATAAAAATTGGAGATTGCCGGTTTTGCATCTCACCCATTTAAAATACAAGTATAGCATAGATTGTTTTGCTGAGATACCTGGAATCGGGATTGAGAAAAGTGAAATAAGAAGATTAACAATGGAGAGAAAAGTATTTTCGGTCTATTCTATGCAGGGGCGTATATAGAAAACAATTTCAGGGGGGGGGGCTGACTATCCTGGAAAATTGTGAGTATTCTCAGGGGATTGTCACCGCAAAATACCCAGAAATATCAACCAATACCTTAGAGCATATAACTTTGTGTAATTATTTTAGATAAGATTCAAAGTTTATATAGCCTACAATTATTACTGGCCGTACAAAAATGTTGTAAAATGCAACACAACACACAAATAAAATGTTATACTTAATGAACTTTCTATTATGATCTATGGAGTGTAAATGGCAAATATCTAAATATTTGTCAGTTTAATAAGCAGAAAGGTAACCAGATTTTTTTACATGTATTTCTCAAAAAACATACTGTGGAATTCACAGCTTTACCTCACAAGGCTGAGTGAACCCCGTTCCAGCCCTCAGACTAGAATTAAGTTAAAATTTCTTAGCAGAGCCGGGAATCGATTTCAGATCTCTGGGGCGGCAGCGAAGAATGCTACCCACTACACCACGAGTTAGTATAATTTCAATTTTAATATTGTTTATAACCAGGGTGTCTACCGGTAACGAAAGTAACCAAAAAGAAACGAATTTTACAAATGGGTAACGAAAGTAACGAAAAAGTAACGAATTTTACAAACGGGTAACGAAAATTTTCTGAAGGCGGGTTGAATCATTTAAACTCGCGCCGCTAGGCTCAGAGATTGCGAGTTTCACGCAAGCGGCGCCGTGCCTATTGCATAGTACTAAGCTATATGTCCCCGTGCCAGAGCTCAAGGAAATACATACCGAGGATACCTTGAGCGGTATACATCGGTTCAAAGTATATTTTAGGCATCAAGAAGTCTTAAGTTTCGTGTGAAATATTTTTCTGTGTTACTGTATTAGGAAACCTTACTTTTCGCGAGACGTTTCTTCGCGAATACTTCCGAAACTAAAAAGAAATCTCTCATTTCTGTTATTTGGAAACTATGTCAAATTGAAGTCCAGAAATAACGCGAAACAATTTAATGTCGCAATCTTGCGAAATGTTACCGTTTCGAAAAAATGCGAAATATCTTCGAAAAACATATAACTTATTTAAAAAATATGTCAAGTAAATTTGCGACATTCAGTATGGTTGATTCGAAATTCCGTTATAAGTCGATTTTTCCTTCGAACATTCGTTCCATCGTATATATAATCTAACCGATTATTTCTATAACTTGTTGATAATTCGTGGTTCTCAATCGAAATAAAACTTGCCCTCTTGTCGTATTATTCGTGCAATCCTCTGAGAACAATTCGTAATATTCGATACCGTACCTACTTCGAACGTTCATCCTCCAAAATCGCATCCTCAAGACGGCCGGCTGACCGCACGACTTGCCTGCGGGAATCTCGTCAAACGGACCGAGATCGACGTCAGTTGCGTAAAATCATAAAACCCGTCCCCCATCGTGAACTGTGACCACGAGGACTGCGGGAATCCTGTCAAAGGTGATTGGGCACCCATCACGGGGCACCCATCACGAAACCTACTTGCCACTTTTCCCATGACCGTATACTTAAAAGCGTGCGGGGAGTGAGAAGTGCATCAACCCACTTAAAAATGGCAGCCTACGTAGCATCGAAATACTAAATCCTCCTCGTGATCCACTCTGAACACATGAATTCCCAACTACAGCATAGGGACAAAGGGAATCACGGCGCCGACCGAACATGTTCAGAACTACGCGTGAATTTTAACCATGCCCAACCTTGAGCTTGCCTCCGCCATTCTATCAGGACAGATAGACAGGCAGACAATCGTTGAACGGCCGGGTGCGGCGACGATTGCATAATATCTCGAGGACAACGTAAAACGGCCGAGAGCGGCAGCGATTACGATATATCGCGATATTTCTCCGCATTCAATGATGAGGACAACTGTATTCTTGTCAAACGGAGAGCAAGTGGCGCCGATTGCGTAATAATGCTATATTTTCTTGTGCCCGAACTCGAGGACAATGGAAATCTCGTCGAATGACTAAAAGTGACGCTGATGATCTAAATCACGATTTTTCTCCGTGTTCTATCGTGAAAACTACGGGAAGCTCACCAAACAACTGAGACCAGCGCCGATCGTGTAACATCTCGGTATTTCTCCGCATTTGACTGCGAAGACAGAATTCGGTGACGATCGCGTAACATCGCATACATTTCTTCCCGACCTACCGCGGGGACGAAGGAAATCTCGCCAAATGGTCAAGAGCTGAGCAACCTCTTGGTACCATAATAACAACATATTATGGACAAGACGACATATTAGCTGAAACAACTCATTGGATATTAAATATCTAGTATATATTTATTATTTTTTAAATTTTTGTAACATCATGTGAATTTTATTTAAAGCGGCTTCGGTGATGTAGTTGGTAGCATGCTGAACTGCTGTGCCCAATATAGCGGGTTCAAACCCCGCCCAAGTCGTCGGATTTTTTAAAAGCGTTAAAAATCCTTTAGTATGCCTTCCTTCGGAGGGGAAGTAAAGCCGGCGGTCCCATGTCATGGATTCATGGCATGTAAAGGATTCTTCCACAGACAAAACTTGTGTGAAGCTAAATTGTTAGGTTATATTTCGTCGGAACGCTCTATCAAAGTTCCAACGTTCACCACTAGGTATCATTGATATCTGGTAGCAACTTGAAATTGAACGGAACTTGTAGCTCACCCTAAGGGTGTCCGTTGGAAGCAGCTACAGACTCAGACGAGCTGAACATGTCCTCGGACACTCCCGGCACTGAAAGCCATACGATAAATAAGAAATTTCTTTAAAAACAGTTCATTGTTGTTTTTCTTCACCGCGTGATGAGCGCCTATGCTTGTAGACCGCAGACGTAACTTGAATTCAAAGGTAACTAAAATTAACTAAAAGGTAACTAAAAGGTACCTAAAAAGTAACTAATTTTTACTTCATCCTTACAGTAGACACCCTGATAACTTACCGATAAGTTAGGATTAGGGTACAATCAAATTTACAATTAATTTATGCGCTTACCAAAGCAACACTTTCATAATTTTTACAGGCTGTTTTCGGGCGGGGGAGGGGCTGGAGCCCCCTCAGCACCCCCCTTATATACACCCCTGATTCTATGGAATTATGATATAGTACAATTTTCCACAACAAAGGTGTTTAAACATTGAGATCCTCAGTTTCCTCCAAGCCATCTTCTTAAATAAGTCCCTCGGCTCCTTCATCATGGTTTGCTTCATTTTGCTTGATCGCCATAAAGTCGGTGTAAAGTCGTAGATCTTTGAGGGTTTTCCATTGGTCACCGTAGTGTTTAGCAAGCAATTTAGTAACGTCCCGTAATTTCAAAGGGTTAACTTCATCACCCTTCCTGATTACGGCTGGATTAATCATTCCCACATTCTTGCCTGATTTACAAACACTTTTGGCCACACATACATCAGTCCTGTAATAAGGCTCTCCATGCACCAACACGTTATTCATGGGATTTGTTTTGAACCTTGTTAGAATGAAATACTTGAAATGAAAATCCACAGCCTGCTTCCAGTCTCCGACCGGGTCAGGAATGGAATGAATGAAGCCCCCATCTAAGCGGCGAGGATATGCACTGTGCCGGCTGCCGAGGCCTGACGCACTCCTCTGGGGCCATGATTAAATGAATGACAAATGAAATGAAATGATGGTGGAGAGTGTTGCTGGAATGAAATTTTTGACAGGGAAAACCGGAGTACCCGGAGAAAAACCTGTCTGCCTCCGTTTTGTCCAGCACAGATCTCACATGGAGTGACCGGGATTTGAACCACGGACTCAGCGGTGAGAGGCCGGCGTGCTGCCGCCTAAGCCACGGAGGCTTTTAGAATGAAATACTTACTAACATTAAATTTGAGGTGCCACGAGCCAGTGATTTTGAACACCTTATTTGCTTCTGTCTTCCCATCAGAGACTAGACAGTCATTTCCCATTTCAATAACAGTCCCAAATATTTCAAAAAGGTTTTTGTACTCGGTCAGATTTGTGACAGTTTCTCTTTTTGTTAATACCTGCCATGGAGATAGCCGGTTCTGCACCTCAACGCCGTACGGAGATTGGCGGGTTTGCAACTAACCCCTATTTTTCACCCTCTTTTTGAGGGGGATATAGCCGGATTTGCAACCAAACAAGTTTATAAACAAATGACAAACACCTCAGAGAATGGTACTCGAATCATAACTCATTTTCGCCAAAAGCCGGTTTTGTATCTAGACCCCTCAAATGCAAGTAAATACAGCAATAAAAGATTGATCATGGTTGTTTCTCTAATTCCAGATTGAGTATGAAGAGAAGAAGAAGGCAGAAGGCAAGAAGGCTCGTGATGATAAAGATGCAGTTCTTGAAATGCTCTTTGCCGCCTTTGAGAAGCATCAGTATTATAATATAAAGGACCTCGTGAGGATAACTCATCAACCTGTTGTGAGTATTTAATAATAATGTTGTATGTGTATGTGTGAAAAGGTTCCTGGTTTTAGTTTAGCTCAGTGGGGGTTGAGAACTGCAATCAGGTGGCGAGTGGCGCCATACTCATTTAATCTCACGACTAATGGGACGTGGGCTGGCAAACACGGGACCCCTGGCTGGGTTCTGGTATTACTTCCATTTACTTATGCTGGGCTCCTTTCTGTCATCTTTCCTGTCGACCTCCCTTTGTCAACTTTTGTTCTTCTCTGACCCTGATAGTATTAGGGAGGCCTAGGGAGTGTCTCAATTGCCCACCTCCATTGGCCCTCCAGGAGTAATCGACTCCTTGATGGTCAGTATTGACAAAACACGTCCAGAGTCAAGGACAGCAGCAAAATTGTCTTTTTAATAATTATTGATTTTTATAAGCATGTTTTAGTCTAAATACTGGTATTTTTGGAGGCTGGATTTAGGCAGCTCCTTAACCCGGTCCATGAGGCAATTATAATTGGCTACATGGATAATTCTTGCCAGGCGCGTCCACGTCGCGGGGGTGGGCAACGGTACTGTAATATACCATGGAACTACAGTACCGGCTAAGTTCTGGTGAGGACCCAGTCCTATGGGGTATAACATAGGCCCCGTGCACAGGGTTACGTGCGAAGACCTCAACGGAATCTGCAGCGGAGAAGATGGACTTCGGAACGGTGGAGATTCCGGAAGAGGCAGCCCAGTACTCAGGGAATAGTATGAGTACAGCATCAATCGGCAGCGTCTGTTTCCCAGGTTAGGGGCGGCTGCAAGGGCGACTGTTTCTCATGTTAGGGGCGGCCAATAGCTGGCAGTAGCTTCATAAAATGCCTTTGGGAGTGGCGACCCCATCGTAATAATAGCCTAAAATGGAAATGGCACTTCCAATGATTCGGAAAAGGTTAGGGCGTACCCTGCAGGCGACGCGCAGTTCTATTGGTACTGGGGGAACTGAGAGAAATGGGCGACCAGTAACCGAAATGAAAGTGGGAATCATGAATGTCTTGACCCTGACAGGTAAGGTGGAGGAGGTGGTAGACTTCATGGAGAGGGAGAATGTTGGATTGATGGGGCTGAGTGAAGTGAAATGGAAAGGTAAAGAAAGGAAGAAATTGAGGAAAGGATATACATTATACTGGCGTGGTGGCCAAGAGGCAA
Organism: Meconema thalassinum; assembly: GCA_946902985.2. Classification (NCBI taxonomy): domain Eukaryota; kingdom Metazoa; phylum Arthropoda; class Insecta; order Orthoptera; family Tettigoniidae; genus Meconema; species Meconema thalassinum. The sequence continues at coordinate 124,829,810 of OX336398.1, forward strand.
AAAATGGAGTGGGACTGATAACCTCAAAACAACTGGAGGAGTATGTTGAAGTGTTCGAGTGTGTGAGTGACAGAATAATGAAAATTAGAATGAAGATGAAAAATGACATGATGGACTTCATACAAGTGTATGCACCACAGACTGGAAACAGAGAAGAAGATATTGAAGTATTCCTGGAGGATGTAGAAAGAGTAATTTCAGATGTAGAAGTGGTGATCATGGGAGATATGAATGCACAAGTCGGAAACGAGAGACAAGGAAAGGAAGAAGTCATTGGACCATATGGATATGGGAAAAAGAACCGGGAAGGAGAGGAACTTGTAAACTTTTGTGAAAGGAATGGACTGATAGTGGGTAATTCATGGTTTCGGAAGAAAAACAGCAGGAAAATTACGAGATATGGTTGGGGCGATAGAAGAACAAAATCAGTAATTAACTACTTTCTGGTGGAAAGGACTAATCGCAGAAAGCTGATAGATGTGACAGCTTTACCAGGAGAAGCATTTGATGGGGACCATAGAGCTGTGGTGGCAAAATTTAGATGGGAAAAATTGGAAAACCTAAAGGAGATCAGAGAAAGTAAAATAAAAGTATGGAAATTGAAAGACAAAACTGTACAGGAAGATTTTCAGGAGAGATTGAAGCAACAAATCCCAGTTACTGAAGTGGAAAACATAGAAGAGGAATGGTCCCACTTTAAAAAGGCATTTGTTGGTGCAGCAGAGAGTGCTTGTGGTAGGACGTCAACAAGAGTGAAAGAGGAGACACCGGGGTGGAATGAGGAAGTGAGGAAAGCAGTGAAAGAAAAGAAGTCTGCATGGAAAGAATGGAACCGAGATCAAACAGAAGAAAGCAAAAGGAAGTATCACGACAGCAAACGGAGGTGTAAGAAAGTGGTAGGAGAAGAAAAGAAGAAAAGTTGGGAAGAATTTACACGAAGAATGGAAACAGATGTAAGTGGCAGTAAAAGGATGCTGTATGGGCTTCTAAGAAGTAAGAGGAAAGAAAGAGTTACTACAAAGCTAGTGAAAAAGGAAGATGGAGAGTTGTTAACACACCCAGAAGAGATAAAGGGACGATGGAAGGAGTATTTAGATAAGCTATTGAATGTGAGCAATTGTACAGGTGAGATGGAAGTGACACAACCTGACGACTCTATAACAGAAGATGATATAACAATGCTGGAGGTGGAATTAGCAGTACAGAAAATGAAGATGGGAAAAGCAACAGGGGTGGATGAAATCAGTGTAGAAATGATAAAGGCTGCTGGACCTGTTGGTATGCAATGGTTGTATCGACTGCTAAAGTGTGTGTGGAAACGGAAATGTGTACCAGAAGATTGGGAGAAAGGGCTAATAATACCAGTGTTTAAGAAGCCTATAGAGGGATCACCCTCATATCACAGATAGTAAAAATACTGGAAAGGATATTAGAAAGAAGAATGAGAAGAAAGGTGGAAGGAGAGTTGCAAGAGGAACAGTATGGCTTCTGGAGTGGAAGATCCACAGTGGACCCAATCTTTAGCTTGAGGCAGGTGATGGAAAAGAACTGGGAATATGGAGAGGATTTGATCATGACTTTCATAGATCTAGAAAAGGCATATGATAGTGTCCCCAGAGAGAAGGTATGGGAAACCATGGTTAAGAAGAGACTGGGAAGAGAAATGTTGGAAATGGTGCAAGCAATGTACAACAACTGTGTTAGCAGGATACTGACCCCAGTTGGAAAGACAGATTGGTTTAGGAACAAGACTGGACTAAGACAGGGGAGTGTGCTGTCACCTCTCTTGTTCATAATAGTGATGGATGAAATTGTAAAGGAAACAAAGGAAGCATATGGACATAAAAAAATGAAGTTACTGTTATTTGCAGATGATATTGTGGTCTGGGGAAGGAACACCGAAGAAGTGCAAAACAACTAGATACACTGAACGAAAATATTTAGAAGTACGGCCTGAAAATCAGTATAGAGAAATGCAAGACCATGGTGATGACAAGAGGGGAAAGACAAGGAAAGGGCACTGTGAAAATTGGAAGTCAGAGTTTGGAAATTGTGGACACGTTCAAATACCTAGGAAGTGAATTGATGCAAACTGGTAGGGTGGACATGGAGATTGGCAGGAGGGTACAGCAGAGCAATGCATTCTATCAAAGTGTAAGAAAACTTGTTTGGGATAAGGAAGTACCAAGGAAAAGCAAGGAGGTAATGTATAAAGTGTACTATGTTCCCATATTAACTTATGCAGCTGAGACTTGGACCCTGACAAGCAGGCAAGAGAGTAGAATCCAAGCCAGTGAAATGAAATTCCTAAGAAGTATGATGGGAAAGACAAGGAAAGACAGAGTGATGAATGAAGATGTTAGGAAGGAAGTTGGGATGGAAAAACTAAATGAGAGAATTGAGAAGAATAAACTAAGGTGGTTTGGACATGTAAAGAGGATGGAGGAAAATAGAATACCAAGACAGATGCTGGAGGCCAAGTGCAAGGGTAAGAGAGCAAGAGGAAGACCTAGAACAAGGTGGATTGATTCAGTGAAGAACAGCGTAAGAAAAAGAAATCTGGACTGGGACAAGATCGTGGAAGAAGAATGGTGGAAGGAAAGAGGAAAGTGGAGAAGTGCCATAAATACCCCGACCCGGCAGGAGCTGGATAAGGGGAAATGATGATGATGATGATGATGACTGGTATTTTTATGTGTGTTATTTTAGAAAGAATCAATGTTTTTATAATGTTAATATGAAAGTCAGTGTACAGGCTTATGAAGGGAGATTATGGTACATTATAAGGTTTTGAATATTCCCGAAGGGAATATGATGTAGTTTCCATTTGAGCGGATGAATAATCAATAAATGATAAAAATGGTCCGGGAGGAACCATTACAGGATGGTATAGAGAAATCTAGACTTGGATGGTATGGACATGTAAAACGAATGGAGGAGAAGAGGATACCCAGGAGGATACACGGGACGAAGTGGAAAGGAAAGAGACAGAGAGACAGGTGGCTGAAGGTACTCCCGAAACATGTCCCTATAAATTGTATATATGAATATGTATTGAAAAGGCGGACAATTTAAATTCCAATTAAATTAATTGGCTCCAGACTGTACACCAGGTTGTTGACCAGGCCCAACCATCACACCCCTCCTCCCCTCTATTGTCTAAGGATGCATCGCTATTTGTCAGTGCCACTTTCTCTTCAGACAGTTGCTATTCTAGCGAGGTTGGTCAATCAGTGTACTGTGATGAGTGTGGAATTACAAAGATGGACAGAATAAAAAATGAGAGGACCAGAGAATTAATGAAGGAGGAACCATTACAGGATGGTATAGAGAAATCTAGACTTGGATGGTATGGACATGTAAAATGAATGGAGGAGAAGAGGATACCCAGGAGGATACACGAGACGAAGTGGAAAGGAAAGAGACCGAGAGACAGGTGGCTGAAGTGGGTGGAAGAAAGCGTGAAGAAGTAGGGAGAAGACTGGACAAGGGTGGAGGCTGAGAGATGGTGGGAAGACAGAAGACGTTGGAGAGGCTTGTGTTCCAAACAGACCCGGCCAGTGGCTGAAAACTGTGCATGATGATGATGATGATGATTACAAAAAGTAACAAACTTTTACATTCAATTCAGAAATCTTCTCTGGGACTCCAAAATACCACATAAAACAAAGACAATCATGTACCATGTACCAATTCTCACAGCATGTTATGGAGCAAGGATGTCCCTCAGAACAGCAAAACGATCATATATCGGATTTACTGTGTCCCTATCCTGACGTATGCCTCGGAGACCTGGGTTATGAAAGGAAGGTAGAAGAGCAAAATACAGGCCAGTGAGATGAGGCTCTTGAGAAGCAGTATTGGAGCTACAAAGATGGACAGTATAAGAATTGAGAGGACCAGAGAATTAATGAAGGAGGAACCATTACTGGATGGTATAGAGAAATCTAGACTTAGATGGTATGGACATGTAGAACGAATGGAGGAGAAGAGGATACCCAGGAGAGTACACGAGACGAAGTTGGAAGGAAAGAGACAGAGTGGAAGACCGAGAGACAGATGGCTGAAGGGGGTGGAAGAAAGCGTGAAGAAGAGAGAAGACTGGACAAGGGTGGAGGCTGAGAGATGGTGGGAAGACAGAAGACGTTGGAGAGGCTTGTGTTCCAAACAGACCCGGCCAGTGGCTGGAAACTGTGCAAGATGATGAAATCACTCATGATGGTTCCGTATTGATGTGCTTAAATAGTTTTTAATAAGATTTATATAACTGCCTGAATCAATACTTGAATGAAAAGTATTATTAATAAAGTTGTTCTTGGAACATGTTTCAGGGATTAATTAACAATTTTTATCCCCTTCATCAGCCAGTTGTAAAGCATTAACGTAATGGAATTATGATAAAGCGTAGCACTGAAATATAAATGGTTATTTAACCTAATGTGGTGCACCATGGGAAGATTCTTCATGGTAACTCTGTATCCAATCCGTTTCCAATCACGCAAGGTTTGAAATAAGGCTGTGTGCATGCTCTAACACTCTTTGCATTGTACATGGCTACCATGATGTATGAATCATCTTCCAACAACCCAGGCATAGAGATTAAGTTTTGCTTCGATGGAGGTCTTTTCAATCTGGCAAGACTTCGTTCACAGAGACATACCCAAGTTACCCGGGTGACAGAACTGCAGTATGTCGATGACACCGCATCTCCTGCTCCGACACCTGCAGAGCTTCAACAATCGGTCAATCGCTTTAGCACTGCGTGTGATCACTTTGGTCTTACCATCAATGCAAAGAAAACTAAGGTATTTGCACAACCTGCCCCAGGATTACCTCTTCCTGAGTTCAATATCTCCATATTAGACTCAACACTGCAGCAGGTTGATCATTTTTCATATCTTGGTAGCATCTTGTCTAAACGGTGCACCTGCGAACAGGATGTTGACAAAAGAATTGAGACTGCACATGCAGCATTTGGCTGTTTAATGCGCAGTCTCTTCATGAATAAAGATGCATACCAATCTCATGGTGTATAAAGCTGTCGTCATCTCAACGCTACTAAATGGCTGTAAAACTTGGACACTCTATTGCCGTGATATCAAGAAACTTGGACACTTCCACCAACAAAAGATAAGATACATCTTGCATATCAAGTGGGCGGACTATGTGACCAACACTGCTGTTCTCGAGAAAGCACATCTCAATAGCATTGAGGCAACTATTATCGATAATCAACTGAGATGTTATGCCATGGTCACCGTATGAGTGATACCAGGCTTCCACGTCAATTCCTTGCTCCGGCACTAGACTTCATGGGGCCCCTCTGAAGCATTTTAAAGACCAGCTAAAACACATCACGACGACGACTGGTATTCATATCCACTCATGGGAAACATCTGCTGCGGACCCTTTACTGTGGCGGAACACTGCATCGACCGCTGTCAACTTATTTGAAGAAGAACGTTGCAGACATGGAGAGGCCAAGCGACAAGCAAGAAAGCTTCGTCAATTACAACCCCGCCCTTCCCCAACCATTGAGTGCAATTTATGTGGGCACATGTTTTGTGCCAGGATTGTCCTGTTTAGTCATCAGAAACACATCCACAAGCTGGTCTGAAATGCTCTATGCAGGAAGAAGTATGTGTACTCGGAATCGAGTTACAGCCGATGACGACGACGGTGCACCTTATATATAGTTAGAAAAAATAAAGGTATAGATCAAAATGAAGTAGTTGGTGATGGGGATAGTATTCGGCCTGCAAATGTTAATGAAGATGTATGAAGAAAACCAGTAGACAGTGCATTCACAGTCCCGTTTTAAGCAAAAGTCAATAGCTTGAGATGACATACATTGAATTACAATACTTCACCATTTTATGCCATTTTATGCTTAAAACATCCATAAGCCAATCAAAACGGCAGCATGCAAGAGAACACGACTTGGTAGGAAAAGACTTCTCTTGGCAATGAGGTTAGCTCAAAGTATAGGCTTGCTTAAGTCAAAGTTTCGATTAGAAAATGATTTGTCTCTCAAATGGTAAGTACCAAGAACAACTTTATTAATAATTCTTTTCATTAAAGTATTGATTCAGGCAGTTATATGTTGTTGTTGCTGTTCCTGTTGCTGTTGCTGATGTTGTTGTTGTTGTTTGAGTCTTGAGTCTTTTGACTGGTTTGATGCAGCTCTCCATGCCTGCTGTCCTGAGCTAATCGTTTCATCTCTACATAGCTACCACACTCTACGTCCGAGGCAATCTGTTTAACATATTCTAACCTTGGTCTACCCCTACAGTTCTTATCTTCGACCCTTCCTTCCTTAACTAAGTCTGCTATTCCTGGGTGTCTTAGTATGTGTTCTACCAACCTATCTCTTCTCTTCATTAGCATTCGCCAGAAACATCTCTCCTCTCCCACTAGTCTTAATACCTCTTCGTTTGTAACCCTATCTACCCATCTGTTCATCATTCTCCTATAACACGACATTTCAAACACTTCAATTCTCCTCTTTTCTGCTGCACCAATAGTCCAAGTTTCACTTCCGTAGAGCACCACGCTCCAATCAAATGACTTCCTAACACCTAAATCTATATTCGATGTCAGTTATATAAATCGTATTAAAAACTATTCAGTGGTATGGGCAAATAATGAGGATGAACATACATGGGTTGTTTTTTTTAGTTTTGGCACCAATGCTTCAGTGCCAAGTTGCAACAATGTTGGGCGCTGCCACTTTTACCGACGGTTGCTGCCCTGCATCCCCTCCCTCAGAGCACAAGACCTCGCCCGTCCTCACCACCGCTCGTACGCAGTCGCGCCTGTTAGATGAGTAGTGTGAGACCAGCGCTCGTGAAAGACAGTCGCAATGTTTTCCAAGCAGGAGCAGAGAACGTGGATAAAAATTCAGTGTGCTAGGGGTCGCAGTGCTAAACAGTGTCACCGAGGATTGTAGGAAGCATGCGATGCAGCTGCGTTACCCTTCAGAACGGTAGCAAGATGGGTTGCAGCCTTTCGAGATGGGTGCGAACGTGTGGAGCACATGCCTCGATCTGGTCACCCACCAGTAAGTGATGACAATGTCCGCGTTAGTAGAGGTGGATCGGAACGTAACGATTCGTCAATTAGAGCAAGATACCGGACTGGCGCATTCAACTGTCCTCCACATCCTGAAGGACTTACTGAAAATGAGGAAGATTGCGTCCAAATGGGTTCCGCATGACTTAACCGACATGCACAAATGGCTGCGATATGACGCTTGTCGTATGCACTTGCAGCGTTATGAGCGCGAAGGAGAGGCCTTCTTACGGCGTATCATAACCATTGACGAGACGTGGGCCAGATCTTATGAGCCACAGTTAAAACTCCAACCGAACGAGTGGCGGCACCACGGATTACCACGGAAACAAACAGTTCGACCAACCCCCACCAATGTGAAGGTAATGTTGATTCTTGCCTATGATTGGGATGGTGTGATCATTCACCATACTGTTCCCCGAGGGCAAACCGTTAATGCGGCGTACTATTGTTCGTTTCTGCAAGACCATCTCCGAGGAGCTCTGAGAAGGAAACGGCGCCACCACATGGTTACACCACCCATCGTTCTGCATGACAATGCTAGGGCACACACAGCAGGCGTTGTGTCGGCATTGTTGGATTGCTGGGGCTGGGAGGTCCTCTATCACCCCCCCATATTCTCCCGACATCAATCCCTGCGACTATGATCTCATCCCGTAGATGAAGATGACAATGCGCGGGGAGCTCTTCCGTACCATTGAAGATGTTAAGCAGGCTGCCGAGCGCTCTCTTCGTACCATCAATAGATTGGGCAGTGCCAACGGGATCCAACGACTTCCGCATCGCTGGGAACACATTGTACGCAACGGTGGGGACTACATCGAGGGCCTGTGAAACTTGGAACCATCTAAGTGAGTTATTAATCCAGTTATAACTAAGGTGCCAAAACTAAAAAACCAACCCATGTAGAAAGACCTGCCAGAAAGTAATTTGACCTTAACCTCATAGGTAGAAGACCACGAGGAAGACCAAGATAACGCTGGATAGAGACTGTAAGATCAGACATGGAAGAGAGAGGACACAAATGAGAAGATGTCCTGAAACAGAAGATGTATGAAGGTAGAAGGAGTTGGCGAGCGCTTGTACACCACACTCGGGAAACTGGAGTTGGGGAATGATAATGATGATGACTACATATTTATTTATTTATTTATCGTATGGAATCCATAAACGAGTGAAACTGAAAATGGGAAGCAAAGGGACGAAGGCCTTACTCTTCGCTGATGACATAGTGATATGGGGGGACGATAAATTGGAAGTCCAAGAACAAGTAAATGTTTGGAACCTGGAGATAGAAGAGCATGGAATGACAATCAGTGTGGAGAAGAGCCAGACGATGGTGATGACAAGAAATGTGCAAGATGATAGGGGGAATATTGCAGTAGATGGAAAACCATTACAAGTTCTGAAAAGCTTCAAATACTTAGGGAGTGTCCTAACAGACGATGGAAGGATAAGTGAGGAAGTTGGTAAGAGGATCCAACAAGCAAGTGGGTTTTACGAGAGTGTGAGAGGTCTGGTATGGAACCAGGAAGTTCCTGAGAAATGTAAAAGAATCTTGTATTCAACATATTACACACCTATATTGACGTATGCAGCAGGCACGTGGACAACAACTAAACGGGAGGAAAGAAGAATCAAGGCAGCAGAGATGAAGTTCCTTAGAGGTATAATTGGAAAGACCTGCAGAGACAAAATCAGAAACAAGGAAATTAGGAAGAAAACAGGATTCCCAAAGTTACAAGACAAAATCGAGATCAGTAAGCTAAAATGGTATGGACATACGATGCGAATGGGAGAAGACCGAGTCCCGAAGTGATTATTTACTGAGAAAATCACGGGAAGGCGCCAAAGGGGATGACCGAGGATGAGGTGGATGGATGCAGTGAGAGAGAGCGTTGAGAAAAGAGGAGTGAAAGTGGAGGATGTACTGGAAGAGGGAGGAGAGTGGTGGAGAGACAGAAGAGTATGGAGGTCCTTGATTCACACCCCGACCCAGATCACTGGAACCGGGAAATGAAGAAGAAGATGGCTTTTAGTGCCGGGAGTGTCCGAGGACATGTTTGGCTCGCCTGAGTCTGTAGCTGCTTCCAGCGGACACCCTTAGGGTGAGCTACAAGTTCCGTTCAATTTCAAGTAGTTCCAACTTTCGCTACCAGATATCAATGATACCTAGTGGTGAACGTTGGAACTTTGATAGAGCCTTCCGACGAAATCTAACCTAACAATTTAGCTTCACAAATGTTTAGTCTGTGGAAGGATCTTTTTCATGCCATAAATCTATGTCATGGGACCGCCGGCTTTACTTCCCCTCCAAAGTAAGGCATACGCTCTTAAAAAATCCGACGACTTTGGTCGGGTTTGAACCCATGATCTTGGGCACAGCAGTTCAGCATGCTACCTACTACCCCAGCGAAGCCGTTATGACTACATAATGTCCAATAGATGGCAGAACATGCCAGAGATCGACTTGGCTCTCGTAAGCGATGGGGAATATGAAAATAAAGAATCTTTGGCAATGTTTATAGACGTGCGAAGCAGTCAACTGGTGAAGAGGTGCTTGGAATATTTTTAAATAATAATATCTTATTAAACTGGTAGGTTGGACATGGAGATTGGCAGGAGGGTACAGCAGAGCAATGCATTCTATCAAAGTGTAAGAAAACTTGTTTGGGATAAGGAAGTACCAAGGAAAAGCAAGGAGGTAATGTATAAAGTGTACTATGTACCCATATTGACTTATGCAGCTGAGACTTGGACCTTGACAAGCAGGCAAGAGAGTAGAATCCAAGCCAGTGAAATGAAATTCCTAAGAAGTATGATAGGAAAGACAGAGTGAGAAATGAAGATGTTAGGACGGAAGTTGGGATGAGAGAATTGAGAAGAATAAGGTGGTTTAGACATGTTAAGAAGATGGAGGAAAATAGAATACCAAGACAGCTGCTGGAGGTAAAGTGCAAGGGTAAGAGACCAAAGGGAAGACCTAGAACAAGGAGGATTGATTCAGTGAAGAACAGCGTAAGAAAAATAAATTTGGACTGGGACAAAGTCGTGGATGAGGAATGGTGGAAAGAAAGAAGGAGGTTGAGAAGTACCATAAATACCCCGACCCGGCAGGAGCTGGATAAGGGGAGATGATGATGAATATCGTATGGCCTAGGGTGCCGGGTGCAAGCTTTGTTATTTGACACCCAGAGGGCAGCTTGCCTGTCGAATCATGTTGTTCCTTGAAGCACTATGAAAGTCAAGGAGGTTAGATATCTAAGCTCTTTGACACTATAGCGCTTTCTAGTAGAGAATGGAGGAACTTTGTGTTGGCTGAAAATCCCGAGATTAATTTTGCCATTATGAACACGGCGTACTGAATTCAAATGGGTTCTTTAACATGCTAACAACGTATGGCATGCGTGCCGTGATTTTTATCGCCTTTCAAAAAAAAAACCACTTACCATGGCCAGGAGCAAACCTGCAAGCTTTGGGGTTAGTAATCCGATACTCACCCACCGTGACAAGCATATTTAAAATAAAATAAAAAGTAATGATTACAAAATGCCAATAAATTTCGCTATTATTTTTCCCGCCAAAATAGTTTTTTTTCATCATTTTCCGGTTTCAGTAATCTGGGTCGGGGTGTGAATCAAGGACCTCCATACCTTTCTGTTTCTCCACCACTCTCGTCCTTCCAGTATATCTTCCACTTTCACTCCTCTTTGTTCTCCCTTACTGTATCCATCCACCTCATCCTCGGCCTTCCCCTTGGACGCCTTCCCGTGACTTTCTCAATAATAATCACTTTGGGACTCTGTCTTCTCCCTTTCTCATCATATGTCCATACCATTTTAGTTTACTAATCTCAATCTTGTCTTGTAGCTTCAGGAATCCTGTTTTCTCTCTAATGTCCTTGTTTCTCATTTTGTCTCTGCAAGTCTTTCGAATTATACTTCTAAGGAACTTCGTCCATGCTGCCTGGATTCTACTTTCATGCTGTTTAGTTATTGTCCACGTGCCTGCAGCATACGCCAATATAGGTGTGTGATATGTTGAATACAAGATTTTTTACATTTATCGGGAACTTCCTGGATTCACAACAGACCCCTCACACTCTGGTAAATCCCATTTGCTTGTTGGATCCTCTAACCAATTCTACCATTATTTTGTTTAAAAGATATTTATCGCGGCAATTCATGATAAAGATATTGCAATTTTGGATACTGTTACATGGTGTCCACAGGCAGGAAATGTCAGGAAAAGTCGGGAATTTTGTTTTTGGTCAGGAAAAGTCAGGAAAAAGTGTGAAACAATGGTGTGAGTCGGGAAAAATGGCGAAAAGTATCTGAAAGTCAGGAATTTTATATGAACCTTACAGTATTTTGTGTTTTATGGCCATATTTTGATGTTACTAGTTCAACTAATAATAATAATAATAATAATAATAATAATATCGTGTGGCCTTGGGTGCCGGGTGCAAGCTTCGTTAATTGACACCCAGAGGGCAGCTTGCGTGTCGAATTTAATGCTCCTTGGAGCGCTATGAATGTCAAGGAGGTCAGATAGCCTAACTAAGCTCCTTGGCGCTATACCTCTTTCTAGTAGAGAAATGAGGAACCTTGTGTAGGCGGAAAATCCCGAGATTAATTTTGCCATTATGAACTCGGCCTACTGAATTCAAATGGGTTCTTTAACATGCCAACAACGTATGACACGAGTATCGTGTTTTTTGTCGCCTTTCAAAAATCACTTACCATGGCCAGGAGCGAACCTGCAATATTAGGGTTGGTAGTCCAACACGTTAACCACACACCCACCATGGCAAGCTGCTAGTTCAACTAATCTCTGACCATAAAAAGCAATAACTCACTGAACATTATGGTAAGTTTCCATTTTTGCAGTACATCATAGTAAAAACCTCGTTTACCTATTTCTTGTATGCTTTTTTATATCATTTCAAGAAGTGCAAGGAAGCGAAAGAAGAATGGTTGAAAGAGAAATGTGCTGGTATAGAAAATTGTCTGAAATTAGGAAAAGTAGACACAGCTTATCGAAGGATTAAGAATACTTTTGGGGAAAAGAAGACTAAGTGCTGTAATATTAAGGACACAAATGGAAAGCCTCTAACAGATAGGGAAGAAAAGGTTGAGAGATGGAAAGCTTACATAGAGAGTTTGTATAAGGGAAAGGAGATTGAGAATCATGTAATGGAAAGGGAGGAGGAAATTGATGAGGATGCGAAAGGAGATTTAATATTGAGATCAGAATTTGATAGAGCTTTGGAAGACTTAAGCAGGAACAAAGCACCAGGCATAGATGATATACCGATTGAGTTGCTACGCTGCATAGGAGATGAAGGTCTGATCAGGTTATTTCACTTGGTGTGTAGGATTTATGAGACAGGTGAGGTACCCCCTGATTTCAAGAAGAATGTAATCATCCCTATACCAAAGAAAGTGGGAGCTGACAGATGTGAAGATTACCGTACAATCAGCTTGATTACTCATGCTTCAAAGATCCTGTCTAGAATAATTTACAAGAGGATTGAGAGCCAGATAGAAACGGAGTTGGGTGAAGACCAGTTTGGTTTCAGGAGAAATGTAGGAACAAGGGAAGCTGTACTAAGTCTTAGGCTGATTTTGGAAGGTAGAATAAGGAAAGATAAGAGAACGTTCATGGCTTTTGTAGACTTAGAAAAGGCTTTTTATAACGTTGATTGGACTAAATTGTTTGACATTTTGAAATCGATTGGAATAAAGTACAGGGATAGGAGGGTGATATACAATCTATACAGAAACCAGACAGCAGTCATTCGAGTTGAAGGTCATGAGAGAGAAGCTGGTATTCAGAAAGGTGTAAGGCAAGGCTGCAACTTATCACCCATACTTTTCAATCTTTACATTGAACAAGCAATGAAGGAAATTAGAGAAAAATTTAAAGTGGGAGTGAAGATTCAAGGAGAAATAATTTCAACTCTGAGATTTGCTGATGACATCGTCATCTTGGCCAACAAGCCTGAGGATTTGAATGAGTTTTTGAATGGTATAGACTCCGTATTACGGAAAGAATTCATGATGAAAATTAATAAATGTAAAACAAAAATACTGGAATGCAGCCGAAATAAATCACAAACCTCTATGGAGATCAAATTGGCAGGTGAAAAGCTGAAGGAAGTAGGAGATTTCTGTTACTTAGGAAGCAGAATAACCAGTGATGGACGAAGCAAAGAGGATATAAAAAGTAGGTTGGCTCAGGCAAGAAAAGCATTTCTACAAAAAAGGAATCTGCTGACATCGAATATAGATTTAGGTATTAGGAAGTCATTTTTGAAAGCCTTTGTCTGGAGCGTGGCGCTCTATGGAAGTGAAACTTGGACTATTGGTGCAGCAGAAAAGAGGAGAATTGAAGCATTTGAAATGTGGTGTTACAGGAGAATGATGAAGATCAGATGGGTAGATAGGGTTACAAACAAAGAGGTATTAAGACGAGTGGGAGAGGAGAGATGTTTCTGGCGACTGCTAATGAAGAGAAGAGATAGGTTGGTAGGACACATACTAAGACACCCAGGAATAGCAAGCTTAGTTATGGAAGGAAGGGTCGAGGACAAGAACTGTAGGGGTAGACCAAGGTTAGAATATGTTAAACAGATTGCCTCGGATGTAGGGTGTGGTAGCTATGTAGAGATGAAACGATTAGCTCAGGACAGGGAGGCATGGAGAGCTGCATCAAACCAGTCAAAAGACTGAAGACTCAAACAACAACAAATGATCTTGTCGACTTCGTCGTTATGGTTGGGGTCCATCGTTATGCATTACGGACACGGACTCGGTGACGGACGTGACGTCATGCAGCCGCGCGGGAAGTGACGTCATGCAGCTGCGCGGGATCGTGACATCATGCTCACGCGGGGAGCGAGAACCAGACGCTAATGATTATTGGAGTCTGTTGAAAGAGGCCTGGCGTCGAGCGACCTTTTAAAAATCAGAAACTCACTCCACAAATCTGTAAATCAGTATTCTTCCCTTATTTCAGATACACTATTCATTAAACAAACATATATGGCATAGTCATGACCCACTTCATGGAGTAGGCTATTGTCTAAATCTGGACACTCATACTACATCCTTACACTAATTCAAATTTACGGCCAAATGATCCTTCTGACAGGGAGGCAAAGGTTTCCGCCGGCTTGCCTGGGATGTTGGGCCACAAAACCGCTACCAAAAAGCACACAATTTATGCTTTATTCAACCAAACACATCTCTAATACAAGTACAAGAAACACATTTTTCCCCATGACCCTTAAAGAGGTGCCCACGCGGGAAGCCTAAGTTAATGGGTAATGCAGAATGTTAAAAGAGTCCTTTCTAGCATGTGTAGCATTTGTAGCATGCGTCATTTGAAATGATACAACGTCTAGTCTTTCAGACTGACTGTGATTTTTTTTAGCGTTGGCGTAGGGATGTGGCGACCCCAGCACATTGCACTTCATTTTGTATTTTAAATGAATAAAGAGGCGAGCGATGGGCAGCTATGGGGATAATGGAGGCTGCAAATAATATATATATATTTGTTTGCTCAATAAACCTCTTTTCCGATGTTACGATGACTTCCACGAGTCAGGAATTTTGTAGAAAAATGGTCAGGAAAATAGACATTGAAAATTCTGTGGACACCATGTGTTACCATCCTGTTCGGAAAGAAATTGCATTTTCTTTTCAATAATCAATTTATTGCTCTTATCGCGACTGGGAAAATCTTTGGCATCTAACATTATTACCATAAAAGTAACGGTTATTAACCCGCGAGGACTGGCGCATGGATTTTTATGACCCGAGGCTTAAATAATACTCTACATTTTCTTTTTGGTCAGCCCTTATTTCGTGTCACTTACTGTACCTTCCTTCCTAGCCTTGAACTTCACCCTGCAAAAGTAACATGTCCATTACCTTGTGAACACCCAAGTTATTTCTAACAGGGTGATCCTCTAAGTAGTTTACAACTTCAATAATGTGTAATTATTTATTGGAATCACTTACAGACTTGGTTTATATGTCATTACATAGCAAAACACTTCAAGTTTTTTTGACAAATCCATTACGGCTCATTGTGTGCACCATTTGTCATCCTGGACACATCCCAACGAAAGTTGATTTCCTGACACGTATGAACCAGCATTTCTGGGATGACAGAGGCGATGGCTGTTGTGATGCGATGCCTCCGTTCATCAAGATTTGCAGGTAGGGGAGGGATGTACACCCTATCTTTCACAAAGCCCCACAGAAAGAAGTCTAGGGGTGTGTACTCTGGGGACCGTGGCGGCCAGGTAATTGTTTCTCTCGAAACAGCGCAGAAAACGTTCACTTTGGGGCTGTCACGTGGTGCCCATGTGGTTTTTCCATGCCCCAAATACGACAATTGTGTTGACTCGGCCAGAAAGGTGCAACGTTGATTCATCGCTGAAGACCACATTGTTCAAGAATGACTCATCACGGCTGATGCGGTCCATCATTTCAACACAATTCATGTCAGGTATGTTTATCCGCTTCACTTAGTGCTTGAACCAAGGGCAATCGGTATGCTTTCAAGGCCAAATGTTGGCGCAACACCCACCAAATAGTGGTGTGAGGCATACCAGTTTCGATTTTTCCGGACTGCGGACGAACCTCTCCCTGTTTCCACCACATATCCAGTCACAGGTGTGCGGCCTGGCGCCTTTGTGTGTAGCACAGAAGAATGTTTTGGTAAATGTCTGGTGCCATTTGTACACTGTTGGTCTGTCAAATTCCGTGTGAAACTCCGCTGTACACTCGTTGCTGACTTGGTTTCTTCAAACCAGAACACGCACTTCGCTCTTTCCGCTCCAGTGAAAGACCCCATTTCCAACAAGTGACAGGTGGCGCAGGTGGCGGACAACTGTGCAACTACAAACTACGTGAGTCAAAACTTGTAGTGTTTTGCAATATAATAACATATAAACTAAGTCTGTAAGTGGTTCCAATAAATAATTACACATTATTGAAGTTGTAAACTACATAGAGAATCCTGTATTATTTCCGGTCGGGTCAGATTTAGCCATGGCGCCAGTCCTCGCGTGATAATTTTCGGCTTACGTTAGTCGGGACAATCTGTAAAAAAATAAGGGGGAAAATCCACCTATTTCGGTGCAACACAATCACATAGCTCACGTTCTTGTTGATCCATGTTTAGGGTCTAGAGACACCTTGGTCATCAGCTCATTTGTTCAAAAAATTTGGGATGATTGCTTTGCCTCCACTATCAAGGCCATTTATACTGTTACGAAAATTATTGTCGATTTTCTGCATCATCATCATCATCTCCCCTTATCCAGCTCCTGCCGGGTCGGGGTATTTATGGCACTTCTCCACTTTCCTTCCACCATTCTTCTTCCACGATCTTGTCCCAGTTCAGATTTATTTTTTCTTACGCTGTTCTTCACTGAATCGATCCACCTTGTTCTAGGTCTTCCTCTTGCTCTCTTACCCTTGCACTTCGCCTCCAGCATCTGTCTTGGTATTCTATTTTCCTCCATCCCCTTCACATGTCCAAACCACCTTAGTTTATTCTTCCCAATTCTCTCATTTAGTTTTCCCATCCCAACTTCCTTCCTAACATCTTCATTCCTCACTCTGTCTTTCCTTGTCTTTCCTATCATACTTCTTAGGAATTTCATTTCACTGGCTTGGATTCTACTCTCTTGCCTGCTCGTCAGGGTCCAAGTCTCAGCTGCAAAGTTAATATGGGAACATAGTACACTTTATACATTACCTCCTTGCTTTTCCTTGGTACTTCCTTATCCCAAACAAGTTTTCTTACACTTTGATAGAATGCATTGCTCTGCTGTACCCTCCTGCCAATCTCCATGTCCAACCTACCAGTTTGCATCAATTCACTTCCTAGGTATTTGAACGTATCCACAATTTCCAAACTCTTGACTTCCAATTTTCACAGTGCCCTTTCCTTGTCTTTCCCCTCTTGTCATCACCATGGTCTTGCTTTTCTCTATACTGATTTTCAGGCCGTACTTCTGAATATTTTCGTTCAGTGCATCTAGTTGTTTTTGCACTTCTTCGGTGTTCCTTCCCCAGACCACAATATCGTCTGCAAATAATAGTAACTTCATTTCTTTATGTCCATATGCTTCCTTTGTTTCCTTTACAATTTCATCCATTACCATTATGAACAAGAGAGGTGACAGCACACTCCCCTGTCTTAGTCCAGTCTTGTTCCTAAACCAATCTGTCTTTCCAACTGGGGTCAGTACCCTGCTAACACAGTTGTTGTACATTGCTTGCACCATTTCCAACATTTCACTTCCCAGTCTCTTCTTAACCATGGTTTCCGATACCTTCTCTCTGGGGGCACTATCATATGCCTTTTCTAGATCTATGAAAGTCATGACCAAATCCTCTCCATATTCCCAGTTCTTTTCCATCACCTGCCTCAAGCTAAAGATTGGGTCCACTGTGGATCTTCCACTCCTGAAGCCATACTGTTCCTCTTGCAACTCTCCTTCCACCTTTCTTCTCATTCTTCTTTCTAATATCCTTTCCAGTATTTTTACTATCTGTGATAAGAGGGTGATCCCTCTATAGTTATTACACACCTTCTTGTCCCCCTTCTTAAACACTGGTATTATTAGCCCTTTCTCCCAGTCTTCTAGTACACATTTCCATTTCCACACACACTTTAGCAGTCGATACAACCATTGTATACCAACAGGTCCAGCAGCCTTTATCATTTCTACACTGATTTCATCCACCCCTGTTGCTTTTCCCATCTTCATTTTCTGTACTGCTAATTCCACCTCCAGCATTGTATATCATCTTCTGTTATAGAGTCGTCAGGCTGTGTCACTTCCATCTCACCTGTACAATTGTTCACATTCAATAGCTTATCGAAATACTCCTTCCATCGTCCCTTTACAATTTCTAAAAAATATAAATAAATCTCATTTTATATTTGGATAGTTCATAGGATGACACCAGGTGTAAAATTACTTCATTAAAATCTGTACGACTACGGCGCAAGACCTCGTGTTATATTTTTCATGCCAGTTCTCAAGAGTTAATAAGATTGTTTCAAGTAACTTGTCACTCCACGACCCTGACAAAGACCTTATTCATATTGTGACGCCATTCTGTCCCTAATGTTGAGTGTATTGTTCCAGACGTATCTGAAGGAGATCTTGAAAGATGTTTGCGATTACAACCTGAAGAATCCTCACAGGAACATGTGGGAACTGAAACCAGAGTACCGACATTACAAGGAGCCGCTCCAACCCCAACCAGCACCTCCGGAAACCGATTGATATTTGGGTGTGCTGATGAAGTATTTTATGTGCCCAGGGAATGCTTCATGTATATGGACACTAAATCATGTTATGATAAAAGATTGCTGTGCATAAGCACTCTGGACAAAGAAAAATTTGTTTCTGCTATGTTATAACTTTTTTTTTTTTGTGCTAACTACAGCCGATTCTCAATATCTCGAACTTCTATTACCCAAACATACTTCCTAATAATTTACATGTATATTTTTCTCTTTAATATTTGAAAATTTTAGAAGAGTACTTGTATTTTGATACCTATTTCTCTGATGTTTAAATAGATAATTGGGTGAAATCTATAATTCTTAATCTGATGTTATTGATACAGTTAGTCAAGCAAAGTTATTATTGTCAAGCATTTGGTTTCAATTTTATGAAGTTTTGATTTCGTCAATATCTTTTAGCCTTTATTTGAGTTCTTTTTTTAATTTTAAAAATCTTTTTTGATTACTTCCAATTTACTTCACAGCTTTTGGTTTGTAAGCATCTATAACTTCAGAAAATGTCAACATGATCCGGCATGTGCCTCCTGAGAAAAAGGTCCAAAATATCGAAAAATTTTAATCTAGAGAAAATTAAGGTTAAAGAAACAGTCGTTTCAACAAAGTTAAAGTGGTATGGACATATGATGAGAATGGGAGAGGAGAGAGTACCAAAGAAAACTTTCTGTGAAAAGATGACAGGGAAGAGACCACGAGGAAGGCCCCGAAAGAGATGGGCAGATACAGTGTGGGAGTGTGTAGAGAAGAGAGGAGGAAAACCTGAAGAAGTACTAAAAACAGGAGAGGAGTGGTAGAGAGAGACAGGAAACGTTGGAGGTCCTTAATTCACAACCCGACCCAGGAAGCTGGAAACGGGAAATGAAGATGATGATGATGAAACAGTTGTTTCATGTAATTGACGTATGCATGGTTACATTAAAATATCAATAATGACCTCAAATATAGTTTCCATACCTATGGGTTATATATTGGTGTAATCGGGAAAGAATGGAGAATTTTTTGAACCTAAAAACAAAAAATGGTGTTTTCGGTCATTCCACTCGACCTGGTTCCCTCAAGTCGAATTTCTATAAGTTGATTTATTCGATATTTCGAAGCGTAAATCATATCTCTGGCACTTAAACTTGTTCTGAATTTCGAAATTTTACATATTTTTTGCAGTGCAACTTGTCTCTTTCGAAGGTTGTAGTTCAATTTTTCCACCAATTGCTGTAGTTGAGCCAACCGTATGCAACTTCCATACTGCACTATGATCTCGATAGAATCTCATATCCGCCTAAACCGCCGGAGACGCTGATAGCTCCACGTTATTTTCCTACATTTCGGAGGCACTGGAATTTGAATAGCCTATTATTGCTCTTTTTATTAATCAGCATCATCTCCATTTCCTCTTTT
The DNA here is from genome assembly GCA_946902985.2 of Meconema thalassinum. Taxonomy (NCBI): domain Eukaryota; kingdom Metazoa; phylum Arthropoda; class Insecta; order Orthoptera; family Tettigoniidae; genus Meconema; species Meconema thalassinum. Next base: position 124,849,616 of record OX336398.1, read on the forward strand.
TTAGCTGACACCGGGTGGGGGCAAATATGGTTCCTCTCCACTTTTTTCTGTCGTTCCACCAGTCCTCTTCCGACACGGTGTTCCAATCTAGGTTCCATTTTCTAATGCTGTTCTTCATCAAGTCCATCCAACGGATTCTTGGTCTTCCTCGTCCTCTCTTTCCTGTCATCCGTCGTTCCAGTGCTAGTCTTGGTAGCCTTACTTCATTCATCCGTTTGACAAGTCCATTTCAATCTGTTTTGCTCCAGTTTGTCATTTAGTTTCTGTACTCCCAGTTCTTTCCGTATACCTTCATTTCTCACTCAGTCTCTCCTCGTTTTCTGGACCAGGAATCTCATCTCAGCTGCCTGTACTCTGCTCTCATCCCTCCTAGTCATTGTCCAAGTTTCTGCTGCATATGTCATTATAGGAATATAATATGCTTTGTAGGTAACTTCTTTAGCCTCAATTGATATATCCTTGTTCCATACTTGTCCCCGTACCTGTTGGTAGAAAGCACACCTGAGTTGTATTCTTGTGCTAATTTCCAAATCTAGTGTTCCATCTTCAGTCAGTTCACTTCCCAAGTATTTGAAGTGTTTCACCACTTCTAATTCCTTATCTCCGACTTTGATTATTCCTTTTCCTTGTTTCTCACCTCTACTCATCACCACTGTTTTACTCTTCTCCACATTTATCTTTTAATTTTATGGTCTGCATAGGACCACTTTAGTCAGGTTTTTCTTCTTTTTATCTGCTCAATACCATTATTATTTATTATACTGATGGATGAAATTATAAAACGAGTAAAACAGAGTATCAGTAATGATGAAGTGAATGCTTTGGTATTTTCAGATGATGTGGTGATTTGGGGAAAGTTAGAAAAGGAAGTACAAAAGAGACTGGACATTTGGAATGAAAATTTGAGGGAGTTTGGAATGGTAATTAGTAAAAAGAAAACTAGTCATGTACTGTAGAAAAGAGAAAAAGAAAAGTCAAGTAAACATAGATGGGGTACAGTTAGAGAATGTAGAACAGTTTACATATCCAGGTAGCACTATAAATGGAAATAATTACATCAACATTAAAATTAATAACGGACTAAGTAAAGGTACAACATGTTATCATCAAGTCAGAGAACTTTTATGGGATGACAAAGTACCCAAGAGAACTAAATTAATATTATATAAACAGTAGGCTATTTCATACCAATTGTAACACATGGACTGGAAACACTGGTGACGAATAAAAGGCAAAATAGTAAGATACAAGCAGTAGAAATGAAATTTTTAAGAACTTCAGCTAAAAAGACAAGAAGGGATAGAATTCAAAATATTAAAATCAGAGAAGAGTTAAATATGGAACCGTTAAATCAGAAGATACAGAAAGCAAGGTTACGTTGGTTCGGACATGTAAAAAGAATGGGTGAAGAAAGAGTAGCAAGAAGGGAATTAGAAAGAGACCATTTGGAAGACCGAGAAGAAGGCGGTTGGAACAAATTTTGAAGGACATTGGAGAAGCTGGATTGGATGTGGCAGAAGTGATGGAACAGGAAAAATGGAAGGACAGAAAGGAGTGGAGGAGGCTTGTAAACCACACCCGGGTGACTGGAGTGGGACTTTGATGATGATGAATACTTCTTCATTCTCTCTGAGCATAATTTTTTTTTCTTCGTCTGGAATTGCTCTTCCTTTGCTCTGTTTGTTGATCTTCGTCTGTAGAGTTGTGTGTTTGTCTTTCAATATTGTTAGTGCCGTCTTGTAAGTTAAGTCTTCTATTGTAATATTTAACTGTCTCATGTTCTGTGATCCATCTAATGTTGCTCTTACTCTTCCAAAAATGTTCTATTATTTTCCTACTGATTCTATTTTTTGGTGACCTTATTACATGCCCCAAGAAAGTTATTCGCTTCTTTTTATGAAATAATTTCTTTTCTTTTTTTCAGTATTGTTTATTTACTCTAGTTTCTCTTTTACTTGTTACATATGGCAGAAATGTAGGTTATGTTCCCCTATGTTCAGCGTGGAGCGTCACCTCACAACGGGAAGTTGCATATGGTCGAGTTTAGTTCACACCGCCGTCCCCGTGGTGTTGGGGTAGCGCACCTGCCTCTCATACGGAGGCCAAAGGTTAGATTCCCGGTTCCGTCAGGGATTTTAGAAACTGATGTGAGGGCTGGAACTGGGTGCACTGAGCCTCGTGACGACAATTGAGTAGCTGTCTGACAGTGAGGCAGTGCCCCGGTCACGAAAACCAAGATTAACGGCCAAGGGGACACGATAAGCTGACCACGCGTCACTTCAATATCTGCAGGCCAAATGGCTGTGCAGAGGTTGCTTGGTAGGCCTAGGCCCTTCATGGGCTGTAGTGCCAGGGGTTATTATTATTAGTTCACAACACTTTCTTTCAATTCTCGCCGCTTTCTGCTCTAACTGCTAGTTTCATTACAGAGCACATTGTCGTGTTTAAACACTGCGTCAGTTATGTCACAGGCGGCTTCTGTGGCGTACTCGGTAGCATGCTGAGCTTCCATGCACAAGATAGCGGGTTCAAACCCGGCCAACGCCATCGGATTTTTTAAGAGCGTTAAAAATCCCTCAGTATGCCTTCCTTCGGAGGGGAAGTAAAGCCGGCGGTCCCATGTCATAGATTTATGGCATGTTAAAGAACCTTCCACGAATTGCACCTGTGTGAAGCTAAATTGGATAGGTTAAGAATGTAAACAACGCTCTTAGGTTTCTAAGTTCGTTGCCAAGAGCCGACTGCGGTGGCGTCTAGTAGCTAAGTTCTGAACTTGGCCTAGTAGTCGTTGTCGGTGGCGCTTGGCGGCAAAAGTAGGAACTATTTGAAAAATTCTAAGTTGCAGTACCTAAATTAAGAAACAGATAACACACACTAATACAGTCATCACAATTAACACCGGTTATCAGACAGATTCTACACACACCCAAAGTACACGGGGCTACATGACCGCATTGTCGCAGCCCCTAAACTTAAGAACCAACCAGTTATGTCACAGGCAGCACATTGCATTTTCCGATCCGTATGTCACAAATGTAATAATTTTCCTACATATCACCTTCACTGGAATTTTCCACATGTCTAATTTATTTCGACATCCCCTAACAATTGGAGATATCGAGGTTCGGCTTTAAATTTTATCACTTGGTAACAACTTGACTGTAAGCTTCCGTGGCTTAGGCGGCATAACGCCGGCCTCTCACCACTGGGTCAGTGGTTCAAATCCCAGTCGCTCCTTGTGAGATCTGTCCTGGACAAAACTGAGGCAGACAGGTTTTTCTCCGGGTACTCCGGTTTACCCTATCACTAATTTCATTCCAGCAACACTCTCCACTATCATTTCATTTCATCTGCCATTCCTTCAATCATTGCCTCAGAGGAGTGCAACAGGCTTCGGCAGCCGGCACAGTTCATATCCTCGCCGCTAGATCGGGGCTTCATTCAAACCATCCCTGACCCGGTCGGTCGACGGGAAGCAGGCTGTGGATTTTCATCTTTTCAACAACCTGACTATAAGGAAACTCAAAATCACACAGAGGACACTTCAGCATTTAATAAATATGTTTTCTGTTGTTGCGTCTTGTCCTCTCTGTCTGAATGTGAACTGAAACCATGAAAAAGCAGTCTTAACCTATTTCTAGGGGCAGATGACCTCGCTGTGCCCAAGGTTGCAGGAACGAATCCTGGCGTAGCCAGTTGGCATTTGAGGGTGCGCAAATGCGAGGGAGCCACATCAGTAGATTACTGGCACGTTAAAGATCCCCTTCGGGGAATAATTCCGGCACCCCAGCGTCTCTAAAAGTCGCTGTAGTGAAAAGGGATGTAAAACAAATAAGATTATTACTATCTTGTATTATTCTAATATGATCGATAGACTTGTGGCAGTCTTGCCCATCAATTACCCCCTTCCACCCCATATACGAGGAGCTAACGGAGTATTAACCATTTTGTTAGCGTTGTTTTAAAATATGTGTGACGTTCGGAGATGAAGAAGGGAAAGCTAAGGTTCCCTAGGAATGTACTCCTTAAACTTTGAAATTACTATTACAGTCATCACAATTAACACCAGTTATCAGACAGATTCTACACAGACCCAAAGTACGCGGGGCTACATGACCGTGTTGTTGCAGCCCCTAAACTAAGAAACCAACGAAACTTTGAAATTACTGTATATAAATACCCATTGCCTCAGTATTGACCGAGGAGAAAATTTTATTGGAGGATTAGTCTCGTATAGAAATGGCAAGTTCAACTTTCAAAAAAGCTTTATTCTGTGATGATACCGAAAATGTAAAACTAAGACAGCATATTGTGAAATGTTACGTTTGGTCCATCTTGCTTTATGGAGTAGAAGCTTGGACTTTAAAATCGTCCTCCATTAAACGGCTTGAAGCTCTGGAAATGTGTTTCCATAGAAGTTGGTTGGTTCTTTAAGTTTAGGGGCTGCGACAACGCGGTCATGTAGCCCTGTGGACTTTGGGTGTGTGTAGAATTTGTCTGATGTCTGTTAGGTAGTCAGCCCGAAGGCTGGTTGGATCCTCAAAAAGTACCGCCGTTACGTTATGTGAGTAGATACCCACAAAAACCCAAGGCAGCACTATTTTGAGGCGTTCTAGGCAAGAAGAGGAGTGAGGTAGTTTGCCATTGCTTTCCTCACTGAGTCAGAACAGTAGTCCTAACCCTATGAGTTGAACCTTTCACAGCATTCACAGGCACTGACTGTGCCTCGAATGCCATTACTAAGCCCCACCCATACCTCAGTAGCTTCCATATAATCACAGCCATGAGTGAGACTGAGACATCGGTGAAAAGCCACCTTTTACTCTAGCCTGTGCCAACTGACAAATGCAAAAGTACTGTATTCATCAAGAGATGGCGAACAGGCAACCGGTGTTAATTGTGATGACTGTATTAGTGTGTGTTATCTGTTTTGTTTTTTTATTTAAGTACTGCAACTTTGAATTTTTCAAATAGTTCCTACTTTTGCCTCCAAGCGCCACCGTCAACGACTACTAGGCCAAGTTTAAAACTTAGCTACTAGACGCCACCGCAGTCGGCTCTTGGCAACGAACGTAGAAACCTAAGAGCGTTGTTTACATTCTTAACCTATTCAATTTAGCTTCACACAGGTGCAATTAGTGGAAGGTTCTTTAACATGCCATAATTCTATGACATGGGACCGCCGGCTTTACTTCCACTCCGAAGGAAGGCATACTGACGGACTTTTACCGTTCTTAAAAAATCCGACGGCTTCGGCCGGGTTTGAACCCGCTATCTTGGGCATAGAAGCTCAGCATGCTACCAACTACTCCACCGAAGCCGCCGATTTTTTATTTTTTTTCCATAGAAGGATGCTGAAAATCCCTTGGATAGATCACATCTCTAGGGAACGGAGCAAACTCTTAAGGGGGAGCTGATGATTACCATCAAATGTAGGAAAATTGCATACCTGGGTCATGTGTTACGTGTTGCAAAATACACAATATTACACCTCATTTTAAAGGGTAAAATTGACGGGCGTCGAAAAGCGGCCAGGATAAGGGAGTCTTTGTCTCCGGAATCTTCAAGACGGGGCTTGCACAAGAACTATTGAACAGCTATACAGTGTTGCTGAAAATAGATGAACACTATCCATATTAACCCTCTTAGTATGCCAAGAGTGCCAGACTGATTTAGAGGATTTTGCAGGTTCACACTCTGGGCTATATAATTCACAATAACCAACACAATGGCTTGAAACTAGAGAACTCACTTACTTCTGAACTACACTTAAACATTATCAAGCTCTTGTTTATTCAAAATAAAAATATTTTTGGAACATTTTCAAAACACAACAAATAAGAAAAACTGATATAGAACAAAATATAATCAAAAATTCAACCAACAGATAGGTTTTTTTTTTTTTTTTTTTTTTAGCGTATGGCTTTTTAGTGCCGGGAGTGTCCGAGGACAGGGTGAACTACAAGTACCGTTGGGGAGGAAAGTTGGAATGGTAGGGTGAGGAGTTGGAAGGTAGCGGCTGTGGCCTATAGTTAGGGACCAACCTCGGCATTTGCCTGGAAGGAAGATGGGAAACCACAGAAGACCATCTTCAAGGTTGCCGGCGGGGGGATTCGAACCTCCTCGCCTCCCGGATGTGAGCGACTGCCAGCAGTCATGCCGCAACAACCTCGGCTAACTCACCCGGTACAGATAAGTAATGTTCACTTCTGTGTAATCTCCCATTCGAGATGAATAAACACGTAAAATATCATCATCATCATCTTGTACAGTTTCCAGCCCCAGGCTGGGTCTGTTTGGAACATAAGCCTCGCCACTTAGTTCTTTCTTCCCACCACCTCTCCGCTGTCACTCTGGTCCAGTCCTCGCCTCTCTTCTTGACACATTCCTCCACTCCTTTCAGCCATCTATCTCTTGGTCTTCCCCTTGGTCGTTTCTTCTGCATCTGCATCTCATGTATCCTCTTGGGAATCTTCTTCTCATCCATTCTCTTTAAGTGTCCATACCACCTCAGTCTTGATGTCTCAATCCTACCTTGCAAGGGCTCCTCTTTCACCATTTCCCTGACCTTTTCATTCCTCACCCTGTCTCTTCTTGTTACTCCGATCCTACTTCGCAGGAACTTCATTTCACCTGCCTGTATTCTGCTTATGTCTCTTTTCTTCATTGTCCACGTTTCTGAAGCATAGGTCAGTATCGGGATATAGTAGCTTCTGTATAACACTTCTTTGCTTTTTTGTGGGACATCTTTATTCCACACGTAAAATATCACTAAAGCTAAACAAAACACACAGAAAAAAATATTTACAAAAAGATAGGCTTCAGGATTTACCCCTACCCTGTCAGGTGAGGGTTGGTATTTTACATCTGGCCCTACCTGACTTCACGGAAATCGTGAAACTCCTGGATATTGTTGTCGTCATCGCAATTTCTGTCATTCGGAAGCTCACTATCACCTTAGGCCTAATAACACGCGGTCGGATGTTTACATCAATCCCGCCACTATTACTTTCACTTTCCACTTTCTTATCTATTGGAGGATTTAATTCCTCATTCGATTAATCGTCATCCTCTTCTTCACTCAAATTATTTAAGTACATAGCCAGATCATTGCCGTCAAGAAATTTACTTCTCCCGCTTGCTGCCATTTTACTCAATGTGTCATAGATGTTACACGGCACGGATGAACACTGATTTCTAAAATTCACAGAATCGGAACTAGGGAACTTACGCCTCATCTAGCGACGTAGTTAAAAACTACTATCCTTTCTCTGTGGAATCACACATATAGTGCCGCCTCCTGGCAAATCCAGCCTTACTAAATCCGTATAAAAGTGCGGTCTGTTCAAACGACGATATATCGTTGCTGGCAATTTAGGTGTAAATACGGAACAACGATATATCATTGTCTAGGACTCTTAAGGGTTAAAACTCAGCAATTTTTCTAGGTTTGAATCGTGTCTTGTGTGGGGTTTCGCTGATGCGCCACCTTGGTGTCCTGGGCGAAACCCCACACAAGACACACCACAAACCTAGAAAAATTGCTGAGTTTTAATTCACTGGCCGTGAAAGCCAATATACTAACTATCAATATTGATCGCCAATGTCCGGGAGACTAGGCAGGATATATAGAAGAAGAAATCCTTTACAGTAATATAACATGGTATTGAGCAAAAGACTTCCGCTTAGCTGTCGCCTCGGAGGTCTGGGTTGGATTTCCGGCTCTGCCAAGAAGTTCTTAATTCTGGTGCGAGGGCTGGAACGCGGTACACTTGGCCTCGTGAGACAAAACGGAGAAGAGGCGAGTACGATTACCACCGCAGCCTTTCTGGAAGTGGTTTTCCGTGATTTCCTGCTTCTACTCCAGACCATCACTATAACAGAAATTTCCCACAACCCCTAAATTACACAGGGACTGCGATGGCGCAGTCCATAAGATAAGCAACAAGAACAACATATCCTCACTGAATTTTCTCTCGTTCCAAATTGCATGCTCTGCTTATTATTCATTATTTTCATCCTAGCTCAACAACATATTAGCGTGGGCCGCACAACATTAAGTTCATTATAAAACTCATTCCTGATTTTGGTGTATTTATTCCTGTCGTATCTTACTAAATAGACTTCAGGTTGTTTCGGAGAAGTTACTACCTGAATCTCAGTGTGGATTTCGGGCCTCTCGTGGTACAATCGACATGATCTGCGCAAGACAACTCCAAGAGAAGTGCAGGGAACAAATGACACCTCTGTTCTTAGTGTTCTATGACCTTGAAAAGGCCTTTGATACGGTTCCACGTAGCGCTATGCGGATGGTCTTGAGGCGCTTTGGATGCCCCGAACATTTTGTTAGTTTGATCCAAGCTCTCCTTGATGGCATGGTTGGTCAGGTATTATATCAAAATGATATCTCAGAGGAATTTCCAATTACAAATGGACTCGAGCAAGGATGTGTACTTGCACCTACACTTTTTGCCCTGTACCTGGCAGCTATCCTTTATGAGACATCGCCTGAAAACTACTCAGGTGTGAAAATTAAATATCGATATGATGGGTGGGGGGGCTCTCCAACCAGGCCAGACTCCGTTCCAAAAGATTAACCTATTCCACTCGGGTCACAGAATTGCAATATGCAGATGACAGTGCTTCTCCAGCCCACACACCAGAAGAGCTTCAGCAGTCTGCCAACTGTTTCAACAGAGCTTATGAACGTTTTGGCCGGACTGTCAACATTCAGAAAACCAAAGTACTAACTCAGCCTGCTCCTGGAACCATCCCCCCAGATTTTGATATCGACATATCTGGCTCAGCTCTGAAAAAGGTGGAACACTTCTCGTACCTTGGTAGTATTCTATCCGCGAACTGTACCTCTGAGAAGGATGTGGAAAACAGAATTCAGGCTGCCCATGTGGCTTTTGGACGTCTCTCACATCGTGTGTTTCTGAATAAAGATCTAAGTATCTGCACCAAAGTATTGGTGTACCAAGCTGTTGTTATTTCTACGCTACTCTACGGATGTGAAACCTGGACCCTATATCGCCGGGACATCAAGAAACTAGAACGCTTTCATCAACAAAAACTTAGATCAATCATGAACATCAAATGGGATGACTATGTAACTAATATAGCAGTCCTTGAGAAAGCAATGATAAACAGTATTGAAGCCTCCATTGTTGGTCATCGGCTTGGATGGGCAGGCCATATCCATCGTATGAGTGACAGCAGACTACCTCGGCAAATCCTGTATAGTGAACTCAACACTGGCAAGAGGCCATGTGGTGCTCCTTTAAAACGATATAAAGACCAACTCAAGCAGACCATGAGGAGAGTAGAGATAAACCCAAATACTTGGCATACTCTTGCACTGGATCGCCCTCGCTGGCGTGCTACCATCTCAGCTGCAGTTGCACAGTTTGAGCAGGAGCGTCGTAGACAGGAAGAGGAAATTCGCCAGAGGAAGAAGATACGTCAAATACTACCACGTCCTCCACCCTCCATCAGATGCAACATATGTGGTCGCATGTTCTATGCGAGAATTGGCCTGATAAGCCATCAGCGCCATCTTCATCGTCTGGACTAAAGATTATGGAACTGCAGGCGAGAAGCGTAAACTCGGATACGAGTATCGGCTGACGACGATTCCTGTCGTTTATGTTAAGTGGTTCATAATCCCAGCATAAATAAGGTGGCCTTAACATGACTGGTTTATTACAGGCTGCTCCGTAAATTATGTAGGTTATTTTAAAAATACCATCTCCATGGTTTCCACAGGCAGGAAAAGTTACGAATAGTCAGGAATTTTGGTTTTGGTCAGGAAAAAGAGTGACAAAATGGCGTGAATCAGGAAAAAATGGCGAAAAGTATTAGAAAGTCAGGAATTTTATATTAACCATACAGTATTTTGTGTTTTACAGCCATTTTTTGATGTTACTAGTTCAACTAATCTAAAAGCAATAACTCACTGGACATTATGGTAAGTTTCCATTTTTACAGTACATCATAGTAAAAACCTCTTTTACCTATTTTTTGTACGCTTTTTTGGCGTTGGTGTAGGGATGTGGCGACCCCACCGCCCAGCACATTGCACTACGTGTCTGCAATCAGCCTCTAAAATATTGTGACTTCACATTCATAAACAAGAGAATTAAAATGCCAATCATTTGATATTTCCTATTTCCATAATGGTAATTTTGATATATATTTTATTTGTTTGCTCAATAAACCTTTTTTCCGATGTTACGTTGACTTCACGAGTCAGGAATTTTGTTGAAAAGTGGTCAGGGAAAGTCAGGAAAATTGACATTGAAAATTCTGTGGACACCATGCATCTCTTTTTAGTCGGCAAAATCACTACCAGCCTACTCTGAGCATCAGAGGTCTTCCAGTAGAGCAGGTTGGCCAGTTTAAATATCTAGGGAGTATCATCACTGACGGTTTAGATCCCGACGTTGAAATCAGAAGTCGCATAGAAATAGCACGTAGTGTCTATAGAAAAATGTAATCTTGCTTCATCAATGACTACTTAAATCTGAAGCTCTGTCAAAGATTGGCTCGAACTTATGTCTGGTCGACACTCTATTGAGGCTTGGACTTTGAAGGCTAGCACCATGAAAAATCTAGAGGCATTCAGAAATGTGGATCCATCGAAGAATACTAAAAGTACTCTCTAACGATAAAGTTACGAACAAAGATGTCTCAAAAGAGCAAACAGTGATTGCCAACTTTTGTCTGCAATTAAACGTCTTAAGACTGCCTATTTAGGTCGTGTACTTAGAAGCCAAGAATACCAGCTGCTTCAACTAATATTGCAAGGCTAAATAGATTGCCGACAAGGACGTGGCAGACAACACATGTCCTGGCTTGAGAACATCAAGGAGTGGTCAGGGATTCAATCTGCAGGAGAATTGTTACGGCTTGCAGCTTCCTTTGCCATGGTGATCGCCAACATTCGGGGGACCGAACATGGCACTTGAAGAAGAAGGGCGTTTAAGTTTGATGGGACCAAGATGTTTGCACTACAATTGTGGTAAAACTGTACTTAATGGAACAATATATGAGGGTTATCTTAACTTGGATTATAGGAATTGTTATTGGACCACAATATTTGAATGGTGAATCCGGGAGAACGATGCTTAAGGGAACGATAGGTCAAGGTTTCACTGTATTAATGTTAATATTGTATGATAGTGTAACAAATTTATTTTTTTGGTCCAGGGTGCTTGAATGTTTAATGGTAGGAAGAAAACTACCGTATATAGGTTTATAAAATTTCATCGCATAGCATATTCGTATTTGTGCGCCAGTCAGTTTCACATACTGCCGCGACTTTATAACCTGGCGCCACTTTGTCAGAGGGAAAATGTCTCATCTTTATACTTGCGGGCTATGAACCGCGAAGCGAGCGGCCAGCTTCGTCAGCACGTTCCGCGAGCTTTAACCTGTCGTGATCTTGTCAGAAGAAAGAAGCCTGTCTCTGACTGCAGGCTATGACTCACGCCATGCTCACGCTACGCGAACGACTGGACCACTGCACGCTAACCAACGATCGTGCTCAACGCAACACCAGGGTCGGGGGAGTGAAACTTATGTGGATCTATCGCTTCTGTGAGTTGGCCTCGGAATGACGAGATTCAATAAGCTGGGGTACGAAGCGCTGCTAGTCCCACACACAAGGGACACCTCATGCCAGTCTATCCGAGTCTAGCATCAGCTACTTCCGTGAAAACATCGCGAAAGAGAGACCCGTGCGTGATGATACGCATTGGTGTCCAAAATGAGAAAATACAAGAATTGTACTATGATCTTGATGAAAGTGAAATGCCTGTGGTTACATAATAAGCAAATAATAATAAGAGAGCGCACAAGCCTGCAGCAAATAATGATACAATGTATATTTAAAAATTGTGGTTTTCTTCTTTGAACTTGAATATTCTTCGCATAATCGTCGCACCCTGCTATTTTCCACGAATTTTAGGCTAAAAATGTGCGACGATTATGCAAGAAAATACGGTAATTTTATGTGAGTGACTGTTTAAAGCTGTGCTATTATGTCCTTTGCAAATGTATTTATATATAAATAAATAAAACTGATTGGTGTGTGTTTCTGGAAAGAACATCACTCTCCAGCAGTTCATCATCATCATCTTGCACAGTTTCCAGCCATTGGCCGGGTCTGTTTGGAACACAAGCCTCTCCAACGTCTTCTGTCTTCCCACCATTTCTCAGCCTCCACCCTTGTCCAGTCTTCTCCTCTCTTCTTCACACTTTCTTCCACCCCCTTCAGCAGTCTTCCTCTCGGTCTCTTTCCTTCCCACTTCGTCTCGTGTATCCTCCTGGGTATCATCTTCTCCTCCATTCGTTTTACATGTCCATACCATCTAAGTCTATATTTCTCTATACCATCCTGTAATGGTTCCTCCTTCCTTAATTCTCTGGTCCTCTCATTTCTTATTCTGTCCATCTTTGTAGCTCCCATACTGCTTCTCAAGAACCTCATCTCACTGGCCTGTATTTTGCTCTTCTCCCTTCCTTTCACAACTCAGGTCTCCGAGGCATACGTCAGGATAGGGACATAGTACATCCGATATATGATCTTTTTGCTGTTCTGAGGGGCATCCTTGCTCCATAACATGCTTTTCACACTCCTCCGGAATGCTTCTGCCTGTCTCCCCCGCTCATTTATTTCTCTATCGTTTCTTCCATTATGTTGTATCAGGCTTCCCAGATACTTAAAACTCTCCACTTTCTTCAGCTGATCCCCGCCAATTGTTATTCCCGTTGTGGTTCTTTCCTTCTTCCTTGTTGTGATCACCATCTCACTCTTATTTCTGCTAAATTTCATCCCATCTCCATCAGTTAAAATTTGTAATAAATGTTCCTCTATGGCTCTGCTATAAGTTAATGTCTGTGTTGTTCTGTATTTGGAAAGGGCCCAGTTGTCAGGTGTTGAGTCAGCGCTATACACCTGCATCATCATCATCAACTAGAGCAGTCTGCTTGGAGCACAAGCCTCTCCATCGTTTTCTGTCCATCCACCACTTCTCTTCTGTCACTGTTGTCCAATTAACTCCTTTTCTCTCGACACTTTTCTTCACCCCCTTTATCCACCTATCCCTTGGTCTTCCTCTAGGTCTCTTTTTCTTCCTCTCCATTTCCAGTATTTTCTGTGGTATTCTCTCTTCTCCCATTCTTTTCACGTGTCCATACCACTGTAGCCTTGATTTTTCACTCCTATCCTGTAGGGGTTCTTCCTTTAATATTTCTCTGACTATCATTTCTGGTTCTGTCCATTCTATTTACACCTATACGACTCCCCTGAAACTTCATTTCCACTGCTTGTATTCTGCTTTAATCTCTCTCCCTCATCACCCAAGTTTCTGATCCATACGTTAGGATCGGCACAAAGTAAGTCTTGTACATGATCCCTTTACATTTCTGTGGCACATCCTTGCTCCTTATCAGGCCTCTAACACTCTTGAAGAATCCATATATACACTTGTATATAAGTAGTTTTTTCAGTATTGAAAGTTGTTAATCATCTAAAACAGTCTCCAAAAGTAGATGCTGGTACCACACAGTTAAGTCGAGGATATCTCGTACTCCAGGCTTTCAAGGCTAGTTTCTGACCTCTTACCCCTCCGCTTAAAAGTGTCGTGATCAAGATTAGGTAAAGTTAAATTTGGGCTTTAGATAGGGATTTATTTCTTCCTTCTCTTTGGTAAACGCCCGTGTAATTATTGGTATTGATATTAAGTGAGGGTTTTTGATCAATAAACCGATTCTATTTTTATTTAATATCCCGGATCAGAATGCTCTTTGAGAAATACTGGGAGAAGAATAAGATGATAATTGCTGTTTTTCTTGATGTTGAAAAGGCATATGACCATATAACACGGAAACATATTTGGGAAAGCCTGAAGATATATTGCCCCTGTCGGACATCTCTACCAGGAGACCAGGAGCTGTGTTCAAGTCCAAACCAACAGATCAGAGTGGTTTGAAACCAAAAGTGGTGTTCAACAAGGTAGTTGTCTATCCCCACTACTCTTCTTTAATATTATGAATGAGGTAATATAAGCTGTAAAGAAGATAGATAAAACACCAAATGCATTAGTCTTTGCCGATGACGTCATGTTATGGAGCGAGACTGAAAGAGAAGTACAAATGAAGCTAGATCTTTGGAGGTCAGAGTTCGATAGGAAGGGACTAAGCATCAGCCGACTGAAGACAGTTGATATGGTAATGAGTAGGAAGCCCAAAGATATCCATCTCAGACTTGGTGATGACAAAATAAGTATTATTGATAATTTTAAGTATTTGGGTAGCTTTATCTCTGCGGATAACACCATTACACATGAAATCGGGAATAGAATACATACGGCTTTGCATTTCTATCACTCTGTATGCAATTTACTGTGCGATGAATCCTTTCCTCTAACATCCAAAATCACACTTTACAAAACCTATCTCATGCCCATATTATTTATTTATTTATCGTATGGCTTTTAGTGCCGGGAGTGTCCGAGGACATGTTCGGCTCGCCTGAGTCTGTAGCTGCTTCCAGCGGTCACCCTTATTAGGGTGAGCTACAAGTTCCGTTGAATTTCAAGTAGTTCCAACTTTCGCTACCAGATATCAATGATACCTAGTGGTGAACGTTGGAACTTTTGATATACCGTTCCGATGAAATCTAACCTAACAATTTAGCTTCACACAAGTTTAGTCTGTGGAAGGATCTTTTACATGCCATAAATCTATGACATGGGACCGCCGCACAGTGGGCCAGAAACTTGGAAGCGTGGCCAAAATATAACGAGTTGTTCAATTTGTACGAAAGTTAGTATGTAAGGGTTATCGAAGTTGCTGATTAAGAATATATCAAAAAATCAAAATGGGGGATCCAAGATGGTGGGGAAATATTGATAAAAGTCATTTTATTTATATAAAATTTTTTTTTTTTTGGAAATTACCGTGGTTGTTGATGGAGATTATCAGTTCAAAAATTTAATAAAACAAAATGGTGGATCCAAGATGGTGCACAAAAATTGATAAAAGTCTCTTTATATAAAAGTCAATATCTAGGGGTTGTTGTAGTTCATCATCATCATCATCTTGCACAGTTTCCAGCCACTGGCCGGGTCTGTTTGGAACACAAGCCTCTCCACGTCTTCTGTCTTCCCACCATCTCTCAGCCTCCACCCTTGTCCAGTCTTCTCCTCTCTTCTTCACGCTTTCTTCCACCCCCTTCAGCCACCTGTCTCTCGGTCTTCCTCTCGGTCGCTTTCCTTCCCACTTCGTCTCGTGTACTCTCCTGGGTATCCTCCTCTCCTCCATTCGTTTTACATGTCCATACCATCTAAGTCTAGCTTTCTCTATACCATCCTGTAATGGTTCCTCCTTCATTAATTCTCTGGTCCTCTCATTTCTTATTCTGTCCATCTTTGTAGCTCCAATACTGCTTCTCAAGAACCTCATCTCACTGGCCTGTATTTTGCTCTTCTCCCATCCTTTCATAACCCAGGTCTCCGAGGCATACGTCAGGATAGGGACATAGTAAGTACGTCCAATATATGACCTTTTTGCTGTTCTGAGGGACATCCTTGCTCCATAACATGCTTCTCACACTCCTCCGAAATGCTTCTGCCTGCCTCCCCCGCTCATTTATTTCTCTATCGTTTCTTCCATTATCTTGTATCAGGCTTACCAGATACTTGAAACTCTCCACTTTCTTCAGCTGTTCCCCACCAATTGTTATTCCCGTTGTGGTTCTTTCCTTCCTCCTTGTTGTGATCACCATCTCACTCTTATTTATGCTAAATTTCATCCCATATCCTTGTATTATTCCTTCCCCCACGTCCAACTGTTCCTGTACCTCCTCCTCCTTGTTTCCCCAAATCATCAAATCATCTGCAAACACCATTGCTTTCATCTTTCTTTCCCCAATTACTTGTGCCACTCGGGTCATTATGTCATCCATCACCACAATGAAAACTAACGGTGACAGTGCATTTCCTTGTTTCAGGCCGTTTCTCTGTTCCAACCAGTCTGATCTCTCTCCTCCCACTTTCACACAGCTCACGCTTCCCTTGTACATCTCCTTTATCCTCTTTATAGTCCATTTCTCTACTCCTCTATCCTCCAGGGACTTCCATACTTTGTTTCTGCATACACTGTCATATGCTTTCTCAATGTCCAGGAAGGCCATCAGTAGATCTGTTCCATACTCATAGTGCTGTTCTTGTAACTGCCTTGCAGCAAAAATCAAATCCACTGTGGACCTTCCTGCTCTGAAGCCATGTTGTTCTTCCCTCATCCCTCCTTCTATCCTTGTCCTAATTCTCTTTTCCAAAACTTTCTTGATGATCTTTGCTGCTGCTAATCGGTTTTGAAGCCGCTGGCTGCGAGCGAAGCGAGCAGGCCAGCGGTGCTAGGGGACCAGGTACCGTTGCGTCTATGCGCTACTCTGCCTGGTGTATTTTATTTTAGGGACGTAACAATGACTCATCAGTGTTATTCCCCGATAGTTTCTGCAATCTGTTCTACTACCTTTCTTGAAGATCGGGACAATTATTCCTTTTTTCCAGTCCTCTGGGGTCTTCCTTTCCTCCCATGCTGTCCTCATCACTCGGTACAACCACTGTATCCCCACCTCTCCCGCTGCTCTCACCATCTCCACACTCAACTCATCCACACCCGGTGCCTTCGCTCCTTTCATCTTGTTCACTGCATCTTCCACTTCTTTCCATGTTAAGTCCTTTTCTGTTTGCAGTTCATCTTCCTCTTCCCCGATTTCTTCCTCCTCACCATCTTTTCCATTTGGGTTCAGAAGTTCTTCAAAATATTCTTTCCACATTTTCTTCAGTTCTTCCCTATTTTCTATCTCTTGTCCCCTTTTGTTCACCATTCTAACATAATCCGTAGGATCCTTCCGCCTCTTATTTTTTACCATCCCATACAGGACCTTTCTTGTACCTTCACTATCCTTCTTCATCATCTTTGTCCACTCTTCCATCCACTTTCTTCTCTCCTCAGCCACTACTCTCTTTGCCTCCTTTCTTTCTTTCCTGGTACTCTTCCCTTGTCTCTACCGTCCTATTTTGATACCACCTCCTAAAGGCTCTATTCTTTTCCCTTACTATATCTTTTGTCTTCTCATTCCACCATGGTGTTTCCTTCCACCTCTTCTTACTACTTGTCCTCCCACATACTGCTTCTGCTGCACCTACTAGTGTCTTCTTAAATCTAGCCCATTCCTCTTCCACCCCTCTTTCTTCATCTGTTGGAATTCCTTCCTTTACCATTTTGAGGTACTCGACCCTTCTATCCCCTTCTTTCAGTTTCCATATCCTTATACGTCTTTCCTGGTTCTCAGTCCCTTTCTTCTCCTTACTCCCTCTCAGGTTCATTACCAGCAATCGATGGTTGCTATCCAGGTTCTCCGATGGTATAACCTTGATGTCCGTGATGTTCTTATTTAGTTCTTTCTCATTCAGTATATAGTCGACCACCGACTTCCTGGTCAAGTCATCACTGTACCATGTGATTGTGTGGCTCTCTCTTTTCTTAAACCAGGAGTTCCCAACTAGCAGGCTGTTCCTCTGGCAGAAGTCCAACAGTCTCTTTCCTTCCTCATTTCTTCTGCCCCAACCCTCTGGTCCTAGAACACTCTCATAACCTTGTCTTTCTCTTCCTACATGGGCATTGAGGTCCCCCATAACAATCATATTTCTTCCTACCAGCTGCTTCTGCAATTCCTCCTCTTCTTGTTGTAGTTAATGGTTAAATATACCGTAGGCTATAAGCTCAAAAAATGAAAAGCTCGAAAAAGGACCAAATAGAAGATGGTGTAAAATATTACAAAAAATAATTTTAATTCAATTATTCATTTAGTAAATTGTTTGTAATTATAATTACACGTCGTTTTCTTCCTCCTTTTCATATTTCATCATCTTCTCTTTCTTCTTCTGCTTCTTCAAGTGAATTGTCATCATCGGCATCATCTTCAAAGACTGTTTCCTCATCATCTGCATCGGAATCTTCGGCCACAGGAACTAAGAGGTCAACGGCTTCTGGCGACAAACTCTTCAGTTTCTTTGGTGATGATTTGCGTAGAGAAGAAATGTAGGGGTCTATGATTGCCAACGATCTCCTGAGCACGTCTTCCATAGTCTTAACTCTGTTCGAGAAAAACTCAGGCCATATTGCTTTATCAACTTACTGATTGTTTCTTGAGCATTATCAGACAGTTGACCGATGGGTAAAATGACCGAAGAAATAATTTCTGGTCCATGGATCAACAATCTATGGACTACTGTTGGCATGTTGTACCAGGGGTATTCTTTGTTGTAGTGTCTGGCAGTGCTATGGCGTAAGCTCAAAACTTTTCAACGTCGATTTGACGTTCGCTCGAAATCGCCTGCAAAATAATGTGAAAACGGTGGATTAGTTCTTCGGAAACTCTAGTTATCAACGCTGATGTTTGAGTGTTTTTAAAGAAACGTCGAGTGGTGTTTCCGTCCTTTTTCTACTTATTATATTCTTTACAATGCTTCTGAGCATCAATTATAATTTAAATTGTACACATGTAGCTCATAATTAATTAATTTTATTGTCATTTTTCAACATGTCTCAATAATGACATTTTGAGAGTATCGCGTAATACGTGGCTCAAAGCTGGAGTTTGTACTAGTAGGTGGATTTGAAGGTTAATTTACAAAGGTAATAATATATACTTGCAGACACAGTGCAAAAGAAAGCAGGATGTCGTGGAATTTGTAAGTTATCACTAGAGCTGGGATTTTTATGTAATATCAAGTGGCATAATATGTACATAAATATGTAACAAAAAGCACCAAAATATGTAGCAAAATTTGTAGATTGGGCAAATTATGTAATATCATATAATTAATACAAACTTAGCATTTTGTCAGTTACAACACACTAAACACGCTTTATATTACATTTTGTAGCACAGTGAACTATTAAGTATTTTTCGATGTTTTCTGGAGTCATAGAAAGGAGTTTGTCACTTAGGATGTTCTTATATGCAGAGAAAGATCTTTCAACATTACATGATGTAACTGGGGCAAATTTTAGGAGAGGAATTTTCGCTGGAGAAATATCCTCGGGAGGATCAACGTCATCTCCACTTAGAATTCGGCACACACTGTGAAATGTTGAATAACCAGGATTTCTCTTCAACACTTTTGCAATTTACTCAATACACTTGCACCAGTTTCCCCATGCACAGCACTTATCATCCTATCATCCTCTCAAATACCTGTCACTCATAATTACCTTAATCCCCCTGTTGAGAGGACAGACAACAGCCCCACATTAATTGAGAAACTTCAATTCAGCAATTTATTTCATATAAAAACAGGAAAACTCTGAAATATGAAATTTTATGTAATATCACTAAAAATATGTAGAATACCCACAAATATGAAAAAATATGTAAAATATGTAATTACATAGAAATCCCAGCTCTAGTTATCACTAGTTTTTAAAGACATTTTACAAATTTCTCGTGCATTTTCCGGTATTAAGTTAGTTAAAAGGAAACATGTATAATTAATGATTTAATAATAATATACATGTTTTTTAAATTAGAATATATCTCCTGGAACATCTTCCATATTGAATATATTCGCTTCACTTACACAGAACACAAATATTTATCTTTAAAGGAAATACTATTTTGTAGCCTAGCCGGGTGCACGCACCGCTAACAATGAATTGCCACGATTCACCTGAAATATAACGGACAAAATGAAGTTCTGCTCGTCGGCACAACCGGTATTCAGTAGTCCCAACATTACTGTAGCCAACCTGATAGTCCAAAATTCCCATCTAGAAACTTTCTTTTTTCCTTTTTGGCCTAGTTTTCAAGATTCTGGCCCACTGTGCGCCGGCTTTACTTCCCCTCCGAAAGAAGGCATACTGAAGGATTTTTAACTCTCACCGCAGGTGCACTTTGTATTCTCCCGGTTGCCGCAACGAGCGGTTGGGTTGTCCTAAGCACAGACTCCACATACCTGCGAGTTAGGACAGATGGCTCCAGGTGGGTGATCGAACTTCTGGTACCAGTCACAGCGCACTCGTTGTGTGGCGGGAGTCCGGAAGATGGAGACACCATTGCGCAAAAGGACGTCGATGGTGGATACAGTCTTGTTTAATACCCGTGGTGGCGGTGGTGCCAGAGGTGCCGTGGATCCGAACCACCTTGAAGTTTGGAGATATCACTTTTCCAGGAACTTCGTGGTCTTCCTACTGGCCATTTTCCTCTTGGTTCTTCTTTAAAGATTTGTAAGACCATCCTATCATCTCCCATCCTTAGTACATGACCAGCCCATTGAAGTCTTCTGGAGGTAATGATGCTGAGTTTTCCTATACACTTTATCTTCGAAAACCTGCAACTGGTGTTCTTCCTGCTTTGTTAAACTCCATGATTTTCCACCATAAGTTAGAACTGGCCTAATGATGGTATTGTATACTTTCAGTTTTGTATTTCTCATCAAAAAGGATTATTGATACAGCCCACCGTCGATAGAGCAATATTCATAGGACGATGAAAATGATATTGTTATGATGAGGTTTTGTTGACAGCACTGTACCTTAGAAGTCGGCAACTCCAGCTATCTGATATGACATCTAGAGGTAAAAATGAGAACCTTACCAAGTAGGGTACATTTGTCACGTGGTGACTGTTTGTATATGGTTTCTTGTATTGGTAAGCAGATCGTGGTAAATTCTTCGTGTTTATACATAAGTTTTACTCGTTGATAAGAATGCAAAATGAGTAAAAGTAAAGTATATTGCTCAGTTTACGGCTGTAAGTCGATGTATAAGAGGTCTGTGTATATACATTTTCATCACTTTCCTAAAGATGCAAATAGCAATAGCCGAAATGTGGCGATACCAAATAAATACGAGCAACAAGAGCGGGTTGGACCACTCACCACTACACTCACTGACGACAGGACGGGTTGTTCACTCACGCCGAGCCAAGCCGCACCTAGACACCCAAGCCGTACCAAGACAGCCAAGCCTACACCAGCCGAGGACAGCCAAGCTTCATCAGTCAGGTATTCTTCCCCGCTCCCTAGTTCATTTCCAATAATCCTACCAACCTCCATCACCTCGCTCTGCGATATCCGAGCCATTCCACTACGAGTCATATAGGCCTAATTTGACTTCGCAGGGTTAATACCTACCATCCAAATCAAGCAATTCCTGTCCACCCCGAGTTTTAATACAAGTTAAACTCATCCCTTCGTCCTACCAAGCAGCAAATAATTTCTAGAGTCTATGGTACAGCGAGCAAACTCAAATATAGCTTTTAAACGTAACAGCGCCATGACTCGAACTGCACAAAAACAAATACCAGCAGACAACCGATGCTTGATAATATGCAATTGACACATAAAATCCAGTGGAACACACAAATTAGATCACGTGTATCGCACATTTATACACTCACCGGCATAAAAAGCGAAACACTACGAATCTCGGACAAAACGCAAATGTTTATCTGTTTCATATCTGTTATAAATTGAATGTCGTAACTTTCCTGCGACATGGCAATGTGTCGTGAGTTAATCATGAGTTAATTAGCTCATTTGAGAAGTTTCAGCACAATAATATTGATACACATTGTTGATCGGGACAATCACGACACTAATGATACCGTTTCCCGCCTTTGGACAAGAAAAACCACAAACGGCTGTCTTAAGGTTTATTGCTGTGAATTCTCGTTCCGCGTATTTTTGTGGATATTAAGGTTTGTCTACAACATTCGTAATCATACAGTGTTACAGTACAATGGATTCCAGGTTTCGTCATTTCCAAATTCGTGTTTGTGCACTGTTGTGATAGTCTTGATCAATAATGTTTGTCAATTATTGAACTAATTAAGGTAAATAACTTAACATACATTGCCATATTGTTGTAATGCCATAGTATTTGATTAATACAAGGTTTGGAACGGTCCAACATTGAGTTTAGTCTGAAATTTGTAGTGTTTCGCTTTTATTGCCGGTGAGTGTACATATATAAAATTGAAAATAAAACTGTCATTATTTTAGGGACCACATTTACTGATTATAACAAAAAAATAAAAAGTGTTCCATATCAAACGCGTGTTATTGAGTATTTTTTACCCTACTTATCCAGACCGACCGCAGCGCCCCAAGTGTTAGTTTGAGTTGCCAATACAATACAGTCGAACTTGGATTACTCGAAGCTCAAGGGACCGAAAAAAACTTCGAGTTATCCGAAACGGTCGTTTGGGAGGAGATAGGGTGTATAACAATGGAAAACTACTTTTAAAACATCAATTTCTTTTATTTGGGGCTTTTTAATGACATTTTAAAATAAATTACAGTACCTTTTCTTTTAGGAAAATAAATAAAATATTTATTGCAGCTAATAGCCAAAGGAATTATACAGACAAAATGAAACATACATAGGAATAAACTATTCATTACAACAGAAGGACGTCAGAGATTCAAGTCTATATGTACAGTACATCGCATGATATCTTTCGCAACATTTGTCGCAACGTTCACATACACAGTCTGCGTCTGGCTGGTGAAACTTCTTTAAATTGCACAGCTTATGGTGAAAGCCATGTATAGCAAAGCGTGTAACAGTATGCCTTAGTTCATAGCCTCCCCGTTTCCAATCATTGCAGGTCATTGCGTCAGTGATGTAGAAATCCCACCATATGTCTCTCTTCTACGATTTCAGGTTCTCCATGAGTTGCACGTATGCTGGTGTAGACGGTAGTGACAGTTCGAGGCGGAGTTCTTGCACATAATATAATTCACGTGTTAATTCATAGACTAGTCTTGAAGGCGTGTATTTTGAAACACACAGAACCTTCTTTAAGAAAGTCGCTTTTAGTATTTCCAACTTTTCCAGGTGTTTCAATTTGAGGTGTGTCCAGATATTCTCTAATCCATATGTTACAACGGGTGTAACCTTGAGCTGGAAGAGTTTCAAGGCTGTTTTGATGGAGAGTTTTCTCAACTGTCTTATATCATTTATGGCCCTCGTAGCCGCACAGATCCTATCGTTAACGTGAAGCGTAGGAAAATAATACTGTACTTGAAATGAACTAAAAATTAACAAAATCAGTCTTAAATACTCTTTATTAAAATAATATAATTTATTGCAGCCAAAGGCCATACAGTAAGTAGGATCATGTTACACAATATAGCAACCGTTCAGTCTTTTGCATAGTGGGACAGTGGTAATGTTCTTTGCGTGCACTCAATCAGGTGATACGGTGGGCAGTGTAGACCGCAGATTACACACACACAGTCTATGGATGGTTCATGAAAGCCCTTCCTGTTACAGATTCGATGATGAAACCCATGTATTGCGCCTCTCGTGTAGATGTGGCGTAGTTCGAAGTTTGCTTCTTTCCATTCTTGGTTGATCATAGCCGGGATTCGATAGAACTCCGGGTTTATTTCTTCTGTTTTCAGGAGTTGTTCCTCAAGGAATTTTGTGGAGGCTGGGATTGATGCCAGGTTGTGGGTAGTCATTACATCTTCAATTAAAGATCTAGTACCTGCTAACTGGTACGCAAGTTGGGTTGGCGCGAATTTGGAAATGCAGAGAGCTCGCTTTACGTATCTGGACTTGGCTCTGTCGAGAGACTGTAGGTTCTTTGTGGCTTAGGTGTGGCCAAACAAACTCTTTGCACTCAAATCCAGTTCACTTGCTGTGATTGTAACCAAATGCTCATTTGCCTGTTAAGACACGATGCTACCGGCTCGAAGACTCGCCGCACACTGACGAAGCAGTGGAGGGGGAAAGAAACGCTATCCAAACTTTGCCGATCGTCCACGAACACCGGAATTGACCTACGAAGTCTGCTTCCCGTCCGAGGCGTTGTCGAAGCAAGAGGGGGGAAAGCCAAAAAGCGAAAGAGAACGAGAGATGCGCTTACTGACCTTGAGTGGAACCGAAAATCAAACTAGAACTGGGCTTGAAACTGACAAAAACCTGTTTCAGCCAAACAAATCTTTATGACTTCCGGAACCAAAACTTCGAGTTATCCAAAAAAACTTCGAGTTATCAAAAAAAACTTCGAGTTATCCACATTTTTTTTGCATTGTCAGTATAGGAAATTCAAGGGACCGGAGGAAAACTTCGAGTAATCTACGAATTCGAGTTATCCATGTTCGACTGTAGTACTTTTCTTGATGAGAAATAATAGAATAACGAAAAACTCTCTTAAGTGACAAGCTAGAAACGATGGTTGACACACTGAAAACTGTTGCTGTCGAAATTGCCCCTATTAGGAAAAGGAAAAAGCATGCATGGTGGAATGCGGAATGTGACGCTGCAATTCGGAAAAGACATACAGCATGGCTCAATGATCAACACTAGAGGACAACACAATCGCGAGAAGAATTAACCATTGTACGAAGGGAAACTGCCAAAGAAATTAGGAGAATTAAAAGAGAAAATCATAAAAAGTCCATACAAATTATTGATGATTCCTTTAAGCAACACAAAACAAGGGACTATTACAGGACATTTCGTCAATATTATTCTAAATACAGCTATCCTACACTATTAATGAAAGATAAATCAGATCAACTAGCCCACAGTGATACTGATAATGCTAAAATTCTAGCAGATTATTTTAGAGAACTACTAAATGCTGATGAACCTAAGGAATATCTTGATTTTGAGCTTAATCCAAAAAATAAAACAAATTTACAGAACATTATTCCTCCTGACTTGACTGAAGTATGTGCAGCGATTAATTGGCTCAAAAATTATAGAGCAGCAGGAGAGAATTCATTGGTAGCAGAACTATGGAAATATGCAAATGAACAAACCATCTCCAACCTCCATAAACACCTCATCGATGTATGGAATTCGGAACAAATACCAGAGGAATGGAGAATGGCTGTAATCCACCCAATTCATAAAAAGGGTGATAGATCAGACCCGAACAACTACCGTGGGATTTCTTTGCTTGATGTAACATACAAGATTCTATCTAGAATTATCTTGACAAGAATTCAACAACAACTCGATCAAGAACTAGGAGAATATCAAGGAGGGTTCCGACCAGGTCGCAGCTGTCCGGATCAGATCATCAGTCTGAAATGGATAATGAAATATCATAGAATGAGACAAAAGGATTTGGTCATTACTTTTGTGGATTTTAAGAAAGCTTATGACAGTATCCATCAAGGGTCATTACTTAACATCCTTAGGGAATTTGGGTTACATCAAAAGCTTATCAACCTCATCGGCGTTACTTTGAAAGATACTAAATCAAAGGTTAAATTTCGAGGAGCCTTGTCTGAACCATTTGATATCCGGACTGGACTTCGACAGGGAGATGGCCTATCACCGTTATTATTTAATTGTGTTCTTGAAAAGATCATGCATGAGTGGAACAAAACTTGTCCTCCAAATGTAAAGATTGGTACTAATATAAAACTGAATTGCTTGGCTTTTGCGGATGACCTTGCACTGCTTGCAACCAGCATAGATGAGGCTAAACACCAAATTGAAGAACTTGGGTCTATTGCAGCAAAAGTAGGACTTCAAATTTCATTTGAAAAGACTGAAATAATGGCAGCCTTTGATGTGGAAACACAAGCTATTACATTGATTAACAATAAAGAAATTAAAGTTGTACATAAATTTAAATATTTAGGAGAGATTATAACATGGAATTTGAATGAGAAAGCGTCAATCGAAAATAGACCAACAAAGTTAAGACAAGCGTAATATATTACTTGGTCTAGTTACCAAAAAAAACCACTCTCCATAAATGCCAAATTATGACATTACGAATCAGTTATTAAACCGGGAGCAATATATGCTTGTGAAACACTTTTCAAGTTAAACACTCGATCAGTTACTGACACATTACAGAAGACTGATAGAAGAATTCTCAGAACTATAATTAATAAAAAACATTAGGTGGATGGTCAATGGCGTCTATTACGAAATGAAGTGGTTTATAAAGAAACTGAGTCTATAGTCGATACTATGCGAAAAAGGCGAATTGCTTTTTGTCATATCTCACGCCTGCCGGATACCAGACAATTAAAAGTATTATTTCATTATTTTTTCAAAAGTAAAACAAAGAACTCTTGGTTTATGGAAATTAAAAATAATCTGGATGACCTTGGCTTGACAATGTCCCAAATTGCTAACAAAGATGAGAAGAATATCTTGAAAAACAAGAAAATCCGACCTCCCTTAAAAACCTTTACCCGCAAAACTTACACCATAAGCGATGCAGAGAGAGTGGCAAGGTCGACTAGAATGAAAATGTTTTGGGAAAAGAAGAAATATAAGAAGCTGAATCTTTAATATTGTTTGTGAGACATGTATGTATATACTTGTTTTGGTTAAGTGCTCCAATGAGGGCGTAACATATGTAAATAAATAAATAAATAACGATAAAAATACAAAATTAATCTGGTAGAGTACTGTACTATCTGTACTCTTCATGTATACTCATAACATTACTGCTGAAGGTACTGAATCAACTTATAAATTAAAGGAAGGTAAAATAAAAAGTATGTACTCTTACCTGGTAAGCTTCTTACATCATCTAAGCATCAGGGATTTGCTGATCGTCCAATCACCAATGGTGTCTACTTACGTGTCCCTGACGCATTAATTCAGAGAAGAACTGTTAGGCATACTTAAAATTATCACAGATTGCAAATATCACGGAAATAAATTGTTTATGAACACAACTTGTGCTCAACAATGTACAGACTAAAACGGGTAACACTGGTTCAAACACAGGAGCTCTATGACTCTTTCTACTTTGCCGCTCAGCAGAGCTTGCCTGCGACTTACCCCATTTGCTACCTGCTTACCGTCGGCACAGTATGTAGCAAAGCTTCTGAAGATCGAGAGGTTTAACAAACAATATGTACCATAATGGTCACATTCTTAGAAACAATAGTAAGATTCCCGCAACTTTGTCTTCGTTATACGAGGTACGTCCAGAAAGTAAGTTCCGTTTGGTAATAACATTAAATTGTGTACAGATACAGAAAAATTATTTATTGCACAAAATTCTACAACCCTTAAACTACTTTTCCACATAAATGCCGAAATGTTGCAGGCATTTGTCGTAGCGTGGCACGAGTTTTTGTATATCTTCTTCATAGACGTGTGCCTCCTGTGTCTTCAACTACATTGACCGGCAAAAAAAGTGGAACACTTTAATTTTTTATGTAATTTCTTAATTTATTCCACTAAAATGTATCGATTTTCCAATATTTGCATTATTCATGTAAATTTAGATGGTTGGCAACAGAAAATAACGAATCATGTTTTACAACACGCTTTAACTCACAAATTTCGTTACATTTTGCAAATCTTACAATTTTCTATTTTTTAGTAATGCTCTTTTGGGCTGGTGTTTATCAAACGTATTGCCAAACAAAACAGTATTAATGTTTGCACTGCACGGCAAGAGAACACTGGTCTCTAAAAACGGGTGTTTCCACCTTTAGCGTCTATGACAGCTTGTAAACGCTCAGGCATACTGTTCACAACTCGTCGAATGGCATCTGCCGGGATGCGATCCCATTCCTCCAGCAGCGATGTTCTCAGTTGTGCCAAGGTGGTGTGGTCATGCTGTCTGACGTTCCTTCCAAGCGTATCCCATACATGTTCGATGGGGTTCAAGTCAGGACTACGAGCTGGCCAGTCCAGGGTTTGAATCTCCAATTCCTGCAGATATTGTACAACACAGCGAGCAGTATGAGGGCGGGCATTATCCTGCAACAGCATGAAATTCTGACCAATGAAAGGCGCAAAGGGCATCACATGGTTCATCAGGATCTCTTCGATGTACCTTTGGGAATTGAGCGTCCCGTGATCGATGCACACCAACTCAGTGCGGGCCATAACGTTGATGCCACCCCACACCATAACCGAGCCACCTCCAAATGGAGTCCTGGAGGAGAAAGCAACAGGGCTGTACCTCTCACCGCGCCTTCTCCACACTCTTTCTCTTCCATCAGGAGATCTAAGGTTAAAGCAACTCTCGTCGGTGAAGAGAACAGAGGCCCACTGCTCGTGGGTCCATCCCAGATGCTGCCTTGCGAAGCGAAGTCGCGCCTCTCTGTGATGCCGTTCGAGTGCGGGTCCACGTGCAGGTCTCCTGGACGAAAGATGAGCTTCTTCAAACCTTCTTCTTACTGTTCGCTCACTCACTCTCACATTTCTGACATTTTCCAGTTGATTTCGTGCCTGAACTGCTGTGGTATGCCGATCACGCAGAACTTGGAGGGTGAGAAATCTGTCATCCCTGGCACTTGTGCTTCTTCTACGGCCTGATCCTCGTCTCCTGTCGTAAGTTCGGAGCTCTCTGTAACGTTGCACTGTATGCTACCGAGAGATGATCCAATGACCTCAGCGACATAACGGAAGCTGCGGCCATCCTCCACCAATGCAACTGCCTGTGCAGCTTCTTCACGGCTAAGAGGCATGTTTTAGTGTGAACTGCAAATGGATAACTTGCTAAAATGTGTGACAATGGTTCACACGTGTTCAACAAGTGCCAGTTGTTATCCCTAGAACAACAATAAGCGAGCGGCAACACTCATAAACCTTAAACGCTTCCAGTCCGCTTCCCGCCATAAAATCATTAAGATAGGCTCATCGAGGATTGGGGGTAACTGGTGGTAATAAACCACCCTAAGAAATGTCATATTATCAATTTCTATTCACGGATGTTTCAGATGTTTGTTCTAATGCATGAAAAGCTTTTAAAATGTGATTAAATCTTTTTCAAGGCTAGATTTATACTATTTATATTACTTTTTTTAACTGTTCCACTTTTTTTGCCGGTCAGTGTAGTTGTACGTTCCGCTGCAGCGGTTACAGAAGAACTGGTTCACGCGATTGATGACAAGATCCGGGAAAACCGCAGGTTTACAATTAGTGCTCTCGCTATGGAATTTCTCCAAATCTCACGATCACTAATTCATGAAATTGTTACCGAAAAACTGAACTTTCGTAAACTTTGCCGACGTTGGGTACCAAAGATTCTTATGGAGCAACACAAAACTAAACGGATGGGTAGTGCACTACAGTTTTTGACCCGTTACAATGAAGGCGGTGAAGAATTTCTGGCACAGATAGTCACAGGAGATGAAACTTGGGTTTCTTACGACACCCCTGAAAGTAAGCGGCAATCAATGGAATGGAGGCACACTTCATCCCCAGCAAAGGTTAAGCCGAAACAAATCTTGACACCTCGGAAAATGATGTTTCCAACTGGTTGAAGACACAGGTGGCAAACTTCTATGAAGAAGGTATCCAAAAACTTGTGCCACGCTATGACAAATGCCTGTAAAAGTTCGGCAGTTATGTGGAAAAGTAGTTTAAGAGATGTAGAATGTTGTGCAATAAATAATTTTTCTGTATCTGTACACAATTTAATTTTATTTCCAAACGGAACTTACTTTCTGGACGTGCCTCGTAACATAATCATCAAGTTCCAAAGGCAATGCCTTGTCTCAGCAACCATTGTTCTCTGTCTTCAGCACCTCATTTCAGTGCATAGTAGTAACCATAATGAAGAGTTAGTGTAATGTCTCGGTGTTCCTCGAACTGTGATTTTTCCTTCCAAGAGATTAGTCAGAAAAGTGTTATGTCGCAAGATGTTGCCTGTGAATTTAGCTTTTCTTTTATGGATCGTTGGTCTCAGTTCTCTCTTCCCTTGAATTTCTTGCAGGTTGCTGATGTTAATTGTGACGTGTTTCACGCCACTTAGCTCACATAAAAATATACCTAACCTAAGATATTCTTTCCTGCCAAATTTACCCGTCCCTGAATTTCCAGTTGGAGCGAACGCTTCATAAATTCCTTCACTTACCCAAAAATCTGAAGAACATTGTGGCCTATGCCGAGTGTCGCAAATTCGACCTGTGAAGACCTTGTAAACTAAATCTTCATGGACAATACACCGCACTCGCAGTCCAAACACGCGAGGTATAACTCTGGACCTGATGTGCACTGGTTCTGGAATTCTGCATTTCCTAGCCTCAAAGATGAAACTTTGAATTTGCGCATTTATGAAATCAACATCGCCTGTATCGATTGTCCCAACCAGGATCATCGCGAGATGTATCGACCGCCGTAGATGACAAGAGACGTACGCATGGCGAACAACCAGGGTGGCCAACTCTCACGGAAGCGAACATGGAAGTGTCTTATGGACTACGTTCAAGAAGCCAGGGGATTCGTGTGTGTGTGTGTGGCTACAACTATTCTATTTGTAAAATCATAGCGTTTTTATATATGTACTGGTTTAGGCGTGGGTAACGCTCTCTTATCTACCTGACCGTCAAGAAGAACACTTGGCTTGGGGGTTTCGGATCCCCCAAGGTTGGAAAACATAGGTATCGGCCTCCTCGTGGGGCGTTATTTTATTTTGGTGTTTTAGTTTGGTTTAACATGTAGTGGCACAGGTAAGTTCCAGGAAGTGTAATATTGTATTTGTTGTTTATCTGCCCATTTTTGAGGCCTTGTTTTTCTTTCTGTGCAATTGCGTCGTGAAATTTCATACCTCGTGGGTATGGCGCAAACAGGTGGAGCTTCGGCCAAGTATGGATTGATGTCTCCCACTGTTTAATATCTAAATTGTTTATCAATTTTTCTTCTTCGGAAGTAGTTTTCATGGTGGGGGATCTCTCTTGTTTTGGGCGAGGATTTTCCTTGTTGTGCAACCGTGTGCGTCTTTAGTTTGGGTTCCAAATTTATTCATTTATTTCCCTGTGATCACGCTTCTTGGAATTTTCCTAACTGCAGCCATGTAGAGTTTTCTATTATTTTAGTTTTAAGGGGCCCTGTTCCTGGTATTGCATCACCTTACGTCCACGTGCTAGTTGTAGGTTATGTGATGCTTTTGCTTTGGTTTTCCTCCCTTACGCCCTGGTGCGTTCCATTTTGCGTTTCCCATTTTCTTGTATTTCTGCTTAACCTATGGGATTGGTTCAAAACCCAAATTTAGGGAGTAGCGCCTTGTGGTGCAATCATCCTTGGTGTACCGTTATGGGTCCGCCATCTCGAGAGTCTAGTTCGCGTCGAGGCCTATGATGGTCGTGTGATACCGTCCGCTCCGCTTTTCGGGAGTTTGTCATTCGTAATGTAGTTTTCTTTTAATTTCGTTTTCTTTTCCTTTTACGTTGTCCAGGATGTGTTCGTATGTATGTTGGTAACTTATTCCCATTCCGGGTGTAATTTGTAACTTCATGCTGGTATTGCGCAACCATTGCCGTGGCATTTCAGTGTTGTTTCTGGGGATGTGTGTGCACGCGTTTCCTAGTTCAGGGCTTATATGAATTTATTTGACTAAGATAATTTTCCCTTGTGTACCTGATTTATAATTATAAGATTTTACCTTTTGTGTACCTGTTGATCTCGTATTTTCCGTTGGCATCTTAAAGCATGTTAAGTGGTCTGCCGTTGCCACAGTGTTACTGACCTTGTGACCGTCCTTTCGAGGGCAATTATTTCATTTATGTTAAAAGCTGTTTGTAATTGAAATATGTCCCTAAAGAATGTAGTTCCTATTTCTATATATTGTGATACCTTATAATACAGACCCCTTTTATATTTTGGATTTCGACTTTACTTGCCCTTTAACGTCCCATCCCCCACCCTCAAGACAGCTGCGGTGGAATGAAATCCTCACCAGGTAAGTCTTCCACTTTTCGAGCTTGTGGATAAAGTGACGTACTACCTCTCTTGTACATCTGAGGGGGTCACCCGAGTGCGTCGTCAACACCGGCCGCCGAGGTAAGGCCATCAAGTCCCGTAAAGGATGTCTTGGGGCCGCCGTTGGTAAGTTTCCTTCAGGTTGGCAGGCCCTCTAGGGAGTCTGTCGAGCTGAGCGAGATAATGTAGTGTAGTAGGATGGGGGTGACATTAATCCTGTATTTAACCCGTAACATTCATCTCCAGACCCACATCTCAAACGCTTCAGGTCGCTTCCAATCCTCACCTCTGATCATCCAAGATTCACATCTATATAGATGCACACTCCATACAAAGGAGATGGAAAGGTGCATCAAACCAATAAAAAGACTGAAGACTCAAAATCACACTACAAAAAGGTGGAAAAGTCTGGGAGCGACTGTCTAAATACCGCTCTAAATATTAAGACAAACAAAGAGATGGTTCAAGAGACCGGAGTCACTAAAGATCACATCACTATCGGAGGGTTAAGGGTAGGGATGCTGGGATAAGAATTGAATACCAAATTGTTTACAACAGAATACTATCTTTTTTTTCTTTGGTTATAAAATATGGATTAACAAGTGTTGAAAGTGGTCACTTGTTGTCGTTAGCACGGCACGGATCTGCCGTAGCTACAGCACACGAGGCCATTGGCTGCGTGAATGTATTGCCAAGGAGCACCGCACACACTGATGTAGGCTCCCAGCTGAAAACACACACAATAAGACCCCATTATCCGCGGAATTGGCTGGCAAGGACACTGCGGAAAAAAATAAAAATACTCGATAAAACATTCTGTGACTAAGCACAAAACTCTACGTGTAAATCGCTAAATAAAGAGCGTTAAAAATCCCTCAGTATGCCTTCCTTCAGAGGGGAAGTAAAGCCGGCGGTCCCATGTCATAGATTTATGGCATGTTAAAGAGCCTTCCAATAATTGCACCTGTGTGAAGCTAAATTGGATAGGTTAAGAATGTAAACAATGCTCTTAGGTTTCTACGTTCGTTGCCAAGAGCCGACTGCGGTGGCGTCTAGTAGCTAAGTTCTGAACTTGGCCTAGTTGACGGTGGCACTTGGCGGCAAAAGTAGGAACTATTTGAAAAATTCTAAGTTACAGTACTTAAATTAAAAAACAGATTTTTTTTTGTCGTGTGGCCTCCTGAGAGGCCGAGTGCAGGTCTTTCTAGTCGACATCCGTGGGCGACCTGCGCGTCGGAATGAGAGATGGAATGGATGAAGATGATTGAAACTGGGCAAGAATGTGGAAGGATGCGGCCGTGGCCTGTCAGAAGGTACCGTCCCAGCATTTGCCTGGTGTTGAAAATGGGAAACCACGGAAAACCATTTCAAGGACGGCCGACGGTGGGGCTCGAACCCACGCATCTACCAAGTCAACAGAGAGCTTGGCCCCATGGCCTAACGCTGCGCTTTAGCCTGCGTAGCCACTGCTGCCGGTCAAAAAACAGATAACACACACTAATACAGTCATCACAATTAACACCGGTTATCAGACAGATTCTACACACATCCAAAGTACACGGGGCTACATGACTGCGTTGTCGCAGCCCCTAAACTTAAGAACCAACCAAAGAGGTGTAAACACAAAAACTTTAACTCAAAAAACAGTAAAACAGAACTGGAAACAAAAAATATTCAGTTACTCCTTAAAAAAAATAAGTCACTCATTTTGGTTGACATTTGTTTCGATACAACGAAGGAGTTTTCTCCATGATTTAACAAGTGTTGAGGGTTTGATGTAATCCCATGCATACGCAATATCGTAAATGCTATCCAAAATTGTATAATTCTTCAAAAATTGTTTTAAGATCGCTGCCTTCTTCGATTTTTTACAGCAATAACTTTGTTCTGTATGACCCGATAGTTCACTGCAGGCTTCGATATCACTTCTTAAAAATCCATCTGTCGAGGGAAGGTTGAGGTTCGTAATTCAACTCTATTTTTCGTGGCACTCGTCGCAGATAATCGGGGCCTTACTGTAATTCATTGAAGCTCTTGTTATATTGTTTATTCATTTTATGGGCTTGGGTCCAGTGGCTTCACCAGAATATTTCACTCGGGGGCGATTTAGAGATGTAAATATCACTACAGTCTAATTAATTAAAATGCTCTGCCAACCTATTCAAATTAGTACTGGTGCATGTTTCATTCCAACAATGCGAACTTCTTCAACAAAATCAGAATCAAACCTTATGAAACTGATCTATAAAAAAATAAGGATACCCAATTTATTATAGAGTCGAACCTCACTTCTGTGGACACCGTCGGTTCCGAGGGAAAATGTCCGTAATGAGAGGTGTCCGCTGAAACAAGTTTGTAAAAATAATCGAACATTTTAACGGCAAAGTACATCCACCATAAACATACACATCTTTATTTTGATTATTTGTTTATTTGAGTTTTCCCGCATTTGAATTTTTCGGCAAGCTTTCTCACTGAAAATCCCTTGTCACTTTCTACAATCACATTTCTTCTTGTTTCGAGGTCTAAACACGTTCGTCCCTTGTTACTCATGTTTACTCGACGACTGAAATGCTACGGTATTTCTGTGTCACTAATTAGCGCATGTACTGCAAGTCTTTTCCTTCTCAAGTTGACTACCTGAGCTCGACCTTATCGGTGGCAATCTGAGTTATGAATAGAATGATGCAAGTAGGGAAGAAAATCACCAGGTAACTCTGGAGTAAACAGTCACTGGCAGCAATCCTGGACAATTAGAATTCTCGGAATGTACACCAGTAGGTAGAACACCATAACAAAAGGTTTGGAAAGAGGAATGTATAGAAGAATTAACTTTATGGCTACTACAGCGTTGCCATGTAGCCTGCATTTCACTCTCTCTCTCCTTTGACTCGAAATAGGTGTAGTACAGAGATTCAAGAGGGATTTCCGTATGTCTGCAGAATGGTTTTAAAAGAAAGGATGACATGGTCCGGTGTAAAAAATGTCCTGCAGCGTGTGAAGTGTCCGCTTAAGTCAAGTGGACGGGACAGATGACGATGTCCACTGAAATGAGGCTAATTTAACACTTGTCTTATGTAAAATAAAATCGGTTCCAAGGAAAAATGTCCGTATAGGCAGGTGCCCGCTGAATAAGGGTGTCCGTTAGGGCAGGTTCGACTGATTTCAAATTCATTCTATTAATTTACATCTCACACGAATACATATCCATAAGATTTCAAATATTTCTTCTCCTTTTCTTGATCTTGGCCATCTTAGGAACATGTAAAATAACCCACTGTAGTAATTTCCTTTTGTATTCTGCTTCCTTTCTTGTTTGCCAAGATTTCTTCATTACATCACTTTGGTTTTTCTTCCTCTCCTCTTAGTTTCGTTCTTTTCTTACTTTCTCCTGGAAACCCTTGAAAACTTAAGCAAAATTTCCAAAGGAAGTAGGAGACTTTTGTTACTTAGGAAGCAAAATAACTGGTGATGGACAAAGCAAAGAGGATATAAAAAGTAGGTTGGCTCAGGCAAGGAAAGCATTTCTACAAAAAAAGGAATCTGTTGACATCAAATATAGATTTAGAGGAAGTCATTTTTGAAAGCCTTTGTCTGGAGCATGGCACTCTATGATGGAAGTGAAACTTGAATTATTGGTGCAGCAGAAAAGAGGAGAATTGAAGCATTTGAAATGTGGTGTTACAGGAGAATGATGAAGATCAGATGGGTAGATAGTGTTACAAACGAAGAGGTATTAAGATGAGTGAGAGATGAGAGATGTTTCTGGTGACTGCTAATGAAGAGAAGAGACAGGTTGGTAGGACACCTACTAATACACCCAGGAATAGCAAGCTTAGTTATGGAAGGAAGGGTCGAGGACAAGAACTGTAGGGGTAGACCAAGGTTAGAATATGTTAAAGAGATTGCCTTGGATGTAGGGTGTGGTAGCTATGTAGAGATGAAATGATTAGCTCAGGACAGGGATGCATGGACAGCTGAATCAAACCAGTCAAAAACTGAGGACTCAAACAACAACAACAACATTCTGTGTGTTGATATTCCCATGTCTGCCATATCCTTCCTTACTCTCTGTATCCACTGGTTACCATGCTTAGTTAGTCTGGTATTATCCATCGTCATTATGTGACCAAAGAACCGAATTGTAAAGGGTGTTACGCTAATCCTGAAATAAATTTACATGAGATTAATAAATACACTTCGATGACCAGTTTCAATCGTCAAGTGATCATCATCTGATTCCTTACACTTTAGGCTATTTAATCTATATGCGTGATAGTATGAATTCAGTGCAGGAAGTGGTGGGAGGAGCTGCACGGGACCAGACTGCACATCTCTTAATCAGGTAAGTTAACGAATCACTCCAACCTGACCATTTAATAATAATCGCACTAAGTACAAAATATTTGCAGAAGCAACGATTAGGATGATATGGGCATCTTCAAAGAATGGGAGATGAGAGGACACCAAAAGCTTATTTCAATAAGATTATCCCAGGAAAAAGACCAGTAGGAAGACCAAAGAATAAATGGTTGCACCAAATCAAAGATGATCTTGAAGACAAAGGGCTAGACTGCAGAAGGACTCATGATGACCAACTATTCATGGACAGGAAAAGGTGGTGAGGGCTCATTAACAGCACCCGGCCAACTGGAGCTGGAATTTGATGATGATGTCACTAAGCAACCAAACTTGAAGGTCAATCACCACTGTCAGTATCTTAACAAAATCATCATCATCATCATCATCAAAGTCCCACTCCAGTCACCCGGGTGTGGTTTACAAACCTCCTCCACTCCTTCCTGTCCTTCCATTTTTCCTGTTCCATCACTTCTGCCACATCCCATCCAACTTCTCTAATGTCCTTCAAAATTAGGTCCCACCACCTTCTTCTCGGTCTTCCAACTGGTCTCTTCCCCTTGACTTCTCTTTCTAATTCCCTTCTTGCTACTCTTTCCTTACCCATTCTTTTTACATGTCTGAAGCTACATAACCTTGCTTTCTGTATCTTCTGATTTAACGGTTCCATATTTAACTCTTCTCTGATTTTAATATTTTGAATTCTATCCCTTCTTGTCTATTTAACTAAAGTTCTTAAAAATTTCATTTCTACTGCTTGTATCTTACTATTTTGCCTTTTATTTGTTACCAGTGTTTCCAGTCCATATGTTACAATTGGTATGAAATACTGTTTATAACAAAATATCACATATAAATAACAAATCTCAACTAGTGTTAGTGTATTATTGTAAATATCATAACCCATACTTGTACGCGTAGATTTAATAGAAACCCCCATGGACGTTAGATTGGCAGGTGAAAAGCTAAACGAAGTAGGAGACTTCTGTTACTTAGGAAGCAAAATAACCAGTGATGGACAAAGCAAAGAGGATATAAAAAGTAGGTTGATTCAGGCAAGGAAAGCATTCCTTTAGAAAAGGAATCTGTTGACATCGAATATAGATTTAGGTATTAGAAATAATTTTTGAAAGCCTTTGTCTGAAGCATGGCGCTCTATGGAAGTGAAACTTGGATTGTTGGCACAGCAGATAAAAGGAGAATTGAAGCATTTGAAATGTGGTGTTACAGGAAAATGATGAAGATCAGATGGATGGATAGGGTTACAAATGAAGAGGTATTAAGACGAGTGGGAGAGGAGAGATGTTTCTGGCGACTGCTAATGAAGAGAAGAGATAGGTTGGTAGGACACAGACTAAGACACCCAGGAATAGCAAGCTTAGTTATGGAAGGAAGGGTCGAGGATAAGAACGGTAGGGGTAGACCAAGGTTAAAATATGTTAAACAGATTGCCTCGGAAGTAAGGTGTGGTAGCTCTGTAGAGATGAAACGATTAGTTCAGGATAGGAAGGCAATGAAAGCTGCATCAAACCATTCAAAAGACTGAAGACTCAAACCAACAGATTTATTAGTCTAAATATAAGGGATCTGATGATGATCGCTTGGCAATTAAAACTGGTCATCCAAATGTATGTATTAATCTCATGTATTTTTTTTTCATGATTAGGTAAACACCCATTACAATTGGGTATAATCGCATTGACCAACTGAAAATCATGAAATTTTGTTTACTTACATAGATGGTGGAGTATCTGTCTGTGATTGTTCTTGTCATTTTAGTATATTAATTC
Source organism: Meconema thalassinum (assembly GCA_946902985.2). Lineage (NCBI taxonomy): Eukaryota > Metazoa > Arthropoda > Insecta > Orthoptera > Tettigoniidae > Meconema > Meconema thalassinum. The sequence goes on from OX336398.1 coordinate 124,887,499, forward strand.
CTTTACATCATGAAAGAGCGATCGTTTGATATTATTAGGCTACTACCGGGTGAGTTAGCCGTGGTCGTTACGGCATGCCTGCTGGCAGTCGCTCACATCCGGGAGGCGAGGAGGTTCGAATCCCCCCGCCAGCAACCTTGAAGATGGTCTTCTATGGTTTCCCATCTTCCTTCCAGGCAAATGCTGGGATTGGTCCCTAACTATAGGCCACAGCCGCTACCTTCAAACTCCTTGTCCTTACATTCCTCCCCAACGGTACTTGTAGCTCACCCATTAGGTGTCCGTCTCGAAGCAGCTACAAAAACTGGCGAGCCGAACATGTCCTCGGACACTCCCGGCACAAAAAGCCATAAGATAAAAAGAAATTAAAAAAAAATAGGCTACTAACTGCTATGAAGAGGGAATTCTACCACCAGATTTCATAAAGAGTCGGACAATAACACTGCCAATGAAGCTTGCCACGGTAGGTGAGTGGTCAACGTTTCAGTCTACTAACCCCAAGCTTGCAGGTTCGCTCCTGGCCACGGTAAGTGATTTTTTTGAAAGGCGGCAAAAATTACGACACCATGTCATACGATGTTGGCATGTCAAAGAACCCATTTGAATTCAGTAGGCCGTGTTCATAGTGGCAAAATTAATCTCAGGAGTTTCCGCCAACACAAAGTTCCTCATTTCTCTACTAGAAAGCGTTATAGTGTTCAAGGAGCTTAGATATCTAACCGCCTTGACTTTCATAGTGCTTCAAGGAACAACGAAATTTGACATGCAAGCTACCCTTTGGGTGTCAAATAACAAAGTTTGCACCCGGCACCCGAGGCCATACGATATTATTTTTTATTATTATTATTATTATTATTATTATTATTATTATTATTATTACTGCCAATGAAAGGAACTGCCACTATCTGCTCAGATTACAGGACAAACTCCATTCTATCCCATGCTTCTGAATTTCAAGGCTGAATCACAAGCAAAATAGAACAGAATTTAGATGACTACCAATATGGCTTCAGAGCAGGTAAGGGTACTAGAGAAGCAATTCTAGCTCTGCGTCAAATACTGGAAAGAAGACCAGAAGTTAACAGGATAACTTGTATAGCTTTCGTTGATATAGAAAAAGCATTCGATAAGGTTGACTGGAAGTTATTATTTCAAACTCTGAGAACGTTGGGTCTTGATTGGAAGGGCAGATGTTTGCTTTTTAACCTGTATTAAGACCAAAGCACAGAAATAAACATCAATGGAACGAAAAGAGAAGCAAGAATAAGAAGAGGAGTGGAACAAGGCTGCGCCTTATCACCATATCTGTTTAATATATTCATAGAATATGCAATTCGAACAGTAAAAAAACAAGAAGTTCCGTGACGAACTAAAGAGCCTACTTTTCTTAAAATTTAAGATGCATGCCAATGATTAATCTATATGGATCTATCTAGAATAATGACGAAATTGGTAATATCGAAATGTCTAATTAGTTCGAAATACTGTATACCTGGTGTAATGTAGCCTAATAGAGAACTACAGTTGGCAGCCCTGGTGACTGAATATATTCTTAGTTCCATCTCTTAAGGTACAGAATACAAAATTTGGTTGAAGTCCAATGGATAGCATGAACGTTACATGCAGTTAAACATTGGATCTAACAGCGCGCGTAAAATCATGTTGGCAACAATGACATACATGTATTGGTCAGAAATAATCTGAAATAATATGATCTATTGTTTTGTCAATTTTGAATGAAACCCATTAGTTAGTATAGAAGTTACATGCATTTTAAAATTGGACCTATCAGCAGGCTTAGAATCATGTTGGCAGCACTGGCGTAGGCTTATATTAGTTACTCCAAATTAATCTAGAATGCCAGGTACTATACGTGTGCAAAGTTTAGAGCTATTGGCTTGCATACTTTCTGATATATTGATATTAGGGTAACAAAAATAGAGACAGTATTTATTAACTGTTGGCTGCCCTGGTTACTCTTAAGAATCGGCATAATCATATCTGTTATCGTACACATAGCACACACGAAATTTGGTTGAAATCCAAATGATAGTTTAGAAGTTAGATGTATTTAAAGTTAGACTTCTCGGCAGGCTTAGAATCATGTTGGTAGCACTGACATATATAAGTTACTCCAAATTAATATAGAATGTCAGGTACTATACGTGTGCATAGTTTAAAGCTTTCGGCTTGCATACTTTCTGATATATGGGTATTTGGATAAAAAAAATTGAGAGCATTTATTAACAGTTGGCAGCCCTGGTGGCTCTTAAGAATACGCTAAGTCATATCTGTTTATGTACACATAGCACATACGAAATTTGATTGAAATCCAATTGATAGTGTAGAAGTTATATGCATTTAAAGTTTGGACCTATCAGCAGGCTTATAATCATTTTGGCAACACTGCCATGTATGGCCTCCTGGAAATTAAACTGCATTATTATTATCTATACGTGTGCCAATTTTGAAATAGCTCCCATTCATACCTTCCAAGATATCCGAAATGGAGCTCAAATTTCAATTGCGTTTTTTCAGCAGTTGGTAGCACTGACATCATTTTCAAATATGGCGGTGAGATATTCAGGTATAGATCTTTACTCCTACCAAATTTTGTTTCGATAGATGCAGCAGTTTAGGAGTTGATGGGGGACACACACACACACACAAACAGAAAGACAGATAGACAAAAGGACAGACAGACAGACACACATTTGCCCGATCTCAAAAGTCTACGTTTTCCTCATTTTTGCAAAATGTGAAAAGTAGGCTAAAAATCTAAGGGAGTAAAATTTAATGGTAAACAAATTCATAGTATTCGCTTTGAAGATGATATTGCTTTGGTAGCTGATTCAGAGCTCACCATGACTACGATGCTCGGAGTTGTTTTGGGACTGGTATAGACAAAGCTCCTACAACTTCAAGTAGTCTACGAAGCCGCAAATGTTGGAATGGCACGGCCGCCATAATGTACCATGAGACAGCTCAACGACGAAGGGAATCCTTCTCAACCGTATACGGCAGCACAAGCCTAAACCCATGTACCACGTGGATGAACTGGCAAGAAAGCATGGCCATGAGATCATCGGGCTGCCCCCATATCATTGCCACTTCAATCCTATAGAAATGATATGGAGTCAAGTGAAGGGTTATGTAGCACAGCATAGGAAAAATTTCACACTCCGTGAGGTTTGTCACTCGTCTGCTGCCGTAGACCCACCATCCCACCCTAATAACAGCACGACTTATATAGCTGAAATTGCTGCTCCGACGGCCATCTTTGTGAATGTTTGTGAAGGAGTCCATAATGCCAACCCCATGCATTCGGTACCAATGGCTTTGACTAGACCAATATTTTCGTCCAGACCCAAGGGGCCGCGTTATCACGCATCAATAGCCTTTATCCAAACCAATGGTTTTGCCTTTTATTTAATTTCTTCATGTTGGCAACGTGTCACGTGGGTGTGACGTAGTGTCCTGTGTGATTGTAAAATGGCCCACCTTGTTCAAATGAACACTACCAATAATTCTTTATTTACGTTAGAAGTAATTATTTCCGGGGCAGCAGTGGCAATTGAGAATGTGAAACGACTCCCAACAACTCCGAGAAATAAATCGGGTGTGAGAGCGAACAAATCGTCAGGAATGCCAGGGTACGAATAAAGAGTACAGCGTTGGACCAAATGTCCGATCGTCTGTTCTTCCAGGTTACACTCACACATTGGTGAGCTGATCCAGCCCCACTTGTACCTTAAATAATTGCAGCAACCATGTCCAGTCCTCAGCCTGTTGATGCGGCACCAGAGGTTCCTCGGTAAGTCAAAGCTGTTTGGTTTCTTTGTGGGATCAAGATGGTGGGCACTTGTTCCCAGTGTTTTAGTTGACCACTCATGCTTCCAGCTTTCATTATTTAGGTCAAATCCAGCAGCAATGAGTTCCCCCGCAGTGACACTTACTGGTCTTCTAGATTGCATTAGAGCAATATTCTCCATTTTAGGTCCGTATTGAATATATTCACTAATAAAATTATTAATAATCTCCATCTTTTCAATACAATGCTGTTGATAGTCTATTTATACAACTGGGTACATGTTTCGTACAGTCGTCTGTACTTCCTCAGCCCAAATATACATTAAGATATAAACAAGTATGATGTAGTCGTTGCTTTGATAGATGGCAGAATTCTTGGTGCAATGGCAAAGAGGGTGATGCAAAGATTTTCTTAGCTTCCCTTATTAGAGCTTGCTTCCTCCTTAAGAGAAGTCAAAATAATTGCTATGACAAAGGAAGCATTTCAAAGCAGGGAAAATCTATTGTTAAATAAGCACAAAGGAATTGAACCCAGGAAGAAATTTGTTAAAACCTTTCTTTGGAGTGTGCTAGCTTACAGATGCGAGACCTGGACTTTGGGAAAGCAAGCACAATCAAGACTAGAAGCAGCTGAAATGTGGTTCTGGAAAAAACTGACGAGATCGAGTTTGAGGGAAAAGAATACTAATGAACAAATCTTGGATGAAGTTAGTTAGTTAGTTAGTTATTGTTGTTTTAAGAGGCGGAACTACGAGGTCAACTCTTCATGCGCAACGGTTGAGCGAGTCTTAGTTGCTGCGACCAGACGTGTCTGGTAGGTCTTCTCTCTTTTCCCTCAAAACCCCGTGTATGAGTAATTTTCCTAATTTCCTCTCGATCCTAGAGATTGGGAAAACCTAATTCAGCCAAGTCCTTTTCCGCCTGTTTGTACTAATTGGGCCTAGTTTCCTTTTTCTGCAAAAACGTATAGATTTTATTTGTTAACCTAGTTGGGTCCATTCTGTCCAAATGTCCCATGAATTTGATCCTTCTCATACGGATTGTGTCTGTGATTTTAGTAATTTTTAAATAGTCGTCAGCATATTAGGTTTCGAAAGATCTTTGATTCTTGGTCCCAAAATTTCTCGCATGATTTTGCGTTCCTTAATCTCCCAATTGATTTCTCAGTGTTTTATGTTGTATATATAGATTAAGTGTCTCAGCTGCATAAAGGGCTGCAGGCAAGACTACTGTTTTATAATGTTGAATTTTACAATTCCAAGAGAGGCATTTTTTGTTATAACTTACTTTGTTCATTAGAGAAGAGAAAAACTAAATTTCTTGGACACGTCTTATGGCTTGGCACACTTCTCCTGATTGCCATCGAAGGCACGATCCTAGGAAAGAAATCGAGAGAAAGACCAAGTCTCTCATACCTTAGGAACACAATCACTCAGCTGGGTTTTGCTTCCTACGTCATGTTGAAGAGAGCTGTTGAAGATCGTGGGCTAAAGAATCCAGTAGGCACTAAACACTACAACAACAACAACAAACAACAACCCCTGGCACTATACAGCCCATGACGGGCTAAGGCCGACCAAGCGACCGCTGTCCAGCCATTTGGCCTGCAGATATTGGGGTGACGTGTGATCAGCGCGTCGGGTCCCCTCGGCCGTTAATCTTGGTTTTCGTGATTGGGGCGCTGTCTCACTGTCAGACAGCTACTCAATTATCCTCACGAGGCTGAGTGCACCCCGTTCCAACCCTCACGTCAGTTTTAAAATCCCTGACGGAGCCGGGGATCGAACCCGGGGCGTCCGGGTGAGAGGCAGGCGTGCTACCCCAACACCACGGGGCCGGCACTAAACACTACTGTCGACCAAATTATTATGTGCACTCGAGTTTGAAGGTTGTTTGTGAAGTAACCAATAGACCTACATAAAATCCAATAACATCATCATTTTCATCGTTCTATTTTACATTAGTTCATGTAGGTTTGAAATTTTTAATTTATATTTTAATATTTTTTTTATCGCAGTTGAAACACAAAAAAGTGCCCGTTTTTAAGCGTGTTCAACCATGCGTCACATTTAAGAATTATTATCTCACAAACCCGTCATCAGATCAAATCCAAATTTTAACACAATATACATTGGAATGTTGTATAACTGGTTTATTAATTTCAAAATTTTGTGCGTTCAAGAACGAAAGTTGTTATCATTTTTGTAAGGTAACTTTTTCTCGGCTCGGGGTGGTTGGAAAATGTAGTTCTTGGTTGCGTTGTAATCCTTATACATCAAAAGGTTATGCTGTATGACTGTGAAATACGTAAATTAATTCACTTATTTTATATCGGTTTGTATTTTTGTACGGGGAATTAAGACATGGTTCACCAGCTAGCCGCTCCGGGAAAAGCTGTTCAGCATTGCTGATATGGGGCCCATCACTTCCGAGCGTGATGGAGCCCATCTTGGCAACGTTGTACAGCTTTCACCGGAGCGGCTAACTGGTGAACCATGTCTTTATTCCCCATACAAATACAAACTTATATAAAATAAGTGAACAAATTTACGTATTTCACAGTCATACAGCATAACCTTTTGATGTATAAGGATTACAAAGCAATCAAGAACTACATTTTCCAACCACCTTGAGCCGAGAAAAAGTTACCTTACAAAAATGATAACAACTTTCGTTCTTGAACACACAAAATGTTGAAATTAATAAACCAGTTATACAACATTCCAATGTATATTGTGTTAAAATTTGGATTTGATCTGATGACGGGTTTGTGAGATAATAATTCTTAAATGTGACCATGGTTGAAACACGCTTAAAAATGGGCACTTTTTTGTGTTTCAGCAGCGATTTAAAAAAAATTAAAATATAAATTAAAAATTCCAAACCTACATGAACTAATGTAAAATAGAACGATGAAAATGATGATGTTATTGGATTTTATGTAGGTCTATTGGTTACTTCACAAACAACCTTCAAACTCGAGTACACATAATATTTTGCAGGCGCGGATCTAGAGTTTGGCTTTGGGGGGGGGGGGGGGTCACAGAATCGAAATTGTTAAGAAAATGGTATCACTAACAACGCAATCACAAAATAACCAAACGTACAAAACCAGACCAATTTTTTTGCAAGCTACATGGATAGAAATTTGATGCGTTCAGCGCACCAAAAATATTCGTACAAATTGCAACGGCGTGTTTTGCGACTTTTACATCGAGCTTTGAGAAAAGTATCAAGGTACGTTACAGTTTCGGCAAGTCGAGTTGGTACCGACAAAGGGAGAAAGTCACAGCTTAAATTGCCAACTACTGTCGACCAAAGTATTATGTGTACTCGAGTTTGAAGGTTGTTTGTTAAGTAACCAATAGACCTACATAAAATTTAATACCATCAACATTTTCGTCGTTCTATTCTACGTTAGTTCATGTAGGTTTGGATTTTTTAATTTATATTTTAATATTTTTTATCGCAGTTGGAACACAAAAAGTGCACGTTTTTAAGCGTGTTTCAACCATGCGTCACATTTAAAAATTATTATCTCAAAAGCCCGTCATCAGATCAAACCCAAATTTTAACACAATATACATTGGAATGTTGTATAACTGGTTTATTAATTTCACAATTGTGTGTGTCCAAGAAACAAAGTTGTTATCATTGTTGTAAGGTAACTTTTTCTCGGCTCGGGGTGGTTGCAAAATGTAGTTCTTGGTTGCGTTGTAATCGGTATACATCAAAAAGTTATGCTGTATGACTGTGAAATACGTAAATTAATTCACTTATTTTATATCGGTTTGTATTTCTACGGGGAAATAACACATGTTTCACCTGCTAGCCGCTCCGGCAAAAGCTGTACAGCGTTGCTGAGATGGAGCCCATCACTTCCGAGCGAGACGCGCCATGATGCGTGTGGGCACCATTACGGCAACGCTGTACAGCTCATGCCGGAGCGGCTAGCAGGTGAAACATGTGTTATTTCCCCGTAGAAATACAAGCCGATATAAAATAAGTGAATAAATTTACGTATTTCACAGTCATACAGCATAACTTTTCGATGTATAAGGATTACAATGCAACCAAGAACTACATTTTCCAACCACTCCGAGCCGAGAAAAAGTTACCTTACAAAAATGATAACAACTTTGTTTCTTGGACACACAAAATTTTGAAATTAATAAACCAGTTATACAACATTCCAATGTATATTGTGTTAAAATTTGGATTCGATCTGATTACGGGTTTTTGAGATAATAATTCGTAAATGTGACGCATGGTTGAAACACGCTTAAAAACGTGCACTTTTTGTGTTCCAACTGCGATAAAAAATATTAAAATATAAATTTAAAAATCCAAACCTACATGACTAACGTAAAATAGAACGACGAAAATGATGATGTTATTGGATTTCATGTAGGCCTATTGGTTACATCACAAACAACCTTCAAACTCGAGTGCACATAATACTTTGGTCGACAGTAAGCTTGCAGTTTGGACGTTGGCAAATTTTTTTGGTGCGAAAAAAAGTCCCTAATTCCTATCCGTGCATTGCTGCACATTCATCGTGACATCACTATAAACATTGATTCGGTAATCACAAGGTTTGCTAAACAAAATAGACGAGTTGATTTTGTTATATAAATAATCGTTTTTATATAACAGGTATGAAGTTGTAAATATGTACAGTTGTAACAGAACATAATAATTGCAATAAAGATATTTTCAGTATTGAATAAAATGAAAAGAAAAAAAACTGTTTTTCAGTTAAAATTCATTAAGTTTTATTTGTCTGGTTATTGTGTTTTCGATTTTTGAGTTTGCAAAAATTTTGGTCTCCGTTTGGGGGGGTCATGACCCCCGTGACCCCCCTCCCCTTGAATCCGCGCCTGATATTTTGGTCGACAGCAGACTCTCTGTGGTGCTCCATCAATAGGTGGCCATGGTTGGTAACCTATTCACACACCATGGCACTAATACATGCTTACAGAAACCAAAGGTGAGCCTTGTAACCAAAAGTTTGGTTACAAGGCTCAGCCTTTAGATGATGACGATGATGATGACCCCCACCAGACTGTCATTGTGTTTGTGTTATTCCATACTAGGACTGTACCTGTGCATTATGGATGTCTCGGCCATAATTATGACAGGCCAGTTCTGCAATCCGCAGTCCATTGGCCGCGATGTGTGTCAGGTCTCCGTTATTGGTCAGACGGGAGAACTACGGCATAGATAAAAGCAGCATAATGTTCAAAAAACATTCTATATGAGTCGATCAACACAATATCATTCCAATTAGAGCAGACGCAAGAAAAGCTTGCCAAAACTCAACGATACGCAGATACCAATATCAATCGGCGTATTTTAATGCTCATTGCGGGGCTCCTGTAATGCTGATTACCGGGCTCACTGCTCACTCAACTCTTCAAGAACGCAGCTCACTCCGAGACGGTCTACAGCTGAGATCTCACTTGAACCCCAGTCACAGTCAGCCTGCCAAGCCTGGGCAGACGATCCGTTCCGAACTGCTGCTAGCCAGCTACTGCCGGGAAGTGGGAGGAGCGTTGTATGCCACTACCGAACACCCGAACATGTCCGAAGATCTGCGCAGCATTTTTCGGCAAGCTTTTCTTGCGTCTGCTCTACTGGAAAATGCAAAAAAATTACCTGAAAAAAAAAAATTGCATGACTAAGAATTTGTTATGGACTTGAGAAGACGGAGAATACAATTCAACCCTTAGTTTTTGCATATTCCTTACTGTAATTGAAACAATATTAACAGACTTCACAATTATTATGTTACAATCCAATTTATTAAATTTAATGTTTTGTAAGGATATGAACTTCTCCGGCTGATCATTCAAGGGAAGATTGATGGGAAAAGATCTGTGGGAAGACGAAGAAATTCCTGGATGAAAGACTTGCGGTGGTGGTATGGACTTTTTGACTATTCTTTTGTTTTTGTTTAATTTCTGAGCTGTTTATGATTAATTTTGTTTGCTTTTTGGATTTTGATGTTTTATTTTTATTTTTTTGAGCTTTGTGGGCTGTTTTGGACTAATTTTAACTAATTTTGATTGTTTTTCTTTATTTTGACTAATTTTTTAAAACTTTTCAAGCTGATTTTCACTAATTTTGATTCTTTTTTGGATTTTTCCTTTTCAGCCTTTTTTCATTTATGAAAAAAGAATAGGCTTATGATATCACCATTTGTCCATGTGTGTGTATCCCCTAATAAAATCTAAACGGCTGGAGCAATTTTAATGAAACTTGGTAAGGTCATGGTACTATTTTGTCCGACCCCGACCGTGCCTTCCAAATTTTATTATGTCACACCAATCCAACATGATGGCTGTGCGAAATATTTCACCAACATTCTATAACTCCGAAACTATTACTAATATCACCCTGAAATTTTGTATGATGATAAAGGGCACTGCTAGAAGTTCACCTATGTGACTTTCAAAAACCTGTTAATTACGATACAAAACGAACATGGCTGCCAAGCAAAGTTGAAACATTTAAATAGACTTTTCTCGCGATTTAACAATCCGAGCGCAGTGAAACTTGGTACAGCAAATGACTAAACATATTGTAATGTGTGTAATTGTAGGTTCAATTGTTTACATAATCTCAAGATGGTGGCTGTGCAAAATTTTTAAATTAAGTTTTTATTTCTTGTGTCCTAATCATGCGATCGAAGTCAACGTTCGAATAATGAAACTATGCAATAATCGTCATCTATACTCTGTGAGCTGCCTGAATAGGATTGACATTTAGCCGGAAATTCCACGTCAGTCATCACCCCTCTACCTCTTGACCAATCCATGTTCGCATAGTTGATGGTATAATAGCCTGCGTTGCAATATTACAGCCCACGTGCGTCAGTGCCTGGTCAGCTGTATATCTGGCTTGTACAGTGTGATCGCTTGTTATTCTAACTGTTTGGCAACCTTGTTCCCTGACCACATGGCGAGGCGAGAACTGTCAATCCTATTCAGGCAGCTCACAGAGTATAATAGTACATAACTGTATGGCGTACATAACATGGCGACCATCCAAAATATTTCGACGGTTCTCAATATCTACTAATCTATGACAGCAATGAAACTGAAATTTTGTATGTTCATAAAGGGTATTAACCTGAGTTCACCTATGAACTTTCAATAACCTGGTGAGCACAAATCCAACATGGCAGTGACGTGAATTTTAAATATTTAAATGGACGTTTCTCGTGATTTAACCACCCGAGCGCAGTGAAACTTAGTACTGTAAATGCTCATACACATTTCAAACCTCTGACAATAATATATTTCAATTGTTTTCATAACCACAAGATGGCAGCTGTGCGAAATTTTAAAATCTTGTTTTTATTTCTTGTGTCTTAATCATGCGATTGAAGTTTGAAGAATAAACCCAGAAATAATCTTCATGTAATAGTACATAACTCTATGGTCTAGATATATAAAAATCCTATATGGCGACCATCCGAAATATTTAGACGGTTCTCAATACCTACGAATCTATTACGGTATAGCATTCAAACTGAAATTTTGTATATTGATAGAGGCAATTAACATAAGTAGGATACATGAAAATAGACTCTTTGGTTCTTCATGGAACTACTTGCTTCTGTTCTTTTTTTTTTAACCTTTGGAGCTGATTTTGGTGAATTTTAACTAATATTTATTGTTTTTTGTGTTTTTTGGATTGTTTTTAGCCTATTTTCAATTTTGAAAAAATAGGCTTATGAGATCACCTTTTGTCTGTGTGTGTGTGTGCGTGTGTGTGTGAGGTGTGAGGTGTGTGTGTGTCCCCCCGTAATAAATTCTAAAAGGCTTGAGCGATTTCAATGAAACTCGGTAAGTTCATAGCACTATTCCGGGCGACCTCGACCGTGCCCTTCAAATTTGGTTACGTCTCACCAATCCAACATGGCGGCTGTGCGAAATATTTCACCAGCATTCAATATCCCCGAAACTATTACCGACATCACCGTGGAATTTATTACGTTGATAAAGGGAACTACTAGAAGTTCACCTATGTGACTTTTGAAAAACTGTTAACTACAAAACCAACATGGCGGCCACGCGAATTTGCGACTTTAAGTAGATGTTTCTCGCGATTTAACCAACCAAACGCAATCAAACTTGGTACAGTATATGTTTGTTCACATTGTAATGCACTGACATCTAACATGGTTCAATTGTTTACATAACCTCAAGATGGCGGCTGTGTGAATTTTAAAATTAAGTTTTTATTTCTTGTATTGTAATCAAGCAATTGAAGTGAAAGTTTGAATAATGAACCTACGCAATAATTTTCCTTTAATGGTACATGACTCTATGGCCTATACATTTAAAAATCCATCATGGCGACCATCCGAAATATTCAGACGACTCTGAATATCTACGAATCTATTATAGCAATCAAACTGAATTTTTTTATGTTCATAGGGGCTATGAACATAAGTTCACCTATAGGACTTTAAATAACCTGGAGATCACAAATCCAACATGGCGGCGACGCGAATTATAAATATTCACATGGACGTTTCTCGCAATTTAACCATCCGAGTGCAGTGATACTAGGTACAGTAAATCCTTTTACTAATGTTAATCCACTGGCATCTAATTTATATAAATATTTTCCATAACCACAAGATGGCAGCTGTGCGAAATTTTAAAATCTCCTTGTTACTTCTTGTGTCCTAAACATGCGATTGAAGTTTGAATGCTACACGTACACAATAATCTTCATGTAACATTACATAACTCTAGGACCTACATATATAAAATCCAACATGGCGACCATCCGAAATATTTAGTCGGTACTCAATATCTACGAATCTATTACAACAATCAAACTGAAATTTAGTATGTTGATAGTGGCAGTTAATATAAGTGGGATATATGAAAATAGGCTGTATAGTTCTTCACGGAACTTCTTGTTTTTACTATTTGAACTGTTTTTACTACAGTGAAACGTCGTTTATCCGGACTAATTGGGACCGAAAGTGTTCCGGTTTCGGATAATGATGTTTCCGGATAATCAAACATGCGTTCATTTCACAGGGAGAACCACCAAGCTTCTCATTTAGTTGCAACGCTTTCTCACATAACAAAGGTCCAGAATTGGGATATTGCTTACGTATTGTCTGAGTGAACCAAAAGTATGCCACTTCATCCAGTTATTTATCCATAGCTGATCTAATGATTTTTCTCTTTTTTGACCCTTCTTCACCACCTAACTTCGATACATAATTCAGAATTTCATCTTTTTGGTTCTTCAAATCATAAATTATGGATTTTCCAACACTGTATGTTTTCATTGGACACTGCACACTCTCACATTTATTCAGTTCATTAATGCTCTCCATCTTATTCTCAACCGATAAAAATATAGGGGCGTGGTGGCTCAGCGGTCTAGCTGTATGCCTCTCACCAAAGCGGTCCGGGTTCGATTCCCGGTCATTGCATGTGAGATTTTCGAAGTGAAATGCCATGTCCTGTGGTTCGGATTCCACGTAAAAAGGAGGTCCCGTGGCTCATGATCTCGAGATTAACGGTCACGTTAAACTACAAGCTTCCTTCAACCGATAAAACATTGTGATTTTGTTTTTTCTTTTAGCCACTCGTAGAAGCCATTGTCACAACCTAATTCAGTACAGTTTTACGCACACTCACATACTGTAACACGTTGAAACATTATAGAGTAAACAAACTGTAGGAGACAACGGAGACTACAATTGAAAACGAGAACCAATTCACTACTGTAGGCAGCGCGCACTTCCGTCTTTTTTTTTTTTGCTCATCCGGATAATTGACGTTCCGGTTGTTTGACGTCCGGATAAACGACGTTCTACTGTATTGACAAATTTGGAGTGTTTTTGGTTGTTGTTTTTTTTTCTTTTCTATTTTTGAGCTATTTTTGTGTAATTTTGATTCCTTTTTTGTGTTTTTTTTACTATTACTAAGTTTTCCTGTTTTTAAAACAACTTTTGGAGTTGTTCTTGATGAATTTTGACTAATATTTATTGTTTTTTGAATCTTTTGCATTTTGAGTAATTTTTGAACCATTTTTTACGAATATTTAACAAATTTTAATTGTTTTTTTTTGGGTTATAACTATTTATTGTTTTTGGTTTTTACTTTTTGACCTGTTTTTGATTAATTTTGATTGCCTTCAATATAAGCTGAAGAAGACACCATCAAAGGGTTGAAACCAGTGGCATACCGACGGGGGGGTTTCAGGGTTGAAACCCCCCCCCCAGAGATATTCCTTTACTTGAATCTATATATTGTCCCATCTATCACCTGTTTTACGGCATCGCTCGTTAGGCGTCTTAACTCCTGCATACACCTTAGGTGTGGTCACGTTCCTCACTTTATAAATGCCCTGCACTCTACTCACAGTGTTGGAGCTACCCATGGATCAGTTTTGCTGTTGAAGTGTGCAATCGGTAAGTCTTTTCACGTCGCTTCGGGTTGCTTTAATTGTGTGTGCCCGTTTCCTTATAGATAATTCAGTAAAAGAGGAGTTTCTGCAATTTATTCCAATTAATGATACAGATAAAATAATCAAGATAGGCAGATTTTGAGAGCCAATAGCAATTGCAGTGGGAACATGCAGAGCAAAACATTATTTTTCTCTCACATAATATCAATATTTTAAGCAACCACGTCACTATGGTCGTGATTATACCACTGCATCGTTTCAGTCTCAAGAATTAGTTACTGTTGTCCATATTTTTAGAATTTCTTTTCATTTTTTTTATTGTGTCGAAAAAATGAGACCTAAAATATTTTTCATGCAAAGAGAGCGGTTATTTAATTGTTGTTTTTTATGAATATTAATCAAAGTATCATTTTAATTATGATGATGACTGTCGTTTTAAGGGGCGGAACAGCAAGGTCATCTGTCCCTGTAATACCGGTAATGTACACAATTACCCTATTATATTAATGAACCCCCCCCCCCCCCCCCCAGACGGAAATCCTGTGTACGCCACTGGTTGAAACATGTACTTTAATTCAATATACAGTATGTTTCATGAATTGTATTGATAGATCTATTATTTTTAAGAGTTATCTATAAGTCAATACTGAAAAATATCTTGCATTAGCTATCATGGTAAATGTTACTGCTTTTTGTAATTTTTATTTAATTTAATATACTGCAACAAGAGAAGCTTCTATCGTAACACTTACAGTTGCATAACATTTCCTATGACAATCTTCAGGTCGGTAACAATTTTCAATCTCATAGTTTGGAACTTTGTATATCTTGCGAGCCTCGTCGATATCCGAGGTGAAGAACGCTGCACACTTGCAAGGTACTGATCTGAAATGAAATTGTGAACATCAGCAAAATAACATAATTTGTGGATATTTACAGAGAAAGAACTTCAACACAGGCGCGGATTCAAGGGGGGGGGGTCATGACCCCCCCCCCCCAAACGGAGACCAACTTTTTTTGCAAACTCAAAAAACAAAAACACAATTACCAGACAAATAAAACTTAACGAATTTTAACTGAAAAACAGTTTTTTTTTCATTTTATTTAATACTGAATTATCTTTATTGGAATTATTATGTTCTGTTACAACTGTACATAGCCTCCGTGGCTTAGGCGGCAGCACGCCGGCCTCTCACCGCTGAGTCCGTGGTTCAAATCCCGGTCACTCCATGTGAGATCTGTGCTGGACAAAACGGAGGCAGACAGGTTTTTCTCCGGGTACTCCGGTTTTCCCTGTCAAAATTTCATTCCAGCAACACTCTCCACTATCATTTCATTTCATCTGTCATTCATTTAATCATTGCCCCAGAGGAGTGCGTCAGGCCTCGGCAGCCGGCACAGTCCATATCCTCGCCGCTAGATGGGGGCTTCATTCATTCCATTCCTGACCCGGTAGGAGACTGGAAGCAGGCTGTGGATTTTCATTTTTCACAACTGTACATATTTACAACTTCTAACCTCTTGTATAAAAACTATTAGTTATACAACAAAATCAACTCGTCTATTTTGTTTAGCAAACCTTGTGATTACCTAATCGATGTTTATAGTGATGTCACGATGAATGTGCAGTAATGCACGGATAGGAAACTGGGGCTTTTTTCGCACCAAAAATTTTTGCCGACGTCCAAATTGCAAGCTTGGTTGGCAATTTAAGCTGTGACTTTCTCCCTTTGTCGGTACCAACTCGACTTGCCGAAACTGTTACGTACCTTGATCCTTTTCTCGAAGCTCGATGTAAAAGTCGCAAAACACGCCGTTGCAATTTGTACGAATATATTTGGTGCGCTAAACGCATCAAATTTCTATCCATGAAGCTTGCAAAAAAATTGGTCTGGTTTTGTACGTTTGGTTATTTTGTGATTGTGTTTTTAGTGATACCATTTTTCTTAACAATTTCGATTCCCTGAACTCCCCCTCCACCGCCCCCCCAAGCCAAACTCTAGATCGATTCTCTGACCCCCCCAAAACCAAACTCTAGATCCGCGCCTGCATCAACACCTTATTTTGTTCTCCTTGTCAGCTTACATTCATGACAACAGTTTGTAGATTCACTGATTTTAAGACTGGCTCCTTTAAGAGATAACTACAGGGGGTGCCCGGGTGTCCCCACCCCTGAAATTTTTGTCACATATAATATTTGTTTATGAATTAAAACATTTAACACCAATATACTTACTGTATCAAGCCTCCGTGGCTTAGGCGGCAGCACGCCGGCCTCTCACCGCTGGGTCCGTGGTTCAAATCCCAGTCACTCCATGTGAGATCTGTGCTGGACAAAACGGAGGCAGACAGGTTTTTCTCCCGATACTCCGGTTTTCCCTGTCAAAATTTCATTCCAGCAACACTCTCCACCATCATTTCATTTCATTTGTCATTCATTTAATCATTGCCCCAGAGGTGTGCGTCAGGCCTCGGCCGCCGGCACAGTTCATATCCTCACCACTAGATGGGGGCTTCATTCATTCCATTCCTGACCCGGTCGGAGACTGGAAGCAGGCTATGGATTTTCATTTATACTTACTGTATCATGTACTAAGCGACTTGTAGCAACGTTGCAATGGTAGCGCGATCTTTGTCGATACATGGTGATACAACTACATTTTACCTGGTTTTAAGAAATGAACATTATGACGATGATTCACAAAGAAAAGCAAACTTCTATTGACAAAAACTCAGAAATAAATAAAACTATTCCTCCCATTCATGCCATAAAGATAATGTACCCAATGGTTTCAGAGCAGCCAAATAAGGAACAAATAACAAAGCAAGTAAGGAATGAAACGAAAATTGCAGGGGGGTAGGGGTACGTCTCATCAACATCACCTAGCGACAGGTAGGTAATAAAATTTAAAATATTACTGTACTAGCACCCCCCCTGGAAAAAAATCCAGCGGGCGCCCTTGAGTGCTAAGCTTAGGCACTAGACTGAAAAGCCTGTATGCTTTGAAGACTTTGACATTGTGTAGAGAAGGATAAGTCAATAATTTATTAAAACGAGAATGAAAGATATTAATGAAGATTTTAGGCAACAGATGGGTTTATGGCCAGACACGATTGAGATCTAATGAAGAACACTATACACTAAGATAGAATCAATAGTGTCGGCCATCAGAAAGAAAAGATTGCTGTTCTACGGGCACATCTTCCGTATGACTGATGTCCGAATGACTAAGAAAATCTGAAATATCACGGAGTCAAAAGCAACCAAATGTACAGTAGATGGTTTCAAGACCTGATGAAAATTGGTATTCCAGAAACAAAAATCCATGGCAGATTTGAATTTTGACAAATGGCTGGCACTGAGGCTACACAGTGTATCTGAAGCCTATGTAAACTGGGGGAAACTTTTGTACCGAAAGAGAACAAACTCAGTGCAGTGCGCAGCAGGAATGTCCGATGCATTCCAAATCATTGTTGGTGTCCATCAAGGATCAGGCTTGTCCCCCTTGCTCTTCATTCTCTGCATGAACGCCATCACAAATGACATCCAAACCAGGCATCCATGGACATTATTATATGCGGATGATGTCATGTTACCTAATGAGACACGTGGGCGCCTAGAACAGCAAGTACGAGAGTAGAAGATGCACCTTGAAGAATTTGGGATGAAATTAAATCCGAAGAATGGAATGTGGTGACCAAACTAATGGCATGATCACCGTGGGTGAGGTTCAACTTAATAAAGTGACCCAATTCAAATACCTTGGGTCATGCATCACCTTAGACTGCAGCACGATTCCCGATGTCAAAATAAGAGTCACTGCTGCATGGATGAAATGGTGCTAAGTTACTGGAGTCCTATGTGATAAGAAAATTCCATTGCATCTAAAATCTAAAGTATACTGCACAGTTATTAGGCCGGTGGGCCTTTATAGATCTGAATGCTGGCCTACAACATCGAAGCACGAACAGGCGCTTCATGCAATGGAGATGAAGATGTTACGGTGGTCCAATGGCCTGACTCGACTGGACCATGTTATAAATAACTGTTCCCGAAGGAAGCAGGATGTAAAATTGTCCGATTGAGCTATGTACATTAACAAATCCACAAAGAAATTTGATAAAATGGTCCGGCTAGATCAAAACAGTTGCCAGCGTTTCGCCCCAATGTACCAATGGGCTCTTCAGTTGGTTATGGTACACCTCACCAAGACGCGTGGCTAGTACATACTGAGAAGGGCGCTGCAAGGCACAAAATGTCGCCACGAGCAGCGCCACGCGTCTTGGTGAGGTGTATCATAACCAACTGAAGAGCCCATTGGTACACTGGGGCGAAACACTGGCAACTGTTTTGAGCTAGCCGGACCATTTTATCAAATTTCTTTGTGAATTTGTTAATGTACTTAGCTCAATCGGACAATTTTACATCCTGTTTCCTTTGGGAACAGTTATTTCCAATATGGATTAGCAAGGTAAGCTAACATTATTTTTGAAAGGAAGTTTTGACTTCCGTAGTACGTTGGCGCTGCTCGTGGCGACATTTTGTGCCTTGCAGCGGCCTTCTCAGTATGTACTAGCCATGCGTCTTGGTGAGGTGTAGTATAACTAACTGAAGAGCCCATTGGTACACTGGGGCGAAATGCTGGCAACTGTTTTAGGCTAGCCGGACCATTTTATCATGGACCATGTTAGGAATGATGCTGTATGGAAGAAATTCAAGGTTGCCCCAATCACAGAGAAAATACGTGAATCACGTCTGCGGTGGTGTGGACATGTGCTCCGTAGCAAAACCTCAGTTGCAAAGCCTGCCCTTCAACTGAACGTGGAGGGTCGTTGACCTCGAGGGCGACCTCAAACACGCTGGCTGGATAGGGTGAGAGATGACATGCGGCTCACTCAACTCCGCCCTCGGGACGCTAGGGATCGATTGAAGTGGAGGAATCATTACCGGAAGGCAGACCCCACATAAATGGGAAAATGCAAAGAAGATGATGATGGTTAATAGCTATGAGGCTTTATATTATGTTCATAAAAGTAAATACGACATCTCATCATCATCATCTTGCACAGTTTCCAGCCACTGGCTGGGTCTGTTTGGAACACAAGCCTCTCCAACGTCTTCTGTCTTCCCACCATCTCTCAGCCTCCATCCTTGTCCATTCTTCTCCTCTCCTCTTCACACTTTCTTCCACCCCCTTCAGCCACCTGTCTCTCGGTCTCCCTCTCGGCCTCTTTCCTTCCCACTTCGTCTCGTGTATCCTCCTGGGTATCCTCTTCTCCTCCATTCGTTTTAAATGTCCATACCATCTAATTCTAGATTTCTCTATACCATCCTGTAATGGTTCCTCCTTCATTAATTCTCTGGTCCTCTCATTTCTTATTCTGTCCATCTTTGTAGCTCCAATACTGCTTCTCAAGAACCTCATCTCACTGGCCTGTATTTTGCTCTTCTCCCTTCCTTTCATAACCCAGGTCTCCGAGGCATACGTCAGGATAGGGACATAGTACGTCCGATATATGATCTTTTTGCTGTTCTGAGGGACATCCTTGCTCCATAACATGCTTCTCACACTCCTCCGAAATGCTTCTGCCTGCCTCCCACACTCATTTATTTCTCTATCGTTTCTTCCATTATCTTGTATCAGGCTTCCCTGATACTTGAAACTCTCCACTTTCTTCAGCTGTTCCCCACCAATTGTTATTAAAAAGGTTTAGAATACGACATCTAAACCTTTTTAATATAGGTCATTCTGATAATTTTTCAATTAAAAAAAAAGTTTTGAGCCTAAATTAAGGACACCTTAGAGTTATATTCGTCTCCCACAAATCCAACCCCTCGTCCTCGTCGTGGGAGATGGGCAACGTAAATGAAGTAGGGGATTGCCTGTAGGGGTGAAGTACAGAGGGGACTTTGTGTGCCTCAAGACTGCTATGGTAGCTGTGAAGGCCCTACAGGGACCCTGAAGAAATTACGGCTAACGGGGCTCTGGTGAAACAACTGCTGCCTTGTAGTTTGGAGTTGGTTCTTCAAAGGCTAAGGGAAGAAACCCTGACAGAAAATCAGCCTGGTGCCTCAGGCCTAAGGTGGCAGTCCCTCCAAGGCACTCGGAGGCAGTGGGTTAATCACTCGCTCCTCTTAAATAAACTGATTACTGAAACCGAAGCGAAATTACAAAACCGGACGGATAACCTGATGACGACTTTTGGCATGAAAAGGATTACGAAAATCGGTTTCTGGAATGTGAGGACCTTGATGGAGAAAACCAGACTGAAACAAGTGACACGGGAGATGAAGAACTATGGGCTGGATATCCTAGGATTGAGTGAGGTGAGGTGGCCAGGATTTGGTGAAATACAGACAACAGATGGAATTACATTTCTCTATTCTGGGGGCGATGAGGAAGAACACAGGGATGGAGTGGGGTTGCTGCTCAACAGAAATGCAAAGAGGAGCCTTATGGAGTGGAAGCCAATTTCTAGCAGGCTCATGTTTGCTAGGTTCAAGACAAAGATCAGGAATGTGATCATCATCCAATGCTATGCGCCTACAGAACAATCGGAGCCAGAGAAGAAGGAAGAATTCTACCAAATGCTGCGAGATGCCACAAGACAAACAAGTAAGAAGGACATTCTCATTGTTATGGGAGACTTCAACGCGAAGGTGGGATCAAACAATGAGGGGTTGGAGCAGATCATGGGTAAACATGGCCTTGGTGAGATGAATAACAATGGGGAGAAATTTACGGAATATTGCGCCAGTCAGGATTTGGTGATGGGTGGCACGGTGTTTCCTCATAGGCGGTGCCACAAGGTCACCTGGGTGTCTCCTGATCAAGTCACAGAAAATCAAATTGATCACATCGCGGTGAGCAGGAGGTTCAGAAGAAGCTTGGAAGATGTTAGGAACAAGAGAGGAGCGGATGTCGGTAGTGACCATCATCTTATGGTTGCCAACTTCCGCATGAAGATCGTGGCAGTCCGCCGAAAGTTTATCACTCGGCACAACAAGTTTGATGTGGGCAAGCTTAAGAACCAGCAGAGATTGGACCAATTTAAACTGGAGCTCAGAAATAAATTCCAGGTGTTGGACTCCGAGACAGAGAAGGATGTAGAGACTGTGTGGAGCGAGGTAAAGAATATCTTTGTGGAGACCAGTGAGATGCAGCTCGGGTACAAGAACTACCTGCGGAAAGAATGGATATCCGATCAGACCTGGGACAAGATAAATTATAGAAAGGAGATTAAGGCTAAGCTCAACACCTGCAAGACTAGGCAGCAGAAGGCTCTCACACAAGCAGAGTATTCAACAGCAAACAGGGAGGTAAAGAGGAGTGTGCGAAAGGATCATAGGAGGTGGATTGATGAACACGCGGTGAAAGCAGAAGAAGCGGCAAGAAGGGGGGACGTTAAGGAGCTCTATGGCATCACAAAGATGCTTTCGAAGAAAGGTTTTAATAAAACTAGGCCTGTGAAGAGCAAGACGGGCGAGATCCTCACGACGTGTGAACAGCAGCTGACTAGATGGAGAGAACACTTTGCGGAGGTTCTTAATAGAGATAGAGGACCAGAAAGTAAGCAGCGAGGAGGAGATGAAGAGGAAGCAGAAAGTGACCCGGACATCAGCCTCGACCCCCCAACTCGGGGCGAAATACGGACAGCGTTGAAGCAGATAAAGTGCGGGAAGGCACCAGGTCTGGATAATATCCCAGCGGAAGTATTGAAAGCAGACCTGGATATCACGATCAATCTGCTGCACCCGCTGTTGGAGAAGATCTGGAAGGAGGAGAAAATACCAACCGACTGGAAGAAGGGGTTGATCGTCAAGTTACCGAAGAAAGGGGACACCACAAACTGTAATAACTGGAGGGGAATCACCTTGCTGTCCATTCCAAGCAAAGTACTGGCGAGAGTCATCCTGAATCGTATAAAAGACTGCGTAGAAAAAAGGCTTCGGAAGGAACAGGCTGGATTTCGACAACATCGCAGCTGTGTGGATCTCATCAACACCCTCCGAATCATCCTGGAGCAGAGTGTGGAGTGGCGGAATACCCTTTACCTCACATTTGTTGACTTCGAGAAAGCTTTCGACTCCGTAAATCAAAGAATCATGTGGAAGACCCTCGAGGAATATAAAATTCCAACAAAGATCATCAGAATCATGGAAGAGATGTACGAAGGGTATGAGTGCCAGGTTCTACACGAAGGCAAATTAACAGAAAAGATAAAGGTCAGTTCCGGAGTGAGACAGGGGTGTGTCCTTTCCCCCACTTTGTTCCTGTTGGTCCTGGATAGTGTGATGAAGAAGGTAATGGGAGGACGGAAGAGGGGTATTCAATGGGGGTATAAATGACAGGCTTGAAGATCTGGATTTCGCGGACGACATTTGTCTTATGGCACAACGGTACCGAGACATAGAAGATAAGCTGGGGAGGTTGCAGAGAGAAGCAGAACGTGCAGGACTGATGATTAACACCAACAAGACCAAAGAGATGAGGATAAATTCTGACGTCACGACTAGCTTGACAGTCAACGGAAAGGAAATTGAGCGAGTTGAGTCCTTCCTCTACCTTGGGAGTATAGTCACAAATGACGGGGGAGCAGAGGAAGATGTTCGAAGCCGTATCAGGAAGGCAAATGGTGCCTTTGTCCAGCTCTACCCCATCTGGAGGAATAGAAACATTTCCAGGAAAACCAAGCTCCGCCTTTTCAATAGCAACGTAAAGTCGATTCTTCTCTATGGCTGTGAAACATGGAAAGTCACAAAACCGATCAACAACCAGCTACAGGTGTTCATTAACAGATGTCTGCGTCGCATCATGAATGTGAGGTGGCCGGACATAATCTCAAACGAAGATCTTTGGACCATCACCAATCAACAACCGATTAGCATCCAGATCAAGGAGAGGAAATGGCGCTGGATCGGTCACACACTAAGGAAGCCGGACGGAGCTGTTGAGAGGGCGGCGCTAGACTGGAATCCTCAAGGTGCCAGGAAGCGAGGTCGACCTAAGAAGACCTGGAAGAGGACGATCGAAAATGAAATTGCAGAGGAGGACAAGAACTGGAGTCAAGTGAAGAGAATAGCCAGGAACCGTACTGCGTGGAGAAATTTCGCCAAGGCCCTATGCTCCGGAAGGAGCGGCAGGAATTAAGTAAGTAAGTAAGTAAGAGTTATATTCGAATAAACACTACGTTTCCAGCTGTTGAAAGTTCTTAGATGCATCTGTAGGCAGAAAACTTCAACAAGAAGAAAACAACTGCACCGCAATTTTGGCGGGAATGCGCGTGATTGGGGAAGCACAAAGGGAGGGCGTGAATACAAACTCAAACCTATCGTGTAACGGACTTCGAAGGAAAGAAGTAAACACTGCTCAGGCAAGCTTGGAACCTCACCTTTCCAACGGTATGAAATAATCACGGGCATATGCCTACAGAAATCTACAAATATGAGATAAACAGCGCGCCGATTGAATCGGCTTTGGAACTTTTGGCGCGAGCAGCGAGAGCCGATCTGATCGGCGAGTGGCACTGAGAGGGTTAATCTTTCAACTTACTTATTCTATAGCCACATTTTGTTAATCGATGCACTATAAAAAATATAATTATGTTTGTAATCAGCACACAACTTATTATCTGCACCAACTGCCACTGCTCACAACCAGAATATAGTGGACTCTACTCAAGAATAGAAGGTCCTTCCTGCCACTCGAGCAGGATGAAGGAAAATTAGAAGCAAAGGAAATTGAATACAGTGAAAAATAGCCAAAGTTGATTCATCATACCCTCCAAAGAAAGAAGACAGTTCTACTTACATGACATACGCCATGTTGCTAATTATTGCAAGAAGTATTGCAAGTTTCATTTTCTTCGATGCTGGACTCTGAAAACAAATAAAAGATTATGAGATATTTCCGTGATGCCCTACCAAGAGATATACAG
This sequence comes from Meconema thalassinum, assembly GCA_946902985.2. Taxonomy (NCBI): domain Eukaryota; kingdom Metazoa; phylum Arthropoda; class Insecta; order Orthoptera; family Tettigoniidae; genus Meconema; species Meconema thalassinum. The sequence continues at coordinate 124,911,697 of OX336398.1, forward strand.
GGCCATTATGTATGTGCGCGCGAGTTAACACGGCAAGTTAAGCTGGCTGTGACTGGTGCAGATCGCGGGCGCGCTACAAAGAATCAGCTCATCCCAGTTTCAACCAGATTATGAAAAACTATTATAAGCACAGTCACAGTTTCACTTGTCACATACTCCTTACTCTTGTAACAAATAATGAAGGTGTGTTCTTTCTTCCTAGGTTTTCTACCATTGTAGCCTAGAAGTTTTGTTTGATTTAACATTCAGAAATTAAAGTTTTATAATCTTCTTCTTCTTCTTTCGAATAACCCATTTGGAGGGTACGATGAATCAACGTTGGCTATTGTCCATTGTATTCAATTTCCGTTGTTTCCTAATTTCCTTCATCCTTCTAGAGTGTCGATCTTTCTCCTCTTGAGTCCACTTTCTGCGAGTTGTTTGTTTCTTCCTTTCTTGAAATTTTGCCTTTTGAATAGCTTCTCGGAAGAGTGATCTGTTTGCTATTGTGTCTGTCTAAATTTTGGCATTTGTCAAATCTTTGTCAATTTCAATGAACCAAGTGGGTTTGGATTTGTAACTAGTAAGTAAGTTGAAGATCTGTTTAGTTAGTCTACTATTTTCCATTCTATAGATGTGCCCAAAAAACTGTAATCTTCTCTTTCTCATTACATCAGTTAATTTTTCACAGTTCAAATATAACTCTCTATTTGGTTGTAACCTATATTCTGCGTTATTATTTCGTTTAGCTCCCAGTATTTTTTCTCAGAATTCGTCTTACAGTCTTCTCTCATCATCATCATCTTGCACAGTTTCCAGCCACTGGCCGGGTCTATTTGGAACACAAGCCTCTCCAACGTCTTCTGTCTTCCCACCATCTCTCAGCCTCCACCCTTGTCCAGTCTTCTCCTCTCTTCTTCACGCTTTCTTCCACCCCCTTCAGCCACCTGTCTCTCGGTCTTCCTCTCGGCCTCTTTCCTTCCCACTTCGTCTCGTGTACTCTCCTGGGTATCCTCTTCTCCTCCATTTGTTTTACATGTCCATACCATCTAAGTCTAGATTTCTCTATACCATCCTGTAATGGTTCCTCCTTCATTAATTCTCTGGTCCTCTCATTTCTTATTCTGTCCATCTTTGTAGCTCCAATACTGCTTCTCAAGAACCTCATCTCACTGGCCTGTATTTTGCTCTTCTCCCTTCCTTTCATAACCCAGGTCTCCGAGGCATACGTCAGGATAGGGACATAGTTCGTCCGATATATGATCTTTTTGCTGTTCTGAGGGACATCCTTGCTCCATAACATACTTCTCTAATTTATATAATTTTCTCAAAAGAAAAAATCTGTATTGTCCGTTGAGCCATTATATATTTAAACACAAAATGTGATAAATGTCCCGGCATAACAAATTGCCAGCGTTTCTCCCCGGTGTACCATTGGGCTCTTCAGTTGGTTAAAGTACACCTCACCAAATGTATCTTATCTACATGAGTCATGCGATCAGTTGCAGCATGCCTGTTGAGTGGTGAATCCCTAGCTATTTCAGCACTTCAGAGGGAGAAAGTGAAAGGAAAAGAAAAGAGAGATCCTCTAATTTGTCTAAATCGCCAAATCTTGTTAATTTAAGTGTTTCTGCTGCATACAGAGTTTCAGGTCTGACCACTGATTGATAATGACTTAACCTTTACACTGCTACGCCCGAGATATCTCGGGTGCGGTAGAACGTCACGTCCTTGCTGCGCCCGAGATATCTCGTTGGCAACTTCATCTGAATAACATACTTTTAAACATTTATTCAGCATGGAGGGGTTTGATAGTCTCACAATATTAGCAGTGAAAAGGTTAATTTAGTGTTCCAGGTTAAGTTTTTTAAAAATATATACATCTTTTGTCATGTGAAAACACCTTTGTAATTTATGCATACGCGTTTCCATTGCTGTCTTTTCCTGTGAGTCATTCATTATCCACTCTCCTAGGTTTTTAAAGGAATTTGTTTTACATACTGAACTGTCATGAATTGTGATACTTTCCGGGGCATCGGTGATGTTTGTCATGAACTTAGTTTTTTCAAATGATATTTGTAGTCCAACTTTGGCTGCCTGTTTTATAATCCATCTATAAATACATTTATGATGGGTTTTTTTTCCGGCCCACCTAGATTACTTTGTATTGCATGTGGCCCTGTTCCTAAAGTGCTTGCCCGTGTCTGCTCTAAAGGCTTCCAAGGAATTAAAACTCGGCATAAACCTAGAATATTGCGGAGTTTTAATTCCTTGGCCGCGAAAGCCAATATACCATATTTTTAAGAAAGATCCTCTTTCGACTCGACTGTCCACACGTAAAAGTATCTTATCTACACGAGTCATGCAAGCAGTTGCAGCATGCCTGGTGAGTGGTGAATCCCTAGCTATTTCAGCACTTCTGAGGGAGAAAGAGATAGGAAAAGAAAAGAGAGATTCCTTTTCTGTAGAAATGCTTTGTTTGCCAGAGCCAACGTATTTTTTATATCCTCTTTGCTTTGCCCATCACTGGTTATTTTGCTTCCTAAGAAGACTCCTACTTCCTTTAGCTTTACACCTCCCAATTTATGTCAACAGGCTGCTTTCCATTATTTATGTTTGACATTTAATGATTTTCATCATAAATTAATCAGTACGCTAATTATAATAAACTTCTTTTTCTTCTTCTCGCAAACGGATCACTTAGGACCACGTGGAATCAACGTATGTTGAGCCTTCCTCCTTGCCCAATAGCTCTTCATATGCATGGATTGTTGTAGTTTCTGTTCCTCCGACCATGCACGTTGGGTTGGTTTCTACTGATCTTCCTCAAATCCCCTTATGTGAACAATATTCCTGATAGCATTTCTATTCATCAGATCTGGCGATCCCATCTCCACTAGGTCCCTCTCCACCTGTTTGTACCACTTTGGTCTTGTACGTTTGTTCTGCAGAAATTTGTGGATTCGGTAAGTCTCGTATGATTCATTCTTTCCAAATGGCCCAAAAATTGAATTCGTCTCATTCTCATGGTATCGATATGTTTAGAAATGTTCTGATATATTTCAGAGTTGGGTTTGGGATAGTGTATGCCATTATTAATTCTGGCCCTAAGATCTTTGGTATAATTTTCCTTTCCTTAATCTCTAATTGTTCCTTTAATGTTATAATAAACTATTTATTACCTAAAGTCAATATTTAGTACATTGAAACCGCACCGGTTTCTTCAGCGTGTTATAGGATAAGCAACCGTGTAGTAGCATACCATACAATTTAATAAAATGTTTTCCCTAATAGAGGATACTATAAATATTTTTGTTCCAAAAGTTCACAGAGTAAAATTTCAAAAAAAACCAGATCTGTTACATCATTTTTATAACCTAACTTATTCAACATACATATTTTCACATATCTCAGGGGCCGATAACCTCGATGTTAGGCCCCTTAAAACAACAATTATCATCATATTTTCACATATCTCTTTAATTCTACGCTGTTTTTAACGCTTTATTAACTAAATTATTGTAACAGATCTAGTTTTTTTGGAATTTTACTTTGTGAACTTTTGGTACAAAAACATTTATAGTATCCTCTTTAGGGATTTTTTAAAATTAAGTTGTATGGTACTACACAGTTACTTATCCTATACCACACTGAAGAAGGTCGCAATGAATGTACTAAATACTGACTTAAGTTAACAAATAGTCTATCCCTCCCTATATTATTCTGCTAAGGTCCCATTCCAGTTTTGTACCGTAAATAAGGTCTCATTAACACCAACCTACACATATGGGGTACCTACAGGTTCAGCATAACCCAATGTGTAAGTGAAACACATTCACTTACTCTTTAAATGCCTCACAATGAAATAAATACCTTAAAACATGTATATTTACAATGAAATAATGAAAGAATGCAACACGGTAAGCATGGTAACAGAATCTCACAGGCCCATCTATTTCTGTAAGACACAATGCAATTCCAATTATTACATTACTCTGAAAGTTTCCAGACAGGTATAAGGTTATCACTGAACCAAATTAAGCTGTAAAATTCATCAATACATACAGTATAATGCGCTTAAGGGGGTCAAGGGGCACTCTAGAATTTTTTCACGTAATTTTCACGTGTGAGTATGGTACGAAAGGTCTTTTTCACCCGAATATAAAGGGTCTCCGAAAACCACATTTAAAGCCCTTAAATTAACAGTGTCTGTGATATTCCAAGAAAACTAACTTTGCTCTGATAAAGGAATGACAAACACCTAATCACTGCACCAGTAGCTGAATTGATAAAGTCTGATTATTCTTACCAAGGATAAATCAGTCATAGCATTCATGATTGAGATTTTGCAAAGTGTACTCTTTACAAGAGTTGCAAGAGGAACAGTATGGCTTCAGGAGTGGAAGATCCACAGTGGACCCAATCTTTAGCTTGAGGCAGGTGATGGAAAAGAACTGGGAATATGGAGAGGATTTGATCATGACTTTCATAGATCTAGAAAAGGCATATGATAGTGTCCCCAGCGAGAAGGTATGGGAAACCATGGTTAAGAAGAGACTGGGAAGAGAAATGTTGGAAATGGTGCAAACAATGTACAACACTGTGTTAGCAGGGTACTGACCCCAGTTGGAAAGACAGATTGGTTTAGGAACAAGACTGGACTAAGACAGGGGAGTGTGCTGTCACCTCTCTTGTTCATAATGGTGATGGATGAAATTGTAAAGGAAACAAAGGAAGCATATGGACATAAAAGAAATGAAGTTACTGTTATTTGCAGATGATATTGTGGTCTGGGGAAGGAACACCGAAGAAGTGCAAAAACAACTAGATGCACTGAACGAAAATATTCAGAAGTACGGCCTGAAAATCAGTATAGAGAAAAGCAAGACCATGGTGATGACAAGAGGGGAAAGACAAGGAAAGGGCACTGTGAAAATTGGAAGTCAGAGTTTGGAAATTGTGGACACGTTCAAATACCTAGGAAGTGAATTGATGCAAACTGGTAGGTTGGACATGGAGATTGGCAGGAGGGTACAGCAGAGCAATGCATTCTATCAAAGTGTAAGAAAACTTGTTTGGGACAAGGAAGTACCAAGGAAAAGCAAGGAGGTAATGTATAAAGTGTACTATGTTCCCATATTAACTTATGCAGCTGAGACTTGGACCCTGACAAGCAGGCAAGAGAGTAGAATCCAAGCCAGTGAAATGAAATTCCTAAGAAGTATGATAGGAAAGACAAGGAAAGACAGAGTGAGGAATGAAGATGTTAGGAAGGAAGTTGGGATGGGAAAACTAAATGAGAGAATTGAGAAGAATAAACCAAGGTGGTTTGGACATGTGAAGAGGATGGAGGAAAATAGAATACCAAGACAGATGCTGGAGGCGAAGTGCAAGGGTAAGAGAGCAAGAGGAAGACCTAGAACAAAGTGGATTGATTCAGTGAAGAACAGCGTAAGAAAAAGAAATCTGGACTGGGACAAGATCGTGGAAGAAGAATGGTGGAAGGAAAGTGGAGAAGTGCCATAAATACCCCGACCCGGCATGAGCTGGATAAGGGGAAATGATGATGATGATGACGACTCTTTACAACTAGAATATTCGTGGTCGAAGCCGCGACGGGTAATGCTATTTATAATTAATACGCTAACAAGGAATCTGGCTATGATGATCTTGCTTACGTCATTCATTACGCTAATATCAATCAATCAATTGATCAAGAATAACATTTTATTAAAGATTGTAAATCATCCCAATTCCATGTTCATAACAAGAGAGAGATAACATATCCTCAACTTACTTGATGTGGTGATATCAACGGACTGTTAGACTTTCTCTGTGTTGATTTCCTTTTGTCAATGTAGCAATGAGCTATTAGCACCGAGTGTTATTCACTTTCTTCTTGTGACCTTCAAGGTATTTACTATGTCCTGCACTCACAAGAGTGGAGAATGCTTCTATTGGGCAATAGCCAATATAGGTTATTCTGTATTCAATTATGCCCAAAGGCTAAACACATTAATTCTGATATGAGAGAGAGCTTGGAATATTATAGACTCTGTTTGAGGAAAGAATTCATGATGAAAATCAATAAATGTAAAACAAAAATATAGGAATTCAGCCAAAATATATCAGAAACTCCCTGTTGGAATCAAATTGACAAATGTAAAGCTAAAGGAAGTAGGAGACTTCTGCTACTTAGGAATCAAAATAACCAGTGATGGACGAAGCAAAGAGGATGTAAAAAAATAGGTTGTCTCTGGCAAGGGAAGCAATTCTACAGAAAAGGTGTCTGTTGACATCAATTATAGATTTAGGTATTAGAAAGTCATTTTTGAAAGCCTTTGTCTGGAGCGTGGTGCTCTATGGAAATGAAACTTGGTCTGTTGGTGCAGCAGAAAAGAGGAGAATAGAAGCGTTTGAAATGTGGTGTTACAGGAGAATGATGAAGATCAGATGGGTAGATAGAGTAACTAATGAAGAGGTCTTACGACAAGTGAGACAGGAGAGATGTTTCTGGTGACTGCTAATGAAGAGAAGAGATAGGTTAGTAGGACACCTACTAAGACACCCAGGAATAGCAAGCTTAGTTATGGAAGGAAGGGTTTTAAGAAGAATTAAGAATAATTTAATTTATTCAATTAATTCCAAAGAGCCATAGGCTCGTACAGAGGAATTGTACAGTAATATGTGTGTTTACACACCAGGAAGAAAATTCTGAAGGTAACACAAATTGATGAATAAGGGCATAGGCCTATTAGTAAAGTTGATACTATATCTAAGATTGTTTAGACCAAGGTCTCTTAAAATGATAAGCACAGGATTTTTGAGCTTATTTGATGTATTACGATGCATCGAATTTTTCCCACAATACTTTCGTAGTTTTCCTCTTAAATACTGACAAAGTTGGTGCACTTTTTACTTCATCGGGAAGTTTATTATATAACTGTGATGCAGAGAACTTGAAACTATTTCTACCGTATTTAGAAGAGTGAATGATATATAAGGCTACGTCCTTCGCATGCCTAGTTCCATAAGAATGATTGTCCGAGTTCAAGATGTAGGGAGAGCTATAGAGTATTGTGTTGTGTTTAATTTTGTATATTAGCATAGCTGCTCGGAGATCTGCACTTATGCTGAGGGGTAGAATTTTACTTCTGATGTACAGATCTTTTACTGGAGTGCAGTAAGGAAGGTTAAATATGTTTCTAATAGCCCTATTCTGAATAGTCATTAAATCATTCAGTGTGGATTTCCTGCAGTGAGCCCAAATAACATTTAAATATTGGAGCTTGCTATGTACAAGTGAATAGTAGATTTGTTTTACAAGGTTTAGGGGAATAAGATACCGAAGTTTCCTTAGGATCCCTACTATAGGTGAGAGTTTCTTAGCAATTCGTTCAACGTGTTCAATCCAGGTCAGGTGTTTGTCGATGATTAGACCTAAATACTTTGCCTGATTAACCTCTTTTATTTCAATATTATTTATATATATTTTGTCATGTGTGATTTCTTTCATGCTTTGCTTTGAAATTACCATGTAATTGGTCTTCTGTAGGTTCATTGTTAATTTATTGGCCTGGAACCATTGTGAGAGAGTATTTATATCTTGTTGCACATTTTGTATGATTTCAATTATGTCTTTCCCAGTGTAGAAGATATTTGTATCATCTGCATACAATTTGATATGCCCTCTCAAATTACATTCCACAATATCATTTATATAAATTAAGAATAATGTAGGTCCAAGTATAGATCCTTGTGGAACTCCATGAGTTATATATTTTCCTGAACTTATGCATTTATTCAAAGCTACATGCTGCTTTCTTCCAATAAGGTAGCTTTGGAACCATTTTAGTGCTATACCTCGGACACCAGCATTTTCTAATTTTGATAACAGTATTTTATGATCTACTGTATCAAAGGCTTTTGTGAGATCAATAAATAACCCAACTGCCATATTATTTTTGTCAATAGTTTCTTGTAGCATTGTTATTAGGTCAATAGTTGCTGCCTCAGTACTAGAATTTTCCCTGAATCCATATTGCATATTATGAAAGAATGTATTCTTGTTCAGAAATGAAAGCAATCTTGTTTTTACCACTTCTTCCAGAATTTTTGAAACTACCGATAAAATAGAAACAGGTCTATAATTATTTGGATTTCTTTTGTCACAACCCTTAAATATAGGAACTACTTTGGCCACTTTTAAGTCATCTGGTATCATGCCAGTAACTAAGGACTCATTAATCATTTCAACCAAGATTTTAATAAATGATTGTATATTGTTTTTAATGAAATTTGTCTTGATCCTATCTAATCCACAGCTCTTTTTATTCTTTAAATTTGTGATGATGGACTTGACCTCTGCTTCATCTGTCGGATATAAGTAGAGAGAATTTGACTGATTGTGGTCCTTACTGAGGATTTCCTTCTGTTCAGGAATAGCTTTTGCTAGACTTCCAGCAATGTTTGTGAAGAACAAGTTAAATGATTCACATAGTTCTTGATTGTCTGTGATAATTTTGTTGTCTATTTCAAGTGAAGTGCATGTCTCAACTGTTGGTTTTTTGTTGTGTATGATTTCTTTGATAGTCTCCCAAGTTTTATTAGAATTGTTTCCATATGTTCTGAATTTATCTGAGTAGTAATTTGACTTTAGTCTTCTTTTTAAGTTTGTTACATTATTCCGGCATCTACAGTATTCTTGGTTCATATCATTATTATTTCTGTGAAGGGGATTTTTGAGCTTTGCATGCAGAGTGTCTCGTTGTTTTATAAGTGTAAGGAGTTCAGCTGTGACCCATGGTAAGTTAGTAGTCTGTCTGTTATTGTTAGAATTGTTTGTTATTTTTCTTTGGCTATGCCTGTTCCTTAGATTCAATTGTTTGATGAAAGAGTTATATAGAGAGTTAACAGTACTATCTGCATCATTATGGGAATCTGCATTTATAGATATATTAGTTTCAGGAGTGTGTTGCCTATCCCAAGAGTCCTCGTGTGTTGTTGATTTTGTCGGCTTATGTGACAGAGTGTACGTGCTATAATTGGTCTTGGAAATATCAAGAATTAATATACTGTGATCACTAATATCATTGCTGACATTTGATATTTTATAACTTAATTCTGAATTGTTTAGTGACACGTGGTCTATTAAGGTAGCTGCAGTGTCACAAAGTCGTGTAGCATATTTAGTGTTGCATTGTTTAAAACCATACCATGCTATTAAATTCAGATATTTCCTTCTTAATTGATCATCAGCTAGGATATCAATGTTGGTATCTCCGAGGAAGATGCATAATTTATTGTTTATCTGGCTAAGAAAACTTTCAAATGAATTTAAGAAGGGTATGGCATTGCTTCTATTGGGGTTATATGCTGCAATAATGTCAATGCTTTTGTATGTTGGCCTATTACTTTTAACATCATCTCTGAATACCTCAATCCACATCAAACTATGATTCATTTCACACTTTCTTTTAACGTTCACTTTCCATTTGTGTGATACATAAATACCCAGACCCCCACCAACTTTGTCATCTCTATGAGCAAACACGCTTGTGAAATTGTTGAAGTTATAAAAATCTGCCTCATTACTTTTCACCCAGGTTTCTGTAACTACCAATACATCTATCTGACCTATCATCTGCACGAGAATTTCAATGTCATCAAGCTTAGGGTTGAGGACAAGAACTGTAGGGGTAGACCAAGGTTAGAATATGTTAAACAGATTGCCTCGGATGTAGTGTGTGGTAGCTATGTAGAGATGGAATGATTGACTCAGGACAGGGAGGCATGGAAAGCTGCATCAAGCCAATCAAAAGACTGAATAGTCAATCAGCATTTAAATGTAAACTACCTCATGTACAATTTTAAAAATTGTCTTGGCAACAGTCAAACATTTTTTTTTAAATTTCAAAATGATTACTGTTAAGTTGTTGGGTTTCCCTGATAAGTTAATCATTTATTAAACTACCTTTGCTCTGTTTGCTGGAGGTTGCTTTGTAAGGTAATAGCTACAATACTAACCTCTTTTGCTTCCTAAGTAACGAAAGTCTCCTACTTCCTTTAGCTTTTCACCGGCCAATTTGATGTCCATAGCAGTTTCTGATTTCTTTCGTCTGCATGGGACTAACCATCTTAAATGTTTAGTGTCATCCATGAAGTCATGAATACCGCCATTTTGTTTCCATATCACAACTTATACTATTCCCAAATCAGGTACTCTCCTGCCATTTGTCTGGAAGGAATGTGAAAAATCCTGGGGAAAAAACATGCGACTATTATCAGCACCAGGACTTAAACCTGTAAGCTCCCAACTCCAGCAACCCGTAGCAGTTGTGATGAGAAGTTTCCCACACAAAATACTTTAGGCTCTTTCATGACCTTGAACTTGCTTCATTGCCTTTATGAATGAACTAAAAATACTACTTAGCTGTCTCGCATATTAAAAAGGCTTCACAACTTTACTGAATGTCAATAACATCTCTATAGAAGAACTCAAAAGAGATTTGAAGAGTTGAATAACCTGTTGCAAGGACAGTTCATTGAAATCTGGATAATTCTATTAAATTCTCCATTCTTTTATGTCTTAAAAAGAAATATTTTCAATATGTAATGGCTTTTAAAGAATTCATTTGAGGTATTAAGGCGTAACCAATGAAGAAAAGAAGTGTTCACAGCTTCAAATGGCTCATACAGAGGGTGTTGACTGTAAGGTCATGGTGCAGTATATAAGATCCCGGGCTGGACGATGAAGGCACACAGTCCCAGCTGACTCAAGCTTCAGACTTCCTTCGCAGCATCTTCACACAGTGAGTATCTTAGTTTTTTTGGTGTAAATTTCAGGATTTTTATCAAAATTTTGAATTTTTTTATATTTTTTTGTTAATATTTTTTTATTTATTTAAAATAAGATTTTTGATTGTTTTTGAAAACAAATTGGAAAATTTTCTAATTAAAAAACATTCTTTTATGACTTTTTTCTTGAAAATTTTCTGTTTTTTTAATTATTATTTTCTTAGTTGAAGAAATACCACAGATATCTTCAGAATCTAAGAAATCTTGTGTTCATTCGGTTTCTCATGATCTTAAGATGAAATATCTGATTTCACAGTTTTAGGTAGATTTCATTAGAAAGCTACTTATTGCGATTGATACCATGTTACGACTACCGGAAAATGATAACATATCTTAGGGTTTCACATCCCCCAGATCCCAAAATCACCATCAGTTCAAAAGTTAATGTAGGCCTATATATCACTTTTTTTGTGGACACGGTAACTACCATCATTTTGCACCAATCACATTCAAATGAATGCATAAAATAGAACCTTCTAAAATCTGTTGAGTTCGTTAATGGGCAAAATCAGACCAAGGGGGTGGAAAAAGGGGAGCCTTTTTCGAAAAAGTTAACTATCGTTATACCTTTTTTTTGGTATGTAAAAATTAGAATCCATTCAGAGTTCATACTATTCTTCGGATAAGGGCCAGAAACTTATTCCAGTAAAGGTTATTGATAACACCGACCACTGACCAAAGGGATAGGAAAAATGGAGCTTAATAGGCATAATATGAAAACCTCTAAAAATGCTTTTCTTGTGTGAGCTAACCTACTTTTTATATCCTCTTTGCTTCATTCATCACTGGGTACAGTGGTCAAGCTGCTTGCCTCTCACCATGTTTGATTTCCGGTGAATGCATGTGAGATTTTCAAAGCAAAATATCAAGTCTTGTGATTCGGTTTCCAAGTAAAATTTCGCGAGATTAACAGTCACGTAAAACTACAATCTTGCTTTCTTCATTCATCACTGTGTATTTAGCTTTCCAAGTAGCAGGATTCTCAACAAACCCCCCGTGTGGCCCTACAGCCCATGAAGGGCCTAGGCCTACCAAGCGACCGCTGCCCAGCCATTTGGCCTGCAGATATTGGGGTGACTCGTGGTCAGTGTGACGGATCCCCTCGGCCGTTAATCTTGGTTTTCGTGACCGGGGCACTGCCTCACTGTCAGACAGCTACTCAATTGTCCTCACAAGGCTGAGTACACCCCGTTCCAGTCCTTAGGTCAGTTTCTAAAATCCCTGACGGAGCCGGAAATCAAACCCGGGGCCTCCGGGTGAGAGGCAGGCGTGCTACCCCAACCCCATGGGGCCGGCCATTCTCAACAAAACAAAGCAAAAAACTAAACTCTAAACAAAACTACAGTTTCATATTATTGGTTTTTATTTTACTATTATTGCTTTCTTCATGAATAGTCATGGATTTTTAAGTTCAAAATTAGGATCAATCCATTCTTTTACCAAATTCATTTTGAGATTATGTAGTTGAGCCGGTAGTAGCACTGAGCTTCTAACTGGAAGGGAGTGGTATCGATTCCCACCCAGTCAGTGGATTTTAGAAACAAATCTACCAATTCCAGAAATGGAAATGGTCCGGGAGTTTACTCAGTCTGCAATAGAAATTTTATGGAATTTGAATTTCTTGGTTCTATATTCTTTTCCACAAATAGGCCTAGTATTAATTACCGGTACCATAGTATATTGATTATAATAAGTTATAAAATTGTAAATTAAGTTGAAAAAATAACACATTTAATTTGAGTACCGGTAATATAAATTCAATGATCTTTTTTTCTTGCATGGGTAAGTTACCTAATTACCTTCCAAAACTTGTACATTTTTCAATCCTCAGTGAGATCTTTTTCAGCAAGAAATGAATAAACTTAAAACACTAGTTAATCTATAAAGTAAGGTTAAATCTATTTGTTGAATAAAACATACTGATATCAAAATTTAGTTTGTAATAAAGGAAGATAAGAGACATAAAAATAAGAAATGAGGGAATCAAAAAATAAAATTATTAACAATAAAGCAGTTAAAAGCTATCGGATAAGTTGCAAAGTTGTAAAAGGGTAAGTTGTTAAAATAACACACATAATTTGAGTACCGTAGCCCAATATAAATTCAATGCAGGGGCGTATATAGAGTTTTATTGAGGGGGGTGCCCAACCGGGGGTTGGGTATAGGCCCAAAGAATAGGGGGTCCGGGGTTCTCCCCGGAAAACTTTTGTATAATTTGGTGCGAAATGATGAGTTTTAAGGCTATCTGGCATCACTTTATCAACCAATTTGTTGTGATGTTTTATGTTTGGTTAACTCATAAACGCCTAGCGTTACCATATGGTAATGCAGTACCGGTCATTGCATTTATTGCTCTACAGGACCTTTGCCAGTTAAAGATATTCGAACTTCGCACTTATATGATCAAGGAAGGTCTATTGATTCATTTACCGCGCACTAGTCGCTAGGGAATGTCTTGGGTGGGTATATAAGGGGGCAGGCCGGGTCGAGCGGGATCAGTCGTTTGGTGGAGGTAGCAACCAGCAGCAGCCTGTCGTATCTCTTGCCACAAGTAGTGGCCCACCAGGAGACATCGGAGCATGCCACCCAAAGTCAACAAGAACAAGACAGGCACGACTCCGCGACAGACGCCCGCTAGCGTCGCTCATCATTTCAAACAACAGAAAGCTTCCTCGAGCAAGAAAACGAATCCAGTCAAGACGCAGCATCCCATCAGATCTCGGTCGGCGTCGCCCGCCAAGAAGCTCATCGCTAACAGGCATACGCCGCCACCGTCAACGTCATCCTCTCACGACACCCTCTCAGTCACATCGGAGGTACGGATGGCGGACACCACGGACCGGATCCTGGCAACACTCGAAGACATCAGCCGTCGCTTAAATTTTTTAGAGCTACGCCAACAGTAACCACCTCCGCCAGACGAGCCACAGGAAGCCGACGAAGAACAGGAAGACAGATGTGCATATCGTGGTTTGTTTCTCACGTCGTGATGGCATGCCGCAAAAGGTACGGCATGCTAAATTATTGCGTAAAATGGAGATAGTTTACTTTGTCTTCGGAATTGTGGTAGTAAACATATCTAATTTATAATTCAGGAACATATCTTATGTGTTTCTTTATACCTGCTCATGCCCGGGACTAATTTTCCCAGCGTTACCATATGGTAACGCTAGGCGGATACGGGGTCAGTGGTAAGGCAAGATATTTTCTGTAGCACATTCATATGAAATGAGTTAGAATACATTTCATGCATTTATACACAAAACGTTTTTCCATATACAGCTTTTTTAACAATGCATGCCTTCATATAATACGTTTCATGTCACCGTAGCTTATTTTTTATGCCAGTACCGTATTCAAGACCATACCTTTGCCGAGATATCTGGCTGCAGGCAGTGTTTCAGAAAATACAAGACGAGAATTATTTCGATATTTCAGAGGTCTAGACTGGCTGCGTGGCTCAGCGGCAACATTCTCGCTTGCTGTGCCCAAGCTTTCAGGATCGAATCCTGGTGCAGTCAGCTGGCATTTGAGGGTACGCAAATGCGAGGGAGTCATGTCAGTAGATTTACTGGCACGTTAAAGATCCCCTTTGGGTCAAAATTCCGGCAACCCGGCATCTCTAAAATCCAGAGCAGTTAAAAGGGACGTAAATCCAATAACATAATTATTATTTAGAAGTCTGACCTTGACAGAAATATTGGAGTAAGGGGAAAAGGAGTAATGTCGACATGATTATTGCTTGCTGGCATGAAAACAGCACAGTAACTGTTGCCTCCACGACTGTCCCTGTTTTTACCCCCTCGACCAGGTCAGAAGGTTCTCTCGGGTTGAAAAGAAAAATAGTTACAATCCCACGTCCTCTCCAGATCGGCACTAATAACAGATTCATGGGAGGAACGAACCTTATGGATGAAAATGTGAACTGATATCAAGTGTCAATAAGAAACAAAAAGTGGCGGTGGGCCATATTTTCTTGGCTTCATGTCGATAGTCTCCAAAACGCATGGTACCTCATTACGATATCACAGTCAAGGACAACTCAACTGGAGTTCAAGAGGGAAGTGGCACATTCTACGTAAGATCGTACGGCGTAGAACCACGTGGAGCCAGGCGGCCGTCAACAGCACGTGCAATATAGGGCCGCAATATTGAAGACTTGTGATATGATGGACGCGATCATCTGGTCATCAACGACCCAGGACATAAGCGGTGGTGGTGTGCCGGTGAATTGTGTGTAAGCAGTGTCCGCACTGCATGTTGTAAATGTGATGTGGGACTGTGCATATCATGCTTCCTGCCGTCCCAGACCAAGTAACTAGTCACTTGACTATATGATCGAAGGTTCAAAGGTGTCAAAATACTTGCTCAGTGCTTTTTAAAGTGTAATATTATCAAGATAAGTATTTAGCAACAAATATGAAATTGGTAGGCTACATTATTGTATTTATAAATCACCATTCAGAATATGCAGTAAGGGTTTTGACAACACATACATGTAACGCCCTGTATTTCGGGAATTTAAGAGGCCACCTTTGTAAAATATGATTTGAGCAGCTGAAGAACCCTCTATGGTATGACTTATTTATAAAAAAGCAACATTTTCAAAAAGTATTAATTCGGGCATTCATGGGTTAATGTCAAACACAGCTAAGACCATTTTATGATGCTTTTTATAAATAGTAGTATTTACATGGAAAGAATTAATGTTACTGTTTTGATTTACAACTCGCACTATAATATAAAGTCAGGGTTTCTTGAAGCATTGCCAAATCGGTTCATAACTTCATCATCAGTGAGATGTATGTATCTGTATGTATTTGCTGATGATATCAGTTTAATATATAGCGCAAAATCCAAACAAGAACTTGCAACAAAAATAAATGATGATTTAAAAGTCCTGGACAACTGGTGTAAATTAAATGGATTGCTGCCTAGTACAAAAAAGACAAACTATATATATTTCACTAAACCTAGCAACAGCAAAGAAACCATGATTCCTGTAACACTACATAATACAGTAATTGAAAGGGTCTCATCAATAAAATATCTCGGCCTGAATTTTGATGAACATCTGAGCTGGCAAGAACAGACATACAAAGTTAAGCAAAAAATTCTTCCCGCTATAGGAGCAATATACGAATTACAACATGTTCTTCCATCTCATATATTAAAAACACTGTATTACAGTCTAGTACATAACCATATAACATATATGTGCAGTATTTGGGGAAGATGCACTACCTCATTATTAAATCAAGTAAGTACTCTCCAGAAAAGGGCAATTAAAGCAGTTTATTCCCTTCCCTTACTTACCCATACAGCAGATTTAGTTCGAATCTCAGGAATCCCCCTTCTAGAAACCTGTATAAAAGTATCTGCTTCTCTGTTCATACATAAAAGTGGAGAACTCTCGTATAAAGGCACAATAAAGTTTCATCGACAAGGACAAAACTATGAGTATAACACCAGAAATTCCAAGAACCTTGCAATTCCCAGGGTCTACACCTCTAAATACGGCACCAAAAGCATATTTAACCAGGCTATAAAGGATTATAATACTCTCCCAGCACATATAAAGTCAATAAATCCTGTCTTAAAATTCAAAAAAGCCTGCAAACAATTCTTCACAACTACACTCTGATACTTCCTAATTTATAAAATTAATAAAACCTTGAATAGTAACTTACTGTCATTATAAAATACTCTGTAACTTTGTTTTTGTATGTTAAATAATATTTAATATTCCTTATTATATAACAATGTATAGTCCTACTATAGGGCCTTGCCCTCAAGGACATCCTCTGTATGAAAATAAAATACTAGACCGTTGAGTCTGTTTTCAGAAGTAGAATTTCTTAAGTATGTTTTCAACCGTCTCAAACTCCGTTCGGCAGTACCGGTAAGTATCGAGAGAGGCAAATTTGCCAAAATTTTGATAAGGGTATAAAAGTTAGAGAAAATAACTTTTTGTCACACGCTTCAAGGGCACTTGTTGCTGTTCTTGGTTCGTTCATAAGAGTGAAGGCACAGGAGAGTAATAAGAGGTTAAGTTGCTATACATAAGATCAGAGCAAACTGATTGTCACACTGTTTACATCGCTCTACCTTCGCCTCGCTTTGCAACGTTGCCATACGTCACTTAGTAACAATAGTACATGATTTTATTGGTTATTAATGTTTTAATTCATAAACAAATAATATATGTGACAAAAAATTCGGGGGGGGGGGGGGGGGGGGCGGGGCGGACTCCCAGGCCCCCCTTATATACGCCCCTGATTCAATGACTTTATTTATCTTTCTTGCAGACCTAATTACCTTCCAAAATGAAATCCATCGTTCTTCTGGTCGCCATCTTCGGTGTTGCTCACGTAAGGTAAGTAATAGGTTTTAATTCAGTGAGCAATTGACTGCTTAGCAGATGTGGCAAACAGGGCTACGGCACTGCAAGGTTGCCATGAACTACGAGCAGTGCAAATATCCTGGCCAGCATCTTGGTGAAGTGTACCATGCTAGCTGATGAACAAAATGCTGGCAAACCAGTTTCAACTAACTGATTCAATGACCACCTTGTGGTGCAGTGGTTAGGATTCTTAGCTGTCACCCCGGAGGTCCGGACTTGATTCCCAGCTCTGCCAAGAAATTTAATTCTGGTGTGAGGGCTGAAACGTGAGGCAAAAGTGAGAAGATAAGGGTTTGATTCCCACCTCAGGCATCCTGGAAGTGGTATTCTGTGGTTTCACCACTTTTACTCCAGGCAAATGCTGTGATGGCTCCTAACTTAAGGCCACAATTTCCAAAAACACCCAAAATATACGGAGCTATATAACCGCAATGTCGCAACCCATTTAATAAGTAAGAACATTACTGATTCAATTTTTCAAAGTTTTTGTTTTGAAATTTGATGTAGTATAATTTCCTAAAGCATAATGTTGTTGGTTGGTTCCTTAGTTTCGGGGCTGAAACAATGCGGCGTTGTAGCCCCACGTACTTTGGGTGTGTGTAGAATTTGTCTGATAACCGGTGTTAATTGTGATGGCTGTATTAGTGTGTGTTATCTGGGATTCAGGTAGAAGGACTGCAGACGATTAATTTTTTCAAGTAATTCCCACTTTTGCTACCAAATGCTACCGTCCATGACACTTTGTTGCAGACATGGCTACTAAATGTCATTGCAGTCAGCACCCGGCGGCGAACGTTGGAACTAACCTACAAATTTTAGCTTCCACAAGTGTAATTAGTGGAAGGTTCGTTTTCATGCCATAAATCTATGACATGGGACCGCCGGCTTTACTTCCCTTCCGAAGGAAGGCATACTCAGGGATTTTATAACGCTCTTACAAAATCCGCCGACTTCGGCTGGATTTGAACCCGCGATCTTGGGCATCTAGTATGCCACTGAAGCCGCATAAAGCATAATTGAAGCCTACTCAACCCTAGGGCACCATTCTTACCAATATTTAATAATAATTTCAGGGCTCATCTGTGCCAGTGCACTGGATTCTTCACTTCCGATATCAATGAGAACCATAAGGTGTACAACATCCTGGATGCTCAGGCATCAAGCTGCAGTGTGGCCAACGAATGTCGTGAACAGTGCCTCAACACCGTAAGTCTCTTCCTGTCAAACTACAGTCTATCACCTATTTAGTAAAGTGTGACGTGGTGTACATTATCACCCCATAATACAGAGTCTTTATATTTGCTTGGCTAGGACTTTCTCGCTCATGCGCTCCGCCAGTGACGCCTCATTTGCCGGCTCCCGCGTGCGCGTGTGTACGGCAGAGTTGGTGCTTACAATCAGTATCATGCATTTTTACTCACCATGCTTACAGTAGATGCTGAAAATGTTCCCCATCTGCTGCCAAACATAATGGGCATCTATTATTATTATTAGGGTTCGGAAGTTTAAGACCTAAAGAAGTACAAAATATGCAAGCAAATATGCCATAAAATCTAGCTAAATATGACCTAAAAACTAGCTAAATATGACATAAAAACTAGCTAAATATGCCCTAAAAACTAGCTAAATATGACCTAAAAACTAGCTAAATATGCCCTAAAAACTAGCTAAATATGCCCTAAAAACTAGCTAAATATGACCTAAAAACTAGCTAAATATGCCCTAAAAACTAGCTAAATATGCCCTAAAAACTAGCTAAATATGACATAAAAACTAGCTAAATATGCCCTAAAACTAGCTAAATATGACCTAAAACTAGCTAAATATGCCCTAAAAACTAGCTAAATATGCCCTAAAAACTAGCTAAATATGACCTAAAAACTAGCTAAATATGACCTAAAAACTAGCTAAATATGCCCTAAAAACTAGCTAAATATGACCTAAAAACTAGCTAAATATGACCTAAAACCAGCTAAATATGCCCTAAACTAGCTAAATATGCCCTAAAAACTAGCTAAATATGCCCTAAAAACTAGCTAAATATGACCTAAAAACTAGCTAAATATGCCCTAAAAACTAGCTAAATATGACCTAAAAACTAGCTAAATATGCCCTAAAAACTAGCTAAATATGACCTAAAACTAGCTAAATATGACAAAAACTAGCTAAATATGCCCTAAAAACTAGCTAAATATGACCTAAAAACTAGCTAAATATGACCTAAAAACTAGCTAAATATGACAAAAACTAGCTAAATATGCCCTAAAAACTAGCTAAATATGACCTAAAAACTAGCTAAATATGCCCTAAAAACTACCTAAATATGACCTAAAAACTATAAAATATGACATGAATTTTTGGGATAGGTTATGACTAAAATACAGTAAATGCTAAATGACATCCGTAGAGGAGCGCCTTCTTGGAATCAGGACTTCTAAACCTGCTATCTGCCTGTTCCGGTAAAAGAAAGAAAAAATATATCCACTACACTATTCGGAAATCCTGTGTTTGAAACTCGACGCAGATAACACGTACCTTGTTAACGACGCCTCAATTTAAATAACAATGCTGAAATTATAACCAATTATGACCTTATATCACTAAAATATGACCAAAACAATAAAAATGGCCGAAATATGCATTTATAGGCAACATGAAATTGCTTTAGACGTGGTCAGGGACCCGTCATTCAAACTTATGTTGAAGATTTCTGCCTACAGATGTAACTAAGCTGGAAACGTAGTGTTTCTTCGAATATGACTCTAAGGGTCCTTAATTTAAACTCAAAAATGTTTTTTACAAAAAAAATGAAAAATTGACAATTATCAGAAAGACCTCCATTAAAAAGGGTTTAGATGCAGTATTTACCTTTCCGAACATAATGTATGAAAGAATGAGTTATTGGTTATAAAACAATGCAAAAATAATGATTCTATCCTTGAAAGTGTCGCATTTATGACTTTTTTCGAAGAGTCTGCATGACCATTGAAAATGGCTTGGCATTCTTGGCAAGTATTTCAGGAAACAGCTTGGCACTAAGAGGCTTAAGCACCGTATTCTGCCGAACATATGCACGCGCTTCAGCCGGCAACTAAGCCATCACTGGCGGAGCGTGTGAGCGAGAATGTCCTTGCCAAGCAAATATAAAGAGCCTGTATTTTACTAACTTCATCTTGTTTGTCTTCACAGATTGCTGGTCTGACCAACAAGGGGGATATGTCCCATGAATATGAAGGAATCCCCATCAAGGAACACATCTGCAGGAACTACAAGAATGACATTCAAAATGGAGAAGTAAGATTATTTCTATACACACAAATCATTATAATACTCATCAGGTGAAGAGGTTATTATAGTAGTATTCCATTCAGATTGTGACTCTGGGAAGTATAATGCTAGAGTGAGGGTTGAAATGGGGCACTGTGAGGTTCATGAGAACAATTCGGTAATTTAGGCTTGGATCTTGAGGGTGTCCCTTCGATATCCGTACATTCCTCTATAACAGAGCTTTCCAAATTTTTCTCATGGTGACACCCTATTAGCACACATAATTCTACATGACACCCAATTATTTATTTACATATTTTACGCCCATATTGGAGCACTTAAATCAATACACTTGAGTAAATTTCTTCTTTTTCTCCTCCCAGCACTTTCTCATCCTCTCCGACCTGGAAGCCCTTTGTGTGTCCGGTACAGTATATTGTTTCCGTTCAACTGGTATTAGTTTGAGACTTATGCTTTTGTTCTTCAAAATCCTCTTCTCTGTCTTTGATTTGTTGCCGAGTTATACCCAATTCTTCCAAATCATCCTGAACTTCTTTGAACCAATTATTATTGATTTTATTTTTCAAAAAGTAATCAAATAGTTGTTTCATGACAACCAATTAATTATAAACATAGACTATTTTAACAAAGGAGATTCATATTAAAGAAATTTATATTTTTCATAGTATATATTTGACTTTCCATGTACTGTATATTAGGCTATATTACCTTTCTCATAGATAGAAAACTTGCACCTTGATGTTCCAATTCAATGACTGCTATGGGCTTGGCGATCATTACAAATCTGCTTTATATTCGGTCAGATGCAGGACAAATTCATCTAACATTCTCAAACTTCCACATTTAACTGTTTTTGTATTAGCAATAACAGAAAACACACTTTCACATGAATATGCCGTCGAAAACTGCGATAAAACGATAAGGGCTCTTTTACTTCAAAATACACAACTACCGTACTGGATGCAGATGGTTAAAAGAAATCAGAAAGGACTTAAAAGAAATTGGCCTAACAACAGAAGATGCTACAAATTAGAAAAGTTTAACTACAGCACTTAAAAATATGACTTTTCATTTTCCACTCATAAAAAAGAAAATTCCAACAAGAATATTTTCTGCCCAAGAGAATTGGAATGAAATAGGTGTGAAACATGCTTAATTTTGCTTTCTGGGGGTATTTTGTCATCCCATAGTAGATTTCTCACTTGACTATAAAAAAAGAGGAGCTCTTTGGGTCCTGTTATGGATCTCTTGCTTTATAGTGTTGTCCTTTGAGACAACACTTCCAAGGTACTTGAAGTTAGAAACAGATTGTAGCTGAGTTCCCTCTAGAAAGATGTTGGAACATGAGCCATTCCTGTTGATAGACATTTCAACTGTTTTTGTTTGACTGAAATTTAGTCCAAATTCTTTAAACTTGTCGTTCCAAAGCGTAGTTTCTCCTGCACTTCTGTTTCTGTTTCTCCCCATATCAACACATCATCTGCAAATACCAGTGTCATCATCATCATCATCTTCATTTCCCCTTTTCCAGTTGACACTGGGTGGGGGCAAATATGGTTCCTCTCCACTATGTTCTGTCGTTCCACCATTCCTCTTCCGACATGTTGTTCCAATCCAGGTTCCGTTTTCTAATACTATTCTCCACAGAGTCCATCCAACGCATTCTTGGTCTTCCTCGTCCCCTCTTCCCTGTCATCCGTCGTTCCAGTGCTCGTCTTGGTAGCCTTACTTCATTCATCCGTTTGACTTGTCCAAACCATCTCAATCTGTTTTGCTCCAGTTTGTCATTTAGTTTCTGTACTACCAGTTCTTTCCGTACATCTTCATTTCTCACTCTGTCCCTCCTCGTTTTCTGGACATACTTCTCAGGAATCTCATCTCAGCTGCTTGTACTCTGCTCTCATCCCTCTTAGTCATTGTCCAAGTTTCTGCTGCATATGTCATTATAGGAACATAATATGCTTTGTACATAACTTCTTTAGCCTTAAATGGTGTATCCTTGTTCCATACTAGTCCCCATACCTGTTGGTAGAAAGCACTCCCGAGTTGTATTCTTCTGCTAATTTCCAAATCTAGTCTTCCATCTTCAGTCAGTTCACTTCCCAGTGTATTAGGCTCATTGTAATGTTCTTTGACAGATTTTATGATACGATCCATGGTGACGATGAACAGGAGTGGTGCCCACACTTACTAAGATTTCTGACGTTTTTTATAGTTATTTTTGGACGCCCGAGACTGTCTGTGGGTGTCACGGTAGGTTTGGTAGTGTCTAGTAGTTTTGGATCTGATGATGCTCGCTTAATGAAAGCTAGTTATATTGATAACTGATAGAATGTTAATGTTGTTGTTTTTTGTTACCAGGTGGGAGCCTACTCCCGTCTCTGCAATGGCCAGTGGGAACTGCTACAGACTGCACAAGAAAAGATCTGCTGCAAGAATGGTTCTTCTGTATCTTGCTAACTTCTTTGGACCTCTGAAATGAAGCTCTCTGTTTCAATCTCTGTACTGTCAAAGTGATTTTGCACAATAAATTATTTCATTAGCAAAGCATACGGTATACTTATTATCATGGACAGCAGTAGCTAAGGCAAGGGGCCAAGCTATTTCCAGACGAGAGGGTTCAAACCATCCTTGAAATTATTTTCTGTTGGTCATTTCCTGTTTTCAAGTTCCGTAATACCTTCTAAAGGTTGGTTCCTCAGTTTAGGGGCTGCGACAACGCAGTCATGTAGCCCCGTGTACTTTGGGTGTGTGTAGAATGAGTCTAATAACCGGTGTTAATTGTGATGACTGTATTAGTGAGTGTTATCTGTTTTTAATTCAAGTGAGGACTGCAGACATTCGATTTTTAAGTAGTTCCAACTTTTGCTAGTTGGTCAACAACCAACTAGTTCTGAACCTGGTTACTAGATGCCACTGCAGTCGGCTCCTGGAGACGAACGTTGAAACCTAAGAGAGTTAGTCAAATCTAACCGATAATTTAGCTTCACACAAGTGTAGTTAGTGGAAAGTTCTTTATCATGCCATAAATCTATGACATGGGACCACCGGCTTTACTATCCCTCCGAAGGAAGGCATATTGGAGGATTTTTAACGCTCTTAAAAAATCCGACGACTTCGGACGGGATTGAACCCGCGACCTTGGGCATAGAAGCTCAGTATACTACCTTCTAATAGGCCATGGCCATTCCAATTCCTTGTCCAGTTTCATTCATCCTCAGTTCTTTAAACTCTCATGGGTGTGTGTAGTATAGCAACAACATGATTGTACCCAATGTAAGGCGCGATCCCCTAACCCTGAAGAAAATGTACATGAGATTAATAAATAAATTCACATGGATGACCAGTTTCGATCGTGAAGCGATCATCATTGGATCATTTGAATCGCTCGTTGTTGAAAGGCAAATGCCATTTTTGAGAGATCCTTTTTACCGGGATTTTGCATCCTAGGAAGCAAGATGCATGTTTTGCTGTTGAATGAAAGCTTGTCCTGGCAGCGCTTGTGCTATTACCACAGCCGTCAAGTTAGTTATTTCGTGTTGAAAGGAACTTGGTCCAGCAGTTAGTGAGTTTCAAACGAAGAAAATAACAGTTATTTCATTCCTGTTACCTTCTCTTTTGAGGCTTCCGGATACATATATCCCTTTAGAAATAAAGGAAATACTCTAAGAATGTGAATGATATTCCTCGCTCAAAGGATCTGCTCGTTCCAAGTTGAAATGGACCGAGTCCAGTTACATATTTTGCCAATATAATTGTTAGTAACATACGGAACAATGCTATTTTGTTTCCTTTATATCAGCAAAACGATCATATATCGGACGTACTATGTCCCTATCCTGACTTATGCCTCGGAGACCTGGGTTATGAAAGGAAGGGAGAAGAGCAAAATACAGGCCAGTGAGATGAGGTTCTTGAGAAGCAGTATTGGAGCTACAAAGATGGACAGAATAAGAAATGAGAGGACCAGAGAAATAATGAAGGAGGAACCATTACAGGATGGTATAGAGAAATCTAGACTTAGATGGTATGGACAAGTAAAACGAATGGAGGAGAAGAGGATACCCAGGAGTGTACACGAGACGAAGTGGGAGGGAAAGAGACCGAGAGACAGGTG
Source organism: Meconema thalassinum (assembly GCA_946902985.2). Classification (NCBI taxonomy): domain Eukaryota; kingdom Metazoa; phylum Arthropoda; class Insecta; order Orthoptera; family Tettigoniidae; genus Meconema; species Meconema thalassinum. The sequence goes on from OX336398.1 coordinate 124,936,341, forward strand.
ACTGAAGGGGTTGGAAGAAAGTGTGAAGAAGAGAGGAGAAGACTGGACAAGGGTGGAGGCTGAGAGATGGTGGGAAGACAGAAGACGTTGGAGAGGCTTGTGTTCCAAACAGATCTGGCCAGTGGCTGGAAGCTGAGCAAGATGATGATGATGATATTGGCGTTTGTATGCACTTTCCACATACAAAAAACTATGTCTCATAGTTTAATCTGTGTCTACAAGTAGGCTATGTGGATGATAGTATTTACAATATATACATTCATTCACTCGCCTACGCATCAGAAACGTGGGTTATGAAGAAGAGACAGGTGAGCAGGATCCAGGCTTGCGAAATGAAATTTCAGAGAAGCAGATTAGGAACAACAAGAAGGGATAGAGTAAGAAATGAGAGAGTGAGAGAGATTGTGAAAGAGAATCCCTTACAAGAGATCATAGAGAAGTCAAGAATGAGTTGGTACGGACATGTTAGGAGAATACAGGAGGGCAGGATACCAAGGAGGATCCATGAGATGGAAATGGAGGGCGAGAGACCAAGAGGAGGGCCAAGAGATAGGTGGATTGTGGGTGTGATGAAAAGAGGAGAGGAGTGGGACAGAGCGAGGAGTGAAAGGTGGTGGGAGGAAAGAAAACGATGGAGAGGCTTATGTTCCAAGCAGACCCAGCCAGGGGCTGGAAACTGTAGAAGATGTTACCTTTTGATTGATGATATACATCTATATAGTTAGCTTGCCACGGTGGGTGAGTGGATAGCGTGTCGGTCTACTAATCCCTCCTAATCGCTCCAAGCCGTGGTAAGTGATTTTTGAAAGGCGGCAAAAATACGACACGCATGTCAAAGAACCCATTTGAATTCAGTAGGCCGCGTTCATAATGGCAAAACTAATCTCGGGAGTTTCCACCAACACAAAGTTCCTCATTTCTCTACTAGAAAGCGCTATAGTGTTCAAGGAGCTTTGATATCTAACCTCCTTGACTTTCATAATGATTCAAGGAACAACTAAATTGGACATGCAAGTTACCCTCTGAGTGTCAAATTACAAAGCTTGCACCCGGCATCCGAGGCCATACGATATTATCTATTTAGTTACAGCAGTTATTATAAACTTGCACAAATTGTCAAGATATTGTTAGTGATTATTGATCTTCAAATTTTCTTGACATTATTAGTGAAAGGTCAAGTTAGAATTGAATATCAACTTAGCTTATTGTTTTGAGCAGTGGGATCCGTTCTCGTGCAACTGCTACCACTTCCGCTGGCTTCACAGAACTGCAGCTTCGGTGGCGAAGTTGGTAGCATGCTGAGCTTCTATGCCCAAGATCGCAGGTTCAACCCGGCCAAAGTCGTCGGATTTTTTAAGAGTGTTAAAAATCCCTCAGTATGCTTTCCTTCGGAGAGGAAGTAAAGCCGGTGGTCCCATGTCATAGATTTATGGCATGATAAAGAACCTTCCAATAATTACAATTGTGTGAAGCTAAATTATAGGTTATATTTGACTAAACGCTCTTAGATACCAACGTTCGTCACCAGAAGCCGACTGCGGTGGAATCTAGTAACAAAGTTCAGAACTAGTTAGTCGTTGACGGTGGCGTTTGGTAGCAAAAGTTGGAACCAATTCAATATTGAATGTCTGCAGTCCTTACTTGAATTAAAAACAGATAACACACACTAATACAGCCATCACAATTAACACCAGTTATCAGACAGATTCTACACACACCCAAAATACACGGGGCTACATGACCGCGTTGTCGCAGCCCCTAAACTAAGGAACCAACCACATATAACTAACAAATTTGAACAGATTGCACAAGTTTATAATAACTTCTGTAACTAAGGAAATGTATATATAGTATGTTATTTAATGTATTATATTTATTGGAAGTATTATACTAGAAATGAAATGTTAATCGTTAGATATCTAGTTTTCTAAGAAATGAATTGGTCGGAGCTGAAAAGCATTAAGTCAAAAATGATTAGAAAAATATGTTTATTAAATTAAAATTGATATTCCGCTAATACAAATATAACCTGAATAGTTGCTTCACAACATAGATGACTAATATAGTGTGTTCGTTAAGTTCTGTATTATCAATGACGTTTTATCTGTCTCCTGAAAAGTGAAAGTAGTGAAAACTGACTTAATACTGTCCAGCTCAGGCCGATTCAAATGAATTTAATTCATTTTAATTTTAGTAATTATTTTAATTAATAAATAATTATGTAATCTAGAAAATAATTTGAGGGATAAGCTTTAAGTTGAAAATCATCTATACTAATATAATAAAGCTGAATAGTTTGTTTGTGTGTTGAAACACGCTAATCTCTGGAACTACCAGTCGGATTCAAAAAATTATTTTTGTATATGATAGCCAGATTCAAGAGGAGTAGTTTAGGCTATGTAGCATTAGGCTACACCTCTCAGGTAACCTTAAAGATTGATTTTTTTTTCAGTAAGTCGGAAGAACAAGCGCTCCTGAACGGCTTCCATAATTCCGAAGTCTATTGTTGCCTGGCAATGCGGGCTGCATCATGTGGCCCCTACCAGTGTTCTGGTACAGAATTGCGAGCTGCAGTCACGGAGAGTAATTAGTGCAAAATGATTTCTTAGGCCCCTTAAAACAGTTATCATCATGACACTATTATGCCTCTGTATAAGGGCGATGGTGTTGGTGCAGCGTACTGATGTTATCAGCCGCAATAAGCGTTGGTGCTTTCCGGTCCTTATCCTTGAGCGCTCCAGTTCTGTAGTAGTATTCATTATCATCCATAAAACAAATAAATCCACCGGGCGAAGCCGGGCACTACTGCTAGTAATTTATAAAGTGTGATTAATAGGGCTCAGATCGATATGGTCGATAAAATCTCCAGATGCTCGGAAACCATGTGTTTTATGCTCGATAGATATGCTCGAAAAAAACATTATATGCGGTTAAATATGCATAATATGCTCGAAAAGAAATATGTTAAAAACTATAGAAAGGAAAGTGAAATGAAAAAAATAAAACAACAATAATATATCTTTATATACGGGCTTTATTTTCTAATTGTATGTATGATACACTGCAATATCCACATTCAAGTTTCAAGTATATATAAGAGAAGTTTTCTTATAAAAATTACAGTTTAAAAGTTCATTTACAAAATGTTCAGAATTAGGCGAGTCAATGAAGTAGATCTGCATTGGTATGTACAACAAGAATTTTTTCTATGTTTTCAGTTTTGAATGATTTTCTTAAATCAGTCAATAAAAGTTTCAATGACGAGAAGGACCTCACTAAATGTTAAAAATCTGCGGTTCTATTATTCGCACCAGATAGGCTTTTCATTAATTATTTCTGTTTTCGAACCTTAAGGATGGTCAGGGGGGGATTGGAAGAAAAACAAACTATTTAGACGAAAACCACAGGAATACGCATTTATATGCTTCTATTCTGAAAACCGCGGTTTATGCATTTATATGCTCGATAAATTTAAATTCTGTTGGTCCCAGAGAGGTGAAAATACCACCGAAAGGCTTCTTTCAATGTGTACTATTCAGGAAAAAAATATGCAAATATGCTCGAATCCGAGCCCTAGTGATTAAAATTGTAGACTTTAAATTAGTTACCAAGTTAATAATGTTAAATGCAGTCAGGATCCTAGATACTGGAAGGAGTCAACCTTTGCTAGAGATGTACCACTACAGTAATTTGAATGGATCCTGGTGATGAGATGGTTTCCAGGTATTTAGTCTTTTGGATGTTCAGACACAACAGCAATTTATGGGTCAGAATCCCGCCCAATGACAAGAAAAAATGAACAATCTCTGCATACGATGAAGATGAAGATGCTCCGTTGGACACTTCGACTGACTAGATATGACCTTGTCAGAAATACAGTTGTTCGATAACAATTAGGTGTCACACCAATTACGGAGAAAGTGAGGGAAGCTCGTCTCCGTTGGCATGGTCATGTTATGAGAATGCCGAACGACTCTGTCGCCAAAGTAGGTTTCAACCTGCACCCAGGTGGAATGCGACCACGCGGACGATCTGCGAAGCGTTGGATCGACGACATTAAGACAGATATGCACGATGTTGGCTTACAACCTGCAGATGTCAACGACAGGAAAAAGTGGAGAAGATGTAGTAGAACCGGACCCCGTACTGGGATAAACGCTAGGAAAGAAGAAGATGTTCAGAATTAAGTACAAGTTTTTCGGGCTTGTAGGCCGTGGTCCAGACAGAATATCTCCTGACGTTTCACTGGGAACTGCGTCTGGCATTATCAAGGGTTCCGCTCCTTTCCTTGGTCTGCAGTGGAATGAGGAAGAAGCTTGAAATAATGGGTAACGGTTTGTAGTGGGGTATTGTTGCTTGAATATGACTGTTGGTTGGGTGGATCTTGGCGATGAATTAACGGATCAATTTAGCAGGGTGAGCCGAGCGTTCTTTGCACAATCCCGCTAGATCGTCTGGTATCGCGTACATGTTGCGGGGTGTGGTGCGTGCTCCGGCTTCGGCGATCGAACTTGTGGGGGTCAGGTGTTCAGACACAAACCAAATTGCTGACAGCCATGTCACTCTTGAACTTGTTGTATATCTTTGAATACTGTCATTTTTAATTTTCCCTTGAGGGCATGGTGGCGCAGCGGTCAAGCTGTTGACCTCTCAGCAAGGTAGACCGAGTTTGATTCCCTGTCAATGCATGTGAGATTTTCGAAGTGAAATGCCATGTCCTGTGGTTCGGATTCCACGTAAATAGGAGGTCTTGTGGCTCATGATCGCATGATTAACAGTCACGTAAAACTAAAAATACTTCTTTCCTTAATTTTCCAAATTGAATTATTATCAATTGTATTGTTACAAACAGATATAAACAAAATTTCATTTAATAAATCCTAAACTATTGACAATATGCACCAGTAAAAAATATCATATATTTATTCCATGATTGCATGTTATATCATGCTAAAAGCTGGTTGGCAACATTAATAATGGCTTTTCAAAAAAGAGTTGTTCTTGCCATGTGTCAGTGTAAATGAAATAAGAAGATAGAAGCCATTGTGAAAAGTGAACTTGATAAGATTGAAGCTTCAAATCTAGGAATGTATACATTACATAATGTCTATTTCAAGCTTTCATTAATTTCAGATTTTTATGTGTGATAGTTTCTATATTATTAATTATTTAGAAACATAGGGTAAAATGAGTATAATGATGTTGCCCTCAGGACGGGATTTATTTCCAGGACAACCATTCATTTTTCAGCAGGGCCGGATCTAGGGGAAGGCGAGGAGAGCGACCGCCCAGGGCTCCGCGGTCTGGGGGGCCCCGCGCCATGGATTTTTAAAAATTGAATTAATTAATTAATTATACTTTTCAAACCAATTTATAATTCATATTCCTTTTTTCAGTGAAGCTATGACCTCCGGTGACCGTTTAGCAAGTTTAGATTTCAGTGAAATAATAGAAGACTTCAGCCGGGAAAAAAAGTCGCAAAGTAATATTTAAATATTTCATAGTTTACATAATCTTCTTCTTTCTTCTTTTTCTGTACATCATTCCCACTCCTATGTGGGGTCGATGTTTCTGACAGCTCTCCTCCATTTAACCCGGGCATGCAAATCCTCTTCTGACAACTGTTTTTCGGCCGTACATAATCCATCCATCTTCGTTTAGGTCTGCTTCGCATTCTCACTCCCTGTATTTGCATGTCTAGCATCTTCCTCTTCAAGGGGACTTACAGGGTTCTTTCATATTATTAAAAAAATGTACTGTAGTGTGTTCAAAATATTGTAACTATTCTTTATTTTATTATTATTACCAAACTATTTCCCAGTTAATTTGATATTATTTTAATTTCCTATTTTTGTGGGCCCCACCTTATCATATCGCCCAGGGCCCCGCAAGGCCTGGATCCGCCACTGTTTTTCAGGATGTATAACACAATTTACACTCGCCAAATCAATACTTTACTTTACTAAAAATACTATAGGTACATGTTTCGGAAACTTGATATGTTTCCTTCTTCAGCCCATAGTTGGTGTGAAACATCATATGACATCGAAATCCTAACCAAAAATAAAAATACAGTTCGTACTTTTTCTCTTGTTGGTGGGCTGAAGAAGGAAACATATCAAGTTTCTGAAACATGTACCTATAGTATTTTTAGTAAAGTAAAGTATTGATTTGGCGAGTGTAAATTGTGTTATACATCTTGTAAACATGGTCAATACGGAACCTGGAACGAGTGCAGTTTATAACTGCTTTTCAGGACGATTCAGCACCCTGCCATGGTGCAAAGGTTGTCAAATACTTCCTAAGTAAGCATGGAAATGTCACAGCACTGTCTTGGCCTGACAATTCACCAGATCTTAATCCCATAGAAAATTTGTGGATGATATTGAAGAAGAAAATAAGAGAAAGGAAGTCCAGAACAAAACTGCAATTGATCGAGACAATTGTAAACATCTGGTATCATGGGAGATTTTTCAAATTTGTCCAGCTGTATCTGCCACAAATTGTAGATCACTATTATAGTTTATGTTTTGCGTTTTCTTTACCTAAATTTATGAGCCATTTTTAATTTGTAGCCAAATATATGACTTCTTAATTCGTTTTAGTGTCTTCTTTTTACCTACATTACTCATATTCAGGGGCAAAACTAGTATAATACTTGCTAAAGCTCTGTTTTGCTTAAAAAATGTGTACTATACCAGTTTTCCCCCATCCATTTTACACCATATTTTTAAATAATTAATAACACAGAAACTATCACACATAAAAATCTGAAATTAATGTACACTTGAAATAGGCTCGACATATGTAATGTATACATACCTACATTACACATATTCAGGAGTAAAACGAGTTGTTTTACTTTAAAAATGTATACTATACCAGTTTTCCCCCATCTATGGGATAAAATGGGTATAGTGTAAAAATGGTAATAATTTCTATACTATGAGGTCAATCAACTTATAATATGGATAAACCTATTCTAGAAAGTTACAATGCTGAGTTGGAACAAAATTAAAAAAGTTAATGTTTGATTGGAATTCATTATAAAAGATCAAAGATAAAAAGGAGTAATTTTTATACCCGTTTTACCCCAACTGACCCTACTTTTCAATACATTGTTTTTTTAAACAAGAACTTATGTTCCCATTGGACGGTACATGTTTCGGTTTATCATAAACCTTCTTCAGCCATAGCAGTTTCAATTATACACTGTATAGTGCAAGTCATAATAATACAGAGTCATCAAGAAAGGTTGTAGCAATTTCAAAAATCATATCTCCTGTTGTAAGTGAGATAAATGAATAATTCGACCTGAAAACTAATCAGGAACTCATCGAGTTTTAGTTTTAGATGTGACTGTACTCCGCCCGTGAGAGGAGAGGAAGAAGATATATTAGTTATTGTTGTTGGAGATGATGATGATGTATTTTAGGTTAAGTTTCATATCAAGTCGAAGTAATTTTTTAGCGCGAAGTGCTTCACTTCCCAGCATTGTAACTCAAAATAGCATTAAATGTGATAGGGACACTTTAAGTGTATTATTTTCGAAGTTGCCTGATATTAACTCACAAACTCGGGGCTTCAAATCAGACTTAAAAATAAAGTGGGTTAGGCCGGTGAAGATCCCTTGTATTAAGCCAGAAAAGAGTGGAGATTTGAAACCTATACCTAAAGTCAACCTGAAGCAATTTCCGTTGGGGTTTGAAAAGTCCAACGAACTGAAAGATGCCAATGATCACGTGAAGAGAGTGCTGTCTTTAGAATTCATGCCAAGATGTAAAACAATGGAAGTTCTTCGTTCTGGTTTGGTGAATGATGTTAAGAGACATGTCCTGGATAATGGCTCAATAGAAGCAAGAATTGCAGCAATGACGGGTGGTATCAGAGACATGCAAGCTGCTATGGAGGAGCATGGAAAGAATAATAAACTGAAAGTACGTCTTAAGGAACTTATTGACAAAAGAAAGAAGTATTTAAAATACCTTCATACCTGGGACTATAAGAGATTTGAATGGTTGCTTGAAAAGCTGGATTTAGTATATCACCCACCTCCTGACCATTTCCACTGGGTGACTCGCAAGGAATCTCTTTGTAAGCTGACGAATAGGTACTGTGATAAGATAAAAAGGAGCGTCTTGCTGCCTACAGAGAAAGTCTCGAGTCTCAGAAGGTGATGTTTTTACAGGAGAAGGCAGTGAAGCTACAGTGGATCATTGAAGAAGAGTTAGTCAAAATGAGGTTGATGAAGTGTTGAAACAATTAAAAGAACTTGAAATAACCAAAGGAATAACAAAAGAAAGTGAGAATAGGAAAGATAAAACACCATGAGAACAGTTGCTATAAATGCTCATAATAGAATTTATGTATGTATGTATGTATGTATGTCTACCCCTTATTATTCCCGTTTACCAATGGGGTCGGGGATGAAATGCGATGGAAGTATTTGTGGCGATGGTTTTTACGGCCGGATGCCCTTCCTGACGCCAACCTCATGAGAGGAGTTAATGAGAGATGAAATGAATGATAGTGAATGGAACTGGGCAAGGATGTGGAAGGAAGCGGCCGTGGCCTGTCAGAAGGTACCGTCCCAGCATTTGCCTGGTGTTGAAAATGGGAAACCACGGAAAACCATTTCAAGGACGGCCGACGGTGGGGCTCGAACCCACGTGTCTACCGAGTCAGCAGAGAGCTTGGGCCAATGACCTAATGCTGCGCGTTAGCCAGCGTAGCCACTACTGTCGGTCATAATGGAATTTATATGGTATGTAAATATCTGTTTTGAACTGCAATGTACCAAATGAGCTGTACAGTGATAATACACTGATAATGACAATTCAGCCGATGCACAGAATGAGTACGTGACAGGAAGCTGCCACGCTACTGTTTCAGTAGTGTGAATGCAATGGTGGCAATTCAGCAGAAAGCACAGTGTTTGTTGTGGTTAGTGGAGTTTAAATCTGTTATAACTGTTCAGCGCACTTTCCGACGTGGTTATGTTAGGAATCCTTACTTACTTACTGGTCGGCGCTACAGTCCCTGAAGAACCTTGGCTTCCTTTATCACCTGCCTCCATTCATCTCTCAGCATTCCGAGGCACTTCAAGGTATCCGTAACATTGACATTTTTTACAGGGTAGGGTTGTTAACCCTACGCCCAACCCCCAACCTGGAGGACCAGGGGATCCCTCTTAGTCTGCCCCATCACCTTTGACCTGTCCGGCATGGGTGGCCCTACCAGGAGCTTACACTCCCGCCGGCATAGCTCGCAGGATCATTTGGACTCTCAAGCCCCATATCACGTCAAGATGAGGATACCATCATGAGGGATGTTAGGAATCCTCCTCATGCTAATGCTCGAAATGCTCTGAACGCAAGATGCCCTAATCGTTGGATTGGTAGGACTGGTCCTATTCAATGGCCTGCTAGTGGCCCCGACTTGACACCCCTAGACTATTTTTTGGGGATACGTAAAAAACATGGTATTCAGTGAACCGGTCAGAGATCTGCAACATTTAAGACAAAGCATCATCACTGCTGTCGCTACAATCACGCCTGAGATGATCCAGCGCACTTGGGCCGAAACTAAGGACCACGCAAATATCATTTCATTTCCTTCTCATAGTTCTTTCTTTCTTCCTTTCTCTTCCTCCATACTTCCTTCATTCTTTCAGAGTGTTGAGCTTTTCTCTCTGCTGTCCACCTTCCTCCTCTGCATTCTTCCTTTTCTCCCACAAGAACCTTTATGTTCGAAAGTATTTCCCAGAATTGTGTTCTGTCTCAACAGTCGTCATCTGTAATTCCTATCCTCCGGAGTTCTTCCTTCATCTGCTTGGTGTAACCCCCTTGGCTCTTCAGATTATATATTTTATCAAAAATTTGTTTATTTATTCTTGTTGGATCCATTCTAACCATATGTCCATAGAAACGTAAATGTTTTTTCCTAATTGTTGTTTCCAGGTCTTCCATCCTTTCATATATCTCCTTGTTGGATCTTAATCTGTAGGTTCCCTGTACCACTCTTGGGCCATAAATCCTCCTCAATATCCTCCTTTCAATCTTCAGAAACTTTTCCAGGTTCATCAAATTTGCCGTCTCCACACCATTTAAGATCACCGGTTTTACCACAGCATTGTAGTGTTGTAGTTTGGCATTAAGGGAGAGGTTCTTTTTGTTGTATGTATTTTTAGTGGAGAAGTTGAGTTTTTCTAGTTTAAGTCTTCTGTTTTCCATTGACTCTTTGTAAAAAAAATTGAGTTGATGAATTTAACAAAAAAATACTTGTTTTAATATCTCAAATTGTTTCTGAGCTCTGATCATTTGAAATCGTTGCAGCCTTTTCGATGACCCTGTAAAATTAAACATTAAAATATGAGATGAGATGTCCTAATGTTCATAAACACAAATACATTTGATTTTAAAATCTAAAATGTTTTAAAAATTCTTAATACCGATTTTGGAATTGTAATTCCATTGTCTTTATCAAACTTGGTGTCTTCTAGTTAATTTCTGTTGATTTTCTTCAAGAAAAATCATTTTCAAAATTTTTTTACTCTTCTATATGTTATTGGGTTTCTTTTTTAGACCAAATTCTGTAAATATGAAAAGATCTCTCAAAATGATGACACTTTAATTTGTTTATGTTAATTTGCATGATAAAATTAAATTAACTTTCGTTGTATCGAAACATTTTTTGTTTTGTATATTATTGATTCGAATATTCTCCTTTGCTATCTGCCTTTCAAGGCTTTCCTTCCTTCCTTCCTTCCTTCCTTCATTCAGAGTCCCTCAGTCCTCGTTCTTCAAGGGTAGAGGTTATTTCTTTTCCCTGTCTTTTATTTCCATTGTTCCTTTCTTTTTTTGTACATTTCTTCTTCTAGGTTGCAGTTGGTTTTAGTTCTAGTGTACATTTCATCATCATTTTTCATTTTCAACGAAACCATGAGGTGCTGATAACCTCGATGTTAAGCTCCTTAAAACAATTATCATCATCTTCCTGTCCGGCTCCGTGGCTAAATGGTTAGGCGGCTAGGCTTTGACCCAAAGTGCCCCGGGCTCGATTCCCGGCCGAGCCATCAGGGATTTTAATCTCCTGTGGTTAATGCCCGTGGCTTGGGGACTGGGTGCATGTGACGTCTTCATCAACACTTCATCACGGGCGTCAACTAGTAAGACCTGCACTCGGCCTCTCCGGAGGCCACATCATCATCTAGCTTTTCTGTATCTTTTAAGTATAGTGAGGGCAGCTGTATTGATGATAACTTTGCTGATCATATCTTGTTGTTGATTTATTTAGGGGCTTTGCGACATCATGGTCATGTAGCCCCGTGTACTTGGGTGAGTGTGGAATTTGTCTGATAACCAGTGTTATTGTGATGGCTGTATTAGTGTGTATATTTGTAATTCAGATGAGGATTGGGATGGAGGCGACCGTGGCCTTAATTTAATGTTAGGAACCATGCCGGCATTTGCCTGGGGTAGAAGTGGGGAACCACAGAAAACCATTTCCAAGAAGGCTGAGCGTACCTTGTTCCAGCCCTCAGACCAGAATGAATTTTCTTGGCAGAGCCGGTGGAGTCGAACCCGGACCTGCGCGGCTACAGTCAGGCATGCTAGCCACTACACCACATGGTGGTCGATCATAATCTTAAACACACCTTACAAGTTTTATGTTGGTTGGTTCCTCAGTTTAGGGGCTGCGACAACGCAGTCATGTAGCTCCGTGTACTTTGGGTATGTGTAAAATCTGTCTGAAAACCGATGTTAATTGTGATGGCTGTATTAGTGTGTGTTATCTGTTTTTAATTCAAGTAAGGACTGCAAACATTCTATTTTCAAGTAGTTCCAACTTTTGCTACCAAACGCCACCGTCAACAACCAACTAGTTCTGAACTTGGTTACTAGATGCCACTGCAGTCGGCTTCTGGCGACGAACGTTGGAACCTAAGAGCGTTAGTCAAATCTAACCTATAATTTAGCTTCACACAAGTGTAATTAGTGGAAATTTCTTTATCATGCCATAAATCTATGACATGGGACTTCCCCTCCAAAGGAAGGCATACTGAGGGATTTTTAATGCTCTCAAAAATTCCGATGATTTCGGCCGGGTTTGACCCCGCGACCTTAGGCATAGAAGCTCAGCATGCTACCAACTACGCCACCAAAGCCGCTCAAGTTTTATGCTGGAATGTCACAAACCATCCAGAGTGGTTGCCCTGAAGGAGATGGGTGCAGGGAAGGAGATGTTTTTTGTATATTCAGTATGATTTGGGTTTTTAATTAAATCACAACATTGTGATCTTTGCTAATGAAATCTTTTATTTTGCATTTGGAAGAAAAAAAGAAAGACAATTCAGCTTAGAGATGAAACAAGTCAAATAGCATTAGACTTTGTTGATGTAGTTGTATTTGGAAGTTAACAGGAGATGGAAGAACCATTCTTGCAGCAGATCTTTTCTTTGGCAGCCTGTAGCAGTTGCCATGGGCCGTTGCACTGACGGTAGTAAGCAGCCACCTGGTCAACAATAATACTTCATTAACAACATGATACATAACTTGTGTTAAACATCTTATAAATGAAACTTTAACGCATTGCATCTGAGACATGAAGATGTGAGATGTAAATTTTGATAAAGCTCGTGTGACATTGCGCTTCAAATTTTGGTCTTGTTTTGTGTTATGAACTTCATTACTGATGAATTTTCGTCATTTATTCACATGTATGAAAATAATATACAATATTCATTAAGGACATACAGATAATTGCAATATTTTGGAAGTCCTACAAATTTTTACATTCGCACATAAAATATGCAGTCCGCGTATGAATATTTATCGTACTGTGTCGAAAAGTAACATTTGCTGAACTTCCGCAACAACTTTTGGGTCATTCAAGTCCAAACCAGGCTCACTACTTGCCATACTTATGAGAGAAACCATGCGGCACACTCAGGGCGCAATACATCTGAGAGATGAAATAGCTCACTGTAACACAGAACCGTGCCCGATTTTAGCAACACACTGACTGATAGGAAGATAGAAGGACAATAGGCTTTACCAGTTCCCCCACCTCCGACTAATAGAACAAAGCATTGCTTGTTCATCTCTCAGATGCGATGAGCCTGACGGAGGGTTAATTAAATTTAACATAAAACCCTTATAAACATGTCAGTGACATTAAAGCTGAAAACATTATTGATCAATATACTTCTCAGTCGGTCAACACGCTGTTTAAGTCTTCAGTCTCTTTGACTGGTTTGATGCAGCCCTCCATGTCTCCGTGTCCTGAACTAATTGTTTCATCTCTATGTAGCTACCATACCTTACATCCGATACAATCCTTTTAACATATTCTAAACTTAGTCTACCCCTCGACCCTTCCTTCCATAACTATGTTTGCTATTCCTGGGTGTCTTAATAAGTGTCCTACCAACCTATCTCTTCTCTTCATTAGCAGTCACCAGAAACATCTCTCCTTTCCCACTCGTCTTAATACCACTTCATTTGTTACTCTGTCTGATCTTCATCATTCTCCTGTAACACCACATTTCAAATGCTTCTAATAATAATAATAATAATAATAATAATAATAATAATAACCCCTGGTATTAAAGCCCATGAGGGCCTAGGCCTGCCAAGCGACCATTGCCCAGCCATTTGGCCTGCAGATAATGGGGTGGCACGTGGTCAGCGCATCAGGTCCCCTCAGCCATTAATCCTTGTTTTCGTGATCTGGGCACTGCATCACTGTCAGACAGCTACTCAATTGTCCTCACGAGGCTGAGTGTACCCCGTTCCAGGCCTCACATCGGTTTCTAAAATCCCTGACGGAGCCGGGGCCTCCGGGTGAGAGGAAGGCGCACTACCCCAACGCCATGGGGCTGGCCTTAAAATGCTTCTATTTTCCTCTTTACTGCTGCTCCAACAGACCAAGTTTCACTTCCATAGAGCGCCACGCTCCAGACAAAGGCTTTCATAAATTACTTTCTAATACCTAAATCTATATTCGATGTCGACAGATTGCTTTTCTGTAGAAATGCTTTCCTGCTTGTGCCGACGTACGTTTAATATCCTCTTTGCTTCGTCCATCACTGGTTATTTTGCTTTCTAAATAACAGAAGTCTCCCACTTCCTGTGGCTTTTCACCTGACAATTGAACCAACAGCGGTGTCTATGCTCGCTAAAGCACAGCGTTAGGTCATGGGGCCAAGCTCTCTGCTGACTCAGTAGACGTGGGTGTGAGCCCCACCGCCGGCCGTCCTTGAAATGGTTTTCTGTGGTTTTCCATTTTCAATTCCAGGCAAATGCTGGGACGGTACCTTCTGACAAGCCACGGTCGCTTCCTTCCACATCCTTGCCCACTTTCATCCATTCATCTCGCCTCTCATTCCGCCCACGGGCGTCGACCAGAAAGACCTGCACTCGGCCTCTCAGGAGGTCGCACTAAAAATTAAAAAAACTGCCAATTTGACGTCCATAGGGGTTTCTGATTTCCTTCGGCTGCATTCCAATATTTTTGTTTTACATTTATTTATTTATTTTCATAATGAATTCCTTCCTCAAGACAGAGTCCATAGCATTCAAAAACTCATTCACATCCTCTGGTGTGTCGGCTACAGCGCGGCAAGTTCATCTGAAGCCCCGGAAAATATGCAGAACTACTAGGCTTCCCCTTGCCCCTCCTGTCTTCATATTGCTGGATCTACTGTTATTTGCTGCAGGCATGACTTGCACAGAAACCAACTGGTGCTGGGTAGAGCGCACATGAGGATGATTTACCAATGGTGTCACTCTCTCCCCCGCCCACCACGTGCTCTCCCTCATCCTTCCCTCGCCCGCAGCGCCCTCACTCAGGGCTTCAATTGAACTTGCTGAGCTTTAAGATGACAATGTCATCAGCAAATCTCAGAGTAAAAATTATTTCTCCTTGAATCTTTACTCCTACTTCAAATTTTTCTCCAATTTCCTTCATTGCTTGTTCTTCTTCTTCTGCTTCTTTCGAATGACCCATTTGGAGGGTGCGATGAATCAACGTTGGTTATTGTCCATTGTATCCAATTTCCTTTGTTTCCAAATTTCTTTCATCCTTCTAGAGTGTCGATCTTTCTCCTCTTGAGTCCACTTTCTGTGAGTTGTTTGTTTCTTCCTTTCTTGAAATTCTGCCTTTTGAATAGCTTCTCTGAAGAGTGATCTGTTTGCTATTGTGTCTGTCTGAATTCTGGCATTTGTCAAATCTATGTCAATTTCAATGAAGCAAGTGGGTTTGGATTTGTAACTAGTCAGTAAGTTGAAAATCTGTTTAGTTAGTCTACTCTTTTCCATTCTATAAATGTGCCCCAAAAACTGTAATCTTCTCTTTCTCATTACATCAGTTGATTTTTCATATTTTTAATATAACTCTCTTTTTGATCATAACCTATATTCTGCGTTATTATTTAGTTTAGCTCCCAGTATTTTTCTCAGAATTCTTCTTTCAGTCTTCTCTAATTTGTCTAAATCACCAAATCTTGTTAATTTAAGTGTTTCTGCAGCATACAGAGTTTCAGGTCTGACCACAGTTTGATAGTGCCTTAATTTAGTGTTCCAGGATAAGGTTTATATATCATATATCTTTTGTCATATGAAAACACCTTTGTAATTTATGCATACGCGTTTCTATAGCTGTCTTTTCCTGTGAGTCGTTCATTATCCACTCTCCGAGGTATTTAAAGGAATTTGTTTTACATACTGAACTGTCATGAATTGTGATACTTTTCGGGGCATTGGTGATGTTTGTCATGAACTTCGATTTTTCAAATGATATTTGTAGTGCGACTTTGGCTGCCTGTTTTTGCAACTCTCTAATTTGTGTTTGGGCAGTATCCAGTGAGTCAGTAAGTAAAGCAATGCCATTCACAAAAGCTGAACAATCTACAGTGATTTTATTTGGATGTCTTCCTAGTTGCTCGTTCTTCATCTTCGCGAATGGGTCGCTTAGGACCACGCAAAATCAACACTTTCTAGCCTTCCTGTAGGCCCAGTATTTCCTCATTCGCAACGAGTGGGTCTTTTTCTGTTGGTCTGACCATTGATGTTGTGTAGTATACTTCTCTTCTTCCCCCTCGAAATCCCGTGTCCTGTTTTCTTTCCGGTCATGTAAGTTTGGTGATCCTAATTCCTTTAAGTCTTTTTCTGTAAATCAGTCTAGTAACCTTGTTCTTTAAAAAAGTATGTATTTTGTGTGTCAGTCTGTTCGGGTCAATTCTTTCTATGTGTCCCATAAATTGGATTATTGGCATTCGCATCGTGTCTATATATATATTTTAATATTTATGTATTAGGCTTTGGATAATGTACACCATCTTTTGTTCTTGGTCCAAGGATTTTTCTCATTATTTTACGTTCGTTTACTTCTATTTGGTGTTCTAGCGTTTTGTGTTGGAGATTGTGTGTCTCTGAAGCATAGAGAGCTTCAGGTTTGATTACAGTTGCTTGTTCAATGTATACATGCAGCAATACATTATACAGTGCAGTTGTAACGTGTTTTTCGAGGGGTTTTTATGCAACTGGCATAAGTCAGTAGGAAGCCATTCTATATTTATTTACGCGGCAAATTGTTCAGCCAAGAGAATTTTTCATGGTAATTTATTATTATTATTAATTTATTATAATTATTATTAAGGTATTTTCGGGGCATTTTATAAAAATTATTAGCATTCAGATAGGTTTTCTATGTCTTAGAAAACGCTATCAAGCAAATTATTACGAACGACAATATCATAGAAAATTATGTGATTACGGAATTTTACGGAGTTTTCGTCAGTTAGGGTATATCGTGAGACGTGACTCACTGGGATTTCAAGTACACGCTTAATCTTGTCGGAAAGCATGACGCAATCCTGGGTCGCAGCGTCAAGGAAAGGCGAATTGTTGAAACGGAACCCTCCCGCCGAGTGTAATGACCCAGAGGAGGGGAAGATCGCGTGGTGGGTCAACCAATCAGTGAGGACCACGCAAGCTACAAGTCGGATGAAGAGTGGGGGAGCTGACAGGTGCATATATCTTTCGACGCGCCGTGAAACGGGAACTATCTGTGTAGAACTTGCGGAGTGTGGTTGCAAGTGCGTGTCGCTCCGATGTTCAGGGGAGTTAGTGACTATCTGTGTAGAACTTGCCGAGTACGGTTGCAAGTGCGTGTCGCTCCGATGTTCCGTGGAGTGGAAGACTAACTTTGGTAAAACTTAACCAGTGTGGTTATACGAGTGTTTGGGTCCGAGGTACGGACCATAGAATTATCTAATCTACCAGAATCTCATCAAACATCGACGAAGATGACGACATCCAGGAGACTGTGGGAAGCTCACAGCATCATCAAGTACGAGGGAAATGCTTCGGGCATTTCCAGTGGTAAGCGCGAATGACGCAGAAATACGCAATCTCTCATTTCTCTTGGTTTTATATTTCATATTTCAGTAACTTCATAGCTTGGAAATAAGAGTAAAATCAATTTATCAGACTCCGTTTTCACGTAATTTTCTATCGGTAATATTCAAATCACAACGCTCCAATTTAAATTTTATACTTATTATTATTATTAATTTTGCTATACTTGTTTTATATAATAAATTCATTTCTTTTACAATGCAATCTTTGCTTTCAGTAGGTAGCATTAGATATAGACCAATTCCTTCTCCTAATACAATTGTTTGTTGGGTTAATGATCAAATCATACCACGATCTGAGTGAATAGAGTCTTGAAGGTGTTCTGCCAGAGCTAGACGTTGTTAAATACAAATTTAGATTTCAACATTGCATTGAGGTCTTGGCGCCCATTAAAACAACATAGCTTAGGCAAAGGTAAACAGTTACATTTATCTCCCAACAGTGTGGGCTAGCGAAACTGCCACATTTGTACGCTCAACGTGGAGAAAAGTAAATACCGTTTCACTTGTCATCCCAGCCTAAGCCAAACTGCCACACAGTGGGAATGTTACCTCTCCGTTCTGGATGTCTTGGTTGTAGTTCCTGCAGATGTGGTCCCTGACGGAGGATCCCTGGTACTCGTGAGACATGTCTCCATCGTGGGTCAGCTGGGCAATCTGAAGTAAAGAAGAAATATAGTCGAGACTGGTTTGCACAAAGTTCAAGGTGATCTCATTGAACTATTGATATCGGTCAATACGAAATAATCCCAATTACTGGAATATGTGAAACTATTGAAGAAGAAGGAAACTAAGGGACGACATGTTTCGTTTGTCAAGCGACCATCATCAGATCCAAATCTAAAAGACAAATAGCTCTACAAAACACTACCAAACCTACAGTGGCACCCACAGACAGTCTGCATGCTGAGCTTCTATGCCCAAGATGGTAGGTTCAAACCCTGCCGAAGCCGCCTGATTCTTTAAGAGCGTTAAAAATCCCTTAGTATGTCTTCCATTGGAGGGGAAGTAGAGCCAGCGGACCCCTGTCATAGATTAATGGCATGAGAAATAACCTTCCACATACATATAACAATCCAACATGGCAACCATCCAAAATATTTAGACGGTTCTCAATATCTACGAATCTATTACAGCTATCAAACTGAAATTTTGTATATTGATAGATGCAATCAATATAAGTAGGATATATGAAAATAGGCTGTTTAGTTCTTCATGGAACTACTTGTTATTATTTGTTGCAGACTGAACAAGAACAGGAGAATATGAGTCATCAAGGAAACTTATCAACTCACTGTGTCCAGGCAGTATTCAGCGCAAGGGTCGGCCCTACCGCAGCTGATGTCTTGGTTCTCGATGATGTTGTACACCGCATGGTCGTCGTTGACGTCGGATGTGAAGAATCCCGTGCATTGGCAGGATTGAGCACTGAAAGTAGCATAACTCTCTGAGTACACAAGACAGTTGAGAATATTTCCAGCTTATTAATGACGAAAAGCTCTTAATTCACAAGCAGAGAACAGGGTAATGAATGCCATAAGAGAAGGTATTGAGGTAACATTGTTTCCGGATCCCATATGTGTAGGTTGGTGTTAATAGGACCTTATTTTCGGTACAAAACTGGAATGGGACCTTAGCAGAATAATATAGGGAGGGATTCTTCGATTGTTTGATGAATGGGTTTTGGCACCCGGAAACATGTTACACATACGGTAAGTATTTGAATAATTTTATACTCGAATTGGCCGGAAAGCAGAGGTAGATTTCACCGGGTAAAGAAAAATGTTCCAAATTCACTAAATTTAAATATAATAAAAGGGAGCGCCCTTGCAATATTTTAATGGGCGTCTCAAAGCTCCACAGTCAAGAGACCTGTTTCAAGCTTGGCCTGTTCTTCTTTTTTTTTTTTGGTGACGTATTTGGTCTTTACAGTAATCAGCTTCGTACCTCCAGCAGGAGATCATAAACAGTCAGACCCTTTATTATACCAGCATCTTCAACAGGCCACTTTATATTTAGTGGAGTGATTTTATAAGAATAAACATTGGAACCTAATCGAATATTTTCAAGGTCACAAGGACCCATAGTGAACATTGTAAATTATTTTTGCCGACATGAACTTCAAGTGATCTATATTTTAATATGTTATTTTTAATGTGTTTTTTATCATTTGTGCTGTACTAGTTCTTATCAGGCTTTTGGATGTGTTTGTTCGTATTTATTTCACCATATCATTCCTCATTTATTTCACTTTCATCTTCATCCATTTCATGTATTCATTTCATGTTAGATTCAACTTTTAAGATATTTTTAATGATACTGATAAGTGCTGCTCTAGCTCCGAAACATGTATTTTTAGCAGGGGCCAATCCAGAGGGAGGACTGATGAGGCAGCAGTCCACTCCAATATACTACTTCGGTGGCATAGTTGGTAGCATGCTGAACTGCTGTGCCTAAGGTAGCGGGTTCAAATCCGGCCGAAGTCGTTGGATTTTTTAAGAGCGTTAAAATCCTTCAGTATTCCTTTCTTCGGACGGGAAGTAAAGCCGGCGGTCCCATGTCATAGATTTATGGCATGTAAAAGATCCTCCACAGACTCAACTTGTGTGAAGCTAAATTGTTAGGTTAGATTTTGTTGGAACGCTCTATCAAAGTTCCAATGTTCATACCTAGGTATCATTGATATCTGGTAGCGAACGTTGGAACTACTTGAAATTGAACGGAACTTGTAGCTCACCCTAAGGGTGTCCGCTGGAAGCAGCTACAGACTCAGATGAGCCGAACATGTCCTCGGACACTTCCGGCACTAAACGCCACATGATAAATAAAATAAATAAACTGAGATTCCCAGAAAAAGAGGATTTAAAACTTATTTAGATAGCACATCACCGAACATCATACAAAATCTTTTTTTAACCCTTTTCCGTCAACGGGAGATTGATCGGATGTTGTTGTTTGAGTCTTCAGTCTTTTGACTGGTTTGATGCAGCCCTCCTAATTCCCTGTCCTGAGCTAATCGTTTCATCTCTACATAGCTACCACACCATACATCTGAGGCATCTCTTTAACATATTCTAACCTTGGTCTACCCCTACAAATCTTATCCTCAACATTTCCTTCCATAACTAAGTTTGCTATCCCTGGGTGTCTTAGTATGTGTCCTACCAACCTATCTCTTCTCTTCTCTTCATTAGCAGTCACCAGAAACATCTCTCCTTTCCCAATCGTCTTAATACCTCTTGATTTGTAACCCTATCATTTTAACTTCATCATTCTCCTGTAACACCACATTTCAAACGCTTCAATTCTCCTCTTTTCTGCTGCAGCAACAGTCCAAGTTTCACTTCCATATTAGCCATGCTCCAGACAACGGCTTTCAAAAATGACTGTCAATCCAGTATAGTTTAACAATGACTTGACTCTATTTGTACCGCAGCGTACTGCTAGGCGAACCTGCCGCTAGACCGCAGGGCAGCACGGCGGCATTGGCAAGATACCTAACCTATATATATTTCTGTATTTCCAGACTGTATTTATGCTTTGCATTTCTTGCATTGCACGTTGCGAAAGCTCGCACGGGCGCACTAGTACAGAATACAAAGCTTTCGGTACATGAATGCCAAACTGTAAGATCTACAGGAACAGGCGAGAAGGCTAGGGTTATCTGTAAATTCAGGGAAGACCAAATCACTGACTAAACGTAACAAGTGATAGGAAGTTCAAATAAACGGAAGAAACGTAGAGGATGTTAAAGAATTTACGTATCTTGGTAGCATCGTTTCTAAAACTGGAGGAGCAGAGGACGTTGTGAGCAATAGGATCAAGAAAGCAAATGCAGCCTTTATCCAGTTGCATCTTATCTGGAAAAGCAATGAGATTTCCAAACGAACTAAACTCAGAATATTCAATAGCAATGTAAAATCAGTGTTGCTATATGGGTGTGAGACTTGGAAAGAAACAAAATCAATCATGCTACAAATGCTGAAAAATGCTAGAAAGGCTGGAGGCTTCTCGCTTCGCTCGAAGCCAAAGACTCTTGACATGTTAGAAAATTATCTGCATAATACTTATCTTGCTTATCTTGTTTCAAATTACTCGCGAAGGGCAAGTGCAAACCAAGGGCAAAGCAAGGTCCAGCGCGGGGAATGCCGCACGCTCACCAGAGCGCGCGGGGACTTGCCCCTTCCATCCAGTCTAAAAACACTTACAGTGGGCGATGTATTGAAGATAGAGATATGCTCTCGCAGACTTTTTTGTAGAATTTTTCATGCTTACCAATTCTTACACTCATAGTATATTGATATTTTTAACGATTTGCCCAGCGTAAGCTTAAGAAGCGCACGGACGCCAAGTTTGTTTTCGACTTTTTTACTGAAATCGTTACTGCTTGGCTTCCTTTGATCATACATACATTATTTTCTACAGAATCTTTCCTCGAGATATCCTTTACAGAATGGTGAAAACCACATCAAAATCCATCCAGTGGTTCTCGAGATTACCCGTGACATCCAAGAATCGGGAATTTTTGTCTTATACTAACGAAGTAGAGATTGTCGGGGTACACATGCACCGAGCGGTACTATGATGTCACACACTTCAGTGCATCTGTCCGTCCGTCACCGTAACGTAACGCCAGACCCCAGCGTAACGACGAAGTCGACAAGATCATTTAAAATGATAAAATCCAGACCTTTATAAACTGATGCCTACGAAGTGTCTTGAAAGTGTTTTGGCCAAATGTAATATCCAATGAAGAACTATGGAATCTCACAAACGAGAAGTCCGTGGATTTACAGTTAAAGGCAAGAAGGTGGAAGTGGATCGGACATACACTGCGCAAAAACCAGACGGCAATAGAGAGGCAAGTTCTGAGTTGTAATCCTCAGGGACATCGCAGAAGAGGAAGACCGAGGGAAACTTGGAGGAGAACAGTGGAGAGGAAAGCTGCAGAAGCGGGGAGAACGTGGGGAGAAATGAAGGCAATGGCACGGAACCGAGGCCGATGGCGATGCTTCGTCGAAACCCTATGTTCCAGCAATACGAACAACAGGACTTAAGTCAAGTAGTACAGCTTTCCCAGTTCCTAAGTTTCTCCTGAAACCAAACTCGTCTTCACACCCAACTTTAGAATTTGTCATTCTATCCTCTTGTAAATTATTCTTGACAGAATTTTCTAAGCATGAGTGATCAAGCTTATTTTACTTACCTTGCATAAGTAAATCCAAATATGGCAACCAGAAGAATGATGGCGTTCATTTTGAGAGGGAGATATATCTGTAAAAAGCAAATCAGAAATGTGATATTTTTAAAATCATATGAGACATATAATTTCAAACCCTGACATATCCGGTTTTGCTCAAAGCATCCACTAACACGGAAATGTGTGATGAAATTTTCTAGTAGATTATTTGTTAGGCCCATATGGCGACATTTTCTTATGACTTTACTATGTGCGGACACTAAGAGTTTGAGTATTAAACTATTAAACTAGAGTTATTTATTTATTTAAGCTGTTTAGACCCGTAATAAAATGATAGGATGACATAAAACAAATTATGATCTTAGGTGGCATAGTTGGTAGCATGCTGAGCTTCTATGCCCAAGATCGCTGGTTCAAACCCGGCCGAAGTCGTCGGATTTTTTAAGAGCGTTAAAAATCCCTCAGTATGCCTTCCTTTGGAAGGGAAGTAAAGCCGGCGGTCCCATGTCATAGATTTATGGCATGAAAAAGAACCTTCCACTACTTACACTTGTGGAAACTGAAATTTGTAGGTTAGTTTGATAACGCTATATTAGTTCCAATGTTCGCCGCCAGGGGCTGATTGCGATGGCATTTAGAAGTAGCCACGTCCGCAGCTAGGTGTCGTGGATGGTAGCATTTGGTAGCAAAAGTAGGAACTACCTGAAAAAATTAATCGTCTGCAGTCCTTCTATCTGAATCACAGATAACACACACTAATACAGCCATCACAATTAACACCGTGTATCAGACCGATTCTACACACACCCAATGAACACGGGGCTACATGACTGCGTTGTCGCAGCCCCTAAACTAAGGAACCAACCAACCATGACTTAATGCAGTAAAAATGTTTGTGTGGATTTTTTTTTTCAAATGATTAACCAACAGTGTTAATTACATTTTCTCTTAGAAAACTGACAGCAAAATGATTTCTTTAGAATTTCCATTGATTGAGGAGCCTCACTAATTCAGAAGGGGCGAGGATGAGATGGAGGTACAAGAACAGTTAGACATAATAAATGAAAAGATTGAGCAATGGGGATTGAAGATAAATGTGGACAATAGTAAAACAGTGGTGATGAGTAGAGGTGAGAAAGAAGGAAAAGGAGTAATCAAAGTAGGAGATAAGGAATTGGAAGTGGTGAAACACTTCAAATACTTAGGAAGTGAACTGACTCAAGATGGAAGACTAGAATTGGAAATTAGCAGAAAAATACAACTTTGGAGTGCTTTCTACCAACAGTATGGAACAAGGATATACCAATTAAGGCTAAAGAAGCTATGTGCAAAGCATATTATGTTCTTTTAATGACATATGCAGCAGAAACTTGGACAATGACTAAGAGGGATGAGAGCAGAGTACAAGCAGCTGAGATGAGATTCCTGAGAAGTATGGTCCAGAAAACGAGGAGGTACAGAGTGAGAAATGAAGATATACGGAGAGAACTGGGAGTACAGAAACTAAATGACAAACTGGAGCAAAACAAATTGAGATGGTTTGGACATGTCAAACGGATGAATGAAGTAAGGCTACCAAGACGAGCACTGGAACGACGGATGACAGGGAAGAGAGGATGAGGAAGACCAAGAATGCGTTGGATGGACTCGGTGGAGAATAGTATTAGAAAACGGAACCTGGATTGGAACACTGTGTCGGAAGAGGAATGGTGGAACGATAGAACAAAGTGGAGAGGAACCATATTTGACCCCACCCAGTGTCAACTGGAAAAGGAGAAATGAAGATGATTATGTTGATGACTAATTCAGAATGTCACACGTTCCGTTTGCTTTTCATTATGCTATTCTAGTTCTCTTGTGAATTTAGTGCAGGAGGATACAAAGTCTTTTACTACTGATGATCTGCTCTCGAACTATTCGAAGATTCGTGGACCATGGATTAAAATCACCTGATTTATAAGGTGCATTCTAAAGTCAATGAAAAAAGAGAAAACTGAGCCAGCTCAGGAGTCCCTCAGAATCTTCAATTTTGAACATTTCTTCACGCAATTCCTTATGGGGAAAGTCCTAAGTCCTTAGGGGAGTAAATAACACTAAGTAGAGTCTCGCAAACTCGGCCTAATGTGGACCGAAGGGCGGCCGAGTTCGCGAAAATGCTGGGTTATCGGGAAATGTGTTAAAAAGAAGAAGAATCGGTCATTTCAGAAACAGCATAAGTCATTTTTTGGCAAAATCTAGATAGCAACATGTTCGTATTCTATGCATGTAAATACATCGTTCTGTGCACAAACAACATGAGTCAGGTATGTTTATCATACATAGACAGCTACTAAGAGTTAGCGTTCATTACAGAAACAGCATTCGTTTTCTACAGACCATACAATTTTTCTTCTTTCCCGAAAGTTGTTATTTTTGACTTATGCTGTTTCTGAAATGACCGATTCTGAAATAAGCTGTTTGTTTTGGTTTAAAAGTAATGCAACGCTCTGCGTGAGAACCATCTGTTTACTTCTTACTGCCAACAGTTTGTGCATTTACAGTACTGTACAACCACCTGAATTTATCAGGTCGTCGTTACTCTTCTTATTATGTACTGTAGGTCAACTTGTTTCGCGTTGTATTTAACTGTCGATAATTCCATTGACGGAGAAGACGGAAGAACACATAATAACGCCTTGTGCGGAAACACAAAAATCATGATTTTCTTTTCTCCTGTCAGGGTTGCCGAGAAATCCGGAGTGCCGGGTTACCAAGTGCCGAGTTTGCGAGACTCCACTGTAAAATAAAAAGATTTTGATCGAAAAATTGTGACCGATTTCAATCCATTAATTTAGTCTAATTACACAGGTCTACAAAATAAAATTTTTGGAGACCGATTTAGGATTCAATAACTGATTTTGTATATTGAAAGTGTATGAATTACGGAAATGTCTTATATGTTCCAGTATCACATCACGTTTAAAAAAAACTACATATTAACGAAATCATTACAAGATGCGTGAACTTGAAAAACTGCATTGTATTGTTTCTTTATAGCAGGCGGAGTTTAGTACATGAAAATAATAAACACATTAGCTGGGGGGCACATACAGCTCAAGGAGCCACAACAATAACGATTTCAATATTATAACTGTGCCTGCCACAAATCTTGTACAACAATGATATACATTTCCAAGGAAACACACACACCTTCCTATTAGAAGCAAAGTTAAAAATTTTCAAAATTCAAATGATAATTAATTTTATCAATTTTTTCAAAATTGGTTATTGTTTTGTGCTGACCTTCACCGTTTCCCTGATATCTCCCGTGTTTATAGGGATTTTTGGAGTTTTCTTTTTTTTAATGTTGGTGTTAAACCTTCTGCTACAAAATGAATCTCACTCAAAACCGTTGTGACTTTAATTAGTCTTTCTATGAAACTTTAACATATTTTTTTTAGTTTGCTCAGAATAAAAATGGAAATAATGACGCTTAATTAATTAATTAATTAATAATATGAAAATATGCGAGATTCATTTTGTAGCAGAAGGTTTAACACCCACATTAAAAAAAGAAAACTCCAAAAAGCCCTATAAACACGGGAGATATCAGGGAAACGGTGAAGGTCAGCACAAAACAAGAACCAATTTTGAAAAAATTGAAAAAAATAATTATCATTTGAATTTTGAAAATTTTTAACTTTGCTTCTAATAGCAAGGTGTGTGTGTTTCCTTGGAAATGTATATTATTGTTGTACAAGATTTGTGACAGGCACAGTTATACAATTGAAATCGTTATTGTTGTGGCTCCTTGAGCTGTATGTGCCCCCTTTACATATTGTAACACACACATATCAAAGAAAAAACCAGTTTGTGTTCACTTGGATGCAAAGCTTCTCATACTGCTTTTTCTCTTGTTCACTCCAGTAGGATCATCACGTTTTATCAACCAACAGTAGAGATATTGTGAAATTTTGCAATATCTTGTTAATCAAAATTACTGAAATTATAAAAAAATTGGTAGTGTATGTGATAGGACAAAAGTAATGTCACTTCTGAATTCCTCAGTTTAGGGGCTGCGACAATGCGGTCATGTAGCTCCGTGTACTTTGGGTGTGTCTAGAATCTGTCTGATAACCAGTGTTAATTGTGATGGCTGTATTAGTGTGTGTATCTGTTTTATAAAATTCAAGTAAGGAGTGCAACTTTGAATTTTTCAAATAGTTCCTACTTTTTCCGCCAAACGCAACCGTTGACAACTACTAGGCCGAGTTCAGAACTTAACTACTAGACGCCACCACAGTCGGCTCTTGGCAACGAACGTATACAATTAGCTTGCCACGGTGGGTGAGTGGATAGCGTGTTGGTCTACTAACCCCAAGATTGCAGGTTCGCCCCTGGCCGTGGTAAGTAATTTTTGAAAGGCAGCAAAAATACGATACGCGTGTCATGCGATGTTGGCATGTTAAAGAACCCATTTGAATTCAGTAGGCCGTGTTCATAATGGTAAAATTAATCTCGGGAGTTTCCGCCAACACAAAGTTCCTCCAGTCTTTACTAGAAAGTGCTATAGTGTCCAAGGAGCTTAGATATCTAACCTCCTTGACTTTCATAGTGCTTCATGGAACAACGAAATTCGACATGCAAGCTACCCTCTGGGTGTCAAATTACAAAGCTTGCACCCGAGCCATACGATATTATTATTATTATTATTACCTATACAATTTAGCTTCACACAGATGTAATTAGTGGAAGGTTCTTTAACATGCCATAAATCTATGACAAGGGACCGCCGGCTTTACTTCCTCTCCGAAGGAAGGCATACTGAGGGATATTTTTAACGCTCTTAAAACATCCGACGGCTTCGGCAGGGCTTGAACCCGCTATCTTGGGTATAGAAGCTCAGCATGCTACCAACTACGCCACCGAAGCCGCCACAAATGAACAATGTACAGTACATGTAAAATAAGAGTCAAAATCAAGAACGGAAAAACCGTGTAGACCTGTGTAATTTGCACATGTCTGTACTCTTACCTGTGTTGGAAGACTGAAGCTGCCTGGAGCAATGTGCCTTCGTCGTCAATCCCCAGCTCTTATATACTGCACCATGACCTTCGTGAGGCACGACCATGACCTTACAGTCAATGTCCTCTCTGTGAATGAATGAGCACTGCTTTGTAATGCAGATCATTAGTTGTGTACTGTTTTATTTCACACTGAATTCCACATTTTAATACCTGAAGAATAGATTAGTTCTGGTCCTTGAAATACATAGCCACAGGCAAGATGTGACTAGCATAGGGATCTTGTGATATGCGAATTTCTGTTCCTCTGTCATTCCTGTTTCTACAGAGTTAGAGATGAGTTTATATGTGACCATCTCGTGGTGCAGTGGCTAGTATTCTTGGCTGTTATCCCAGAGGTTCGATTGTCTGCTCTGTCAAGAAATTTGTAAAATATATGGGATGAAAATAAATGAGAAGAATAACAAAATGTATGATCAAAGATGGAAAAGGTGAAAAAATTACAATGAAATTAGAAGATGAAATTGAACAAGTAGATGAAAAAAATCCACAGCCTGCTTCCAGTCTCCGACCGGGTCAGGAATGGAATGAATGAAGCCCCCATATAGCGGCGAGGATATGAACTGTGCCGGCTGCCGAGGCCTGACGCACTCCTCTGGGGCAATGATTACATGAATGACAGATGCAATGAAATGATAGTGGAGAGTGTTGCTGGAATGAAATGTTGACAGGGAAAACCGGAGTACCCAGAGAAAAACCTGTCTGCCTCCGTTTTGTCCAGCACAGATCTCACATGGAGTGACCGGGATTTGAACCACGGACCCAGCGGTGAGAGGCCGGCGTGCTGCCGCCTAAGCCACGGAGGCTTCCGAACAAGTAGATACAGAGTCTTAAATACCTAGGATGTTCGGTTACACAAGAAATTATATCACTAAATAAATAAAAAGAAGGATTGCAATAGCAAAAGAAGCCTTCAGTCTATGTCTCTGTGGTTAACAGCCGTGAGGGTGGTTCGCAGCAGCTCGCCATTCTTCCCGTCTCTCTGTCTTCCTCTTCAGTTCACAGTATGAGCCACAACCCATATCTTGCAGTATTTGACTCATGTACTCCAGTCTGGGTTTCAAGTATCTGGGAAGCCTGATACAAGATAATGGAAGAAACGATAGAGAAATAAATGAGCGGGCGAGACATGCAGAAGCATTTCGGAGGAGTGTGAGAAGCATGTTATGGAGCAAGGATGTCCCTCAGAACAGCAAAAAGATCATATATCGGACGTACTATGTCCCTATCCTGACGTTTGCCTTGGAGACCTGGGTTATGAAAGGAAGGGAGAAGAGCAAAATACAGGCCAGTGAGATGAGGTTCTTGAGAAGCAGTATTGGAGCTACAAAGATGGACAGAATAAGAAATGAGAGGACCAGAGAATTAATGTAGGAGGAACCATTACAGGATGGTATAGAGAAATCTAGACTTAGATGGTATGGACATGTAAAACGAATGCAGGAGAGGAGGATACACGAGACGAAGTGGGAAGGAAAGAGACCGAGAGGAAGACCGAGAGACAGGTGGCTGAAGGGGGTGGAAGAAAGCGTGAAGAAAAGAGGAGAAGACTGGACAAGGGTGGAGGCTGAGAGATGGTGGGAAGACAGAAGACGTTGGAGAGGCTTGTGTTCCAAACAGACCCGGCCAGTGGCTGGAAACTGTGCAAGATGATGATGATGATGACTCCAGTCTGGGTCTTCCTCTAGAATTCTTGCCGTCTACTGTTCCCGCGATTATAAGCTTAAGCAGTCCATTGTGTCGCAGTAAGTGGCCCACGAGGTGATTCCATCTTCTTTTTAAATATTTAAGGAAGCATCTTCTCTCTCTCACTCTGCTAAAGACTTCCTCATTTGTGACCATTTCTTTCCAGCTGATTTTCATAATCCTTCTATAGCACCAGGTTTCAAATGCTACTAGTATTTTCCTGTCTCTCTCTCCTATTGTCCACGATTTGCTGCCATATAGCGCGACGCTCCATACTTAGGACTTCAACATTTGTTTCCTCACATCAAGGCTTATGTTCTTTGCAGTAAATAGGTTCTTCTTTTTATAGAAAGCGTTCTTGGCTTGGGCAATCCTACTTAATATCTCTCTGCTGCCAGTGCTGGATTACCCATTAGGCCCGACTTCGCCCAGGCCTAGGGCCCCAAATTATCTGGGGCCCCCAAAATTTTATTCCGAAGATTGAGAAAAAATGTATCCATAACTGAGACAGTTCCAGCATTATATTATATTACAATGTCCTTTAAAAACTGAGTTCACTCATTCTGAACTTTACGAAATTCTTATTCGAGACAAGCTTGAGTCTGTTTTTCCGAACGTTGAAATTGCTTTTCGCATTTTCCTGACCCTCATGATAATGAATTGTTCTGCGGAGCGCTCGTTTTCAAAATTGAACGGATCAAAAGTGTGCAAAGAAGTATCATGTCACAGGAACGATTAGACATGCTAAGTTTAATGTATATCGAGTCAGATGTTCTGCGGGAAATTGATTTTGACGACATTATAGAAGATTTCATTGACCGAAGAAACAGAAAAAAAAAAAAATTGATTAGATTTTACAGAAGTGAAAAATAGTATGATTTGTTAAATTGTTCATCAAATCATCTGAAATTATTTCAAATAACGATGATCGTTTCAATTGAAATGTATGTATATAGACTATGTATATATGATTTAACCTTTACACTGTTACGCCCGAGATATCTCGGGTGCGGTAGAACGTCACGTCCTTGCTGCGCCCGAGATATCTCGTCTGCAACTTCATCTGAATAACATATTTTTAAAAATTTATTCAGCATGGAGGGGTTTGATAGTCTCTCACAATATTAGCAGTGAAAAGGTTAATAAAAAGTGTATTATTCATCTTGAGGAAAAAAAACTCTTGCATATACTTTATTAAATGTACAGGTGCTAAAAAAAATATATATATTTGAAAAAAATAAAGGGACCCCAAAAATCTGAGAGACTTGGGCCTTATTTTACATTAATCCAGCTCTGTTCGCTGCTTCTTCCATCATTCGTTATTTTACTTCCCATATAATTAAACTCATTAACTTCTTGTATCGTTTCATTTCTTAACTCTATTGCTGTCTGGTTTTTGCCATTTCTACTGCAGACCAAAATTTTTGTTTTGTTTGTATTCATTCTCATATTAAATTCTTCCTGCATTATTTTGTCCATCTTGCTCAGGATCTTTTGTAAGTCTTCTTCATTTTCTGCAATTAGCACTATGTCATCAGCAAACCTTATCATGTCAACTTTATCTCCATGAATATTCACTCCTGTGACAAATTCTTCTCTTACTCGGTCAATCACCTTTTGTACATACAGTACTTCCTCCGTAATCCAGCATCTCAGCTCTCCAGCACTCCCAGTAATCCGGCGTTTTGTATTCGAGTACGAGCTCAACACCTGATTTGATAATGCGTCCCCAATACTGTACAGTGTTTCCCATGCAGCGACAAGACTAGTGTCTGAGTAAACAATGCATTGGCACCAAGAGCGATGACTCACGCACGTGCCCCTCAGGTGCTTAGTGTAGGACAGTTGTACTGTAGTAGTGTTGTGTTGAAGATGGCATCCGTGCAGAAGAAACGTAAACATAAAACTCTATCTTTGTTAGATAAACATAAAATTCTAAAGCGGCTTGAAAAGGGCGAAACGTTAACTAGTGTTGCTAACGAATACGGTGTTGATCGAGCTACATAAAAAAAAAAAAAACAATAATATAAAGTCGTTTTTTAAGACGAATGAAAATTTAAAAAGTAAACTACAGACATTGAAAACTAGTGAAAATCCTAAAGTTGACGATAGCCTCTATGATTGGTTTTTACAAGAACATGGTAGGCATAGCCTACACCAATTTCTGGTGAAATCCTTAAAGGAAAGGCTAGGGAATTTTATCGGAAAATTACAAAAAAGTATGATTTCCAAGCCAGAGAGGGATGGTTGCAGAAATTCAAACAGCACTGGTGTAGGCCTATATTAGTTACTCCAATTTAATCTAGAATGCCAGGTACTATAATTGTGCAAAGTTTAGAGCTATTGGCTTGCATACTTTCTGATATATTGATATTAGGGTAATAAAAATAGAGACAGTGAATTATAACTCAGCAATAAACCTCATACAAGACACGGCACAAACCTAAAAGAATTGCTGAGTTTTAATTCACTGGCCTTGGAAGCCTTCATAGGGAGGTTAAGGCTGCTTGAGCTTTTAGTTCTCGCAGTCAAGTGGTGCAGTTGCTCCTAATGTAAAGGGAGGTGGCGTGCAGTTCGTCACTCCTGTGGGGGCCCGGGCGGGGACACCATGAGCCCGCCGATGAGCCAGCTTGGTGTCCTAGGCGAAACCCCACACAAGACATGGCACAAACCTAGAAGAATTGCTGAGTTACAATTCACCGGCCGTGAAAGCCAATATACCATCTTCTTGGAAGCCTTCATAGAGAGGTTAAGGCTGCTTGAGCTTTTAGTTCTCGCAGTCAAGTGGTGCAGTTGCACCTAATATGAAGGGAGGTGGCACGCAGTTCGTCACTCCTGTGGGGGTCCGGGCGGGGACACCAAGAGTCCGCCGATGAGCCAGCTTGGTGTCCTAGGTGAAACCCCACACAAGACACGGAACAAACCTAGAAGAATTGCTGAGTTATAATTCACCGGCCGTGAAAGCCAATATACCAACACTACATTAGCTTATTTATATACGGCCAATATTGTTAAGAACATGCAACACATATAAACAGAGCGGCCATGATCAATGCAGTAATCATCGTCTGTGAGCAAGATAATTGCAAGGAAATGTCAATTATTAATTATTGACTAAATATAGGGATATGTTTGCAATTTAATTACAATGTTGTATCATGCATATGTTGGCAACACGATATACAGCGTTCCAAACGGCTTGCTGACGTACTACACCGATGATGCCAAATAAATCCTATCTGGTTGACACCCCGCTGGAATGAATGATTGAATAGCAGTCAGTATCGTGTGACGGTTGGCGTATACCTGCTCCGTAGAAATACTTGTTGGTGAGAGTATCCAATAGTTTTTGTGTGTCCTACCATTTTGATTCTTTACTGTGTGTGTGTTTCGTTCCTGTGTGGGTAAGTAACCTACCAGTCTTCTGCCGACAACATGGGCGATAATAGCGGTGGGGGCGAGGATACACGTCCTCCGGAGGAAGGAATGGAATATTTTACTACTGAAGTAATTGATCTCACGGCACCTGTCCTTAATGCAACCCCTACGATTTCCTCGCATGATACACGACCTATACAACCAGTCTCTATAGCTCCCATCATGGCACCTACTGTGAATGAGACACCCAGAACGTATTATGAGAACCATACTGGCCCATATTATGTCATGGTGGAATCCTCTGATCCCACCATTCGGATCGGTAATTTACATCCGATGGGCCTCGGTAAACTTTTCTATGAACGTAAGATTGTTGGAATACAAGAGATACACCGCAAAGGTAGGAATAGAATTCAGGTCACCTTTAGAACCTCCCGAGATGCAAATAATTTTCTTCAGAACCCTCTTCTCACGGAAAAAAGCGTAAAGGCTTTTATTCCCTCAGTTAATATACATAGAGTGGGTCTGATCCGCAGGGTTGATACTTCTTTATCGTCTGATGAAATATTACAATATTTGAAGTCTCCTTGCCCCATTGTAAAAATTCAACGCATGAACAGGAGAAAAGTCATGGACAGGAAGGTCGACTTATTACCAACAGGTATGGTGAAGGTTGTCTTTGAAACTCAAACTTTGCCCGCATATGTTTCTATCTTTCATGTGATGTTAGAAGTTCAGGTTTTCATATTTCGCCCTATTATTTGCAATCGACGCCAAAGATATGGGCACACTGGACAGAATTGTAGAGCTCGAGAACCGAGATGTGGGCGTTGCGCCCAGGGACATGAAACAACTCAATGTACTCAGGTTTTGGTGTGCTGTGCACATTGCGATGAAAATCATATGAGTGGCTCACCGCGGTGTGAGTACCACGTAAAACAAATTGAAATTGAAACTAGGATGTGCACTGAAAACAAAACGTATCAAGAAATTCTCAATTCCATATCAGGACATCCGTTTCAACCCCTTTCAGTCCCGCAGCAATTTCCTCCCCTTACACAGCTAGCCTTTTCTACACCGAATTCTGTACCAAAGAAACGTAAGTTTACCACGCTCGTCACGAGTCCTCCTAAGGTCATTTCCCAGTTGGGGTATGACCGACATGCATATTTGTCTATTATCCGAGGGGACATAGCCTCAGGCTCTGTGTCCCCTTCTTCTTCCTTGACACCGTCCCAGGTGGGGCCACCCCCCACTCCCTCACTTTCAGTGCCTCCCGATATCACAGAGGATGTCATGCATTTGATGGAACTATTGGGTACCAATGTACAATGGGCCCATTTACTCAGAAATATTTATGATAAGATTTCACTCTTATCCTTTCCTGCTGAAACCCGACCGACTACTAGTATAGAGCCTGTTAGTAAGTCTGTTGTTTCAACATGAAAATTCTTCAATGGAATGCTCGTAGCATTCAAAACAAGAGACATGAATTATTACTTATAATCCAAGAGTACATCCCTGATATTATTCTAATTCAAGAAACATGGCTATCCCCAAATTTATCTTTTCATGTTCCATGATATAACATTGAACGCCAAGATTGACCGCAATGTGGTGGTGTCCTAACCTTAATCCATGAACGGCTTTCTTACCAGGTTATCCCATTTCTTTTTCCTCTCCCCAGAACATATGTGCTAACCATAACTGTTGCCTCCCTACATATCACTAATTTGTATATTCCTCCGGCTATCAAATGTAACTTCAGACAATGGCATTCCTTTTTTTCCTACTGTAATTCCTTTACCTCCCATGTTATTGGTGGGGATTTCAATAGCCATCATACAGACTGGGGTTGCGACCGCACAACACCCAAGGGTAGGAATATCATGACAACAGCTCAGCAGTTCCATCTCCAGATTTTAAATGATGGTTCACCCACTCGTATTTCTCCTCCTTCTCAGGCCCCTAGTGCGGTTGACCTAACTTTTGTTTCCCTTTCTCTGGCCAACCAAATTATATGGCACACGACCCCTGATTTACACCAAAGTGACCACTATCCAATCTTGATGACCTTTGATTCTGTCCCTCATCCTAGTAATACATTGCATACTCCGGTTTTTACAAGGAGTTTCAAAAGTTTTGATTCAGCTCAATTTTTCAACTACATCCAACAGCACTATTGTCATACGGCACCCCCGGTTCGTGCCTCCTATAATTTGCTCATTCATTACCGACAGCAGTGGCTACGCTCGCTAAAGCGCAGCATTAGGTCATGGGGCCAAGCTCTCTGCTGACTCGGTAGACGCGTGGGTTTGAGCCCCACCGTCGGCCGTCCTTGAAATGGTTCTCCGTGGTTTCCCCATTTTCAACACCAGGCAAATGCTGGGACGGTACCTTCTGACAGGCCACGGCCGCTTCCTTCCACATCCTTGCCCAGTTTCATTCACCATCATTCATTTCATCTCTCATTAACTCCTCTCATGAGGTTGGCGTCAGGAAGGGCATCCGGCCGTAAAAACCATCGCCACAAAGACTTACATCGCATCTCATCCCCGACCCCGTTGGAAAACTGGAATAATAAGGGGTAGACATACATTACCTACATTGTTCAATATTTTGACACCTATCATCCACTAATTCCCAGTGCACGCACCCCTGGTAAGAAAAAGTCATTACTACCCTGGTGGGACGAGGAATGTACGCGAATGGTGAAGAGACTCAAACATTTATTACGACTTTTTCAAACGTACAATACCCCGTATACTTATCACCATTATAAAAAGTTTGTTGTAAAATGCCAACAGTCCTTTAATGATAAACGACGATCAGCTTGGAGAGAATACGTCTCTCATATACACCACCAGACACCCATTACTCAAATATGGACTGTGTTAAAAACCTTATCGCGACGCCACTTATGTCCAAGTCTACATCGTTTGAATTATGATCAGTCAGTTGATTTTTATCGCACGATGACTCCTGAATTTGTGGAACAAGAAATTATCTTTCCATCCCAGCAACACAACCCTATGTTTTCTTGTCTTTTGCATCCGGTTACTGTTTCCGAATTTCAATTAGCCTTAGCACACAAAAAATCTACTACACCGGGACCAGACTATATATCATACCACATCCTTAATAGTCTCCCCAATAATGCACAACAGGTTCTATTAGATGTTTTTAATTCCGTCTTAGACTCTGGCAATGTCCCAGAGGATTGGAATGAATTTTAAAACCAGGTAAAAATCCCGATTTAGCAGGAAGCTATCGTGGTATACATCTTGGGTCCTGTATTCGGAAGACTTTCCAACGGATTTTGTTGACACGCTTGGTATGTTTTCAAAAACTCAATACGCCTTTGCTAAACGGATATCTACTACTGACGCTTTGAATATTTTTCTTCTTGATGTATTTTTGTCATTTTGCCGTAAACACTCAACATTAGCAGTCTTTTTAGATATTAAAGGAGCTTATGATAATGTGAATACCGTCCTTTTACTGCAAAAACTCCAACAACAACAATTTACGATCAACTTTATTAAAATCATCTCGGCATTTCTCTGACGACGGCATATCACACTTTCCACCTTTCCTACTGGGTTAAATTACAGGTATTCGTTTTCTGGTCTGCCGCAGAGGGATATTTTGAGTGGAATATTATACCTCATTTATACTAGTGAAATCGAATGGCTTTTACTTCCTCATGTCCGCCTAATACAATATGCTGATGATATACTCCTATATTGTTCCCATTCTGATATAAATACTTGTCGGCAGGTCATGTCACGTGCTCTCACGATATTACATTCATGGCTGCTCTCACATGGTCTTGATACTGTTCCTCTCAAAAATGCGGCTCTGTTCTTCACTCATAAACGGGTGTGGGACCGGTCGCCGATCCGTTATAATCAGGGTACTATTCCTATTGTACACCATATAAAATATTTAGGACTCATCATAGACGATAAATTGACCTGGACGCCTCAAATATCTCACTTAAAAGCTCAAGTGCCCCAGAAATTAAATATATTACGGTCATTAACTCGTCGTAAGTGGGGAGCTGATCCTCAGTTATTATTGTTATTTTACAGAAATCTTATTCGATCTGTCCTCGATTACAGTAGTCACTTTTATGATATCATGCCAACAACACTCCTCAATGAATTGGATAAGCTACAATACTCCGCCCTCAGAATTGTTCTCGGGGCCCTTTCTTCCACCCCCACACAAGCTCTTCTCGTCGAGGCGGCAGAGCAACCGCTTCACCTTAGGAGACGTTATCTTTCTTCACGATATCTCCTACGACAAATGGCACTATTAACAGCACCCATTCTTCCCAAACTACAACTTCTCTCCGAATATCATCAAAAAAGTTTATTCAAACGCTATTCACCCCCCTCTATTCTCCTGTCTTATATGGAGCTTTCGGGTTTTCGCCCTCAAATTCTTCAAACACGAAAACCCATTTGTTATAATGCACCGCTCTCGGTATTAATGTTTCAACCTGATGTTTTGAGACATTCCTCGCATGTATCTCGTATGTCTTCTATGCTTACCCCTACGATTGCCCGCAAATATGTCTATAATCTCGCATTGAATCATCCACAATATACAACAATGTATACAGATGGATCAAAATTTCCCTCTCCTAGTACGGGTGCTGCCTTTTATATCCCCTCTATATCATATCTCGCCTCCTTTAAATTACCGCATACCCTCTCTATTTTTTCGGCAGAAGCATTTGCTATTCGACAAGAACTTATGTATATTAAAAGGCATAACATCACTAAAGCCTTAATTCTATCTGATTCTAAAAGTGTACTCCAGGCGTTACATCATGTCCATAATACGAATAATTGGTTTATATTTAATATTGTAAATTTAACGTATGAATTATCTCAATTGGGCTACCGGTTAGTTTTTTCATGGATACCGGGACATTCCAACCTATCTGGGAATGACTTAGTCGATAAAACAGCAAAGGAAGCGGCCATGGGTCATGATGTATTGACGAATGTGGCTACCCCCGCCTCAGATTATCTTCCCATTCTCAAATCTCAATTACTTAATGTTTGGTTACAACAATGGCAGGATTATACACGCACGAAAGCCAGGTTATATTATAGAACTCAACCCACTATCCCTAGACACCCTTGGTTTTAAAATGGATCTTACACTCACCGTCATATTATTACGATTACTGTATTCGTTTACGTTTTCATCATGCATTGACTCCGGTATATATGGCCCGCTGTAAGCTTCGTCCTTCAGATCTCTGCGACTGTTCTACGGCAATCGGTACTATTAATCATTTAATTTTTCAATGCCCTCTTTATGACACACAACGATCCCCCTTTCTCAACACTTTACGTTCGTTAGGTTTCCCCCTCCCTCTCAACATTTCTGTGCTCCTTCATTCTCTCATTCCTTCTGTTATTCATGCCTTCCTTAGATTTCTGCAAGAATGCTCCCTTACTTTTTAATTTCCATACCCTTAAGTGTGACGATGTCATGTTTGTGTTCAAGTAGTAAGTCACTAAGGTACGTCGCTTGGTGTGAAGATTAGAACCTATCGGTGTCCTCATATGTATTTGTAACAATTTTCCTGTAGTTTCTAGTTCAAATATTGGATACTCTCCAAGTGTAATGGTATTTTTTACGGCTGTGACTGGGTTCAGAGCATTAGTGCTATGCCCATTACCTAACCAAAAAAAAAAATTAGCAGTCTTTTCATTCCGCCGCATGGCTGTTGCCTCTTAGACGGTTTCGCCGTCTCTTCGGGCCAAGGGGTTAAGGCTTTTGGGAGAGGTGACCCCCGCTGGCCTAGGCCACAGATTACCTTGCCGGACGTGGAGAGCGCAGTTCGCAGTCAGTCGGCCGTCCTGCTTCCATACATGGCTCACAGATACCACTGACAGCGTCTTCGGACTCGATTCTCTGCGAGTCCACCAGCAGCCGAACACTATTTTAAACCTTTGTAAAGCTAGCGTTAATTATATTGTTTGAACTCTATGACCATTATTTCACCTTATGGAGGTAGAAGGTCTTCAAAAATTACTAAATTTGTCCACCGGACAAACAAGATGTGAATGCTCCATCCAGGACATCCCATACTTTTTATTCTGGACAGATTGCATACGTAGTTGTAACACGAATAGTTGTTATGTCAATGTATGTATCGTAAGTTTATTACACAAGATACAAAATATTGATTTAAGTGGATTCAAAATTATTTCTTTTATTTTTAACATGTTCCTTTATGGTCAATTTGTGTTCTATAGTATCAATAACCTGACTTATAAAAATAGTTGCCAATGTCTGTCGGAGTCTGACGTACAGAGCTATCTTATGGCGCAGAAGAGAGCTACTCCATTCCACATCTATACGAAAGACCTTTTGAAATAATCCGCGTGAGGCGCAGTAAATTGTCGCAGCCAAGGATCATGAGTAAAAGTTTAAGAGATTCGTCACTTTTGGTTATAGAATTTCCAATAGAGAACACCGCCTGAGGCTATGGATTGTACTTGAAAGTTCGGCAACATAAAAAGTAAAAAGTCATATGATTGTAGCCTTTATTATACGTAATTGAACAGTATGTTCTGCGATGAGTTATTGATTATTGATGAAAATAATACAAACATAACTGCGCCTTTCGCTAGGCGCTGAAATATACGTCCAGGTAGGAAAATAATGCATTTTGATATATATCAATGTTGGCAGTAGATTTGTCAATTCACCTTTATTCATCATTACGAAAGGTATTTCGGCTAATTTAAGTAGTTTTGTAGAAGTTTCACCACTCCTGGACTGTTACCCTCAGCAGGTCTCGGAGCAGATCAATGGCCTTCTCTAGGTAACAAAGTACTAAAGGGAGTGGCTTCTACTGCTCTCTGGGGCAGACGAATTCACTGTTCCTCCTCTTATAACAAAAATCATGATGATCATTTATTGCTTTCCATTGTAACACAACTTAATTACTCTTTTCTTTCTTTTTCTGTATCTAGGGATGAAAGAAACAAACCCTGCAAAAACAGAGAGTAATTGGGCAAAATATCTATCAGAGAGCAGCAATAATAATTCTGAATCCGAAGATAGCGGTGATGAGAGATTACCACAGTGGCAAGGTCTACCACAAGCCTCCCCAGTAGCATTTGAGTTGCCCCACATTAAGAAGCAGAAGATTGATTATGGGTCACAAGATTCATCCGCTGATTTCAATGCCTTCAGTCAAAAAATGGATACTACTGATAAAAATGATCCTTTGAATTTTGATTTAAATTTTGATGATTCTCTTATGCAATTAACTGGTGATGGAGAATCAGAAAATGATGTCGGCAATGGCAAAGGTTTAAATTCACCTTGTGAGGCTGATGTAATGGCGAAAGTTGTACCTTCACAAAACTCACTGTCGAGTTTGAAGAATTTGAGTCAGTTCTTCAGGGATTTCAGTGGTGTGGAATATGAGAACATTGTATCATCCCCAATGTCAAACACAAACCAAGCATCACTTAAATTCAAGAAACAAAGCATTAGTGCAAATCAAACTAAAAGTTGGTCAAGTTCACCGGACTTTTTAAAAAATATTTCAGATGTTTCTCCCAGTGAGAGTGTTGTTAATGAAGCCCTTGGAGAAAACAGTGATAGTGCTCCAAAGACTGATGCTTGGGAAAATAGGGGAACATTAAACTCGTTTATAATGGCTGATAATCTTTCAGACGAAAGGAAAATATCATCCGTTGCTGAGCTTAAAAGGGCTATAAGTAGGTTTGAAAATATTGATGATTTTACTGAGGATGAGTTTGATGAACTGTTTAGACTGTAATGGATGATATTTAAAAAGGCAGAATACAGGTATTATCATTAAGTTCGACGAGGTCAAATAGATGCACACGTCATGGACAGGACGTCTCATCTTTATGAAGAGGTGGTATAAATATTGTTGTTGTTGTTTGAGTCTTCAGTCTTTTGACTGGTTTGATGCAGCCCTCCATGCCTCCCTGTCTTGAGCTAATCGTTTCTACATAGCTACCACACCCTTCAGTTCTTGTCCTCGACCCTTCCTTCCATAACTAAGTTTGCTATTCCTGGGTGTCTTAGTATGTGTCCTACCAACCTATCTCTTCTCTTCATTAGCAGTCGCCAGAAACATCTCTCCTCTCCCACTCGTCTTAATACCTCTTCCTTCTTCACCCTATCTACCCATCTGATCTTCATCATTCTCCTGTAACACCACATTTCAAATGCTTCAATTGGTTCATTCAAATCGAATATTTTATATGTTATTTATCTTTTTACTTGTTAAGACTATACGGTTCAATGAACTTTGTTCCGGCACATGACCTCATGGAGGTCCTAAGAGGCATTTCAAGGATCAGTTTAAGTAGACTATGAAGTTTTAGGGGCAGATGACCTCGTAGTTCCTCCCCTTAAAACAACAATAACTGAAAATGAAAATCCACAGCCTGCTTCCAGTCTCCGACCGGGTCAGGAATGGAATGAATGAAGCCCCCATCTAGCGGTGAGGATATGAACTGTGCCGGCTGCCGAGGCCTGACGCACACCTCTGGGGCAATGATTAAATGAATGACAGGTGAAATGAAATGATGGTGGAGAGGGTTGCTGGAATGAAATTTTGACGGGGAAAACCGGAGTACCCAGAGAAAAACCTGTCTGCCTCCGTTTTGTCCAGCACAGATCTCACATGGAGTGACCGGGATTTTAACCACGGACCCAGCGGCGAGAGGCCGAAGTGCTGCCGCCTAAGCCACGGAGGCTCCAAAACAACAATAACTAACTAACTAAAACTGTGAAGTTGGCAGGTCTGGAACATACTTGGTGAAGACCGTCCAACTTG
The DNA here is from genome assembly GCA_946902985.2 of Meconema thalassinum. Classification (NCBI taxonomy): domain Eukaryota; kingdom Metazoa; phylum Arthropoda; class Insecta; order Orthoptera; family Tettigoniidae; genus Meconema; species Meconema thalassinum. The sequence goes on from OX336398.1 coordinate 124,977,944, forward strand.
GCATCAACCATCCTGACTGCTGTCAAAACATTTGAAGGGGAACATCGTAGACATAAAGAGACCAACTCTGTGCAGCACAACCATGTCGTCCTCCATGTGATCTGCATGGACGCTTGTTCCATGCTAGAATTAGACCGTTTAGTCACCGCAAGCATATTCACAGACTTGAGCAAGGGGTAAACTGATTTGGAAGATGATTTATATTAATTATTGATTTTACAAAGAGACACCTGTTAATATTATAATGTTTATTGTAGCACGTTTTCAACCCTCATTGGGGGCTTCATCAGCAGAAAGCTTAACTCTAAGAATCCAATTTTGAATAAACAAGACGTCCTTATAAGAGTATTTATGAAAATGAAGCATATGCGTCTATGTTACATTTAGTGTAATTTGAGATATTCACGGAACAAGCATGTACGATGTTTTCTGAATACGTATTTGCAAGTAGTTCGCAGGGGCGTATTCTTAAGGCTACCGGGGCCAAGAAAATTACATTAAAAATAAATAACACTTTATTACAGTTTCAACAAAGCATTCAAACAAACGTGATTTTCATGCACATTCTTCTTTATCGAAAGAAATAATGGTTAGTGGGTAGTCAACACGGCAACGCAGTAGAAACCGACCAAGAAAGCGGCAGCCTTACGCCGCTCTCCCCATCTCTCCACACCCACCCTTGTTCCGTGCAGACACAGCACTCATAGCGAGCGAGTTGCCGCTACTGCCAGCGGTTTCTTTGAAGTTTAAAGTGCTTAAAGCTACAAATAGCCTACAATAAATATACATTATCACGCGCATAGATATGAATATGTTTTAGAAGTTGTGGTATTTTCGATGTGTGATTTATTTAAGTGTGTGTGCTGAAGAATCTCTATGTAGTGTTTTGTTTTAACTGCGTCAGTTGTGATTTTGTAAGAAGATTATGGAACAAACACCTGCGGGGGCTTTAAATGCCAATGACTGTATAATAGAGAGTGTGTTAGAAGTTCCTTTCAGCTGGTAAAGTTCATATTATACATATGACAAGGCATACACCTGAACTGCAATTGTGTGCCAATGTATACACATCATTTGACATCATCTACATATGCTAGGTGGAATAGTTTATCTGGCAGTTCTAAACTGTCGTAAATTGTATTGCTGGTCGTGTTTGTTATTTAGTCGTGAAGTTAATGTATGGTCAAATGAAGGATTTTCAAATATAAACTATTTTCGCACGGCAGTTCAAAAGCATATTTTGTGTAATATTAAGCTCAGTGGTAGCCCTAATCTTCAGACCAGTATACACCACTGGTAGTTCGAGCATATCTCAACAGATGGCTTCAGTATTCCGGAAATTATTTAAAAATAACGAAAAAAAGGTCTATGTTACATCACTTCCCGCTCGAACGCAGCAACAATGTTATGAAATGAATGGATATAATGAACACATTCTAGTCAAGAGGCAATTCTGGTGAATCGGGGACTCTGTTTCACACTATGTAGAGATATGGCCTATTTAGTGTACAGTACCTATAGCAATGCTGATGAAGAGTTGTAAACATGTTCCAATAAACAGGTGTCTCTCAGTAAACTCAATTAATATCAAAGTCAATAAGTCTATTAAATACGATATCCATCATGGTTAATGTTTTATACTCTGAAACGAATCATTGGAAGTGCCATTTCCATTTCCATTGCCATTCCTAAGAAGTATGATAGGAAAGACAAGGAAAGACAGAGTGAGGAATGAAGATGTTAGGAAGGAAGTTGGGATGGGAAAACTAAATGAGAGAATTGAGAAGAATAAACTAAGGTGGTTTGGACATGTAAAGAGGATGGAGGCAAAGTGCAAGGGTAAGAGAGCAAGGGGAAGATCTAGAACAAGGTGGATCGATTCAGTGAAGAACAGCGTGAGAAGAAGAAATCTGGACTGAGAGAAGATCGTGGAAAAAGAATTGTGGAAGGAAAGAGGAAAGTGGAGAAGTGCCATAAATACCCCGACCCGGCAGGAGCTGGATAGGGGGAAATGATGATGATGATGATGATGATGACTCTGAAACGAGTTAAAACCGATGACAATGAAAAGAATACAAAAAAAATAAGAAAAGGGGTCCAGGTAACACAGAAGGGGGATAATCAAAGTTTCGATAGTCAGGATTTGACTGTATTTTTTAGTACATATTTTGAGAGGAGGAATTGTTAGGTGTTAATAAAATTTGACACACACTGTACGTATATCAACCTTAACGATTTTACTTTTCTTTCTATTTCTTTCGATCAGTTCATAAATCTCTCACTGTGCAGACGAATTATTAAGATTACAATTTGACAACAATGAGTGATATAACACAACACACACACACAAGCAGGACATACTGTATCCACTAATTTGTACCGTTCACTTAAAGGATTACACTTATTTCACATTCACATAGGCTAGGGTCATCATCATTTAGTGAAGCTACACTGTATACAGGGTGTAACTAAAAGGTACGGCACACATTCCTCACACGTAGGCGAAGAAATTATGTTATATGAACATGGGTCCGGAAACGCTTTGTTTCCATGTTATACCTCATTGTTTCCAACTCATCTATCATGGGAAACATATAAGAACAGAACGTACCAGCATACCACATGCAACTCTTGCTCACAGGAGATGTTCTATATGCCCTCCGTGCGCATTGATACATTCATCAATCCACCATCAAAGTGCATCTCGGTTGTGCTGATGAATCCCTGGGGTACTCTGTATGGTTTCGTAACCTTCCATAATGCGGGCACGGAGACTCTGAACATCTTGTACTGGGGTTCGATACAGAAGAACTTTCAAATAAAGTTCAGTGATATTAGGTCCGGAGAGCGTGGAGGCCAGGCAACTCGTCCACCTCTACCTATCCATTTGTTACCAAATCTGTTATTTAGAAACCGACGGACATTAGCACTAAAATTAGCACCTGTTTTGTCGCACAGCTAAAGGCACATCTGCTAAGTCGCATGGCAAAGGGGCCATGTAAAACAAACCACTGGCGGTGCACTTAGGATAATGATAACATAACCAGACGTAACCAAGAGTGCATGTTCCCCACGATTCTAACTTTCTGTTCTTGTGTGATTCCCATGCATAATGAGTTGGGTGTAACATGGAAACAAAGCGTTTCCAGACCCATGTTCATATGACATAATTTCTTCGTCTATGTGTGAGGAATGTGTCCTGCAATTTGCGCCGTACCTTTTTGTTACACCCTGTACAAATACCTTGGTCAACCTTATTTTAACCCTCCGTCAGGTGCACCTAATCCTTGAGATTAAGAGGAAATACTTTTTCCCTCCCAGGCTTGGGTTTTGCCATGAACAATAGCTTCCACTCTCCCCGCCAGTTGCGTGATGGTGATCTCGTCCATGCTTCAGTGGTGAGCCGATTCATCCAGGAGATTAAGTGCGCCCAATCTTTAATTTTCTTACACCAAACTGGTTTAGAATATTTATTCCTTTGTTTTAATATGTTATTCAATGTGTAGCTTGTTTATATCTCAGCAGAGAAGCTTGAGTGTAATATGATTGCAGATTTTGAGTCTCTAATTACCTTTTTGATTTTAGTAAAAATTGAGAATTATATAATTTTTATAATTTCAACCGGATAATTTCCTTTCTTCAAGTTCAAAATACAACAGTTAAATATGAGGTGCCAAATTCTAGTAGTCAACTGTTTCTAGGCGATATTATTATTATTATTATTATTATTAACTTTATTGGCCACATTGGACCACTTGAGTCTTCCATGTACACTTTTTCTTTGAAGGTTGTATTGTTTGATTCTTCTTATCTGCCCAGTACTTCTTCATTCGTTCTGATCGCAGTGTTCTTAATTCGTCTGAAATCTCTACAGGCCGTCTGTGCATCATTTCTGCTGAAATTTTGTGATTCTTAAGAAGGGTGGTAATTTTATTCTTGCTCTCTGCATCTGTAATTTCAAGTCCAACTGTTTTGAGATCCTCTTGAATTTCTTTGATCCAATGCCCTCCAGTCTTCTTTCCTAGATTTCTCATCACTAGCTGTCGTAAAATCCTGATTTCTGGTAATCGTAGGATGTGAAAGAAATAAGAGATTTTTTTCTTCTTCATCGTGCTGGTAACTGGGTCAATCTCTCGATAGACTGTTTCATTGGAGAGGATTCTCCAGACTCCTTCAACCTGGTACTTTTTATTTATGCAGGTTCTGATAATTCTTCTTTCAGTTTTGAGGAGCTGATCAGTTCTTCTTTCATTTTTAATTTGGAACAAGGTTTCGCAAGCATAAGTGGCTTCAGGCAAAGTTACAGTTTTGTTGTGTTGGATCTTAGTGCCTATTGACAAGCATTTTTTGTTATAAGTTGACCAGGTTAGAAATTGTGCTATTTTCATTTTGTTGGTTCTATTTATCCATGTTGTTTTTCGCTTAAGTTATGCATAGTGATTTCTCCAAGGTATTTAAATTGTAGAACTATATTAATTTTTTGATCATTTATGATGACTTCATTTATGTCAAGAGGTTTCATTGGCATGATCTCAGTTTTCTCAGAAGATATTTGCAATCCTATTTTTAATGCAATTTTCTGGAGACTGGTAATCTGAGCACTATCTTCTTCCATGTCAAGGGGTAAGAGAGCTAAATCATCTGCAATCCCTAGGCAGTTTGTTCTTATTGAGGGTTTTGCTCCAATTTTGATTTTAGGTGGGTTTTCTTTTTGCGATATAATGTAAATAAACATATACCGGTATTTCAATGGTTAATCTGCGCTTGGAGAACTGCATCAAACCAGGCAAACCACTGAAGACTCTAACAACAACAATAACATATTCACGTCTTAAGAGATGTGGTTTTATGAAGCTTTCAAGCCAATCTCAGTGACATACTAACTTTCAGTCTGTCAACATGACAGTCTGGGAATGTGATATTCTACATGAGAATCCTTGTAGTCCCCTTTGTAATCTATGCAAATATCATATGAGTCGTCGAGTTGCAAAACTCGTTTAATCCACTTGTGAATAAGAATAATTCTCATGAGAAACGTTTCTCTGGACTTTGGGTCGCGTATCTTTTGTGTTTGTTGTTTTCTACTTTTTTCTTTTTGCTTTGTGTTTTTGGTTTTTGGATTTGTGTTTGCTTTTGCTTTTGAATTTTACTTTTTGCCTTTCTTTCTTGGTTTTGGTTTTGTGGTTTCTGCTTTTTTGAATTTTGCTTTTTGCTTTGTGCTCCTTGTTTTATTGTTTTCTGGTTTTGCTTTTGTTTTTGAATTTTTTGTTTTTGGTTTTATGTTTGTTTTCTGGAAAATCAAAATAAAACAAAACAAAATAAAATAAAACAAAATAAACAAAAAAACAATTTAAAACAAAATAAAACGAAATAAAACAAAATAAAAGTAACTAATTAAATTCATAATTTTAGGACATGATCCTTATTCACAAGTGGATTGAACGAGTTTTGCAACTGGACGACTCTTATATTCATGTTGGCGGTCTGATAGTTATCAATTGATTGATTTATGGTTGCACAACAGTACAATGAAATGCACACCCATCAAACTGGAATTCAAAAATGAAGATGACTATGATATACATCAAAGTTCAACTCCGGCAGCTTCACCAAAAACAAACCCTGCCTCCATATCTTCTACATAGTTCTGTCGATAAAAGAAGGAAAATCAACCACTGTTCTTGATGTAACATTCTTCTTTGATGATTTAAAATAAAAATCTATGTTTTTTCTTTTTTAAATTCACACTTAGTAACACCTTTCTTCTAATACAGTAGTTTGCTTAGGGCTTTCACTGTCCAGAAACTAGAGGTTATAAGGTCTCTTGGGTTTGTACCATGTAAATTATGTGGTCCAAATATACACATATACAAAATAGTTCAGTCATTGCTGAAGATGGCACAATAAGCGCCGACATAATCTATAGGGCCATGGGTGGAATAAATGGCACGAACTAACAGGAGTTTTATGAAATGATAATCCACAGCCTGCTTCCAGTCTCCGACCGGGTCAGGAATGGAGCCCCCATCTAGCGGTGAGGATATGAACTGTGCCGGCTGCCGAGGCCTGACACACTCCTCTGGGGCAATGATTAAATGAATGACAGATGAAATGAAATGATAGCGGAGAGTGATGCTGGAATTAAATTTTGACAGGGAAAACCGGAGTACCCGGAGAAAAACCTGTCTGCCTCCGTTTTGTCCAGCACAGATCTCACATGGAGTGACCGGGATTTGAACCACGGACCCAGCGGTGAGAGGCCGGCATGCTGCCGCCTAAGCCACGGAGGCTTCAACAGGAGTTTTATGTGATCCGAAAATACCCATAAGAATCAAGGGTAAATTTTATAAAACTGCCGTAAGACCAATCCTAATCTATGGCAGTGAAACATGGGCGGCACATGAGCACCACTGAAATGCGTATGTTACGTTGGGCAGGTGGAGTTACTCTCAAAGATGAAATCCCTAATGAACATGTGCCAGGCAGTTTCAAAGTAGCGCCTATAACTGAGAAACTTTTAGAGTCCAGGCTAAGGTGGTATGGACACATTATGCGAAGACCGGAAAATCATGTAGTGAAGAAGTGCCTTTCCATGGCTACACAAAAGAGAGGGGGCGGCAGACTTCAAACAACATGGATGACAAACGTCCAAAGGGACATGAAAGTATTGGGTCTATCTACTGATGATGCTTTACAACGAAACGACTGGCGCCTCAGGATTATGAAAGCCGACCCCGAGTAACGGACAAAGGCGAGAAAGAAGAAGCAAAGCAGACACATACACATATACTTGTCTAGGGGAAATGTTTAGTGTAGCTGATGACTTGTGGGTGTTGAAGTGGTTTGTTTGATATTTTGGCTTGAATTGGCAACATATTGGTCAGCTGTATGAGGTTTCAAACAGTGCTTCGTTACATGCCGATGTAGTAACATGTGTTCCAGTGCAAGGTGTGGTGGTAAGTAAATTACTTTTAATTGAAAAGTTCCATTATACTATTCTAAAGCCATTGGCCGCTACTAGGTTAGACGACGGTCTGGACAAAATTACTGCTTGTACAATAAGCGGCGTAAGCCCATAGTGATTATATAATCGCTAGAATAACACAGAGAATTTAATATGCATTGTTTAAAGCTTTAGTTTCATCCATGACGTCATGGATCCCGCCATTTTCGGTCTACGGAAATTTGTAGTGTATACTGCTCTCAATTGAAGAGTTCGTTTCCAAAACTCACTAAATCAGTTTTGGACAAAATTGAGAAATCCATTGGATCTTGTTAGTAATGTGTAGACCTATGTATGTTACAAATATTTTATTCCAGAACTCACTATGTCATCGTAAATTGTAACGTAGGATATTGTATTTTTTTCCAAAACTGTACTAAATCAGGCCGTGATGTCTTCCAAACTCTGTTAAGTCTAAGTGACTTGGTTTACTTTTGGAAAGTTGGCATTTTAACATTAATAACTTCAAAATAGGGTTTTGGTTCGTTATTGTTGTTCTGCATATTAATTTGAGAAACGTCTCTTTATTTCGTAATGAAGTAATATTACCGAAGTAGGCCCAGGTTCAAAAAATGTCTGTCCTGAAAAATCATCATTTTTGACTTAGCGAGGTTTGGAAACAAGCTATTCAATTATTAGCTTACTTTTCACATTTCGTAAAAATGAGGAAAAAGTAGACTTAGGAGATCAATTGGGTCAAATATGTGTGTGTCTGTCTTTCTTTCTTTCTTTCTTTCTTTCTTTCTTTCTTTCTTTGTGTGTCCCCCCTATCAACTCCTAAACGGCTGCATCTATTAAAACCAAATTTGGATTGAGTAAGGATCTATACCTGAATATCTCATTGCCATATTTGAAAATGACGTCAGTGCTACCAACTGCTGAAAAATCGCAACTGAAATTTCAGCTCCATGTTGGATATCTCGGAAGGTATTCATGGAAGCTACTGAGGTATGAGTGGTGCTGAGTAATGGTATTAAAGGCACAGTGAGTGCCAGTGGATATTGTGAAAGGTTCTACTCATAGAGTTGGTGTTCCTGGCACTGACTCGGTAAGGAAAGCAATGGCAAACTACCTCACACCACACCTTGCCTAGTATGCCTCAATTTTAGTGCTCCCTTTAGTTTTTGTGGCTTCAGTCCACATAACCTATGGTTACACAACCTAACAGACAGAGAGTTGTATGTTAAATTGGAAAACACTATAACGTGGGTCAGGTAATGCTGAAGTATGATATCTTTGTTTCTTAAGAAACTTATAAACTTTATACACCTACTAGCTAAAATAGCCTTTCTTAAAACAGCCTTTGGAACTTACTGGCCAAAAAACATTGGAAAAGTGTAGATTTTAGGGCCACAAAATGTACTGTAGTCACCGAGTTCTCTTTGGAACCTTCCAAATATTGTTCCTCACATCGAGTGGCATAAAATGAGCTATGCTCGGACTGTGTACGACAACTTCAATCTTTTTCCTATATCAGCCTATGTTCGAAAGCCAAAGAGACTCACGTCTTGAATGTTCTAAAGTCACTTCTTAGTGTCTACCTATGGCTGTCATTCCTGGCTCTGCCAAGCAATTTGATTCTGGTCTGTGGACTGGAATGAGGTACACTCAGCCTCGTGAGGCAAAACTGAGAAGAGGCGGGTTCGATTCCTACCTTAGCCATTCTGGAAGTGGTTTTCTGTAGTTTCCCCACTTCTACTCCAGGCAAATTCTGGGATGGTTCAACCTTAAGGTCACAGCCACGTCTTTCCCAATCCTATATCCCCATTTTACAAATACACACACTAGTACAGCCGTCACAATAACACAGGTTATCACACACAATTCAACACACACACCCAAATATATGGGGCTATATGACCACAATGCCGCAGCCCCTAAAATAAGCAACAACATGATGTAATGTTGAGTAAAATATGAAAAGGACCCCAGCTCAAGGTGTGAGACACGGTTGTATACGTAGTTAAATGTCGCTGCCTGAAGAGCAGACTACTACAGGACCCCAGGTCAAGGTGTGAGACACGGTTGTATAACTAGTTAAATGTCGCTGCCTGAAGAGCAGAAGACGTGGGTTCCAATCCCTACTACAGTCTCACTTTTATGTGGCCACTCCGAAGGGAACTCTTCCCTAGTCATTTTTCTGAATCGATGTTTAGTATGAATATATTTTACATGGCATAAACCCAGAGGACTCGATAACATCTAACGTGACTACTGTCTTACATCTTACTCGGTCCTAGAGAGGAACATCAAAAGCACTACACTAGGGGGTCACTAGTACGATGACGACGTTTGGTTTAGTCTCCGTTCTTCCTGGTAGAGCTCCCTTCACTGGTTCTGGAGGTAGAACTGGCGGTATCGTCTCCTCCGCTGTCGCTGAATCTGGCTCCATCGTTTCTGCCATGCCTTACGCCTTCGCCAGGGTCTACAACATTGTGAAACATGGTTGTCAAGCAAAATACAAGGTTCATTTTGAAAGATATTGTATGGGCCTTGAAGGGCTTCTACAATGTGTTAGGGGTTGTTTCGAGTGTTATGTGGATAGGGGATGTTTGAGTGAGTGTTATGTGTGAGATTGGGTAAAGGGGCATCTATACAACTTAGATGTGCTCGAGGAAGAGCTACCGAGTGTTCGGGGGTGACTGGTGAGCTCGGGGATGGCGTATTTGTAAAGGGGTTGATGCACAATTGATAACCTGCAACGGTGCGGTGGTGGCTCAGCACCTGCGTGCAGCGTGTACAAGTAAGTGTTATGAGTAAACCTGCTGACTGCAGCTCTATGGCGTGTCGTCAGCTGAACTGCTTGTCTAACGCTTTTAAACAATTAAGCGATACTAGGCCCTAATAGGTCGGGTTTGGAAGATAGGGGATTATCCTACAATCAATTAAGATGCGAGATCAAATAAAGTTAATACCAGTGTTTAATAATTACTTCTTTAGAGAGGTGCAATGATTCTAAAGACCAGACTTCAGTGTCACTGGTCGGAGCGTTTAAACAAGGTGATTACAGAGTATAAAAAAGGGTAAAGTGTAAATGGTGTAGGAATGTAAAGGAGGTAACCCTCGCAGGTACACTTACCCCTAGATGGCAGCTGTCGTGGTGTTGACTAGCAGCGGTTCCCCTGGACATTGACACCGAGTGAGTTCAGTGCCTCTCTTTTATAATTATGGTATTGCAAGGTGTGTGTAATTGGCACATTCCAGGCTAGCTGGTCTTAGTGTAGGGGTCGTCCGAGTTCAAGAGGGTCATGTGAGTTCACCAGGGTTATAGGAGTTCACTGAGGTGTGTTGGATTGCAAGTAATTATGGTGTATCTGGAAGAGTGTTGAATGATGTGGAGATGTGGGGGCGATAATGAAATGTGAGAGGGTGCAACAATATAGATGGGCTTGCTGATGTACTGAGAAAAGTAAAGGATGGATTAGCACGTCCAAACTCGTGATAATTGATCGAGAAGCACAGGTGGATTAAGGGAACTTCCTTCGTCTATCTTGGGGCAAGTAATATACTAGCTTTAGGTTGGGCAACCTAAACCTATTCCAATCACTGGATTATGTGAAAAATAACCTGAAATAAATTACATCTGATTAAGTTTTATAGCTGTACCCGACATGCGTTGCAACGCCAATCAAACGTCTATAGCTGTACCCGACATGCGTTGCAATGCCAATCAAACGAAGTGTTGGTTGGCGTTGTAACTTTGTTTTGAAGTGCTTTTGGATGCACAATATTATTTATTCTTTTCCCGTTAACTGCCTCTAAACTTTTGTAAAATGGATTTATTAATTCAGAAACATTCACAGGAGTGTACAAACTCTATCGTATGAATGGTCTATGAACACGTACGGGACTTTGTTGAAACGATTTGCATGCCGTCACTTATTTGTTGAATCTACTCGTGCGCTACCTATTGAAATATGGTTTTATTAAGTCAGAAACCTTTGTAGGAGTGTACACAACATTTCACCAAAGTTTCATCGCAATTGGATGAATGGTATATGAACGTATATGAATCTACTCATGCGCTACCTATTATAAAATGGATTTACCAAGTTAGAAACCTTTGCGGGAGTGGGAACAACAATTCACCAAAATTTCATCGCAATGGGATGAATGGTTTATGAACGCATGTGGGGAATTTGTTGAAATGAATCGTGCGTCAACACTCAATTGTTGAAACTTCTCTTGCGCAATCTATTGTAAATGGGATTTACTATGTCCCGGGAGTGTGCACAACAACTCACCAAAATTTCATCACAATTGGATGAATGGTATATGTAATAATGTTATTGGTTTTACGTCCCTTTTAACTACACTGGCTTTTAGAGACGCCGGGGTGCCGGAATTTTGCCCCGAAGGGGATCTTTAACGTGCCAGTAAATGTACTGACACGGCTCCCTCGCATTTGCGCACCCTCAAATGCCAGCTGACTGCGCCAGGTTTCGAACCTGCAACCTTGGGCTCAGCAAGCGAGAACGGTACCCCTGAGCCACGCAGCCAGACCGAATGGTATATGAATGCATATGAATGTATATGAATCTATTCATGCGCTACCTATTATAAAATGGATTTTCCAAGTTAGAACCTTCTCGGGAATGGGAACAACGATTCACCAAAATTTCATCACAGTGGGATGAATGGTATATGAACACATATGGGGAATTTGTTGAAACAAATCGCGTGCCAACAGTCAATTGTTGTAATACTCTCACGCTATCTATTGTAAATGGGATTTACTATGTCCCGGAAGTGTGCACAACAACTCACCAAAATTTCATTGCAATGGGATGAATGGTACATGAAGCATGTGGGGAATTTGTTGAAATTAATTGCACGCCAACGCTCAATTGTTGAACTACTCTCGCACTATCTATTGTAAATTGGATTTACTATATCTATAACCATCCCGGGAGTGTGCACAACAACTCACCAAAATGTCATCGTATTTGGATGAATGGTATATGAACGCATAAAAGACGAACAAACAAATTTCTGACCTGGTCTTCTTGTTCCTCTCTTTCCTTTTCCTATCTCCCTTTCATGGCTCGACTTCTTTCCAAGCCCCAAGGCATTTTTTCTCTGAATATTTGTAAATGAGAAACACCTGTCAATATTATGAAGAAACAAATCTATTTAATGAGTACATTGCTCTTTATACTGGTGATGGATGATATACTAAAGGCAACAAAGATAGCATAGACAGGTACAAGAATGTGGTCCAAGAACAGCTGGATGTGCTGAAATGGGAAATGAAAATCAGTATAATGAAAAAGAAGACAATGGTAATTATTTATTTATTTTTCGTATGGCTTTTAGTGCCGGGAGTGTCCGAGGACATGTTCGGCTCGCCTGAGTATGTAGCTGCTTATAGCGGACACCCTTATTAGGATGAGCTACAAGTTCCGTTCAATTTCAAGTAGTTCCAATTTTTGCTACCAGATATCAATGATACCTAATGGTGAACGTTGGAACTTTGATAGAGTGTTCCGACGAAATCTAACCTAACAATTTAGCTTTACACAAGTTTAGTCTGTGAAAGGATCTTTTACATGCCACAAATCTATGACATGGGACCGCCGGCTCTACTTCCCCTCCGAAGGAAGACATACTGAAGGATTTTAACGCTCTTAAAAAATCCGACGACTTCGGCCGGGTTTGAACCCGCTATCTTGGGCACAGCAGTTCAGCATGCTACCAACTACCAACTACAATGGTAATGACTAGAGCTGGGATTTTTATGTAATATCAAGTTACATAAATATGTAACAAAAAGAACCAAAATATGTAGCAAAATATATAGATTGGGCAAAATATGTAATATCATATAATTAATATAAACTTACCATTTTGTCAGTTACAACCCACTAAACACACTTTATATTATATTTTGTAGCAGAGAGAACAATTAAGTATTTTTCAATGTTCTTTGGAGTCATATTATATGAATATATCACACACATATTCAATAGCAACTTATTATTTTTAAAACTAAAAGCACGTTTATTCATTAAATTTTGTAGCACAGTGAACTATTAAGTATTTTTCGATGTTCTCTGGGGTCATAGAAAGGAGTTTGTCATGTACGATGTTCTTATATCTTTCGACATCACATGATGTATAACTGGGGCAAATTTTAGGAGAGGAATTTTCGCTGGAGAAATGTCCTCGGGTGGATCAACGTCATCTCCATTAAGACTTCGGCACACACTGTGAAATGTTGAATAACCAGGATTTCTCTTCAACACTTTTTGCAATTTACTCAATACACTTGCACCAGTTTCCCCATGCACAGTACTTATCATCCTATCATCCTCTCAAATACCTGTCACTCATAATTACCTTAATCCCCCTGTCGAGAGGACAGACAACAGCTCCACATTAACTGTGAAACTTCAATTCAGCAAACAAAGGAAGCATATGGACATAAAGAAATGAAGCTACTATTATTTGCAGACGATATTGTGGTCTGGGGAAAGAACACCGAAGAAGTGCAAAAACAACTAGATGCACTGAACGAAAATATTCAGAAGTATGGCCTGAAAATCAGTATAGAGAAAAGCAAGACCATGGTGATGACAAGAGGGGAAAGACAAGGAAAGGGCACTGTGAAAATTGGAAGTCAGAGTTTGGAAATTGTGGACACGTTCAAATACCTAGGAAGTGAATTGATGCAAACTGGTAGGTTGGACATGGAGATTGGCAGGAGGGTACAGCAGAGCAATGCATTCTATCAAAGTGTAAGAAAAGTTGTTTGGGATAAGGAAGTACCAAGGAAAAGCAAGGTGATGATGATGATGATGATAATTGTTGTTTTAAGGGGCCTAACATCGAGGTTATCGGCAAGCAAGGAGGTAATGTATAAAGTGTACTATGTACCCATATTAACTTATGCAGCTGAGACTTGGACCTTGACGAGCAGGCAAGAGAGTAGAATCCAAGCCAGTGAAATGAAATTCCTAAGAAGTATGATAGGTAAGACAAGGAAAGACAGAGTGAGGAATGAAGATGTTAGGAAGGAAGTTGGGATGGGAAAACTAAATGAGAGAATTGAGAAGAATAAACTAAGGTGGTTTGGACATGTAAAGAGGATGGAGGAAAATAGAATACCAAGACAGATGCTGGAGGCCAAGTGCAAGGGTAAGAGAGCAAGGGGAAGACCTAGAACAAGGTGGATCGATTCAGTGAAGAACAGCGTGAGAAAAAGAAATCTGGACTGGGACAAGATCGTGGAAGAAGAATTGTGGAAGGAAAGAGGAAAGTGGAGAAGTGCCATAAATACCCCGACCCGGCAGGAGCTAGATAAGGTGAAATGATGATGATGATGATGATGATGATGAAAAACAGGAAAACTCTGAAATATGTAATTTTATGTAGTATCACTAAGAATATGTACAATACCCACAAATATGAAAAAAATATGTAAAATATGTAATTACATAGAAATCCCAGGTCTAGTAATGACAAGAAGAAAGAAAGAAGGAAAAGGGATTATTAAAATTCGAGATGTAGATCTGGAGATCAACACGAGAATAGGTACAACGTGGGCATGTTTTCTATCATCAGGTTCGGAGTTAAATTTGAGATAAAGACTTGTACCACTGAAGGTTAAATGAAGTGATGCACAAGACCTATTATTACTTACGTAGGGAGCGGAAGCTTGGCCGATGACCAAGAGAGAAGAAAGTAGAATACGAGGAGTATGGTACGGAAGACCAGGAGAGAGAGAGAGAGTGAGGAATGAAGATGTTCGAAAGGAAGTGAATGCACAGAAGCTGGAGCAGAACAGATAGGCTATGTGGAAAGGATGAATAATGAAAGAATGCTGAAACAAGTGAAGAAGAGACGGATGACGGGAAAGAGAGGACGAGGAAGACCTCGAGTACGGTGGATGGATTTGGTGAAGGACAGTGTGAGTGTGGAGAGTTCAGTGGTTGAGGATGAATGGTGGACAGACAGAGTTATGTGTTTCGACCCAGCTTAGGTATGAAAACACAAGATGATGACACGTATCGAATATTAGGAACCTTAGTAAGCAATCATAAAATAAAAACCCATATTTATGTCTCCGCAAACAATTAATATTTTGTGAAAACCTTCCATCTTGAGAGTATAAATTAAAGGGTAGCGTCATTAACTCACTCACATGCAACTGCTGAAATGGCACTCCGATAATGACTAGCAGAATAAATACATTTTTACTAAGTTAATTAACACTGAAATCAAGAGCTACAGTTCTTACAAAGCGATTGGAAAACAAAACTGGGCACACAAGCTACCAAGATTCAATACTGCATCCCAAACCACGTTAGTATAAAAGCAAAGACAATCTCAAATTGAGGTTATTTAGCGCAAGCAAAGTGTTACTCACTTGGGTAATTTCTTCTTTTTTTTGTTTATGGGAGGTAAGACCTCTGCGGGGCCCACCAGATGCATGGCGGAAGGGCTGTAGAGACTGGCGCCTAGAAAGCCACAAAGCGGAACACCAAGGAAGAGTGGAGGACAGACAAGAGAAGAAGACAAGACGTTACTTTTAGCTCACAATTAAATAAAGCAAACAGTAAATACATAGGAAAGGATTACAAGCGTCACAATTGGATTTTGATTAGGCTTGGTATGCATTGATACAAGTACAGTACATCATACCTCATAAATAGGGATAGGAAAAATTCGCAACTGCGAATTTCACGATTTATTAAATTAAAAAATACACAAGTGATAACCTGTTTTTATAACCCTAAAATTAGCAAAAGGAATGGGTTTTAAACTCGCGAAATTTCGTGAATTCCGCATGAAGACGCGAATTTTAGCTTCTTTTTTATTTTCTCAATGCACTCCCGATAATTCGCTGCAATTAATGCACAGACTTCAACGAATTATCGAAACCCGCGAATTATCCGCAGTTATGTTCTAAGCCTAGCAAAAACAAAACTATTGGTTAAAATATTGAAATTTATTTTATTAACACGCAAAAAGAAAAAGAAAAAAACACTTAAATCAAGAAGCAGATGCACGACAGGACCAAGACAAACATTGTTGGAGATTTGCAAGGAATGTCATTTGCATTTCCGAAGTTCTTAGAATCTGTGTTGTCCATTTGGATACCGGTGCCCTGTTCAAACTCTGACTGTGAATAGTTTCTTTCAGATTACACTAGCACGTTGAGTGATATGCGTCACCGTTTATCACAAGAGAATTTGGATCTTTTCACTGAAGTATACTTTGAAGGATGACTGTCAAAAGTGTCGTTAGTGTACAGCATTTTAATTATTTAATTCATGTTATCCATAATATTAAAAATATCCTGCCTAAAATTTATAATTTTAAAGTACCGAAAAGTTTGATTGAAACCACCGAATTTTACACTTTAAAATACCGCTTTCTTTAGTATGAAATCACCGGAATATTCCTATCCCTATTCATAGGTTATCTGTATTGACATATAAATTAAAATACCTATGAATAGATAACATAGATTTATTCCACGTAAGTCAATACTATATTGAAACTAAATGATTTACAGGGTGTCGGAAAATAAGAGGTAGAAAATCAAACCACGCATGGGGGTGGGTCTGGGGAGCAATATGAGTTAAGATACCTGTGGGAGCAAACCAACCGTTAAGCCCCTGTGAGCATTTCTAATTACGAGGAAACTTGGCAACGTCGCGCAATGAGCAGCCTCGAGAGCGGTGTCTATACTCTTGTGTGTTTTGAGCTGAGCAGCAGACCTGTGGTTCTCGTAGCGCGCCAGAGCTTATTTAATTTTAAAAATTGAAAATGAGATGCAGAATTAACAGGGTTAATGTCGTGATTAATGCGCAATAAGATGCAAAGAAAAGAAAAAAAACAAATCGGGATTAAAACTTTTATTTAGCGTATGGCTTTTAGTGCCGGGAGTGTCCGAGGACATGTTCGGCTCACCAGTTTTGCAGCTGCTTCAAGGCGGACACCCAATGGGTGAGCTACAAGTACCGTCGCATGTGCAGTGTTGTCTGGGGAGGAAAGTGTGAATTTAAGGACAAGGCGTTGGAAGGTAGCGGCTGTGGCCTATAGATAGGGACCAACCCCGGCATTTGCCTGGAAGGAAGATGGGAAACCACAGAAGACCATCTTCAAGGTTGCCGGCGGGGGGATTCGAACCTCCTCGCCTCCCGGATGTGAGCGACTGCCAACAGTCATGCCATAACGACCACGGCTAACTCACCCGGTATAATGTTATTGGTTTTACGTCCCTATTAACTACTCTGGCTTTTAGAGACGCCGGGATGCCAGAATTTTTCCCCAAAGGGGATCTTTAACTTGCCAGTAAATCTACTGACACGGCTCCCTCGCATTTGCTCACCCTCAAATGCCAGCTAACTGTGCCAGGTTACGAACCTGCAACCTTGGGCCCAGCAAGCGAGAACGTTACCGCTGAGTCACGCAGACAGCCAAACAAACCCAAATCAGATGGTAGCCTTCTGAACAGCGCCAGCGCCTTGCCCACTGAGCTACAAGAACCACAGGTCAGCTGCTCAGCTCGAAACACACAACAATGTAGACACCACACTCGAGGCTGTTCTTTCCGCACGTTGCCAAGTTTCTTCGTAATTAGAAATGCTCACAGGGAATTAACAGTTGGTTTGCGCCCACAGGTATCTGAACTCATATTGCTCCCCAGACCCACCCCAGTGCGTGGTTCGATTTTCTACCTCTTATTTTCCGACACCCAGTATACAGGATAAGCTCAAATGATCTAAGCGATTACATGCACATGCATTATTGAAAGTATACAGGTGTAACTAAATGTGGGAAAGCTCCGGGGATTCGATAGAGGACCTGACAACAAGCAAACATGTCCTGTAAACATATGGTATATTTGCTTTCAATTCCGTGTTACAAGCATTGTTTGAGCTGTACTTAACACTGACGGCGGCCCGATGTTAGTTGGTCATTTGTGGAGGGCACACAGGCCACTTGTACGTTTCATCCCTATTCAAGTCTTGTGCATTCCCAAACAAATGGATAGGGCGTCAGGGATTGATACCTTGGCCTGCTCGTTCTCCCGATCTCAACCTATTAAACTTCTACTTATGGGGTCATTTAAAGGCCATTGTGTATGCCACACCTATTCATAACTTGGATATGCTGAATCAGCAAATAGAGCAAGGATGTCAGCAGATACGACAGACGCCAGGAATATGGAGGGTGTGAGACAGTCAATGATGCGGCATATATACGACTGCATTATAGTTCGTGGTAGCCTTAATGAGCACCTTCTGTAGATAACTGTAAGTAGTAACGTATACTTTATCAACACAAATGACCAATCTGCATAGTGAAGCGCGGTCTGTGTTATGTACACCACAAACAATGCTCGTGACACGGACATGAAAGCAAATACACCAAAGGTTTACTGGACATGTTTTGCTTGTTGTCAGGTCCTCAATCGAGTCCCTGGAGCTTTCCCAGATATTTAGTTACACCCTGTAACTTGCTTACAGCATTAATACATGTACCAATTAAAAGAGAAACTCATCAAGTTTTTTGAGTCTGCTTGCTACAAATTCTCGATGTGCCCTCCTTGCGCCACACGGCAAATATTGATACGGTAGTCCAACTCCTACCACACACGCTGGAGAATATCCTGGTCAATTTTAGGTACAGCCGCATGGATCTGTTTCCTCAGTTCAACAAGATACACTGGCATGGGTGGTACATAAACTTTGATAAACTCCTATAAATGAAATCACACGGAGTCAGTTCAGGTGACCAGGGAGGCCAGCGCATAAGACACCGATATGCACCTAGCATACGATGACAATAATCAACGCTATCAGTTTTGCTCTTGTTGAACTGAGGAATCGGATCCATGCGGCTGTAGCTAGAATTGACCAGCGTTTGTGGTCGGAGTTGGACTACCGTATCGATATTTACCATGTGGCGCGAGGAAGGCACATTGAGAATTTGTAGCAAGCAGACTCAAAAAACTTGATGAGTTTCTCTTTTAATTGGTATATGCGTCAATGCTGCAAGCTATATACTTTCAATAATTCTCGTGCATGAAATCGCTTAAATCATTTGTGCTAACCCAGTATATGTCTCATAAGTAATGTCGTTTTTTAAAGAAAATTTTATCTGGAAAGTTTTCTTACAAGAAATTTAACTATTCTTCAAAGTAGAGACCATCAGATTCTTTGGTCTTGAGCCATCTTTCAGCGAGGTTTCTTATGCCACGACGGTACCAGTTTCTCGGTTTTGATGAGAAGAATTCGGCGAGACCCACTTCCACAGCTTCAATGTTTTCGAAATTTCTTCCGCGCAAGAAATTAGCCACGGATTGAAAAAGATGGTAATCTGATGGCGCAAGATCAAGACTGTTTGCTAAATGTTGTAGCAGTTCAACTCCTCCCAATTCCTGAATTTTTGCCATGGTTGTTCGTGCAGTCGTTCACATTGACTGCACGCGCATCTGGAACAAACTCTCAGTGAATCACTCCTTCAAAATTCCACCAGACACACAACATCACTTCGGGGCCGAACCTATCCTTTTTAACGATGACTTTGGCAGGCTGACGGGGACCGAGCCACTGTTTCGAAGCATCTGCATTGCGGTAACAGACCCATTTTTCATCACATATGACAATTCTCTTGATAAATCTATCATCCATGGGGTTACCAATAAGCTGACGACAGATATCCACTCTAAGTTGAGCCTGTTCAGGGGTCAATTAATGAGGTACAGATCTACAGCTTCTGTTTGATTTTCCAAGTTTCTTAATCTTATCTTTTGATGATACATTCTCTCAATATACTGTACACATGGCTACCTGTAAATAGCATTGGTGAAACCAAAGAAAATCAATTCTATCTTATAAATCACCGAACTTAAAAAACAACATTACTTATGAGACATTCTAATAGTACTAGTTTCAGTTAACTTGTAACCATCTTCAGCTCAAATCAAATTATAATAACATTAAACCAAGAGCATCATATAATATAAACATTAACATTCTATAAATAAAGTTAAGCACTAAAATAAAAATATATACTAAAAGTTTTTTTAGTATCCACTGAATAACCTTCCAACATCAAGAATCCAGAAAATGGAGGTTGTTTTTCAATACACTAATATGTTTATAAATGGAATAGTAAAATTCGCCATTACTTAAAAGTGATTAAACGGAAGCTCTTTATGCTTCAGAACGCTCAATTTACAACTTAAAACATTAAAGGAACAACTAGAGATTAAGGAAAGGAAAATTATGCGAAAGATCTTAGGGCCCAGATTTAAAAATGGCATACACTATCCCAAACCCAACTCTGAAATATACAGGAAAATTTCTAAACTTACCGATACCATGAGAATGAGACAAATTCAATTTTTGGGCCATTTGGAAAGAATGAATCATATGAGACTTACTAACCAAATCCACAAATTTCTGCAGAACAAACGTACAAGACCAAAGTGGTACAAACAGGTGGAGAGGGAGCTAGTGCAGATAGGATCGCCAGATCTGATGAATAGAAATGCTATCAGGAATATTGTTCACACACGGGGATTTGAGGAAGATCAGAAGAAACCAACATGACGTGCATGGTCGGAGGAACAGAAACTGCAACAATACATGCATATGAAGAGCTATTGGGCAAGGAGGTAGGCCTCACATACGTTGATTCCGCGTGGTCCTAAGTGACCCATCTGCAAGAAGAAGAAGAAGAATAACCTTCCAAATTTAAACTGAAAACTGCTTAACCTTCATCCAGGCGCGTGTGGGGGGGGGGGGGGTAATTATCTCCCTGCACATATAATGGCGTGAAACTCTCGTCTGAGCGTCAGGGTGATGGCGGGAGAGGCTTGTATTCTCTAGTTACAATGTTCGGCACCAGATGTGACAATTGTCACAATGACGACGGAATGGATACAGAAGACGAGGACTAATTGAGGAGGAGATTGATTCCTATGTTCTTCCTACCTATGTTATTCAACCTAAGTTTTCGAATGATGACAAAGATTGATTGCTAGCCAAACGTAATTTTGCAATGACTTCAATGTCACTGTGAGTTCGGCCTCTATTTTCAGGCCTTTGATCTGTTCAAGTTTTAATACATTCTCATTTCTTTGTTCAAACATGTGTGATTGCTGTTTATGATGTTATTGACCCAAAATCTACCATTTTCGCTGATGCGTTTGATCAAAAGGAGGGCGGTAGAATACCGCCACGCGCCCACCTACGCCATGAAAAGGAACGCGCCCGGATGAAGGTTAAGGTAATGTTAGAATCAGAAATACTACAGGGTCATTATGTGTGTGTGCGCCAGTAAACACGGCAAGCTAAGCCGGCTGTGACTAGCGCAGATCGCGGCCGCCCGCACCCGGACCAGCCGGCGGTGGTGCGCTCCGCTCACTCATATCATTAGTTCACACGTATTTTGTCATTCATATGGGCGTGTATTTGCAAAGCCTATACGTTAGTGTTGCACATTTAGTGAGTATTGTGATTACTGTGATTGTTGGTCATGCCTAGACACCAATTCACATTGCGCTAACATGTGTATATCCATAATTCGTATATGAAAAGCAGAAAATCTTGTTCTGAAACAAGACGAAATTTGAATCACGTTTCCAGGAAGACCTGTGCCTAATGCCAGTACAATTAGGAGGCTCGCTAAACGATTCAAGGAAACAGGCTCCGTAAATAATAAAAGAGTTGACAGACATTCTTTCATCAGAAGATGTCAGGTGTGTGTTACTAGAGAGGGAGGACTTTTCAACATCGCCTATGAGCACTGTAAGTACACATTATTGAACATGTTTGGTAAAAGAGTGATAGTGCGCTCCGATTGCCGGGTGCACGTGGCCGCGATCTATGCTAGTTTACTGGCGTGCACACACATAATGACCCTGTATTTGAAAAATGGTTAAGGAATTAGAATTCACCTGGAAACAAAAGGGAAAAAAGTAAAGATTCTACCCAAATACACCATTTCAAACGTGCCTATATGAATACATTAAAGTGGAATTTCTGTATTGCGCACTACTTTCAACAAGAGCAGGGAGGTTTTATTTATTTTGGACATCCACTTGGGGGGGAGGAGGAGGTAAGAAGAACAGTTACAATTGGGGTTACGTTTTCTTCTTAATCGCGAATGGGTCTCCTAGGACCATGCGGAATCAACATTTATTGGCCTTGATGTTCGCCCAATAACTCTTCATGCGCAAAGACTGAGCGAGTTTCCGTTGCTGTCTGGTAGGTCTTCTCTCTTCTTCCTCAAAACCCCGTGTATGAGTAATTTCTTTAATTTCCTCTCGATCCTTGAGATTAGGAAAGCCTAATCAGCCAAGTCTTTTATTACCTGTTTATACCAATTGGACCTTGTTGCCTTTTTCTGCAAAAACGTATATATTTTGTGTGTTAACCTAGTTGGGTCC
This sequence comes from Meconema thalassinum, assembly GCA_946902985.2. NCBI lineage: Eukaryota > Metazoa > Arthropoda > Insecta > Orthoptera > Tettigoniidae > Meconema > Meconema thalassinum. The sequence continues at coordinate 125,000,359 of OX336398.1, forward strand.
ATTCTTTCCAAATGTCCCATGAATTGGATCCTTCTCATACGGATTGTGTCCGTAATTTTAGCAATTTTCAAATAGACGTCAGCATTACGGTAGGTTTTGGAAGGTGAATTCTATCCTTGATTCTTGGTCCCATAATTTATCGCATGATTTTGCGTTCCTTAATATTTAATCGATTTCGCAGTGTTTCGTGTTGCAGATTAAGTGTTTCTGCAGCATAAAGTGCTTCAGGTAAAATCACATTTCTTTATAATCTTGATTTTTGCGAACATATTTTTATGGATGATCACTTATGCCATTCTCAGAAATCTAGCACTTAGGTTACAATTGAAAATGGTAAATAAATCGTGCAAGGTAATCCCAGAGCAATATTCAATGACGAAGCTGTACCATATTACATTGGGTTCACAGTTAGATAATAAAGCAACAAATATCATCTGGACAGCTGTGACATAACCATGGGGCGGAAAGTGTAATCGGGGCCACATCTCGAGGCTGATTCATTATTGGCAACGATGAACTTATTTCGGCATTCTGGTATAGGGCATTTGCCTTTTCTGATAACTAGATACCGGATTATATGCAACATGAAAAGCTTGAAATATGCATGCAAATATGCATGAAAAATGCTTAAAATGTGCATGAATAGTATCAAAATATGCAACTTCAAATAATAAAAAACAAGCTAATGATCTTATTATATAATACGCTAAGGTGTATGTTTCGCAAAACTGAAGCTCCTAAACCCGAGGGAGTTAGAAGTTGTGGTTTGTACCAAAATCTCCCAAATCGTCTCAATAGTACAGGAAAAAATCTTGCATTTCTTGAATTGTCAACAGAAATATATTTAATGGAATGAATGAAGCCCCCATCTAGCGGCGAGGATATGAACTGTGCCGGCTGCCGAAGCCTGTCGCACACCTCTGAGACAATGATTAAAGGAATGACAGATGAAATGAAATGATAGTGGAATGTGTTGCTGGAATTAAATGTTGACATGGAAAACCGGAGTACCCGGAGAAAAACATGTCTGCCACCGTTTTGTCCAGCACAGATCTCACATGGAGTGACCGGGATTTGAACCATGGACCCAGCAGTGAGAGGCCGGCATGCTGCCGCCTAAGCTACAGAGGCTTTTATGGCCTTTATTAATGAAACTATCAATTTGACACAAAAGTTCAAAGCCTGGGTTGTTTTCAAACTTTTCTTTAAGTTTCCTCGGGAATACCTCCGTCAAGAGGAGTTCACTACACGAATTTTATTCTTTACCGGAATAGCTTCAGTCAACGCCAAACCTTGAGTTTTGAGCTTTTTAATACTCGCAGGTATAAGGGGAAAATGGCTGCTAATCACAGCAATGATTTTCTGAATACTGGAATCGTTAAATGCTTCCTTGCACTGTGAATATCTATGACTATAGTCATTATTCCAAGTTTTCCCGTATTGATTATGATATGTTACACAAATATCCACTTTACAATACAATTTTTTTTATATCACTCGATGTCAATATACACTTTGAGACATGTTTCGGCTCTGAGAGCCTTCTTCAGTCAAACACACTAAAAATTCTCATAAAACAGTCTATGGTTTGATCTCTCAATAAAAATTTGTTAAAATTTGCAAAAGTACTAAATAAACAACTTCGTTTACCTGTTGCTACATGGATCACTTATACACGATTCTTTTTCAAGACCCTTGTACAATGGGGTAAGTTTTTTTGCCCAAGCAGAGTCATCAGTTCAGGTTTCCAAGTAGGAATTGTTAATTTTCAGGTAATTTTTTGTTCCAGGTCCCCTGTTTGAAAATGATCAACGACGATGGGACCATGATTTTAATTTTTGTACATAGTTAAATTCTTTAAGTATTTTATATTCATTTGTTTTAATCATGATGACGATGTAAAATTTTAACAAATTTTTATTGAGAGATCAAACCATACACTGTTTTATGAGAATTTTTATTGTGTTTGACTGAAGAAGGCTCACAGAGCCGAAACATGTCTCAAAGTGTATATTGACATCGAGTGATATAAAAAAAATTGTATTGTAAAGTGGATATTTGTGTAACATACCTTCCTTTCACTGACAAACTGCTAAAGCCTCTGCACTACCTATCGTTTACTACACCTTTGATGGCCTCGAAATGTTCTTTGTAAAACAAGAAACACAGCTTCGACCGAGGTACCCCAACGAGTTACCATTCGTTTGGGAGGTAAAGGCACATTGTAGGCACAGGTAGATCAAGCGGGAGCAAGGGCGCCAGGCACATTGAGTCTGCACAGTTATATGTTGGGGTCTCTATAAAACATCAAAACTAGAGCGAGCTTGAGCCTGCCCGTTTATATTTCTAAGATATTGTAAATATGCATCATCACAAGTTTCTAGTTAAAATATGCAGTGACTAGTGTAAAGGGGCTAAATATGCAAAGGCATATAATCCAATCTCTACTTATAACATATAACATTGATGATTACGATAATTTGTTTATATACAGCTTGTCATTTGTCGCAGGAAACTGATTGAAAATACAGCAGAAATTAACAAACCGTTAAGTTATTAACACCACCACGTGGCAGACGAACCGTTTCATCATTAGCACCACCTCGTGGCAGGATTGGTGACGAACCGTTTCATCATTAGCACCACCACGTGGCAGGATTGGTGACGAACCGTTTCATCATTAGCACCACCTCGTGGCAGGATTGGTGACGAACCGTTTCATCATTAGCACCACCTCGTGGCAGGATTGGTGACAACCGTTTCATCATTAGCACCATTGTGTAGCAGAATTGGTGACGAACCATTTCATCATTAGCACCACCTCGTGGCAGAATTGGTGAAAAACCGTTTCATCATTAGCACCACCACGTGGCTGAATTGGTGACGAACCATTTTATCATTAGCACCACCGTGTGGCACAATTGGTGACAAACCATTTTGTCATTAGCACCACTATGTGGCAGAATTGGTGACGAACCATTTCGTCATTAGCATCACCGCGTGGCAGAATTGGTGATGAACAGTTTCATCATTAGCACCACCACGTGGCAGAATTGGTGACAAACCGTTTCATCATTAGCACCACCGTGTGGCAGAATTGGTGGCAAACCGTTTCATCATTAGCATCACCGTGTGGCAGAATTGGTGACAAACCGTTTCGTCATTAGCATCACCGTGTGGCAGAATTGGTGACGAACAGTTTAGTCATTAGCACCTCCACGTGGCAGAATTGGTGAAGAACAGTTTCGTCATTAGTACCACCTCGTGGCAGAATTGGTAACGAACCGTTTCGTCATTAGCATCATCGCATGGCAAAATTGGTGATGAACGGTTTCATCGATAGCACTCTCAAGGTCAAAAGAAAATAAAAATATGGAAACTTCATTTCTGGATGGTCCCTTTATATTGTAAAGAATGAAATGTTATTAGTACTCACTAAGGGCGGCGTATTTCCGCTTCTTGGCTCGACTGTGCTGATGGTGGTGGCCCACATAGCTGGTAGTGTGTAGCATGGAGGGCGTGGATGGCACAGGCGGAGACTGAGCCGCGCTGCCCACAGTGCACTGTTTGGTCCCACGACAAGCCTTCATCTGCGCCAGCTGGTCGTGCAGGTACGACAGCTCTTGTCCCGTCAGTGAGTGGACTCGGTTCCACTGCTCAAACGGATCTGTAGCGACAAATTAAATAATAATAAAAATAATTTTCTTCCTTATTGTCTAGAACAGGGGCAAGTGGATGATTGAGCAAATGAAATCAACTCCAACACCACAATCACAGAATATGAAGAATACGAAGGAAAGATACAGTTTACTCTCGATTAACTGGGCTAATGACTGGGGTAAAAATAATATTGTATGGCCTCGGGTTCCTTGGAACACTATGAAAGTCAAGGAGGTTAGATATCTAAGCTCCTTGACACTATAGCGCTATCTAGTAGAGAATGGGGGAACTTTGTGTTGGCGGAAAATCCCGAGATTAATTCTGCCATTATAATAATAATAATATCGTTTGGCCTCTGGTGCTGGGTGCAAGCTTTGTAATTTGACCCCAGAGGGTAGCTTGCATGTTGAATTTCGTTGTTCCTTGAATCACTATAAAAGTCAAGGAGGTTAGATATCTAAGCTCCTTGAACACTATAGCGCTTTCTAGTAGAGAAATGAGGAACTTTGTGTTGGTGGAAACTCCAGAGATTAATTTTGCTATTATGAACACGGCCTACTGAATTCAAATAGGTTCTTTGACATGCCAACATCGTATGGCATGCGTGTCATATTTTTGCTGCCTTTCAAAAATCACTTACCAAGGCCAGGAGCGAACCTGCAAGCTTAGGGTTAGTAATCCGACATGTTAACCACTCACCCACCATGGCAAGCAAGAGAAGAGATAGGTTGGTAGTACTCATACTAAGACACCCAGGAATAGCAAACTTAGTAAGGGTCGAGGATGAGAACAGTAGGGGTAGACCAAGGTTAGAATATGTTTAACAGATTGCCTCGGATGTAGGGTGTGGTACGGTAGCTATGTAGAGATGAAACGATTAGCTCAGGACAGGGAGGAATGGAGGGCTGCATCAAACCAGTCGAAAGACTGGAGACTCAAACAACAATATTAGTGAAATCCAAATATTATCTGTTTATCTCCATGACCTAAAGTACATGAAACAATTCTTTCAATAAAATCAATTAATATTAAAAAGTAAAATAATAAATAAATAAATAAATAAATAAATATGCCTAGTAAAATTATAATTAAAAATTTTAAAAATTATAAAATAGTACATTATGCAACGAGCCTATAATGGCTATAATTAAGACACTAGTATTTTTATAAAACAAGCATATACAAGTTTTATAATTTCCATACGAGTGTCTTAATTACCATTATAGGCGAGTTGCATACGACTGTTTATGTTCGACGATAATTATAACTTTATTATATGTTTTAACATAAATATTCATAAATATCTGTTGAGAGTCAGCCACTTGAATTTTGTGATCGGAGAGCGAGTGCTGTGTGTGATATCTCTGTCTTTCAAGATCTCTGAACGACCGACGCATGCGCTCTGTGTGCTTGTAATGCCATATGTTTACATCTGTCGTCCCTCAGTAATATTGTCACCGGAGTCGTTTGAAGGCAATGCACTGTGTAGAAATTAGGGTTGGTGATATAAGGTAGGCTACAGTGCTATGTCTTGTCTCATATTCGCCAGTTTATTTACGCGAACATATGGACGGTGCGTATTCCATGTCGGTAATTTATTATAGTTCGATGTTGTGTTTATGTCCGACATGTTGAATTTTGAGAGCATGCGCGAAGGTATCGTTACCTAATCGGTCAATGAACGAGCTCTGTTTGGCTGGAGAAACTGTATCGTAATGAAAAACAGTGTTTTAATGACCATCATTATGATACAGTTTTCTGACACATAATAGTGAGGGTCAAAAATAAATTAAAATTATAACACTTTTATAATAATCTCCATTTTAAGAAGATTAAAATGTTAACGAAAAACAAAAAATAAAATTAATATGAGGATGAAACAATTAAAATTAAGATGTTAAAAATATTATAATAAAATTAGAATTAAAAGTAAAATTCTATTCTTTTATAATCTTAATTTTAAGAACATTAAATTGTTAAAGAAAACAAAAATTAACATTAATAATAATTAATATTTGGTTAAAATAATTAACACTTCATATAATAGTGGTCTATATATTAACACCTACTATAAAAAGAGTTTGTAGGCTATTACCAAATGTGCTAATAGTTGAAACTTTCAGCCTAATCACAACAACATTTCTTCTGTCTAGTTTTATGGTGCATAATAAAATTTCAACTATATTCAAAATATTAAAATTAAACAAAAAACATCTTGAGGAAAGAATTCATGATGAAAATTAATAAATGTAAAACAAAAATATTTGAATGCCGCCGAAATAAATCCTCTATGGACATCAAATTGGCAGGTGAAAAACTAAAGGAGTAGGAAACTTCTGTTACTTAGGAAACAAAATAACCAGTGATGGACGAAGCAAAGAGGATATAAAAAGTAGGTTAGCTCAGGCAAGGAAAGCATTTCTACAGAAAAGGAATCTGTTGACATCGAATATAGATTTAGGTATTAGGAAGTAATTTTTGAAGGCCTTTGTCTGGAGCGTGGTGCTCTGTGGAAATGAAACTTGGACTGTTGGTGCCGTAGAAAAGAGGAGAATTGAAGCGCTTGAAATGTGGTGTTACAGGAGAATGTTGAAGATCAGATGGGTCGATAGGGTTACAAACGAAGAGGTATTAAGACGAGTGGGAGAGGGGAGATGTTTCTGGTGACTGCTAATGAAGAGAAGAGATAGGTTGGTATGACACATACTAAGACACCCAGGAATATCAAGCTTAGTTATGGAAGGAAGGGTCGAGGACAAGAACTGTAGGGGTAGACCAAGGTTAGAATATGTTAAACAGATTGCCTCGGACGTAGGGTGTGGTAGCTGTGTAGAGATGAAACGATTAGCTCAGGGCAGGGAGGCATGGATTGCTGCATCAAACCAGTCAAAAGACTAAAGACTCAAACAACAATAAAATGAAACATAAATATACAAATTAAAATAAAAGATAAAATGAAACACACTAAAAATTAAAATAAGGTTATAAAATTAAAAAGTTTAAATTATTTGCCGGAGCGGGACGGGCAACCGGCTGCTCGCGCCTTCCGCCAGCCAACCGCGGATTGTGCGCAGGTGGTAACCATAACAAAGTACATTAAATAACGGTAAATTCACCAGCAAATCATGACTAAAGAACTTACCTTTTCAGAAGAGGCTTAAAATGTTCTCCTTCCGCTGACAGGCAGGCGTTGTACCATGTAAATAAATTAGCGTTTACACGTTGTAATTCCCTTCTGTTGTGAGGGATATCTGCTGCCGTATATTGTTCTCCAACTCCACTAGAGTGCGGGTAATTGATCTGTACAGTTTGAATGTTAAATTAACCCACAATTGAACAACAAACGGGCTTAGGTCCGTGCTTCCATTAATTACAGTAAACACGCAGGGTGGGGTGGGGGGTGCAGGAGTAGCGACATAATGTAACGATGTCTGTCTGTCAGCTGAAGGAGAACATTTTTAGTATCTTCTGTGACGTGGTGACGTGAGGTCATCCCGATTCCCAAGAAATATAAGAACATCTGTGCTTCTTTAATTAAATCTTGCAGCTGTTGTTTATGCTACCTTCTTATCTGTGCGCTTACACTACACACCCTCGTTGATGAAAGTTTAGTGACTTAATGGACTTTAATGACCCTGGTTAGCTCGCCTCCGCCTCGCGCAACCCCGCGGCCCAAGCTCGGTTGGCTGGCGGAAGGCGCACACGCCAGGCAGCCGACCCCGCTCCAGCAAAAGAATATTACTGTAGATACTTTTCAAAATTTGATTTGGTCACGACTTTCATAGATCTAGAAAAGGCATATGATAGTGTCCCCAAAGAGATGGTATGGGAAACCATGGTTAAGAAGGGACTGGGAAGAGAAATGTTGGAAATGGTGCAAGCAATGTACAACAACTGTGTTAGCAGGGTACTGACCCCAGTTGGAAAGACAGATTGGTTTAGGAACAAGACTGGACTAAGACAGGGGAGTGTGCTGTCACCTCTCTTGTTCATAATGGTGATGGATGAAATTGTAAAGGAAACAAAGGAAGCATATGGACATAAAGAAATGAAGTTACTGTTATTTGCAGATGATATTGTGGTCTGGGGAAGGAACACCGAAGTGCAAAAACAACTAGATGCACTGAACGAAAATATTCAGAAGTACGGCCTGAAAATCAGCATAGAGAAAAGCAAGACCATGGTGATGACAAGAGGGGAAAGACAAGGAAAGGGCACTGTGAAAATTGGAAGTCAGAGTTTGGAAATTGTGGACACGTTCAAATACCTAGGAAGTGAATTGATGCAAACTGGTAGGTTGGACATGGAGATTGGCAGGAGAGTACAGCAGAGCAATGCATTCTATCAAAGTGTAAGAAAACTTGTTTGGGATAAGGAAGTACCAAGGAAAAGCAAGGAGGTAATGTATTAAGTGTACTATGTGCCCATATTAACTTAAGCAGCTGAGTCTTGGACCCTGACAAGCAGGCAAGAGAGTAGAATCCAAGCCAGTGAAATGCAATTCCTAAGAAGTATGATAGGAAAGACAAGGAAAGACAGAGTGAGGAATGAAGATGTTAGGAAGGAAGTTGGGATGGGAAAACTAAATGAGAGAATTGAGAAGAACAAACTAAGGTGGTTTGGACATGAAAAGAGGATGGAGGAAAATAGAATCCCAAGACAGATGCTGGAGGTAAAGTGCAAGGGCAAGAGAGCAAGAGGAAGACCTAGAACAAGGTGGATCGATTCAGTGAAGAACAGCGTAAGAAAAAGAAATCTGGTCTGGGACAAGATCATGGAAGAAGAATGGTGGAAGGAAAGAGGAAAGTGGAGAAGTGTCATAAATACCCCGACCCGGCAGGAGCTGGATAAGGGGAAATGATGATGATGATTATTGAATATAAGAATTGAAATAAAAATTAGAGCTCAAAAGAACATTTCAATTTTTTAAAAATAAAGTAAAAACTAGAAAAAACTAGTTTGCCCTATCAAGGGTTAAAATGAAATTAAAATAATTACAAATAAAAGATCAATAATATTGTGCCCTATAGAACAACAATAACTAACTGTATTCTCAATTATTTTTAATTAGCCGAAAACGTGTACGGTTAATTCGCAAACTGGATAATCGAGACTATAATATTGGCAGACAACTGAAAGTACTTACCTATCCTAAGGTTATAATATGTGATGAGCCCTGTGACAAACTCGCAGTACAAGAAGTTGTGGGTGGCGTTGATTGTTCGTAGGCAGGAGTACGTGTTGTTGTTGGCGTTCATGCAGAAACAGAAGGGTCCTTCTGTGGTAACAAAGGGAAGAAAACCAGTTTTTAAACAAATAACTTCATAGGAAGTTGTTCATGGTACATCTGCAAGTTTTAACTGATCTTCAATTAATTAAACATAATCTTAAACTCTCCGCCTTCAGCACCAAAAGTATCATATATCTTCAATTAAAAGAAAGTAAAATAACATAACATAACAAGTAGTTCCGTGAAGAACTAAACAGCCTATTTTCATATATCCTACTTATGTTAATTGCCTCTATCAACATACACAATTTCAGTTTGATTGCTGTCATAGATACGAAGATATTGAGAACTGTCTAAATATTTTGGATGGCCGCCATGTGGGATTTTTATATATGTAGGCCATAGAGTTATCTACTATTAGATGACGATTGCGTAGGTTCATTATTCAAACGTTGGCTTTGATCGCATGATTAGGACACAAGAAATAAAAGAATATTTTTGCACAGCCGCCATCTTGAGGTTATGTAAACAATTGAACTAAATTAGATTTCAGTGTATTTCAATATGTATAAACATTTGCTGTTCCATTCGGGTTGTTATCTCGCGAGAAAAGTAGATTTAAATGTTTCAACTTTGCTAGGCCACCATGTTCGTTTTGTCCTCAACAGGTTTTTTAAAGTCACATAGGTGAACTTCTAGTAGTGCCCTTTATCACGGTACAAAATTTCAAGGTGATATCAGTAATAGTTTTTGAGATATAGAATGCCGGTGAAATATTTCGCACAGCCACCATGTTGGATTGGCGAGACGTAATAAAATTTGAAGGGCAAGGTCGAGGTCGGAAAAAAATAGTACTATGACCTTACCGAGTTTCATTGAAATTGCTCCAACCGTTTAGATTTCATTGGGGGGGGGCACAGGACAAAAGGTGATCTCATAACCTTAAGCATGCATATCTCTGCCACGACATGACTGGGGAGGCGTGGCCACCTAACGGTGGGACTGCGATATAATAGCTCGACTGATTGCTTGCGTAGTGTTTTAAACCGAAATTAAATATAACGCGGGGTGCTGAGTCAAGATTGGCCAGGTACAGTTTCTACATACAGTAGTTATGGGTAGAATGAAAGGCAGCATTTCCCTGAATACAGTATATAGATACATGAATCACAATTCCACGCCCAACATTATACATTTTATGTTATTTAAAAGAGGACACTGCTCATCGTTCCTAGCTGCCGAAGAGTGCACGAGACAATGCAATTTCGTCAAGACATTGCACAACGACCAGGCGGAGGAATAAAGCTCTCCCTCCATTACGTTAACATTATGTTCCCATGTTCATGTCCAAGCAGAGAATGAAAAATGTTGCTACATCGGGACTCAAGGAGGCATGAAGAAACTACAATGTGTTACTGCGTCGCGAACGAGACATGTGTGTCGGTCTCTAATATTGATCCAGAATACACAACCTTCATATAAATATTCAGTGAAGGCATATTATAGGTTATTAATCCAAGAAGTCACTGAACACCAGTTTTCAAGAATTTTCAATATTATTTCCATTAGAACAATAATGCACCTTTACAAAGATAACTAAAAACATACCTAGATTATTATTATTGTTTTATAACTCCATGCTATCATACGGCATTTGATGCTACAACACAAACCTTCACATTTAGGCACACTAGAAGACTATTGTGTTTCATCATTACAACTGATCCACAAAAAGAATCAAACTCTTGATTCTTTTCCCAGTCTCAAGATTTAATAGTTATCTTTTTGAAACCAATAACTAATATTACGTTTTTTAAGATTTTGCATTTTTTAGCATTTTCCGAGGATGGTAAGATTTTACCACAAATTACATAGAACAACATTTTAGTGTTTTCTAGAAATTTAAATAATTATTTTTATTGGATATTAATCCATACTTTTACTCAACATTTGATAACATAACATAACATAATAAAGATGCTGTTTGGAGTAAGTTGTTTGACATTTTGAAAACGACTGGAATCAAGTACAGGGATAGAAGGTTGCTCTACAATCTATACAAAAACCAGACAGCAGTTATTCGAGCAGAAGGACATGCGAGTAAAGCTGGTATTCAGAAAGGTGTAAGTCAAGGCTGCAACGTTTCAATCTGTACATTGAACAAGCAATGATTGAAATTTGAGAAATATTCAAAGTAGGAGTAAAGATTCGAGGAGAAATAATTTCAACTCTGTGATTTGCTAATGACATTGTCATCTTAGCTGACATGGCCTTTGTTGCCTCTCGTCCCAATCTCTTTAACATTCGTGTGAATTACATCCATGACTATGATAAACAGTAGGGGGGACCGGTTTCCACTTTAAACCATTTTGTATCTCCTAAACTAGTCTTTACACTACTAACACAATCAACTATTCAACTAATACGCCAAATCAATACTCAATTTATATATAAATAATGGATAAATAGAACAAATAAAATGAAAAAGGCACAATCTCTAACCTGGTCAACATATAATAAAAAATGCCTATCAATAGCTACTAAGATCCAACATTATAAAACTGTGACTCTCCCAGAAGTCACTTATGCTTGTGAAACACTGTTCCAAATTAAAAATGAACAAAGAACTGATCAGCTCCTCAAAACGGAAAGAAGAATCATTAGAACGTGCATAAATAAAAAGTATCAGGTTGAGGGAGTCTGGAGGATTCTCCCAAATGAAACTGTCTATCGTGAGATTGATGCAATCACCAGCACAATGAAGAAGAAAATAATTAAATTTTTTTTTACACATCTCACGGCTTCCAGAAAACAGAATTGTACGCCAACTGGTGATGAGAAATCTAGGAAAGAAAACTGGAGGAAAATGGATCCAAGAAATCCAACAAGATCTCAAAGCAGTTGGACTCAAGATAACAGATACCGAGGAGAAAAATAAAATTAACACCATTCTTAAAACTCACAAATTTTCTGCAGAAATGACACACAGAAAGCCTATGGAGATTTCAGATGAGTTGAGAAAATCCCGATCTGAAAGAATGAAAAAGTACTGGAAAGAGCGCAAGAACCAAGGAGTACTACCTTCAAAGAAGAAGTGATTGTGGAACGACTCAAGTGGTCCAATGTGACCAATCAAGATTAATAATAATAATAATAATTTTATATAAATAGAAATAGGACATGTTTCGGCCTTCAATGAGGCCATCTTCAGCTAAACAAGAAATCAATTAAGAATTACGTTAAACTATTATAAAAGTAGTTAAATCTAATTTTAAAAAAATATTGATGTTAAAATAGAATAAAATGAATCACTATTAAAATGGATATCCTTACAAATCAAATTAAATAAAATGAAAATAAAATACTTGTCATTTTTCTTCAAAATGAAGTTAAAAACGAGAAAATATTAAACTATATAATAATTCTTATCAAAATAATACACTTAAAATAATTTAAAAATAAGGTTCTGTAACCAATAATTAATATAGATCAGTGAAATTGAATAAGCACTTGGTTAAATGCTTAAATGAATGAGTAAATCTTCTATCTTCAACATGAAGTTAAAGTTCTGAATAGGTGCCAAATACTAAGTGTGCCGACATGAACGTAGTTTAGAGCTTGAAACATTAAGTAAATGGATCAGTGCTTGAGATGAATAAGGAGATCTTCACTCAAGATCGAGTTACAATTTTGAATACGTGCCCAATAAGTAATCGTGTTGACATAAAGTGCCCTTGATGTAAGAGAACGAAGAAATTGATGCGACAATGTTAGATAAAAGCTTCTTGTGCGCAAATGTCTGTGAAGTAATAGTGGGCAATATGAAGCACATGTTTAGATGATTGAAGAAATGTAAACCTGTAGAAGATATGAATACATAATAATATATAAATGCAGTTAACATTTCCTGGTCTTTGCCTGGTCTTTGGTTGGGGAGAGGGGTGGTCCTTAAATAGAGGTAACAAATACATCGACTGTATGAGGTTTTAAATCGGTTCCAAGAAAAATCGGTCTTTAAGAGGGGTGGTCTTTTAATAGGGGTGGTCTTTTAGAGAGGTTTCACTGTATTTAGGAAGTGAATTGATGGAAAACGCAAGATTGGATGTGGAGATCAACACGAGAATACAATGTGGGAATGTTTTCTATCATCAGGTTCAGAGTTTAATTTGGGATAAAGACTTGTACCACTGAAGCGATGTACAAGACCTATTACTTACCAATAATGACGTATGGAGCAGAAACCTGGCTGATGGCGAGGGGAGATGAATATACTATACAGGCAGCTGAAATGAAGTTCCTGAGAAGTACCGTATGGTACAGAAGACTATGAGAGATGGAGTGAGGAAGGAAGAGAATGTACAGAAGCTGAATGATAAGCTGGAGCAGAACAGATTGAGATGGTATGGACATGTGTAAAGGATGAATGATGAAAGAATGTCGAAAAAAATGATGGAGGGACGGATGACTGGAAAGAGAGGACGAGGAAGATGTAGAATACGGTGGATGGATTTGGTGAAGGACAGTGTGAGTGTGGAGTGGAGTTCATTGGTTGAGGAAGGATGGAGGACAGACAGAGTAAAGTGGAGAGGTGGCATATGTGCTCCGACCTGACCCAAGCAGGAAAACGGAAATTGATGATGATGATGGAGCTAGTGTTTAGGGTAGATTTGCTTGCGTATTTTGTACTTTTTTGGTTTTACTTCCAAATTATTATAACCATGATAAACAACCCTACTTGTATGAGACACACAAAGTCAATACCTGTCCAGAAAGGAGCAGTCTTCCAGTGGTAATTGTCATGGTTGAAACAGTTCATCCTCTCGAAGGTACACTGTTGTAACTTCCTCCGCTTCTTTTCTCTTCTGTTTTTCTTCTCTTGTTTTATTCTCTGTTTTTCCTTCTTGTCGAGTTCCTTCTGCTCCCGCCGGGTCAGCCTGGAGAATACAAAAGTAACAATAAGAGGCAACAGTGCCTTTCAATCTAAGACCTGGAAATGTGCAGAGCATGGTGGTCTCATTGGTGTTGAGTGGCTTAGGCAAATGCCCGGACATCAGGAGATAATTGAAACATTAGAAACCATTTGAGGACCTTACATGCAAAAGCCACCAAGTCCAATTTCTGACATTTTTAATCTGTATACGCCATTATGTGCGCAATGAAGAATTCATTGGTTATATTTCATTTGTCATAAGCAAAACCCACCATTTTATGTTACAAATGCATGTAGAAATTTGCAGTTTCAAGCAATAACCGCCAAGTCCATCGGAGCATGGCAAGCAAGAGCCGCAAAGTCCCCAGGAGCCAATGAAACTGCTCATCCGTCTCACGTGACATAGCACATGTCTTTATTCTGCATAACCATAACTAATTCAATTAACCATTATTATTGAATTTACATTTGTAAAAATGCTTTTTATTATTGAAATATATCATTGTTGACACAAAATACTTGATTACAGAGACTTAGCTTCTCATTCATCTACATTCATGTTCATGACAGAATTTTGAATTGATAACAATCATGTTCCAACCAAAACCCTCCTAGTCCAAAATTAAATCCACATTTACAGCTAAAATAATAGGTATACGTTTATTTATTTTTGCTCATATTATTTCCAGACCCCTTACATATCACTTGTCCAATACACACACGTTAAGTACAAATTGTAATGCAGAGGCACGTTTTTCTCATTTTCTGAACATTTTGTCAATGTGGACTTGGCGGCTTTTGAATATAAGGTCCTCATTTTACAGTGTTGCCTAAGTTAGCCGGTCAACACAAGCGTATTTACTCGCCTATAAGACCCCCTCGCCTATAACACCCCCCTCAATTTTCTACTATTATTGGGGGAGAAAATAATTGAAAAAAAAAAAAGAAAAGGAATTGCAAAGGAAAATAATCAGAAAAATGTAGCAAATAGGCCTACAAGATTCCAGTTAACGTAAAACCCGCGCTTTTGCGTGCACCACCTGTGTATCGTTGACCTCGACAATATTTACTCACTCGCCCTACCCCCAGCTTACGAGTTCCGTGTCTCGCGTCCCGCACGGCCATGTGTAGTGTATAATTAAGAAGCTTGCAGTACACAAGCAGGACTGAAAATGAGCAAGAGAACAAGTTTTACGGCATACTTCAAGTTAAAAGTGCTATAATTTGCTGCAGAAAATGGAGTGAAAGCGGCGAGTGGTAAATACGAAGCGCAGCCGTGTATGATTCGTTATTGGCGTAACCAGAAGGACAAATTATTGGAGAAAACTTCTAAGTCCTTCCGCGGTATGAAAAAAGGAAAGTACGAAAATGTGGTCGGTATTAGAAACAAATCTTCCGTATTTCAGGTAGTCCTAGTTGACGCGTAACATATTGCAACACTGCGTAACTTAGAGCTCGATGCACGCAATGCTGTGCGCGGCTGTAGCGTAGTCTTAGTCCTGTGGCCAGTCAGCTGTGATGATGCAAGAGAGGGGCTATTTAAATGGGCTATCATCACTTTTATCGTAAATAAAGTCATTAATTCTACCGAACAGGAGAACAAGCCTTTTGGTAACTTTCAACAAGGTATATTACTGAAAATATAGTATTTATGATTGACAAACCTTTCTCGCAGTTGTTGGGAGTCGTTTCACATTCTAAATTGCAACTGCTGCACCGGAAATAATTACTTTTAACGTAAATAAAGCATTATTGGTCGTGTTGATTTGAACAAGGCCGGCCATTTTACAATCACACCGGACACTACGTCATACCCACGTGACACGTTGCCAACATGAAAAATGAAATAAAAGGCAAAACCATTGGCCTGGATAAAGATTATTGATGCACGACTTCCCCCACAGTGCGTGACGAAAACCAGGGGTGTTATCTATTAGCTACGGGCTGCGCTATCAATCCTCCATTGGTCTGGACGAAAATATTGGTCTAGTCAAAACCATTGGTACCGAATGCGTTGGGGTGACATTATGGACTCCTTCACAAACATGACCGCCAGAGCAGCAATTTCAGCTATATAAGTCGTGCTCCTATTAGGGCGGGATGGTGGGTCTACGGCAGTGGACGAGTGAACATCTATTGCTATATCATCTCCAGATACCTTTACTACAGTTATTTTGGCCAATTTCATAACTTACAATTTTTTAAACACATGTTCTCCTGTTCTGTAGCGCCACCATAAAGTCTAGGTTAAAATAACTATTTTGTGTGTTGATTTAAGGGTGATAGGTGCCCCTTTGTGTGGCTTTATATAACGCCATCCTAACCTATATCAAGGGAAATTTTCACTTATCATACCCCCCCCCCCCCCCTTGAAGCCAAAAGTTTGGAAAAAAAAAGGGGGTGTTATAGGCGAGTAAATACGGTATGTTGCGCAATGATTCCGTCATCAGCCTATCAAGAAGAGCACCCATCCATGAAAAGGAAGATGCTGTACAGAAACTAATGGGACCAGAGAATGAACCACAAGCTACAGCAAGATTACATTAAGTTGCAACAAGTTGCTTTAACCCTCTACAGGGCAAAATTGTTTGTTATTTTTATGTGTTTTTACATTTTAATTTATTATAATTGTTTATAACAAGCAAGTCATGGAATAGTAAAATTCGCCATTACTTATCAGTGATTAACCTGGAAGCTCTTTATGCTTCAGAAACGCTCAATTTACAACTTAAAACATTTAAGTAACAATTAGAGATTGAGGAAAGGAAAATTATGCGAAAGATCTTAGGGCTCAGAATTAAAAACGGCTTACACTATCCCAAACCCAACTTTGAAATATATAGGAAAGTTTCTAAACTTATCGATACCATGAGAATGAGACGATTTCAATTTTTGGGTCATTTGGAAAGAATGACTCATACGAGACTTACTTACTGAATCCACAAATTTCTGCAGAACAAATGTACAAGACCAAAGTGGTACAAACAGGTGGAGAGGGACCTAGTGGAGATGGGATCTCCAGATCTGATGAATAGAAATGTAATGAGGAATATTGTTCACACAAGGGGATTTGAGGAAGATCAGAAGAAACCAACCCAACGTGCATGGTCGGAGGAACAGAAACTACAACAATCCATGCATATGAAGAGCTATTGGGCAATGAGTAAGGCTCAACATACGTTGATTCTGCGTGGTCCTAAGTGACCTCATCTGCAAGAAGAAGAAGAATTGTTAATAATGTTATTTTTTGTTTCACTAATTTTAATGTTTATATAAATTTATTTTTAATTTTCAATTTATGTTCTTTTAGATTTAATTTTGATATTTTTTATTGAATTAATTAACTATTTTTGAAGTGATTTTTACAATAATGTTCATAATTTCTTTATAGTTATGTTCATTATTTTAATTATTTCTTTTATTTTTGTGATTTTTATTTCTATATTTATATAATTATTTTTATACTTTAATTGTCAATGTTTATAGTTTATTTTTTTTTCTTTTTTTAACCCTCTCAGTGCCACGCGCCAATCAGATCGGCTCTCGCTGCTCGCGCCAAAAGTGCCAAAGCCGATTGAATCGGCGCGCTGTTTATCTCATATTTGTAGATTTCTGTAGGCATATGTCCGTAATAATTTCATACCGTTGGAAAGGTGAGGTTTCAAGCTTGCCTGTCTGGTGTCTACTTTCTTCCTTCGAAGTCCGATACGCGATAGGTTTGAGTTTGTATTCACGCCCTCCGTTTGCGCTCCCCCAATCACGCGCGTTCCCGCCAAAATTGCGGGGCAGTTGTTTTCTTCTAGTTGACTTTTTCTGCCTACAGATGTGTCTAAGAACTTTCTACAGCTGGAAACGTAGTTTTTTTCTTTCGAATATGACCCTTGGGTGTCCTTAATTTAGGCTCAAAACTGATTATTTCAAAAAAATTGATTAATTATGAGAATAACCTCAATTAAAAAGGTTTAGATGCCGTATTTACTTTTATGAGCATAATGTATGAAAGAATGAGGTATTGGTTATAATGCAAAGCAAAACTAACAATTATATCGTTGGAAATGTGGTATTTATGATTTTTTTCGAATAGTCTGCATGTCCTTTGAAAATGGCTTGGCATTCTTGGCAAGTATTTCAGGAAATGGCTTGGCACTAAGAGGGTTAATTTTATCCAACACATTACGTCCAAGTAGATACGTAGGTATAATTGATTTTTAGAAATATTAGCACTTCGGCTTGAAAATTCTCTGAAATTTGGCTGAAAGATTCAACTATCAGCATCTTTCAAAAGCATCAACTGTCCTTATGGCAGCTGGTTAATATAGAGACCACTATCCCATATGGGCCTAGCCTCTGATAACATAAAGGATTTACAACAAGGACAGATGATAATGAATTAAGAAAAGCTTGTAGTTTAACGTGACCGTTAATCTCGCGATCATGAGCCACGGGACCTCCTTTTTACGTGGAATCCAAACCACAGGACATGCCATTTCACTTCGAAAATCTCACATGCATTGACCGGGAATCGAACCCGGTCCGCCTTGGTGAGAGGCCAACAGCTTGACCACTGCGCCACCATGCCCCTCTAATGAATTAAGAATGAGCCTATGGAAGACAGAACTTATGTTTTTCAGGACAGGAGGACATTTACCAAGGGAAGACTACAGTGTCTGCGGAGAATATACACTAGCGCCTAAAAACCAGTTCAAATATCTTGGGATCACACTAGCCTACAAGTAACCAGGACGACTTTCTCGGTGCTTATAAAGGATAGTTTAGCTGCCCCACGTAGAAGTAAAAGTTAGTGACATCAGTCACATACAAAGAATGTCACTGAAGACAGCCATGGAACTCTTCCAAGTCAAAGTGCTACCAACACTCACATACGGATTAGAATTAATTTGGCAATTCCTGCCACGTAGACAGCTAAAAGAGCTGTATAGCATGAAACCGAGATACTTCAAAAGGGTTCTAGAGGTATTGAAATTTGCTCTATATGTCTTCACCCGGGAAACCTTTTTGATAGAAGACCTAAGACTACAAATGCATCTGCAGCACACTCCAGCATACAAAGAACTGTTACAAGAGCTACAAGGAAAAAGGGACTTGATCAAAGAAATCTTCTGCAATACAGACGCAATGATCTACACAGAAACACAGAACATGTCATATTATTATTATTATTATTATTATTAATCTGGAGTAAATACCAAGCTAATAAAATTCTAAAGGCTATCACGAATAGTATCCATCCATGGTTTTGAGCAGGAAGCAAGGAAAATACAAATTTAAATGAGAGAAAAAAAAACAATTTTCCCTACCAATGTTTATCATTTAAATTGTCCTCGTAGGCCATGTGAATAAAACCAAGTTGAAAATTTGCTGTACGAGGTAGGGAGAATGTAACAAAATAATTAAAAAGAGGTAAAATTCCCCGTGGTTGGATAACCTTGAACCCGGGATCTTTAAAACAGTGAGCAGGCGCGATACCAATCGCACACTTTTCCAACGGACTTCGGAGCTCATTGTTGGACAATTCATTAACGTGTATGGTTAAATAGCCAATCATTACAGTTAGATGTTAAATACTGATTGGAATGCATTCATTCAGTACCCTGTGAATATATGTACTCACCCATCACAATAACATGTGTGCTGCTCTTGGTTGTGGGTGATCAACACTGGATTCAGTTTATTCTCGTCCGGCGGCAGTCTGGAGGGCTTGGTAGGGCGGAACACAGTCACGTCAATACGGCCCTGGGTCATACCGAACTGTAAGACGATAAAGTTCAGATTATAGCAACATCCCTGCTCCAAAAATAGTGGCATACAATAACAAGATTATGATAATTGTTGCTTTAAGTGGCCTAACATCTAGGTTATCAGCCCCTGATGAGATTGGTAATAGTGAGAAACAAGAATGCAATGGACATAATGCTACTGCCTATAAGTAAAACTACAGTAACTACAAACTTTCAACAAAAACTAACTCATATACTAAAAGAATAAATGCAAAACAATAGAAGAAATTAAAGTGAAATTTTAAAAATCCGTCCCGGCGTCGTCAGTGTGGGCATCCTGTCCGTACTGAATTGAAACCCCCCGGAGCCGTTCAGCATATAAAGACAGGTCCGGGTGTTCTCTTACCTGTCTGCCATCTTCTGAGTTGTTCGCTCTCTGCGTCGTCAGAGTGGGCATCCACTCCGTACTGAACTGTAACCCCTCGGAACTGATAAAGACAGGTCTGGGTGTTCTCTTACCTGTCTGCCATCTTCTGAGTTGTTCGCTCTCTGCGTCGTCAGCGTGGGCATGCTCACCGTACTGAACTGAAACCCCCAGGAGCCGTTCAGCATATAAAGACAGGTTTGGGTGTTCTCTTACCTGTCTGCCATCTTCTGAGTTGTTCCCACCCGGCGGCGTCAGTGTGGACATCCTCTCCATACTGAACTGTAACCCCTAGGAGCCGTTCAGCATATAAAGACAGGTCTGGGTGTTCTCTTACCTGTCTGCCATCTTCTGAGTTGTTCCCTCCCAGCGTAATCAGTGTGGGCATCCTCTCCGTACTGAACTGAAACCCCCAGGAGCCGTTCAGCATATAAAGACAGGTTTGGGTGTTCTCTTACCTGTCTGCCATCTTCTGAGTTGTTCCCACCCGGCGGCGTCAGTGTGGACATCCTCTCCATACTGAACTGTAACCCCTAGGAGCCGTTCAGCATATAAAGACAGGTCTGGGTGTTCTCTTACCTGTCTGCCATCTTCTGAGTTGTTCGCTCTCTGAGTCGTCAGCGTGGGCATCCTCTCCGTACTGAACTGTAACCCCTCGGAGCCGTTCACTGCCCTCCCCGTTGTGTAGTTGAGCCTGTCGAACTCCTTGAGGGCCTCTTCGTCAGACTTCACGTCGGAAGGAGACTGCGTCACATCTTTATGTGACGGTTTCTTCCTCGGCTTCTTCCTTGTCCTTTCTTCTGGGGCGGCCGTCGTTACTGTCGGCACAATATTTGGGTCTAGTATGACAGGTTTCACTTTATCGGAGGTTAGTTCATAATCATTAGTCTCTTCCTCTATGTTACGTCCAAGACCTAACCCTCCATCGCCCCCTTCTTCTGTTGTTTCTTCCTCTTCATCCTCATCTTCGTCATCAGATTCCCCTCCATCATCTTCATCATCTGTTGTCACTTCTCCTCCATCGTCGTGATCCTCGTCATCTTCTTCCTCTTGACTGGCATCGTACGAGGCAAGGTGGGGACGAGTTTTGGTGAGGTGTTGCCTTATTCTCTGGAAACAGATAAGTAGACATGAAGATGAGATCTCCTTATCTTGTTGCTTTAGACAGACAAACAAACAAGCTTCGCTCTAATAAATTAAGAATCTTGTTCCTTTGCCCAAAACAACAAGCACCGCCTTTTTCTCTGTTCAGTTTTGAAAACAAAAGGAGATACCGTACAATTTGTATATTTATGTTCGACCCTGACTGTTATATGTCTGAAAACTGTATCATAATGATGGTCATTATAACACTATTTTTCATTATGAAACAGTTTCTCCCACCAATCACAGCTCAAGAAACAGTTGTTTGACCAATTAGATAAGGATACCTTCGCGCATGCGCTCAAAATCCAACATGTTTGTATAAATTACCAAAAGTGCACCGTCCATATGTTCGCTTAAATAAACTGGTGAATATGAGACAAGAAATAGCACTGTACCTTAATATCTTCAAATCCAATTTCTACACAGCGCGTTGTTTTCAAACGCCTTCGGTGACTTTTTTACTGAATACTGGCGCTCAATCTGCACATATGGCATTGAAGCACACAGAGCGCATGCGTCGGTCGATCAGAGAGCTTGGAAATCAGAGATATCCTATACTCAGCGCAGCACCCGATCACAAAATTCTAGTGACAATCTCAACAGATATTTATGAATATTTATGTTCAAACATATAATAAAGTTATAATTATCGTCGAACATAAACAGTCGTATGCAACTCGCCTATAATGGTAATTAAGACACTCGTATGGAAATTATAAAACTCGCATACACTCGTTTTATAAAGACACTCGTGTCTTAATTATTGCCATTATAGGCTTGTTGCATAATGTACTATAAATTAATCAAATCTGGCCGCGGTGACCGAGAGCATTGTGGGGTACATATTGTAAATATTTTCACCTGTATTTTCAAACAAAGATTTTATAGCCTAAGTGTAATGGATCTGATGATGATCGCTTGACGATCGAAACTGGTCATCCTAGTGTATTTATTAATCTCATGTAATTTATTTCAGGATTAGGGTATAACCCAGCTCTTTTGGGTACATTCGTTTTGACCGACTGAAAAGCACTTAACTTTTGTGACCGAGAGCGCCGACGCGCTACCTCATGCCTCGCTGGCTTTTGGAATAGCGTAGGATCAAATCCCACCTTGGCTGACTTGAAAATGGTTTTCGTGGTTTCCAATTTTTACCACCAGGCAAATGCTAGGATCGGTCCTTTCAATAGATCCATGGCCGATTTCCTTCCAAAATCCCTTCCCTGATCCATCCCGATAATAAAATAAATGGCCATTGGCTGCATTTTTTTAAAATCCTATGGCCTCGGTGCCGGGTGCAAGCTTTGTTATTTGACACCCAAAGGGCAGCCTGCATGTCGAATTTCGTCGTTCCTTGGAAAGCTATGAAAGTCAAGAAGGTTAGATATCTAAGCTCTTTGACACTATAGCGCTTTGTAGTAGAAAATGGAGGAATTTTGTGTTGGCGGAAAATCTCGAGATTAATTTTGCCATTATGAACACGGACTACTGAATTCAAATGGGTTCTTTAACATGCCAACAACGTATGACATGCATGTCGTGATTTTTGTCACCTTTCAAAAAAAAACACTTACCACGGCCAGGAGCGAACCTGCAAGCTTGGGGGGTTGGTAGTTCGCCACGATAACCACTCACCCACCGTGGCAAGCCTTAATAAAAAATATATATTAACTTAATTAATCTGACATTAAATTAATATTTATTTTATTTAGCGTATGGTTTTTAGAGCCGGGAGTGTCCGAGGACATGTTCGGCTCGCCTGAGGCTGTAGCTGCTTCAAGCGGACACCCATGGGGTGAGCTACAAGTTCCGTTCAATTTCAAGTAGTTCCAACTTTCGCTACCAGATGTCACTGACACCTAGTGGTGAATGTTGGAACTGTGATAGAGCGTTTCAATGAAATCTAACCTAGAAATTTAGCTTCACACAAGTTTAGTGGAAGGAGCTTTTACATACCATAAATCTATGACATGGGCCCGCCGACTTTACTTCCCCTCAGAAGGAAGGCATTCTGAAAGATTTTAACACTCTTCAAAAATCCGACGACTTCGTCCGGTTTTGAACCCGCGATCTTGGGCACAGCAGTTACCAACTACGCCACCGAAGCTGCTATTAAATTAATAAATCATAATTTATTAATTCAATGTTTGTTTGCTGTTAAAGATGCCTTGATCATCAGTACTGTGCATTTGGGTGAGAGTTTTCATACTCGTATATAGCTTACAGCATTGACACTAGGTATATATAAAGCTCAATGTTGCTTTTTCTGTTATTTATACAAATCCACATCGTTTCACCGATCTGAACCAAATTTTATATACGAGGTACGTCCAGAAAGTAAGTTCCGTTTGGTAATAACTTTAAATTGCGTACAGATAAGGAAAAATTATTTATTGCACAAAATTCTACAACCCTTAAACTACTTTTCCACATAACTGCTGAAATGTTGCAGGCATTTGTCGTAGCGTGGCATGAGTTTTTGTATACCTTCTTCATAGACTTGTGCCGCCTGTGAATTCAACTAGTTGTACGTTCCGCTGCAGCGGTTACAGAAGAACTGGTTCACGCGATTGATGACAAGATCCGGCAAAACCACAGGTTTACAATTAGTGCTCTCGCTATGGAATTTCCCCAAATCTCACGATCACTAATTCATGAAATTGTTGCCGAAAAACTGAACTTTCGTAAACTTTGCCGAAGTTGGGTACCAAAGATTCTTACGGAGCAACTCAAAACAAAACGGATGGGTAGTGCACTTCAGTTTTTGACCCGTTACAATGAAGGCGGCGAAGAATTTCTGACACAGATAGTCACAGGAGATGAAACTTGGGTTTCTTACGACACCCCTGAAAGTAAGCGGCAATCAATGGAATGGAGGCACACTTCATCCCCAGCAAAGGTTAAGCCGAAACAAATCTTGACACCTCGGAAAATGATGTTTCCAACTGGTTGAAGACACAGGCGGCAAACTTCTATGAAGAAGGTATCCAAAAACTTGTGCCACGCTATGACAAATGCCTGCAAAAGTTCGGCAGTTATGTGGAAAAATAGTTTAAGAGCAGTAGAATGTTGTGCAATAAATAATTTTTCTGTATCTGTACACAATTTATTTTATTACCAAACGGAACTTACTTTCTGGACATGCCTCGTATTTACCCTTTGGAACCCTGTGGGTAACAATGTCTACTTGAAATTTCAGACAGAC
Source organism: Meconema thalassinum (assembly GCA_946902985.2). NCBI lineage: Eukaryota > Metazoa > Arthropoda > Insecta > Orthoptera > Tettigoniidae > Meconema > Meconema thalassinum. The sequence continues at coordinate 125,024,692 of OX336398.1, forward strand.
CACTCCATTCCCTGCATTCAGGCTCTTTGGCACAAATCTACACGGTTTCACCGATCTGAACCAAGTTTTACATACTTACCCTTTGAAACCGTGCGGGAAACACTGTCCACTTGAAACTTTGGAAACTACCGGTAACTAAATAAATAAATCACCCTAACAATATCTTAACAAAAATTCTGATATAACTTCACTAGTTGAGCTAGTTTCATTATTGAAATGAAAATCCACAGCCTGCTTCCAGTCTCCGACCGGGTCAGGAATGGAATGAATGAAGCCCCCATCTAGCGGCGAGGATATGAACTGCGCCGGCTGCCGAGGCCTGACGCACTCCTCTGGGGCAATGATTAAATGAATGACAGATGAAATGAAATGATAGTGGCGAGTGTTGCTGGAATGAAATTTTGACAGGGAAAACCGGAGTACCCGGAGAAAAACCTGTCTGCCTCCGCTTTGTCCAGCACAGATCTCACATGGAGTGACCGGGATTTGAACCACGAACCCAGCGGTGAGAGGCCGGCGTGCTGCCGCCTAAGCCACGGAGGCTTTAGTTTCATTATTACTACAACTAAATAAGTGTAGGCTATCCATCCCTATATTATTCTGCTAAGATCCCATTCCAGTTTTGTACCGAAAATAAGGTCCCATTAACACCAACCTACACATATGGGGTACCTACAGGTTCAGCATAACGCACTCACTTACTCTTTAAATGCCTCACAATTAAATAAGCGGCTTCGGTGGCGTAGTTGGTAGCATGCTGAGCTTCTATGCCCAAGATAGCGGGTTCAAACCCGGCCGAAGCCGTCGGATCTTTTAAGAACGTTAAAAATCCCTCAGTATGCCTTCCTTCGGAGGGGAAGTAAAGCCGGCGGTCCCATGTCATAGATTTATGGCATGTTAAAGAACTTTCCACTAATTACACCTGTGTGAAACTAAATTGTATAGGTTAAGAATGTAAACAACACTCTTAGGTTGCTACGTTCGTTGCCAAGAGCCGACTGTGGTGGCATCGAGTAGCTAAGTTCTGAACTAGGCCTGGTAGTTGTTGACGGTGGCGTTTGGCGGAAATAGTAGGCACTATTGGAAAAAGTCAAAGTTGCAGTCCTTACATGAATTAAAAAGAAAAAACAGATACACACACTAATACAGTCATCACAATTAACAGCGGTTATCAGACAGATTCTACACACACCCAAAGTACACGGGGCTACATGGCCGCGTTGTCGCAGCCCTTAAACTAAGAAACCAACCAACAATTAAATGAATACCTTAAAACATGTATATTTACTGAAAGACTGCAACACGGTTGGTTCCTTAGTTTAGGGGCTGCGACAACGCGGTCATGTAGCCCCGTTGCAACACGGTAACCATGGTAACAGAATCTCACAGGTCCATCTATTTCTCTAAGATGCAATGCAATCCCAATTATTACATTGCTGTGAAAGTTTCCAGACGGTTATAATGTTATCACTGAACCAAATTAAGCTGTAAAATTCATCAATACATACAATATAATGCGCTTAAGGGGGTCAAGGGGCACTCTAGAATTTATTCACGCAAGAGTGTGGTACGAAAGGTCTTTTTCACCCAACTATAAAGGGTCTCCGAAAACCACATTTAAAGGCTCTTAAATTAACTGTGTCTGTGATATTCCCAGGAAACTAAATTCACTCTGATATACCTATGAAGGAATGACAAACCCCTAACCACTGCACCAGTAGCTGAATTGATAAAGTCATAGCATTTATGATTGAGATTTTGCTAAATGTACTCTTTACACCTAGCATATTCGTGGGTGAAGCTGCGACGGATAATGCTAGTATATTGTAAATATCATAACCCTAGACATAGATTTAATAGCCCAAGTGTAAAGAATCTGATGAGCAGGGCTCAGATTTTGATGACCATAAGCTGATTAAAAAAAAAGTCCTCTCGGCACGCCGGAAGGCAGAGGTAGATTTCACCGGACAAACTTGGGGATAGGCGAAAATAGGCAGAATATGCAGGTTTTCGTAGAAAGATCAGACCTCATTTATTGCGAGAAAGTATTTTATAATTGGAGCAACTTTGTTTTTCGTCATTTTATGCATATTTTAAACATTTTATTGTCTTATGGGGACGGTAACCTCCTTGTCATTTGGGGTCCATTTTTATACTTGTGGTCACACTGTCCTTATGCAAGGTTTCGACACTGATGTGTAACTATGTAACGGTCTGTTACTTCTTCACGCAAAATTATATTTCCCGCAGGGATTTTGGTTGGTTCCTCAGTTTAGGGGCTGCGACATCGCGGTCATGTAACCCCGTGTACTTTGGGTGAGTGTAGAATCTGTCTGATAAACGGTGTGAATTGTGATGGCTGTATTAGTCTGTAATTCAGGTAAGGACTGCAGACGGTCAATTTCAAGCAGTAGTTCCTAATGTTGCTACCAGATACTACCATCAACGACACCTAGCTGTGAACTTGGCTACTAGATGCCACCGCAACCAGCAACTCGCAATGACCCTTGGAACTTCCCCTCCAAAGGAAAGCATACTGAGGGATTATTAGCGCTCTTAGAAAATCCGACGACTTCGACCAGCTTTGAACCCGCGACCTTGGGCATAGAAGTTCAGCATGCTACCTGTTACGTCACCGAAGACGCTTCACACTTAGTCAGATGGAAATCTGAATCTGATATCGAGCAAGTGCGTTGTCATGGCAACGTCCGATGGCTCATCCGTCATCAATTTAGTAGTGTTGCCATGGCAACCTCTGATAGCTCTTGGCATTTTCTTATAATTCCGAAATCATTTTTCTGATCCCTTGGCGTAATGGTGGGTCATATCAAAAATTCTTTCAGACAAAAGTTTTAGGTAATTATTGGGGGAATATTGTCCATTTTGTACGGTTTTGATATTGTGCCTATCAAGAGAGATATGATTAATGTTTCCCGAAAACCCCACTTTTTTCCACCCGTTTGGTCAATGGTTGGTGCTATAAAAACCTCTTCAAACATAAATTTTTGGGCTTTATCCGACACATAGTATGAACTTTGAACGGATTCGATATTTCACATATTAAGAGAGTTATAGCAATATTTCACTTTTTCTAAAAAAGCCCCCCATTTTCATCCCCTTCGACCGATTTCGCCCAGTAACGAACTTGACCGAGATTTTATAGGTATACATATTCTGTAAAAAATTCAAAGTGATTGGTGCAAAATTACGGCAGTTATCGTGTCCACAAGAAACTGATATACATATATATACATACATAAATTATATATGAACTTTTGAACTGACGGTGGTTTTGGGGTCTGGGGGATGTGAAACGCGAAGATATGTCGAAATTTTCCGGAAGTCGAAACATGGTACCCGTTTCAATAGTTAGCTTTCTAATGAAATCTACCTAAAATCACCTAAAAATGACAGCAAAAATCCCATAAAATGACCCATAAACTTTAAAAATTAACAAAAATTTGAATGAGACTGACATAATTTCATCATACAAAGAAATGCAGACTACGTCTTTGTATGTTGAAATGATTTTTCATCATCATCATCATCTTAATTTCCCCTTTTCCAGCTGACACTGGGTGGGGGCAAATATGGTTCCTCTCCACTTTGTTCTGTTGTTCCACCATTCCTCTTCCGACATGGTGTTCCAATCCAGGTGCCGTTTTCTAATGCTATACTTCACCAAGTCCATCCAACGCATTCTTGGTCTTCCTCGTCCTCTCTTCCCTGTCATCCGTCGTTCCAGTGCTCGTCTTGGTAGCCTTACATCATTCATCCGTTTGACAAGTCCAAACCATCTCAATCTGTTTTGCTCCAGTTTGTCATTTAGTTTCTGTACTCCCAGTTCTTTCCGTACGGTATATCTTCATTTCTCACTCTGTCTCTCCTCGTTTTCTGGACCATACTTCTCAGGAATCTCATCTCAGGGGCCTGTACTCTGCTCTCATCCCTCTTAGTCATTGTCCAAGTTTCTGCTGCATATGTCATTATAGGAACATAATATGCTTTGTACATAACTTCTTTAGCCTTAATTGGTATATACTAAGTGATTGTGGAACTACTCAAGTGGTCCAATGTGACCAATCAAGATTAATAATAATAATAATAATAATAATAATAATAATAAGTAATTTCTGTGGTCGTTTTTCTAAGTATTTTGCTTTTAGGTCGTTTTCTCGCTTTTTGCGTCATTATTATGTCATTTTATGGAATTTATTATAATATTTTATATGTTTTAAGTCATTTTCTCACATTATTAATGGTTAATGATGCACTTTTTGTGTATGGTACTGGATATTAATGGAACTCAAAGTGAGGATGAATACGAAGACATGAGAATCTTCACAACTTTGTTCAGCCCTTTTTTCTTGGAATATCCACATTTTAGGAGACACACTAGACTGAAATAATAACCAGTATTTGTGTGCAAATAATTTGTATTTGTCAAATAATAATTACATTATATTTGTTGAAATATGTGACCATGGTTTGTGTTGGTCACACTGTTAATTATAAACCTGGTCCATAGAGATATGTTTCTCTTTTGTTTTATGGTAATGGTGTGTATCAAAAGAATGTTGTATCACCTTGTGCCTTCAGTTCTGTTGTAGTAAATGTCAAGTACATTAAACGTGTGTTCCATTTCAATTGCCTGTGTGCCTCGTAATCCTTTAGGTTATGGGCCCAGCCACGAATCCACCGTGCGAATATAAAGTGCGTATGATAGACTGATTGTTATATGAACTGTGAATTCGGCTACGTAGCGAAATTCAACATGTCTGCAACCAGCACCTCATTACCGGCTATAGATAAGCTGCGAGGTAGTCTAAATTACGTGGATTGGCGATTCGAGATGGAAAACGTCCTAAGACTCGAAGATCTGTGGAGCTGTATAGTTGGCTACCCGGATGGAGATACTACAACATCTGCAAAGAAAGCAAAAGACGAAAGTTGGGCTAGGGCCAGACTTAACCTCATGGTGGATAAATCAATTTTCCCAATCGTCATGCCTTGTAAGACCGCGAAGGAAGTCTGGGAAGCTCTTGAAAAGGCCTACTCAGATAAAGGAGTGAATCGGCGGATCGTCATCTTGAAGAAATTGTGCAAAGTTAAATTAAAGCACTACAAGACGATGGAAGAGTATGTTAGTGAGGTTATGGGACTTGCTCAGCAACTTGCGTCTATGAATAAGGCACTGGACGACGAGTTTGTGGCAGCTCTTATGCTGAAAGGTCTACCAGATGAGTTTCAGCCTATGATTATGGCTCTGGAAAGTTCCGGAACAGACCTTACTGCAGACACAGTCCGAACCAAGTTGCTACAAGATACTACTTGGAGTGGGAAAAGTACTTCCAAGCCATCCAAGGATTCTGTTCTGTTTTCACGAGAAGACAAGACGAAGAAGAAGCCCTTCTGCTGGAAATGCAAGAAGCCAGGACACTGGAAGCGAGATTGCAGGAAAGAGGAGATGCAGAGCTCAACTCAACAGAAGTCGAAGAAAGACAAGATGATGCTGGCGAACGATGGACAGGCATTAAGTGCAAGGGCCTCTACAGGGGCCTGGTTCGTTGACTCAGGTGCTACTAAGCATATGAGTTCAAGCAAGACTGCGATGGTGAACTTCACTGCTGGTCCTAATCTGGAGATCAGTACAGCAAACAATCAAAAATTGTATGGCCAAGGATCTGGTAATGTAACTGTTCAATTAGAAAATGGTATTTCACAAACCTTGTCCAATGTAGAATATGTTCCTGGTCTCACTGCTAATCTTTTATCTGTGTCTGCTGCTACTCAAAAGGGTTTTGTTGTGGTATTCACCGACAATACTTGTGAAGTTTATGATAGTGAAAACTTTGTTGCTACAGGTAATGTAGCACTGACTGCGAGTAATGTGGGGGGTGTTTACCAAGTCAATGCCCTCAGTGCTCAAGCTAATATTTGTACAGAGGACTCAGAATATTTATGGCATAAACGACTAGGCCATCTTAACAACCACAGTATGAAGTTGTTAAGAGATGGTCTCACTCATGGAATTAATTTCTCAGATAATGGTTTTAAAAACTGTTTTTCATGTGCTGTAGGTAAACAAGCTAGGCAACCATTTAAGTCAAGTAAAAGTAAAACTGTATGTAAAAATAAGCTAGATCTTATTCATTCAGACTTATGTGGGCCTATGCCAGTTCCATCTTGGAGCAATGCTCGCTATTTCTTGACCTTCATTGATGATCATTCTAGAAAGGTTTTTGTGTATTTCCTTGCTAAGAAAAGTGATGTTTTGGATTGCTTTATTGATTTCAAGGCACAGGTTGAGAATCAGTGTGAAAGATCTATTAAGGTCCTACGCACTGATAATGGTGGTGAATTTTGTAGCAAAGTTTTTGAGAGGCTACTTAAATCAGAAGGTATTCAGCATCAAACTACAACTAGCTATTCTCCACAGCAGAATGGTGTAGCTGAACGCATGAATAGAACATTGCTTGATAAATGTAGAGCCATGATGAGCGAGTCTAAAGTAGATAAACACATGTGGGCTGAAGCAATAAATACAGCAGCCTATCTTGTAAACAGGTCTCCAACCAGAAAAATTCCAGGTAAAGTTCCAGAGGAGATCTGGACTGGTAACAAGGTCAATATGGAGCATCTAAGAATTTTTGGTTGTGTAGCACAAGTTCATGTCCCTGATCAAAGGAGAAACAAGTTGGATCCTAAAAGTGAAAAACACATTTTCTGTGGTTATTGTGAGGACAGTAAAGCCTATAGATTCATGCATCCTGTTACTCATCAACTTGTTAAGTCCAGGGATGCACAGTTCTTTGAAGATGTGTTCCAGGAGGTGTCTGATGTGTCTCCAGGTAATGTTGGTCCATCCTTGCAGATTAATGAACCTGCAATATTGCAGATCTCAGTTCCCACTGACAGTGAGGCAGAACCCGACAACTCAGGGGATGGGGCAGAGTGCATTTCGGAACTTGAAAGCGTATCGCCCATTAGCAGTGCTGGTGTGGCTGAGACTGTTGACTCAGCTGATTTAAGCTATGTCCCTAGTGGAACAGATTCAGACTGCAGTGATTCTGTGGGCTCTGCCACCATCGTCAATGAGCCAATGGAGGGGGATGCCGAAGGTAATCAAAGGTATCCTAGGCGCCAACAAAAGCCTGTAGACATGTCAGACTATGTGACATACTTGACTCTCACTGATGACTCTGAACCTAGCACAGTTAAGGAGGCACTGTCCATGCCTGATAGGGTTAAGTGGGAGCAGGCTATGAAAAGAGAAATGGAGATACTTCAGTTAAATGACACCTGGGATCTAGTTGATAAACCCCAGGGCAAGAATGTTGTCAGTAGTAAGTGGGTTTTCAAAGTAAAAAGAGACTCTAATGGTAACATTCAAAGGTATAAAGCCAGACTTGTGGCCAGGGGCTTCACCCAAAGGTACGGAGTAGATTTTACAGAAACTTTCTCTCCTGTTGTTCGACACAGCACGTTAAGGATGCTGCTTGCCTTGGCTGTCCAAACAGATCTGAAGGTGGTACATTGGGATGCTGAATCTGCTTTCCTCAATGGAAAGTTAGATGGAGAGATCTACATGTATCAGCCAGAAAGTTTTGTCAAGAGAGGTTCAGAGCATAAAGTTTGCAAGTTAAAAAAATCTATTTATGGCTTAAAACAATCTTCTCGTTTGTGGAATGAGCGAGCTCACTCTGTTCTTGTCAAATTGGGTTACAAAAATTGAGCTGATGAACCCTGTGTGTACTTTAAGAAACAAGCCCAAGGTATGGTAATTATTGCATTATATGTGGATGATTTCATTGTGGCTTATAATGATGAGTCTGAGATCAAGTCATTGAAGACCTGTATTGATAAAGAATTTAAGGTACGAGATCTTGGGCCAATTTCTTATATTTTAGGTATTAAAGTAAGGCAAGATAAGAAGAATGGTACAATGTATCTTAGCCAAGAGCAGTACATCAGTGAGATTGCAAAGAAATATGGTATGCACGATGCACGTCCCATTGGTACTCCCTTGGAAAACAAACCAAATCTTGGTGTTTCTGATACAGAAACTAGTGATCTTCCTTATAGAGAACTCATAGGTTCACTCATGTATTTGAGTGTTTGCACGCGTCTAGATATAAGCTATGCGATATCATATCTCAGTCAATTTAATCATTGTTACAATGAATCTCACTGGTCTGCTGCAAAGCGAGTGCTGCGTTATTTAAATTGCACAAAAGACTTGTCACTTAAGTATGTCAGGAATGGAGGTCAATTCATGGGATTTGTTGATGCTGACTGGGCTAATGATAGCAATGACCGAAAATCATACAGTGGTTTTGTGTTCAAAATGGCAGGTGGTGCTGTATCATGGGGGGCTCAAAAGCAAAAATGCATTTCCTTATCATCTACTGAAGCAGAATATGTTGCACTGAGTGAAGGTGTAAGAGAAGCTGTTTGGTTGAAACGTGTTTTGTCTAACTTTATAGATCTCAAGTCACCCATCATATTATTGAGTGATAGTCAATCAGCTCAAAAACTGGCAAAAAATCCAGTCCACCATAATAGGACCAAACATATTGACACTAAATATCACTATGTTAGAGATGCTTTGGATTCTAAAGTCATATGCATCAAATATGAGGAGACTTCAAAAATGTGTGCAGACATCCTAACAAAGCCTCTTCCTAAGCCTAAGCATATTTATTTTTGTAAAGACTTGGGTCTTAAATCATGTCCTCTACTCCCACAGGTTTAAGGAGGTGTGTTGAAATATGTGACCATGGTTTGTGTTGGTCACACTGTTAATTATAAACCTGGTCCATAGAGATATGTTTCTCTTTTGTTTTATGGTAATGGTGTGTATAAAAAGAATGTTGTATCACCTTGTGCCTTCAGTTCTGTTGTAGTAAATGTCAAGTACATTAAACGTGTGTTCCATTTCAATTGCCTGTGTGCCTCGTAATCCTTTAATATTCGGTAGCTATTAAAAATAATTTCATTGACATTCATCATTCATCATGGACATTGAAGATAAATATGGAGAAGAGTAAAACAGTGGTGATGAGTAGAGGTGAGAAAGGAGGAAAAGGAATAATCAAAGTCAGAGAAAAGGAATTAGAAGTAGTGAAACACTTCAAATACTTGGGAAGTGAACTGACTGAAGATGGAAGACTAGATTTGGAAATTAGCAGAAGAATACAATTTGGGAGTGCTTTCTACCAACAGGTACGGGGTACAACTGGTCATTAAAGTGTATTTATTAATCTCGTGTAATTTTATTCAGGATTCGAGAACCAACCATCAAAATGGGGGACAATCGTGTTGACCGACTGAAAAACATTAAATTTCGATGTTCTTCTTAAGGTACGGTTTGGCTACAGCGATGATCACCAGCGCACAAAGTCAGAAAAGTGGTTTCCCTAGCCAGCGATCATCGTCCTTCGACCACTGCCTCCTACAAAAGGATCACTTTCACGTATCAACGGCTCAGTATAGCCTACTCTTTGCTTATACGGAAAAACTAGGCGTACAGAAGCATGTTTTAATGCACTGATTCATACACACCTGCTTAATGTCCAAATGAAATTTAAGGAATACTCAAGACCAGTGACATAACTACGAGGGGTGATCAGGGGGACCAATCCCCCCAGAACCAATTAATGAAAATATTAAACTTATGAAGTTTTTAAATTTGAATAGAACCAACCTTTGGATTGATGACATCTATGAATAAGGGCTATGAAATCATCATACCATGTGTTACATGATAACCTGTGTTACCATGTGTCTGTCCAAAATAACATGTATTGAAATACAGGTGAACAAATAAGCACACTTACTACCACGTTTCTGTAACAAGCAACATAATTTATTAATAAAATCATCCGTTTATTTTGAGAAATTACAAAATACTGTCTGTATGGAAGCCATGATACTGTTTCCCAAAGAGATGAGAGCTTTATCGTTAATCTTTTATTCACGAAATAGCCAGCGATCATCGCTGCTGAATTGCAATGAATTGACGTCAGCGCAGATCGCTGCAGGGAAACCAGTCCCATTTGTTTACATGCAACCATAAAGCAACGAAGATCGCCAGCGATGTGCGCCCAGCGATCATCGCCGTAGCCAAACTGTACCTTTATCCGAGCAGGATATCAAGAGATAAGAATGCCAGTCACTATTCTACATGATGGACTATATCTAAAAAGTCACCTCGTATTGCTCAAGTGCTAACTTGAGGCGTCGTATCTCTTCGTCAACGTCCTTGCGTGAAGTCTTCCAAGCTTTAGGATCCATATAGACGGCCGTGGTGCAATTGACAGTGCCGCCCGATGTGACGTAACATCCCCCAGGGAATGGATTCAACATGTTGTTGGGGCTGGTCTCGTTGTTCTATACAGAGAAAGACAAACATCATGTTTAATATTTTGATTGGTGGAAACCTAAAGGTAGGGCTCATCAATAAGCTGAAGATGGTAGGTTTGTGCTCAAGGATTTTAATCCTAGGAGTACTGTTACTCGAATGATAGAGAAAGTAGGGTGGGAATCTCTTGAAGATAGAAGGACAAAATCCAGATTATACGCTATGTTTAACACACACTAATCGGCCAGAATGGGAAGAACTAAGCAAGCATCAGTGATTGTTTCCAAACAGTTTGGCTGTCATTGCAGCAGCCTTCATCATGAGTTTGAGTACATGTTTGTATTCAAACCACGCTATGTTTAACACACACTAATCGACCAGAATGGGGAAAACTAAGCAAGCATCAGTGATTGTTTCCAAACAGTTTGGCTGTCATTGCAGCAGCCTTCATCATGAGTTTGAGTACATGTTTGTATTCAAACCACGCTATGTTTAACACACACTAATCGACCAGAATGGGAAGAACTAAGCAAGCATCAGTGATTGTTTCCAAACAGTTTGGCTGTCATTGCAGCAGCCTTCATCATGAGTTTGAGTACGTGTTTGCAAATCCTTTTGGGAATAGAGCACTCTGGTGTCATTGTATTAACTACTTGTAGAGATTCTGGTCTCCTCGCTTCATGCAACCACAGATTACCTTACTAATCTCACTAATCCAAAACCAATCAATATTTTGTCGATAGTTTTCAACCTTTCCATGGCACATTGTTTCAAGCCATATACCGGTAAGCTTTTATTTAACTTCCACACCTTATCTCCAATATTTGTCCCATAGCCTTCACGTATATTGGTGCAGCACAATAACAAAGCTCACGTTCTTGTTGATCTATGTTTATGGTCTAGGGACACTTTGGTCATCAGCTCCTTTGTTCAAAGAAATTGAGATGACCGCTTTGCCGCCACTATCAAGGTCAATTATACAGTTAAGAACATTATTGTAATTTTTCTGCATGTTCATCGTCGTCGTCGTCGTCGTCATCGTCATCATCATCATCATCGTCATCGTCGTCGTCATCGTCATCATCATCATCATCATCGTCATCGTCATCATCGTCATCATCATCATCATGAGCAGTTTCCGACCACTGGTCGGGTCTGCTTGGAACATAAGCCTCTCCATCGTTTCCTGTCCATCCACCATCTCTCGTCTTTCACCATGTCCCAGCACACTCCTCTTTCCTCCACACTCTTCTTAACTCCTTTTGTCCATCTGTCCCTTGGTCTTCCCCTTGGCCTCCTTCCCTTCATTTCCATTCCAAACATCTTCTTCGGTATCCTCTCCTCTCGCATCCTCCTCACATGTCCATACCATTGTAGCCTAGACCGCTCTATTCTATTTTGCAATGGTTCCTCTCTTACCATCTCTCTGACTCTCTCATTCCTTACTCTGTCCATTCTTGTTACTCCTACCCTACTCCTCTGGAACTTCATCTCCACTGCTCGTATTTTATTCTTGTCCCTTTCCTTCATTTCTGAACCATATGTCAAAATTGGCACAAAGTAGGTCTTGTAGATGATTCCTTTGCAGTTTTGTGGTACATCTTTATTCCATATCATCTCCCTAACACTCTTGAAAAATCCATGTGTGCACCTTCCCCTTTCATTTATTTCCATCCTATTGCCTCCCTTTTCTTCAATTAGGCCTATGCTTCCCAAGTACTTGAAGCATTCTACCTTCTGCAACTGCTGTCCTCCAAGTGTTATGCCCATTTTAGAGTTCTTAGGATGACACCGGGTGTAAAGTTACTTCATTAAAATCCCTACGACTATGAAAAAATGGGGGTGATACACTATGGGTCCAAATGACCCGGCGCCACTCCTCGTGTTGTATTTCTTCACGTTAGTTCTCAAGGGTTAAATGAAAAAACGCCTCATCAGAAAAAATAATTAACTGCGGATCAACAATGCCGTCAACAATGTTGTATCCCTCCCTATATTATTCTGCTAAGGTCCCATTCCAGTTTTGTACCGAAAATATGGTCCCAATAACAGCAACCTACACATATGGGGTACCTACAGGTTCAGCACACCCAATGCGTAAGCGAAACGCACTCACTTACTCTTTAAATGCCTCACAATTAAATAAATACCTTAAAACATGTATATTTACAATGAAATAATCACAGAATACAACATGGTAACCATGGTAACAGAATCTCACAGGTCCATCTATTTCTGTAAGACGCAATGCAATTCCAATAATTACATTACTGTGAATGTTTCCAGACGGTTATAAGGTTATCGAGGAAGCATATTAAGCTGTAAAATTCATCAATACTTACAGTATAATGTGCTTAAGGGGGTCAAGGGGGCACTCGAGATTTTTTTCACGCAATTTTCACGTGCGAGTGTGGTACGAAAATCTTTTTCATCCGAAAACCACATTTAAAGGCCCTTAAATTAACAGTGTCTGTGATATTCCCAGAAAACTAACTTCGCTCTGATATACCTATAAAGGAATGACAAAGAATGACCACTGCACCAGTAGCTGAATTGATAAAGTCTGATTATTCATAGCAAGGATAAATCAGTCATAGCATTCATGATTGAGATTTTGCAAAGTGAACTCTTTACAACTAGAATATTAGCGGGCGAAGCCGCGACGGTTAATGCTAGTAAAATTTAGGCCTAATTACAAACAAGAAGTTCCGTGATGAACTAATGAGCCTACTTTTCTTAAAATTAAGATTCATGCCAATGATTAATCTACAGTACATGAACCTATCTAGAATATTAGGGTAAAAAAATATGGTCAGCATTTACTAACAGTTGTCAGCCCTGATTGCTCTTAAGAATACTTATATAGTCATATCTGTTATGTTACACATAGCACATACGAAATTTGGATGAAATCCAACTGATGGTATAGAAGTTACATGTATTTAAAAATTGATCCTATCAGCAGGCTTAGAATCATGTTGGTAGAACTGACTTATATAAGTTACTCCAAATTAACCTAAAATGTCAGGTACTAAACGTGTGCATAGTTTAAAGCCGTCGACTTGCATACTTTCTGATATATTGGTATTAGGATTTTAAAAAGAGAGAGAGCAATTATCAACAGTTGGCAGCCCTGGTGGCTCTTAAGAATACGCACAGTCATATCTGTTTATGTACACATATTACATACAAAATTTGGTTGAAATACAATTGTTAGAGTCGAAGTTATATGCATTTAAAAATTGGACCTATCAGAAGTCTTAAAATTATATTGGCAACACCGTCATGTATGTCCTCCTGGAAATTAAACTGAAATAGTATTATCTACATGTGTGTCAATTTTGGAATAGCTCCCATGCATACCATCCAAGATATGCAACATGGAGCTCAAATTTCTAGTGCGTTTTTTCAGCAGTTGGTAGCACTGACATCATTTTCAAATATGGGCTTGAGATATTCCGGTATACATCTTTACTCATACTAAATTTGGTTTTGGTTGCTGCAGCCGTTTAGGAGTTGCTAGGGGGGGGGGGCACACACACACATTCAGCCAGCCAGACAGACAGACAGACAGACAGACAGACACACATTTTGCCTTCTTGGCCTACAGTTACTCTGTATGGTTTCAGTTTTAAGATTTTAGTAGCCGTATGGACTAAGGTCTTCGAAATACTTACAGTACTTGGTGTGCAACACGTTTTAGAGACTCTTTTGGAGAGCGAGAGAATGATGCATCAATTTCCTACGTCAGGACCCTTCTCTTTGGCTTAGGACATGCAGGGTTTAGGATTCCCCTTGTTTGTAATTTATTAACAAGACACGTGACAGTCTCTCTATTTGAAAATGGAACGGTAGGGAATTTGTCCTTAAATCGCCTAAACACCGCTCTGCACGACTCCGTTTTTACATACGTTTCATACATGAACACTCTTTGTTCAAGCGAGAATTTCTCGTAATTTGTCATATAAATGGATTTTACAATACTCCTATGACATGCCTTATACACTGCACTAAGTTGTATACACTGTCGAGATAAACGAAACGTCTTCTACACTTAGGGTTACCAACTGAAAATTTCCAAATGCGGGACATTGCTCTGAAAGAGAGAGAAAAAAAAAACAAGAAAAAAAAACAAGAAAAAAATACTAGCCTTACAGTAGTCGCATATGATGTGTAACATCTGACATGTTATTCGAATAATTCCATATTACTAACTCGCATTTTTTAAAGAATGAACTCATCGTGCTACCTTGTGCCAGCCCACATGAAAGGATTTTCCAATGCATCTGCAGTAGTGACATATACCTGCAACTGTATGCGGGAGCAATCCACCGCCAACTTGATGTGAGCTGCGCTTTATACCGACCAGTTAGTTAACACATACCAGCGGTGTTATTGAAAATGGCCTCTTATTGCCGATATAGCGCACTGCCAAGTATAGGCGCGATTAAAAATTAGGTGTGCAGTAGGTATATTAAATGCGTTTCTCCCAGTGATACGTTTAGACGAACGAAGTTTCAATTATTGTTACTAGTCGGTGTTAATATACTGAATTCCTACGTTGTTTGGAGTGTTGGTTGATGCGATATAGCACTCGAGGTATCGCGTGCTTACATTAAATAAGAATACAGCAAAAGTATGAAGATTTAATAAATCGTAATTGTTTTCAGCAAATATGATATAATGAATATTTTCACACCAAAGAACGACAACTTGAAGATGATTTATTGTAAGAATTTCTTTAATGGGGCCTCCAAACCTTGAAGTAAACCGTATGCGATTTACATTCCACATAGTCACATGGCTTACAGTACGGTACGTCGTTGTACCGATCTCCGCCACCGCGCGCGCTCATTGTTTCCGTCCCATGCACTTCCGTCCCATCCACTTCCGTCTCTTTTCCAAAATCACTCCCACAAGAATGTCCAGCTACCGAGTGCCACAAAAATATCCAGATACCGAGTGGAAAGATGTTACACGTCAACAGCAGGACATTTAAGAAAAGTGCCTGACAAGTTTAACCTCTTAACCGGGCATGACGTGTTAATTCGTCTACTACCTGTTGCTACTCAATCGGGTAATGACGAGGTATCTCGTCTAGAGCACTTGAAAATTGTTATCTGCTGGGGGGGACGAGTATTCGTGTCTCTTACGCTGTTGAGTGTAGTTCTATGATAGCTCCATAGATGTCAGTAGGTTTCAGCTTTGCTGTGCCACAATGCGCGCCAATTTCTCAATACGGGACGAGTTCCTTCGTCATTCGCGGAAGTGTAATGGGTGTGACGAGATAACACATCACCCACATCTTTATAATGGGTGTGACGAATTAACTAGTTTTCAGTCAAAATATATTCCCCATTACGAATGTTACTTTGTAATGTAGTTCCTAGAAGTCTAATCAAACATTAATTATGGTTTGAATTTTAAAACAAATACAATCAGGAAGGACTAGATAAATTTTCATGCTTGCACTCGTAATGGGCAGGACGAGTTCCTTCGTCATTCGCGGATGTGTAATGGCCGTGACGAGATAACTCGTCACCCACATCTTTATAATGGGCGTGACGAATTAAATCATTTTCAGTCAAAATATATTTCCCACTACGAATGTTACTTTGACGGTGGAAACTCCCCGGTTAAGAGGTTAATCGGTAACAAAATGATTCATATATTACACATAACTTTTTACTTAATGATCAGTCCTTGCTGCTGTTCTTTTCGTTGAAGCTGTATTTTTCAACAGAACCTACTTTTGGAAGAAGATGCGAGTTATTTTCTTGAAGCATATATTTATAAAAGTCATCCATCGACTTATCTTTGAAATGGAACTTGACAAGTACCATTCTTTTCACTGATTCCACTAACAAACGGTTCCTTTCAGCGGCTTTGGTGGCGTAGTCGGTAGCATGCTGAGCTTCTATGCCCAAGATAGTGGGTTCAAACCTGGCCGAAGCCGTCGGATTTTTAAGAGCGTTAAAAATCCCTCAGTATGCCTTCCTTCGGAGGAGAAGTAGAGCCGGCGGTCCCATGTCATAGATTTATGGCATGTTAAAGAACCTTCCACTAATTGCACCTGTGTGAAGCTTAATTGGATAGGTTAAGAATGTAAACAACGCACTTAGGTTTCTACGTTCGTTGCCAAGAGCAGACTGCGGTGGCGTCTAGTAGCTAAGTTCTGAACTTGGCCTAGTAGTCGTTGACGGTGGCGCTTGGTGGCAAAAGTAGGAACTATTTGAAAAATTCTAAGTTGCAGTACTTAAATTAAAAAACAGATAACACACACTAATACAGTCATCACAATTAACACCGGTTATCAGACTGATTCTACACACACCCAAAGTACACGGGGCTACATGACTGCGTTGTCGCAGCCCCTAAACTTAAGAACCAACCAACGGTTCCTTTCCTTTGTCCATTGAGCATTTATGAATGCAAACACACGTTCAGTGGAGGTATTGCTGCCTGGTATGCCAAAGAAAAACTAGCAAAAGTTGAAAAGTTCAGAAAATGCCACAATGTTCTGGCACTTACTAAAGAAAACAGACCATTGTTGGTCTCGAGTTGTGTCTTTATCAAAAGTTGAAGCGGCTTCGGTGGCGTAGTTGATAGCATGCTGAACTGCTGTGCCCAAGATCGCGGGTTAAAACCCGACCGAAGTCGTCAGATTTTTAAGGGCGTTGAAATCCTTCAGTATGCCTTCCTTCGGAGGGGAAGTAAAGCCGACGCGACGGTCCCATGTCATAGATTTATGGCATGTAAAAGATCCTTCCCAATGTTTTGAAGTCTCAACCATTTGTAACACTTGAATTCCTCCATACGATGCATCTATTTATCCAAATACTCAGTGCAGGTTTCACAGAAACAAGATACATTTCCCATAAACACCTTACATTCTTTATCCAAACCATCTTCTGAAAATGCATTTAACATCTGTCTGACTTTAAGGGGAAAACCTACATGAGTAATCTTGTAAGAAACAATTCCAGACATTTTCGATAAATTAGAAATGCCGGCCAGACATAACCAAAACGAATAAGCAGGACATGTCCAGCTAAAGCCGGACGGTTGGTAACCCTATCTACACTGCACAGGCAAGTGTAAACTAACTGTTTTAAGGAAACCACCATTGTCGCTCCGCCAGGAAAAGTGAACGAATCGCCCGGCCGCCGGGGCCAAGCGAACGAATCGCCCGGCCGCCGGGAGAAGCGAACGAATCGCCCGGCCGCCGGAGGAAGCGAACAAATCGCCCGGCTGACGGAGGAAGCGAACGAATCTTCCGGCCGCCGGGAGAAGCGAACGAATCACCCAGCCGCAGGGGGAGGCGAACGAATCGCCCGACCGCCGGGAGAAGCGAACGAATCGCCCGGCCGCCGGGAGAAGCGAACGAATCGCCCGGCCGCCGGGAGAAGCGAACGAATCGCCCGACCGCCGGGGGAAGCGAACGAATCGCCCGACCGCCGGGGGAAGCGAACGAATCGCCCGGCCGCCGGGAGAAGCGAACGAATCGCCCGGCCGCCGGAGGAAGCGAACAAATCGCCCGGCTGACGGAGGAAGCGAACGAATCTTCCGGCCGCCGGGAGAAGCGAACGAATCACCCAGCCGCAGGGGGAAGCGAACGAATCGCCCGACCCCGGAGGAAAGTGATAGATAGATAGATAGATTTTTATTAATTCCATTTGATCAAATACATGCATTCAATACATTTTTGATATAGGACACGTCAGAATTTACATGCATAAAATAAAAGAACTAACAGGTATATATTACTAAGATTAAAACTATTTATAACTTATTATAATAGCAAATCTTAATAGATACAATCTTATTGCACAACTATTTACACCTCACTCTATTATCATAATATGAAAACTTAATTCTATAAATACAACAACATACAGCTAGGTATTAAAATTAAATTAAAAAAGTAAAATATAGTTATAGATTCCATCACTCCTATACGCTAAAATATTCAACTACTGAGTAAAAACAATGGCACTGCAGATAAGCTTTCAACATTCTATCAAAGGTTTTTATTTTTGGGGCCAGTTTTATATACTGGGGTAGTTTATTGTATAATTTAACTCCAGTGTGAAAAGTTCCTTTTTGATATATGCTTGTGTGTGTGTGTGAAATATGAATGTTTTGATTTTGTCTTGTGTTATGCCTATGAACAGCATTGTTTGTTTTAAGAAAAACATCTTTATTCATTAAATTCTTTTTAAAAAACATAATACTTTCAAAGATATATATGCAGGGCAGTGGGAGAATGTTTAAATCTTTAAACAGAGGTCTACATGATTCTCTAGAGTGTACATTTGCCATAATTCTAATCGCTCTCTTTTGTATCCTAAACGTGCTTAGTACATCTGGCGACATACCCCAAAATATGATCCCATATCTTAAGTATGAATGGAAATAAGCAAAATAAGTATTTCTTAATGTGTGCATGCTAGTGCAGGTTTTCAAAATACGTAACGCAAAGCACATCGAGTTCAGTTTAGTATTCAGATATTGTATATGTTTATTCCATTTCAAGTCTTGTTGTATCCATAGTCCTAAAAACTTTGTTTCTGATTTATTTTCTATTTGATGACCATTTAATGTTATATTGGGCATCGCAGGATTCCTATTCTGTATAGTGTGGAAATTTAGACATACTGTCTTTTTATAGTTTATTATGAGGCGATTATCTTGTGACCATTTGGTTAACTCTCCTGTAACGGAGTCAGCAGACTGCTGTATGACCTGTTTAGTTTCACCTTTTATTACGAGTGTTGTATCGTCCGCAAACAAAATTTCCTTATGTGAATGAACGTTCTGTGTTATATCATTGATATATAGAAGAAAGAGTAGTGGGCCCAAAACCGATCCCTGGGGTACTCCAAATTCAATAATTCCCTCATTGGACAATGTTTCATTAAGTAATTTGGTTCCATCATCCTTGTGTCTCAAGCTTACTATTTGTTTACGCCTTGTTAAGTAAGACTCTATCCATTTATTAGCTAGACCTCTAACACCATATTGATTTAGTTTGGTAAGGAGGATTTTATGGTCAACTACATCAAATGCTTTCGATAAATCCAAGAATAGGCCAGTTACATGTTCCTTATTGTCAATTAATTTCAGTATACTATTACTACATTCGTAAATTGCTGTCTGTGTAGATTTTTCCGTTCTAAATCCATGTTGTGAGTTTGATAATATTTTATTTTTTTCTATGAAACTTATCAGTCTCTTATACATAATTTTTTCCACAATTTTTGCAATACCAGTTGGTAAGGTAATAGGACGATAGTTATCTAATTCATCTTTTGAACCGTTTTTGTGCACTGGAATTACTTTTGATAACTTCAAAATATCCGGGTAAGTTCCTGAGAGAATTGAACTGTTTATTAAGTGCGTAAGTGGATTTATTATATTTTCTGCACATTTCTTTAAAATTGCATCAGGGATGCCATCAATGCCAGCACAGAATTTATTTTTTAGCTCTTTTATAACTATTCTTACCTCTTCACTTGTGACATGATTTATAAATAAAGAATCACTGCATATATTTATTTTATTATTAGAATTTAGTGTATTTACCTGTGATTTATTTAATAATTTTTGCGGAATTTCCAGAAAATAGTCATTAAAAGTGTTTGCTATTTCCTCTGGATTATTAATCACTTTATTATTTCTGGTCAGTGTAATGTTCCTTTGTATTTTAGCAGATTTTCCAGTTTCTTTCTTTATTACAGACCACATAGCCCTGTTTTTATTAGATGATTGGGAAATAAAATTATCATTATGCATTTTCTTTGCTAGTCTTATTACCTTATTTAATATGCTAGTGTATTTTTTGTAGTATAAATTGAATTCAGGTGTTGTGTGGTATTGTTTATATAATTTGTGTAGAAATTTCTTTCTTTGACATGAATTTATAATCCCTGTTGTTATCCAATTGCTAGTTTTGTTATTTTGAACAGTTCTTCGTTTAAAGGGGAATGCTATTTCAAAATAGTGTTTTAGGGTACTGTTAAATGCATTAAATTTATCATTTACATTTTCTAGTTCATAAATTTCTGACCATGTTTCCTTATTTAATAAGTCATTGAAATATGTAACATTTGATTCAGTGAATGACCTGCACTTTGATTTTACTCCATTATCATTATTATTGATTACTTCGGATACTTCAAAACTCAGTATTTGTCCATGGTGGTCACTAAAACCCGGACAATAGACTTCTATTGAATGGTGATATTTATCTGTATTTATAAAAATTTGATCAGGAGTGGTTTTACTAAATTTTGTTATTCTTGTTGGTGTATTTACTGTAGGTTTCAGTCCATAGGAAATTAGTAACTGGTTTAATAATTCACAATTTCTATCAAGTTTTAAGAAATCCACATTTACATCCCCACAAATTATTATATCGAAATTTACTTTGCTCATGTTATTGAGTAACAATTCTAGTTTATCTATAAATAGAGGAAACTTTCCTGACGGAGAACGGTATACGCATACAATTATTAACTTAAACTGCTGAATTTTTACGGCAGAGAATTCAAAATCCTGTTCCATAATTAGATAATCATAAGCTCTTATCTGTTCATGATCTAAATTATTTCTTAAGAAGATGCAAGTACCACCGTGGCTAATATTAGATCTAGAGTATTTACTAGCTTGTATAAACCCTGGGAATTGAATTAATTCGAGTTGTTCCTCTTTCAGCCAATGTTCTGAAATACATAGTGCTGAGATGTCTTTAAGTTCATTTTTAAGCATTAGATTTATGTAATCAATTTTATTATAAAGAGACTGGACATTCTGGTGGTAAATTTTAAATTTGTTACTTTTGCAAGCTTGTGTTGGTGATTTATTTACATTATTATTATCATAATTGTTATTATTATTGTTGCTAGACAAATCCGAAATACCATTGTTGCACTCCGTTAAATTTGACTTCAAAAGATGTGAATGCCAAACCTCACGTTTGGCTTCTTCTACCAGTTTCCCTGCTTCCACTCTAATGATATTACTGTTGAATTATTCTTACCATTTGAATTTACAATTTTGCAGATTTCATCACTAAGATACTCTTTTCCTAATCTATTTAAGTGTAGGCCATGCCGAGTGTGGAACTTCCTGTCTAATTTACTTACATCTACAATTTGGACATTTGGAAAACTCTTACAAATTTTATGAATTTTTCCATTTGTAGCCTCTATTTCTACATTTACACATGACTTGGGAATTAAATCGTGTCTCTGCGGAATATTTACAATAATGACATTTGTTTTTTGCATGGATGGCAATGTACCCTTTAAATCTTTGATTTGAACGAATCGCCCGGCTGCCGGAGGAAGCGAACGAATCTTCCGGCCGCCGTGAGAAGCGAACAAATTACCCAGTCGCAGGGGGAAGCGAACGAATCTTCCGGCCGCCGTGAGAAGCGAACAAATTACCCAGTCGCAGGGGGAAGCGAACGAATCGCCCGACCACCGGAGGAAAGTGAACGAATAGCTCGGCTGCCGGACGAAGCGAACTAATCACCCGGCTCAAGGGGGAAGCTAACGCACTGGATATGTTTACACTTTTATACTCAAGGACGCAGGACACCAATGTTCAGAGGAAAGAATCAATGCACATACCCAGAGAATGAAAGACAGGTGAGGAAAGAACATGATAAGAGACCAAAAGATACAAAAGAGAAAAGCGATGATCTCGATCGCTTACCTGATCCTCTTCCCAGTCGACTTCTCGCTTGATTCGTAGTTGCCGATACTTGGTGAGGATGTTAGCATGCTCCTTGTCCATTGGAGTGATGTCATCAATGTCTCTCTCGATATCGATGTCCGCGATCTTAGTCTTCTTCTTGTGGAGATCCCGGCGTGCTCGCATGGGTGGCATCAGGAACCTGGGACGAAATTCTTTCAAGTCCTTACTGGCGTGATCTCTGGAAAAGAGTTTGAAAGATAACTATGAATATTAACAAATTCACAAAGAAATTTGATAAAAATGGTCCGGCTAGCTCAAAACAGTTGCCAGCGTTTCGCCCCAGTGTACCAATGGGCTCTTCAGTTGGTTATGGTACACCTCACCAAGACGCATGGCTAGTACATACTGAGAAGGCCGCTGCAAGGCACTAAATGTCGCCACGAGCAGCGCCAATGTACTACGGAAGCCAAAACTTCCCTTCAAAAAGTTTTGGCTTCCGTAGTACATTGGCGCTGCTCGTGGCGACATTTAGTGCCTTGCAGCGGCCTTCTCAGTATGTACTAGCCATGCGTCTTGGTGAGGTGTACCATAACCAACTGAAGAGCCCATTGGTACACTGGGGCGAAAGGCAGGCAACTGTTTTGAGCTAGCCGGACCATTTTTTATCAAATTTCTTTGTGAATTTGTTAATGTACATAGCTCAATCGGACAATTTTACATCCTGTTTCCTTCGGGAACAGATATTCCATTAACTATGAATATGGCAATTAAGATAAACCGGCCCGACCACAGGCATCACCACAACGTAAGTTTATTGTTTAAGCCTTCAGTCTTTCGACTGGTTTGATGCAGCTCTGGATTCCTCCCTGTCCTGAGCTAATCGTTTCATTTCTACATTGCTACCACACCTTAGATCAGAGACATTCTGTTTAACATATTATTTCCTTTCTCATTTTCGATACATTTCACTAAATTTCAGTAAAATTTGAAGATTTATTTTGGAAGGTATCAACGCCACAAGAGTATTCACCAATAAATGACCACTAGTTAAATGGAAAGTTTTATGTATTTTAACATCATGTCATAAAATCATCAATTGAGTAATTTTCTACCTTCGTGAACCTACAATAGCGAGACATGAAAAATAGCAGTCACATTTGACTGGGTTTTAGTACAAACAATCAATTTTGAAGATCATAAATAAAAACAGTGAAAGCCTCGTTTTTCCTTAACCAAGAGTGAATGAATGGCCGAATAGACGAAAAATATTGCTGGATGAATAAAAGGACAAATGGGATGGGTGGATAAATGGTGATAGGAAATCATGATTGTATGCATTAATGGAAGAATGAACAGATGTATGATAAATAAATGGTTAGACGGGAGAATACTGGATATATTAATGAATGAATGGATGGCCGAAAGAATGACTGAATTCAGGGATGGATGGATGGATGGCGAATAAATGGCTAAATGAATGGATGGTTGAGATAATGGCTGGATGGATGAATGAATGAATGGATTGGCGAATAAATGAATAGACGAATGAAAGGTTTGGCGAATAAATGGATAGATGAATGGATGGCTTGGCGAATAAATGAATAGAGGAATGAAAGGATTGGCGAATAAATGGATAGATGAATGATTGGATTGGCGAATGAATGAACGAATGAATGGATAGGCGAATGACTGGATAGATGAATGAATGGATTGGCAAATGAATGGATAGATGAATGAATGGATAGATGAATTAGTGGATTGGCGAATGACTGAATAGATGAATTAATGGATTGGCGAATTAATGGATAGATGAATGGTTGGATTGGCGAATGAATTACTAAATGAATGAATGGATGAGACAATGACTAGATGAATGAATGGGTAGATGAATGTATTGGCTAATGAATGAAGGGAATGGCGAATGAGTGAATAGACGAAGAGAATGGCGAATGAATGGATAGACGAAGGGTATGGCGAATGAATGGATAGATGAATGAATGGATTGGCGAATAAATGGATAGATGAATGAATGGATTGGCAAATGAATGGATAGATGAATGAATGGGTAGATGAATGAATGGATTGGCGAATGACTGGATAGATGAATTAATGGATTGGCGAATTAATGGATAGATGACTGGTTGGATTGGTGAATGAATGACTAAATGAATGGATGGACGAGACAATGACTAGACGAATGAATGGGTAGATGAATGTATTGGCTAATGAATGAAGGGAATGGCGAATGAATGGATAGACGAAGGGTATGGCGAATGAATGGATAGATGAATGAATGGATTGGCGAATAAATGGATAGATGAATGAAATGCTACCTTAGGAACTGTCGCTGCAGTCGGCGTTCATCAGGCATGGCTCTGAGATATTGTCGTCCTGAAGGAGTGATACAAGTACACATCCTCTTCCCTTGAGGAGGTTGTTGTTGCTGTTGGTTCAGGATCCCAGGCTTACACTTCTGTTTCCGCCACCGTCCACCCTCACTGGGTATACACTGCCACTTCTGACCCAGTCTGCAGGGGGCTCTCAGCTCAGGACTGCGACACTCCAGCGCTAGACGGGCCAGTTTACCAGTATGAGCGTGCGATGGTGAACCCACTTCCGGGAGCACACGGTTATCAAACTGCAGATCAGGTCCTGGAAGTAAAGGAGATGCCATTAAAATCATGGAAATACATTTTCAGACAACGGTAGTCTACCACTGAGGTGTGACTTTAGCTTTTTTTTAATGTATTTGTTCTTGGGAGTTTTAAGGTTGTAAATTAATTTAAAGGCTTTGTGACACTGTGGTCATGCAGTCCTGTGTACTCGAGTTTGTGTGTGTGTTTGTTTGTGTGTTTGTGTGCATGTTTGTTTGTTTGTTTGTTTGTTTGTATGTGTGCTTGTTTGTATGTTTGTGTGCATGTTTGTGTGCATGTTTGTTTGTGTGCTTGTTTGTGTGTTTGTGTGCATGTTTGTGTGTTTGTTTGTGTGCATGTTTGTTTGTTTGTGTGTTTGTTTGTGTGCATGTTTGTTTGTGTGCATGTTTGTGTGCATGTTTGTTTGTTTGTTTGTGTGTTTGTGTGTTTGTGTTTGTGTGTTTGTGTTTGTGTGTTTGTGTTTGTGTGCATGTTTGTTTGTTTGTGTCCATGTTTGTGTGTCTGTGTGCTTGTTTGTTTGTCTGTGTGCATGTTTGTTTGTTTGTTTGTTTGTGTGCACGTTTGTTTGCTTGTGTGCACGTTTGTTTGTTTGTGTGCATGTTTGTGTGTTTGTGTGCATGTTTGTTTGTTTGTTTGTTTGTTTGTTTGTGTGCTTGTTTGTGTGTTTGTATGTTTGTTTGTTTGTTTGTTTGTTTGTTTATGTGCTTGTTTGTTTGTTTGTTTGTTTGTTTGTGTGCATGTTTGTATGTTTGTGTGCATGTTTGTTTGTGTGTTTGTGTGCATGTTTGTTTGTTTGTGTGCATGTTTGTTTGTTTGTTTGTGTGCATGTTTGTTTGTTTGTGTGTTTGTGTGCTTGTTTGTGTGTTTGTGTGTTTGTGTGCATGTTTGTGTGCGTGTTTGTTTGTGTGTTTGTTTGTGTGCATGTTCGTTTGTGTGCTTGTTTGTGTGTTTGTGTGCATGTTTGTTTGTTTGTGTGTTTGTGTGCATGTTTGTTTGTGTGCTTGTTTGTGTGTTTGTGTGCATGTGTGTTTGTTTGTGTGTTTGTGTGCATGTTTGTGTGCTTGTTTGTGTGTTTGTGTGCATGTTTTTGTGTTTGTGTGCATGTTTGTTTGTTTGTTTGTTTGTGTGTTTGTGTGCATGTTTGTGTGCAAGTTTGTTTGTGTGCTTGTTTTTGTGTTTGTGTGTGCTTGTGTGGAGAATTAGAACAAATAAGGAATTGCGGGACCTCTACAAAGAACCGGATATCGTGGCCCGTGCCAAAAGCCAAAAGCCAAAGACTGCGCTGGGCCGGTCATGTACATAGAAGAAGTAGAGAATTGAATTTAAGGGCAGTTTTGGAAGGTGTACCCAGAGGAAGGCGACCATTGGGACGACCGAGACTTCGCTGGTGGGACCAAGTCCAAAAAGACATGAGAAAAATCGGAGTCACGGAGGACATAATGGATGATCGAGAAAGATGGCGCCGTGCTGTTGACGAGGCCAAAAACCTACTTAGGTTTGAGTGGCCATCTAGGTAAGGTAAGGTAAGGTAAGGTGCTTGTGTGTTTGTTTGTTTTTGTGTTTGTTAGTGTGCTTGTGTGTTTGTTTGTTTTTGTGTTTTTGTGCTTGTGTGTTTGTTTGTGTGTTTGTATGCTTGTGTGATCTTTTTTTCTTGCTTTCTCTCTCTCTGATTGGCATTGCAACGCATGCCGGGTACAGCTATATTAAATAATTCAGGATCATATGAAGTCTTACGCAGCAAACAATCGGTCGCGTTCTCTGTGGAGATAAAGTGTAACAATCATTGCTTCATGACCCGGATTACCGTACTATTAAAACTGAGAAAATAACATTTAAAACTCTATAGCCTACGTTTCGAGAGGAACCTTGCCTCCTTTTTCAATAGAATTAAAACAATGTGGCCAAAGAAAGTGTGTCAATGATCTTACAAAACTAGAGAAACTAGCGGATCCGTGGGAGGACTCGCGCATAATGGCTTGTGTGGGCCCCATGTGTACAGACTACCCGCCCGGCACCAGTGTTATGTGGGCTGTACGTGGCACAGTTCTGCAGGGACTATCGTCTTGTTTATTTGTTTAAAATCACTTTATAAACAAATAAATATATTTCAGTTTACTTTTCAAGAAATACATGATTTTTCCTGTACTATTGAGACGATTTGGAAGATTTTGGTACAAACCACACCTTCTAACTCCCTCTGGTTTAGGAGCTTGAGTTTTGTGAAACATACACCTTAGCGTATTATATGTGTTAAGATGCCTTGGTTGGTCACCCGAGAGCAGCCAGAAACTACTGAATAGAACTTCGTAGAAATACGCGCCATATTACTTAGAACGGCGGACAGAGTAGTAAGGGAGGATAAGGAAAAGTTGGCGGGGGAAAAATTGAGACACCTCGAAGAATGAGGATGTCAAAATAAGGACAAAGGGCAGAGGAGAGAGAGATATGGATGGATATAAGGAAAAAGAAACAAAAGGGAAGTGTATCTGTACTAAGTCTTAGGCTGATATTGGAAGGTAGAATAAGAAAAGATAAGAGAACGTTCATGGCATTTGTAGACTTAGAAAAGACTTTTCATAACGTTGATTGGACTAAATTGTTTTGCAGTTTGGAATAAAGTACAGGGATAGGAGGGTGATCTACAGTCTATACAGAAACCAGACAGCAGCCATTCGAGTTGAAGGACATGAGAGAGAAGCTGGTATTCAGAAAGGTGTGAGGCAAGGCTGCAACTTGTAACCCATACTTTTCAATCTTTACATTGAACAAGCAATGAAGGAAATTAGAGAGAAATTTAAAGTGGGAGTGAAGATTTAAGGAGAAATATTTTCAACTCTGAGATTTGCTGATGACATCGTCATCTTGGCCGACACGCCTCAGGATTTGAATGAGTTTTTGAATGGTATGGACTCCATCTTGAGGAAAGAGTTCATGATGAAAATTAATAAATGTAAAACAAAATATTGGAATGCAGCCGCAATAAATCAGAAACCTCTATGGACATCAAATTGGCAGGTGAAGAGCTGAAGGAAGTAGGAGACTTCTGTTAATTAGGAAGCAAAATAACCAATGATGGACGAAGCAAAGAGGATGTAAAGAGTAGGTTGGCTCAGGCAAGGAAAGCATTTCTACAGAAAAGGAATCTGTTGACACCGAATATAGAGTTAGGTATTAGGAAGACATTTTTGAAAACCTTTGTCTGGAGCGTGGCGCTCTATGGAAGTGAAACTTGGACTATTGGTGCAACAGAAAAGAGGAGAATTGAAGCGTTTGAAATGTGGTGTTACAGGAGAATGATGAAGATCAGATGGGTAGATAGGGTTACAAACGAAGAGGTATTAAGGCTAGTGGGAGAGGAGAGATGTTTCTGGCGAATGCTAATGAAGAGAAAAGATTGGTTGGTAGGACACATACTAACAAGGGGAGGATACGATGTATGGGTCACCGATTCGAACGATCTTTAGTACACGTGTAGGGCATGACTAGGTGTATACCAGGTGCAAGTAGTAAGGTGCGCTTCTCAGCCGATTCCGAGAAAATAATTATTAATTATTCGTAATTGCTGTAGCGCGTTCATGTGCACTGTACGTTAACTTGAAGCCAAGGAGCGCATGGTTTAGCGGTAAGAGTCCTGCTTCGTAAGCGTGGGATCTCTGGTTCGAATCCCTCCGGTGAACTTTTTTTTTTGTAAACATAGGCAATTCGTACAACTGTAGATGTCGTGAATAATGTTCATTTTGCAGTCAATTGTAATAACGTGTTCTGTGAGCGGGAAAAGGGATTCTGAAATCATCGTATGGGGTTGAACGTTTGTGACATTACATAATGTACAGTCGGGGCATTGCAAATACTTTGGTATTATAAATGGTCAGGTGTACTCTATTATGTGTGTGTTTGAGTCTTCAGTCTTTTGACTGGTTTGATGCAGCTCTCCGTGCCTCCCTGTCCTGAGCTAATCGTTTCATCTCTACATAGCTACCACACCCTACATCCGAGGCAATCTGTTTAACATATTCTAACCTTGGTCTACCCCTACAGTTCTTGTCCTCGACCCTTCCTTCCATAACTAAGCTTGCTATTCCTGGGTGTCTTAGTATGTGTCCTACCAACCTATCTCTTCTCTTCATTAGCAGTCGCCTTAATACCTCTTCGTTTGTAACCCTATCTACCCATCTGATCTTCATCATTCTCCTGTAACACCACATTTCACCTTGGCTCTTGAGGTAGCAACATCATAAGAGTGGGAATAATTGTGGGATGTCTGATATTACACGTTATAGTGATGTGCCGGTGCCTACGAAGGCCGATGGAAGTGGACCGCATTCAAATTCCGCGACGAGGATGTAATCTCCTGTAAGATTTATTCCCACTCCCCTTTCCCGCTCACATAACAATTGACTGCAAAATGAACATTATTCACGACACCTACTGTTGTACGAATTGCCTATGTTAAAAAAAAAAAGAATATATGATCACCGGTGGGATTCGATCCAGTGATCACACGCTTACGAAGCAGGGCTCTTACCGCTGCACCATGAGCTTCTTGGCTTCATGTTAACGTACAGCGCACATGAACGCGCTACAGCAATTACGAATAATTAATAATTATTTTCTCGGAATCGGCTGAGAAGCGCACCTTACTACTTGCACCTGGTATACACCTAGTCATGCCCTACACGTGTACTAAATATGGCTCGAATCGGTGACCCATGCATTGTATCCTCCCTGTTCTTGCTGGTATCCAACTTTATCACAAGTTAAATTAAAACAGAGCTATTTGAAAGGAGGACATCTTTAATTCACAAAGAACAAGGTACACAAAGAAAACATCTGAATGTCAAAGACATCAAAACTCAAAGACCAAACACTTCAAACATCACATCCTCCCACCTAAGCTAACTGAAATGGTATGAAGTTAGCTTACAATATGCGCAAAAAGAGAAACAATTAACTTACCCAAGCAACTAGAAACACATTGAAATTAAGACATTTTAAACAAGAATCAAATAACAACTGTACACACTGCAGTAAAGCAAACACAAACTTCAAGATCTCAGTCCAAGTATCTTTTAGGTCAGTGTGGTCCAACCCGCGGCCCGCGGGCCGCATGCGGCCCGCCTGTTCATTTTGTTGGCCCTTGCCCTTCTTACTGTCCTTGACTCTTCGACAGTTATAATCCGTGGCGTGCCTACTTTAATTTTTACTTTCATTCAGTAATGTTACAAAGGAGCCAGGTGGGAAAGAAAAGATCCCGAAAAATACGCCAGTAATCAGAATTGTCTTTCCACGAATACGTACGGCACAAGAGTGGCCCCGCCCCCAGGCGACAATTGGTTGGCTGCCAGTGATTGGCTGCCGATAAGTTCGCGATCGTTCGTATGCGGGATGTAAGCTCATTAATAAATCTGCCCTTAAACATCAACACAGGCAGTTGCAGCTTACACACACGCGCCAACTCATCCCATCCCTTCTCACTATACCCATCTCCCCTCCAAGCGCTCCACAACTCCAAAATAGAGCCCTTACTAGCATACTCCATATTCTCCAGCAACTAGCCACCATTTCCCTTTAATCAGCCCTCATATACTCCAACAGCTAATCAAGAATACTCTCATCATCCCCTCCTTGCCCCGCGGTGGCGCTAAGTACCTGCTGGGGTGGTTAGCCACGGCCGAGCTACTCGGGATGGTGCCCAGCGGGCCGCGGGTTCGATCTTATCGCCAATCCAAACCCTCACTACGCCGTATGCCTCTCCTGGCTCTATGTACACCTCATATTTAACTCCTTCTTTTATTTCTTTTCTTCTTCAATAATTACTAGCCCTCTCGCTACTTCTGATTTCACTCTTTCGTGCTATATGCATCAGGTCACATTCTGACCAGTTCTGATGCATAGGAATAGACCAAACCCTCTTAAACAAATGCTGCTATTTCCTTATACCGTTCCTACACAGCTCTCATGGCCCTTATGGGCTGAAAAGCTTTCAAAAAAGCTTCGCTGACTTTACGTCGCAGGTCTTCTGTCTGTCTGTTTTCGAAGAGGTCATATAACAGACAGAGATCGAGGCCGAGACTATTAGACTATAGCTTCCGAGCAAGCCACACGCTATCACTTCGAGCTCCGTGAATTGATGATCTGCCTGTCCAATAGCTGCTAATTCTTCGTTATCGTCAAGCCTGCCATAGCCAATAATCCTCTCCTGCTCCCAAGTTAAAACCAACAATACCCTATCCTACCAGTACCCATTGTTAAGCAACAAACCCACCTTCTAACCTTCCACGTTGCGAGAGCGGTGCCCAATATGGCGGGACTTAATAAACGGCGTGTTGAAGATGAGAAACGACAATTTCAGTCAAAGTGGCAGGAAAGTTACTTTTTTGTTGAACATAATGGAAAACCACAGTGTGTTATCTGTTCTCAAGTCTTAGGTGTTTCGAAGGAGTATAACGTGAATAGACACTAGACCAGCTTGCATAAATCAAAATACGACCAATACCAGGGAAGTGCCAGAAGTTGTGTGTTTAACGATTTGAAGCAGAAATTAACAAGACAGAAGAATATATTTCAGCAACCATCAAGCACTGCCGGTTTAAAGGCATCTTATGAGGTATGTTTAGAGCTAGCTAAAAGTAAAAAGTCTTTTAGGGATGGTGAGCTCATTAAGAGATGTGCTGTAAAAATGGCATCTTCATTTGGAGATAATAGGATGGCTAAAAATTTTGAAACAGTTTCCTTGTCTCATCAGACAGTTAGTAGAAGAATTAATGATATGGCTGTTGAAGTTTCAGGTTCTCTAAAGAGCATTTTGGAAAAATGTAAATTTTACTCTCTAGCTTTAGATGAGAGCACAGATATAGCTGACATCGGCCAGCTCCTTATCTTTGTCAGAACAATAAACGAAGAATTTGAAATTCATGAAGAACTGTTGGAATTAAGATCATTAGAAACCAGCAAGAAAGGTATTGACATATTCAACGCACTGGATGATGTCGTTTCTAAATATGGAGGTTTTGTGAAGTGCACTGGCATTGCAACAGATGGAGCTAAAGCAATGGTTGGTCGTAACATTGGTTTAGTAGGGTTGTGTAAAGAAAAAGGATTGAATTTTTTGTTTTTCCACTGCATTATTCACCAGGAGGCTCTCTGTGGAAAAATTATAAGGCTCAGTGAGACAATGAAAACTGTTGTAAATACTGTAAATTTAATAAGGGGAGGCAATAAAGCCTGTAGACACAGAGCATTTATTGCATTCCTGGACAATTTGGAAGCTGAGTATGGTGACATTTCATTGTACTGTGAAGTGCGTTGGCTAAGTGCTGGAAATTGCTTGCAACAGTTTTTTGGGTTGAGGAATGAAATTGTTGCTTTTCTCAAAAATGAAAACATTGGGCATGAGTATCAAGAAAAACTGGAAGAAATCCAGTTTTTAAATAATCTTGCATTTCTGACAGATCTAACATCCCATCTAAATGCTTTAAACCTGAAACTACAAGGCAGAAAACAAAATATCTCCCAGCTTTATGGACATATTGAGGGTTTCCGCAAAAAACTTGATGTACTACAAATTTCATTGAAGGCAAATAATATGGCACACTTCCCATATTGTCAGCAGTTGTAAGAAGAAAAAAGTGACATAAATTTCAGTATGTTTCATGAAATAATAATTGATATAAAGAAAGAGTTCCAGAACAGATTCCAGGATTTTGACTCCCTAAAACCAAAACTTGCACTGTTCAACAACCCCATGGATATTGAAGTGAGTGAGGTGCCCTGCGACCTTCAAATGGAAATTTGTGATCTTCAGGCAGACCCATTCTACCAGACTAAAAGGTGTGATGTCCCTGAAAATTTCTGGAAACTCATTTCTAAAGAACGTTTTCCTAAACTGCTTAAATTCTCTCTGCAAGTGTTATCGCTGTTTGGCAGTACGTATGTGTGCGAAAGTGCTTTTTCTGCTCTCAAACAAATTAAATCAAAAACGAGAAATCGAATTGAAAGTGCTTCGCTGGAATCGAGCCTGAGACTTTGCCTTACTGAACTTACAGTTGACATTGATACACTTGTATCAGGAAAGCAGTGCCAATCATCACATTGAATTCTCAACTGTAAAATGGAGTGGTATATTAAACTAGTAATATTAAACTTCTTTTAATAAAAAATTGTATAAATGTTTTTGAGTAAAATAATACCGAATACGTTTTCTTTCTGGAATGTCTCTGGCCCTCACATTCCTATACTAAAGTTTGATTGGCCCGCGGATAACTAAAGGTTGGACCACCCTGTTTTAGGTAACACAACTGTTCTTCCACTTCGTGTCACAGTTATATTGGCACCATCCTTTTTGGAAAGTTGGTGGTGTCTTCACTTTCAGTTGTAGCAGTTCCTCAATAGGCATGACACTTTCACTTTTAGCCTCGAGTATGGGGTAGATCCTCTGAATGGGTCGAAGTAGCTCTCCAGAGGCCGTTTTAAATTTGACAAGTCAAACTGTGCCCTCTTGATCTGGTAACAAGTCACTCACAGTAGCCAGAGGCCAATCTAACCGTTTATCACTGTCATTCCCAACAAGAACCACGTCACCAATATTAACATTAGGAAACTCTTTACCTTTGCTTCTCTGTACGAGCTGACCAAGGTACTCATTACGGAAACGTCTCCGCAAATCTTCCTTAATTTTGGCACGATACTTCAGTCTTTGTTCCAGATTAGTCGACTCAATCACATCACACTCGGGCATTCCTGCTTGCCTGATGTCTTGAATGAACATTGCTGGAGTAATAGGTGTGGGTTGTAGGCCATCTGAATCCAATTGGTAGGTGAGTGGAAGAGAGTTCAGGACACACTCACAATCACACAGCACAGTTTCCATCTCTGGATAAGACAGAGATGATTGACGGAGCACTTTCCTCAGCAACTGTTTAGTTAAGCCAATTATTCTCTCCCACCAACCACCCCACCAGGCAGCTGTAGGAGGATTAAATTTCCAGTCTATTCTTTCCACTGAACAATACTCCAACACTTTGTCCCAATCAATTTTCCAAAATGCATTTTTGGCACCTGTGAAATTAGTCCCATTGTCACTAAAAATTCTAACAGGTCGACCTCTCCGGGCAACAAATCGTCTTAAAGCTTGCAGAAAACTGTCAGTTGATAAGGACAAAACGAGTTCCAAATGCACTGCCCTTAATACACCACAAGTAAAGAGACATACCCAAGCTTTTTGATTGTTCTTGAGATAAATAGGCCCTGCCATATCTACGCCTGTAATTTCAAAAGCTGCTGCTTCTCGTACTCTGTCAACAGGTAAAGGGGGTGCCGGTGCATCCAGCCTTTTGGAGTTTTGCCTCCTACAAACGATGCACTTAGACACAACGGAACGAATAGTCTTTCTCCCACCCATTACCCAATATTTCTCTCTGAGAATTGCAAGAAGGCCTTGGACTCCCACGTGACATTGTTTCTCATGAATATGTCGAATCAGACGTTGTACAACAGGATGACTTTTGGGTAAGATCACAGGAAAACGGAAGTCCATTGAATCAGGGCGATAGGATACTTTAGTCTTCAAGCGTAAAAGCCCTCTTAGATCCTCAAAAAGGTTGTAAAGCCGAGATGCACTTATCCGCAACACTTGAGAAACACTCACGTTGAACATATTTCCAAATTCTCACTTCAGCTTGCATGATTTCATCCACAGATAAGGAACCTTGTTTCCTGACAAAATGTTGCGACTGAGAAGCTTTGCAATTGTGAATGAACCTATACATCCATGCGTTCATTCGAACCAATTTTTCGAATTGTGAAAAGTACTTAAAATACAAGTCTGAACTAAGATTCTCAGAGACATTAGACATGGAAACCACAGTTTTTCTTCTTTCCTTAGAAATAATTTCTTCATCATAATTTACATCCAGGGACAACAACCAACGATCAGGTGATCCGCGAATCCATTTTGGACCCTCCCACCAAGAAGACTGTAAGAGCTTGTTCCCTGAACACCCTCTTGAAGGTAAGTCTGCTGGGTTTAAGGTGCCAGGTACAAAACGCCATTCTTCGACTTTTGTCAGTTTTCTTATTTCCATGGTGCGATTCCAAACAAAAGGAGCCCACTGGTCTTCTCTTCGTATCCAGGCTAAGGTTGTCGACGAGTCACTCCAGAAAACAGATTGACAATCCTCCGGAAAGCTTTCCCTCACAGAGCGGTGAATTCTAGCACCAATAGTAGCCGCCAGTAACTCTAATCGAGGTATAGTCATCCTTTTTGTAGGTGCCAATCGAACTTTGGCCTGGATCAACTGGACGTTCACACCAAATTCCGTCTCTACTCGAAGAAACACAACAGCGGCATATGCTACCTCACTTGCATCACAGAATGAGTGGAAAGACCATTTGTGAACATTGCTTGATCCTGGTAACCACCTAGGAATCTTGATTTGCAAAATACTAGGCAATTCTTCCAGCCATCGTAAGAACTTTGTTTGGATTTGGCTAGGTACCTCTTCATCCCAGCTCAGTTTAAGTTCCCACACTGTCCTCAGTAAAATTTTCGGAAACAATGTAGCTGGGCAGGTAAAGCCAATTGGATCAAAGACCTTGTGTGCGAACGACTGGATAATCCGCTTAGTCACCTTAGTAACACAAACATTTAAGCTACCAGGGCTAATACTCAAGGATTCATTTCTTCTGTCCCATATGAGGCCAAGGACATTAGAAAGTTTTGTTTCTGGAGCACAGAATGGATCAGAAAATTCCCATCCCCTAAGATCAAATTTACATTCACTCATTAGGGCTGTAGCTTCATTGACAAGTCGTTTTAGTTCCATCTCATCATCCACTGAGCTAAGAAGGTTGTCCACATAAAAGCCATCAAGTAATGTCTGAATTGTAGTTTGTGAGTATTGTGATCCTCCCTCTTCACACCTTGCAAGTGCCGTCAACAAGTGATTGCGTATTACCGCCCCAAGTAAAAAGGGACTTGGTGCTACTCCAAACACAACCCTTTTGTGTCTAAATATTACAAGATTGCCATCTTTGTCTCGCCACAAAAATCTAAGAAAATCACGATCAGAAGGATTCAGACTTATTTGCAAGAATGCCCTTTTAATGTCAGCAACCACACCAAGTTTTTTCATGCGAAAATTTAACAACAGCGAAGGAATTTGCTCAATCAAATTTGGTCCCTTTTCTAAACAATCATTTAGCGAAGGAGCGTCTTTTTCATGAGCAG
This sequence comes from Meconema thalassinum, assembly GCA_946902985.2. Taxonomy (NCBI): domain Eukaryota; kingdom Metazoa; phylum Arthropoda; class Insecta; order Orthoptera; family Tettigoniidae; genus Meconema; species Meconema thalassinum. The sequence continues at coordinate 125,060,639 of OX336398.1, forward strand.
AGGCGTCAAATACAGGCCTTACCCTGGTTGTGCTGTTCTCCTTCAGGACATGCCTGTGAGGAAGATAATGACCTCCCTGTTCAAGATCAGACATTGGAACCTTCTCAATCACTCCCTCATCTAGCCATTCCTCGAAAACCTGCTGGTACTCATCATAACACTGGTCACCTTTTAGTTTTTTCACAGTGTTGTCAAGTCTAAGTGCTAAATTTAGGTTACTTGGGAGAGCGGGGTGCCCATCCAACCATGGCAAGTGAACTTGGTATCTACCTGTATCATCCGTCGCAACAGTCTCCAAAAAGTGTCGCTCAGCTTCAGCTTGTCGCTCTAGTTTAGTCCTTTTTCTGCTGGATCTGTAATTCCGATGAGATCTAACTTCCACATGTCGGCAATAGATACATCGTTGACTAGCATAGATATCACCATGAGAGCGGAATCAGTTCTTTCAGGTCTTTCAGATACTTTACCCAATACCGTCCATCCAAGACGGGTGTGTACAGCAACGAGTCCAGGGGTAAGATCTTTGACTTTTCCTGTGAACAGCTTGCCTGCTACATCAGCCCCTAGCAACAGCTCAATGGGACCTGGATGCCTACTGGTAGCCCTATCAGATAATGTGATACCTGTGACTTTCAATTTCTCCAAGGTTTCACCATTGAGGCAAGGCAAATTGTCACAGATGTTGACCTGATCTAAAGCTTCAAGATTGCACTTGTATTGACCATCAAGACTACTTAAATATATTCTGTACCTGGTATGGAAACAGTTATCACTTCTCTGACCTCCAAAGAGTGAATGAACGATTTGCTCCTCACCAACAGGTTTGTATTTCATCGCTTTGGCAGTGCTTTTCAAAACATAAGATCTCTGCGATCCCGTGTCCACAATTGCTCTCACTTCTTTCTCCACGAAGGATGACCTTGAGTGTTGGTAGCATAACGCCTAAATCACATGATAAACTAGCAAGTACTTGATCCGTCTGGGCAGGACTTGACTTATCAGATGCTGAAGCAGACTTGGCATTTACATTCCGTGGCAAATCAGGGCATAACAGAATCACATGTTTTCTGTCACGCACTGCACATTTAGGTTTTGATTTGCATTTGGTTGAAATGTGATTCGGTTTCAGACACACAAAACAGCACTTCTTATCTTTTATTATGCTCATTTTTTCATCTATTGACATATCCCTGGCCCTGTAGCAATCCACACTAACATGACTATTTGACTCGCAAAATATACATACAAGTAAAATGTGTAGTCTTACTCTCTGGCTTTGTGAGGAGTCCTACAGCGGTGTATGGAGGTTTTTCTATCACATAATTCCTTGGCTCCTTCTTGTCGTGCGCCCTGACATGTGTAGGCTTAACCTCAAATCCTGATAAAGCAAGAGAAATACGTTCATCATTTTGCACTTCAAGTTTCATAAATGTCATCAAATTTGATAGCCTACATTCTGCCTGAGTCACCTCACTACATGCTTGACTTCTCTGCCATGCCCTTAAAAAGTCCTCGGGCATACAAGATTCTATCAGTGGGCACAAAATAGATGCACATTTTCCACTAGTTACTCCTAATGCTTCCAAAGACCTCATATGGCTCTCCAATTTGTCATATAATTTTCCAAGAGGTAGCCTATTGCTCTTATAATTCTGTAATACTAGGCCAAGTAACTCTCTAATGTACACTTCTATCAGGATATCCTCTCGGCCAAACCTATTCTTCAAAGCTTCTATAGCTAAATGATAGTTCTCTGCAGAAGGTGGATAGCTACTTACAATGTCATTAGCACGTGAACCGGGAATCATTGCCTGCATGAGATACAAAAACTTGTTCTCTGGTGGTATATTTGAGTCTTCATGCACTTTCCTAAACTGGCTCCAGAAAGGAATCCATTCCCGCACATCGCCACCATACTTCCGAAACTCGATGACCGGGAGTTTGAATTTCCTAACATTAGTATGCGATATTTCACTTGCGTTACTGGTATCCACTTTTAGTAACCGATTTTCTAGGTCACTGACCTTGACCTTTATAGTTTCAAACTTTAATTTGTACTGGCTCACCTCATTCAAATGGGCCTCTAACTCGCCTTCCGTCGCGTCGTTCTCTAGCAGACTTTCGAATATTTCTTCGTCCTTTTGGTTTATGGTAAGCATACTGTCTTCAAAGACCCCGAATTGACTACGAACTTGCTGGCTGTCCACGTGTTCGGCATCGAAAAGCTTCCCCAATGTTACGTACTGCGTAGTGAACACGCGTCTTAAAACTGCTCTAGACTTTTTAATCTTCTCCATAACTGATAAACTGAAGTAACACACTCAAGAAACATTAAACAAATTTTCCCACGGTTGGACGCCAAATGTTCTTGCTGGTCTACAACTTTATCACAAGTTAAATTAAAACAGAGCTATTTGAAAGGTGGACATCTTTAATTCACAAAGAACAAGGTACACAAAGAAAACATCTGAATGTCAAAGACATCAAAACTCAAAGCCCAAACACTTCAAACATCACACTCCCCTTGTAAGACACCCAGGAATAGCAAGCTTAGTTATGGAAGGAAGGGTCGAGGACAAGAACTGGGGGGGGGGGGGGGGGGGAGGGGGTAGACCAAGGTTAGAATAGTTAAACAGATTGCCTCGGATGTAGGGTGTGGTAGCTATGTAGAGATGAAACGATTAGCTCAGGGAAGGGAGGCATGGAGGGCTGCATCAAACCAATCAAAAGACTGAAGACTCAAACAACAACAACAACAACATCTGTACGGTACCCAACGTCATACAGGCCTCGGTAAAAAAAAAACAGATGGAAACTCCCCCATTTGGCAGCTTCGGTGGCTGAGCTTCTATTCTTCAAATATCAAAGTAACAAAGTTTAGGACCGGTAGTGTTCGGGTAACAATTATGAATGACGATAAATGAGCCATCAAAGAGTCAATCAAAAGTGATCAATGAAAAGTCAAGAGTAAAGTCTTGGGAAAATGAGGAATGACGAAAATCTTGACAGAAATATTGTTGTATACGCTGGTTAAAGTGCGTTGATAAAGTAACGTCTCTGAGATTGTTATATTAAATATCCGGGATCATTAATGGGATCGGAGTTGTGTAGAGATTGAAGTCGGCGAGTCCAATTGTTGTGTTAGAAGGGAGCTATTATGGAAACTACAGGTCGTGGGTTCAGGAGTCCCGCTCTAGAAATATTATGCATGCGAGGGTCTGCCTAAAATACCGCCTTGCCTATTGCCTGACTTCGAAGACTCTTCCGATAATGGGTAAGCCCTATGGAATGGAGCATTGAATGGACACAAAGGTGTCAACATTGTTGTAAGCCCCTTTAGTGAAGGACAAAACGCAATTCAACTCACACAATGTGGATGATTGCCATTAATAACCTAATCCCCTGAATGAATTATCGGCTGATCGTTTTAAGATATCGTCATTCTGTTTTCAAATTCATAAATCGTACTACGGGGCTCATACAACACGGTCCATTACGCCCCTAGCACATACCGTATGTATTTACTGAGAAACCGGTAGCAATTTTGGTTTTCTAAATGGGACTATACTAATTTCACCGTCTGGAACAACTAAGAATCAAGTTACAAGTTCAGTGATATGCTTATTTTGCAAATCCGACGAGAACCTTTTGAGATATTAAATGTTTGCATATGTGTCGGCATTAGACAGAAAGCGATGCGCTAGCCGCTGGATTGTGGAGTGCATGATTCTCTTGCGTGACCCACTACTTGTGGACAAACACACATACCGCATTTACTCCATTCTATGCATACTGTAATGTGTACATTTCCAAAATGATTCATGATTAACCGGACTCGTAATAATTAACATTAGAAGAGACGTTCGCAATGAACTAAATGGGCGAGTTTTGTTACATTTCTGATTTTAATAATTACTAGTTGATACCCGTCAAAACATGACGGTCATTGGGAAAATATTTACTGAAGGATTCTCTTATACAGTATGCATTTTTTGAACGATTACTTTTTGACACTGTTGCAACTTCAAGGGCGTCGAAAGATCGACTTCGCAACATATAACTGGCCATGACTGAAACCTTGATGAGGCAAATAGAGACCTACACGTTCCAGAGTTTCCCCTTGAGCTTTATTGATTGTGATGAAGTACGCCAAGCGAATTGGAAATTGGAAAATTGAAGTGTTTTATCGGAAGATGTTAAATCAATTCGAAGGATTATAGCTCTGTACCCATTAAGCAATTTGCCTCCACATCCTTACTCTACAAGTTTGAGCCATAGAGCCAAAACAATATTTACCCCCTTTTTAATTCTCATAAACAAAGATCTCAGTTATACGCGGCAGGATCCACCATTTCTCTGGTGGAATAGAACCATTGTGTGCAAGCGCGGGAGCGACAAATATTACATTTTTCTTTAATAATTTAAAAATATATCCTAACATATATTTTCCTTTTAAAGACACTCTGCAAATCTACACGCCAAGAGCTCTCGTTAGAATGTATTACGAAATCAATCGGTTAAGACGTTATCTCAATCTCGAGGTAACACAAATCAGCTTATTTTTTTAAATATATAGATGTACATTAAGTCATTGTCTAGGGAAGAATGAGATAAGCATCAAGACCAAAATGCAGATTTACAACACGGTTATGGCCCCGATCACCCTATATGGCACAGAGAGTTTAGCACTGCAAGACAAGCATCTCAGTAAGATCACTGCCACTGAAATGAAGTATACAAGGCGAGCAGTGAGGAGGACTAGAAGGGATAGGATCCGGAACGAGAGAATCAGAGAAGAAGCAGGACAAAAGAAGGCGATAAGTATGGTGATTGAGGAACGCCAGTTGAAGTGGTATGGACATGTCAGGAGGATGGAACAAGAGAGAAAAGCGAAGCAGGTTTTTGAAATGCGAGTGGAAGGGAGAGTAGGAAGAGGAAGACCCCGTACCACTTGGGATGACAGAATTGAGAAAATCGGACAGAAGCGAGGGAAAACAATGCTGGAAATGAAGAGATTGTGTGAAAATAAATCGGAGTGGCAGAGATGGACAGAACGAGGCTACCCCGACGCTTGAAGGCACAGGGGATAATAATAATAAGAAGCCATTGTCGCAGGTACGCCAGCACTAAAAACTTCCATACTTTATTTATCCTCTTCATTGACGTGTTTTCAGGTATTTCCGCAAGGATTCAGGGCGAAATGGAGAGGGAGAAAGGCACACGTACATAAGAGACTTGATTTTGATTATGTACACATTACAGTATGCATATAAATGGAGTAAATTCGGTTTGTGAGTTTGTCCACAAGGAATGGGTCACGCAAGAGAATCATACACTCCACATTCCAGTGGCTGGCGCATCGCTTTCTGTCTAATGCCGACACATATAGAAACCTTTAATATCTCAAAAAGTACTCGTCGAATTTGCAAAATAAGCACATCACTGAACTTGTCACTTGATTCTTAGTTGTTCCAGTGGGTACAATTAGTATAGTCCCATTGAATAAATCAAAGTTGATGATGATGGTAATTGTTGTTTTAAGGGGCCTAACATCTAGGTTATCGGCCCCTAATGGTTTGGGTGAACGTGAAGATGAAACTGAAATGTAAACTTAAAACTAAAACTAACTACTAACCTACATACTAGAAGAAGAAATGGAAAACAAAAGGAGAATAAGGCAAATAAAGGACAGGAGGAAAATAAATGCCCTCAACCCTCGAAGAATGTGGATTGAGGGACTTGGAAGGAAGGAGAGCCATGAAAGGCAGATAGGATAGTGAAAGAGGAGAGGGTTATTCCCACAGGTAAGGGACAAAAGGGGGAAACCGGACCTAGCTCAGGAATCCCTCGGGGTCGCCAACTCCTGAACTCACCAGCCGAGAGCCCCTGAGGGTGTAGCAATATCCAGGGTGCACCACAAGTGGTGGGGCTACATACACCCTGCCTCCTTGAGGACCTTGAGCAGAAGGCAGGAGATAACAGGAAAAGAAAATGAAGGATGACCCCTCACAGAAGGAGGGTATCAGAAAAGATGAGACAAGGGCCAATTAAGGCGGGAAAGGAAGAGACTCCCTAGGCCTCGTATACCCTAATACCGTCGGGGTCGGAAGAGAACAAGAGTTGACCAAATGAGGTCGACAGGAAAGAAGACGGAGAGGAGCCTGGCACAAGTAAGTGGAAGCAATGCCGGACTCAGCTGGGGCTTCGTGGTCGCCAACCCACGTCCCAGTAGATGTGAGCCCCTGGGGGGTAAATCAAAGTTCAAAGGAAGGAAAGGAAGGAAGATTGTATTTTTACGTGACCGTTAATCGCGAGATCATATGCCACGGGACCTCCTTTTTACGTGGAATCCGAACCACAGGACATGGCATTTCACTTTGAAAATCTCACATGCATTGACCGGGAATCGAACCTGGTCTGCCGTGGTGAGAGGCCAACAGCTAGACCGCTGCGTCACCACGCCCCTAGATCAAAGTTGCTACCGGTTTCTCGGTAAATACGTACGGTATGTGCTGGGAGCAAAATGGACAATGTTGTATGAGCCCCTTAATACGATTTAAGAAGTTGAAAACAGAATGATTTTATCTTAAACGGTTCGGTAGATATTTGAGGTGGTCTGAATCACCCTGTAGACTATGTGTGAGTTTTTGTAGGAGTGTCTATCTGTTTATGAAATCAAAGGCCTTATCTCAAGATCTGGGGCTTGATGATAATCGTTTATTCTAATTCATTCATACAATAGTCATTATAAATATTATTTTTTTAAAGTCAATTTTACCCTCCAGGTTAGTGGCTCCCACGGACTCACCGACGGAACTCACCACTACCGCCTTTCCAGGCAGTGTCCTAGAGCTGGGAACACTTGGACAGATTGGATACAACTGGGGAGGTGTGATCAGCACTTCACTCAGGCTGTCTGGCTGCGTGGCTCAGGGGTAACGTTCTCGCTTGCTGAGCCCAAGGTTGCAGGTTCAAAACCTGGCGCAGTCAGCTGGCATTTGAGGGTGCGCAAATGCGCGGGAGCCGTGTCAGTACATTTACTGGCACGTTAAAGATCCCCTTCGGGGCAAAATTCCGGCACCCCGGCGTCTCTAAAAGCCAGGGTAGTTAAAAGGGACGTAAAACCAGTAACATTATTATCACTCAGGCTGCCTCACCTCCAAAGCGAACAGGGGCCTCAGGAGGGAGGGGAAGGGAAGGGAAGAGTGGGAGGGATAGGCAAGGAAGAGGGAAGGAGGCGGCCGTGGCCTTACAGGAGGTACCATCCGGGCATTTTCCCGAAGACGAAGTAGGAAACCATTTCGAGGATGGCTGAGGTAGGAATCGAACCCCCTCTACTCATTTGGACCACCCGAGGCTGAGTAGACCCCGTTCCAGTCCTCATACCACTTTTCAAATTTCGTGGCAGAGCCGGGAATCGAACACAGGACCTCCGGGGTGGCAGCTAACCACGGTAAGCTATGGAGGCGAAAATAGAACTCTTACTTTTGAAATTCTTATCACATAACCTATAAGTGTCACGATTGCATCGTGCAGTTTCTACTCACTAGCTAGAATAGGCAGATCTAAGGGCGAGTCCTCCTCGGCGATGAGCAGAGAGTTTGCAGTGTTGTTCATGAGGAGATCGTCCACGATGAGGTCAGCATAGTCCACAGTGGTGAGGGTCGGAGAGGCAGTGAACCCTGCTGGTGTGATCTGGTCTATACCTTCAGTGGTCAGGCTGTCGAACACTTGTGATTGAGTAGCGCTCTCCCGCTGTTTAGAATCCGCCGACTCTGGGGTCTCTCTTCTGCCACTACTGTAAACAGAAACATTATTCCATGGATAAAAGTCAATCCCTAAAGAAAAACACGAAGTTCAGGAAAGAACATATAGCCTACTTTCTCCTAAATGTTATAACTCTCTGTCCTTATCACCTCCTAATCTCTTCCTATTCGAAGTGCAAATTGGCACACAGGATTTGAGCAGTGGCGTTCAAACCATAGTTTATAATTTATCCCAGCATTTTGCAATTTCATCAGCAAACACTCCAAACAACGTAGGTATTCATTTTATTAACACAGACTACTTACAATAATTGAAACTTCGTTGCTCTAATAAGGCCCATCCACAATGCGCAGTCGGCAGTCCGTAGTTGGTAGTTCTCAGTCGGCAGTCGCGATCGTCCCCGTGTATACTATAGGCACCATACACAACATGTAGTTGCAGTTGGTAGCTGGTAGCTGGCAGTCGGTAGACGGTAGTCGGCAGTCGAAAATTTTATCCTCGACTGCCAACTACCCGACTGCAGCAATGTAATAGCCAATCAGAGCAGATCAGAAACTGACGTCACGTTGTTGTTCTGTGTCGTGTACAAAGAGGATATAGGCCTATAACTTCGCAACCCGTAAATTTATAATCTTAAATACACGGTATAACAAAAATAATCCATCTCCAAATCATCCATACTGCAAGTTTTGAGGTTATCAACAACGACTCGGTGAACAAGGAATAAACGAATGCCATTGTAATATTACTCCTAGCAGTCGTTAAGACTGGGTTCACTAACTGGCCGGTATAGAGCGCACCTCGCATCTAGAGGGCTGTGGTTAGCTCCAAGGCTCCTGCATAGTACAACTGAAGGCTGGTAGATGTCACTCCGGTGGAGAATGTAGTTTTAATGAAATATATATTTTCCATTGCAAAAAGAACCATATAACGCTTTATTTTATAACGTCTCTTCTTCTTCTTCTTCTTTTGCTTTAGCGTTTGTCCCACCTCGTGGCAGGGTCCGCTATTTGAGTCCGCTGTCTCCACTTGACTCGGTCATGGGCCATGTCCGGATGAAGGTTGACGCCTTTCAAATCCCTGTGCAGTGTATCGGCCCAACGTTGTCTCGGTCGCCCCTTTGGTCTTTTCCCGGCGACCTCCAGTGTGTAGCCCTGTTTTGCAATGGTGTCCGCTCCTGACCGTAGCACATGCCCAAACCATCGCAGACGACCCTCACGCATTTTGTTACTGATTGCTGCAATACCAAATCGTTCCCTTATTCTTTGATTGGGGATGTGATCCAACCTAGTAATGCCAGCTGTCCATCTAAGCATCTTGGTCTCCATGACACTTAGCCGACGTTCTGCTTCGTTCGTGGTCGGCCAACATTCGGTACTATAAAGCGCTACGGGACGAATGACAGTGCGGTAAATCTTCGATTTTAGGTGGTCTTTCATCTGGCGATCGCACATGACACCTGTCGTTGTTCGCCACTTCATCCACGCAGCATTAATTCTTATGTTGACCTCCTCGGTGAGACGACCTTCAACAGTTATCGTAGAGCCAAGATACTTAAATTTTGTCGTTCGAGGCAGATCATCGCCGTCGACTTGGATTGTTCCGATTTCTCCAGCATCCGTTGTCATATATTCTGTTTTAGCTTTGTTAAGCCGCAGGCCATATTGACTTAAACGATCACTCCATTCCTGGACTTGATGTTGGAGATCCAGCTTGTTTTGAGCGGCCAACATAACGTCATCAGCGTACAGAATGGTCCAAGGTAACGGTTGTTGTAGATCTGCAGTAACCGTGTCCATGACCATAATGAACAGCAATGGTGACAGGGCCGAACCTTGATGAACACCAACTGTAACATGGAAGTTTTCCGACGCTCCTGCGGCGGCTTGGACGTAACTTCTTGGCTCCGCGTAGAGCAACTGTACCCAGTTGACAAGGTACTCTGGGATGCCATGTTGTCGGAGAGTCAACCAGATCAAGTCGTGCGGTACACGATCAAAAGCCTTTTCGAGGTCTAAGAAAGCAAGGTGCAACGGCTTATTCTTTTCACGATGCTTTTCAACTAAAAGCCGTGTGGCGTGGATTGCATCTGTTGTGCTGCAATTTTTCACAAATCCAGCTTGGTTTTTGGTCAGCTGGGTGATTGCACGTATCCTCTTATCAAGAATGCGCTCGAAGACCTTCATGGTGTGACAGAGGAGTCGAATTGGTCTGTAATTAGCACACTCGGCTGGACTTCCCTTCTTTTTGAAGATAGGTATCGTGATGCTATGTTGCCAATCAAGTGGCGTTCGTCCTTCTTTGACTATTTGGTTGAAGAGTCTTGCCAACCAATCCGCTGGATCCCACTTCTGAGAGCACCATAGCTCCGCCGCGATGTCATCTGGACCAGTTGCCTTCCCTGGTTTCATTTGTTTCAAGGCCCCTGCAACCTCTAAGACATCAATAGGTTTGATAGGACCTTCGACAGCAGTAGCGACAGGTATCTGGTTGTGCTGGAATTCCTCTGTTGAGACCTTCTCAAAGTAATTTCGCCAACGTTCTCTCGCCTTCTTCCAGTCGACTAGCAAAACGCCCTTATCGTCATTGATGCCATAGAAGCGTTGGATATCTTGAGATTTATGGTGCCTGGATTTGACGAGGCGATAGATGTCCCGCTCTCCCTTGCGTGTGTCCAGCTTCGCGTAGAGGTCTGCGTACCGAGCCGATTTTGTCGAAGCAACAGTCTTCTTCGCTTCCCTGCGTGCTACTTTGTAAGCATTCCAACGAGAAGGTGTTTTGTCTTCCAGAAACTCGTGGTAAAGCTGCTTCTTCTTGCGTACCGCAGTTTTGACTGCGTCATTCCAAAGCCATGTGTCCTTATCAATCCGACGTCTTCCTGGCTTCGTAAGTCCAAGAATGGCATGCGTGGCTTCGTGAACGGCTTTCTTCATTTTTGCCCAGCTTTCTTCAACGGTAGAAATCGGTGGCAGCGTAAGACGTCTAATGACTTCTTCTTCATTCTCTTTAAATTGCCACCATCTGATTCTCGCCGGTCCTGTTCGTGCCTGTATGACCATTGGCGGCTTTACACGGAGCTTGCAGATAACTGGTCGGTGTTGGGTCGCAACTGTTTCGTAAGGGACGACTTTAGTGTCCAACACGTCTTTAAGGTCTTTGCGCTTTACCAGAATGTAGTCAATTTGTGTTGTATTTGTGCCGCTGTAGTATGTGATTAGATGTGAATCACGTTTATTAAACCATGTGTTCGTAATGACTAGGTCATGGGTTTCCGCATAATCTAGAATTCTCAGTCCGTCGTCGTTCCTCTCACCATATCCGAATCCGCCATGGGCAGCATGGTCTTCTTTCAAGCGACCGACATGTCCATTTAGGTCGCCCGCAACTATGAGGTAGTCCTCTAAGGGCACTTCAGCGGTCTTTTCGTCAAGCAACGCCCAGAAGGCGTCTTTGATCGTTGCCGGTAGGCCTGTCTGAGGAGCATAGGCGCTGAAGAGGTGGATTTTTCTTCCATCGGCGATGTAGACGATTTTCATCAGACGATCATCATACCGCTGGACTTCGGAGACAGAACCATCAAACTGTGCTGATACTGCAATTCCCACACCACTGGTAGTTCCACGTGTACCGTTATAATACAACTTGTATCCACACCCAATGTTGTACGCCTTATCACCACTCCACCGTGTTTCCTGTACAGCACAGGCATCGATGCGCCTCATTTCTAGCGCTTTTGCTAGCTCATTGTAACGTCCAGACATAGTGCCGACATTAAGTGATGCAATTCGGGATGTAGGGGCTAGCTTGTTTAGCAGTCGCCGCCCGTGCGACGGTAACCCTAGCATACTTCTCGCGCCAACCGTGCCTCGTCGTCGCGCGTCGCTTCTGGGGGACGCCCTAGCCTTTAGTTCAGATCCTTGAGACAGCATGTCATGGGGATGTGACGAATTCTTTTTACAGCCGGCTTGTCACATAGCCTGTCGCCAAGCATTTTATAGCTGCTGCCAGCACATAATGAGGCCGCCCCTAACATGGAGAACAGACGCCTTTTGCAGCCGCCCCACTGGAGTACAGACGCTGCAGCTAATGGGATTTCAACAGCATTTCCTTCTGCTGAGGGCCCATTACCCTCTTACAAGAGCTCATCCGCCCTAATCCGTTGACATAATAAAAATAATAAAAAAATACGGATATCTATTAAAAGAAACGATTCATATACAATTTTCTACGGTATCAATACAAAAGATAATACAAAAAATAGAAATCACCAGCTACTTCAAGAAAAAAGGGGCGTGTACATAACCTAAAATGTTTATTTTATAACGTCTCAGTACTAAAAAAACAATAAATATAAAAATATTCAAGTAAAAATATTCAACTCTGATAGGATATGAACCCCAGCCAGCCAGGTGAAAGACGAAAACTCTAACCACTCAGCCAATCGTACACACACATATTTCAGCGTTATCAATCAAATACATACATCGTATTAGCAAATAACCACTTGGACTGAATGATTTCTTCACTGGAGTATATTTCAAACCGTGTTCATTTCATATTAAGTTCATATAATTTTTATCAGTAGGTTATATTGCATGAAACATACTGAAACTAGTAAAATATGGGTCAGAACGAGAGATCAGCTACCATCTTGTCAAATAACCGAGGCGACTCAGATTTTTAAAGTCACTTCTAGACTATAATATTACAATATAAACTTTTAATTTCGAATGAACCACGTCGTTTAAAACATATTAAACGATTCTTGGTTTGATAATCGGAACTGGCGGGTCCCATGTTATGGATTATATAGTTTGCATAATTCACACGGCCGCCATCCTGAAATGGTACATTTGATGACCTTGTAGTTTGGGCACAAGACGCGTCCCATATGAAGGTATGTTGGTACCAAATTTGGTAAAGATCCGATGATTAGTTTGGTTGTAATGCATTATAATGTTTTGAGCATTTGAGTGGCCGCCATTACGTTTTGGTAAAGATGGCGGCAATATGAAACATGACACAGAGGTGCCCTTTGCCAGTGCTACCTCTGTACCAAATTTCGTTCAATTCGGTTTCACCGTGTTCGAATTGATAGGGGGGACAGAAATTCAGAGTACACACACACACTCACACACACAGGCAGACAGACACACAATTTTTGGCCCTGTGTTGATCTCATAAGTCTACATTCATTTTTTGCAAAAATCGAAAGTAGGCTAAAAGATACGAGCCTTACAGTAGTCGCATATGATGTGTAACATCTGACATGTTATCCTACTCGTATACTACACAGCTTGGACATTCTTAAGATGTTAATTTACACTCCATTTTCATACTGGTACTATGAAGAATGTATAGATTGAATTGGAGATATGCTACTGTCACATTTGTGGCGCAGCGGTCAAGCTGTTAGTCTCTCACCAAGGTAGACCGGGTTTGATTCCCGGTCAATACATGTGAGATTTTCGAATTGAAATGCCATGTCCTGTGGTTCGCATTCCACGTAAAAGGAAGGTACCGTGGATCATGATCGTGAGATTAACGGACACGCAAAACTACAAGCTTCCTTCCTTTTACATTAATAATTCATAATAACAAAGTGACACACAACGTCGACAGTACTCTCAAATACTGTGAGCACATTCCTCAGTAACTATAACATTCATTATTCTCAAGGCTCTCATACAGTTCGTCGTAAACAATCAAAACCTGGCTTCCTACAATCATGAAATGACCTAGTCTCACATATGATGAAAATACAGCTTCTTTCCACTCATGTAACAACATTCTGTTATGCATTTAATATTTGACTACTCACCCACAGCTTGACAATAATGCCGCTTACTTAAATGTCATTTGTCGCCTTTGTCCTACCCCATGTGACATTCAACCTTGAACGTGAAGCTTCATAAACTGCTCCATGATAAATGAAAGTCGGTGAAACATTTGCCACTGTGCTCGTCAAACCATTGCCTGCTAAATGCACTGCCTACTGTGTTGCCTTAACATTCTCGCGCTACAGAGCACACACTGCCTTGTTTCCAATACACACATTTTCAATTGTACATCCAGCTGGCAGTGCGTCTTCACTTCCGTCCGATCCACTTCCGCCCGATTCACTTCCGTCCCATTTTTCTGGCAGTGCGTCTTCACTTCCGTGCCTAATTTTCAAAATCACTCCCACAAGACTATCCAGCAACCGAGCGGAAAGATGTTACACATTAAAAAAAACTAAAAAAAACGACCCTTACAGTAGTCGCATATGATGTGTACCATCTGACATGTTATCCTATCTTGAAGTTGTTACCGTTTTTATTATCCGTGACATTCATCAACATACAAAAAACTTTTTATTTTTTACACTCTCATAATACATAACAATTCCAAGACTCTTTTTAGCCTATTTTCAATTTTGAAAAAATAGGCTTATGAGATCACCTTTTGTCCGTGTGTGTGTGTGTGTGAATCGTGTGTGTGTGTCCCCCTAATAAAATCTAAACGGCAGGAGCGATTTCAATGAAACTCGGAAAGTTCATAGCACTATTCCCGGCGACCTAGACCGTGCCCTTCAAATTTTGTTACGACTCACCAATCCAACATGGCGGCTGTGCGAAATATTTCACCAGCATTCAATATCTCCGAAACTATTACCGATATTACCCTGACATTTTCTATGGTGATAGAGGGAACTACTATAAGTTCACTTATGTGACTTTTGAAAACCTGGTAACTACAAAACCAACATGGCGGCCAAGCGAATTTGCGACTTTTAAATAGACGTTTCTCGCGATTTGACCAACCAAACGCAATGAAACTTGGTACAGTATATGTTTATATACATTGTAATGCACCGACATCTAACTTCGTTCAATTGTTTACATAATCACAAGATGGCGGATGTGCGAAATATTTCACCGGCATTCTATATATCTGAAACTATTAGCGGTATCTCCCTAAAATTTTGTACGGAGATAAAGGGCACTACTGGAAGTCCATCTATAAGATTTTCAAAAACCGGTTAACTACAAAACGAACATGGCGGCCAAGCGAATTTGAACATTTTAAATAGACCTTTCTCGCGATTTAATGTTCCAAGCGCACTGAAACCTGGTACAGGAAATATTTATACACATTGTAATCCACTGGTATCTAATTTAGTTCAATTGTTTACATAACCTCAAGATGGCGGCAGTGCGAATTTTAAAATTTAGTTTTTATTTCTTGTGATGCAGTCATGCGATCGAAGTGAAAGTTTGAATAATGAACCTACGCAATAATTTTCCTTTAATGGTACATGACTCTATGGCCTATACATTTAACAATCCAACATGGCGACCATACGAAATATTTAGACGATACTGAATATCTACGAATCTATTTTAGCAATCAAACTGCATTTTTTAATGTTCATGGGGGCTATGAACTTAAGTTCATCTATAGGACTTTAAATAACCTGGTGATCACAAATCCAACATGGCGGTTACGCGAATTATAAATATTCACATGGACGTTTCTCGCAATTTAACCATCCGCGTGCAGTGAAACTTGGTACAGTAAATCTTTATCCGAATGTTAATCCACTGACATCTAATTTATTTCTATTGTTTCCATAACCTCAAGATGGCAGCTGCGAAATTTTTTTAAATCTCCTTGTTTTTTCTTGTGTCCTAATTATGCGATTGAAGTTTGAATACTACACGTTCACAATAATCTGCATGTAACAGTACATAACTCTAGGACCTACATATATAAAATCCAACATGGCGACCATCCGAAATATTTAGTCGGTTCTCAATATCTACGAATCTATTGCAGCAATCAAACTGAAATTGTGTATGTTGATAGTGGCAATTATCGTAAGTAGGATATATGAAAATAGGCTGTATAGTTCTTCACGGAACTACTTGTTTTTCTTCACTGCATACTTGATAGTTCCACTCTCGCACTGCCTTCTTGATACTCTGCTGTCACATCACTCTCCTGCCAGTAACTAAGTTACGTTAACAGAGACTGACATTATTTTCTTCACTGCCAACTTGATATTTCTACTCTTACACACTTCCGTCCCATTTCTCAAAATCACTCTCACAAAAATATCCAGCAACCGAGTGGAAAGATGTTACACATCAAAAATCCGACGACTTCGGCCGGGTTTGAAGCTGCGATTTTGGGCATAGACGCTCAGCAAGCTACCAACTACGCCAGCGAAGCCGCTCGTTTTTTATACAGGGAGATTCCTTTACTGGAGCGGGGCCGGTGACCGGCTACCGGGCGCGCGCGCCTTCCCCCCAGCCAACCGAGCTCGGGCCGACGATAGTGCGCAGGTGGAAACCGTAACAAAGTGAAAATGAAAATCCACAGCCTGTTTCCAGTCGTCCGACCGGGTCAGGGAATGGAATGAATGAAGCCCCCATCTAGCGGCGAGGATATGAACTGTGCCGGCTGCCGAAGCCTGTCGCACACCCCTGAGGCAATGAATAAATGAATGATAGATGAACTGATATGATAGTGGAGAGTGTTGCTGGAATGAAATTTGTGACAGGGAAAACCGGAGTACTCGGAGAAAAACCTGTCTGGCTCCGCTTTGTCCAGCACAAATCTCACATGGAGTGACCGGGATTTGAACCACGGACCCAGCGGTGAGAGGTCGGCGTGCTGCCGCCTAAGCCACAAAGTACATTAATTAATGGTAAATTCACCAGCAAATCATGACTAAATAACTTACCTTTTCACAGAAGATGCTGAAAATGTTCTCCTTCAACTGACAGACAGGCGTTGTACCGTGAAAATAAATTAGCGTTTACACGTTGTAATTCCCTTCTGTTGTGAGGGATATCTGTTGCCGTATATTGTTCTCTAGCTCCACTAGAATGCTGGTAATTGATCTGTACACTTTGAATGTAACATTAACCCACAATTGAACAATAAATAGGCTTAGGTCCGTGCTTCGATTAATTACAGTAAACACACCGGGGTGGGGGGTGCAGGAGTAGCGACATAATGTAGCGATGTCTGTCTATCAGCTGAAAGAGAACATTTTTAGTATCTTCTGTGAAAAGATAAGTTCTAACCTTTAACTGGTGACGTGATGTTATCCAGATTCCCAAGGAATAAAAGAACATATGTGCTTCCTTAATTACGGGTACATCATGCAGCTTTTGTTCATGCTACCTTCTTATCAGTGCGCTGACACTACACACCCTCGTTGAAAGTTTAGTGATTTAATGGACTGTAATGACCCTGGTTAGCTAGCCTCCGACTCCCGCAGCCCTAGCTCGGTTGGCTGGCGGAAGGCGCGCGCGTCCGGCAGCCGGCCGCCGGTCCCGCTCCTGCAAAAGAATCTCACTGAACTATGCAGGCGATTGAGCTCCGATTCTGATTAACCAGCTTTGCATTTTGAAAGTCTACACATTTACTAAATCTAGATTGTCTCAGATAAGACGACTGCCTGGTCCTGAAATTATATGAATACGTAATTTGTTGTTGTTGATTCTTTAGGGGCATTGCGACATGTAGCCCCATGTATTTGGGTGTGTGTAGAATTTGTCTGATAACCTGTGTCAATGTGATGTATTGTGACCTTTATGCATATCTGATAGCATAAAGTCCACATATGTTCCAACAAAATGTAATTCATGTCTCAAAGCCGATGTGAGAATGGAAGTTGCTTGTGAAACTAGAAGGACAAAAGGACGGTGCGTACGTGACTTGAAGAAGCTTTCTCCCAGCGCGGACAAAAGGTAGCAGGAAAGAGAAAATCCACATCTGGAAACCATATGCGCCAGGCAACGCGCGAAGGTCGTTCAACTGCGCGGTCAAACGCAGAAAACTCAACGATTACCTACCAAATAAACCCCGCCCATTTGAAAGGAATTAGAGCAGTAATTAGAATACAGAGACAGGAGTTATGCCATCATATAGGGGATGATCCCAGCCTCTCAGAAGTACCATCAAAATTTAAATCGGATTATTCTGTGAATTTTGCCAGAATTAAAATGAAATCAGGGGGTGGATTTGAAACGACCAATGGCAGTGAGTGACGTTTGACGCGATCAGATCCCGCCGAAATTGAGGGACAATGAAGCAAATTACGGAGCTCATTAACTAACGATCCTACGATCGAATTTTGAATATGAAGGAGTCATTGAGACATTGGGAATGAGGACGTTCTAAGGAGCTAGTTCACATATTCATGTGAGTATTATTTTGGAAATAAATTCTGAGAACCCCCTACTCCACGTCCCTTTAAGAGAAATCGTATAAATAATGGATTGAAACACAGCGAAGTTAGTCTACTCTGGGGCCACGACAGCGGCGGAAGCCCGTGCCGCGAACCTCCGGACCAGACGGTGATTTTTTATAAGTTCTGTAAGTCTACTCTGGGGCCATGACAGCGGCGGAAGCCCGTGCCGCGAGCCTCCGGACAATACGGTGATTTTTACAAGTTCTATAAGTCTTAATATACGCTATGAACGCGAGAGCCTGCGTTGAGGCATAAGCATAATTAACATTGTTGCAAGTTATAAGTAGGAGCTAGCATATCTCCGAAATTGAACATCGCTAAGTATTCGCGAGTGAAGAGTAGAACAGTGCATATCATAACAGTATTAAGCAGTTATAATGATAGGTATAGCCGCACGCGCTATTAAAAACTAGACCAGTATTCTAGGAAGCTACGAACTGTCGGCAGAACTAACTAGGCATTGATAGCTCTATGAGATAGGAGTTTCATGTACGAGAGCCGTGCATTGTGTTAATGGTAATGATTCACAGTGGACCTTTGTTTTTGGTGAAATTTTGAGAAAAACCGTGTGTAAATTCTCCTCCCATCAAGATGCATCAAATATTGAAGAAGACTGATATCATGGACCAGAACAGCATCAGGAAATATGAGAGATAAGTAAATAATTGTATGGGGCATGAGGGTCATAATGTTTCCCATCATTGGGGTCGGATAAGTCTATCTCGATCATAAGCAGTTATGATAAAAATAGATGTTTTAGGCATACCGGGCATGTTTGTGTAGATTTGTGTGTTTATCAGTAATGAGAATTTGTATGTTTTATAATGTAATAAGTATATGAGCATCAAAGTGTTATTTTAAATATGGTTTGTTTTTGGGATGTCATTTATCTTTGTGAATGCACAGTCATGGGAATATTTGTTTGATAGTGCTTATGCACAATGTAATTGTAAAAGTTAAATGGGGAAGACCACTCGATAATGTGACAAGATCGGTAAGTGACAGTGGAATTATAAGAGTAATGAGTATGGTAAGTGATTATCACGCGAGGTTACCAAATGGTAAGACCAGAATGGCTGGAAGGTAATATGAAATATATTCAGATGAGGCTAAGAGTCGATCTTGGGTCGAGCAGAAATAAAGCGGATGCAGTATTCCCGCGTTTCTTCGATGATATAATGGTGAGTGAAAATAATAGCGGAGGTGGTATTCCCGCATTCTTCGACGATATGTAAAATGGTAAGTAAAATGATTGAGTTCATTAGCTGATGAGAGCCCACTTAAGCTCCGTCGGAAAAAGGTTGCATTCTGCTCGAGCCCAGGACATGTAAAAAGGGAGCCTTAAGATGCAGGTAGAAATGGTAAGTCGTCTGAATTCTAAAAATAGCCAGGAAGGCAGTGTCTGCCGGCTGGCTGGCATGGTGAAAGCACGTCTGTCACAAGGTCGAGTTTGGCATTGTATTATGAAGGGAGAGAGCCCTACTCCCCAGGGTTTCTTTGATATGCCGCTTCAGGAAGAGATGTGTTTATTGGTCATTATTATTTTTGGAGTGCATTCATTATGTTGTTGTTTATTAATAATCACGGCGCATCGGCAGCCGAAGTATTTATTTGATGCTTCATATTGTTGACTTGTTTATTTTACCATAATTAACGGAGTTATAGTTCTGAGTGAAGTAATTGTTTTTAAGTCATAAAAAACACACATGCCCGTAACCTAGAATAGACCTATTGCCTTCATTATCTGACTCTTGTGAGGAAAGATGATGATTGTACGAGTGGACATGTCCGATTTCCCAAAGAACAAGTTTTGCAAGTTATAAAAATGAGTACGCAATATTATTGAGATAGAATGGCTGGTTTATTTTAGCCATAGTTATTTGAATTAAGTCTGTTGACAAT
Organism: Meconema thalassinum; assembly: GCA_946902985.2. Lineage (NCBI taxonomy): Eukaryota > Metazoa > Arthropoda > Insecta > Orthoptera > Tettigoniidae > Meconema > Meconema thalassinum. Next base: position 125,080,554 of record OX336398.1, read on the forward strand.
AACTCTTGGACTTGAAGCAGTGGACTGCAGTAAAATAGACTATTCTCTATTCCTGGTTTCAGCCAGTGTGAAACATTATTTTGCATTTTATTGATATTGTTGTTTTCCAGTAATTTAAGGGAGTTGTTTTTATTTTATTTGTCTGTGGTTGGGAGAAAAGGGAGATGATGTTTTTGTGGAATAAATTATTTTATATTAGGAGTTCTCTGACCTACTGATTTTATGATAAGCCTCCTGTGATCCTGTGACAATATTCCTAGGATGTTTAGTGTAAAAATAGAGCCACCCCGAACAGAGCACTACCCGAGTGAGAGTCTGCATCCTAGAAGAACGCGCAAGGGTATAGTATGTACTAATGTGTGTATCGGTAATTGAGGTAGGATTTGGGTCAGGCCTGAAGTCAGGAACGACCCCGGAAGTTTCCTGGAGTAGAAGAGGGGAACCACGGAAAACCACTTCTAGGATGGCTGAGGTTGGAGTCGAACTCCCTCCCCCACTCTTCTCAGTTTTGCCTCACGATGTTGAGTGTACCCCGTTCCAGACCTAAGACCAGATTTTTATTTCGTCAGAGCCGGGAATCGAACCCGGGCCTCCACGGTGACAGCCCAAGAATCCTAGCCACTACAAATACATAATTGATTTCGTGATTATTTCGTGTTACTATGTAAGGCAATCGTAAAAAAATCGGCTTAGGAAATTATTGTTTTAAAAAAATAGTGCATTCCCCTTGCAAGCGACTGATATACGTTCTCTAAGAGGCCGCTTCGGTGGCGTAGTTGGTAGCATGCTGAGTTTCTATGCCCAAGGTCGCGGGTTCAAACCCGGCTGATGTCATCGGATTTTTAAGAGCGTTAGGAATCCCCCAGTATGCCTTCTTTCGGAGGAGAAGTAAAGCCGGCGGTCCCATATCATAGATTTATGCTATGATAAAGAACCTTTCACTATTTACACTTGTGTGAAGCTAAATTATAGGTTATATTTGATTAACGCTCTTAGGTTCCAACGTTCGTCGCCAGAAGCCGACTGCTGTGGCTAGTAACAAAGTTCAGCACTAGTTGGTCGTTGACGGTGGCGTTTGGTAGCAAAAGTTGGAACTACTTGAAAATCGAATGTCTGCAGTCCTTACTTGCATTAAAAAAAAAACAAAAAAACAGATAACACACTAATACAGCCATCACTATTAACAACGGTTATCAGACAGATTCTACACACACCCAAAGTACACAATAATTTCTAGTAGTTCCTACGTTTGCTACCAAATGCTACCGTCCACGACAGGCGCGGATTCAAGGGGGGGGGGGGGGGGGGGGGTCACGGGGGTCATGACCCCCCCCCCCCCCCAAACGGAGACCAAATTTTTTTTCAAACTCAAAAAACGAAAACACAATAACCAGACAAATAAAACTTAACGAATTTTAACTGAAAAAACAGTTTTTTTTTCATTTTATTCAATACCGAATTATCTTTATTGGAATTATTATGTTCTGTTACAACGGTACATATTTACAACTTCAAACCTCTTGTATAAAAACTATTAGTTATACAACAAAATCAACTCGTCTATTTTGTTTAGCAAACCTTGTGATTACCTAATCGATGTTTATAGTGATGTCACGATGAATGTGCAATAATGCACGGATAGGAAACTGGGGCTTTTTTCGCACCAAAAATTTTTGCCGACGTCCAAACTGCAAGCTTGGTTGGCAATTTAAGCTGAGACTTTCTCCCTTTGTCGGTACCAACTCGACTTGCCGAAACTGTTACGTACCTTGATCCTTTTCTCGAAGCTCGATGTAAAAGTCGCAAAACACGCCGTTGCAATTTGTACGAATATTTTTGGTGCGCTAAACGCATCAAATTTCTATCCATGAAGCTTGCAAAAAAATTGGTCTGTTTATGTACGTTTGGTTATTTTGTGATTGCGTTTTTAGTGATACCATTTTTCTTAACAATTTCGATTCTCTGACCCCCCCCCCCTCCACCCCCCCCCCCACCCCCCCAAGCCAAACTCTAGATCGAAACTCTGACCCCCCCCAAAACCAAACTCTAGATCCGCGCCTGGTCCACGACACCTAGCTTGCGGACTTGGATACTAGATGGCATCGCAGTCAGCACCTGGTGGTGAACGTTGGAACTAATAGAGCGTTATCAATTCTAACCTACACATTTTTGCTTCACACAAGTGTAGTTAGTGGAAGGTTGTTTTTCATGCCACAAAAAAAGAAAAAAGGAAGATTGTAGTTTAACATGACCGTGAATCTCATGATTATGAGTCACGGGACCACCTTTTGACGTGGAATCCGAACCACAGGAAATAGGATTCCACTTCGAAATTCTCACATGCAATGACCGGTAAGAGAGGCCAACAGCTTGACCACTGTGCCACCACACCCCTAGGAGAAAGAGAAGAAGAAGAAGAAGAAGGAAAAGCGCATCCCTAAAGTTTGTCTATTATACTTATATGTGTGCGAAGTTTGGGTGGCTGTTACCCCTGAAGTCTGTATTTGATTCCTGGCTCTGCCAAGAAATTTATTTCTGGTTTGACGGTAGGGATGAGGTACCTCAAACTTCCTACAAGTAGATTTCCGTCGTTTTACTCTTCTACTCCAGGCACATAGTTCCTAAATTAAGGCCACGATGGTCTTCTTCCCTATCCCAGTCTCAATACACTCTCCTACACATACCCCACAATAACACAGTTATTAGACAAATTCTACACACTTGCACACCCAAGTTTCAAGTGGGGCTGCGTGATCACGATATCCAAGTCCCTAACTAAAAGAACAACAACAAAATGACTGAATCGAGTGACGAGTGCGGATGCTTTTCTATTATCATACATTTCTCCATTATTTTATTTCCTCTATTATAACTTATTTACTGCCTAGAAATATACAAAGTTTAAACTTAGGATAAGAGGATTGCTTTGTCACCCCTGTTTGCCCCCCCCCCCCCCTCCAGTGAAAGTAAAAAAGAAATCTGCAGGAGCCAGTACAAGGAACATGCTTGCTCATACAGTAGCTTTACCGTTGGACCGAAGTCATATCCCTGGGGCACACCACGTATTAGGTCAAATTTCAACAGGTAGACCAGCAGTATCGTGTTACCTGCTACTTGAAATGATCTTACCTTTCGATGAGGAATGTATCAGGCCATTTATTCTTGTTCCGACGTGACATCTGGCCGTGCTTTGGCCTGTGAACAGAACAGCGCCATACAATTAGTTACAAAGCAGTGTATACATTATAATAGTTGTGATGTACGCATAAAGACACTCCAGGAGTGCCAATACCCTTGAAGTATTCTGAGAATTTTCTTTCATACCTACATGCACGAGGGAGGTTCAAAAATAATTTCTTCATTTTCCCCAGGGACCCATTATTGCCAAACTGACATATACCTTGGCATCACGAACTATACTCCTTGCACTATTGCGACATTGAGACTCATGTCGTAGCGTGCAATCAGTTTGAAAAAAAACAAAAAACACTCTGGTCAAACTCGGTGCCCTGCGATGCAAGGAATTGTCGCACAGCCTTCTCCATCTCAGTATTGATGTGAAAGTGACGTCATGAGAGTGCATGGAGCATGTGATGGGCCCAGGCACAACCAATACACAGTGTGGATCCCACGTCTGACATCATTATGTGCCTGTCCACTAACAGCATGCCCTGTACTCGATCAATGTTATTTTCATTCGTGGATGTGGAGGGACGCCCTCTTCGATCTTCATCCTCCACACTATGCTGTCCTTCACTGAACATGTAACACCAGTGACCGACCTTTTGACTTAACATGACCGCTTCACCATACACAGTCTGTAGGCTGACACACTAGTCCCACGTGCCCATTCATACCGGATAACAGCACGCACTTCCTTTGGCGACTGCGTTGTCAGTACACGTCCGTCTGCCATTGTGAGTTGTACTCGAATGATATCGAGCACGCCGGTCTGCTGCTCCTCTCTCTTCGTTAGTGCTCTGCGCATGCGCTGACGCTCCTTCCGTCGTTGAACCAGCCACAGGTGTGGATTCTTATAGCGATTGTTTGTGTCACCGGGCGTACCATCCGCTCGTGCAATAAAATGACGAAACTTACTTCCGGAACGTCCCTCGTATGTAAGTTAATATAGCAAGAATTTTAAACAACTGCATTAGGAATGTATCAGATCTTATCAACTTAAAAAATAATCAAAAAATTATACTTTTCAGTCGGTCAACAAGATTGTACCCAAATGAGATGGGTTATGTATTCCCTAATCCTGAAAAAAAATTACATGAGATTAATAAATACACTAGGATGACCAGTTTCGATCGTCAAGCGATCATCATCAGATCCATTACACTTAGGCTATGTCTGAAAATATTTACAATATAATTATACACTTATTTAGTTGCAGTAGCCTCCGTGGCTTAGGCGGCAGCACGCCGGCCTCTCATCGCTGGGTCCGTGGTTCAAATCCCGGTCACTCCATGTGAGATCTGTGCTGGACAAAACGGAGGCAGACAGGTTTTTCTCCGGGTACTCCGGTTTTCCCTGTCAAAAATTTCATTCCAGCAACACTCTCCACTATCATTTCATTTCATCTGTCATTCATTTAATCATTGCCCCAGAGGAGTGCGTCAGGCCTCGGCAGCCGGCACAGTTCATATCCTCGCCGCTAGATGGGGCCTTCATTCATTCCATTCCTGACCCGGTCGGAGACTGGAAGCAGGCTGTGGATTTTCATTTAGTTGCAGTATTAGTTGAAATAGTAAGTGTATACACAGGGTGTCTTTTATGTACCTTTGGAGAATGATAGGTCGTGTAGGGGACGGGTATATAAGTAATTTGAGATAGAGAACTTGGGGTCGAAGCGGCCTCTTTAACCCCTAAAATAAGGGTTGATTCAGGCCCTCCACCCTGTAAGTTAGGCAACCGACCCAAACGTCTATGACCTTTCTTAATCTTTTCACTCTTGGCATGATTCATTTCATCATGTGGCGCTGCCGTAATAGATAGCGCTGCGGTGCGAAAGGCCGGTATTCCCGGGTTCGATTCCGGACTTGGGCAAAAATATTTTTTTAAATGTTATTTGTCGCATTGTAGTCACATGATTCTGTCTGGTGCTACGGCAGAGAAGAGAGTGCAGTTGTACAGTTTTAGAGAACAACAGTCAGGCAGTTGACGTAAACTACTACGTTCAGTTTAATTTCGCACGATGTACTTACTTTCTCTTGCAAATCAACGTGATTTAAACGTAATAACAGACTTAAACAATTTAATGCTACGAAGTGCACACAGATCGGTTTAATTTACCGAAGGTATCAAGCTTAAAAACCTTACACCTAAAATAACATTAAGAAAAAATGCCCAAGCCCGGAATTGAACCCGGGACTACCGGCCTTTCGCACCACAACGCTATCAATTACGCCAGCGCCACATGGTGAGATGAATCTTGCCAAGAGTTAAAAGATTGAGAAAGGTAATAGAGGCATGAGTCGGTTGCCTAAGTTACAGGGTCGAGGGCCTGAATCAACCCTTATTTTAGGGGTTAAAGAGGCCGCTTCGACCCCAAGTTCCCTATCTCAAATTACTTCTATACCCGTCCCCTACACGACCTATCATTCTCCAAACCTACATAAATGACACCCTGTATATTGTAAGTATTTCACCCATATCGAAACTGGTCATCCAAGTGTATTTATTAATCTCATTTAATCTTTTCGAGGATTAGGGAATAACCCATCTCATTTTGGTACAATCGTGTTGACCGACTGAAAAGCATTGTTTGCTAAGGCAACACTGAAAAATAGCTTCAAACAACATAATTAACAAATAATGTTATTAATTATAAATATTACATAATACAATCTGTATTAGTAAAGCCGGCGGTCCCATGTCATAGATTTATGGCATGTTAAAGATCTTTCCACTAATTACACCTGTGTGAAACTAAATTGGATAGGTTAAGAATGTAAACAACGCTCTTAGGTTGCTACGTTCGTTGCCAAGAGCCGACTGCGGTGGCGTCTAGTAGCTAGTTCTGAACTAGGCCTAGTAGTCGTTGACGGTGGCGTTTGGCGGCAAAAGTAGGAACTATTTGAAAATTCAAAGTTGCAGTCCCTACTTGAATTAAAAAACAGATACACACACTAATACAGTCATCACAATTAACACCGGTTATCAGACAGATTCTACACACACCCAAAGTACACGGGGCTACATGACCGCGTTGTCGCAGCCCCTAAACTAAGGAACCAACCAACCAATCTGTATTACACGCAATTTCTCAATTAGAGAAATATGTTATACATTTAACAACAAATTGTATATCCGCCTTAGTCAATACATAAACGAAAATAAATTATAATTACACTTGCTCCTGGTACATGTTTCGGGGATTAATTGCTTTTATCCCCTTCATCAGTCAAGACAAATATCCGAAGAAAGATATAAGATAGCGTAGCACTCAAAAAATAAATAGCTATTTAACTTAATATGGTGCACCAGATAAGTAGGTCACAGGAAATTGTTGAGCAAAACTAAAAACATATATGTAACAGCGATGATATTCAGCCATCAAAACACAGAGAATCAGTGGACAGTTAATTCGTAAATCCGCTCCAAAACACTGGTCGAAGCTTGAATTGGCAAAAATCACAATACTTCACCATATGGACACAACCAATGAAGATGCCTTATGCTCAACAGGTCCAAAATCAAATGCCTGCATACGAATTAGACGAGCGTGGAAGGAACAACTTCAAATAGCAATGAGGTTAGCTCAATGCATAACTTCAGGTTAAGTCAAGGTATCAATTATGAAGAGATTGTCTTATGTTATATTTCCTGTGACCTACTTATATGGTGCACCATATTAAGTTAAATAGCTATTTATTTATTGAGTGCTACGCTATCTTATATCTTTCTTCGGATATTTGTCTTGGCTGATGAAGGGGATAAAAGCAATTAATCCCCGAAATATGTACCAGGAGCAAGTGTAATTATAATTTATTTTCGTCTATGTATTGACTAAGGCGGATATACAATTTGTTGTTAAAACTATTTAGTACGTCAATACGGAACCATCATGGAAACTAGTTTAAATAATAGAATGTTATACCTTTTTTATTATGAGACAATTGATATTTTAACTTTCAGTCGGTCAACACAATAATTACAAATACTGGTATATGGCAAGAAATTATCTGAAAAAATTACATCAGATTAATATGTATATTGTTATGGGCTATGAAGAAGGACCTTCATCAGATCCAAAATTTAGACTGTCTCTGTGTGTCACTGAAGTTTGGTAGTGTTTTGTAGAGCTATTGGTCTTTTAGATTTGGATCTGAAGATGCTCGTTTGACAAGCGAAACATGTGATCCCTTAATTTTCTCCTTCAATAGGTTTAACAATACATAGGAGAAAACTAAGTGATGACAAAACATTACCAAACCTAAAAGATTTTCTAACATTTTGAGTTTTTTTGTTTTTGTTTTTAGACGAGAAAACTAAGTGATGACAAAACAATAGCAAACCTAGAAGATTTTCTAAAATTTTGACGCTTTTTGTTTTTGTTTTAGGGGAGAAAACTAAGTGATGACAAAACATTACCAAACCTAGCAAAATTTTCTAAAATGTTGATGTTTTTTGTTTTTGAAGGCCAGTGGCTGTTCGTGTGGTTCCTAAGACTGTGTGGGCCCAGTTTCAGCCCTCAGACCACAATATTTTTTTGTGAGCCGGGGTTTGAACCCGTACCTCTGGGGCAGAAGCTAAGATTGCTAGCCACTACACCACGAAACAATCAATGTCGAAAGTTTACAATCAGGGCAGAGGACCTCGTAGTTCGACCCCTTTAAACCTCAATAACTAACTAACTAGAGTTTAGAATCAAATTGGCAGGTGAAAAACTAAAGGAAGAAGGAGACTTCTGTTACTTAGTAAGCAAAATAACCAGTGATGGACGAAGCAAAGAGGATATAAAAAGTAGGTTGGCTCAGGCAAGGAAAGCATTTCTAGAGAAAAGGAGTCTGTTGACATCGAATATAGATTTAGGTATTCGGAAGTCATTTTTGAAAGCCTTTGTCTGGAGCGTGGCGCTCTATGGAAGTGAAACTTGGCCTATTGGTGCAGCAGAAAAGAGGAGAATTGAAGCGTTTGAAATGTGGTGTTACAGGAGAATGATGAAGATCAGATGGGTAGATGGGTTACAAACGAAGAGGTATTAAGACGAGTGGGAGAGGAGAGATGTTTCTGGCGACTGCTATTGAAGGGAAGAGATAGGTTGTTAGGACACATATTAAGACACCCAGGAATAGCAAGGTTAGTTATGGAATGAAGAGTCGAGGATAAGAACTGTAAGGGTAGAGCAAGGTTAGAATATATTAAACAGATTGCCTCGGATGTAGAATGTGGTAGCTATTTAGAGATGAAACGATTAGCTCAGGACAGGGAGGCATGGAATGCTGCATCAAACCAGTCAAGAGACTGAAGACTCAAACAACAACTACAACTAACTAACCAGTCACTCCTGTGGGGGTCCGGGCGGGGACACCAAGAGCCCGCCGATGAGCCTAGCTTGGTGTCCTAGGCGAAACCCCACACATGACACGGCACAAACCTAGAAGAATTGCTGAGTTTTAATTCACCGGCCGTGAAAGCCAATATACCATCTTTTTGGAAGCCTTCATAGGGAGGTTAAGGCTGCTTGAACTTTTAGTTCTCGTAGTCAAGTGGTGCAGTTGCACCTTATATAAAGGGAGGTGGCGCGCAGTTCGTCACTCCTGTGGGGGTCCGGGCGGGGACACCAAGAGCCCGCCGATGAGCCTAGCTTGGTGTCCTAGGCGAAACCCCACACATGACACGGCACAAACCTAGAAGAATTGCTGAGTTTTAATTCACCGGCCGTGAAAGCCAATATACCATCTTTTTGGAAGCCTTCATAGGGAGGTTAAGGCTGCTTGAACTTTTAGTTCTCGTAGTCAAGTGGTGCAGTTGCACCTTATATAAAGGGAGGTGGCGCGCAGTTCGTCACTCCTGTGGGGGTCCGGGCGGGGACACCAAGAGCCCGCCGATGAGCCTAGCTTGGTGTCCTAGGCGAAACCCCACACATGACACGGCACAAACCTAGAAGAATTGCTGAGTTTTAATTCACCGGCCGTGAAAGCCAATATACCATCTTTTTGGAAGCCTTCATAGGGAGGTTAAGGCTGCTTGAACTTTTAGTTCTCGTAGTCAAGTGGTGCAGTTGCACCTTATATAAAGGGAGGTGGCGCGCAGTTCGTCACTCCTGTGGGGGTCCGGGCGGGGACACCAAGAGCCCGCCGATGAGCCTAGCTTGGTGTCCTAGGCGAAACCCCACACATGACACGGCACAAACCTAGAAGAATTGCTGAGTTTTAATTCACCGGCCGTGAAAGCCAATATACCATCTTTTAACTAACCAGAGCTTAGAATCATAACCATGGGGAGGTGAGGCTACGAGCGATGTATGGAGGCCCCTTAATATTGTTGTTTGAGTCTTCAGTCTTTTGACCCTCCAAGTCTCCTTGCCCTGAGCTAATCGTTTCATCTCTACAGTTCTTGCCCTCGACCCTTCCTTCCATAACTAAACTTGCTATTCCTGGGTGTCTTCATCATTCTCCTGTAACACCACATTTCAAATGATTTTATTCTTCTCCTTTCACTTCGGTTGGTTGGTTCCTCAGTTTAGGGGCTGCGACAACGCGGTCATGTAGCCCCGTGTACTTTGGGTGTGTGTAGAATCTGTCAGATAACTTGTGTTAATTGTGATGGCTGTATTAGTGTGCGTTATCTGTAATTCGGGTAAGGACTGCAAACGATCAATTTCAGGTAGTTCCTACTTTTCTACCAAATGCTACCGTCAACGACACCTAGCTGTGAAATTGTCAACTAGATGCCACCGCAACCGGCACCTGGCGACGAACGTTGGAACTAATTGAGCGTTAATCAAATATAACCTACAAATTTAGCTTCACACATTATTGTAGTTTGTGGAAGGTTCTTTTACATGCCATAAATCTATGACATGGAACCGCTGGCTTTACTTCCGCTCCAAAGGAAGGCATAATGAGGAATTTTTACGCTCATTCAATATCCGACGACTTCGGCCGGGTTTGAATCCGCGATCTTGGCCATAGAAATTCAGCATGCTATCAATATTACGCCACAGAAGTCGCCTCCGTCCAACGTCAAACGCCTTAGTGACAGGCAACCTCTTTAACAGATAAGCAATGCCATAATGGACTCATTAAAGGCAGGCGTGTTGAAGAGGTTGCCTATCACCACGGCGTTCTTTAAAATCTGGCATAACGACTTCGCTGACGGAACACGAGAACAGTAAGAGATAAATAATAGTACGATCAAATGGTCACATGCAAACTGACGTCATAGGGGCAGATGACCTCAATGTTCCTCCCCTTAAAGCGACAGTTGGAGCCATACTCACAAACCAATGTGTGTTGAACAGCTGATTCTTGGTTCAGAAGTTTATCGGTAGATGGCGATCCTGATACATCCACGGATTTTATAAAATAATTTTACCGTGAACAACACAGCTTGCTTTCGTCAAATTTTTATAAAATTAGTTGTAAAATAAATTTTAAGAAACATTTTACTGTGAGCAACGGGCATAATAATTGACTTCACCATGGACTCTTTCGACCCAGGTATCCAGGCGTGGTATCAGTCGCTTGGGCCATTTACCACGAGGGTCACTTTCCCATCTGAGTTGCCATCGCCTCATCCGTTGATTAAAGACACGCTTCTTTGCACATTTCTTTCCCAGCTCTCCTTGGGTACACCAGATTTCTTCTCGCTCCAATGCAAGTAGATCTATTGGGGCTATTGCTGCTGCAACCGTGAGGATTGCAGGTTCAGAAACCGTGCGGTATGCACATGCAATACGTAAAGCTGCTCTCCGCTGTACAGCAGCTATCCTTCTCCGATACCGTGCAAATCGCAAGGATTCGGCCCAAACTTCAGAGCCATACAGGAGCACTGACTGAACCGTCGTCATGAGGAGACGTCTTTTACTTGATTTTGGGCCGTTAATATTGCCCATCAGCCTACTAAGTGCTGTCATGTATTTTACTGCCTTATCTGTCGCTCTCTGAATATGGTTCCAGAATGTGAGCTTGGAGTCAAGTGTCACTCCTAAATATTTTGTACTCGTAGATGTTTCAATCACTGTATCTCCAACAGTCATTGGTACAAGAGTCTCAATCCTTTTCCTCGTCAGAAGAACTATCTCCTTTTTATGTTCTGCTAATGTTAGTCTGTGACTCGTCGTTCAGTTTTTTATGCGCCGCATCACCTAGTTCAATTTGATTTGAGCCATCTCAACATTGCGGGCCACTATCAAGGCAGCGACATCATCAGCGTAGCCCACTAGATTCGTATCCTCTGGCATCTCCAGACGTAACAAGCCATCATACAGGATGTTCCAGAGATCTGGACCAAGGATCGATCCCTGCGCTGCTCCAGCCGTTAGACGTTTTGCCCTTTGTCCATCTTCCATAACATACAGCAGATTGCGATCCCTGAAGTAGTCTCTCGTTATGCGCATAAGATACTGTGGTACTTTGAAAGTCTCTTCAGGAGCTTCCAACATGTCACTCCAACTTGCCGAATTAAATAATAATAATAATAATAATAATAATAATAATAATAATAATAATAATAATAAGGAACGAGTACGCAAACTCGAAATAGCCTATCAAACATCGCGCTCGATCTACAACAAAAAAATGCCAGTGCAAAAATAATAAAATAATAAACTATGAAACTGTTCTGAAGCCAGTAGTTATGTATGCTGCCGAAACCCTATCCCTAAATGATAATAAAGGACTCCTTGAAGAAGTGGAGAGAAAAGAGCGCAGAATCATTAGAGGTATAATGGGATCAAATTACAAGAATTGCCTCCATTATAAAATATACAACAAAGAAGTCTACAGTGACATAAAGAAAATTACAGAAACGATCCGCAAGAGGCTGCCACGGTATTACTGACATCTCAAACAGAAATGGACGGAGACAGGCTGTATAAACAGATGTTTCATGTTTTTGACTCCAAATACAAAACCACAATGGCCTGGTTTATGAATACCAGAGACGACATAAAAATGCTGCATCTAAAACCCGACGACGCTTTCAATACAGATTCCTCCGCAAAAAGATACAACTAATGGGCTAACCCGAGACGAGACACCGAACCCGAAAAGATGACAAGGTACCACCTGGACAGCGGAGTGCAAGATGGCTCACTCACAGAGAATGAGTGAATTCTGGGCACAGGAAAGCGAAGCAAATTGCCAAGTGTAGGAAGACTTAACGTGGTCCTAGATGGCCTCATCGAATTACATATAATAATAATAATAATAATAATAATAATAATAATAATAATAATAATAATAATAATAATAATAATAATAATAATAATAATAATAAAACTTGAAGAAGAAAGTAGAAAGAAAAATCATTCGGAAAATACTGGGAGCAAGACTCACTCCTGACGGGTACCGACTACAGTCAATCAAGACAACTGAAAAATACTCAAACATCGAAGTCGACATCAGAAAAAGACGATTGAAATTCTTCGGGCACATAAATAGACTGCCGAATACCCGACCTACCAAACGAATACTAGATTACATATCATCACTCAAAAGTACAACACCATGGATGAAAGAAGTACAAAAAGACATGCGAACTGCTAACATAACCGACACATCAGACAGAGACTCCTTCCGTAACAAAGTGAACAACTGGGAAGTCCAACCAGAGCAAGCAAAACCTACACCTTACAGACCTCAATGGTCTGACGAAAGAAAATTGGCATTTTCCAACAGAATGAAACAATACTGGCAAAATAAGAAGAACGCCAAGAATTGAGTCAAATTGCTTAACGCTTTCCAATATTAGGAAAATACGCTGTAAATAAATAATTAATAATAATAATAATAATAATAATATCGAACTTGTACAAAATAATTAGCACATTTGTTCACAGGAACAAAGTAATAGAACTTAACAATTGACAATTTTATTATATTCTGATATATTGGCTTTCACGACCGTGAAAGCCAATATACCATCTTTTTGGAAGCCTTCATAGGGACGTTAAGGCTCCTTGAGCTTTTAGTTCTCGCAGTCAAGTGGTGCAGTTGCACCTAATATAAAGGGAGGTGGCGCGCAGTTCGTCACTCCTGTGGTGGTCAGGGCTGGGATACCAAGAGCCCGCCGATGAGCCAGCTTGGTGTCCTAGACGAAACCCCACACAAGACACGGCACAAACCTAGAATAATTGCTTACTTTTATTATATTCTGTTGACGATATAACGCCTGATGCAGGATGTTTATGCAACCCAATGTACGCATGCGATGTGTGGAGATAACCTACCCGATTCATGCAGGGGCACTCAAGAGGCGGTTTATAATAATACAACGTATGATGAGGAGGGGAGAGCATATTATACGACTCGACGTGATTAGCAACCCTCACCCTACTGGACGCGTGTATTTCTATTTGAACATTAGGAGAGGGAGGTTTATCCCATGTCATCAGGAAACACAGATCTGCATACCCTGGGGTACATGTCACGATTTGTCTGATTTACCATAAATAGTCCGTACGGGCTTTTGAAATCAAAATTAATTACCACTCTTACCTGCAAGTTACGTTGGTTGGTTCCTTAGTTTAGGGGCTGCGACAACACGGTCATGTAGCCCCGTGTACTTTGGGTGTGTGTAGAATGAGTCTAATAACCGGTGTTAATTGTGATGACTGTATTAGTGTGTGTTATCTGTTTTTAATTCAATTAAGGACTGCAGACGATAATTTCAAGTAGTTCCTACTTCTGTTACCAAATGCTATCATCCACAACACCTAGCTTGCGGACTTGGCTACTAGATGCCATCGCAGTCAGCACCTGGCGGTGAACGTCAGAACTAATATAGCGTTATCAATTCTAACCTACAATGCTTGCCACGGCGAAAGATTGGTCAACGTGTCAGTCTACTAACCCCAAGCCTGCAAGTTCGCTCCTGGCCGTGGTACCTGAGTTTTGAAAGGCGGCAAAAATTACGGCACCATGTCATACGTTGTTGGCATGTCAAAGAACCCATTTGAATTCAGTAGGCCGTGTTCATAATGGCAAAAATAATCTCGGGAGTTTCCGCCAACACAAAGGTTCCTCATTTCTCTACTAGAAAGCGCTATAGTGTTCAAGGAGCTTAGATATCTAACCTCCTTGACATTCATAGTGGTTCAAGGAACATCGAAATTCGACATGCAAGCTACCCTTTGGGTATCAAATAACAAAGCATGAACCCGGCACCCGAGGCCATACGATATTATTATTATTATTACCTACAAATTTTGGCTTCACATAAGTGTAGTTAATGGAAGTTTCTTTATGATGACATGAATCTATGACATGGGACGGCCGGCTTTACTTCCCCTCCGAAGGAAGGCATACTGAGGGATTATTAACGCTCTTAAAAATTCCAACGACTTCGGCATGGTTTGAACCCGCGATCTTGGGCATAGAATCTCAGCATGCCACCGAAGTCGTCGCAAGTTACGTTCATACGACGGACGCATTGCTAATAACATGGACACAAGTATGCATAGATGATGATAATTGTTGTTTTAAGGGGCCTAACATCTAGGTTATCAGCCCCTAATAGTTTGGGTATAGTGAAAGATGAGATGAGAATGAAAACTACGAATATAACTAATACTAACTACAGACTTACATACTAGAAGAAGAAATGGTAAACAAATAAAGGACAGGAAGAAAAGAAGGAAGAAGGGCTCAGAAAGGCAGATAGGAAAGGGAAAGAGGAGAGGGGCTGCCCCAAGGTCAGAGGAAACATGAGACGAAACGGACCCAGCTCAGGAATCACTCGGGGTCGCCATATCCCGAACTCACCAGCCGTGAGTCCCTGAGGGTGTAGCAATATCCGGGGTGCACTAGAAGTAATGGGGCTACATACACCCTGCCTCCTTAAGGGCCTTGGGCAGAAGGCAGGAGTTAACATGAAAAGAAGAAGAAGGCTGACCCCTCGCAGAAGGAGGGTATAAGGAAAGGTGAGACAGGGGCCAATTAAGGCCTCGTATACCCTAATACCGTCGGGGTCGGAAAACAACAAGAGTTGACCAAGTGAGGTCGACAGGAAAGAAGAGGGAGAGGAGCGCGGCACAAGTAGTGGAAGCAATGCCGGACTCAGTTGGGGTCCCGTGGTCACCAACCCACGTCCCACTAGATGTGAGCCCCTGAGGGACATGGACACAAGTATGCTATGAATGGAATAACTGCGGTATGTGTGTTTGTCAACAAGTAGTGGGTAACTCAAGAGAATCATGCACTGCACATTCCAGCGGCCGGCACATAGTTTCTGACTAATGCCGACACACATGGAAATCGTTAATATCTCGAAAAGTACAGGTCGGACTTGCAAAATAAGAACATCACTGAACTTCACTTGATTCTTAGTTCTTCCAGTGGATAAAAATAGGATAGTCCCATTTAAGAAACCAAAGTTGCTACCTGTTTCTCGGTAAATAAATCCCAGTGGCGACCGGTAATATGGTTGCAGTGTTGCACAACGACCAGATTAATTCTAGAAAAACAATTAATACCGTAATAATATGTTTAGTAATAAAACCTGTACGTTTCCTGCTTAATTTAGTTCTTTAATAATTCAGGAAATATTATTGTAAGTTACTGTGAACTGTCTGAGATAGCGAACTGCCAACTGTCTAGGAGCGCTCGTAATTTTGGTCGTTGGCATTCCCAAGCACCTGTTACGTGTTAGCCCTGGTAGCACGTTCGTTAATTGTACTTCAGTGGTTAAAAAGCACAACGCAGTTTGGCCCTTTGAAGAAATATAAGTTTTATTGCAGGTCTAGCAAGTTACAGTTCACCACACAATAAACAGATACAAGCAATTAGTATCTCACTCTAGGTCACCTCTTATTTGGAACACTTCCCTTTCTCTCAGTCATGCAGTTAATCCTACAGTAAAGAGGTCCGTGTCCTCGGCCAGAAATACCACAACTCTTCCCCTTCTCAATAAGCCACAGTCTGACACTCACTTGTTCTACCTGCACACTTCCTTGAGTACACACTGTTTCTCTGTCCGCAGGCTAGGGAACAGTTCACTGGGTTTCGCAATCCTCACAGCACTTCACTGCAATAATCCTCTGCCGCACAGCGGAACACACTCATTCGCTCAGAAAACACAGTCCTCAAAAACTCGCTCCCCTCGCTGGCCAGGTTGCTTATATAGCGGGGCTGGTGACTCAATGGATGTTTCTGGAGCGGACCAGGTTTCACGGTTTCTCGAGAGCTCCATCACTAGTTGGGTCACGAACATTTTGGTCCATCCCTTTTGTTCCCGCTGATCAAGCGGCCGGCCGGGGGTAGCCTCGGGAGGCTGTGAGTCACGCGCAAGGGAATGAAGTAACCTCGCAGCCGTAACACCACCCCCTTCCTTAAAGGCTGATCGTCCCGATCCATCATTGGTCCGTCCGTGTCCCTCCGTAGACTGTCAGGCGATCTCGATGCACGATCTTCATCTTCGCCCTCGGGCTCCACTTGGTCCTGTAGACGACATCGTTGATCCGTCTGCCTGTCTGCCTCCGCTTTGCCCAGCACAAATCTCACATGGAGTGACCGGAATTTGAACCACGGACCCAGTGGTGAGAGGCCGGCGCGGCGTGCTGCCGCCTAAGCCACGTGGGCTTCTTGAAAACAAAATTAATTATCACAATTTCTTGCAAGTTACGTTGGTTGGTTCCTCAGTTTAGGGGCTGCGACAACGCGGTCATGTAACACCGTGTACTTTGGGTGTGTGTAGAATCTGTCTGATAACCGGTGTTAATTGTGATGGCTGTGTTAGCGAGTGTTATCTGTTTTTAAGTCAAGTAAGGACCGCAGACACTAATTTCAAGTAGTTCCTACTTCTGCTAACAAATGCTACCGTCCACGACACCTACCTTGCGGACTTGACTACTAGATGCCATCGCAGTCAGCACCTGGCGGCGAACGTTAGTACTAATATAGCGTTATCAATGCTAACCTAAAAATGCTTGCCACGGTGGCTGAGTGGTCAACGTGTCGGTCTACTAACCCCAAGCTTGCAGGTTCGCTCCTGGCCGTGGTAAGTGATATTTGAAAGGCGGCAAAAATTACGACACCATGTCATACGATGTTGGCATGCCAAAGAACCCATTTGAATTCAGTAGGCCGTGTTCATAATGGCAAAAATAATCTAGGGAGTTTCCGCCAACACAAAGTACCTCATTTCTCTACTAGAAAGCGCTATAGTGTTCAAGGAGCGTAGATATCTAACCTCCTTGACTTTCATAGTGCTTTAAGGAACAACGAAATTCGACATGCAAGCTACCCTTTGGGTGTGAAATAACAAAGCTTGCACCCGGCACCCGAGGCCATACGATAGACTATTATTATTATTATTAATATTATTACCTACAAAGTTTGGCTTCAAACAAGTGTAGTTAGTGGAAGTTTCCTTTACATGCCATTAATCTATGACTTGGGACCGCCGGCTTTACTTCCCCTCCGAAGGAAGGCATACAGAGGGATTTTTAACGCTCTTAAAAAATCCGATGACTTTGGCATGGTTTGAACCCGCGACCTTGGGCTAGAAGCTCAGCATACTACCCACTACGCCACCGAAGTCGTCGCAAGTTACGTTCATACGACGGACTGATTGCTAATAACATGGACACAAGTATGCATAGATGATGATAATTGTTATTTTAAGGGGCCTAACATCTAGGTTATCAGCCCCTAATGGTTTGGGTGATAGTGAATGATGAGATGAGAATGAAAACTATAAGTAATACTAACTACAAACTTACAAACTAGAAGAAGAAATGGTAAACAAATAATGAATAAGGCAAATAAAGAACAGGAAGAGAAGAAATGCCCTCAACCCTCGAAGAATGAGGATTGAGGGACTTGGAAGAAAGGAGAGCCATGAATGATAAATAGGAAAGGGAAAGAACAGAGGGCCTGTCCAAAGGTAAGAGGAAACATGGGACGAAACGGACCCAGCTCAGGAATCACTCGGGGTCGCCAAATCCCGAACTCACCAGCCGTGAGCCCCTGACGGTGTAGCAATATCCAGGGTGCACCAGAAGTGGTGGGGATACATACACCCTGCCTCGTCGAGGGCCTTGGGCAGAAGGCAGGAGTTAACATGAAAAGAAGAAGAAGACTGACCCCTCGCAGAAGGAAAGATGAGACAAGGGACAATCAAGGCGGGAAAGGAAGAGACTTCCTTGGTCTCGGATACCCTAACACCATCGGGGTCGGAAAAGAACACGAGTTGACCAAGGAAGGTCGACAGGAAAGAAGACGGAGAGGAGCCCGGCACAAGTAAGTGGAAGCAATGCCGGACTCAGTTGGGGTCCCGTGGTCGCCAACCCACGTCCCACTAGATGTGAAACCCTGGGGGACATGGACACAAGTATGCATAGTGAGGAATAAATGCGGTATGTGTGTTTGTCAAGAAGTAGTGGGTCACGCAAGAGAATCATGCACTGCACATTCTTGCGGCTGGCGCATCGTTTCTGTTTAATTCCTGGTACAGGACAGCTGCACAGAAAAAAAACCACATTTTGTTCCAAAAACTGTGCTATGGTTGGCTTTTTGTAAATCGTTAGAAAAGCACAAAAAAAGCTTAACTCTGAATTTTATAATAATTTGCACGATCATTTTGTCGGAAAACTCAAAAAAACATTGAAAAGCGTTTTTCTTTGAATCGACGTATTTTAAAGAAAAGTTTTTTAAACAAAAAATGTAGAGGACATTGTCACCTACAATTCGTCTCATTGAGGTCATGTCATACGTTTTGAAATGCAGAAGCTAGGTGGCGCCAAAGTTTCAAAAAAAAAGTGTTTTTTCAGTTTTTGTCTAGAAAAAATGTTTTGTTCACAAAAGAGCGAATTAGAAATTTGTTCCTCTCAAAATTGTCTACAACATTTATTGAAACATTTTTTCCTCCGCCTAACCGTTCCAAAGTTATAGGCTGCCGAAGTGTGAAAATTGTACTATTCAGATGGCGCAAAGGTTAATATGAGTACAGTTATGATTGATACGTTGCGATTGTAATAGATATGATTGTTTGAGTTAATTATCAAGCACAGCCCGCGTCCTGTTTGACCGAGCCTTAGGCAGCTGTCCGACACCGGTCCCTGCCAAATTATGCCCACCGCTCTCTCCGCTGTAACAATAGTAGCCTCGACTACGCAGCGTTGCATTTGCTGCGCTATAACTTTGTTTCCTCTGACTTACCGTTCCAAACGTTTAAATAAATGTTGCAGACAATTTTGAGAGGAACAAATTTCTGATTCACTCTTTTGTGAAAAAACTATTTTTTCTAGGACAAAAAGTGAAAAAAAAAACCGCGTTTTTGGAAACTTCGGCGCCGCCAAACTTATGCATTTCAAAACGTATGACATGACCTCAATGAGACGAATTGTAGGTGACAATGTCCTCTACATTGTTTGTTTAAAAAACTTTTCTTTAAAATACGTCAATTCAGAGAAAAACGCTTTTCAATGTTTTTTTTAGTTTTCCGACAAAATGATCGTGCATATTATCCTAAAATTTAGAGTTAAGCTTTTCTTGTGCTTTTATAACGATTTACAAAAAGCCAACCATAGCAGAGTTTTTGGAACAAAACCATTCTAGCTGTACTGTACTAGCCGACATATATGGAAACCTTTAATATCTCAATAAGTACAGGTCAGATTCACAAAATAAGAACATCACTGAACTTGCCACTTGATTCTTAGTTCTTCCAGTGGGTGAAAATAGTATAGTTCCATTTAAGAAACCAAAGTTGCTACCTGTTTCTCGGTAAATAAATCCCAATGGAGGCCGGTAATAAGGCTCCAGTGTTGCACAACGACCAGATTAATTCAAGAAAAGCAATATAATACCGTAGTAATAATTTTACCCTGGAAGTCCTGGGTTCAATTCCCGGTTCTGCCTCGAAATTTGAAAAAGTGGTACGAGGACTGGAACGGGGTCTACTTAGCCTCGGGTGGTTCAAATGAGTAGAGGGGGGTTTAATTCCCACCTCAGTCATCCTCGAAGTGGTTTTCTGTGGTTTCCCACTTCGTCTTCGGGCAAATGCCGGGATGGTTCCTACCGTAAGGCCACGGCCGCCTCCTTCCCTCTTCCTTGCCTATCCAACCTAACCTCCCCCTCCTCCCTTCCCTCATGAGGAGGCCCCTGTTCGCTTTGCAGGCGAGGCCGCCTGGGCGAGGTGCTGATTACACCTAACCAGTTGTATCCACTCCAATTAGATGTTCCCAGCTCTAGGACACTGCCCGTAGAGGCGGTAGTGGCGGGTTCCCTCGCTGAGACCGTGGGAGCCACCAACCTATAAATAAATAAAATAATAATAAATAAATAATAACATGTTTAGTAATAAAAGCTGTACGTTTTCTGTTTAATTTTGTTCTTTAAAAATTCAGAAAATCTTATAGTACGTTACTGTGAACTGTCTGAGAAAGCGAAGCGCGTCAACTGTCTAGGAGCGCTCGTCCGTTTGGTCTTTGTCATTCCCGAGCACCGACCAGATCTCAGTAGTGAAGGGTATGGCAGAGTAAGTTCTATCCCTACAGTTAACTCGGCTGGTCGTCGCCCACTGATTGCAACAAGGGAGCCGAGGCACGGGTGGAGACATCCGTGATGCCGATACTATGTCTTGCAATGTAATTTGTGCGTACTTTGGTTACTTTCTCGTCCTCATATATAACTTAGGTTGTTTTGTTCTCGTGAGGTTTTTACTTAGACTAACTTTAAATGTATTTAATCCGATGACAATGTGATGTTCTCTGAACTGCGACATTCGTGATGAATGAGGTTCATCCGTTTTACCGCGCAATTGAATCCAGTTTTCTCTGATATCAAGCAATCTTTTACCTTAATGAAAATACTGTAACACCCAGAACATTTATCCACCAGCCACCACTGATAAATCCCAAAGTCATAGGACCAACGATTCGCCTGCTAGACATGTTTGAAAAATGTCACTAAACCAATTTTTTCCTGCGCAAAACCATGCACCTTTCACTACACGTTTTTCAAGTCTTTCGGCGCGTCCTCACCTAGTAGTACAGTGCAGCTAGAATGGTTTTGTTCTTAAAACTGTGCTATGGTTGGCTTTTTGTAAATCGTTAGAAAAGCACAAAAAAAAAGCTTAACTCTAAATTTTAGAATAATTTGCACGATCATTTTGTCGGAAAACTCGAAAAAAATATTGAAAAGCGTTTTTCTCTCAATCGACGTATTTTAAAGAAAAGTGTTTTAAACAAAAAATGTAGAGGACATTGTCACCTACAATTCGTCTCATTGAGGTCATGTCATACGTTTTGAAATGCATAAGTTTGGCGGCGCCAAAGTTTCCAAAAACGCGTTTTTTTTTCACTTTTTGTCCTAAAAAAAATAGTTTTTTCACAAAAGAGTGAATCAGAAATTTGTTCCTCTCAAAATTGTCTGCAACATTTATTTAAACGTTTGTTTCCTCCGACTTACCGTTCCAAAGTTATAGCACAGCAAATGCAACGCTGCGTATTCAAGGCTACTATTGTTACTGCGGAGAGAGCGGTGGGCATAATTTAGACAGGGACCGGTGTCGGACAGCTGCCTAAGGCTCAGTCAAACAGGACGCGGGCTGTGTTTGTTAATTAGCTCAAACAATCATATCTATTTCAATCGATCAATCAGAACTGTACACATATTAACCTTTGTGCCATCTGAACAGTACAATTTTAGGCAGACTATAACTTTTCAATGTTTTTTTGAGTTTTCCTACAAAATGATCTTGCAAATTATTCTAAAATTCAGAGTTAAGCTTTTTTGTGCTTTTCTAACGATTTACAAAAAGCCAACCATAGCACAGTTTTTGGAACAAAAGGTATTTTTTCTGTGCAGCTGTCCTGTACTATAGGAAAAAATATGTTCCCGGCTGTCCAGTTTAACTCCATCCACCCTGAATCAGAAATACTTTTAAAAACTTTGGGGATTGGTTCCTTACACCGAAACAAGAAAAGAAGTTCATATACACATATGTCCCAAAATCCTTCGTTTTCGATTTATTAATGAAAGAACATTGTACCGTGTCACATTAATTGACTGCCTGTTGGGAATTGTTTAACACATGGACTCATAGTAAAAAAAAGGTTCCTGACACCGACAGACGGAAAAACTGTGAAATGCACAGGTGTTCCAGACAGGCTCGCCATCAGCACCAGTTTAGGATTAATGTGTGGGCTGGCATTGTAGGTCCATACGTTCTACCAGCACGTCTTACAGGTGCTGTCTCCAGAGACTTTATCCAGAACACCCTTTCAGACTTACTGCATGACAATGTGCCCCTGAAAATACGACAACGTATGTGGTGGATGCATGATGGGGCTCCTGCACACTTTAGTCCCCTTGTTCGCACTGCACTGACGGAGATCTCCCAGGACAGATGGTTGGGCAGAGGAGGAGGACCCGTTCCACGGCTTGCACGGTCCTTTGGACATTTATCTGTGGTGTCAGGAACCTTTTTGATATGAGTTCATGTGTTAAACACTTCCAAACAGGCGGTCAATTAATGTGTCACTGCACAATGTTCTTTCATTAATAACGCGAAAACGAATGATTTTGGGACATATGTGTATATGAACCTTTTTCTTGTTTGGGTGTAAGGAACCAATCCCTAAAGTTTGTAAAAGTATTTCTGAAACACCCTGTATATACAGGGAGTGGCAGAAAGATCTGACGGTTTTTAAATCACAACAACACAAACATTTTAAATGATACAAACTCTTTTATTACTTATAACAGCAAGGTGTACATGTCAATTAATGGAAAACATGAAAGAACAATAGATTTTTAACTTTTAAGATTTGAAGATAACGTCTTTCAAATGATGCCCATTTTTTGCCATGCATTCTTCCAGTCTTGCACTGAAGCTTTGCATAGTCATTAGGCTTCAACTGCTGGACAATAACCATTTTATACGGATGAAAATGCAAATCGAAACACAATATTCGTCTCACTGTTCGATCAGACATTTGCAAAGCTGCAGCTTGTTTACGAGCCGGCCGCCGTGGACTGGTTTCCACAGCTTGTCTCACTCGCTCAACATTTTCTGGTGTCCTGGCTGACCTTGGACGGCCTGTCGACGTACGTTTTAAGGCTGAACCTGTAGCTCTAAAATTACTCACCCATAACAAAATTGTGTTACGAGATGGAACGCGTCCTCTTCGACCCACATTAAAGTGTTGACGGAACTGACGCTGAGTAACGACGCAAGACTCACCACTTAAAAAAAATATGCCTCGAAAACAAACGCACGTTGTTCACCTGTCCACAGCTCCATGGCTACTGAAATGGCATCACGTAGGCTCATCATCGCGCTAATCCACCAACTCGCTCAGCCGTACAACGACATAAACCTTCAGATCTTTTTGCCGCTCCCTGTGTATGTGTATATATATATATTCTGCCTATTCTAATTGGGCAAAAGCGTGTTGACCGACTGAAAATTATAAATTGATAGTTTGTACAGGCAACATTAAAAATGGCTTTAAAAATCACATACTCTTACAATAACTGTATTATTTAACACCCTGTATGCATTAATGGATCTATTACAAAAATGATACACTAAGATGTTCAGAAAAAGAAAGCAAATATTTTAACAGAACAAGAAATAAATTCATTAAAAAAACGCGGTCTGATCTCACCTCAAAATATAGTGAAATGAACAGCTAGCTTAAACTTACCCACGATGTAGCAACTGCAGGAAAGATCTCCCGTCCATGTGTGATGGAGTTTCCACACCCGCAATGTCTAGGAATGTCGGAGCCAAATCTAAGTTCAGTACGATGTCGTCCACACTGCAAGAGAAGACGGGCATGGCTTACAAGTTGCACTCACTTTCAATAACACATCTCATTACAAGCAAATTTATTTGATACTACAATGACCGGCGTAGCTAAATTAGTCCATTTTTACCTTCGAAATGGCTTACAAGGCAACGGTATTTTAGTTTTTAGGATTAGTTTATTGTTTTTAAGTTTTAGTTTACAAACTATACTTTTTTTAATTTTATGTTTTTAGTTTTTAAGCTTGAGTTTTTAAGGTTTTAGTATTTAAGATTTAGTTTTTTAGTTTCTAAGCTTTAATTCTTTAGTTTTTAAGTTTTTAAGCTTTAATCTTTGAGTTTTTAATTTCTTTAGTTTTTAAGCTTTAAATTTTTGTTTTTAAGTTTTTTAGCTTTAGTCTTTGAGTTTTTAAGTTTTTGAGTTTTTATGTTTTAGTTTTTATGTTTTTGAGTTTTTATGCTTTAGTTTTTATGTTTTTGAGTTTTTATGCTTTAGTTTTTGAGTTTTTATGTTTTTGAGTTTTTGTGTTTTTGAGTTTTTATGCTTTAGTTTTTGAGTTTTTATGTTTTTGAGTTTTTATGCTTTAGTTTTTGAGTTTTTATGTTTTAGTTTTTATGTTTTTGAGTTTTTATGCTTTAGTTTTTATGTTTTTGAGTTTTTATGCTTTAGTTTTTGAGTTTTTATCTTTTAGTTTTTATGTTTTTGAGGTTTTATGCTTTAGTTTTTATGTTTTTGAGTTTTTATGCTTTAGTTTTTGAGTTTTTATGCTTTAGTTTTTATGTTTTTGAGGTTTTATGCTTTAGTTTTTATGTTTTTGAGTTTTTATGCTTTAGTTTTTGAGTTTTTATGTTTTAGTTTTTATGTTTTTGAGTTTTTATGCTTTAGTTTTTGAGTTTTTATGTTTTAGTTTTTATGTTTTTGAGTTTTTATGCTTTAGTTTTTATGTTTTTGAGTTTTTATGCTTTAGTTTTTGAGTTTTTATCTTTTAGTTTTTATGTTTTTGAGTTTTTATGCTTTAGTTTTTGAGTTTTTATGTTTTAGTTTTTATGTTTTTGAGTTTTTATGCTTTAGTTTTTATGTTTTTGAGTTTTTATGCTTTAGTTTTTATGTTTTTGAGTATTTATGCTTTAGTTTTTGAGTTTTTATGTTTTTGAGTTTTTATGCTTTAGTTTTTGAGTTTTTATGTTTTAGTTTTTATGCTTTAGTTTTTATGTTTTTGAGTTTTTATGTTTTTGAGTTTTTATGCTTTAGTTTTTGAGTTTTTATCTTTTAGTTTTTATGTTTTTGAGTTTTTATGCTTTAGTTTTTGAGTTTTTATGTTTTTGAGTTTTTATGCTTTAGTTTTTGAGTTTTTATGTTTTAGTTTTTATGTTTTTGAGTTTTTATGCTTTAGTTTTTATGTTTTTGAGTTTTTATGTTTTTGAGTTTTTATGTTTTTAGTTTATAAGTTTTAAAGTTATTTCAATTTTAAATAAATTTCTTAAAAATATTGAAAACGATTTCAATTTTCTTGATATATTCTTGAGTTGGTTGCTTGGTTCTTAAGTTCAGGGGCTGCGAAAACGCGGTCATGTAGCCCCGTGTAGTTTGGGTGTGTGTGTAGAATCTGTCTGATAACCGGTGTTAACTGTGATGACTGTATTAGTGTGTGTATCTGTTTTAATTCAAGTAAGCACTGCAGACGATCAATTTTCAAGTAGTTCCTACTTTTGCCACCAAACGCCACCGTCGACGACTACTAGTTTTAAACTTAGCTACCAGACGTCACCGCAGTCGGCTCTTGGCAACGAACGTAGGAACCTAAGAACGTTGTTTACATTCTTAACCTATACAATTTAGCTTCACACATGTGTAATTAGTGGAAGGTTCTTTAACGACGGCTTTACTTCCCCTCCGAAGGAAGGCATACTGAGGGATTTTTAACGCTCTTAAAAAATCCGACGACTTTGGCCGGATTTGAACCAAGCTCCGCCTTTTCAATAGCAACGTAAAGTCGATTCTTCTCTACGGCTGTGAAACATGGAAAGTCACAAAACCGATCTACAACCAGCTACAGGTGTTCATTAACAGATGTCTGCGTCGCATCATGAATGTGAGGTGGCCGGACATAATCTCAAATGAAGATCTTTGGACCATCACCAATCAACAACCGATTAGCATCCAGATCAAGGAGAGGAAATGGCGCTTG
Source organism: Meconema thalassinum (assembly GCA_946902985.2). NCBI lineage: Eukaryota > Metazoa > Arthropoda > Insecta > Orthoptera > Tettigoniidae > Meconema > Meconema thalassinum. Next base: position 125,106,674 of record OX336398.1, read on the forward strand.
ATTGGTCACACACTAAGGAAGCCGGACGGAGCTATTGAGAGGGCGGTGCTAGACTGGAATCCTCAAGGCGCCAGGAAGCGAGGTCGACCTAAGAAGACCTGGAAGAGGACAATCGAAAATGAAATTGCAGAGGTGGACAAGAACTGGAGTCAAGTGAAGAGAATGGCCAGGAATCGTATTGCGTGGATAAATTTCGCCAAGGCCCTGTGCTCCGGAAGGAGCGGCAGGAATTAAGTAAGTAAGTATGTAAGTAAGTAAGTAAGTAAAAAATCCGACGACTTTGGCCGGATTTGAACCCGCGATCTTGGGCATAGAAGCGCAGCATGCTACCGACTACGCCACCGAAGCCGCCATACATTCTTGAATATAACTTATTTCCAAACTGAAATAGGTTTAAGAGGTTAATTCCTGGCTAGTAATTTTTAGGGGAATATTTTGGTGATTTAAAAGAAAATGTTACATATTCTTGGCGGTATTTCCAAGCTGAAATAGATTTAGGTGTTCCAATTTTGGCCTAATCATTTTTAAGGGAATATTCAGGAGATTTTTTAAAAATGTTACATATTCGTGAAGGTATTTCCAAGCTGAAAAAGGTGGTCTAATTTTTGTCTAATCAATTTTAAAGAAATATTCTGAGGATTTAAAAAGTTGCATATTTTTGAAGGTACCGTATTTCTAAGCTAAAATAGGTTTGGGTGGTCTAATTTTTGGCTAGTCATTTTAAAGGAAATATTCTGGTGATTTTTTTAAATGTTACATATTCTTGAAGGTATTTACAAGCTGATATCAGCTAACTATTCGGCTAGTGATTGTAAGGAAATATTCTGGACATAAAACAAAAACAAAATTGGTGAAACATTATGTCTTAACCGTGCGTCACCAAGTACTTTCATGAAAAGGAAGAAGGAAGGAAGATTGTAGTTTTACGTCACCGTGAATCTAGTGATTATGAGCCACGGGACCTCCTTTTAACGTGGAATCCGAACCACAGGACATGGCATTTCACTTCGAAAATCTCACATGCATTGACCGGGAATGGAACCCGGATCGCCTTGGTGAGAGGCATACAGCTAGACCGCTGAGCCACCACGCCCCTCGATACTTTCATGACATAGATGTATCCTGTATTTGTAAATTATGTGGTAAACAATGTAGTCGGTACCACGTAATCACATGTAAGAACCGGGGACCTTCCATTGTGATATTTTGTGAAGGTGGAAGGTGAAAACATTAATGTATATTCAAATTTATTAACCCTATGCACAATTTGTGTGCTGTATTGTCAGTAAATAAATAGAAATGATTCTTCCTTTTTGTCACGATTTTATTTTGTTGAATTCGAATATTTGTCACTTTAAAACTACTTTGTTCCCACGGCGCGGCGTAGCCATGCGGGTTTAGTCACTCATCACAACCAAGTAGCAAAATCCGCAGACAAATATTTTAAGAAATTCAAACACAATTGTTTTTCCAATATTATTTTTAGAAATGTATTAAAAATTAAAATAACTTAAAAACTAAAAAAACTAAAAGACCTAAAAGCTATACAGTAAAACTTCAAAACCTTGCAAATGTACAAACTAAAATAAACTTAAAAACTCAAGCTGAAAAACTAAAAAACTTTAAAACTACAGCTGAAAAATGTATAAATGTAAAAACATTAAAAACTTAAAATGTTGGGAAATTCTGAACTGACTACTAAGCTTAAATAAGTTAATACAAAACTCAAAAACTAAAATAATATTATTATTAATTATGTGTACAAATAAAGAATATATGAATAAGATAATACTGATTTGTATCAGTCTTTAGCAAATGTGCTGAGCGGTTGTGATCTTTCATCACAGTCTCCAAGATGATACAGAGAGCATAGCTCCCCAATAGGCGACATATGCACTTTTCTGTCGGTTTGTGAAATTTTGGATTTGTACATATTTTACTGTGAAAACCTTGTGCAGCGTAACGCATGAAGAGGTGGCGTAACTTGAAATTTGGTCCTTTCCGTTCGTGATTTTTCATTGCTTCAGTATCGAAAAATTCCCTAGGAATATGACGTGCTTTAGTTTTCCTTTCTTCCAAGATCGCGTCCAAGGCAGCCGTGTTGGGTAGCTTGAAGAGCGATTTGGTATCTTCCAGAAAGAATGTTTCATTTCCAAGAAGATATGCCATTCGATTTTCCGAAAACTTGGATACCTGTAGAATGCGTTTTAAGTACCTGGCTTTTATATTTTCAAGTCGTTTAAAATTTGTTACAGAAATATTATTCCATATGAGATGAATATGCAAAAACTAAATCTTAAAAACAAAACTCCTAAAAACTCAAAAACTTAAGTTTGAATACTAAAATCTTAAAAACTAAAAAGCTAAAGCTTAAAAACTAAAAAATACTTAAAAACTAAAAACTTCAAAACATGAAAGCTAAAGCTTAAAAACTTTAAAACCTAAACACTAACACTTAGAAACATAATCTTAATAATTAAAACTTAAACAACTTGCAATAATTAAAAACGAGAAAAAATAAATATTTAAAAACTTAAACAACTATTATACTTTAAAAAACTTATACAATTTGAAACTTTAAAATTGAAAAATGGAAATTAATACATTAAAATTTAAATTAAAAAAAATAATGAAATTCCATTTCTCTCCGTTCTCTGATAATATACCGCCCGTTGTAACCGAGTTGGTTTTTCTTTATAATGAACTAGCAGAAGTACCCGTTCTTCGAACGGTGTTCGGTGTTAACACCAGACATTATAATAATAATAATAACAATGTTATTGGTGTTACATCCCTTTTAAGTACTGTTGCTTTTAGAGACGCACCAGACATTATCAATTGAGCTACTGTTGCAATGGTTAGCAGCTTGTAATTCCTTCATAAGTTTATCAGAACGAAGTTAATTTTCTGGGAATATCACACACACTGTTAATTTAAGGGCCTTATAATGTGGTTTTCGGAGATCCTTTATAGACTCGCGAATTTTTTGTCTCACATTGAGAAGTGCAACATATGCTTTGGTCGTCCTTCTAGGATAATTTTTATATTTCGCCTATTTTAGCATGTATTTTGAGAAGTTTTTCCCTATATCCACCCTTCTACTGTATGAAAAGTACGGTGAAGAGTTTTATAAATGATTGGTGTATTGACTCATGTTTACCATACCTAATTTTACGATGCACCAAGCATCCGAACATGAGTTATAGGCGTACATAAGGATACACAAGACAGACCGACAGACAATTCTATTGTCTACAACATATCACCCAGAAATCCAAATATGGGTATATCTACCACACAGTATCAAAGAAAATCATCCTTACGATGAACCCGCATGTCGACAAAAAAAAAAAGAAAAGGAAAAAGATTAGTTGAAATGTGCTCTCAAACTAAATTCATCTAACGTGTACTTCCTGACATGAAATAGAATTGAAAGTCTTGTAGATGAAACGCAATACACGTCACATAAAAACTGACCCTCTTCGTTGTGTTGGGTCCCCATACACAGAAAGACCTCTATCATAAATTACAAAAGCTTGTGGTGCATGAAAATTCAGGTTCTTTAGTCTCAAATGGCCCAAATTCCTAAAAGCCGCAAAAAATGCTGATTCAATTCAGGAATTTTTGAAAATAATGTTGTTGTTTGGAGATATAATAGACCTTCTGTACTATATGTCGCACGTGAAAATTGCATGAAAAAATCCTAGATTACCCCTTGACCCCCTTAATTGCATTGGTGAATTATACAGTCTACGTTGGTTCCGTGATAACCTTATATTTGCAAACTTTCACAGAAATGTAATAAATGTAATAAATTGCTTCTTACTGAAATAGATGGAAAGTTGGATGCCACCCTTTGAGATAATGTTGTCATGGTTACGGATTTGCATTCCTTCATTAGTTTGTTAAATTAAATTTAATTAGTTTTCTGGGAATGTTTCAGAAACTGTTGGTTTAAGAGCCTTATAATGTAGTTTTCGAGGACCCTAGAGTTTTATTTCTGGCACCGAGGGGCTTTGTCTCGTCGTTGTACGCCATAATATAATACTACTACTAATAATATAATATAGGGATAGGAATATAATAGACCTGCCATACCACACCCGCAGGTGTAAATCGCGTGAAAAAATTCTAGACTACCCCTTGACCCCCTTAAGCGCATTTTACATATTGATGAAATTTACAGCTTAATTTGGTTCCATAATAACCATCTAGCCGTTTGCAAACTTTCACACTAATGTAATTAATGGAATTGCATTGCGTCTTACAGCAATAGATGGACCTCTGAGAATCTGTTGCTATGGTTATCGGCTTGCATTCGTTCAGTAGTTTATTAAATTAAATTAGTTTTCTGGGAATATCTCAAAAACGGTTGGACGTAGGACCTTAAAATGTGTTTTAGTGCCCCCGGATGTTATCTCTCACATTGAGGGGCTGAAAATGGGCTTTGTCTCGTCCTTCTACTCCTATTTCAGCATGTATTTTAAGGGGGTGTGCCCCCTTTTATGATAGGTACAGAGAAGAGATACATAAATGATTAGTGTCGTGCCTCTGATGGATATCTGTACCAAATTTTGCGTTGATACACCCAGCCGTTCTCGATTTATAAGGGAACAAAGTTGTCCACAATCAAACAAACAGACCGACAGACCAAAACATTATTTTCGCGCGCATCTATCATAAAATAGTCTGAAACGTGTAAATAACTCAAATTTCCGTAGAAATTCAGAAAAAAACCAAACACATTTTCTATTTATATATGTAGAGATATACTGCACGGCTCGGTGTTGACCGTGTTTTATCGCACAAATTTAGGATTTACTCGCTAACCGTTGGAGATAAAGGAAAAGTGAAGCTCGTATGTACCGTCAAAAGTTTGCTATTTCTTAGCGTTCTCTTTTTATTTGATAAGGAAATATGAAGTTTTGATTAAAGTGTGTAGTGACGTCACTAAAATGGTCGCCATTTTTAATAGTGCAAATTATCGAAATAAAATGTATCCTATATGTAAACCTGGTAATTCAGCTACATCCATGCAAAATTTAATTTAAATCGGACCAGTGGTTCTTGCGTTATTGAGTAGCACACAGACAGACAGAAAGACAGACACACACCATCTCATTTTTATATATTAGTATAGCAGAAGTACCCGTCCTTCGAACGGTGTTATATATTAACACCAGACATTATCAATTGAGCTACTGTTGCAATGGTTAGCGGTTTTTCATTCCTTCATAAGTTTATCAGAACGAAGTTAGTTTTCAGGGAATACCTCACACACTGTTAATTTAAGGGCCTTAAAATGTGGTTTTCGGAGACCCCTTATAGACTCGCGTATTTTGTGTCTTACATTGAGAAGCGCAACATATGCTTTGATCGTCCTTCTAGGATAATTTTTTTGTATTTCGCCTATTTTAGCATGTATTTTGAGAAGTTTTTCCCTATATCCACCCTTCTACTGTTTGAAAAGTACGGTGAGGAGTTTTATAAATGATTGGTGTATTGACTCATGTTTACCATACCTAATTTTACGATGCACCACGCCTACGAACACGATTTATAGGCGTACATAAAGATACACAGAAAGACAGACAGACAATTCTATTGTCTACAACATATCACCCAGATATCCAAATATGGGTATATCTGCCATACAGTATCAAACAAAATCATCCTTACGATGAACCCGTATGTCGACAAAAGAAAGATTAGTTAAAATTTGCTCTCAAACTAAATTCACCTAATACACCTCACATAAAAAATGACCCTCTACGTTGTGTTAGGTCCACATACACAGGAAGACCTCTTTCATAAATTATAAAGGCTTGTGGTGCATGCAAATTCAGGTTCTTTAGTCTCAAATGGCCCAAATTCCGAAAAGCCGCAAAAAATGCTGATTCAATTCAGGAATTTTTGAAAATAATGTTGCTGTTTGGAGATATAAAGGATGATTGTAGTTTTACGTGACCATTAATCGCGAGATCATAAGCCACGGGACCTCCATTTTACGTGGAATCTGAACCACAGGGCATGGCATTTCACTTTGCAAATGTTTGGAGATATAATAGTCCTTCTGTACTATATGTCGCACGTGAAAATTGCATGAAAAAATCTAGGTTACCCCTTGACCCCCTTAATTGCATTGATGAATTATACAGACTACGTTCGTTCCGTGATAACCGTATAGCCATTTGCAAACTTTCACAGAAATGTAATAAATAGAGTGACATTACTTCTTACAGAAATAGATGGAAAGTTGGATGCCACCCTTTGAGATAATGTTGTCATGGTTAGCGATTTCCATTCCTTCATTAGTTTGTTAAATTAAATTAGTTTTCTGGGAATATTTCAGATACTTTTGGTTTTAGGGCCTTATAATGTAGTTTTCGGGGACCCTTTAGGGCCCCCAAGTTTTGTTTCTGGCACCGAGGGGCTGAAAATGATTTTTGTCTCGTCCTTCTACTCCTATTTCAGCATGCATTTTAAGGGGCTAGGCCCCATTTTATGAGAGGTACGGAGAAGGGTTACATCAATGATTAGTGTCGTGCCTCTGATGGATATCTGTACCAAATTTTACGTTGATACACCCAGCCGTTCTCGAGTTATAAGGGAACAAATTTGCCCACAGACAATCAAACAAACAGACAGACCAAAACATTATTTTCGCGCGCATCTATCATAAAACAGTCTGAAACGTGTAAATAACCAAATTTCCGTAGAAATTCAGAAGAAAAAAAACAGACAAATTTTCTATTTATATATATATAGAGATATACTGCACCGCTCGGTGTTGACCGTGTTTTATTGCACAAATTTAGGTTATACTCGCTAACCGTCGGAGATACACGAAACGTGATAAGAACCTTTTGGATAGAAAATTAAATGCTAAAGCTCGTGTATACCATCAAAAGTTTGCTATTTCTTAGCGTTCTCTTTTTATTTGAAATGGAAATATGAAATTTTGAAACCAAAGGGTGTAGTGACGTCACAAAAGTAGGTTTTACTCGCTAACCGTTGGAGATACACGAAAAGTGATAAGGACCTTTCGGATAGGAAATGAAATTTCAAAGCTCGTATGTGCCATCAAAAGTTTGCTATTTCCTACCGTTCTCTTTTTATTTGATATGGAAATATGAAATTTTGAAACCAAAGGGTGTAGTGACGTCACTAAAATGGTCGCCATTTCTTAATAGTGCAAAATATTGAAATTAAAAGTATCCTATATGTAAACATGGTATTTCAGCTACATCCATGCAAAATTTCATTTAAATCGGACCAGTGGTTCTTGCGTTATTAGGTAACAGACAGACAGACAGACAGACAGAAAGACAGACACACACCGTCTCATTTTTATATATTAGTATGATGTACATAGATCAGTATTTTCCTATCTGTAAATCCGCTCTGTATGGAGTAAGTTATGTTCCGTGAAACCCGCTCTGTCCTCATATGGACGAGTGTTGAGAGTGACAAAGAACTTGATGATAATCTTCCCATTTAGTCCAGTTGAGGTAGGCGTAAGATGCTATCTCCTGTCGGCAGACTGGCTACTAAATGGAAATCCTGTTCTCAACTTGAGAATTAATTTTCTATAGGAAATGTTATGTCAGTATTGAATCATGACGCCGACAAAATGGACATCTCAGAAGTAGTTTCACGTCCACGGAACTCACTCCAAACTGTTATATATCCTCCATTAAGGAACTAGTCTTCACCATTTCTTGGTATGGTTGTACTTTCTTATGGAGAATATCAATAAATGAGCCGAGAAATAAATTTAACGTGACATGTTGTTTGGCGCTACCTTCAAGAGGGTAACTCCACCAATAAGGCCCTACCTACTATGCAAATGATTTTATGGAATTCAATAAATTAAACAAGAAACGAGTGTTGAGCAGTCAGGACGAAGATTCCACGGTTCTCGCCAATCCAACTTCTGAAATGAATGTACGATAAAATGAATGAATTATGGAACAAACGAATGATAGGATGGATGTCAGATTAAATGACTTTATGCATTAGAAAATTAATTAATGATGGAAAGGATTAATTAGTGAATGAGTTATGGTATTATTTGATAATGGAATGCACCAATGAATTAATTCAATAATTAATTTATGTGGGCATGAGTGATGGAATGAATTAATGAAGCAATGAATTAATTAGTGAATGAGTTATGGTATTAATGAATGATGAAATGCACTAATGAAATAATTTAATAATCAATTAATGATGAAATTAAGTAATTAGTGAATGAGGTATGGTGTTAATGAATGATGGAGTGCACTAATGAATGAATTAATGATGGAATGAGTGAATGTATGATGGATTGAATTAATTAGAGAATAAGTTATGGTATTAATGAAAGATGGAGTGCACTAATGAATGAATTAAATAAATAATTAATGAAATGGCGGAATGAGTGACGGAATGAATGAATTTATTATTAATGATAAATTAATGAGTTATGATATTAAAGGACGGTGGAATACCCTAATGAATCAATTAAATATTTAATTAATGGTGGAATGAGTGAATTAATGTTGAATTGAATTGATTAGTGAATGACATCGTATTGATGGTTGATGGAATGCACTAATGAAAAATGAAAATCCACAGCCTGCTTCCAGTCTCCGACCGGGTCAGGAATGGAATGAATGAAGCCCCCATCTAGCGGCGAGGATATGAACGTGCCGGCTGCCGAGGCCTGACGCACTCCTCCGGGGCAATGATTAAATGAATGACAGATGAAATGAAATGCTAGTGGAGAGTGTTGCTGGAATGAAATGTTGACAGGGAAAACCGGAGTACCCGGAGAAAAACCTGTCTGCCTCCGTTTTGTCCAGCACAGATCTCACATGGAGTGACCGGGATTTGAACCACGGATCCAGCGGTGAGAGGCCGGCGTGCTGCCGCCTAAGCCACGGAGGCTGATGGAATGCACTAATGAATGAATTAAATAGTAAATTCATTAATGGCGGAATGAGTGAATTAATAATGAATTGTCTTAGTTAGTGAACGAGTTTGTTATTAATGGATGACGGATTGCACTAATGAATGATTTAATTAATTCATTAATGGTGGAATGATTGAATTAATGATGAACTGAATTAATTAGCGAATGACTTATCGTATTGATGGTTGATGGAATGCACTAATGAACGAATTAAATAGTTAATTCATTAATGGTGGAATGGTGAATTAATGATGGAATTAATTAATTAGTGAATGAGTAATGATATTAATGGATGATGTAATACAATACAGAATTAATTAAATAATTAGGGCGGAGTAAATAATTGATTAATGGCGGATTGAGTGACGGAATGAGTTTACTAATGGTAGAATTAATTAATTAGTGAATGAGTTATGATATTAATGGATGATGTAATACAATACAGAATTAATTAAATAATTAGGGCGGAGTAAATAATTAATTAATGGCGGATTGAGTGACGGTTGAGTTTACTAATGGTGGAATGAATTAATTAGTAAATGGGCTATGGTATTAATGGATGATGGAATGCACTAATGAATTATTTAAATAAATAATTCATAGAAAAATAAATAAATACATTAATTATGGAATGAATTAATTATTTAATGAGTTTTGGAATTAATGAACGACGGAGGAGGTGAAAGAACGAACGGAGGATTAACATTCCCAACCTCAGATGGTCCTGAAAACTGAATGGATCAATGATTTTTTACAGTTTGAGTTATTTTTACATGCACGCATAGAAAGGTAATCTTAGAACACTGAATAAACAATACATTCAACTGCATGGTTTCCATAAAGCCAACCTGATAGCTTTATCTGCAAGGAAAGCTTGAATTGCAATTTATTTTCCGTTCACTGAGGTAAAAATTAGGCTACATCATTTACAAAAGAATTTAAGAAATACGAGATCAAGATAAAATCTACCATTGGATATATTTATAAAATGACCAGCTGATACGGAATATTAGTTCAAAAATAATATAATAATGGGCAGATGATAATGAACTAAGAATGAACCTACGGAAGACAGAACGTATGATTTTCAGGAGAGGAGGACGTTTACCGAGGGAAGACTACATTGTCTACGGAGAACATGCACTAGCGCCTAAGAACCAGTTCAAATATCTTGGGATCACACTACAAGTAACTGGGACGACTTTCTCGGTGCTTATAAAGGATAGATTAGCTGCTGCACTTAGAAGTATAAGTGACATCAGACCCATACATAGAATGTCACTGAAGACAGACATGAAACTCTTCCAATTCAAGGTGCTACCAACACTCACATACGTAACAGAATTAATTTGTCAATTTCTTGTCACGTAGACAGCTGAAAGAACTGAAAAGCATGAACCCGAGATGTCTCAAAAGGGTTCTAGAGGTATCAAAATTTGCTCGATCTAGATTCGTTTATGTCTTGATAGAAGACCTAGGACTGCAAATGCATTTCCAGCATACAAAGAACTGTTACAAGAGCTACGAGAAAAAAGGGACTCGATCGAAGAAATCTTCTACAATACAGACGCAATGATCAACAAAGATTGGATGAAAGCTGCGACACCTGATGACGCGCTTTGCGATGCACGGTTTCATCATCGTATTAGTTCGAAAATAATCAATAATTATTATTGTTGCAAGATGTGTGTTTGAGTCTTCTGTCTTTTGACTGGTTTGATGCAGCTATCCATGCTTCCCAGTCCTGAGCTAATCGTTTCATCTCTACATAGCTACTACACCCAACATGAGGCAATCTGTTTAACATATTCGAACCTTGGTCTACCCCTACAGTTCTTGTCCTCCACCCTTCCTTCCATAACTAAGCTTGCTATTCCTGGGTGTCTTAGTGTGTGTCTAACCAACCTATCTCTTCTCTTCATTAGCAGTCGCCAGAAACATCTCTCCTCTCCCACTAGTCTTAATACCTCTTCGTTTGTAACCATTAGTTAGTTAGTTAGTTAGTTATTGTTGTTTTAAGGGGCAGAACTACGAGGTCATCTGCCCCATCTACTCATCTGATCATCATTCTCCTGTAACACCACATTTCAAACGCTTCAATTTTCCTCTTTTCTACTGCACCAATAGTCCAAGATATACAATTCGTTATTATGTAAAGTCTAAATTATTGATCTAAACATTTACTTATTGGTCTTAAGTTTTACAGACACAGCCAACTTATTGAAACGTGTGTGTTCTACGAGGGAAGTTCCTAAAATAATTTCGTAATTTTTTCCCAGGGACCCTTTATTGCCAAACTGACATACACCATGACATCATGAACTATACTCCTTGCACTATCATTGGAGCATGTGATGGGCCCGGGCACAATCAATACACAGTGTGGAGCCCACGTCTGACACCATTATGCGCCTGACCACTAACACCATGTCCTGTATTCCAGCAATGTTGTTTTCATTCGTGAATGTGGAGGGACGCCCACTTCGATCTTCATCCTCCACACTCTGACGTCCTTCACTGAGCATGCGACCATTTGGCTTAACATGACCGCTTCACTATACACGGTCTCTAGGCTGACACACTGGTCCCACGTGCCCATTCATACTGAATAACATCACCCACTTCCATTGGCGACCACGTGGTCAGTACACGTCTGTCTACCATCATGAGTTGTACTAGAATGATATTGAGCACGCCGGTCTGCTGCTCCTCTATCATCGTCAGCGCTCTGCGTATGCGCTGACGCTACTTCCGTCGTTCAACCATCCACGGGTGAGGATTCTTATGGTGATTGTTTGTGTCGCCTGGTGTACCATCCGCTCGTGCAATAAATTGACGAAACTTATTTTCGGAACGTTCCTCGTATTACCAGCAATTCCTTCTACCATGTAGTATTACAAATGTGGGAATATTAAACATATTTTTTCCACTTGGGACTCATGAGGTCAGCTGTCCCAATCTCCTAAAATAAATTAGCATAAAATCTTTCCACTTGTTTTCAAAATGTAATAATAATAATAGTAAGAAGATGGAGAAGAAGGAGGAATAAATTGTATAAGAGAAGAAGGCACTGTGGACAGAGAGATTTTTCGTAAGAAGGTGTTAAGTATGGAAGGATTCCAGGAAAGAGTGGAAAGAAACCTGGGGCGAAGTAGTCTGAGAACAGAAAGCAGCAGCATAGTCTAAAAATGAAGAAATACTGGGAAGAACTGAAGAGAAAACAACAAAGAGTAAAGAATTAAAATAGGCGCGTGGCCCATAGCAGGCCTCATCGGAAAGAATAATAATAATAATAATAATAATAATAATAATTTTTAAATCTCGAGTAAAACTTATCGAAAAACAAGAAAGGAAAATCCTCATGAAAATCTCAGGACCCCAAAGTGTGAAAATGGAATTTGAATGAAAAAGAAATCACATGATATTTATCAAGTTACAGAAAAAATCACAGGCACCATAAGGAAACGGTGGTTACAGTTTTACGGACACCTAATATACACACATCAAAAAAATTTTTGCATCACCTCGGTTCCAAGAGTTCCGGAACCTTTAAATACAAAGGGAATAGAGATCAACACAAACAACATTTCAGCTCGTTTTATTGCTCATGAGACCCACACATTGCATGTTGTACCATCATACAGCTAGACTTTCAGCATTTGTGGTCCAGATTGCAGTACACACCACTACCTCTAATACCCAGTAGCACGTCCTCTTGCATTGATGCATGCCTGTATTCGTCGTGGCATACTATCCACAAGTTCATCAAGACACTGTTGGTCCAAATTGTCCCACTCCTCAACGACAATTCGGCGTAAATCTCTCAGAGTGGTTGGTGGGTCAAGACGTCCATAAACAGCCCTTTTCAACATATCCCAGGCATGTTCGATAGGGTTCATGTCTGGCGAACATGCTGGCCACTGTAGTCGAGCGATGTCGTTATCTTGAAGGAACGCATTCACAAGATGTGCACGATGAGGTCGAGAATTGTCGTCCATGAAGACAAATGCCTCTCCAATATTCTGCCGATATGGTTGCACTATGGGTCGGAGGATGTCATTCAGGTATCGTAAAGCCGTTTCGGAGCCTTCCATGACCACCAGTGGCGTACGTCGGCCCCACATAATGCCACCCCAAAACATCAGGGAACCACCACCTTGCTGCACTCGCTGGACAGTGTGTCTAAGACGTTCAGCCTGACCAGGGTGCCTCCAAACACGTCTCCGACGATTGTCTGGTTGAAGGCATATGCGACACTCATCGGTGAAGAGAACGTGATGCCAATTCCGTGGGGTCCATTCAGCATGTTGTTGGGCCCATCTGTACCGCGCTGCATGGTGTCGGGGTTGCAAAGCTGGACCTCGCCATGGACGTCGGGAGTGAAGTTGCGCATCATGCAGCCTATTGCGCACAGTTTGAGTTGAAACACGACGTCCTGTGGCTGAACGAAACGCATTATTCAACATGGTGGCATTGCTGTCAGGGTTCCTCCGAGCGGCAATCCGTAAGTAGCGGTCATCCACTACAGTAGTAGCCCTTGGGCGGCCTGAGCGAGGCCTGTCATCGACAGTTCCTGTATCTCTGTACCTCCTCCATGTCCGAACAACATCGCTTTGGTTCACTCTGAGACGCCTGGAAACTTCCCTTGTTGAGAGCCCTTCTTGACACAAAGTAACAATGCGGACGCGATCGAACTGCGGTATTGACCTTCTAGGCATGGTAGAACTACAGACAACATGAGCAGCGTACCTTCGTCCTGATGGAATGACTGGAACTGATCGGCTGTCGTACCCCCTCCGTCTAATAGGCCCTGCTCATGCATGGTTGTTTACATCTTTGAGCAGTTTTAGTGACATCTATGAACAGTCAAAGGGACTGTATCTTGGATACAATATACACAGTCAACGTCTATATGCCGGAGATCTGGGAACCGAGGTGATGCAAAACTTTTTTTGATGTGTGTAGAATGGATAATAACAGGCTCACAAAGAACATTTTCAACCTAGCCTTATCAATGAAAAATAAAAACAAATGGCTAAAAGAAAAGACATAAATGAAATTGGCTGTCATCAAGAAACTATTGAAGACAGAACGAAATTCAGAACTTAAATTCACAAACACAAGTTTTCTGAGAAGCCTAGCCGACAAAATACATGATGGACAGAACAGCGTAAAAGGGAACACAGTGAGAGGATGAAGAGATATTGGGAAGTGAAGAAGAAAAGGTGCTATCAAGTTCAAACGCGCTGCTTAATTGGGCACAACGAAAAAAAGAAAAACATATTGTACCCGTTAAAAACGGGCACAATATTTATATATATACAGTCGATTTACCCTCTAGGGTTGGCTTTTCCCTCAGACACAGCGAGGGATCCCACCTTTACCGCCTCCAGGGCAGTGTCCTGGAGCTTCAAACATTGGATCAGGGGATACAACTGGGGAGGTGGGACCAGCACCTCGCCCAGGCGGCCTCACCTGCAAAGCGAACAGGGGCCTTTTGAGGGATGGGAAGGAAAGGGAAGTTTGGGAGGGATAGGCAAGGAAGAGGGAAGGAGGCCGTCGTGGCCGGCATTTGCTTGGAGACGAAGTGGGGAAACCACGGAAAACCACTTCAAGGATGGCTGAGGTGGGAATTGAACCTTGGACCTCCGGGGTGGCAACTAAGCACGCTGACCACTACACCACGGAGGCTAAAATATCAAATTATAATAATAATAATAATAATAATAATACAATACTGACACGGTGCCGGGTTCGATGTCCGGACCTCTGACTAGGAAGGGGACCCGCACGTCGAACTCGAAGGGAAAGGATTTTCCTTTGACGAGTCCGAACTGTCCCAAGTGATAACCGTGATCCGAGGTGTAGACAATGTACGTGTTGTCCAACTCTCCGAGTGCCCGCAACTCCTGGCAGATCTGCAACACATTAAACACGTAACACTTTAGCGGCTAGACGGGGCAAATTGATTATCAGCCTCGAAACACGTAACAAGCCATCTTGATCTACTGAGTCCCATAGAACCAAAAACTCACACATTAAAATGAAAAAGGAATGGAAGTATCGTAGTATTTATTATTTAATAATTAATATTGTGGCATTTATTAATTAATAATTAATATTGTGGCATTTATTAATTAATGATTAATAACGGGGCATTTATTAATTAATAATTAATATTGTGGCATTTATTAATTAATAATGAATATTGTGGCATTTATTAATTAATATTGTAGCATTTATTAATTAATAATTAATATCGTAGCATTTATTAATTAATATTGTAGCTTTTATTAATTAATAATTAATATTGTAGCTTTTATTAATTAATAATTAATATCGTAGCATTTATTAATTAATAATTAATATTGTAGCTTTTATTAATTAATAATTAATATCGTAGCATTTATTAATTAATAATTAATATTGTAGCGTTTATTAATTAATAATTATATTCCAGCATTTATTAATTAATAAATAAATATATTCTAGCATTTATTAATTCATAATTAATATTGTAGCATTTATTAACTAATAATTAATATTGCAGCATTTATTAATTAATAATTATATTCTAGAAAGATAGTATATTGGCTTTCACGGCCGGTGAATTAAAACTCAGCAATTCTTCTAGGTTTGTGCCGTGTCTTGTGTGGGGTTTCGCCTAGGACACCAAGCTAGGCTCATCGGCGGGCTCTTGGTGTCCCCGTCCGGACCCCCACAGGAGTGACGAACTGCGCGCCACCTCCCTTTATATAAGGTGCAACTGCACCACTTGACTACGAGAACTGAAAGCTCAAGCAGCCTTAACCTCCCTATGAAGGCTTCCAAAAAGATAGTATATTGGCTTTCACGGCTGGTGAATTAAAACTCAGCAATTCTTCTAGGTTTGTGCCGTGTCTTGTGTGGGGTTTCGCCTAGGACACCAAGCTAGGCTCATCGGCGGGCTCTTGGTGTCCCCGCCCGGACCCCCACAGGAGTGACGAACTGCGCGCCACCTCCCTTTATATAAGGTGCAACTGCACCACTTGACTACGAGAACTGAAAGCTCAAGCAGCCTTAACCTCCCTATGAAGGCTTCCAAAAAGATAGTATATTGGCTTTCACGGCCGGTGAATTAAAACTCAGCAATTCTTCTAGGTTTGTGCCGTGTCTTGTGTGGGGTTTCGCCTAGGACACCAAGCTAGGCTCATCGGCGGGCTCTTGGTGTCCCCGCCCGGACCCGCACAGGAGTGACGAACTGCGCGCCACCTCCCTTTATATAAGGTGCAACTGCACCACTTGACTACGAGAACTGAAAGCTCAAGCAGCCTTAACCTCCCTATGAAGGCTTCCAAAAAGATAGTATATTGGCTTTCACGGCCGGTGAATTAAAACTCAGAAATTCTTCTAGGTTTGTGCCGTGTCTTGTGTGGGGTTTCGCCTAGGACACCAAGCTAGGCTCATCGGCGGGCTCTTGGTGTCCCCGCCCGGACCCCTACAGGAGTGACGAACTGCGCGCCACCTCCCTTTATATAAGGTGCAACTGCACCACTTGACTACGAGAACTGAAAGCTCAAGCAGCCTTAACCTCCCTATGAAGGCTTCCAAAAAGGTAGTATATTGGCTTTCACGGCCGGTGAATTAAAACTCAGCAATTCTTCTAGGTTTGTGCCGTGTCTTGTGTGGGGTTTCGCCTAGGACACCAAGCTAGGCTCATCGGCGGGCTCTTGGTGTCCCCGCTCGGACCCCCACAGGAGTGACGAACTGCGCGCCACCTCCCTTTATATAAGGTGCAACTGCACCACTTGACTACGAGAACTGAATGCTCAAGCAGCCCTAACCTCCCTATGAAGGCTTCCAAAAAGATAGTATATTGGCTTTCACGGCCGGTGAATTAAAACTCAGCAATTCTTCTAGGTTTGTGCCGTGTCTTGTGTGGGGTTTCGCCTAGGACACCAAGCTAGGCTCATCGGCGGGCTCTTGGTGTCCCCGCCCGGACCCCCACAGGAGTGACGAACTGCGCTCCACCTCCCTTTATATAAGGTGCAACTGCACCACTTGACTACGAGAAATGAAAGCTCAAGCTGCCTTAACCTCCCTATGAAGGCTTCCAAAAAGATAGTATATTGGCTTTCACGGCCGGTGAATTAAAACTCAGCAATTCTTCTAGGTTTGTGCCGTGTCTTGTGTGGGGTTTCGCCTAGGACACCAAGCTAGTCTCATCGGCGGGCTCTTGGTGTCCCCGCCCGGACCCCCACAGGAGTGACGAACTGCGCGCCACCTCCCTTTATATAAGGTGCAACTGCACCACTTGACTACGAGAACTGAAAGCTCAAGCAGCCTTAACCTCCCTATGAAGGCTTCCAAAAAGATAGTATATTGGCTTTCACGGCCGGTGAATTAAAACTCAGCAATTCTTCTAGGTTTGTGCCGTGTCTTGTGTGGGGTTTCGCCTAGGACACCAAGCTAGGCTCATCGGCGGGCTCTTGGTGTCCCCGCCCGGACCCCCACAGGAGTGACGAACTGCGCGCCACCTCCCTTTATATAAGGTGCAACTGCACCACTTGACTACGAGAACTGAAAGCTCAAGCAGCCTTAACCTCTCTATGAAGGCTTCCAAAAAGATAGTAAATTGGCTTTCACGGCCGGTGAATTAAAACACGGCACAAACCTAGAAGAATTGCTGAGTTTTAATTCACCGGCCGTGAAAGCCAATATACTATCTTTTTGGAAGCCTTCATAGGGAGGTTAAGGCTGCTTGAGCTTTCAGTTCTCGTAGTCAAGTGGTGCAGTTGCACCTTATAGAAAGGGAGGTGGCGCGCAGTTCGTCACTCCTGTGGGGGTCCGGGCGGGGACACCAAGAGCCCGCCGATGAGCCTAGCTTGGTGTCCTAGGCGAAACCCCACACAAGACACGGCACAAACCTAGAAGAATTGCTGAGTTTTAATTCACCGGCCGTGAAAGTCAATATACTATCTTTTTGGAAGCCTTCATAGGGAGGTTAAGGCTGCTTGAGCTTTCAGTTCTCGTAGTCAAGTGGTGCAGTTGCACCTTATATAAAGGGAGGTGGCGCGCAGTTCGTCACTCCTGTGGGGGTCCGGGCGGGGACACCAAGAGCCCGCCGATGAGCCTAGCTTGGTGTCCTAGGCGAAACCCCACACAAGACACGGCACAAACCTAGAAGAATTGCTGAGTTTTAATTCACCGGCCGTGAAAGCCAATATACTATCTTTTTGGAAGCCTTCATAGGGAGGTTAAGGCTGCTTGAGCTTTCAGTTCTCGTAGTCAAGTGGTGCAGTTGCACCTTATATAAAGGGAGGTGGCGCGCAGTTCGTCACTCCTGTGGGGGTCCGGGCGGGGACACCAAGAGCCCGCCGATGAGCCTAGCTTGGTGTCCTAGGCGAAACCCCACACAAGACACGGCACAAACCTAGAAGAATTGCTGAGTTTTAATTCACCGGCCGTGAAAGCCAATATACTATCTTTTTGGAAGCCTTCATAGGGAGGTTAAGGCTGCTTGAGCTTTCAGTTCTCGTAGTCAAGTGGTGCAGTTGCACCTTATATAAAGGGAGGTGGCGCGCAGTTCGTCACTCCTGTGGGGGTCCGGGCGGGGACACCAAGAGCCCGCCGTTGAGCCTAGCTTGGTGTCCTAGGCGAAACCCCACACAAGACACGGCACAAACCTAGAAGAATTGCTGAGTTTTAATTCACCGGCCGTGAAAGCCAATATTCTATCTTTTTGGAAACCTTCATTGGGAGGTTAAGGCTGCTTGAGCTTTCAGTTCTCGTAGTCAAGTGGTGCAGTTGCACCTTATATAAAGGGAGGTGGCGCGCAGTTAGTCACTCCTGTGGGGGTCCGGGCGGGGACACCATGAGCCCGCCGATGAGCCTAGCTTGGTGTCCTAGGCGAAACCCCACACAAGACACGGCACAAACCTAGAAGAATTGCTGAGTTTTAATTCACCGGCCGTGAAAGCCAATATACTATCTTTTTGGAAGCCTTCATAGGGAGGTTAAGGCTGCTTGAGCTTTCAGTTCTCGTAGTCAAGTGGTGTAGTTGCACCTTATATAAAGGGAGGTGGCGCGCAGTTCGTCACTCCTGTGGGGGTCCGGGCGGGGACACCAAGAGCCCGCCGATGAGCCTAGCTTGGTGTCCTAGGCGAAACCCCACACAAGACACGGCACAAACCTAGAAGAATTGCTGAGTTTTAATTCACCGGCCGTGAAAGCCAATATACTATCTTTTTGGAAGCCTTCATAGGGAGGTTAAGGCTGCTTGAGCTTTCAGTTCTCGTAGTCAAGTGGTGCAGTTGCACCTTATATAAAGGGAGGTGGCGCGCAGTTCGTCACTCCTGTGGGGGTCCAGACGGTGACACCAAGAGCCCGCCGATGAGCCTAGCTTGGTGTCCTAGGCGAAACCCCACACAAGACACGGCACAAACCTAGAAGAATTGCTGAGTTTTAATTCACCGGCCGTGAAAGCCAATATACTATCTTTTTGGAAGCCTTCATAGGGAGGTTAAGGCTGCTTGAGCTTTTAGTTCTCGTAGTCAAGTGGTGCAGTTGCACCTTATATAAAGGGAGGTGGCGCGCAGTTCGTCACTCCTGTGGGGGTCCGAGCGGGGACACCAAGAGCCCGCCGATGAGCCTAGCTTGGTGTCCTAGGCGAAACCCCACACAAGACACGGCACAAACCTAGAAGAATTGCTGAGTTTTAATTCACCGGCCGTGAAAGCCAATATACTATCTTTTTGGAAGCCTTCATAGGGAGGTTAAGGCTGCTTGAGCTTTCAGTTCTCGTAGTCAAGTGGTGCAGTTGCACCTTATATAAAGGGAGGTGGCGCGCAGTTCGTCACTCCTGTGGGGGTCCGGGCGGGGACACCAAGAGCCCGCCGATGAGCCTAGCTTGGTGTCCTAGGCGAAACCCCACACAAGACACGGCACAAACCTAGAAGAATTGCTGAGTTTTAATTCACCGGCCGTGAAAGCCAATATACTATCTTTTTGGAAGCCTTCATAGGGAGGTTAAGGCTGCTTGAGCTTTCAGTTCTCGTAGTCAAGTGGTGCAGTTGCACCTTATATAAAGGGAGGTGGCGCGCAGTTCGTCACTCCTGTGGGGGTCCGGGCGGGGACACCAAGAGCCCGCCGATGAGCCTAGCTTGGTGTCCTAGGCGAAACCCCAAACAAGACACGGCACAAACCTAGAAGAATTGCTGAGTTTTAATTCACCGGCCGTGAAAGCCAATATACTATCTTTTTGGAAGCCTTCATAGGGAGGTTAAGGCTGCTTGAGCTTTCAGTTCTCGTAGTCAAGTGGTGCAGTTGCACCTTATATAAAGGGAGGTGGCGCGCAGTTCGTCACTCCTGTGGGGGTCCGGGCGGGGACACCAAGAGCCCGCCGATGAGCCTAGCTTGGTGTCCTAGGCGAAACCCCACACAAGACACGGCACAAACCTAGAAGAATTGCTGAGTTTTAATTCAGCGGCCGTGAAAGCCAATATACTATCTTTTTGGAAGCCTTCATAGGGAGGTTAAGGCTGCTTGAGCTTTCAGTTCTCGTAGTCAAGTGGTGCAGTTGCACCTTATATAAAGGGAGGTGGCGCGCAGTTCGTCACTCCTGTGGGGGTCCGGGCGGGGACACCAAGAGCCCGCCGTTGAGCCTAGCTTGGTGTCCTAGGCGAAACCCCACACAAGACACGGCACAAACCTAGAAGAATTGCTGAGTTTTAATTCACCGGCCGTGAAAGCCAATATTCTATCTTTTTGGAAACCTTCATAGGGAGGTTAAGGCTGCTTGAGCTTTCAGTTCTCGTAGTCAAGTGGTGCAGTTGCACCTTATATAAAGGGAGGTGGCGCGCAGTTCGTCACTCCTGTGGGGGTCCGGGCGGGGACACCATGAGCCCTCCGATGAGCCTAGCTTGGTGTCCTAGGCGAAACCCCACACAAGACACGGCACAAACCTAGAAGAATTGCTGAGTTTTAATTCACCGGCCGTGAAAGCCAATATACTATCTTTTTGGAAGCCTTCATAGGGAGGTTAAGGCTGCTTGAGCTTTCAGTTCTCGTAGTCAAGTGGTGTAGTTGCACCTTATATAAAGGGAGGTGGCGCGCAGTTCGTCACTCCTGTGGGGGTCCGGGCGGGGACACCAAGAGCCCGCCGATGAGCCTAGCTTGGTGTCCTAGGCGAAACCCCACACAAGACACGGCACAAACCTAGAAGAATTGCTGAGTTTTAATTCACCGGCCGTGAAAGCCAATATACTATCTTTTTGGAAGCCTTCATAGGGAGGTTAAGGCTGCTTGAGCTTTCAGTTCTCGTAGTCAAGTGGTGCAGTTGCACCTTATATAAAGGGAGGTGGCGCGCAGTTCGTCACTCCTGTGGGGGTCCGGGCGGGGACACCAAGAGCCCGCCGATGAGCCTAGCTTGGTGTCCTAGGCGAAACCCCACACAAGACACGGCACAAACCTAGAAGAATTGCTGAGTTTTAATTCACCGGCCGTGAAAGCCAATATACTATCTTTTTGGAAGCCTTCATAGGGAGGTTAAGGCTGCTTGAGCTTTCAGTACTCGTAGTCAAGTGGTGCAGTTGCACCTTATATAAAGGGAGGTGGCGCGCAGTTCGTCACTCCTGTGGGGGTCCAGACGGTGACACCAAGAGCCCGCCGATGAGCCTAGCTTGGTGTCCTAGGCGAAACCCCACACAAGACAAGGCACAAACCTAGAAGAATTGCTGAGTTTTAATTCACCGGCCGTGAAAGCCAATATACTATCTTTTTGGAAGCCTTCATAGGCAGGTTAAGGCTGCTTGAGCTTTCAGTTCTCGTAGTCAAGTGGTGCAGTTGCACCTTATATAAAGGGAGGTGGCGCGCAGTTCGTCACTCCTGTGGGGGTCCGGGCGGGGACACCAAGAGCCCGCCGATGAGCCTAGCTTGGTGTCCTAGGCGAAACCCCACACAAGACACGGCACAAACCTAGAAGAATTGCTGAGTTTTAATTCACCGGCCGTGAAAGCCAATATACTATCTTTTTGGAAGCCTTCATAGGGAGGTTAAGGCTGCTTGAGCTTTCAGTTCTCGTAGTCAAGTGGTGCAGTTGCACCTTATATAAAGGGAGGTGGCGCGCAGTTCGTCACTCCTGTGGGGGTCCGGGCGGGGACATCAAGAGCCCGCCGATGAGCCTAGCTTGGTGTCCTAGGCGAAACCCCACACAAGACACGGCAGAAACCTAGAAGAATTGCTGAGTTTTAATTCACCGGCCGTGAAAGCCAATTTACTATCTTTTTGGAAGCCTTCATAGGGAGGTTAAGGCTGCTTGAGCTTTTAGTTCTCGTAGTCAAGTGGTGCAGTTGCACCTTATATAAAGGGAGGTGGCGCGCAGTTCGTCACTCCTGTGGGGGTCCGAGCGGGGACACCAAGAGCCCGCCGATGAGCCTAGCTTGGTGTCCTAAGCGAAACCCCACACAAGACACGGCACAAACCTAGAAGAATTGCTGAGTTTTAATTCACCGGCCGTGAAAGCCAATATACTATCTTTTTGGAAGCCTTCATAGGGAGATTAAGGCTGCTTGAGCTTTCAGTTCTCGTAGTCAAGTGGTGCAGTTGCACCTTATATAAAGGGAGGTGGCGCGCAGTTCGTCACTCCTGTGGGGGTCCGGGCGGGGACACCAAGAGCCCGCCGATGAGCCTAGCTTGGTGTCCTAGGCGAAACCCCACACAAGACACGGCACAAACTTAGAAGAATTGCTGAGTTTTAATTCACCGGCCGTGAAAGCCAATATACTATCTTTTTGGAAGCCTTCATAGGGAGGTTAAGGCTGCTTGAGCTTTCAGTTCTCGTAGTCAAGTGGTGCAGTTGCACCTTATATAAAGGGAGGTGGCGCGCAGTTCGTCACTCCTGTGGGGGTCCGGGCGGAGACACCAAGAGCCCGCCGATGAGCCTAGCTTGGTGTCCTAGGCGAAACCCCACACAAGACACGGCACAAACCTAGAAGAATTGCTGAGTTTTAATTCACCGGCCGTGAAAGCCACTATACTATCTTTTTGGAAGCCTTCATAGGGAGGTTAAGGCTGCTTGAGCTTTCAGTTCTCGTAGTCAAGTGGTGCAGTTGCACCTTATATAAAGGGAGGTGGCGCGCAGTTCGTCACTCCTGTGGGGGTCCGGGCGGGGACACCAAGAGCCCGCCGATGAGCCTAGCTTGGTGTCCTAGGCGAAACCCCACACAAGACACGGCACAAACCTAGAAGAATTGCTGAGTTTTAATTATATTCTAGCATTTATTAATTAATAATTACTATTCTAGCATTTATTAATTAATAATTATATTCTAGCATTTATTAATTAATAATTACTATTCTAGCATTTATTAATTAATAATTATATTCTAGCATTTATTAATTAATAATTATATTCTAGCATTTATTAATTAATAATTATATTCTAGCATTTATTAATTAATAATTATATTCTAGCATTTATTAATTAATAATTACTATTCTAGCATTTATTAATTAATAATTATATTCTAGCATTTATTAATTAATAATTATATTCTAGCATTTATTAATTAATAATTATATTCTAGCATTTATTAATTAATAATTATATTCTAGCATTTATTAATTAATAAATATATTCTAGCATTTATTAATTATTGATTATTTTCCAGCATTTATTAATTAATAATTATATTCTAGCATTTATTAATTAATAATTACTATTCTAGCATTTATTAATTAATAATTATATTCCAGCATTTATTAATTAATAAATAAATATATTCTAGCATTTATTAATTAATAATTAATATTGTAGCATTTATTAATTAATAATTATATTCTAGAATTTATTAATTAATAATTATATTCTAGCATTTATTAATTAATAATTATATTCTAGCATTTATTAATTAATAATTACTATTCTAGCATTTCTTAATTCATAAATATATTCTAGCATTTATTAATTAATAATTATATTCTAGCATTTATTAATTAATAATTATATTCTAGCATTTATTAATTAATAATTATATTCTAGCATTTATTAATTAATAAATATATTCTAGCATTTATTAATTAATAATTATTTTCCATCATTTATTAATTAATAATTATATTCTAGCATTTATTAATTAATAATTATATTCTAGCATTTGTTAATTAATAATTACTATTCTAGCATTTATTAATTAATAATTATATTCTAGCATTTATTAATTAATAAATATATTCTAGCATTTATTAATTAATAATTATTTTCCAGCATTTATTAATTAATAATTATATTCTAGCATTTATTAATTAATAATTATATTCTAGCATTTATTAATTAATAATTACTATTCTAGCATTTATTAAGTAATAATTATATTCTAGCATTTATTAATTAATAATTATATACTAGCATTTATTAATTAATAATTAATATTGTAGTTTTCAGTCGATCAACACAAAAGTCATTCCAATTACTGGAATATATGAAAAACCTGAAATAAATTACATATGATTAAGATTTATATACAGGGCTATATTTGTATGTCAGCACCGTCGCGCGTCCACTCAGCCGTTGCCCGTGCATCGGCCGACCGCGGATGATGTAATTCCCCATGTTATCTCTATGCGCACTCGTCTCGTCAGCTGCATCTGTCACCGCCGCTTAGCAATTACACCAGCTGCGGTCAGCCGATACACGGGCAACAGCCGAGTGGTCGCGCGACGGTGCTGACATACAAATATAGCCCTGTATATTGTTAAGGACTACTGAAGAAGAAGAACGAGAAGGAGAAGATGAAGAAGAAGAGAAAGACGGAGAAGAAGATGAAGAAGAAGAAGAGGAAGACGGAGAAGAAGAAGAAGAAGAAGGAGGAGGAGAAAAAGACAAAGAAGTAGAGGACGACGAAGAAGAAGGAGGAGGAGATGGAAAGGAAGATTGTAGTTTTACGTGACCGTGAATCTTGAGATTATGAGCCACTGGACTCCTTTTTTACGTGGAATCCGAACCACAGGACATGGCATTTCACTTCGAAAATCTCACATGCATTGACTGGGAATCGAACCCAGTCTACCTTGGTGAGAGGCCAACAGCTTAACCGCTGCGCCACCATGCCTCCAATAGAAGAAAAAAAGGAGGAGAAGAAGAAGAGGGAGGTGAAGAGGAGAAGAAGGAGAACCGGAGGGAGAAGAAGGAGAAGGAGAAGAAGAAGAAGGAGAGGGAGAAGAAGAAGGAGAAGAAGAAGGAGAACCAGAGGGAGAAGAAGGAGGAGAAGGAGGAGGAGAAGAAGAAGTTGGGAAAGGATAAGAAAAGGAGGAGAAGAAGGAGGAGGAGAAGGAGAAGAAGGAGGAGAAGAAAAGGAGGAGATGAAGGAGGAGGAGAAGGAGAAGAAGGAGGAGAAGGAGAAGAAGAAGGATGAGAAGAAGAAGGAGGAGGAGGAGGAGGAGAAGGAGAAGGAGGAGGAGGAGAAGAAGAAGGAGGAGGAGAAGGAGGAGAAGAAGAAGGAGGAGGAGAAGGAGAAGAAGGAGGAGAAGGAGAAGGAGGAGAAGGAGGTGAAGAAGAAGGAGGAGAAGGAGGAGGAGAAGGAAGAGGAGAAGAAGAAGGAGGAGAAGGAGGTGAAGAAGAAGGAGGAGAAGAAGAAGATAATTTTATTAATTTTACGTCCCTTTTAACTACTCTGGCTTTTAGAAACGACGGGGTGCCGGAATTTAGCCCCGAAGGGGATTTTTAACGTGCCAGTAAATCTACTGACATGTCTCCCTTACATTTGCGCACCCTCAAATGTCAGCTGACTGCGCCAGGATACGATCCTGCATCCTAAAAGAAGAGGAAGAAGAATAAGAAAACTAAGCCATGTGAGATATGTTTCGCTCGTCAAGCAAGCATCATCAGATCCAAAACTGCAAGACAAATAACTCTACAAAACACTACCAAACCCACCGTGACACCCACAGACAGTCTCTGTCCTCCAAACACAAATACCCTGTCAGAAAACTTAGTAAGTGTGGTAATTATTATTGATAAATATTAAAGCACTAGCAGTAGTACCCGGCTTCGCCCTGTGGAATGATGATAATGTCTCAAAGTCTCCTTAGAAATATAATGGACTTAAAATCTAGGTAATTTGCCCTTTTGATAAGGATGATAATGAAAACTACTGTTGAATTACACGTCAAACTTGCAAACTACCATAATAGAAATTCATATTTCAAAATTCACAGGCTAGGAAGACTTATTGTGTGTGGTGATTAATGGTGTAATGGGCGTAACATCTAGGTTATTTGCCCATATGATGACGATGATAATTGAAACTACTACCGTTATTGAATTGACCCTTCAACTTATAATGTACACAATGTAGTGTAATAAAAATAAATTTAAAAAAAATCACAGTCGAGAAAGACTTTATGCGGCGGTAAATAGTGGTATGATGCGCGTAACATCTAGGTCATTTGCACTTATGATGATAATAAGGTAATGAAAAAATGACTACTTAACGAACATGGTGTAATTTTGAAACTGATATAAGTAAATCAGATGTCTAGCATCGATGTCTTCCAAAGTCTCAACCTTGTTTTCTGGCTTAGGCCTGTACTCGATGCGTCTAGTGAAAGAGCTTATGGCGTACTGCTCGGCAAAGAATATGGGTCCAAGCTGCACGAACCTGAGATGATCGCAGATGATGACGAAATATGATGACACACGTTCGGGGTTCCCCGTCCTATTTAGATTGGCTGGGGAATCACTCACTCTTTCGCAACACCACAGTGGCTTGAGCAACGGCCCTGTGCTGGCATCAGCATGGACACCAGATAACACGGCGGGCTCTGAAAAGTCCTCTCATGTCACCTCACGATGAATCAGGAAGCTATTCTCACAACTGCCCCCTCCCAGGGTCTCACAGCTTGTGGGACGTGGGTTGGCGACCACGGGACCCCAGGTGAGTCTGGCATCGCTTCTACTTCCTGGTGCCAGGCTCCTTTCAGTTCTCCTTTCTGTCAGCCTCCCTTGGTCAACTCTTGTTCTCTTCCGACCCCGACTGTATTAGGGTATCCGAGGGCTAGGGAGTCTCTCAATTTCACGCATTAATTGGCCGTTGGCTCATCTTTCCTGATACCCTGATTCTTCGAGGGGTCTGCCTTCTTTTGCTTTTCATAATTATCTCTTCTACTCAAGGCCCTCAAAGAGGCAGGGTGTGTGTAGCCCCACCACTTCTGGTAAACACTCAAGGGCTCATGGCTGGTGAGGTAGGAAGCTGGCAACCCCGAGGGATTCCTGAGCTAAATGCTGGGGATGGAGTGGTATGCCAGAAATTTCAAGTGGACAGTGTTACTCTTCGGGTTCCAAAGGGGAAGTATGTAAAATTTGGTTGAGATCGTTGAAACGGTGTAGATTTGTGCCAAAGAGTCTAAATGCAGGGAATGGAGTGGTCAGTCCGCAATTTCAAGCAGACAGTGTTAGTCGCAGTGTTCCAAGGGCTAAATATACAAAGTTTGGTTGAGATCGGTGAAACGTTGTAGATTTGGGCCAAAGGGCCTAAATGCAGGGAATAGAGTGGTGTGTCCGCAATTTCAAGCAGACAGTGTTACTCGCAGGGTACCAAAGGGTAAGTATCCAAATGTTGGTTCTGATCGGTGAAACGGTGTAGATTTGTGCCAAAGGGCCGAAAGGCAGGGAATGGGGTGGTCTGTCCGAAATTGTAAGTGGACAGTGTTACTCGCAGTGTTTCGAAGGGTAAGTATACACATTTTGGTTCAGATCGGTGAAACAGTGTAGATTTGTGACAAAGGGCCTAAATGCAGGGGATGGAGTAGCCTCTCCGCAATTTCAAGCAGACAGTGTTAGTCGCAGTGTTCCAAAGGGTAAATATACAATTTTTGGTTGAGAACGGTGAAACGGTGTAGATTTGGGCGAAAGGGCCTAAATGCAGGGAATGGAGTGGTCTGTCCGCAATTTCAAGCAGACAGTGTTACTCGCAGGGTTCCAAAGTGTAAGTATACAAATTTTGGTTCAGATCGGTGACGGTGTCGATTTGTGCCAAAGGGCCTAAATGCAGGGAATGGAGTGGTCAGTCCGCAATTTCAAGCAGACAGTGTTACTCTCAGGGTACCAAAGGGTAAGAATACGAATTTTGGTTCTGATCGGTGAAACGGTGTAGATTTGGACCAAAGGGCCTAAATGCAGGGAATGGGGTGGTAAGTCTGAAATTTTAAGTGGACAGTGTTACTCGCAGAGTTCCAAAGGGTATACAAATATTGGTTCAGATCGGTGAAACTGTGTAGATTTGTGCAAAAGGGCCTACATGCAGGGAATGGGGTGGTCTGTCGGATATTTCAAGTGGACAGGGTTACCCGCAGGGTCCCAAAGGGTAAGTATACAAATTTTGGTTCAGATAGGTGAAACGGTGTAGATTTGTGCCAAAGGGCCTAAATGCAGGGAATAGGATGGTCTGTCCGAAATTGTAAGTGGACAGTGTTACTCGCAGGGTTCCAAAGGGTAAGTATACAAATTTTGGTTCAGATCGGTGAAACGGTGTAGATTTGTGCCAAAGGGCCTAAATGCAGGGGATGGAGTAGCCTCTCCGCAATTTCAAGCAGACAGTGTTAGTCGCAGTGTTCCAAAGGGTAAATATAATTTTTTTTATTGAGATCGGTGAAACGGTGTAGATTTGGACCAAAGGGCCTAAATGCAGGGAATGGGGGTGGTCTGTCCGAAATTTAAAGTTGACAGTGGTACTCGCAGTGTTTCAAAGGGTAAGTATACACATTTAGGTTCAGATCGGTTAAACGGTGTAGATTTGTGCAAAAGGGCCTAAATGCAGGGAATGGGATGGTCTGTCCGAAATTTTAAGTTGACAGGGTTACTCATCGGGTTCCAAAGGGTAACTATACAAATGTTGGTTCAGATGAGTGAAACTATGTTGATTTGTATACATAACAGACAGACAGACAGACAGACAGACAGGCAAACTTTGTGCTTTATATATATATATAGATTAAGCAACCGAAAAAAGAACGATTTATTTTAATGTTAGGGGCAGATGACCTCGAAGTTCCGCCTGTTAAAACAACAATAACTAACTAACTTATTTTAATGTTGCAAAACTTAGAAATGACAAAAAGTATTTCTCCCCGGACCTTATCTATGAAGGTGTAGCTATGACACACTTAAAGCAATGAGCCCTGAACTACTACACCCTCTGTCTGAAAAGTTCGGTGAATAGGTCTATATTACGAACGGATTGTTGACTTACCTAAAACAGCCGTTACTAACCTTCGAAGTAATCCCCTTGGATGGTTATGCACTTCTTAGAACGACTGCACATGTCCTGGCATTGTCTTTCTGAGGGATAGCCTTCAGCCATTACGTTGGATGTCCGAAATATCCGAAAACCTCTGGCTCTTCTGGGCTTTTCGGTGACCCTAGACCCCGATATTCCATACTTCGAGGTCGTACCTCAGGCACCAGGTCTCGTCACCCGTGACGATGGTTTTCAGGTCAATTCCATTCCACGGAACATTCACCCTTCTCACTGCCACCCGTCGAACAGGTGTGCACGTTAGGTTGTATAAAGTCACCCTTCTCACTGCCGCCCGTCTATCAGGTGTGCAAGTCAGGTTTTCATAACTTCACGCTTCTCTCCTGCTTTCAATCTAGCGTTTTGACGACCCAAACTGAAGGCTAATCTTAAAGAAGACTGTGCCAGGAGTTTCCAGGACGTGTTCAGTCGTTCTCAGAAGTGCATAACCTTCCACGGGGAATACTTCGAAGGACAGTAACTGCTGTTTCAGGTAAGTCAACAATCCGTTCGTAATATAGACCATTCACCGAACTGTTCAGACGGTGTATATAGCCTAATCTGTTGTAGAAGCTTGCCACGGAGGGTGAGTGGTCAACGTGTCGTTCTACTAACCCCAAGTTTGCAGGTTCGCTCCTGGCCGTGCTAAGTGATTTTTTTTGAAAGGCGGAAAAAATACGACACCATGTTATACGATGTTGGCAAGTCAAAGAACCCATTTGAATTCAGTAGGCCGAGTTCATAATGGCAAAATTAATCTCGGGATTTACCGCCGACACAACGTTCCTCATTTCTTTACTAGAAAGCGCTGTAGTGTTCAAGAAGTTTAGATAAATAACCTCCTTGACTTTCACAGTGATTCAAGGAACGACGAAATTCGACATGCAAGCTACCCTTTGGGTGTCAAATAACAAAGCTTGCACCCGGCACCCAGCACCGAGGCCTTACGATATTATATTATTATTACTATTATTATTATTACTATTATTATTATTACTATTATTATTATCAGTTGTGGACCGACAGTAGTGGCTGCGCTCGCTAAAGCGCTGCGTTAGGTCATGGGGCCAAGCTCTCTGCTGACTCGGTAGACGCGTGGGTTCGAGCCCCCCCCCCCGTCAGCCGTCCTTGAAATGGTTTTGCGTGGTTTCCCATTTTCAACTCCAGGCAAATGCTGGGACGGTACCTTCTGACAGGCCACGGCCGCTTCCTTTCACATCCTTGCCCAGTTTCATCTCTCATTTACTCCTCTCATGAGGTTGGTGTCAGGAAGGGCATCCGGCCGTAAAAATCATCCGCCACAAAGACTTCCATCGCATCTCATCACCGACCCCGTAGAAAAAAAACGGGAATAATAAGGGGTAGACATACATTATTATCAGTTGTGGAGACTTATCTGAAACTGCGGAACGTCTACAGGGATCTCAGACAACCACGTTTTGATGTAAATAATATGATGATAATTGTTGTTTAAAGAGGCCTAACTTTTAGGTTATCGGCCCCTAATGGTCTGGGTGATCGTGAAACTGAAAGATGATCGAATGAAACCGACAACTAAATCCAACTACTGACTTACAAATCAGAAGAGGAAATGAGAAACAAAATGGAGACGAAAGTAAATAGAAGACAGGAGGAAAGCAAATGCCTTCAACCCTCGAAGAATGAGAATTGAAGGACTTGAAAAGAAGGAGAACCAGGAAAGGTAGAGAGGAAAGGGAAAAGGGGGGGAACCGGGCCCAGCTCAGGAATCCCTCGGGGTCGCCAACTCTCGAACTCTCCAACTGTGAGCCCTTGAGGGTGTAGCACTATCCAGGGGGCACCAGAAGCGGTGAGGCTTCACACACCCTGCATCCTTAAGGACCTTGTTCTGAAGGCAGGACCTTGTTCTGAAGGCAGGAGATACAATGAAAAGAAAACAAAAGGTTGACCCCTCGAAGAATGAGGGAGCAGGACATATGAGACAAGGCCCAATTAAGGCGGGAAAGGAAGAGACTCCCTAGGCCTAGGATACCCTAATACCGTCGGGGTCGGTAGAGAATTAGAGTTGACCAAGAGAGATCGGCAGGTAAGAAGACGAAGAGGAGCCCGGCACAAGTAAGTGGAAGCAATGCCTGACTCAGCTGGGGTCCCGTGGTTGCCAATCCACGTTCCACTAGATGTGAGCCCCTGGGGGGATGTAAAATTGAATTTAATATAATCTGTAAAATACCTTCTCAATTCATTATATCGTACTGTACCTTGTCCACAGCGTCGTCCACACTCTGCAGGGTCTGTAATCTCTTGGTCATGAGAAGGTCAGTGAACTGACGGTGGATGGGTTGCATCCTCTGAGTCACCTGGAGTATCCACTGCTTGTCCGGGTTTGGTGCGTAGTCGTATGCCGGCGTACTGAAGCAGATAAACATTGCTTTATGGAACAGCGTGGTCCGATTTGGCAGGACAGAATATTCTACTTGAAGTGAAACCCCTGAACAAACACCGGAATAGTTCTGCGTTCAAGTTCTAAGGTCTCTTACATATTTTTAGCCTATTTTCATTTATGAAAATAAAAAATAAAAAAATAGGCTTATGAGATCACCTTTTGTCTGTGTGTGTGCGCGTATGTGTCTGTATCCCCCCCCCCTCCCCCCCTCCCCCCTAATAAATTTCAATGAAACTTGGCAAGGTCATTGCACCATTATGGCCGACCCCGACCGTGCCCATCAAATTGTATTATGTCTCACCAATCCAACATGGCGGCAGTGCGAAACATTTCGTCGGCATTCTCTATCACCGAAACTTACTGATATCACCTTGAAATTTTGTACGGTGATGCAGGGAACTACCAGACGTTCACCTATGGGACTTTCAAAAACCTGTTAACTACAAAACGAATATGGCGGCCAAGGGAAGTTGAAACTTTTAAATAGACTTTTCTCGCGATTTAACCATCCGAACACAATAAAACTTGGTACAGCAAATGTTTATGCACATAGTAATGCAATGTCATCTAATTTAGTTCAATTGTTTACATAACCTCAAGATGGCGGCTGTGTGAAATATTTCACCGGCATTCTATATCTCTGAAACTATTCCTAATATCACCTTGAAATATTTCACGGTGAAAATGGCACTAATACAAGTTCATCTACTGTATGTATTTTTCATATAACTATAAAGTACAAAACGAACATGGCGGCCAAGCAAAGTTGAAACATTTTAATGACCATTCTCGCGATTTAACCATCTGAGCGCAGGGAAATAAGGTACAGTAAATGTCTATACACATTGTAATGCACTGGCATCTAATTTAGTTCAATTGTTTACATAACCTCAAGATGGCGACTGTGCGAAATTTTAAAATTAAGTTTTAATTTCTTATGTATTAATCATGCGATTGAAGTGATCGTTTCAATAATAAACCTACGCAATAATCTTCATCGAATAGTACATAACTCTATGGCCTACATAAATAAAAATCCATCAAGGCTACCATCCGAAATATTAATCTATGACAGCAATCAAACTGAAATTTTGTACGTTGATAAAAGCTATGGATATAAATTCACCTATGGGACTTTCAATAAGCAGGTGAGCACAAATCCAACATGGCGGTGACACGAAATATAAATATTTAAATGGACGTTTCTAGCTATTTAACCATCCGAGCGCAGTGAAACTTGGTACGGAAAATGTTTATACAAATTTTAATCCACTGACATCTAATTTATTTCAATTGTTTTCATAACCACAAGATGACAGCTGTGCGAAACTTTAAAATCTTGATATTATTTCTTGTGTCCTAATCATGCAATCTAAGTTTGAATACTAAACCTATACAATAATCTTCATAAAACATAACTCTAAGACCTAAATATATAAAAATCTAACATTGCGACCATCCGAAATGTTTCGACGGTTCTCAATATCTATTACAGCAAACAAACTGAAATTTTGTAATGTTGATAGAGGCAATTAACATAAATAGGATATAAGAAAATAGGCTGCATAGTTCTTCAAGGAACTACTTGTTAATGTCAAAAACATTTCTTAGCAGACCAGATAAAACGTAAAATTAATTTAAAAGGTTAAATGGCCCGGAAAGAGTTTCAAATTGTGAGCCTTAAAGAGCTCTATCAAACTAAAAAAAAAACAAATTTCGAAAATCACTTCCGACCTAAATGCAGTTCCTGAAAAATAGCCTAAAATCGCTCGTTTCTTTTTGATTCAAATTTACTTATTTACATAATTATTTTAATTAATGTGTTGCTTGGTTCAATAACTTCAAGTGTATTTTTGATTTTTTGAGAAATCTTCACACCGGAAGTAGTTACGTATAACTAAAGCCCTACGCGGATAAACAAAACGTCATCCGTCCCGCATCCACACGATGTTATCCCAATCTACTGACATTACAATAATATTTTTAGATAAAGCAACACATTTACACATTTGGGGAGAAAGTTGCTCGTCTAGACTATGTATGTTATGTGCTATGTTTAATCCTCCAGAACTGGCGTGAAAAATATAACATGAGGACTGACGGCGGGTCATTTCGACCCATACTGTGTCACTTCCTTTTTGTCGTAGTCGTACGTATTTTAATGAAGTAATTTTACACCTGGTGTTAATCCATGAACTATTCCCAATATAAAATTAGGTTTATTTATATTTTTCAAATGTAACATTCAGAAAAATGACAATAACTTTCGTAGTGGATTTCCCGCCTTATTTTTTGCAGATTGTCCTGACTAACATAAGCCAAAAATTGTCACGCGAGGACTGGCGCCATGGGTAAATCTGACCCGACCGTAAATAATATAGAAATGACTTAAGTGTTCAAAAAAGCTATGGACATGTTTCTTTTGCAGGGCGAAGTTCAAGGCTAGGAAGGTAAGTACAGTAAGCGACAGGGAATAAGGGCTGACCAAAACGAAAATATAGAACATTCTTTAAGTCTCGGGTCCAAAATACCCCATGCGCCAGTCCTCGCGGGTTGAAAATGAATCTTATAGAGAATTGCAACCCTTTTCAGTTCTAAGTGTTAATTGTGCTTAATGATATAATTTTATGAAATGCCATGTCCTGTGGTTCGGATTTCACGTAAAAAGGAGGTCCCGTGGCTTATGATCTACAGATTTAATTTTAATGAGATTAGCTTAAATTATCATCTTGCATTTGTCATGAAAAAATATAACGGTAAAATATGATAGGCTGTGTCATAAACATCCGGGTCCTAGTAATGATATTCAACAAGTTCGTATTGTATTCTAAAAACTATCCGCAAATTTACTCCAAACATTAACCGCTATCCGCACAGCCATGCAAACTATATCTGTCTGATAACCTGTGTTAATTGTGATGACTGTATTAGTGTGTGTTATCTGTAATTCAGGTAAGGACTGCAGACGATTAATTTTCAAATAGTTCCTACTTTTGCTACCAAATACTACCGTTCACGACACCTAGCTGCGAACTTGGCTACATCATGCCATCGCATCCAGCACCTGGCGGTGAACGTTTGAACTAATATAGCGTTAATCATATCTAACCTTAAAATTTTAGCTTGAAGTAATTGTAGTTAGAGAAAGGTTCTTTTACATGCCATAAATCTATGGCATGGGTCCACCGGCTTTACTTCCCCTCAGGAGGAAGGCGTACTGAGGGATTTTTAACGCTCTTAAAAAATCCGACGACTTCGGCCGGGTTTGAACCCGCGATCTTGAGCATAGAAGCTCAGCATATTAACAACTACGCCACCGAAGCAGCTTTCTTTGAGTTGCTTGCCTGAAAGGCTAGAACTGTGGATTTGTTTTTCTTGCTCATCAAAACAGCTGGGAATCGAACCCGTGATCTCGGGATCCTCTACCAAGAAGAAGGCTCCTAGTTTACCGGTATTATTTACGGTATATCCTTGCTATAATCTGATTATACGGAAGAGAGGGATCAATCGCTCTAATCTTTCCATACAAAATAAACTTAATCTGTTGCGCTCACGTCCGCCTGATTGTTGAGCAACCCGCCGTACCCCAAAGACAGACAATCTGCCGCTATGACTCCATCGCAGACGTTGCCAACTTTCATGTCAATGTTGTTCTTTCACTAGAGGGGCTTCAACATCGTGATCTTTCTCTGTCTGATAACCTGTGTTATAGTGATGGCTGTATTAGTGTGTATTTTTAATTCATGTGAGGATTGAGGAGGCGAAGTAGATGTGGGGAAACCACGGAAAATCACTTCTAAGATGGCAGAGCCCGGAATCGAACCCGGACCATTGGGGAGACAGCCAAGAATGCTAGCCACTACACCACTAGGTGGTCTGTAACTCTTTTTATGGGTTTTCGGGCATCTTGTTCACCAGCCTCGTATACTTAGGGTGGGTGTAAAATGTATGTGCTAACCTGTGTCTAGTACCGGTCAAAAGTTTAGGACCACATAAGGAAATCATGAAGTCTCCGTGGCTTAGGCGGCAGCATGCCGGTCTCTCACCGCTGGTCCGTGGTTCAAATCCCGGTCACTCCATGTGAGGTCTGTGCTGGACAAAACGGAGGCAGACAGGTTTTCCTCCGGGTACTCCGGTTGTCCCTGTCATAATGTCATTTCAGCAACACTCTCCACTATCATTTCATTTCATCTGTCATTCATTTAATCATTGCCCCAGAGGAGTGCGTCAGGCCTCGGCAGCTGGCACAGTTCATATCCTCGCCGCTAGATGGGGGCTTCATTCATTCCATTCCTGACCCGGTCGGAGACTGGAAGCAGGCTGTGGATTTTCATTTTCATTGTAGAAGTTATGATTTTTAGCCTACTTTTCACATTTTGCAAAACTGAGGAAAAAGTAGTCTTATGAGATCGGGCAAATGTGTGTCTGTCTGTCTGTCTGTCTGTCCTTCTGTCTGTCTGTCTGTCTGTCTGTCTGCCTGTGTGTGTGTCCCCCCCTATCAACTCCTAAACGGCTGGAGCAATCAAAACAAAATTTGGTAGGAGTAAAGGTCCATACCCGAATATCTCACGGCCATATTTGAAAATGATGTCAGTGCTACCAACTGCTAAAAAATCGCAATTGAAATTTGAGCTCCATGTTGGATATCTTGGAAGGTATGAATGGGAGTTATTTCAAAATTGGCATACGTATAGATAATAATATTGCAGCTTAATTTCCAGGAGGCCATACATCGCTGTGTTGCCAAAATGATTATAAGCCTGCTGATTGGTCCAATTTTTAAATGCACATAACTTCTACACTATCAATTGGAATTCAACCAAATTTCGTATGTTGTATGAATACATAACCAGATATGACTGAGCGTATTCTTAAGACCCACCAGGGCTGCCAACTGTTAATAAATGCTCCTAATTTATTTTATCCAAATACCAATATATCAGAAAGTATGCAAGCCAATAGCTCTAAACATTGCACACGTATAGTACCTGGCATTCTAGATACATTTGGACTAACTAATATACGTCAGTGCTGCCAACATGATTCTAAGCCTGCTGATAGGTCCAATTTTAAAATGCATGTAACTTCTATACTAACTAATGGATTTCATTCAAAATTGGCACAACAATAGATCATATTATTTCAGATTATTTCTGACCAATACATGCATGACATTGTTGCCAACATGATTTTACGCACGATGTTAGATCCAATGTTTAACTGCATGTAACGTCCATGCTATTCATTGGACTTCAACCAAATTTTGTATTCTGTACCTTAAGAGATGGAACTAAGAATATGTTCAGTCATCAGGGCTGCCAACTGTAGTGCTCTATTAGGCTACATTATGCAAGGTATACAGTATTTCGAAATAATTAGAAATTTAGATATTAGCAACTTAATTTCTTCATTATTCTAGATAGGTTCATATACTGTAGAATAATCATTGACATGAAAAGTAGGCTCTTTAGTTCGTCACGGAACTTATTGTTTAACTGTTGGAAGGTCACATCAATAAATCACCATTTTCAGAGGTATAATGTATTGCATATTCCAACTGGTTGCAGGTATTGCCACCAATTTTCTTTTTTAGACTTAGAAATATTTGGGGATAATTTTGGTATAAATATACAAATTCCGAAAAAACATCAGTTTTTTTTTGCGGGTTTATACTTTTTCAAGCCAGAGCTAAAATGGTCGATTTTCCCTTGTTCTTATCACGCTTGTTGGAAGGCTTACTTGCTACCTACACACTTCTAACTTGTCGTGTCTAGTAGTTGCACTTTCACTCAAAAGATGGCGTCCAAGCACAGATTTCTGGCTTGTGGGATTTCGCCGTGAGATTATTTTGTTGTCTTCAGTACATCGACCATTTTAGCGCTGGCTTCAAAATGTATAAACCTGCAGAAAGAAAAGGTCCTGCATTTTTTTCGGAATTTGTATATTTATAGCAAAATGATCCCCAACTATTGCTATGTCTACAAAAGAAAATTGGTGGCAATACCTGCAACCAGTTGAAATATACAATGCATTGTACCTCTGAAAATGGTGAATTTTTGGTGTGACCTTCCAACAGTTAAAAAATCATAACTTCCTACAATACTTGGCCCAATTGAACGAAATCAGGACGTATATATTCTATCAGATGTAAGATCGCAGTAAAAAAAATTCGCAGAGATAAAGTGCCACAAGTTTAAGTTATAGGTGACATATAATGATTTTGGTATGTGGTCCTAAGCGTTTGACCGGTACTGTATATTGTGGCTGTAATAGTGTGTCTCATAGGTCGGTATTGCCACTACAAAATTTCAACTACCATGAAATGAAAATCCACAGCCTGCTTCCAGTCTCCGACCGGGTCAGGAATGGAATGAATGAAGCCCCCATCTAGCGGCGAGGATATGAACTGGGCCGGCTGCCGAGGCCTGACGCACTCCCCTGGGCAATGATTAAATGAATGACAGATGAAATGAGATGATAGTGGAGAGTGTTGCTGGAATGAAATTTTGACAGGGAAAACCGGAGTACCCGGAGAAAAACCTGTCTGCCTCCGTTTTGTCCAGCACAGATCTCACATGGAGTGACCGGGATTTGAACCACGGACCCAGCGGTGAGAGGCCGGCGTGCTGCCGCCTAAGCCACGGAGGCTTAAAATTTCAACTACCATAATATAGTTAAGTGAACGAGGAACTGTCCTTCCATTTTGCTGAACTATAATAAAATATTTTACGCAGTGTAATGGTGTGATGATTCCAATATATAACTTTTCTTTGCGTATGGGAGTGTCCGAGGACATGTTCGGCTCGCCAGAGTTAGTAGCTGCTTCTATGCGGACACCCATGGGGTGAGCTACAAGTACCGTCGCTTGTGAAGTGTTGTCTGGGGAGGAAAGTGTGGTTGTAAGGACTTGGAATTGGAAGGTAGCGGCTGTGGCCTATAGTTAGGGACCAACCCCGGTATTTGCCTGGAAGGAAGATGGGATACTACAGAAAACCATCTTCAAGGTTGCCGGTCGGAGGATTCGAACCTCCTCGCCTCCCGGATGTGAGCGACTGCCTGCAACCACGCAGTAACAACCACGGTAACTCACCCGGTATAACTTTTATAAAAGTTCAGTTTTCATCATCATAATGGATTTTAACCAACTAAGGACCTCGTAAATAACTCTTAATGATTTCAGTTTTCTTTGGCACCAGTTTTCCTTCATTCTGTTGCTCACAGCTTCCTTCTTTTCCGCTGTCCAGTGTTGTTTGTTCTTCGTCACTGTTTCTGGCTCTAGGAACCCCTCAATGTGTGTACCTTATTTCTGAAAGTGGTTCTGTTGCGGATGTCTTGATCAGTGATGTTCATTTCTTGTAGATCCTTGTTGCTGTTAGCAAAC
The DNA here is from genome assembly GCA_946902985.2 of Meconema thalassinum. NCBI lineage: Eukaryota > Metazoa > Arthropoda > Insecta > Orthoptera > Tettigoniidae > Meconema > Meconema thalassinum. Next base: position 125,145,703 of record OX336398.1, read on the forward strand.
CATATTTCATAAGAGTTACCTTTTCTATTGGGCTTGTCGAAGTGAGTCTGTCGTCAGGTATTCTTGAAACATGTCCAAAGAATTCAACCCTTCTTTTTCGTATGATATCTGAGATCCTGCTGCATGTTTTATATACCTTTTATCATTTCAAATGATCTTGTCGACTTCGTCGTTATGGTTTGGGTCCATCGTTATGCATTACGGACACGGTGACGGACGTGACGTCATGCAGCTGCGCGGGAACGTGACGTCATGCAGCTGCGCGGGAACGAGCGGGAACGTGACGTCATGCTCACGCGGGGAGCGAGAAGCAGACGATAATGATTATTGGAGTCTGTTGAAAGAGGCCTGGCGTCGAGCGACCTGGGGCTTTGAGCGAGGCGAACACCAGAATACAGGGTGACTTCTAAAGAGATATACAAGATGCCAGATAAGAATACAAGGTGACTCTTAAAGAGGTGTACAAGATGGCAGAGAAGATTACAGGGTGACTCCTAAAGAGGTGCACAAGATGTCAGACAAGAATACAGGGTGACTCCTAAAGAGGTGTACAAGATGTCACACAAGAATACAGGGTGACTCCTAAAGAGATATACAAGATGCCAGATAAGAATACAGGGTGCCTCCTAAAGAGGTGTACAAGATGTCACACAAGAATGCAGGGTGACTTCTAAAGAGATATACAAGATGCCAGATAAGAATACAGGGTGCCTCCTAAAGAGGTGTGCAGTATGTCAGAGCAAATTACAGGGTGACACTTAACGAGGTGTACAATATGTTAGATTAAATTCAAAAAGAGGGTGACCCTTAAAGAGATTTGCGATATATCAGATTCAAATAATGGGTGACTCTTAAAGAGTTGTAAAAGTTGTCAGACTCAAATACAGGGTGACCCTTTAAGAGGTGCCCACGCGGGAAGCCTAAGTTAATGGGTAATGGAGTCTATTGAAAGAGTCCTGGGGCTTCGAGCGAAGCGAGATGCCCTCCTGAGCCTTTCTAACATTTGTAGCATTTGTAGCTTGCGTCATTTGAAATTATATAACGTCTAGTCTTTCAGACTGACTGTAATTTTTGTTACTGCGTAATCGGTATGTGTCAGCACATTTATTGGTCCGAGAATTTTTCTTAAAATTTTTCGTTCCTTGTGTCAATTTTTCAAATTTTTAATAAAATTCTTCATAAAATTTCTTTGATAGTGTAATATCGGCCTCGGATAGATTTCATTAGAAAGCTATCTATTGCAATGGGGACCATGTTTCGACTTACAGAAAATGTCGACATACCTCCGTGTTTCACATTCCCTAATCCACAAAACCACCGTCAGTTCACAAGTTTATACGTAATTTACTAGCTACGCCCGTGAACAGTTATTTCAATAATTGAAGGGAGATTGTTGGAAGAAATGAAAACGTAAAAATACTTAGAGTGGGCGATGTATTGAAGATAGAGATATGCTCTCACGGACTTTTTTGTAGAACTTTTCATGCTGAACAATTCTTACGCTCATAGTATAAAAATATTTGTATTGGCTTGTCCAGCGTAAGCTCAAAAAGCCCATATACACCACGTTTTGTTTTCGACTTCTTCACAGAAATCATTACTGCTTGGCTTCTTTTGATCATAAATAAATTATTTTCTACAGAAACCTTACTCGAGATATCCTTTACAGAATGGTAAAAACAGCATCCAAATCCATCCAGTGGTTCTAGAGTTCACCCGTGACATTCGAGAATTGGGGACTTTGTTTTGTACTAAGTAGAGATTTATTCATTTATTTGCACTTATTAATTAGTTTATTTATTTATTTTTCATTGAATTATCTTTTTTTAAAATTTGTTTTTAGCCATCCTTGCCCCACCAAGGATGCGACAATTCTCCAGCACTATAAGAAATAGGTCTTTGTCCTCAAGAATGCTGCGTGTGTCATGTTAGTAGTGCGAGAGATATATTGGAGTGTTTCCCTCCGCCAAGCCGCACTTTGTTTCTTGACAAGGAATGTCTCATTCCTCCCCCTTTGTCCGCCTGCAACCCTCATACCCAGTGGCACCCCCATCGCGATAAAAATAATGACGTCACATTCTTCTGCTAACAAAGGAGCATCATGTCCTACACGACTGTTAGGCCCCCTCTCTTGTCAAAACTAGACATTTCAGCTGACAAAACACACCTTGAATTTTAGTTAAGAAATGAACTTGATCTGGATAAAACACATGAAATTGACTCTCATCTTATGTGATTACCAAGCTGTACTAAGGTCAATAAATGGCAAGTACAGTACAATATGAACCCAGTAGTACAGTAGAGCTGGAATGGTTTTGTTCCAAAAACTGTGCTTGGTTGGCTTTTTTTTAAATCGTTAGAAAAGCACAAAAAAGCTTAACTCTGAATTTTAGAATGATTTGCACAATCATTTTGTCGGAAAACTTAAAAAAAAACATTGAAAAGCGTTTTTCTCTGAATCGACGTACTGTATATTAAAGAAAAGTTTTTTAAAACAAAAAATGTAAAGGACATTGTCACTTACAATTCGTCTCATTGAGGTCATGTCATACGTTTCGAAATGCAGAAGCTAGGTGGCACCAAAGTTTCCAAAAAAGTGTTCTTTCACTTTTTGTCCAAGAAAAAATAGTTTTTTTTTTCACAAAAGAGTGAATCAGAAATTTGATCCTCTCAAAATTGCCCTCTACATTTTTTGTTTAAAAATATTTTCTTTAAAATACGTCGATGAGAGAAAAACGCTTTTCAATGTGTTTTTTTTTAGCTTTTCCGACAAAATGATCAAGCAAATTATTCTAAAATTCAGAGTTAAGCTTTTTTTTTGTGCTTTTCTAACGATTTACAAAAAGCCAACCATAGCACAGTTTTCGGAACAAAAGGTTTTTTTTTCTGTGCAGCTGTCCTGTACTACAGTTGCTGTTACTATCAGCAATAGCTCATCAAAACTCTCACATTGTGGTGTTTGAAGCCATATTTTCAGTGTTGCCTTAGTAAACAAGAGTTTAGTGCTTTTCAGTCGGTCAACACGAATGTACCCAAAAGAGATGGGTTATGCCCTAATCCTGAAATAAATTACATGAGATTAATAAAACACTAGGATGACCAGTTTCGATCGTCAAGCGATCATCATCAGATCCATTACACTTAGGCTACAAAATCTATGTTTGAAATACAGGTGAAAATATTTACAATATGTACAATTATTTAGTTGCAGTATTGGTACTGAAACTGTCAGTGTATGCTAAATGCAGTATATATGTTAGGTGAAATGCTAAATGGTGATAGCTATCCGGAGATTGTACTTTAGAGAGATTATATGGTTGTAAACTATGGTTAAACTATAAAATTTTTGGCTAACTACTTATCTGATTGTCTTCCGTATTACAGCTACTCGCAGTTTTCGTGCTCTCTGAAACTCGCTGTGCGGTCGACTGCGGTGGTTATCTTAACGACTGGTTTTTCCCTGCCTCCTCCCCCTGTCCCTACGTGCTGTGGGGAGTGATATCGATGTGTTTATGTGAGGTGTTGCCAACCTAGATAAGATGTATGTTATTGAATGAGGTGGGTCTACAATTATTAAAGACCGTGGATTAGCCCTCGCCACGCGTGGAGCATAACCCATTCGAACTAAGCGTTGACGGTCTTATGAGGACGTCCCGGCACCTTTAATACTGCCGCGAATATGGGCCTTGGTTTATTGCAGAAGAAAAGTACATCGTACACCTGATCCACATAACATTTACCTATTAAAAACCCCCTAATTTCCCCCTTTTTTATCTAGCTTGGCTGTGTCGCTAAATTGTGTTTTGCTTCCGACAGGGTGTGTTTTTTAGTAGCGTGAAGAGGGGTGAGCTCTCCATGAACGTGTGTTCATTTAGATTGTTGGGATTGTTTCGTTTGGCTAGGTGTATCTCGATTGCTTCCTTTATGTCAAGAGCTCTGCCTTTCGATTCGTGATGGATTATTTTAAGGTCCGACTCTATGTTGGTAAAGCTGTGCCCTGCGTCACACATATGTTCGCACACGGCAGAATGTGTTCCGTATCTTATCGCATTCCTATGTTCATTATAACGTGTGTCTACTCGCCTTCCACTCTGCCCGATGTAATTAGCTTGACAATCGGTGTCTTGGCACGTTATAGAATATACCCCTGACCTTGAATACGGGTCACGTTTATTTAGATTACTATTTAGGAGGTGCCTAGCGGTTGTGTTTTTCGTCGTGAAAGCTATCTTTATGCCTTGTTTTTTGAATAGGTTAGTGATTTTATATGTATTCGCATTCACATAGTTGAAACGCGCAAATTTTTTCTCATTACTGTCTGGTTTGGGAATCGTTTTATCTTTATTTTTATGTTTGGCTATAATTTGATTTATTTTGCTTGGCGAGAAGTTGTTTTCCTTTGCTATTTGCATAATAGTTCTTATTTCCTTGTTATAGTTGTCTTTTGACATGGGTATGTTTAAAGCTCTGTGCACCATTGAATTGAAACCCGCTAGCTTGTGCGTACTGGGGTGATTAGACTGATTGTCGATTGCATGCGAGGTTTGTGTTGCTTTCCGGAATATGGAATATGAAAGGTCGTTGTCTTTACGTTCAATAGTTATATCGAGATAATTTATTTTCCGGTCTATTTCGGATTCCTTAGTGAATTTGATAAGAGTGGTGAAGGCTATTAATGGATTGGAGAATTGTTTCTTCGCTTGTTAGTTCAGTATCGTAGATGCAAATTACATCATCTACGTATCTTTTCCATATTACTATTCCCTTTGTTGAAGTGTTTTCTAAGAACGCATTTTCTAGTGCATTGATGAAGATGTCAGCGATTAACCCACTTAGTGGCGATCCCATTGCTAGGCCTTCTCTCTGTGTGTATATTTTATTGTCGAATTGAAACACGTTTTGGGTGAGAACGACCCTCAGTAATCTCACAATCTCTTCAATTTCTTTTACTGAATTGTTGGATTTTAAGTTGTTTTCGATAGTGTTGATTGCTTCAATAATCGGAATATTGGTGTACATGTTAGTTACGTCGAAGGATACTAGCCTGAAGCTAGGTTTCATTTGTAGGGTGTTCAATGCTGTTACTAGTTCTGTTGTGTTCTTTACAGAGTTGTTTTTGTCGTTGGAAAGACGGCATTTTAAGATTTTTAGTAACTCTTTGCTGATTTTGTAATTAGGGGCATTCCTACAATTGACTATTGGTCTCATTGGGCATTCCTTTTTGTGTATTTTTGGTTGTCCCCTCAATGACGCTATTTTCGGGTTCATGTTTATTAGTTTTGATTTTTCGGCTTTGGTCAGTATGTATTCTGTTTCGTTTAGCGCACTTTTTATTTGTTTTTGGAATTTGTTGGTGGGGTCTTTTGTTAATTCCTTGATTTCGTTGTTGTTTAGGAATTCGACTGTTTTTTCAATGTATTCTGTTTTGTTCAAAATTACTGTAGTGTTTCCCTCATCTGCTTTTGTGATGATTAAGTCATGTTCTTTTATTTTTTGTTTCAACGACTTTATTTCTTTGAGTTGTTTGTTGTTTTGAATGTTATTGCTATCGCCCTCTCGTTTGAGGATTTTTTTGGCTTCGTTGGTGGCGAGGTTTTTGGTTAATTCCCTGTCTTCTGCTGGGAGCTTGTGACTGGCTATCTCAATATCTGTGATTAACTGTTTTATATTGTGGTTCGTGTGTGCGTCTGTGCAGTTGTATTTCAAACCTTTGTCTAACATATTCATTTCACCTTGAGAAAAGGTTACGTTCGTTCTGTTGTTTACTCTGCTGTGGAAATTGAATTCATTGTTATTCGTGTGTTGTTCGTTAGATTGATGGTTCTGTGTTTCTCCTAGTTTTCTTAATTTATTTTCTAGCGTTTCATGCTTCCTCGTTGCTCTGATTTTGATGTTGTCATGTAGGTGCTCGGTGAAGCTGTCCCATTGGGCCGCGTGCCAGAAATTACTTAGTTGCAATTGAATGTCGTATAATTGTTGGTTAATTTTTTGCTTTCTTATGTATGCAAATCTTAATTCGTTTTTTATCCAAAGCGCTTTGGCTTGTTTGGTTGAAATGATCGTGGCTGGTGTGTTCGGTACGGTTTTAATTGGTACGTATTTAGGGGTGAGGTTTAGTTCTATACATTTTTTGTTGAACCAAATTGACTTGTCTAAATTCATGAGTTTAAGCCTGAGTGATTTGAATTTCTTGGCTTCACGATTTGCCTGACTAGCCGTGAACATTGTGGTGTTTGAAGCCATATTTTCAGTGTTGCCTTAGTAAACAAGAGTTTAGTGCTTTTCAGTCGGTCAACACGAATGTACCCAAAAGAGATGGGTTATGCCCTAATCCTGAAATAAATTACATGAGATTAATAAAACACTAGGATGACCAGTTTCGATCGTCAAGCGATCATCATCAGATCCATTACACTTAGGCTACAAAATCTATGTTTGAAATACAGGTGAAAATATTTACAATATGTACAATTATTTAGTTGCAGTATTGGTACTGAAACTGTCAGTGTATGCTAAATGCAGTATATATGTTAGGTGAAATGCTAAATGGTGATAGCTATCCGGAGATTGTACTTTAGAGAGATTATATGGTTGTAAACTATGGTTAAACTATAAAATTTTTGGCTAACTACTTATCTGATTGTCTTCCGTATTACAGCTACTCGCAGTTTTCGTGCTCTCTGAAACTCGCTGTGCGGTCGACTGCGGTGGTTATCTTAACGACTGGTTTTTCCCTGCCTCCTCCCCCTGTCCCTACGTGCTGTGGGGAGTGATATCGATGTGTTTATGTGAGGTGTTGCCAACCTAGATAAGATGTATGTTATTGAATGAGGTGGGTCTACAATTATTAAAGACCGTGGATTAGCCCTCGCCACGCGTGGAGCATAACCCATTCGAACTAAGCGTTGACGGTCTTATGAGGACGTCCCGGCACCTTTAATACTGCCGCGAATATGGGCCTTGGTTTATTGCAGAAGAAAAGTACATCGTACACCTGATCCAGATAACATTTACCTATTAAAAAACCCCTAATTTCCCCCCTTTTTTATCTAGCTTGGCTGTGTCGCTAAATTGTGTTTTGTTTCCGACAGGGTGTGTTTTTTAGTAGCGTGAAGAGGGGTGAGCTCTCCATGAACGTGTGTTCATTTAGATTGTTGGGATTGTTTCGTTTGGCTAGGTGTATCTCGATTGCTTCCTTTATGTCAAGAGCTCTGCCTTTCGATTCGTGATGGATTATTTTAAGGTCCGACTCTATGTTGGTAAAGCTGTGCCCTGCGTCACACATATGTTCGCACACGGCTGAATGTGTTCCGTATATTATCGCATTCCTATGTTCATTATAACGTGTGTCTACTCGCCTCCCACTCTGCCCGATGTAATTAGCTTGACAATCGGTGTCTTGGCACGTTATAGAATATACCCCTGACCTTGAATACGGGTCACGTTTATTTAGATTACTATTTAGGAGGTGCCTAGCGGTTGTGTTTTTCGTCGTGAAAGCTATCTTTATGCCTTGTTTTTTGAATAGGTTAGTGATTTTATATGTATTCGCATTCACATAGTTGAAACGCGCAAATTTTTTCTCATTACCGTCTGGTTTGGGAATCGTTTTATCTTTATTTTTATGTTTGGCTATAATTTGATTTATTTTGCTTGGCGAGAAGTTGTTTTCCTTTGCTATTTGCATAATAGTTCTTATTTCCTTGTTATAGTTGTCTTTTGACATGGGTATGTTTAAAGCTCTGTGCACCATTGAATTGAAACCCGCTAGCTTGTGCGTACTGGGGTGATTAGACTGATTGTCGATTGCATGCGAGGTTTGTGTTGCTTTCCGGAATATGGAATATGAAAGGTCGTTGTCTTTACGTTCAATAGTTATATCGAGATAATTTATTTTCCGGTCTATTTCGGATTCCTTAGTGAATTTGATAGAGTGGTGAAGGCTATTAATGGATTGGAGAATTGTTTCTTCGCTTGTTAGTTCAGTATCGTAGATGCAAATTACATCATCTACGTATCTTTTCCATATTACTATTCCCTTTGTTGAAGTGTTTTCTAAGAACGCATTTTCTAGTGCATTGATGAAGATGTCAGCGATTAACCCACTTAGTGGCGATCCCATTGCTAGGCCTTCTCTCTGTGTGTATATTTTATTGTCGAATTGAAACACGTTTTGGGTGAGAACGACCCTCAGTAATCTCACAATCTCTTCAATTTCTTTTACTGAATTGTTGGATTTTAAGTTGTTTTCGATAGTGTTGATTGCTTCAATAATCGGAATATTGGTGTACATGTTAGTTACGTCGAAGGATACTAGCCTGAAGCTAGGTTTCATTTGTAGGGTGTTCAATGCTGTTACTAGTTCTGTTGTGTTCTTTACAGAGTTGTTTTTGTCGTTGGAAAGACGGCATTTTAAGATTTTTAGTAACTCTTTGCTGATTTTGTAATTAGGGGCATTCCTACAATTGACTATTGGTCTCATTGGGCATTCCTTTTTGTGTATTTTTGGTTGTCCCCTCAATGACGGTATTTTCGGGTTCATGTTTATTAGTTTTGATTTTTCGGCTTTGGTCAGTATGTATTCTGTTTCGTTTAGCGCACTTTTTATTTGTTTTTGGAATTTGTTGGTGGGGTCTTTTGTTAATTCCTTGATTTCGTTGTTGTTTAGGAATTCGACTGTTTTTTCAATGTATTCTGTTTTGTTCAAAATTACTGTAGTGTTTCCCTTATCTGCTTTTGTGATGATTAAGTCATGTTCTTTTATTTTTTGTTTCAACGACTTTATTTCTTTGAGTTGTTTGTTGTTTTGAATGTTATTGCTATCGCCCTCTCGTTTGAGGATTTTTTTGGCTTCGTAGGTGGCGAGGTTTTTGGTTAATTCCCAGTCTTCTGCTGGGAGCTTGTGACTGGCTATCTCAATATCTGTGATTAACTGTTTTATATTGTGGTTCGTGTGTGCGTCTGTGCAGTTGTATTTCAAACCTTTGTCTAACATATTCATTTCACCTTGAGAAAAGGTTACGTTCGTTCTGTTGTTTACTCTGCTGTGGAAATTGAATTCATTGTTATTCGTGTGTTGTTCGTTAGATTGATGGTTCTGTGTTTCTCCTAGTTTTCTTAATTTATTTTCTAGCGTTTCATGCTTCCTCGTTGCTCTGATTTTGATGTTGTCATGTAGGTGCTCGGTGAAGCTGTCCCATTGGGCCGCGTGCCAGAAATTACTTAGTTGCAATTGAATGTCGTATAATTGTTGGTTAATTTTTTGCTTTCTTATGTATGCAAATCTTAATTCGTTTTTTATCCAAAGCGCTTTGGCTTGTTTGGTTGAAATGATCGTGGCTGGTGTGTTCGGTACGGTTTTAATTGGTACGTATTTAGGGGTGAGGTTTAGTTCTATACATTTTTTGTTGAACCAAATTGACTTGTCTAAATTCATGAGTTTAAGCCTGAGTGATTTGAATTTCTTGGCTTCACGATTTGCCTGACTAGCCGTGAACATTGTGGTGTTTGAAGCCATATTTTCAGTGTTGCCTTAGTAAACAAGAGTTTAGTGCTTTTCAGTCGGTCAACACGAATGTACCCAAAAGAGATGGGTTATGCCCTAATCCTGAAATAAATTACATGAGATTAATAAAACACTAGGATGACCAGTTTCGATCGTCAAGCGATCATCATCAGATCCATTACACTTAGGCTACAAAATCTATGTTTGAAATACAGGTGAAAATATTTACAATATGTACAATTATTTAGTTGCAGTATTGGTACTGAAACTGTCAGTGTATGCTAAATGCAGTATATATGTTAGGTGAAATGCTAAATGGTGATAGCTATCCGGAGATTGTACTTTAGAGAGATTATATGGTTGTAAACTATGGTTAAACTATAAAATTTTTGGCTAACTACTTATCTGATTGTCTTCCGTATTACAGCTACTCGCAGTTTTCGTGCTCTCTGAAACTCGCTGTGCGGTCGACTGCGGTGGTTATCTTAACGACTGGTTTTTCCCTGCCTCCTCCCCCTGTCCCTACGTGCTGTGGGGAGTGATATCGATGTGTTTATGTGAGGTGTTACAAACCTAGATAAGATGTATGTTATTGAATGAGGTGGGTCTACCATTATTAAAGACCGCGGATTAGCCCTCGCCACGCGTGGAGCATAACCCATTCGAACTAAGCGTTGACGGTCTTATGAGGACGTCCCGGCACCTTTAATACTGCCGCGAATATGGGCCTTGGTTTATTGCAGAAGAAAAGTACATCGTACACCTGATCCAGATAACATTTACCTATTAAAACCCCCTAATTTCCCCCCTTTTTTATCTAGCTTGGCTGTGTCGCTAAATTGTGTTTTGTTTCCGACAGGGTGTGTTTTTAGTAGCGTGAAGAGGGGTGAGCTATCCATGAACGTGTGTTCATTTAGATTGTTGGGATTGTTTCGTTTGGCTAGGTGTATCTCGATTGCTTCCTTTATGTCAAGAGCTCTGCCTTTCGATTCGTGATGGATTATTTTAAGGTCCGACTCTATGTTGGTAAAGCTGTGCCCTGCGTCACACATATGTTCGCACACGGCAGAATGTGTTCCGTATCTTATCGCATTCCTATGTTCATTATAACGTGTGTCTACTCGCCTTCCACTCTGCCCGATGTAATTAGCTTGACAATCGGTGTCTTGGCACGTTATAGAATATACCCCTGACCTTGAATACGGGTCACGTTTATTTAGCGACAATTTAGCGACACAGCCAAGCTAGATAAAAAAAGGGGGGAAATTAGGGGTTTTTTAATAGGTAAATGTTATCTGGATCAGGTGTACGATGTACTTTTCTTCTGCAATAAACCAAGGCCCATATTCGCGGCAGTATTAAAGGTGCCGGGACGGCCTCATAAGACCGTCAACGCTTAGTTCGAATGGGTTATGCTCCACGCGTGGCGAGGGCTAATCCACGGTCTTGAATAATTGTAGACCCACCTCATTCAATAACATACATCTTATCTAGGTTGGCAACACCTCACATAAACACATCGATATCACTCCCCACAGCACGTAGGGACAGGGGGAGGAGGCGGGGAAAAACCAGTCGTTAAGATAACCACCGCAGTCGACCGCACAGCGAGTTTCAGAGAGCACGAAAACTGCGAGTAGCTGTAATACGGAAGACAATCAGATAAGTAGTTAGCCAAAAATTTTATAGTTTAACCATAGTTTACAACCATATAATCTCTCTAAAGTACAATCTCCGGATAGCTATCACCATTTAGAATTTCACCTAACATATATACTGCATTTAGCATACACTGACAGTTTCAGTACCAATACTGCAACTAAATAATTGTACATATTGTAAATATTTTCACCTGTATTTCAAACAGATTTTGTAGCCTAAGTGTAATGGATCTGATGATGATCGCTTGACGATCGAAACTGGTCATCCTAGTGTTTTATTAATCTCATGTAATTTATTTCAGGATTAGGGCATAACCCAAAACTCTCACATTTGTTTCAACGGGATTTAAGGACATGTCGGAACTCCTGAAAACGAAAGAGCGGATCAACTCGCAAAAACAACAGCAGCATCTAATATGCAAGCTTCATATGACAAGTCCCCAATATGTTATGCAAAGAGACAAATTAGAAGTCACATAACAAGTCAGTGGAACAACTACTGAACCCGTTGTACAAAAGGATCTGTCACAAGAAATATATGTGTTTTTTTTTCAGGAGTTCACCATAGGCTCCAGTGTAAGATGTTTGTGCCGAATTTTGAACTTACTCAATTCTTAACTGGTCACGGGCATTTTAAATCCTATTTCGAACGTTTTAAAATTAATATTGTAGATGATTATTAATGTTTTTGTAATTCTCCTCAAACAATAGATCACCTGTTGTTTGAATGCTCTGTGTTTGGTAAAGCCAGATACAACTTGAACTGTCACTGACATTTCTGAAACTTGAAATTTTCAAAACCTCTTTATTCACGAAAAAATGTTGTTATAAGCAGTTTTAAGCTTTTATTCATCTTATTTTTCAAAAAAATTAAGCTCATAATTGATGATGTAATTCATTTTTCATTTAGTAACAAACTACAACCCTAATGTACTAAGTGTAATAGTGTTCCATTTACTGTAATGGATATTCCATAAATAAATACATAATTAAATAAATAAATAAATAAATAAATAAACAAATAAATAAATAAATAAACAATTAAATAAATAAACAAATAGACAAATAAATAAATAAGTTAATAAACAAATAAATAGACAAATAAATATACAAATAAATAAACAAACAAACAAACAAACAAACAAATAAATAAATAAATAAACAATTAAACAAACAAATAAACAAATAAATAAATAAATAAATAAATAAACAAATAGACAAACAAACAAATAAATAAACAAACAAATAAATAAATAAACAACTAAATAAACAAATAAATAAATAAACAAATAAATAAACAAACAAATAAATAAACAAATAAATAAATAAACAAATAAATAAATAAACAAATAAATAAACAAATAAATAAATAAACAAATAAATAAATAAACAAATAAATAAATAAACAAACAAATAAATAAACAAACAAATAAATAAACAAACAAATAAATAAACAAATAAATAAATAAATAAACAAACAAATAAATAAACAAATAAATAAATAAACGAATAAATAAATAAACAAATACATAAATAAACAAATACATAAATAAACAAATAAATAAACAAATAAACAAACAAATAAATAAATAAACAAACAAATAAACAAATAAATAAATAAATAAACAAACAAATAAATAAATAAACAAATAAATAAATAAACAAACAAATAGACAAATAAATAAATAAACAAATAAATAAATAAACAAATACATAAATAAACAAATAAATAAACAAATAAACAAATAAACAAACAAATAAATAAACAAACAAATAAATAGACAAATAAATAAATAAACAAATAAATAAATAAACAAATAAATAAACAAATAAATAATAATAAAAATAATAAAAACAAATAAATAAATAAACAAATAAATAAATCAACAAATAAATAAATCAACAAATAAATAAACAAATAAATAAATAAACAAATAAATAAACAAATATATAAACAAATTAATAAATAAATAAACAAATAAATATATAAATAAATAAACAAACAAATAAATATATAAATAAACAAATAAATAAACTAATAAATAAATAAACAAATAAATATATAAATAAATATGTGCATCACAACTGAAACTGAAGTCCATTGATTTCAATTTTAATTTGAGTTAACTTCCCTAATTAAATGGCTGATTCCAGAACAAAACATAGACTACTACACGAATCAATTCATAGTGTAACACTCGGTCGGTCATAGCCATAAGCTGTAATTCTAAGTACTGGAATATGCAACACAATTACATGAAAGAAACAAGTAGTTCCAAGCTTGCGGACTTGGCTACTAGATGCCATCACAGTAAGGACCTGGCAGCAAACGTTGGAACTAATATAGCGTTATCAATTCTAACCTACAAATTTTGGCTTCTTCTTCATACCATAAATCTATGACATGTGCCCGCAGGCTTTACTTCCCCTCCGAAGGAAGGCATACGGAGGGATTTTTAACGCTCTTAAAAAATCCAACGACTTCAGCTGGGTTTGAACCCGCGACCACATTAACTTCTATTTCACTCTCCAAGCTAGCAGAATGGAGACGGTTTTTGAATAATTTTGTATGATTTTGTGATTTTTTTTGTGTGTGTTTGTGTGTGTGTGTGTGGCGGGGGTTTGACTAGAGCATTTTTTTTTAAATTTTTGAGCTGGTTTCCACTAATTTTGACAAATTGTGATTGTTTTCTTTTTTGGATTTTGTCTAATTTTTATTTTTTGTATTTTTCTAACTTTTTGAGCTGGACTAATTTTGATATTTTTAGATTTTAAGTATTTTCTTCGATTTTTAGCCTACTTTTCACATTTTGCAAATATGAGGAAAAAGTAGACCTATGAGATCGATCCGGGCAAATGTCTGTCTGTCTGGCTGGCTGGCTGGCTGGCTGTGTGTGTGTGTCCCCTATCAACTCCTAAACGGCTGCAGCAATCGAATCCAAACTTGGAGTGAGTATCTATACCTGAATATCTCAAGCCCATATTTGAAAATTATGTCAGTGCTACCGACTGCTGAAAAACCGCAATTGAAATTTGAGCTTCATGTTGGATATCTTGGAAGGTATGCATGGGAGCTATTCCAAAATTGGCACACATATGGACAATAATATTTCAGTTAAATTTCCAGGAGGCCATGCATGGCAGTGTTGACAAAATGATTCTAAGCCTGCTCATAGGTCCAATTTTTAAATGCATATAACTTCTACTCTATCAATTGGATTTCAACCAAATTTCGTATGTACTATGTGTACATAAACAGATAGGCCCCGGCTGATTCCTTTCACATCCTTGCCCAGTTTCATTCATCTTCATCCATTCCATCTCTCATCCCGACGCGCAGGTCGCCCACGGGCGTCGAATAGAAAGACCTGCACTTGGCCTCTGAGGAGGCCACACGACCAAAAAAAACAGATATGACTGAGCGTATTCTTAAAAACCACCAAGGCTGCCAACTGTTAATAAATTCCCTCTCTCTATTTTCCTATCCAAATACCAATATTAGAAAGTATGCAAGCCGACAGATTTAAACTATGCACACGTATAGTAGGCTACCTGACCTTCTAGATTAATTTGGAGTAACTTATGTACGTCAGTGCTACCAACATGATTCTAAGCCTGCTGATAGGACCAATATTTAAATACATGTAACTTCTACACTATCAATTAGATTTCAACCAAATTTCGTATGTGCTATGTGTATTATAACAGATATGACTATGCTTATTCTGAAGAGCAACCAGGGATGCCAACTGTTAATAAACCCCCGTGGCTCAGATCTCAAGATTAACGGTCATGTTAAACTACAAGCTTCCTTCCTTCCTTGCTAATAAACGCTGTCTCTATTTTTTACCCTAATATTAATATATCAGCAAGTATGTAAGCCAACAGCTTTAAAATTTGCACACGTGTAGTACCTGACATTCTAGATTAATTTGGAGAAACTAATATACGTCAGTGCTGCCAACATGACTCTAAGCCCGCTGATAGGTCCAATTTTAAAATATTGTACATGTAACTTCTATTCTAACAAATGGATTTCATCCAAAATTGGCACAACAATAGATCATAATATTTCAAATTATTTCTGACCAACACATGCATAACATTGTTGCCAACATGATTTTACGCGCGCTGATAGATCTAATGGCTAACTGCATGTAGCGTCCATGCTATCCATTGGACTTCAACCAAATTTTGTATTCTGTATCTTAAGAGATGGAATTAAGAATATATACAGTCACCAGGGCTGCCAACTGTATTGCTCTATCAGGCTGCATCATACCAGGTATATTTCGAACTAATTAGAAATTTCGATATTACCAACTGAATTTCGTCATTATTCTAGATAGGTCTATATGAATCTTAAATTTTAAGAAGTAGGCTCTTTAGTTCGTCACGGAACTTTTTGTTTTAAACTTTTTGAGCTTTTGTTTGACAAATTTTGACTGATTGATTGTGCTTTTGGGTTTTATGGATTTTGAATAATTTTGATTTTTTGTGTGTCTTTTTTATTTTGACTAATTTGCTCTGTATTTTAGGACCGCCAAACACTGGTGGAGATTGGACAAAAGAGATAAGTGGGGAAAGCAGAAGTGTATCCCGTTTTCGGTGCGGAGATGAACGGTACCATTTTAGGGTTAATCACATGTAATTTCTTTTATGTTAGTAGCCTATTTTCATTTTATGAAAAAAATAGGCTTATGAGATCACCTTTTGTCCGTGTGTCTGTCTGTGTGTGCGTGTGTGTGTGTCCCACCCCCACCTAATAAAATCTAAACGGCTGATGTGATTTCAATGAAACTCGGTAAGATCATAGCACCATTCTGGCCGATCTCGACCGTGCCCTTCAAATTTTATTGTGTCCCACCAATCCTACATGGCGGCTGTGCGAAATATTTCACCAGCATTCAGTATCTCCGAAACTATTACCGATATTACCCTGAAAGATTCTACGCTGATAAAGGGCACTACTGGAAGTTCACCTATGAAACGTTCAAAAACCTGGTAAATACAAAAACTACATGGCGGCCAAGCGAAGTTGAGACTTTTAAATAGGCTTTTCTCGTGATTTAACCATCCAAACGTAATGAAACTTGGTACAGCAAATGTTTATACACATTGTAATGCACCGGCGTCCAATTTAGTTCAATTTGTTTACATAACTTCAAAATGGCGGCTGTGCAAAATATTTTACTGGCTTTTTATATCTCCGAAACCCTTACAGATATCACCCTGAAATTTTGTACGGTGATAAAGGGCATTGCTGAAAGTTTATCTATATAACTTTCAAAAACATGTAAAGTACAAAACGAACATGGCGGCCAAGCGAAGTTGAAACATTTTAATAGACTTTCTCGAGATTTAACTTTCTGAGCGTAGTGAAATGTGGTACAGTAAATGATTATACATATTGTAATGCACTGGCATCTAATTTAGTTCAATTGTTTACATAACCTCAAGATGGCGGCTGTGCGAAATTTTAAAATTAAGTTTTTATTTCTTGTGTCGTAATCATGCGATCGAAGTGAAAATTTGAATAGTGAAGCTACGCAATATTTTTCCTTTAATGGTACATAACTCTATGGCCTATACATATAACAATCCAAAATGTCAAGCATCCGAAATATTTAAACGGTCTCAATATCTACGAATCCATCACAACAATCAAACAGAAATTTTGTATGTTGATAGAGGCAATTGACATGAGTAGGATATATGAAAATAGGCTGTATAGGTCTTCACGGAACTACTTGTTTTTTCTCATGTTGCAGTAATTGGAATTAGACTATCTTATGTTGACCGACTGAAAGTTACAATATCAATTGTTAATAAGGCAACACTGAAAGATGGCTTCAAAGCTATGCTTATTTCAAGTGTTTCATAGGGTCATATCAAGCCTTATGTTGGCGACACTGTGTCTGTAGACTATACACAAATATTTACATAATATTCCGATTACTAAAGTGTGTTAAGACTTGTACAGCGTCCATATTCACTGAAAACTCTCCACGGACTATCTAGTGTAAGCTTCGTATAGATTCCTCATTTGTCTGGCTGCGTGGCTCAGGGGTAACGTTCTCGCTTGCTGAGCCCAAGCTTGCAGGTTCGAAACCTGGCGCAGTCAGCTGGCATTTGAGGGTGCGCAAATGCGAGGGAGCCGTGTCAGTAGATTTACTGGCACGTTAAAGATCCCCTTCGGGGCAAAATTCCGGCACCCCGGCGTCTCTAAAAGCCAGTGTAGTTAAAAGGGACGTAAAACCAATAACATTAATTAATTAATTATTAGATTCCTCATTTACTTGTTGTGGCGCTATCTACTCATTATTCCGTGAACTATATTACTATAATTAATATTCGCGCCATCTATTATTGTTTCGTAAAACTTGCTTAACTTACTTAAGCTAATGTAATTAGGCACGATCGTGTTGGCCGACTTATAATCATTCAATAATAGATTAGGCCTACTAGTCAACACTGAAAAATAACTTCCAATACTTCAATAACTGTAAGTTAATCTAAACAGTAACTTTCCCAACCAAGGGGCACATTTCTCGTGTAGTTGGAAGCACATTCTTGCAGAAAGAGGCTACTTACTCTTCCTTTCCCAAAACGTTTAAAAGTGGGAGGGTCTTCGCTTAGGAAATTACGACCACGTGCGGTGAGGGGGTGGAAGAGGGAGGGAAAAGCTTGCTTCACGTTTTGATGTAGCTGGCTCATTTCTCGTGGTTTGAACCTGTTCCAATTACAAGCCATAGGCACGTCTGAGCTTTACTGAGCCCCTTCTGCTGTGATGTCTCAGAAACCTGGACACGTGCCCTGCCAAGTATCAACTCACTTTATTGTAATTACTCTATACTGAAGTACAGTCACTGACACGAACAAGTGTAACCCTCAACTGCACGAGAAATGTGCCCCTTGGAAAGTTACTGTTTAAGAGGTATTGAAGTACTGAAAGTAATTTTTATCCTATTTTCAATTTTGAAAAATAGGCTTATGAGATCACCTTTTGTCCGTGTGTGTGTGCATGCGTGCGTGTGTGTTTGTGTGTGTGTGTGAGGTGTGTGTGTGTGAGGTGTGTGTCCCCCTAATAACTTCTAAACGGCTGGAGCTATTTCAATAAAACTCGGCAAGTTCATAGCACTATTCCAGACGACCCCGACCGTGCCCTTCAAATTTCGTTACGTCTCACCAATCCAATATGGCGGCTGTGCGAAATATTTCACCAGCATTCAATATCTCCGAAACTATTCCCGATATCACCCTGGAAATTATTACGGTGGTAAAGGGAACTACTAGAAGTTCAACTATGTGAATTTTGAAAAACTGGTAACTACAAAACCAACATGGTGGCCACGCGAATTTGCGACTTTTAAATAGACGTTTCTCGCGATTTAACCAACCAAACGCAATAAAACTTGGTACAGTATATGTTTATACACTTTGTAATGAACCGACATCTAACTTCGTTCAATTGTTTACATAACCATAAGATGGCAGCTGTGCGAAATTTTAAAATCTCCTTGTTACTTCTTGTGTCCTAATCATGCGATTGAAGTTTGAATGCTACACGTACACAATAATCGTCATGTAACAGTACATAACTCTAGGACCTGCATAGCCTATATAAAATCCAACATGGCAAACATCCGAAATATTTAGTCGGTTCTCAATATCTACGAATCTATTACAGCAATCAAACTGAAATTTTGTATGTTGATAGTGGCAGTTAACATAAGTAGGATATATGAAAATAGGCGGTATAGTTCTTCACGGAACTACTTGCTCAGTGTTGGCTAGTAATCTATTATTTAGTGATATTTAGCCGGTCAACACGATAATGTACAATGTTTATGTATTCTAGATTTTAACTTTTAAGATTTGAAGATAACGTCTTTCAAATGATGCCCATATTTTGCCATGCATTCTGCCAGTCTTGCACTGAAGCTTTGCATAGTCATTAGGCTTCAACTGCTGGACAATAACCATTTTATACGGATGAAAATGCAAATCGAAACGCAATATTCGTCTCACTGTTCGATCAGACATTTGCAAAGCTGTTTACGAGCCGGCCGCCGTGGACTGGTTTCCACAGCTTGTCTCACTCGCTCAACATTTTCTGGTGTCCTGGCTGACCTTGGACGGCCTGTCGACGTACGTTTTAAGGCTGAACCTGTAGCTCTAAAATTACTCACCCATAACAAAATTGTGTTTCGAGATCGAACGCGTCCTCTTCGACTCACTCAGCCGTACAACGACATAAACCGTCACATCTTTTTGCCGCATAAGACGTTATCTTCAAATCTTAAAAGTTAAAATCTATTGTTCTTTCATGTTTTCCATTAAATGACATGTACACCTTGCTGTTATAAGTAATAAAGGATTTTGTATCATTTAAAATGTTTGTGTTGTGATTTAAAAACCGTCAGATCTTTTTGTCGCTCCCTGTAATATTCATGCCATCTATTATTGTTTCGTAAAACTTCCTTAACTTACTTATAGTAGATCCAATCTTACTTCCGACTTGAAGTTTAAGTGTTACTCTACAGCTATCTGGTGGTCAGAAAAGAAATTACTTTAATTATCAATCACAGACAGCCATTCAAATCGATATATCACGACAAATCGAATGCTGTTCGCTAAAACGCACAGAGCAAAAATCAGAAACAAAAGCAAAAAACTAACACAAATCAAAATTCAAATCAGCAGCAAAAGCAGAAAACAAACAAAAAACAAAACCAAAAGCAGAAATCAAACACGAAACCGAAACCAAAAAGCACGAATCAAAAAGCAAAATTAAAAGACGAAAGCAGAAAACAAACACAAGCAAGAAGCAAAATCAAAAACAAATGCAGAAAACAAACACAAATCAAGAAGCAAAATTCAAAAACAAAAGCAGAAAACAAACACTAGCTAAAAGCAAAATTTAAAAACAAAAGTAAACGCAGAAAACAAAACCAAAAACTAATAACACAAATCAAAAAGCAAAATTCAAAAGAGCAAAAGCAGAAAAACACAAAACCAAATTAAACACAAATCAAAACGCAAAATTCAAAAACAAAATCAAAGGCAGAAAACAAACAGAAAACAAACAAAAAACCAAAAACACAAAGCAAAAAGCAAAAATTTAAAAACAAAAGCAGAAAACAAAGACAATCAAGAAGCAAAATTTAAAAAGAAAAGTAAAAGCAAAAAACAAACACCAAACCATAACAAAAAACACAAATCAGAAAGCAAGATTTAAAAGAGCAAAAGCAGGAAAAAACAAAACCAAATTAATTCAAAACAAAACGCAAAATTTAAAACCAAAGAAAAGGTAGAAAAAAAAACAAAATAAAACACAAAGCAAAAAGCAAAATTCAAAAGCAAATCCAAAAGTAGAAAACCAAAATCCAAAGAAACAAAGCAAAAGGCAAAATTCAAAAGCAAAAGCAGAAAACAAACACAAAACAAAATACACAAAGGTAAAATTAGTAGTAGAAAGAAAACAAACACAAAACCAAAAACGCAATTAGATGAGATTTGACTCCGTTCCTGCTCCTCCAGAAACAAACCCTAGTTAGACACCAGTTCCTATAACTGAGGATTTGTGTTTTTGTATAATGATTTCCTTGAAACACAAGTAGAAGATTCTATCATGGATTAGGAGAAAAGAAACGCTGAGTATGGATAAATTAACATTATCCCCTTAAGTTAAAAAGAAAATCGAAGCATATCTTGGAGAAAGAGACCAACCAGGCCTAAAGCTAGCCGCAATCCCTAGTGGGAGCGCGCCTGCTCTCCCAACTCGGAGGATAAATACTTAATGCCGCTGAATAATTTAGAGATTTACAAGTGTAGGAACGTTTAGTGGCTCAGGGGTGTACGCCAGAGAGATCCTAGATTCATTTTTGTTCTATATGCGGCGATATGAGTGTCAGCATTGCTGCGAGTTCACACTATACAAGTTCAATAAGAAGTGAACCACGCACTCCCTAATTCTATGATGTTTGGTTGGTTCCTCAGTTTAACCCATATAGGGCAAAAATATTTTGTAAATGTTTTTACACATTCATTTTTTAAATTTATATTTTATTTTAATTATTTATTATTAATGCTATTTTTTGTTTCCCTAATTCTAATGTTTATATATTTATTGTTACGGCTGCGGGGTTGCTTCATTCCCTCGCGCGTGACTCACAGCTGCCCGAGGCTACCCCCGGGCTCTGTGTCGGCCGGCCGCTTGCGCAGCGAGAACAAAAGGGATGGGCCAGAATGTTTGTGACCCAACTAGTGTTGGAATTCTCGAGAAGGTGTGAACCCTGGTCTACTCTAGAAACATCTGTGAGTCATCAGCCCTGATATATAAAGAGCGATCCTGGCCGGTGACGACGGACTGTGTTTTTCAGTGAGTGTGTTCTTACCAGTGCGATATAGGTGTTACGGTGACGTGCAAATTGCGAAACAGTGTGTATTCAAGTACAGTGAGTGACAGACTGTGGCTTGTGTACAAGAGGAAGAGTTGTGGTTATTTCCAGCGAGGTCACGGGACTAATTACGGAAGGATTAACTGCATGACCTAGTGAAAGGGTGAGTGTCCTCTACAAGTGGAAACTAATAGTGACTAGTAGTATTTTATGAAGTGAGATTCAGTGTGCCTATTGTGTGGTGTATATTTATGACCTGCAATAAAGCTAATCATTATTTAAAGGACCATTTGTGTTGTGCTTTACCTACTGTGATCAAATTAACGAACTTGCTACTAGGGGGTAGCACGTATCAGTATTTTTAATTCTTAATTTATGTTCTTATAGATTTATTATGTTTATTTTTTTAATATCATTAATTAATTAATTCTGAATTGATTTTACAACTGTTTTCGGATTTTTTATCGTCATATTTATTATTATAATTTGTATATTTCGTTTATTATTGTAATTTTCTGTTTATGTTTTTTTTATTTCTATATTTATAATTCATTGTTTCACTTAAATTGTTAATATTTTTTTTTAAATTCTATCTAGCACATTACGTCAAGTAGATACGTAAATAATATTTGATTTTAAGAAATACTAGCACTTCGGCATGAACATTCTCCGAAATTTGGCTTTAAGATTCAACTATCAGCATTTTTGAAAGCATAAACTGTCCTTATGGCAGGTGGTTAATATAGAGACCTCTATCCCATAAAGGGTTAAATGCTGCGACAACGCGGTCATGTAGCCCCGTGTACTTTGGGTGTGTGTAGAATCTGTCTGATAACCGGTGTTATGTGATGACCGTATTAGTGTGTATTATCTGTTTTTAATTCAAGTAAGGACTGCAGACATTCAATTTTCAAGTAGTTCCTACTTTTGTTTCCAAACACCACCGTAAATGACAACTAGTTCTGAACCCGGTTACTAGATGCCACCGCAGTCGACTCCTGGCGACGAACGTTCGAATCTAAGAGCGTAATTAGTGGAAGGTTCTTTTGCATGCCATAAATCTATGACATGGGACCGCCGGCTTTACTTCGCCTCCGAAGGAAGGCACACTGAGGCATTTTTAACGCTCTTTAAAAAATCTCATGACTATGGCCGGGTTTGAACCCGTGATCTTGGGCATAGACGCTCAGCATGTTACCAAGTACGCCACTGAAGCCGCCGTTGTTTATTTTGTTTAACGATATTCCCCTGTTCATGAATATGCTAGCTAGATCAAACTTCAGCAGCTGTACATCTTCTCCGGTGAAGTTTGGATGTCCCTGAGTGAGATAGGCCCCAAGTTTTCTCGGTTCCATCTGCTAGGTTTGAAGTGAACCAACTCGTCAGTCATATTAAGCTCCATCTACCTTGAGTATACACGGTCTCTGCTTGGATTAACCAACTTTACTGTGTCAATTACGACTGATGGCAGCAAGGAAGAGAGAGAGAGATATAGAGAGAGACAGGGAAGGAAGGAAGGAAGACACGCGTTAGAGGCGAGAGTTTATGAGGCAGTGATAATAGCCAGAGGCTACACATACATTTCCCACAGCGCCACGGGTGAATGTTTCAGGCGGCTGAGGTGGAACTAAGTTTTATACCAAACGATCTTTATAGAAAGTGTTTTGGTTCATAACCTTTAACTATTCTTAGAGCGGAAGAGGAGAACACTAGAATGGAGTAACCTATTCCATCTGACAGAAATGATTTCCTCTGCTACCGTGAGGCTTATAAACGTTTGGTGGTTCAATTTTGGGATATTCTTGAGTATTGATGAGTAACATCTTTCCACTCGGTTGCTGGATATTTTTGTGAGAGTGATTTCGAAAGATGGGACGGAAGTGGATCGGACGGAATTGTGTAATACGCACTGCCAGCTGAATCGTATCCCTCCTGGACATTCATCAACACACAAAAATCTTTTTTATTTACAGACTATTAATACATAACAATTCCAAGACTCTTTTTTTTTTCTTCACTGCCTACTTGATATTTCTACTCTCGCACTGCCTTCTTGATTGTTTTCGCACTGCCTTCTTGATACTCTGCTGCTAATCATATCAATAGGACTCATTTTAACAGAATTCATATGAAATTACGTGTTGGTCTGTGAATCAAGAGGTCCAGGAACTGATCTACTGATGTGCACATTGCATTTACTCGCAAGTTGGCCTATTTATAAGGAATTTAAGGTTATGAGTGGTGTCGCGTCTATTAATCTAGTTGATCCATATCGTATTCTTTATTTAGGCTAGTGCTGGTGGAAGCCACAAATCATCTAATAAAATGAGTTCCGTATTATAAACTACAATATCTGTAAAACACTTCCTATTACAACAGATTAATATTTGTGCCAATAATACTATAAAATACCGGTGTATCAACAATTTCACGTGAGGTTTCTTCTATGTCAGATGATACACATCATATGCGACTGCTGTAAGACTCGTAAAGTTTTTTGTTTTCCTACAGTGACATTGGACCTGGTACTTTTAATCGATATATTTCAGTTATCGATTAATCGAATACTTGAAGAAGAAAGAAATGAATAATTGCTACAAATATCTATTAATATATCGGTTCGATTAATTGATTGTTTAGTCGAGTAATCGATACTAGTGGCCCTGTGCGAGCTTTCGCAACGTGAATGTAGGTTTATGGGGTAGAAGGGAAGAATGTGGGAGAACGAAGTTATAAATATTGAAGAAATGTATTTGTTATTTATTGCCGCCACGCTGCCCTGCGCTCTAGCGGCAGGCTCGCCTAGCAGTACGCCGTGCTCCCACCAGATGGCTGCCGCTGCCATGCCGCCCCGCGCTCTAGCGGCAAGATTGCCAGGTTACTGTGCTCCCATTGTAAATGTACATTTTTAAGGTATTTATTTAATTGTGAGGCATTTAAAGAGGAAGTGAGTGCGTTTCTGGCACACATGGGGTTATGCGAAACCTGTAGGTACGCCATATGTGTAGGTTGGTGTTAATGGGATTTTATTTTCGGTACAAAACCGGAATGGGACCTTAGCAGAATAATATAGGGAGGATACTTCGCTCCCTTCACTACGCTCTCGCAGAGGCAAAAGAGACATTTAATTAATTAAAATACATTGACTGGCAAAAAAGATCGATCACTTGAAAATTTTTACATTGGTTGGTTGATTCCTTAGATTAGGGGCTCCGACAACGTGGTCATGTAGCCCCGTGTACTTTGGGTGTGTGTAGAATTTGTCTGTTAATTGTGAAGGCTGTATTAGTGCGTGTTATCTGTAATTCAGGTAGAAGGACTGCAGACGATAATTTTTTCAATTAGTTCCATCTTTTGCTACCAAATGCTACCGTGCATGACACCTAGCTGCAGACTTGGCTACTAAATACCATCGCAGCCAGCACCTGGCAGCGAACGTTGGAACTAATATAGCGTTATCAAATCTAACCGACAAATTTTGGCTTCACACGAGTATAGTTAGTGGAAGGTTCTTTTTCATGCCATACATAAATCTATGGCATGGGACCGTCGCGTCGGCTTTACTTCCCCTCCGAAGGAAGGCATACTGAGGGATTTTTAACGCTCTTAAAAAATCCGATTACTTCGGCCGGGTTTGAACCCACGATCTTGGGCATAGAAGCTCAGCATGCTATCAACTACGCCAGTGAAATTGCCAAATTTTTTCATTCAAATCATAAATATGAATGGTATAGGCCTAGTACAGTAGTTATAGCATGGAGGTAAGGTTAAATTGGTTTCCTGGATACATTACCATTCTTCATATCATTGTTTCATTTAACAATAGCGATTCTTTGACATGATTCTGTTTCCTGCGGAAAGATGTACGCGCCATCGCTATGGTCAACAATGCAATGTGTTATTCTTTCTTCTTTTGCCACTTGGTGACATAAGAAAAGATCAACACAGCCATATCCTCAGTTGTTCTTGTGTAATTCAGGACCGAATATGCGCTTGAGGCCTGAAGATGTTGCCAGGGCAGTGGCTCTGATCGAGAATGGTGGCGCGCACATCTTTCCGCAGGAAACAGCGTCTGTCAATAAACCGCGATTGTTATGTGAAACAGGGGCCGATAACCTAGATGTTAGGCCCCTTTAAACAACAATTATCATCATCATCATGTTTTGTGAAACAATGACATGAGGAATGATGATATAAGGTGCGTTCAAAAAGTAACGAGCCGGAGGCTGGAATGCGCAAACCGGTGACGACATCGGCTAATCGTGGCGTGTGTAACGAGGTGTGGTTCCGACCAGAGCCGTCGCTAGAGGGCACGCGTGCACGTCACGTGACGATACAAAGCGAGCAGCAGCATGCATCAATCGTCCAACGCTGCCAGTCGCAATGCAAACAGTGACATGGAGGCGTCAACCGAAGAGCAGAGAGGTGTTGTTCGGTTTCTGACAGCGGAAGGAGTAGGGGGAACGGACATTCATCGCCGAATGTCACAAGTGTACGGTGAACACTGCATGTCCCTTGCAAGGGTCAAGGCGTGGCACAAGAGCTTCAGGGAAGGACGGGTGTCGTTAGCCGATGATGCCCGGTCTGGCGCACCCCCCTGCATTACCGATGACAACGTCCAGCTGGTTGATGCACTCATTACCCAGGATCGCCATAGCCGTCGTGGTCGCTCCACGACAATGCACGACCTCATACAGCCAACACAGTCGCGGCACTTCTGCAGAAATTCAAATGGGAGGTTCTCGGCCACCCTCCATACAGTCCAGATCTCTCTCCCTGTGATTACGCCATGTTTGGTCCCCTGAAAAGGGCTCTGCGGGGCCAACGATTCACCTCGGACGTCGACGTCCATCTGTACATGCGGAACTGGTTCACATCGCAGACCAGGGAATTTTATGAGACAGTCATTCACCGCCTCGTGTCACAGTGGGACAAGTGCCTCATTAGCCAGGGCCAATACTTCTAACATACAGGTACTGGTTTCTGTAATTATGCCTCCGGCTCGTTACTTTTTGAACGCACCTTATACATTGAGGAAAACAATCAACCTTACTTGCATGCCATAAACAGTAAGTTATGAACTAGACCTAGAGCGTTCACATTTACTATTTAAATGAAGTAATGTTGAATTTTTCAAGTGATCGGTTTTCTTTACCAGTCAGTGTGTATTGTACCATATTTCCAAATAATGCACCTTCTTTGTGAAAACTAGACTAAAACAAAGGAAAACAAAAATGTTCCTGTCCTAAATTGTAAACAATGATCAAGAATTCAAAATTCTTGCTGAAAATTCGTCGTTTTCTTTTTTCGAAACCCTTCCCAATATGATTGATATTTGTCCTTCCACTGTCACTGACTCTTATTTGGTTATTGTTAACAATATCGTAATAATAATAATAATAATAATAATAATAATATCGTATGGCCTCGGGTGCCGGGTGCAAGCTTTGTAATTTAATACACAGAGGATAGCTTGCATGTCGAATTTCGTTGTTCCTTGAATCACTATGAAAGTCAAGGAGGTTAGATATCTAAGCTCCTTCAACACTATAGCGCTTTCTAGTAGAGAAATGAGGAACTTTGTGTTGGCGAAAACTCCCGAGATTAATTTTGCCATTATGAACACGGCCTACTGAATTCAAATGGATTCTTTAACATGCCAACATCGTATGACATGCGTTTCGTATTTTTGCCGCCTTTCAAAAATCACTTACCACGGCCAGGAGCGAACTTGCAATCTTGGGGGTTATTAGACCGACACTCTATAAACAAGGAAGGACACTTTAAATATTTAGGCAAAGAGTGTATTTAATAAATTTCTATACATCATTCCGAAAATAAGCGTAACTCGACTTAAGAAAATGAGGTAGCCTATATTGGCTTTCACGACCAGTGAATTAAACTCAGCAATTCTTCTAAGTTTCTGCAGTGTCTTGTGTGAGGTTTCGCCTAGGACACCAAGCTGGCTCATCAGCGAGCTCTTGGTGTCCCTGACTGGACCCCACAGGAGTAGCAAACATCGCGCTACCTCCCTTTTTATGAAGCGCACCTGCGCCTCTTAACTGCGAGAACTAAAAGCTCAAGCAGCCATAACCTCCCAATGAAGGCTTCCAAAACGATGGCATATAGGTTTTACGTCCAGTGAACACCAGGGACACCAAGAGCCCGCTGATGAGCCAGCTTGGTGTCCTAGGCGAAACCTCACACAAGACACTGCACAAACCTAGAAAATATGCTGAGTTTTAAGAAAAAAAGTTTAAGTCCTCGCTTATCTCGTGTCTACAAATCAATTTATTAATCGATTCCTCGGTTAGTCGATCAATCGATTAACAGTTTTCGATTAGTTTAAAATTATTGGATTAATCGATTATTTAATCGAAACATAGAAAGTACAGAAAACGTTTCTTCGGTGGTTCAACTCCGGTATATTCTGGAATATATTTCTCCTCAGTTCACTCCACTACTCGGCCTGAGTAGTTTAATTGAGATCTTCAAATCCGAAGATTGCGTGTCCATTCCTTGGTTCATACGATGACGAAGAATGTTGGAATACAACATTTGTGGTTGTTGTTGTTGATTATATTCTACTAGGGGCTTTGTGACATCATGGTCATTTAGCCCTGTGTACATGAATGTTTGTAGAATTTGTCTGACAACCTGTGTCACTGTGATGTCTGTACTAATGTGTGTATTTGTAATTGAGGTAGGATTTAGCTTGGAATTATGTAACCATGCCATACGCTAAATAAATTGGGTAGGAATCGCCCCGGCATTTGCCTGGAGTAGAAGTGGGAAACCACGGAAAGCTACTTCAAAGTTGGCTGAGATAGGAATGAAAACCCGCCTCTTTCTGTTTTGCCTCACGAGGCCAACCCTCAGACCAGAATTACATTTCTTGGCAGAGTCGGGAATCGAACCCGGGCCTCCGCGATGGAACCCAATAATGTTAGCCGTTACGCATCGAGGCGGACAGTTGATCAAGAGGGGAGGGTGAATAGAGAGAGGAGAAAGAGGATAGAAACACTTGTAAGACAGCAGAGCCGGGAATCGAACCCGTTTCATCTCAGCTTTGCCTCACGGTCAGATCAGAATCGAACCCAGGACTGTCGGTCCTAAATATCAATATGTACTCCGACTCCACTAAAGAGGGCTGAGAAAGGTACAGTACTGTAAAGTAGGAGTGTGTACAGAGAGTGGATACACAAAGATGAGGATAATTACAGAGAGTGCGGAGAGAGTGAAGAGAGTGGATACACAAAGATAGAGAATAATTACTGAGAGTGAAGAGAGTGGATACACAAAGATAGAGAATAAGTACTGAGAGTGAAGAGAGTTGATACACAAAGACAGAGGATAATTACAGAGAGTGCGGAGAGAGTGAAGAGAGTGGATACAGGAAGATAGAGGATAATTACAGAGTGTATGGAGAGAGTGAAGAGAGTTGATATACAAAGATAGAGGATACAGAGAGTGTGCGGAGAGAGTGAAGAGAGTGGATATACATAAGATATAGGATAAATACACAGTGAGTGGATATACGAAAATGGAGGATATAGACAGAGTGTGCACAGAGAGTGAAGTGGATATACAAAGATAGAGGATATATACAGAGTGAGAGGAGAGACAGCGGATACAGAGAATGATTTCTTAATTTTACGGTCACTTGTAGAGCTCAGAATCTCCTTTATCGCAGCACATACATGACTGTTTATTTTGTAGTCAATATAACCACTCTAAACCAATACTATTAGGCAGAGAGAAATAAAGTGGATATATAGAGAGCAGAGAGTGGGAGTAGAAATATACTAGAGAGAGAGAAAGAGGTTTTGAAACCGCTTGGAAGGAAGACGCACTCAAGGCGCGAGTTTATGAGCCAGTGATAATAGCCCTAGGCCTCCTTCTTCATATATTTCTCCCAACCACGAGGGTAAAGGTGAAAATAAAGTTTTATATCACGCGATCTATATACACCTCGATATTCTTACGACGGGCAAGAAAGTCCTCTTGAAACAAAACTCCTGGGTACAATGATTTTTAAAGAATCTTCGCGGATACCATAAATAATATTCCATCTACCTGGATGTATTTATTTTACATTTATCCATAATTCCGAACTCTCGCATATGTATAAACCACCTGCCCGAATTTCCTGTTATGCGGGCTGGCCGCGACACAGTTCTGGCAGGGGCTATCGTCTTGTTTAAACGCACGTTTTAAACATATTGTCGAAATGAAACGAAATCGGAGCGCGATTCGTCACAACTGCGCGTAAGTCCATCTCTTTTGAATGCTCATTTCTTACGATCGGTTACTTTTAACGCCCCATGTATATAGACTACCCACCCAGCTTTAATGTTACGCTGGCTGGATGCGACATAGTTCTGGCAGGGGCTATCATCTTGTTTATATGTTTAAGCACACTTTAATTTCCGTTAACTTTTCACGAAATGCAAGATTTTCCCTGTACTATTTAGACGATTTGGAAGATTTCGGCAAACATCGCTCCTTGTAACTTTCTCTGGTTTAAGAAGTTGTGTTTTGTGAAACATTCACCTTAGCGTTATATACAACCTCTGTCTGAACAGTTCGGTGAATGGGTCTATATTACGAATGGAATTTTGGCTTACCTGAAACAGCAGTTACTTGACCTTCGAAGTAATTCCCGTGGATGGTTATGCACTTCTTAGAACGGCTGTACAAGTTCTTGAAACTCCTGGCATAGTCTTCTTTAGGGATAGCCTTCAGTTGGGTCGTCACTTACGTTTGATGTCCGAAATGTCTGAAAACCTCTGGCCCTTCAGGGCTTTTCGGTGGCCCTGGACCCCGATACTTCATACTTTGACGCTTGCTTTCGAGGTTGTACCTCAGGCACCAGGTCTAGCCACACGTGACGATGGTTTTCAGGACCATTCCAGTCCACGGAACATTCCCCCTTCTCACTGCCTCCCGTCTATCAGGTGTGCAAGGCAGGTTGCATAAATTCACGCTTCTCTCTTGCTTCCAATTTAGAGTTTTGACGACCGAAACAGAAGGCTATCCCTAAAGAAGACTATGTTAGGAGTTTGCAGGAAGTGTTCAGTCGTTCTCAGAAGTGCATAACCATCCACCGGGATTACATCGAAGGCAGTAACGGCTGTTTCAGGTAAGCCAACAATCCGTTCGCAATAGAGACCCATTCACCGAACTTTTCAGACAGAGGTTGCAGATAAGGGGTGATCATAAAGTTTCCGTTAACGGTTGCACAGTCCAACCAATCAGGCAAAATAACCGTGAGCATTGAGACACTCATATCAACCACGCACCAGGCTGAAGATCCCCGATTGGTAAAACACCCGTGTCCTGCTGCGTGAAGAAATCTGTGACCACCTGCCGCACATCGTCGACCAACAGGAATCGTCGACCCTTAAAGGCCTTTTTTAACGAACCAACGGCGTGATAATTGCATGGAGAGAGATCAGGACTATAGGGCGGATTCACAAGTGTCTCCCACTTGAGTTGGCGTACCTTCTACGTTACGACCTTTGCGGTTAGGGGACGTGCGTTATCATGAATTATAATTATTAACAATATACAAACATTTACTTTAATAAGCACTGTCCAAGACTACCATAATTCTTTTCTCGCTAACTCGTATAAGGCGGCTTCGGTGGCATATTTGGTAGCATGCGGAGCTTCTATGCCCAAGATCGTGGGTTCAAGCCCGGCCGAAGTTATCGGATTTTTAAGAGCATTAAAAATCCCTCTATATGCCTTCTTTCAGAGGAGAAGTAAAGGCCGTGGTCCCATGTCATATTTATGGCGTGAAGAAAACTCTTCCACTAACTACAATTGTGTGAAGCCAAAAAATTGTACGTTTTTAGGGTTGATAACGCTATATTAGTTCCAAAGTACTGTGCCCGTTTAGACCGGAGTCCGCACGACCACATATGCATTTTACCAATAATCAGTCAGCACGAGAATCAAAATATCCCGGAGCGCCAGATGGGTTAAAGCAAATCGCAAAAACGACATCAAATTTATAAAAATGCTTTGCTGATTTTTGGCTCAATGCAACAATAAGGATAGAAGGAGATTTAATTGGGTGAAACACATCTGGTAAAATTATCTCAGTTTATTTGAAGTTAAAATCTGACTGCAAGAATGCTCAAAGCAGCATCATCCCACGTGTGGCGATCCACACTCTTATTTACACACAATATACAGAAATCTTCCAAACACATTTGACAATCTTTTTGAAAACACGAGTCCGATTGTTAGTCCTGTGGACTGTGTTCCAAAATTATTTACCTTTTAACTCCAGTGCAAAATGAATTGTCCATACTGGAAATAACGTAGATCACTGTTTGACTATTTACATGATATTAACACTCGTAGAATAAATGTTTATAGAATTTCTTAAACTTCACTTGTTTTCCAGTTTTCCAAAATATATCGTTGAAACTATTATTATCATCGTAGCAACACAAATTATTAACACATATTAACAACATCTGAAAAGTATTTGACCATTGAGCATAGCATCGAAGAACTGTGCGAAGCACAACAACAATTAATTGTTCTTCTGACATTAAACATTCGAGAAGTGACTCGATTATGAACTTCAAGTTCCAAACAAAATATATGATTTCTGAATCATTAACTTGATCAACAAATGGTTGAACCATTCAACTATTAGATTTTCCACTTGGGAACAATATTATAAAAATATTTATATTTATGGCCATTTCTAGTAACTTTTACAACTTGCAATTCTTCGACAGAATGCGGAAATTAGAATTGTAGTCTTATAATGAATTCATTTAGTTCATGGCACTAGGATTGAAAATATCCTTCAAATTATTCGTGGTTAAAGAATTATTTTAAATTGGCAGTGGCCCATTCTACTATTTGTGTAAGAACACAATATTATAACAACAACGACAACGGCAAAGGTCTTCCTCTGAAGAAGAATAAACTACTATCATGACAAATCCGGGTTCTAGCAAAATCAAAGTCTAAATGGAATTCGTAAAACAAGGTTGAAATAAGAACTGATGGTTTCAAAGAAATAACCTTCGGGTTATTCATACGACGAAATGTGTGGCTCCAATACTCCTACTATAAACCTGAGCCATCGAACCTGCTATTTGATTGATGCTCGAAAAAACCTTCATTCCTGCGACTTAACATGCGCACCTGGGAATGGCATTACAACTATTCCACACACATAAATTTTCTTCCCCAAAATTTATACAATAAATCAAGCCTCTGCTTGTTATCAACACTGGAAGATTAATAAACTTACAAGTTTATTTTATTTTACCATTCAGTTCAACCAGTGAATTTACCATACTCATGAAAAGCTTCATTTCACTTTCGAAGTGTATTTACGTCATGATTTTATATAAATACAACAATATCCTATTTGATACAAATATCATTTGCTTCCCGTTTCATGCCTCTCCGTGTTATATGAAACATATACTTTGCTCATTGCAAATATCAACTGTTCAACCAGAACTGAAATGTAGGTTGAATGCGGGCTTGCGCTAACCACTCTCCTTCGTAAAATCTCCTGTTCCATACTAGAAATGTTTCAACTACTTCATAGGCTCTTTCTCTCAATACATATGATTATTATAAAATATAATATCCAAGAATTATTTAGAAAAATTATGAAAATTATTATTATTATTATTAGTGGATTATTATTATTATTATTATTATTTCAAATATGTTTAATTATCATCTCATTATGTGAGAATTCACATGTTCGAACCTTCGAATATGGAAAAAATATCAATTCCTCAACAAAAATAAATTTAACTTTTACAGTTACATCGGCTGATTACCGTGATTTCCCAAAAATATGAAAAATTCAAATAAATGCTCAAAATGCTCGGTCATCGATCCTAAACTGTTCTGAGTGCTGAAAATGCTCAGAATAAATCTAACAAGTCTTGCGTAAATCATTACAAGCTTTAAATATGACGAAAAAAAATGTGTTGGTCATCTGCAGAAAAATAGTTTGTTCCAATTAGCTAGGCATAATATAATTCAAATGTGGCTTACACTTCTTGATGGTCTTGAAGTGTCGTAAACCTGGTCTATACCAGATTTATCCGTAGACATGCCCTATCGGACAAGCACGTATAATCCTTGTATTGGCCGCCATTGTAGACCCACAAATCGTCTAGTCAGACATAGTGGTAGTATCCTTCGACGTTTGAATAAACTGTGGTTCCATTTTAATATGGGCTTCTATCAAAGCCATAACAGTTTGTTTGAAAAGGGTCAGATCTAAGCGATCTCTTCTTAAATGTGTCAGTTGTAACTTAACTCACTGTAATCTCATCAGTACAAGAAAAACGTTGACAGTCTAAGCAGTTAACGGCTGTTCTGAAGATCGTTCCCTGGGCATGGTTTATTAAAATCACCATCCGCCATGCGCTAGACAACCTGCAGTTTCCCTTGCGTAGACTAATGAACACCACCGTTATAGACTAGTCTTCACTGTACTGATGGATCGAAGTGGTTAAATAGTTACAAAATATGAAAACTGACTTCAAATGGATCTAAACATCCAAGTATTAATTTACTATTGGACTGTGACAAATACTATTTTCTAGACCAAGTCTAGCATATGTCCTTTAGGAAATATAAATATTTCCACCAATGTCAGTCGAAAAACAATCACCTCAGTGATTCTCCTCACCAGAAACTTACTAAGTTCCAACTCGTTTGCGCAGCACTTCTCGTGACTATCACGATTTGAAAAGTACTTCTTCGTAGACGCGGCAACCATGTGCCTTGGCTCAGCGTAGACGCAACTTGTTCGCCAAGTGCTTGTGATGAAGTGAGCTCCCTAAGCCTGCTCCAGCTTGCTTTTATACAAAAACGGTCAGGGTCACGCGTCATCGCCTGATATCTAGAAATCCTCATATCTCTTGAATCCCTGGTCCGATTTACTTGATACTAATTGCATTCTCTTTTATTTGGCCGTGCCAGTAATCTGATCCCAGTCTCAAGTCTCTGCTCCATAGTTAACTATTTAATCAATAAATAGTCTCCACCTCTGCTATGACTCGCTACGTCATTTACCATCCAACTATCGGTAATTTTCTTCGAGAGGCTTCGAGAAGCAATGTAGCGCGATATTCAAATATCTGAACTTTCAAAAGCTGCTACAGCCTTTCCCTTGATATCTAGGTGTCTGAAACTTGGAATACCCATTCCTAGATTTGGGCACAGTACTGGGTGAGTTAGCCATGGTCGTTACGGCGTGGCTACAGCCAGTCGCTCACATCCGGGAGGTGAAGACGTTTGAATCCCCCGCCGGCAACCTTGAAGATGGTCTTTTGTGGTTTCCCATCTTCCATCCAGGCAAATGCCGGGGTTTGTCCCTAACTATAGGCCACTGCCGCTACCTTCCATTCCTCGTCCTTACATTCACACTTTCCTCCCCAGACAACACTCCACATGCGAGGTACATGTAGCTCACCCCAGGGGTGATCGCATAGAAGCAGGTACAAACTCTGGCGAGCCGGACATGTCCTCGGACACTCCCGGCACTAAAAGCCATACGCTAAAAATACAAATAAAAAATAAAAAATAAAAAAGTTTCAAAGTTCACCACCAGGTGTGGCTGCGATGGCATCTAGTAACCAAGAACACAGCTAAGTGTCGATGACGGTAGCATTTGGTAGCAAAAGTAGGAACTACTTGAACAATTGATCGTCTGCAGTCCATCTAATTGAATCACAGATACACACACTAATACAGCCATCACAATTAACACCGGTTATCAGACAGATTCTACACACACACAAAGTACACGGGGATACATGACCGCGTTAACGCAGCCTCTAAACTGAGGAACTTACCAACCAACCTAACTCGTAAGACTTATGTTGTCCCCAATGTTTATGCAAAGCAGTGTTCCCATGATTTCTGGACGCAGAATGTTCCGCATGAGTTGGCAGAAAAGCCTCTTTAGCGGTCTTATCTTACGAAACACTTATATTTAAGATTTCTAATTTTCTGTCAAAAGGCAGATGGTGGAACTATTTCAAATAAGTTTAAATTTAAATTTTAAAGTATTTTTGATGTGTAACATCTTTCCACTCGGTTGCTGGATATTTTTGTGGGAGTGATTTTGAAAAATGGGACGGAAGTGTGTAAGACACAGCCAGGAGGGATGTGATCCAGCAGGCAGTGGTACCATGTGGAACGTTCATCAGATACGGATTACTTTGTAAGAGCAGAGTATCAAGAAGGCAGTGCGAGAGTAGAAATATCAAGTAGGCAGTGAAGAAAAAAAGAGAGTCTTGGATTTGTTTTGTATTATGAGAGTGTAAAAAATAAAAAAGATTCTTTGTGTGTTGATGAATGTCAAGGATAATAAAAACGGTAACAACTTTTCAAGGTAGGATAACATGTCAGATGTTACACATCATATGCGACTACTGTAAGGCTCGTATCTTTTTTTAGTCAAGTTTATCCTCCAGGTTAGTGGTTCCCACGGACTTGGCGAGAGCACTCACCACTACCGCCTTTCCAGGCAGAGTCCTAGAGCTGGGAACACTTGGTCGGATTGAATACAACTGGGGAGATGTGATCAGCAATTCGCCCAGGCGGCCTCACCTGCAAAGCGAACAGGGGCCTCATGAGGGAGGGGAGAGGGAGGGGAAGATTGTGATGGGGAGGCAAGGAAGAGGAAAGGAGGCGGCCGTGCCCTTACAGTAGGTAAAATCCCGGCATTTGCCCGAAGACGAAGTGGGAAACCACGGAAAACCACTTCGAGGATTGCTGAGGTGGGAATCGAACCCTCTCTACTCATTTGGACCACCCGAGGCTGAGTAGATCCCGTTCCAGTCCTCATACCACTTTTCAAATTTCATGGCAGAGCCGGGAATCGAACCCAGAACCTCCAGAGCGGCAGCTAACAATGCTGACCGCTACGCTACGGAGGCGACAAATAATTTTAAAATAAAAATTAATAAAAAAATCGTATTATCAACATTTCGTTGGTATTTTGTATTTTAGGGTAAAAGTAACGCATTTCGCAAAATAATTTATTTTCGCGATAATTCGCGACTTGGACATCGAAATAAATAGCATATTTGGGGCAAGTATATCATTGTGATAACATGTTTAGGAAAAATCATATCTTTTTCTTTGCCTCTATTTTATCATTTTAAATGAACTTGTCGACTTCGTCGTTACGCTGGGGTCTGGCGTTACTTTACGGTGACGGGACGAAATGTACTCAGATGCACTGAGGTGTGTGACGTCATAGTACCGCTTGGTGCATGTGTTCCCCGACAATCTCTACTTCGTTAGTATAATAATAAAAATCCCCGATTCTTGGATGTCACGGGTAATCTCGAGAACCACTGAATGGATTTTCATGAGGTTTTCACCATTCTGTAAAGGATATCTCGAGGAAAGATTCTGTAGAAAATAATGTATGTATGATCAAAGGAAGCCAAGCAGTAACGATTTAAGTGAAAAAGTCGAAAACAAACTTGGCGTCCGTGCGCTTCTTAAGCTTACGCTGGGCAAACCGTTAAAAATATCAATATACTATGAGCGTAAGAATTGGTCAGCATGAAAAGTTCTACGTCCGCGAGAGCATATCTCTATCTTCAATACATCGCCCACTATAGGCTAAGTGTTTTTAGACCGGATGGAAGGGGCACGTCCCCGCGCGCTCTGGTGAGCGTGACGGCATCCCGCGCGCTTGACCTTGCTTTGCCCTTGGTTTGCACTTGCCGTTCGCGAGTAATTTGAAACAAGATAAACATGATAAGTATTATGCAGATAATTTTTAACATGTCAAGAGTCTTTGGCTTCGAGCGAAGGGAGAAGCCTCCAGCCTTTGTAGCATTTTTCAGCATTTGTAGCATTTAAAATGATAGAAAGTCTAGTCTTTCAGACTGACTGTCATTTTCTTATTTCCGATTGGTTTCTGATGCAAATCAAGTGATTATCGTCACAATACAGTGGTTTTTATTTGTTATATAATAGTACATTATGCAACGAGCCTATAGTGGCAATAATTAAGGCACGATTATGTTTATATAACGAGCGTATGCGAGTTTTATAATTTCCATACGAGTGTCTTAATTACCATTATAGGCGAGTTGCATACGACTCTTTATGTCCGACGATAATTATTATAACTATTTTATGATCGAACATAAATATTCATAAATATCTGTCGAGATTTCGCCAGTTTTATGTATTGAACAGAGCGCATGGGATGCACAGAATACCTTGTATTTGACATTGGCCTCCTCGATTACCCTACCATGACACTAGGCCACGCAGTGAAATTTAAATTAGAAGGCCTTGGAACTCAGCGCTGGTGCGATGCTATTCGCACCTAATTGGTCAAACAACTGATTCTTGAGCTCTGATTGGTGGGATAAACTGTTTCATAATGAAAAATAGTGACCCTCATTATGATACAGTTTTCTGAGATATAATATTTACATTTCGACATCGTCGAACATAAATGCATATTTCGAACATTTTTTCCATTAGGTCATATCTTGAGCATTTTTGGTAAGAACGTCATATTTCGGTAGTTTGAGGGCAGCTGTAGGTTTTTAATCATCCTCAACTTACCGAACGTGAACTAGTGTTTACAGAAATTGACTTTAAATAACCACTTAAAAATGTATATTCAGAAAATTAATTTGAAAATAGGAATTAAGAATTTAGTTAACAATTTAATGTCCAAAGGATTGTTGCTTAGATTTATAATTAAAAAACGGCATATTTAATATAGTAATTTTGAGTCATATTTAGTCATTTTTAAGGTAATATTTGCTTGCATATTCAGGCTATTTCTAGGACTTAAAGCATCCGAGCCCTACTGATAACATAATACTGTATATGTTTGATGGAAAAATTCGCGGCTATCGTTAAAACACAAACTCCGGGACTAGTGATAATTTCACCAAATATTTAAATTTATCAACAATTTTGATTTTATGCTCATCAATATTTATTATATTTTCGAGTGGTGGATCAGTCAACAAGTTTTTTTAAAAGAAATTCTAAGACCTATGTTTTGTGCAATATTTTGCAAAGATCGAATTTGATGCTCTGTTTTATGAAGGTTGTTGGCTAATAATGCAAGGTCATCTGCAAATCCCAAACAGTTAAAACCTTTCTTTTTGCTTAGAACTTCCAATTTTTATATTTTTAGGATTCTCTAAACTACATTACATATTCTAAAGCACAATTGAGTAGCAGAGGTGACTGCCTAAAGCCAGTTTTAATCATGAATGAATCAGAAATATCTCTTCTAAACTTAAGTTTTGATTTAGTATCAGTTAAGGACATGAGAGAGAAGCTGGTATTCAGAAAGGTGTAAGGCAATGCTGCAAGCAATGAAGGAAATTAGAGAAAAATCTAAAGTGGGAGTGAAGATTCAAGGAGAAATAATTTCAACTCTGAGATTTGCTGATGACATCGTCATCTTAGCCGACACGCCTGAGGATTTGAATGAGTTTTTGAATGGTATGGATTCTGTCTTGAGGAAAGAATTCATGATGAAAATTCATGCAGCCGAAATAAATCAGAACCCTCTATGGCAGGGGAAAAACTAAAGGAAGTAGGAGACTTCTGTTACTTAGGAAGCAAAATAATCAATGATGGACGAAGCAAAGAGGATATAAAAAGTAGGTTGGCTCAGGCAATGAAACTTGGACTATTGGTGCAGCAGAAAAGAGGTGAATTGAAGCGTTTGAAATGTGGTGTTACAGGAGAATGATGAAGATCAGATGGGTAGATAGGGTTACAAACGAAGAGGCATTAAGACGCGTGGGAGAGGAGAGATGTTTCTAGCGACTCCTAATGAAGAGAAGAGATAGGTTGGTAGGACACATACTAAGACACCCAGGAATAGCAAGCTTAGTTAAGGAAGGAAGGGTCGAGGACAAGAACTGTAGGGGTAGACCAAGGTTAGAATATGTTAAACAGATTGCCTCGGATGTAGGGTGTGGTAGCTATGTAGAGATGAAACGATTAGCTCAGGACAGGGAGCCATGGAGTGCTGCATCAAACTGAAGGCCCAAACAACAACAACAACAACAACAACAAGGTAAGCTCTATAAGTGTAATAATTTTTGGATGTGGTCCAAAATTTCTCATTATTTTTAAAATTGAAGGTCTACTGTATGTATAGAATCGTATGCCTTCTTAAAATCTATAAATGTTGTTGCGAGAGGCTTATTTCGTTTCTTTTTTCGGGCACTGCCCCAGCTCTGGAGGTGGACAAGAAGAATGAGACAGAAATATGGACTGCTGTTACATCAAAGAGTGTCAGAAGATTGGTAAATGTACGAGAAAATGCTGAGAATACGCAGGAGGATTTTGCTGATAAAGTTGGCATATGTACCCACCACTCAGCCCCAAACAGACAGAAGAGACCTAGCACGCCAAGACGAGCAGCCTTACTGATCAGACCAGCTGAAGGTAAATCATATGCCGATATTCTGAAGGAGATCCGCTAAAAAGCATTCCCAAATGATACAGGAACTGAAGTCCGGTCCATTCGACAAACTAAAGCGGGAGACGTCCTTGTCGAGTTGGGAGCAAATTCCAGGGACAAAGCAGCTTTTGGTAATTATCTACGAAATGCTCTGGGGTCTAATGCTAGAGTTTGTAAGCTTGAAGCGAAGGCAACTGGTCAAATCAGAGACCTTGATGCCTTAACTACTTCCGATGAGGTCATGGAAGCTATCCAGAGAACTAACCCAGAGTACTAAGGTACTGGTGAAGACGAATACGAGAGAAGTGAAGATGGCTGTTGTCACATGATGCAGATGTACTCTTGAAGCAAGATCATATCACCATAGGATGGGTCAATTGCAGGATTGGACGGAGGATCATGTTATCTCGCTCTTATAGATGTCTGGACTATGGACATGTTGCTAGCAACTGCAAAGGCATTGACAGAAGTAAACTTTGCTACAATTACGGCGGGACTGATCAAAATCTAGAGGATGTACGGCCATAAAGAAATGTGTTCCTTGTGAAGAACGAGGTTTTGTCAAAGATTTAGCACACGCTGTGGGATCTGGCCAGTGCAAGGCCATCAGAGAAGCTTTAGACAAAGAAAAGGCACTGAGGTTCAAGTGATTCGTGTATTTCAAGCCAATCTACATAGAAGTAAACCAGCCAATGATCTGCTATATCAGCAAGTTACAGAGAAGCAAAGCAATCTCTAGCTAATCAGTGAACAGTATAAAGATAAAGAGTCACCTCTTTCGTTCAGTGACACACTTGGTACTTCTGCAATCTGGGTGTTGGATCCTGTAAGATAATTCACTACGGAAGAGTGTCCTACGGGCAAATATAAAATGACTCTAGCCTGAAGTAATGTGATAAATGGTTCCAGGCTAGTGTTCAGAAGTAACGGGGGGAGTTTTAGTCAGTAGTCTGCTACTCACGACCTCGACACTATGTGCGTTAATGCATTTCTTCCCCTAAAATAATAATAATTATTATTACTGCATGTCTACCCGTTATCATTCCAGTTACAGGCCGGACGTTGGTTTTAGACGATTGCCCTTGACCTTGGAGCCTGTGGGTGAGCCTACACTCACTCACTCTCTCACCCTATCGCTTCATACTTGTCACCACCGACCTGATGTAATGGAATTCCAGACTTGAGCAGACAGTACAGTCCACTGCGAAGTATTGTGTGACGCAGAAGTACACGTTACGTAGTTACGAACAGAACGTCATTATATTTGCCAATGACTGTACTTCAGTAGTAGTGTGAAAAAGCTTTGTCAATCATCGGACCGCTTGGGGCAGCTGATAACAACACAGGTACTGTAGTAACTCGCCTCCAGGCTTCCATTAAGAATTTTCACTCGTCTAAAACAAACGTCCGGCCTGTACCAACGAGGTTGGGGATGAGATACGATGAAAGTACAGTATAGGTGACGGGTGGATTTTACGGATGCTTCTCCTAACGCAACCCTCATGAGAGAGGAGTTAGTGAGAGATGGAATTATGAATGATGGTGAATGAAACTGGGCAAGGATGTGGAAGGGAGCGGCCGTGGCCTGTCAGAAGGTACCGTCTCAGCATTTGTCTGGAGTTGAAACCATTTCAAGGATGGCCGACATTGAGGTTCGAACCCACAGAGCTTGGCCCCAAGGCCATCCAAAACTAATAATAATAATAATAACACCGGTTATGAGATAAATTCGAACCACACCCAAGTA
The DNA here is from genome assembly GCA_946902985.2 of Meconema thalassinum. Lineage (NCBI taxonomy): Eukaryota > Metazoa > Arthropoda > Insecta > Orthoptera > Tettigoniidae > Meconema > Meconema thalassinum. The sequence continues at coordinate 125,187,503 of OX336398.1, forward strand.
CATGGGACTGAAGTGACCACACTGTCTAAGCCCATAAATTAAAAAGTTAGTTAGTTATTGCTGTTTTAAGAGGCGGAACAGCAAGGTCATCTGTCCCCCTAAATGAAAAAAATACAAATATTAGACACTAACTTACAGTTAACACAAAAACACAGGTTGTCAGACATATTCAATACACAGCCAAGTACACGGAGTTGATGAAAATAATGTCCAACACCCAGAAAATGATGATGATAATTGTTGTTTTAAAGGGCCTAACATCTAGGTCATCGGCCCCTAATGGCTTGGATGATAGTGAAAGATGAGATGAGAATGAAAACTATTACTAATACTAATTAGGGGAAGGGTGGGCATAGTGGCCACGCTACGGGGAAAACATTGTTTTCAATAAGTTAAAATTGTTAAAAACAAATGAAAATTGGCCATACTCTAGCTTATTTAGTTATGTATCTTTAAACAAATCATTTTAATTATATCTTAGTTACTTTTTGAACAAGAAATGTTTTTTCAAACCTCTACCAAATGGCCACTTTGCCCTATGGGGAAGGGCAAAATGGCCACTAGGTGGCCACTATACCCGATGGTACAAATAACACTGCAAATGCATTGAACAAAAAATTATGAGCATATTTTTTTACAAATTAAAGTATTGTTATAATTCTCCACACATGTTTAAAGGTCCCTATCATTTTATAGAACTAATTTCTAAATTTTTATTGAGTACAATAAAAAATACAAAAGTTGAAATGCTTCAAAACAATTTATGGATATTGTATTTAGCCTATTTTTGTTTAATTGCACATTTCACATATGAATAATTCATTGTCTTCCTTATCACACCCAGCACAATCCTCGTGTGCCCATTTCAGGCAACTAGAGCATCTGATCCATCCTTCATTGCTTTTGGACTTTGAATATAAGTCCTGGCAGTAAAGGCAATTTGTATCACTCTCGTCACTATCGGAGTTACTATCTCCTTTAGTAACAAAGCACGTTTTGCCACCTTTGATTTACTTTTCTCCTGAATACCTTCTTTCTTTATCACCTCTTTATCACCTCAGCCCAGCGGAGCTCGATCTTGGAACCATCAGCATGTCTCAATTCCGAAGGCCGGCGCTTAACTGAGTGCGCTACCACCCTGCTCATGCAAGGAGATGTTTAAAACGTGCAATATGTATCCCATTTAAAAGCACAAACTTTGTTTGGTCAAGGCTTCATATAAATACTTAACTGAAAAAATGTAATATGTAGAGTCGGGCAAAGTGACCATGGCCGTGGCCACTTTGCTCTTTTTTACGCCATTATGTAAATGTGATTCTGCAGGCCCAACCAGTTACACCAGCTCTTACTTTCAAAGATGAATTTAAAGCTTAAATTACACTTGTTTCAGGTATGACTGTCATCAATACATACTAGAATCATATACCTGATTATAATAGTTAATGCAGTACACTTGCCTTACATCAGCAATTTGAAAAACAACAAAATTGATGACAACTTCTAAAAGTGTAATCTGATCAGCTTCAAGGCTCAACACAACACTAATGGCGGTCTAGTGCAGTAGTTGAGGCGCTTGCAGCCAGGTAGCAGCAATGTACAGTAGAAAAATAGCCCGTGGCAACTATGCCCGCCGTGGCCACTATGCCCACCCTTCCCCTACAAACTTACAAACTAGAAGAAGAAATGGTAAACAAATAAAGGATAAGGCAAATAAAGGACAGGAAGAAAAGAAATGCTCTCAACCCTCGAAGAACAAGTCTTGAGATACTTCGAAGGAAGTAGCGCCATGAAAGGCAGATAGGAAAGGGGAAAGAGGAGAGGGCCCGCCCCAAAGTCAAAGGAAAAAGGGGACAAAACGGACCCAGCTCAGGAATCCTTCGGGGTCGCCTACTCCCAAACTCACCAGTCGTGAGCCCTTGAGGGTGTAGCGCTATCCAGGGTGCACCACACATGGTGTGGTTACAGACACCCTGCCTCCTTGAGGGCCTTGTGCAGAAAGCAGGAGATCACATGAAAATAAAAAAAGAAGGCTGACCCCTCGTAGAAGGAGGCTATCAGGAGAGATGATATAAAGGCCAATTAAGGCAGGAAAGTGAAAGACTCCCTAGGCCTCGGATACCCTAATACCGTCGTGGTCAGAAGAGAACTAAGTGAGGTTGACATGAAAGAAGGCAGAGAAGAGCCCGGCACTAGAAGTGGAAGCACAGCCGGACTCAGCTGGAGTGCTGTGGTCACCAACCCACGTCCGACTAGGTGTGAGCCCCTGGGGGAAGCTCCAAATAATGAATCAACAACTACAGCTAGGTTGGAATGGGTCTCATAATATTAGTTTTGTTTGTCTACCTCTCCTAGTGTTGATGTAACATACTGGATTAGGAGGCATGGCTTCAAGGATATGTTAACATTCTTTCCGTGTTAATGTTTACAAATGATCCGTCACTGTCATCTTTATCAGCACAGCCAAAATGTAATCTCTTAAGTTCTCTACAAATGTAGTGTTTTCACAACTTGCTGACAACATCGTAAATATAAGCATTCCAATCTTGTTATAAACCTCATCCTTCTTAAGCAAGCAGTTCCTCACACGGGCGTGTATATAAGGGGGAGCTGTGGGGGCTCCATCCCCCCCCCACCACCACAAAAAAAACCATTAAAAATGAAGAAAGAGTTGTTTTGGTGAAAATGAAAATCCACAGCCTGCTTCTAGTCTCCGACCGGGTCAGGGATGGAATGAATGAAGCCCCCAACTAGCGGCGAGGATATGAACTGTGCCGGCTGCCGAGGCCTGACGCACTCCTCTGGGGCAATGATTGAATGAATGACAGATGAAATGAAATGATAGTGGAGAGTGTTGCCGGAGAGAGGCCGGCGTGCTGCAGCCTAAGCCACGGAGGCTTAAGTTGTTTTGGTAAGAGCATAAATTAATTGTAAATTTGGTTGTACCCTAATCTTAACTTATTGGCCAAGTTATAAACAATATTAAGATTAAAATTAGACTAACTCGTGTTATAGCGGCTAGTATTCTTGGCTGCCACCCTGGAGGTCCGAATTCGATTCCCAGCTCTGTCAAGAAATTTTAATTCTGGTCTGAGGACAGAAACGGGGTACACTCTGCCTTGTGAGGCAAAACTGAGAATTCCACTTTTGAGAAATGAAATTCCACTGCCTGCTTCTAGTCGAACGACTGGGTGAGGGAATGGAATGAATGAAGCGCCCATCTAGCGGCGAGGATATGAACTGTGCCGGCTGCCGAAGCCTGTCGCACTCCCCTGGGGGCAATGATTAAATGAATGACAGATGCAATGAAATTTTAGTGGAGAGTGTTGCCGGAATGAAATTGTTGACAGGGAAAACCGGAGTACCCGGAGAAAAACCTGTCTGCCTCCATTTTGTCCAGCACAGATCTCACATGGAGTGACCGGGATTTGAACCACGGACCCAGCGGTGAGAGGCCGGCGTGCTGCCGCCTGAGCCACGAAGGCTTAACATTTGAGAAATACATTATCAATTTGTAAAAAAGAACAACAAAAAGAACTGTTAACCTTTCTGCTTAATAAATTGACAAATATTTATTTTGTATTGCCACTAAGTTAAATAAAATTAGATTTTTACAATTAATTCGTATCTAAAATAATTACTCAAAGTTATATGCTCTAAGAAATTGGTTGATATTTCTGAGTATTTTGCGCAAACAATCCCCTGAGAATACTCACAATTTTCCAGGATAGTAAGGCCCCCCCGAAAAAAAAAATTGTATATACGCCCCTGGTTCCTAATGTCTTTTCAGAGATCTATCCTGCAGGCTAGAGTAAAATGAGGCTTTTCACCGATGTCTCAGTCTCATTCATGGCTGTGATTATATGCGCGGATAAACCCGCGGATATACCTAAAAATTTCGGCCATGCGGATATAGTTTTCATGACTGTGCGGAGAGCGGATATGTTGCAGATAATGTTTGGAGTAAATTTGCGGATAGTTTTTAGAAAACAATCCGAACTTGTTGAATCAATTACTAGAACCCGGATGTTTACTGTATGTCATATCATATTTTTCCATTATTTTTGACAAATGGAATTTATTTTTATTTATTTATTTATTTATTTATTTATTCATTTATCTATCGTATGGCTTTTAGTGCCGGGACATGTTCGGCTCGCCTGAGTCTGTATCTTCTTCCAGCGGACATCCTTAGGGTGAGCTACAAGTTCCGTTCAATTTCAAGTAGTTCCAACTTTCACCACCAGATATCACTGATACCTAGTGCTGAATGTTGGAACTTTGATAGAGCCTGTTGACTAAATCTAGCCTAACAATTTAGCTTCACACAAGTTTAGTTTGTGGAAGGACCTTTTACATGCCATAAATCTATGACATGGGACGGCCGGCTTTACTTCCCCTCCGAAGGAAGGCATACTGAAGGATTTTTAACGCTCTTGAACCCGCGATCATGGGAACAGCAGTTCAGCACGCTACCAACTACGCCACTGAAGCCCCTAATGACAAATGTAAGATGATAATTTAAGCTAATCTCATTGAAATTATGTCATTAAGCATAATTAACACTCCGAACAGGAAAGGGTTGCAATTCTTGCTGTGTAGCCTAACATTCATTTCAAACATAGCACTTGACATACTAAAGCCTAATAAGGTCTAAATATGTTGCCATAGTAATTTGTGCTTTATCTAAAAATCTTATTATACTCGTATAATACGCTAAGGTATATGTTTCACAAAACTCAAGCTCCTAAACCAGAGGGAGTTAGAAGGTGTGGTTTGTACCAAAATCTTCCAAATTGTCTCAATAGTACAGGGAGAATATTGCATTTCTTGAAAAGTCAACAGAAATATATTTATTTGTTTATAAAGTGCTATTAAACAAATAAAAGAGACGATAGCCCCTGTGCCGCGTCCAGCCCGCATAGCACTACAGCCAGGCGGGTAGTCTGTACACATGGGGCGCACACAACCCATTATGCGAGAGTTCTCGCACAGGGTCCGCTAGTAATATTATAATGCCAGTAGATTCGGATAACAAACGTGCGGATGCCGAATAAAAGACGTGCGGATGCCGAATAAAAGACGTGCGGATGCGGGCGAGTTTTGTTTATCCGCGCAAGGCTCTAATTGTATGGAAGGTGCTGAGTAATGGCCTCAGTGCACAGTCAGTGCCTGTGGATGTTGTGAAAGTTTCTACTCATAGGGTTAGTACAGCTGGACCACCGCCGTCTGCTATGCTCTAACTCAGGGTTTCCCAAACACTTTCTGACCATCGCCCACTTTCGAGATTTGTAATTTCTTTTCCCCCCACCTCATTTCAAAAAAAAGTCCTCTCGGCACGCCGGAAGGCGGAGGTAGATTTCACCGGACAATCTTGGGGATAGGCGAAAATAGGCAGAATATGCAGGTTTTCGTAGAAGGATCAGACCTCATTTATTGCGAGAAGGTATTTTATAATTGGAGCTTAATTAACTTTGTTTTTCTTCATTTTATGCTTATTTTAAACATTTTATTGTCTTATGGGAACGGTAACCTTCTTGTCATTTGGGGTGGATTTTTATACTTGTGGTCACACTGTCCTTATGCAAGGTTTCGACACTGATGTGTAACTATGTAACGGTCTGTTACTTCTTCACGCAAAATTATATCTCCCGCAGAGATTTTGGTTGGTTCCTCAGTTTAGGGGCTGCGACAACGCGGTCATGTAACCCCGTGTACTTTGGGATGGCTGTATTAGTCTGTAATTCAGGTAAGGACTGCAGACGGTCAATTTCAAGCAGTAGTTCCTAATGTTGCTACCAGGTACTACCGTCAACGACACCTACCTGTGAACTTGGCTACTAGATGCCACCCCAACCAGCAACTCGCAACGAACGTTGGAATTTCCCCTCCAAAGGAAAGCATACTGAGGGATTTTTACCGCTCTTAGAAAATCCGACGACTTCGGCCGGCTTGGAACTCGCGACCTTGGGCATAGACATTCAGCATGCTTGCTACCAGTTACGTCACCGAAGCCGCTTCACACATAGTCAGATGGAATTCTGAATCTGATCTCGTGCAAGTGCGTTGTCATGGCAACGTCTGATGGCTCATCCCTCATCAATTTAGTAGTGTTGCCATGGCAACCACTGATAGCTCTTGGCATTTTCTTATAATTCCGAAATCATTTTTCTCATCCCTTGGCATAATGGTGGGTCATATCAAAAATTCCTTCAGACAAAATTTTAGGTAATTATTAGGGGAATATTGTCCATCTTGTACGGTTTTGATATTGTGCTTATTAAGATAGATATGATTAATGTTTCCCGGAAAACCCACTTTTTCCCACCCCTATGGTCAATGGTTGGTGCTATAAAAAAACTCTTCAAACATAAATTTTTGGGCTTTATCCGACACATAGTATGAACGTTGAACGGATTCGATATTTCACATATTAAGAGAGTTATAGCAATATTTCACTTTTTCGAAAAAAGCCCCCCCATTTTCACCCCCTTCGACCGATTTAGCCCAGTAACGAACTCGACCGAGATTTTATAGGTATACATATTCGGTAAAAATTCAAAGTGATTGGTGCAAAATTATGGCAGTTATCGTGTCCACAAGAAACTGATATATATATACACACACACATATACATACACAAATTATATATAAACTTTTGAACTGACGGTGGTTTTGGGGTCTGGGGGATGTGAAACGCGAAGATATGTCGAAATTTTCCGGAAGTCGAAGCATGGTACCCATTGCAATAGTTAGCTTTCTAATGAAATCTACCTCTGGTTGGTTTCTCAGTTTAGGGGCTGCGACAACGCGGTCATCTAACCCCGTGTACTTTGGGTGAGTGTAGAATCTGTCTGATAAACGGTGTGAATTGTAATGGCTGTAGTAGTCTTATTTCAGGTAAGGACTGCAGACGGTCAATTTCAAGCAGTAGTTCCTAATGTTGCTACCAGGTACTACCGTCAACGACACCTACCTGTGAACTTGGCTACTAGATGCCACCCCAACCAGCAACTCGCAACGAACGTTGGAACTTCCCCTCCATAGGAAAGCATACTGAGGGATTTTAGCGCTCTTAGAAAATCCGACGACTTCGGCCGGCTTTGAAACCGCGACCTTGGGCATAGACATTCTGCATGCTAACAGTTACGTCACCGATGCTGCTTCCCACTTAGTCAGATGGAAATACTGAATCTGATCTCGTGCAAGTGCGTTATCTTGGCAACGTCTGATGGCTCATCCCTCATCAATTTGGTAGTGTTGCCATGGCAACCACTGATAGCTCTTGGCATTTTCTTATAATTCCGAAATCATTTTTCTCATCCCTTGGCGTAATGGTGGGTCATATCAAAAATTATTTTAGACAAAAGTTTTAGGTAATTATTAGGGGAATATTGCCCATTTCGTACGGTTTTGATATTGTGCTTATTAAGAGAGATATGATTAATGTTTCCCGAAAAAGCCACTTTTTCCCACCCCTTTGGTCATTGGTTGGTGCTATAAAAAACTCTTCAAACATCAATTTTGAGCTTTATCCGACACATAGTATGAACGTTTAACGGATTCGATATTTCACATATTAAGAGAGTTATAGCAATATTTCACTTTTTCGAAAAAAGCCCCCCCCCCCCCATTTTCACCCCCTTCTACCGATTTAGCCCAGTAACGAACTCGACCGAGATTTTATAGGTATACATATTCGGTAAAAAGTGATTGGTTCAAAATTACGGCAGTTATCGTGTCCACAAGAAACTGATATATATATATATATATATATATAAACTTTTGAACTGACGGTGGTTTTGGGGTCTGGGGGATGTGAAACGCGAAGATATGTCGAAATTTTCCGGAAGTCGAAACATGGTACCCATTGCAATAGTTAGCTTTCTAATGAAATCTACCTCTGATTTGTTCCTCAGTTTAGGGGCTGCGACAACGCAGTCATCTAACCCCGTGTACTTTGGGTGAGTGTAGAATCTGTCTGATAAACGGTGTGAATTGTAATGGCTGTATTAGTCTGTAATTCAGGTAAGGACTGCAGACGGTCAATTTCAAACAGTAGCTCCTAATGTTGCTACCAGGTACTACCGTCAATGACACTTAGCTGTGAACTTGGCTACTAGATGCCACCCCAACCAGCAACTCGTAACGAACGTTGGAACTTCCCCTCCAAAGGCAAGCATACTGAGGGATTTTAGCGCTCTTAGAAAATCCGACGACTTCGGCCGGCTTTGAAACCGCGACCTTGGGCATAGACATTCTGCATGCTACCAGTTACGTCACCGAAGCCGCTTCCCACTTAGTCAGATGTCAAAGTCAACCCCTGGCACCATCCAGCCCATGACGGGCTAAGGCCGACCAAGCGACCGCTGCCCAGCCATTTGGCCTGCAGATATTGGGGTGACGCGTGATCAGCGCATCGGGTCCCCTCGGCCGTTAATCTTGGTATTCGTGATCGGGGTGCTGTCTCACTGTCAGACAGCTACTCAATTGTCCTCACGAGGCTGAGTGCACCCCGTTCCAACCCTCACGTCAGTTTTAAAATCCCTGTCGGAGCCGGGGATCGAACCTGGGGCCTCCGGGTGAGAGGAAGGCGCGCTACCCCAACACCACGGGACCGGCTTAGTCAGATGGAAATACTGAATCTGATCTCGTGCAAGTGCGTTGTCATGGCAACGTCTGATGGCTCATCCCTCATCAATTTAGTAGTGCTGCCATGGTAACCTCTGATAGCTCTTGGCATTTTCTTATAATTCCGAAATCATTTTTCTCATCCCTTGGCGTAATGGTGGGTCATATCAAAAATTCTTTCAGGGGAATATTGTCCATTTTGTACGGTTGTGATAGTGCCTATTAAGAGAGATATGATTAATGTTTCCCGAAAAACCTACTTTTTCCCACCCCTATGGTCAATGGTTGGTGCTATAAAAAAACTCTTCAAACATAAATTTTTGGGCTTTATCCGACACATAGTATGATCGTTGAACGGATTCGATATTTCACATATTAAGAGAGTTATAGCAGTATTTCACTTTTTCGAAAAACGCCCCCCCATTTTCACCCCCTTCGACCGATTTAGCCCAGTAACGAACTCGACCGAGATTTTATAGGTATACATATTCGGAAAAAAATTCAAGTGATTGGTGCAAAATTACGGCAGTTATCGTGTCCACAAGAAACTGATATACATATACACACATCAAAAAAAGTTTTGCATCACCTCGGTTCCCAGATCTCCGGCATATAGACGTTGACTGTGTATATTGTATCCAAGATACAGTCCCTTTGACTGTTCATAGATGTCACTAAAACTGCTCAAAGATGTAAACAACCATGCATGAGCAGGGCCTATTAGACGGAGGGGGTACGACAGCCGATCAGTTCCAGTCATTCCACCAGGACGAAGGTACGCTGCTCATGTTGTCTGTAGTTCTACCATGCCTGGAAGGTCAATACCGCAGTTCGATCGCGTCCGCATTGTTACTTTATGTCAAGAAGGGCTCTCAACAAGGGAAGTTTCCAGGCGTCTCAGAGTGAACCAAAGCGATGTTGTTCGGACATGGAGGAGGTACAGAGATACAGGAACTGTCGATGACAGGCCTCGCTCAGGCCGCCCAAGGGCTACTACTGTAGTGGATGACCGCTACTTACGGATTGCCGCTCGGAGGAACCCTGACAGCAATGCCACCATGTTGAATAATGCGTTTCGTTCAGCCACAGGACGTCGTGTTTCAACTCAAACTGTGCGCAATAGGCTGCATGATGCGCAACTTCACTCCCGACGTCCATGGCGAGGTCCAGCTTTGCAACCCCGACACCATGCAGCGCGGTACAGATGGGCCCAACAACATGCTGAATGGACCCCACGGAATTGGCATCACGTTCTCTTCACCGTTGAGTGTCGCATATGCCTTCAACCAGACAATCGTCGGAGACGTGTTTGGAGGCACCCTGGTCAGGCTGAACGTCTTAGACACACTGTCCAGCGAGTGCAGCAAGGTGGTGGTTCCCTGATGTTTTGGGGTGGCATTATGTGGGGCCGACGTACGCCACTGGTGGTCATGGAAGGCTCCGAAACGGCTTTACGATACCTGAATGACATCCTCCGACCCATAGTGCAACCATATCGGCAGAATATTGGAGAGGCATTTGTCTTCATGGACGACAATTCTCGACCTCATCGTGCACATCTTGTGAATGCGTTCCTTCAAGATAACGACATCGCTCGACTACAGTGGCCAGCATGTTCGCCAGACATGAACCCTATCGAACATGCCTGGGATATGTTGAAAAGGACTGTTTATGGACGTCTTGACCCACCAACCACTCTGAGAGATTTACGCCGAATTGTCGTTGAGGAGTGGGACAATTTGGACCAACAGTGTCTTGATGAACTTGTGGATAGTATGCCACGACGAATACAGGCATGCATCAATGCAAGAGGACGTGCTACTGGGTATTAGAGGTAGTGGTGTGTACTGCAATCTGGACCACAAATGCTGAAAGTCTAGCTGTATGATGGTACAACATGCAATGTGTGGGTCTCATGAGCAATAAAACGAGCTGAAATGTTGTTTGTGTTGATCTCTATTCCCTTTGTATTTAAAGGTTCCGGAACTCTTGGAACCGAGGTGATGCAAAACTTTTTTGGATGTGTGTATAAATTATATACAAACTTTTGAACTGACGGTGGTTTTGGGGTCTGGGGGATGTGAAACGCGAAGATATGTCGAAATTTTCCGGAAGTCGAAACATGGGACCCATTGCAATAGTTAGCTTTCTAACGAAATCTACCTAAAACGCACAAATACATACAAATACATTCGAATACCTACATATAAGTTGAGAAATGAGGATTTTTCCGGACATTTTTCTCTTAATAGGTACATCATGTTTATTTAGGTAGACTGGGAGATGGAAGAAGAAACTCCGGCCGTCCGAAGACCAGATGGGCAGACGAGTTCCAGTCGACAATGGGGAAGCAGTGGATGAGAGCGGCAGGTCAACGGAATTCGTGGAGGACTCTCGTTGAAACAGTTTGTTTGAAACATTCATAGACTCATCGTCAGCTTAGATAAATCTTCGGGATAATATGAACTAGGTCCAAGTTTCACGAGTGAAAATGTTTAACATAATACGATCATTTGTGAGGAAGATGAATAAGAGTGTAAATAGTCAAGGCAATTAGTTTTAAGTTACTATTAAGGTAAATGTTCATCAGCATAGCTCATCTGATGAAATATTTCAGAGCTACCCTGCTAGCAGGAGGTCTTTGCCCTTCATGGGATTTACCAATGGCTAATAATAATAATAATAATAATAATAATAATAGTAATAATAATAATAATAATAATAATTATGAAGGAGTACATTAAAAATTTGCAAATAATAGGTCTTTGAAGGAATAACAACGAATGAAATAAATTAAAGAAGAAAATAAAATTAAAACTACATGAAATTGTATATCTAATTAATTAAACAACATAAATACCTGTCTAATTAATGTGAGGGGTGGATTTGATGAGTTACAATCAATTTGTTGATGTCAGGAGCCATTTTTGTTAGAAAAATTCTAAGATCTCCTCACTTTTCAATTTCTAACCTATTTCTAGACTTCGTGGCAAGATTATTTACCGCACTAAACCCTCTCTCAACGATGTAAGAAGAAGGAAGGGCTACAAACAACTTTCTGTGATAAACTACTGTAGTTGTAGCCTAAATTTAAAAAGAAAACATAATTTGGCATAATTAAATTACTTGTTTGCAATTTAATATTATTCCTTGTTTTTATAGGCAAATACTTTTTGGTCATATTGTATATATAAAAAACTGAATTATTTGCCACCAATCCTTTTCAAATCGCCCATGGAATTCACATTCTGCCAGTTTCGTGAATTCGCCCAGTTAGGGAATCTCTGCTCTAACGCCTTACCACTTCACTTCAAACAGCGAACATGCAGGAGAACAAGAAGTTCCGTGACGAACTAAAGAACCTACTTTTCTTAAAATTTAAGATTAGTGCCAATGATTAATCTATATGGATCTATCTAGAATAATGACGAAATTAAGTTGGTAATATCGAAATTTCTACTTAGTTTGAAATACTGTATACCTGGCATAACGTAGCCTAATAGAGAACTGAACTACAGTTGGCAGCCCTGGTGACTGAATATATTATTAGTTCCATCTCTTAAGGTACAGAATACAAAATTTGGTTGAAGTCCAATGAATAGCAGGGACGTTACATGCAGTTAAACATTGGATCTAACAGCGCGCGTAAAATCATGTTGGCAACAATGTCATGCATGTATTGGTCAGAAATAATCTGAAATAATATGATCTATTGTTGTGCCAATTTTGAATGAAATCCATTAGTTAGTATAGAAGTTACATGCATTTTAAAATTGGACCTATCAGCAGGCTTAGAATCATGTTGGCAGCACTGACGTATATTAGTTACTCCAAATTCGTCTAGAATGCCAGGTACCATACGTGTGCAAAGTCTAGAGCTATTGGCTTGCATACTTTCTGATATATTGATATTAGGGTAACAAAAATAGGGACAGCACATTAACAGTTGGCAGCCCTGGTTGCTCCTTAGAATACGCATAGTCATATCTGTTATGGTACACATAGCACATACGAAATTTGGTTGAAATCCAAATGATAGTATGGAAGTTACATGTATTTAAAGTTGGACCTGTCAGCAGGCTTAGAATCATGTTGGTAGCACTGACGTATATAAGTTACTCCAAATTAATATAGAAAGTCAGGTACTATACGTGTGCATAGTTTAAAGCTGTCGGCTTGCATACTTTCTGATATATTGGTATTTGGATAAAATAAATTAGGAGCATTTATTAACAGTTGGCAGCCCTGGTAGGTCTTAAGAATACGCTCAGTCATATCTGGTTATGTACACATACAACATACGAAATTTGGTTGAATTCCAATTGATAGTGTAGAAGTTATATGCATTTAAAATTTGGACCTATCAGCAGGCTTATAATCATTTTGGCAACACTGCGATGTATGGCCTCCTTGAAATTAAACTGCAATATTATTATCTATACGTGTGCCAATTTTGAAATAGCTCCCATTCATACCTTCCACGATATCCAACATGGAGCTCAAATTTCAATAGCGATTTTTCAGCAGTTGGTAGCACTGACATCATTTTCAAATATGGCCGTGAGATCTTCAGGTACAGATCTTTACTCCTACCAAATTTTGTTTCGATTGCTGCAGCCGTTTAGGAGTTGATAGGGGGGGGGCACACACACAGCCAGCCAGCCAGACAGACAGACACACACACACATATGCCCGATCTCATAAGTCTACCTTTTCCTCATTTTTGCAAAATGTGAAAAGTAGGCTAAAAATATATCTCCACGCAGCGCTAGTAGGTTGGTACTTCAGAGATTACGTCGGCAAAACATAAGATTGGTATTTACATTAAAAAAGCATATCTATCTGTGTATTCGATAGGCATGACAAAATTATGGAGTCATAGTAAAAATGCTGTAACTACTGTAAGTAATACAAAATATCAACACATTAGCACCAACACTTAGTGAACACCACTGCACTTCTCACATTACACAACTCATGTAACTAACAACAAAGGTGTCAGATATTAAAATTAGAGACGTAAGCGAAATTTGCGCGTTTGGACAGGCTCACAATCGGTTCAACCTAGCAGCGCTACTGTCGGAAGATCGTGAAGATCGTCTCAAGGTCAGAGGAAAATGGGAACAAAACGGACCTAGCTCAGGAATCCCTCGTGATCGCCAACTCCCGAACTCACCAGCCGTGAGCCCTTCAGGGTGTATCACTATCCAGGGTGCACAAGAAGTGGTAGGGTTACATACAGCCTTCCTCCTTGAGGGCCTTGTGCAGAAGGCAGGATATAACATCAAGGGCCTTGTGCAGAAGGCAGGATATAACATCAAAAGAAAAAGAAGGCTGATCCCTTGAAGAATGAGGGTATCAGGAAAGATGCGACAATGGCTAATTAAGGAGGCGGGAAAGTGAAATACTTCCTAGGCCTCGGATACTCTAATACTCTAAGAGGTCAAGAGTTGACCAAGAGAGGTCGTCAGGAAAGAAGACGGAGAGGAGCCCGGCACAAGTATTCTAAGTGGAAGCAATGCCGGACTCAGCTAGGGTCCCGTGGTACATCCAAGAATCGGGGACTTAGTTTTATACTATGCAGAGGTTATTATGAAGTTAATGTTTAGTGTTTTGAGGGAATAGTATGTGTAAGCTGACTCGGACTATACAGGGTGTCTTTTTTGTACCTTTGGAGAATGATAGGTCGTGTAGGGGACGGGTATAGAAGTAATTTGAGATAGGGCACTTGGGGTCGGAGCGGCCTCCTTAACCCCTAAAATAAGGGTTGATTCAGGCCCACCACCCAAGCCTCTATTACCTTTCTCCATCCTTTTAACTCTTGGCAAGATTCATCTCACCATGTGGCGCTGGCGTAATGGATAGCGTTGCGGTGCGAAAGGCTGGTAGTCCCGGGTTCGATTATTTGTCGCATTGTAGTCACATGATTCTGTCTGGTGCTACGGTAGAGAAGAGAGTGCAGTCGTACAGTTTTAGAGAACAACAGTCAGGCAGTTGACGTAAACTACAATGTTCAGTTTAATTTCGCACGATGTACTTACTTTCTCTTGCAAATCAACGTGATCAAATCCTACAGCTTTTAATCACGCCAGCAGCTCAATAAATTTAATAAATCCAGGCTACAGAACAGACCAAAAAACTACACTTTAAGCGAAACCAAATTCACTTCTCAGCTCGACATAAGCCATAATACAACTTAAAACCTATACAAAACATACTCTCCCTACTGTTTTACAACTATTAAGCGAACTATTCGCACTCAAAAACTAAAAAACCCTGAAACGGGAGCTAATTTAAAAACGCAATAGCCTAGCCCGATTACGTCTCCGGCAGTGCTACCGCATACGCATTCATAACTTCACAATAACTTCCAAATTACGGCCAAGTGCAGGCGCGGATCTAGAGTTTGGCTTTTGGGGGGGGGGGGGGGGGGGGGTCAGAGAATAGAAATTGTTAAGAAAAATGGTATCACTAAAAACGCAATCACAAAATATCCAAACGTACAAAACCAGACCATTTTTTTTGCAAGCTACATGGATAGACATTTGATGCGTTTAGCGCACCAAAAATATTCGTACAAATTGCAACGGCGTGTTTTGCGACTTCTACATCGAGCTTCGAGAAAAGGATCAAGGTACGTTACAGTTTCGGCAAGTCGAGTTGGTACCGACAAAGGGAGAAAGTCGCAGCTTAAATTGCCAACCAAGCTTGCAGTTTGGACGTCGGCAACATTTTTTGGTGCAAAAAAAGCCCCCAAATTCCTATCCGTGCATTGCTGCACATTCATCGTGACATCACTATAAACATCGATAATCGTTTTTATATAACAGGTATGAAGTTGCAAATATGTTCAGTTGTAACAGAACATAAAAATTGCAATAAAGATATTTTCAGTATTGAATAAAATAAAAATAAACTGTTTGTCAGTTAAAATTCATTAAGTTTTATTTGTCTGGTTATTGTGTTTTCGTTTTTTGAATTTGCAAAAAATTTGGTCTCCGTTTGGAGGGGGGGTCATGACCCCCATGACCCCCCCCCCCCCCCCCCCCTGAATCCGCGCCTGGCCAAGTGACCTATCTGCCTGAGTAGTTACAGGTGTTACCGGCTTGCCTGGGACGATAGGTTACCAAACCGGCATTTAAACTCAATTATTAAGCTTTAATTAACCAAATTCAGAGGAAACAGATCAGACCAAAAAACTATACTTTAAGCTACACCAAATTCACTTCTCAGCTCGACATAAACTTTAATACAACTTAAAACCTACACAAAACAGACTCTCCTTACTGTTTTACAATTATTTAACGAACTATTCGAACTCAAAACCTAAAAACCCTGAAACGGGAGCTAATTTAAAAACGCATTAGCCTAGCCCGATTACGTCTCCGGCAGTGCTACCGCTAATGCATTCATAACTTCACAATAACTTCCAAATTACGGTTAAGTGACCTATCTGCCTGAGTAGTTATAGGTGTTACCGGCTTGCCTGGAACGATGGGTCACCAAACCGGCGTTTAAACTCAATTATTAAGCTTTAATTAACCAAATTCAGAGGAAACAGATGGTGCAAAATGATGAGTTTTAAAGCTATCTGGATCCAGTTTTTCAACCAATTTATTGTGATGTTTTATGTACGGTATGGTTAATGTCAAACGCAACTAATACTATTTTATCCATAATGTAGAATTTTGGGTTTATGCCGTGTTTTATTTATTCAAACTCGTCGCGTTTCGAAAGAAACCATGTCTTTCTTCATCAGGAATAAAAGGAAATACGACTAAATTATTGCTAAGAGAAAGCAACAAAGAAACTAAAAAAGGTGCCCTAAGATGAACAATGAAGTGTATCTAACACGTCCTTCGAGAAGTGCATGTGGCATTCTTTTCCAGGCCGAGAAGTAATTACCGGAAAATTAAACTCAAAATCGATCTGGAGCGAAATATTTATGATTGTATCGATTCCAAAGAAACAATTTCAGTTGATCCTTCAGGAGCTGGCTGCTGTCTTCAGCGTGTCATGGATATTATCCCCAGACTTGTTTATTTTGGGTGCCGATTCTTCTTCAGAACGAAGGAAATCCGCCGAGATTTGCAATCTCGAACACCCGCCAAGTCTTCACGCAAGCTTTCGAAAGTCCAGTACCGTAGCCGACAAAATAAATTGTTAAGTAGAGTGTTACTTTAAATAGTTTATGTGTGCTTGTTTTAATATGCTGGGGATTATGTTTTTATCTGTGTCTGTATACTCCAAGAATCTGTGCGTTCCGTAACATGTAATGAAGACCGTAGTTCTTATTTCTATGAATTATATTTTCCAGTGTGCCCTGCCATGCTATTTTAATTGGAACCGCTAATTACTTTTTAAAAAAGTATCAGTTACAAAGTAATTCGTTTCCCTTAGCACCATCTCTAAGACCAGCTGACCCCGGCCGGCAGTGTGGAACGTACCCACTCGAGCGCTGCCCGGCGGGGCGCGCTTGAACTTCAGGAGTCTTCTCACTTTCTCCTTCTATTCGTCATGGTATAATACGTGTCTTCGCACGCTTAGATGTGGAGGTAGGATCCACTACTCCTGAAGTAGACTGTACGTTTTGAAGGTTATTGTTAAAATAGGGCCATTATATATTTTACAAATGCGGTGAACATTTATTTGTGTTAGTGTGGAATATATTTCCCGTGCAGGTACTTGTGGCCTAGCGGTACAAAGGTAGCCACTTGAACGCGGCCGTGCCTCTCTGCAGGTAGTAGGCTATCACCATTCAACTGACCAAACCTCAGCTCAAGTAGGGCTCTTCATATTGACAATACCTTCACCGGGGAGATCGATATGTCACGGTACTTCTCTCTCCCTCTCTTTCACACCGACCAACAGCGTAGCCGAGTGAATTAATTCACGCTTCGCGATTGCCAAGGATATGATTATGATGATAATTGTAGAGGAAAGGTTGTGGTTATGGAATAGGTATGGGGTTATGGAATACCATGATAGCTACTCTGACAAGTGCTACTCCCTAAACGTCAACTTTTAAACTAATCCTCTAGGGTACTATTAGACGCCACAAGATGGCAGATTGCCCCTCGTGTTCCTTCAGCAGCGGTAAGCGTCAATGTTCTCCATCAGACGTTGCGAAAACTTCCACAGGTGCGTACTCATTGCGCAATTTTCAGGTATGTGTTGTGTTTTCATCCTTTAACTCCAGTCTCACTTTAAATGCCTTAATATGGCTCTCAAATGATATAACTGAATTTAATATGGAAGATAAGATGTGACGTATAAGAACATGTAAATGTAACTTTAAATGGGAGGGGGTTATGGACCACTTGAGTTTCAAGTATTCCATAACCCCTCCCATGTTAAAAGGTAACTACAGTGCCACTTACGATTGCGCTTAACAACGATGTTTACCTTCTAACTCACATCTATCCCATATCATGTTTTGCTTTAAATATGAAACTCAAACTATAAATAAATACTCCATGACTAAGGACATATATCACTATAAATTTAAATTCGTAGTTTGTATATTTATCCACAGCCAAAGAAATTGCAGGTTGTAGTAAACCCGCGCCGGTAGATCACCAGCATTGGAAGAAATGGGGTACATGGGCAGTGGCAAAAGCTATCAAGTCAGTGCGTGAAGAAGAAGAAAAAAAAAGGAAAGCTGAAGCTGCGAAAGAATTTGGTGTCCCTAGAACAACGATTTTCCTCCTTGGATCAACTCAAAAAGGACGAAAAAACTTCAGCTGACTCGAAATTAGGGGGAAACTGTCCTACCAGCAAATGTAGAGGATGAATTGGTGATTCTGACTCAATAGAACTACAGGATTCCAGTGGCAGTGAAACCGTCAGCATCCGACCCCAACCAAAATATGACAATGTAGAGAGAATATTCTGTAATGCCAGATTTTCGGAGGACTTCAGAGAGGAAATATGGGTTTAGTGCATGCGGTGTGAGATGTGAGCCCTTGAGGATTGTTCTGAACGTGATAGCGATCATTATATCTGTGATTTTTGTAAGTAAGGATATCTTGCTTATATTCGGGATATACTATTCCATATCCCCAGCACTATTCCATAACCCCTGCCATTTATCTTACTTTAACATTTAAAAAACTGTATTCATACCGTTTATCCAAAGACCTTGTAATGTGAGCTTAATAGAGATAAATAGAAAGCCAATAACCTAGTATAATAACAATATTTTTTTCAAAGAAATCCTTGGACTTACTTCCGTAAAACAAAATGGTATTCCATAACCACCCCTTTTCCTCTAGTTTTAAGGGGCCTAACATCCTGGTTATCGGCCCCTAATGGCTTGGGTGATATCAAAGAAGGTTCAAGAGACGAGACTACAGTGGTATGGACATGTCATGAGAAGGGACGACACTTATGTTGGCAAGAGAATGACAGTAATGGTAGTGGAAGGTGACAGAGGAAGGGGAAGACCAAGAAGAAGATGGAGGGACTGTATACGAGATGACTTGAGGGAGAGGACGTATGTATGGGACCAAGGGAATTGGAGAAGACTTGCCAGGAACATCGACCCCACTTGAGTGGGAAAAGACGAAGGAAAAGAAGAATGGTTTGGATGATAATGAATGATGAGAATTTAACGAAAATTATAACTACAGTAATACTAACTTACATAGGCTACTAGAAGAAGACATTGGAAACAAATAAAGAAATAGGCAAATAAAGGACAGGATGAAAAGAAATGCCCTCAACCCTCGAAGAAAGAGGATTGAGGGACTTGGAAGGAAGGAGAGCCATGAAAGGCAGATAGGAAAGGGAAAGGGGAGAGGGCCCACCCCAAGGTCAGAGGAAAAACGGACTAAACGGTCCCAGCTCAGGAATCCCTCGGGGTCACCAACTCCCAAACTCACCAGCCGTGAGCCCCTGAGGGTGTAGCACTATCCAGGGTGCACCAGAAGTGGTGGGGCTACATACATACACCCTACACCCTACACCCTACCTCCTTGAGGGCCTTGTGCAGAAGGCAGAAGATATCAAGAAACGAAAAAGAAGGCTGATCCCTCGAAGAATGAGGGTATCAGGAAATATGAGAGAAGGGCCAATTAAGGCTGTAAAGTGAAAGACTCCCTAGGACTCGAATACCCTAATACCGTCGGGGTCGGAAGAGAACAAGAGTTGACCAAGAGAGGTCGACAGGAAAGAAGACGGAGAGGAGCCCGGCACAAGTAAGTGGAAGCAATGCCGGACTCAGCTGGGTCCCCGTGGTCGATAACCCACGTTCCACTAGTCGTGAGCTTCTGGGGGAGCTAGTAACAGAATGGAGATTGTTGGAAGAAATGAAAACGTTAAAACACTTATAGTGGACGACGTATTGAAGATAGAATATGCTCTCGCTGACTTCTCTGTAGAAGTTTTCATGCTGAACAATTCTTACACTCATAGGATAGTGATATTTTTAACGGTTTGCCCAGCGTAAGCTTAGAAAGCGCACGGACACCAGGTTTCTTTTTGACATTTTCACTGAAATCGTTACTGCTTGGCTTCCTTTGGTCATAAATAAATTATTTTCTACAGAAACCTTCCTCGAGATATCCTTTACAGAATGGTGCATCAAAATCCATCCTGTGGTTCTCGAGATTACCCGTAACATCCAAGAATCTGAGAGTTTGTTTTATGCTAAGTAGAGATAAACTTTTGAACTGATGGGGGTTTTGGAATCTGAGGGATGTGAAACGCAAAGATATGTCAAAATTTTCTGGAACGCTTCTAATGAAATCTACCTAATTATACGAATGCTGTACTCGCACTAGAACTCGGCTACTGTGCTACGTCACTAGGGGCAGATGGCCTCGTAGTTCCGCCCCTTAAAACAACAATATATACGTCACTACGTCCGGGAAGAGTTCGTCAACAGAACGCATCTTTCATTTTCCGTAATTTTTCTTAAAAAAAAAAAAATCTCGCATGATTATAAACCACCCGCCCGTCTTTACTGTTACGCAGGCTGTACGCGACACAGTTCTGTCAGGGGCTATCGTGTTGTTTCTTTGTTTAAACGCACCTTATAAACAAATACACATATTTCCGTTGACTTTCAAGAAATGCAAGATTTTTCCTGTACTATTGAGACAGATTTTGGAACAAATCGCACCTTCTAACTCCCTCTGGTCTAAGAGCTTGAGTTTTGTGAGACATACACCTTAGCGTATTATATATACGCTATTATTATTATTGTTATTATTATTATTATTATTATTATTATTTTAATGTTGTTGTTTGAGTCTTCAGTTTTTCGATTGGTTTGATGCAGCCCTCCATGCCTCCCTGTTTTGAGCTAAACGTTTCATCTCTACATAGCTACCACACCTTACAATCTGTTTAACATATTCTAACCTTAGTCTACCACTACAGTTCTTGTCCTCGACCCTTCCTTCGATAACTAAGTTTGTTATTCCTGGGTGTCTTAGTATGTCTCCTACCAACCTATCTCTTCTCTTCATTAGCAGTCGCCAGAAACATCTCTCCTCTCCCAATTGTCTGAATACCTCTTCATTTTAACCCTTCTCCTCTTTTCTGCTGCACCAACAGTCCAAGTTTCACTTAGACCGCCACACTCCAGACAAAAGCTTTAAAAAATGACTTCCTAATATCTAAATCAGTATTCGATGTCAACAGACACATTCTCTGTAGAAATGATTTCCTTGCCTGTGCTAACCTACTTTTTATATCTTCTTTGCTTCGTCCATCACTGGTTTTTGTTTCGTAAGTAACAGAAGTCTCCTGCTTCCCTTAGTCATTCACCTGCCAATTCGACGTCCGTAGGGGTTTCTCATTTCGGCTGCACTCTAATATTTCTGTTTTACATTTATTAACTTTCATCATGAATTCTTTGCGGCTTCGGTGGCGTAGTTGGTAGCATGCTGAAGTGCTGTGCCCAAGATCGTGGGTTCAAAACCAGCCGAAGTCGTCTGATTTTTTATATTCCTTCAGCATGCCTTCCTTCCAAGGGGAAGTAAAGCCGATGGTCCCATGCCATAGATTTATGGCATGTAAACGATCCTTCCATTAATTAAACTAGTGTGAAGCTACATTTCTAGGTCAAATTTCGTTGAAACGCTCTATCAGAGTTCCAACGTTCACCACTAGCTGTCAATGACATCTGGTAGCGAAAGTTGGAACTACTGTACTTAAAATTGAACGGAACTTGTAGCTCACCCTATGGGTGTCCGCTTGAAGCAGCTACATTCTCTGGTTAACCGAACATATACTCGGACATTCCCGGCACTAAACACCATACGCTAAATAAATCATAATAATAAATTCTTTCCTCAACTCTTTCCTTATTTTAATACGCGAAAGAATGTCCGCTTGAAGCAGCTACAGTCTCTGGCGAACCGAACATATACTCGGACATTCCCGGCACTAAACGCCATACGCTAAATAAATCATAATAATAAATTCTTTCCTCAACTCTTTCCTTATATTAATACGCGAAAGAATTTACTACTATCGGATTTTTTTACTATGGATACCCGAGTTTAGGCCTTAATTATAAAAAAAAAACTAACACATCTATTGAACAATGAGTTATACCAATATTTCCGTTGTTTAATTCTACGTTAGACTATATAAGCCAATTATTATTCTCAAGTGTAATATTTCTTTTTTTAATTTGAGAATGTATGAAAAATTGTCCGGGATTTTGGCGTCTTTTCTAGGAACCGCTCACTTAAAACTATATTCATGGAAAACTAGTTGTCTTAGGGTAATGCAATTTTTATTTTATATGTTATTGGCACAAGTATTGGTATTGTAAATCTAAAGTTTCAATTTTTTACAACCACCCAATAAGAAGTTTCTTATACTTTTTTCTAAAGTAACTTTATCTCAGCCCAGGATAAACGTACAGCAGTAAGCGTGGCCTCATTTTGAAGCTCTCATTCATCATAATCATAAACTATAACGACTACAAACGTAAAGTGTGATACCGAATTTAAGGAGAGTGTTATTGATGGGAGGTTTTGAGCGCATTCATTCGCGCGAATAAAAGCGGGCACGATGGTGAAACCGGGTGCAGTAGTGTACTTGTTCAGAATTTTGGCTTCGGTAAACAGGTAATAAGTAATACCTATTCCATTTCATCATAGCGATACTTGACGACAATAAAATGAAGAAGACAGTAAAATATTTGAGCTAATGAACGTCGTTACTTTAGCAGCGATTGAAAAGTGAACGTAATCCCTAGCGAGACAGATACAACTGTTGGAACTCTCCAAGTCCCATTCCAACACGCCTCCCCCACTATTAACAATTCAACATCCAATTTAACCTCAATACCAATCCGGAGATCTCCGCCTATTCCACCAATGAATTGCGTAATGCATATTTAAACAGTTGAATAATGAACAGCCGCTCTCGCTCTGTCTCCTGATCCAGATGGCAGTGCATGCTATTGTTGTATCCAAATCCTTGGCCATCTGTTTCCCTCCATTTATTCGTGTCGCCACAGCAATGGAAGATAATATAATGGGTTTAAATTGAAAAGAACGGTTAAGCCTATACAGTGAACGTGGATTACGATTTTGGAGAGGGAGGGTTTAATGAATTAAAAACCTCTCTCTGATAGTGTTTCAGTTTAAGGGACTTACAACTGGCTCTCTGCTTCACCATAATGAAGTCGATGGTGGCTTCGATGGCGTAGTTGGTAGCTTGCTGAGCTTCTATGCCAAAGATCGCGGGTTCAAACCCGGCCGAAAGCGTCGGATTTTTAAGAGCGTTAAAAATCCCTCAGTTGCTTTCCTTCGGAGGAGAAGTGAAGGTGACGGTCCCATATCACAGATTTATGGCATTTAAAAAAACCTTCCACTAATTACCCTTGTGTGCAGCTAAATTATTGGTTAGATTTGATTAACGCTCTTAGGTTCCAACGTTCGTCGCCAGGAGCTGATTGCGGTGACATTTAGTAACCAAGTTCAGAACTAGTTGTCGTTGACGGTGAAGTTTGGTAGGAAAAGTATGAACTACTTGAAATTTGAATGTCTGCAGTCCTCACTTGAATTAAAAACAGATAACACACACTAATACAGTCATCACAATTAACACCGGTTATCGGACAGATTCTATACACTCCCAAAGTACACGGGGCTTCATGACCGCGTTGTCGCAGCCCCTAAACTGAGGTACCAACCACCGGGGGAAGTAAGCCGGTGGGCCCATGTCATAGATTTATGTCATGTAAAAGAACCTTCCACTAACTAAATGTGTGTGAAGCAAAATCTGTAGGTTAGGTTTGATTAATGCTCTTAATTTCCAACGTTCGTCACCAGCCACTGGTTGTGATGGCATCTAGTAGTAGACAAGTTCACAGTTAGGTGTCGTGGATGGTAGCATTTGGTAGCGAAAGTAGGAACTACTTGAAATTTGAATGTCTGCAGTCCTTACTTGAATTACAAACTGATAGCTCACACTAATACGGTCATCACAATCAACACCGGTTATCAGACAGATTCTACACGCACCCAAGGTAGAGACGCAAGAAGAGCTTGCCGAAACTCAACGATGCGCAGAGACCAATATCAATCGGCGTATTTTAATGCTCATTGCAGGGTTCCTGTGTGTCCCCCGAATGCTGATTACAGGGCTCATTGCACACTCCATTCTTCAACAAAGAGGCTCGTTCCGAGACGCGGTCTACAGCTGTAAACCCAGTCACAGTTCAGCCTGCCAAGCCTGGGCAGACGATCCGTTCAGAACTGCTGCTAGCGAGCAACTGCCGCGAAGTGGAAGGGACGTTGTATGCCATTACCGAGCACACCCGAACCCCCGAACATGGCCGTAGATCTGCGCAGCATTCTTCGGCAAGCTTTTCTTGCGTCACCTCTACACGGGGCTACATGACAGTGTTGTCGCAGCCCCTAAACTAAGGAACCAACCAACCAATGAAGTCGATTTGGCAACGTCCTGTACCTCCTGGTCTCATCTGTTTTGTTGTTATTTTTTGTTTGCTGTTATCTAGATCCTCGAATGTCGCTCTTGTATTGTTTTTCTTTCCAGTTTCTGAATTTTTTCTTGTGATCTTTTTTGAATGTTTTTGCCTTTTTCCGTTTACTGTAGATAGTTTTGATTTTTCTGTAATAATTTGTAATGTTTCTTGAACAAAGGGATTGTATGAATGAATGCTAGAGTTCGGATGTTTGAGTGCGTGTCTGTATGGTTGTGGTTTTTGATATATAATAGTGTGTTTCTATTTTTGTTTGTTTTCGCTGTTTTCGTTTTGTTTATACTTGTAAATTTTATTGTAAATTTTATTGTTAATTATTATATTGTGACTAGTGGAGTCTATCTGTCTGACAATAAAGAATACATACGAGTTACGTTCCGAAAGTAAGAATCGTCATGTTATTGCACGAGCAGATGGTACACCAGGTGACACAAACAATCGCCATAACAATCCACACCCGTGACTGGTTCAACGACGGAAGGAGCGTCAGTGAAGGGGGAATGACGCATGCGTAGAGCGCCGACAAAGAGAGAGGAGCAGCAGACCGGCGTGCACGGTATCTATCAGTCGGTCGCTGGTGTTGCCTGTTCAGTGAATGACAGCAGAGTGTGAAGGATGAAGATCGTAGTGGGCGTCCCTCCACATCCACTAATGAAAACATCATTGCTCGAGTACAGGGCATAATAGTGTCAGACGTGGGCTTCACACTGTGTATTGGCCATGCCCGGGCCCATCACATGATCCATGATGTGTTTGGTTACCGAAAAGTGACCGCAAGATTGCTACCCTGAAACGTGACCCCAGAGCAGGCTGTGTGACAATTCCTTTGCATCGCAGGGCACCAGTGGCGAAACCGGAGGGGAATATTTGAGCCTTTGAATGTCCATTTCAATCTCAAGGAATATTCACTTCAAATTTTCCTATTTTTCATTGGCATAGGCAAATTAAATATCTAAGTTTCGATTATTCTCTGTAGCCACGGTGGGATTTCCGCCAGCTTCTGAGCGCGGGACTGATCAGCCAGTGTGTCCCGTTCGAAACAGGCTCAAGTCTCTGTGGGTAGAGAAGGCAATTGCGCATGCGCCAAGCGGAAGGTCGATATCTGAATGAGTTAACAGCGAGCCTAGTCTCCAAGCAGTGCATTCGTGAGGCGGGCAGTATTTCAGCCCGTGCATGTTCGTTTGTGAGTTTTAAAACATGGATCAGTATAGTGATTTAATACTGCATTTAAATTCAAGACCATTTTCTTCCTTGTCCTATGTTTGTTACTGAAATATTTTTTTGAATAACGGCCTAGAAAAAATATATCAAGAAACAGTGCGCTTCATAAGACTGTTTCTTACATTTCCCGTTTCTACTGCTTCGAGTGAACGAAGTATGAGTGCATTGAAGCGAGTTAAGACATTTTTAAGGAACTCGATGTCAGATTCTAGACTGAGCAATATGAGTACTCTGGCTATTGAGAAGAGTTTGGTGAACTCTTTCCAGGGATGACATCTTCAAAGAACACATCAGTGATAACTTTTCTGAGCGAAAAACAAAACGACTGGAGTTAATCTACAAATAAGTGACAGTCAGTCAGAAAGACTGGACTTTGTATCATTTTAAATGCTACAAATGCTGAAAAATGCTAGAAGGGCTTCGCTCGAAGCCAAAGATTTTGACATGTTAGAAAATTATCTGCATAATACTTAACTTGCTTATCTTGTTTCAAATTACTTGCGAACGGCAAGTGCAAACCAAGGGCAAACCAAGGTCAAGCGCGCGGGATGCTGTCACGCTCACCAGAGCGCGCGGGGACGCGCCCCTTCCATCCGGTCTAAAAACACTTATAGTGGGCGATGTATTGAAGATAGAGATAATGCTCTCGCGGACTTTTTTGTAGAACATTTCATGCTGGCCAATTCTTACGCTCATAGTATATTGATATTTTTAACGGTTTGCCCAGCGTAAGCTTAAGAAGCGCACGGACGCCAAGTTTGTTTTCGACTTTTTCACTGAAATCGTTACTGCTTGGCTTCCTTTGATCATACATTAATTATTTTCTACAGAATCTTTCCTCGAGATATCCTTTACAGAATGGTGTAAACCGCATCAAAATCCATCCAGTGGTTCTCGAGATTACCCGTGACATCCAAGAATCGGGGATTTTTGTCTTATACTAACGAAGTAGAGATTGTCGGGGAACACATGCACCAAGCGGTACTATGACGTCACACACCTCTGTGCATCTGGGTACATTTCGTCCCGTCACCGTAACGTAACGCCAGACCCCAGCGTAACGACGAAGTCGACAAGATCAATTAAAATGATAAAAACTACAAGGTATGAACTTTAGAATACGCAGTTGCATGAATGTAGCTCCGCCACCGCAGGGCACCGAGCTTTACCAGAGTGGTTTCTTCAAACTGATTGCACGGTACAAGTGTCCCAATGTCGGTGGGAAAATAGTGCAAGGTGTATATTTCATGATGCCATGGTGTATGTCAGTTTGGCAATAAGGGGTCCCTGGGGAAAATGACGGAAGTTATTTTCGGAACTTTCCTCGTACTATATATATTCTTCTATTGTGGCCAAGGGTGGTGTGTCATTAAGGGCCTAAAGGGCCCTTCTCACCCAAGGTGTATTGCACAAAATTTGTTTAATTAATGTCTTTAAAACTTACTTTAAATTACAGATATACTAGTTGAAATAAGACTGAATGTTTTTCCATTCTCGTATTTCTAAAAAGAATTCTGTAAACATAACTCATCCCAAGTTTAAGTTACTGACAGTCTCGTACGGTGTATTGTAGACTACTGGTGAGGGCCGCTCTACAGAATCCTAGCCAAATTAACTTATCTCTCTTTAATGTGTTTCTTGGTTTAATACCTTCAGGGGTATTTTGCTTTTCTGAAAAATCTTCACACCGGAATTAGTTATAAGGGTAATGAAAATCAGCATTGACTCGCACTACCGCACATAGTGATAGAAAAGGCAAACTATTACTGGTAACCCTAACCGACCACATATTTTTTATTTATTTATTTATTTATTTATGTCTTTTGCAGTGGCGAAGTTAGGGCTCGTGGTCCTCTCTTACACTTAACCACATAGTTATAATAAAATACACAAATACGACCATTGAATAAGATACGTAAACTAGAAATTAAGTTAGAATAACACAGGACATAAAAAATAAAGATAGCAATGCACATCAAACAAAGAAACATACAATTGTTACCTGAAAAAATAATAATAATAATTATAATAATAATACTAATAATAATAATAAGTGATAGTGTTGGATCTAGTAAATAACTGGGTATTGTAATTTTTATTTATATGCCATAATGGCTCAATCATGCTGTCTATCATCCATCACCAGTCACACGAAACAGTCAGCGGTGTTCAAGAGGAAATCTCTGCAAGCAGTCTTAAATTTTGTGTGGGTCTTGCATTTCCTTACGTCAGCTGGGAGTGTATTCCAAAGTCGCGACCCAGTCACAACGAAGGATTTATTGTACTTGGAAGAGTGGTTAACGGGAATAGCGAGGGAAGAGCCAGATCTAGTATTAATATTATGAAATGAGGACAGGAAATGAAATTTCGAAGAAATATACAGTGGGAGATTTTCGTCTAGGGTTCGATATACCGACGTCAAAATATGAAAATTTCGACGCTCTTCAGGTTTCAGCCAAGAAAGAGCTTTGTAGCTAGGGGTTACGTGAGAATCGTAATTCAAGTTGAAAGCAAGCCGAAGACTAGAGTTCAATGCTCGTTGCAGTTTTATAGTTTGTTCGCTAGTTGCATCAACATGGACCACGTCGCAATAGTCAAGTATTGGTAGTATCAAAGTCTCATAAGTTGGTTGGTTGGTTGGTTGAGTTTCCGGTGAACAATCGTCAGTCTACGCGCGTGAATAATGCAAAATCAAAAAATTAAAAACGAAAGCAAAAACAAACACAAAAACCAAAGACAAAAGCAACGACAAAATAAAAAGAAATCAAAAGCAAAAACAAAATCAAAAGGAAAATCAATAGCAAAAGCAGTCAAAATCAAAAGAAAAATTTAAATAAAGAAATCAAACAAAATAAAAGAAAAATCAAAAACAAAAGCAAAAACAAAATAAAAAACAGTCAAAATTCAAAATCAAAAGATAAGTCAAAATCAAAAACAGAATAAAAATCAAAAATAAAAAGCAAAAACAAAATCAAAAGCAAAAACAAAATAAAAAATAAAATCCAAAAGCAAAAACTGAATCAAAAGCAAAAACAAAAACAAAGGCAAAAACAAAAGCAAAAACAGAATAAGAAACAGTCAAAATTCAAAATCAAAAGAAAAATGAATATCAAAAGCAAAAACAAAATAAAAACCAATAACAAAAACAAAATATCAAACAAAATCAAAAGAGAAAACTAAATCAAAAGAAAAAACAAAATCAAAAACAAAATCAAAAACAAACACAAAAAACAAAAACACAAAGCAAAACGGAAAATTCAAAACAAAAGCAAAAACATACTCACAACCAAACGCAAAATCAAATCAAATCCAAAACAAAAAAATTCCTCTCGGCACGCCGGAAGGCGGAGGTAGATTTCACCGGGCAAACTAGGGGATAGGCTATAATAGGCAAAATATGCAGTTTTTCGTAGAAGGATCAGACCTCATTTATTGCGAGAAAGTATTTAACAATGTAATTGGAGCTCAATTCACTTTTCTTTAGTCTTACTACGCATAATTTTAACATGTTATTGTGTTAGGGGGACGGTAACCTTCTTGTCATTTGGGGTCCATTTTTATATTTGTGGTCACACCGTCCTTATGCAAGGTTTGGAAATGATGTGTAACTATCTAACAGTCTGTTACTTCTTCACGTCAAATTTTATCTCCCGCAGAGATATTGGTTGGTTCCTCAGTTTAGGGGCTGTGGCAACGCGGTCATGTAACCCCGTGTACTTTGGGTGTGTGTAGAATCTGTCTGATAAACGGTGTTAATTGTGATGGCTGTATTAGTCTGTAATTCAGGTAAGGACTGCAGACGGTGAATTTCAAGTAGTAGTTCCTAATGTTGGTACCAAATATACCGTCAACAACGGAACTTGGCTACTAGATGCCACCGCAACCAGTAACTTGCAACGATCGTTGGACTTCCCCTCTGAAAGAAAGCATACTGAGGGATTTTCAGCGCTCTTTGAAAATCCGACGACTTCGGCCGGCTTTGAACCCGCGACCTTGGGCATAGAAGTTCAGCTTGCTACCAGTTACGTCACCGAAGCCGCTTCACACTTAGTCAGATGGAAATCTGAATCTGATATCGTGCAAGTGCGTTGTCATGGCAGCGTCTGATGGCTCATCCCTCATCAATTTAGCAGGTTGCCATGGCAACCTCTGATAGCTCTTGGCATTTTCTTATATATCCGAAATCATTTTTCTCATCCCTTGGCGTAATGGTGGGTCATATCAAAAATTCTTTCAGACAAAAGTTTTAGGTAATTATTAGGGGAATATTGTCCATTTTGTACGGTTTTGATATTGTGCCTATTAAGAGAGATATGATTAATGTTTCCCGAAAAACCCACTTTTTCCCACCCCATTGGCCAATGGTTGGTGCTATCAAAAAACGTTTTAAACATAAATTTTTGGCACTTATCCGACACATAATATGAACTTTTAAGAGATTCGATATTTCACATATTAAGAGAGTTATAATTATATTTCACTTTTTCGAAAAAAAGCCCCCAATTTTTACCCCCTTCGACCGATTTTACCCATTAACAAACTCGACCGAGATTTTATAGGGACACATATTATGTAAAAAATTCAAAGTGATTGGTGCAAAATTACGGCAGTTATCGTGTCCACAAGAAACTGATATACAGGGTGTCTTGAAAAGAACTCCGGGGTTTTGAGGCAAAATATTGTATTAAAGTAAAAAAGTTATATTAATGTTTAATACATGATTGGAAAGGTTGCATTTTCAAGTTTTTTTTAAACAATTTAATAAAGTTCAATATGAGCCCCGTTAGTGGCACGGCACACATCGTAACGGTATTCCACCTCTTCCCATATCCTGGCCAGCATGTCTGGGTGGACGGTCGCCACACAATTGAGTATTCGTTCGCTGAGATGGCCATCATTATGAATTTTCTCCGCATACACAAGATTCTTGATATGCCCCCAGAAGGAAAAGTCAACGGAGTCATATCATGGCTCCTTGGAGGCCATGGAATAGGTCCTTCCCTTCCAATCCATCTGTCGCCGAGTCGAGCGTCAAGTGCATCACGCACACTTAAACTGTAGTGTGGCGGTTCCCCATCTTGTTGGAAGTCGACTAAACCCTTCTCCGCCTCAATGTCATCTAACTGAAGAAAAACATAATATTCCTCTAACATTTCACAATAGACATCACCATTGATATTTCTTTCAACAAAAATGAAGGGACCTATTACTCTATCATGCATAAGACCACACCAAACATTCACTTTTGGCGTGTCACGCTCATTCTCTATGAACTCATGGGGCGGCTCTGATCCCTAAATTCTGCATTTATGTCTGTTTACAGACCCATTCACATTAAAAGTCGCTTCATCAATAAAAATAACATTAAAAAAATCGTTATTTTCATCGATTTCGTTTAGCATAGAAACAGAAAAGTCTAATCTCTTAATCTTGTCTGCCGGTTTAATGTGGTGTAACAGTTGAACTTTGTAAGCAGTTAAACGAAGTCTTTTATGAACTACCTTATGAACTGTTGATCTTGGTAACCCCATCTCCAGACTGCGTCTTGTCAATGATTTCTTAGGGCTTCGAAGGCATGAAGCTCGGATTCTGTCCACATTCTCTTGTGACACACGCGGCCTACCAGCGACTTTTGTTTTAAAACACTTCCTGTTTGTTTGAAAGCACTTAACCATTGTCGAATGGTTTTATCCGTCAACACCATAATTACGTCGAAAGTTTCTTTGCACCGTAACAACAGAATAAGTTTCTATTAGCCAAATAACGCATTGAACCTTTTGTTGCGGCGTCGCCATAGCGCGGCAATCCAGACAGCACTGACTGCCGATACGTTGTTTCAAGGTCAACGCTCCGCAGCGCTGCTAACTGTTGATGAAAACATTCCCAATTGGTATGAGTAAAACTTGAGGAGCTACTGGTTTCAGAGAAATTAACTACATTTTGCTATCTTCTACAGTTATTAAAATATGAATTTTTAAAACCCCGGAGTTATTTTATAGAAACCCTGTATATATATATATATACATAAATTATATATAAACTTTTGAACTGACGGTGGTTTTGGGGTCTGGGGGATGTGAAACGCGAAGATATGTCTAAATTTTCCGGAAGTCGAAACATGGTACCCATTGCAATAGTTAGCTTTCTAATGAAATCTACCTAAAACACACCAAAAGGACAGATACAAACCCAAAATAAAACCTTAAAAGAGATAAAAGCTAAAGAAAATATTTCAATAAAACCTTAAAAGAGATCAAAACAAAAGAAAACATTTGATTCTGTCCTATACACACAGGGTTGTTAGTTCAGTTTGACCCCGCTACTCCCCCTCCACAAGCAAATGCTACTAGCTACGTCACTGGCTAGAAGTATGGATTACAATTTTGCATCAGTGACAGATGAACTCGATGTTCCACAACAACAACAACAACATCACTGACGCCATTTCACTTTCATACTCCCCCAGGGGCTCACATCTAGTGGGACGTGGGTTGGCGACCACGGGACCCCAGCTGATTACGGCATTGCTTCCACTTAGGCTACTTATGCCGGGCTCCTCTCCGTCTGCTTTCCTGTCGACGTCCCTTGGTCAACTCTTGTTCTCTTCCGACCCCGACAGTATTAGGGTATCAGAGGCCTAGGGAGTCTTTCACTTTCCCACCTTAATTGACCCTTGTCTCATCTTTTCTGATACCCTCCTTCTGCGAGGGGTCAGCCTCCTTTTCCTTTTCATGTTATCTCCTGCCTTCTGCTCAAGGCCCTCAAGGAGGCAGGGTGTGTGTAGCCCCACCACTTCTGGTGCACCCTGGATATTGCTAACCCCTCAAGGGCTCACGGCTGGTGAGTTTGGGAGTTGGCAACCCCGAGGGATTCCTGAGCTGGGTCCGTTTTGTTCCATTTTTCCTCTGACCTGGGGCGGGCCCTCTCCTCTTACCCTTTCCTATCTGCCTTTCGTGGCTCTCCTTCCTTCCAAGTCCCTCAATCCGCATTCTTCGAGGGTTGAGACTATTTCTTTTCTTCCCGTCCTTTATTTGCCTTATCCTTTATTTGTTTACCATTTCTTCTTCTAGTATGTAAGTTTGTAGTTAGTATTAGTTATAGTTTTCATTCTCATCTCATCTTTCACTATCACCCAAACCATTAGGGGCCAATAACCTAGATGTTTGCCCCTTAAAACAACCATGTCACAAACATAGAATGCAAATATGGAAGGGAATGTAATGATTGTCCATACTGTACTCAAGCTTTGGCTGAGAGAGAAGCTAACGTTATTAAAATTCCGAGAGTGAAATTGGAGAACATACCTCGGATATTAATAATGCAAAAAATGAAAAAGAAAAACGGGGCATATCCTTGTTGTTTATATGCGATATAGAACGGAGTAAAATTCATTCTCTGGACTAAAGTAATCTTTGCAGAGACCAACGACAATAGCTTAAAGCATCTGCCGCTGTGGTATAGTCGGAGTCATATTACTTGAACCACTAAAATAGAGCAAGCTATCTTTTCTTTGGAGAACATATTTTGTCGACGGAGACCAGGTTGCCAACATAGAAGTATTTACTTTCGTTTTCGTAAGCGTAGTAAAATTACAATATCTATTTTTTAAATCCTGCAATTCACCTACGGGTTTCGCCTAGATGCATCAAGTCAGGTTCAACAGTGGTCTCTTGGTGACCGTGCCCGGAACGCCGCTGGGGTAGTGGACCATGTGCCACATCCCTTCATACGAAGCCCATCGCACTTCTTTGCTGCGAGAGCTGCTACATCTTTTTTAGTCTTTGGGTGAGCTCCCAAAATAAGTTTCGTCATGTTCTATCCCAGTGATCCTTCATTGCCAGTGGCTAGCTGACCCAATGCCCAGTAAACTGAGAGCGATCAAGGGAACTACTCGCGTGTGGCGGAGCTCTTTCCGGTCACGGAGTGAGTCCGTCATTTTGTGTAGGCTAAGGATAGGACATACAAGATCCACCCACTCGCACCTAATGAGTAGGGAAGACCCACTTTGCACCTGTGAAGCCGTGGCCCACATTTTAACTAAGTGTGTGGATCTTGCTGACTTACGAAAAAACCTTGGTTTGCAGATGACACTCAAACTTATAGGCCTATTAGCCGATGACGCGGTGGCTGCTGATCTCGTGAGAGTGGGTTAGGACCATCAATCTAAATTTTCCAGTGTAAATTGACTCAAAGACTTCTTCGTTTTTGAATTCTGAATTGTTAGTTTCTTTTTCGTAATATTTGTTTATTTTTATAATTATTAATTTTTATTTATTTATTTATTTATTTATTTATTTTTGTTTTATTAATTTTTTGTCTTTCCAAATTTAGGTGTCCATCTCTAAATTTTGAATTCCATCCCAAATTTGTATACTTCAATCTGTGTTAAGAGGGGCAGATGACCTCGTAGTTCCGCGCCTTAAAACAACAATAACTAACTATTCATTGCCCAACTGACATGCACCATGGCATCACGAACTACTGTCGACCAAAGTATTATGTGTACTCGAGTTTGAAGGTTGTTTCTGAAGTAACCAATAGACGTACATAAAATCCAATAACATCATTTTCGTCGTTCTATTTTACGTTAGCTCATGTAGGTTTGGATTTTTTAATTTATATTTTAATATATTGCATCGCAGTTGGAACACAAATAGTGCCCGTTTTTAAGCGTGTTTCAACCATGCGTCACATTTAAGAATTATTATCTCAGACACCCGTCATCAGATCGAATCCAAATATTAACGCAATATACATTGGAATGCTTTATAACTGGTTTATTAATTTCAAAATTTTGTGTGTCCAAGAAACAAAGTTGTTATCATTTTTGTAAGGTAACTTTTCCTCGGCTCGGGGTGGTTGGAAAATGTAGTTCTTGGTCGCGTTGTAATCCCTGTACATCAGAAGGTTATGCTGTATGACTGTGAAATACGTAAATTAATTCACTTATTTT
This sequence comes from Meconema thalassinum, assembly GCA_946902985.2. Lineage (NCBI taxonomy): Eukaryota > Metazoa > Arthropoda > Insecta > Orthoptera > Tettigoniidae > Meconema > Meconema thalassinum. The sequence continues at coordinate 125,222,278 of OX336398.1, forward strand.
ATATCAGTTTGTATTTGTTTGGGGAAATAAGACATGGTTCAGCCGCTAGCCGATACGGGAAAAGCTATACATGTTGACGAGATGGAGTCCATCACGCGTCATGGCGTGCCTTGCTCAGAACGATCATCCTAGTGTATTTATTAATTTCATGTTTTTTTTTTCAGGATTAGGGTATTACGCAACTGTTTTGGGTACATTCGTGTTGACCGACTGAAAAGCACCAAACTTTTGTTTACTATGGCAACACTGAAAAATGGCTTCAAACCCCATAATAATAAGGTTAGAATACCCTATTGCATGAATGTAGCCTCCCCACTGACACCAAGTAGAAGAGGTAAGGCTTACTGTACTTACTGATGTGTGGTGACGTTGAAGAAGAGATGAGAATACTGAGGAGCCGAATCTTCTGGTCCATGAGGCGCTGGGAAACTGAGCACCAACATGACGGGTTTGCGAGCAAAGTACTGCTTGCTGTGGCGCAGGAATGTCAGAGAGTCATTGGCGATAAGGTCGGGGTAGTAGTCCTGTGGACAGAGGAGGAAAATCACCAAAATTAGCCTAGAAACGAAAAGAGCCAACTTAAAAAATAAAAAATTACGAGCCTTACAGTAGTCGCATATGATGTGTAACTAGCCACATGGCCGACAGCACCTCGAATGCTCACATTAAATAAGAATACAGCAAAAGATGAAGATTTGATAAATCATAGGTAATTGTTTTCAGCAAATATGATATAATGAATATTTTCACACCAAAGAACGACAACTTGAAGATGATTTATTGTAGGAATATCTGTAATGAGGCCTCCAAACCTTGAAGAAAACCGTATTCGATTTACATTCCACATAGCCACATGACCGACAGTACATCGTGGTACCAATCTCCGCCACCGCGCGCTCATTGTTTCCGAGACATCCATTTCCGTTTCATTGTTTCCGTCCATTCCATTTCCGTTTCATTTTTCAAAATCACCCCCCAAAAATATGTTACACATCAAAAAGAAAAAAATCATACCACATATTAATGGTGATATGAGAAGACAAACATAAGAAATTCCTCGCGACACATCGGAAATAGAATTCACTAAATTTGCCAATTAAATTTGTTGTATACCTACAAAAAGTTCCACAGGTTTAGCATACATCTCTACTTAGTATAAAACAAAGTCCCCGCATCTTGGATGTCACGGGTAATCTCGGGAACCACTGGATGGATTTGGATGCGGCTTTCACCATTCTGTAAAGGATTTCTCGAGGAAGGTTTCTGTAGAATATAATTTATGTATGATCAAAGGAAGCCAAGCAGTAACGATTTCAGTGAAAACGTCGAAAAAATAACCTGGCATCCGTGCGCTTTTTAAGCTTACGCTGGGCAAACCGTTAAAAATATCACTATATTATGAGTGCAAGAATAGTTCAGCATGAAAGGTTCTACATAAAAGTTCGTGTGAGCATATGTCTATCTCCAATACATCGCCCACTAGAAGTGTTTTTACGTTTTCATTTTTTCTTACAATCTTCATTCAGTGGAAATTTAAATTACTAGCTTCAGAGTGAGCCTATCATCCCAGCCTCGACCAGCTTCAAACTGTCGAGTCGTGTCGAGTTAAGACTTCAGAGAAGAGTACAGTATATGTGTTTGGAGTTTCGCTGTTCACTTCGGCTTTTCTGAATTGCAACTGGGACCTGCCGTTCGTGCGCCTTTTAAGCTTACGCTGGGTAAACCGTTAATGATACCGGGCGAAGCCGGGGCGAGTTGCTAGTCGACTTATAATTCCGAAAACATTTTGCTCATCCTTTGGTGTAAGGGTGGGCCATATAAAAAAGTGACAAGTCAGTCCGAAAGACTAGACTTTGTATCATTTTAAATGCTACAAATGCTGAAAAATGCTATAAAGGCTAGAGGCTTCTCGCTTCGCTCGAAGCCAATTACTCTTGACTTGTTTGAAAATTATCTGCATAATACTTATCTTGCTTATCTTGTTTCAAATTACTCGCGAACGGCAAGTGCAAACCAACGGCAAAGCAAGGTCAAGCACGCGGGATGCCGTCACGCTCACCTGAGCGCGCGGGGACGTGCCCCTTCCTTCCGGTCTAAAAACACTTATAGTGGGCGATGTATTGAAGATAGAGATATGCTCACGCGGACTTTTTTGTAGAACTTTTCATGCTGACCAATTCTTACGCAAATAGTATATTGATATTTTTAACGGTTTCCCCAACGTAAGCTTAAGATGCGCACGGACGTCAAGTTTGCTTTCGACTTTTTCACTGAAATCGTTACTGCTTGGCTTCCTTTGATCATACATAAATTATTTTCTACAGAATCTTTCCTCGAGATATCCTTTACAGGATGGTGAAAACCGCATCAAAATCCATCCAGTGGTTCTCGAGATTACCCGTGACATCCAAGAATCGGGGATTTTTGTCTTATACTAACGAAGTAGAGATTGTCGGGGTACAAATGCACCAAGCGGTACTATGACGTCACACACCTCAGTGCATTCTAAGTACATTTAGTCCCGTCACCGTAACGTAACGCCAGACCCCAGCGTAACGACGAGGATCATTTAAAATGATAAAAATTATTTCATACAAACCCTTTAGGTAATTTTTAAAGAGGACTATTTACCAATTTAATGGTTTTGATATTGTGCCTATTAAAGGGAGGTACGATGTTTTTCTCAAAACTCCATTTTTCCTACCCCTTTGGTCAATGATTGGTGTTATCTAACAGCTTTACTGAGATAAGTTATTGACCCTTATCCGAAGAGAATTTGCAATATTTACAACTATTCAGTTCGTGTACTGTAAATTAGAAACTACACACATCAAAAAAAGTTTTGCATCACCTCGGTTCCAAGAGTTCCGGAACCTTTAAATACAAAGGGAATAGAGATCAACACAAACAACATTTCAGCTCGTTTTATTGCTCATGAGACCCACACATTGCATGTTGTACCATCATACAGCTAGACTTTCAGCATTTGTGGTCCAGATTGCAGTACACACCACTACCTCTAATACCCAGTAGCACGTCCTCTTGCATTGATGCATGCCTGTATTCGTCGTGGCATACTATCCACAAGTTAATCAAGACACTGTTGGTCCAAATTGTCCCACTCCTCAACGACAATTCGGCGTAAATCTCTCAGAGTGGTTGGTGGGTCAAGACGTCCATAAACAGCCCTTTTCAACATATCCCAGGCATGTTCGATAGGGTTCATGTCTGGCGAACATGCTGGCCACTGTAGTCGAACGATGTCGTTATCTTGAAGGAACGCATTCACAAGATGTGCACGATGAGGTCGAGAATTGTCGTCCATGAAGACAAATGCCTCTCCAATATTCTGCCGATATGGTTGCACTATGGGTCGGAGGATGTCATTCAGGTATCGTAAAGCCGTTTCGGAGCCTTCCATGACCACCAGTGGCGTACGTCGGCCCCACATAATGCCACCCCAAAACATCAGGGAACCACCACCTTGCTGCACTCGCTGGACAGTGTGTCTAAGACGTTCAGCGTGACCAGGGTGCCTCCAAACACGTCTCCGACGATTGTCTGGTTGAAGGCATATGCGACACTCATCGGTGAAGAGAACGTGATGCCAATTCCGTGGGGTCCATTCAGCATGTTGTTGGGCCCATCTGTACCGCGCTGCATGGTGTCGGGGTTGCAAAGCTGGACCTCGCCATGGACGTCGGGAGTGAAGTTGCGCATCATGCAGCCTATTGCGCACAGTTTGAGTTGAAACACGACGTCCTGTGGCTGAACGAAACGCATTATTCAACATGGTGGCATTGCTGTCAGGGTTCCTCCGAGCGGCAATCCGTAAGTAGCGGTCATCCACTACAGTAGTAGCCCTTGGGCGGCCTGAGCGAGGCCTGTCATCGACAGTTCCTGTATCTCTGTACCTCCTCCATGTCCGAACAACATCGCTTTGGTTCACTCTGAGACGCCTGGAAACTTCCCTTGTTGAGAGCCCTTCTTGACACAAAGTAACAATGCGGACGCGATCGAACTGCGGTATTGACCTTCTAGGCATGGTAGAACTACAGACAACATGAGCAGCGTACCTTCGTCCTGGTGGAATGACTGGAACTGATCGGCTGTCGTACCCCCTCCGTCTAATAGGCCCTGCTCATGCATGGTTGTTTACATCTTTGAGCAGTTTTAGTGACATCTATGAACAGTCAAAGGGACTGTATCTTGGATACAATATACACAGTCAACGTCTATATGCCGGAGATCTGGGAACCGAGGTGATGCAAAACTTTTTTTGATGTGTGTAGATTTCTGACTCTCAATTAGACCGTTCTTGTAAATAATAATCCAGTCACTGAATTCCTACTTGAAATAAAATTATCGATCACACAAAACAGAATCAACAATGTATATATGTGGATAGGCAGAAGCATCCGTGGCTTAGGCGGCAGCACGCCGGCCTCTCACCGCTGGATTCATGGTTCAAATTCCGGTCACTCCATGTGAGATCTGTGCTGGACAAAGCGGAGGCAGATAGGTTTTCTCCGGGTACTCCGGTTTTCCCTGTCAACAATTTCATTCCTGAAACTCTCTCCACTCTCATTTCATTTCATCTGTCATTTATTTAATCATTGCCCCACGGGAGTGCGACAGGCTTTGGCAGCCGGCACAGTTCATATTGTTTTAGATCCCTTATTTGGGGGTGGTAGGATCTAAAACGGAAGAGTTATTGTGTTGATTTAGAAGGAAGTGCCTAAAAGGGGGTAGCTTCCCGTAGTCGGGCAAGCTGACCAGTGTGGAGTGTTGTTTAGTGTTTGGAACTAGGGGTCGCTCTTATAAAAGATATATGTGTACTTTAGGGGATGGAACTTAGCGTACGAGTCAACGCGCTGGTCTTCCAGCTGGCTGGCTGACTGGTTATGTAACCGGTGTGCTCGCGTCAGCGTTACGGCACGCGCTGCTCTTAGCAGTCGGGCCTATGCGGGAATACAATGATACTTGCGATAGCAAGTATCTGGCTACCGCAAGTCACGTCTAACCGTGATGGATGATGCAGGAAGGGAGTTAGGGCGTAAAGAAGCGTGTAAACATTAATGCAGGTGTAAAGTACTGACCAAGTGTTTATTGGCCAGTAATATTGAATTATGAGTCCCTTTTAAGGGATGTAGTGATGTTACAATGTGAGAGTACAATTGGTGTATACAAATTGGTGGGTAAGGTTACAAAGTATAGGATTCTGACACTGCTGACTCACCTGATGATAACAGCGCTAGCCTCCGGCCGCCGAACTGTAAGACTGGTAATTGAGAGCTTGACCTCCTTAAGACTCCCTTTTTATATTCTTCGGCGCTGCTTCGTCGACATTCTGATGGCATAGATGCCCTAGTTAATAGTGTGTCGCTGTTTGTAGTAGTGATGCAAGGATTGGGCCAGCTTTCCAGAATGGTAAGCTGTCCTTGCGGTGTTGATAGATGTTGGTCTGGACTTACAAGGATTGCCAGTTAGGAGATTTAAATAGATGATGGGGGGGATGGTCTCCAAGGGGTGCATACCCCTGGGGTACTGTACAAGCCTCTTCCCCTATTTAGTTCGCGTTCTCGCGAACGGGAACGGAACTTGGGGTTGGGATGTTGATGTATTAGATATAGTTGATGTATCAGTTAGTTTTTGAAGCCCCCTCGTATCTTCTGTTGGAGTCGTCTTCGTCGTCGTCGTAGAGATGTGGTGATGTCGTGTAGATGTGTAGGTGTGAGGTCAGCTCGTGTTCAGAGGGGAGGGTTATGGGATATACATATATACATAACATTGACATTGGCATAAAAATATTGCAAAAGAAATCGACATTGGCATTTTGGAAGTTTGATTAAAAAAATACATGGTGCTGATGTTACATTGTTGTGCAGGGAGGAAAGAAACCCAGGGCCGAACGGATGATTTCGTCGTCCGCCCTATCTTAGGGAAAAAGTGCTCCCTGCAATAAGAAAGGTAGAAGAAAATAGAAAAAATGGGTGTTCCAGGGTATAATTTAAGGGAAATATTCAAAGTGCATTTATTGGTTTGGGATAAAACGGAACACCCTGACAAATTTGGACGTTTAGAAGAAAGGAAATGAAAGCAAAAAAGCATGATCATTGTGTACATGTGTACATTGGAAAAAAAATATAACAATATTCGCCGTGGCGCTGATGGCAATAATGGTGCCGTATACAGGCTGGTGATAGTACTATGGTAATTATGGGAGCATTGCATAAGGACATTGGTAATCATGATGATGCCGGGCATGACCGGATAATAATAATGATCATGAAATTTATAATATTATTATAATTTATAAATAAACATACTAAACATAATAATAATAATAATAATAATAATAATAACCATAGTAGTAATGATGGTTGCCACGTTGGTACTCTATGTATGGGTATATTATCCAACCATGTGGAACATGTATGTGTATAACCTTGTCATGATATAATTATGGAATACAAAATAATTTATAACTAATATATATTACCTTATAGAGTTCTTATAAGTGGCCAGTTATTAGATACCTTTTGCGCTGTTAACTCTCAACCTTGCTTCTGAAGCGTCCTTAAGTGGCCGTTCCTGCTAAGGTTCAGTGGCTAATCCGCTGTCTCATTTTGTTTTCTCTTATGCCCTAGTGGTTTTCCCACCGTGGTTAGGAATTCCACCTTAGCGTCGAAGGCGCGGCGCTTACAAGCGTTGTGCCGCCCTTAGACACTGAATCCACGCTTCATTTGCGTGCATAATGTGTTTTTGTGTTCATTGATACTCAGTATTCCACGGTTACTGTGCATCGTTGACCACTGTGTTGTCACCGTTAAAGGGTGCAACTGAAAGTTTTGGAGAGTGTATATGTTTGTGACAGAGGAGAGTGTGTACAATTTGGTGTTGGAAATATATTTACAAAAGACATGTTTATTGCGTTGTGGACCTGTGGACAAAATATATTAGTGGATTGCCGCTCGGGTGATCTGTAATAGAGCATAGAAATATTATACAAGCCATATATATCATTTATAGGCGCATGCCAATATCGCTTGCCTTTGGCACTCTATATTGCTGTCTCCTAACCTATGCCGGCTAGAGTCCTATCTTAGCCTACTTACTCTACTTATTGTGTTAAATTACCGGGCTTACCCTGGTACCGATTTTTGGTGACCAAGTGCCGAAATGTTCTACCTTAATGTAAGTTATCCTAGTATAATCTAACTTAATGTATTACCGGGCTTACCCTGATGACGGGTTTGTTGGTCATCAGGTGCCGAGCGGCTTTACCTTAATCTAAAAAAAAATGCCATAATTTTTAAAAATTGCCTTAAATGTAAAACTATACTGTATATACATGCCGAGTAGACCTTATTCTAAAGCCGAAATGTGCTGTGCTATTATTAGCAACAGCGGTTAGTAAATTTGCTTACATCTAAGTGACCTTAAAAATGGCACTGTAACTTAAATACTAAAATTTAGATAGAGGCTGTCCGTTCGATTTCTCTCGCGGTGGTTCCCTTGTAGTACATTGTTGGGACCGGCACCCAACAATGTCTCGTAGTCCCCTCCATTTTAATCCTATTGTCGACATCTATGCTAAGTGATTATGAACTAGTATTAACCTAGTCACAGGCGGCTTACGTTGCCACAAAGCAAAACGTTTCGCCTGCTGTACCATCCTGCTCGTTGCCATTGTTGTCTATATGTTGTCATAGTTGGGCCTGCCCACTGTAACCCCTGTAGACAGCTCGTTGCATGTCTATTTAATGCCCTCTGACTGCCCGCTGCGTCGCCATTTACGTGGGCATTGGACATTGTCCAATGGCATAATGTTATCTTCGCCTTCATTGGCAATCGTAGTCTGCTGTTCGCAGTAATATTTCTCTTCGCCTTTATCGGCCGCAGTAGTATGCTTTTCGCAATAATATTTCTCTTCGCCTTTATCGGCCGCAGTAGTATGCTTTTCGCAATAATATTTCTCTTCGCCTTTATCGGCCGCAGTAGTATGCTTTTCGCAATAATATTTCTCTTCGCCTTTATCGGCCGCAGTAGTATGCTTTTCGCAATAACATTTCACTCCAGCGCACAAGAGTCTTGCTTCCCGCTGTAGAAGCCCTACTTACTTAATTTTAGCTAGAAGTCTAGTCATAATGGGGTCGTCTCTAGGGTCATCCCCTGAGTTCGGCGCGGAGTGAGCTATTTCTCCCACCATCCTCAGAAAGACTTCCCTGCAGGTCTTGGCTTCGACGACCGTGGCACAGAGTGGGTGTAGCATCCCTTCCTCCCAGGGGCAGTTTAAGTGCACCTAGGATTCCAGAGCTTGCCCGGCCAGGCCGCGAGTGCCTCAACCTTACGTGGTTCGTCTGTTTAGTCTAGTCGTTCAGTGGACTAGGGTAGGCTCAACATCGCCTTACCCGCTCTTAAAGTGTGGTGCCTTTGGCCTTCGGCTTGTGCCGTTATCACCAATCAGAGTGTTTCAGATTCCTTTGCAAAAAAAATATGGGCGTAACCTGTGTAAATAATTTAATTTAGTGTAAAATGTAAAATATTTCCAGTGTTGTGGGGTTGTAGAGCTTCTAAGTACATAGACTACTTCTGGTCTACTATTGCTACGTCAGCTTTCCAGCGATAATGCTCCGTTAACCCTTTATGGAGGTGTTAGTAGGGTCTATGACGTCAGGTACCCTGTTATTAGGATCTGGGGGTAGTTATTTGTAGAGTGGGCTGAAAGCATGGTAGGAAGAGGTTGTGCATCTTTGGGCTCAAATAAATGGTGGCCTTGAGCCGGTAATGCTACTATAGAGCATCCGGCGTTTAGAAAAGACTGTGGAGCCTTATGGCGACAGTGTTGCTAACTCTAGGCAGAGGTAGCGCTGACGTCATACGTTGTGTTCAACCGCTTCGAGTACTGCGCTTTCATAAGTTAGCGAGACAACCAGAACCCCAGCAGCTACCTGAAATAGAACACGCCCAGGAAGGAGCAGTTTTGCAGGTGTTAACGGATTGGACCAGTATTAAGGATACAGTACGCGAAGAGAACCAATAACGACATTCATTTCCTTGTGATAGGACGCATTACTGATTGACAGATGTCGAGAGCATAACCCTTCTTTCCTTCTCGGATGTATGCTGACGATGTTAAAAATTTTTACGTCAGCAATACTGTTGATCATCACCTCTTTAGTTATTAGTTAGGCTGTAATTTAGTTTCTTTCAATTTTATTCTTGTTGTTTTGTTTAGATTAATATTTGTAATATTGTAGTGAGTTAGCCGTGCGGTTAGGGGCACGCAGCTGTAAGCTTGCATTTGGGAGATAGTGGGTTCGAACCCAACTGTCGGCAGCCTTGATTCGATCGAACAGAAAATACACAACAATAACACCAATGACGGATAGTGCTTCAGAACTTATGTTGTCGGCGGAACTGAGCACGTGCTCCACTCCGGACGAACATGCAGCACAGGACGAGGCTCTTCATTCCAGCGTGCTAACATCGAAAAATTTTTAAATTTCTAAGACGTAATATAAACGATACTTGTATGCAATAACAACGGCAATCAATTGGCAGATAATTTTAGGAAGCTATTATGACGGGACATATATATGTTCCGAGTTCCTACATGATAAGAGGTGAGGTAACAAAACCAGTGTAAGGGGGGATTCCGTTAAAAGTAAAAGCCCATAAGACCCACAGTCTTTTCTAAACGCTGGATGCTCTATAGGATTGCTCTTACAATGAGTGGACTGGGGAGGTAATTCCCGGGATTGCAAAAAATACGAAAATTCCATGCAGGTTTGATAGTAATATCTCTGGTAAATGGATGGGATACTCATGCATGTATCTGGATATGAGGCATCTGCCCTCATGTATGGATATGTGTAGGGTGAGGCATAATACTAATATATTCCTGTCATGCGGGAGTATTTAATTAACAAAAAATGGTTAATATATATAACTGTGGCCTCATCTCTCGTTTGGAGATGCGCATTATGCTTATTTGATGTTTGCCGACCCACCCCTAATACTCATGTGGTAGCATCGTGATCCAAGGCGTAGTAAGCCTTCTCTTTAGACGCATGAAGTCTATCAACCCCTGTGTATATTTTGTAATGTAGTGTAGCTGTTTTGATCGTGTTCATGTGTCTGCGTTGGTCGTGTAGGATGTGGGAAGGTTATTGGAGGGGCGTAAGGTGGTACGATGGTAGCCTGTGCTCCTGTCATCCTCCCTTTGTCCATGTCTGCTCGCTATCCGCTTCTTGGGATAGTAGAGCGTCGTGACGCTGTGACGTCACGACGTAATCTGGTCTGCCATCTGTAGTGTGAATGTGGCCAGTGGTCGTAGTGCGACTGGCCATGCCCTAATCGCCTGTAATGATTTCTTTTTTGAAAACTGAAATCCAGAAAGGAAGTTATTGGGGGGGAGGTCTTGTTTCCTCAGAGCCCCTGTCTGTGTTCGCTTCTAATTAGTGAGCGCGTGTGTGTGTGCCTATGTTCCGCTACACCACGCGGACGGTTGGTCTGTTACAGGCTAAGTCGTAATGTGTATCGCGTGTATGGGCAGGAGGTGCCCGTGGACTGTCAACGTCTTTGATAACGTGCACCAGAATGGGCCCAAGATAAGTTCCGGTCTGTCACGTCTGTTTATTGCTAAATGTCACAATTGTTTTTGCGTGTTAAAAAAATGTATGGCATGAAGATTGTTTTGTGCTTGTAATTTCATGGTCAATGCCGATAAACAATAGTGTCTTGTCACCAGCGGTATTGCAATGTGACGAAGTCTGCAAGTCAGCGGTTGGTATGTGTAATGGCAGGTTCGGATGTTATGTATGTCATCTGCCGGTATGTGCTTTCCTGCACGTATGCGAATGTTGTCATTGTTCTAGATTCCTGACGGCCTAATGTAGCAATTTGCACTATTTGCTAGTACTATTGTGTGGTTACTATTTCATAAGACCTTCGCCTTACGAAATTTCTATGCCTGTGTGTGTGGGAAATGTATTTTCCATGTCAGGGGTATTTGAAATTTTATGCCTGGCTTTTGGCCGAAGGAAATGTGGTACTATCTGGTTCTGTAGTTGTATGGGCCAATTTTGGTGTGATTGGAAGCCTGGACAGTTGTTTCCCTGGTGTCCGATTTTCGCTGGGATTGGAACCCGTGATCTTATGTCATTCTCTGTGTTATATGTCTGCGTTGTGTTTCAGGGATTGAGGTGTCCTCAGTGTGGTTTTTGCTTGTGTTTCTCGTACCAAAAATACCGTTGGATAGTTAGTTTTTGGTACGAGTGTGGTGTGTGATTATGGGTTCGGACCCGGGGTGCTGTAAAGGCTTGGTATGCCGCTATCTGTGCCGTATATATTATGGCACATTCCCCGTGTATTTGCAATGCGCAAATGAAAGTACGCATACCTGTGGAGAGTTTGTGTACTTTTGAATTCTCCTCGTAGTGTAATTTGAGGATTTGTGGGGTTCTGAACTCGGCTTAAATGATGTCGTGTGTTCTGCTCTGAGAGCTGCTAGTATGTTGCTGTCTGTAAGCGTGCAGGTTATCCATGAGACTTGCGTTATCGCTGAGTGTGGCGGTATTGGATTACAATGTCATGCGCGCTCGCTTGTTACTTGTTTTGATAATGCTGTGTGTCCGGCACATGTGTGTCTAATCGGCTTGCTCTCTGTGACTGTGAGTAGTGCTTTTCGCACTGTAAAAAAAAGGAAGGAAACTTGTGGTTTAACGTGACCGTTAATCTGTAGATCATGGGCCACGGGGCTTCCGTTTTACGTGGAATCCAAACCACAGGCCATGGCATTTCACTTCGAAAATCTCACATGCATTGGCCGCACTGTAAAAGAACCTCTCATTAACTACATTTGTGTCCCCAAATTTTGTGTTACTTGTAACGTGGGTCAAGTATATTCCTATCCATTGTTCAAAATGTCGTTATACACGAGTGTGTCCGGGCCGCTAGTCGCCTGTTTGTTGACTATGTGCCGGAGGTGATTTTGTTGTTTTTCATTTATGACCATCTGTTAGTGGAACTGTCCCAATCTATTTTAGCTTCCTATTTTTCTATCCTAGAACTGGATAGCTACCCGACCTTATGTTCCTGGTATTCAGAAGGTTGCGGGTTTGGAGACCGTCTTTTCTCAGAGTAATTGTTTCTGGCGCCATTCTAGGCTGTGTCTCCGGGACAGTTCTGTTGAGTGTTAGGATCGTATCCCGGTGCGGTCAGTGAGGTCTGAAGGCTATTTCTTGGCCTTCTTTCCACGTCTGCCAGTGGGATTACTTCCCTTCCTTTTGGCAGTGTTTCCGCCTGTACGTGTAGGTGTGGGAGCTTTGCGTGTTGTTATGGAGGTGAGAAAAAGTCGTTTTATAGGCAGTGTAATGTGTCACGTATGCCTATGGGTTAAATACATACAGTTCAACTTGGCCAATTTTTCCTTCATCGGGCCTAATGACTGAGGCAGAGAGAGAGAAAAAAAATGAGCTATGCCCCGCTCCGTATTAAGAGAGCACTTTGAAAAGGTATAAAAAATATATTGTATCTCGCCTGCACCCTGCCTTATGCTGATTAAAGCGGGTTGCCCGACGGCGATAGTCTGTCAAAATTGTGTCGTGAACACTATGAAAAATGTTTAAAAATGGTAAGTAGTACCTGAGCGTACTATCCACCTAGTTGGTGACGTTAGTACTATAGTAATCTAGTTACGTCTCAGGGAAATCTACCACTTTTGAAAAATAGTTTGAGATTCTTAATTCTTGCTACAATGAGGGCTCTCGCCCGTCACAAGGGAATCTATCAAACTGTGGGACCGGATCATAGAACATTTAGTCATTTCCACCTAGAAAGACCCGCTTAAGCTCTATGCTGTGTTTTATTGCTTAAGCTGTGTTCAAAATAGTTTTTCCGGCCTCAAGCCGCGTGGCTCACCTGATGGGCTTCCGCTTGGCTTTGGATATTAGCAACTTTACGTTATCCAAGTTATAATATGGACCAACCATGCTCAATAACCATGGATGGCCTGTGAGAAAAAAAATGCTAGGGGCCCAAAAAAAATCAAGAAGGATTTAGAATTATATACTTTTGGTTTAGCCATGTTGCACTGCATATACGTGGGAAAAAATGTGCCGTTTACGTTAGTGAGTCTTTATGTGTTTGTTGCCGTATTTCTGACGTGTAAAAGAACTTACGTGTAACTATAATATTGGTGCAAGAGATGTTGGAATATATTGTATTCCTAGTGAAAGTCGTTATCCTTGTTCGAGCGTTAGTGCTCGGGAAGGTGGATACCGTCGCCCTTTCATTAGGGTGTAGGCCCGTGGGATCCACTGAGGTGCTCCTTTGCTATTTTCCGGCGGAATTTCTAGCAAAGTAAGCCTGGGCCTACTTCCACCGTAGCGCGTGTGTGTAGGTTTGAGTGTGCCTGTACTCGAGGGCCTAATTGCGCTCTGCGCTACCCTAGTAGAGTTTACGGGGTGTGTGTGTTTGTGCCTGAGTGGTTTTGTGGGGTAGGTAATAACACCTTTCCTGTACCCCGTGTACCGTGTGTGAGTGCGTGGTCACAATGTGCAGGCGTGTATCTTGCATCCTGAGGGACTGAATGCAACACCCTCTTATGCATTCGCACCTGGGGTACTAATGCCGGTGTTCGCCTTCGTTCTGGCAAACTTGCCCTTTGAACTGGCGGTATAGGCCGCTTAATTGCCTGTCTTTTCCCTGGCAATGTGGTGGCGTGTAGCCTGACCGCTTTCTGGCATGAGGCCACGGCAGACTCCTGCCATTGCGTTTGCCTATCTGTGTGGGTGTGTGTAGGCTCAATGTGCTGTAGGGCGGGCTCTACGTCCTCAGCCCATGACGTGGTTACGTCCCGTTGTCTCCCTGTCATGCTATGTGTGTCTGAGGGTCCTGGCTTCAACTCCCTCTCGTTCGTCCGTTCAGAGGGGATTGACGTAGGTCCTGCTCCTCGGTTTGGCAAAATTGCCTTCCGACCCGGAGCTAAAGGGTATGCATTGGTGTAAGTACATGGCGAGAGGGACATCCTCGCAAATTGCCGAGTTAGCGTATCTACGCTTATGTCCTCTCTCGGCTGGGCTGGTGGCCCTGCCATGTACTCAAAAATGGCCTTGTTGTTCTGGAGTTCACGGTACTCGTCCCAAATTTGGGTGTACTGACCGTTGAGGCTCATGGCCTGCTCAGCGACTTTTGTACCATTGGTCCCTATACGTCGGTGTTCCCTGATAAGTGTCTCCCATTGCTGGAACATAAACTCGTGTCGGCAGTGTAGTTGCCAGTGTGCTTTAATGATCTGTGTACGGAGGGTGGGGATTTTCGCCCGAATCTTGCGATTCTTAGCGCTGCGGATTGGCTGGACAAGGGCTCTTATGATCCGCATGTACTGGGCGTGCAGGAGCTGCTGAAACCTTCTGAGGTAGTCCTGCCTAGTTTCAAAAACTCTGTGCCAGGCAATTAATTCCTGGTACTCCCCAATGCTCCTCAGCACAGCTAGGCGGTATAGAGGGGCCATGCTAAATGAAGTATAAGTGTCTTCTTATTTGAAAAAGAAAAGAAAAAAAACTGTGCGTGTTTATCAGTGTATCCTTATTCTCTCTGATTCCTTCTGGGGCTGGGGGGTTGGTTTGGGAGAAAAAATTCCCTGTGTAAGTAGTACGGAGCAAAAATGCTGCCCTCTGTCTGGGGAAAAAATTCACAATTTTGCTTGGCTGTTTGCGGTACGGAAGGGGTCGTTTCTACTACGAGGGCTCGTTGGTTGAGTCCTACACACATCAAAAAAAGTTTTGCATCACCTCGGTTCCAAGAGTTCCGGAACCTTTAAATACAAAGGGAATAGAGATCAACACAAACAACATTTCAGCTCGTTTTATTGCTCATGAGACCCACACATTGCATGTTGTACCATCATACAGCTAGACTTTCAGCATTTGTGGTCCAGATTGCAGTACACACCACTACCTCTAATACCCAGTAGCACTTCCTCTTGCATTGATGCATGCCTGTATTCGTCGTGGCATACTATCCACAAGTTCATCAAGACACTGTTGGTCCAAATTGTCCCACTCCTCAACGACAATTCGGCGTAAATCTCTCAGAGTGGTTGGTGGGTCAAGACGTCCATAAACAGCCCTTTTCAACATATCCCAGGCATGTTCGATAGGGTTCATGTCTGGCGAACATGCTGGCCACTGTAGTCGAGCGATGTCGTTATCTTGAAGGAACGCATTCACAAGATGTGCACGATGAGGTCGAGAATTGTCGTCCATGAAGACAAATGCCTCTCCAATATTCTGCCGATATGGTTGCACTATGGGTCGGAGGATGTCATTCAGGTATCGTAAAGCCGTTTCGGAGCCTTCCATGGCCACCAGTGGCGTACGTCGGCCCCACATAATGCCACCCCAAAACATCAGGGAACCACCACCTTGCTGCACTCGCTGGACAGTGTGTCTAAGACGTTCAGCCTGACCAGGGTGCCTCCAAACACGTCTCCGACGATTGTCTGGTTGAAGGCATATGCGACACTCATCGGTGAAGAGAACGTGATGCCAATTCCGTGGGGTCCATTCAGCATGTTGTTGGGCCCATCTGTACCGCGCTGCATGGTGTCGGGGTTGCAAAGCTGGACCTCGCCATGGACGTCGGGAGTGAAGTTGCGCATCATGCAGCCTATTGCGCACAGTTTGAGTTGAAACACGACGTCCTGTGGCTGAACGAAACGCATTATTCAACATGGTGGCATTGCTGTCAGGGTTCCTCCGAGCGGCAATCCGTAAGTAGCGGTCATCCACTACAGTAGTAGCCCTTGGGCGGCCTGAGCGAGGCCTGTCATCGACAGTTCCTGTATCTCTGTACCTCCTCCATGTCCGAACAACATCGCTTTGGTTCACTCTGAGACGCCTGGAAACTTCCCTTGTTGAGAGCCCTTCTTGACACTAAGTAACAATGCGGACGCGATCGAACTGCGGTATTGACCTTCTAGGCATGGTAGAACTACAGACAACATGAGCAGCGTACCTTCGTCCTGGTGGAATGACTGGAACTGATCGGCTGTCGTACCCCCTCCGTCTAATAGGCCCTGCTCATGCATGGTTGTTTACATCTTTGAGCAGTTTTAGTGACATCTATGAACAGTCAAAGGGACTGTATCTTGGATACAATATACACAGTCAACGTCTATATGCCGGAGATCTGGGAACCGAGGTGATGCAAAACTTTTTTTGATGTGTGTATTTTACTGTGCGTAGTAGAGGCGCCTCCGCCATCTGTTTTAGATCCCTTATTTGGGGGTGGTAGGATCTAAAACGGAAGAGTTATTGTGTTGATTTAGAAGGAAGTGCCTAAAAGGGGGTAGCTTCCCGTAGTCGGGCAAGCTGACCAGTGTGGAGTGTTGTTTAGTGTTTGGAACTAGGGGTCGCTCTTATAAAAGATCTATGTGTACTTTAGGGGATGTAACGCGCTGGTCTTCCAGCTGGCTGGCTGACTGGTTATGTAACCGGTGTGCTCGCGTCAGCGTTACGGCACGCGCTGCTCTTAGCAGTCGGGCCTATGCGGGAATACAATGATACTTGCGATAGCAAGTATCTGGCTACCGCAAGTCACGTCTAACCGTGATGGATGATGCAGGAAGGGAGTTAGGGCGTAAAGAAGCGTGTAAACAGTAATGCAGGTGTAAAGTACTGACCAAGTGTTTATTGGCCAGTAATATTGAATTATGAGTCCCTTTTAAGGGATGTAGTGATGTTACAATGTGAGAGTACAATTGGTGTGTACAAATTGGTGGGTAAGGTTACAAAGTATAGGATTCTGACACTGCTGACTCACCTGATGATAACAGCGCTAGCCTCCGGCCGCCGAACTGTAAGACTGGTAATTGAGAGCTTGACCTCCTTAAGACTCCCTTTTTATATTCTTCGGCGCTGCTTCGTCGACATTCTGATGGCATAGATGCCCTAGTTAATAGTGTGTCGCTGTTTGTAGTAGTGATGCAAGGATTGGGCCAGCTTTCCAGAATGGTAAGCTGTCCTTGCGGTGTTGATAGATGTTGGTCTGGACTTACAAGGATTGCCAGTTAGGAGATTTAAATAGATGATGGGGGGGGGGGGATGGTCTCCAAGGGGTGCATACCCCTGGGGTACTGTACAATATCCTCGCCGCAAGATGGGGACTTCATTCATTCCATCCCTGACCCAGTCTGTGGACTGAAAGCAGGCTGTGGATTTTCATTTTCATATATGTGGATAGGTCTGTTCCCTAGTTATTAATGTTACCTTTTAGTTCTTTATGTAATAATTTCAAACCCCGTGTTTATATTTGACATTAGATCAAATTTAAATTTAGTTTTTATATTATATTTAGATTAAGATTTTTAATACTATGCATTTTGATCTGTGTGACGTCCCTAGTTTCAAGAGTTACCTTGAGATATTAATTCTTAATGTAGAAATACATGGAAATGTATTTTACTGTGTAGATGCACTGTTATTGGGGCGCACACCGAGCCCTGTTGTGTACCGTCAATCAAATAAAAAAATATAATTAAAAATAAAAATAAAAATAAAAATAAAAGAATAAAATTTAAAATTCTAAATTTAAAAAAACCTTTAAAATTTCAAAAATTAAAATAAAATAAATTAATTAATTAACAAATAAATAAACAAACAAACAAATAAATATATAAATAAATAAATAAATAAATAATTGTGCAAAATGACGGTAGTTATCGTGCCCACAAGAAAGTGATAATCTATATTTATCAACTTTTGAACTGACGGTGGTTTTCAGATTTGGGGGATGAGAAACGTGATGGTATGTCAAACATTTTCCGGAATTCGCAACATGGTACCAATTGCAATAGATAGCTTTCTCATGAAATTTACCTAAAACCCTGACACTTATTAGGGTGGTGGAATTCAGAGCCATTTCTTGAGGGATGCTTAAGGAGACCTTGTTCTTGAGGACTCCTTAAGGAAGCTATTTGCATTCAGGAGGTCTCCTTAACCCTTTATAGCGCATTTTTAAAATTTTATTTTTATGTGTTTTAACATTTTTATTTATTTATTTATTTTAATTAATATAATCATTAATAATGTTATTTTTTTGTTTTTCTAATTTTACTGTTCATATATTTATTCTTTAATTTTCAATATATGTTCTCATGGATTTAATTTTGATATTATTTTACTGAATTAATTAATTAACTAATTTCTAATTGATTTTTACAATTATTTTCATAATTTCTTTATAGTTATATTTATTATTAACATTTTTATATTTATTTTGTTATTAAAATTCTATTTTTATGAATGTTATTACTATTTTTATATTTTATTTTTACACTTTAATTGTTAATGCTTTAAGTTTTAATTCTTTTCAAAATTTGGAAGTGATTGGTGCAAAATGACGGTAGAAATATTAGCACTTCGGCATGAAAACTCTCCGAAATTTGGCCTAAAATTTCAACTAACAGCATCTTGGAAAGCATAAATTGTCGTTATGACGGATGGGTAATATAGATACCACTAACCCACAAAGGGTTAAGGAAGGCATCCGAAGGTTTACTTAAGGCCTCCTGAAGGAGACCCTGAATGGCGTTGGCCTACCATGCGACCGCTGCTCAGCCCTGTTTATCGACTGATTGTGGGCTCTGACACTGATCAACCAGCTACTCAATGAGTACACCCCATTCCTGCCCTTAAGTCATTTTCTAATATCCCTGATGGAGCCAGGAATCGAACCCGTGGCCTCCAGGTGAGAGGAAGACGGGCTAGCTTAACACCATGAGGCCGTCGATATAAGTAGACAGTATGCCACAAGATGTAATACTGCTTTCAAAAACAAAAAGGTTATTATTTTGTATTTATTTTCCAAATATTTTATGTACCGTAATAATTTATGGACGGCAGATGGAGAAGGGGCAAGCCCCATTTACAAGAAAGAGTCATAAATCTTATACAACAATATTGTGGGATTTTAGAGAAATTATTTTAAAAAAATATTACAAGAGATAATAATTAAATAATAGAAAACTTAGCATGGAGACAACACAGTCAGGCTTTCCTCGGATATACGTTCGTCCATTGCTCATTATTCCTTGTTGTACCCACCGCCTTCTCGATTCACCCCCACATTCCATCATCCTACTGGTCATCTATCCCGGACGAGCCCCCAAATTGTAAGATTTTAGAAAGATTATCTATTCAAATAGTAAATACTACATGAGATAATAATAAACAGACAACATAGAATGGAGACAGCACAGTCATATTTTAATTGGATAGGCCTATTCGTTTGCACATGTTTCTTTTTTCGTTGTTCTTACCACCTTCTTTGATCCACACAACTCTCACACCTTGTGATAGTCGAAGCCATGTTTGACCCTCTTGCCGTTGAGGTTCATGGAGTAGTTATAATAATCGACGCCATATTTGACCCACACACTACTCACCTTGTGATAGTCGAAGCTATGTTTGATCCTCTCGCCGTTGAGGTTCATGGAGTAGTTATAATAACAGACGCCATGTTTGACCCACACACTACCCACCTTATGATAGTCGAAGCCATGTTTGATCCCCTTGCCGTTGAGGCTTATGGAATAATTATAATAATAGACGCCACGTTTAACCCACACATTACTCACATTTTGATAGCCGAAGCCATGTTTTGATCCTCTTGCCGTTGAGGTTCATGGAGTAGTTATAGTAATAGACGCCATGTTTGACCCTCACACTACTCACATTGTGTTAGTCGAAGCCATGTTTGTTCCTCTTGCCGTTGAGGTTGATGGAGTAGCTATAATAATAGACGCCATGTTTGACCCAAACACTAATCACCTTGTGATAGTCGAAGCCATGTTTGGTCCTCTTGCCGTTGAGGTTCATGGAGTAGTTATAGTAATAGACGCCATGTTTGACCCACACACTACTCACCTTGTGATAGTCGAAGCCATGTTTGATCCTCTTGCCGTTGACGCTCATGGAGCAGTTATAATAATAGACGCCATGTTTGACCCACACACTATTCACCTTGTGATAGTCCAAGCCATGTTTGATCCTCTTGCTGTTGAGGATCATGGAGTAGTTAGAATAATAGACGCCAAGTTTGACCCACACACTACTCACCTTATGATAGTCGAAGCCATGTTTGAGCCTCTTGCCGTTGAGGTTCATGGAGTAGTTATAATAATAGACGCCATGTTTGACCCACACACTGCTCACCTTGTGATAGTCGAAGCCATGTTTGATCCTCTTGCCTTTGAGGATCATGGAGTAGTTATAATAATAGACGCCATATTTGACCCCCACACTACTTACCTTGTGATAGTCGAAGCCATGTTTGATCCTCTTGCCGTTGAGGTTGATGGAGTAGTTGTAGTAGCGACTGTTCATGATCAAACCTCCCCACTCCCTCCAGCCTGGAGGAATGTAACTTCCATTGTACTTGTTCAGGTACTTGCCGAAGTAGCCTAAAACACACAAATATATTTAGCGTTAGTAAAATTCTCTGAGCAATACAGGTCACATATTCGAAAGCAATAAAAAACAATAAGTTCCGTGATGAAATAAAGAGCCTACTTTTCTTAAAATTTAAGATTCATGCCAATCTATATAGAACTATCTAGAATAATGACGAAATTAAGTTGGTACTATCGACATTTCTAATTAGTTCGAAATATACCTGGCATAATGTAGCCTAATAGAACACTACAGTTGGTAGCCCTGGTGACTGAATATATTCTTAGTTCCATCTCTTCAGGTACAGAATACAAAATTTGGTTTGAAGTCCAATGGATAGTATGGACGTTACATGCAGTTAGCCATTGGATCTATCAGCGCGCGTAAAATCATGTTGGCAACAATGTCATGCATGTATTGGTCAGAAATAATCTGAAATATTATGATCTATTGTTGTGCCAATTTTGGATGAAATCCATTTGCTAGTATAGAAGTTACGTGTATTTTAAAATTGGAACTATCAGCAGGCTTAGAGTTATGTTGGCAGCACTGACGTATATTAGTTTCGCCAAATTAATCTAGAATGACAGGTACTATACGTGTGCAAATTTTAAAGCTGTTGGCTTACATACTTTCTTATATATTGATATTAGGGTAAACAAGAGAGACAGCATTTATTATCACTTGGCAGCCCTGGTTGCTATTAAGAATAAGCATAGTCGTATCTGTTATGGTACACATAGCACATACGAAATTTGTTTGAAATCCAATTGATAGTATAGAAGTTACATGTATTTACAATGGGTCATATCAACAGGCTTAGAATCGTGTTGGTAGTAATGAGGTTCATTAGTTACTCCAAATTAATCTAGAATGACAGGTACCATACGTGTGCATAGTTTAAAGCTGTCAGCCTGCATACTTTCTGATAAATTGGTATTTGGATAAAAACAATAGAGAGTGCATGTATTAACAGTTGGCAGCCCTGGTGGCTCTTAAGATCACGCTCAATCATATCTGTCTATATACACACAGTACATGCGACATTTGGTGAAAATCCAATTGATAGTGTAGAAATTATATGCATTTAAAAATTGGACCTATCAGCAGGCTTAGAATCTTTTTGGCAACACTGTTATGTATGGGGCCCCTGGAAATTAAACTGAAATATTATTATCTATATGTGTGCCAATTTTGGCATAGCTCCCAAGCATACCTTCCAAGATATACAACAAGGAGCTGAAATTTCAATTGCGATTTTTCAGCAGTTGGTAGCACTGAAATCATTTTCAAATACGGCATTGAGATATTCAGATAGAGATCTTTACTCATATCAAATTTGGGTTCGATTGCTACAGCCGTTTAGGAGTTGATAGAGGGGAGGGGGGGGGGTCACACACACAGTCAGACAGAAGGACAGACAGAAGGACAGACACACATTTTCCCGGGTCGATGTCATAAGTCTACTTTTTCATAATGTTTACAAAATGCGAAAAGCAGGCTAATAAAATAATGATGTATCTTCTTCTTCTTATCATCTTCATCGTTAATTACACCTTAAGGAGAGCGTTAAAACGTAATCAATTTTCATGTTTTTTCTGTCCCTTTCTTCTTTCTTCCCAGAAACCTCTCATATATTCACTGTCTTCTGTAGATGTTTAGTTTCTTGAGGTGTTCCACGGCTTCCTTTATCCAATTGGTTTTCAGTGTACTGGTCATAACTATATTAAAAATCTTCTTGGTCAGTCTGTCTTCCTTCATCCTATGTTCAGTTTATGAGTGTCGACCAGACGTAGGTTCTAGCCATCCTTTGACAAAGCTTCAGATTTAAGTTGCCGTTATTGAATTAGAATGACATTTTTCCTATATAAAACTGCGTGCTATTTCCATTTGACTTCTGATTTTTACGTTGGGATATACACTTGGTAGCCAAAAGCCAAGGGAAGGCACGGAATATGATGTTAATAACGAATTGCTCCTCCACGAGCCTTCAAAACGGCAGCAATAAGGCGAGGCATCGATTCGACAAGAAATGGGTTCCTGACTCCCAACATTCAACTGGGCGGTGATCTGACTCACAGTAGCCCTTCGATCGCGCCCCGTATGGTTCTGCTGAGGTGACGTGATGTCCGTTCATTAAACACCTGTGGTCGTCCCGTGCGGCGGTTTACGCGGCTGGTAACATTAACTCTGCGATATAGAAGAAGATCCACCCTCGACACTGTTGACCTTGGAAACCCGAATTCACGCGTAATTTTGGAAATACTATGACCCATGTGCCGTGCGCCGATGACCATCCCACTTTCAAAGTCAGTTAACTCGCGACATGTTGCCTTCTTCACTACTATCATGTCTGTGACAGACTGCTCTGTTCTGCAACGGCTAACCGCAACACTCAGGAGTCATACACGGCAAATTTTCCCATGGGATTACCCTTCCTGTGACTTTCTGGCTACTCAGGGTATTGCAATAACAATATATCAGTTTTTAATTTTTCTCCATCCCTAGATAAGGATATATTTCGAAATACAGTAAACTCTCACTAATTCGTACTAATGGGGGCGAAGTCTAGTCTGAATGATAGAAATATAGATAATTATCTAAAATATTGTATAGTATTGTACTGTACATGTATAGCCTCCGTGCCTTAGGCGGCAGCACGCCGGTCTCTCACCGCTGGGTCCGTGGTACAAATCCCGGTCACTCCATGTCAGATCTGTGCTGGACAAAACGGAGGCAGACAGGTTTTTCTCCGGGTACTCCGGTTTTTCCTGTCAAAATGTAATTCCAGCAACACTCTCCACTATCATTTCATTTCATCTGTCATTCATTTAATCATTGCCCCAAAGGAGTGCGTCAGGCCTCGGCAGCCGGCATAGTCCATATCCTCGCCGCTAGATGGGGGCTTCATTCATTCCATTCCTGACCCGGTCGGAGACTGGAAGCAGGCTGTGGATTTTCATTTTTCACTGTACTGTACATGCATAGTTATCTGAAACTATAATTAGGAACATAATATACAATGTATGCAATTGTTAAGGAAAGACTAGATGAACATCATAATATGTACATACTGGTATATTCTTTGGAATATACACTTAATTTTAGCTTTGATAATAGTTTACTCTTTGATTTTTCTTCCTTTAAGCAACAATTAGCATAATTATTTATTAACCTCTTTTTTTTTTTTTTCGTAAACGACAACGGAGACATTCTCTTTTCCTGTTCTCTGTGCATATTCTTATCCCTTTTGAAAGTTTGTTCCAGATGTGCAATTTCCTTGTAAGATTCTCCACTGCTCTCCATGCGGCAATTCGTTGAATCCGTTGATCCAGTAATTCCAAGAACTACAACTGCAAGTTCTACAACTTTGAAGTAGATGGCATCCTTGTCGATATCTAAAATATCCATGAAGATTTCAACTCTAATGTATCGAAACTGTATTATGTTTTTTTGTATGTTGCTTACTCTGTATATCTTCTTTTGTTTCCCCCTCCCTTCCACTCTCCGCTCTGGCTCTCCAAACGTTTGAATCTCTCGATCATTCCTCATCGTGTGCCAAGGTGTGACAGTTCTGCCCTCTTTCCAGGAGGAGCTCATCTTTTTCAACCATGTGTTGAACTTTTAAATAGACGCCATGTTTAAGTTTGTTGTAACGGCTGGCAAAGATAAGTAACCATCTAAAGTGTTTTAAACCAAATTTTAAGGGTTTTAAATCATTCTGAAGGCTTAAAATTAACACTTTCGGCAGAATTTAAATTTTCACATACTTGTGCAATCTTCTAACTGCCCAACGAGGGAAATGTCTATGCCTTGCTTAAGCTTAACTAAGCTTGCTGTTGAAAGTCATGCAAAAACCTAGTACGTCTTGTACGAAATAAGGGAGACACTTCTCTCCAGCGTGGGAATTTTGCTGAACTTATAGCTTGAAATTCATGCTTTCTTCTTCGTGAGATTGTTCTACTAAATCTTGAAACTGTACAAGGTTATTTTTCAATGTCTTCGTGGGATTTTGCTTTTTGCCCCATTTTATGTTGCCTCCAACTTGTGCAACTTCAAATCATGCAATAGACTCTGCCCAGTGATAAACTATACCAGCTACCACCTCAAAACTGTATAACGTCAAATTACTGCTAACTTTCAACTATAAACAATCCATCCATGCTCAACAAAACTGTTTGTGCTACGAACGGTGTTCGTATGGCTATCTTCCGCGCCGCGTCCCGTTCGAAACAATAAAATTAGCCAGACTTTATTTCCCCGTTTCCTCTATCTCCAATTTTTTCTTATTACTAACAATTTAGTATAATTTAAATAATTTTCTTGTAATCTTTTCTATGAGGCCTTGCCTATTAATAGGCTCCCTCCCATTTTTTTCATGTATCCCTTCCATAGGTCTATATAAATACTCTATGCGGTTATAAATCCACATTTTAATCAGCACTTGCATTTTCCTGCTGCATTCAGGAATTTTGAATTTGTAATTTACTAATTGTTAAAACATTTTGTATTTTTCTTATGTAATCGAGGTTTCGCTGAGGTGACCTCTGCAAATTTCAATATAGCATCAATTAGTGTCTGTTTAAATATTAGTGGTTATAATCCACTTTCTAATCGTCTTCCTGCTACGCTCAGGAATTTCTAACTGTAGCTATACATTTTTGTCTAAAGCTCTTTTTGCTTTATTACAAAAGCATTCTACTCCAAAATTTACTTGCTTCCCAATTCATAAACCAAAGAATCTATACTTTTGTAAGGGTCCTTGTTATTCGTGTTATAGGTCTCAAACCTCTTAATTGTACAAATTGTTCGAAAACCCTTGTAAGGGTCTTGTTACTCTTGTTATAGGTCTCAGACCTCTTAATTGTACACATTGTTTGCAATTCTATTCTTGTCGAGGCAATTAAAATTGCAATAATTTCCTGGAGTTCAATCATATTTGCTCGAAGAGCTGTTAGGTATGGCCTTCCTTTTCCCATCTTTTCTTGCATAAAGAAGCAATCACGAGTACTGAATAAGCTTAATACATATTTAATAATTTGTTGTGTTTTTGGCAAAACTCTTGCTCATACTGCACATAAAGTTTACTTTAGTTATTA
This sequence comes from Meconema thalassinum, assembly GCA_946902985.2. Classification (NCBI taxonomy): domain Eukaryota; kingdom Metazoa; phylum Arthropoda; class Insecta; order Orthoptera; family Tettigoniidae; genus Meconema; species Meconema thalassinum. The sequence continues at coordinate 125,247,839 of OX336398.1, forward strand.
AAGGCGAGTATAAATTGCTCAGCCAGCTTGCTACTCGAGGCGAATTTGCCTTGTCCTATAATTTACCTCTGAATTGTAGTTTTGCCTAACGTTAGGTTTGTTTTTCTTATCCTTTCTTAACTTTTAGTCGGCACTTTGCTGGATAAAAATTTAGTCAAACTTAAACGCAACAATTGTTTCTTTCAAGTAACCTCTACTAGTTACAATATTCTCACCAAAATCTTAGAGGGCTTTCTAGCTCTGTCTACATTGAGTGCAATCGGTCCCCCTGTTAGGGATCTATCCTCGGCGGGGAATAAAAATATCCCAGTTAATTCAAATCTCTCCAGCATTTCAGAATGCTTCCTAAAATCTTCCTTTTTTGCAAGGAAAATAAATAATTTAATTTCCTCTTGTCTACATTTGTTCGCCAGTGAACTGCGTTCCCACATAATACCCGAATTCCTGCTCGGGAAGGAAAGTGTACTTAGCGCCTGCTTGCCGGCAACTTCAGCTAGCTTTGCTCGCATTACTATACTTGTTTATAAGTACTTCGTTGTACACACTCTTGGTTGCTCTATGCATAAGCAAGACTGGGTTCGCTTTATTAGTTTTATTTATCAATTTCTTAATAGTTTTTCTAAAGTCCACCAATCCCGAAAAAACCCTAACAACAATTAAAAATCAAGGTTTGTATTTGCTTTCCCGCCTTGCATTCACAAACCTTAATCTACCCCAACTATTCTTTCTTGCTTTTTATTATTAAAATATAAAGTTTTTTGGTTCGCTTCCTTTTTTCCAAAAATCTGTTTCTATTCCCAAGCCCTTTCCTTTTTCATATCATTTTCCCTCCGGTAGTGTTTAAGCCTAGGCTTGACCTTCCACATACAGTGAATGAAAATCCTCAGCCTGCTTCCAGTCGACTGACTGGGTCAGGGAATGGAATGAATGAAGCCCCCATCTACCGGCGAGGATATGAACTGGGCCGGCTGCCGAAGCCTGTCGCACTCCCCTGGGGCAAGGATTAAATGAATGGCAGATGATATGAAATGACAGTGGAGAGTGTTGTAGGAATGAAATTTGTGACAGGGAAAACCGGAGTATCCGGAGAAAAAGCTGTCTGCCTCCGCTTTTTCCAGCACAAATCTCACTTGGAGTGACCGGGATTTGAACCACGGACCCAGCAGTGAGAGACCGGCGTGCTGCCGCCTAAGCCACGGAGGCTCCAATATGTACATACAGTACCGTATTAAATTAAAGTTACAATACATATCCACAGGCTGAATATGTATCCCTATACACATTTAGTCTTCTAAACTTAGCGATGTATATTTACCCCTGACACTCACCGTAGTTACTGTATTCTAGCGAGGACCACAGTACGACACTTCCAAACACTTTCAAGCAATCATAGGGATAGAATGTAACAGTAACTCGTCTTGCGGACTTCAAACAGCGAACTGAGCGGCCACTGCCTTTGTTGCGTGCTTGTGACTAATAATTATACCCAGGGGCGTATATAAGGGGGTGCTGAGAGGGCTCCAAGCATCCCCCCCCCTCGAAAAAAGCCAATAAAAATTAAGAAAGTGCTGCTTTGGTAAGAGCATAAAAAATGTTAAATTTGGTTGTACCCTAATCTTAACTCCTTGGCTAAGTTATAAACAACATTAAGATTGAAATTAGACTAACTCATGGTGTAGTGGCTAGCATTCTTGGCTACCACCCCGGAGATCCGAATTCGATTCCCGTCTCTGCCAAGAAATTTTAGTTCTAGTCAGAGGCCTGGAACGGAGTACACTCAGCCTTGCGAGGCAAAACTGTGAATTCCTCAGTACGGTACTTTTGAGGAATAAATTATCAACTTGTAAACAAAACAAAAAAATCTGTTTACCTTTCTGCTTAGTAAATTGGCAAATATTTAGATATTTGCCATTCATACTCCATAGATCATAATAGATAATTCATTAAGTATAAAATTTTATTTGAGTGTTGTATTTTAAAACTTTTTTTTGTATTGCCAGTAATTGTAGGCTATATAAACTTCGATCCTATCTAAAATAATCACACAAAGTTATATGCTCTAAGATATTGGTTGATATTTCTGGGTATTTTGCGGCGACAATCCCCTGAGAATACTCACAATTTTCCAGGATAGCCAGTCCCCCACCCCCGGAAAAAATTGTATATACGCCCCTGATTGATACATACGGTACTTATTATTGTCCACAAGTGGAGTGAACGGGAAGGGAGGGGGATGCGATCAACATTTAACAATAGACTAGCGGACCCATGCGAGATTAAACCACACTTTCCCCAATAGGAACCTGTAAGAGAATTAACGTTTACTAGTTTTAAGGTTATGGACGACAACTCATAATTGCACATTTAATAGTTTGTACATGAAACAGGCGTCCCTACGGCCAAAATGCGGACTGAAGAGCAATGATGCCGCGCGTTTTCCCGCAGCAACAGTATTTGCAAATCGCACATTTCTTACAAAAATTGTTATTAATGAAATTAGAATGTAATTCGTAACTGGTAATGTCATTTGTGTGCTGAGTCCATTAATTGACTGCTTAGCCGGTTATTCGATATTTATGAAATTATACGATTTGAGTAGGCCTGCTCATTCCTTTGATTTACTGTTCCTGAAACCCATGCAAAATGATAAAGGTAAGAACTCAGAATGTTAAAATGACATGAAACAGGCGTATCAGCGGCCAAAATGTGAAGTGGACAGCAATTTATTGTGCGCATTTTCCTACAGCAAAAGTATCTGCAAATCGCACACTTCGTACATTTTTAAAAAAGTGATTTTCAAAGAAATTATAGGTATTTATGAAATTTGAATGCAATTCGTCACTGGTAATGTCTATTCTCTTTCATTTGAATGCTCATTTGTCACGATCGGTCGCCTGTGAGCGCCGCAGGAGGGATCTATACTACTGAAATAATATATATGATGATGACCGTGGTATGAATGATATCTGGCACAGTACTGCGGCGTTGAAAACCTATCCGAATTCCGAAATAGTGAGGGTTTACAGTAGTGTGGTGTATTTCGTAGATATCAATCTGTCGATTGTGAAGGCATCTCAACCAGATCTATCGAGTAGTCTCGATAATTTATGTTCGACTCTTACGTAAAAATCGTCAACTAATAGCTTGTCTGTTTGCTTAAAATGGTTCGATTGTCTGGAGTGCAATTAGTTATATGATGGTTCATATAAAGGAAAACTCCAAACATGGGTCGCTGGGAGAATGGGACACAATAGAACACAATCGAGGTATAAAACATGACTTGTCGGGGTTTTGATCCCGTGTCCCCTCCCACTACTGTCGGGGAAACTTTTCCCCATGTTTGGTCCCGACATCTGTCTCGCCTGACCTTATATACGATCACCAGTCACCCTGGCCTTTCCTTATTAGTGTGGCGGGCTTCAAACAAAAGACCTTCCACGTGCAACGATATTGTGGCAGGTTAGCGTTCAAGTCCACTGACACACAGGCAAAATACAGATTTGAAAAATTAGAGCAACAACATAATTCAACACTTGAACATTGGTTGGTTGGATCCTCAGTTTAAGGGCTAAGAAAAAGCGGTCATGAAGCACCGTGTACTTTGGGTGTGTGTAGAATCTGTCTGATAACCGGTGTTAATTGTGATGGCTGTATTAGTGTGTGTTATCTGTAATTATTCCGGTAAGGACTGCAGATGATCAATTTCAAATAGTTTCTACTTTTGCTACCAAACGCTACCATCAACGACACCTAGCTCTGAATTTGGCGACTAGATGCCACCACAACCAGCACCTGGTGTCGAACGTAGGAACTTAATAGAGCATTAATTAAATATAACCTACAAATTTAGCTTCACACAATTGTTGTTAGTGAGAGGTTCTTTTAAAAGCCATACATCTATGACTTGGGCCCATCAGCTTTGCTACCCCTCGGAGGCGAAAAAATACGACGACTTCGGCCACGTTTGAACCCTCGATCTTGGGCATAAAGGTCAGCAGGCTACCAACTACGTCACCGAAGTCACTCACTTGAGCATTACCTGTAGTATAACCTATTGGCTTTCACAGCCAGTGAATTAAAACTCAGCACTTTTTGTAGGGTTATGCCGTGTCTTGTGCTGGGTATCGCCTAGCAACACCAATCTAGCCTCATCAGCGTGCCCGGACCCCCACAGGAGTACCGAACTGTGCACTACCTTCCTTCTTGTGAAGCGCACCTGCGCTTCTTTACTGCGAGAGCTAAGAGCTCAATCAGCCTTCCACCTCCCTATAATGGCTACCCTGGCCGTGAAAACCAATATACCATCTTTTTGGAAGCGTTTACAAGGGTCATTATCTAAGAGCGCCCCTGTAAACACGGCAAGCTAAGCCGGCTGTGATTGGCGCAGATCGCGGGCGCGAGCATTATGTTCAGCCGGTGGTAGGCGCGCACTTTCCACACTTTCACCAAACATGTTCAATATTGTGTACTTACAGTGCTCATAGGCGATGCTGAAAATATCCTCCCTCTCTTGTAACACACATCTGACATCTTCTGATGAAGGAATGTCTGTCAACTATTTTATTATTTACGGGGCCTGTTTCCTTGAATCGTTTAGCGAGCCTCCTAATTGTACTGGCATTAGACACAGGTCTTCCTGGAAACTTGATTCGAAATTTTCGTCTCGTTTCAGAACAAGATTTTCTGCTTTTCATATACGAATTATGGATATACACACGTTCGCGCAATGTGAATTGGTATCTAGGCATGACCAACAATCACAGTTATCACAATACTCACTAAACGTGCAACACTAACGTCTAAGCTTTGCAGATACACGTCCATATGAATGACAAAACACTTGTAAAGTAACGATATGAGTCAGTGTAGCGCGCGAAGCACCAGCTGAGCCGCGTGCGCGCCATTCACGCCCGCTTAGCTTGCCGTGTTTATCGGGGCGCTCATAGATAATGACCCTGTATATAGAAATATTAATCACATGTAATTTATTTCAGGTTATTTTTCACACATTTCAGTACACAAGAACCTCGTTTATTCGGCCCTCATTAATCCTGATCTCCGGTTAATCCGGATCGAAAATAATGAAAAAATATTTTTAGTTAAAGACAAATTGGAAGTAATTCGTTCACAGTCTATGAAAGGTACCATCCCGGCATTCACCTGGATTTGAGAACTGATGTTAGTAAAACGTCTTCGTGATCGTGCTGCGCGCAAACGCTATATAAATGTAAAACAGAAAAATCTCACGCATTATTTTAGTACAAATTACAGAGTCGTAAATGTAAGAGAAGCGTTCTTATATTTTTTGTACAATAAAAAAGGTATTACAACTTATGTTTATCCCTCCCTATATTATTCTGCTAACGTCCCATTCCAGTTTTGTACCGAAAATAAGCTCCCATTAACACCAACCTACACATATGGGGTACCTACATGTTCAGCATAATCCAATGCGTAAGCGAAACGCACTCACTTACTCTTTCAATGCCTCACAATTAAATAAATACCTTAAAACATGTATATTTACATTGAAATAATGAAAGAATGCAACACGGTAACCATGGTAACAGAATCTCACAGGTCCATCTATTTCTGTAAGACGCAATGCAATTCCAATTATCACATTACTGTGAAAGTTTCCAGACGGCTATAAGTTTATCACTGAACCAAATTAAGCTGCATAATTCATCAATGCATACAGTATAATGCGCTTAAGGGGGTCAAGGGGCACTCTAGAATTTTTTTACGCAATTTTCACGTGTGAGTGTGGTACGAAGGTCTTTTTCACCCGACTATAAAGGGTCTCCGAAAACCACATTTAAAGGCCCTTAAATTAACAGTGTCTGTGATATTCCCAGAAAACAAACTTCGCTCTAATATAACTATAAAGGAATGACAAACCCCTAACCACAGCACCGGTAGCTGAATTGATAAAGTCTGATTATTCATACCAAGGATAAATTAGTCATAGCATTCGTGATTGAGATTTTGCTAAGTGTACTCTTAACAACTAGAATATTCGCGGGCGAAGCCGCGACGGGTAATGCTAGTAGATTATATAACATGTATTTGCTTTTTAGTTTTCGCCGGATTATCCGGGCTTTCGATAATCCGGATCAGTTCCCGTCTCACTTAATCCGGATAAACGAGGTTCTTGTGTAAATGGAATTATTTTTGTGTTCACCGACTGAATGCTAAAATATTAATTGTTAATAAGGCAACACTTAAAAATGGTTCCAAAGCTAACTTTACGACAGAAAGTAATCAATCGATACACGAGTTGATCGACTACTTGGTTTTAAGTCGATAGCAATGAGTTAGGATTTAGATACTGTTTCCAGTGGTTTATGTCGACCAGAAGAAGAAGAAGAAGAAGAAGAAGAAGAAGAAGAAGGAGGAGGAGGAGGAAGGTTGTTCCAAACAATGATGATGATGACAATTGTTGTTTTATGGGGCCTAACATCTAGGTTATCGGCCCCTGATGGTCTGGGTGATAGCGAAAATGACAATGAAACGGAAACTAACGGAGTTTGAAAATAATGACAAAAGAATGAAAATACACACAAAATGCAATTTAGACGGAAAATACTCACCAACGTAATTTAGAATGAAGATACGCACAAACTGTAGGGTAGAATAAAAAATATATAAAGTGCAATTTAGAATCAAAATACTCACAAAATGCAATTTAGATTCAACAAAATGGGGGGGCAGATGACGTCGTAGTTCCACCCCTTAAAACAACAATAACTAACTAATAACTTACAAAATACCCATCCTATGTAATTTTGATTGAGAATACTTGCAAAATGCGGTTTAGGTTGAAAATACTCACAAAATGCAATTGAAATTGAGAATCATCACAAAAATGTCCGCTCCTACATTCAAAGACTTACTAAGAAGCAATTGAGATTGTTAATCCTTATAAACTGCAATTGATGTTGAAAATACTCGCAAAATGCAATTTAGATTGAAAATACATACAAAATGTAATTTAGACACACAGGGAGCCAAGTCACAAAACCAGTGCGGGAATCTTAAAGAGAAAAGGAAATATTATGAAAAGTAAAAGAAGGCTGATCCCCAGAAGAATCAGAGATCAGGAAAGATGAGAGCAGGACCAAGTAAGGCGGGAAAGGAAGAGAAGACCGGAAATAAGACGGAGAGGAGCCCGGCACAAGTAAGTGGAAGCAATGCCGGACTCAGGATCCCGTGGTCACCAACCCACGTCCCACTAGATATGAGCCCCTGAGGGGGGGGGGGGGGCTCCAAATAAGAAGTGTCCTTTAATTACACGTACCGATAGCCTATAGCGGGCTGAGCGTCCTATATGGCGAGACCAGATCTACTCACCTGACCAACAAGGACACAGGCGGGCCATCAACAGAACGAGATCTGCATTCACTTCTTTACTTTTAAGTCAACAGTATTTTTCTTACGACTACCTCGAGGCAAGCTCCCTAACAGCACACGGGGGGGGCTTAACTAAGTGTACTACGTACGTCAGCTCTAGCTCTAAGTTTCTCCACTGGAGAATATGCAGCACCAGTCTGGCAGAACTCTGCACACGCCAGGAATGTTGACTCCGCTCTCAACGAGACAGGCCGCATTATAAAAGATAGCCTACAACCAACTCCCGTTGATAAAATCTTCCATCTTGTAGGCATAACACCTCTGGATATTAGAGGAAGAACAGCGGCAGACCTTGAGCTGAAAAAGACAGGAAAATGATCCTAGGCATCCCATGTTTGGAAGTGAAGCATCACGTCTCAGGCTGAAGTCAAGAAAGAGCCTTCTTCGAACAACTGAAGCAATTGCAACAACATCTTCCGCTCGCCGTATAGAACTATGGTGAAACAGGACATCTGGAAGTAATGGCCAAAACCCAAAGGAAGAGCCGGCTGCTGGTTTTCTACTACCTTACCAGACGTGGAAGACGTTGAACAGACTGCGAACTGGAGTGACGCGGTGCAAACAAAATTTGAAGCGGTGGGGCTAATTTACTGAAGATGCAACCTGCGAATGTGGACAAATTCAAGAAGTTGAACACCTCTTGGTCTGCCCCAAATTGCCTGAAGCCTACACGCTGGATTACCTGGTTTCAGCAAATGCTCCTGCAATCAAGACTGCCGAATTCTGGGCCTCAAAATCAATTTGATATGTACACAATCTGTGTGTATATTGTAAATGTGTTTTAAAATTGTAAATAACTGTATTGTACTGTCCTGGACACGAAAATATATACAAGATGTATCTTATTAACATTTTAAACTCTCAATAGCGACGTAGATGGCATTGAGACAAGTAATTTGATATAGGACACTTAGGATCGCAAGTGTCCGGAAATACCTTAAAAGTGAACCACAACTGTTAAACATATGACGTCATCAGATGAGGGCTCAGGTCGAGTGGTCAGGTCCGTGCTTTCTTACGCACACCAAAGCATACGTAAAATGTCATATCAATCTGGCTCCGAGTCTGCGTGTGCAACTCGGGCGTGTGGGGTTCGAGGTTCAAATCCAGGGTCTATCCATCAGCTTTCTTTGTTCTCTCTCTTCTCCTTTCAAGTGGAAGCAGATTGTTTGTTGATATTAAGAATGGTGATCATTTTCAACATCTGCTATAAGCAGGTTAGTGAGCTATCTCCATTCCTCTGGTGTGTTACGTTGCTCCACACTGTACAATGTTATCTAACCAAATAAACGTTGTAGTGCGTACAATTGGATTTATATTTTGATTCGCAGTTTGAATCTCACTATATCAGGTCAGTTACTGTTATTTATAGGGGTTCGAGAATTACCTATGGACTAGCGGACCTGTGCCAGAAATCTCGCATGTTCATAAACCACACTTTCCCCAGTAGGTTTATAATGAGAGACTTAAGGAGAAAGGTTGTTATGTTTTTATTTCAACCAAATGATTATAGAACACTATTTACATTTCAGTTAGAATTCCAAGTTCTACGTTCCCTAAGTTAAGAAGGTAATCACTGAAAATTGGATCATCATAACACTCACCGGTTATTCAATATTTATGAAATTTACGATTTGAGTACCGGTACTCATTCCTTTTGATGATGATGATGATAATTGTTGTTTTAAGGGGCCTAACATCGAGGTTATCGGCCCCTAATGATCTGGGTGATAGCGAAAATGATAATGAACTGGAAACCAGAACAAAATTATCGAAGACGGAAAATACGTACAAAAAGGAACTCACATAGAAACAACTCACAATATGGTCCTACAAAAGGGAATTTAGAACGAAAAGTTGCACAAAAGAATAGATTGAAAAAGACCCACAAAACGTAGGCTAGATTCAAAATACGTACAAAATGCAAAGTAGCGCCGAAATACTTACAAAATGCAACTGATATTCAAAATACTTACAAAATGCAAATGAGATCGAAATTACGTACAAAATGCAATTGAGGTTCAAAATACTTACAAAATGCAATTGAAATTGAAAATACACAATGCAATTCAGATTGAAATATCCCAGTTCCAATCCAAATTATTCACAAAGTGCAATTGAAATTCAAAATACTTACAAAATGAAATTGAAATTGAAAATGCTTACAAAATGTACGGTAGATTCAAACGACTCATGCGGATTGACAATACTTACAAAAAGCAATTTAGATTGAAAATACTTGACAAATGTAATTTAGATTCAAAATACCCACAAAATGCAATTGAGAATCAAAATATGTGCAAAATGCCCACCAAACAAAATGCAATTTAGATTCAAAATTCGTGCGAAATGCGGTTTTGGTTGAAAATACTTACAAAATGCAATTGAAATTCAAAATACTCACTAAAAGGCCCGGCAACCTGCATTGAAAGACTTACTAAAAAGCAATTTAGATTGTCAATCTTTACAAAATGCAATTGAGGTTGAAAACAATCGCGAGATGTAATTTAGATCGAAAAAACTTACAAAATGCAACATAGATCAAAAATGCCTTAAAAAAAACCGCTAAAAGGGAATTTAGATACACGGTGATTCGAGTAACAAAAACAGTGCGGGAATCTTAAAGAGAAAAGGAAACAGAAGGAAAAGAGGAGAGGAGAGGGGAGAGAGGAGAAGGTCCGCCCCAAAGGGAAGGGACAAAAAGGGGAAAACGGACCCAGCTCAGGAATCCCTCGGGGTCGCCAACGCCCGAACTCACCAGCCGTGAGCCCCTGAGGGTGTAGCATTATCGACGGTGCACCAGAAGTGGTGGGGCTACATACACCCTGCCTCCTTAAGGGCCTTGAGCACAAGGCAGGAGGTAAAAGGAAAAGAACAAGAAGGCTGACCCCTCACAGAAGGAGGGTATCAGGAAAGATGAGACAAGGGCCAATTAAGGCGGGAAAGTGAAAGACTCCCTAGGCCTCGGATAACCTAATACCGTCGGGGTCGGAAGAGAACAAGAGTTGACCAAGGAAGGTCGACAGGAAAGAAGAAAGAGAGGAGCCCGGCACAAGTAAGTAGAAGCAATGCCGGACTCAGCTGGGGCCCCGTGGTCGCCACATTCCTTTTGATTTACTGTTTCTGAAATCCTTGCAACATGATAAAGGAAAGACCTCAGAATGTTAAAATGACAAGAAACAGGCGTCACAGCGGCCAAAATGTGAAGTGGAGCGTATCTTCCTACAGCAACAGTATCTGCAAATCGCACACTTCGTACATTTTTTAAAGTAATTTCTCTAAAGAAATTATATATATTTATGAAATTAGAGTGCAATTCGTCACTGCTTATGTCTATTCTCTTTCATTTGAATGCTCATTGTCACGATCGGTCGCTTGTGAGCGCCGCAGGAGGGATCCATACTACTGAAATAATATATATGATATCATGCACGTGTACACAAGTTAGAAGACCACCTCGTGGCGCAGTGGAAAGGAACTGGCCACCCTACCACACGTAAACTCCGGCTCGGGACGCCTGGTTAGTGATCCCTTGACAAAGTCAAGGGCTGTAATTCAGGTCGCCTACGTTCCTGGAGGGGATATGATACTCCAACTTTTTATACTAATTAGAACAACACAATACATAGAAAGGAAGGAAGGAAGATTGTAGTTTTACGTGACCGTGAATCTTGTGATTATTAGCCACGGGACCTCCTTTTTATGTGGAATCCGAACCACAGGACATGGCATTTCACTTCGAAAATCTATTTTATAATATTGGAATTGAACCCTTCTCTTCCCAGTTTTGCGCCATGAGACTGAATGTACCTCGTTCCAGCCCTCAGTCCAGAATTAATTTCTTGGCAGAGTTAGTAAGACATGCGTTGGCGACCACGGGACCCTAGCTGAGTCCAGCATTGCTTCCACTTACTTGTGCCGGGCTGCTCTCCGTCTTCTTTCCTGTCGACCTCTCTTGGTCAACTCTTGTTCTCTTCCGACCCCGACGGTATTAGGGTATTCGAGGCCTAGGGAGTCTCTTCATTTCCTGCCCTAATTTGCCCTTGTATCATCTTTCCTGATACCCTCCTTCTGCGAGGGGTCAGCCTTCTTTTTTATTTCCATGTTATCTCCTGCCTTCTGCTCAAGGCCCTCAAGGAGGCAGGGTGTATGTAGCCCCACCACTTCTGGTGCACCCTGGATAGTGCTACAACCTCTGGGGCTCACGGCTGGTGAGTTCGGGAGTTGGCGACTCCGAGGGTTTCCTGAGCTGGGTCCGTTTTGTCCCATTTTTCCTCTAACTTTAGGGCAGGCCCTCTCCTCTTCCCCTTTCCTATCTGCCTTTCATGGCTCTCCTTCCTTCCAAGTCCCTCAATCCTCATTCTTCGAGGATTGAGGACATTTCTTTTCTTCCTGTCCTTTACTTGCCGTATCCTTTATTTGTTTAGCATTTCTTCTTCTAGTATGTAAGTCTGTAGTTAGTATTAGTTATAGTTTTTATTCTTATCTCATCTTTCACTATCACCCAAACCATTAGGGGCCGATAACCTAGATGTTAGGCCCCTTAAAACAACAATTACCATCCATAATGTTGTATTTTGGGCTTATGCCGTGCTTTATTATATCAAATTCGACGCGTTTCGAAAGAAACCATGCCTTTCATCGTCAGGAATGATCTAAAATACGGTACGACAAATGATTGCTAAGAGAAAGCAACAAAGAACTTATAACAGGTGGCCAAAGATGGTCGCCATTATAGGCCCATGTTAAGGACAACGAAAAGCAGCAGTGTATTACTTTCTCAGGGTTCTGATAATAGGTAGCCAGGACTCACTGAGATTGTAGCCGGTGTCTCGGTTGAAATTATCTGGGTGTTTACATATTTCAACTGCCTTCGTGATGATTCTGGGACGATATTGCTTTATACGGGCAAGAACATCCACTCCTTGGAACATGACATCATGGCCAGGTGTTAAAGCAATATCAGCAACAGCTGATTTATCAGGTAGAATGGACCTGATACATCTATTATGTTCCTTAATGCGAGTGCATATTGTTCTAGAAGTCTGCCCGATATAAACCTTGCCACAAGTACAGAGAACTCGGTAGATACCCGGCTGTTTCAATTTGGGCAAACTGTCGTTAGTTGGTCGCAGGAGTTGCCTAATCTTAACAGAAGTTCCAAATACAGTCCGTATTCGACATTATGGATAGTATCACGGGCCGTGAAAGTGTAAATGATAACAATTATCATCATTATCATCATCATGGCAGAGTCGGGTCGGGTTGGGCCCACGGTTTGCAGACCTCTAGCATAAAGATTGTGTCAGAATGTTTCTAGCTGGCTTCTGTCCTTCAGAAACACTTGTGACACTAGAGGTATCATATTTCTGTTATGACAAGACACAAGTGTGATGTCTTTGCTCTCATAACAAGAGGCAAGAGCCCACTTCATGTCCTCTCAAACCAGAGCGACATTCCCTCGCGTCCTCCACAGCAGTCTTCAAGTCGGGCGAGAGACTGTTATCATTTCCAGATATTCTCCACTGGTGGGAACTACAGAAGACTTCACGTACGGGGCGGGGCTACCCGGTCAAAGTCGTCGGATTTTTAAAGAGCGTTATAAATCCCTCAGTACACCTTCCTTCGGAGGGGAAGTAAAGCCGGCGGTCCCATGTCATAGATTTATGGCATGTTAAGGAACCTTCCACTAATTACACTTGTGTGAAGCTAAATTATAGGTTAAATTTGACTAACGCTCTTAGGTTAAAACGTTCGTCACCAGGAGACGACTTCGGTGGCATCTAGTAACGAAGTTCAAAACTAGTAGTCGTTGACTGTGGCGTTTGGCGGCAAAAGTAGCAACTACTTGAAAATTCAATGTCTGCAGTCCTTACTTGAATTAAAGACAGATACACACTAATACAGCCATCACAATTAACACCGATTATCAGACAGATTCTACACACACCCAAAGTACGTGGGGATACATGACACCGTTGTCGCAGCCCCTAAACTAAGGAACCAACCCAACAAATTTGATTAACGCTCTTTTTTTCAACGTCGCCTCCAGTTGATGATTGTGGTGGTATCTAGTAGCCAAGTTCACGGCTAGGTGTCGTTGACGGTAGCATTTGGTAGCAAAAGTGGGAACTACTTGAAATTGATCGTCTGCAGTCCTTACCTGAATTACAGATATAATAGTAATAATATAATAATATCGTATGGCCTCGGGTGCCGGGTGCAAGCTTTGTTATTTGGCGCCCAGAGGGCAGCTTGCATGTCGAATTTAGTATTTCCTTGGAGCGCTATGAAAGTCAACGAGGTTAGATATCTAAGCTCCTTGACACTATAGCGCTTTCTAGTGGAGAAAGGAGGAACTTTTGTGTTCGCGGAAAATACCGAGATTAATTTTGCCATTATGAACACGGCCTACTGAATTCAAATGTGTTCTTAAACAAGCCAACTACGTATGACATGCGTGCCGTGATTTTTGTCGCTTTTCAAAAATCACTTACCGCGGCCAGGAGCGAACCTGCAAGCCTGGTTGGTAGTCCAATACAATAACCACTCACCCACCGTGGCAAGCTTATTACAGGTAACACACACTAATACAGGCACCTCAATTAATACGAAGCTACATGGTCGCGTTGTCGCAGCCCCTAAACTGAGGAACCTAGCAACCTTAGTTTTCTTCTTTTGTTCTTCAATAGTGCCTAACTATATACAGGGTGTTTCTAAAATACTATTACAGACTTTGAGGGCTTGTTGTGGAGACCAAGAAGGTCAAGTTTAGCATAGGAACTTGTGTACGGAAACGTATCGTCTTCCCACGATCCTTAAAAAAAAAAAAAAAAAGAAAAAAAAAAAAAAAAAAAAAAAAAAAAGCACACTTTCAATAAAACGGCATGACAGTGATATAATTATACTCGTGTATGGTTTTATTATTACGCATATAAAGCTCTTAACCTCTCCGTCACCAGTTTATGACTACCGTTGTTAAATGTTTACTTTCCCAAGAAACTAGCCAACGTGGTTAAAAAGGCTTTTATAGCAAATTCTATAGAACAAGGATCATATAACCAATTATAATCAAGTTGCATGGGTATTACTTCTACGTAACGCCCGTAATCAGTGAGTAAATGCAAGCAATACAATTGATGTGCACATGGCCAGCTGAAAACATTCCTTAGGAATTGTTTACCAGATAATTACATTACGTGGATCAGCGGTTACCAACCTTTTAAGTGTCAGGGCCCCTGGGAACACTTCTTATGCTTTAAGTGTCAGGGCCACCTGGAAACACTTCTTATGCTTTAAGTGTCAGGGCCACCTGGAAACACTTCTTATGCTTTAAGTGTCAGGGCCACCTGGAAACACTTCTTATGCTTTAAGTGTCAGGGCCACCTGGAAACACTTCTTATGCTTTAAGTGTCAGGGCCACCTGGAAACACTTCTTATGCTTTAAGTGTCAGGGCCACCTGGAAACACTTCTTATGCTTTAAGTGACAGAGCCCCTGGAAACACTTCTTATGCTTTAAGTGTCAGGGCCCCTGGAAACGCTTCTTATGTTTTAAGTGTCAGGGCACCTGGAAAAACTTCTTATGTGTCACTGCCTCCTGAAAACTTTTCTCCTAAGTACTGTAAGAAATGTTGTCAACACTAAACCACTCGACAATATTATAAGAATGACGAGAATCTTTAACTGTCAAATACTGTATCAGCGTAGTAAATTGACAAGGAAATACTTTCGACACTTCATAACAACCGAAGACAAATTGCTTTCTACACTTCCCACCGTTTCCGCATAGTTATATTCAGACCTTGTTGAGGTGTCAATTCGTCTTCATGTAATGCTTGCTAAGACACTTGTTTTCACACAGTGGAAGACCTTGAAAGAAATCGGAGAAACCACACCTTTTTATATAATACAAGATATTTTTCATTTTTATTTTGATTAATAAAATCTCTACATGCACCACCATAGTCATAGTACTAAATGGTCTTAACCAGTGCTTTTTCAGGGAGAACGCGGGGACATTTGTATCTAGTCCGGCAAATATAACATCCGACTTGAAAGTCCATCGATCAGTAGGCGTCAACGCACTTTTCACAACAGCTGGAGGTGATTTCGAGTAATCCTCGATTTAAATCGATCTATCGAATCAGTTTCTTTTGGTCGGCAAATCGGCACTCCGTTCTTATAAGCACGCAGGATAGAGTTTGGAGGTGGGGTAGGTTTTCAGCCTATTTTCATCTATGAAAATATAGGCTTATGAGATCACCTTTTGTCCGTGTGTCTGTCTTTGTGTGTGTGCGTATGTATGTGTGTGTGTGTGTGTGTGTGTGTGTGTCCCTAATAACTTCTAAACGGCTTGAGTGATTTCAATGAAACACAGAAAGTTTATAGCACTATTCCGGACGACCCCGACCGTGCCCTTCAAATGTTGTTACGTCTCACCAATCTAACATGGCGGCTGTGCGAAATATTTCACCAGCATTCAATATCTCCGAAACTATTACCGATATCCCCCTGGAATATTTTACGGTGATTAAGGGAACTACTACAAGTTCATCTATGTAACCTTTGAAACCCTGATAACTACAAAACCAACATGGCGGCCAAGCGAAGTTGCGACTTTTAAGTAGACATTTCTCGCGATTTAACCAACCAAACGCAATAAAACTTGGTACAGTATATGTTTATACACATTGTAATGCACCGACATCAAACTTCCTTCAATTGTTTACATAACCTCTAGATGGCGGCTGTGCGAAATATTTCACGGATATTCTATATCTCTGAAACTTAAAAAAAAAGCACTGGTCTTAACTAATTTCATACAATTGTGTAATTATGGGCCTAATATATGGTACATTTTTTAACTATATATTATTTGCTGATGGGTGATCTTGACTTTCTATCACGAATTTTGAAAATGGTTTAAGAAATTTTCTGATTAAAAAAGATTAATGAATCGGCCAGTATCTTTCTATGGAAACACTGTTTAATAACATTTCTCTCTCGCTATTCACTGCACTACACTCAAATATTATATGGTGCATTATTTGGGGTCATTCGTTACAGGAACACTGGGGGATGCGTAATATTATACGTCTGTGTAGATATAAGCTGATATTTCCTTGTCCTGATATTAATGTTGTCAATTTCTGCGTGAGGTTAATTTTGCTTGTTAATCTGCTTTCTACTGATGGTAAGAATTCTTTTGTGATTGTTCCTTTTGAAGATTCTTCCCATTTCCGCTGCCATTCATTAGTAGACTCTCTTCTGAGGTCAGTTGTTTGAGTCTTCAATTTTTTGGTTTAAAGTAGCTTTCCATGCTTCCCTGTCCTGAGCTAATCATTTTATCTCTACATAGCTACCACACCCTGCAGCCGGGGCAATCTGTTTAACATATTCTAACCTTGGTCTACCTCTACAGTTCTTGTCCTCGACCCTTTCTTCCGTAACTAACTTTGCTATTCTTGGGTGACTTGGTGTATGTCCTACCAACCTATCTCTTCTCTTCATTAGCAGTCGACAGAAACATCTCTCCTCTCCTACTCGTCTTAATACCTTTTCATTTGTTACTTTATCTGGTCTTAATCATTCTCCAGTAACATCACATTTCAAACGCATCAATTCTCCTCCTTTCTACTGCTTCAACAGTCCAAGTTTCACTTCCATAGAGCGCCACACTCCAGACAAAGGCTTTTAAAAATGACTTCCTAATACCTAAATCTATATTCGATGTCAAGATACACAAGATATCCGGGAAAATGGTTCCAATGTTTACAGAAGAATTGTTGATTAATTATTGTTGTTATAAGAGGCGGAAAAGTGAGGTCATCTGCACATTTTCACATTTTGATAAATGAGGTGGAAGTATAAATATGAAAAAAGGCTAAAATTAATAAACCAAAAAAATGAACAAAACTAATAATTATAGTCTAATAATAAACAAATATATACGGGGGAAAATATCAGAAAACCAAAAAAGAACAAGCACTTTGAGTCAATACACACTGAGGATACAGAAGAGAGAGTATTTGCAACAAAAGAAGATACTAATAGTTCCTATAAACATTCGTCGCATACTTAGGCCTAATATATTCTGAATTTTGCTTTTATATTGTGCGAGAAGCATATCTTCCACTCCAAGCACTTTGACACGAATCTAATGAGGAAACATTGTACGAGGAGCATATCTTGCACTCCAAGCACTTTGGCACGAAACTAATGAAGAAACATTGTACGAGGAGCATATCTTGCACTCCGAGCACTTTGGCACGAAACTAATGAGGAAACATTGTACGAGGAGCATATCTTGCATTCCGAGCACTTTGGCACGAAACTAAAGAGGAAACATTGTACGAGGAGCATATCTTGCATTCCGAGCACTTTGGCACGAAACTAATGAGGAAACATTGTACGAGGAGCATATCTTGCACTCCAAGCACTTTGGCACGAAACTAATGAAGAAACATTGTACGAGGAGCATATCTTGCACTCCGAGCACTTTGGCACGAAACTAATGAGGAAACATTGTACGAGGAGCATATCTTGCATTCCGAGCACTTTGGCACGAAACTAAAGAGGAAACATTGTACGAGGAGCATATCTTGCATTCCGAGCACTTTGGCACGAAACTAAAGAGGAAACATTGTACGAGGAGCATATCTTGCATTCCGAGCACTTTGGCACGAAACTAATGAGGAAACATTGTACGAGGAGAATATTTTGCACTCCAAGCACTTTGGCACGAAACAAATGAGAAAACATTGTCCAAAGAGTATATCATTCACTCCAAGCACTTTGGCACGAAACAAATGAGAAAACATTGTCCAAAGAGTATATCTTTCACTCCAAGCACTTTGGCACGAAACTAATGAGTTTTTTTTAAACATTGTTTTTACGTCCCTTTTAATTACTGCGGCTTTCAGAGACGCCCAGGTACCGGAATTTCACGCCGAAGGGGATCTTTAACTTGCCAGTAAATCTACTGACATGGCTCCCTCGCATTTGTGCACCCTGACTACGGCAGGATTCGATCCTACAATCTTGGGAACAGCAGGCGAGAACATTACCGCCATATGAGGAAACATTGTACGAGGAGCATAACTATCTTGCACAATGTTTTCCTAGTTGTTTGTAACGCTTGGCCATATGTCACTAATTTCTGGTCAACCCCTGCATACACCATAAATTTGGACGAAATCGCTCATGACGAGTAGGCACGGACCCTTGTTTTGAGAACTGGACAAGAAAAATGATGTATCATAAAGGTAATTGACCTGGTTTTCTAAATCCACATTTTCCTTGCCAGTGTGCAGTTTTTTTTTTTTTTACTAGGTGATTTTCATATTTCTTCCAAGTACGCTAACTGCCTCAATAATGTAGGACAATCGTAACAACAAATAACCTGCCGAGGTTACATTTTAAAGACAATAGTTGCATGACGTTCTTTACATAATGTAAACCTGGCTTAGAGCACGCTAAGTCATAGAGTATTATTACACAGTATGATATATTGTGTTGTGAAAGTAGGGTAGCAGTGAATAGCTTACACGACTCATATAAATCGCTCTGCCAAAAGGTTATGTAGAAAGTACACTCGGTGCATACTGTAAACGTTCATTATGCGAATTATTGTTGTTGTTGTTGACAAATGAAGGCTTTCAGATATCTGGTTTTCAGGGTGCCTAACAGAACAAATTAAACGGATTTCCTTGGAATTCTCATGATAAGTACTAACATAATAATAATAATGGTCTAATAATAATAATAATAATAATCTCTCTCCAAAAAGTCAAAAAGGCATTAGGGTTAGTCCAAAACATCTACAACAACAAATATACGTCAAAACAGACAAACATTCGGCACACTCATGAAACCAACAGTCCTTAACGCAAGCGAAACTCTGACACTTAAAAATAAACATGAACTTGAAGAAATCAAAAAAGTAGAGAGGAAGACCATTTGGACAATCTTAGGAGCAAGATATACCCAAGATGGTTACAAGCTACAATCAATCAAAACAACAGAACAGTATTCAAACATCGAAATTGATATTAAGACAAGTAGTTCCGTGAAGAACTAAAGCCTATTTTCATATATCCTACTTACGTTAATTGCCACTATCAACATACAAAATTTCAGTTTGATTGCTGTAATAGATTCGTAGATATTGAGAACTGACTAAATATTTCGAATGATCGCCATGTTGGATTTTTTATATAGGCCTATGTAGATCTTAGAGTTATGTACTGTTACATGAAGATTATTGTGTACGTGTAGAATTCAAAATTGAATCGCATGATTAGGACACAAGAAGTAAAAATGAGATTTTAAAATTTCGCACAGATGCCATCTTGTGGTTATGGAAACAATTGAAAAAAATAGATGCCAGTGGATTAAAATGTGTATAAGGATTTACAGTACCAAGTTTCACTGCACTCGGATGGTTAAATTACGAGAAACGTCCATGAGAATATTTATACTTCGTGTCGCCACCATGTTGGATTTGTGATCACCAGGATATTGAAAGTCCTATAGGTGAACGTATGTTGATAGCCCCTATGAACATTAAAAAAATCAGTTTGATTGCTGTAATATATTCGTAGATATTGAGAACCGTCTACATATTTCGGATGGTCGCCATGTTGGATTGTTATATGTATAGGCCATAAAGTCATGTACCATTAAAGAAAAATTACTGAGTGGGTTCATTATTCAAAATTTCACTTCGTTCGCATGATTACGATACAAGAAATAAAAACTTAATTTTAAGATTCGCACAGCCGCCATCTTGAGGTTATGTAAACGATTGAACTAAATTAGATACCAGTGCATTCCAATGTGTATAAACATTTGCTGTACCAAGTGTCATTGCGTTTTGATAATTAAATCGCAAGAAAAATCGATTTAAAACTTTCAAGTAGCTTGGCCGCCATGTTCGTTTTGTAGTTAACCGGTTTTTGAAAGTCTCATAAATGAACTTCCAGTAGTAGCCTTTATCTCCGTACAAAGGTTCAGGGTGATACCGATAATAGTTTCAGAGATTCTTGAGGTTATGTAAACAATTGAATGAAGTTAGATGTCGGTGCATTACAATGTGTATAAACATATACTGTACCGAGTTTCATTGCGTTTGGTTGGTGAAATCGCGAGAAACGTCTGTTTAAAAGTCGCAACTTCGCTTGGCCGCCATGTTGGTTTTTTAGTTACCAGGTTTCCAAAAGTCACATCGGTGAACTTCTAGTAGTTCCCTTTATTACCGTACAAAATTCAGGGTGATATCGGTAATGGTTTCGGAGATATCGATTGCTGGTGAAATATTTCGCACAGCCGCCATGTTGGATTGGTGAGACGTAACAAAATTTGAAGGGCACGTTCGGGGTCGTCCGGAATAGTGCTATGAACTTACTGAGTTTCATTGAAATCGCACCAACCGTTTAGATTGTATTAGGGGAGGGGGACACACATGACGAATCACACACATACGCACACACACATAGATATACAGACACACGGACAAAAGCTGATCTCATAAGTCTATTTTTTCATAAATGAAAATAGGCCAACAACGTGGATTTAATTAATTAAGATGTGTGACAAAGGAGAAACTCAGCGTGTCCTAATTTCCTCATTAATGAACAAATTATGTGTGCATCAATCTCTGGAATGGTCAGCTGTAAGATATCAGATTTGTGGGAACATGTGTTGTGCCTGTATTCGCTACAGTGAACACTGTGTAGGCGCGATTCATGCATCGCCCAGGTAACGGGGATCGTTATTATAAATCACAGATCACAATGGACACACGAAAGGTAGGTGTTGACCGTTTCGTAACAACTACCCTCGTGCTGTTCCTACCATTTTGATATGACGTGTATACAGTTCTGGATAAAATAAAACGGAGCTTTTCTCCGCTATACGGAAAGGCATACTTGTTAACGACTTTCACACTTCTGAGCTTAATTGAAACCTTGTACTTTTCTGCACCGGTATCGTAACTGCAAAGGAGAATGGCGTGTCAAGGATAAATCTTTGAAACTCATTCTCTTCCACGCACGTTTCCGTTCGACACAAGTTTTACAATATTTAGCGGATGGCATTATATAAGAAACAAACGATACGTAACTAAGAGCTTGCGTTTTTATAGCAACGTATAGGTGACGCTGCTGATCTTGTGTACATAGATGAAAAAAAGGAAGATAGATTGTAGTTTTACGTGACCGTGAATCTTGTGATTATGAGCCACGGGACCTCCTTTTTACGTGGAATCCGAACCACAGGACATGGCATTTCACTTCGAAAATCTCACATGCATTGACCGGGAATCGAACCCGGACCGCCTTGGTGAGAGGCATACAGCTAGACCGCTGAGCCACCACGCCCAATACATAGATGAAGAAATACCATGTAACTAAGAGCTTGTATTCGTATAGCAACGCATACATGACGCTACTGACCTAGTATACAAAGAAGAACAAACAACACGTAACTAAGAGCTTGCGTTCTTATAGCAACGTATAGATGACCCTACTGACCTAGTATACATAGATGAACAAACAACACGTAACTAAGAGCTTGCGTTCTTATAGCAACGTATAGATGACGCTACTGACCTAGTATACATAGATGAACAAACAACACGTAACTAAGAGCTTGTGTTATTACAGCAACGCATAGATGACGCTACTGACCTAGTATACATAGATGATCAAACAACACGTAACTAAGAGCTTGCGTTCTTATAGCAACGTTTAGATGACGCTACTGACCCAGTATACATAGATGGACAAACAACACGTAACTAAGTGCTTGCGTTCTTATAGCAACGTATAGATGACGCTACTGACCTAGTATACATAGATGATCAAACAACACGTAACTAAGAGCTTGTGTTCTTATAGCAACGTATAGATGACGCTACTGGCCTAGTGTGCATAGTTGATCAAACAAGACGTAACCAAGAGTTGTGTTCCTATAGTAACGTATAGATGACGCTACAGACTAAGTGTACATAGATTAACAAACAACACGTAACTAAGAGCTTGCGTTCTTGTAACAACGTATAGATGACGCTACTGACCTATGTATAGGCTACTAGGTGAGGAGCGTCATCTGTACGCTTAAATAAGAACACCACCTCTTAGTTACGTGTTTTTGAATGGCACCCTGTATGTGAAATAAGCTGTCACAGCTGTGATATGGGCTACAGCACGTTCCGAACTCAGCTTGAATCATTCATTGAAGCCTCCAAATTGGCAGTATCGATTTGTGGACCAGTGAAGCATCATGAATGTGATGGAATAACCTATTTCTCTGCTATGGGTTGATTGCCATTTTATGTGTTGCCGTAAACGATACAACACACTGCACAATGATATTCTGGCAAGGGACACTACAGTGTTCGCGAAGATTTGAGCGAGTACGAGGACAATCTACATAAAGATGATTAACAGCCATCCGCGACTTCTGTCCAATACGTGCTAACTTTTATTGAATTTTGGAATAATGTACATGGGTTGGCAGGTAACGGGCAATCGTTAGTTTTGTACGTAACGGGTGGTTCGGCGTTATGTTTTATGAGTAACGAAAGTTCTCGTATCCTTACTTTCAACCGTAATTTGAAATTGCAACTTTTTAGTCGGCCAATCCAATTACCATTATTATTATTATTATTATTATTATTATTATTATTATTATTATTATTATTTGAAATTACCTATACGGGCTACTACCAAAACAAAAAAAAACAAAAAATGAAGAAAGAGAAAGAAATATAAATAAAAGAGAAAACCAGAAATAAAAGCAGAACACAAAAAATCAAACTCAGAAAACCATGAACAATAGAATAAAAGCAAAAAGAAACACAGTAATAAAATCAAAAAGAAAAACTGAATTCCAAACAAAAATCTATATTAAAAGGAACAAAAACATAAAATATATTCAAACAAAACAACCAAAAGCGAAAACAAAAATCGTAAAACGAAACGAAACCAAAAAATAAATCACCATAACCAAAACCAATACAAAACAAAAACACAAAAATAAAACAAAATAGAAAACACAAAATAAGGCACAAAACAAAACACAAACACAAAAATGAAACAAACAAAACACAAACACAAAAAATTAAACAAGACGCAACCATAAAAATAAAACAAATCAGAAAACACAAAACAAAACCCAACACAAAATAAAATAAAACACTAAAGAAAACCAAAACACATACACAAACAAAACACAAAACATAAAACAGAACAAAACACAAAAATAAATTACAACACTAAACAAAACTGAACATAAAAGCAAAACACACACAAAACAAAACAGAACCCAAAAACAAAACACAAACCCAAAACAAGAAGTTCCGTGAAGAACTATACAGCCTATTTTAATATATCCTACTAATGCTAATTGCCTCTATCAACATACAAAATTTCAGTTTGATTGCTGTAATAGATTCGTAGTTATTGAAAACCGTCTAAATATTTAAGATGGTCGCCATGTTGGATTTAGGTAGATTTCATTAGAAACCTTACTATTGCGATGGGTACCATGTTTCGACTTCCGGAAAATGTCGACATATCTTCGCGTTTCACATTCCCCAGACCCCAAAACAACCGTCAGTTCAAAAGTTTATATATATATATGTATATCAGTTTCTTGTGGACACGATAACTGCCGTAATTTTGCACCAATCTCTTTGAATTTTTTACCGAATATGTATACCTATAAAATCTCGGTAGAGTTCGTTACTGGGCTAAATCGGTCGTAGGGGGTTAAAATGGGGGGCTTTTTTTTTTCGAAAAAGTGAAAAATTGCTATAACTTTCTTAATATGTGAAATATCGAATCCGTTCGAAGTTCATACTATGTGTCGGATAAAGCCCAAAAATTTATGGTTGAAAAGTTTTTTTATAGCACCAACCACTGACCAAAGGTTTTTTTCGGGAAACATTAATCATATCTCTCTTAATAGGCACAATATCAAAACCGTACAAAATGGACAATATTCCCCTAATAATTACCTAAAACATTTGTCTGAAAGAATTTTTGATATGACCCACCATTACGCCAAGGGATGAGAAAAATGATTTCGGAATTATAAGAAAATGCCAAGCGCTATCAGTGGTTGCCATGGCAACACTACTAAATTGATGAGGGATGAGCCATTAGACGTTGCCATGACAACGCACTTGCACGAGATCAGATTCAAATTTTCATCTAACTAAGTGTGAAACGGCTTCGGTGACGTAACTGGTAGCATGCTGAACTTCTACGCCCAAGGTCGCGGGTTCAAGGCCGGCCAAAGTCGTCGGATTTTCTATGAGTGCTAAAAATCCCTCACTATGCTTTCCTTTGGAGGGGAAGTTCCAACGTTCGTTGCGAGTTGCTGATTGCGGTGGCATCTAGTAGCCAAGTTCACAGCTAGGTGTCATTGACGGTAGTATCTGGTAGCAACATTAGGAACTACTGCTTGAAATTGACCGTCAGCAGTCCTTAACTGAATTACAGACTAATACAGCCATCACAATTCACACCGTTTATCAGACAGATTCTACACTCACCGAAAGTATACAAGGGGTTACATGACCGCGTTGTCGCAGCCCCTAAACTGAGGAACCAACCAAAATCTCTGCGGGAGATATAATTTTGCGTGAAGAAGTAACAGACCGTTACTTAGTTACACATCAGTGTCGAAACCTTGCATAAGGACAGTGTGACCACAAGTATAAAAATGGACTCCAAATGACAAGAAGGTTACCGTCATCATAAGACAATAAAATGTTTAAAATATGCATAAAATGACGAAAAACAAAGTTAATTAATCTCCAATTATAAAAGACTTTCTCGCAATAAATGAGGTCTGATCCTTCTACGAAAACCTGCAAATTCTGCCTATTTTCGCCTATCCCCAAGTTTGTCCGGTGAAATCTACCTCCGCCTTCCGGCGTGCCGAGAGGACTTTTTTTTTATATATGGAGGTCTTAGAGTTAAGTACTATTACACGAAGATTATTGTGTAGTGTTCAAACTTCAATCGCATGATTAGGACACAAGAAATAAAAACGGGATGTTAAAATTTCACACAGCTGCCATCTTGAGGTAAAGAAAACAATTGAAATAAATTAGATGCCAGTGCATTAAAATTTGTATAAGCATTTACCGTACCAAGTTTCACTGCACTCGGATGGTTAAATCGCGAGAAACGTCCATTTAAATATTTATATTTCGCGTCGTCGCCATGTTGAATTTGTGCTCACCAGCTTATTGAAAGTCCTATAGGTGAACTAATGTTCATAGCCTCTATGAACATAAAAAAAATCAGTTTGAGTGCTGTAATAGATTCGTAGATATTGAGAACCGTCTAAATATTTCGGATGGTCGCCATGTTGGATTGTTATATGTATAGGCCATAGAGTTATGTACCATTAAATGAAAATTATTGCGTAGGTTCATTTCACTTCGATCGCATGATTACGACACAAGAAATTAAAACTTAATTTTAAAATTTCGCACAGACGCCATCTTGAGGCTATGTAAACAATTGAACTAAATTAGATGCCAGTGCATTACAATGTCTATAAACATTTACCGTACCACATTTCACTGCACTCACGGGGTTAAATCGTGAGAAAAGCCTATTAAAATGCTTCAACTTCGCTCGGTTGCCATGTTCGTCTTGTAGGCCTACTTTAAAGGTTTTTTGAAGTTACATAGATGAACTTGTAGTAATGCCGTTTAACACCGTAAGCTACACAATTTCAGGGTGATATGAGTGATAGTTTCGGAGATATAGAATGCCGGTGAAATATTTCGCACAGCCGCCATGTTGGATTGGTGGGACGTAATAAAATTTAAAGGGCACGTTCGGGGTCGGCCAAAATGGTGCTATGACCTTACCGAGTTTCATCCAGCCGTTAGAAGTTATTGGGGACACACACACACACACACACACATACGCACACACACGTACAAAATGTGATCTCATAAGCCTATTTTTCATAAATGAAAATAGGCTAAAAAGAACATAAAACAAAGAAAAACAACAAACAAACAAATACACCAAAACCAATACCAAAACACAAACACCAAAAGAAACACATAACCGAAACCAAAACAGAGAACACAACACAAAAGACAAATCACAAAGCAGAAACACAAAAAATAAAAACGAATCAAAAAACAAACACCAAAACACAAACACAACACAAAAAACTAAACACAAAAACACAAAAGGCACAAAACAGAACACAAAAAACACAAGACAATAACACATCAGTAAAAACAAAACAAAACACACACGAAGACAAACAGAACAAAAATTATAAAACAAAAAACAAAGAAAAACACAAAAAACATAACAAAAAACACAAAAATAAAACAAAGAATAAAAAACAAAACAAAGAAACAAATTAAAAAAAACAGAAGAACCCTTTTCAAACAATAGTGTCATTGTTGTAAGTCGTTAACTTAATGTGACTAGCTGCCGAATATCGACTCCGAGGCATTATAAATAGCGAACATGCAATGGCAGGTCGAGATTGCGGCTTTCTTTCTGAGAAATCAAATAGAGAAGAATAGTCTGTGGACAAAAATAACCTGGCGTGATTACATGCAAGACGTAGGGTCAATGCTCACCATAAAGATGGAAGAAGCGCATGCATGACTTCTCCTAATAATACAGCTGACATTTTCTTAATGGACAAGTCGCATTTTTCTTACATTATTCGATCTTACGGGAGGATATACAGCTTACGAAGCTAAATCAATAACGATATCTCTATTAGAGATTCCCAAACTGGGCGAATTCGCCCAGTAGTGGGCGATTTTAGCACGCCAGTGCGCGAAACTGACAGAATGTGAATTCGATGGGCGATTTGAAAAAAGTGGTGAGCAAATAGCTCAGTTTTTTATTTATATATACAATATGACCGAGAATTTTTAGCCTATAAAGCAAGGAATAAAATAAAATTGCAAACAAGTAATTTAATTATGTCAAATAATCTAACCACAAAATCTAGAAATAGGTTAGAAATTGAAAAGCGAGGAGATCTTAGAATTTTTCAAACAAAAATGGCTCCTGACATCAACAAATTGATTGAAACTCATCAAATCCATCCCTCACATTAATTAAGACATAGGTTTAATTAATCTTCTGTCTGTTAGGTAGTCAGCCCGAAGGTTGGTTGGATCCTCAAACAGTACCGCCGTTAGGTTATGTGAGTAGATACCCACAAAAATCCAAGGCTGCGCTATATTGAGGCGTACTAGGCAAAAAGAGGAGTGAGGTAGTTTGCCATTGCTTTCCTCACTGAGTCAGAACAGTAGTATTAACCCTATGAGTAGAACCTTTGACAACATCCACAGGCACTGACTGTGCCCTGAATGTCATTACTAAGCACCACCCATACCTCAGTAGCTTCCATAATCACAGCCATAAGTGAGACTGAGACATCGGTGAAAAGCCACCTTTTACTCTAGCCTGTGCCAACAGACAAATGCAAATGTACTGTATTCATCAAGGGATGGCAAACAGGCCTTAATTAATCTTTTATATATATATATAGGAATGTCTGTGTGTTCGTCATTTATGCGTTCATAAATCATTCATCCGATTGCGATCAAAGTTTGGTGAGTTGTTGTAAACACTTCCGGGAGGTTTATAGGCATAGTTAATCCATTTCAAAATAGATAGCGCGCAAGTAGTTTAAACAAATGCGTACTGGCGATGCGTTCATATACAATTCATCCGATTGCGATCAAATTTTGGTGAGTTGTTGTGAACAGTCCCGGAAAAGTTATAGGCGTATTAAATCCAATTTACAATAGATGGCGCGCGAGTAGCTTCAACAAAATGGCGTGCGTTTGTTTCAAGAAAGTCCCATATGCGTGTATATGCCATTCATCCGATTGCGATGAAACGTTCATGAGTTGTTGTGTACACGCCAGGGAAGGTTTTCGACTTAGTAATTCCATTTTACAATAGGTAGCGTACGAGTATATTCAACAAATGGGTGACGGCGCTCGAATCTTTTCAACAAAGTCCCGTATGCGTTCATATACCATTTATTTCATTGCGATGAAACTTTGGTGAGTTGTTGAGCACGCTCCCATGATTTTTTTTGAGATAGTAAATCAATTTTACAATAGTTTAGAGGTGGTTAACGGAAAATAAATAAATATTGGGAATCCAAAGCACTTCAACAAACAAAGTTACAACGCCAATACTTTCTTTGATTGGCATTGCAACGCATGCCGGGTACAGCTTGTTAGATATAAAATTTCATGTAGTTTTAATTTTAAAATTTTCTTTAATTTCATTAATTGTTATTCCTTTTTAGCCTATTATTTGTAAATGTTTAATGTACATAATTATACCTAAATAAACATGATGTACCTATTAAGAAAAATTCCGTAAAATCATCATTATATGTAGGTATTTGCTTCTAAGTGTTAGTAATTTTAAGATTTGTGCGATTATGGAAATGAGGTGGGCGAAAACAAATTACAAACTTCGAAAGTGGGCGATGGTCAAAAAAGTTTGGGAAGCCCTGCTCTACATAGTATAAAACTAGTTCCCCGATTTTTGGATGTAACGGGTAATCTAGAGAACCACTGGATGGATTTTGATGTGGTTTTCACCATTCTGTACAGGATTTCTCGAGGAAGGTTTCTGTATAGTAACATTCATTTATGACCAAAGAAGGCCGTGCAGTAACGATTTCAGTGAATTGAGTCGTAGAAAAATCTACCGCCTGTGCGCCTTTTAAGCTTACGCTGGGCAAACCGTTAAAAATATCTAGGCCTATATACTATGAGTGTACAAACTGTTCATCAGGAAAAGTTCTACAAAAAGGTTACAGGCAGCATATCTCTATCTTTAATACATCGCCCACTGTAAGTGTTTTTACATTTTCATTTCTTGCAACAATCTCTATTCAGTGGAAATTTAATTTACTAGCTTCGGAGCGAGTTTAGGAGCTAGCGAGCAAGCCTATCACCCCAGCTTCGGCCAGCATCAAACTGTCGAGTCGTATCAAGTTAAGACTTTAGAGAAGAGTAGATGTGTTTGTGGATTTTCGCTGTTCACCGCGGCTTTTCTGAATTGCATTTGGGATCTGCCGTTCGTGCGCCTTTTAAGCCTACGCTGGGTAAACCGCTAAAGATACCGGGGGAAGCCGGGGTGGGTTGCTAGTTGAAGTCATAGATCTTGCACAACAATATTTCCAAGGAAACTCACAATTCTTGCTATTAAATTCAAAGTTTTAAATTTTCAAAATTTAAATCGTAATATTTTTATTAATTTTTCAATATTTGTTTCATGCTTTGTACTGACCTGAACTCAAACCAGGGACCTCCAGATTTCCGGCCCAATTACCCCACGGTTTAGCCGTGCACGTTAAATCGCATCACCATGATCACGGCGTGGAACTGGACATCCTGAGTGTTGTTTTCCCATACTCCCTCCAGGCAAATGCTGAAATAGTGCCTATTTCAAGTCCCGGGGCGCCTGCTCAATTTCCGACCCTAATAGCCTAATTCCAGTTACACACTCTACTACAATGAACACACACCCAAGTACGCGGTAGGCTCTTGGTAGAACTTGCACACAAATATTTCCAAGGAAACTCTTGGTAGAATACAAAGGTCAAAACATCACCACAAAACAAAACACAAAACAAATACACAAAACCACAAAAAACAAAAACACAAAACAAAACCACAAAGCAGAAACACAAAACCACAAAAAACAAAACAAAATCACAAAACAAAAACACAAAACATAACCACAAAACAAAAAGACAAAACCTAAACACAGAAACACAAATCAAAAGCACAAAACAAAAGCACAAAACAAAAACACAAAACCACAAAAAACGAAAACAAAAAACACAAAACCACAATTAACACAAAACAAAACCGAGAAACAAAACCACAAAACTACAAAAAACAAAAACCCTAAACAAAAGCACAAAATAAAAACTCAAAACCAAAAAATCACAAAACAAAACCACAAACCAAAAACATAGAACATAACCACAAAACAAAAACACAAAACATAACCACAAAACAAAAACACAAAACCAATACACATAAACACAAAACGAAAGCACAAAACTAAATCACAAAATAAAACCACAAAAAGAGACGAGACCACAAAATTAAAACACAAAAAGACAAAAACAAAAAATAAAATCACAAAGCCAGAAAACCAAAACACAAAACCAAAACACAAATAGACAAAACTACAAAACATAAAAATAATATAAATAACGTGGTTTTAAGCCGCAAGGTTGTCGGTAAATTGGCCAGGAGGAATTCCTGTAAGAAGTCAGTAAATCTATTGACAAGGCTGTAGCAATCTGCCAAAGGTCTGAGGCAGGATCGAAGCCACGGGCCAATAGTTTCAACTCAATATTCTGTCGAGTACTCTGAGTGCGGGTCTGTACGCTGTGAGAACACTGCTTCCTAGCGCACCCGTATCTCACGGCTTTTTAATTTGGCATATCCTAATATTTTTTTCTAAAAAAATCACACAAAAGCAGTATTAATATGTCTACCAAGAGAAATCAACGAATGGCAATACAAAGAATTAGTGATACATTTGAAAGATACGCGACACATCGTGAACGTTACCATCCAACAAAACACACTACTCGTACACTCCGGTCCCTTATTGCGCCAATATGCTGGTGGAATAGTGCTTCCACAAGACGATGTCGAAATGTAAATATTATATGTCAGAAAACTGCATCATAATGATGGTCATTATAGTACTATTCTTCATTATGAGACAGTTTCTCCAGCCAATCAGAGCTCATTCATTGACCAATTAGATAAGGATAGCTTCGTGCATGCACTCAAAATCCAACATGTCGGACATGAATTACATGATATGAAAGTTCACATTGGATATCGGATCAACCATTGTAGTTACAATCCAAAACACAAAGACAAAATCAGCACGAACCTTCACGGTAACAAGAAAATACTATGGCATATGCAAGAAATTTATGCATCTACGTCCAGAAGTTAGCAACACAGCATCCTTCTATATAAATTACCGACATGGAAAGTGCACCGTCCCGTATGTTCGCGTAAAATAAACTGGCGAATATAAGGCAAGAAATAGCACTGTACCTTAATATCCCCAACGCCAATTTCTACACAGCGCATTGCTTTCAAACGACTTCGGTGACAATATTAGTGAATGCTATTTCTGATCGGCACTAGTCATCATGCAGGCTGTAAACAATAGCATTGCCAAGCAAAGTAAATGGTCTCTGCTTTCGAAATTCTTTGACCCACGCATGCACTTTGTTCAGTCAGCAAACCACCCAGCGCGCTCTGTTCACTAACTGACGTAACTGAATCCCACAGATATTTATGAATGAAAATCCACAGCCTGCTTCCAGTCTCCGACCGGGTCAGGAATGGAATGAATGAAGCCCCCATCTAGCGGCGAGGAGATGAACTGTGCCGGCTGCCGAGGCCTGACGCACTCCGCTGGGGCAATGATTAAATGAATGACAGATGAAATGAAATGATAGTGGAGAGTGTTGCTGGAATGAAATTTTGACAGGGAAAACCGGAGTACCCGGAGAAAAACCTGTCTGCCTCCGTTTTGTCCAGCACAGATCTCACATGGAGTGACCGGGATTTGAACCACGGACCCAGCGGTGAGAGGCCGGCGTGCTACCGCCTAAGCCACGGAGGCTCTATATTTATGAATATTTATGTTAAAACATATAATAAAGTTATAATTATCGTTGAACATAAACAGTTGTATGCAACTCGCCTATAATGGTAATTAAGACACTCGTATGGAAATTATAAAACTCGCTACGCTCGTTTTATAAACATACTCGTGTGTTAATTATTGCCATTATAGGCTCGGTGCATAATGTACTATTATAAACATACTTGTGTCTTAATTATTGACATTATAGGCTCCTATTATATGTTAGTACTGACACCTGCTGATTAGAAGAAGTATGCATGCGTTCTTACTCATAGTTTAATTTTCTCACATTTTAAATACGAACATACTTATTTAAGTTGGTAGCATTGCCTCCGTCGCTTCCCTAGAATACCGGCCCTGGTAGAACCTTTAACATAACCTCGATCGTCACTTGTTATCTGCAGATTTCAGCTGTTTTTCTTCCTCGACCTTGAACTGTGTGTTATTTTAAAATCTCGAATCAATATTCTCTCCTCCATTGACGGCGAGTGACGGCAGGCAAGATAATGGCTGGTTGGTGTTGCTTTTTCCTTGCTGCTTCACGGTGACGTAAGAGTAGGACCAAGACCTACCTACCACCTGCTCTAGACTGAGTGGTATATCTCACGAGCACTTCACCACAACCATCCCCTCTTTCGTCGGATTTTTTAGAGCACTACAATCATTCGGAGGGGGAAATAAAAATTATCTCTGCTTAGTATAAAACAAAGTCGACGATTCTTGGATGTCACGGGTAATCTCGAGAAACACTGGATCGATTTTAATGTGGTTTTCACCATTCTGTAAACGATATCTCGAGGAAGGTTCCTCTAGAAAATAATTTATTTATGATCAAAGAATCCGAGCAGTAACTATTTCAGTGAAAAGGTCGAAAAAAGAACCTGGCGTCCGTGCGCTTTTTAAACTTACGCTGGGAAAACCGTTAAAAATATCAATATACTATGAGTGTAAGAATTGGTCAGCATGAAAAGGTTTACAAAAAAAAGTCCGCGAGAGTATATCTCTATCATCAATACATCGCCCACTATAAGTGTTTTTAAGTTTTCATTTTTTCCAACAATCTCCATCCAATTACTGAGGGGAGCGTGGTGGCGCAGCGGTCAAGCTATCTGCCTCTCACCAAGATAGACTGGGTTCGATTCCCGGTCAATGCATGTGAAATTTTCGAAGTGAAATGCCATGTCCTGTGGTTCGGATTCCGTTTAAAAAGGAGGTCCCGTGGCTCATGATCACACGATTAACAGTCACGTAAATCTACGAGCTTCCTTCCTTCCTTCCTCCCTCAATTACTGAGGTGACAGTTTACGAGCTAGCATGTACTGCATTCATAACTGTTACCGGGCGAAGCCTGGGTGGGTTACTAGTAAATTATAAATGTATTCCTGGCTCAAACATTACCTTATGAATACTCAATTATCCTGGATTGTATATTTTCACAGCAAAATCATCGTAAAGATATTTATTCTGACAAACACATGATCATATCAATCCCATCCTCAACATTTCTATGCATGGATATTATAAATCAATCCTATTAAATAATTAAATAAATCCTATTACTGATACTTTACACTTCCAGCTATTTTTTTCACCTTTGATTTATTAATTAATAGGTACTGTTACAGAGGCAAAACCTGGTGGTAACAAGATATTTACATTGATCCCAATTTCTCTCCATAATGTCTCTGTGTTCCCTAAATGCAACGTTTATTTTCTTCTTGAAAACTTTTAAATTGTTAGGAAAAGGTTCTAAGACTTCTTTAGGTAACTCATTCCATGATTGAATACCCCTGTTTATAAAAGAATACCTTGCTTTTTTAAAATTTTGGGCCGGATTTTGTATTCGTGATCTCTCCTACCCATATAATCTGGCTCATGCATTCTGTTTCGCAATTCATTCCAGGCCGGCTCCCCTGTGTATGCTTTGTACATCTCCTGGAGTCTTCTTTTATGTCTTCTGCTGTGTAGGGATTCCCAACCCAATGACTTTAACATGTCTGAGACACTGTCAGTTTGTGAGACTTTGCCAAGTACGAATCGTGCAGCTTTCCTTTGCACCATCTCCAATTTGTTCGTTAGAGTTGATTGGTAGGGCTCCCACACACTCGTAGCGTATTCCAAAATTGGTCTCACAAGACATTTGTAAGCCAATTCTTTGGCCTGAATACTGCTACCCTTCATGTTTCTCATAACGAAGTATAACGACTTTTGCGCCTTATTAGAAACGCTCTCAACGTGCTCACCCCAGTATAACTTTTTATTTATGGCAATCCTGAGATAGCTGCATGACTCCACTCGTGGATTTTTTCCCCCTAATTTATAATCACATATTGTCCCTTTTCTGCTGTTCGTAAAAGACAGGCATTTACTTTTTTCTGCACTTATCCTCATGTTATTTCGGATAACCCAGTATTCTATACGTTCCAAGTCTTGTTGGAGAAGCTCAGTGTCAACTTGATTATTGACTTTTCTATATATTACACAGTCGTCAGCGAATAGTCTGACGTCCGATATAACATATTCTGCCAGGTCGTTTATATATAGGAGAAACAACAATGGCCCAACTACACTTCCTTGTGGAATTCCAGAGGTAACTTTTGTCTCTTTCGTTAATACTTCCCCAACTTTGACTGTTTGGGTTTTGTTTCGGAGAAAGTCCCGTATCCAGAATACCACTCCTTCATCAAGACCCAAATTTGCAAGCTTATGTAACAGGAGGTCATGTGGAACCAGGTCAAAAGCCTTAGCTAAGTCAATGATTACACTGTCCACTTGGCTTCCTGTGTCCATGACTTCTGCTATATCTTGACAAAACCCCACCACCTGTGATTCACATGAATATCCTTTCCTGAATCCGTGTTGTCTATCATTCAAGCAGTAATTTTTCTCCCAAAATTCACAATTGTTTGTTCCATTTGTTTACAAACTACTGATGTCAGACTCACTGGTCTATAGTTACCCGGCATGGTTCTGTCCCCTCCTTTATAGATTGGAACTACAATAGCTTTCTTCCACACAGATGGGCAGACCTATTGTTCAGAGAGACTATGAACAATACCCTAAGGAAGAGAATTATTTGTTCTCCGCATATCTTGAGAATGTCGCCAGACACCTCATCGAGTCCTACAGGCTTGAATTTCTTGATTTTCTTCAGGTTTTCCTAACCTCCCTGTTATGGATAGTGAATGGTTTAAATGTATTTTCCTTTAATATTTGTGTAACAAATCTTATCTTCTAGTCTTTTAATGTAAATTTTAGCGTTGTAGATAATTAGTATTTTTAGATATATTTTGAAAACAACCTTTGTTTTTTTTTTTAAATTCAGGTCTTGCCACTCGACTTGTATGGAGGAAGGTCAATATGTGGCCGAAAACCGGTACATTTTATTGACTAAGGTATTGATTTTTATAAGCCTACTAGCAACCCACCACAGCTTCACCCGGGAACAGTTATGAATGCATTACGTGGTAAGCGCTTATTTTTTGGTGTCAATGAACTACGACCTATATGATGGGTTGAAATCACTGACTGGACTATTAATTATATTATCATGGAGGTACATGTGCAACGAATTCTTGTCAGACGTAATTTAATAATGGCGAGGTGCATGAAATACTAATCCCCCTTCCGTCCAATCTTAACTTGACTGTATATTTTGCGGAACGAAAAGTTCACAGGCGAAATGAAGAAAAACCGAGTTGCACTTGCAGGGAAACTCCAAACACAACCACTCTTCTCTGAAGTCTAACTCAACACGACTCGACAGTTTTCTGCTGGCTGTATCTGGGGTAATAGGCTCACCCATAGCTAACTCGTAAACTGTCGCCTCAGAAGAATGAATGGAGATTGTTGGAAGAAATGAAACCTTAAAAACACTTATAGTGGGCGATTTATTGAAGATAGAGATATGCTTTACCGGACGTTTTTGTAGAACTTTACATGCTGAACAATTCTTACACTCATAGTGTATTGATATTTTTAACGTTTTAAAAGCGCACGGACGCCAGGTTTTATTTTCGACTCTTTCACTGAAATCGTCACTGCTTGGCTTCATTTGATCATAAATAAATAATTTTGTACAGAAAACTTCCTGGAGATATCGTTTACCGAATGGTGAAAAACATATCAAAATCCACCCAGTGGTTCTCGAGATTACCCGTGACATCCAAGAATCGGGGACTTTGATTTATACTAAGTAGAGATAATAAGGTAAGATTGGTGCAAGAACCTTCAACTATGGCGTGCTAGCTAGTACCTTGTGTAGGTGTGGCCCTCACTACTCTAAATCAAACTCACAAAAGCCAGCGTGCTCTTGCCTTGTGATTTGACTGCTCTCCTGTCAACTACCTCGCTATAATCAAAGAGAGCCTGATTAGATTCTTCTCGGTAGAGCTTGCCTTCAGTATTTCTGGAAATAGTCTCACGCACACGCGACACCCACCAGTTGTTTTCGAAGCGGCTTTGGTGGCGTAGTTGGTAGCATGCTGAGCTTCTATGCCCAAGATCGTGGGTTCAAACCCAACCGAAGTCATCAGCTTATAAAGGCTAAAAGCATTGTCGTTGCAGCCCTTTCTAACGATCTTCAGCAGTTCTCTTCATGTTGCCATACGAGTCACATTCCATCTCCTTGATAATGTTCTTGAGATTCGATTAACGTGGTCGTCCTCATAGTTTTTTCCCCAAAATGTTTCCTTCAAAAATTACCTGGGTGCGAGTGTCATGTCTGAGTGGGCTATGTGTCCCATGAATTTTGCATTCCTTTTCTCCATGGTGTTCAAGAGGCATCGATTCTCCTGAATTTGGTTCAGAACAAGCTCATTTGTCTTTTTTCCATCCAGCTTGTTCGGATCACTCGTCTCCAAAACCACATTTCAGCTGCCTCAAGTTATGTTTTTTCTCTTTTCCCAAGTGTCAATGTTTCACAACCATAGGTTGAAAATCCCTCAGTATGCCTTCCTCTGGAGGGGAATTAAAGCCGGCGGTCCCATGGCATAGATTTGTGGTATGCAAAAAAACCTTCCATTAACTAAAATATTGTGTGAAGCTAAATTTCAAGGTTAGATTTGATTAACGCTGTATTAAATTCCAACGTTCAGTTCCAGGTGCCAGTTGCGGTAGCATCTAGTAGCCAGGCTCACGGCTAGGTGTCGTTGACGGTAGCATTTGGTAGCAAAAGTAGGAACTACTTGAAATTGATCGTCTGCAGTCCTTACCTGAATTACAGATAACACACACTAATACAGCCATCACAATTAACACCGGTTATCGGACAGATTCTATACACACCCAAAGTACACGGGGCTACTTGACCGCGTTGTCGAAGCCCCTAAACTGAGGAACCAACCAACCTGTTGTTCTCGAGAATATCAGCTGATAATGTCTTTGCATTGTGAGAAGTACAACATACCTTCTTCGTTGTTAATTTATTTAGCCCCACGTAATACCGTGTCCACCGACTGAAAGTTACAATATCAAATGTCAATAAGGCATCACTGAGAAATGGCTTCAAACCTAGGAATATCCAACTCCATAAATGAGACGACAACAACAACAACCTTATAGTGACAATGAGTGGAAGTTTGGTTGGTCGGTTCCTCAGTTTAGGGGCTGCGACAACGCGGTCATGTAGCCTCTTGTACTTTGGCTGTGTGTAGAATCTGTCTGATAACCGGTGTTAATTGTGATGGCTGTATTTGCTATCTGTAATTCAGGTAAGGACTGCAAACGATCAATTTCAATTACAGGGTCATTATCTATGTAAACACGGCAAGCTAAGCCGGCTGTGACTGCCGCAGATCGCGGGCACGCGTTCACGGTTCAGCCGGTGGTGGCGCGCTCCGCTGACTCATATCGTTAGTTCATACGTGTTTTGTCATTCATATGGACGTGTATCTGCAAAGCTTAGACGTTAGTGTTGCACGTTTAGTGAGTATTGTGATTACTGTGATTGTTGGCCATGCCTATTATAGACTCCAATTCACATTGCACGAGCGTGTGTATATGCACAATTCGTATATGAAAAGCAGAAAATCTTGTTCTGAAACGAGACGAAAATTTCGAACCAAGTTTCCAGGAAGACCTGTGTCTAATGCCAGTACAATTAGGAGGCTCGCTAAACGATTCAAGGAAACAGGCTCCGTAAATAATAAAATAGTTGATAGACATTCCTTCATCAGAAGATGTCAGATGTGTGTTACAAGAGAGGGAAGATATTTTCAACATCGCATATAAGCACTGTAAGTACACATTATTGAACATGTTTGGTAAAAGTGTAAAAGTGCGCGCCATCACCGGCTGAACCTGGTACGCGTGGCAGCGATCTGCGCCAGTCACAGCCGGCTTAGGTTGCCGTGTTCACTCGCACGCACATACATAATGACCCTGTAATTCCTACTTGTGCTACAAAATGCTACCGTAAAAAAACATCTAGCAGTGAATTTGGCTTCTAGATGCCACCGCTGATCTGGTGGCAAACGTTGGAACGTAATAGAGCGTTTATCAAATCTAACCTACAAATTTAGCTTCACAAAATTGTAGTTAGTGGAAGGTTCTTTTACATGTCATAAATCTATGACATGGACCCTCCGGCTTTACTTTCCCTCCACAGGAAATCATATTGAGGGATTTTTAACGCTCTTGAAAATTCGACCACTTCGGCCGGGTTCGAACCCGCGATCTTGGGCATAAAAGCTCAGCATTCTACCAACTACGCCACAAAAGCCACCAGTGGACAGTTGTTTTAGCTTAAATTATTGGAAGCGGGGGCTCATCTTCCAACTGACGGCTGCCGTCCGTCAAATGCAAATCCTGTTGTAATTACGAACAGCCACTGTATTGTCTATGTTGCTTGTCTACTCAACAGAAAAACCAAACACAATAAAGGGGGGGTGAAAAAAAGAGCATAGCTCAACCATTCAGTGCAATTTAGGGCAGCTTTGTTTCCAGAAATCGCTGCTTTGATGCGCGTTAAAACAAAAAGAGAGAAACGTAATGGAATTGGCGTCCATACAACAGGAAGACCAAGTTGTTTATTTGCCATTCAACAGCAGAGCTCAATCGAAGCATAGTTTAGTTCCAAATCGTTTTAATCTCATTCGACAATTTAAAAAAAAAGCGAACTGTAGATGTTATCGTGTCGGTCTACCAACCCCAAGCTTGCAGGTTCGCTCCTGACCATGGTAAATGATTTTTGAAAGGCGACAAAAACCACGACACGCTTGATAAAGAACCAATTTCAATTCAGTAGGCTGTGTTCATAGTGGCAAAATTAATCTCGGGATTTTCCGCCAACACAAAAGTTCCCCAATTCTCAACTAGAAAGCGCTCTAGTGCCAAGGAGCTTAGATATCTAACCTCCTTGACTTTCATAGCGCTCCAAGGAACAACAAAATTCGACATGCAAGCTGCCCTCTGGGCGTCCAATAACAAAGCTTGCACCCGGCACCTAAGACCATACGATATTATTATTATTATTATTATTATTATTATTATTATTATTATTATTATTATTATTAGTCGGCTACCAATTTATATTCTACTGGGACATGGGGAAAATAACATGAAAATAAAGTATGCTACATGCGATTTGGACTACAGAAGAGGGAGAAAGCTAAGGGGTCAGATGTTTCGCTCGTTTAGTGAGCATCGTCAGATCCAACGCAATTATTTTTTGTATATATTTTGATGCATCGTCCCTCTCTGAAAATGAAAATCCACAGCCTGCTTCCAGTAGACCGACCGAGTCAGGAATGGAATAAATGAAGCCTCCATCTAGCGGCGAGGATATGAACTGTGCCAGCTGCCGAAGCCTGTCGCACTCTCCTGGGGTAATGATTAAATGAATGACAGATTAAATGAAATGAGAGTGGGGAGTGATGCTGGAATGAAATTTTGGACAGCGAAAACCGGAGTACCCGGAGAAAAACCTGTCTGCCTCCGCTTTGTCCAGCACAAATCTCACATGGGGTGACCGGGATTTGAGCCACGGACCCAGCGGTGAGAGGCCGGCGTGCTGCCGCCTAAGCCACGGAGGCTTCATCGTCCCTCTGTATTACCACAAAAATAACAGCTATAAATAGCAGAGTGACAGTTATTTAAGTGAATTAGCAATAATAATAATATCGTATGGCCTCGGGTGTCGGTTGAAAGCTTTGTTATTTGACACCCAGAGGGTAGCTTGCATGTCGAATTTCGGTGCGAAGCAGTATGAAAGTCAAGGAGGTTAGATATCTAAGCTTCTTGAATACTATAGCGCTTTCTAGTAGAGAAATTAAGAACTTTGTTTTGGTGGAAACTCCCGAGATTTATTTTGCCATTATGAACACGGCCTACTGAATTCAAATGGGTTATTTTGCCATTATTATGAACATGGCTTACTGAATTCAAACGGGTTCTTTAACATGCCAACATCGTATGACATGCGTGTCGTAAGTTCTGCCGCCTTTCAAAAAAAAATCACTTACCACGGCCAGGAGCGAACCTGCAAGCTTGGGGTTAGTAGACCGACACGTTAACCACTCACCCACCGTGACAAGCAGTGAATTAGTAACGTCCTCACTCTCTATTATAGGGGCAGATGACCTCGTAGTTCTTCCCCTTAAAACAGTGGTTCTGAACCCGTAGAAGTCTGCGGACCGCTCAGCATGAAATTGAATCATGTACGGACCGCCCCTCCGCCCCCCGCCGCTCCCCCCTCCCCCGCAATACATCTTATCAGTTGTAACCCTTCCTCAATAACACTTATTTTAAATATATTTCAATTCAAAACCTGACAGTCATCGCCGTGAATACATTCGGACGATTCTCGTTCAACGCACATCGTTTTCTAAATCCCCATTTATTGGCCACTTTTTTATACGTGATGGTGGACGCTTTTCTCCCGCGGACCATTCCCGAGGCACTCACGGACCACCTGCGGTCCGCGGACCACTGGTTAAGAACCACTGCCTTAAAACAACAATAACTAACTCTCTGTTACCACAAAAATAACGGGTATAAGTAGCAATGAAACAGTTATTGAAATGAATCTGTAACGTCCTTACTCTCTGTTACCTGCGGTAACGTTCTCGCTTGCTGGGGCCAAGGTTGCAGGTTCGTTTCCTGGCGCAGTCAGCTGGCGTTTGAGGGTGCGCAAATGCGAGGGAGCCGTGAATGTAGATTTACTGGCACTTTAAACATCCCTTCGGGGCAAAATTCCGCCACCCCATCTTCTTATATATATAAAAGTGAAAGTCTGTATGTATGTATGTATGTGGGTGGGTCTGTTCCGTATACAAATCCACACCGTTACACCAATCTCAACCGAATTTTGCATACACATAATTTAGGACCCAGAAGGAACCGCTGGCTACATGAATTTTCGATAGTCTTTCTCATTCTTCTGATTTCGACCCTTTTGCACTCCAGCACATGCTAATCAAATCATAAAATACATGTATACTCATGAAGGAATGGCAAGGCGGATAGTTTCCATGGCAACATAGCTCAAGTCGAGACACGGCCGACTGGATGCCATTTGCGCTATGCACTACCGGTATAGAAAATGAGGATCTTTACTTGAAATCCCGTTAGTTACTCAACTACTCACACAGCACTGTCAACCGAGTTTAGCATAACAAAGACTTGACACTATCTTCTACTATATATTTGTCAAATACCACTCACTCACTCACTCATTCATTCATCACGAAATCTCAGAAACCATCAAACGGATTCGAATGAAATTTGGTATACAGCTTCCCCAAGGGCCGCAAATGCCCACTAAGAGAGGATTTTTGGATATTCTGGTTCTAAAGGGGTGTTAAGGGGGTAGACCTGCATTTCATTGAACAGCAATATCTCCCGATTGGTTTCATTGGGGGATGTGATACTCGGCACATAAACTCATCATTAAAAATAAGAAGACACGAGTCGGAGGGTTTTTCGATGTGGTGTATATTATGAGGTGAAAGGGGTGAACAGTGGGGATTGAAAGATTCCTAACGGAGCGTGTATCTCTTAAACGACATAGGCGAGGAGTTTGAAACTCAGCGGAAAAAAATCAGCATAAAAATAAGGAAATATGTGTTTGACCGTTTTATCATAAATCCAATTTAAGGGGCCCATGGGGAGGGGTGACATTCTGGGGGGAGAGGGGGGAGAAACAGGAAAGAAAGTGTCCTAACTGATTGACTGACTGACTCACTCATCAAACTCAGGGGGAAAATCTGCTTTAAAGTAAGTAAATAGCTGTTCGACAGTTTTTTTCATCAATCAAATTTAAGGGGTTCATGGGTAGGGGTGAAATTCTGAAAAAAGAAAATTTAAAGAAAATGTCCTGACTCACTCATCATCGCCCAGCCAAAATTATTGAAGTTAGAAACATGACTGTTTGGGGATATGTTCATTGTATTTCAAAACAGTCTACTAAGGGAGGATTTTCGGATATTCAGGTTCAAAAAGGGGTCTTAATGGGGTTAAACCTGCATTTCATTGATAACAATATCTCCCGATTGGTTTCATTGGGGGATGTGATACACGGCATATAAACTCATCATTAAAAAGTAAGACATGTGTCTGAGGGTTTTTCGATGTGGTGTATATTATGAGGTGAAAGGGGTGAAAAGTAGGGATTGAAAGATTCCTAACGGAGCGTGTATGTCTTAAACGACATAGGCGATGAGTTTGAAACTCAGCGGAAAAAAATCAGCATAAAAATAAGTAAATATGTGTTTGACCGTTTTTTCATAAATCCAATTTAAGAGGCCCATGGGGAGGGGTGAAATTCTGTGGGGGGGGGGGGGACAGGAAGGAAAATGTCCTAACTGATTGACTGACTGACTCACTCATCAAAATCAGGGGGAAAACTGCTTTAAAGTAAGTAAATAGCTGTTCGACAGTTTTTTTTATCAATCAAATTGAAGGGGTTCATCGGGAGGGGTGAAATTCTGAAGGGAAATAATGAAAGAAAATGTCCTGACTCATTCACTCACTCATCATCGCCCAGCCAAAAGTATTGAAGTTGGAAACATGGCATTTTGGGGATATGTTCGTTGTATGTCAAAACCGTACACTAAGGGAGGATTTTTGGATATTCAGGCTCTAAAGGGGTTTAAGGGGTTTAAACCTGAATTTCATTGAATAACAATATCTCACGAGTGGTTTCATTTGTGGATGTGATACTCGGCATATAAACTAATCATTAAAAATAAGCAGACATGTGCCTAAGGGTTTTTCGATGTGGTGTATTATTATGAGGTGAAAGGGGTGAAAAGTGGGGGTTGAAGGATTCCTAACGGAGCGTGTAGGCCTATCTCTTGAACGACATAGGCGAGAACTTTGAAACGCAGCGAAAAAACATCAGCTATAAAGATAAGTAAATCGGTGTTCGACCGTTTTTTTTTCATAAATTAATTTAAGGGGCCAATGGAGTGGGGTGAAATTCTGGGGGAAAAAAGGAGAGAAAGTGTCCTAACTGACTAACTCACTCACTCACCAAACTCAGGGGAAAAAGACAGCTTTAAAAATAAGTTAATAGGTGTTCAAGCGTTTTTTCATCAATCCAATTTAAGGGGCCCATGGGGAGGGGTGAAATTCTGGTAAAAATAATTGAAAGAGAATGTCCTGTCTGACTCACTCACTCATCACGCCCAGCGAAAACTATTAAAGTTGGAAAAATGAAATTTTGGGAATATGTTCGCTGTATGTCGAAAACGTCAACTAAGGAATGATTTTTGTTTATTCGGGTTTTAAAGAGATGTTAAGGGGTAAACGTGCATTTCATTGAATAACGATATGTCATGAGTTGTTTCTTAGGGGATGTGATATTCGGTATATAAACTAATCATTAAAAATAATCAGACATATGTCTAAGGGTT
Source organism: Meconema thalassinum (assembly GCA_946902985.2). Taxonomy (NCBI): domain Eukaryota; kingdom Metazoa; phylum Arthropoda; class Insecta; order Orthoptera; family Tettigoniidae; genus Meconema; species Meconema thalassinum. The sequence goes on from OX336398.1 coordinate 125,291,845, forward strand.
TATCGATGTGGTGTATATGAGGTGATAGGGGTGAAAATTGGGGGTTGAGGGATTCTTGACGGAGCGTGTATCTCTTAAAGGACATAGGCGAGAAGTTTGAAATTCGGCGGAAAAAGAACAGCTTAAAATACAAGTAAATAGGTGTTCGACTGTTTTTTTTTCTTCATAAATCCAATTTAAGGGGCCCTTGGTGAGAGGTGAAATTCTGGGAAGAAAACAAAACAGGAAAGAAAGTGTCCTAACTGATTGACTCACTTACTCACTCATCAAACTCAGGGGGAAAACAGCTTTAAATGAGTAAATAGGTGTTCGACCGTTTGTTTCATAAATCCAATTTGAGGGGTTCATGGGGAGGGGTGAAATTATCCAAAATAAATGAAAGGAAATGTCCTGACTGACTCACTCACTCATCATAGCCCAGCCAAAATTATTAAAGTTAGAAACATGAAATTTTGGGGATATGTTCGTTGTATGTCGAAAAAGTCCACTAAGGAAAGAGTTTTGAATATTCAGGTTCTAAATAGGTGTTAAGGGGGGTAAACGTGCATTTCATTGAATAACAATATCTCACGAGTGGTTTCATTTGGGGATGTGATACTTGGCATATATACTAATCATTAAAAATAAGCTGACACATGTCTAATGGTTTTTCGATGTAGTGTATATTATGAGGTGAAAGGGATGAAAAGTGGGGGTTGAAAGATTCCTAACGGACCGTGTATCTCTTAAACGACATAGGCGAGGAGTTTGAAACTCGGAGGAAATCAATCAGCTTAAAAATAAATAAATAAATAAATAAATAAGTAAAATAAATATGTGTTCGACCGTTTTTCATAAATCCAATTTAAGGGGAATATGGGGAGGGGTGAAATTCTGGAAGAAAAACGTCCCCTAAGGAAGTATTTTTGGATGTTCACTCTCATCGACCAACCCAGACGATTAAAGTTAGAAGAATGATATTTTGGGGATATGTTTGTTGTGTGTCGAAAACGTCTACCAAGGAGGGATTTTTGGATATTCAGGTTCTAAAGGGGTGTTAATGGGGTGAAACTTGCATTTCATTGAATAACAATATGACACGACTATGACGCGAGCGAAGCGAGGCTAAAAATGAGATGATGTGCGTCTATGTATTACTCAATCACGCAAGTACCACTGGTCCGATTTACATGAATTTTACATGGAAGTAGGTAATTTACCTGGTTAACATATAGGTTACTTTTGATTTCAATACTTTGTACTATTTAAAGATGGCGACCATTTTAGTGACTTCACTACACCCTTTGGTTTCAAACTTTCATATTTCCAGTTCAAATAAAAAGTGAACGCTAAGAAATAGCAAACTTTTGATGGCATATGCGAGGTTCAAAATTGCATTTTCTATCCGAAAGGTATCTCCAACCGTAAGCGAGTAAAACCTAAATGTGTGCTATAAAACACGGTCAACGCAGAGCGGTGTAGTTGGACAAAATGTTCCATCCTTAATCTCCCTCTGCGCAGCACCTCGCCTATCCCCTGTTTTAACTGTCTCCTTCATATTTTAATTTATTTATGATGCGTAGCGAAGCACGGGTACTTCAGCTAGTAGTCTCTAAAAGCCAGAGTAGTAAAAAGGGACGTAAAACCAATAACATTATCTTTTTACCACAAAAAGGTCGTTCCACTAACTAAACTTGTGTGAAGCTAAATGTCTAGGTTAGATTTCGTTGGAACGCTCTATCAAAGTTCCAACGTTCACCACTATGTATCATTGGCATCTGGTAGTGATAGTTGGAACTACTTGAAATTGAACGGAACTTGTAGCTCACCCCATGGGTGTCCGCTAGAAGCAGCTGCCGCCTCTTCGATCCGAACATGTCCTCGGACACTCCCGGCACTAAAAGCCATACGATAAATAAATAAATAAATAAATAAATAAATAAATTAATTAAAAACACAAAAATAACGGCTATAAGTATCAACGTAACAGTAATATAATAGAATTAACGTCCTTACTTTCTGTTAGAGGTAACGCTTTATTACACAACCCTGCTATTTTGGTAACGGTAGCTGTGACAGTGTGACTTAGCCAACAAGGTCACTATTAAAGCTGTCCCTACCAAAGTAGTTTCAATTCAAGCATTGTGTCACATCCTGACGGATTAACGCAATAACGTCGTGACGTCATCCTCTTGTTTATGGCGCTAAATGTCGCCTTCTTTGACCTACCCCATGCTAAATAATGTTTCCCGTCCGGTTCTATAACTTTATGTTTCACGCGCAGAACACCGCTGAATAGAACAAGTTAACTTCGTTTCATGTCGTAAACAACGCGAAACGTTGACCTTGACTCATCCAGTAGACCACCAACGTCGAACCACCTTCCTTGTACGGTAAGTTCCACGGTTCGGTTGCACCTCCTTACCTTGCACGAAAATGCGTGAATCCACACTTTCAATTCGAAGATGGGTCACAACATCGAATAGGGGCCGATAACCGCGATAATAATAATAATAATAATAATAATAATAATAATAGAGGAAAGTCGCCATATATGGGGAGGTTTCCTTAAATGGGGAAGTAGTATTTTGTCATTTAGTAGATGGTGTAACCTTGCGGTGAATACGTTAAATTGTTGCCCATGTGCTGCGTGGGTAACGCACAAAGTTGCCGTTAGCTGCACATCATAGCCATTTTGTTATTGAAGTTTGCTGTTCTACATCGTTGTGAAATATTTCTCAGTTTTCTGAATTCGTACGAATTGATAAGAAAATGTAGGTGAATTAATTTTCTAAATGTGTTTGTATATACAGTCAGAGGCTTTGGTTCAACGTACTATTGTAGTATTTTGTCTTAGTCTGTAAATTTCTCGGAGGTAAAATGTTAAAGCATGGACACTGAGATAGCCTAATGTGGGGAGTTCATTGTCCCCTAATATGGGGAACCCCATATTACGTCCTATTGGATGTAATGGAATAGTTCAGCTCTTACTAAGTGGCATATCACTTAATTTTACACACATCAAAAAAAGTTTTGCATCACCTCGGTTCCAAGAGTTCCGGAACCTTTAAATACAAAGGGAATAGAGATCAACACAAACAACATTTCAGCTCGTTTTATTGCTCATGAGACCCACACATTGCATGTTGTACCATCATACAGCTAGACTTTCAGCATTTGTGGTCCAGATTGCAGTACACACCACTACCTCTAATACCCAGTAGCACGTCCTCTTGCATTGATGCATGCCTGTATTCGTCGTGGCATACTATCCACAAGTTCATCAAGACACTGTTGGTCCAAATTGTCCCACTCCTCAACGACAATTCGGCGTAAATCTCTCAGAGTGGTTGGTGGGTCAAGACGTCCATAAACAGCCCTTTTCAACATATCCCAGGCATGTTCGATAGGGTTCATGTCTGGCGAACATGCTGGCCACTGTAGTCGAGCGATGTCGTTATCTTGAAGGAACGCATTCACAAGATGTGCACGATGAGGTCGAGAATTGTCGTCCATGAAGACAAATGCCTCTCCAATATTCTGCCGATATGGTTGCACTATGGGTCGGAGGATGTCATTCAGGTATCGTAAAGCCGTTTCGGAGCCTTCCATGACCACCAGTGGCGTACGTCGGCCCCACATAATGCCACCCCAAAACATCAGGGAACCACCACCTTGCTGCACTCGCTGGACAGTGTGTCTAAGACGTTCAGCCTGACCAGGGTGCCTCCAAACACGTCTCCGACGATTGTCTGGTTGAAGGCATATGCGACACTCATCGGTGAAGAGAACGTGATGCCAATTCCGTGGGGTCCATTCAGCATGTTGTTGGGCCCATCTGTACCGCGCTGCATGGTGTCGGGGTTGCAAAGCTGGACCTCGCCATGGACGTCGGGAGTGAAGTTGCGCATCATGCAGCCTATTGCGCACAGTTTGAGTTGAAACACGACGTCCTGTGGCTGAACGAAACGCATTATTCAACATGGTGGCATTGCTGTCAGGGTTCCTCCGAGCGGCAATCCGTAAGTAGCGGTCATCCACTACAGTAGTAGCCCTTGGGCGGCCTGAGCGAGGCCTGTCATCGACAGTTCCTGTATCTCTGTACCTCCTCCATGTCCGAACAACATCGCTTTGGTTCACTCTGAGACGCCTGGAAACTTCCCTTGTTGAGAGCCCTTCTTGACACAAAGTAACAATGCGGACGCGATCGAACTGCGGTATTGACCTTCTAGGCATGGTAGAACTACAGACAACATGAGCAGCGTACCTTCGTCCTGGTGGAATGACTGGAACTGATCGGCTGTCGTACCCCCTCCGTCTAATAGGCCCTGCTCATGCATGGTTGTTTACATCTTTGAGCAGTTTTAGTGACATCTATGAACAGTCAAAGGGACTGTATCTTGGATACAATATACACAGTCAACGTCTATATGCCGGAGATCTGGGAACCGAGGTGATGCAAAACTTTTTTTGATGTGTGTAGATGCCGGGAAGGAAGAAATGGGTTGGTGAGCTGTTTGGTCGTGCGTATATGAAGGCAGCAACTGTTGAAAATGTAGGAGGGTTCCGTAAATCTGGGTTTTATCCGTGCAATAAGAACATCTTCCAGGACCATGATTTATCGTACCTCTCAGTAGAGGTACAACATGGAAATCTAGATCTTCTCCTCGAAACAAAAGTGGTGACATTTCACCAAAGGCCAAAGGGGGGCAGTCTACTAGTTCGAGCTGTCGAGATCCTTCCAATCCCAAATTGGCTGCTAACAGGGGAAATGGATTGTGTGATGGAGCTGCAGAGTTAATAAACAAATAGTTCTCCCCAAGTGTTCATGCCTTCCCTCGTGCCCCACACTCGCCCCGAAGAGGCGACAGACAGATGTAAACAGTTGGCAGCGCACTCACATTAATTCAAAACAAGAGTGCTGGGCTTACGCATTGTGTGTAGAATTAGAGACAGGTTGTTTTGTTTGGAAGTTCGGCAACAGGAAACTAGGACTGTTATTAACTTAAATTTGTTCATTTTTGTATTTTTGTACTATTTATGTTCATGATTTTATTACATTGTCAGAATTAGTGCTTTAATTAGAAGGGCATATTATTCAGTGTATCTATTATAAATAAAAACTGTGAGGTTTCTCACCTCCCCATATTACGAACCCCAGTTGCCTAATATTGTGAAAGTGCACTTTTTTAGTTAACAATAATATCAGAGGGCATTACAACATCAAAAGTGCCCATAAAGAACTCCCCATATCACCATAGAAGACATTCATGACCGCAGCATTTGTAGAGAAAAATAAGAGACAATCAGTCTGAAAGACTCTCTCAAAGCCAAAGACTTTTGACATGTTAGATGAACAAGACACAATTAGAACGCTAGAAAGTTACAAGTCATGAGGGAGCTGGAGCGCGCGGTGAAAGGAGGGAGCTGGCTAGATGACGCCACGCTCGCAGTGTCGTTGCCGTCTCGTAACGCCAGAGCTCACCAGTGAACTCAGTACACATGCACCAAACGGTACTATGACGTCACACACCTCAGTGCATTCTCAGTACATTTCGTGACGTCGCCGTAACGTAACGACGAAGCGACCCGGAATCCAATATTCGATGAATTTTGTTTTCAAAATGTTGATTTTGAAATCTGTGATAAATTCACTTTCCGTTTGAGTTTACATTTTGACAACATTCAAACCGGAAGTATTTTAATTAATTATTTCTTATGGCAAGCCTCCGTGGCTTAGGCGGCAGCACGCCGGCCTCTCACCGCTGGGTCCGTGGTTCAAATCCCGGCCACTCCATGTGAGATCTGTGCTGGACAAAACGGAGGCAGACAGGTTTTTCTCCGGGTACTCCGGTTTTCCCTGTCAAAATTTCATTCCAGCAACACTCTCCACTATCATTTCATTTCATCTGTCATTCATTTAATCTTGCCCCAGAGGAGTGCGTCAGGCCTCGGCAGCCGGCACAGTCCATATCCTCGCCGCTAGATAGGGGCTTCATTCATTCCATTCCTGACCCGGTCGGAGACTGGACGCAGGCTGTGGATTTTCATTCATTTCTTATGGCATGCGTTGCTTTTATGTATAAGTATTGCACCTTAAAATGTTTTTTCCCATAAATTGATTTTCTTTAATACAGAACGATCCATATACACCTGAACAACTTGAATGGGTCATAATTTCCCTGTAAAAGCTCGTAGAAACGGGAAATTTCGACTTGTTATTTTTTAAAATAAAAATGTATTTATTTAATTATTCTTCTTCCTCTACTTCCTTTTATCATTTTAAATTATCTTGTCGACTCTGGCGTTACGCTGAGGTCTGGCGTTACGTTACGGTGACGGGACGAAATGTACCGAGAATGCACTGAAGTGTGTGACGTCATAGTGCGATGTAGCAGCCGAGTACCAAGAAGGCTGTGCGAGAACAATCAAGTAGGAAGTGAAGAAACAAAATAGAATCTTGAAACTCTGTTCTCGCACTGCCTTCTTGGTACTCGGCTGCTAGCATTTAAAATGATATAAAGTCCAGTCTTTCAGACTGACTATCAGTCTCTTCATCATCATCATCATCAAATTATTCTTCTTCTTCTTCTTCTTCTTCTTCTTCTTCTTCTTCTTCTTCGATTTTGACCTACTTTGGACCACGAGAAACAATTGACTTCCTGGTTAGTCCTTCTTTCTTTTCCCAGAACTTCATATTTTCGGTGTGGTTTCTCTTCCACTCTGGGGGGGGGGGGGGGGGGGGCGTGGTGGTGCAGCGGTCAAGCTCTTTGCCTCTCACCAAGGCGGACTGGGTTCGATTCCCGGTCAATACATGTGAGATTTTCGAAGTGAAATGCCATGTCCTGTGGTTCGGATTCCACGGGGATCTGGAGGTCCCGTGACTCATGATCACGAGATTAATGGTCACGTTAAACTACAATCTTCCTCTCTTCCGACCACATGTTCTTGGCTTTTCTACTTTGCTTTTCTTGGAACCGCATGAATTTATCAATCGTAGCTTGAAATAATGTACCTCCGTAATCCAAATCTCTTTTAGACTGATCCCAACTTATGCTGCTCTCGTGGCTAATTCCTCAATTTTTCATTTTTTTTTCACGTTTGTTCCAGGATAAGGGTACCTTTTGCCCCAAAACGAACTGATATGGCCTCAGACGTTCTAATAAATATTTCAAGTGTGTTTTGGACGTCGAAATTAGTCGAAAATAATATAACACATGCAATATGTTGTAGATTCCTTATTTTTCAAATTTGTTGACGTTTCTTAAAAAATAACGGTATTTTTGCCCCGAAATGTACTTATATGCCTTCAGACGTTCAAATAAATATTTTAGTTGTGTTTAGGATGCCAAAATTAGTCGAAAACAAAACAACGCACCCCACACTTACCAAATTTAGTTTTTTTTTCGTATCTTTTTAACGCTTGTTAAAAAATGGCCGCCATCTTGGAATCTAAGGGACATTTTCGGCGCTTCCTCTTCTAGAATCATCAAACACAGTGTCATCAACAAACCTGCCAAGCGACGTGTTATAGGATGTACCGCACCAACTACTGTATATGTCCTTTCTTGTACCATCCACCCATTTTGTAGTCGCATTTATCTTGGTAATGTAGTTGAACATTTTCTTCGTTAGTCGACTCTCGCTCATTCCCGTGAGGTGTCCATAAAACCTTATTCTCCTCTTCCGTATGGTATCTGTGATTTTCTCTGTTTGTCTGGATAAACATTCGATTCTCTTCTTCCACCATGTAACAAAGTTATTCCCTCGGGTCCTAAGATCTTCCTCAAGACTTGTATTTATTTACTAGCAACCCACGCCGGCTTCGCCCGGTATCCTTAACTGTGTACTCAGCGTAAGCTTCCCGAGGTGAACAGCTAAACTCCTAACATACTCTTCTCTGAAGTCTTAACTCGACACAACTTGACAGTCGTGTCTAAAGCTGGGGTGACAGGCTCGCCCACTAGCTCGTAAACTCGCTCCGAAGCTAGTAATTTAAATTTCCACTAAATGGAAATTGCTGGAAGAAATGATAACTTAAAAACCCTTATAGTGGGCGATGTATTAAAGATAGAGATATGCTGTCACGGACTTTTTTTTTTTGCAGAACTTTTCATGCTGAACAATTCTTGCACTCACATTATATAGATAATTTTAACGATTTACTCAGCTTAAGCATAAAAGGCGCACGGTCGGCAGGTATTTTTTTTCCGACTCGACTCGACTCACTGAAATCGTTACTGCTCGGCTTCGTTTGGTTATAAATGAGTGCTTTTCTACAGAAACCTTCCTCGAGATATCCTTTACAGAATGGTGAAAACCGCATCAAAATCCATCCAGTAGTTCTCGAGATTACCCGTGACATCCAAGAATCGGGGAATTTGTTTTATACGGGTACTAAGTAGAGAGATGAAATTGATTGGTGCAAAATGAGGGTAGTTATCGTGCCCACAAGAAAAAGATTACAGTGAAACCTCTCTAAAAGACCACCCCTCTTAAAGACCGATTTTTCTTGCACCCGATTTAAAACCTCATAAGATCAATGTATTTGTTACCTCAATTTAAGGACCACCCCTCTCCCCGACCAAAGACCAGGCATTTCTCAGTCTGACCTCTTTCAAAAGACCACTTCTCGTCTGTCTTCCCATTGGAGATGGTGATGAAGGTGATGATGTAAACAATGGTTCTGTTGGCACAGAACTGCATCAGCATACAATGTCATTAGAAAAAGGGTTATGTAATGTATAAAAATACAAAAAAAAACGGCTCTCTTAGAAGATTGTTCGAACCCAGAACAAATTAATTGCATTTCGAACTCACTCACAGATATTCTAGAAAGTGAAATTGTTAAAAAGAAAGATGTGCTAATCTGAAACAGAGATCAATTCGTAACTTTTTTAAATGACAGTGCTCAGAACATAACTAATTGTAATTGAAATGAAAATCCACAGCCTGCTTCCAGTCTCCGACCGGGTCAGGAATGGAATGAATGAAGCCCCCATCTAGCGGCGAGGATATGAACTGTGCCGGCTGCCGAGGCCTGACGCACTCCTCTGGGGCAATGATGAAATGAATGACAGATGAAATGAAATGATAGTGGAGAGTGTTGCTGGAATGAAATGTTGACAGGGAAAACCGGAGTACCCGGAGAAAAACCTGTCTGCCTCAGTTTTGTCCAGCACAGATCTCACATGGAGTGACCGGGATTTGAACCACGGACCCAGCGGTGAGAGGCTGGCGTGCTGCCGCCTAAGCCACGGAGGCTTCGCAACTAATTGTAATTAATTTGTACTAAATGTGAACCAATGCAGTGTTCCTACTGTACTTTATTAATAATGCAGTATAACATTATTTTTAATGCCTACCCCTATTAAGAGACCACCCCTCTAAAAGACCAGCTTTCCATGGAACCGTCAATGGTCTCTTAATAGAGGTTTCACTGTACATGAATAATATATAAACTTTTGAACTGATGGTGGTTTTTGTGTATGGAGGATGTGAAACGCGAAGATATGTCGATATTTTCCGGAAGTTGCAACATGCAACATGGCATCCATTGCAGTAGGTACTGTAGCTTTCTAATGAAATCTACCTAAAACAGAAATCCAGCTAAGTATCACGTGAGATGTTTGAGGGACGCCCTGTAGCCACTCTAATCTTCTTATGTGTCACCTTCAGTGTTCCTTTATCACGTTACACATTGAATAATTCATGATGGCGACACACAGTGTCTACTTTCAGACAAGTGACATTTAAGTCGCCTCTCTTCTTCATCCTGGTCTGACTCCTCTGGTACTAGACATTCTGAGGGTCTACCTTACCACAGCGGCCGGATATTTAAGAGCCTTATGAATAAGGTTGACGCCTCCGTGCTGTAGTGGTCAGCGTGCTTAGCTACCACCCCGGAGGTCCGAGGTTTAATTCCAGGCTCTGCCACGAAATTTGTAAAGTAGTATGAGGACTGGAACGGGGTCTACTCAGCCTCGGGTGGTCCAAATGAGCAGAGGGGGTTCGATTCCCACCTCAGCAAAGTAGTTTTCAGTGGTTTCCCACTTCATCTCCAATCAAATGCCGGACCGGTTCCTATCGTAAGGCCACGGCCGCTTCCTTCCCTCTTTCTTGCCTATCCCTCTCAATCTTCCCATCCCTCATGACGCCCCTGTTCGCTTTGTAGGTGAGGCCACCTGGACGACGTGCTCGTCCCATCTCCCCAGTTGTATCTCCCGCCCAGGTGTTTCAAGCTCCAGGACACTGACCTGGAGGCGATAAAGATGGGACCCCTCGCTGAGTCCGAGGGAAACGCCAATCTGGAGGGTAAACCGACTAAATGGAGCACCACGGCCACGCAGGCAGTAAGTCCGGAGATCGCTGGTTCGAACCCCGGCAACGGGATTTTCACACTCCCCTTCCCCCCCAGTCAAATGCCGGAATAGTACCTTCCTTCAAGTCCCGGGCGGGGCAACTACCTTATCCCTGTCCCTAAGCTATCCGCAACATTTTTCACCATGCGGATATAGTTTGCATGGCTGTGCGGATAGTGGATAATGTTTGGAGTAATTTTGCGGATAGCTTGCTCATATCAGATTTTTTCCGTTATGTTTTTTTTATTTCATGACAAATGTAAGATGATTATTTAAGCTAATCTCATTCAAATTATGTCATTAAGCATAATTAACACTCTGAACGGACTGTAGTGTGTTGAATTGTAATTGAGGTAGGATTTGCACAGTAGGCCAAAATCGACAGAAGACGACGACGACGAAGAAGAAGAAGAACCGGGATTCCCCACCCTATCACAACAGTTGCAGGTGAAGACGGAACAAGCCCTCCGGTGAGACTGCGTATACTGCGACATGAATGGTCTGTCAACCCAACACGTCCCGCAAGGGCAGACCCGCATAGCTCGCCACTGCGGAGAGAATTTGCGGACACACTGTTGTTGTGGAAACAGGATCGGGCTGATCGTGTTGGAGGGAAAGATAATCGCGATAATGTAATCCTGTTGTGTTTAGACGTCCCAAATTAATCTGGATCGGGGCCTGATCGGGATCGTGACTGGAACGTCTGAACAGAGTATTACGCTGGGTAAACTGTTAAAGATACCGGGCGAAGCCGGGGTGGGTTGCTAGTTCGAAAATAAATCCTAGGTTGCATTATTTATTTATTTATCTATTTATCGTATGGCTTTTAGTGCCGGGAGTGTCCGAGGACATGTTCGGCTCGCCAGAAGCTGTAGCTGCTTCAAGCGGACACCCATGGGGTGAGCTACAAGTTCCGTTCAATTTCAAGTAGTTCCAACTTTCACTACCAAATGTTACTGAACCTAGTGGTGAACGTTGAAACTTTGATAGAGCGTTTCAACGAAATCAAACCTAGAAATTTAGCTTCACACAAGTTTAGTTAGTGGAAGGTTCTTTTACATGCCATGACCGCCGGCTTTACTTCCCCTCCGAAGGAAGGCATACTGAAGGATTTTAACACTCTTAAAAAATCCGACGACTTCGGCTGGGTTTGAACCCGTGATCTTGCTACCAACTACGCCACCGAAGCCGCTGTATCGCTGTATCGCTGCAGCTGCGTGACGTGGTTTGGCTTATAACTGAGAAATGACTGGATGTATTTTATCGCAAGGCAGTATTCTCACGGAAGTGAAGCGAGTTTGAAATAAAGGAGTTCTTTAAATAAAAACTGGGTTTGTTTCTATCAATGGACTGCTTGTTTACTTTGTGTCCCACTGAGTGGGCGGCTCCAGACTGCAGACCTACGACACTGGTGATTAAACTACTGTTCTATTCTCAGCACACACTCGGTCATTATTGATACTGAGATATTTATCTTGAACTATCACAAATAAACTTACTCGTGAAGGTCGTTTTCAAGTATTGATTTTGTTGCGGTCTTCATCTTCGTAAACTTAACTAAAAAGAATAATATTGTAGTATTGTAGATCCACTTTCTGTTCATTCGTTTCCTTGCATTTCTTTTGCTGCTGTTGTTTCTTACTTCACAGCCATCCTCAACATGCCTCACCAAGTACCATTAAAACAAGAAGAAGAAGAAGAATACAATACACGATGATGATGATGATAATTGTTGTTTTAAAGGGCCTAACATCTAGGTTATCGGCCCCTAATGGTTTGGGTGATCATGAAAATGAAAACGAACCTATAAGTAAATTAAAACTAACTACAGCTTACAAGCTAGAAGTGCTGAGCTTCTGTGCCCAAGATAGCGGGTTCAAACCCGGCCAAAGCCGTCGGATTTTTAAGAGCGTTAAAAATCCCTCAGTATGTCTTCCTTCGGAGGGGAAGTAAAACCGGCAGTCCCATGTCATAGATTTATGGCATGTTAAAGAACCTTCCACGAATTACACGTGTGTGAAGCTAAATTGGATAGGTTAAGAATGTAAACAACGCTCTTAGGATCCTACGTTCGTTGCCAAGAGCCGACTGCGGTGGCGTCTAGTAGCTAAGTTCTGAACTAGGCCTGGTAGTCGTTGACGGTGGCGTTTGGCGACAAAAGTAGGAACTATTTGAAAAATTCAAAGTTGCAGTCCTTACTTGAATTTAAAAAAACAGATACACACACTAATTCAGCCATCACAATTAACACCGGTTATCAGACAGATTCTACACACACCCAAAGTACACGGGGCTACATGACCGCGTTGTCGCAGCCCCTAAACTAAGAAATTAACTAGCCAACCACGCTAGAAGAAGAAAATGAAAAACAAAATAATAATAAGGAAAATAAAAGAAAGGGGGTGAAATGCCCTCAACCCTCGAAGAATGAGGAATGAGGGACTTAGAAATAAGTAGAGCCAGGGAAGGCAGATAAGAAGGTGAAAGAGGAGACGGCCTGCCCCAAAGACAATGGAAAAAGGGGAAAAACCAGACCCAGCTCAGCACCCCTTGGGGTCACTAACTCCCGAACTCACCAGCCGTGCCCATGAGAGTGTAGCTCTATCCAGGGTGCACCAGAAGTGGTGGGGGCTACAAACATCCTGCCTCCTTGAGTGCCTTGAACAGAAGGCAATAGATACTTGAAAGAGAAACAAGAGGTCTGACCGCTCGAAGAATGAGGAATCTGGAAAGATGAGTGAGAAGGCCCAATTAAGGCGGGAAAGGAAATGACTCTCTTGGCCTCGGATACCCTAATACCATTGGCGTCGGAAGAGAACGAGTTGACCAAGAGAGGTAGACAGGAAAGAAGATGGAGAGGGGCCCGGCACATGTAAGTGGAAGCAATGCCAGACTCCCGTGGCCGCCAATCCACGTCCCACTAGATGTGAGCCCCTGGGGGATACAATAAATGAACTACCACCTTTGCAAGAATATGTGCAAATCCAAATCCTTCTCAATGAATCTCAAACTCAAACATTACAGTACTGTAGTGAGACCATCAGTAGCCTACTATATGCCTCAGAATTCCTAAATATGGTCAGAAAAGGACAACTCCGGAAATTGGAGCTGAAGAACCGGAAGATTCTGCGAAAAATCATAGGAAGACAAGAGTACAGAATCAGGCACAACAATGAACTGTATAAACAAGTAGAGATCATTACAACTGCTATGAGGAAGAGGGGGCTGATCTTCTATGGTCATATTGTGAGAATGGTTAATCAGAGACTAACCTCCAGAATTTCCAACAATATCTCTAGAGGGAAAGCAACTAACGCCAAGTGGACGAAACTAGTCAGTGTGTGTGTGTGTGTGTGTGTGTGTGTATGTGTGAGGGAGGGGGGGGGGGGCGTAGGATTGGAAAGGAGGTGGCAGTGGCCCTAAGTTAGGAATCATCCCCGGCACTTACCTGGAGTAGAAGTTAGAAACCACAGATAAACCACTGAGGTGGAAATCGAACCCGCCTCTTCTCAGTTTTGCCTCAAGAGGCTGAGTGTACCCCGTTCCAGCCTTCAGACCAGGATTACATTTCTTGGCAGAGCCAGGATTCGAACCCAGACCTCCGAGGTGGCAGCCAACGATGCTAGCCACTACACCACGAGGTGTTTGAGGTAATACTGGAAGCCACCTCTTCTCAGCTTTGCCGTAAGAGGCTGAGACTAGAATTAAATATCTTGGCAGAGCGAGGATTCAAACCCGGATCTCAGTGGTGACAGCGAAGAATGCTAGTCACGAAGTGGACTTACGAATAAACATCAATCATCTGTAGCTTTATCTGCAGATCAGCCAGATACCTACAGCGGCTAGCATTAGGGTGCACGGCACACGGTTGCTATGGTTACCAAGATACACACACGGTAGCAGGGGGCCGTGTGTTCCTAGCGGGTCTGGCGCTTTGTGGCTGATCACAGGTGGCTTTGATCTCCTGCTGTTCACACATCTCTATTGATCCACGATACACATTAACTGCTGCTGACCAACATTACTAGTCTGTCCCTTTAGGGCCAAAGAAAAGTCTCCAAACAGAACATTGTGTAATACCTAGTGATGTGGGCCGGGCAAATGCCCAGTGGGCAGGACATCTATAAATGACCATTTGCCCGGGCATTTTCCCAAAGCAGTTTTAAGCGCCCAAAATCTGGGCATTATTATTATTATTATTATTATTATTATTATAATAATTATTATTATTATTTTGCTTTTTAATACTTGTGATTGTTACTAGAGCTTCTAAAGCCTAATAAAAACCATTAATCAAAGGTACATTTCATGGATAAACTAGTAATGCCCGAATATGCTAATAATAATTTAATTATCCTGTGCCAATGTTGTCAATAACATCTAAATGGGGATTATGTATATCTGGTTTGAACAAAACATTGTATTACTGAGTTAGGCCTGCAGGCCTAGTCATTTAAATGTAGGAATATTGTAGGGGCACCTGTTACATCTGCTGCCACAGAGCGGACCTTTAGCACTTTTGGTTGGATTCAAAGTAAAAAAAAAACAGACTTACATCTTAGAGGGTTGCCAAGTTGACTTATCTAGCCTACAATTGGAAGCTGATGAATGAGGAGAATGTAACATATAAGCGTAAGCCCGACAAAATTACTGAATAGACTCGTCAGAGTAATCCAAAACAAGGAGAAGAAACCCCAACACCCAGTCAAGAACGAATTATAGGCCTAGAGGAAGATTCAGAATCAGAACTGTCAGAAGAATCAGAGCCAGAACTACTTGAAAGTTCAATATAAAAAAAGAGATGAAGACGGTACAGAAACAGAAGAAAGTGATTAAGATACCCAAGAACACAAAACATTCATTTATTATTAATTTCATATTTAAATATATGTACTGTACCTCATGTCGTCATTTGTTTCATTTTTAACTTATACTGTTAATGTAATAGCATACATTATGTATTCAGTATTAGTCATTTGTCAGTAAAATAGTGTATTAAACTCATTTAAGCATTATAAAGATGTGTTGATGTGTTAACTGAATTTTTTCCCCCAATTACACAATAAACATTCATAGGCATACGCAAATTGTTATGTATAAAAATCCACTTGAGTTGAGAGGCTATAGAAAAATATTAGGACTACTTTTCCATCAATATAAATTAAATAATTTTGTATATTAAATATGTATACTGTATACATATAGGTATGGATAAATATTTAGAATACATATATGGCTAAAACAATATTTATATAAGCGTTGCATTATGAATATGTTTTTAAAAGAGGTAAATGCCCAAAATGCCTGGACATTTATGGGTTTTGGGCATTTATCCTGGGCATTTGCCCCGACTTATAAATGCCCAGACATTTTACATCACTAGTAATACCATTCCTCAAAATTATAGCCTGGATGTTATTCAGATTCCATAACGAAGATTTGTTGTTGTTGATTGATTGGTTGGTTCCTCAGTTAAGAGGCTACGACAACGCGGTCATGTAGCCCCGTGTACTTTGGGTGTGTGTAGAATCTGTCTGATAACCGGTGTTATTTGAAATGGCTGTATTAGTGATCTGTTTTTAATTCAATACGGACTGCAGACATTCGATTTTCAAGTAGTTCCTACTTTGGCTACCAAACACCACCGTCAACGACAACTAGTTTTGAACTTGATCACTAGATACCACCGCAGTCGGCTCCTGGCTCTATGACATGGGACCGCCGGCTTTACTTCCCTTCCGAAGGAAGGCATACTGAGGGATTTTTAACGCCCTTAAAAAATCCGACGACTTCGGCCGATTTGTTGTTATTGATTGATTGATTTAGGGGCTTTGCCATATCGTGGTCATGAAGCCCCGTGTACTTGGGTGTGTGTAAATATTTGTCAGATAACTAGAGCTCTGCGTGGATAAACAAACTGTTATCCGCATCCGCCCCACATCCACAATGTCTGTTATCCGAATCTACTGGCATTGCAATAATATTTTTATATACAGTAGATAAAGCATAAAGTATTAAAGCAACGCATTTAAACTTTTAAGGAGAAAGTCGTTCCCCTAGGCCATGGATGTCATGTGCTATGTTTAAAATGAATATTATACAGTCAGTATTGCAACCCTTTTCAGTTCGGAGTGTTAATTATCTAGTATATAATACGCCAAGTTCATCCGACAAAAAACTCAAGCTCCCGAACCAGAAGGAGTTAGAAGGTGCGTTTTATGCCAAAAACTTCGAAATCGTTTAAATAGTACGGGAAAAATCTTGCATTTCTTGAAAAGTCATCGGAAATATATTTATTTGTTTATAAAGTGGTTTTAAACAAATAAAAAAGATGATAGCCCCTGTCAGAACTGTGTCACGTCCAGCCCGCATAACAACAAGGCTTGGCGGGTAGTCTGTACACATGGGGCGCACACAACCCATTGTGCATTGCAAAGAATATTCAAACAGAATTATCCGCAACAGTGACTAATTGCACTCTGATTTCACAAATATCGACAATTTGCTTTAAAAGTGCGTAAATTAAACAAATAAACATATTTATAGAAGCCCGCATAACAGTAAAGTCAGGCGGGTGGTTAATGAACATGCGATATTCCTCGCACAGGGTCCCTAGTTTTTTTAAATTATTTTATTTATTAATATTTTTCAGCGTAAGTGCAGGGTGTGTCCGAGGACATGTTCGGCTCGCCAGAGTTTGTAGCTGGTTCTATGTGGACA
Organism: Meconema thalassinum; assembly: GCA_946902985.2. Lineage (NCBI taxonomy): Eukaryota > Metazoa > Arthropoda > Insecta > Orthoptera > Tettigoniidae > Meconema > Meconema thalassinum. The sequence continues at coordinate 125,308,905 of OX336398.1, forward strand.
CCCATGGGGTGAGCTACAAGTACCGTCGCGTGTGGAGTGTTTTCTGGGAAGGAGATGTGAATGTAAGGACGAAGAATTGGAAGGTAACGACTGTGGCCTATAGTTAGGGCCCAACCCCGGCATTTGCCTGGAATGAAGATGGGAAACCACAGAAGACCATCTTCAAGGTTGCCAGTGGGGGGATTCGAACCTCCTCGTCTCCCGGATGTGAGCGACTGCTTGCAGCCACGCCGTAACGACCACGGCTAACTCACCCGGTATAATTTGAATGAGATTAGCTTAAATCATCATTTGTCATGAAAAATAAAAAAATAAAAACCGGAAAAAGAGATGTCATAAACTTTTCTTCTTTTCTTAGTCGTTTACCCTCCAGGTTGGTGGAACTCACGGACTCAGCGAGGGAACTCACCACTACCGCCTCTACGGGCAGTGTTCTAGAACTGGGAACATCTAATCGGAGGGGATACAATTGGTGAAGTGTGATTGGCACCTCGCCCAGGCGGCCTCACCTGCAAAGCGAACAGGGGCCTCATGAGGGAAGGTAATGGAAGGTCAGGATGGATAGGCAAGGAAGAGGGAAGGAGGCGGCCGTGGCCTTGAAGAAGGTACTGCCCCCGTAATTGAATTATATAGAGACCACGGTGGCTATATTGAAATTATAATGAGAGTTATGGCTGTCATAGTTATGACGTGGGTAGTCATGACGTAAGCACGGATGACGCAAATGTTATGCCAGCAGGCTACTTGAGCTGAGATTCTCAGTGACGTCAGCAGTTAGTCGAGAATGTTCCAAGATTTACGACGCAGTCGCAGGAAACGAGGAATTCTGCTGAGGAAGAAACTATGCTATTGGAGGGGAGGCTTGAACCAATGAACGATAGTTTCAAGGAAGACGGAGATTGCTGAAACTATGGTATTTTTATTACTTTTGGAATGCAGAATTGTGGAAATCCATTTGCAGTAGAGGCATTGATTTGGAATTTTGGTGAAATTTATTTTCAGTTTTTGAATTCTGAAAATCCGTCATGTATTAACGAAGTTGGAACTTTTAGCGATGACGCAGTATCACGCTCTGGAAGGGATGGAAACGCCCCTCGTGAAGTTAATAAAAGGGCTAGCGCAGAAGAGAGGAGTCTCTTTCATTCTCCGATCATTCTCAGATCTCATTCTCAGATCATCGAAGTATAATTGTGAAAGTTCTTTTCTTATACATTCATTATAGTGAGACGTCGAAGTGAACAGTAGTGAAAAGAGTCGTCTGTATAACGCGTGGCGAAGCCACTATATTAACGAGATCCAGGTCAAACTAGGTGAAGTTGAGACGGACCTTAGAACGCTTCTGCAAGTTTAGCTTCGAACAGTTAGCGGTCGCCGATAAGCTAATTGTATTGTGCAGTGCTACATAAAGTAATAGAGAAAAGCTGAACAATTTCGACCGATTAGTTTGAAGGATATTAGCAGTTTTATACGACTGACAAAAGTGATTATCTCGCCACAAGAGAAGCACTATTGTATAGCCAGAATCAACGCCACGGCTTACGCTGCGAGTGGAATAGAAATACTTCAGATTACTTTGTTACACAACGCTACAGTATAATGGAGCAATTTAATACGGCAGTTTGTTCTTCTAAGACTACAACCGAAGAGCAGATGGAAGGCTAAAAGACTTAATGCAATTGGGACATTTTTCAACGGAGTAAGATAGCAACATGGAACTTCGCTAATTGCTATTCCACACAAGCGAACATGTGGTGAATACCATCTACACCCATGTTTCGTGATTAAAGGCTGAATACCATCGAACAGCCATGAAATGATTTCATACTCTTTCAATATGAATAATTTCTTCGGAAATTTCTACAAAACTTCATGGCGATTGTCTACTGGAACTTCAGGGAATTTTTCAAGAGAGGTCAGGGATATCCCGACTCACAAAGAAGATTATTGCCGGAAGGATGTCTATTCGTCTTCGAGGAGCAGAGCGATTCACGGAGAAGGAAGCAGTTCGATTCTCCGAGGGTGCTATTTCCTATTTCGAGGATGGAGATCAGCTTTAACTTGGTGAAATGGATCCATCAGCAGTCTTCTTTGGGGAATTTTCCTCTGGATCGTCAATCGGCAGATAAGGTAGTCGTGAACGTTTATTGTATATGAGTTTATTAATAATGTTTGAGCAACCATTTTTCCCATATTTTTGTCCTCATGTATTTGCCCCATTTTCTTGTTGAGATTCTTATTCTCAGTACGCCTTGATGAGTTATGCCTTTTTCGACGATTTATTAAGACATTGTTATGTCATGGGCATAGTTAAACGATTTTGAATCTGTTGAGACTGATATTTAGATTTTTCAGTAATTAATATTTTTGTAGTCACGATTTGACTGTAAGTTAATGATTTTTATGGCAGATTTAAATTCAGACAGCGTGTCATTTTATTAAAGTAATTCTACCCCAGTTTAATTACTTTGACCAATTTTCTGTCATCATCAAGAAGGAAGAACATTTAAATGATTTTAGAGCGTTAAAATCTCTTACGTTGTCGACGATCTTGGAAATACTAGTCGTTATTTGAATTGATTGCAACACAGACATTTATCGTCAGTTATGAATGAACATTGCATCATAGACACTTTTGTGAAAGAGTAACTTTAATAATGAATTATTGAATGCATTAAAGTCAAGAACTTTTGTTAGGAGTTTTTCTCAATTAGAGATTTATATAACGATGTTTGCTTTCCCCAATCTAATGGATTCTATTCGACTATTTTGCATTTTAGTCGCACTTTATTTGATGATAGTATTTTTATACTACATTTCTTTTAAGATGTTAATCTTAAATTTTGATAGACCAGACAGGCGTATATAAGCGTATTAACTATTAAATTTGTTTGTGATTGGCAAGTTTTGACTTCATTTCGGTTCATGAATGAAATCCACAAAGGTTAAATAAAAACAGTTTTGAAACAATTAATGATTATTAGAATTTTTAAGTGGAACTATGAATGTATAATCGCTAGTGCAGCGCGTGTTGAAAGTCGCTGATGTATAATGCCCTTGAATATGAAGGAGGTTCCCACAGGAATTAATGTTAAAGAATTATTTGTGGAAGTTTTGTAAGTTATGTGGAAGTTTTTAATGCCATATAGATTAATATATGATGAATTTTGGGCATAATTTTAATGCAGTTTGTGCATTAACTTGTTAGCGAAGGATTTTCCGCTGGAGTAAGATTGTCATAGTTCGTTGAAAATTAATCAAGTGAATTTATTGTTATAATTAACACGAGTTTTGAAAGAATTTGAGATAAGATTTTGAATGAAGATTACCGTCACAAATCATTATTAAAACCTTTATTAAACCAGATTGTGACATTAACATGTATAACTAACCTTCATTGGTCGATTATATTAAACACGATTATGAAAATTACCAACCGGATGAACATGTGGTTAATGTATTTCTTAAATTAATAATTTAAACAATTTAAATGTTAATATTGTAAATAATTGCTGTAAATATTTTGAAAATAATGTGGAACGAGAGTGATGTTAAAGACGTGCTTATAATATTTTTATTGTCTTTGACAAATATTATAAACAATTTCTAATTGTTATAAATAATTTATGTGATTTTGTTATAAACATTTAAGAGCTAATTAAACATTTGGATTGAACTTATCAAGTTTAAGGAATTAAAATAATGATCCAATAGGATGTGAGCAAAGTACTTGAAAGATTTGCGTAAATAAATGTGAGTTGTCTTGTAGACATTTAAAAGCTTGAGAGAGCAAGCTGTATTCTTACGTAACATGTGAGAAGGGAATCCATTTGACCAGTATGCAACAGGTTGGAGGGTAGCTTGCAGCTGTGCCAACATCTGGTTATCAGCGGGCTAGGTCGTACACACTCTGGCCTTGCGACTATAAATACCATTCTCATGTTTATTAAAAGGAAACCAAATGCTCTATATATATATGTCACACCCTGACGTCCTTTTCCAATCCAATTATGTTATGAATATTACGTTATTTGGAGCTCTTGGGAGCTAATATGTTCTATATCATGTTGTATGATAATTTTGCAAGTCCTACAGGAGGACGTAGTCAGATTGACATGGGCTACTGATAGCCACGTTTATTTTGTTGTGTTAGTAAAATCTTACCCTTTATTTGAAATAAAGCTTTTGTACAGTTCAAAGTTCTCGTCTTCGTTATGGTTCATTTTTAAATGTCATGGTGGAGGTTATTGTGTGAACAGACTTTAGTGATCCTGTTGTCAACTCAATCCCCGAGATAATTAAGAGGTAAGTAACGGTAAGTATGAACCCCCGTCTATTTTGGTGTGTTCCACAATGATTTCCTGTGTACTTCTGTGCTCTTATCTCGATAGTATCTGTCAGTGCCATTTTCATTGATGTAACTGAGCCGGTGCGTTTGATTGTTGGCAATCCGATTGAGGGGGCGGATATCTGACAGCCTACTATCCAGGTAAACGGGGACAGTACCATCCCGGCATTTGCCCGAAGACGAAGTGGGAAACCACGGAAAACCACTTCGAGGATGGCTGAGGTGGGAATCGAACCACCTCTACTCATTTGGAACACCCGAAGCTGAGTAGACCCCGTTCCAGTCCTCATACCACTTTTCAAATTTCGTTGCAGAGCCGGGAATCGAATCCAGGGCCTCCGGGGCGGCAGCTAACCATGCTGACCGCTACGCTACGGAGGCGACAAATGTCATAAACATTCGGATTGTAACTTATTGCAAAAACTATCCGCAAATTTACTCCAAACATCCGCACAGGGCTTTACTGATAACCTGCATTATTGTGATGGCTGTATTAGTGTGTGTACTTGTAATTCAGATGTGAATTGGGAAGGAAGCAGCCATGATCTTATTGTAGGAACCATCCCAGCATTTTCCTGGAGTAGAAGCCGCGGAAAACCAGTTCCAAGATGGCTGATATGGGAATCGAACCCACCTCCGCGGCGACAGCCATGAATGCTAGCCGTTACACCACGAGTTCATAGTCAAGGCCCCCCCCTCAAGAGTACAGTACGGTATATTGATTTGCGTTACAGCGAAACTATTGCCAGTAGTGAAGAAATTCAATCTATCTTAGGGTTTAGGGAAATTATTAGTTTGCATTTATTTCTTTGGGACTGTCTAATCTCCTGGTGTAGCGGCTAGCATTCTTGGCTGTCGCTTCAGATGTCCGGGTTCGATTCCCGGCTCTACCAAAATGAAATAAGTCAGATCTGAGGGCTGGAATGGGGTACACTCAGCATCGTGGAGCAAAAATGAAAAACCATTGATTTCGATGGAAATTATTGAAGTTGAGTTTTAGAGAACATGTCTGGTTAAAAATACCCTGATTGAAATTAGAAATTGTTATCTCGCAACTCGCACAATCCATGTCAAACTTAGACTGGAACTTGGCGTACTTTCACATTAACTTGGGGACGCTTTTTTGTTTTACGATACCGGATATATTTAGTACCGTATGCGTGAGGTTGGCACTACAGTACTTATCCCTAAATCAGGCGAATAATGGTGGTCACAGCTGGAATCTCATCTACATAAGTCGTGATCAAGAAAGGGGATTGCTCGCGGGTTATAGTCTAGACATCATCTTCAGATATTTTCCCGACCATTACCGGTACCACAGGTATTTTGGCTAATTTCAGTAGTTGGAGATTTTTCTCCCCCAGGATTAGGTCTCCAGTTTTACCATAAATTTCTTAGCACAGCCGTGAATCTGAAGCCAGGACGTTTGGATCCTGAGTTTCAAATACGCACCTCGGGACTGCACAAGATCTCCTAGAACAGCGCGGAGAATATCCACTAAAAATAACAAAATTATGTAATCTTTGTGAATCCAGAGCAGAAAAGGGCGTGGCATTCAACGTCAGTGTCTATTCATTAGATGGGAGTGCTAACCATGGTTAGGAACAATAACCTGGGCCAACATGTAACTGGTTGTGGTGCACGACACTTTGTCCTTGCCAAGGTCTCGCCAGGTGCGGTGCGCTCTCAGACAAGTGGATGAGTGACGTCATGCTTGTACCTTCCACTGCACTCGGGCGGCTCTAGGAAGCCCAATTACCATCAAATCGCCTGCAATTCCCAAGCGAATTACATACTGTACAGTATGGTTCTACTTCCAATGACCTACAAGCAAATATGGATCTAGAACAGGGCTTCAAGGGAGGCGATGCAATAACCTCGATTATACGTTTTCCACCCCGCAGCGCAGCCATGGTGTTTTAAGGGGCGTAACGTCTAGGTCATCATTGTATAATGATTAAGATGATAGTTATATAGTCTATAACTGCTGCTAACTACAATAGACAGCCTGAGTTGGCGTAGTTGGTAGTATGCCGAGCTTCTATGACCAAGATCACGGGTTCAAACCCTGCCGAAGTCGTCGGATTTTTTAAGAGCGTTAAAAATCCCTCAGTATGCCTTCCTTCGGAGGGGAAGTAAAGCCGACGGTCCCATGTCATAGATTTTTGGCATGTAAAATAACCTTCCACTAACTACATTTGTGTGAAGCCAAAATTTGTAGGTTAGGTTTGATTATGCTCTTAAGTTGCAACGTTCGTCACTGGGTGCTGGTTGCGATGGCATCTAGTAGTAGCGAAGTTCACAGCTAGGTGTCGTGGATGCTGGCATTTGGTGGCGAAAGTAGGAACTACTTGAAATTATCGTCTGCAGGCCTTACCTGAATTAAAATTAGATAACACACACCAATACAGGCATCACAATTAACACCGGTTATCAGATTCTACACACACTAAAAGTATACGGGGCTACATTACCGCGTTTTCGCAGCCCCTAAACTGAGGAACCAACCAACCAGACTGCCTGCGTGTCGCAACGGTAAGGTTCTTGCCTGCTGTTCTCACGGTTGCAGGATCGAATCCTGGCGCAGTCAGTTGGCATTTGAGGGTGCAGAAATGTGAGGGAGCCGTATCAGCAGATTTACTGGCACGTTCAAGATCCCCTTCGGGACAAAATTCCGGCACCCTGGCGTCTCTAAAAGCCGCAGTAGTTAAAAGGGACGTAAATCCAATAACATTATTATCATTGATTCAGGGTGTTTGGGACATCGTGATCATGAAGACCCATGAACTTGGGCGTGTGGATAATCTGTCTGATAACCTTTGTCATTGTAATGGTTGTACTAGTACAGTCGAATATCGGTATCTCGAGTGGTTTTAACTCGAATTCTTCGATATCTCGAAGCTTAAGTTATATCAGTCACTTAAACTTGTCTTTCATCCCGAAAATTTATGTATTTTTACCGTGCAACTTGCCACATTTGACGGTTCTAATTCAAGTTTTCCACTGATTACTATGGTTTAGTCAAGGACTGACCAACCTACGGCCCGCGGGCCACATACGGCCGGCGAGACTCATTTGTTCGGCCCTCCGCTCTGCCCCCGCGTTGTGTCGCCAAAACAGCTAAAGCCAACTGGACAAAGAAATGCGCGCGCACCCCTACCCGAAGCAGTTCCAGTCGTCGCACTAAACTAAATTATCATGAACTTGATTTCATAATTTGATTAATAATTGTGTCAAATGAACATAAATACTCACTCTTTGTCATTCATGCTGTATGTGTATTGAATATCATCGTACTTCTATTTTAAAGGGATTTATTAAAATTATGTAAATTTATTGTTAGTGTTTTATTTTGTTAACCACTACAAATAAATATAGAAAACGGCAACAATACTAAGAAAACTAAGCTCAGACAGCCACAAAACTCACCATGTTGCACCTGATTTTTTTTTAATTCCATACCCCCCAAACCTCTCGGAGTGTAATTGGCACGCAAAGTCCCCCAACTATTTACAACGTGGCCCTTAATTAAGAAAGGTTGGGCACCCCTGGTTTAGTCAACCGTGTGCAGATTACATACTGAACTATGATCTCGATACAATCTCATATCTGCCCAAAACCGCTGGGTCGCATGCTCTTCTCAGATGAGAGCAAATTCAGTCTGCGTAGTGATTCGAGACGTACTCTCATCTGGCGAGAGGTGGAAACACGTAAAGCACCCAGGAACATTGCCGATGATCATTTCGGTCGTCCAAGTGTTATGGTGTGGGGAGGCATAGGCTATTGTTGCATGGGTGTACCGACCTCCAAATCTTTGAACGGGGTACAATCACCAGTCAACGTTATTGTGACAGTGTACTTCGTCCCCATGTGCGTCTTTTCAGGGGTGCATTCGGCCCGGACTTCATTCTTATGGACGATAATGCACGTCCCCATCGAACAACGCAGGTGGAACAAGATGATATTTGGCAAATGGACTGGCCTGCCCGTTCCCCGGACTTAAATCCTATCGAGCACGTGTAGGGCATGTTGGGCAGACGTATTGCAGCACATCCACATGCACCAATGACCATCCAACAGTTATCAATCGCGCTGGTGGAGGAATGGAACGCCCTATCACTTGAAGTTCTCACCAATCTTGTGGCCAACATGGGAACACGTTGCAGAGCATGCATCGCCGTCCGTGGTGATCACACTCCCTTTTAAGAACCATGTCCCTTCTTTTGTGATGTCCAGGGGACCATCATGGGTCGCAGGGGCTTACAAGTAATGTATTGTCTCTGTATAAAAGTGGCGTATGTGTTCGTCACATCGAATATTCCATTCAGTTGCCTTCCGTACCATATTGTAGCAGGTTACTGGCAATGACACAACATGCGACAGTTCGGAGCACAGCAGTGTATTTAAAGAAGTTGTTTGAGTCTTCAGTCTTTTGAATGGTTTGATGCAGTTCTCTAATTCTCACTGTCCTGAGCGAATCGATTCATCTCTACATAGCTACCACACTTTGCATCCGAAGTAATCTATTTAACATATTCCAACCTCAGGCTACCTCTACTGCTCTTATCCTCGACTTTCCCTTCCATAACTAATTTTGCTATACCTGGGTGTCTTAAGGTGTGGCCTACCAACCTATCTCTTCTCTTCATTAACAGCCGCCAGAAACATCTCTCCTCTCCCACTCGTCATAATACCTCATCATTTTTAACCCTATCAACCCATCTGATCTTCATCATTCTTCTGTAACACCACATTTCAAAATGCTTCTATTCTGCTCTTTTCTGTTGCGCCAACAGTCCAAGTTTCACTTCCATAGAGCGCCACGCTCCTGGCAAACGCTATCAAAAATGACATCCTAATACCTAAATCTATATTCGATGTCAACAGATTCCTTTTCTGTAGAAATGCTTTCCTTGTCTGAGCCAAACTACTTATTAAGTTATATCCTGTTTGAGGGGCAGCTGTCCTAGCTGTTCCGCCCATTAAAAGAACAAAAATAACTAATATCCTCTTTGCTTCGTCCATCACTGGTTATTTTGCTCACCTGCCATTTGACGTCCATAGGGGATTCTGATTTCTTTACGGCTAGATTCCAATATTTTTCTTTTACATTTATTAATTTCATCATGAATTCCTTTTATAAGTTTTTAGAAGACACAGTAATTTATTTTGTAACATAATAAGACTATTGGAATAATTAAGAGCATCTCAAAATACAACATAGTTTCAATCACTCGAAACTTCATTTTTAATAGTGTGGTTGGTTGGTTCCTTAGTTTAAGGGCTGCGACAACGCGGTCGTGTAGCCCCGTGTACTTTGGGTGTGTGCAGAAACTGTCTGATAACCGGTGTTAAGTGTGATGGCTGTATTAGTGTATGTTATATGTGATTCAGGTAAGGGCTGTGGACGATCAATTTTCAAATATTTCCCACTTTTGCCACCAAATGTTACCGTCCACGACAACTAGCTGGCGAACTTGACCACCAGATGCCATCGCAACCAACACCTGGCGACGAACGTTGGAACTTAGAGCGCTAATCAAATCTAACCTACACATTTTAGCTTCACACAATTTTAGATAGTGGAAGGTTCTTTTACATGCCATACATCTATGACATGGGCCGGCCGGCTTTACTTCCCCTCGAAAGGAAGGCATGCTGAGGGATTTTAACGGTCTTAAAAATCCGATGACATCGGCCGGGTTTGAACCCGCGATCTTGGGCATAGAAGCTCATCATGCTACAAAGTCAATGACTTCAAATATTTAGGAGAAGTCATGCAGAAATCTGGTCTGATCACAAAGGCTAACGAAGAAAGAGTCTCAAAATTACAAAAAGCTTACAAACTTGCAAAATTGAATATCCACGCCTGCGAAAATACATTATAAAACGGTAGTCTTGCCGGAATCCTTATACGCATCAGAAACCACAAGCTCCAAGGGAATGGCCAAAATTAAGGAAACCGAAAAACCAGAAATAACCAGAGATAATTTCTGACAAAAACGACCAACAGAAGAATTATACAGAAATACTGAATATAACACGACACGCTAGTGTATTTCTCGAAATACACGTTCAGTCAGAGTTAGCTCTTGCTGCTCTTTGTTTTTCTATATTAATTTATTTATTTAATTTCCCTTCCCACAGACACCAACAGCGAACCCTTACATTCTATTTTCCCCGTGCACTTGCTTATGTTTCGTATAAGTTTCTTCTAGAAGTGCATCTTCTACGGAACCAACCTAGCAGCATCTTACAGCTACCTTCTGAAGTTCTTTAATCTCCTCAGGTCAAGAGGACTTCCTCAACACTCCACCAGGCGTCGTGTTCGTCGCCAGCTAACTACTCCATGAAGAAGCCTTACTTGTATAAGAAATTTTGGTTTTGTAATGTTTCCTATGCTTGTATAAACTCTTTTGTTTCCTTCCCCTACCCCCTCGCCCGCCTACCTCTGTCGTGTGAGGAATCGCTCGTTCTCAGTTCTGCTTCAGTCGTCAAACGTACAGATTGGAGCCTTTCCTCGGGCTAGTCTCCTGTCCTCGTGAGACATTTTAAACTATACGCCATGTCAATTTTTTAAACCGACCGTCACCAGGAACCATCGTCTGCTCTACATGAAAAGAAAGCAAAGTACAAAACTTCAATGTTTTTAAACATATTTTAATGGTTTTTAAAGAGCTAAATGCTTTTTAATTTAAATTTATAGACAGTGTGTGGAATTGCTAACTATTGCGCAATAACCGTCTTCGAGGGATTTTTCTGGTCATGCTCTAGCTATCTAAGCTGGCTTTAAAACATGAAAATTTAGTACTTCTTGTATACATTAAATGGGAATACCTTCCCACACCGAGGGATTCATGTTAAACTAACCACTGTCTATAAAACTTAGCTTTCCACCGCGGGATCTCTTTTGCCCCATTTAACTGTCATCATAACTCCAGAACTTTCTATGTCAACCAATCTTTCTACTAATCAAGCAATCTAGTATTTTCCACGCCAAAATATGGGAATACTTTTCCTCACCGAGGAATTCATGTTGCATTAAGTGCTGGTCAACACCTAATTTGCTTTCCACCGTGGGGACTTAACCTCATCATTCAACTGCAACCCATAAACTTTCCAACGCAATAAACTGATTCAAGCTCAAATTACACTAAGTGTTCTCCTAACTGCAATAACTTTCTCTTGTTCTACGAACCTACATACACTACGATAGTGAAGTTTTTCAACTTCTCAAAAAGCTATCAGTGCTTCGAATTTGCGTGTGTTAATATCTTCCCCGCCGCGTTCTGTTGAGAGAAAATAAATCTGGCCAGGACTTTATCCTAAAGTTCCTATTTCCCTTTCCCAAATACCTTTTACTAACCAAAATGAAATTTAACTATTGGGTTCTTTCTTTTTCTACGAGGCTTAGCCCATAGAGGCTCCCTCCCATTTTGTTAGATTTACCATATATTCACTCTGTGTAACTGTGGCTAGTCCACATTTTAATATGTATCTTTCCCTTCTAAAATTAGGGAATCGTACTTTTTCTAATTATAAAGGAGTTAACTAATTGTAATCCAGGCTTCGTTAATGCGAACGGTGCATTCTTTGTATATTACCTCTAGTAATTTCTATTTAAAAATAGCGGCAATTTTCGCTTGTAACTTTTTCTTTTTTTCCTGTTTCAATCAGGAATCTCATATATTTGTTTATAGCCTTTTCGATTGCCATAAAGGCATTCTAAAAGTGCTTGAATTATTCCCATTAAACTTTCAAAGTTAAAATTGCTTTACAATTATCGTTACAAACTTCAAATTTCTTAATCGTAAGCACACTTTTTAAAAATCTTTGTAAGATTTTAGTGCTTTATCGGGTTCGAAACTTGTACTCCTTTTGATATTGTTTATACATTGTAAACCTCTTATTATTGGGTTTGAGACTCTCAAAATGTTTGTAGAACTAAACAAAGAAAAAGTTCTTCCAATTCAAAAAATAAGATTCTAAATCTAACCATTGTTAATTTTCTAAATTCTATACTTCTGGTTAAATAAATCATTTCTATTTTTAGCCTATTTTCAATTTTGAAAAAATAGGCTTATGAGATCACCTCTTGTCCGTGTGTGTGTGTGTGTGTGTGCCCCCCCCCCTAATAAATTCTAAACCGCTAGAGTGTATTCAATAGAACTCGGTAAGTTCATAGCACTATTCCGGGCGACCCAGACCGTGCCCTTCAAATTTTGTTACGTCTCACCAATCCAACATGGCGGCTGTGCGAAATATTTCACCAGCATTCAATATCTCCGAAACTATTCCCGATATCACCCTAGAATTTTTTACGGTGATAAAGGGAACTACTACAAGTTCACCTATGTGACTTTTGAAAAACTGGTAACTACAAAACCAATATGGCGGCAACGCGAATTTGCGACTTTTAAATAGACGTTTCTCGCGATTTAACCAACCAAACGCAATAAAACTTGGTACAGTTACACATTGTAATGCATCGACATCTAACTTCGTTCAATTGTTTACATAACCACAAGATGGCGGACGTGCGAAATATTTCACCGACATTCTATATCTCAGAAACTATTAGCGGTATCACCCTGACATTTTGTATGGAGATAAAGGACACTACTGGAAGTTCATCTATAAGACTTTCAAAAACCGGTTAACTACAAAACGAACATGGCGGCCAAGTGAATTTGAAAATTTTAAATAGAGCTTTCTCGCGATTTAATGTTCCAAATGCAATGAAATCTGGTACAGGAAATGTTTATACACATTGTAATGCAGTGGTATCTAATTTACTTCAATTGTTTACATAACCTCAAGATAGCGGCTGTGCGAATTTTAAAATTAAGTTTTTATTTCTTGTGTCATAATCATGCGATCGAAGTGAAAGTTTGAATAATGAACCTACGCAATAATTTTCCTTTAATGGTACATGACTCTATGACCTATACATTTAACAATCCAACATGGCGACCATCCGAAATATTTAGACGGCTCTGAATATCTACGAATCTGTTATAGCAATCAAGCTGAATTGTTTTACGTTCATAGGGGCTATGAACTTAAGCTCATCTATAGGACGTTAAATAACCTGGTGATCAAAAATCCAACATAGCGGCGACGCGAATTATAAATATTCACATGGACGTTTCTCGCAATTTAACGATCCGAGTGCAGTGGAACTTGGTACAGTAAATCCTTATACGAATGGTAATCCACTAGCATCTAATTTATTTCAATTGTTTCCATAACCACCAGATGGCAGCTGTGCGAAATTTTAAAATCTCCTTTTTAACCTATTTTCAATTTTGAAAAAATAGGCTTATGAGATCACCTTTTGTCCGTGTGTGTGTGCGTGTGTGTGTGTGTGTGTGTGAGGTGTGTGTGTGTGTCCCCTAATAAAATCTAAACGGCTGGAGCGATTTCAATGAAACTCGGTAAGTTCATAGCACTATTCTCGGCGATCTCGACCGTGCCCTTCAAATTTTGTTACGTCTAACCAATCCAACATGACGGCTGTGCGAAATATTTCACTAGCATTCAATATCTCCGAAACTATTACCGATATCGCCCTGAAATTGTGTACGGTGAAAAAGGACTCTACTAGAAGTTCACCTATGAGACTTTCAAAAACCTGGTGACTACAAAACCAACATGGCGGTCAAGCGAATTTGAAACTTTTAAATAGACATTTCTCGCGATTTAAATATCCAAACCTAATGAAACTTGGTACAGCGAATGTTTGTACACATTGTAATGCACTGGAGTCTAATTTAGTTCAATTGTTTACATAACCTCAAAATGGCGGCTGTGAGAAATATTTCACTGACATTCTATATCTCCGAAACTATTACAGATATCATCATGCAATTTTGTACGGTGATAAAAGGTACTGATACAAGTTTACCTATGTATATTTCATAAACCTGTAAAGTACAAAACGAACATGGCGACCAAGCGAATTTGAAATATTTTAATAGACTTTTCTCGTGATTTAACTCTCTGAGCGCAGTGAAATGTGGTACAGTAAATGATTTTGCAGATTGTAATGCACTGCCATCTAATTTAATTCAATTGTTTACATAACCTCAAGATGGCGGCTGTGCGAAATTTTAAAATTAAGTTTTTATTCTTGTGTCGTAATTATGCGATCGAAGTGAAAGTTTGAATAATGAAGCTAGGCAATAATTGTCCTTGAATGGTACATAACTCTATGGCCTATACATAGAACAATCCTAAATGGCGAGCTTCCGAAATATTTAGATGGTTCTCAATATCTATGAATCTTTTACAGCAACCAAACTGATTTTTTTAATGTTCATAGAGGCTATGAACATATGTTCACCTATAGGACTTTCAGTAACCTGGTGAGCACAAATCCAACATGGCGGCGACGCGAAGTATAAATATTTAAATGGACGTTTCTCGCGAATTAACTATTCGAGTGCCGTGAAGCGTTGCACGTTAAATGCTTATACAAATGTTGATCCACTGGCATGTAATTTATTTCAATTGTTTGCATAATCACAAGATGGCTGGTGTGCGTACTTTTAAAATCTCGTTTTTACTTCTTGTGTTCTAATCATGCGATTGAAGTTTGAATACCACACGTACGTAATAATCTTAATGTAATACTGTAGTACAAAAGTAAAAATCCATCCTGGCGACCATATGAAATATTTAGACGGTTCTCAATATCTACGAATCTGTTACAGCAATTAAACTGAAATTTTGTATGTTGACAGAGACAATTAACATGCGCAGAATATATGAAAATAGGCTGTATAGTTCTTCACGGAACTACTTGTTTCTTCTTGTGTCCTAATCATGCGATTGAAGTTTGAATGCTACACGTGCACAATAATCTTCATGTAACAGTACATAACTCTAGGACCTGCATATATAAAATCCAACATGGCGATCATCCGAAATATTTAGTCGGTTCTCAATATCTACGAATCTATTACAGCAATCAAACTGAAATTTTTTATGTTGATAGTGGCAGTTAACATAAGTAGGATATATGAAAATAGGCTGTATAGTTCTTCACGGAACTACTTGTTTGCTTTATCTTTCTCGCTAGAATCACAATTAGGCAGGACCTTCTCTTCCCTGATTCTTCCTCTAAGCTTAAGTCCTCTTTACTAAAACGGATAATTCCTCAAACAATAAAGTCTTTACTACTTGTTGCATTTAAACTAAAACTTAAAGTAACAACATTTTCAAAGTTTCTCTTGGTTTTCATAGCCAATTCTAACAAGCCATTGAGGCATGTATAGCTAGCTCCGCAAGCTTCCTACTTGTAGAGATTTTCTCTCTGACTTATGGTTTGTTTTCAAAATTTAAGTTTTGTTTGAGTTAGGTTTGAGGTCTTCCTCTGTTCTAAACTTTTATTCGGCATCTTGCTGGGTAAAAGCTTAGTTTTCCTTAAGTGCAACAATTTGTATTCGTATAAGATTTTCATACAAATAAAAAATAAACAATAACAACATCGCTAAAATCATTAAAACCACTTTACCTCTTCACTCTCTGAGAGCATTCGATTGGTTTGCCAGAGATCCAACAGTTCCCAGAAATAAATAAAAAAACGTCACGGCAAATTCAAATTATTTCAGCCTTTCAAGACGTTCAACAAAATCTAATCCTTTTGAAGGGAAAAACAGTAAATCATTTTCCTGTAGGATACTTTGTCTTGCCAGACTATCACCTGTCCCCATAGTACTGGAATATCGGCTCGGGAGGGAAGGAACACTTCCCAAGCGCTTGCAGGCAACCTCTATTCATGCTGCGCTCCCCGCTTGCCTTGTGTGAGTTCCCACTCAAGTTAGTCATTTCATACGGTTTGCACGGCTAAATTTATTTTTACATATAAATTTACTTAAAGTTTGTGGTGGATTCTCATCCTATCTACCAACACTCATCTCTATGCCGAAACCTACCTCCTTTTCTCTCTTATCATCTTCCCTTAGGTAGTGTTAATCCTCATCAAAAACCTACCACACGCATCATAAAACGCACTTATCGCCAGAATGAACGACGCCAGACTGGCTAAAAGAATATTCAACGTAATTTCTACATCGAAATTGGGTACTTCTTGGTACAAAGAAACTATGGAAGACTTACAATTACTTTATCACCATAGAAGACATTCACAACCACAGCATTTGTAGAGAAAAAAATCAGAAACCTGAAATTTGAATTTAGATCACAACTCAAAAGAAAATGGCGTAAATGGACAGATGAAGAGAAGAAGGCACACTGTGAACGGATGAAAGGTTTTCGGGAAGATGAAAAGAAGAAAAGAGCCACCACCAAAAGCTAGATTTTTGTGTTTCATCATTTCAAATCGTCTTGTCGACTTCGTCGTTATGCTTTGGGTCTAACGTTACGCGGGACAGAGACGGTTGCGTTACGGAGACTGTGACGTCATGCAGCCGCGAGGGAAGCCTAAGTTAATGGGTAATGGACGGCGAGTGCGTGACGTCATGCAGCCACGCGGGAAGCCTAAGTTATTGGTTAATGGAGTCTGTTGAAAGAGTCCTGGGGCGTCAAGCGACCTGGGGTTTCGAGCGAAGCGAAAAGAATACAGGGCGACTCCTAAAGAGGTATACAAGACGCC
The DNA here is from genome assembly GCA_946902985.2 of Meconema thalassinum. Classification (NCBI taxonomy): domain Eukaryota; kingdom Metazoa; phylum Arthropoda; class Insecta; order Orthoptera; family Tettigoniidae; genus Meconema; species Meconema thalassinum. The sequence goes on from OX336398.1 coordinate 125,325,869, forward strand.
AGATAAGAATGCAAGATGACTCTTAAAGAGGTGTACAAGATGGCAGATAAGAATACAGGGTGCCTCCTAATGAGGTGTGCAGGATGTGAGAGCAAAATACAGGGTGACACTTAACGAGGTGTACAGTATGTTAGATTCAATCAAATATAGGGTGGCCCTTAAAGAGGTTTGCAAGATAACAGATTCAAATAATGGGTGACCCTTAAAGAGTTGCAAAAGATGTCAGACTCAAATATAGGGTGACCATTAACGAGGTGCCCAGGCGGGAGCCCAAGTTAATGAGTAATGGAGTCTGTTGGAAGAGTTCTAGAGCTTCGAGCAACGCTCGAAGCCCCCCTGAGCCTTTCTAACATATGTAGCATTTGTACATTGCGACATTTGAAATTATATAACGTCTAGTCTTTCAGACTGACTGTAATTTTTTAGCGCTTTCCTTAAAGGGAAATGTACGATAATAATAATAATAATAATAATAATAATAATAAAAATATAAATAATTCATGCTTTTGGGCTAATGCCGTGTATATTTTAAATTTATAAATTTAAAATACACACGGCATTAGCCCAAAAGCATGAATTATTTATATGATAATCCGGGCCGTGAAAGCCTTAATATGCAAATAATAAAAATAATTTATTTATTGACTATTGGTGGTTGTACTTATTATTATTTAAATTCAACAGATGTTTAGGAATCATCAATAAAGTATTTAGACCATCATTAGTTTAGAAACACACCCGAACAAGAATTTACAAAACCTTAGCAAGACCAGTACTTTGTTATGGTAGCGAAGCGTGGACAATGAGGAAACGCGATGAGAGACGAATAACTACCGCCGAAATGAAATATATGCGACGAACGGCAGGAGTCACTAAGTGGGATCACAAACGAAACACAGAAGTGCTGAATGGTCTTAACAGCAGACCTATATTGGAATACATCCATGAATACCAAACCAATTGGCTAAGGCACCTCAACAGGATGGACAGAAGCAGGATCCCTAAAGCAGTCGTCATCTACTGCCCCGGTGGGAAGAGATCTCTAGGTCGCCCCAGGAACAGATGGCGTGAAAATTCAAATCTTTTGTGTTGACCGTAACAGTTCTTTTAGGACTAACACAGGATGATGAGATTTGAAATGAATTCCTTCCTGAAGACGGAGTCTATACCATTTAAGACCTCATTCAAGTCCTCGGGGGAATCCACTAAGATGACGATGTCATCAGCAAATCTCAAGAGTTGAAATTACTTTTCCTTGAATTTGCCAGGTACTGTACACAGAACGCATCTCACGCATTATGAAATCCAAGTGGCTGTGTCATTATCGGCACATTAACGTGTAGGATAAATTGCTTAAGCGTAGACTAATAATACCTTGAGGTGCTTTCATCGTATCCTTGACACAGAACCTCACGTGCACAGCTACGGGTCCTGTAAATCACATCCAGCACGGTCTCTACCTGGAGTATACTGTATGTGGCTCATATGGACGAAACCATTGGTCGCTACTTGGTTAGACGAATATCTGGACGAAATTTTTAAATCGAGTTTACCCTCCAGGGTGGTGACTCCACGGACTCAGCGAGGGAACTCACCTCTACCGCCCCTACGGGCAGTGTCCTAGAGCTGGGAACATCTGATCGGAGTGGATACAACTGGGGAAGTGTAACTAGCACCGCGCCCAGGCAGCCTCACCTGAAAAGCGAACAGGGGCCTCATGAGGGAAGGGAGGGGAAGATTAGGAGGGATAGGCAAGGAAGAGGGAAGGAGGCCGCCGTGGCCTTACAGTACGGACCATCCCGGCATTTGCCCGAAGACGAAGTGGGAAATCACGGAAAACCACTTCGAGGAATGCTGAGGTGGGAATCGAACTCCCTCTACTCAATTAGACCACCCGAGGCTGAGTAGACCCCGTTCCAGTCCTCATACCACTTCTCAAATTTTCGTGGCAGAGCCGGGAATCGAACCCAGGACCTCCGGGGCGCAGCTAATCAGGCTAACCTGGACGAAAATTACTTTAAAAAAATGTTTTTGGTTTAACGTCCCTTTTAACTTGTGTGGCTTTTAGAGACGCCGGAGTGCCGGAAATTTCCCCAGAAGGGGCTCTTTAACGTGACACTAAATCTACTGACTGATCGGGCGGCTTCGGTGGCGTACTTGGTAGCATGCTGAGCTTCTATGCCCAAGATCGCGGGTTCAAACCCGGCCGAAGCCGTCGGATTTTTTAAGAGCGTTAAAAATCCCTCAGTATGCCTTCCTTCGGAAGGGAAGTAAAGCCGGCGGTCCTATGTCATAGATTTATGGCATGTTAAAGAACCTTCCACTAATTACACCTGTGTGAAGCTAAATTGTATAGGTTAAGAATGTAAACAACGCTCTTAGGTACCTACGTTCGTTGCCAAGACCCGACTGCGGTGGCGTCTGGTAGCTAAGTTCTGAACTAGGCCTAGTAGTCGTTGACGGTGGCGTTTGGCGGCAAAAGTAGGAACTATTTGATAAATTCAAAGTTGCAGCCCTTCCTTGAATTACAAACCAGATAACACACACTTATACAGTCATCACAATTAACACAGGTTATCAGACAGATTCTACACACACCCAAAGTGCACCGGACTACATGACCGTGTTGTCGCAGCCCCTAAACTGAGGAACCAACAAACCTACTGACTGATCCCTCTCATTTGCGCACTCTCAAATGAAACAACAACAACAACAACACACATATGTGTGATCGTATCTAGAAATGAGTCATTGTTTCATCTGACCTGGAAGTGTCTTTTTGTGGTTTCACACTTGTACTGCAGGTAAATATCGGGATGGTTCCTAACTTCATGTCACAGCTGAGGTCGGAATGGAACCAATCTCTTCTCAGTTTTGCCTCACGAGGCTGAATGTCCCCGTTCCAGCCCTCAGACCAGAATTACATTTCTTGGCAAAGCCGGGAATCGAACCCGAACCTCCGGAGTGACATCCAAGAGTTGTTGCCATTGTTGGTTCTTTAATGGGTTTGTGTGTAATTTGGGTAGGATTTGGGCAGGAAACAGCCGTGGCATAAGTTAGAAACCATCCCGGCATTTGCCTGGAGTAGAAGTGGGAAACCACATCCAGGATGGCTGAGGCAGGAATCGAACCCTTCTCTTCTCAGTTTACCTCTTTCCAGCCTTCAAACTTCAATTACAATGTGTTGGCAGAGCCGGGAATCGAACCCTCTGGGGTGACATTCAAGAATGCTAGCCACTACACCACCAAGAGTACTTTCCGGATTTCGCCAGCGGGAATTAAATATTGGAAATCCACAGCCTGCTTCCAGTCTCCGACCGGGTCAGGGAATGGAATGAATGAAGCCCCCCATCTAGTGGCGAGGATATGAACTGTGCCGGGTGTCGAATCCTGTCGCACTCCCCTGGGGCAATGATTAAATAAACGACAGATGAAATGAAATGACAGTGGAGAGTGGTGCTGGAATGTAATTTGTGACAGGGAATACCGGAATACTTGGAGAAAAACCTGTCTGCCTCCGCTTTGTCCAGCACAAATCTCACATGGAGTGACCGGAATTGGAACCACGGACCAAGCGGTGAAGGCCGGCGTGCTGCCGCCTAAATAAGCCACGGAAGCTTACGGAATTAAATATTACCTACCAAAATCTCCCATCATTTCAAATCACTAACAGTCACAACTTTCGTATAGAGAAAGTTGGCAACACTGTGCAGTTAGTGTTGTGATATAAGTATTTATGATAATGACGCCCACACATTGATACAGCTAGCGCAGAATGGAGCTCATTCCTGATGCTCACCGGAGCGTAGCCTGAGATCACATCTCGACTGGTGTCATTTCCATGTAAACAGCCTCCGTCCATCACAAGTTGTTATTCCGCTCGGTGAGCTCGCAGCTGGAGCTCACGAATATAAAACTACACATTATACTGATGTTTTGAGTTTGAGCACCGGGCACGTTCGTCCAGATCAAGGGAACGTACGGCGATTAACTTAAAGAAACAATGTTGGTTGCTTGCTTGCTTGCTTGCTTGGTTCCCCAGTTTAGGGACTGCGACAACGTGGTCATGTAGTCCCGTGTAGAATCTGTCTGATAACCGGTGTTATTGTGATGGCTGTATAAGTGTGTGTTATCTGTAATTCAGGTAAGCACTGCAGACGATCAATTTCAAGTAGTTCCTAGTTTTGCTACCAAATGCTACCGTCAATGACACTCAGCTGCGAACATGACTACTAGATGCCACTGCAACCGGCATCTGGCGACTAACGTTGGAACTTAATAGAGCGGCAATCAAATCTAACCTACAAATTTAGCTTCACACAATTGTAGTATGTGGAATGTTCTTTTTCATGCCATATATCTATTACATTCTATGCCCAAGATCGTGGGTTGAAACGCGGCCGAGATCTTCAGTATGCCTTCCTTCGGAGGGGAAGTAAAGCCGGCGGTCCCATGACATAGATTTATGGCATGTTAAAAAACCTTCCACTAATTACATTTGTGTGAAGCTAAATTACAGGTTATATTAGACTAACGCTCTTAGGTTCCAACGTTCGTCGCCAGGAACCGACTGCGGTGGCATCTAGTAACCAAGTTCAGAATTAGTTGTCGTTGATGGTGGCGATTGGTAACAAAAGTAGGAACTACTTGAAAATTGAATGTCTGCAGACCTTACTTGAATTAAGAACAGATAACACACACTAATACAGTTAACACAATTAACACCTGTTATTAGACAGATTCTACACACACCCAAAGTACACGGGGCTACATGACCGCGTTGTCACAGCCCCTAATTTGAGGAACCAACCAACCAAATCTATGACATTGGCCCGCGGCTTTACCTCCCCTCTGAAGGAAGACATACAGAGAGATTTTAATGCTCTTAAAAGATCCGATGACTTAGGCTGGGTTTGAACCCGCGATCTTGGGCATAGAAGCTCGGCATGCTACCAATTAAGCGACCGAAGCCGCCTATTCGCATAAGAATGACAAAGCCAGTGTTGCCAATTGAGGAATATTTTACAACAAAGAAGGGAATTCATTATGACAATGAACGATTTTTGTATAATTGTTGTTGATACATTTAAGGGATTTGTTACATCGTGGTCATGTAGCCCCGTGTGCTTGGGTGTGGGTGTGTTTGTGGAATTTACCTGATAACCTGTGTTATTGAAATGGCTGTCTTAGTGTGTGTGAACTCGTTAGACGTGGGTTCGAGTCCCACCGTCGCACGTCCTGCGGTTCCCCCCCCCCCCCTCCACATTTTCAACTCCAGGCAAATGCTGGGACGGTACCTTCTGACAAGCCACGGCCGCTTCCTTCCACACCCTTGCCCAGTTTCATTCACTTCACCTCTCGTTAACTCCTCCCATTAGGTTGGCGACAGTAAGGGCATCCGGCCGTAAAAATTATCCTCCACATAGACTTTCAACCCATGTCATCCTCGACCCCGTTAGAAGATGGGAATACTAAGGGGTGGACATACAACATTTGTAATTCAGATGAGGATTGGTAAGGAGGTGGCCGTGGCCTTAAGTTAGGAACCATCCCGGCATTCGCCTGGAGTAGAATTGGGAAACCACGGAAAATCACTTCCAGGATTGCTGAGGTAGGATTCGAACCCGCATCTTCTCACTTTTGCCTCATGAGGCTAAGTGTACCCCGTTCCAGCCCTCAAACCAGAATTAAATTTCTTGGCAGAGCTGGGTATCTAAACCAGGCCTCTGCGGTGGCAGCAGACAATGCTAGTCAATACGCAACGAGCCAGGTGGTCTTAAAAAGAATGGGTTTTCATACATAACACCCTGTACGGTATTCAATATCTCATCCTACTAATCCCTCGGTCATATGACGTCCTCACTCATATGAACGGCGGCTTCGGTGACGTAGTCGGTAGCATGCTGAGCTCCTATGCCCAAGATCGAGGGTTCAAACCCGGCCGAAGTCGTCGGATTTATTAAGAGCTTTAAAAATCCCTCAGTATGCTTTCCTTCGGTGGGGAAGTAAAGCCGGCGGTCCCATGTCATAGATATGGCATGTTAAAGAACCTTCCACTAATTACACCTGTGTGAAGCTAAATTATATATAGGTAAAACATCTGACAAACGCTCTTAGGTTTCGACGTTCGACGCCGGGAGCCAACTGCGGTGGCACCTGGTAACCAAGTTCTGAACTAGTAGTCGTTGACGGTGGCGTTCGGCGGCAAAAGTAGGAACTAATTGAAAAAATCCAATGTCTGCAGTCCTTACTTGAATTGAAAACAGATAACACACACTAACACAGTCATCACAATTGACACCGGTTATCAGACAGATTCTACACACACCCAAAGTACACGGGGCTACATGACCGCGTTGTCGCAGCCCCTAAACTGAAAAACCAACCAACCAACTCATATGAACCATAATCTGGTGTCTTATGGCATCGTAAATCAGCGTTCATTGCAACAACAAGTAAAATCCACCACCCCAGTCTACGCCATCTTCACAGACTACGCCAAAGCCTTCGACAGCGCGGACAGAAGTATACTAATACGGAAACTAGAAAGGATACTTGGACCAGAGGAACACATACTGGGGACGCTGAAAGATATCATCAAGCACAACTATGTAAGAGTGAACGACGGCATTTAATTAATAGCATGCATTAAACAAACAGAATGAGTTCTCCAGGGAGATCCTATGAACCCTCTGTTGTTCAACCTCAGACGGCCGATATTGTCATCGAAGTCACTAACGAGAACACCAAACTCCTGATTGTAACTGTTTCTTTTGCTCCACGTTGAGCGTACAAATGTAACTGTCTCTTTGGGGAGAGTGTGGAAAAACCACAACAAGTCCCACGTTTGAGGTGATAAATGTAATGTTTACTCTGACTAAGATACGTTGTATTAATGAGCGCCAAGACCTCAACGCTATGTTGAAATCTGAATTTATTTTTAAAAACACCTAGCTCAGGCAGAACACCTTTAAGAATCTTCACACTCAGATCGTGGTATGATTTGATCATTAACCCAACTAACAATTGTATCAGGAGAAGGAATCTGGTCTATATCTAATGCTACCTACTGAAAGCAAAGATTGCCTAGTATAAGAAATGAATTTATTATATTAAAAAAACAAGTAGTGGCAATTTTAATAATAATAATAATAAATTTAAATTGGAGCGTAACTATTTGAATTTACCACTAGAGAATTACGTGAAAACGGAGTCGGATGAATTACTGATTTTACTATTATTCCCAAGCTAAGAAGTTACTGAAATTATGAATATGAAACAATGAAGCGAGAGATTATGTAGTTCTGAGTCATTCGCGCTTACCATTGGAAATTGCCGTAGCATTTCCCTCGTACTTGATGCTGAAGAGAGCTTCCCTCATCCTTCTGGACGTCGCCATCTTCTTCGTCAGTTGTGAAGATTCTTGCAGAAATGTTAAAGTTATGGTCCGATCACACCGGAACCAACCAAACGAGCAACAACTTCGGTCAAGTTTTACAATGTTAATAGTCGTTCCTTCTCGGCGGCAAACAATATATGCACTCGCCGAATCCCCTCTCCAGACCCGTCTCCTAGTCGCCCGGTCTCCACTGATTGGCTGAGCCACCACACGATACTCCCGACATAAGGGTCAATTTACTCGGCGCGACGATGTCGATTTCCGGTCCAGGCCATTTCGCCTTTTCTTGATACAGCCAGCTGGAAGTGTCCCACGGTTTTTGTCACCGCTTCTCGACAAGAATATACCTGTAGCTGAATTCCCAATGACTCATGTCTCTCACAATAAACCCTAACTGACTAAAATCCGTAAAATTCCGTAATCATATAATTTTCCGCGATAATGTTGTTCGTAATAATTTGCTTGATAGTGTTTTGTATAATATCGAATGTTAATAGTCGTTCCTTCTCGGCGTGCAAACAATATATGCACTCGCCGAATCCCCTCTCCGGACCCGTCTCCTAGTCACCCGGTATACTTATACTTATAATCTAAAAAAAACGCTCCAAAAATACCTTAATAATAATAATAAGTTAAATGAAAATTATCTTGGCTGAACAAGTTGCCGCGTAAATAAACATTGAATGGCTTCCTACTGACTTATGTCAGTGGCGTAAAATACCCTCCGAAAACACGTTACATATTCGCCTCGGATCATCAGATGATTTACCGCGACCACGGTACATCATGCGATTATCCCAGACACGTTCATAAAATCCCCATCCAAAATAAATATTACACAAATTAAATCACCCTAAATTACATATATATATATATATATATATACACACTCATAATTTTCATTGCGCACTTTGCGTCAAAGTCTGTTGTTATATTGGATTGCCCTATGCAATCAGTCCAATGTTTTTCATTTCGATTAATGTTCCACGGATATTTCCGCCTCTCAAATATCTCTAGGTTGGGAAAGATATACATAAATAATGTGTGAGCACTGTGTATACATGATGTCACATCACATGCATCAAAGGTGTTCTGATATATATATCACCACAGAACTTCCTAATATCACTGGAGGTCGCTTCCTTCTGGTGTAACTTAATCTCACTGATCACACGAGCACACGATCACACTATTGTGGCTGCGCCTCGTGACCATAATACTTAATCTCTCTGTGTATTAGATAAACTTAATATTGATTTCTGAAAAAAAAAAAAAGACAGTAAGTGCGCATTACATATAACACCAAATATTTCTGTGCCGTAATCGCCCTGTCTTATTAAGTTCCCTTAGACCATATTCTACTTAATACTAGTACACCACCCAGACCAGTTCTCCTCATTCAAATAATACCTTTGTACTCATTACCTTAAATTTCACACCTACAGCTCTTACATGGCGAGGCCGTAAGCAGAAATCACGTGTGCTGTTATGTATGAATTTCATGAAGGACTGTCTCGCCTTCTGGTAGCCCATCTTTTGTCTCGTGGATGCCTTAAGCAAAAATACCCTGTTCAAGCGATCCCCCATCTCTAGGAGACAAATGGGAATTCACTAGCGCTACCAAATTCTGGCCTTGGTGTATCGAGACATTTTAGTGCTCAAGAGCATCCGACAATCCCGTCATATTTCCTTGTACCTTAATAACTCTCAATTACTTATATACTACCCCCCTTTGTGACTTCTATACGCCTGCCTGGAAGACCACATCTCCCCCGCACCAAATACCACACTTACTCATTCGATAGGCTGGCTCGCCAGCTAAACACACTCACTTTATGACACATACTTTCGTAGACTATGTATATTAAACGTCCCGTATAATCTGTTTTCCTTACCATCCTCCAGCACATATGCTGTTTTGCCAATACGTTTGGAAACTATAAATGGGCCCTCGTAGAGATAAAAGAACTTGGACATGACTTTCTCTAGCTTATTTGACTGTTTCGGCACTCTAAGTAAGACTCTGTCTCCCGGCTCGAATAGGTCAAATTTAGTTTCTTTTTGTTGGCGAATTCTCTTTTGTGCTGACTTAGATAAATTCTGTTTCGCCAACTGGACAATGTAATCCATCCCCGGTTGTTTTCCCTCATTTAAACCCAACACCCTCGCTAGTTCATTTTGTGGTCTCTTTCCGAAGTGAACTTCGTATGGCGTCAATTTCGTGCTATCATGCTGGACAGAATTCAGCCAAGTCTCGACTATGGGAAGATGTCCAACCCAGGCCGAATGCTTGTCATGCAACAGAGTCCGAAAAAGACGGGCCACTTCCCTTAATGGACGCTCTGCAGAATTACCCTGAGGGTACCTTACAGAGGAATGAACGTGTGAAATACCAGCTTCCTGCATACTGGTACTCCATTTCTTTGCAGTAAACTGTGGTCCACTGTCAGATAGTATCCTGAGAGGAATGCCAAACTCAGGTACATACTTATTAATGATCAGACGGCTACACGCTCGTCCCGTGGCTTTCCTTAGCGGATATTGCTTGACATACTTACTAAAAGCGTCAATAACTATAAAAATGTACTCGTAGCCGTACTGTCCTTTAACGATCGGGCCAAATAAATCCACACATAGTAGTTCGCCGGGACTACTGGTGAGAACTGCAGATCTCTCCCCCACTAAATATTTAACTGGATATTTGCTCCTTTGACAGGTGTCACACTTAGCTAAAATCCTCCTAACATCCCTTCCCATTTTACTCCAAATGAAGTCACGACCAATTTCATAGAAGACCTTGGCAGCACCAAAGTGTCCTAATTCCCTATGAATGAACCAAATTAGCTCCTCCCGCAAAGTGGCAGGGACACATATTGCCCACCGATTATTCCTTCATTTCCGTGCAAGAAGCCCATCCTGTATCTTGTACGTGAACCGCCCTACTTTCACATACTCTTCTTCACTTATTTCCAACCTAGCCAGTGACTCCCTTAACTTAACGTCATCACGTTGCTCCACTAGCATATTTCTCAGTGTCTGTAACGATGCCCTGTTGCTACTGTCCACACATGCACATAATAAAATACCGTCCTCTGCTTTAACAACAGGATAATCCCTACATAAATTAGTGTCCCTTGATAGCATGTCTGCAAGAATGTTATCTTTACCTTTAATATATTTTACTGTGAATTCGTATTCCTGCAGAGCAAGAATACACCTACTAACTCTGTTAGAACTGAGTTTACAAGTCCTCATATACAGTAATGCATGGTGATCTGTATGGATCTCAAATTTCCCCCCTACTAAATACATTCTAAATTTCCCCAAACTGAAAACAATACCTAAAAGCTCTAACTCAGTAATCGTGTATCTTTTCTCTGCTGCTGTCAGTCCTCGCGAGGCTAAAGATACAATGCACAGATTATCCTCATCATCTTTCTGACACAATACTCTAGCATTGCCTATATGCGAAGCATCTGTCATAACCATATATTCCTTATCTTTCGAAGGATATTTCAGCACTACAGCTTTCTCAAAACCTTCCTTCAGCGCTCTAAAAGCCTGATCATGCTTGGACTCCCATCTCCACCGAGTCCCACTTTTAAGCAATTCCCTGAATGGTTCTACCAACCCTGAGTATTTAAGAACGAACCTTCTGAAAAAGTTGCAAATTCCCAGGTATGCTTTTAACTGTTTAACATTCTGTGGCACCTGTGCGTTAAGTATCTTATTAACCCTACTTTCTTCTGGTGTTACACCTCTACTCGACACTCTATGACCTAAAAATGTCACTTCTGACTGACAGAATGACGACTTAGACAGCTTCAAAGTGAACCCTGCCTGATCTAACTTCTGAAAAACTATATCTAAATGACGTAGATGCTCCTCAAAACCGCGTGAACTAATTACCATATCATCAATGTAAATGGTTACAAACTCTCCTGTGTCATCCCCTAATGCGATGTTTAAAGCCCTAATTAAAGCTGCTGAACTACTTTTTAACCCATAAGGTGTTCTACAAAATTGATAAAGGTTATATTTCCGACTAAAAGCTGTAAATGGTCTATCTTCGTACATAAGTGGCACTTGCCAAAAACTGGAACTCAAATCTACAAAAGTGAAATACTTCTTCCCCTGAAATGTTTGCATTAATTCCTCTATTGACATGGATTTCAGCTGATCTGAACTAATTCTGCTGTTAACCAAACGAGCGTCTAAACAAATACGAAATGTGCCATCGGCCTTGGGCACGGTGATCAAAGAATTAACATATGGACTGTTGGAGTGCTCAATAATCCCATCTTCAAGCATCTGGTTTATTTGTGCCTCAACTGCACTCTGATAAGCAAAAGGTACAGGATATCTATGTCCTGTGAATACTGAGCTATCAATAACGTTCAATGAATGTGTATAGCAATTGGCCATACCAATGCGATCCTCAAAAACTATCCTATTACACAATAGCACATCATAGAGCAGAACACACTGTTCTTCCTCTATATTTCCCTGAAATGCAGCATCACGTAACGAGTCCTCTAGACTACCGTTCGTAATCACACTGCCCACAAAACATGGAGAATCCCGCTCTACGGCTGGCGATATCTCATTTAAAGTACAAATCACACCTACAACACTACTTCTCTGAATATGGTCATTGAACGCTACCTCTACTTCAGAATCACCCCATTTAAATTTCAAACTCCCTACATCATAACATAAGTTACCAGACACTCTACTTAGCCACTCTGAACCCAAGATAACACTGAATACTAAATTTGGAATTACAAGACAAATCTGCTTTTCTACATGATTATTAATTTTAATGTCTACTAAAACTTGTTTAGAAATTACTTTAGACCTCTTCCCAACAGCTGTGATAACAAAAGTGCTTTTAATTGGCATCTCCTCAAAATTTACTCCAGTTCCTTTCATTTTATCATAAAATGCACTACTTATGCAACTCTTCATACAACCACTATCAAATAAAACAGCTTTGTACGCCTCGGACACGTTAAATTTAACTGTGGGGCTCTTACTAGCCACCTCCTGAATAATACCTTCATCATTTAGTTCACGTAATAATTCACTTCTTACATTTAGGTCATAGGGTTCCTGTATAAGTGTATGGACAGGGCATGTTACAGACTGAGATTCTGACCTTAAATCGCAGCCTGGTTCGTGTTTAAAGTACCGCTACCGCTTGGTGTAGTACTACTCACTACTGCACTGGTCTGGTTGTTCGGGGCTGTGTTAACGGTATTTGTCTGTCCGTTATTACCATTGGGCTGATCCCCTCCTTGACCCCTGTTCTGGTTATAATTATTTTTATTATTATTATTCCTCCCTTGGTTAACCCTAAAATCTTTATTTCGGCCTTGATTTCCCCTGAAATCATTATTTCTACCTTGGTACTGCGTACCATACCCATTTCCTCTGTACTGATTTTACTGATTATTATTATTATTCTGGTTCCCCCTATTTTGGACGTTGGCCCCTTCGCCACTGTTCCCTTGAACTTCCTGATTCCTATTCTCATTAGACCTGTTATTATGGTTACCCTGGTTCCTACCGAAATTCTCCTCGTAACCACCTCTTCCCAGAGCATCGAATGTACTTAATACATTTTCCACTTGTGAAATAGATTTAACATTTTGGATACAGGCAGCTTCCTTGATTCTATATGGAAAATGTCTTAGTAAAAGCCTGACTACTTCACTTTCCTCCTTCAAACCATCCAGATATTTACACGTCAATACTTGTCCTAAAAAGTACTCGGTCATAGTGTAGTTTCCTCTCGGGTTATATTTCCCACACACAATTCCCTCACGATGCTGAGACTGAATTACCTCATTCCAAAATTTCTCACAAAATTTAACTTTAAAATCTGAAATGTCCTCGAAATTGTCTCTGTAGACAGCAAACCAGTTTCTTGTCTCCCCTACAAACGCTTGCTCTAAAATCTCAACTACCTGGTACCACTCCATACTACCATCTTCCAACCTCTCCCTGAATTTATTTTCTATTGCATTCATGAATTCCATGGGACAACCCTGTCGATTGCTGAACTTTCCCAACTCTATCTCCCTGTGTGTGCTATTCACATAAACCGGCCTGCTCTGACTATTTTCCTGCCTAATTCTAGCTTTCAACTTTTGTTCTAATTCAGCAATTTTCTCCTCAGCTTTTCTTTCAATATTAGTTACAGTTAACCTAATGCTCCCTTCCGATGCTTCAACTTTACCACTTAACTTAGCTTGTTTCTCATTAATCTCATTAATGCTTTCCTTATTCCTCTCCCTTAAATCATTAACTTCAGTGATTATTTCTGCATGTACTTTATCAATTCTTCCCCCCCCCCCCAGCTGTTCTTTAACCTCTTTAGTTGCTACCTGAATTTTGTCAATTTCTCCCCCCAATTGCTTTTTGACCTGCTGTGTTTCAAGTTGCACTAGTTCTTTTAAATTTTCAGCGTGTGTACTGATTCTAATTTCTAACTCCTCCTGTACTTTTCCTAATTTTCTGTCTACATCTACAATAATCTCTTTAGCCTTCTCTTCAATCACCCCTCTGATCTCACCTCAAATCAGCTCAAATTTATCACTAATTTCCCTACTGTTTTGTTCTAGTTTAGCATTTAAACTATCGCTCAGCTCCCTATTACTCTCTTTATTTTCCCTACTGTTTTGTTCTAGTTTAGCAATATTCTGTTCAAGTTTAGCATTTAAAGCGTCTGTACTTATTTTATTTTGTTGCATAAACTGAAGAAGCAAACTCTCTAACCCTGCTTGACTGTTTTGATTACCCCCTCAGTATCGGGATTTACCTCCGACATCCCTGTACTGCTTTCATTCTCAAGACTAGCCATACTGCTCGTATCTTCACTATCCAACTGGTGACCACTACGCAACTTCATCTCTTCCTCAACACTACCCATGCTGATACACACCGATAAATGAAAACCCCCAAAATACAGGCACAGAAATATATACCCATCTCCTTCCACAAATATTATTAGGTTTTCGGCCTCACATTGGTAGCGACAATGTAACTGTTTCTTTTGCTCCACGTTGAGCGTACAAATGTAACTGTCTCTTTGGGGAGAGTGTGGAAAAACCACAACAAGTCCCACGTTTGAGGTGATAAATGTAATGTTTACTCTGACTAAGATACGTTGTATTAATGGGCGCCAAGACCTCAACGCTATGTTGAAATCTAAATTTATTTTTAACAACACCTAGCTCAGGCAGAACACCTTTAAGAATCTTCACACTCAGATCGTGGTATGATTTGATCATTAACCCAACTAACAATTGTATCAGGAGAAGGAATCTGGTCTATATCTAATGCTACCTACTGAAAGCAAAGATTGCATAGTATAAAAAATGAATTTATTATATAAAAAAAAAACAAGTAGTGGCAATTTTAATAATAATAATAATAAATTTAAATTGGAGCGTAACGATTTGAATTTACCACTAGAGAATTACGTGAAAACGGAGTCGGATGAATTACTGATTTTACTATTATTCCCAAGCTAGGAAGTTACTGAAATTCTGAATATGAAACAATGAAGCGAGAGATTATGTAGTTCTAAGTCATTCGCGCTTACCATTGGAAATTGCCGTGGCATTTCCCTCGTACTTGATGCTGAAGAGAGCTTCCCTCAGCCTTCTGGACGTCGCCATCCTCTTCGTCAGTTGTGGAGATTGTTGTAGAAATGTTAAAGTTATGGTCCGATCACACCGGAACCAACCAAACGAGCAACAACATCGGTCAAGTTTTACAATGTTAATAGTCGTTCCTTCTCGGCGGCAAACAATATATGCACTCGCCGAATCCCCTCTCCGGACCCGTCTCCTAGTCGCCCGGTCTCCACTGATTGGCTGAGCCACCACGCGATACTCCCGACATAAGGGTCAATTTACTCGGCGCGACGATGTCGATTTCCGGTCCAGGCCATTTCGCCTTTTCTTGATACAGCCAGCTGGAAGTGTCCCACGGTTTTCGTCACCACTTCTCGACAAGAATATACCTGTAGCTGAATTCCCAATGACTCATGTCTCTCACAATAAACCCTAACTGACTAAAATCCGTAAAATTCCGTAATCATATAATTTTCCGCGATAATGTTGTTCGTAATAATTCGCTTGATAGTGTTTTCTATAACATCGAAAACCTATCTGTATACTTATAATCTTAAAAAAAAACGCTCCAAAAATACCTTAATAATAATAATAAGTTAAATGAAAATTATCTTGGCTGAACAAGTTGCCGCGTAAATAAACATTGAATGGCTTCCTACTGACTTATGTCAGTGGCGTAAAATACCCTCGAAAAACACGTTACATGATGTTTGCAGACGATATGGCACTCCTGGTGAGGTCCCCAACGGACCTTCAAGCAGCATTCGATAATCTCACCCAATGGGCAGACAGGAGGAACTCACTGAAGATAAATGGCATGAAAACGAAGGTAATGAAATTTAGAAGAGGAGGATGAATAGCCAAAACAGACCAATTCACGTACGGGAACACAGTATTACAGATGGTGCCTTCATTCAAATACCTGGGAATAACACTACAGACCACTGGATCAACATTCACCATTCATATTAAGGAAATAACAGCTGCCTCAACAAAAGCTTTGTACGATATACCAAAACCCCACCAGCTAACAATCAACACTGCAATGGCCCTTTACAAACTGAAAGTTGTTCCAGTGGCAACATACGGCATCAAAGCTTAACATGTCCAACACGAGGAAACTTGAAATTCTAAAAGCCTGATACCTGAAACGCATCCTCCAGATTTCCAAATTCACCGAAAACAGACTAGCATACGTAAAAGCCAATGAATCATTCTTCCTGGATGACATAAAATCCACCTTCAACCTACAGGACACACCTGCCTCCACCTTCATCCTCGAAGAGAGAAGAGAAAAGGCACGGCAGATTCCAGCGGATATTCTACTCCACGGAAGCACTACAGACAGACACATGGAAATGTCCAAACTTCGAGCTCAGGTATATATTGATACGTGCTACCCCTAGTAGCAAGTTCGTTAATTGGATCAAAGTAAGTAAAGCACAACACAAATGGTCCTTTAAAGAAATATTAGCTTTATTGCAGGTCAGAAAGTTACACCACACAATAAGCAAATAGAAACAATTAGCTGTCTTTTTTCGTGTTTGCTCCCTTATGGAGGACACTCACCCTTTCACTTGCTCACGCAGTTAATCTCTCGCTAATAAGACCGGTGTCCTCGGTAGAAATACCTGCAACATTTCTTTGAGTACACAAGCTACAGTTATTTACGATAGTCTGGCACTCACTGCTCTTAAATACACATTGTTTCGCAATTCGCACGTTACCGTAACACCTCTATCACACTGGTAAGAACACACTCCTCAAAACTAAGTCCGGCCCTCGCTGGCCAGGTCGCTTTATAGCCTATAGCGGGTCTGGTGACTCAATGGATGTTTCCAGAGCAGACCAGGACTCACGGTTACTCGAGAATTCCATTACCGGGTGGGCCGCGAAGTTTCGAGATGGTCTCTTTGTTACTGCCTGTCTTCTTGTTGCGCAAATCGCTGGTTAACACTGAGGCAGGGGGTAGCCCGGGGCGGCCTGTGAATCACGCGAGGAGGTGATGAAGCAAACTCGCAGCCGTAACAATATATACAAGATTCGCCGCCCACTGCACGACTGACGGCCACCACACACCGGATAACAACTGCAAATGTCAACTGTGTGGATTGAAATGTACGCAGTACCACCTGAAGAACTGCTCTAAAAGGACAATTACACTCGCCAATTACGCCAAAGACCTATAAATTCATGTAAACGCGTCTTAAGTGCACATTGTGCTTTGTAAATAATAAACGAATATATATATAGGGGATGTCTCATAAGTAATGTCGTCTTTTAAAGAAAATTTAATTTGGAAAGTTTTCTGACATGAATTTAAACTATCCTTCAAATTAGAAACCATCAGATTCTATGTTCTTGAGCCACCTTTCAACGAGGTTTCTTATTCCGCGACGGTGCCAGTCTTCTTCAAGAAATTATTCAAGGGAAGGTCGAGGACAGAAGGAGTCGAGGAAGAAGAAGGATCTCTTGGTTGGATAATCTAACAAAAATGGTTCAAGTGCAGTTCCAGTGAAGTTTTCAGGGCTGTTAGATCCAAAAACCGGATTGCTGTGATGATCGCCAACCTTCTTAGAGGAGACGGCACATGAAGAAGAAGAAGAAGAAGAAGAATACCAGTCTTTGGATTTTGGTGAGAAGAATTAGGCGAGAACCACTTCCAGAGCTTCAATGTTTTCGAAATTTCTTCCATGCAAGAAACGGGCCATGGATCGAAAGAGATGGTAATCTGAAAGCGCAAGACCAGGGTTGTAAGCTGGGAGCCGTAGCAGTTAGACTTCTCCCAATTCCTGAATATTTACCATGGTTGTTCGTACAGTATGAGGTCCTGCTGCAAGATAACTCTATTTCGGTTAACTAATGCTCGGTATCTCCGTCTCAAAATTTCATAAAATCGTTCCAGTTGTTGAGAATAAAGATCCCGTTTGGAACAAACTCCCAGTGAATCACTCCTTCAAAATTCCACCAGCACACAACATCACTTTGGGACGGAACCTATCCTTTTTAACGATGACTTAGGCAGGTTGAAGGGGACTGAGCCACTGTTTCGAGGCGTCAGCATTGCGGTAATAGACCCATTTTTCATCACATGTGACAATTCTCCTGATAAATCTATCATCAATGGGGTTACCGATAAGCTGACGACAGATATCCACGCTACGTTGAGCCTGTTCAGGGGACAATTCATGATGTACAGATCTACAGCTTCTGTTTGATTTCCAAGTCTCTTAACCTGGCGATGTATGGTCCTTTGATGTTACATTATCGCAATATACCCAATTCTAATCATTGCCTCCTGTAAATAACATTTGGCGTCTTCGGTGGCGTAGTTGGTAGCATGCTGAGCTTCTATGCCCAAGATCACGGGTTCAAATCCGGCCGAAGTCGTCGGATTTTTTAAGAGCGTTAAAATCCCTCAGTATGCCTTCCTTCGGAGGGGAAGTAAAGCCGGCGGTCCCATGTCATAGATTTATGGCATGTTAAAGAACCTTCCACTAATTACACCTGTGTGAAGCTAAATTATAGTTAAACATTTGACAAACGCTCTGAAGTTCCTATGTTCGGCGCCAGGAGCCGACTGTGGTGGCGTCTGGTAACCAAGTTCTGAACTAGTAGTCATTGACTGTGGCGTTTGGCGGCAAAAGTAGGAACTACTTGAAAAAATTCAATGTCTGTAGTCCTTACTTGAATTGAAAACAGAAACACACACTAATACAGCCACCACAATTAACACCGGTTATCAGACAGATTCTACACACACCCAAGAGTACACGGGGCTACATGACCGCGTTGTCGCAGCCCCAAAACTAACGAATCAACCAACCAACCTAAATAACATTGGCGAACAAAGAATATCAATTCTATCTTATGAAAAACCAAACTTAAAATACGAATTTACTTACGAGACATCCTAATAATTATTAATACAGGGGCTGACAGCTGTGCTGGAAAATAGCCGCTCATTAATAACTGTTTCGAGGAAATCACCACCAGAATGCGTTATGAGTACTCACCGGTCCGGTAACCCGCGTTGCTCAGGTACGTGGCGAAGGAGCGTGTCTCGTGAGTTGCCTGCCACTGCGGGGAAGAGCAGTTATCATTGTTGGTGTACACGTGATGGTTGTGAACATACATCCCTGTGAGGAGAGAGCTTCGAGACGGGCAGCACATGGGGGTCGTGACGTAGGCGTGGCGAAACTCAGCGCCGCCGTCCCGCAGCAAGCGCAGAGTGCGTGGCATGAAGTTGAGCGAGCCTGCGCACAAGATAACATCATTGAGGTTATGTTATGTCACTTATTAATACCAGGGAGTAAGCAACATGTTGAGGTTATGCCACGTATTGAAACAAAAGAGTTAACAACGTGTGAAGGTTATGTCACGTATTGAAAAGGGAGAGTAAACAACATGTCGCGGTTATGTCACGTACTGAAACCAGAGAGTAAACAACATGCTGAGGTTATATTACGTGTTGATACCAGGGAGTAAACAACATGCTGAGGTTATATTACGTGTTGATACCAGGGAGTAACAACACGTTGAGGTTATGTCACGTATTGAAACCAGGGAGTAAACGCGTTGAGTTATGTCACGTATTGAAACCAGGGAGTAAACAACGCGTTGAGTTACGTCACGTATTGAAACCAGGGAGTAAACAACGCGTTGAGTTACGTCACGTGTTGAAACCATAATGTAAACATCATGTTGAGGTTATGTCACGTATTGAAACCAGAGAGTAAACAACATGTTGAGGTTGAAAATATGTGGTATGATTTTTTCTCTTTCAATATGACTTTCATGGTACAGAATTTCACTCTTGGGTTGACTGAGACAATAAGAGACCAGCTGTTGTATGAATGGAAATTCTTTGCACATAGCTAGATAAACATCTTAATGGAATGCTAGCAGTTGACAGCAAATGGAATGGTATGTCTACACTACAGTATTATGGTTAAGTGCAGTTCTCTCGTGACCAGTTTACCGCGGATAGAGATACGCGTACACATTAAGATTACTAGCTTCAAGAAACCGCTCTCGGAAAAGTTGAAAGCTTTAAATATCTTCCTCCAATTATTTAGAATGATGGAGTCATGGTTAATCAACATATAAACTCTGCGTGGATGAAATGAAGAACTGTGTGACGGGAGAATATTATTCCTCTACGTACTAAAGGTGGACCATTTAGTGCAGTGGCCTTCAACCTTATTTTAATGAAGGGCCAAATTTTTGTTATGGAAGGGCTTGAGGGCTGCATTAATCTTATCTTTCAACTAGGAAGAAAAAAAATCATTGTGAAATCAATATTGAAATATGTTATAAAACACAAAACTAAATTTAAAATATCATTTTTTTTCTAGTCAATGAGAAATCCGACACTGTTTCCCTTTCACTAATCTGTCAACATTAACTTTCATGTTGGATGATGCAATTCGAAGAGAGTTCTCTAAATGAGTGTTAAAAACACGATTCCTCAATTTTGACTTCACATTCTTCATTTTCTAAAATAGCTGCCAGAAAGGGATGCTGTGTACAGAGCATGAGATCAGATTGCTGAAAATTGATTTTCTTTGTTGCAACATACAATGAGTAAAATTCAAAAAGTCCAAAATTTTTAAATTTCTCCTGTAAAAAATTCCCTACTACAGCCTACGAAGTATGATAACATTTAAAAATGAACAAAATAAAGCAATCTTCTGAATTCCTTGTTCTTTTTATCATCGGCACATCAACATAACACTGTTGTGGCTATCGAAATACCATCAACTATGAATTATTGAAACTAAATCGTTTTGCTGGCCGCTGAAATATACGTAACGGGCCGTGGGTTGAAGATCACTGATTTAGTGTAATCTCTCAGGATGGTATTCGACTTGCAGAAAAGCCAATGCAGTGAGTTCTGAGTTGCGATCTACTGCACTCTGCAAGAAGAAAGTTAGTGTAGTGACGTAACTCTCCCTACCTCGCTCTATGGAAGTGAGAACTGGGTAGATTCAGGATATCTCACACATGAACTAGTATTACTGTATGGTGTTTGAAGACATTTTTCAGTGTTGCCTTAGTAAAAAATGCTTTTCAGTCGGTCAACACGATTGTCCCCAAATGAGATGGGTTATTCCCTAATCATGAGATTAATAAATACACTTGGATGACCAGTTTCGATCGTCAAGCGATCATCATCAGATCCGTTACACTTAGCCTATAAAATAGATGTCTGAAAGTATGGGTGAAAATATTTATCGTTAAAAATAGAAAATGAATATTTTGGTCATTTATCTAATGCGCAACAACAATTAGGGGTCCGGATGGGGACACCAAGAGCCCGCTGATGAGCCAGCTTGGTATTCTAGGCGAAACCCCACACAAGACACGGCACAAACCTAGAAGAATTGCTGAGTTTTAATTCACTGGCCGTGAAAACCAATATACCATCTTTTTGGAAGCCTTATGGCTGCTTGGGCTTTTAGTTCTCGCAGTAAAGAGGTGCAGGAGCGCTTTATATAAGGGGAGGTAACGCGCAGTTCGCTACTCCAATGGGGGTCCGGGCGTGGACAACAAGAGCCCGCTGATGAGCGAGCTTCGTGGCGAAACCCCACACAAGACACGGCACAAACCTAGAAGAATTACTGAGTGTTAAGTAGGCTACAACCTGCTGTAAATTGTAAATATTTTTACCCATACAATATGTACATATTATAAATATTTTCAGCCATACCTTCAAACATAGATTTTATAGCCTAAGTGTAACGGACCTGATGATGATCGCTTGATGATCGAAACTGGTCATCCTAGTGTATTTATTAATCTTATGGCATTTCTTTTCAGGATTAGGGAATAACCCATCTCATTTGGGTACAGTCGTGTTGACCGACTGAATAGGACCAAACTTTTGTTTACATGAACTAGTACGAACGATTACTGGGACAAATACATGGGAGCAATGGAAGGAAAGTGCTCGTAATGGGGAGATAAAAGGCTAAGTTAGCAATGAACACGGTAGACGACGCTGTTCATATGAGCAGACTCAGATGGTGGGGTCATATGAAGAGAACGGGGGAGGAGAGATAGCCCAAGAGTTCGGCTGTAGAGGGCAAGAACCAGAGGTAGACCAAGGAGGCGATAGTTATATTCAGTGTTGAACGATTTCAAGCTGAGGGAAGTCAATGAGGTCGCACTGCTAATTGCTGATAGCGGATCATGGAGGTGTCTTGTTAGCGAACAGATGCTTGCAGACTAGACTGGAGGCTGAAAGGCAAAACAGTGTACAATGTAGGCGTGCATGGTTTAGAAAAGTAAGCAACATGTTGAGGTTATGTCACGTATTGAAACCAGGGAGTAAACAACGTGTTGAGCTTATATCACGCATTGAAACCAGGGAGTAAACAACGTGTTGAGGGTATGTTACGTATTGAAACCAGGGAGTAAACAACGTGTTGAGCTTATGCCACGTATTGAAACTAGGGAGTAAACAACGTGTTGAGGTTATGACACGTATTGAAACCAGGGAGTAAACAACGTGTTGAGCGTATGTTACGTATTAAAACCAGGGAGTAAACAACGTGTTGAGGGTATGTCACGTATTGAAACCAGGGAGTAAACAACGTGTTGAGGTTATGTCACGTATTGAAACCAGGGAGTAAACAACGTGTTGAGGTTATGTCGCGTATTGAAACCAGGGAGTAAACAACGTGTTGAGGGTATGTTACGTATTGAAACCAGGGAGTAAACAACGTGTTGAGGGTATGTCACGTGTTGAAACCAGGGAGTAAACAATGTGTTGAGGTTATGTCACGTGTTGAAACCAGGGAGTAAACAACGTGTTGAGGTTATGTCACGTATTTAAACCAGGGAGTAAACTACGTGTTGAGGGTATGTTACGTATTGAAACCAGGGAGTAAACAACGTGTTGAGCTTAGGTCACGTATTGAAACCAGGGAGTCAACAACGTGTTGAGGGTATGTCACGTATTGAAACCAGGGAGTAAACAACGTGTTGAGGTTATGTCACGTATTGAAAACAGGGAGTAAACAACGTGTTGAGGTTATGTCACGTATTGAAACCAGGGAGTAAACAACGTGTTGAGCTTATGTCACGTATTGAAACCAGAGAGTAAACAACATGTTGAGGTTACATCACGTATTGAAACCAGAGTGTAGGCAACGTGTTGAGGTTATGTCACGTATTGAAACCAGGGAGTAAACAACGTGTTGAGGTTATGTCACGTATTGAAACCAGGGAGTAAACAACGTGTTGAGGGTATGTTACGTATTGAAACCAGGGAGTAAACAACGTGTTGAGGGTATGTTACGTATTGAAACCAGGGAGTAAACAACGTGTTTAGGGTATGTCACGTGTTGAAACCAGGGAGTAAACATCGTGTTGAGGGTATGTCACGTATTGAAACCAGGGAGTAAACAACGTGTTGAGGGGATGTCACGTATTGAAACCAGGGAATAAATAACGTGTTGAGGGTATGCCACGTATTGAAACCAGAGAGTAAACAACGTGTTGAGTTTGTCACTTATTGAAACTAGGGAGTAAACAACGTGTAGAGGTTATGTCACGTATTGAAACCAGGGAGTAAACAACGTGTTGAGCTTATCTCACGTATTGAAACCAGGGAGTAAACAACATGTTGAGGTTACGTCAAGTATTGAAACCAGAGTGAAAGCAACGTGTTGAGGTTATGCCACGTATTGAAACCAGGGAGTAAACAACGTGTTGAGGTTATGTCACGCATTGAAACCAGGGAGTAAACAACGTGTTGAGGTTATGTCACGTATTGAAACCAGAGTGTAAACAACGTGTTTAGGATATGTCACGTATTGAAACCAGGCAGTAAACAACGTGTTGAGGTTATGTCACGTATTGAAACCAGGGAGTACACAAGTGTTGAGGTTATGTCACGTATTGAAACCAGGGAGTACACAAGTGTTGAGGTTATGTCACGTATTGAAGCCAGTGAGTGAACAATAAGTTGACGTTATGTCACGTGTTGAAACCAGGGAGTAAACAACGTGTTGAGGTAATGTCACGCATTGCAACCAGGGAGTAAACAACGTGTTGAGGTTATGTCACGTATTGAAACCAGGGAGTAAACAACGTGTTGAGATTATGTCACGTGTTGAGACCAGGGAGTAAACAACGTGTTGAGGTTATGTCACGTATTGAAACCAGAGAGTAAACAACGTGTTGAGGGTATGTTACGTATTGAAACCAGGGAGTAAACATCATGTTGAGGTTATGTCACGTATTGAAGCCAGGGAGTTAACAATAAGTTGACGTTATGTCACGTGTTGAAACCAGGGAGTAAACAACGTGTTGAGGTTATGTCACGTATTGAATCCAGGGAGTAAACAACGTCTTGAGGTTATGTCACGTATTGAAACCAGGGAGTAAACTACGTCTTGAGGTTATGTCACCTATTGAAACCCGAGAGTAAACAACATGTTGAGGTTACGTCACGTATTGAAACCAGAGTGTAAGCAACGTGTTGAGGTTATGTCAGGCATTGCAACCAGGGAGTAAACAACGTGTTGAGGTTATGTCACGTATTGAAACCAGGGAGTAAACAACGTGTTGAGATTATGTCACGTGTTGAGACCAGGGAGTAAACAACGTGTTGAGGTTATGTCACGTATTGAAACCAGAGAGTAAACAACGTGTTCAGGTTACGTCACGTATTGAAACCAGGGAGTAAACAACGTATTGAGGGTATGTCACGTATTGAAACCAGGGAGTAAACAACATGTTGAGGTTATGTCACGTATTGAAACCAGGGAGTAAACAACGTGTTTAGGGTATCTCACGTGTTGAAACCAGGGAGTAAGCAACGTGTTGAGGGTATGTCACGTATTGAAACCAGGGAATAAATAACGTGTTGAGGGAATGCAACGTATTGAAACCAGAGAGTAAACAACGTGTTGAGTTTGTCACTTATTGAAACTAGGGAGTAAACAACGTGTTGTTAGGCCGATAACCTATATGTTAGGCCCCTTAAAACAACAACAACAACGTGTTGAGGTTATATCACGTATTGAAACCAGGGAGTAAACAACGTGTTGAGGTTATGTCACGTATTGAAACCGGGGAGTAAATAACGTGTTGAGATTATGTCACGTGTTGAAACCAGGGAGTGAACAACGTGTTGAGGTTATGTCACGCATTGCAACCAGGGAGTAAACAACGTGTTGAGTTTATGTCACGTATTGAAACCAGGGAGAAAACAACGTGTTGAGCTTATGTCACGTATTGAAACCAGGGAGTAAACAACATGTTGAGGTTACGTCACGTATTGAAACCAGAGTGTCAGCAACGTGTTGAGGTTATGCCACGTATTGAAACCAGGGAGTAAACATCGTGTTGAGGTGATGTCACGTATTGAAACCAGGGAGTAAAAAACGTGTTGAGGTGATGTCACGTATTGAAACCAGGGAGTAAACAACGTGTTGAGGTTATGTCACGTATTGAAACCAGGGAGTAAACAACGTGTTGAGGTTATGTCACGTATTGAAACCAGGGAATAAACAACGTGTTGAGGGTATGCCACGTATTGAAACCAGGGAGTAAACAACGTGTTGAGTTTGTCACTTATTGAAACTAGGGAGTAAACAACGTGTTGAGATTATGTCACGTATTGAAACCAGAGTGTAAACAACGTGTTGAGTTTATGTCACGTATTGATACCAGGGAGTAAACAACGTGTTTAGGATATGTCACGTATTGAAACCAGGCAGTAAACAACGTGTTGAGGTTATGTCACGTATTGAAACCAGGGAGTAAACAACGTGTTGAGGTTATGTCACGTATTGAAACCAGGGAGTAAACAATGTGTTTAGGATATGTCACGTATTGAAACAGGCAGTAAACAACGTGTTGAGGTTATGTCACGTGTTGAAACTAGGGAGTAACAACGTGTTGAGATTATGTCACGTATTGAAACCAGGGAGTAAACAACGTGTTGAGATTATGTCACGTGTTGATACCAGGGAGTAAACAACGTGTTGAGGTTATGTCACGCATTGCAACCAGGGAGTAAACAACGTGTTGAGGTTATGTCACGTATTGAAACCAGGGAGTAAACAACGTGTTGAGATTATGTCACGTGTTGAGACCAGGGAGTAAACAACGTGTTGAGGTTATGTCACGTATTGAAACCAGTGAGTAAACAACGTGTTCAGGTTATGTCACATTTTGAAACCAGGGAGTAAACATCATGTTGAGGTTATGTCACTTATTGAAACCAGGGAGTGAACAATAAGTTGAGGTTATGTCACGTATTGAAACCAGGGAGTAAGCAACGTGTTGAGGTTATGTCACGTATTCAATCCAGGGAGTAAACAACGTCTTGAGGTTATGTCAGGTATTGAAACCAGGGAGTAAACAACGTCTTGAGGTTATGTTACGTATTGAAACCAGGGAGTAAACAACATGTTGAGGTTACGTCACGTATTGAAACCAGAGTGTAAGCAACGTGTTGAGGTTATGTCAGGCATTGCAACCAGGGAGTAAACAACGTGTCGAGGTAATGTCACGTATTGAAACCAGGGAGTAAACAACGTGCTGAGATTATGTCACGTGTTGAGACCAGGGAGTAAACAACGTGTTGAGGTTATGTCACGTATTGAAACCAGAGAGTAAACAACGTGTTGAGGTTATGTCACGTATTGAAACCAGAGAGTAAACAACGTGTTCAGGTTACGTCACGTATTGAAACCAGGGAGTAAACAACGTGTTGAGGGTATGTCACGTATTGAAACCAGGGAGTAAACAACATGTTGAGGTAATGTCACGTATTGAAACCAGGGAGTAAACAATGTGTTGAGGTTATGTCACGCATTGCAACCAGGGAGTAAACAACGTGTTGAGGTTATGACACGTATTGAAACCAGGGAGTAAACAACGTGTTGAGATTATGTCACGTGTTGAGACCAGGGAGTAAACAACGTTTTGAGATTATGTCACATGTTGAAACCAGGGAGTAAACAACGTGTTTAGGATATGTCACGTATTGAAACTCGGCAGTAAACAACGTGTTGTGGTTACGTGACGTATTGAAACCAGGGAGTAAACAACATGTTGAGGTTACGTCACGCATTGTAACCAGGGAGTAAACAACGTGTTGAGGTTATGTCACGTATTGAAAACAGGGAGTAAACAACGTGTTGAGATTATGTCACGTGTTGAGACCAGGGAGTAAACAACGTGTTGAGGTTATGTCACGTATTGAAACCAGAGAGTAAACAACGTGTTGAGGTTATGTCACGTATTTAAACCAGGGAGTAAACTACGTGTTGAGGGTATGTTACGTATTGAAACCGGGGAGTAAACAACGTGTTGAGGTTATGTCACGTATTGAAACCAGGGAGTAAACAACGTGTTCAGGTTATGTCACGTATTGAAACCAGGGAGTAAATATCATGTTGAGGTTATGTCACGTATTGAAACCGGGGAGTAAACAACGTGTTGAGGTTATGTCACGTATTGAAACCAGAGTGTAAGCAACGTGTTGAGGTTATGTCAGGCATTGCAACCAGGGAGTAAACAACGTGTCGAGGTAATGTCACGTATTGAAACCAGGGAGTAAACAACGTGCTGAGATTATGTCACGTGTTGAGACCAGGGAGTAAACAACGTGTTGAGGTTATGTCACGTATTGAAACCAGAGAGTAAACAACGTGTTGAGGTTATGTCACGTATTGAAACCAGAGAGTAAACAACGTGTTCAGGTTACGTCACGTATTGAAACCAGGGAGTAAACAACGTGTTGAGGGTATGTCACGTATTGAAACCAGGGAGTAAACAACATGTTGAGGTAATGTCACGTATTGAAACCAGGGAGTAAACAATGTGTTGAGGTTATGTCACGCATTGCAACCAGGGAGTAAACAACGTGTTGAGGTTATGACACGTATTGAAACCAGGGAGTAAACAACGTGTTGAGATTATGTCACGTGTTGAGACCAGGGAGTAAACAACGTTTTGAGATTATGTCACATGTTGAAACCAGGGAGTAAACAACGTGTTTAGGATATGTCACGTATTGAAACTCGGCAGTAAACAACGTGTTGTGGTTACGTGACGTATTGAAACCAGGGAGTAAACAACATGTTGAGGTTACGTCACGCATTGTAACCAGGGAGTAAACAACGTGTTGAGGTTATGTCACGTATTGAAAACAGGGAGTAAACAACGTGTTGAGATTATGTCACGTGTTGAGACCAGGGAGTAAACAACGTGTTGAGGTTATGTCACGTATTGAAACCAGAGAGTAAACAACGTGTTGAGGTTATGTCACGTATTTAAACCAGGGAGTAAACTACGTGTTGAGGGTATGTTACGTATTGAAACCGGGGAGTAAACAACGTGTTGAGGTTATGTCACGTATTGAAACCAGGGAGTAAACAACGTGTTCAGGTTATGTCACGTATTGAAACCAGGGAGTAAATATCATGTTGAGGTTATGTCACGTATTGAAACCGGGGAGTAAACAACGTGTTGAGGTTATGTCACGTATTGAAACCCGGGAGTAAACAACGTGTTGAGATTATGTCACGTGTTTAGACCAGGGAGTAAACAACGTGTTGAGGTTATGTCACGTATTGAAACCAGAGAGTAAACAACGTGTTGAGGTTATGTCACGTATTGAAACCAGTGAGTGAACAATAAGTTGAGGTTATGTCACGTATTGAAACCAGGGAGTAAACAACGTGTTGAGGTTATGTCACGTATTGAAACCAGTGAGTAAATAACGTGTTGAGATTATGTCACGTGTTGAAACCAGGGAGTAAACAACGTGTTGAGGTTATGTCACGCATTGCAACCAGGGAGTAAACAACGTGTTGAGTTTATGTCACGTATTGAAACCAGGGAGAAAACAACGTGTTGAGCTTATGTCACGTATTGAAACCAGGGAGTAAACAACATGTTTAGGTGACGTCACGTATTGAAACCAGAGTGTAAGCAACGTGTTGAGGTTATGTCACGTATTGAAACCAGGGAGTAAACAACGTGTTTAGGCTATGTCACGTATTGAATCCAGGGAGTAAACAACGTGTTGAGATTATGTCACGTGTTGAGACCAGGGAGTAAGCAACGTGTTGAGATTATGTCACGTGTTGAAACCAGGGAGTAAACAACGTGTTTAGGTTATGTCACGTATTGAAACCAGGGAGTAAACAACGTCTTGAGGTTATGTCACGTATTGAAACCAGGGAGTAAACAACATGTTGAGGTTACGTCACGTATTGAAACCAGAGTGTAAGCAACGTGTTGAGGTTACGTCACGTATTGAAACCAGAGTGTAAGCAACGTGTTAAGGTTATGTCACGCATTGCAACCAGGGAGTAAACAACGAGTTGAGGTTATGTCACGTATTGAAACCAGGGAGTAAACAACGTGTTGAGGTTATGTCACGTATTGAAACCAGGGAGTAAACAACGTGTTGAGGTTATGTCACGTATTGAAACCAGGGAGTAAACTACGTCTTGAGGTTATGTCACCTATTGAAACCCGAGAGTAAACAACATGTTGAGGTTACGTCACGTATTGAAACCAGAGTGTAAGCAACGTGTTGAGGTTATGTCAGGCATTGCAACCAGGGAGTAAACAACGTGTTGAGGTTATGTCACGTATTGAAACCAGGGAGTAAACAACGTGTTGAGATTATGTCACGTGTTGAGACCAGGGAGTAAACAACGTGTTGAGGTTATGTCACGTATTGAAACCAGAGAGTAAACAACGTGTTCAGGTTACGTCACGTATTGAAACCAGGGAGTAAACAACGTGTTGAGGGTATGTCACGTATTGAAACCAGGGAGTAAACAACATGTTGAGGTTATGTCACGTATTGAAACCAGGGAGTAAACAACGTGTTTAGGGTATCTCACGTGTTGAAACCAGGGAGTAAGCAACGTGTTGAGGGTATGTCACGTATTGAAACCAGGGAATAAATAACGTGTTGAGGGAATGCAACGTATTGAAACCAGAGAGTAAACAACGTGTTGAGTTTGTCACTTATTGAAACTAGGGAGTAAACAACGTGTTGAGCTTAGGTCACGTATTGAAACCAGGGAGTCAACAACGTGTTGAGGGTATGTCACGTATTGAAACCAGGGAGTAAACAACGTGTTGAGGTTATGTCACGTATTGAAAACAGGGAGTAAACAACGTGTTGAGGTTATGTCACGTATTGAAACCAGGGAGTAAACAACGTGTTGAGCTTATGTCACGTATTGAAACCAGAGAGTAAACAACATGTTGAGGTTACATCACGTATTGAAACCAGAGTGTAGGCAACGTGTTGAGGTTATGTCACGTATTGAAACCAGGGAGTAAACAACGTGTTGAGGTTATGTCACGTATTGAAACCAGGGAGTAAACAACGTGTTGAGGGTATGTTACGTATTGAAACCAGGGAGTAAACAACGTGTTGAGGGTATGTTACGTATTGAAACCAGGGAGTAAACAACGTGTTTAGGGTATGTCACGTGTTGAAACCAGGGAGTAAACATCGTGTTGAGGGTATGTCACGTATTGAAACCAGGGAGTAAACAACGTGTTGAGGGGATGTCACGTATTGAAACCAGGGAATAAATAACGTGTTGAGGGTATGCCACGTATTGAAACCAGAGAGTAAACAACGTGTTGAGTTTGTCACTTATTGAAACTAGGGAGTAAACAACGTGTAGAGGTTATGTCACGTATTGAAACCAGGGAGTAAACAACGTGTTGAGCTTATCTCACGTATTGAAACCAGGGAGTAAACAACATGTTGAGGTTACGTCAAGTATTGAAACCAGAGTGAAAGCAACGTGTTGAGGTTATGCCACGTATTGAAACCAGGGAGTAAACAACGTGTTGAGGTTATGTCACGCATTGAAACCAGGGAGTAAACAACGTGTTGAGGTTATGTCACGTATTGAAACCAGAGTGTAAACAACGTGTTTAGGATATGTCACGTATTGAAACCAGGCAGTAAACAACGTGTTGAGGTTATGTCACGTATTGAAACCAGGGAGTACACAAGTGTTGAGGTTATGTCACGTATTGAAACCAGGGAGTACACAAGTGTTGAGGTTATGTCACGTATTGAAGCCAGTGAGTGAACAATAAGTTGACGTTATGTCACGTGTTGAAACCAGGGAGTAAACAACGTGTTGAGGTAATGTCACGCATTGCAACCAGGGAGTAAACAACGTGTTGAGGTTATGTCACGTATTGAAACCAGGGAGTAAACAACGTGTTGAGATTATGTCACGTGTTGAGACCAGGGAGTAAACAACGTGTTGAGGTTATGTCACGTATTGAAACCAGAGAGTAAACAACGTGTTGAGGGTATGTTACGTATTGAAACCAGGGAGTAAACATCATGTTGAGGTTATGTCACGTATTGAAGCCAGGGAGTTAACAATAAGTTGACGTTATGTCACGTGTTGAAACCAGGGAGTAAACAACGTGTTGAGGTTATGTCACGTATTGAATCCAGGGAGTAAACAACGTCTTGAGGTTATGTCACGTATTGAAACCAAGGAGTAAACTACGTCTTGAGGTTATGTCACCTATTGAAACCCGAGAGTAAACAACATGTTGAGGTTACGTCACGTATTGAAACCAGAGTGTAAGCAACGTGTTGAGGTTATGTCAGGCATTGCAACCAGGGAGTAAACAACGTGTTGAGGTTATGTCACGTATTGAAACCAGGGAGTAAACAACGTGTTGAGATTATGTCACGTGTTGAGACCAGGGAGTAAACAACGTGTTGAGGTTATGTCACGTATTGAAACCAGAGAGTAAACAACGTGTTCAGGTTACGTCACGTATTGAAACCAGGGAGTAAACAACGTATTGAGGGTATGTCACGTATTGAAACCAGGGAGTAAACAACATGTTGAGGTTATGTCACGTATTGAAACCAGGGAGTAAACAACGTGTTTAGGGTATCTCACGTGTTGAAACCAGGGAGTAAGCAACGTGTTGAGGGTATGTCACGTATTGAAACCAGGGAATAAATAACGTGTTGAGGGAATGCAACGTATTGAAACCAGAGAGTAAACAACGTGTTGAGTTTGTCACTTATTGAAACTAGGGAGTAAACAACGTGTTGTTAGGCCGATAACCTATATGTTAGGCCCCTTAAAACAACAACAACAACGTGTTGAGGTTATATCACGTATTGAAACCAGGGAGTAAACAACGTGTTGAGGTTATGTCACGTATTGAAACCGGGGAGTAAATAACGTGTTGAGATTATGTCACGTGTTGAAACCAGGGAGTGAACAACGTGTTGAGGTTATGTCACGCATTGCAACACGGAGTAAACAACGTGTTGAGTTTATGTCACGTATTGAAACCAGGGAGAAAACAACGTGTTGAGCTTATGTCACGTATTGAAACCAGGGAGTAAACAACATGTTGAGGTTACGTCACGTATTGAAACCAGAGTGTCAGCAACGTGTTGAGGTTATGCCACGTATTGAAACCAGGGAGTAAACATCGTGTTGAGGTGATGTCACGTATTGAAACCAGGGAGTAAAAAACGTGTTGAGGTGATGTCACGTATTGAAACCAGGGAGTAAACAACGTGTTGAGGTTATGTCACGTATTGAAACCAGGGAGTAAACAACGTGTTGAGGTTATGTCACGTATTGAAACCAGGGAATAAACAACGTGTTGAGGGTATGCCACGTATTGAAACCAGGGAGTAAACAACGTGTTGAGTTTGTCACTTATTGAAACTAGGGAGTAAACAACGTGTTGAGGTTATGTCACGTATTGAAACCAGAGTGTAAACAACGTGTTGAGTTTATGTCACGTATTGATACCAGGGAGTAAACAACGTGTTTAGGATATGTCACGTATTGAAACCAGGCAGTAAACAACGTGTTGAGGTTATGTCACGTATTGAAACCAGGGAGTAAACAACGTGTTGAGGTTATGTCACGTATTGAAACCAGGGAGTAAACAATGTGTTTAGGATATGTCACGTATTGAAACAGGCAGTAAACAACGTGTTGAGGTTATGTCACGTGTTGAAACCAGGGAGTAACAACGTGTTGAGATTATGTCACGTATTGAAACCAGGGAGTAAACAACGTGTTGAGATTATGTCACGTGTTGATACCAGGGAGTAAACAACGTGTTGAGGTTATGTCACGCATTGCAACCAGGGAGTAAACAACGTGTTGAGGTTATGTCACGTATTGAAACCAGGGAGTAAACAACGTGTTGAGATTATGTCACGTGTTGAGACCAGGGAGTAAACAACGTGTTGAGGTTATGTCACGTATTGAAACCAGTGAGTAAACAACGTGTTCAGGTTATGTCACATTTTGAAACCAGGGAGTAAACATCATGTTGAGGTTATGTCACTTATTGAAACCAGGGAGTGAACAATAAGTTGAGGTTATGTCACGTATTGAAACCAGGGAGTAAGCAACGTGTTGAGGTTATGTCACGTATTCAATCCAGGGAGTAAACAACGTCTTGAGGTTATGTCAGGTATTGAAACCAGGGAGTAAACAACGTCTTGAGGTTATGTTACGTATTGAAACCAGGGAGTAAACAACATGTTGAGGTTACGTCACGTATTGAAACCAGAGTGTAAGCAACGTGTTGAGGTTATGTCAGGCATTGCAACCAGGGAGTAAACAACGTGTCGAGGTAATGTCACGTATTGAAACCAGGGAGTAAACAACGTGCTGAGATTATGTCACGTGTTGAGACCAGGGAGTAAACAACGTGTTGAGGTTATGTCACGTATTGAAACCAGAGAGTAAACAACGTGTTGAGGTTATGTCACGTATTGAAACCAGAGAGTAAACAACGTGTTCAGGTTACGTCACGTATTGAAACCAGGGAGTAAACAACGTGTTGAGGGTATGTCACGTATTGAAACCAGGGAGTAAACAACATGTTGAGGTAATGTCACGTATTGAAACCAGGGAGTAAACAACGTGTTGAGGTTATGTCACGCATTGCAACCAGGGAGTAAACAACGTGTTGAGGTTATGACACGTATTGAAACCAGGGAGTAAACAACGTGTTGAGATTATGTCACGTGTTGAGACCAGGGAGTAAACAACGTTTTGAGATTATGTCACATGTTGAAACCAGGGAGTAAACAACGTGTTTAGGATATGTCACGTATTGAAACTCGGCAGTAAACAACGTGTTGTGGTTACGTGACGTATTGAAACCAGGGAGTAAACAACATGTTGAGGTTACGTCACGCATTGTAACCAGGGAGTAAACAACGTGTTGAGGTTATGTCACGTATTGAAAACAGGGAGTAAACAACGTGTTGAGATTATGTCACGTGTTGAGACCAGGGAGTAAACAACGTGTTGAGGTTATGTCACGTATTGAAACCAGAGAGTAAACAACGTGTTGAGGTTATGTCACGTATTTAAACCAGGGAGTAAACTACGTGTTGAGGGTATGTTACGTATTGAAACCGGGGAGTAAACAACGTGTTGAGGTTATGTCACGTATTGAAACCAGGGAGTAAACAACGTGTTCAGGTTATGTCACGTATTGAAACCAGGGAGTAAATATCATGTTGAGGTTATGTCACGTATTGAAACCGGGGAGTAAACAACGTGTTGAGGTTATGTCACGTATTGAAACCCGGGAGTAAACAACGTGTTGAGATTATGTCACGTGTTTAGACCAGGGAGTAAACAACGTGTTGAGGTTATGTCACGTATTGAAACCAGAGAGTAAACAACGTGTTGAGGTTATGTCACGTATTGAAACCAGTGAGTGAACAATAAGTTGAGGTTATGTCACGTATTGAAACCAGGGAGTAAACAACGTGTTGAGGTTATGTCACGTATTGAAACCAGTGAGTAAATAACGTGTTGAGATTATGTCACGTGTTGAAACCAGGGAGTAAACAACGTGTTGAGGTTATGTCACGCATTGCAACCAGGGAGTAAACAACGTGTTGAGTTTATGTCACGTATTGAAACCAGGGAGAAAACAACGTGTTGAGCTTATGTCACGTATTGAAACCAGGGAGTAAACAACATGTTTAGGTGACGTCACGTATTGAAACCAGAGTGTAAGCAACGTGTTGAGGTTATGTCACGTATTGAAACCAGGGAGTAAACAACGTGTTTAGGCTATGTCACGTATTGAATCCAGGGAGTAAACAACGTGTTGAGATTATGTCACGTGTTGAGACCAGGGAGTAAACAACGTGTTGAGATTATGTCACGTGTTGAAACCAGGGAGTAAACAACGTGTTTAGGTTATGTCACGTATTGAAACCAGGGAGTAAACAACGTCTTGAGGTTATGTCACGTATTGAAACCAGGGAGTAAACAACATGTTGAGGTTACGTCACGTATTGAAACCAGAGTGTAAGCAACGTGTTGAGGTTACGTCACGTATTGAAACCAGAGTGTAAGCAACGTGTTGAGGTTACGTCACGTATTGAAACCAGAGTGTAAGCAACGTGTTAAGGTTATGTCACGCATTGCAACCAGGGAGTAAACAACGAGTTGAGGTTATGTCACGTATTGAAACCAGGGAGTAAACAACGTGTTGAGGTTATGTCACGTATTGAAACCAGGGAGTAAACAACGTGTTGAGCTTATGTCACGTATTGAAACCAGGGAGTAAACAACATGTTTAGGTGACGTCACGTATTGAAACCAGAGTGTAAGCAACGTGTTGAGGTTATGTCACGTATTGAAACCAGGGAGTAAACAACGTGTTTAGGCTATGTCACGTATTGAATCCAGGGAGTAAACAACGTGTTGAGATTATGTCACGTGTTGAGACCAGGGAGTAAACAACGTGTTGAGATTATGTCACGTGTTGAAACCAGGGAGTAAACAACGTGTTTAGGTTATGTCACGTATTGAAACCAGGGAGTAAACAACGTCTTGAGGTTATGTCACGTATTGAAACCAGGGAGTAAACAACATGTTGAGGTTACGTCACGTATTGAAACCAGAGTGTAAGCAACGTGTTGAGGTTACGTCACGTATTGAAACCAGAGTGTAAGCAACGTGTTAAGGTTATGTCACGCATTGCAACCAGGGAGTAAACAACGAGTTGAGGTTATGTCACGTATTGAAACCAGGGAGTAAACAACGTGTTGAGGTTATGTCACGTATTGAAACCAGGGAGTAAACAACGTGTTGAGGTTATGTCACGTATTGAAACCAGGGAGTAAACTACGTCTTGAGGTTATGTCACCTATTGAAACCCGAGAGTAAACAACATGTTGAGGTTACGTCACGTATTGAAACCAGAGTGTAAGCAACGTGTTGAGGTTATGTCAGGCATTGCAACCAGGGAGTAAACAACGTGTTGAGGTTATGTCACGTATTGAAACCAGGGAGTAAACAACGTGTTGAGATTATGTCACGTGTTGAGACCAGGGAGTAAACAACGTGTTGAGGTTATGTCACGTATTGAAACCAGAGAGTAAACAACGTGTTCAGGTTACGTCACGTATTGAAACCAGGGAGTAAACAACGTGTTGAGGGTATGTCACGTATTGAAACCAGGGAGTAAACAACATGTTGAGGTTATGTCACGTATTGAAACCAGGGAGTAAACAACGTGTTTAGGGTATCTCACGTGTTGAAACCAGGGAGTAAGCAACGTGTTGAGGGTATGTCACGTATTGAAACCAGGGAATAAATAACGTGTTGAGGGAATGCAACGTATTGAAACCAGAGAGTAAACAACGTGTTGAGTTTGTCACTTATTGAAACTAGGGAGTAAACAACGTGTTGTTAGGCCGATAACCTATATGTTAGGCCCCTTAAAACAACAACAACAACGTGTTGAGGTTATATCACGTATTGAAACCAGGGAGTAAACAACGTGTTGAGGTTATGTCACGTATTGAAACCAGGGAGTAATTAACGTGTTGAGATTATGTCACGTGTTGAAACCAGGGAGTGAACAACGTGTTGAGGTTATGTCACGCATTGCAACCAGGGAGTAAACAACGTGTTGAGTTTATGTCACGTATTGAAACCAGGGAGAAAACAACGTGTTGAGCTTATGTCACGTATTGAAACCAGGGAGTAAACAACATGTTGAGGTTACGTCACGTATTGAAACCAGAGTGTCAGCAACGTGTTGAGGTTATGCCACGTATTGAAACCAGGGAGTAAACAACGTGTTGAGGTGATGTCACGTATTGAAACCAGGGAGTAAAAAACGTGTTGAGGTGATGTCACGTATTGAAACCAGGGAGTAAACAACGTGTTGAGGTTATGTCACGTATTGAAACCAGGGAGTAAACAACGTGTTGAGGTTATGTCACGTATTGAAACCAGGGAATAAACAACGTGTTGAGGGTATGTTACGTATTGAAACCAGGGAGTAAACAACGTGTTGAGGGTATGTCACGTGTTGAAACCAGGGAGTAAACAATGTGTTGAGGTTATGTCACGTGTTGAAACCAGGGAGTAAACAACGTGTTGAGGTTATGTCACGTATTTAAACCAGGGAGTAAACTACGTGTTGAGGGTATGTTACGTATTGAAACCAGGGAGTAAACAACGTGTTGAGCTTAGGTCACGTATTGAAACCAGGGAGTCAACAACGTGTTGAGGGTATGTCACGTATTGAAACCAGGGAGTAAACAACGTGTTGAGGTTATGTCACGTATTGAAAACAGGGAGTAAACAACGTGTTGAGGTTATGTCACGTATTGAAACCAGGGAGTAAACAACGTGTTGAGCTTATGTCACGTATTGAAACCAGAGAGTAAACAACATGTTGAGGTTACATCACGTATTGAAACCAGAGTGTAGGCAACGTGTTGAGGTTATGTCACGTATTGAAACCAGGGAGTAAACAACGTGTTGAGGTTATGTCACGTATTGAAACCAGGGAGTAAACAACGTGTTGAGGGTATGTTACGTATTGAAACCAGGGAGTAAACAACGTGTTGAGGGTATGTTACGTATTGAAACCAGGGAGTAAACAACGTGTTTAGGGTATGTCACGTGTTGAAACCAGGGAGTAAACATCGTGTTGAGGGTATGTCACGTATTGAAACCAGGGAGTAAACAACGTGTTGAGGGGATGTCACGTATTGAAACCAGGGAATAAATAACGTGTTGAGGGTATGCCACGTATTGAAACCAGAGAGTAAACAACGTGTTGAGTTTGTCACTTATTGAAACTAGGGAGTAAACAACGTGTAGAGGTTATGTCACGTATTGAAACCAGGGAGTAAACAACGTGTTGAGCTTATCTCACGTATTGAAACCAGGGAGTAAACAACATGTTGAGGTTACGTCAAGTAT
Source organism: Meconema thalassinum (assembly GCA_946902985.2). NCBI lineage: Eukaryota > Metazoa > Arthropoda > Insecta > Orthoptera > Tettigoniidae > Meconema > Meconema thalassinum. Next base: position 125,364,190 of record OX336398.1, read on the forward strand.
TGAAACCAGAGTGAAAGCAACGTGTTGAGGTTATGCCACGTATTGAAACCAGGGAGTAAACAACGTGTTGAGGTTATGTCACGCATTGAAACCAGGGAGTAAACAACGTGTTGAGGTTATGTCACGTATTGAAACCAGAGTGTAAACAACGTGTTTAGGATATGTCACGTATTGAAACCAGGCAGTAAACAACGTGTTGAGGTTATGTCACGTATTGAAACCAGGGAGTACACAAGTGTTGAGGTTATGTCACGTATTGAAACCAGGGAGTACACAAGTGTTGAGGTTATGTCACGTATTGAAGCCAGTGAGTGAACAATAAGTTGACGTTATGTCACGTGTTGAAACCAGGGAGTAAACAACGTGTTGAGGTAATGTCACGCATTGCAACCAGGGAGTAAACAACGTGTTGAGGTTATGTCACGTATTGAAACAAGGGAGTAAACAACGTGTTGAGATTATGTCACGTGTTGAGACCAGGGAGTAAACAACGTGTTGAGGTTATGTCACGTATTGAAACCAGAGAGTAAACAACGTGTTGAGGGTATGTTACGTATTGAAACCAGGGAGTAAACATCATGTTGAGGTTATGTCACGTATTGAAGCCAGGGAGTTAACAATAAGTTGACGTTATGTCACGTGTTGAAACCAGGGAGTAAACAACGTGTTGAGGTTATGTCACGTATTGAATCCAGGGAGTAAACAACGTCTTGAGGTTATGTCACGTATTGAAACCAGGGAGTAAACTACGTCTTGAGGTTATGTCACCTATTGAAACCCGAGAGTAAACAACATGTTGAGGTTACGTCACGTATTGAAACCAGAGTGTAAGCAACGTGTTGAGGTTATGTCAGGCATTGCAACCAGGGAGTAAACAACGTGTTGAGGTTATGTCACGTATTGAAACCAGGGAGTAAACAACGTGTTGAGATTATGTCACGTGTTGAGACCAGGGAGTAAACAACGTGTTGAGGTTATGTCACGTATTGAAACCAGAGAGTAAACAACGTGTTCAGGTTACGTCACGTATTGAAACCAGGGAGTAAACAACGTATTGAGGGTATGTCACGTATTGAAACCAGGGAGTAAACAACATGTTGAGGTTATGTCACGTATTGAAACCAGGGAGTAAACAACGTGTTTAGGGTATCTCACGTGTTGAAACCAGGGAGTAAGCAACGTGTTGAGGGTATGTCACGTATTGAAACCAGGGAATAAATAACGTGTTGAGGGAATGCAACGTATTGAAACCAGAGAGTAAACAACGTGTTGAGTTTGTCACTTATTGAAACTAGGGAGTAAACAACGTGTTGTTAGGCCGATAACCTATATGTTAGGCCCCTTAAAACAACAACAACAACGTGTTGAGGTTATATCACGTATTGAAACCAGGGAGTAAACAACGTGTTGAGGTTATGTCACGTATTGAAACCGGGGAGTAAATAACGTGTTGAGATTATGTCACGTGTTGAAACCAGGGAGTGAACAACGTGTTGAGGTTATGTCACGCATTGCAACACGGAGTAAACAACGTGTTGAGTTTATGTCACGTATTGAAACCAGGGAGAAAACAACGTGTTGAGCTTATGTCACGTATTGAAACCAGGGAGTAAACAACATGTTGAGGTTACGTCACGTATTGAAACCAGAGTGTCAGCAACGTGTTGAGGTTATGCCACGTATTGAAACCAGGGAGTAAACATCGTGTTGAGGTGATGTCACGTATTGAAACCAGGGAGTAAAAAACGTGTTGAGGTGATGTCACGTATTGAAACCAGGGAGTAAACAACGTGTTGAGGTTATGTCACGTATTGAAACCAGGGAGTAAACAACGTGTTGAGGTTATGTCACGTATTGAAACCAGGGAATAAACAACGTGTTGAGGGTATGCCACGTATTGAAACCAGGGAGTAAACAACGTGTTGAGTTTGTCACTTATTGAAACTAGGGAGTAAACAACGTGTTGAGGTTATGTCACGTATTGAAACCAGAGTGTAAACAACGTGTTGAGTTTATGTCACGTATTGATACCAGGGAGTAAACAACGTGTTTAGGATATGTCACGTATTGAAACCAGGCAGTAAACAACGTGTTGAGGTTATGTCACGTATTGAAACCAGGGAGTAAACAACGTGTTGAGGTTATGTCACGTATTGAAACCAGGGAGTAAACAATGTGTTTAGGATATGTCACGTATTGAAACAGGCAGTAAACAACGTGTTGAGGTTATGTCACGTGTTGAAACCAGGGAGTAACAACGTGTTGAGATTATGTCACGTATTGAAACCAGGGAGTAAACAACGTGTTGAGATTATGTCACGTGTTGATACCAGGGAGTAAACAACGTGTTGAGGTTATGTCACGCATTGCAACCAGGGAGTAAACAACGTGTTGAGGTTATGTCACGTATTGAAACCAGGGAGTAAACAACGTGTTGAGATTATGTCACGTGTTGAGACCAGGGAGTAAACAACGTGTTGAGGTTATGTCACGTATTGAAACCAGTGAGTAAACAACGTGTTCAGGTTATGTCACATTTTGAAACCAGGGAGTAAACATCATGTTGAGGTTATGTCACTTATTGAAACCAGGGAGTGAACAATAAGTTGAGGTTATGTCACGTATTGAAACCTGGGAGTAAGCAACGTGTTGAGGTTATGTCACGTATTCAATCCAGGGAGTAAACAACGTCTTGAGGTTATGTCAGGTATTGAAACCAGGGAGTAAACAACGTCTTGAGGTTATGTTACGTATTGAAACCAGGGAGTAAACAACATGTTGAGGTTACGTCACGTATTGAAACCAGAGTGTAAGCAACGTGTTGAGGTTATGTCAGGCATTGCAACCAGGGAGTAAACAACGTGTCGAGGTAATGTCACGTATTGAAACCAGGGAGTAAACAACGTGCTGAGATTATGTCACGTGTTGAGACCAGGGAGTAAACAACGTGTTGAGGTTATGTCACGTATTGAAACCAGAGAGTAAACAACGTGTTGAGGTTATGTCACGTATTGAAACCAGAGAGTAAACAACGTGTTCAGGTTACGTCACGTATTGAAACCAGGGAGTAAACAACGTGTTGAGGGTATGTCACGTATTGAAACCAGGGAGTAAACAACATGTTGAGGTAATGTCACGTATTGAAACCAGGGAGTAAACAACGTGTTGAGGTTATGTCACGCATTGCAACCAGGGAGTAAACAACGTGTTGAGGTTATGACACGTATTGAAACCAGGGAGTAAACAACGTGTTGAAATTATGTCACGTGTTGAGACCAGGGAGTAAACAACGTTTTGAGATTATGTCACATGTTGAAACCAGGGAGTAAACAACGTGTTTAGGATATGTCACGTATTGAAACTCGGCAGTAAACAACGTGTTGTGGTTACGTGACGTATTGAAACCAGGGAGTAAACAACATGTTGAGGTTACGTCACGCATTGTAACCAGGGAGTAAACAACGTGTTGAGGTTATGTCACGTATTGAAAACAGGGAGTAAACAACGTGTTGAGATTATGTCACGTGTTGAGACCAGGGTGTAAACAACGTGTTGAGGTTATGTCACGTATTGAAACCAGAGAGTAAACAACGTGTTGAGGTTATGTCACGTATTTAAACCAGGGAGTAAACTACGTGTTGAGGGTATGTTACGTATTGAAACCGGGGAGTAAACAACGTGTTGAGGTTATGTCACGTATTGAAACCAGGGAGTAAACAACGTGTTCAGGTTATGTCACGTATTGAAACCAGGGAGTAAATATCATGTTGAGGTTATGTCACGTATTGAAACCGGGGAGTAAACAACGTGTTGAGGTTATGTCACGTATTGAAACCCGGGAGTAAACAACGTGTTGAGATTATGTCACGTGTTTAGACCAGGGAGTAAACAACGTGTTGAGGTTATGTCACGTATTGAAACCAGAGAGTAAACAACGTGTTGAGGTTATGTCACGTATTGAAACCAGTCAGTGAACAATAAGTTGAGGTTATGTCACGTATTGAAACCAGGGAGTAAACAACGTGTTGAGGTTATGTCACGTATTGAAACCAGTGAGTAAATAACGTGTTGAGATTATGTCACGTGTTGAAACCAGGGAGTAAACAACGTGTTGAGGTTATGTCACGCATTGCAACCAGGGAGTAAACAACGTGTTGAGTTTATGTCACGTATTGAAACCAGGGAGAAAACAACGTGTTGAGCTTATGTCACGTATTGAAACCAGGGAGTAAACAACATGTTTAGGTGACGTCACGTATTGAAACCAGAGTGTAAGCAACGTGTTGAGGTTATGTCACGTATTGAAACCAGGGAGTAAACAACGTGTTTAGGCTATGTCACGTATTGAATCCAGGGAGTAAACAACGTGTTGAGATTATGTCACGTGTTGAGACCAGGGAGTAAACAACGTGTTGAGATTATGTCACGTGTTGAAACCAGGGAGTAAACAACGTGTTTAAGTTATGTCACGTATTGAAACCAGGGAGTAAACAACGTCTTGAGGTTATGTCACGTATTGAAACCAGGGAGTAAACAACATGTTGAGGTTACGTCACGTATTGAAACCAGAGTGTAAGCAACGTGTTGAGGTTACGTCACGTATTGAAACCAGAGTGTAAGCAACGTGTTAAGGTTATGTCACGCATTGCAACCAGGGAGTAAACAACGAGTTGAGGTTATGTCACGTATTGAAACCAGGGAGTAAACAACGTGTTGAGGTTATGTCACGTATTGAAACCAGGGAGTAAACAACGTGTTGAGGTTATGTCACGTATTGAAACCAGGGAGTAAACTACGTCTTGAGGTTATGTCACCTATTGAAACCCGAGAGTAAACAACATGTTGAGGTTACGTCACGTATTGAAACCAGAGTGTAAGCAACGTGTTGAGGTTATGTCAGGCATTGCAACCAGGGAGTAAACAACGTGTTGAGGTTATGTCACGTATTGAAACCAGGGAGTAAACAACGTGTTGAGATTATGTCACGTGTTGAGACCAGGGAGTAAACAACGTGTTGAGGTTATGTCACGTATTGAAACCAGAGAGTAAACAACGTGTTCAGGTTACGTCACGTATTGAAACCAGGGAGTAAACAACGTGTTGAGGGTATGTCACGTATTGAAACCAGGGAGTAAACAACATGTTGAGGTTATGTCACGTATTGAAACCAGGGAGTAAACAACGTGTTTAGGGTATCTCACGTGTTGAAACCAGGGAGTAAGCAACGTGTTGAGGGTATGTCACGTATTGAAACCAGGGAATAAATAACGTGTTGAGGGAATGCAACGTATTGAAACCAGAGAGTAAACAACGTGTTGAGTTTGTCACTTATTGAAACTAGGGAGTAAACAACGTGTTGTTAGGCCGATAACCTATATGTTAGGCCCCTTAAAACAACAACAACAACGTGTTGAGGTTATATCACGTATTGAAACCAGGGAGTAAACAACGTGTTGAGGTTATGTCACGTATTGAAACCAGGGAGTAAATAACGTGTTGAGATTATGTCACGTGTTGAAACCAGGGAGTGAACAACGTGTTGAGGTTATGTCACGCATTGCAACCAGGGAGTAAACAACGTGTTGAGTTTATGTCACGTATTGAAACCAGGGAGAAAACAACGTGTTGAGCTTATGTCACGTATTGAAACCAGGGAGTAAACAACATGTTGAGGTTACGTCACGTATTGAAACCAGAGTGTCAGCAACGTGTTGAGGTTATGCCACGTATTGAAACCAGGGAGTAAACAACGTGTTGAGGTGATGTCACGTATTGAAACCAGGGAGTAAAAAACGTGTTGAGGTGATGTCACGTATTGAAACCAGGGAGTAAACAACGTGTTGAGGTTATGTCACGTATTGAAACCAGGGAGTAAACAACGTGTTGAGGTTATGTCACGTATTGAAACCAGGGAATAAACAACGTGTTGAGGGTATGTTACGTATTGAAACCAGGGAGTAAACAACGTGTTGAGGGTATGTCACGTGTTGAAACCAGGGAGTAAACAATGTGTTGAGGTTATGTCACGTGTTGAAACCAGGGAGTAAACAACGTGTTGAGGTTATGTCACGTATTTAAACCAGGGAGTAAACTACGTGTTGAGGGTATGTTACGTATTGAAACCAGGGAGTAAACAACGTGTTGAGCTTAGGTCACGTATTGAAACCAGGGAGTCAACAACGTGTTGAGGGTATGTCACGTATTGAAACCAGGGAGTAAACAACGTGTTGAGGTTATGTCACGTATTGAAAACAGGGAGTAAACAACGTGTTGAGGTTATGTCACGTATTGAAACCAGGGAGTAAACAACGTGTTGAGCTTATGTCACGTATTGAAACCAGAGAGTAAACAACATGTTGAGGTTACATCACGTATTGAAACCAGAGTGTAGGCAACGTGTTGAGGTTATGTCACGTATTGAAACCAGGGAGTAAACAACGTGTTGAGGTTATGTCACGTATTGAAACCAGGGAGTAAACAACGTGTTGAGGGTATGTTACGTATTGAAACCAGGGAGTAAACAACGTGTTGAGGGTATGTTACGTATTGAAACCAGGGAGTAAACAACGTGTTTAGGGTATGTCACGTGTTGAAACCAGGGAGTAAACATCGTGTTGAGGGTATGTCACGTATTGAAACCAGGGAGTAAACAACGTGTTGAGGGGATGTCACGTATTGAAACCAGGGAATAAATAACGTGTTGAGGGTATGCCACGTATTGAAACCAGAGAGTAAACAACGTGTTGAGTTTGTCACTTATTGAAACTAGGGAGTAAAAAACGTGTTGAGGTGATGTCACGTATTGAAACCAGGGAGTACACAAGTGTTGAGGTTATGTCACGTATTGAAACCAGGGAGTACACAAGTGTTGAGGTTATGTCACGTATTGAAGCCAGTGAGTGAACAATAAGTTGACGTTATGTCACGTGTTGAAACCAGGGAGTAAACAACGTGTTGAGGTAATGTCACGCATTGCAACCAGGGAGTAAACAACGTGTTGAGGTTATGTCACGTATTGAAACCAGGGAGTAAACAACGTGTTGAGATTATGTCACGTGTTGAGACCAGGGAGTAAACAACGTGTTGAGGTTATGTCACGTATTGAAACCAGAGAGTAAACAACGTGTTGAGGGTATGTTACGTATTGAAACCAGGGAGTAAACATCATGTTGAGGTTATGTCACGTATTGAAGCCAGGGAGTTAACAATAAGTTGACGTTATGTCACGTGTTGAAACCAGGGAGTAAACAACGTGTTGAGGTTATCTCACGTATTGAATCCAGGGAGTAAACAACGTCTTGAGGTTATGTCACGTATTGAAACCAGGGAGTAAACTACGTCTTGAGGTTATGTCACCTATTGAAACCCGAGAGTAAACAACATGTTGAGGTTACGTCACGTATTGAAACCAGAGTGTAAGCAACGTGTTGAGGTTATGTCAGGCATTGCAACCAGGGAGTAAACAACGTGTTGAGGTTATGTCACGTATTGAAACCAGGGAGTAAACAACGTGTTGAGATTATGTCACGTGTTGAGACCAGGGAGTAAACAACGTGTTGAGGTTATGTCACGTATTGAAACCAGAGAGTAAACAACGTGTTCAGGTTACGTCACGTATTGAAACCAGGGAGTAAACAACGTATTGAGGGTATGTCACGTATTGAAACCAGGGAGTAAACAACATGTTGAGGTTATGTCACGTATTGAAACCAGGGAGTAAACAACGTGTTTAGGGTATCTCACGTGTTGAAACCAGGGAGTAAGCAACGTGTTGAGGGTATGTCACGTATTGAAACCAGGGAATAAATAACGTGTTGAGGGAATGCAACGTATTGAAACCAGAGAGTAAACAACGTGTTGAGTTTGTCACTTATTGAAACTAGGGAGTAAACAACGTGTTGTTAGGCCGATAACCTATATGTTAGGCCCCTTAAAACAACAACAACAACGTGTTGAGGTTATATCACGTATTGAAACCAGGGAGTAAACAACGTGTTGAGGTTATGTCACGTATTGAAACCAGGGAGTAAATAACGTGTTGAGATTATGTCACGTGTTGAAACCAGGGAGTGAACAACGTGTTGAGGTTATGTCACGCATTGCAACCAGGGAGTAAACAACGTGTTGAGTTTATGTCACGTATTGAAACCAGGGAGAAAACAACGTGTTGAGCTTATGTCACGTATTGAAACCAGGGAGTAAACAACATGTTGAGGTTACGTCACGTATTGAAACCAGAGTGTCAGCAACGTGTTGAGGTTATGCCACGTATTGAAACCAGGGAGTAAACATCGTGTTGAGGTGATGTCACGTATTGAAACCAGGGAGTAAAAAACGTGTTGAGGTGATGTCACGTATTGAAACCAGGGAGTAAACAACGTGTTGAGGTTATGTCACGTATTGAAACCAGGGAGTAAACAACGTGTTGAGGTTATGTCACGTATTGAAACCAGGGAATAAACAACGTGTTGAGGGTATGCCACGTATTGAAACCAGGGAGTAAACAACGTGTTGAGTTTGTCACTTATTGAAACTAGGGAGTAAACAACGTGTTGAGGTTATGTCACGTATTGAAACCAGAGTGTAAACAACGTGTTGAGTTTATGTCACGTATTGATACCAGGGAGTAAACAACGTGTTTAGGATATGTCACGTATTGAAACCAGGCAGTAAACAACGTGTTGAGGTTATGTCACGTATTGAAACCAGGGAGTAAACAACGTGTTGAGGTTATGTCACGTATTGAAACCAGGGAGTAAACAATGTGTTTAGGATATGTCACGTATTGAAACAGGCAGTAAACAACGTGTTGAGGTTATGTCACGTGTTGAAACCAGGGAGTAACAACGTGTTGAGATTATGTCACGTATTGAAACCAGGGAGTAAACAACGTGTTGAGATTATGTCACGTGTTGATACCAGGGAGTAAACAACGTGTTGAGGTTATGTCACGCATTGCAACCAGGGAGTAAACAACGTGTTGAGGTTATGTCACGTATTGAAACCAGGGAGTAAACAACGTGTTGAGATTATGTCACGTGTTGAGACCAGGGAGTAAACAACGTGTTGAGGTTATGTCACGTATTGAAACCAGTGAGTAAACAACGTGTTCAGGTTATGTCACATTTTGAAACCAGGGAGTAAACATCATGTTGAGGTTATGTCACTTATTGAAACCAGGGAGTGAACAATAAGTTGAGGTTATGTCACGTATTGAAACCAGGGAGTAAGCAACGTGTTGAGGTTATGTCACGTATTCAATCCAGGGAGTAAACAACGTCTTGAGGTTATGTCAGGTATTGAAACCAGGGAGTAAACAACGTCTTGAGGTTATGTTACGTATTGAAACCAGGGAGTAAACAACATGTTGAGGTTACGTCACGTATTGAAACCAGAGTGTAAGCAACGTGTTGAGGTTATGTCAGGCATTGCAACCAGGGAGTAAACAACGTGTCGAGGTAATGTCACGTATTGAAACCAGGGAGTAAACAACGTGCTGAGATTATGTCACGTGTTGAGACCAGGGAGTAAACAACGTGTTGAGGTTATGTCACGTATTGAAACCAGAGAGTAAACAACGTGTTGAGGTTATGTCACGTATTGAAACCAGAGAGTAAACAACGTGTTCAGGTTACGTCACGTATTGAAACCAGGGAGTAAACAACGTGTTGAGGGTATGTCACGTATTGAAACCAGGGAGTAAACAACATGTTGAGGTAATGTCACGTATTGAAACCAGGGAGTAAACAACGTGTTGAGGTTATGTCACGCATTGCAACCAGGGAGTAAACAACGTGTTGAGGTTATGACACGTATTGAAACCAGGGAGTAAACAACGTGTTGAGATTATGTCACGTGTTGAGACCAGGGAGTAAACAACGTTTTGAGATTATGTCACATGTTGAAACCAGGGAGTAAACAACGTGTTTAGGATATGTCACGTATTGAAACTCGGCAGTAAACAACGTGTTGTGGTTACGTGACGTATTGAAACCAGGGAGTAAACAACATGTTGAGGTTACGTCACGCATTGTAACCAGGGAGTAAACAACGTGTTGAGGTTATGTCACGTATTGAAAACAGGGAGTAAACAACGTGCTGAGATTATGTCACGTGTTGAGACCAGGGAGTAAACAACGTGTTGAGGTTATGTCACGTATTGAAACCAGAGAGTAAACAACGTGTTGAGGTTATGTCACGTATTTAAACCAGGGAGTAAACTACGTGTTGAGGGTATGTTACGTATTGAAACCGGGGAGTAAACAACGTGTTGAGGTTATGTCACGTATTGAAACCAGGGAGTAAACAACGTGTTCAGGTTATGTCACGTATTGAAACCAGGGAGTAAATATCATGTTGAGGTTATGTCACGTATTGAAACCGGGGAGTAAACAACGTGTTGAGGTTATGTCACGTATTGAAACCCGGGAGTAAACAACGTGTTGAGATTATGTCACGTGTTTAGACCAGGGAGTAAACAACGTGTTGAGGTTATGTCACGTATTGAAACCAGAGAGTAAACAACGTGTTGAGGTTATGTCACGTATTGAAACCAGTGAGTGAACAATAAGTTGAGGTTATGTCACGTATTGAAACCAGGGAGTAAACAACGTGTTGAGGTTATGTCACGTATTGAAACCAGTGAGTAAATAACGTGTTGAGATTATGTCACGTGTTGAAACCAGGGAGTAAACAACGTGTTGAGGTTATGTCACGCATTGCAACCAGGGAGTAAACAACGTGTTGAGTTTATGTCACGTATTGAAACCAGGGAGAAAACAACGTGTTGAGCTTATGTCACGTATTGAAACCAGGGAGTAAACAACATGTTTAGGTGACGTCACGTATTGAAACCAGAGTGTAAGCAACGTGTTGAGGTTATGTCACGTATTGAAACCAGGGAGTAAACAACGTGTTTAGGCTATGTCACGTATTGAAACCAGGGAGTAAACAACGTGTTGAGATTATGTCACGTGTTGAGACCAGGGAGTAAACAATGTGTTGAGATTATGTCACGTGTTGAAACCAGGGAGTAAACAACGTGTTTAGGTTATGTCACGTATTGAAACCAGGGAGTAAACAACGTCTTGAGGTTATGTCACGTATTGAAACCAGGGAGTAAACAACATGTTGAGGTTACGTCACGTATTGAAACCAGAGTGTAAGCAACGTGTTGAGGTTACGTCACGTATTGAAACCAGAGTGTAAGCAACGTGTTAAGGTTATGTCACGCATTGCAACCAGGGAGTAAACAACGAGTTGAGGTTATGTCACGTATTGAAACCAGGGAGTAAACAACGTGTTGAGGTTATGTCACGTATTGAAACCAGGGAGTAAACAACGTGTTGAGGTTATGTCACGTATTGAAACCAGGGAGTAAACTACGTCTTGAGGTTATGTCACCTATTGAAACCCGAGAGTAAACAACATGTTGAGGTTACGTCACGTATTGAAACCAGAGTGTAAGCAACGTGTTGAGGTTATGTCAGGCATTGCAACCAGGGAGTAAACAACGTGTTGAGGTTATGTCACGTATTGAAACCAGGGAGTAAACAACGTGTTGAGATTATGTCACGTGTTGAGACCAGGGAGTAAACAACGTGTTGAGGTTATGTCACGTATTGAAACCAGAGAGTAAACAACGTGTTCAGGTTACGTCACGTATTGAAACCAGGGAGTAAACAACGTGTTGAGGGTATGTCACGTATTGAAACCAGGGAGTAAACAACATGTTGAGGTTATGTCACGTATTGAAACCAGGGAGTAAACAACGTGTTTAGGGTATCTCACGTGTTGAAACCAGGGAGTAAGCAACGTGTTGAGGGTATGTCACGTATTGAAACCAGGGAATAAATAACGTGTTGAGGGAATGCAACGTATTGAAACCAGAGAGTAAACAACGTGTTGAGTTTGTCACTTATTGAAACTAGGGAGTAAACAACGTGTTGTTAGGCCGATAACCTATATGTTAGGCCCCTTAAAACAACAACAACAACAACGTGTTGAGGTTATATCACGTATTGAAACCAGGGAGTAAACAACGTGTTGAGGTTATGTCACGTATTGAAACCAGGGAGTAAATAACGTGTTGAGATTATGTCACGTGTTGAAACCAGGGAGTGAACGACGTGTTGAGGTTATGTCACGCATTGCAACCAGGGAGTAAACAACGTGTTGAGTTTATGTCACGTATTGAAACCAGGGAGAAAACAACGTGTTGAGCTTATGTCACGTATTGAAACCAGGGAGTAAACAACATGTTGAGGTTACGTCACGTATTGAAACCAGAGTGTCAGCAACGTGTTGAGGTTATGCCACGTATTGAAACCAGGGAGTAAACAACGTGTTGAGGTGATGTCACGTATTGAAACCAGGGAGTAAAAAACGTGTTGAGGTGATGTCACGTATTGAAACCAGGGAGTAAACAACGTGTTGAGGTTATGTCACGTATTGAAACCAGGGAGTAAACAACGTGTTGAGGTTATGTCACGTATTGAAACCAGGGAATAAACAACGTGTTGAGGGTATGCCACGTATTGAAACCAGGGAGTAAACAACGTGTTGAGTTTGTCACTTATTGAAACTAGGGAGTAAACAACGTGTTGAGATTATGTCACGTATTGAAACCAGAGTGTAAACAACGTGTTGAGTTTATGTCACGTATTGATACCAGGGAGTAAACAACGTGTTTAGGATATGTCACGTATTGAAACCAGGCAGTAAACAACGTGTTGAGGTTATGTCACGTATTGAAACCAGGGAGTAAACAACGTGTTGAGGTTATGTCACGTATTGAAACCAGGGAGTAAACAATGTGTTTAGGATATGTCACGTATTGAAACAGGCAGTAAACAACGTGTTGAGGTTATGTCACGTGTTGAAACCAGGGAGTAACAACGTGTTGAGGTTATGTCACGTATTGAAACTAGGGAGTAAACAACGTGTTGACGGTATGTCACGTATTGAAACCAGGGAGTAAACAACGTGTTGAGGTTATGTAACTTATTGAAACCAGGGAGTAAACAATATGTTGAGGTTATGTCACGTATTGAAACTAGGGAGTAAACAACGTGTTGAGATTATGTCACGTGTTGAAACCAGGGAGTAAACAACGTGTTTAGGATATGTCAGGTATTGAAACCAGGCCTTAAACAACGTGTTGAGATTATGTCACGTATTGAAACCAGGGAGTAAACAACGTGTTGAGATTATGTCACGTGTTGATACCAGGGAGTAAACAACGTGTTGGGGTTATGTCACGCATTGCAACCAGGGAGTAAACAACGTGTTGAGGTTATGTCACGTATTGAAACCAGGGAGTAAACAACGTGTTGAGATTATGTCACGTGTTGAGACCAGGGAGTAAACAACGTGTTGAGGTTATGTCACGTATTGAAACCAGTGAGTAAACAACGTGTTCAGGTTATGTCACATTTTGAAACCAGGGAGTAAACATCATGTTGAGGTTATGTCACTTATTGAAACCAGGGAGTGAACAATAAGTTGAGGTTATGTCACGTATTGAAACCAGGGAGTAAGCAACGTGTTGAGGTTATGTCACGTATTCAATCCAGGGAGTAAACAACGTCTTGAGGTTATGTCAGGTATTGAAACCAGGGAGTAAACAACGTCTTGAGGTTATGTTACGTATTGAAACCAGGGAGTAAACAACATGTTGAGGTTACGTCACGTATTGAAACCAGAGTGTAAGCAACGTGTTGAGGTTATGTCAGGCATTGCAACCAGGGAGTAAACAACGTGTCGAGGTAATGTCACGTATTGAAACCAGGGAGTAAACAACGTGCTGAGATTATGTCACGTGTTGAGACCAGGGAGTAAACAACGTGTTGAGGTTATGTCACGTATTGAAACCAGAGAGTAAACAACGTGTTGAGGTTATGTCACGTATTGAAACCAGAGAGTAAACAACGTGTTCAGGTTACGTCACGTATTGAAACCAGGGAGTAAACAACGTGTTGAGGGTATGTCACGTATTGAAACCAGGGAGTAAACAACATGTTGAGGTAATGTCACGTATTGAAACCAGGGAGTAAACAACGTGTTGAGGTTATGTCACGCATTGCAACCAGGGAGTAAACAACGTGTTGAGGTTATGACACGTATTGAAACCAGGGAGTAAACAACGTGTTGAGATTATGTCACGTGTTGAGACCAGGGAGTAAACAACGTTTTGAGATTATGTCACATGTTGAAACCAGGGAGTAAACAACGTGTTTAGGATATGTCACGTATTGAAACTCGGCAGTAAACAACGTGTTGTGGTTACGTGACGTATTGAAACCAGGGAGTAAACAACATGTTGAGGTTACGTCACGCATTGTAACCAGGGAGTAAACAACGTGTTGAGGTTATGTCACGTATTGAAACCAGGGAGTAAACAACGTGTTGAGATTATGTCACGTGTTGAGACCAGGGAGTAAACAACGTGTTGAGGTTATGTCACGTATTGAAACCAGAGAGTAAACAACGTGTTGAGGTTATGTCACGTATTTAAACCAGGGAGTAAACTACGTGTTGAGGGTATGTTACGTATTGAAACCGGGGAGTAAACAACGTGTTGAGGTTATGTCACGTATTGAAACCAGGGAGTAAACAACGTGTTCAGGTTATGTCACGTATTGAAACCAGGGAGTAAATATCATGTGGAGGTTATGTCACGTATTGAAACCGGGGAGTAAACAACGTGTTGAGGTTATGTCACGTATTGAAACCCGGGAGTAAACAACGTGTTGAGATTATGTCACGTGTTTAGACCAGGGAGTAAACAACGTGTTGAGGTTATGTCACGTATTGAAACCAGAGAGTAAACAACGTGTTGAGGTTATGTCACGTATTGAAACCAGTGAGTGAACAATAAGTTGAGGTTATGTCACGTATTGAAACCAGGGAGTAAACAACGTGTTGAGGTTATGTCACGTATTGAAACCAGTGAGTAAATAACGTGTTGAGATTATGTCACGTGTTGAAACCAGGGAGTAAACAACGTGTTGAGGTTATGTCACGCATTGCAACCAGGGAGTAAACAACGTGTTGAGTTTATGTCACGTATTGAAACCAGGGAGAAAACAACGTGTTGAGCTTATGTCACGTATTGAAACCAGGGAGTAAACAACATGTTTAGGTGACGTCACGTATTGAAACCAGAGTGTAAGCAACGTGTTGAGGTTATGTCACGTATTGAAACCAGGGAGTAAACAACGTGTTTAGGCTATGTCACGTATTGAAACCAGGGAGTAAACAACGTGTTGAGATTATGTCACGTGTTGAGACCAGGGAGTAAACAACGTGTTGAGATTATGTCACGTGTTGAAACCAGGGAGTAAACAACGTGTTTAGGTTATGTCACGTATTGAAACCAGGGAGTAAACAACGTCTTGAGGTTATGTCACGTATTGAAACCAGGGAGTAAACAACATGTTGAGGTTACGTCACGTATTGAAACCAGAGTGTAAGCAACGTGTTGAGGTTACGTCACGTATTGAAACCAGAGTGTAAGCAACGTGTTAAGGTTATGTCACGCATTGCAACCAGGGAGTAAACAACGAGTTGAGGTTATGTCACGTATTGAAACCAGGGAGTAAACAACGTGTTGAGATTATGTCACGTGTTGAGACCAGGGAGTAAACAACGTGTTGAGGTTATGTCACGTATTGAAACCAGAGAGTAAACAACGTGTTCAGGTTATGTCACGTATTGAAACCAGGGAGTAAACATCATGTTGAGGTTATGTCACTTATTGAAACCAGGGAGTGAACAATAAGTTGAGGTTATGTCACCTATTGAAACCAGGGAGTAAACAACGTGTTGAGGTTATGTCACGTATTGAAACCAGGGAGTAAACAACGTGTTGAAGTTATGTCACGTATTGAAACCAGGGAGTAAACAATATGTTGAGGTTATGTCACATATTGAAACCAGGGAGTAAACAACGTCTTGAGGTTATGTCACGTGTTGAGACCAGGGAGTAAACAACGTGTTGAGGTTATGTCACGTATTGAAACCAGGGAGTAAACAACGTGTTGAGGGTATGTCACGTATTGAAACCAGAGTGTTAACAACGTGTTGAAGTTATGTCACGTCTTCAAGAACATGGGCGATCAGTAGCAGTTGAGTAACTACGGAAGGTGATTAGGGAGATCAATTTCCCCACCACCACAGAGGCGAATAATTTTAAAGAAACTTAATTTGATGAGATTTTTATTTACAAACTACCCAATTTTCGGATTATTGATACATTTATAATTTGAGAACATTTATCATTAGCCTACTCTACTCTTGTGTAACATATTTAGTGTTAGGCACATTGAGAAGTGCAATTGCTATCGAGTACGTTTGCGTTCATTGACTGTCTTATTTTGCCCTCCGCACCAAGCATAAAGAAAAGAAAAAAAACATGACCAAAATAGAAATCAAAAAGCACAATTCAAAAACTAAATCAATGGCAGAAGACAAACACAAAAACAAAAATCAAAATAAAAAACAAATGCAGAAAACAAACAAAAAACTACAAACACAATGCAAAATTCAAAAATAAAAGCAGAAAACAAACACAAAACCAAACACAAAGAATAAAAACAAAAAGGCAAAATTCAAAAACAAATGCAGACTACAAAGAAAAAACGAAAACAAAACAAAAAAGAAGCCAAAAGCAAAATCTAAAATTAATGCATAAGTAGAAAATGAACACAAAATCAAAAACAAAAAGCAAAATTCAAATACAATAGAAAAAGCAGAAAACAAAAACAAAACAAAAACACAAAGCAAAAAGTAAAATAAAAGCAGAAAACAAACAAATCCCAAAGCCAAACTCACGAAGCAAAATTCAAAAACAAAAGCAAAAGCAGAATACAAACATTAAACAGGAAACAAAGAATAAAAACAAAATAGGAAAATTGTAAACAAAAGATGAAAACAAACAAAAACACAAAACAAAACAAAAACAAAAAGAGCAAAAAGGATAATTCTAAAATTAAAGCAAAAGCAGTATGCAAACACAAAATTGAAAACAAACAAAAACGAAGTTCAAAAACAGCAGCAAATGCAGAAACAAACACAAAGCTAAAATAAAAACGTAGAAAAAAACAAACACAAAATCAAAAACGTAATTAGTTCAGATTTGACTCCGCTGATTCCCCTCTGGAAGCAAATCCTAATTACGGCACTGATCAGTAGCGTGATCTGCTGATTGGCCACAGCTTTTCTGAACAACGACACTGTATTCAGTCCAAACCACTGACTTAAGCCAGGTTCCTGGACCCTGAATGCCATCAATTTTTCCTTGAATAATTAATTACAACAGGTTGTAGCCTAGTTGTTGTTAAGCCAGGTTCCTGGACCCCAAATGCCATCAATTTTACTTAGAATAATTAACTAAAACAGGCTGCAGCCTACTTGTGTTGCGCATGAAATAAATGAGCAAAATATTATAGTTTTCTATATTTAATGATATTGAGGTTTTCTGAATCTTTGTTCATTCTTTCACATTTCCTTCTTCGAAAAATACCATAAATTTATTTAAAATCACTCACCAAGTTCCACGTCCTGGTCGTCAGTGAGGATGAGGATGATGTTGGGCTTCCTCTCCTTGACGGGTGGTGGTGGTGGAGGATGCTTCTTGATCTTCCGGCGAGGAGAAGTGTAATCTCCCGGAGTGCTGAACCGTCCTCTCATCTGTTGAGCGAACAAGTCATCCCGCGTGACGTCATCGTGGAGTCTACGTCCGGCTGCGGCACCTAGTGCGACAGTGAGCCACACGGCCGCTATGGCGAGCCACAGGGGAGGGACGGCCATCTTGTTTCCCTACGAACTACAGCCGCGCCATCTTGAATCTCACACAACTGAAACATAAACCAGATACAGCCATAAGTTTTAAAAATTTACCGAGTTGTAGTAGGCTATTATAGATACTATCGTACCTGTACTTTTTTTTTTGCGTGGAAAAGTCTCTAGGAAACACGCAGGGCGCGTAGAAGTGCTGAAGAAAGCGCATAATAATGAGGATTTAATTAAACAGAATATACGTGATGGGCATTCCGGAACATTTGTTTGTTTGTATATTGGCTTTCACGGCCAGTGAATTAAAACTCAGCAAGCTTTAATTCACTGGGCGTAAAATCCAATATACCATCTTTTTGGAAGCCTTTATAGGGAGGTTAGGGCTGCTTGAGCTCTTACCTCTCGCAGTAAAGAGGCCCAGGTGCGCTTCTTAAAAAGGAAGGTAGCGCGCACTTCGCTACTCCTGTGGGGATCCGGGAACGGACACCAAGAGCCCGCTGATGAGCCAGCTTAGTGTTCCTATCGAGACCCCACACAAAACACAGCACAAACTTTGAAAATTGCTGAGTTTTAATTCACTGGCCGTGAAAACCAATAGGCTATAACATCTTTTTGGAAGCCTTTATAGCGAGGTTATGGCTGCTTGAGCTTTAACTCTCGCAGTAAAGAGGCGCAGGTGCGCTTCATAAAAAGGAAGGTAGCACGCACTTCGCTACTCCTGTGGGGATCCGGGAACGCACACCAAGAGCCCGCTTAGTGTTCCTATCGAAACCCCACACAAGACACGGCACATACCTTGAAAAATTGCTGAGTTTCATTTGTTTGTTTAGTTAAATATTAATTAGTTCACAATAGGATTAATAAATAATCTCAATTGATTTAATTGAAGAATGATTTATTAAATTGAAAAGATATTACAAAGAAATTCAAGGACATGGTCAATGAGTTAAATTGGTAGACTATTAATTAAAGAACACATCATGCTATATAAATTAACGTTTCTTGATAAGTTTGTTTGTTAACCCCGTATGCGCTCATATACAATTCACCGACTGCGATGAAACTTTGGAGAATTGTTGAACACACTCCCACGAAGGTTTCTGAATTATTAAACCCATTTTACAATAGGTGGCGCACGAGTAGTTTCAACAAATGAACGATGGCACGCGAATCATTTCAAAACAGTCCCGTATGCGTGCATATACCATTCATCCCATTGCGATGGAACATAAGTGAGTTATTGTGCACAATCCTGCAAAGGTTTCAGAATTAGTAAATCCATTTTACAATAGGTGGTACACGAGTCGTTTCAACAAATGAGTGTTGCCTCGCGAATCGTTACAACGAATGAACCTTGGTTAGTTGTAGTGTGCAAGACCGCGAACGTTTAGTAAATCCATTTCACAATAGGTGGCGCGTGAATTGTTGTTGTGCGCACGCCCAAAGGATCTTGAATTAGAAATTCAAATGGAAAAACAGTACATAATTATTGTGTATTCTAAAACACTTCAAGAAGCAAAATTACAACACAAATAATTTCTATCTTTGATTAGCATGAGGGGCAGATGACCTCGTAGTTCCGCCCCTCAAAACAACAACAACAACAACAGCTAACTGATTAGCATTGCTCCGCTAGCCGGGTAGAGCTAGTTAATTAACATAGAATGTGTAATAATTACACAAGTGATCATGAAAGTTATGTACTGTACTTCAATACGAAATCCTTTTTCATCATTGTCCTGTTGCTATTGTCATCTGAAGATAGAATGGAAAGTTTTAACAGGTAGTGAGTTACAAAATAAAGAAGTCTATGTAATAAATTGTAGTAAAGATGTTACCTATGTACGAGGCACGTCCAGAAAGTAAGCTCCGTTTGGTAATAAAATTAAATTGTGTACAGATACAGAAAAAATATTTATTGCACAACATTCTACACCTCTTAAACTACTTTTACACATAACTGCCGAACTTTTTCAGGCATTTGTCATAGCGTGGCACAAGTTTTTTATACCTTCTTCATAGAAGTTTGCCGCCGACCCGTAAAAGAGTGTGAAGACTCCCCTGTAAGGTATCCTACTGTTTGGCCACCACTGTTAGGCAAATTGCGTGCTTACCAGGAGAACTGCGTATGTTTAGGAGTTCTCCTGACCACATACGCAATTTGCCTAACAGTGGTGGCCAAACAGTAGGATACCTTACATGGGAGTCTTCACACTCTTTTACGGGTCGGCGGCAAACTTCTATGAAGAAGGTATACAAAAACTTGTGCCACGCTATGACAAATGCCTGAAAAAGTTCGGCAGTTATGTGTAAAAGTAGCTTAAGAGGTGTAGAATGTTGTGCAATAAATATTTTTTCTGTATCTGTACACAATTTAATTTTATTACCAAACGGAGCTTACTTTCTGGACGTGCCTCGTATAACATCGGGAGGTGGTCGTGGAATATACAGTTGAATGAAATCCCATATGAAGGTTCGGTGTATCATCAGGGCTTCCATCCACTCACTCGTCCAAAAATAGTGAAATAGTGAGTGGTTTTATTTTAAAAAAAGTGAAATAAAATTGAGTTTTTGTATGAAAAAGTGAGTAAATAGTGAGTAAATTCATAGCATTATTCGCATTTATGGCCGTATATCTGGTTCATAATTTTAACTTTTGTTGATATCTGTAGGCACAATTAGGGAGGGGGGGGGTCCTTGGGTGGCTAAGCTCCCCAATACAATCCATAGCCCCCCCCCCGCAGAAAAATGTGACAAAACTGTATTGAAATAGACAAAATTTTTAAGAATGTGTATCTGAAAAACAAATTAGCCCCCCCCCCCGAATGTCAACCAAATTGCGCCTATGTTAATAATATCTCCGAGTACTGTTTGTGATTTTTTTCGTCGATCACTGCACGGCTCCGTCTGTGGTATTGCACCATGGAAGCTTATTATGCTTTCTGGCCGCCTGGCTCGCTTCCGGCAGCGGTGGCAGAAAAACGAACTACCCATTCATGGGTATATTTTGGGTAGCTTCTAGCAATCTGATTGTGCACGAGACCATTTTTATCACAGAATGTGACCAGTTTTGTAAAAAAAAGTGAGAATAGTGAGTAATTTTATCAAATAGTGAGAAAAGTGCGGCTGCTTTGAAAATAGTGAATAATAGTGAGAAAAGTGATTCACTGGAAGCCCTGGGTATCATTGAACATTATTTGTATCTAAGGTATTTCGTCAAAGGATACACGGTGTTTCCAAATTCCCATTACAGACTTTGAGGGCTTGTAGTGGGGACCAAGACGGTTAAGTTTAGCACAGGCACTAGTGTCTGGAAAAGTACCGTCTTCCCTCTATCCGCAAACAAACACTAAGCAGGACGCGTTCATAGCTCCCGCATTTTCAACGCTCTGTCCAACTCCTGCTGCTTGCCGTCTGGGTCCAATTACAGGTGGTGACGTCAACACAGTCACGGTACCTCCGTACCATGTTCTGGTACACACGACCACCAATCCATGGTCCTCTAACATCCACCGCAGCCATAACCCATGCCTGTAGGTCTTCCTTGGATTCCATAGGGGTCTCATAAATCAAGGTGTACATGTGACCCCACAGGCAGTAGTTTAGCGGTGTCAAGTCGGGTTGTGCCCGTTTAGACCGGAGTCCGCACGACCACATATGCATTTTACCAAGAATCAGTCAGCACGAGAGTCAAAATATCCCGGGGCGCCAGATGGGTTAAAGCTAATCGCAAAAACGACATCAAATGAAAAAAATGCTTTACTGATTTTTGGCTCAATGCAACAATAAAGATAGAAGGAGATTCAACTGGGCATAACACATCATGTAAAATTATCTCATTTTATTCTGAAGTTAAAATTGACTGCAAAAAAAAAATGCTCAAAGCGGCATCATTCACGTGTGGCGACCCACATTACTATTTACACAATGTACAGAAAATTTTCAACACATTGGACAATTATCTTTGGAAACACAAGTCTAATTATCAGTCCTGTAGACTGTGTTCCAAAACTATATCCATTATGTATGATTAAATCCAGTTCAAATTTAATTGTCTTTACTGGAAATACCGTAGTTCACTGATTGCATTTTTACATAATATTAACACTCGTAGAATAATTGTTCATAGAATTTTTAACTTTCACTTATTTTTCCAGTTTCAAAAATATATTGTCAAAAAATATTATTATCTCTGAATCAACACAAATTATGTACACATATTAATAACAACTTCTGAAAAGTATTTGACCATTGAGCATAGCATCGAAGAACTGTGCGAAGCACAACAAAATTAATTGTTCTTCTGACATTAAACGTTTCGAGAAGTGACTCGATTATGAACTTCAAGTTCCTAACAAAATATATGATTTCTGAATCATCTACTTCATCAATAAATTGTTGGACCATTCAACTATTCGATTCTCCACTTGGAATCATCATTAAGAAAAATATTTATATTTGTGGCCATTTTAGTAACTTTCACAACTTGCAATTCTTCGACAGAATGCGGAAATAAGAATTGTAGCTTCATAATAAATTCATTTAGTTCATGGCACTAGGATTGAAAACATCCTTCAAATTATTCGTGGTTATAGAATTATTTTTAATTGGCAGTGGCCCATTCTATTATTTGTGTAAGAACACAACATTCCAACAACAACGGCAAAGGTCTTCCTCTGAAGAAGAATAAAATACTATTATGACAAATCCGGGTTCTAGCAAAATCAAAGTTTTAATGGAATCCGTAAACAAGGTTGAAATAAGAACTGATGGTTTTTAAGAAATAACCTTCGGGTCATTCATACGACGCAATGTGTAATTCCAATACTCCTTCTTTAACACTGAGTCATCGAACCTGCTATTTGATTGATGCTCAAATAAAAACCTCCTCATTCCTGCGACTTAAACATGCGCACCTGGGAATGGCATTTCAACTACTCCACACACATAAATTCTCTTCCCAAAATTTATACAATAAATCAAGCCTCTGCTTGTTATCAACACTGGAAGATTAATAAACTTACAAGTTTATTTTATTTTACCATTCAGTTCAACCCGTGAATTTACCATACTTATGATAATCTTTAATTCACTTTCGAATATGTATTTACGTCATGATTTTATATAAATACAAAAATATCCTACTTGATACAAATATCATTTGCTTCCCGTTTCATGCCTCTCCGTGTTATCTGAAAAATATACTTTGCTCATTGCAAATATTAACTGTTCAACCAGAACTGTAATGTTGGTTGAATGCGGGCTTGCGCTAACCACTCTCCTTCGGAAAATCACCTGTTCCAAACTAGAAATGATTAAACTACTTCATAGGCTCTCTCTCAATAAATGTGATTATTAGAAAATATAAGATACAAGAATTATTTTGAAAAATTATGAAAATCATTATTATTATTATTATTATTAGTGGATTATTATTATTATTATTATTAGTTATATTATTTAATGTGATTAATTATTATTTCATTATGTGAGAATCCACATGTTCGATACTTCGAATATGGATAAAATATCCATCTCTCAACAAAAATAATTATTAACTTTTACAGTTGCATCGGCTGATTACCGTGATTTTCGAAAAATATGAAACATTCAAATAAATGCTCGTTCTGCTCGGTCATCGATCCTAAACTGTTCTGAGTGCTGAAAATACTCAGAATAACTCTAATATGTCTTGCGTAAATCATTGCAAGATTCAAATACGAAGAAAAATAAATGTGTTGGTCATCTGCAGAAAAATAGTTTGTTCCAATTAGCTAGGCATAATATAAAGTCAAAAGTTGCTTACATTTCTCGTTGGTCTTGAAGCGTAGTGAACCTGGTCTGTACCAGATTTATCCAGAGACATGCCCTATCGGATACGCACGTCTAATCCTTGTATCGGCCGCCATTATATACCCACAATCTGTCTAACACGACATAGTGGAGATATTTCTTGAAGTTTGAAATAACTGCTGATCCATTTTAAAGTTGACTTCTATTAAAGCCATAGCATTTCGCTTAAATGGGTGATCTATTCTCAAATATGTCAGTTGTAACATAACTCACGGTAATCTTTTCAGTACAAGAAAACACTGACAGTCTAAACCAATCAACGGCTGTTCTGAAGATCGTTCCCTGGGCATGGCTTATCACCATCTATCATGCGCGAAGCAACATATAGTTTCCCTTTGTCGGCTAATGAACAACACCGTGATAGACTGGCCTTCAATATACTGAAAGATCGGAGTGGTTATCAAGTTACAATTATGAAACTGACTAAATTGGACTAAAATATCCAAGTATTGAATGATTATTACTGGACTGTGACAAAGTACTTTCTAGACAAAGTCTAGCATATGTCCATGTAGAAATAAAATATTTCACCAGTGTCCGTAGAAAAATACCAATCACCTTAGTGATTCTCTCTTGTCAGAAACTTACTAAGTTCCACATGTAGCGCAGCACTTTTGTGACTATCACAATTTGAAGATAACTTCTGCGTAGATCCGGCAACCATGTGCCTTGGCTCAGCGTAGTAGCACCTTGTCATGCAAGAGCTTGGTTCGAAGTGAGCTGATGTTGCTTGGGCCGGCCGGCTTTTATTCAAAACGGTCAGGGTCACGCTGCATCACACTGAAATCTAGAAATCCTCATATCTCTGGTATCCCTGGTCCGATTTACTTGATACTAAGTGCATTCTCTTTCATTTGGCCGTGCCAGTAATCTGATCCAAGTCTCAAGTCTCTACTCCATAGCTAACTATTTAATCAAAAAAATAGTCTCGACCTCTGCTATTACTCGCTACGTCACTTGACATGCTCTTGGCTGCATATTCTTTCCATTTCCTTCAGGAAGTAATGGAGCGCGATATTCAAATATCTCAACTTTCAAAAGCGGCTGTAGCCTTTCCCTTGATATCTAGGTGTCTGAATCTTGGAATACCCATTCCTAGAGTTGGGCCCAGGGTGAATGTGCAGGCCAAGCAATCGGGCGACCACGACCTAACCACTGTTGCCCAAATCTGTGGTGCAGATGATATGGGAACGGTACAGTGTGAACATATGGGCAGGAATGTATGTGTGATTGGGCCATACTTTCTGCCACGAAATATCACGGGTGCCGCGTACTTAACATTAATTGAAGACGTACTGCATAAGTTCTTAGACGATGTGCCACTGCATGTGCTGGCGAACCATCTCATTTTTCACTTGCGGTCCGAGATTTGGGCAACAGTGGATAGGTCGTGGTGGCCCGATTGCTTGGCCTTCACGTTCACCCGACTTGACACCGCTAGACTGCTACCTGTCGGGTCTTACGAAAACCTTGATTTACGTGACCCCTGAGGAATCCGAAGAAGACACGGGTTACAACTGCGGTGGATGTTGAAGGACCTGGGATTGGTGATCGTGTGTACCAGAACATGGTGGAGGTACCGTGTCTGTGTTACGTCGGTGGTCATCACATCGAGCTTCGGTCGCGTAGTTGGTAGCATGCTGAATTGCTGTGCCCAAGATCGCGGGTTCAAACCCGGCCGAAGTCGTCGGATTTTTTAAGAGCGTTAAAATCCTTCAGTATGCCTTCCTTCGGAGGGGAAGTAAAGCCGGCGGTCTCATGTCATAGATTTATGGCATGATAAAGAACCTTCCACTAATTACACTTGTGTGAAGCTAAATTATAGGTTATATTTGACGAACGCTCTTAGGTTCCAACGTTCGTCGTCAGGACTAGACTGCGGTGGCATCTAGTAACAAATTTCAGAACTAGAGTAGTTGGTCGTTGACAGTGGCGTTTGGTAGCAAAAGTTGGAACTACTTGAAAATTGAATGTCTGCAGTCCTTACCTGAATTAAAAACAGATAACACACACTAATACAACCATCACAATTAACACCGGTTATCAGACAGATTCTACACACACCCAAAGTACACAGGGCTACATGGCCGGGACTGTGGAACCAACCAGAGTAGTTGTTGGAAATTCATTCATTTTCTAAACACACATTGCACCAACGTAGGCAGTTTTGGTACATTTGCTGTAATGAATTCATCCTTATTGATATTTCGTTCTCGAGTGCTCCAGAGTACGCGGATTGTTTCTGTATACCCTTTGTTTGAGGTTCCCCAACAAGTAACAATCGCACAGCGCTGAAATGTACGTACACATTTACTGTAATACTTCTTCTCGAGAAGATAAAATTTTCACCAGGAAAATTCGATGTTTTGTTCAATACCTAACAATGTTCACGGGATACTATATAGGCTACAGTACTTCACCTTAATTCTTAACTCTCTGAACTAAGGTATCTTGCCAGCTGGGAATTGTATCAAGCTATGACCGCATGCAGTGATTCCCGACCCGCTGTTGTGTAACGCTAGATGCTAGTATTCTGGCGATGACTAATCGCTCACGCCCGTCACACGGCCCAAACAAGGCTCCATTCTATAGGGAAGGCTTTCAGTGTAGTTGTAGTTGTTTATTGGATAGTATTTTATTTATTTATTTATATATCGTATGGCTTTTAGTGCCGGGAATGTCCGAGGACATGTTCGGCTTGCCAGAGGCTGTAGTTGCTCCATGTGTATACCCATAGGGTGAGCTACAAGTCCCGTTCAATTTCAAGTACAGTAGTTCCAACTTTCGCTACCAGATGTGACTGACACCTAGAGGTCAACGTTGGAACTATGATAGAGCGTTTCAACGAAACCTAACCTAGAAATGTAGCTTCACACAAGTTTAGTTGGCGGAAGATTTTTTTGCATGCCATCAATCTATGACATGGGACCGCCGGCTTTACTTCCCCTCCGAAGGAAGGCATACTGAAGGATTTTAACAGTCTTAAAAAATCCGACGACTTCGGCCAGGTTTGAACCTGCTATCTTGGGCACAGAAGTTCAGCATGCTACCAACTACGCCACCGAAGCCCCTAATTGAACGTTATCTTACCTTTAATAACATTTGGAAGTGGCCGTCTTCAACTTAGAATGCTATGTGACCATGACTCTGTTGTCCTTCTTATTCAATTAATGGTCTCCCAAGTCACTTTTAATTAACGTTTTTGCATTATCACGTCGTCTTTAACATTCCTGATAACTTTTTTGCTCTCTTTCCTTTGACGTTAATGTTCAGATTTATAATATCTGCATCTTTTTCTTCTTTATTCCTTGGCACTCGAAAATGTCTCTGTCCTTGTTGTGCTTTCAATAGCGGGAAGTTGTTTACAACTGTCAAGTTGTTTTATGGCCATGCTAGCTTTGATTAACCGGTTTCATAAGAGTGGAGGTGCTTGGGCATTGTCGCCATATAACCCCATGTACTTTGGTGTGTATATCAAATAAATAAATAAATAAATAAATAAATAAATCTGTTGACATCGAATATAGATTTAGGCATTAGGAAGTATTTTTTGAAAGCCTTTGTCTGAAGTATAGTGCTCTATGGAAGTGAAACTTGGACTGTTGGTGTTACAGGAGAATGATGAAGATCAGATGGGTAGATAGGGTTACAAACGAAGAGGTATTAAGACGAGTGGGAGAGGAGAGATGTTTCTGGCGCCTGCTAATGAAGAGAAGAGATAGGTTGGTAGGACACATCCTAAGACATCCAGGAATAGCAAGCTTAGTTATGGAAGGAAGGGGTCGAGAACAAGAACTGTAGGGGTAGACCAAGGTTAGAATATGTTAAACAGATTGCCTCGGATGTAGGGTGTGGTAGCTATGAAACGATTAGCTCAGGATGGGACGGCATGGAGTGCTGCATCTGACCAGTCAAGACTGAAGACTCCAACAACAACAACGACAGTATAAAACAAAGTCCCCGATTCTTGGCTGTAACGGGTAATCTCGAGAACCACTGGATGGATTTTGATGCGGTTTTCACCATTCTATAAAGGATTTCTCGAGGATGGATTCTTTAGAGAAACATTCATTTATGACCAAAGGAAGCCGAGCAGTAACGATTTCAGTGAATCGTGTCGAAGAAAAACCTGCCGTCCGTGCGCCTTTTAAGCTTACGCTGGGTAAACCGTTACAAATATCCATATACTATGAGTGTAAGAATTGTTCAGCATGAAAAGTTCTACACAAATTCCACGACAGCATATCTGTATCCTGAATACATCGCCCACTATAAGTGTTCTTACGTTTTTATTTCTTCCAATATACTCCATTCAGTGGAAATGTAAATTACTAGCTTCAGAGCGAGTTTAGGAGCTGGCGACCGAGCCTATCACTCCATCTTCGGCCGGTATCAAACTGCCTAGTCGTGTCGAGTTAAGACTTCAGAGAAGATTATGTGGGATTTGAGTTTCGCTGTTCATCTCGGCTTTTCTGAATTGTATCTGGAACCTGTCGTCCGTGCGCCTTTTAAGCTTACGTTCAAGAAACCGGGCGAAGCTAAGGTGGGTTGCTAGTAAATAAATAAATAAAAGTCTTGAGGAAGATCTTAGAACCTGAAAAAATAAACTTTGTTATATGGCGGATGAAGAGAAACGAAGAATTATACAGACAGACAAAGAAATTCACAGTTACCATACGGAAGAGGAGAATAAAGTTTTATGGACACCTCACGAGAATGAGCGAGAGTCGACTAACGAAGAACATGTTCAACTACATCACCAAGATAGAAGCGACTACAAAATGGATGGTTGAAACCAGAATGGACATGAAGAAAGTTGGGGTCAGTCTAAAATAGATCTGGAATAGACAGGTGTTTCAAGCTACAATTATTGATAAATTCATGGGGTTCCAGGAAAAGCAAAGTAGAAAAGCCAAGAACATGTGGGCGGAAGAGAGGAAGAAGAAGGAAGGAATATTGTAGTTTAACGTGACCGTTAATCTCGTGATCATGAGCCACGGGACCTCCATTTTACGTGGAATCCGAGCCACAGGACATTGTATTTCACTTCGAAATCTCACATGTATTGACCGGAAATCGAACCCAGTCCACCGCGTGGCGTAAGGTGCTTGTGTGTCTTCTTCTCAATAGTTATGGTGGCCATGACCTTTTAATCCTGAATCACAACGTGCGGCGCAGTAAGTTTCGACACTACTCTATTATTCTCAGTCATTGCGTTATTTATAGCTTTATAACTTTCTCTTGGAGAGCATTACTCAATTAGAAGTGTCAGTAATTATGTTATTAAAGTGTAATGGAAACATTCCTCCGTAATGGTATATTACACTTTACGATGCTTGCTTATAATGCCTTGTGCCATGTTATTACGCGAATGCAATGTTTATACATAGTAATTTACAATAATAATGGATTTGTCGATAGACTAGTTTCTTGTCGTTACATCAGAATGCTTGTACTTGTCGTTGATTAACTTGGGAGCTTTGCGACATCGTGATAGTTTATCCCCGTGAAATTGGGTGTGTGCTTGTGTAGAAATTGTCTGATAAAGTATGTTGTTGTGGTGTCTTGTTATGCAGGTGAGGAGAGGGAAGGAGGTTGCCGTGGCCTTAAGTTAGAAACCATCCCGGCATTTGCCTGAAGTAGAAGTGGGAAACCACGGAAAACCACTTCCAGGATTGCTGAGGTAGGAATCGAACCCACTTCTTCTCAGTTTTGACTCACGAGGCTGAGTGTGCCCCGTTCCCACCCTCAGACCAGAATTAAAATGTCTTGGCAGAGCCTGGAATCAAACCCGGCCTCCGCAGTGACAGCCAAGAGGTGGACACAATGTGATGCAAAGGCCACTGAGCTTCTTCCTCTATTCCATCTTCCCATTTCTCTTTCTCTCCCTAACCCATTTTTCCCCTTTTCATCTTCTTCTTTTCCTAAGCTCTTCGTTGCTCATTTCCTATTCTTTCTCCTCTTCCTCCTCCTCTTCTTATTATTCACCCCCCAGGGGCTCACATCTAGTGGGACGTGGGTTGGCGACCACGGGGCCCCAGCTGAGTCCGGCATTGCTTCCACTTGTGCCGCGCTCCTCTCCGTCTTCTCTCCTGTCGACCTCACTTGGTCAACTCGTGTTCTCTTCCGACCCCAACGGTATTAGGGTATCCGAGGCCTGGGGAGTCTCTTCCTTTCCCGCCTTAATTGGCCCTTGTCTCATCTTTCCTGATTCCCTCCTTCTGCGAGGGTGAGCCTTCTTTTTCTTTTCATGTTATCTCCTGCCTTGTGCTCAAGGCCCTTAAGGAGGCAGGGTGTGTGTAGGCCCACCACTTCTGGTGCACCCTGGATATTGCTACACCCTCAGGGGCTCACGGCTGGTGAGTTCGGGAGTTGGCGACCCCGAGGGATTCCTGAGCTGGGTCCGGTTTTCCCCCTTTTATCCATTACCTGTGGGGCGGACCCTCTCCTCTTTCACTTTCCTATCTGCCTTTTATGGCTCTCCTTCCTTCCAAGTCCCTCAATCCGCATTCTTCGAGGGTTGAGGGCATTTCTTTTCATCCTGTCCTTCATTTGCCTTATTCTCCTTCTGTTTTCCATTTCTTCTTCTAGTATATAAGTTAGTAGTTAGTTTTAGTTATAGTTTACATTTCACTATCATTTTTACCATCACCCAAACCATTAGGGGCCGATAACCTAGATGTTAGGCCCCTTAAAACAACAATTATCATCATCATCATTATCTTCTTATTCAGGGGGGCGTGGTGGATCAGCGGTCAAGCTGTTGGCCTCTCACCACAGCAGACCGGGGCCGATTCCCGGTGAAAAGGAGGTCCCGTGGCTCATGATCTCGCGATTAACGGTCACGTAAAACTACAATCTTCCTTCCTTTCCTTCT
This sequence comes from Meconema thalassinum, assembly GCA_946902985.2. NCBI lineage: Eukaryota > Metazoa > Arthropoda > Insecta > Orthoptera > Tettigoniidae > Meconema > Meconema thalassinum. The sequence goes on from OX336398.1 coordinate 125,394,716, forward strand.
TATTTATTCCTCTTATTATTATTTCTTCCTTCGCCTTTTCCTCTTCCTCTTTCTCATCTTCCTACTCCTCATCTTTCTCCTTTCTCTCCTCCTCTATCTTTTCCTACCCTCTCTTCTTTATCACAAATACAGACCAAATTTCCACACACACCCAAATACACGTGGGTTATACATAGGCTTGCCATACGTCCCGGTTTGACCGGGACAGTCCCGGTATTTTGCTCTTGTCCCGGTGTCCCGCCCGGCTTTATCAATGTCCCGGAAAACGGCTGTAAGATGTAAAAAGTAATGAATTTATGTGTTTAAGAATATTTTATGAATCGCTTACTTTCCAACATTCACCATAGTTTTTTTTGTAATTGTTTTTGTAGTTAGAAAAAAAAAATAGTTTAAAAAAAAATAATAAGACATAATAATTTTCAATTAAACAATTTTTTGAAGTATCTTAAGTTGTATTTTATGAACACTTATTTCTAAATGGTAGCCCAGGTAAAAATATCATTAAAGAGGAAAATTATACATTTTTATGTAGCAAAAATTCCTTTTTTATTCTTAAAAGGTATGTAGAACTAACAAATTAGGGTGCAAGATTCCCCCCTCCCGTCACTTGCGAGGCTTAAAATTGGCTTAAAACTCACCATTTTGATTCTAATTTTTAGAAAATTTCCCGGACCCCCGTTCAATCCCCCCCCCCCCTCCAGATCCCCCGGTAATGTGTCCCGGTTTCACACTCCAAAAATATGGCAAGCCTAGTTATACAGTATATTCACGATGTCGCGAAAACTAAACTTTCAATAGTGAACCTATGAGGTTGTTGTTGTTGGTTGATTAAAGAGCTTGGATAAATCGTGGTTATGCAGCCCCGTGTACTTGGGTGTGTGTCTGGAATTTGTATGATAACCTGTGTTATTGTGATGGCTGCATTAGTGTGTGTATTTGTAATTGAGATGAGGATTAGGAAGGAGGCTGTCGTGGCCATAAGTTAGGAACAATCCCAGCATTTTCCTGGAGTAGAAGTGGGGGAAACCACGGAAAACCACTTCTAGGGTGACTGAGGTAGGAATCGAACCCGCATCTCCTCAGTTTTGACTCACAAGTTTGGGTGTACGTCGTTCCCACCCTCAGACCAGAATTAAAATTTCTTGGCATAGCCTGGAATCAAACCCGACCTCCACGGTGACAACCAAACACCCTAACCACTACACAAAAAGCTGTGAGGGGTACTGGAGAAAATACGTTTGCTGCTCTGAGAAACAGAACGTTCTGCGAGGACAGCTCTAAGGACAAACAAGAGAAGAAGAGCTTTGCGCGCGCCCTCGTCCACTTGTCAGCATCCCCCACTCTCTCAACACCTTACAGCACTAGACAGAATAAAGCTGGATACAGTACTGAACATAATAATACTGTACAAACATCACAGTACAGGTCCTAACAACGTTTAAGGACACATGTCTATTTCATGAATGTCACTCCTGTCCCACCGGCCGAAGTCGTCGGATCTTTCAAGAGCGTTAAAATCCCTCAGTATGCCTTCCTTTAGAGTGGAAGTAAAGCCGGCGTTTCCATTTCATAGATTTATGGCATCTTAAAGAACCTTCCACTAATTACACTTGTGTGAAGCTAAATTATAGGTTAGATTTGACAAACATTCTTAGGTTCCAACGTTCGTTGCCATGAGCCGACTGCGGTGGCATCTATAACCAAGTTCAGAACCATTTGTTCGTTGACAGTGGAGTTTGGTAGCAAAAGTTGGAACTACTTGAAAATCGAATGTCTGCAGTCCTTACCTGGCTTAAAAACAGATAACACACACTAATACAGCCATGACAATTAACACCGGTTATCAGACAGATTCTTCACACACCCAAAGTACACGGGGCTACGTGACCGCGTTGTCGCAGCCCCTAAACTGTGGAACCAAGCAGTGGCGTAGGAAGGGCGGGTGCCAGGGTGCGGCCGCCCCCTCAATATTTATTTTGGGGGTGCGGCGCACCCCCAATAACTTTTGAAAATGCAAAACTTTGATGTTGAAAATTGAGAAAGAATTACCTTTTTGAGATACATGGCACGAATTCGAAATGCGAACTCGCGAGCAGCTAAGTGTGAATGCATGCCAATCGTCTCTGCTGAGGTTGGCAACATTGGCTTAAAGTTAGTTTGGTAACGCTGTCGGTGAGTGCGAAGAGCAGGTTCAAGCCGATTTATTCTTGTTTATTATACTTTCACGACATTACACTTTAAATGAAAATAGAATGTTTCTTGAATGTACCTCCTTAAAAAACACGATATACTGACACACGCGTTGAGGGGGAATCCCCGTAACGAGAGAAGGGCATGGATTGGGGCAGGCAGCCTGGAAATGGCAGGGCTGGGGGGCACTCCGGGCTCCGCGCATCGGCTTGCCATTCAGTAGGCTGCTCCGTGACTATCGCGGCTGACCATGTATAACATACAGCTCACAGCTGTCTATGGCAACAAAAAGGGAGGCAACTGCTGCCGATACGTCCCGGCCGGGAGGGCATGTGGTGTGCGGTAGTCGAGTAAACAAGACGTACATTGCAAGCTGCTAATAACACCATTATATAACGCTCAATTAAAAATAACTTGAACTAACCTAACATTTAACAATTTTGAATATCACAAATTCAAACAGTACGCAAGCTTAAAGCTTATCAACTTGATAGCACGTCAGGGCCCTACGAGGAGGCTGCCTCGGCAGGCACCTCTATTTTCACCTAAAATCTATAACACGTAAATTAAATTTATAAACTCATTTTTCAACCCCCTTTCCAAGTTATACACCAGGCTAAGGAGCGCGTAGACGCACCGCGTACCTGGCCCACATGCCGCTAGCTCGCTCACTTCACTCGCGCAGCCAGCGGCTAATTTAAATGATTAGACGGCAACAAAAAGGGACGTTTATAAGAGAAATACGAATGTGCTGGTGCTCGCATGTCCTGCTGTCAAATAATACCCTATAAATGGTATATCACTACAGTACCATTGCACTTTATTGTGTTTTTTGAGGCTTCTTTTTAGCTCAGCCGATACTAAGGTGCGGTAGCGTAGTTAGGCTAATCTAAAATATTTGTGTGTGTGTTTATGAAGTATATTTCGCATTACAAACCACTGCAATATATTGTTTATACCTTCCTCTTTATAACGTGCATATTGCCATTATTGTGATTGTATACTGCGAGCGGAAAAGTGTAGCGAAATATGACTGTGTTTCCCGTAAGAATGCATTGTAAACAGCAGCTGGCATGCGCCTGGCTTAGCCCGGCTGCGTCACAGCGTAGCAGCCAATGGGAGCGAGAGGCACCGGCGTGTCCTACTTTATAGCAGGGGTTCTCAAAGTGGAGGGCGCAGAGAGTGATAAAGGGGGAGGGGGGCGCTGGTTTTGATTGAAATATTTATATTTCATATTCTGTAACAAACATTACTATCCTCATATTCATGAACCTATCATAGGCAGGTAGCTCCCAAGTCCATTCAAGAATAATAAACTCGTACCTTTGCTGACTTATTTCACAAGAACTGACCAGTAGAACCTGCCAGCAGGAATTCTGAGAAAAGGTGGCGAGTAACATTTCCCACACAACTCCCTTTCACTCGCCACCCGCAGTGAAATCTCCTTACCAAACACTTAATGACAATAAGCCGCTTGACAATGTGACCGCCACTTCCTTTCAAGAATGGATTCCAAGAATGGATTTTTCTATTTCTGCAGTTGCCGATTCGAATTCAGCTAGGCCTTTCCAGTCAGTTCAAAGGCAGTGAGTGAACAGTTGAATTCTAGCCAGCTTTACAATAAACTGATACGAGTGTCGCCATTGCTCATGGATAAGTGGCTTATTAGAAGTGGTAAAAAGAGACCCCATGAAAGTGATAGTGCTTGCCCTCCTTCGGAAAAAGAACAAGGTTCGAATTTAAACAAAGTCCATTGTTCTTCCGCGTCTATTTCTGCTCCCATCCGGATTATTAATTCTACAAACAAAGTGAAAGTGCGTAAATATCAAGACGATTATCTGACATTAGACTTTACCAGCATTCTTTCGAATAATAATCAGGAACAACCTCAATGCGTTCTTTGTTTGGAGATTTTAGCGAACGACAGTTTGAAGCCTGTGAAACTTAAGAGACACTTGCAGACTAAACATCCAGACTTTGTAAGTAAACCTTTAGCATTTTTAAGCCCCACGAGCAACAACTAAAAGGAAATGTTAGATTCCTAGAAAAGCATGCAACAGTTCCTAAGAAAGCACTAAGAGCATCCTTGGAGGTATCCTATTTAATTGCAAAATCCAAATCACCACATATTATTGGTGAGAAATTACTTCTTCCTGCAGCCGTGAAAATGTGCGCGATCATGCATGGAGGAAAGTTCGGCGAGTGTTTGAAGTCGATACCGCTCTCAAATGATACAGTAACTCGTCGTATTGATGTAATAGCCTCTGACATAAAAAAAAAACAAACAATTGCTACCACTCTTCATGATAGCCCAAAATTTGTCCTGCAACTTGATGACAGTACTGATATCCTAAACAGTGCCCAGCTTCGTGTTTCTGTACGCTACTGCCATGAAAATGAAATGCACGAGGATTTTCTATTTTGTAAAGCTCTGGAAGGGCGGACTACAGGCGTCGATATTTTTTCTCTTGTGAATTCCTTTTTTATTGACAACAATCTCTCATGGACAAATTGTGTTGGTATATGCACCGATGGGGCGTCGGCATTTACTGAAACTAAAAAGGGTTTCAGAGCAAGAGTGAGTGAATTCTGTAAAATTCACACATTGCATGATACACAGGGAGGCATTGGCTTCAAAAGTACTACAACCGGAAGTCAATAAAGTGCTGAACGATGTAAATAGTGTTGTAAATTTTGTGAAAGCAAGAGCTTTTAACAGTCGGCTATTTTCCATTCTTTGCGAGGAGATGGGATCTACACATGATTCGCTTCTATTGCACACGGAGGTACGTTGGTTGTCTCGTGGTCGAGTCCTTCGTCACGTTGTGGAGTCGAAGAATGAACTTCGTATTTTCCTATTGGACAGCAGTCCTACACTCGCAACCCTGTTTCTGGATGAGAAATGGCTTCTAATACTGTGCTACTTGGCAGACGTATTTGAAAAACTGAATGAACTTAACGTGTGACTTCAAGGACGAAATAGTAATATTTTCATTCTAAGCGACAAAGTGCTTGCTTTTAAGAGAAAACTTGAACTTTGGAAAGCCCAGATGGACAAAGGTAACTGTGAGATGTTTCATTGTCTGAATGAATTCCTGGAAGAAAATGAGTTAGATATTTGTCAAATTAGTGGAATTGTCGTAGAACACCTCCAAAACCTTCGTGAAAAATTCGAGGGTTAGATTTCCACAACCTTCAACTGAGAATGACTCGATTCGCAGTCCGTTTGAAACGAACGTAACAGCCCACCTGTCAACGGCAGAACAGGAGGAACTAATAGAACTCTCAAGTGACAAAATACTTCGAAATGAATTTAAGTCGAAGTCTCTTGAAAATATTTGGGTGCAGATTCGGAATGAATATCCCATTTTATCAAGAAAAGCAGTGGACTGTTATTACCCTTCGCTTCAACTTACTTGTGTGAGTCAACATTTTCCGCAATGGCATCTGTCAAGACGAAGCATCGGTCTCGGCTGCAGCTGGAAGGGGACCTTCGGGTTGCTGTTTCCAACATCCAACCAAGACTGGATTTACTTTCATCTCAAATTCAAGCTCACACATCACACTAACTCCGTAAGTGTCTGAGAATTACCGAATTCAGATCCATGTACACTTTTATTCTCCTGTTTTACTTTTTCATAGGTGAAGATTTTTAACATAACATTTTTCAAATTCACAGTGAAATGTTGAAAATTGTATGTATTATTTTTATTGTCATTTATAAGTCACGAGCTTTCAAATATGAAAGACATTACTCAACACAGGTGTCACAGCTAAAGAGCTAATTAGTGAAACAAACAAAATTTGCTCAATTCCAATAACTGCACGTGCAACAGTTGTTTTTATTTTTATTAGCAAAAGTAATACATATGCATGACATTTTTTTAAACAAAACGTAACTGGTAACTGCTAGTTGAAATCTTAATTAAGTAGTTGCATACGCAGTAGATCTCGTGTGATCTTATTTTGTGTGGTAAGTAGCCTATGATAAGTGCTAAGAAAGGAAATGAGAATAGGGAGTGTCGAAATTTTTGGTCCATGCGAAGAACTTGCAGAGGCCCTTCAGGGCCCATGTTATACTGCCACAGGAGCAAAGCAAGTTGCTCTGATTTTAATGTCGGCAATGAAGGCTCTTCGAACGACAGAGGAGTTTGATCGGATCTACAAGGAAAGCTACGTTTATGATACGGAGATAGTGGAACGTGACTGCTCTTCTTTACCAAACCCTAACCAACAAGTTTCCGAAAACCACGTCACATCCAAACCCGACGATGAGGTGGAAGAAGCCGAGGAAAAGCAAAAAAAGAAGCAGAAGCAGAGCAAGAAGCCCAAACCTGAATATGAACTTCCCAAAAGCGGCAGAGGAAAATTCCGAAGCCTTTAGAACCAGGGCATACCAGGGCATCGTTCCATATGAGCAGGTTCTGAAGGAAACGCTGGGTCCACATCAGGACGATTTTGATCTCGATCAGCTAAAATTGTTGAAAAGTTGCCGGGGAAGCCACCAAAGGGCATTGCAGATGTAGTTAAGCAGATGAATGAGTTGGCTACATCCACTAAAGATCTTTTCAACGAAGTAGTTTTGCTTGTTCTGGTACTCATGACCGTTCCAGCATCTGCTACTTCTTCATAAAGATCTTTCAGTGCACTTCGGAGGTCAAAAAATTATTTGCGCAGTACCATGACCCAATAGCGCCCGACTCACGCTTTGCTTCTTCATGTGCATAAGATCAGGGGCCGATAACCTAGATGTTAGGCCCCTTAAAACAACAATTATCATCATCATCATCTTCATGTGCATAAGGACTACCCTATACAAGAGCCATAGATCTGCAGGGTATCTTGCGCGAGTTTATTTCGCGTAAGATTGAACGAGGGCGAGTGTTTGGGAAGGTTTAGCGTTAGCTAGCCACAAATCAAACGTATGTACATTATCCTTTTTTTGTGCTATGTGTTTTAAGTTTAATTTTTATGACGTTCTTGTTGCTGATCGATACGTTACAAAGTCGCTTGTTCAGGCCACTGTTCATTTTTGTTTTTATTCAAGGGAGGTCAATTAGTCTTGAGTCAACCTATAGGCTATAATGTGTGATGTAAAAGTGTTTGTAATATTTTTACTATTGGCCGAATAGCCAATACGTCATACGTCTTGAGTTCTATTTAACAAATAAATAGATTTTTCTTTTTTCATTGCATCTTTTAGTGAATTAGTTCATACCCAAAATATTTACGAAATCAAAATATTTCTTTCGTTGTAATTTTTCAAACCATTCGTCGTCACCGACTTCGCTAAAAACAACAACAAACAAACAAACAAAAACAGGCTGGGCCGAGTAAATCTTGCACCCCCAATAAAAAATCCGCTCCGACGCCACTGGAACCAACCAACCGAACTTTAAGGACACATGTCTATTTCAAGAATGTCACTCCTGTCCATAAACTATTGGTCTCAGAAATCCGATATTTAACTGGCAACTACAGTGAGGCCCTCCCTATAGATTGGAAGATGGCAAAGGCCGTGTGACGGCCGGGTCACTGTGTATTGCAACGCGTCGAGCAAGGCACTGGCACTAGCGGCAGTGACTTTTTATACCCTTGGGGCAGTGATACACGATCTTAGAAATATATCTCAAACGGGTTGCTAATTTTCAGGTTCGATGAGAATACCAAAACGAATATCGGGGTTTTAAGGCTTTGTAGTTTTTATTACAGTTAACATACGATTATAAATAATACATCAAAGAGTTTGTCCTACAAGTGTTCGCACCTGTGCACATGTACTGGTTCCTCCGTCTTGCGTTAGAAGCGCTAGTAGCCAAGATGGCGACTAGGGAGAGATAATCAAGCTTGTAGACATATGCCTTAGAAAAGAAAAAAAGCGGGAACCTGGTGCTCTAAATGTGCTCTTTATGTCCCTTATTTAAATATATTTTTTGAACTAATTTGTGGTATAATTTGCTTTTAACATTTTATTGTACGGTACCATACTGATGTATGTCAGCAGTGGGTACGATGGTTGATTGAGTTTGTTTTAATTTGTTGTTTGTTTTACATTTTTATAGTGGATATGATTATCTCCCTTGCGTTTTCGCTATGGCTCTGACCCTCGGCTCGGCTCCTGGACATGCGAGTCAAGGTAGACCGTCCATTTACCGAGGCACAGGGTGTTAGATTAGTTGTTTTTTTCACCAGCAGTCATGAAATAATAATAGTAAATGTTAAGTTTTAATAATTTAATTTTAAAAGGAAGGTAGAGAGAACACCAGTTGTTTGGTTTTTATAGTGTGGAAAGATTTATAATCCTATAGTCTGTTGGCGTTTAATAAAATGGTGAATATTTTAAAATTAATATAATATAATAATATAACGGCATGGAAACTACAAATATAACCGGAATGGAAAATTAGCTCAAGATAGAAAGAAGAATTTTAAGAAGGATTTATAGTCCTAGCAAAACACAAGAAGGTTATAGACTGAGATCCAATGCAGAAATTTATAGTAAAATCGACAACCTTGAAGTGATGATCAGAAAACGGCGACTTCAGTTCTACGGACATATGGTCCGCATGGATTGCTCAAGGTTAAACAAACAAAATGTTGATAAAATCTGGAACTATAAAGGGCTCGGAGGCTATGTAAAACAAATGAAAACAATTTCAAAAATTCAAAATTACTGAAGAAGATTGTCTACATCGAATAGAGTACAGAAAAAAATATTTTGGCCTCAAAATTCTTGTCGGGGAGAAGAAGAATCTCAACAGAGGAGAATGGACTGCTGAAAGAAGAGCTGCACAGTCGACCAGGATGAAAGACTTCTGGAAGAGAAAGAAGGGAACTAGACCTATAAAGAAGTGATATTTGCGTGGTCCTTGTTGGCCTGTCCGCGGTGTATATATATTAATAATAATAATATTAAGCCTCGGTTTGTATGAATATTGTTTTCGATTTAACGAGGTGATGTACAGCGCCCAAGAATGTTTACCTTGAAAGGTGTTGAGTGCCAAGGAGGTGTAGTAGATTTTATGGTGATTGTAAAATCGGTGCCTGTAAGGAGTTTTTAGGCTATATTATACTACCTTGGTTTATCGGTACTAATGTTGATATATTTTCCTAGGGGTCCTTATCAGGGTTTGGTGTATGTTAGTTTCAGCTGTATGTTTTTTATGAGTCCAATGAACCGTGGATAAACACCATTCTGAAATGACCCGGCCGTGGCCTTAGCCCCCGTGCAGATGTTCCACGCTATCATGGTTCAGTTTATTGAAGTAGTTGTTTCTTACAATGAATGGTTTAGTTTTTGAAGTTGTTGTTTCTTACGAGGAAGAAAGTAAGGTATTGACTACACCCAAGTTCACGTGGGCGTATTGTGGGATAAAATATTGTAGGGTAATTGTCTTAGTACCGCATTTATAATGAGCTCAGAGAGTTCTGTGTGTTTTATAGTTTGCAAGGACTGAATCCGCAGTTACAGTGCAACTTGCGTTCCGTATTACGTTCCGGATGACAGAGCTTGTCATCCACGTTCACTCGATCTGACACCATGCGATTTTTACATTTGGGGGTTCGTAATGGATCATGTGTATGTGCCTCCGCTACCAGCTGACTTAACCGACATAAGAAACAGGATTGAAGCAGTTGTTGCAACAATTACTCGATGTGTGCCGTGTGACGAATGGTGCTCACATTGAACACTTGTAGGACAAACTGTTTGAGTTGGTATTTTATTTGATGTATCATTGTGTACTAGCATTACCCGACGCGGCTTCGCCCGCGAATATTCTAGTTGTAAAGAGTTAACTTACCAAAATCTCTATCATGAATGCTATGACTGATTTATCCTTTTCCCGTGGCCCATGATCTCAAGATTAACGGTCACGTTAAACTACAAGCTTCCTTCCGATTTATCCTTGGTATGAATAATCAGACTTGATCAATTCAGCTACTGGTGCAGTGGTTAGGGGCTTGTCATTCCTTCATAGGTATATCAGAGTGAAGTTAGTTTACTGGGAATATCACAGACACTGTTAATTTAAGGGCCTTTAAATGTAGTTTTCGGAGACCCTTTATAGTCGGGTGAAAAAGACATTTCGTACCACACTCACGCGTGAAAATTGCGTGAAAAAATTCTAGAGTGCCCCTTGATCCCCTTAAGCGCATTATACTGTATGTATTGATGAATTTCACAGCTTAATTTGGTTCAGTGCTAACCTTATAACCGTCTGGAAACTTTCACAGTAATGTAATAATTGGAATTGCATTGCGTCTTACAGAAATAGATGGACCTGTGAGATTCTGTTACCATGGTTACCGTGTTGCATTCTTCATTATTTCATTGTAAATATACATGTTTTAAGGTATTTATTTAATTGTGAGGCATTTAAAGAGTAAGTGAGTGCGTTTCGCTTACGCATTGGGTTATGCTGAACCTGTAGGTACCCCATATGTGTAGGTTGGTGTTAATGGGACCTTAGCAGAATAATATAGGGAGGATTGTAAGTTAACTGTAATAAATACTACAGAGCCTTAAAACCCCAATATTCATTTTGATACACGCCCGATATAGGCTACTCTAATATTTGGGCATGAAAGCGGTGGACATTGGAGGTCGCACTGGTTGCGGGTGTGAGAGATGGTCAGGCAGGCGAGAGGGGATGAACATTATTCAGAAGGTGCGCATATGGCGGCTACTGTTTCTTGATGTTCTTGAATAAATCAACACCGTCCAGCTTCCAACTGTCTGTTCCCATTATACTGTACAGAGGTGCACAAGGAAACTGCAGCACCGTCCAGCCTTCATCAGTCTCCATTATACTGTACAGGAGCGCACAGGAAAACTGCAACACCGTCCAGCAGTCATCTATAAATTTCTATTATACCGTACAAGTGTGCACAAGGAAACTGCAGCACCTCCAGCCTTCATCTATTTCCATTATACTGTTCAGGAGTGCACAGGAAACGGCAACAACGTCCAGCCTTCACCTATCTGTTTCCATTATACTGTACGGGCGTGGTAAAAGTAACGTGCAAGTTTCCTAAAAACATCGTTCTTTAATATGTGCCTTCGAAGTTTCAAATTGCTCTCCTATTTGCTTCTTGTGACCCCGAGCTTATTCCCCAGTATCCTTCATTTATAACTTGAAAGAGAGTTAAGATTCTTATCATTTGACCCCCAGGGGCTCACATCTAGTGAGAAGTGGGTTGGCGACCACGGGGCCACAGCTGAGTCCGGCATTGCTTCCACTTACTTGTGCCGGGCTCCTCTCTGTCTTCTTTCCTGTCGACCTCACTTGGTCAACTCTTGTTCTCTTCCGACCCCGACGGTATTAGGGTATCCGAGGCCTAGGGAGTCTCTTCCTTTCCCGCCTTAATTGGCCCTTGTCTCATCTTTTCTGATTCCCTCCTACTGCGAGGGTTCAGCCTTCTTTTTCTTTTCCTGTTATCTCCTGCCTTCTTCTCAAGGCCCTCAAGGAGGCTGGGTGTATGTAGCCCCACCACTTATGGTGCACCCTAGGTAATGCTACACCCTCAGGGGCTCACGGCTGGTGAGTTCGGGAGTTGGCGACCCCGAGGGATTCCTGAGCTGGGTCCGTTTTCCCCTTTTGTCCCCTACCTTCGGGGCGGACCCTCTCCTCTTTCACTATCCTATCTGCCTTTCATGGCTCTCCTTCCTTCCAAGTTCCTCAATCCGCATTCTTCGAGGGTTGAGGGCATTTCTTTTCCTCCTGTCCTTTATTTGCCTTATTCTCCTTTAGTTTTCCATTTCTTCTTCTAGTATGTAGGTTGGTAGTTAGTTTTAGTTTTAAGTTTGCATTTCATTTTCATCTTCACGATCACCCAAACCATCAGGGGCCGATAGCCTGGATGTTAGGCCCCTTAAAACAACAATTATCATCATCATCATCTTATCATTTGTTTCGCAGTTTGTGATTTTTATTGTTGTAGGTCCTTTTAGGAACTTTGTGACATCGTAGTCATGTAGCCCAGTGTATTTTGGTGGGTGTAGAATTTTGTCTGATAACCTATGTAACGAAGATGTCTGAACTCGTGTGTGTAGTCTACTGTATTTGTAATCGAGGTAGGATTTGAGTAGGAAGCGGCCGCGGCCTTTAGTTAGGTAACATCCCAGCATTTGCCTGGAGTAGAAGTGGGGAGAACCACGCAAAAACACATCCAGGTTGTCTGAGATGGAACTCGAACCCACCTCGACACGAACCTGAGTGTACCCCAGGTTTCAGCTCTCAGACCAGAATTAAATTTCTTGGCAGAGCTGGGAATTGAACCCGGACCTCCAGGGTGACAGTCAAAAACGCTATCCGCTACATCACGAGGTGGTCCGTGAAACAATAACGAATAGGGACAGATATCAGTAGATTGTTATATATGAATACTAGGAATCCACCCCGGCTTCGCCCGGCATCAGGGGCGGATCTAGGGGCGGGCGAGGAGGGCGACCGCCCAGGGCCCCGCGCTATGGATTGTTTTAAATTTGATTAATTAATTTTACTTTTCAAACTTTTCAAACTAATTTATAATTCATATTATTTTTTCAGAGCAGCTATGACCTCCCGTGACCGTTTAGATTTCAGTGAAATGATGGAAGACTTCAACCGGGAAAAAAGTCGCAAAGTAATATTTTAATATTTCATAGTTAACATAATCTTCTTTAAGGGGTCTTAAAGTTTTTTTTTTTTTTTTCATTTTATTAAACAATGTACTGTAGTGTATTCAAAATATTGTAACTATACTTTATTTTATTATTATTACAAAACTAATTTCCATTTGATTGAATTTTTTTAAACTTCCTATAGTTGTGGGCCCCACCTAATCATATCGCCCAGGGCCCCGCAAGGCCTGGATCCGCCACTGCCCGGTATCTTTAACGGGTTACCCAGTGTAAGCGAAAAAGGTCCCAGACGCAATTCAGGAAAGCCGAGGTGAACAGCAAAACTCCAAACACATATACTCTTCTCTGAAGTCTTAACTCGACACGACTCGACAGTTTGATGCTGGCCGAAGCTGGGGTGACAGGCACGCTCGCTATCTCGTATACTTGCTCCGAAGCTAGTAATTTAAATTTCCACTGGATGGAAATTGTTGGAAGAAATGAAAATGTAAAAACACTTTAAGTGGGCGAAAGATAGAGATATGCTGTCGCGGACTTTTTTGCCGAAGTTTTCGTACAGAACAATTTTTATACATATAGTATATAAGTTATATATTTTTAACGGTTTACCCAGCATAAGCTTAAAAGGCACACGGACGGTAGGTTTTTCTTCGACTCGATTCACTGAAATCGTTACTGTTCGACTTTCTTTTGTCATAAAGAATGCTCTTTTTTTACAGAGAAATCTTTTACAGAATGGTGAAAACCGCTTCGAAATCCATCCAGTGGTTCTCGAGATTACCCGTTACATCCAAGAACCGGGGACTTAGTTTTATACTAAGTAGAGATAAAGCTCAGCAATTCTTCTAGGTTTGTGCCGTGTCTTGCGTGGGGTTTCGCCTAGGACACCAAGCTGGCTCATCGGCGGGCTCTTGGTGTCCCCGCCCGGACCCCCACAGGAATGACGAATTGCGCGTCACCTCCCTATATATTAGGTGCAACTGCACCACTTGACTGCGAGAACTAAAAGCTCAAGCAGCCTTAACCTTCCTATGAAGGCTTCTAAAAAGATGGTATATTGGCTTTCAGGGCCGGTGAATTAAATCTCAGCAATTCTTCTAGGTTTGTGCCGTGTCTTTAGTGGGGTTTCGCCTAGGACACCAAGCTGGCTCATCGGTGGGCTCTTGGTGTCCCCGCCCGGACCCCCACAGGAGTGACGAACTGTCCTAGGCGAAACCCCACACAAGACCCGGCACAAACCTTGAAGAATTGCTGAGTTTTAATTCACCGGCCGTGAAAGCCAATATACCATCTTTTTAGAGATAGATAACTCGATGCCTTATCTGATATTGCTAAACATAGTTCCTCAGGGTTTGTACAAGTCCTTTATATTGAACAATAGTGAATGGAAGAGTTCAATGACCTCATGAGCAACAGGTTTGCCGGAGTACAAAAGACGTGCGGCAAAAAGAAGAGGATGAGTTAGTGAGAATACACACTTGAAGAGCTTCTCTGCTCGAAGCACACATCCCTTGCTGTATTGTTGCTGCTAGGAGTATATCAGCGACAGAGCGTGGTCTTTCTATGAGGCGACTGCTTTTATCATTTTAAATGATCTTGCCGACTTCGTCGTTACGCTGGGGTCTGGCGTTACGTTACGGTGATGGGACGAAATGTACCCAGATGCACTGAGGTGTGTGACGTCATAGTACCGCTCGGTGCATGTGTTCCCCGACAATCTCTACTACGTCAGTATAAGACAAAAATCCCCGATTCTTGGATGTCACGGGTAATCTCGAGAATCACTGGATGGATTTTGATGCGGTTTTCACCATTCTGTAAAGGATATCTCGAGGAAAGATTCTGTAGAAAATAATGTATGTATGATCAAAGGAAGCCAAGAAATAACTATTTCAGTGAAAAAGTCGAAAACAAACTTGGCGTCCGTGCGCTTCTTAAGCTTGCGCTGGGCAAACCGTTAAAAATAGCAATATACTATGAGCGTAAAAATTGGTCAGCATGAAAAGTTCTACAAAAAAAAGTCCGGGAGAGCATATCTCTATCTTCAATACATCGCCCACTATAAGTGCTTTTAGACTGGATGGAAGGGGCACGTCCCCACGCGCTCTGGTGAGCGTGACAGCATTCCGCGCGCTTGACCTTGCTTTGCCCTTGGTTTGCACTTGCCGTTCGCGAGTAATTTGAAACTAGATAAGCAAGATAAGTATTATGCAGATAATTTTCTAACATGTCAAGAGTCTTTCTAGCATTTTTCAGCATTTGTAGCATTTAAAATGATACATAGTCTAGTCTTTCAGACTGACTGTCACTTTTTTGTGAAACTAACCTCTTCAGAGAATGGTCCGTGATGATATTGGAAATATTTATTAGCAGACAAAAGGAAGAATCAGGTAAGACAGGTCAAAAGGTATCTTGAAACTTGGTGGACGCAATCGTTGTACTATAAGAGGAAAACGTGCGGAAAATCAGCCGCCAGATTGAACTGCAAGGCTCCGAAATCATGTAGCGAATCTCTCTTATACAGTAGAGTCCTGCTTAACCAACATTCGCTTATCCGACATTCCGTGTTACCCGACACTTAATTTGAACGTTTGGTGTACACTAAATTCTGGGACACCCGGTGTGGATGTTGTAGCCGTGGGACAAGCACTGACAAAAAAGTGACAGTCAGTCTGAAAGACTAGACTTTGTATCATTTTAAATGCTACAAATGCTGAAAAATGCTAGAAGGGCTGGAGGCTTCTCGCTTCGCTCGAAGCCGAAGACACATGATCTGCATAATACTTATCTTGCTTATCTTGTTTCAAATTACTCGCGAACGGCAAATGCAAACCAAGGGCAAAGCAAGGTCACGAGCGCGGAGGGAGATGGCTGGATGACGTGCCCCTTCCATCCAGTCTAAAAACACTTATAGTGGGCGATGTATTGAAGATAGAGATATGCTCTCGCGGACTTTTTTGTAGAACATTTCATGCTGACCAATTCTTATACTCATAGTATATTGATATTTCTAACGGTTTGCCCAGCGTAAGCTTAAGAAGCGCACGGACGCCAAGTTTGGTTTCGACTTTTTCACTGAAATCGTTACTGCTTGGCTTCCTTTGATCATACATACATTATTTTCTACAGAATCTTTCCTCGAGATATCCTTTACAGAATGGTGAAAACCACATCAAAATCCATCCAGTGGTTCTCGAGATTACCCGTGACATCCAAGAATCGGGGATTTTTGTCTTATACTGACGTAGTAGAGATTGTCGGGGAACACATGCACCAAGCGGTACTATGACGTCACACACCTCAGTGCATCTGGGTACATTTCGTCCCGTCACCGTAACGTAACGCCAGACCCCAGCGTAACGACGAAGTCGACAAGATCATTTAAAATGATAAAATTAGAATGGTGAAGAAGAAAGAGAAGAAGAAGAACTAAGTATTACAGAACAAAAGGATAAAATGATATCTCACAGTGAAGGTTTAAGTGCATTGGATATGGCATTAACGTACACGGAGCAACAATCAGAAGCAAGCGCCGCAATGGAGGTGTTGATTTTTCGTCGATGGCGAGATCTTGCAGCAAGAAAACGTGAATCATCTGGCTAGCACCCCACAGGGGCTCACATCTACTGGGACGTGGGTTGGCGACCACGGGGCCCCAGCTGAGTTCGGCATCGCTTCCACTTACTTGTGCCGGGCACCTCTCCGTCTTCTTTCCTGTCGACCTCTTTTGGTCAACTCTTGTTCTCTTCCGACCCCGACGGTATTAGGGTATCCGAGACCTAGAGAGTCTCTTCCTTTCCCACCTTAATTGGCCCTTGTCTCATCTTTTTTGATACCCTCATTCTGCGAGGGGTCAGCCTTCTTTTTCTTTTCCTGTTATCTCCTGCCTTCTGCTCAAGGCCCTCAAGGAGGCAGGGTGTATGTAGCCCCACGACTTGTGGTGCACCCTGGATATTGCTACACCCTCAGGGGCTCACGGCTGGTGAGTTCGGGAGTTGGTGACCCCGAGGGATTCCTGAGCTGGGTCCGGTTTTCCCCCTTTTATCCATTACCTGTGAGGCGGACCCTCTCCTCTTTCACTTTCTTATCTGCCTTTCATGGCTCTCCTTCCTTCCAAGTCCCTCAATCCGCATTCTTCGAGGGTTGAGGGCATTTCTTTTCCTCCTGTCCTTTATTTGCCTTCTTCTCCTTTTGTTTACCATTTCTTCTTCTAGTATATAAATTGGTAGTTAGTTTTAGTTTTAGTTTCCATTCCATTTTCATCTTCACGATCACCCAAACCATTAGGGGCCGATAACCTAGATGTTAGGCACCTTAAAACAACAATTATCATCATCATTTTCAGGCAAGCAGACATTGTTGACAAGTTCCTTTTCTTAGGCATTTGGAGCTTTTTTGTTCAATAGCCTACTTCATGTACGATTGAATTGATGACTCAGTAAATAGAGTACTGAACCGTTAAACTTGGCATTGTTTCAGTAATTCAGTATAGCCTAACTATTTGTTTTAGTTCATTTTGAAAGGCATTCTGTATTATCCGACATTTTTGGTGGTTCGACGTACTCCAGGTCCAGTTTAGGTCGGATAATCGAGACTCTACTATGTTGCTTGGTTGGTTCCTCAGTTTGGGGGCTGCGTCAACGCGGTCATGTAGCCCCGTGTACTTTGGGTGTGTGTAGAATCTGTCTGATAACCGGTGTTAATTGTGATGACTGTATTAGTGTGTGTTTCTGTTTCTTAATTCAAGTAAGGACTGCATACTTTGAATTTTTCAAGTAGTTCCTACTTTTGCCACCAAACGCCACCGTTAACAACTACTAGTTCAGAACTTGGCTACTAGACGCCACTGCAGTCAGCTCCTGGCGACGAACGTAGGGACCTGAGCGTTGTTTACATTTTAATTTAATTTAGCTTCACACAGTTGTAATTAGTGGAAGGTTCTTTAACATGCCGTAAATCTATGACATGTGACCGCCGGCTTTACTTCCCCTCCGAAGGAAGGCATACTGAGGGATTTTTAACGCTCTTAAAAAATCGGACGAATTCGACCAGGTTTGAACCCGCCTAGAAGTTCAGCGTGCTACCAACTACGCCACCGAAGCCACCAGACTCTACTGTATATCAAAGGGAAGTAGTGAGTACCGTAGCTACATGTTGGAATGGACAGCCCTGACGGTGCAGGCACTCAGGGCCAGTGGGAAGCAGCCGCACGCTCCAGTCAGCATAATATACACCACGCTACTACTCCGTGAACCACAGGCTCTGCCAGCCATCATGTCAGGTACGATTTCGGAGCCTTTTAGTTTAATCAAGCAGCTGATTTTCCGCACGTTGTCCTCTTATAGTACAACGATTGCGTCCACAAAGTTTCAAGGTAAATCTCGACCTGTCTCACTTGATACTTCCGTTGTGAGCATAAACGTAACATTAATCAATACCCTGAATTGTGCCATACGTTAAAATGCTCCATGATAACGCTCGTCCACACGTCTCTAACGTCACACAAGGTGTACTGGCCACGTTGAAGTGGGAGCAGCTTGAGCATCCGCCCTACAACCCGGACTTGTCACCCTGCGACTTCCATCTGTTCGGTCCGTTAAAAAACATCTCAATGGAAAACGTTTCCAATTGACCCGGAAAGGTTTCAAATTGTGTGTCTTGGACCTTGGTGATCTCTATCAAACTAAAAAACCCAATTTCAAAATTCACTTTCAGTTTAAATTCAGTTTCGGAAAAATAACCTAAAATCGCTTGAAAAGCTAAGAATATAACCATGTCACCCTTGTCCTTATTGACGAAGTTTAAATATTTAGTAAGTTGAAACCTTAATTCAATAAACAATTGTACTTTAATCACAGTACCGGTTTCGACCTTCTTCAGCGTTATGCTATAAGGGGTGTTCAAATGAAAGGTACGAAACGATACTGAGGGTACAATTTATTTGTTATTCAAAAGTAATCCCCACAGGCCTGTACACAGGTGTCCCGTTGCTTCACTAGCCACAGGATTTCCTGTTCCCAGAAGTCTTGTGGTTGTGCAGGAGCCAATCCTGTACGGTGTTCATTAGTTCGTCGCCCAATTGGAATTTTTTCCCCTTGAGACGAACCATAAACAGTGGCGTGTATTGTGCGCCACTCCGTAGCCTACGCATGCCCATCAAGAACAAACGGAGGGACTGCTCACGAAGGGAGGGATTCTGCTCCATGATAACGCTCGCCCACACGTCTCTAACGTCACACAAGGTGTATTGGCCACGTTCAAGTGGGAGCAGCTTGAGCATCGGCCCTACAGCCCGGACTTGTCACTCTGCGATTTCCATCTGTTCGGTCCGTTTAAAAAACATCTCAAGAGAATTAAAGAACACCTCTGTATCTCAGTGACATTCTGCTTTATTTGAAATTAATTTCAACTGATCTGTAGTGACGATAGCTGGCCACCACAATGCACCATAAACTCATTTCCGAAAAAAAAAAAAAAAAGAACTCGCCCCGTTCTTTCCGTGGGGTCTTCAATTTAAATGAGAGAACAGAAAGCAATTTTCCCTACCAATATTTATCATTTAAATCATCCTCGTAGGTCGTGTGAATGAAACTAAGATGTTAACTTGCTGTGAGAGGTAGGGAGGATATAATAAAATAATTACAAAGAAGTAAGATTTTCCGCCGTTGGTCTAACCTTGAACCCGGGATCTTTAAATCATTGAGCAGACGCGATACTTCGTAGCTCATTGTTGCACAACTTATTACTGCGTATGGTTATCCAATTATTACAGTAAGATCAAAGATCTTCAGTACTGGGCATGTTTTCAAATTTACTTAAAAAGCAAGTTTCACGACTGCTTTCCGTTAGTAATGTGAATCAACTGCAAATATTATCCTCAAAAGGCAACCTTCCAGCATGTTTTATTTCTTACAACTTGGCGCATGATATGCTAGCGTGTCATAAAAGCAGGTGTACTGACGAGGATAAACAGAATTATAAAGGATTTTGTACGAGCCATGGTTTAAGGAGAATATAGTTTCGTTTTGATGTATTTATTCGTGGGCCTACCCACATAACAAGTCTATTTGTTTATGTCGCCGCTAGGATCTCTACTAGAACGAGAAAAGCAATCCGATTGGCTCTTGTACTCAATCTTCCATGTTAACTGCCGGGGGAAAATGTCACCATTTCAATTTCGTGAGTTGTATGGATGCTATGATGGAAGGCAGAACCTAGCGTAGAAGGTACGAATTGTAATAGACGCATCTATACCAGCGTGCATACCCGTACTGGTAGAAGCTTCCATGCCAACGAGTTTCATGTGATACCGTACAGGCTTTAAGGACACCACGTACTCTGTTGTTGTTTTTGTTGTTTGAGTCTTCAGTCTTTTGACTGGTTTGATGCAGCTCTCCATGCATCCCTGTCCTGAGCTAATCGTTTCATCTCTACATAGCTACCACACCCTACATCCGAGGCAATCTGTTTAACATATTCTAACCTTGGTCTACCTCTACAGTTCTTGTCCTCGACCCTTCCTTCCATAACTAAGCTTGCTATTCCTGGGTGTCTTAGTATGTGTCCTACCAACCTATCTCTTCTCTTCATTAGCAGTCGCCAGAAACATCTCTCCTCTCCCACTCGCCTTAATACCTCTTCGTTTGTAACCCTATCTACCCATCTGATCTTCACCATTCTCCTGTAACACCACATTTCAAATGCCTCAATTCTCCTCTTTTCTGCTGCACCAATAGTCCAAGTTTCACTTCCATAGAGCGCCACGCTCCAGACAAAGGCTTTCAAAAATGACTTCCTAATACCTAAATCTATATTCGATGTCAACAGATTCCTTTTTTGTAGAAAGGCTTTCCTTGCCTGAGCCAACCTACTTTTTATATCCTCTTTGCTTCGTCCATCACTGGTTATTCTGCTTCCTAAGTAACAGAAGTCTCCTACTTCCTTCAGCTTTTCACCTGCCAATTTGATCTCCATAGAGGTTTCTGATTTATTTCGGCTGCATTCCAGTATTTTTGTTTTACATTTATTAATTTTCATCATGAAGTCCTTCCGTAAGACGGAATCCATACCATTCAAAAACTCATTCAAATCCTCAGGCTTGTCGGCCAAGATGACGATGTCATCAGCAAATCTCTAAAATATCTATTTTTTTATTTTGGCGCCATAAAATTCTTCATTCTTTTCTGAATCCAAATATATATAGTTTGTTGGGGTTTTGATATCTACAACTACCTTAAATTCGTTTTTTGAAATTAGCGTCCCATGCTCTGAATAATACACTTTTAACTTTGCCAGCTGTTTTCCGTTAATACTCATTTTTCATGTTTAGGTACCTATAACTAGGAAGCCATTTAACATAGAGGGCTAATGTTTTTTACATTAACTTGCCTAATGGAGTACTTGAATGTTAACCTATTTTCACTTCCAAAACATAGTAGGAATGGATTGTGAAGAGAAAAATTGATACATATTTTTGAATACATTTAAAAAGAAAGAGTTCGTTTTTTTTTTCTTGCATTCTGTCCCAATAATAATGAAACAAAAGTGGTTACTCATCTGCCATGATCCATTCCAAGTATGTGAACAAAATTGGAGAATATTTGATTGAAAAACAACTGAGAAATGTGTACCTGAAACAACTTATACAACATTTTTTTAATGTATCTGTCCAAATTTGTATTCATTTCACACATCCTATAAAAGCAAAGTAGCACTAAATCGTGAAAAACAGCTCAGAATATATCGCTTCTTATATGTGACAAGAATCATAGCTGTACCTTTAGCATAAACCCAGAAAATACTTAGTAAAGTGATGCCACAAAAATAGACTTTTTCATCGTGTAAGAGTACGTGGTGACCTTAAGGCCACGGCCGCTTCCTACCCAAATCCTACCTTAATTATAAATACACACACTATTACGGACATCACAGACAAATTCTACACACACTGAAGTACAGCACGAGGAGGCTTCTTCTTCTTCTTCTTCTTCTTCTTCTTCTTCTTCTTCTTCTTCTTGGTCGTAGTTCTATTTCGAACGTCGTGAACCTTCACGCAAGTCTGTTAACAATACCCCGCCCTACACGCGGTCTTCTGCTGTGTGCATTAATTTCTGAAGTGGCAGATTAGTCAGACTCTGTATCTGGTCAAGGTACCGGTCCCCTCAGCTGGTTTCCGTCAACTTTATCCTGGATGATACACTCTCAATGCCGTCTCACAGGATAACATGGCCGAAAAATTTCAACATTTGCGTTTGGATGTTTGAGAGTAAGCGTGCTTTAGGAGCAATCCTTAGCTCTTTCAGAGTAGATTCATTTGTTCTTCTTGCTACCCACGATATTCGTAGCGTTCTTCAATAACACGTCATCTCGAAGGCTTAGATTCTCCGACGGTAGGCTGTTCCAGCCGAGCTGCTCGCTAGGGAGCAGATGAGTACTCGCCGCCTTTCGTGAGTAAACCTGCAACATGCAATACAGCTCTGCTGTGGGGGCAGCCGTCACTGCGCGGTGGATATATCAACACTGGCAGGAAGCCCATAGACTTGTGTTCTTATGACCTTCGACCAGTGACGTATTGGCTATGACCCCCAGTCCCTCTCCAACCGTGCTCCGAGCAGCACTGCTGAGTACTCGCGTGTACTCATACTCAAACTCGTGGATTTGGAACAGCCTGCATGCAGCATTTATGGTCCAGGACTCAGAGCCATACGTGACGATAGGAAATACCAAAGCTTGATCCATCCGCTTCTTTGTTTCCTTGGCAATATGATGATCTTTCTATATTCTTGTTAGACTACCAGTGCCATCCAGCGGCCGCGCTCGGGGAGCACTGGACAGTCAGACTAGCGCTCCTTCCCCTACCACCACTACACTGTGGCAGCGAGGAGACTTGAGATACACCACTGCCATCGTAACGATGGCAGTGGACACACGGACTATGTTCGGACCGCAATAACTAGATATGTACGCACAGTCGCGCAGGCGACGGCTTTTGTGGCATTGTTGACATCATATTGATAGGGCTGTTTTACCATAATAGGATATATACTGCCATAATATATATACAAATCGAATGGTACTCCGATGCATGGAATGTGTAGGAAATGAACGCAAGTGTTAAGAAAAGAATATTGTGATTTATTACAAAATGAAATGAGTACATATTAGAGAGGAAAATTCAACAACATTTTACCAATATGAACAGATAGTACAGGCCTTGAGTGACTTTTTCTCCGTCGTTTTTACGAATTTCTAGTTTTGGAGGAAACATTCTTCTCCAAATTGGGTACACTATTTCTGGACACAGCTATTCGTAAGCAATTGCGCAAGTTTCTATCACTCATCGTTGCACGATGTTTACTTTTGGTAAGCTTAAGAACTGGAAAAAACGCTCACAAATGTACGTTGAGCCGAACATTGACAGAACATTACTTGCATGTCTATACAAAAGGGGATATTCTTCTTGCGGAAAGCCACTGTAAAATTCTTCTAAACTTCGTGACATTAGAAAGTGGTCTTTAAGACGAACATTGCATTGCAGTTCAATCAGCTCTAATTGAAATAGCTGTGGAACACTGTCTGCACTAATAGAAAATGGTCGAACAAATACATCCAACACCGCTTGGAGTTCTGATAATTCTGAAAATCGCTTGTCAAACTCTTCTTGTAATTGGCGAATTACCTGCAAGTACTCATCAAAGTCGACACCTTCTTTCAGTATTTCAAGCGATGGAAAATGTCCTGTGTTCCTTGCACGCAACTGGTTTTCCCACAAAATCAATTTTCTTGTGAACGCTTCAATTTTTTCCACCAAATCGCAGATGTTTTGCTTTTCGCCCTGAAGCGAAGTGTTCAAATTATTCAGATGGGCAGTAATGTCACATAAAAATGCCAAGTCTGCCACCCACTTAGGGTCACGCAAAAGAACTTCGGGCCGCCCTTTCATGTCACAGAATGTATCTATTGCGTTCCGCAGGCAAAACACACGATTCAGCACCTTCGCCTTGCTCAGCCATCTTACTTCTGCATGGTACGGGATATCCGGATACTCCGCTTCGATGTCATCCAAGAACTCTTCGAATTGACGGTGCGTGAGTCCATGGGAGCGAAGATAATTTACCATTCGCACAACTGTTCCCATTACATCTTTAAGCTTGGCGACTTTTACACAGATTGCCTCCTGGTGTATGAAGCAATGGATCGCCGCCTTTAGGGTACTACCGTTCTCAGCCATTTTTTACTTTACAAAGCTGAGGAACCCCGTGCGTACACCCCGTAAAGCAGGAGCTCCATCCGTCGTTATACTCGTCAACCGCTCCCATTTTAATCCCATTGATTCAAAAACACCCTCCACAGCTTGGAAAATATCGAAACCAGTAGTGGTGTCTTTGAGAGCTACCAAGTCGAGGAAATCCTCGGTGACCCGAAGATCGTCATCCACCCCTCGAATAAAAATAACGAGCTGTTCTGTGTGCGCAATGTCCGTTGATTCGTCGAGGGCGATGGAAAATGATACAAATTTTGCTGCCTTCTCCATTAATTGCTGTTCCATATCAACGGACATATCGTCTATTCTGCGAGCCACAGTTTGAGGAGAAAGAGAGATGTTTTCAAATTTCTCAACTATCTCCGTAGGACATATACATGCCGCCACGTCCATTAGGCACTCCTTGATGGAATTCCCTTCCGCGAAGGGTTTCCCAGCTTTGGCAATTCGCATCGAACATTTGTAGCTTGCTCGTAAAATGGGTCCACCAACCTCACTCTCCTCTGTCTCCTGTCAGACAAAAATACGGCAAGTCACAATTTTAGTGTTCTTCAGATAATTAAATCATTTGTTCATTCCCATTTGTAATCAAGCATTTTAAAATTAAGGCAATAATACTTACAGGAAAGAGCTGCTTGAAATTTTCTTTCAAGTCTTCCAACTTCGATTGCCGACTAACGTCTGTCAAGTCACCGTAATCATCCCTGTGGTTGGCACGGTAGTGCCGTTCCAAATTGTGTTTTTTTTTTTTAACACATTAAATCTCGGTAGCACTCTAAACATTTGGCATGCCCTTTATAAGCTGTATAAGCCTCCGTGGCTTAGGCGGCAGCACGCCGGCCTCTCACCGCTGAGTCCGTGGTTCAAATCCCGGTCAATCCATGTGAGATCTGTGCTGGACAGAACGGAGGCAGACAGGTTTTTCTCCGGGTACTCCGGTTTTCCCTGTCAAAATTTCATTCCAGCAACACTCTCCACTATCATTTCATTTCATGTCATTCATTTAATCATTGCCCCAGAGGAGTGCGTCAGGCCTCGGCAGCCGGCACAGTTCATATCCTCGCCGCTAGATAGGGGCTTCATTCATTCCATTTCTGACCCGGTCGGAGACTGGAAGCAGGCTGTGGATTTTCATTTTATAAGCTGTACAGAAAAATGAATTTTCCCATTCTGCTTTAAAGACTGCTGCTTCACCACTCCTCCTTTTTTTTTTTTTTTTTGTATGATGTTCAGTCATGACCACTGCGAAACTGATTTACTTATATGCTGTCAACAAAGCGCATTGGACTAGACTAGCGACTGCTGGGTCAAGTGCCCACTTCGGCGCGGCGGGCAAACCACGTGCTCAGCTAGCCAAGCTCCTCCCACCATTACTGAAACAACCCACGAGCTCAGAGCACTGGCTTAGAGCGCGGCCGGAGTGCTGGCACTCGGGGAGCGCTGTTTGGATGGCCCTGGTCTAGACAGTGCTTTCTTAGCTATACCTATTCTTCTTTTAATTTCTCCTTCACAGTTTCCCGTAGTGGAAACGTGAACTCCTAGGTAAACTATTTCTTCCTTGAGATCAATATCTCGTATTAGCTGGAAGGCACGAGTTAATGCACGATGCCTGTCCACTACCATCAAGTAACACTTGGATCGGTTTAATGTAAGGACTGCTTCTACACTGTATCTCTTAGTGCGTTGTAAACGATCTGCCAGCTCTTCTTCCGAACTATCCAGCAGCATAGTATCATCTGCGTAGCGGAGGTTGGAGATTGTCTTGCCGCCTATTTGAACCCCACCTTTCCAATCCTTGGTGGATTTTCTGATGATCCACTCCATAGTCATAGAACAGGATAATTACCAAATACAATAGGCTATAACTCGATTTACAAAGACAAATACTATTAATATCACGCAACAATTTCTGTGTTGGCTTATTTATAATATGTATTACATAAACATACTGTGAACAATAAAACGATGCTGCATAAAGACATTAATGTTATTGAAATATATGAAAGCACGAGGCTACATGATCACAAAAGCAACAACATTGCTACGGTCGCCACAATTCTTTTGCTCAATAAGTATAGTGTCTGGGTGGTTTTTTTAAATTGAATATGATGAGAATCCAGAGTTTGCCAGCTAATGACCACAACTTATTGATCTTTTATATTCAAGAGAGGTCTGGGAACAGTTTAATAACCAGCGCTTCACAAGCGAACTTATCGTGTACAAAGAATCCGTTCGATATTAATGATATCTATCCATATGGATTCAAAGAGAGTACAGAGAACAATACACGGATAATGACTACACGTTACGCTTCATTGGAATTCTCGGCATCATTAAGAAGTCAAAGAACTTCGTCCACACAGTATAAAAGTTGCCCATCAAGTTGAGAGATGATTTATTTATAGATGTAATCAGCAACTTCCTGTACCTCAGTAGAAACTTTCAACAATGGTCAGCAAGCAAATTCACACGATAGATCAGTATGTGTGCGTGGAAAGAAATACCGGAGATTTGCAGATAAAGTGATCAAGTGTTTGACGAAGGTGGTAGATGTAACAAACAGCATGTGTATGAAGCTTGAGGTCAATGTCGAAGGAATGAGGAGTAAATAAAATATTATCTGGACATTGTTGCCGTTTGTATGTTAATTCTCTTCCAGGCATTGTTACCGTTAGTATACTAATTGCCATATTTTTATTGTTACCGTTTGTATATTAATTCTCTGCCAGACATTGTTGCCGTATATGTATTAACTACCCTCAGGGTATTGCTGCAGTTTGTATATTAATTCTCTTCCAGACATTGCTACCGTTTATGTAGGTATTCATTACCTTCTGGGTATTGTTGTAGTTATATATTAATTACCCTCTGGGCATTGTTGTAGTGTATATTAATTACCCTCTGGGTATTGTTGCCGTTTGTATATTTATTCCCTTCCAGACATTGTTACCGTGTATGTAATAATTAACCTCTGGGTAGTGTTGCCGTTTGAATATTAATTCTCTTCCAGGCATTGTTACTGTTAAGTTAGTATATTAATTACATTCTGGATAATGTAGTTGTATATTAATTACCCTTGTTGCCATGTATGTATTAATTACTCTCAGGATATTGTTGCCATTTGTATATTAGTTCTCTTTCAGGCATTGTTGCCGTTAGTATATTAATTACCTTCTGGGTAATGTAGTTCCCCTCTGGGTATTTTTGCCATTTGTATATTAATTCTCCTCCAGGCATTGCTACCGTTTATGTAGGTATTCATTACCTTCTGGGTATTGTAGTTATATATGAATATATATATATATATATATATATATTGTTACCGTGAATGTATAAATTACTTTCTGGGTATTGTTGTAGTTATATATTAATTATCTTCTGGGCATTGTTGCCGTTTATACATCAACTATTTTCTGTTTCCACAAGACATGAATATATCTTTGTTCGTAAGCTAGGGTATACGTTACGTCTAGCTGATTCTCGATTAGCACTGACACCTACTGACTAGAAGGAAGAATTCAGTATCGGTATTCTGACAGAAGATCGAGTGATTTCTCGTCTATAACAAGGACACTTGCAGATGTGTACATTCGCATTTATTTTGGAAACTAACCACCCTCCCCGGCTTCACCCAAGTATCTTCAACGGTTTACCTAACGTAAGCTTAAAAAGCGTTTTTTTATTGTTTTTTTTCGCTTCCAATCCGTTTTCCGTTTCGGCATGATGGGTTGGTTGGTTGGTTGGTTCCTTAGTTTATAGACTGCGACAGCGCGGCATGTAGCCCCGTGTACTTTTGTTGTGTGTAGAATCTGTCTGATAACCGCTGTTAATTGTGATGGCTGTATTAATGTGTGTTATCTGTTTTAATTCAAATAAGGACTGCAGACAAATAATTTCAAGTAGTTCCTACTTTTGCTACCAAATGCTACCGTTCACGACACCTAGCTTGCGGAATTTGGCTACTAGATGGCATCGCAGTCAGCACCTGGCGGTGAACGTTGGAACTAACAGAGCGTTATCAATTCTAACCTACAAATTTTGGCTTCACACAAGTGTAGTTAGTGGAAAGTTCTTTTTCATGACATAAATCTATGACATGGGACCGCCGGCTTTACTTCCCCTCCGAAGGAAAGCATACTGAGGGATTTTTAACGCTCTTAAAAAATCTGACAACTTCGGCCGATTTTGAACCCGTGACCTTGGGCATAGTAGCTCAGCATGCTACCAACTACGCCACCGAAGCCGCCGGCATGATGGGTTAAAATCACTGACTGGACTATTAATTATGGAGATAACATGTGCAACGAATTCTTGTCAGACGTAATTTTAGAATGGCGAGGTGCATGAAACACAAATCCCCCTTCCGTCCAATCCAAAACTTAACTGTGTATTCTGCGGAACGAAGGCTGAAACTGGGGTGGTAGGCTCGCTCGCTAGCTACCCCGTAAACGATTTCCAAAGCTAGTAATTGAATGGAGATTGTTGGAAGAAATGAAAACGTAAAAACACTTATAGTGGGCTGTGTCTTGAAGATAGAGACATGCATTCCGGGACGTTTTTGTAGAGCCTTTCATGCTGAACAATTCTTACACTCACAGTATATAGATATTTTTAACGGTTTACCCAGCATAAACTTAAAAGGCGCACGGACGGTAGGTTTTATTCGACTCAATTCACTGAAATCGTTGCTGCTCGGCTTTTTTTGGTCATAAATAATTTTCTACAGAAGCCTTCTTTGAGAAATCCTTTATAGAATGGTGAAAACCGCAACAAAATCCATCCAGTGGTTCTCGAGATTACCCGTGACATCCAAGAATCGGAGACTTTGTTTTATACTAAGGTAGTGCTTCCGCCACTTTGAAGGAATAATCGGACCCGATAAACACAAAGGAGGCTGTTAAAAAAATACACCCACTCTTCATTAAAAGGTGTCGTAAGTTCAAAGATAGATGACACTTTAAACTTCGAATTGACTGGTCGACTAACTTTCGAGTCGGTCAACGCAAAATTTGCCCAATATGATGATGATGATGATGATAATTGTTGTTTTAAGGGGCCTAACATCTTGGTTATCGGCCCCTAATGATCCGGGTGATAGCGAAAATGAGAATGAAATGGAAACCAGAACGAAAATTATGTGACACGGAAAAGACGTACAAAGAGAAACTCAGATGGAAACAACTCACAATATGGTCTTACAAAAGGGAATTTAGAACGAAAAGATTCACAAAAAGAATAGATTGATAAAGACCCACAAAACGTAGGCTAGATTCAAAATACGTACAAAATGCAATGTAGCGTCGAAATACTTACAAAATGCAACTGAAATTCAAAATACTTACAAAATGCTAATGAGATCGAAAATACGTACTAAATGCAATTGAGGTCCAAATACTTACAAAATGCAATTGAAATTGAAAATACACAATGCAATTCAGATTGAAAGATCCCAGTTCCAATCCAAATTATTCACAAAGTGCAATTGAAATTCAAAATGCTTACAAAATGTACGGTAGATTCAAACGACTCATGTGGATTGACAATACTTACAAAATGGAATTTAGATTGAAAATACTTGACAAAATGTAATTTAGATTCAAAATACCCACAAAATGCAATTGAGAATCAAAATATGTGCAAAATGCCCACCAAACAAAATGCAATTTAGATTCAAAATTCGTGCGAAATGCAGTTTTGGTTGAAAATACTTACAAATTGCAATTGAAATTCAAAAAACTCACTAAAAGGCCCGGCCACCTGCATTGAAAGACTTACTAAAAAGCAATTTAGATTGTCAATCTTTACAAAATACAATTGAGGTTGAAAACAATCGCGAGATGTAATTTAGATCGAAAAAACTTACAAAATGCAACGTAGATTAAAAATGCCTTAAAAATCGCTAAAAGGGAATTTAGATACACAGTGAACCAAGTAACAAAAACAGTGCGGGAATCTTAAAGAGAAAAGGAAATATAAGGAAAAGAGGAGAGGACAGGAGAGGGGAGAGAGGAGAGGGTCCGCCCCGAAGGTAAGGGATAAAGGGGAAAACGGACCCAGCTCAGGAATCCCTCGGGGTCGCCAACTCCCGAACTCACCAGCCGTGAGCCCCTGAGGGTGTAGCATTATCTAGGGTGCACCAGAAGTGGTGGGGCTACATACACCCTGCCTCCTTAAGGGCCTTGAGCACAAGGCAGGAGGTAAAAGGAAAAGAGAAAGAAAAAGAAGGCTGACCCCTCACAGAAGGAGGGAATCAGGAAAGAAGAGACAAGGGCCAGTTAAGGCGGGAAAGTGAAAGACTCCCTAGGCCTCGGATAACCTAATACCGTCGGGGTCGGAAGAGAACAAGAGGTGACCAAGGGAGGTCGACAGGAAAGAAGACGGAGAGGAGCCCGGCACAAGTAAGTGGAAGCAATGCCGGACTCAGCTGGGGTCCCGTGAAAGCCAACCCACGCCCCACTAGATATGAGCCCCTGGGGGGGAATTTGACCAATAAAAATAAGAGTTAAATACGGTATTAGATTCCCCCGAAAACATCGACTAGTGATTATCACAGGTATACAAAAATCTCCAGTCTATATCGATTGTTAACATCGCATAAGTAAAAATAGTTCAAAAGTAGAAGTCAGATATCGTTAGTAGCGCATTATTATTGACACGATCATACATGGACGTGGGTAATAATAATTGAAGCTCATATCTCAGAAACGTGCCAGTACCATGGAGTAATGAACGCACGTGTACGTCCGTAGTAATTAAAGGGTTAAAAACATCCTAAATTGTGTATTTCATCTTCACACTGGATCCAATTCGTATTGTATACAGATTATTCTAAACCTTAATGGATAGAATTGATGAATGATCCACTAAAAAAAGAAAGATTCACGGACGACTCATGATGCAGTGAGGAACAAGAAACTCACTCGATGATTTATTGACAAGCCTGGGAAAGGAAGGATAAAGAAAGTTCACGGACAGTTTAGCTCTGTAACCCATTGTCACGTACTAGAGGCAGGGAACATAAATCAGTACGGGAATTCGCTTGAAAACGTGAAGAAAATAAAAGTCAATGATGATGAAATCAACACAAGATTCAAATGACTGTGGTTTATCAGAATTACATTCATGAATTCATTCATTAGTTAGTTATTGTTGTTTTAAGGGGCGGAACTACGAGGTCATCTGACCCTTTCATTCATTCATGAAGGAAGAAGGTAAATACATGTAGTTCTATCTTTATGGCAGCTTTAGTAGGCCATTCCTAAACATAGATAAACATATAAATGGCAACACCACCCAGAAGTTAATCAAATATAAATGACAACAATACCCAGAAGTTAATGCAATATAAAGGACAACAATATCCAGAAATTAATCCAATATAAATGGCAATAATATCCAGAAGTAATCAAATATAAAGGACAACCACACCCAGAAGTTAATCAAATATAAAGGGCAAACAATACCCAGAAGTTTATCAAATATAAACGGCAACAATATCCAGAAGTTAATTAAATATAAAGGGCAAACAATACCCAGAAGTATATCAAATATGGGGCCGATAACCTGGACGTTAGGCCCCTTAAAACAACAATTATCATCATCATCATCATCATCATCATTTATCAAATATAAAGGGCAACAATACCCAGAAGTTAATCAAATATAAAGGGCAAACAATACCCAGAAGTTTGTCAAATATAAACGGCAACAATATCCAGAAGTTAATTAAATATAAAGGGCCAACAATACCCAGAAGTTAATCCAATATAAAGGACAACAACATCCAGAAGTTAATCAAATATAAAGGGCAACAATACCCAGAAGTTAATCAAATATAAAGGACAACAACACCCAGAAGTTAATCATATAAAAACAGCAGCAATACCCAGAAGTTAAACATTATTTAAACCTAGTTATGCCCCATTAAAGCAACAGCTACCATTACTGGACTGGGTGATGTAATGGAATTCTAGACACGGCTCTCGCTCTGTTATCGAAGTTTGCTCCACTCGCACATCACTTGGTAGTTCCCATCAACTTCTCCCTGACTCTTGAATATCTGCACGTAACATCTCTGATAACTCGAATGTCACATGATTGTTCTTATCATGATTTATGTAGCCTATGTCTTCAGCAACACAATGTAAACATATACTTGTTGGTATAGTCATCCACATAATCTTACCGTTCAGTACCGCCAAACTAGTAATGAGGGTTTGGTGTCGGTTTTCTTTCTCTGAACAACGGATGTCCCTCGTGAATTAAAGGTACTGTCTTGGAGAGAGAAACTTAAGAGGCAACTTAGGATTAAATCCAAAAAAACTCATAACCCCCTCCCCGCCCCCGCCCCTGCTGGGCGGTAACGCTAAAATTGTGGGTTCAAGTATATAGGCCTACCACGATACGTACAATAACTCCCTAGAGGAAACTTTCGGTGTAGTTGATGCCGTCACAGATGACGTGCGGACGTTGATGTTGTGGCTTGAATTACCGCCATTTTACACAGCTGTATGGGATTTTAAACAGTGCGTCGTCACATGCGGATGCAGTCACATGTGTTGAAGTGCAAGGTGTGATGGGGAGTTACGAAAGTTAATAAATTACTTTTAAATATTCAATTTAATTGGAAAATGGCACTGAACTCTTTTAAAGAAATGGTGAAACAAAACCATTGGTCGCTACTTGGTTAGACAACTATGTGGACGAAATCATTGGTTGCTACTAGATTAGACGACTGTCTGTGCGAAACCATTGGCCGCTACTAGATTAGACGACTGTCTGTGCGAAACCATTGGCCGCTACTGGGTTAGACGACTATCTGGACGAAACCATTGACCGCTACTGGGTTAAACGACTGTCTGGGTGAAACCATTGGTCGCTACTAGGATAAACTACTGTCTGGACGAAACCATTGGTCGTTACTCGGTAAATGACTGAGTGGACGAAACCATCGTTCGCTACTAGGTTAGACGACTGTCTGGACGAAACCATTGTTCGCTACTAGGTTAGACGACTGTCTGGACGAAACCATTGTTCGCTACTAGGTTAGACGACTGTCTGGACGAAACCATCGTTCGCTACTAGGTTAGACGACTAACCGGACGAAACCATCGTTCGCTACTAGGTTAGACGACTAACCGGACGAAACCATTGTTCGCTACTAGGTTAGACGACTAACCGGACGAAACCATTGTTCGCTACTAGGTTAGACCACTAACTGGACGAATCCATTGTTCGCTACTAGGTTAGACGACTGTCTGGACGAAACCATTGTTCGCTACTAGGTTAGACGACTGTCTGGACGAAACCATTGTTCGCTACTAGGTTAGACGACTGTATGGACGAAACCATTGTTCGCTACTAGGTTAGACGACTGTCTGGACGAAACCATTGTTCGCTACTAGGTTAGACGACTGTCTGGACGAAACCATCGTTCGCTACTAGGTTAGACGACTGTCTGGACGAAACCATCGTTCGCTACTAGGTTAGACGACTAACTGGACGAAACCATTGTTCACTTCCAGGTTAGACAACTGTCTGGACAAAACCATTGTTCACTTCCAGGTTAGACGACTGTCTGAACGAAACCATCGTTCACTACCAGGTTAGACGACTATCTGAACGAAACCATTGTTCACTACCAGGTTAGAGTACTATCTGAACGAAACCATTGTTCGCTACCAGGTGAGACGACTATCTGAACGAAACCATTGTTCGCTACCAGGTGAGACGACTATCTGAACGAAACCATTGTTCGCTACCAGGTGAGACGACTATCTGAACGAAACCATTGTTCGCTACCAGGTGAGACGACTATCTGAACGAAACCATTGTTCGCTACCAGGTTAGACGACTATCTGAACGAAACCATTGTTCACTACTAGGTTAGACGACTATCTGGACGAAACCATTGTTCACTACTAGGTTAGACGACTAACTGGACGAAACCATTGTTCGCTACTAGGTTAGACGACTAACTGGACGAAACCATTGTTCACTACTAGGTTAGACGACTAACTGGACGAAACCATTGTTCGCTACTAGGTTAGACGACTAACTGGACGAAACCATTGTGCGCTACTAGGTTAGACGACTAACTGGACGAAACCATTGTTCACTTCCAGGTTAGACGACTGTCTGGACGAAACCATTGTTCACTACCAGGTTAGACGACTGTCTGAACGAAACCATTGTTCACTACCAGGATAGACGACTATCTGAACGAAACCATTGTTCACTACCAGGTGAGACGACTATCTGAACGAAACCATTGTTCGCTACCAGGTTAGACGACTATCTGAACGAAACCATTGTTCGCTACCAGGTTAGACGACTATCTGAACGAAACCATTGTTCGCTACCAGGTTAGACGACTATCTGAACGAAACCATTGTTCACTACCAGGTGAGACGACTATCTGAACGAAACCGTTGTTCGCTACCAGGTGAGACGACTATCTGAACGAAACCATTGTTCGCTACCAGGTTAGACGACTATCTGAACGAAACCATTGTTCGCTACCAGGTTAGACGACTATCTGAACGAAACCATTGTTCGCTACCAGGTTAGACGACTATCTGAACGAAACCATTGTTCACTACCAGGTTAGACGACTATCTGAACGAAACCATTGTTCGCTACTAGGTTAGACGACTTTCTGAACGAAACCATTGTTCACTACCAGGTTAGACGACTATCTGAACGAAACCATTGTTCACTACCAGGTTAGACGACTGTCGGGACGAAACCTTTGGTTGTTAATAGGTTAGACGACTGTCTGGACGAAACCATTGTTCGCTACTAGGTGAGACGACTGACCGGGCGAAACCTTTGGTTGTTAATAGGTTAGACGAGTGTCTGGACGAAACCATTGTTCACTACCAGGTTAGACGACTGTCAGGACAAAACCATTGTTCTCTACTGGGTTAGAGGACTGTCTGAACGAAACCATTGTTCGCTACTAGGTTAGACGATTGTATCAGCAAGTTCGTTATTTTTTGTAAGTAATGGTAACTGTGCCGTAATTCCAACCATTAACTAAACCATTTGAACGTTATCATTAACTGTGAAAATGAACCATTAAGCGTGTTTACTTCAACTACAGCTTTTATGTGTACTGTTTCATTGCAAATATAATAGGGGTTCACTACTGTGCAGGTTTAACAGCACATTTCTTGTTAGTTCCTGCGTCCAATAACAAAGACTCTTTACAACTCTCAACTAATGACGTCCGACTTAATGAGCAGCAAGGCGCTTTGATCTTGTACTGTGGATAATCAAGATTAGGAGCTTAGGATATTTTGGTCATCAGTCCGTGCGTTACAGTGTGTGTTCAATTTGTCTGATTGCCTGTGATCCAGTGGTAACGTTCACTTCCCCCGGTGGAGCAAGCAGCAATAACACAGGTCATCGATGAAAAAAATTTGTTTCAAATTTGTATAGTGATTCTTATGGTATTTTTTTTGTGTTGAATACAGAAAAAATAGTGAACAAATTCTCACCCTTTGTCCACCCACAAATCACACATTGAATTTTTAGCCTACTTTCGATTTTTGCAAAAAGAAAGAAAGTAGACTTATGAGATCAACACAGGGCGAAAAATTGTGTGTCTGTCTGTGTGTGCGTATGTATGTGTGTGAGTCTGTGTGAGTGTGTGTACTCTGAATATCTGTCCCCCCCCCTATCAATTCGAAAACGGTGAACCCGAATTGAACGAAATTTGGTACAAAGGTAGCACTAGCAAAGGAAACCTCAGTGTCATGTTTTATATCGCCGCCATCTTGACGGAAACGTAATGGCGGCCACACAAATGTTCAAAGCTTAAATCAAATTACGATTAACCTAATCATCCGATCTCTACCAAATTTTGCAACAACATACCTTTATGGAGGGAGCATCCTTTGACCAAACTAATAGTTTGCAGATGGTGGCCAAGTATGTGTGCAAATCGATTCCCCTATCAATTCAAACCCTGTGAAACCGAACTGAACGAAATTTGGTACAGAGGTAGCACTAGCAAAGGGCACCTCAGTGTCATGTTTTATATCGTCGCCATCTTCACGGAAACGGAATGACGGCCACCCAAATATTAAAAGCTTAAATCAAATTACGACCATCCTAATCATTTGATCTCTGCCAGATTTTGCAACAACATGCCTTTTTTGTGGAAAGCATCTTATGAGTGCCTACAAGGTCATCAGCCCAATAGTTTGCAAATAGCGGCCATGTATGTGTGAATATCCATTCCCCATATCAATTCAAACACGGTGAAACCGAATTGAATGATTTTTTACAGAGGTAGCACTAGCAAAGGGCACTTCATATTCATGTTTAATATCCCTATAGCACGTTGTATTTCAACAAGCTACTACAACCAATATTCAATTATACTCCTCGAAAAGGACAAAGAGTTATAACAATACCCATGCATTTAGGAGAAAGTAGGCTATATGTTCTTTACTGAACATCTTGTTTACTTTTAAGGTTCTTTATAACATACAGTACACGAAAATTATAACGAAGATATCAAGGAAGCTTGGACGTTAACATGATGGCTGACTATTGTTGGATGTTAAAAAGAGAAACTCCTCAACTCCACAGCAAGACAAGTACAAAAAGGAAGTTTTCAAGAAATAAGACAACGTTGCTACAAAGACTTTTAATAATGTTGTAATAAAGCCTTATCAACTTTTCTTACTCTATGTTTAAGATTAACCTATGTTTAATGTGGTTTAATAACATTGTACATAAATAATACTGATATGAAACCGGGTGAGTTAGCCGTGGTCGTTACGGCATGACTGCTGGCAGTCACTCACATCCGGGAGGCGAGGAGGTTCAAATCCCCCCGCCAGCAACCTTGAAGATGGTCTTCTGAGGTTTCCCATCTTCCTTCCAGGCAAATGCCGGGGTTGGTCCCTAACTATAGGCCACAGCCGCTACCTTCCAACTCTTCGTCCTTACATTTCAACTTTCCTCCCCAACGGTACTTGTAGCTCACCCATTGGGTGTCCGTCTCGAAGCAGCTACAAAACTGGCGAGCCGAACATGTCCTCGGACACTCCCGGCATAAAAGCCATACGGTAAAAAGAAACTGATTTGGAAATGGCCTATTAAGGATTTTTCCTAAACGTTTTAGCTCATTTTCTAGACAAACCGTACGTGATAAGAAAAAAAAAAACAATATCATTTCTGAAATCAGCGCCAAAAACTACATAAAAATCAGTTATCATACCTAAACCAATTTTCAAAAATATTATTTTTGGAGACCTGTGTAATGCAACAATGGTGGTTTCCATAAAACAGTCAGTTTACGCTTGCCTGTGCAGTGTAGAATACGTTTCGTTTATCTTTACAGTGTATAAACGTAGTGCAGTGTATAAGCGTGCCACAGCTGTATTGTAAAATCCATTTACATGGCAAATTACGAGAAATTCCCGCTTGAACAAAGAGTGTTCATGTATGACACGTATGTAAAAACGGAGTTATGCAGAGCGGTGTGTAGGCAACTTAAAGACAAATTCCCTGCTATTGCAGTTCCAAATAGAGAGACTGTCACGCGTCTTGTTAATAAATTATGGACAAGGGGAACCCTAAACGCTCTATGTCCTAAGCCAAAGAGAAGGGTCCTTACGGAGGAAGCACTCGTTGAAATTAATGCATCATTCTCTCGCTCTCTAACTAAGTCTCTAAAACGTGTTGCACAGCAAGTACT
Source organism: Meconema thalassinum (assembly GCA_946902985.2). Classification (NCBI taxonomy): domain Eukaryota; kingdom Metazoa; phylum Arthropoda; class Insecta; order Orthoptera; family Tettigoniidae; genus Meconema; species Meconema thalassinum. Next base: position 125,432,507 of record OX336398.1, read on the forward strand.
GCAAGTGTTTCGAAGACCTTAGTCCATACGGCTACTAAAATGTAGGAACTGAAACCATACAGAGTAACTGTAGTCCAAGAATTACGACCACTTGACAGTGAAAAACGTATTACTTACTGTAATTATATTTTACACAACATTGTTGACGGCATTGCTGATCCTCAGTTAATAATTTTCTCTGACGAAGCGTTGTTTCATTTAAATGGTCACTTCCCTTCACAGAACAATAGATACTGGAGCTGATGATGATGATAATTGTTGTTTTAAGGGGCCTAACATCGAGGTTATCGGCCCCTAATGATCTGGGTGATAGCGAAAATGATAATGAAATGGAAACCAGAACAAAATTATCTGAGACGGAAAATACGTACAAAAAGGAACTTAGATGGAAACAACAAACAATATGGTCTTACAAAAGGGAATTTAGAACGAAAAGATGCACAAAAAGAATAGATTGAAAAAGACCCACAAAACGTAGGCTAGATTCAAAATACGTACAAAATGCAATGTAGCGTCGAAATACTTACAAAATGCAACTGAAATTCAAAATACTTACAAAATGCAAATGAGATCGAAATACGTACAAAATGCAATTGAGGTTCAAAATACTTACAAAATGCAATTGAAATTGAAAATACACAATGCAATTCAGATTGAAATATCCCAGTTCCAATCCAAATTATTCACAAAATGCAATTGAAATTGAAAATGCTTACAAAATGTACAACGACTCGTGTGGATTGACAATACTTACAAAATGCAATTTAGATTGAAAATACTTGACAAAATGTAATTTAGATTCAAAATACCCACAAAATGCAATTGAGAATCAAAATATGTGCAAAATGCCCACCAAACAAAATGCAATTTAGATTCAAAATTCGTGCGAAATGCGGTTTTGGTTGAAAATACTTACAAAATGCAATTGAAATTCAGAATACTCACTAAAAGGCCCGGCCACCCGCATTGGAAGACTTACTAAAAAGCAATTTAGATTGTCAATCTTTACAAAATGCAATTGAGGTTAAAAACAATCGCGAGATGTAAATTAGATCGAAAAAACTTACAAAATGCAACGTCGAGTAAAAATGCCGTAAAAAATCACTAAAAGGGAATTTAGATACACGGTGAACCAATTAACAAAAACAGTGCGGGAATCTTAAAGAGAAAAGGAAATATAAGGAAAAGAGGAGAGGAGAGGAGAGGGGAGAGAGGAGATGATGATGATGATGATGATAATTGTTGTTTTAAGGGGCCTAACATCTAGGTTATCGGCCCAAAGAGAGGAGAGGGTCCGCCCCGAAGGTAAGGGATAAAGGGGAAAACGGACCCAGCTCAGGAATCCCTCGGGGTCGCCAACTCCCGAACTCACCAGCCGTGAGCCCCTGAGGGTGTAGCATTATCTAGGGTGCACCAGAAGTGGTGGGGCTACATACACCCTGCCTCCTTAAGGGCCTTGAGCACAAGGCAGGAGGTAAAAGGAAAAGAAAAAGAAGGCTGACCCCTCACAGAAAGAGGGTATCAGGAAAGATGAGACAAGGGCCAATTAAGGCGGGAAAGTAAAAGACTCCCTAGGCCTCGGATAACCTAATACCGTCGGGGTCGGAAGAGAACAAGAGGTGACCAAGCTTGAACAACGAGTGTTTATGTATGACACGTATGTAAATACGGAGTTATGCAGAGCGGTGTGTAGGCAATTAAAAGACAAATTCCCTACCTTTCCAGTTCCAAAGAGAGAGACTGTCACGTGTCTTGTTAATAAATTATGGACAAGGGGAACCCTAAACGCTCTATGTCCTAAGCCAATGCGAAGGGTCATGACTGAGGAAGAACTCTTTGAAATTAATGCATCATACTCTCGCTCTCTAACTAAGTCTCTAAAACGTGTTGCACAGCAAGTACTGCAAGTGTTTCGAAGTCCTTCGTCCATACGGCTACTAAAATGTAGGAACTGAAATCATACAGAGTAACTGTAGTCCAAGAATTACGACCACTTGACAGTGAAAAACGTATTACTTACTGTAATTTGATTTTACACAATATTGTTGACGGCATTGTTGATCCGCAATTAATAATTTTCTCTAATGAGGCACTTTTTCATTTAAATGGTCACATCGCTTCACGGAACAATTGATATTGGAGCACAGAAAACCTCCATCTGATTCTCTAATGTTTGCGTGGGAATTACCGCGCCCAGAGGGAAGCGAACACACTGTATAACTTAGATTATGCCTATTAGGGTAGACAACAGGTTAGGTGCTCCGGTAATTGAAATACTAAGGTATTCAGGATTTTTTCTAGGTTTATGCCATGCCTTGTGCGGGGTATCACCTAGGAACACCAAGATAGGCTCATCAGCGGGCTCTTGGTGTCCGTATCCGGATCCCCACGGGAGTAGCTAAAAGCTCAAGCAGCCTCTCACCTCCCTAATGAAATGAAAATCCACAGCCTGCTTCCAGTCTCCGACCGGGTCAGGAATGGAATGAATGAAGCCCCCATCTAGCGGCGAGGATATGAACTGTGCCGGCTGCCGAGGCCCTCCTCTGGGGCAATGAGTAAATGAAGGACAGATGAAATGAAATGATAGTGGAGAGTGTTGGTCTACCCCTACAGTTCTTGTCCTCGACCCTTCCATAACTAAGCTTGCTATTCCTGGGTGTCTTAGTATGTGTCCTACCAACCTATCTCTTCTCTTCATTAGCAGTCGCCAGAAACATCTCTCCTCTCCCACTCGCCTTAATACCTCTTCGTTTGTAACCCTATCTACCCATCTGATCTTCTCCGAAGGAAGGTATACTGAGGGATTTTTAACGACTTCGGACGGGTTTGAACTCACGATCTTGGGCATAGATGCTCAGCCTGCTACCAACTACGCCACCGAAGAGCTACAAAGAAGCCATGGTCTGGTCAGCTGTTTCCTGAATGGCACGCCTCGTGGCCCCCTGAGTTCATATGCTAATGAGAGCTCAATCACCGCCTCCTAAATCAGAGGTTCCACTGGATCTGGTTGCGTCACTCCTCATTTCCAGCAGATGATGGCTAAGTGGTTGTTAATGAAGCCCCAGTGTGGGTCACGTGGTGAAATACAGCTAGGGAGCTCAATTCCCTGGAACCAATTCAGAATCACTCTAGGCAACTACAGGGTTATAATCTATGTGCGCCCCGATAAACATGGCAAGCTAAACCGGCTGTGACTGGCGCGCGTACCCGGTTCAGCCAGTGGTGGCGCTCACTTTCACACTTCTACCACTTTTCCTCCCTCTCTTGTAACACACACCTGACATCTTCTGATGAAAGAATGTCTGTCAACTCTTTTATCAGTTCCGGAACTTGTTTCCTTGAATCGTTTAAAAGCGGCTTCGGTGGCGTAGTTGGTAGCATGCTGAGCTTCTATGCCCAAGATCGCGGGTTCAAACCCGGCCGAAGTCGTCGGATTTTTTAAGAACGATAACAATTCCTCAGTATGCCTTCCTTCGGAGGGAAAGTAAAGCCGGCGATCCCATTTCATAGATTTATGGCATGTTAAAGAACCTTCCACTAATTACACATGTGTGAAGCTAAATTAATATAGACTAAACATTTGACTAACGTTCGTGGCATCTGGTAACTAATTTCTGAACTAGTTGCTCATTGACGGTGGCGTTTGGCGGCAAAAGTAGGAACTACTTGAAAAAATTCAATGCCCGAAGCAGTAATCTGTGGCCTGCAATCCTTACTTGAATTAGAACAGATAACACACACTAATACAGTCATCACCATTAACACCGGTTATCAGACAGATTCTACACACACCCAAAGTACACGGCGTTATATGACCGCGTTGTCGCAGCCCCTAAACTGAGGAACCAACAAACCAACCTGAATCGTTTAACCGAGCCTCCTAATTGTACTGGCATTAGGCACAGGTCTTCCTGGAAATTTGATTCGAAAATTTCGACTTGTTTCAGAACAAGATTTTCTACTTTTCATATACGAATTATGTTATATTAGCGGACCCGTGGGAGAAATCTCGCATGTTCATAAACCACACTTTCCCCAAGAGGTTTGGCGAATCGAACACTTCTTTGCAAGAATTGATATTTAAGAAATAATGCAATTGTCATTTGTGTGCCGAGTGTGCTGTAACACTCACCGATTATTCGATATTTATGAAATTATACGATTTAAGTACTCATTCCTTTGATCTACTGTTTCTGAAATCCATGAAAAATGATAGAGGAAAGACCTCATAATGTTAAAATGACATGAAACGGGCGTCATAGCGACCAAAATGTGAAGTAGACAGAAATTTGGAGCGTATTTTCATGCATCAACAGTATCTGCAAGTCATTTTTAAAATAAATTATTGATACATGTATTTATGGGATTAGAGTGCAATTTATCACGGCTAATGTCTATTCTCTTTCATTTGAATGCTCATTTCCACGATCGGTCGCTTGTGAGTGCCACAGGAGGGATCTATACTACTGAAATAATATATATGATACACACGTTCGCTCAATGTGAATTGGTGTCTAGACATGACCAACAATCACAGTAAACACAATACCCACTAAGCCTGAAACACTAACGTCTAAGCTTTGCAGATACACGTCCATATGAATGACAAAATACGTGTGAACTAACGATATGAGTCAGCGGAGCGCCAACCACCGGCTGAACCACGTACGTGCGTCCTTGATCTTTGCCAGTCACAGCCGGCTTAACTTGCCCTGTTTATCGGGGTGCACATCGATAATGACCTTGTATTAAATCGTTTATTAGGTTGATTTCATGAGAAAGCTAACTATTGCAATAAATACCATGTTGCGACTCCCAGAAAATTTCGACACTGCCTCGCGTTTCACATCCCCTAAACCCCAAAACCACCGTCAGTTGAAAAGTTTATATATAACTAGCAACCCTCCCCGGCTTCGCCCGGTATCTTTAAGGGTATCTCTTAAGTTAACAGCCCTGGGGCTGGGTTGCAGCAACTCGCCAATCTTCTCTATTCTCCGCCATCCTCTTCAATTCACGATATGATTTTGTGTTCGTGTCTGTCATTATCTGTGTGATGTATGCAAGTGGTGGTCTTTCTCTTGTGTTTTTCCCTTCTAACAAGTATCCCTTCAATGACTCTTGCTAACAGGTTATTATGTCTGAGAATATGTTTCAACATATTTGGTCTTCTTGTTTTCAGACTCTTCATAAAGCTTCTACGTTCTCCTGCTCTTCTGAATACCTCTTCATTTGCCATATTATGTTGTATCCAACTGACCTTAAGCATTCTTTTCCAGCACCAAGTCTCAAAAGCCATCAACGTCTTCTCTTCTGACTTCCCTATTGTCCAGGTCTCACTACCATACAAAGCCACACTCCACACGTACGTCTTCAATAGTCTTTTCCTCTTTTCCTTATTTTTAGGTCCATACTTCTGGATGTGAAGAGATTCTTCTTTCTAGAAAAGGCGTTCTTTGCCTGAATAATTCTACTCCGAATTTCTCGTTTGCTGGTTCCATCATATGTTATCAAGCTTCACAGATGCTTATATTCCTTCTCTTGTTGTATTCTGGGTTTGCCCAGCGATTTCAATGAACTACGACCTATATCCGTTTTCCGTCTTGGCAAGATGGGTTGAAATCACTGACTGGACTATTACATTTTATTATATTATCATGGAGATAGCATGTGCAACGAATTCTTGTCAGACGTAATTTACGAATGGCGAGGTGCATGAAACACAAAACCCCCTTCTATCCAATCTCAACTTGACTGTGTATTCTGCGGAACGAACACTGAAACTGGGGTGATAAGCTCGATCGCTAGCTAGCATGTAAACGCTAGTATTTGAATGGAATAAATGATAACGTAAAACACTTTTATAGTGGGCTATCTTGAACATAGAGATATGTTGTCGCGGACTTTTTTGTAGAACTTTTCATGCTGAACAATTCTTGCACTCATAGACTACCGTATATAGATATTTTGACGGTTAACCCAGCGTAAGTTTAAAAGGCGCACGGACGGTAGGTTTCTTTTCCGACTCGATTCACTGAAATCGTTACTGCGCTGTCCTGGTGAAAGCAATTATCTTTGTCACTATCTAATCTCAACTGGGGGAACTTCCTGTGGGCCAAGGTCTTTTATATATCTGGGCAATTCCCTTCTCGCATTCCTAAGTTTTTGTGTACGTAGTACAAATGTGACAGTGTATGGCCAAGTATAGTCTCCCTATTGTGGTGTATGTTACTGTATTCAGGAAAATCTTCAAGTATTAAAGACCTGGTTTCATCCTCGCCACGCATAAGCAAACAAGCCATATAAGAGCTGCCCGATCTAATGAGAATGTCCCGGCACAATTAATACTGCCGATAATACCCGCCTTGGTTTATTGAAGATAAAGATACTGTGCCCAACTCTAGGAATGGGTATTCCAAGATTCAGACACCTAGATATCAAGGGAAAGGCTGTAGCCGCTTTTGAAAGTTGAGATATTTGAATATCGCGCTACATTGCTTCTCGAAGCAATTGGAAAGAATTTACCGATACTTGGATGTCAAGTGACGTAGCGAGTAATAGCAGAGGTGGAGGCTATTTATTGATTAAATAGTTAACTATGGAGTAGAGACTTGAGACTGGGATCAGATTACTGGCACGGCCAAATGAAAGAGAATGCAATTAGTATCAAGTAAATCGGACCAGGGATACCAGAGATATGAGGATTTCCAGATATCAGCTGATGCGGCGTGACCCTGACAGTTTTGAATAAAAGCCGGCTGGCCGAAGCATCGATAGCTCATTTCAACACAAGCACTTGTCGAACAAGTTGCTGCGATGCTGGAGCCAAGGCACATGGTTGCCGGATCTACGCAGAAGTTCTTTTCAAAGTCGTGATAGTCACGAAAGTGCTGCGCTACGAGTTGGAACTTAGTAAGTTTACGGCGAGGAGAATCACTGAGGTGATTGATTTTTCTACAGACATTGGTGGAAATATTTATATTTCTACATGGACATATGCTAGACTTTGTCTAGAATTAGTATTTTGTCACAGTCCAGTAATAACTTAATACTTGGATGTTTAAATCCATTTCAGTCAGTTTTCATATTTGTAACTAGTTAACCACTTCGATCTGTCAGTACACTGAAGACTAGTCTATAACGGTAGTGTTCATTAGTCTACGCAAGGGAAACTACAAGTTGCTTAGCGCATGGTAGATGGTGATATAATAAACCATGCCCATGGAACGATCTTCAGAACAGCCGTTGATTGCTTAGACTGTCAGTGTTTTTCTTGTACTGATAAGATTACCGTGAGTTATGTTACAACTGACATATCTAAGAAGAGATCACTTAGATCTGACCCTATTTAAACAAACTGTTATGGCTTTGATAGAAGCCCATATTAAATGGAACAACAGTTAATTCAAACGTCAAAAGATATTACCACTTTGTCCGACTAGACTGATTGTGGGTATATAATGGCGGCCGATACAAGGATTATACGTGCTTGTCCGATAGGGCATGTCGATGGATAAATCTGGTACAGACCAGGTTTACTACACTTCAAGACCATCAAGAAATGTAAGCCACATTTGAATTATATTATGCCTAGCTAATTGGAACAAACTATTTTTCTGCAGATGACCAACACATTTTATTTTTCGTCGTATTTAAAGCTTGCAATGATTTAAGCAAGACTTGTTAGAGTTATTCTGAGCATTTTCAACACTCAGAACAGTTTAGGATCGATGACCGAGCATTTCGAAGATTTATTTGAATTTTTCATATTTTAAGGAAACCACGGAAAACCGTCGATGTAAAGGTTGAGTTAAATTATTTTTGTTGAGGAATGGATATTTTTTCCATATTCGAAGATTCGAACATGTGGATTCTCACATAATGAGATGATAATTAAACATATTTAAAATAATATAACAATTAATAATAATAATAATCCACTAATAATAATAATAATTTTCATAATTTTTCTAAATAATTCTTGGATATTATATTTTATAATAATCATATGTATTGAGAAAGAGCCTATGAAGTAGTTTAATCATTTCTAGTTTGGAACAGGAGATTTTCCGAAGGAGAGTGGTTAGCGCAAGCCCGCATTCAACCAACATGTCAGTTCTGGTTGAACAGTTGATATTTGCATTGAGCAAAGTACATTTTTCAGATAACACGGAGAGGCATGAAACGGGAAGCAAATGATATTTGTATCAAATAGGATATTTTTGTATTTATATAAAATCATGACGTAAATACACTCGAAAGTGAAATAAAGATTTTCATAAGTATGGTAAATTCACGGGTTGAACTGAATGGTAAAATAAAATAAACTTGTAAGTTTATTAATCTTCCAGTGTTGATAACAAGCAGAGGCTTGATTTATTGTATAAATTTTGGGAAGAAAATTTATGTGTGTGGAGTAGTTGAAATGCCATTCCCAGGTGCGCATGTTTAAGTCGCAGGAATGAAGAGGTTTTTTCGAGCATCAATCAAATAGCAGGTTCGATGGCTCAGGTTTATAGTAGGAGTATTGGAACTACACATTTCGTCGGATGAATGACCCGAAGGTCATTTCTTGAAACCATCAGTTCTTATTTCAACCTTGTTTACGAATTCCATTTAAGACTTTGATTTTGCTAGAACCCGGATTTGTCATGATAGTAGTTTATTCTTCTACAGAGGAAGACCTTTGCCGTTGTTGTTGGAATATTGTGTTCTTACACAAATAGTAGAATGGGCCACTGCCAATTAAAAATAATTCTTTAACCACGAATAATTTGAAGGATATTTTCAATCCTAGTGCCATGAACTGAATGAATTTATTATGAAGCTACAATTCTTATTTCCGCATTCTGTCGAAGAATTGCAAGTTGTGAAAATTACTAATAATGGCCATAAATATAAATATTTTTATAATAATGATTCCAAGTGGATAATTGAATAGTTGAATGGTTCAACAATTTAGTGATCAAGTTGATGATTCAGAAATCATGTATTTTGTTAGGAACTTGAAGTTCATAATCGAGTCACTTCTCGAATGTTTAATGTCAGAAGAACAATTAATTGTTGTTGTGCTTCGCACAGTTCTTCGATGCTATGCTCAAGGTCAAATACTTTTCAGATGTTATTAATATGTGTAAATAATGTGTGTTGATTCAATGATAATAATATTTTCGACGATATATTTTTGAAACTGGAAAAATAAGTGAAAGTTAAAATTCTATGAACATTTATTCTACGAGTGTTAATATCATGTAAATATTCAAACAGTGATCTACGATATTTCCAGTAGAGACAATTAACTTTGAACTGGAATTAATCATTAATAATTTTGGAACACAGTCTACAGGACTATTAATCGGACTTGTGTTTCCAAAAAAAAAAGATTGTCAAATGTGTTTGGAAAATTTCTGTATATTGTGTGTAAATAAGAGTGTGGATCGCCACACGTGGATGATGCTGCTTTGAGCATCTTTGCAGTCAATTTTAACTTCAAAATAAACTGAGATAATTTTACCAGATGTGTTATACCCAATTAAATCTCCTTCTATCCTTATTGTTGCATTGGGCCAAAAATCAGTAAAGCATTTTTTTATTTGATGTCGTTTTTGCGATTTGCTTTAACCCATCTGGCGCTCCGGGATATTTTGACTCTCGTGCTGACTGATTATTGGTAAAATGCATATGTGGTCGTGCGGACTCCGGTCTAAACGGGCACAATATATCGTACTTCCTGAACCATTAACATGTTTCCCTTATGAATCCCTTATCTAGCTTGGCTACATCTTTATGTTGTGTCATGTTTCACGACGGGGTGTGCTTTCTAGTAGAGTGAAGAGGGGTGAACTCTCCATGAATATGCAAGACACCATCAGATAAGTATCTGTCCACTTGGAGGCTATAGAGGACGGTAAGACCAGGAGCGAGGTGAAGAGGTTGTCTGCAAAGATGGAGATGCTTCATTGATGACCTATGTTCCACGAGGGACAACAGCAACCAAGTCATCGGATAAGTAGCCGGTATAATACAACCTTATTGACCATTTAACCACAATCACAAACATGCAAGTTTGGAGATCAATCACCAACTCCAGTATTTTAACAAAACATCACATAGACCACAACTAACAATAATTGACGAGTTGAATTATCTCAACTCATACTGAAACTATATATAAGGTAAATGTGCCAAATAACGTTAAAAGAATTTTTGTATTTTTACTAGAAGGGGGAAACATCTGAACATTGTTCTGGATTTAACTTCAAGCCGAGCAGTAATGAAAACAAGGGTTGATAATTATAATCACTGGAATATATTTCAGTTGTTGTTGTTGTTTGAGTCTTCAGTTTTTTGACTGGTTTGATGCAGCTCTCCATGCCTCCCTGTCCTGAGCCAATCGTTTCATCTCTACATAGCTACCACACCCTACATCCGAGGCAATCTGTTTAACATATTCTAACCTTGGTCTACCCCTATAGTTCTTGTCCTCGACCCTTCCTTCCATAACTAAGCTTGCTATTCCTGGGTGTCTTAGTATGTGTCCTACCAACCTATCTCTTCTCTTCATTAGCAGTCGCCAGAAACATCTCTCCTCTCCCACTCGCCTTAATACCTCTTCGTTTGTAACCCTATCTACCCATCTGATCTTCATCATTCTCCTGTAACACCACATTTCAAATGATTCAATTCTCCTCTTTTCTGCTGCACCAATAGTCCAAGTTTCACTTCCATAGAGCGCCACGCTCCAGACAAAGGCTTTCAAAAATGACTTCCTAATACCTAAATCTATATTCGATGTCAACAGATTCCTTTTTTGTAGAAAGTAGTAATACAATAATTTTAAATGTGAGTAACGGGCCTTACGAGGAACACCCGTCCCAAATAAGACCCACTACTTGTTTCAAATACGGCCGATATGTAAATGAAAAAAGATGAAGAAATGCACCTTAAGCGGAAAATATCAATACAGTATATTAATCAACAAATCATATTCTTTGAAATGATATACACCAGGTTAATGTACGTATGTTAAATTTCAAAAACATGAAGAAGGTTTATTGAAATACATAGAAATAGTAACAAAAAGAGCTTCGGATGTCGTTTACTACTCGACTGAAGCAAACATCGCGGAATAGTCTGCTTCAACTGTTGTTGTTTCTACTCTAGCCGTTAAAGGCTAGAAGCTAACTGAAACACTAAGAATCTTGTAGAATTTCGAATATTCTGCTAATAAAATCACAGATGGACCTCATTAGGAACCGGGCCTTATTTGGCTCAAGTACCTTATTGTAAATATTTTCACCCATACTTTCAGACATAAATTTTAGGGCCTAAGTGTAATGGATCTGATGATGATCGCTTGACGATCGAAACTGGTCATCCAAGTGTATTTGTTAATCTCATGTAACTTTTTCAAGATTAAAGAATAACCCATTTCTTTTGGAAAAAATCGTGTTGACTGTCTCAAAAGCACCAAACTTTCGTAAAGAAGTTAATTTGGCTAGGATTTATATCAAACAAGCGATTTTAGGATATTTTTTCCGAAACTGCCTTTAGACCAGAGTTGATTTTCGCAATTTGTTTTTTTAGTTTGATAGAGCTCTTCAAGACTCACAATTTAAAACCTTTCCGGGCTCTTTAACCCTTCAACGTTTGGTTCAATTAACGACATTTCTTAATTTTACGTTTTTCCTACTTTGTCTGCTAAGAAATATTTAGGATTAGGGCTCGGATTTTTAGGTGCTAAAAGAACGTAAAATATTTATTTTTTATGTATTAAAATACCTGAAATTTGTGACAAAAAAGTAATAATATTGTATTATAATTTAGTTTATTAATGACAACATAAACAATATGCAGTATCCACGAATACAATTTATGCTATGCCTCATTAACTGCTGAAGTATTACAATACACAACGAGATACATCTTCAGGTTGTCCATCACAAATGACCGGCGATTATCACGAAGAACTTATTCTGAATGCGCGAAACTGCGGCAATATGTTTCTTGTCCTTGAGGTGTTGTGTACCTTGAGATCGCTGTTCAGCCTTGATTGCTTTCCCACATGGTTGGCAGTAAGAAGTAAAATTATCTTTAAATTCTGCAGCAGCGGATAACTTGTAGTTGTTTTTACTTTAGGCACCGTAGAACTGCCGTACACTTCACAGTGCCAGAAATGAACTGCATGTAGCTGGGGGGGGGGGGGGAGGTCTAGCACGTAGTACAATATGGCTATGGACATGGAAATCCCCTTCTTCCACAGTAAGTGTCACGGGGCGACAAGATAAGAATAATACAGTTGCAAGCTGACATACGCTCTGCATGAAGATTAGATAGTTCAAAGGTTCTTCCCCGTTGAAGTAACACAGAACAAAAATGCAATAAACTAAAAGATCTAGCATACTGATTTTTTTAAATGTAAATATTATGTCTTTTTATGCGCTAATAAGTGAAAAGCAGGAATTTATGTATTTACAGAAAAAATATGTATATACCTAAAAACCCGAGCCCTATTTAAAATCCACAAAGAGGACCTAAAAACCTATTTTAAGGGTACGGTAAACCTAAAACGGAGGCTATCAGGATCTGAAAATCCGGGCCCTACTTATAACGTATAATCGGGGTTCCACCATATTTTGCAGTGAGGGTCCTGGTGTACACCCCTGGGGGTAATATAGCCGAGAGCCTGGAGCGAGAGAGACAGAACATGCTCCATTGTGAAAGCTTGAGGATTAATTCGAGCAATGGATTCATACGAAGGACGGTCGAGACACGGATGTCAGTAGGTTGCACTGAGTCCCACGTGCAGCAGCGCTGTGAGTGACATTCAAGAGACAAGGGCAAGATGCGTGGTCATGTCCTCTGGCGAGCAGTGGCGGCAGGGATATCCCAAATAGGGGTTGCCCTTAACGCTCCATAGCAGTGACGTACATAGAGATGAAGCAAGGGAAGCACTGTTTTAGTGCCCGAAATTCCCCTTAAAATCGTCTATTTTCTATTAGTTATTACCAGATTTCCTCTTGTTTGAGCACTGAGCTTTCCTTTCGTCCCCGAGGAGAACCTTTGCTTAATATAATAAAATTATATTGTTTGAAGAACGTCCATGCAGTGCAATGTCACAATTTTAGGATAAGCAGGCTATATCTGTTTAAACAAGTAGTTCCGTGAAGAACTATATAGACTATTTTCATATATCCTACTTACGTTAAATTGCCTCTATCAATATAAAAAAAAACAGTTTGATTGCTGTAATAGATACGTAGATATTCAGAACCGTCTGAATATTTCGGATGGTCACCTTGTTGGATTCTTATATATAGGCTTTAGAGTTAGGCTATGTGTTATTACATGAAGATTATTGTGTAGATATTTTACTCAAACTTCAATAGGATGATTAGGACACAAGAAATAAAAACAAGAATTTAAAAATTCGCTGCTCAGCCGCCATCTTGTGGTTATGAAAATAATTTAAATGAATTAGATGCCAGTGGATTAACATTTATATAAGCATATACCGTACCCAGATTCACTGCGTTTGGATGGTTAAATCGCGAGAAACGTCCATTTGAATATTTAAATTTCGCGCCGCCGCCAAGACTACGCCTGCTGTTAGAGGTGAAAGAAACTAGGAGGTCTTGGAAATGAGATGTTGCAGGCTCGAGTTCGACCTGCTTGAATACAAGGCAGCGAGTGCTTAGCGGGTGTAGGATTTGTAGGGAGCACGCTTCTCTGTGTATTAAATAATAATACTACTAATAATAATAATGTTATTGGTTTTACGTCCCTTTTAACTACTGCGGATCAAACCCGGCCGAAGTCGTCGGATTTTTAAGAGCGTTAAAATTCCCTCAGTATGCCTTCCTTCGGAGGGGAAGTAAAGCCAACGGGCCCATGTTCACAGCTAGGTGTCGTTGACGGTAACATTTGGTAGCAAAAGTAGGAACTACTTGACATTGATCGTCTGCAGTCCTTACCAGAATTACAGATAACACATACTAATGCAGCCATCACAATTAACACCGGTTATCGGACAAATTCTACACACACCCCAAGTACACGGGGCTACATGCCGCGTTGTCGCAGCCCCTAAACTGAGGAACCAACCAACTAACTACTGCGGCTTTTAGAGACGGAAGTTTGCCCCGAAGGGAATCTTTAACATGCCAGTAAATCTCGCATTTGTGCACCCTCAAATGCCAACTGACTGCGCCAGGACTCGATCCTGTAACCTTGAGCACAGCAGGCGATAACGTTACCGCTGAGCCACGCAGCCGGTCGTGTATTAAATACTGTGTTGGTCGCAAGATTTAAAATCAAATTGAGTATGTAATTGTTTACATATAAAAAGAATATTAATTGATATGTTAAAAACAAATGGAAATGTTCTTCTAAAAGTCATGCAATCATAAGTAGCGTTGGATACGCTTCATTGAGATGCACTGAGGTGTAATGTTGTTAGAATGCTTAATGAGCAATGTATGGAATCTTGAAGAACATATTCGCGAGACCATGTGGCAATTGAATGCATAATTATAACCATTTATATGCCTTGGCTCTTTTCAGGTTGGGAGGTTATGTATAGATTTTATGTAGATGTTGCAAGAAGAAGACGGCACAATTGAACCACGTAATACGGACATTACCCAACATTTTATGCATCATCTACTGTACATAAAATATGAACTAAGAGCTCCCTCAACATTATCTACTCCTTATACAGGTACCAAAAGATGGCATATTGGCTTTCAGGACCAGGGAAAGAAAGAAAGAAAGAAAGAAAGAAAGAAATGAGCCAATAACCAAATAAACTAACATATGACCCAGTCAAACAAATAAATCTATCAAATATTGTCATCATAATAATTAGCAAATAAAATAGATCAACAAACTAATAAATAAATGAATTAAACAACAAACAAAAAGTAATGAAGTAAACAAACAAATCAACAAATAAATAAATCAAACAGATGTACAAACTAACAAACAAATGTGTAAACAAACAAATGAAAGAATAAACAACAAAATAAAATAAATACTTCTAACTAATAAATTAGACAAACCAAACAAAACTAAAGATACAAACAAATTAAATAAACAAACAAATAAGAAAATAAATGAACAAACTAATACAATAAATTTAACCATCAAAGACATTAAATAAACGACTAAAAGTAACAAACAAAAAATAACGAAGTCAACAATCACATGTGAAAACTATTAAATAAATAATTAAATACATTAATTAAATCTAATAAATTAAAAACAAAGATACAAACAAAAATAAGTAAACATTAAATAAACAAATAAATTAATTAATAAATAAAATACACAAATAAACCTAACTAATAAAATAGACAAAACGATAAAACTAACAAAAGAAAATAAAGATAAACAAAAAAGCGCATAAATAATAAACATACAATAAATAAATAAATAAAAATAATAAAAACCATAAATAAATAGAACCCCCCCCCCCCTCAGGGGCTCACAATTTGTGGGAAATGGGTCAGCGACCACGAGACCCCAGCTCAGTCCAGCATTGCTTCCACTCAGGGGTGGATCAAAGGGGGGATTGGGGGGGTTGTACCCCCCTCCCCCCGAATATTTGGAAGAACGTAACAAACATTAATTCACAGATATATTCAAAGAATCTGAGCGATTTCTACGTTAATTATTTTCAATAAAATACTAAATGTACATCTAATTAAACATCTACATTTATATTATAATAATATCCTGCCATCGTAATTCAGAGTAGAGAGATTTAGAGCAGTTAACGATAAAATATGAACATCTACGGCATTACGGTATCACAAATCGCTCTGCAGTTTCAGGAAACTCCTAGATTAAGGCGATCCTCCAAACCAAACAATAAGCATTGAGCAAGCCTCAGATGAACATCTGCAAAAGGCAGTTGATATCATAGTAAACCAATGGCCGGATGATATTGATGCATCACCAGAGCCATTCCTCAGTGAGCTTAAGATGCGGAGAAGAAGTTTCCTCGAACAGAATGTCATCATGAATTCCCTAAAGATTTTATATCATCTTTGAATGAGTGTAATTAAATTATTTTCTCCTTCATACACAAGGAATTGAAGATATTCTGCACTTTACCGGTAACTTCAGCAACACCAGAACGTTCAATCTCAATATTACGGTATCTGAAGACCTATTTGAGGAGCACCAGATTGAATGGTTGGTTGGTTCTTCAGTTTAGGGGCTGCGACAACGCAGTCATGTAGCCTCGTGTACTTTGGGTGTGTGTAGAATCTGTCTGATAACCGGTGTTAATTGTGATGGCTGTATTAGTGTGTGTATCTGTTTTTTAATTCAAGTAAGAACTGCAACTTTGAATTTTCCAAATAGTTCCTACTTTTGTCGCCACCGTCAACGACTACTAGGCCTAGTTCAGAACAAAGCTACTAGACGCCACCGCAGTCGGCTCTTTGCAACGAACGTAGACACCTAACAGCGTTGTTTGCATTCTTAACCTATCCAATTTAGCTTCACACAGGTGAAATTAGTGGAAGGTTCTTTAACATGCCAATCTATGACATGGGACCGCCGACTTTACTTCCCCTCCGAAGGAAGGCATACTGAGGGATTTTTAACGCTCTTAAAAAATCCGACGGCTTCGGCCGAGTTTGAACCCGCTATCTTGGCAGATTGAATGGACTAGCGTTAATGTACTGTATATATAATTAAAAATATGTGGAAATTAAAACTCAAGAAGTACTGGATAAAATGTTTAAAAAAGCCTCGTCAGCTTCTTCTTTAAATGTAATTGTATAACTCGGTAAGGCAATTATCCGATATATGCTTATGCATTTGATGACATTTCCAGATTTTCTGATTGCAGCACCTCATCAGATCCCCCCCCGAGAACAAATCCTACGTCCACCCCTGCTTCCACATACTTGTGCCGGGCTCCTTTCAGTTATCCTACCTGTCGACCTCCCTTGGTCACCACTTGTTCTCTTCCGATCCCGACGGTATTAGGGTATCCGAGGCCTAGGAAGTCTTTCAATTTCCCGCCTTAATTGGCCCTTGTGTACCTTTGGGTGTGGGGACCCCATCGTACAAACAGCCTAAGTATGATAGTGTGTGAGTCGAGGCCTCCGATAGAGGTCCTTGGTTCACGCCCCGACCGAGATCTCTGGAACCGGGAAATGAAGAAGAAGAAGAAGAAGAAATAGAGACTCAACTGAAAGCCTCATACAAGAAACATAAAACCAGAATATGTCACTTGAACACTATAGGCCACAACGAAGATGAACAAGGTTACAGGAAGACAAAGAGCTCTCACTTTCACCTGGAGACCATAATGCCGAGTGCGCATCGCGTCGTTCCGTGCGGGGGATTCATATTCCGGCGTGGCTTGGCCAACAAGGTGCTATTATTGAAGAAGGAATTATCTATAATTCATGAAGAAGATCACAGGGAGAAGTCGAGCGTGGCGTGACTCTAATTGCAGCAAGCAGGACCTGGAGAGAGAAAGTTCACTACAGTGGCTTGTTTGGATTGGAAGACGAAGGGTTCACCATTCTCTTACAACACAATGGTCCTGTCCAAGAACAGAAAGAAAGAAGCAAACATAATGCCCGTTGCTCACGGTAAAATTATTTTATAAAATCCGTGGATGTATCAGGATCGCCATCTACCGATAAACTTCTGAACCAAGAATCAGCTGTTCAACACACATTGGTTTGCTCCAACAAACAAAGCAAAAATTGCAAAAATTGCTGGTTTAGCTACAATTATATGTCGTACAGTGGTAAAAAGGAAGAAAACAAATGCTAGGAAGTGCAGGACTCGGGAATGGATAAAAAGAAGAGAAGGAGGTTGAGGAATGCTGTCCTTGGTCGAAAATGAGTTGAGGTTAGAAGATCAGAATTCATATAGGAATTTTCTAACAATTGAGGAGATTTCTGCCTTCCTTCTTGCATTTCTATTGTGGTATATGGACGTTTTAACCTCATACGAACACTGATGTTTCTGGTATTCGTCCAGTAAAACACTAACAGCTTCCTTAGTCCAGCCGGAGCCTGCCATTTTCGAAGTGTTTGATTACAAGCGAGCTTCACAATCTTCTCACCACGTGGCGCCAGCATCATCGTCATGTCAGCTTCTCTGATTGGTTCGTTTCGCAAAATTAATTTTACGGAATAGAACATGTCCTATTTTATGGTTAGTTTTATCAAAGGTTTTATAAAACTTTAATTTGACCGTGAGCAACAGAAATTTTATAAAATTAAATTATTGTACAATAAATTTGAAGGAAAATTTTACCGTGAGAAACGGGCATGGTTGATACGAGGAGAATGAAGAAAGAGAGAGATATCGGGCCCATATCGAGACTCGGGATTTTAAAGGTTCTCAGTTCCAGTTCTCAGTCAAGAATTTGAATTCTGGTCTGAGGGTTAGAACAGGATTTACAGTATCTAACCTCGCGAGGCAAAACAGAGAACAGATTAGCTAGATTCCCACAATTTAATGGATTTGACATATTGGTGTTCATGACCAAGTAATTAAATGCCAGCAAATCTTCTAGGTTTTGCCGTGTCTTTTACAGGGTTTCGCCTAGGTGCACCAAGTCAGCATCATCAGTGCGGCAGCCAAGAACGCTAGCCACTACAGGAGGAGGTGGACATATCACACTCTTAATTTCATCCCCGTGATATACAACTCAAATTCCATTTCTAATTAAAAAAAAACAAGTAGTTCCGTGAAGAACAAAATAGCCTATTTTCATATATCCTACCTATATTAATTGCCTCTATCAACATACAAATTTTCAGTTTGATTGCTGTAATACTGTAGATTCGTAGATATTGAGAACCGTCTAAATATTTCGGATAGTCACCATGTTGGATTTTTATAGATAGGCCTTAGAATTATGTACTATTACAAGAATATTATTGTGTAGGTGTTTTATTGAAACTTCAATCGCATGATTAGGGCACAAGAAATAAAAAGGAAGATTTAAAAATTTCACTCAGCCGCCATCTTGTGGTTAAGAAAATAATTTAAATGAATTAGATGCCAGTGGATTAAAATTTATGTAAGCATATACTGTACCAAGTTTCACTACGCCCGGATGGTTAAATGGCAAGAAACGTTCATTTGAATATTTAAATTTCGCGTCGCCACCATGTTGGGTTTGTGCTCACCAGGTTATTGAACGTCCCATAGCTGAACTTATGTTTATTGCCTCTATACACATACAACATTTCAGTTTGATTGCGGTCATAGATTAATGGATACGGAGAACCGTTTAAATATTTCGGATGGTCACCATGTTGGTTTCTAATATATGTAGGCCATAGAGTTATGTACTATTAGATGAGGATTATTGTGCACGTTCATTATTCAACGTTGATTTTGATCGCATGATTAGAACACAGGAAATAAAAACTTAATTTTAAAATTTTGCACAGTCGCCATCTTGAG
Source organism: Meconema thalassinum (assembly GCA_946902985.2). NCBI lineage: Eukaryota > Metazoa > Arthropoda > Insecta > Orthoptera > Tettigoniidae > Meconema > Meconema thalassinum. The sequence goes on from OX336398.1 coordinate 125,451,956, forward strand.
GTTATGTAAACAATTGAACTAAATTATATGCCAGTGCATTGCAATTTGTATAGTTATTTGCTGTTCCAAGTTTCACTGCATTCGGATGGTTAAATCGCGAGAAAAGTCTAAGTAAATGTTTCAACTTCGCTTGACCACCATGTTCTTTTTGTAGTTAACAGGTTTTTGAACGTTACATAGGTGAACGTCTAGTACTGCCGTTTATCACCGTACAAAATTTCAGGGTGATATCAGTGATTGTTTCGGAGATATAGAATGCCGGTGAAATATTTCGAGCAGCCGCCATGTTGGATTGGTGAGAGGTAATACGATTTGAAGGGCACGGTCAGGGTCGGCCAAAATAGTACTATGACCTTACCGAGTTTCATTGAAATCGCTCCAGCCGTTTAGAAGTTATTAGGGGACGGACACACACACACACGCACGGACGAAAGGTGATCTCATAAGTCTTTTTTTTTTCATAAATGAAAATAGGCTAAAAATTATTCCTAAATTTTAAAATCTGTTGTTGTTGTTGATTGCTTTTAGGAGCGTTTTAACATCTTGGTCATGTAGCCCCGTGAACTTGTATGTGTGTGTGTAATTTGTCTGATAACTTGTGTAATGGGATATCTGAATTAGTGTGGGTATTTGTAATTCAGATGAGGATTGGAAAGGAGTCGTCCGTGGCCGTAAGTTAGGAGCCATCCCAGCCTGGAGTAGAAGTGGGGAAAGCCATGGAAAACCACTCCCATAATGGCTCAGATGGAAATCGAACTCACCTCTTCTCAGTTTTACCTCATGAGACTGAGTGTACCCCGTCGTTCCATCCCTCAGACCAGAATTACATTTCTTGGTAGAGCCGGAAATCGAACCCGGGCCTCCGCGGTGAAAGGCGGACAGGTTTCTTTGCCAGATGGCAGTGCAACGGAGACGTTGAAATTCGAGTGTAGATGCCACTACGATTAGGCATACGCTCGTATTATTAGTTTACAGAGCTCGTATGTCATTGTAATGTTGGCGAAGCATGACAACACACAATTAAATAAAGTACGATAAGCAGAGTGAATTGAGCGAGGACAATCAAGACATTTAGCAGAGTAATGCGTGGTCAAATCAGTGTGACGTGACGTGCCGAGCGCTTAAGACTCTAATCCCACTCGCTACTGTCTTCCCCAGGGGTGTAACTGCTCATGGACCCTTACAGTCGATATGCGGAATAGCCCTAAATATCCGTGCACTACAAATTTCCGCTTGTATTAGATTTTGATGATGATGATAATTGTTGTTTTAAGGGGCCTAACATCTAGGTTATCAGCCCCTGATGGCTTGGGTGATCGTGAAGATGAAAATGAAAAGCGAACTTAAAACTAAAACTAACTACTAACCTACATACTAGAAGAAGAAATGGAAAACTAAAGGAGAATAAGGCAAATAAAAGGACAGAAGGAAAAGAAATGCCCTCAACCCTCGGAGAAGGCGGATTGAGGGACTTGGAAGGAAGGAGAGCCATGAAAGGCATATAGGAAAGTGAAAGAGGAGAGGGTCCGCCCCAAAGGTAAGGGACAGAAGGGGAAAACGGACCCAGCTCAGGAATCCCTCGGGGTCGCCAACTCCCGAACTCACCAGCCGTGAGCCCCTGAGGGTGTAGCATTATCTAGGGTGCACCAGAAGTGGTGGGGCTACATACACCCAGCCTCCTTGAGGGCCTTGAGCAGAAGGCAGGAGGTAAAAGGAAGAGAAAAAGAAGGGTGATCCCTCGCAGAAGGAGGGAATCAGAAAAGATGAGACAAGGGCCAATTAAGGCGGGAAAGGAAGAGACTCCCTAGGCCTCGGATACCCTAATACCGTCGGGGTCAGAAGAGAACAAGAGTTGACCAAGTGAGGTCGACAGGAAAGAAGACAGAGAGGAGCCCGGCACAAGTAAGTGGAAGCAATGCCGGACTCAGCTGGGGCCCCGTGGTCGCCAACCCACGCCCACAAGATGTGAGCCCCTGGGGGATATTAGATTTTGTGTCAGTATTTTGTTTCCTTTCTATTTTGTTTATGTTTTCTTTTTTGTTTTACTTATTTTCTGCTTTTGCGTTTTGTTATCTTCTTTCCTTGTTTTTTCGTTTGTTTATGTTTATGAATTATTTTTTTTCTGCTTTTGCCTTCGACATTTTGGCATTTGCTTTTGTTTGTGTTTCATAGTTATGTTTATGTTCGACCCTCACTATTATGTGTTAGAAAACTGTATCATAATTATGGTCATTATACCACCGTTTTCCATTATGATACAGTTTCTCCAGCCAATCAGAGCTCGTTCATTGACCAATTAGGTAACGATACCTTCGCGCATGCACTCAAAATCCAACATGTCTGACATAAACACAACATCGAACTATAATAAATTACCGACATGGAATACGCACCGTCCATATGTTCGCGTAAATAAACTGGCGAATATGAGACAAGAAATAGCACTGTACCGGTACCTTAATATCCCCAAAACCAATTTCTACACAGCGCGTGGTTTTGACACGACTTCAGTGACAGTTTTACTGAATACTGGTGCGCAATCTGAACATATGGTATTGAAGCACACAGAGCGCATGCGTCGGTTGTCCAGAGAGCTTGGACAAGAGAGATATACTACCCACCGCAGCACCCGATCACAACATTCTACTGTAGTGACTGAACAGATATTTATGAATATTTATGTTAAAACATATAATCAAGTTATAATTATCGTCGAACATAAACAGTCGTATGCAACTCGCCTATAATGGTAATTAAGACATTCGTATGGAAATTATAAAACTCGCATACGCTCGTTTTATAAAAAATACTCGTGTCTTAATTATAGCCATTATAGGCTCGTTGCATAATGTACTATTTTACGGTATGTTTTATTTTGTTCCTATTTGTTTAATTTCTTCTTTAGTTATTTCTATTGTTTTGAATGGGTTTTTTTGTTCCGATTTTAGTTGTCTACTTTTGCCTCTGATTTCTTGGCATTTTGGCTTTTATGTTCTTTAAAATTTCTACTTTAGCTTCATTTTCTGTCCGCTTTTATTCTTTCGTCCTTTTTATCTGCTTTTTTCTGCTTTAGCTTATTTAGCTTGTTTTTGTTTCTTTCGATTTTTGTTTTGTTTTCTGATTTTGCCTTCGACTACTTGGCATTTGTTCTTGATTAAGTTGTTTTTGGTTTTGTTTGTGTTCTTTGGTTATGCTTTTAAGGTATATTTTATTTTGTTCTTTTTGTTTTATTTTTTTAGTTTTTTTGTTATTGTATTTAATGTTATTAAGTTTTGTTTTTGTTTTTAGTTTTCTGCTTCTGACTGATTTTTTGGCATTTGTTTCTGTTTTTTGTTTGTTTGTGTTTAAATGTCTACTTGTGTTTCATTTTTAGCCTACTTTCATTTATGAAAAAAAAAAGGCTTATGAGATCACATTTTGTCCGTGTGTCTGTGTGTGTGTGTCCCTCCCCTAATAAAATCTAAACGGCTGGAGCGATTTCAATGAAACTTGGAAAGGTCATACATTAGTACTATTTTTGTCCAAAACTGACCGTACCCTTCAAATTTTAATACGTTTCACCAACCCAACATGGTGGCTGTGCGATATATTTCATCGGCATTTTATATCTCCGAAACTACTACTGATATCACCCTGAAATTTTATACGGTGATAAGGGGCACTAGAAGTTCACCAATATGACTTTCAAAAAGTTGTTAAGTACAAAACGAACATGGTTTTCAAGCGAAATTGAAACATTTAAGGACACTTTTCTCGCGATTGAACCATCCGAGCGCAGTGAAATGTGGTACAGTAAATGTTTATACACATTCTAATACACTGACATCTAATTGTTTAAACAACCTCAAGATGGTGGCTGTGCGAAATTTTAAAATTAAGTTTTTATTTCTTGTGTCCTAAGCATGAGATGAAGTCAACGTTTGAATAATGAACCTACGCAATAATCATTATCTAATAGTACATAACTCTATGGTCCACATACAGGGTCTTTCATATAAAATAAGAACGGCGAGCGGCGGATTTGTTATCCGCTGCTACGGTGGCTTTGACCGAGCATGCGCCACGCTACGGCCCCCTGCTGTAGTATTGTAAGCGCGCGCATAGTATATACTTGACCTTGCAATAAGCGTGCAGGTGTTCAGTCGCCAGTTTGAACCTCAGATGCTAACATGAGACAGTTATCATTACAACATCGTATTTTTGTATGTAAAACTTATTTTAAGTACGAGTCAGCTCGGTGGGTACGTGATGCATTTGTTCAGAAATTTCCTGATGAAGTGCCACCTTCACTTGCACAGATTCACGTAATTGTAAATAAGTTTGACACTACTGGCTCAGTGCTCAATGAAAGACATAAGATGAAAGATCAGAAACATTACAGTGGCAGAGCTCACTCGCGTCATCCAGAATGTGGTTACCAGATACAATGCCTGTACAACCCAGGAAGGACGACACTTCCAGCATCTTTTATAAGGTAATATTTCATTAAGGATTGTACACACGCTGAAAGCAGGGGACCGTGGCGCACCACAATTCGGCCAAGGCCACCGAAGCTGCGGATAACAAAACCGCCGCTTGGCGTTCTTGTTTTATATGAAAGACCCTGATATAAACAAGATGTTCAGTAAAGAACATATAGCCTACTTTCTCCTAAATGCATGGGTATTGTTATAACTCTTTGTCCTTTTCAAGGAGTATAATTGAATGTTGGTTGTAGTAGCTTGTTGAAATACAACGTGCTATAGGGATATTAAACATGAATATGAGGTGCCCTTTGCTAGTGCTACCTCTGTAAAAAAAATCATTCAATTCGGTTTCACCGTGTTTGAATTGATCTGGGGAATGGATTTGCACACATACATGGCCGCTATTTGCAAACTATTGGGCTGATGACCTTGTAGTCAGTCATAAGATGCTTTCCACAAAAAGGCATGTTGTTGCAAAATCCGGTAGAGATCAAATTATTAGGATGGTCGAAATTTGATTTAAGCTTTTAACATTTGGGTGGCCGTCATTCCGTTTCCGTCAAGATGGCGGCGATATAAAACATGACACTGAGGTGCCTTTTGCTAGTGCTACCTCTGTACCAAATTTCGTTCAATTCGGTTTCACCGTGTTTGAATTGATAGGGGGAATCGATTTGCACACATACTTGGCCACCATCTGCAAACTATTGGGCTGATGATCTAGCAGTTTGGTCAGAATATGCTTCCCACATAAAGATTTGTTGTTGCAAAATTTGGTAGAGACTAGATTATTAGGTTGGTCGTAATTACATTTTAGCCTTTAACATTTGGGTGGCCGCGATTACGTTTCCGTCAAGATGGCGGTGATATAAAACATGACACTGAGGTGGCCTTTTCTTGTGCTACCTCTGTACCAAATTTCGTTCCATTCGGTTTCACCGTGTTCGAATTAATAGGGGTAATCGATTTTGACACAAAGATGGCCGCCATCCGCAAACTATTAGGCTAATGGCCTATTAGATTTGTCAAAGGATGCTCCCTTCATAAAGGTATGTTGTTGCAAAATTTGGTAGAGATCGGATGATTAGGTTAGTCGTAATTTGATTTAAGCTTTGAACATTTGTGTGGCCGCCATTACGTTTCCGTCAAGATGGTGGCGATATAAAACATGACACTGGGGTGCCCTTTGCTAGTACTACCTCTGTACCAAATTTCGTTCCATTCGGTTTCACCGTGTTCGAATTAATAGGGGTAATCGATTTTCACACAAAGATGGCCGCCATCCGCAAACTATTAGGCTGATAACCTATTAGTTTGGTCAAAGGATGCTGCCCACTTATAGGTATGTTGTTGCAAAATTTGGTAGAGATCGGATGATTAGGTTAGTCGTAATTTGATTTAAGCTTTGAACATTTGTGTGGCCGCCATTACGTTTTCGTCAAGATGGCGGCGATATAAAACATGACACTGAGGTGTCCTTTGCTAGTGCTACCTCTGCACCAAAACTTTGTTCAATTCGGTTTAACCGTGTTCGAATTAATAGGGGTATTCGATTTTGACACAAAGATGGCCGCCATCCGCAAACTATTAGGCTGATGACCTATTAGTTTGGTCAAAGGATGCTGCCCCCATAAAGGTATGCTGTTGCAAAATTTGGTAGAGATCGGATGATTAGGTTAGTCGCAATTTGATTTAAGCTTTGAACATTTGTGTGGCCGCCATTACGTTTCCGTCAAGATGGCGGCGATATAAAACATGACACTGAGGTGTCCTTTGCTAGTGCTACCTTTGTACCAAATTTCATTCCATTCGGTTTCACCGTGTTCGAATTGATAGGGGGGGGACAGACATTCAGAGTACCACACACACACACACACACACACACACACACACACACACACACACACACACACACACACACAGACTCACACACATACACACACACAGACAGACACACAGACAGACACACTTTGTTTCGCCCTGTAGTGATCTCTTAAGTCTACTTTCATTTTTTGCAAAAATCGAAAGTAGGCTAAAAATCTAACATGGCAACTATCCGAAATATTTAGATGGTTCTCAATATCTACTAACTATGACAGCAATCAAACTGAATTTTTTTTATGTTGATAAAGGCTATGAACATAAGTTCACCAATGGGACATTCAATAACTTGGTGAGCACAAATCCAACATGGCGGTGACGCGAAATTCAAATATTTAAATGGACGTTTCTCGCGATTTAGCCATCCGAGCGCAGTGAAACTTGGTACGGGAAATGCTTATACAAATTTAAATCCAATGGCATCTAATTTATTTCAATTGTTTTCATAAACACAAGATGTCGGCTGTGCGAAATTTTAAGATTTCGTTTTTATTTCTTGTGTCCTAATCATGCGATTGAAATTTAAATAATACACCTAAGCAATAATCTTTATGTAATAGTACATAACTCTAATGCCTATATATATAATCCAACATGGCAACCATCCGAAATATTCTGAGGGTTCTCAATATCTACGAATCTATTACAGCAATCAAACTGAAATTCTGTATGTTAATAGAGGCAATTGACATAAGAAGGATATATGAAAATAGGCTGTTTAGTTCTTCACGGTACTACTCGTTATTTATATGTGGAATAGCCTTAAATATCTGGGCACTACAAATTTCCGTTTGTATTAGATTTTGTGCCAGTTTTTTGTTTCCATTGTGTCCATTTTCTTTTTACATTTTAATGATCATAATTACTTTTATAAATTTACAATACGATGGTAAAATTATAAGACATGTAATTTTTATAAGCTTATTTGTTTTTAACATTTAGAGGCATATTAAGCATTAGTCTATTAAACCATTAAAAATAGTAAACAATTAAAATTAAAAAGTAAAGAAAACTATGATAATACAAATAAAAATTATAATAGTACATTATGCAACGAGCCTATAATGGCTATAATTAAGACACGAGTATGTTTATAAAACGAGCGTATGCGAGTTTTATAATTTCCATACGAGTGTCTTAATTACCATTATAGGCGAGTTGCATACGACTGTTTATGTTCGACGATAATTATAACTTTATTATATGTTTTAACATAAATATTCATAAATATCTGTTCAGTCACTACAGTAGAATATTGTGATCGGGTGTTGCGGTGGGTAGTATATCTCTCTTGTCCAAGCTCTCTGGACAACCGACGCATGCGCTCTGTGTGCTTCAATACCATATGTTCAGATTGCGCACCAGTATTCAGTAAAACTGTCACTGAAGTCGTGTCAAAACCACGCGCTGTGTAGAAATTGGTTTTGGGGATATTAAGGTTCCGGTACAGTGCTATTTCTTGTCTCATATTCGCCAGTTTATTTACGCGAACATATGGACGGTGCGTATTCCATGTCGGTAATTTATTATAGTTCGATGTTGTGTTTATGTCCGACATGTTGGATTTTGAGTGCATGCGCGAAGGTATCGTTACCTAATTGGTCAATGAACGAGCTCTGATTGGCTGGAGAAACTGTATCATAATGAAAAACGGTGTTATAATGACCATCATTATGATCCAGTTTTCTAACACATAATAGTGAGGGTCGAACATAAATGCATTAATTGTATTACCATTATATAAGCTTTTACTTTCTTATTTTAATAATACTTGGTTTACAGAAACATTAACACTTCCACAAGAATTAGTTGAAATATGAGTGAAAGATTCAACCATATAAACAATATAAATTGTCCTTTTGGTAGGTGGTTAATATACTGACCACTAAAGTACAGAGGGTTAAGTAAATTTGATTAAATTTAAAGAATTAAAACCGGTGTTGTAAAAATTATGCAGATTGTGCATTTCAATATAAAGAAAAATACTAAGCATTCTTACTTGAAAAACCAATTGTTGTAGCTATTCAAACAATGTACCTATCTCATTAGATCTATTGTTGTGAACAGAATAATTTGTATAAAGAAGAAACTCTTATAACTTTATGTTTTACGTTCCGACTGGTGTAAATTCTGAAAAGGAATATTACAAAATTATAGAGGACAGTCACACCTCCCCACTAACCTCCCCAGGGGAGGCACAACTCACAGGTTAACCCTTGGGAACTGGCGTGAAATAATATAACACGAGGAGTGGCGCAGGGTCATTTTGACCCATAGATTTTCTAAGTCCCAGGAATAACTTAAAAATAGATTCGAATGAAATTTCAAAAAATAGTTCTTTTTATTACTTTTATTATATGTTTTACGTCTTGTAGGGTCGGAAACCAACATGATATTTTGATGTTTTTTTTCGTCACATGCATTTTTGGTTTGGTGTGTTAGAATTATCTCGGCCTAAAAGTACAAAATCATTAATAACTCCCTTATTGTTGGTCGTGTGATGAAATATCAAGAGACAAAAAAGATGTACAACATAGGCCATGTACAAAATTACACTCAGACATATTACCGGAGATTCGTTGCTTTTAGGTAGAATTTTGTAGTAGTCGTGCGGCAAAGCGGTCAACTCAATTTTCTTTTTTTTTTTTTTTTTTTGACCAAAGAGTTCGAAGACCCTAAACATGGATCAGCAAGAATGTGAGTTATGTGATTGTGCTGCGCCAAAATAGGTGGCTTTTCCTCCTTATTTTTTTTCAGATTGTCCCGACTAACGTAAGCCGAAAATGTCACGCGAGGACTGGCGCCATGGGTAAATCTGACCCAACCGTAAATAATATAAACATAACTTGAGTGTTCAAAGAGCTATGGACATGTTTATTTTGCAGGGTGATGTTCAAGGCTAGGAAGGAAGGTACAGTAAGTGACACGAAATAAGGGCTGACCAAAACGAGAATGTAGAGCATTATTTAAGCCTCGGGTCAAAAATACCCATGCGCCAGTCCTCGCGGGTTACGAACCCCTGCCCTAGAACAAATGTACGCCGGTCTCGCTCGAGATTGGCCACCCTGCTCAGAGCGAACTAGCATCAGGTGTGTGAGCTGCCAAAGTTACTTGGCTATTAATGTTCGCAGATTTATAACGTTATATGGATTAATGCTAGCCAGGAAGTATGTGTCTTGATAAACGGTCTTCCTCTCTCTCTCTCTCTCTCTCTCTCTCTATCTCTCTCTCTCTCTCTCGCCTTCCCCTTTGGGAAGTGATTTAAAGCTTAGAAAGGGTTTTAAAGTAATTATTTGACCAAAAAGAAGAAGAGAAAGAATGTTCCCTTTTTAATTTTTTTTCTCATAAATCGCCAAGCAAGAAAAACAGGTTGACTCTCACAGGAGCGAAACGTCTCTTATGCAACATCAACTCAAGTGTTCTAAATTTAGTAAAACAGAACTGTGACTGTTCAATAAATAGGATTATTTTGACAACGGCTTTAATGACAAATGGAGGAGGATGATGATTATAATTATTGTTGTTTAAGGGGCCTAACATCTAGGTTATCGGCTCCTAATGATTTAGGTCATAGTGAAATTTAAAATATAATGGAAACGACATCAAAACATACAGCCTCCATGGCTTAGGCGACAGCACGCCGGCCTCTCACCGCTGGGTCCAGGGTTCAAATCCCGGTCACTCCATGTGAGATCTGTGCTGGACAAAACGGAGGCAGACAGGTTTTTCTCCGGGTACTCCGGTTTTGTCTGTCAAACATTTCATTCCAGAAGCGCTCTTCACTATCATTTCATTTCATCTGTCATTCATTTAATCATTGCCTCAGGGGAGTGTGACAGGCTTTGGCAGCCGGCACAATTCATATCCTCGCCGCTAGATGGGGGCTTCATTCATTCCATTCCCTGACCCGGTCGGTCGACTGGAAGCAGGCTGTGGATTTTAATTTTCATCTAAAACTAACTTCACATTAGTGCTGGCACAGATTGAATCGATTAAAATACTTTAAGACATTGTAATCATTGAACGATCAACAACTTCAAATGAAATTACTTCAAAAACGCAAATCTCGCCAAAGGAAGATGAAGACAGACGATAGGCCTACTCGTATGGTTTCGTTCAAACAATACATGGACACCAAGATTTAGACCACATCCTTTGTCGTATGTAGATCAGTAAATTGATGTAATAGTACATTATGCAATGAGCGTATGCGAGTTTTATAATTTACATACGAGTGTCTTAATTACCATTATAGACGAGTTGCATACGACTGTTTATGTTCGACGATAATTATGACTTTATTATATTTTTTAACATAAATATTCATAAATATCTGTTCAGTCACTAGAATGTTGTGATCAGGTGATGCGCTGGGTAGTATATCTCTGTTTTCCAAGCTCTCTGGCCAACCGACGCATGCGCTCTGTGTGCTTCAATGCCATATGTTCAGATTGTGCACCAGTATTCAGTAAAGCCGTCACCGAAGTCGTTTCAAAACAACGCGCTGTGTAGAAATTGGATGTCGGGATATTAAGGTACAGTGCTATTTCTTGTCTCATATTCACCAGTTTATTTACGCGAACATATGGACGGTGCACTTTCGGTAATTTATATAGACATGTTGGATTTTGAGTGCATGCGCGAAGGTATCCTTATCTAATTGGTCACACAACTGTTTCTTGAGCTCTGATTGGTGGGAGAAACTGTTTCATAATGAAAAATAGTGTCATATGATACAGTTTTCTGACACATAATAGTCAGGGTCGAACATAAAGATTATTATTTCATTTCATTTTAAAATCCTAAAATATTGATTCAACATTAAGCTCTAGAACTGTGAATTTTTAAAAAATAATCCCCTTGCCCATTTCGAGAGAAATATTTTTTCCTGAGATTCAGTACCGACTTGGAAGTAAAATATTTGTTTCGAACTTTGTGCTAACTCAATTCTTATCTGTTGTTGTTTCAATTGTTTTAAGGGGTCTAACATCAGGGTTATCAGCCACAATTCTAATCAGGACATGGGAAATTCAAATCATACTTCGATCGATTTCATGTCAATAGTCTAAATAACGATACATGCTCCCAAACTGTACATCATCTGCTTTCCGTCTGTCCTGCTTTTGAAAGAGAAAGATACGATATGAAACTAGCAACGCACCACGGCTTCACCCGGTATCTTGAACAGTTTGTCCAGCGTAAGATTAAAAGGTGCACGGACGGCAGGTGCCTAACGTAATTCAGAAAAGCCGAGGTGAACAGCAAAACTCCAAACACATACATTCTTCTCTGAAGTCTTAACTCGACAAGACTCGACAGTTTGATGCTGGCCGAAGCTGGGGTGATATGCTAGCTCGTAAACTCGCTCCAAAGCTAGTAATTTAATTTCCCACTGAATGGAGATTGTTTGAAGAAATGAAAACGTAAAACCACTTATAGTGGGCGATGTATTAAAGATAGAGATATGCTGTCACGGACTTCTTTTTAGAACTTCTCATGCTGAACAATTCTTACACTCGTAGAATATAGATATTTTTAACGGTTTACCCAGCGTAAGCTTAAAAGGCTCATTGACGGCTGTTTTTCTTCGACTCGATTCACTGAAATCATTACTGCTCGGCTTCCTTTGGTCATACATGAATGTTTTTCTACAGAAACCATCCTCGAGATATCCTTTAAAGAATGGTGAAAACTACATCAAAATCCATCCAGTGGTTCTCGAGATTGCCCGTGACATCCAAGAATCGGGGACTTTGCTCTATACTTGAGTTACTTCAATAATGAACTGACAAAACCACTGTAGAAATAAAAAAGATTTTAGTTTTACGTGACCGTTAATCATGCGATCATGAGCCACGGGACCTCCTTTTTATGTGGAATCCGAACCACAGGACATGGCATTTCACTTCGAAAATCTCACATGCATTGACCGGGAATAGAACCCAGTCCACCTTGGTGAGAGGCCTACAGCTTGACCGCAGCGCCACCACGCCTCCACTGTAGAAATTATCGACTTTTCAGCGACTGTGGTGCTTTCTGGAAGAACTCTTTCTTATTTACCAAAACCACCGCATTGCTCCCATCGGAAGGCCACACGGTTCGAAAACCTCTGATATAGACCGCATCCCAAGCGAAGCCTGATGAATCTGCCTGTACGACCTTCACCTTGAGGTCAGCGCACGCATGAGTACCACCGCCCCCACACACATACCTACAATCCATTACACAGACAGAAAACGAAGCCAAAACCAGGTGTTGATGCCACAATAAGAGTAAACAAGCGACATAATAGCAGGATAAGCATACTGTTTCTCATTCAATAAATCACGATATTTCTTTAACTTCAGCGATATTTTTTGGACGGACTTCATATCAAATAAAAGTAAAGGAGCTAGCCATGAAAGCCATTTGTACCGAACTGGAGAGAGCTTACCGTCTCTGTAAGAACATTTACAACTCCAAATCGCTTCCCCTTCGCCTCAAACTTACACACTAAGAAACCGTAGTAAGACCTTTGGTACTGTATGCCTCAGAATGCTTGAACATGGTCAAAAAGGGATAACTCAGGAATTTGGAACTGAAGGAATTAAATATCTTGAGATAAATCATGGGTCCCATTAAAGAGGAAGGTGAATACAGAAACAGGCTTACCAACATTTAGAGAGCTTAACATCAGCCATGAGAAAGAGGAGACTTATCTTCTACGGCAGGGCCATCCAGTCATCGCGCTCGGGGAACACTGTGCAATCAGACTAGCGCTCCTTCCCCTACCACCACTACATTGTGGTAGCGAGAAGACTTGAGACAAACTGACGATGTTCGGACCGCGCTGACTAGATACGTACGTATTACCCATTCAAGATTTGATTGCCGCTGAGCGTGGTTGCGCCAGGAGCCCCTCGGGGTGAAGCAGAGGACACAGTGATGACAGAGTGCTGTCTGCACATAGGCTAAGTCAAGCAGCATTGCGCGCAGTACCTATCTTAGAAGCGCAGATAAGCGTCACAGGAGCTCATGTCACCACGGACAGTTAAACGATGACTGAAGCTACTGGAGCTGAGTCATATCCTACTCGCGCAACTGTACCTGTCAACGAAGCAGGCTGACGTGTGACACAAGTAAACAGAGAATAGTTCCCATCTCGACCGCCAGCAATCAATTCGTGAAAGGGTAATGCAGTCGTGCAGCCGATGGCTTTTGTGGGATTGTTGACATCATATTGACAGTGATAGTGACTAGCGACTGATGGATCGGCTACTCACTTCGGCGCTGTGGGCAGACTGAGCTCTCAGCCAGCGAGGCTACTCCCACCAAAGCGCTCGGAGCACTGGCTTCGAGCGCGGCCGGAGCGCTGTGTGAATCGCCCTGTTCTACGGTCACATAGTCTGAATGGACATCAAGAGACTGATCTCAAGAATCTTCAACATCATTTCTAGAGGGAAGGGGACAAATGCCAAGTGGACGAGACTTGTTCGAAAAAGACTTTGAATTTTTAGAAATTGATCCCAAAGATAAATTTAGAATGCTGATAAGAACATCCGACACTATCCAGTCATTGGTAACTAAAACTCAGGAAAGGATATGAAATCGTTACTGCTCGACTTCCTTTGGCGATAAATGAATGTTTTCCTACAGAAACCTTCATCGAGAAATCCTTTACAGAATGGTGAAAACTGCATCAAAATCCATCCATTGGTTCTCGAGATTATCCGTTAAATCCAAGAATCGGGGACTTTGTTTTATAGTAGGGATATATTAAGAATGCTAGCCACTACGCCACGAGGTTTCTGTAACGCAGTACCTTTGGAGGAGGTTGGTTGGTTGGTTGGTTCCTCAGTTTAGGGGCTGCGACAACGCGGTCATGTAGCCCCGCGTAATTTGGGTGTGTGCAGAATCTGTATGATAGACGGTGTTAATTGTGATAGTTGTATTAGTGTGTGTATCTTTGAATTTTTCAAATAGTTTCTACTTTTGCCACTAAACGCCACCGTCAACGACTACTAAGCCTAGTTCAGAACTTAGCTACTAGACTCCACCGCAGTCGGCTCTTGGGAACGAACGTAGAAACCTAAGAGCGTTGTTTACATTCCTAACCTATACAATTTAGCTTCACACAGGTGAAATTAGTGGAAGGTTCTTTAACATGTCATACATCTATGACATGGGACCGCCGGCTTTACTTCCCCTCCGAAGGAAGGCATACTGAGGGATTTTTAAAGCTCTTAAAAATCCGACGGCTTCGGCCGGGTTTGAACCCGCTAACTTGGACATAGAAGCTCAGCATGCTACCAACTACGCCACCGAAGCCGCCCCTTGAAGGAGAATGATACAGTTCTCATCTGAACGTGGAAATATCAAGATTTGGCAGGTGACTCGCGATGGATTTACGATAGTGTTGGTATCGTGCTCGATATTCTTGTCCGAGCGAGTATTTCTGTTTTACGTTCATTTGAACCACCCAAGTTCAAAAGAACAGGAACAGTTTTAATGCAGGCCAAAGAGCAATAATCTGAAAATAACAGATCCAAACTGCCACTTAAAAGGTTATAAATCTCCTTGCCTCTGTTTGTAGTGAAAGGAAGCCGGGGATCAAGGTTCAAAAACAGCAGTGGTCTTACGTCACAAAGGCACAAAGGTCTGCATATTAATAGACTCTGAGAGGGAGAAGTAAAAGCTGTCAGAATTTAGGAACAAAAAATATTTTCTCTGTTCATTGGGACTAGCTTCTTTAAGCTCTTACGCTGATATTACAGCCAAAGCCCGTAAATCCAAACTAATTATTGCCTTGAGCAGAAGGCAGGATATACCATGAGCCCATGGCGATGGAACACTATCCAGGATGGGGTTACACACACCCTGCCCCACTTAGGGCCTTGAGCAGAAGGCAGGAGATACCATGAGCCCTTGAGGGTGTAGCACTATCCACGATGTGGTTACATACACCCTGCCTCATATAGGGCCTTGAGCAGAAGGCAGGAGATACCATGAGCCCGTGGGGGTGTAGCACTATCCAGGGTGGGGCTACACACACCCTGCCTCATATAGGGCCTTGAGCAGAAGGCAGGAGATACCATGAACCCTTGAGGGTGTGGCACTATCCAGGATGGGGCTACACACACCCTGCCTCATATAGGGCCTTGAGCAGAAGGCAGGAGATACCATGAGCCCTTGAGGGTGTAGCACTATCCAGGATGTGGTTACATACACCCTGCCTCATATAGGGCCTTGAGCAGAAGGCAGGAGATACCATGAGCCCTTGGGGGTGTAGCACTATCCAGGATGGGGCTACACACACCCTGCCTCATATAGGGCCTTGAGCAGAAGGCAGGAGATACCATGAGCCCTTGAGGGTGAAGCACTATCCAGGATGTGGCTACATACACCCTGCCTATTGTAGCGCTTTGAGCAGAAGGCAGGAGATACCATGAGCCCTTGAGGGTGTAGCACTATCCAGGGTGGGGCTACATACACCCTGCCTATTGTAGGGCCTTGAGCAGAAGGCAGGGGATACCATGAGCCCTTGAGGGTGTAGCACTATCCAGGATGTGGTTACATACACCCTGCCTATTGTAGGGCCTTGAGCAGAAGGCAGGGGATACCATGAACTGTTGAGGGTGTAGCACTATCCGGGATGTGGTTACATACACCCTGCCTATTGTAGGGCCTTGAGCAGAAGGCAGGAGATACCATGAGCCCTTGAGGGTGTAGCACTATCCAGGGTGCGGCTACACACACCCTGCCTCCTTTAGGGCCTTGAGCAGAACACAGGAGATACTGTGAGCTCTTGAGGGTGTAGCACTATCCAGGGTGGGGCTACATACACCCTGCCTCATTTAGGGCCTTGAGCAGAAGGCAGGAGATACCATGAGCCCTTGAGGGTGTAGCACTATCCAGGGTGGGGCTACATACACCCTGCCTCATACAGGGCCTTAAGCAGAAGGCAGGAGATACCATGAGCCCTTGAGGGTGTAGCACTATCCAGGATGTGGTTACACACACCCTGCCTCATGTAGGGCCTTGAGCAGAAGGCAGGAGATACCATGAGCCCTTGAGGGTGTAGCTCTTTCCAGGATGTGGTTACATACACCCTGCCTCATATAGGGCCTTGAGCAGAAGGCAGGAGATACCGTGAGCCCTTGAGGGTGTAGCACTATCCGGGATGTGGCTACATACACCCTACCTCATATAGGTCCTTGAGCAGAAGGCAGGAGATACCATGAGCCCTTGAGGGTGTAGCACTATCCAGGATGTGATTACCTACACCCTGCCTCTTGTAGGGCCTTGAGCAGAAGGCAGAAGATACCAGGAAAAGAAGAAGCCCGAGCCCTCGAGGGAAGAGGCAATCGGGAAAGATAAGACAAGGGCCAATTAAGACGGGAATGTGAAAGACTCCTTAGACCTCGGATATTTAATACATTCAGTGTCGGAAGAGAACAATAATTGACCAAGGAAGGCCGAAAAGATCTCGTGGTCGCTGGGAATGGGAGGAACTAGATAAGTACCTGATAACCTTTCTAACAAGGTTATATTATAGGCAAGCAATTTGCTTGAGGATTGGTCTGTAAACCAGTTTCTTTATACCGTTGTTGATACACATTTTGCATTGAAGTTGCGGGAACAAGTACAAATCTGAAACAAGAAATGCAGCGAATGCATGCGGGTAGTATCTGCGCGCGCCCGGTTAGGGGCAAGATGCGCGGTAGACCATCCCATTTCAATTGTGTATCACGCAGATTTTGGCTTGACGTCCATTCCAAAAACATAGCCTCTCCGTGTTAAAAAGAAGGAAGAGCGTCAGTCAGAAACTACGTCACTCTTTGCTAAGTCACTGTAAATGTAATCTTTTCCTCCTCAACTCCGGGATCAAGGTTCGAAGCCAGCTGCGGACTTACGTCACCTGGTGTATGGTATTTACTTCAACATTCAAAGCACACATGTTCAATGTCACTTCGTCTCGTGTTGGTTTATTCTTTGTTGGTTTCTCTTTAAGTCCATCTGGGCTGGACGCAGTGGCGGATCCAGAGGGGGGCACCAGGGGCAAGTGCCCCCCCCCCCCCCGAAAAACCAGTTGTCTGCCACATTGATATTGCCGATAAAAATGATTCTTTCTGCAGACTGCACTGCAAGTAAAATCTTTGCTGTATTGCCTGCATTCATGATTGTAATCAATGTTTGTTATCATATAGTACGTGAACATCAGACCAACCAACACATTATATCAAGTTGCAGCCGTCGAGCGTACCCTGGAAATCTTAACGATATCTGTGAAGTGACAGAGGCAGCCCTTCAATGGATAGAGAATTTAGATATTAAATTATAAATTTAATGACTTAGTTAAATTAATTTTGTATATTTATTATGTTGTAATTTAGTTTTGTTATTGCCATACGCTACATAAAAATAAAATAATCATATAGTATGTAATGGGAACACTGTTAATATAATCGCTACATTGACATACAATTTTTTATGTTTAGGAGAAGTAGAAATATATTTCATAAGCATTTGTGCCATGGAGCGCCTTCCTATACTACTTGACTATTTGACTGGCCGTGGCAGGTATTTATATTTGTGTGACTAGTTGTGACTCAGTGACTGACAATGTTGGTACTATGCACATATTTTGTAACATTTGTGTAATACACTTGTATATTGTCTTCAGATAGTCATTATGATTGCAAATGTTTTAATACATATTAGACTGTGTAATGTGCATTAAAATGTGGAAATGTACATATTCTGTAGAATTAAAAATGGTTCTTTTTTACATAATGACAATGACTTGTGTTATTGAAACTGAAACCAATAAACCACTTGAATATATTGAATTTCTTGTAAAATTATAAAATCTGGTGGTTGAATGTTATGTGTAGTGTGTGTAGATTAAATACAAATTTAGTAATTTTATTACTTATTTTCTCTAGCTACACTGAAATCCTAGAGTGCCCCCTCCGAAGTGAACCTCTGGATCCGCCACTGGCTGGACGGGCCCTTTTAAGGGTAAGACAGCTGCTTTCGTAATGCCTTCGTTTCTCTCAACTCACAGAACTCACTGTGTGTACTTAGAACAAAGGCTTGACGATAGTTGAAGTTAGAAATAACTCATGAAGTCGGTAGGGCGCTCTATAGATTAGCTATTTTATTATTATTATTATTATTATATTATTATTATTATTATTATTATTACTATTATTATTATATAATTCGTTGAGGCCATCTAGGTCCACGTTAAGTGTTGCTACACTTGGCAATTTGTTTCGCCTTCCTCTGAGCCCAGAATTCCCTCATTCTCTGTGAGTGGGCCATCTTGCGCTCCACTGTCCAGGTGGTACCTTGTCTTCTTTTCTTTCGGTGTCTCGTCTCGGGTTAGCCCATTAGTCAGTATCTTTTTGCGAAAGAGATCTCTATTGAAGGCGTCGTCGGGTTTTAGATGCAGTATTTTGAGGTCGTATATGGTATTCATAAACCAGGGCATTGTGGTTTTGGGTTTGGAGTCAAAGAAATGAAAAATCTGTTTAGTCAGCCTGTTTCCGTCCATTCGTTTGAGATGACCGTAATACCGTGCCCGCCTTTTACGGATCGATTCTGAAATTTTCTCTATTTCACTGTAGACTTCTTTGTTGGATTTTTTTTTATAGTGGATGCCATTCTTGTAATTTGATCCCATTATACCTCTGACGATTTTGCGTACTTTTTTCTCCAGTTCTTCAAGGAGTCCTTTATTAGCATTTAGGGATATGGTTTCGGCTGCATACATAACTACTAGTTTCAGAACAGTTTCATAATGACGTAGTTTAGAATTTTTGGACAGGCATTTTTGTTGTATATTGAGCCCGATTATTATTATTATTATTATTATTATTATTATTATTATTATTTTCGTTTCGGTCGTGTAGGGACCACGAGCCAATTTCAATGGTTTGTCCTTTGCAGTTCCTTCTTCTTCCACCAGTATTTCTTCAACATCTCACTATGTTTCCTCTTCCTTTCCTCGGACCAATTCGAGCCGGTTTTCTTTCCCTTCCTCCCTTGGAATCCTTCCATTTTTAGACCTTTTTGCCTAAAAATATCTCTCTGTGGTATCTTTTTCTCTGATATTGTTTCTTTCCAAATCATTTTTGACTTCTTGTACCCAGGTTGTTGTTCCACAGGAATGTGAAGATCTGCTTGGTTAACCTACTGTCGTCCATCCTGTACAAACAAAAAGTAATGAGCCGGAGGCTGTAATGCGCAAACCGATGACGACATCGGCTAATCGTGGCGTGTGTAACGAGGTGTGGTTCCGACCAGAGCGTGGAAGGTCACAGCCCGTCGCTAGAGGGCACGCGTGCACGTCACGTGCCGATACAAAGCGAGCAGCAGCATACATCAATCGTCCAACCAAGACCAAGACAGTAGGCCATTCGATATGCTTCCTGGTGTGGTTGAAGACTGTGGGGCACCCATTGGGCTCACACTTTCCGCAAGAGCAGTCGTTCCTTCATGATGGTGTGCACACTTCCGACGCTCAATCCGACCACGGCGGCTATGGCGTTCACTGTCACTCGGCGGTCCTGGGTAATGAGTGCATCAACCAGCTGGACGTTGTCATCGGTAATGCAGGGGGGTGCCCCAAACCGGGCATCATCGGCTAACGACACCCGTCCTTCCCTGAAGCGCTTGTGCCACGCCTTGACCCTTCCAAGGGACATGCAGTGATCGCCGTACACTTGTGACATTCGGCGATGAATGTCCGTACTCCTTTCGCTGTCAGAAACCGAACAACACCTCCTTGCTCTTCGTTTGACGCCTCCATGTCACTGTTTGTAATACGACTGGCAGCGTTGGACGATGATGCATGCTGCTGCTCGCTTTGTATCGTTACGTGAAGTCTACGCGTGCGCTCTAGCGACGGGCTGTGACCTTCCACGCTCTGGTCGGAACCACACCTCGTTACACACGCCACGATTAGCCGATGTCTTCACCAGTTTGCGCGTTACAGCCTCCGGCTCGTTACTTTTTGAACGCACCTTATACTTCTATCCGATTTGTAGTTCAGTACGAGACATACAGGCATTCCGGTTTGACTACGGTGTTGTAGAGCTGTATTTTAAGATCAAACACTTGTTGTTGTAGGTTTTCCTAGTTATACCACCCGCTCTTTCCTTCCTTCGTATTCTTTCTTATACAGCAGATTTTTCCAAACCATTTTCTTGAATAATTTCCCCCAAATATTTGAACTTTCATACCTTCTTTATTATTATTATTATTATTATTTGACCTCGGGTGCCGGGTGCAAGCTTTGTAATTTGACACCCTGAGGGTAGCTTGCATGTCGAAATTCGTTGTTCCTTGAATCACTATGAAAGTCAAGGAGGTTAGATATCTAAGCTCCTTGAACATTATAGCGCTTGCTAGTAGAGAGATGAGGAACTTTGTGTTGGCGGACACTCCCGAGATTAATTTTTGCCATTATGAACACGGCCTACCGAATTCAAAAGGGTTCTTTGACATGCCAACATCGTATGACATGCGTGTCGTATTTTTGCCGCCTTTCAAAAATCACTTACCACGGCCAGGAGCGAGCGTGAAATCTTGGGGTTAGTAGACCGACACGCTATCCACTCACTCACCGTGGCAAGACAATAATAATAATAATAATAATTCATTTCATATCGGTCATCAAAGGACCGCGGCATTCCAACTGTTTCTTTCGGGTTTTAATGTTTGCCCAGTACATCCACATTCGTTTTCGGTGAGTTTCTTTCCTTTCCTTGAATTTACTTTGTAAACTGCTTCTTAAGATTTTATGAAAATATTTGTGTGGAGTGTTTTGTTGTATGGCTGTGAAACATGAATGTTAGCAAAACAAGATATATAACGCCTGGAAGCAATGGAAACGTGAATATGGAGGAGCATACTGAAAATAAGCTGGTTACGGAAAAATTCAAACCAAAAGGCCCATAAGGATGTAGATGATGATGATCATGATGATGATAATTACTGTTTTAAGGGGCCTAACATCTCGGTTATCGGCCCCTAATGGTTTAGGTGATAGCGAAAGATGAGATGAGATGAGAATGTAATGTAAAGTAGAACTAGAACTAACTACACACTTACATACTAGAAGAAGAAATGGAAAACAAAAGGACAATAAGACAAATAAAGGACAGGAGAAAAGAAATGCCCTCAACCCTCGAAAAATGAGGATTGTGGGACTTGGAAGCAAGGAGAGCCATGAAATGCAGATAGGAAAGTGAAAGAGGAGAGGGTCCGCCCCAAAGGCAATGGAAAAAGGGGCAAAACCGAACCCAGCTCAGGAACCCATCGGGGTCGCCAACTCGCCAGCCGTGAGCCCTTGAAGGTGTAGCACTATCGAGGGTGCACCAGAGTGGTGGGGCTACACACACCCTGCCTCCTTAAGGGCCTTGAGCAGAAGGCAGGAGATATGAAGACAACAGAAGAAGTGTGACCCCTCGAAGAATGAGTGATCAGAAAGATGAGACAAGGGCCCATTAAGGCGGAAAAGGAAGAGACTCCCTAGACCTCGGATACCCTAATACCGTCGGGGTCGGAAGAGAACAAGAGATGACCAAGAGAGGTCGATAGGAAAAATGGCAGAGGGGCAGTGCCGGAATAAGGTAAAATGAGGCCCAAGTCCATCAGATTTTTGGTGCCCCTTTATATTTTTCAAATAATTTTTATTTTTTAGCACCTGTACATTTAATAAAGTATATACAAGCGTTATTTTTCTCAAGATGAATAATACACTTTTTATTAAATCATATATACATACATTTCAATTGTAATGATCATCGTTATTTGAAAACATTTCAGATGATTTGATGAACAATTTAACAAATCATACTATTTCTTACTTCTGTAAAATGTAATCAATTTTTTTTCTGTTTTTTTCGGTCACTGAAATCTTCTACAATGTCATCAAAATCATTTTCCCGCAGAACATCTGACTCGATATGCATTAAACTTAGCATGTCTAATTGTTCTTGTGACATGATACTTCTATGCGAACTTTTGATCCGTTTAATTTTGAAAACGAGCGCTCCGCAGAACAATTCGTTATCATGAGGGTCAGGAAAATGCGAAAAGCAATTTCAACGTTTGGAAAAACAGACTCAAGCTTGTCTTGAAAAATAATTTCGTAAAGTTCAGAATGAGTGAACTCAGTTTTTAAAGGACATTGTAATTTAATAGAATGCTGGAACTGTCTCAGTTCTGGATAATTTTTTTCTAAATCTTCGGATTAAAATTGAACTAAATTAGAAATTGCTTGGGGGCCCCAGATAATTGGGGGCCCTAGGCCTGGGCCTAGTCGGGCCTAATGGGTAATCCAGCACTGCAGAGAGGAGCCCGGCATAAGTAAGTGGAAGAAATGTCTAACTCAGCTGGGGCCCCGTGGTCGGCAACCCACTAGTCGTGAGCCCCTGAGGAAGGAAGTAGATGAAACAAGGGAGTTGATCAACACTTTAGAAAAGAACAAAATAAAATTCCTTGGCCAAACACTACGCCATATCAATTACCTAACGATCGTGTTGGAAGGAAAGGTTTTGGGGAAAACGGGAAGAGGAAGACCTAGGAAGAAGTAGGCTATCTGGATTCTGTGATGGACAAACTAAATTTCCAGGAATATGCTGATTTGAAACGTTCGGCAGAGGCCTTGCTTGCCTTTAGGATATGACAATGAACTGCTTCTCATTGCCCCCAATGTACGAAGGTGGATCCAAAAGTTAGTTGCACTAAAGCGCTGCAGCAGCGCGCTGTGTGTCGCAAACGTGGGCTCAGCGGAGAAAGGGACATACACTGCCCACACGTCTGTTAGGCAGGTCGCTGTGGTGTCTCGTCTTGTATGGTGTGAATAGCGGCCAAATGCAATGGCGCGTCGACTGGACGTTCACTCCACTGATCTCTATACATGGATCGCTGATGGCAGCTCTCCGCTGCACGAGAAAGTACGCCAGGTTGAGCGCGCGGTCCGCCATGTTGGTGTGCCCATTCTCGAGCCATCCTTATGGGGAAGCAATGATAATCTAGTCAATTTTAAATCGTAATTAATGGTGCTTTGGAACAAATAAAAATATAGAGATATGTTCACTCATAGCATAAGGGCATTGGAATCACTCGTCATTCCGAGGTCAGTAAATCTCCGGAATAGCAATAAAAATGAATGTATAATAACGGCTGACAAATATCAATTTAGGTGCTGAGTACACGCAATTAGCGATCAGTAACAGAGTAACGAGTGAAAAACAATTTCTGGAAACTTTCTTGTAAATTGAATAAATATATATGCCACGAAATTATGCATTCTTCAAATGATGTACCTATAAACGTAGCTCACTATACACTCGACATATCGTAATCGGTTCTTGGTAATGAATTTCTGTTTCCATGAAATAACGCGCAGTTTAATTTATAAAATGAAAATATCATTTAAGCAAATTGTACGTATTTATGAAACCAGCAAATATTCAGACCTTGTCAATATATCACATAACCAGCAGCTTAATTGCCACAGTAAAAATTACACAAAAATAAATATACCGGTAGCCTATATAATTATCAGGGTGCGAAATCGGAAAGACATGGTGGAGGGGGGGGGGGGGGGGGGGGGGGGGAGGGAGAAGGATTGCAGGGCTTAATTACTAATCCCAGCACTCTACATCAAATACTACAGCTTTTAATCACGCTAGCAGCACAATAAACTTAATAATAAAGGGAAGTAGATCTAGGCCAAACTGCACTTTATGCCAAACCAATTTCACTCCACAGCTCCACATAAAAGTTAACAGAGAACAGCTGTTTTCGAAGGTTCCCAATTCTCCCGCTTGATACTCCTAATCCATGATCTTAGAAGTTCGGGTCTCGAGAAAGGAAACCTACAAAAATGAATTGCCATTTTCCTCCCAGAATATGCGAAATATAAATAAATATAATAAAACTCAAAACACTACCCTCGAAATATTAATTTTTATTATAGTTTAAAACTCACCGATGAAACGATTTCTCTTTCTGCTGTTCGGTTCTGTTTGTACATCTATATGCTGAACACTGCGGCATGTTGAAACCTCTTTCAGAATTCACCTGAACACATAGTACACATTGAAATTGAATCTTGTAATTTACAAGTATACTACTATACATCGAACCTAAATTCGCAAAATACACTACTACTTCTTTTGCATTAACACAACACAGAACACTCGGGGAACTACAATCAAGAGGCCTGGCCACTGGGCATGGCGTCACCGAATAAGACAAGAGCGCTCTACGGACCACGTGGTCTACGAGCAATATTGCACCATGCGCTCGCTGCCATCTTGCTATACCTCCTGTCATCGTCTATTCGGCTTACTGCTGCCTTAGCTACCAGCCATCCATGTATAGAGATCAGTGGTTCACTCCAAATATGAGGTGCGTGCGACAATCCGATTCCTATGGGCCAAAAGGAAGAATTGCACGGACATTCATCGTGAAATTAGTGCTGTGTATGGGGAGCGGGCCTTTTCCCGGCAAGGGATCGTAAAGTGGTGTCAGCAATTCGAAGCCGGACGCACAGATATCGCGAGGGCAGGCCAGCAACGTCCAGGACCCATGCCAATGTCAACAGTGTGAATGCGATCAGGTGGTCGACGAATCCAGACCGATGAGGAGGTGAAGGCCGCTGTCTCCGTGTGGTTGCAGAATGCTGGAGGAACTTTCTATGCATCCTGCATCGACAAGTTGGTTGTGAGTTCGCAGAAATGTTTGGAGTCTCTTGGAAACTATGTGGAAAAGTGACGTTACATTGTGTGTCGTTATAGGCGTGTTGCTGTTGTATAGGTGGTGTAATAAATGGCCATAACTGGGAAGTGCAACTTATTTTTTGATCTGCCCTCGTAGTTCCAATACTTGGGGCACTTCCTGTACCACGTCGCGTCCCGTACAAGGCTGATTGAGTGAAGAAAAATCAGTGTCTAATGTTTCAAGTGAATTAAAACATGTGGTGATTACGTTTGAAGGACCATGTAACTTGTCTTCGAGTCGGCTTGGCTTACCTTTTAATGCCCGTGAAAAATAAGAGACATCTTGTACCTTATTATACCTCCTTGTACCTCTCATCTTTTAGATCCAGTTGCTTTTCTTCTTTTTCTCTCTCCATTCTTTAATCTCCCAACAAGAATCTCCAGTTGATGGTTCCATCAGGTCATGTGTGTGGTGTTGTGTTTAGATTTATGGGATCGAATCTGTGTTGACACATTACCTGGAATGACTAATGTTGGTTTGACGTGCGTGTACACCTTCTCTTTCTGAGCGACAAGCAAGTAGTAATATGTTAGGAATGTTCAGCCCATTTCTTATCAACAGGCAGGTTCCTTGACTTTCCTTATTTCTCCTGTTGGTTGGTTGGTTTCCCAGTTTAGGGCTGTGACAATGTGGTCATGTAGCTCCGTGTACGTTGGGTGTGTGTAGAATCTGTCTGATAACCGGTGTTAATTGTGATGGCTGCATTAGTGTGTGTTGGCTGTTTTAATTCAAGTACTGGTAGTTCCTACTTTTGCTTCCAAATGCTACCGTCCACGACACCTAGCTAGCGGACTTGGCTACTAGATGGCATCACAGTCAGTACTTGGCGGCGAACGTTGGATCTAATAGAGCGTTATAAATTCTAACCTACAAATTTTGGATTCACACGAGTGTAGTTAGTAGAAGGTTATTTTTCATGCCACAAATGTATGACATGGGACCGCCGGCTTTGCTTCCCCCCTGAGAGATTTTTAACGCTCTTAAAAGATCCGACGACTTCGGTCAGCATAGAAGCTCAGCATGCTACCAACTGCGCCACCGACTACTGTTCTCGACTACTTTCTGTAACTACGGAAGAGAATTAGGGGGATTAATATCCCCTCTTCCCCCCCCCCCCCCCATATAGAACCAAATAACATTTAAAAATAATAATTTGATGAGTAATTTATTTAAAAAGCCATGTTTAGGATTGATGACAAATGGCTGGATTACGTACATTTATACTCGGTAATTTGAGAAAAATTTTCTTTAACTCGAGTAAAATATTTAATTTTAGGCCTAACAAAAGTGTTCAATTCCGTACATTGAGAGGTGCAAATGTGCTATCGAGATCAAACATGCTTTCATTGATAGTCTTATTTTGCCCCTCCCCCGCACAAAGCAAAAACAAACACAAAACCAAAAACCAAAAACTCAAAGCAAAAAGCAAAATTCAAAAACAAAAGCAAGAGCAGAAAACGCAAAACCAAAAAATCTAAAAGCAAAATATACAAAAAATATACAATAAGAGCAAAAGAGGAAAACAAAAAAGACGCGAGCCTTACAGTAGTCGCATATGATGTGTAACATCTGATATGTTATCCTACTCGTATACTACACGGCTTGGACATTCTTAAAATGTTAATTTACGCTCCGTTTTCATACTGGTACTATGATGAATGTATAGACTGAATTGGAGATATGCTACTGTCACATTTGTTTGAACAAACATCACATGTTATATTGTAAATTAAGAGGAGGAATGAAACCATAGTCTCTAGCCTATCTATAGACTACTAGAAATAATGTTCAATACAATCAAATTTCCCAACTCCCGCTTGGTGCAAACTATTGTAATAAAAATTAGAATCGCAATTTCATGTAGATCCTGTTAAAATGACTCATAATTTTATGATAAATATCGTTTAAATCTATAATCTGGTAGCAAAAATAATTGCCGGGAACTTCTGTTAAGATTAGGCAACTCCTGCGACCAACTAAGGACAGTTTGCCTAAATTGCAACAGCCGGGTATCTGCAGAGTTCCCTGTACTTGTGGCAAGGTTTATATCGGGCAGACTTCGAGAACAACATGCACTCGCATTAAGGAACACAATAGATATATTAGGCGCATTCAACCTGATAAATCAGCTGTTGCAGATCATGCTTTAACACCTGGCCATGATGTCATGTTCCAAGGAGTGGATGTTCTTGCCCGTATAAAGCAATATCGTCCCAGAATCATCAGGAGGCGGTTGAAATACGTAAACACCCAGATAATTTCAACCGCGACACCGGCTGCAATCTCAGTGAGTCCTGGCTACCTATTATCAGAACCCTCAGAAAGTAATACACTGCTGCTTTTCGTTGTCCCTAACATGTGGCTAAAATGGCGTCCATCTTAGGGCACCTTTTTTAGGTTCTTTGTTGCTTTCTCTTAGCAATCATGTTGTCGTATTTCTGTTTATTCCTGATGAAGAAAGACATGGTTTCTTTCGAAACGAGTCGAGTTTTATTCAATAAAAAACTGCATAAGCCCAAAATTCTACATTATGGATAGTATCACGGGACGTGAATGTCTAAAAGATAATATAATCGCCATGTTTGTAGTGATGGGGGACAAATGGTAAGGTTGCATTGCTAGTAACTTATTTAAGGTGACGCGGACTATAATCACCATGTTTGTAGTGATGGGGGACAAATGGTAAGGTTACATTGCTAGTGACTTATTTAAGGTGAAGCGGACTATAATCACCATGTTTGTAGTAATGGGGGGCAAATTGTAAGGTTGCATTGCTAGTAACTTATTTAAGGTGAAGCGGACTGTAATGACCATGTTTATAGTGATGGGGGACAAATGGTAAGGTTGCATTGCTAGTGACTTATTTAAGGTGACGCGGACTATAATCACCATGTTTGTAGTGATGGGGGACCAATGGTAAGGTTACATTGCTAGTGACTTATTTAATGTGAAGCGGACTATAATCACCATGTTTGTAGTAATGGGGGGCAAATTGTAAGGTTGCATTGCTAGTAACTTATTTAAGGTGAAGCGGACTATAATGACCATGTTTATAGTGATGGGGGACAAATGGTAAGGTTGCATTGCTAGTAACTTATTTAAGGTGACGCGGACTATAATGACCATGTTTGTAGTGATGGGGGACAAATGGTAAGGTTACATTGTCAGTGACTTATTTAAGGTGACGCGGATTATAATCACCATGTTTGTAGAGGTGGCGGACAAATGGTAAGGCTACATTGTTACTGTCGACCAAAGTATAATGTGCACTTGAGTTTGAAGGTTGTTTGTTAAGTAACCAATAGACCTACATAAAATCCAATACCATCAGCATTTTCGTTGTTCTATTTTACGATAGTTCATGTAGGTTTGGAATTTTTTATTTATATTTTAATATTTTTATCGCAGTTGGAACATAAAAAGTGCACGTTTTTATGCGTGTTTCAACCATGCGTCACATTTAGGAATTATTATCTCAAAAACCCGTCATCAGATCGAATCCAAATTTTAACACAATATACATTGGAATGTGGTATAACTGGTTTATTAATTTCAAAATTGTGTGTGTTCAAGAAACAAAGTTGTTATCGTTTTCGTAAAGTAACTTTTTCTCGACTCGGGGTGGTTTGAAAACAGGGGCGGTCCCAAGGGGGGGGGGCAGGGGGACCATGGCCCCCCCCAAACGGTCTTCAAAAATAGAAAGAAAAGAAAAGAAAATGAGAAAGAGAAAGGCAGAGGAGAGAAAGGAAGAGAGCAAAGGTTTGACTTGACAGTTCCAATTCACAGGAGCTGCCTGTGAAAGTGAGACCAGCCCTCCAGACCCCTTAGAAAATGAAGGAAACTTCCGTGAACTCCTTCAGTTTCGAGTCGAAAGTGGCGACGAAACTCTTCGTTGCCACCTTGAAAATGCATCAGCACGGGCTACGTATATTAGTAATAGAACACAAAATGAACTGATTAAGTGCTGTCGTGAGGAAATCCAAGAAGACATTGTACGGAAGGTGAAAGTAGCAGCATGTTTTCCGTCATGTTCGATGAGACATCAGACATTTCGCTAAAAGAACAGCTTGCATTGTCACTTCGCTACGTCCACGAAGAGAAGGTGCACGAAGATATTTTGACATTTGCGGACGCCTACGAGTCTATTAGGGAGGACGATATTCAAGGCGGGGAACCAAAATTGTCAGGCTTTGCTCTTGGTCACGTTGTACAAGATCTCACTACAAAGCTCTCACTCGATCTTAAGCTTTGTGTTGGGGTAGGCACGGATAACTGTTCGGCGATGTCATCGGAAACGAAAGGTGCAGTACAGGAACTTTTGAAAGCGGCACCTTGCGGTTCTAGGTGTCCATGCTACAATCACGCCCTTAACAGCAGCTTAGCGAAAACTTCAAAAGTAGTGCCCACTTGTAATGGTACAGCATTGATGAAAAATGCAATTAACTTTGCTAGATCATCTCCTAAAAGATACAAGGCTTTTTTTTTTTTGGTGTCAGTTTTGGGCGAAGACTTTGGCAAACTGTGTGAAACAAGGTGGAGTGAAAAACATGATGGCCATTTACAGTTCGAGAGACTCTTAGTTAAGGTAATTCGAACTTTAGAAATCATAGCAGAATGGGAGGACAGCGACACATAGAGTGCAGCTGAATCCCTCATTCAATCATTGTGTGATACGCAATTTGTGGTTTCAATGTTGTGTCTGTGCGACGTTCTAGTTAAAACCCGGCCTTTGAGCCTTCTTCTTCAGGACGACTCATTGGACTTGGTGCGGCTTCCGCGGGTGTCATGGACACCATCGAGGCGCTTTCGACTGCACGTGAGAATGCTGAACCGTACTTCGAGATAATATTTTGCGGAAGAACTGGAATTTGAGGTGGCGTTGCCCCGAAGAGCAGGCAGGAGGAAGCGGTCCAACGTTCCAGCTGGCATTGACGCACCCGAAGAGTTCTGCCGCCGAACTGTCTTCATTCCGCTGATCGAGCATGTGGTGCAGGATCTCAAGGAACAATTTCCAAATGAATCTTTGGGCGCATTCGACTTGATGCCTGCAATCCGCGTTGACAAACCGGCTGAAGACCCAACAGTGGTGCAATGTTTGGAGGCTCTTCGTATCAAGTATCAGCCTTTGCTAATTTCCGACGGGCGCCACTTGCAGGGAGAGTATGCTGTATGGAGACAGCGATGGTTGAGATTGAAGTCGGCAGGGAAGAAATTGCCATCAACTGCAATTGAGTCAATGGTAGCTGCTTCTCAAAGCTTGACACCTACAGTCAACACTCTCCTGCAGCTTTTGGCGACGTTGCCTGTGAGTAACGTCACTCCCGACATTGCGACGACTTAAGGACTGGCTATGGTCCCGAATGCCGGAAGAAAGGCTAATCGGACTGGCTCTGTTACATTGCCATCGGTCAACGAAAGTCAGTGTGGAGAAAGTAATTGATCGGTTTGCCAAAATGAAGACAAGGCGATTGGATTTTGTTCATTGATCAGATACCTACAATAAATAGATTTAAATTTTATTATGTGTGTTCTCTTTCTAGAGTCTATTCGACCCTCTCCTCGATTTTTATAAAACTAATAGGTTATTATAC
This sequence comes from Meconema thalassinum, assembly GCA_946902985.2. Lineage (NCBI taxonomy): Eukaryota > Metazoa > Arthropoda > Insecta > Orthoptera > Tettigoniidae > Meconema > Meconema thalassinum. The sequence continues at coordinate 125,482,677 of OX336398.1, forward strand.
GAATTTCAGTCCTTATGATATTATGCGACATGCTACCAGTAAAAATTAAAGATAGCCTACTGTATATAAAAATAGGACGGATGCCTCCTCCCCCCCCCCCTCCTTATGGGCTTAGGGCCCCCTCCAAAAGTTCTGGCTGCGACCGCCCCTGTTTGAAAATGTAGTTCTTGGTTGAGTTGTAATCGTTATACATCAAAAAGTTATGCTGTATGACTGTGAATTACGTAAATTAATTCACTTATTTTATATCGGTTTGTATTTGTGAGAGGAAATAACACATGGTTACCAGCTAGCCGCTCCGGGAAAAGCTGTACAGCGTTGCCGAAATGGTGCCCACACGCATCATGGCGCGTCTCGCGTGGAAGTGATGGGTTCCATCTCAGCAACGCTGTACAGCTTTTTCCGGAACAGCTAGCTGGTGAACCATGTGTTATTTCCTCGTACAAATACAAACCTATATAAAATAAGTAATTAATTTACGTATTTCACAGTCATACAGCATAACTTTTTGATGTATAACGATTACAACGCAACCAAGAACTACATTTTCCAACCACCCCGAGCCGAGAAAAAGTTACCTTACAACAATGGTAACAACTTTGTTTCTTGGACACACACAATTGTGAAATTAATAAACCATTTATACAACATTCCAATGTATATTGTGTTAAAATTTGGATTCGATCTGATGACGGGCGTTTGAGATAATAATTCTTAAATGTGACGCATGGTTGAAACACGCTTAAACACGTGCACTTTTTGTGTTCCAACTGCGATAAAAAATATTAAAATATAAATTAAGAAATCCAAACCTACATGAACTAACGTAAAATAGAACAACGAAAATGCTGATGGTATTGGATTTTATGTAGGACTATTGGTTACTTAACAAACAACCTTCAAACTCGAATACACATAATACTTTGGTCGACAGTAGTAACTTATTAAATGGTAAGGCTACATTGTTAGTAACTTATTAAAGGTGACGAGGACTATAATCACCATGTTTGTAGAGGTGGCGGACCAATGGTAAGGCTACATTGTTAGTAACTTATTAAAGGTGGTGAGGAATATAATTAACCCTGGTTTCCCGTACTTATATGACCACCAGATGTCAGTGCACCACTCAGGGCATGGAGTGCCACAAGTAACCCGTTATGTCATTGGTCATCAATACATCTAAGTGCATTTTCAGATTCCATTTTAATTGCAAACGCACTTGGAGGACTTACTGTCTACCAGAGCAGACAGGCGACTGGTTTAGCGAGAGGAGGCAATTCCACAGGTCTCGGTGACCTTAATTCGGTAAAGCTATCAATTATTAGCAATCTTAAGCTAACTGGTACACCAATGTTCAATTACTACTCATGTCCAATTATAACAGCGTTAAGTAACGTCCATTAATGGATGGTTTCACACTTGAAGCTAATAAATAAGATGTTTTACAAGTCAGGCACGAGGGAGTTGGCGCAAGTTGCGATCGCAATTGCAGAAACGTTTTGGATTGGATGTAAGAGTTTTAGATGTACATTACAAATAACCGCACAACATTTGTCATGGACTATAAATTACACTGCTCCTTACAAGCATGCGCATGTTCAGTAACGCCCACGGCCGTTACCTACCCAAATTCTACCTCAATTACAAATGCACTCACTAGTAGAGACATCACAGTGACACGAGTTATCAGACAAGCACTACATACACCCAAGTATACGAGGCTACATGACCAAGATATCGCAAAGCCCCTAGAAGAATCAATAACAACAACAACACGTGAAATTAAATAGGCCAACAAACTCGGTGGCGGTTTCCGTCCAGCGCGAGGATATTGCGTACGAGAAATGAAACCTCCATTTCCTCTTTGGAATCTGTTTTGGGAACTACATTGGCCAACTTCCTGATCAACAATCCGTCCACACACAGAGAGTGGCAGATCATGGATTGCAGGACGTGGTAAGTAACGGAATCAGCGTAGAATAGAATACAATAGAATGGAATAAAATAAAATGGAATAAAATAAAATAGAATAGATTAGAATAAAATAAAATAGAATAAACATAGAATAGAGTGGAATAGAATACCCTCTGTACCAAATCTCGGTTAGCCAGAAATTGGGGCGAGAGTATTGCTTATTACTTCATCGCCTGATACATGTGATATTAGTTACACCGAATCCCCAATAGCCTAATACACAAATCCTTCTCAGTAAAATTGAAAATCGCAACATGAATTTATAAATAATTCACAGAACCTACAAATAATTTACATGGTATTAAAGTTTATAAACCAGGGACGGTGCGTTATTAAGGGCTGTTAGACCGTATTGCACAAACATTGTCTCATATCATTAGGAATTGCTTTAAACTACCGATATTCTACTTAACTCTTATTTTTCCAAAATATTTCTATACTTTTCCTACTGATTCTGCTTTCCAGTGTCCTGATTAAACGCCCAAAGAACGATGACGATAATAAGTTCACAATTTTGTGTTTATAATGCATTAATAGTACATTATGCAACGAGCCTATAATGGCAATAATTAAGACACGAGTATGTTTATAAAACGATCGAAGCGAGTTTTATAATTTCCATACGAGTGTCTTAATTACCATTATAGGCGAGTTGCATACGACTGTTTATGTTCGACGATAATTATAACTATTTTATGTTCGAACATACATATTTATACATATATGCCGAGATTTCGCCAGTTTTATGTAATGAACAGAGCGCATGTGACGCAGAGAATATCTCGTATTCGATCATGGGCTCCTCGATTACCCTACGATGACACTAGGCCACGCAGTGAAATTTAAAATAGGAGGCCGTGGAAGTCAGCGCAGATTCAATGCTATCCTTACCTAATTGGTGACACATCTGTTTCTTGAGCTGTGATTGGTGGAAGAAACTGTTCCATAAAGAAAAATAGTGTTATAATGACCCTCATTATGATACAGTTTTCTGACATATAATATTTACATTTCGAGATCGACGAATATAAATAAGGTTAAATAACCTAACCTAGGGTCGAATGTAATCCACAGAGTAATGTTTTGACCATGGCCCCACTCAAACTTGTCCGGAACCTCAAACCTCGCTCCGAGCTGACCATGGAACCAACTAAACCTCTGGAAACACTCAACCGTCCTCTTTATAGGCATCACTGGCTGTGGGAGCAACTCTTCCTTCCGTCCACATGCTATCAGATAGATTGCACACACAGCCAAGTGAACAATATCACCAAGCCCCTAGATGAATTTACAATAACAGTATCTTATTATATAATACGCTAAGGTGTATGTTTCACAAAACACAAGCTCCTAAACCAGAGGGAGTTAGAAGGTGTGGTTTGTACCAAAATCTTCCAAGTCGTCTCAATAGTAGGCCTACAGTTCTTTAAAAATGAACTGAAATATATTTATTTGTTCATAAAGTGCTATTAAACAAATACACATGACGATAGCCCCTGGAGAACTGTGACGCCTACAGCCCGCATAGCACTAGAGCCGAGCGGGTAGTCTGTACACATGGGGCGCACACAACCCATTGTGCGAGAGTTCTCGCACGGGTCCGCTAGTAATATTTAAAAGAGAAAGTTGGTTATAATTGGTCCGATTCAATATTTAATTTAATTCACTCTGCAATTTCCACGGTGCGTTGAGTATGAATGCACATTTCAAATGCACAGTATTATCAGGGTTCGAAATACAAAACAACACACATGTTTGCATCCGGTCTAGACGATGCGCCATGCTGATTGCCAAAGGTCATGTGACATGTATACCAATACTGAAAGCATGAATATTGATATGACATTTGCGCTGCGATGCGTATTTGAAAGGCTGTTAAAGTGGAGCTAACGTTTCAGTTTCAATATTGTCCAGAGTTTTGATACTGATTCAAGGTATTAAAACGTTCCTCAATATGGACTCCGGGGAGTCTTCACCGGGTGAGAATAATCACCCACTACCCCCAGCCCTGATTTTTTATTTTTTATTTTTTCCTCGCAAACCGGCCAAAACTAATATAATACTCGTAATAACCCCTGGCACTACAGCCCATGAAGGGCCTAGGCCTACCAAGCGACCTCTGCCCAGCCATTTGGCCTGCAGATATTGGGGTGATGCGTGATTAGCGCATCGGGTCCCCTCGGCCGTTAATCTGGGTTTTCGTGATCGGGGCGCTACCTCACTGTCAGACAGCTACTCAATTGTCCTCAAGAGGCTGAGTGCACCCCGTTCTAGCCCTCACGTCAGTTTATAAAATCCCTGACGGAGCCGGGAATCGAACCCGGGACCTCCAGATGAGAGGCAGTCGCGCTACCGCAACACCACGGGGCCGGCCGGCCAAACTAAGGACCATGCAAATATCACTTCATTTCCTTCTCATCGTTCTTTCTTGCTTCGTCTTTCTCCTCATTTCCTTCATTCTTGTAGAGTGTTGCGCTTTTCTCTCTTCAGTCCATCCTCCTACCCTGCGCTCTCTCACAAGAGCCTTTATGTTAATAGGTCTTTCCCTGAATTGTTTTCTGTCTTGACAGTCTTCATTGTTATTCCTAGCCTCCCGAGTTCTTCCTTCATCTGCTTGGTGTAACCCCCTTGGCTCTTCAGATTGTATATTTTATCAACAATTTGTTTATTCTTCCTTGCAGGATCTATTCTGACCATGTGTCCATAGAAACTCAGTTGTCTTTTCCTGATCGTTGTTTCCAGTTCTTTCAAGGTTCATCATGCAAGTCGAATTTTCCCTCTCGTAAACGCGAAAACCATTTCCGTGCCGTCTTCCCTCCGGTACACACCAGCCATTCTTTACGTAGCTCCTGCAGCACCAAATCCTTAACTAAACTCGAAGAGTAAAATGTGTCGGATGTGTTAATTTTTCACTACTTGACACTTATTAGCCTTGATAATAACAAAAACAATCTGTTAACAACATAGCCTACAAGTTCTTGTTCGCAACAATGAAACTACAAACAGAAGTAGGACTGGAGATTTGGAGAAAAGCTTTGGAAGGCAGAGGGATGAAAATCAATAGGAAGAAAACGGGGTTTATGTGCATATGAGGACAAGGAGAAGAAACAATCCAATTGGTTGGGCAAGACTTGAAGAAAGTAACTACTTAAATGCCCGTTGCTCACGGTAAAATTTTCCTTCAAATTTATTGTACAATAATTTAATTTTATAAAATTTCTGTTGCTCACGATCAAATTCAAGTTTTATAAACCCTTTGATAAAACTTTCCATAAAATAGGACATGTTCTATTCCGTAAAATTAATTTTACGAAACGAACCAATCATGGAAGCTGGCATGAAGATGATGCTGGCGCCACGTGGTGAGAAGATTGTGAAGCTCGCTTGTAAACAAACACTCGAAAATTGCAGGCTCCGGCTGGACCAAGGCCGGCCCCGTGGTGTTGGGGTAGCGCGCCTGCCTCTCACCCGGAGTCCCCGGGTTCGATCCCCGGCTCCGTCAGGGATTTAAAAAAAAACTGACGTGAGGGTTGGAACGGGGTGCACTCAGCCTCGTGAGGACAATTGAGTAGCTGTCTGACAGTGAGACAGCACCCCGATCACGAATACCAATATTAACGGCCGAGGGGACCCGACGCGCTGATCACGCGTCACCCTAATATCTACAGGCCAAATGGCTGGGCAGCGGTCGCTTGGTCGGCCTTAGCCCGTCATGGGCTGGATGGTGCCAGGGGTTTTTTTTTTTGGCTGGACCAAGGAAGCTGTAAGTGTTTTACTGGAAGAGTACCGGAAATATCAGTGTTTGTATGAGGTTAAAACGCCCATATACACAATAGAAATGCAAGAAGGGAGGCAGAAATCTCAATCGCCGAATAAATTTCACAAATTCGACCGAACACAAGCCAGGCTGTTATGAAGGCGAAGATAAACAGGCTTCGAACTCACTTGCAGTCTCATTTCAGGAGAAATGTCTTGCCCCGTGTTAGTGTCCTGTCGAATAATTTTGGGACCAACAAGATCTAGGAGATTTTTTTTAAACTGCTTTCCTCCATTCTTAGAAAATTCCTATATGAATTCTGATCTTCTAACTTCAACTCATTTTCAACCAAGGACAGCATTCCTCTACTCTTCTCTTCTTTTTATCAATTCCCGAGTCCAGGACTTCCTAGCATTTCTTTTCTTCCTTTTTACCACTGTACGACATTTAATTGTAGCTAAAGCATCAATTTTTGCAAGTTTTGCTTTGTTTGTTGGAGCCATACTCTCAAACCAATGTATTTGAACAGCTGATTCTTGGTTCAGAAGTTTATCGGTAGATAGCGATCCTGATACATCCAAGGATTTTATAAAATAATTTTACCGTGAACAACACAGCTTGCTTTCGTCAATTTTTTTTATAAAATTTGTTGTAAAATAAATTTTAAGAAACATTTTACCGTGAGCAACGGGCATGTTCAACAGTGTCCAGTGATGACAATTCAGACATGGCAATAGCCCGCAGAGTGCAGGTAGGATGGACGAACTGGAAACGGACGTCAGGTGTAATGTGCGATAGCCTGAGGACTAAAGGAATGGTGTATAAGTCAGAATTGAGATCTGCAGTGATTTATGGAGCAGAGACATGTGCACCAACTAAGAACTATTGAAAGGCAATGGATGTGGCTGAAATGGAATTGTTAAGAATTTGTGGCGTCACCAGAGCCGATAGGTTTAGAAATGAGAGACTACTGTCGACCAAAATATTATGTGCACTCTAGTTTAAAGGTTGTTTGTGAAGTAACCAATAGACCTACATAAAATCCAATAACATAATATTTTTTTTCGTTTTATTTTACGTTAGTTGATGTAGGTTTGGAATTTCTAATTCATATTTTAATATTTTTTTATCGCAGTTGAAACACAAAAAGTGCCCGTTTTTAAGCGTGTTTTAACCATGCGTCACATTTAAGAATTATTATCTCACAAACCCGTCATCAGATCGAATCCAAATTTTAACACAATATACATTGGAATGTTGTATAACTGGTTAATTAATTTCAACATTTTGTGTGTCCAAGAAACAAAGTTGTTATCATTTTTGTAAAGTAACGTTTTCTCGGCTCGGGGTCGTTGGAAAATGTAGTTCTTGGTTGCGTTGTAATCCTTATACATCAAAAAGTTATGCTGTATGACTGTGAAATACGTAAATGAATTCACTTATCTTATATCGGTTTGTATTTTTACGGGGAATTAAGACATGGTTCACCAGCTAGCCGCTCCGGGAAATGCTGTACTGTACAGCGTTGCTGATATGGAGCCCATCACTTCCGAGCGAGGCATGCCATGACGCGTGATGAAGCCCATTTTGGCAACGCTGTACAGCTTTCACCGGAGCGGCTAACTGATGAACCATGTCTTAATTTCCCGTACAAATACAAACCTATATAAAATAAGTGAATTAATTTACGTATTTCACAATCATACAGCATACCTTTTTGATGTATAAGGATTACAACGCGACCAAGGACTACATTTTCAAACCACCCCGAGCCGAGAAAAAGTTACTTGAAAAAAATTATAACTATCGTTCTTGAACACACAAAATTTTGAAATTAATAAACTAGTTAAACAACATTCCAATGTATATTGTGTTAAAATTTGGATTTGATCTAATGACGGGTTTGTGAGATAATAATTCTTTAATGTGACGCATGGTTGAAACACGCTTAAAAACGGGCACTTTTTTGTGTTCCAACTGCAATAAAAAATATTAAAATATAAATTAAAAATTCCAAACCTACATGAACTGGCGTAAAATAGAACGACGAAAATGATGATAGTATTGGATTTTATGTAGGTCTATTGGTTACTTCACAAAAAACCTTCAAACTCGAGTACACATAATATTCTGGTCGACAGTAAGAGGCAGTGTTCAAGTGACGGAGATATCAAAGAAGGTTCAAGAGAGAAGACTGCAGTGGTTTTATAATTAGAGTCAAAAGCATTACAACATACACAGAGGGATGATACACAATATTAAAAAGGAATAATACATACAACAATGTCTCGAATTAGATTGTCTTCGCCCAGAAACGGGCCACTGTCACTCCCCTTTCATGGCCTTCCATTAACTCCTGCGTTGAGCAAGAGCACGGGCACAGTTCACAGGAACACAGGTGTCTCTTCCCACACTCACAGAGTTCTGATTCCTGTTGGTATCCCCATTTGTGGAAATTAACTTTGCATCGCCCAACACTAGTCCGAAGTCTGTTGAGTGACCGCCAAATTTCCCAGTTGTTGTTGTGGTCTGCTGGAAGCCTTTCCTTGGCCTTCATCCAATCTGGTGGTATGGTGGATTGCCATAGCTGTATCCTGGCTACTTCGGGTTTAGTAGTAGGCATCGATGTTGTTTGCAGAAAGCTTTTCCTTGATTTTAGCCGCCTTCTTGGAGGCTGGTGACCAAAAAGAGGGTGAGCATGGTCCTCTGCGGACTTTTTTTCGTTCCGTTTGTGCTATGACCTCACGGCGTACCTCAGGAGGGGCTATTCCTGCCTAGGAATGTAGTGGTATGGACATGTCATGAGAAGGGACGACACTTATGTTGGCAAGAGAATGACAGTAATGGTAGTGGAAGGTGACAGAGGAAGGGGAGACCAAGAAGAAGATGGAGGGACTGTATACGAGATGACTTGAGGGAGGAACATCTAAGGGAAGAGGATGTATGGGACCGAGGGAAATGGAGAAGACTTGCCAGGAGCGTCGACCCCACTTGAGTGGGAAAAGACGAAGGAAAAGAAGAAGAAGATTTCCCGACAACTAATAATTTTGTTTTCCAATTGTTCAGTTTCAATGTTGAGTCTTGTAGGGTTTATTTTACTTAGTTGCCTGTCTGAATCTTCAATTAATGCAATGTCAGCAGCAAATCTTCTGAGCTTCTATGCCCAAAATAGCGGGTTCAAACCCAGCCGAAGTCGTTGGATTTTTAAGAGCGTTAAAAATCCCTCAGTATGCCATCCTTCGGAGGGGAAGTAAAGCCGGCGGTCCCATGTCATAGATTTATGGCATGTTAAAGAACCTTCCACTAATTACACCTGTGTGAAGCTAAATTGGATAGGTTAAGAATGTAAACAACGCTCTTAGGTTTCTACGTTCGTTGCCAAGAGCCGACTGCGGTGGCGTCTAGTAGCTAAGTTCTGAACTTGGCCTAGTAGTCGTTGACGGTGGCGCTTGGCGGCTAAAGTAGGAACTATTTGAAAAATTCTAAGTTGCAGCACTTAAATTAAAAAACAGATAACACACACTAATACAGTCATCACAATTAACACCGGTTATCAGACAGATTCTACACACACCCAAAGTACACGGGGCTACATGACCGCGTTGTCGCAGCCCCTAAACTGAGGAACCAACTATCTTAGTCAATGGATTTCTTGTCCAGGAATTTATTATAATTCCTTCGGCCCTTTTATATAAATTTTGATACGGCTTAGTCAAAGGGATTGTATGAATTATTATTATTGTATTTATCGTATGGCTTTTAGTGCCGGGAGTGTCCGAGGACATGTTCGGCTCGCCAGAGGCTGTAGCTACTTCAAGCGGACACCACTAGGGTGAGCTACAAGTTCCGTTCCATTTCAAGTAGTTACAACTTTCGCTACCAGATATCAAGGATACCTATTGGTGAACGTTGGAACTTTGATAGAGCGTTACAACGAAATCTAACCTAGAAATTTAGCTCCACACAAGTTTAGTCTGTGGAAGGATCTTTTAGGCTACATGCCATAAATCTATGACATAGGACCGCCGGCTTTACTTCCCCTCCGAAGGAAAGCATACTGAAGGATTTAACGCTCTTAAAAAATCCGACGACTTCGGCCGGGTTTGAACCCGCTATCTTGGGCACAGCAGTTCAGCATGCTACCGACTATGCCACCGAAGCCGCTTATTGTAGACTATGAATGAATGCTAGAGATAGGATGTTTGAGTGCGTGTCTGTATGGTTGTGGTTATTGATATATAATAGTGTATTTCTATTTTTGTTGGTGTTTGCTGTTTTTGTTTTGCTTATACTTTTAAATTTTATTGTTAATTATTATATTGTCACTAATGGAGCCTATCTGTCTGTCAATAAAGAATACATACATACATACATACATACATACATACATACATACATACATACATACATATTAGGGCCCGGAGGTTGATGCCGTAGAATAGTTTATGTTCGACCCTCACTATTATGTGTCAGAAAACTGTATCATAATGATGGTCATTATAACACTGTTTATCATTATGATACAGTTTCTCCAGCCAATCAGAACTCGTTCATTGACCAATTAGGTAACGATACCTTCGCGCATGCGCTCAAAACCCAACATTTCGGACATAAACAGAACATCGAACTATAATAAATTACCTACATGGAATACGCACCGTCCATATGTTCGCGTAAATAAACTGGCGAATATGAGACAAGAAATAGCACTGTACCTTAATATCACGAACCCTAATTTCTACACTGCGCATTGCCTTCAAACGACTTCGGTGATAATATTACTGAGGGACGGCAGATGTAAACATATGGCCTGCATCTTAGATCATAAATACAATAGATGGCTGATGACGTCACATTTGTGAAACTCACCTCTCAATCAGCTGACTAAAGGGAACTGCCGGGAACTGCGGATAGTTTGGAGCACTGAAATACTACACGTGATGATAGAATTGGGCTATTCTGTTCTATTAATTACCGTACTAAGCCAGAATGGTGTATTACTGTGCAGCGTATGGATGAAGGAGACGTTTAGAAAAAGATCGGGCATTTCTTTCCATAGGTAGTCCTAAATTATATCATTGTAAAATAACCCTAAAATTCTTGACTTCACTACTTGCATTTCTTTACGTTTCCTCTTAACTCCGAGACATGAAAGAAAAATAATTTAATCTGTAAATTTATTACAAATTATTAAAATTTACTCTATCCCTTACTCCACTGAACAGACCTATGAAGCAAAATTAGGACCATCACAACATCAAATAGCCTTCCTTTTCAATCATGTTCTGTGTCAAATTGCGGGTTATGCTACTGATGTGACGATGTAGTCTTCGATAATAAATACGCTGAGGTAATATTTGTCATCTTATTAAACGTATGGACAGTGCGTTTGGTTGAGGAAATTTTCAGATCCTTCTAGGATACATTGCAGCCCTAAATTAGTCAATTCGTAGGATTTCAAAGTTCTGGATTATTACTGCGAAGGTTTCTATGATTCGTGGAAAATGGAATTTAAAAGGAAACAGTTCATTGCTTGTAATGATTTCTTTTGTAGCAAATGTAATGCATAGTTGTTAAAAAGCAACGCTTACTAAATCAATAGACTTCCTTATTTCCATTTGCCTATGTTTTGTTCACCTTCATAAAATACTGAAGTGGAAAGTAACGCTGAATAAGAGCTAATCGTACGATAAAATTTTGTAAAGTAATGCACCGGTACTGAAATTAGCCAAAATACATTTTCTAATGATGACAAATAAATTAGGAAATGATGTAGTAATAGATTGAACTTGTTTGGAGCTCTCGGGCGTACAATTAAAAATGACCAGCTACACAAACACAATTCTCTTAAAAAATCAGTAGGCCTAATTCAGAATTGGATTTGTTAATAATTATTTACAAGAGGGGATCCCGGATGTATGAGTATTACGGAACACGGCAGCCACTTTTTACACAAACACAATTCTGTTCAAAAATCAGTAGGCCTAATTCAGAATTGGATTTGTTAATAATTATTTACAAGAGGGGATCCTGGATGTATGAGTATTACGGAACACGGCAGCCACTTTTTACACAAACACAATTCTGTTCAAAAATCAGTAGGCCTAATTCAGAATTGGATTTGTTAATAATTATTTACAAGAGGGGATCCTGGATGTATGAGTATTACGGAACACGGCAGCCACTTTTTACACAAACACAATTCTGTTCAAAAATCAGTAGGCCTAATTCAGAATTGGATTTGTTAATAATTATTTACAAGAGGGGATCCTGGATGTATGAGTATTACGGAACACGGCAGCCACTTTTTACACAAACACAATTCTGTTCAAAAATCAGTAGGCCTAATTCAGAGTTGGATTTGTTAATAAGTATTTATAAGAGGGGATCCTGGATGTATGAATATTACGGAACACGACAGCCACTTTTTACACTAACACAATTCTGTTCAAAAATCAGTAGGCCTAATTCAAAATTGGATTTGTTATTAATTATTTACAAGAGGGGATTCTGGATGTATGAGTATTACGGAACACGACAGCCACTTTTTACACTAACACAATTCTGTTCAAAAATCAGTAGGCCTAATTCAAAATTGGATTTGTTATTAATTATTTACAAGAGGGGATCCCGGATGTATGAGTATTACGGAACACGACAGCCACTTTTTACACAAACACAATTCTGTTCAAAAATCAGTAGGCCTAATTCAGAGTTGGATTTGTTAATAAGTATTTATAAGAGGGGATCCTGGATGTATGAATATTACGGAACACGACAGCCACTTTTTACACTAACACAATTCTGTTCAAAAATCAGTAGGCCTAATTCAAAATTGGATTTGTTATTAATTATTTACAAGAGGGGATTCTGGATGTATGAGTATTACGGAACACGACAGCCACTTTTAACACCAAATATGTTACATTCTTAACCTTTGCTACCTTCCGGTACGTATAGAAACATGCGATGCTTTTCCCAATGTCGTATTAATTACGAAAATGAGTGTTTAAACCCGCATTAAAAATCATTTCCCCACCAACTCCTATCACCTTCCATTACAAGTTCCTCGGTTTCCCCTTTAGTCAGCTGATCCAGATGTGGGTTTCACGTCACAGTACAGGCGCAGTGTGGCAATGCGCACTCTATTGTACACACATCAAAAAAAGTTTTGCATCACCTCGGTTCCAAGAGTTCCGGAACCGTTAAATACAAAGGGAATAGAGATCAACACAAACAACATTTCAGCTCGTTTTATTGCTCATGAGACCCACACATTGCATGTTGTACCATCATACAGCTAGACTTTCAGCATTTGTGGTCCAGATTGCAGTACACACCACTACCTCTAATACCCAGTAGCACGTCCTCTTGCATTGATGCATGCCTGTATTCGCCGTGGCATACTATCCACAAGTTCATCAAGACACTGTTGGTCCAAATTGTCCCACTCCTCAACGACAATTCGGCGTAAATCTCTCAGAGTGGTTGGTGGGTCAAGACGTCCATAAACAGCCCTTTTCAACATATCCCAGGCATGTTCGATAGGGTTCATGTCTGGCGAACATGCTGGCCACTGTAGTCGAGCGATGTCGTTATCTTGAAGGAACGCATTCACAAGATGTGCACGATGAGGTCGAGAATTGTCGTCCATGAAGACAAATGCCTCTCCAATATTCTGCCGATATGGTTGCACTATGGGTCGGAGGATGTCATTCAGGTATCGTAAAGCCGTTTCGGAGCCTTCCATGACCACCAGTGGCGTACGTCGGCCCCACATAATGCCACCCCAAAACATCAGGGAACCACCACCTTGCTGCACTCGCTGGACAGTGTGTCTAAGACGTTCAGCCTGACCAGGGTGCCTCCAAACACGTCTCCGACGATTGTCTGGTTGAAGGCATATGCGACACTCATCAGTGAAGAGAACGTGATGCCAATTCCGTGGGGTCCATTCAGCATGTTGTTGGGCCCATCTGTACCGCGCTGCATGGTGTCGGGGTTGCAAAGCTGGACCTCGCCATGGACGTCGGGAGTGAAGTTGCGCATCATGCAGCCTATTGCGCACAGTTTGAGTTGAAACACGACGTCCTGTGGCTGAACGAAACGCATTATTCAACATGGTGGCATTGCTGTCAGGGTTCCTCCGAGCGGCAATCCGTAAGTAGCGGTCATCCACTACAGTAGTAGCCCTTGGGCGGCCTGAGCGAGGCCTGTCATCGACAGTTCCTGTATCTCTGTACCTCCTCCATGTCCGAACAACATCGCTTTGGTTCACTCTGAGACGCCTGGAAACTTCCCTTGTTGAGAGCCCTTCTTGACACAAAGTAACAATGCGGACGCGATCGAACTGCGGTATTGACCTTCTAGGCATGGTAGAACTACAGACAACATGAGCAGCGTACCTTCGTCCTGGTGGAATGACTGGAACTGATCGGCTGTCGTACCCCCTCCGTCTAATAGGCCCTGCTCATGCATGGTTGTTTACATCTTTGAGCAGTTTTAGTGACATCTATGAACAGTCAAAGGGACTGTATCTTGGATACAATATACACAGTCAACGTCTATATGCCGGAGATCTGGGAACCGAGGTGATGCAAAACTTTTTTTGATGTGTGTATTTATGCTCGAAGGCCTGCATAATATGGCATTGCAAGCACACAGAGCGCATGCGTCGGTCGTTCAGAGATCTTGAAAGACAGAGATATCATACCCAGGGCTCGCTCTCCGATCACAAAATTCAAGTGGCTGACTCTCAACAGATATTTATGAATATTTATGTTAAAACACATAATAAAGTTATAATTATCGTCGAACATAAACAGTCGTATGCAACTCGCCTATAATGGTAATTAAGACACTCGTATGGAAATTATAAAACTCGCACACGCTCGTTTTATAAAAATACTCGTGTCTTAATTATAGCCATTATAGGCTCGTTGCATAATGTACTATTAAAAAATTGCACTTAAAATTTTCAAAAATGACTATAATAAATGACCTAAAATTTCGAAAAATGCACAATAAAATGATCTTATAATAATAAACTCACCAATAATTCAAAAATGACATCTTAAGCTCAAACTGAAGTCAATCAAAATAGATTTCTAGCACTTAACAAAAGGTTTATGATCACTTTAGTCTCAGTTTCACTGCACTACGAATGTAATTCTGATGTCAAATGTAAATGATCTGTGGTTATCAGCTAACAAGTTTTTATATCTGGAAAAGCTGCGTTCAACATCAACTTATGTAATTGGAGCGTAATTGAAGTGAGGAAGGTCGTATATTGCTAACTCTGAGAGACGAACTCCCTCATATAAAAGCTGTGGCATGACTAAATTGGAATGAAATGACCTTAAAAGGCCGATTTCTTTAAAATATGACCAAAAGATTTACCAAACTTAAAAATGAAAAAAAAAAAAATGAAAAAAACAGCAAAAAATACAAAAAGATGCAAAATAAAAATGACATATTTGAAGACGGGATGGCCCGTCCGAAGTTTCTATGTACTTCAGCATTGTTTGACAGCTCAGTAAAAAGATGACATGTCATGAACATCCGGGCCCTAAGGCATACATACAAGGAAAACTAAAAGGAAATGCCGTTTGCAATACATGGATAACCTAACACACGAGCCACAAATTGAACATGTATATGTTTAAACATTGTGCTGTAAACTAAATACTGTATTAAAAGTTCTTCGTTGGTTCTATGAAGAGTCCAGACAAAGAGTAATTTAATTAATACAGCTAACTCTGTCAACATACAATGGCTTTTGTTTGTTTCATACGAATATATAGCTTTTTTAATTAAAATATCATTAGTAGACTACTGTGGGATTACACACATTGTATTGTGATTCATTGGTGAAGCTAATTTAATAGACGCATTAGTGAGGGCGATCTGTAATATTCCAATATCCACCATACTACGAGGGAAGTTCCGAATATACTGTACGTTTCATCATTTACCCTTTATTGCCAAACTGACATAAGTTTAAAATTAGTACATACAGTATACGAAGGGCATACTATATTGTTTTACACTTGATTTTTTCTACCCAAATGAAGTACATTACACATCAGTAAAGTTGTTACGTCCACTTTCTCAACATAATTTCCTCGTAACTTTATGCACTTTTGCCATCGATGTGTCAGTCCCTCCAGACCTTCCTGAAACCATTCTTTCGAGTGCTGCGTGCCCATACCTCGACAGCTGTGTCCAGTTCTGCAAAATCCGCGAAACGGCGAACATGCAATGGAAGCATAGGGGCAGTCCACCGCCAAAGAAATGTCGAACAGTGCCATCACTTGGCAAGCGAATGGCGACAGTGTTCTGGGACACAAAGCGCATCATCCTCATTGTCTGCCTGGAATTGGGGGCCACGATTAACAGTGCAGCATTTGTGGCAATCCTTAAGCGCTTATGTCGTGCCATTCAAACTAAATGGCCAGGAAAATGGGCTTCTGCAACATGGCAATGCCCGGCCCCACAATAGCCGAGAAACTACCGCTGCCGTTGATCAAATGGGATTCACGGTGCTGCCAGACCCACCATACTCTCCCGACTTGGCACCAAGTGATTATCACCTGTTCGGGAGCATGAAGAAACCTCAGGACACCATTCTGTAAAAGTTATCTCGAGGAAGGTTTCTGTAGAAAATAATTTGTTTATGATCAAAGGAAGCCATGCAGTAACGATTTCAGTGAAAAAGTCGAAAAAACCTGGCATCCGTGCACCTTTTAAGCTTACGCTGGGCAAACCGTTGAACATATCTATATGCTATGAGTGTAAGAATTCTTCAGCATGAAAAGTTCTACAAAAACGTCCCCGACAGCATATCTATCTTCAATACGTCGCCCACTAGAAGTGTTTTTACGTTTTCATTTCTTCCAACAATCTCCATTCAATTACTACGGTACCTTCAGCGATAGTTTACGAGCTAGCTAGGGGCGAGCCTATCACCCCAGTTACAGCCTAGCTAGCGGGCGAGCCTATCACCCTAGATACAGCCAGCTGCAAACCGTCGAGTCATGTTGAGTTAAGACTTTAGAGAAGAGTGGTTGTGTTTGGAGTTTTCCTGGAAGTGCAACTCGGCGTTTCTTCATTTCACCTGTGAACTTTTCGTTCCGCAGCATACACAGTCAACTTTACATTGGACGGAAGGGGGATTTGTGATTCATGCACGTTGCCATTCTTAAATTACGTCTGACAAGAATTCGTTGCACATGCATCTCCATGATAATAATAATTAATAGTCCAGTCAATGATTTTAACCCATCATGCCGAGACGGAAAAAGGATATAGGTTGTAGTTCATTGACATCGAAAAAATACCCTTATCACGTAACAATGAAACTAAGCAACAATTTCTCGATTGTGTTAAGAGAGAGGAAAAAGAATTCACAAAGGCAAAAGGAGTCGTCCGCAAAGTTCCTACGACACAGGGAAGAAATGTTCATGGTTTGTGGTCCGATAAAGAGAATTCCACTATGAATTATGATTCCTTCATAAATTACTGTATATAGGCTAAATGATGCTTCAGTTTCCGGACGAGGTCGAGGTGGATTGCTAGTTTACTAATAAAGGAGAGACAGCGCTTTGTAGTCACCCTGTGGGAACTGGACTTCTTTCTCCGGAAGTCTGAACAGGTGATAGTCGTGGTGTACCCCAGGGATCACTTCTCCGCCCACTCCAGATGGCTGTATACGAAAGTAGATCTGTGCTCGATAGCGTGATATGCTACGGCACAAAGAACTAACTGCCTGCCTGCCTTCACTTCTAGGCAGTGATGGGTGCTTTTCAGTAACAATGGCACAAGTCCTTCGTCAATTTACAATTACAATAAACTCTCAGTAATTAGGACTAAAGGGGGTGAGGTCTAATCCAAATTATAGAAATGTTTTCTAACATATTGTACTGTACAGTTCATGTATAGTTATCTAAAGCTTTAATTAGGAATATAATATAGCCTACAATGTATGCAATTCTTAAAGAAAGACTAGATGAACATCATAATATGTACATACAGTACCGTATTAAATTAAAGTTACAATACATATTCAAAGGGTGAATATGTATCCCTATACACATTCAGTCCTCTAAACTTAGCGATGCATATTTACTCCTAACACTCATCGTAGTTACTGTATTCTAGAGAGGACCACAGTACGACACTTCCAAACACTTTTAAGGAATCATAGAGATAGAATGTAACAGTAACTCGTCACGTGGGCTTCACTGACCAGGCACTGCCTTTGTTGCGTGCTTGTCAGCAATAATGATACATACGGTACTTATTATTGGCTGCGATTGGAGTGAACGGGAAGGGAGAGGGATGCGATCAACATTTTACAATAGATGGTCTTGGTGCGAATGATGTCTGGCGCAGTACTGCGGCGATGAAGACCTATCCGAATTAGTGAAGCCCAAAATAGTTAGGCTTCACTGTATTACCGTTGGCTTTTCACAAAATATACAAGGTTTTTCCTGTACACCACTATTGAGACGGTTTGGAAGATTTTGGTACAAACCACACCTTCTAACTCCCTCTGGTTTAAGAGCTTGAGTTTTGCGAAACATTCACCTTAGCGTTTTATATATACATGATAGTTGGTTTGTTATTTGTTCTTTTTGTAAGCTAGTTAGAAATTTAATGTTTTTCAGTCGGTCAACACGATTGTACCCAATTGCAATGGGTCATTCCCTAATCCTGAAAAGAAACATCACATGAGATTAATAGACACACTTGGAAAACGGACATGATGAGCATCAACAAGAACTACATGAAGGAAACAGTGAAGACGAAATATGGGCGGGTAAAGGTCACGAAACAGTTTAACTACCTCGGAGAGATCATCAGCAACAATGGAATGGTCAAAGAGGCAATAGAAAACAGAAGACTTAAACTGGAAAAACTAAACTTCGCCACCGGAGATACAGTGTATACAACAAAAGGAACCTATCAATTAACGCCAAAATAAAGCATTACAATGCTGTGGTAAAACCCGTATAAACCTATAAAAATTGCTGATTTTAATTCACTGACCGTGAATGACAATATACCATCTTATTGGAAGCCTTCATAGGGAGGTTAAGGCTGCATGAGCTTTTAGCTCTCGCTGTAGAGATGCGCAGCTGCGCTTCATAAAAATATAGGTAGCTCGCAGTTCGCTACTCCTGTGGGGGTCCGGAAACGGACACCAAGAGCCCGCTGATGAGCCAGCTTGGTGTCCCAGGCGAAACACACAAGACACGGCATAAACCTAGAAAAATTGCTGATTTTTAATTCACTAGCCGTGAAAGCCAATATACCATATCCATTTCCCTTTATCATGTCAAACTATTAAACTATCAACGCTCATGAAGATATCATTGTCATATCGCAACACCGTTTAAAATATTGTTTTAATTATTATTTCTTGCTATTATTATTTTGAAAGGCGGCAAAAATACGACACGCATATCATACGATGTTGCCATGTTAAAGAACCCACTTGAATTCAGTAGACCATGGCAAAATTAATCTCGGGAGTTTCCGCCAACACAAAGTTCCTCATTTCTCTACTAGAAAGCACTATAGTGTTCAAGGAGCTTAGATATCTAACCTCCTTGACTTTCATAGTGACTCAAGGAACAACGAAATTTGACATGCAAGCTACCCTCTGGGTGTCAAATTACAAAGCTTGCACCCGACACCGAGGCCATACGATATTATTATTATTATTATTATTATTACCGGGTGAGTTAGCCGAGGTCGTTGCGGCATGACTGTTGTCAGTCGCTCACAACCGGGAGGCGAGGAGGTTCGAATCCCCCCGCCAGCAACCTTGAAGATGGTCTTCTGAGGTTTCTCATCTTCCTTCCAGGCAAATGCCGGGGTTGGTCCCTAACTATAGGCCACAGCCGCTACCTTCCAACTCCTCGACCTTCCCATCCAACATTCCTCCCCAACGGTACTTGTAGCTCACCCATTGGGTGTCCGTCTCGAAGCAGCTACAAAACTGGCGAGCAGAACATGTCCTCGGACACTCCCGGCACTAAAAGCCATACGCTAAAAAATATATATTATTATTATTATTATTATTATTATTATTATAGTACAGTATTGACGAGATGGATTACTCAACAGACTACATTACTAGCGGACCTGTGCGAGAAATCCCACATGTTCATAAACCACACTTTCCCCAATAAGTTTATAATGAGTAGGGCAAGGCATTTATTGACCAAAGAATAGCAAGAAAATGCAAAATAAGAATGGTTAAAAAATGACAAAATTTGAAAAAAGAAAGACCAATAAATTATTCGTAAATCACTTATTTATTAATCCTTTAAGACACAATTAGCTGATTTGAGATATAAGTTTAATGGATGAGAATGCATTAAGCTTAAATTGTTTTTGTTACTAACATAGTACATACCACTTTGCCAGCCCTGGTGAAAAAAAAATTAGTACTGGCATATTCTTCAAATACTCTCCTAGCGAATAGGTTTCATTTAATTAACAAAGAATATTTAGGAAAACAAACTTCAGAGGCTGTTTACAATGAATTCCAATTGAAATACACAATGAAAACTTTTGTTTTCTTGAAAACTAGTGGCAGCGGGTTATGTTGTAAGTCTACTTTCTTTCTTGAGCAAGTTATTTACTGGGATGATAAAAAAATTGAGCTACTATCTCCCAAAATATCTACTCAGGAAAGTGTATTTTTCCTTAATCCATAGCCACTTACAATATTTGAATACAATTTGGATAAAATGCTCAAATTACCTAAAAAAGGAAATTGAGGTAATTCAGAATAGAGCCATAAGAAATATTTATAACTACCCTTTTTTAACACCAACCAAACACCTTTATATTACGAGTAAAATTCAACCAGTAGCCCTAAATGCAGAAATCAAATCAAATGTCCTAATATACCAAATCCTACACAACAGAATACACACAAATTTAAACTTCACTAAACAATCTGATTTACACGCTTACAAAACTAGACATGCAGATGACATAACACTTTTCCATATCAATTCCAAACAATATGGCAGTAATAGCATTAAGTATAGTGCCTTTGTAAAATTCAATGGACTACCAGAAAATATAAAAATTGCACCTAGCCTACCAATCTTTAAAAGGAGGCTAGTTTATGTGGAATGATTATAAAATGTCAGTTTGAAGAAATTTCATAATCTGAGAAGACAAAAGAAGAACATATTGTGTACAAAAACTTATGAAAGCTACAAAATGTTGTATATATTTTCATACTGAAAACTTTCTAAACTAAACATTGTATTGTAATGTGTCGCCAACAAGATAAAACTGTACAATTCCTTTGTATATGAGTCCTTGACTCGTTAAGGGATTAATAAAATGCATTATTATTATTATTATTAACTTAAACATAATAGACACCTATTGTAAACATAAATAATATTAATTAAATATCCAAATATAACGAAATATAACACTTACCAGAAAACAATAAAAAATGCCAAATATGACGTAAAATTGCTCCAAAAATGACCTATCTCTTGTAAACGGCAAATAATGCCACAAAAAAAAGCCCTAACAAAGTGCCCTCATTTAATCAGTCAATTCATAAAACACAATCGAGCTATCGTCCGTCCTTCATACAAAAATTATGCAAAATTATCAAATGCCTTGCCCTAATAATGAGAGACTTAGGGAGAAAGGTTGTTATGTTTTTATTTCAACCAAATGATTATAGAACACTACACTATTTACATTTCAGTTAGATTTCCAAGTTCTACGTTCCCTAACTTAAGAAGGTAATCACTGAAAATTGGATCATCATAACACTCACCGGTTATTCGATATTTATGAAATTATACGATCTGAGAACTCATTCCTTTGATTTACTGTTTCTGATATCCATTCAAAATGATAAAAGAAACACCTCAGACTGTTAAAATGACATGAAACAGGCGTCACAGCGGCCAAAATGTGAAGTGGACAGCAATTATGGAGCGTATTTTCCTACAGCAACGGTATCGCACACTTCGTACATTTTTTTCAAGTCATTTTTTTAAAGAAATCATAGATATTTATGAAATTAGAGTGCAATTCGTCACTGCTAATGTCTATTCCCTTTCATTTGAATGCTCATTGTCACGATCGGTCGCTTGTGAGCGCCGCAGGAGGGATCTATACTACTGAAATAATATATACTAGCATTACCCGTCGCGACTTTGCCCGCGAATATTCTAGTTGTAAAGAGTACACTTAGCAAAGTCTCAATCATGAATGCTATGACTGATTTATCCTTGGTATTAATAATCAGACTTTATCAATTCAGCTACTGGTGCAGTGGTTAGGGGTTTGTCATTCCTTCATAGGTATATCAGAGCGAAGTTAGTTTTCTGGGAATATCACATACACTGTTAATTTAAGGGCCTTTAAATGTGGTTTTCAGAGACACTTTATAGTCGGATGAAAAAGACCTTTCGTACCACACTCACACGTGAAAATTGCGTGAAAAATTCTAGCGTGCCCCTTGACCCCTTAAGAGCATTATACTGAATGTATTGATGAATTTTACAGCTTAATTTGGTTCAGTGATAACCTTATAACCGTCTGGAAACTTTTACAGTAATGTAATAATTGGAATTGCATTGCGTCTTACAGAAATAGATGGACCTGTGAGATTCTGTTACCATGGTTACCGTGTTGCATTATTTCATTGTAAATATACATGTGTTAATGTATTTATTTAATTGTGAGGCATTAGAGAGTAAGTGACTGCGTTTCGCTTACGCATTGGGTTATACTGAACCTGTAGGTACCCCATATGTGTTGGTTAGTGTTAATGGGACCTTATTTTCGGTACAAAACTGGAATGGGACCTTAGGAGAGTAACATAGGGAGGGATGATGATGATTCTTAGCCCTCCTGTACTTGAAGCCTCTGCCTACCTGCAATTTAGTGGTTTGGTAGTTGTACCAAGCAAGCCTTTGGTTACCTGACCTGGCGCCAAGCTCTGCACTATGTTAAGTGGCGAGCCCAGCAACGGAACATTATCAAAGCTTGTGGTTAACTTGATATCCTTCCAGTGACGTCCAATGATTGAGACTACAAGATCCTTGTTATATATAAAAACTGCAGGAAATAACAAATAACAAAGGTTTATGGCTTTAGTATTGAGACTTGTTTCCCAAAATCTGCTGGGTTCGATGCCGGCTTTACCAATAATTAAATTCTGGTCCAATATTTACGGTGACCATATTTTTGACATTCATAATCAGGACAGCCTTGTTGAGGGGAGGAGAGGGGGGGGGGAGGGGAGGGGGAGGGGGGGTTGTTGAAGGATAGAGAGATTATAGTTTGACTATAACATATAGAGTTTTCTTATAGTTATGGCCTTTTACAAAATTTAATTTAAAAAGTTCCACAAAAATCCATCCATCAAGAATCCAATATACAATAGACGGATAAATGAATACCAAGTGTATTTTGTTGTTGTTTGAGTCTTCAGTGTTTTGACTGCTTTCATGCAGCGCTCCATGTCTCCTTGCCCTGAGATAATCGTTTCATCTCTACATAGCTACCACACCTTACATCCGAGGCAATCTGTTTAACATATTCTAACCTTGGTCTAGCCCTACAAGAATTATCCTTGACCCTTCCTTCCCTTAACTAAGTTTGTTATTCCTGGCTGTCTTAGTAGTCTACGGTATGTGTCCTAGCAACCTACCTCTTCTCTTCATTATCAGTCGACAGAAACATCTCTCCTCTCCCACTCGGCTTAATACCTCTTCATTCATAACCCTATCTACCTATCTGAGAATCATCATTCTCCTGTAACACCACATTTCAAACGCTTCAATTCTCCTCTTTTCTGCTCTGCCAACAGTCCAAGTTTCACTTCCATAGAGCGCCACGCTCCAGACAAAGGCTTTCAAAAATGAGTTCCTAATACCTAAATCTATATTCAATGTCAACAGATTTCTTTTCTGTAGAAATCCTTTCCTTGCCTGAACCAAACTACTTTTTACATCCTCTTTGCTTCGTCCATCACTGGTTATTTTGCTTCCTAGTCTCCTACTTGCTTTAGATTTTCACCTTCCAATTTGACATCAATGGAGGTTTCTGATTACTTTCGGCTGGATTTTTGTTTTACATTTATTGATTTGCATCATGAATTCCTTCCTCAAGCCGGAATCCTTAGTGAACCGGCTAAGATGGCAATGTCACTAGCAAATCTCAGAGTTATGTTAGCCCTTATAGTGCCAGGGAGCGATATATCGACCACGTCCTTATACAGGGTGATTCTTATTAACGTTTAAAACACTCTATAGCGACGTAGAAGGCACTGAGACAAGCAATTTGATATAGGACACTTGGGGTCGCTAGTGTCCGGAAATACCTTAAAAGTGAACCACAACTGTTAAACATATGACGTCATCAGGTGACGGCTCAGCTCGAGCAGTCAGGCCCATGCTGTCTTACGCACACCAAAGCAAACGTTGAATATCATATCACTCTGGTTCCGTGTCCTCCTTCCACTTCAAAGGAGAAGAGAGAGAACAAAGAAAGCTGATGGATAGTCCTCGGATTTGAACCTCGAACCCCACACGCCCGAGTTGCACACGCAGACTCGGAGCCAGAGTTCAACGTTTGCTTTGGATGCTTTGGTGTGCGTAAGGTAGCATGGGCCAGACCGCTCGAGCTGAGCCGTCACCTGATGACGTCATATGTTTAACAGTTGTGGTTCACTTTTAAGGTATTTCCGGACCCTTGCGACCCTAAGTGTCCTATATCAAATTACTTGTCTCAGTGCCATCTACGTCGCTACAGGGAGTTTTAAACGTTAATAAGAATCACCCTGTACATTTTGTTTTACATTATTATATCCAGCCAGGCAGTGGTATCACTGTAACCAAGACAACGCGGTATTAATTATCTTTATTAATATATGGAAGTGTTTAAGTGGTTTCAATAATAAGTATTCACTGAACATGCATTTGTCTGTTGTCACAGGCTAGAGTAAAATGTGGCTTTTCACCGCTGTCTCAGTCTCACTCATGGCTGTGATTATGGAAGCTACTGAAGTATGGGTGGTGAATAGTAATGACATTCAGGGCATAGTCAGTGCCTGTGGATGCTGTGAAAGATTCTACTCATAGGGTTAGTACTGCGGTTCTGACACAGTGAGAAAAGCAATGGCAAACTACCTCACTCCACTTCATGCCTAGTACGCCTCAATATAGCGCTGCCTTGGGTTTTTGTGGGTATCTACCCACAAAACCTAACGGCGGTGCTTTCTGAGGATCCAACCAGCCTTCGGGCCGACTACCTGACAGAACATGCTAAATCAGCTGACTTCCCACACGTATGATCTTTTGAAGTTTTGTTTGCTAATGTTCTTGCACGGAGGTAATAATAATAATAATAATAATAATAATTATTATTATTATTATTATTATTATTATTATTATTATTATTATTATTATTGAAGCCTCCGTGGCTTAGGCGGCAGCACGCTGGCCTCTCACCGCTGGTCCGTGGTTCAAATCCCGGTCACTCCATGTGAGATCTGTGCTGGACAAAACGGAGGCCGACAGGTTTTTCTCCGGGTACTCCGGTTTTCCCTGTCAAAATTTCATTCCAGCAACACTCTCCACTATCATTTCATTTCATCTGTCATTCATTTAATCATTGCCCCAGAGGAGTGCGTCAGGCCTCGGCAGCCGGCACAGTTCATATCCTCGCCGCTAGATGGGGGCTTCATTCCATTCCTGACCCGGTCGGAGACTGGAAGCAGGTTGTGGATTTTCATTTTCATTATTATTATTATTATTCTTGCATCGTTATGCCCGACTCAGGAGCACGGTTGAACCTGTTTAGCTGATGTGTTGGCCTTCTTTTCCTTCCAAAATCTCTTCATCCTCTCGCTGAGCGCCTTTCTTCGGTCTTCTGTCCAAGTTATGGTGGCCCTGGTGTTTGGTTTGTCTTCAAATTGGTGATTGTCGATTAGGGTTCTGAATTTGCATCTGTCCTGTATAATATTGTCTGAAATGTTGATTTCCTGGAGATCTGTTTCTATTTCACGTAGCCAGCTGTTCTTGTTTTTTAGTGAGAGGGCCAAGTTGAGAATTCTTTTAGTCAATCTGGCATTGTTCATTCTGATAATGTGCCCGTAAAATTTCAATCGTCTTTTCCGAAAAGTATGAGACATTTTTTCACATTGGCGATAAATTTCCTGGGATGACTTTTTCCTCCAGATTCCCTCTATTATTATTATTATTATTATTATTATTATTATATCGTATGGCCTCGGCTGCCGGGTGCAAGCTATGTTATTTGACACCCAGAGGGCAGCTTGCATGCCAAATTTAGTTGTTCCTTGAAGCTCTATGAAAGTCAAGGAGGTTAGATATCTAAGCTCCTTGACACTATAGCGCCTTCTAGTAGAGAAATGAGGAATTTTGTGTTTGCGGAAAATTCCGAAATTAATTTTGCCATTCTGAACACGACCTACTGAATTCAAATGGTTTCTTTAATACGCCAACATCGTATGACATGCGTACCGAGATTTTGTCCGCCTTTCAAAAATCACTTACCACAGCCAGGAGCGAAGTAATTAAGATGCGTGGTGAATGAAGAGAAAATAAGTAAGGATTTAACGCCGAGTGAAGTATATGAGAGTAAGGTTTTGAATGATGACGACGGTTTTGAAAAATTTCCAATTCAAATTAAATAAAACACAAATTAATTATTTTCATAATGAAATAAATGAAACAAATTTTAATTATTTAGCATTTAATACGTCTAAAATCTATTAACTCGCTACATTTTATCTTAAAAATATAAGTAGGAGATCATTTGTATCAACATTTTTAACGTTTACTAAATTAGCTTGCGTTTCAAACATAACCACTCATGATGGCTTGGCATCGAAAGGTTTAATGGCGATAATATTGTTTCAGGTTCTGTACTTTCTCACCATCGCTCGACCATTACGGAGATATCGCTGGTCACTCGAGTTTCAAAATGTGCAAATTTATCCGCTTTTTCACCGAAACAAGGGAGATGGCCAATATTATTAATAAAAGCAGTACCCTTTCTTTCACGTACCTTTTCCTGTGCGGACTTGAAGAACTTCCTGTTCGTCACTCGACCCCAGTCTGAAACAGAATGCAATATTATAGTCAGCATGTAATGGTAAAGAGATATGTGTTGTATAATATGAGTGTGAAATATATTTAGGCTATAATGTTGTTAAGCACAGATTCTAAGGAATTCTTAGTACATTTAAGGTGACGCGGACTATAATCACCATGTTTGTATTGATGAGGGACAAATGGTAAGGTTACATTGTTAGTAACTTAATTAAGGTGACGCGAACTATAATCACCATGTTTGTAGTGATGAGGGACAAATGGTAAGGTTACGGTACATTGTTAGTTACTTATTAAAGGTGACGCGGACTATAATCACCATGTTTGTAGTGATGAGGGACAAATGGTAAGGTTACAGTGTTAGTAACTTATTTAAGGTGACGCGAACTATAATCACCATGTTTGTAGTGATGAGGGACAAATGGTTAGGCTTCGATCACATTGGAGGCACGCTTGTGCAAGTAATTTGGTGGCGCGCGTGTGCGCAAGCGTGCACATATAAACAAAATCTGTAGGAGAGCGACTGGAACAAGTGGTGACGTGTCCATCGCCGCTCACACTGCCCTCCACAAGCAAGTGCACGCTTGCGCAAGCTTGATCCGACTCCACTTCGAAACAACAACAAAATGTTTTGTAGTTGCACGCGTGCTTGATCTCAGTTGATTTCTGACCATCGAGGCAGTGACAGTCTAGTGTTGATTTTATGTAATAAAGTTTTTGACCAAGCATATTAAGAACGAGTGTTTTATTTTCCAAACCTGATATCCAGGTTATTTTCATAAACGATTCACGGAAAATATATTCAATAGGCACTTCAATCGGTTATAATTAATACGTTACATTAACTATTGGGGAGAGAATGGCCTACAATATTTTTAATATTGGCAGATTGAATATCATTTGTAAATTCGTCAAAAGCATATTTTAAAGTAAATACCATAGTTAATAATTCTACAAGTCTTATCTGAAAGTCCCCATCACCTTCTCTTCAGGTGATACACACTTTCGGAAATTAGATTGCCTCCTTATTCTAGGTGTGTTTTGTCTAGTATATAGTAGAAAGTGTCTGGTATCATTCTGAAGTATTCTAAGCAAATCGTTGAATATTCGTGCAATCTCTCCATCTTCCTCTCTGTCCAAGAAATACTCATTCACCCGCTTCCTTGATTTCCTGCTCATCCAAAAATACCAACTTTAAAACACCATTTTCCAAAAAAAAAAGTCTGACTTCTCCACTTCGTCTGACCTGATTATAATAATTAACTTGCACCCGCTTGCATTTAGTGTGACCACATTGCTGTTCACGCCAGCTTGCGCACGCGCGCACCACCAAATTACCTGCACAAGCGTGCCTCCAATGTGATCGAAGCCTGAGGTTACATTGTTAGTAGGCTAACTTGTTTAAGATGACGTGAACTATAATCACCATGTTTGTAGTGACGAGGGACAAATGGTAAGGTTAAATTGTTAGTAACTTATTTAAGATGACGCAGACTATAATCACCATGTTTGTAATGATGAGGGACAAATGGTAAGGTTACATTGTTAGTAACTTATTAAAGGTCACGTGGACTATAATCACCATGTTTGTAGTGATGAGGGACAAATGGTAAGGTTACATTGTTAGTAACTTATTTAAGGTGACGTGAACTATAATCACCATGTTTGTAATGATGAGGGACAAATGGTAAGGTTAAATTGTTAGTAACTTATTTAAGATGATGCAGACTATAATCACCATGTTTGTAATGATGAGGGACAAATGGTAAGGTTAAATTGTTAGTAACTTATTTAAGATGACGTGAACTATTATCACCATGTTTGTAGTGACGAGGGACAAATGGTAAGGTTAAATTGTTAGTAACTTATTTAAGATGACGCAGACTATAATCACCATGATTGTAGTGATGGGGGACAAATGGTAAGGTTAAATTGTTAGTAACTTATTTAAGATGACGCAGACTATAATCACCATGTTTGTAATGATGAGGGACAAATGGCAAGGTTACATTGTTAGTAACTTATTTAAGATGACGCGGACTATAATCACCATGTTTGTAGTGATGGGGGACAAATGGTAAGGTTAAATTGTTAGTAACTTATTTAAGATGACGCAGACTATAATCACCATGTTTGTAGTGATGGGGGACAAATGGTAAGGTTAAATTGTTAGTAACTTATTTAAGATGACGCAGACTATAATCACCATGTTTGTAGAGATGGGGGACAAATAGTAAGATTACATTGTTAGTAACTTATTTAAGATGACGTGAACTATAATCACCATGTTTGTAATGACGAGGGACAAATGGTAAGGTTACATTGTTAGTAACTTATTTAAGGTGACGTGAACTATAATCACCATAAAGATGGTATATTGGCTTTCACGGCCGGTGAATTAAAACTCAGCAATTCTTCTAGGTTTGTGCCGTGTCTTGTGTGGGGTTTCGCCTAGACACCAAGCTGGCTCATCGGTGGGCTCTCGGCGGGGACGCCCGGACCCCCACAGGATACGGCACAAACCTAGAAGAATTGCTGAGTTATAATCACCATGGTTGTAGTAACGGGGGACAAATGGTGAGGTTACATTGTTAACCTATTTAAGATGACGCGGGCTAGAGTTTGGAGGAGGAGGGGATAAGAAGAAGGAAGCGAGATGTGTGATAACTTCACACTTGTAATTACCCCACAAGGCCAAGTGTTATCTGATGGTGTATTATTAGATGGAGCAGGATCAAGATAAGTGGAACAGGTAGCGGCTTATAGTCAGGACAATGGCCTGCTTAGTACAGGAGCCTTCTGCTTGGGGCGGTAATTAGATCGCTTGATAGTCCTCAAGTATTGCAAGTATAGCGTACCCCTCTTCCATGGGCTCATAACTAGAGGAACCTAAGTCTTTGGCGACCACGGTACCCCAGCGTCGTCGGGCATTGCTTCAATTAACCGTGCTCGAGCCATAATTCTGCAACTGTGCTACATCACTACTTCAGGGGGGGGTTATTTCTCAAAATTTGCTGTTATTAAGTATTAGTCTTCTTCTTCTTCTTCTTCTTCTTCTTCTTCTTCTTCTTCTTCTTCTTCTTCTTCTTCTTCTTCTTCTTCTTCTTCTTCTTCTTCTTCTTCTTCTTCTTCTTCTTCTTCTTCTTCTTCTTCTTCTTCTTCTTCTTCTTCTTCTTCTTCTTCTTCTTCTTCTTCTTCTTCTTCTTCTTCTTCTTCTTCTTCTTCTTCTTCTTCTTCTTCTTCTTCTTCTTCTATCGATTTTGGCCTACTGTGGACCACGTTGAACAATCGGCCGACTTGCCAATCTCTTCTTCTCGTCCCAGATTTTCTTCATGCGTTCGCCGAGTCTCCTCCTTCTTTCTTCAGACCAGATGACCTTGGTTTTTGAGCTAGGTTTTCCCTGAAACCCTTTAAATTTATCAACCTTCCTTCGAAACAGTGATTTATTGATAATACCTTATTGAGTGATGCTAACTTCTTTGAGATATGCTCGTGTTTCCTCAACCCATTTTGTAGTGGAGTTAAATTTGCTAATGTAAGTGAATATCTTTTGGTTAGCCTATTGTTGCTCATTCGTGTGAGGTGGCCATAAAATGTAATCCTTCTCTTACGCATCGTGTCCGGAAGTTTCTCCGCCTGGTTGTACAAGTCACTATTCCTCCGTCTCCACCATAAGCCATCTGCTCTCTGTACTGGCCCCAATATCTTCCTTAGGATTCTTCGTTCTTTCTTTTTTTAACTCCTCTGTTTCTCCTTTTTCTGTCTTAATTATTAGTCCATTCTTCTTCTTCTTCTTCTTCTCCTTCTTCTTATTATTACTTAAACAACGTTATTCCCAATTTGCAATTGAACATATGAGTCGTCCAGTTGCAAAACTCGTTTAATCCACTTGTGAATAAGAATCATTTTCGTGAGAAACATTTCTCTGGACTTTGCCTCACGTATCTTTTGTGTTTGTTGTTTTCTACTTTTTGCTTTATGTTTTTGGTTTTGTGCTTGCATTGTGCTTTTACTTTTGAATTTTACCTCTTGCTTTTCTTTCTTGGTTTTGGTTTTGTGTTTTTTTCTGCTTTGGCTTTGTGTTTCTTGTTTTATGTTTTCTGCTTTTGGTTTTGTTTTTGAAATTTGCTTTTTGCTCCGTGTTTTTTTATTATTTTTGTTTTATGTTTGTTTTCTGGAAAATAAAAATAAAAAAAACAAAATAAAACAAAATCAAAATAAAACAAAACAAAACAAAATAAAACAAAATAAAACAAAATAAAACAAAATAAACAAAACGAAATAAAAACAAGAATAAAATAAAACAAAAAAACAAAACAATTTAAACAAAATAAACCTAAATAAAACAAAACAAATAAAATTAAATTAAACAAAACAAAATAAAGTAAAATAAAAATATAATAATTAAATAAATAAGGAAGCATAGTGTATACTTGAGAGGTTTTTGGAAAAAAAAGAAAAAAGGGCCAGAATAAAACATGAAAATTGATTGTGTTGTAACGCTCTCCTTAAAAAAAATGGTATTCTGCCCGAAGGCAGGTCTGAGCCTCCGAAAAGACTACCCCCAGCCGGAGTTTACTTGCGGTAGGGTGGCCAGGGCCCTTCCGCTCCTCCTTATGTTCGCCATCAGCGCGCAGTGCCTGGAACCGGCATACCATCCAAGTTCCAACTGCGCCCAATGTTGCTTAACTGCGGAGTTCGCATGGGATCCGGTGTTTCAACACGGCTAGAACGTTGGCAACGAATAATTAAATAAATAATTTTATGTTCGACCCTAACTATTATGTGTCAGAAAACTATATCATAATGAGGCTTATTATAATACTATTTTTCATTATGAAACAGTTTCTCCCACCAATCAGAGCTCAAGAAACAGTTGTGTGACCAATTAGAGAAGGATACCTTCGCGCATGCGCTCAAAATCCAACATGTCTATATAAATTACCGAAAGTGCACCGTCCATATGTTCGCGTAAATAAACTGGTGAATATGAGACAAGAAATAGCACTGTACCTTAATGTCCCCAAAACCAATTTCTACACAGCGCGTGGTTTTGAAACGACTTCGGTGACAGTTTTACTGAATAACGGTGCACAATCGGAACATATGGCATTGAATCACACAGAGCGCATGCGTCGGTTGTCCAGAGAGCTTGGAAAAGATATATATACTACCCACCGCAGCACCCGATCACAACATTCTAGTGACTGAACAGATATTTATGAATATTTAAGTTAAAACATATAATAAAGTTATAATTATTGTCGAACATAAACAGTCGTATGCAACTCGCCTATAATGGTAATTAAGACACTCGTATGGAAATTATAAAACTCGCATACGCTCGTTTTATAAAAAATACTCGTGTCTTAATTATAGCCATTATAGGCTCGTTGCATAATGTACTATTACGACATGATCCTTATTCAAAAGTGGATTACACGAGGTTTGTAACTGGACGACTCATATTTAACAGACGATAATGAATTTGCATTCTTCTCTTCCCAATATCTCCTCATTCTCTCACTATGATGTTTCTTCCTTTCTGCTGTCCATAAAGAGGTGGCTCTCAAACGGTGGTTTGTATCACAATGATGTTTGTTCAACGATCTGAAGGTAGTCGAGCAGATAGAGTAACACATGAAGATGTATTAAGACGAGTGGGAGAGGAGATATGTTTCTGGCGACTGCTAATGAAGAGAAGATATAATAATATCGCATGGCCTTGGTGCCGGGTGCAAGCTTTGTTATTTGACACCCAGAGGGTAGCTTGTATGTCGAATTTCGTTGTTCCTTGAGGCGCTGTGAAAGTCAAGGAGGTTAGATATCTAAGCTCCTTGAACACTAGAGCGCTTTCTAGTAGAGAAATGAGGAACTTAGTGTTGGCGGAAACTCCCGAAATTAATTTTGCCATTATGAACACGGCCTACTGAATTCAAATGGGTTCTTTGACATGTCAACATCGTATGACATACGTGTCATAATTTTTGCCGCCTTTCAAAAATCACTTACCACGGTCAGGAGCGAATCTGCAAGCTTGGGGTTAGTAGACTGACACGATAACCACTCACCCACCGTGGCAAGCAAGAGAAGAGATAGGTTGGTAGGACACATACTAACATAAGACACCCATGAATAGCAAGCTCAGTTATGGAGGAAAGGTCGAGCACAAGAACTGTAGGGTAGACCAAGGTTAGAATATGTTTAACGGATTGCCTCGGATGTAGGGTGTGGTAGCTATGTAGAGATGAAACGTTGTTATTTCCTTTAAGGTGTTTGGACATCGTGGTTATTCAGCCCCGTGTACTTATGTGTAATTTTTGTCTGATAACCTGAGTTATTGTGATGGCTGTGTTAGTGTATTTGTAATTCCGGTGAGGATTGGGAAGGAGACGGCCGTGGCCTTAAGTTAGGAATCATCTCGGCATTTGCCTGGAGTAGAAGTGAGGAAACCACGGAAAACCACATTCAATATGGTTGAGATGGGAATCGATCCCACCTCTTCTCAGTATTACGTCACGAGGCTGAGTGTACCCCATTCCAGATTTCAGTCCAGAATAACATTTCTCGGCCAAGCTGGGAATCGAACCAGGACCTCCGGGGGCGAGAGATATAAGTGCTAGCCACTACACAACGTGGAGGTCTGGAGAGAGATGACACGATTAGCTCAGGACAGGGAGGCATGGAGTGCTGCATCAAACCAGTCGACTGGCTGCGTGGCTGAGCAATAATGTTCTCGTCTACTGTTCACAAGATTGCAGGATCGAATGGCGCAAATGCGAGGGAGCCGTGTCAGTAAATTTACTGACCCGTTAAAGATCCCCTTCTGGGCAAAATTCTGGCACTACGGCGTCTCTAAAAGCCGCAGTAATTTAAAGGGACGTAAAACCAATAACATTAAAACCAGTCAAAATACTCAAGATGTCACCTCCGTGGTGTAGTGGTCAGCGTGCTTAGCTGCCACCCCGGAGGTCCGAGGTTCGATTCCCGGCTCTGCCACGAAATTTGAAAAGTGGTATGAGGACTGGAACGGGGTTTACTCAGTCTCTGTTGGTCCAAATGAGTAGAGAGGGTTTGATCTCCACCTCAGCCATCCTCGAAGTGGTTTTCCGTAGTTTCCCCACTTCGTCTCCGGGCAAATGCAGGGATGGCACCTACCGTAAGGCCACGGCCACCTCCTTTCCTCTTCCTTGCCTATCCCTCCCAATCTTCCCCTCCCTTCTCATCCCTCATGAGGCCCTTGTTCGCTTTGCAGGTGAGGCCACCTGGGCGAGGTGCTGGTACCACCTCCTCAGTTGTATACCCTGTCCAGGTGTTTCAAGCTCCAGGACACTGCCCTGGCGGCGGTAATGGTGTCCTAGGGAAAACCCAACCCTGTAGGGTTAACCGACTAAAAGGAAGACTGAAGACTCAAATAACAACAACAACAACAACAACAACAACAGCGACCATACTCAACCAACAATACATTACGAAAACTCCAAATACCTTATAGGCTACTGTATAGTCTACTAGTTTACTACTTCAGACGCATTCGATTTTCAAACACATAATTCAAAAATATAACAATAAAGAATTCCTGAACTCGGTCAATCTATTAAAAGGAAAGAGAGTATTTCCATTCACAGAAATACAAGCAGATGTTTTCTATTCTTTGATTTACTCCGCCTTCTGTGCCATAGCATATGACGCAAACTTATCTTATTTCAGAAGAGAACATAAATGCCGTTCCAAAGCCACCAATGTGCGTTAAATCAAGCGCTCCGAGATTCATCTGTTTTCTTGCCTTGCTATTCTTATTTCCATGGCCTCCTGGTGAAATGAAGATGCGCTCTCCAATCTTCGAGCAGTGACATAGTACGCAGACAGGTGGCCAAGAGATTCAAGGCAGTCAAAACAAGATTTAGAAAGGCGGTGACTCTAAAAAAAAAGAACACATATAATAAGAACGTTTAAATCTACGGTCTTCCTCATCGCCGTCGACTTCTATATTTAAAAGTGGACCAAAAATACATTCTACTTCACTTCTCGTTTTTTTAACAGGACAGCGAGATCATTTTTTTTTCTTTTCCTTTTTTTTTACTTCAAAACTTATTAATAATCTTAAGGAACGAGGTTGGTTGAGAGCCAATGGTTAGTAGCGCAAAGTCGGTCATCGTAATTGTGCGAGGCCCAGACAGATCTGGTTGAGTAGCATGGCGGCAATTGAAGATCATAACGTTCTTGATGTTGATTGATTTAGGGACTTTGCAACATCGTGGTCTTGTAGCCTCGTGTACTTGGGTGTGTGTTGAACTTGTCTGAGAACCTTTATTTATGCGATGGTCGTTAACAACTAACTGCTATGCCCAAGATCGCGGGTTCAAACCCGGCTGAAGTCGTTGGATTTTTAAGAGCGTTAAAATCCTTCAGTGTGCCTTTCTTTGGAGGAGAAGTGAATAATAATAATAATAATAATAATAATAATAATAATGTTATTTGTTTTAAATTCCTGTTAAAACTACTGAGGTTGTTAGAGAATGTGCCCCGAAGGGTATCTTTAACGTGCCAGTAAACATCTACTGACACGGCTCCCTCACATTTGCGCTCCATCAAATGCCAAATGCCTGCGCCAGGATTCGATCCTGCAGTCATGGGTACAGCATAGCAGGCGAGAACGGTGTAAGAGTTATTTGTAACTCGAGTTCCAAAAGCCTTGCGATTCATTATGCTATCTTCTGTAATGTTTATTTCCTTTAAGTCCTGTTTGATTTCTTCTAACCAACTGATTTTGACCTTCTTTGAATTTATTAGGCCTATATAAAGCAGTTTTTTTGATGTGTAACATCTTTCCACTCGGATGCTAATATTTTTGTGGGAGTGATTTTGAAAAATGGGACGGAAGTGGATCGGACGGAAGTGTGTAAGACTGCCAGCTGGATCGTATCCCTCCTGGAGACACAAAAATCATATTATTTACACACTATTAATAGTCTACATAACAATTCTAAGACTCTTTTTTTTCTTCACTGCCTACTTGATATTTCTACTCTCGCACTGCCTTTTTGATACTCTGCTGCTAATCTTATCAATATGACTCATTTCAACAGAATCCAAATGAAATTACGTGTTGGTCTGTGAATCAAGAGGTCCGGGAACTGATCTACTGCTGTGCACATTGCATTTACTCCCAAGTTGGCCTAGTTATAAGGAATTTAAGGTTATAAGCGGTGTCGCGTCTTAATCTAGTTGATCCATATCGTATTCTTTATTTAGGCTAGTGCTGGTCGAAGCTACAAGTCATCTAATAAAATGAGTTTCGTATTATAAACTACAATATCTGTAAAACACTCCCTTTTACAATAGATTAATATTTGTGCCATTAATATTGTAAAATACTTTTTTTTATATATATATCTGGTGTTGCCAATTCTGCAGATGTAACCATAGAATTTCAATCGTCTCTTACGCACGGTATCCGTGAACTTATTGATTACTGTGTACAAGTCTGTAGTTTTCCTTTTAATCCATATACCATTAACATAACCGGGGCCATATATATTTTCCTGAGAATTTTACGTTCTTGGTTTTTAAATTCACCAATTTGAGAGTGGCCTCCTAGAGATATAGTTTCGGAGGCGTACAATACTTCCGGAAGAACAACTGTCTGCTAGTGCCATAGTTTCGCATTTCGTGACATCACTCTTTTATTATAGTGATTCCATGTTATTCAGTAAGCTTTCTGGAGTTTGGTAGCTAAATTGAATCGGCCTGAGCTGGAAAGTATTAGCCTAAGTCAGTTTTCATTACTTTTCAGGAAACAGATAAAACGTCATTGACAGAACAGAACTTAACGAACACACTATATTAGTCATCTATGTTGTGAAGCAACTATTCAGGTTATAGTGTATGTGTTAGCGGAATATCAATTTTAATTTAATAAACATATGTTTCAAATCAATTTTGGAAACGTGACTTAATGCCTTTCAGCTCCGTGGTCAATTTAGTGGGGGCATAAGGCCATCCAGAATGAATATTCACATTGTATTTAATTTTAAAATGGATTTGTAACATAAAATCCAACTAAGCCCTGTACAAATGTAATTTAGAACAGGGGCGGCTCTAGGCGTAGTGCCACCGTGCCATGGCACTACCCTCAACGAGAAAACGAATTATTCATAGTCCTGAAAGAATAATTTCAAACGCCTACAGTTTAATACTGGTATTTAATTAGTTTCAAATTACTTAGTAGTTTAAATATTCCGTCCGTAGAGTATGATCATTGATTCCATCTTCCCGCCTGTGATATGTCGTGGTACGGTCTAAGCGGCACGGTTGACGCATGCGCAGTTCAATTTACGATCCTTTTCATAACCTCTCCCGTCACTGGCTATGGGGAAATAAACAGGACTCAGTGCCGAATGCAGCCTGGCTCGTGGCAGCACAGAAAGTAAAGTGCAATGCCATCTACCGAGCATTAAGAGGTACTGCACCTTTGCTAAACCTGTCTGTCACGAGGGGAGGAGCAGAAGAGGGTGTAGACCAATGGCCTGGAAGTAATTTAACACTCATTGGTTATTGGCGTGGGAGGTGGGTTCGTTGACACAAACTGACAACAAATCGCTCTCACACAAAGAATATTAATTCTAGGCTTCTCTAAAAGAGGGCTCTGCATACAACATTTGAAATCTATACTTGACCTAATAAATAGTGAATATAATATGTATTTAATAATTATTCCTTCTCTGGTAAAGTGAATAACTAAGGGAATAAAAGAGAGAAAAGTACGATCATGATTACATGTACAGGCTTCACGGATTAATCTCGGTAGCTAAAAATGAATGGTTGATAAACCACCTGCACCTGTCAGGTCTGGAAGATTTCGCGCGAAATGCAGTATGTTGGCTGTCTTCAGTTTCTGACGGTTCGTGGTTATTTTTAGTGAGTTATTACAAGGTGTTAGTTTGTGTTGTAGGCTATTGCGCGCTATTCGTGAAATCGTGAGTGAATGGTTCATGGTTGAATGGTGGAAATGTTTCTTTTTATTTTCTTATTGTATATATTATCGGTAAGTCCCGATGTGAAATGTTGACTATCAAGATTAGTGTATGTATGTGTTAATAGTCAAACATGAATAAGATTAGTGCTTTGTTGAATAGACCATTTTCTTCATTGCCGTATGATGACAAAATTCAAGTTAAACAATTAGGTAGACCAACCCCAGACTTGACTATCAATTACGTACAAAAAAGTGCCAAAGTTCATAGGTCCAGGAAGTTCAACAAAGACTTACATAACAAAAATAAATGGCTGTGTGGCTGCGAGGAAAAGGGTGCGCTATTCTGCTTCCCATGCGTACTTTTCGAAGGCGAATTCAACTGGTCAAAGGGTGGTGTTACAGATATAGTTCACATATGGGAAAAGATGAAAGCTCACGAGAAATCGAAAGACCACATGAACAATGTAATGAGTTTGTCCATGCAAGGCAAGGTAAACATTCAAACCCAATTGAGTTCGCAGTATAGGGAAGCCATAGAAAAGAATTAAGTCAACCTTCTGATTAACCCTCACACCACTGCTACATGCAGTGCGATCAGAAAAGAAAAGCAATAAGTCAGTGATTTGCTGCCTTTCAGGGCCGTATTCCGTACTTAAGGTTGGCCGCACTGCGAGAATCCCGCGTGTTACAGTGCTATTCTAAATCAGGGGCGGCTCCAGGCCAACACAAGGGGTAGTGCCAAGTAAAAAAATACGAAACTATTGGTATTTACATAACATGATAGCAGAGCTGTCCACTTGCTCATTTCTCACCAAGGGTTCGATTTCCGATGTATAAAATTGCATAGGTAAAACTTATAAATCCATTCAACATTGGGAATGGGCAGTATTAGGTGTGGTAAACCCTGTGCTGTTGACTGGTATAGATATGAAAATGAACTAGCTCTGTATCGCGATCGGCGTACGAAAACTCTCACAATAATGGTAGAACGATGTCTCTCGCAGTGAAAGTCTTAATCACACTTCAATATTTAAAACAAAATAAAATAACAGTTGGATAAAATCTTACTCACCCATTGCTGCAATGAATGATCTTAAGACGTCGTCACTGTACACTTAAAATGAGCGGTAAACCAGGTCCATTCTGCGATCCTTTTTACTTGAAAATCGTTCCATGACTTTCTTGTTAAAATTGTCAATGTTATTGACAAAACGCTTCTCACAGGACAGCATGCCTAATGCTGTCAGTCTTTCTTCTTTCATGGTGTTCCTCAGGAACGTCTTGACTCTTTTCATCAGCGAAAAACAGCGTTCAGCTTCTGCAGTTGTCATCGGCATGGTAATTAACAGTTTCAACAGTTTAACAGTTTCTTGAAACGTGTCACTTAACTCGTCGTCCAGAATTAACATGAGAAATGGAACAGCACCAGAAACAGATCTCAGTTCTGGCCTGGAGAAGCAGACCTGTAGCTCACTCTTAAGTTTTTTCTCTTCTAGAAACAGGTATGCTTTGACCATTTCAGAGAGGTGTAGGTCAGGAAAATTTAGTTCAAATGAATCAAATTCGGCAACATCAAACAAGTTCGTTGCAACCAGATGTCCCGTAAACTGAAATCGAGATCGTATTTCCAATAAAATTGTATCGCATACTTCTACAGCTTCCCTTTTTTTGCTGTCAGAAAGCACAGTGTCCGTACGTCTTCTCTTTAGTGGAACGGTTTCGCTATCATTTCGAATTTCAATCTCGACTTCTTCGATTAGTGTGTCAATTTGTTGGCGTATTGATTGCATACAGGCTTCAAAGTGTTGTAGACTTTGACGCACTTTCACTGGGTCAATCTTCTTCTTTTGTAGCTGGTTGAAAAGTATCTCAACGTGTGGCATTACCTTATGAAAAAACGTTAGCCAAAATACAAAGTTTACTTCATTCAGCAGTAGTTCGTAAGCACTGGCTTGAGCGAGGGTAGATTGCATTCTTATGTCATCACGGTTTCCTATCGACTGCATAACATCAATGAGATATTTCCTGTGTTCAAACACCGTTCTCACTCCACGAGAATGAAAGTTCCATCGCGTTTGAGAAGCTCGAGGTAACCATCTCTGGACAATTCCATCTAAAATTTGTGTGCGTTGCGAAGAGTTTGAAAAAAAAATGAGCATATACCTGATAGATTTGCAAAAAAAATGCGTACTTGACGATTGATTGAAGCTGCCTTAGACATAATTAAATTCATTTGATGGGCGTAACAATGAATATAATTAGCGTATGGGTACTTGTCTCTTACTTGCTTCTGTACGCCATTTAAACCACCACTCATAACGGACGCGCCATCAAAGCTTTGAGCAATTAGCTTATTACAGTCATTTCCAATAATGAATTGTAGTTCGTGTAGTATGCAGTTTGAGATTGCATTTGAGTCATGTCCATCGGGGTTAATAAATTTCCAGAATCTCTCAACTGGCTTTCCCTTAGCTATGTATCGTAGCACGATTACTAATTGAAACTGATTGGACACGTCAGTAGTTTCATCCGCAATGACCGCTATGTATTCAACAGTTTTTATTTCTTTAAGAACTTCTTCGTGATATACTTCTAACATGCATCCAAGTAACTCGTTCTGTATTGTTTTTGATGTGTATTTCGTAGCTGATGCGGTGTATTGAGAACGACCGAGGTGTTCCTTGAGGTCATGATCTAGCTCGGCACTGAACTGAATTAACTCCTTAAAAATACCTTTGTTTTCAGACTCATCGCTTTCATTATGCCCCCTTAAGGCCAATTCCAAGGCGCCGCAAAATCGTATACAATTAATTATAAGATTTAAAACATAGCGGTTCTTATCAACCTGCTCATTGTGTTTTGCAATGGCTTCCCTATACTGCGAACTCAATTGGGTTTGAATGTTTACCTTGCCTTGCATGGACAAACTCATTACATTGTTCATGTGGTCTTTCGATTTCTCGTGAGCTTTCATCTTTTCCCATATGTGAACTATATCTGTAACACCACCCTTTGACCAGTTGAATTCGCCTTCGAAAAGTACGCATGGGAAGCAGAATAGCGCACCCTTTTCCTCGCAGCCACACAGCCATTTATTTTTGTTATGTAAGTCTTTGTTGAACTTCCTGGACCTATGAACTTTGGCACTTTTTTGTACGTAATTGATAGTCAAGTCTGGGGTTGGTCTACCTAATTGTTTAACTTGAATTTTGTCATCATACGGCAATGAAGAAAATGGTCTATTCAACAAAGCACTAATCTTATTCATGTTTGACTATTAACACATACATACACTAATCTTGATAGTCAACATTTCACATCGGGACTTACCGATAATATATACAATAAGAAAATAAAAAGAAACATTTCCACCATTCAACCATGAACCATTCACTCACGATTTCACGAATAGCGCGCAATAGCCTACAACACAAACTAACACCTTGTAATAACTCACTAAAAATAACCACGAACCGTCAGAAACTGAAGACAGCCAACATACTGCATTTCGCGCGAAATCTTCCAGACCTGACAGGTGCAGGTGGTTTATCAACCATTCATTTTTAGCTACCGAGATTAATCCGTGAAGCCTGTACATGTAATCATGATCGTACTTTTCTCTCTTTTATTCCCTTAGTTATTCACTTTACCAGAGAAGGAATAATTATTAAATACATATTATATTCACTATTTATTAGGTCAAGTATAGATTTCAAATGTTGTATGCAGAGCCCTCTTTTAGAGAAGCCTAGAATTAATATTCTTTGTGTGAGAGCGATTTGTTGTCAGTTTGTGTCAACGAACCCACCTCCCACGCCAATAACCAATGAGTGTTAAATTACTTCCAGGCCATTGGTCTACACCCTCTTCTGCTCCTCCCCTCGTGACAGACAGGTTTAGCAAAGGTGCAGTACCTCTTAATGCTCGGTAGATGGCATTGCACTTTACTTTCTGTGCTGCCACGAGCCAGGCTGCATTCGGCACTGAGTCCTGTTTATTTCCCCATAGCCAGTGACGGGAGAGGTTATGAAAAGGATCGTAAATTGAACTGCGCATGCGTCAACCGTGCCGCTTAGACCGTACCACGACATATCACAGGCGGGAAGATGGAATCAATGATCATACTCTACGGACGGAATATTTAAACTACTAAGTAATTTGAAACTAATTAAATACCAGTATTAAACTGTAGGCGTTTGAAATTATTCTTTCAGGACTATGAATAATTCGTTTTCTCGTTGAGGGTAGTGCCATGGCACGGTGGCACTACGCCTAGAGCCGCCCCTGCTTATAAATAGGCCAACTTGCGAGTAAATGCAATTTACACAGCAGTAGATCAGTTCCCGGACCTCTTGATTCACAGACCAACACGTAATTACATATGGATTCTGTTAAAACGAGTCATATTGATAAGATTAGCAGCAGAGTATCAAAAAGGCAGTGCGAGAGTAGAAAAATCAAGTAGGCAGTGAAGAAAAAAAAGACAGTCTTGGAATTGTTATGTTATGTTATGTTAAAAAACACTTTACGAGCCTTACAGTAGTTCGTAAATAAAAAGATTTTTGTGTGTCTATGAATGTCCAGAGGGATACGATTCAACTGGCAGTGCGTCTTACACACTTCCGTCCGATCCACTTCTGTCCCATTTTTCAAAATCACTCCCACAAAAATATCCAGCAACCTAGTGGAAAGATGTTACACATCAAAATTACGATTTTTGACTTACCGGTAATGCTTTTCAGCTCCGACGGATTCAATTAGCTTTCCTGCCCAATCCAGATGGTACAATAATTTCTCCTAAATATTCGAAGAACAGCATGTGTAAGGTTTCCAGGTTAGTAGCTGTGAGTGTTATTCCGCACCCAACTTAATTGACCAAATGAAAAGCAATCCTAATACATTACAATGAGGCAGACACTCGACAGCCGAAGAGAAAGAAACTGTGGTTGTCTTTGCCAAGAATGCTCGGCATGTTGTTTGAGGGTGGTATCATGGTGTCAGCTCACAATACAGCTGAATGGAGAAGCCGAGCCAAGGTGATTGAGGGTGTCACTTGTCTGGCTCTCTGCCTGCCTGCTCAGCCTTACAACACACTCACGGTGTGAAAAAACATGGTCACTGAGCTGCTAGAACATCGATATCTCCAAGTGCTTTGGAATATAAAAACTACTTCGAGTTATCGAACATTTGAGAGATAGGAATACATGAAACAAGTGAAGAACTAAATGGCCTACTTGTGTTAATTGCCTCTATCAACATACAAAATTTCAGTTTGATTGCTGTAATATCTTTGAAAGTAAACTTATTATGTTTTAAAAAAATAATTTAACGAATAAAGACGTTTTTCTTAAAACTAACAATGATGTTCATAAGCATAACACAAGACAAGACAAACATTAACATTTCATACGCACACACAAGCATAAAAGGAACTTTTCACACAAGAGTTAAATTATACAATAAACTACCCCAGCATAGAAAATTTGCCCCAAAACTAAAAACCTTCGAAATAAAGTTAAAAGCTTATCTGCAGTGTCATGGTTTTTACTCTGTAGTTGAATATCTTAGCGTATAGGAGCGATGAAATCTATAATTATATTTTACTTTTCTATTTCAATTGTAATACCTAGCTGTAAGTTATTGTATTTTTAGAATTAAGTTTTCATATTGTGATAATAGAGTAAGGTGTAAATAGTTGACCAATAAGATTGTAACTCTTAAGATCTGTTATTATAATAAGTTATAAATAGTTATTGTATTAGTAATATATACCTGTAAATTCTTTTATTTTATGGATGTAAATTCTGACGTGTCCTATATCAAAATTGTATTGTATACATGTAATTGATCAAATGGATAAATAAAAATCTAATCTAATCTAATGGATTCGAAGATGTTGAGAACCGTCTAAATAATTCGGATGGTCGCATTTGTAGGATTTTTATACAGTGTGGTCCACCAGCCCCTTATTTTCTTGGAGGAAGGCAACCCAACTAACGCGTATATCACAGTCATCCTAAAAACATTAGTACCTGCTCCTTTACGTCCATTGTACAACTTTACCGTTGAGTACATCCTCGCGAATATAGTAGAAATCAATAGTGGCAGTGTTCTAAAATGACCTCAAATATAATGCATGATTGAAACGATCAGAGCTCCGAATAACACCTTCTTACGTTTGGACAGGAAGTGTCTACGAATAGATTCAATACGTGCCAGCAATAGACCATGGTTCTCGGTAGATATGGTGGCTAAATCAAGAATTGCTAGAGTAGCGTCAACGAAGTCGCATTGTAGTAGGTTCGAACCTTGAACTGGTACATTTTTTGTTTTGCTTAATGTCGTTTATTGTGGATGTATTATGAACGCATCTATCTGTTCCAACGAGTGATTTTTTATTTGGTCCACAAAAGGACCGTACTTATCCGATGGTACCCAACCAGATTGGACGACGACA
This sequence comes from Meconema thalassinum, assembly GCA_946902985.2. NCBI lineage: Eukaryota > Metazoa > Arthropoda > Insecta > Orthoptera > Tettigoniidae > Meconema > Meconema thalassinum. The sequence continues at coordinate 125,526,983 of OX336398.1, forward strand.
TAATGATCTGTAGAACAAATTCAAGATAGCAAGTGTTCGAAATTTTTACCACTTTTGTTTAAAGGAAAACTCCGACTCACTCAGACGACCCACATAACAAATAGATTTGTTATGTGGGTAGGCTCACGAATAAATACATCAGACCGAAACTATAATTTCTTTCAACGGCGTCTGTGCGAAAAGCGCTTGCTATACATTTACAGTAATAGTTAGTGAGGTTTTAATGGGCGGAACTACGAGGTCATCTGCCCCAAACATACAGTAAATACAGATAATTATAACATTATTGGTTTTACGTCCCTTTTAACTGTTCTGGCTTTTAGATACGCCGGGGTGCCGGAATTTTGCTCCGAAGGGGATCTTCAACGTGCCAGTAAATCTACTGACACGGCTCCCTCGCATTTGCGCACCCTCAAATGCCAGCTGACTGCGCCAGGATACGAACCTGCAACCTTGGGCACAGCAAGCGAGAACGTTACCGCTGAGCCTCGCAGCAAGGCAGTAAATACAGAACGTGTCATATTATTATAAATATTGAACTATTAAAATTCTAATTATCACGAATAGAGTCGCCACCGTTGCGTAGTAGTCAGCGTGATTAGCTGCCACCCCGGACGTCCTGGGTTCGATTCCTGGCTCTGCCACGAAATTTGAAAAGTGGTAAGAGGACTGGGTCAGGGTCTATCAGCCTCGGGTGGTCCAAATAAGTAGAGAGGGTTCGATTCCCACCTCAGCCATCCTCAAAGTGGTTTTCCGTGGTTTCCCACTTCGACTTCGGGCAATTGCCGGGATGTTACCTACCGTACGGCCACGGCCGCCTCATTCCCTCTTCCTTTCCTATCTCTCCCGATCTTCCCCTCCCTTCCCACCCCTCAAGAGGACCCTGTTCGCTTTGCAGGCGAGGCCGCCTGGGCGATGTGCTGATCCCACCTTCCCAGTTGTATCCCCAAGAAGAGATGTTTCAAGCTCCAGGACACTGCCCGTAGAGACAAGAAAATAACTTTCCCTATCGTCTTCGTAGATAATGTGAACAAAACCAAGTTGAAATCTTGCTGAACGAGGTAGGGAGGGTATAATAAAATAGTTAAAAGAATTTTAAAAAATCTGCCGTTGGATAGACTTGAACCCGGGATCTTCGAAAGAGCGAGCGGGCGCATTAACACTTGCACACATTTCCAACACACTCTGGAGATTTTTGTTGCGCTTCTTATTAACGCGTATGGTAAAATATTCAATTATTACAGTTAGATCTTAAATATTAATTGTAATGCATTCATTCCGTACCAGGCATGTTTTCTATTTTACTTAAAGCAAGTTTCGCGACCGCTTTGCGTTAATAAGGCGAAAGAACTGCAAATAATGCCCTCGAACGACAGCCCTTCGGTTTTATTTCATACAACTTAGCGTACAAAATGCTAGCGTGTGATACACTTCGGTCATACATGCAGGTGTACTGACGAAGAGAACAGAATCATACAGGATTTTGTACGAGCGATCACAGCAGCTTCCTTGCCAGCGAGTGTCGTGTGATACGGGCCTAAAGATATGCTAAGACTTTTTGTTAAAATTTAATAACAAAACAAGATGTTCGGTAAAGAACATATAGCCTACTTTCTCCTAAATGCATGGGTATTGGTATAACTCTTTGTCCTTTTCAAGGAGTATAATTGAATGTTGCTTGTAGTAGCTTCTTGAAATACAACGTGGTATACGGATATTATACATGAATATGATGTGCCCTTTGTAAGTGCTACCTCTGAAAAAAATATCATTCAATACGGTTTCACCGTGTTTGAATTGATATGGGGAATCGATTTGCACACATACATGGCCGCTATCTGCAAGCTATTGGGCTGATGACCTTGTAGTTAAGTCAAAAGATGCTTCCCACAAAAAGGTAAGTTGTTGAAAATTTTGGTAGAGATCAAATGATTTGGTTGGTGGTAATTTGATTTAAGCTTTTAACATTTGAGTGGCCGCCATTCCGTTTCCGTCAAGATGGCGGCGATATAAAACATGACACTGAGGTGGCCTTTGCTAGTGCTACCTCTGTACCAAACGTCGTTCCATTCGGTTTTACCGTGTTTGAAAAGATAGGGGGAATCAATTTGCACACATACATGGCCGCTATCCGCACATTATTGGCCCGATGACCTTGTAGTGTGGTCAAAAAATTCTCTATACAAAAAGGTATGATGTTGCAAAATTTGGTAGAGATCGGATGATTAAGTTAGTCTTAATTTGATTTAAGCTTTGAACATTTGGGTGGCCACCATTACGTTTCCGTCAAGATGGTGGTGATATAAAACATGACACTGAGGTGTTCTACGCTAGTGCTACCTCTGTACCAAATTTCGTTCAATTCGGTTTCACCGTGTTTGAATTGATAGGGGGAATCGATTTGCACACATACATGGCCGCCATATGCAAACTGTTGGGCTGATGATCTTGTAGTGTGGTCAAAATATGCTTCCAACATAAAGGTATGTTGTTGCAGAATTTGGTAGAGATCAGATTATTAGGTTGGTCGTAATTTATTTAAGCTTTTAACATTTGGGAGGCCGCAATTACGTTTTCGTCAAGATGGCGGCGATATAAAACATGACACTGAGGTGTCCTTTGCTAGTGCTACCTCTGTACCAAATTTTGTTCAATTCGGTTTCACCGTGTTCGAATTGATAGGGGGAGGGGGCAGACATTCAGAGTACACACACTGACACACACACAGACAGACACACAATTTTTGGCCCTGTGTAGATCTCATAAGTCTACTTTCATTTTTTGCAAAAATCGAAAATATGCTAATAATAGACTACCATGGGAATTTCTAAGGAATACGTATACTTCGATGCAAGCACTGGCGATCAGAATATCCTTCGATATGTTGTTGTTTTGTTTCAATTGAGGGGCTAGAACATCGCGGTCATTTAGCCCCGTTTACTTGGGTGTGTGTGTAGAATTTATCTGATAACGTGAGTTATTGCGGGCTTGTAATGATGTGTATATTTGCAATTAAGGATTGGGAAGGAGGCGGCCGTGGCCTTAAGATAGAATCCGTCCCGGAATTAGGCCGGAGTAGAAGTGGGAAATCACGGAAAACCATTTCCAGGGTGGCTGAGGTGGGAATCGAACCACTTCTTCTCATATTTGCTTCACGAGGCTACGTGTACCCAATTTCAGCCCTCATACAAGTATTACATTTCTTGGCAGAGCTGGGAATCGAACCCGGACCTCCGGAGCAACACTTCTATATGTTATGTTAATATTCATGTCAGTTTTTTAAATTTTCTGCCATTAGAGGTCACGTGTCATAACGTACCAATTCGATGGTTTTCTCTTTATAAATCAACAAAATTCAACGTACTCTTCACAAAAATACGTCTTAAGGCAATAAATGTGGCATGTAGTTACATCCCGACTAAAATGGAATGTGGGCTTTCGTTCAAAAAAGTATTCCTACTACTGGGTTCGAAGCAGCGTTCTACCCACTCGCGCACACCACGTACGGTCAGGCTTTAACCCTCTCAGCCACGAACACATGGTACACACCGCACGCTAAACGTGCTGTAGTTACTGTAGCCGTCCCACCTCAAACGTTTAAGTCCATCTCAAAGTCTTCAATCACGGTTTATGGTGTTGATTTAACTTTCTACTATTACAGATCACGTGGCGTAAGCTATTAATTCGATAGCATTACGTGTATGTGTGTTATTTCAAGGAGCAGTAAGTCGTATGTTAGTAGAATGGGCCATAGTATTTGGCGGGGAAAAGTTTAAGGTCGGTTTTTCTTTGCTATACCCATGACCCAATTACATTGCTGTCACACAGTCAGAGCGCAGAGCAATATCGACCATCGGGAGAAATGCGATGTTAGTTGGGTTTCATAAAACTAAATAATAAGGGGCGGGTAGACCACACTGTATATGTAGGCCATAAAGTTATGTACTATTACATGAAGATTATTGCGTAGGTGTAGGCCTATTATTCAAAAGTTGACTTCGATCGCATATTAGGCCACAAGAAATAAAAACTTAATTTTAAAATTTCGCACAACCACCATTTTGAGGTTATGAAAACAATTGAACTAAATTAGATGTCAGTGCATTACAATGTATATAAACATTTGCTGTACCAAGTTTCACTGCGTTCGGATGGTTAAAATCGCAAGAAAAGTCTATTTAAATGTTTCAACTTCACTTGGTCACATGTTATTTTGTACTTAGCAGGTTTTTTGAAAGTAACATAGGTAACATTCCAGTCAAGCCCTGGGGTGATATCGGTAATAGTTTCGGAGATATATAATGCCGGTGAAATATTTCGCACAGCCGCCATGTTGGATTGGTGATACGTAATAACCTAATAACATTTGAAGGGCACGGACGAGGTCAGACAAAATAGTACTATGACCTTACCGCGTTTCACTGAAATCGCTCGTGCCGTTTAGAAGTTATTAGGGGTGGTGTATTCTCTGGAATACACTGTAAGACAGAGTAAGCTTTTGATTCTCTTTGCTTTAGTTCATCCCTTCCTTTTTTCGCAAAACACCAACAGTGATCTCCTGATTTCTCTTTGTTGGTATATGTTTCTTACACTACATGTAAGTTTGTTCTAGATATATATCTTCCATGACCCACCTAGCGTCATCTAGCAGCGAATTTAGGAAGTTCCTCAATTTTTCCCTGCACAAGTGGACTTCCTTACCAATCTAGCCACCAGATCTCGTCGCTATCGCCAGCTATCATCTCCGTGATCAAGAGAACTTCGTCTACTTTTTCACCCACCAGGCTGCACTAGTGACATCTGCTATCAACTCTTTGAAGACCATTTCATCAAGAAAATTTATTTCTGTTACGTTGACTATTCTTATATGTATTCCTTTTGTCTCCTACCCCCACTCTTTTCCCTTCCCTGGTTTCTCCGCGCTCCGTTGAGCTGGCCTCACTTGTGCGTCTGAAGTCAAACCAGTCGGTTGGAGCTTAACTAAAGCTCGCCTCCTCTACTCTAGAGGCAAACTTTTAAATTCGACGCCATGTTCGAGTTTTAGAATCAACCGTCAACAGCAACATCGCCTTCTTCATGAAGCAAAGATAAGTACCGACTTCATGTTTTAACCACATTCTCATCGCTTTTAAAAGGCTCCATGCTTTTATTTGGATTTTATAGACAGTGAAAATTGCTACATGTGATAAAAATAACTGCTTTCAAGAGATCTTCTTGATCAAACTCGAACTATCAAGTCTAACTTTCAAAATGAAAGATTTTCTGAGATGCTATCTCACATCGAGGGATATTTCTAAAATACCCACTGTCTATATAATCTAGTTTTCCGCCGAGGGATTCTCTACCCAATTTAAACAACTCATCATTGCTCTGGAACCTTCCAGAACCTACACTCTATCTACCAGTTATACTGTCATGTATTTTCCACTTGATATGGGAATACTTTCTTCGCTGAGAAACTTATGTGGGATAAACTTCTAATCCATTTAAACTGTCTTCCTACGTGGGAAATTTTCTGCCGTATTTAACTGCCGCCCATAGAAACTACAACTCATAATTCTCTCAAGCCAAAACTCAACTTTTACATAACTGCAATAACTTTTCTTTCCATAAACTTTTTGTGCTACTACAGTGAACTTTCAACTATATCAACAGACTATAGTGAAAACAGTGCCTGTTCAACTTTTCATCCGCGTCGCGATCGTCCGAATGCAATAAATACGGCCATGAACACTCTTCCACAATCCCATTTGATCTTTCCCAAACCCTTTACCAACAAACTAAAATAATAAAATTGTTACTTTAGGCCTTTTTTTAATGAGGTGTCACTCTCAATAAGTGCCCTCCCTTACTTGCTCCACGTACAACGAATTAATGTCTGTAAAACTTTGTGTCTAGTACACGCCTTAAAGTATATTGTTTCTCCCTTCTAATGAGGGAATCCAATTCTTTCTACTCAAAAGTGAGTTATCTCTAGGTTTCACGAAAGGGAAATTTGCCCCATTTTTCTCGTGATCCCTACTTAAACATCGGAGTTCTAGAAACTTCCTTTCAATTTTTCTCTTCAGGCTTCACAATAAGTGACCTGCCCTATTTGTATAATCGCCAAATGTTGCTCTGTATTAATACAAGAAGTTATAGAAACTTCTATTTCATTTCTTCCTGTTTTTTGTTGTTGTTACTTTCGAAGTTGTTATTTGTTCATATTTCTAAGATACCTATCTAGAAATCCTTAAAGTACACACCTTGTACTTGATTTATTGTTTAACTTTAATTACGACAATTATCTTTAAATTTCCCATTTGTTAATCTTAACAATATTTCAAAATCTTACGAAGATTTTAAAGCATATAAAAGGTTTAAAACCCAAAAATTGTAAATTGCCTGGTGCAAGCTTTAAATGATTTAGGAGGTCTGCGACCCCAATTGTTTACAAAATCAAAATTATATATTTGTTATATAAACTACTTCTTTTTACATTGTTAAATAAATTAACATTTGTTCTTTTGATTTATCATTTCTCTAACATAACGGTTAGGCAAGATCCTGTCTTCCCTGACTCTTCTTAGGTTTATGCCCTCTTTAATAAAAAGAAATCCATTGATAATGTTTTCACTACTTGTTGCATTTGAGCAAGAACTCTTATTAAAGTCTCTCTTAGCTTTGATAGCTAATTCTAACTGGCCAGTAAGGCAAGCACAGCTCGCTACGCCAGCTTCCTGCTTGTGGAGATTTTCTCTACCACTTATGGTTGGTTTTTCAAAATTTAAGTGTTTCTCATTATCTAAACTTTTAGTCGGCGCCTTGCTGGGTAAAAGCTTAGTCATTTCTAAATGCAACTATTGGTACTCTTACCAAAATTATTCCCAAGGGTATAATTGCTTTATCCCTATCCTTCTTGGAAGCATCCGGTCGCTCTTTAGAAATTCTACAATTTCAAGAAATAAAATATCACGGCTGATTCAAATTATTTGTATACTTCAAAATACTTGTTTAGAAACAAACTCCTTTGAACAGATACACAATAAATCTGTTACTCTTTGTCTTGCCAGACCACCACCCTTCCCCATAGTAGGCATATTTATGCTTGAGAGGGAATACGCTATAGCAACTTTCTTGCGAATGGCCCAAGTTCCAGCTGCGTTTCCTGTTAGCTTCGCCCAGGTCCCTACCCACTTTAGGTATCGGAAAGCGGATTTGCAGTGGCAGCTGCCTTTGAGTATACTTAAAGTTAAAATTATAACTTCTGTTGGACTCTCGTCCTATTTCTCCATCCTTTTTCTCCAGTCCGAAACCCACTTCTTTTTCTTCATCATCTTCCCTTGGGGGTTAGGTTATTCCCAAGCTAATAATCTACCCAAGAGGGGTGGGGGGAGCACAAACACACACATATGGATAAAAGGTGATCTCATAAGCCTATTTTCTCATAAATGAAAATAGATATACTAACTAGGATTAAATAATGTTGCTGTGCAAATATTGCAGATAGATTTCGATTAACTTTAGTGTGTGTATTTTCTGTTCCTTTCAAAAACGCGACTCCTGCATAGCGCTATAAATCTTGTGTTTATTTATTTATTTATTTATGTTGTGAACATTACAGGAAGCCCCAATTACATTGCTCACTACTAGAATTAGATAATATACAACAATATATAAATAGAAATACAAAAAATACATAAAGAGAAGATATAGATAGAGATACACGTTATAAATAAGAAGAAAAGAAGGGTTAGGTATGAGAAGGAAATGGGCTGAATACAGTACAATATATTACAAGACATCTTGCAGTTTATCACAGGACGCTGCAAACTAGTTTTCTGACATACTGAAAAAATCTAAGTCAAGATGATGAACTTTATTATACTGTAGTGGGATAAAATTCTGTTAATCGGCGAGTTTTTATGTTTGTGTGAACTCTCGGAATAAAGAAAATGTTTCGGAATGTTTCGTAACTAACGACCCACCCCGGCTTCGCCCGGTATCTTAAACGGTCTACCCAGCGTAAGCTTAAAAGGCGCACGGACGGCAGGTTTATCTTCCACTCAATTTATTGAAATCGTTACTGCTCGGCCTCCTTTCGTCGTAAATGAAAGTTTTTCTACAGAAACCTTCCTCGAGAAATCCTTTACAAAATGGTGAAACCCGATTCAAAATCCATCCAGTGGTTCTCAAGATTACCCGTTACATCCAAGAATCGGGGACTGGCTGGTATTCCGAACTTAATGAGCTGCTAACAGAAATACACAGTCCAGGTGAACTTCGAGTTAAAGACACATACTTTATGTCTGGGGAACAAAATAGCATTCGATATATCGAAATATTCGACTAATAGAAATTCAAATTACAGAAAAATCTTGTCATATACATTGTGGAAAACTTCGCCTGGAAAATAAAAATACTTCGAGATATAGAAGTTAGACTTACAGACGTTAGACTTCCAGAAGAAGCGCCGACCAGTAAGTAAGTAACACTGGATCGTAGGCATTGGTCTCCCTGTGGCTAAAGGAGGGATGGCGGTTGACTGTGATTCGAGAGGACTATACAATACAAAGGCAGCAGTAGCAGCACAGTAGCATTCAACAACCACACTTGTGGTGGGAGAATTATAGCGTATTCTTCTCTAATCCAATCCAATTTCCGCCTCCACTTAGCCCCAGACCATTTCTCCTAAATGACTGGAGAAGGAGACAGGACGTGCTCAAGGAAATCGACAGTTCTCAACAAGACCCTGTGCACGCGACATCTTATTTCTTTCTCTCTTGTTCTCCAAATTAGAGCCTAAATCACCCCCACGTCTTAGATTAATAAGCTAATTATCGAGAGCAGGGATCGGCAAACAGTCGGCCACATTCGACCGATCGATAGTAAAGCACTTCAGAGAATCTCTATAAATAACGTCGGCTGGCTGAATTTTGGAAATTTACGCCCCTCGACGTGAGAAACAATATTCTGACCCTGAAAACCAATTTTCAATGCCCTAAAACGGACAGATTCGGAGATATTCCCAGAAAACTATCTTAACTCTGGTTGGTTCCTTAGTTTAAGGGCTGCGACAACGCGGTCATGTAGCCCCCTGTACTTTGGGTGTGTGTAGAATCTGTCTGACAACCGGTGTTAATTGTGATGGCTGTATTAGTATGTGTTATCTGTAATTCAGGTAAGGACTGCAGACGATCAATTTCAACTAGTTTCTACTTTTGCTACCAAATGCTACCGTCAACGACACCTAGCTGTGAACTTGCCTACTAGATGCCACCGCAACCAGCATCTAACGTCGAATGTTGTAACTTAGAGCGTTAATCAAATCTAACCTACAAATTTTTGCTTTACACAAGTGTAGTTAGTGGAAGGTTCTTTTACATGCCATAAATAAATAAATAAATAAATAAATAAATATATATATATATGACATCTAAGACATGATTCCTAGCAGCACGCGGTGGCTCCCGGCCACTAGCTTTCATAGCGATCACTTTCAGCAAAGCAGCTTGGTAGACAAACTACCACATTCCAAATACACACATCAAAAAAAGTTTTGCATCACCTCGGTTCCAAGAGTTCCGGAACCTTTAAATACAAAGGGAATAGAGATCAACACAAACAACATTTCAGCTCGTTTTATTGCTCATGAGACCCACACATTGCATGTTGTACCATCATACAGCTAGACTTTCAGCATTTGTGGTCCAGATTGCAGTACACACCACTACCTCTAATACCCAGTAGCACGTCCTCTTGCATTGATGCATGCCTGTATTCGTCGTGGCATACTATCCACAAGTTCATCAAGACACTGTTGGTCCAAATTGTCCCACTCCTCAACGACAATTCGGCGTAAATCTCTCAGAGTGGTTGGTGGGTCAAGACGTCCATAAACAGCCCTTTTCAACATATCCCAGGCATGTTCGATAGGGTTCATGTCTGGCGAACATGCTGGCCACTGTAGTCGAGCGATGTCGTTATCTTGAAGGAACGCATTCACAAGATGTGCACGATGAGGTCGAGAATTGTCGTCCATGAAGACAAATGCCTCTCCAATATTCTGCCGATATGGTTGCACTATGGGTCGGAGGATGTCATTCAGGTATCGTAAAGCCGTTTCGGAGCCTTCCATGACCACCAGTGGCGTACGTCGGCCCCACATAATGCCACCCCAAAACATTAGGGAACCACCACCTTGCTGCACTCGCTGGACAGTGTGTCTAAGACGTTCAGCCTGACCAGGGTGCCTCCAAACACGTCTCCGACGATTGTCTGGTTGAAGGCATATGCGACACTCATCGGTGAAGAGAACGTGATGCCAATTCCGTGGGGTCCATTCAGAATGTTGTTGGGCCCATCTGTACCGCGCTGCATGGTGTCGGGGTTGCAAAACTGGACCTCGCCATGGACGTCGGGAGTGAAGTTGCGCATCATGCAGCCTATTGCGCACAGTTTGAGTTGAAACACGACGTCCTGTGGCTGAACGAAACGCATTATTCAACATGGTGGCATTGCTGTCAGGGTTCCTCCGAGCGGCAATCCGTAAGTAGCGGTCATCCACTACAGTAGTAGCCCTTGGGCGGCCTGAGCGAGGCCTGTCATCGACAGTTCCTGTATCTCTGTACCTCCTCCATGTCCGAACAACATCGCTTTGGTTCACTCTGAGACGCCTGGAAACTTCCCTTGTTGAGAGCCCTTCTTGACACAAAGTAACAATGCGGACGCGATCGAACTGCGGTATTGACCTTCTAGGCATGGTAGAACTACAGACAACATGAGCAGCGTACCTTCGTCCTGGTGGAATGACTGGAACTGATCGGCTGTCGTACCCCCTCCGTCTAATAGGCCCTGCTCATGCATGGTTGTTTACATCTTTGAGCAGTTTTAGTGACATCTATGAACAGTCAAAGGGACTGTATCTTGGATACAATATACACAGTCAACGTCTATATGCCGGAGATCTGGGAACCGAGGTGATGCAAAACTTTTTTTGATGTGTGTATTAAGATTTGAAAGTTGTTCCAATTGAACATCGTCGTTGCCGGGTGCAAGCTTTGTTATTCGACACCCAAGGGGTAGCTTGGGAGTCTAATTTCGTTGTTCCTTGAAGCACTATGAAAGTCAAGGAGGTTAGATATCTAAGCTCCTTGAACACTATAGCGCTTTCTAGTAGAGAAATGAGGAACTTTGTGTTGGCGGAAACTCCCGAGATTAATTTTGCCATGATGAACACGGCCTACTGAATTCAAATGGGTTCTTTGACATGCCAACATCGTATGACATGGTGTCGCAATTTTTCAAAAATCACTTACCACGGCCAGGAGCGAATATTAACACAGATTTTGAAATTATCACAAAACGGTGCCAGCGATGTGTACCAGTAAATGGCGAACATTTTCAGCACCAGCTGTGAACTAGGTAAGTACAAATTCCTATACTCAATGACTCAGTGCCGTGCGGGGCGCCGCATAATGGCAAAGTGCGTGGCGGGAGACAGGCTCGCGGCACGGGCGAGTGGGCAAGCGAGGGTCTCCGCCAGATACAAAATAAACTCTCTGTATTTATGTATTTATTCATTTATTTATTTATTTATTTATTTATTTATTTGCTGACGGTACACAACAGGGCTCAGTGTACACCCCAATAACAGTGCACCTTCACAGTAAAATACATTTCCAGGTATATCTACATCATTAATATCTAAATGTAATTCTTAAAACTAGGAAGTTCACACAGAACAAAATGCATTGTATTAAAAAACTTAATCTAAATATAATATAAGAACTAAATCTAAATTTTATCTAATAATAATAATAATAATAATAATAATAATAATAATAATAATAATAATAATATCGTATGGCCTCGGGTGCCGGGTGCAAGCTTTGTTATTCGACACCCAAGGGGTAGCTTGGGAGTCGAATTTCGTTGTTCCTTGAAGCACTATGAAAGTCAAGGGGGTTAGATATCTAAGCTCCTTGAACACTATAGCGCTTTCTAGTAGAGAAATGAGGAACTTTGTGTTGGCGGAAACTCCCGAGATTAATTTTGCCATGATGAACACGGCCTACTGAATTCAAATGGGTTCTTTGACATGCCAACATCGTATGACATGGTGTCGCAATTTTTCAAAAATCACTTACCACGGCCAGGAGCGAATATAAACACAGATTTTGAAATTATTACATAGAGAACTAAAAATAACTTTAATTACTAGGGAACAGGCCTATCCACATATATACATTGTTGCTTCTGTTTAACGTGATAGTTAATTCTATTTCAAATATGAATTAGAGTGACTGGATTATAATTTCCAAGAACGGTCTAATTGAGAGACAGAAATCTAGTTTCCAGTTTACACGAACCGCATCGTTGTAAATACCGCAAGGTCTCCATACAGATGAATTGTTATGTCAAGTAGTATTTGTTGTGTCCTTCTTGAATGTTATTGTTATCTTGTAGTTAAGCGAGGGATGTTGAAATTTAGGAGCGATAGGAAAAAATGAGTTATCAATTTGACCGTTAATAACTTTATGTTCGACTCTGACTATTATATGTCAGAAAACTGTACTATAAAGAGGCACATTATAACACTATTATTCATTATGAAACAGTTTCTCCCACCAATCACAGCTCATGAAACAGTAGTTTGACCAATTAGATTATTAGATGCGCTGAGTTCCACGGCCTTCTAATTTAAATTTCACTGCCTGGCCTAGTGTCATAGTAGGGTACCCGAGGAGGCCATGGTCAAATACAAGGCATTCTCTGCGTCTCATACGCTCTGTTCAGTACATAAAACTGGCGAAATCTCGACAGATATTTATGAATATTTATGTTCGAAAATAAAATAGTTATAATAATTATCGTCGAACATAAACAGCCGTATGCAACTCGCCTATAATGGTAATTAAGACACTCGTATGGAAATTATGAAACTCGCACACGCTCGTTTTATAAACATACTAAGTTCACCGTAGGGTACCATGTGTGGGTAATTGCCCGTTATTTTGAGGTGCATTTCTTGATAAAGAAATGGAACATATTTATCTGTATACACAGACTTTTCTTTTTTCTCATTTCTCTTGATGTAAACTCGCTATCTGGACTGTCAGTTACCTGTCATTGGCTGGTGACGCACTGGCTGTGATTGCCTCCCCCAACCCCCATCCTGTGTGGTCTACATTATTTTATTGACGTCGATCGATGTCACGCTTAAAACATATTGATGGAGCCTGTCCTATAATACCATCACGCCATTCAGTCGTCTCATTTTATGGAATACACACACAAATACCCCCCACTGGTCATGTGGCGTAAAACAGATTTTTAAATATAAAAAATTATAAAAAAGTGGGACAGGTAATAAATTGCGACTTCACATGACGCGGTATTTCAAGTTTCAATGGAACCGGAGAGTGTAAATCAATCAATATGATCTTTCACGATTATTATAGCAATATAGTGGCGGTTCAGCAGTGAATCAGTTGGTGACGCGCCGATATACGCGACAATATTTAAAGAGAATAATACAGTCACTGGCAAAACAAACAAAAAACAGTCAGTCTGAACATCGCCGTCTGCTATGCTCTAGCAAACGGCGATGGTCTGAAACACTAGACGTTATATCTTTTCAAATGACGCATGCTACAAATGCTACACATATTAGAAAGGCTCAGGAGGATCTCGCAAACCTCTTTAATCGTCACCCTGTATTTGAAATGAATCTAACATACTGTACACCTCGTTAAGTGTCACCCTGTATTTTGCTCTGACATCCTGCGCACCTCTTTAGGAGGCACCCTGTATTCTTATCTGGCATCTTATATATCTCTTTAGAAGACACCCTGTATTCTTGTGTGCCATCTTGTACACCTCTTTAGGAGTCACCCTGTATTCTTGTCTGACATCTTGTACACCTCTTTAGGAGTCACCCTGTATTCTTGTCTGACATCTTGTGCACCTCTTTAGGAGTCACCCTGTATTCTTCTCTGCCATCTTGTATATCTCTTTAGGAGTCACCCTGTATTCTTATCTGGCATCTTGTACACCTCTTTAGGAGTCACCCTGTATTATTTTCGCTTCGCTCGAAGCCCCAGGTCGCTCGACGGCCCAGGACTCTTTCAACAGACTCCATTAACCATTAACTTAGGCTTCCCGCGTGTCTGCATGACGTCACGCACTCGCCGTCCATTACCCATTAACTTAGGCTTCCCGCGCGGCTGCATGACGTCACCGTCTCCGTCTCCGTAACGCATAACTTTTGACTCAAGCATAACGATGAAGTCGACAAGATCATTTGAAATGATAAAACAAAAACGCAACACTTGATTGTCAACATTAAAACTTACGTATTAGCTGCATACAGACGGGAAGAGATTCTGTCTCAGATCGCCTGACGGAAGAGAAAGAGTGTGGAGGAGGGTTGGAGAAAGGTTTTCTCCTGTAACGTTTTCCTCCAGGACTGTATTCGATGGGGGTTCTGTCATGGCCTGGGCCGGGGTCAGTATGGATGCCAGGACTGAACTTTACCTAATTGAGAATGGGACTCTCACAGCTGACCGGTACATCATGGAAAACCTTGAAAACCATGTTGTACCATTTGCCACATTTGTCGGGGATGAATTTCGCCTGATGCACGACAACGCACGAGCACACACTGCCCGATGTGCCCTGCAGTACCTGCATGTGGTTGGAATCTACGCACTGGACTGGCCAGTTAGGAGCCCTGACCTCAATCCAATTGAACATGTTTGGGATATGTTGGCCACAAATGTTCGGCAACGTGCTCCTGAGACTCTCCAGCAACTTCGGGTGATTCTGCATGAGGAGTGGGAAGGCATCCCACAGGAAAGCATTTCACAAATCATCGCAAGTATGGCAGAGAGGTTACGCGAGGTGATTCGTGCTAGGGGTGGAAATACCCGTTTTTAAGTATTCAGTTCTTGTGTCAGTACACAAAGGGATGGATTAATTCTGTAATTATAAATTTTGGAACTCAGATTAACACTTTTAAACGACTATGTAATTTACTGAAAACTTAAGACCTTTCCACTTTTTTTTCTTATTCTAGAAAATTAAACAGATTTATTATTCGAAGCATCTTTTTGTATGTGAAGTGGTTTTCAAATCTTTAAAAAACAATTAATTATGCATAATTTTTACATAATAATAATTTCAGTGCAATACGTTATGAGAATAATTTAAACAAGATGTTCAGCAAAGAACATATAGCCTACTTTCTCCTAAATGTATGGGTATCTTTATGACTCTTTGTCCTCATCCCTAACACAATCACCTCTACCACAATGTATTGTTTGTTTTCTTTTATATTGATAATAAGCCAGTAAGTGTCAAAATCAATATTATATACTTAATGACGATTGAATAACAAAACTACTAACTTATTGTAATGCATTCACGTCCGTTAATCTCTATATTAAGCCAGCCTGCAAAATTAAGAATTTTCCGCCCCAATCACAGTAGGTTGGTGCTGCGACCTATCGGTGAATTAATCTTTATCTTGCACGCGTATGCACTGCCATCGTAATGTACTACGATGGCAGTGTTCTATGGGTGTTGAATGAGTAGGCAGTTTAAAGTAGCCAGGAGGGAGGCGATCCAGCTGGCAGTGTTTAAAGGTATTCGGAGCGCGATCGTGGCTAATAGTTGAACTACCAGTATTACAAAATTGCCATACTTCAGGAGGCCAGCTCAGGCATTTACACAGAGTTATGTTTGGAACAATATTACCCACATAACCCACAAGAGGACAGCACCGTACAGAGGCATTAAGAAGGCTGTGGTTAATGACAACGTGTATCTAGTTCTTCTATTCTACTTTTCCTAATGTCTTCTGTTTATGTGCGATGCTGGGACTGTGATTTTATTAATATACGAGTGTATACTTTATCCTCTCATTTGAGCTAAATGACATTTTATTCAGTATCTGTGGAAAAAGCTCGTGCACATCATTTGTAAAAGAATTCAAGAAAAAAAAACCTAACTGTAGCAGTACTCGATCCCCAGTCAACTGCGTGTCAGACTAACATGCTAGCCCAGAGCTAACCCTATCCATGACGTCAGGTGTTCTTAACTGACATATTAGATACAAACTGTTGGCAAATAATGACTTTAAATAAACGATTTCTTCACTGCAGTACATCTTCATTAAAGATCATTTCATACAAAGTTTATATTATTGTATCAGTAGGGTATATCACATACAACATACTAAAACTACTGAAATATAAGACAGGCACATGAGGACAGCTGCCATCTTGTCGTGTGACACAAACGGCTCAGCTCTTTTAAGACACTCGTACTGTATAATATTATAATATTAAATTATAATAAATAACGGATCACGACCTTCAGGATAGCTTAAACCCCCCTAGGCTCGATAATCGGAATTGGTGGGTCTTAAGCTATTGATTAAAATGGTTGCATAATTCACACGGCCGCCATCCTGAAATGGCATGGCCGATGACCTTGAATTTTGGGTGAAAGACGCGTCCTATATAAAGGTATGTTGTCACCAAATTTGGTAGAGATCGGATAATTGGTTTAGCCGTAATTTGATTTTACGTTTTGAACATTTGAGTGGCCGCCATTCTGTTATGGTAAAGATGGCGGCGATATAAAGTATGACACTGAGGTGTCCTTTACTAGTGCTACCTCTGTACCAAATTTCGTTCAATTCGGTTTCACCGTGTTCGAATTGATAGGGGGGGACAGACATCCAGAGCACACACACACACACACACACACACACACACACACACACACAGACTCACACACACACATACACACACACACACACAGACTCACACACACACACATACACACACACAGACAGACACACTTTTTTCGCCCTGTGTTGATCTCATAAGTCTACTTTCATTTTTTGCAAAATTCGAAAGTAGGCTAAAAATACAAGAGTTGCATCTTTTTTGCCGATGAGTGTATGTATGCTTCCACGAACACATCGTCTATACTGTTTTCTTTTAGGTGTTTTACCAATGTTTCAATACTAATATTTTTGCACTAGCAGTAGTGCCTGGCTTCGCCCGGTGGATTTATTTGTTTTATGGATGATAATGAATACTACTACAGAACTAGAGCGCTCAAGGATAAGGATCGGAAAGCACCAACGCTTATTGCAGCTGATAGCCTCAGTATACTGCACCAACACCATCGCCCTTATACAAGAGCATACTATAGTCATGATAACTGTTTTAAGGGCCCTAAGAAATCTTTTTGCACTAATTACTCCCAGTGACTGCAATTTATAAGCAGCGCGCCATTCTGCACCAGAACACTGGTAGGGGCGACGTGATGCAGCCCGTATTACCAGGCAACAATAGACTTAGGTATTATTGGAGCTGTTCGGGAACGCTTGTTCTTCCAACTTACTGAACCAAAATCAATCTTTATGGTTACCTGAGAGGTGTAGCCTAATGCTACATAGCCTAAACTATTCCTCTTGAATCTGGCTATCATATACAAAAATAATTTTTCGAATCCGACTGGTAGTTCCAGAGATTAGTGCGTTTAAACACACAAACAGACACAAAAACTCTTCAGCTTTATTATATTAGTATAGATTTCTTATCTTAGAATGTCAAAATGTAAAACATATTACACACGCAACACGTCGCTATTTAATGCACATGCAGCGAGCACAGTAACTGCTTGAAATGAGAGCAATGGGGATGAGTTTTCGCTGGTGAGAAGACGACTCGCTTGCTGGCTGAATTCGCATCACGGAACTCCTGTTGCCATGGTTACCGCTGACTTCCGTTCCCCCTCCGGCCTTACTCGACCTCCAAGGCAGGGGCGTTCTTGCCAGCACATTTCTGTCGCATCAGACGGCAGTAGATTCGCCACCGCGCCACCGTGCTGTTTGAAGGTCGATGTTAATGCTTTAATTGGTAATATCTATTGTAGTTTTCTTCTTTCTTCTCGTGTGGACTCCTCGAAGGCCTAGTGCATGCCTTTCTAGTCCTGCGCGTCGGAATGAGAGATGGAATGAAACTGGGGAAGGATGTGGAAGAAAGCGGCCGTGGCCTGTCAGAAGGTGCCGTCCCATCATTTCCTGGTGTTGAAAATCGGAATCCACGGATAACCATTTCAAGGACGGCCGAGGATGGGGGTCGAACCCACGCGTCTACCGAGTCAGCAGAGAGCTTGGCCCCATGACCTAACGCTGCACTTTAGCCAGCGTAGCCACTGCTGTCGGTATCTATTGTAGTAAAAGTCATGTTTAAAATCTTCTTAAATGTCAAAATATTTTTTATCATTTCTAATGATCTTGTCGACTTCATCGTTATGCTTTGGTCTACCGTTATGCGTTACGGTTACGGAGAGGAAATGTACTAAGGTTGCACTTGAGCGTATGACATGATGTTGTTCAGTGCATATGCACCGAGTCTGAGTTTACTCCTGGGCTATGGCGTTAAGCGATACGAAGACGGAGAGCGTATGCCGTCATGTTGTTCAGTGCATATGCACCGAGTCTGAGTTTACTCCAGGGCTATGGCGTTATGCGATACGGAGACGGAGAGCGCGTGACGTCATACAGCAGAGTGCACCTCCCGCTCTCCGTTCCCCGCGCGGTAAGCCTTTCGCTCGAAGCCCTCCTGAACCTTTCTAACATGTGTAGCATTTGTAGCATGCGTCATTTGAAATTATATAAAGTCTAGTCTTTCAGACTGACTGTATCTTTTTTAAATCATGGCTTATTTTGTAATAAAGCAGGCGACGTGGCGATTCAAACGCTTCAATGGAGAACCGCCACTGATACAGAGTGTTTCTAAACTCACATTACAAACTTTGAGGGCTTGTACTGGGGACCAAGTTTAGCATACCAACATCCGCCGCAGTCGTGGCGGCTTCGGTGGCCTAGTCGGTAGCATACTGAGCTTCTATGCCCAAGGACGCGGGTTCAAACCCGGCCGAAGTCGTCGTATATTTTAAGAGCGTTAAAAATCCCTAAGTATGCCTTCCTTCGGAGGGGAAGTAAAGCCAGCGGTCCCATGTCATAATAGATTTATGGCATGAAAAAGAACCTTCCACTGTCTACACTTGTGTGAAGCCAAAATGTGTTGGTTAGGATTGTTAACGCTCTATTATTTCCAACGTTCACCGCCAGGTGGTGACTGCGATGTCATCTAGTAGCCAAGTCTTAAAGCTAGCTGGCGTGGACGGTAGCAAAAGTAGGAACTACTTAAAATTATTGTCTGCAGTCCTTACTTGAATTAAAACAGATAACACACACAATGCAGCCATCACAATTAACTATAGCGGTGAGTTTTGAGGAACCAACCAACCAACCATCCGCCGCAGTCATAACCCGTGCCAGTAGGTTTTCCTTGGATTCCACAGGGGTCTCGTAAATCAAGATTTTCATGTAACCCCACAGGTATTTTATTATAGTAGTCTAGCGGTGTCAAGTCGGGTGAACGTGCAGGCCAAAGCAGTCGGGCCACCACGTCCTATCCACTGTTGTCAAAATCTGTGATGCAGATCATCTCGGACCGCAAGTGAAAAATGAGGTGGTGCGCCATTGTGCCGCAACCACACGTGTTCACGCACATGCTGTAGCACGTTGTCTAAGAACTCATGCAATACGTCTTCAAGGAATAACAAGTACACTACGCGGCACCCGCGAGATTTCGTCGAAGATGGATTATTTTTTGGGAAAAACTATTAGTTTTATACGAATGAAATTTTCGTGATATCTCTACTTTTGTTAGGTGACATTTCCACAAAATTTTGTGAAAATCCATGCTTTATATAACAAGAAGTTCCGTGACGAACTAAAGAGCCTACTTTTCTTAAAATTAAGATGCATGCCAATGATTAATCAACAATATATGAACCTATCTACAATAATGAAGAAATTAAGTTGGTAATATCGAAATGTCTAATTAGTCCAAAATATTCCTGGTATAATGTAGGCTAATAGAGCACTACAGTTGGCAGCCCTCGTGACTGAATATATTCTTAGTTCCATCTCTTAAGGTACAGAATACAAAATTAGGTTGAAGTCCAATGAACGTTACATGCAGTTAGACATTGGATCTATCAGCACGCGCAAAAGCATGTTGGCAACAATGTCATGCGTGTGCTGGTTAGAAATAATCTGAAAAACGAGGCACGTCCAGAAAGTAAGTTCCGTTTGGTAATAAAATTAAATTGTGTACAGATACAGAAAAATTATTTATTGCACAACATTCTACACCTCTTAAACTACTTTTCCACATAACTGCCGAACTTTTGAAGGCATTTGTCATAGCGTGGCACAAGTTTTTGGATACCTTCTTCATAGAAGTTTGCCGCTTATTCTACACACATCAAAAAAAGTTTTGCATCACCTCGGTTCCAAGAGTTCCGGAACCTTTAAATACAAAGGGAATAGAGATCAACACAAACAACATTTCAGCTCGTTTTATTGCTCATGAGACCCACACATTGCATGTTGTACCATCATACAGCTAGACTTTCAGCATTTGTGGTCCAGATTGCAGTACACACCACTACCTCTAATACCCAGTAGCACGTCCTCTTGCATTGATGCATGCCTGTATTCGTCGTGGCATACTATCCACAAGTTCATCAAGACACTGTTGGTCCAAATTGTCCCACTCCTCAACGACAATTCGGCGTAAATCTCTCAGAGTGGTTGGTGGGTCAAGACGTCCATAAACAGCCCTTTTCAACATATCCCAGGCATGTTCGATAGGGTTCATGTCTGGCGAACATGCTGGCCACTGTAGTCGAGTGATGTCGTTATCTTGAAGGAACGCATTCACAAGATGTGCACGATGAGGTCGAGAATTGTCGTCCATGAAGACAAATGCCTCTCCAATATTCTGCCGATATGGGTGCACTATGGGTCGGAGGATGTCATTCAGGTATCGTAAAGCCGTTTCGGAGCCTTCCATGACCACCAGTGGCGTACGTCGGCCCCACATAATGCCACCCCAAAACATCAGGGAACCACCACCTTGCTGCACTCGCTGGACAGTGTGTCTAAGACGTTCAGCCTGCCCAGGGTGCCTCCAAACACGTCTCCGACGATTGTCTGGTTGAAGGCATATGCGACACTCATCGGTGAAGAGAACGTGATGCCAATTCTGTGGGGTCCATTCAGCATGTTGTTGGGCCCATCTGTACCGCGCTGCATGGTGTCGGGGTTGCAAAGCTGGACCTCGCCATGGACGTCGGGAGTGAAGTTGCGCATCATGCAGCCTATTGCGCACAGTTTGAGTTGAAACACGACGTCCTGTGGCTGAACGAAACGCATTATTCAACATGGTGGCATTGCTGTCAGGGTTCCTCCGAGCGGCAATCCGTAAGTAGCGGTCATCCACTACAGTAGTAGCCCTTGGGCGGCCTGAGCGAGGCCTGTCATCGACAGTTCCTGTATCTCTGTACCTCCTCCATGTCCGAACAACATCGCTTTGGTTCACTCTGAGACGCCTGGAAACTTCCCTTGTTGAGAGCCCTTCTTGACACAAAGTAACAATGCGGACGCGATCGAACTGCGGTATTGACCTTCTAGGCATGGTAGAACTACAGACAACATGAGCAGCGTACCTTCGTCCTGGTGGAATGACTGGAACTGATCGGCTGTCGTACCCCCTCCGTCTAATAGGCCCTGCTCATGCATGGTTGTTTACATCTTTGAGCAGTTTTAGTGACATCTATGAACAGTCAAAGGGACTGTATCTTGGATACAATATACACAGTCAACGTCTATATGCCGGAGATCTGGGAACCGAGGTGATGCAAAACTTTTTTTGATGTGTGTATATTGGACGGCGTAATTTCTTAAGTGTCTCGCAGTAAGCATCTGCGTTGATTGTTTGACCACACGGTAAGAAATCAATGAGTAAGATGCCTTTCCAGTCCCAGAACACTGTGCACATCATTTTCCGAGGTGTCAAGATTTGTTTCGGCTTAACCTTTGCTGGGGATGAAGTGTGTCTTCATTCCATTGATTGCCGCTTACCTTCAGGGGTGTCGTAAAAAAACCAAGTTTCATCTCCTGTGACTATCTGTGTCAGAAATTCTTCGCCGCCTTCATTGTAACGGGTCAAAAACTGAAGTGCATTACCCATCCGTTTTGTCTTGTGTTGCTCCGTAAGAATCTTTGTTACCCAACGTCGGCAAAGTTTACAAAAGTTCAGTTTTTCGGTAACGATTTCATGAATTAGTGATCGTGAGATTTGGGGAAATTCCATAGCGAGAGCACTAATTGTAAACCTGCGGTTTTTCCGGATCTTGTCATCAATCGCGTGAACCAGTTCTTCTGTAACCAAAGATGGACGCCCACTTCGTTCTTCATCGTGCACTTCACTACGTCCTTCATTGAACTGTCGGACCCATCTTCTCACCATTGAATCACTCATCGCATTTTGTCCATACACTTCGCCAATTTGCCGATAAATTTCAATTGGTTTCACTTTCCTAGCATTCAGAAAACGAATCACAGATCTGATTTCACAAGCGGCGAGATTTTCAATCAACACCGACATTGTACGAGTAAACATGCACAACAACGCGTACGTGGCTGACAGCGCTCTCCAAATGGCGCACGTTTCTTCTCCTTGATACAGAGCGTCTACCGCGCATATGCGGAACTGCGCTGCAGCGGAACGTACAACTACACAAGAAAAGTGGAACAGTAATTTAAAAAGTATAAAATTAGCCATGAAAAAGATGTAATCACATTTTAAAAGCTTTTCACGCATTAGGACACACATCTGAAACATCCGTGAATAGAAATTGACATTTCTTAGGGTGGTTTATTACCACCAATTACCCCCAATCTTCGATGAGCCTAACAAGCTGTCATGGACGCTAAGGGTGGAAACACTCGTTTTAGTGACCGGTGTTCCCGTACAGTGCAGTGCAAACATTAACACTGTTTTGTTTGGCAAAAAAAACAGCCCAAAAGAACATTAGTAAAAAATAGAAAATTGTTAGATTTGTGAAATGTAACGAAATTTGTGAGTTAAAGCGTGTTGTAAAACATGTGTCAGTATTTTCTGTAGCCAACCATCTAACATTTACATGAATAATGTAAATATTGGAAAACCGATACATTTTAGTGGAATAAATTAAGAAATTACATAAAAAATTGAAGTGTTCCACTTTTTTTGCCGGTCAGTATAGTTGAAGACACAGGCGGCACACGTCTATGAAGAAGGTATACAAATACTCGTGCCACGCTACGACAAATGCCTGCAACATTTTGGCAGTTATGTGGAAAAGTAGTTTAAGGGTTGTAGAATTTTGTGCAATAAATAATTTTTCTGTATCTGTACACAATTTTATGTTATTACCAAACGGAACTTACTTTCTGGACGTACTTCGTATTATGATATCTTGTTGTGCCAATTTTGGATGAAATCCATGTGTTAGTATAGAAGTTACATGTATTTTAAAATTGGACCTATCAGCAGGCATATAATCATGTTGGCAGCACTGACTTATATTAATTACTCCAAATTAATCTAGAATGTCAGGTGCTATACGTGTGCAAAGTATAGAGCTGTTGGCTTGCATACTTTCTGATATATTTATATTAGGGTAAAAAAAATAGACAGCATTTATTAACAGTTGGCAGCCCTGATTGCTCTTAAGAATACTTATAGTCATATCTGTTATATTAGGGGGCGTGGTGGCTCAGCGGTCTAGCTGAATGCCTTTCACCAAGGCGGTCCGGGTTCGATTCCCGGTCAATGCATGTGAGATTTTCGATGTGAAATGCCATGTCCTGTGGTTCGGATTCCACGTAAAAAGGAGGTCCCGTGGCTCATGATCTCGAGATTAACGGTCACGTTAAACTACAAGCTTCCTTCCTATCTGTTATATTACACATAGCACATGCGAAATTTGGTTGAAATCCAACTGATAGTATAGAAGTTACATGTATTTAAAAATTGGTCCTATCAGCAGGCTTAGAATCATGTTGGTAGAACTGAAGTATATAAGTTACACCAAATTAATCTAAAATGCCAGGTACTATACGTGTGCATAGTTTAAAGCTGTCGGCTTGCATACTTTCAGATATATTGGTATTTGGATTTTAAAAAAACAGAGAGATCAATTATTAACAGTTGACAGCCCTGGTGGCTCTTAAGAATACGCTCAGTCATATCTGTTTATGTACACATATTACATACAAAATTTGGTTGAAATCCAATTGATGGTATAGAAGTTATATGCATTTAAAAACTGGACTTATCAGAAGGCTCAAAATTATTTCGGCAACACTGTCATGTATGGCCTCCTGGAAATTGAACTGAAATAGTATTATTTACATGTGTACCAATTTTGGAATAGCTCCCATGCATACCTTCCAAGATATCCAACATTGAGCTCAAATTTATAGTGCGTTTTTTCAGCAGTTGGTAGCACTGACATCATTTTCAAATATGGGCTTGAGTTATTCCGGTATGCATCTTTACTCATACTAAAGTTGGTTTCGATTGCTGCAGCCGTTAAGGAGTTGATAGTGGGATACACACACACAGCCAGACAGACAGACAGACAGACACTCATTTTTACAAAATGTGAAAAGTAGGCCAAAAATATATATTTATCTCAGGAGTGTCACCTTGCAGTAAATGAAACTCTGCATTGACTCACACTAGCGCTCGTAGTGGTAGCAACGGCAAACGGCTAATCTAATCGACCAGATATGGCTGAATATCATTGACTCACACTAGCGCTCGTAGTGGTAGAAAAGGCAATAATCTAATGGTCCCGATATGGTTGAGTTTCCGGTTAACAATCAACGTCTACCGCGTGTCATCATCAGTGCCGGGTTAAGGTAAAATGAGGCCCAAGTCCCTCAGATTTTTGGGGCCCCTTTATTTTTTTTTCAAATATTTTATTTTATTTTTAGCACCTGTATATTTAATAAAGTATACATAGGAGTTTTATTTTCTCAAGATGAATAATACACTTTTTTATTTAATCATATATACATATATTTCAATTGAAACGATCATCGTTATTTGAAAACATTTCAGATGATTTTATGAAAAATTTAACAAATCATACTATTTTTTACTTCTGTAAAATGTAATCAAAAATATTTTTTTTCTGTTTTTTTTTTCGGTCAATGAAATCTTCTACAATGTCATCAAAATCAATTTCCCGCAGAACATCTGACTCGATATACATTAAACTTAGCATGTCTAATCGTTCCTGTGACATGATATTTTTTGCGCACTTTTGATCCGTTTCAATTTTGAAAACGAGCGCTCCACAGAACAATTCGTTATCATGAGGGTCT
This sequence comes from Meconema thalassinum, assembly GCA_946902985.2. Classification (NCBI taxonomy): domain Eukaryota; kingdom Metazoa; phylum Arthropoda; class Insecta; order Orthoptera; family Tettigoniidae; genus Meconema; species Meconema thalassinum. The sequence goes on from OX336398.1 coordinate 125,552,283, forward strand.
GGAAAATGCGAAAAGCAATTTCAACGTTCGGGAAAACAGACTCAAGCTTATCTCGAATAAGAATTTCGTAAAGTTCAGAATGAGTGAACTCAGTTTTTAAAGGACATTGTAATTAAACATAATGCTGAAACTGTCTCAGTTCTGGATAACATTTTCTAAATCTTCGGAATAAAATTTTGGGGGCCCCAGATAATTGGGGGTCCTAGGCCTGGGCCTAGTCGGGCCTAATGGGTAATCCAACACTGGTCATCATGCATGACTTATAAGAAGAAGAAAAGTTTAGTATGTCCTTTCCGTTGTGGAAAAGTTGAGCCATTGAAAATTAATTATAAATGCACCAATAAAGGAATAGTCTATGACATTAAGGGGGGACATACAGTTTAAGGACACCATGTACCCTTGGGCATACGAATTGTGCACATTAGCTGGCATCATTATAGCCTACTATCCAATTTCTGCTTGCCACGGTGGGTGAGTGGGTAACGTGAAGGAAATTGGAGAACATTTTAAAGTGGGAGTGAAGATTCAAGGAGAAATAGTTTCAACTCTGAGATTTGCTGATGACAACGTCATCTTGGCCGACACGCCTGAGGATTTGAATGAGTTTTTGAATGGTATGGACTCCGTCTTGAGGAAAGAATTCATGATGAAAATCAATAAATGTAAAATAAAAATATTGGAATGCAGCCGAAACAAATCAGAATCCTCTGTGGACATCAAATTGGCAGGTGAAAAACTGAAGGAAGTAGGAGACTTCTGTTACTTAGGAAGCAGAATAACCAGTGATGGACGAAGCAATGAGGATATAAAAAGTAGGTTGGCTCAGGCAAGGAAAGCATTTCTACAGGAAAGGAATCTGTTGACATCGAATATAGATTTAGGTATTAGGAAGTCATTTTTGAAGACCTTTGTCTGGAGCGTGGCGCTCTATGGAAGTGAAACTTGAGACTATTGGTGCAGCAGAAAAGAGGACAATTGAAGCGTTTGAAATGTGGTATTACAGGAGAATGATGAAGATCAGATGGATAGATAGGGTTACAAACGAAGAGGTATTAAGACGAGTGGGAGAGGAGAGATGTTTCTGGCGACTGCTAATGAAGAGAAGAGATAGGTTGGTAGAACACATACTAAGACACCCAGGAATAGCAAGATTAGTTATGGAAAGGAAGTGTAGAGGACAAGAACTGTAGGGATAGACCAAGGTTAGAATACGTTAAACAGATTGCCTCGGATGTAGGGAGTGGTAGCTATGTAGAGATGAAACGATTAGCTCAGGACAGGGAGGCGTGGAGGGCTACATCAAACCAGTCAAAAGACTGAAGACTCAAACAACAACATTATTATTATTATTATTATTATTTATTTTGCACATGCGCTTACACATTCTCAGCATTTGCTGGAAAGAAAGCATTTACGATCCCAGATACCGTACATATCACAAGGAGCAAATTCTTGGTGACTGAATTGAGTAGTAGCTTCATATTTCCCTCACTGCTTCAGGCCTGATTGCCCAAGGACAGCCTTACTACGCGACACGTAGAAAGTATGACTGTTTTCTGCATCAGTTTGAAAAGGCCTGGGTCTAATTTCAATTTATTATTATTATTATTATTATTATTATTATTATTATCAGTAATTGTAACATTGAGTAGCTTGTCTGAGGGAACTGATACTAACATAACCTGGAACGGTACATGTTTAGGATCCGACCATCCTTCGGGCTGATAACCTAACAGACAGACAGGCTCTGAAAAGTTACGCCATATCCTACAGACTGCCCGTACGGCGTCCAGGTCACTTGTCAGGGGGCTGTGATGTGGTGAGATGTAGTCTCGTTACTAAGCGACCACACACGAGCCCTCACATAGAACCTGTTGCCGCTTGCAAAGTGCTTGTTTCCCCTCAGGCAGCCTAACAACACGGGTTCGATCCCCTCCCGCTGCGGCTAATTTACACGCCATGGCCTCCGTCAATGGAGACATTAGCATTTTATTGACGTCTACCCAAGATGGAGGAGGCGGAGAAACCATGGTTTACAGAGGAGTATGAGACCCTCCTCTTTCGTGGCGAGATGTTCAACCGTCCACATAATACGTAAACACAACGAGACGGCGCTCAAAGCTTATGATTTCGTTGATGACGAGCGACGAGGGGTGGGCTAACGAAATGAGTACGTAATCACTTAACAAACAATAGGAATAAACTCATTTTAGGCTCTACGCGACTTTGTAGCTGCACTGCCGAAAGGCGGAGCCCTCAGTTTCTGACATCGTGTTTTTGGTTTCATTTTATTTAAAGAGAGATATCCACAGGCATTTAATAAATCTGGTTGGTTCCTTAGTTTAGGGACTGTGACCAGGCGGTCATGTATCCCCGTGTACTTTGGGTGTGTGTGTAGAATCTGTCTGATAATAATAATAATAATAATAATATCGTACAGCCTCGGGTGCCAGCTTTGTTATTTGACGCCCAGAGAGCAGCTTGCATGTCAAATTTTGTTGTTCCTTTGAGCGCTATGAAAGTCAAGGAGGTTAGATATCTAAGCTTCTTGATACTAAAGCGCTTTCTAGTAGAGAAAGGAGGAACTTTTGTGTTGGCAGAAAATCCCGAGATTAATTTTGCCATTATGAACACGGCCTACTGAATTCAAATGGGTTCTTTAACATGCCAACAACGTATGACATGGTGTCGAGATTTTTGTCGCCTTTCAAAAATCACTTACCATGGCCAGGAGCGAACCTGCATGATTGGGGTTGGTAGACCGACACGATAACCACTCACCGACCGTGTGAAGCATCTGCCTGATAACCGGTATTAATATTGTGATGACAGTATTAGAGTGTGTTATCTGTTTTGAAATTCAAGTAAGGATTGCAGACGAAAATTTCAAGTAGTCCCTAATTTTGCTCCCAAATGCTACCGTCCACGACACCTAGCATGCGGACTTGGCTACTAGATGCCAACGCAGTTAGCACCTGGCGGCGAACGTTGGAACTAATATAGAGTTATCAAACCTAACCTACAAATTTTGCCTTCACACAAGTGTAGTTAGTAGAAGGTTCTTTTACATGCCATAAATCCATGACATGGGACCACCGAATTTACTTCCCCTCCAAAAGAAGGCATACCGAGGGATTTTTAACGCTCTTAAAGAACCCGACGACTTCGGCCGGGCATAGAAGCTCAGAATACCTATTTACGGTAGTTTTGACTTTATCATGTCAAGTCTATCGTTGGCATTCGCACATCCTGAGTTTCTAAAGACGATTTTTGGTTAATCGATTAATAATAAATCGATCAAAAAGGATTAATCGATTGACCGTGCAATCGATTAATTGACTAACCTAATAATCGATTAGTCGAATGACCTTTCAATCGATTAATCGGATAACCAAAGAATCTATTTGTTTAGTAGGCACGATATAAGAAAATAAGTTTAAAAGAGAGGTCTTTGCTAAAGTCGAGTTCTTCTTATTTTCGGAATGATGAATAGAAATCTATAAAAGTTACATTTTGCCTAAATATACAAAGTGTTCTTCCTTGTTTATGTTAACAATAACCAAAGAGGAGTCAGGGACAGTGGAAGGACAAATATCAATCACATTGGGAAGGGTTTCAAAAGAAGAAAGCGGAATAGTTTTCAGCAAAGATTTTGAATTCTTGTGCAATGTTTACAATTTAACCGTTTTAGAGCAAAACTTTTTTAAAAAAATGTATGTGTTTTTACTTTTTATTTTTTAAATTATTATCATTATTAATAACGTTATTTTTGTTTATCATATTTTACATTACATTACATTATGCGAACCGGCCAAAACTAAGGACCACGCAAATATCATTTCATTTCCTTCTCATAGTTCTGTCTTCCTTTCTCTTCCTCCACACTTCCTTAATTCTTTCAGACTGTTGCGCCTTTCTCTCTGCTGTTCATCTTTCTCCCCTGCGTTCTCTCTTTTCTCCCACAAGAACCTTTATGTTCGAAAGAATTTCCCTGAATTGTGTTCTGTCTCGACAGTCGTCATCTGTAATTCCTAGCCTCCGGAGTTCTTCCTTCATCTGCTTGGTGTAACCCCCTTGGCTCTTCAGATTATATATTTTATCAAAAATTTGTTTATTTATTCTTGATGGATCCATTCTAACCATATGTCCTAATTGTTGTTTCCAGGTCTTCCACCCTTTCGTATATCTCCTTGTTTGATCTTAGTCTGAAGGTTCCCTGTACCACTTTTGGGCCTTAAATCCTCCTCAATATCCTCCTTTCAATCTTCAGAAGCTTTTCCAGGTTCATCAAGTTTGCTGTCTCCACACTACATAAGATCACCGGTTGTACCACAGCATTGTACTGTTGTAGTTTGGCATTAAGGGAGAGGTTCTTTTTGTTGTATATATTTTTAGTGGAGAAGTTGAGTTTTTCTAGTTTAAATCTTGGTTTTCCATGGACTCTTTGTCCAGACCATTGTTGCTAATGATCTCTCCGAGGTATTTAAACAGTTTCGTGACCTTTACCCTCCCATATTTCGTCTTAACTGTTTTCTTCTTGTTGGTGCTCATCTTCTCTGTTTTTGGAAAAGAGATCTATAGCCCTGTTTTCCCAGCGATTTCTTTTAGTTCTCTAATCTTAATGTTTATGTATTTATTTTTAATTTTCAATGTATTTTCTTATAGATATAATTTTGATATTTTATTGAATTATTTAATTAACTAATTTCAAATTGATTTTTACAACTATTTTATATTTTTTATAGGCTAGTTATGTTTATTAATAAAAAAATTATATTTATTTTATTATTGTAATTTTATTTTTATGATATGTATTTCTAGATTTATATTTCATTTTTACGCTTTGCTTGTTAATGTTCTTAGTTTTAATTTGTTTAATATTTTATTCAACACATTACGTCAAGTAGATACGTATATAATATTTGATTTGTAGAAAATACTAGCACTTCGGCATGAAAACTCACCGAAATTTGGCTTAAGGATTCAACTATCAGCATCTTTGAAAGCATAAACTGTCCTTATGACAGGTGGTTAATATAGAGACCACTATCCCATAAAGGGTTAAGACAGCAACAATTTTGTTTCACTTTGTTTTAGCCCGGTTTTCACGCTTCTGTGAGAGCGAATTGAAAGGAGCGCAGTACAACGATTATTCGACAAAAATGTTAATTAATTATTCGACCAACCAATTAATCGATAAAGCGACCAATCAATAAATCGATATTTGTAGCAATTAGTCGATTTTTCTGCTTCCACTAATCGATTGAATAATTGAGTCTTAAGTAAATATTATTACGGCATTTTCTGGGAATAGAAGTTAACTTTCTGACTTACCTACCTTGTTACAAAAAGAGCTAGAAAAAGATTGTCTCTCATAAAAACTCGTTTTGCCAGTCTGGGATCTTGTGTAATATAAAAATATCTGTCAGCCATTAACGGGAGAGGCTAATATAAAAAGAAGAGGACCACGACACAATAGCCAAGAGAGAAAAGAAGACAAGGTGGTTGTGGAAAAAGAAAGAATAAAAAAATATGAGTCGTCTTATGCGAAGTGGCCACCTAGAAGCTAGGCTGGACTTGGCCGCCAAAGGCTTCACAGTAAAAAGGAACAAGAATCATCAAGAGCTTCTATAGAAAGTTGACAAGCAGCAAAACATAATGAGCTAGGTCCAATCCTCGCCTTGCCTCGCCTTGATTCTGGGGAAACCCTATTAATAACACTGTGGAGTATTATACTGGACTTCAAGGCTCTGTTTCACCAAACCAATAATAACACAACAAACAAGCAAATCATTTAGTGTCGAGTCTATTATGTAATGCATTCTGACTGTCTACATCGAACAGTAACCAAAAACGCCATTAGTAATTCATATAGTTTGCTTTTGAACTTTATGCAATGCTCAAGTCAAAGCCTTCTATTATAGGAATCTAGAAGGCAATGATCATGTAAAAGCCTCCTATAATATGAATCTAGAAGGCAATGTTCATGCCAAAGCCTCTTATAATAGGAATCAAAAAGGCAACGCTCATTTCAAAGCCTCCTATTATAGGAATCAAGAAGGCAATGCTCATGTCAAAGCCACCTATTATAGGAATCTAGAAGACAATGCTCAAGTCAAAGCCTCCTATTATAGGAATCTAAAAGGCAATGTTCAAGTCAAAGCCGCCTATTATAGGAATCTAGAAGACAATGCTCAAGTCAAAGCCTCCTATTATAGGAATCTAGAGGGCAATGCTCATGTCAAAGCCTCCTATTATAGGAATCTAAAAGGCAATGTTCATGTCAAAGCCTCCTATAATAGGAATCTAGAAGGCAAGGCTCATATCAAAGCCTCCTATCATAGGAATCTAGAAGGTAATGCTCATGCCAAAGCCTCCTATTATAGGAATCTAAAAGGCAATGTTCATGTCAAAGCCTCCTATAATAGGAATCTAGAAGGCAATGCTCATATCAAAGCCTCCTATCATAGGAATCTAGAAGGTAATGCTCATGCCAAAGCCTCCTATTATAGGAATCTAAAAGGCAATGCTCATGCCAAAGCCTCCTATTATAGGAATCTAAAAGGCAATGCTCATGTTAAAGCCTCCTATTATAGGAATCTAGAAGGCAGTGATCGTATCAAAGCCTCCTATTATAGGAATCTAAAAGGCATTGCTCATGTCAAAGCCTCCTATTATAGGAATCTAGAAGGCAATGTTCATATCAAATCCTCCTATTATAGGAATCTAGAAGGCAATGCTCATGTGAAAGCCTCCTATTATAAGAATCTAGAAGGCAATGCTCATGTCAAAGCCTCCTACTACAGGAATCTAGAAGACAAGGCTCATATCAGAGCCTCCTATTATAGGAATCTAGAAGGCAAGGCTCGTGTCAAAGCCTCCTATTATAGGAATCTAGAAGGCAGTGCTCATGTCAAAGCCTCCAATTATTGGAATCTAGAAGGCAATGCTCATGTCAAAGCCTCCTATTATAGGAATCTAGAAGGCAATGCTCATGTCAAAGCTTCCAATTATTGGAATCTAGAAGGCAATGCTCATGTCAAAGCCTCCTATTATAGGAATCTAGAAGGCAATGCTCATGTAAAAGCTTCCAATTATTGGAATCTAGAAGGCAAGGCTCATGTCAAAGCCTCCTATTATAGGAATCTAGAAGGCAATGCTCATGTCAAAGCCTCCTATTATAGGAATCTAAAAGGCAATGCTCGTGTCAAGGCCTCCTATTACACAAGTCAACAAACAAAACATTTTGTGTAGTCGATCATTTAAAGCATATATTCTGACTGTCTACATGTCTACAATCTACATGGAACTGTATACTAACCTAAAACGGCATTCACAATAATTAATTAAGTTTGCTTTTATATTTGAAATTTTGGCAGACTGTTTAAGGGGTAACGGCTTTTAACACGTCAAGATTCTGAAACTTTTCAATATTTAAAGACTTTTTTTTCCTAAATTGTCAGAAGCTAAATTAAAGCTGGTATTTTTGTGGGACCTCAAAAAGAAACGAATGGCCAGTGAAGAATTTCCACAATTACTCTACACACACGATGATTAGTCACCGTCAATGGACTAGCATTTGCCGTTAACACAAGAGCAGAACGGGAAGCCCTGAATGCTGTCATTGCATTTATTACTGGCATGATACCTTAGTTGAGATAATTACGACTGGTGAAGTATGCCTTCCTTCGGAGAGGAAGTAAAGCCGGTGGGCCCATATCATAGATTTATTGCATGTAAAAGAACCTTCCACTATAATTGGTAGTGTGTAGTCAAATGTTTAGGTTATATTTGGTTGATTAGAAACGCTCTTTCAAGTTCGAACGTTCGCCACTAGGTGTCAGTGACAGTGGCATTTGGTAGCCAAAGTTGGAACTACTTGCAATTAAACTTGCTGGGAACTACGGGCGTTCAATTAAAATACCCTGCTATGGCCATTGGCTGCAATTCATATATAATAATGTGTGTTTAAAAAATGAAGAAAAATATTTCCAGCTAATATTCTGAAATTCATGTAAGTAATAGTGATTATTAAATACAAGGTGCGTTCAAAAAGTAACGAGCCGGAGGCTGGAATGCGCAAACCGGTGACGACATCAGCTAATCGTGGCCTGTGTAACGAGGTGTGGTTCCGACCAGAGAGTGGAAGGTCACAGCCCGTCGCTAGAGGGCACGCGTGCACGTCACGTGACGATACAAAGCGAGCAGAAGCATGCATCAATCGTCCAACGCTGCCAGTCGCATTGCAAACAGTGGCATGGAGGCGTCAACCGAAGAGCAAAGAGGTGTTGTTCGGTTTCTGACAGCGGAAGGAGTAGGGGGAACGGAAATTCATCGACGAATGTCACAAATGTACGGCGAACACTGCATGTCCCTTGCAAGGGTCAAGGCGTGGCACAAGCGCTTCAGGGAAGGACGGGTATCATTAGCCGATGATGCCCGGTCTGGGACACCCCCCTGCATTACCGATGACAACGTCCAGCTGGTTGATGCACTCATTACCCAGCACCGCCGAGTGACAGTGAACGCCATAGTCGCGGTGGTCGCTCCACGACAATGCACGACCTCATACGGCCAACACAGTAGCGGCACTCCTGCAGAAATTCAAATGGGAGGTTCTCGGCCACCCTCCATACAGTCCAGACCTCTCTCCCTGTGATTACGCCATGTTTGGTCCCCTGAAAAGGGATCTGCGGGGCCAACGATTCACCTCGGACGCCAACGTCCAGCTGTACGTGCGGAACTGGTCCACATCGCAGCCCAGGGAATTTTATGAGACAGCCATTCAGCGCCTCGTGTCACAGTGGGACAAGTGGCTCAACGGCCAGGGCCAATACTTCTAACATACAGGTACTGGTTTCTGTAACTATGCCTCCGGCTCGTTACTTTTTGAACGTACCTTATACGTTAAAAGTGTAAATGTGTTAAAGTAGTTGGGCGCTACGCTGCTGCTAGCGCCAGTGCCTTGCTGGTACACACACAGTGCCCTCTGCCGTCACACAGCGCCTGCGAGGCCCCGTTCTGAAGGGAAGGCTCTCACTGTATAATAGGACTACTATGGGATTCTTTATTATGTATACTCGAGTTTAGACCTTAATTACAAACAAACCAATGGACCTATTGAACAATGAGTTATATTACCCTTCCACGAATTGATTGCCGGCGGTCGAAATGGGAACTATTCTGTTTACTTGTGTCACACGTCACTCTGTTTCGTTGACAGGTACAGTTGCGCGAGTAGGATATGACTCAGCTCCAGTAGCTGTCCGTGATGACATGAGCTCCTGTGACGCTTATCTGCGCTTCTAAGACAGGTAGCGCGTGCAATGCTGCTTGACTTATGCGCAGACTGCACTCTGTCATCACTGTGTCCTCATCTTTACCCCGTGGGGTTCCTGCTACAATAGTCAACAAATGGTGGAACAGCCACGCTCAGCGGCAATCAAATCTTAAATGGGTAATACCAATATTCCCCTTGCTTAATTCTGCGTTAGACTATATAGGCCAATTATTCACAAGTTAATTAATTCTTTTTTTATTTGTAGTTGTATGCAAAATTGTCCGCGTTTTTGACGTCTTTTCTAGGAACTGCTCACTTAAAACTAGGCCTATATACAGGGTAATGAAATTTTTATATGTTACAGGGGCAAGTATTGGTAGTGTAAATCTCAAGTTTGATTTTTTTCAACTACCCAATAAAACGTTGGTTGGTTGGTTCCTTAGTTTAGGGGCTGCGACAACGCGGTCATGTAGCCCCGTGTACTTTGGGTGTATGTAGAATCTGTCTGATAACCAGTGTTAATTGTGATGACTGTATTAGTGTGTGTATCTGTCTTTTTTTAATTCAAGTAGGGACTGCAACATTGAATTTTTCAAATAGTTCCTACTTTTGCCGTCAAACGCCACCGTCAACGACTACTAGGCCTAGTTCAGAACTTAGCTACTAGACGCCACCGCAGTCGGCTCTTGGCAACGAACGTAGCAACCTAAGAGCGTTGTTTACATTCTTAACCTATACAATTTAGCTTCACACAGGTGTAATTAGTGGAAAGATCTTTTACATGCCATAAATCTATGACATGGGACCGCCGGCTTTACTTCCCCTCCGAAGGAAGGCATACTGAGGGATTTTTAACGTTCTTAAAAAATCCGACGACTTCGGCCGGGTTTGAACCCGCGATCTTGGGCATAGAAGCTCAGCATGCTACCGACTACGCCACCGAAGCCGCCCCAATAAAACGTTCTTATACTTTTTCCGAAGTAACGTCTTCTCAGCTCAGGATAAATGTACAGCAGGAAACTTGGCCTCATTTTCGAAGCTTTCAGTCGTGATTACGACCACTGCAGTGTGATGACGAATGTTTGAAGAGTGTGCTTCATAGTAAGCTTATTATAGGCTACACTTTAATATAAATAATATTGGGACTGGTGGCCTTAAAGACATCCAGAGGAGAGAAAGGAAAATGCTCCGAAAAATCATAGGGCCAAATATCAAGGATGGAGAGACGAGACTCAAACCTAACAAAGAACTACACCTGAAGACAGAAGAAGTCGTAGCCTTAATGAGAAGGAGAATATAGTTTTATGGACACTTGGTGAGGATGAACAGAACCAGATTGACGAAGAGAATTTTTGAATTCTTCAGGAAGAGGAAGACAGAGCCGAAATGGTTTCGGGAAGTGAGATTGGACTTGGATCGGATGGGGGTGAAAGATGATAATAATAATAATGTTATTGGTTTTACGTCCCTTTTAACTACTCTGGCTTTTAGAGACGCCGGGGTGCTGGAATTTTGCCCCGAAGGGGATCTTTAACGTGCCTGTAAATTTACTGTCACGTCTCCCTCACATTTGCGCACCCTCAAATGCCAGCTGATAGCGCCATGGGGGTGAAAGAAGGCATAATGGACAGAGAGTTATTTAGACGACTGGTTAAGGAGTTTGCAGGTTTCCAGGAGTCACGGGAGTTTTTTTTTAGCGTATGGCTTTTAGTGCCGGGAGTGTCCGAGGACATGTTCGGCTCGCCAGTTTTGTAGCTGCTTCGAGACGGACACCCAATGGGTGAGCTACGAGTACCGTTGGGAAGGGAAGTAGGAATGGAAGAACGAGGAGTTGGAAGGTAGCGGCTGTGGTCTATAGTTAGGGACGAACCCCGGCATTTGCCTGGAAGGAAGATGGGAAACCACAGAAGACCATCTTCAAGGTTGCCGGCGGGGGGATTCGAACCTCCTCGCCTCCCGGATGTGAGCGACTGCCAACAGTCTTGCCGTAACGACCACGGCTAACTCACCCGGTCACGGGAGTTGTCAGTGAGGAAAGGAACGTCTTACACGGAGGAACAGAAGAAGGAAGCGGGAGAGAGGATGAAGAGATATTGGCAGAGAGTGAAGACAACTCATAATAAAAACAAGCTTGCCACGATGGGTGAGTGGTTAACGTGTCGGACTACCAACCCCAAGCTTGCAGGTTTGCTCCTAGCCGAGGTAAGTGATTTTTGAAAGGTGACGTTGTTGGCATGTTAAAGAACCCATTTGAATTCAGTAGGCCGTGTTCATAATGGCAAAATTGATAACGGGGTTTTCCGCCAACACAAAAAGTTCCTCCTTTCTCTACTAGAAAGCGCTATAGTGTCAAGGAGCTTAGATATCTAACCTCCTTGACTTTCATAGCGCTCCAAGGAGCGATAAAACTCGACATGCAAGCTGCCCTCTGGGCGTCAATTAACAAAGCTTTCACCCGGAAACCAAGGCCATACGATATTATTATTATTTTATTATAATAAAAACAGAAGTTTGATCATGTTGACTGACTGAAAAGCATCAAACTTATGTTTACTCAGGCAACAAGGAAAAATGGATTCAAACGTCGTAACAAATCATAATGTAAAAACTGTCATACGTGGTCCACAGTTGGCCGTAACGAATACATATACAGGGTCTTTCATATAAAGTAAGAACGGCAAGCGGCGGTTTTGTTATTCGCTGCGGCGGTGGCCTTGGCCGAGCTTGTGGCGTGCTATGTTCCCCTGCTGTACTATTGAAAGCGCGCGCATAGTACATACGAGGGCCGTCTTGTTTTCAAGTTCCAAGGGTCTGTATAAAAATAACAGATTGACATACCAAACTGATTTTACTACTAAATGTTTGCTTGTTTTATTCTTATGTCTCAACATAATCGCCAAAACGATTGAAACATTTGTCGTATCGTTACACCAGCTTTCCAATGCCCTCGGCAAAATATTCTGCCGCCACTGAGGTGGGTACGACTGGACAGTCTTCTGAAGTGTTTCCTTTTTGGCGGGGCGTTGCCGCCCGACCATACCTTCAATTCTCGAAAAAGGTGAAAATCATTCAGTGCTGGTTTGGACTAAACGGCAGATGGTCCAAAACTTCACACTTTAATTCTTTGTAAAGTCTATTGTAACGTTGGTACAGTGTGGTCGTGAATAATTTTCACCTTTTTCGAGAATTGAAGGTATGGTTGGGTGACAACGCCCCGCCAAAAAGGAAACACTTCAGAAGACTGTCCAGTCGTACCCACCTCAATGGCGGCAGAATATTTTGCCGAGGGCATTGGAAAGCTGGTGTAAAGATACGACTAATGTTTCAATCGTTTTGGCGATTATGTTGAAACATAAGAATAAATCAAGCAAACATTTAGTAGTAAAATCAGTATGGAATGTCAATCTGTCATTTTTATACAGTCCATCGGAACTTGAAAACAAGACGGCCCTCGTATGTACTATGCGCGCGCTTTCAATAGTACAGCAGGGGGCCACGGCACGTCACAAGCTCGGCCAAGGCCACCGCAGCTGCGAATAACAATACTGCCGCTTGCCGTTCTTACCTTATATGAAAGACCCTGTATATAATATTGAAAGGCGGATTTATTAGTACAGTGTTGTGCATAGGGTTGCCATATTTCAAGAGTATAAAAACGGAACTCACGTCCCTAAACATGTTCTTTTTTAATTAAGGTTGTTAAATGTTGTGATATTGTCGCCTCCGTAGCGTAGCGGTCAGCATAGTTAGCTGCCACCCCAGAGGTCCTGGGTTCGATTCCCGGCTCTGCCACGAAATTTGAAAAGTGGTATGAGGACTGGAACGGGGTCTACTCAGCCTCGGGTGGCCCAAATGAGTGGAGGGGGTTCAATTCCCACCTCAGCCATCCTCGAAGTGGTTTTCCATGGTTTCCCACGTCTTCGAGCAAATGCCGGGATGGTACCTACTGTAAGGCCACGGCCGCCTCCTTCCCGCTTCCCTGCCTAACCATCATAATCTTCCCCGCCCTTACCATCCCTCATGAGGCCCCTGTTCGCTTTGCAGGTGAGGCCGCCTGGGCGAGGTGCTGGTGACACCTCAGTTGTATCCACTACGACCAGATCTTCCAAGCTCCAGGACACTGCCCGTAGAGGCGGTAGTGCGAGTTCCCTCGCTCAGTCCGTGGGGATCACCAACCTGGAGGGTATAATCGATTAAAATAAAAAAATAAATTAATGTAGTGTTGTGCATTGCAATGACGCGCGCTCTCCAGGATTTGACGCCAAATTGGCAGCCACAGAACAGGAAGGGTGACGGGTGGGATCCAATGACGTCACGCGCCCGGTAATTGTTTCTCTCACTGGTCCACTTGAATGAAATGTGTACCGTGTGGTCATGTATTTACCGATAGAGGTTAGGGTGGACCCAACCCCCACATGATTCATGTCGTACAACTGTTAAACATTGTATACACATCCAAGGGGGAAGCCATTCGAGAGATAGGCTATAGTCCGCATCACCAACCCTACCATTTGTCCCCCATCACTATAAACATTGTGGTTTATAGTACACGTTCTTGCTCTTAGATTAAATCAGGGCTGTATTCACGGTTTCCATTCATGATTCAAAGCCACCATGTATACAGACCACTTGCAAACCTGGAGTTGTCACGTACAGTGGCTTAGAAAAAATATAAGGACACCCCCTTAAAAGTGTAGATGGCCATCTGCCCAAATACCATTCTAATATCAAGTCATATGATACGCATGGGGTTTTATGTATCGAAACTGAATTGTTTAGGCGAACACTAGAACTCCGTAGGTCTTAAAGATAAAAAGTTATTGATTATTTTGTGTTTTAGTGTGTGAATAAAATTAACGAAATATTGTAATATAAACAACAAATAACTTGCCAACCAATTGATGTACAATTGTCATTTTTGGTACAGATGCTGCTCTATCCATAAGATTTCAGCATTAGAAGTCAATTTTATTCTAAGAAGAGTTCTGCTTAACCCAGCTGGGTTGGAACATCTAATGTTTTAAAGGTCAAATTAAAGAAAAATCATGAATTGGTCTACTTTCCTAAAATAATTACAATTTTCCGCGTCATTGACTTGTGATTGCACAGTTCTATTATTCAAAAATCACGGCACGCATGTCATACGATGTTGGCATGTCAAAGAACCCATTTGAATTCAGTAGGCCGTGTTCGTAATGGCAAAATTAATCTCTGGAGTTTCCGCCAACACAAAGTTCCTCATTTCTCTACTAGAAAGCGCTATAGTGTTCAAGGAGCTTAGATATCTAGCCTCATTGACTTTCATAGTGCTTCAAGGAACAACGAAATTCGACATGCAAGCTGCCGTCTGGGTGTAAAATAACGAAGCTTGCACCCGGCACCCGAGGCCATACGATATTATTATTATTATTATTATTATTATTATTATTAATAATACCCATTCGATGTATTCCGTAACGAAAGTTAGAATCCATTGTTTATTTCCAAAGTTCAGAGTAACTTCTACTTCTCTTTGTAATCGTGGAAAAGTCTGGATTAAATTTACGGACATTATGGAAAGAGGAGCTTCCTCTTCAGGGCCCTTCAGCATACCTGAGCCCCGGGGCACCAGCCCCTCTTACCCCCACCCTCTCATCAGGCCTGGATAAGAGCGGTGCTGAGTAATGGCACAGCTAGTGCACCTGTGAATGCTGTGAAATGCGCTACCATAGAGACATTGCTGTTG
This sequence comes from Meconema thalassinum, assembly GCA_946902985.2. Taxonomy (NCBI): domain Eukaryota; kingdom Metazoa; phylum Arthropoda; class Insecta; order Orthoptera; family Tettigoniidae; genus Meconema; species Meconema thalassinum. The sequence goes on from OX336398.1 coordinate 125,567,288, forward strand.
CATTGGCTCACTGAGGAAAGCAACAGCGAAGTACCACTCTAAACACCCGTTCCTGGCTGACTACCTAACACACACGAACACACATGAATCCATCTTCTTTAAAGTAAATAGTATAGAGATTACATGTCAATAGACTGTTTGAACCCACTCAGTTTAATTTATGTGTTCGCTTTCCTTTAGTAATGCAAGTTCTCGTAATGTCGAGTTCCACAGGGATCAACATTTGGCCCGCTGGATTTTAATATCGTAATGGCTGTGTTAACAGAACAAGTTCAGGCTCTATGGAGATTTGAAAGTGCCAAGCTATGGAGATTCCAGGGTTGGTACTCGATCAATGCAGCCGTGAAAATGTAATTCTCAACTTATATTAAGGTAGGAATCCAACCAGAGTGCCTGTATGCTTCGGAATGCCTAGGACTAACAACTAAAAAGACATTGAAGAAATTGAAGGAAAAAAAAGGAATGAAGAATTTTAAGGAAAATTCTCGGACCAAAAAATGTGCTGACATATATCAATTACGCAGTAACAAAGAAGTATGTAAAACAAGCAGCTGAATCTCAGATACCATACGAAAACAAAGGGTTAAATTCTTTGGACATGTTTCAAGAATGCCTGACGCCATACTCACTAAGAAAATTTTTAACCACTTCAATAAGCCCAATAGAAAAGGTAACTCTTATGAAAAATGGTTTGCTAACACCGAGAAGGATCTACAAGAAATGAACATCACTGATCAAAACATCCGCAACAGAACCACTTTCAGAAATAAGATACACACATTTGAGGGGTTCCTAGAGCCAGAAACAGCGACCAAGAAGAAACAACATTGGACAGCGGAAAAGAAGGAAGCTATGAGCAAGAGAATGAAAGAATACTGGCGCCCAAGAAAACTGAAATCATGAGTTATTTACGTGGTCCTCAGTTGGCCAAAATCGATTACGATGATTGAGGTAGTAGCAAATTTATTATCAGTGTGTGGAATTTCATTGACACTTATTAAATGTGGATTAGTATTTGATTGCTTTTCTTTCAAATTAATTGATCAATTTCAATTAAATAAAAAATATGCAAATGGCTGAAATTTTTCTGGGAGTTTCATTAAACTACCGATTCGGATTGGACAGGAATCACAGCAATAATTCATTGATTTATTTGCAATTGGGGCTTTTCCTCCGGTGGCAAATTGGGTATACTCAACAAGTAAACAATTATACATAACATTTAAACTGTAGTATTTAGTCTACGCAAATCGTCAGTCTTTTCTTAAGGTGGCGCTAACTGAATATTTGAACAAAACACTTCAATTTTTTAATATGCTCATAAAATGCATAGACAATAACCATGGTATTAAATATTATTACGGCTGCGAGGTTACTTCATTCCCTTGCGCTTGACTCACAGCCGCCCGAGGCTGCCCCCGGCCGGCCGCTTGCACAGCGAGAACAAAAGAGACCGTCCAGAATGTTCGTGACCTAACTAGTGATGGAATTCTCGAGAAGCTGTGAATCCTGAACTGCTCTGAGTTGAGTCATTGAGTCACCAGTCCCGCTATATAAGTGACCTGGCCAGCGAGGGAGGTGAGTTTTTGAGGACTGTGATTTTGAGCGAGTGTGTTCCACTGTGCGACAGAGGTGATTGGAGTGAAGTATTGTGGTGTGTTGCGAAACCCAGTGAACTGTTTTCCTAGCCTGCAGACGGCGAGATAGTGTGTACTCAAGAACAAGTGAGTGGCAGACTGTGGCTTATTGAGAAGAGGAAGAGTTGTGGTATTTCTAGCATAGGACACGGACCTCATTACGGTAGGATTAACTGCATGACTGAGTGAAAGGGAAGTGTTCCAAACAAGAGGGGACCTAGAGTGAGATACTACTTGCTTGTATCTGTTTATTGTGTGGTGGACTGTAACTTGCTAGACCTGCAATAAAACTTATGTTTCTTTAAAGGGCCAAACTGTGTTGTGCTTTTAACCACTGTAGTCCAATTTACGAACGTGCTACCAGGGCTAACACGTAACAATATTCTCCGTGTTGACTGATATTAAACTCACAATATTATAAAAGCCGCCTTGTCAAACACTAGACAGTAGTTTAATAATTAAATTAACACGTACATGTTTCGTTACATCAATGGTAATTTCGTCAGCGTGAAAAAATCTTAGAAACTATCTTAACAAAAAACAAAAAGAAAATGGATATCCTTACAAAAAGTCATTAATTAAAATAAATGAAAGGTCACAAGAAATAACTAATAAATAATAAATAATTATTTATTAATTCTGTTTTGTGACCTTTCATTTATTTAAATAAAATGAATATCCTTACAAAACGCCATAACTATTATTTAATAATTCTTTTTTGTGACCTTTCATTTGTTTAAATTAATGAATTATTTATTAATTATTTCGTAGGGTGGTTAGCACACGTCTGGTTGCTAGTAGATGTCACTTGTGCAGATCCGGTGGCGAACTTTGTTTTAATTAAATATATATTTTCCATTGCAAGAAACACAACATAACGCTCAATTTTATAACGTTTCAGTACTTAAAAAACAATAACTATTAAAAAATCAAGCAAGATATACAACTCTGGTAGGTTTTGAACCCCAGCCGCCCGAGTGAAAGACAAAAGCTTTACCACAGAGCCAAACTGTAACAGTTTGGCTAGCCCACACTGTTGGGAGATAAATGTAACTGTTTACCTTTGCCTAAGCTATGTTGTTTTAATGGGCGCCAAGACCTCAATGCAATGTTGAAATCTAAATTTGTATTTAACAACGTCTAGCTCTGGCAGAACACCTTCAAGACACTATTCACTCAGATCGTGGTATGATTTGATCATTAACCCAACAAACAATTGTATCAGGAGAAGGAATAGGTCCATATCTAATGCTACCTACTGAAAGCAAAGATTGCATTGTAAAAGAAATGAATTTATTATATAAAACCAGTATAGCAAAATTAATAATAATAATAAGTACAAAATTTAAATTGGAGCGTTGTGATTTGAATATTACCGATAGAAAATTACGTGAAAACGGAGTCTGATAAATTGATTTTACTCTTATTTCCAAGCTATGAAGTTACTGAAATATGAAATGTAAAACAAAGAAAAATGAGAGATTGCGTATTTCTGCGTCATTTGCGCTTACCATTGGAAATTGCCAAGGCATTTCCCTCGTACTTGCTGATGCTGTGAGCTTCCCACAGTCTCCTGGACGTCGTCATCTCCGTCGGAATTTGATGATATTCTGGTAGCTTAGATAATTCTATGGTCCGTACCTCGGACCCAAACACTCGTACAACCGCACTGGTTAAGTTTTGCAAAAGTTAGTCTTCAACTCCACTGAACATCGGAGCGACACGCACTTGCAACCGTACTCCGCAAGTTCTACACAGATAGTCCGTTCCACGGAACATCGGAGCGTCCCCTGCGTATAACCATACTCCGCAAGTATTTCACAGATAGTCCTCGTTTCACGGCGCGTCGAACGATATATCCACACGCCGGCTCCCCCACCATGGTACCGACATCTAGCTTACGTCGTCCTCCTTGATTGGCTGAGCACGCCGCTAGTTCCCCTCCTCTGCCTCATTACACTCGGCGCGCGAGAGGGAGAAGTCGATTTCCGTTCCAACAATTCGCCTTTTCTAGACCTTGCGACCCAGCCTTGCGTAATACTTCTCGACAGGAATCAGCTTGTACTTGAAATCCCAGTGAGTCACGTCTCTCGATATACCCTAACTGACGAAAACTCCGTAAAATTCCGTAATCAGATAATTTTCTATGATATCGTCGTTCGTAATAATTTGCTGGATAGCGTTTTCTAAGACATAGAAAACCTATCTGAATGCTAATAATTTTTATAGAATGCTCCGAAAATACCTTAATAATAGTTATAATAAATTAATAATCATAATAAATTACCATGAAAAATTCTCTTGGCTGAACAATTTGCCGCGTAAATAAATATAGAATGGCTTCCTACTGACTTGTGCCAGTTGCATAAAACCCCTCGAAAAACACGTTACAAAACGTGTCCACCGAAGTTAAACGTTATCAATCAATTTACATACAACGTGTTAGCAAATAATGACGTGGACTCAACGATTTCTTCACTGGAGTATATATTCATTATAATCCATTTCATACAAAGTTTATAATATTATTTCTATGGCGAAATTTACTTTCGGAACTTACCTCACATGTAGAGATGGAACGAATAGCACAGAACAAGGTGGGGTGGAGAGCTGCATCAAACAAGTCAAAAGAATGAAAACTCAAACAACACAACAAAGATACTTACCTGAATCTCTTCCTGGGGTACGTACACGCGAGGTCAGGAAGTTTCTTTGAACTAACCTAAATCTGTCTCCAGTGGTGACATTAAAAATTCAAGAGTTTTTTACGCGTTTGAAAAAAAAACGTATAAGATTAATTCCCCCATCGTTAAGTGAAAGGAAACATAATAATATATACAGTACATGTGAGATCTTACTCCGCCAAAAGCCAATTTTATGTTCTAACTTTTATAGCGGGTATAAAGTTTGAGGTTATGTGACGTGGCGAAGCACGCACTGAATTTCTGTCGTCACGAGGCGTTACTGCGCAGTCGCAAGGTCACTGATCGAGGAGATAAGTGAACGTTATTGAGAAGAAAACTCCGAAATTAATTTCCTCTCTTTAAATCTAGTCTAGTCATAGCAGATATTTCCGTGGTTCCTCGCCTTACTGGTTGCTAATTGTGACGGAAGATGAGAGCATGGACAAACTTCTACTATTTTTATATAGGAATTACGGGGTGAGTTAGCCGTGGTCGTTACGGCGTGGCTGCAGGCAGTCACTCACATCCGGGAGGCGAGGAGGTTCGAATCCCTCCACCGGCAACCTTGAAGACGGTCTTCTGTGGTTTCCCATCTTCCTTCCAGGCAAATGCTGGGGTCGGTCCCTAACTATAGGCCACAGCCGCTACCGTCCAATTCCTCGTCCTTACATTCACACTTTCCTCCCCAGTGAACACTCCACACGCGACGGTACTTGTAGCTCACCTCATGGGTGTCCGCATAGAAGCAGCTACAAACTCTGGCGAGCCGAACATGTCCTTGGATACTCCCGTCACTAAAAGCCATACGCTAGAAGAAAAAAAAAGAATATAGAAATTGCAGCCAATGGCCATAGCAGGGTTTTTAAATTGAACCTCATGAGAGGAGTTAATGAGAGATGAAGACGAATGAAACATGACGAGGAGATGGGAGGAAGCGGCTGTGGCCTTACAGAAGTCACCGTGACAGCATTTGCCTGAAGTTGAAAATGGGAACCACGGAAAACCATTCCAAGGACGATCGACGATGGGGTTCAAACTCAAGCCTTTCGAGTCCGCAGATAACTTGGTCCCATGGCCTAGTGCTGCATGTTAGCGAGCTTAGCCACCACGGTCAGTTTTTCTTCTTCTTCTTCTTCTTCTTCTTAGTTCGATTTCGAACGTCGTGAACCTTCACGCAATTCTGTTAACAATACCCCGCCATACACCGCGGTCTTCTGCTGTGTGCATTAATTTCTCAAGTGGCAGATTAGCCAGACCCTTGATCTGGTCAAGGTACCAGTTCGGGGCACGTCCCCTCAGCCGCTTTCCGTCAACTTTACCCTGGACGCTCCTCAATGCCGTCTCGCTGGATGACATGGCCGAAAATTTCAACATTTACCTTTGGATGTTTGGGAGTATGCGTGTTTTAGGAGCAATCCTCAGCTCCTTCAGAATAGATTCATTTGTTCTAATTGCTACCCACGATATTCGTAGCATTCTTCGATAATACATCATCTCGAATGCTTCGAGATAATAATAATAATAATAATAATAATAATAAAAATATTAACAATCGACTGTCTTGCCTTTGCAGATGATCTAGTGATCTTTTCAGATTCCATTGATATGGCAGATGAACAACTTAACCAGCTGAAAAATCAAGGACTGAAGGTTGGGAGGGCATCAAATCTCCTTTGAGAAGACACAATTCATGACAAACATAAAATCAGCGCCCAGGGAACTGGAGGTCGGACTAGGAAAAGTTCAGAAGGCATAAAAGTTTAAATACCTCGGTGAATTTATAGAGCCTAACCTATCAGAGAAGGAAGCCTTCATGTCACACATTAATAAAATGGAAATGGCATACAACCTGACTAAAGACATCTACAATAAGAGATCTGTATCCTTAAACGCCAAAATTAGACATTACTGCACTGTTATTCGACCAGAGGCTCTGTATGCGACTGAGACTCTAATAATGAACTAGAAAGGTCTAATGGAAAAACTAGAGGCTAAAGAAAGGAAGATTCTGAGGAAAATCCTGGGTCCCATCAAAGAAAACAGCGAGTACAGAAGGCGTCATAACCACGAATTGTACAAGCACGTGGAGAAGATCAGTGGCACGATTCGAAAAAGAAGGATTGCCTTTTATATCCACGTGACACGAATGAGCCCAGGCAGGATATCAAAACGGATATTGACGTACTTTCAGGATAAGAAAACCAAAGGGGCATGGTTTACGGAAGTTGAGAAAGATCTACGTGAAATGGAAATTTCACCTAAAGATATCCAGGAGCGTGTTCCACTTCAGGAAAAACTACGTACGCACAAAGGTTTCCAGGAAAAGCCGAAGCTGAAGACAGGGAAGGCGTGGTCCCAAGAGAGAAAAGAACAACACCGGAGACGAATGCGGGAACACTGGGCGGTAGTTAGAGCTCGGAAGAAGAGACAGTTGAACTGACGTGGTCCTTAGTTGGCCGAATCGAAGAAAGAATAATAATAATAATAATAACAATAATAACTAGGAGATCTGTGCGAGAAATCTCCCATGTTCAGTAACCACCCGTCTGGCTTTACTGTTATGCGGGCTTCTAAAAATATATTTATTTGTTAAACGCACTTTGTAAACAAATCGTAGATATTTATTAAATCAGAGAGCAATTCATCACTGCTGCTGGTTGTACAATGGGCTGTGTGCGCCCCATGTGTATAGACTACCCTCCCGGCTCTGTTGCTATGCGGGCTGGACGCGAAAAAGTTCTGCCAGGGGCTATCGTCTTGTTTAATTGTTTAAAAGCACTTTATGTTCGAGGATTTCGAAATGTAAACTTTATGTGTCAGAAAACTGTATCATAATGAGGCTCATTATGAAAAAGTTTCTCCCACCAATCAGAGCTCAAGAAACAGTTGTTTGACCAATTAGGTAAGGATACCTTCGCGCATGAGCTCAAAATCCAACATGTCTATATAAATTACCGAAAGTGCACCGACCATATATTCGCGTAAATAAACTGGCGAATATGAGACGAGAAATAGCACTGTATATACCTTAATATCCCCAACTCCAATTTCTACACAGCGCATTGCTTTCAAACGACATCAGTGACAGTTTGACTGAATGCAGGTGCACATCGGCAGGCAGTAAACATTGCCAAGCACACAGAGTGCATGCGTCGGTCGGTCAGAGCACTTGGAAAACAAAGATATCCCACCCAGCGCTTGCACTCCGATCACAAAATTCTAGTGACTGAATCTCAACAGATATTTATGAATAGTTATGTTAAAACATATAATGAAGTTATAATTATCGTCGAACATAAACAGTCGTATGCAACTCCCCTATAATGGTAATTAAGACACTCGTATGGAAATTATAAAACTCGCTTACGCTCGTTTTATAAAAATACTCGTGTCATTGCCATTTTAGGCTCGTTGCAAAATGTACTATTATAAACAAATAAATATATTTCAGTTGACTTTTCAAGAAATGCAAGATTTTTCCTGTACTATTGAGACGATTTGGAAGATTTTGGTACAAACCACACCTTCCAACTCCCTCTGGTTTAGGAGCTTGAGTTCTGTGAAACATGCACCTTAGCGTATTATATAATAAGATAAAGAAGAAACTCTTATAACTTTATGTTTTACGTTTAGACTGGTGTAAATTCTGAAAAGCAATATTAAACAAGAAGTTCCGTGACAAACTAAAGAGCCTACTTTTCTTAAAATTTAAGATTCATACCAATGATTAATCTATATGGATCTATCTAGAATAATGACGAAATTAAGTTGGTAATATCGAAATATCTAATTAGTTCGAAATATTGTATACCTGGCATAATGCAGCCTACAGTTGGCAGCCCTGGTGACTGAATATATTCTTAGTTCCATCCCGTAAGGTACAGAATACACAATTTGGTTGAAGTCCAATGGATAGCATGGACGTTACATGCAGTTAAACATTGGATCTAACAGCGCGCGTAAAATCATGTTGGCAACAATGACATACATGTATTAGTCAGAAATAATCTGAAATAATATGATCTATTGTTGTGTCAATTTTGAATGAAATCCATTAGTTAGTATAGAAGTTACATGTGTTTTCAAATTGGACCTATCAGCTGGCTTAGAATCATGTTGGCAGCACTGACGTATATTAGTTACTCCAAATTAACCTAGAATGCCAGGTACTATACGTGTGCAAAGTTTAGAGCTATTGGCTTGCATACTTTCTGATATATTGATATTACGGTAACAAAAATAGAGACAGCATTTATTAACAGTTGGCAGCCCTGGTTACTCTTAAGAATCGGCATAGTCATATCTGTTATGGTACACATAGCACACACGAAATTTGGTTGAAATCCAAATGATAGTATAGAAGTTACATGTATTTAAAGTTGGACCTCTCAGCAGGCTTAGAATCATGTTGGTAGCACTGGCGTATATAAGTTACTCCAAATTAATATAGAATGTCAGGTACTATACGTGTGCATAGTTTAAAGCTGTCGGCTTGCATACTTTCTGATATATGGGTATTTGGATTTTAAAAAATTGAGGGCATATGTACACATAGCACATACGAAATTTGGTTGAATTCCAATTGATAGTGTAGAAGTTATATGCATTTAAAAATTGGACCTATCAGCAGGCTTATAATCATTTTGGCAACACTGCCATTTATGGCCTCCTGAAAATTAAACTGCAATATTATTATCTATACGTGTGCTAATTTTGAAATTGCTCCCATTCATACCTTCCAAGATATCCAACATGGAGCTCAAATTTCAATTGTGATTTTTCAGCAGTTGGTAGCACTGACATCATTTTCAAATATGGCCGTGCGATATTCAGGTATAGATCTTTACTCCTACCAAATTTTGTATCGATTGCTTCAGCCGTTTAGGAATTGATAGGGGGGGGGGGGGGGGACACACACACACACACATAGCCAGACAGACAGACAGACAGACATTTGCCCGATCTCATAAGTCTACTTTTTCCTCATTTTTGCAAAATGTGAAAAGTAGGCTAAAAATTACAGAGGATCAGTCGCACCTCCCCACTAACCTCTTTGCACCTGTCCACTGGTTATGAACCCCTGTTCTAAAGGTAGTCAATTCACTCACCTTGACCCCTCCTCTTTTGTCACGTTGGTTGGATCCGCAACTGCATCAGCTTTTCGTTGAAACCATTGGATGACTAAATTTTGATACCCATTTTATCTAGCTCCGCGTGGAATTGCCTGCAGCTCAATTGTACAATAGAGTGCGCGTCATAGCGTAGCTGGGATTAATGCCGAGGCCTGCTAACAATGACAGCTACAGGAAGGGTGACGTAACGCGGCAGGCAATTGTTTTTCCTCACTGCCCCATTTGAATGGAATGGGACCGATACGTGTTTATACTGTTTGGCCGGCCATATTGTATTCTGTGAATACAAGCGAGCACAGATAGTGAGGTTAGGGTGGACCCCAGCTGGCCTCGCCAATGATTCGTGTCGTACTGTGGGCATTGTTTACATTTAGATTGAACTAGCTTTCATTCATAGATTTGGTTGGTTGGTTCCTCAGTTTAGGGGCTACGACAACGCGGTCATGTACCCCGTGTACTTTGGGTGTGTGTGTGTAGAATCTGTCTGATAACCGGTGTTAATTGTGATGGCTGTATTAGTGTGTGGTGTCTGTAATTCACGTAAGGACTGCAGACGATCAATTTCAAGTACAGTAGAGTCTCGCAAACTCGGCACTCGGTAACCCGGCACTCCGGATTTCTCGGCCACCCTGTTTGTTTTTGTGTTCCCGCACAGAGCGTTATTATGTTTTCTTTCGTCTTCTCCATCAATGGAATTATCGACAGTTAAATACGACGTGAAACAAGTTGACCTACAGTACATAGTAAGAAGAGTAACCACGACCTGATAAATACAGGTAGTTGTACAGTAAATGCACAAACTGTTGGCAGTAAGAAGTTAACAAACGGTTCTCGCGCAGAGCGTTGTATCTATTTGATTGCGCATTGTCCACAATTTTGTTTCTTCGTCGTGACGAGGCTTCAAAACACAGGTTTCAAAGCGAAAAGCAAAAGAACATTACTTACTTTTTAGCAAAAAAGTAAATGGTAATTTTCATTAAGTAAAAAAACTATTCGCCTGCGGGAATTGTTTTGTACATTCTGTACAGTGTACATATTATAAAAATAATTTGTAGGCCTAGTTTTTCTAAGTTTTCTGTTATAATTCACAGTAATTGCTTTCCTTGATTTTTATGCAGCCCAGTAGCACAGTACTGAACTATATATTGAAGTACTCTAATTGTAGTGGCTTAATCGTTTTAAAACTTGTGTTTCTGTTAAAAACAAATAAATGTACTGCATTGCATTACTTTTAAACCAAAACAAACAGCTTATTTCTTCTTTTTAACACATTTCCCGATAACCCGGCATTTTCGCGAACTCGGCCACCCTTCGGTCCACATTACGCCGAGTTTGCGAGACTACTGTAGTTCCTACTTTTGCTACCAAATGCTACCGTCAACGACACCTAGCTGCGAGCTTGGCTACTAGATGCCACCACACCGGCACCTGGCGGCGAACGTTGGAACTTAATAGAACGTTAATTAAATCTAACCTACAAATTTAGTTCCACACAATTGTAGTTAGTAGTAGGTTCTTTTACATGCCAAAAATCTATGACATGGGCCCACCGGCTTTACTTCCCCTCCAAAGGAAGGCATACTGAGGGATTTTTAACACTCTTAAAAAAATCCGACGACTTCAGCCGAGTTTGAACCCGCGATCTTGGGCATAGAAGCTCAGCATGCTACCAACTACGCCACCGAATAAACACTGTCTTGCGGTTTACCTTCAAAAATTACGGACCAAAAATTCAAATAAACCACAATAAATGGAACATAACTGCAATTAGGTGTTTTTAGGTACTCGCATATCATTGTTTTTTTAGGTTCTACAGTAATCATGAATATGGCTCTTTTGAGTGTGATTCGGAAAAGTATTAACGCATTTTTGTATTTAGAAGTAAGGGGGAGGGGGTAAAAACCTCTAAAACGTACATTTTATATTAATTTTGTTATTTTTTTATTTTTTATTTTTATTTTTATCGAGTTTTACCTCCAGGGTGGTGGCTCCCATGGACTCAGCGAGGGAACTCACCCTTACCACCGGATCAGGCTGTGTCCTAGAGCGGGGAACATCTAATCGGAGTGGATACAACTGATGAGGTGGCCTCACCTGCAAAGCGAACAGGGGCCTCGTGAGGGAAGGGATTGGAAGGTTAGGATGGATAGGCAAGGAAGAGGGAAGGAGGCGGCCGTGGCCTTACAGTAGCACCATCCCGGCATTAGCCCGAAGACGAAGTGGGAAACCACGGAAAACCACTTCGAGGATGGCTGAGGTGGGAATCGAACCACCTCTACTCATTTGGGCCACCCTAGGCTGAGTAGACCCCGTTCCAGTCCTAATACCACTTTTAAAATTTTGTGGCAGAGCCGGGAATCGAACCAAGGACTTCCGGGACGGCAGCTAACCATGCTGACCGCTACGCTACGGAGGCGACCCCATTTTATATTCATATGGATGAAAGTTTGTGTGAAACTTGACCTATGCATCATGCGTGAAGGTAGAATTCCGCTGTTTCCCTCCACTTTAACGGTCCTTTACGGAGTTGAGTGTGTCAGATTTGGCCATTTAACGTAATTGCTTGTTAGTGGTAAGCTAACTAGCGTTTCTGTTTGATGAAATGTTTGACGCTGCCAACGAGTTTTCATCAAACAATGTTTTCGTCTTCTTTCTTTTCGGTTGAAGTGAGGTAACGCCGACCATACGATTCTGATTTATCCCTTCGTTGGTTTATTTGCCCAAGTAAAATCTCGTGCACATTTCGTGAGACCTGCCAAGCCGGGTTCCACACGAGGATAGCCTAAAGCCGTTACCACAGTATTTAAACAAGAACGTCAATTAAGCTGGCTCTCATTAAGGTTTCGGTCTATTATGACCATTTGCGACACATCTCACAAAAACTGTCACCCAACCGTTTCATGTAGTCTTCTGTTCTGAAAATGTGATAAGTTTCCATTCTGTGTGGTTGGATGACTTCATCTTTTTGAAATGATATGCGCTGTTCCGTATCATTACCCTATACCTGGCTGGAAGCAACATCCAATAGCCTAGCTCTCAGCAGCAACGTCCGATAGACAGTCCATTAAGGTAGAATTATATTAACTTTTAATCTTGTTCTTTAGCGGCTTGGGTGGTGTAGTTGGTAGCATGCTGAACTGCTGTGCCCAAGATCGCGGGTTCAAACCCGGCCGATGTCTTCGGATTTTTAAAAGCGCTAAAATCCTTCAGTATGCCTTCCTTCGGAGGGGAAGTAAAGCCGGCGCTCCCATGTCACAGATTTATGGCATGTAAAAGAATTGTGAAGTGTTATGTTGTCTCCACCCTTCTTTATGGTGTTGAAGCTTGGACCTTGTTCGTAGCTACAGAAAAGAAGATTCGAGCTTTTGAAATGTGGATATACCGGCGGATTCTTAAAATCTCGTGGACAGAACATGTGAGTAATGCCGAGGTTCTTCAGCGTGTAAGCAGTCAACCTGAGCTGTTAAACGCAATTAAGAAGAGGAAATTGGAATACTTGGGACACATGATGAGGAATCCAAAATACCGTCTGCTCCAAGTTATACTTCAGGGTAAAATTGAAGGTCAGCGTGGACCAGGAAGGAGACGAATAACTTGGATGAATAACATTGTGGTGTTTGAAGCCATATTTTCAGTGTTGCCTTAGTAAACAAGAGTTTAGTGCTTTTCAGTCGGTCAACACGAATGTACCCAAAAGAGATGGGTTATGCCCTAATCCTGAAATAAATTACATGAGATTAATAAAACACTAGGGTTGACCGACTGAAAAGCACTAAACTCTTGTTGGATGAATAATTTACGAACGTGGTTTGGGCTGTCTTCCACAGAACTCTTCAGGATTGCACAGGATAAGAAGGTGTTCGACATGATGGTAGCTAACGTCCGTATCGGATAAGGCAGAAGAAGAAGAAGAAGAAGAAGAAGAAAACATCCTTCCACTTGTGTGAAGCTAAATTTCTAGGTTAGATTTCCTTGAAATGCTCTATAAAAGTTCCAACGTTCACCACTAGGTGTCAGTGACATCTGGTGGCGAAAATTGGAACTACTTGAAATTGAACGGAACATGTAGCTCATCCCATAGGTGTCCACATAGAAGCAGCCAAATCTCTGGCGAGCCGAACATGTCCTCGGACACTCCCGGCTCTAAAAGCTATATGCTAAATAAACTACTGATGTAACCTGCAAAGTATTATTTTGACTTGTTGGATGCAACACTCCATGACTCCTTGTCCTGAGCTAATCGTTTCATCTCTACATACCTACCACACCTTACATCTGTTTAATATAAATTCATAAACGTATATCTACTGTTCTTCCTTCCATAACTAAGTTTGCTATTACTCCTTGTCTTAGTAGGTGTCCTACCAACCTATCTCTTACCTTTATTAGCAGTCGCCAGAAACATGTTTAGCCCTCAAAGGCTCACGTCTGGTGAGTTCAGGCGTTGGCAACCCCGAGGGTTTCCTGAGCTGGGTCCGGTTTTTATCATTTTAAATGATTATGTCGAATTCGCTGGGGTCTGGCGTTACGTTACGGTGATGGGACGAAATGTACCGAGAATGCACTGAGGTGTGTGACGTCATAGTACTGCTTGAGCTTCCTCCTTTCCCCCACGCGCTCCGGTGAGCGTGACGTCATCCAGCCAGCTACCTCCTTTGACCTTGGATTGCACTAGTTTTTTTTAGTTCACGCAGCATTTGTAGCATTTAAAATGATATAAAGTCTAGTCTTTCAGACTGACTATCAGTGTTTTCTCCTTCTTCCATTGCCTTTGGAGCGGTCCCTCTCCTCTTTCCCCTTTCCTATCTGCCTTTCATGGCTCTTCTTCTTTCCAAGTTCCTCAATCCTCATTCTTCGAGGGTTGGGGGCATTTCTTTTCTTCCTAATCTTTATTTACCTTATCCTTTATTTGTTTTGTATTTCTTCTTCCAGTTTGTAAGTCTGTAGTTAGTATTAGTTATAGTGTTCATTCTCATCTCATCTTTCACTATCACGCAACTCATTAGGGGCCGATAACCTAGATGTTAGGCACCTTAGAACAACAATTATCATCATCATAATGTTGTTTATTTCATTTCGGGGCTATGTGACAGCGTGGTCATGTAGCCCCGTGTCTTGGGTGTATGTGGAATTTGTCTAATAACCTGTGTTATTGTGAAGGTTGTATTAGTGTATGTAATTGTAATTCACATGAGGATTGGGAAGGAGGCAGTCGTGGCCTTAATTAAGGAACCATCCCAGCATTCGCCAGGAGCAGGCGTGGGAAACCACGGTAAATTATTTCCAGGACGGTTGTGGTGGGAATCAAACCCAACTCTTTCAGTTTAAGGTCACGAGCTCCACTCCTCAGAACAGAATTGAATCTCTTGGCAGAGCCGGGATTCGAACCCAGGCTTCCGGGATGAAGGCCAAGATTGCCTCCCTGTCCTGAGCTAATCGTTTTATCTCTACATAGCTACCACACCCTACATCCGAGGCAATCTGTTAAACAATTTCTAACCTTGGTCTTCCTCTACAGTTCTTGTCCTCGACCCTTTCTTCCATAACTAACTTTGCTATTCGTGGGTGTCTTAGTATGTGTCCTACTAACATATCTCTTCTCTTCATTAGCAGTTGCCAGAAACATCTCTCCTCTCCCATTCGTCTTAATAGTCTGCCTACCATCTGATCATAATTCTCCTGTAACACCACATTTCAAATGCTTCTATTCTCCTCTTTTATGCCGCACCAACAGTCCAAACTTCACTTCCATAGAGCGCCACGCTCCAGACAAAGGCTTTTAAAACAATGACTTCCTAATACCTAAACCTATATTTGATGTCAACAGATTTCTTTCCTGTTGAAATGCTTTCCTTGCCTGAACCAACCTACTTTCTATATATCCTCTTTGCTTCGTCCATCACTGGTTATTTTGCTTCCTTCTTGCTTTAGCTTTTCACCTGGCAATTTGACATAAAAGTACCCACCTAATTATTATTTCATGCACGACATGAGCTGGAAACCGGCTATCTCGAATGTGATAACTTTCCACATATTCTTCAAGCAAATGCTTGGATAGTACCTTATATCAAGTCCTGGGGCAACAACCTCATTCCTGACCCTAATAAATACAGCTCCACACAGTCAACACAGAAAAACACGCACTTAAGTGCACGGAGCTGATAACCAAGCTGTGACAAGACATTAACAAGTAGTTCCGTGAAGAACTATAGAGCCTATTTTCATATATCCTTCTTATGTTAACTGCCTCTATCAACATACATAATTTCAGTTTGATTGCTGTAATAGATTCATAGATATTGAGAACCGTCTAATTATTTCAGATGTTCGCCGTGTTGGATTTTGATATAGGTATGTAGGCCATAGAGTTATGTACTATTAGATGACGATTTTTTCGTAGGTTCATTATTCAACCTTCACTTTATTCGCATGATTAATACACAAGAAATAATAATTTAATTTTCAAATTGCCCACAGCCGCCATCTTTAGGTTATGTGAACAATTGAACTAAATTAGATGCCAGTGCATTACAATATGTATAAACATTTGCTGTACCATATTTCACTGTGCTCAGATGGTTAAGTCGCGAGAAAAGTCTATTCAAATGTTTCTCCTTCGCTTGGCCGCCATGTTCGTTTTGCATTTTACAGGTTTTTGGAAGTCTCATAGCTGAACTTCTAGTAGTACCCTTTACCACCGTACAAAATTTCAGGGTGATATCGGTAATAGTTTCGGAGATATACAATGCCGGTGAAATATTTCGCACAGCCACCATGTTGGATTGTTGAGACGTAATACAATTTGAGTGGCATGGTCGGGGTCGACCAAAATAGTACTATGACTTTACGGAGTTTCATTGTAATCGCTCTAGCCGTTTAGAAGTTATTTCAGGGACACACACACACACGGAAAAAAGGTGATCTCATAAGCCGATTTTTTTTTTCATAAATGAAAATAGGCTAAAATTAAAGTAACTAAAACTTGCTTCTGCATTTTTGTAGCACCACCTCGTGGTGTAGTGGCTAGCATTTTTGGTGGCGCTGGTTCTGAGGGCTAGAAAGGAGGTACACTCTGCCTCGTGAGGACCAACATTTGCCCGGATCGAACTCGTAAGTCTACTTTTTCCCCATTTTTGCAAAATGTGAAAAGTACACTAAAATGGATAAATAAATAAATAAATTAAACAAAATTAGAAAATAATTAGATTTAAATGAAGTATTGAAAATAAATAAGAAGAAAATAACAAATATTTAAACTCATAAAATGTATTATGATATAATATTTTTTTAAAAGATTTAAATAAATAAATATATAAAACACGCAAAATTAAAAAATAAATGTACAGTAATTAAATGAATAAATAAATTCATGATAAATTAATAGGTATAAAATAAAAATAATTAAATGATTGAACGAAAAATAAATAATTCTACACCCACAGAAGTATACAGGATCTGATGACCAAGATATCCCCAATGCCCTAAAATGAACCAACTTGAGCTCTTCAATCGTAAAATCACGATCCGTGAACCCCAAGATGAACGCACAACTGGTTAGGACGTTATTATAGATTTCACAGACGTAGTCCCACAAAACGATAATTATAAGTAAGAGCAGTTATTCGGTGAATTACAAGAGCAATAGATAGTTCTTGGAAGTGCTAGCTATAAACATCCTGTTTTACGGCCTCAAACCAGATCAGAGAATGTTTGCCACTGTAAAATAAGACTATCAATGACAAGTCGCGTTTAATCGCTCTCCACGACCCTTATGGAGAGCCGCACCACGTCCGAAGATCGGAGGTTTGAATCCCGACGCTGGCACTGGCCATCCTGAGGGTGATGTTGAGTTGGGCCCACGGTTAGCACATTCCGGTGAGCATTACCATCGACCCTAGGTTAGGTTAGGTGATGTGAGGTTAGGTAGAAACTGTAGGTTAGGTGAATTAAGACTAGATAAGTTATGTTAGGTGATGTGAGGTTAAGACGTTATCTTCAAATCTTAAAAGTTAAAATCTATTGTTCTTTCATGTTTTCCATTAATTGACATCTACACCTTGCTGTTATAAGTAATACAAGAGTTTGTATCATTTAAAATGTTTGTGTTGTTGTGATTTAAAAACCGTCAGATCTTGTTGCCGCTCCCTGTATTTTAATTATTTTGATAACAACCTTTGATAAGGAAATTTTTGTCTTGCTTCTTTTCATAGTTCATTAAAGTACAACTATGTATTGACTCAAGGTTTCAACTTACTGAATATTTAATTTTGCAGTTAGATTTACTCGTAGGTTCATTTTAATGATCACCCAAACCATTAGGGGCCGATAACCTAGATGTTAGACCCCTTAAAACAACAATTATCATCATCATATTGATATGACGCAAGAAACAACAAGCAACAGCAATAACTGTAGAATACAGAAGCAATAGTTGTAAAGTCACTTCTCGGAAGAACGCAGTATAAAGACCCTTTTCTGTTTTACTGCCAATATAATAAGACCAAGGAATGTCCAGCGTGTCAGTGGGAGCCGAAGAAAGGCTTGTCGCCCTAAATCATTCTGACAATAGAACTGAGGAAGTGGGGTATATTATGACCATGATGGAAAATGTCCTACACTGCGACGTCAAGAATTATAAATGTTCATAAAAGAAGCGTAGTATAGAAAATACGAGCGTTATCCATGAAAGTCAATAAATTAGAAATGGCCTATGGGTTGACGAAGAACACTTACAACAAGAAGTGCTTATCTCGTAACTTGAAATTATAAGCCAGTCATAAGGCCAGAAGCCTTATATGCCATGGAGTGCCTTTCTTTAAACCGAAGAGGGCTAACAGAGAAGATAGAAATTAGAGAGAGGAGAATTCTCTGTTACATCCTCGGTCCTGTAAAAGTAGCCTATTTGAAGAATTTCGTAGGCGACATAACTCCGAGCTCTACGAACATTTTATAGAGAAGCTCTCCGATTGTGCGAGAGAAAGGAGAATAGTCTTTTATGGCCATATAGCGAGATTACCTCCCACAAGATTCATTTGATCAGTTTGTGGCCCAATAAAAAGGTTCGAACCACGTGGTTGACGGAAACTGAGAAGGACATTAACGAACTGGAAATATCAAATCTGCATGACAGACAGGCTGTAAGGCGTGCTTTAAAGGAAGTCCGTGGTTTTTAGGAGAAACCTTGGAGGAAGGGTACTCCCTGATTGGTTGGTTCCTTAGTTTAGGGGCTGCGACAACGCGGCCATGTAGCCCCGTGTACTTTGGGTATGTGTAGAATCTGTCTGATATCCGGTGTTAATTGTGATGGCTGTATTAGTGTGTGTTATCTGTTTTTAATTCAAGTAAGGACTGCGACGATAATTTCAAGTAGTTCCTACTTTCGCCACCAAATGCTACCGTCCACGACACCTAGCTGTGAACTTCGCTACTATTATATGCCATGGCAACCAGCGCCCGGTGACGAACGTTGGAACTTACGAGATTTAATCAAACCTAACCTACAAATTTTGGCTTCACACAAGTGTAGTTAGTGGAAGATTCTTCTTCATGCCCGCCGGTTTTACTTCCCCTCCGAAAGAAGGCGAACTGAGGGCCGGGTTCGAACACGTGACCTTGGGCAAAGAAGCTCAGCATGCTACCAACTACGCCACCGAAGACTCCGGTACTCCATGGACTATTGAGAGAAAGGAGTTACATCGGCAGAAAATGCGTCAATGCTGGGCGATTATCAAGACCCTCCAATTGAATAAACGTGGTCCTAAGTGCGTCAATTCGAGAGGAGAAGAAGAAGAATAAGAAGAAGGGAAGATATATTATTATTACTAGGGCTCTGATGTCGATGCCGTAAAAAGGTTTAAAAAATGCACTTAACTTTTTCAAAAATGACTAATAAATGTCCTAAGAATTCGAAAAATGCACAATAAAATGGAAGAAATGATCTTATAATAATAAACTCACCAATATTTCAAAAATGACATCTTGCTCAAACTGAAAAGTCAATCAAAATAGATTTCTAGCACTTAACAGAAGGTTTATGTTTACTTTAGTCTGAGTTTCACTGCACTACGAATGTCATTCTGATGTTGTCAAATGTAAATGATCTGCGGTTATCAGCCAACAAGTTTTTATATCTCGAAAAGCTGCGTTCAACATCAACTGATGTGAACGGAGCGTACTTCAAGTGAGGAAGGTCGTTTGCTGCTAAATCGTCCACAATCCCATCCATGTAGTAGTCTTCACCAGAAAGAATGTCTGAGATTTTGCATAATGTTTTATACCCGGTGTTTTTGTCCGGCATTTTTTTTTTTTCCAGTTTTGATGCAATACCTGCAGCAATTTCGCCATGATTGTTGCTAAGACTAGTTTCCACCCGGTTGATTACGGAAATGGAATCAATATTTCAATATTTTAAATTATCTTGTATCAGCTACTAACTTCTTCTTAATTCTGAGAGAAGTAACTCCCTCATATAAAGCTGTGACATGACTAAATTAAAAAAAAAGACCTCAAAAGGCCGATTTCTCTAAAATAAGACCAACAAATCTCCCAAACGTAAAAAAAATGCTCTAAAAATGGAAAAATAGCACAAAAAATGCAAAAAGATGCAAAATAAAAATGCCCGTAAGGGTACAATATATAAGTTATAATAAAAGGTGTATGTTTCACAAAACTCAAGCACTTAAACCAGAGGGAGTTAGAAGGTGTGGTTTGTGCCAAAGTGTTCCAAAACATCTCATTAGCAGCTTACAGGAAAAATCTTGCGTTTCTTAAAAAGTCAACGGAAATATCAACTTAGTACAGCCTAAAACAAAGTCCCCGATTCATGGATGTAGCGGGTAATCTCGAGAACCACTGCATGGATTTTGATGCGGTTTTCACGATTTCGCAAAGGATTTCTCGAGGAAGGTTTCTCCACAAAAACATTCATTTATGACCAAAGGAAGCTGGAACATAATGTTACGGCTGTGAGTTTGTGTCATCGCTCGCCGCTTGAGTCACAACTGCCCCAGGGGCTGGGCTGTGGCCTGCCTCCTGTATTGCGTGTGCCTTATACAACAGGGCTACTAAGACAAAGGGATAGTCCAGAATATTCGTGACTGGACCAGCGATGGAAACCTCGAGAAGCTGTGAACCCTGGATGGATCTAGAAGCATGTATTGAGTCACCGGCCTGCTATATAAGTGCGACCTGTCTAGCAGTTGTTGTTGTGTTTTACGAGCTAGTGCGAGCGATTATCTTGTGCGACAGAAGTGTGGTGACGAAGTGCTGTGCGAGTTACGAAATCCAGTGACATTGTTTCTCCAGCTTGTGGACAGCGAAATAGCCTGCAGCAAGTGATCGTAAGTAATTGTGGTCGGTGAACATAAGGAGAGGAGCAGGTAGTTTCTGTCAAGGCCACCGTACTCATTAGGACGGATTAACTTCTGTGATCTGTTGACAAGTGGAAGGGCCGAGAGCGCTCAAGGAAGAGACTTGAGGAAACTGGAGTAAGGCTCCTAATTGCTATTTGCTGTTGAGTAGTGTAATTTTCTGGCCACAATAAAGTTAATTATTTCTTTAAGCAGTAATTGGTGTTGTGCATTATACCTACCGTAATCCAGTTAACAAAGGTGCCACTAGGGGGTGGCACGTAACAATAATTATAAAGAAAGGGAAATACAGAAGACCTTATTCATGGCTAAATCTTAAAATAATATGAACAGAGTATTTTGGGAGAACTAGCAGTTGTGTTTAATTAGCTAAATAGCACACGCTCTCCCCGTTGTCTTCGTAGTGTAAACATATGCGGTGTAGACTGACTTTATTATGCAGAGCTGGAAGGATATCTCCGTATTCTTCTTCCTTGTTTTTTTTAGCGTATGGCTTTTAGTGCCGGGAGTGTCCGAGGACATGTTCGGCTCGCCAGTGTTGTAGCTGCTTCTATGCGGACACCCTTGGGATGAGCTACAAGTGCCGTCGTGTGTGGAGTGTTGTCTGGGGAGGAAAGTTTGAATGTAAGGACGAGGAGTTGGAAGGTAGCAGCTGTGGCCTATAATTAGGGACCAACTCCGGCATTTGCCTGGAAGGAAGATGGGGAAACCACAGAAGACCATCTTCAAGGTTGCCGGCGGGGGGATTCGAACCTCTTCGGCTCCCGGATGTGAGCGACTGCCAGCAGTCATGCCGTAACGACCACGGCTAACTCACCCAGTTTCTTTTTTGGTACTAAACATGTATGATCTTTGATAATTTCATTGTCATAAACATACCTTATATTCATATGGATGATAGTGTCACCTCCGTGGTGTAGGGGTCAGCGTGCTTAGCTGCCACCCCGGAGGTCCGAGGTTCGATTCCCGGCTCTGCCACGAAATTGGAAAAGTGGTATGAGGGCTGAAACGGGTCTACTCAGCCTCGGGTGGTCCAAAAGAGTAGAGGGGGTTCGATTCCCACCTCAGCCATCCTCGAAGTGGTTTTCAGTGGTTTCCCACTTCGTCTCCGGGCAAATGCCGGGATGATATGTACCGCAAGGCCCCGACCGCCTCCTTCCCTCTTCCTTGCCTCTCCATCCCAATCTTCCCCTCCCTTCCCATCCCTCATGAGGCCCCTGTTCGCTTTGCAGGTGAGGCCGCCTGGGCGAGGTGCTGGTACTGTAACGATTCGATCCCATAGCTGTTATATTTAAAGGGTTATTCATTTATTATCATGTTATTATTATTATTATTAACTAGTACATCCATGAGATGATTTTTATATCAGATAATTGTAAGCGGTTTTGATTATTATATTCAATTAGATTTTTATTAACAATTACTTGTAAAGAGACGAAGTATTATATATTGCAACAAGACTGGCGATATGGACTAACCCTGTGCGTCACAAACTGAACGACGTAGTAAGAATTTCACCACGCCAACTGCGTCATTTTCCTGAGATGTTAAGAAACCCACTATGGGGTAACCAACACGCCATTTTCTACGGTATATACGCGTCAATATATATTGCAAGTTATGAGTCAAGAATGGAGAAGGCTAAGAGAGAGGGAAGCTGTGACACCACGTGACAAGGAAGTCATTAGTATTTGTACCTGCAACATCGGACAAGAATGGCATTAATCTACAGCTCTTAATGAAGGAAGGAAGTTGTAACCTTGCTTTCTGGGTCCTAATGGACTGAGCACCGAGAGTCGACACTGAACGATGTCTTGCCGACATCTATATCAATACATAATGGGTTATATCCCTGATCAAGAGTCTTTCTACAGATGGCAACGTACTTAATGAGGATATTTCATAGTAAATGAGATATCACATCATTTTTTTAAACATAAGCGACGTAACATGGAGATCATCGATCATTTCTTAAATATGACGAATCTTCGACTGGGTGAGCCAACAATTCAATAAAACTATCGTCTCTATTATAATTTAACTTCATTTAACTTTCAATTCATTTTAATATTCATTTTCTTTTAAATAATTAATTGCCGCATTGAGTAATTTTAAATTCAATTGTGTGACTATCACTATTCTGTTTTATTAGTATTTTGTTCTTGAGTAAATAAATTCATTTCCTTTAACGTAATGCCTATTTCTTTCATTGTAGTTGGTACTTTAAGGCAATCATACTCCTTGATTAAATACGGATTGGTTAGATGACTTTGTCTCACTACGGCCCGGGTAAGTGGTTCTCGACTCTACTGCTGATAGCCGAGGTTAAATCTATAAATTTCGATTCACTATCTTAAATAGGAATCTGGCGCTCAACAACTTATTATATTACACTATCACAGGTAAGGTCACACCACAGTGTATATTATTTATTCATATCATGTTTGTTTTATTGAACCACAATAGTCATCACCACGTATAGTTAACTCATTAAAAATGTTACATTTGGCGCCACAAAGTAGGGCACGAAAACCATTCGGTATTTAGTCAGAGGAGTGTATAATTTCAGTGCAAATTGTCAGTGCTTTTGGGGGACAGTGAAGTGAAGTGAAATTTTGGAAGGGCAATTGTTATACGGTGTACTTCGAGATGTCGGAGGAGGAACAGAGGCAGTTGAGAAGTAGGGATGCAGTCAAGAAAGTTAATTATAAGGAGGTTGATAGCGGTAGCGATGTTGAGAGCGTAGAGAATAATACCAAGATGTCGGAGGTAAATCTTGAGAATAATCCTGAGAGTAATCCTGAAAATAATCCTGAGGTTAACCCTGACATGAATTCAGAGGAAAATCTCGAGACGAATACAGAGGTACATCCTGAGACTAGTGGTAGTCAGGAGAAACAGAAGTCCTTAGAGGTCCATGAAATTTCATTAGCTGATATCTTGAGGGAGATGAATAAAAATAGTCAGGAGATGAATAAAAATAGTAGGGAGATGAAAGAAAATATTGGTAGGCTAAATCAAAATATGGAAGAGAGTAAGAAAGATAATTTAGAAAATAGGAAAGAATTCAATGATAAATTTGAGAAATTAGATAAAGATATGAATAAAAATATGGAAGAGAGTAAGAAAGATAATTTAGAAAATAGGAAAGAATTCAATGATAAATTTGAGAAATTAGATAAAGATATGAATAAAAATATGGAAGAGAGTAAGAAAGATAATTTAGAAAGTAGGAAGGAATTCAATGATAAATTTGAGAAATTAGATAAAGATATGAATAAAAATATGGAAGAGAGTAAGAAAGATAATTTGGAAAGTAGGAAGGAATTGAGTAGAGATTTAGGTGAGAAATTAGATCAGAGTAATCAAAAGATGAGAGAGGATATGAGTAAAATAAATCAGAAGCTGGAAGAGAATAATGTAAAACTAGACAGTGTGGTTAAAGTCAATGAAGGGTTGAGTAAGAAGTATGAGGTACTACAGCAAAGTATTCAGGTTGTGAAACAGGAAATTAGAGATGAAATCAAGGGTGAATTAGAAGTGAAGGCTAAGGATATTATCGAACAGATAGATAAAAAATTAAAAACGGTAGAAAGTAAGACTGAAGAGAGAATAGTAACGCAGAATGAGAGTTTTAGCAAATTAAATGAGGAAACTAGGCAGATGAGACTAGATATGGGGGGCGAGATTGAAAAAGTAAATAAACAAATAGAATCCGTAGAAAGTAAGATTGGGGAAAGAATAGTAACCCA
This sequence comes from Meconema thalassinum, assembly GCA_946902985.2. Lineage (NCBI taxonomy): Eukaryota > Metazoa > Arthropoda > Insecta > Orthoptera > Tettigoniidae > Meconema > Meconema thalassinum. The sequence continues at coordinate 125,591,862 of OX336398.1, forward strand.
AGGTGAAAGTTTTAGCAAAGAAATACAAGCGGAAACTAGGCAGGTGAGAGAAAAGTTGAGGGATAAGATTAAGGAAGTTGAAACAGAAGTTATAAAGAAAGTAGAAGAAAATCACTTAAAGAGTATTGAAAATTATCAAGAGATACAGGAAAAACAGAATGTATTAAGAAATGAATTAATGGATAAAGAGAGTAGTTTTCAAGAAATGGAAGCAAGATTAAAGAAGCAGATAAGGCAGGGAGGAAGTCAGGATAGGATAATATATTCTAGTAGCATGAAAGAGACTGAACTGCCTAAATTTTCAAATAAACATGGGTGTCCTATGGAGTTCTTGAATATAGTACAGGATAGATTTAAAGAAAGACTGATAGATGGGCAAGTTGAATGGAAGATGGTAGTAGAGCTATTGGACCAGGCTTTTATAGGAGATACTAAGGGATGGTTTTTAGTATACAAACATACCTTGATAAATTTTGAAGATTTCAAAAGTAAATTTATTGAAAAATATTGGAATGAGGATATCCAGTCAGAAATGAGACAGATTATTAGTTCCGGCAAGTATCAATTTGGGGAAGGGAGTCATATGACTGAGTACTTTCTAGAGTATGTGCTCATATGTAAACATCTGGACGGGATGAATCAAGATGCGGATGTGGTAAGGCTTCTCCTCAGGCATTTCCCACCCAGGGTAAACGTGGCTGCTTGTATGCAAAGGATAACTACGATTCAAGAATTAGAGGGATTATTAAGTAGATTCGATGCACTCGGAGATGCATACGATATGCCTATGGTACAGAATTATCCTCGAAATAAGACTTATGATAATAGGCAAGATAATCAACAGGATTATCATGGTAGAGGCCAATATGAAAATAGAGGTGGTCATCAGGGAGGCCAAAGACCATATTATGGTAATCCCGGCCATAATGAACAGCAAAATGGTAATTCATATCATAATAGGCAAGGTAATCAACAGGGTTATCATGGCAGAGGCCAATACCAGAATAGAGGTGGTCATCAGGGAGGCCAAAGACCATATTATGGTAATTCTGGCCATAATAACCAACAAAACGGTAATTCTAATAATAGACAAGGTGGAAATAGGAACAACAGTAGAAATACGGAAGGACCTAGGGAAGAGAGAAATACTAATGACAACTCTCGCCAAAACCAAAACCAAGTACACGGGGCTGAGCCCAATACAAGTAATGCTAATTTAAATGCCAACCAGACTGTGACATAAGGTCGAGTCATAAGTCTGTGTATTTTCCGGTTCACACAATCCTAAGAGAGCCGTATGACCTAGACATTCGTGAAGAATTACTTCATGATTTAAAAGAGTTAACAGTGAAACCAATGGTTAATAGTTTCAATTCAGTCCTAGAGATAGATGTGTCAGGGGCGCGTGTAGCCACGCTTATTGACAGTGGTTGTCATACTTCATCCATTAGCGCAGCATTTTATACTAATAGAAAAGAAAATGGTATCCATTTCGAGGAAATTCCTATAAAGTCAACATTTGTGATAACGGCCGTAGGAAAGAAATCTCATATAATTTCAAGACAGGTAGTAATTGAGATATCAATAGGAGGTAAGATTGGGACACAGGTCTGCTTAGTAATACCAAATTTAGTCTACTCGGTGATCCTAGGTAGTGATTGGATGTCGCAACACACTGTTCAGTTGTGTTATAAACTAGGCACAATTAAATTCTTTTGGATAGATTGCGAAGTTGTTATGCCATTTAGTGATTCAGGTAAGTTGAGTATGGGTCCTAAAAATATAGGTAAGTTGGAGGAAGTATTATCGATTAATAGAAGTAATAATAATAATAAGATGAATAAGGATGATGTTGAGGTGTCTCTTGAGAGAGAACTTAAGGTTTTTAATTTTCTGGGCAGTATGTTAATGAATGATTGTCTAGAGGACTCATTGCATGACGCTGTACTACAGAGTAATATAGTAGATGATCTAAGAGATCAATTGTATGAAGTATTAATCGATAACAAGTGTGTATTTGAGGACCGCATAGGATTAGCGAATTGCTACGAGCACTCACTAAATGTGCATGACAGGAGTATTTTTGTAGGACACCGTTATCCTGTGCCATATCGTTACTATGATGCGGTTAATAACCAGATAAGTCAAATGTTGGAAGATGGAATTATCGAACCTTCAGTCAGTCCATATCTAAATTCCTTAATTGTTGTACCCAAATCAGATGGCAAAGTTAGACTATGTTTAGACGCACGTAATTTGAACAACCACATCTCTGAAGACCAATTAAGATCAAAATCCATCGAAGAATTAGTACAAGGTTTTGAAGGTAAGAACTGGTTTAGTTGTGTTGACCTGAGTTCGAGCTTCTGGCAAGTGGCACTGAAAGTAGAAGACAGGCCCTTGACCGCATTTTCATTTCAAAACAATTTATATCAATTCACACGAGTCGCTTTTGGGTTAAAAAGTAGTTCTGCAGCCCTAATCAGAGCTTTAGGGATCGCTTTAGGAAATGATATGGATGAATTTATGACTATATATATAGATGACTTGGTGATTAGCTCAAGGACATTTTCAGAGCACTTAATGCATTTAGATTTAGTTTTCAAGAAATTAGCGAGAGCTGGGTTTACTCTCAAGTTAAGTAAGTCTGTTTTTTGTAGAAAAGAAATCACTTTTCTTGGTCATACGGTCTCTACAAACGGTGTGAAACCTGAAGAAAGCCGTGTAGGAAAGATTTTAGGTGCTAAATCACCGAAGAGTGTGAAAGAACTAAAATCATACCTTGGTGTGTGTGGCTATTTCCGTCGTTTTATTGTGAGGTATGCGTGTATGGTGGAACCATTTCGTGAATTAACAAAGTCAGGTAAGAGGTGGGAATGGACTGAGATGCATGAGATGGCCTTTCAGGCACTCAAAGTGTGTTTTGAAAAAGCAGTAGTACTAAAATACCCATTTGTTGATAAACCATATGTGCTGATGACTGACGCATCCCACATTGGTATTTCTGGAGTTCTTTGCCAAAGAGATGAGGAGGGCAATCTGAGAATTGTATCCCTAGCCTCACGAGGTCTTTCTGCTGCTGAGAAACGTTATACAATAACGGAACTAGAATTTTTAAGTATAGTCTATAGTTTAAGTAAATTCCGTATGTATGTTCTTGGCGGGAAATTCGAAATTTTCACTGATCACCATGCATTAGCTTTCATCAATACGTGTAAATTAAGTAGTAATCGTATCAGCAGGTGGATTTTAGCACTGCAAGAATATGATTTTCAGATCCAACACATAAAAGGTAAGGATAATATATTGGCAGACATTTTGTCTAGAGATAGCAATCTAAACTCAGGTGAATCAGTGGTAAAGGCGGACCAGGGTGTATTAATCTGTGCATGCTTGGATCCTACCAATATAGAGTCTTTAAAAGTATTGAAGAATTTGCTTTTAAAACAAAGGGAAGATGAGGTATTAAGTGAACCTTTGACAATTTTGGAAAGAAATGAGTTGGAGTTTGTTGAATCTGGTCGATTAACGTACAAATTAATGGATGGTTTTCTGGCACGGAAGTGTGGAGAAGAGAAATGGGCTATATGCGTGCCAAAGTCTTTGACTGAGGAACTCATATGGTTCATTCATAAGGAACTCTGACACTTTGGAGCGAAAAAAGTGTTTTATGAAATTCAACAGAACTTTATATGGTGTAGAATGGGGAGGGAAATTAGGACTGTTTTAGCAAAATGTGACCTCTGTCAAAAGTCTAAGTTTCCTAATAGATATTTAATGGGTAAAATGCAGGCCGTTCTCACAAGTAAACCCGGGGAGTTGCTCTGTGCGGACCTATTTGGCCCGATAGTAAAAGGTCAATTTGGCTATGAATACATTTTTGTAATAGTTGATGCATTCAGTAAATACGTCAAACTATATGCTTTAAGGAAGGCCACCGGTAAAGCTTGTAGCAAAATGATCATTGAAAAGTATGTACCTGAGTATGGTCTTCCGCTCAGGATTTTGACTGATAGCGGACCGCAATTCACATCGAAACACTGGAGAACCAGTATGCGTGAAGCCGGAATCACACACGTTCACTCATCAGTGCGTTACCCACAAGGCAACCTCAGTGAACGTAGGATGAGAGATTTAGGTCGCTTGTTACGTGCCCTTGTGCATAATAAGCATTCTACTTGGGTATCTCAGCTTGGAAAGGTTGAAACCTGGTTGAATGCTGTTCAACATGAGAGTACTGGCATGAGTCCTAATGAAGTCCATTTTGGACGGAAACCCCAAAATGAATTGGCTAAAACACTAGGATTAACTGAGGTAAAACAACCGGGGATGGATATGATTATCCAGTTGGCGAAGAGGAATTTAGGTAAAGCAGCAGAACGCAGAATTCGTCAACAAACAGGAAAGAAACTAGATCAATTCGAAATCGGTGATAAAGTTCTATTACGGGTTCCGAGGCAATCTAGTAGTTTAGAGAAAACCATGATGAAGTTCTTTTTAATTTATGAAGGCCCCTACACTGTGCAGAAGAGAATCGGTAATTCAGCATATGTACTGGAAAACGATGGTATACGCCTATACGGTACTTACAATGTGAGATCGTTAAGAAAATATGTATCTTAAAGATATAACATGGTATTTTATCTTTTAAGATATTTGAGTATTGGTTTTGAGCGAACAGGTAAGTAAAGTTGTTATACCAACCGGTGTTATTGTGTTTTTGGTAGACAAGAAATAAAGTTTTATTTATGTCATACGGAGTTAGTAAAGATAAGTTAATATTTTGAAGGAAGAATAAGTTGGTAAGATAAGTAGATACCTAAAGGATAATAATGAAGTTTCAATTAAAGGCAGGTGTAATTTACGCATTTAATTTGATAGAGAAGAAAGTATCTGAACTGTGTTAGAACTCAGAACTAGCTTTATGAAGTGATTATGGGAGAATATTTGCGAATTAGGAGTGTCGGTGTTATTGACTATCAACAGGAACACTGTCATTATTTTAGGAAGACAATAGCTAGGAAAGCATAGTGTGATGTTATTATTCCAAGGAATTAGTCGAAGCATGTAAAATTTTTTAGCTGAAATTTAATGTGTTATTGGTCAGTAAGAGGTGACCTGTAACAGTAAGAAGAAGTGGGATTATACCACGAATAGGGGAAGTTTTTGTAGGTGACCTGTAACAGTAAGAAGAAGTGGGATTATACCACGAATAGGGGAGGTTTTTTGTATGTGACGTGTGATGTCACGATGAGTTTTGAGAGATTCTGGTATAGCAAGAGTGAGCTATAGTCCAGGCGGTCAGAACAAGTAGGAAGTGGTGTTTGGAGGACACGGTACTTAATTAAGAGTTTTGAGAGAAAACTAAGGGGGGTTTTTAGGCATTCAGCAAAAAGTCAAATCATGAATAGACTAAGTTCAAAGTATAAGAGCATTAATATTTTGTGGAACGAAATATTTATTCCGAGGAGTTTGTCATGTGTTTTTGTGAAATAGTTTAGTGATATACGTAATTCAGGTATTGAGTAGTATTTTGTCCAAGTCTTAATCATTTTGTTATGGTAAGTAAGGAATGACGTTACGGTAAAGTTATATCTTGACGCTAAGTTAAATTTTATAAAGTGAACAAGAAGTCAGATTTTATGTTTATTGGTGATTTTGAAAATTCAAGTTATTGTTTTCGAGAAGTAGTAAAGAGGAATTATGGTTTTATGTGAAGTTAAGAAGTCGTGGAGACTTAGGAAGTATTAATTTGGAAGGAGGCGGCCGTGGCCTAAGAAAGAATTAAGCCACGAAGGCAGGTGAGTAGTAACTTGGATATTTAAATGAACTGTTTAATAACTGCTTTGAGGTATTTCGATGTCATTATGTATTTGGGGAAATATTTACATGTATGACATATGCACTGAAATTGGAATTGCCTTGAATATCTTGCTAAGTTATTTTTTTCTTCAATTATTGAAATTTTACTGCATTTGAGTAATCCCTTTATAAAGACGAAAGGAATATTGTATTGTTTGCATCCTATTATCGTGTGCTGTAATAGTTATTATGGGTTAATCAGCTGGTATTACAACAATGTACTTCTACGCCAGACTGATATACAAAAACTACGTTCAAAAGAGATGAAGCCAAAATTGTATGTCATGCATACGATCACCGAAATATAAACGAGTGCAGCGTTGACATATATGTCAAAAATAAAAGTGAAGGGCATTTTATATGTATATTTTTTACAGCTCGTTTAATACATAAAGAAGAATGAACATTATGAACATTTGGAAGAATGAGATGAATGAAAGTTAAAATATGATTTTTTTGTGAAGAATACATTTATGTATATTTTTTTTACAACATATATAAAGAAGAATGAACATTATGAACATTTGGAAGAATGAGAAATGATAGTACAAATATGTAAAGTGAAAAGAGTATGTTCTTGTATATCTTTATGTATTGTTGAAGGGTATTATTTGTATGTTGTCGTTATGGGGGTATTAATATTTAAATTTGTATTCATTTGTGTAGGATGTGTAGTGATATAAATAATGTTACATTTTATTTTAAATTATTTATATCAGGGGCGATTGTAACGATTCGATCCCATAGCTGTTATATTTAAAGGGTTATTCATTTATTATCATGTTATTATTATTATTATTAACTAGTACATCCATGAGATGATTTTTATATCAGATAATTGTAAGCGGTTTTGATTATTATATTCAATTAGATTTTTATTAACAATTACTTGTAAAGAGACGAAGTATTATATATTGCAACAAGACTGGCGATATGGACTAACCCTGTGCGTCACAAACTGAACGACGTAGTAAGAATTTCACCACGCCAACTGCGTCATTTTCCTGAGATGTTAAGAAACCCACTATGGGGTAACCAACACGCCATTTTCTACGGTATATACGCGTCAATATATATTGCAAGTTATGAGTCAAGAATGGAGAAGGCTAAGAGAGAGGGAAGCTGTGACACCACGTGACAAGAAAGTCATTAGTATTTGTACCTGCAACATCGGACAAGAATGGCATTAATCTACAGCTCTTAATGAAGGAAGGAAGTTGTAACCTTGCTTTCTGGGTCCTAATGGACTGAGCACCGAGAGTCGACACTGAACGATGTCTTGCCGACATCTATATCAATACATAATGGGTTATATCCCTGATCAAGAGTCTTTCTACAGATGGCAACGTACTTAATGAGGATATTTCATAGTAAATGAGATATCACATCATTTTTTTAAACATAAGCGACGTAACATGGAGATCATCGATCATTTCTTAAATATGACGAATCTTCGACTGGGTGAGCCAACAATTCAATAAAACTATCGTCTCTATTATAATTTAACTTCATTTAACTTTCAATTCATTTTAATATTCATTTTCTTTTAAATAATTAATTGCCGCATTGAGTAATTTTAAATTCAATTGTGTGACTATCACTATTCTGTTTTATTAGTATTTTGTTCTTGAGTAAATAAATTCATTTCCTTTAACGTAATGCCTATTTCTTTCATTGTAGTTGGTACTTTAAGGCAATCATACTCCTTGATTAAATACGGATTGGTTAGATGACTTTGTCTCACTACGGCCCGGGTAAGTGGTTCTCGACTCTACTGCTGATAGCCGAGGTTAAATCTATAAATTTCGATTCACTATCTTAAATAGGAATCTGGCGCTCAACAACTTATTATATTACACTATCACAGGTAAGGTCACACCACAGTGTATATTATTTATTCATATCATGTTTGTTTTATTGAACCACAATAGTCATCACCACGTATAGTTAACTCATTAAAAATGTTACAGTACCACCTCCCCAGTTGTATCCCCTGACCATGTGTTTCAAGCTCCAGGACACTACCCTGGTGGCGGTAAAGGTGGGATCCCTCGCTGAGACCGAGGGAAAATCCAACCTGGAGGGTAAACCGACTAAAAATAAAGTATGAATGTTCGTGTGAAAATTGGAAACAAACCGCAATTGAGGAAAGAGCGAGGCAGAGTTCAGCTGTTTCCCTGCACTTTAACGATGTTTTAGAGAGTTGAGAGGTCAGATTTGGCCATTTAAGATAATTGCTTGTTAGTGGTAAGTTAACAAGCGTTTCTGTTTGATGAAATGCTACTGTAAAGTTAAAGAGCCTTTAATGTTGAATTAAGAGATAGTTGACGTTGGCGAAAACGGCCTTAACTCTCCTATTTAAGTTGAGTAGGAATGAACTAACTAATCGTTACTCAAGCGTTGGCGAAAACAGCCTTAACTCTTCTATTTAAGTTAAGTAGGAATGAACTAACTAATCGTTACTCATGCGTTGGCGAAAACAGCCTTAGCTCTTCTATTTAAGTTAAGTAGGAATGAACTAACTAATCATTACTAAAGAGTTAGCGGAAACGGCCTTAACTCTCCTATCTAAGTTAGGTAGGAATGAACTAACTAATCGTTACTCAAGCGTTGGCGAAAACAGCCTTAACTCTCCTATTTAAGTTAAGTAGGAATTAACTAACTAATCGTTACTCAGGCGTTGGCGGAAACAGCCTTAACTCTTCTATTTAAGTTAAGTAGGAATGAACTAACTAATCGTTACTAAAGAGTTGGCGAAAACCGCCTTAACTCTCCTATTTAAGTTAAGTAGGAATTAACTAACTAATCGTTACTCAAGCGTTGGCGGAAACAGCCTTAGCTCTCCTATTTAAGTTAAGTAGGAATGAACTAACTAATCGTTACTTAAGAGTTGGCGAAAACGGCCTTAACTCTCCTATCTAAGTTAGGTAGGAAAGAACTAACTAATCGTTACTCAAGCGTTGGCGAAAACGGCCTTAACTCTCCTATTTAAGTTAATTAGGAATGAACTAACTAATCGTTACTCAAGCGTTGGCGAAAACAGCCTTAACTCTTCTATTTAAGTTAAGTAGGAATGAACTAACTAGTCGTTACTAAAGAGTTGGCGAAAACAGCCTTAACTCTCCTATTTAAGCTAAGTAGTAATAAACTAACTAATCGCTACTAAAGAGTTGGCGAAAACGCCCTTAACTCTCCTATTTGAGTTAAGTAGGAATCAACTAACTAATCGTTACTAAAGAGTTGGTGAAAACGACCTTAGCTCTCCTATTTAAGTTAAGTAGGGATTAACTAACTAATCGTTACTAAAGAGTTGGTGAAAACGGCCTTAACTCTCCTATTTAAGTTAAGTATGAATTAACTAACTAATCGTTACTAAAGAGTTGGCGAAAACGGCCTTAACTCTCCTATTTAAGTTAAGTAGGAATGAACTAACTAATCGTTACTAAAGAATTGGTGAAAACGGCCTTAACTCTCCTATTTAAGTTAAGTAGGAATGAACTAACTAATCGTTACTAAAGAGTACCTTCTCCAACTCATTAATGAGCCCTACCTGATATGGGTCCCAAACCACTGAGTCGTATTCCAAAATTAGCCTCACCGGAGCCAAATATCCTAAATTTTTGTGGTTGTCAGGCCCTAGCCTTCAAAGACTATAACCTAAGGCACAACCATGTCAGCAAAATTATTTACTGCAAACCTGCTCAGAAACATCAATTGATAGATTCAATGACACCATATTTTAAGTACTCAGCAAGCACACAGCTCTTAAAAATGACACCCACAAAATCTATAGGGATACATATGTCATCACAGGTTGTTAATCCTTAGACTATCAAGGTGACAATCTATCGTTACCCCTTGTTCGTGACAAAATTGTCAGGGTAACGACCCATCGTTACCGGCCATTACTATTGATTATTTCGTTATTTACACCTCAAATAGCAGCAATTTTTAGGGAATAAGAAGAGAAATTTAACTCTCGTTTATATTCCGCGGGAAGTACTGACAATGTGTATTTATATTTCTTCCTAGTCTGAAACATGAGCTCACAGTTTACATCCTGGTTGGTGGCAAAATTGCGTGTATTTTGCTTTCGTTGGTAATAATAATAATAATAATAATAATAATAATAATAATAATAATAATAATAATAATAATAATAATATCCTATGGCCTCGGTGCCGGGTGCTAGATTTGTTATTTGACACCCAAAGGGTAGCTAGCATGTCTAATTTCGTTGTTCCTTGAAGCACTATGAAAGTCAAGGAGGTAAGATATCTAAGCTCCTTGAACACTATAGCGCTTTCTAGTAGTGAAATGAGAAACTTTGTGTTGGCGATAAATCCCGAGATTAATTTTGCCATTATGAACACGGCCTACTGAATTCAAAAAGGTCCATTGACATGCCAACATCGTATTACATGGTGTCGTATTTTTGCCGCCTTTCAAAAATCACTTACTACGGCCAGGAGCGAACCTGCAATCTTGGGGTTAGTAGACCGACACGTTGACCACTCACCCACCGTGGCAAGCTCGTTGGTGATTTTTAGTGAAATTAAGCAGTATCGTAGGAAACATATTTAATTTATTTGCTAATTTATTATTCAAATAATTTTGACTGTGAATTCCATTTCCCTAAATTACTTTAAAACATTCAAATCTTAGATTTGTAACTGTTTTTTGCTGTGTTAATTTTTAGAATTGAAACCATACAGGTTAGAGGCATCACTAAGTTTTGGTGATAAGTGATTTATAAACTCTATGTTTACAGAATATCATGCAAATATCATTATTGGACTGCCTTCCATGTCGTTTATAAAAAAGTGTGCATAGCTTTGGTAATTACGGCTGAAGGTTTTCACACATCCAACAGCTGAGAGTTTGAATGCGAAAGGGTTAATCATGTAGACATTTTTACAATACGAAATATACAGGGTGTAACAAAATTGTACGGCACAAAATGCAGGACACATTCCTCACACGTAAACGAAGAAATTATGTTATATGAACATGGGTCTGGAAACGCTTTGTTTCCATGTTATACCTCATTGTCTCCAGCTCATTACGCATGGGAATCACACAAGAACAGAACGTTAGAAACATGGGAAACATGCACTCTTGGTTACGTCTGGTTACCATTCTAAAGGATATCTCGAGGAAGGTTTCGGTAGAAAACAATTTATTTATGATCAAACGAAGCCAAGCAGTAACGATTTCTGTGAAAAGGTCGAAAAAAAAAAAAAAAAAAACTGGCGTCCCTGCGCTTTTTAAATGTACGCTGGGCAAACCGTTAACAATATCAATATAATATGAATTTAAGAATTGTTCAGCATGAAAAGTTCTACAAAAAATCTCTATCTTCAATTCATCGCCCACTATAAGTGATTTTACGTTTTCATTTCTTCCAACAATCTCCATTCAATTACTGAGGCGACAGCTTACGAGCTGGCACGTAATGCATTCATAACTGTTCCGGGGCGAAGCCGGGGCGGGTTGCTAGTTAATATTATAGTCAAAACATAAATTATATATAGACTTAGTTCCTGTTCAATATGGATCTTCGAACGTTGAACTTCCTCTCGTGAAAAATTTGCTTTATGTGGCCTTAATCTTCCCTTCCACTGTAGCATTCAATTAGTTTTTTTTTTTTGTTTTGGTTAGGGGCCGTTGGTGCATTCTTGGAATGCACGGTACCTGAGATTATAATTTTGAAGGTTTTTGCACGTTCTTTCCTTCCTTTTTGTCAAACACCAACAGTGATCATTTGTTTTCTCCTTTACGTGCAAATCTCTTATATTTTGTATGAGTCTGTTCCAGATATATATTCTGTGACCCACCTAGCGTCATATAACAACAAATCTCTGAAGCTCTTCAACTCTTCCTCGCGCAAGAGGAATTCCATATCCATTTGGCTACCAGATACTGTTGTCAACTCTTTGAAGACCAGCTCAGCAAAAGAAGATTATTTTGTTGTGTTGAAGTTGGCAATGTTTATATGTTCTCCTTTTGTTTCCTACCCCCACTCTCTCCCCTTCCTAGGACCTTCCGTGCTTCGTTGAGCTGCTCTCACTTCTTAGTCGGCAGTTGTAGTAATCAGTTAAGGCTCAACCAGAGCCAGCCTCCTGACCTAACGAGGCATTTTTTAAATTCCACGCCATGTTGGAACTTTAAGCATCAGTGAGGAACTTCACTTCGACATGCAACAAAGATAAGTACCTTCTTCAAGTTTTAACCTCATCTTCATGGTTTTAACTTCCTCGTGTTTTAAATGATACTTTTATAGACAGTGTGAAAGTATTTATTTGGGGCAAAAATCATTCTTCGTGGGATTTGTCATGTTGAGCTTTCGCTCGTACAAGCCGACTTTACCATAAAGAGCTTTTATTAAGCTATTCTAATGAGAAATCCTCTCTCTACGTGGGATATTATCTAATTACCCGCTGTCTATAATTCAACAAGCTAGTTCCTCCGCTGGATTTACATTAGCCCCATTTTACTACTAAGATTGTTCTGGAACTTTCCAGATTCGGTACTCAATCTACGAGTCCTGCCGTCATGTATTTCTCACGTACTTGGGAGAATTCTGTTTAAAACTAAATTACTACATAGTGAAGTTTCGTCCACCGCGGGAATTTTCTATAGAGCATTTAATGGTACTTTACAACTTTCTCAAGAAATAGACTCTCACTTATCTAGTGAAACCAGTTATTTTCATCATTGCAATAACTTTCTTTTCCACAAACTTTGTGTCTCCACAGTGAACTTTTCATATGTTTCAATGAACTATAGTGAAAACCAGTGCTTGCTCAACTATTCTACCGCGTCGCGATCGTCCGCTTATATTCAAATAAGGCCATGAACATTTTCCTCAATTCCCATTTCTCTTTCCTAAACCTCTCACTAACAATCTGCAATAAACTTTTAATCTAGGTCTGTTCCAATAAGGTGTCATTCCAAGAAGTGCCCTTCCATTTTGTTGGTTTATCATTAAGTATCTCTGTATAATCTTTGTGATACGTGTCTAGCACACGTTTTAAATCACATTGTTCCTTTCCTATAATCAGGAAAACAATTCCTTAAACTCTTGAGAGAGTCATGTTCAGGTTTCACGAAATGGAAACTGCCCCATTTTGCTCGTGATTCCTAATTAAACATAGGAAGTCTAGAAACTTCCTTTTCACTTTCTCCAGGTTTCACAGTAAGTGACCTGCCCTCTTTGTATAATTCTTATATATTAATTCTGTATAAATATAAGAAGTTGTAGGAACTTCTATCTTGTTTTTCACGTTGTTATTATTGTTATTTTCAAAGTTGTCACTTTCTCTAGAACATTCTCTCCTGAATTTCTTAAGGTGTACGTTTTGTACTCCAATTCACGTTCAAGCTTTAATTATTTCATTGCTCATTTGTTTAAATCTTATAAAGATTTTAGAAACATGTAAGGTTTGAAACCTTGTAAATTGTCAATTGCCTGGAGCAACCGTTTAATGTTGGGAGGTCTGCGACCCCAAATTGTTAACTACATAGAGAATATTTATTTGTTAAAAAGATTAATTAATCCTGCATTGTTAAATAAATTAAATATTTGTTTTTGGATTCATCATTTCTCTGATACTACAGTTAGGCAGGATCCTGGCCTTCCTAGCTCTTCCTAGGTTTATGCCCTCGTTAACACTTAATAAAGCTTGTACTATTTGTCTGGCCAGACCATCACCCTTCCCTATAGTACTTTCATTCGTGCTTGGGAGGAAACACACTAAAGCCTCTCTCTGGCAAACTGCCCAAGCCTTAGCTGCGGTTCCCGTCAGCTTCGACCAAGCTCGTACCCACTTTAGGTATCCGAGCACGAATTTGCGGTGGCAACCGCTTCTAAATGGATTAAAAGTCAAATTAATAACTTTTGTGGGACTCTCCTCCTATTCTTCTATCCTTCTTTTCCAATCCCAAATCTACTTCCTTCTCTTAATCATCTTCCCTTGGTGGGTGGGTTATTCCCTAGCCTATAATCTACCCAGCCGTATTGTAATCAGGTCACTCACCGTAAATCTTCTGTATGACAGCGCAATCTGCGAACAAAAGAAAAGAATGACATTAATAATCTTTGTGAAGACTGTAGAAAGAACCACGCCGAAGATCGGCTTACTTCTGTACATAACATACCAACTTTTCAGATGGCCTCCCACAGTAAAATTCCCAAGCAATAAAATAGTATGCGGGATACCACATGCATCAAATTGCTTTAAACATGACAAAATACCTGTTTTTGGCTAACATAAAATAAATAAATAAATAAATAAACTTTAAAAAAATAAACAAAATAAAAAATAAAAATAAACAAACAAATAAAAGTTATTTGCTCTACTAGTTTCAACCGTAATTGTATCTTCATCAGCAAGAGGTAAATTAATAAATATATAACTAAATAATTAAATAAATCTATAATCACCATGTTTGTAGTGTTGGGGGACAAATGGTAAGGTTACATTGTTAGTAATTTATTTAAGGTGACGTGGACTATAATCACCATGTTTGTAGTGTTGGGGGACAAATGGTAAGGTTACATTGTTAGTAATTTATTTAAGGTGACGCGGACTATAATCACCGTGTTTGTAGAGTTGGGGGACAAATGGTAAGGTTACATTGTTAGTAACTAATTTAAAGGTGACGCGGCCTATAATCACCATGTTTGTAGTGTTGGGGGACAAATGGTAAGGTTACATTGTTAGTAACTTATTTAAGGTGTCGCGAACTATAATCACCATGTTTGTAGTGTTGGGGGGCAAATGGTAAGGTTACATTGTTAGTAACACATTTAAGGTGACGCGGCCTATAATCACCATGTTTGTAGTGTTGGGGGACAAATGGTAAGGTTACATTGTTAGTAACTTATTTAAGGTGTCGCGAACTATAATCACCATGTTTGTAGTGCTGGGGGGCAAATGGTAAGGTTACATTGTTAGTAACTCATTTAAGGTGATGTGTTCTATAATCACCATGTTTGTAATGATGGGGAACAAATGGTAAGGTTACATTGTTAGTAACTTATTTAAGGTGACGTGGACTATAATCACAGTGTTTGTAATGATGGGGAACAAATGGTAAGGTTACATTGTTAGTAACTTATTTAAGAAGACGCGGACTATAATCACCATGTTTGTAGTGATGGGGAACAAATGGTAAGGTTACATTTTTAGTAACTTATTTAAGGTGACGTGGACTATAATCACCGTGTTTGTAGTGATGGGGAACAAATGGTAAGGTTACATTGTTAGTAACTTATTTAAGGTGACGCGGACTATAATCACCGTGTTTGTAGAGATGGGGGACAAATGGTAAGGTTACATTGTTAGTAACTTATTTAAGGTGACGTGGACTATAATCACCGTGTTTGTAGTGATGAGGGACAAATGATAAGGTTACATTGTTAGTAACTTATTTAAGGTGATGCGGAGTATAATCACCATGTTTGTAGTGTTGAGGGACAAATGGTAAGGTTACATTGTTAGTAACATGTTTACGGTGACGCGACCTATATATTTAATTTATCGTTAACTGTAAGCATACAATTAACGCAAGAGAGGGGGAGAGGCCTACCCCCACGCTCGGGCGGAGCGAGTCAGGAACATCCCCTCGCACGACCTTGTCATCACCTGGGGTCAAGAACCTGGGCTCCAAGGACGTCTTGGGCGAGCGGAACGTGACTGAAAGAGAGGCGGGACTTCCCTTGCCCGCCAAGATACCAACGGAACTTGAATTCCTTACTGATCACCATGGTTCGTAATGCCAAGCATTCTTGGTCATCACCCCTGACAGGGGCGTATATTAGCCCCCTCCCGGAGATTAAGCCACATATAATATTTGCTTACGAATTAATACATTAACCCTTGAGAACTGTTGTGAAATAAATATAACATGAAGAGTGGCGCCGGATCATTTTGACCCATAGTGTAACATCTAGGGTAGCCAGATTTCAAGAATGGAACACACGTCCTAAAACATTGTCCTTTTTAATCAAGGTTGTTAAATGTTGTAATAAATAATACACATACTGAATGAAAATCCACAGCCTGCTTCCAGTCTCCGACCGGGTCAGGAATGGAATGAATGAAGCCCCCATCTAGCGGCGAGGATATGAACTGTGCCGGCTGCCGAGGCCTGACGCACTCCTCTGGGGCAATGATTAAATGAATGACAGATGAAATGAAATGATAGTGGAGAGTGTTGCTGGAATGAAATTTTGACAGGGAAAACCGGAGTACCCGGAGAAAAACCTGTCTGCCTCCGTTTTGTCCAGCACAGATCTCACATGGAGTGACCGGGATTTGAACCACGGACCCAGCGGTGAGAGGCCGGCGTGCTGCCGCCTAAGCCACGGAGGCTTCAAATAATACACATACTGAATGTATTAAATAAACATTACATAATCAAATACACAAAATGAAATCTAGATATTGCTGACACATCATATAGGCCTATGACACCACCAACTTACAAATACTTTTCAATTGACGACCCTTTGCAAGGATGTTTTTATCATTTTAAATGATCTTGTCGACTTCGTCGTTACACTGGGGTCTGGCGTTACGTTACGGTGACGGGACGAAATGTACTCAGATGCACTGAGGTGTGTGACGACATAGTACCGCCTGGTGCATGTGTTCCCCGACAATCTCTACTTCGTTAGTATAAGACAAAAATCCCCGATTCTTGGATGTCACTGGTAATCTCGAGAAGCACTGGAAGGATTTTGATGCCGTTTTCACCACTCTGTAAAGGATATCTCGAGGAAAGATTCTGTAGAAAATAATATATGTATGATCAAAGGAAGCCAAGCAGTAACGATTTCAGTGAAAATGTCGAAAACAAACTTGGCGTCCGTGCACTTCTTAAGCATACGCTGTGCAGCCCGTTAAAAATATCAATATACTATGAGCGTAAGAATTGGTCAGTATGAAAAGTTCTACAAAAAAGTCCGCGAGAGCATGTCTCTATCTTCAATACATCGCCCGCTATAAGTGTATTTAGACTGGATGGAAGGGGCACGTCCCCGCGCGCTTGACCTTGCTTTGCCTTTGGTTTGCACCTGCCGTTCGCGAGTAATTTGAAACAAGATAAGTAAGTTAAGTATTATGCAGATAATTTTCTAACATGTCAAGAGTCTTTGGCTACGAGCGAAGCGAGAAGCCTCCAGCCTTTCTAGCATTTGTAGCATTTAAAATGATATAAAGCCTAGTCTTTCAAACTGACTGTCACTTTTATTTGTAAGTACCTGCTGATAAAATTCACTACAGTTTTAGTCATAATTGTAATATGTGAACAATTCTTGTTTTATCAAACTAATGTAGCTTCTGTTTCTATCATCTCTCCATTTGATATTCATGAGAGAATAAACTCTCTCCGTAAAAGCATTGGAGGGGAATATGCTGAGTTTTAACTTCACTAGGACTAAGATATTCCTTAATTAAATCTATAACATGTCCATCTTCATGAAACAAACATAGAAATAATTTTCTCTTTCATCCTTGCACGTGTATCACTAGAAAAGAAGCTAGATATTACAATCAATTCTGAAGCGGGACATTTGAAAATTGGTGCGAAATTGAATCTATATATATAGAGCTCAATGTCTGTCTGTCTGTCTGTCTGTCTGTCTGTCTGTCTGTCTGTCTGTCTGTCTGTCTGTCTGTCTGTCTGTCTGTCTGTCTGTCTGTCTGTCTGTCTGTCTGTCTGTCTGTCTGTCTGTCTGTCTGTCTGTCTGTCTGTCTGTCTGTCTGTCTGTCTGTCTGTCTGTCTGTCTGTCTGTCTGTCTGTCTGTCTGTCTGTCTGTCTGTCTGTCTGTCTGTCTGTCTGTCTGTCTGTCTGTCTGTCTGTCTGTCTGTCTGTCTGTCTGTCTGTCTGTCTGTCTGTCTGTCTGTCTGTCTGTCTGTCTGTCTGTCTGTCTGTCTGTCTGTCTGTCTGTCTGTCTGTCTGTCTGTCTGTCTGTCTGTCTGTCTGTCTGTCTGTCTGTCTGTCTGTCTGTCTGTCTGTCTGTCTGTCTGTCTGTCTGTCTGTCTGTCTGTCTGTCTGTCTGTCTGTCTGTCTGTCTGTCTGTCTGTCTGTCTGTCTGTCTGTCTGTCTGTCTGTCTGTCTGTCTGTCTGTCTGTCTGTCTGTCTGTCTGTCTGTCTGTCTGTCTGTCTGTCTGTCTGTCTGTCTGTCTGTCTGTCTGTCTGTCTGTCTGTCTGTCTGTCTGTCTGTCTGTCTGTCTGTCTGTCTGTCTGTCTGTCTGTCTGTCTGTCTGTCTGTCTGTCTGTCTGTCTGTCTGTCTGTCTGTCTGTCTGTCTGTCTGTCTGTCTGTCTGTCTGTCTGTCTGTCTGTCTGTCTGTCTGTCTGTCTGTCTGTCTGTCTGTCTGTCTGTCTGTCTGTCTGTCTGTCTGTCTGTCTGTCTGTCTGTCTGTCTGTCTGTCTGTCTGTCTGTCTGTCTGTCTGTCTGTCTGTCTGTCTGTCTGTCTGTCTGTCTGTCTGTCTGTCTGTCTGTCTGTCTGTCTGTCTGTCTGTCTGTCTGTCTGTCTGTCTGTCTGTCTGTCTGTCTGTCTGTCTGTCTGTCTGTCTGTCTGTCTGTCTGTCTGTCTGTCTGTCTGTCTGTCTGTCTGTCTGTCTGTCTGTCTGTCTGTCTGTCTGTCTGTCTGTCTGTCTGTCTGTCTGTCTGTCTGTCTGTCTGTCTGTCTGTCTGTCTGTCTGTCTGTCTGTCTGTCTGTCTGTCTGTCTGTCTGTCTGTCTGTCTGTCTGTCTGTCTGTCTGTCTGTCTGTCTGTCTGTCTGTCTGTCTGTCTGTCTGTCTGTCTGTCTGTCTGTCTGTCTGTCTGTCTGTCTGTCTGTCTGTCTGTCTGTCTGTCTGTCTGTCTGTCTGTCTGTCTGTCTGTCTGTCTGTCTGTCTGTCTGTCTGTCTGTCTGTCTGTCTGTCTGTCTGTCTGTCTGTCTGTCTGTCTGTCTGTCTGTCTGTCTGTCTGTCTGTCTGTCTGTCTGTCTGTCTGTCTGTCTGTCTGTCTGTCTGTCTGTCTGTCTGTCTGTCTGTCTGTCTGTCTGTCTGTCTGTCTGTCTGTCTGTCTGTCTGTCTGTCTGTCTGTCTGTCTGTCTGTCTGTCTGTCTGTCTGTCTGTCTGTCTGTCTGTCTGTCTGTCTGTCTGTCTGTCTGTCTGTCTGTCTGTCTGTCTGTCTGTCTGTCTGTCTGTCTGTCTGTCTGTCTGTCTGTCTGTCTGTCTGTCTGTCTGTCTGTCTGTCTGTCTGTCTGTCTGTCTGTCTGTCTGTCTGTCTGTCTGTCTGTCTGTCTGTCTGTCTGTCTGTCTGTCTGTCTGTCTGTCTGTCTGTCTGTCTGTCTGTCTGTCTGTCTGTCTGTCTGTCTGTCTGTCTGTCTGTCTGTCTGTCTGTCTGTCTGTCTGTCTGTCTGTCTGTCTGTCTGTCTGTCTGTCTGTCTGTCTGTCTGTCTGTCTGTCTGTCTGTCTGTCTGTCTGTCTGTCTGTCTGTCTGTCTGTCTGTCTGTCTGTCTGTCTGTCTGTCTGTCTGTCTGTCTGTCTGTCTGTCTGTCTGTCTGTCTGTCTGTCTGTCTGTCTGTCTGTCTGTCTGTCTGTCTGTCTGTCTGTCTGTCTGTCTGTCTGTCTGTCTGTCTGTCTGTCTGTCTGTCTGTCTGTCTGTCTGTCTGTCTGTCTGTCTGTCTGTCTGTCTGTCTGTCTGTCTGTCTGTCTGTCTGTCTGTCTGTCTGTCTGTCTGTCTGTCTGTCTGTCTGTCTGTCTGTCTGTCTGTCTGTCTGTCTGTCTGTCTGTCTGTCTGTCTGTCTGTCTGTCTGTCTGTCTGTCTGTCTGTCTGTCTGTCTGTCTGTCTGTCTGTCTGTCTGTCTGTCTGTCTGTCTGTCTGTCTGTCTGTCTGTCTGTCTGTCTGTCTGTCTGTCTGTCTGTCTGTCTGTCTGTCTGTCTGTCTGTCTGTCTGTCTGTCTGTCTGTCTGTCTGTCTGTCTGTCTGTCTGTCTGTCTGTCTGTCTGTCTGTCTGTCTGTCTGTCTGTCTGTCTGTCTGTCTGTCTGTCTGTCTGTCTGTCTGTCTGTCTGTCTGTCTGTCTGTCTGTCTGTCTGTCTGTCTGTCTGTCTGTCTGTCTGTCTGTCTGTCTGTCTGTCTGTCTGTCTGTCTGTCTGTCTGTCTGTCTGTCTGTCTGTCTGTCTGTCTGTCTGTCTGTCTGTCTGTCTGTCTGTCTGTCTGTCTGTCTGTCTGTCTGTCTGTCTGTCTGTCTGTCTGTCTGTCTGTTATGTATACAAATCCACACTGTTTCACCGATCTGAACCAAAATTTGTATACTTACCCTTCGGAACCCTGCGGGTAACCCTGTCCACTTGAAATTTCCGACAGACCACCCCATTCCCTGCATTTAGGCCCTTTGTCTCAAATCTACACCGTTTCACCGATCTCAACCAAAATTTGTATACATACCCTATGTAACCCTGTGAATAACATTGTCCACTTAAAATTTCGGACAGACCACCCCATTTCCTGCATTTAGGCCCTTTGGCCCAAATCTACACCGTTTCACCGATCAGAACCAAAATTTGTATACTTACCCTTTGGTACCCTGCGAGTAACACTGTCTGCTTGAAATTGCGGACAGACCACTCCATTCCCGGAAAGAGGACAGGGTCCGTCCCAAAGGCAATGGAAAAAAGGGGTAAAACCGGACCCGCTCAGGAAACCCTCAGGGTTGCCAGCTCCCGAACTCACCAGCCATGAGGCCTTGAGGATGTAGCACTATCCAGGGTGCACCCGAAATGGTGGGGCTACACACACCCTGCCTCCTTGAGGGTCTTGAACAGACGACATGAGATATTAAGAAAAGAAAAAGAAGGCTGACACCTCGAAGAATGAGGCTATCAGGAATGATTAGACAAGGGCTAATTAAGGCGGGAAAGTGAAAGAGTTGCTAGGCCTCGGATACCCTGATACCATCGGGGTCGGAAGAGAACAAGAGTTTGACCAAGGGAGGCTGACAGGAAAGAGAACTGAAAGGAGCCCGGCACCAGTAAGTAGAAGCAATGCCGGACTCAGCTGGGGTCCCGTGGTCGCAAACCCACGTCCCACAAGTTGTGAGACATTGGTGGGTGGAGGGGGAGGGGGCAGGTGTGAGAATAGCTTGCTGATTCATCGCGAGGTGACATGAGAGAAATGTCCAGACCCCGCCGTGTTACCTGGTATTGCTGACTATGCTGATGTTCATATTGCGTCTTTGCTCAAACCACTGTAGTGTTACGAAAGAATGAGTGATTCACCGGTCAATGTGAATAGGACCGGGAACCCCCACCCGAACGTCTGTCATCATAATATATCGTCATCATCTGCGATATTCTCAAGTTCGTGCAGCTTGGACCCGAGCAGTACTCGATAAGCTATTTCACTACACGCATCGAGTATAGGCCTAAGCCAGAAAATAACGTTCAGACATTGGAAGACATCGAAGGTAGAAATCTGAATTACCTATATCAGATTTAAAATTGCACCATGTTCGTTTAGTAGTCATTTTTCATTACCTTATTATTATCATAAGGACAAATGACCTACATGTTACGCCCATTATACCACTAATCACCACACACAATAACTCTTCATCGCCTGTGAATTTTGAAATATTTCTTTCTACCACGGTAGTTTGCAAGTTTGTCGTGTCAATTCAACAGTAGTTTTCATTACCATCCTCATCAAAAGGGCAAATGACCTAGATGTTACGTCCATTATACTACTAAGTAACACCACAGTCTTCATCGCCTGTGATTTTTAAAATGTGTATTTCCATTAGTTTGTAAGTTTGATATACCCGTTCAGTAGTAGTCGTATTGACAGGCCATGCCAAAGGAGAAGATATCTTCATTCCCCGAATTCCTTTGATCCCTACTGATATGCCTTTTGATTTCAAGCTAATGCAATTCCCTGCATGATCCCCTCTCATGATCAGTTATACGTAGCTTGCTCAAGAGTGGGCACACCTAAACATTTATTTATTTATACACCAGAGGGAAAAACAAGGAATATCGTTTATCCTAACGCACTCCGTTAATTTCAATGTTAGCTACAACATGTTAGTATTTATTAAATAACAACTGCGAAGTGAGATGAAACATTTTTCTGAAGTTCAACCATTACATCGTATATTAGGCCGTGTTACTTTGCGAGTCATCTGTCTAGGATACTATTTAATCTACTGTTACTGCATTCATTTATGCCAATGATCTGGTTCCTCTTCTTGAGAACCTGTACCGAAACTTGTAAGCCGGTCACGTAGAAAATTCACAGCGAGTGTTATGGTATATCGTACATCTCTTTTCTATTTTATTCCTTTCATTCCTTTAAAGTATCAATTTTTCCCATTCGTTGATAAGTTACATATGCCAGTAGTCGCTTCTATGTTCATCATCACTATGTAGAAGATGTTTTGCGTCAGAAGAAAAGACAACTGGATGCTCAGGAACGTTAACGATATATCGACTGAGAAATCTGGAAGCTTCTCTTGGAGGAATTGCTTCAGACATTTATCGTACAGTTGACCGACAGTAGTGGCTACGCGGGCTAAAGCCCTGCGTTAGGCCATGGGGCCAAGCTCTCTGCTGACTCGGTAGACGCGTGGGTTCGAGCCCCACCGTCGGATGTCCTTGAAATGGTTTTCCGTGGTTTCCCCATTTTCAACACCAGGCAAATGCTGGGACAGTACCTTCTGACAGGCCACGGCCGCTTCCTTCCACATCCTTGCCCAGTTTCATTCATCTTCATCCATTCCATCTCTCATCCCGACGCGCAGGTCGCCCACGGGCGTCGAATAGAAAGACCTGCACTCGGCCTCTCAGGAGGCCACACGACAAAAAAAAAAATCGTACAGTTTAAACCTTAACAAGACGAAACTTTTAACCAGATAGCGATCTAAGTGGGAGCTCTTTGGCAAAAAATAATAAAGTCTTTCCCGAAATGTGAGTCCTAAAAATAACTTTTTCTATTATTTTCTAAGTTTCATGTCAGTTATGTAGTAATTTTCAATATAATCCTGATCAGTAGGGCAAATTACCTAGATGTTACGCCCTCAACGTCATTGGGGGCAAATGACATAGATTTTAAGTCCATTATATTTCTAATCACCACCACATATAGGCTAGTCTTCTACGACTGAGATGTCACGAATTCTGGGACCGCTAACGACATATCTCGACTCGGACTGAAGACAAATATCACGAGAATGATCATTATTTTACAGAGCCTTCCCATAGTGACTTAAGTATACACATTGTCACTGGGTTTGATATTGTAAGAAATGAATACATAAATAAATATAATTTATGACGTTGAGTGTTAAGGAGACTGAAATATTATCATCATTCCACCGGGCGAAGCCGGGTACTACTGCTAGTATATTATAAAGTTAACAAAAAAAACGGAATATTTGGCGTTCCATTAAAGATTGAAACGGAACCGGGAACACTGGTTGTTGTTTTTTGAGTCTTCAGTCTTTTGACTGGTTTGATGCAGCACTCCATGCCTCCCTCTCCTGAGCTAATCGTTTCATCTCTACATAGCTACCACACCCTACATCCGAGGTAATCTGTTTAACATACTCTAACCTTAGTCCACCCCTACAGTTCTTGTCCTCGGCCCTTCCTTCCATAACTAAGCTTGCTATTCCTGGGTGTCTTAGTACGTGTCCTACCAACCTATCTCTTCTCTTCATTAGCAGTCGCCAGAAATATCTCTCATCTCCCACACGTCTTAATACCTCTTCGTTTGTAACCCTATCTACCCATCTGATCATAATTCTCCTGTAACACCACATTTCAAACGCTTCAATTCTCCTCTTTTCTGCTGCACCAATAGTCCAAGTTTCATTCCCATAGAGCGCCACGCTCCAGACATCACAGAAGTGACAAAGAAGATAAGGGCAGACCGAAACGAAAATGTAGAGTATTATTTAAGGCTCGGATCAAAGGTATCCATGCGTCAGTCCTCGTCGGTTAAAAACCAATATACTTATCATGTGCTAATGTTACTAAACGACATATGGCAACGTTGCAAAGCGAGGCGACGGTAGCGCGATGTAAACAGTGTGACAATCAGTTAGCTCTGATCTCATATCATAACCTCTTATTACTCTCCAGATCCTTCGCGCCGAAGAACTCACTAAGAACAGCAACAAGTGCCCTTTAGGCGTGAGACAAAAGTTTTTTTTTTTTCCTAACTTGTATAACTTACCCTTATCACACTTTCGGCATTTTTGCCTGTCTCTATAACTAGCACCGAACGGAGTAGGTTGAAAACATGGTGTTACGGCTGTGAGTTTGTGTCATTGCTCGCCGCATGAGTCACAACTGCCCCAGGGCTGGGCTGTGCCCTGCCTCGTGTATTGCGTACGCCTTATGCAACAGGGCTACTAGGACAAAGGGATGGTCCAGAATATTCATGACTGAGCCAGCGATGGAAACCTCGGGAAGCCGTGAACCCTGGATGGATCTAGAAGCATTTATTGAGTCACCGGCCTGCTATATAAGTGCGACCTGTCAAGCAGTGGTGGTTGTTGTGTTTTACGAGCGAGTGCGAGCGCTTATCCTGAGCGACAGAAGTGTGGTGACTTGCGAAACCCTTAGTGAAGCTGATTCTCTTGACAGCGAAGGGAGTGAGGAGCTTACAGGGGACTGCCTGTGTTTTGAGCGAGTGTGCTTACTCAGTGCGAGAGAGGTCATTGTGGTGAGTTGCAAAACAGTGAGTGACAGACCTAGTGCAGCTATTTCTAGCCAGCGTACGGGACCGGACTCATTAGCGAGAGGATTAACTGTGGTCTGTTGACAAGTGAAAGGAGAAGTATTCTCGACGTGAGGAAACTGGAGTAAGGTAATAATTGCTAGTATTTGCTGTTGAGTAGTGTATCTTTCTGGCCACAATAAAGTTAATTATTTCTTTAAGCAGTAATTGGTGTTGTGCTTTCTACCCACCGTAATCCAGTTAACAAAAGTGCCACTAGGGGGGTGGCACGTAACAATACTTAAGGTATGAAGACTCCGCGGGAAAAATGGGGTAAGTCACATTCTGTAAATTTATTTATCATATGGCTTTTAGTGCCGGGAGTGTCCGAGGACATATTCGGCTCGCCTGAGTCTGTAGCTGCTTCCAGCGGACACCCTTAGTGTGAGCTACAAGTTCCGTTCAATTTCAAGTACAGTAGAGTCTCGCAAACTCGGCACTCGGTAACCCGGCACTCCGGATTTCTCGGCCACCCTGACAGGAGAAAAAAATGATTTTTGTTTGTTTTTTTATTCCCGCACAGATCGTTAATGTTTTTTTTATCGTTTTCTCCATTAATGGAATTATCGATAGTTAAATACGAAACAAGTTGACCTACAGTACTGTGCCCAATTAGACACGGCTGACTGGCATCGAAATAAGGTCCTTATCAAAGAAGACCAGGCCCATGATTCTGCACAGAATCGAATCATTGATCTCAGAGGGGGAACAGACACAGTGAACCCGAAGAACAATGAGTTATATCTGCATATAAGTATAATAGCAGGATTTCACGGCCAGAACGGGAATATTATAGCTTCTAAGGTAGATTATTGCGGAAAATACAAGCCTATGTACGTTTAAGATGCTGAGAGCTCAAGAAATCGGGCCAGCTTGACAGTTGACAAATCGTGGTTAGCAAAGGGGCGTTACTAGGTGACGCCAAGGAACTAATTCTCGTCTGCACTGGAGGAGCGGCCAAAGATTAATGGCTCTGGGATCCACAGTTTTACAAGGCATAGAAAGAGAGTGGGGGCAGTTGCCCACAGAAATTAATTGATTACAACCAAATGGAGCAATGAATTGAAATGAAACTTACACCCAGATGCATGTAGTCTAGGAAAGATAATTTAGGAGTGTTCTCACGCCTAAATTAAAGCCTGCATCCATAAACGAACCTCTGCACAGACCTCATCCGCTACGGAGCAAGGTTTTGTAGATGAGCCGAGGGGAATTACCAGAGTAGCGTCATGACGCCGTGGAAGAAGGCAATTAATTGTAATTAATTGGCCGAAGCAATCGCTTGCACGCGAGTGATTTTGGGACATCCACGCATAGACAAACAAGGATCATACTTCACTTTGTCTTGAAATGTATTATATCAAGAAGAGAGTCGGTCCTGGAGATCCAGTGAACTATGTTTCACAAGGGAGCTTTATATAGGAGAAGCTTAGCAGGGAAGTCAGTTCGTCTTCAGTTCGTCTTGACTCAACCCGTGAGCTGGAACGCTGCCGGATCACGCAAGGAAGTGCGCGGAATTTATAAAGTATTAACGCTCAAATGTATTAGCGGTGAATAATGGAAAGCGCATCATGCAGCTTCATAACAGTAATTATGCATCGTAAAAGATTTAGTCGACAATAGACGTTTAAGCATCAGCATACGCGCGTATAGATTCAGTACAGCGTATAGATAATTTAGGATGTTTATAGACAATGAACATAACCAGGAGGTGTTGTCATAGGTAAAATGACATATTATTGTAATGATCACTACAGTTACGGGAGCCTGGAAGGCGTCACAAGTAGTCGTGACATAGGATTGAACAGATTTGCAGTAGAGGAGATATAAACTGTAGATGACAGGAATCGAACACACCCACACAAGCAAGATAGACTTTCATGGAGACCAGCGGTTGTCAGGAGTTAGCTGCATCGCATCTCCGAGGTCAGGCGATAGTGGGAGTCCAATCAAGGATCCATGTGTGAAAATAGTGCGAAAATTATGTATAAAGTTATATTACAGTGATTTTTAAAAGTGTTTATTTGTATATGGTAAAATAATGTGTATTGTGTCAAAGTGAAAAAGCCAGTAATGAAAAATATGATTACCATGTGTAAAGTTTATACAATATGTCGTGTGAATAATATCATGATGGCTTAAGACAAGCATCATGGCAGGTGCGTGGCTGGCGTGCTGGACCAACCCGGCAAAAATGAAAGTGAGTACAAATTTAATATGATGATATGATTTGATAGCTCACCATACAACGAAGCATCACTCTAAGATTAAGAATTAACAGTCATTTATGTACGAGATCACATCCCTCGTATTTTGGTAAAATATGGCTTGGAGGATCATTTGTTTACGGCCATTTAGGCGTAAGACATTGATGAAAGTAACGGTAACGTTAAATAATAATAATAATACTCTGGGGTCGGTAACAATAATGAATAAATGAATGGGCATGTCAGGCCTATAGTACGTGCAAAGTGTGTCATGTCTAACGTAAGAATACTGTGTTATTGTAAACAGTAAGAGAGAAACGTAAAATATCGAGATAAAAGAGTGTTTTCCAGTGTCATTGAATTGTTGAATGAATGTTTATTATGGTATATTCTACAGGGTTGTATTTGAGAGCCATTAAGATAGTAAATGTAAGCCAGTAAATTTATACTTGTTTGGAGCTACATAGAGCTTTGGCTTATGAGTAATTGCATAGAGGACAGGAGTGCTTTAAGAATTGAGTCATCTATAAGAAATATTGTTTGAGCCGCGTACAGCGAGCATGTAACGAAGAATCAAGAGATTTACGTCGATAAGTTGCGGGGATCATCCGAAAATAGCTTGCGCGTTAGGCGAATCTAGTCGGCTAATCTTCGAGTCTACGAGATAGTATCGCCTTAGAGCATACTTGTATTATTCGCAACAGAGTTGGGACAGAGTCTGTCTGTATCCACTGTTCGCAGAATTTTGCCACTAGGGATAACTGTTAGAGATCCTATGTGAGCCCATATATTAATTGATCTGCCCTTAGAGGTAAGACTAATGGTTCTTCGTATAGGAAACGTGGATTTCCTCTTGTTATATGCATGCTGCACCAGTGAGAGAACTATGAGACTCACTTGAGATGCGCGCAAAAGCCACTGATGACGGCCACAGAACGGCAAAGCTGTTTCGTGATCCATCCCTTGCCACGAGTATTAAGTAGGAGCCGAGATGAGCCCATTGTACTCTAAATGTAGGTATTATATAATTAGATTGACTCAATTACTAAGGACACGACCTATTCAAGGGTACCTCTAGCATGGCTACACCAGTGAAGGAACTTGACCCAGACGGGAAGCCAGACGGGGAGCAGGTAGTCCTCTAGACCGGCGGCCATCTTACCGATGCCAGCCGTGACTAATTTATTGTCCGCACGGAAAGGAATTCAATAGACCTGATCCTTTTATTTCAAAAGTGTAGTGGGACACTGAAGAATCTCGATATTTCGAAATGTAATTAAGATATGCTTGATGTGATGATGTCAATTGAATTAAATGCATTATTTCCACACACATACCATGTTGGAATGTTGTAATCGGATAATATTTGGCCCAGTTATTCTCCGAAGAGGAATTAACTGCACCAAATAAATATAGGCATTTTTGTAAAGTGTATTTGCCCAGTTCACACTAATTTATTCATACGGGTAGAGTAATTTGAATGACATGACACGTTTGTAACGATAATGTTTTGACCAGACCCAGAAAATCGTTGTATGGTGAAGCTATAAAATATCTCTATTCATGTGTATTTTGGAAGGGAAAGTGTACCACTTCAGCGTTTGAAACTGATGGGAAAAGAATGCGATTCGCACGACACAACACTTATAAAACAAGGCATAAGCTAATGAATTAATGTTATTTAAAGTAAATGTCCCGTGTAAAACGGATAAATGTTTAATAATTGCAGAGTTAATGTCATTTAAACATAATCTGTGTTTATTATGTTGTGATATTCCAGTTTGTGTTAAATGGTGCCACGTGAAGAACACTAGGGTCACTCGCAAATGTCGAAGAGTATCAATAATAGGATATTTTGAATAGACTTAAGGGCGGTGAAGCACTAATTTTAAGAAGAAGAGACTCACAGATAATTTTGATTTTTGTTGTGGGAAGTAAATGTAAAGGGTTTTTTTTTGGTGTTTTATGTCATATTGCCATGATATTCTATCATTAAATGTTATACTAAGGAATATGTTGTTTCTTTCAAGTAGAGTAGTCACCTGACAGACTCAAATCCTGAACATGTGATCGTATGGTGGGTTGAACGCCCCATACCTCGAAAGACCGTGAGTTAGCTGGGATACGAACACATGTTCCATATGATGACGATTGGGTACAGTACATAATAAGAAGAATAACTACGAACAGTACAGTACTGTAAATGCACAAACTGTTGGCAGTAAGAAGTAAACAAATGGTTCTCGCGCATAGCGTTGTATTTATTTGATTGCGCATTCTCCGCAATTCTGGATCTTCGCCGTCTTCGTGACGAGGCTTCAAGAAACAGGTTTCAAAGCAAAAAAAAAAAAAAAATGGTACCGTAATTTTCATTAAGTGAAAAAACTATTTGCCTATGGGAATTGTTTTGTACATATACTGTACAGTGTACATATTATCAAAATAATTTGTAGGCCTAGTTTTTCTAAGTTTTCTTTCATAATTTACAGTAATTGCTTTCCTTGATTTTTATGCACTACCGTAGTACAGTACTGAACTATATATTCAACTACTGTAATTGTAGCGGCTTAATCGTTTTGAAACTTGTGTTTCTGTTAAAAACAAATAAATGTACTGCATTGAATTACTTTTAAAGCAAAACAAAGAGCTTATTTCTTCTTTTTAACACATTTCCCGATAACCCGGCATTTTCGCGAACTCGGCCACTCTTCGGTCCGCATTAGGCTGAGTTTGCGAGACTACTGTAGTTCCAACTTTCGACACCAGATATCAATAATGACTAGTGGTGAACGTTGGAACTTTGATAGAGCATTCCGACGAAATCTAACATTACAATATAGCTTCACACAAGTTTAGTCTGTGGAAGGATCTTTTACATGCCATAAATCTATGACATGGGACCGACGGCTTTACTTCCGCTCCGAAGGAAGGCATACTGAAGGATTTTTAACGCTCTTAAAAAATCCGACGACTTCGGCGGGGTTGGAAGCCGCTATCAACACTAAAAGGAAATATTTAAAACACCCCAATTGAGGGTAAGCAACATAGCTTTCTTTTCCCAAATTTATTTCATACTAGCTAAAGTACCCGTGTTTCG
Source organism: Meconema thalassinum (assembly GCA_946902985.2). Taxonomy (NCBI): domain Eukaryota; kingdom Metazoa; phylum Arthropoda; class Insecta; order Orthoptera; family Tettigoniidae; genus Meconema; species Meconema thalassinum. The sequence continues at coordinate 125,621,810 of OX336398.1, forward strand.
CTACGTGTCGTAAATAAATTAAAATGTGAAGGTGACAGTTAAAATAGGGGATAGGCGAGGTGCTGCATGGAGGGAGAGTAAAGGCCCATCCACAATGCGCAGTCGGCAATCAGTAGTTGGTAGTTGGGAGTCGGCAGTCGCGGTCATCCCCGTGTATACTATAGGCACCATACACAACATGCAGTAGCAGTCGGTAGCTGGCAGTTGGCAGCCGGTAGTCGCAAGGACCATGTAACTATAAGAGATTCGTCACTTTTGGTTACAGAATTTCCGAGAGAGAGCAACGCCTGAGGCTATGGACTGCTCCGGCAAGTCTGGCAACATAAAAAGTAAAAAGCCATATGAAAGTAGCCTTTATTGCACGTAATTGAATCGTATGTTCTGTGATGAGTTATTGATTATTGATGAAAATAACACAAACATAACTGCGCTTTTCGCTAGGCGCTGAAATATACGTCCAGATAGGAAAATAATACATTTTGATATATATCAATGTTGGCAATAGATTTGTCACGAAGGACACAGTTATGCCGTTCCAGAGCTTAATTCACCTTTAGGCTAATTAAACATTGCTCTCCTACTCTACAGAATTGTTGGGATATTCGATGAATATAAGGAAAACTGTCCAAATGCACACACTATATTGCCATAACCTCACTTTTTGCCTAGCATGCCCGGAACCACCCACCCCTCCCCGTAGCCCTAAACCACAAATGTTATTGCAATGCAAAGGAGAATGGGTAAGCAAACAAACAAGAGACGAAATGCACACATTTATTCTCTATATATTTTTATTCGAGAGTAGTCCATATTGCCCACTAGTTTTACACATGGTCAACACCAGGAAGATGAAAATTGCCGTATTTTTCTTACTATCATTATAATTCTTACATCCCAGTGCTTGGCAATTTTTCCTCCCTTGCAGTGGCATGATTGACTCTTAATTCAATTCAAATAAAAAATCAAAATACCGAACAAATCAAAACAACCAACAACACCACGAGGAAAATCAATCAAAACAGACTATTCCCGCTTCCACCATTAGGTTTGATATGAGCGTTCATGAGTGCCAACTACGGAACCTTAGTGCTAAAATTAATTCTTCATTGGTTGGCAGAACATACAGAGCAGAGCTTTACCGCGACCCACCCACTCCCTATGATCTGTCATCCCCCTGGGTAGTCGGCAGTCGAGAATTTCATCTTCGACTGCCAACTACCCGACTGCAGCAATAAATAGCCCATCAGAGCAAGTCAGAAACTGACGTCACGTTGTTTTTCGGTGTCGTGTGCAAAGAGGATATAAGCGAAGTAACTTTGCAACCCGAACCTTTTAAATCTTAAATACACGGTACCAGTTACTAATAACAAAATAATCCAAATAATGCATATTGTAAATTTTGTGGTTATCGACAACGCCGCTGTGCACAAGCAATAAAGGAATGTCACTGTATTATTTACCCCTAGCACCTGTTTACCAGCTCTTGATGAATGCAGTACATTTACATTTGACTGGCACAGGATAGAGTAAAATGTCACAGTCTCACTCATGGCTGTGATTATATGGAAGCTACTGAGGTATGGGTGGTGCTTATTAATGACCTTCAGGGCACAACTAGTGTCAGTGGATGCTATGAAAGGTTCTACTCATAGGGTTGTTATTGCTGTACAGACAGTGAGGAAAGCAATGGCAAACTACTTCACTCCTCACCTTGCTTAGTAAATTTTTTATCATTTCAAATGATCTTGTCGACTTTGTCGTTATGCTTGGGTCCAACGTTATGCGTTACGGAGACGGAAGTGACGTCATGCAGCCGCGCGGGAAGCGAGTGAGTGACGTCATGCAGCCAAGAGATATACAAGATGCCAGATAAGAATACAGGGTGCCTCCTAAAGAGGTGTACAGGATGTCAGAGCAAAATACAGTACAAGATGCCAGATAACAATACAGGGTGACTTCTAAAGAGATATACAAGATGCCAGATAATAATACAGGTTGACTTCTAAAGAGATATACAAGATAACAATTAAAAATACAAGGTGACTCTTAAAGAGGTGTACAAAATGGCAGAGAAGGATACAGGGTGACTCCTAAAGAGGTGCACAAGATGTCAGAAAAGAATACAGGGTGCCTCCTAAAGAGGTGTGCAAGATTTCAGAGCAAAATACAGTACAAGATGCCAGATAAGAATACAGGGTGACTCATAAAGAGATATACAAGATGCCAATTAAAAATACAAGGTGACTCTTAAAGAGGTGCACAAGATGGCAGAGAAGAATACAGGGTCACTCCTAAAGAGGTGTACAAGATGTCAGACAAGAATATAGGGTGACTCCTAAAGAGGTGCACAAGATGTCAGACAAGAATACAGGGTGACTCCTAAAGAGGTGCACAAGATGTCAGACAAGAATACAGGGTGACTCCTAAAGAGATATACAAGATGTCAGACAAGAATACAGGGTGACTCCTAAAGAGGTGCACAAGATGTCAGACAAGAATACAGGGTGACTCCTAAAGAGGTGTACAAGATGGCACACAAGAATACAGGGCGACTCCTAAAGAGATATACAAGATGCCAGATAAGAATACAAGGTAACTCTTAAAGGGGTGTACAAGATGGCAGAGAAGAATACAGGGTGACTCCTAAAGAGGTGCACAAGATGTCAGACAAGAATACAGGGTGACTCCTAAAGAGGTGTACACGATGTCACACAAGAATACAGGGTGACTTCTAAAGAGATATACAAGATGCCAGATAAGAATACAGGGTGCCTCCTAAAGGGGTGTGCGGGATGTCAGAGCAAATTACAGGGTGGCACTTAACGAGGTGTAAAGTATGTTAGATTCAATTCAAATACATGGTGACCCTTAAAGAGGTTTGCGAGATATCAAATTCAAATAATGGGTGACTCTTTAAGAGTTGTAAAAGATGTCAGACTCAAATACAGGGTGACCCTTAAAGAGGTGCCCGCGCGGGAAGCCTAAGTTAATGGGCAATGGAGTCTGTTGAAAGAGTCCTGGGGCTGCGAGCGAAGCGAGAAGTCCTCCTGAGCCTTTCTAACATGGGTAGCATTCGTAACATGCATCATTTGAAATGATATAACGTCTGGTCTTTCAGACTGACTGTAATTTTTTGTTTTTTAGTCAATTTTACCCTCCAGGTTGGTGGTTCCCACGGACTCAGCGAAGGAACTCACCACTACCGCCTCTATGGGCAGTGTCCTAGAGCTGGGAACACTTGGTCGGATTGGATACAACTGGGGAGGTGTGATCAGCACTTCGCCCAGCCGGCCTCACCTGCAAAGCGAACAGGGGCCTCATGAGGGATGGAAAGAGAGGGGAAGATTGGGATGGATAGGCTAGGAAGCGGGAAGGAGGCGGCCGTGGCCTTACAGTAGGTAGCATCCCGGCATTTGCTCGAAAACGAAATGGGAAACCACGTAAAACCACTTCGAGGATGGCTAAGGTGGGAATCGAACCCCCTCTAGTCATGGTGTTACGGCTGTGAGTTTTTGTCATCACTCGCCGCATGAGTCACAACTGCCCCAGGGCTGGGCTGCTCTCCCTCAGTGTATTGCGTGTGCCTTATGCAACAGGGCTACTAGGACAAAGGGGTAGTCCAGAATATTCGTGACTGGACCAGCGATGGAAACCTCGAGAAGCCGTGAACCCTGGATGGATCTAGAAGCATTTATTGAGTCACCGGCCTGCTATATAAGTGCGACCTGTCTAGCAGTTGTTGTTGTTGTGTTTTACGAGCTAGTGCGAGCGATTATCTTGAGCGACAGAAGTGTGGTGACTTGCGAAACCCCTAGTGAAGCTGATTCTCTTGACACCGAGGAAGTGATTGTGGTGCTCGTGAAACAGTGTATAGTACAGTGACAGACCTAGTGCAACTATTTCCAGCGAGCGTACGGGAGCGGACTCATTAGCGAAGAGGATTAACTGTGGTCTGTTGACAAGTGAAAGGGAAAGTATTCTCGACGTGAGGAAACTGGAGTAAGGTAATGATTGCTGTTGAGTAGTGTATTTTTCTGGCTGCAATAAAATTAATTATTTCTTTAAGCAGTAATTGGTATTGTGCTTTATACCCACCGTAATCCAGTTAACAAAGGTGCCACTAGGGGGTGGCACGTAACAATATGGACCACCCGAGGCTGAGTAGACCCCGTTCCAGTCCTCATACCACTTTTCAAATTTCGTGGCAGAGACGGGAATGGAACCCAGGTCCTCCGGGGCGGCAGCTAAACATGCTGGCCGCTACGCTACGGAGGTGACACCTTGCTTAGTACGCCTCATTATAGTGCTCCCTTTGGTTTTTTGTGGGTTTCAGCCCATATAACCGATAGTGGCACTTTTTGAGGATCCTACCAGCCTCCTGGCTGACTAACTAACAGACAGACAGCAGTCGTTAAGACTAGGTTGTCAACTACCAACTTCTGAATGCAGCTACCGACTGCGCATTGTGGATAGACCTTAGACGTTCGGCGTTGACCGTGTTTTATAGCACAAATTTCGGTTTTACTCGCTAACCGTTGGAGATGCACAAAAATTTAAGTCTTTCTATCTAAATACCATAAAATGTGCAAGATATCAATAAAAATGAATAAGAAATGTCTTAGTTGTGTTTGAAATTTTATCCAAACTTAAAACACCACAAGAAATTGGCTGAAAAAGTTATGTCAGATAGCCTTAAAACTCATCATTTTGCACCAAATTATACGAAGGTTTCCCGAGGAGGAACCCCAGACCTCATTTTCTTAGAGGTCTATTCCAAACCTAAACCTTCGGTTGACCCCCTCAGAAAATTCAAATTCTATATACGCCCCTGACCCCTGAAGTCAGGGTTGAAATCCCACCTCTGCTGCCCTGCAAGTACACAGTTTTCCGTGGTTTCTCCCCCAGTTTTCGTCTAGGCAAATGCCGGGATGGTTCCTAATTCAAGGCCACGGCCGCCTCCTTCCCAATCGTCACTGAATCTCAAATGCAGACGGTACTATACTCTGGTTGGTTGGTTGGTTCCTCAGTTTAAGGGCTGCGACAACGCCGTCATGTAGCCCCGTGTAATTTGGGTGTGTATAGAATCTGTCTGATAACCGGTGTTAATTGTGATGGCTGTATTAGTGTGTTATCTGTTTATTAATTCAAGTAAGGACTGCAACTTTGAATTTTTCAAATAGTTCCTACTTTTGCCGCCAAACGCTACCATCAACGACTACTAGACCTAGTTCAGAACTTAGCTACTAGACGCCACCGCAGTCGGCTCTTGGCAACGAACGTAGGAACCTAAGAGCGTTTTTTACATTCTTAACCTATACAATTTAGCTTCACACGGGTGTAATTAGTGGAAGGTTCTTTAACATGCCATAAATCTATGACATGGGACCCCGGCTTTATTTCCCCTCCGAAGGAAGGCATACTGAGGGATTTTTAACGCTCTTAAAAAATCCGACGGCTTCGGCCGGGTTTGAACTCGCTATCTTGGGCAGAGAAGCTCAGCATGCTACCGACTACGCCACCGAAGCCGCCGTACTATACTCTGCATTACCAATAATGAACGCTGACAGCTGTCAAAGATAGCACGTGGGGAAATGCTGCGTTGCCACTGAGGCAGATCATGACTCATAACAATCCAAGAAGCTTCCAGGAAGACACAAATACTGGGGAAGTTACCCCCTCCCCTGCCTGGCGCTCTAATGACCGTGACGAGTCAAAGCACAGTAGAACATTGAGTCAAACCATGTGCTCACTGCTGTGACTGCATACATTGCAACACTGCTCGCTGTTGCCATGGATACCGTTACCCCTCTCGTCTCCACTCCTCACGTCACCGTTCAAGCGGATGGCAGCTTTCACCGTTTATCTTTTGTAAATCAGAGTTTTTATTTTTTATTAAGACCCCTCTGACTCCAGAATGAATCACTTATTTTAACCCTTTAACTGACAGTGCCTTGGGGGTGAACTTGTGATTGTAGAGCAGAGACAGCCTATGTCAAGGGCACCTGGAGCATATTGACCACTGGCAGGTTCTCATTAGAATAAGGATAGACAATGGATTGAGAAACAAGTGATAGTGCGTCACCACAATAGGCATAGAATTAATTATTAAATAGTCTTCTCCTTCTCATTCTCCTTCTTCTTCGTACGATGAATCAACTTTGGCTATTTTTAGCCTATTTTCATTTATGAAAAAAATAGGCTTATGAGATCACCTTTTGTGTGTGTGTGTGTATCTGTGTGTGTGTCCCCGTAATAACTTCTAAACGGCTGGAGCGAATTCAATTAAACTCTGTAAGCTCATAGTACTAATTCGACCGACCCCGACCGTGCCCTTCCAATTTTATTACGTCTCACCAATACCGTATATCACCGGCACTCTATATCTCCGAAACTATTACTCACATCACCCAGAAATTTTGTACGGTGATAAAGGGCACCACCAGAAGCTCACCTACGAGACTTTCAAAAACCTGTTAACCACAAAACGAACATGGCGGCCAAGCGAAGTTGAAACATTTAAATAGTTTTTTCTCGCGATTTAACCATCCAAAACGCAGTGAAACCCCCTGGGGGAGGGGGGGGGTCGCAGAATGTGTCTTGGGGGGTCGCGAGATACGGTGAAAAGTAAAAAAAAAAGAGTTATTGCTGTAGTTTCTTATTTAAAAAAGAATACACTCACATTGTAGCCTATTAAACTTTTACGTTTATTTCAATTTTATTAATGAGGCTTGTTTAGAATTAACCAGTTTTTGAATGAATGTTTATTAATATTAGTTACAAGTGTTTTTTTATGAATAAAACTTACCTATTGTAATTTTGTAATTAAGTTATTGTTTTAACGTTAAAACAAGTTGAAGTTGCACACGTCCATAGGTTTAACCTTAAAGTACCCTACACGTGACCCCTGGGTGGTGCTAATCGAGCAACAGTGATCTGGCAGCCGGACTGATCTTCTTGGGAAGAACTTCTGGCCATAATATGCAACGTTAAAACTTGGGAGGGGTTCGCCAAAATACTCAGCCTAAAAAGGGGGTCGCAGTGTCTTAAGAGGTTGAGAACCCCTGTGCTAGTGGAAACAATGCTGGATGTTTTTGGTTGCCAAATCATGAGTAAAAGTTATTGAATTCGCTAACGAATTCCGTCCATGAGTTAAATAAGCATAACTAAGAGTCCATGTTATTAAGTTCCGACTGTACGATGAGTAATAAGCCAGAAGACTAAGATATAAAGTTACACTTGTTCTTGTACTAATGATATTTCACCTGCGAATGAAGGACACCCCAGGAACCAAGACTTGGACCGCTCCTTTTAACGACCGCACCGCCACACCGATAGGCTACACACACAAACATGCACGCAGCAATGAATGGAAAGAAAAGTAATTGAAAAAACCAACCTGCTGGGTCTGAGGTATGTGTGTCTGAGGTATGTGTAAGATGCAGGTAGAATACTTGTACAGCGGGGCGGGGCGGGGAACATCGCAAGGTCGTGCATTGTTAATAAGTAGGGTTAGAGTAGCCATGAAATAGCATAAGTTATCTCATGGAAATGGGCTTAACCCTTTCTAGCATATTTGTCTGTATATCAACCATATCGTATGTACAGTATATAATCTACATGATATAATGTACCACATACCATATATATATATCATCAGGGGCGTATATAAGGCGCCCCCCCCCCCCGAAATTTTTATCACACATGGTGTCCACAGAATTTTCAATGTCAATTTTCCTGACTTTTCCTGACCATTTCTCAACAACATTCCTGACTCGCGAAGTCATCGTAACATCGGAAAAATGGTTTATTGAGCAAATATCTATCTATCTCTTATTTGCAACCTCCACCATCCCCATAGCTGCCCCAATGCTCGCCTCTTTATTCATTTAAAATACAAAATAAAGTAAATTATAATGCAATAATACAGAAATCGAAGTACTTAATGAGCTAAACTATAGCGGCTTCGGTGGCGTAGTTGGTAGCATGCTGAACTGCTATGCCCAAGATAGCGGGTTCAAACCCGGCCGAAGTCGTCGGATTTTTTAAGAGCGTAAAAAATCCTTCAGTATGCCTTCCTTCGGAGGGGAAGTAAAGCCGGCGGTCCCATATCATAGATTTATGACATGTAAAAGATCCTTTCACAGACTAAACTTGTGTGAAGCAAAATTTGTTAGGTTAGATTTCGTCAGAACGCTCTATCAAAGTTCCAACGTTCACCGCTAGGTATCATTGATATCTGGTGGCGAAAGTTGGAACTACTTGAAATTGAACGGAACTTGTAGCTCACCCTTTAGGGTGTCCGCTGGAAGCAGCTACAGACTCAGGCGAGCCGAACATGTCCTCGGACACTCCCGGCACATAAAAGCCATACGATAAATAAATAAATAAATAAATAAATAAATAAATACCTAAACTATAGTGATGGGGTCGCCACATCCCTACGCCAACGCCAAAAAAGCGTACAAAAGATAGGTAAAAGTGGTTTTTACTGATATACTGTAAAAATGGAAACTTACCATAATGTCTAGTGAGTTATTGCTTTTTATCTTCAGAGATTAGTTGAACTAGTAACATCAAAATATGGCTGTAAAACACAAAATACTGTATGGTTAATATAAAATTCCTGACTCACGCCATTTTATCACACCTTTTCCTGACTTTTCCTGACCAAAAACATAATTCCTGACTTTTCCTGACTTTTCCTGCCTGTGGACTCCATGTGACAGATATTATTTGTTTATGAATTAAGACATTAGAAACCAATATAATCATGTACTATTGTTACTAAGTGATATATGGCAACGTTGCAAAGCAAGGCGAAGGTAGAGCTATGTAAACAGTGTGACAACCAGTTTGCTCTGATTTTATGTGTAAAAACATAACCACTTATTACTCTCCAGTGCCTTCGCTCTTATGAACGAACCAAGAACAGCAACAAGTGCCCTTGAAGCGTGTGACAAAAGTTTTTCCCTAACCTTTATACACTTACCGTATCAAACTTTTGGCAAATTTGCCTCTCTCTCTAGCTACCGGTACTGTCGAACGGAGTTTGAGTTGGTTGAAAACATACTTAAGAAATTCTACTTCTGAAAACAGACTCAACGGTCTAGTATTGCCATCTATTCACAGAGACATACATCTCACTGACGGTGAAGTTATGAACCGATTTGGCAATGCTACAAGAAACCTTGACTTTATATTATAGTGTGAGTTGTAAATCAAAACAGTAACATTAATTCTTTCCGTGTAAACACTATCAAGTGAGCAAGGTGATTGTATTAATAAAAAGTAATATAAAATGGTCTTAGTTGTGTTTGACATTAACCAAACATAAAACATCACAACAAATTGGTTGAAAAAGCGATGCAAGATAGCCTTAAAACTCGTAATTTTGCACCAAATTATACAAACGTTTCCAGAGGAGAACCCCGGACCCCCTATTCTTTGGGCCTATACCTTGCCTCCTAACCCCCGGTTGGGCACCCCCTGAAATAAAACTCTATATACGACCCTGCATATCGTTAAGGACAACTCTTATTATGAAAGGCGCCGTTGGTTGAATATTTCATCAATTCTTAAAACAAATTTGCTTCTAAAAGCGTTAATATCTCTCTTCTTAGACCTACGGTGGACTACTGAATAAAATAAAGAAATTCAAAATTAAAATTATATAGCAAATATAGACCTATATACTGTATATAGAAATTAAGGGGAGCGTAATGGCGCAGTGGCTTAGCTGCTCGTCTTTCACCCGGATGGCCGGGGTTCGAATGCCGGTGACAGCGGGGTGGAATTTTCACCCGAAAAATCACGTGGCGTCAGGAAGGGCATCCGGTCTTAAATCCCCGGCCAAAACCAAAATGAGCCTGGTTGGCTCCGGCGACCCCAATTAATTGGGAAAAGCCGAAGAAGAAGAAGATACTGTATATAGAAATTAAAACTAGAACATAAATAGAGATTAAAATAATAAATAAACTAATATCAAAATAAAAATAAAAATTAAAAATCAATAATCGAGAACTATTGAGCTACAAGTACAATACATACGTTATAAATTACATTAGATTAACATTGCACGATTAAATTACACGATTAAAATTACACGATTAAAATTACGCGATTAAATTACAAGATTAAAATTACACGATTAAATTTACACGATTAAATTTACACGATTAAAATTACACGATTAAAATTACGCGATTAAAATTACTCGATTAAAATTACGCGATTAAAATTACGCGATTAAATTACAAGATTAAAATTACACGATTAAATTACACGATTAAATTACACGATTAAAATTACGCGATTAAAATTACGCGATTAAATTACAAGATTAAAATTACAAGATTAAAATTACACGATTAAATTACACGATTAAAATTACACGATTAAAATTACACGATTAAAAATACACGATTAAATTACAAGATTAAAAAAAATACGCGATTAAATTACAAGATTAAATTACAAGATTAAAATACGCGACTAAATTACACGATTAAAATTACACGATTAAAATTACACGAATAAAATTACGAGATTAAAATACGCGACTAAATTACACGATTAAAATTACACGATTAAAATTACACGATTAAAATTACACGATTAAAATTACACGATTAAAATTACACGATTAAAATTACAAGATTAAAATTACAAGATTAAAATACGCAACTAAATTACACGATTAAAATTACAAGATTGAAATACGCGACTAAATTACACGATTAAAATTACATGATTAAAATTACAAGTTTAAAATACGCAACTAAATTACACGATTAAAATTACAAGATTAAAATTACACGATTAAAATTACACGATTAAAATTACACGATTAAAATTACACGATTAAAATTACACGATTAAAATTACAAGATTAAAATTACAAGATTAAAATACGCAACTAAATTACACGATTAAAATTACAAGATTGAAATACGCGACTAAATTACACGATTAAAATTACAAGATTAAAATTACAAGATTAAAATTACAAGATTAAAATTACAAGATTAAAATACGCAACTAAATTACACGATTAAAATTACAAGATTAAAATACGCAACTAAATTACACGATTAAAATTACAAGATTGAAATACGCGACTAAATTACACGATTAAAATTACACGATTAAAATTACAAGATTAAAATTACACGATTAAAATTACACGATTAAAATTACAAGATTAAAATTACACGATTAAAATTACACGATTAAAATTACAAGATTAAAATTACAAGATTAAAATTACAAGATTAAAATACGCAACTAAATTACAAGATTAAAATTACAAGATTAAAATACGCAACTAAATTACAAGATTAAACTTACAAGATTAAAATACGCAACTAAATTACACGATTAAAATTACAAGATTGAAATTACACGATTAAAATTCCAAGATTAAAATTACAAGATTAAAATACGCAACTAAATTACAAGATTAAAATTACAAGATTAAAATACGCAACTAAATTACACGATTAAAATTACACGATTAAAATTACACAATTAAATTTACACGATTAAATTTACACGATTAAAATTACACGATTAAAATTACGCGATTAAAATTACGCGATTAAAATTACGCGATTAAATTACAAGATTAAAATTACACGATTAAATTACACGATTAAAATTACGCGATTAAAATTACGCGATTAAAATTACGCGATTAAAATTACGCGATTAAAAATACGCGATTAAAATTACAAGATTAAAATTACAAGATTAAATTACACGATTAAATTACACGATTAAAATTACACGATTAAAATTACACGATTAAAAATACACGATTAAATTACAAGATTAAAAAAAATACGCGATTAAATTACAAGATTAAATTACAAGATTAAAATACGCGACTAAATTACACGATTAAAATTACACGATTAAAATTACGAGATTAAAATACGCGACTAAATTACACGATTAAAATTACACGATTAAAATTACACGATTAAAATTACACGATTAAAATTACACGATTAAAATTACACGATTAAAATTACACGATTAAAATTACACGATTAAAATTACACGATTAAAATTACACGATTAAAATTACAAGATTAAAATTACAAGATTAAAATACGCAACTAAATTACACGATTAAAATTACAAGATTGAAATACGCGACTAAATTACACGATTAAAATTACAAGATTAAAATTACAAGATTAAAATTACAAGATTAAAATTACAAGATTAAAATACGCAACTAAATTACACGATTAAAATTACAAGATTAAAATTACACGATTAAAATTACACGATTAAAATTACACGATTAAAATTACACGATTAAAATTACAAGATTAAAATACGCAACTAAATTACACGATTAAAATTACAAGATTGAAATACGCGACTAAATTACACGATTAAAATTACAAGATTAAAATTACAAGATTAAAATTACAAGATTAAAATACGCAACTAAATTACACGATTAAAATTACAAGATTAAAATACGCAACTAAATTACTCGATTAAAATTACAAGATTGAAATACGCGACTAAATTACACGATTAAAATTACACGATTAAAATTACAAGATTAAAATTACAAGATTAAAATTACAAGATTAAAATTACACGATTAAAATTACACGATTAAAATTACACGATTAAAATTACACGATTAAAATTACAAGATTAAAATTACAAGATTAAAATACGCAACTAAATTACAAGATTAAAATTACAAGATTAAAATACGCAACTAAATTACAAGATTAAACTTACAAGATTAAAATACGCAACTAAATTACACGATTAAAATTACAAGATTGAAATTACACGATTAAAATTCCAAGATTAAAATTACAAGATTAAAATACGCAACTAAATTACAAGATTAAAATTACAAGATTAAAATACGCAACTAAATTACACGATTAAAATTACACGATTAAAATTACACGATTAAAATTACAAGATTAAAATACGCAACTAAATTACAAGATTAAAATTACAAGATTAAAATACGCAACTAAATTACAAGATTAAACTTACAAGATTAAAATACGCGACTAAATTACACGATTAAAATTACACGATTAAAATTACACGATTAAAATTACAAAATTAAAATTACAAGATTAAAATTACAAGATTAAATTACGAGATTAAAATACGCAACTAAATTACATTATTAAAATTACACGATTAAAATTACGAGATTAAAATTACACGATTAAAATTACCAGATTAAAATACTTCTTCTCCACGGCCCTGCTGATACCAACCGAGGCCTAAACATGCCGTGAAGAATGCAGCACAGTAGAATATTCGACGAGGAACGAGAAACTGGTAACCATTGTCAATAACAAGAAAACTCAAGTATTCCAATTTAAAAGCTTCGTCTCGACTTGTTTCTTCCCATGCATAACAGTGGAACTTCTTGCTACTTCACATTCTTACTTGTCTGGCTGAGGTTTTTGTGAACAACCTTGACTGCTAACAACGACTCTGCAGTTATTTAAATGGCTTATAATTAATGACAGACTGTTACAATGATACAGGTTGGTTGGTTGGCTGGTTCCTCAGTTTAGGGGCTGCGACAACGTGGTAAGGTTTCGCTGGTCATGCGAACATCATCAGAACCAAATATGCAAAACAAATAGCTCTACAAAACACTACCAAACAGAGATTTTCTTGTATTTTGTTTTACAACGGCAGAGACTGTCTGAGGGTGTCACTGTTGATTACAAGTTTCGTTGGTTGGTTCCTCAGTTTAGAGGCTGCGACAACGCGGTCATGTAGCCCCGTGTACTTTGTGTGTGTGTAGAATCTGTCTGATAACCGGTGTTAATTGTGATGGCTGTATTAGTGTGTGTTATCTGTTTTAATTCAAGTAAGGACTGCAGACAATAATTTCAAGTAGTTCCTAATTTTGCGACCAAATGCTACCGTCAACGACACCTAGCTTGCGGACTTGGCTGCTAGATGGCATCGCAGTCAGCGATGGCGGCGAACATTGGAACTAATAAAGCGTTATCAATTCTAACCTACAAAGTTTGCCTTCACATTAGTGTAGTTAGTGGAAGGTTCTTTTTCATGCCATAAATCTATGACATGGGACCGCCGGCTTTACTTCCCCTCCGAAGGAAGGCATACTGAGGGATTTCTAACGCTCATAAAGAATCCGACGACTTCCGCCGGGTTTGAACCCGCAACATTGGGCATAGAAGCTCAGCATGCTACCAACTACGCCACCGAAGCCCCTAAAATGATACAGGTTATCAGACGGATTCCACACAAACACACACACACACACACACACAAGTACAACAAGACCACCATGTCGCAAAGCCCTCAAAATGAATCAACAACAAAAAGAAAGTAATATCGCTACAGTTACCATTATTTACCAGAAAAGGAACGGAGTTACATTCCTCTTAAAAATGAGGGAGGGGAGGGGGGAGGGGGTTAATTTGGTGACTAGTTTCGTTCGTCAAGTAGACATCATCAGATCCTACTCAACCAAAACCTAAATTAAGTCCAAGTGTATTATTACGTGTAAAAGTATTAAACCTATTAGTTGTAAAAATAATTAAGCTTCCGTGGCTTAGGCGGCAGCACGCCGGCCTCTCACCGCTGGGTCCGTGGTTCAAATCCCGGTCACTCTACGTGAGATCTGTGCTGGACAAAATGGAGGCAGACAGGTTTTTCTCCGGTTACTCCGGATTTCCCTGTCAACATTTGACTCCAGCAACACTCTCCCCTATCAATTCATTTCATCTGTCATTCATTTAATCATTGCCCCAGAGGAGTGCGTCAGGCCTCGGCAGCCGGCACAGTTCATATCCTTGCCGCTAGATGGGGGCTTCATTCATTCCATTCCTGACCCGGTCGGAGACTGGAAGCAGGCTGCGGATTTTTTTTTTAGTTGTAAAAATAATACATTTGGTGATCGCCTGCGATGCCTTCAATATTAAATAACACCAGGTGTTGCATGCAAACAGCCATCTGGTGTGCTTTTTGTTACTACGTTGCATATGCACTGCACCAACGCCATCAAACGGAAATTTTTTGATCACGCCTTATACATACACTAGCAACCCGCCCCGCCCCGGCTTCGCCCGGGAACAGTTAATAATGCTTTACGTGGAAAGCACTTTTTCTTTCCGATGTCAATGAACTACGTCCAATATCCGTTTTACGTCTGGGCATGATGGGTTAAAATTACTAACTGGACTGTTAATTAGGCCTATATTATCATGGAGATGCAAGTGCAACGAATTCTTGTTGGACGTAATTTAAGAATGACGAGGTGGATGAAACACAAATCCCCCTTTCGTCCAATCGTAACTTGACTGCATTTTGCGGAACGGAAAGTTCACAGGCGAAATGAAGAAAAGTCGAGTTGCACTTCCAGGGAAACTCCAAACACAACCACTCTTCTCTGAAGTATTAACTCAACACGACTCGACAGTTTAATGCTCACTGTTTGTGGGGTAATAGGCTCGCCCACTAGCTGGGCTGTAACTGGGGTGATAGGCTCGCCACTAGCTAGCTCGTAAACTGTCGCCTCAGTAATTGAATGAAGATTGTTGGAAGAAATGCAAACGTAAAAACACTTGTAGTAGGCGATATATTGAAGATAGAAATATACTCTCAAGAACTTGTTTGTAGAACTTTTCATGCTGAACAATTCTTACACTCATAGTATATTGATATTTTTAACGGTTTGCCCAGTGATAGCTTAAAAAGTGCATGGACGCCAGGTTTTTTTCGACATTTTCACTGAAATCGTTACTGCTTGGCTTCCTTTGGTCATATAGAAACCTTCCTCGAGATATTCTTTAGAGAATGGTGAAAACCGCATCAAAATCCATCTAGTGGTTCTCGAGATTATCCGTGACATCCAAGATTCGGAGACTTAGTTTTATACTAAGTAGAGATAAGTACGAATGAGCAATATTGTTATTATGACTAAACTAAATCATGCAACTCGCTTCAAAAAACAAAAGTTATTTCTGAACACAACTTACAGACTGCGCTGTCGTCGCCGAATAAAATCACAAGTGTATTCAAGTTCTATGGTCACCTATTGTTAATGTTGTTTGAGTCTTCAGTCATTTGACTGGTTTGATGCAGCCGTCCATGCCTCCCTGTCCTGAGTTGATCGTTTCATCTCTACATAGCTACCTCACCCTACATCTGAGGCAATCTGTTTAACATATTCTAACCTTGGTCTAACTCCACAGTTCTTGCCCTCGATCCTTCCTTCCCTAACTAAGCTTGCTATTCCTGGGTGTCTTAGTTGTGTCCTACCAACCTATCTCTTCTCTTCTCTTCATTAGCAGTCGCCAGAAACATCTCTCCTCTCCCACTCGTCATAATACCTCTTCGTTTGTAACACTATCTACCCATCTGATCTTCGTCATTCGCCAGTAACACCACATTTCAAATGTTTCAATTCTCCTCTTTTCTGCTGCACCAATAGTCCAAGTTTCACTTCCATAGAGCGCCACGCTCCAGACAAAGGCCTTCAAAAATGACTTCCTTATACCTAGGTGTACATCTATATTCGATGTCAACAGATTCCTTTTCGGTAGAAATGCTTTCCTTCCCTGAGCTAACCTACTTTAGGGTAGATTTCATTAGAAAGCTAACTATTGCAACGGGTACCATGTTTCGTCTTCCGGAAAATTTCGACATATCTTCGCGTTTCACATCCCCCAGACCCCAAAACCACCGTCAGTTCATAAGTTTATACATAATTTATGTATATATATATATATATATATATATATATATATATATATATATATGTATATCAGTTTCTTGTGGACACGATAACTGCCGTAATTTTGCACCAATCACTTTGAATTTTTTACCGAATATGTATACCTATAAAATCTCGGCCGAGTTCGTTACTGGGCTAAATCGGTCGAAGGGGGTGAAACTGGGGGGCTTTTTTCGAAAAAGTGAAATATTGCTATAACTCTCTTAATATGTGAAATATCGAATCCGTTCAACGTTCATACTATGTGTCGGATAAAGCACAAAAATTTATGTTTGAAGAGTTTTTTATAGCACCAACCATTGACCAAAGGGGTGGGAAAAGTGGGTTTTTCTGGAAACATTAATCATATCTCTCTTAATAGGCACAATATCAAAACCGTACACAATGGACAATATTCCCCTTATAATTACCTAAAACGTTTGTTTGAAAGAATTTTTGGTATGACCCACCATTACGCCAAGGGATGAGAAAAATGATTTCGGAATTATAAGAAAATGCCAAGGGCTATCAGAGGTTGCCATGGCAACACTACTAAATTGATGAGGGATGAGCCATCAGACGTTGCCATGACAACGCACTTGCACGAGATCAGATTCAGTATTTCCATCTGACTAAGTGGGAAGCGGCTTCGGTGACGTAACTGGTAGCATGCTGAATGTCTATGCCCAAGGTCGCGGTTTCAAAGCCGGCCGAAGTCGTCGGATTTTCTAAGAACGCTAAAATCCCTCAGTATGCTTTCCTTTGGAGGGGAAGTTCCAACGTTTGTTGCGAGTTGCTGGTTGGGGTGGCATCTAGTAGCCAAGTTCACAGCTAGGTGTCGTTGACGGTAGTACCTGGTAGCAACATTAGGAACTACTGCTTGAAATTTACCGTCTGCAGTCCTTACCTGAATTACAGACTAATACAACCATCCGTAAGTACACGGGGTTACATGACCGCGTCGTCGCAGCCCCTAAACTGAGGAACCAACCAAAATCTCTGCGGGAGATATAATTTTGCGTGAATAAGTAACAGACCGCTACATAGTTACACATCAGTGTCGAAACCTTGCATAAGAACAGTGTGACCACAAGTATAAAAATGGACCCCAAATGACCAGAAGGTTACCGTTCCCATAAAACAATAAAATGTTTAAAATAAGCATAAAATGACGAAAAACAAAGTTAATTAAGCTCCAATTATAAAATACCATCTCGCAATAAATGAGGTCTGATCCTTCTACGAAAAACTGCATATTCTGCCTATTTTCGCCTATCCCCAAGTATGTCCGGTGAAATCTACCTCCGCCTTCCGGCGTGCCGAGAGGACTTTTTTTATATCCTCTTTGCTTCGTCCATCACTGGATATTTTGCTTCCTAAGTAACAGAAGTCTCCTACTTCCTTTAGTTTTTCACCTGCCAATTTGATGTCCTTAGAGGTTTCTGATTTATTTCGGCGGCATTCCAATATTTTTGTTTTACATTTTTTAATTTTCATCATGAATTCTTTCCTCAAGACGGAGTCCATACCATTCAAACTCATTCAAATCCTCTGGCGTGTCGGCCAAGATGACTGTCATCAGCAAATCTCCGAGTTGAAATTATTTCTCCTTGAATCTTCACTCCCACTTTAAATTTTTCTCCAATTTCCTCTATTGCTTGCTCAATGTAATGATTGAAAAGTATGGGTGATAAGTCACCTATTTTGTTAAATTGGGGCAAATACCAATATGCAGTCTTGGCTTACAGGACGAGGCACTCTTTGCGAAAGGGCGACAGAGGTGGCTGCAGTGTGAGTTGCACATAAACTGACTGACAGCGGCTAGAACAGGACTCAGCTCAGGAATCCCTCGGGGTCGCCTACTCCCGAACCACCAGCCGTGAGCCCCTGTGGATGTAGCAATATCTAGGATGCACCAGAAGTGGTGGGGCTACATACACCCTGCCTCCTTGAGGGCCTTGAGCAGAAGGCAGGTGGGTAGATTATAGGCTAGGGAATAACCCACCCACCAAGGGAAGATGATTAAGAAAAGGAAATGGGTTTCGGACTGAAGAAAAAGGATAGAAAAATAGGAGGAGAGCCCCACAAAATTAATAAGCTTCACTTTAAACACACTTAAAAGCGATTGCCACAGAAACTTAACCTCCTGATATCTAAAATAGGTACGAGCTTGGTCGAGGCCAACGGGAACCGCAGCTGGGACTTGGGCGATTTGCAAGAGAGAGGCTTTAGTAGGTTTCCTCCCAAGCATGTATAAAAGTATTATGTGGAAGGGTAATGGTCCGGCAAGACCGAGAGCAAACGATTTATTGTATGTCTTCTCAAAGAAATTAGTTTTTTCGAAACGATTCGAAGAATGCCAATAGTTAATCAAGCTTGGTATTTTCAATTTTTTGAAGTTATAGAATTCCTGAAAAGAGCGACCAAGTGCTTCAAGGAGGGGAGTGACGAAAAAATTATAACTTGGAAAGTAATTTTGGTAAGTGACCCAATGGTTGCATTTGGAAATTGCTAAGCCCTTACTCAGCGAGAGGCCGGCTAAAAGCTTAGACAAAAAAAAAAAAAAAACACTTATCTTTTGGGAAATTGACCATAAGTTTTCTGAGAGGATCTCCACAAGCAGGTAGCTGGCGTAGCGAGCTTTACTTGCCTTACTGGCCAATTAGAATTAGCTATTAAAGCTAAGAGAAGCTTTGACAAGATTACCACTAAGAGTTTTTGCTCAAATGCAACGAGTGGTGAAATCCCTATAAATAGATTTAAGGGCATCGAGTAGGGAGAGCCAAGGAGTACAGGACCTTGCTTAACCGTTGTATGGGAAAAGTGAGAATCCAAAAACAAATATTTAATTTATTTAACAATTCAAAGAAGCGTAACTTTAACAAATAAATATGTTCTATGTAGTTAACAATTTGGGGTCGCAGACCTCCAACAACGTTCAGAAATTGCTCCAGGCAAATGACAATTTTTAAGGTTTTTAAACCTTATATTAAAATCTTGGTAAGATTTAATAAAATAGGCAAAATGGAATAATTAAAGTTTTAACATTTACAGGAGTACAAGCAGTGTACTATAAGAAACCTCTGAAAGAACATTCTAACGAGAATAACAACTTCGAAGATAACAAAATAGAAAACTTACAGAATAAAAAGGAAGTTCCTACAACTTCTTATATTTAAACAGAATTACTTTATGAGAATTATACAAAGAGAGCAGGTCACTTACTGTGAACCTGAAAAGTTAATCAGAAGGAAGGTTCTAGACCTCCTATACTTTAAATAAGACTCGCAAGTTAAATGAGGCAGTTTTCATTTAGCGAGACCAAAAAAAAAATAACTCACTCAAGAGTTGAGAGAATTGTTTTCCCTGCTTTTGAAGGGAGGAACAATGTAAGTTTGAAACGTGTGCTAGACACGTAATTATACAGAGATACTTAATGATAAACCAACAAAATGGAAGGGCACTTCTTGGAATGACACCTTATTGGAACAGACCTAGATTAAAAGTTTATTGCAGATTGTTAGTAAGAGGTTTAGGAAAGAGAAATGGGAATTAAGGAAAATGTTCATGGCCTTATTTGAATATAAGCGGACGATCGCGACGCGGTAGAAAAGTTGAGCAAGCACTGGTTTTCACTATAGTTCATTGAAATATATGAAAAGTTCACTGTGTAGACACAAAGTTTATGGAAAAGAAAGTTATTGCAATGATGAAAATAACTGGTTTCACTAGATAAGTGAGAGTCTATTTCTTGAGAAAGTTGTAAATTACAATTAAATGCGCTATAGAAAATTCCCGCGGTGGACGAAACTTCACTATGTAGTAATTTAGAAGTAAGATAATTCAATTTTAAACAGAATTCTCACAGGTACGTGAGAAATACATGACGGCAGGACTTGTAGATTGAGTACAGAATCTAGAAGGTTCCAGAACAATCTTAGCAGTAAAATGGGGCTAATGTAAATCCAGCGGAGGAACTAGCTTGTTGAATTATAGACAGCGGGTAATTAGATAATAACCCACGTAGTGAGAGGATTTCTCATTAGAATAGCTTAATAAAAGCTCTTTATGGTAAAGTCAGCTTATACAAGCGAAAGCTCAACATGGCAAATCCCACGAAGAATGATTATTGCCCCAAAATAAATACTTTCACACTGTCTATAAAAGTATCATTAAAAACACGTGGAAGTTAAAACCATGAAGATGAGGTTAAAACTTGAAGAAGGTACTTATCTTTGTTGCATGTCGAAGTGAAGTTCCTCACTGATGCTTAGAGTTCCAACATGGCGTGGAATTTAAAAAATGCCTCGTTAGGTCAGGAGGCTAGCTCTGGTTGAGCCTTAACTGATTGCTTCAACTGCCGACTAAGAAGTGAGACTTGCTCAACGAAGCACGGAAGGTCCTAGAAAGGGGAGAGAGTGGGGGTAGGAAACAAAAGGTATACATATCAGCATAACCAACTTATCAAAAATAAATTTTCTTCTTGATGGATGGTCTTCTAAGAATTGATAGTAGGCGATATTAGCGCAGCATGGTGAGTGAAACAGTAGACGTAGTCCTCTTGCTCAAGGAGAAAATAGCTGGCGATAGTAACAAGATCTGGTGGCCAGATGGATATGTAAGTCCTCTTGCACGATGAGGAATTGAGTAGCTTCAGAGGTTCGCTACTAGATGACGCTAGGTGGGTCACAGAAGTTATATATCTGAAACATACTTATGAAGACGTAAGAGATTTGCCCATCAAGGAGAAAACAGAAGATCACTGTTGGTGTTTGGCAAAGAGGAAGGAAGAAATGAACATGCAAGGAGCAGTAGACATTATATCTCAGGTACCGTGTATTCAAAGAATACACCAGCAGGAGATAACCTGAAAAGAAAAAGGAGGCTGACCCCTCGAAAGAATGAGGGTATCAGAAAAGATGAGACAAGGGCCAATTAAGGCGGGAAAGGAAGAGACTCCCTAGGCCTCGGATACCATAATACCGTCGGGGTCGGAAGAGAACAAGAGTTGACCAAGAGAGGTCGACAGGAAAGAAGACGGGGAGGAGCCCGGCACAAGTAAGTGGAAGCAATGCCGGACTCAGCTGGGGTCCCGTGGTCGCCAACCCACGTCCCACTAGATGTGACCCGTGGCTCATGATCGCATGATTAACGGTCACGTAAAACTACAAGCTTCCTTTTTCCTTCACTAGATGTGAGCCCCTGGGGGCCTCAAATGAACCTCCTGTCTGCAGCATCCACATTGCTGCACAGAATTCTCTTCAAATGATTATGCTAACTAAAAGTCTGTCGGTATACAGCACGACGTGTGACTGTACAAGTGTCTGCCAGTAATCCCCATTAGCATTTCCACAGTATGTACCAGAACGAGTTCTTCGGTCACGATACGCTGTTTGAGCGCCCTAGCATGTCCCGACACATTCATAAGAGCAAAGAGAATAAAGAAAAAAATTGAACAAGGAATAAATAAATTTAAAAAACAAGGATCTTTAAATATCTCGGCTCTTTGAAGTAATGCGGTTTTCGCTAACGCCACAGCGAGCCGAACCAGCAGGCTTAGACTGCACACATTCCACATAAATAGGAGCCATAACGACGCGTTCCATTGGTTGTTTTTTTTGTTTTGTCTCATTTGGACCATAACAGTTTTGTTTTTAACTCGCGATTCCTTGAGAAAGGTTTTGCTGAAGGTTGTTCTTGTTATCTTTATTTTTATTGTTTTTTACTATTGTTTTTATTTTTGTTGAAGAGTTATAAAAATATGATTCATAGCCTCATTTGTGAGAGAAGACGTCTCTAACAAAAGTGAACGGCGGAAGAAGAAAGGATTCAGCGCGTCAAAAGTTCGGACAGTAAAAGCGTAGCATAAAAGAAACGGTAAGGATTGTCAAAGGAGTCCCATAAAAGTGAATCTATTTCCCTTTAAAGAGACAGCATTATGTATTTCTTCACAATAATATATTAGTTGGAATTATGACATCTGCCAGGGGGCCGGGTAGGTACGGTGGTTGTTTCATTTGAGGTGTTTGGACATCGTGGTCGTTTAAGCCCATGCACTTGGGTTGTAGTGCACCCTTTGGCAGTATGCTCGTTCGCGTGTTTGACAATCATGACATCCGTATTTTAACAAGAAGTATAGGCTAGTGCTTGCAGGAAGATTAGGGACAGGTCTTAATTTCGTTTGATGTACATTTGTCCCTAAAGTAACAGCATTGCAGTCATTGTTTTACATGATGTTATTAGACATCCAAATGAGGGGTTTTCATTTAAAATTTCGCTGCTCTAGCTCCTAATACTTTTTGAGATGGAATGTTTTATTTTATTCAAACAGGGCTAACGAAGAATGTGAAGGAAGGAGACTAAGGCCTTACTCTTTGCAGACGACATAGTAATATGGGGGAAAATGAAATGGAAGTGCAAGAACAAGTCACTGTATGGAATCAAGAGATAGAGAAATATGGAACGAAAATAAGTGTGGAGAAGAGTAAGACTGTAGTGATGACAAGAGAGAAGGAAGACAGAGTTTTAAAGTCAATGGAAATCCATTGGAAATGGTAAAAAGCATGGGGAGCATACTCACAGAAGATGGTACAATTAATGAAGAAATTGGAAAGAGAATCCAACAAGCTAATGGGTTTTACCAGAGTGTGAGAGGTTTAGTATGGAACCAGGAAGTCCCAGAGAAATGCAAGAAAGATCTATTCTCAATGTATTACACACCAATTTTGACATATGCAGCAGGTACTTGGACCACAACAAAACGCGATGAAAGCCGAATCCAAGCAGCCGAGATGAAGTTCCTTAGAGGAATAATTGGGAAGACACGGAGGGATAAAATCAGAAATGTGGACATTAGGGAGAGAACTGGGTTCCAGAAACTGCAAAACAAGATAGAAACCAGTAAGCTGAAGTGCTACGGACATATGATGAGAATGGAAGAATATAGAGTACCAAAAAGAATATTTATGGAGAAAATACCAGGAAGAAGAACACGAGGACGGCCCAGAAAGAGGTGGATAGATACGGTGAAGGAAAGCATGGAGAAGAGAGGAGTAAAAGAAAAAGAAGTATTAAATGAAGGAAATGAGTGGTGGAGGGATAGACAACTGTGGAGGTCCTTGATTCGCAACCCGACCCAGGGAACTTGAAACGGGTAATGAAGAAGAAGAAAGAAGGGCTAAAGAAAAACTGTTTTTCCTAATAAAATGTTTTTCCCTCAAAACCTGCCAGTCCTACAGCTATGAAATGTTTACTGCAGTTTTACTACAACATATCAATCATTAAAAAAACTGGGAAAATAAATTACTACTCGCTTGGTCGCCTCTCAAACAAACTTTCTTCCCCGGTAATTTTGGAGACAAATTTGGTCAATTACGTTCAGCGATAACTTCCGATTGGCAACACTGCGAGAAAGCGCCCACAGCGGATCCATCACAAAAAAGGCATGTAGAAAAAAACTGCGTAGTCACAATAGCTCGAAGTGTTGCCAATCAGAAGTTATCGCGGAACAAAATTGACCAATTTTGTCGCCAAAATTACCGCGGAAGGAAGTTTGTTTGAGAGGCAACCAAATGAGTAGCATTTCTTTTTACCAGGTTGTATTTTTAGCCCACTTTTCACATTTTGCAAAAATGAGGAAAAAGTAGACTTTTGAGATTGATCCGGGCAAATGTCTGTCTGTCTGTCTGTCCTTCTGTCTGTCGGTCTGTCTGTGTGTGTGTCCCCCCTATCAACTCTTAAACGGCTGCAGCAATCAAAACGAAATCTGGTATGAGTAAAGATCTATACCTGAATATCTCAAGGCCATATTTGAAAATGATGTCAGTGCTACCAACTGCTGAAAAACCGCAATGGAAATTTGCGCTCCATGTTGGATATCTTGGAAGGTATGCATGGGAGCTATCCCAAAATTGGCACACATATAGATAATAATATTTCAGAATAATTTCCAGGAGGCCATACATGACAGTGTTACCAAAATGATTCTAAGCCTGCTGATAGGTCCAATTTTTAAATGCATATAACTTCTACACTATCAATTGGATTTCAACCACATTTCGTATGTACTATTTGTCCATAAACAGCTATGACTGAGCGTATTCTTAAGAGCCACCGGGGCTTCAACTGTTAGTAAATGTTCTCTCTATTCCAAATACCAATATATCAGAAAGTATGAAAGCTGACACCTTTAAACTTCGCACACGTATAGTACCTGACATTCTAGATTAATTTGGAGTAACTAACATACGTCAGTGCTACCAATATGATTCTAAGCCTTCTGATAGGACCCATTTTTAAATACATGTAACTTCTATACTATCAATTGGATTTCAACCAAATTTCGTATGTGCTATGTGTAGCATAACAGACATAACGATGCGTATTCTTAAGAGCAACCAGGGCTGTCAACTGTTAATAATTGCTGTCTCTATTTTTTACCCTAATATAAATATATCAGAAATTATGCAAGCCAGAGCTGCCAACTGTATTGCTCTATTAGGCTACATTATGCCAGATATATTTCGAACCAATTAGGAATTTCGGTATTACCAAATTAATTTCGTCATTATTCTAGATAGGTCCATATAGCTATATATTAAACATTGGCATAAATCTTAAATTTTAAGAAAAGTAGGCTCTTTAGTTCGTCACGGAACTTCTTGTTATAATTGATATGTTGTAGTAAAACTGCAGTAAAAATTTCATAGGTGTAGGACTGGCAGGTTTTGAGGGAAAAAAAACATTTTAGTAGGAAAAACAGTTTTTCTTTAGCCCTGTTTAAAAAGTAAAACATTCCATGTCAAAAAGAATTAGAGCTAGAGCAGCGAAATTTTAAATGAAAACTCCTCATATAGATGTCTAATAACATCAGGTAAATCAATGACTGCAATGCTGTTACTCTAGGGACAAATATGCATCAAACGAAATTCAGACATGTCCCTAAACTTTCTGTAAGCACAGTATACAGTATTGCTTTCAACAAGAAGAGAGGTCTCCTGACTCCAAAGCCATATCCCTACAAGTCAGAAAGCACTTCATTATAAGCTACATTTGGAGCGTTGCGACCTATGGTTGCAAAACATGGACACTATAGAAGGCCGACAAGAAACGATTATGTGCATTTGAAATGTGGTGCTGGCGACGAATGCTACGGATACCTTGGACCCTAAGGCTAACTAATGAAGAGGTTCTAAGAAGAGCAGAGGAAATCATCAATCTGACAGAAACAATAAAAAAAAAATTAAAAAAATGGATGGGCCACCTACTCCGGCATTCACCATGGTGCATCACACTGCTTGAAGGGAAAATGGAAGGCAAGGCAGGAAGAGGACGACCAAGAGCAGAGTTCTTTGATGACATCGGAGGAAGATGTCCGTACCACCTGATCAAACAGCGGGCTCATGATAGAAGAGGAGAGCAAGAAGAAGAATACCTTTATCAAGCTATTGTAGTTCCCACTCTGCTTTATGGCTGCGAAACCTGGGTTACTTACAGAAGGCACCTATTATCTCTAGAAAATCACCATCAACGATGCCTTAGGAGAATTCTTGGTATTAAATGGCAGGACCGGCGCACTAATACAACTGTATTAGAGGAAGCTAAGATTATTAGTATTGAGGTTCTCATAATAAAACACCAACTTCGATGGACAGGATATGCAGTTCGCATGCCTGAGTCCCGCCTCCCAAAACAAATCTTATATTGCCAGCTGAATATTGGTCAGGGAAAGCAGATGGGCAACAAAAAAGTTCAAAAGATGTTCTGAAGACCAACATGAAGAAATGTCAAATTGATACAGGCTGTCGCATCCAACCAAATAGAATGGCGCCTCAACGTCGTCAAAGTCACTTGCTCTTCCAATAAGAGAGGAGAATGCTTGAGGCTGAAAACCGAAAGAACGCATGAATCACAGAATGATCAACCCCCAAAGATCCATTGGCTGCTCAAGACCTTGTGTGCCAATATTGTGGAAGAGTCTGTGGTTCTCGGATAGGACTGTACAGTCACCAAATAACTCGTGCAATATGATTAGGTCTAATATTGGTTTACAGCGAAGATTTATATTACCTTGGAAGACCATCATACTTGTATAACGAGTGATAGCCTAAATAACAATAAGTTTTATGTTCGACCCTGACTATTATATGTCAGAAAACTGTGTCATAATTATGGTCATTATAACACTATTTTTCATTATGAAACAGTTTCTCCCACCAATCACAGCTCAAGAAACAGTTGTTTGACCTAATAGATATAAGGATAGGATCGCACCTGCGCTGAGTTCCAAGGCCTTCTAATTTAAATTTCACTGCGTTACCTAGTGTCATAGTGGGGTATTCGGGGAGGCCATGGTTAAATACAAGGCATTCTCTGCGTCTCATGCGCTCTGTTCAGTACATAAAACTGGCGAAATCTCGACAGATATTTATGAATATTTATGTTCGAACATAAAATAAGCCTAGTTATAATTATCGTCGAACATAAACAGTCGTATGCAACTCGCCTATAATGGTAATTAAGATACTCGTATGGAAATTATTGGCTTTTCATACTGAGGGTTATATACAGTATTATGTATAAATTACCGACAGCAGTGGCTCTGCTGGCTAAGTGCATCATTAGGTCATGGGGCCAAGCTCTCTGGTGACTCGGTAGACACGTGGGTTCGAGCCCCACCGTCGGCCGTCCTTGAAATAGGTTTTCCGTGGTTTCCCATTTTCAACACCAGGCAAATGCTGGGACGGTACCTTCTGATAGACCATGGCCGCTTCCTTCCACATCCTTGACCAGTTTCATTCATCTTCATCCATTCCATCTCTCATCCAAACGCGCAAGTCGCCCACGGGCGTTGACTAGAAAGACTGCACTCGGCCTTTCAGGAGGTCACACGGCAGAAAAAAAAATGTATAAATTTGAACGTAAATGGTGCAAAATGGGAGTAGTTATCGTGTCCACAAGAAAGTGATATAGATGTACAGATGCATACATACCTAAATATTATGTATAAACTTTTGAACTGATGGTGGTTTTGGGGTCTGGGGAATGTGAAACACGAAGATATGTCGAGATTTTCCTGAAGTCTCAAGCAATTGCAATAATAATAATAATAATAATATCGTATGGCCTCGGGTGCCGGGTGCAAGCTTTGTTAAATGACACCCAGAGGGCAGCTTGCGTGTCGAATTTATTGCTCCTTGGAGCTCTATGAATGCCAAGGAGGTTAGTTATCTAAGCTCCTTGACACTATACCGCTTTCTAGTAGAGAAATGAGGAACTTTGTGTTGGCGGAAAATCCCGAGATTAATTTTGCCATTATGAACTCAGCCTACTGAATTCAAGTGGGTTCTTTAACATGCCAACAACATATGACATGAGTATCGTGATTTTTGTCGCCTTTCAAAAATCACTTCCTATCGCCAGGAGCGAACCTGCAAGCTTGGGGTTGGTAGTCCGACACTATAACCACACACCCACCGTGGCAAGCTACCATTGCAATAGGTAGCGTTCTAATGAAACCTACCTAACACAAAGCAAGGACCTGGTCAACAACAGAAAGTATGGGGAACACACACGCCGTGTGTTTTCATCCAATAGGAATTGTTTATTGAAGATAAATATTTCCCATCCCCATCCAGTCCCAGAATATAATATTTGTGTAGCTCAGAGCAAGTGTGGAGGACAGGTAGCGTCACGCGTGTCGACCCTACACATTGTGTTTGTTAAGAGGATCACATACACAGCCTACTCAATGGAGCACGTGCGACACAATATCACCTGTGATTTACGAGCTACGTGAGGCCAACGACTTTCATAATAATAATAATTCCACAGTGCTACCATTACCGCAAGATCAACGCTCGGAATATTAACAAGACCAGAAATGTGCCTGCTTAGTTCATGTCTTTGGTAGATGTCATGAGAAAGCCACCTGTTGGAATGGGAACCATATTGTGACTTTCCAAAAATATGGACGTATCTTCGCGATTCACATCCCCCAGAAAGAGAACGGATAGACGGATCTTGGATCAGACCAGTGGCCTACCGACGGAGTGGGGAGTTTAGAACTATTGGTCCTAAAGCGTACTTCTTATGCTTAAATTAAAGCAAAATAACTGCTCTACAACTTTGTTTCTCATGACTTTCCTCGTAGAGTGAATATTGTAGGCGGAATTTTGTTCGAAAGACTAGCTTACTAAAAATTTCTTACTTTTTGGAAAATATGACCCATTTGTGAAGTGTTGTATCTCGAGAGCTATAAGTCATACCGAGCTGGGATTGCACTCAAAATGTCGCTAATTTGGTCGTCTTTACAAAGTGTCATAGATGACTTTGCCGTAGAATGCATTGTTTAGAAGCTAAAAGCCAAACACTGAAAAAAGTCTGAAAACTTCGAGGTTTTTCGAGCTCCACAAAGTTAGCGCAGGTCTTTCGAAGTTGCAAACTTGGTTTTACACTATTGGTATCTATCCTAACAACATTCCAAAAAATCAGAACCTTGCAATTTTTTGTGACCTGGAATGTTTTAGATGACTGGCCTAAACCCCAGAGACTTTTCTTTACTTGAATCTTCATATTGTCCCATCTATGACCTGTTTTACACTACCGCTATGTTTTTTTTTAAGCGATCACCTTCGTCACTTGGTAAATGACCTGCAGCGAGACGACTCCTTCAGAATTGGAGCCAGCCATGGATCAGTTTTACTGTTGAAGTGTACGATCGGTAACTTTTCTCACGTCGCCTCGGGTGGCTTTAATTGTGTGTCCGTTTCGTTAATGATAATTCAGTACATGAGGAGTTTCTGAAATTTATTCCAATTAATGATACAGATAAAGTCATCAAGATAGGCAGATTTTGATAGTCAATAGCAATGACAGTGGGAACACGTAGAGGAAACCATTATTTTTCTCTCACATAATATCAATATTTTAAGCAAACACGTAACTATGGTCATGATGATACCACTGCATCGTTTCAGTTTTCATATTTAGTTACTGTTTCCCATATTTTTTAGATATTTTTTTCATTTCTTTATTGTGACAAAAAATAATAAGGTCTAAAATAGTTTTCATGCAAAGAGAACGTTTTTAGCCTACTTTCGATTTTTGCAAAAAATGAAAGTAGACTTATGAGATCACTACAGGGCCAAAAATTGTGTGTCTGTCTGTGTGTGTGTGTATGTATGTGTGTGTGTGAGTCTGTGTGTGTGTGTGTGTGTGTGTGTACTCTGAATGTCTGTCCCCCCCCCTATCAATTCGAACACGGTGAAACCGAATTGAACGAAATTTGGTACAGAGGTAGCACTGGCAAAGGGCACCTCAGTGTCATGTTTTATATTGCCGCCATATTTACCAAAACTTAATGGCGGCCACTCAAATGGTCAAAACGTAATAATGCATTACAACCAAACTAATAATCGGATCTTTACCAAATTTGGTAACAACGTTCCTTCGTATGAGGCGCGTCTTGTTCCCAAACTACGAGGTCATCAACCGTACCATTTCAGAATGGCGGCCGTGTGAATTATGCAAACTTTATAATCCATAACATGGGACCCACCAGTTCCGACTATCAATCCAAGAATCGTTTAATCTGTTTGAAACGACGTGGGCCGTTTGAAATTAAAAGTTTATATTTTAATATTATAGTCTAGAAGTGATTTTAAAAAGCTGAGTCGTCTCGGTTATCTGACAAGATGGCAGCTGATCTCTCGTTCTGACCTTTATTTTATTAATTTCAGTATGTTGCATGCAATATAGGCTAGTGGTAACAAATATATGAACTTTCTATGAAATGAACTCGGTTTAAAATATACTCCAGTAAAGAAAACGTTTAGTCCAAGTCATGATTTGCTATAACGTGGTATATGTATTGGTTCCTAACGATCTATTAGAGTGTGCACTATTGGCTGAGTGGTCAGCGCGTTAGTCTTTCATCAGGCTGGCCGTGGTTCAAATCCTATCGGAGTTAGACTTTTTTTCTTGATTTTTTTATATTTATTATTTCTTGAGTACTGAGACGTTATAAAATAAAGCATTATATGGTGCATTTTGAAATGGAAAATATATATTTAATTAAAACAACATTCACCACCGGAGTGACAGCTAAGAGTAATTACTTGAACTATGTTATTGGTAACCACAGCCTTCTAGAGCTATGCTCTCTACCGGCCAGTTAGTGAACCCATGTCTACAGTATAATTGCGAAGGTTATTATTTTTGCCGATAGAGGGTACACATCCCCAAGATAAGGCGCGATTATCACGGCCAACGAGAATGACTGACTCTGGTGAGTTTTCGTGACGTCAGCAATGTAGTTCTGTTGCACCACTGCCTGGTCTTCGTTTTACTGCCGGTGTGGTACCTAGTCATCTTGTCTACATCATTGAACCTGTATAAACGTTGGTATTCATTTATCACTTGTCTTCATAGAAGGTATTGATACAAGTCGTTAGTCGGTGGGTAGTGTATTCCGCAGATCTCTTCTATTAACGAATTAATTTATGTTCCGCCTCTTGAAACAACAATAAGTTAATGATATCTATACTGTGCTGCAAGATTCTTTGATCTAATTATACTAATGTGCACATAATTTAACTCACAACGAAGGTCACAGAATCTACAACTCGACTTAATGTAACCTGTTCGTTGCAGCTATTTAAGACACAACGAACCCTTGAATCCTAGTTCGCGTGGATTTTTGTAAGGAGTAACTTCAATAGGCGTAGTTTTGCAAACCTATACAGTATAATTTATCGTGTTTGAAAACACACGGAACATCAAAACTGCGTCCATTTTATGAAGATTGATATAAAATATTGCATTTCTGCTGCTTATGAATTGCTCTCGACTTAAACGTACAAGCATCATCAAGCAGTACCGGTGCATTGCCTACGTCACAGAAGGGTTTGGTCTACGCGTCATGGCCTGTCTTTCTCGTTAGCCGTGCGCGATTACAAATTAGCTGTGTAATAGTTATATTAAATATGTTTCTCCCAGTGATACGTTTAGAGCAACGAAGTTTAAATTATTGTAAGTAGTCGGTGTTAATAAACTGAATACCTACGTTGTTTGGAGTGTTTACTGATGAAATTGCAAAATGCTGGGGTAAATTATTTGAACGCCACTCCTCAAATCCAGTGTGCCAATTTGCACTTCGAATTGGAAGAAATTAGGAGATGATAAAGACAAAGAGTTATAACTATACCCATACATTTAGGAGAAAGTAGGCTATAGGTTCTTTCCTGAACATCTTGTTTATATTATTTTTTATGAATATTAATCGAAATATCATTTTAATTATGATGACTGTCGTTTTAAGGGGCGGAACAGCAAGGTCATCTGTCCCTTTAATAATGTACACAATTACCTTATTATATTAATGAACCCCCCAGAAGGAAATACTGCGTACGCCACTGGATCAGAAGACATACAAAGGAACTCTACGGAAACACAGACACCATCAAGAGAAATTTAGGAAAAGACGCCTACAGTTCTATGGACACCTGTGGAGTATGGATGAAAAAAAAAAACAGACTCGCTAAGATAATTTTCAACATCATTAATACAGGTACAAGTAAATTAAAGACTGGTTGGATGAAAGAAACACAGGAGGACCTGGAACGATTCAAGATCTCCGAAGACGATGTTAAGGACCGAAATCAAATGAGAAATAAAATCAGAAACAAGAAATTTCAACAAGTCTCAAGAAAAGAAACAATAGGGAAAAATGGACAGAGGAAAGGAAGAAGAAGCACAATGAATTTATGAAGAGGATTTGGGAAGAAAGGAGATGATGAAAAGGAAGTGGAGCTGTGATTGGCTCAAGTTCGCACGCTCTCCCAAAGGGGAAAAAATCGATGATAATAATAATAATATATATCACTTTTTTGTTGACAAGATAACTACCGCCATTTTTCACAAATCACTTTCAAATGTATACATGAAATATCACTCTATAAAATCTCATAAGAGCGTTAAAAATCCCTCAGTATGCCTTCCTTCGGAGGGGAAGTAAAGCCGGTGGTCCCATGTCATAGATTTATGGCATGTTAAAGAACCTTCCACTAATTACACCTGTGTGAAGCTAAATTGGATAGGTTAAGAATGTAAACAACGCTCTTAGATTTCTACATTCGTTGCCAAGAGCCGACTGCGGTGGCGTCTAGTAGCTAAGTTCTGAACTTGGCTTAGTAGTCATTGACTGTGGCGCTTGGCGGCAAAAGTAGGAACTATTTGAAAAATTCTAAGTTGCAGTCTGTACTTAAATTAATAGAAACAGATAACACACACTAATACAGTCATTACAATTAACACCGGTTATCAGACAGATTCTACACACACCCAAAGTACACGGGGCTACATGACCGCGTTGTCGCAGCCCCTAAACTTAAGAACCAACCAACCAAC
Source organism: Meconema thalassinum (assembly GCA_946902985.2). Classification (NCBI taxonomy): domain Eukaryota; kingdom Metazoa; phylum Arthropoda; class Insecta; order Orthoptera; family Tettigoniidae; genus Meconema; species Meconema thalassinum. Next base: position 125,654,973 of record OX336398.1, read on the forward strand.
CAAAATCTCAGTCGAGTTCGTTAATAGGCAAAATCAAACCAAGGGAGGTGAAAAAAGTGAAATATCCCTATACCTTTCATAATATCTGAAAGATTGCCAAAAACTTATCTCAAAGTTTTGTGATAGCAACAACCATTGTCCAAAGGGGTGGAAAATATTGAGTTTTTTGAGAAAAGTAATTATATCTCCCTTAATAGGCACAATATCAAAACCGTTTAAAATTTCAGACATAGATCTTATAGCCTAATTGTAATGGATCCGATTAAGATCGTTTGACGATCGAAACTGATCATCCAAGTGTATTTATTAATCACATATAGCGCCTTCGGTGGCTTAGTTGGTAGCATGCAGAACTGCTGTGCCCAAGATAGCTGGTTCAAACCCGGCCGAAGTCGTCAGATTTTTTAAGAGCGTTAAAAATCCTTCAGTACGCCTTCCTTCGGAGGGGAAGTAAAGCCGGCGGTCCCATGTCATAGAATTATGGCATGTAAAAGATCCTTCCACAGACTAAACATGTGCAAAGGTAAATTGTTAGGTTATATTTCGTCGGAACGCTCTATCAAATTTCCAACGTTCACCCCTAGGTATCATTGATATCTGGTGGCGAAAGTTCGAATTACTTGAAATTGAACGGAACTTGTAGCTCACCCTAATGGTGTCCGTTGGAAGCACCTACAGACTCAGGCGAGTCGAACATGTCCTCGGACACTCCCGTCACTAAAAGCCATACGAAAAATTAAATGTAAAAAAAAAACTCATGGTTTTTTTTTTTTTTTTTTTTTTAGGATTTGGGAATATCCCATCACAATTGGGTACAATCGTGTTGACCGACTGAAAAGAATCAAACTTTGTGAATTCAAAATATTTTTCATTGCCCGGTGAAATCGACATCCGCATTCGGGCCGAGAGGGATTTTTTTCCCCGCAATGCGATGTCCGACGTTTGTTCATTCCCTCGGAAGTAAGTTGAGAGTAGTTTCAGGCAGTGAACATGTATCGCTACCTTTAGCCACTAAAATACAGCTAACAATAAAATGATCAAACTGCATGTAAGTCACAAAAACACAAGCTCTTATCACAGTAGAAGTCAACATCACGCGATCGAAGAAGGCAATTCTCTTTCCCTGGGTTGTACATTACAAAACATAACACGCATGGCGAAATCGTAAAAACTTTAGCAAGGACTGGATAATAAAGATAGGGCATTCCCCTGCCTCTTGTGTGGAAGGCAACCATTTAGACACCCCAGGAACCGTCCGCACTCCCCATAGTGGCGATACTACGGGGGATGATTATGGTGATCAATCCCCCCCCCCCCCCCCCCTCGGAGCTAAATATATATTTTTAAACGTAATTTGATGATTTTTTATTTTTTTTAATAAAAGCCAGCTTACGGATTGTTGACAAACGACTGGATCATATACGTTTAGACTACTAATTTGAGAACCTTTAATTTTACTTGTGACTGGGGCGTGGTGGCGCAGCGGTCCAGCTGTTGGCCTCTCACCAACGTGGACCAGGTTTGATTCCCGGTCAATGCATGTGAGATTTTCGAAGTGAAATGCCATGTCCTGTGGTTCGGATTCCACGTAAAAAGGAGGTCCCGTGGCTCATGATCGCATGATTAACGCTCACGTTCAACTACAAGCTTGCTATCCTTGTTTTTCTTTACTTGTGTGAAATATTTAATGTTAGGCACATTGAGAAGGGCAAATCCTATCGAGATCAAAATTCAAAAACAGAACCAAAAAGCAGAAAGCACACACACAACCGAAAACAGAAAGACAAATCAACATTTAAAAAAGCAAGAGCACAAAAACACAAAAACAAAAAGCACTAAGCAAAAAGCAAAATTTGAAAAAGCAGAAGCAGAAAACAAACAAAAAAACAAAAAGCACTAAGCAAAAAGCAAAATTTGAAAAAGCAGAAGCAGAAAACAAACACAAAAGCAAAAACACAAAGTAAAAAAAATAAAAATTCAAAAGCAGAAAAATACATAAAAGTCAAAACTAAAAACAACAAACAGAAAATGCAAAATTCAAAAACAAAAGCTGAAAACAATATTGGCCCCTTTCTTCACTTTAACATTCTGAATTTCTTTCCTGTTCCTAGAAGAAATAGCCACATAAAACACAAAGCAATAAAAACAAAATTCATTAACAGAAACTGAAAACAAACAAAATCAGAAACAGAAAACACAAAACAAAAAAGCAAACTTAAACAAGAAAGCAGAAAACAAACACACAAAGCCAGAAAGCAAAATTCAAAAAAAAGCAAAAGTAAAAAACAAACACAAAGCCAAAAACAAAACAAAAAACAAAAAGCAACATTTAAAAACAAAAGCAAATGCAGAATCCAAACACTAAACCAAAAACGCAACTTGTCCCGATTTGACTCCACTCATCCCTTCCAGAAGTAAATCCTAGTTACCACACTGTGGAGGAGTACTGGAATAGGAGAAAACAGTAGGCCCAAACGACAAAGAATAATAATAATAATAATAATATTTCTGGAAAAATGCCATCAGTGCTAGCATACGCCATTGTTAACGGGCCGAGACATCCGACCCCGACTACTGTCGGCGCAGAGATTACGTGCACCCGAGATAAATAGCAACACAACCGAAAGGCCTACAAAAAAACAAGTAACAACACCCTTTTCCTTGTTTATTTCTGCGTTGATGTATGTTAAAGGTATTTTTTAGAAACTTATTTTAATACATATTATGGTAGGTACAACGTAAAAAGTACCGGTCTTTTTGCGGGGTTCGAGCGAAGTGTCGATTTTACAGATTCACAACTCTTAACTCAGTTGTGCTACAGCACCCAACTTTGGATATGTATTAGTCAGATATGTTTTCTGTGTACATGTTAAGTTTCAAAATTTGATCTCTTACACAAACAACAAAACAATCAATTATGTCAAAGACTCGTATTTCGAAACTCCACTCCCGCAGAAGTTCGTTCTTGGGTGCGTTGTAATCCACAACTATCCGTGATCTAAATAAATGGTTTTGGTTTATATGGATTGATATTTATTATGATTTTGGTGACTGTTGTTGGCACTAGATGGAACTTGTTGAGTGAAGGTAGGAAATACCGCCCACACTTTTGGCTGGGTTTCGTTTCCAGGTATAGTCTACACAGAGACAGGTTGGTATTTGGGAGTCAAGGAAGTGTGTGAATGGTTCTCCTAACAAAACAGAAAATGTCTAGCAGTAATCATCTTGATAGACTAGAGAGACCGGGCCAAGAAGATGAAAGAAGTCCAAATGTGGGAAAGAAGGGAAGCAGACAATGGCGAGTCGAGAGGGTGAGTTGGGGCTGGGGTTGGAGTGGGACAAGACGACAGCTCCCAGACACACCTTCAAAACCACATTCAAAACATTATACAGTCGACTATAGATATCTCGAATTGTTAGGGAACTACAAAATGAATTCGACTTATTAAAACTACGGTACGCTTAATGGAGATGAAATGAAAATCCACAGCCTGCTTCCAGTCTCCGACCGGGTCAGGAATGGAATGAATGAAGCCCCCATCTAGCGGCGAGGATTCAAACTGTGCCGGCTGCCGAGGCCTGACACACTCCTCTGGGGCAATGATTAAATGAATGACAGATAGTGGAGAGTGTTGCTGGAATGAAATTTTGACAGGGAAAACCGGAGCACCCGGAGAAAAACCTGTCTGCCTCCGTTTTGTCCAGCACAGATCTCACATGGAGTGACCGAGATTTGAACCACGGACCCAGTGGTGAGAGGCTGGCGTGCTGCCGCCTAAGCCACGGAGGCTTACGCTTAATAGAGATACGTAGCAAAAATGTTCAATTTGTGATAAACTGGTTGCAACAATTTAAATTTTCAAATATAGCCTACATTTATTCAAAGAACTTGCTTTTTTAATTTTGTTTGTTTTCCGTAACTTTTGTTTATTATTATAAGTATTAGTTTTATTTTATTTTTTATTTATTCATTTTAGGCATTTTTAGCCTACTTTTCACATTTTGCAAAAATGAGGAAAAAGTAGACTTATGAGATCGGGCAAATGTGTGTCTGTCTGTCTATCTGTCCTTCTGTCTGTCTGTCTGTCTGTCTGTGTGTGTGTCCCCCACTATCAACTCCTAAACGGCTGCAGCAATCGAAACAAAATTTGGTAGGAGTAAAGAACTATACCTGAATATCTCACGGCCATATTTGAAAAGAAAAGTACATGGCCATTGGCTGCATTAATAAAATTATTATATTTGAAAATGATGGCAGTGCTACCAACTGCTGAAAAATCGAAATTGAAATTTGGGCTCCATGTTGGATATCTTGGAGTGTATGAATAGGAGCTATTTCAAAATTGGCACACGTATAGATAATAATATTGCAGTTTAATTTCCAAGAGGCCACACATGGCAGTGTTGCCAAAATGATTATAAACCTGCTGATAGGTCCAACTTTTAAATGCATATAACTTCTACACTATCAATTGGATTTCAACCAAATTTCGTATCTGCTATGTGTACATAAACAGCTATGACTGAGCGTATTCTTAAGAGCCACCAGGGCTGCCAACTGCTAATAAATGCTCTCATTTTTTATCCATATACCCATATATCAGAAAAGTATGCAAGTCGACAGCTTTAAACTATGCACACGTGTAGTACCTGACATTCTATATTAATTTGGAGTAACTTATATACGTCAGTGCTACCAACATGATTCTAAGCCTGCTGAGATGTCCAACTTTAAATACATGTAACTTCTATACTATCATTTGTATTTCAACCTAATTTCGTGAGTGCTATGTGTACCATAACAGATATGACTATGCCGATTCTTAAGACTAACCAGGGCTGCCAACTGTTAATAAATACTGTCTCAATTTTTGTTACCCTAATCTATATATATATAAAAGAAAGTCGTGTTAGTTACACTATTTATAACTCAAGAACGGCTGAACCGATTTGGCTGAAAATTGGTGTGGAGGTAGCTTAGAACCAGGAGACTGACATAGGATACTTTTTTTTAAATCCCGTGACATGACATAAAACGTCAAAGAGAATACAAGTCACTATAAAACGTAAAGCAAATGACAGCTAAGGCAAGTCGTTTCCAGGCAACAGTACCTCTTGACGAGACACGGCCGACTGGATGCCAGTAGCGCTCCCCACTACCGGTATAGAAAATGAGGCTCTTAACATGAAATACCGTTAGTTACTCAACGTAATTTGTATAGGGGTAGTAAATCTAATTTACAATAGATGGCGCGAGTAGCTTCAACAAAATGGCGTGCGTTTGTTTCAAGAAAGTCCCACATGCGTTCTTATACCATTCATCCCATTGCGATGAAACTTGGGTGAGATGTTCTGTACACTTCAGGTAAGGTTTCTGGCAAAGTAAATCCACTTAACAATTGGTAGCGCACGAGTAGATTCAACAAATGAGGGACGACGGGCGAAGCTTTTCAACTAAGTCCTGTATGCGTTCACATACCATTCGTCCGATAGCGATGAGACTTGGGTGAGAGGTTGTGCATACCACAGGCAAGGTTTCTGGCTTAGTAAATCCATGTTATAATAGGTACCGCATGAGTAGATTAAACAAATGAGCGACGACGCGCGAAGCGTTTCAACCAAGTCCCGTATGCGTTCATATACTATTCGTCTGATAGCGATGAAACTTTGGTGAGATGTTGTGTACTCTTCAGGGAATGTTTCTGGCTTAAGAAAAAACTTAACAATAGGTAGCACACGGGTAGATTCAACAAATGAGCGACGACGGGCGAAGCGTTTAAAAAAAGTCCTGTATGCGTTCACATACCATTCGTCCGATAGCGAAGAAACTTGGGTGAGAGGTTGTGTACACTACAGGCAAGGTTTCTGGCTTAGTAAATCCATGTTATAATAGGTAGCGCACGAATAGATTCAACAAATGAGCGACGACGCGCGAAGCGTTTCAACAAAGTCCCGTATGCGTTCATATACTATTCGTCTGATAGCGTTGAATCTTGGGTGAGATGTTGTGTACACTTCAGGGAAGGTTTCTGGCTTACTAAATGTACTTCACAGTAGGTATCGCACAAGTAGATTAAACAAAGGAGCGACGACGCACGAAGGGTTTCAACATAGTCCCGTATGCGTTCCTAAACCATTCGTCCGATAGCGACTAAACTTAGGTAAGTTGGTGTGTACACTTCAGGGAAGGTTTCTGGCTTAGTAAATCCACTTTACAATAGGTATCGCACAAGTAGATTCAACAAATAAGCGACGGCACGCGAATCGTTTATGCAAAGTCCCGTATGCGTTGATATACCATTCATCCGATTGCATGTATGTATGTATGTATTCTTTATTGTCGGACAGATAGAATCCACTAGTGACAATATAATAATTAACAATAAAATTTACAAGTATAAACAACACAATAACAGCAAACACGAACAAAAAATAGAAATACACTAGTCTATTATAAATCAACAACCACAACCATACAGACACGCACTCAAACATCCTATCTCAAGCATTCATTCATACAATCCCTATGTACAAGGAACATTGAAATAATTACAGAAAAAAACAAAACTATCTACAGTAAACGGAAAAAGGCAAAAACATAAAATGAAAGATAGAAGAAAAAGTTCAGAAACTGGGAAAAAAGTAATACAAGAGTGACATTCGAGGATCTAGATAACAGCAAACAAAAAATACATTACTTCAGTCGCTTGTACATTCAATCAAAAAATCAATCAACCATTCATTCAACCACATGTTCAATCAATCAATCAATCAATAAACGCAAATAGAAAAAAAAACACAAAATGCACACACTATTTTACAGCCCACTCGAGATGTTTCTCATAACAGTTGATAGAGAGTCGAAGTGAATATCAGTAGCACTTTTACTCTCCATCAAGCTGTATGTTGACTGCAACCGGATCAGACATGAATTTTTATGTACATTAATTCTCGATCCGCCCCCATCGAACGTGTGCTTCCGTCTGGTGGTTCTCTGAGGGACGTGAAAACCCAAGTCAGCTAGCAACTGATTAGAGTCAATTCCACCATTTACCAGTTTCCACAGGAATCTCACGTCTCCCACTGTGCGCCGACGGCTCAGTGGAGGAAGACCGTACACGTTGCAATAACTCTCATACTCAGCTCTATGGTACGATCGTCCACCCCTGTAACAGAGCCATTTGACAAATCTCTTTTGCACACGTTCGATGGTGTCAATTTTATTACTGTGAAAAGGATTCCAGATCACACTACAGTACTCCAATTTAGGCCGAATGAGTGACTTAAATAATTTGGATAGAGTTATGTCCGAAAAATAATTTAAACAATTTCTTTTTAAAAATCCCAGGATCCGGAAACTTTCACGACATATTTTTGAAATATGTTCATCGAACGAGAAATTATTTGTGATTGTCACCCCTAAATCCTTAATGGTTGACACTCTACCTAGCGTTTCATTATTAATACAGTAATTAAACCTGGGTAGGAGGTTACGTTTCAATGAAACTGACAAAACTTTACACTTTTCAGTATTCAGTTTCAGTTTCCATGTTTCACACCATTCACTGAGTTGGTGTAGGTCTTCTTGCAACAACTCACAGTCATTTATAGTACTGATGGGCATATACAGTTTAAGGTCGTCAGCGTAAATCAGGCACCTAGAATTATGAATTATACGAGGGATATCATTCACAAAAAGTATAAAGAGCAGAGGGCCCAATACAGAACCCTGATTCAAAGACTCGTGCGAAAATAGACATTAGTGATACTGGTCTGTAATTAACTACTTTCTGCCTGGAGCCTTTCTTTAACACTGGGGTGATATGGACTGATTTCCAGTAATCCGGAAACACTCCTTCACTGATGGCTTGGTTGAAAAGAATATAAAGTGGACGAGATAGCTGGTGGCATAAAGATTTAATTATTTCTATAGGAATGGCATCAGGACCGGGAGACTTGCCAGAGGTTAGATTATGTAATTTATTCTTGATGCAGTCTTCGGAAATATGGAAGTAAGAAATGCTGTCGTTACTGGAGGGTGGCAGATCAGGTAGGGGTGGTGGTATAGAATTTACAGGAAGGAATAAGGTTTCGAAACATTCAGAAAACAGCTCACAGGCAGAGTTTGCATCAGTACTGGTACGTCCGTCGTACTCGAGCGAGACCGGTATTCTGGTGTTGCTAGATCTCTGCTTAATGAAGGACCATAGTCTGTTCGGATTAGATTTCACACTGGAGTATATGTCTTCCAGGTAGGTGTCATACTTCCGGTGCTGAATTTCTTTGAATTCGGTCCTCCTGACCACAAATTCAATTCTATGGCATTCCAAAGAAGAGCGTTTCCATTGACGATGAGCCCTATTTTTCGAGTGTAGTGCGCTAATTACATCTGCATCAAACCAAGGTGGATAACGGTAGGGATTAACCTTCACACGAGGAACTGCGGACATCAAGAGTACATAAAATATCTCACAATTCTCATTAATGTCGTTCCTGATATCAAGGAGGGACCAGGGGCAATAATTCAGCAAAAATTTCAGGTGGTTCATGTCTGCCTTCTTCCAGTTAAAAATTTCCCTGCGAGGTGGTTTTTGAAATAAACTAGTGTCATGAAAATCTATGTTCTATATTAGAGCACTATGGTCGGATGGAATCCACCCCGGTTTTTCTAACTCTACAGACTGAGAGATTTTAGGAATATTAGTAAACAGTAGATCGAGGTAGTTTTGTCCACGGGTGAGATGTGGATTCAATTGATGCAGAGAGAATTCCTCAATTATCTCGCAGAAGATAGAGTTCACTGCACTTTCAGTTAGTTTTGAAGGTACGAGAGAAGGCCCGTCCTGCTGTCTTCATGAGATGTCTGGCACGTTAAAATCCCCACACAATATAACTGAAACTTTGGTGAATTGTTGTGCACCCTCCAGGAAAGGTTTCTGACTTAGTAAATCCTTTTTACAATATGTAGCGCACGAGTAGATTCAACAAATGAGTAACGGCGCGCGTATAGTTTAAAAAAGTTCCGTATGCGTTCATATACCATTCATGCGATTGCAATGAAATTTGGTGAAATATTGTTTCCACTCCCGCAAAGATTTCTGATTTTGTAAATCCATTTTACCATATGGTAGCGCACAAGTAGATTCAACTAATGAGCGACAGCGCGTGAATCGTTTCAGCCAAGTCCCGTATGCGTTCATATACCTTTCATCCGATTGTGATAAAACTTTGGTGAGTTGAGTACAGTCCTGCGAAAGTGTATGAATTAGTAAATCCGTTTTTCAATGGTTGGCGCACAAGTAGATTCAACAAATGAGTAACGGTGTGCGAATCGTTTATACAAAATCCCTTATGCGTTCATATGCCATTCATTCGATTGTGATGAAACTTTGATGAGTTGTTGTGTACACGCCAGGGAAGGTTTTCGAATTAGTAAATCCATTTTAAAACAGGTAGCGTACGAGTATATTCAACAAATGGGTGACGGCACTCGAATCGTTTCAACAAGTCCCGTATGCGTTCATATGCCATTCATTTCATTGCGATGAAACATAGGTGAGTTGTTGAGCACGCTACCAAGATCTTTTTTTGAAATAGTAAATCAATTTTACAATAGTTTACAGGTGGTAAACGGAAAAAGAAAAAACATTGGGAATCCAAAAGCACTTCAACAAACAAAGTTACAACGCTAACACTTTCTTTGTTTGGCATTGCAACGCATGCCGGGTACAGCTAGTATCAAAATATCAGAAAGTATGCAAGCCAATAGCTCTAAACTTTTTACACGTATAGTACCTGGCATTCTAGATTAATTTGGAGTAACTAATATAGGCCTACGCCAGTGCTGCCAACATGATTCTAAGCCTGTTGTTAGGCCCAATTTTAAAATGCATGTAACTTCTATACTAACTAATGGATTTCATTCAAAATTGACACAACAATAGATCATATTATATCAGATTATTTCTGACCAATGCATGTATGTCATTGTTGCCAACATAACTTTACGCGCGCTAATAGATCCAATGTGTAACTGCATGTAACGTCCATGCTATCCATTGGACTTCAACCAAATTTTGTATTCTGTACCTTACGAGATGGAACTAAGAATATATTCAGTCACCAGGGCTGCCAACTGTAGTTCTCTATTAGGCTACATTATGCCAGGTATACAGTATTTCGAACTAATTAGAAATTTCGATAGTACCAACTTAATTTCGTCATTATTCTAGATAGATCCATATAGATTAATCATTGGCATGAATCTTAAATTTTAAGGAAAGTAGGCTCTTTAGTTCGTCACGGAACTTCTTGTTTTAAATATTTAGGCATCCTCCACTAAATTTTAAAATGATCTAAATTTGTATAATTGATGTGATGAAGAGAGGCAGATGACCTCGTTGGTCCACCCTTTAAAACAACTAACTAACTAACTAATGGTCGAAAAATATTGTATGCAGGCTTACACCGTAGTTGTCTAATTTATGTAGTTACTCTCGGCACGCCGGAAGACGCAAGTGGATTTCACCAGGAAAAGAAAAATATTTGAATTCACTAAATTACCAATTGCTGTATACCTAGTTAGTTATTAATTTACTTATTTATTTTTAGCCTACTTTCGATTTTTGCAAAAAATGAAAGTAGACTTATGAGATCACTACAGGGCGAAAAAAAAAGAGTGTGTCTGTGTGTGTGTATGTGTGTGTGAGTCTGTGTGTGTGTACTCTGAATGTCTGTCCCCCCCTATCAATTCGAACACGGTGAGCGCAAATTGAACGAAATTTGGTACAAAGGTAGCACTAGCAAAGGACACCTCAGTGTCATGTTTTATATCGCCGCCATCTTGACGGAAACGTAATGGAGGCCACACAAATGTTCAAAGCTTAAATCAAATTACGACTAACCTCATCATCCGATCTCTACCAAATTTTGCAACAACATACCTTTATGGGGGCAGCATCCTTTGACCAAACTAATAGGTCATCAGCCTAATAGTTTGCGGAGGGCGGCCCACTTTGTGTGAAAATCGATTGCCCCTATTAATTCGAACACGGTGAAACCTAATGGAATGAAATTTGGTACAGAGGTAGCACTGGCAAAGGGCACCCCAGTGTCGTGTTTCATATCGCCGCCATCTTGACGGAAACGTAATGGCGGCCACCCAAATGTTCCAAGCTTAAATCAAATTACGACTAACCTAATCATCCGATCTCTACCAAACTTTGCAACAACATACCTTTATGGAGGGAGCATCCTTTGACAAATCTAATAGGTCATTAGCCTAATAGTTTGTGGACGGCGGCCATCTTTGTGTCAAAATCGATTACCCCTATTAATTCGAACACGGTGAAACCGAATGGAATGAAATTTGGTACAGAGGTAGCACTAGCAAAGGGCACCTCAGTGTCATGTTTTATATCGCCGCCATCTTGACGGAAACGTAATGGCGGCCACACAAATATTCAAAGCTTAAATCAAATTACGATTAACCTAATCATCCGATCTCTACCAAATTTTGAATCAACATACCATTATGGAGGGAGCATCCTTTGACCAAACTAATAGGTCATTAGCCTAATATTTTGCGGATGGCGGCCATCTTTGTGTGAAAATTGATTCCCCCTATTAATTCGAACACGGTGAAACCGAATGGAACGAAATTTGGTACAGAGGTAGCACTAGAAAAGGCCACCTCAGTGTCATGTTTTATATCACCGCCATCTTGACGGAAACGTAATCGCGGTCACCCAAATGTTAAAGGCTAAAATGTAATTACGACCAACCTAATAATCTAGTCTCTACCAAATTTTGCAACAACAAATCTTTATGTGGGAAGCATATTCTGACCAAACTGCTAGATCATCAGCCCAATAGTTTGCAGATGGTGGCCAAGTATGTGTGCAAATCGATTCCCCCTATCAATTCAAACACGGTGAAACCGAATTGAACGAAATTTGGTACAGAGGTAGCACTAGCAAAAGGCACCTCAGTGTCATGTTTTATATCGCCGCCATCTTGACGGAAACGGAATGACGGCCACCCAAATGTTAAAAGCTTAAATCAAATTTCGACCATCCTAATAATTTGATCTCGACCAGATTTTGCAACAACATGTTTTTTTGTGGAAAGCATCTTATGACTGACTACAAGGTCATCAGCCCAATAGTTTGCAAATAGCGGCCATGTATGTGTGCAAATCCATTCCCAGGATCAATTCAAACACGGTGAAACCGAATTGAATGATTTTTTTTACAGAGGTAGCACTAGCAAAGGGCACCTCATATTCATGTTTAATATCCCTATAGCACGTTGTATTTCAACAAGCTACTACAACCAACATTCAATTATACTCCTTGAAAAGGACAAAGAGTTATAACAATACCCATGCATTTAGGAGAAAGTAGGCTATATGTTCTTTACTGAACATCTTGTTTTTTCTTGCGAACCAGCCAAAACTAAAGACCGCGCAAATATCACATCATGTCCTTCTCATCGTTCTTTCTTCCTTCATCTTACTCCTCATTTCCTCCATTCTTTCAGAGTGTTGTGCCTTTCTCTCTTCTGTCCATCCTCGTCACTTGCTCTCTCTCTCTCTCTCTCTCTCTCTCTTTTCCTCCACAAGAACCTTTATGTTAGAAAGTCTTCCCCTGAATTGTTTTCTGTCTTGACAGTCTTCATCCGTGATACCTAGCCTCCTATGCCTGTATGGTGTAGGCCCCCTGGCTCCTCAGATTGTATATTTTGTCAAAAAAGCGTTTATTCATCCTTGCTAACCATGTGTCTATAGAATCTCAGTCGTCTGATCGTTGTTTCCAGGTCTGCCACCCTTTCCTATATAACCTTGTTTGATCTTAGTCTGTAGTTTCCCTGCATCACCTAAATATAGCTTTAAGAATATTATTGCTCAAAGTTTATATTAGAATAGATTTTACCTCAGATAAAAGCTGAAGAAAACTCCATCGAAGGGTGGAAACATGTATTATATGATGATAATGATAATTGTTTTAAGGGGCCTAACATCTAGGTTATCGGCCCCTAATAGTTTTGGCTAATAGTGAAAGATGAGATGAGAATGAAAACTATAACTAATACTAACTACAGACTTACATACTAGAAGAAGAATGGTAAACAATAAAGGATAAGGCAAATAAAGGACAGGAAGAAAAGATATGACCTCAACCCTCGAAGAATGAGTATCGAGGGACTTGGAAGGAATGAGAGCCATGAAAGGCAGATAGGAAAGGGGAAAGAGCGGAAAAAGGGAAAAACGGACCCAGCTCAGGAAACCCCCGGGACCGCCAACTCACCAGCCGTGAGCCCCTGAAGGCGCAGCAACATGCAGGGCGCACCAGAAGTGGTGGGGCCACCTACCCCCACCTCCCTGAGGGCAGGCGGGGTGTAGGGAGGAGATAACACGAAGAGAAAAAGAAGGCTGACCTCTCGCAGAAGGAGGGTATCAGGAAAGATGAGACTAGGGCCAATTAAGGCGGGAGAAGGAAGAGACTCCCTAGGCCTCGGATACCCTAATACCGTCGGGGTCGGAAGAGAAGAAGAGTTGACCAAGAGAGGTCGACAGGAAAGAAGACGGAGAGGAGCCCGGCAAAAGTAAGTGGTAGCAATGCCGGACTCAGCTGGGGTCGAAACAAGTATTATAAATCAATAGGCTATTCGTTTCTAGAATTGCATTGATAGACGTATTAGTTTCAAGAGGTCAATACGGAATAAATGTTAATACATTTTAAGGAGGGAGGTACACCTTTACAAGTGTAAAAACCACAGATATTTAAAATACTTTCCCTCGGTATCCCTTTATTCTATTAATATGAAAGTTAGCACACTCCTAGTACTGTCCATTATCTTTAGTTTTCAACTTAAATATTTGCAATTAACTTTCCCTGGTTATTAAAAACAAAATTTGACTAATTTATACATTGATCAAGCTTTTCCTTGATAATTTCTACAAAACTTCACATTTCTGTAAGATTATTGTTTTAGAATATTCATAATGCTTGTGTTAACAATGTGAACTAACATCTTTGGACTACCTTTTAAAATAATTTGTTTTCTCCCTTTCTTATAAGAGTAGATTTCTTTTGTAATTTTTTTGGCATTTTGGTGAGCTATGTTCACTCAGAAAATACAAAAAACAAATGTTACAGAAATGGTTTTAGTTCACATTCTTGAGACACAAAAAATACATGTGAATACAAAATGTCATCAAAATATCTCAAAAACTTTTCCTCCCATTGGTAAGTTTAATGCTCGTTCCCCAAACTTTGATTTCTTCTTTTGTTTTCCTTCATAACTCAAAGAGATTTTGAGATATTTTGATGACATTTTGTATTCACATGTATCTCTTGTGCATTAAGAATGTAAACTAGAACCATTGCTGTAACATTTTTTTTTTTGTATTTTCTGAGTTTGTTTTTTTAGAGTATGGCTTTTAGTGCCTGGAGTGTTCGAGGACATGTTCGGTTCGCCAGTTTTGTAGCTGCTTCGAGACGGACACCCAATGGGTGAGCTACAATTACCGTTGGGGAGGAAAGTTTCAATGTAAGGACGAGGAGTTGGAAGGTAGCGGCTGTGGCATATAGTTAGGGACCAACCCCAGCATTTGCCTGGAAGGAAGATGGGAAACCACAGAAGACCATCTTCAAGGTTGCCGGCGGGGGGATTCGAACCTCCTCGCCTCCCGGATATGAGCGACTGCCAGCAGTCATGCCGTAACGACCACGGCTAACATGCCTCACTAAAATGTAAAACAACATCTACTCATATAAAAAGGGAGAAAAAATATTATTTCAAAAGATAGGCAAACTATGTTAGTTCACATTGTTAACACAAGCATTATGGACATTCTAAAACAATAATCTTCCAGAAATGTGAAGTTTTGTAGAAATTATCAAGGAAAAGCATGATCAATGTATAAATTAATCCATTTTTTTTAATAACTAGGGAGTGTTAATTGCAAATATTCAAGTCGAAAGCTAAAGATAAAGGACAGTTCTAGGAACGTGCTAAATTTCATATCAACAGAATAAAGGGATACCGAGGAAACTATTTTAAATATCTGTGGTTTTTACACTTGTAAAGGTATACCTCCTTCCTTAATTATTTAATTATATGATGATTAGTCATTTAAACATATATTGGTCAGTCCCTCAGAAGATAACTACGATATTACTGAATGATAAGTAAGAAAAACTTGATTGGCGGCCATTTGAAACCAAAGTTCAATAGCATTACTGTCTAATTATGTAAGATACCAATATTATTCTGTGTAAGAACTGGTTATCATTCACGTCAGTGTGAGTTGCTCCGCGCTGGTAATGTCTTTCTTGTGGACACGACATGGATATTAAATATCTGATGTGAAATGACTCACATTACAGACACGCATTCCTTGAATTCCCGAGTAATAGAGCTACTGTTTGACGCTGGAGACCAGTTGCTCTACCCAAGTGACGAGAAATAATAACAACAACAAGACATGACGGGCAATGGACAAAATATTTACTGAAGAAGTTTCCTGTATAAGATATGAGTCGTACAGTTGCAAAACTAGTTTAATCCACTTGTGAATAAGGATCATGTCGTAAAATTATTTATTTAATGATTTTATTTTATTTTGTTTTTCATTGCTTTATTTAATTTCATTTGGTCTTTGTTTTGTTTAATTTTTTGTATTGTTTTTTGTTTTGTAGCCTATTATTTTATTTTTGTTTTTATTTTGTTTTGTTTATTTTATTTTATTTTGCTTTTGTTTTGTTTATTTTTTATTTTGTTTTGTTTTATTTTGATTTTCCAGAAAACAAACGCAAAACAACAAAAAACAAAAAACGAAGCAAAAAGCAAAATTCAAAAACAAAAGCAAAAGCAGAAAACAAAAAACAAGGAACACAAAACAAAAAGCAAAATTCAAAAAAGCAAAAGCAGAAAAAAACACAAAACCAAGAAAGAAAAGCAAAAAGAAAAATTCAAAAACAAAAGCAAAAGCAGAAAACAAAAAACAAGGAACACAAAACAAAAAGCAAAATTCGAAAAAATCAAGAGCAGAAAACAAACGCAAAACCAAAACCAAGGAAAAAAAGCAAAAAGTAAAATTCAAAAGCAAACGCACAAAGCAAACACTAAACCAAAAACACAAAGCAAAAAGTAGAAAACAACGAACACAAAAGATACGTGAGGCAAAGTACAGAAAATGAAAATTAAAATTATCCTTATTCACAAGTTGATTAAACGAGTTTTGCAACTGGACGACTCAACATTCTTTGTACCATTACTTTTTGGCACTGTTGCAACTTGAAGGGCGTCAAAAAATTGCACTCTCGACATTGCAACATACTGCTGGCACAAATCTCACATGGAGTGACCAGAATTTGAACCACGGACCCAGCGGTGAGAGGCCGGCGTGCTGCCACCCAAGCCGTGGAGGCTTCCCGAAGAGATAAAATAATGTATGAAAACTTTATATTGTCGAAATGGAAGCGAAAAGGAAGAGCGATACGTCGTGCATTAATCTTCCCCTCCTTTAGAATTCTTGTCAATAACTATTACATTAAAACGCGCTGGACATCCGCCATGTCTGTCGTGCACCAAGCTGATTCTGCGCATGCGCTAAGGGTCAAGAATGTTGCATATTTGTTTATTGATTAAAAATATATGGTAGCATATTTATTTATTTATTTCAAAGACACTCTGCAAATCTACGTGCCAAGAGCTCTCGTTAGAATGAATTACGAAGTCAATCAATTAAGACGTTTTCTAAATCTCGCGGTAACAAAAATCAGCTCAGCGTTTCAAATATATAGATAATAAGTAAAATCCTTAAAACCACTCAAGACACAAAAAAAATCAGCAAATATGTACCATTCGCAGAAGAAATCAGGATGATGTGACGAGTAACCTTTTTGAAAATGTTACCACTGGTAATGCCAGCAACGGGAATAGTTCCAAAGGCTCTGCTAACGGGTCTAGAGGAACTAAAATGAAACATCTGATCGCCAGAATGTAGAAGGCAGTGGATAATGTCAGCAACGGGAATAGTTCCTAAGAGTCTGCTAACGGGTCTGGAGGAACTAAAAATGGAACTTCTGATCGCCAGAATACAGAAGGCAGTGGATAATATCAGCAACGAGGGTAGTTCAAAAGGCTCTGGTAATGGGTCTGGAGGAACTAAAAATGGAACATCTGATCGCTAGAATGCAGAAGGCAGTGTTGCTCGATACATGTCATATATTTCGATTGTTTCTACCCCAGTAGTCTAATAATTAAATATACCGTAGGCCTACTTGATTATTAAGTCCGTATCTTGTATGTTGAGATTCACCATACCCATGAGGAAATAAAGGTAATAATAATAATAATAATAATAATAAGAAGAAGAAGAAGAAGAAGAAGAAGAATAACAAACGGTGAAAGGCTAAAGGAAGCAAAATAACCAGTGATGGACGAAGCAAAGGGGATATAAAAAGTAGGTTGGCTCAGGCAAGGAAAGCATTTCTACAGAAGAAGAATCTGTGGACATCGAATATAGATTTAGGTATTAGGAAGTCATTTTTGAAAGGCTTTGTCTGGAGCGTGGCGCGCTATGGAAGTGAAACTTGGACTATTGGTGCGGCAGAAAAGAGGTGAATAGAATCGTTTAAAATGTGGTGTTACAGGAAAATGATGAAGATCAAATGGGTAGATAAGAATAACAAATGAAGAGGTATTAAGACGAGTGGGAGAGGAGAGGTGATTCTGGTGACTGCTAATGAAGAGAAGAGATAGGTTGATTCCCACATTCTAAGACACCCAGGAATAGCAAACTTAGTTATGGAAGGAAGGGTCGAGGACAAGAACTGTAGGGGTAGACCGAGGTAGGAATATGTTAAACTGATTGCCTCGTATGTAAGGTGTGGTAGAGATGTAACGATTAGCTCAAGATAAACCAGTCAAAAGACTGAAGACTCAAACAACAACATTAGTACAAGCACGATTGATAAATTTTAGTTTTGTCAAATTTATCCACTGTTCGACGGTTAGGACAGAGGTCTCCATAATATAATGGAAAGTTGATGTCCTTCTGGCCTGGAAAGAGTAGTTTTCTTTTTAAGGTAAACAGATGTGTAGGCTGAGACCAGGTGGAACATGCCAGGACTAGAAATGACTTCATTTTAACCACTTGTTGACGGCAATGGTAGCACATCATTACAAGAATTTCCTCTATCTAATCTCCATTAATGATGTGAACATACCTTTTTTGGGTTTAGTATTAATTTAGTTTCACATACTTGGTGTGCGCTATCGAGGATACACAGTCACAAGAAATGAAACACAACTTCGGTGATGCGATGAATGCATCGATAAGGTAAACTCATCCAATTCCGTGACTCATTTAATTGCTTGAATTTTTTTTATACCCCTGCACACAGAACAAACTGAAGTCAAGATATGTTTAGAGTTGTCCTAGCTAAGTGCCCTTCTCCTCCAAATAATTTATCACTAGGGCTCAGATGTTAAGAAAAAAATCATATTATTTTCTTTTCCTCTATTTTTCATGCCTAGCCGGCCCCGTGGTGTTGGGGTAGCGCGCCTGCTTCTCACCCGGAGGCCCCGGGTTCGATCCCTGGTTCCGTCAGGGATTTTAAAACTGACGTGAGGGTTGAAACGGGGTGCACTCAGCCTCATGAGGACAATTGAGTAGCTGTCTGACAGTGAGACAGCGCCCCGATCATGAATACCAAGATTAACGGCCGAGGGGACCCGATCACGCGTCACCCCAATATCTGCAGGCCAAATGGCTGGGCAGCGGTCGCTTGATCGGCCTTAGCCCGTCATGGACTGTATAGTGCCAGGGGTTGACTTTTCTATTTTCATGTCCGATTGGATTCTGATGCAAATCAAGTGATTATCGTCACAATACTGTGGTTTTATTTGTTATATAAATGCATAGTAAGCACGTCGGGTCCCCTCGACAGCTGTAGGTGTGCAATCATCCTCAACTTACCGAACGGGAGCTAGTGTTTACAGAAATAGACGGTAAATAACCACTTAAAGATGTGTATTCAGAAAATTAATATGAAAACAGGAATCAATAATGTAGTTAACAATTTAATCTCGAAGGGATTGGCGCTTGGATTTATGCGGAAAACAGTCGTGCGGATGCGGGGTGGATGCGGATAATATGTCGTTTATTCACGCAGGGCTCTAGCAACGACTAGTGAGCCTACCATCCACAACGAAGAAGGCGATGACTGGGTTTGTGCTGGATATTTCTCCATTGAAGTCGCCTCCGTAGCGTAGCGGTCAGCACGGTTAGCTGCCGCCCCGGAGGTCCTGGGTTCGATTCCCGTCTCTGCCACGAAATTTGAAAAGTGGTATGAGGACTGGAACGGGGTCTACTCAGCCTCGGGTAGTCCAAATGAGTAGAGGGGGTTCGATTCCCACCTCAGCCATCCTCGAAGTGGTTGTCCGTGGTTTCCCACTTCGTCTTCGGGCAAATGCCGGGATGGTACTGTGCCCGAAAATACCTACCCTTTACCTGTTGAAATCCCTCGATGGTAACTGGATCGTAGGACCTGAAAACCCCCCCGGCTCAGAAAAATCCCCAGATCCTACCAACATGGGAAAGGGAGTATTAGGGTGCAGTAAAACCTAACAGAGGTGGCATTAAGCACGACCAAAGCATAGCAGCGAACTGCTCTAAGAACACGAGAATCGTGGGAAATCACCCTCTCAGGAGTGTGGGAAACTCTAGAAATATCTAGCTGTGGCCCCCCTTAATGCGACCTCTTTATACTTCTGTAAATCATCACATCACGCGATTAAAAGAAATGACTAAGTATTTATTTCCAAAAGAAAATCTGACTGAGGGTGAGACCAAATTGTCCTTGACTGGACACAAAAATAAAGAAAGTAGGCACTAGAATCATGCCAATGAATGCATTAGCAGTCCCCATGGACCAAGAGTGCATTTAACCCTCAATAGAAATTGTTAATTATACGAACAATAGGTGATTCCTTAAGAAGCAAAAAAAAATAGATAAATCGCCTTAATGGTTCTTCCACCCATTCCAACATTAGAAAACACGTGAATTAATTCAGAGATATATATACATATTTACTTATTAACAGCGAAATCATTATTAAAGTTATTACACCCTCAGATGTAAATGCCTTCCCAAACAGGTAATTCTGCACTCCTCATTGGTGCTTTGTCAAAATTGAGATTGAATAAATTATATTGCCCTAGCAATGTAGTCAAAATTTATTTTATCAATCAAGCACTCAAGCTAAAAAGACGTGAAATTCGTAATTCAAAATCTCTAAAGATTCAATAATTTCTCAGTATAAATGTACTTATTTAAATTCATCCAGAATTTATAATATAACGATCGTGAATCATATCTAACATTGCTTAAATCTTATAAACTGAGCACAACCGAAGAATTAATTAAATGGGGATGCCACACAAAAACAAACTCTGAGGCTTAACAAAACTAGATCCATAATTGGAATTGCCAATTTCATCAATAAATCGTAACAAGAAATGCAAAAAGAACAGAGACTATGTTCTCTCAAGAACATTCATAAATTAGTATAACCTTGCACTGAATTACTGTCATTATAATGGTCACTCATGACCTCGATTTCTGAATACGGGTGGGCATTACCACCAACATCACCAAGTTTATAATTTCATAACCGCATTACACATTATGCTTTCACTAGCATCTTAATATTAACGTACTTCAACGAGTACCACCGTAAATATATTACACGCCCATTGACGTTTCTTCACACACTATCACCCACATGGTGATTATTTTATTCGATAACCAGTTTTCACTTCGGCTTTTCCCAATTAATTGGGGTCGCCGGAGCCAACCAGGCTCATTTTGGTTTTGGCCGGGGATTTATGGTCGGATGCCCTTCCTGACACCACGTGATTTTCCAGGTGAAAATTCCACCCCGCTGTCACCGGGATTCGAACCCCGGCCGTCCGGGTGAAAGGCGAGAAGCTAAGCCACTGCGCCATCACGCTCCCCATTTTATTCGGTAACCAGTAATCAGATATATTCAGCTGTGTTTCTTAACTATTATGTTTTCTCATTCCAATGCATCATAAATTTAACATGAGTGGCTACTTAATCAAGTCCACTGGATCACAAAAAGCTTGCCTTACAGAGTTGTATTTACAGTCACATAAGAATTCATTTCCCCTTAAAGTTAATCCCTGGGATTTGTTTCGAAAAAGATTCTTGTTCTTCAAATAGTACTCTAAAGCAATGTTCTAAACAAGAAAAACTCGAAAGACTGAATCAAAGTTCAGTTATAGCAAAATTAATTAATATAAAAATCAACGAGGTGTATCTAAGTACACGTGACTACAAAATCAAACGTTAAAGTTGATCAGACGAAAATAGAAATGTCCCCTCAAGAGAATTCACGAAAATCAGACTGGTTCTACAGCATGTATCCAGGTAACGACTCCAGTTAACTCCTGTTGACACATCAGAATTCAGTATGACAGCGCTTACTCCCAAGAGAAAAAAAATTCCCATTCTAAAAGAATGATCAAACTTCACATTCTATACTATATTTTAATAGTTATAATGCAAGAGCGCATAGGCAAATTCGAATCTCACAATTGTCGAACACAAAGATAATGGAACGACAACCCCTCCAGCCAAAGCTTGATTAAAAAAACAATTCCCTTTGAGAATAACGTAGATTTCTTCCCCTATGAAGATCTGTTCTCCACAATCAAGAAGTTCGGAATAAATTTAATGAATTTAAATTAATAAAATTATTATTACCGACAGTAGTGGCTACACTGGCTAAAGCGCAGCATTAGGTCATGGGGCCAAGCTCTCTGCTGACTCGGTAGACGCGTGGGTTCGAGCCCCACCGTCGGCCGTCCTTGAAATGGTTTTCCGTGGTTTCCCATTTTCAACACCAGGCAAATGCTGGGACGGTACCTTCTGACAGGCCACGACCGCTTCCTTCCACATCCTTGTCCAGTTTCATTCACCATCATTCATTTCATCTCTCATTAACTCCTCTCATGAGGTTGGCGTCAGGAAGGGCATCCGGCCGTAAAATCCATCGCCACAAAGACTTCCATCGCATCTCATCCCCGACCCCGTTGGAAAACGGGAATAATAAGGGGTAGACATACAAATTAATAAAATTATTAAGCTGAAAAATAAACAAATAATTTATAATAAAATATTATGAAATGAGTGCACCTTGAGAACCAGGCCTAAACTCGACTGCAAATGAAGTCATACAGACCATGGGACGGCCATGCATAAAACTCCACTCCACAATCATACTACTCAAAAATGAAAAAAAATGAAAAAACAGATGGCAAAGTGTTTACACAGGACTATCTACTTTGCAACGCTACATGAAAAGTTGTTCCTCTACCTGGCTGAAGACTCTCGAAGGCGATATGGAGCGTGAAGATGCCCACCATCTGATTCCACCATGGTATAGCAGGGCTACACGGTTCCATTCCAATTTCCAATGAACGCACTGGGAATTCCTTACTCCACTGTCCCAAGTCCACTGATAGTAAACGAACTGCTTCCTCATCTCGGAAATTGTCCTAGCCCGAATTTCGAATAGTTCCAGCCCGGCCCGAAAATACATCACGCGCACGAATGCAACATCGCAATAAGCAGGTGGACACATGACGGTAGCCTGAGTTATTTTCGGCTGCATGTTACCAAAAGTTCATGTTGCACAAGCCAATAGCCCGCGTCGCGAAGGTGCTATTTTCCACTTCGCAAACAGCATTGTAGTCACTCTTGACGTCCGCTGCATTTGCTTGGAGAGCGATGTCCACACTAAAATGCCTAGCCGCACATGGCTAATATGTTTATATACATCCTAGACATCTCTCCCAATACTTCGGATTTCCAAGCACTATACATTGTTAAAAATAAACTTCACTCGGAATGTACTTGACATTTAGTTGCAATAGTCTTGGCGTGAGAAAAGACAGCACAGCACGCCTTCTCAGTGTGCATGGACTTCAGAAACGAGCCTCCTAATGTATCACTGCACTTCGCTCCTCATCTATACATGCATTTAAATCACGTGAAAAGAGACTGATTCCCCTAACTGAATATTGCCCGCATACAATGCCAGGCGCTCTGACGATTAAAGTTCTCATTCGACACTGAACTTAAAGTATATTGGCCTTAATACGTCACAACACGATGTATAACCGCGAACTAGCACCGCCGTGAACTCATGATAGCTTGACACTTCTTCCAGCCGAAACAACATTGCGATACGAGTCCTTGCTTAGGCGTGTATTCGTCTGAGTTTAAACATGATCTGATTGTTGCACACCTGCGTCAGCCTGCAGGAGACAACTGGCACGCTGTCGCTTCTGCGTATGACGAGACGATCTCTCTGAGACAGGTCGATATATTAAATCTATATTCTTGATGTTACAAATGCTATTATCATTAAAGCAGGACCGCACTGTCTCTCTCTGCTGTTATATCGAACTCCAATACACTTGACATCATAACTGTGCCTTATTTCCAAATAATATTCGAATGTAAATGTCAATCTCCCCACTACTGCAGGCTCAAGGACACCTGCGCATCCTCGCGGCCTACAAGCGAAACACTCTTCCGAAGGTTGTTGATGAGACACCAGCTGAGCCGAATGATCACATGGCTATTTGAGCTCTCCAAACTAGGTCAAAACCTGACGTTTTCTGCAGCGGTTTGCATAGGAAAATGTACCGTAAATCAGGCCAAATAAAATAAAACGGTACATCTCTCTCCTAATACCTCAAATAAAATCTGGCTAGACTTTTATTTCATCATTCCAGATAATCCCGCTACAATACATGGCTACATACAGAGTTAAACTAACTTCTTGTAGTATCTGCGCATGTTCTTGTTCCCTAAGCATCGAGCTATTCGGAACGTTCCCTCGGCTACAGTTTCACTAGCCTCTTCCTTATCTCTGTTTCTTGGTATATCCCAATGGTGGTGCAGAATTAGATGTTATCTCTAATTTCTTGTTCTTCCTTTTCTTTTATCTTTATCTCTTTCTGGGGTTATTTTTCTAATCCATTGACGACTGGTATTTGACTGTATCAACTTGGACTGAGTCAAATCGGGTTGTACCGGACCGAACTGTCCCATCACTCTAGACTGAGGACGAACTCCTTTAGTAGGATATTCCAACAGTATAATCCCATTTCTTTCCTGGATCCTGATTACCATCTGCCCTATCGCAATTTGAAGATCGGCCTTCCAGAATGACCCCATTTGCTTCCTTAAGCCTTCTGTTTTACCATTACCCCCTAAGTTAATGTTATCAAGTTGCGTTGGAACTACATTTATCTTAAAAGACCCTTTGTTCCTGACTTCGTTCATCTCTAATTTAATCCGATCAGCTTGAACTTCTGTGGAGTTTAATCTAATTTCAATATCTGTTAAATTATCAGTTTGAGAATTTTGAAGAACATGAATCTTCTTATTGACGTCCTCCCTCACATCTAATATTTCTTTGTTAGCTTTTAATTCGCTAGTGGAAAGTTTTTGTTTTAGATGATTCTTAACACCTAATTGAATCTGCATATGATTCTGGTTAGCTTCTACGGTGTTAACATCAGAATAGATATCTGTTATACCTGTCTGCATACAATATAATCTAGTCTCTGTTACATTTTTACAAGTTTGCTTTACACCTAAGTCAGATTGAACATTTTCAACGTCCGACTTGATTTCACTTAGACTAGCCAGCGTTTGATCCATACTAGTTTGTATTTGACGTTGGCTAGCTCTAATATCTTTGTTGCTGGACTGAAGGTCATTTAAAGAGCTCAATATGCTCTTTGCGAAAGCTTCTTGGATATTCATCCGTGCCTGAAGCAGTTGATAAATTTTCTCAATCTCACTAGGAGATCCTTTCCCATCGTTCTCAGACATATCAAATATATATTGCTCAAAAGCTGAAAAACATGGACACCACTCCACCAAACAAAGCATAGACATCGCAGAGTAAACCACATTTGCCATCATACGAACTTCTTGATTGTGTTGCGTTAACTTAAAATATAATTAAAATTACCAATCAGTGCTTTATGTTAGAATCGAGGAATTCCCAGAACCTACTCATACAATGCGTGATGATTTATATCAGTATATATCCTAAGTATTCCTATTATGACCATCTTTAAATTAATGAAAATGGTTTTACATTTAAAATGGGCACAGAAATACCCATCCGCTGGTTGCAAGAAAACGGGACACCTTGAGTGCAGCTCATCCACGAGCTACATCACAAAGCCCTACTCGACTAATCAAGTCAATTCAGTTTTTCAGAGAATGTCTTTCATTGATCTTGGCTCTAGTCGTATATTATTTCCAAGTCAGTGTAGCACCACTTAAAAATCCACAAAATCTATTAATGGTTGCAATTCTACACGTATGCCGTGTAGATCGAGAATACTCTTAATTGCTTTATTCACGAATGAATTCCAATATCATGTGCTAAAAACATTGGTGAACCATTATTTCCCGACGTTCATTCAACGAGTTCACAATTGATCGCTGTAATGTTGTCGGAATTGACTAGCACATAACGTCACCACGTGTTCGAAAGCAAGATTCGAAACGATCATGAAATGGCGTCATATCACCAGTCAGATGCCCTTCCACGAGGTTCGACATCTATAATGGCCTCAAACTATGTTCTCGTCTCTGGTATTCCAGTTTTCTCGAGTCCATCATCTGTATGCCATTTTACTCAATTGGCACCTCCCATAAAGACACGATATATCTATTCGATGCCCCTTAAGTTTGGGCCGCCAATTTACTGAATTGACACATCCCATAAAGACACGATATCTCTATTCGTGCCCCACGGTTATGGGGGCCAATTTACAGTGCCCGAAAATACCTACCCTTTACCTGTTGAAATCCCTCGATGGTAACTGGATCGTAGGACCTGAACCCCCCCCCCCGGCTCAGAAAAATCCCCAGATCCTACCAACATGGGAAAGGGAGTATTAGGGTGCAGTAAAACCTAACAGAGGTGGCATTAAGCACGACCAAAGCATAGCAGCGAACTGCTCTAAGAACACGAGAATCGTGGGAAATCACCCTCTCAGGAGTGTGGGAAACTCTAGAAATATCTAGCTGTGCCCCCCTTAATGCGACCTCTTTATACTTCTGTAAATCATCACATCACGCGATTAAAAGAAATGACAAAGTATTTATTTCCAAAAGAAAATCTGACAGAGGGTCAGACCAAATTGTCCTTGACTGGACACAAAAACAAAGAAAGTAG
The DNA here is from genome assembly GCA_946902985.2 of Meconema thalassinum. Classification (NCBI taxonomy): domain Eukaryota; kingdom Metazoa; phylum Arthropoda; class Insecta; order Orthoptera; family Tettigoniidae; genus Meconema; species Meconema thalassinum. The sequence goes on from OX336398.1 coordinate 125,681,286, forward strand.
GCACTAGAATCATGCCAATAAATGCATTAGCAGTCCCCATGGACCAAGAGTGCATTTAACCCTCAATAGAAATTGTTATTTATACGAACAATAGGTGATCCCTTAAGAAGCAAAAAAAAATTAGATAAATCGCCTTAATGGTTCTTCCACCCATTCCAACATTAGAAAACACGTGAATTAATTCAGAGATATATATACAAATTTACTTATTAACAGCGAAATCATTATTAATGTTATTACACCCTCAGATGCAAATGCCTTCCCAAACAGGTAATTCAGCACTCCTCATTGGTGCTTTGTCAAAATTGAGATTGCATAAATTATATTGCCTTAGCAATGTAGTCAAAATTTATTTTATCAATCAAGCACTCAAGCTAAAAATACGTGAAATTCGTAATTCAAAATCTTTAAAGATTCAATAATTTCTCAGTATAAATGTACTTATTTAAATTCATCCAGAATTTATAATATAACGATCGTGAATCATATCTAACATTGCTTAAATCTTATAAACTGAGCACAACCGAAGAATTAATTAAATGGGGATGCCACACAAAAACAAACTCTGAGGCTTAACAAAACTAGATCCATAATTGGAATTGCCAATTTCATCAATAAATCGTAACAAGAAATGCAAAAAGAACAGAGACTATGTTCTCTCAAAAACATTCATAAATTAGTATAACCTTGCACTGAATTACTGTCATTATAATGGTCACTCATGACCTCGATTTCTGAATACGGGTGGGCATTACCACCAACATCACCAAGTTTATAATTTCATAACCGCATTACACATTATGCTTTCACTAGCATCTTAATATTAACGTACTTCAACGAGTACCACCGTAAATATATTACACGCCCATTGACGTTTCTTCACACACTATCACCCACATGGTGATTATTTTATTCGATAACCAGTAATCAGATATATTCAGCTGTGTTTCTTAACTATTATGTTTTCTCATTCCAATGCATCATAAATTTAACATGAGTGGCTACTTAATCAAGTCCACTGGATCACAAAAAGCTTGCCTTACAGAGTTGTATTTACAGTCACATAAGAATTCATTTCCCCCTTAAAGTTAATCCCTGGGATTTGTTTCGAAAAAGATTCTTGTTCTTCAAATAGTACTCTAAAGCAATATTCTAAACAAGAAAAACTCGAAAGACTGAATCAAAGTTCAGTTATAGCAAAATTAATTAATATAAAAATCAACGAGGTGTATCCAAGTACACGTGACTACAAAATCAAACGTTAAAGTTGATCAGACGAAAATAGAAATGTCCCCTCAAGAGAATTCACGAAAATCAGACTGGTTCTACAGCATGTATCCAGGTAACGACTCCAGTTAACTCCTGTTGACACATCAGAATTCAGTATGACAGCGCTTACTCCCAAGAGAAAAAAAAAATCCCATTCTAAAAGAATGATCAAACTTCACATTCTATACTATATTTTAATAGTTATAATGCAAGAGCGCATAGGCAAATTCGAATCTCACAATTGTCGAACACAAAGATAATGGAACGACAACCCCTCCAGCCAAAGCTTGATTTAAAAAAAACAATTCCCTTTGAGAATAACGTAGATTTCTTCCCCTATGAAGATCTGTTCTCCACAATCAAGAAGTTCGGAATAAATTTAATGAATTTAAATTAATAAAATTATTAAGCTGAAAAATAAACAAATAATTTATAATAAAATATTATGAAATGAGTGCACCTTGAGAATCAGGCCTAAACTCGACTGCAAATGAAGTCATACAGACCATGGGACGGCCATGCATAAAACTCCACTCCACAATCATACTACTCAAAAATGAAAAAAATGAAAAAACAGATGGCAAAGTGTTTACACAGGACTATCTACTTTGCAACGCTACATGAAAAGTTGTTCCTCTACCTGGCTGAAGACTCTCGAAGGCGATATGGAGCGTGAAGATGCCCATCATCTGATTCCACCATGGTATAGCAGGGCTACACGGTTCCATTCCAATTTCCTATGAACGCACTGGGAATTCCTTACTCAACTGTCCCAAGTCCACTGATAGTAAACGAACTGCTTCCTCATCTCGGAAATTGTCCTAGCCCGAATTTCGAATAGTTCCAGCCCGGCCCGAAAATACATCACGCGCGCGAATGCAACATCGCAATAAGCAGGTGGACACATGACGGTAGCCTGAGTTATTTTCGGCTGCATGTTACCAAAAGTTCATGTTGCACAAGCCAATAGCCCGCGTCGCGAGTGTGCTATTTTCCACTTCGCAAACAGCATTGTAGTCACTCTTGACGTCCGCTGCATTTGCTTGGAGAGCGATGTCCACACTAAAATGCCTAGCCGCACATGGCTAATATGTTTATATACATCCTAGACATCTCTCCCAATACCTCGGATTTCCAAGCACTATACATTGTTAAAAATAAACTTCACTCGGAATGTACTTGACATTTAGCTGCAATAGTCTTGGCGTGAGAAAAGACAGCACAGCACGCCTTCTCAGTGTGCATGGACTTCAGAAACGAGCCTCCTAATGTATCACTGCACTTCGCTCCTCATCTATACATGCATTTAAATCACGTGAAAAGAGACTGATTCCCCTAACTGAATATTGCCCGCATACAATGCCAGGCGCTCTGACGATTGAAGTTCTCATTCGACACTGAACTTTAAGTATATTTGCCTTAATACGTCACAACACGATGTATAACCGCGAACTAGCACCGCCGTGAACTCATGATAGCTTGACACTTCTTCCAGCCGAAACAACATTGCGATACGAGTCCTTGCTTAGGCGTGTATTCGTCTGAGTTTAAACATGATCTGATTGTTGCACACCTGCGTCAGCCTGCAGGAGACAACTGGCACGCTGTCGCTTCTGCGTATGACGAGACGATCTCTCTGAGACAGGTCGATATATTAAATCTATATTCTTGATGTTACAAATGCTATTATCATTAAAGCAGGACCGCACTGTCTCTCTCTGCTGTTATATCGAACTCCAATACACTTGACATCATAACTGTGCCTTATTTCCAAATAATATTCGAATGTAAATGTCAATCTCCCCACTACTGCAGGCTCAAGGACTCCTGCGCATCCTCGCGGCCTACAAGCGAAACACTCTTCCGAAGGTTGTTGATGAGACACCAGCTGAGCCGAATGATCACATGGCTATTTGAGCTCTCCAAACTAGGTCAAAACCTGACGTTTGCGGCAGCGGTTTGCATAGGAAAATGTACCGTAAATCAGGCCAAATAAGAGAAAACGGTACAGTACCTACTGTAAGGCCACGGCCGCCTCCTTCCCTCTTCCTAGCCTACCCATCACAATCCTCCATCCCTTCATGAGGCCCCTGTTCGCTTTGCAGGTGAGGCCGCCTGGGCGAAGTGCTGATCACACCTCCCCAGTTGTATCCATCCCGACCAGATGTTCCAAGCTCCAGGACACTGCCCATAGAGGCGGTAGTGGTGAGTTCCCTCGCTGAGTCCGTGGGTAAATTGACTAAATAATATATATATATATATATATATATATATATATATATATATATATATATATTTCTCCAGTGACTGTTGTTCGAGTCTTCAGTCTTTTGACTGGTTTGATGCAGCTCTCCCTGTCCTGAACTAATCGTTTCATCTCTACACAGGTAAATAATCCTACCTTGGTCTACCCCTGCAGTGCTTGTCCTAAACCCTTCCTTCCATAACTAAGTTTGCTGTTCCTGGCCACAAACAACTCTCCTCTCCCACTCGTCTTAATACCTCTTTATCAGTTACTCTATTGACCCATCTGATCTTCATAATTCTCCTGTAACACCACATTTCTATTCTCCTCTTTTCTGTTGCGCCAACAGTCCAAGTTTCACTTCCATAGAGCGCCACGCTCCAGATAGAGGCTTTAAAATGACTTTCTAATACCTAAATCTATATTCGATGTCAACAGATTCTTTGCCTGAGCCAACCTATTTTGCTTCGTCCATCACTGGTTATTTTGCTTCCTAGGTAACAGAAGTCTCCTACTTCCTTTAGCTTTTAACACGCAATTTTACGTCCATACGGGGTTTCTGATTCTTTTCACTATTTTTGTTTTACATTTATTAATTTTCATCATGAATTCTTTCCTCAAGTCACAGTCCATACCATTTTGAAACGCAGAGCAGAGCAGTCTGTCACAGACACGAGTGTAGTGAAGATGGCAACACGTCGCGAGTTAAACAACTTTGAACGTGGGATGATCATCGGCACACAGCGCACAAGTCATAGCATTTCGGTGATTACATGCGAATTTGGGTTTCCGAGGTCAACAGTGTCGAGGGTGGATTATCAATATCGCAGAGATAATGTTACCATCCACGTAAATCGCCGCACGGGACGACCACAGGTGTTTAAGGAACGGACATATCATCGCCTCAGCAGAACCATACGGGGTGATCGAACGGCTACTGTGAGTCAGATCACCGCCCAGTTGAATGTTGGGAGTCAGGAACACATGTCTTGTCGAGTTGATGCCTCGCCTTATTGCTGCCATTTCGAGGGATCGCGGAGGAGCAACTCGTCATTAACATCATATTCCGTGCCTCCCCATGGCTTTTGGCCACTCAGTGTATTATACAACAAGTAGTTCCGTGATGAACTAAAGAGCCTACTTTTCTTCAAATTATGGAGACCATATGAGTCGTCCAGTTGCAAAACTCGTTAAATCCACTTGTGAATAAGGATCATGTCGTAACATTATTTATGTAATTATTTTATTTTATTTTGTTTTTCTTTGTTTAATTTAATTTAATTTTGTTTTGTTTCTTGATTTTGTTTTGTTTTATTTTAAATTGTTTTGTTTAATTTTTGTATTTTTTGTTTTGTTTTATTTTGCTTTTATTTTGATTTTGTTTTCTTTATTTTTTATTTTATTTTGTTTTATTTTATTTTGATTTTCCAGAAAACAAACACAATACAAAAACAAACAAAAACACGAAGCAAAAAGGAAAATTCAAAAACAAAAGCAGAAAACAAAAACATGGAACACAAAGCGAAAAGCAAAATTCAAAAAACAAAAGCAGAAAACAAACACCAAGAAAGAAAAGCAGAAAGTAAAATTCAAAAGCAAAAGCACAAAGCAAACACAAAACCAAAAAGGAGAAAACAACAAACACAAAAGATACGTTAGGCAAAGTCCAGAGAAACATTTCTCATGGAAATGATTCTTATTCACAACTGGATTAAACGAGTTTTGCAACTGGACGACTCATAGTCTCATATATCAACAGTTGGCAGACCTGGCGACTCTAAATATATTCTTAGTTCAATCTCTTAAGGTACACAATGCATATAAAAAATTGGTTCAGTTCCAATATATAGTATGCACGTTACATGTATTTAAATATTTAATTTATCAGCATGCGTAAAATCAGGTTGGCGACACTGCCATAATGGGGTGCTGAAACTTAAATTGAAATATTATTATCTAAATTTGCAGGTACTATATGTACCTAACCTAGATGTTAGGCCCCTTAAAACAACAATTATCATCATTTATTATTAACTATATGTACCGGTATGCAAAGTTTTAAACTGTTGGCCTGCATACTTTCTGATATATTGAGATTAGGATAAAAATGTATAGAGTGCATTTTTCAACAGTTGGCAGCCCTGTTAACACTAAAGAAAATGCATATTCATATCTGCTCAGGTGCGCAAATCACATACCAAATTTGGTTGAAATTCAATAGATAGTATGGTCGTTACATGCATTTAAAGATTGGAACTATCAGCAGGCATAGAATCATGTTGGCATTACTCTCATGTAAATTAAGACTCATGTAAAATTATCTATATGTGTGTCAATGTTTGAATAATTCCCATGTATATATTCCGAGATATCCAACATAGACCTCAATTTTCAATTGTGATTTTTCAGCAGTTGGTAGCACTGACGTTATTTTCAAATATGGCCGTGAGATATTCAGGCATAGGTCTTTACTCACACCAAATTTGGTTTCGATAACTGCAGCCGTTCAGGAGTTGATAGGGGAGACACACGCACAGACAGACAGAAGGACAGACAGACAGACACACATTTGCTTGGATCGATCTCATAAGTCTACTTTATCCTAATTTTTACAAAATGTGAAAAGTAGGCTAAAAATTGCAATCATTTAAATAAGTTTACAAAAATATGATAATTTTCTGGTATACAGATAGTGTTATTAAGCAAATGACGCACCACTCATTACCAAGTACATAGGGAATTAACAGAACAAAACACAAACGAAACTCGCGCAGCCGCCATGTACTGTGAAGATAGCGACCGCGATTGGCTGAACCAACGTGGGGGAACAGCTGAACGATATTATATGGAGGGGAAGGATGAAGGGATTATTAAAATCCCACAATACACATGAATATTCAAGTTAAAATAATTCAGTTGCCGTCAATATCCTTGTCAATGAAGAGCAGGAGACTAGAAATATTTCAATGGGACTTTTAATTATTAGCTTTTGATATGCTTATATCTGCTATCCAGTCACGAATTCTACTGTCAAAGTAATAATATTAATGTATAAAGGTTTCCCCAGGGATGTATCGAACGTGAAAAAAATGTTCAAATTGTTCCATAATTCTACAATACTTCTAGTTACAAAACAATCACAGGGGTTAATTGTCTGAATCATTGATTCATTTTTCACCACATATACAGGGTGTCTCATTCAGGGCCGTATTTCTAAATAGGCTAAGTAGGCTGCAGCCTAGAGCGGCATATTTTCAGGGGCGGCAGTTTGGCAATTCATTCAAAAGTTAACCGGAAGTATTTCAGACGTTAATGATATTTTCCGTACGAATTTAAGAATGCACATGTTACTTAAAATATGTTTTATTCCTTCTATATTTTTTCCTGCCTTAGAAGAGTTAACAACTATCTGCGAACTAGTATTTCTGAAATACAGTTAAACTCACTTTCATTACTTTGTATTGAGGCAAATACAACAAAAACACTTTCATATGAGGACATTATTAACGAGTTTGCCATTAGGAAATCTCGTAAGAAAGCTATGGCCTATGTAAATTTGAACATCAAAATTTCGTGGGGTGAGTTGTTTTAGAGAACAAATGAACCAGTAATTAACTACTTTTTGTGTAATTTCATTTCACCGTGTAGGATAACTTAATTCAAATTGAACACAGTTCTTCAATTACGCAAAAGATAGTCATTAGCATTAAAACATATAAATATGTGTAAAATAGTGATCACTGATTTCCAAGAACAAATAAATTAATTAAATTCGAAACTCATTTCATTTTATAACGAATCTTAAAATTAGTAAGTAAAAAAAACCAAGTAGATACGGTAACTAATTTCATTATATAATTTATTATGTAAACCATTAAAATTGTAGTTTTATCTACACTAAATGAACTTGATGTTTTAAAAAGATGGAAACGCCAATGAACTCTATCCTTTTGTTGTATAAAACAAATGTATTAAGTAAATATGAAATGAAGTATGCCGCCTATAGACTTTAGCCTATAGGCGGCATACTCTTAAAGCCGGCCCTGGTCTCAATTCTGAGAACTCAAATATTTTCGAAATGAAACAAGGTGTGAAACAAGAAGTTCCGTGACGAACTAAAGAGCCTACTTTTCTTAAAATTTAATATTCATGCCAATGATTAATCTATATGGATCTATCTAGAATAATGACGAAATTAAGTTGGTAATATCGAAATTTCTAATTAGTTCGAAATACTGTATACCTGGCATAATGTAGCCTAATAGAGAACTACAGTTGGCAGCCCTGGTGACTGAATATATTCTTAGTTCCATCTCTTAAGGTGCAGAATACAAAATTTGGTTGCAGTCCAATGGATAGCATGGACGTTACATGCAGTTAAACATTGGATTTAACAGCGCGCGTAAAATCATGTTGGCAACAACGACATACATGTATTGGTCAGAAATAATCTGAAATAATAGGATGATATTCTTGTGTCAATTTTGAATGAAATCCATTAGTTAGTATAGAAGTTACATGCATTTTAAAATTGGACTTATCAGCAGGCTTAGAATCATGTTGGCAGCACTGACGTATATTACCTACTCCAAATTAATCTAGAATGACAGGTACTATACGTGTGCAAAGTTTAGAGCTATTGGCTTCCATACTTTGATATATTGATATTAGGGTAACAAAAATAGAGACAGTATTTATTAACAGTTGGCAGCCCTGGTGGATCTTAAGAGCACGTTCAGTCATATCTGTTAATGTACACATAGCACATACGAAATTTGGATGAAATCCAATTGATAGTGTAGATGTTATATACATTTAAAATTTGGACATATCAGCAGGCTTATATTCATTTTGGCAACACTGCGATGTATGGCCTCCTGGAAATTAAACTGCAATATTATTATATATACGTGTGCCAATTTTGAAATAGCTCCCATTCATACCTTCCAAGATATCCAACATGGAGCTCAAATTTCAATTGCGATTTTTCAGCAGTTGGTAGCACTGGCATCATTTTCAAATATGGCCGTGAGATATTTAGGTATAGATCTTTACTCCTACCAAATTTTGTTTTGATTGCTGCAGCCGTTTAGGAGTTGATAGGGGACACACACAGCCAGACAGACAGACAGACAGACAGACAGAAGGACAGACAGAAGGACACACATTTGCACGATCTCATAAGTCTACTTTATCCTCATTTTTGCAAAATGTGAAAAGTAGGCTAAAAATATATTTTCCTCCACTACGTTACACTGAAATAAATCGAATCACGGATATGTTTCAATGTTATGCCCAATTGTGAAGCGCAATAGAACTTTTTTTTGCTATGATGTTTTTTTTCTTCTGCCAAAATCTCTTTATTTGAGCACTGAAAATACTCCTCCGCACTTCAGCCCATGATTTCTTGGTCCTGGTAGTCATTTTCTCTGGGAAATTATGGTTGTTGATTAATGATCTGAACTGGAGTAGATCCTGTAAAATTTCCTTCGTAATGTCAATTTCTTGGAGGATATGTTCATCATCACAATCGATTTTGGCCAGCTAAGGACCACGTAAATAATTCTTCATGATTTCAGTTCTCTTTGGCGCCAGTATTCCTTCATTCTCTTGCTCACAGCTTCCTTCTTTTCAGCTGTCCAATGTTGTTTCTTCTTGGTCGCTGTTTCTGGCTCTAGGAACCCCTCAAATGTGTGTATCTTATTTCTGAAAGTGGTTCTGTTGCGGATGTCCTGATTAATGATGTTCATTTCTAGTAGATCCTTCTCGGTGTTAGCAAACCATTTTAGGTAGATTTCATTAGAAAGCTAACTATTGCAATGGGTACAATGTTTCGACTTCCGGAAAATTTCGACATATCTTCGCGTTTCACATCCCCCAGACCCCGAAACCACCGTCAGTTCAAGAGTTTATATATAATTTATGTATATATGTATCTATATATATATATCCGTTTCTTGTGGACACGATAATGCCGTAATTTTGCACCCATCACTTTGAAATTTTTTACATAATATGTATCCCTATAAAATCTCGGTCGAGTTCGTTAATGGGCAAAATCGGTGGAAGGGAGTAACAAGATGTTCAGTAAAGAACATATAGCCTACTTTCTACTAAATGCATGGGTGTTGTTAGGCTATAACTCTTTAACCTTTTCAAGGAGTATAATTGAATGTTGGTTGTAGTAGCTTGTTGAAATACAACGTGCTATAGGTAGAGCCCTGCGCGGATAGACAAAACGTTATCCGCATCCGCCCCGCATCCGCACGGCTGTTATCCGCATCCGCCCCGCATCCGCACGGCTGTTATCCGCATCCGCCCCGCACCCGCACGACTGTTATCCGCATCCGCCCCGCACCCGCACGACTGTTATCCGCATCCGCCCCGCATCCGCACGACTTTTATCCGCATCCGCCCCGCATCCACGCGACTTTTACCCACACGTTTGTTATCCGAATCTACTGGCATTACAAAAATATTTTCAATGTGTTGCTTTATACTTTATCTTTTGGAAATTTGAGCAGCAAGTCGAACCCTTAGGCTATGTACTGTACAATATGTCATGTGCTATGTCTAAAATAAACGTTACACAGCCGGAATTGCAACCCTTTTCAGTTTGGAGTGTTGATTATGCTTAATGACATAATTTGAATGGGATTATCGTAAATCATCATGTTACATTTGTCATGAAAAACCATAACGGAAAAATATGATATGTCATAAACTTCCGGGCCCTAATAAGGGAGAGTGGGGGAATTGTGCGCACTTAAGCAAGAATCGGTCTTGTGATGATGAAATAATAGATCACACAGCTGCAGTTATGAATATAAGGGAGCCTTAGTAACTCTATATTCGACGTGCAGAAACAAATTTAATTCAAAAATAAATTTGGTGGACTGTAATTCGAAATCTCGCAAATTCGCATTTGCGCACGATTACCCACCCTGCAGGGTAATCATGCGCATGGGTTGGGAAATTGTGCGCATGGGATGAGTGTTGAAAAGCCATGCTAATACAATATGAATTGGCAGAAACTTGCACTGTGCATTAACATTAGAATATTCCATTTCAATGAACTAAAATTCTGCAGTTTTGGATATTAGAATAAAATATCTTCGTTTCGTCAGCATTAAAGGAGGCAATCCAATTTAGGCTTGTTCTTTCAGGTTGACTCAACGTTAATGCAGGATATCTCTTCAAGAGCTCATACAACCAATATTTGCCTGCTAAACTTTTAACTTTATGGAAATTATGGGGAATCTTATTGTCCTCTGCAAACTTGAACTCGAACCGTCTGACAAGCTTTGTGGGCGTTAAGCCATAAAATAATTTTGCCAATGTCAAAACGTATTCGGATAATTATGACTCCATTTCTTTGGTAAAACAGCTTTACGGACTATACGAGGTGAAGCAAGACAATTTTGCAGCAACTGCTTTGGTTGGATTGACGGGGAATGTTGAAACTTCTCCCCACTTCCCTTATTTTCCTCCCATCATCCCTAATTGCACGTCGAGATTTCTGCACATTTTCTGCTGGATAGGAGTTTTTCTCCGTTTTCCGCGTATAATTTCTTGGCATCTGGAGAACAAACACGAAATATTTTGCCATTAATGTCGAGTTGTATTTACTTGTATCAAATGTTCTGCGCACCATTACCCCACTCTGCTTTTAAAACGTAAGTCACTGAATCCCGGTAAACTAATCTATTGTATTGAAAAATAAATACATGAAAAACCACTGTACACACTGGCATTTAAAACCACATATAATTTTAAATAATTGAATCACAACTGTAGGCTCTTATTTGCTGGCTACAGAAAATAACATGCAACGTGTTAAGTTTCTTCATCCAAGCCTCCGGTTATCACATAGCGACTGGCTTCATGCTGACTGTCCCATCTGATAGGTACGATGACAGCTTTAGAGTAGCAGTGAACTGAGTTTCTAGTTGTACTACCAACTCGAAACACATAGGTGCGCACGATTACCCGTATCGCACAATTACCCAACTTTCCCATGATGTAACGATTCGATCCCATAGCGGTTATATTTAAAGGGTTATTCATTTATAATTATCATATTTATTATTCTTATTAATTAGTACATCAATGAGATGATTTTTATATCAGATAATTGTAAGCGGTTTTTATTATTATAGTCAGAAATATTTTTATTAACAATTATTTGTAAAGAGACGAAGTAAAATATATAATGCAACAAGATTGCCAAATAGGATCAACCCAATGCGTCACAAACTGAACGACGTAGTAATAATTTCACCACGGCAAACTGCGTCACTGTCATGAGTAACCATCACGTGCGCACAATCGAGTTCCTTCTGGAAGGAATAGAAGCTTGATATTTCACTCATGGTGCAACAACACGCCATTTTCTAATGTACGTACGCGTCAAGAATGAAGAGAGAGGGTAGCTTGCTTCTATAGTGGGGGCTGTGACACCACGTGACAAGGAAGTTATTAGTATCTGCACTCGACAAGACATCCATTGATCTACAGCTCTCAATGAAGGGAGGAAGTGGTAACCTTGCTTTCTGGGTCTTAATGAACTGAGCAAACAGAGTTGGCACAGTACGATGTCTTGCCGAAATCTATATCAATACATAATGGGTAATATCCCTGATCCAGAGTCTTTCTACAGATGGCAACGTATTTAATGAGGATATTTCATAGTAATTGAGATATCACATCATTTTTTTAAACATAAGCGACGTAACATCGAGATCATCGATCATTTCTTAAATATGACGAATCTTCGACTGGGTGAGCAAACAATTCAATAAAACTATCGTCTCTATTATAATTTAACTTCAATTAACTTTCAATTCATTTTAAATGTTCAATTTCTTTTAAATAATTAAACCGCAGTTGGTAAATTAAATTCTTTTTTGTAACTATTAGTATTTTGTTCTTGAGTAAATAAATTCATTTCCTTTAACGTAATGCCTATTTCTTTCATAGTGGTTAGTAAATACTATAGGCAAATTAATTACTCCTTATAAATAAATACTGAATGGTTAGTTAACTCAGTTACACTACGGCCCGGGTAAGTGGTCTCGAACTCTACTGCTGATAGCCGAGGTTAAATCAATAAATTTCGATTCACTGTCTTAAATAGGAATCTGGCGCTCAACAACAACTTATTATATTATACTATCGCAGGTAAGGTCACACCACAGTGTATATTATTTATTATTATCATGTTTGTATTATTGAACCACAATAGTTAACACCACGATTAACGACTCATTAAAAATGTTACATTTGGCGCCACAAAGTAGGACACGAAAACCATTCGGTATTTAGTCAGAGGAGTGTATAGTTTCAGTGCAAATTGTCAGTGCTTTTGGGGGACAGTGAAGTGAGTGAATTTTGGAAGGGCTTAATTTTTATACGATGTACTTCGAGATGGCGGATAAGAAAGAAAAGTCTATCGATATTCATGAAATTTCATTAGCTGATATCTTGAGGGAGATGAATAAAAGGAGAGAGGAAGAAAGAAAAGAACATCAGGAGTGGATGGAGAAATCAGATAGAGAACTTCAGAAATGGATGAGAAAGGAGACTGTAATTGAAAGCAGATTGGAGTCAGATGAAATTGTAGTTGAAAACAAATCTGAATCAGAGGAAATTGTAGGTGAAAGCAGATTGGAGTCAGATGAGATAGTAAGAGAAAGCAAAACAGAGGGGGTAGAGACTTTAGGGGATACTGAAGTAGAATCAATGAAGACAGCCTGTAAGGAGACTGTAATTGAAAGTAGATTGGAGTCAGGGGAAATGTTAGGTGAAAGCAGATTGGAGGTAGAAGAAATTGTAGTTGAAAACAGATTAGAGTCAGTGGAGATTGTAGATGAAAGCAGATTGGAAGCGGAGGAGATCTTAGGTGAGGAACGGCAAGTAGCGGAGATTTTAGGTGAAATCAGATTAGAGTCAGACGAGATTTTAGGTGAAAGCAAATTGGAATTAGTGGAGACTGTAATTGAAAGTAGATTAGAGTCATTGGAGATTGTAGGTGAAAGAAGATTGGAATCGGAGGAGATCTTAGGTGAGGAACGGCAAGTAGCGGAGATTTTAGGTGAAATCAGATTGGAGTCAGACGAGATTTTAGGTGAAAGTAGATTGGAGGTAGAAGAAATTGTAGTTGAAAACAGATTAGAATTAGGGGAGATTGTAGGTGAAAGCAGATTGGAAGTAGAGGAGATTTTAGATGAAAGTAGCTTAGGTAAGGAACAGCAGTCAGCGGAGATGATAGATGAACGCAGGATAGCTGTAGAAGAGACTATAGAACGTAGTGAAAAAGAAGGGAAGATGAAAGTAAAGATAGGGATAGAAGTAGGTAAGATAAAGAAAGTACTAAGCACCCAAGAGATTAAGATGCAGACAATCATAGATAAATTAGATAGACAAACTAGGGAAGAATTTAGTCCTGAGATAGAGGAAATTAATGTGAAATTATTAGTGGCAGAGAAGCGTGCGTTAAGTCATAGTCAGAAGAACATAATTAGTAAACAGGTTAAAAGGAGGAGAGAGATAGATAAGAGCAGAAGCAATAGTCCACGGGTAAAAAGAACATTAAGTGATAGTAATGGAGAAGTGAAGGGAAGACATGTAGGTAGATATTTAGGAAGTAAAATGAAAGAGAAGAGAATTAAGTTGCTAGAGGAGAAAGAAATCAGGATGAGAGAGAGAAAGAAAGCATATGACGTGCAGTGTCGTACTGAATTAGCTAGACTTGGAGAAGTAAGAGGGGGAAAGCCAAAGCACAGTGTTACTATGGATAAATATAGTACAGAGGAAGTAGAAGCTAATGCTAGAAGGAAAGAAGAAAAAGGGATTATAGAAAGAGATAGAATTGAAGATGACAGTGGTAAGAACTGTGAAATGCCAGAGAACGTAGTGATGTGAATTGGTATTACCGATAGTTACTGTTCCGTATGACTTAAATATTAAGTAATGAAGTTTAATAGGATTTAACAGAGGTAGATGAGAAACCTGCTGTGTGTAATTTTAATTCAGTCGTGAAGTTAGGATGGTAAGGGGCGCGTAGTGCCTACGCTTATTGATTTAGATGGACTAAAATCATTTAATTTGGAAGACAGAGGTTGTCGTGCTATTGAGCAATTCAGGTAAGTTGAATGTGGGTCCTTAAGCTGCAGGTAAGTTGGAGGAAGTGAGGATTAAATAAAAAAAAAGTAGGAAGGTTATTACATAGGTAAGTAATCGAAAGAAAGTAGTAATAATTATTATGGCAACCATAATTATGAATATAATGGTAATGAAGATTTAAAAGGAAGGAAGGAAGCTTGTAGTTTAACGTGACCGTTAATCTCGAGATCATGAGCCACGGGACCTCCTTTTTACGTGGAATCCGAACCACAGGACATGGCATTTCACATCGAAAATCTCACATGCATTGACCGGGAATCGAACCCGGGCCGCCTTGGTGAGAGGCATACAGCTAGACCGCTGAGTGAAGATAAGATGATACAGTGGTAATAAAACTAGTGAGTTGAAGAATTAAGTATTGATTTAATAAAGAAGTTTCAGTTGAGGACAGCGAGGTTATCAGTGGATATATTTTGAGAAATTTATAAGTGGTTTAGAATTGTTAATGGTAATGCGTTGTAGGAATTAACCAACATCGGGTTGAAATGAGGAAGTAGTAACTAATTAGGACATCTGATACTTGTTGACAGATATGTATGTGTGTATGTGTGTATTTTCACGTAAATGGACGTGAGTTTGAAGAAGTAGGCCAACGAAGGTAATGCCGTTGAGCAATGTGGTTTTTAAGTTTTGGTAAGATGCCAAATGAAGTTGTTTTTTGAGGAAGTTTTTGGTAAGATGCCAAATGAAGTAGGTTGGAAGAAGTTTTTGGAGGATGAAGTAGGTCAGCGAAGTATATTCCGTTGAGCAATGAGTCTTTTTTTATGGTGTCTACGGGACTACGTGAAGTTAATGTTGGGAGTTTTTTTTAAGTATATATGGATGTATGCACACAAGGTAATAAGAGATTACAAAGGTAAGATTGTCCAAGTTTTTGTTACAGTTACGCACGTTTTAAAGATATTACAAGGCTTGTTATCGAGCTAAACCACTTTGTAGTAAAAAGTTACTAACGAATTAATTATGTGGTAGATTGTTGTCCTACACAGGTAAAAGTAAAGATAATAATTATAATTAAAAGGTTGACATAATATTTACTAATATTGAAAGGAATTTGTTATAATTCGACGTTTTAGGATTTATAGATAAATCATTTTTTTTAGTAGACGAGAAATTAAGTTTTATTTATGTCATACGGAGTTAGTAAAGAGAAGTTTATATTTTTGAAGACAAGAATAAGTTAGTAAGATAAGTGTATACCTAAGGGGTAATAATGAAGTTTCAATTAAAGGCAGGTGTAATTTACGCATTTAATTTGATAGAGAAGAAAGTATCTGAACTGTGTTAGAACTCAGAACTTGCTTTATGAAGTGATTATGGGAGAATATTTGCCAATTAGGAGTGTCGGTGTTATTGACTATCAACAGGAACACTGTCATTATTTTAGGAAGACAATAATTAGGAAAGCTAAGTGTGATGTTATTATTCCAAGGAATTAGTCGAAGCATGTAAGATTTTTTAGCTGAAATTTAATGTGTTATTGGTCAGTAAGAGGTGACCTGTAACAGTAAGAAGAAGTGGGATTATACCACGAATAGGGGAGGTTTTTGTATGTGACGTGTGATGTCACGATAAGTTTTGAGAGATTCTGGTATAGCAAGTATGAGCTATAGTCCAGGCGATCGAAGCAAGTAAGGAAGTGTTGACGAGTAATGTCACTATAAGTTTTGAGAGAAAACTAATGTTTTTTCTAAGTATTCAGCAAGAAGTCAAATCATGAATAGACTAAGTTCAAAGTATAAGAGCATTAATATTTTGTGGAACGAAATATTTATTCCGAGGAGTTTGTCATGTGTTTTTGTGAAATAGTTTAGTGATATACGTAATTCAGGTATTGAGTAGTATTTTGTCCAAGTCTTAATCATTTTGTTGTGGTAAGTAAGGAATGACGATAGAGTAAAGATATCTTGACGCTAAGTTAAATTTTATAAGTGAACGAGAAGTCAGATTTTATGTTTATTGGTGATTTTGAAAATTCAAGTTATTGTTTTCGAGAAGTAGTGAAGAGGAATTATGGTTTTATGAGAAGTTAAGAAGTCGTGGAGACTTAGGAAATATAATTTGAAAGGAGGCGGCCGTGGCCTAAGAAAGAATTAAGCCACGAAGGCAGGTGAGTAGTAACTCGGATATTTAAGTGAACTGTTTAATAACTGCTTTAAGGTATTTCGATGTCATTATGTATTTGGGGAAATATTTACATGTATGACATATGCACTGAAATTGGAATTGCCTTAGGTATCTTGCTAAGTTATTTTTTTCTTCAATTATTGAAATTTTACTGCATTTGAGTAATCCCTTTATAGAGACGAAAGGAATATTGCGTTGTTTGCATATCGTTTGCGGTAATAGTTATAATGTGTTAATCAGCTGGAAATACAACAATGTAATTCTACACCAGACTGATGAAAACTACGTTCACTAGATATGAAGACAAAATTGTATGTCAAACCTACGATCACCGAGTGCAGCGTTGACATTTATGTCAAAATTAAAAGTGAAGGGCATTATATGTATACTTTTTTTACAGCATATAAAAAAATGAACATTATGAACATTTGGAAGAATGAGATGAATGAAAGTTAAAACGTGTATTTTGTGAAGAGTATATTTCTTGTATATTTTTATGTATTGTTGAAGGGTATTATTTGTATGTTGTCGTTATGGGGGTATTAATATTTAAATTTGTATTAATTTGTGTAGGATGTGTAGTGATATAAATAATGTTACATTTTATTTTAAATTATTTATATCAGGGGCGATTGTAACGATTCGATCCCATAGCTGTTATATTTAAAGGGTTATTCATTTATAATTATCATATTTATTATTCTTATTAATTAGTACATCAATGAGATGATTCTTATATCAGATAATTGTAAGCGGTTTTTATTATTATAGTCAGAAATATTTTTATTAACAATTATTTGTAAAGAGACGAAGTAAAATATATAATGCAACAAGATTGCCAAATAGGATCAACCCAATGCGTCACAAACTGAACGACGTAGTAATAATTTCACCACGGCAAACTGCATCACTGTCATGAGTAACCATCACGTGCGCACAATCGAGTTCCTTCTGGAAGGAATAGAAGCTTGATATTTCACTCATGGTGCAACAACACGCCATTTTCTAATGTACGTACGCGTCAAGAATGAAGAGAGAGGGTAGCTTGCTTCTATAGTGGGGGCTGTGACACCACGTGACAAGGAAGTTATTAGTATCTGCACTCGACAAGACATCCATTGATCTACAGCTCTCAATGAAGGGAGGAAGTGGTAACCTTGCTTTCTGGGTCTTAATGAACTGAGCAAACAGAGTTGGCACAGTACGATGTCTTGCCGAAATCTATATCAATACATAATGGGTAATATCCCTGATCCAGAGTCTTTCTACAGATGGCAACGTATTTAATGAGGATATTTCATAGTAATTGAGATATCACATCATTTTTTTAAACATAAGCGACGTAACATCGAGATCATCGATCATTTCTTAAATATGACGAATCTTCGACTGGGTGAGCAAACAATTCAATAAAACTATCGTCTCTATTATAATTTAACTTCAATTAACTTTCAATTCATTTTAAATGTTCAATTTCTTTTAAATAATTAAACCGCAGTTGGTAAATTAAATTCTTTTTTGTAACTATTAGTATTTTGTTCTTGAGTAAATAAATTCATTTCCTTTAACGTAATGCCTATTTCTTTCATAGTGGTTAGTAAATACTATAGGCAAATTAATTACTCCTTATAAATAAATACTGAATGGTTAGTTAACTCAGTTACACTACGGCCCGGGTAAGTGGTCTCGAACTCTACTGCTGATAGCCGAGGTTAAATCAATAAATTTCGATTCACTGTCTTAAATAGGAATCTGGCGCTCAACAACAACTTATTATATTATACTATCGCAGGTAAGGTCACACCACAGTGTATATTATTTATTATTATCATGTGTGTATTATTGAACCACAATAGTTAACACCACGATTAACGACTCATTAAAAATGTTACAATGATATTCAAAAAGTTCGGATTGTATTCTAAAAACTATCCGCAAATTTACTCCAAACGTTATCCGCATCTTATCCGCTATCCGCAAAGACATGCAAAGTATATCCGCATGGCGAAAAATGTTGCGGATATCCGCGGGTTTATCCGCGGATATCCGCATCCGCGCAGGGCTTTAGCTATAGGGATATTAAACATGAATATGAGGTGCCCTTTGCTAGTTCTACCTCTGTAAAAAAATCATTCAATTCGGTTTCACTGTGTTTGAATTGATCTGGGGAAGGGATTTACACACATACATGGCCGCTATTTGCAAACTATTGGGCTGATGACCTTGTAGTCAGTCACAAGATGCTTTCCACAAAAAGGCATGTTGTTGCAAAATCCGGTAGAGATCAAATTATTAGGATGGTCGAAATTTGATTTAAGCTTTTAACATTTGGGTGGCCGTCATTCCGTTTCCGTCAAGATGGCGGCTATATAAAGCATGACACTGAGGTGCCTTTTGCTAGTGCTACCTCTGTACCAAATTTCTTTCAATTCGGTTTCACCGTGTTTGAATTGATAGGGGGAATCAATTTGCACACATACTTGGCCACCATCTGCCAACTATTGGGCTGATGATCTAGCAGTTTGGTCAGAATATGCTCCCCACATAAAGATTTGTTGTTGCAAAATTTGGTAGAGACTAGATTATTAGGTTGGTCGTAATTACATTTTAGCCTTTAACATTTGGGTGGCCGCGATTACGTTTCCGTCAAGATGGCGGTGATATAAAACATGACATTGAGGTGGCCTTTTCTAGTGCTACCTCTGTACCAAATTTCGTTCCATTCGGTTTCACCGTGTTCGAATTAATAGGGGGAATCGATTTTCACACAAAGATGGCCGCCATCCGCAAACTATTAGGCTAAAGACCTATTAGTTTGGTCAAAGGATGCTCCCTCCATAATGGTATGTTGATGCAAAATTTGGTAGAGATCGGATGATTAGGTTAATCGTAATTTGATTTAAGCTTTGAATATTTGTGTGGCCGCCATTACGTTTCCGTCGATGGCGGCGATATAAAACATGACACTGAGGTGCCCTTTGCTAGTGCTACCTCTGTACCAAATTTCATTCCATTCGGTTTCACCGTGTTCGAATTAATAGGGGTAATCGATTTTGACACAAAGATGGCCGCCATCCGCAAACTATTAGGCTAATGACCCATTAGATTTGTCCAAAGGATGCTTCCTCCATAAAGGTATGTTGTTGCAAAATTTGGTAGAGATCGGATGATTAGGTTAGTCGTAATTTGATTTAAGCTTTGAACATTTGTGTGGCCGCCATTACGTTTCCGTCAAGATGGCGGCGATATAAAACATGACACTGAGGTGTCCTTTGCTAGTGCTACCTTTGTACCAAATTTCGTTCAATTTGCGCTCACCGTGTTCGAATTGATAGGGGGGGACAGACATTCAGAGTACACACTCACACACACACACACACACACACACACACACACACACACACAGACTCATACACACACATACACAGACACACTTTTTTTCGCCCTGTAGTGATCTCATAAGTCTACTTTCATTTTTTGCAAAAATCGAAAGTAGGCTAAAAATGGGGGTCTATTTTCGAAAAAGTGAAATATCACTATAACTCTCTTAATATGTGAAATATCGAATCCCTTCAAAGTTCATATTATGTGTCGGATACGTGCCAAAAATTTATGTTTAAAATTTTTTTGATAGCAATATCTATGAATCTTTTACAGCAACCAAACTGAATTTTTTTTATGTTCATAGAGACTATGAACATATGTTCACCTATAGGACTTTCAGTAACCTGGTGAGCACAAATCCAACATGGCGGCGACGCGAAGTATAAATATTTAAATGGACGTTTCTCGCGAATTAACTATCCGAGTGCCGTGAAACGTTGCACGTTAAATGCTTACACAAATGTTGATCCACAGGCATCTAATTTATTTCAATTGTTTGCATAATCACAAGATGGCTGCTGTGAGAAATTTTAAAATCTCGTTTTTACTTCTTGTGTTCTAAACATGCGATTGAAGTTTGAATACCACACGTACACAATAATCTTAATGTAATAGTACAAAAATAAAAATCCAACCTGGCGACCATCTGAAATATTTAGACGGTTCTCAATATCTACGAATCCGTTACAGCAATTAAACTGAAATTTTGTATGTTGATAGAGGCAATTAACATGAGCAGGATATATGAAAATAGGCTGTATAGTTCTCCACGGAACTACTTGTTTTCAAAAGAGTTGCTTTTCTATTGGGCTTGTTGAAGTGGTTAAACATTTTCTTAGTAAGTCTGTCGTCAGGTATTCTTGAAACATGTCCAAAGAATTTAGTGCTTCGTTTTCGTATGGTATCTGAGATTCTGCTGCATGTATTCTTGGAAGGAAGGAGAGACATGAGGGGCAGATAGGAAAGGGAGAGAGGAGAGGGTCCGCCCCAATGTTGGTGGAAAAAGAGGAAATAACGGACCCAGCCCAGGAATCCCTAGGTGTCGCCAAGTCCCAAACACACCACCCATGAGCCCTTGAGGGTGTACCAGAAGTGGTGGGGCTACACACACCCTCCCTCATTATGGGCCTTGAGCAGAAGGCAGGAGATGTGAAGAGAACAGAAGAGGTCTGAACCCTCGAAGAATGAGGGATCAGGAAAGATCAGACAAGGGCCCATTAAGGCGGGAAAGTGAAAGACTCCCTAGGCCACGGATACCCTACTAATGAGCACTCCGTTAGACTTGGTAAAAAGGGCACTCTTTTTGTTCAATCAGCTATAACATTGTAACGGGTTACAATGCAAATGTTTACATAGCTAAACGCAGAATAAAATAAGGAACGGTTTGGTGTAGTTTGTTTTTGATTAAGACCACGGGTAACGGTTTTATTGGCGTCCAAACCCGAGTATCTATACTTTTGCCGCGACAGTAATACCGTCGAGGTCGGAAAAGAACAACAGTTGACCAAGAGAGGTTGATGGGAGAGATGACAGAAGAGCCCGGCACAACTAAGTGGAAGTAATACCGGACTCAGCTGTTGTCCCGTGGTCACCAACCCACGTCCAACTAGATGTGAGCCCCTGGGGAGTGTTTAGTTAGTGATCTGACTCCAATGATCAGAGTTTCTGATGCGTATAATGCTTCAGAATGAATTACCGTGTTCTAGTTAGAACCCTGCGCGGTTAAACAAAACGTTATCCGCATCCGCCTAGCAACCGCACGACAGTTATCCGCATCCGCACGACTGTTATCCGCATCCGCCTAGCAACCGCACGACAGTTATCCGCATCCGCACGACTGTTATCCGCATCCGCCTAGCAACCGCACGACAGTTATCCGCATCCGCACGACTTTTATCCGCATCCACCCCGCAACCGCACGACAGTTATCCGCATCCACCCCGCAACCGCACGACAGTTATCCGCATCCACCCCGCAACCGCACGACAGTTATCCGCATCCACCCCGCAACCGCACGACTGTTATCCGCATCCGCCCCTCATCCGCACGACTGTTATCCGCATCCACCCCGCATCCGCACGACAGTTATCCGCATCCGCCCCGCAACCGCACGACTGTTATCCGCATCCACCCCGCAACCGCACGACAGTTATCCGCATCCACCCCGCAACCGCACGACAGTTATCCGCATCCACCCCGCAACCGCACGACAGTTATCCGCATCCACCCCGCAACCGCACGACAGTTATCCGCATCCACCCCGCAACCGCATGACTGTTATCCGCATCCGCCCCTCATCCGCACGACTGTTATCCGCATCCACCCCGCATCCGCACGACAGTTATCCGCATCCGCCCCGCAACCGCACGACTGTTATCCGCATCCGCCCCTCATCCGCACGACTGTTATCCGCATCCACCCCGCATCCGCACGACAGTTATCCGCATCCACCCCGCAACCGCACGACTGTTATCCGCATCCGCCCCTCATCCGCACGACTGTTATCCGCATCCACCCCGCATCCGCACGACAGTTATCCGCATCCACCCCGCAACCGCACGACAGTTATCCGCATCCACCCCGCAACCGCACGACAGTTATCCGCATCCGCCCCTCATCCGCACGACAGTTATCCGCATCCACCCCGCAACCGCACGACTGTTATCCGCATCCACCCCGCATCCGCACGACTGTTATCCGCATCCACCCCGCAACCGCACGACTGTTATCCGCATCCACCCCGCAACCGCACGACAGTTATCCGCATCCACCCCGCAACCGCACGACAGTTATCCGCATCCACCCCGCAACCGCACGACAGTTATCCGCATCCACCCCGCAACCGCACGACTGTTATCCGCATCCGCCCCTCATCCGCACGACTGTTATCCGCATCCACCCCGCATCCGCACGACAGTTATCCGCATCCGCCCCGCATCCGCACGACTGTTATCCGCATCCACGCCGCATCCGCACGACTGTTATCCGCATCCACCCCGCAACCGCACGACTGTTATCCGCATCAACCCCGCAACCGCACGACTGTTATCCGCATCCGCCCCGCATCCGCACGACTGTTATCCGCATCCACCCCGCAACCGCACGACTGTTATCCGCATCCGCCCCGCATCCGCACGACTGTTATCCGCATCCACGCCGCATCCGCACGACTGTTATCCGCATCCACCCCGCAACCGCACGACTGTTATCCGCATCCGCCCCGCATCCGCACGACTGTTATCCGCATCCACCCCGCAACCGCACGACTGTTATCCGCATCAACCCCGCAACCGCACGACTGTTATCCGCATCCACGCCGCATCCGCACGACTGTTATCCGCACCCGTGATACTGCCATCCACATCCACGCCGCATCCGCCCCTCATCCTTACGACTGTTATCCGCCTAGCATCCGCACGACTGTCATCCGCATCCACGCCGCATCCGCATGGTATTTTTCCGCATTCCCACGTTTGTTATCTGAACCTACTAGCATTTCAATAATATTTTTAGCCTATTTTAATTTTATGAAAAAATAGGCTTATGAGATCACCTTTTGTCCGTGTGTGTGTGCGTGTGTGTGTCCCGGTGTGTGTGTGTCCCCTCCCTAATAACTTCTAAACGGCTGTAACTATTACAATGAAACTCGGTACGATCATAGCACCATTCTGGCCGACCCCGACCGTGCCCTTCAAATTTTTTTGTGTCTCACCAATCCAACATGGCGGCTGTGCGAAATATTTCACCAGCATTCAGTATCTCCGAAACTATTACAGATATCACCCTGAAATTGTGTACGGTGATAAAGGGCAATACTAGAAGTTCACCTATGAGACTTTCAAAAACCTGATAACTACAAGACCAACATGGCGGCCAAGCGAAGTTGAGACTTTTAAATTGACTTTTCTCGCGATTTAACCATCCAAACGTAATGAAACTTGGTATAGCAAATGTCTATACACATTGTATTGCACAGGAGTCTAATTTAGTTTAATTGTTTATATAACTTCAAAATGGCGGCTGTGCGAAATATTTCACTGACATTATATATCTCCGAAACTATTACAGATATCACCCTGAAACTTTGTACGGTACCGATACAAGTTTATCTATGTAACTTTCATAAACCTATAAAGTACAAAACGAACATGGCGGCCTAGCGAAGTTGAAACATTTTAATAGACTTTTCTCGTGATTTAACTCTCTGGGTGCAGTGAAATGTGGTACAGTAAATGATTATACATATTGTAATGCACTGACATCTAATTTAGTTCAATTGTTTGCATAACCTCAAGATGGCGGCTGTGCAAAATTTTAAAATTAATTTTTTATTTCTTGTGTCGTAATCAAGCGATCGAAGTGAAAGTTTGAATAATGAACCTGGGCAATAATTTTCCTTGAATGGTACATAACTCTATAGCCTATACATATAACAATCCAAAATGGCGAGCATCCGAAATATTTAGACGGTTCTCAATATCTACGAATCTTTTACAGCAATCAAAATGAAATTGTTTATGTTCATAGAGTCTATGAACATAATATGTTCACCTATCTGACTTTCAGAAACCTGGTGAGCACAAATCAAACATGGCGGCGACGCGAAGTATAAATATTTAAATGGACGTTTCTCGCGATTTAACTATCCGAGTGCAGTGAAACGTTGCACGTTAAATGCTTATACAAATGTTAATCCACTGGCATATAATTTATTTCAATTGTTTGCATAACCACAAGATGTCAGTTGTGCGAAGTTTTAAAATCTCATTTTAGCCTATTTTCAATTTTGAAAAAAATAGGCGTATGAGATCACCTTTTGTCCGTGTGTCTGTGTGTGCGTGTGCGTGTGTGAGGTGTGTGTGTGTGTGTCCTTAATAACTTCTATACGGCTGGAGCGATTTCAATGAAACTCGGTAAGTTCATAGCACGACTCCGGGCGACCCAGACCGTGCCCTTCAAATTTTATTACGTCTCACCAATCCAACATGGCGGCTGTGCGAAATATTTCACCAGCATTCAATATCTCCGAAACTATTCCCGATATCACCCTGGATTTTTTACGGTGATAAAGGGAACTACTAGAAGTTCACCTATGCGACTATTGAAAAACTAGTAACTACAAAACCAACATGGCGGCCACGCGAATTGGCGACTTTTAAATAGACGTTTCTCGCGATTTAACCAACCAAACGCAATAAAACTTGGTACAGTATATGTTTATACACATTGTAATGCACCGACATCAAACTTCGTTCAATTGTTTACATAACCACAAGATGGCGGGTGTGCGAAATATTTCACCGGCATTCTATATCTCGGAAACTATTAGCGGTATCACCCTGAAATTTTGTACGGAGATAAAGGGCACTATTGGAAGTTCATCTACAAGACTTTCAAAAGCCGGTTAACTACAAAACGAGCATGGCGGCCAAGCGAATTAAAAATTTTAATAGACCTTTCTCGCGATTTAATGTTCGAAACGCAATGAAATCTGGTACAGGAAACGTATATACACAGTGTAATGCACTGGTATCCAATTTAGTTCAATTGTTTACATAACCTCAAAATGGCGGCTGTGCGAATTTTAAAATTAAGTTTTCATTTCTTGTGTCGTAATCATGCGATCGAAGGGAAAGTTTGAATAATGAACCTCCGCAATAATTTTCCTTGAATGGTACATGACCCTATGGCCTGTACATTTAACAATCCAACATGGCGACCATCCGAAATATTTAGACGGCTCTGAATATCTACCAATCTATTGTAGCAATCAAACTGAATTTCATTATGTTCATAGGGGCTATGAATATAAGTTCACCTATAGGACTTTAAATAACCTGGTGATCACAAATCCAACATGGCGGCGACGCGAAATATAAATCTTCACATGGACGTTTCTTGCAATTTAACCATCCTAGTGCAGTGAAACTTGGTACAGTAAATCCTTAGGCTATACGAATGTTAATCCACAGGCATCTAATTTATTTCAATTGTTTCCATAACCACAAGATGGCAGCTGTGCGAAATTTTAAAATCTCCTTGTTACTTGTTGTGTCGTAATCATGCGATTGAAGTTTGAATGCTACACGTACACATAATCTCCATGTAACAGTACATAACTCTAGGACCTACATATATAAAATCCAACATGGCGACCAACCGAAATATTTAGTCGGTTCTCAATATCTACGAATCTATTACAGCAAACTGAAATTTTGTATGTTCATAGTGGCAGTTAACATAAGTAGGATATATGAAAATAGGCTGTATAGTTCTTCACGGAACTACTTGTTTAATTAGAAAAAAACATAAATTACTAAAGCTACATATTTAAAACACGTTCCCTCAGGCTATGTTTAAAATGAATGTTATACAACCAGAATTGCAACTCTTTACAGTTCTGAATGTTAATTATGCTTAATGACATAATTTGAATGACATTAGCTTAATCATCTTACATTTGTCATGAAAAAAGCATTAGTTAACGGGAAATTATGTCCTAAACATCCGGGTCCTAGTAATGATGTTCAACAAGCTCGTATTGTAATATAAAAACTATCCAAACATTATCCGCAGCTTATCCGCACAGGGCCTAAGTAATAGTGTTTTAATTTTGTTTTCCGAGATATTGATTTTCTGCTGACGTAATAAATTAGTATTTCTGCAATGTGGGAACAATCAGCAGGATTTCTGCATAAGTTAGCAATGTTTGTGGTGAACCAATTCATGTCATCAATATCCAGGCTAAGATAATAAGCATTCTCCATTGTCAACTGTGTCCAACATCCTGTACGGAATATGATCTCTGAGAAAGCACTGCCATTGGCCAACTTTTGGCCCAATGTACAGTGAGGACAAGGCGGCTTCGGTGGCGTAGTCGGTAGCATGCTGAGCTTCTATGCCCAAGGTTGCGGGTTCAAACCCGGCCGAAGTCGTCGGACTTTTTAAGAGCATTCAAAATCCCCCAGTATGCCTTCCTTTGGAGTGGAAGTAAAGCTGGCGGTACCATGTCATAGATTTATGGCTTGTAAAAGAACCTTCCACTAACTACACTTGTGTGAAGCCAAAATTTGTAGGTTAGATTTGATTAATGCTCTTACGTTCCAACGTTCGTCACCGGGAGCTGGTTGCGATGGCATGGAGTGAAGTTCACAGCTAGGTGTCGTGGACGGAAGCATTTGGTAGCGAAAGTAAGAACTATTTGAAATTATCGTCTGAAGACCTTGCTTGAATTAAAAACAGATACACACACTAATACAGCCATCACAATTAACACCGGTTATCAGACAGATTCTACTCACACCCAAAGTACACGGGGCTACATGACCGCGTTGTCGCAGCCCCTAAACTAAAGAAACAAACAACCAACAGTGAGGATCAGCCCTATAGAACGGAGCCTTGGATGCGCCACCTGACGAGCAAGGCACTGGTGCTAGCAGCAGCATAGCGCCCAACTATTTTAACACATTTACACATTTTAACGAATTTATTAATCATATTTACTTACATAAATTTCAGAGTAGTTGTTTCTAATGTTGTCCTTTATTTTCTAAACACTCTTTGCACCAAAGTAGGAAGTTTTGGTACACTTGCTATAATTCAACCTCACTGATATTTCGGTTGGATGGTTCCTCAGTTTAGGGGCTGCGACAACGCGGTCATGTAGCCCCGTGTACTTTGGGTGTGTGTAGGATCTGTCTGATAACCGGTGTTAATTGTAATGACTGTATCAGTGTGTGTTATCTGTCTTTAATTCAAGTAAGGACTGCAGACATTCGATTTTCAAGTAGTTCCAACTTTTACTACCAAACACCACCGTCAACGACCAACTAGTTCTGAACTTTGTTACTAGATGCCACTGCATTCTGCTCCTGGCGACGAACGTTGGTACCTAAGAGCGTTAGTCAAATATAATCTATAATTTCAATTTAGCTTCACACAAGTGTAATTAGTGAAAGGTTCTTTATCAAGCCATAAATCTATGACATGGGACCCCCGGCATTACTTTTCCTCCGAAGGAAGGCATAATAAGGCATTTTTAACGCTCTTAAAAAGTCCGATGACTTCGGCCGGGTTTGAACCCGTGACCTTGGGCATAGAAGCTCAGCATCACTGATAGTTGGTATCGGTGCAGTTATGTCGTTCTCGAGAGCCTTCAGAGTACGTGAATTGTTTCTGTATAGGCCTACCTTTTGTTCGAGGTTCCCGCATAAGTAAAAATCGTACGGCACTCAAAAGAACGAACATATTATTTGGAAGACTTCTTCTTTAGAAGATAAGTTTCCACTAACAAAATTCAATGTTTTGTTCCATACCTAACCATGTTCACGTGATACGACGTAGGCTACAGTACTCCACAGCAAGTCTTAATTATCACAACTAAGGTATATTGCCTCGTTTGTTCTGCCGTAATACACCACAAATTAAAATAGAAGTTTGATGTTTGATCGTTGGTTGTTGCGTATTTTAAGGTCTGCGACATCCTGGTCCTATAGCGGTAGCCCCTTGTATTTGGGTGTGGAATTTCTGTGATAACCTGTGTTAATGTGATGACACATGGCATTGTCATATTAGCCATTTTACCAGACAATTAAAATGCGTTTTAAAATGCTGTGCACTCTATCTTCAGGAAAGAATTCATTATGAAAATCGACAGAAACCCCTATTCATGCCAAAATGGCAGTTGAAAAGGTAAAAGAAGTAGGAGATTTCTGCTACTTAGGATGCAAAATAACCAGTGATGGACAAAGCAAAGAGGATAGACTGTAAAAAGTAGGTTGGTTCAGACAAGGAAAGCATTTCTTCAGAAAATGAATCTGCCGACATCGAATATAGATTAAGGTATTAGGAGGATATTTTTGAAAGAGTTTGTCTGGAGCGTTGTGCTCTATGGAAGTGAAACTTGGACTGTTGGTGCAGCAGAAAAGAGGAGAATTGAAGCGTTTGAAATTTGGTGTTAGGCCTACAGGAGAATGATGAAGATCAGACAGGTAGATAGGGTTACAAACGAAGAGGTGTTAAGACGATAGGGAGAGGAGAGATGTTCCTGGCGACTGCTAATAAAGAGAGGAGGTAGGTTGGTAGGACACTTACTAAGACACCCAGGAATAGCAAACTTAGTTATGGAAGGACGGATCGAGGGCAAGAACCGTCGAGTTGGACCAAGGTGAGAATGTGTTAAACAGATAGTTTCGAATGTAGGGTGTGGTTGCTATATACAGATAAAATGATTAGGTCAGGACAGGGAGGCATGGCGAGTTGCATCAATACCAGTCAAATGCCAAAACACATTGTGATGGCTGTACCAGAGTGTGTATATGTAAACTGGGGATAGAACTGGGAAGAAGGCGGCCGTGGCCTTAAGTTTAGGAACCATCCCAGCATTTGCCAGGAGATGAAGTGGTGGTAGGGGGGAGAGGGGTACGAAAAACCACATCCAGGGTGGCTTAAATGGGAATCGAACCCTCCTCTTCTCAATTTAACCTCACGAGGCTGAGTGTACCCCGTTCCAGCCCTCACAACAGAGTTAAATTTTCTTGTAAGAGCTGGGAATGGAATCTAGACTTCCGGGGCGACAGCCAAGAACGCTAACCACTACACTACGAGGTGGTCTTCCAATAATTTTGGTTTGTTAGTTCCTCAGTTTAGGGGCTGCTACAACGCGGTCATGTAGCCCCGTGTACTTTGGGTGTGTGTAGAATCTGTCTGATAACCGGTGTTAATTGAGATGGCTGTAATAGTGTGTGTTATCTGTTTTTAATTCAAGTAAGGACTGCAGACATTGAATTTTCAAATAGTTCCTACTTTTGCCGCCAAACGCCACCGTCAACGACTACTGGTTCTTAACTTGGTTACTAGGTTCCACCGCAGTCGGCTACTGGAACCTAAGAGCGTTGTTTAAATTTAACCTATAATTTAGCTTCACATAAGTGTAATTAGTGGAAGGTTCTTTAACATGCCATAAATTTATGACATGGGACCGCTGGCTTTACTTCCCCTCCAAAGGAGGGATTTTTAACGCTCTTAAAAAATCCGATGACTATGGCCAGGTTTGAACGCGCGATCTTGTGCACAGCAGTATAGCATGCTACCAAGTACGTCACCGAAGCCGTCTTAATCAAAGTAATGACTGCAGACATTGAATTTTCACCAACGCCACCGTCAACGACTACTGGTTCTGAACTTGGTTACTAGATGTCTGACTCCTGGCGACGAATGTTGGAACCTAAGAGCGTTAGTCAAATTTAACCTATAATTTAGCTTCCCCTGCGAAGGAAGGCATACTGAGGGATTTCTAACTTTCTTAAAAAATCGGATTACTTCGGCCGGGTTTGAACCCGCGATCTTGGGCATAGAAGCTCAACATGCTACCAACTACGCCACCGAAGCTGCCTCCATTACTCTGCTTTTAGCCTAATAATGGTCTACCCTGTCCTGATCACATTCTGCGACTAAATAAGTAACTATTTTCGCGAGAAAGGTAAACTACAAATGGAAGAGTTTCCATTAATATTTTCGTGCGCCGTATTTCTCGGCTGTGAGACAGATAATTGTAATATCGTGGAGAGCTGAAGAATGTTGTCTCCTGTCTCTCCCTCTCTCTCTCTCTCTCCCTCGAGACTAGAAGGTGCCTTCCTTCTTTCTCTAAAATATGGAGGAGTCGAACAAAAGCTTTGCATTCCACTCTAGTGTCTACAGAATACCTCGGACACACCCTAGCGAAAAGAAACACGAACTTTAAGTAAACAGAGGGGCGAAAAAATATTGACTCTCTAACAACTCGCTGGAACGTAGCCGCTCGCGTTAAGTCACACTGCAAAGCGGAGCTGAAAGTCTGGAGATCGAAGGTTCGAATCCCGATAAGTTACTGACGGCGGCCATCCTGGTTGTGTTGTTCTCCCGGTGGTTTCCACAATTCCTCAGGGCAATGGCAAGTCGCGGTACATCTAACACAAACAAGGAAGGAGAAGAAAGATTGTGGTTTAAAGTGACCGTTAATCTCGCGATCATGAGTCACGGGACCTCCTTTTTACGTGGAATCCGAACCACAGGAGATGGCATTTCACTTTGATAATCTCACATGCATTGACTGGGAATCGAACCCGGTCTGCCTTGGTGAGAGGCAGACAGCTTGACCACTGAGCCACCACGCCCCTCTACCCCAAACAGAACCCTAATTAATACAAGAAGGAAGGAAGATAGGGAAAGGAAGTAGGAAGAAACAAATCATGGAAAGTAGGAAAGCCGTGAGTAAGGAATGAAAGAAAGAAAGAAAGAAAGAAAGAAAGAAAGAAAGAAAGAAAGAAGAAATTGAGGAAAGATGGGAAGAAAGAAGAATGATAAAAGGAATCAAAGGACAAAGATGGAAATATGGAAAGATGAAAGGAGTTAGAAGTAGTGAAGAACGGAAGTAAGAAAAGATGTTCAAAGAAACAAGGGGAACAAGTAAAGAAAAAGGAAGGGAGCAAGACGGAAGAAGAAAGGAAAGACGCAAGAGAGGAAGTGAGGTCAGGTGGAAAGGAAGAAAGAATCAAGAATAAAAGGAAGTAAGAAAATATGGGAGAAAGGGAGGAAGTTAGGAAAGAAGAAAGAAAGGAACTACGAAGAGAAAGAAAGTAGTATGAAAAAAGAAGTAGGGGAGAAAGAAAGGACAGAAGAAAACAATCATGGAAGATGATAGGGAGTAAAGAAATAAGGAAAAAGAAGAAATAATGGAAAGAACGTAAAAAGAAAGAAAGCATCTGTGAAAGAAAGGAGGAAACACGGAAATAAGGAAAGCAAGTGACAGGAAGTGTGGAGAGAGAGAAAGGAAGAAATAAAGGCTTAAAGATTAGTAAGGAAAGAAGTAGGGCCTACAGTAAGTACTGTAGGCTACATGAGAAAGAAAGGAATTAAGGAAAGGCATAAAAAATAAAAAAGGAAGATTGTAGTTTTACGTGACCGTGAATCTTGTGATTATGAGCCACGGGACCTCCTTTTTACGTGGAATCCGAACCACAGGACATGGCATTTCACATCGAAAATCTCACATGCATTGACCGGGAACCGAACCCGGACCGCCTTAGTGAGAGGCATACAGCTAGACCGCTGAGCCACCACGCCCCCTGCATAAAAAATAAAGAATGAGTGAATGAAGAAAGGAAGTAGGGAAGGAAGATCGGAAGTAAAGAAAGAATAAAGTAAGCGGGGAATGAATGAATGAATGAATGAATGAATGAATGTAGAAAGGAAGTAGGGAAGGAAAATAGGAAGTAAAGAAAGAAGAAAGTAAGCGGGAAAGGAAGTTATTAGTTATTGTTGTTTTAAGGGGCGGAACTACGAGGTCATCTGCCCCAAACGGGAAAGGAAGATAGGAAGTAAAGAAAGAATGAATGGAGAAAGGAAGTTGGGAAGGAAACTAGGAAGTAAAGAAAGAAGAAAGAAAGTAGGGAAGGAAGATAGGAAGTAAAGAAAGAATGAATGAAGAAAGGAAATAGGGAAGGAAAATTGGAAGTAAGGATGATGATGATGATGATGATGATGATGATAATTGTTGTTTAAAGAGGCCTAACATCTAGGTTATCGGCCCCTGAAGAAAGGAATTAGGGAAGGAAGATCAGAAGTAAAGAATGAATGAAGAAAGTAAGTTGGGAAGGAAAATAGGAAGTAAAGAAAGAAGAAAGGAAGTAGGGAAGGAAGATCGGAAGTAAAGAATGAATAAAGAAAGGAAGCTGGGAATGAAAATAGGAAGTAAAGAAAGAAGAAAGGAAGTAGGGAAGGAAGATAGGAAGTAAAGAAAGAAAGAAAGAAAGAAAGAAAGAAAGAAAGAGGGAAAGAAAGAAAGGAAGGAAGCTTAGCCTATATTTGACAGTCTAGCGATTGTAAAGCACAAGCCTTTTTTAACGTTGAATCAGAACCACCAAAGATACATGCATTAACCAGGAACTGAACCCGGTCACAATACATAAATTCAACAAACATGCAAGTGCGCGGGACTGATCCAAGAACCTGAACAATGGGAACGACTGTAGCGCATCGTTCCGTGTGCGCCTTGCCGCCTCCCATGAATAAATATGTATTTTGAAATGGTGTCAACATCATCTCGTCTTGAGAACACTGCACTGTATTATTTTTCAAAGCTGTTCTCACGTCAGCCTCGCATGTTACCGTCAACATGGCGCACGAATACTTCAACTAAAACCTACAATGGACGCCTCCACGGGGAATTCCCTGCCTGTGTGACAGGTTGCCAGACAGCGCCTGCCCGGGGAATACCACATTATACACGCGCTGACGAACTTATCGCGGGAAATACAATCCACCTGACAGAATACAGACAGGGTTCTCTCTAATCTCAGCGTAAATACAGCAACGGGAGAACCCTTACATTTCAGAGGCGGCTTGAGGTCAAACCCACATGAGGTTCGAGAATCTAAAGCCCTGTGTACTTGGTGTGGATATGGAATATTGTCTGGTAACTTGCATTATCGTGATGGCAGTAATAGCGAGTGTATTTGTAATTAGTTGGTTAGTTCCTCAGTTTAGGTGCTGTGACAACGCGGACATATAGCCCCGTGTACTTTGGGTGTGTGTAGAATCTGTTTAATAACCGGTGTTAATTGTCATGGCTGTATTAGTATGTGTTATCTGTAATTCAGGTAAGGACTGCAGACGATCAATTTCAAGTAGTTCCTACTTTTGCTACTAAATGCTACCGTCAACGACACCTATCAGTGAACTTGGCTACTAGATGTCACCGCATCCGGCACCTGGCGACAAACGTTGGAACGTAATAGAGTGATATTCAAATCTAACGTTCACATTTAGATTCACACAATTGTAGTTAGTGGAAGGTTCTTTTACATTCCATAAATCTATGACATGGGCCCGCCGGCTTTACTTCCCCTCCGAAGGAAGGCATACTGAGGGATTTTAACGCTCTTAAAAAATCTGACGACTTCGTCTGGGTTTGACCCCGCGATCTTGGGCATAGAAGCTTAGCATGCTACCAACTACGCCACCGAAGCCGCGTATTTGTATCTCAGATGAGTATTGGAAAGGAGGCAGCCGTGGCCTTAAGATAGGAACCATCCATGCATTTGCCTTGAGTAAAAGTGGGAAGAAAGAAGAAGGGCTTACCGCTGGTTTGCACCGCGAAAGAGGCGGTCCTGAACCGAAGTTTACATGCGGTAGGGCGGCCAGTCCCTTTCCGCTCCTCTTTCCCTTTCCCCGTCAATAACACGTGGTGCCCCATAACCGGTCACCAGAACCCAATGTTGGTTGACTGCGAAGATCTCACACGCCGTTCCAACCCTCAAACTTTTACACAGATGACAGCCTCAGTCATTGTTCTCCTCTCCGTAGACTTATGTGGACACTATACTCCGTCACCGCTCTGTCCCGAAGGTTCCATTTTCTAGGATCAACATGTGCTAGTACGTTCAGGGGCAATCACTTCTTAAATACGCAATAATACTGTAGTAGTATTCAGTGACCAACTAGTGGTGTAGCGGCTAGCATTCTTGGCTGACCGCCCAAGGGGCTCACATCTAGTGGGATGTGGGTTGGAGACCACGAGACCCCAGCTGAATCCGGCATTGCTACCACTTACATGTGCCAGGCTCCTCTCTGTAATCTTTCCTGTCGGCCTCTCTTGGTCAACTCTTATTCTCTTCCACCCCCGATGGTATTAGGGTATCCGAGGCCAAGGTCGTCTCTTCCTTTCCCGCCTTAATTTTCCCTTGTCTCATCTTACCTGATACCCTCATTCTTTGAGGGGTCAGCCTTCTTTTTCTTTTCATGTTATCTCCTGCCTTTTGCACAAGGCCCTCAAGGAGGCAGGATGTATGTAGCCCCACCACTTCTGGTGCACCCTGGATATTGCTACACCCTCAGGGGCTCACGGCTGGTGAGTTCGGGAGTTTACGACCACGAGGGATTCCTGAGCTGGGTCCGTTTTGTCCCCTTTTCCACTGACTTTGGGGCGGGCCCTCCCCTCTTTCCCTTTCCTATC
This sequence comes from Meconema thalassinum, assembly GCA_946902985.2. NCBI lineage: Eukaryota > Metazoa > Arthropoda > Insecta > Orthoptera > Tettigoniidae > Meconema > Meconema thalassinum. The sequence goes on from OX336398.1 coordinate 125,716,487, forward strand.
TGACTTTCATGGCTCTCCTTCCTTCCAAGTCCCTCAATCCTCATTCTTCGAGGGTTGAGGGCATTCTTTTCTTCCTGTCCTTTATTTGCCTTATCCTTTATTTGTTTGTCATTTCTTCTTCTAGTTTGTAAGTCTGTAGTTAGTATTAGTTAGCCTATAGTTTTCATTCTCATCTCATCTTTCACTATCACCCAAACCTTGATGGGCCGATAACCTAGATGTTAGGCCCCTTAAAACAACAATCATCATAATCATCATCTTGGCTGTCACCCCGGAGGTCAGGGTTCAATTCCCGAGTTTGCCAAGAAATCTAATTCTGGTCCTAAGTTTGGAACGGGGTACACCCAGCCTCGAGAGGTAAAGCTGAGAAGAGGTGAGTTCGATTCCCACCTCAGCTCATGCTGAAAGTGATTTTCTGTGGCTTTCCAATTCTACTCAGGCGAATACCGGGATGGTTCCTAAATTAAGGCCACGGCCGTCTCCTCCCCAATCCTAATCTGAATTATAAATACACCCACTAGGCAAATACGGCCATCAAAATAACACAGGTCATCAGACAAAATTACACTCACCCAAATGACCACCATGTGCAAGGCTTTGAAATTAAACAACAGCAACAACTAGCATGCATTCATTTGCATTATATTTAGGGGTAGATGACCTCAGTGTTTCGCCCCTTCCATCACCACAACTCAACACGTAATACAGGGTCATTATCTATGTGCGCCCCGATAAGCACGGCAAGCTAATCCGGCGTTGACTGGTGCAGATCACGAGCGCGCAAACCCGGTTCAGCCGCTGGTTGGCGCGCACTTTCACACCTTTACCAAACATGTACAATAATGTGTACTTACAGAGCTCATAGGCGATGCTGAAAATTTCCTTCCTCTCTTATAACACACACTTAACATCTTCTGATGAAAGAATGTCTGTCAACTCTTTTATTATTTACGGAACCTGTTAACTTTAATCGTTTAGCGAGCCTCCTAATTGTATTGGCATTAGACACAGGTCTTCCTGGAAACTTGATTCGAAATTTTCGTCTCGTTTCAGAACATGACTTTCTGCTTTTCATATCCGAATTATGGATAAACACACGTTCGCACAATGTGAATTGGTGTCTAGGCATGACCAACAATCACAGTTATCACAATACTCACTAAACGTGCAACACTAACGTCTAACCTTTGCAGATACACGTCCATTTGAATGGCAAAACACGTGTGAACTAACGATATGAGTCAGCGGAGCGTGCTAAGCACCGACTGAAACGCGTGCGCGTGCCCGCATTCTGCGCCTGTCACACCCGGCTTACCTTGCCGTGTTTATCGGGGCACACGTAGATGATGAACCTGTACCAGAGAAACTAGCCTAAGTGAATAAAATTGAACCTACCGTACACTCTTCCTTATTGTTGCTCAGGTTCCAGAGTAATCTGCAAAGAAAGCAAAATGAACATTAGACAACCTTCCGCACACATTCTAATGCAGTGTCCGCGTCGTGGCGTAGTGGCTAGCAGGCTCTGCTGACACCACGGAGGCCCGGGTTCGATACTCGGCTCTGCCAATAAATTTAATTCTGGTGTGAGGGCAGGAACGGGGTACACTCAGCCTCATGAGACAAAACTGAGGAGAGGTGGGTTATATTCCTACCTCAGCCTTCCTTAAAGTGGTTTTCCGTGGTTTCCCACTTCTACTCCAGGCAAATCGAAGTGTGATACCTAACCTAAGGCCTCGGCCGCTTTCTACCCAAATCTTACCTCATTTACAAGAGGACTACTTCTTCGACGACATCAAAATACAGTTTTACCTACCAAACACCAAAGCCTATGAGAATGCACGCCGAACCTTAAACGAGAACGAAATGCCATTTGGTCAGACTTTTACTCCATAATGACGGAAGAATGGAAGCTAATTAGGGGCTATGACACGTAATCACACGTTACGCCACCCATGGATTTCACTGCAGATTCTGCACAACTATGAATTTCCACCAACCGAACGAAGACTGTGTATGTGACCTGTGCAACGAACATTGTGAAAGGTTCCACGCACAAAACTGCAAAATGAGGACAACCTCAATAATAAGACTGATATTAGCATACGGTAATTGATCATTTGTACAAATATGTCTTTACACATTGTGCGCTTTTCTTTTAATAATAATTCACAAATACACACACACTGGTACAGATTTCACCGTAACACAGGTTATCAGATTCATTCTACACTCACTCAAGTACACGGCGCTACATGACCACGATGTCACAAAGCCCGTAAATAAAAAGAGGGAGATATTATACACCGTTGGGAAGGAACGTGTTACTTATAACGCCGAGAACGCTAGCCACTACACCATGACGTGATCGGTCACAACGTAAGGTCCGAAAATTAAGGATTTTTTTCTGAGCATATTTTGGACAAAATTTAAAAAATTGAGCGTGAATGAATGGTCCTTGGCCTCGTTTATTCATTGATTCATGTATTCTTTCATTCATTTATTGATCTATTTATTGATTTATTCATTCAGTCAATTATTTATTTATTGATTGATTTATTTATTCATTCACGCATTCATTTATTGAATTAGTCATTCATTTCATGATTTATTCATTCATTGATATTTTCATTCATTTATTGAATTATTCAGTCATTCATGTATTGATTTATTCATTCATTTATTTATGCATTTATTCATTGATTTATTCATTCATTGATTTATTGATTTATTCATTGATTTGTTGATTCATTCATTCATTTATGCATTCATTCCTTCATTGATTTATTCATTGATTTATTGATTTATTCATTCATTTATTTATGCATTAATTCATTGATTTTTTCATTCATTTATTGAATTATTCAGTCATTCATGTATTGATTTATTCATTCATTTATTTATGCATTCATTCATTGATTTATTCATTCATGCATTCATTCATTGATTTATTCATTCATTCATTTATTGATTTATTCATTCATTTAAGCATTCATTCATTCATTGATTTATTCATTAATTGATTTGTTGATTTATGCATTCATTCATTGATTCATTCCTTTATTGATTTATGCATTTATGCATTCATATATTTATTGATTTATTCATTCATACATTTATGCATTCATTCATTTATTCTTTCATTTCTTGATCTGTTTATTGATTTATTCATTCGGTCAATTATTGATTTATTTATTGATTTATTTATTCACTCATTCATTTATTGAATTATTCATTCATTTCGTGATTTATTCATTCATTTGTTCAATCATTGATTTATGCTTTCATTTATTTATGCATTCATTCATTGATTTATGCACTCATTTATTGAATTATTCAGTCATTCATGTATTGATTTATTCATTGATTTATTGATCTATGCATTCATTCATTTATTGATTTATTCATTCATTCGTTTATTTATGCATTCATTCATTGATTTATTGATTGATTCATTCATTTATTTATTGATTTATGCATTCATTTATGGATTTATTCATACATTCATTCATTTATTTATTTATCCATTTTACCGACGCCCAGTCCTTGGCGCTTAAGTTGAATGACTGGAGAGTTACAACTAACCGTTGCTTGTAACGACTCTACTTTATTCGTTATTTTTTGTAACCGTTCCTAGTACCGACATTGCTTGAGACCGTTAATGAACATTATCATACTAGTAACTATCTTTCTCTGCAATTCTGCTAATTGAAATGGCTGGCAAATGGTTCACACGTTTAGCAGACAAGCGTGCCGCTAAAAGGCGTGTTGAGTTGAGAGTTCTCTGTAATTACACTTTAATATGTGTTTGTTGTGTAGACCCCATAATTTTGAGTGCGGGTGAAAGCATAACGAATAGAATAAAAAGTGTGATCTCTTCTCCCTCAATAGCATGTAATGAATACGGATCGGGTTGGCACACGCCGCTACGCAGCGCTGCAGTCGATTTGAGATTGTTGATTTCCACATATGTTTATGTGCGATATAATAAGTATGAATCGGTCGGAGTGTTTTGGTGGTGTTCTGTGCAAACGTTTATTGATATACAAGTGCTTACACTATTACTTCATAGTATTAATACCTGAAATGCTATTGTAGGAAGTATTAACTGAAATGGAATTTAATTTCTTGTCGTGTGTTGACGTTATCTTCGTGTGTTAATTTAATGTTATTTAATGTAAGTAAACAGCAGTTTAGCCCTTACATTTTCATGAGTGCTTAATGTGAGTAATGAAGATGCCTTGCTGTTTTGCACCAAGATGCTGATCTGGCTATAGGGACTGTAAAGAGGTCAGACGGTTTTTCAAACCTCCTAAAGATAAGGAACGTTTTATCAAGTGCAAAGGGGCCATACCAGGGAAGGATAGGGAACTTACTGAAAAGTCCTACATCTGTGATGCTCACTTTTCAGAAGATTTAATTGTTAAATTTGACAAATTTGTGATAGGAAGTAGTACTTCTCCCAAGAACCAACTAGCGATTGAAAGACTATTCTGTTCCACATATATTTCCTAATTTGCCTAACTATTTGTCCAGTATGGTGTAAATAAGAATGCTCTTGATGCCATTAAAGATTACCGGTACTTCTGTGAAGAAAGGGATGAGAATATAACGATAATGAGTTTACCGTATTGCTGAAGGAGGCGTGATCAGTTTTAGGCAATAGCCTACTCTAAGAAGGAGTCATGACTGTGCCTTCTATGTCTGTTAAATGTTAAGTGCTTCTGAAATGATGGTAGTTTATTGAGTTTGGTGTTTGTGGAGTGAAATTTATGGGTATAATTGTTTTTTGTATTATTCTAAGGTAAAGTTGAAGGAGCCGTGATCGGTTTTAGGCAATAGCCTACTCTATCAAGGGGTCATGACTATGCCTTCTATGTCTGTTTAATGTTAAGTTCTTCTGAAACGATGGTAGTTTACTTATTTTGGTGTTTGTGGAGTGAAATTTATGGTTATTATTGAATTTTATAGTAATCTACGGTAAAGTTGATAGTTGCGTTCGTACGTATTTTTGGCTGTGTTGCAAGTCTGTTAAGGGAATTTAAAATGTGTAACAATGTGAAGAAATCCTTTCTGCTAGCGAGGTTAATTTTTCCGTTCTTTTTTTTTTTTAATTTACCGATAGCTGGAAAAACTAATTGCATTTTGAACTTGCTCTCTGTCTTCGCTTATTGTCGAAACTGGACTATTACAGGAGACGACTTATTAAATTATAATTGGGCACAGTAAAGTAAGTGGAGATGTCGAACTTATTAAGCGCCTACGAGGATATCTTGCGGTGTTTTAACATGTAAAACAGGTCGCAAGGTTTTAAAAGTCTCGTAAGCGCCAATGCTAACTTACATCACAGATCGGAGCCAGCGCTGCGTTGTGGCGGACCAGGCGTACTAGGCCAGTGATATCACTTCTTATTCTATTCGTTATGGTGAAAGGATGAAGGAAGTATGTTGGTGAAGAATTCCTTTGCCCGGGAGAAACGACGAGGGAAGACTACTATAGACCGGTCCACTTTAATTGGAGATCAGATAAGGCGCGCCTGGCGGGAGAGGAATGTACTAATTTGCAGGTTCTCCCTTTCTCTCTCTCACTCTCGCGTGCCCTAACGCCTGCGTCTCTCTCTTCAAGGTTAGACTGGACAGAACCAGTTAAATGCATTCAAGAAGCGCGGTATAATACTGCATTCAGGTGAATCATATCGCGAAAACATGTACCTTCTAACTAGAGCTGGGGCAGATGACCTCGTAGTTCCGCCCCTAAAAACAACAATAACTAACTAACTAGGGCTACGGTAATATTTGTATTGAATAATTTCAGTAATCGACTAATCGAAACAACAATTACTGTAACTGCTACGAATAACGAACAATTGTGCTTTTTTATAGATTTATCGGTTGGTTGAATAGTTGATGATGGTGATGATGTTTTAAGGGGCCTAACTTCTGGTTTGGATGATAATGACTCGGTAGACGTGGGTTCGAGTCCCACCATCCGCCGTCCTTTCAATGGTTTCAGTGGTTTCCAATTTTCAACTCCAGGCAAATGCTGGGACGGTACCTTCTGACAGGCCACGGCCGCTTCCTTCCACATCCTTGCCCAGTTTCATTCACCATCATTATTTTCATCTCTCACCGGGTGAGTTAGCCGTGGTTGTTACGGCGTGGCTGCAGGTAGTCGCTCACATCAGGGAGGCTAGGAGATTCGAATCCCCCCCGTCGGCACCTTGAAGATGATTTTCTGTGGTTTCCCATCTTCCTTCCAGGCAAATGCCGGGGTTGGTCCCTAACTATAGGCCACAGCCGCTACCTTCCAATTCCTCGTCCTTACATTGAAACTTTCCTCCCCAGACAACACTCGCACACGCGTCGGTACTTGTAGCTTAACCGTCGGGTGGCCGCCTAGAAGCAGCTACAACCTGGCGAGCCGAACATGTCCTCGGACACTCCCGGCATAAAAGCCATACGCAAAAAAAACCAACTCATTTACGCCTCTCTTGAGTTTGGTGTCAGGAAGGGCATCCAGTCGTAAAAACCATCCGCGAGAAAAATACTTCCATCACATCTCATCCCTGACCCCGTTGGAAGGAGTAGACATAGGCTACACTTGAATGGCTATGTTGATCACTAGGGCTCGGCTGTTTAAGATCTGAAAATTGCAAGCAAATATGACCTTAAAAATGACGAAATATGACTCAAAAAAGACAAAATATAACCTGATAACGACTCATTTAAATATCGCCTTTTTTAAAATTCTTATTGTAAATCCAAGCAACAATCCCTTCGAGATTAAATTGTAAACTAAATGCTTTATTCCAATTTTCAATTTAATTTTCTGAATATACATGTTTAATTGGTTATTTACAGTCAATTTCTGGGCGGCTTCGGTGACGTAGTTGGTAGCATGCTGAGCTTCTAAATCCCTCAGTATGCCTTCCTTCGGAGGGGAAGTAAAGCCGGCAATCCCATGTCATAGATTTAGAGCATGTTAAAAAACCTTTCACTAATTACAATTGTGTGTAGCTAAATGTAAGTTAAATTTGACTAACGCTCTTAAGTTCCAACGTTCGTCGCCAGGAGCAGACTGCGGTGGCACCTAGTAACCAAGTTTACAGCTAGGTGTCGTTGATGATAGCATTTGGTAGCAAAATTAGGAACTACTTGAAACTGATCGTCTGTAGTCCTTACCTGAATTACAGATAACACACACTAATACAGCCATCACAATAATTAACACCGGTTATCAGACAGATTCTACATACACCCAAAGTACACGGGGCTACAAGACCGCGTTGTTGCAGCCCCTAAACTAAGGAACCAACCATCCAGTCTATTTCTGTAAACACTAGTTCCTGTTCAGTAAGTTGAGGATGATTGCACACCTACTGCTGCCGTCAAACTCACCGAAATATGACGTTCTTACCAAAAAATGCTCAAAATATGACCTAATGGTAAAAATGTTCGAAACATGCATTTATGTTCGACCCTGACTATTATATGTCAGAAAACTGTACTATAATGAGGCTAATTATAACACTATTTTTCATTATGAAACAGTTTCTCCCACCAATCAGAGCTCAAGAAACAGTTGTTTGACTAATTAGATAATTAGATGCGCTGAGTTCCACGGCCTTCTAATTTAAATTTCACTGCCTGGCCTAGTGTCATGGTAGGGTAATCGAGGAGGCCATGGTCAAATACAAGGTATTCTCTGCGTCCCATGTGCTCTGTTCAGTACATAAAACTGGCGAAATCTCGACAGATATTTATGAATATTTATGTTCGAACATAAAATTGTTACAATAATTATCGTCGAACATAAACAGTCGTATGCAACTCGCCTATAATGGTAATTAAGACACTCTTATGGAAATTATAAAACTCGCGTACGCTCGTTTTATAAACATACTCGTGTCTTAATTATTGCCATTATAGGCTCGTTGCATAATGTACTATTATATGACAAATAAAAACCACTGTATTGTGACGATAATCACTTGATTTGCTTTAGAATCCAATCGCGCACGAAAATAGAGGCAAAGAAAAAAAAATTTTCCTAAACATCCGAGCCCTAATGATCATTGCTACTGTGGGTGAGTGGTTATCGTATCGGACTATCAGCCTCCCCCCCAGCTTGCAGGTTCGCTCCTGGCCGTGTTAAGTGATATTTTTTTGAAAGGCGTCGAAAATCATGACACGCATGTCATACGATGTTGGCATGTTAAAGAACCCATTTGAATTCAGTAGGCCGTGTTCATAATGGAAAAAAATAATTTCGGGATTTTCCGTCAACACAAAGTTCCTCCTTTCTCCACTAGAAAGCGCTATAGTGCCAAGGAGCTTAGATATCAAACCTCCTTGACTTTGGTTGGTTGGTTCCTCAGTTTAGGGGCTGCGACAACGCGGTCATGTAGCCCCGTGTACTTTGGGTGTGTGTAGAATCTGTCTGATAACCGGTGTTAATTGTGATGACTGTATTAGTGTGTGTTATCAGTTTTTTTATTCAAGTAATGACTGCAGACTTTTGAATTTTTCAAATAGTTCCTAATTTTGCTGCCAAATGCCACCGTCAACGACTACTAGGTCAGAACTTAGCTACCAGACGCCACCGCAGTCGGCTCTTGGCAACGAACGTAGGAACTTAAGAGCATTGTTTACATTCTTAACCTATACAATTTAGTCTCACACAGGTGTAATTAGTGGAAGGTTCTTTAACATGCTATAAAACTATGACATGGGTTCGCCGGCTTTACTTCCCCTCCGCATACTGAGGGATTTTAACACTCTTAAAAAATCCGACGACTTCGGCCGGGTTTGAACCCGCGATCTTGGGCATAGAAGCTCAGCATGCTACCAACTACGCCACCGAAGCCACCGCTCCTCGACTTTCACAGCCGTCCATGGAACAACAAAATTGGACATGCAAGCTGCCCTCTGGGTCTCAATGCACTCAGCATCCGAGGCCATACGATATTATTATTATTATTATTATTATTGTAGTGTCAATTTCCTTGGTATGCCAACTTGTTTTGAGACATATAAACGTCAGGCTGTGGTAATAGGTTTCGTGCTAAATGGAGGATCAAATTGTAAGCGGAGCCAAGGTGAGCTGTGAAACAAGGTGAGTCCAGACCGCTAACAAGCGATAATTTGACTTGTGTACGCTCCTTGATGTTATCTTGTTTGCCCTCCAGGGGAGGGACACAACTCCTCTCGCATTCTTCAGTCCTGTCTAATGAACGTCTATATTTAGCGTCACAGACACGTCCTTAATACTGTCAAAACTTGTGGACAAAATAGGATACAGTGGCGTACTAGGATTTTCATCTGTTGGGGGATCAGCGGAGTCAAATCTCAACTAACTTAATTGCTGGTATATTGGCTTTCACGGCCGGTGAATTAAAACTCAGCAATTCTTCTAGGTTTGTGCCGTGTCTTGTGTGGGGTTTCGCCTAGGACACCAAGCTAGGCTCATCGGCGGGCTCTTGGTGTCCCCCCACAGGGGGTCCGGGCGGTGTGTCCCCCCCACAGGGGGTCCGGGCGGGGACACCAAGAGCCCGCCGATGAGCCTAGCTTGGTGTCCTAGGCGAAACCCCACACAAGACACGGCACAAACCTAGAAGAATTGCTGAGTTTTAATTCACCGGCCGTGAAAGCCAATATACCATCTTTTTGGAAGCCTTCATAGGGAGGTTATGGCTGCTTGAGCTTTTAGTTCTCGTAGTCAAGTGGTGCAGTTGCACCTTATATAAAGGGAGGTGGCGCGCAGTTCGTCACTCCTGTGGGGGTCCGGGCGGGGACACCAAGAGCCCGCCGATGAGCCTAGCTTGGTGTCCTAGGCGAAACCCCACACAAGACACGGCACAAACCTAGAAGAATTGCTGAGTTTTAACTTAATTGCGTTTTTGGTTGTGTGTTTGTATTTTACATTGTGTTTTCTGCTTTTGCTTATGAAGTTTGCTCTTTGCTTTGAGTTTTTTGTTTTGTATTTGGTTTCCTGCTTTTTGCTTTGATGTTTTTCGTTTGTTTTGTGTTTCTTTTCTGCTCTAGCCTTTGTTTTTGAATTCTGCTTTATGATTTGTGTCTTTTGTTTTTGGTTTTGTGTTTTTCTGCTTTTGAATGTCTTAGTCTCATTCATGGCTGTGATTATATGGAGGCTCAGGGCACAGTCAGTGCCTGTGGGTGTTGTGGAAGGTTCTACTCATAGGGTTAGTACTGCTGTACTGACTCAGTCAGGAAAGCAATAGCAAACTACCTCACTCCTCATCTTGCCTAGTACGCCACAACATAGCGCTGCCTTGGGTTTTGAGGGTTTCTACCACATAACCTATGGTGGTGCTTTTTGAGGATCCAACCAGCCTCCAGGCAGACTACCTAACAGACAGAGAGATTTTGCTTTGTATTTTTTGTTTTTGTTTTGTTTTGTTTTGTTTTGTTTTCTGCTTTTTCTTTTTGCTTTGTGCTTTTTGATTTTGTGTTTGTTTTGTGCTTTTACTTTTGAATTTTGCTTTGTGTTTTTGGTTTTGTGTTTGTTTTCTGCTTTTGCTTTCGAATTTTGGTTTTGGATTTGTGTTTTTTTGGTTTTAGTTATATGTGTGTTTTATGCTTTTGCTTTCTGTTTTAGTGACGTGTTTGTTTTTGCGTTTTGCTTTGTGCGGGACCAAAAATAAGGCAATCGATGAAAGTAAACCTACATGTTTTCATGTTTGATCTCGATAGCATTCGATACGTTTTATTTGCACCTCTAAATGCAAAAGCCCGGAAATGAACAGCAAATATTTGACACATGTAAAGATACATTTTCTCAAATTAGTAGACTAAGTATAAACGTACTGCACATAATCCAGTCGTTTGTCATCAATCCGGAAAATTGCCTTTATTTTAGTAAAAATCTCATCAAGTTACGTTTTTTTAAATAAATTATTTGGTTGTGGAGGGGATTGATCCCCTAACCAACCCTCGTAGTTTCGCCACTGACTCAGAAGATATTCAGTTTACGATCAATGTCTAGAGCAGGGTTTCCCAAACTTTTCTGACCATCGCCCACTTTCGAGATTTATAATTTTTTTTCGCCCACCTCATTTCAAAAAACGCACAAATCTTAAAATTACTAACACATACATTCAAAAACCTACATATAAGTTGAGAAATGGGGATTTTTACGGACTTTTTTTTCTCTTAATAGGTGTATAATGTTTATTTAGATATAGCCTAATTATGTACATTACAAATTTGCAAGTAATAGGTCTAAAAAAGGAATAACAATCAATGAAATGAATTAAAGAAAAATATAAAATTAAAACCAAAAGAATTTTTATATCTAATTAATTAAACCTATGTCTAATTAATGTAATTTGATAAGCTACTGTAGTTGTAAATAGATTAAAAAGGAAACATAATTTGATATAATGAAATTACTTGTTTTTACAGGCAAAAAATTCTCGGTGATATTGGACATATAAAAAACTGAATCATTTGCCCACCAATTTTTTCAAATCGTCCATCGAATTCACATTCTGTCAGTGTCGCCCACTGGCGTGCTAAAATCGCCCACTACTGGGCAAATTCGCCCAGTTTGAGAATCTCTGGTCTATAGGAACGTTTTTCCCTTCATTTGTTGCATACAACACAATGGTATAGGAAGCATTTCTTGAGGTAATTACGCATATTTTAAAGAGAGGGGGTGTGTAGAAAAATATTTTTATGTCTGCAAAAATAAGTAGCCTACATATTAGTAGCCTACTGTTTATTTAATCATTTCTTGTATACTGCAGAGGTGTGCAAGTCATTAGAATCAAATAAAATAATTTAAATCAGTCACAACTGTTTATTCAAAATCATTTTATTGAACAACAGCTGGCATCTTTCCTTACCCTACTTGGTAATTTTTTCTTCCCCGTGGACTTACACCTTTTCCCATACGGAATTACGTCTGGAAACTATCATAACAGGGTATTCCGAGGGACCCCCTGAGCTGGGTCCGTTTTCTATATTTTCATTGATTTTGGAATGTACCCTCTAAGTCAGGTGATTTCAATCTATGGTTCATGAATCTTTGAATAATTTAAAATCGGATCATCAATAAAAAAGACCCCTGCTCTAAATGCACACGAAAATAAGAGTAAAGGGTAATCAAAACAAAACTTGTGGCATTTTTGCACTAGCAAGGCTCCTCTGTTAGTGGAAATTGTAAAAGAATCATTTTACTTTGAGTTGGTTAAACATTTGAAGTAATATCAGTGCCTTGTAAACTTATTTAGTGCATGAAGCCGTAAAAAGTAAAAATGCAATTTTGGAAAACTGACGTCAAGTCTAATGATTTGCACACCTCTCTAACTTTTCTCTAAATATAGGTGAAAAGTTCCAGTATTTATGCAGTTATTGAGAAATAATTCTCAGACTACTGAGGTATTGGCACACTTGGAATGTTGGTTGGTTGGTTCCTTAGTTTAGGGGCTGCGACAACGCGGTCATGTAGCCCCGTGTACTTTGGGTGTGTGTAGAATCTGTATGATAACCGGTGTTAATTGTGATGCCTGTATTAATGTGCGTTTTTGTTCCTTAATTCAAGTAAGGATTGCATACTTTGAATTTTTCGAGTAGTTACTACTTTTGTCGCCAAACGCCACCGTTGACAACTACTAGTTCAGAACTTGGCTACTAGACGCCACCGCAGTCGGCTCCTGGCGACGAACGTAGGAACCTGAGCGTTCTTTACATTTTTAACCTAATTTAGCTTCACACAGGTGTAATTAGTTAAAGGTTCTTTAACATGCCATAAATCTATGACTTGGGACCGCCGGCTTTACTTCCTCTCCAAAGGAAGGCTGCTTCTTCTTGTTCTTCTTCTTCTTCTTCTTCTTCTTCTTCTTCTTCTTCTTCAAGTGCCTTGTCCTCCAAGAACATTGGTGATCAGTAGCATGATCTGCTGTTTGTCCATTGCTGTTCTAAACAGTGACACTGTATTAAGTCCAAACCACTGGCTTAAGTTCTTTAGCCAGGATATTCGTCTGCGTCCTGGACCCCTAATGCCATCAATCTTCCCTTGGATAATTAATTGCAAGAGGAAGGCATACTGAGGAATTTTTAACGCTCTTAAAAATCCGACGACTTCGGCCGGGTTTGAACCCGCGATCTTGGGCATAGAAACCTGGAATGCCTCCTAGCCAATATTCTAGTAATTTGATCAAATCATCTAATGATGACCTCGTGGTATAGCGTTCTTTGCTGTGGACCCTGAGGTCCGGGTTCGATTTAAGGCTCTGTCTTGAATTTGAATTCTAGTATGACGTTGGTTAGCCTCTACATAGCAGTTGAAAAGAGTAGTGACCTATAGGTTCGTTTCCTACTCTCGGCAATCGTAGAATAATGCAGGGTCAATATCTTTGTGGCCACGTGCGGAGCAAGTGGACCTCACAATACCCCGCCCCGCTGACTCATAGCGTTAGCTCACGCGTGTTTTGTCATTCATATGGTCGTGTATCTGCAAAGCTGAGACGTTAGTGTTGTACCTTTAGTGAGTATTGTTATTACTGTGATTGTTGGTCATGGCTAGACACCAATTCACATTGCGCGAACGTGTGTATATCCATAATTCGTACTTGAAAAGCTGGAACATCATGGGGGGCTGATGCCAACACACTACGTACGACTGCTTTAACACTTGTCTATCCTTCAGCAGAGTACTGCTCTTCGGTATGGATTAACAGCCACCACATTCATCTGGTGGATGTTCAGCTCCGTCACAGTATGCGTATAGTTACTGGAACATTGCTTTCGACTCCAGTTCGGTGGCTACCAGTGTTGTGCAACATACCACCTCCTCACATCAGAAGACAAACACATCTTGTTCATCTGTGGTCAAGAATGCTCAAGAACACAACACTCCCAATTCATGAGGATGTGAGTCAACTAGGATCATCCAGGCTGAAGTCCCGCAAACCTGCATGTAAAACTACCATGGAACTGACAACCAAGCACTTCAATCTTAAAGACACTTGGCGGAATGAGTGGACTTCTTCCCTACCACATGGCATTTTAAAAATCGCAAATCCAACTGTGAAACTAAATGGTTTCACGTTTCCTAGGAATGTTTGGTGTAGACTTAACCGCATCAGGTGTGGCTTGGGAAGAACCGCTTCGGTTCTTTATAAATGGGGTTGGAGAGATTCTCCACACTGTGATTGTGCTGACATCCCACAATCAATGAAACACATTGTGGTGGATTGTCTTCTCCGTGCCTTCCCTGGTAGTTTGGAGGACCTGCACTCAGCTACTCCAGAGGCGGTTTGTTGGCTCAACAGATTAGATGTACCGTAAAAACTCCATTATCCGTCATCGTCGGGACCGTGGTTGTGACGGTTGAGCGAATAGACGGATAACAGAACACTGTATTATTCCTCCAAAACATGACATCAATCAATTATATTATAGACAGATATCACTCTGACAGTATTGTAATGTATTTCGGAGTGAAAAGAAATTACACACGATTGTAATAGCAAATAAAACTATTTATTACATGATGAAACATCCGTACAGTAGCAACAAATGTGGCAAAATAATGTACAGTAATATAAACTTACAGGTGAAATAGTTCATGTAGCTTGAAAATAGTCAATCATTTTATTCTGCCTCTTTTGATGCTTGAGCTTTCACTGCGGCAATATTTCGTATTTTTCGGAGCAGTAGTGTCTGCGTTGCATTGGCCTCTTCTTGACTTTCAAACCATTCTATACACTTGGACAACATTGTTTCAGTCTCTGAGTGGCTAATAGTTTGTTTTCGTCATGGTTTGAACACTCTTCTTCTTCTTCTTCTTCTTCTTCTTCTTCTTCTGTGGCACTTATGCTGGCAAAAATTTCGTCATCACTCAAAATTTGAAACCCCCCGTTCACTCTGTCACTTTGTTATTGCAGTATTATTAAGCTATTACAGCAATGACGGTTAACAGAAACTGACGGTTTAAAGAGTGACGGATAAACGAAGTTTTACTGTAAAAGTGTAACTTTCAGTGTGAGCATACTGTGTCTGTTGTTGTTGGAACTGTATACTGTATTTTTCTTCCTGTGTTGTGTAGCATCATACGCCAAATAAATGAACATAAAAAGCAGAAAGTCATATTTTGAAACAAGAAGAAAATTTCGAATCAAGTTTCCAGGTAGACCTGTGCCTTATGCCAGTACAATTAGGAAGCTCGGTGAACAATTCAAGAAAACATTCACTCACTCACTCCTCAGTTCGTTGGCTTCTCTGCGACGTGCCGCTCTCACAATCTGCCTCCATTTCCTCCTATCCAGCGCAGTATTCTCTCATCCAGTAATACCCATTTGTCTGCAGTCAGAGGTCACCTCTTCTTGCCATCTACTCCTAGGTCTTCCAGGGGGTCTCGAGCCTTCGATCTTCTTCTCATACACCTGGCGAACTATTCTGGCAGCGTCCATTCTGATAACATGCCCTGCCCATTGCAGCCGTTTCGCTTTCATGACGTTCACTACCCTGGGTTGATCAGCTAACTTGTACAGCTCATGATTTGATCTGAGAACCCATCTTTGTGTTTCCTGGTCAAAAATGGGGCCGAAAATTTTTCTATATATCTTGTTTTCGAAGACTGTAAGTTGGTGTTCCTCCCTTTTGGTCACACTCCATGTTTCGGCTCCGTATAGCAGTACTGGCCTGATGATCGTTTTGTATAGTTTTAGTTTTGTTTTCCTGGTCAAAAGTTTGGAGGAAAGTAATTTATGCAGGGAAAAGTAAACTTTGTTTGCATTCCGTAATCTAAACAGAAAACAGGCTCCGTAAATAATAAAAGAGTTAACAGATAACGTTGTGTTCTTACAGAACAAAAATTAGATGAGATTGTTGTCCATTCTTTCATCAGAAGATGTCAGGTGTGTGTTACAAGAGAGGGAGGACATTTTCAGCATCGACTATGAGCACTGTAAGTACACATTATTGAACATGTTTGGTAAAAGTGTAAAAGTACGCGCCAACCACCAACTGAACCGTATACACACGCCCGCGATCAGCGCCAGTCAACGCAGGCTTAGCTTGCCGTGTTTACCGGGGCGCACAAAGATAATGACCCTGTAGTTATCTGTGTTTCTCCGAAGTAAAGTTAGATCGCGGGTAAAAACAGCTGTTTATTTTTTAATCCAAGAGCCATTAAGCATTAAACATGAAAGAAGAATATTTTATCTCATGGAATATTAAATTGCAGTTAAAGACTCTGTCCTCTGGAGAGGCCTTGAGGGGAGAAAGTAATTAGGATGACTAATTTATTATTTGTCCGCTTAGCGCTTCAGCTCGGCATAGATTAGCATCTTAATGAGAACAGCACTGACCACGAGAAGCTAAACAAGTAGCTGAATCCTCCCGGACAAATAAGGTATTTGCCTTGCCTTCAAATGTTGGCAGAAAAAGGTTCCTCTTTCGCCTACTGAAGAACCATTAAAATACATTTTTGGCTTTCCTGGGCTGACGAATCATAAAATACTCCCAGCTTTCTAGTAATAGCCCACCCACCGTACATAAGCCAACCGTAGGTCTAATAAAACAAAAGTAAAGTAAAAAAAAAAAAGCAGAAAGTGAAGAAATACGTAAAAAAATATAGTGGCAAAAGTCCTCGTTTTCCGTCCCTTAACCCTTTACAGAGCAAAACTATTTTTTTAATTTCATGTGTTTTTAAATTTTAATTTACCGTATTTTAATTATTATAATTATTAATAATGTTATTTTTTGTTTCTCAAATTTTATTGTTTATAGGCCTGAGTAGCCTGGATGATCCTAGTTGACTCACATCCTCATGAATTGGGAGTGTTGTGTTCTTGAGCATTCTTGACCACAGATGAACAAGATGTGTTTTTCTTCTGATGTGAGGAGGTGGTGGTATGTTGCTCAACACTGAGAGCCACCGAACTGGAGTCGAAAGCAATGTTCCAAAGCAAAGAGGGTATAAAAAGTAGGTTGGCTCAGACAAAGAAAGCATTTCTACAAAAAAGGAATCTGCTGACATCGAATATAGATTTAGGTATTAGGAAGTCATTTTTGAAAGCCTTTGTCTGGAGCGTGGCGCTCTATGGAAGTGAAACTTGGACTATTGGTGCAGCAGAAAAGAGAAGAATTGAAGCATTTGAAATGTGGTGTTACAGGAGAATGATGAAGATCAGATGGGTAGATAGGGTTACAAACGAAGAGGTATTAAGACGAGTGGGAGAGGAGAGATGCTTCTGGCGACTGCTAATGAAGAGAAGAGATAGGTTGGTAGGACACATACTAAGACGCCCAGGAATAGCAAGCTTAGTTATGGAAGGAAGGGTCGAGGACAAGAACTGTAGGGGTAGACCAAGGTTAGAATATGTTAAACAGATTGCCTCGGATGTAGGGTGTGGTAGCTATGTAGAGATGAAACGATTAGCTCAGGACAGGGAGGCATGGAGAGCTGCATCAAACCAGTCAAAAGACTGAAGACTCAAACAACAACAGGCCTATTTATTTTTAATTTTCAATTCATGTTCTTATGTACATTTAGTTTTGAACTTTTTATTGAATTAATTAATTAACTAATTTCGAATTGAATTTTACAATTATTTCCACAATTCTTTTATAGTTGTGTTTATTAATTTCATTTTTATATTTCTTTTATTGTTAGAATTTTATTGTGGTGTTTGAAGCCATATTTTCAGTGTTGCCTAAGTAAACAGAAGAAATCAAGACTAATCTCAATAATCCTTGTATACAAGTGTGTGGATCAGTAAAACCTGGTGCAAAAACTGTGGATGTTCTTGCCAATTGCAATCCTCTAATGGAAAAGGACAATTATGTAGTAATTGTGACAGGGACAAACGATGTTGCTGCTAATGAAGGTAACAAATTAGTCAGGAGTTTAAAAGGTAAGCTCTCATTAATGAATAATTCACGAGTAATTGTTGTTAATGTACCTTATAGACATGATCTTATGAAGGAATCTTGTGTTAATATGGCTGTAAGTGAAACTAATGCTCAAATTCATAGCTTATGTAAACATTTAAAAAATTGTGAAGTTATTGATATTTCGAAATTTAGCAGAGAAATGTTTACTAAGCATGGCTTGCACCTTAACCACAAAGGGAAAGAAGCACTAGGAAGGGAAATTGCTTGCATTATCAGGAGGGAGATTAGCGATGTCTCAAAATTGAGAAAAGCTATACCTCTTACCTGGCCTTTGCAGGGAAACGTGCTAGGAAACTCGGATCCTTAAACCAGAAACCTTGTAAAAAGATCCGAGTTGAAAATAATGTTACAGACAAATTAGTAATTTTGAATGAACTTACTAGAGATGTAAATATCACTGAAAACAAATCTGATGAGCTATCTTCACAAGTTTTGAAAGAGCTTAATATATTTCATATCAATTTACAATCTATAAGAAATAAGTTAGGTGAACTAGAAATCTTACTCAATTCCCTTTCAATAGATATATTGTGTGTAAATGAACATTGGCTTGTGAAGGAAGAGGTTGGTCTTTATATTCCATCTGGGTATGAGGTAATGACTAGCTTTTGTAGAAAAAATAAATCAAACGGAGGTGTTGCTATATTCAAGAAAGTAACTACAAACATGGACAGTATAATAATGGATTTAAATGATTTCTGTATAGAACAGCTCTTTGAAGTAGCTGGGGTAAAGTTTACAAGAGCTAAATTTATTATTATTTCCTTATATCGTACACCTGATTCGGATGTCCAGGCCTTCATAAACATATGGGAAAGGTTTGCCTGTTACTTAGCAAAATTCCAAAAGTATAAAATATATTGTTTAGGGGATATTAACATAAATGTATTAATTGAATCACTGGCAAAGAAACAATTCTGTAACATTTTAAAATCTTTTGATTTTTATCTGATCAATAACCAACCAACTAGAAAGAAGTCTTGTTTAGATAACATTATTACTAATGTGCCAACAAATGGTTATAATTTTGGTGTTACAAAACCTCTCTTGTCTGACCATAGTGGCCTCTGGCTAACATTTCAAATTGATACAGGACACTTCCCAGAAAATAGTCAAGTCAAGTATATTAGGATGTTGAGCGACAATAACTTTCTCAGATTAAGGCACGAGTTGACCAGCAGGGATTTGGAAAACATAATTGTGAGCTATAACAATGTTTCTGAAGTAGCTGATAAGTTTATGAATATAATACACACTTCCTTAAATAAATGCTGCCCAATTAAGAAAAAAATAATTAACACTCCAGATCAAAAACAAAGTAAAAATAATACCAAATGGTATACGCCTTACCTTGATGTTATTAGGAAGCTAAAGATCATGTATTACACTAAAGCAAAGAAAGGAGACCCACAGGATATAGAAAACTATAATCACATAAAAAAATTATATCGGGGGGAAATTAAAGCAGCAAAAAAGAGAGCGAATGATGAGTTCATTAATAATGCAAAGAATAAATGTAAAGCTGCTTGGTTAATCATAAACAAGGAACTGGGTAAAAATAAAAGTAAGGACTCTACACCAATAACACCAAATGTGTTAAATGAATATTTTATAAATTCTGTTGAAAATATGGTCAAAAGTTTGGAATATGAAAATCATCATACAAAGTTTATGGAGAAGTTGGAAAACCATAAGGTAGATGAAAATCCCACACCATCCTTCAGATGGAGACAAATAACATATGAGAAGGTTCTAAAAATAGTTTCAGAACTAAACAATTCAAAATGTGAGGATTATTATGGAATGTCGAATTTTATTCTAAAACAAATAATAGACATCATAGTATTACCTTTAACTTATCTAATAAACTGGATATTTACTACTGGAGTTTTTCCAGAGTGTCTGAAAATCACCATCACAATTCCAGTCCATAAAAAAGGAGATATGATGGACCCCAGTAACTATAGGCCAATCTCAATTGTCCCAATTATTTCCAAAATAATAGAACAGTGTATGAAAGAACAATTATCAGCATTCTTTGAGGAGCACAAGTTGTTTAATAGTACCCAATTTGGTTTCAGAACTGGTAAGTCAACGGTTCAAGCTGTTGAAGCTGTTGTTGATGAAGTGATTGCTGGATTTGAATCTCAACTTATTACATCTGTCACACTCTTAGACCTAAGTAAAGCTTTCGATTCTGTGGATCATAATATATTAATTCAAAAACTTCACTATTATGGAGTCAAAGATTGTGAATTATCATTAATTACCTCCTATCTCCACAAGAGAAGGCAAATAGTTGTAATAGACAACCAAAAATCTGCTCCGCTCATTGTAAATACAGGTGTAGCCCAAGGTTCAGTCATTGGAGCCTTTTTCTTCCTGGTTTATATAAACGACATTGTTAGTAATATAAATGCCAAGTCAATACTGTATGCTGATGACATCACTGTAATAACAAGTGATAGAGACCTAACTTGCCTTGAAGAGAAAAGAAACAAATTATTAGGTGAATCAACTTCTTGGCTAAAAGTAAACAAACTATTTCTAAACAGTAACAAAACAGAAGAAATCTATTTTCACTTAGTCAAATTGGCTTCAAGTAGTCATGAATGCAGCTCTGTTAAGTTGTTGGGAATCCATTTAGACTCTAAATTAAACTGGGACATTCACACACAAAAATTATGTACAAAATTAGCACGAGTCTTATTTTTATTGCGAAGACTCAAACAATCAGTTAGTGCTAATCAGATGATTCTCGCATACTATGCATTTTTCCATTCACATTTAACTTATGGTATAATATTGTGGGGAAACTCAACAGGGGCGCAAGATGTTTTCAGATGGCAGAAGAAGGCAATAAGATGTCTACAAGGCAAGCCTAGTACAGAATCCTGCAGAAATCACTTCCAAGAACTTGGAATTATGACTCTTACATCAATATACATATTCCATAGCTTAGTGTATATTAAAGAAAATCTAAGTGTATATAAAAATCGAAGGGATGTGCATTCACACACCACAAGATTAAGAAACCAGCTAGATACACCTCATGTCAGGTTAAAGAAAACACAAGACCACTACAAATACTATGGAATTAAAATCTTCAACAAACTACCCACACAACTACAGCAGGAGTCTATAAACATTTTCAAAGCATCCATTAAGCGATGGCTCATTAACAGCAGTATTTACACTTTGGTCGAATTTGAAGAGAAAATTACACTCTGCCCAGATGGACTATAGAAGATCAACTTCTTCTTACTGTATTCGTGTTATTTTATTCTTATCTTATTTTATAGAATTCAGTAAGCTGGTAATAATACTTGTAATATATTATACATAACTTTGTGATTTTATTGTAAATTGAAAATGTATTTTTAACAATGTGACGTAGTCTAATACAACGATAAGTTGTTAAATGACAATAAATATTGATTGATATTGATTGAACAAGAGTTTAGTGCTGACTGAAAAGCACTAAACTCTTGTTAGAATTTTATTTTTCTGATTTTCATTTCTGTCTTTATATTTTATTTTTACACTTTAATATTGTCAATGTTTTTAGTTTTTTTTTTAATTTTATGCAACTCATTACGTCAAGTAGATTTTTTTGGGGGTCAATTTTACCCTCCCGGTTGGTGGTTCCCACGGACTCAGCGAGGGAACTCACCACTACCGCCTTTCCAGGCAGTGTCCTAGAGCTGGGAAGACTATGTCGGATTGGATACATGGGAAGGGAAGGGAAGATTGGGATGGATAGGCAAGGAAGAGGGAAGGAGGCGGCCGTGGCCTTACAGTAGTTACCATCCCGGCATTTGCCCGAAGACGAAGTGGGAAACCACGCACGGAAAAAACCCTCTATTCATTTGGACCACCCGAGGCTGAGTAGACCCCGTTCCAGTCCTCATACAAATTTTCAAATTTCGTTGCAGAGCAGAGAATCGAACCCAGGACCTCCGGGTCGGCAGCTAACCATGCTGACCGCTACGCTACGGAGGTGACACGTCAAGTAGATACGTAGGTATATTTGATTTTTAGAATTACTAGTACTTCGGCATGAACATTCTCCGAAATTTGGCTTCTTAAAGATTCAACTATCAGCATCTTTGAAAGCATAAACTGTTCTTATGACAGGTGGTTAATATAGAGACCACTAAGCAACAATAACTAACTAAACAAATAAATAAATTACAATGAATAAATGCATGAATGGATAAAGAATAGCAAACAAATAATTAAATAAATACATAATAATAATATAATAATTATAATAATAATAATAATAATAATACAATCGACTGTCTAGCCTTTGCAGATGATCTAGTGATCTTTTCAGATTCCATTGATACGGCAGAAGAACAACTTAACCAACTGAAAAATCAAGCACTGAAGGCTGGGCTTCAAATCTCCTTTGAGAAGACACATTTCATGACAAACATAAAATCAGCGCCCAGGGAACTGGAGGTCGGACTAGGAAAAGTTCAGAAGGCAGAAAAGTT
Source organism: Meconema thalassinum (assembly GCA_946902985.2). Classification (NCBI taxonomy): domain Eukaryota; kingdom Metazoa; phylum Arthropoda; class Insecta; order Orthoptera; family Tettigoniidae; genus Meconema; species Meconema thalassinum. The sequence continues at coordinate 125,738,910 of OX336398.1, forward strand.
TAAATACCTCGGTGAATGGATAGAGCCTAACATATCAGAGAAAGAAGCCTTCGTGTCACGCATTAATAAAATGGAAATGGCATACAACCTGACTACATCTACAATAAGAGATCGATATCCTTAAACGCCAAAATTAGACATTACTGCACTGTTATTCGACCAGAGACTCTAATAATGAACAAGAAAGGTCTAATGGAAAAACTAGAGGTGAAAAAAGGAAGATTTTGAGGAAAATCCTGGGTCCCATCAAAGAATACAGCGAGTACAGAAGGCGTCACAACCACGAATTATACAAGCACGTGGAGAAGATCAGTGACACGATTCGAAAAAGAAGGATTGCCTTTTATAGCCACGTGACACGAATGAGCCCAGGCAGGATATCAAAACGGATATTGACGTACTTTCAAGATAAGAAAACCAAAGGGGCATGGTTTACGGAAGTTGAGAAAGATCTACGTGAAATGGAAATTTCCCCTAAAGATATCCAGGAGCGTCTTCCACTTCAGGAAAAACTACGTACGCACAAAGGTTTCCAGGAAAAGCCGAAGCTGAAGACAGGGAAGGTGTGGTCCCAAGAGAGAAAAGAACAACACCGGAGACTAATGTGGGAACACTGGGCCGTAGTTAGAGCTCGGAAGAAGAGACAGTTGAACTGACGTGGTCCTTAGTTGGCCGAATCGAAGAAAGAAGAAGAAGAATAATATCGTATCCTAGGGTACCGGGTGCAAGCTTTGTTATTTGACACCCAGTGGGTAGCTTGCATGTCGAATTTTGTTGTTCCTTGAAGCACTATGAAAGTCAAGCAGTTTATATATCTAAGCTCCTTGAACACTATAGCGCTTTCTAGTAGAGAAATGAGGAACTTTGTGTTGGCGGAAACTCCCAAGATTAATGTTGCCATTATGAACACGATCTACTGAATTCAATATGACATGCGTGTCGTAATTTTTGCCACCTTTCAAAAATCACTTACCACGGCCAGGAGTGAATCTGCAAGCTTGGGGTTAGTAGACCGACACATTAACCACTCACCCACCGTGGCAAGCAAATAAATAAATGGATCGAACAGAAGCAGGAGATAATTAAATGTAATCGTAACAAATTATGGACTATAAGAAACCCCGTTACTTGTAATTGGTTATTCTCTTTACTATAATGGGTGAGCCACGTGCCAAGCCCTCGTGAAGAATACGGAAGAGAGCCCCTTCCTCGCCTTTTCTGTGAATTGCTAACCAAACACAAAGGAAGCACACTCCCACACACGGAACTGTCAATATTAGAGTCTTGGTAGAGCCGCAAGAACACAAAAGGGCCATTGTCTCTTCCCACCACATATGACATGGCCAGGTTTAGTACATACAGTATGCCATGTGCAAGTTAACACAAGGAAGTTTCCAAAAATAAGTCAATAAGAGTTTTCAAGGGTGACATATTCCCTCTAATGTTCAAATACTCCGCCAGGGAGAAGGACGAGAGCATAGCATCGTTATGATGCCATTACTAGGGCAGGGATTTCTATGTAATTACATATTGTTAGCCTACTTTCATTTATGAAAAATAGTACATTATGCAACGAGCCTATAATGGCAATAATTAAGACACAATTGCCATGCGAGTGTCTTAATTACCATTACAGGCGAGTTGCATACGACGGTTTATGTTCGACGATAATTATAACTTTATTATATGTTTTAACATACTAGCCTCCGTGGCTTCAGCGGCAGCACGCCGGCCTCTCACCGCTGGGTCCGTGGTTCAAATCCCGGTCACTCCATGTGGGATCTGTGCAGGACAAAACGGAGGCAGACAGGTTTTTCTCCCGGTACTCCCTGTCAAAATTTCATTCCAGCAACACTCTCCACTATCATTTCATTTCATCTGTCATTCATTTAATCATTGTCCCAGAGGAGTGCGTCAGGCCTCGGCAGCCGGCACAGTTCATATCCTCGCGCTAGATGGGGGCTTCATTCATTCCATTCCTGACCCGGTCGAAGACTGGAAGCAGGCTGTGGATTTTCATTTTTCAGATATTTTAACATAAATATACTTATGAGATCACCTTTTGTTCGTGTGTGTGTGGGACCGTGCCCCCCCCCCCTCAACTTCTTAATGGCTGGAGCGATTTCAATGAAACTCATTAAGGTCATAGTACTATTTCGGCCAACCTCGACCGTGCCCTTCAAATTGTGTTACGTCTCACCAATCCAAACCTGAACTAGGTTGGTTGGTTGGTTGGTTCTTAAGTTTAGGGGCTGCGACAACGCGGTCATGTAGCCCCGTGTACTTTGGGTGTGTGTAGAATCTGTCTGAAAACCGGTGTTAATTGTGATGACTGTATTAGTGTGTTTTATCTGTTTTTCTTTAATTTAAGTACATACTGCAACTTAGAATTTTTCAAAAATAGTTCCTACTTTTGCCGCCAAGCACCACCCTCAAAGACTACTAGGCCAAGTTCAGAACTTAGCTACTAGACGACACCGCCGTCGGCTCTTGACAACGAACATAGAAACCTAAGAGCGTTGTTTACATTCTTAACCTATCCAATTTAGCTTCACACAGGTGTAATTAGTGGAAGGTTTTTTAACATACCATAAATCTATGACATGGGACCGCCGGCTTTACTTCCCCTCCGAAGGAAGGCATACTGAGGGATTTTTAACGCTCTTAGAAATCCGACGGCTTCGGCCAGGTTTGAACCCGCTATCTTGGGCATAGAAGCTCAGCATGCTACCGACTACGTCACCGAAGCCGCTAAACCTGAACTAGAAGACATATACCTTGAGTTGGCGAACACCTGTTGCTATGGTAACCACCGGAAATCCTTAGCGGTACTTTGTCCCCTAGCCCTATAGCACATTTATGTAGTAGTATACCGAGCTTAAGGGGGTAATGTATTTGGTGCTGGAGCGCAAACCATTCTGTTGTGAGTGGCGGTCATATTCAGCCTTGGGAGAGTGAAGGCACGACCTGTAATCCGATCGAGCATACTCTAGCAATCAATGGCATTCCTCGGTAAACAACTTCGCAATGGCCATTCCATTCTCTAACGCGTATGGCCGGGCATTGCCCTATCCCACAGAATAAACATTGGTATGGTGGAATAGTAGTTGAAGCATTCAAATATCTCGGATCAAAAACAGCAGACACTAAAACATCCATGGAAATCCAGGAAAGGATAGCAAATGGGAACCGATGCTTTTACGCCTCGCATAATAGTACATTATGCAACGAGCCTATAATGGCAATAATTAAGACACGAGCATGTTTATGAAACGAGCGAGCGAGTTCTATAATTTCCATACGAGTGTCTTAATTACCATTATAGCCGAGTTGCATACGACTGTTTATGTTCGACGATAAATATAACTTTATTTAATTTAATTTTATGTTCGAACAGAAGTATTCCTCAATATCTGTCGAGATTCAGTCACTTGAATTTAGTGATCGGAGTGCAAGCACCGAGTTTGATCTCTGTGCTTTACAAGTTCTCTGACCGACGCATGTGCTCTGCCTGCTAGGCAATCCCATATGTTTACAGCCTGCCGATCTGCACCGGCATTCACTCAAACTGTCACCGAAGTTGTATGAAAGAATGCCCTGTGTAGAAATTGGAGTTGGGGATATTAAGGTACAGTGCTATTTCTTTTCTCATATTCGCAAGTTTATTTGCGCGAACATATGGGACGGTACAATTTCCATGTCGGTAATTTATATAGAAGGATGCTGTGGGCGTATATTCATAAATTTCTTGCATATGTCATAGTATTTTCTTATTGCCTTAAACGTTCGTGCTGATTTTGTCATTGTGTTTGCCATTATAATTACAGTGGTTGATCGGATATCTTTTACATTATCAACTTTCAAATCATGTAATTCATGTCCGACATGTTGGATTCTGTGTTCAAGTGCGAAGCTATCAAGTACCTAATTGGTCACACATCATACATCTTGAGCTCTGATTGGTTGGAGAAACTGTATCATAATGAAAACTTGTACTATAATGAGCCTCATTATTATACAGTTTTCTGACATATAATATTTACATTTCGACATCGTCGAACATAAGCAAGCCTCCGTGGCTTAGGCGGCAGCATGCCGGCCTCTCACCGCTGGGTCCGTGGTTCAAATCCCGGTCACTCCATGTGAGATCTGTGCTGGACAAAACGGAGGCAGACAGGTTTTTCTCCGGGTACTCCGGTTTTCCCTGTTAAAATTTCATTCCAGCAACACTCTCCACTATCATTTCATTTCATCTGTCATTCATTTAATCATTGCCCCAGAGGAGTGCGTCAGGTCTCGGCAGCCGGCCCAGTTCATATCCTCGCCGCTAGATGGGGGCTTCATTCATTCCATTCCTGACCCGATCGGAGACTGGAAGCAGGCTGTGGATTTTAATTTTTCATCGTCGAACATAATATGTTAAAATCCAGGAACAACAGCAGTAAGATAATAAATAATAATGTTATTGGTTTTACGTCCCTTTTAACTACTGCGGCTTTTAGAGACGCCAACGTGCCGGAATTTTGCCCCGAAGGTGATCTTTAACTTGCCAGGGAATCTACTGACACGGCTCACTCACATTTGCGCACCCCAACTGCCAATTATTGACCTCTCAGTATGCCTTCTTTAGGAGGGGAAGTAGCCTAAAGCCGGCGGTCCCATGTCATAGATTTATGGCCTGCAAAAGAACCTTCCACTAAAATTGGTAGTGTGTAGACAAAATTTGTAGCTTATAATATAATATAATATAAAATCGTATGGCCCCGGGTGCCGGGTGCAAGCTTTGTTATTTGACACCCAAAGTGTAGCTTGCATGTCGAATGTCGTTGTTCCTTGAAGCACTAGAAAGGAAGAAGGAGGTTAGATATCTAAGCTCCTTGAAGACTATAGCGCTTTCTAGTAGAGAAATAAGGAACTTTGTGTTGGCGGAAACTCACGAGAGTAATTTTGCCATTATGAACACGGCATACTGAATTCAAATTGGATTCTTTGTCATGCAAACATCGTATGACATGATGTCGTAATTTTTTCGCCTTTCATAAATCACTTACCACGGCCAGGAGCGAACCTGCAAGCTTGAGGTTAGTAGACCGACATGTTGACCACTCACCCACTATTTGGTTATAACGCAACTATCATAAGAAGGATATATGAACGAAACTACTTGTTAGTAACGACTTCTATCTAGTGTGTAAAATTTAATTTGTGTGTGAAATTTTCATTTTATTTTAAATCAACTTTTGTAAGAATATCCATTTCACTTTGTTGTTGTTGTTTTCAGTCTTATGACTGGTTTGAGGCAGCTCTTCATGCCCCCTGTCCTGAGCTAATCGTTTCATCTCTATATAGCTTAGCTGCCACACCCTACATCCGAGGCAATCTGTTTAACATATTCTAACCTTGGTCTACCCCTACAGTTCTTGTCCTCGACCCTTCCTTCCATAACTAAGCTTGCAATTCCTGGGTGTCTTAGTATGTGTCCTACCAACCTATTTCTTCTCTTCATTAGCAGTCAACAGAAACATCTCTCCTCTCCCACTCGTCTTAATACCTCTTCCTTTGTAACCCTATGTACCCATCTGATCTTCATCATTCTCCTGTAACACCACATTTCAAACGCTTCAATTCTCCTCTTTTCTGCTGCACCAATAGTCCAAGTATCACTTCCATAGAGTGCCACAAAGGCTTTCAATAATGACCTCCTAATACTTAAATCTATATTCGAAGTCAACAGATTCCTTTTTTGTAGAAATGCTTTCCTTGCCTGAAACAACCTACTTTTTATATCATCTTTGCTTCGTCCATCACTGGTTAGTTTGCTTCCTAAGTAAGAGAAGTCTCTTACTTCCTTCCTTCGGTTTTATCATGTTAAAATATTAAACTATCAACGCTGATGGAGATATCATTGCCGTATCGAAACATGTAGGGTCTACGTTCAAATATATATTATTAAAAATCATTTCCTAGTATTGACATATGACCTCTATATTCCAGTATATTTGAACTGTACTCAGTTGTCAATTGCATTTTTGAAATTCTTGCTAGGACTGTCAGCACTAACCTTGGGGCTCACATCTAGTGTGACTGAGTTGGCGATCACGGGGCCCCAGCTGAGTCCGGCATCGCTTCCACTTACTTGTGCCGGGCTCCTCTCCGTCTTCTTTCCTGTCGACCTCACTTGGTCAACTCTTGTTCTCTTCCAACCCCGACGGTATTAGGGTATCCGAGGCCTAGGGAGTCTCTTCCTTTCCCGCCTTAATTGGCCCTTGACTCATCTTTCCTAATACCCTCCTTCTGGGAGGGGTCAGCCATCCTTTCCTTTTCATGATATCTCCTGACTTCTGCTCAAGGCCCTCAAGCAGGCAGGGTGTATGTAGCCCCACCACTTCTGGTGCACCCTAGATAATGCTACACCCTCAAGGGCTCATTGCTGGTGAGCTTGGGCTTGGCGATCCCGAGGAATTCCTGAGCTGGGTCCGTTTTGTCCCCTTTTGCCTCTGATCTTGGGGCGAGCCCTCTTCTCTTTCCTTTTTCTATCTGCCTTTCATGGCTCTCCTTCCTACCGAGTCCCTCAATCCTCATTCTTCGAGGGTTGAGGGCATTTATTTTCTTCCTGTCCTTTATTTGCCTTATCCTTTATTTGTTTACCATTTCTTCTTCTAGTCTGTAAGTCTGTAGTTAGTATTAGTTATAATTTCCATTCTCATCCCATCTCATCTTTCACTATCAACCAGACCATTAGGGACCGATAACCTAGATGTTAGGCCCCTTGAAACAGCAATTATCATCATCATCATCAACTAACCTTGGAACAGCCAGGTATATTGCGGGCGTAGACCGCGGTTACAGACACAATAAGTACCGACAAGAAAACATTGAACCGATATCTCAATTACGCGGCGATCCAAGCACATTAATGGTAGTTTAGTTATACAGTAGTAACCTATAAAGCTAAGTAATTGAATGCTCCTGTTCTCTTTATTGCAGCGATTTGCCACCCAAGTTTCATAGCAAAAATACTGGTAAATTACTTACACTTGTTGTGTTTATTATTTATGTTAAGTGACTCTGAAATGTCTTATTGCACAAGCTACTTTCCAATTTTTAGCCTACTTTTCACATTTTATGAAAATTAGGAAAAAGTAGTCTTATGAGATTGAACCGTGCAAATGTGTGTCTGTCTGTGTGTTGCCCCCTATCAACTCCTAAACGGCTGCAGGTATCTAAATCAAATTTGGTATTAGTAAAGAGCAATGCCTGAATATTGGAAGGCCACATTTGAAAATGACGTCATTGATGCCAACTGCTGAAAAATCACAATTGAAAATTGAGGTCTATGTTGGATATCTTGGAAGATATGCATGGGAATTGTTCCAAAATTGACACTCATATAGACAATATTAAATCAAACCAATTTACAGGAGCTCATACATGAGAATAATGCCAACATGATTCTATGTTTGCTGATAGGTCCAATCTTTAAATGCATGCAGCATCCATACTATCAATTGGATTTCAACCAAATTTAGTATGTGATTTTCGCACCGGAGCAGATATGAATGTGCATTTTTTAAAAGTGTCAACACGCTGCCAACTGTTGAAAAATGCACTCTATACATTTTTTCCTATCTCAATATATCAGAAAGTATGCAGGCCAACCGTTCTAAAGTTTCCACACATATAGTAACTGCAAATCTAGGTTAATTTTCAGCAACCGATATACGACAGTGCTGTCAACATGATTCTACGCGTGCTGATAGGTTTAATGTTGAATCACATGTAACTTTCATTCTAATAAATGAAGTTTTTTCAAATTGGCACATACTGTATATACAGGGTCTTTCGTATAAAATAAGAACGGCAAGCGGCAGTTTTGTTATTCGCTGCTGCGGTGGCCTTGGCCGAGCTTGTGGCGCGCCACGGCCCCCTGCTTTAAGCGTGTGTACATCCTGTATGAAATATTACCTTATAAAAGATGCTGGAAGTGTCGTGCTTCCTGGGTTATACAGGCATTGTATCGGGTAACCACATTCTGGCTGACGCGAGTGAGTTCTGCCACTGTAATGTTGCCGATTTTAAATTTAATGCTTTCTATTGAGCACTGAGTCAGTAGTGTCAAACTTATTTACAATTACGTGAATCTGCTAGTGAAGGAAATTGCTGAACAAATGCATCACATACCCGCCGAGCCGACTCGTACTTAAAATAAGTTTTACATACAAAAATACGATGTTGTAATGATAACTGCCTCATGTTAACGTCTGAGTTTCAGACTGGCGACTGAACACCTGCTCGCTTATTGCAAGGTCAAGTACAGTATATGCGCCCTATGCGCGCGCTTTCAATACTACAGCAGGGGTCCGTGGCATGCCACAAGCTCGGCCAAGGTTACTGTAGCTGCGGATAACTAAGCCGCCGCTCGCCGTTCTTATTTTATATGAAAGACCCTGTAGATCATAATATTTCAATTTAAGTTTGAGCATCAAATCATGGCAGTGTAGCCAACATGATTGTACACATGCTGAAAAATTCAATATTTAAATACATGTAACGTGCATACTATCTATTGCATCTCAACCAAATTTTGCACGTGCATTGTGGATATTAAGAGATGGAACTAAGAATAGGCCTATATTTAGAGTCACCAGGTCTGCCAACTGTTGATATATGATCTCTATAATTTGAAAAAAAAAAAGTAGGCTCTTTAGTTCGTCATGGAACTACTTATTAATGTAGAAAACATATTTTCTTACCAAACGTAACACTAAGCAATGTCCTCTATTGCACCAAAGGTTAAGGGCTAAAGGGCCCGGATGGATTTCAAATCGTGAGTCTTGGAGAGCTCTATCAAACATAAAAAACGTAATTTCAAAAATCACATCCCGAAAGTTCCGGAAAGAAAGCCTAAAATCGCTTGTTTCTTTACTAGTTTTCTTTTTGATTTAAATCCTAGCCAAATTAACTTATTTACACAATTATTTCTCTAATGTGTTCCTTGCGCTCGTAGTGGTAGAAAAGGTAATCTGCTAATCAAATCAACCTGATATGGTTGAGATTCATTGACTCACACTAGCGCTCGTAGTGGTAGAATAGGCAAACTGCTAATTTAATCGACCAAATATCGTTGAGATTCATTGACTCACACTAGCGCTCGTAGCGGTAGAAGAGGTAAACTGCTAATCTAATCGACCCGATATGGTTGAGTTTCATTGACTCACACTAGCGCTCGTACTGGTAAAAACATAAACTGCTAATCTAATCAACCGGACATGGTTGAGTTTCATTGACTCACACTAGCGCTTTTAGTGGTGGAAAAGGCAAACTGCTATTCTAATCGACCGGATATGGTTGAGATTCATTGACTAACACTAGCGCTCGTAGTGCTAGAATAGGCAAACTGATAATCTAATCGAGCGGATATGGTTGAGTGATGACTCACACTAGCACTCGTAGTGGTAGAACATACAAATTGCCCATTTAATCGACCAGATATGGTTGAGTTTCATTGACACACTAGCGTTCCTAGTGGTAGAAAAGGTAAACTGCTAATCTAATCGACCAGATATGGTAGAGTTTCATTGACTCACACTAGCACTCGTAGTGGTGGAATAGGCAAATTGCCCATTTAATCAAACGGATATGGTTGAGTTTCATTGACTCACACTAGCACTGGTAGTGGTAGAAAAGGCAAATTGCCCATTTAATCAACCAGATATGGTTGAGTTTCATTGACTCACACTAGCACTCGTAGTGGTAGAAAAGGCAAATTGCCCATTTAATTAACCAGATATGGTTGAGTTTCATTGACCCACACTACGGCTTGTAGTGGTAGAAAAGGCAAACTGCTAATCTAATCGACCGGATATGGTTGAGTTTTGACTCACACTAGCACTTGTAGAGGTAGAGAATGCAAACTGCTAATCTAATCGACCAGATATGGTTGAGTTTCATTGAACCACACTAGGACTCGTTGTGGTCTTTCTTTTTCGTGTGGCCTCCAGAGAGGCCGAGTGCAGGTCTTTCTATTCGACGCCCGTGGGCGACCTGCGCGTCGGGATGAAGTTGAATGAAATTGGGCAAGGATGTGGAAGGAAGCGGCCGTGGCCTATCAGAAGGTACCGTCCCAGCATTTGCCTGGTGTTGAAAATGGGGAAACCACGGAAAACCATTTCAAGGACAGCCGACGGTGGGGCTCGAACCCACGCGTCTACCGAGTCAGCAGAGAGCTTGGCCCCATGAACTAACGCTGCGCTTTAGCCAGCGTAGCCACTGCTGTCGATACTCGTTGTGGTAGAAAAGGCAAACTGCCAATTTAATTGAACGGATACAGTTGAGTTTCATTGACTCATACTAGAGCTCGCAGTGGTAGAAAAGGCAAACTGCTAATCTAATCGACCGGGTATGGTTGAGTTCATTTTTCAATTACACCGTATGCATGGGTTCACTAACTGGAAATGTCAAGGCCTGTATAGAGCGCAGTGCTGCTGAAATCTAGTATGTCATACTGTTGTGGGCCATTTTGCACTTGGAATAGGAAGAATATAGGAGGTGATAAGGACAAGAAGTTATAACTATACCCATACATTTAGGAGAAAGTAGGCGAGGAGTGTTTTCAACTCAATAAGCTCAATTTTCAAAAGGCACGATCTTACCATAAACACCAAACTACGGCTCTCAGTTCTTTTGTATGGTGTAGAAACATGGTCCCTTACGAAGGCTACCACTGTTAGACTTGAAGCCTTTGAACTAGGGCTTTACAGAAGAAAACTGAGAATATCATGGATTCATAAAGTATCAAATCAGGAAGTTCTACGCCGAGTTGAAAAAAGACCAGAACTGATCAACATCATTAAGTGTCGTAAACTTCAGTACCTTGGTCACATTATGAGGAATCATAAAAGGTATGAGCTGCTTCAACTTATTCTACATGGAAAAATAGAAGGAAATAGATCGCCCGGCAGAAGGAGAATTTCCTGGCTCGACAACCTTAGAACCTTGTTCAACAAAAGCTCCGAAGAATTGTTCCGAATTGCCACAGATAAAGCCAGAATAGCCATGCTGATCGCCAGCGTCCGAAACGGACAGGCACGCTAAGAAGAGAAGAAGGCTATATGTTCTTTCCTGAACATCTTGTTTCTTTTCTCTAAGCAACTCTTTAAAAATAAGAGTTGAGTGTTCTTTTATCATTTCTTTTATAGTGTAATATAAATTGCGTTCTGGAAAGTGTTCGTAAGTGAGCTGACGCCATTTAATTTACGATGGGTGAAATAAGAGCCGGACTAGCACGCAATATCCTCAACTGAAGTCCTTGACCGCACCACTCGTATGTTGTTTGTTGTTCATTTTAGAGGCTAGGGTTGGCATGGTTATCAGCCCCGTGTAGTGGCAGCTGATGGGTTATTTACCCCGGGTGTAGCATTGACATTTGGTTTAATTGCTAACACTGCTGTGGATTACAAGAGATTTACTATTATTTTCCTGAAATGTTGAACGTATTAGAAATAATTTTTGAAAGCCTTTGTCTCTGCAAGTGTAACTTATACTGCTGGAGCAGCAGAAAAGACGAGACTAGAAGCGTTTGAAATGTGGTGTTACAGGAGATTGCTGAAGATCAGATGGGTATATAGAGTAACTTTTTATTTTATTTTTAGCTTATGGCTCTTAGTGCCGGGAGTGTCCGAGGACATGTTCGGCTCGCCAGTTTTGTAGCTGCTTCGAGGCGGACACCCAATGGGTGAGCTACAAGTACCGTTGCGTGTGAAGTGTTGTCTAGGGGGGAAAGTTTGAATGTAAGGACTAGGCGTTGGAAGGTAGCGGCTGTGGCCTATAGTTAGGGACCAACCCCGGCATTTGCCTGGAAGGATAATGGGAAACCACAGAAGACCATCTTCAAGGTTGCCGGCGGGGGGATTCAAACCCGCTCGCCTCCCGGATGTGAGAGACTGCCAGCAGTCACGCCGTAACGACCACGGCTAACTCATCCGGTATAGAGTAACTAATGAAAAGGTATTAAGATGATTCACATTTATGTTGTTTTCATCGTTAGTTTATCGCCTTAGGTTACCTGCGCCGCTTTACTACCTTATTTTATATCCCCACCGTCACTATTTAATGGTGATATGTTTAATAATCAACATATCTTATGGATTTATTGTCTTAAATTTATAGCTTTCATGAATGTAATATCCTTTCGTGATAAAACAGATTAGTGCAGAAACTGCAGCAGTTTATTGCCGTGTCTATTGCGTGGTTCGCATATTATTAATTATTATTTTCTTTAATTCCCTTTCAAGGTGAGCGTTAAAACACAATCAATTTTCTTGTTTATTTTCTGTCCCTTTCTTCTTTCTTCCCAAGAACCTCCCATAAATTCACTATGTTTCCTCTCTTCTGTTCACGACTTTCCTGTTTTTTTTTTTCATTGGGGGTTTGTTCAAATTTCTGTTTTCTGATTTTTTCTCTGTATATTTTCCTGTCTTTCATGTCTTCTGTACAGATGTTAAGTTTCTTGAGGTCTTCTACGGCAGTGTTTCCCAAACCTTTTTGTGTGTGTACAGGGCGCGGATCTAGAGTTTGGCTTTGGAGGGGGGGGGGGGGTCAGAGAATCGAAATTGTTAAGAAAAATTATATCACTAAAAACGCAATCACAAAATAATCAAATGTACAAAACCAGACCAATTTTTTTGCAAGCTACATGGATAGAAATTTGATGCGTTTAGCGCACCAAAAATATTCGTACAAATTGCAACGGCGTGTTTTGCGACTTTTACATGAAGCTTCGAGGAAAGTATCAAGGTACGTTACAGTTTCGGCAAGTCGAGTTGGTACCGACAAAGGGGGAAAGTCACAACTTAAATTGCCAACCAAGCTTGCAGTTAGGACGTCGGCAAAATTTTTTGGTGCGAAAAAAGCCCCAAATTCCTATCCGTGCATTGCTGCACATTCATCGTGACATCAATATAGACATCGATTCGGTAATCACAAGGTTTGGTAAACAAAATAGACGAGTTGATTTGGTTATATAAATAATAGTTTTTATATAACAGGTATGAAGTTGTAAATATGTACAGTTGTAACAGAACATAATATTGCAATAAAGATATTTTCAGTATTGAATAACCGACAGCAGTGGCTATGCTCGCTAAAGCGCAGCGTTAGGTCATGGGACCAAGCTCTCTGCTGACTCGGTAGACGCGTAGGTTCGAGCCCCACCGTCGACCGTCCTTGAAATGGTTTTCCGTGGTTTCCCATTTTCAACACCAGGCAAATGCTGGGACGGTACCTTCTGACAGGCCCCGGCCTCTTCCTTCCACATCCTTGCCCAGTTTCATTCATCTTCATCCATCCCATCTCTCATCCCGACGCGCAGGTCGCCCACGGGCGTCGACTTTAAAGACCTGCACTTGGCCTCTCAGGAGGCCACACGACAAAAAAAAGTGATGAATAAAATGAAAAAAAAACTGTTTTTCAGTTAAAATTCGTTAAGTTTTATTTGTCTGGTTCTTGTGTTTTCGTTTTTTGAGTTTGCAAAAAAAAATTGTCTCCCGTTTGGGAGGGGGGGGGGTCATGACTCCCGTGACCTCCCCCCCTATGAATCCGCGCCTGTGTGTGTACCACTTTAAGAAATGAGAATCTCTCGCGTACCACCTAATGGTTGGGAGATATAGTAACTACTGTATAACCCCACCACCACCACCACTACGTAGTAGACCAAAAGACGGATTGTAAATTGTGTTGGCTCGAGTCAGACTATTGGAGTTGAAGTTCAAATAATAAAAAGTGTGTCCAGTTGTTTTATAATTTATTACAATAAGTGTTCAATTCAAACATTCAGAAATGACACTGTACAACCAATATTAATAAAAGACTCTTAATAATTAAACATAAAAACCAAAGTTCAACTAACAACGTCAATGTAAAGGTTGGACTTGAAGATTCGAGGCCAACTTATGAATGTCTGGTTTATGATAGCTGAGTCTCAAACGAAGATCGTTTTCACTGTAAGGAGCCTATTCCGGTATTTATTCTTGAGATAAACAAGTGAAGAAAATGCAGTCTCATACAAGTACGAAGTAGTGAAAGGCAGTAAAAATCTAACTGCTTTGTCAGCTATGTCTGCACGCCTCTCAACCCAAAAGTTCACAAGAGCCAGTTTTGAAAAAGTTTGCCTTAGTTCTGTATCACAATTCAATTCATATAACTGCTCCTGGTCTTTGGCCTTAAAAGTCCTCCGGCAACATATCAATGTTTATTATTATATTTGTTCAGTCCCCAATGGAACACGTGGAACTATTAAATAGCACTGGAATTCTTCATCTTTTTGAACCACAGTTTGGGAAACGCTGTTCTACGGTTTCCTTTACCCAATTGGTTTTCAGTGTACTATCATAACTACATATATTAAAGATCTTTTTGGTCCTTCTGTCTTCGTTCATCCCATGTATGTGTCCATTAAATATTGCCCTTCGTATGTTGTTTGTAATCGTCTCTGTCTGGTGTATAGTTATATTGTCTGCCTTTTTTTAAGTCCATATTCCCTCTTTCTGAACTGGCCCGTAGATCTTTCTCAGTATTTTTCCCTCTTGTTTTTATAGTTCCTTGAGTTTTGTTCTTCCCTTGATTGCTGTCGTTTCTGAAGCGTATAAGACTTCTGGTAAGACTTATTTTATTATAGTGTCGTATTTAGTTAGTTATTTATCGTATGGCTTTTAGTGCCGGGAGTGTCCGAGTACATTTTCGGATCGCCAAAGTCTGTAGCTGCTTCCAGCGGACACCATTATTAGGGTGAGCTACAAGTTCCGTTCAATTTCAATTAATTCCAACTTTCGCTACCAGATATCAATGATACCTAGCGGTGAACGTTGGAACTTTGATAGTGCGTTCCGACGAAATCTAACCTAACAATTTAGCTTTACACAAGTTTAGTCTGTGAAAGGATCCTTTATATGCCATAAATCTATGACATGCGACCGCCGGCTTTATTTCCCCTCCGAAGGAAGGCATACTGAAGGATTTTTTAACGCTCTTAAAAAATCCGACGACTTGGGGACAGCAGTTCATCATGCTACCAACTACGCCACCGAAGTCGCTATATAGTGTCGTAATTTGGTATTGATGGAGATACTTTTTTGTTGTTGTTGTAGTGGTTCCATGTTTTCTGTAATTTTGTGATCCTTTCCTCATTGGATGTCAAGTTCAGTTCTGTTTTCTGTATAATCTCTCCCGGGTATTTTTCAAGTATTTCTACTCGTAACTCAAATTTTCGATAAATCTAAGTGGTTTTTACTTCCGAAAGCACTTCGAGATATGATATGATTTCATATACCGTACGTTTGAAATGGCGTATTCAGATGAAATTTTCACTTTTTATGTAGATTTCATTAAAAAACTACGTATTGCAAGGGATAATGAAACCTTGCTGGCTACAGTACCAAATGCGACTTCCAGAAAATTCCGGAACATTTCGACATATCTTCGCGTTTCACATCCCTCAGACCCCAAAACCACCGCCAGTTCAAAAGTTTATATATAATTTATATATCTACCACTATGTTGTGGACACGATAACTAACGTCATTTTCCACCAATCACTTTGAAATGTATACACAAATTTATAACCATTCAATATCTCGGTCAAGTTCGTTAATGGGCAAAATCGGAGCCTCTTTCGAAAACTTGAAAAATCGCAACCACTTTCTTAATGAAAATACACAGCCTGCTTGCAGTCGACCGACTGGGTCAGGGAATGGAATAAATGAACCCCCCCACCATCTAGCGGTGAGGATATGAATTGTGCCGGCTGCCGAAGCCTATCGCACTCCCCTGAGGCAATGATTAAATGAATGACAGGTGAAATGATAGTGGAGAGTGTTGCTGGGATGAAATAGGTGACAGGGAAAACCGGAGTACCCGGAGAAAAACCTGTCTGTCTCAGTTTTGTCCAGCACAAATCTCACATGGTGTGACCGGGATTTGAACCACTGATCCAGTGGTGAGATGCCGGCGTGCTGCTGCCTAAGTCACAGAGGCTTTGTGCTTTCTTAATAATTATGTGAAAAAATAGCATCCATTCAAAGTTTGTACTATTATTATTCTTCGGATAAGGGCCAAAAACTTATCTCAGTCAAGTTCTCTGATAGCGCCTGCCATTGACTAAAAGGGTGGGAAATAAGGAGTTTTGAGAGAAAAATAAAAATCATACCTCCCTCAATTGGCACAATCGCAAAACCGATTAAAATGATCAATAGCCCTCTAACAATTTCCTGAAAATTTTGTCTGAAAGGATTTTTTATATGGCCCACCGTTACGCCAGGATCTGATGATGATCACTTGACGATCGACACATGTCACCCTATTAAGTACCCCCCACCTTTTTTTTGCACATAAACGAGAGTTTTGTTATAAATATCGTATGTGATACTTCTTTCAGATTATCATGTACTCTATAAATACTTGTTTTCCCGCCCAATTTAATTGGGCACAATTTGTGTTGAGCGACTGGATGATGATGATGATGATGATGATGATAATTGTTGTTTTAATCCTTTATAGGGCAAAACAATTTGTTATTTTTACGTGTTTTTACGTTTTAATTTATTTTAATTATTACAATTATTATTAATTTTAATTTTTGTTTCTCTAATTTTAATGTTTATACATTTATTTTTATTTTTTAATTTATGTTCTTATAGATTTAATTTTGATATTTTCCTTTTTATTTATTTAATTAATTTCAAATTAATTTTTGAATTATCTTTATATTTTTTAAAGCTCTGTCAATTATTTTAATTCTTGTATTTCTTTTATTGTTGTAATTTTATTTTTATGATTTTATTTATATATTTATATTTTATTTTTACACTTTAATTGTTAATGTTTTTAGTTTTTTTTAAATTATCCAGCACATTACGTCAAGTAGATACGTATACGAGTATAATAATTGATTTTTAGAAATACTAGCACTTCGGCATGAAAATTCTCCGAATTTGGCTAAAAGATTCAACTATCAGCGACTTTGAAAGCATAGACTGTCCTTATGACAGGTGGTTAATATAGAGACCGCTATCCCTTAAAGGGTTAAGGGGCCTAACATCTAGGTTATCGGCCCCCAATGGTTTGAGTCATAACTAAAATGGCAATGAAATGGAAACTATAACGACAAACAAAGTAGATTGAAAATATTTACAAAAATGGAACTTAAATTGAAAAGACTCACAAAATATAGAATGGAAATACTATCAAACGGTAATTCAGATGGAAAATAGGCTACTCAAAAAAGTAAGTTAGATTGAAAAATACGCACAAAATGTAGTTGAGGTTCGAAATAATTACAAAATGCAATTGAAATCGAAAATACTTACACAACGTAATTTAGATTCAGAAGACTCACATTGTGTCAGACCCCGCTCCAAAATACTTACAAAATGCAATTGGAATCGAAAATACTTACACAACGTAATTTAGATTCAGAAGACTCACATTGTGTCAGACCCCGCTCCAAAATACTTACAAAATGCAATTGGAATCGAAAATACTTACACAACGTAATTTAGATTCAGAAGACTCACATTGTGTCAGACCCCGCTCCAAAATACTTACAAAATGCAATTGGAATCGAAAATACTTACACAACGTAATTTAGATTCAGAAGACTCACATTGTGTCAGACCCCGCTCCAAAATACTTACAAAATGCAAATTTGATTGAAAATACTCACAAAAGGTAATTTGAAAACAAAAAGAACGACTTTCAAAATGTAATTCAGATACACGGGGAGCAAATTTACAAAACACTGCGGGAATCTTAAAGAGAGGAAATATATAATGCAAAGAAAAACGAAGGCTGACCCCTCGAACAATGAGGGATCAGGAAAGATGAGAGAAGGGCAAATCAAGGCGGGAAAGGAAGAGACTCCCTAGGCCTCGGATACCCTAATACCGTCGGGATAGGAAGAGAACAAGAGTCTACCAAGAGAGGTCGACAGGAAATAAGACTAAGAGGAGCCCGGCACAAGTAAGTGGAAGCAATGCGGAACTCAGCTAGGGTCCCGGGGTCACCAACCCAGGTCCCTCAAGTTGTGAGCCCCCGGGGGGTGACCAACTGGAAAGCTTTCTTTAATAGACAGACGAAACTCCTACTTCTTCGGTGAGGAATTGAACCCGCATTCTTTGGATCATGAAGCAGACAATCTACCACTGATCCCCAGAGGAAGTAATTTCTTTAATAAAAAATCTCAATTTGGTACGTCTGGGGGAAACCTAACAGGCACGACAAGACCCTAGAAGATTTGCTGGAGAGAAATTGATTTTACTCCAATTTATTCTTCAACGCAGTAAGCCACCCCTTTGTATGTGTGGGGAGACAAAACTTTTGGGTCACATTGTGCCAGTAATCCTGTCCTCTAATGCTATTGGTCAACTTCCAGCGGAAGTTATTACTGGGCCACTAAAGCCTCTTTGATGGGATGTGCTGTTCAAATTATTTGAAATTCATTAATCTTCTCTCTCCCCCCTTGTGCCCACTGCCTTACTTCCCGACCATGGCCCTCTAAATTAGTGATAATAACGTGAATATAAAGTACAGGGTAAGTTCATTAATTTATAGAACCACTTTCTACTGCTACTGGCTCCACATTTAGGAGGCTTTGAAAGAGGCACGCTTGTTGATTCAAAGAAAACGTGGGACTTGGTTCAAGGAAATCTTGTTCGTTATGCCTGAAATTTACTGTAATACTCTTTGGAAAGTGATTGTCAGTGCAATTGGTCGAACATCAATTCCGGTCGATTTTCCTAATTCCACTAGGTCCTCCAAGGGACCCAAAAATAAGTTCCTCAACTCCGCTCAGGCTTTGACAAGGAGTCGGCAAAGGGGTTATGCCCAATGACGTAAACAAATGGCATAACCCTCCTGTTCGCATACCAAGGGCCGGGTCAAACATATTTTTATTTAACAACAGTGATTAATATTCTAGTTCTTTTGACTTCAGAGCGTTTGACCGATGACGTGGTGGTGTTCGCAAGACATTTTTGTGCCATTGGTCAACCACTCTGATGTCAAGTCCGCTCATACGTTAAATCAGGTATAAAGGGTGATATGAATAAAACTGAGTATAAACTTCGAAGTATATACTTTGAGCATGAGCATCAGTTTTGTGTATATACTCGGTTTGTTATGAATAAAAGATCTTGAGTATCTACTACAATTTCCGGTCCTTTTGGAGTATATACTTCACTTGTGCCACGATGATACTCTCGTTTCGTCGACGCACGTTTACTCAGTCAACTGTTTTACATGCCATTTGTTAATGCAAACCAGTCGTCTGCTGTAGACTTGTCTTGTTGATTAATTGAAAGTTCCTGGTTAATTGAAATGTCTGTTAGTGGGGATGAATATGAGTCGTCCAGTTGCAAAACTCGTTTAATCCATGTCGTAAAATTATTTAATTATTTTATTTTACTTTATTTTATTATTCTTTTTAATTTTTGTTTTGTTTTGTTTTATTTTGTTTTGGTTTGTTGTTTTATTTTTGTTTTTATTTCATTTTGTTTATTTTGATTTTGTTTTGTTTATTTTGTTTTACTTAAATTTGTTTTGTTTTATTTTGATTTTCCAGGAAACATACACAAAAACAAAAACACGAAACAAAAAGCAAAATTCAGAAACAAAAGCAAAAGCAGAAAACAAACACAAAAACAAAACCAAGAAAGAAAAGCAAAAAGTAACATTCAAAAGCATAAGCACAAAGCAAACACTAAACCAAAAAGCAAAAAGGAAAAAGTAGAAAACAACAAACACAAAAGATACGGGAGGCAAAGTCCAGAGAAACGTTTCTCATGAAAATCATTCTTATTCACAAGTGGATTAAACGAGTTTTGCAACTGGACGACTCATATGATCATTATATCAAGTGTTTCCGATTTGGCCTTTGTAAGGACTGTCTGTAACTATCCTTCAAGTCTCAAACACCTAACTCGCGGAAGGAAAAAAGCGAATGTTTAAAAGCTAGAAAGATTCGCTACGCTGGAAACTTTGGCAAATGTATTACAGAAAGTCAATTACTGAAGAAAATAAATTGTTTTTTACAGCTTTTCCTCTTGTTTCCGTGTATTTTCCCAAAAAGTAATCAGAAAGCCATAGAATATTATCTATCTTAAACCGGTATAATGATCTACAGTCCCTCTCAGAAACCGTTCTTCGTAATTTATACACTTTCCTAGCCCGCAAGTTGTTTACATCTACAAACATAACCTCAACCATCTTGAGATTAGACAGCCGAGCATGGTAATGGCCAGACTTCAGAAATTTTGAGTATATACTTCAGATTTGTAGCATATACTTCTTTTATTCATACCACATTGGAGTATAAACTCACTAACGGAGTATTTACTCCCACCCTTGAGTATGTACTTCTCAGTGAGTCTAAACTTCAACTTTTTATTCATACCATTCTGAGTATATACTACAAAATTGTTGAGCATGAGCATATACTCCGTTTTATTCATATCACCCAATACAAGTGATTTAAAATTTATGATAATACTAGCAGAAGTACCCATTCTTCGGTCTTCGGTATTAATAACCAGACGTAATCAATTGAGCTACTGTTGCAATGGTTAGAGACTTGGAACCTGTTTCTCAACAAAGAAAAATGATTAGTTAAAATATGCTCTGAAACTAAATTTACCTAACGTGTACTTCCGGACGTGAAAAAAAAAATGAAAACCTCGTAGACGAAACGCAATACACGTCAAATAAAACTGACCTTCACTGTTGTGTCATGTCCCCATCCAGAGGAAGACCCCTTTAATAATTTATAAAGGCTTGTGGTGCATGAAAATTCAGGTTTTTTAGACTCCAATGGCCCAAATTCCTAAAAGAAAAAAAAAACTACCGTATTTCAATTCAGGAATTTTTGAAAATAATGCTTCTGTTTGGGGATATAATAGACCTTCTGTACGACATAACGCACATTTAAGTCGTGTGAAAAAAAAATCTAGGGTACCCCTTGACCCCCTTAAGCGCAGTGATGAATTTTACAGTTTTAGTTGATTCCGTAATAACCTAATAGCCATTTGCAAGCATTCACATTTACTTCTTGCAGAAATAGATGGAAAGTTGGATGTCACCTTTTCAGATATTGTTGTCGTGGTTACTGGCTTACATTCCTTCATTAGTTTATTAAATGAAATTAGTTTTCTGGGAATATCTCAGAAACTGTTGGTTTTAGAGCCTTAAAATGTACTTTTCGGGGACCCTTTACTGCTATTTAGGGGCACCGAGTTTTGTTTCTGACACCAAGGGGCTGAAAATAAGCTTTGTCTCGTCGTTGTAGGCCGTAGTATAATAATAATAACTATAATAATAATATGACAATATAGGGATAGGGATATAATAGACCTTCCGTACCACACCCGCACGTGTAAATCGCGTGAAAAAATCTAGAGTACACCTTGACCCCCTTAAGCGCATTATATGACATTGATGAATTTTACAGCTTAATTTGGTTCCGTTATAACCTTATAGCCGTTTGCAAACTATCTCAGTAATGTAATAAATGGAATTGTATTGCGTCTTACAGCAATGGTAGGACCTGTGAGATTCCGTTGCCATGGTAACCGGCTTGCATTCTTTCGTTATTGTATTAAATGAAATTAGTTTTCTTTAAATATCTCAAAAACTGTTGGTTTTAGGGCCTTAAAATGTGGTTTTCGTTTCGTTTCTCACATTGAGGGGCTGAAAATGAGCTTTGTCTCGCCCGTCTACGCCTATTTCAGCAAGTATTTTAAGGGGGGTAGGCCCCCTTTTATGAGAGGTACAGAGAAGAGTTACATCAATGATTAGTGTTGTGCCTCTGAAGGATATCTGTACCAAATTTTACGTTGATCCACCCAGCCGTTCTCGAGTTATAAGGGAACAACCACTTTGCCCACAGACAGACAGACAGACAGACAGACAGACAGACAGACAACAATTTTATTTTCGCGCGCATCCGTCATAAAACAGTCTGAAACGCGTAAATAACGCAAATTTCCGTAGAAATTCAGAAAAAACAGACAAACTTTCATTCTTATATATAGAGAGATCTTATTTTAAATAAGTCTGCCAAGTTTTCTATTTTTTTCTACAAATTGTATACATTGTTTTTAACATGTGCATAATTAAATGTTTGTATGTTTTTTAACATAGTCAGACATTATTAAATTAAATTTAGATAATAATAGGTGTATAATTTGTACCTAAATAAATTCTTTCGATATCAGCTGCGGATGCTGAAAATACTGTTTTCCAGCCTAGAACGGAAAAATCAGCTGCATTCAAGAATTCGCTCATGCGCTGCAGAAGGTGTTAGACCCGGCCCTTGGCATGCGAGGAGGAGGCTTATGACATTTGTTTACGTCATTGGGGATAACCCCTTTGCCGGCCTCTTGTCAAAGCCTGAGTGGAGTCGAGGAACTTATCTTTGGGTCCCTTGGAGGACCGAGTGGAATTGAGGTAACCCTGGCCACCTGACTGGAATTCCCGAGCGGAATTGATGCCCGCCCGTGCAATTCTATAACTTCTAACCAGTGAGGGACTCGTCAAGCTCGTATTGCACGACTCTCGTTGTCATGGAAGGTTCTGCCAGTACTGGTATACACGCTGGTATAGACGCGTCTAGCACAGTGTGATTTTTATGCTAGATTCCGCCTTCCATGATATCTTCCATGTAACTCACGAAATTGAACAGACGTCATTTTCTCCGGCAGTTAACATGGAAGATTGAGTACAAGAGCCAATCGGATTGCTTTTCTCGTTCTAGTAGAGATCCTAGCGGCAACATAAACAAATAGACTTGTTATGTGGGTAGGCCCACGAATAAATACATCAGAACGAAACTATATTCTCCTTAAATGGCGTCTGTGCGAATGTGTCATATTATTATTCTGTGGGCAAATACTGAGCTATTAAAATTCTAATAGCTATCACGAATAGTACCCATGCATGGTTTTGAACAGAAAATAGGAAAAATACAAATTTAAATGAGAGAAGACACACTTTTCCTACCCATGTTTATCATTCAAATCACCCTCGTAGGTCGTGTGAATAAAACTATGTTGAAAACTTGCTGTACGAGGTAGGTAGAATATAATTAATTAATTAAAAGAAGTATTTTTTTTTCCCGCCGTTGGATAGTCCTGAACCAGAGATCCTTACCTCAGTAAGCAGACGCAATACCACTCGCCATTTTCCAACGGTCCTTATTTAGCGTACGATATGCTAACGAGCGATATACTTCGGTCATAAAAGCAGATGTATTGACGAGGATGAACAGAATCATACAGGATTTTGTACCAGCCATCACTACAGCTTCCTTGCCAGCAAGTGTCGTGTGTTATTGTGATGTCTCTACCAGAAATACCTCTATCCCTGTTCCTCCTGTAATAGTTCTCGACCATGGCCTACTAAATTATAAATCACGCGAAATCTCTACATAATATAAAGCAAAGTCCTCGATTCTTGGATGTAACGGGTAATCTCGAGAACCACTGGATGGATTTTGATGTGGTTTTCACCATTCTGAAAAGGATTTCTCGAGGAAGGTTTCTGTAGAGAAACATTCATTTATGAGCAAAGGAAGCCAAGCAGTAACTATTTCACTGGATCGAGCCGAAGAAAATCCTGCCGTCCATGCGCCTTTTAAGCTTACGCTGGGTAAACCGTAAAACATATCTATATACTTTGAGTTTAAGAATTGTTCAGCATAAGAAGTTCTACAAAAAAGTCCAAGACAGCATATCTCTATCTATAATACAACACCCACTATAAGTGTTTTTACGTTTTCATTTCTTCCAACAATCTCCATTCAGTGGAAATATCGGAGCGAGTTTACGATCGAGCCTATCACCCCAGCTTCGGCCAGCATCAAACTGTCGAGTCATGTCGAGTTAAGACTTGAGAGAAGAGTACAGGGTCTTTCATATAAAATAAGAGCGCCAAGTGGCGGCTTTCTTATCGGCTGGTGTGGTGACCTTGGCCGAGCTTGTGGCGCGCCACGGCCCCTGCTTTAAGCGGGTGTACATTGTACAATCCTGTATGATATGCTACAGATGCAGCGGCCTTGCTAGCATGTGTGCAATGCAGAAATCTTACTTTAGTTAGTTATTGTTGTTTTAAGGGCCGGAACTACGAGGTCATCTGCCCTCTAACCCAGATTAAAGTATACAAATTTGGAATGAAATTTAAAATTTAGAGGTGGGAAGACCGAAAATTAATAAAACGAAACAAAAATCTAATAATTATAAAAATAACTAAAATTTACGGAAAACCAAAAATTCATCATTCAAAAAAGAACAAGTCGTTGAGTCTTACCTTATAAAAGATGTTGGAAGTGTCGTCCTTCCAGGGTTATACAGGCATTGTATCTGAAAACCACATTCTGGCTGACGCGAGTGAGTTCTGCCACTGTAATGATTCTGATTACCAGCGTAATGTTTTCTTTCAGTTCCTCCAATGTGTGAGGATTTGTGCGATACACTTGTTCTTTCACCATGTTAGCGCTTGAGGTTTAGACTGGCGACTGAACACCTGCACGCTTATTGCAAGGTCAAGTTTGGTAATGTCAATCTGTTATTTTTATACAGTCCATCGGAACTTGAAAAAAAGACAGCCCTCGTATGTACTATGCGCGCGCTTTCAATAGTACAGCAGGGGGGCCGTGGCGCGCCACAAGCTCGGCCAAGGTCACCGCAGCTGCAGATAACAAATCCGCCGCTTGGCGTTGTTATTTTATATGAAAGACCCTGTATATGTGTTTGGAGTTTCGCTGTTCACCTTAGCTTTTCTGAATTGCGTCTGGGACCTGTGGTCCGTGCGCCTTTTAAGCTTACGCTGGGTAAACCGCTAAAGATACCGGGCGAAGCCGGGGCGGGTTGCTAGCAGTTTATAAAGCAAAGGTAGGCCTACGATCATAAAAGTCGAGAGGTACGCAATTAATTTACAGAACACTAAATGCTGCTACAGGCTCCACATTTAGGAGGCTTTGAAAGCGCTTGTTGATTTAAAGAAAACGTGGGATTTGGTTCAAGGACATCTTGTTCGTTATATGAAAAATATATTGTTATACTGTTTGGAAAGTGTGTATGAACCACGAAGGCGATTCCAAAAAAAAACAAGTTTCGCGTAAACATAATAATGAATTATCTTGGCTATATAAGTATGAATCTGACAGTTGATTGTTTGGCCTTAGGAGATGACCTTGTATTTTTTTCTGGCCCGCTATAGACAGTCGCATAACAAATCAATGAACTGAAGACTCTGTAGCAAAGGCGGGTCTCCGTAATATACATCGAGAAAAGCTTGCCACGGTGGGTGAGTGGTTATAGTGTCGGACTACCAACCCCAAGATTGCAGGTTCGCCCCTGGCAATGGTAAGTGATTTTTGAAGGCGACAAAAATCACGATACTCATGTCATACGTTGTTGGCATGTTAAAGAACCCATTTGAATTTAGTAGGCCGTGTTCAATGGCAAAATTAATCTCGGGATTTTCCGCCAACACAAAGTTCCTCCATTCTCTACTTGAAAGCGCTGTAGTGTCAAGGAGTTTAGATATCTAACCTCCTTGACTTTCATAGCGTTCAAAGGAACGACGAAATTCGACATGCAAGCTACACTCTGGGTGTCAATTAACAAAGCTTGCACCAGGCACCCGAGGCCATTCGATATTATTATTATACTTCGAGGAAACGAAATTTATAACAAACATTGAGTCAGCACCGAAAGTGCTAGAGGTAGGAGATGATGATAATTGTTGTTTTAAGGGGCCTAATATCTAGGTTATCGGCCCCTGTGAGAGGTAGGAGAAGGGAGAATCAAACGAACGGAGAAATTTAAATATCTTGGAGAGTGGATAGATTCCAACACCTTGGAGGAAGAAGGCTTTGCATCACGGATCAGGAAACTGGAAACAGCATATCAACTAAAAATATCTACAACAAATAAAAGTTACAGTCAGTCTGAAAGACTAGACTTTATATCATTTCAAATGACGCATGCTACAACTGCCTTCTCGCTTCGCTCGAAGCCCCAGGTCGCTCGACGCCCCAGGATTCTTTTAACAGACTCCATTACCCATTAACTTAGGCTTCCCGCGTGGCTGCATGACGTCACGCACTCGACGCCCATTACCCATTAACTTAGGCTTCCCGTGCGGCTGCATGACGTCACGTGGTCGCCGTCTCCGTAACGCATAACGTTAGACTCAAGCATAACGATGAAGTCGACAAGATCATTTGAAATGATAAAATCAATATCCATAAAAGGTGCGTATACACTTGCGCGCCGCGCCGCTCGCGTGCAGCAAGTTCGCTAGATTTGTACGGGGTTTCGAAGCTGCGCGCGCGCGGCGCACGACGATCCATCTCCTGTCGGTTTTTTCCACGCGCACTTTGAGTGTTCGCAGTTCAGATTTGGACGGGATTGTGAGAAGTTCGTTGTTTTTCGCGCGCATCTGATTGCAATATTTGTGCGTTTTGAGTGGTGATAATGGAGTGATAAAACTGATCGATGCTTATCGCAAAAAGCCTCTTCTGTGGGATCCTCAATATAAGGATCATTTTAAGAAACCATTTGACTAAAAGCAGATGCCTGGAGGGAAATAGAGCTGAGATGGATATACGGTATCTGCGGACCAATGCAAGAAGAAGGTGATATCTCTGCTGTCTTCCTACCGGCTTGAGAAAAGTAAAATAAATCGCAGGGCGGAAATATGTATCTTCTTTGGAAATGTGGGGTCCAATCTTCTGCAGCAGATTCTCAAAGTCAGAAGGTGACAATCTAGTAAAATTCTTATACTAGCCGCTTATTTCTTGTGACTTCAAGTCCATAATTAGCTCCGCACCATTCCTTTTTTTAAACAGGTCAGTGTGCCACCAACGTCGTCGTCGTTTCTTTTTCTTTTTGCATAAACTTGCCATTAAAAAAAGCCGCACCACTCATCACCGCAATCGCGAGGTTTTCCTCGTGCGGCGGGGACATGATTATAATTAGCACACTCCAAACTGACTAGTGAATGTTCGTGGGTTTCCTATGGATCGCGGGAGGTTCGTCTAAATAATAATTCTGGACGCGCAACACACGCGCGACGCACGCACCGCGCGTAGTGCGCGGCGCGCAAATGTATACCCACCTTAACGTCAAGATACTACGAAGGGCATATTATATTGTTTTACCCTTTATTTTCTTCTTCCCAAATGAAGTACATTGCACATGAGTTGTTACATCCACCTTCTCAACACAATCTCCCTGTAGTTTTATGCACTTTTGCCATCGATGTGTCAGTCTCTCCAGACCTTCTTGAAACCATTCTTTCGGAGTGCTGCGTACTCATGCCTTGACAGCTGTGTCCAGTTCTGCAAAACGGCGACCATGCCATGGAAGCATAGGGGCAGTCCACCGCACATAGAAATGTCGAACAGTGCCATGAGTTGGCGGCAAGCGAATGGCCAGTGTTCTGGGACACAAAGGACACCATCCTCATTGACTGGCTGGAATTGGGGGCCACGATTAACAGTGCGGCATATGTGGCAACCCTTAAGCGCTTTCGTCGTGCCATTCAAACTAAGCGGCCAGGATGCTTCTGCAACATGACAATGCCCGCCCCCACACTAGCCGAGAAACCACCACTGCCATTGATCAAATGGGATTCACGGTTCCCACCCTATTCTCCCGACTTGGCACCAAGTGATTATCACCAGTTCGGGAACATGAAGAAACCTCTGGACACAGCTGTCAAGGTGTGGGTACGCATCATTCCGAAAGAATGGTTTCAGAAAGGGTCTGGAGAGACTGACACATCGATGGCAAAAGTGCATAAAGTTACAAGAAGATTATGTTGAGAAGGTGGACGTAACAACTAATGCGTAATGTACTTCATTTAGGTAGAAAAGAATAGAATGTAAAACAATGTAGTATGCCCCTCGTACATTATTGCACAGGGATACCACTGGAGGCTTAATATGGCGCAGAATGTCCTGCTATGAATAGGAAGGGTCTGATTAAGAAATAAGAGAAAGGCAGATCTTGAGAATAATCCTAGGACCAATCAAAGAAAATGGTGAATTCAGAAGACGACTCAATCAAGAACTCTACACACATGTAGAAAAGATCACAGACACCTTTCGTAGGAAGAGGATAGTTTTCTATGGCCACGTTGCTCCTATGTGTTATACAGGGTGGTTTTATTTTTGCTGGACCGTGGCCAGTGGCCAGCTACCAGGCGCCTTCCGCGTCATGTAGCCCCGTGTACTTTGGGTGTGTGTAGAATCTGTCTCATAACCGCTGTTAATTGTGATGGCTGTATTAGTGTGTGTTATCTGTAATTCAGGTAAGGACTGCAGATGATCAATTTCATGGAGTTCCTACTTTTGCCACCAAATGCTACCGTCAACGATACCTAACTGTGAACTTGGCTACTAGATGCCACAGCAACCGGCACCTGGTGACGAAGTTGGAACTTAATAGAGCGTTAATCAAATCTAACCTGGAAATTTAGCTTCACACAATTTTAGTTAGTGGAAGGTCTTTTACATGCCATAAATCTATGACATGGGCCCGACGGCTTTACTTCCCCTCCGAAGGAAGGCATACTGAGTTTTTTAACGCTCTTAAAAATCCGACGACTTCGGCCGGGTTTGAACCCGCGATCTTGGGCACAGAAGCTCAGCTCAGTATTTTTATCTACATAGAATCGGAGATTGTAGGAGGTCATCTTCATCATATTGCACAGTTTCCAGCCACTGGGCAGGTCTGTTTGGAACACAAGCCTCTCCAACGTCTTCTGTCTTCCCACCATCTTTCAGCCTCCACCCTTGTCCAGTCTTCTTCACGCTTTCTTCCACCCCCTTCAGCCACCTGTCTCTCGGTCTCTTTCCTTTCCACTTCGTCTCGTGTATCCTCCTGATTATCCTCTTCTCCGCCATTCGTTTTACATGTCTATAACATCTAAGTCTAGTTTTCTCTATACCATCCTGTAATGATTCCTCCTTCATTCATTCTCTGGTCTCCCATAAGTCCAACCCCTCGTCCATGCCGTGGGAGACGGGCAACGGCACAAAGTTGGCAGTAGGGGCGAAGTACAGTGGGGACTTACTGTGCCCCGGAACCGTTACGGTAGCTGAGAAGGTCCTACAGGAACCCTGAAAAGTGACGGCTAACGGGGCTCTGGTGAAGCTACGATAGGCCTAGCAAGTGGATGAAACCAAATGCATTCAAGAATGGAAATTGTAGAAGGTAAAAGGTGTAAAGGTATTGTAAGAACCTCTATCATAATGAAACTTGATCTATAATGAGCAGGGCCCGGATGTTGATGACATATCTTTTTATTGAGCTGTCTGAAACAATGCTGAAGTACATAGAAACTCCAGACGGGGGGCCCCATCTTCAAATATGTCATTTTTATTTTGCATTTTTTTGCATTTTTTGCTATTTTTCCATTTTAAGCGCATTTTTTTAAAAAAATTGGTAGATTTTTTGGTCTTACTCGAGAGAAATCGGCCTTTTGAGGTCATTTTTTTTCCAATTTAGTCATGTCACAGCTTTATATGAGGGAGTTACGTTTCTCAGAATTAAGAAGAAGATAGTACCGGTAGCTGATACAAGATAATTTAAAACATTGAAATATTGATTCAATTTCCTTAATCAACCGGGTGGAAACTAGTCTTAGCAACAAACGTGGAGAAATTGTTGCGGGTATTGCATCAAAACTGAAAAAATTTCCGGACAAAAACACCAGGTATAAAACATTATGCAAAATATCAGACATTCTTTCTGGTGAAAACTACTGCATGGATGGGATTGGGGACGATTTAGCAACAAACTAGCCTCCTCACTTCAAGTACGCTCCGATCACATCAGTTGATGTTGAACGCAGCTTTTCGTGATAATTATAAATCTTGTTAGCTGATAACCGCAGATCATTTACATTTGACAACATCAGAATGATATTCGTAGTGCAGTGCAAGTCAGACTAAAGTGAACATAAACCTTTTGGTAAGTGCTAGAAATCTATTTTGATTGACTTTTCAGTTTGAGCAAGATGTCATTTTTGAAATATTGGTGAGTTGATTATTATAAGATCATTGTATAGTGCATTTTTCGAATTTTTAGGTCACTTATTACAGTCATTTTTGAAAATTTTAAGTGCATTTTTAATAGTATATTATGCAACGAGCCTATAATGGCTATAATTAAGACACGAGTATTTTTATAAAACGAGCGTATGCGAGTTTTATAATTTCCATACGAGTGTCTTAATTACCATTATAGGCGAGTTGCATACGACTGTTTATGTTCGACGATAATTATAACTTTATTATATGTTTTAACATAAATATTCATAAATATCTGTTCAGTCACTACAGTAGAATGTTGTGATCGGGTGCTGCGGTGGGTAGTATATCTCTCTTGTCTAAGCTCTCTGGACAACCGACGCATGCGCTCTGTGTGCTTCAATACCATATGTTCAGATTGCGCACCAGAATTCAGTAAAAATGTCACTGAAGTCGTGTCAAAACCACGCGCTGTGTAGAAATTGGTTTTGGGGATATTAAGGTACCGGTACAGTGCTATTTCTTGTCTCATATTCGCCAGTTTATTTACGCGAACATATGGACGGTGCGTATTCCATGTCGGTAATTTATTATAGTTCGATGTTGTGTTTATGTCCGACATGTTGGATTTTGAGTGCATGCGCGAAGGTATCGTTACCTAATTGGTCAATGACCGAGCTCTGATTGGCTGGAGAAACTGTATCGTAATGAAAAACGGTGTTATAATGACCATCATTATGATACAGTTTTCTGAGACATAATAGTGAGGGTCGATCATAAACTTTTTTACGCCATCAACATCCGGGGCCTAATAATGAGGAATGTGGCTAAATATTGCTGTAAGCGATTACTTCTTCGAGTGGTATGCAAATGTGACTGCATCTCTTTATATAGGCTAATCTCAAGGTCGGTCGCTACCTCTTGCTCCACCCACGATATGGCACTCGAGGGTCCTATCTGCTTAGCATCAGCCTATCTCAGTGATTGATGGGCTGCTGGTACTGTACAGTCCGGCGAGCAACGAACATTCTTGAGCCATGCCTAGAGGCGCCGCCCGTGAAGACGTAAGTAGCATTGGTCGCTAAATCAGATAAGTAGATGAGTTTTTAAATGGTATGATCTTTGTCTTGAGGAAAGAATTCATGATGAAAAACAAAAATATTGGAATGCAGCCGAAAGAAATCAGAAACCCCTATGGACGTTGAAATGTCAGGTGAAATGCTAAAGGAAGTAGGAGACTTCTGTTACTTAGGAAGCAAAATAACCAGTGATGGACAAAGCAAAGTAGGTTAGCACAGGCCAGGAAAGTATTTCTACAGAAAAGGAATCTGTTGACATCGAATATAGATATTTTTGAAGGCCTTTGTCTGGAGCATGCCACTCTATGGAAGTGTAACTTGGACTATTTGGTGCAGCAGAAAAGAGGAGAATTGAAGCGTTTGAAATGTGGTGTTACAGGAGAATGATGAAGATCAGATGGGTAGATAGAGTCACAAATGAAGAGGTATTAAGACGAGTGGGAGAGGAGAGATGTTTCTGGCGACTGATAATGAAGAGAAGAGATAGGCTGGTACAGGGGCGTATACAGAAAAGCATTTCGGGGGGGGGGGGACTATCCTGGAAAATTGTGAGTATTCTCAGGGGATTGTCACCGCAAAATACCCAGAAATATCAACCAATATCTTAGAGCATATAACTTGGTGTAATTATTTTAGATAAGATTCAAAGTTTATATAGCCTACAATTATTACTGGCAATACAAACAAAGTCGTTAAATACAACACAACACGAAAATAAAATGTTATACTTGATGAACTTTCTATTATGATCCATGGAGTATGAATGGCAAATATCTAAATATTTGTCAATTTGCTAAGCAGAAAGGTAAAAGTTTTTTTTGCATGTATTTCTCAAAAAACGTACTGTGGAATTCACAGCTTTACCTCACAAGACTGAGTGCACCCCGTTCCAGTCCTCAGACTAGAATTAAAATTTCTTGGCAGAGCCGGAAATCGAATTCGGATCTCCGGGGCGGCAGCGAAGAATGCTAGCCACTACTCCACGAGTTAGTATAATTTCAATTGTAATATTGTTTATAACTTAGCCGAAAAGTTAAGATTAGGGTACAACCAAATTTACAATTATTTTATGCTCTTACCAAAGCATCACTTTCTTAATTTTTATTGGCTTTTTACGGGGGGGGGGCTGGAGCCCCCTCAGCACCCCCCTTATATACGCCCCTGTGCTGGTAGGACACTTACTAATAAGACACCCAGGAATCGCAAAGTTAGTTAAGGAAGGAAGGGTAGCGGACAAGAACTGTAGGGGTAGACCAAGGTTACAGATTGACTCGCATGTAAGGTGTGGTAGCTAATTAGAGATGAGACGATTAGCTCAGGGCAGGAGAGCTGCAGCAAACCAGTCAAAAGACTGAAGACTCAAACACCACAACAAGGACATTTACCTGAATCTCTTCCTGGAGTACGCACACGCTAGGTTAGGAAGTTTCTTTGAACTATCCTAAACCAGTCCAGTGGTGACATTAAGAATTCAAGAGGCTTCTACGTGTTTGGAAATAAACACTTGTAAGATTAAATCCCCCATCGTAAAGTGAAAGGAAACATAATAATACATGTGAGATCTTACCCCCATCAAAAGCGAGTTTTATGTTCTTACTTTTATAGTGGGTATAAAGTTTGAGGTTATGTGACGCGCTAGAGCACGCACTGGATTTCTGTCGTCTCGAGCCGTTAGAGCGCAGGATACTTGAAGCATTTGAAATGTGGTGTTACAGGAGAATGATGAAGATCAGACGGGTAGATAGGGTTACAAATGAAGAGGTATTAAGACGAGTGGGAGAGGAGAGATGTTTCTGGTGACTGATAATGAATGAAGAGATAGGTTGGTAGGACACATACTAAGACACCCAGGAATAACAAGGTTAGTTATACAAGGAAGGGTCGAGGACAAGAACTGTAGGGGTAGACCAAGATTAGAATATGTTAAACAGATTGCCTCAGATGTAGGGTGTGGTAGCTATGTAGAGATGGAACGATTAGCTGAGGACAGGGAGGATGGAAAGCTGCATTAAACCAGTCAAAAGACTGAAGATTCAAACAACAACAAAATTATGATTGTTGTTTTAAGGGTGGAATTTCGTATAGTTTTGTTAAAATACGATTTTGTTTTACCCTTCGTTAGTCGCGCTGGATCTTACAGCCCAATGGGTTTCTATAGTTCTACATCGAGAGCCTTCTCTTTAGAACGGAACCTCACAGGCGCCGTGTAGCGGCAAGGCACTGGCACTAGCAGCAGCGTAGCGCCCAACTAGTTTAACACATTTACACTTTTCAACGTACTATTTAATAATAATAATAATAATAATAATATCGTATGGCCACGGGTGCCGGGTGCAAGCTTTGTTATTTGACGCCCAGAGGGCAGCTTGTATATAGAATTTTATCGCTCCTTGAAGCGCTATGAAAGTCAAGGAGGTTAGATATCTAAGCTCCCTGACACTAGACCTATAGTGATTTCTGGTAGAGAAATGAGGAACTTTGTGTTGGCGGAAAATCCGGAGATTAATTTTGCCATTATGAACACGGCCTACTGAATTAAAATGGGTTCTTTAACATACCAACATCGTATGACTTACCACGGCCAGGAGCGAACGTGCAAGTTTGGGGTTGGTAGACCAACACGTTAACCACTCACCAACCGTGGCAAACTGTTAAATAATCATCATTACTTATATGAATTTCAGAGTAGTTGCTGGAAATGCTGTCCTTCATTTCCTAAACACACATCGCACCAACGTAGGAAGTTTTGGTACACTCATTGTAATTCATCCTCGTTATTTCAATCTCGCGACCCTCCAGAGTACGCGGATTGTTTCTGTATACCTTTTGTTTGCGGTCCCCCCCCAAGTAAAAAAATCACACGGTGCTGAAACTTACGAACACGTTTACTGTAAGACTTCTTTTTGAGAAAATAAGTTTCCACTAGGAAAATTCGATGTTTTGTTCAATACCTAACCGTGTTCACGTGATTCGAGATAGGCTACAGTACTTCACCACAAGTCTTAACTCTCTCAACTAAGGTGTCTTGCCAGCTGAGAATGTAACCAATGATATGACAGCATCCGGTGCTTTCGAACACATTGTTGTGTTTAGATGCTAGTCAACTGGTAGTGACTAATCGCTCTCCGTCCTTCACACGGCCCTGAAGAGGTTCCGTTCCATACAGAAGGCCCCCACTATAGCACAGATATTACATTGACACTGGTTTTTAGAACTTAAAAGGTGCATTCTGGTTCCGTATTGATAAACACACAGTGACCATCTATACTAATATATAACAAGTAGTTCCATTAAGAACTAACGCCTATTTTCATATATCCTACTTATATTAATTGCCTCTCTCAACGTACAAATTGTCAGTTTGATTGCTGTAATAGATTCGTAGATATTGAGAACCGTCTAAATATTTTGGACGGTCACCGTGTTGGATTTTTAGCCTACTTTTCACATTTTGCAAAAATGAGGAAAAAGTAGACTTATGAGATCGGGCAAATGCGTGTCTGTCTGTCCTTCTGTCTAACTGTCTGTTCTTCTGTCGGTCTGTATGTCTGGCTGTGTGTGTGTCCCCCCCCCCCCCTATCAACTCCTAAACGACTGGACCAATCGAAACAAAATTTGGTAGGAGTAAAGATCTATACCTGAATATCTCACGGCCATATTTGAAAATGATGTCAGTGCTACCAACTGCTGAAAAATCTCAATTGAAATTTGAGCTCCATGTTGGATATCTTGGAAGGTATGAATGGGAGCTATTTCAAAATTGGCACACGTATAGATAACAATATTGCAGTTTAATTTCCAGGAGGTCATATATGGCAGTGTTGCCAAAATGATTATAAGCCTGCTGATATGTCCAATTTTTAAATGCATATAACTTCTATACTATCAATTGGAATTCAACCAAATTTCGTATGTTGTATGTGTACATAACCAGATATGACTGAGCGAATTCTTAAGAACCACCAGGGCTGCCAACTGTAAATAAGTGCTCTTGATTTATTTTATCCAAATACCAATATATCAGAAAGTATGCAAGCCGACAGATTTAAACTATGCACACGTATAGTACCTGACATTCTATATTCATTTGGAGTAACTTATATACGTCAGTGCTACCAACATGATTCTAAGCCTGCTGAGAGGTCCAACTTTAAATACATGTAACTTCCATACTATCATTTGGAGTTCAACCAAATGTCGTATGTGCTATGTGTACCATAAGAGATATGACTATGCGTATTCTTAAGAGCAACCAGGGCTGCCAACTGTTAATATGTGCTGTGTCTATTTTTGTTACTCTAATATCAATATATCAGAAAGTACGCTAGAAAATAGCTCTAAACTTTGCACACGTATAGTACCTGGCATTCTAGATGAATTTGGAGTAACTAATATACGTCAGTGCTGCCAACATGATTCTAAGCCGGCTAATAGG
The DNA here is from genome assembly GCA_946902985.2 of Meconema thalassinum. NCBI lineage: Eukaryota > Metazoa > Arthropoda > Insecta > Orthoptera > Tettigoniidae > Meconema > Meconema thalassinum. Next base: position 125,774,509 of record OX336398.1, read on the forward strand.
TCCAATTTTAAAATGCATGTAACTTATATACTAACTAATGGATTTCATTCAAAATTGGCACAACAATATATCATATTATTTCAGATTATTTCTGACCAATACATGCATGACATTGTTGCCAACATGATTATACGCGCGCTGTTAGATCCAATGTTTAACTGCATGTAACGCCCATGCTATTCATTGGACTCCAACCAAATTTTGTATCCTGTACTTTAAGAGATGGAACTAAGAATATATTCAGTCACCAGGGCTGCCAACTGTAGTGCTCTATTAGTCTACATTATGCCAAGTTTACAGTATTTCGAACTAATTAGAAATTTCGATATTACCAACTTAATTTCGTCATTATCCTAGATAGGTCTATATAGATTAATCATTGGCATGAATCTTAAATTTTAAGAAAACTAGGCTCTTTAGTTCGTCACGGAACTTCTTGTTATATTATAGACCATAGATTTATGTAGACCTACTATTTCATGAAGATTATTGTGTAGGTGTTTTATTCAAACTTCAATCGCATGATTAGGACACAAGAAATAAAAGCGGGATTTCAAAATTTTGCTCAGCCGCCATCTTGTCGTTATGAAAATAATTTAAATGAATTAGATGCCAGTCGATTAAAATTTGTATAAGCATATACCGTATCAAGTTTCACTGCGCTCGGATGGTTAAAACGCAAGAAACGTCCATTTTAATATTTAAAATTCGCGTCGCCGCCATGTTGGATTTGTGCTCGCCAGCTTATTGAACGTCCCATAGGTCCCATAGTTCCATTGAAATCGCTCCAACCGTTTAGAAGTTATTAGGGGGGGGGGGGGCGCACACAAAAATCATCAATCACACCATCACACACACACGCACACACAGACACACGGACAAAAGGTGATCTCATAAGCCTATTTTTTTTTCATAAATCTAAATAGACTAAAAATGAGCTAGTGTGTGTCTATGTATTACTCAAATCACGCAAGAACCACTGATCCTATTTACATGAAAGTTTACAAAGAAGGAGCTGATTTACCTGATTAACATATAGGCTACTTTTGATATCGATACTTCACTATTCAAAGATAGGGTCCATTTTAGTGACGTCACTACACACACTTTGGTTTCAAACTTTAATATTTCCATTACAAATAAAAAGAGAACGCTAAGAAATAGAAAACTTGTCATGGCACATACGAGCTTTAAAATTTAATTTTCTATCCGAAAGGTCCTTATCACTTTTCGTGCATCTCCAACAGTTAGCGAGTAAAACCTAAATTTGTGCTATAAAACACGGTCAACGACGAGCGGTGTAGTTGAACAAAATGTTCCATCCCCTGTTTTAACTGTCACCTTCACATTTTAATTTATTTATGACCCGAAGCGAAGCATTTAATAAAACGTACTCATTAGGCGGAACTTTTAACCTATAAATGTTTTCATAAATTGTATCGTCGATGAACACTTCAGAAGATTTGAACTACACAATTTGACCCTACTGAGTGTTCCTAGTTTAAAAGACTTCGTGTGTTTCATATTTGTTTCAAATGATTACTTAATTCATATTCTCATACATCATATTGTGTTGACTTAGGCATTCAATTTTCCATCTTTGTTTATGGTGCACCATATAAGGTTTAATGTCAAGGGACTTTTCAGTGTTACGCTATACAATTATATTGCATCTTTGACATTTATTGATTCATTCATATTGGCTAATTTAGCGGCTTCGGTGGCGTAGTTGGTAGCATGCTGAGCTTCTATGCCCCAGGTCGCGGGTTCAAATCCACCAGAAGTCGTCGGATTTTTAAGTGCGTTAAAAATCCCTCAGTATGCTTTCCATCGGAGGGGAAGGAATGCCGGCGATCCCACGTCATAGATTTATGGCATGATATAGATCCTTCCACTAATTACACCTGTGTGAAGCTAAATTATAGATTACCTTTGACTAAAGCTCTTAGGTTCCAACGTTCGTCGTCAGGAACCGACTGTGGTGGTATCTAGTAATGAAGTTCAGAACTAGTTGGTCGTTGACGGTGGCATTTGGTAGCAAAAGTTGGAACTACTTGAAAATCTAATGTATGCAGTCCTGACTTGAATTAAAAACAGATAGCACACACTAATACAGCCATCAGAATTAACACCGGTTATCAGACAGATTCTACACACACCCAAAATACACGGGGCTACATGACCGCGTTGTCGCAGCCCCTAAACTGAGGAACCAACCAAGGGGCCAAAAATAATTAGGCCTTGAAACATGTCCCTCCAATGACCACACAATGATCTTATTTAATAAAATTATTGATTACGCTGAACTTTTAACCCATTTTACTCAATGACACAGGTTATCAGACACACACACCCAAGTGCATGTGGCAAGCCCCTAAATAAATCAACAACAACATTCGCTGGCATTCCAGCGTATTGAGCATTCCGGAGCGGAAATAAAATCACAACGCATGCCATCTCCCAGTTCCTCTGGATTTACATTGGCTTCCATCCAGAAACCACTATCATTCTAAAAGGAATTTGAAGTCACACAGGATAAAATAAACGGACGGCATAATTTTAGAGTGGCTACTCCCTACAACCTGCCGTATTTATTCTTGAAAACACTGATATTCAATTACTGTCTCCTGGAGCCTTCACATGGAAAGCCAATTTACTGTAGGACCCCTCGCTCTTCCTTTATAACTCACGCGCCTGTCTTTCCTTTTCTCTACATCATTCCTCTGTCTGGCGCTTCGTATTATACATGTATTTAGCTCTACCTGTGAGAGCAGCGAATGAGTATACAAAGAGGATATCGTAAAAACAATATCTCTATACCATATCTTGCCTTCGCCGATGACTTGGTTACACTAACAGAAAATCAAGAGACCGCAATAAACCAAATAGAAATACTCCAAGAATGCGCCGAGAAAGTGGGACTTCAAATATCCATCGAGAAAACTCGAAGTGCTAGGTCACAAAGGCGACAACATGCCAACAAAATACGGAACGATCAAAAGAGTCCCACATTTAAAAAGTCCAGTTACAAAACTCGTTTAATCCACTTGTGAATAAGAATCATTTTCATGAGAAACGTTTCTCTGGACTTTGCCTCACGTATCTTTTGTGTTTGTTGTTTTCTACTTTTTGCTTTTTGGTTTTGTGTTTGAATTTTACTTTTTGCATTTCTTTCTTGGTTTTGGTTTTGTGATTGTTTTCTGCTTTTGCTTTTTTTAGAATTTTACTTTTTGCTTTGTGTTCCTTGTTTTTTGTTTCCCGCTTTTGTTTTTGTTTTTGAATTTTTCTTTTTGCTTCGTGTTTTTTGTTTTTGGTTTTATATTTGTTTTCTGGAAAAACAAAATAAAACAAAACAAAATCAAAATGAAACAAAATAAACAATTCTAAATAATAACAAAATAAAATAACAAAATAAAATAAAACAAATCAAAACAAAAAATAAAACAAAATAAAAAGAAATAAAATAAAACAAAACAAAATCACAATAAAACAAATCAAAACAAAAAATTAAACAAAATAAAAATAAATAAAATAAAACAAAATCACAATAAAACAAAACAAAATTAAATTAAACAAAACAAAACAAAACAAAACAAAACAAAACAAAATAATATAAAGTAAAATAAAATAAAATAAAATAATTAAATAAATAATTTTACGACATGATCCTTATTCGCAAGTGGATTAAAGAATTTTGCAACTGGACGACTCATAGCCTACATTTTACCCCGCCCAGTCATTTGGCAAATCCGTGTCGACCGACTGAAGAGTAAAGAATGGCAGTTTGTATTGGCAAAACTGAAAGAATGGCTTCAAAGCTTGACACTACTAACTACAGATACTGATTATTTCACTTACGACTAAAATAAAAATAATAATAATATCATCGTATGGCCTCGGATGCAGGGTGCTAGCTTTGTTAATTTACGTCCAGAGGGCAGCTTGCATGTTGAATTTTATCGGTCCTTGGAGCGCTATGAAAGTTAAGGAGGTTAGATATCTAAGCTCCTTGACTCTAGCGCTTTTTAGGAGAGAACGGAGGAACGTTTTGTGTTGGCCGAAAATCCCGATATTAATTTTTCCATTATGAAAACGGCCTACGGAATTCAAATGGGTTCTTTAACATGCTAACGACGTATGACATGCGTGCCGTGATTTTTGTCGCCTTTCAAAAATCACTTATCACGACCAGGTGCCAACCTGCAAGCTTGGGGTTGGTAGTCGGACACGATAACCACTCACCCCTTTAACATCCCAACGACGTATGACATGCGTGGCGTGATTTTTGTCACCTTTCAAAAATCACTTACCACGACCAGGAGCGAACCTGCAAGCTTAGGGTTGGTAGTCCGACACGATAACTACTCACCCACCATGGCTAGCTTACGACTATAATGAAAGTATCGATCTATTCCGTTGTACTATTTAACTTACCAGTTAAAAGAACGGCGTTACGTAACCTTGCGTTATCGTCAAAAACTAAGTGTTACTAAAATTGGCGTTACCCTAGAAAATCTTCAGTCCATGGAAAACTAGGCTAACGTTACAGAAAAAAAACGTAGAGGTCAAGTATCACACCATTTCTCTCATCACATAACATGCAATACAAATATGGCACAATATTTACAAACGTAATAAACCTCGAGACATGTGTTCAGTATCAAAGATAGGCTAAGTGTTTTTGTTTCATGAGATCATGAAGGGCAATGGCACAAGAACAGATAATTGGTGGTCATAAAAACCGAACTCTACGAGCTTGTTTCATTTTATTTTTGTTTTTCATCTTGTATGGTGATCTCACTTTAACAGTTACAGTATCTAATATAATAGAATACTTGACATGGGAGTAATTATGGATTAAATATTACTTAAACAATTATTTACGAATACTATGCCATATTTGGGTTATGGGTTCATAGCTGATTCAGCAGCACGATATCAATATTATAGGCTATAAACTAACGTTGCTGACAAAGCTACCGTAGGACTTCACTGACACATCTGCCCGGTATCGATTATACAGTATAACCTGACGCTTCTACGAAGGCATCGTGGGCCATGATAGATAAGTCACCCAAGTGTCGATTATCTTATTATATAATACCCTAAGGTGTATGTTTCACAAAACTCAAGCTCCTAAACCAGAGGGAGTTAGAAGGTGTGGTTTGTACCAAAATGTTCCAAATCGTCTCAAAAGTACAGGAAAAATCTTGCATTGCTTGAAAAGTCAACGGAAATATATGCATTTGTTTATAAAGTGCTTTTAAACAAATAAACAAAACGATAGCTCCTGGCAGAACTGTGTCGCGTACAGCCCGCATAGTACTAGAGCCGGGCGGGTAGTCTGTACACATGGGGCGCACACAACCCATTATGCGAGAGCTCTCGCACGTGTCAGCTAGTATTTTCTAACGTCTTTGACTAAGCCATCGTGGGCATTGACTGATACATCAGCCTAGTGTCGATTATATTTTCTAACGTCTTTGACTAAGTCATCTTGGGTATTGACTGATACATCAGCTTAGTGTCGACTATATTTTCTAATGTCTTTGACTAAGTCATCGTGGGCCTTGACTGATACATCAGCCTAGTGTCAATTATATTTTCTAACGTCTTTGACTAAGCCATCGTTGGCTTTGACTGATATATCAGCCTAGTGTCGATTATATTTTCTAATGTCTTTGACTAAGTCATCGTGGGCCTTGACTGATACATCAGCCTAGTGTCGATTATATTTTCTAACGTCTTTGACTAAGCCATCGTTCGCTTTGACTGATATATCAGCCTAGTGTCGATTATATTTTCTAATGTCTTTGACTAAGCCATTGCGGGTATTGACTGATACGTCAGCCTAGTGTCGATTATATTTTCTAACGTCTTTGGCTAAGCCATGGTGGGCATTGACTGATACATCAGCCTAGTGTCGATTATATTTTCTAATGTCTTTGACTAAGCCATGGTGGGTATTGACTGATACGTCAGCATAGTGTCGATTATATTTTCTAATGTCTTTGACTAAGCCATTGTGGGTATTGACTGATACGTCAGCCTAGTGTCGATTATATTTTCTAACGTCTTTGGCTAAGCCATGGTGGGTATTGACTGATACGTCAGCCTAGTGTCGATTATATTTTCTAATGTATTTGACTAAGCCATGGTGGGTATTGACTGATACGTCAGCCTAGTGTCGATTATATTTTCTAATGTCTTTGACTAAGCCATTGTGGGTATTGACTGATACGTCAGCCTAGTGTCGAATATATTTTCTAACGTCTTTGGCTAAGCCATGGAGGGTATTGACTGATACGTCAGCCTAGTGTCGATTATATTTTCTAACGTCTTTGACTAAGCCATGGTGGGTATTAACTGATACGTCAGCCTAGTGTCGATTATATTTTCTAATGTCTTTGACTAAGCCATTGTGGGTATTGACTGATACGTCAGCCTAGTGTCGATTATATTTTCTAATGTCTTTGACTAAGCCATCGTGAGTAATGACTGATACGTCAGCCTAGTGTCGATTATATTTTCTGATGTATTTGACTAAGCCATTGTGGGTATTGACTGATATATCAGCCTAGTGTTGATTATATTTTCTAACGTCTTTGACTAAGCCATGGTGGGTATTGACTGATACGTCAGCCTAGTGTCGATTATATTTTCTAATGTCTTTGACTAAGCCATTGTGGGTATTGACTGATACATCAGCCTAGTGTTGATTATATTTTCTAACGTCTTTGACTAAGCCATCGTGGGTATTGACTGATACGTCAGCCTAGTGTCGATTATATTTTCTAATGTATTTGACTAAGCCATTGTGGGTATTGACTGATATATCAGCCTAGTGTCGATTATATTTTCTAACGTCTTTGACTAAGCCATCGTGGGTATTGACTGATACGTCAGCCTAGTGTCGATTATATTTTCTAATGTCTTTGACTAAGCCATTGTGGGTATTGACTGATACGTCAGCCTAGTGTCGATTATATTTTCTAATGTATTTGACTAAGCCATGGTGGGTATTGACTGATACGTCAGCCTAGTGTCGATTATATTTTCTAATGTCTTTGACTAAGCCATTGTGGGTATTGACTGATACATCAGCCTTGTGTCTATTATATTTTCTAACGTCTTTGACTAAGCCATGGTGGGTCTTGACTGATACATCTGCACGGTATCGATCATATAACGTAACGTTTTTGACTATAAGTCGCCGTGGGCCTTGGTTGTGTTTCAAGTGCAGTAGACGCAGGAGATTTAGTTCCACCGTCGTCACTGTGGCTCGTCTCTGAGAAGAATCTTGGCAAAGCGCGGAACTGTCAGCATTACTCATGGCCCTCACAACTGTCTCAACATTAGTTCATGGACCTTCTACCATATGCTCCATTCTTATAATTGATTCATAAACACACCGTTTCATAGCGCTGAATGAAAGAACTCAAATACTACTCCTCTAATAGCGGCTTCCTTCTTCAACTTCTAAGAAGATGATAATAATAATAATAATAATAATAATAATAATAATAATAATAATAATAATATAATCATCATCATCAAACCAGAAGACGTCTTTGGCAGAGAGCTCATCCATTAAAACATAGTGACGAATGCACTACACCGAGACGAGCAACTGAAAATTAGACATACGGGCGAGCACGTGTTTACATCGCGAGTATAGATCTACAAACCAATTTCTTTATAAGTTGTTGACACACAAAGTTAGCTATTTTAGCCTATTTTCAGTTATGAAAAAATATGCTTATGAGATCACCTGTTGTCCGTGTGTGTGTATGCACCCACCCCCATAATAAAATCTAAACGGCTGGAGAGATTTCAATGAAACTCGGTAAGATCATAGTATTATATCAGCCGACCTCGACCGTGCTCTTGAAAAAGTATAAACACCAAAAAAAAAGTTCCTGATTTTTTTCGGAATTTGTATATTTATAGCAAAATGATCCCCAACTATTGCTAAAGCTAAAAAACAAAATTGGTGGCAATACCTGCAACCACTTGGAATATACAATGCATTATACCTCAGAAAATGGTGATTTTTTGGTGTGACCTTCCAACAGTTAAGAAATGATAACTTCTACAATAGTTGGCCCAATTGAACGAAATCATGACGAATATATTCTATCAGATGTACGAGCTCAGTAAAAGAATCGTAGAGATCTAGTGCCACAAGTTTAGGTTTTAGGTGACATATCATGATTTCCTTACGTGGTCCTAAACTTTTGACCGGTACTGTATAACAATTGGCAAATTTATTGAAATCGAAATATTTTACTTTTTCCGGTGAAATCTACCTCCGGCTCCCGGCGTGCCGAGAGGGATCTACCTCCGGCTCCCGGCGTGCCGAGAGGGATCTACCTCCGGCTCCCGGCGTGCCGAGAGGGATCTACCTCCGGCTCCCGGCGTGCCGAGAGGGATCTACCTCCGGCTCCCGGCGTGCCGAGAGGGATCTACCTCCGGCTCCCGGCGTGCCGAGAGGGATCTACCTCCGCCTTCCGGCGTGCCGAGAGGGATCTACCTCCGCCTTCCGGCGTGCCGAGAGGAATTTCTTAAGCCTGCCTATGTTGTTCTCGAAGGCATTATCATTTCTGAGAATAATCCACGGAACGAAACAAAAGATAAAAATGCTCTGTCTCGAATAAAATGGTGCTCTCAGGAGATTAGTGAGAGCGTGTCTGCTAGTATCATCAAGCGCCTCCAAACGACCAGTTGATGATAGTTGAGACTGTCTTCTCTTCTGCAGCCGACCATATCTCCTGTCGTCACAGGACCACCAAAATGTTTACATAACCTCAAATTAACCCTCCAAGTGCTGAACGTTTCACTCTTAAGTGCTAGGCATTTTTAAGGGAGCGTGCAGATATATTTTAAAAAATCTAATAAATACCACATCACTTTTCACAGAAGATCAAACCAACTTGCATTGCATACCAGATAGAGAATTTAATTTCTCGTCACTCCCTTAACAGTTCGCATCCACTGTTGCAAGGATTACGGAGAGTAAAAGAGGGGGAAAAATGAAAGGTCGTTTTATTTATTTACTGTATGGCCAAGTGCAAAACATCACATTATGTTGTATTTTATACTCTAATCGAGAGTGTAGAAGAGTGCGCTGAGGGGAACGTTTTAAGGTGGGGAATGCAACGCAGCAACTCGCGCTTCTAGGATTCAGGGTCAGCTTTACCTCTTCCCACCTCCTCGCTCATGACGTCGCCCGACAGGTTATCGGCGTTCGTTCAAAATTGAAAGTGGCCCGTGTTGTTTTCACTGCGCCATTCTCATAAGCCTATTTTAGCCTACTTTTGATTTTTGCAAAAAATGAAAGTAGACTTATGAGATCAACACAGGGCGAAAAAGTGTGTGTGTGTGTGTGTGTGTGTGAACTCTGAATGTCTGTCCCCCCCCTATCAATTCGAACACGGTGAAACTGAATTGAACGAAATTTGGTACAGAGGTTGCACTAGCAAAGAGCACCTCAGTGTCATGTTTCATATCGCCGCCATCTTAACGGAAACGTAATGGCGGCCACCCAAATGTTCAAAGCTTAAATCAAATTAAGACTAACCTAATCATCCGATCTCTGCCAAATTTTGCAATAATATATATTTATATAGCGAGCGTCTTATGACTAAACTACAAGGTCATCAGCCCAATAGTTAGCATATGGCGGCCATGTATGTGTGCAAATCGATTCCCCCTATCAATTCAAACACGGTAAAACCGAATTGTATGAAATTTTGTACAGAGTTAGCACTAGCAGAGGGCACCTCATATTCACGTTTAATATCCGTATAGCACGTTGTATTTCAACAAGATACTACAACTAACATTCAATTATACTCCTTGAAGAGGACAAAGAGTTATAACAATACCCATGCATTTAGGAGAAAGTAGGCTATATGTTCCTTACTGAACATCTTGTTTCATAAATGAAATTAGGCTAATAATGGAATACAGCCGAAATAAATCAGAAACCACTATGGACATCAAATTGGCAGGTGAAGAGCTAAAGCAAGTAGGAGACTTCTGTTACTTAGGAAGCAAAATAACCATCACTGGTAGTGATTTTTCTACATCTTCTAGGAATTCTTCTAAATTCTCATCTTTGTTCCCAGTTTGTGGAGCATATACTAGGAACAGATCTTTTGTCCCTGTCTGGAACTGTATCCTTCCTATGATCATCCCGTTACCTATCTTCTTCACCTCCTCCACATACTCTAGGACATCCTTTCTTATAATCATTCCTACTCCATTTCTTGCCTCCTGTCCTCCACTGTAAAACAGCCTGTATCCTTCCTTTAGTTTCCTTAGTTTCCTTCATTCGAGAAAAATTTAAAGTGGGAGTGAAGATTCAAGGAGAAATAGTTTCAACTCACAGATTTGCTGATGACATCGTCATCTTGGCCGACAAGCCTGAGGATTTGAATGGGTTTTTGAATGGTATGGACTCTGCCTTGAGGAAAGAATTCATGATGAAAATTAATATATACGTAAAACAAAAATATTGGAATGCAGTCGAAATAAATCAGAAACCTCTATGGGCATCAAATTGGCAGGTGAAAAGCAGAAGGAAGTAGGAGACTTCTGTTACTTAGAAAGCAAAATAACCAGTGATGGACGAAGCAAATAGGATATAAAATGTAGGTTGGCTCAGGCAAGGAAAGCATTTATACAAAAAAGGAATCTGTTGACTTCGAATATAGATTTAGGTATTAGGAAGTCATTTTTGAAAGCCTTTGTCTGGATCGTGGCGCTCTATGGGACTGAAACTTATTGGTGCAGCAGAAAAGAGGAGAATTGAAGCGTTTGAAATGTGGTGTTACAGGAGAATGATGAAGATCAGATGGGTAGATAGGGTTACAAACGAAGAGGTATTAAGACGAGTGGGAGAGGAGAGATGTTTCTGGCGACTGCTAATGAAGAGAAGAGATAGGTTGGTAGGACACATACTAAGACACCCAGGTATAGCAAGCTTAGTTATGGAAGGAAGGGTCGAGGACAAGTACTGTAGGGGTAGACCAAGGTTAGAATATGTTGAACAGATTGCCTCGGATGTAGGGTGTGGTAGCTATGTAGAGATGAAACGATTAGCTCAGGACAGGGAGGTATGGAGAGATGCATCAAACCAGTCAAAAGACTGATGACTCAAACAACAACACAGTTTACTTTCCCATTTTCCTTTCCATTTCGTTTCACTGAGACCGAGGATGGCTATATTCTTCCCCATCATGAAGTCCACTAGCTCCTCAGTCTTGTCCATCAGGGTTAAGATGTTGACTGTCGGATGTATTGCGATGCTGGTCGCCCATTTCTCACAGCTCCCCCAGCATCTGAAGAACTGCGCGTCGCCTGCAGGGGACGCCCTAGCATTTTCCGAGGCTGAACCATATTTGCTTTCAGTTTAGGCTATTAGGCTATTAAGATGGGGTCGCCACTCCCAAATTAATTGATTATTCCGAAACTAAAATTAATCTATTAAAACCACCATCCTAACAAGAACGCTAGCCGCGGCACCACCACTTTACCTCGTAAATTCTCCATCTTACATTACGGCTTGTTTGTACTGTAATTTACCCCTCTTTCTTCTGGCTCGCGAATTTTCATGCATGACGTAGCAGCGTGGCTGGCTTGCACGTAAATTAAAGCACATTTGTTATTTATTATTATTACAGTTCCTGTCGTAGCGACTTCATGATTCAGCCTAAAGGTTACATAAATAACGATTTAAGTTTTATTCTCTGCAAGGATATAAATCTTTGTCTGAACAAAAGAAAAAGTTATGTTTAATTCCTGGTTACAGAGGTAGTCTTGATAACAGTGCACAGATGAATTTTATACAACACTAGCAACCCACCCCGGCTTCGCCCGGTATCTTGACGGTTAACTCAGCGTAAACTTAAAAGCGCACGGACGACAGGTCCCAGACGCAATTCAGAAAAGCCGAGGTGAAACTACAAACACATATACTCTTCTTTGAAGTCTTAACTAGACACGACTCGGCAGTTTGATGCTGGCCGAAGTTGGGTGATAGGCTTGCTCGCTAGTGAGTTTAAATTTCCACTGAATGAAGATTGTTGGAAGAAATGAAAACGTACAAACCCTTATAGTGGGCTATGTATTAATGTTAGAAATATGCTGTTGCAAGCTTTTTTGTAGAACTTTTCATTCTGAACAATTCTTACAATCTTAGTAGGCCTATATAAATATTTTTAACGGTTCGCCCAGCGTAAGCATAAAAGGCGCACGATCGGCAGGTTTTTCTTTGATTCGATTCATTGTAATCGTTACTGCTCGGCTTCCTTTGGTCAGAAATTAATGATTTTCTACAGAAACCTTCCTCGAGAAATCCTTTACAGAATGGTGAAAACCGCATCATAATCCATCCAGTGGTTCTCGAGATTACTCGTTGCATCCAAGAATCGGGGACTTAGTTTGAAACTATGTAGAGATAGCCTCTCAGGGGCTCACAGTATTTTTGGCTGCAGCCTCTATTCTTTCTTCTCGTTCCCGTCCGTTTTACATGGCCATCCTAGTCACTTCGATGATTGAGGCCATATCCTTTCCTTATGTGACTTGTTTTTTTACTTTGCCTTCAATTTTTTGCCTACTTTTCACATTTTGCAAAAATGAGGAAAAAGTAGACTTATGAGATCGATCCGGGAAAATGTGTGTGTGTCTGTCTGTCCTTCTGTCTGTCTGGCTGGCTGTGTGTGTCCCCCCCCCCCCCCCCTATCAACTCCTAAACGGCTGCAACAATCGAAACCAAATTTAGTATGAGTAAAGATGTATACCGGAATATCTCAAGCCCATATTTGTAAATTATGTCAGTGCTACCAACGGCTGAAAAAACGCACTAGAAATTTGAGCTCCATGTTGGATATCATGGAAGGTATGCATGGGAGCTACACCAAAATTGGCATACATGTAGATATTACTATTTCAGTTTCATTTCCAGGAGGCCATACATGACAGTGTTGCCAAAATAATTTTAAGCCTTCTGATAAGTCCAATTTTTAAATGCATATAACTTCTACACTATCAATTGGATTTCAACCAACTTTTGTATGTAATATGCGTACATAAACAGATACGACTGAGCGTATTCTTAAGAGCCACTAGGGCTGCCTACTGTTAATAATTGCTCTCTCTCTCTATTTTTTTTTTAAATCCAAATACCAATATATCAGAATGTATGCAAGCCGGCAGCTTTAAACTATGCACACGTATAGTACCTGACATTTTAGCTTAATTTGGAGTAACTTATATACGTCAATTCTACCAACATGATTCTAAGCCTGCTGATAGGTCCAATTTTAGAATACATGTAACTTCTATACTAACAAATTGATTTCATCCAAAATTGGCACAACAAGATATCATAATATTTCAGATTATTTCTGATCAGCACACGCATGGCATTGTTGCCAACATGCTTTTAGGCGCGCTGATAGTGTACCAATTTTGCAAATCGGTACATGTTCATCTTATCTTCGAGACGCAGCTGGAGCTCCAGGTCTGGGCAGATTCTCACGAGAAAATACACCAGCCCCCTTCTGAGAATTCCATTCACCAAATTGGCACCTGGGTACTGCTGAAATGAGATCGCCTAGCCCCTTCCGACATGATTTGTGCCCTTGTGTGTGCTGTCACCTCAAGGTTTATAATAAATGGAAAAGAGGGATAAGTCAAGCTTTGATCCGTGAACTTTTGAAAGGTGAACAATTCCTGTCAGCTGCATTCGCCAAGTTTTTATTCTGAGAAAGATCTTACAAAGGACATTCTGTAACACCTCGACTCCTAGAAGGTTTCTACGCAGTAACCTGTATGGGGTGATATTCTATAGTACCCACTCAAGACCTTGAACCCTGGCTTTGGTGCAACTAGTCGCAGTTGGTGCTACTGGAGGTTTGTGGTGGGGATAGGCCGATATACAAGGGTGGAATCGGTGACTCAAAAGAACAGTACGGGCAGAACAGTACGAGAGGAACAGGGTGTGAGGAAGGTTGCTGACAGAAAGACTCTTGAGCACTTGCCTCCGGGGAAAACGTGTGTGCAGTTTTCCCCGGAGGGTTCGAAGACGGCAGGTGGTACTATCATGATTTAATTACTAAGGGGCATAACCAAGGACAATCAATACAAACTTTGACTGCTAAATTTTGTAACGTCATTTTAAGGCCATGTGGCGATGGACCGTATTTCGAGCGGACTGACATTATTATTTTTAGTATGTAATATTTTGGAAGGGTTGGTACGATTTGTGTGGCACCTTTATATGTAATTACCGCGGAGTGGATTATTATTATCTTATTTCCGGTTAGCTGGATGGGACCCTCGTGGTTTTAACTTTGGTCAGAAAGGCTGGTGAAGACGTTAAATCCGAAGCAGGCTTTCGGACCGCCTTAGTCGTATTAAACGGCTCTTAAATTACTTATGTAACCTTGTTTTGGAAGTGGCACAGAGTCTAACTTCATGTTATTATTCCATTAGTTTTGGCGTCAGGGGAATCATTCCTGATAAATTCGTTTCTATCACAAATGTAGGTGTGTCAAAACTTGCCAAACGGGTAACTGTCTGGTTTGTTTAAATTAAGTTATTCATTTGTGTTTAATTAGATCATATTTGTCAGTTAGTTAATTAAGTGGTGGAAGGTTTATCTTGTAATTTGTTTGATCTTAATGTTCAATACATGTTAGCTTATTTTGATTTGTCATGTTATTTATTGCGTGAAGTCACTAGGAAGATTATTCCCCTTTTCATTCTTCATCTTTGGCAGGGTCAATTTAATACGGCCTGCTGAGGTACGCATCCAGCGTTCCACTCAACAAGCTGGTCTTGACATTGGTTTCGTCCCGCCTGGTCCCTTTTCCTAAATCAAATTGGGGATGTTCTTGAAAACCTAGCAAATCGGAACATTCACTCCTAGGTTTTATTTGCTGTGGACTCAGCTGGCCTAGCGAGTAATTAAATTAGCCCTTTCATGTGTTTTTTTTATTATTAATTCTGGGTGTGGTAATGTCATGTGATCATTTATTTTGATATGCTATTATTATTATTATCATTTTGGCCTATAAACAGGGTAAGGAGGGATGGGGCTAACCGTTACAATGGTAGTATGAGCATGGTTTTGCTCTGTGATCTTGCCATTAGTAAACAATCCTTCCTATTGACTGATTGCAGTAATTAATTAAAATTAAATTCAGTAACTTAATTAATGTAGATTGGGCCCTCCATACTACTAATCTTTTCTCCAATAGGTAGGCTAGTAATTAGAGCAGAACCTAATACATGTTGTGATTTGATTTCATGTAAAATAACCGCTGTGTACACCGAAGACCAAATGAACAATTCTGTCGTCAGCTGTTAAGACGAGCAGATAGCCGAAAGTGGCGATCACGTGCGCTGGACGAAATCAGGACTGACGGGAGAGTAATGGCCGTGCTGCGTTGCCAGATTGACGAGTAGACCGGCTGAAGGAATTTCACACGTGGTGAGTTTTGATATGCTGTTTGTATGGTTTTGGGGTGGTTGTAAATTCATTCTGTTCTTGTAGGAACTAGTCCAGCTCAATTTTACTGCACCTGTGTTAAATCTACACCTCGGGAAGTGTTGTTTTGACTAAATTGTGTCACGTGTTTGAAATAATAAAATGTTTGTCTGGTTGGAAGTAGTGTTGGTAAAATTTAAATTAGTGACGTTTTAAATTCTCTTGAAAATAGGCTGAAATTGATAAACTTGTATTTCCAGTAAGAATAACTTAGTGTCTGTTTTGATGTGCGTTTAGTACACGCCTGTTGAATCACGTAGTGATTTTGAACCATCATGGCAGACGTCTGTGACAAGTTATTATTTTATACAACTGATGTCAGTGAAAATGTGAATTGCGTGTGTGGATTTATCATCAGCAGGTTCTTTGGGGTAAATCTGTAATTATTCTTAATAATTGTTAGTGATGTAAGGCTGAAATTCTGCAATTTGCTGTGCGTAATACGTGTGAGGTATAATTGGTAGTGATCAGCTGTTCATTAGGCCAAACATTTCATGGTTTGTTGTCATTTCTTTAGCTGGGGGTTAATTATTTCGCTGTTGGTAGTTCTGTCAAATTAAATTGGACCGTGAGGGTATTAAAATTTGGTATTGTCAACTTATTCTGCGTTAAATTAATTCTGGAAAATGGTCGAATTGCTGTCTATATGTACGTTCGGTAATCGTGTTTTGAATGATGTTAAGTGTCGAATTGCGTGTGTGGTAATTCAGTATAAATGAATCAGGTGAGTGTTTATGTATGATTGGTTGATGTTTAAGTTTGCTTAGTAATTGGGGGGAGAGTAAATAGTCTTGTTGTGACATGGGGATTTTAAGGTTAGATTGTCATCTAAATTGGTCAAGTATTAAATGGCTTTAATATTCAGTATATTAGTGTGTGTTCGTTGAGTGACTTACTAAGTGGGATGTTTCTGGGAGGCAGTCACCTTCACGTCGCGTCTCATTTAGGGTGTAAATAAATATTTTCCCCCGATTCGTGTCTTTCGTTTTAGGACGTTTTCCTACGATGTAAGGAGAACTGTGATTTCAGGGCTACAACTACGGGTTGTTTTATCAGGTCCTTACGTGAGTTGATACTCCGTTGGCGTTATAGTGTCTTGACGATCCGAATACTAACATACTGATGTAAATGGGGAATTTAGAGTTGGTCAGGGAAGGGAGCACGTATGTCTGGTGGAGGTATGAATGTATTTCTGTGGTTGATTGTGTTCAGGATGAAAGAGTGTGTGTGATGCGATTTTTATTGCTGCCCTGACTAGGAATCGAACTGGTGTTCTTGGGTGGTCAAAATTGTATTTATTTTCTTCTGTAATCTTTCAGTTTTTTTTAATCCTGCTGATTGAATGAAAGTCATGTGTGAATGAATTGATGTAGGTTGCAATTTGAATTTGGGTGGGAGTAATTGAGGCCTAATTGCCAGTAACGTAAGATGGATTATTATTAATTTTATATTAGTTGTATTAGTTGCATTTTGAAAATGGACCTATTATGCAGATGTGCTTCGTATGGGGATCTACTGTCAGGAGTCCATTTAATTTGGGGTGTGAGTACCATCTTGATTGGGCCCGGGCAGGGTGTATATAGTATTTGCCCGAGTCGAGTGACTATAGGTATGGGACTTCGTTATCTCGGTGATAGGCGAATTTCTTTTTGGGGTATTTAGAGGCCACTCGTCCAGTTTGTATGGAGAGTCGAGCCACAATTGTTGAGCTGTCGGTAAGTGTTTCTATACCATAGGGTATTTTGTGTTCATGATATCTGTACGATTGCTAATTTGCATAATTGAATGTAATGGGTTATTGTAGTGGGTGGTAAAATCTTATAATGAGATGTTTGAGAAGGATGTGTGATGGATGATGGATGAATGTTAGGAACTGGAGTCCTGTGTTCGAGTTCCAGTGATGAAGTTGCTAGCTCTGGGAATACTTGTTGATTTTTGGTATTTAAAAAAAAAAAATATTTGGTAGTTCGGTTGGTGAAAGTTTTCCTTTAGGGAGATATCCTGCGGTGGCATGCTGAGCTGTCGTTGTATGTCAGCTGCTGTGTTCACTAGTCTGATTTTGAGATTTTTGAGAGGTTGCAATGCTTCGTTTGCGATGGCATTGAAATAGGCTGGTTCGTTAGTTATTAATAACTTGCAGTTTCTTGCTGTTAGGCGGCTAGGTTTTTCTATTGTGGTCGCATTTCTGAAGGGTTGTAGGTTCGTGAGATTTCATGTAGACTCCCGTTAGCTTGGGTGTGTTCACTTCACAATCAGCTGTTGTAGGCGTTCATGCATATTTTGATATTTTGATTCCGGAGTTTTCACTTGAGGGTGCTTCAGTGCATTAGTCGGTTAGTTATTTATAGCTTGCAGCCTTGATCTGTTAGACCGCTGGCGTTTCTGTTGTAGTTTCAACTCTGAAAGGTTCTGGGTTCATTAAAATTTCGTGTAGCCCCATCATTTTGGGTGTGTATGAGTTTGGCTGTTGCCACCGGATGTTCTGATCGATTGTGAGCCTTAGTGACAGTCAGTGTCCTGGGTAGTTACGGGAGTAATCATCTTTGGTGGTAAATAAATTTAAATTCTCTGAGTAATAGAGTGTTGATAGCTTGGCAGTTTTTTTAGTGCGAGGTTCCAATGTGGTTAGGTGCGAGCTGGATTTATGGGCTTATTTTGAAGATTTTAATTGCTTCGTGCCTTTTGAGATGTAACATCTGTCACTTCTGTGATTTGTAATTCTGAATAAATTAGTTTTGATATTCTGGGAGAGATTTTATTGGCGTTAGCATTTGGTGAGATACAGACACGTGTTGTTAGTCAAGGAGGTTGTGAATTTTGAGATTTTAAGTAGCTTCGTGAAGTTAATGTTTTAAGAACGTTTTGATGACAGTGGTGAGTTGAAGCATCATGGGTTCGATTTGAGTGTGGTCATAAAGTGTCACCCGGTATTTGGATGGTAAATATTAATGGTAGGTGACACACGTTGTTAGTTGGAGAAGTCTGTAGTCTGTGGTAACGCCACGTAGAGAAATTTTCGGGGTTGTGATTGTCTGTGTTGTGTGATTGGAAGGTGAACCACGTGCACTTGGGTGTGTGTGACGCTTAGTGGGTGCCCTACCTTGTGTCGAATGTGTATTTATGTTTTGGTAATGTGTTGTACTGTCATCTTCTGAGGCGGCCATGCCTTTGTAGGGGAAGATGTTAATTACCCTCTGTGGGGTCGTGTGTTGACCGGAGGGGGAGCTCAGGTACCGAGCTGATTTTGTCGTGATGGCCAGGGTTTGGTGGCGCAAGTGTGATGTTCCTCCCGGTGTCAAAAGGGAGAGGACCTGTCATGTGAAGGACAGGGCGGTGTTTGTTTGTGTAGTGTGTGAATGACAGTGCATACTGTTTTAATAATTCACGTCAGGTTATGAACTGCAGTCCTCGTGCTGTTTTCCTGGTTCGCTAGTTGTCCTATGGAATTTAGGGTTATTTATGTTTTGTGTTGTCGCCGGGAACAAGTGCCCGTAGGCAGTTATGGAGTGGGAGCGTTGTGTTGTCGCCGGGAACAGTGCCCGTTGGCAGTTATGGAGTGGGAGAAATATCGGGGTGACAGCCCGATGGAATTTAGGGTTATTTATGTTTTGTGTTGTCACCGGGAACAGTGCCCGTTGGCAGATATGGAGTGGGAGAAATATCGGGGTGACAGCCCGATGGAATTAAGGGCATTCTTATTATTAAAGTGTGAATGTGTGTGTGTGAATTATGTGGGTGACGTGGTTTTTCCTTATTTTGTTTGTCTTGCTGCTAGTGTGCTTGCGTGATAGGATGTTGTGGTCTCTGTTCCTCCTGTCCTTGGAGGCCACTGAGGGCAGTGTGGGTCAGGAACATGTAAAATTGAGCAAGACATGTAATTTGTGTTTGTGTGCATATCAAAACGAGCTCTGTGTGATGCCTTCAGTGCGGTAGGTAATTTTGTAATGTATTAACTTGAGCGGTGCCACGGGCGGTATAGTAAATGTAGTTCTGATGGAATGCCCCGTGCGGCATGTTAATGTAATTGTCATTGTGAATTTTGGAAATAGTTACGTGCTGTCCTGATTTCGTATAGTCGCAGAAAAATGGTCCTTCGGTTTTGTTAAAGTAAATTCATTTTGAAAAATTGTTTAAAATTTTTGGTGGGCAAGTTTGTAGGTGCCTTTGATTTGCATATTCTAAAGAAAAATTCTGGGTTCTGTACACCTTAGTTAAATTTTAGTTATTCTTGCTAAGTATTTTAGTGAACTTTCAATTAAGCTTGTTAACGTCAGTCATATCGTATATTTGGTTGCCCCTTTCGTGTGATTTTAATACTTCAGTGGACCTTTAATTATGCCCTGAACACTATCTCCTTGCGTAGAACCTTGTTTGAAGCCTCAAGTATCCCTTGTGACATGAAGGACTCTTAAGTGAACTTCGATGGCACACTAATGCTTCGAGTGATGTTTTTTTTTATCCTTCCTGGGATAACTTCAGCTGTTATGGGCTGGTTGGCTGGCCTGGAACGATTGTTCCCTCTAAGGGAACTGTATTTGGACCATACGCTGCTGTTCTGATGTGTGTTTCAGTGGTCACTATGTGGGACGTGTGCCACCAATCTGGGCCCAGTTTGGAGGTACCATCTAGGTCCCATGGCATCTTTCTACCCGAAGAGATCTACTTCAAGGTCCGCTGGCGGGGATTGGAGTAGCCTCTTCAGCTGCCAAGAGACCAGCTGGACACCATCACCCTGTTCATCATCCCCCCATCGTCTTCCTTTGGAGGAGGAGGATGTACCAATTTTGCAAATCGGTACATGTTCATCTTATCTTCGAGACGCAGCTGGAGCTCCAGGTCTGGGCAGATTCTCACGAGAAAATACACCAGCCCCCTTCTGAGAATTCCATTCACCAAATTGGCACCTGGGTACTGCTGAAATGAGATCGCCTAGCCCCTTCCGACATGATTTGTGCCCTTGTGTGTGCTGTCACCTCAAGGTTTATAATAAATGGAAAAGAGGGATAAGTCAAGCTTTGATCCGTGAACTTTTGAAAGGTGAACAATTCCTGTCAGCTGCATTCGCCAAGTTTTTATTCTGAGAAAGATCTTACAAAGGACATTCTGTAACACCTCGACTCCTAGAAGGTTTCTACGCAGTAACCTGTATGGGGTGATATTCTATAGTACCCACTCAAGACCTTGAACCCTGGCTTTTGTGCAACTAGTCGCAGTTGGTGCTACTGGAGGTTTGTGGTGGGGATAGGCTGATATACAAGGGTGGAATCGGTGACTCAAAAGAACAGTACGGGCAGAACAGTACGAGAGGAACAGGGTGTGAGGAAGGTTGCTGACAGAAAGACTCTTGAGCACTTGCCTCCGGGGAAAACGTGTGTGCAGTTTTCCCCGGAGGGTTCGAAGACGGCAGGTGGTACTATCATGATTTAATTACTAAGGGGCATAACCAAGGACAATCAATACAAACTTTGACTGCTAAATTTTGTAACGTCATTTTAAGGCCATGTGGCGATGGACCGTATTTCGAGCGGACTGACATTATTATTTTTAGTATGTAATATTTTGGAAGGGTTGGTACGATTTGTGTGGCACCTTTATATGTAATTACCGCGGAGTGGATTATTATTATCTTATTTCCGGTTAGCTGGATGGGACCCTCGTGGTTTTAACTTTGGTCAGAAAGGCTGGTGAAGACGTTAAATCCGAAGCAGGCTTTCGGACCGCCTTAGTCGTATTAAACGGCTCTTAAATTACTTATGTAACCTTGTTTTGGAAGTGGCACAGAGTCTAACTTCATGTTATTATTCCATTAGTTTTGGCGTCAGGGGAATCATTCCTGATAAATTCGTTTCTATCACAAATGTAGGTGTGTCAAAACTTGCCAAACGGGTAACTGTCTGGTTTGTTTAAATTAAGTTATTCATTTGTGTTTAATTAGATCATATTTGTCAGTTAGTTAATTAAGTGGTGGAAGGTTTATCTTGTAATTTGTTTGATCTTAATGTTCAATACATGTTAGCTTATTTTGATTTGTCATGTTATTTATTGCGTGAAGTCACTAGGAAGATTATTCCCCTTTTCATTCTTCATCTTTGGCAGGGTCAATTTAATACGGCCTGCTGAGGTACGCATCCAGCGTTCCACTCAACAAGCTGGTCTTGACATTGGTTTCGTCCCGCCTGGTCCCTTTTCCTAAATCAAATTGGGGATGTTCTTGAAAACCTAGCAAATCGGAACATTCACTCCTAGGTTTTATTTGCTGTGGACTCAGCTGGCCTAGCGAGTAATTAAATTAGCCCTTTCATGTGTTTTTTTTATTATTAATTCTGGGTGTGGTAATGTCATGTGATCATTTATTTTGATATGCTAATATTATTATTATCATTTTGGCCTATAAACAGGGTAAGGGGGGATGAGGCTAACCGTTACAGATAGATCCAATGTCTAACTGCATGTAACGTCCATTGGACTTCAACCAAATATTCTGTACCTTAAAGAGATGGAACTAAGAATATATTCAGTCACCAGGGCTGCCAACTGTAGTGCTCTTTTATGCTACATTATACCAGGTATATTTCGAACTAATTAGACATTTCGTTATTACCAACATAATTTCTTCATTATTATTCTAGATAGGTTCATATAATGTAGATTAATCATTGGCATGAATCTTAATTTTAAGAAAAGTAGGCTTTTTAGTTCGTCACGGAACTTCTTGTTTTATTCGCTTTTGAGTTTGTTATGTATCTTGTTCATGTTTTTCTTTTGTTTAGTGATTTTTAAGATTGTCTTTTCTTAGTGGTTTTTGGATTTCCACTTAATTTTGTGTTTTGTTTTTGGGATTTATTGTGGATTTTACTTCCAATAACTTTAACAAATATAGATGATTATAATATTAGAGTTTTTTCTGTTCAGTTTTTTATCTGTGGATTTTTACCTTTTTGTATGTGATATTGTATTTTCGTTCAGTTCTTTGTTTTTATTTCTGTATTTTGATCATCTTTTAGAAAGTAAGCTAGTAGGAACCACGATCACCTCGTTGCGTAGTTGCGAGCACTCTTGGCTGTCACCTCGGATGCCCGGGTTCAATTCCTGTCTCTGCCAAGAAATTAAATTCTGGTGTGAGGGCTGGGACGGGGTGTACTCAGCCTCGTGACGTGTAAGTGAGAAGTGGTTTTCCGTGGTTTCCCCCACTTCTACTTCCTAACTTAAGGCCACGGCCGCCTCATTCCCAATCCTCATCTGAATTCCAAATACACAAACTAATACAGCCATCACAATAACACACGTTATCAGACACATTCCCACCCCACACACAACACAAGTTCATGACCGTGACGTAGCAGTGCATCAAATGCATTCCTAACGTTGTTGAATAACAGTAAATCAGGCATTCGCGGTAGATAATAATTTATTGTCGAAATAATCTATATATATATATATAAATCTGTCTGTCTGTCTGTCTGTCTGTCTGTCTGTCTGTCTGTCTGTCATGTATACAAATCCACACTGTTTCACCGATCTGAACCAAAATTTGTATACTTACCCTTCGGAACCCTGCGGGTAACCCTGTCCACTTGAAATTTCCGACAGACCACCCCATTCCCTGCATTTAGATACTTTGACCCAAATCTACACCGTTTCACCGATCTCAACCAAAATTTGTATACTTACCCTATGTAACCCTGTGAATAACACTGTCCACTTAAAATTTTGGACAGACCACCCTATTTCCTGCATTTAGGCCCTTTGGCAAACATCTACACCGTTTGACCGATCCGAACCAAAATTTGTATACTTACCCTTTGCAACCCTGCGGGTAACACTGTCCACTTGAAATTTCGGACAGACCACCCCATTCACTGCATTTAGGCCCTTTGACCCAAATCTACACAGTTTCACCGATCAGAACCAAAATTTGTATACTTACCCTTTGGTACCCTGCGAGTAACACTGTTTGCTTGAAATTGCGGACAGACCACTCCATTCCCTGCATTTAGGCCCCTTGGCTAAAATCTACACAGTTTCACCGATCTGAACCAAAATGTGTATACTTACCCTTTGTAACTCTGTGAATATCACTGTCCACCTAAAATTTCGGACAGACCACCCCATTTCCTGCATTTAGGCCCTTTGGCAAAAATCTATATCGTTTCACCGATCCGGACCAAAATTTGTATACTTACCCTTTCGAACCCTGCGGGTAACCCTGTCCACTTGAAATTGCGGACAGATCACCCCATTCCCTGCATTTAGGCCCTTTGGCACAAATCTACACCGTTTCACCGTTCAGAACCAAAATTTGTATACTTACCCTTTGGTACCCTGCGAGTAACATTGTCTGCTTGAAATTGCGGACAGGCCACTCCATTCCCGGAAAGAGGACAGGGTCCGTCCCAAAGGCAATGGAAAAAAGGGGTAAAACCAGACCCGCTCAGGAAACCCTCAGGGTTGCCATCTCCCGAACTCACCAGCCATGAGCCCTTGAGGATGTAGCACTATCCAGGGTGCACCAGAAGTGGTGGGGCTACACACACCCTGCCTCCTTGAGGGTCTTGAGCAGAAGACATGAGATATTAAGAAAAGAAAAAGAAGTCTGACACCTCGAAGAATGAGGCTATCAGGAATGATTAGACAAAGGCCAATTAAGGCGTGAAAGTGAAAGAGTCGCTAGGCCTCGGATACCCTGATACCATCGGGCTCGGAAGAGAACAAGAGTTTGACCAAGGGAGGCTGACAGGAAAGAGAACTGAAAGGAGCCCGGCACCAGTAAGTAGAAGCAATGCCGGACTCAGTTGGGGTCCCGTGGTCGCAAACCCACGTCCCACAAGTTGAGAGACCCTGGTGGGTGGAGGGGGGAGGAGGGGGCCAGGTGTGAGAATAGCTTGCTGATTCATCGCGAGTTGACATGAGAGAAATGTCCAGACCCCGCCGTGTTACCTGGTATTGCTGACTATGCTTGATGTTCATACAGGGTCTTTGCTCAAACCACTGTAGTGTTACGAAAGAATGAGTGATTCACCGGTCAATGTGAATAGGACCGGGAACCCCCCCCCCCCCCCCCCCCCGAACGTCTGTCATCATATATCGTCATCATCTGCGATTCGTGCAGCTTGGACCCGGGCAGTACTCGATAAGCTTTTTCACTACACGCATCGAGTATAGGCCTAAGCCAGAAAATAACGTTCAGACTTTGGAAGACATCGAAGGTAGAAATTGCCTATATCAGATTAAAAATTGCACCATGTTCGTTCAGTAGTCATTTTTCATTACCTTATTATCATAAGGGCAAATGACCTAGATGTTACGCCCATTATATCACTCACCACACACAATAAGTCTTCATCGCCTGTGAATTTTGAAATGTTTCTTTCTATCACGGTAGTTTGTAAGTTTGTCGTGTCAATTCAACAGTAGTTTTCATTATCATCCTCATCAAAAGGGCAAATGGCCTAAATGTTACGTCCATTATACTACTAAGTAACACCACAGTCTTCATGGCCTGTGATTTTAAAATGTGTATTTCCATTAGTTTGTAAGTTTGATATACCCGTTCAGTAGTAGTCGTCTTCATTATCATCCTCATCAAAAGGGCAAATGACCTAGATGTTACGTCCATTATACTACTAAACAACACCAGAGTCTACCTAGCCTGTGATTTTAAAAATATGTATTTGCATTAATTTGTAAGGTTGATATACCCATTCAGTAGTAGTCGTCTTCATTATCATCCTCATCAAAAGGGCAAATGACCTAGATGTTACGTCCATTATACAGTACTACTAAGCAACACCACAGTCTTCATTGCCTGTGATTTATAAAATGTGTATTTCCATTAGTTTGTATGTTTAATATACCCGTTTAGTAGTAGTAGTCTTCATTGTCATGCTCATCAAAAGGGAAAATGACCTAGATGTTACGCCCATTATACTACTAGGCAACACCACAGTCTTACTCGCCGGTAATTTAAAAACATGTATTTCTATTGGAGTGTAAGTTTATTATACCCGTTCAATAGCAGTCGTCGTCAGTATCATCTTCATCAATGGCGTTGAGTGTTAAGGAGACTGAAATATTATCATCATTCCACCGGGCGAAGCCGGGTACTACTGCTAGTGTGATATATTCCCGAAGTTACACATTATGTAACAAGGGGCATTACAGGGTTAATTTAGTTTGAAATTATTTTTATTTTTATTTATTTTGTATTTATTTTTTAGCGTATGGCTTTCAGTGCCGGGAGTGTCCAAGGACATGTTCGGCTCGCCAGTTTTGTAGCTGCTTCGAGGCGGACACCCAATGGGTGAGCTACAATTACCGTTGGGGAGGAAAGTGTGAATGTAAGGACGAGGAGTTGGAAGGTAGCGGCTGTGGCCTATAGTTAGGGACCAACCCCGGCATTTGTCTGGAAGGAAGATGGGAAACCACAGAAGACCATCTTCAAGGTTGCCGGCGGGGGGGTTCGAACCTCCTCGCCTCCCGGATGTGAGTGACTGCCAGCAGTCATGCCGTAACGACCACGGCTAACTCACCCGGTTATTAATAATAATAATAATAATAATAATGACAGACTCACTTGGAACAGATGTAATAAAAAATCAATATTCGGAAATGCAAAATGACGGAATTAGAGCACTGGTTGGTTGGTTCCTCGGTTTAGGGGCTGCGACAACGCGGTCATGTAGCCCCGTGTACTTTGGGTGTGTGTAGAATGTGTCTGATAACCGGTGTTAATTGTGATGACCGTATTAGTGTGTGTTTCTGTTTCTTAATATTCAGGTAAGGACTGAAAACTTTGGATTTTTCAAGTAGTTCCTACTTTTGCCGCCAAACGCCACCGTCAACAACTACTAGTTCAGAACTTGACTACTAGAAGCCACCGCAGTCGGCTCCTGGCGAGGAACGTAGGAATTTGAGCGTTGTTTACATGTTTAACCTAATTTAGCTTCACACAGGTGTAATTAGTGGAAGGTTCTTTAACATGCCATAAATCTATGACATGGGACCACCGGCTTTACTTCCCCTCCAAAGGAAGGCATACTGAGGGATTTTTAACGCTCTCCAAAAATCCGACGACTTCGGCCGGGTTTGAACCCACGATCTTGGGCGTAGAAGCTCAGCATGCTACCAACTACTCCACCGGAGCCCTTACAACACTGTAATCAAGCCTGAAGCACTATATGCTTCATTATTGGGGGCAGATCATTATTAAAGATTTGGAAAAGCATGAAAGAAAACCCTAAGAAACATTTTTGGACCACTCTGTACAGGAAAAGAAAATCCCAAGACTTATACCAGCACTCGGAGAAAATCTCAAGACACGTTTAGGAAAAGATGATTGAAATTTTACGGACATATCCTCAGGATGGGCAATCAGAGACTGACCAAAAGGATTCTTAACCTTGCCCTGTCAATGAAAGTTAAGTACACGTGGCTGCTTGAAGTTGGAAAAGATCTTCAAGAAATAGGCATCACAGATGACATTGTACTAGACAGAGAATATTAGTCGATAATCACCGCTTTGCCGAGCATCACCAACAACACCTGGTCAGAATATGGTAAGAGCAGCCACAGCGAGAAGATGGAGAAATTTGGGAGAAGAGAAAGGCAATGCCATCAGCTAAATAAGTTCAATCGCGCTCCTTAGTCGGGCATGACGAAGAAAGAAAGAAAGAAAGAAAGAAAGAAAGAAAGAAAGAAAGAAGGAAAGAAAGAAAGAAAGAAAGAAAATAAATTAAGAAAGAAAGAAAGAAAGAAAATAAATTAAGAAAAGAAAGAAAGAAAGAAAGAAAGAAAAGAAAGAAAGAATTAAAGAAAAGAAAGAAAGAATTAAAGAAAAGAAAAGAAAGAAAGAATTAAAGAAAAGAAAGAAAGAAAGAAAATAAATAAATAAATAAAAGAAAAGAAATAAAGAAAAGGAAGAAAAGAAAGAAAGAAAGAAAGAAAGAAAGAAAAGAAAGAAAAGAAAGTAAAAAAGAAAAGAAAGAAAGAAAGAAAAGAAAGAAAAGAAAGTAAAAAAGAAAAGAAAGAAAAGAAAGAAAGAAAGAAAGAAAAGAAAGAAAGAAAGAAAAGAAAGAAAAGAAAAGAAAGAAAAGAAAAAAAGAAAGAAAAGAAAGAAAAGAAAGAAAGGGAAAGAAAGAAAGGGAAAGAAAGGAAGAAAGAAAAGGAAAGAAAGGAAGAAAGAAAAGGAAAGAAAGGAAGAAAGAAAGACAGAAAGAAAATAAATAAATAAAGAAAGAAAGAAAGAAAGAAAGAAAACGAAAGAAAGGAAAAAAGGAAAGAAAGGAAGAAAGAAAAGGAAAGAAAGGAAGAAATAAATAAATAAATAAATAAATAAAGAAAGAAAAGAAATAAAGAAAAGAAAGTAGGACAGAAAGACAGAAAGAAAGAAGGAAAGAAAGAAAGAAAGAAAGAAAGACTAATAATTACAATGCCAGAGAAATTAAGAAAATAGTAATAGGCCTAACCTCGAAACCCGCCATTATGGAAAATTATTTGGCGAACCGCTTGAAATATTTTGCGAACCCCCTAGGGTTCCACGAACCACAGGTTGGGAAACGATGGCATAGAGGAATGCAATAATATTACCACCTAATTCGTGAGCCAAGCGGCAGTGGATGTTTGCATACTTGTGGGAACAAAAGAGACATGATGTGCGAGTATGCTACACATTCTACTGTAGTTCCAAGTGTACAGTATTTTATTATTTTTAGCCTACTTTCGATTTTTGCAAAAAATGAAAGTAGACTTATGAGATCAACACAGGGCGAAAAAAGTGTGTCTGTCTGTGTGTGTGTGTATGTGTGTGTGTGTGAGTCTGTGTGTGTGTGTGTATGTGTGTGTGTGAGTCTGTCTGTGTGTGTGTGTGTGTGTGTGTGTGTGTGAGTGTGTGTACTCTGAATGTCTGTCCCCCCCTATCAATTCGAACACGGTGAAACCGAATTGAACGAAATTTGGTACAGAGGTAGCACTAGTAAAGGACACCTCAGTGTCATACTTTATATCGCCGCCATCTTTACCAAAACAGAATGGCGGCCACTCAAATGTTCAAAACGTAAAATCAAATTACGGCTAAACTAATCATCCGATCTCTACCAAATTTGGTGACAACATACCTTTATATAGGACGCGTCTTTCACCCAAAATTCAAGGTCATCGGCCATGCCATTTCAGGATGGCGGCCGTGTGAATTATGCAACCATTTTAATAAATAGCTTAAGACCCACCAATTCCGATTATCGAGCCTAGGGGGGTTTAAGCTATCCTGAAGGTCGTGATCCGTTATTTATTATAATTTAATATTATAATATTATACAGTATGAGTGGCTTAAAAGAGCTGAGCCGTTTGTGTCTCACGACAAGATGGCAGCTGTCCTCATGTGCCTGTCTTATATTTCAGTAGTTTTAGTATGTTGTATGTGATATACCGTACTGATACAATAATATAAACTTTGTATGAAATGATATTTAATGAAGATGTACTGCAGTGAAGAAATCGTTTATTTAAAGTCATTATTTGCCAACAGTTTGTATCTAATATGTCAGTTAAGAACACCTGACGTCATGGATACGGTTAGCTCTGGGCTAGCATGCTAGTCTGACACGCAGTTGACTGGAGATCGAGTACTGCTACATTTAGGTTTTTTTTTTTCTTGAATTCTTTTACAAATGATGTGCACGAGCTTTTTCCACAGATACTGAATAAAATGTCATTTAGCTCAAAGGAGAGGATAAAGTATACACTCGTATATTAATAAAATCACAGTCCCAGCATCGCACATAAACAGAAGACATTAGAAAATGGAGAATAGAAGAACTAGATACACGTTGTCATTAACCACAGCCTTCTTAATGCCTCTGTACGGTGCTGTCCTCTTGTGGGTTATGTGGGTAATATTGTTCCAAACATAACGCTGTGTAAATGCCTGAGCTGGCCTCCTGAAGTATGGCAATTTTGTAATACTGGTAGTTCAACTATTAGCCACGATCGCGCTCCGAATACCTTTAAACACTGCCAGCTGGATCGCCTCCCTCTTGGCTACTTTAAACTGCCTACTCATTCAACACCCATAGAACACTGCCATCGTAGTACATTACCATGGCAGTGCATAGGCGTACAAGATAAAGATTAATTCACTGATAGGTCGCAGCACCACCTACTGTGATTGGGGCGGAAGATTCGTAATTTTGCAGGCTGGCTTAATATAAAGATTAACGGACGTGAATGCATTACAATAAGTTAGTAGTTTTGTTATTCAATCATCATAAAGTATATAATATTGATCTTGACACTTACTGGCTTATTATCAATATAAAAGAAAACAATACATTGTGGTTGGGGTGATTGTTTTAGGGATGAGGACAAAGAGTCATGAAGATACCCATACATTTAGGAGAAAGTAGGCTATATGTTCTTTGCTGAACATCTTGTTTATGTATTTATTTACTCGAATAGCACTATTACAAAGCACGTAAAATCAATACTTCAAATCTTGCCACATGTCTTTTTTTTTTCTGCCCACATTCGCTTCTTCCTCTCTGATCTCTGCTTTCGGAGCTGTTCAATGTTCCGTGGCTGCTTTCGTTGTCTTTCTTGTTCCTCCCTAAAGATCAGTTTTTGAATTTTGACCCGAAATAAATTCCTATTATAATTATGTATCTGTAATGTCAATGTCGTCTTCCTTAAGATCCTTTAATGTTTGTGTAAACCACGCTGGCTGAACTTGTAAGTTTTAAAATTTAATTAAAAATTTGTTTTGTTAGCCTGTCATTATTCATGCTATTTAAATGCCCATTCGTCGTTTCCGCATGGTGTGAATTATGTTTTTCACATGGGTGTATATTTCGTTGTTAGGTCGTGGTCTCTTATAGTCTGTTTCTGTTTTCCAAGCGTATTTTAAAGTAAAATGTAATCATGTTATCAGGGCCACCGAGAGGGATTGGTAAGGGGGGGGGGGGCGACAAATGTATAGGGGCCTGTAAGCAATGGGGGCCCGATAGTGGAGCATGTTAGTCTCAGTTTAGTGTAGCTAATGTACTTTTGTATTACTCGCAATCCAACCCAGATTCGCGCGGTATCTCTAACGGTTTACCCAGCGTAAGCTTAAAAGGCGTACTGTTTTCTTCAATGGACTACGACCTATATCCGTTTTACGTCTCTGCATCTGCATCTTCTTCTTTTCTTCTTAGCGTCATCCCGTAGGAACGGGGTCTGCTTTTTGGATCAATGCACGCCATTTCTTGCGATCTAATGCTTCGCGCGATTTCAAGTTTCTTGATCGTAAATCTGCGTTAATAGTGTCCAGCCACCGCAATTTTGGTCTCCCACGCTGTCTCTGGCCGTCGACCGTTAGATGGTAGGCCGAGCCGATGACTGAACTTTGTGGTGCACGGACAACGTGCCCATACCAACGGAGTCTCCATTCCTGCATTTTCTCATTGATTGGAGCCACGCCAGCTGTATGTCAAATCGTTGTGTTGGGGATATGGTCGAGCAGAGAAATGTCCAAAGATCTTCGCAGCATCCGCATTTCCATGACATGAAGTGAGTGCTCAGCAACACTCTGTACCATATAATGCAACTGGTCTCACCGTTGTGCGGTATACCTTTGATTTTAGGCGGATAGGCATCTTCTTATCACAAAGAACACCGGAGACATCTCTGAATCGCATCCAAGTCGCACTGATTCATGCTCGCACGTCTTCATTCACAGAGCTGTCGCTACTCAATCGTGAGCCTAGATATCGGAATGTATTTACCTTGGTAAGAGGAGCTCCATTAATACCTATAGTTCCAGGGGATGGAATCGTTTCGAGGTATTCAGTCTTGTGGACGTTCAAACGAAGACCAAATCCTGCACGATCGGTTAAAATCACTGGCTGGACAATTAATTATACAGTGAGATTCTTCTGCTGGAGCGGGACCGGCGGCCGACTGCCGGGCGCGTTCGCATTCCGCCAGCCAACCTAGCTTGGTCCGCAGGGTTGCGCGAGGCGGAGGCGAGCTAACCAGGGTCATTAAAGTCATTAAGTCACTAAACTTTCATCATCGAGGGTGTGTAGTGTCAGCGCACAGATAAGAAGGTAACATAAACAACAGCTGCAAGATTTAATTAAAGAAGCACAAATGTTTCTTTTTTTCATTTCTTGGGAATCTGGATGACCTCACGTCTCCAGTTAAACGTAGGAACTTATCTTTTCACAGATGATATTAGAAATGTTCTCCTTCAGCTGACAGACAGTAACTTTGGTAGTTACATCCTTTCATTATGTAGCTACTCCTGCACGCACCCCCCCCCCCTTGCGAGTTTACTGTAATTAATCGAAGCACAGACCTAAGCCCGTTTGATGTTCAATTGTGGGTTAATTTAAAATCCGAAGTGTACAGATCAATTACCTGTACTCTAGTGGAGCTGCAGAACAATATACGGCAGCAGATATCCCTCACAACAGAAGGGAATTACAATGTGTAACCGCTAATTTATTTACACCGTACAACGCCTGTCTGTCAGCTGAAGGGGAACACTCTCAGCATCCCCTGTGGATAGGTAAGTTCTTTAGTCTTGATTTGCTGGTGAATTTACCATTAATTAATGTACTTTGTTACGGTTTCCACCTGCGCGCAATCCGCGGTGCAAGATCGGTTGGCTGACGGAAGGCGCGTGCTCCCGGTAGCCGGTCCCGCTCCAGCAAAAGAATCACCCTGTATTATCATGGAGATAGCATGTGCAACGAATTCTTGGCTGACGTAATTTAAGAATGGCGAGGTGCATGAAACACAAATCCCCCTTCCGTCCAATCTAAACTTGACTGTGTATTCTGCGGAACGGAGGCTGAAACTGCGGTGATAGTATCACTCGCTTGCTAGCTAGCTAGCTATTAAAATGTCTCCGAAACTAGTAATTGAATGCAGATTGTTGGAAGAAATGAAAACGTATAATCACTTATAGTGGGTGATGTATTGAATATAGAGATATGCTGTCACGGACGTTTTTGTAGAATCATTATTTTTGGCCATTCACTAGCAAAGTGGTTTATGCGGCTTATATTACACCAATATCCACTTTACTATACAAAAATGTTTATATACGATGTCCTTACACTCTTAGATACATGTTTCGGCTCTGTGAGCCTTCTTCAGTCAAACACATTAATGATTCTCATAAGACAGTATATGTGTTTATCTTGTTAAGAAACTTTTAAAAAATTATTTTTACAATCGTCAAAATTATTTAAAAATGGACATAAAATGCTTAAAGAATTCGACTACGTGCAGAAGTTCAGGTCATAGGCCCTTCGTCGTTGAAATCCCAATTCAAACACAGGACCTGTAACAGTAAAAAAGGGAGGGTTTGGGGGGAGTCCTGATAATCTACATTTTATTGAGAAACTGAAATAGATTTTAAAATTTGGGCATGAACTTACCCCATTGTACAAGTGTCTTGTAAAAAATCGTGTATGAAAAATCCTTGTGGCTGCGGGTGAACGGAAGTTACTTGCTGAAAACTTTGTCATTTTGGTTCAACCACCTGTAAGTTTCTTAACAAGATCAACACACAGACTGTTTTATGAGAATCATTAATGTGTTTGCCTGAAGAAGGCTCACAGAGCCGAAACATGTATCAAAGAGTGTATGGACATCGTATAAAAACATTTTTGAATTGTAAAGTGGATATTGGTGTAATATATCATAGTCAATACGGGAAAATCTAGAATAATGACCAAAGTCATAGATATTCATTGTGAGGCTTATATATGCCTAGTAGCCTATGCCTGGTTATTGGATTAAGCATATGATCTGCACACTGTGTTGCCCAATACACAGATAATATATCAGAGAGACCCAACAAGTAAGAATCAACTGGAATCATTGGAGGTGTACACTCCTGCGAAAGTTTCTGACTTAGTAAATCTATATTACAATAGGTAACAAAGTCCCGTATGCGACCATATACCATTCATCCGATTGCGATGGAACTTTGGTGAGTTGTTTTTCACACTCCAGTGAAGGATTATGAATTAGTAAATCCATGTTACAATAGACAGCGCGCGAGTCGTTTCAACTAATAAGTGTTGGCGCTTGAATTGCTTCAACTAATGAACATTGGCCAGTTATCGTGTACATGCCCGCGAAAGTTTCTCAATTTCACAATAGGTGGCACATGAGTCGTTTCAACAAATGAGTGTATTTCGTACAGTTTAGAGGTAGTTAACGGAAAAACATAAAAGAATATTGTGTATGAAAAAGCACTTCAACAAACAAAATTGCAACGCCTTCTCTTTCTTTGATTGGCATTGCAATGCATGCCGGGTACAGCTTGTGTGATATAAAACAAAATAATTAATTGGATTATAATTTTACGTCCCCCCCCCCCTGTTTTCGTTTTCTTTGGTTTGATATTTTACGTCCTTTATAGGTATTTTTATAGCATGCTCAACTGCTATGCCCAAGATCGCAGGTTCAAACCCGGTCGAAGTTGTCGGATTTTTAAGAGCGTTAAAATCCTTCAGTATGCCTTCCTTCGGCGGGGAAGTAAATCCGGTGGTCCCATGTCATAGATATATGGCATGTAAAAGAACCTACCATTACAATTCGTATGGTGTAGCAAAATTTGTAGGTTTAAAAAAATTGTAGGTTACCGGCCGCGGTGGCCGAGAGCGCTAACGCGCTACCTCGTGGGCAGCGGGAGAGTGTGGGTATGAATCGTACCTCAGCCGTCCTAAAAATTGTTTTCGTGGTTTCCCATTTTCACCACCAGGCAAATGCTGGGACGGTTCCTTTCAATATGTCCACGGCCGATTTCCTCCCGATATCCCTTCCCTGACTCGTCCTGAAAAGAAAAGTACATGGCCATTGGCTGCATTAATAAAAAAAATGTGTAGGTTACATATGGCTGGTTAGAAACGCTCATTCAAGTTCCAACGATTGCCGCTAGGTGTTAGTTCCAGTCGCATCTGGTAGTCAAAGTTGTAACTACTTGAAATTGAACTGGTTGGGAGTCCTCGGGCGTTCAATTAAAAATACTCAGCTACGGCCATTGGCTGCAATTCATACATAATAGGTATTCTTAGACTTGAACTTAAGGTGACGAAGATCCTGCGGAGGATACTAGGACCCATACGGGAAGAGGGAGGCACCTACAAAATTCGACACAATGATGAGCTTTTCAGCCATCAAGAAGACATTGTGACTCAATCGGCGAGATGTTTATCTTATATTTGTAGATTTCTGTAGGCATATGTCCGTGATTATTTCATGCTGTTGGAAAGGTGAGGTTTCAAGCTTGCCTGTGCGGTGTTTCCTTTTTCCCTTCGAAGTCCGTTACGCGATAGGTTTGAGTTTGTATTCACGCCCTCCCTTTGCGCTCCCTCAATCACGAGCGTTCCCGCCAAAATTGCGGTGCAATTGTTTTCTTCTAGTTGACGTTTTCTGCCTACAGATGTGTCTAAGAACTTTCTACAGCTGGAAATGTAGTTTTTCTTCGAATATGACTCTTAGGTGTCCTTAATTTAGGCTCAAAACTGATTTTTTACAACAACAAAAAATATTGAAAAATTGAACAATTATCTGAATAACCTCAATTAAATAGGTTTAGATGCCATATTTACTTTTATGAACATAATGTATGAAAGAATGAGGTATTGGTTATAATGCAAAGGAAAAATAATGATTCTATCGTTGGAAATGTGGTATTTATGATTTTTTTTTTTCGAATAGTCTGCGTGACCATTGAAAATGGCTTGGTATTCTCGGCAATTATTTCAGGTAATGGCTTGGCACTAAGCGGGATAAGAAAAAGGCACTTGACCTTCTATGGACACTTGACCCACATGATCCATTGCCGGCTCACCAGTAAGATATTCACAGTGGCAGGAAGAGGGAAGGCCTCTAAGACCAAGTGGATCTCTAAGGTCAGGACAGATTTAAACCACCTAGGGATCCCACTTAAGTCCGAACAGGACCGCCAACAATTCCGGCAAGCCATCCGACAGGGAGTTTTTCCTGTATCAATGACAGCTAGGAAGAACACCGGGTCAGCAGACCACCATGGACGGAGGAAAGAAAACTGGCTCATAGTCAGATGATGAAAAAGTACTGGAAGAAGAGAAAAGACAACGCGACGAGGAGATACGAGCCCCGTGGTCCTCAGTAGGCCCAAACGACGACGACGACGACGACGACGACGACGACGAAGAAGAAGCAGGTATTCTTATGTGATTTTTAGGTCTTCAACTTCCGAGACATAGTTATCATCTTGTGTGGTCGCAGATGATAGCAAAAATAAGTCATCCATCCGGGCTGCTTGTTTTTCTTCTGTAGTTATACAATGTTGTATCAGGAGGAGACAAGACTATAAAAACTTGTTAAATTAGATTCAAAGAGCAGACAACCTTCTTTTAAAGAACATCATTATCGTCAGAAAGTTGTCAAACTTAACATTAAAACTGTATTGGACATAAATTCATTCAATTTAATGGAACCTAAACGAGTTCATCTATATTAATGAAGTTATAATCGTATCCGTCTTTGAAAGATTAATTATGAATCCTCTGTAGTTCTCATCAGGGACGAGTTATTTGTAACTACATAATTAATTAAACGATTTTCTTTAATGGTAGGCCTGTATTAGCTTTCATGACCCGTGAATTAAAAACTTAGCAATTTTTCTAGGTTTATGCCATGTCTTGTGTGGGGTTTCGCCCAGGAACACCAAGCTGGCTCATCAGCGGGCTCTTTTTGGAAGCCTTTGCAGTAGTTCTGAGCACGTTGACCACTCAGCCTGAAATTGAATCATGTCCGGACCCCCCGTCATCTCTCCCCCACCCCACCCCCTATCCGCCGATACATCTTATCAGTTGTAGGCTAACCCTTCCTCAGCGCTTTCGCCATAAGAATATTCAAAGATGATTAAGCAAAACAGTTTTTAGAACACATTATTTATTATTACTATTAATTAGTGTACAGTACAATTATTTAATACTCTTAAATGAAAAAAATCCACAGCCTGCGTCCAGTCTCCGACCGGGTCAGGAATGGAATGAATGAAGCCCCCATCTAGCCGAGGATATGAACTGTGCCGGCTGCCGAGGCCTGACGCACTCCTCTGGGGCAATGATTAAATGAATGACAGATGAAATGAAATGATAGTGGAGAGTGTTGCTGGAAGGAAATTTTGACAGGGAAAACCGGAGTACCCGGAGAAAAACCTGTCGGTCTCCGTTCTGTCCAGCACAGATCTCACATGGAGTGACCGGGATTTGAACCACGGACCCAGCGGTGAGAGGCCGTTACTTCTGTGGGAGTCCCGGCACGGACACCAAGAACTCGCTGATGAGTCAGCTTGGTGTCCTAGGCGAAACCCCACACAAAACACGGCACAAACCTAGAAAAAGGGTTGAGTATTTGTTTTTTTATGTTTTTCAGTCAGTCGACACCCAATTGTGCTGGGTGTTATTTCCAAAACCTGAAAAATAATTCTATCTCACCATGGTATAGATTCCTGGATGTAACGGGTTATCTCGAGAACCACCGGATAGATTTGGATGCGGTTTTCATCATTCTGTAAAGGATTTCTCGCGGATGGTTTTTGTGAAAAAATGACTCATTTATTACCAAAGGAACAATCTCAGTAAATCGATTTGAAGAAAAACCTGCCGTCCGTGCGCCTTTTCAGCTTACGCTGGATAAACCGTTAAAAATATCAATAAACTATTCATGTAAGAATTGTTCAGCAAGAAACGTTCTACAAAAATGTCCTAGTCAGCATATCTCTATATTTAATACATCGCCCACTGTAAGTGTTTTTACGTATCATTTCCTCCAGCAATCTCTATTCAGTGGAAATTTAATTACGAGCTAGCGAGCGAGCCCATCGCCCCAGCTTCGGCCAGCATCAAACTGTCAATTCGTGTCGAGTTACGACTTCAGAGAAGAGTATGTGTTTGGAGTTTCGCTGTTCACCTCGGTTTTTCTGAATTGCGGCTGGGACCTGTGGTCCGTGCGCCTTTTAAGCTTACGCTGGGTAAACCGCTAAAGATACCGGGCGAAGCCGGGGCGGGTTGCTAGTATATTAAATTCACTAGGATGACTAGTTTCGATCGTCAAGCGATCATCATCAGATCTATTACACTCCGGCTTTAAATCTATGTCTACGATTATGTGCGTGAACATACTTACAATTAAGATGGCTGAATCCAAAAGAATACTGCTAATGCATCTGGCCTTCAGAAAGGTGTAAAGCTGCAATTTATCACTCATAGAAGCTTGCCAAGGTGGGTGAGTTGTTATCGTGTCGGTCTACCAATCCGAAGCTTGCAGGTTCGCTCCTGGACGTGGTAAGTGATTTATGAAAAGGCGACAAAAATCTCGGTACGCATGTCATACGCCGATGGCATGTTAAAGAACCCATTTGAATTCAGTAGGCCGTGTTCATAATGACAAAATTAATCTCGGGATTTTCTGCCAACACAGGAAGTTTGTCCTTTCTCTACTAGAAAGCGCTATAGTGTCAGGGAGCTTGGATATCTAACCTCCTTGACCTTAATAGCGCTCCAAGGAGCGATAAAATTCGACATGAAAACTGCCCTCTGGGCGTCAATTAACAAAGCTTGCACCCGGCACCCAAGGCCATACGATATTATTATTATTATTATTATTATTATTATTAGACTATTATAATCACCCATAGTTTAGTCTATTATCTACAAGCAATGAAGAAAATTAGAGAA
Source organism: Meconema thalassinum (assembly GCA_946902985.2). Taxonomy (NCBI): domain Eukaryota; kingdom Metazoa; phylum Arthropoda; class Insecta; order Orthoptera; family Tettigoniidae; genus Meconema; species Meconema thalassinum. The sequence continues at coordinate 125,812,793 of OX336398.1, forward strand.
AAAATTAAAGTAGCAGTAAAGATTCAAGGCGAAATCATTTCATCACAGCGGCTTCGGTGGCGTAGTCGGTAGCATGCTGAACTGCTGTGCCCAAGATAGCGGGTTCAAACCCGACGAAGTCATCGGATTTTTAAGAGCGTAAAAATTATGCCTTCCTTCGGAGGGGAAGTAAAGCTGGCAGTCCCATGTGATAGATTTATGCCATGTTAAAGATACTTCAACTAACTAAACTTGTGTGAAGTTAAATTTCTAGGTTATATTTCGTTGAGACGCTCTATCAAAGTTCCAACGTTCACCACTAGGTGTGAGTGACATCTGGTAGTGAATGTTGGAACTACTTGAAATTGAATGGAACTTGTAGCTCACCCTATGTCTGCTTGCAGCAGCTACAGCCTCTGGCGAGCCAAACATGTCTTCAAACACTCCCGGTACTAAAAGTCATACGCTAAATAAATAATAATACTGCTGATATCGTCAACTTAGCCGACACACCAGGAGGTTTGAATGCGCTTTCAAATGGTACGGACTGCTTCTTGATGATGGAAGTTGTAAAACAAGTTAAAGGAATGCAGCCGAATGTAATCAGTTCCCCTATGGGCGTCAAATTGGCAGGTCAAAGCTACAGGAAGTAGGAGACTCTCTTACATAGGAAACTAACCAGAGGATATAAAAAGTAGACAAGGAAAGCATTTATACAGGAAAGAAATCTGTTGACATAAAATATATTAGAAACACTTCTTTAAAGCCATCGTCAGGAGCGTGGCGCTCTATGGAAGTGAAACTTGCACTGTTGGTGCAGCAGAAAAGATGACAATAGAAACATTTGAAATGTGGTGTTACAGGAGAATGATGAGCAGATAGAGTAACAAATGAAGAGGTCTTACGACGAGTGGGAGAGGAGAGATGTTTCTGGCGACTGCTAATGAAGAGAAGAGACAGGTTGAAAGGACAAAAACTGTTGTGGTTGACCAAGGTTAGCACATGTAAAAAAAATAAATTGTCTCTGATATACAGTAAGGTGTGGTAGTTGTGTAGAGATGAAACTATTAGCTCAGGACAGGGAGGCATGGACGACTGCATCAAACCAGTCAAAGGACTGAAGATCCAAACAACAACAACAACAACAACAACAACAAAATGTGACAAAATTATATATTTTTCGCCGAAGATAACATATAAAAAATTGAATAATTATAATTTCTATCGCTACTCTGTTGTTGTTGTTGTTGTTGTTGTTGTTTCATTTGAGAGGCTTGGTCATCGTGGTCATTTAACTCCCGTGTATTTTGGGTGTGAGTGGAATTTTGTCTGAAAACCAGTGTTATTGTGATGGCTGTATTAATGTGTGTATTTGTACTTCAGGTAGACTAATAATAATAATAATAATAATAATATCGTATGGCCTCGGGTGCCGGGTGCAAGCTTTGTTATTCGACACCTAGAAGGCAGCCTGCATGTCGAATTTTGTCGTTCCTTGGAAAGTCAAGGAGGTTAGATATCTAAGCTCCTTGACACTATAGCGCTTTCTGGTAGAGAAATGAGGAACTTTTGTGTTGGCGGAAAATCCCGAGATTAATTTTGCCATTATGAACACGGCCTACTGAATTCAAATGGGTTCATTAACATGCCAACAACGTACGACATGCGTACCGTAATTTTTGTCGCCTTACAAAAAAAATCACTTACCACGGCCAGGAGCGAACCTGCAAGCTTGCGGTTAGAAGTCCGATAGCCACTCACCCACCGTGGCAAGCTATGAACTTCAGGTGAGGATTGGAAAGGAGGCAGCCGTGGCCTTAGGTTAGGACCTATCCCAGCATTTGCCTGAATTAGAAGTGGGAAGCCATGGAACACCACTTCCAGGATGACTAGGTTTAAAATCGAACCCAGGATCTGTGAATTTCGAGTCTCAATACGCACCCAAAGACCACAGATGGCGGTCCCACAGCTTTAATCTCTTGTCCGAGGTTTCGGTCGCGTAGCATGCTGAGCCTCTATGCCCAAGATCGCGGGTTCAAACCCGGCTTAGCTGTATGCCTCTCACCAAGGCGGTCCGGGTTCGATTCCCGGTCAATGCATGTGAGATTTTCGAAGTGAAATGCCATGTCCTGTGGTTCGGATTCCACGTAAAATGGAGGTCCCGTGGCTCATAATCACAAGATTCACGGTCACGTAAAACTACAATCTTCCTTTTCTTCTTCAAAACCGGCTGAAGTCGCTGGATTTTTTAAGAGCGTTAAAATCCCTCAGTATGCTTTCCTTCGGAGGGGAGGTAGAGCCGGCAGTCCCTTGTCATAGATTTATGGCATGATAAAGAACCTTCCACTAATTACACTTGTGTGAAGCCAAAATGTGTAGATTAGGTTTGATTAATGCTCTCTAGTTCCAACGTTCGTCATCGGGCGCTGGTTGCGATGGCATCTAGTAGTAGCCAAGTTCACAGCTAGGTGTCGTGGACTGTAGCATTTGGTAGCGAAAGTAGGAACTACTTGAAATTATCGTCTGCAGTCCTTACATGATTTTTTTATATTGTATTTTTATTTTTTTAGCGTATGGCTTTTAGTGCCGGGAGTGTCCAAGGACATGTTCGGCTCGCCAGTTTTTGTAGCTGCTTCGAGGCGGACACCCAATGGGTGAGCTACACGTACCGTCGCGTGTGGAGTGTTGTCTGGGGAGGAAAGTTTGAATGTAAGGGCGAGGAGTTGGAAGGTAGCGGCTGTGGCCTATTGTTAGGGAACAACCCCGGCATTTGCCTGGAAGGAAGATGGGAAACCACAGAAGACCATCTTCAAGGTTGCCGGCGGGGGGATTCGAACGTCCTCGCCTGCCGGATGTGAGCGACTGCCAGCAGTCATGCCGTAACGACCACGGCTAACTCACCCGGTCTTACTTGAATTAAAAACAGATAATACAAACTAATACAGTCATCACATATTAACACCGGTTATCAGACAGATTCTACACACACCCAAAGTACACGGGGCTACATGACCACGTTGTCGCAGCCCCTAATCTAAGAAACCAACCAACCAAACTCTTGTATTTGATTTCCATAGCTCGTGTGTGAAGTCTTCAACATTTCATCCTTTTCACGTAGTACAAATCTTCTCACGAAGGACCTGCACCAGGCTTCCCCGGAGGCCACACGCTATTATTAATTCCACCAGACTCCTGAGTAGCACACTGACCCGTTAGAGCGGTGCGGTGGAAGCCTAATTGTTGTCCCTATAAGGACAGAGTGGAGATCCACATTGATATTCAGCAGACAGACAATGACCACCACCGCTGCCTTTTTGGGCACCACACTAGTGATGTTCCTTCCATAATCTCTACTTAGTATAAAACAAAGTCCCCGATTCTTGGATGTCACGGGTAATCTCGAGAACCACTAGATGGATTTTGATGCGGATTTCACCATTCTGTAAAGGATATCTCGAGGAAGGTTTCTGTAGAAAATAATTTATTTATGATCAAAGGATGCCAATCAGTAACGATTTCAGTGGTAAAGTCGAAAAATAACCGGGCGTCCGTGCGACTTTTAAGCTTACGATGGGCAAACCGTTAAAAATATCTATATACTATGAGTGTAAGAATTGTTCAGCATGAAAAGTTCTACAAAAAAGTTTGCGAGAGCATATTATCTTCAATACATCGCCCATTATAAGCGTTTTTACGTTTACATTTCTTCCAAAAATCTCTATTCAATTTCACACACGGGGTTACAAAAACACGATGTCGCAAAGACCCTAAAAGAAACAAACACGAGATTGGGATCTCTTGTGAAGATATCCAGTAATATTGCCCTGTATGACAGGGGCGTATATACATTTTTTTCGGGGGGAGCTGGAGCCCCCTCAGCAATTTTTATACGCCCCTGCAGTATGACGATGTTTGGCATCCGACATCCTTGTATAATGTTACCCAAAAACATGACAGATCCGCCTCAGCGTTGGGCATAGGTAGGCTTGTCATATTTTTGGTCAGTGAAACCGGGACACATCAATATGGGATGGCCTTACCGGGGGTTCCGGAGGTCCTCCCCCAGGAAATGTTTTAAAAATTAGTACCGGTAGCAAAATGGTGAGCCTTTCTTTAAGCCTCGCAAGTGACGGGAGGGGGGAATCTGGCACCCTAAATTGTTAGTTCTACAAACCTTTTAAAATTAAAAAAAGGAATTTTTGCTACATCAAAATATCTAAATTTTTTCCTTTTTAATGATAATTTTTCTGGTTAGTAAAATACAATTTAAAATACTTCATAAAATTGTTCAATTACTAAGTCTTATTTAAAAAAACTACAACTTTGAATTAGCAGTTTGGGCTATTGTTTTGTGTCATTCGTTTGAATAGTTCTGACCTCTTTGACGCTGTGCGCGATAGTCAACGATTGTTGAAAAGTAACAGATTCATAAACGACTCTTCAAAACATAAATTCATTACTTTTTACATCTTACAGTCGTTTTTCTGGACCGGGTGAGTTAGCCGTGGTGGTTACGGCATGACTGATGGCAGTCTCTCACATCCGGGAGGCGAGGAGGTTCGAATCCCCCCGCCGGCAACCTTGAAGATGGTCTTCTGTGGTTTCCCATCTTCCTTCCAGGCAAATGCCGGGGTTGGTCCCTAACTATTAATAGGCCACAGCCGCTACCTTCCAACTCCTCCTCCTTACATTCCAACTTCCCTCCTTCCCTCCCCAACGGTACTTGTAGCTCACCCATTGGGTGTCCGTCTCGAACCAGCTACAAAACTGGCGAGCCGAACATGTCCTCGGACACTCCCGGCACTAAAAGCCATACGCTAAAAAAAAGTAGTTTTCCGGGACATTGATAAAACCGGGCGGGACATTGGGACAATAGCAAAATACCGGGGCTGTCCCGGTCAAACCGGGACGTATGGCAAGCCTAGGCATGAGGGATGACGTACAGGACTCGTCTGCCGTTACCTCGCTCTCTCCAAACTTTCCACCGACGATTATTCAGCGTTATACACATTTGACACTCGTCAGTGAAGAGCACACGCCACCATTCTGCTCGAGTCCATCTGTACCTGGCGCCACGTGCAGATGCTCGCCAAGGAACTCTTAGTCGCTATGGAGACGACTTCTGATTGCGTAGACACGGCCCTACAAGTTGCCTGACGTAAGGTATCACACAGTTCTGTTGCGGTGTCTTCCGGGTTCCTGCGTGCCCGGATGCACACGCAACGGTCGTCAGCTGCTATTGTTGACCACGGACGACCACTGCTAGGACTATCTTCAACACTGTGTCATACGATAGCGGATGTATGTCTTGACAACGTCGCAATGGCGTGCACCAACCAGGACAGCAATTGACCTCACGGAGAGGCTTTGCTGAGGCAACCTCACTATCCGCGTACCAAATTAATGTAGAATGTCAGGCACTATACGTGTGTAAAGTTTAAAGCTGTTGGCATGCTTACTTTCTGATATATTGATATTCAGGTTTAAAAAAATATATATAGAGAGAGCATTTATTAACAGTTGGCATCCCTGATGGCTCTTAAGAATACACATAGTCATATCTGTTATGATACACAAACCACATACAAAATTTGGTTGAAATCCAATTGATAGTATAGAAATTACATGTATTTAAAAATCGAACTTATCAGCAGGCTTAGAATCATGTTGGCAACATTGTCATGTATGGGCTTCTGAAAATTAATCTGGAATGAAATGATCTACCTGTGTGCAAATTTTTGTACAGTTCGCATGCATTACTTCTGAGATATCCAACATTGAGCTCAAATTTCAATTGTGATTTTTCAGCAGTTGGAAGCACAGACGTAATTTTCAAATATGGCCGTGAGATATTCAGGTATAGATCTTTACTCGTACCAAATTTAGTTTCGATAGATGCAGCCGTTTTGCAATTGATAGGGCGGGGACACACACACACAGACAGAAGGACAGACAGACACACATCTGCCGGGTGATCTCATAAGACTACTTATTCCTCATTTTTTTGTTGTTGTGCAAAATGTGAAAATTAGGCTAAAAAAGTGACAGTCAGTCTGAAAGACTAGACTTTGTATCATTTTAAATACTACAAATGCTGAAAAATGCTAGAAAGACATCTTAGACAATGATCTGCATAATAATTACAGTATCTTGCTTATCGAGTTTCAAATTACTCGCGAATGGCAAGGGCAAAGCAAGGTCAAGCGCACGGGGACGTGCCCCTTTCATCCAGTCTAAAAAAGATTTATAGTGGGCGATGTGTTGAAGATAGAGATATGCTCTCGCGGATTTTTTGTAGAACTTTTCATGCTGACCAATTCTTACGCTCATAGTATATTGATATTTTTAACGGTTTGCCCAGCGTAAGCTTAAGAAGTCACGGATACCAAGTTTGTTTTCAACTTTTTCACTGAAATAGTTACTGCTTGGCTTCCTTTGATCATACATAAATTATTTTCTACAGAATCTTTCCTATAGATATCCTTTACAGAATGGTGAAAACCGCATCAAAATCCATCCAGTGGTTCTCGAGATTACCCGTGACATCCAAGAATCGGGGATTTTTGTCTTATACTAACGAAGTAGAGATTGTCGGGGAACACATGCACCAAGCGGTACTATGGCGTCACACACCTCAGTGCATCTGGGTACATTTCGTCCCGTCACCGTAACGTAACGCCAGACCCCAGCGTAACGACGAAGTCGACAAGATCATTTAAAATGATAAAATAGTTCTGTCTTATACAGGGTATAAACTCTTCATAGTCAAAAGACTGAAGACACAAACAACAACAATAACTATTTTATAACCAGGCCCGATGAGAGGGAGGGGGCCCCAGGGCCTGGGCGGTCAAGTCATGGGAGTTGACAAGGTCATAAACACGATGCGTGAGTATCCCGACTTCGGTGGTACAGTTTACGCTTTGGCTGGTCAGGCCCAATTGAGCAGTCGAACAGAAAATAATAATAACTACCATTACCCGCCGCGGCTTCGCCCGGGAATATTCTAGTTGTAAAGAGTACACTTAGCAAAATCTCAATCATGAATGCTATGACTGATTTATCCTTGGTATGAATGATCAGACTTTCAATTCAGCTACTGGTGCAGTGGTTAGGGGTTTGTCATTCCTTCATAGGTATATCAGAGCGAAGTTAGTTTTCTGGGAATATCACAGACACTGTTAATTTAAGGGCCTTTAAATGTGGTTTTCGGAGACCCTTTATAGTCGGGTGAAAAAGACCTTTCGTACCACACTCACACGTGAAAATTGCGTGAAAAAAATCTAGAGTGCCCCTTGACCCCCTTAAGCGCATTATACTGTATGTATTGATGAATTTTACAGCTTAATTTGGTTCAGTGCTAACCTTATAACCGTCTGGAAACTTTCACAGTAATATAATAATTGGAATTGCATTGCGTCTTACAGAAATAGATGGACCTGTGAGATTCTGTTACCATGGTTACCGTGTTGCATTCTTTCATTATTTAATTGTAAATATACATGTTTTAAGGTATTTACTTAATTGTGAGGCATTTAAAGAGTAAGTGAGTGCGTTTCGCTTACGCATTGGGTTATGCTGAACCTTTAGGTAGCCCCCCCCCCCCATTATGTGTGATTGGTGTTAATGGGACCTTATTGACGGTACAAAACTGGAATGGGACGTTAGCAGAATAATATAGGGAGGGATAATGTTTCCATTTTGAAATGTTCTTGTATGACATTATTCGGTGTAAATGAACCAGTGAGAAGTAACCGAATCATTAAAAAGAGAATATATAACGAATTTTATAAATATCCATTGTGTTTTCTGCTTCTCAGCCGGGGAAAGGGCACAGTTGCCAGAATTATCAACTTAATTTATACAGCACAAAAGTTCTGTGTAGGGATTGAATGGTTCTATTTCAATATCTGAAAGATTCGAACTATTTACTTGATGTACGAAGGTGGATCAGAAGTTAGTTGCACTAACGAGCTGCAGCAGCGCGCTGTGTGTCGCAAACGTAGGCACAGCGGAGAAAGGGACAGACACTGCCCACACATCTGTTAGGCAGGTCGCTGTGGTGTCTCGTCTTGTATGGTGTGAATAGCGGCCAAATACAATGGCGCGCCGACGGACGTTCACTCCAAATATGAGGTGCGTGCGACAATCCGATTCCTATGGGCCAAAAGGGAGAATTGCACGGACATTCATCGTGAAATTAGTGCTGTGTATGGGGAGCGGGCCATTTCCCGGCAAGGGATCGTAAAGTGGTGTCAGCAATTCGAAGCCGGACGCACGGATATCGCGAGGGCAGGCCAGCAACGTCCAGGACCCACGCAAATGTCAACAGTGTGAATGCGATCATTAGACAGAACCGGTGCAATCTCCATTCTTTACGAGGACCTTGGATATCGTAAGCTTTGTCAAAGATGGGTCCCACGCCTCTCACCGATGATCACAAGGGACAACGTTTCCAATCCCCCCTGGCCTAGCGCCACGTGACTTTCATCTGTTCGGTAAGCTCAAAACGGAGCTCGGTGGTCGATGTTTCAAGACCGATGAGGAGGTGAAGGCCGCTGTCTCCGTGTGGTTGCAGAACGCTGGAGGTACTTTCTATGCATCCGGCATCGACAAATTGGTTGTGCGTTCGCAGAAATGTTTGGAGTCTCTTGGAAACTATGTGGAAAAGTGACGTTACATTGTATGTCATTATGGGGGTGTTGCTGTTGTATAGGTGGTGTAATAAATGGCCATAACTGGGAAGTGCAACTTATTTTTTGATCTGCCCTCGTATTTCTGAAATGAGTGCCCTACTGAACGGCTTATTATTGTGGCGAGGGGCAGATGACCTCGTAGTTCCGCCCATTAAAACAACAATAACTAACTATAGGATGACCAGATAGAAAAGGATGTTGACGGCGGGACTCGACGTAGGTTGCTGCTGTAGAGCTTCCCCCACTTGGCACTACGACTCCACCTTGCACAAGAAACCAGTAGGAGCGAGAAAGAGAGAGAGAGAGACACTTCCCCTACCTGACGCACATGCGCAGAAGAAAGACTAGCAGTGGAGAGATAAGGGAGCTGGAAGCAATCTCCCCTACTTTGGTGCGCTTGCTCATTGAAACATTCTTTTCTACCTGGTCAGTCTATAACTATATTCCTGTGTCTTAATGCATGCATTTTACAATAAGTAGCGCACGAGTAGATTCAACTAATGGGCTACGGCACGCGAATCGTTTCTGCAAAGTCCCATATGCGTTCATATACCATTCATCCGATTGCGATGAAACTTTGGTGAATCATTGAGTACACTCCAAGGATGGTTTCAGGCTTAGTAAATCCATTATACAATAAGGTAGATTCAACAAATGAGTGATGGCGCGCGAATCGTTTAAACAAAATCCCGTATGCATTCATATGCCATTTATCCGATTGCGATGGAACTTGGTCAGATGCAGTGTCATTCGACATTTTAAATGCATGATGATCATCATCTTGAACAATCAATGAGAGACAAAGATGAGCGGTTGAATAACTGAAAACCAAGTAAACTGATATTCAATATAAACATGCTAAATTCCATGGAGTTTTTAATGGGTTAAATGAAAGCCAGCTTTCTATTTCCAAAATAATCTCTCAGGCTGAAGAAAAAAGGAAGGGCCTGGAAAACTCTGTCCTAGGGCCCGTGATCGCTCTCCGCGGCCCTGGGTATAACTATGTTTCTTTGTTCTTTTTTCTTCTTGTTGTTTTTTTTTGCGTATGGCTTTTAGTGCCGGGAGTGTCCGAGGACATGTTCGGCTCGCCAGAGTACTGTCGCGTGTGGAGTGTTGTCTGGGGAGGAAAGTGTGAATGTAAGCACGAGGAATTGGAAGGTAGCGGCTGTGGCCTATAGTTAGGGACCAACCCCGGAATTTGCCTGGAAGAAAGATGGGAAACCACAGAAAACCATCTTCAAGGTTGCCGGCGGGGGGATTCGATCCTCCTCGCCTGCCGGATGTGAGCGACTTCCTACAGCCACGCCGTAACGACCACGACGAACTCACCCGGTATGTTTCCTCGTGAGTGGTCCATACCGCCTGTAATGCAGTTGTGAAGCTGATTCTTGATCTTCCTGTAGCACACAGACTAGCTTATAAGCACGTAGGCAGTTCGCTCACCGGCTTGTAGTTGAGTTTTAACGGCCTTGCAAGGTAAGGCGCGGCACGACTTGTCATGCACATATCAGATGTCCCGAGAATATTCCAGTCATTCAACACATCCTTGCTGCATGCATAGGTCTCGCATTGCACAGGTGCATTGTGTGCTACTATAGCCGAGTATTAACCATACAGGTGTTATAGAAAAAGAAAGTCGGTTATTATCCCGAAAGTCATGGGAGTTGCCAAGGTCACAAACACGATGCGTGAGGGTCCCGACTTCGGTGGTACAGTTTACGCTTTAGCCGGTCAGGCCCGGTTGCGCAGTCGTACAGATAATAATAATAATAATAATAATAATAATAATAATAATATGCCAGAGACATGTAATAAGAAGTGTCTCTCCCGAATGACTAAAATGAGACAATACCAGACAGTTATACGTCCTTAAGTCTTATATGCTTCAGAATGTCTAGTATTCAACCGGAAGGGACTCACGGACAAACACGAAGTACAGGAGAGAAAGTTAATGAGGAAGATATTAACCTGTTAAGGAAGGGAATGAATACAGAAGGCGACCTAATCAAGAGCTCTACACGTACTGTGAAAGAATCACGGATGTTGCTAGGAAACGACGTCTAGCATTTTATGGACACGTCTACAGGATGCATCCTACCAGGTTGAGCAACCAGCTCCTCGGTTACTGGCAAAAGCGGAAGACCAAGGTTGTGGAAAGTGAACGAAGATCTGAAAGAACTTGGAGGTAAGGAAAGAGACTTAAAAGACCGGACATCTCTCAGAAAGATGCTTCAGCAAATGAGGTTCCAGGACAAACCACCAAGAAACAAGACAAGTGCCCTCTGGACCCAGGAGAGGAGGGAACAACACAGCCAGAGGATGCGTAACTACTGGGCAAATATCAAAGCCCACTCCAAATGTAATAGTTGAATGTCGGTGTCCTTAGATGGCCTATACGAAATAAGAAGAAGAATATTGCCAGTGAATGCTTCTTGATGAACTATAGCCTCGAAAAACTAGAAGTCCTGGAAAGGAGAATTCAAAGAAAAATCATGAGTGCAGTTCAGACTGAAGACGGATGGAAACCGTGAACGAACAGAGAAGTCGACCAGAATGTGGAAAGAAGCTCAGAGACTATGCGGAAGAGGAGGTTGACATTCCTCGGACATATATACAGAATTAACAAACATAGATTAACAAAACAAATATTAGACTATCTCTGGAACAAGAAGAAGAAGAAGAAGAAGAAGACCACTCCTACGTGGACTAAGGAAGTTAAGAAAGATTAAGAAAAGCTGAACATCACAGTCTCAAATGCTAGAAAGAAATGAATTTAAGAGTAAAGTGAAGAACATGCAAGGGTTTGAAGATGAAGGAAGACCTAATAGAAGTGGACGAACTTGGACAGAAGATCAAAGGAAACACGCCAGTGATCGCATGAAGGAACATTGGAGACGGAGAATACAGTATATATAGGTGCGTTCAAAAAGTAACGAGCCGGAGGCTGTAATGCCCAAACAGGTGACGACATGGGCTAATCGTGGCGTGTGTAACGAGGTGTAGTGCCGACCAGAGCGTGGAAGGTCACAGCCCGTCGCTAGAGGGCACGCGTGCACGTCACGTGACGATACAAAGCGAGCAGCAGCATGCATCAATCGTCCAACGCTGCCAGTCGCATTGCAAACAGTGACATGGAGGCGTCAAACGAAGAGCAAAGAGGTGTTGTTCGGTTTCTGACAGCGAAAGGAGTAGGGGGAACGGATATTCATCGCCGAATGCCACAAGTGTACGGCGAACACTGCATGTCCCTTGGAAGGGTCAAGGCGTGGCACAAGCGATTCAGGGGAGGACGGGTGTCGTTAGCCGATGATGCCCGGTGTGGGGCACCCCCCTGCATTACCGATGACAACGTCCAGCTGGTTGATGCACTCATTACCCAGGACCGCTGGGTGACAGTGAACGCCATAGCCGCCGTGATCGGATTGAGCGTCGGAAGTGTGCACACCATCATGAAGGAACGACTGCACTTGCGCAAAGTGTGTGCCCAATAGGTGCCCCACAGTCTTCAATCACACCAGGAAGCGTGTCGAATGGCCTACTGTCTTGGTCTTGGTTGGACGATTGATGCATGCTGCTGCTCGCTTTGTATCGTTCCGTGACGTGCACGCGTGCCCTCTAGCGACGGGCTGTGACCTTCCACGCTCTGGTCGGAATCACACCTCGTTACACACGCCACGATTAGCCCATGTCGTCACCGGTTTGTGCATTACAGCCTCTGGCTCGTTACTTTTTGAACGCACCTTATATATTAGGTACAAGATTTGATAGAGCGTTTCAACGAAATCTAACCTAGAAATTTAGCTTCACACAAGATTAATTAGTGCAAGGATCTTTTAAATGCCATAAATCTATGACTTGGGACCGCCGTCATTACTTCCCCTCCGAAGGAAGGCATACTGAGGGATTTTAAACGTTCTTCAAAAATCCGATGACTTCGGCCGGGTTTGAACCCACGATCGTGGGCATAAAAGCTCAGCATGCTACCGACTACGCCACCGAAGCCACTAATTTAGTGTTATTATTATTATTATTGACTGACTGAAAGCTAGAATATTAATTAAAATTTTCAGGGGCAGATGACCAAGTAGTTCCACCCCTTAAAGCAACAATAACTAACTTAATTATAATTTACCCAACACCATTAGGTTGAACCACAAACCCATCATGCTACCAGATGAATGCAATAGATTTAAAAAAGAAAAAAAGCAGAATGATAGAAAAGAATTGCTAAAGACAAGTTGAAATTAGTGGACATGACGAGTTAATGAAGATTAATGATCTGTATTTTTGTCCGCAATTATCAGAGAAGAACGCCCAAACAGAAGAACGCCCATCATATGTTGCACTTGTGTTACGCAATGAGTAGTTGGTCAAATAAAAACCTGCTCACTTAAGAACCAACAGGCCGGCGAGTACTAAGAAACGGGCAAAGAGCTCCTACAGTAGTTCTGATCACTCTCACAGGTGAAAATCAGGAACGGAAATTCCCGTTTCGAAACTGCTATTCCCGGTAACATGGTATCGAGAACAGTCGTTATCGAAATTCTTGTTTGTCCGGCATGGCCTGGTCTTAGGGTACTTTGAAGGGATACTATAACACAAGTTACAGGGAAACCCTTCAACCTGTTCACTTAATATGCTCGTATTGGCTCAAGAAGATCATAACAATATACAATTAAACTCCAGTGAGGTTTGTCATATTAACAATATCAAATAATACTGTTTTATATTTGTCGAACATAAGAATGAGGAATGGTTCATATTCTGGGGTAAGAGAGGGCTTTGACTTGACACGGCATAAAAGACCACCTGTACACTGGAGAGCTTTTGCCCTAGCTAGAGCATCGAGTGGCTCTAGCTAGGACACTAAGCTCCTCTCCAGTGTGCAAAGGTGGTAGAGAACCCTAGCGGAGACCGCTCTATGCTCTAGCTAGGGCCGGCTGACTCTACGGTGGAAACAGTATTTGGGCGATCTAGCTAGACCAGTCCAGCTCTATTCGTTCGGTTGAATATTGGAAAGTGCTCTACGTAGAGTCCGTGGTGGATTGTTGTGGTTATTTGTTTATTATTATAGTGTTTGAATATGGCTGAATTTGTGTGGAGTCACGAAAAAAACAATAACATTAATTGAACATGTTGAAGCCAATCCAAAAACTTGGAATTGTAGTGTGAAAGAATACAGAGTCAGAAATTTGAAAGCACAGTTCTTTCGGGTGATAGTAGAAGCCATGGGAAGCACTATGCAAGAAATTTGCAGAAAGTTTCACAACCTCCGCTGCCAATTCAATGCTGTTGCGGAAAATTAACAAGAAAAAAACTGACGATGAATGTGGCATTAAGAAGAGTAGGCCTACTTGGGAGTGTTTTGCTGCATTAAAGTTTATGATTGGAAACTCAGATTGTGTGAGGACCACTTCAAGGAAATGTAGAGGAAAGTAAAAACACTGCTTTTATTTTTAAGGGGAGTGGAGAAACATAGGAAATGTATTATATTTAAATATGCAGTGATTTTCTCATCAAACAATTAATTATGTACTACATGAATATATTCAAAACAGAAACTGTTTTTAAGTTTGGCATATATTTAGCAAACAAAATTTCCGTAAAACACCTATATTTAAATTTACGAATATAAATAATTATTTTCATTTTTAACAAGGCCCACTCCACCACCACATATGCTAAACGCTCTCTTGAAGACATTTTAACTTCACAACACAGCGCAATAAAACCTAGACGCACACTGCTCTCAGAACTTTTTAGAGCTGCTCTACCTAGTGCATTTACGTTTGACACTGTACACAGGTTCAGAGAGTGCTCTAGGTTGATTTGTCTATCTCCGCTCTACGAATGCTCTACCTAGGAAAAATTACTCTACAGTGTACACGCACTCAGTTTAGGTAGAGCGGTCCAGCTAGACTTGCTCTATGAAAATCACTCTCCAGTGTGCAGGCACCTTTTAGAATGGGGAATGGTTCACATTCCAGGGTAACATAGGGCTTTAACTTGGTTCATATTTCGGGGGTAACAGAGAGCTTTGACTTGACACAGCGTAAGAATGAGGAATGGTTCCCTTTCCAATGTGAAGCAAAGACAACTACACACACCAAAGTACAAGGGGCTGAATGACCACGAGGCCGTAAGAACAGCTTAACTTTTGGACGCTAGTGTAGTAACTGGCCCGTCCCGTCATAATACAGCGGCTCCACTCCGGTCGTGTGAGGCTGCAGGCAGGGAGGGAGTCTTCAAGGTGAGCGCACCTCATTTACATTCCTAGGCTCAAACCCCGTCATCAGTGAGCAAGTACACAAGTGCACTGTGTCATCAGGCCATTGTAATCTCTCTCATACATGTACAACATTCACGATGCTACTCAAATTCCTTCAGCGGTGTTGACAGGGGAATCTCTCGATCCCGCTGGAACTTTCTCTGATAATTACTACTTTTCAGTTGGTAAACACAATGTAATCCCAATTACTGGGGCATGCGGAAAAAAACTAAAACTGAAAAACAAGTAGTTCCTTGAAGAACTAAATAGCCTATTTTCATATATCCTATTTATGTTAATTGCCTCTATCAACATACAAAATTTCAGTTTGATTGCAATCATAGATTAATAGATATTGAGAACCGTCTAAATATTTCGAATGGTCGCCATGCTGAATTTTAGTGTATGTAGACCACAGAGTTATGTAGACCTACTATTAGATGAGGATTAATGCGTTGGTTCATTATTCAAACGTTGACTTCGATCGTGTGATTAGGACACAAGAAATAAAAACTTAATTTTAAAATTTTGCACAGCCGCCATCTTGAGTTTATATAAACAATTGAACTAAATTAAATATCAGTGCATTACAATGTGTATAAATATTTGCTGTACCAAGTTTCACTGCGTTCGAATGGTAAAATAGCGAGAAAAGTCTATTTAAATGTTTCAACTTCGCTTAGCCGCCATGTTCGTTTTGTACTTAAAAGGTTTCTTAAAGTCACATAGAAAACTTCTAATAGAGCCCTTTATCACTGTACAAAATTTCCGGATGATATCAGTAATAGTTTCGGAGATATAGAATTCCGGTGAAATATTTCGCACGGCCGCCATGTTGGATCGGTGAGGCGTAATAAAATTTGAAGGGCACGGTCGGAATTGGCCAGAATTGTACTGTATCCCTACCGAGTTTCATTGAAATCGCTCCAGCCGTTTAGATTTTATTAGTGGGGGACACGCACACGGACACACACACACACACACACACACACACACACACACACGGACAAAAGGTGATCTCATAAGCCTATTTTTTCATAAATGAAAATAGGCTAAAAATGCATGTGATTAATATATATGTTTCGCTCGTCAAGGGAGCATCTTCAGATCGATTATACAAGACAAAGTAGCTCTACAAAACACTACTAAACCCACAAATGGTCTCTGCCCTCCAAAACCACGGCCAAAACTTTGAAAGCTTGCCAACTATTGCCGATAAACACTAAAGCATTCAGCACCCTGAAAAACAACTCCTGTATTTATTTTAACATCTACAATGTTGCCAGACTAAGAAATGACAATCCCAAAAACAAACTGAGAAGACGCGGTTTCGATTCCCTCCTCAGCCATCCTGGAAGTCGTATTTCGTAGTTTACTACTTCTACCCCGGGCAAATGCCGGGATGGTTCCTAAATAAAGGCCATGGCCGCATCCTTCTCATTCCCCATCTGAATTACAAATACATACACTAATACACCCATCACAGTAACACAGGTTATCAGACAAATTCCACACGCACCAAGTACACGGGGCTACATTACCTCGATGTCGTAACGCCCCTAAATGAAACCATCAACTCCAGTATTATTAGGCTATATACAGGTTCATTATCTATGTGCGCCCCGATAAACGCGGTAAGCTAAGCCGGCTGTGACTGGCGCAGATCGCGGGCGCGCGTACGCGGTTCAGCCGGTGGTGGCGCCATCCGCTGACGCATATCGTTAGTTCACACGTGTTTTGTCATTCATATGGACGTGTATCTGCAAAGCTTAGACGTTAGTGTTGCATGCTTAGTGAGTATTGTGATTACTGTGATTGTTGGTCATGCAAGACGAAAATTTCGAATCAAGTTTCCAGGAAGACCTGTGCCTAATGCCAGTACAATTAGGAGGCTCGCTAAACGATTCAAGGAAACAGGCTCCGTTAATAATAAAAGAGTTGACAGACATTCTTTCATCAGAAGATGTCAGGTGTGTGTTACAAGAGAGGGAGAACATTTTCAGCATCGCCTATGAGTACACATTCTTGAATATGTTTGGTAAGAGAGTGAAAGTGCGCGCTAACCACCGGCTGAACTGGGTATGCGCGCCCGCGATCTGCGCCAGTCACAGCCGGTTTAGCTTGCTGTGTTTATCGGGGCGCACATATATAATGACCCGGTATGAATTGTAGCCAATTGCCATAGCAGGGTATTTTAATTGAACAACAGTAGCCTATATTTCTCTGATAATCTGCATTCTTGCAGTGACTGTAATAGTGATGGTAATGTCCTCCTCCTCCTCCTCGTAGAGGACAAGAACTTTAGTGTTAGAATGTAATAAACCGATTGTCTTGGATGTAAGATGTGGTAGCTATGTAGAGATGAAACGATTAGTTCAGGACAGGGAGACATGGACAGCTGCATCAAACCAGTCACGGCCTCTGCGAGTCTCCGTTCTATAGGGAGGGCCCCCTCACTGTAGAACCGCCCCTGTCATCCACTACATCTCGGGCAGGTTTACCGGCTCACACGGGAAGAACTCAAGGAATATCCCACGACATTCTGGCATCAGTATACAACGATTATAAGGTAATGATACGTTTAAACTGCTGCCATTAAAATAATTTGTGTTAATAACAGCGCTA
Source organism: Meconema thalassinum (assembly GCA_946902985.2). NCBI lineage: Eukaryota > Metazoa > Arthropoda > Insecta > Orthoptera > Tettigoniidae > Meconema > Meconema thalassinum. The sequence continues at coordinate 125,830,361 of OX336398.1, forward strand.
GCTGTTGATAGCGAAGGGCAATGACCTCTACCGTAGCTAAGGAGGGAAAATGCAGTTTAAAGAGTAAAAATAATAAAATATCAATTTTTAGGCTGTACGAAGCAAAAAGGTTTAAAAAAAAAGTAGGTTAGCTCAGGCAAGGAAAGCATTTCTACAAAAGAGGAATCGGTTGATATCGAATATACATTTAGGTATTAGGAAGTCTTTTTTGAAAGCCTTTGTCTGGAGCGTGGTGCTCTATGGAAGTGAAACTTGGACTATTAGTGCAGCAGAAAAGAGGAGAATTGAAACATTTGAAATGTGGTGTTACAGGAGAATGATGAAGATGAGATGGGTAGATAGGGTTACAAATGAAGAGGTATTAATACGAATGGGAGAGGAGAGAAGTTTCTGGTGACTGCTAATGAAGAGAAGGGATAGGTTGGTGGGACACATACTAAGACACCCAGGAATAGCAAGCATAGTTATGGAAGGAAGGGTCGAGAACAAGAACTGTAGGGGTAGACCAAGGTTAGAATATGTTAAACGATTGCTTCGGATGTAGGTTGTGGTAACTATGTAGATATGAAAAGATTAGCTCAGGACAGGGAGGCGTGGAGGGCTGCATCAAACCAGTCAAAGGACAGAAGACTTAAATAACAACAAGAGTATTAAGATTGTGTGAAACTGAACCTTCCCGCTCATTGTGTTTGGTATTAAACTCCCGTTATAGTCGACCTTGTGAACTGGGGCAAAGTTTAAACAGCAACCAGGCACGAACTAGTGATCTCATCTACAACTCGGCTCCAAAATGACTCAGCTTGGATGTAACGTTATTCAGAGATCAATGTTATTCTTGAATCATGGAAATGGTCTCACGTTTCCTTGAGTTATTGTTGTTTTAAGGGGTGGAACTACGCGGTCATCTTCCCCTGCTTTCCTTGAATTAGAGATTCCATGTATCAGTGGTGTGCAAATTATTTGACTCGAAGTCATTTTTTTTTTTTTCAAGATTTACTTTGTACGTTTCGTGACTCATTATTTACATATCGTATGGCTCTTAGTGCCGGGAGTGTCAGAGGACATGTTTGGCTCGCCAGGGGCACCATCCCGGCATTCTCCCGAAGACGAAGTGGGAAACCACGGAAAACCACTACCAGGATGGCTGAGTTGGGAATGAAACCCCCCTCTACTCATTTGGACCACCCGAGGCTGAGTAGACCCCGTTCCAGTCCTGATACCACTTTTCAAATTTCGTGGCAGAGCCGGGAATCGAACCTTGGTCCTCCGGGGTAGTAGCTAATTACTCTGCCCACTACACCATACCGTACTCCAATTATTTATATTAAGAGCAGCCGTAGTTTTCCGTATGTTCTCAATTAGTTCATTGAGTTTTTTGTAATTCGCAATGGAGTCGATTGTGATTATAACAACAATTATCATCGTCAGAGCCAGGATTCTGATAACATGTCATCTTTTAAATTGTTCACAAATACAAATCCTGTTCATGGCTCACTCATTACAGAAATGTATATTTATTAAGTCATTCTTTTGTAATTTTTCAAAATATTTTGCTTTTAGGTCATTTTCTCGCTTTTTGCGTCATTATTATGTCATTTTATGGAATTGATTAGAATATTTTATAAGTTTTAAGTCATTTTCTCACATTATTAATGGTTAATGATGCCCTTTTTGTGTATGGTACTAGCAGAGTTGCCAGATTTCAAGAATGGAGAAAAGGGACACACGTTCCAAAACATTGTTATTTTTTAAAATTAAGGTTGTTAAATGCTTTAATAAATAACACACATACTGTGTGTATTAAATAACCATTACATAATCAAATACACAAAATTAAAACTAGATATTGCTGACATATCATATAGGCCTATGACCCCAGCAACTTACAAATGCGTTTCCTTTGCAAGGACTTTTTATTTGTAAGTACTTTCTGATAAAATCCACTACAGTTTTCGTCATAATTGTAATATGTAAACAATTCTTGTTTTATCAAACTAATGGAGCTTCTGTTTCTATCATCTCTCCATTTGATATTCATGACAGAAAAAACTCTCTCCGTAAAATCATTGGAGGGGAAAAAGCTGAGTATTAACTTCACAAGGACTAAGATATTCCTTTGTTGCTCCTAATAAATATACAACATGTACCCATCTATCTGACATAGACATACAAATCATTTTCTCTTTCAAACTTTCATCTGTACCGCCAGAAACCAAGCTAGATATTACAATCAATTCAGAAGCAGTACATTTGAAAATTGGTGCAAAATTGAATATATTATCAAATTAACCAACAAGATGTTCAGTAAAGAACATATAGCCTATTTTCTCCTAAATGCATGGGTATTGGTATAACTCTTTGTCCTTTTCAAGGAGTATAATTGAATGTTGGTTGTAGTAGCTTGTTGAAATACAACGTGCTATAAGGATATTAAACATGAATATGAGGTGCCTTTGCTAGTGCTACCTCTGTACCAAATTTCATTCAATTCGGTTTCACAGTATTTGAATTGAAAATGAAAATCCACAGCCTGCTTCCAGTCTCCGACCGGGTCAGGAATGGAATGAATGAAGCCCCCATCTAGCGGCGAGGATATGAACTGTGCCGGCTGCCGAGGCCTGACGCACTCCTCTGGGGCAATGATCAAATGAATGACAGATGAAATGAAATGATAATGGAGAGTGTTGCTGGAATGAAATTTTGACAGGGAAAACCGGAGTACCCGGAGAAAAACCTGTCTGCCTCCGTTTTGTCCAGCACAGATCTCACATGGAGTGACCGGGATTTGAACCACGGACCCAGCGGTGAGAGGCCAGCGTGCTGCCGCCTAAGCCACGGAGGCTTCTAGTATTTGAATTGATAGGGGGAATCGATTTGCACACATACATCGCCGCTATCTGCAAACTATCGGCCTGATGACCTTGTAGCCGTTTCTGTCAAGATGGCGGTGATATCAAACATTACACTGAGGTGCCCTGTGCTAGTGCTACCTCTGTACCAAATTTCGTTCAATTCGGTTTTACCGTGTTTGAATTGATAGGGGGAATCGATTTGCACACATACATGAACGCCATCTGCAAACTATTGGGCTGATGACCTTGTAGTTCAGTCAAAAGATGCTTCCCACAAAATTTGGTAGAGATCAAATGATTAGGATGGTCGTAATTTGATTTAAGCTTTTAGCATTTTGGGTGGCCGCCATTCCATTTCCGTCAAGATGGCGGCGATATGAAACATGCCACTGAGGTGCCCTTTGCTAGTGCTACCTCTGTACCAAATTTCGTTCAATTCGGTTTCACCGTGTTTGAATTGATAGGGGGAATCGATTTGCACACATGCATGGCTGCCATCTGCCAACTATTGGGTTGATGATCTTGTAGTTTGGTCAAAATATGCATCCCACATAAAGGTATGTTGTTGCAAAATTTGGTAGAGATCAGATAAATTGGTTGGTTCTAATTGTATTTAAGCTTTTAACATTTGGGTGGCTGCGGCTATATAAAACATGACACTGAGGTGCCCTTTGCTAGTGCTACCTCTGTACCAAATTTCGTTCAATTCTGTTTCACCGTGTTCGAATTGCTAAGGGTGGACAGACATTCCGAGTACACACACTCACACACACACACACACACACACACACAGACAGACACACAGACAGACATAGACACGCAATTTTGGGCCCTGTGTAGATCTCATAAGTCTACTTTCATCTTTTGCAAAAATCGAAAGTAGGCTAAAAACGGAATATTTGGCGTTAAAGATAAAAACGGAACACGGAACGAAACAAGAAAAAACGGAATTGTTCCGGTTAAAACGGAACGTCTGACAACCCTAGTTACTGGATATTAACGGAACTGAAGTGAGTATGAATACGAAGACATGAGCATCTTCATAACTTTATACAACCCTTATTTCTTGGAAATCCAAATTCCAGTAACCAGTAACCATAGCCAGTAACTTATTCATATTTATCAAATAATAATAATAAAATTAGCCTATATTAGGCTGCTATTAAAATCATTTCAACATATAATGACGTAGTCTGTTTGCATTTTTAGCCTACTTTTTACATTTTGCAAAAATGAGGAAAAAGTAGACTTATGAGATCGGGCAAATGGGTGTGTGTGTCTGTCTGTCTGTCCTTCTGTCTGTCTGTCTGTCTGTCTGGCTGTGTGTGTGTGTCCCCCCCCCCTATCAACTCCTGAACGGCTGCAGCAATCAACACAAAATTTGGTAGGAGTAAATATCTATACCTGAATATCTCACGGCCATATTTGAAAATGATGTCAGTGCTACCAACTGCTGAAAAATCGCAATTAAAATTTGAGCTCCATGTTGGATATCTTGGAAGATATGAATAGGAGCTATTTCAAAATTGGTACACGTATAGATAATTATATTGCAGTTTAATTTCCAGGAGGCCATACATCGCAGTGTTGCCAAAATGAATATAAGCCTGCTGATAGGTACAAATTTTAAATGCATATAACTTCTACACTATCAATTGGATTTCAACCAAATTTCGTATGTGCTATGTGTACATAAACAGATATGACTGAACGTATTCTTAAGACCCACCAGGGCTGCCAACTGTTAATAAATGCTCTCAATTTATTTAATCCAAATCCCAATATATCAGAAAGTATGCAAGCCGACATCTTTAAACTATGCACACGTATAGTACCTGACATTCTATATTAATTTGGAGTAACTTATATACATCAGTGCTACCAACATGATTCTAAGCCTGCTGAGAGGTCCAACTTTAAATACATGTAACTTCTATACTATCATTTGGATTTCAACCAAATTTCGTGTTCGCTATGTGTACCATAACAGATATGTATATGCCGATTCCTAAAAGTAACCAGGGCTGCCAACTGTTAATAAATACTGTCTCTATTTTTGTTACCCTAATATCAATATATCAGAAAGTATGCAAGCCAATAGCTCTAAACTTTGCACACGTATAGTACCTGGCATTCTAGATTAATTTGGAGTAACTAATATACGTCAGTGCTGCCAACATGATTCTAAGCCTTCTGATAGGTCCAATTTTAAAATGCATGTAACTTCTATACTAACTAATGGATTTCATTCAAAATTGACACAACAATAGATCATATTATTTCAGATTATTTCTGATCAATACATGTATGTCATTGTTGCCAACATGATTTTACGCACGCTGTTAGATCCAATGTTTAACTGCATGTAACGTCCATGCTATCTATTGGACTTCAACCAAATTTTGTATTCTGTACCTTAAGAGATGGAACTAAGAATATATTCTGTCACCAGGGCTGCCAACTGTAGTTCTCTATTAGGCTACATTATGCCACAGTATTTCGAACTAATTAGAAATTTCGATATTACCAACTTAATTTTGTCATTATTCTAGATAGATCCATATAGGTTAATCATTGGCATGAATCTTAAATTTTAAGAAAAGTAGGCTCTTTATTTCTTCACGGAACTTCTTGTTTTTTTGTGTGATAAAATTATGTCAGTTCCATTCAATTTTTATTGGTCATTTTTAAAAGTTTTCGAGTCATTTTTATGGTGTTTTTTGCAGTCATTTTATAGGTCATCAAAATCCGGACCCTGAACATCATCATTGATTGTCACACCATAATGGGAGTCTTGTTCAAGGTTCCATTTCCTGGCGGTGAAGTACTGTGGTGTGTTTGTTATCTGTAGTTGCTTGCTCATTTCCTGTCTCGCGTTACGAACGTGTACTCTGTGTAGATCCTACAAGGTGTCTGTTCCTCTCGAGAGTGAAAATCCACAGCCTGCTTCCAGTCGACCGACCGGGTTAGGGAATGGAATGAATGAAGCACCATCTAACAGCGAGGATAGGAACAGTGCCGGCTGTTTAGCCTGTCGGACTCCCCTGGGGCAATGATTAAATGAATGACAGATGAAATGAAATGTCAGTGGAGAGTGTTGCTGGAAGGGAAAACCGGAGTACCCGGAGAAAAACCTGTCTGCCTCCGCTTTGTCCAGCACAAATCTCACATGGAGTAACCGGGCTTTGAACCACTGACCCAGCGGTGAGAGGCCGGCGTCCTGCCGCCTAATCCACGGAGGCTCCCTCTCAGGAGTAAAAGCCAAACTGGCGCTGCACAAATATTAGTGAGGCGGCTTCGGTGGCGTAGTTGATAGCATTCTGAACTTCTATGCCCAAGATCGCGGGTTCAAATCCGTCCGAAATCATCGGAGTTTTGAAGAGGGTTCAAAATCCCTCAGTATGCCTTCCTTTGGAGGAGAAGTAAAGCCGGCGGGCCCATGACATAGATTTATGGCATATAAAAGAACCTTCCACTAACTACAATTGTGCTGGTGACATCTAGTAGCCAAGTTCAGAGCTAGGTGTCGTTGACGGTAGCATTTGGTAGCAAAAGTAGGAACTACTTGAAATTGATCGTAAGCAGTTTATACATTTTCAAGCCAGCGCTAAAATGGTGGATTTTCCCTTGTTCTTATCACGCTTGTCGTAGGGCTTACTTGCTACCTACACACTTCTAACTTGTCGTGTCTAGTAGTTGCACTTTCACTCACAAGATGGCGTCCAAGCACAGCTTTCTGGCTTGTGGGATTTCGCCGTGAGATTATTTTGTTGTCTTCAGTACATCGACCATTTTAGCGCTGGCTTGAAAATGTATAAACCTGCAAAAAGAAAAGGTCCTGCATTTTTTCCGAATTTGTATATTTACAGCAAAATGATCCCCAACTATTGCTATGTCTAAAAAGGATAATTGAGGGCAATGCCTGTAACCAGTTGGAATATGCAATACATTATACCTCTCAAAATGGTGATGTTTTTTGAGTGACCTTCCAACAGTTAAAAAATCATAACTTCTACAATACTTGGCCCAGTTGGACGAAATCAGGACGTATAATATTCTATCAGATGTAAGAGCTCAGTAAAGAAATCGCAGAGCGCTAGTGCTACAAGTGTAGGTTTCAGGGGACATATCATGGTTTCCTTATGTGGACCTAAACTTTGGACCAGTACTGTACTTTCATTTTATGGAGGGGGAATGGGTTACAGCACACAACCGAATTTCTGCACCAACTGCCACTGAATAGAACCTCCCAATAGATCTCAAACGAGACACTTATAAGAATTCCGCAGTCCTACACATCCAAGAAGACAGGGCTGATGGCCATGATGTTCCAAAGAGAACCATTAACAACAACAACAAACCAATTGAAGGCGTGTGAAGCTCATGCGACCTTGGCGGGACCAGCAGTGCTTGAGGATATATCCGAGGTCATTAATTATGACTTACGTTAAACAGAGTGTACTCGACAAGTAAACTGCGAAGAATGTTCAATTACATAACCTACTGGATTGAGTGCATACACTTTCTCTCTCACGCCTCACCTTCAAGACACCGAGATCGACTCTCACACCACAAGCAAAGACAATAGGCTATACTGAGTGGTCATTTTTATTACAATACTAGCAACCCGCCCCGGCTTCGCCCGGCAACAGTTATGAATGCATTGCGTGATAAGTGCCTTTCTTTCGATGTGAATGAACTACGACCTATATCCGTTATAAGTCTCGGCATGATGGGTTAAAATCACTGACTGGACTATTAATTATATTATCATGGAGATACATGTGCAACGAATTCTTGTCAGACGTGCGTTAAGAATGGCGAGGTGCATGACACACAAATCCCCCTTACGTCCAATCTTAACCTGACTGTATTTTGCGGAACGAAAAGTTCACAGGGGATATGAAGAAACGCCGAGTTGCACTTCCAGGGAAAGCTCAAAACACAACCACTCTTCTCTGAAGTTTAAACTCAACACAACTCGACAGTTTGCTGCTGGCTGTATCTGGGATAATAGGCTCGCCCACTAGCTAGGCTGAAACTGGGGTCATAGTCTCGCCCCTAGCTAGGCTGTAACTGGGGTCATAGTCTCACCTCTAGCTAACTCGTAAACTGTCGCCTCAGTAATTGAATGGAGATTGTTGCAAGAAATGAAAACGTAAAAATAGTGGACGATGTATTGAAGATAGCGATATGCTCTCCCGGTCGTATTTGTAGAACTTTTCATGCTGAACAATTCTTACACTCATAGTATATTGATGTTTTGAACGGTTTGCCCAGCGTAAGCTTAAAAAGCGCACGGACGCCAGGCTTACTTCTTGGCTTCCTTTGATCACAAATAAATTATTCTCCACAGAAACCTTCCTCGGAATATACTTTACAGAATGGTGAAAACCGCATCAAAATCCACCCAGTGGTTCTAGAGATTAACCGTGACATCCAAGAATCGGGGACTGTTTTATACTACGTAGAGATGTGTCTATATTCAATCCAGAGCAGGTTTATTATTTCACTTGAGATTGTGGCACGTTGTGCCGTGCCAAGGAAGCTGAATCGCACAAGATGTTTGTTGTATCTTGACGGCCTGGCAGGTATTGACGGAGACAGACCGGATCTAGTTTGCCCACGCACTGTAGACATTTAATAATGAGCTGATATAATTCAAGCAATTACTATAATAAATTAGCATTAGACCACTTCCCGACAAGAAAATTGTTACATCTTAATTATCTCCACACGTCGCAATGATTTCTTTAACAGATGATAATATTTTTGCTATAAGAGGCCTAACATCTAGATTATCGACCCCAGATGTTGAAAATCTTCTTCTTCTTCTTTTCCTTCGTCTTTTCCCACTCAAGTGGGGTCGACGTTCCTGGCAAGTCTTCTCCATTTTCCTTTGTCCCATACGTCCTCTTCACTTAGATGTTTCTCCCTCAAGTCATCTCGTATACAGTCCCTCCATCTTATTTTTGGTCTTCCCCTTCCTCCATACGAGGCTGAACTTAAAGATCTTGCCATATTGGTTTTGACGGACATGTTTTACAGCCGGATGCCCTTCCTGGCGCCAACCCTTGATAAGCACTCGGGAAAACAGAAACTACAGTGAAACCTCTCTAAAAGACCACCCCTCTTAAAGACCGATTTTTCTTGGAACCGATTTAAAACCTCATAAGGTCAGTGTATTTGTTACCTCTATTTAAGGACCACCCCTCTCCCTGACCAAAGACCAGGCATTTTCTCAGTCTGACCTCTTTCAAAAGACCACTTCTCGTCTGCCTTCCCATTGGAGATGATTTAAACAATGGTTCTGTTCGCACAGAACTGCATCAGCATACAATGTCATTAGAAAAAGGGTTATGTAACGTATAAGAATACAAAAACGGCTCTCCTAGAAGATTGTTCGAACCCAGAACAAATTAATGGACTTTTGAACTCACTCAGAGATATTCTATAAAGTGAAATTGTTAAAAAAAAAAAGATGTGCTAATCTGAAACAGAGATCAATTCGTGACCGTTTTAAATGACCGAACTCAGAAAATAACTAATTGTAATTAATTTGTACTAAATGTGAACCAATGCAGTGTTCCCACTGTACTTTATTAATAATGCAGTATAATAGTACATTATGCGACGAGCCTATAATGGCTCTAATTAAGACACGAGTATTTTTATAAAACGAGCGTATGCGAGTTTTTTAATTTCCATACGAGTGTTTTAATTACCATTATAGGCGAGTTGCATACGACTGTTTATGTTCGACGATAATTATAACTTTATTATATGTTTTAACATAAATATTCATAAATATCTGTTGAGAGTCAGCCACTTGAATTTTGTGATCGGAGAGCGAGCGCTGGGTATATCTCTGTCTTTCAAGATCTCTGAACGACCGACGCATGCGCTCTGTGTGCTTGCAATGCCATATTATGCAGGCCATATGTTTACATCTGCCGTCCCTCGGTAATATTGTCACCGGAGTCGTTTGAAGGCAATGCGCTGTGTAGAAATTAGGGTTGGTGATATTAAGGTACAGTGCTATTTCTTGTCTCATATTCGCCAGTTTATTTACGCGAACATATGGACGGTGCGTATTCCATGTCGGTAATTTATTATAGTTCGATGTTGTGTTTATGTCCGACATGTTGGATTTTGAGCGCATGTGCGAAGATATCGTTACCTAATTGGTCAATGAACGAGCTCTGATTGGATGGAGAAACTGTATCGCAATGAAAAACGGTGTTATAATGACCATCATTATGATACAGTTTTCTGACACATAATAGTGAGGGACGAACATAAAATTATTTTTAATGTCTACCCCTATTAAGAGACCACCCCTCTAAAAGACCAGTTTTCCATGGAACAGTCACTGGTTTCACTGTATCAATACAAAAGATAATACAAAAGGTAGAAATCACCAGCTTCTTCTAGGAGAAAGGTGTGTGCATAACCTAAAATGGTAATTGATTGATTGACTAGTACAAAGATCGGACACCTCACATTAACGAGCGGGTTGCCTTGGGCGGTGTAGGCCCGAGTGTTCTTCACCCCAGATGTTGAGAATGATTATAGAAGTTGCACACGGTTGACTCAACTACAGTAATCGGTAAAAAAAATCGAATTTGAACCTTCGAATGAGACAAGTTGCACTGGAAAAAAAATCGTCAATTTTCGAGATAAAGAACGACTTTTAAGTGCCATGGATATAATTTAAGCTTCGAGATATCGAAAACTTCAAGTTACACAAATTCCAAAGTAAAAGAGAAGGCAAAATAGCATGTAAATTATATGAAGTTTGTTCTAGAAAAAATAATCTTGACGAGTTATCGAAAAATCGATTAATCGAGGTTCGAGATATCGAGGTAAGACTGTATAACATAAATACACTGATGGCCGTAAAAAAAAGCGTAAAACTTTGATACTTTTAAAGAATGAACACAACCTTATTCTTACTAGCATTATTTTGAAACTTACATGCAAGAAAGATAGGTTGGTTGGACGTAGGTTTAGGGGCTGCGACAACGCGGTCATGTAGCCCCGTGTACTTTGGCTGTGTGTAGAGTTTGTCTAATACTCGCTGTTAATTGTGATGGCTATATTAGTGCGTGTTAACTGAGATTCAGGTAGAAGGACTGCAGACGATCAATTTTTCAAGTAGTTCCTACTTTTACTACCAAATGCTACCGTCCACGACACCTAGTTACGAACTTGGCTACTAGATGCCATCTCAGCCAGCACCTGGCGGTGAACGTTGGAACTAATATACAGTTATCAAACTAACCTACAAGTTTTAGCTTCCACAAGTGCAGTGAACGTAGTGGAAGGTTCATTTACATGCCATAAATCTATGACATGGGACCGCCGACTTTACTTCCCCTATGAAGGAAGGCATACTGAGGGATTTTTAACGACTTCGGTTGAGTTTGAACCTGCGATCTTGGGCATAGAAGCTCAGCATGCTTCCAACTACGCCACCGAAGCCGCCTCAGATGAGTATAAATGAAGATACATTGCGGAAAAGGAGAATTGCTTTTTTTCTGCCATGTATCCAGACTGTCGCAAACCAGGCTATACTCTGATTTACAAAAGATGAACGGTGAAAGCTGTCATCCGCTTGAAGGGTGAGGTGAGGAGTGGAGACGAGAGGGGGTAACGGTCTCCATAGCAACAGCGAGCAGTGTTGCAGTGCATGCCGACACCGCAGTGAGCACATGGTTTGACTCAGTGTTCTACTGTGCCTTGACTCGTCACGGTCATTTGACCGCCAGAAAGGGGGGCTAACTTTCCCAGTATTTGTGTCTTCCTGCAAGCCTCTTGGAATGTTATGAGTCATGATCTGCCTCAGTGGCAACGCAGCATTTCCCCACGTGCTAGCTTTGACAGCTGTCAGAGTTCATTATTGGTAATGCAGAGCATAGTGAAGCAGCTATTTAGCTACTTCTGGAAGAGTAAAACCAAGAACAATTGGTTCAAAGAGGTCGAGAATGGTTTAGAAGAGTTGAATTTAACAAAGCTCCAAATTGAAGACAGAACAAACACCTACGACTCAAACTAACATTTGAACGAAAATATTACACCATGACTGACAAACAAAGGGGAGCCAGGTCAGACAGGATGAAGAAATTTTGGAAGCAGAAGAAGAAGCAGAAGAAGAAGCAGAAAAGCCGAGTCTCTAATTAACACTAAACATCAACTTCCAGAAGCCTCCGTGGCTTAGGCGGCAGCACGCCGGCCTCTCACCGCTGGATCCGTGGTTCAAATCCCGGTCACTCATGTGAGATCTGTGCTGGACAAAACTGAGGCAGACAGGTTTTTCTCCGGGTACTCCGGTTTTCCCTGTCAAAATTTCATTCCAGCAACACTCTCCACTATCATTTCATTTCACCTGTCATTCATTTAATCATTACCCCAGAGGAGTGCGTCAGGCCTCGGCAGCCGGCACAGTTCGAATCCTCGCCGCCAGATGGGGGCCTCATTTATTCCATTCCTGACCCGGTCGGAGACTGGAAGCAGGCTGTGGTTTTTCATTTTCATCAACTTCCAAAGGCAATGCCTTGTCTCGGCAACCATTGTCCTTTGTCTTCAGCACCTCGTTTCATTTCATAGTAGGAACCATAATGAAGAGTTAGTGTGATGTCTAAAACTACTAGAACTAAATGTATGTGGTCTAGTGGGACGTGGGTTGGCGACCACGGGACCCCAGCCGAGTCCGGCATTGCTTCCACTTACTTGTGCCGGGCTCCTCCCTGTCTTCTTTCCTGTCGACCTCACTTGGTCAACTCTTGTTCTCTTCCGACCCCGACGGTATTAGGGTATCCGAGGCCTAGGGAGTCTCTTCATTTCCCGCCTTAATTGGTCCTTGTCTCATCTTTTCTGATACCCTCCTTCTGCGAGGGGTCAGCCTTCTTTTTCTTTTCATGTTATCTCCTGCCTTCTGCTCAAGGCCCTCAAGGAGGCAGGGTGTGTGTATTTATTTATTTAACCAAATCTACTTGTTAATTGTCACTTTAACTCAGAGAGTCATATCGTGACATACAGACAATAAACTCATAACATAAATTTACAGTATGGCGTTAGATAATTAAACCAAATGTTCATTCGGCATTTCATAGATTCCTCGTTATTTCAAAACTTAATAATGCTTTGCAGTAGTTATCTTCATTCACAATATCACTGGGCAACTTTTCTGACGGAGACTGCACAAAGTTATTTCTTAATCATAAATGTGGGCACAGTGTTCTTCATTTTTTGACACATCACAGAAAGAATTACTTTTATTTCCCTATCGAGCCCTTACTGACTGTAAGAGTCTGATAAGTTTTGTAGTAAGGAAAAAAAAATATCAAACTCACAGGAAAAATCTACAGACAGCAATATGTGCCTGTACTGTAGTAATCGTATAGGCTACCTTGTTAATACAGATAGGCTCTCCTAGGCTTTAACAAGATTTATAGCTTGGGAAGCCATCTCCTGTACTTGAATGCTTAATTTACATGCATCTTTGTTCTGAATCTCATCCGACGCTTTCTTATTCCACATTGCCCTGATGGTATTAGAATATTTTGCTAATTGACCTGCTTTCCCCCATTCCCTTTTTAGTAATTTAATTAAAGTGTGATACTCATTTTCATTTTCTATTCTGTTTAGATCTGCTTTGTCTACAAACTTTGCTCTTATCATTTTAATTTCCTTGCATTCCCTGATCAGGTGCGCTGCACCCATAACCTTCCCACAAAACAGGCAAATGTCCTCTTTTCCTACTTCTCTCAACGCTTTGTTCTTATACACCCCCATTAACCACCAAATTATCCCTCTCATTTCTCTTTTTATTAGGCATTGAGGCTCATAAAGTTCCTTATTTCGCAGAACTCCGTTAAGGTTCTCCTACTGGTGCACTCTTCTCTTAGCACCTGCAACTCTACGTCGTTACCCTTCTACACACTTTCTTACACACCCTACCTTCCTCTCTTTGTAAGTCCCTATCCCATAGATAACCCATTCCTAATCTTTCCAGTACACTTCTTACCCCGTCCACCCAGTAGCCCTCTTTCTGATGCTTCATTTGGTGCAGGGTGTGTGTAGCCCCACCACTTCTGGTGCACCCTGGATATTGCTACACCCACAGGGGCTCACGGCTGGTGAAGTCGGGAGTTGGCGACCCCGAGGGATTCCTGAGCTGGGTCCGGTTTCCCCCTTTTGTCCCTTACCTGTGGGGCGGACCCTCTTCTCTTTCACTTTCCTATCTGCCTTTCATGGCTCTCCTTCCTTCCAAGTCCCTCAATCCGCATTCTTCGAGGATTGAGGGCATTTCTTTTCCTCCTGTCCTTTATTTTCCTTATTCTCCTTTAGTTTTCCATTTCTTCTTCTAGTATGTAGGTTAGTAGTTAGTTTTTAGTTTTAAGTTTGCATTTCATTTTCATCTTCACGATCACCCAAACCATCAGGGGCCGATAAACTAGATGTTAGGCCCCTTAAAACAACAATTATCATCATCATCATCATCAACAACTAAATGTATATGGTTTGATTAACGTGCTCCTACGTGGGGGTAAACACTGTAAAAAAATGAAGTTCTTTGATTTTTGGCAAATTTTCATGACCAGACGTCGCTACTTTATTTCCAATATTTTGTGCTTAAACCAGAAATCACTGCCATTAAAACATCACAATACATCTTTGCACATTCAGTCTTCACTGCAACCAAACATCTCGATGCTCTAGGACAGGGGTTCCCAACCTGGGGGGCGCGCCCCCCTAGATGGGCGTGTGGCTTTATCAGAAGGGATGGGGGGCGTGAAGTGATTTCCATATTTTTAAACTCGAATATTACAATTTTGTATAATAAACATTTTTCGAATCTCTCCAAGTGGTTGACGCGGCAAGTCAATCGTACAAAAGCATTGGTAATTGACAACTGTCGGAAAAAACCTCTGGGGAGCCGCGAGATTGGAGGTGTATTAGGGAATTTATTGTGTTGTAAGGAGCAGAAACAAGCCTGAGAGCAGATGCACGAACAAGACCACTCAACGCTCGTTTAATTTGCGGGCCAACTTGCGTGCAAGTAAACTATGACCATACGCGACATGTTTCAAATTATCAACGATGTACTACAGTAGTTCCTTTCATTTTCCAGTATTATTGTTTTATAAAAGGTTTTATAATTTTTAGCCTACTTTTCACATTTTGCAAAAATGAGGAAAAAGTAGACTTATGAGATGGATCCGAGAAAATGTGGGTCTCTCTGTCCGTCCTTCTGTCAATCCTAAACGGCTGCAGCAATCGAAACCAAATTTAGTATGAGTAAAGATGTATACAGGAATATCTCAAGCCCATATTAGAAAATGATGTCAGTGCTACCAACTGCTGAAAAACGCACTAGAAATTTGAGTTCCATGTTGGATATCATGGAAGGTATGCATGGGAGCTATTCCAAAATTGGCACACATGTAGATAATACTATTTCAGTTTAATATCCAGGAGGTCTTACATGACAGTGTTGCCAAAATAATGTTAAGCCTTCTGATAGGTCCAATTTTTAAATGCATATAACGTCTACACTATCAATTGGATTTCAACCAAATTTTGTATGTAATATGTGTACATAAACAGATATGACTGAGTGTATTCTTAAGAGCCACCAGGGCTGCCAACTGTTAATAATTGCTCTCTCTATTTTCTTCATCCAAATACCAATATATCTGAAAGTATGCAAGCCGATAGCTTTAAATTATGCACACGTATAGTACCTGACACTCTAGATTAATTTGGAGTAATTAATATAAGTCAGTGCTGCCAACATGATTCTATGCTCGTGATAGGTCCAATTTTAAAATACGTGTAACTTCTATACTAACAAATGGATTTCATCCAAAATTGGCACAACAAGGTATCATAATATTTCCGATTATTTCTTTCCAGCACACGATGGCATTGTTGCCAACATGATTTTACGCGTGCTGATAGATCCAATGTCCAACTGCATGTAACGTCCATTGGACTTCAACCAAATTTAGTATTCTGTACCTTAAGAGATGGAACTAAGAATATATTCAGTCAACAGGGCTGTCAACTGTAGTGCTCTATTAGGCTACATTATACCAGGAATATTTCGAACTAATTAGACATTTCGATATTACCAACTTAATTTCGTCATTATTCTAGATAGGTTCATATACTGTATACTCTGTGAGCTACCAGAATAGGATTGACAGTTCTCGTCTCGCCATGTGGTCTGAGATCGAGGTTGCCAAACTGTACAAGCCAGACATACAGCTGACCAGGCACTGAAGCACGTGGGCTGTGGTATTGCAACACAGAGTATTATGACATCAATTATGCGAACATGGATTGGTCAAGAGGCAGAGGGGTGATGACCGACGTGGAATTTCCGGCGAAATGTCAATCCTATTCAGGCAGCTCACAGAGTATAGAATAATCATAGGCATGAAAAGTAGGCTCTTTAGTTCGTCACGGAACTTCTTGTTCCATTATGTAGTGTTATTAGGTTAGGTCTATATATTCTACGTAAGTTTATCGAAGAGGTTATAGAGGGGCGACGGGGACGGGAAGGGGGACGACCACCCGTATCTGAAAAGGGGGGCGTCAGCTGGCAAAGGTTGGGAACCACTACTGTAGGAAGTAGGCTACTGAATAACTAAGGCATTAGATGAGAGCCCAACAATGCCACAAGAAACCACCATTCTCACATCTCATTAATTGCGGAGGCGCGAAGCTGTAAAGTTGATGCAGATACCAAATCCAACATTAGGCGACAGAATCCCTTTATTTTGTAAATATTGTCAATTCAAATAACAGTACAGTAAGTACAGTAAGTATGTAGTTAGTTTTAGTTGTAAGTAGGTAGTTAGTTTGTCTATTAGATATATGTCATTGTTCTATTAGACTGTGGTGTGTGAGTGTGTCTGGTAGCAGTTGCATTGTTTATTAGTTATAGTTCATTGTTTCAGTAGACTGTGATGTGTGAGGGTGCATGTGAGTGTGCCTGGTGACAGACTGTTTTAGTGGTAGTATTTGTTGTTGGTGGAACTTTAGTATTTTTTTCGTTAGTAGAATTTTGGTATTTAATTGTTAGTACGGTAGAAGGTTAGTATTTTTGTTAGTAGAATTGCTCTTTACTTATTCTGAAAGGGAGTAGCAGCCTTTCAGAATAAATCAATTCTTTACTAGTCTTATTGACGGTTAAGATATTGATAATATAAGCCAAATAATGGCTACACTGCGTCCTGCTGCACGGCTGAAAGCAACGGGAAACTACAGCCGTATGCTATTCCCGAGGATATGCACCTCTCTATGCATAATAACATGTGATGATGGCCTCCTCCCTTGTAAAATTTCAATCCGGAGGTAAACTAGTCCCCCGTTCGGATCTCCGGTTGGGGACTACTCGAGAGGGGGTTAACATCACAGAAGTGACAAAGAGGAAATCTGACATTCTACGGATCGGAGCGTGGAATGTTATAAGTCTGCTAGGAAGTGGAAGGTTAGAAAACTTAGAAAGGGAAATGGATAGGTTGAGGTTGGATTTGGTTGGGATTAGTGAAATGCGCTGGCAGGAAGAACACGACTTTTGGTCAGGAGACTATAAGGTCATTAGCACTAAATCAAACAATGGCCAAGCGGGGGTTGGCCTCATATTGAGTAGGAAACTTGGACAGCGGGTGGAATATTATGAGCAATATAGTGAACGGATTATTGTAGCAAAAATCAATACTAAACCTACCTGCACCACAGTGGTACAAGTCTATATGCCTACCAGTCAAGCTGATGATGAGGATGTTGAAAAGGTCTACGAAGAAATAGACGAAATTCTGAGGTATATCAAGGGTGATGAGAATGTTATAGTAATGGGAGATTGGAATGCTGTGGTAGGAAAAGGGAGAGAAGGGAAGATAGTAGGAGGTTTCGGATTAGGTGAAAGGAATGATCGAGGAAGCAGGCTGGTAGAATTCTGCACCGAGCATGAGTTGGTCATAGCTAACACCTTATTCAATAACCACAATAGAAGAATATACACATGGATGAGACCAGGAGATACAGGGCGTTACCAAATCGACTTCATTATGGTCAAGCAGAGGTTTCGAAACCAGATTTTGGATTGTAAAACATATCCTGGTGCTGACATAAACTCTGACCACAATCTGGTTGTAATGAAATGCAGATTAAAGTTGAAGAAACTGAAGAAAAGTCAAAAGCCAAAAAGGTGGGCAATAGACAGACTGAAAGAGAAGGATGTAAACGAAAGATTCAAGAAGAGTATAAAGAAAGGACTAATGAAAAACCCTAAACAAACTTCAATTGCAGACGAATGGGCACTTTTGAAGAATGAAATAACAAAATCCGCAGAAGAAAACATTGGTAGGAAAGAAAGAATAGGTAGAAAACCGTGGATCACTCAGGATATACTAGAATTGATGGATGAAAGGCGGAAACACAAGAATGTAAGAGATGAAAAGGGGAAAGCAGAATACAGACGTCTGAGAAATGAGGTTAACAAGAAGTGCAAGGAAGCAAAAGAAGAATGGTTGAAAGAGAAATGTGCAGGTATAGAAAATTGTCTGAAATTAGGAAAAGTAGACACAGCTTATCGAAGGATTAAGAATACTTTTGGGGAAAAGAAGACTAAGTGCTGTAATATTAAGGACAAAAATGGAAAGCCTCTGACAGATAGGGAAGAAAAGGTTGAGAGATGGAAAGCTTACATAGAGTGCTTGTATAAGGGAAAGGAGATTGAGAATCATGTAATGGAAAGGGGGGAGGAAATTGATGAGGATGCAAAAGGAGATTTAATATTGAGATCAGAATTTGACAGAGCATTAGAGGACTTAGGCAGGAACAAAGCACCAGGCATAGATGATATACCGATTGAGTTGCTACGCTGCATAGGAGATGAAGGTCTGAACAGGTTATTTCACTTGGTGTGTAGGATTTATGAGACAGGTGAGGTACCCCCTGATTTCAAGAAGAATGTAATCATCCCTATACTAAAGAAAGTGGGAGCTGACAGATGTGAAGATTACCGTACAATCAGCTTGATTACTCATGCTTCAAAGATCCTGTCTAGAATAATTTACAAGAGGATTGAAAGCCAGATAGAAACGGAGTTGGGCGAAGACCAATTTGGTTTCAGGAGAAATGTAGGAACAAGGGAAGCTGTACTAAGTCTTTGGCTGATTTTGGAAGGTAGAATAAGGAAAGATAAGAGAACGTTCATGGCTTTTGTAGACTTAGAAAAGGCTTTTGATAACGTTGATTGGACTAAATTGTTTGACATTTTGAAATCCATTGGAATAAAGTACAGGGATAGGAGGGTGATATACAATCTATACAGAAACCAGACAGCAGTCATTCGAGTTGAAGGACATGAGAGAGAAGCTGGTATTCAGAAAGGTGTAAGGCAAGGCTGCAACTTATCACCCATACTTTTCAATCTTTACATTGAACAAGCAATGAAGGAAATTAGAGAAAAATGTAAAGTGGGAGTGAAGATTCAAGGAGAAATAATTTCAACTCTGAGATTTGCTGATGACATCGTCATCTTGGCCGACAAGCCTGAGGATTTGAATGAGTTTTTGAATGGTATGGACTCAGTCTTACGGAAAGAATTCATGATGAAAATTAATAAATGTAAAACAAAAATACTGGAATGCAGCCGAAATAAATCAGAAACCTCTATGGAGATCAAATTGGCAGGTGAAAAGCTGAAGGAAGTAGGAGACTTCTGTTACTTAGGAAGCAGAATAACCAGTGATGGACGAAGCAAAGAGGATATAAAAAGTAGGTTGGCGCAGGCAAAGAAAGCATTTCTACAAAAAAGGAATCTGCTGACATCGAATATAGATTTAGGTATTAGGAAGTCATTTTTGAAAGCCTTTGTCTGGAGTGTGGCGCTCTATGGAAGTGAAACTTGGACTATTGGTGCAGCAGAAAAGAGGAGAATTGAAGCATTTGAAATGTGGTGTTACAGGAGAATGATGAAGATCAGATGGGTAGATAGGGTTACAAACGAAGAGGTATTAAGACGAGTGGGAGAGGAGAGATGTTTCTGGCGACTGCTAATGAAGAGACGAGATAGGTTGGTAGGACACATACTAAGACATCCAGGAATAGCAAGCTTAGTTATGGAAGGAAGGGTCGAGGACAAGAACTGTAGGGGTAGACCAAGGTTAGAATATGTTAAACAGATTGCCTTGGATGTAGGGTGTGGTAGCTATGTAGAGATGAAACGTTTAGCTCAGGACAGGGAGGCATGGAGAGCTGCATCAAACCAGTCAAAAGGCTGAAGACTCAAACAACAACATCCCTTTATAAACCGTACATTCTAATATTCTTGATCCCAAATGCCCCGAGACTAAAAGGAAAAACCATTATAATAATTTATATAGGCTAGGATAGAAAAATGGTGTGTTGCAAACTTCTGGACGTAGTTTTCTTGCATATTTCATAGTATTTTCTTGTTGCCGTAAAGGTTCGTGCTGATTTTGTCACTGTGTTTGGGATTGTAACTACAATGGTTGATCCAATATTCTTTACACTGTCAACTTTCAAAGCATGTAATTCATGACCGACATGTTGCATTTTGAGCGCATGTTCGAAGCTATCCTTACCTAATTGGTCAATGAATGAAAATCTTGAGTTTTGATTGGTTGGAGAAACTGTATCCTAATGAAAAATAGTACTTTAATGACCCTCATTATGATACAGTTTTCTGACATATAATATTTACAGGGGGCGTGGTGGCGCAGCGGTCAAGCTGTTGGCATCTCACCACGGCGGACTGGGTTCAATTCTCGGCCAATGCATGTGAGATTTTCAAAGTGAAATGGCATGTCCTGTGGTTTGGATTCAACACTGGCTCATGATCTCGAGATTAACGGTCACGTAAAATAACAATCTTGTATCTATAATATTCACATTTCGACATTGTCGAACATAAATGTAATTATGAAACACTTTTCGAGAACTTACATAAGAGTTACGGGTTTCTTTTTGGCCGGAAATGTAGTTGAAAATTTAAATCGCGAAAAGAAACACCAGAAATTTTAAGTTGATAATCCTATAACTTTCTTATTTTTCAAACAAAATCCATGTATTTTTAACTTTGTTGGTTGGATGGTCGGTTCTTAAGTTTAGGGGCTGCGACAACGCGGCCATGTAGCCCCGTGTACTTTGGGTGTGTGTAGAATCTGTCTGATAACCGGTGTTTATTGTGATGACTGTATTAAATTTTTAATTTCAAATACCTGCCATTCTATGCAGTTTTTACTTGATAAATCGTGCATTACCAATACATCAAGGACAGAAGGAAGAAGTCGCTTCATGAGTGGTGCCCTTTATATTTTGACCAACACTGTACTTCTTGGAATGCGCGGGAACCGGTATCCTCCAAGCTTATAAAATAATGATTATACCATACTAGTTGATAATACCAAACAATATCAAATTATTCAAATTGATGTTTTTCTACAAATTCTATTGGAAAATATGCGATTTCAAGAAGCTATTCTAAAGATTACCGGTTTCTAAGAAATAATTTAAATATTAGCATAAAAGGAAATCAACAGTGTTGCAAGCTCCCATGTCTAGCAATACTGATCCGCACCAGTGTTACCAACCAGAGAAGAAAGATCCATGGCAATTCAAAGTATCAATACATTTTTGGTGTCCGGCCCCTTGGCAAAGACGATCGAGTGATAGTTTTTGATGCGAGAGGCCCCGGACTGGATTCCCGATTAGGTCAGATATATTAACTTCTTATGGAAAATTCCCCTGGTTTGAGGACTACTTCAAAATTAGGCCAAGTTTCCTGCTGTACGTTTATCCTGGGCTGAGAATACGTTACTTCAGAAAAAGTATAAGAACTTTTTATTGGGTAGTTGAAAAAAAAACTTGAGTTTAACACTACCAATACTTGTGTCTATAACATATAAAAATTGCATTCCCTCAGACAAGTAGTTTTAAGTAATCGGATCCTAGAAAAAAGTCAAAAACACGGACAATTTTTCATACAACCACAAATAAAAATTTAGGCTAATTATTAATCTTGAGAATAATTGGCTTATATAGTCTAACGCAGAATTGTTGTTTGAGTCTTCAGTCTTTTTTGATGAAGATCTCCATGCCTCCCTGTCCTGAGCTAATCGTTTCATCACTACATAGCTACCACACCCTACATCCGAGGCAATCTGTTTGACATATTCTAACCTTGGTCTACCCCTACAGTTCTTGTCCTCGACCCTTCCTTCCATAACTGAGCTTGCTATTCCTGGGTGTCTTACTAACCTATCTCTTCTCTTCATTAGCAGTCGCCAGAAACATCTCTTCTCTCCCACTCGTCTTAATACCTCGTCGTTTATAACCCTATCTACCCATCTGATCTTCATCATTCTCCTGTAACACCACATTTCAAATGCTTCAATTCTCCTCTTTTTTGCTGCACCAATAGTCAAGTTTCACTTCCATAGAGCGCCACGCTCCAGACAAAGGCTTTCAAAAATGGCTTCCTAATACATAAATCTATATTCGATGTTAACAGATTCCTTTCTTGTAGAAATGCTTTCCTTGCCTGAGCCAACCTACTTTTTATATCCTCTTTGCTTCGTCCATCACTGGTTATTTTGCTTCCCAAATAACGGAAGTCTCCTACTTTCTTCAGATTTTCACCTGCGAATTTGATGTCCATAGAGGTTTCTGATTTATTTCGGCTGCATTCCAATATTTTTGTTTTAGATTTATTAATGTTCATCATGAATTCTTTCCGTAAGACAGAGTCCATACCATTCAAAAACTCATTCAAATCCTCAGGCGAGGCGGCCAAGATGACGATGTCATCAGCAAATCTCAAGAGTTGAAATTATTTCTCCTTGAATCTTCACTCCCAATTTCCTTCATTGCTTGTTCAATGTAAAGATTGAAAAGTATGGGTGATAAGCTGCTGCCTTACCTTACACCGTTCTGAATATCAGCTTCTCTATCTAGTCCTTCAGCTCGAATGACTGCTGTCTGGTTTCTGTATAGATTGTATATCACCCTCCTATCCCTGTACTTTATTCCAATAGATTTCAAAATGTCGAACAATTTAGTCCAATCAACGTTATCAAAAGCCATTTCTAAGTCTACAAATGCCATGAACGTTCTCTTATCTTTCCTTATTCTACCTTCCAAAACAAGAAACAAGAAAAATATTGGTATTAATTTTTCAATAGGTCCATTGGTTTGTTTGTAATTAGGCCTAAACTCCGGTATCCATAATAAAATCATTGCGTGTGTGCAACTACGAGGCGCGACAATATCTGAGTGTGACAACGTCTTCTCGGACTGATTTGTTTAAACTGTCGCTCTTGCAAAATTTCAGCTTAGTATATTTTTTAATTATGTATTTTGCGGAACGGAAAGTTCACAGGCTAAATGAAGAAAAGCCGAGTTGCACTTCACGGGAAACTCCAAACACAACCACTCTTCTCTGAAGTTTTAACTCAACACGACTCGACAGGTTGCTGCTGGCTGAATCTGGAGTAATATGTTCTCCCGCTAGCTAGGCTGGAACTGGGGTGATATACTCGCCCCTAGCTAGTTCGTAAACTGTCGCCTCAGTAATTGAATGGAGATTGTTGGAAGAAATGAAAACGTAATAACACATAGTGGGCGATGTATTGAAGATAGAGATATGCTCTCACGGACGTTTCTGTAGAACTTTACATGCTGAACTATTCTTACACTCATAGTATATTGATATTTTTAACGGTTTGCCCAGCGTTAGCTTAAAAAGCACTCGCACGCCAGTTTTCTTTTCGACTTTTTCACTGAAAGCGTTACTGCCTGGCTTCCTTTGATCAAAGATGAATTATTTTCTACAGAAACCTTCCTTGAGATACCCTTTACAGAATGGTGAAAACCGCATCAAATTCCATCCAGTGATTCTCGAGAATACCCGTGACATCCAAGAATCGGGGACTTTGTATTATACAAGGTAGAGATCTTGGTAGGGTTAAATTACAACAACCACAATATTTGTAAGCATATTTTGAGCTATTTCTTCTGAAAATCTCCGTAGGTCTAATCATTTAAGTGCTTAGAACATACCATTATGCCAAACATTCTCTTTGGTTTGTGTTGAATCATTTCTCATCTGTCCTTTGTTATGAGAAGCACGGTGGGCGGGGGGGGGGGGGGGGGGGAGGAGACAGTGGACAGAAGGATTATGTCCATATGGCGAACAGTCTGTAGTCGGCACTGAATCATAAGGCTCGTTAAGGAAGGGACTACCAGACAACCCACTAGCCAACCATCCAACCAAACCTTTCCCAATACGCGACTAGTCATAGTCATTAAAATAAGTCTTTAAAAATTCTGCCCCCTTCCCCCGTTTTTTTACTTCTCTTGTGTGGCGCCATGGAGGAGAAATTGGCTCCTCTTGGAAGGAGACAGACCCCTACTACAATACAGTATGTTTGATTATGGCAGTCTGTTTGAGTAAGGGTAGTATTTCAGAATTAATCGATATAGACTACAGCGTGGGTGAAGTATTACTAGACAGCTGGGAACATTCAACTCTCCATCTTCGTGTACTTGGTTGTGTGTGAACTCTGTCTCATAACCAGGTTATTCTTCTTCTTCTTTAGAATAACCCATTTGGAGGGTACGATCAATCATCTTTGGCTATTTTTCAGTGTAACTGCTCTAGTAACTAATGCATAGATTAACAAATAGCACGTAACTCGGTACTTGTGTTCTTATAGCAACCTATAGATGACACTACTAACCTAGTATACATAGATGAACAAACAACACGTAACCAAGTGCTGGTGTTCTTAGAGCAACGTATAGAAGACGCTACTGCCGTTGGTCGTCATGGTGACCATGATGTCGGGGTATTGATGGCACTAATTTCAGATAGACTCCCCCCCCCCAACACAAAAAAAACAGACGTAGCCTATGTTAAAACCACACTCGGTTAAGCAACTGCCAGCACCGGGAATCGAACTCCAATCTCCTTCTTGCAGCTCCCTTTAGTGGTCGAGGTGGATCATTTAACACGCACAACTACACCGCAGAGTATAACTAAAAGAAGAATGCAACGAAAGACTGGCAGAACAGAAAACAGGGCGTCAGTCAGTCAGGAGTGCCAACTGTCCAGTTTCTCACCACTACCGTATAAGAAGTCCATTAGCTTCCGACCTCATTACATGCCACATCAATCTATGTCAAAACAAATGAAAATTTACGACCGAATTTTGAGGCGCGCTCTCTAACACACGTTGTCATGGTGTCTAAATATTTAGTCTACATGCTGGCAATAAAAGTCAACTGCATAGTTTAGTTGTTCTTCCTTAATCTTCGAGACGTAGGTGCGGTTAAGTTTCTATTCGAAGTTGTGAATAATAATCATATAAATACCTCGGATAATTCATCGAACTGACAGGTCTTGAAAAAAATCTCTCAACAAAACGGTTTCCAAAAATTCAAAACGATTTTAGGGTTACCGGTAGTTCAAATTACTACAACAACAAATAATGCCAAAACAGATAAAAATTCGGCACTACAACACAGTCACAAAACCGACAGTCCTTAACGCAAGCGAAACTCTGACACTTAACAATAAACACGAACTTGGAGAAATCAAAAAAGTAGAGAGGAAATGTGGTGTTACAGGAGAATTATGAAAATCAGATGGGTAGATAGGGTTACAAATGAATAGGTATTAAGACTAGTGGGAGAGATGTTTCTGGCGACTGCTAATGAAGAGTTGCGATAGGTTGGTAGGACACATACTAAGACACCCAGGAATAGCAAGCTTAGTTATGCAATGAAGGGTCGAGGACAAGAACTGTAGGGGTAGACCAAGGTTAGAATATGTTAAACAGATTGCCTCGGATGTAGGGTGAGGTAGCTATGTAGAGATGAAACGATTAGCTCAGTTATCAGTTGGCAGTCAATGTGAAAGGTCGTGTTTTTCCCGAGCTCTCAGGTATGCTGTAATGGGTTGTTCTCTGGAGTGTTATCCGGCGAGGATCGGACTGTGGTATGCGAAGGGTAGTCGGGATTTCCGGTGTTTGTGTGTGCGTACGGGACCTAGCAACTTGTGGTTCATAGCCCTAGTGATAGCTGCATTGATAGTTATTGGTGGAGTGGAAGTGAATCCAGGGCCTGTTACTCCAAATGTGAATCAGGCAAATGATCCAGTGGCAGCTTTAAAGTGTTCGACGTGCAGTAAAACATTGAAGAATGGTGTTGAGTGTGGACTATGTGAGAAATGGTTTCACTTCGGCTGTATTAAGGTCAAGAAGGAGGATTGTGATGTCGGAAATTGGTTTTGTAAAGTATGTGATACGCCGGACTGTTTGAGGGTGCAAATCAAAGCAAGGGATCAAATAATACAGGAACTTAGAGCAAAGCTTCGTGAATCAGAAGAAACGGTGAAGGATGTGACTGAACGGCTTCCTACTGGGATCAGTGTGGAAGAGGGCGTGCAGGAGCAAACTGAGGATGACGTTATCATAATGGGTGATTCAATGATACGATGGAGTGCGAATATCTCGAGGAAATCAGGTGCGAAAGTGCGGTGTTATCCGGGGATTAAAATTGACCAGCTTGCCCAACAAGTGGAAGAAGCAAATGTAGAGGACTGTGACAAAGTTAAAAGTGTTATTGCTACATGTTGGGACGAACGATTTGAAGAAGAGGGCTACAGCTGATTACATCATGGGGGAGCTCTACGAACTAGGCAGAAAAGCTAAAAGCAAGTTTAGAAATGCAAAAATTATAATGAGTGGCATTGTTCGGCGGGGAGATGTTCCGTTAAGGCGAGTTAAGACTGTAAATGACCGCATGGACTGGGTATGTGCACAACTGGGGTTAGTGTACGTAGAAGCTGACTGCTGGATTGGTGGCCGTAACTTCGCCCGAGACGGGCTGCATCTAAATCGACAGGGCGCTTTTAACCTAGGGAGCCTACATGACAGGGTCATCAGTTCGTGCCGGCTTTTGTGAGGAGGAGCAGGTCCAGAGGTTGCCAGCCGATGGGAACAGAAGGAGCTACTTCGGGATATTTGCTGCGGAGGTAAGACTCTAAGATTACTGCAGGTTAATTGTCAGAGTTTAGGAAATAAATTAATTGAATTTTGGAATCTTGTAGAGACTATTCTCCGGACATTGTCATTGCAACTGAATCTTGGTTATACGAGGACATAAATAGTAGCGAAATAATTCAAGGGACCTACGAAATGTACAGAAGGGATCGGGGGAAGCGAGGTGGTGGGCTATTTATTTGTGTGCGCAAAAATATAGCTAGTTTCTTAAAGTGGGCTGATATGGATCATGACATGTTATGTGTACAAATTTCGGATAAAGGAAATAAATCCCCTCTTCAGGTGATAGGGGCGTATAGAGCACCGAAAGATAACTTTTCTCTCCTCGAAACACTGTATGATAAAACTTGTACGGGTAATGCTATGAAAAAAAGCATAATAATTGCTGGAGATTTAAACCTCCCCAAAGTAGACTGGTCTGGTGAGTCAACTAGCTGTGGTCAAGCTCAGAGCGCTGCAAATAAATTCTTAAGGGAGGGGGGATTTTCCCAAGTAGTTGACTTCCCAACTAGAGACAATAATACCTTAGATGTTTATCTCGTATGGCCTGTAGAGCTGTATATTAACTGTCTGAAAGTACCAGGAATTAGTGACCATTCTGGGGTGGAATTAAATATTAGATATGGTGACATTACAAAATTAGACTCTGAGGTAGCAAAAAAGATCATATTCCAGTATCGCAGGGCGGATCAGGGCAAGTTTCAGGGGTATTTGAATGAGCTATTTGTAGGATGGGCATCGGAAGGAAATCACATTAATATCCTGTGGACTAACTTTTTGAAAATTTTAAATAGCGCTGTTGATAAATTTGTCCCATTTAAATTGCTGAAACAAAACCCAGATCCTGAGTATTACGCACGAGAAATTAGGAGTCTAAAACGGAAAATTAGGAAATTATACAATAAAAGACATGATAGTGACAAGTATATGTTGAAATTGAAGTCCTTATCAAGAGAGCTCGTCTTAAAAAAAGAGGGCTGCTCATGACAGTTATATGCAAGGTTTACTTGGTTCGGGAGGTGATGGGTGGAAAAATGTTTACAGTTATGTTAGGAGAAGAAAGGGAAATTCAAATAATTTGTCGATTATAATGTCCGGTGACGGTAAATTAATTACTGAGAAAGAGGCCATTGCTAATGAATTAAATGTCTTTTACGGTAGTGTGTTCAATAAATCCAATAGCTGTGTGTTGGACCTTAACGACGAATCAGGGGCTCCCCTTTTCCAAATAAACCAGTCAGCAATTGTAAAGCTAATACAAAAACTAAGTTTCAATGTATCAAAGGGTCCTGATAATATTGTTAGTGAAGTACTTAAACTAGGAGGTAGGGCCGTGGCACGATACTTGGAGGTGATGTTTAATGTGTCCATAAACAATGCGCAAATCCCAGATGACTGGAAAAGAGCTACGGTAGTCCCAATATTTAAGGGAGGGAGCAGACTTGAATTGGGCAACCACAGGCCGGTTAGCCTTACGTCCATCGTTTGTAAACAGATGGTGCATCTCATTTGCGACTACTTGAGGGAACAGTGGGAAACATTATCATGGTTTAATGATAGGCAACATGGATTTCGGAAAGGTTACTCATGCGAGAGTCAGATGCTATCAATTTTTCAAGACATTAGCGAATCGTTAGACCATGGAGTTTCAGTCGACGCCGTGGTTATAGATTTTGCGAAGGCATTTGATGTCGTGCCGCATGACATGCTACTCCATAAATTAGCTTCGACGAAGATTGATAGAAGAGTAATTTTATGGATCCATGAATTTTTGACGGGTCGTTCCCAGAAAGTGAAAGTCGAAGGCATATTCTCGGATGAAATTACCGTAACGCCGGGTATCCCTCAGGGCAGCGTAATCGGAACTTTATTATTTTTGGCGTTTATAAATGACTTACCAAATGGGATTCGCAGTGACTGTCGATTGTTTGCGGACGATTGTGTAATATATCGAAAGATACAAGACTCACAAGACAATGCAGTGCTTCAAGAGGACCTGAACCTGGTCTATAAGTGGGCGATTGAAAATAAAATGAAAATAAACACAAGAAAATGTAGTCTCTTAAAAATAGGGAAAGTGCGAAGGCAGGCTTTTCAATATAACATTGGCTCGGAAGTACTTGTAGAAGAAGATTCTTGCAAATATTTGGGCGTTCACGTAAGGAATGATATGAAATGGAGTAGTCATGTAGGATGTGTAGTTTCAAAAGCTTACAAATCCCTGCACTTTGTAATGAGGGTATTAAAAGAAAGTAGTACTTCTGCTAAAGAATTAGGCTATTTGTCACTTGTAAGACCTATTCTGGAATATGCCTCGGCGGTTAGGGATCCATATCAAGTAGGGCTCATCAATGAGTTGGAAATGGTACAAAGAAAGGCCGCTAGATTTGTGCTCAGTGACTTTAATCCCAGGAGCAGTGTGAGCCGTATGTTAAAGAAACTTGGGTGGGAATCACTGGAGGCTAGGAGGATGAAATCTAGACTCTGCGCTATGTACAACACGTATACAAATCAACCAGCATGGGGTGAGCTTAGCAAACGATTGGGAAAGCCCACTTACATGGGTAGGAGCGATCATCCTTTCAAAGTTAAGGGGCGACCACAGCGAACAAATTATGGTAAATAT
The DNA here is from genome assembly GCA_946902985.2 of Meconema thalassinum. Lineage (NCBI taxonomy): Eukaryota > Metazoa > Arthropoda > Insecta > Orthoptera > Tettigoniidae > Meconema > Meconema thalassinum. The sequence continues at coordinate 125,859,946 of OX336398.1, forward strand.
TCTTTTGTAAACCATGCCATTGATAACTGGAACTCTCTACCTGCCGCAGTCTTAGAGCCTTTTCCCAAACATATAGGTGTGTTTAAGAAAAGACTGACTATTTGTGTAAATACTCCAGTTTAATTGTTGTATAATTGTTATTGAATTGTTATGTATAATTATTTATTTGTTATGTATATCCAATTTGCCACCGGGGGACACCCCCCCCCCCCCAAAGCAAATAAATGAATGAATGAATGGACTGGGAGGCATAGAGAGCTGCATCAAACTAGTCAAAAGACTGAAGACTCAATAACACAGAGAGGAAGATCATTAGGAAAATCTTAGGATCAAGATATACCCAAGATGGCTACAGGCTACTTACTACCAATCGAAACAACAGTATTCAAACCTCGAAATAGATACTAAGAAAAGACGAATGAAATTATTTTGTCATTTCACTAGATTACCAGAAAATCAATTTACGAAAAGGATAACAGATTATGTATTCTCACTCAAGAACTCAACACCTTGGCTAGAAGAACTTCGAAATGATCTCGAAAACGCAAACATAAGTTCACAAGACATTTCAGAAAGGGACACCTTCAGACACAAAATAAACAAATGGGAAGTTACATCAGAGCACCCAAAACAAAAACAGTACAGACCAAAGTGGTCGGAAGAACGTAAACGAGCCTTCTCGGGAAGAAAGAAAGCAACAACAAGAAGAACCAAAATAAACAGTTGATTGAGTTATTTGCATTTATTGGGAGCATTCGCCTGAAATAAATAAATAAATAAATAAATATTATTTATATGATATCACATTTTGTGATAAGTCTCACGAATCTGACGGCAAATCCAGTACATATTATATGCGAGATAAATTAATTATTATTTACGACATACGAGGGCTATTCCAAAACTAAGGTCCGGTTAAAGAAAAACATCCAAAATCAAAATTGTTTCTAAAACAATTGTTTTATTGACATTCCTTACGTCTTTCTCTATTTTTTTACATAATTTCCATACTTATTTACACATTTGTCACATCGTTCCACAAGCTTTTGAATGCCTAAGTCGTAGAACTCGGCCGCCTGTCTTTAACAGCTTCTTTCACTTCATAATTTGTGTCGAAGCGCTTGCCGCCAAGAAACGCCTTTAGGTAGCGGAACAGGTGGAAATCAATTGGCACCAAGTCCGGACTGTACGGTGGGTGGTCCATCTGTTCCCATCCAAATTTCTTGATTAGAGTTTGCGTGTCATTCGCAGTATGGAGTCTGGCATTGTCATGCAACAACAACACTCTAGACGACAAAAGACCACGTCGCTTATTCTGGATTGCACTTCGAAGTTTAGTCAGGGTAGCGCAGTAGGCGGCTTTATTAATCGTTGTCCCTGAAATAGTGAATCGTCGATCTTCACGAATTTTCTTGTCAACCGCATGAACCAACTCGTCTGAAATCATTGATTATCTGCCAGAGCGGGGTGCATCGTGCACATTTTCCCGTCCATCATTAAAGGCTCACACCCACTTGCGCACTTTACTGTCACTCATTATGTTAGGACCGTACACTTCAGTAATCTGCTGATGAATTTCTGCCGGAGAAATGTTTCTTGCAGACAGAAACCGTATCACTGCCCTTACTTCACAATCGGTGGGCTGATTAATTGTCTTAAACATTGTGAACTGACACTATAAACAGCACACAGCAACAGTAACAACGCTGCTGGCGGCTTTTTCCGCGCAAGGCATGCCAGGAGTCGGCGCGCATGCGTGTTTTGCTCTTGGCGCCGCTTTCAAATATTTACGGCGAATCGGACCTTACTTTTGGAATTACCCTCGTATATACCGAAGGAAGTATTTTTACGTGACCGTGAATCTTGTGATTATGAGCCACAGGACCTCCTTTTTACGTGGAATCCGACCCACAGGACATGGCATTTCATTTCGAAAATCTGATCAGTTTCGATCATCAAGTGATCATCATCAGATCCATTACACTTAAGTCCTAAAATAGATGTCAGAAAGTATGGGTGAAAATATTTATAATATGTAGGCCTACACTGATATAGTTGCAGTATAAGTTGAAATAAGTCGCCTCCGTAGCGTAGCGGTCAGCATGGTTAGCTGCCGCCCCGGACGTCCTGGGTTCTATTCCCTGCACTGCCACGAAATTTGAAAAGTGGTATGAGGACTGGAACGGGGTCTACTCAGCCTCGGGTGGTCCAATTGAGTAGAGGGGGTTCGATTCCCACCTCAGCCATCCTCGAAGTGGTTTTCCGTGGTTTCGCACTTCGTCTTCCGGCAAATGCCGGGATGGTCCCTACTGTAAGGCCACGGCCGCCTCCTTCCCTCTTCCTTGCCTATCCATCCTAATCTTCCCCTACTCCCTTCGCTCATGAGGCCCCTGTTCGCTTTGTAGGTGAGGCCGCCTGGGCGAGGTGCTGATCACACCTCACCTGTTGTATCGCCTCCGACCAGATGTTCCCAGCTCTAGGACACTGCCTGGAAAGGCGGTAGAGGTGAGTTCCCTCGCTGAGTCCGTGGGAGCCACTAACATGGAGGGTAAAATTGACTAAATAAAAAAATAAAAATTGAGATAATTCAACTCGTCAATATTATTTTGTTAGTTGTGGTCCATATGATGTTTTGTTAAAATACTGGAGTTTGTATAATTATCTTTGTCAATATCTAATCTCGTGTGGGCCAAGGTCTCATATATCTGGGCGATTCCCTTCTCGCATTCCTAAGTTTCTGTGTACGTAGTACAAATGTGACAGTGTATGGCCAAGTCTAGTCTCCGTAATGTGGTGTATGTTACTGTATTCAGGAAAATCTTCAAGTATTAAAGACTTGGTTTCATCCTCGCCACGCATAAGCTAAAAGCCATATAAGCGCTGCCCGGTCTAATGAGAATGTCCCGGCACCTTTAATACTGCCGATAATACCCGCCTTGGTTTATTGAAGATAAAGATGCATCGTACATCCTGAACCTATAACATGTTTCCCTTATGAATCCCTTATCTAGCTTGGCTACATCTTTATGTTGTGTCATGTTTCACGACGGGGTGTGTTTTCTAGTTGAGTGAAGAGGGGTGAACTCTCCATGAATATGCAAGACACCATCAGATAAGTATCTGTCCACTTGGAGACTATAGAAGAGGGTAAGACCAGGAGCGAGGTGAAAAGGTTGACAGCAAACAGGACCAGATGGATATGCTTCATTGATGCCCTATGTTCCACGAGGGACAACAGGAACCAAGTCATCGGATAAGTAGCCGGTACAATACACCCTTATTGACCATTTAACCACAATCACATATTTACTACAAACAAGCGCGTCTGGAGGTCAATCACCAACTCCAGTATTTTAACAAAACATCACATAGACCACAACTAGACGAGTTAAATTATCTCACCTAATACTGCGCGGCTTCGGTGGCGTAATTAGTAGCATGCTGAGCTTCTATGCCCAAGATCGCGGGTTCAAACCCGGCCAAAGTCGTCGGAATTTTTAAGAGCGTTAAAAATCCCTCAGTATTCCATCCTTCGGAGGGGAAGTAAAGCCGGCGGTACCACGTCATAGATTTTTGGCATGAAAAAGAACCTTCCACTAATTACACTTCCAACGTTCGCCACCAGGTGATGACTACAATGTCATTTAGTAGCCACGTCCGGAGCTAGGTGTCGTGGATGATAGCATTTGGTGGCAAACGTAAGAACTACTTGAAAAAATCAATCGCCTGCAGTCCTTCTACCTGAATCACAGATAACACACTAATAAAGCCATCACAATTAACACCGGTTATCAGACAGATTCTACACACACACAAAGTACACGGGGCTACATGACCGCCTTGTCCAAGTCCCTCAAATGAATCAACAATGATATCGTTGAACCTTGTCCTGCTTGATGAACCATGCAAACAGAGATTCAATGCAGCCGGGACCATTTTAATAATCTGTTGTGAGTGATGCTTATTTATTACGCATGGCCACGCTGCGATTCAACTTCTCGCGTTACCAACATCTAACATTCATTAGCGAGTGGGAGGCCATGACCTCACTGAGCATTAAAGTTAATAGAGGGCGCATGGCCTCCTAAAGTAACATCAGCTGTTGTTAGATGTGTTATTGTTTGTTTATTTACTCTGCGGCGTTCTTAAAGCCTCGATAGTTCAAGGTGACGTTTAGTCCATATTACACAGTTCAAAAAAAAAAAAAAAAAACAAGTAGTTCCGTGAAGAACTATACTGCCTATTTTCATATATCCTGCGCATGTTAATTGCCTCTATCAACATACAGAATTTCAGTTTAATTGCTGTAACAGATTCGTAGATATTGAGAACCGTCTAAATATATCAGATTGTCACCAGGTTGGATTTTTATTTTTGTACTATTACATTAAGCTTATTGTGTACGTGTGGTATTCAAACTTCAATCGCATGATTAGAACACAAGAAGTAAAAACGAGATTTAAAAATTACGCACAGCAGCCATCTTGTGATTATGCAAACAATTGAAATAAATTAGATGCCAGCGGATCAACATTTGTATAAGCATTTAACGTGCAACGTTTCACGGCACTCGGATAGTTAATTCGCGAGAAACGCCCATTTAAATATTTATACTTCGCGTTGCCGCCATGTTGGATTTGTGCTCACCAGGTTACTGAAAGTCCTATAGGTGAACATATGTTCATAGTCTCTATGAACATACAAAAATTCAGTTTGGTTGCTGTAAAGGATTCATAGATATTGAGAACCGTCTAAATATTTCGGAAGCTCGCCATTTAGGATTGTTATATGTATAGGCCATAGAGTTCTGTACCATTCAGGGACAATTATTGCCTAGGCTCATTATTCAAACTTTCACTTCGATCGCATGATTACGACACAAGATATAAAAACTTAATTTTAAAATTTCGCACAGCCGCCATCTTGAGGTTATGTAAACAATTGAACTGAATTAGATGGCATTAAAATATGCAAAATAATTTACTGTACCACATTTCACTGCGCTCAGAGAATTAAATCACGAGAAAATTCTATTAAAATATTTCAAATTCGCTTGGTCGCCATGTTCGTTTTGTACATAACAGGTTTATGAAATATACATAGGCAAACTTGTATCTGTACCCTTTATCACCGTACAAAATTGCAGGGTGATATCTGTAATAGTTTCGGAGATATAGAATGTCAGTGAAATATTTCGCACAGCCGCCATTTTGAGGTTATGTAAACAATTGAACTAAATTAGACTTCAATGCATTACAATGTGTATAAACAATTGCTATACCAAGTTTCATTACGTTTGGATAGTTAAATTGCGAGAAAAGTGTATTTAAAAGTCTCAACTTCGCTTGACCGCCATGTTGGTTCTGTAGTCACCAGGTTTTTGAAAGTCTCATAGGTGAACTACTAGTAGTGCCCTTTATCACCGCACACACTTTTAGGGCGATATCGGTAATAGTTTCGGAGATATTGAATGCTAGAGAAATATTTCGCACAGCCGCCATGTTGGATCGGTGAGACGTAACAAAATTTGAAGGGCACGGTCGAGGTCGCCGGGAATAGTGCTATGAACTTACCGAGTTTCATTGAAATCGCTCCAGCCGTTTAGATTTTATTAGGGGACACACACACACACACCTCTCTCACACACACACACACACACACACACGGACAAAAGGTGATCTCATAAGCCTATTTTTTCAAAATTGAAAATAGGCTAAAAATAGGGGAAGATGTTTTGTAACGTTTGGTATGTGAGCGTTAATTTTGTAGATGAGGTTCCATTGGCCGTACGGCATGCCTTGAGACCTTAGCTACTCAGCGTATGCCAAACTGAAGTTATACTCCATCTGTAGGCGTAGCCATGCATTAAACTGCCAGGTGACCCCTCAAAACAAAGTGAATAGCGGTACGTCTATGTGTTGTTGTGAGGTACACAGACTACTGTGGTCATTTGAGCACGTTGTACGTAATCCAGCACATGGAATGAGACATCTTAACGAGGTTCAAGTCGCAAGGGCTGTCACTTTGATCCAGGAAGGATGGGCTGTTCGTCGCGTAGCTGTGGATCTCAAGGTCTCTCCGTCAGTTATTCAACGCTTGTGGAATCGCTACATTGAGACAGGCCAGTTCACAAGGAGGGTTGGATAAGGTCGTGGACGCATGAGAACCCCACAAGATGACCGATGTCTGACCATCTGTGCATTGTGGCGTCGTTCAGGAACTGCCAGAGAACTGCAACAAGATCCCAGGAGGGTCACTGAAGTCACGGTGTCCGACCAGACAGTAAGGAACACGTTAATAGAAGTGCCCTTATGACCCAGACGTCCTGTTCGAGTGCCCCGTTTCACGCAGCAACATCACTGAGCTCACTTTCTGTTTGCCCGTACCCACGTCAACTGGCAACTTCGCCAATTGAGACCTGTGTTGTTCACAGATGAGTCCAGATTTCCCCTGACACAGCGTGATGGACGTCAACGTGTATAGAGACGCCGTGGTGAGCAGAAAATGGCAAATGTTGTCCAGGAAGTCGGCCGATTCTGACATGGTTCTGTGATGGTGTGGGGTGGCATCAGTATTGATGGCCGTACGGATCTTCCCGTCGTCCATGGTAATCTTACTGCTGCAGGGTACATCGAGCAGATACTGCTACAGCATGTGTTGGCTGCTGCATAAGGTGTTGGCCCTGAATTCGTACTCATGCACGACAATGCCAGGGTTCAAGAAGCGCGCATCACCAGAGCTGTCTTGCGAGATCTGGACATTCAAGAGATGGAATGGCCAGCAGCAAGTCCCGACCTTAATCCCATCGAGCATTTGTGGGATAGGCTTGACAGAAGTGTTCGTGGGCGTCCTGTTCCACCACCGACGCTCCAAGTCCTTGAACAGGCTGTCATTGAAGAATGGAACCTGATACCGGAACGTGACCTCTGTCGACTTATACGGAGCATGCCGCGTGGGTGCCAAGCTGTGGTAAATGCTCGTGGAGGACATACACCATACTGAAGCTCTCCAACTGTGATAAAATCCACCCTGGAGTACTTTTTTTCACTCTGTTTTCGCCACTATTTGGACATTTCCGTTTGTGTTCTGAAAATGGACAAGAATCCATCGATATTCTTTTGTCTACGGCAACTGCAAAGAATAAAGGCTTAGTTGGTAATATACCTGGGTGTAAGGTATTGTTTTGTGGAGCACGGCATACGTTCAAAACCATGTTCCCCTAATTTTTTTGAACTGTGTATTATCATTTATACAGGATGTCTCAAAACTTTTAGGTCGCAAGGCCACATGTAATACAAAATAACCTAGGCGGGCCGAAGAGAAAACAAATTACGTTTATAGATAGATTAAGCTTGATTTTGGTAGGGCTTTGTAGAACTCAATTTTTGAAACGTTGAGGAATAGTTGCTTCAATTCATTGCAACATTGTAACTCAATCAGTTCTAGCTGCAACTCTAGTACACAAAACGAATAACCACAACGCAGCCCCTAAACTGAGGAACCAGCCAATAATGAGATTGAAACAGTTTTTCACTTCTAGGTACACGAAACAGAAAATATGACCTATGAGTAATTTTAGGTTATATCATTAGAAACCATGTCGCGGGCCGGATTAGACTAGCTCAAGGGCCGTACTTTGCCCATGACTGTGTTAGAGGGTCCCCAACGGAGTATATTGAGATAGGGAACCAATGGCCGGAAGTGCATAACTTATTTATTGTGTTACTAGCTGTACCCGGCATGCGTTGCAATGCCAATCAAAGAAAGTGTTGGCGTTGTAACTTTGTTTGTTGAAGCGCTTTTGGATTCCCAATATTTATTTATTTTCCGTTAAACACCTCTAAACTATTGTAAAATTGATTTACTATCTCAAGAAAAATCATAGGAGCGTGTTCAACAACTCACCAAATTTTCATCGCATGAATGGAATATGAACGCATACGGGACTTTGTTGAAACGATTCGAGCACCGTCACCCATTTGTTGAATATACTCGTACGCTACCTATTGAAAAATGGATTTACTAAGTCGAAAACCTTCCCTGGCGTGTACACAACAACTCATGAACGTTTCATCGCAATTGGATGAATGGCATATGAACGCATACGGGATTTTGTTTAAACGATTCACGCGCCTTCACTAATTTGTTGAATCTTTTTGTGCGCCACCCATTGAAAAACGGATTTACTAATTCATACACCTTCGCAGGACTGTACTCAACTCACCAACGTTTTATCACAATCGGATGAATGGTATATGAACGCATACGGGACTTGGTTGAAACGATTCACGCGCTGTCGCTCATTACTTGAATCTACTCGTGAGTTACCAATTGTAAAATGGATTTACTAAATCAGAAATCTTTGCGGGAGTGGAAACAACATTTCTCTACATTTCATTGCAATCGCATGAATGGTATATGAACACATACGATTTTTTTAAAACGATACGCGCGCCGTTACTCATGTGTTGAATCTACTCGTGGGCTACCTTTTGTAAAAAGTATTTACTAAGTCAGAAACCTTTCCTGGAGTGTGCACAACAATTCAACCAAAGATTCATAGCAAACGGATGAATGGTATATGAACGCATACCGGACTATGTTGAAACACTTCGCGCGTCGTCGCTCATTTGTTTAATCTACTTGTGCGATACCTAGTGTAAAGTGCATTTACTAACCCATAAACCTTCCCTGAAGAGTACACATCATCTCACCCAAGTTTCATCGCTATCAGACGAATAGTATATGAACGCATACGGGACTTTGTTGAAACGCTTCGCGAGTCGTCGCTCATTTGTTGAATCTACTCGTGCCCTACCTATCGTAAAGTGGATTTGCTTCGCCAGAAACCTTGCCTGAAGTGTACACTACCTGTCACCCAAGTTTCATCGCTATCGGTCGAATGGTATGTGAACGCATACAGGACTTGGTTGAAACGCTTCGCCCGTCGTGGCCCATTTGTTGAATCTACTCGTGCGCTACCTATTGTTTAAGTGGATTTACTAAGCCAGAAACCTTCCCTGAGTGTACACAACAACTCACCCAAGTTTAGTCGCTATCGGACGAATGGTAAATGAACGCATACGGAACTATGTTGAAACACTTCGCGCGTCGTCGCTCATTTGTTTAATCTACTTGTGCGATACCTATTGTAAAGTGCATTTACAAACCTAGAAACCTTCCCTGAAGTGTACACAAGATCTCACTCAAGTTTCATCGCTATCAGACGAATAGTATATGAACGCATACGGGACTTTGTTGAAACGCTTCGCGAGTCGTCACTCATTTGTTGAATCTACTCGTGCGCTACCTATTATAACATGGATTTACTAAGCCAGAAACCTTGCCTGTTGTGTACACAACCTCTCACCCATGTTTCATCGCTATCGGACGAATGGTATGTGAACGCATACTGGACTTTGTTGAAACACTTCGCCCGTTGTCGCTCATTTGTTGAATCTACTCGTGCGCTACCTATTGTTACGTGGATTTACTAAGCCAGAAACCTTCCCTGAAGTGTACACAACCTCTCAACCAAGTTTCTTCGCAGTCTGATGAATGGTATATGAACGCATACGGGACTTTATTTAAGCGATTCGCGTGCCGTCACTCATTTGTTGAATCTACTTGTGCGCTGCAACTTTCATATTTATTTACCTTTTAAACCTTCTCTGGACTTCCACAAATAATTCAAGACCAAAATTAGCCAAATCGGTCCAGCCGTTCTCGAGTTTTAGCGAGACTAACGAACAGCAATTCATTTATATATATATAGATGGACATACACAATTTACACCTCATACCAACAACGCAGCTCATAGTACTGTAGTCTCGCAAACTCTGCCTAATGTAGACCGAAGGGTGGCCGAGTTCGCGAAAATGCCGGGTTATCGGGAAACGTGTTAAAAAGACGAAATAAGCTGTTCGTTTTGGTTTAAAAGTAATGAAATGCAGTACATTTATTTGTTTTTAACAGAAACACAAGTTTTAAAATGATTAAGCCACTACAATTACAGTACTTGAATATGTACAAAACAATTCCCGCAGGCAAATAGTTTTTTCACTTAATGAAAATTACCATTTACTATTTTGCAAAAAAAAGTAAGTAATGTTCTTTTGCTTTTCGCCTTGAAACCAGTTTCTTGAAGCCTCGCCACGAAGACGGCGAATATCCAGAATTGCGGAGAATGCGCAATCAAATAAATACAACGCTCTGCGCGAGAACCGTTGGTTAACTTCTTACTGCCAACAGTTTGTGCATTTACAGTACTGTACCTGTATTTATCAGGTCGTCGTTACTCCTCTTACTATGTACTGTAGGTCAACTTGTTTCACGTCGTATTTAACTGTCGATAATTCCATTGATGGAGAAGACGAAAGAAAACATAATAACGCTCTGTGCGGGAACACAAAAACAAACAGGGTGGCCGAGAAATCCGGAGTGCCGGGTTACCGAGTGCCGAGACTCTACTGTAATTGTTCAAAGTGACCACCACCAGTCACAATGCATGCATTGCAACGGCGCATGAAGTTTTGGCGCACCGTCTCAAAGATCCCTAGTCCCGTTGTACTGTATATGGAGACAGGCAGCTTGTCCGCGAAAGGATGAGGTTTCAACACAACAGTGTACCAGCCCGCTTCGATGTTAATGTCCGCGAGCAACTGAACAACACGTACCCTCATCGTTGGATTGGAAGGGGAGGTCCTGTCCCATGGCCAGCGCGATCGCCGGATCTCACACCTCTGGATTTTTAGCCTATTTTCATTTATGAAAAATTGGCTTATGAGATCACCTTTTGCCCAATAACTCCTAAATGGCTGGTTATGAGATCACCTTTTGTCCGTGTGTGTGGTGTGTGTGTGTGTGTGTGTGTGTGTCCCTAATAACTTCTAAACGACTGGATCGATTTCAATGGAAACTCGGTATGGTCATAGCACCATTTCGGCCGACCCCGACCGTGCCCTTCAAAGTTTGTTACGTCTCACTAATGCAACATGGCGGCTATGTGAAATATTTCACTGACATTCTATAACTCCGAAACAATCACCGATATCACCGTGAAATTTTGTGCGGTGATAAAGGGCATTACTAGAAGTTCACTTATGATACTTTCAGAAACCTGTTAAGTAGCCTACAAAACAAACATGACGGCCAAGCGAAGTTGAAACTTTTGAATAGACTTTTCTCGCGATTTAACCATCTAAACGTAATGAAACTTGGTACAGCAAATGTTTATACACATTGCCATGCGCTGACATCTAATTTAGTTCAATTGCTTACATAACCTCAAGGGGGAGCGTGATGGCGTAGTGGCTTAGCTGCTCGTCTTTCACCTGGACGGATCGAATCCCGGTGACAGCTGGGCGAAATTTTCAGGAAGGGCATCCGGTCTTAAATCCCCGGCCAAAACCAAAATGAGCCGGTTGGGATAAGCCGTAGAGGATGATGATGATGATGATGATGTTTACATAACCTCAAGATGGCGGCTATGTGCAATTTTAAAATGAAGATCGATGTGAAAGTTTGAATAATGAACCTACGCAACAATTTTCATTTAATGGTATATAACTGTATGACCTATACATATAACTATCCAACATAGCGACCATCCGAAATATTTAGACGGTTCTCAATATCTACGAATCTATTGCAGCAATCAATCTGAAATTTTGTATGTTCATAGAGACAATTAATATAAGTAGGATATATGAAAATAGGCTGTATAGTTCTTCACGGAACTACTAATTGTTTCGTACGAGGTTACATCTAGTCGTTGGTGTATGAAACCCCAGCGGAAACGGATGAAGACCTGCTTGCTATGGCTCAAGCTCTGTCTCCTTGTACACGATGTCGCCAAGTCTCTACATGTATCAACAACAAGTTGTCTGATAAGAATGCCCGATCTGCTCCAACACTTGTTGACGCAACCAACAGAACTATGCGGAGGATTATCATTTAGTCTTGCCCCATGTCATCAGCCAGGTCATCAGTCAGCGAACAAATTACTGGACTAATTAATTTAATCAAGCATTTTCTCTCATACTTTTATTATTGAAATCTATTTCAAGTTTCCGCGTCATTACAGAAAATCGTTAAATGTGATACAATCAGTGTTATTAATTACAATATTATGTAACCAACGGCTGGATCAGTTGCTCAATAAGGCACGTGTCTGCGTGGTGCAGCGGCAAAGTTCTCGCCTGCTGTTCCCAACGTTTCAGGATCGTAACCTGGCGCAGTGGCGAAACTAGGATTTGCTTCTGGAGGGGCATGAGCGCACTCAAATTTGAAATACATTATGCGTTTTTGGTTTTGAGTTTTTCTGCTTTTGTTTTTTAATTTTGCTTTGAGTTTTTTGGTTTTATGTTTGGTTTCTGCTTTTGCATTTGAATTTTGCTTTTTTGATTTGTGTTTTCTGTTTTTGTGTTTGTTTTCTGCTTTTCCTTTTAAATTTTGCTTTGTGTTTTTGGTTTTGTGTTTGTTTCCTGTGTATGGTTTTGTGTTTCTTTTATTTTTATTTTGGGTATGTCTTCTGCAGTAGCTTTTGTTTTTGAAGTTGCCTTTTCATTTTAATTTTTGTGGTTGTTTTCTGTTTTTGCTTTGGAGTTTTGTGTTCGTTTTCTACCTTTGCTTTTGATTTTGTGTTTATTTTGCTTTTGTTTTTTGCTTTGTTCTTTGCTTTTATTTAGCTTTTACTAAGTGTGTTTGTTTTTGCCTTTTTCTGCCTTTGCTTTTGTTTTTGTGTATTTTCTGCCTTTGTTTTTTGTGTTTTTGTACTGCCTTTGCTTTTTGTTTGTTTTTTGCGTTAGCTTTGGTTTTTGTGTTTGTCATTTTTCTTTTGTGTTTGTTTACTGCCTTTGCATTTGTTTTTTGCTTTTGCTTTTGTTTTTGTTTTTTGTTTGTTTTCTGTTTTTGTTGTGTTTGCTTTCTGCTCTTGCTTTTGGGTTTTGTGTGTTTTTTTGCTTTTTTCTGCATTTGCTCTTGTATTTGTGTCTGTCTTCTGCCTTTACTTTTGTTTTTGCTTTTGTGTGTTTTTTCTGCCTTTGCTTTCGTTTTTGTATTCTGCCGTTGCTTTTGTGTTTGTTTTTCCCTTTTGTTTTGTTTTTGTTTTCTGTTTTTTTTTCCTTTTGGGTTTTGTGTTTGTTTTTTGCTTTTGATTTTACTTTTGGATTGGATTGTATTTTTGTGTGTTAGTTTTCTGTTTCTGTTTTTTTCTTGTGTTTTGGTCATGTGTTCGTTTTAGCTTCTTGCTTTGTACGGGGGCCCCAAAATAATACTATCAATGAAAGCATGTTTGATATCGATAGCATTTGCACTTCTCAATGTGCGGTCGAACACTAAATATTTTGCAAAAGTAAAGATAAATGTTCTCAAATTTGTAACTATTTTTTTTAGCGTATGGCTTTTAGTGCCGGGAGTGTCCGAGGACATGTTCGGCTCGCCAGTTTTTTTTTGTAGCTGCTTCGAGACGTTCACCCAATGGGGGAGCTACAAGTACCGTCGCGTGTGGAGTGTTGTCTGGGGAGGGAAGTTGGAAGGGAAGGACGAGGAGTTGGAAGGTAGCGGCTGTGGCCTATAGTTAGGGACCAACCCCGGCATTTGCCTGGAAGGAAGATGGGAAACCACAAAAGACCATCTTCAAGGTTGCCGGCGGGGGGATTCGAACCTCCTCGCCTCCCGGATGTGAGCGACTGCCAGCAGTCATGCCGTAACGACCACGGCTAACTCACCCGGTATTTGTAACTATAAACGGACATGATTCGTTTGTCATTTTTTTTTTCAGAAAAAAATTCTCATCAAATTACGTTTTCTTTATTAAATTATTTGGCTCTGGCGAGGAGGGGGGGGGGGGTTAATCCCCCTACTCACCCCTCTTAGTTACGCCACTGATTTTAGGGTGCAAAAATGTGAGAGGGACGTGTCAGTAGATTTATTAAGATCCACTTCGAGACAAAATACCGGCTAAAAGCCGCAATAGTTAAAAGGGACGCAACGCAGTATTGTAGCCCCGTATAGTTTGGGTGCCTGATAACCGCTGTTAATTGTGATGGCTGTATTAGTGTGTGTTATCTGTAATTCAAGTAAGGACTGCAGACGATCAATTTCAAGTAATTCCTACTTTTGCTACCAAATGCTACCGACCACGACACTTACATGTGAACTTTGCTACTACTAGATGCCATCGCAACCAGAGCCCGGTGACGAACGTTGGAACTTAAGAGCATTAATCAAACCTAACATAAATTTTGGCTTCACACAATTGTAGTTAGTAGAAGGTTCTTTTTCATGCCATAAATCTATGACATGGGACCGCCGGCATTACTTCCCTTCCGAAGGAAGGCATACTGAGGGATTTTTAACGCTCTTAAAAAATCCGACAAATTTGGTCGGTTTTGAACCCGCAACATTGGGCATAGAAGCTCAGCATGCTACCGACTACGCCACCGAAGCCGCCACATCCATTACTACATCATCTCCAGAATTTTGCCCATCTATTTATTGAGGTATTTTGGCCTTAAATTCCCGGCCAAATCCAAAATGGGAAAAGCCAAAGAAAGTTTTTTATTAATTCAGGTATTTTGGTTAGTTTCAGTACTTTCAGATTGTTAAAAAAATAGCTGTCGTCAAGTTGTACTGAATGCTAGCCACTACGCAACGAGGCGGACGTTAACAACAACAACAACAGGGCACCTTAATTTTTAGCCAACTTTCGATTTTTGCAAAAAATGAAAGTAGACTAATGAGATCTACACAGGGCCAAAAATTGTGTGTCTGTCTGTGTGTGTGTGTTTGTACTCTGAATGTCTGTCCCCCCCCCCTATCAATTTGAACACTGTGCAACCGAAAAGAACAAAATTTGGTACAGAGGTAGAACTAGCAAAGGGCACCTCAGTGTCAGGTTTTATACAGTCACCATCTTGACGAAAACGTAATGGCGGCCACCCAAATGCTAAATCTTAAATCAAATTACGACTAACCTAATCATCTGATCTCTACCAAATTTTGCAACAACATACCTTTATGTATGAAGAATCTTTTTACGAAACTACAAGGTCATCAGCCCAATACCTTGCGGATGGCAGCCATGTATGTGTGCAAATCGATTCCCCTATCTATTCAAACTCGGTGAAATCGAATTGAACAACTTGGTACAGAGGTAGCACTATCATAGGGCACCTCAGTGTCTTGTTTTATATCGCCGCCATCTTGACGGAAACGGAATGGCGGCCACCCAAATGTTAAAAGCTTATTCAAATTACGACCAACCTAATCATTTGATCTCTACCAAATTTTGCAACAACATACCTTGTTGTGGGAAGCATCTTTTGACTGAACTACAAGGTCATCAGCATATAGCGGCCATGTATGTGTGTAAATCGATTCCCCATATCAATTCAAACACCTTGAAACCGAATTCAACGAAATTTTTTACAGAGGTAGCACTAGCAAAGTGCACCTCATATTCATGTTTAATATCCGTATAGCACGTTGTATTTCAACAAGCTACTACAACCAACATTCAATTATACTCCTTGAAAAGTACAGAGAGTAACAATACCCATGCATTTAGGAGAAAGTAGGCTATATGTTCTTTACTGAACATATTGTTTATTTTCGTGATCATAAGCCACGGGTTCTCCCTTACTTTTTAACTTGAAATCCTAACCATTGCACAGAGGTGACATTTCACCTCGAATATTTCAGATGCGAAGTCGCCTCCGTAGCGTAGCGATCAGCATGGTTAGCAGCCACCCCGGAGGTCCTGGGTTCGATTCCCGGCTCTACCACTAAATTTGAAAAGTGGTATGAGGGCTGGAACGGGGTCAACTCAGCCTCGGTTGGCCCAAATAAGTAGAGTGGGTTAGATTCCCACCTCAGCCATCCTCGAAGTGTTTTCCGTGGTTTCCCACTTCGTCTTCGGCTAAATGCCGGTATGGTACCTACTGTAAGGCCAGCGCCACCTCTTTCCCGCTTCCTTGCCTACCCATCCCATCTTCCCCTCCCTTCCCAACCCTCATGAGGCTCCTGTTCGCTTTGAAGGTGAGGCTGCTTGGGCGAGGTGCTGATCATACTTCTCCAATTGTACCCCCCCCCCCCCCCCAGCAGATGTTCCAAGCGGTAGTGGTTGAGTTCCCTCGCCGAGTCCGTGGGAAACACCAACTTGGAGGGTAAAATCGTTTTTTTTATCACATGCATTGATCGGGAATCAAACCCGGTCCGCCTTTGTGGGAGACAAGCAGCTAACGCCCACGCAACGAACTTTTTTTAAGTTCTTGTAATAACACTTCCATTCAAAATAAATAAACCGGATACTTTTATAATAGCCTCTTTGCCTTCGGCTGAATCGAACATAAACTATGCATCATGCATGGCTAATACAAGCTAATGCGACAGTCTAATAGACTCTAATAGGCAATAATAAAGAGCTATAAAATATTAAGACGTCATTACCTACACTAAAAATAAATCAATGTCATTGCTCGATCGACTCTTAAGTCAACAAGAAACTTCACAAATACTGTATAACATAAATCAAAACGTCTTATCTGCAAAGAAATAAAAGGTAAATTATGACCTGAAGGCATTAATCAAGAGCTAGGGAATATTGCGCGCTAATTCGGTTGTCAATAGCAACGAAATTGATGACGTCAAAACAAATCACGTTGTTATTTCCAATGCACTTATTTGATAAAGCTATTATAATATAAGTGCGACTCATGCGGGCTATTTGCAAAGAACACTCCCCCCCCCCCCCCAATAGGCCTATAGACTATACATAGGTATAAAACGCTAAGGTGTAGGCCTATGTTTCACAAAACTTAAGCTCCTAAACCAGAGGGGGTTAAAAGGTGTAGTTTGTACCAAAATCATCCAAATCGTCTCAATAGTACAGGAAAAATCTTGTATTTGTTGAAAAGTCAACGGAAATATATTTGTTTATTACTACCCTGCCAGCGAAATGTTAGACTACCGGTGGCGGAAATCGGAACTAATGCGCTCTGCCCATCCACCCACCTGCGATAGACGTGCAGTTGTCGCCAGCGAAACCTCATCGCATGTTGTGTGTGTGCATGTTTCGTGCTGGGTCGTGCGCTGTGTGGTGTATTCTCATTGTATGACTGTACATGCGTTCCCCCTCTTGGCCCGCACCGATCCTAGGCAGCCATAACGTGGCGAGCTGACGTAATGTATACACAACAGTCCCGCTCCACGTCTAGCGATAACAATTCCCTGTCAGGGTAGTAAGCGATGTTAAAGAAATAAACAAGACCGTAGCCCCTGGCATAACTGCGTCGCGTACAGCCGCATAGCACTAGGGCCGGGTGGGGTAGTCAGTACACATGGGGCGCACACAACCCATTGTGCAACCAGCAGCAGTGATGAATTGCTCTTTGATTTTATAAACATCAACAATTTGTTTAAAAAGTGCGTTTAAACAAGTAAACATGATTATAGAAGCCCGCATAACAGTAAAGCCAGGCGGGTGGTTTATACACAAAGCCCGCATAACAGTAAAGCCAGGCGGGTGGTTTATACACATGTTAGAGTTTTCGCACGGGTCCGCTAGTAAGTAATAATAATAACATATATACATTCTCATTTGAGACTGTTTTGCCTTTCAGCATCCAGTGTAGTCTGCAAGCCTCTGTTTGTTAACAAGTCGCCACCATGATCCCCTATTAGCAGTTAGCACTTCGGCCTCCTCTCTTCCTACACCTCTCACTTCTCTTACCCTCTATAGCCGATCTTGGGGAGTGGTGGCGCAGCGGTCAAGCTGTTGGCCTCTCACCAAGGTGGACTGACTTTGATTCCCGGTCAATGCATGTGAGATTTTTCGAAGCAAAATGCCATGTCCTGTGGTTCGGATTCCACTTAAAACGGAGGTCCCGTGGCTCATAATCACGTAAAACTAAAATCTTCCTTTATAGCCGTTTACATTAACATCTACCGACAGTAGTGGCTACGCTGGCTAAAGCGTAGCGTTAGGTCATGGGGCCAAGCTCTCTGCTGACTCTGTAGACGCGTGGGTTCGAGCCCCACCGTCGGCCGTCCTTGAAATGGTTTTCCGTGGTTTCCCATTTTCAACACCAGGAAAATGCTGGGACGGTACCTTCTGGCAGGCCACGGCCGCTTCGTTCCACATCCTTGCCCAGTTTCATTCATTCATATTCATCCATTCCATCTCTCATCCCGACGCGCAGGTCGCCCACTGGCGTCGACTAAAAGACCTGCACTCGGCCTCTCAGGAGGTCACACGAAAAAAAAAAAAGAAAAAAAAAAAACATTAACCTCTTCGGTAATCTCTCCTCCCCCATTCTCTTAACATCACCCCACCATCTGAGTTGGCTCATACGAACAGCTTCATCTAGCGTGTTAATTTCTAACTTCGCATTAATCTCTTCATTACGAGTACCTTCCTGCCATTACTCCCACCAATTTGTCGCAGCAATCACTCGTGCTACCCTCATATCAGTTACCTTTAGATTATATATCAGACATCCTGAATCTACCCAGCTCTCACTTCCATACAGCAAGGTTGCTCTAAATACCGAGCGATGTAGAAAGAGTTTCAACGCTACACTAACTTCTTTCTTGCAGAATACTGTATTTAATTCCCATACAACCATCAACAATAATAATAATAATCTTATTATATAATACGCTAAGGTGTATGCTTCACAAAGCTCAAGCTCCTAAACCAGAGGGAGTTAGAAGGTGTGGTTTGTACCAACATCTTCCAAATTGTCTCAATAATACAGGAAAACTATTGAATTTTTTGAAAAGTCAACGGAAATATATTTATTTGTTTATAAAGTGCTTTTGAACAAATAAACATGACGATAGCCCCTGACAGAAATGTGTCGCGTACAGCCCGCATGGCACTAGAACTGGGTGGGTAATCTGTACACATGGGACGCACATACCCATTATGCGAGAGTTCTCACACGGATCCCCTAGTAATAATAAACGTATTGACTGCTACCAATCATGGCTGCCAACCCTAAAGTTCCATTCAACGCTCTGCCAAGAAATTTAATTCTGGTCTGAGGGTTGGAACGGGGTCTACTTGGCCTCGTGATGTAAAAGTGAGCAGAATTGGGTTCGATTCCCACCTCAGCCATCCTGGAAGTGTGGTTTACCGTTTCTGTGGTCTCTAAAAGCCACAGTAGTTAAACACTATTATTAGTTAAATACAGTACACTCACTAAGGCGCAGAGCAAGAAAAATTTATATGCGAAACGTCAGATGCGTGGGTTCGAACCCTACCGTTGTAGATTGAACCTCGCGCCTCCAGAACATACATCCCACCAGTCTGACGAATGACTTCTACAGCCGGATGCCGCTGCTCATGCCAAACTGATAAGATGAGTTAATGGGAAATCAATGAAACCGGGCCGGAAGTGTCCTAACTTATGGTCACGCCCGACTCCTTTCAAACCCTCACCTCAGCAATACATCAATTTCTACAGACACCACGGTGGCATAGGTTCATCATCGGCTTTAACTCGAATCCGAGTATAAATCTTCTTCCTTCAGTCCAGTTTATGGATGTGTTTACGGTGACTAAAGAGTCCAATCCTGGCATGGAACAAGCGACCACACAAGTCACATAGTATTGCTGGAGGAGGACGTGGTTGGGCTGCTCGAAGTTTCCTAGCTTGACGCTTGGCCTCTTCATGTGCGAGTCGATCCCTTTCAGACGTCTTTACAGTATCCGAGATGGTACGGCGCCAAGTTGAGCGGTCTTCAGCCAGCATGTCCCAGGTTTGTGAATCAAGACCTGTCAATTTCAGGGTCTGCTTAAATTGGTCCTTTTAGCGCCTCTTAGGACCACCATGAGGTCTGGTGCCATAGCATAACTCACCATATAGCATTTGACGAGGTAATCTCACATCATCCATCCGATGGACATGACCAATCCATCTAAATTGGTGACCTATTATGGATGATTCTATGCTGTTGATTTGAGCCTTTCCAAGTACAGCAATATTGGTAATGCGGTCTTCCTATTTAATCCTCAGGATTGATCGAAGTTTTTGTAGGTGGAAACGCTCAAGCTTCCTAAGATCACGTCGGACATAGGTTATCTGGATCCACACTATTAGACGGCGCTGATATGACCACAATGTCGAAGCCCTTAATTCAACCCTGCTGTTCCCAAGGTTGCAGGATCGAATCCTTGCGCAGGCAATTGGCATTTGAGGGTGCGCAAATGCGAGGTAGCCGTGTCAGTAGATTTACTAGCACGGTAAAGGGCAAAATTCCGGCACCCCGGCGTCTGTAAAAGCCACAGTAACTTAGTTTAGAAGTTGAAGTTTGTAGTTTTACGTGACCGTTAATCTCGCGATCAAGATCCACGGAACCTCCTTTTTACGTGGAATCCGAACCACGGGGCATGGCATTTCACTTTGAAAATCTCACATGCATTGACCGGGAATCGAACTCGGTCCGCCGTGGTGAGAGGCCAACAGCTAGGCCGCTGCGCCACCACCCTCCAGTAAATTACTTAA
Source organism: Meconema thalassinum (assembly GCA_946902985.2). Taxonomy (NCBI): domain Eukaryota; kingdom Metazoa; phylum Arthropoda; class Insecta; order Orthoptera; family Tettigoniidae; genus Meconema; species Meconema thalassinum. Next base: position 125,880,460 of record OX336398.1, read on the forward strand.
AAGGGACGCGAAACCAATAACAGTATTATTACTTAGGCCTAATTAAACAACTACTATACTCACTAAGGCGCAGAGCATGCAAAAAGAGGGCCAATTTATCTGCGAACTCGTCAGATGCGTGGGTTCGAACCCTACCGTTGGTCGTCACCTGTTTCGTAGTTGCAAGGTTCGATCCATGTACCAAAATTGACTCGCCCTTCACACACTACTGAACAAGGAAATGTTGCAATTGTATCAGAGTTCATGTCCCAGAGCTCTTTACCCAGAACTGTCTCCAAAATTAACTAGAACAGATTGCACAATAACACAGGTTATGGTACAACAGGCATGGGGCTGATGTACTCCATTTTTTCCCTTGTTCAAAGTACAGAACATTCAAAGAGGACAAATCATCTTGAATTGTTTTTGTTTCATTTAGGGGCTTTGCGACATCATGTATCCTCGTGTACTTGGGTGTGTGTGTTGAATCTGTCTGATAACCTACAGTGAATCCAAATAGTATTCGTCTACGTGCTGTTTTGCGAATGAAACCGGTCTATAGACAGTGAAAAGCCGAATATAAACAAAAAACAAATGTAGATGGATGGCGCATGGGTCAGTACATCATTATTATACAAAACCAAAACCGAAAATATATTCTAAGCGATAACAAATATAGCAAAACGTAAAAATACACGTTTTCACCAGATCATTAAGTATTCGTCCATACTGTACATAACAACAGAAATTAATACTTGGTAGGGTTCCCCTTTGCAGCAATGACTGCTTGCATTCGTCGCGGCATGGAACGGACCTAGTTAGCCGTGGTGGAGGATGGAATTTTGTTCCATTCGTCTTGCACAGCTTGTTTTAAGTCGTTCTTGTTAGAAGTTGGCCGTTTCGTGATGTTATCTTCCAGTACTTTCCGCAGGTGTTGTATTGGATTGAGAGGGGTATTGAGTTGTTTTGGGGTGTTACATGATAGCCACAGCTTAGTATTTAGAGCTGTGTGCTTCGGATCGTTGTCCTGTTGGAAGATGTTCGTGCCTTGCAGTCCTAATTTTTCGTCACAAGTATTCAAATTTTCCTTTAAAATATTTATGTGCATCTTGTGATCCATTGTTCCTTCTATTACATGTAATTGTCCTACACCTGCTGCACTCCTACACCTCCACACCATGATGGAACCCCCACCGTGTTTCACTGTGGGCACAAGGTTGTGCGGCTGCATCTCCGTATTTATCATTCGCCAATCCATTCGCCTGCCATCTGACCCAAATATGTTGTATTTGCTTTCGTCCGAAAATATGACTTATTCCAGAAGTCCTCGTCCTTTAATACACGTTCTTTGACGAAAGAAAGCCGTTTCTTGCGATTCATTGCATTCACCCAACATTTCTTACGAGCTCCCCGGCCATTATACCCATTTTGTTTGCAGGTATTCCTTACTGTGTTATTTGCCTCTCCTATCCAGCTCACCAGCCAAGTTCGGTGCACTAAGTCTTGGATTTTTCTTGATTTCTCACGTAATAAATCTCTCGTCTCGATCGGTCAGTCCTCGAGGACGACCACTCTGCGGCTTGTTTTTGAATGTTTTTGTTGTGCAAAAGTGATCCACCACCGACTGAAACGTTGATCGACGTCTGCCCACTAGCTTTGCAATCGCATAGGACGATTTGCACTGATTATCCAAGCCCTTGATGAGTTTCCTCTCCGTTACGCTTCTCTCTTTAACTTTCCAACCCATTTTACAACTTGCACATCTCCAGAGCCATTCACAACATGTTTTGAGTGAGTTGCGGAAGGCTGACACCAGCGAATGCGTGAATCACGAGTGACGTTTCACCCCGATCTCTCATTTTAAACAATCATTCCAAGCGTAGACGAATACTTTATGAACTAGGTAATAACGGAGCTTTCACGTTTTGCTATCCTTGTTATCGCTTAGAATATATTTTCGGTTTTGGTTTTGTATAATAATGATGTACTGACCCATGCGCCATCCAACTACATTTGGTTTTTTATTTTTTTTATTTTCGGCTTTTCACTGTCTATAGACCGGTTTCATTCGCAAAACAGCACGTAGACGAATACTTTTTGGATTCACTGTATGTCATTGTGATGACTGTAGTACTGTACTTGAGGCAGTCATGGTCTTATGGGAATCTTGTGGGTTACGAATGTCCTATTTATCCAATGAATGCTAAAATGTAACATATTTAGGCACACTTTGTAGACAAAAGAACCACTGGAATATCTTTAAAAATAATCATAGATGTACTGAATTACATGTTGAACAATACCATGCAGATTTAATGAGGTCTGAGATATAAAGTAAATAATCTGTGATTCATTTCTTTACTATAAAAACCAGATTTTCAGTGCTTGTTATTTAAGTTAAAAATTTTAACTTCTACGCAACAGATTGCCATAATTGTGCACTATTTTCATTATGCGTGTATGAAGAGAAAGTTATGTAAGTTTCATTCTTATAGGTCTCTTACTTTTCAATAAACATGTGACTAAAACTGAAGAAATCACTTTAATGGTAGCTTCAACTTAAAAGTTACAGAAATTAAAATTCTCTGTTTCCTCCACATTTAGAGATGACCGCTCACTCACACACTGGAAGGAAAAAACTGTCTGAATTTTATGAAGCATACGTAGATTTATTCAGAAATGTGTGCGTAATCAGGCTAAACAGTAAACAAATTCACAGGTTCGACCCATCTAAGCTACAAGGTCATTTTAAGTTAGGAACCATCCCAGCAAAGTAGAAAAACATCTTTAGGATTGCTGGGGGTGGGAATCAAACCAGTTTCTTACAGTTCTGTTTACCTCAAGAGGCTAAGTTTACCCCGTTCCAGCCCTCAGACCAGAATTAAATTTCTTCCTAGAGCCGGGAATCGAGCTCTGACCTTAGGGTTGACAGCCAAGTATGCTAGCCACTACACCATGGCTATTATATTATACACATATCTGTCAAGGCATGTGGTCAACAGTTACAGTTAGGTGAGTTACGCGATATAAAATAGATATATACATATACAGTGCGGTATTTTATTTTGATTGTAACATACGTTTTCGTACCAGGATTATACGCCCAATAATTTTTACCGGTCGGCCCCATTAGACCAGCAAGTAGGTAGTTTATAATCTTCTTCTCTACATTATATATTCCCAGGCCAACTACACAACCGATACATTTCTCAACATTTCATAATAACTACGTTACTCATATTTTCTTAGGAAGCAAAATAACCAGTGATGGACGAAGCAACGAGGATATAAAAGGTACCTCAGGCAAGGAAAGCATTTCTACAGAAAAGGAATCTGTTGACATCGAATATAGATTTCGGTGTTAGGAAGTCATTTTTGAAGGCATTTGTCTGGAGCGTGGCGCTCTATGGAAGTGAAACTTGGACTATTGGTGCAGCAGAAAAGAGGAGAATTGAAGCGTTTGAAATGTGGTATTACAGGAGAATGGTGAAGATCAGATGGGTAGATAGGGTTACAAATGAAGAGGTATTAAGACTTGTGGGAGAGGAGAGATGTTTCTGGCGACTGCTAATGAAGAGAAGAGAGAGAGGTTGATAGGACACATACTAAGACACCCAGGAATAGCAAGCTTAGTTATGGAAGGAAGGGTCGAGGACAAGAACTGGAGGGGTAGGCCGAGGTGGTAGCTATGTAAAGATGGAACAATTAGCTCAGGACAGGGAGGCATGGAGCGCTGCATCAAACCAGTCAAAAGACTGAAGGCTCAAACAACAACAACAACTCATATTTCCAAAAGCTTCTCTCTACAATATCTCTCTACCTGGCAAACACACATAAAGCAGCATTTTTATAACCTAACTTATTCAACATACATATAATTTTCACATACACATCTCTACAATTGTAAGGTGGTTTGTTGTTGTTGTTTCAAGACAGATCTGTTTTTTTGAAATTTTACTGTGTGAACTTTTGGTACAAAAATATTTATAGCATCCTTTATTATGACAAAAATTGTATTAAGTTGTATGTTACTACACTGTTACTTTTCCTATATCACGCTGAAGAAGGTCAGTAAGTGACCAAAACCGGTACAGTTTTAATGTATTAAATATTGACTTTAGGTAATAAATAGCTTACCCCTCCCTATGTTATTCTGTTAAGGTCCCACTCCAGTTTTGTACCGAAAATAAGGTCCCATTAACACCAACTTACACATATGGGGTACCTACAGGTTCAGCATAACCCAATGCGTAAGCGAAACGCACTCACTTATTCTTTAAATGCCTCACAATTAAATAAATACCTTAAAACATGTATATTTACAATTAAATAATGCAACATGGTAACCGAATCTCACAGGTCCATCTATTTCTGTAAGAAGCAATACAATTCCAATTATTACATTACTGTGAAAGTTTCCAGACCGTTACAAGGTTATCACTGAACCAAATTAAGCTGTAAAATTCATCAATACATACAGTATAATGCGCTTAAGGGGGTCAAGGGGCACTCGAGAATTTTTTCACGCAATTTTCACGTGCGAGTGTGGTACGAAAGGTCTTTTTCACCCGACTATAAAGGGTCCCCGAAAACCACATTTAAAGGCCCTTAAATTAACAGTGTCTGTGATATTCCCAGAAAACTAACTTCGCTCTGATATACCTATGAAGGAATGACAAACCTCTAACCACTGCACCAGTAGCTGAATTGATAAAAGTCTGATCATTCATACCAAGGATAAATCAGTCATAGCATTCATGATTGAGATTTTGCTTAGTGTACTCTATACAACTAGAATATTCGCGGGCGAAGCCGCGACGGGTAATGCAAGTTATAATTAATACGTCAATACAGAATCAGGCTATCAATTGTCATTTTTATGTCATTTTATACTCACAGTAAGTTAAAACTTTCAAAAATGAGCAAATATAAACAACGGTAGTTACATGGAAATACAGGAGAAATTGCTTGTCTTACCTTGATTCTTCACACCTTCCCGCCAAGGAATTTCTTGAAGATACTACCTCCTATAATTGCTAGAGACACGTATGTTTTCCTTTTGCTATACAAACACCTGTCAGTAAAACTCTGCGATATTTCTATTACATAAATAAACTTTCCTCTTGAAATACTTTAATTTAGATTCACTGAATCGAATGAACCTATTAAAAAATCTAACACAAAAAAATATCACACGAAATAAATAAAAAGTAAGTTTTTCTGTTGTTTAAAAGAAATGACCGAGTTGTTATATCAGAAACCACTTAAATATATAATCGGGTAATTGTAAATGAGGATAAATAAAGTTGTAGTGTTAAATTTTTAAGACGACTTCCAACGCCCGGTGTACGATTGTTTGATGTTAAAAGCGGAATGCGATACAACAGCGGAGCGAACAAGAAACAGTTCCACAGCCCGCTGAAGTCACGGGCACTCTGAAGACTTGCTTGTCAACGAGAATTCAGTCTCGTAGTGTCTGGGGACTGACAGCTGCACAGCCATCGGTTTCTCAGCCCACGTTCGGGTTCCATTCGGGACGACCACTCGGAATTCGTCTCATTAATATTAATCCGATATAATCAATTCACGAAAATATCCCTTAGGGTTCGGTGGCGTAGTCGGTAGTATGCTGAACTGCTATGCCCAAGGTCACTGGTTCAAACCCGACCGAAGTCGTTGGATTTTTAAGAACGTGAGAATCCTTCAGCCGGCGGCCCCATGTCATAGATTTACGGCGTGTAAACGATCCGCCCACTAACTTAACTTGTGTGAAGCTAAATTTCTAGGTTAGATTTCGTTGAAACGCTCTATCAAAGTTCCAACGTTCACCTCTAGGTGTCAGTGACATCTGGTAGCGAAAGTTGAAATTGAACGGAACTTGTAGCTCACCCCATGGGTGTCCGCTTGAAGCAGCTACAGCCTCTGGCGAGTGTCCTCGGACACTCTCGGCACTAAAAGCCATACGCTAAATAAATAAATAAATAAATAAATAAATAAATATACCGACAGCGCTAGCTACGTTCGCTAACACGCAGCACTAGCCCATGGGGCCAAGCTCTCTGTGGACTCGGTAGACGTGGGTTCGCGCCCCACTGCCGGCCGTCCTTGAAATGGTTTTGCATGATTTCGCATTTTCAATTCCCGGTAAATGCTGGGACGGTACCTTCTGACAGGCCACGGCCGCTTCCTTCCACATCCTTGCGCAGTTTCATTCATCTCCATTTCATCTCTCATTAACTCCTCTCATGAGGTTGGCGCCAGGAAGGGTTTCCAGGCGTAAAAACCATCCACCACACAGACTTACATCGCTTCTTATACCCCACCCCGTTGAAACGGGAATAATAAGAGGTACAGTAGACATACATACATACATACAATACTTATTATGTTATCGTGTCGGACTACCAACCCCAAGCTTGCAGGTTCGCTCCTGGCCATGGTAAGTGATTTTTGAAAGGCGACAAAAATCACGGTACGCATGTCATACGTTCTTGGCTTGTTAAAGAAAATGAAATCCACAGCTTGCTTCAAGTCGACTGACCGGGTTAGGGGATGGAATGAATGAAGCCCCCATCTAGCGGCGAGGATATAAACTGTGCTGGCTGCCGAAGCCTGTCGCACTCCCCTGGGGCAATGATTAAATGAATGACAGATGAAATGAAATGATAGTGGAGAGTGTTGCTGGAATGAAATTGTGACAGGGAAAACCGGAGTACCCGGAGAAAATCCTCTCTGCCTCCGCTTTGTCCAGCACAAATCTCACATGGAGTGACCGGGATTTGAACCACGGACCCAGCTGTCAGGGGCCGGAGTGCTGCCGCCTAAGCCACGGAGGGTCTTCATGTTAGAGTACCCAGTTGAATTCAGTAGCCCGTGTTCATAATGGCAAAATTCATCTCGGGATTTTCCGCCAACACAAAGTTCCTCCATTCTCCACTAGAAAGCGCTATAGTGTCAAGGAGCTTAGATATCTAACCTCCTTGACTTTCATAGCGTTCCAAGGAACGACAAAATTTGACATGCAAACTGCCCTCTGGGCTTCAAATAACAAAACTGGCTCCCGGCCAAACGTTATTATTATTATTTATTTATTTATTTATTTATTTATTTATTTATTTATTTATTTATTTATTTATTTATTTATTTATTTATTTATTTATTTATTTAATCGATTGTTCCCCTTTAGGAGAGCGATTGAACTTGAATACATGATGATCATCTCCTGGCGTTTTCACGCTTCTCTTCCCAAAACCTCTTCATCCTCACAGAATGCTCCTTCCGCTCAGCTGTCCATTTTCTTCCAGGCTGTCGTGACGGTCTCTGATCAAACTTAACATTTTTGATTTTATTCCTGCATTCGGTGTGGTCCTCAAGATTTTCAATGTTGACCTGTTGTAGGTCCCTCTGAACCTGTGTCAGCCACTCCGTGCCACACTTACTCCGTGTTATAACGTTGAGCAATTTCTTCGCCGTTCTGACATTTTCCATCCTGTAAATGTATGATTAATATTATTATTATTATTATTATTATTATTATTATTATTTGTATTGTTTGACTACATTATCACGGCAAATACCGGCTACATTTTATGTTACAGCCTGGTTCGGCCTTAGCAAGGAACCATCTGTACTGGGATAATTTCGTATACACTGTTCAGAGACTTCACATTACTGAATATCCATGTCGTGACCGCAGTCTTCACGAGTCTCCTTCATTTATAGGATGAGTTGAATTTCTATCTGAATCATCAAGCCTTGCTGAGTGTTGGACGAGGGTATTGTCACCAAGGAACTTCCTAACAATATGGCAGGTGTTTAACAGAACTGCCTTAGGTAGTTCAATATATAACTTCGGGTGGAGATTCAATATTGATAAACTACTGTGGAGGGTTTTGGGTATAACACCAGTACACGATACAATTATTGGGATGGTAATCACCGACTCAAGTTTCCACACCTGCTTTATCTCAATTGCCAGCTCTGTGTACTTAGATATTTTAGTAGCAGCTGTTGCTTGGATGTTTTGAGTGTTGGGACATGCGATATATATCAGTAATGCCTCTCTGTGTTCCATATTGATGACAATGATATCTGGCCGGTTGTCAATGACGGCGACATCTGTCACAACTCCTCTGTCCCAGTAGAGCTTGTGTGTGGCATTTTCGAGTACTGAGGATGGTGTGTATTTCCAATAGGGGACGGAGCTTTGAAGAAGTTTGTACTTCAAGGCCAGTTTCTGGTGGATAATGTTGGCAACTTGATTGTGTCGATGTTAATAGTCAGTGTTGGGAAGGTGGGAACAACCTGATATTATGTGTTGAATGGTCTCACTACATTTGCCACAGCGGCGACTCTTATTATTATTATTATTATTATTATTATTATTAGCAGGTATTAAAAGGAAGGAAGCTTGTACAGTACAGTAGTTTTACGTGATCGTTAATCTCGCGATCATGACCCACGGAACCTTTTTTTTACGTGGAATCCGAACTACAGGACGTTATATTTCACTTCGAAAATCTAGCTTTGAAGCCATTTTTCAATGTTGCCTTATTAACAATTGCTATTTTAACTTTCAGTCGGTCAACCCAAAATAATAACCTGGACTTTTGTAAAAGAGAAAACTAAGGGATGACATGTTTCGCTCGTCAAGCGAGCATCATCAGATCCAAATTAACAAGACAAATATAGCTCTACAAACCACTACCAAACCTACAGTGACATCCACAGATAGCCTTTGCCCTCCCAAATAAAGATTAAAGATCTTACTAAGTGTGGAAATTATTACTTATAAATATTATAGGCTAAGCACCCAAAATAGGAACTATTTGGTTGGTTCCTTAGTTTAGGGGCTGTCATGTAGCCCCGTGTATTTTGCATGTGTGTAGAATCTGTCTGAAAAACCGGTGTTAATTGTGATGGCTGTATTAGTATTGGTGTGTTATCTTTAATTCAGGTAAGGACTGCAGAAGATCAATTTCAAGTAGTTCCTACTTTTGCTACTAGAAGCTATTGTCAACGACACCTAGTTGTGAAGGTGGATACTAGATGCCACCGCAACCGGACCCCTTCCGGCGAACGTTGGAACTAATAGAGCTTTAATTAAATCTAACCTACAAATTTAGCTTCACACAATTCTAGTTAGTGGAAGGTTCTTTTTCATTACTTAAATCTATGACCTGGGACCGCCGCCGGCTTTACTTCCCTTCCGAAGGAAGGCATACTGTGGGATTTTTAACGCTCTTAAAAACTCCGACGACTTCGGCCGGGTTTGAACCCGCGATCTTGGACATGGAAGCTCAGCATGCTACCAACTACGCCACCGAATCCGGCTAAGAACTAATTAGGCTATTTTAATGTTGCAAAACTTAGAAATGACGATCCCATGAACTAAAACAGTCTTCCTCCCCCAAACTAAGGTGCGGCTACTATTGCTGTGATACACTTAAGCAATAAGCTCTAAACTACTGGAGAATTCTAAACTAACTAGCGCACGCTCATAAACCACACTTTCCCCAATAGGTTTTTCAAATCGAACACGTCTTACAAAAATTGATATTTAAGAAATTAGAATGCAATTTGTCACTGATAATGTCACATGTGTGCCGAGTGTGCTGTAATACTCACCGATTATTCCATGTTTATGAAATTATACGATTTGAGTACTCAATTCTTTGATTTACTGTTTCTGAAATCCATGCAAAATGATAAAGGAAAGACCTCTCAATGTTAAAATGACATGAAACCAAAATGTGAAGTGGACAGCAATTATGGAGCGTATTTTCATACATCAACAGTATCTGCAAATCGCACACTTCGTACATTTTTCTAAAAGTCATTTTTTTTAAGAGCCGGCCTCGTGGTGTTGGGGTAGCGCGCCTGCCTCTCACCCGGAGGTCCCGGGTTCGATCCCCGGCTCCGTCAGGGATTTTAAAACTGACGTGCGGGTTGGAACGGGGTGCACTCAGCCTCGTGAGGACGATTGAGTAGCAAAAACAATCACGAAAACCAAGATTAACGACCGAGGGGACCCGACGCGCTGATCACGCGTCACCCCAATATCTGCAGGCCAAATGGCTGGGCAGCGGTCGCTTGGTCATGGGCTGTATAGTGCCAGGGGTTGTTGACTTGACATTTTTTAAAGAAATTATTGATATTTATGGAATTAGAGTGCAATTCGTCACTGCTAATGTCTATTCTCTTTCATTTGAATGCTCATTTTCACGATCGGTCGCTTGTGAACGCCGCAGGAGGGATCTATACTACTGAAATAATATATATGATGGTATGCATTGTTTCAGTGGCGTAACTACGGGTGGTGATTAGGGGGATCAATCCCTCCCCAGAGTCAAATAATAAAAATACGTAATTTGATGACATTTTAATTTGAATGAAACCAATCTGTGGATTTATCAGAAACGAATGTACGAGAACATTTCCCTTTACTCGTGTAAAACATTTAGTGTTACCTAAACAGTTCACTTTCGAGCTTTTGCACATTGACAGGTGAAAATAAAAGATATGAAATGCTCTCGAAATCAAACAAGAAAACGAAAACGCGCAGGTTTTTTTTCGTTTATTCTGTCTCATTTTGTCCAAGCCCCCGCCCAAAGTAGGCCTACTAAGCAAACATAAAATATCATAAATGAAAACAAAAACAAACACAAAAATTCAAAAACCACGAAGCAAAAGGCAACAACAAAATAAAAGCAGTAAACAACAAACAAAAATCCAAAAACAAAAAACAGAGAGCAAAAATCAAAAGCAAAAACAAACACAAAGCAAAAAGCAAAATTCAATAACAAAAGCAATAACAAACACAAAGGAAAAACAACAAATCAAAAACAAACACAAATTAAAAATCAAAAAACACAAACCCCAAAGCACAAATCAATAACAAAAGCATTGAAAAACAAACAGAAAGGAAAAGCAAAAAATATCAAAAACAAAATTAAACACAAATTAAAAAACAAAAACACAAAGCAAAGCAAAAATCAATATCAAAAGCACAACAAAGACAAAGGGAAAAAAAGAACAATAGCAAAAACAAATTCAAACTCAACAACAGACACAAAAATCAGATACAAAACCTAATCTTACAACAAAAGTAAGAAAAAATAACATGAAAGCATTTGAAAATAAAAAGTATTTCTGTTTTAAAATACAGGGCTTATCAGGCAAGTGAATGGAGCCAGTAAAACGCTCTTCGTCCCCCTCCAGGAGCAAATCCTACCTCCGCCACGGTATTGTTTACACATTGCATTTGATTTTCTTTTTAATGAAAGATCGTTTAAATTAATACAGTAATGAAGGTGTGAATGATATGGGTTTATACCAGTCAGCAGATTTCTAAAACATCTAGATGTCATATTGATCGCTGATAATGTTGCCCTGGTAGCATCGTCAGAGGATGACCAACAGAGGTCAATTTTTAGCCTATTTTCAATTTTGAAAAAATAGGCTTATGAGATCACCTTTTGTCCGTGTGTGTATGTGTGTGTGTGTGTCCCTAATTACATCTAAACGGCAGGAGCGATTTCAATGAAACTCGGAAAGTTCATAGCACTATTCCCGGCGACCGTCCCCTTCAAATTTTGTTACGACTCACCAATCCAACATGGCGGCTGTGCGAAATATTTCACCAGCATTCAATATCTCCGAAACTATTACCGATATTACCCTGACATTTTCTAATGTGATAGAGAGATCTACTATAAGTTCACTTATGTGACTTTTGAAAATCTGGTAACTACAAAACCAACATGGAGGCCAAGCGAATTTGCGACTTTTAAATAGACGTTTCTCGCGATTTGACCAACCAAACGCAATGAAACTTGGTACAGTATATGTTTATATACATTGTAATGCACCGACATCTAACTTCGTTCAATTGTTCACATAATCACAAGATGGCGGATGTGCGAAATATTTCACCGGCATTCTATATCTCTGAAACTATTAGCGGTATCTCCCTAAAATTTTGTACGGAGATAAAGGGCACTACTGGAAGTCCATCTATAAGACTTTCAAAAACCGGTTAACTACAAAATGAACATGGCGGCCAAGCGAATTTGAAAATTTTAAATAGACCTTTCTCGCGATTTAATGTTCCAAGCACACTGAAACCTGGTACAGGAAATATTTATACACATTGTAATCCACTGGTATCTAATTTAGTTCAATTGTTTACATAACCTCAAGATGGCGGCAGTGCGAATTTTAAAATTAAGTTTTTATTTCTTGTGATGTAGTCATGCGATCGAAGTGAAAGTTTGAATAATGAACCTACGCAATAATTTTCCTTTAATGGTACATGACTCTATGGCCTATACATTTAACAATCCAACATGGCGACCATCCGAAGTATTTAGACGATACTGAATATCTACGAATCTATTTTAGCAATCAAACTGCATTTTTTAATGTTCATAGGGGCTATGAACTTAAGTTCACCTATAGGACTTTAAATAACCTGGTGATCACAAATGCAACATGGCGGTGACGCGAATTATAAATATTCACATGGACTTTTCTCGCAATTTAACCATCCGCATGCAGTGAAACTTGGTACAGTAAATCCTTATACGAATGTTAATCCACTGGCATCTAATTTATTTCAATTGTTTCCATAACCTCAAGATGGCAGCTGTGCAAAATTTTAAAATCTCCTTGTTTTTTTTCTTGTGTCCTAATTATGCGATTGAAGTTTGAATACTACACCTTCTCAATAATATGCATGTAACAGTACATAACTCTAGGACCTACATATATAAAATCCAACATGGTGACCATCCGAAATATTTAGTCGGTTCTCAATATCTACGAATCTATTACAGCAATCAAACAGAAATTGTGTATGTTGACAGTGGCAATTAACATAAGTAGGATATATGAAAATAGGCTGTATAGTTCTTCACGGAACTACTTGTTAAATCTCCAGAAGACCTGATCTAAATTCAGCATGGAAATTTCGTCGGAAAAAGAATTAAATTATTGATTTTAAAGCGAAGGATCCTATCCCAAGTAAAATCTGTTTAGATCGATAATACAATTTTGGAAAGAGTAAATCAATTAACTTATCTAGGATACAACATTATCTTTTCAATGGGAAGCGGATATATCTGCAAAAATATCCAAGTACACTAGAACAATAAACCATAATTATCATGAAACCATCTCTTCTGCAAAAACACACTCGCTTACGTCCTTTATAATACTTTGGCCAGACCAAACGTTTGCTACGACAGCGAGGCGTGAACACTAAGATATCACACAATCTCTCGGCATACAGCTTGTGAAATGAAATTTATGTGACGAACAACAGGCTCTACAAAAATTGTGATCATAAGCGAAATGAATATGTGATGAAGAAAGGTTGGCTGGTTCCTCAGTTTATGGGCTGCGACAACGCGGTCATGTAGCCCCGTGTACTTTGGGTGTGTGTAGAATCTGTCAGATTACTGGTGTTACATTGTGATGGCTGTATTAGTGTGTGTTATCTGTAATTCAGGTAAGGACTGCAGGCGATTAATATCAAGTAGTTCCTACTTTTGCTACCAAATGCTACCGTCAACGACACCTAGCTGTGAACTTGGCTACTAGATGTCATCAGAACTGTCGGCGACGTTGGAACTAATAGAGCGTTAATCAAATCTAACAAAATAATTGGCTTCACACAATTGTAGCTAGTGGAAGGTTCTTTTACATGATATAAATCTATCATAAGCTTTACTTCCCTTCCGAAGGAAGACATACTGAGGGATTTTTAACGCTCTTAACAATTCAATGACTTCGGCCGTGTTTGAATCCGCGATCATGAGCATAGAAGCTCATCATGCTACCAACTACGCCACCGAAGCCGCTAATGACCGAAGAAATTTAATGTGATACCAACCCAGAGGAACAAGATCTGTAGGACGTCCGCTGAAACAATGGAAGGGAAATTCAAGACCGTAACGGGATACTTGACTTCATACAAAATAACCTCGTTTATCCGCACTCAGTGGGACCGGAACTGATCCAGATTATCGAAAATCTGGATAATCCGGATAAAATAACTAAAAAACAAATACATGTTATATAATCTATTAGACCTATTATTAGTTGTAATAACATTTTTTAATTGTACCAAAAATATAAGAACACTTTTCTTACATTTACGACTATGTTTTATGCACTAAAATAATGTGTGAGGTTTTTCTGTTTTACATTTGTATAGCGTTTGCACGCAGCACGATCACGAAGACGTTTTACTAACATCAGTTCTCAATTCCAGGCGAATGCTAGGACGGTACCTTTGATAGACCGTGGCCGAATTACTTCCAATTCCTGTCCTTAACTATCCTTGGTGGAAAAGACATTCAAGAAGAGTCGACCACGTAAAAGAAATACTGTACCCAGTAAAAAACAAGATGTTCAGTAAGGAACATATAGCCTACTTTCTCCTAAATGCATGGGTATTATTATTATTATTTATTTACCAAAAATTGTGCCTACAATTTATGGACGGCAGATAGAGAAAGGGCAAGCCCCACATACACAGCAGTGTCTCCATCTCCGTATTGTTATAACTCTTTGTCCTTTTCAAGGAGTATGATTGAATGTTGGTTGTAGGAGCTTGTTGAAATACAACGTGCTATAGGGATATTAAACATGAATATGAGGTGCCCTTTGCTAGTGCTACCTCTGTACCAAATTTCGTTGAATTCGGTTTCACCGTGTTTGAATTGATAGGGGGAATCGATTTGCACACATACTTGGCCACCATCTGCAAACTATTGGGCTGATGTTCTTGCAATTTGGTCAGAATATGTTTCCCACATAAAGATATGGTGTTGCAAAATTAGGTAGAGACTAGATTATTAGGTTGGTCGTAATTACATTTTAGCTTTTAACATTTGGGTGGCCGCGATTACGTTTCCATCAAGATAGCGGTGATATAAAACATGACACTGAGGTGCCCTTTGCTAGTGCTACCTCTATACCAAATTTCGTTCCATTTGGTTTCAGCGTGTTTGAATTAATAGGGGGAATCGATTCTGACACAAAGATGGCCGCCATCCGCAAACTATTAGGCGAATGACCTATTAGATTGGTCAAAGGATGCTCCCTCCATAAAGGTATGTAGTTGCAAAATTTGGTAGAGATCGGATGATTAGGTTAATCGTAATTTGATTTAAGCTTTGAACATTCGTGTGGCCGCCATTACGTTTCAGTCAAGATGGCGACGATATAAAACATGACACTGAGGTGCCCTTTGCTAGTGCTACCTCTGTACC
This sequence comes from Meconema thalassinum, assembly GCA_946902985.2. Lineage (NCBI taxonomy): Eukaryota > Metazoa > Arthropoda > Insecta > Orthoptera > Tettigoniidae > Meconema > Meconema thalassinum. The sequence continues at coordinate 125,895,717 of OX336398.1, forward strand.
AAATTTCGTTCCATTCGGTTCCACCGTGCTCGAATTAATAGGGGGAATCAATTTTGACATAAAGATGGCTGCCATCCGCAAACTATCACGTGAATGACCTATTAGATTGGTCAAAGGATGCTCCCTCTATAAAGGTATGTAGTTGCAAAATTTGGTAGAGATCGGATGATTAGGTTAATCGTAATTTGATTTAAGCTTTGAACATTTGTGTGGCCGCCATTACGTTTCCGTCAAGATGGCGGCGATATAAAACATGACACTGAGGTGCTTTTAGTTAGTACTACCTCTGTACCAAATTTCGTTCCATTCGGTTGCACCGTGTTCGAATTAATAGGGGGAATCGATTTTCACACAAAGATGGCCGCCATCCGCAAACTATTATGCTGATGACCTATTGGTTTGGTCAAAGGATGATCCCCCCATAAAGGTATGTCGTTGCAAAATTTGGTAGAGATCGGATGATTAGGTTAGTCGTAATTTGATTTAAGCTTTGAACATTTGTGTGGCCGCCATTACGTTTCCGTCAAGATGGCGGCGATATAAAACATGACACTGAGGTGTCCTTTGCTAGTGCTACCTTTGTACCAAATTTCGTTCAATTCGCATTCACCGTGTTCGAATTGATAGGGGGGACAGACATTCAGAGTACACACACTCACACACACACAGACACACAGACACACACACACACAGACTCACACACACACATACACACACACAGACAGACACACTTTTTTCGCCCTGTGTTGATCTCATAAGTCTACTTTCATTTTTTGCAAAAATCGAAAGTAGGCTAAAAATGTTCATTATTTTCTATCCTGTTAAACCGGAGATCCGGATTTATCAGGGCCGGATAAACGGGGTTCTCGTGTACTTATTCTCATGTGCATAGTTGTCTCACTTTCCTGGTTAACGTGCGGCTCGCCTTTTATATCTAGCTGGGCGGATATGTTAACATTCCATAGCTGCCTGGAGCTAATGCACAGCGTTGTCAACGTTACATCGTAGCCACTGAGAGCAAGCAGCAAGACTGGACAGAACTACTTGCAGATGTGCAACACTGGAGATAGCCGCCAGGGCGGGACTTTGGAATCCATGTGGAGTGATAGAAGAAGCATGCTACTGGTCAGTAGCGATCAATGGTTATTGCCGGCGCGTGCTACTGCTTTTCGTTTTGAGTCGCCGCTCGTTGGCCAGGAAAGTGAGGGAAGTATAACTAGATTCCTGCGCAGATAAACAAAACCTTATCCGCATCCGCCGGATTGTTATTCGCATCCGCACGACTGTTATCCACATACGCCCCGCATCCATACGACTGTTATCCACATACGCCCCGCATCCACACGACTGTTATCCACATACGCCCCGCATCCACACGACTGTTATCCACATACGCCCCGCATCCACATGACTGTTATCCACATACGCCCCGCATCCACACGACTGTTATCCGCATCCGCCCCGCATCCACATGACTGTTATCCACATACGCCCCGCATCCACACGACTGTTATCCACATACGCCCCGCATCCACACGACTGTTATCCGCATACGCCCCGCATCCACACGACTGTTATCCACATACGCCCCGCATCCACATGACTGTTATCCGCATCCGCCCCGCATCCACATGACTGTTATCCACATACGCCCCGCATCCACACGACTGTTATCCACATACGCCCCGCATCCACACGACTGTTATCCACATACGCCCCGCATCCACACGACTGTTATCCGCATCCGCCCCGCATCCACATGACTGTTATCCACATACGCCCCGCATCCACACGACTGTTATCCGCATCCGCCCCGCATCCACATGACTGTTATCCACATACGCCCCGCATCCACACGACTGTTATCCGCATCCGCCCCGCATCCACACGACTGTTATGCGCATCCGCCCCGCATCCACATGACTGTTATCCACATACGCCCCGCATCCACACGACTGTTATCCACATACGCCCCGCATCCACACGACTGTTATCCACATACGCCCCGCATCCACACGACTGTTATCCGCATACGCCCCGCATCCACACGACTGTTATCCACATACGCCCCGCATCCACATGACTGTTATCCGCATCCGCCCCGCATCCACATGACTGTTATCCACATACGCCCCGCATCCACACGACTGTTATCCACATACGCCCCGCATCCACACGACTGTTATCCACATACGCCCCGCATCCACACGACTGTTATCCGCATCCGCCCCGCATCCACATGACTGTTATCCACATACGCCCCGCATCCACACGACTGTTATCCGCATCCGCCCCGCATCCACATGACTGTTATCCACATACGCCCCGCATCCACACGACTGTTATCCGCATCCGCCCCGCATCCACACGACTGTTATCCACATACGCCCCGCATCCACACGACTGTTATCCACATACGCCCCGCATCCACACGACTGTTATCCACATCCGCCCCGCATCCACACGACTGTTATGCGCATCCGCCCCGCATCTGCACGATTGTTATCCACATCCGCCCCGCATCCACACGACTGTTATCCACATCCGCCCCGCATCCACACGACTGTTATCCACATCCGCCCCGCATCCACACGACTGTTATGCGCATCCGCCCCGCATCTGCACGATTGTTATCTGAATCTTCTGGCATACAATATTTTTTTTTATATTTTTTTTTAGCGTATGTCTTTTAGTGCCGGGAGTGTCCAAGGACATGTTCGGCTCGCCAGTTTTGTAGCTGCTTCGAGGCGGACACCCAATGGGTGAGCTACACGTACCGTCGCGTGTGGAATGTTGTCTGGGGAGGAAAGTTTGAATGTAAGGACAAGGAGTTGGAAGGTAGCGGCTGTGGCCTATAGTTGGGACCAACCCCGGCATTTGCCTGGAAGGAAGATGGGAAACCCCAGAAGACCATCTTCAAGGTTGCCGGCGGGGGGATTCGAACCTCCTCGCCTCCCGGATGTGAGCGACTGCCTGCAGCCACGCCGTAACGACCACGGCTAACTCACCCGGTCATACAATAATAGTTTAATTAGATAAAGCATAAAGTACTGCTCGGGTCCAAGCTCTGTGAACTTGCGGGGTGAGGGGAAGGGGCAGGGAAGGGGCAGGCGAGAAGAGAAGGGCCTGTCAATAGCCCGCCGTGTTATCTGGTATTCCTGTCTATTCCAATACTGCTAACATAGGGCCGTTGCTCAAACCACTGTGTTGTTGCGAATGAGCGAGTGAGTCACTGACCAATGTATTTGGTTATGTTACTGCGCACGTACCGGGAAGCCTCATCACTCGTCACCATCACTACTCATAGTCCGCGATCCACATTCCTCTCAGGTCCACGCAGTTTAGACCTGAACAGTATTAAAGCAAATCATTTAGACATTTGAGAAGAAAGTTGTTCCCTTAGGTTATGAATGCCACATGCTTTGTTTAAAATGAACTTTATACAGCCAGAATTGCAAACCTTTTTAGTTCGGAGGGTTAATAATGCTTAATGACATAATTTGGATGAATTAGTGTAATAAATCGTCACTTTATATTTGTCATGCAAAAACATAACGCAAAAAGTATGATGTGTCATAAACGTCTGGGTCCTAGTAATGATAGGCTATTCAACAAGTTCAGATTGTAGTCTAAAATTATCCTCAATTTTACTCCAAACATTATCCGCAGCTTAGGAGCCATCCGCACAGCCATGCAAACTAGGCTATATCCACATGGCGAAAAATGTTGCGGATATCCGCTGGTTTATCCACGCAGGGCTTTAACTATAACTATTCCAATTGCACAAATTATATTTATTTTAAATCGCCTTCACCCACGAACTCTGCGAGGGATCATTCCTCTACTCTCTCAAGGAAGGTGTCTGGGAGCTGAACACATTTTCTCAGCAGATACAACTGAGTATGCTGACAGTCGACCGCTAACTTGTGTCTAATTAAGGAAGGGTCAGCGAAGGGTGTTTTAAAGGAACCTCCCGGCATTTGCCTGGTGGGGAAAATGGGAAATCACAAAAACCTTTTTATGGATGGCCGAGGTGGGATTCGAGCCCACGCTCTCCCGATGTCAGTAAGCCACGAGCTAGCGTGTTAGTGCACTTGGCCTCAATGGCCAGTAATAATAATAATAATAATGTCTACCCCTTATTATTCCCGGTTTTTTTTCAACGGGGTCGGGGATGAGGTGAAATGGAAGTCTTTGTGGCGATGGTTTTTACGGCCGGATGCCCTTCCTGACGCCAACCTCATGAGAGGAGTTAATGAGAGATGAAATGAATGATGGTGAATGAAACTGGGCAAGGATGTGGAAGAAAGCGGCCGTGGCCTGTCAGAAGGTACCGTCCCAGCATTTGCCTGGTGTTGAAAATGGGAAACCACGGAAAACCATTTCAAGGACGGCCGACGGAGGGGCTCGAACCCACGCGTCTACCGAGTCAGCAGAGAGCTTGGCCCCATGACCTAATGCTGCGCTTTAGCCAGCGTAGCCACTACTGTCGGTAATAATAATAATAATAATAATAATAATACAGTAAACCTCATTCTTCCAAGGGTTAATGGCATTTGTTTTTCCTTCCTGTGTTCTTGAGTATTTCTTCTTCTACTGTATATAAGTTAGCTTGCCACGGTGGGTGAGTGGTTATCGTGTCGGACTACCAACCCCAAGCTTGCAGGTTCGCTCCTGGCCATGGTAAGTGAATTTTGAAAGGCAAAAAATCTCGGCACGCATGTCATACGTTGTTGGTATGTTAATGAACCCATTTGAATTCAGTAGGCCGTGTTCATAATGGCAAAATTAATCTCGGGATTTTCCGCCAACACAAAAGTTTCTCCTTTCTCTACTAGAAAGCGCTATAGTGTCAAGGAGCTTAGATATCTAACCTCCTTGACCTTAATAGCGCTCCTAGGAACAACAAAATTCGACATGCAAGCTGGCCTCTGGGCGCAAATAACAAAGCTTGCACCCGGCACCCGAGGCCATACGATATTATTTATTTAGTTGTTGTTTGAGTCATCAGTCCTTTGACTGGTTTGATGCAGCTTTCGATGACTCCCTGTCCTGAGCTAATCGTTTCATCTCTACATTGCTACCACACCCTACATCCGAGGCAATTTGTTTAACATGCTCTAACCTTGGTCTACCCCTACAGTTCTTGTCCTTAACCCTTCCTTCCATAACTAATCTTGCTATTCCTGGATGTCTTAGTATGTGTCCTACCAACCCATCTCTTCTCTTCATTAGCAGTCGCCAGAAACATCTTTCCTCACCCACTAGTCTTAATACATCTTCGTTTGTAACCCTGTCTACTCATCTGATCATCATTCTCATGTAACACCACATTTCAAACGCTTCAATTCTCCTCTTTTCTGCTGCACCAATAGTCCGAGTTTCACTTCCATAGAGCTTTCAAAGGCTTTCAAAAAATGTTTTAGGACAATATTATTAATTTTCATTATCATCCATTTGATTAGGGGGAGTTGACCTAGATGTTTAATCCCTTAAAACAATAATTACCACATTCGCCACCTGCTCTTGAAGTCGCACCTCCAGACGAGAATAAACCTGAGACGAACGGCCACCCGAATGTATCAGAGACCGAGCGGTGACCCGAGTGACTGCATCCGAATTCAGCCGAAGACTGCTCGGTTGTCAGCACCTAGACACAATAATGTGTTGTAGTTCAGGTTTCAACCGGTAGATAGGCGCGAGTTTTGGGCTGAGTGAGAAGGGGAGGGGGAAGATGCACGAGAATTATAAGCACGCTGGATGGATGGGATCTTCTTAGATTATAGCATACAACTGTGATGAATAAGACAATGTTACACAGTAGGCAAAGCCTCCTTTTACAACTACCGCTTAGCGTGCTCACGGCTCCGAGATCGTTCTGCTCACTTCAATGTAACACAGAACTTCAATAAGATGAATAATTATTGCATTATTATAACAAGTACCTTCCATGTAGTTATTGATGTTCATTCAATTAATATTGCAATCTTCAGTCGGTCGACACTAAATAATAATTCCAATTACAGGAATATGTGAAAAAATAACCTGAAATAATGTGGTTGGTTGGTTCCTCAGTTTAAGGGCTGCGACAACGCGGTCATGTAGCCCCGTGTACTTAGGGTGTGTGTAGAATCTGTCTGATAACCAGAGCTAATTGTGATATCTGATTTTAATTCAAGTAAGGACTGCAGACATTCGATTTTCAAGTAGTTCCAACTTTTACTACCAAACGCCACCATCAACGACCAACTAGTTCCGAACTTCTTCCTCAGCTTTCTTTCTTCTTCCCGTTTTTCAATTTCTTTTTGTCTTTGAATAGGAGTTTTCCTCGGTGTTGGAAGATTTTTAGAGAGATAGGCTGGCACATGTTCAAACTTAGTAGGAATAGCATCGTTTGAGAGTTTCAAATGGTCACGTTTTACAATTAAAATTGACCCATCGGGTCTTGTAACAGAATCCTCCCTAATTATGAACATTTCGTCGAAGTGTTTTATGCACACAACAGAGCTTGCCGAAGGGACAAATTCGGTTCGATGGATGGCTAAGATCCACTTTTGTTTCCTAACCAAGTTAGTAGGGAATTTAAACACTATTAGGCTGTTTTGAACTGTAGTTGCTTCTACAACCAGGTACACAACACGACGTGGGCTTAATTCACTATGTTAACGTTTCAATCATTAAATACCATTGATAACTTCACTGCTGCGAGGTTCAGCTCAGCCTACAAGTCCCTGGCGAGAAGTTAAGCGGCCGGCAACTTGTGTGACGCCTCAGTTTAGTGCTGCGAGAACGCAGTCATGTAGCCCCGTGTACTTTGGGTGTGTGTAGAACCTGATAACCGGTGTTAATTGTGATGGCTGTATTAGTGTGCGTGTTATCTGTTTTTAATTCAAGTAAGGACTGCAGACATTCGATTTTCAAGTAGTTCCTACTTTTGCTACCAAACGCCACCGTCAACGACCAACTAGTTCTGAACTTTGTTACTAGCTACCACTGTAGTCGGCTCCTGGTGACGAACGGTGGAACATAAGAGCGTTAGTCAATTATAACCTATAATTTAGCTTCACACAAGTGTAATTTGTGGAAGGTTCTTTATCATGCCATAAATCTATGGCATGGATCGCCAGCTTTACGTCCCCTCCAAAGGAAAGCATACTGAGGGATTTTTAACGCTCTTAAAAAATCCAACGACCTAGGCCAGTTTTGAACCCGCAACCTTGGGCATAGATGCTCAGCATACTTCCAACTACGCCACCGAAATAATGTGATTAAGATGTATATTGTTGTGGAATATTGTTAAAGGAGAAAACTAAGGGATGGCATGTTTGGCACGACAAGCGAGCATCATCAGATCCAAATTAACAAGACAAATAGCTCTACAAAACACTACCAAACGTACAGTGACGCCCACAGACAATCTCTGCTCTCCAAAAACAAATTACAGTATATCGTCGATAATCCGAACCGTCGATAATCCGGATTCAATTCTGGTGGAAAAAAAAATTGAATTGAATACATATTTGTCTTTTGTAGCTCTTCAGTCAGTCAACTCAAATACGCCCAATGAATTGGGCGGGGTACACTGTATAAATATTGTTGCGTGTTGCCGCGGGGCGGCAGGAGGCTCCCGGGGGGAGGGGCAGTGTGACAGTCTAGTGGCCTTGGACAAACCCCGCAGGGGAAGGGAGAGAGTGCCCACACCCTCTCGGTTCCTCCCACGGCCATGCATTAACAAAGCACATGTGAGTCAGTGCGAGCCGGCCAGAGAATACGCGAAAATTCTGGATGTGGAACCAACCAGAACAGACTCAATGCGGCAATGGGTTGTGACATTCGAACTTTCCAGGCCAGGGACTGATCCCATATAAACCAGCGAGCCGCGGCGAGGAGGCAGTGTATTGGGGAGTGTATTGGACAGTGTATTGGTCAGCGTTAGTGTGTATTGAAGTGTGGCCGAGTGAGTAAGTGCGCAGCAGTACAGCGATTACTACTGGACGTCTACGGTAACAGAGTGGAAGCCTTCCTGCCAGGGTGCAACTTTGAGTCAGGACTGTTAGTGCTTGGAGGTGTTGCGGTGCTTCGTGGAAGTCGTGGTCGTGGGATCGACACGAGACGAGCAACAGCGCACAAGGAGCAGCAAGAGGACTCTGGAAGTAAGTGTAGTGGCAGGACAAGGCTGTAGAGAACCTGTGTAGACTGCACGTGTGAGTGTAAGCTGGACACTGTAACGCCTCACAGACAGAGAGAACATAAATGTGGAAACTAATAGTGACCAGTAGTGTTTTCTGAAGTTAGACTCAGTGTGTGTGTATGTGTGTGCACTGTGTATGTTTGTAGGCCTGTAATAAATTATATTTCGTTAAAGGAACAATTGTGTTTGTGCTTTTCGCCCACCGTAATCCAGTTAACGTAAGTGCCACTAGGGGGTGGCACGTAACAACTGGTGTCAGAAGCCGGATTACGAACCCAAGCACAAACACAACACCTGAAGGTCCTGGTTTCATAACTCATGCAGGTCATTAGTTCACTAATTTTCCTGAATGTGCATGCCTTTCACAAGTCAGACAATTAAAATGGATGCGAAAATACAACTCCTGTTATAAAAGTTAACTTCCAAGATAGACGATGTCCAGAAGAAGATGGAAGACGGCCAGAAGAGGATGGAAGAGCATTTGAAAACTTTGAAAAGAAAATGACGGAACATTTTGAAAACCTGGAAAGAAAATTTGGAAAAGAAAATTGGGGAAAGTTCCGAAAATTCTGAAAAGAAAGTGGAGCATGGAACTAGTCAGGACGAGCTGAAATCAGACCTGAAATCAATACCGGAGTATAACAAGCTTGGAGGTGATATGGAAAGTGGCGCGGCAGAGGACGCTGATGGCCAAGACAAACAGTTCGTGGAGTCCGGACGGAATGCTCAGCGAGTCAGGGACGAGCCACTGGGAAGCGTCACGGGCATGGAAATCGGGCCAAGGCTTAGCAGCTCTGATGGCAGGAACAGCGTCACGAGTGGGAGGACGCCGCACGTCGATGAGGCTTCATCATGGCAGATCTTCGGGACCGGGTTCGACACTGTGGCGAACCATGCCAGGTGCACGCTGGAGGACGGAGCCGTTCAGCTCATCACAGGACTTCGCCTGGCGGATGTGCTACACGACGTCCGGACGGGGACTGGGTACAACGGGATCGTCGCGACGCTGGAGGAGCATCGTGGGGACTACCAGCTACCTGCCATGTACCACCTACGGCTAGAAGGGAGGAACGGGCGCGCGAGTAAGTCAATTGAAGAGCTCGCGCTGGCTGGCTCGCCTCCCGAGCACGTGCACCGAGAGGCGGCGTACATCTTCGTGGATGGGCATTGCGACGCCATGGTAGGTGAGTATTCGATGCTCAGTGGAAAGCGCTACCCAAGACAGGTAAATACCATCGTGTTGGGAATGGCGGTGGCGAAGAGGACAGCATGGGTGACGCCACCGAGGAGGAGTAACGCCGCTGGAGACGAAGAGGCGGTGGAGGTTGGCTACCCTCCACCAAAGCAGCGTAAACCACCACTGGGACGCCGTTGCAGCAGGAAAGTCACCTGTTGGTTACGGAGTGAAAGAGGCCATCTAATTAGCAGCTGTCGGCGAGGAACAGCCTCACGGTTAGAAAAGCGAGTGACGGCCAGCCTAAACAGGGGCTTGTCAGCGCCGTCAATGCCACCCCCTCAGACCTTGGACAGCCTTTACGATGAACAACTCGAGGCGAGTTGCTTTAAGGAGGGGAGCAGTGTTGCGTGTTGCCGCGGGGCGGCAGGAGGCTCCCGGGGGGAGGGGCAGTGTGACAGTCTAGTGGCCTTGGACAAACCCCGCAGGGGAAGGGAGAGAGTGCCCACACCCTCTCGGTTCCTCCCACGGCCATGCATTAACAAAGCACATGTGAGTCAGTGCGAGCCGGCCAGAGAATACGCGAAAATTCTGGATGTGGAACCAACCAGAACAGACTCAATGCGGCAATGGGTTGTGACATTCGAACTTTCCAGGCCAGGGACTGATCCCATATAAACCAGCGAGCCGCGGCGAGGAGGCAGTGTATTGGGGAGTGTATTGGACAGTGTATTGGTCAGCGTTAGTGTGTATTGAAGTGTGGCCGAGTGAGTAAGTGCGCAGCAGTACAGCGATTACTACTGGACGTCTACGGTAACAGAGTGGAAGCCTTCCTGCCAGGGTGCAACTTTGAGTCAGGACTGTTAGTGCTTGGAGGTGTCGCGGTGCTTCGTGGAAGTCGTGGTCGTGGGATCGACACGAGACGAGCAACAGCGCACAAGGAGCAGCAAGAGGACTCTGGAAGTAAGTGAAGTGGCAGGACAAGGCTGTAGAGAACCTGTGTAGACTGCACGTGTGAGTGTAAGCTGGACACTGTAACGCCTCACAGACAGAGAGAACATAAATGTGGAAACTAATAGTGACCAGTAGTGTTTTCTGAAGTTAGACTCAGTGTGTGTGTATGTGTGTGCACTGTGTATGTTTGTAGGCCTGTAATAAATTATATTTCGTTAAAGGAACAATTGTGTTTGTGCTTTTCGCCCACCGTAATCCAGTTAACGTAAGTACCACTAGGGGGTGGCACGTAGCAATATGTAAATACACTCCTGGAAAAAATGACATGTATTAGTTAATTATCACTAATAATGGGACAATTTAGGATTACACGTTTCGACCCATAAGTGGCCATCATCAGATCATGATCACTCTGTTGAGGTTTACATTTAGACTAATATAATTACAGTACCGGTACTATTGTAATATCTTGTCTTTGGTGTTTTTTTAAAATACCATTCGCCTTTCGAATCTCGTTAGGTTTGTTTTGTCTTAACGGTTTTCTAAATTACGTGAGTTAGAATAACACAATGTAATTACTAGGGCTCCGATTTTAAGATCTACAAATAGCCCGAATATGCAAGCAAATATGACTTAAAAATGACGAAACATGACTCAAAAGAGACAAAATATGACCTGATTTAAATGTGGCCGTTTTTTAATGATAAATCCAAGCGACAATCCCTTAGAGATTAAATTGTTAACTACATTATTTATTCCAATTTTCATATTAATTTTCTGAATATACATGTTTAAGTGGTTATTTACAGTGTATTTCTGTAAACACTAGTTCCCGTTCGGTAAGTTGAGGATGACTGCACACCTACAGCTGCCCTCAAACTACCGAAATATGACGTTCTTACAAAAAAAAAAAAAAAAAAAAAAAAAAAAATATGACCTAATTGTAAAAAAATGTTCTAAATATGCATTTATGTTCGACCCTCACTATTATGTGTTAGAAAACTGTATCATAATGATGGTCATTATAACACCGTTTTTCATTATGATACAGTTTCTCCAGCCAATCAGAGCTCGTTCATTGACCAATTAGGTAACGATACCTTCGCACATGCACTCAAAATCCAACATGTCGGACATAAACACAACATCGAACTATAATAAATTACCGACATGGAATACGCACCGTCCATATGTTCGCGTAAATAAACTGGCGAATATGAGACAAGAAATAGCACTGTACCGGTACCTTAATATCCCCAAAACCAATTTCTACACAGCGCGTGGTTTTGACACGACTTCAGTGACAATTTTACTGAATACTGGTGCGCAATCTGAACATATGGTATTGAAGCACACAGAGCGCATGCGTCGGTTGTCCAGAGAGCTTGGGCAAGAGAGATATACTATCCACCGCAGCATCCGATCACAACATTCTACTGTAGTGACTGAACAGATATTTATGAATATTTATGTTAAAACATATAATAAAGTTATAATTATCGTCGAACATAAAGAGTCGTATGCAACTCGCCTATAATGGTAATTAAGACACTCGTATGGAAATTATATAACTCGCATACGCTCGTTTTATAAAAAATACTCGTGTCTTAATTATAGCCATTATAGGCTCGTTGCATAATGTACTATTATATGACAAATAAAACCCCTGTATTGTGACGATAATCACTTGATTTGCATCAGAAACCAATCGGACATGAAAATAGAGGCAAAGAAAATAATATGTGTTTTTTTCCTAAACATCAGAGCCCTAGTGATAATGAACAATGAAAATCCACAGCCTGCTTCCAGTCGACCGACCGGGTCAGGGAATAGAATGAATGAAGCCCCATCTAGCGGCGAGGATATGAATTGTGCCGGCTGCCGAAGACTGTCGCACTCCCCTGGGGAAATGACTAAATGAATGACAGATATATGAAATGACAGTGGAGAGTGTTCCTGGAACTTAATTTGTGACAGGGAAAACCGGAGTACCCGGAGAAAAACCTGTCTGCCTCCGCTTCGTCCAGCACAAATCTCACATGGAGTGACCGGGATTTGAACCACGGAGAGAGGCCGGCGTGCTGCCGCCTAAGCCACGGAGGCTCCCTAGTAATAATAAATAAATAAAATCAACAAAATTAGCATGCACTAGAACAATCTATTTGTAATGTTTACTTAACTTAGTAGGGTGTCGCCGCACAGTAATGTTGGCTTGTCGCTCGGCCTGGTAGTCACTGTCACTGTCTTTAATTAAAATACATTATAAGTTCATAATAATTAACAGTTTTATTCATCTTCTCCAATTATTTAACCACTACCGGCTTCGGTGACGTAGTCGGTAGCATGCTGAACTGCTGTGCCCAAGATCGCGGGTTCAAACCCGGCCGAAGTCGTCGGATATTTTAAGAGCATTAAAATCCTTCAGTATGCCTTCCTCTGGAGGGGAAGTAAAGCCGGCGGGCCCATGTCATAGATTTAAGGCATGTAAAAGATCCTTCCACAGACTAAACTTGTGTGGAGCTAAATTTCTAGGTTAGATTTCGTTGTAACGCTCTATCAAAGTTCCAATGTTCACCACAAGGTATCATTGATATCTGGTAGCGAAAGTTGGAACTACCGTACTTGAAATTGAACGGAACTTGTAGCTCACCCTAGTGGTGTCTGCTTGAAGCAGGTACAGCCTCTGGCGAGTCGAACATGTCCTCGGACACTCCCGGTACTAATAATAATAATAATAATAATAATATCGTATGGCCTCGGGTGCCTGGTGCAAGCTTTGCTATTTGACACCCAGAGGGTAGCTTGCATGTCGAATTTCGTAGTTCCTTGACTATGAAAGTCAAGGAGGTTAGATGTTAGATATCTAATCTCCTTGAACACAATAGCGCTTTCTAGTAGAGAAATGAGGAACTTTGTGCTGGCGGAAACTCCCGAGATTAATTTTGCCATTATGAACTCGGCCTACTGAATTCAAATGGGTTCTTTGACATGCCAACATCTTATGACATGCGTATCGTATTTTTGCCGCCTTTCAAAAATCACTTACCACGGTCAGGGGCGAACCTGCAATCTTGGGGTTAGTAGACCGACACGCTATCCACTCACCCACCGGTACTAAAAGCCGTACGATAAATAAAATGTAACCACTAAAGTGAATTATTAACGGTTTTTTACAAGTTTTCCTTTTGTTATGAAATCAAACGGTCTTTTTAGCCTACTTTCGATTTTTGCAAAAAATGAAAGTAGACTTATGAGATCAACACAGGGCGAAAAAAGTGTGTCTGTCTGTGTGTGTGTGTGTGAGTCTGTGTGTGTGTGTGTGTATGTGTGTGTGTGAGTCTGTGTGTGTGTGTGTGTGTCTGTGTGTGTGTGAGTGTGTGTACTCTAAATGTCTGTCCCCCCCTATCAATTCGAACACGGTGAAACCGAACTGAACGAAATTTGGTACAGAGGTAGCACTAGTAAAGGACACCTCAGTGTCATACTTTATATCGCCGCCATCTTTACCAAAACAGAATGGCGGCCACTCAAATGTTCAAAACGTAAAATCAAATTACGGCTAAACTAATCATCCGATCTCTACCAAATTTGGTGACAACATACCTTTATATAGGACGCGTCTGTGACCCAAAATTCAAGGTCATCGGCCATGCCATTTCAGGATGGCGGCCGTGTGAATTATGCAACCATTTTAATAAATAGCTTAAGACCCACCAATTCCGATTATCGAGCCTAGGGGGGTTTAAGCTATCCTGAAGGTCGTGATCCGTTATTTATTATAATTTAATATTATAATATTATACAGTATGAGTGGCTTAAAAGAGCTGAGCCGTTTGTGTCACACGACAAGATGGCAGCTGTCCTCATGTGCCTGTCTTATATTTCAGTAGTTTTAGTATGTTGTATGTGATATACCGTACTGATACAATAATATAAACTTTGTATGAAATGATCTTTAATGAAGATGTACTGCAGTGAAGAAATCGTTTATTTAAAGTCATTATTTGCCAACAGTTTGTATCTAATATGTCAGTTAAGAACACCTGACGTCATGGGTACGGTTAGCTCTGGGCTAGCATGTTAGTCTGACACGCAGTTGACTGGGGATCGAATACTGCTACAGTTAGGTTTTTTTTTCTTGAATTCTTTTACAAATGATGTGCACGAGCTTTTCCCACAGATACTGAATAAAATGTCATTTAGCTCAAATGAGAGGATAAAGTATACACTCGTATATTAATAAAATCACAGTCCCAGCATCGCACATAAACAGAAGACATTAGAAAAAGGAGAATAGAACTAGATACACGTTGTCATTAACCACAGCCTTCTTAATGCCTCTGTACGGTGCTGTCCTCTTGTGGGTTATGTGGGTAATATTGTTCCAAACATAACGCTGTGTAAATGCCTGAGCTGGCCTCCTGAAGTATGGCAATTTTGTAATACTGGTAGTTCAACTATTAGCCACGATCGCGCTCCGAATACCTTTAAACACTGCCAGCTGGATCGCCTCCCTCTTGGCTACTTTAAACTGCCTACTCATTCAACACCCATAAAACACTGCCATCGTAGTACATTACGATGGCAGTGCATAGGCGTACAAGATAAAGATTAATTCACTGATAGGTCGCAGCACCACCTACTGTGATTGGGGCGGAAGATGATTGGGGCGGAAGATTCTTAATTTTGCAGGCTGGCTTAATATAGAGATTAACGGACGTGAATGCATTACAATAAGTTAGTAGTTTTGTTATTCAATCATCATAAAGTATATAATATTGATCTTGACACTTACTGGCTTATTATCAATATAAAAGAAAACAAACAATACATTGTGGTTGGGGTGATTGTCTTAGGGATGAGGACAAAGAGTCATAAAGATACCCATACATTTAGGAGAAAGTAGGCTATATGTTCTTTGCTGAACATCTTGTTTCTTTTTTGGTTGTTTTCGAAAATCTAGACATTTTGATATTCCGGACAGTATTTGGCATCACCTTAAGTATAAGCACCTCGTTGAGTTTGAGAAGATGAAAGCTACCTACCTGAAAAGGGTACTGTGTCTTTCGAAATCCACTCTTTCTCGGTTGGTGTATGAACTCGCGAAAGAGCCTCCTTTTGTTGAAGACCTCAGATTGAAGCTGCTCCTGCCATCTACATCGGGTTATGAGCGACTAATGCAGGAAATGAAGTTAAAGAGAGGAGGTACATGGCAGGAATTTTATGTCACGGTTGCGATGACATCGCGGGATTGAACGAGGGGTTTCTATGAGATGAGACACTATTGTTAACCAGATTCTCGGTGCATGGATTCCACTTCAAACAGAATCTACTATCATCCGGATTGCAGGTGCGTGTGTTCCCTCTGCGGCAAAGCGTGTGACAGATATCATGTAATGCGGTGTGATCAGAGGAAGTTATCTCTGTCACCGTTTTGTACTAGTGATAAGTAATTAATTAAAACGCAAAATGTGCAAGATTATTTCACAGTCATTCTGTGCAAAACCTTCCTTCCTGCACAACTCAGTGCTTGATGACGGTCGCATTGTTTCCCGCATAGTGCGCACACGCATTCCTCTTCGTGGAGCATAGCTGGGGGTGATGGCTGTAAAAGTCCAGCCAAATTTCTGTTTCCTTTGAATGATGTAATGCTTAATTCAATTGCATATTTTGTGCTCTAATACATTTATTAGCCTATTTATGAAAAAAAAAATAGGCTTATGAGATCACCTTTTGTCCGTGTGTCTATGTGTGTGTGCGTGTGTGATTCGTGTGTGTGTGTCCCCTAATAAAATTTAAACGGCTAGAGCGATTTCAATGAAACTCGGTAAGTTCATAGCACTATTCCGGACGACCCCGACCGTGCCCTTCAAATTTTGTTACGTCTCACCAATCCAACATGGCGGCTGTGCGAAATATTTCACCAGCATTCAATATCGCCGAAACTATTACCGATATCACCCTGGAATTTTGTACGGAGATAAAGGGTACTACGGGATGTTCATCTATGAGACTTTGAAAAACCGGTTAACTACAAAACGAACATGGCGGCCAAGTGAAGTTGAAAGTTTTAAATAGACTTTCCTCGCGATTTAATGATCCAAACGCAATGAAACTTGATACGGCAAATGTTTATACACATTGTAATGCACTGGTATCTAATTTAGTTCAATTGTTTACATAACCTCAAGATGGTGGCTGTGCAAATATTAAAATTAAGTTTTTATTTCTTGTGTCGTAATCATGCGATGGAAGTGAAAGTTTGAATAATGAACCTACGCAATAATTTTCCTTTAATGGTACATGACTCTATGGCATACACATATAACAATCCAACATGGCGACCATCCGAAATATTTAGACGGTTCTCAATATCTACGAATCTCTTACAGCAATCAAACTGAATTTTTTATGTTCAAAGAGGATATGAACATAAGTTCCCGTATGGGACTTTCAATAACATAGTGATCACAAATACAACATGGCGGCGACGCGAAGTATAAATATTCACATGGACGTTTCTCGCAATGTAACGATCCGAGTGCAGTGAAACTTGGGACAGTAAATCCTTATACAAATGTTAATCCACTGACATCTAATTTATTTCAATTGTTTCCATATCCACAAGATGGCAGCTGTGCGAAATTTTAAAATCATGTTTTTACTTCTTGTGTCCTAATCATGCGATTGAAGTTTGAATGCTACACGTACACAATAATCTTCATGTAACAGTGCATAACTCTAGGACCTACATATATACAAATCCAACATGGCGACCATCCACAATATTTAGTCGGTTCTCAATATCTGCGAATCTATTACAGCAATCAAACTGAAATGTTGAATGTTGATAGTGGCAATTAACATAAGTAGGATATACGAAAATAGGCTTTAGTTCTTCACGTAACTACTTGTTATAATCCAGACAGGGTCCGGTCACAATTAATCTTGATTACCGACGTTCTACTGTACAAGAAAACCCGTCATAAAACTTAGTAAGAGTGGTAATTGTTACTAATATTAGTCTACTTATAAAAATTAAGGCGTTAAGTTCCCAAAAGAAGAATTATTTATTTTATGTTGCAAAACTTAGAAATGACGATCTCATCAAACAAAGCAGTCTTCCTCCCCCAACTAATCTTTGAATGTAGCGATTGACTAAAGCAATAAGCCCTAAGCTACTATGCGCAATTGACCCACAGGTACTCTACTGTGATGATAGTAAAAAGCTGTGAAAAACAAGACCCTGTGCACCTTCTGAATTTCAGCATGTTACTAATACCATGTGTTATGCAGAACTTGATAGAAGCTAATGACTGTGCCATTCTAACAGTTGGACACTGGAGAAATGAAATTTAGTGCAATTTACTGTGTATGACAACGGATGCAGGAGAAATCGGAACAATCCAAGTCGACGTCGATGATCTGCCTCGAACGAAGAAATTTCGATAACTGCTGAAGGTCGTCTCACCGATGAGGTCAACGTAAGAATTAATGCTGTGTGGATGAAGTGGCGAACAATGACGGGTGTTATGTACGATCACTAGATGAAAGATCACCTAAAATTGAAGATTTACCACCCTGTCTTTTTTTTTCTGGGGGGCCCCGAAAGAGTACCCGCACCCCCGCGTGGCAGCCGACCTTTACTACTGCTGCCTCCGACATGCAATTAAACTACGCTAGTAGAAGAGAAAGCAGAGGGGTTTGGATATGATAGCCGTTTGGCGAGGCTACCTCTGCCTGTCCCGGTACTATGTACTCTACCAGGCACCCTGCCATTCGTCCCGTGGCGCTTTATAGTACCGAATGTTGGCCGACCAAAAATGAAGCAGAAAGTCGGCTAAGTGCCATGGAGACCAAGATGCTTAGATGGACAGCTGGCATTACTTGGTTGGATCGCATCCCCAATGAAAGAATAAGGAAACGATTTGGTATCGTGGCAATCAACAACAAAATGCGTGAGGGTCGTCTGCGATGGTTTGGGCATGTGCTACGGTCAGGAGCGGACACCATTGCAAAACAGAGCTACACACTGGAGGTCGCCGGGAAAAGACCCAAGGGGCGACCGAGACAACGTTGGGCCGATACACTGCACAGGGATTTGAAAAGCGTCAACCTACATCCGGACATGGCCCATGACCGAGTCAAGTGGAGACAGCGGATTCACATAGCAGACCCTGCCTCGAGGCGGGACAAGCGCTAAAGCAAAAGAAGATGATGTGTTTAAGACTTGGTTAAATAAATAAAAAATAAATAAATAAAAAAAAAATAAATAAATAAATAAATAAATAAATAGTAAAAAGCTGTAACTACTGCTCAGTCTCACTCATGGCTGTGATTATATGGAGGCTAATGAGGTATGGGTGATGCTTAGTAATGACATTCAGGGCACAGTCAGTGCCTGTAGATTCTGATAAAAGTTCTATTCATAGGGTTAGTAAAACTGAACTGACTCAGTGAGGAATGCAATGGCAAACTACCTCACTCCTCTTCTTGCCTAGTACGCCTCAATATAGCCCTGCCATGGGTTTTTGTGGGTATCTACCCACACAACCTAACGGCGGTACATTTTGAGGATCCAACCAGCCTTATGAAATAGTGTTTTGAGAGATCTTATATTGATACTTATCTGATTTGTGTAATGTCTACTAACAGGCAGCTCAAGCAACTACTTTTGATGCAGTGCAATATCTATGTAACTTTGAATGCTTTGGATTTGATTAGGTTTTTGAAAGCAATGATCTCCTAAGAAGTCTTCAGATGTTCATTCATTTCTAGGACTAGTGACATCTTGGTCATTAGCCCCGTGTACTTAGGTAGGTATTGAAGTTGATAAGTTGTGTTATTGAGGGGACCCCAGCAGTACAATATCTCTACTTATTAAAAAGCAAAGTCTCCGATTCTTGGACGTCACGGGTAATCTCGAGAACCACTGGATGGATTTTGATGCGGTTTTCACCATTCGGTAAAGAATATCTCTAGGAAGGTTTCTGTAGAAAATAATTTATTTATGATCAAAGGCAGCCAAGCAGTAACGATTTCAATGAAAAGGTCGAAAAAACACCCGCCATCCGGTCGTTTTTTAAGCTTACGCTGGGCAAACCGTTAAACATATCTATATACTAGAGTGGTAGAATTATTCAGCATGAAAAGTCCCTGAGAGCATATCTCTATCGTCAATACATCGCCCACTATAAGTGTTTTTATATTTTCATTCCTTCCAACAATCTCCATTCAATTACTGAGGCGACAGTTTACGAGCTAGCTAGGGGCGAGCCTATGACCACAGTTTCAGCCTAGCTAGCAGGCGAGCCTACCGGCCCGTGGTGTTGGGGTAGCGCGCCTGCCTCTCACCCGAAGGCCCCGGGTTCGATCCCCGGCTCCGTCAGGGATTTTAAAACTGACGTGAGGGTTGGAACGGGCTGCACTCAGCCTCGTGAGGACAATTGAGTAGCTGTCTGACAGTGAGACAGCGCCCCGATCACGAATACCAAGATTAACGGCCGAGGGGACCCGATGCGCTGATCACGCGTCACCCCAATATCTGCAGGCCAAATGGCTGGGCAGCGGCCGCTTGGTTGGCCTTAGCACGTCATGGGCTGTAGCCTATAGTGCCAGGGGTTAGCAGGTGAGCCTATCACCGCAGATACAGCCAGCAGAAAACTGTCGAGTCATGTTGAGTTAGGACTTCAGAGAAGAGTGGTTGTGTTTAGGTTTCCCTGGAAGTGCAACTCGGCTTTTCTTCATTTCGCCTGTGAACTTTTCGTTCCGCAAAATACACAGTCAAGTTAAGATTGGACAGAAGGGGGGGATTTGTTTTTCTTGCACCTCGCCATTCTTAAATTACGTCTGACAAGAATTCGTTGCACATGGATATAATTAACAGTCCAGTCAGTGATTTTAACCCATCATACCGATACGTAAAACGGATAGCCTATAGGTCGTAGTTCATTGACATCGAATAAAAAGGGCTTATCACGTAATGCATTCATAACTGTTCCCGGGCGAAGCCGGGGCGGGTTGCTAGTTATTTATAAAGATTAAGCATTAATATGGAAAACTATTAGATATGCTCAAGTTCATATCAGTACGTTAAGATAATAGGTCAACTGCAGGTATAAATGTTCTCCACGTGCCCCATGATCTGAGATGGGTCTATTCTCGACTTCCTCTCAGCTTTGATCTATTTCCGACTATTGTTTCTAGAACACAGGAAGACGATTAACGAACGTAAACACATTTCAACTCAACTCTACCCCACGCGACAAAGATAGATTTAAATACCGTGAAACAATTTCTTTTAAGAGGTGGAAGGACTAGATTGTTGTTTTTGTTCATTAATTTTTGGTGGTTGGGACATCTTGGCCTTCAGCCCCGTGTAGTTGGGTGTGTGTTGAACTTTTTCCATCAATTCATTCATTTTCTTCCTTTGCAAATGGAGGTAATTCCCCGGTGACAAATTGCACACAGAAAATTTCCAACAATAATATCAACCACACTTAATGTACACAAGTTTGTTGTTGTTGTTGATTCATTTAGGGGCTTTGCGACATCGTGATTATGTAGCTCCGTGTACTTCGGCGTGTGTGGAATATGTCTGATTTCTTTTTTGTCGTGTGGCCTCCTGAGAGGCCGAGTGCAGGTCTTTCCAGTCGACGCCCGTGGGCGACCTGCGCGTCGGGATGAGAGATGGAATGGATGAAGAAGAATGAAATTGGGCAAGAATGTGGAAGGAAGCGGCCGTGGTCCGTCAGAAGGTACCGTCCCAGCATTTTCCTGGTGTTGAAAATGGGAAACCAGGGAAAACCATTTCAAGGACGGCCGACGGTAGGGCTCGAACCCACGCGTCTACCGAGTCAGCAGAGAGCTTGGCCCCATAACCTAACGCTGATCTGTCGGTATTTGTCTCATATAATCTGTGCTGTTGTGAAGGCTGTATTAGTGTGTGTATTTTTAATTCAGATGAGGATTGGGAAGGAGGCGGCTGTGGCCTTAAGTTAGGAATCATCCCGGCATTCGCCTGGAGAGGAAGAGGGATACCACGCAAAACCACCACCAAGATGGCTGAGGAATCAAACTTGCATATTTCAGTTTTGCTTCACGAGGCTGAGTATACAGACATTTAATTAATTAATTAAAATATATTGTATCATATATTTCCAAATAATGTACCTTCTTTGTGAAATTAGACTAAAACAATGTAAAACAAAAATGTTCCTGTCCTAAATTGTAAACATTGAACAAGAATTCAAAATCTTTGCTGAAAACTCTTCGTTTTTTTATTCGAACCCCTTCCCAATGTGATTGATGTTTGTCTTTCCACTGTCACTGACTCTGGTTGGTTGGTTCCTTAGTTTAGGGGCTGCGACAATGCGGTCATGTAGCCCCGTGTACTTTGGGTGTGTGTAGAATTTGTCTGATAACCGGTGTTAATTGTGATGGCTGTATTAGTGTGTGTTATCTGTGATTCAGGGAGAAGGACCGCAGACGATTAATTTTTTCAATTAATTCCCACTTTTGCTACCAAATGCTACCGTCCACGACACCTAGCTGCGGACGTGGCTACTAATTGACATCGCAGTCAGTACCTGGCGGAACTAATATAGCGTTATCAAACTAACCTACAAATTTTAACTTCCACAAGTGTAGTTAGTGGAAGGTTCTTTATCGTGCCATAAATCTATGACTTCGGTCGGGTTTGAACCCGCGATCTTGGGCATAGATTGTTGTTTTTGTTCATTAATTTTTGGTGCTTGGGACATCTTGGTCATCAGCCCCGTGTAGTTGCGTGTGTGTTGAACTTTTTCCATTCATGCATTCATTCATTATATATATATATATATATATATATATATATATATATATATATATATATATCGTATGGCTTTTAGTGCCGGGAGTGTCCGAGGACATGTTTGGCTCGCCAGAGGCTGTAGCTGTTTCAAGCGGACACCCCTAGGGTGAGCTACAAGTTCCGTTCAAGTAGTTCCAACTTTCACTACCATGTTAATGACACCTAGTGGTAAACGTGGGAACTTTGATAGAGCATTAAGACGAAATCTAACCTAGAAATTTAGCTCCACACAATTTTAGTCTGTGGAAGGATCTTTTACATGCCATAAATCTATGACATGGGACCGCCGGCTTTACTTCCCCTCCGAAGGAAGGCATACTGAGGGATTTTAACGCTCTTAAAAACCCAATGACTTCGGCCGGGTTTGAACCCGCGATCTTGGGCATAGAAGCTCAGCATTACCAACTACGCCTCCGAAGCCGCTGTCACTGACTGTTATTTGGTTATTGTTTACATAAACAAGGAAGAACACTTTGTATATTTAGGCAAAAAGTAACTTTTATTGATTTCTATACATTACCGAAAATGAGCGTAACTCAACTTAAGTGATGAACTCTCATCATGTATATTATTTCGGTAGTATAGATCCCTCCTGCGGCGCTCACAAGCGACCGATCGTGACAATGAGCATTCAAATGAAAGAGAATAGACATTACCGGTGACGTATTGCTCTCTAATTTCCTAAATATCTATAATTTAAAAAAAACTTTTAAAAACTGTACGAAGTGTGCGATTTGCAGATACTGTTGTTGCAGGAATATACGCTCCATAATTGCTGTCCACTTCACATTTTGAACGCTGTGACGCCTGTTTCATGTCATTTTAACATTCGGAGGTCTTTCCTTTATCATTTTGCATGGATTTCAGGAACAGTAATTTCAACGAATCGTATAATTTCGTAATATCGCATAACCGGTGAGTGTTGCGGTGTTTGTACTCAGCACACAAATGACATTAGCAGTGACGAATTGCATTCTAATTTCATAAATATCAATTTTTGTAAGAAGTGTGCGATTTGCAAATACTGGTGCTGTCTGAAAATACGCGACATCATTGCTGTTCAGTTCGCATTTTGGCCGTAGGGACGCCTGAAACGTAAATAGTGTTCTATAATCATTTGGTTCAAATAAAACATAACAACCTTTCTCCTTAAGTCGCTCATTATAAACCTATTGGGGAAATTGTGGCTTATGAACATGCGAGATTTCTTGCACGGGTCCTCTAGTTTAAACTTATTTTCTTATCTCGTATCTATAAGTCAAGGAATCGATTGTTCAGTTAGCCGACTAATCTATTATTCGATTCATTTTAAATTATTCTATTTAACCGAATATTGTGTATTACAAGCTCTCCCAGATATCTCAACTTGCTTTGCGGTGTGTCAACACCCCACCTTTTGGCGGCCTCGATGGGTATTTGGTAGTATGCTGAGCTTCCATGCCCAAGGTCGCGGGTTCAAACCCGGCCGAAGTCATCGGGTTTTCAAGAGCGTTAATAATTCCTCAGTATGCCTTCCTTCGGAGGGGAAGTAAAGCCGGCGGTCCCATGTCATAGATTTATGGCATGATAAAGATTCATTTCTACAAAAAAGGAATCTGTTGACATCGAATATAGATTTAGGTATTAGGAAGTCATTTTTGAAAGCCTTTGTCTGGAGCGTGGCCTCTATGGAAGTGAAACTTGGACTCGAAGTTGCAGCAGAAAAGAGGAGAATTGAAGCATTTGAAATGTGGTGTTACAGGAGAATGATGAAGATCAGATGGGTAGATAGGGTTACAAACGAAGATGTATTAAGACGAGTGGGAGAGGAGAGATGTTTCTGGCGACAGCTAATGAAGAGAAGAGATAGGTTGGTAGGACACATATAAGACACCCAGGAATAGCATGCTTAGTTAGGGAAGAAAGGGTCGAGGACAAGAATTGTAGGGGTGGACCAGGGTTAGAATATGTTAAACAGATTGCCTCAGATGTAGGGTGTGGTAGCTATGTAGAGATGAAACGATTAGCTCAGGACAGGGAGGCATGGAGAGCTGCATCAAACCAGTCAAAAGACTGAAGACTCAAACAACAACAACAACAACAACAACAACAACAACAACAACAACAACAACAACAAAGAACCTTCCATAAATTACACTTGTGTGAAGTGAAATTATAGGTTAAATTTGACTAACGCTCTTAGGTTCCAACGTTCGTTGCCAGGAGCCGACTGCGGTGGCATCTAGTAACCAAGTTCAGAACTAGTTGGTCGTTGACGGTGGCGTTTGGTAGCAAAAGTTGGAACTACATGAAAATCGAATGTCTGCAGTCTTGACTCGAATTATAAACAGATAACACATTAATACTGCCATCACAATTAACACCGGTTATCAGACAGATTCTGCACACACCCAAAGTGCACGGGGCTACATGACCGCGTTGTCGCAGCCCCTAAACTGAGGAACCAACCAACACCCTACCCAACCACTTACGTAATTGTAGACCACTTAAATTAATAACGTACTTGGTGACAAATGAAATAGATGGTAACCGTGTGTGATTATTTAAACGTCTTCTTGGAAACATTATTATTCCAACAGACATCATTTAGTATGTAGCAAATGCAGGTCCATTAGTAATATAGCGTTTCAAATCAATCTCATTTACACAGAACAATCGCGTAACGAGTCAGGTTATGTCGTGCATGCATAAGGACTATTAACTTCCTGTCCAGCCCGTGCGATGGCAGCACTGACGTGCCTATTGTTGTCACGCGTAAGCTCTTTAGTTTGCTTCGTTCCAAGAAGGCTTTGCCTTTTCGCACGTGACGTTTGGACTGTGTTCAATGGAGTAGGAAAAGAGAAAGGTTGATGGACTTAAAGAGAATTCTGCCTGCGCCTGCGAATATGATTGATCGTTATAGTTAAGACCAATTCTTTCTGCTTTTTTTTAACGTTATTTTTTTCTTCTTGGTGTTATGAAAGGAACTGTAACTTTTAATATCAGGAAACTTGAAGGTTTGCGAAGCATTCTATTGTGAGATCCAAGTCGTAGGCTGGTAGTTGGAAAGTTAGTTCTAAGAAGATAATAATATTGTACAACTGCAGCGTAAAATAATAATAGTATTTCCTTTAAAACGTAGGCCGTGAAGTAAGGTGGGTTCAAAACTCATAAAAGAAATACTTCAGAAAGTTCAACGACTTGTTCGTTTTTGAATGAAGAATTTTTGTTTTTCCGTAATTTTTGTTTATATTATAATTATTAATTTTATTTAATATTTTGTTTTACTAAATTTCGGTCTTTTCAAATTTAGGCGTCCACATCTAAATTTTAAATTTCACTCCAAATTTGTATACTTAAATATGAGTTAAAAGGGGCAGATGACCTGGTAGTTCCGCCCCTTAAAACAACAATAACTAACTGTCATTACGAAAGTAGGACTTTCGCGATCATGTTGTTGTTGTTGTTGTTGTTGTTGTAAGGGGTGGAACTACGAGGTCATCTGCCCCTAAACTCTCGCGAGCATAAGCCACGGAAGCTTTCTTTACGTGAAGGCCACCTTGGCTGCCTCCGAGGAGGACCGGGTTGGATTCCCAGCTCTGCCAAGAAATTTAATTCTGGTCTGAGGGCTGGAACGGGGTACACTCATCCTCGTGGGTAAAATGAGAAGAGGCGGGTTCGATTCCTCAGCCATCTTGGAGGTGGTTTTCCGTGGTATCCCACAGGCGAGTGGCGGGATGATTCCTAATTTAAGGCCACGACCGCCTTCTTCCCAATCCTCGTCTAATTTACAAATACACACACTAATACAGCCATCACAATAACACAAGATCTCACACAAATACACGGGGCTACATGACCACGCAAAGCACCTAAATGTATCAACAACAACCCTTTACGTGAAATGTGAACCACGGTTTCACCTCGAAAAGGGGTCCAATCTGTAAAATTGTTGTTTTATCATTTTAAATGATCTTGTCGACTTCGTCGTTACGCTGGGGTCTGGCGTTACGTTACGGTGACGGGACGAAATGTACCCAGATGCACTGAGGTGTGTGACGTCATAGTACCGCTTGGTGCATGTGTTCCCCGACAATCTCTACTTCCTTAGTATAAGACAAAAATCCCCGATTCTTGGATGTCACGGGTAATCTCGAGGACCACTGGATGGATTTTGATGCGGTTTTCACCACTCTGTAAAGCATATCTCGAGGAAAGATTCCGTAGAAAATAATTTATGTATGATCAAAGGAAGCTAAGCAGTAACGATTTCAGTGAAAAAGTCGAAAACAAACTTGGCATCCGTGCGCTTCTTAAGCTTACACTGGGCAAACCGTTAAAAATATCAATATACTATGAGCGTAAGAATTGGTCAGCATGAAAATTTCTACAAAAAAGTCCGCGAGAGCATATCTTTATCTTCAATACATCGCCCACTATCAGTGTTTTTAGACTGGATGGAAGGGGCACGTCCCCGCGCGCTCTGGTGAGCGTGACGGCATCCCGCGCGCTTGACCTTGCTTTGCCCTTGGTTTGTACTTGCCGTTCGCGAGTAATTTGAAACAAGATAAGCAATTTTCTAAGATGTCAAGAGTCTTTGGCTTCGAGCGAAGCGAGAAGCTTCCAGCCTTTCTAGCATTTTTCAGCATTTGTAGCATTAAAAATGATACAAAGTCTAGTCTTTCAGACTGCCTGTCTCTTTTAATGGTTGGAACAGCGAGGTCATCTGCCCCTTTAGTTGATGTAAAAGTAAGTGTTGTTGCTTGATAGTCTTATTGTCGTTGATGTTGGTGGTGTTCACTTGTATTTGTGGCTTAGGCTTATTGTCATCAAGCCCGTGTGCTTGGGTGTGAGTTGAATTTATCTGATAACCTGTTTTGTTTTCGTGGCTAAAGTAGTGTGTGTAGCTGTAATTATTTTAGGGTGAGGGATGGGGCAGGTGGTTTGAAATAAAGTACTATCACGACATTTGTCTTTGACGGCTTCGGTGGCGTAGGCGGTAGCATGCTGAGCTTCTGTGCCGAAGGTCGCGAGTTCAAACCAGGCTGAAGACGTCGGATTTCTTAAGAGCGTTAAATTCCTTCAGTATGCCTTCCTTCGGAGGGAAGTAAAACCGGCGGTCCCATGTCATAGATTTATGGCATGATAAAGATCCTTCCACAGACTAAACTTGTGTGAAGCTAAATTGTTAGGTTAAATTTCGTCGGAACGCTCTATCAAAGTTCCAACGTTCACCACTAGGTATCATTTATATCTGGTAGTGAAAGATGGAACTACTTGAAATTGAACGGAATTTGTAGCTCACCCTAGTGGTGTCCGCTTGAAGCAGCTACAGTCTCCGGCGAGCCGAATATGTCCTCGGACACTCTCGGCACTAAAAGCCATACGATAAATAAACAACTAGTTCCGTGAAGAACTATACAGCCTATTTTCATATTGAACCCTTCAGAATAGCAGTGTTTTATGCAAGAATCTTAATCAAGGGGTCGCGCTCAGTTCATAGTGTGATGTTTACGTCCGCCAAACAACATGCTTTACTGAGGCAAGGGTCATAGGATTAAAACTATAATTAAGAAAGTAAGGAGTGATCACTTTCGTGATGTTTATAGTGCGTTTTTCTTTTGTGCCGCATTTGTCAGTTAAATGCTTTTGAGACCACCGAACGAAAACATATGTACTTATTCATTTCTGTTAACATTATAATGTTTATTACTAGTGTTTAATCTCTCTCTATATATATATCTAAGACTCTTACCTCAGCGTGTTAATAGGTCATGCGCCTCCAGCTTACGATCGCATACTGAAAAGGGTGTCGACTTGCTTGCTGCCTTCCTGTATGACTGACGTCACAGCTTGCCCTGGCCAATCATCGCCCGCCAGCTTGGCTTCCAGACGTTTCCATGATGTTATTATTTAAGTGGCGGCGTTTTGCTCTCCATCAGCATTCCTTCTTCAAACCTTCTACGGTCTTCTTCAACTAGCGAGAGGCATTCGTGCCTTCCGCCCTTCTCCGGGGCCTTCTAAACTTCAGGCCTAATCTGCATTTATGAGTGAAACTACCAGGAAACGCAACAGCAGAGAGCTTCAGCACTGAGAAAGTGCATTCTACGTTTTTACTCCAAACCGCAAGAAGCTGCATCAAATCGCAGTTCTAAATGCCATGTTATTTGGCATTCAAGAAATAGCATCAAAACCTAACGATGTTAGCCAATGTACAGCGCTGGTCGCCCTGGCGAAGTTATTTTCCTGATGCTGGACATTTCAAATTCTACTACCAAAAAATCTAGTGTTGGCCACGGCAGTCTCCGTCAGCATGCTTCTAGTCATCGCCACTAAAGATAAGTTTGTGCCTTTCTTATTATTATCTTAATCATCTTCGTTTTAAGTGTTTGCTAGCAAGTGCAAGAATATTAAATTTGTGTGTGCATCAAGCAGAATGAACTTTTGAATAATAGCACATGCCTGTGCCAACCTAAATAAAATTAATGAACATTTGAAACTGCCCCAGGCGGGCCAGCATAACT
The DNA here is from genome assembly GCA_946902985.2 of Meconema thalassinum. NCBI lineage: Eukaryota > Metazoa > Arthropoda > Insecta > Orthoptera > Tettigoniidae > Meconema > Meconema thalassinum. The sequence continues at coordinate 125,924,393 of OX336398.1, forward strand.
AATTTTTTAATTAAGGCTTTATTAATGTGTTTGCAAGTTTCACCCTAAAAATAAAAGTATTGTATTTACTCTCAATGTTCAGTCTAGTATTGAAAGAACCAGGCCGCATGTCCTTAGCCCAATCCTTTCAGTCTAATCTTCTCTCAAGGAAGTTATTTTGTCCAGGCCTTAAGCCTGATGCTGTCCTCCCGTTTATGTTGATGAATCTGGGCTGTTCTCCACATAACCATTTTGGTGCCTATAACCGGGATGCTTGTAAACATTCTGTTTAACCAAATCTTCAAATTTCTTAATGTTGGAACTAATTCAAAATTTAAATGCCATACTGAACATTGAGTGTGTTAATATTTTAAAAATTGTGTTTTCTAATCTACTTCGAAAGTTTCAGCTCGAGTGTATATGGTTGGCACTGAGAAGGGAGACAAACAGCAGGCCCGTATTTCACCGCAGGGGAAGCCGCACTCTCTTTTCTGGCAGACTGTCAACTTCTTCCGAAGCAAGGTGTTCCAGCTCACAGTATAGTCGTGAGTACACAACAAACTTTCATAATGCCGATTGACGAGAAACTCATTAATGCCAGAGCTTCTGTCAAAGGCAAGTTAACGCGTTTTCGCACTTTTCTAGATGAGCTCCCGGAAAAAGAACGTAATAGTGACATAATTTCTCAAAGACTGAAAGGTTATGAACAGGCCTTTGAAAAATATGATGAGATCCAAAGTAATATTGAGACCAAGGATCCCGACCAGCAAAGTGACCGTTGTGAGGTTGAAAATCTATATTATAAGGGGTTCGCAGACGCGAAGCAGCTTTTAAGAAGTTTAAAATTGCAGGAAAAGCAGGAGAAAATTCCTTCAGAATCTTCTTCTTTTCCTTCCCGTGTTATATTACCGAAAATAGAATTACCTAAATTTACCGGAGATGAAGCTACATGGGAACCATTTTTTGAATTATTCAATTCATTGATTCACGAAAACGATTCTCTTCCTTCAATACAGAAGTTTCATTATTTGCGTTTGTCCTTGCAAGGCAACGCACTTAAACTCATCCAAGAGCTTACGTTGACAAATGAAAATTATGAAGTAGCTTTGGCACTTCTCAGAGATCGGTTTGGGAACACTCGTTTAAAAACTCAACGTCACATACAGGGTTTATTCAATTTACCTATTGTTCAAGCTGATAATCTTGCCTCGCTTCGTAATCTGATCGATGCTGCGGAACTTCATATTCGTGCGCTTGCAAATTTGGACCAACCAGTTGACCATTGGGATCTATTTTTGATTCATCTTATTTCTGTTAAATTAGACACTAAAACTTTAAAAGATTGGGAAGCAGCTCTGTCGCAACATTCATTGTGTACCTATGAAGTTATTATTAAATTCTTAAAGGCGAAATGCCAAATTCTCTCTGCTGTAGCCAGTCAAAAGAGTAGCGCTACCTTCAAACCTCCCTCTAATAGTAAGGACATCAGCCCCACTCAGAGAGTACTAAGGTCACATGTCTTTTCTACCAATATTCGGTCTTCCAATCAAGCACAAGCTTGTGTTTTGTGTCAACAACCACATAACTTGTACCAATGCGCTCAATTCAAATCTTTATCTGTGGATGAAAGACGCAAATTAATTACCACCCACAAGCACTGCTTTAATTGCCTATCAGCGACACATATGATAAGCAATTGTCGTTCTGAACGGTTATGTTTTCACTGTAAAGCAAAGCATCATACTCTCCTGCATAGGCATGAAAGATCGCGGTCATCAGCAACCAATAGTTCATCCGCTAAATCTCATTCTGAGACTTTGCCGAATAACGCTCAGTCTTTTACTCAAAGCTCTGTTTCGTTCAGTAAAACTCAAGTTTTATTGTCCACTGTCCAAATTCTAGTGAAGAATGTTCACGGAAAATGGGTTTCTGTAAGGGGATTGTTAGATAATGCTGCAACTAACAATTTTATCAGTGAATCGCTAGTTCGCAAGTTAGGTCTACAAATATGCCCTACTTCTATAGAAGTTACAGGAATTAATGGTTCCAAATCGCAATCTCTGAGTTATGCTAAAGTGGATGTAAAAGATTCCAATAATCTTGGCATTCATTTAAATTTAGATTTTTTAATTATAAATTCCATAGGTAATGACACCCCCATTACTTCTTTTCAAGTCCAGGGTTGGAATATTCCGCATCATTTGCAACTTGCAGATCCGAATTTCAACAGAGCTTCATCTGTAGAAATTCTTTTAAGTGCCAGCATTTTTTGGCAATGTTTACATCCGGAAAAGGTTAAAGTTGCCCGTGATGTTTTCTTTCGTAGAACTGATTTTGGTTGGATTGCCACTGGGCAAATATACCGCAACCCCGTTCAACAAAAATCTCATTGTTATTTTGTTGGTGCTGATTTAAATCAAGAATTAATTAAGTTCTGGGACATTGAGGATATTCAAGTCACCTCACCTCATTCTCTCAATAATGAGATCTGTGAAACACACTACGTAGAAACCACTGTTCGCACTACTGAAGGCAGATTCGTGGTTACTCTTCCTCGCATTTTTAACCCCCCTGTTATTACAGAATCACATTCCAGAGCTCTCAAAGCTTTATTCGCAATTGAAAATCGCTTTAAAAAAGATGCTCTCTTAAAAGCTCAGTATACTTCCTTCATGGAAGAATACGAATCAGCGAATCACATGGAAGTCGTTGCAAAATCTGAAGAAATTAGTAATCCTCCTAAAGAAATAGTATATCTTAATCATCATCCGGTTTGGAAAAATTCTTCCACCCGAGAACAGATAAGAGTGGTTTTTAATGGGTCATCTCCAGATGCTAATGGTGTTTCTCTCAATGACACTCTGCATTCTGGACCCGCTATTCAGACAGATCTTACTTCAGTTTTACTTAACTTTCGTCTATTCCCCATTGCTGTCCTTGCTGACATCAAGCAAATGTATAGGCAAATTCTAGTAAATTCAGAACAACGTGATTTGCAAAGAATTTTGTGGCGAGACGACAATGCAAAACCTATAAAAATATTTCGTTTAAGAACAGTGACATACGGTCTTAAGCCGTCTGCCTTTCTCGCAATACGATCTCTTCACATGTTGGCCGAACAAGATGGTCATCTTTTTCATCCTCTAGCTTCTGAAGTTTTGAAAACTGCATTTTATGTAGATGATTTTCTGTATTCCTTTCCTAGTATCTCTGACGCACTTCTTGTTTGTGAGGATTTAAACTCTCTTCTTTCTGGCGGTGGGTTTACCCTTCATAAGTGGAACTCGAACTCAACCGAATTTTTATCTAACTTTTCACAAGTAATTCCTGTTGACAAATGTGTTGCGCTTCCTACTGAGGAATCAGCTATTAAAACCTTGGGTGTTTTTTGGTCTCCTTCTTCAGATACCTTTTGCTATCAGGTACACTTATCTGAGTTTCACCCTCAAACGAAAAGGCAATTATTATCAGAAATAGCAAAAGTTTTTGATCCCTTGCAGTACATTGCTCCGGTGGTTATTACTGCAAAAATTTTCTTACAAAAACTTTGGTCATTGAAAGTTGGTTGGGATGAGGAGGTACCCTCCCCCCTTTTGGATGAGTGGTTGAAATACCGCAAGAGTTTGTTAGATCTTTCTCAAATTTCTATTCCCCGCACTTTAATTTCGGACCTTTCATGTCAGTATTTCGATTTGCACGTATTTGCAGATAGTTCTGAAAAGGCATACGGTTGTTGCGCCTACTTAGTAGGCCGCTCTTCCAATACTTTACCCGGATTTTCCAATTTAATTTGCGCAAAATCAAAGGTAGCCCCACTCAAATCCATATCTTTGCCTAGATTGGAATTATGTTCTGCTGTAATGGCTGTGGAATTAGCCAGTAAATTAAAAATCAGTTTAAATTTGAAATTTTCGAGCACATGGTTTTGGAGTGATTCTTCCATCGTGTTAGCTTGGCTTTCAAAACCTTCTTCACATTGGACCACTTTTGTGGCTAATCGCGTGTCTAAAATACAAGAGTTCTCTCATTTTGACCAATGGAATCATGTTCCGGGAAAAGAAAACCCCGCTGATATAATTTCACGTGGCTGCTTGCCCAAGAAATTAATTTCTCTTAAATTATACTGGAATGGTCCGGCGTGGCTCAGTCAGGATTTCTCTTGTTGGCCTCGTTCATCTAATCCACTCGCAGAAGATGTTCCTGATGCTCGCATTGTTACCGCTTCCCTTTTTCTAACTTCTATTGCTACTAGTCTTTTTCAGCGTTACTCTTCATTTAATAAATTAATTCGTGTGGTAGCATATTTATTTCGATGGAAATTTCTTGTTCTTGATCAGCCTGTGAAACCGCAACCCTTTCTCACTAAAATGGAATTGGAATTTGCTACTCGTAGAATCTTGTTTCTCATGCAACAAGAAGTATTCTTTCTTGAGTATCAGACGCTTTTAAGCAAAAAAACTTTACCAAAGTCTAGTAGGCTGTTACCTCTCACCCCTTTTTTGGACCAAGATGGATTAATAAGAGTGGGGGGTAGGCTAGAATATTCTAGTTACTCAGATGAGAAAAAACATCCCATTATTCTCCCTTCTAGACATCCTATTACTACTCTTATCGTAAAGAAATTTCATTATCAGAATTTGCACGCTGGCACCCGCACTTTGCTTTGTTTAATTCGCGAGAAATATTGGCTCATTAACGGTGTTCATGAAGTTTCTTCTGTTATTCGGAAATGTATACCTTGTTTCAAATCTAAGCCCCCGCCAATCACGCAAATTATGGGAAACTTGCCATATTTTCGTTCCGAACCTAGTAAGCCTTTCGCCCTAACGGGTATCGATTATGCCGGTCCTTATGTCTATCAAGTTAATTCCCCTTTATCTAAGCGAAAGTTGTTAGGTAAACTTTATATTTCTTTATTTGTGTGCATGGTGACAGGAGCCATTCACCTTGAGTTGGTTACAAGTGCTTCTACTCCTTATTTTATAGCAGCCTTTTCTAGATTTGCCGCTAGAAGGGGTGTTCCCTCCGAGGTTTTTTCAGATAACGCAAAAATTTTTGTTAGTACTTTTGATCTTTGGAAAACTGCGCTTACCTCCCCTTCTGCTAAGGAACAGTTTTCTAATTTTTCGCATGCTAAGGGATTCAAATGGCATTTCACTCCCCCATACGCCCCCCATCATGGTGGTCGTTGGGAATCTTGCATAAAGCTCACGAAGAGACAGCTGAAGAAAACCCTTGGTTCAGCCATCCTTTCCTATGAGGAATTCAATTCTTTAATTATTCAGGTTGAGGGTATTGTAAATTCTAGGCCGCTCACGCCGTTGTCTAATGATCCTAAGGATCTTCTTCCCTTAACACCTGGTCATTTTTTAATAGGCTGTTCTTTAGCTTCTACGCCTCCTTTGCTGAGTCGACGCTGTGATCTCGGGTTGCCTATTTTCTGGAGGAAGTTAGACTCTTTGCGAAACTCCTTTTGGCGCCGTTGGAAGCTGGAGTATCTCGGCTCACTTAACAGAAGAGAGAAGTGGCGGCTTTCCCAGCCTGATGTGCGAGTGGGAGATATGGTTCTTTTGCGAGATCCAAGTCCCCCTCTCGTATGGAATATTGGTAGGGTAACTCACTGCCATTTGGGTCGGGATAATCATGTGAGAGTTGTAGATGTTCTCACTAGTAAGGGTGTCTATACTAGACCAATTTCTATGGTTGCTATCTTGCCTGTTGAGGCTTAGTGTCATCTTCTTTATTGTTGTTCACGTTTTTGTAACTGATTCTTTGATTGTTTTCTTTCGGGGGTCTCGGAGCATGATCACTTTCGTGATGTTTATAGTGCGTTTTTCTTTTGTGCCGCATTTGTCAGTTAAATGCTTTTGAGACCACCGAACGAAAACATATGTACTTATTCATTTCTGTTAACATTATAATGTTTATTACTAGTGTTTAATCTCTCTCTATATATATATCTAAGACTCTTACCTCAGCGTGTTAATAGGTCATGCGCCTCCAGCTTACGATCGCATACTGAAAAGGGTGTCGACTTGCTTGCTGCCTTCCTGTATGACTGACGTCACAGCTTGCCCTGGCCAATCATCGCCCGCCAGCTTGGCTTCCAGACGTTTCCATGATGTTATTATTTAAGTGGCGGCGTTTTGCTCTCCATCAGCATTCCTTCTTCAAACCTTCTACGGTCTTCTTCAACTAGCGAGAGGCATTCGTGCCTTCCGCCCTTCTCCGGGGCCTTCTAAACTTCAGGCCTAATCTGCATTTATGAGTGAAACTACCAGGAAACGCAACAGCAGAGAGCTTCAGCACTGAGAAAGTGCATTCTACGTTTTTACTCCAAACCACAAGAAGCTGCATCAAATCGCAGTTCTAAATGCCATGTTATTTGGCATTCAAGAAATAGCATCAAAACCTAACGATGTTAGCCAATGTACAGCGCTGGTCGCCCTGGCGAAGTTATTTTCCTGATGCTGGACATTTCAAATTCTACTACCAAAAAATCTAGTGTTGGCCACGGCAGTCTCCGTCAGCATGCTTCTAGTCATCGCCACTAAAGATAAGTTTGTGCCTTTCTTATTATTATCTTAATCATCTTCGTTTTAAGTGTTTGCTAGCAAGTGCAAGAATATTAAATTTGTGTGTGCATCAAGCAGAATGAACTTTTGAATAATAGCACATGCCTGTGCCAACCTAAATAAAATTAATGAACATTTGAAACTGCCCCAGGCGGGCCAGCATAACTAATTTTTTAATTAAGGCTTTATTAATGTGTTTGCAAGTTTCACCCTAAAAATAAAAGTATTGTATTTACTCTCAATGTTCAGTCTAGTATTGAAAGAACCAGGCCGCATTTCCTTAGCCCAATCCTTTCAGTCTAATCTTCTCTCAAGGAAGTTATTTTGTCCAGGCCTTAAGCCTGATGCTGTCCTCCCGTTTATGTTGATGAATCTGGGCTGTTCTCCACATAACCAAGGAGACAAGACGTAAGATAACAACATGATTTAAAAACTAATTGTGCATAAAAGAAAATAAACAAACAATAATAAAAACATATCCTCCCTGAATCTTTCCCTGACAGGAATATCTAACACTTTGAGGAGTCAGACGGATCTCCCCCTTTATAATAAAATTGTGGATCCTAGTTCCACTACCTTGCATTTGAGTTTTATGTGCGCGTGATGACTAACTACGAGAAAATGAGTACTTGGATGACTGTTCGTTTACAACGGGATAACAGCCACGGTGCTCACGAACAATCATCACGTAAATCAACGTTTATGGATATGGGCATGACATTAATAAAAACCTTAAAAACTCTAATGCTGACACACACACTACAAATCTATTATTTACAGGAATCTCTCTGAGACCCTCATTAGCGCGATGACGCACTTAACAACATGAGCTACCAACTGGCCAATTGCTCAATACACACAAGGAAGGACAGCATTGCACATGACTCACGGGTCACAGAAAAAGGAAAATAAACATGGAATAAACCAACAACAACAAAAGCCTGACCGGCTAAGATTACTTTATATGAACAAATCTGCATGTTAAGGTAACGCTTCGGAGATTATCGTGATTCGTAGGCAACTCCCATTTATTTCAACAATTTTTACCATTGATCAGTTCTTATCTGTAATTCAAGTAATTAGGGAGCCAACGAGCACTCCTCGCTAATGACCATGCTTGCACGTTCAGACAGCCTTGTGAAACATCTCCCCCTTTCCTCAAATACTTGTCGTGTCCCACTCCAGTGTATATAAATAGCTGACCAGCTGTTCCGTTCTCTCAAGGAATCAACAGCAACAAAATCTCATCCAACTCAACATATGGTCAGACATAATCACATATCCACAATTGCCCTCGCAAGGATACAATATGGACCTGGTACCAAGCTGACAGAAATCAGTCTATGCTGAAATTCCCGCTTGTAATACCACAAAAAATTCACACATACACACATCTGGGACTGACATGACGCTTTTCACACAGGTCTGCTGAATAGGTGCTCGCAAACATTAAACACAATATTTAAAACCTACGATAGAGCTGATTACTCTTCGTCACAAATTACATTGCTCCAACGGCAATAGTCACACTGAATCTGATCAATAATAAATCTTAAACAATTTTAATTAGCCTCCAGTCTACTGTATAATTACATTAATTCAGTCCTACTTCTGAAACACAACAGATCTCCGAGAGACGTTTTTAACCGCATTGCGTAACATATGCAAACACGGCCGTTCACATAGCTACGTTAGTTAACACAACACAAAAACAAGAACCTTCCACTAACAACATTCGTGCGAGCTGCTTCCATACAAAAGTGTGTCAGACCAAAACTAAATATATTACGTTAATCACACAAGCAAAGTATTTACAAAAAATATGTCCCATAAACCATAAGTTAATTTATCAAATAATAAAGAATATTATTTTGTACTCATCTCTCTTGTAGTCACCGTCAAAGAACGTCCGCTGCCATCTCCCAACTGAATGGTTCTTATCTCATCTCAGCCATCTGGACGGAGTGTTGAGAATTCCAAACTTCTTCTGAAGTAGTCGATGTCATCTCTGGCGCTGATTCAAAAATTATATTACTATACACTTGATATCTGACTACTAAATTCGCCGTTCAGGTACTACTTTCCCTGTAACAGTTCGCTGGCGAATTATCGACGATACTGCCCCTACAAATATAGTACTGTGACTATCTATCACTGAATTTAACACTTTACAATAATTTCTGTGTCCTTATGACACGCAAAGTAATAACTGACTACGTCCGTAGACGCACAGAAGTAATAATCAACCTGTGTCCACGACACACAAATACAAGTCTACGTCTGTAGACGCACAGAGTAATAAAAAGCTTACGTCCTCAGACGAACAGAATAGAAGTCAATGTCTTGGCTCTTCATGCCACTTATAAATGAACTGGCCCTAGGTCTCGATGGGGGGGGGGGGAATTTATGTAAAAATTTCTCGAAATAATTGTGGTACAGGAATGAAATAAATATCACTGAACTCGTAACATTGCACAGGTCAAGAATATGCCCATTAATCCTAGAATCGATCGTAGAGATTTTGTCTAGGCGATTTCCCGCGTGAACGCTAGCCGAGCGTGCCCACGCTAGACCTGCCGCGTTAAATAGGCATTCTTCTCTCATTGGTTCTCACATTTTCTGTAATTTGGCGGTTTATAGCAGATCTTGGCGTCGTAGGAGTGTCTAGCATGCTCATCAGCCACTCACGTTACTGCATCATATTTCTTCTAGGCGCGAATATTACAATGAACATACCAGCAGCATGTCTCACTGCGCGTCGCTTCTATTTGAGGCGGCCCACACCTGTCCTTCTGACACATCGCTATGCTATTTCCTTTCACAGCTAAAGTATTTAGCCTATTGTCAATCTGCTTCAGGTATGTCCCCGCTGTCTCCAACCAATGCTTGAAATTTCCTCATCTCCGTCTGGCTACTTTCATGATGCTGGTGGAAATATTTATTAATTGGAGAAATAAAACATAGAATCATTTATCCAACAGAGGATAAAGGGTTCACAACTCTCCCACTCACAAAATTTCGAACTTTGGAATAAAGTCGACAATTTTTAAAAGACTTCCGTAGCCAATTTGTTTTATTTCGGAATCACCCCTTTTTTTTACTTGGTCTAGTCGCTCCTGTCTTGAAAGGCATTTACTCGTTTTCATTTCCTGCTTGTATCTCCCCTCTCAGTCTGCCTGCATGACCCGCTGATGCCTGAGGCAACACTCTGCTCGCCTCGTTAATGTTTGTCAACACCAACTCTACTTCCTCCTTCCTGTGCCGTACTCAACTGCTCCTCGTGCACTTTGTTGATAGTAGGACGTCCATATATTCAAACTGCATCATTATTTCGGCGCTCCCATGGTTCGCTTCTACGATACTTTTTAGGTTGGCAGCGTTGTAGACTGACATTGTTCCTGTACTCAATCCTTTCACTCTGTATCTCACGTAACTCCTCCAAGAATTCCCGGTCCTTCGGCGTTAACTCCAAGTGTTGTACCATCGCTGTTTCTTCATTATCAGGCTCTGGGTTCCTGCTGAGTGCATCCGGTATCACGTTCATCTTCCCTGGGCAATGTTCAATCTCAATGCTGAACTGCTGAATATATATAGACCAACGTGTCACACGTTCGCTTGCCATCGACGTCTTAAACAAGAATGTTAGTGCCTTGTGATCGGTCCTGACAACAATAGGGTAGCCGTAAATTATTCGTTTCCATTGTTGTAGCGCATGAAGTAAGGCCAACAGCTCTAGTTCCGTTACCGTATAATTGCGCTCGTGCTTACGCAATTTTCGGCTGACAAATGCCAAATATGTTTTGTGCTGCAGGTTAGCTGGATCCTCTTGGTAAAGCATAGCACCTATACCAATTAGTGAAGCATCCGCTTGGATTATAAATTTGTGCTTGAAATATGGATATCCTAATTTAATGCAATTTTCCAATAGCTGCTTTGTTGCTTGGAATGCCTTCTCACACTCCGCATTCCATAACCATTTATTATTCTTCTTTAGCATTTCCTGCATGGGAGCGACAATCTCCGTGTAACCTGGACAGTTTTCCTTAAAGAATCCCGTTACGCCTAAGAAAGCCCGAATGTGCTTGACTCTCGTTGGTGTAGGAAAATTCTTTATCGCTTCGATCTTAGCGGGATTTGGCTTCACTCCCTCCTTGTCAATGATGTGACCCAAATATAAGATCTCGCTCTTGAAGAAATGCGATTTCTTCAGATTTACTTTGAAATTAGATGCATTCAGGTTGCCTAATACTTTATCTAAATTTTCCATGTGAGTTTCAATGTTGTCGGATGCCAGCAAAATGTCATCAATGTAGCGTACCGTCATCTCCTTAACTTCCTCGGTTAAATTCCGGTCCAGGGCTCGGATTAAAGCACAGCCCGCTGTTTTGACTCCAAAGGGCATTCGAACGAAGCAAAACGTCTGGTTATCAAATAAGAAGCCAGTTAGAAGCTGTGACTTCTCATCCAATTCAATATGGTGGAACGAGCTCGTCAGGTCAACTGATGAATAAATGCTCTTGTTTTTAAAGCCTTTTAGTACGTCTCTGATGATTGGCGCTCTGTCATACTCAGGAAAAATGAGTCTCGTGTTGAGATTTCTGGCATCTAAACAAAGTCTAATAGATCCATTTGGTTTTGTGACTGCCAAAATCGCATTTAGATAAGTTGTCGGTGTCTTCCTTATCACTTCAGCTTGTAACATCTCATCTATAATGACCTTAACTTGACCACGATATTTTTCAGGAATTGGGTACAATCTGCTTTTGAAAGGTGACCAATCCTCGACTTGCATTGAATATTTGAAATTTAATATTTTCCCAGGTACTTTATCAAATACTGTTTTGTGCTTCCTTAAAATCTCTTCCAATTGCTTTCTGTGTTCACCCCCAAGTTGAATGTCATTGAGCCGCTCCTGTAGTAACTCTTCAAATTGTGCATCGCTGTTATCTCCTTCCGTTAATAAAGACCATATCTCCTGGGATTCACTCTCCTCATCTAGTTCCACAACAGCTCCTTCTATGATGTTATCTTCTGCCTTTCGTACCTCCTCTTCCGTCTCTTCCGATATTGCTTCCAATGCCCAAGAATTTACATCTCTTCCGGTAGTGATTTCATCCATATGCAATCCCACATTTTTCAGCTGATCATACTCTCTAAAACTGACAGTATTCTTGTGCAAATCTATCACTGCTTGATAGTCACAAATGAAATTTGCACCAAGAATTATATTGAAATTCATCTTTGCCATGATAATGAATGTTTGCCCAAAAGTGTGTTCCAATATGTTTAGCTCTAAGTATGCCTGACGTTTACAAGTGACGGTGCGTTCAGGAATAACACCCCTCACTTTGAGCTGTGGTACCGGAATTACAGGAATATTCTGACTCCGTCCCAACTCTCGAACCAAGGCCTCCGATACCAGACTGATCTGTGACCCCGTATCCAATAAACATCTTATATTAATTCCACCAATCCTTGCGTAAATAATGGGTAACTGCCTAATTTCATCGTTCCGTGGTTTCACCGTCTCCTCCAGGCAGTCTTCTGGCAAAGCAATCCATTCTTGTATGTTCGCTACTATCCATCCATCTTCAACTTCCGACTGTTGTGTTTGTAGCCTGTCTCCTTTATCCAAATTTAACATTTTTTTTTAGCTCCATTGCGACTCCCATCATCCTTCTGTCGCTCATGTCCTTGATATCCCTCTTGTCTCAGTAGACTTCCAGCTTCCTCAGTATATGTATCAGGATTCTTCATGTTCCCAATGGCCTTTTCCATCTTCCTAGCTCTCCACCTTGACTAGCGTGTAATTCCTCTAGGTAATTTTGTGATTGAGCGTGCCTATCATCCCAGTCATTTCGATAATTTCGTGGCTCTCCTTGATTTTAGTCTCTTCCTCCTTTCCATCTTTGATTAGCATTGTAATCACCGTATCTTCCATAAGGCCTGTCATTTCTTCGATTTTCACGCCATTGCTGATATCCTCTCTGTTGGTATCTATTGTTGCCTTGGTATGACCTATTGTTGTAGTGATTTTCGTTACGCTGATATGGTCTGTTTTCTCCTTCTTCCTGGTTTCGCCTAGGTGTGGAAGTGCTTGTATTAGTGCCCTGCGTTTTGGTGTTTGCCTGTTTTGGTTTTATGACCTCTGTAGTATTGACTAACTCCAGCTGTCTTCCTCCTCTAGAATGACTATGAGATGTAGTCTCATCTATTTGCCGTAGTATCTGCTCTGCATGTAGGGCCGTACTAACGTTCGCTGCGACTAGTACTTGTTGTACGTTGACTGGCATTTGTCTCGCTATAGTCATCACCAGATCTGCTTCATTTAAAGGGTAATCAAGGTCGCGAAATTTTAACATTTGCATGTTAAAGAAATCTGAGTATTTTGTTTGCTGGGTGGTTTGGTACTTCCTAGAATAAAGCTCCATCCTTAGACTCTGTTGTGTTGCGGGCGACCAATATTTGCGCAGAAACGCTAAGTTGAAATCTGACATGTTTCCAAATGTATATTTGAAGCTTAAAAACCATGTGAGGACATTTCCTGACAAAAATCTCTCCATCATCCTCAATCTACGTGCTTCAGGTACCCCAGTGTCATTGAAATGGTCTTCCATCTCTTTGATAAAGGCTTTAGGTGTCACCCATGAATTTTCCGTGTACTTCTGCGGTTTGTAGTCGTTTGAGCGAATTACTTGAATAAGTTGTGTGGGCTGATGACCGTCTTGTGGTGTCGAGCTCCTATCGATATTCTTACGAAATCCTTCCGTGTTTGTTGTTAATGGGCTCTCCGCTTGAGTCTGACTTCCTGCTGTGCTGACCTCGGGGCTATTTGAGTCATCCTGCTTGTCTTTCAATGTTCCCGTTCTAAATATAGATGATTGTTCTAATGACCGCAGTTTGGCTTTAATGATCCTGTCCGTCTCCTCTTTAAGTTTATTCTTCATTTCTTGCTCCAATGCTTGAATACGAGTGTGATTTTCGCCTACTGTTTTAAGAATGGTGGATCTTTCCTCTTTAGAATCGATATTCATTTTCTTCCAATCTTTCCTTATCTGCTCTTTAATCGTGCTTACTTGCCCTTCGATCTGGCTTTTTGTGTCATCCTGATTACTTTCTATCTGGCTCAGCCTTTCGTCTAATGTACTCTTAAATTGCTCTTGCTTCGCTTCTAGGCTTTTCCATTGTTCCGCTGAATTTATCTCGAGACGGTCCATATCTTTAATTATGCCGGATATGTTTTCATCTACTGCTGATAATTGTTGTTGAATGACCCTGCCGCTTTTCTCCATCTCCTTAAATCGTCCTTCCAACTTATCCTGAGCTATTTTGACCTCGCTTGTATTCATTGTGCATGCTATTTCAATTTGCTCTAATTTAGCTAACACCGTTTCATCCAGAATGCTAAGTTTTTGATCAAAAATACCTTCCATTTTTTTAATCTGCTCTTATTGTTTCTCATTATTTTTGCTAACATCTAGGGCCAGTAATACCATCTGTTGATTTGTGTGATCTTTCATCTCTGCGGTTAGCGTCTCTAACTGTGAATTGATAGTGTCATTAATTTCACTCTTTAATAACCTAGCTTGTTCCGCCTGATATTCATTTTGTTCAATTCTACTGTTATTTAATTGTGTCCGCAATGATTCACTTTGTTCTGACAATTTGTTTATCGACTCACTTTGTTCTAACATAGTATTGTTTATTGCTTCGCTTTGTTCTGATAATTTTGTATTTAATTGTTCACTTTGTTCCGCTAATTTCGTGTTTAACAATTCCTGTGTTCTCCTAGCTGCACTCTCAATGATCTCCTGGATCTGTTCCACCGTTGCCATGTTATACACTTTATATGAGGCATTAGGGAAATGGCATAAATCAATGCCCTCTGACACACACATAAAATCCAATGCACATTTACTTTCTTTATCCAACTCAGTTCATTAATTTTTACATTTACTCCCACTAGTCAATTGCATCTCTGAGTGGTTCTAGTTTTACTCAATTTAATTTTAAACCCAAGCACATATTTAGTCATTAAATTGTTATCCTAATCTGATATTAACACTGACTAATTAACAAAGTATTAATTGTCATTTAGGCTACAGCCTCCTAATATTTCCGTGAGTTTGACTTTCTACACAAATCTAGTTTTAAACTTTAATCATTGGGCGCCCGGTATCACATATTAATTACTTTAATTTAAAAGACAAAAACGTGAACCGTATTTTACTTTGCAAACTCCTGATTTTAATTTATTTTTCACACATTTGGCGGTATCCACTTCGCCTCACTTACTTTTAATAAAATATCACTTCCCGGTGATTAAATACTGTCATATCTGCCTGCACTTGCGGCATGCCAGTTTTACTCAAATGCGCCAATATTGACATGTGTAATCTCTCCGCTGTTACACCACAGTGAATGGCCCCACGCTTGGCCGCGCCAGTTTTAACCTATGAACCCTTCAGAATAGCAGTGTTTTATGCAAGAATCTTGATCAAGGGGTCGCGCTCAGTTCATAGTGTGATGTTTACGTCCGCCAAACAACATGCTTTACTGAGGCAAGGGTCATAGGATTAAAACTATAATTAAGAAAGTAAGGAGACAAGACGTAAGATAACAACATGATTTAAAAACTAATTGTGCATAAAAGAAAATAAACAAACAATAATAAAAACATATCCTTCCTGAATCTTTCCCTGACAGGAATATCTAACACTTTGAGGAGTCAGACGGATCTCCCCCTTTATAATAAAATTGTGGATCCTAGTTCCACTACCTTGCATTTGAGTTTTATGTGCGCGTGATGACTAACTACGAGAAAATGAGTACTTGGATGACCGTTCGTTTACAACGGGATAACAGCCACGGTGCTCACGAACAATCATCACGTAAATCAACGTTTATGGATATGGGCATGACATTAATAAAAACCTTAAAAACTCTAATGCTGACACACACACTACAAATCTATTATTTACAGGAATCTCTCTGAGACCCTCATTAGCGCGATGACGCACTTAACAACATGAGCTACCAACTGGCCAATTGCTCAATACACACAAAGAAAGACAGCATTGCACATGACTCACGGGTCACAGAAAAAGGAAAATAAACATGGAATAAACCAACAACAACAAAAGCCTGACCGGCTAAGATTACTTTATATGAACAAATCTGCATGTTAAGGTAACGCTTCGGAGATTATCGTGATTCGTAGGCAACTCCCATTTATTTCAACAATTTTTACCATTGATCAGTTCTTATCTGTAATTCAAGTAATTAGGGAGCCAACGAGCACTCCTCGCTAATGACCATGCTTGCACGTTCAGACAGCCTTGTGAAACATCTCCCCCTTTCCTCAAATACTTGTCGTGTCCCACTCCAGTGTATATAAATAGCTGACCAGCTGTTCCGTTCTCTCAAGGAATCAACAGCAACAAAATCTCATCCAACTCAACATATGGTCAGACATAATCACATATCCACAATTGCCCTCGCAAGGATACAATATGGACCTGGTACCAAGCTGACAGAAATCAGTCTATGCTGAAATTCCCGCTTGTAATACCACAAAAAATTCACACATACACACATCTGGGACTGACATGACGCTTTTCACACAGGTCTGCTGAATAGGTGCTCGCAAACATTAAACACAATATTTAAAACCTACGATAGAGCTGATTACTCTTCGTCACAAATTACATTGCTCCAACGGCAATAGTCACACTGAATCTGATCAATAATAAATCTTAAACAATTTTAATTAGCCTCCAGTCTACTGTATAATTACATTAATTCAGTCCTACTTCTGAAACACAACAGATCTCCGAGAGACGTTTTTAACCGCATTGCGTAACATATGCAAACACGGCCGTTCACATAGCTACGTTAGTTAACACAACACAAAAACAAGAACCTTCCACTAACAACATTCGTGCGAGCTGCTTCCATACAAAAGTGTGTCAGACCAAAACTAAATATATTACGTTAATCACACAAGCAAAGTATTTACAAAAAATATGTCCCATAAACCATAAGTTAATTTATCAAATAATAAAGAATATTATTTTGTACTCATCTCTCTTGTAGTCACCGTCAAAGAACGTCCGCTGCCATCTCCCAACTGAATGGTTCTTATCTCATCTCAGCCATCTGGACGGAGTGTTGAGAATTCCAAACTTCTTCTGAAGTAGTCGATGTCATCTCTGGCGCTGATTCAAAAATTATATTACTATACACTTGATATCTGACTACTAAATTCGCCGTTCAGGTACTACTTTCCCTGTAACAGTTCGCTGGCGAATTATCGACGATACTGCCCCTACAAATATAGTACTGTGACTATCTATCACTGAATTTAACACTTTACAATAATTTCTGTGTCCTTATGACACGCAAAGTAATAACTGACTACGTCCGTAGACGCACAGAAGTAATAATCAACCTGTGTCCACGACACACAAATACAAGTCTACGTCTGTAGACGCACAGAGTAATAAAAAGCTTACGTCCTCAGACGAACAGAATAGAAGTCAATGTCTTGGCTCTTCATGCCACTTATAAATGAACTGGCCCTAGGTCTCGATGGGGGGGGGGGGGAATTTATGTAAAAATTTCTCGAAATAATTGTGGTACAGGAATGAAATAAATATCACTGAACTCGTAACATTGCACAGGTCAAGAATATGCCCATTAATCCTAGAATCGATCGTAGAGATTTTGTCTAGGCGATTTCCCGCGTGAACGCTAGCCGAGCGTGCCCACGCTAGACCTGCCGCGTTAAATAGGCATTCTTCTCTCATTGGTTCTCACATTTTCTGTAATTTGGCGGTTTATAGCAGATCTTGGCGTCGTAGGAGTGTCTAGCATGCTCATCAGCCACTCACGTTACTGCATCATATTTCTTCTAGGCGCGAATATTACAATGAACATACCAGCAGCATGTCTCACTGCGCGTCGCTTCTATTTGAGGCGGCCCACACCTGTCCTTCTGACACATCGCTATGCTATTTCCTTTCACAGCTAAAGTATTTAGCCTATTGTCAATCTGCTTCAGGTATGTCCCCGCTGTCTCCAACCAATGCTTGAAATTTCCTCATCTCCGTCTGGCTACTTTCATGATGCTGGTGGAAATATTTATTAATTGGAGAAATAAAACATAGAATCATTTATCCAACAGAGGATAAAGGGTTCAATATATCCTGCTCATGTTAATTGCCTCTTTCAACATACAAAATTTCAGTTTAATTGCTGTAACAGATTCGTAGATATTGAGAACCGTCTAAATATTTCAGATGGTCGCCATGTTGGATTTTTATTTTTGTAGTATTACATTAAGATTATTGTGTACGTGTGGTATTCAAACTTCAATCGCATGATTAGAACACAAGAAGTAAAAACGAGGTTTTAAAATTACGCACAGCAGCCATCTTGTGATTATGCAAACAATTGAAATAAATTAGATGCCAATGGATCAACATTTGTACAAGCATTTAACGTGCAACGTTTCACGGCACTCGGATAGTTAATTCGCGAGAAACGTCCACTTAAATATTTATACTTCGCGTCGCCGCCATGTTGGATTTGTGCTCACCAAGTTACTGAAAGTCCTATAGGTGAACATATGTTCATAGTCTCTATGAACATAAAAAATTCAGTTTGGATGCTGTAAAAGATTCATAGATATTGAGAACCGTCTAAATATTTCAGAAGCTCGCCATTTAGGATTGTTATATGTATAGGCCATGGAGTTATGTACCATTCAAGGACAATTATTGCCTAGGTTCATTATTCAAACTTTCACTTCGATCGCATGATTACTACACAAGAAATAAAAACTTAATTTTAAAATTTCGCACAGCCGCCATCTTGAGGTTATGTAAACAATTGAATTAAATTAGATGGCAGTGCATTACAATCTGCAAAATCATTTACTGTACCACATTTCACTGCGCTCAAAGAGTTAAATCACGAGAAAAGTCTATTAAAATATTTCAAATTCGCTTGGTCGCCATGTTCGTTTTGTACTTTATAGGTTTATGAAATATACATAGGTAAACTTGTATCAGTGCCCTTTATCACCGTACAAAATTGCAGGGTTATATCTGTAATAGTTTCAGAGATATAGAATGTCAGTGAAATATTTCGCACGGCCGCCATTTTGAGCTTATGTAAACAATTGAACTAAATTAGACTCCAGTGCATTACAATGTGTATAAACATTTGCTGTACCAAGTTTCATTACGTTTGGATAGTTAAATCGCGAGAAAAGTCTATTTAAAAGTTTCAATTTCGCTTGGCCGGCATGTTGGTTTTGTAGTCACCAGGTTTTTGAACGTCTCATAGGTGAACTTCTAGTAGTGCCCTTTATCACCATACACAATTTCAGGGCGATATCGGTAATAGTTTCGGAGATATTGAATGCTAGTGAAATATTTCGCACAGCCGCCATGTTGGATTGGTGAGACGTAAGAAAATTTGAAGGGCACGGTCGAGGTCGCCGGGAATAGTGCTATGAACGTACCGAGTTTCATTGAAATCGCTCCAGCCGTTTAGATTTTATTAGGGACACACACACACACACACACACACACACCTCTCTTTCTCACACACACACACACGCACGCACACACACGGACAAAAGGTGATCTCATAAGCCTATTTTTTCAAAATTGAAAATAGGCTAATAAATAAATAAATAAATAAACTGTGAAAGAAAAAACAAGACAAAGAGACAGATAGTCTGAAAGACTGGCCTTTATATCATTTTAAATGCTACAAATGGTGAAAAATGCTAGAAAGGCTGGAGGCTTCTCGCTTCGCTCGAAGCCAAAGACTCTTGACATGTTAGATGATCAAGAAACAATCAGAACGCTAGAAAGTTACAAGTCATGGGGGAGCTGGAGCGCGCGGTGAAAGGAGGTAGCTGACTGGATGACGTCACGCTCGCCGTGTCGTTGCCGTCTCGTAACTCCAGAGCTCACCAGTGAACTCAGTACACATGCACCAAGCGGTACTATGACGTCACACACCTCAGTGCATTCTCGGTACATTTCGTGACGTCGCCGTAACGTAACGGCGAAGTTGACTAGATCATTTAAAATTATAAAAAGTCACATTCAGGATGGCCGCTTTCGGGATTCGAATCTCTGGACTTGCTACTGTTCCCCATCGTAGTCGAGGGCGCATTAACCCCCACAGCTATGCCACAGGATGCTTGTTGTTTTAAGGGGAGGTGAGATAAGATGAATCTCTATTTAAGTGGGAGATGGTTTCTACGGTCAGATACTCTTCCTGACGACATGATAAGATTTTTAATGGCGTAGTCGATAGCATGCTGAACTGCTATGCACAAGATGGTGGGTTCAAACCCAGCCGGAGTCGTCGGATCTTTTATGAGCGTTAAAAAATCCTTCGGAGGGGAAGTAAAGCCGGCGGGCCCATGTCATAAATGTATGGCACGTAAAAGAACCTACCACTGCAATTGGTAGTGTGTAGTAAATTTCGTAGGTTATATTTGGTTGGTACACAACGCTCTATCAAGTTCCAACGTTCGCCGCTAGGTGTTGGAGACAGTTGCATCTGTTAGCCATGGTTGGAACTACTTGAAATTGAACATGTTTGGGAGCCCTCGGGCGTTCAATCAAGAATGCCCAGCTTATGGCCATTGGCTGCGATTAATATATCATAAAATCGGATATTCGACGCTCAATGTTTGCGCCATCCGGTATTAATTTCTGTCTACCAGTGGCATTGATTGCTCCGCCGTTATAAGTAACCAGCATATTCACTATTTTTAGTCTATTTTCACTTTATGAAAATATCGGCTGATGAGATCACCTTTTGTCCGTGTGTGTGTATGTGTGTGTGTCCTCCTCTAATAACTTCTAAACAGCTCGAGCGATTTCAATGAAACTCGGTAAGGTTATAGTACTATTACGGCCGATCCCGACCGTGCCCTTCAAATTTTATTATGTTTCACCAATCCAACATGGCGGCTGTGCGAAATATTTCACCGGCATTCTATATCTCCGAAACTATTACTGATATCACCCTGAAATTTTGTACGGTGATAAAGGGCACTAATAGAAGTTCGCCCATGAGAATTTCAAAACCCTGTTAACTACAAAACCAACATGGCGGCCAAGCGAATTCGAAACATTTAAAACCATCCAAATTCAATGAAACTTGGTACAGCTAATGTTTGTACACATTGTAATGCACTGGCATCTAATTTAATTAAATTGTTTACATAACCTTAAGATGGCGGCTGTGCGCAATTTTTAAATTTAGTTTGTATTTCTTGTGTACTAATCTTGCAATCGAAGTGAACGTATGAATAAAGAACCTACAGTACGCAATAATCGTTATGTAATAGTACATAACTCTATGGCCTACATTATATTAAAATCCAACATGGCGACCATCTGAAATATTTAGACGGTTCTCAATATCTACGAATCTATTACAGCAATCCAACTGATATTTTGTATGTTGATAGTGGCAGTTAACATGACTAGGATATATGAAAATAGGCTGCATAAGTTCTTCACGGAACTACTTGTTGTTAGTGTGAAAGTAGCGCGTAACTCTCCAACCCCGGTAATTTCGCTACACCCGGCCTTGTATATTAGCAGTGGAGAGACGCTGTCTCTTTTGACATGTGGTGAAAAGTGTTGAGTAACTAGGTTTAACATCTGTGTTATATTCTCCAATAAACTTTGCTAAATATATAAACTGAACGCCATCTGTGCCGTATACAAGTCATTTATCAAGTCTGGTTTACATTTCATTCAACCATAGAGTGAACTCGATGGACACCTGGAATTACAGGACGCGTTCTCAAACAAGATCTGCGTATTGTAGCAGTTTCCAGAATAGAAACATGACAAACTAAGAATTCATTTTTACATTGTTGTCTTGTTAGTTTTTGTTCTATGTAAAGACTAGCTTTCATAGAATAATTAATATATTTTTGCTTTAACCCTAAAACGACAGTGCTGATTGCACCGTTGTTATCGGCAGCGTTTCGGCGACGACTACGATTCTAGAGACTCATAATAAATACCACTTACGTCAACTGTTATTTCACTCTCAACGCTAGCAGAATGGAGACTGTTTTTGAATATTTTTTTTTGGGGGGGGGGGGGGGGAAATGACTACTTTTAATTTTTATAATTTGAAAATTTTGAGCTGCTTCAATGTTGACTAATTTTGATTCTTTGTGATTCTTTTTGGATTTCGAGCTGGACTAATTTTGATTGCTTATTTTAGTATTTTGTCTAATTTTGATTTATTGTGTTTTTTTTAAGGTTTTAAGTTGTCTATGGTGAACCCATGTACCATTGGTTCAAGGGGTCGAATCCATGTATTTTTGTAAAAGGAAGGAAGGAAATATACACTCTTCAGAGGAAGATAGAAAGATTTTATACAAGAAGGCTAGCATAACGTTGTGAAATAAACTGAAGCCAGGTGGCCAGGAAATGAGATCATGCATGACGCATTGATAAGGAACCAGTCACGAATATAAATAGAACGAGTGGAATTTTCCAAGCGAGTGACGAAGAGCGTGTTTCGGAAATCGCCCTTACCTTGCAGTAAAATGGCAACAGCGCAGCCGTGCCAGAAGAAGAATAATTAGATTTAACCCATTTGCAAGAATAAAATTAACTAAAGAAATACAGCAGTGTGAATCATTTCGGAATAGAGATTTTTGTGTGGAGAAAGATGTCATAATAAATGCCCAGGAAAGAAGTGCAGACGTGGCCATACGTCATTGGGGGTTTCCCGAGACCCGAGGAGGGGGGAATTAAAAATCAACTGTAACACCCACACAGCTGAAGACAAAATTTTATTTAATATCTCAGAACTGCACGATCGATTTTCATGTGCAAAGAAGTCAGTTTACGTTTAGAAAACAAGCTTTCCAGATATATAATTTTTAAAAGTATGCGACCATTACTTCAAAAGTTGGTTCCGAAAAAGACGTAGAATTTATCTTTTTGTCGCCGATTTGTATAAAAGTCCTGGCAGGGCCAGGCTAATCATGCAGTTATTCCGAGAGCCCGAGAGGGGGCGTCCGGCTGTATCAGTATTATTCAGTCTTGAACGACCGCTGAGGCGGGTCGTACTGTTTCACCAATCATCCAGTTCCGTGAGCGCCGAGACGCTGCACGATGAAGCATCAGAGTACGATAAGTATCATCATAGTATCGCCGTGTGGAGAATTAGGAAAATCCTAATACAGGATTTAGTTCCGCCAATATCAGTCTTACAGTGAAAAGTTCAGTATTACAGTCGAAGTAGGCTGCGAACTTAAAGAAGAGGCGATAGGTCTTCAATAACAGTTTATTTAAACGACCAAGTGTATCGTAACGTTTTGAAGTACCATAACAGCGAAACAAACTTTCTATCAACGTTAAAAGAACCCGATCAGGGTCGGACAAAATAAGGTCCGCATAGTATTCTGAAAAGAGAGGAATTATAGAACTGAGTAATCAGAAAGGAGAAGTAAATTCAAGACGTTGTTTCAAGGAAACGAACGAACTATAAAAAGCACTAAGTTACGAGGAGTATTAGATGCTGGAAAATAATAGGTCACCGATAGAGTATTTGGGAGACCGAGAACAAGACAGACTTTCGCTAGACAACTAATAGGGTCTAGAAAGAAGCAGTTCGAGCTAATAGTAATAATAGCCGATCGTCAGGAAACCGGATTTGAAGAAGTACCATTCCAGGGAGGGGTAGAGTGTTCGAGACTTTCATATTCTGGTCAGATAGGAAGCCGACATCTACTAGTTTCACCCTTGGAGACGGGGAAGCAAAAATCACGTGTGCAAGGCCTAATCAAAGCCTCAGTGATTAGAATCAGTGTAGTGTAAATATATAAAATTTGTGTTAGATAGTAATTTTTCAGTAATTTTATTGTGTGTAATAGAAGAATACCGAAGTGTATTTTAAAATGTTACCAGTGTTTAAGGTATATAAATTATATGTGTGCCAAGATATGTCAGTGTATGAATTGAATTTGAGCACGATGGTGTAATCACAAATAGTGGGCAAAAATGAAACATCGTTGGAAAGCACGGTAGTGGACCGTCCGAGCATGTAAGTAACTATTTTCATTATGTTATGTGTTGGGGGAATATTTGTGTACAATCCACCTGAGAATGATAATTAGGGATGTTTTTTAATAATAAATAACAGAATAGGAGCGCGATCTGAACAAATAAAAATTGAGAAATTATAAAATGATTATGTGAAATGAATAAATCCTTAGAGGAAATGTATAGAATAAAATATCAGTGTATTTGATAAATGTTATGAAAGCAAGCGGAAAAATATAATAATAATATAAATTATATAAATGAAGATTAAGTTGAATTATATGAAAGTAATAGCTTTTGAGCTTTTGTAAAGGAATAAAGACATGGTGTGAATACATGTTCTTAAAGTATAGCGATTATTGTCACGGGAGAGGATTAATATAAAAATTGAGAAGTAGATCAAATGATGATTTTGAATTTATCAGTTCTCTGGAAGACGCTAGGCCTTAAAGTAATGTATAGCGCATTGTCGCGCCTTAAAATAAATTGTCACGCTAGGAAGGCGTTGAATCTAAATATACTTGGTAAATTAATTGTGAGGGACAGTTGATTGCGGTAATTGATGATAAGTCCTCCATATAGTGATGTAGATCACGAGGCGTTGTATAATGGGTGCGAATTATTGTATTGATGAGCGCAGGTTAGACCGAGGTCGCCCTAAGCCGCTAATTTGTTGTAAAGTCCTCCAGTATGGGATTGGTTCCCGAGGCAGTTGAGAGAGTCGAACCCAGACTCGTATAGTTGTTGAAACCCCTAAATATTGTTGTTGTATTGAATTATTCTTACCCATCAATGATGACACTTCATAATTAATAAATGCCAAGGTTACGAAAGTGGTCTATGAACCTAAATAATGTTGTTTAAATGAATGAAAGAAACGCCAGGTCTGTTCAGAGAACTGTGTTTGAGAAATAGCTGTTTTAAAGCATGAGTAGAACGGTCCCGTGTGGGCGATACTGATGGTCTCTCTCCCGGGCAATAAATCAAGTCGAGTGTCACGGTCCAACCCCTCGCTATTGAAGGTATGGTAGGTCAGGGGAACCGTCTATTTGAAGTAATAATAAACCATGAGTGTTTAGAGTTTGTTAATGACCCGGGATTTGAACCGAGGATCTTGTAGATGAAAGTTACCGCTTGCAAGTTCAGATCGTTTGCTTTCATATGAGATGATGGTCTTTTAAGACAAATAATAATAAATATAAATCCCTAATGTAATGAGATATTGATGTAGGATTTCACGAGTTCAATGAAGACAATTAGATTTCGGGAGTGATCATAATTTTTGACTTTGTTCAAGTAGTCTTCTATAACTCGGGAGTGCACAAGTATTTTCCCGATCACTGTAGTGAATTTGTTAACTTGAGAGAAGTGGTAACATAAGAACATTGTGAAATGCCCAAAAATTTAAGTAAAGGAGTAACAATTACTTTAAATAAGATTATATATTGTTTTGATTATACGAAACTCATAAAATAGATATTGAGGTGTGTAAAAGAATAACACAGTTTATAGTGGAAAGTATCGAGCCATTGGAGCTCGTGATTGTAGTGAATTTTAAAAGGGATACTTTATGGAAGTGAAAAGAATTATAAGTTTGTTGGTTTGAAGGAAACCATGTATTTTAATATAACATTTGTTTGATTTTATGTATTCCTTGTTCACTTTGAACAAGTTAGAAGGATTGGTCAGTAGTTTATTTGTTTTATTTGTTTGTAGCGCCATATATTTGGTTAATTAAATGTTTTATAATAGGAGTTGATTTTGTTTTTATTTTTGGAAGTGCATCCTCTATTTAATCCAAAATGTGTAAGTCACAGAGTGGGAGAACATACCATAACCCCGAAAATCCCGATTTGAGCATTGCTGGCATACTGTGATTTGCATATTTCTTGATAAAAGGGCACAATGGTACGGTACACTTTCTTTTTTTACATTTTGAGCTTTTTTGACAAATTTTGATTGTTTTTGATGACTTCAAGGATTTTGACTTTTTTTTGAATTTTACTAATTTTGATTTTGTGTTTTGTAGATTTTTGAATTTTTTGAGTAATTTTTATGGTTTATTTTGTATTTTGACTAATTTTGATTTTTGTGTTTTTTTTTTGATTTTTAAGCTTTTTTGACTAATTTTGATTGTTTATTTTCATATTTTGACTAATTCTGATTATTTGTGTTTTTTTTAAATTTTAAGTAGAGTATGGTACGGTACTTTTTATTTTTTTACTCTTTGAGCATTTTTGACAAATTTTGATTGTATTTTGGGATTTTATGGATTTTGACTAATTTGTTTTCAGTTTTTTGTTTTGGAATTTTACTAATTTTGATTTTTATGTTTTCTTTATTATTTTTGAGCTTTTTAGACTAATTTTGATTGTTTATGTTTGTATTTTGACTAATTTTGATTTTTGTGTTATTTTTTATTTTAGGTACGGTATGGTACGGTACTTTTTTCGTTTTTTTAACTCTTGGAGTATTTTTGACAAATTTTGATTGTTTTTTGAGATTTGATGGATTTTTACAAAAAAAAATTGGAATTTGACTAATTTTGATTGTTGTGCTTTTTGGAATTTTAAGCTTTTTTGAATAATTTTGATTGTTTACTGTATTTTTGTATTTTGGCTAATTTAGATTGTGTGTTTTTTTTTTTTAGATTTTAACTATGGTACGGTAATTTTTGGTTCTTTTTTTTTAACTTTTTGAGCTTTCTTGGCAAAGTTTGATTGTTTTGTGTCATTCAAATTAATTGTTAATTTGACTAATTTGCTTTGTATTTTAGGACTGCCAAACACTGGTAGGGTTGGACAAAAGGGACAAGTGGGGGAAGCGGAGACGAACGCTACCATTCTAGGGTTAAGCGGCAGAACAGCGAGCTCGTGTGCCCCTTTCATAGAATAACGGATTAGCCTACAGCTGTTTATGACGACGACATCATCATCAAAGAAAAGAAGGATGTCATATTATGAAGTCATTAAATCGTACGCCACAGCCGCGAGGGCAGCTGCAGAAAGACCGGAGATTTGAGGTTCGAATCCCAGTGCTGACAGCGGTTATTCTGAGTGTGGTTTTTCTCCGGGTTTTGACATACTCCTTCCAGGATATTACCATACCTTATATCCCGGAGAGGGCTACATACCTCATCCCTGCCCCATTTATTTATCGTATGGCTCTTAGTGCTGGGAGTGTCCGAGGACATGTTCGGCTCGCCTGAGTCTGTAGCTGCTTCCAGCGGACACCCTTAGGGTGAGCTAGAAGTTCCGTTCAATTTCAAGTAGTTCCAACTTTCGCCACCAGATATCAATGTTACCTAGTGGTGAATGTTGGAACTTTTGATAGAGCGTTCCGACGAAATCTAACCTAACAATTTAGCTGCCCTGCCCCTGATATAGTTACACACACTACTACATCCATCGGAGCTTGCTGTTGTTGTTGTTGTTGTTTCAATTGAGGGGCTTGGATAATGCGTTCATCAGCCCCATGCACTTGGGTGTGTATAGAATTTGTCTAATAGCTTTTTTAATCATTTTTCAAAATTCAAATCTGTCGTTAATTTTCTTTTTTGAAATATCAATTTTCATCAGGTTTTTTCACTTTCTTAGAACTATCTCCATTTGGTTGCTTTTGTTCACGGATTTACGATGTGCAGAAACGTTCGGTGGTGACAAGTCTATGGAAAGTTTTTATGATCACGAGGTTGGGCTTCATATCGTCACACTTGTTGTTTGAGACTTCAGTGTTTTGACTTGTTTGAAACAGCTGTCCATGACTCACTGTCCTGAGCTAATCGTTTCATCTCTACATAGCTACTATACCTTACATCCTAGGCAATCTGTTTCCAAACTTGGTCTACCCCTACAGTTCTTGTCCTCAACCCTTCCTTCCATAACTAAGTTTCTTATTCCAGGGTGTCTTAGTATCTGTCCTTCGGTGGCGTAGTTGGTAGCATGCTGAGCTTCTATGCCCAAGACCGCGGGTTCAAACCGGCCGAAGTCGTCAGCATTTTTAAGAGTGTTAAAATCCTTCAGTATGCCTTCCTTCGGCGGCGGCAGTCCAATGTAATAGATTTATGGCATGTAAAAGATCCTTTCACTAACTAAAATTGTGTGAAGCTAAATTTCTAGGTTATATTTCGTTGAAACACTCTATCATAGTTCGAACGTTCACCACTAGGTGTCAGTGACATCTGATAGCGAACGTTGGAACTACTGGAAATTGAACGGAACTTGTAGCTCACCCCATGGGTGTCCGCTCGAAGCAGCTACAGCCTCTGGCGAGCCGAACATGTCCTCGGACACTCCCGGCACTAAAAGTCATACGCTAAATAAAATGTCTTAATACTTCTTCATGTGTTACTCCATCTGCCCATCTGATCTTCATCATTCTCCTGTAACACCACATATCAAATGCTTCAATTCTTCTCTTTTCAGCTGCGCCAACAGTCCAAGTTTCACTTCCATACAGTGCCATGCTCCAGACAATGACTTCCGTGTAATATTTAAGTTTTCTTAGAATTTAAGTTAGGTAGGTTAAGGATAACATACAGTATTCATGGACGTTGCATTGTATGTGGTTAAGTGTAAGAGAGGGCCAAGAGCCCTAATTTCGCCACAATAAATAAATAAATAATAAAAACATATTTTGGGGAATATATACAAATGGGAGGATCAAACAAGGCGTCCAACATAGAACGAACGGTGATATTTCAGAAAGCACACAAACTCACATAGTCACACAATAATAACACTGAATCTAACAAAGTGGGATGTGCATTCGTTGTCTACAAGAACAACAGCGAAGTGTTTTCAGCCCAATACAAATTGTCATCCAGCTGCTCAGTATGGCGGGCCTTCAAGTCTGCAGTGGAGTGGTGTGAACACAACAACAGAAGTGCTCGGATACTAAGGCTGCATTGACCACAGTCAAAGACAAGTACAATCTCAACCCAATTGCTGCTATAGTAAGATCTAGAGCACAGCAGTGCCCACATATCTGTCTTTCCTGGATCCGAGGACACACTGGTTCTCCTGGAAATGAAAAGGCAGACATCCTCGCAAAAGCAGCCTCCTCATCCAACATAGAAATTACATACAATAAACCACCACTAAGTTATGCCAAAGCCCAAATCAAAAAAACATCTAATATGACAGTGGAACAACCTCTGGGCATCCAGTACAAAAGGTTCTGTCACAAGACAATTATTTTCCCCCCGACTCCAGTGCAATACATTAATGCCCAAATTCATCCTTACGCAGTTTCTCTCTGGTCATGGAAAGTTTAAGTGCTACTTCGGACGTTTTAAAATGAATATTGCAGGCGATTACTTGTGCTTGTGTGGCTCTTCTCAAACAGTGGATCATTTACTGTTCGACTGTGCCTTGTTTGGCAGGACAAGATTCGATCTTGAGTGTCACCTGAACAATTGTAATATGGAACTTTCAAACCATTATTCCACCTGTTTAAGAAATCCTGCTGTTACAAACAGTTCCTAAAGTTCATTCACCACATCTACAATAATCTAGTTTTATAATTTAGTATTAAGGACCAATAATAATTAACTGATCAAAACTATAACCCTAATATACTCATGTACAATAAGGTTCAAACTGTTCGGATATTCAATAATAAATAATATGAAAAGCGTATCAAGACAGGCCAAACTTAGACACTACAAAACAGTCGTACTACCAGAAGCATTATATGCGTCAGAAACGGCAACAATTGGAGCATCAGGCATCATGGAAACTGAAAAAATAGAACGCAAAATTCACAGAAAAATATTTGGAGCAATACACAGAGATGGCATACGGATGAAAAGACCTACCAAAGAGCTATACGAGTACACAGACAGACTCGCCGATATGATCAGAAAACGCAGACTAACTTTTTTTACGGGCACATACAGACGAGAATGAACAACAATAGACTTACAAAGAAGATCTTTGATGTATTAAACAGCACAAGCGCGTGCCACGGTGGGTGAGTGGTCAACGTGTCGATATACCAACCCCAAGATTGCAGGTTCGCTCCTGGCCGTGGTAAGTGTGGTTTTTTTTTTGAAAGGCAGTAAAAATTGCGACACCATGTTATACGATGTTGGCATGTCAAAGAGCCCATTTGAATTCAGTAGGCCGTGTTCATAATGGCAAAATTAATCTCGGGAGTTTCCGCCAACACAAAGTTCCTCATTTCTCTACTAGAAAGCGCTTTAGTGTTCAAGGAGCTTAGATATCTAACCTCCTTGACTTTCATAGTGGATCAAGGAACAACGAAATTCGACATGCAAGCTACCCTTTGGGTGTCAAACAACAAAGCTTGCACCCGGTACCCGAACCAGACGATATTATTATTATTATTATTATTATTATTATTATTATTATTATTATTATCAGGGAGCCTCCGTGGCTTAGGCGGCAGCACGCCGGCCTCTCACCGCTGGGTCCGTGGTTCAAATCCCGGCCACTCCATGTGAGATCTGTGCTGGACAAAACGGAGGCAGACAGGTTTTTCTCCGGGTACTCCGGTTTTCCCTGTCAAAATTTCATTCCAGCAACACTCTCCACTATCATTTCATTTCATCTGTCATTCATTTAATCATTGCCCCAGAGGAGTGCGTCAGGCCTCGGCAGCCGGCACAGTTCATATCCTCGCCGCTAGATGGGGGCTTCATTCATTCCATTCCTGACCCGGTCGGAGACTGGAAGCAGGCTGTGGATTTTCATTTCATTATTATCAGGCCAGCCCCGTGGTGTTGGGGTAGTGCACCTGCCTCTCAGCCGGAGGCCCCGAGTTCGATTCCCGGTTCCGTCAGGGATTTTAAAACTGACGTGAGGGTTGGAACGGGGTGTACTCAGCCTCGTGAGGACAATTGAGTTGCTGTCTGACAGTGAGGCAGCGCCCCGATCACGAAAACCAAGTTTAACGGCCGAGGGGACCTGATGAGCTGATCACGCGTCACCCCAATATCTAGAGGCCAAATGGCTGGGCAGCGGTCGCTTGGTCGGCCTAGGCCCTTCATGGGCTGTTTAGTGCCAGGGGTTGACTTGACTTGTTGATTATTTTTATCAACAGCTCAAGCAGGAAAAATAATTGGTATCATGAAATGAGGAAGACTTTAAGGCAGGTGGGGATCGGCAGGTAAATGATTGGAGACAGAGGAGAATTCAGAAACAAAATTATGAATGTATGTCTACCCCTTATTATTCCCGTTTTCCAACGGGGTCGGGGATGAGATGCGGTGGAAGTCTTTGTGGCGATGGTTTTTACGGCCGGATGCCCTTCCTGACGCCAACCTCAGGAGAGGAGTTAATGAGAGATGAAATGAATGATGGTGAATGAAACTGGGCAAGGATGTGGAAGGAAGCGGCTGTGGCCTGTCAGAAGGTACCGTCCCAGCATTTGCCTGGTGTTGAAAATGGGAAACCACGGAAAACCATTTCAAGGACGGCCGACTGTGGGGCTCGAACCCACGCGTCTACCGAGTCAGCAGAGAGCTTGGCCCCATGACCTAATGCTGCGCTTTAGCCAGCGTAGCCACTACTGTCGGTAGAAACAAAAAAAAAAAAAAAAAAAAATTATGAATACAAAATTTAAATCAAAATATGAAAATATGAAGACAAAAACATTGTGGACAGGAAACAGGAGCACGGTCAAAGGATGACGAGATTTTGGAAAGAGAAGAGGAAGAAGGGAAAGAAGTGAAAATTGTGTCATCATGAGATATTTAAATTCAAACACTGTCCATAAGGGCAAAAATTATATAATAATAATAATAATAATAATAATAATAATAATAATAATAAATAAATCATTCATTAAATAAATATTTGGCGTAGGGATGTGGCAGCCCCATCGCCCAGTGGGAAACCGCTGCACAGTGGGTCAAAATCGAAATCTAGGAGGACAAAATTATTTGGTATATTGGCTTTCACGGCCGGTGAATTAAAACTCAGCAATTCTTCTAGGTTTGTGCCGTGTCTTGTGTGGGGTTTCGCCTAGGACACCAAGCTAGGCTCATCGGCGGGCTCTTGGTGTCCCCGCCCGGACCCCCACAGGAGTGACGAACTGCGCGCCACCTCCCTTTATATTAGGTGCAACTGCACCACTTGACTACGAGAGGTAAAACCTCAAGCAGCCATAACCTCCCTATGAAGGCTTCCAAAAAGATGGTATATTGGCTTTCACGGCCGGTGAATTAAAACTCAGCAATTCTTCTAGGTTTGTGCCGTGTCTTGTGTGGGGTTTCGCCTAGGACACCAAGCTGGCTCATCGGCGGGCTCTTGGTGTCCCCGCCCGGACCCCCACTGGAGTGACGAACTGCGCGCCACCTCCCTTTATATTAGGTGCAACTGCACCACTTGACTACGAGAAGTAAAACCTCAAGCAGCCATAACCTCCCTATGAAGGCTTCCAAAAAGATGGTATATTGGCTTTCACGGCCGGTGAATTAAAACTCAGCAATTCTTCTAGGTTTGTGCCGTGTCTTGTGTGGGGTTTCGCCTAGGACACCAAGCTAGGCTCATCGGCGGGCTCTTGGTGTCCCCGCCCGGACCCCCACTGGAGTGACGAACTGCGCGCCACCTCCCTTTATATAAGGTGCAACTGCACCACTTGACTACGAGAACTAAAAGTTCCGAGCGGGGACACCAAGAGCCCGCCGATGAGCCTTGCCTGGTGTCCTAGGCGAAACCCCACACAAGACACGGCACAAACCTAGAAGAATTGCTGAGTTACAAAATTATTTATTTTCAGAATTAAAAAATTAAAATTTATTACTTCTACTGCATTCTCATATAATTGGCGCACACTATTCTGGGATATAAACGCATCTTAGTGTAAATCTGTCACCACTGTTCGAACAGTCTGAATTGGAGAGTGAGTGTAAGTGGGTGTGGTTTGGTTGTCTTTGTGGTTAGTGTGATGCTTTAAGATGGAACATGCAGCTGAAGGTATGATCTTTGTAACGTGTTTCAGTTATTAATGGGCGTAAATGTTACATAATTTTAGCTATATTTGCATTATATAATATTTAACTATTATTTTTAAACTGGGTTCGACGATTATGTCAAAAGTGGAACTTTGTGACTTTGTTAAAAGTAAATTAAGGGTAGAAAATTGTTCTGAAGAGATAACTGAATGCTCTATCCAACTCCTAGTCATAGACAATTTTTTGCATGTGTAGACGTAGCTAAAAAGGTCTTAACTGATATTTATTATGAAGTAAACAAATTATATAGGCTACGTTGCTTGCATTCATGATTAAAACGTAAACAAAAAGAAGCCCCCCTAGATTTCGATTTTGACCCACTGTGCACTGCAGTCAGCCACCCGAGTATTGGCGGGAAAACCATAACTTAGTAGGTAAGGAGGAAATGACTGCCCAAACCCTGACCATCTGGGGCAGCATGTCCCCAGGGGATAAATATGGAGGATGGGAAGGTAACCCAACAAACCACTCTACGTTGGGCTAGTCACCCACGTGGCGGTAACATGATTCAGAGAACTACAAGTAGCCTCGGATTGGATGTATATAAACGACGACGACCGGTGTGGAAATGGAACACGAGATTCGGAACATGGAATATTAAGACAATCGTTGGTAAAGAAGTGGTTGAGGAACGTCAGTTGAGATGGTACGGACATGTTACGAGAATGGAGGAAGAAAGAAAGGTAAAACAAATACATGAAATGCGAGTTGATGGAGGAGCTGGACGAGGTAGACCCCTCTTTACATGGGAGAATAGGATTGGGAGACTGGGACAGGAATGGGGCAAAACTGTTGTGGAAATGAAGAGAATGTGCAGAAATAGAGCGGAATGGCAGAAATGGCTCAAACGAGCTTATCCCGACGCTTGAAGGCATAAGAGAATTGAAGAAGCGGAAGAAGAAGAATTAAATAAATAAATAAATAAATAAATAAACAAATAAACAAATAAATAAATAAACAAATAAATAAACAAATAAATAAATAATTAAATAAATTAATAAATAAATAAACAAATAAACAAATAAATAAATAAACAAATAAACAAATAAATAAATAAATAAACAAATAAATAAACTAACAAATAAACAAATAAATAAATAAACAAATAAATAAACAAATAAACAAACAAATAAATAAATAAAAATATTAATAAATAAACAAATAAATAAATAAATAAACAAATAAATAAATAAACAAATAAATAAATAAACAAATAAATAAACAAATAAATAAATAAATAAACAATAAATAATTAAACAAATAAATAAATAAACAAATAAATAAACTAATCTATGATGTCAACAGATTTCTTTTCTGTAGAAATGCTTTCCTTGCCTGAACCAACCAACTTTTTATATCCTCTTCGCTTCGTCCATCACTGGTTATTTTGATTCCTAAGTAACAGAAGACTCCTACTTCCTTGAGCTTTTCACCTGCCAATTTGACGTCCATATAGCTTTCTTATTTCTTTCGGCTGCATTCCATTTTTAGCCTATTTTCATTTATGAAAAAATAGGCTTATGAGATCACCTTTTGTCCGTGGTGTCTGTGCGTGTGTGTGTGTGTGTGTGCGTGTGCGTGTGTGTGTGTGTGAGAGGAATTTTGTGTCCCCCCTAATAACTTCTAAACGGCTGGAGCGATTTCAATGAAACTCGGTAGGTTCATAGCACTATTCCGGGCAACCCCGACCGTGCCCATCAAATTTTGTTACTTGTCACCAATCCAACATGGCGGCTGTATGAAATATTTCACCAGCATTCAATATCTTCGGAACTATTACCGATATCACCCTGTAATTTTGTACGGTGATACAGGGAAATACTACAAGTTTCTCTATGTGACTTTTGAAAACCTGGTAACTACAAAACCAACATGGCGGCCAAGCGAAGTTGCAACTTGTAAATAGACGTTTCTCGCGATTTAACCAACCAAACGCAATGAAACTTGGTACAGTATATGTTTATAGACATTGTAATGCACTGACATCTAACTTCGTTCAATTGTTTACATAACCTGAAGATGGCGGCTGTGCGAAATATTTCACCGGCATTCTATATCTCTGAAACTATAACCGGTATCACCATGAAATTTTGTACGGAGATAAAGGTCACTACTGGAAGTTCATTTATGAGAATTTCAAAAACCGGTTAACTACAAAACGAACATGGCGACCAAGCGAAGTTGAAAGTTTCAAATAGACTTTTCTCGCGATTTAATTATCCAAACGCAATGAAACTTCGTACAGCAAATGTTTATACAAATTGTAATGCACTGGTATCTAATTTAGTTCAATTTTTACGTAACCTCAAGATGGCGGCTGTGCGAATTTCGAAAATTAAGTTTTTATTTCTTGTGTTCTAATCATGCGATCGAAATCAACATTTGCATAATGAACATACACAATAATCATCCTCTAATAATACATAACTCTATGGCCTGCATATATTAAAATCCAACATGGCGACCATCCGAAATATTTAGACGGTTCTCAATATCTATTAATCTACTACAGCAATCAAACTGACAATTTGTATGTTGATAGAGGCAATTAATATTAGTAGGATATATGAAAATAGGCTATTTAGTTCTTCTTGGAACTACTTGTTTTTGTTTTACGTTTATTCATGTATCATGAATTCTTTCCTCGAGTCAGAGTCCAAACAAGTTCACTCAAACAAAACCTTTGGTGAATCAGTTAAGATGACGATGTCATCAGCAAATCTCAGAGTTGAAATAATTTCTCCTTGAATCTTTAGTCCTACATTAATTATTTCTCTAATTTATTTCATTGCTTGTTCAATGTGCACATTGAAAAGTATGGGTTATAAGTTGCATCCTTGACTTACACCCTTATGAATACCACCTTCTCTCTCATGTCCTTCAGCTCGAATGACTGCCGTCATCCAATTTTTAAGAAACAACAAGGATATTAAAAGTGAGCAATTTTCTGGGTTTGTGCCGTGTCTTGTGTGGGGTTTCGCCTAGGATACCAAGCTGGCTCATCAGCGGGATTTTGGTGTTCCCGCCCAGAACCCCACAGGAAAAGCCAATATACCATCTTTTTGGAAGGCTTCATAGCTTGAGCTTTTAGTTCTCGCAGTGAAGAGGCACAGGTGCGCCTCATAAAAAGGGCGGTAGCGCGCAGTTCGCTACTCCTGTGGGGGGTCCGGGCGGGGACACCAAGAGCCTGCTGATGAGCCAGCTTGGTGTCCTAGGAGAAACCCCACACAAGACACGGCACAAACCTAGAAAAATAGCCTAGTTTTAATTCACTGGCCGTGAAAGCCAATATAACATCCTTTTTTAACAAGAATATTTCCCGATTGTTAACGATTCCACCAGTTGTAGTTGCTAAAGCCCTAACCGTCGGTTATCTGTCCTGTTAGCTCCAATAGAAAGCCAGCGATGCGTGTGGCATAACTGCCATGTAGTAGCTAAATCACTCCTTCATGTGGCTTGCCACAGAAGCACATGTGACCGCAGACCAACAACAACAACGTCAGTAATTCCTAGAATTCACGCTGTCTGTTGTCTCTGTAACACAGATCAAGTTAAAGTAGATACTCATGTTTGTAGATTGTGAGGTTTGAAGCCATTTTTCAGTGTTGCCTAAGTAAACAAAAGATTGGTGCTTTTCAGTCGGTCAACACGAATGTACCCAAAAAGAGCTGGGTTATGCCCTAATCCTGAAATAAATTACATAAGATTAATAAATACACTAGGATGACCAGTTTCGATCGTCAAGCGATCATCATCAGATCCATTACACTTAGGCTATAACATCTATGTTTGAGAATATATGTGAAAAATATATACAATTTGTACAATTATTTAGTTGCATTGTTGGTAATGCAACAGTCGGTGTATGTTAAATGTGGTATATCTAATGTTAGGTAAACTTCTAAAATAGTGTTGAAAATCCGGAATTTGTCTGTTAGGGGTGATTATATGGTTTTACAAAATCAACTATGGTTATACTGAAATAATGCAAGCTTATACTTATCGAGTTGTCTCTTTAACTGGAACTTGTAGCAGTTGCGTGTTTCTATAGACACCAGTTGTAGTCGACTAACCCCGAGTGTTCGCTGGGTGGAACTGGTTTTCCCCTTCCTCCCCCTTTAGTTGCTATGTTCTTCCAGAGGTCAGTGCCATGTATACTGCAACTAAATAATTGTACATATTGTATATATTTTTCACCTGTATTCTCAAACATAGATGTTATAGCCTAAGTGTAATGGATCTGATGATGATCGCTTGACGATCGAAACTGGCCATCCTAGTGTATTTATTAATCTTATGTAATTTATTTCAGGATCAGGGCATAACCCAGCTCTTTTTGGGTACATTCGTGTTGACCGACTGAAAAGCACCAAACTTTTGTCATGTTTGTAGTTTTAATAATTCCATTGAATTTACGTCAAACCACAACGCGTGGCAATGTGATATTTACCATCACAACGATTACGATGAACACTCTTTGAACTACCAATTTCAACCAAATTTATAGTACACTAGCTGTACCCGGTATGCTTTGCAATGCCAATCAATTATAATTTTGTTTGTTGAAGTACTTTTAGACACATATTTCCTTCTAATGATTTCCGTTAAATGCCTCTTAACTATAGTAAAATGGATTTACTAAGTCGAAAACCTTCCCTGGCGTGTTCACAACAACTCACCAAAGTTTCATTGCAATCGGATGAATGGTATATGAACGCATACGGAACTTTCTTGAAGCGATTCGCGCACCATCGCTCATTTGTTGAAGCTATTCGTACGCTAACTATTATAAAATGAATTTACTTCGTCAGAAACCTTCACGGGAGTGTACACAACAACTCACCAAAGTTTCATCGTAATGGGATGAATGGTATATGAACGCATACGGGACTTATTTGAAACGATTCCCGCGCCGTCACTCATTTATTGAAACTATTCGTACGCTACAAAATGTGAAATGGATTTACTATTTCAGAAACCTTCACGGGAGTGTACACAACAACTCATCAAAGTTTTATTGCAATCGGATGAATGGTACATGAACGCATACGGGATTTTATTGAAGCGGTTCGCGTGCCGTCACTCATTTGTTGAAGCTACTCGTGTGGTACGTTTTTTATCATTTCAAATGATCTTGTCGACTTCATCGTTAGGGCGTGTATGACGTCATCATGTTGTTCAGTGGATATGCATCGTGTCTGCGTTTACTCCTGGAATACGGAGACGGCGAGTGCGTGACGTCATGAAGCAGAGTGCACCTCCCGCTCTCCTTTCCCTGAGCGGGAAGCCTTAGTTAATGGGTGATGGAGTCTGTTGAAAGAGTCCTGGGGCTTCGAGCGAAGCGAGAAGCCCTCTTGAGCCTTTCTAACATGTGTGTAGCATTTGTAGCATGCGTCATTTGAAATGATATAAAGTCTAGTCTCTCAGACTGACTGTATCTTTTGTAATGGATTTACTATTACAGAAACCTTCACGGGAGTGTACAAAAACTCATCAAAGTTTCATTGCATTCGGATAAAGGACATACATACACACAGACAAACAAACTAACACGTAGCATTCATTTATAATCTACTTTCTATTTATGCAAAAAATGAAAGTAGACTTATGAGATCTACACAGGGCCAAAAAATGTGTCTGTCTCTGTGTGTGTGTGAGTGAGTGTGCTCTGAATGTCTGTCCCCCCACATCAATTCGAACATGGTGTAACCGAATTGAACGAAATTTGGTACAGAGGTAGCACTAGCAAAGGACACCTCAGTGTCATGTTTTATATCACCGCCATGTTGACGAAAACGTGATGGCGGCCACCCAAATGTTAAAAGCTTAAATCAAACTACGACCAACCTAATAATCTGATATCTACCAAATTTTGCAACATTATACCTTATGTATGAAGAATCTTTTGACCAAACTACAAGGTCATCAACCCAATACTTTGCGGATGGCGGCATGTATATGTGCAAATCGATTCCCCCTATCTATTAAAACACGGTGAAACCGAATTGAACAAAATTTGGTACAGAGGTAGCATAAGCAAAGGGCACCTCAGTGTCATGTTTTATATTGCGGCCATCTTGACGGAAACGTAATGGTGGCCACCCAAATGTCAAAAGCTTAAATCAAATTACGACCAACCTAATAATCTGATCTGTACCAAATTTTTTAACAATATACCTTTATGCGGGAAGCATATTTTGAACAAACTACAAGATCATCAGCCCAATAGTTTGCAGATGGCGGCCATGTATGCGTGCAAATGGATTCCCCCTATCACATCAAACACGGTAAACACGAATTGAACGAAATTTGGTACCGAGGTAGCACTAGCAAAGGGCACCTCACTGTCATGTTTAATATCGCCGCCATTTGGACGAAAACGTAATGGTGGCCACCGAAATGTTAAAAGC
Source organism: Meconema thalassinum (assembly GCA_946902985.2). Classification (NCBI taxonomy): domain Eukaryota; kingdom Metazoa; phylum Arthropoda; class Insecta; order Orthoptera; family Tettigoniidae; genus Meconema; species Meconema thalassinum. The sequence goes on from OX336398.1 coordinate 125,963,448, forward strand.
TTGAATCAAATTACACCCAACCTAATCATCTGATCTCTACGAAATTTTTCAACATTATACCTTTATGTATAAAGAATCTTTTGAGCAAACTACAAGGTCATCAACCCAATACTTTGCGGATGGTGGCCATGTATATGTGCAAATCGATTCCCCCTATCTTTTCAAACACGGTGAAAACGAATTGAACGAAATTTGGTACAGAGGTAGCACAAGCGAAGGGAACCTAAGTGTCATGTTTTATATCGCCACCATCTTGACGTAAACGTAATGGTTGCCACTCAAATATAAAACGCTTAAATCAAATTACGACCAACCTAATCATCTGATCCCTACCAAATTTTGTAACAACATACCTTTATGTGAGAAGCGTTCTTTGACCAAGCTACAAGGTCATCAGTCCAATAGTTTACACATGGCGGCCATGTATGTGTGCAAATCGATTCCCACTATCAATTCAAACACGGTAGAACCAAATTGAACGAAATTTGGTTCAGAGGTAGCACTAGCAAGGGCACCTCACTGTCATGTTTTATATCGCCGCCATATTGACGGAAACGGAATGGCGACCACCCAAATGTTAAAAGCTTAAATCAAATTACGACCAACCTAATCATTTGATCTCTACCAAATTTTGCAACAACATACCTTTCTGTGGGAAGCATCTTTTGACTGTACTACACGGTCATCAGCCCAATAGTTTGCAGATAGCGGCCATGTATGTGTGCAAATCAATTCCCCATATCAATTCAAACGCGGTGAAACCGAATTGAATGACCATTTTTTACAGAGGTAGTACTAGCAAAGGGCACCTCATATTCATGTTTAATATCCGTATAGCACGTTGTATTTCAACAAGCTACTACAACCAACATACAATTACACACCTTGAAAAGGACAAAGAGTTATAACAATACCCATGCATTTAGGAGAAAGTAGGCTATATGTCCTTTACTGAACATCTTGTTATGTAATGAAAGTTACAGAAGTGAGAGCTCCAGAAGGCCAAGTGTTTAGAAAAAGTAGCATCTTTGGCGCGGGTAGCACTATAAAACAACCATGTAATTCTAAAAATCGGCCTTGATAGCGAGTGCAAGATGCCGCTTCCCCTGTTTTTACGATGAATAATACCCCAGCACATGTAAATCATCAACTGTTGAATCACAAATGTATCTAATGTAATATAGCCTACGATCTTCTCGTGTACGTCTTAATTGCAATATCCCTTCCTGGAAATTTATTTGCCATCCCAAATTTTCCTTTGCTTCTCCGTTTCGTGAATATTATGCTAATATTAAGATACAATATATTGAGGATTGTAGCGGTTGGTTTTCAGTGTAAGTAACGTACGAAGTCCCCGATTCTTGGTTGTTACGGGAAAACTCGGGAACCACTGGATGGATTTTGATGCGGTTTTCACCATTCTGTAATGGATATCTCGTGGATGATTTCTGTAGAAAATAATTTATTTATGATCAAAGGAAGCCGAGCAGTAACGATTTCAGTGGAAAAGTAATATATATATACGAGCCTTATAATAGTCGCATATGATGTGTAACATGTGACATGTTATCCTACTATGTGTGTCCCGGGAGCGCAAATCCCTTGTTGACAGTGGACTCTGTTGGTCATTGAAATACTGTAACTACTTGTAAAACTCCAGTGCCAAATCCTGACCGTAATGAATCATAATTGTTATTTGCCGTGGCGGAAGCAATCCACTGCCTACTTGATGCGAGCTGCGCTCTATATCGGCCAGTTAGTGAACCCATGCCAGCAATGTTATTGAAAATGGCCTCGTTAGGCCGATAGAACGCACTGCCAATTATAGGCGCGATTAAAAATTAGGTGTGCGGAAGGTATATTAAATGTGTTTCTTCCAGTGATATGTTTAGACCAAGGAACTTTCAATTATTGTTAGCAGTCGGCGTTAATATACTGAATTCCTACGTTGTTTGGAGTGTTGGTTGATGCGATATATATTCCACATAGCCACATGGCTGACAGTACATCGAGTGCTTACATTAAATAAGTTTACAGCAAAAGTATGAAGATTTAATAGATCGTAATTGTTTTCAGCAAATATGATAAAATGTATACTTTCACACCAAAGAAAGACAACTTGAAGATGATTTACTGTAGGAATATCTTAAATGGGGTCTCCAAACCTTGAACTAAACTGTATGCGATATACATTCCCCATAGCCACATGGCCTACAGTACGTCGTTGTACCGATCTCCGCCATCACGCGCGCTCATTGTTTCCGTCCCATCCATTTCTGTCCCATCCACTTCCGTCCCTTTTCCAAAATCACTCCCACAAAAATGTCCAGCTACCGAGTGGAAAGATGTTACACATCAAAAACCTGGCGTCCGAGCGCTTAGTAAGCCTACGCTGGGCAAACCGTTATAAATATCTAAATACTATGAGCGTAAGAATTGTTCAGCATGAAAAGTTCTACAAAAAAGTCCGCGAGAGCAAATGTCTATCTTCAATACATCGCCCACTATAAGTGTTTTTACGTTTTAATTTCTTCCAACAATGTCCATTCAACTACTGAGGCCACAGTTTACGAGCTAGCTAAGGGCGAGTCTATCATCCCTGTTACAGCCTAGCTAGCGGACGAACCTATTGCCCCAGATACAGCCAACAGCAAACCGTTGAGTCGTGTTGAGTTAAGACTTCTGAGAAGGGTGCTTGTGTTTGGAGTTTCCCTGGAAGTGCAACTCGGGTTTTCTTCATTTCGCCTGTGAAACACAGTCAAGTTAAGATTGGACGGAAGGGGGATTTGAGTTTAATTCACCTCGCCATTCCCTGGAAGTGCAACTCTCATTTCGCCTGTGAACTTTTCGTTCCACAAAATTCACAGTCAATTTAAGATTGAACGGAAGGGGGATTTGTGTTTCATGCACCTCGCCATTCTTTAATTACATCTGACAAGAATTTGTTGCACACGCATCTCCATGATAATATAATTAATAGTCCAGTCAGTGATTTTAACCCAATCATGCCGAGACGTAAAACGGATATCGGTCGTTGTTCATTGACATTGGAAAAAAAAAGCGCCTATCACGTAATGCATTCACAACTGTTCCGGGTCGGGTTGCTAGTTAAAAATAAAAACAAGACAAAAGTATTCCGCATAGGGGCTCGACCCCATGACCCTCAGATCGAATCCTGGGGCAGTCAGCTGGCATTTGAGGGTGCGTAAATGTGAGGGAGCCGTGCCAGTTGATTTACTGGCACATTAAAGATCCCCTTCGGGGCTAAATTCCTGCACCCAGCGTCTCTAAAAGCCGCAGTAGTTAAAAGGGACGTAAAACAAATAACATTATTATTATTATTACAGTTCTATACTCTTTACCCTGAGCCAACCGCTGCTTGGAAACTACGCTAACATAGGCCTACGTATCTCATGCCTCGCCCAATCCGCGCCATAAATGCTACTTTTTTCTAAACGCTTAGACATCTGAACCTTCCACTTCTGTGACTTCCATCTAGTAGCCAAGTTCGCAGCTAGGCGTCGTTGACCCTGCATATATCATAAATTTGGACAAAAACGGTGATGACGAGTAGACGCGGTCCCCTTGTTAGTCCCAAGAGTGTTGGTCATGTAGCCCCGCGTACTTTGGGTGTGTGTAGAATATGTCTGATAACCGGGGTTAACATTGCGATGGCTGTATTAGTATGTAATTCAAGTAAGGACTACAGATGACCAATTTCAAATGTCAAGTAGTTCCTACTTTTCTACCAAATGTTACTGTCAACGACATCTAGCTGCGAACTTGGCTACTAGATGTCACCGCAACCCGCTACTGGCAACGAACGTTGGAACTTAATAGAGCGTTAAACAAATCTAACATACACAATTTTATTTAGTGAAGGTTCTTTTACATGCCGTAAATCTATGACATGGGCCCGCCTGCTTTACTTTCCCTCCTAAAGCAGGCAAACTGAGGGATTTTAACGCACTTAAAAAAATTCTATGACATTGGCCGGGTTTGAACCCGCGATCTTGGGCATAGAAGCTCAGCATGCTACCAACTACGCCACCGAAGTCACCCCTTATTATACAGTAAACTAGATACCCACCCTGGGTTCGTACAGTTGCAATTTACGGGATGTACTACAACCTAGACCATAGCTGTGTTTGTTGTTGATTGATTTACGGGCTTTGCGACTTCCTGGTCATGTAGCCCCGTGTGGAGAATAAGTGAAAAGGAGCACAGGGAAACACACAGCTTACTAACATAACGCCATCTTATTTAACTCCAAAGAACTTATGTACAGATATGAACACTTTACACTATATACACAAAGTACAACACACACAAAGATATGTCAGTCCTTCACATCCTCCCCACCCTGGTCGACCTCTAGAGGTATGACCAGCTGAATTGGACGAGTTATCCGGTTCCTGTCTGGCGTGCGAAGGATGACGGTCCTGAGTATTCCGTCTCGTCCAGGTCGTAGTTCATCGATTACGCCTCTGCCCCATATGTGGCGAGGACGGTTGTCTTCTTGCAGCAGGACCAGGTCACCTACCCGGAAGTTCGGGGTTTTGCCGCATGTCTGTCGTACGTGGTGATGGTTGCGTAGTTCCAGAAGATATTCCTTCATCCAGCGTTTCCGGAAATCTTCTGCCGCTTGTTGCTGGAGCCTGTATTCCCATTTCAAGTCCTTCTTAATAGCAGGCTCAGGTCCTGTAGGGATTGTCGTCAGCTTGTCGCCGTGAATGAAATGGCTTGGAGTCAAGGCTGTAGTTCCTTCATCCTGAAGGAGAGGACGGGAATTTATGGCGGCTTCAATGCTAACGAGAATGGTGTACAGGGTTTCCTCATCCACTTGCCGCCGGCCTAAAACTTTGCGCAAGCAGCGTTTCGTAGTGCCGACCATTCGTTCCCACCATCCTCCCCACCAAGCCGCCCGTGGTGCGATGAATTTCCAGCGGATGCCATTTGTGGAAAGGTAGCTCGATGCGTCGTGGTCGTGGAAGATCACAGAAAGCTCTCTAAGTTCTCTATGAGCTGCGTGAAAAGTGGTGGCATTGTCGGAATATATGGTATGAGGTAGGCCTCGGCGGCTGACGAATCTTTGGAAGGCCATCAGAAACGTATTTACTGTCATATCCGACGCTAGCTCCAAGTGGACAGCTCTGGTAGTAGCACATGTAAGCAAAAGGATGTAACTTTTGCGAACGGTGTTATCGTGGCGGACGTATAGTGGGCCCGCAAAATCGAGTCCTGTTACAGTGAACGGTCTGGAGTATCGTACACGATCGGTCGGTAATGGAGCTTCGTTCTCCTGTCCAGGAGGGTTTCGTGATAACTTACAAGGCAGACACGAATTCAATACCTTCCTAATGCTTTGCCTTGCTCGTAGAATCCAAAATTGGCTTCGCAGCTCGGAGAGCACAATCCTTGATCCCAAGTAGTGCAGTCTGATTTGGGTATGGCGGATTAGAAGACAAGTGAAGGGATGTCCGCCGTCAAAAAATTATTGGGTGTTTTTCGTCATACGACATCGTTGTGAAGTGGAGGCGGCCACCAAGGCGGATCAATGTGTCTTGCAGGAACGGTTGAAAAGAGGCGATCTTCGATGTTTTGGGGATGGGCGTGTTGTGCAACAAAGCTTCGTATTCTGTTCCGAAGGTCTCTCGTTGTACAGAAGCTATCAAATATCGCCGACTTGCTTCGAGTTCCAACACTGTCAAGTCACCAGTTTGCTTATCCGCTGACCGAAGGTTCTTAATGAACCGGAGGATCCAAGCTGTAGTCCGAAGTAATTTGTTGTAGGTGCTGAATCTTGCGAAGTCACAGAGTGCTTCATGTGTGGTAACAACAAGGGCCTGACAGGGTTTCTTCTTAGCCTCTGGAAGTGTTAGATGTTCGGTGCTGTATTTGAGAGGCCAACTTCTTGGAGGATCCCTCAACCAGGCCGGCCCGTGCCACCAAATATCTGCTGATTTTAGATCTTCTGCTTGTAGTCCTCGTGATAAAAGATCTGCAGGGTTATCCGTTCCTGGACAATGGAACCATTGTGATGGTGAAGTGCAGCCGGTGATTTCTGTAACACGATTGCAGATGAAAGTTTTCCAGCGGTTCGGGTCGTTTTGTATCCAGCCTAGAGTGATAGCTGAATCTGTCCACAGCATTGCTTTACTGATGTCACAGGATGTAGCACGGCAGAAGTAACGAAGAAGTCTTGAGCCCACGAGTGCAGCGAGTAATTCCAAACGTGGTAGCGTGACCTTCTTTATAGGGGCCAGTCTAGCTTTGCTACATACTAACTGAACGGTAGTGGTATCGTGAGCGTGAGATCGAAGGTATACAGCAGCACCATATGCCCGTTCGGAAGCGTCACAGAATACGTGTAGAGAATAGTTCTCCAAGTCTTTGTTGAGAGCACCTATCCATCGTAGGGTGTGAATGTCCGACACGTATTGAAGATTTGAACACCAAACTAACCACTCGTGCCCAATATCAGAAGGTAAAGTCTCGTGCCATGATATACCTCTGGTCCACGTTTCTTGAAACAACATCTTTCCAATTATTGTCACCGGAGAGAACAGTCCGAGAGGATCGTATAGTCGTGATGTTATCTGAAGAACGTGGCGTTTTGTTGCAGTGTCATCTGGAGACATCTTGTAGTCATCGATAGCTGAAAGATGCAGTGTGTCATGGCCTGTGTTCCAGTTGATTCCCAAGATCTGTGTAACCTCTTGAATGGGTAGATTTTGATTTTGCCACTCGTTTTGCAGTGTGATTGAATTCGTGGCCCACTTCGACATAGGCATGTTGATAATACTCATCAAATCCGTGAGCTGAGAGTATATTGTTTGGAGTTCCTCAACGTCGTTGGTAGATGCTGCAAAATCGTCCATGTACATGTGCTGGTCCACGAGGCTAGCAGCAACTGGGTAGTCATCAATGTGTCTCGTAGCCAATTCTCGCAGGGTAGCTGACAAGAGGAAAGGGCTACTGGTTAGTCCGAAAGGTAATCGGGTGAAGCGGTAGGTGACCACTTCGTCGGTGACGTGGTATTGGCCGTTTTCGTCCTTGATTACTCGAAACCAAAAGAACCGTGTTATATCCCTGTCGCTGGAGTCAAGTGAGAGCTGCAGAAAGGCTTGCTTTATATCTCCAAGAATAGCATATTGGTACAATCTAAACCGAAGCAGGATACTCATTACGTCGGGGAAAAGATTAGGTCCGATTTCTAGGACGTCATTCAGCGATAGAGATCCATTTTCATGAGACGAAGCGTCGAATACAACGCGCCACTTAGTTACGTTCTGTTTCGTCTTCTTGACTGCATGATGTGGTAGATAGTACACAGAAGTTGCTCGGTTGTCTGGGTTCAACATCTCTACTTGGCCTTGGATGATGTAGTCGAGCATTCTTTCGTTGTACATGGCGTTATAGTCTCTATTTCGTTGCAGTTTCTTCGTCAAGGCTTGGAATCGTCTCTCAGCGTTAGTGCGATTATCCGATGCAAATTCCTGGTTTTTCTTTGGCAAAGAAACAACTCTCCGTCCATCTTGAATGCAGTGAGATTCATGAAAGTTTTTGAGGATATCGAGATCCTTGGAGCTCATCGTGTGGGATCTTGATTCTTCTTCCTTGATTCCAATTGCTTCAAGGTTCCAGAAGTTACGCACTTGGTGCTCGAGAAGTGAAGGGTCATCCTGCAGTGTTATTTTGTTAACGGTTAGCTGGTTGACGGTGACTCCGGATCTATTGCCACTGAGTACCCATCCGAAAAGTGAAGGAATGAGTACCAAAGACGGAGATATGCGAACAGGTTGTGTGTCCTTGATCAACTTCCAGTAGTGATCTCCTCCAACTAGAAATTCAATTGGGAGATCGTGTAAGTCATCCTTAGGGTCAGCTAGTATTAACTTGCGTACTGACTTCAGGGAAGAGACGTCTTGTGGCACTGTAGGGTGCATTGAGTAAGTGTTTGCACTTTCGAGTGCGGTGATGCCTATTGACGCGTTTGTCTGGGTGCCCTGTAACTGGAAACTAACCAGACGACGCTTTTGAGGGATAGTTCTGTCAGATTCGAACGCTGCTATGGATATGTCTCGTTCCGTGACAGTAGGAAGCTTCAATATGTCTACAAGAGACTTGCTTATGAATGTAGACTGGCTGCCTCCATCGAAGATGCAACGAGTCGTTTTACTTAAGCCAGTTGGTCCAACAATTCGAATACGCGCAGTTTGTAAGTGAGTATAGTCAGGAGTCTGAGAGTGGATTTTGTTGACTGAAGTGGAGTTTACATCATTGCTTGAGCAAATGGAGTAGTGATGGGACTGCTTACATTTTGAACAAGATGCTCTCCCCCGTCTACTGCAATTCTTCGAATTATGCCCTCGATTCAGGCAGAGGAAACAGCGATTATTCGTCTTTAGCTTCTCAATTCGGTCATGGACAGTTTTCACCTTCCTACAATCTTGCGCCCAGTGGCCTCGTTGGTCGCAAAATGCACAGAATGGTTCTGTTTGCTTCTTTGTTTGCAGCAATGGTTTCTTAAACTTAGCGTTTAATTGAAATGCGGCTGTCGTGGGGACGAGACTGGTTGAAAGCACTGGGTCACCTCTGATCTTCTGGGCGACTAGCGCTCCATCGACTTCTTCACCAAGAAATTCCATCAGTTTCAGAATGTCACCTTCCGATATATTATTCCGTTTGGTGTGTATTATCCAGCGTCTACAGATATCGTCAGGGAAGGTTCGGAGTATCTTGGGAGCAAGTACCCGCCCATATGCGTTTACATCTTCGCCTAGGGCCTGTAATGCCTGGATACGGCGGTTGCATTCAATGTATGTCATGTTTAGCGATTCCGGACAAACCGTGTTGATAGGTCGGATATCTTCTAGATAATCGATATGCGCCTGTATTATCCGATTCCGATCTCCGTATTTGGCCTTTAAAATTTTCTTAGTGTCCTCGTAGGTAGAAGCAGTCACGGCAATTCCGTCAACCAGATGTTTCGGTTCACCTTCGAGATATCCGCGTAAAAAGACATGTTTATTTATTGTCGATAGTGACTTGTCTTTATCAATGGATGCTTCAAACTGTTCCCAAAATCTCATCCAGCTTTCGATATTGCCGGAGAATGGTTCCAGTTACACTGGCGGTAATTTAACAGAATGGGTGAACGTTGAAATGGGAGTGATGGGATTCTCGTTTATGGTCATGTTTGAGGTAGCAGAAGAAAGTTTAATTTCTGCCCCTCGTGTGGCTTTCTGTAAACCACGTTTTGCTTTATCTATGTATTCTTCGCAACTTTGAATATCGGTGTTGTATTCTGTGTCTGGAAGAAGATCGTGAATTGAGTCATCTAATTGGATTAGTCTAGTTAATGTTTCCTGAAGTCGGTCTCCATAATACTTGTAGTCTTCAATACTTGTGTTTTCAGTAAAACTTTCAATAGTGTTTAGAAACCGTGTCACATTGTTTCTCTCTCTTGTTCGACTTCTTTTCAATTTGTGTAGTCGTGCTGCAAGGTCCTCTTGGGTTGCCATAATGAGGGGGCAATAAATCTTAGGATTAGCTGACAGTCAGGTAGCCTCCCGTCTTGGAGTGTAGGAACGTCTTTCAGTGTAGATATTAGTCTCTTTGGGAGAGTGCGTGTTTAGTCAAGACTCCAACGTTGGCTAACAGAATGCGCTAGTGGGGTAGTTGAACGTGACAATTTTATAGTTTGGGAAGTAACTGACAGGTGCGCATGCGCTGTGCAGAGGTGCATGCAGTTCCAATGATTGCAGATAGATCACGCTACTAGTTATGTCAGTAACGTACTGTACAATTATTGGTATTTCTTGAAGTAATTAAAGTAGATCTCATGCAGGTTATAATCACGTGTACTGGAAAATACTCAGATGAAAGGTATTTCTGGTGGCGTTGAGCGAGGATAAGTGGTGTCCTTTTCTCGCTGACGAATAGAAATTGCAGGGTGAAAGCTTAATTGTTTACAATACGGAGTTCCCTGCTGCTCCGATAGATGGCGGATGCGTCACTTCTGGGATCGCATTTAATGAAATTAGCCTATCTGTAGGTTTCAAACGTATTTCTTAGCTGATGTAGAGCATGCATTACTAAATGGATGTCAATTTGTGATGGTTTGACTTATCTGAAGTCGATTAGTTGGCAATGAGAACTCTTGTAGCGTCTTGTCGTTGATAGCGTGGCGTGCTTTAAGCTGCCGTGATGTCTTCTCGGTAGTGTATAATGTTCTCGGCGTCGAGTGTCCTTCCGTAGTGTAGAAGGCGACAAAGAAGCATTAGCACTGTTCACTAACACTAGTAAATACACGTGTCACTGGTTTTGTACGAGTTTTCGGCACCATAATGTGGAGAATGAGTGAAAAGGAGCACAGGGAAACACACAGCTTACTAACATAACGCCATCTTATTTAACTCCAAAGAACTTATGTACAGATATGAACACTTTACACTATATACACAAAGTACAACACACACAAAGATATGTCAGTCCTTCACACCCCGTGTGATTGGTTGTGTGTGGAATTTGTCTGATAACCTGCTTTATTGTATTGGCTGTATTAGTGTGTGCATATTTTGTAATTCAGATGAGGATTGGGAATAAATCAGCCGTGGGCTTAAGTTAGGAACCAACCCGGCATTTGCCTGGAGTAGAAATGGGAAACTACAGAAAACCACTTCCAAGATGGCTGAGATGGATATCGTACCCTCCTCTTCTGAGTTTTGCCTCACGAGGCTGAGTGTACTCCATTCCACCTCTCTGCCCAGAATTTTAATTTCTTACCAGAGCCGGGAATCAGACCCAAGAATGCTAGACGCTACACCAGAATGCAGGTTTAACACATGTCTTTGGGAGGGGGGGGGGGGGAAGGTTTAAACCCTAAAACCTCCCCTGTTGGTACGCCACTGCATCTCGTTAATTTCCAGGACCACACCCAGGATGACCGCTGTCAGTTTTAACCCTATATAGGGCAAAACTCTTTTTATCATTTCTAATGATTTTGTCGACTTCATCGTTATGCTTTGGTATACCGTTATGCGTTACGGTTACGGAGAGGAAATGTACTAAGGTTGCACTTGAGCGTATGACGTCATGATGTTGTTCAGTGCATATGTATGGAGTCTGAGTTTACTCCTGGGCTATGGCTTTATGCGATACGGAGAAAGAGAGCGTATGCCGTCATCATGATGTTCAGTGCATATGCACCGATTCTGAGTTTACTCCTGGGCTATGGCGTTATGCGATACGGAGACGGAGATCGCGTGACGTCATGCAGCAGAGTGCACCTCCCGCTCTTCGTTCCCCGCGAGGGAAGCCTAAGTTAAAGGGTAATGGAGTCTGTTGAAAGAGTCCTGGGGCTTCGAGCGAAGTGAGAAACCCTCCTGCCTTTCTAACATGTGTAGCATTTGTAGCATGCGTCAATTGAAATTATATAAAATCTAGTCTTTCAGACTGACTGTAACTTTTTTATTTGTATGTGCTTTTTTTATTTTATTTATTTTTTATTTAGTCAATTTACCCTCTAGGTTGGTGGTTCCCACGGACTCAGCGAGGGAACTCATCACTACCGCCGCTATGGGCAGTATCCTGGAGCCTGGAACATCTGGTCGGGAGGGATACAACTGGGGAGGTGTGATCAGCACTTCGCCCAGGCGGCCTCACCTGCAAAGCGAACAGGGGCCTGATGAGGGATGGGAAGGGATGGAAGATTGGGATGGATAGGCGAGGAAGTGGGAAGGAGGCGGCCATGGCCTTACAGTAGATACCATCCCGGCATTTGCCCGAAGACGAAGTGGGAAACCACGGAAAACCACTTCGAGGATGGCTGAGGTAGGAATCGAACCCCTCTACTCATTTGGACCACCCGAGGCTGAGTAGACCCCGTTCCAGTCCTCATACCACTTTTCAAATTTCGTGGCAGAGCCGGGAATCGAACCCAGGACCTCCGGGACGGCAGCTAACCATGCTGACCGCTACGCTACGGAGGCGACCTTATGTGCTTTTACATTTTAATATATTTTAATTATTATTATTATTATTATTATTATTATTATTATTGATGTTAATTTTTGTTTCTCTAATTTTAATGTTTATATATTTATTTTTAATTTATGTTCTTATAGATTAAATTGTCATATTTTTATTTTATTAAATTTTTTTTTTTTAGTCGTTTACCCTCCAGGTTGGTGGAACCCACGGACTCAGCGAGGGAACTCACCACTACCGCCTCCACGGGCAGTGTCCTAGAGCTGGGAACATCGAATCGGAAGGGATACAACTGGTGAGGTGTGATTGGCGGCCTCACCTGCAAAGCGAACAGGGGCCTCATGAGGGAAGGTAAGGGATGGTTAGGATGGATAGACAAGGAAGAGAGAAGGAGGCGGCCGTGGCCTTGAAGAAGGTACCATCCCGGCATTTGCCCGAAGACGAAGTGGGAAACCACGGAAAAGCACTTCGAGGATGGCTGAGGGGGAATCGAACCCCCTCTACTCATTTGGGTCACCCGAGGCTGAGTAGACCCCGTGCCAGTCCTCGTACCACTTTTCAAATTTCGTGGCAATTTAATTAATTAATTAATTAATTAATTTCAATTTGATTTTTACAATGATTTTTATAATTTTATATACTGATGTTTATTGTTTTAATTTTTACATTTCATTTACTATTGTAACTTTATTTTTGTGATTTTTATTTCTATATTTGGCATATATTTTATTTTACACTTAAATTGTTAATGTTTTTAGTTTTAATTTTATTAAATTTTATCCAGCACATTACGTCAAGTAGATATGTATATACTATTTATAGAAATACTAGCACTTTGGCATGAAAATTCTCCGAAATTTGGCTGAAAGATTCAACTATGAGCATCTTTGAAAACATATGACAGGTGGTTAATGTAAAGACCACTATCCCATAAACAAAGGGTTAAACCACATGCCTGCTGACAAGGGGAGGATACGATGCATGGGTCATCCGATTCGAACCATCTTAAGTACACGTGTAGGGCATGACCAGGTGCAAGTAGTAAGGTGCGCTTCTCAGCCGTTTCCGAGAAATTAATTAATTTCAATTACAGTGCGGGAGCGCCTCCGTGGCTTAGGTGGCAGCACGCCGGCCTCTCACCACTGGGTCCGTGGTTCAAATCCCGGTCACTCCATGTGAGATCTGTGTTGGACAAAACGGAGGCAGACAGGTTTTTTTCCGGGTACTCCGGTTTTCCCTGTCAAAATTTCATTCCAGCAACACTCTCCACTATCATTTCATTTCATCTGTCATTCATTTAATCATTGCCCCAGAGGAGTGCGCCAGGCCTCGGCAGCCGGCACAGTCCATATCCTCGCCGCTAGATGGGGGCTTCATTCATTCCATTCCTGACCCGGTCGGAGACTGGAAGCAGGCTGTGGATTTTCTTTTCAATTACAGTGCGGCGTCTATGTGCGTTATACGCTATCATGAAGCCTACGAGCGCGTGGTGCAGCTGCAAAAGCCCTGCTTCGCAAGCGCGGGATTCCTGGCTCGAATCTCACCGGTGGGCTTTTGCAGTGTATTGCGTTTTTTTTGTGAACATTGGCAATTTGTTTAACTGTAGGTGTCGTGAATAACGTTTATTTTGCAGTCAATAGTAAGTAATAACGTGTTATTTGAGCGGGAAAAGAGATTCTGAAATCATCGTATGGGGTCTACGTTTGTGGCATTACATATAGTATCGGCATTGCAAATACTGTTAGGCTAATTAGTATTTTACACGGTCAGGTGTATTCCATTATATGTGTACATTTATACATTGAAGGCCTAGACTGTTCCGTTCATTGTATGTCTGTGAACCATCAGAGCATCCCGTACCCCGCAAGCAGTGACTCATGCTATGGGTATTGGTTGGAAATTGCCAATTATTACAAAAAAAACAATCCCCTGCAAAGACTCACTGGTGGGATTAGATCCAGCGATCCCGCGCTTACGAAGCAGGGTTCACCGCTGCACCACGCGCTTGTTGAATTTTAGCTAGCGTACAACGCACAGTGGGTCAAAATCGAAATCTAGGAGGACAAAATTATTTATTTTCATAATTAAAAATCAAAATGTATTACTTCTACAGCATTCTCATATAATTGCCACTCACTATTCTGGGATATAAACGCATCTTAGTGTAAATCAGTCGCCACTGTTCGAGCAGTCTGAATTGGAGGGTGAATGTAAGTGGCTGTGGTTTGGTTGTCTTTGTAGTTAGTGTGATGCTTTAAGATGGAACATGGAACTGAAGGTATAATCTTTGTAACGTGTTTCAGTTATTAATGGGCGTAATTGTTATGTAATTTTAGCTATGTTTGCATTATATAATATTTAACTACTATTTTAAAAATTATATTTTCACTTAGATGTTTAATATGTCGCGTCACTCTGCGTCACTTTCTACTTAATGTTAAAATGTAGATAAAGTCTTGTAGTTTACGCCTGTTATATGATATTAAACCCTTTGGAAAATAGCATGTAGACAAGATTCAAAATTTCGGGGTCGTAATGGATTCTTGTGAATGTGATTTAGAGGTTTTGCTATCAACATAACTTCCAGGGTTCATAAGGTTAACTTATTATTATTATAAAGCCAAGAAAAACAACAGGATCTACTAACAAAATGAAATTTATTAACTGAATCAAACATAAAAAAAGAAATCTATAACCACCCTTTTATTGTTCACTCGCGTGAACAGATCTAACACTGACCAGCCTGACGTACCATGACGACATGGCATGACAGCTGTCAACAAGCATTGTGACTGCAATGTCACTTAAATCAAAGTAACAAAAGAAAACGGATCACAAGATCCAAATATAACAAACAAATAAATAGTACAAAAATTCAATATTTATGAGCGACACGGGTTTTAAGACTAGTTCAAGTAATGAGCATTTTGACGGGCGCTCGTTTCCGACCAAAACAGTTGGTTCGGGAACGGACTCCGTACTGCGAAGGACGAATTACGGAAATGTGGGAACAACAATTACATAATTATATACACTACTGACATGCTCTAACCTTAGATTACCACAACCAAATACACGTGTGTATTATTTAAAATAAGGGCTGCGGAATTACCGTCTTATACCTTAAACACTAGGATAGCATAACGTGACATGAACAGGTTTGGCCGGTTGCCAAATTATATTTATATGAATACAATGGCCTTGAAAATAAGAGCCAACAACAACAAAATACAACTTTTAATTTTCACGCCGGAAAGTTTGGCGTTTTAAAACAATGAACAAATAAGTCGTAGTAATGATAAAAGAAACTTGGATCGACAACATGGCAACTTCCCAAATTAAACCAAATAAAATAACCTTAACTCATTAGGCTTTAAAGCAAACAAAACGTGTCATAACAAGCTGGAGACAACCGGGCCTGTTATCGCATCACCGAGAGAGTGGCTGATTTCTTCCCCCAAGTAGTAATTAGTGCCATGCTAAATATAGATTCTGGCCCATAGCCAGCGTACAGCACCTTTGCTAATCGCCACCTGTTAAACGCGTACAAATAAATAACACATTATCTCAAAACATCCTCTCAGGGATTTTTAAGAATACATTCCCAGGTCAAACTTATCCCCACGGATAACTAGTTTGCCGGAATGATATCGCAGTCATGGACAGGCTTTACCTCTCCTCATCATCATCACTTACACCCAAAAATACGTGGCACATTTCTCGAAGATCTCGTCGTAGCATTAATCAGCACACCTCTCAGATAATGACACACAACATGTCCAAATGACAATAAAGAATAAATAACAGGATCAGTCCTAGCCCGAGTTATCAAAGCAACAAAAATGCAAATATTCCCCCCACGTAGTAATTAGTTTAACATATCATTAAATCAGTCCATTTATCATTGTCGTTCCTAGGTTCTCATTCATGGCTACACTTTTATAGATACGTTAATCGATGCGGCCATTTCGCTATAAGAATTACGTAACATAAGGACCACATTTAAATTACAAAATTTACTGTACAACATAATTGTCACGCAATGCCAAAATTTACTACACGCATGTCAGTTAAGAAATCAAACCCTGAAATTTAAATTAAACCACACAAATAAAATCTATACAAAGTTCCACACATCTCTCGCGATTCCCCTCGTCCAAAATCAATAAATCAATTTTTTAATACTCATCACTTAAACTGCTTTCCAGAGGCCTCCCGCCTCGTCAATTCCCATCATTAGGCCGTTAGCCCATAACACTGATGGTAATGGAGGATGAAGCTTGCTGTCTTCTCTCCATGGTCGACATTTTGCTGCTGTTAAAACACAATTAAATCAAAGTTTTTAAACTGTTCTATCTGCGTTCTAAGTATTTTATTTCCTCAGATCGTCCTATGCAGAATCGTCGACTTTCCCTATTCTATGGCTAATTGCCATCTCACAATTTATGAAAATTTCCAACTTCGTTGCCGACACACAACTATAATTTTAAAACCATATTGTCTTAAGGACGTCTTAAAATGACTGTCGAAGAATAATTAGGAGTGTCCCGGTTCATCTCAGACATTTGTATATATACAGAAAGCCTAAAGTTTCAATGGTGGGAGTAAAACAGCTCCTCAATATTTTAAGTAATGGGCCTATAATTATGTGTGACCTCTCAAAATTCTTGTATTTTCTCACAGGTCGCGAATCTGCCGTCGAACAAGCAAACCGATCGCTAGATCTTTTTATATCCGATTGCCGCGCAAAACACACTGACGCTATGTTCTGGCGTCATGTTTTCTTATTGGTCAGATAAGTTGGCTTCGGAGTTCTGACCTTACAAATCCCGCCCTTATATTGACGTCACGACTATTCTCCTCTCTCTCACTCCTTGCCTTGTACGCAGCATTGTGGCCTTTTATGGTCACGTACGCCACAGCGTCATATCTGATTTTCTCAGAAATCCAAGAATAACATTGGTTGTGAAACTATTGGTCATTTCCAGCCAGCACGTAGCATGTCTTACCAAGTCCAGATTTCTTGCTACATCAATATTACTCAAATATCCAGCATATCATGTATTTAGTATTTCCATCGTTTTTATTAATATGAAACATTATTATTGGACACAATGATAAGGGTTCATCTGACCCCTAGTTGATGAAATTCGAACTCAAATGAAGTCGAATTTCACATCCCCTACTTTTCTGGCTCAAATTTGAAGTTGCTGGTCACCCTCAAATATAATGACTGTCCGCCTCTGTCTGTTTCAGTAGCCGTCTCGTTCCGAACTCATTAGGAAATTCCTGTATACTTATGCCCTCCGGCCTCTTTCCTTGCTACTCGTCTCCCCTCTCACTCTTTCAAAACATCAACATATTCATTAACGACTTCCGCCTGAACTTGTAAACACGTCAGAGCTGTCTTTTGAGCGCTTTCACCACTCGAGTACCCCCGTATCTTTTGTTGTATGTTATCACGCGAATGTTTAATTTGCTGCAGTAACATTATTTCTCGGTTCGTATGGCTCTCTCTGATGATACAATTTTAAATGAGATATTATACACTGCCATGTTTCCTGTGCTCACCTCTCGGACTCTGTAGGCGTTGTTACCTAAGTTCGTAACCCCTAGTTGAACTTCCTTAAGCCGCTCCTGTCTTTTCTCCATTTTACCGTGATGTCATCTCCTTCTTCTCCCCCCGCGTTGCCATCTTCTTCCTTCTCCCTTCTTCTTCTCCGATTCCCGTACAATAACTTTTTTTTACCATATTTCGAGACCCTTGCCTGACACGGCCTGCGAATCTCTCCTGCTATTCTTCTGTTTCCTATTGTCGGCTGCTCTATTTTCTTCTTCTCCATGCAGCTCCTCCAAATATCTCTGGGTTTCTACATGCATGGCCTCCAACATTTGATGTGTTCCGTTTTCCTCCTCGTGGGTGTCGGGATTCTTCCGCCGATCTATCGCTCTTTCCCATTTATCATTATTTCCTTCCATGTTACGTGGCTCCTCCAGGTACTGTTGCGGGTCAGCGTGTCTCTCGTTCCAATTTCTCTGATCATCCCTTGGATCCGATTGCTCGTTAAACCGCTGGTTATCTTGTGCGTTATGTTGCTGGTTGTAACGCCTATTGTCTCTGGGCCTATATTGTTGATTATAGTGTCCTCCACGCCATCCTCGATTGTAAGGTGCGTTATTATTATTATTCCTATTGTATGACGTTTGGTATCTCCTATTATCTCGCCACTGCTGATTGTTTGTGTTCCGGTAGTGGTTAGTTCCTTCCTGATTGTTATGGTTTCTGTCCCTATTTTCGTATCTCGGTTGAGATCTCGGCTCATATTCTTCGGTGCTCTGCCGTCTTTGGTTATCCCCAGTGTTTGTAGCTTGCGACCTCGTGTTTTTGTTCGGTGTCTTGACTACTTCGACTGCATTAACTAACTCTATCTGTCTCTTCTCTCTCGGGTTGATGTAATTAGTGGTTTCATCTATCTTCCTTAATACCTCTTCTGCCTGGACCACGGTCGTAATATTTGCCGCCACCAAGAATTGCTGAACGCTAATAGGCATCTGCTTTCCTATAGTAGTTATTAGCTCCATTTCGCTTGGGGGATTATCAAGATCCTGCAATTTGACAAGTTGCATGGCGAAAAAATCTGCATATTTCGTCTGATGCGTGGAATGGTATTTGCGCGAGTATAAGTCCATTCGCAAGCTTTGTTGATACGACCCACTCCAGTATTTGCTTAGGAAGGCCTTGTGGAAACCTTCCATTGATTTAAATGTGTTCTTAAATCCAAGATACCAGGTAAGTGCTGAGCCCGCCAAAAATTTTTCAACCATTCTTAATTGTCGCGTTGAGCTAACATTTTGGTCCGAAAAATATTCTGTCAGTTCCCTTAAGAAAGCTTTAGGTGTCCCTCCGCTCTCTGGTAAAAACTTATTCGGTTTAAATTCGTTTCCACGGATGACTTGTATAACTTGCGTGGGAAGTTGTGTGTTTTGAGGTGTCGAGCTACGACCCTCATAATTCTGGAATGCTTGCGTGTCTACCGTTCTTGGACTTTGCCCAAGCTCGTGGCTGTCTATTGTGTGCTCTCTTTCCGCATTCTCCCCTTTCCCCTTTTCCATTAGTGTCGCAAACATTGTATTATGTCCAAGTGACTGTAACTCCGATTTTATCATGCGGTCCTCTTGAATTTGAAACCTTAACTTCATATTTTCTTCTAACGCCTGTATTTTCGCGTTATTTTCCCCTAGCTTCTTGCTTACTGCGAGCCGTTCATCTTTCGAATCAGCGCTCATCTTGGTCCAATCTTTCCTAATAGTATCCTTCAATTTAACAAAGCGTTCTTCGATTTCCTGTTGATTAGCCTCCTGATTATCTTCAAGTTTATCTATCCTTTCTCCCAGAGAAATGTTGTTCTGTTCTAATGTTTGTTTAATTTCTTCCTGGTCAATTTCTAACTTTTTCCATTTCTTAATTGATTGTATTTCTAATTTGTTGAGTTCCGTCACTAAGCCCGTGATATTGTTATCTACTGTAATTATCTGATCTTGCATACCCTGTGTCCCTCGTTCGATATTCTCAAACCTTTTTTCTAAGTTTGTGTGTGCTTCTTTGATTTCAGATGAGCTGGTCAAACACGCTTGCTCGATTTGTGCTAGTTTTGCCATAACAGTCTCATCCATTCCTTTTATTTCCTTTTTAAACGAATCTTCGATACCTTTTATTATTCCTAATTGTTTGGTATTGTTAGTGCTGACGTCCTTTGCTAATTGGATTAGCTGTTCTTTTGTGTGCTCTTTGATTTCTACCGTTAGCGCAGCTAGATTTTGAGTGTTCCTTTCGTCTTGTGCGTTTAACATTTCATTGTTTTTCTCAGACTGCCTATGTAATTGTTCACTAACCAGAATGTTTTGTGTAGCGATTTTCTGATTTATATTCTCGTTAACTTCAGATAGTTTTGTGTTTAACTGTGTCTGTATTTCTACATTATTTGCCGCTAACTGTGTCTGCATTTCTACACTATTTGCCGCTAACTGTTTCTGCATTTCTACATTATTTGCCGCTAACTGTGTCTGCGTTTCTGCCGATTGTTTATTTATAGCCGCTAACTGTGTCTGCGTTTCTTCACTATTCGCCGCTAACTGTGTCTGCATTTCTACACTATTTGCCGCTAACTGTGTCTGCGTTTCTTCACTATTTGCCGCTAACTGTGTCTGTATTTCATTGGTTATGTCCTTTCTCATCTCACTAAGTTGTTCTCGCGTACGAGCGGATGCTAATTCAATCACTTCGCGGATTTCTCCCAGAGTTGCCATCACAACAATAATATATTTGAGACATAGGGAAATGACATAAGGGCGGAGCCCTGGATACGCGCGCTCACATATATTAAATATACACACATTAACCCTTTACATACTCAGTTCATTTACTTTAAATTACTCCCACAAACTATAGCATCACTGAGTATAATTTACTTATTATTCCATTTAATTTTAACCCTTTGATTCAGTTATAATCTTCCTGACCTTACTTCACTTACAAATTTTAACCAATTAATAGAGTATTAATTAGTTTTTAAGGTCTAACCTTCCTGTCAAATAATTCTTTGAGTTTGGCTTTTCTACACAAAGCTAATTTAATTTTATTGGGCGCCTGGAACAGTTTGTTCTAATTTAATCAAAGTTCAAACACTTAACTTGTTCCACATTTACTTTATTGCAAACTCCATGACTTTATATTTTCAAACATTTGGCGGTACTATCTTCGCCTAACTTACGTTAATAAACTTATCACATGCCGGTGATCTATTTTTTTACTCTAAAACACAAATGCCACACGTTCGGAAGCCAAAGTAACTCTTATAAACCCTTTGGAAAATAGCATGTAGACAAGATTCAAAATTTCGGGGTCGTAATGGATTCTTGTGAATGTGATTTAGAGGTTTTGCTATCAACATAACTTCCAGGGTTCATAAGGTTAACTTATTATTATTATAAAGCCAAGAAAAACAACAGGATCTACTAACAAAATGAAATTTATTAACTGAATCAAACATAAAAAAAGAAATCTATAACCACCCTTTTATTGTTCACTCGCGTGAACAGATCTAACACTGACCAGCCTGACGTACCATGACGACATGGCATGACAGCTGTCAACAAGCATTGTGACTGCAATGTCACTTAAATCAAAGTAACAAAAGAAAACGGATCACAAGATCCAAATATAACAAACAAATAAATAGTACAAAAATTCAATATTTATGAGCGACACGGGTTTTAAGACTAGTTCAAGTAATGAGCATTTTGACGGGCGCTCGTTTCCGACCAAAACAGTTGGTTCGGGAACGGACTCCGTACTGCGAAGGACGAATTACGGAAATGTGGGAACAACAATTACATAATTATATACACTACTGACATGCTCTAACCTTAGATTACCACAACCAAATACACGTGTGTATTATTTAAAATAAGGGCTGCGGAATTACCGTCTTATACCTTAAACACTAGGATAGCATAACGTGACATGAACAGGTTTGGCCGGTTGCCAAATTATATTTATATGAATACAATGGCCTTGAAAATAAGAGCCAACAACAACAAAATACAACTTTTAATTTTCACGCCGGAAAGTTTGGCGTTTTTTAAAACAATGAACAAATAAGTCGTAGTAATGATAAAAGAAACTTGGATCGACAACATGGCAACTTCCCAAATTAAACCAAATAAAATAACCTTAACTCATTAGGCTTTAAAGCAAACAAAACGTGTCATAACAAGCTGGAGACAACCGGGCCTGTTATCGCATCACCGAGAGAGTGGCTGATTTCTTCCCCCAAGTAGTAATTAGTGCCATGCTAAATATAGATTCTGGCCCATAGCCAGCGTACAGCACCTTTGCTAATCGCCACCTGTTAAACGCGTACAAATAAATAACACATTATCTCAAAACATCCTCTCAGGGATTTTTAAGAATACATTCCCAGGTCAAACTTATCCCCACGGATAACTAGTTTGCCGGAATGATATCGCAGTCATGGACAGGCTTTACCTCTCCTCATCATCATCACTTACACCCAAAAATACGTGGCACATTTCTCGAAGATCTCGTCGTAGCATTAATCAGCACACCTCTCAGATAATGACACACAACATGTCCAAATGACAATAAAGAATAAATAACAGGATCAGTCCTAGCCCGAGTTATCAAAGCAACAAAAATGCAAATATTCCCCCCACGTAGTAATTAGTTTAACATATCATTAAATCAGTCCATTTATCATTGTCGTTCCTAGGTTCTCATTCATGGCTACACTTTTTATAGATACGTTAATCGATGCGGCCATTTCGCTATAAGAATTACGTAACATAAGGACCACATTTAAATTACAAAATTTACTGTACAACATAATTGTCACGCAATGCCAAAATTTACTACACGCATGTCAGTTAAGAAATCAAACCCTGAAATTTAAATTAAACCACACAAATAAAATCTATACAAAGTTCCACACATCTCTCGCGATTCCCCTCGTCCAAAATCAATAAATCAATTTTTTAATACTCATCACTTAAACTGCTTTCCAGAGGCCTCCCGCCTCGTCAATTCCCATCATTAGGCCGTTAGCCCATAACACTGATGGTAATGGAGGATGAAGCTTGCTGTCTTCTCTCCATGGTCGACATTTTGCTGCTGTTAAAACACAATTAAATCAAAGTTTTTAAACTGTTCTATCTGCGTTCTAAGTATTTTATTTCCTCAGATCGTCCTATGCAGAATCGTCGACTTTCCCTATTCTATGGCTAATTGCCATCTCACAATTTATGAAAATTTCCAACTTCGTTGCCGACACACAACTATAATTTTAAAACCATATTGTCTTAAGGACGTCTTAAAATGACTGTCGAAGAATAATTAGGAGTGTCCCGGTTCATCTCAGACATTTGTATATATACAGAAAGCCTAAAGTTTCAATGGTGGGAGTAAAACAGCTCCTCAATATTTTAAGTAATGGGCCTATAATTATGTGTGACCTCTCAAAATTCTTGTATTTTCTCACAGGTCGCGAATCTGCCGTCGAACAAGCAAACCGATCGCTAGATCTTTTTATATCCGATTGCCGCGCAAAACACACTGACGCTATGTTCTGGCGTCATGTTTTCTTATTGGTCAGATAAGTTGGCTTCGGAGTTCTGACCTTACAAATCCCGCCCTTATATTGACGTCACGACTATTCTCCTCTCTCTCACTCCTTGCCTTGTACGCAGCATTGTGGCCTTTTATGGTCACGTACGCCACAGCGTCATATCTGATTTTCTCAGAAATCCAAGAATAACATTGGTTGTGAAACTATTGGTCATTTCCAGCCAGCACGTAGCATGTCTTACCAAGTCCAGATTTCTTGCTACATCAATATTACTCAAATATCCAGCATATCATGTATTTAGTATTTCCATCGTTTTTATTAATATGAAACATTATTATTGGACACAATGATAAGGGTTCAATATTTTGCATCTTTTTACAACTTACTTAGTTATTTTACGTTTTAGAAGATGCCGCGCAACCAGTTCTCACACGTTTGCAAGTGTTTGAAGCACTGGGTTCGACGATTATGTCGAAAGTGGAACTTTGTGACTTTGTTAAAAGTAAATTAAGGGTAGAAAATTGTTCTGAAGAGATAACTGAATGCTCTGTCCAACTCCTAGTCATAAACAATTTCTTGTATGTGTAGACGAAGGTTAAAAAGGTCTTAACGGATGTTTATTATGAAGTAAACAAATTACATACGTTGCTCTCACTCTAAATTCATGATTAAAACGTAAAAAGAATTTTGTCCCCCTAGATTTCGATTTTGACCCACTGTGCAATGCACATAGACACCGCACTGTAATTGCAATTAATTAATTTCTCGGAAACGGCTGAGAAGCGCACCTTACTTATTGCACCTGGTATACGCCTGGTCATGTCCTACACGTGTACTAAAGGTGGTTCGAATCGGTGACCCATGCATCGTATCCTTCCCTTGTCAGCGCGGGCATCAGGAAAGCATAGAGGTCTATCTACTTTAATAATACGAGAGCAACACAACAGTTTGCTATACAAAACAGATTTGTTTAACCCCTCTCTCTTTCTCTCTCTCTCTCTCTCTCTCTGAGAGACATGAATAAAAACAAACAAACAAACAAACAAACAAACATATGTTATCTTTTAACATAATCAGTCATTGGAACCATGACACACGCTTCATTTAAACTCGTCGACAGTCAACTGTCTCATTTTCTCGTGCTGCATTTGTTCAGAGGGCTTTGCTTTTTCTTTTGTATTCTCTTTGCCATGTGTTGATGTAAGAAAGAGAACACACTATATTGAAGCAGTGATATCTCTGTTAGTGACCGCTTTTGTCTCTATTTATGCCGACTGTTTTATGTTTGTTTCTGCTTCTAGATAATTCTGTTTCATACATAAAGTACCGTACGATAAATGGGGGTTGGCATATTATTGGATTGATGTACGTGTCGTAGTGTAACGGTCAGCTACTGCCCTAGAGGTTTGGTTTAGATTCCTGGCTCTTCCAAGTAGGCTACAGTCGAACCTAATACAGCGTTAGTCAAATCTAACCTACAAATTTAGCTTCACACAATTCTTGCTCGTGGAAGGTTCTTTAACATGCGATAGGCGGCTTCAGTGGCGTAGTCGGTAGCATGCTGAGCTTCTATGCCCAAGATAGTGGGTTCAAACCCGGCCGAAGCCGTCGGATTTTTTAAGAGCGTTAAAATCCCTCAGTATGCCTTCCTTCAGAGGGGAAGTAAAGCCGGCGGTCCCATGTCATAGATTTATGGCATGTTAAAGAACCTTCCACTAATTACCCCTGTGTGAAGCTAAATTGGATAGGTTAAGAATGTAATCAACACTCTTAGGTTTCTACGTTCGTTGCCAAGAGCCGACTGCGGTGGCGTCTAGTAGCTAAGTTCTGAACTTGGCCTAGTAGTCGTTGACGGTGGCGCTTGGCGGCAAAAGTAGGAACTATTTGAAAAATTCTAAGTTGCAGTCTGTGCTTAAATAAAAAAAACAACAGATAACACACACTAATACAGTCATCACAATTAACACCGGTTATCAGACAGATTCTACACACACCCAAAGTACACAGGACTACATGACCGCGTTGTCGCAGCCCCTAAACTTAAGAACCAACCAACATGCCATAGATCTATGACATGGGACCGCTGGCTTTACTTCCCCTCCGAAGGAAGGCATACTGAGGGATTTTTAACGCTCTAAAAAATTCGACGACTTCGGCTGGGTTTGAACCTGTAATCTTGGGCTACCGAAGCCGCAGACTAGAGTTGATTGACCTGAGGCTGATGACCGAGTTACATTGATCTAGTAGCGTCGTCAAAATGAACAACATACACACTGTCCGATACATCTGCCGTTGTAAAATTCAAAACAGGGTTTTGCATAATTTATGTTAATGGCCTTTCACCAATTGAGATGTATACATTTTTTTATTTTATTGCTCTATTATGAATGTCCATGTAGACTTGAAATGCTAAAATATAAATAATGTACATGAAATTAAAAGAGTTTCGGCCCGTCATTAGAATCACAAATGGCAGGCAATAAAAACTGAATGGATAGACTCATTCGACACAATCTGCTTGATAGATCAAAGCACTACACATTTTTATTCTTTCTTCAAACTGTAGACATTTGAAAAATTGGATTTTCACGTACGCACTGATGAAAAACGTTGATCGATGGCGGTAGCTAGGCATGCTAAGACTGCTCTGACTTCGGTAAAGGAGGGGTTCGAACCCCCTGTCATTGAAATGGATGAAGCTAATTGTTGTTTTAATGTTATTGGCCCCGAATGGTTCGGGTGACATTGAAAGATGAGATAAGAATGAAAACTACAGACTTGCATAGGCCCTACTAGAAGAAGAAATGGTAAACAAATAAAGGATAAGGCAAATAAAGGACAGGAAGAAAAGAGAAACAATGCCCTCAACCCTCGAAGAATGAGGATGGGGGGACTTGGAAGGAAGGAGAGCCATAAAAGGTAGACGGAAAAGAGGAAAAGTCAGAGGAAAGAGGTGACAAAACGGACCCAGCTCAGGAATCCCTCGGGGTTGCCAACTCACAAACTCACCAGCCGTGAGCCCTTGAGGGTGTAGCAATATCCATGGTGCACCAGAAGTGGTGGGACTACATACACCCTGCCTCCGGACCTTGAGGACCTTGTACAGAAGGCAGGAGATAACAAGAAAAGAAAAAAAAGACTGACACCTCGAAGAATGAGGGTATCAGGAAAGATGAGAGAAGGCCCAATGAAGTCGGGAAAGTGGAAAAACTTCCTAGGCCTCGGATACCTTAAACCGTCGGAGTCGGAAGAGAACAAGAGTTGACCAAGAGAGGACGACAGGAAAGAAGACGGAGAGTAGCCCGGCACAAGTAAGAGGAAGCAATGCCGGACTCAGCAGGGGTCCCGTGGTCGCCAACTTACGTCCCACTAGATGTGAGCCCCTGGGGGAGACTGGTAGGGTAAACTCATCTAATTCCGTGTATTCTAGTTCATTTTCGGTATTAACCCTAGAATGGTAGCGCTCGTCTCCGCTTCCCCCACTTGTCCCTTTTGTCCAACCCTACCAGTCTTTGGCAGTCCTAAAATACAAAGCAAATTAGTCAAATCCAAGTCCAACACGGAAGTGGCGCGAGCAGGAACGACTAACGTCAGCGCCAGGATCACCGGACAAGTGCGTGGTTTGCAGAAAGGTGAGACTGGCAAACAACGAGTTACTAGTCTAAAAGAACTTTGGGGCAAGAAAACCTTGGCAGAGCAGTTTAATGTGGAGAAGGAGGTCATTTCTTCTCCAGGTGGTAGTATACTCGAGTTAGAGAAAGCTAGAGTTACTAGAAGTAAAGCTACCGCCAGCGAGGAGGGTAGGAGTAAAAAATAACTAAACTGGAATATTGCTAGCGTAAATATAGAGGGTTTTTTAAATAAGAGAGGCAACGATGTAGTTTTGACCCTAATAGAAGATATGCAGATTGTAGGATTTGTTGAGAGTTGGCTCCCTGTAGGTTGCGAGGTTAAATTAGATGGCTTCAGTATATATACAAAACCTAAGATTAGGAAAGCTCGCACCGGTAGGTTCCCAGGGGGTATTGTTGTTTTAATTAAAGAAGAGGTGAGGGAATTATCAGAATTTATTAGTTCAGAACTGGAAGAAGTAGTATGGGTAAAAGCTGATATTAGGGGGAGGGGGAAAGGAACGGTATGTTTCGGCTTTGTCTGCAACCCTCCGGAGAATTCCCCGTATGCAAGAGAAAGCTTTTTCGATGAGTTAGCTATTGAAATAAACAGAATTCAAAATATATATGAAGAGGCAGAGATTGTGCTGTTAGGGGACTTCAATGCGAGGGTTGCAGACAGAAAGCCCCTTTACAGCAAGGGGGTTGCCGAGGCCGTATGTGGTGATAGGCACAGCAAAGACAAGGAATGTAACAAGAACGGAGAAAAGATTTTGGAACTATGTGGTGCAGAAGAGCTATATATATTAAATGGTGTCTGTGTGGGGGATGAAGAAGGTAACCTGACGTATATAACAGAGATTGGAGGAAGTGTAATAGATTTAGCAATATGCTCTAGAGGAGCACTAGCCCTAATTAAGAGGGTCACTGTTGAAGAATGGGGGGAATCACATCACCTACCAATTGTCGTCAACATGCATGGAGCGGTGACAAAATCAAAAGGGAACCCACAAGTTAAAGCTATAGAGAGAAAAGTGAATAGATTCAGATGGAGGGAGGAAAACTGCAGAGAGTTCCAGAACTACTTCCAGGGAGAAAATTTTGAGCTGATAAAGGTAGGAATAAGTTTAATGATCAGTAATGATGAAATTGAAGGGGTAATACGTATGATTGAGAATGCAATTATGATGGCAGGGCGGAAAATGCTCGTGAAGGCTAGGGGAAAATTAGGGAGTATTAAAGGATGGTACGATGAATCTTGTAGAAGGAAGAAAACCGAAGTTATTAGGGCACTGAAGTTATACAAGAGAGGAGGGGATGATACGATGAGAGTAGAATTTTGTCGTCTAAGGAAAGAATATAGGGAACTGCTCAGTAAAATGAAAGATGAATGGCAGGGTAAAGAAGCAACAGCACTAAATAAGGATTCTAAAGCTAACGACTGTAGCAAAGTGTGGAGCAGGATAAAGTCTTACTGTAGGGGGAGCAGAAGTGGTGGGGGGAGCTCTATAAGCGATGAAATATGGATTGCATATTATGAGAACCTGTTAAATGCTGAAGATAATTGGAGGAAGAGGGATGAGTTTGGCGTCCCGAGGGGGCTGGGGGTCACTCTGCCTATGCTGGACCAAGTCATATCGATAGAGGAAATTAAGGAAGTAATGACAAAAAGTAAAGGAGGGAAGTCAGGTGCTATTTCGGGGATAACAAATGAATTTTGGCAAGAGTTGAGTAGCAATAGGTTCATGATGGACAGCTTGGTAAAAATCTTTAACAAAATCTTTGACGGAGGTAGATTTCCAAGGGCGTGGCAGGAGGGGATAATTTGTCCAATATATAAGAGGCGTGGGGACAAACTAGACCCAGGCAACTATAGAGGCATAACTTTGCTTGATAATTTGAGCAAAATGTACACCGGGGTCTTATCCAAGCGTTTAATAGCATGGGCAGAGGGCTGTTCGGTGTTCTCGAGACTCCAGACAGGATTCAGAAAAGGAATGAGGACCAGTGACAATATAATGGTGGTTAAAACGGTGATGGACAAGTACATAAGAAGGAAAAGAGGTAAGCTGTATATCACAGCTATTGATTTGGAGAAGGCGTTTGATTCAGTGAGCAGGAGAGCTGTCATGGCTAAACTGGGAAAAATCGGGGTGTCACATAAAATGATACGAGCAATTGAGAATGTGTATTCCGAAGTGAAATGTGCAATTAAAACTAAAGATGATGTAATTGTAGGAGAGATAACGTCTAATATAGGTCTAAAACAGGGATGCAAATTATCCCCGGTGCTTTTTTTGCTATTTATCAACGATATTTTCGAGTCAAAGGGCTTTGAGCAACGGTCCAACCCTTGCTTGGACAATTATGATATCCCGGGCCTAGCTTTCGCTGATGACATCCTTCTGCTTGCTCTAACACCCTATAATATGCAATATAGTATTGACGAGATTGTGAGATACTGTGAGGACTGGAACTTAAAAATTAACCCGAGTAAGACCAAAGTTATGGTCTGCAAAAAGGGAGTTAAACTGGCTAAGAATGAAAAGTGGGTCATGTATGGGTCTCAGTTAGAGACGGTGAAAAAACTTGAGTATCTAGGGATGATAATGGCGAGTAATGGTAAATGGACCGAACAAATTAAAAGGGCAAAATCGAAAGGGCTAGCGGCATTGGCGAATGTTAA
The DNA here is from genome assembly GCA_946902985.2 of Meconema thalassinum. Lineage (NCBI taxonomy): Eukaryota > Metazoa > Arthropoda > Insecta > Orthoptera > Tettigoniidae > Meconema > Meconema thalassinum. Next base: position 125,992,883 of record OX336398.1, read on the forward strand.
AGTGTTAGAGCGTAGGTTACCGAATCTTGACTACAAAGTGTATAAGAATGTGTTCAACGCACTCATCGTTTCAAGAGCACTATATGGAGTGGAAGTATGGGGTTTAGAGGAAGGAACGAAAACCCTGGACAGTATTGTAAGTAGGTTTGCCAAGATAATTTTGGGGCTACCTAGTTGCACGGCGAATTGCGGAGCGAGAATGTTGTGTGAGGATGTAAGCATTAGACAACATATCATAAAAAGGGTCATAAAGTCTTGGATTCGTTTAAAAGCGGGTGGAGGGGGGGAAATGCTTAAGGTAGCCTACCTGCACCAAATGAAGCATCAGCAAGAGGGCTACTGGGTGGACGGGGTAAGAAGTGTACTGGAAAGATTAGGAATGGGCTATCTATGGGATAGGGACTTACAAAGAGAGGAAGGTAGGGTGTGTAAAAAAGTGTGCAGAAGGGTTAATGACGTAGAGTTGCAGGTGCTAAGGGAAGAGTGCGCCAGTAGGAGAACCTTAACGGAGTTCTGCGAAATAAGGAACTTTATGAGCATAAAGCCTAATGAAAAGAGAAATGAGAGGGATAATTTGGTGGTTAATGGGGGTGTATAAGAACAAAGCGTTGAGAGAAGTAGGAAAAGAGGACATTTGCCTGTTTTGTGGGAAGGTTATGGGTGCGGCGCACCTGATCAGGGAATGCAAGGAAGTTAAAATGATAAGAGCAAGGTTTGTAGACAAAGCAGATATAAACAGAATAGAAAATGAAAATGAGTATCACACTTTAATTAAATTACTAAAAAGGGAATGGGGGAAAGCAGGTCAATTAGCAAAATATTTTAATACCATCAGGGCAATGTGGAATAAGAAAGCGTCGGATGAGATTCAGAACAAAGATGCATGTAAATTAAGCATTCAAGTACAGGAGATGGCTTCCTAAGCTATAAATCTTGTTAAAGCCTAGGAGAGCCTATCTGTACATATTGCTGTCTGTAGATTTTTCCTGTAAATTTATGTTATCTATGTGTTTATTGTCTGTAGGTCACGATATGACTCTCTGAGTTAAAGTGACAATTAACAAGTAGACTTGGTTTAAATAAATAAATAAACAAATTAGTCAAAAATAAATAAAAAATTAAAAAATAACACAATAGAATCAAAATTATTCAAAATCCATAAAACCCTAAAAACAATCAAAATTATTCAAAAAAAATCTCAAAAAGTAAAAAAACTAAAAAATACCGTAATTCTAAATTAACACAAAACATCAAAAATAGTAAAAATCCAAAAAGAAAACAATCAAAATCAGTCAAAAGAGCTCAAAAAGTGCAAAAAAACACCAAAAATCAAAATTAGTCAATATACAAAAAGAAAACAATCACAATTAGTCCAAAAGCTCAAAAAGTCTAAAAAACACAAAACTCTTAATTGTTCAAATGCAAAAAAAAATCACTATTTGTAAAAAATCTCAAAACGTCAAAAAACACAAAAAGTCAAAATTAGTCAAAATACAAAAAGAAAATAATTACAATTAGACAAAAAAGTTCAAAAGTCCAAAAAACACAAAAAATCAAAATTAGTCAAAATATAAAATCAATCACTATTAGTCAAAAATCTCATAAAATCCAAAAACACAAAAAGTCAAAATTAGTCAAAATACAAAAGAAAACAATCACAATTAGTCAAGAAGCTCAAAACTAAAAAAAGTCGAAATTAGTCAAAATAAAAAAAAAACTATCACAATTAGTCAAAAAAGTTCAAAAAGATAAAAACCGCAAAAATCAAAAGTAGTCAAAATACAAAAGAAAACAATCACAATTAGTCAAGAAAGCTCAGATAGTCAATAAAAACTAAAAAAAACTAAATTAGTAAAAATACAAAAAGAGAACAATCACTATTAGTCTAAAAAGCTCAAAAGTCCGATAAACACAAAAAATAGTAAAAATATAAAAAGAGAAAAATCACAACTAGTCTCAAAAGCTCAAAAAATAAAAAACACAAAAAGTCAAAATTATCCAAAATACAAAAAGTAAGCATCACAATTAGTCACAAAAAGCACAAAAAATCCAAAAACACACAAATAATAAATAATAGTCAAAATACAATTAGAAAATAATCGCAATTAGTCAACATTAATGACAACCAGCTCAAAAAATCAAAATAAATTTAAAAAATAGTCAAAATAAAAAAGAAAGAACAAATATCGAACAAATTTATTCATAAACAGGCTTCATTCTGCTAACCTAGAAAATCAAATAAAAGATTGACGTAAGTGATATTTATTAACAGTTTCTAGAAACGTGGTCGTCACCGATGCAAAACACTACCGATAACAACGTTGCAATTGGCGCTTCCGTTCTAGGGTTAAGTACTGTACTACTAAGTAAAAAATATTTAAAACTGTTTTTTACATTATTTAGTGTATGTTCAGTTCGCATCCGACCGTAAAAACCATCCGCCACAAACACTTTCATCGCATCTCATCCCTGACTCCGTTGAAAACGGGAATAACAATCATATATTGTATGTTCAGTTCCTTTCATCTCTCATTAACTTCTCTTGTGTATTAGTGTCAGGGAGAGCATCCCGCCGTAAAATCTATCCAGCTCATAGAAACTCATCGCATCTCATTCCCAACCGCGTACAAAGTGTAATAGCCTAGAGGGTAGATGTGCATTCCATGTAAAGCAAAACTAATGGAATGCAGAAAATGGACGCAAGGTCCCTCTTGAATTTTTAGCCTATTTTCATTTATGAAAAAATAGGCTTATGAAATCACCTTTTGTCCGTCTGTGTGTGCGTTTGTGTGTGATTCGTGTGTGTGCCCCCCCCCCCCCCCAATAAAATCTAAACGGCTGTAGCGATTTCATTGAAACTCGGTAAGTTCATAGCACTATTCCGGACGACCCCGACCGTGCCCTTCAATTGTTTTTACTCCTCACCAATCCATCATGGCGGCAGTGCGAAATATTTTACCAGCATTCAATATCTCCGAAACTATTACCGATATCACCCTGGAATTTTGTACGATGATAAAGGCAACTACTAAAAGTTCACCTATGTGACTTTTGAAAACCTGGTGACTACAAAACCAATATGGCGACCAAGTTAAGTTGCCACGTTTAAATAGACGTTTCTCGCGATTTAACCAACCAAACGCAATGAAACTTGGTACAGTATAGGTGCATACACATTGTAATGCACCGATATCTAACTTCATTCAATTGTTTACATAACCTCAAGATGGCGGCTGTGCGAATTTTAAAATTAAGTTTTTATTTCTTGTGTCGTAATCATGCGATCGAAGTGAAAGTTTGAATAATGAACCTACGCAATAATATTCCTTTAATGGTACATGCCTCTATGGCCTATACATATAACAATCCACCATGGCGACCATCCGAAATATTTAGACGGTTCTCAATATCGACGAAACAGCAATTAACCGAATTATTTTATGTTCATAGGGGATATGAACATAAGTTCACCTATAGGACTTTCAATAATCTGGTGATCACAAATCCAACATGGCGGCGACGCGAAGTATAAATATTCACATGGACGTTTCTCGCAATTTAACCATCCGAGTGCAGTGAAACTTGGTACAGTAAATCTTTATACGAATGTTAATCCACTGGCATCTAATTTATTTCAATTGTTTCCATAACCACAAGATGACAGCTGTGCGAAATTTTAAAATCTCGTTTTTACTTCTTGTGTTCTAATCATGCGATTGCAGTTTGAATACTACATGTACACAATATCTTCATGTAACAGTACATAACTCTAAGACCTACATATATAGAAATCCAACATGGCGACCATCCGCAATATTCAGTCGGTTCTCAATATCTACGAATCTATTACAGCAATCAAACTGAAATTGTGTATGTTGATAGTGGCAATTAATATAAGTAGGATATATGAAAATAGGCTGTATAGTTCTTCACGGAACTACTTGTTATTTTTATTTTAACACGGCAATATGCCAAAAGTATGAATAATGTTAATAGAAAGAAGCATCTTCGGTGGCGTAGTTGGTAGCATGCTATGCTACTATGCCCAAGATCGTGGGTTCAAACCCGGCTGAAGTCGTTGGAATTTTTAAGAGCGTTAAAAATCCCACAGTATGCCTTCTTTGGGGGGGGGGGTAGTAAAGCCGGCGGTCCCATGTAATACATTTATGGTATGATAAATAACCTTCCACTAATTACACTTGTGTGAAGCTAATTTATAGATCAGATTTGACTAACGCGCTTAGGTTCCAACGTTCGTCGCCAGGAGCCGACTGCGGTGGCATCTAGTAACCAAGTTCTGAACTAGTCGGTCGTTGATGGTGGCGTTTGGTAGCAAAAGTTGAAACTACTTGAAAATAGAATGTCTGCAGTCCTTACTTGAATTAAAAACAGATAACACACACTAATACAGTCATCACAATTAACACCGGTTATCAGACAGATTCTACACACACCTAAAGTACACGGGGCTACATTACCGCGTTGTCGCAGCCCCTAAACTGAGGAACCAACCAACCTTAACAGAAAAACCTATTGACATCAAATTGGCAGATGAAGAGCTAATTTAAGTAGGAAACTTCTGCAACTTGGGCAGCAAAATAACCAGTTCAATCGGTTAAGATGACGATGCCATCAGCAAATCTCAGAGTTGAATTATTTCTCCCTGAATCTTTACTCCTACTTTAATTTTTTTTCCCTAATTTCCCTCATTGCTTGTTCAATGTATAGATGATAAGTTGCAGCCTTGCCTTACACCTTTTTGAATATCAGCTTCTTTCACATGTCCACGGGCTCGAGATTCAGTTAAGTTGTTGTTGTTGTTTGAGTCTTCAGTCTTTTGACTGGTTTGATGCAACACTCCATGCCTCCCTGTCCTGAGCTAATCGTTCCATCTCTATATAGCTACCACCTCGGTCTACCCCTACAGTTCTTGTCCGCGATCCTTCCTTCCATAACTAAGCTTGCTATTCCTGGGTGTCTTACAGTAGTATGTATCCTACCAACCTATCTCTTCTCTTCATTAGCAGTTACCAGAAGCATCTCTCCTCTCCCACTAGTCTTAAGTCTTAATACCTCTTCGTTTGTAACCTTATCTACCCATCTGATTTATTCTTTGAATCCTGCAGTGCAAGTTTACAAGTCATGTGTAAAACATAATTCACCCTATGCAAAGGGAAACATATTTGTGAAACAAGTCATATGGACCATATTAGGGATATTAAGATTGCAGAATGTCCTATTCCGGACATCGTACCATGTATCGAACCAGAAACATCATCTTCAGATCGGAAAGAGTTAAGCACCTTCATCCGTCCTTAAAAGATATGACATCTCCTTATCACCTAATAGCATTTCAAAATTAGGAGTTGCAATTTCATAACTGTATTGATGGCAAACGGAAGTGCTTAGCCGTTAGCTTGTGTATAGTACAGTAGATACGAGCCATTTTGATGTTATGATGAAGAACTAGGATATCCAATCCACCTCGAACTTGAACCTGCGACCACTGACTTTGTACAATGCTGTTCTGATCACTGAGCTAATCTTAATTATCAGTGGTGAGTGGTATAATATGTGAAGCTAGCATATGTTGGCATTAGATACAATTGTGGACTTTAGGTCAGAAAGAACCTTTAGGATTTCTGTATTCTCTTCAGAGATCCACTCATGAGGGCTACAGAAGTAGGTGGGGCTTAACATTGGCCTTATAGTATGTGATGTCTAACTTTAACTCCAGGCACAGGCTGGGATTGTTTTAACTTATGACCGTGATTACCTCCATCTCAATCCTGAGCATTGCAATGACATGCACTTGGTATTTTTTTTGTGTATATGTATTAAATAATTGAAGATATGAGATAAAAGTAAGAGAATTAGCTAGAATCATACGAAAAGTAATTTTTAATACCTTAAGTACAGTAGAAGGTTAGTATTTTTGTTAGTAGAATTGCTCTTTACTTATTCTGAAAGGGAGTAGCAGCCTTTCAGAATAAATCAATTCTTTACTAGTCTTATAGACGGTTAAGATATTGATAATATAAGAAAAATAATGGCTACACTGCGTCCTGCTGCACGGCTGAAAGCAAGGGGAAACTACAGCCGTTTGCTATTCCCGAGGATATGCACCTCTCTATGCATAAATACATGTGATGATGGCCTCCTCCCTTGTAAAATTTCAATCCGGAGGTAAACTAGTCCCCCGTTCGGATCTCCGGGTGGGGACTACTCGAGAGGGGGTTAACATCACAGAAGTGACAAAGAGGAACTCTGCCATTCTACGGATCGGAGCGTGGAATGTTAGAAGTCTGCTAGGAAATGGAAGGTTAGAAAACTTAGAAAGGGAAATGGATAGGTTGAGGTTGGATTTGGTTGGGATTAGTGAAATGCGCTGGCAGGAAGAACAGGACTTTTGGTCAGGAGACTATAGGGTCATTAGCACTAAATCAAACAATGGCCAAGCAGGGGTTGGCCTCATATTGAGTAGGAAACTTGGACAGCGGGTGGAATATTATGAGCAATATAGTGAACGGATTATTGTAGCAAAAATAAATACTAAACCTACCTGCACCACAGTGGTACAAGTCTATATGCCTACCAGTCAAGCTGATGATGAGGATGTTGAAAAGGTCTACGAAGAAATAGACGAAATTTTGAGGTATATCAAGGGTGATGAAAATGTTATAGTAATGGGAGATTGGAATGCTGTGGTAGGAAAAGGGAGAGAAGGGAAGATAGTAGGAGATTTCGGATTAGGTGAAAGGAATGATCGAGGAAGCAGGCTGGTAGAATTCTGCACTGAGCATGAGTTGGTCATAGCTAACACCTTATTCAATAACCACAATAGAAGAATATACACATGGATGAGACCTGGAGATACAGGGCGTTACCAAATCGACTTCATTATGGTCAAGCAGAGGTTTCGAAACCAGATTTTGGATTGTAAAACATATCCTGGTGCTGACATAAACTCTGACCACAATCTGGTTGTAATGAAATGCAGATTAAAGTTGAAGAAACTGAAGAAAAGTCAAAAACCAAAAAGGTGGGCAATAGACAGACTGAAAGAGAAGGATGTAAACGAAAGATTCAAGAAGAGTATAAAGGAAGGACTAATGAAAAACCCTAAACAAACTTCAATTGCAGACGAATGGGCACTTTTGAGGAATGAAATAACAAAATCCGCAGAAGAAAACATTGGTAGGAAAGAGAGAATAGGTAGAAAACCGTGGATCACTCAAGATATACTCGAATTGATGGATGAAAGGCGGAAGCACAAGAATGTAAGAGATGAAAAGGGGAAAGCAGAATACAGACGTCTGAGAAATGAGGTTAACAAGAAGTGCAAGGAAGCGAAAGAAGAATGGTTGAAAGAGAAATGTGCTGGTATAGAAAATTGTCTGAAATTAGGAAAAGTAGACACAGCTTATCGAAGGATTAAGAATACTTTTGGGGAAAAGAAGACTAAGTGCTGTAATATTAAGGACACAAATGGAAAGCCTATAGCAGATAGGGAAGAAAAGGTTGAGAGATGGAAAGCTGACATAGAGAGTTTGTTTAAGGGAAAGGAGATTGAGAATCATGTAATGGAAAGGGAGGAGGAAATTGATGAGGATGCGAAAGGGGATGTAATATTGAGATCAGAATTTGATAGAGCTTTGGAAGACTTAAGCAGGAACAAAGCACCAGGCATAGATGATATACCGATTGAGTTGCTACGCTGCATAGGAGAGGAAGTTCTGATCAGGTTATTTCACTTGGTGAGTAGGATTTATGAGACAGGTGAGGTACCCCCTGATTTCAAGAAGAATGTAATCATCCCTATACCAAAGAAAGTGGGAGCTGACAGATGTGAAGATTACCGTACAATCAGCTTGATTACTCATGCTTCAAAGATCCTGTCTAGAATAATTTACAAGCGGATTGAAAGCCAGATAGAAACGGAGTTAGGGGAAGACCAGTTTGGTTTCAGGAGAAATGTAGGAACAAGGGAACCTGTACTAAGTCTTAGGCTGATTTTGGAAGGTAGTATAAGGATAGATAAGAGAACGTTCATGGCCTTTGTAGACTTAAAAAAGGCTTTTGATAACGTTGATTGGACTAAATTGTTTGACATTTTGAAATCGATTGGAATAAAGTACAGGGATAGGAGGGTGATATACAATCTATACAGAAACCAGACAGCAGTCATTCGAGTTGAAGGACATGAGAGAGAAGCTGGTATTCAGAAAGGTGTAAGGCAAGGCTGCAACTTATCACCCATACTTTTCAATCTTTACATTGAACAAGCAATGAAGGAAATTAGAGAAAAATTTAAAGTGGGAGTGAAGATTCAAGGAGAAATAATTTCAACTCTGAGATTTGCTGATGACATCGTCATCTTGGCCAACAAGCCTGAGGATTTGAATGAGTTTTTGAATGGTATGGACTCCGTCTTACGGAAAGAATTCATGATGAAAATTAATAAATGTAAAACAAAAATACTGGAATGCAGCCGAAATAAATCAGAAACCTCTATGGAGATCAAATTGGCTGGTGAAAAGCTGAAGGAAGTTGGAGATTTCTGTTACTAAGGAAGCAGAATAACCAGTGATGGACGAAGCAAAGAGGATATAAAAAGTAGGTTGGCTCAGGCAAGAAAAGCATTTCTACAAAAAAGGAATCTGCTGACATCGAATATAGATTTAGGTATTAGGAAGTCATTTTTGAAAGCCTTTGTCTGGAGCGTGGCGCTCTATGGAAGTGAAACTTGGACTATTGGTGCAGGAGAAAAGAGGAGAATTGAAGCATTTGAAATGTGGTGTTACAGGAGAATGATGAATATCAGATGGGTAGATAGGGTTACAAACAAAGAGGTATTAAGACGAGTGGGAGAGGAGAGATGTTTCTGGCGACTGCTAATGAAGAGAAGAGATAGGTTGGTAGGACACATACTAAGACACCCAGGAATAGCAAGCTTAGTTATGGAAGGAAGGGTCGAGGACAAGAACTGTAGGGGTAGACCAAGGTTAGAATATGTTAAACAGATTGCCTCGGATGTAGGGTGTGGTAGCTATGTAGAGATGAAACGATTAGCTCAGGACAGGGAGGCATGGAGAGCTGCATCAAACCAGTCAAAAGACTGAAGACTCAAACAACAACGATCTTCATCATTCTCCTGTATCACCACATTTCAAACGCTTCAATTCTCCTCTTTTCTGCAGCACCAACAATCCAAGTTTCACTTCCATAAAGCTCCACGCTCCAGACGATAGGCTTTAAAAATGACTTCCTAATACCTAAATCTATATTCGATGTCAACAGATTCCTTTTTTGTAGAAATGCTTTGCTTGTCTGAGCCAACCCACTTTTTATATCCTCCTTGCTTCTTCCATCACTGGTTATTTTGCTTCCTGAGTAGCAGATGTCTTCTACTTCCTTTAGTTTTTCACCTGCCAATTTGACGTCCATAAGGGTTTCTGATTTATTTCGGCTGAATTCAATTTTTTTTCTTTTACATTTTATGTTTTACATTTTTTTATTTTCATCATGAAATATTTCCTCAAGACGGAGTCCATGCCATTTAGAAACTCATTTAAATCCTCTAGTGAATCAATTAAGATGACTTGTCATAAGCAAATCTCAGAGTAGAAATTATTTCCCCTTGAATCATTACTCATACTTTAAATTCTTCTCTTCCTCCATTGCTTGGTCATACAGTTTGAAAAGTCTGGGTCATAAATTACAACCTTGCCTTACACCTTTCTCTCTCATGTCTTGCTTGCCACGGTGGGTGAGTGGTTAACGTGTCGGACTACCTACCCCCCCCCAGCTTGCAGGTTCGCTCCTGGCCGTAGTAAGTGATTTTTGAAAGGCGACAAAAATCACGACTTGCATGTCATACGTTGTTGGCATGTTAAAGAACCCATTTGAATTCAGTAGACCGTGTTCATAATGGCAAAATTAATCTCGGGATTTTCCACAAACACAAAGTTCCTCCATTCTCTACTAGAAAGCGCTATATTGTCAAGTAGCTTAGATATCTAACCTCCTTGACTTGCATAGCGTTCCAAGGAACGAAGAAATTCGACATGCAAGCTGTCCTCTGGGTGTCAAATAACAAAGCTTTCATCCGGCACCCGAGGCCATACGATATTATTATTTCTCATGTCCTCCGGCTCGAGATTCAGTTAAGTTAGTGGGAGATAATATTCGTGTATATGTTTCTAGTTTAACTAATGCAGACTGATTTTCATAGTCCCTTTGACCACACGTCATTCTTTCTAGATAATACAAAATCAATTACAGCCACCACAGAAACACAAGTTATCAGGCAAATTCAATACTCATCCACGTACACAGAAATGATGAACAAGATGCCCCAGGATCTCTAGAATGAATTGACAATAACAACAGCACTGCGGGTTTCCTTAGGTTAAATTCCCCATTCAATTACCTACCACTAGGTTGGCAACAGTGAACAGCGCAGCTCTTGCTGACGGAGAACAAGATATCAAGTATACTTTAACAAGAGAATTATTCTCCTTTGTCAAGTGCTGTTTACGTATTCCATAACGTAACGTAGCATAGCGCGTGTTCGCCATATTGGGAGAGAATTGGGCGTTCAGCATAACACAAGCAAGACCACTACTTATGCATCATTCTAAATTCCATCAACAAACTTACAAGACACCGCGCGATTTCTATTGTTTTGAAAAATGTATTGCCTCCACATGAAAATTAATAATGTGTTGTTTTTGTTGTTGTTTTATTAAGGTGCATGGACATCGTGGTTATTTCGACTTTGTTCTTGGGTGTGTAGAATGTTTCTGTTGTGTGTTTGAGTCGTAAGTCTCCCTGTCCTGGGCTAATCGTTTCATCTGTACATAGCTACTACACCTTATATCCGAGACAAACTGTTTAACACATTCTAACCTTGGCCTACCCCTACAGTTCTTAACCTCGACCCTTCCTTCCATAACTAAGTTTGTTCTTCCTGGGTGTCTTAATAAGCTGTGTCCTACCAACCTATATCTTCTCTTCATTAGCAGTCGCCAGAAGCATCTCTCCTCTCCCACTCGTCTTAATACCTGTTACTATATCTACCCATCTGATCTTCATCATTCTCCTGTAACACCACATTTCAAATGTGTATACTCTCCTCTTTTCTGCGGTGCCAACAGTCCAAGTTTCACTTCCATAGAGCACCACGCTCCAGACAAAGGCTTTCAAAAATGACTTTCTAATACCTAAATCTTTATTTGATGTCAACAGATTCCTTTTCTGCAGAAATGCTTTCCTTGCTTGAGCCAACCTACTTTTTATATCCTCTTTGATTCGTCCATCACTGGTTATTTTGCTTCTCCAAATGCACAGCTACCTAGTCCAGTCGTGGAGTTAAGGTGGTGTTGGTTGGTTGGTTCCTCAATTCAAGGGCTTCGACAATGCGGTCATGTAGCCCCGTGTACTTTGGATGTGTGTAGAATCTGTCTGATAACCGGTGTTAATTGTGATGGTTGTATTAGTGTGTGTTATCTGTTTTTAATGTATAATGCATTAACACTTTCAAGTGATGATAGATTCTCTTCAGTGAGGAAAGGCCATATGATTTCTACACACATCAAAAAAAGTTTTGCATCACCTCGGTTCCAAGAGTTCCGGAACCTTTAAATACAAAGGGAATAGAGATCAACACAAACAACATTTCAGCTCGTTTTATTGCTCATGAGACCCACACATTGCATGTTGTACCATCATACAGCTAGACTTTCAGCATTTGTGGTCCAGATTGCAGTACACACCACTACCTCTAATACCCAGTAGCACGTCCTCTTGCATTGATGCATGCCTGTATTCGTCGTGGCATACTATCCACAAGTTCATCAAGACACTGTTGGTCCAAATTGTCCCACTCCTCAACGACAATTCGGCGTAAATCTCTCAGAGTGGTTGGTGGGTCAAGACGTCCATAAACAGCCCTTTTCAACATATCCCAGGCATGTTCGATAGGGTTCATGTCTGGCGAACATGCTGGCCACTGTAGTCGAGCGATGTCGTTATCTTGAAGGAACGCATTCACAAGATGTGCACGATGAGGTCGAGAATTGTCGTCCATGAAGACAAATGCTGTAACGATTCGATCCCATAGCGGTTATATTTATAGGGTTATTCATTTATAATTATCATATTATTATTATTATTATTATTAACTAGTACATCCATGAGATGATTTTTATATCAGATAATTGTAAGCGGTTTTGATTATTATATTCAATTAGATTTTTATTAACAATTACTTGTAAAGAGACGAAGTATTATATATTGCAACAAGACTGGCGATATGGACTAACCCTGTGCGTCACAAACTGAACGACGTAGTAAGAATTTCACCACGGCAAACTGCGTCATTTTCCTGAGATGTTAAGAAACACACTATGGTGTAACCAACACGCCATTTTCTACGGTATATACGCGTCAATATATATTGCAAGTTATGAGTCAAGAATGGAGAAGGCTAATAGAGAGGGAAGCTGTGACACCACGTGACAAGGAAGTCATTAGTATTTGTACCTGCAACATCGGACAAGAATGGCATTGATCTACAGCTCTTAATGAAGGAAGGAAGTTGTAACCTTGCTTTCTGGGTCCTAATGGACTGAGCACCGAGAGTCGACACTGAACGATGTCTTGCCGACATCTATATCAATACATAATGGGTTATATCCCTGATCAAGAGTCTTTCTACAGATGGCAACGTACTTAATGAGGATATTTCATAGTAATTGAGGTATCACATCATTTTTTTAAACATAAGCGACGTAACAACGAGATCATCGATCATTTCTTAAATATGACGAGTCTTCGACTGGGTGAGCCAACAATTCAATAAAACTATCGTCTCTATTATAATTTAACTTCATTTAACTTTCAATTCATTTTAATATTCATTTTCTTTTAAATAATTAATTGCCGCATTGAGTAATTTTAAATTCAATTGTGTGACTATCACTATTCTGTTTTATTAATATTTTGTTTTTGCATTTAATAAATTCATTCTCTTCAACGTAATGCCTATTTCTTTCATTGTAGTTGGTACATTAAGGCAATCATACTCCTTGATTAAATACGGATTGGTTAGATGACTTTGTCTCACTACGGCCCGGGTAAGTGGTTCTCGACTCTACTGCTGATAGCCGAGGTTAAATCTATAAATTTCGATTCACTATCTTAAATAGGAATCTGGCGCTCAACAACTTATTATATTACACTATCACAGGTAAGGTCACACCACAGTGTATATTATTTATTCATATCATGTTTGTTTTATTGAACCACAATAGTCATCACCACGTTTTGTTAACTCATTAAAAATGTTACATTTGGCGCCACAAAGTAGGACACGAAAACCATTCGGTATTTAGTCAGAGGAGTGTATAATTTCAGTGCAAATTGTCAGTGCTTTTGGGGGACAGTGAAGTGAAATTTTGGAAGGGCAATTGTTATACGGTGTACTTCGAGATGTCGGAGGAGGAACAGAGGCAGTTGAGAAGTAGGGATGCAGTCAAGAAAGTTAATTATAAGGAGGTTGATAGCGGTAGCGATGTTGAGAGCGTAGAGAATAATACCAAGATGTCGGAGGTAAATCTTGAGAATAATCCTGAGAGTAATCCTGAAATTAATCCTGAGGTTAACCCTGACACTAATTCAGAGGAAAATATCGAGACGAATATAGAGGTACATCCTGAGACTAGTGGTAGTCTAGAGAAAGAAAAGTCTATAGAGATTCCTGAAGATCCATTAACTGCGCTCATAAGGCAGATGAGTAGAGATTTAAGTGCGAAATTTGATGAGAGTATGAATAAAAATAGTAGGGAGATGAAAGAAGATATTGGTAGGCTAAATCAAAATATGGAAGAGAATAAGAAAGATAATTTAGAAAGTAGGAAGGAATTCAATGATAAATTTGAGAAATTAGATAAAGATATGAATAAAAATATGGAAGAGAATAAGAAAGATAATTTAGAAAGTAGGAAGGAATTCAATGATAAATTTGAGAAATTAGATAAAGATATGAATAAAAATATGGAAGAGAGTAAGAAAGATAATTTAGAAAGTAGGAAGGAATTCAATGATAAATTTGAGAAATTAGATAAAGATATGAATAAAAATATGGAAGAGAGTAAGAAAGATAATTTGGAAAGTAGGAAGGAATTGAGTAGAGATTTAGGTGAGAAATTAGATAAGAGTAATCAAAAGATGAGAGAGGATATGAGTAAAATAAATCAGAAATTGGAAGAGAATAATGTAAAACTAGATATTGTGGAAACGATGAATAGAGAATTAAGCATGAAGTATGATATGCTACAGGAGAGTATTCAGGGGGTGAAACAGGAAATCAGAGGTGAAATTAAGGAGGAGGTAGAGATGAAGGCTAAAGATATTATTAAGACAGTAGATAAGAAATTAGAAGCAGCAGAAAGTAGGATTCAGGAAAGAATAGTAACTGTGATTGAAGAGAAAATAGCAACTCAAGGTGAAAGTTTTAGCAAATTGGTAGAAGTGGAAACTAGGCAGGTGGTAGAGACTTTAGGGGAAACTGCAGTAGAATCAGTAAAGACAGCCTGTAAGGAGACTATAATTGAAAGTAGAATGGAGTCAGACGAGATTTTAGGTGAAAGCAAATTGGAATTAGCGGAGATTTTAGGTGAAATCAGATTAGAGTCAGACGAGATTTTAGGTGAAAGCAAATTGGAATTAGTGGAGACTGTAATTGAAAGTAGATTAGAGTCATTGGAGATTGTAGGTGAAAGCAGATTGGAATCGGAGGAGATCTTAGGTGAGGAACGGCAAATAGCGGAGATTTTAGGTGAAATCAGATTAGAGTCAGACGAGATTTTAGGTGAAAGCAAATTGGAATTAGTGGAGACTGTAATTGAAAGTAGATTAGAGTCATTGGAGATTGTAGGTGAAAGCAGATTGGAATCGGAGGAGATCTTAGGTGAGGAACGGCAAATAGCGGAGATTTTAGGTGAAATCAGATTAGAGTCAGACGAGATTTTAGGTGAAAATAGATTAGCGTCAGAGGAGATAGTAGGAGAAAGCATAGTAGAGTTGAAGGAGATTTTAGATGAACGCAGGATAGCTGTAGAAGAGACTATAGAATGTAGCGAAAAAGAAGTGAAGAAGATGAGAGAAAAGATAGGGATAGAAGTAGGTAAGATAAAGAAAGTACTAAGCACCCAAGAGATTAAGATGCAGACAATCATAGATAAATTAGATAGGCAAACTAGGGAAGAATTTAGTCCTGTGATAGAGGAAGTTAATATGAAATTATTAGTGGCAGAGAAGCGTGCGTTAAATCATTTTTTTAGTAAACAGGTTAAGAGGAGGAGAGAGATAGATAAGAGGAGAAGCAATGGGCAACGGCTAAAGAGAAAATTAAATATTAGTAGTGGAGAAGTGAAGGGAAGACATGTAGGTAGATATTTTAGAAGTAAAATGAAAGAGAAGAGAATTAAGTTGTTAGTGGAAAAAGAAATCAGAATGAAAGAGAGAAAGAAAGCATATGATGTGCAGTGGCGTAATGAATTAGCCAGACTTGGGGAAATGATAGGAGGAAAGCCGAAGTATAATGTTACTGTTGATGAGTGTAGTCCGAAAGAGGTAGAAAGTAATGTTATAAGAAAAGAGGAAAATGGAACCCTAGAAAGAGATAGAATTGAAGATGAAGATGGTAAGAACGGTGAAATGCCAGAGAAAGTAGTGATGTAAATTTATATTACCGATAGTTACTCTTCCGTATGACTTAAATATTAAGTAATGAAGTTTAATATGACTTAAAAGAGGTAGATAAGAAACCTGCTGTGTGTAATTTTAATTCAGTCGTGAAGTTAGGATGGTAAGGGGCGCGTAGTGCCTACGCTTATTGATTTAGATTGACTAAAATCATTTAATTTGGAAGACAAAGGTTGTCGTGCTATTGAGCAATGCAGGTAAGTTGAATGTAGGTCCTTAAACTGCAGGTAAGTTGGATGAAGTGAGAATTAAATTTTAAAAATAGGAAGGTTATTACATAGGTAAGTAATCGAAAGAAAGTAATAATTATTATGGCAACCATAATTAAGAATATAATGGTAATAAAGATTTAATTCAAAAGTGAGTGAAGATCAGATGATACAGTGGTAATAAAACTAGTGAGTTGAAGAATTAAGTATTGATTTAATAAAGAAGTTTCAGTTGAGGACAGCGAGGTTATCAGCGGATATATGTTGAGAAATTTAAGTGGTTTAGAATTGTTAATGGTAATGCGTTGTATGAATTAACCAACATCGGGTTGAAATGAGGAAGTAGTAACTAATTAGGACATCTGGTAACTTACTTGGTGACAGATATGTGTGTGTGTATGTGTGTATTTTCACGTAATTGGACGTGAGTTTGAAGAAGTAAGCCAACGAAGGTAATGCCGTTGAGCAATGTGGTTTTAAGTTTTGGTAGATGCCAAATGAAGTTGTTTTTTGAGGAAGTTTTTGGTAAGATGCCAAATGGAGTTTTAAGAAGTTTTTGGAGGATGAAGTAGGTCAGCGATGTATATTCCGTTGAGCAATGAGATTTTTATGGTGTCTACGGGACTACGTGAAGTTAATGTTGTGAGTTTTTTTTTAAGTATATATGGATGTATGCACACAAGGTAATAAGAGATTACAAAGGTAAGATTGTCCAAGTTTTAGTTACCGTTACGCACGTTTTAAAGATATTACAAGGCTTGTTATCGAGCTAAACCACTTTGTAGTAAAAAGTTACTGATGATTAATAACGAAATAATGATGAGGTAGATTGTTGTCCTACACAGGTAAAAGTAAAGATAATAATTATAATTAAAAGGTTGACATAATATTTACTAATATTGAAAGGAATTTGTTATAATTCGCTGTTTTGAGGATTTTAAAGATAAATCTTTTTTTTTAGTAGACAGGAAATTAAAGTTTTATTTATGTCATACGGAGTTAGTAAAGATAAGTTAATATTTTGAAGGAAGAATAAGTTGGTAAGATAAGTGTATACCTAAGGGGTAATAATGAAGTTTCAATTAAAGGCAGGTGTAATTTACGCATTTAAATTGGTAGAGCAGAGAGTGTCTGAACTGTGTTAGAACTCAGAACTTGCTTTATGAAGTGATTATGGGAGAATATTTGCGAATTAGGAGTGTCGGTGTTATTAACTATCAACTGGAATACTGTCATTATTTTAGGAAGACAATAGCTAGGAAAGCAAAGTGTGATGTTATTATTCCAAGGAATTAGTCGAAGCATGTAAGATTTTTTAGCTGAAATTTAGTGTGTTATTGGTCAGTAAGAGGTGACCTGTAACAGTAAGAAGAAGTGGGATTATACCACGAATAGGGGAGGTTTTTGTATGTGACGTGTGATGTCACGATGAGTTTTGAGAGATTCTGGTATAGCAAGAGTGAGCTATAGTCCAGGCGGTCAGAACAAGTAGGAAGTGGTGTTTGGAGGACACGGTACTTAATTAAGAGTTTTGAGAGAAAACTAAGGGGGGTTTATAGGCATTCAGCAAAAAGTCAAATCATGAATAGACTAAGTTCAAAGTATAAGAGCATTAATATTTTGTGGAACGAAATATTTATTCCGAGGAGTTTGTCATGTGTTTTTGTGAAATAGTTTAGTGATATACGTAATTCAGGTATTGAGTAGTATTTTGTCCAAGTCTTAATCATTTTGTTATGGTAAGTAAGGAATGACGTTACGGTAAAGTTATATCTTGACGCTAAGTTAAATTTTATAAAGTGAACGAGAAGTCAGATTTTATGTTTATTGGTGATTTAAAAAAAAAAAAACAAGTTATTGTTTTCGAGAAGTAGTAAAGAGGAATTATGGTTTTATGAGAAGTTAAGAAGTCGTGGAGACTTAGGAAGTATTAATTTGGAAGGAGGCGGCCGTGGCCTAAGAAAGAATTAAGCCACGAAGGCAGGTGAGTAGTAACTTGGATATTTAAATGAAATGTTTAATAACTGCTTTGAGGTATTTCGATGTCATTATGTATTTGGGGAAATATTTACATGTATGACATATGCACTGAAATAGGAATTGCCTTGAATATCTTGCTAAGTTATTTTTTTCTTCAATTATTGAAATTTTACTGCATTTGAGTAATCCCTTTATAAAGACGAAAGGAATATTGTATTGTTTGCATCCTATTATCGTGTGCTGTAATAGTTATTATGGGTTAATCAGCTGGTATTACAACAATGTACTTCTACGCCAGACTGATATACAAAAACTACGTTCAAAAGAGATGAAGCCAAAATTGTATGTCATGCATACGATCACCGAAATATAAACGAGTGCAGCGTTGACATATATGTCAAAAATAAAAGTGAAGGGCATTTTATATGTATATTTTTTACAGCTCGTTTAATACATAAAGAAGAATGAACATTATGAACATTTGGAAGAATGAGAAATGATAGTACAAATATGTAAAGTGAAAAGAGTATGTTCTTGTATATTTTTATGTATTGTTGAAGGGTATTATTTGTATGTTGTCGTTATGGGGGTATTAATATTTACATTTGTATTCATTTGTGTAGGATGTGTAGTGATATAAATAATGTTACATTTTATTTTAAATTATTTATATCAGGGGCGATTGTAACGATTCGATCCCATAGCGGTTATATTTATAGGGTTATTCATTTATAATTATCATATTATTATTATTATTATTAACTAGTACATCCATGAGATGATTTTTATATCAGATAATTGTAAGCGGTTTTGATTATTATATTCAATTAGATTTTTATTAACAATTACTTGTAAAGAGACGAAGTATTATATATTGCAACAAGACTGGCGATATGGACTAACCCTGTGCGTCACAAACTGAACGACGTAGTAAGAATTTCACCACGGCAAACTGCGTCATTTTCCTGAGATGTTAAGAAACACACTATGGTGTAACCAACACGCCATTTTCTACGGTATATACGCGTCAATATATATTGCAAGTTATGAGTCAAGAATGGAGAAGGCTAATAGAGAGGGAAGCTGTGACACCACGTGACAAGGAAGTCATTAGTATTTGTACCTGCAACATCGGACAAGAATGGCATTGATCTACAGCTCTTAATGAAGGAAGGAAGTTGTAACCTTGCTTTCTGGGTCCTAATGGACTGAGCACCGAGAGTCGACACTGAACGATGTCTTGCCGACATCTATATCAATACATAATGGGTTATATCCCTGATCAAGAGTCTTTCTACAGATGGCAACGTACTTAATGAGGATATTTCATAGTAATTGAGGTATCACATCATTTTTTTAAACATAAGCGACGTAACAACGAGATCATCGATCATTTCTTAAATATGACGAGTCTTCGACTGGGTGAGCCAACAATTCAATAAAACTATCGTCTCTATTATAATTTAACTTCATTTAACTTTCAATTCATTTTAATATTCATTTTCTTTTAAATAATTAATTGCCGCATTGAGTAATTTTAAATTCAATTGTGTGACTATCACTATTCTGTTTTATTAATATTTTGTTTTTGCATTTAATAAATTCATTCTCTTCAACGTAATGCCTATTTCTTTCATTGTAGTTGGTACATTAAGGCAATCATACTCCTTGATTAAATACGGATTGGTTAGATGACTTTGTCTCACTACGGCCCGGGTAAGTGGTTCTCGACTCTACTGCTGATAGCCGAGGTTAAATCTATAAATTTCGATTCACTATCTTAAATAGGAATCTGGCGCTCAACAACTTATTATATTACACTATCACAGGTAAGGTCACACCACAGTGTATATTATTTATTCATATCATGTTTGTTTTATTGAACCACAATAGTCATCACCACGTTTTGTTAACTCATTAAAAATGTTACAATGCCTCTCCAATATTCTGCCGATATGGTTGCACTATGGGTCGGAGGATGTCATTCAGGTATCGTAAAGCCGTTTCGGAGCCTTCCATGACCACCAGTGGCGTACGTCGGCCCCACATAATGCCACCCCAAAACATCAGGGAACCACCACCTTGCTGCACTCGCTGGACAGTGTGTCTAAGACGTTCAGCCTGACCAGGGTGCCTCCAAACACGTCTCCGACGATTGTCTGGTTGAAGGCATATGCGACACTCATCGGTGAAGAGAACGTGATGCCAATTCCGTGGGGTTCATTCAGCATGTTGTTGGGCCCATCTGTACCGCGCTGCATGGTGTCGGGGTTGCAAAGCTGGACCTCGCCATGGACGTCGGGAGTGAAGTTGCGCATCATGCAGCCTATTGCGCACAGTTTGAGTTGAAACACGACGTCCTGTGGCTGAACGAAACGCATTATTCAACATGGTGGCATTGCTGTCAGGGTTCCTCCGAGCGGCAATCCGTAAGTAGCGGTCATCCACTACAGTAGTAGCCCTTGGGCGGCCTGAGCGAGGCCTGTCATCGACAGTTCCTGTATCTCTGTACCTCCTCCATGTCCGAACAACATCGCTTTGGTTCACTCTGAGACGCCTGGAAACTTCCCTTGTTGAGAGCCCTTCTTGACACAAAGTAACAATGCGGACGCGATCGAACTGCGGTATTGACCTTCTAGGCATGGTAGAACTACAGACAACATGAGCAGCGTACCTTCGTCCTGGTGGAATGACTGGAACTGATCGGCTGTCGTACCCCCTCCGTCTAATAGGCCCTGCTCATGCATGGTTGTTTACATCTTTGAGCAGTTTTAGTGACATCTATGAACAGTCAAAGGGACTGTATCTTGGATACAATATACACAGTCAACGTCTATATGCCGGAGATCTGGGAACCGAGGTGATGCAAAACTTTTTTTGATGTGTGTATTCCGTATGTCAATATTGGCATCTAAGAGCTTTAGTCAAATCTAACCTATAATTTAGCTTCAGACAAGTGTAATTAGTAGAAGGTTTTTCATTGTAAGTGTGTTTTGGTCAGGAGATCTATATAGGTTAGCTAGTCTGACCATCTAGTGCTGATGCTCAGTTCAGTATTGGGATTTCGATTCCAATAACGTACTGTATACAGGGGCACCACTTTTTACTTCTTTTTTCTCCCCCCCCCCTTTATTTTTAATTTTCTTTTCTTTTTTGTTATTTTTTATTTTCTTCTTAGTTTTCTTTTGTTTTTCTTTTTCATTATGCTGTGATATGATGTAAGTGAGTCGCCTTCGTAGTGTAGCGGCCAGCAAGGTTAGCTGCCGCCCCAGAGGCCCTGTGTTCGATTCCCGGCTCTGCCACGAAATTTGAAAAGTGGTATGAGGACTGGAACGGGGTTTACTCAGCCTCGGGTGGTTCAAATGAGTGGAGAGGGTTCGATTTCCACCTCAGTCATCCTCGATGTGGTTTTCCGTGGTTTCCTATTTCGTCTTCGGGCAAATGCCGGGATGGTCCCTATCGTAAGGCCACGGCCACTTCCTTCCGACTTCCTTGCCTAACTCCCACTCTCTTCGCCCCTGTTCGCTTTGCAGGTGAGGCTGCCTGGGCGTAGTGCTGGTCACACACCCCAGTTGTATCCCCGACTCAGAGTCTCAAGCTCCAGGACACTGCCCTTAGTGGCGGTAGAGGTGGGATCCCTCGCTTAGTGCGTTGGAAAAGCCGATCCTGGAGGGTAAAACGATAGCGAAAAAATAAATGTTGTAGGTTGGTTGGTTGGTTCTTAAGTTTAGGGGCTGCGACAACGCGGTCATATAGCCCCGTATACTTTGGGTTGTGTAGAATCTGTCTGATAACTGGTCTTAATTGTGATGACTGTATTAGTGTGTGTTATCTGTTTTTTAATTTAAGTACAGACTGCGACTTAGAATTTTTCAAATAGTTCCTACTATTGCCGCCAAGCGCCATCGTCCACGACTACTAGGCCAAGTTCAGAACTTAGCTACTAGACGCCACCGCAGTCGGCTCTTGGCAACGAACGTAAAAACCTTAGAGCGTTGTTTACAATCTTAACCTATCCAATTCAGCTTCACACAGGTGTAATTAGTGAAAGGTTCTTTAACATGCCATAAATCTATGACATGGGACCGCCGGCATACTGAGGAATTTTTAACACTCTTCAAAAATCTGAGGGCTTCGGCCGGGTTTGAACCCACGATCTTGGGCATAGAAGCTCAGCATACTACCAACTACGCCACCAAAGCTGGCGTGTAATAGAAATGTAGCTAGTTTCCAGGCGTGCCGGTGAAGTGAAGCGTGCTAGGGTGTTGATATCATGCGTGAACACCCCCATCCCCACCCTCCCCCCTCACTGCTCGCTGTCTGCCTGGTATGGAGTGGCACAGAGAAACTAATTAAACCGGAATCAATGGCTTTGCTTTTAATTGCGCTATTTACATGGGAACATGTACAGTCCTGTACCACACCAATTACTGTGCATACTTGCTTTCATTTCGCACGTCAACCGACATTTTCTCCAGCCGGTTTTTATAGGCTAATGATAATTGTAAGTTAGTTGGTTGGTTGGTTCCTTAGTTTAGGGGCTGCGACAATGCGGTCATGTAGCCCCGTGTACTTTGGGTGTGTGTAGAATCTGTCTGATAACCGGTGTTAATTGTGATGGCTGTATTAGTGTGTGTTATCTGTAATTCAGGCGAAGACTGCAGACAGTAATTTCAAGTAGTTCCTACTTTTGATACAAAATGCTACCGTCCACGACAGCTAGCTTGCGGACTTAGCTACTAGATGGCATCGCAGTCAGCACCTGGCAGCGAACGTTGGTACTAATACAGCGTTATCAATTCTAACCTACATATTTTAGCTTCACACAAGTGTAATTAGTTGAAGGTTATTTTTAATGCAATAAATCTATGACACGGGACCACCGGCTTCCCCTCCGAAGGAAGGCATACTGATGGATTTTTAAAGCGAGTTGCATACGTCTGTTTATGTTCGACGATAATTATAACTTTAAAGGGTTCAATATATCCTGCTCATGTTAATTGCCTCTTTCAACATACAAAATTTCAGTTTAATTGCTGTAACAGATTAGTAGATATTGAGAACCGTCTAAATATTTCAGATGGTCGCCATGTTGGATTTTTATTTTTGTAGTATTACATTAAGATTATTGTGTACGTGTGGTATTCAAACTTCAATCGCATGATTAGAACACAAGAAGTAAAAACGAGGTTTTAAAATTACGCACAGCAGCCATCTTGTGATTATGCAAACAATTGAAATAAATTAGATGCCAATGGATCAACATTTGTACAAGCATTTAACGTGCAACGTTTCACGGCACTCGGATAGTTAATTCGCGAGAAACGTCCACTTAAATATTTATACTTCGCGTCGCCGCCATGTTGGATTTGTGCTCACCAAGTTACTGAAAGTCCTATAGGTGAACATATGTTCATAGTCTCTATGAACATAAAAAATTCAGTTTGGATGCTGTAAAAGATTCATAGATATTGAGAACCGTCTAAATATTTCAGAAGCTCGCCATTTAGGATTGTTATATGTATAGGCCATGGAGTTATGTACCATTCAAGGACAATTATTGCCTAGGTTCATTATTCAAACTTTCACTTCGATCGCATGATTACTACACAAGAAATAAAAACTTAATTTTAAAATTTCGCACAGCCGCCATCTTGAGGTTATGTAAACAATTGAATTAAATTAGATGGCAGTGCATTACAATCTGCAAAATCATTTACTGTACCACATTTCACTGCGCTCAAAGAGTTAAATCACGAGAAAAGTCTATTAAAATATTTCAAATTCGCTTGGTCGCCATGTTCGTTTTGTACTTTATAGGTTTATGAAATATACATAGGTAAACTTGTAACAGTGCCCTTTATCACCGTACAAAATTGCAGGGTTATATCTGTAATAGTTTCAGAGATATAGAATGTCAGTGAAATATTTCGCACGGCCGCCATTTTGAGCTTATGTAAACAATTGAACTAAATTAGACTCCAGTGCATTACAATGTGTATAAACATTTGCTGTACCAAGTTTCATTACGTTTGGATAGTTAAATCGCGAGAAAAGTCTATTTAAAAGTTTCAATTTCGCTTGGCCGGCATGTTGGTTTTGTAGTCACCAGGTTTTTGAACGTCTCATAGGTGAACTTCTAGTAGTGCCCTTTATCACCATACACAATTTCAGGGCGATATCGGTAATAGTTTCGGAGATATTGAATGCTAGTGAAATATTTCGCACAGCCGCCATGTTGGATTGGTGAGACGTAAGAAAATTTGAAGGGCACGGTCGAGGTCGCCGGGAATAGTGCTATGAACGTACCGAGTTTCATTGAAATCGCTCCAGCCGTTTAGATTTTATTAGGGACACACACACACACACACACACACACACACCTCTCTTTCTCACACACACACACACGCACGCACACACACGGACAAAAGGTGATCTCATAAGCCTATTTTTTCAAAATTGAAAATAGGCTAATAAATAAATAAATAAATAAACTGTGAAAGAAAAAACAAGACAAAGAGACAGATAGTCTGAAAGACTGGCCTTTATATCATTTTAAATGCTACAAATGGTGAAAAATGCTAGAAAGGCTGGAGGCTTCTCGCTTCGCTCGAAGCCAAAGACTCTTGACATGTTAGATGATCAAGAAACAATCAGAACGCTAGAAAGTTACAAGTCATGGGGGAGCTGGAGCGCGCGGTGAAAGGAGGTAGCTGACTGGATGACGTCACGCTCGCCGTGTCGTTGCCGTCTCGTAACTCCAGAGCTCACCAGTGAACTCAGTACACATGCACCAAGCGGTACTATGACGTCACACACCTCAGTGCATTCTCGGTACATTTCGTGACGTCGCCGTAACGTAACGGCGAAGTTGACTAGATCATTTAAAATTATAAAAAGTCACATTCAGGATGGCCGCTTTCGGGATTCGAATCTCTGGACTTGCTACTGTTCCCCATCGTAGTCGAGGGCGCATTAACCCCCACAGCTATGCCACAGGATGCTTGTTGTTTTAAGGGGAGGTGAGATAAGATGAATCTCTATTTAAGTGGGAGATGGTTTCTACGGTCAGATACTCTTCCTGACGACATGATAAGATTTTTAATGGCGTAGTCGATAGCATGCTGAACTGCTATGCACAAGATGGTGGGTTCAAACCCAGCCGGAGTCGTCGGATCTTTTATGAGCGTTAAAAAATCCTTCGGAGGGGAAGTAAAGCCGGCGGGCCCATGTCATAAATGTATGGCACGTAAAAGAACCTACCACTGCAATTGGTAGTGTGTAGTAAATTTCGTAGGTTATATTTGGTTGGTACACAACGCTCTATCAAGTTCCAACGTTCGCCGCTAGGTGTTGGAGACAGTTGCATCTGTTAGCCATGGTTGGAACTACTTGAAATTGAACATGTTTGGGAGCCCTCGGGCGTTCAATCAAGAATGCCCAGCTTATGGCCATTGGCTGCGATTAATATATCATAAAATCGGATATTCGACGCTCAATGTTTGCGCCATCCGGTATTAATTTCTGTCTACCAGTGGCATTGATTGCTCCGCCGTTATAAGTAACCAGCATATTCACTATTTTTAGTCTATTTTCACTTTATGAAAATATCGGCTGATGAGATCACCTTTTGTCCGTGTGTGTGTATGTGTGTGTGTCCTCCTCTAATAACTTCTAAACAGCTCGAGCGATTTCAATGAAACTCGGTAAGGTTATAGTACTATTACGGCCGATCCCGACCGTGCCCTTCAAATTTTATTATGTTTCACCAATCCAACATGGCGGCTGTGCGAAATATTTCACCGGCATTCTATATCTCCGAAACTATTACTGATATCACCCTGAAATTTTGTACGGTGATAAAGGGCACTAATAGAAGTTCGCCCATGAGAATTTCAAAACCCTGTTAACTACAAAACCAACATGGCGGCCAAGCGAATTCGAAACATTTAAAACCATCCAAATTCAATGAAACTTGGTACAGCTAATGTTTGTACACATTGTAATGCACTGGCATCTAATTTAATTAAATTGTTTACATAACCTTAAGATGGCGGCTGTGCGCAATTTTTAAATTTAGTTTGTATTTCTTGTGTACTAATCTTGCAATCGAAGTGAACGTATGAATAAAGAACCTACAGTACGCAATAATCGTTATGTAATAGTACATAACTCTATGGCCTACATTATATTAAAATCCAACATGGCGACCATCTGAAATATTTAGACGGTTCTCAATATCTACGAATCTATTACAGCAATCCAACTGATATTTTGTATGTTGATAGTGGCAGTTAACATGACTAGGATATATGAAAATAGGCTGCATAAGTTCTTCACGGAACTACTTGTTGTTAGTGTGAAAGTAGCGCGTAACTCTCCAACCCCGGTAATTTCGCTACACCCGGCCTTGTATATTAGCAGTGGAGAGACGCTGTCTCTTTTGACATGTGGTGAAAAGTGTTGAGTAACTAGGTTTAACATCTGTGTTATATTCTCCAATAAACTTTGCTAAATATATAAACTGAACGCCATCTGTGCCGTATACAAGTCATTTATCAAGTCTGGTTTACATTTCATTCAACCATAGAGTGAACTCGATGGACACCTGGAATTACAGGACGCGTTCTCAAACAAGATCTGCGTATTGTAGCAGTTTCCAGAATAGAAACATGACAAACTAAGAATTCATTTTTACATTGTTGTCTTGTTAGTTTTTGTTCTATGTAAAGACTAGCTTTCATAGAATAATTAATATATTTTTGCTTTAACCCTAAAACGACAGTGCTGATTGCACCGTTGTTATCGGCAGCGTTTCGGCGACGACTACGATTCTAGAGACTCATAATAAATACCACTTACGTCAACTGTTATTTCAGTCTCAACGCTAGCAGAATGGAGACTGTTTTTGAATATTTTTTGGGGGGGGGGAAATGACTACTTTTAATTTTTATAATTTGAAAATTTTGAGCTGCTTCAATGTTGACTAATTTTGATTCTTTGTGATTCTTTTTGGATTTCGAGCTGGACTAATTTTGATTGCTTATTTTAGTATTTTGTCTAATTTTGATTTATTGTGTTTTTTTTAAGGTTTTAAGTTGTCTATGGTGAACCCATGTACCATTGGTTCAAGGGGTCGAATCCATGTATTTTTGTAAAAGGAAGGAAGGAAATATACACTCTTCAGAGGAAGATAGAAAGATTTTATACAAGAAGGCTAGCATAACGTTGTGAAATAAACTGAAGCCAGGTGGCCAGGAAATGAGATCATGCATGACGCATTGATAAGGAACCAGTCACGAATATAAATAGAACGAGTGGAATTTTCCAAGCGAGTGACGAAGAGCGTGTTTCGGAAATCGCCCTTACCTTGCAGTAAAATGGCAACAGCGCAGCCGTGCCAGAAGAAGAATAATTAGATTTAACCCATTTGCAAGAATAAAATTAACTAAAGAAATACAGCAGTGTGAATCATTTCGGAATAGAGATTTTTGTGTGGAGAAAGATGTCATAATAAATGCCCAGGAAAGAAGTGCAGACGTGGCCATACGTCATTGGGGGTTTCCCGAGACCCGAGGAGGGGGGAATTAAAAATCAACTGTAACACCCACACAGCTGAAGACAAAATTTTATTTAATATCTCAGAACTGCACGATCGATTTTCATGTGCAAAGAAGTCAGTTTACGTTTAGAAAACAAGCTTTCCAGATATATAATTTTTAAAAGTATGCGACCATTACTTCAAAAGTTGGTTCCGAAAAAGACGTAGAATTTATCTTTTTGTCGCCGATTTGTATAAAAGTCCTGGCAGGGCCAGGCTAATCATGCAGTCATTCCGAGAGCCCGAGAGGGGGCGTCCGGCTGTATCAGTATTATTCAGTCTTGA
Organism: Meconema thalassinum; assembly: GCA_946902985.2. Taxonomy (NCBI): domain Eukaryota; kingdom Metazoa; phylum Arthropoda; class Insecta; order Orthoptera; family Tettigoniidae; genus Meconema; species Meconema thalassinum. The sequence goes on from OX336398.1 coordinate 126,020,729, forward strand.
ACGACCGCTGAGGCGGGTCGTACTGTTTCACCAATCATCCAGTTCCGTGAGCGCCGAGACGCTGCACGATGAAGCATCAGAGTACGATAAGTATCATCATAGTATCGCCGTGTGGAGAATTAGGAAAATCCTAATACAGGATTTAGTTCCGCCAATATCAGTCTTACAGTGAAAAGTTCAGTATTACAGTCGAAGTAGGCTGCGAACTTAAAGAAGAGGCGATAGGTCTTCAATAACAGTTTATTTAAACGACCAAGTGTATCGTAACGTTTTGAAGTACCATAACAGCGAAACAAACTTTCTATCAACGTTAAAAGAACCCGATCAGGGTCGGACAAAATAAGGTCCGCATAGTATTCTGAAAAGAGAGGAATTATAGAACTGAGTAATCAGAAAGGAGAAGTAAATTCAAGACGTTGTTTCAAGGAAACGAACGAACTATAAAAAGCACTAAGTTACGAGGAGTATTAGATGCTGGAAAATAATAGGTCACCGATAGAGTATTTGGGAGACCGAGAACAAGACAGACTTTCGCTAGACAACTAATAGGGTCTAGAAAGAAGCAGTTCGAGCTAATAGTAATAATAGCCGATCGTCAGGAAACCGGATTTGAAGAAGTACCATTCCAGGGAGGGGTAGAGTGTTCGAGACTTTCATATTCTGGTCAGATAGGAAGCCGACATCTACTAGTTTCACCCTTGGAGACGGGGAAGCAAAAATCACGTGTGCAAGGCCTAATCAAAGCCTCAGTGATTAGAATCAGTGTAGTGTAAATATATAAAATTTGTGTTAGATAGTAATTTTTCAGTAATTTTATTGTGTGTAATAGAAGAATACCGAAGTGTATTTTAAAATGTTACCAGTGTTTAAGGTATATAAATTATATGTGTGCCAAGATATGTCAGTGTATGAATTGAATTTGAGCACGATGGTGTAATCACAAATAGTGGGCAAAAATGAAACATCGTTGGAAAGCACGGTAGTGGACCGTCCGAGCATGTAAGTAACTATTTTCATTATGTTATGTGTTGGGGGAATATTTGTGTACAATCCACCTGAGAATGATAATTAGGGATGTTTTTGAATAATAAATAACAGAATAGGAGCGCGATCTGAACAAATAAAAATTGAGAAATTATAAAATGATTATGTGAAATGAATAAATCCTTAGAGGAAATGTATAGAATAAAATATCAGTGTATTTGATAAATGTTATGAAAGCAAGCGGAAAAATATAATAATAATATAAATTATATAAATGAAGATTAAGTTGAATTATATGAAAGTAATAGCTTTTGAGCTTTTGTAAAGGAATAAAGACATGGTGTGAATACATGTTCTTAAAGTATAGCGATTATTGTCACGGGAGAGGATTAATATAAAAATTGAGAAGTAGATCAAATGATGATTTTGAATTTATCAGTTCTCTGGAAGACGCTAGGCCTTAAAGTAATGTATAGCGCATTGTCGCGCCTTAAAATAAATTGTCACGCTAGGAAGGCGTTGAATCTAAATATACTTGGTAAATTAATTGTGAGGGACAGTTGATTGCGGTAATTGATGATAAGTCCTCCATATAGTGATGTAGATCACGAGGCGTTGTATAATGGGTGCGAATTATTGTATTGATGAGCGCAGGTTAGACCGAGGTCGCCCTAAGCCGCTAATTTGTTGTAAAGTCCTCCAGTATGGGATTGGTTCCCGAGGCAGTTGAGAGAGTCGAACCCAGACTCGTATAGTTGTTGAAACCCCTAAATATTGTTGTTGTATTGAATTATTCTTACCCATCAATGATGACACTTCATAATTAATAAATGCCAAGGTTACGAAAGTGGTCTATGAACCTAAATAATGTTGTTTAAATGAATGAAAGAAACGCCAGGTCTGTTCAGAGAACTGTGTTTGAGAAATAGCTGTTTTAAAGCATGAGTAGAACGGTCCCGTGTGGGCGATACTGATGGTCTCTCTCCCGGGCAATAAATCAAGTCGAGTGTCACGGTCCAACCCCTCGCTATTGAAGGTATGGTAGGTCAGGGGAACCGTCTATTTGAAGTAATAATAAACCATGAGTGTTTAGAGTTTGTTAATGACCCGGGATTTGAACCGAGGATCTTGTAGATGAAAGTTACCGCTTGCAAGTTCAGATCGTTTGCTTTCATATGAGATGATGGTCTTTTAAGACAAATAATAATAAATATAAATCCCTAATGTAATGAGATATTGATGTAGGATTTCACGAGTTCAATGAAGACAATTAGATTTCGGGAGTGATCATAATTTTTGACTTTGTTCAAGTAGTCTTCTATAACTCGGGAGTGCACAAGTATTTTCCCGATCACTGTATTGAATTTGTTAACTTGAGAGAAGTGGTAACATAAGAACATTGTGAAATGCCCAAAAATTTAAGTAAAGGAGTAACAATTACTTTAAATAAGATTATATATTGTTTTGATTATACGAAACTCATAAAATAGATATTGAGGTGTGTAAAAGAATAACACAGTTTATAGTGGAAAGTATCGAGCCATTGGAGCTCGTGATTGTAGTGAATTTTAAAAGGGATACTTTATGGAAGTGAAAAGAATTATAAGTTTGTTGGTTTGAAGGAAACCATGTATTTTAATATAACATTTGTTTGATTTTATGTATTCCTTGTTCACTTTGAACAAGTTAGAAGGATTGGTCAGTAGTTTATTTGTTTTATTTGTTTGTAGCGCCATATATTTGGTTAATTAAATGTTTTATAATAGGAGTTGATTTTGTTTTTATTTTTGGAAGTGCATCCTCTATTTAATCCAAAATGTGTAAGTCACAGAGTGGGAGAACATACCATAACCCCGAAAATCCCGATTTGAGCATTGCTGGCATACTGTGATTTGCATATTTCTTGATAAAAGGGCACAATGGTACGGTACACTTTCTTTTTTTACATTTTGAGCATTTTTGACAAATTTTGATTGTTTTTGATGACTTCAAGGATTTTGACTTTTTTTTGAATTTTACTAATTTTGATTTTGTGTTTTGTAGATTTTTGAATTTTTTGAGTAATTTTTATGGTTTATTTTGTATTTTGACTAATTTTGATTTTTGTGTTTTTTTTTGATTTTTAAGCTTTTTTGACTAATTTTGATTGTTTATTTTCATATTTTGACTAATTCTGATTATTTGTGTTTTTTTTAAATTTTAAGTAGAGTATGGTACGGTACTTTTTATTTTTTTACTCTTTGAGCATTTTTGACAAATTTTGATTGTATTTTGGGATTTTATGGATTTTGACTAATTTGTTTTCAGTTTTTTGTTTTGGAATTTTACTAATTTTGATTTTTATGTTTTCTTTATTATTTTTGAGCTTTTTAGACTAATTTTGATTGTTTATGTTTGTATTTTGACTAATTTTGATTTTTGTGTTATTTTTTATTTTAGGTACGGTATGGTACGGTACTTTTTTCGTTTTTTTAACTCTTGGAGTATTTTTGACAAATTTTGATTGTTTTTTGAGATTTGATGGATTTTTACAAAAAAAAATTGGAATTTGACTAATTTTGATTGTTGTGCTTTTTGGAATTTTAAGCTTTTTTGAATAATTTTGATTGTTTACTGTATTTTTGTATTTTGGCTAATTTAGATTGTGTGTTTTTTTTTTTTAGATTTTAACTATGGTACGGTAATTTTTGGTTCTTTTTTTTTAACTTTTTGAGCTTTCTTGGCAAAGTTTGATTGTTTTGTGTCATTCAAATTAATTGTTAATTTGACTAATTTGCTTTGTATTTTAGGACTGCCAAACACTGGTAGGGTTGGACAAAAGGGACAAGTGGGGGAAGCGGAGACGAACGCTACCATTCTAGGGTTAAGCGGCAGAACAGCGAGCTCGTGTGCCCCTTTCATAGAATAACGGATTAGCCTACAGCTGTTTATGACGACGACATCATCATCAAAGAAAAGAAGGATGTCATATTATGAAGTCATTAAATCGTACGCCACAGCCGCGAGGGCAGCTGCAGAAAGACCGGAGATTTGAGGTTCGAATCCCAGTGCTGACAGCGGTTATTCTGAGTGTGGTTTTTCTCCGGGTTTTGACATACTCCTTCCAGGATATTACCATACCTTATATCCCGGAGAGGGCTACATACCTCATCCCTGCCCCATTTATTTATCGTATGGCTCTTAGTGCTGGGAGTGTCCGAGGACATGTTCGGCTCGCCTGAGTCTGTAGCTGCTTCCAGCGGACACCCTTAGGGTGAGCTAGAAGTTCCGTTCAATTTCAAGTAGTTCCAACTTTCGCCACCAGATATCAATGTTACCTAGTGGTGAATGTTGGAACTTTTGATAGAGCGTTCCGACGAAATCTAACCTAACAATTTAGCTGCCCTGCCCCTGATATAGTTACACACACTACTACATCCATCGGAGCTTGCTGTTGTTGTTGTTGTTGTTTCAATTGAGGGGCTTGGACAATGCGTTCATCAGCCCCATGCACTTGGGTGTGTATAGAATTTGTCTAATAGCTTTTTTAATCATTTTTCAAAATTCAAATCTGTCGTTAATTTTCTTTTTTGAAATATCAATTTTCATCAGGTTTTTTCACTTTCTTAGAACTATCTCCATTTGGTTGCTTTTGTTCACGGATTTACGATGTGCAGAAACGTTCGGTGGTGACAAGTCTATGGAAAGTTTTTATGATCACGAGGTTGGGCTTCATATCGTCACACTTGTTGTTTGAGACTTCAGTGTTTTGACTTGTTTGAAACAGCTGTCCATGACTCACTGTCCTGAGCTAATCGTTTCATCTCTACATAGCTACTATACCTTACATCCTAGGCAATCTGTTTCCAAACTTGGTCTACCCCTACAGTTCTTGTCCTCAACCCTTCCTTCCATAACTAAGTTTCTTATTCCAGGGTGTCTTAGTATCTGTCCTTCGGTGGCGTAGTTGGTAGCATGCTGAGCTTCTATGCCCAAGACCGCGGGTTCAAACCGGCCGAAGTCGTCAGCATTTTTAAGAGTGTTAAAATCCTTCAGTATGCCTTCCTTCGGCGGCGGCAGTCCAATGTAATAGATTTATGGCATGTAAAAGATCCTTTCACTAACTAAAATTGTGTGAAGCTAAATTTCTAGGTTATATTTCGTTGAAACACTCTATCATAGTTCGAACGTTCACCACTAGGTGTCAGTGACATCTGATAGCGAAAGTTGGAACTACTGGAAATTGAACGGAACTTGTAGCTCACCCCATGGGTGTCCGCTCGAAGCAGCTACAGCCTCTGGCGAGCCGAACATGTCCTCGGACACTCCCGGCACTAAAAGTCATACGCTAAATAAAATGTCTTAATACTTCTTCATGTGTTACTCCATCTGCCCATCTGATCTTCATCATTCTCCTGTAGCACCACATATCAAATGCTTCAATTCTTCTCTTTTCAGCTGCGCCAACAGTCCAAGTTTCACTTCCATACAGTGCCATGCTCCAGACAATGACTTCCGTGTAATATTTAAGTTTTCTTAGAATTTAAGTTAGGTAGGTTAAGGATAACATACAGTATTCATGGACGTTGCATTGTATGTGGTTAAGTGTAAGAGAGGGCCAAGAGCCCTAATTTCGCCACAATAAATAAATAAATAATAAAAACATATTTTGGGGAATATATACAAATGGGAGGATCAAACAAGGCGTCCAACATAGAACGAACGGTGATATTTCAGAAAGCACACAAACTCACATAGTCACACAATAATAACACTGAATCTAACAAAGTGGGATGTGCATTCGTTGTCTACAAGAACAACAGCGAAGTGTTTTCAGCCCAATACAAATTGTCATCCAGCTGCTCAGTATGGCGGGCCTTCAAGTCTGCAGTGGAGTGGTGTGAACACAACAACAGAAGTGCTCGGATACTAAGGCTGCATTGACCACAGTCAAAGACAAGTACAATCTCAACCCAATTGCTGCTATAGTAAGATCTAGAGCACAGCAGTGCCCACATATCTGTCTTTCCTGGATCCGAGGACACACTGGTTCTCCTGGAAATGAAAAGGCAGACATCCTCGCAAAAGCAGCCTCCTCATCCAACATAGAAATTACATACAATAAACCACCACTAAGTTATGCCAAAGCCCAAATCAAAAAAACATCTAATATGACAGTGGAACAACCTCTGGGCATCCAGTACAAAAGGTTCTGTCACAAGACAATTATTTTCCCCCCGACTCCAGTGCAATACATTAATGCCCAAATTCATCCTTACGCAGTTTCTCTCTGGTCATGGAAAGTTTAAGTGCTACTTCGGACGTTTTAAAATGAATATTGCAGGCGATTGCTTGTGCTTGTGTGGCTCTTCTCAAACAGTGGATCATTTACTGTTCGACTGTGCCATGTTTGGCAGGACAAGATTCGATCTTGAGTGTCACCTGAACAATTGTAATATGGAACTTTCAAACCATTATTCCACCTGTTTAAGAAATCCTGCTGTTACAAACAGTTCCTAAAGTTCATTCACCACATCTACAATAATCTAGTTTTATAATTTAGTATTAAGGACCAATAATAATTAACTGATCAAAACTATAACCCTAATATACTCATGTACAATAAGGTTCAAACTGTTCGGATATTCAATAATAAATAATATGAAAAGCGTATCAAGACAGGCCAAACTTAGACACTACAAAACAGTCGTACTACCAGAAGCATTATATGCGTCAGAAACGGCAACAATTGGAGCATCAGGCATCATGGAAACTGAAAAAATAGAACGCAAAATTCACAGAAAAATATTTGGAGCAATACACAGAGATGGCATACGGATGAAAAGACCTACCAAAGAGCTATACGAGTACACAGACAGACCGACCGATATGATCAGAAAACGCAGACTAACTTTTTTTACGGGCACATACAGACGAGAATGAACAACAATAGACTTACAAAGAAGATCTTTGATGTATTAAACAGCACAAGCGCGTGCCACGGTGGGTGAGTGGTCAACGTGTCGATATACCAACCCCAAGATTGCAGGTTCGCTCCTGGCCGTGGTAAGTGTGTTTTTTTTTTTTTGAAAGGCAGTAAAAATTGCGACACCATGTTATACGATGTTGGCATGTCAAAGAGCCCATTTGAATTCAGTAGGCCGTGTTCATAATGGCAAAATTAATCTCGGGAGTTTCCGCCAACACAAAGTTCCTCATTTCTCTACTAGAAAGCGCTTTAGTGTTCAAGGAGCTTAGATATCTAACCTCCTTGACTTTCATAGTGGATCAAGGAACAACGAAATTCGACATGCAAGCTACCCTTTGGGTGTCAAACAACAAAGCTTGCACCCGGTACCCGAACCAGACGATATTATTATTATTATTATTATTATTATTATTATTATTATTATCAGGCCAGCCCCGTGGTGTTGGGGTAGTGCACCTGCCTCTCAGCCGGAGGCCCCGAGTTCGATTCCCGGTTCCGTCAGGGATTTTAAAACTGACGTGAGGGTTGGAACGGGGTGTACTCAGCCTCGTGAGGACAATTGAGTTGCTGTCTGACAGTGAGGCAGCGCCCCGATCACGAAAACCAAGTTTAACGGCCGAGGGGACCTGATGAGCTGATCACGCGTCACCCCAATATCTAGAGGCCAAATGGCTGGGCAGCGGTCGCTTGGTCGGCCTAGGCCCTTCATGGGCTGTTTAGTGCCAGGGGTTGACTTGACTTGTTGATTATTTTTATCAACAGCTCAAGCAGGAAAAATAATTGGTATCATGAAATGAGGAAGACTTTAAGGCAGGTGGGGATCGGCAGGTAAATGATTGGAGACAGAGGAGAATTCAGAAACAAAATTATGAATGTATGTCTACCCCTTATTATTCCCGTTTTCCAACGGGGTCGGGGATGAGATGCGGTGGAAGTCTTTGTGGCGATGGTTTTTACGGCCGGATGCCCTTCCTGACGCCAACCTCAGGAGAGGAGTTAATGAGAGATGAAATGAATGATGGTGAATGAAACTGGGCAAGGATGTGGAAGGAAGCGGCTGTGGCCTGTCAGAAGGTACCGTCCCAGCATTTGCCTGGTGTTGAAAATGGGAAACCACGGAAAACCATTTCAAGGACGGCCGACTGTGGGGCTCGAACCCACGCGTCTACCGAGTCAGCAGAGAGCTTGGCCCCATGACCTAATGCTGCGCTTTAGCCAGCGTAGCCACTACTGTCGGTAGAAACAAAAAAAAAAAAAAAAAAAAAATATGAATACAAAATTTAAATCAAAATATGAAAATATGAAGACAAAAACATTGTGGACAGGAAACAGGAGCACGGTCAAAGGATGACGAGATTTTGGAAAGAGAAGAGGAAGAAGGGAAAGAAGTGAAAATTGTGTCATCATGAGATATTTAAATTCAAACACTGTCCATAAGGGCAAAAATTATATAATAATAATAATAATAATAATAATAATAATAATAATAATAATAATAATAATAAATAAATCATTCATTAAATAAATATTTGGCGTAGGGATGTGGCAGCCCCATCGCCCAGTGGGAAACCGCTGCACAGTGGGTCAAAATCGAAATCTAGGAGGACAAAATTATTTGGTATATTGGCTTTCACGGCCGGTGAATTAAAACTCAGCAATTCTTCTAGGTTTGTGCCGTGTCTTGTGTGGGGTTTCGCCTAGGACACCAAGCTAGGCTCATCGGCGGGCTCTTGGTGTCCCCGCCCGGACCCCCACAGGAGTGACGAACTGCGCGCCACCTCCCTTTATATTAGGTGCAACTGCACCACTTGACTACGAGAGGTAAAACCTCAAGCAGCCATAACCTCCCTATGAAGGCTTCCAAAAAGATGGTATATTGGCTTTCACGGCCGGTGAATTAAAACTCAGCAATTCTTCTAGGTTTGTGCCGTGTCTTGTGTGGGGTTTCGCCTAGGACACCAAGCTGGCTCATCGGCGGGCTCTTGGTGTCCCCGCCCGGACCCCCACTGGAGTGACGAACTGCGCGCCACCTCCCTTTATATTAGGTGCAACTGCACCACTTGACTACGAGAAGTAAAACCTCAAGCAGCCATAACCTCCCTATGAAGGCTTCCAAAAAGATGGTATATTGGCTTTCACGGCCGGTGAATTAAAACTCAGCAATTCTTCTAGGTTTGTGCCGTGTCTTGTGTGGGGTTTCGCCTAGGACACCAAGCTAGGCTCATCGGCGGGCTCTTGGTGTCCCCGCCCGGACCCCCACTGGAGTGACGAACTGCGCGCCACCTCCCTTTATATAAGGTGCAACTGCACCACTTGACTACGAGAACTAAAAGTTCCGAGCGGGGACACCAAGAGCCCGCCGATGAGCCTTGCCTGGTGTCCTAGGCGAAACCCCACACAAGACACGGCACAAACCTAGAAGAATTGCTGAGTTACAAAATTATTTATTTTCAGAATTAAAAAATTAAAATTTATTACTTCTACTGCATTCTCATATAATTGGCGCACACTATTCTGGGATATAAACGCATCTTAGTGTAAATCTGTCACCACTGTTCGAACAGTGGGTAGATTATAGGTTAGGGAATAACCCACCCACCAAGGGAAGATGATGAAAAGAAGGAAGTAGATTTTGGAATTGGAAAAGAAGGATAGAAGAATAGGAGGAGAGTCCCACAAAGTAATAAGTTGAAGTTTAAATACACTTAGAAGAAGTCGCCAATAGAAATTAACTCTCGGATACCTAAAGTAGGTACGAGCTTGGTCAAGGCTAACGGGAACCGCAGCTAGGACTTGAGCGGTTTGCGAGAGAGAGGCTTTGGTATATTTCCTCCCCAGCACGTATAAAAGTACTATGGGGAAGGGTGATGGTCTGGCAAGACTTAAAGGAACAAATTTACTGTATGTTTTCTCAAAGAAATTAGGTTTTACAAGGTAATTCGAAGAATGCCAATGATTTAACTCAAGCTTGGTATTTTCAATTTCCAAAATTGTGGAGTTCCTGTAAGGGCGACCAAGTGTCTCTAAGAAGGAATATGATAAAAGATTATGCCTTGTTGGGTAATCTTGGTAAATGAACCAATGGTTGCATTGTGCAATGGCTAAGCTTTTACTCAGCGAGGAGCCGGCTAAAAGTTTAGACAAAAAGAAACACTTATTTTTTAGAAAACTGACCATAAGTTTTCGGAGAGGGTCTCCACAAGCAGGTAGTTGGCTGAGCGAACTTTACTTGCCTTACTGGCCAATTAGAATTAGCTATTATCGCTAAGAAGAACTTTAGTAAGGTGAAAATTAAGAGTTTCTGCCCAAATGCAACAAATGGTGAAAGCTCTGTTAATGATTTTAATATCATTGAGTAAGGAGAGTCAAGGAAGACAGGATTTTGCCTAAACTTTATATTCGAAAATGAAAAAGCAAAGGGAAAAGATGAGTTTATTTTACAATTAGAAAAAATTTGAGGGAATTAACAAGTATGTAATATAACTTTAATTAACATAGTTCATTTGAACTTTTTAATAAATAGGGTCGCAGACCTTTCCACATTAACCGATTGCTCCAGGCAATTGACAATTTAAAAGGTTTCAAACCTTACATGTTTCTGAAATCTTTATAAGATTTGAACAAATGAACAATAAAATAATTAAAGCTTGAACGTAAATTGAAGTACAAAAAGTGCACCTTAAGAAATTCTGGAGAGAATGTTCTAGAGACAGTGACAACTTTGAAAATAACAATAATAACAACGTGAAAAATAAAATAGAAGTTCCTATAACTTCTTACATTTATACAGAGTTAATATGAGAATTATGCAAAGAGGGCAGGTCACTTACTGTGAACCTGAAAAGTTGATCAGAAGGAAGGATCTAGACCTCTGATGCTTTGAATAAGCCTCGCCAGTCAAATGAGGCAGTTTTCATTTAGCGAGACCAAAAAATAACTCACTCAAGAGTTGAGAGAATTGTTTTCCCTGCCTTTGAAGGGAGGAACAATTTAAGTTTGAAACGTGTGCTAGACACGCAATTATGCAGAATTACTTAATGATAAACCAACAAAATGGAAGGGCACTTCTTAGAATGACACCTTATAGAAAGTTACGATTTCATAAATAATGGTTGTTAGTAGAAGGTTAAGGAAAAGATCATTGGGATATAGGGACAATGTTCATGGCCGTATTTAATATAACCGGACGATCGCGACGCGGTAGAAAAGTGGAGCAAGCACTGATTATCACTATAGTCTGTAAAGATGGATGCAAAGTTCACTGGAGAAACACTGAAGTTTATGAGAAATAAAAGTTATTGCAATTATGGAGATAACTGATTGCACTATGTAGGTGAAAGTCTATTTCTTGAAAAAGTGGTAATTTACAATGAAATGCGCCATAGAATTTTCCAGAGGTTCCAGCGGAGGACGAAATTTCACTATTGTAGTAATTTAGTTTTAAACAAATTTCTCCCAAGTACGTGAGAAATACATGATGGCAGGACTCGCAGATAGAGAACAAGTTCTAGAAGGTTCCAGAACGACCTTAGCAGAAAATGGGGTTGAGAAAATCCAACGGAGGAAATAGTTTTATGATTATAGGCAGTGGGTATTAGATAATATCCCACGTAGCGAGAGGGTTTCTCGTTTGAATCGCTTAAGAAAAGCTCTTTTTAGTAAGGTTGGCTTATACAAGAAAAAAGCTCAACATGGCAAATCCCACGAAGAGTGATTATTGCCCCAAAGTAAATAGTTTCACACTGCCTATAAAAGATAGTTAAAACACGAGGAAGTTAAAACCATGAAGATGAGGTTAAAACTTGAATCAGGTACTTATCTTTGTTGCATGGCGAAGGTGAAGTTCTTCACTAATACTTAAAGTTCCAACATGGCGTGGAATTTAAAAACTGCCTCGTTAGGTCAGGAGGCTGGCTCTGGTTGAGCCTTTACTGATTACTGCGACTGCCGACTAAGAAGTGAGAGCAGCAAAACGAAGCACGGAAGGTCCTAGGAAGGGGAGAGAGTGGGGGTAGGAAACAAAAGGTATACATATCAGCATAAACAACTTATTAACAATAAATTCTCTTCTCTTGCTGAGCTGGTCTTCAAGGAGTTGATAGATGATACTAGCGCAACATGGTGAGTAAAGAAGTAGACGTAGTCCTCTTGCTCAAGGAGAAAATAGCTGACGATGGTACCGAGATCTGGTAGCCAAATGGATAAGTAAGTCATCTTGCACGATGAGGAAGTGAGTAGCTTCAGAGGTTCGCTACTAGATGGCGCTAGGTGGATCACAGAAGTTATATATCTGAAACATACTTATGAAGACATAAGAGACATGCTCAACAGGGAGAAAACAGATGATCACTGTTGGTGTTTGGCGAGGAGGAAGGAAAAAATGAACATGCAAAGAGCAATAGACATTATATCTCTCGTACCGTGTATTCAAAGAATACACCATACTGGGGGGACAAACACCAACAGAGAGCAGATAAGCAGTTACACATTTATTGGAAGCGGAGCGATCAAAGACAGTGGTCTTGTGATCGGTCCATTTGTAGTCAAGATTCTGGCCACCCTGACTCTCCCATCTCTTCCAGGGTAACATTGGGTCACCCTACCAGAAATCCATACTAGGGGGGGTGAAATATCTCTAACCAAGACCAAGTCCCCTACTTTAATGTCGGGACTGGAAAGAAACCACTTCTGCCTCCGTTGCAAGGAAGTTAAATATTCCAAGTTCCACCTCTTCCAAAAAGAATTACGGAGGGCTTCAAGTTTCCGCCAAGCGATAGGTAGATTAGAATCCCTGTAAGAATTAGTAAGAGGAGGAGGGGCAGAAAGAGAAGTGCCGATAAGGAAGTGACCAGGGGTGAGTGGAAGTAGGTCATCAGGGTCATTGGAAAGTGGAGTTAAAGGGCGAGAGTTAACAACACCTTCAATCAAAACAGACAGTGAATTGAATTCTTCGTAAGTCAGAATTCGATGACCTAAGACTTTTCTTAAATGACGTTTAGTGAGCTTTACGCAAGATTCCCACCTACCACCATGATGCGGAGCGTAAGGAGGTATGAAGCGCCATTTGAAACCTTTTGAATAAGAAAAATTAGAGATTTGTTCCATTGCAGGAGAGGAAGTGAGAGCTTTCTTCCACAAGGAGGCTGCACCCTGAAAGGTGGAAGCGTTATCAGAGAAAATCTCAGAAGGAACACCACGCCTAGCGGTGAAACGAGAGACAGCTGATAAAAAATAGGAAGTAGAAGCATTCGTTACTAGTTCCAAGTGGATTGCGCCAGTAACCATGCAAACAAAGAGAGAAACATAAAGCTTACCAAACAATTTGCGTTTAGCTTCAGGAGGGTTTTGTTGATATTGGAACGGACCCATATAGTCCACTCCAGTTAAAGCAAATGGGCGTATTGGAGAAGAACGAAAAGAGGGCAGATCGCTCATTAATTGAGTGTTGATTTTAGGTTTCGCTTTGAAACAAGGAATGCACTTATGAATTACAGAAGAAACTTCATGAATTCCATTTATAATCCAGTACTTTTCTCTTAAGAGACAGAGCAGAGTACGTGTACCAACATGAAGATTACGATAATGAAAGTCACGTATAATTAAAGAAGTAACGTGATGTTTGGAAGGCAAAATAACGGGATGCTTTTTGTCCTCAGAGAGTAAAGACTGCGAGAGCCTTCCACCTACCCTAAGTAATCCATGGTCATCAAGAAACGGGGCTAAAGCACGAAGACGGCTGGATTTGGGAAGATCTCTTTTAGAAGAAAGCAATGACAATTCAGAAGAAAAGGCTTCTTGCTGTGTCAATTGTAAAATCTTAATGGTAGCAAGATTCAATTCATGATTGGTAAGGTGTGGTTTAGGGAGAAGAGGTTGGTCAACCACAAGATATTTCCATCTAAGGAGATAGGCAACAATCCGTAGTAATTTATGGAAGGAAGAATAGCGTGACAACAAAGGATAAGAAGCATTGGAAACCAAACACGAAGCAATAGACAGAGGTACTTTAGCGTCAGGCAAGTTGGAGTTTGGAGCAAGAGGTTTAGAAGGCCATGAGGAAGATTCGTCTACTAGCCACGAGGGCCCATGCCAGTACAATTGGGAAGCTGCCAATTGAGAGGGTAAACAACCGCGAGAGATGATATCAGCTGGATTATCCGAACTGGGAATATGCCTCCATTGACATCCAGAAGAAAGTGTTTGAATTTTGGAAACCCTGTTTGCGACAAAAGTTTGCCAGTGAGAGGGGTTTTTGGCAATCCAAGAAAGGGCGATCATAGAATCGCTCCAGAGATAGATTTGCGAGAATTCGACCTTTAATACTTCCTGTAATTTCTTGACAAGTTCTGCAGCCATTAGTGCAGCGCACAGTTCGAGCCTAGGTAAAGTGATAGTTTTAAGAGGAGCGACCTTCGATTTGGCACAAACGAGGTTAGAAACTGAAGATCCATAAAGTGAATCGTGATAAACTAAATATGCACAGCAACCATAAGCTTTTTCGGAACTGTCCGCGAATACATGAAGGAAAAAAGATGCATTAGAATGAGAGCTGATTAAATTCCTGGGAATTTCAATGAGGGAAAGATCCAGCAAATTGCTGCGAAACGAGAGCCAACGATTAAGAAAAGAAAGAGGGACAGCGTCATCCCATTCACATTTAAGTGACCACAGCTCTTGCATGAAGAGTTTGGCTATGACAATAACTGGGGCAAGAAATTGAAGCGGATCAAAAATTTTTGCAATTTCAGAGAGGATTTGTCTTTTTGTATTAGGAAGCACTTCTGCGAGCGTAACTTTATAGATAAGAGTGTCAGTGCTAGTGCACCAATGAACTCCTAAAGTTTTTATAGATTCGGGGTTTCCACAAATTTCGACAGAAGAGGGATCTACGTCTTCGATGGGAAATTGGGCGAGAAACTCAGGTGAGTTGGAGTTCCACTTATGAAGTGGGAAACCTCCATTCCTTAGTAATGCTTGAAGTTCTAAAGACACAAAAGAAGCTTCCTCCAAAGTAGAGAAGGACTGCAAGTAATCGTCAACATAGAATGACGTAGTTAGTGCTTCAGAGGCTTTGGGGTTAAATAAATGACCATCTTGTGAGGCAAGCAAGTGTAGGGATCGGATAGCAAGAAAAGCAGAGGGTTTTAAGCCATAGGTAACAGTTTTCAAGCGAAATACCTTAATGGGCTTATTGATTTCATCACGCCACAAGATTCTTTGAAGATCTCGTTGTTCTGGTTGAATTAACACTTGACGGTACATCTGTTTTATATCGGCTATGACAGCTATGGGAAATAATCGAAAGTTTAAAAGTATAGCAGATAAATCTGATTGAATAGCAGGACCAGAATAAAGAGTGTCATTAAGGCTGTTGCCATTAACGTCGGGTGATGAACCATTGAAAACAACTCGAATTTTATCTTTTACAAAAGGGTTTTTCCACACAGGATGATGATTTAAATAAACCGTTTCGATTGGGGGGTGCAATTCATCATCGGATTTGTTAACAACCTCCATATGATCTAAGCTTTCATACTCATCCATGAACTCAGTGTACTGCTTTTTGACGAGGGGTTCCTTTTTGAATTTGCTCTCGAAAGCAAAGAGAGCTTTTCGAGCTTTGGGCTGAGAGTTGATAAGTTTAGGAGGATTATTTAATCTTGGCATTTGAACGACGAACCGGCCATCAGAAGAACGAGTGGTCGTGTTCAAAAAAAGTTGCTCACAGAATTCATTTTCTGAAGAGGTTACATTGGGAGAATCGACATTTTCAAGCCTCCAGAACTGTTCCAGGTCAGTATTAGAGAAGTAACATTGCGATGTAGGTTGGGGTGAATAATGGGGAAGTTGCCCTGTGACAATCCATCCAAAATTAGTGTCTCTAGCGACCACGTTTGAGGATAGCTTGCGAACCTGTTTCCGAAGGCAGTTCCAAAAGACATTGGCACTGAAGAGTATGTCAATGGGATTTTGTATGTTAAACGAAGGATCGGCTAACCTTAAATGCGAGGGAATGTTTAACCCCGAAATATCAACCGAGTGACTCGGAGTGTCTTCTCCAATGCTATTGAGAATCAGGCAATTAAGTTTAAGAAAGTTGTTTCTATGACAAGTATCTCTTATGGTTAGTTTTGAAAATTGTAAAGCTTGCGATTTTGAGCTGTTGATGCCCGACACATTGATAGAAGTGGGGTTTACGGGTAGGCCTAGTTTTCTAATCAAGGAATTGGACACAAAATCATGAGTTGCCGCTGAGTCTAGAAGACCGCGTGCACGGACCCAGTTGCCGAAATTATCCTGAACGTCAATTTGGACAGTAGACAACAATACTTGAGCACTGCGAATGGACTTAGCATTTTGAATGTATGATGAAGCATTAGAACTGTTAACACTATCATTTTTCGGCGAAGTAGATGCTGTCGATGACCTTGCCTGATCATGACGATGTAGCAGGGTATGATGAGCCTTTTCACAATGGTAGCAAAGTCTTGTGGACTTACAGTTAGAAGCAGAATGCGTGGGCGCTAGGCAGTTGAAACAATGTTTGTTTTGAGCGACTAGTTTTCGTCTGTCATCGACTGACATTTCTTTAAAGGATTTGCAGAGGTATAGGGCATGGGGATCTTTACAAAGTATGCACTTTACAGGTTCGTTTAAACTTTTGCGAGGTTCACCTTGCGTGTTTAAAACAATAGAGCTAGCAACACGACGTTCACTAGACCTAGTTGGGTAACCAGTGGAGTTTGATTTGAATTTGGATGAGCTGGACCCTGGTTTTTGGGTATTAGACGCTGAGCGTTCGCTTTTGGGTTTGATGGACATTAATTCGAATTTGGAACTAGGAGATGAAGGTTCGCTCTGATTAGCTAGCGCGGTTAAAAGTTGGCATCTAGCGTTTATGAAAGTGACTAAATGCTCGTAAGAGTAGTCATCTTCCTTAGAAAGTTCAATTTCCCAAGCTTTGAGGGTAGCAGCATCAACTTTAGAAACTACTAAATGTATTAGGAAAGTATCCCAATGTTCCGTAGGCTGCTCTAATTGGGACAAAGCTTTAACGTGGAGTTGGGTAGTATCAATTAAAGTACGCAAGCTAGTGACGTCATTGTGCTGTGACGCAGGTAGGTTAAATAGAGCCTTAATATGGCGTTGAATACGTAAGCGTGAATTTCCATATCTTTCTTTTAATAAGTTAAAGGCAATGGGGTAATTTTCGGCACGCAGAGGAAGTGCTTCAACTAACTGCAAAGCTTGACCTCGAAGGATAGATCTCAAGTAATGAAACTTGTAAATGACTTGAATGTCTTCATTGTCATGAACAAGGGAGCAAAATAATTCATAGAAAGAATCCCAAGTGGATTCATCTCCAGAAAAATGGGGTAAATCAATTTTCGGTAAAGTAGGTTTGGGCTTGTGAGTGCCTTCACGGAAAGAAGTTTGGGGTTCATGAAGGGAACCAAGAACAGAAGCGTCCTTTTTCTGCTCCTCTTCGAGTTGGCGTATTATTTTGAAAGCAGAACCTATGCCTTCGTAATATAAGTTCTCTACTTCGACACGATCTTCTGTTTGATTGAGCATACAAGTTTCAATTTCAGTTTGAATGTTACAGTAGTTTTCATAAGAACGTTCAAAATCCTTTACACGATGTTTCAACAAATCTAATTGCGCATCTGAGGGATCTAATTCTTTTATGTACCTTCTGAATCGGGTAATTTGCCCTTTATAGGATGCTCGTTTAGAAGTAAGTTTTTCATCCTTATCCTTATCAGTGGGAGCCATACTAAAGAAGATAAATGAAAATGTAACTCACGAAACTGTGGAACCTTGGAAATGCTGTCAAGCTGGCAGCAGCGTATGAGTAGAAAGAATGGGACACACCATAGGAGACAGGAGCGGCCTCTTTCCCGTTCACAGGCTTTGCACGATGTGGTTATAGCTGAAATATTCAACACAGATATTAGAAATATGCAAAGTAATGTCAAATGACACTTGACAAACAATAGAAATAACAAATGGACTCTCCCGGGTTTCTGGGACCAAATTTTGGGTAGATTATAGGTTAGGGAATAACCCACCCACCAAGGGAAGATGATGAAAAGAAGGAAGTAGATTTTGGAATTGGAAAAGAAGGATAGAAGAATAGGAGGAGAGTCCCACAAAGTAATAAGTTGAAGTTTAAATACACTTAGAAGAAGTCGCCAATAGAAATTAACTCTCGGATACCTAAAGTAGGTACGAGCTTGGTCAAGGCTAACGGGAACCGCAGCTAGGACTTGAGCGGTTTGCGAGAGAGAGGCTTTGGTATATTTCCTCCCCAGCACGTATAAAAGTACTATGGGGAAGGGTGATGGTCTGGCAAGACTTAAAGGAACAAATTTACTGTATGTTTTCTCAAAGAAATTAGGTTTTACAAGGTAATTCGAAGAATGCCAATGATTTAACTCAAGCTTGGTATTTTCAATTTCCAAAATTGTGGAGTTCCTGTAAGGGCGACCAAGTGTCTCTAAGAAGGAATATGATAAAAGATTATGCCTTGTTGGGTAATCTTGGTAAATGAACCAATGGTTGCATTGTGCAATGGCTAAGCTTTTACTCAGCGAGGAGCCGGCTAAAAGTTTAGACAAAAAGAAACACTTATTTTTTAGAAAACTGACCATAAGTTTTCGGAGAGGGTCTCCACAAGCAGGTAGTTGGCTGAGCGAACTTTACTTGCCTTACTGGCCAATTAGAATTAGCTATTATCGCTAAGAAGAACTTTAGTAAGGTGAAAATTAAGAGTTTCTGCCCAAATGCAACAAATGGTGAAAGCTCTGTTAATGATTTTAATATCATTGAGTAAGGAGAGTCAAGGAAGACAGGATTTTGCCTAAACTTTATATTCGAAAATGAAAAAGCAAAGGGAAAAGATGAGTTTATTTTACAATTAGAAAAAATTTGAGGGAATTAACAAGTATGTAATATAACTTTAATTAACATAGTTCATTTGAACTTTTTAATAAATAGGGTCGCAGACCTTTCCACATTAACCGATTGCTCCAGGCAATTGACAATTTAAAAGGTTTCAAACCTTACATGTTTCTGAAATCTTTATAAGATTTGAACAAATGAACAATAAAATAATTAAAGCTTGAACGTAAATTGAAGTACAAAAAGTGCACCTTAAGAAATTCTGGAGAGAATGTTCTAGAGACAGTGACAACTTTGAAAATAACAATAATAACAACGTGAAAAATAAAATAGAAGTTCCTATAACTTCTTACATTTATACAGAGTTAATATGAGAATTATGCAAAGAGGGCAGGTCACTTACTGTGAACCTGAAAAGTTGATCAGAAGGAAGGATCTAGACCTCTGATGCTTTGAATAAGCCTCGCCAGTCAAATGAGGCAGTTTTCATTTAGCGAGACCAAAAAATAACTCACTCAAGAGTTGAGAGAATTGTTTTCCCTGCCTTTGAAGGGAGGAACAATTTAAGTTTGAAACGTGTGCTAGACACGCAATTATGCAGAATTACTTAATGATAAACCAACAAAATGGAAGGGCACTTCTTAGAATGACACCTTATAGAAAGTTACGATTTCATAAATAATGGTTGTTAGTAGAAGGTTAAGGAAAAGATCATTGGGATATAGGGACAATGTTCATGGCCGTATTTAATATAACCGGACGATCGCGACGCGGTAGAAAAGTGGAGCAAGCACTGATTATCACTATAGTCTGTAAAGATGGATGCAAAGTTCACTGGAGAAACACTGAAGTTTATGAGAAATAAAAGTTATTGCAATTATGGAGATAACTGATTGCACTATGTAGGTGAAAGTCTATTTCTTGAAAAAGTGGTAATTTACAATGAAATGCGCCATAGAATTTTCCAGAGGTTCCAGCGGAGGACGAAATTTCACTATTGTAGTAATTTAGTTTTAAACAAATTTCTCCCAAGTACGTGAGAAATACATGATGGCAGGACTCGCAGATAGAGAACAAGTTCTAGAAGGTTCCAGAACGACCTTAGCAGAAAATGGGGTTGAGAAAATCCAACGGAGGAAATAGTTTTATGATTATAGGCAGTGGGTATTAGATAATATCCCACGTAGCGAGAGGGTTTCTCGTTTGAATCGCTTAAGAAAAGCTCTTTTTAGTAAGGTTGGCTTATACAAGAAAAAAGCTCAACATGGCAAATCCCACGAAGAGTGATTATTGCCCCAAAGTAAATAGTTTCACACTGCCTATAAAAGATAGTTAAAACACGAGGAAGTTAAAACCATGAAGATGAGGTTAAAACTTGAATCAGGTACTTATCTTTGTTGCATGGCGAAGGTGAAGTTCTTCACTAATACTTAAAGTTCCAACATGGCGTGGAATTTAAAAACTGCCTCGTTAGGTCAGGAGGCTGGCTCTGGTTGAGCCTTTACTGATTACTGCGACTGCCGACTAAGAAGTGAGAGCAGCAAAACGAAGCACGGAAGGTCCTAGGAAGGGGAGAGAGTGGGGGTAGGAAACAAAAGGTATACATATCAGCATAAACAACTTATTAACAATAAATTCTCTTCTCTTGCTGAGCTGGTCTTCAAGGAGTTGATAGATGATACTAGCGCAACATGGTGAGTAAAGAAGTAGACGTAGTCCTCTTGCTCAAGGAGAAAATAGCTGACGATGGTACCGAGATCTGGTAGCCAAATGGATAAGTAAGTCATCTTGCACGATGAGGAAGTGAGTAGCTTCAGAGGTTCGCTACTAGATGGCGCTAGGTGGATCACAGAAGTTATATATCTGAAACATACTTATGAAGACATAAGAGACATGCTCAACAGGGAGAAAACAGATGATCACTGTTGGTGTTTGGCGAGGAGGAAGGAAAAAATGAACATGCAAAGAGCAATAGACATTATATCTCTCGTACCGTGTATTCAAAGAATACACCAAACAGTCTGAATTGGAGAGTGAGTGTAAGTGGGTGTGGTTTGGTTGTCTTTGTGGTTAGTGTGATGCTTTAAGATGGAACATGCAGCTGAAGGTATGATCTTTGTAACGTGTTTCAGTTATTAATGGGCGTAAATGTTACGTAATTTTAGCTATATTTGCATTATATAATATTTAACTATTATTTTTAAACTGGGTTCGACGATTATGTCAAAAGTGGAACTTTGTGACTTTGTTAAAAGTAAATTAAGGGTAGAAAATTGTTCTGAAGAGATAACTGAATGCTCTATCCAACTCCTAGTCATAGACAATTTTTTGCATGTGTAGACGTAGCTAAAAAGGTCTTAACTGATATTTATTATGAAGTAAACAAATTATATAGGCTACGTTGCTTGCATTCATGATTAAAACGTAAACAAAAAGAAGCCCCCCTAGATTTCGATTTTGACCCACTGTGCACTGCAGTCAGCCACCCGAGTATTGGCGGGAAAACCATAACTTAGTAGGTAAGGAGGAAATGACTGCCCAAACCCTGACCATCTGGGGCAGCATGTCCCCAGGGGATAAATATGGAGGATGGGAAGGTAACCCAACAAACCACTCTACGTTGGGCTAGTCACCCACGTGGCGGTAACATGATTCAGAGAACTACAAGTAGCCTCGGATTGGATGTATATAAACGACGACGACCGGTGTGGAAATGGAACACGAGATTCGGAACATGGAATATTAAGACAATCGTTGGTAAAGAAGTGGTTGAGGAACGTCAGTTGAGATGGTACGGACATGTTACGAGAATGGAGGAAGAAAGAAAGGTAAAACAAATACATGAAATGCGAGTTGATGGAGGAGCTGGACGAGGTAGACCCCTCTTTACATGGGAGAATAGGATTGGGAGACTGGGACAGGAATGGGGCAAAACTGTTGTGGAAATGAAGAGAATGTGCAGAAATAGAGCGGAATGGCAGAAATGGCTCAAACGAGCTTATCCCGACGCTTGAAGGCATAAGAGAATTGAAGAAGCGGAAGAAGAAGAATTAAATAAATAAATAAATAAATAAATAAACAAATAAACAAATAAATAAATAAACAAATAAATAAACAAATAAATAAATAATTAAATAAATTAATAAATAAATAAACAAATAAACAAATAAATAAATAAACAAATAAACAAATAAACAAATAAATAAATAAATAAACAAATAAATAAACTAACAAATAAACAAATAAATAAATAAACAAATAAATAAACAAATAAACAAACAAATAAATAAATAAAAATATTAATAAATAAACAAATAAATAAATAAATAAACAAATAAATAAATAAACAAATAAATAAATAAACAAATAAATAAACAAATAAATAAATAAATAAACAATAAATAATTAAACAAATAAATAAATAAACAAATAAATAAACTAATCTATGATGTCAACAGATTTCTTTTCTGTAGAAATGCTTTCCTTGCCTGAACCAACCAACTTTTTATATCCTCTTCGCTTCGTCCATCACTGGTTATTTTGATTCCTAAGTAACAGAAGACTCCTACTTCCTTGAGCTTTTCACCTGCCAATTTGACGTCCATATAGCTTTCTTATTTCTTTCGGCTGCATTCCATTTTTAGCCTATTTTCATTTATGAAAAAATAGGCTTATGAGATCACCTTTTGTCCGTGGTGTCTGTGCGTGTGTGTGTGTGTGCGTGTGTGTGTGTGTGTGTGAGAGGAATTTTGTGTCCCCCCTAATAACTTCTAAACGGCTGGAGCGATTTCAATGAAACTCGGTAGGTTCATAGCACTATTCCGGGCAACCCCGACCGTGCCCATCAAATTTTGTTACTTGTCACCAATCCAACATGGCGGCTGTATGAAATATTTCACCAGCATTCAATATCTTCGGAACTATTACCGATATCACCCTGTAATTTTGTACGGTGATAAAGGGAAATACTACAAGTTTCTCTATGTGACTTTTGAAAACCTGGTAACTACAAAACCAACATGGCGGCCAAGCGAAGTTGCAACTTGTAAATAGACGTTTCTCGCGATTTAACCAACCAAACGCAATGAAACTTGGTACAGTATATGTTTATAGACATTGTAATGCACTGACATCTAACTTCGTTCAATTGTTTACATAACCTGAAGATGGCGGCTGTGCGAAATATTTCACCGGCATTCTATATCTCTGAAACTATAACCGGTATCACCATGAAATTTTGTACGGAGATAAAGGTCACTACTGGAAGTTCATTTATGAGAATTTCAAAAACCGGTTAACTACAAAACGAACATGGCGACCAAGCGAAGTTGAAAGTTTCAAATAGACTTTTCTCGCGATTTAATTATCCAAACGCAATGAAACTTCGTACAGCAAATGTTTATACAAATTGTAATGCACTGGTATCTAATTTAGTTCAATTTTTACGTAACCTCAAGATGGCGGCTGTGCGAATTTCGAAAATTAAGTTTTTATTTCTTGTGTTCTAATCATGCGATCGAAATCAACATTTGCATAATGAACATACACAATAATCATCCTCTAATAATACATAACTCTATGGCCTGCATATATTAAAATCCAACATGGCGACCATCCGAAATATTTAGACGGTTCTCAATATCTATTAATCTACTACAGCAATCAAACTGACAATTTGTATGTTGATAGAGGCAATTAATATTAGTAGGATATATGAAAATAGGCTATTTAGTTCTTCTTGGAACTACTTGTTTTTGTTTTACGTTTATTCATGTATCATGAATTCTTTCCTCGAGTCAGAGTCCAAACAAGTTCACTCAAACAAAACCTTTGGTGAATCAGTTAAGATGACGATGTCATCAGCAAATCTCAGAGTTGAAATAATTTCTCCTTGAATCTTTAGTCCTACATTAATTATTTCTCTAATTTATTTCATTGCTTGTTCAATGTGCACATTGAAAAGTATGGGTTATAAGTTGCATCCTTGACTTACACCCTTATGAATACCACCTTCTCTCTCATGTCCTTCAGCTCGAATGACTGCCGTCATCCAATTTTTAAGAAACAACAAGGATATTAAAAGTGAGCAATTTTCTGGGTTTGTGCCGTGTCTTGTGTGGGGTTTCGCCTAGGATACCAAGCTGGCTCATCAGCGGGATTTTGGTGTTCCCGCCCAGAACCCCACAGGAAAAGCCAATATACCATCTTTTTGGAAGGCTTCATAGCTTGAGCTTTTAGTTCTCGCAGTGAAGAGGCACAGGTGCGCCTCATAAAAAGGGCGGTAGCGCGCAGTTCGCTACTCCTGTGGGGGGTCCGGGCGGGGACACCAAGAGCCTGCTGATGAGCCAGCTTGGTGTCCTAGGAGAAACCCCACACAAGACACGGCACAAACCTAGAAAAATAGCCTAGTTTTAATTCACTGGCCGTGAAAGCCAATATAACATCCTTTTTTAACAAGAATATTTCCCGATTGTTAACGATTCCACCAGTTGTAGTTGCTAAAGCCCTAACCGTCGATTATCTGTCCTGTTAGCTCCAATAGAAAGCCAGCGATGCGTGTGGCATAACTGCCATGTAGTAGCTAAATCACTCCTTCATGTGGCTTGCCACAGAAGCACATGTGACCGCAGACCAACAACAACAACGTCAGTAATTCCTAGAATTCACGCTGTCTGTTGTCTCTGTAACACAGATCAAGTTAAAGTAGATACTCATGTTTGTAGATTGTGAGGTTTGAAGCCATTTTTCAGTGTTGCCTAAGTAAACAAAAGATTGGTGCTTTTCAGTCGGTCAACACGAATGTACCCAAAAAGAGCTGGGTTATGCCCTAATCCTGAAATAAATTACATAAGATTAATAAATACACTAGGATGACCAGTTTCGATCGTCAAGCGATCATCATCAGATCCATTACACTTAGGCTATAACATCTATGTTTGAGAATATATGTGAAAAATATATACAATTTGTACAATTATTTAGTTGCATTGTTGGTAATGCAACAGTCGGTGTATGTTAAATGTGGTATATCTAATGTTAGGTAAACTTCTAAAATAGTGTTGAAAATCCGGAATTTGTCTGTTAGGGGTGATTATATGGTTTTACAAAATCAACTATGGTTATACTGAAATAATGCAAGCTTATACTTATCGAGTTGTCTCTTTAACTGGAACTTGTAGCAGTTGCGTGTTTCTATAGACACCAGTTGTAGTCGACTAACCCCGAGTGTTCGCTGGGTGGAACTGGTTTTCCCCTTCCTCCCCCTTTAGTTGCTATGTTCTTCCAGAGGTCAGTGCCATGTATACTGCAACTAAATAATTGTACATATTGTATATATTTTTCACCTGTATTCTCAAACATAGATGTTATAGCCTAAGTGTAATGGATCTGATGATGATCGCTTGACGATCGAAACTGGCCATCCTAGTGTATTTATTAATCTTATGTAATTTATTTCAGGATCAGGGCATAACCCAGCTCTTTTTGGGTACATTCGTGTTGACCGACTGAAGAGCACCAAACTTTTGTCATGTTTGTAGTTTTAATAATTCCATTGAATTTACGTCAAACCACAACGCGTGGCAATGTGATATTTACCATCACAACGATTACGATGAACACTCTTTGAACTACCAATTTCAACCAAATTTATAGTACACTAGCTGTACCCGGTATGCTTTGCAATGCCAATCAGTTATAATTTTGTTTGTTGAAGTACTTTTAGACACATATTTCCTTCTAATGATTTCCGTTAAATGCCTCTTAACTATAGTAAAATGGATTTACTAAGTCGAAAACCTTCCCTGGCGTGTTCACAACAACTCACCAAAGTTTCATTGCAATCGGATGAATGGTATATGAACGCATACGGAACTTTCTTGAAGCGATTCGCGCACCATCGCTCATTTGTTGAAGCTATTCGTACGCTAACTATTATAAAATGAATTTACTTCGTCAGAAACCTTCACGGGAGTGTACACAACAACTCACCAAAGTTTCATCGTAATGGGATGAATGGTATATGAACGCATACGGGACTTATTTGAAACGATTCCCGCGCCGTCACTCATTTATTGAAACTATTCGTACGCTACAAAATGTGAAATGGATTTACTATTTCAGAAACCTTCACGGGAGTGTACACAACAACTCATCAAAGTTTTATTGCAATCGGATGAATGGTACATGAACGCATACGGGATTTTATTGAAGCGGTTCGCGTGCCGTCACTCATTTGTTGAAGCTACTCGTGTGGTACGTTTTTTATCATTTCAAATGATCTTGTCGACTTCATCGTTAGGGCGTGTATGACGTCATCATGTTGTTCAGTGGATATGCATCGTGTCTGCGTTTACTCCTGGAATACGGAGACGGCGAGTGCGTGACGTCATGAAGCAGAGTGCACCTCCCGCTCTCCTTTCCCTGAGCGGGAAGCCTTAGTTAATGGGTGATGGAGTCTGTTGAAAGAGTCCTGGGGCTTCGAGCGAAGCGAGAAGCCCTCTTGAGCCTTTCTAACATGTGTGTAGCATTTGTAGCATGCGTCATTTGAAATGATATAAAGTCTAGTCTCTCAGACTGACTGTATCTTTTGTAATGGATTTACTATTACAGAAACCTTCACGGGAGTGTACAAAAACTCATCAAAGTTTCATTGCATTCGGATCAAGGACATACATACACACAGACAAACAAACTAACACGTAGCATTCATTTATAATCTACTTTCTATTTATGCAAAAAATGAAAGTAGACTTATGAGATCTACACAGGGCCAAAAAATGTGTCTGTCTCTGTGTGTGTGTGAGTGAGTGTGCTCTGAATGTCTGTCCCCCCACATCAATTCGAACATGGTGTAACCGAATTGAACGAAATTTGGTACAGAGGTAGCACTAGCAAAGGACACCTCAGTGTCATGTTTTATATCACCGCCATGTTGACGAAAACGT
Source organism: Meconema thalassinum (assembly GCA_946902985.2). NCBI lineage: Eukaryota > Metazoa > Arthropoda > Insecta > Orthoptera > Tettigoniidae > Meconema > Meconema thalassinum. Next base: position 126,047,531 of record OX336398.1, read on the forward strand.
GATGGCGGCCACCCAAATGTTAAAAGCTTAAATCAAACTACGACCAACCTAATAATCTGATATCTACCAAATTTTGCAACATTATACCTTATGTATGAAGAATCTTTTGACCAAACTACAAGGTCATCAACCCAATACTTTGCGGATGGCGGCATGTATATGTGCAAATCGATTCCCCCTATCTATTAAAACACGGTGAAACCGAATTGAACAAAATTTGGTACAGAGGTAGCATAAGCAAAGGGCACCTCAGTGTCATGTTTTATATTGCGGCCATCTTGACGGAAACGTAATGGTGGCCACCCAAATGTCAAAAGCTTAAATCAAATTACGACCAACCTAATAATCTGATCTCTACCAAATTTTTTAACAATATACCTTTATGCGGGAAGCATATTTTGAACAAACTACAAGATCATCAGCCCAATAGTTTGCAGATGGCGGCCATGTATGCGTGCAAATGGATTCCCCCTATCACATCAAACACGGTAAACACGAATTGAACGAAATTTGGTACCGAGGTAGCACTAGCAAAGGGCACCTCACTGTCATGTTTAATATCGCCGCCATTTGGACGAAAACGTAATGGTGGCCACCGAAATGTTAAAAGCTTGAATCAAATTACACCCAACCTAATCATCTGATCTCTACGAAATTTTTCAACATTATACCTTTATGTATAAAGAATCTTTTGAGCAAACTACAAGGTCATCAACCCAATACTTTGCGGATGGCGGCCATGTATATGTGCAAATCGATTCCCCCTATCTTTTCAAACACGGTGAAAACGAATTGAACGAAATTTGGTACAGAGGTAGCACAAGCGAAGGGAACCTAAGTGTCATGTTTTATATCGCCACCATCTTGACGTAAACGTAATGGTTGCCACTCAAATATAAAACGCTTAAATCAAATTACGACCAACCTAATCATCTGATCCCTACCAAATTTTGTAACAACATACCTTTATGTGAGAAGCGTTCTTTGACCAAGCTACAAGGTCATCAGTCCAATAGTTTACACATGGCGGCCATGTATGTGTGCAAATCGATTCCCACTATCAATTCAAACACGGTAGAACCAAATTGAACGAAATTTGGTTCAGAGGTAGCACTAGCAAGGGCACCTCACTGTCATGTTTTATATCGCCGCCATATTGACGGAAACGGAATGGCGACCACCCAAATGTTAAAAGCTTAAATCAAATTACGACCAACCTAATCATTTGATCTCTACCAAATTTTGCAACAACATACCTTTCTGTGGGAAGCATCTTTTGACTGTACTACACGGTCATCAGCCCAATAGTTTGCAGATAGCGGCCATGTATGTGTGCAAATCAATTCCCCATATCAATTCAAACGCGGTGAAACCGAATTGAATGACCATTTTTTACAGAGGTAGTACTAGCAAAGGGCACCTCATATTCATGTTTAATATCCGTATAGCACGTTGTATTTCAACAAGCTACTACAACCAACATACAATTACACACCTTGAAAAGGACAAAGAGTTATAACAATACCCATGCATTTAGGAGAAAGTAGGCTATATGTCCTTTACTGAACATCTTGTTATGTAATGAAAGTTACAGAAGTGAGAGCTCCAGAAGGCCAAGTGTTTAGAAAAAGTAGCATCTTTGGCGCGGGTAGCACTATAAAACAACCATGTAATTCTAAAAATCGGCCTTGATAGCGAGTGCAAGATGCCGCTTCCCCTGTTTTTACGATGAATAATACCCCAGCACATGTAAATCATCAACTGTTGAATCACAAATGTATCTAATGTAATATAGCCTACGATCTTCTCGTGTACGTCTTAATTGCAATATCCCTTCCTGGAAATTTATTTGCCATCCCAAATTTTCCTTTGCTTCTCCGTTTCGTGAATATTATGCTAATATTAAGATACAATATATTGAGGATTGTAGCGGTTGGTTTGCAGTGTAAGTAACGTACGAAGTCCCCGATTCTTGGTTGTTACGGGAAAACTCGGGAACCACTGGATGGATTTTGATGCGGTTTTCACCATTCTGTAATGGATATCTCGTGGATGATTTCTGTAGAAAATAATTTATTTATGATCAAAGGAAGCCGAGCAGTAACGATTTCAGTGGAAAAGTAATATATATATACGAGCCTTATAATAGTCGCATATGATGTGTAACATGTGACATGTTATCCTACTATGTGTGTCCCGGGAGCGCAAATCCCTTGTTGACAGTGGACTCTGTTGGTCATTGAAATACTGTAACTACTTGTAAAACTCCAGTGCCAAATCCTGACCGTAATGAATCATAATTGTTATTTGCCGTGGCGGAAGCAATCCACTGCCTACTTGATGCGAGCTGCGCTCTATATCGGCCAGTTAGTGAACCCATGCCAGCAATGTTATTGAAAATGGCCTCGTTTGGCCGATAGAACGCACTGCCAATTATAGGCGCGATTAAAAATTAGGTGTGCGGAAGGTATATTAAATGTGTTTCTTCCAGTGATATGTTTAGACCAAGGAACTTTCAATTATTGTTAGCAGTCGGCGTTAATATACTGAATTCCTACGTTGTTTGGAGTGTTGGTTGATGCGATATATATTCCACATAGCCACATGGCTGACAGTACATCGAGTGCTTACATTAAATAAGTTTACAGCAAAAGTATGAAGATTTAATAGATCGTAATTGTTTTCAGCAAATATGATAAAATGTATACTTTCACACCAAAGAAAGACAACTTGAAGATGATTTACTGTAGGAATATCTTAAATGGGGTCTCCAAACCTTGAACTAAACTGTATGCGATATACATTCCCCATAGCCACATGGCCTACAGTACGTCGTTGTACCGATCTCCGCCATCACGCGCGCTCATTGTTTCCGTCCCATCCATTTCTGTCCCATCCACTTCCGTCCCTTTTCCAAAATCACTCCCACAAAAATGTCCAGCTACCGAGTGGAAAGATGTTACACATCAAAAACCTGGCGTCCGAGCGCTTAGTAAGCCTACGCTGGGCAAACCGTTATAAATATCTAAATACTATGAGCGTAAGAATTGTTCAGCATGAAAAGTTCTACAAAAAAGTCCGCGAGAGCAAATGTCTATCTTCAATACATCGCCCACTATAAGTGTTTTTACGTTTTAATTTCTTCCAACAATGTCCATTCAACTACTGAGGCCACAGTTTACGAGCTAGCTAAGGGCGAGTCTATCATCCCTGTTACAGCCTAGCTAGCGGACGAACCTATTGCCCCAGATACAGCCAACAGCAAACCGTTGAGTCGTGTTGAGTTAAGACTTCTGAGAAGGGTGCTTGTGTTTGGAGTTTCCCTGGAAGTGCAACTCGGGTTTTCTTCATTTCGCCTGTGAAACACAGTCAAGTTAAGATTGGACGGAAGGGGGATTTGAGTTTAATTCACCTCGCCATTCCCTGGAAGTGCAACTCTCATTTCGCCTGTGAACTTTTCGTTCCACAAAATTCACAGTCAATTTAAGATTGAACGGAAGGGGGATTTGTGTTTCATGCACCTCGCCATTCTTTAATTACATCTGACAAGAATTTGTTGCACACGCATCTCCATGATAATATAATTAATAGTCCAGTCAGTGATTTTAACCCAATCATGCCGAGACGTAAAACGGATATCGGTCGTTGTTCATTGACATTGGAAAAAAAAAGCGCCTATCACGTAATGCATTCACAACTGTTCCGGGTCGGGTTGCTAGTTAAAAATAAAAACAAGACAAAAGTATTCCGCATAGGGGCTCGACCCCATGACCCTCAGATCGAATCCTGGGGCAGTCAGCTGGCATTTGAGGGTGCGTAAATGTGAGGGAGCCGTGCCAGTTGATTTACTGGCACATTAAAGATCCCCTTCGGGGCTAAATTCCTGCACCCAGCGTCTCTAAAAGCCGCAGTAGTTAAAAGGGACGTAAAACAAATAACATTATTATTATTATTATTACAGTTCTATACTCTTTACCCTGAGCCAACCGCTGCTTGGAAACTACGCTAACATAGGCCTACGTATCTCATGCCTCGCCCAATCCGCGCCATAAATGCTACTTTTTTCTAAACGCTTAGACATCTGAACCTTCCACTTCTGTGACTTCCATCTAGTAGCCAAGTTCGCAGCTAGGCGTCGTTGACCCTGCATATATCATAAATTTGGACAAAAACGGTGATGACGAGTAGACGCGGTCCCCTTGTTAGTCCCAAGAGTGTTGGTCATGTAGCCCCGCGTACTTTGGGTGTGTGTAGAATATGTCTGATAACCGGGGTTAACATTGCGATGGCTGTATTAGTATGTAATTCAAGTAAGGACTACAGATGACCAATTTCAAATGTCAAGTAGTTCCTACTTTTCTACCAAATGTTACTGTCAACGACATCTAGCTGCGAACTTGGCTACTAGATGTCACCGCAACCCGCTACTGGCAACGAACGTTGGAACTTAATAGAGCGTTAAACAAATCTAACATACACAATTTTATTTAGTGAAGGTTCTTTTACATGCCGTAAATCTATGACATGGGCCCGCCTGCTTTACTTTCCCTCCTAAAGCAGGCAAACTGAGGGATTTTAACGCACTTAAAAAAATTCTATGACATTGGCCGGGTTTGAACCCGCGATCTTGGGCATAGAAGCTCAGCATGCTACCAACTACGCCACCGAAGTCACCCCTTATTATACAGTAAACTAGATACCCACCCTGGGTTCGTACAGTTGCAATTTACGGGATGTACTACAACCTAGACCATAGCTGTGTTTGTTGTTGATTGATTTACGGGCTTTGCGACTTCCTGGTCATGTAGCCCCGTGTGGAGAATGAGTGAAAAGGAGCACAGGGAAACACACAGCTTACTAACATAACGCCATCTTATTTAACTCCAAAGAACTTATGTACAGATATGAACACTTTACACTATATACACAAAGTACAACACACACAAAGATATGTCAGTCCTTCACATCCTCCCCACCCTGGTCGACCTCTAGAGGTATGACCAGCTGAATTGGACGAGTTATCCGGTTCCTGTCTGGCGTGCGAAGGATGACGGTCCTGAGTATTCCGTCTCGTCCAGGTCGTAGTTCATCGATTACGCTTCTGCCCCATATGTGGCGAGGACGGTTGTCTTCTTGCAGCAGGACCAGGTCACCTACCCGGAAGTTCGGGGTTTTGCCGCATGTCTGTCGTACGTGGTGATGGTTGCGTAGTTCCAGAAGATATTCCTTCATCCAGCGTTTCCGGAAATCTTCTGCCGCTTGTTGCTGGAGCCTGTATTCCCATTTCAAGTCCTTCTTAATAGCAGGCTCAGGTCCTGTAGGGATTGTCGTCAGCTTGTCGCCGTGAATGAAATGGCTTGGAGTCAAGGCTGTAGTTCCTTCATCCTGAAGGAGAGGACGGGAATTTATGGCGGCTTCAATGCTAACGAGAATGGTGTACAGGGTTTCCTCATCCACTTGCCGCCGGCCTAAAACTTTGCGCAAGCAGCGTTTCGTAGTGCCGACCATTCGTTCCCACCATCCTCCCCACCAAGCCGCCCGTGGTGCGATGAATTTCCAGCGGATGCCATTTGTGGAAAGGTAGCTCGATGCGTCGTGGTCGTGGAAGATCACAGAAAGCTCTCTAAGTTCTCTATGAGCTGCGTGAAAAGTGGTGGCATTGTCGGAATATATGGTATGAGGTAGGCCTCGGCGGCTGACGAATCTTTGGAAGGCCATCAGAAACGTATTTACTGTCATATCCGACGCTAGCTCCAAGTGGACAGCTCTGGTAGTAGCACATGTAAGCAAAAGGATGTAACTTTTGCGAACGGTGTTATCGTGGCGGACGTATAGTGGGCCCGCAAAATCGAGTCCTGTTACAGTGAACGGTCTGGAGTATCGTACACGATCGGTCGGTAATGGAGCTTCGTTCTCCTGTCCAGGAGGGTTTCGTGATAACTTACAAGGCAGACACGAATTCAATACCTTCCTAATGCTTTGCCTTGCTCGTAGAATCCAAAATTGGCTTCGCAGCTCGGAGAGCACAATCCTTGATCCCAAGTAGTGCAGTCTGATTTGGGTATGGCGGATTAGAAGACAAGTGAAGGGATGTCCGCCGTCAAAAAATTATTGGGTGTTTTTCGTCATACGACATCGTTGTGAAGTGGAGGCGGCCACCAAGGCGGATCAATGTGTCTTGCAGGAACGGTTGAAAAGAGGCGATCTTCGATGTTTTGGGGATGGGCGTGTTGTGCAACAAAGCTTCGTATTCTGTTCCGAAGGTCTCTCGTTGTACAGAAGCTATCAAATATCGCCGACTTGCTTCGAGTTCCAACACTGTCAAGTCACCAGTTTGCTTATCCGCTGACCGAAGGTTCTTAATGAACCGGAGGATCCAAGCTGTAGTCCGAAGTAATTTGTTGTAGGTGCTGAATCTTGCGAAGTCACAGAGTGCTTCATGTGTGGTAACAACAAGGGCCTGACAGGGTTTCTTCTTAGCCTCTGGAAGTGTTAGATGTTCGGTGCTGTATTTGAGAGGCCAACTTCTTGGAGGATCCCTCAACCAGGCCGGCCCGTGCCACCAAATATCTGCTGATTTTAGATCTTCTGCTTGTAGTCCTCGTGATAAAAGATCTGCAGGGTTATCCGTTCCTGGACAATGGAACCATTGTGATGGTGAAGTGCAGCCGGTGATTTCTGTAACACGATTGCAGATGAAAGTTTTCCAGCGGTTCGGGTCGTTTTGTATCCAGCCTAGAGTGATAGCTGAATCTGTCCACAGCATTGCTTTACTGATGTCACAGGATGTAGCACGGCAGAAGTAACGAAGAAGTCTTGAGCCCACGAGTGCAGCGAGTAATTCCAAACGTGGTAGCGTGACCTTCTTTATAGGGGCCAGTCTAGCTTTGCTACATACTAACTGAACGGTAGTGGTATCGTGAGCGTGAGATCGAAGGTATACAGCAGCACCATATGCCCGTTCGGAAGCGTCACAGAATACGTGTAGAGAATAGTTCTCCAAGTCTTTGTTGAGAGCACCTATCCATCGTGGGGTGTGAATGTCCGACACGTATTGAAGATTTGAACACCAAACTAACCACTCGTGCCCAATATCAGAAGGTAAAGTCTCGTGCCATGATATACCTCTGGTCCACGTTTCTTGAAACAACATCTTTCCAATTATTGTCACCGGAGAGAACAGTCCGAGAGGATCGTATAGTCGTGATGTTATCTGAAGAACGTGGCGTTTTGTTGCAGTGTCATCTGGAGACATCTTGTAGTCATCGATAGCTGAAAGATGCAGTGTGTCATGGCCTGTGTTCCAGTTGATTCCCAAGATCTGTGTAACCTCTTGAATGGGTAGATTTTGATTTTGCCACTCGTTTTGCAGTGTGCTTGAATTCGTGGCCCACTTCGACATAGGCATGTTGATAATACTCATCAAATCCGTGAGCTGAGAGTATATTGTTTGGAGTTCCTCAACGTCGTTGGTAGATGCTGCAAAATCGTCCATGTACATGTGCTGGTCCACGAGGCTAGCAGCAACTGGGTAGTCATCAATGTGTCTCGTAGCCAATTCTCGCAGGGTAGCTGACAAGAGGAAAGGGCTACTGGTTAGTCCGAAAGGTAATCGGGTGAAGCGGTAGGTGACCACTTCGTCGGTGACGTGGTATTGGCCGTTTTCGTCCTTGATTACTCGAAACCAAAAGAACCGTGTTATATCCCTGTCGCTGGAGTCAAGTGAGAGCTGCAGAAAGGCTTGCTTTATATCTCCAAGAATAGCATATTGGTACAATCTAAACCGAAGCAGGATACTCATTACGTCGGGGAAAAGATTAGGTCCGATTTCTAGGACGTCATTCAGCGATAGAGATCCATTTTCATGAGACGAAGCGTCGAATACAACGCGCCACTTAGTTACGTTCTGTTTCGTCTTCTTGACTGCATGATGTGGTAGATAGTACACAGAAGTTGCTCGGTTGTCTGGGTTCAACATCTCTACTTGGCCTTGGATGATGTAGTCGAGCATTCTTTCGTTGTACATGGCGTTATAGTCTCTATTTCGTTGCAGTTTCTTCGTCAAGGCTTGGAATCGTCTCTCAGCGTTAGTGCGATTATCCGATGCAAATTCCTGGTTTTTCTTTGGCAAAGAAACAACTCTCCGTCCATCTTGAATGCAGTGAGATTCATGAAAGTTTTTGAGGATATCGAGATCCTTGGAGCTCATCGTGTGGGATCTTGATTCTTCTTCCTTGATTCCAATTGCTTCAAGGTTCCAGAAGTTACGCACTTGGTGCTCGAGAAGTGAAGGGTCATCCTGCAGTGTTATTTTGTTAACGGTTAGCTGGTTGACGGTGACTCCGGATCTATTGCCACTGAGTACCCATCCGAAAAGTGAAGGAATGAGTACCAAAGACGGAGATATGCGAACAGGTTGTGTGTCCTTGATCAACTTCCAGTAGTGATCTCCTCCAACTAGAAATTCAATTGGGAGATCGTGTAAGTCATCCTTAGGGTCAGCTAGTATTAACTTGCGTACTGACTTCAGGGAAGAGACGTCTTGTGGCACTGTAGGGTGCATTGAGTAAGTGTTTGCACTTTCGAGTGCGGTGATGCCTATTGACGCGTTTGTCTGGGTGCCCTGTAACTGGAAACTAACCAGACGACGCTTTTGAGGGATAGTTCTGTCAGATTCGAACGCTGCTATGGATATGTCTCGTTCCGTGACAGTAGGAAGCTTCAATATGTCTACAAGAGACTTGCTTATGAATGTAGACTGGCTGCCTCCATCGAAGATGCAACGAGTCGTTTTACTTAAGCCAGTTGGTCCAACAATTCGAATACGCGCAGTTTGTAAGTGAGTATAGTCAGGAGTCTGAGAGTGGATTTTGTTGACTAAAGTGGAGTTTACATCATTGCTTGAGCAAATGGAGTAGTGATGGGACTGCTTACATTTTGAACAAGATGCTCTCCCCCGTCTACTGCAATTCTTCGAATTATGCCCTCGATTCAGGCAGAGGAAACAGCGATTATTCGTCTTTAGCTTCTCAATTCGGTCATGGACAGTTTTCACCTTCCTACAATCTTGCGCCCAGTGGCCTCGTTGGTCGCAAAATGCACAGAATGGTTCTGTTTGCTTCTTTGTTTGCAGCAATGGTTTCTTAAACTTAGCGTTTAATTGAAATGCGGCTGTCGTGGGGACGAGACTGGTTGAAAGCACTGGGTCACCTCTGATCTTCTGGGCGACTAGCGCTCCATCGACTTCTTCACCAAGAAATTCCATCAGTTTCAGAATGTCACCTTCCGATATATTATTCCGTTTGGTGTGTATTATCCAGCGTCTACAGATATCGTCAGGGAAGGTTCGGAGTATCTTGGGAGCAAGTACCCGCCCATATGCGTTTACATCTTCGCCTAGGGCCTGTAATGCCTGGATACGGCGGTTGCATTCAATGTATGTCATGTTTAGCGATTCCGGACAAACCGTGTTGATAGGTCGGATATCTTCTAGATAATCGATATGCGCCTGTATTATCCGATTCCGATCTCCGTATTTGGCCTTTAAAATTTTCTTAGTGTCCTCGTAGGTAGAAGCAGTCACGGCAATTCCGTCAACCAGATGTTTCGGTTCACCTTCGAGATATCCGCGTAAAAAGACATGTTTATTTATTGTCGATAGTGACTTGTCTTTATCAATGGATGCTTCAAACTGTTCCCAAAATCTCATCCAGCTTTCGATATTGCCGGAGAATGGTTCCAGTTACACTGGCGGTAATTTAACAGAATGGGTGAACGTTGAAATGGGAGTGATGGGATTCTCGTTTATGGTCATGTTTGAGGTAGCAGAAGAAAGTTTAATTTCTGCCCCTCGTGTGGCTTTCTGTAAACCACGTTTTGCTTTATCTATGTATTCTTCGCAACTTTGAATATCGGTGTTGTATTCTGTGTCTGGAAGAAGATCGTGAATTGAGTCATCTAATTGGATTAGTCTAGTTAATGTTTCCTGAAGTCGGTCTCCATAATACTTGTAGTCTTCAATACTTGTGTTTTCAGTAAAACTTTCAATAGTGTTTAGAAACCGTGTCACATTGTTTCTCTCTCTTGTTCGACTTCTTTTCAATTTGTGTAGTCGTGCTGCAAGGTCCTCTTGGGTTGCCATAATGAGGGGGCAATAAATCTTAGGATTAGCTGACAGTCAGGTAGCCTCCCGTCTTGGAGTGTAGGAACGTCTTTCAGTGTAGATATTAGTCTCTTTGGGAGAGTGCGTGTTTAGTCAAGACTCCAACGTTGGCTAACAGAATGCGCTAGTGGGGTAGTTGAACGTGACAATTTTATAGTTTGGGAAGTAACTGACAGGTGCGCATGCGCTGTGCAGAGGTGCATGCAGTTCCAATGATTGCAGATAGATCACGCTACTAGTTATGTCAGTAACGTACTGTACAATTATTGGTATTTCTTGAAGTAATTAAAGTAGATCTCATGCAGGTTATAATCACGTGTACTGGAAAATACTCAGATGAAAGGTATTTCTGGTGGCGTTGAGCGAGGATAAGTGGTGTCCTTTTCTCGCTGACGAATAGAAATTGCAGGGTGAAAGCTTAATTGTTTACAATACGGAGTTCCCTGCTGCTCCGATAGATGGCGGATGCGTCACTTCTGGGATCGCATTTAATGAAATTAGCCTATCTGTAGGTTTCAAACGTATTTCTTAGCTGATGTAGAGCATGCATTACTAAATGGATGTCAATTTGTGATGGTTTGACTTATCTGAAGTCGATTAGTTGGCAATGAGAACTCTTGTAGCGTCTTGTCGTTGATAGCGTGGCGTGCTTTAAGCTGCCGTGATGTCTTCTCGGTAGTGTATAATGTTCTCGGCGTCGAGTGTCCTTCCGTAGTGTAGAAGGCGACAAAGAAGCATTAGCACTGTTCACTAACACTAGTAAATACACGTGTCACTGGTTTTGTACGAGTTTTCGGCACCATAATGTGGAGAATGAGTGAAAAGGAGCACAGGGAAACACACAGCTTACTAACATAACGCCATCTTATTTAACTCCAAAGAACTTATGTACAGATATGAACACTTTACACTATATACACAAAGTACAACACACACAAAGATATGTCAGTCCTTCACACCCCGTGTGATTGGTTGTGTGTGGAATTTGTCTGATAACCTGCTTTATTGTATTGGCTGTATTAGTGTGTGCATATTTTGTAATTCAGATGAGGATTGGGAATAAATCAGCCGTGGGCTTAAGTTAGGAACCAACCCGGCATTTGCCTGGAGTAGAAATGGGAAACTACAGAAAACCACTTCCAAGATGGCTGAGATGGATATCGTACCCTCCTCTTCTGAGTTTTGCCTCACGAGGCTGAGTGTACTCCATTCCACCTCTCTGCCCAGAATTTTAATTTCTTACCAGAGCCGGGAATCAGACCCAAGAATGCTAGACGCTACACCAGAATGCAGGTTTAACACATGTCTTTGGGAGGGGGGGGGGAAGGTTTAAACCCTAAAACCTCCCCTGTTGGTACGCCACTGCATCTCGTTAATTTCCAGGACCACACCCAGGATGACCGCTGTCAGTTTTAACCCTATATAGGGCAAAACTCTTTTTATCATTTCTAATGATTTTGTCGACTTCATCGTTATGCTTTGGTATACCGGTATGCGTTACGGTTACGGAGAGGAAATGTACTAAGGTTGCACTTGAGCGTATGACGTCATGATGTTGTTCAGTGCATATGTATGGAGTCTGAGTTTACTCCTGGGCTATGGCTTTATGCGATACGGAGAAAGAGAGCGTATGCCGTCATCATGATGTTCAGTGCATATGCACCGATTCTGAGTTTACTCCTGGGCTATGGCGTTATGCGATACGGAGACGGAGATCGCGTGACGTCATGCAGCAGAGTGCACCTCCCGCTCTTCGTTCCCCGCGAGGGAAGCCTAAGTTAAAGGGTAATGGAGTCTGTTGAAAGAGTCCTGGGGCTTCGAGCGAAGTGAGAAACCCTCCTGCCTTTCTAACATGTGTAGCATTTGTAGCAAGCGTCAATTGAAATTATATAAAATCTAGTCTTTCAGACTGACTGTAACTTTTTTATTTGTATGTGCTTTTTTTATTTTATTTATTTTTTATTTAGTCAATTTACCCTCTAGGTTGGTGGTTCCCACGGACTCAGCGAGGGAACTCATCACTACCGCCGCTATGGGCAGTATCCTGGAGCCTGGAACATCTGGTCGGGAGGGATACAACTGGGGAAGTGTGATCAGCACTTCGCCCAGGCGGCCTCACCTGCAAAGCGAACAGGGGCCTGATGAGGGATGGGAAGGGATGGAAGATTGGGATGGATAGGCGAGGAAGTGGGAAGGAGGCGGCCATGGCCTTATAGTAGATACCATCCCGGCATTTGCCCGAAGACGAAGTGGGAAACCACGGAAAACCACTTCGAGGATGGCTGAGGTAGGAATCGAACCCCTCTACTCATTTGGACCACCCGAGGCTGAGTAGACCCCGTTCCAGTCCTCATACCACTTTTCAAATTTCGTGGCAGAGCCGGGAATCGAACCCAGGACCTCCGGGACGGCAGCTAACCATGCTGACCGCTACGCTACGGAGGCGACCTTATGTGCTTTTACATTTTAATATATTTTAATTATTATTATTATTATTATTATTATTATTGATGTTAATTTTTGTTTCTCTAATTTTAATGTTTATATATTTATTTTTAATTTATGTTCTTATAGATTAAATTGTCATATTTTTATTTTATTAAATTTTTTTTTTTAGTCGTTTACCCTCCAGGTTGGTGGAACCCACGGACTCAGCGAGGGAACTCACCACTACCGCCTCCACGGGCAGTGTCCTAGAGCTGGGAACATCGAATCGGAAGGGATACAACTGGTGAGGTGTGATTGGCGGCCTCACCTGCAAAGCGAACAGGGGCCTCATGAGGGAAGGTAAGGGATGGTTAGGATGGATAGACAAGGAAGAGAGAAGGAGGCGGCCGTGGCCTTGAAGAAGGTACCATCCCGGCATTTGCCCGAAGACGAAGTGGGAAACCACGGAAAAGCACTTCGAGGATGGCTGAGGGGGAATCGAACCCCCTCTACTCATTTGGGTCACCCGAGGCTGAGTAGACCCCGTGCCAGTCCTCGTACCACTTTTCAAATTTCGTGGCAATTTAATTAATTAATTAATTAATTAATTTCAATTTGATTTTTACAATGATTTTTATAATTTTATATACTGATGTTTATTGTTTTAATTTTTACATTTCTTTTACTATTGTAACTTTATTTTTGTGATTTTTATTTCTATATTTGGCATATATTTTATTTTACACTTAAATTGTTAATGTTTTTAGTTTTAATTTTATTAAATTTTATCCAGCACATTACGTCAAGTAGATATGTATATACTATTTATAGAAATACTAGCACTTTGGCATGAAAATTCTCCGAAATTTGGCTGAAAGATTCAACTATGAGCATCTTTGAAAACATATGACAGGTGGTTAATGTAAAGACCACTAACCCATAAACAAAGGGTTAAACCACATGCCTGCTGACAAGGGGAGGATACGATGCATGGGTCATCCGATTCGAACCATCTTAAGTACACGTGTAGGGCATGACCAGGTGCAAGTAGTAAGGTGCGCTTCTCAGCCGTTTCCGAGAAATTAATTAATTTCAATTACAGTGCGGGAGCGCCTCCGTGGCTTAGGTGGCAGCACGCCGGCCTCTCACCACTGGGTCCGTGGTTCAAATCCCGGTCACTCCATGTGAGATCTGTGTTGGACAAAACGGAGGCAGACAGGTTTTTTTCCGGGTACTCCGGTTTTCCCTGTCAAAATTTCATTCCAGCAACACTCTCCACTATCATTTCATTTCATCTGTCATTCATTTAATCATTGCCCCAGAGGAGTGCGCCAGGCCTCGGCAGCCGGCACAGTCCATATCCTCGCCGCTAGATGGGGGCTTCATTCATTCCATTCCTGACCCGGTCGGAGACTGGAAGCAGGCTGTGGATTTTCTTTTCAATTACAGTGCGGCGTCTATGTGCGTTATACGCTATCATGAAGCCTACGAGCGCGTGGTGCAGCTGTAAAAGCCCTGCTTCGCAAGCGCGGGATTCCTGGCTCGAATCTCACCGGTGGGCTTTTGCAGTGTATTGCGTTTTTTTTGTGAACATTGGCAATTTGTTTAACTGTAGGTGTCGTGAATAACGTTTATTTTGCAGTCAATAGTAAGTAATAACGTGTTATTTGAGCGGGAAAAGAGATTCTGAAATCATCGTATGGGGTCTACGTTTGTGGCATTACATATAGTATCGGCATTGCAAATACTGTTAGGCTAATTAGTATTTTACACGGTCAGGTGTATTCCATTATATGTGTACATTTATACATTGAAGGCCTAGACTGTTCCGTTCATTGTATGTCTGTGAACCATCAGAGCATCCCGTACCCCGCAAGCAGTGACTCATGCTATGGGTATTGGTTGGAAATTGCCAATTATTATAAAAAAAACAATCCCCTGCAAAGACTCACTGGTGGGATTAGATCCAGCGATCCCGCGCTTACGAAGCAGGGTTCACCGCTGCACCACGCGCTTGTTGAATTTTAGCTAGCGTACAACGCACAGTGGGTCAAAATCGAAATCTAGGAGGACAAAATTATTTATTTTCATAATTAAAAATCAAAATGTATTACTTCTACAGCATTCTCATATAATTGCCGCTCACTATTCTGGGATATAAACGCATCTTAGTGTAAATCAGTCGCCACTGTTCGAGCAGTCTGAATTGGAGGGTGAATGTAAGTGGCTGTGGTTTGGTTGTCTTTGTAGTTAGTGTGATGCTTTAAGATGGAACATGGAACTGAAGGTATAATCTTTGTAACGTGTTTCAGTTATTAATGGGCGTAATTGTTATGTAATTTTAGCTATGTTTGCATTATATAATATTTAACTACTATTTTAAAAATTATATTTTCACTTAGATGTTTAATATGTCGCGTCACCCTGCGTCACTTTCTACTTAATGTTAAAATGTAGATAAAGTCTTGTAGTTTACGCCTGTTATATGATATTTTGCATCTTTTTACAACTTACTTAGTTATTTTACGTTTTAGAAGATGCCGCGCAACCAGTTCTCACACGTTTGCAAGTGTTTGAAGCACTGGGTTCGACGATTATGTCGAAAGTGGAACTTTGTGACTTTGTTAAAAGTAAATTAAGGGTAGAAAATTGTTCTGAAGAGATAACTGAATGCTCTGTCCAACTCCTAGTCATAAACAATTTCTTGTATGTGTAGACGAAGGTTAAAAAGGTCTTAACGGATGTTTATTATGAAGTAAACAAATTACATACGTTGCTCTCACTCTAAATTCATGATTAAAACGTAAAAAGAATTTTGTCCCCCTAGATTTCGATTTTGACCCACTGTGCAATGCACATAGACACCGCACTGTAATTGCAATTAATTAATTTCTCGGAAACGGCTGAGAAGCGCACCTTACTTATTGCACCTGGTATACGCCTGGTCATGTCCTACACGTGTACTAAAGGTGGTTCGAATCGGTGACCCATGCATCGTATCCTTCCCTTGTCAGCGCGGGCATCAGGAAAGCATAGAGGTCTATCTACTTTAATAATACGAGAGCAACACAACAGTTTGCTATACAAAACAGATTTGTTTAACCCCTCTCTCTTTCTCTCTCTCTCTCTCTCTCTGAGAGACATGAATAAAAACAAACAAACAAACAAACAAACATATGTTATCTTTTAACATAATCAGTCATTGGAACCATGACACACGCTTCATTTAAACTCGTCGACAGTCAACTGTCTCATTTTCTCGTGCTGCATTTGTTCAGAGGGCTTTGCTTTTTCTTTTGTATTCTCTTTGCCATGTGTTGATGTAAGAAAGAGAACACACTATATTGAAGCAGTGATATCTCTGTTAGTGACCGCTTTTGTCTCTATTTATGCCGACTGTTTTATGTTTGTTTCTGCTTCTAGATAATTCTGTTTCATACATAAAGTACCGTACGATAAATGGGGGTTGGCATATTATTGGATTGATGTACGTGTCGTAGTGTAACGGTCAGCTACTGCCCTAGAGGTTTGGTTTAGATTCCTGGCTCTTCCAAGTAGGCTACAGTCGAACCTAATACAGCGTTAGTCAAATCTAACCTACAAATTTAGCTTCACACAATTCTTGCTCGTGGAAGGTTCTTTAACATGCGATAGGCGGCTTCAGTGGCGTAGTCGGTAGCATGCTGAGCTTCTATGCCCAAGATAGCGGGTTCAAACCCTGCCGAAGCCGTCGGATTTTTTAAGAGCGTTAAAAATCCCTCAGTATGCCTTCCTTCAGAGGGGAAGTAAAGCCGGCGGTCCCATGTCATAGATTTATGGCATGTTAAAGAACCTTCCACTAATTACACCTGTGTGAAGCTAAATTGGATAGGTTAAGAATGTAATCAACACTCTTAGGTTTCTACGTTCGTTGCCAAGAGCCGACTGCGGTGGCGTCTAGTAGCTAAGTTCTGAACTTGGCCTAGTAGTCGTTGACGGTGGCGCTTGGCGGCAAAAGTAGGAACTATTTGAAAAATTCTAAGTGGCAGTCTGTACTTAAATAAAAAAAAAAAACAGATAACACACACTAATACAGTCATCACAATTAACACCGGTTATCAAACAGATTCTACACACACCCAAAGTACACAGGACTACATGACCGCGTTGTCGCAGCCCCTAAACTTAAGAACCAACCAACATGCCATAGATCTATGACATGGGACCGCTGGCTTTACTTCCCCTCCGAAGGAAGGCATACAGAGGGATTTTTAACGCTCTAAAAAAATTCGACGACTTCGGCTGGGTTTGAACCTGCAATCTTGGGCTACCGAGGCCGCAGACTAGAGTTGATTGACCTGAGGCTGATGACCGAGTTACATTGATCTATTAGCGTCGTCAAAATGAACAACATACACACAGTCCGATACATCTGCCGTTGTAAAATTCAAAACAGGGTTTTGCATAATTTATGTTAATGGCCTTTCACCAATTGAGATGTATACATTTTTTTTATTTTATTGCTCTATTATGAATGTCCATGTAGACTTGAAATGCTAAAATATAAATAATGTACATGAAATTAAAAGAGTTTCGGCCCGTCATTAGAATCACAAATGGCAGGCAATAAAAACTGAATGGATAGACTCATTCGACACAATCTGCTTGATAGATCAAAGCACTACACATTTTTATTCTTTCTTCAAACTGTAGACATTTGAAAATTTGGATTTTCACGAACGCACTGATGAAAAACGTTGATCGATGGCGGTAGCTAGGCATGCTAAGACTGCTCTGACTTCGGTAAAGGAGGGGTTCGAACCCCCTGTCATTGAAATGGATGTAGCTAATTGTTGTTTTAATGTTATTGGCCCCGAATGGTTCGGGTGACATTGAAAGATGAGATAAAAATGAAAACTACAGTACAGACTTGCATAGGCCCTACTAGAAGAAGAAATGGTAAACAAATAAAGGATAAGGCAAATAAAGGACAGGAAGAAAAGAGAAAAAATGCCCTCAACCCTCGAAGAATGAGGATGGGGGGACTTGGAAGGAAGGAGAGCCATAAAGGGTAGACGTGAAAGAGGAAAAGTCAGAGGAAAGAGGTGACAAAACGGACCCAGCTCAGGAATCCCTCGGGGTTGCCAACTCACAAACTCACCAGCCGTGAGCCCTTGAGGGTGTAGCAATATCCAGGGTGCACCAGAAGTAATAGGGCTACATACACCCTGCCTCCGGACCTTGAGGGCCTTGTACAGAAGGCAGGAGATAACAAGAAAAGAAAAAAAGACTGACACCTCGAAGAATGAGGGTATCAGGAAAGATGAGAGAAGGCCCAATGAAGTCGGGAAAGTGGAAAAACTTCCTAGGCCTCGGATACCTTAATACCGTCGGAGTCGGAAGAGAACAAGAGTTGACCAAGAGAGGTCGAAAGGAAAGAAGACGGAGAGCAGCCCGGCACAAGTAAGAGGAAGCAATGCCGGACTCAGCTGGGGTCCCGTGGTCGCCAACTCACGTCCCACTAGATGTGAGCCCCTGGGGGAGACTGGTAGGGTAAACTCATCTAATTCCGTGTATTCTAGTTCATTTTCGGTATTAACCCTAGAATGGTAGCGCTCGTCTCTGCTTCCCCCACTTGTCCCTTTTGTCCAACCCTACCAGTGTTTGGCAGTCCTAAAATACAAAGCAAATTAGTCAAAATAAAAATTAAAAAATTAAAAAATAACACAAAAGAATCACAATTAGTCAAAATCCATAAAACCCTAAAAACAATCAAAATTATTTTAAAAAAATCTCAAAAAGTAAAAAAACTAAAAAATACCGTAATTCTAAATTAACACAAAAACATCAAAAATAGTAAAAATCCAAAAAGAAAACAATCAAAATCAGTCAAAAGAGTTCAAAAAATCCAAAAAACATCAAAAATCAAAATTAGTCAATATACAAAAAGAAAACAATCACAATTAGTCCAAAAGCTCAAAAAGTCTAAAAAAAACTCTAAATTGTTCAAATGCAAAAAGAAAAAAATCACTATTTGTAAAAAATCTCAAAACGTCAAAAAACACAAAAAGTCAAAATTAGTCAAAATACAAAAAGAAAATAATTACAATTAGTCAAAAAAGTTCAAAAGTCCAAAGAACACAAAAAATCAAAATTAGTCAAAATATAAAATCAATCACTATTAGTCAAAAATCTCACAAAATCCAAAAACACAAAAAGTCAAAATTAGTCAAAATATAAAATCAATCACTATTAGTCAAAAATCTCAAAAAATCCAAAAACACAAAAAGTCAAAATTAGTCAAAATACAAAAAAAAACTATCACAATTAGTCAAAAAAGTTCAAAAAGATAAAAACCGCAAAAAATCAAAATCAGTCAAAATAAGAAAAGAAAACAGTCACAATTAGTCAAAAAAAAAACTCAAAAGTCCAGAAAACACAAAAATTAAAATTAGTCTAAATATTACACAAAAAGAAAACAATCACAGTTAGTCAAGAAAGCTCAGAAAGTCAATAAAAACTAAAAAAACTAAATTAGTAAAAATACAAAAAGAGAAAAATCACAACTAGTCTCAAAAGTTCAAAAAACAAAAAAAACAAAAAAAAGTCAAAATTATCCAAAATACAAAAAGTAAGCATCACAATTTGTCACAAAAAGCACAAAAAACTAAAAAACACAAAAAATAAATAATAGTCAAAATACAAATAGAAAATAATCGCAATTAGTCAACATTAATGACAACCAGCTCAAAAATTCAAAATAAATAAAAAATTAGTCAAAATAAAAAAGAAAGAACAAATATCGAACAAATTTATTCATAAACAGTCTTCATTCTGCTAACCTAGAGAATCAAATAAAAGATGACGTAAGTGATATTTATTAACAGTTTCTAGAATCGTGGTCGTCACCGATACAAAACACTACCGATAACAACGTTGCAATTGACGCTTCCGTTTTAGGGTTAAGTACTGTACTACTAAGTAAAAAATATTTAAAACTGTTTTTTACATTATTTAGTGTAGGTTCAGTTCGCATCCGACCGTAAAAACCATCCGCCACAAACACTTTCATCGCATCTCATCCCTGACTCCGTTGAAAACGGGAATAACAATCATACATTGTATGTTCAGTTCCTTTCATCTCTCATTAACTTCTCTTGTGTATTAGTGTCAGGGAGAGCATCCCGCCGTAAAATCTATCCAGCTCATAGAAACTCATCTCATCTCATTCCCAACCGCGTACAAAGTGTAATAGCCTAGAGGGTAGATGTGCATTCCATGTAAAGCAAAACTAATGGAATGCAGAAAATGGAGGCAAGGTCCCTCTTGAATTTTTAGCCTATTTTCATTTAAGAAAAAATAGGCTTATGAAATCACCTTTTGTCCGTGTGTCTGTGCGTTTGTGTGTGATTCGTGTGTGTGCCCCCCCCCCCCTAATAAAATCTAAACGGCTGTAGCGATTACAATGAAACTCGGTAAGTTCATAGCACTATTCCGGACGACCCCGATCGTGCCCTTCAATTTTTTTTTACTCCTCACCAATCCAACAAGGCGGCAGTCCGAAATATTTTACCAGCATTCAATATTTCCGAAACTATTACCAATATCACCCTGGAATTTTGTACGATGATAAAGGCAACTACTAAAAGTTCACCTATGTGACTTTTGAAAACCTGGTGTCTACAAAACCA
This sequence comes from Meconema thalassinum, assembly GCA_946902985.2. NCBI lineage: Eukaryota > Metazoa > Arthropoda > Insecta > Orthoptera > Tettigoniidae > Meconema > Meconema thalassinum. The sequence goes on from OX336398.1 coordinate 126,067,790, forward strand.
ATATGGCGACCAAGTGACGTTGCGACGTTTAAATAGACGTTTCTCGCGATTTAACCAACCAAACGCAATGAAACTTGGTACAGTATATGTGTATACACATTGTAATGCACCGATATCTAACTTCGTTCAATTGTTTACATAACCTCAAGATGGCGGTTGTGCGAAATATTTCACCGGCATTCTATATCTCTGAAACTATTACAGGTATCACCTTGAAATTTTGTACGGAGATAAAGGGCACTACTGGAAGTTCATCCATGAGACTTTCAAAAACCGGTTAACTACAAAACGAACGTGGCAGCCAAGCGAAGTTGAAAGTTTTAATGGACTTTTCTCGCGATTTAATGATCCAAACGCAATGAAACTTGGTACAGTATATGTGTATACACATTGTAATGCACCGATATCTAACTTCATTCAATTGTTTACATAACCTCAAGATGGCGGCTGTGCGAATTTTAAAATTAAGTTTTTATTTCTTGTGTCGTAATCATGCGATCGAAGTGAAAGTTTGAATAATGAACCTACGCAATAATATTCCTTTAATGGTACATGACTCTATGACCTATACATATAACAATCCAACATGGCGACCATCCGAACTATTTAGACGGTTCTCAATATCGACGAAACAGCAATTAACCGAATTCTTTTATGTTCATAGGGGATATGAACATAAGTTCACCTATAGGACTTTCAATAATCTGGTGATCACAAATCCAACATGGCGGCGACGCGAAGTATAAATATTCACATGGACGTTTCTCGCAATTTAACCATCCGAGTGCAGTGAAACTTGGTACAGTAAATCTTTATACGAATGTTAATCCACTGGCATCTAATTTATTTCAATTGTTTCCATAACCACAAGATGACAGCTGTGCGAAATTTTAAAATCTCGTTTTTACTTCTTGTGTCCTAATCATGCGATTGCAGTTTGAATACTATATGTACACAATATCTTCATGTAACAGTACATAACTCTAAGACCTACATATATAAAAATCCAACATGGCGACCATCCGCAATATTCAGTCGGTTCTCAATATCTACGAATCTATTACAGCAATCAAACTGAAATTGTGTATGTTGATAGTGGCAATTAATATAAGTAGGATATATGAAAATAGGCTGTATAGTTCTTCACGGAACTACTTGTTATTTTTATTTTAACACGGCAATATGCCAAAAGTATGAATCATGTTAATAAAAAGAAGCATCTTCGGTGGCGTAGTTGGTAGCATGCTATGCTACTATGCCCAAGATCGTGGGTTCAAACCCGGCTGAAGTCGTTGGAATTTTTAAGAGCGTTAAAAGTCCCACAGTATGCCTTCTTTCGGGGGGGGGGGGGGGGTAGTAAAGCCGGCGGTCCCATGTAATACATTTATGGTATGATAAATAACCTTCCACTAATTACACTTGTGTGAAGCTAATTTATAGATCAGATTTGACTAACGCTCTTAGGTTCCAACGTTCGTCGCCAGGAGCCGACTGCGGTGGCATCTAGTAACCAAGTTCTGAACTAGTCGGTCGTTGATGGTGGCGTTTGGTAGCAAAAGTTGGAACTACTTGAAAATAGAATGTCTGCAGTCCTTACTTGAATTAAAAACAGATAAGACACACTAATACAGCCATCACAATTAACACCGGTTATTAGACAGATTCTACACACACCTAAAGTACACGGGGCTACATAACCGCGTTGTCGCAGCCCCTAAACTGAGGAACCTACCAACCTTAATAGAAAAACCTATTGGCATCAAATTGGCAGATGAAGAGCTAATTTAAGTAGGAAACTTCTGCAACTTGGGCAGCAAAATAACCAGTTCAATCGGTTAAGATGACGATGCCATCAGCAAATCTTTACTCCTACTTTAATTTTTTCCCTAATTTCCTTCATTGCTTGTTCAATGTATAGATGATAAGTTGCAGCCTTGCCTTACACCTTTTTGAATATCAGCTTCTTTCACATGTCCACGGGCTCGAGATTCAGTTAAGTTGTTGTTGTTGTTGTTTGAGTCTTCAGTCTTTTGACTGGTTTGATGCAACACTCCATGCCTCCCTGTCCTGAGCTAATCGTTCCATCTCTACATAGCTACCACCTCGGTCTACCCCTACAGTTCTTGTCCGCGATCCTTCCTTCCGTAACTAAGCTTGCTATTCCTGGGTGTCTTACAGTAGAATGTATCCTACCAACCTATCTCTTCTCTTCATTAGCAGTTACCAGAAGCATCTCTCCTCTCCCACTAGTCTTAAGTCTTAATACCTCTTCGTTTGAAACCTTATCTACCCATCTGATCTTCATCATTCTCCTGTATCACCACATTTCAAACGCTTCAATTCTCATCTTTTCTGCAGCACCAACAATCCAAGTTTCACTTCCATAAAGCTCCACGCTCCAGACGAAAGGCTTTAAAAATGACTTCCTAATACCTAAATCTATATTCGATGTCAACAGATTCCTTTTTTGTAGAAATGCTTTGCTTGTCTGAGCCAACCCACTTTTTATATCCTCCTTGCTTCTTCCATCACTGGTTATTTTGCTTCCTGAGTAGCAGATGTCGTCTACTTCCTTTAGTTTTTCACCTGCCAATTTGACGTCCATAAGGGTTTCTGATTTATTTCGGCTGAATTCAATTTTTTTTCTTTTACATTTTTTGTTTTACATTTTTTTATTTTCATCATGAAATATTTCCTCAAGACGGAGTCCATGCCATTTAGAAACTCATTTAAATCCTCTAGTGAATCAATTAAGATGACTTGTCATAAGCAAATCTCAGAGTAGAAATTATTTCCCCTTGAATCTTTACTCATACTTTAAATTCTTCTCTTCCTCCATTGCTTGGTCATACAGTTTCAAAAGTCTGGGTCATAAATTACAACCTTGCCTTACACCTTTCTCTCTCATGTCTTGCTTGCCACGGTGGGTGAGTGGTTAACGTGTCGGACTACCGACCCACCAGCTTGCAGGTTCGCTCCTGGCCGTAGTAAGTGATTTTTTTGAAAGGCGACAAAAATCACGACTTGCATGTCATACGTTGTTGGCATGTTAAAAAACCCATTTGAATTCAGTAGACCGTGTTCATAATGGCAAAATTAATCTCGGGATTTTCCACAAACACACAGTTCCTCCATTCTCTACTAGAAAGCGCTATATTGTCAAGTAGCTTAGATATCTAACCTCCTTGACTTTCATAGCGTTCCAAGGAACGAAGAAATTCGACATGCAAGCTGCCCTCTGGGTGCAAATAACAAAGCTTTCATCCAGCACCCGAGGCCATATTATTATTTATCATGTCCTCCGGCTCGAGATTCAGATAAGTTAGTGGGAGATAATATTCGTGTATATGTTTCGAGTTGAACTAATGCAGAATGATTTCCATAGTCCCTTTGACCACACGTCATTCTTTCTAGATAATACAAAATCAATTACAGCCACCACAGAAACACAAGTTATCAGACAAATTCAATACTCATCCAAGTACACAGAAATGATGAACAAGATGCCCCAGATCTCTAGAATGAATTGACAATAACAAGAGCACTGCGGGTTTCCTTAGGTTAAATTCCCCATTCAATTACCTACCACTAGGTTGGCAACAGTGAACAGCGCAGCTCTTGCTGACGGAGAACAAGATATCAAGTATACTTTAACAAGAGAATTATTCTCCTTTGTCAAGTGCTGTTTACGTATTCCATAACGTAACGTAGCATAGCGCGTGTTCGCCATATTGGGAGAGAATTGGGCGTGCAGCATAACACAAGCAAGACCACTACTTATGCATCATTCTAAATTCCATCAACAAACTTACAAGACACCGCGCGATTTCTATTGTTTTGAAAAATGTATTGCCTCCACATGAAAATTAATAATGTGTTGTTTTTGTTGTTGTTTTATTAAGGTGCATGGACATCGTGGTTATTTCGACTTTGTTCTTGGGTGTGTAGAATTTTTCTGTTGTGTGTTTGAGTCGTAAGTATCCCTGTCCTGGGCTAATCGTTTCATCTGTACATAGCTACTACACCTTATATCCGAGACAAACTGTTTAACATATTCTAACCTTGGCCTACCCCTACAGTTCTTAACCTCGACCCTTCCTTCCATAACTAAGTTTGTTCTTCCTGGGTGTCTTAATAAGCTGTGTCCTACCAACCTATATCTTCTCTTCATTAGCAGTCGCCAGAAGCATCTCTCCTCTCCCACTCGTCTTAATACCTGTTACTATATCTACCCATCTGATCTTCATCATTCTCCTGTAACACCACATTTCAAATGTGTATACTCTCCTCTTTTCTGCGGTGCCAACAGTCCAAGTTTCACGTCCATAGAGCACCACGCTCCAGACAAATGCTTTCAAAAAATTACTTTCTAATACCTAAATCTTTATTTGATGTCAACAGATTCCTTTTCTGCAGAAATGCTTTCCTTGCTTGAGCCAACCTACTTTTTATATCCTCTTTGATTCGTCCATCACTGGTAATTTTGCTTCTCCAAATGCACAGCTACCTAGTCCAGTCGTGGAGTTAAGCTGGTGTTGGTTGGTTGGTTCCTCAGTTTAGGGGCTGCGACAACGCGGTCATGTAGCCCCGTGTACTTTGGGTGTGTGTAGAATCTGTCTGATAACCGGTGTTAATTGTGATGACTGTATTAGGGTGTGTTATCTGTTTTTTTAAATTAAAGTAAGGACTGCAGACTTTTGAATTTTTCAAATAGTTCCTACTTTTGCCGCCAAACGCCACCGTCAACTACTACTAGTTCAGAACTTAGCTACCAGACGCCACCGCAGTCGACTCTTGGCAACGAACGTAGGGACCTAAGAGCGTTGTTTACATTCTTAACCTATAAAATTTAGCTTCACACAGGTGTAATTAGAGGAAGGTTCTTTAACATGCCATAAATCTATGACATGGGACCGCCGGTTTTACTTCCAGTCCGAAGGAAGGCATACTGAGGGATTTTTAAAGCTCTTAAAAATCCGACGACTTCAGCCTCGGGTGGTCCAAATGAGTGGAGAGGGTTCGATTCCCACCTCAGCCATCCTCGACGTGGTTTTCCGTGGTTTCCTACTCCGTCTTCGGGCAAATGCCGGGACGGTCCCTATCGTAAGGCCACGGCCACTTCCTTCCCACTTCCTTGCCTCACTCCCACTCTTCCCGTCCCTTCACCTGGCCCCCTGTTCGCTTTGCAGGTGAGGCCGCCTGGACGTCGTGCTGGTCACACACCCCAGTTGTATCCCCGACTCAGAATCTCAAGCTACAGGACACTGCCCTCAGTGGCGGTAGAGGTGGGATCCCTCGCTTAGTCCGTGGGAAAAGACGATCCTGGAGGGTAAAACGATAGCGAAAAAAAAAATGTTGTAAGTGTGTTCCATACCAGACGATTAACAATAATAGTGGAAGATTCTTTTACATGCCATAAATCCATGACATGGGACCACCGGCAATACTTCCCTCCGACGACTTCGGCTGGGTTTGAACCCACGATCTTGGGCATAGAAGCCCAGGATGCTATCAACTACGCCATCGAATCTGGTGTGTAATAGAAATGTAGCTAGTTTCCAGGAGTGCCGGTGAAGTGAAGCGTGCTAGGGTGTTGATATCATGCGTGAACACCCCCATCCCCACCCTTCCCCCTCGCTGCTCGCTGTCTGCCTGGTATGGAGTGGCACAGAGAAACTAATTAAACCGGAATCAATGGCTTTGCTTTTAATTGCGCTATTTACATGGGAACATGTACAGTCCTGTACCACACCAATTACTGTGCATACTTGCTTTCATTTCGCACGTCAACCGACATTTTCTCCAGACGGTTTTGATATTGATAATTGTAAGTTAGTTGGTTGGTTCCTTAGTTTAGGGGCTGCGACAACGCGGTCATGTAGCCCCGTGTACTTTGGGTGTGTGTAGAATCTGTCTGATAACCGGTGTTAATTGTGATGGCTGTATTAGTGTGTGTTATCTGTAAGTCAGGTGAAGACTGCAGAAATTCAATTTTCAAGTAGTTCCAACTTTTGCTACCAAATGCTACCCTCAACGACAACTAGTTGTGAACTTGGTTACTAGTTGCCACTGCAGTCGGCTCCTGGCGACGAATGTTGGAACTAAGAGCGTTAGTCAAATCTAACCTATAATTGACGAGAGGCCCCATGAAGAACCTATAATTTAGTTTCACACAATTGTACTGTAGTTAGTGGAAGATTTTTTAACATGCCATAAATCTATGACATGGGCCTGCCGGCTTTTCTTCCCCTCCGAAGGAGGTCATACTGAGGAATTTGTAACGCTCTTAAAAAAATCCAACAACTTCCGCCGGGTTTGAACTCGCAACCTTGGGCATACAAGCTCAGCATACTACCAACTACGCCACCGAAGCCGCCTTATTATTCCTGTTCCATGTCATTGTATAGGTATTTGAATTTAGTCACTTGAGTTACTTTACCGAACCGAATTACCAAAGGTGGTTTGTCCATGTACCGACGAGATCCTTCCATGAACTGGGCTTTTTGGTATGAGATTTGGAGTCCGGTTTTGGCTGAAATATCTTGGAGTTTTTCAATGGATTCAATCGTTTCTGCCTATTGTTGAGTAGAATTGCCAGGTCATCTGCAAAGGCCAAACATCGTAAATGGATTTTGTTCTCGCGTAGTCTGCCAATGGTTATGCCTTTAACTTCCTTTTCCCATACCCTAATCACTTTTCTAGGACGAGATTAAATGATAACGGGGTCAGTCCATCTTCTTGTCGTAATCCAGTTTTAACATCAAAAAGTTCAGACAATTAACCTTTGAAGTGGTACCTGTAAATGTTTGCTAAATTAATTCTCTTGATTTTCTGTCTACTTTGATTTTTTCTAATACACGGAAGAGGGTCGGTCTGTTTATTGAATCATGCTTTTTTGAATTCTACAAAAATGTGATCACAGTTTGACTAGCTTTACGGACTTCCAAGAAGGTCTTAAGATCGATGGTTTGTTTTGTAAAAGACCTGCCTTTCCGGAATCCTGCATGTTTTTGTTGTTGTCGTTTACCCTCCAGGTTGGTGGAACCCACGGACTCAGCGAGGGAACTCACCACTACCGCCTCTACGGGCAGTGTCCTAGAGCGGGGAACATCGAATCGGAAGGGATACAACTGGTGAGGTGGGATTGGCACCTCGCCCAGGCGGCCTCACCTGCAAAGCGAACAGGGGCCTCATGAGGGAAGGTAAGGGATGGTTAGGATGGATAGGCAAGGAAGAGGGAAGGAGGTGGCCGTGGCCTTGAAGGAGGTACTGCACCCGTATCCACGTGGTCTTACCTGTTGAAATCCGATGGAAATGCTGGATCGTAGAATCTGGAAGCGCCCGGCTGAAATGCCCCAAAAATTCTACCAACTAGGATCAACCAGGGATAAGGATACTTCTCTTATAAAGAATGCGATAGGAAGATGCCAGTGGTCGATGAAATGAAAACGAAAAATAGCTCAAAGTGAGCTAACGAGACTCTAAAAATGACTAAATTAATCTCGGGCGTGGCGCTAGGCATCCTAAAAACTGACCCACTGGTCCTCGTAGCGCATCCTATTTCTAGTATAAATGACCAAGACATCCGAAGTATTTAAAACTGACCAACAGTTTATTAATCTAAAGACTGTTGCATGGTCGACTATCTCTCCACTAAACAAAATAATTCGCCTCTACTGAAGCGTAGAAATCTCATAATGACATTAGCATCGAAACATAATCAAAAATGCTATCAAAATACAGCATCCTAATCGCATGTCAAGACAGTTTCAAAAATATTTAAACATTATTATATACACTCGTTACATATTTAAATGATCCTCAAAGTTTATGATATTATTTACATTTATACATTATTGTACACGTTCAAATTCTTCATCAGTAATAAATTCGATTCCATCAATATGCATTCTATAGTATTCGTAAAATCAAATCATGGCATGTTCGACGAATGGTTAAGTTTATCGAACGCATTATCATAGCATAAAAATGTTAACAACATTTTAAATCACATAGTTATTCATGTTATTATTATTATCTCTAAAGCTTTTAGTGGTTATTATTACAGGATTTTGACTATTTGATCTTAAATTAATGTCAACCTTTTTTAGGAAATTACCGAGGAGAAAGAAAACATGGTGCTCTCCAAATCCACATTTAGGTTCATATCAATTGGATGATGTAGCAATTACAAAACAGAACTTTAGAGAAATCATGAATGTTAGAGTAAGGAGAGGATTAAATATTGATTCTGACCATTTTTTGTCTGAGATCAAAACTAAATTCCAACCAAATAAATCCAAGCCAAAAATTCCAAAAATTCCTAAAATAGACACAAAAGTTTTATCAGAAAATAAGACTGAATTTATCAATAAACTGCATACTAAAGATAAGAGTAACTGGGAAGAGATCAGAGATGTAATGATAGAATCAGCCAAAGAATTGGGACAGCCTCCAAGGAAAAGGGAACACCGATGGTGGAATACAACATGTGATGCAGCGATCGAACGTAGATTAGCGGCTTGGCAGTTATGGAATTCCAGGAAACGAGAAGATGACTGGATTAATTTTGTAGAGATCAGAAAGCTAACATCCAAAATCATCAGGATAGAGAAACGTAATTATGATAAGAAGCGATTGGAAGAGATAGATATAGATTTTAAAAAGAACAACACCAGACAATTCTACAAAGTATTTCGAGAGGAGATCCAAGGATACAAACCAATGAACCTCCATTTCAAGGATTCAACTGGTAGACTGGTCACTAATAATAAAGACAACTGCGAGTTACTAGCTAAATACTTTGAGGAACTTCTTAATTGCGAAGAACCTTTAGAAAGACTACAGTTTACATCACCACAAAAAGAGAACCCTCCGTCAGAACCACCAACTGTCCAACAAATAGAACAATATATTGACAATCTTAAAAATAATAAGGCACCTGGTGAGGATGGGATACTAACTGAAATGTTGAAACTCGGTGGTAAATTTGTAGCTGAAGCTTTACACAAAATTATCAAGGAATGTTGGGAAAAAGGAACAATTCCAAATGATTGGAAACAGGCAATAATCCATCCCTTGCACAAGAAAGGAGATAAGACAAACCCCAACAATTATAGAGGTATTTCCTTACAGCCAATCGCATACAAAGTTCTTTCTAAAGCACTGCTACACAATCTGGAAGAACAAGCAGAACATACTATCGGCGAATACCAAGCCGGATTTAGAAAAGGGAGATCTTGTCCAGAGCAAATTTTCAATCTCAAAACAATCCTTAGAATCAGAACAATACGTAACCTCAACACAGTTGTATCTTTCATTGATTTCAGAAAGGCTTATGATTCAATAGACAGACAGTCTGTATTCCTAACGCTAGCATAATTAGGGATAGATAAAAATACCAGACAACTGGTTGAACAAACACTAACAAATACAACCTCAAGAGTTAAATTTCTAAACGACATTTCAGAACCCTTCCAAATCAAAACCGGAGTTAGACAAGGTGATGGGCTTTCACCACTTCTATTTAATTTGATATTAAACAAAATCATGAAGGAATGGAAACTTAAATTATGCGAAAGAAACATTGAAGGGGTCCATTTGGGGCAAGGAAAAGGAAGATTTGAGGTGAAATGTCTTGCCTTTGCTGATGACATAGCAATCATTTCAGAAAACAGATTTCAAGCACAAATAATGGTTGAAACCCTACATGAAATAGCAATAAAAACTGGTCTTCAGATTTCGTATGAAAAAACCAAATATATTGAACACAGACACAATGGAGAAAAATATCTAACAACTCAACATGGACAGATTCAAAGAGTTGATAAATTTAAATATTTGGGAGAATGGATCCAGTCAAATGGACTTGATAACACATCCTGCAAGGAGAGATTCAGAAAGATGGAAAATGCCTATAAACTCACCCAACATAGATACAACAAACGATCAATTTCATTCCTGGCAAAAATCAGGCACTACACAACTGTAATTAAACCAGAGGTATTATACGGATCAGAATGTTTAACGTTGAACAAAAGAGGTGAACAAGAGGAACTGGAAAAGAAAGAAAGGAAAATACTTAGGAAAATTTTGGGTCCCCAAAAGAATAAAGATATTTGGATGAAGAGAAAAAATGAAGACCTTTACCGAAATGTGGAAAAAATTACAGACTCAATTAAAAGACGGAGACTACAATTTTATGGTCACCTTCATAGAATGGATATCAGCAGGCTAACTAAGAAAATTTTTGACTACATCTCCAAATTAAAAAACACCACTAGATGGCTGGAAGAGATAAGGTGTGATCTGCAAAAACTGAAGATCACAAATAACATCATTTCTAATAGGGTGGAATTCCGGCGACTGATCACTACTGCAGATGTTTCGATTCTGCAAGTTCCACATCAACCACGGAGAGTGTTATCAACGGAACAGAGGCAGGCCAACGTATGAAGAAGTTTTGGGAAGAAAAGAAAAAACGAAACAATGTACCGTAGTCTTAGGTTCAAAGCGGTCTATAATTGGCCAAATTCTAAATATATATATATATATTACAGGATTATATCAATATTATTACTCGTCTTTCCAATTAACCTTTCTCCAAATACAAATGTTATTAATTTGAACAATCCATTCTAGAACAATTATCACGATGCTGTTTTACTTAAATGTTGGATGTATTAAACTCATACTAGCCTTCTAGTATTAATATTCGTGACTATACTGCACGTTCAAAATATACACATAATTGTATTCAGACATAGCTCAATAGCTAATTTATACTGGACAGAAAAATGACATAGATCATCCATTGATGTCTAATATCTCATTTTAACAATCAAATTCGCAAACACACGTTGCTTCATTCATAGATAAGCTCTCCATAGCTTGTAAACATTTTTCCAAACATCATTAAGTTCAAATAAGCTTTTACATAAAGGTCATGAAATATCGCGCATCAAATTAACATAAGTTAAAGTATCATGGGCAATTTTTATCAGAACTAAGGCAAATATAATATAATCAGCTGTTCAAATAACAGTGCTTGAGAATTTTCGACATTATCATTTCGCTTTGTAACGAAAATATTTTATACAATCATTTTACAGTAGTAATTTATTTCTCATTATAATCTCATGTTCATAACTATATCATTCAAGAAATTGTGGATAGATCACTGTAAAAAGAACGATTCAGCTCTACTAGACAAAAACTCGACTTGAGATCCTCAACCCAAAGAAACACGAAAGATCCTACACCATAGTATTGAGCCTGTCTTAAGAAGGTACACGAAAACTATTAGAATCCAACGCTTAACCAGGATGGAGTTCAACAAACGAATCATGAACAAAATAGAAACTGAACGATCTAATAGTGTCTAAGACAACTCAAAAAGAAAAATCTCAAAAGCTGTAGATTGCCAAAATTAATCCATAAATCGCAAATATCTGCTCTATAAATCATTATGTTTCTATATTTTTACTGCACGTGATGAAAAATAGACCCGCACGTCTATTAAAGAAACTCGCATGAAATGCATAAGTGTTCGAATTCAAAATTCGAAATTCGTAGAAATGTCTATTCCAATAATCTTCAAGTATACGTAGCGTATTGGTCATCTGATTGCTAACTACTATTCTTATATAAAGTTATCGTAGTCTTCTCCCTACTCTTCATATTAATCTTCTCAACAAGTTATATAATTCCATTAAATGCTCAAATTTAGAAAGAAAAAGAAGTCAATTAATGCATAAAAATTAGCATAATAAAATATTAATGTTAACTACAAAAATAAAATACACTACAAGACAGAAGCGATAGAGAATCGGGTCTAGCCTTGGAATGCATTTTCTAACTACTAAGAAAAATTGGTGAAAAGGAACACTTTAGAGTATGTCTAATTCATACTGTCTACTATGAAAATGGGTGGTTAGCTACCTTGTACGTTGCCATCTGGTTGAAATAGGAGTATGCGAGAAACACACTGTCCTCGTTCTGGAACTGAACCCTCGTTCATCAGGTCGCGTAGTCCTCGATACGACTGGATCTTGTAGAGAACCGAACCCGAGTCCGAACGTTTGAAAAGGAAAAACAGCTGTTCGCGAAACAAGTTCATCGCTCTCACACGTTCCCAAGATATAGCTGGAGCTTATTCGTAGTATGCCATTATATTTCATACAGTTACAGTATGAATGTACAATAAACATCTCCAAGACGTCTTCCACCTCTTCTTAAAGAGTTTTCTGCTGTTATCATAATCCATGTTTGGTGCTGGTGATCATCCTAAGCAGTCAATTCCACTATTGCATTGCATTCCTGCTTTCCATTTTAGCCCATAAGTGACATAGTCATGTCTTGGTGAAGTATCCGTTCAATCAACTTCTGTTCTGAAGTCATAATGATAATATGCTTGTATACTGTAAACTGTACTGTTGTAGAATAAAGTCTTGTACTGGCATAGAAAATATAACACAAGTCCTGGTGAATGCAAAGTTCACTGCTCCTGATGATTAAGTTTAACACAGTCTTCAGCTGTAATAAGCTAAGACATAAAAATTTGCGGTACGAACTGTCTAACTTTAAGTAAATACACGTCCGCGTTGCTTGCGCACGATATGAGTGTCGTACTTCCAGCGAAGTATATTGCAATCTCGTGTCTCTGCCTGGACAGATCTTTGCTTACTGCTCTGCGAAACCCATAGTGCTGTTCGTTGGGGAACGATATTGACTATCGATATCGACACTGGATCATGTTCGATAATATTCTGATATTTTGTTATCTGCATTTATTTGTGTGTGAAATACACTCAAGTTTCCTCTTCTCTAAACATAATGCATTTTTCAATTACTATTATGTTTCATGGCTACTATATCAAAGTATATCATGTTGCATCAGATTGACGTTACTGCTGTCTCCATTTTGTAGACCTCTCTTGTACTAAAACAAAGCACGTGCTCAAGGATGTAGAGCGGGCTGCCTAGTTGCTCCTAACCTCGCCACAGAGTATCCATGCGCTGTGTGCCGTGCAAATAGCACCGCAGGAATGCACCTGAGTACACACCTGTCCAACATAGATCCAACTCATTACAAAATACGGTCTCAGTACCATCCCGGCATTTGCCCGAAGACGAAGTGGGAAACCACGGAAAACCACTTCGAGGATGGCTGAGGGGGAATCGAACCCCCTCTACTCATTTGGGCCACCCGAGGCTGAGTAGACCCCGTTCCAGTCATTGTACCACTTTCCAAATTTCGTGGCAGAGCCGGGAATCAAACCCAGGACCTCCGGGGCGGCAGATAACCCTGCTGACCGCTACACTACGGTGGCGACCATGATATTCTTAAATTAAATTATCTTTTTGCACTTCAAGTCATGTCAGTAGGTTTTTTGAGAGAATTTTGTACTCGACTGATAGTAAGGAAATACCTCTGTAGTTGGGGAAGATGACTTCATAGTTCAACCCCTTAAAACCTCAATAACTAACTAACTAACTACCTCTGTAGTTGTTTATGACCGTTTTGTCCCCTTTCTTATGCACATTTCCATTCATCGGGAATTGTTTCACTTGTCCAGACATGGGTAAGATTTGTTCGGATTTTTTGAGCAAAGTTTCTGCCACCTTGTTTCAACAATTAGGTAATTATACCATCTTCCCCTGGAGCTTTGTTGTTTTTGAGCTCACAAATTATTTGTCCGATTTATTCTACAGTCGGAGGTTCAGAATCTTGGTTTGGTTCAGATGTTTTAGCGGTGAGTTGATCTGTAGAGGATTGAGAGTTAAGAAGGGCCTTTAAGTGATCTGCCAAAAGTTTATAATTTTCTGTATTACTTGATTCAAGAGTCCGAACGTTTAAAACAGAGAATGGGCGCCTTGTAGCCCGTCAGTTCTTCTTTCAACGTTCTGTAGAAATTCCGTGTGTTGTTTTTTCTTGAACTTCTGTTCAATTTCTGCCAGTCTAACTTGCTAATGATGGCGTTTCTTAAATCGTATAATCCTCGAAATCTGCTTCTGGATTTTGAGGAATGCATTCTACTTCTCTATGGTTTTCTGTGATGCCAGGCACTGAAACAGAGTGCTACAGCTTTATCATAGATATCATTCCACCACTTACGCTTGAGTTTCCTCGGAGGTATCTTAGTAATTTGGGCTGCTTAAAATCCTCTGGAAAGGGAAACTATTGGAGCACTGCTTTACTCACAAATACCTAGTAGTTACTCTGGACCGTACTTTAACGTATAAGAGACATATAATATTTACATTTCGACATCGTCGAACATAAAGAAGTTTAATAACTAAATTAAAACGTACATGTTTCGGTATACAATGATACCTTCGTCAGCATAGATTAAATAAAAAGAATCTTAAAAACTATGTTAACAATTACAAAGAGAAACTGGATAACCTTACAATAGCATTAGAATTTAAATAAATGAAAGTCCACAAAAAATGTAGAAAGTACATAAAAGAATAAGATTATCTTTTATTTTTATTTACCAAATGGCTTTTAGTGCCGGGAGTGTCCGAGGTCATGTTCGCCAGAGGCTGTAGCTGCTCAAGCTGACACCCCTAAGGTGAGCTACAAGTTTCGTTCAATTTCAAGTAGTTATAACTTTCCTTACTAGATGTCAATGATACCTAGTGGTGAACGTTGGAACTTTGATAGAGCGTTCCAACGAAATCCAACCTAGAAATTTAGCTCCTCACAAGTTTAGTCTGTGGAAGGATCTTTTACATGCCAACAATCTATGACATGGGACCGCCGGCTTTACTTCCCCTCCGAAGGAAGACATACTGAAGGATTTTAACGCTCTTAAAAAATCCGACGACTTCATCCTGGTTTGAGCCCACTATCTTGGGCACAGCAGTCCAGCATGCTACCAACTACGTCACCGAAGCCGCTAAAGAACAAGATTAAAAGTTAATATAAACCTACCTTAATGGTCTATCTCTCGGACGTCGCTGCTGAGAGCTATTGGATGTTGCTTCCAGCCAGGTATAGGCTAATGATACGGAACAGCGCATAACATTTCAAAAAGATGAAGTCATCCAACCCTAGAGAGAATTCTGCCGAATCCCATTTCTCGCCTTCAATATGTCGCTTCTAGATGGACGAACATTGCACAAACTTCTCTATAAATGGCAAAAAACAACTAACCTCGAACAAGACAGAGGATTCCCACCTGTTGGCTAGTTCCGTAGAGACAGCCGTCCAAACGGGCAATGCATTCCCCAATACAATATACAGTGCGTCAGGGAATGTTATCCGAGGCACTGCTATGTTAGGTGAGAGCCGGAGTTAAGTTGGCAGCGCGGTGTCAGACCTTTCACTCACTCGCCGATTGGCAACTTCAGCTAACTGTTATGACATCTAGCGGTAAAAATGAGAAACTTACCAAGTAGGGTGCATTTGTCACGTGGTGACTGTTTGTATGGTTTCTTGTATTGGGAAACAGATCGTGGTAAATTGTTCGTGTCTTTATATATAAGTAATAAGTTTTACTCGTTGATAGAGTGAAAAATGAGTAAAAGCAAAGTATATTGCTCAGTTTACGGCTGTAAGTCGATGTATAAGAGGGCTGCGGATATACGTTTTCATCACTTTCCAAAAGATGCAAATAGCAATAGCCGAAATGTGATGATACCTAATAATACCTAATAATAATACCTTTCCACCCCGGGAAAGATCTAACACTTGTCGAGGTAGACAGACAGAAGACCTGCGACGTAAAGCCAGCGAAGGTTATCCAGTTTAAAAACAGCTGTTACGATGGGCGCGCTGGTAAGATTGAAGTTACTTGAATAATTAATTAAATAAGTAATTATTGGCTGCTTGGTAGGGAAAAGGGATGAATTTAACTTGTATTAAAACTCGGAGGGGGGGGGGGGGGCGACAGGAATTGCTTGATTTGGATGGTTAAAAGGTGGGTTTGGTGTTGAATAATTGAATGGTAGCGGAATCACTCATTCTACAGTGTTACCATGGGGAGGCAAATTAGGCCTATATGACTCGTAGTGGAATAGCCTAAATATAGAAGAACTTGGCGATTACGAGGTGTAGGCTTGGCGGAAAGGCTAGCGGATCATCAGTTTGACATCAATTCACGATATAAGTCGGAGCTTGGAACAGTGGCGTCTGGTTTGCGTGGATGCTAGTCTCGGAATGATAAAAGTAGCACAGCTTCGGTGTGTTATTTATTTGTTTATGTACCGTATTTCTCTATTTGAATGTCCTCGGCGTTGACTCAGGATCGACATTTACATTATATTGCGCATAATAGTACCGAAATAATGTCTGAAGGGTTGCCCTGTGTATATTTGAATCAGCTGATCTACATCAACCATTAAAACTGATGCTTGATAATATACAATTGACACAAACAAATCCAGTGGAACACACAAATTAGATCACGTGTATCGCACAGGTATACATATATACAATTAAAAATAACACTGTCATTACTTTAGAGACCACATTTACAGATTATAACCGAAGAATAAAAAGTGTTCCATACCAAACGCGTGTTATTGAGTATTTTAAACCCTACTTATCCAGACCGACCGCAGCGCCCCAAGTGTTAGTTTGAGTTGCCAATAGCCAGGTACTAGCTTGTCTTCTCCGAGGTCGACAGGATATCAGAACACACGTGTGAGCTGTGCTGTGCTGTGGAAAGCGTCAGTGTGAATGCAGTAAGGGGGCGTTTAGATTATTGGAATAGTGCAACAGGATACAGGCGGTAATGTTTACTACTGAAGAGAGAGCGTTTTTGGTGGAATACGTTTTACGTGAAGGCGATCGGTTTACAGAAAATGTAAAACTAAAATTTCAGGCGCGGTTTTCTAATTCAAAGTGTCCAAACCGGGATACCGTTCGGGATTTGATAAGTAAATTTCGTGTGACCGGCTCAGTTCACGATGTACCAGGAACAGGCAGGTCTACGCTGTTAACAGACGAAAAACTTAATGAAATTTCCGATATAATGCTGCGAAGTCCAAGTGAATCAATACGCAAATTAGCTCAAGAAACAGGAATCTCTAAGTGGACTGTTTGTTGTTTGTTTTGTTTTGATACAAGCGGCGGCAGCCGCGCTGTCAGCAGCAACCGTGCTGCCAACTTAACTCAACATTCCCTGACACCCTGTATTTCAGCAAGTCAAACATAAAGTAACTTATGCAATCCTGCTTCAAACCCACTTGCCACGCGAGTCCAGCTACCCATGGCCTAACAAGTTAATTCAGGCAGCTAAACTGGTCAGTTAATATTACCAGTTACAACAGGCTGTTAAATAAGAACGTCAGAATGTTTGACCTGAAGATTGATAACCATATAAGTTAATCAATTAACTGTTACAGAGTCTGGAACACTCTGCTACAGAGTATGCAAATGTGTCGGCTCTGAGATACGATCAGAACGACCTTCGTGACGCCCTTGCACTACTGCTAGCCCTTCATTATCAGACCCTTTCCCTTCCTACCTCACACTGCCTGTGGGAACAAGGCAATGCTACATGATGTGGCTTCCTTACGACAGACTAGGGCGCTTAAAACTTTACACTCAAATCAATCCTAAAAGAATAATTGGATTTCACGACCACTATGATGTGGTTGGTTGGTTCCTCAGTTTAGGGGCTGTGACAACGCGGTCATGTAATTTGGGTGTGTGTAGAATAAACCCGCGGATATCCGCAAAATATAGTTAGCAAGACTGGGCGAACAGCGGATAATGTTTGTAGTAAATTTGCGGATAGTTTTTAGAATACAATCCGATCTTGTTTAATATCATTAGGGGCCGTATTTTTTTGGTAATAGCGATACGCGCGAAATTTGTTCATACCTCCTTTCTTGCCTATATATATGACCTTGTAGGTACTTAAAGTAGCGTATTTTAGCAAAATGAACTCGCGAAATATCACGAAATCTGATTTATTGCACGAATTGCACAAATAATTACGATATATACAGTATAACCTGTCATATCCGGACTAATGTGGCGACCGGCCGATCCGGATATGGAAAAATCCGGATATCACAAGGCTATTTTTTACAAATAGCTAGGTGACCAGAAATAGAGCACGGAATTTTTCTTCCATCGTAACAACAGTTTTTTTCCTTTTTTCGGACATTTTAGCAAACAAAACAAGGTTAAAAGATAACAATAACGATAACAACGGTAAACAATAACAGTAACAACAGAAACACACTCGCAAAACAAACTGTTGCTTCAAGACTCACGCACAGACTGAAGGGTAGAAAGAGAGGCAGCCTCGTGTTGACGTTGGTGGCAGGCAGGCAGAAGCCGTGAATGGAATATCGCTTATTCACACAAAGGGATGAGTTTCCGGGAAGATGTCGTTGACCTATCAGGCCACAACCCCTCGCGGTCAAGCCCGCACACAGCCTTCCAGCGCTGCAACTTTCACTCGTCCTCCCTGGCTAGCACACTAATGTATCCTCGCTCTCAACTACGACTTAAAAATTCATTCGGAGATGTGTCCGGATATGGGAGGGTTCGGATATCACAGGTCCGGATGTGACAGGTTGTACTGTACTCTACTTAGTACGAAAATGATAAATATTATCGAAAAAGCTCTCCAATACACGTTTAAATGTTCTGACGCATTGGCCGTCGTGGTTTCCTTCTCATTTGATTGATAGTGCTGCATATTCTCTACACAAAAGCCCACAACGCCTGAAGTACGTGTATTCAGTTCCGCGATCACTAAGGCTATCGATGAAAATCGATATCCGCTATCGATTACATCAAATGGCGTTGTGGTCGTAGATACATCAGAGCGAGTTTGCGACTGATAAAACTATCGGCAAACATCCAGCATTTAAGTATAAAAATGCCGAAAACTAAAGACACAACAGATTTTCTCGAGGGCCGAGGAATACAACAGTGAGGGGTTGTATGAATTTGACGCTGCAGGAAAGATTCTGATGTGTAAATACTGCAATGTTCGTATTCAGTGGGAACGGAAAGACACGTGCGATAAACACTGCAGAGATTCAGCAACGAAAAAAAAGAGGAAGAAAAAAGGAAATGAACATAATTCTAAGCGGCAAATATCATTCGGCGATACTCTACACATCGCAAAGAAGCTTAAAAAAAACCTTATCACATAATCAGTTACATTTATCCCATACTATAATGAAGATTTCAGAAGAAATATTGATCATTATGACAATTTATTTCGCGAAATACCCACCGAAATGGCATCAGTTTTAACACCGAAATCAACGCTTTTATTTCACCAAAAATAAGGCCCTTAAATATCATTATTAAAACATTTACAGTCAGTCTGAAAGACTAGACGTTATATCATTTCAAATGACGCATGCTACAAATGCTACACATGTTAGAAAGGCTCAGGAGGGCTTCTCGCTTCGCTCGAAGACCCAGGACTCTTTCAACAGACGCCATTACCCATTAACTTAGGCTTCCCGCGCGGGTACCTCTTTAAGGGTCACCCTGTATTTGAGTCTGACATCTTTTACAACTGTTTAAGGGTCACCCATTATTTGAATCTGATATCTCGCAAACCTCTTTAAGGGTCACCCTGTATTTGAATTGAATCCAACATACTGTACACCTCGTTAAGTGTCACCCTGTATTTTGCGCTGACATCCTGCACACCTCTTTAGGAGGCACCATGTATTCTTATCTGGCATCTTGTATATCTCTTTAGAAGTCACCCTGTATTCTTCTGTGACATCTTGTAGCCTACACCTCTTTAGGAGTCACCCTGTATTCTTGTCTGATATCTTGTGCACCTCTTTAGGAGTCACTCTGTATTCTTCTCTGCCATCTTGTACACCTATTTAAGAGTCACCTTGTATTATTATCTGGCATCTTGTATATCTCTTTAGGAGTCACCCTGTATTCTTATCTGGCATCTTGTACTGTATTTTGCTCTGACATCCTGTACACCTCTTTATGAGTCACCTTGTATTCTTCTCTGCCATCTTGTACACCTCTTTAGGAGTCACCTTGTATTCTTATCTCGCATCTTGTATATCTCTTTAGGAGTCACCCTGTATTCTTATCTGGCATCTTGTACACCTCTGGGAGTCACCCTGTATTCTTTTCGCTTCGCTCGAAGCCCCAGGTCGCTCGACCGCCGAGGACTCTTTCAACAGACTCCATTAACCATTAACTTAGGCTTCCCGCGTGGCTGCATGACGTCACGCACTCGCCGTCCATTACCCATTAACTTAGGCTTCCCGCACAGCTGTATGACGTCACCGTCTCAGTCTCCGTAACGCAACCATCTCCGTAACGCATAACGATGAAGTCGACAAGATCATTTGGAATGATAAAACCGGTTGTTTATTTTTCCGTTATGTGTTTTCATGACAAAATGTAAAATGATTATTTAAGCTTATCTCATTCAAATTATGTCATTAAGCATAATTAACATTCCGAACTGAAAAGGGTTGCAATTCTGGCTGTGTAACATTCATTTCAAACATAGCACATTTCATACAAAGCCTAAGAGAATGAATTTTCCCTCAATTGTCTAAATATGTTGCCTAAAGGCTCGGTCACACAGAAAGCGTTCTGTCGCGGCGGGAAGCGATATCTGACCCAGGCGGTCCAGTTATATTTCCCAAAGTTGCATCAACCCTGGCACACGGAACGCGGTCTACCGTCACCCGCTAGTCTTTGTCACGACGACGAGCGATCCGGCTGTACAAATTTACAGATTGTCCGCCTTCGATTGTGATGAGTGACCAAACTGAACTATTTATTGAATCTGTGAGTAAATGCACATATTTGTTCGACAGTTCCCACGAACATTACAAAAATCTTTTAAAGAAGGCTGAAGGATGGAATCGTGCAATTCCTCGAAACATTCTCGCGACATACGAAAATACTTGAAAAATCTATCGTCATGTGCCTCCAGTTCGATACATAAGCGGTGGTATTCTCCTAAAAAATGCTCTCTCTTCTTATTAATGTCTTGCACCTAACATTGTCTTTTCTTCTTTGTGTTTTACAAAGCAAATAGAAGAAGGAGTTGTTCTTCGTCCGAGCTCATACTTAATGATAATATTGTTACGTGCCACCCCCTAGTGGCACTTCCGTTAACTGGATTACGGTGGGTAGAAAGCACAACACCAATTATTCCTTTAAAGAAACGTATTAGCTTTATTGCGGGCCAGAAAGATACACCACACAAATAGCAAATACAAGCAATTAGTATCTCACTCTAGTTTCCTCTCGTAGGGAACACTTGCTTTTCACTTGTCAAGAAGCCACAGAAGTTAATCCCTCCTAATGAGACCGGTGGCCTCGATAGAACTACCTGCAACACTTCCTTGAATACGCAAGCTACCGTTATTTACGATAGCCGGTCACTCACCACTACACTCTGCTTCGCTGTCCGCTGGCTAGGGAAACAGCCCCCGGTGCTTTCGCAATTCACCACACTAACCTCTGCTGCACTGGAAAACACACTCGCTCAAGACACAGTTTCTCCATAGGCTTCACACTCCTTCACCCACAACTGTCGCTCAAGGTAAAAGCTCGCACTAGCTCGAAAAACACTGACTACCCCGCTTGCCAGGTCGCTCTTATATAGCAGGCTGGTGACTCAATAAATGCTTCTAGACCCGTCCAGGATTCACGGCTTCTCGAGATTTCCATCACTGGCTGGGTCACGAATATTCTGGACCGTCCCTTTTGTCCTAGTAGCCCTGTTGCGTAAAGCGTACGTAATACACTGAGGCAGAGCGCAGCCCGGGGGAAGCTGTGACTCATGCGGCGAGGCGACGATACAAACTCAGAGCCGTAACAATATCAAACAATACTAATATGAAAACACATTACATATTCTCCAGAAGGAAGGGACCTGACTGGACCGCTCACATAAGGTATCGCATACTATGTGAAGTCCCCATATCGCAGACGACCGCTGGATCGCTTCCCGCCGCGACAGACCGCTTTCTGTGTGGCCGAGCCTTTAGTAATTTATGCTTTTTCTACTGTAATTAAAAATAGTATTATAATGCCAGTAGATTCGTATAACAAACGTGTGAATGCGGACAACAGCCGTGCGGATGCGGACAACAGTTGTGCTGATGCGGGGCGGATGCGTATGACCGTCGTACGGATGCGGGGCGGATGCGTATGACCGTCGTACGGATGCGGGGCGGATGCGGATAACAGTCGTGCGGAAGTGGGGCGGTTAACAATTGTGCGGATGCGGGGCGGATGCGGATGACAGTTGTCCGGATGCGGGGCGGATGCGGATAACAATTGTGTGGATGCGGGGCGGATGCGGATGACAGTTGTCCGGATGCGGGGCGGATGCGGATAACAGTTGTGAGGATGCGGGGCAGATGCGGATAACAATTGTGTGGATGCGGGGCGGATGCGGATAACAGTTGTGCGGATGCGGGGCAGATGCGGATAACAATTGTGTGGATGTGTGGTGGATGCGGATAACAGTCGTGCGGATGCGGGGCAGATGCGGATAACAATTGTGTGGATGTGTGGTGGATGCGGATAACAGTCGTGCGGATGCGGATAACAGTTGTGAGGATGCGGGGCAGATGCGGATAACAATTGTGTGGATGCGGGGCGGATGCGGATAACAGTTGTGCGGATGCGGGGCAGATGCGGATAACAATTGTGTGGATGTGTGGTGGATGCGGATAACAGTCGTGCGGTTGCGGGGCAGATGCGGATAACAATTGTGTGGATGTGTGGTGGATGCGGATAACAGTTGTGCGGTTGCGGGGTAGATGCGGATAACAATTGTGTGGATGCGGGGCGGATGCGGACAACAGTTGTGCGGTTGCGGGGTAGATGCGGATAACAATTGTGTGGATGCGGGGCGGATGCGGACAACAGTTGTGAGGATGCGGGGCAGATGCGGATAACAATTGTGTGGATGTGTGGTGGATACGGATAACAGTCGTGCGGATGCGGGGCAGATGCGGATAACAATTGTGTGGATGTGTGGTGGATGCGGATAACAGTCGTGCGGATGCGGATAACAGTTGTGCGGTTGCGGGGAGGATGCAGATGACAGTCGTGCGGATGCGGATAACAGTTGTGTGGATGCGGATAACAGTCGTGCGGATGCGGATAACAATTGTGTGGATGCGGGGCGGATGCGGGGCAGATGCGGATAACAATTGTGTGGATGTGTGGTGGATGCGGATAACAGTCGTGCGGATGCGGATAACAGTTGTGCGGTTGCGGGGAGGATGCAGATGACAGTCGTGCGGATGCGGATAACAGTTGTGTGGATGCGGATAACAGTCGTGCGGATGCGGGGTGGATGCGGATAACAGTTGTGCGGATGCGGGGTGGATGACAGTTGTGCGGATGCGGGGTGGATGACAGTCGTGCGGAAGCGGGGCGGATGCGGATAACAGTCGTGCGGATGCGGGGTGGATGACAGTTGTGCGGATGCGGGGTGGATGACAGTCGTGCGGAAGCGGGGCGGATGTGGATAACAGTTGTGCGTATGCGGGGCGGATGCGGATAACAGTCGTGCGGATGTGGCGCGGATGCGGATGACAGTCGTGCGGAAGTGGGGCGGATGCGGATAACGTCTTGTTTATCCACACAGGGCTCTACTGATGACCAACAAGTCCTAAGCCCAGTATGAAGAGGGGATTTACTAAACGACATAATACACAAGCTTTCCCCAATGACTCAGGTCTTCTTAAGCAGGCGTGGCTTGTGTCTGGCTCCAAGGGAACTAATAAGCTTTCAAAAGTCGACTTTATCTGTGGTGACGACAGAGGAAGGTATGCGTATTGATTACAGTACAACACGGAGCCGGTGTTATCAGGTGTCGCAAGTCTAGACCCGGAGGAAGGTGTAATTAGTTCAAAGAGTCAACAGTCTGGAGGAGCAACATTCATATCCATCAACAGCACAAGAATTCATGTTAACACACTCTTTCTGTGGTTAACAGCCGTGAGGGTGGTTGGCAGCAGCTCGCCATTCTTCCCGTCTCTCTGTCTTCCTCTTCAGTTCACAGTATGAGCCACAACTCATAACTTCCAGTATTTGACTCTTGACTCCAGTCTGGATCTTCCTCTATAATACTTGCCGTCTACTGTTCCCTCGATTATAAGCATAAGTAGTCCATTGTGTCGCAGTAAGTGGCCCACGAGGTGATTCCGTCTTCTTTTTAAATACACACATCAAAAAAAGTTTTGCATCACCTCGGTTCCAAGAGTTCCGGAACCGTTAAATACAAAGGGAATAGAGATCAACACAAACAACATTTCAGCTCGTTTTATTGCTCATGAGACCCACACATTGCATGTTGTACCATCATACAGCTAGACTTTCAGCATTTGTGGTCCAGATTGCAGTACACACCACTACCTCTAATACCCAGTAGCACGTCCTCTTGCATTGATGCATGCCTGTATTCGCCGTGGCATACTATCCACAAGTTCATCAAGACACTGTTGGTCCAAATTGTCCCACTCCTCAACGACAATTCGGCGTAAATCTCTCAGAGTGGTTGGTGGGTCAAGACGTCCATAAACAGCCCTTTTCAACATATCCCAGGCATGTTCGATAGGGTTCATGTCTGGCGAACATGCTGGCCACTGTAGTCGAGCGATGTCGTTATCTTGAAGGAACGCATTCACAAGATGTGCACGATGAGGTCGAGAATTGTCGTCCATGAAGACAAATGCCTCTCCAATATTCTGCCGATATGGTTGCACTATGGGTCGGAGGATGTCATTCAGGTATCGTAAAGCCGTTTCGGAGCCTTCCATGACCACCAGTGGCGTACGTCGGCCCCACATAATGCCACCCCAAAACATCAGGGAACCACCACCTTGCTGCACTCGCTGGACAGTGTGTCTAAGACGTTCAGCCTGACCGGGGTGCCTCCAAACACGTCTCCGACGATTGTCTGGTTGAAGGCATATGCGACACTCATCGGTGAAGAGAACGTGATGCCAATTCCGTGGGGTCCATTCAGCATGTTGTTGGGCCCATCTGTACCGCGCTGCATGGTGTCGGGGTTGCAAAGCTGGACCTCGCCATGGACGTCGGGAGTGAAGTTGCGCATCATGCAGCCTATTGCGCACAGTTTGAGTTGAAACACGACGTCCTGTGGCTGAACGAAACGCATTATTCAACATGGTGGCATTGCTGTCAGGGTTCCTCCGAGCGGCAATCCGTAAGTAGCGGTCATCCACTACAGTAGTAGCCCTTGGGCGGCCTGAGCGAGGCCTGTCATCGACAGTTCCTGTATCTCTGTACCTCCTCCATGTCCGAACAACATCGCTTTGGTTCACTCTGAGACGCCTGGAAACTTCCCTTGTTGAGAGCCCTTCTTGACACAAAGTAACAATGCGGACGCGATCGAACTGCGGTATTGACCTTCTAGGCATGGTAGAACTACAGACAACATGAGCAGCGTACCTTCGTCCTGGTGGAATGACTGGAACTGATCGGCTGTCGTACCCCCTCCGTCTAATATGCCCTGCTCATGCATGGTTGTTTACATCTTTGAGCAGTTTTAGTGACATCTATGAACAGTCAAAGGGACTGTATCTTGGATACAATATACACAGTCAACGTCTATATGCCGGAGATCTGGGAACCGAGGTGATGCAAAACTTTTTTTGATGTGTGTATTTAAGGAAGCATCTTCTCTCTCCCACTCTTCTAAAGACTTCCTCATTTGTGACGTTTCCTTTTTCAGCTGATTTTCATAACCCTACTATGGGCAACGTGCGCGCACCTCTAGCGGTTGCTGAGTGTATTGTGGACTTCATATCGGCATGTTTGTACGAAATCACAGCTAAAGAATTGCAAAAAATATGGATAATGCTGAATAAATGAGAAGTTGTACGCTATGTTGTGTTATTGGGTACTCAAATAGGTAAAGCACAACCACCGGCATAGTTCTTTATTCATTTCCGACCATGGGCGCCCATAGGATTTTTTCCAGGGGGGGGGCCAAGTAAATATTTTCGTTTCATTGCCTACCTGTGCCCCCCCACACACACACAAAAAAAAGTTTCATTTCTTACTTACTTCGTCTTCGTGATATTCATTATTTAACTACTCTGAAACCATTGGCTCCTTTGTGGCAAGTTTGGGAGGAATGTTTTCTTTGAGTTTTTGTCCGTTAACGTTCGCTTTTCTTCGTGATTCAACGTCGTAATGTTCAGTTCTTAAAAACAGGAAAAAACTAGTGGTATCGACAACAATAAAAATCAAGTACCGTAGTTCATTAAAATGGTATCGTTAATCCAGTTCGCCAACTTTCTAAATAACTGGATATATTTTCACATGATCCCAAATCACTAAGTTAAACTGTGGAAATATCCCAACATCTGAATCAGACAATTATTTAAATAGCACTGTTTCCAAATACGGTAGGCTACGGTATCCAGTTTGTACTGGCCATTACAGCAGATTGTCACGTCTTTCCTCTTCTAAACAACCAATCGGAAATACTTTGCATTGTTCTTACTAGAATCATGAAACACTTGTAGTTTACGAACTGATAAACTTGAGCCTATGGTTTTAGAAAAAATTAGTTTTGTCAATAAAAAATATTTCGCCTGATTATTAATAACCACTAAATAAAATGGATAAAAACCACTATATCACTTACTTCTTACTACCATTATTCGCATTCTCGACTGAAACAAGAGGAATTGTGATACAGGAATGGTGATATGAACATAAACAAACCACTTCTTTCAATGTGTAATTGAGCCTTATGCTCAAGCTTTTCTCTGTTTATGAAAATAATATACGATAAAATAAAACTAACAGATATCGTACAATTCCGTTGAGTTTTATAAAATAACAAGTGATATATTTCGCCGTATTATTGTACCTGTGACGTAAAAAATATACTGTCTAACCAATCTAATACAAATACTTTTTTTGAGTTTTTAAATTTATGTGTGTTAAGGCTACCCTTGAAGAGGGGAAAATTAACCTTTTATATTCAATAACTGGCATTGTTGTAAATGTAAACATGTTTAAACGTCATCCCTTGTACTTGACTGTGAGTGAAATTCTGGTTTATGTTATAACGTGTCATTAGGCGAGTGTGTATATGTAATGTTATTTCAGAGTACTGATAGCGTAGTTTTGAGATGAGTGCCCCGGAACATGAAACATGATACGTACGTGGTATTTCCCTGAAGGTAGTGTTGAAAATATCATAGGCCTACTAGGGATGGCTGCTGTCAGCGTCGGCAATCAAATTTCGAATATTTAGGTAACCAGTCGTCACCGTGGAGCTTAAATTGAGGTACTCAACTACACAGATTGGCTTAAAAATCAAATGACTACATTCTGTCCTTTCTTACAATGCATGCCACGATGGATTTACATTGCTGCCCCCGACTTGGAATATGCAGATTTATTAAAGTTGTAACCTTCCCAGGTCACAAGGGATCGAACCCTCACTTTCGGGACTGCGATTTTCATAATCGTCCACATATTTTTATTTGATGCCTTTTTGTGTTTTATAATTATGTAATGAAGTATATAATATTATGTGATTTATTTCCGATTAATTTGTTTAGGTTTTAAGGGATTGTAATTGGCAGGATCTGAGTCTAGTTGTATGTGATTATTTTAACATTGGAATAATCTTCAGTCAGAGAGTCTGGAATTGTGTGGAAGAACCAGGAAGTAGGCTCGTTGTCGCCTGGGTTTTTCTCTCCCAAGCTCAAGTGCATGATGACTCATGCAGGTAGGAGGCTTGGCAACCCTGTGCTAGGGGTGTGTGTAGGGTATTTTGAAGACCAAGAAGGCACTCCTTATATGGTAATGTCTTGTTTTGATTGGCTGGACCCGTGAGGGAAGCCAGGTAGGCCAGTGATTTGTGGAGAGGAGATGAATGTTATTAGGACTTGACGAAGCTGTGAGGGCGACTCATTCTTAGGACTCCGTGGGGAGTAGTACTCTTTCTTTGGACCGCGTGTAGGGCGGTGTACTTATCCTTTGGACTCCGTGTGGAGTGGTTCGTATTCTTGGTAAGACTCCGTGAGGGAGTGGACCTTGTATTTTGGACTTGTGTATTTTTGGTGGAGAAGGAAGGTATTTCAGACGATCACAAGTTGGTGTTCGATGTGCAATTACTGAGTTGCTGGCTATACATTCTCAAGGGAATTATGAGCCTAGTTTCAAACAATTAGTCTAGATTGTTTGTCTCGAATCGCATGAAGTATTGTAAACTAACGTCTGTTTACCGAAATTCTGAGAACATAGCGGTAAATTGTTATACGACAAATACTGGTAAAATATGCTATGTATTAGTAAACTCAGGAGCGAACTAGATGCGATAATCCAACACACGGATTTAAAGCATCTTTGTATAATCAGATCCACGAAACTAGATAAATCGTTGGATGCTGACCATCAAAGTAAGAATGTACATAATATTCATTGTTGAAAGGCTTGCGTGTGAAATATATAGTAATTGTGCTGCGAGTAAGTAGGAGTGATTCTCTGGGAGCAACTAACCCTCGAATCAGTAGAGATAAGTCGTCACAGCTGAAGTCAACGCCTGTAAGTACCAGTCATCATTATTTCCGAGGGTCATCAATATGTCATAAGTGTGCCTGTGTGAATATGATAGGGAGTTTTAGATAGTCTGTATGACGAGGATCGTGCGAAGTGTATTTCATGTCTGATATCAGAATATATTGTACATTTTACCAAATCTATAGTGCTTTCATTTATGAGGTAACCAGTGTAGTTAAGAGTGAATGTTTATTGCTGTTACTCATACCGTACAGGTGTTTAACCCTCACGCAACCAGTGAAGCCGAGCAGTTACAAAGTTTCCATAACATATGAGGCTCTTTTCTTCGCCTGAGTGTGTATTTAACTATGAGTAGCATATACTATAAATATGCGTTTGCTAAAATTACAAATTTAAAAAAATAATACAAAGAATGTAGATTAAATTTTAACAGATATCATACACAGCCAATGTGCAAAAACAATTATTTAAATACCGGTAACAAGTTTGGAATTTCCTCATTGGTACAATTTCGCATTCAAGTCAGATCAACAGCAAGAACACCAAGGTGACTAAGGCGATCCTTTCATTTATGTCCTTAAATAATCAACAATGCCAAAGTATATTCTCTTGTCGAGGGCTTAAACTTAATCAACTTCACGTTTAATGACCAAGCAGTTTTGTACAGTTTTCCAGAATTTTTCCGTCCCTAAAACCTGCCGCCTTAGCAGTTGCAAGTTTGTCCCCCCGTCAATACGGGTCTGAATAAATTATCCAATATTGTAAGCACGACCTTACAGGACCAGTGTTTTACTAGTCAGCATAGAAAAGCTTATTTTAGGAGTCAAGAAACGCTATCGATGTTGCAATGTCTAAAAATATCTCCAGAACGTGCTTTTCTTATCGACACTGCCGACGTGAGGGGGCAAAAGTAGTAGCCACTCAAGATAGTGATAGGGAAACATACAGTGTTTAACATTAGGCATAACCGTATTGAAATTTGGAGCTTACCTAGATATTAGGCCCCTTTAAACATCAATTATCATCATCATCATCATCCATTGGTGACAGAATGCTTGGCATCATTAGAACCATATTTTTATTTAACAATTGTAAATACATAATACGTCAGCAACATTACAGAATTTTGTTATTGTAACGGTTGACAATTTGTAACTTCCATTTATGAAATAAACTGGTGTGACAATGAACAATCTTGTTTCAACATTCTCGGAAATCCAGGCCCCCTAAGGGCGCCCACGATATTAACCCATGCATGAGTACCAAATGGCCGAACAGACCCACTTAAAGCTTGAATATTCTAAGAACAATTCTTAGTCAGCACCCACAAACTGAGAGTAATCAACATGCAAAATTTCAGTTCCATAGCCCTTGTGGTTACAAAGATACGATGATTAACGAGTGATTTGGATTATATGTAATAAGATGAGATTGCATTACTTACCTTTAAATTAAATATAAATACATTCGTAGACGAAGTACACAAAATTAACAAATAATACTGTCGGCACACAGAGACAGTCTAGGCGGCCGTTCATAGTGAACACAATACACACGAATGGAATGTAGGCTACGCGCATATAAATTACAATATTCCTTTGTAATATTACTCAAGTGTCTAATTTAAAGCGAAAGCACACCAGAACTATTGCATAACTGACATAATATGTAGGATGATTTTAACCTTCCTTTGGGTGCTACTGATCTTATCTCATATTCGTCAACATATTCGTCAACTACCTTACAGAAGTTGCGTCTTTCCACATGACATTCAAATCCATATCGGCCAGTTTGTCAATGACCCTTCTACACATTTGCTGTTGTTGCAAAAGTGATATGCGAGGCAGATTGCGCCTGATCGAGCACCATTAAGTAATAGACTATGTAGAGAACGAATGAGTGTTTCACTAATTGAAGCAAAACTATTCTTCAGCAAATATTGTAATTTTTAAAATTCAGATTTCTGAGGTGTGCCAGACAGGCTTAATGCGCCCACTGCCACTATACAGTATTTAATGTTTGGCCTGTCACAATGTTAAATATCTGAAGTATTTATATTTAGTACAAATTAATTAGAATACTGTGAGCACTTTTGCAAAAAAAAAAAAGTTAGTTAGTTCTCAGTCTGATTTTCATATCGTTTTATTTTTCAAGAATCCAGGGGGGGGGCATGGCCCCCCCCTGCCCCCCCCCCGTATGGGCGCCCATGTTTCCGACTGGAAAAACGGAAGCAGAAAGACTACGCAAGTAGATTCAAGCAGGGTATGTCTACCCCTTTGTCATTCCCGTTTTCAACGGGGCGGGGATGAGATGCTATGTGGCAGATGGTCTTTACAGTCGGATGCCCTTCTTGACACTAACCTCATGAGAGGAGTTAATAAGAAATAAAATGAATGAAGATGAATGAAACTGTGCAAGGATGCGGAAGGTACCGTCCCAGCATTTGCCTGGAGTTGAAAACCACGGGAAACCATTTCAAGGACGGCCGACAGTGGGGTTCGAACCCACGTCTACCGAGTTCGCAGAGATCTTGCCCCAGGCCTAGCGCTGCGCGTTAGCAAACATAGCTACCGCGTTTGGGTAAAATATAACATTCAAACAACTTTAGTTACAAATCACACACCTGGAATGTTTTATCATTTTAAATGATCCAGTCAACTTCGTCGTTACGTTACGGCAACGTCACGAAATGTACCGAGAATGCACTGAGGTGTGTGACGTCATAGTACGATGTTGCAGCCGAGTACCAAGAAGGCAGTGCGAGAACAGAGTTTCAAGAAGGCAGTGCGAGAACAATCTAGTAGGCAGTGAAGAAACAAACTAGAATCTTGAAACTCTGTTCTCGCACTGCCTTCTTGGTATAAAATAAATAATAATATCGTATGGCCTCGTGTGCCTGGTGCAAGCTTTGCTATTTGACACCCAGAGGGTAGCTTGCATGTCGAATTTCGTAGTTCCTTGACTATGAAAGTCAAGGAGGTTAGATGTTAGATATCTAATCTCCTTGAACACAATAGCGTTTTCTAGTAGAGAAATGAGGAACTTTGTGCTGGCGAAAACTCCCGAGATTAATTTTGCCATTATGAACTCGGCCTACTGAATTCAAATGGGTTCTTTGACATGCCAACATCGTATGACATGCGTATCGTATTTTTGCCGCCTTTCAAAAATCACTTACCACGGTCAGGGGCGAACCTGCAATCTTGGGGTTAGTAGACCGACACGCTATCCACTCACCCACCGTGGCAAGCCTTCTTGGTACTCGGCTGCTAGCATTTAAAATGATATAAAGTCCAGTCATTCAGACTGACTGTCTATTTTTTATTTATTTTTTCAGTCTAGACGACTCACCAAGGGAACTAACACCATACTCAAGAATTTGCAGTGCATTGGTTTGCTAGCGATCTGGTCATCCTCAGAATCAGGCATGTGTACCTATAATCTTTCCTAAAGAATACAGGCAGAGGAATATTGACCGTTTCAAAAGGGCTTCGACAGAGGTGAAAGAATAGCACGTGAAAATATCAAGTTCTTAAAATTACAGCCTTGTTCTAGCACATCGCATTCTACAGTACTCAACAAAAATTCAATCACACATTTACAGATCCTTTCTGTTTCTGTCTTGTTTTATACATCTATCATGTAGCGCAAGGGTTAATTAATACTTTGTATGCCATCTTTTGTGAGAGAGAACTTAGGAACTGTATGTTTTAATTCTTTCCTTAGATAAAGCTCATCTACACGTTTATATTTTATTGTTTTTTGAAGCATTGTAATGCTAGGTATCCCCAAGTTTGTGGCAAACTAGTCTTAGAAACTGAACATTCATTTTTGACAAAATGAAGTACACTTGCAATGTGCTTTCAGGATCCCCCTTCTCCAGCAGGGCAAGGGCTACATTTCGTTTCGAATCACCCTATTGAAATTAATTCAAAAGAAAGCCTGTGTTACGATTAGGCCTACTTAAATGAAAACAGTATGGAGAAACCAAACAATAGAATATTACTTATTATGCTGGTTGAGCAAGCTTGTAGGTTTATGTGACCGTTAATCTCGCGGTCATGAGACACGGGACCTCCTTTTTACGTGGAAACCGAACCACAGGACATGGCATTTCGGTTCGAAAATCTCACATGTATTGACCGGGAATCGAACCCGGTCTACCTTAGTGAGAGGCAAACAGCTTGACTGCTGTGCTACCACGCCCCCTTATATTGTGGTTGTGTCACGGATGTTTGCCGTATCACTTCTGAGATGACTGCAATATCATCTCTCTTTATTTCTCCCCCAGGGGCTCACATCTAGTGGGACGTGGATTGGCAACCACGGGGCCCCAGTTGAGTCCAACATTGCTTCCACTTACTTGTGCCGGGCTCCTTTCTGTCTTCTTTCCTGTCGACCTCACTTGGTCAACTCTTGTTCTCTTCCAAGGTAAGTAGACTAGACTATAAGGTAGGACACTCCGGTGCCTCTCGCTCCCATTGGCTGATATGCTGTGACGCAGCTCGGATGTAGCAGGCGCATGCCAGCTGATATTTACAATGCATTCTTACGGGAAACACAGTCATAATTCGCTTCTCTTTTCCGCTCGTGGTATTCAATCACAATAATGGCAATATGCGCATTATAAAGAGAAAGGTATAAACAATATATTGCAGTGGTTTGTAATGCGAAATATACTTCATAAACACACACAAAAAATACGTTAGATTAACTACGCTACCGCACCTTAGTATCAGCTGAGCTTACAAGAAGCCTCACAAAACACAAAAAAAGACGTGCAAAGGATGGAAATACGAAATTTAGCAATAGCGATAAGCTACATAATCATGCTTTAGTGATCCTGCGGTGTAGCCAAGTGCGTTATATTGCTCACTACGACCGCGATGGGAAGCTGCAGTAAGTCGGGAGTTCAGAGGTTCGAATCCCGGCGCTGACAGCGGCTTTCCACACTCTCTCCAGTCAAATGTCGAGATAGTAGCCTACCTTGTTTCAAGTTCCGGAGCACTTACCCCATTTCCGTCCCTAATAATTACGGTCACACACACATTACAACAGTCACCTTAAAAGCACGGATTACAAATTGAAGACAAGTACACGGAGCTGATGATCAAGATGTCCCAGTCCCAACAACATATATTATTAATGTAACATTGGTATGAAAATTATCAGTTTATAAACACTTACCTTTTATGCGACTTGAGTTTTAGATGACGAAACGACCCAGAGTTTGTTCTTTATTGCTGCATATTTCTCCAGTAATTTGATCTTGATATGCCTATTCAGGTGACGGATTCTGATAAAAGTCCTTGTCCTCACGTATAAACGAATTATCTTCTCATACACTTCCGAGAAAATTGATTTTATTAAGGTGTTCAGGTAGGTCATTACATTTTTATACATATATAGTTCGTCCATGAAAAGAACCGAACAAAACTTCAAATTCAATCATTTTATGGAGCCACTCATGTGTTGAACGAGTAAGTCCCCCCCTTTGAAATGATGGATATCCAATCATCCCTGCTCTCGTCTGTTACACACAAATTTTCCCCCTTCACACTTAAACTCTCATCAATGAACCTACTCTTGAATGCCACATGACCCGGAAAAGTACTTAAGTGCATCTAGCGAAACGTCATCTTCACTGGAGAAGTATTACCGATGCAACTGGTAGCAAGTTTTAATTTTCAGCTTCTGCCGAGCACGTTAGATAACTCAATACCAAGATAAGTAGACTATAACTCAGATGCTCACAATATTACAAAGACATTTTTATCGGTCTAGCAATAAAGCGGCACACGTAGCCGGGTGACTAACAGCCGAGTGATTACATTAATGCAGCTGCTATATTGCTAGATAATATAATTAATGTTATAGGTTGAAAGTCCCTTTTAACTGCTGCTTTTAGAGACGCCGGGGTGCCGGAATTTTGCCTCTAAGGGGATCGTTATCGTGCCAGTAAATCTGTTAACACGGCTCCCTCGCATTTGCTTACCCTCAAATGTCAGCCGACTGCACCACGATTTGATCCAGCAACCTTGGGCATAGCAGGCGAGAACGTTACCGCTGAGCCACGCAGCCAGCCTATATATTACTACACCGATAAGAAAGACCCTATAGTTTCGTAAGCGTGAGAGTCCTTTTGTAACTGTACCACAACTTCCTGCTAGGGTGTGCTTGATCCTAGAAAATGTTAAGAACTGAGAACTACGATATGTAACCTATTTAAAAGATGTGCATTTGTATGATCTATGCATATTATGAGAGTCCAGAATACTCTCACGTTTCAAGTTAATTGCACGATACAATGCCAAAGAATTTAACTGTCCAATGCAATTAGCTTATTGATTATTTAGCATTTTATTATATTCCTTATTTAAAACTACAGTACTTTTCAAGAAGTAGTAAATCAGTTGGGTGCAGCCCAAAATATTCATTTGAGGAGTTTGGACATCGTGACCATTTAGCCCCGTGCACTTGGGTGTGTGTTAAATTTGTCTGGTAACCTGTGTTATTGTGGTGTCTTTGTGTAGTTGTAAATCAGATGAGGATTGAGAAGAAGGCAGCCGTGGCCTAAGTTAGGAACCAACCCGGCAGTGGCAACCCATGGAAAACCACTTCCAGGCCGGCTGAGGTGGGAATCGAACCCACATCTTCTCAGATTTGCCTCACGAGGCTGAGTGTACCCGGACAGCCACGAATACTAACCGCTACACTACGTGGTGGTCACACAGTAGTCTGACTTGGGACTCCGATAACCGTTTAGCACTTGGTTCAATGTTGTTTACCTCACTGATTAATTTTCAACATTACCATTTTGGAGTTCTGTTTATTAGTTTCACGTAAACGTGAATCTTGGGATTATGAGCAACAGGACCTGCTTTTTTTTACGTGGAATCCGAACCACAGGACATGGCATTTCACTTCGAAAAACTCACATGCATTGACCGGGTTATTTTATCAGTCTCCTGACAGGAGGGTAGCAAGTTTAATGGTACAGACTGTAGTGATACGCCCTTTATAGGGTATTAGTTGACTGCAGAAGGGCATGCGAGGACTACCACATGCATATTTCTCTTCAAAAGCGTCCCTTTTTGTTGCTAGAGACAGCTGAGAACTGTTTGTTATACATGGTCGCCACGACAGTACCCAACCGATGACGTCACGCAGCAGCCTATGCTCTGGCAAGCCGAAGCGCGGAGCCCGGAGTGGCTCCCCCTGGTTCTCTTCCGACCCCGACGGTATTAGGGTATCCTAGGTCTAGGGAGTCTCTTCCTTTCCCGCCTTAATTGGCCCTTGTCTCATCTTTTCTGATACCCTCCTTCTGCGAGGGGTCAGCCTTCTTTTTCTTTTCATGTTATCTCCTGCCTTCTGCTCAAAGCCCTCAAGGAGGCAGGGTGTATGTGGCCCCTCCACTTCTGGTGCACTCTGGATATTGCTACAACCTCAGGGGCTCATGGCTGCTGAGTTCGGGAGCTGGCGACCCCGAGGAATTCCTGAGCTCCGTCCGTTTTTCTCCCCCCTTTTTCCATTACCTCTGGGGCGGACCCTCTCCTCTTTCATTTTCCTATCTGCCTTTCATGGCTATCCTTCCTTCCAAGTCCCTCAATCCGCATTCTTCAAGGGTTGAGGACATTTCTTTTCCTCCTGTCCTTTATTTGCCTTATTCTACTTTTTTTTTTCATTTCTTCTTCTAGTGTATAAGTTAGTAGTTAGTTTTAGTTAGCCTATAGCTTATTTTTCATTATCATCTTCACAATCACCCAAACCATTAGGAGCCGATAACCTAGATGTTAGGCCCCATAAAATAACAACTATCACCATCATCATCTCTTTATTTCCTTCACATGATTGACATGTCCACTCAAGCATACGTTTTCATATGTTGCTATTGTTGAGAGAGGAAATCTTGTGCCCTTTATTGGAAAAAAAGGCACATTCGATGCTAAGATCCATTTTCTGCCTGTCTTTCTATAACGCTTCTAGGTCCACAATTCATTTGCAGAGCAAGCGCTGTGAAGCGCCACTAGTACTTAACCAGCGGGCATGCACGGTGCCTTATAGGCAATGTATTAAAGATAGAGATATGCTGTCGTGGAATTTTCTATAGTACGTTTTATGCGGAACAATTCTTACAATCATAGTATATACCGTAGGCCTAAATATTTTTAACGGCTTACCCAGTGTAAAAAGATGGTATATTGGCTTTCACGGCCGGTGAATTATTACTCAGCAATTCTTCTAGGTTTGTGCCGTGTCTTGTGTGGGGTTTCGCCTAGGACACCAAGCTGGCTCATCGGCGGGCTCTTGGTGTCCCCGCCCGGACCCCCACAGGAGTGACGAACTGCGCGCCACCTCCCTTTATAATAGGTGCAACTGCACCACTTGACTGCGAGAACTAAAAGCTCAAGCAGCCTTAACCTCCCTATGAAGGCTTCTAAAAAGATGGTATATTGGCTTTCACGGCCGGTGAATTATTACTCAGCAATTCTTCTAGGTTTGTGCCGTGTCTTGTGTGGGGTTTCGCCTAGGACACCAAGCTGGCTCATCGGCGGGCTCTTGGTGTCCCCGCCCGGACCCCCACAGGAGTGACGAACTGCGCGCCACCTCCCTTTATAATAGGTGCAACTGCACCACTTGACTGCGAGAACTAAAAGCTCAAGCAGCCTTAACCTCCCTATGAAGGCTTCCAAAAAGATGGTATATTGGCTTTCACGGCCGGTGAATTAAAACTCAGCAATTCTTCTAGGTTTGTGCCGTGTCTTGTGTGGGGTTTCGCCTAGGACACCAAGCTGGCTCATCGGCGGGCTCTTGGTGTCCCCGCCCGGACCCCCACAGGAGTGACGAACTGCGCGCCACCTCCCTTTATAATAGGTGCAACTGCACCACTTGACTGCGAGAACTAAAAGCTCAAGCAGCCTTAACCTCCCTATGAAGGCTTCCAAAAAGATGGTATATTGGCTTTCACGGCCGGTGAATTAAAACTCAGCAATTCTTCTAGGTTTGTGCCGTGTCTTGTGTGGGGTTTCGCCTAGGACACCAAGCTGGCTCATCGGCGGGCTCTTGGTGTCCCCGCCCGGACCCCCACAGGAGTGACGAACTGCGCGCCACCTCCCTTTATAATAGGTGCAACTGCACCACTTGACTGCGAGAACTAAAAGCTCAAGCAGCCTTAACCTCCCTATGAAGGCTTCCAAAAAGATGGTATATTGGCTTTCACGGCCGGTGAATTATTACTCAGCAATTCTTCTAGGTTTGTGCCGTGTCTTGTGTGGGGTTTCGCCTAGGACACCAAGCTGGCTCATCGGCGGGCTCTTGGTGTCCCCGCCCGGACCCCCAAAGGAGTGACGAACTGCGCGCCACCTCCCTTTATAATAAGTGCAACTGCACCGGCCGTGAAAGCCAATATACCATCTTTTTGGAAGCCTTCATAGGGAGGTTAAGGCTGCTTGAGCTTTTAGTTCTCGCAGTCAAGTGGTGCAGTTGCACCTATTATAAAGGGAGGTGGCGCGCAGTTCGTCACTCCTGTGGTGGTCTGGGCGGGGACACCAAGAGCCCGCCGATGAGCCAGCTTGGTGTCCTAGGCGAAACCCCACACAAGACACGGCACAAACCTAGAAGAATTGCTGAGTAATAATTACCCAGTGTAAGCTTAAAAGGTTCACGGGCGGCAGGTTTTTGTTCGACTCGATTCACTCAAATCGTTACTGCTCGGCTTCCTTTGGTAATAAATGAATGTTTTTCTACAGAAACCTTCCTCGAGAAATGCTTTACAGAATGGTGAAAACCGCATCAAAATCCATCCAGTGGTTCTCGAGATTACCGGTTACAGCCAAGAATCGGGGACTTAGTTTTATACTAACTAGAGATATGCTCGTGATGACCAATATTAAAGAGTTACAACTTACTATTTTTGATCTACTGTAGTTTCTCTTTTAATTGTTTCAAATGGCAGAAATGTAGGTTATGTTCAGCGTGGAGCATCCGCCATTTTTGTTTTATACAATATTGGCAAAACTTAAAAACGGGTTGAGTTGACTTTACAACACCTTCTTTCTTTCAATTTTCGCCGCTTCATTACAGAGCACATTGTCGCGTCAGTTTAGTTACAAACAGAAAATTGCATTTAGTGACCAATATATCAGAAATTTGACATTTACCTGTGTATCTGGCGGCTTCGATGGCGTAGTTAATAGCATGCTGAGCTTCTATGCCCAAGATCGTGGGTTCAAACCGTGCCGAAGTCGTCGGATTCTTTAAGAGCGTTAAAATCCCTCAGTATGCCTTCCTTCGGAGGAGAAGTAAAGCCGTCGGGCCCTTGTCATAGATTTATGGCATGTAAAAGAACTTTCCACTCACTACAATTATGTGAAGCTAAATTTGTAGGTTAGATTTGATTAACGCTCTACTAAGTTCCAACGTTTGCCGTCAGGTGCCGGTTGTGGTGGCATCGGAGCTTGGTGTCGTTGACGGTAGCATCTGGTAGCAAAAGTAGGAACTACTTGAAATTGATCGTCTGCAGTCCTTACCAGAATTACAGATAACACACACGAATACAGCCATCACAATTAACACCGGTTATCAGACAGATTCTACACACATCCAAAGTACACGGGGCTACATGACCGCGTTGTCGCAGCCCCTAAACTGAGGAACCAACCAACCAACTTTATTAGCCTACATAAGCTGAAGAACGACCGAAGACATGTTCCAATAAAGATTTAGAGCATATTGAGTATTAGCAGGTGTAGAACAGTTTTAATAAGATATTTTAACAAATTACACAGGAAGAAAACTAATAATAATCTCTGGACAGAGAGACAGAGGAGAGAGAAAGTGATGTCCACAGCTGGACAGCTCGGCTTAGTTCTTGTGATAATAGCCGATGTATCATCTGCCAGAGAAGGCGGTGCGGTATTTAACCAAAATCTAAACAATTACATCAAATGGAGTCTTTACTACCCACTGGAAGTTCTTTATGAATTAAAATATTTAAAACTTCTCATCAGTGACGTTGATGGATGACGTAATGAGCACTTCCAGGATGACGTGGGAGTCTTGTGACGTCATCTTACGACTGTAGACACCGCGTCTATTCAAGAGAACTCAAATCCTCTTCGAAGACACAAGACAACGGTCCAGCTTCGAATCTTCAAAATGAAATAATAATTATTACTAGCACTACCCGTCGCGGCTTCGCCCGCGAATATTCTAGTTGTAAAGAGTACACTTAGCAAAATCTCAATCATGAATGCTATGACTGATTTATCCTTATTGGAAATATCTGTTCCCGAAGGAAACAGGATGTAAAATAGTCCGATTGAGCTATGTGCATTAACAAATTCACAAAGAAATTTGATACAATGGTCCGGCTAGCTCAAAACAGTTGCCAGCGCTTCGCCCCAGTGTACCAATGGGCTCTTGGTATGAATAATCAGACTTGATCAATTCAGCTACTGGTGCAGTGGTTAGGGGTTTGTCATTCCTTCATAGGTACCGTAAATCAGAGCGAAGTTAGTTTTCTGGGAATATCACAGACACTGTTAATTTAAGGGCCTTTAAATGTGGTTTTCGTAGGCCCTTTATAGTTGGGTGAGAAAGACCTTTCGTACCACACTCACACGTGAAAATTGCGTGAAAAATATCTAGAGTGTCCGTTGACCCCCTTAAACGCATTATACTGTATGTATTGATGAATTTTACAACTTAATTTGGTTCAGTGATAACCTTATAACTAGGGCTCGGATTAGAGCATATTTGCATATTTTTTCCCTGAATAGTACACATTGAAATAAGCTTTTCGGTGGTATTTTCACCTCTCTGGGACCAACAGAATTGAAATTTATCGAGCATATAAATGCATAAAACCGCGGTTTTCAGAATAGAAGCATATACATGCATATTCTTGTGGTTTTCGTCTAAATAGTTTGTTTTTCTTCGAATTCTCCGGGCTCTGACAATCCTTAAGGTTCGAAAACAGAAATAATTATTGAAAAGCCTATCTGGTGCGAATAATAGAACCGCAGGCTTTTAACCTTTTGTGAGGTCGTTCTCGTCATTGAAACTTTTATTGACTGATTTAAGAATATTATTCAAAACTGAAAACATAGAAAATTTCTTGTTGTACAGACCAATGCAGATCTACTTCATTGACTCGCCTAATTCTGAACATTTTGTAAATTAACTTTTAAACTGTAACTTTTATAAGAACATTTCTCTTATATATACTGTACTTGTAAAACTTGAATGCGAGTATATTGCAGTGTATCATGCATACAATTAGAAAATAAAGCTCGTATTTAAAGGTATGTTATTGGTTTTTCGTTTCACTTTCCTTTCTATAGTTTTTAACGGTGTTTTTCGAGCATATTCTTTATATTTAACCGCATACAATGGGGGTTTCGAGCATATATATCGAGCATATAATGGGTTTATAATGTTTATTCGAGCATATAATGGTTTTTCGAGCATATCTATCGAGCATAAAACACATGGTTTTCGAGCATATCGATCCGAGCCCTACTTATAACCGTCTGGAAACTTTCACAGTAATATAATAATAGGAATTGCATTGCGTCTTACAGAAATAGATGGAACTGTGAGATTCTGTTACCATGGTTACCGTGTTGCTTTCTTTCATTATTTAATTGTAAATATACATGTTTTAAGGTATTTATTTAATTGTGAAGCATTTAAAGAGTAAGTGAGTGTGTTCCGCTTACGCATTGGGTTATGCTGAACCTGTAGTTACCCCCTTAATGGGACCTTATTTTCGGTACAAAACTGGAATGGGACCTTAGCAGAATAATATAGGGAGGGATATCTGAATCTCAGCCAATGGCCATAGCTGGGTACTTTTGAATGAACGCCCGAGGGCTCCCAAAAAGTTCAATTTCATGTACATTGAAACGTGGCTAATTCGAACTTCTATAATTCGAATTTTTCTCTTGGTCCCTAGCATTTTATATACAATCAATGGTAAAAATTCGTGGTTAATTCGAATTATATTTTGGATAATTCGAAGTTTTTACGGGTAAAAAGCCGATGGAAGCCAGGCAGTTGGGTCAGGAATACCCGAAAAACGACGTTGTATCATTGGCATGCGGCCCCTACTCGATTGTATTCTGTTTTCCGTTCCTTGAATTTGTTAGATTCTTTTGTGATGGCCGAGAGACTTAATTGTAGGAAATAGGTAAAAATCTCAAACTTTTTTGAAAAACAGTAGATTTCTCTAAGACGTAACTAGATTGCTGGATTACTACTGTCGTTAAATAGGTGAATAGTACATTTTAGTTTTATTTTATCATTTGAAACTTTTGAGGTTATTCACGATACAGTCATTTTACAGTCTGTTAATCTGCTTCGTTGAACGTAAATCATTATGTGAACTTAATACATGGTAGCCTATATACACACTTTACTCTTTAAAAACCTATATAATATTATGTTTTATAAAAGTTCTTGGATGAAAACTTAACATTTGAATATTTTCTCTACCCTTTTCAAAGAACTTCCTTAATTCGAATTTTTGGATAATTCGATTTTTTTTACTGGTCCCTTGAGGTTCGAATTATCCAAGTTCCACTGTAGTTCCAATTTTGGCCACCAGATGCTACTGTCACTAAGACTAGCGGCGAACGTTGGAACGTTTTGGAGCGTTTCTAACTAGCCAAATATAACCTACAAGTTTTGCTGCACACTACCAATTGCAGTGGTAGGTTCTTTTACATGCCATAAACCTATGGCATGGGCCCACCGACTTTGCTTCCCCTCCGAAGGAAGGCATACTGATGGATTTTAACGCTTTAAAAAATCCGACGACTTCGGCCGGGTTTGAACCCACGATCTTGGGCATAGCAGTTCAACATGCTACCGACTACGCTACAGAAGCCGCATGAAATAATTATTCAATATGGAAATTTCAAGATATTTGTTGTTGTTGTTTGAGTCTTCAGTCTCTTGACTGGTTTGTTGCATCTTCCCATGCCTCCGTGTCCTGAGCTAATCGTTTCATCTATACATAGCTACCGCACATCATATCCGAGACAATCTGTTTAACATATTCTAACCTTTGTCTACCCCTACAGATCGTATCCTCGACACTTCCTTCCATAACTAAGCTTGCTATTCCTGTGTGTCTTAGTATGTGTCCTACCAACCTATCTCTCCCACTCGTCTTAATACCTCTTCATTTGTAACTATCTACCCATCTGATATTCATCATTCTCCTGTAACACCACATTTCAAATCCTTCAATTCTCCTCTTTTCTGCTGCGTCAACAGTCCAAGTTTCACTTCCATATAGCGCCAAGCTCCAGACAAAAGCTTTCAAAAATTAATTCCAAATACCTAAATCTATATTCGATATCAACAGATTCATTTTCTGTAGAAAGGCTTTGCTTGGCTGAGCCAACCAACTTATTATATCCTCTTTGCTTCGTCCATCACTGGTTATTTTGCTCCCTAGACAGAAGTCTCCTACTTTTCGCTTGCCAATGTGGCGTCAATAGGGGGTGTATGACGTCTTTCGGCTGCATTCCATCATTACCGTACAATCAGCTTGATTACTTATGGTTCAAAGATCCTGTCTAGAATAATTTACAAGAGGATTGAAAGCCAGATAGAAACGGAGTTGGGTGAAGACCAGTTTGGTTTCAGGAGAAATGTAGGATCAAGGGAAGCTGTACTAAGTCTTAGGCTGATTTTGGAAGGTAGAATAAGGAAAGATAAGAGAACGTTCATGGCATTTGTAGACTTAGAAAAGGCTTTTGATAACGATGATTGGACTAAATTGTTTGACATTTTGAAATCTATTGGAATAAAGTACAGGGATAGGAGGGTGATATTCAGTCATTCGAGCTGAAGGATATGAGAGAGAAGCTGGTATTATGAAAGGTGTAAGGCAAGGCTGCAACTTATCACCCATACTTTTCAATCTTTACATTGAACAAGCAATGAAGGACATTGGAGAAAAATTTAAAGTGGGAGTGAAGATTCAAGGAGAAATAATTTCAACTCGGAGATTTGCTGATGACATCGTCATCTTGGCCGACAAGCCTGAGGATTTGAATGAGTTTTTGAATGGTATGGATTCCATCTTACGGAAGGACTTCATGATGAAAATTAATAAATGTAAAACAAAAATACTGGAATGCAGCCGAAATAAATCAGAAACCTCTATGGAGATCAAATTGGCAGGTGAAAAGCTGAAGGAAGTAGGAGACTTCTGTTACTTAGGAAGCAGAATAACCAGTGATGGACGAAGCAAAGAGGATATAAAAAGTAGGTTGGCTCAGGCAAGGAAAGCCTTTCTACAAAAAAGGAATCTGTTGACATCGAATATAGATTTAGGTATTAGGAAGTCATTTTTGAAAGCCTTTGTCTGGAGCGTGGCGCTCTATGGAAGTGAAACTTGGACTATTGGTGCAGCAGAAAAGAGGAGAATTGAGGCATTTGAAATGTGGTGTTACAGGAGAATGATGAAGATCAGATGGGTAGATAGGGTAACAAACGAAGAGGTATTAAGGCGAGTGGGAGAGGAGAGATGTTTCTGGCGACTGCTAATGAAGAGAAGAGATAGGTTGGTAGGAGACATACTAAGGCACCCAGGAATAGCAAGCTTAGTTATGGAAGGAAGGGTCGAGGACAAGAACTGTAGGGGTAGACCAAGGTTAGAATATGTTAAACAGATTGCCTCGGATGTAGGGTGTGGTAGCTATATAGAGATGAAACGATTAGCTCAGGACAGGGAGGCATGGAGTGCTGCATCAAACCAGTCAAAAGCCTGAAGACTCAAACAACATTAAACTTCTGTTTGCAATTGTCTTGGAATTTAGGGGCTGATGACATCGCTGTTCCGCCCCTTAAAACAGCAATTGCATGTAGATTACCTCGTGTTGGAGCGGCGAGCATGCTTGGCTGTCGTAACCCTGGAGGTCCCGGCTCTGCCAAGAAATAATTCTGGTCTGAGGGGTGGAACGGGTTACACTCAGCCTCAT
The DNA here is from genome assembly GCA_946902985.2 of Meconema thalassinum. Lineage (NCBI taxonomy): Eukaryota > Metazoa > Arthropoda > Insecta > Orthoptera > Tettigoniidae > Meconema > Meconema thalassinum. The sequence continues at coordinate 126,112,301 of OX336398.1, forward strand.
GAGGCAAAACTCACCTCAGTCATCCTGAATGTGGTTTTCCGTGGTTTCCCACTTCTACTCCAGACAAATTCTGGGATGGTTCCTAACATGAGGCCACGGCCTCCTCCTTCCCAATCCTCATCTGAATTGCAAATACACACAGTAATACAGCCATCTCAATAACACAGGTTATCAGAAAATGTCCACTCACACACTCAAGTACACGGGGCTATATGACCACGATGTCACAAAGCCACTAATGAATCAACAGCTATCACAATAAGACAGCATTCCATTATTAGCTCTCCAGTAAAATTTCGTAAACTTGATTTAACACAAACATTTTGAGACAATAAATTCGATCCATAGAATCCTCTGCCCGAGGGTTGAGACCTGAAGTTCAAGGATAGCACATGTCAAGTAAATAATAATAATAATAATAATAATAATAATAATAATAATAATAATAATAATAATAATAATAATAATAATAACTCCACCTGCAGCAACTACTGGGTGGATTGAGTAGCTCAGTCGTTCCTGTTGCCGGTCCCAAGTCCGGGTAAAGGAGGAGGGTTGGCTCGAAGCCGTAAAATAATATTCAGCCCAGAACACCAAGAGGCACCAGTAAACCACAGCATAGCATCAGCTGCCGTATGAACTAACAATCCTTACGATGAGAGTGAATTTTATGGATTATCAGCGATTCACTCGCCCTGGGCTCACGCCCACCAGCTAAAATCAACCACGAACTTAGCATGATGGAAGCACAAGCAAAAAAGCAACTACCTCAGGCCAGAGCTAAGAAGAGCGAAGGCGAACCTGGTCATTCGGCTTCTGGGGGACCAGGACGTCACGCCGGGAAGGATCGGAGCTTCCCAAAACTCCTCAAACCTAAGCGAACGCAATTCATTGGTACACTAAACGTACAGACGCTGACCAAAACTGGGAAACTCAAGACACTGACGGACACCAGCGACAGATTCGGAATTCTCATACTTGCAGTACAAGAAACACGATTCCGTGATTGTGATCACTTCGACTCCGGTGGATACCGTATCTATAAGGGAAAACCAGCAACTAAGCTAAGAAATAGTAATTTACATGGGTTCGGAACAACATTCCTTGTGCACAACAGTATCCAGAACTCAGTGATAGACTTCACATCACCTTCGAATCGTCTCTCTCTACTCACAGTTAAATACGCCAATAAGGCCTATACATTGATAAACTCACATGCTCCAGTTAACAATGATCCTGACAAAAACAAAGTTGAGAAGTTCTGCTCTCAACTTGAACGGGCACTTACTAAGATTCCTCAACACCACATTAAGATCCTCCTCGGAGATTTCAATGCGCAAATTGGCAGAGAACGGGAACACAGACATATCATTGGGAATTTCTCGGCACACAAAACGACGAATGCGAATGGGCTTCGCTTAATCAACATATGTGGAATGGCCAACCTACAACTAATGTCCACACATTTCAAGAAACCACCACGAAAAATGACTACATGGAAATCTCCCATAAACCACATCGGGGAGTATCAAATAGATCATGTAGCAATAACCAGACAATTCTCTCCAGAAATCATGAACGTGAGGGTACGCAAAGGTTACGTAGAGTCCGACCATCATCTCTCGCAGATCAAAGTCCGCTTCATACCCAATCGTAAAAAGCGTCCAAATTCCAAACTCCCACGCAAAGATCCGGAATACCTTAAAGAACACGCACAGGAGTTTACACAATCATTACAGACTAACACGGAAACATGGGATGAACTTCTCAAGGCCATCCAAGAATCAACAAGAAAACTCGGCAAACCACCAAGGAAACGAAAACACAGATGGTGGAGCATAGACTGTGATAAAGCCCTAGAGTCCCGAATCCGAGCCTGGAAGACATGGAATAGCAACCGAACACCAGAACATTGGCAGAACTTTTTAGAAACGCAGAAGCAAACATCCAAAACAATCAGACGAGTTAAACGCATGTAACACCTCAAACGATTGGAAGAAATCGATAATGACTTTAAGAGGAACAACACACGAAATTTTCACAGGACATTTAGGGAAGAACTGACGAACTACAAGCCGCCCAGTCTTTGTTTTCGCCGCCCTGATGGCACACTTGAGACAAACACAAAGGCCAATTGTGATATCCTGAAACAGTTCTTCGAGGAGCTTCACAATTGTGAACCACCTGCAGAGAATCTCCAACTCCACTTTACTGCCCCAAACCAGGACTCACTACCACCAACATATGATGAGATACAAAACATCATATTACATCTCAAAAACAACAAGGCACCAGGAGAAGACGGTGTAATCGCCGAAGTGCTCAAGATTGGAGGTGAACTCTTGACTGAAAGACTACAAAACATCATTGCTAATATATGGGAGAGTGACACCATACCGGTTGATTGGAAAACTGCTTTGATTCACCCACTACACAAAAAGGGCGACAATACAGATCCGAATAATTACCGAGGCATTTCACTCCTGCCAATCGCCTACAAGGTACTCTCACGTGCCCTCCTCACCAGATTGGAGCAACAGACAGAGCACATGATCGGTGAATATCAGGCGGCATTTCGACCGCGTCGATCGTGTGCAGAACAGATCTGGAACCTCAAGATGGTACTCCAACATCGCCAGTCGAATCGCACAGTTGTCACCTTCGTAGATTTTAAGAAAGCATATGATTCAATCGACCGCGCAACTCTGTTTAATATACTTCGTGAATGTGGTGTGGACAACAAAACAACTACATTAATCCAACAGACCTTGACAGATACAACTTCTAAAGTTAAATTTATGGGTGAAGTGTCCGAACCTTTTCACATTAGAACAGGCGTAAGACAGGGTGATGGGTTGTCCCCACTCCTATTCAACCTGGTACTAGATAAGATCATCAGAACATGGGAGAAAGAAATACCTGGAATAAGTATGGGAACAAAAGAACAACGAATCAACATAAAATGCTTCGCCTTTGCTGACGACCTAGCAATAATCACCCGGACTCCAGAAGAAGCCAGACATGCCATCGAGAAGCTTCATGAGATATCAATCAGAACCGGCCTCCATATCTCTTACGAGAAAACACAGTACATGGATTCCAAGAGCACAAACCTGGTATCAATTACAACCAAATATGGCGACATCACACAAGTTAAGCACTTCAAGTACCTAGGTGAAATTATCGGGAACACTGGTAACGAAAGAATGGCTAACAAAACACCTGCAGAAAAATTACGCAAAGCTTACACAATCACTTGGAATATTTACAACAAGAAATCACTTTCCACTAAAACCAAACTCCATCACTACCACACAGTCATCCTCCCAGAGGCACTCTATTCGATTGAGACGTCATCGTTAACCATCAACATCAAATACATTGAGAAGATAGAACGACAAATACTGAGAAAAATCTTTGGACCAAAGCTTCAGGACGGTATCTGGATGAGGAAAAGCTCAGACGAACTGTATTCAGGGACTGAACGATTCGCCTCACTCGCACGTAAAAGACGCATGAAATTCTACGGACATATAGCTCGAATGGCCAACTCCCGACTGACCAAGAAAATCTTCCTCATAGTCAATGGAAACCGACAAACCAAAGTACGCTGGCTAGCAGACACCCAAAAGGACCTCACTGAAATCAATATTGACCCACTGACAACGACGCGGACTGCATATAGACAAAAAGTAAATTCGTATAAGTTTCCACCCAAGATCCCTACCGGACAGAATTTGAAACTTAAAGCTGCATGGACACAAGAAAGAAGACAGGCACATAGCGAAAGGATGAGGAAGTTTTGGGAAGATAAGAGGAACAAGAAGACCAATGTTAACTAATGGTTCTACGTGCTCCTTAGAGGGCCAAACGCATTATATATATATATATATAATAATAATAATAACAAGAAGTTCCGTGACGAACTAAAGAGCCTACTTTTCATAGTATTTAAGATTCATGCCAATGATTAATCTATATGGATCTATCTAGAATAATGACGAAATTAAGTTGGTAATATCGAAATTTCTAATTAGTTCGAAATACTGTATACCTGCCATAATGTAGCCTAATAGAGCACTACAGTTTGGCAGCCCTGGTGACTGAATATATTCTCAGTTCCATCTCTTGAGGTACAGAATACAAAATTTGGTTGGAGTCCAATGAACAGCATGGACGTTACATGCAGTTAAACATTGGATATAACTTCGCGCGTAAAATCATGTTGGCAACAATGTCATGCATGTGTTGGTCAGAATTAATCTGAAATAATATGACCTATTGTTGTGTCAATTTTGAATGAAATCCATTAGTTAGTATAGAAGTTACATGCATTTTAAAATTGGACCTACCAGCAGGCTTAGAATCATGTTGGCAGCACTGACGTATATTAGTTACTCCAAATTCATCTAGAATGCCAGGTACTATACGTGTGCAAGGTTTAGAGCTATTAGCTTGCATGCTTTCTGATATATTGATATTAGGGTAACAAAAATAGAGACAGCACATATTAACTATTGGCAGCCCCGGTTGCTCTTAAGAATACGGATAGTCATATATGTTATGATACACATAGCACATACGAAATTTGATTGAAATCCAAATGATAGTATGGAAGTTACATGTATTTAAAGTTGGACCTCTTAGCAGGCTTAGAATCATGTTGGTAGCACTGACGTATATAAGTTACTCCAAATTAATATAGAATGTCAGGTACTATACGTGTGCATAGTTTAAAACTGTCGGCTTGCATACTTTCTGATATATTGGTATTTGGATAAAATAAATTAAGAGCATTTATTAACAGTTGGCAGCCCTGGTGGTTCTTAAGAATATGCTCAGTCATATTTGGTTATGTACACATACAACATACGAAATTTGGTTGAATTCCAATTGATAGTGTAGAAGTTATAGGCATTTAAAAATTGGACCTATCAGCAGGCTTATAATCATTTTGGCTACACTGCCATGTATGGCCTCCTGGAAATTAAATTGCAATATTATTATCTATACGTGTACCAATTTTGAAATAGCTCCCATTGATACCTTCCAAGATATCCAACATGGAGCTCAAATTTCAATTGCGATTTTTCAGCAGTTGGTAGCACTGACATCATTTTCAAATATGGCCGTGAGATATTCAGGTATAGATCTATATTCCTACCAAATTTTGTTTCGATTGCTCCAGCCGTTTAGGAGTTGATAGGGGGGGGGGACACACACACACAGCCAGCCAGCCAGACAGACAGACAGACAGACACACATTTGCCCGATCTCATAAGACTACTTCTTCCTCATTTTTGCAAAATGTGAAAAGTAGGCTAAAAATTATAACATGTGTCCCATTTGTATTGCATACCGAGATACAGATGCTGTAATGTAACCAGGGCAGTTGTCGATTCGTGTGTTGGCACACCGGTTGCTACGGGTACGTTTCTTGGCCACCAAGGTCCCCGGACCTTACCCCTTTGGATTTTTGTCTGTGGGGATGGTTGAAAGGCGAAGTATACAAGGAAAAATTTAACACAAGAGTCGAGTTGGTCTTTCGGATTATGCCTAGAGCAGCCCTCGTCAAAGAACGCCAAGACGCCCTCCGAAGAGCTACACGGGGTGTTATCAAGAGAAGTGCCAAATACATTGAAGTTGGTGGTGGAAGGTTTGAAAATCAACTTAGAGCGTCCTCATTTGCCTTGACTTTACATTTATTTGGGTTAAATACTACCAGCTGTATCTCGGTACGCAATACAAATATGACACATGTTGTTCATCTATACTATCACCTCCTAAAATATTTACTATTCCTCCTGAAACATCCTTTATAATAAGATCCTCAGTCTTTTCTTACACACCTATATGTTTGGGGGAAGGCTCTTAGACTGCGGCAGGTAGAGAGTTCCAGTTATCAATGGCACGGGTTTACAAAATAATATTTACCATAATTTGTACGCTGTGGTCGGCCCTTAACTTTGAAAGGATAATCACTCCTACTCATAATAGTGGGCTTTTCCATACGTTTGCTAAGCTCACCCCAAGCTGGTTGATTTGTCTTCGTGTTGTACATAGCGCAGAGTCTAGATTTCATCCTCCTAGCCTCAAGTAATTCCCACCCAAGTTTCTTTATGAAACTGCTCCTGAGATTAAAGTCACTGAGCACAAATCCAGCGCCCTTTCTTAGCACCATTTCCAACTTATTGATGAGCCCTGCTTGATATGGATTTCAAACCACCGAGGCGTATTCCAGAATACAGTTGGTGTTACAAGTAACAAATATCCTAATTCTATAGCAAAGGTAGGCTACTACTTATTTTCAATACCCTCATTACAAAGCGCAGAGATTTGTAAGCTTTAGAAACTACATATCCTACATGACTACTCCATTTTATATCATCACTTACGAGAACTCCCAAATCTTCTTCTATAAGTATTTCCGAGCCAATGTTATATTGAAAATCTTGCCTTCGCCCTTTCCCTATTTTTATCAGACTACATTTTCGTGTATGTATTTTCATTTTATTTGCAATCGCCCACTTATAGACCAGGTTCACGTCATCTTGAAGTACTGCGTGAGTCTTGGGAGTTCTATTTTGATAAATACATTAATAGTCAACTGTCGCTAAGTCATGCTGTCGACGCCACTAGGTCTACTGTACTCATGCAGGTATACTAACTAGGGTTAAATGTTGCTGGGCAAATATTGCAGATAAATTTTAATTAATGTTACTGTATTATTCTTCGTTCCTTTAAAATACGTGACTCCTGCATAGCGCTATAAATCTTGTGTTTATTTCATAATGGTTGACAGCCAGGGGCGTATATATAATTATTTTCGGGGGGGGGGGCTGACTATCCTGGAAAATTGTAGTATTCTCAGGGGATTGTCACCGCAAAATACCCAGAAATACCAACCAATACCTTAGAGAATAAGAGTTAAATGTAAAATTCTAAGTTTATATAGCGGCAAAACCAAAAAAAGTTGTAAAATACAACTCAACATACAAATTAAAGTTTATACTTAATGAATTTTCTATTATGGTCTATGGAGTATGGATGGCAAATATCTACTGTAAATGCATCTTTTTTGTTTGTTTTATAAATTAATTATTTATTTCTCAAAAGTACCGTACTGTGGAATTCTCAGTTTTGCATTACAAGGCTCCAGCCCAGTTCCAGCCCTCAGAGCAGAGTTAAAATTGCTTGGCTGAGCCGGGAATCGAATTCAGACCTCCGTGGCGGCAGCCAAGAATCCTAGCCACTACACCACGAGGTAGTTTAAAATTCCAATCTCAATATTGTTTATAACTTAGCCAATAAGTTAAGATTAGGGTACAACTAAATTTACAATTATTTTATGCTCTTACCAAAGCGACACTTTCTTGATATTTATTGGCTTTTTCAGGGGAGGGGGGGGGGGGAGGGCTGGAGCCCACACAGCCCCCCCCCCCAGATATACACCCCTGTTGACAGGGTATTAACTGGAATTAACTGAATCCATATTGTAATTCCCATAGCGGCTTCGGTGGCGAAGTTGGTAACATGTTGAGCTTCTATGCCCAAGATCGCGGGTTCAAACCCGGCCGAAGACGTCGGAATTTTTAAGAGTGTTCATAATCCCTCAGTATGCCTTCCTTCGGAGGGGAAGTAAAGCCGGCGGTACCATGTCATAGATTTATCGCATGATAAATAACCTTCCACCAATTACACACTAGTGTGAAGCTAAATTATAGGTTAGTTTGATAACGCTTTATTAGTTCCAACGTTCGCCACTAGGTGGTGACTGCGATGGCATTTAGTAGCCACGTCCGCAGCTAGGTGTCGTGGACGGTAGCATTTGGTGGCAAAAGTAGGAACTACTTGAAAAAATTAATCGTCTGCAGTCCTTCTACCTGAATCACAGATAACACACACTAATACAGCCATCACAATTAACACCGGTTATCAGACAGATTCTACACACACACAAAGTACACGGGGCTACATGACCGCGTTGTCGCAGCCCCTAAACTAAGGAACCAACCAACCAACCAACCTTTAATTCCCATGTCACACCTAAAGAACGCAATTCAACTGCATTTTCTCCCCAACTTCGAGTATGTCTGGGGAACAAAATAGCATTCGATATATTCGAGTAAAAGAATTTGGAATTATAGAAAAAACATGATATATAAATTGTGTAGAACTTCGCCGGGAAATTAAAATTACTTCGAGATATCGAAAATCGACTTACAGAAGTTCGATTGTATGTATAAAATGCGTAGACATTATCCATTATGAGGATGGTAGATCTATTATCCGTGTTGACTGAATATTAATCTATAATTATAAGATCCGCCTTGTCATACACTAGAAGGTAGTTAACTAATTAAAATATACGTAGAGGAAAGTCGCCATATATGGGGAGGTAGTATTTCGTCATTTAGTAGATGCTGTAACCTTGCGGTAATGCGGTGAATACGTTAAATTGTTGTCCATGTGCTGTGTGGGTAACGCACGAAGTTGCCGCTAGCTGCGCATCATAGCCATTTTGTTATTGAAGTTTGTCGTTCTAAATCGTTGTGAAATATTTCTCAGTTTTCTAAATTCGTACGAATTGACAAGAAAAGGTAAGTGAATTAATTTTTCTAAATGTGTCTGAATATACAGTCAGGGGGTTGGGTCCAACTTACTATTGTAGTATTTTGTCTTAGTCTATGAATTTCTTGGAAGTAAAAAGTTAAAGCATGGACACTGAGATAGCCTAATACGGGGAGTTCACTGTCCCCTAATATGGGGAACCCCATATTACGTTCTATTGAATGTAATGGAATAGTTCAGCTCTTACTAAGTGGCATATCACTTTTTTTTAAGGCCGGGAAGGAAGAAATGGGTTGGTGAGCTGTTTGGTCGTGCGTATATGAAGGCAGCAACTGTTGAAAATGTAGGAGGGTTCCGTAAATCTGGGCTTTATCCGTGCAATAAGAACATCTTCCAGGACCATGATTTTCCGAACCTCTCAGTAGTGGTACACCATGGAAATCTAGATCTTCTGCTCCAAACAAAAGTGGTGACATTTCACCAGAGGCCTCAACATCTGCTGGGGGTAAGGCAGTCCACTAGTTCGAGCTGTTGACATCCTTCCAATCCCAAATTGGCTAACAGGGGAAATAGATTGGGTGCAGGAGCAGCAGAGTTAATAAACAAATAGTTCTCCCTGAGTGTTCATGCCTTCCCTCGTGCCCCACACTCGCCCTGAAGAGGCGACAGACAGATGTAAACAGTTGGCAGCGGACTCACATTAATTCAAAACAGAGTGCTGGGCTTACGCATTGTGTGTAGAATCAGAGACAAGTTGTTTTGTTTTGAAGTTCGGCAACAGGAAACTAGGACTGTTAGTAACTTACAATTCATTTGTGTATTTTTTTACTATTAAATGTTCTTGATTTTAATACATTAATGCTTTAATTAGAAGGGTATATTATGCAGTGTATCTATTATAAATAAAAACCTTGAGGTTTCTCACCTCCCCATATTACGAACCCCGGTTGCCTAATATGGGGAAAGTGCAATTTTAAAGTTAACAATAATATCAGAGGGTATTACGACATCAAATGTGCCCATATTTGTAATATAGGCCTACATAGTATGTCCCCGGAGTACATTGGTGATGAAACCAAAATTATTCCGTTCCTTCTCATGACTAATGTGAGCCCTATAAAAAAACTCCCCTTATTTGGCGACTTTCCTCTACATGTTTCGTTATTACATTGATAACTTTTTCAGCGTGAGAAAATCTTAGAAAACTATATCAACAAAGAACCAAAAAGAAAATGGTTATCCCTACAGAAATTCATTAATTTAAAATAATAGAATGGACACAAAAAGGAATAATAAAAACATAATTCTTCTCTTCTTTCAAATAGTCTAACCCATTTGGAGGGTACGATGAATCAACTCTGGCTATTGTCCATTGTATCCAATTTCCTTTGTTCTCAAATTTCCTACATCTTTCTCGAGTGTCGATCTTTCTCCTCTTGAGTCCACTTTCTGCGAATTGTATTTTTCCCCCTTTTTTTGAATAGCTTCTCTGATGAGTGATCTGTTTGCTATTGTGTCTGTCTGAATTCTGGCGTTTGTCAAATCTTTGTCAATTTCAATGAACCATGTGGGTTTGGATTTGTAACTAGTTAGTAAGTTGAAGATCTGTTTAGTTAGTCTACTATTTTCCATTCTATAAATGCGCTCAAAAACTGTACTCTACGGCAATCTTCTCTTTCTCATTACATCAGTTAATTTTTCACATTTCAAAATATAACTCTCTATTTGGTCGTAACTTATATTCTGCGTTATTAATTCGTTTAGCTCCCAGTATTTTTCTCAGGATTCGTCTTTCAGTCTTCTCTATTTTGTCTAAATCACCAAATCTTGTTAATTTAAGTGTTTCTGTCGCATACAGAGTTTCAGGTCTGACCACTGTTTGATAGTGCCTTAATTTAGTGTTCCAGTATAAGTTTATTTAAGATTATATATATCTTTTGTCATATGAAAACACCTTTGTAATTTATGCATGCGCGTTTCTATTGCTGTCTTATCCTGTGAGTTCTTCATTATCCACTCTCCTAGGTATTTAAAGGAATTTGTTTTACATACTGAACTGTCATGAATTGTGGTACTTTTCGGGGCATCAGTGATGTTTGTCATGAACTTAGTTTCTTCAAATGATATTTGTAGTCCGACATTGGCCGCCTGTTCTGGCAACTCTCTAATTTGTTCTAGGGCAGTATCCAGTGACTCAGTAAGTAGGCTAACGCAATGTCATCCGCAAAAGCTAAACAATCTACAGTGATTTTATTTTAAATAAACAAGGTTAATTGGTTTATAAATTTATGTTTTTATTATTCCTTTTTGTGTCCATTCAATTATTTTAAAACAATGAATTTCTATAATGATATCCATTTTCCTTTTGGTTCTTTGTTGATATAGTTTTCTAAGATTTTCTCACGCTGAAGAAGTTACCAATGTAATAACTAGGGCACAGATGTTGATGACATGTCATCTTTTTACTGAGCTGTCTAAAACAATGCTGAAGTACATAGAAACTCCGGACGGGCCACCCCGTCTTCAAATAGGCTATGTCATTTTTATTTTGCATCTTTGCATTTTTTGTTGCTATTTTTCCATTTTAAGAGCATTTGTTAAGTTTGGTAGATTCTTTTGGTCTTATTTTAGAGAAATCGGCCGTTTGAGGTCATTTTTTCCCCCAATTTAGTCATGTCACAGCTTTATATGAGGGAGTTACGTCTCTCAGAGTTAAGAAAAAGCTAGTAGCAGATAAAAGATAATTTAAAATATTGAAATATTGATTCCATTTCCTTAATCAACCGGGTGGAAAATAGTCTTAGCAACAATCGTGGCGAAATTGCTGCGTGAATTGCACCAAAACTGAAAAAAGTGCTGGACAAAAATACCGGATATAAAACATTATGCAAAATCTCAGACATTATTTCTGGTGAAAACTACTGCATGGATGGGATTGGGGAGGATTTATCAGCAAACGACCTTCCGCACTTCAAGTAAACTCCGATCACCGCTGCTTTTCGAGATATAACAACTTGTTGGCCTATAACCGCATATCATTTACAGTACATTTGAAACATCAGAATTACATTCGTAGTGCACTGCAACTTTTGTTAAGGGCTAGAAATCTATTTTGATTGACTTTTCAGTTTGAGCTTAAGATGTTATTCTTGAAATATTGGTGAGTTTATTATTATAAAGATAATTTTATCCATGTTATACTGTATTTTTCAAAATTTTAGGTCATTTATTACAGTAATTTTTGAAAATTCTAAGTGCATTTTTTAAACTTTTTTACGGCATCAATGGTTGGTTGGTTCTTAAGTTTAGGGGCTGCGACAACGCGGTCATGTAGTCCCGTGTACTTTGGGTGTGTGTAGAATCTGTCTGATAACCGGTGTTAATTGTGATGACTGTATTAGTGTGTGTTATCTGTTTTTTAATTTAAGTACAGACTGCAACTTAAATTTTTTCAAATAGTTCCTACTTTTGCCGCCAAGCGCCACCGTCAACGACTACTAGGCCAAGTTCAGAACTTAGCTACTGGACGCCACCGCAGTCGGCTCTTGGCAACGAACGTAGAAACCTAGGAGCGTTGTTTACATTCTTAACCTATCCAATTTAGCTTCACACAGGTGTAATTAGTGGAAGGTTCTGTAACATGCCATAAATCTATGACATGGGACCGCCGAAGGAAGGCATAGTGAGGGATTTTTAACGCTCTTAAAAATCCGGCTGCTTCGGCCGGGTTTGAACCCGCCATCTTGGGCATAGAAGCTCAGCATGCTACCGACTACGCCACCGAAGCCGCCTTACTGCATCAACATCCGGGCCCGAGTAATAACAAAGCATGTACTTAGTAGTAGTCTAGTTATTGTTGTTTTAAGGGGCGGAACTACGAGGACATCTGCCCCAGACGTATAGTTTAATTAGTAAACTACCTTCCAGTGTTTGACAAAGCGGAACATATAATTATAGATTACTGTAATTGTAGTCTATGTATAAAAGGAAGCGTCTGGTCGTAGGTTAAACAAAAAAGACAAGCAAATCACTACAAAATGAAGGTGTGATGCTAACAATCTTTACTTGTCTGTGACGAAAGATTGATGGTGCCTAAATTAGCAATGTTGTTAGTATAAAGTACAGGAAGTGTGGAGAAGGCTGCCGTGCTGGTCGGCACATGAGTCTTGTTGCTATATTATAATAATGCCTACACAAGACACCGCCCACTGCTTGAATTATAAAGCACCCATCCATCTTTGTCCAAGTAAAATATTCTTTAACTGCGGTTTTCCTGTCTTGTGTCTTGCCATTATTAAACGCCTATGTGCATGCGCGAGGCAGACGTCTTTTGTTTGGGAACTCCCTGGAAGCGACGCACGTGAGGAGTTACTTGTGTATTGTACACCACGTTACATTCCGGGTAGTGGAACTGGTTACGTGTACCAACTCATGTACTCAGGATTAACTTGAAATGAACCCGTGTGTGTACAGTAGTAGTAGCGACGGCTGACGCATCCCCGGCAATCGACAAAAAAAATCGGCATACCCCTTACAAGTGTTTCTAGCCCAACAGCGCAGCGTGGGGGTGGATTTTATGAGGATAAACGGGAGTTGGCTCTTAACGTTCAGAGAGCTATTGACGAAATGGTTCGTCACTAAGCGCGCGCCCTTTTAGTGTCACATTTCAGCTGTTTGAGGCAATGCTATTTGAAAGTAGACTTTGGTGGTAGTCCATACAACCAGCGGCTTCGGTGGCGTAGTTGGTAGCATGCTGAGCTTCTATGCCCAGGATCACGGGTTCAAACCCGGCCGAAGTCATCGGATTTTTTATGAACGTTAAAAATCCCTCAGTATGTCTTCCATCGGAGGGGAAGTAAAGCCGGCGGTCCTATGTAGTAGATTTACGGCATGTTAAAGAACCTTCCACTAATTATACCTGTGTGAAGCTAAATTAATATACGGTAGGTTAAACATTTGACTAACGTTCTTAGGTTCCTACATTCGTCGTCAGGAGCCGACTGCGGTGGCATCTGGTAACTAATTTCTGAACTAGTTGGTCGTTGACGGTGGCGTTTGGAGGCAAAAGTAGGAACTACTTGAAAATTGATCGTCTGCAGTCCTTACTTGAATTAAAACAGATACACACACTAATACAGTCATCATAATTAACACCGGTTATCAGACAGATTCTACACACACCCAAAGTACACGGGGCTAAATGACCGCGGTTGTCGCAGCCCCTAAACTGAGGAACCAACCAACAAGTCCATACAACCATTTGCTTAGCATTTTTAATCTCTATGGTGATGCGAATTACGCTATTCATTTCTTCAAAGAGATGGGAGATGGAAAAGTTAGACTTATGTTCGACTTCTGTGATTTGTAATGGCTGACCAACAGACCTTCTCGTAGTAGAGTAGTGGCGATTCTAAACATTTCCCGTTTCCAAGAGGGGCATAGGGGATAATTATATCCCCCCTAAAAGTCTGATTTGTCGCCCTTGGTAAAAGACCGTTTAGTCAGTATTCAACCTACTTATTAATTTCCTCCCTTCCTTCCTCCCTCCCTTACTTCCTTCCTCCCTCCCACACTGCCTTCCTTCCTCCCTCCCTTCCTTCCTTCCTCCCTCCCACCCCTTCCTTCCTCCCTCCCACCCTTCGTTCCTCCCTCCCACACTGCCTTCCTCCCTCACTCCCACCCGTCCTTCCTCCCTCCCGCCCTTCGTTCCTCCCTCCCACACTGCCTTCCTCCCTCACTCCCACCCGTCCTTCCTCCCTCCCTCCCTCCCGCCCGTCCTTTCTCCCTCCCTCCCACACTGCCTTCCTCCCTCACTCCCACCCGTACTCCCTCCCACCCGTCCTTTCTCCCTCCCTCCCACCCGTCCTTTCTCACTCCCTCCCACACTGCCTTCCTCCCTCTCTCTCTCACTGCCTTCCTCCCTGCTTTCCTTCCTACCATCTTCCCTCCAGGCCTTCCCTCCTCCCTCCCTCCCTTCCTTTATCTCTTCTTTCTTTCCTTCCTTTGAGTTATCCATTTTTACATTTTCAATAAATAACGATTTCCGTGAGCCGGGGTCGAAATGAAAATAATCTCGGTATGTTTGTTGCATTATAACATAAACATGGCCACGTGAAGGATCGCGGTAACCAAGAAGGGAAACTTTCAAACTTGACAGAGCGGAAGTGGTTCGTATAAATAAACAGCTGCTCTCAATAGCGGCGACCTCAAGGAGAGTCATCACAAATAGGGTGTTCTAGAGACCATTCCATCATCCAGCTGTGTAGATGACAACTTAAATAGTTACCGCGATATATTCAAGCACAACCGACGCGACGGGTCACTTTGGTTCTACGGTATACTATTGTAACTAAAGTTATCACTAGAGGCGCTGCGGTCGCCTAAAATGGCGTGGTTGATAGGCCAGGAAGAATGCTGTGCGTTGCGCAACAAATAGGAGATTGATATTTAAATGCTATATAGTCTGCCAACACAATTGTAACTAAATTGAGATGGGTGTTGATCCCTAACCCTGAAAGAAATTATGTGATACTAGCAGGTACCCGCGGCTTCGCTCGCGTCATAGTCGTGTCATATTGTTATTCAATGAAAGGCAGGTTTAACCCTGTTAACACCCATTAAGAACCTGAATATCCAAAAATCCCTCCTTAGTGGACGTTTTCGACACACAACAAACAAATTCCCAAAATATCATTCTTCTAACTTTATTAGTTTGGGTTGGTCGATGAGAGTGAACATCCAAAAAGCCTTCCTTAGTGGACGTTTTTCTTCCAGAATCTCACCCCTCCCCATGGGCCCCTTAAATTGGATTTATGAAAAAACGGTCAAACACCTATTTACTTATTTTTTATGCTGATTTTTTCCCGCTGAGTTTCAAACTCCTCGCCTATGTTGTTTAAGAGATACACGCTCCGTTAGGAATCCTTCAACCCCCACTTTTCACCCCTTTCACCTCATAATGTACACCACATCGAAAAACCCTCAGACACGTGTCTTCTTATTTTTAAAGCCGAGTATCACATCCCCCAATGAAACCAATCGGGAGATATTGCTATTCAATGAAATGCAGGTCTACCCCCTTAACACCCCTTTATAACCTGAATATCCAAAAATCCTTTCTTATTGGGCGTTTGCGGCCCTTGAGGAAGCTGCATACCAAATTGCATTCCAATCCGTTCGGTGGTTTCTGAGATTTGGTGATGAATGAACGAGTCAGTGAGTGAGTGAGTGAGTGGTATTTGACAAATATACAGTAGATTAATAAATACACTTGGATGACCAGTTTCGATCGTCAAGTGATCATCATCAGATCCTTCTCACTCAGGCTATTACTGAATGTCTGAAAAACCTGACAACTAAAATAGTGCACTTATGTATTTCCTTCTTTATCGAACCTATTCGGATGGATACATTCACCAAGATTTTTTAAATTTATCCGACCTTTTCATCTTCACATACTTGGTTTCCAGATCGTGTTTGATTGGTTCTTCAGTTTAGGGGCTGTGTGGTCATGTAGCCCCGTGAACTTTGGCTGTGTGTAGAAACTGTCTGATAACTGGTGTTAATTGTGATGGCTGTATTAGTGTGTGATATCTGTAATTCAGGTAATAATAATAATATCGTATGGCCTCGGGTGCCAGGTGCAAGCTTTGTCATTTGGCGCCCAAAGGGAAGCTTGCATTTTGAATTTTGTTTATCCTTGGAGCGCTATGAAAGTCAAGGCGGTTAGATATCTAGAGCGCTTTCTAGTTGAGAATGGAGGAACTTTCTGTTGGTGGAAAATCCCGAGATTAATTTTCCCATTATAAACACGGCCTACTGAATTCAAATGGGTTCTTTAACATGCCAACAACGTATGACTTGCGTGTCGTGATTTTTGTCGCCTTTCTAAAAACACTTAACATGGCCAGAAAAGAAAACGTGCACGCTTGGGGTTGGTTATTTATTTAGCGTGTGGTACAAAACACATCACAATACATATTATAATATAAAGATAATTAAAACAGCATTGAAAAGAATAACTAGGCTATATATAAGGCTTAACTGAGATAAGGGTAACGGCTTCGGTGGCGTAGTTGGTAGCATGCTGAGCTTCTATGCCCAGGATAGCGGGTTCAAACCCTGCCGAAGCCGTCGGATTTTTTAAGAGCGTTAAAAGTCCCTCAGTATGCCTTCCTTCGGAGGGGAAGTAAAGCCGGCGGTCCCATGTCATAGATTTATGGCATGTTAAAAAACCTGCCACTAATTACACCTGTGTGAAGCTAAATTGGATAGGTTAAGAGTGTAAACAACGCTCTTAGGTTTCTACGTTCGTTGCCAAGAGCCGACTGCGGTGGCGTCTAGTAGCTAAGTTCTGAACTTGGCCTAATAGTCGTTGACGGTGGCGCTTGGCGGCAAAAGTAGGAACTATTTGAAAAATTCTAAGTTCCAGTACTTAAATTAAAAAACAGATAACACACACTAATACAGTCATCACAATTAACAGCGGTTACCAGACAGATTCTACACACACCCAAAGAACACGGGTTACATGACCGCATTGTCGCAGCCCCTAAACTTAAGAACCAACCAACCAACCAACCAACCTCAGATAAGGGTCACAATGTCAGATTTACATCCTTTATGTAGTTGATGCATTTTTGTGAAGCCATCAGGAACTCAACTGAAGCCCCAGATAAGGCTGATTTAGTGGACAATCTTGTGTGATATGCTGAATAGTTTGTCTTTCAGCACCGCAGGTACATTTCGGAGATGGAATTTTCCTCACCCGTGAAGAGAGTCCGGGCATCTGCCACAATTTGTTCTTATTCTATTTAGGGTGGACCAAATTTTTCTAGGAAGCTCAAAACTTGAAGGCTTGGTTGTAATGCATGGCATAGTTTGTGGTTCCGGTGAGGCAGAGATCGACCAGAACTGCTTCCAACGGGCAGTCACATTGAACTCACTTTCAACGAGCCTTTGTGCAGTAGTCAGAGGGTGGCGAGAGGGAAGTATGTTCCTACTGATATCAGGAAACTCATGGTGCGAGGGAAGATGAGGATTTTTGCAGATGGCGCTGTACACCTTCATAAGTCCATGTTCTTGTCTGATACTTGGAGGTGGAATGTGACTTAGCACTGGCAGCCAATATGTCCCCGAGATGATGCGCATAGATGATGGGGTTGGTGGTCCGACAAGATAACCACTCACCCACCATAGCAAGCTGTAATTCAGGTAAGGACTGCAGACGATCAATTTCAAGTAGTTCCTAGTTTTGCTACCAAATGATACCGTCAACGATACCTAGCCGTGAACTTGGCTAGTAGATGCCACCGCAACTGGCACCTGGCGAAGAACGTTGGAAATTTTTAATAGATCGTTAATCAAAACAAACCTACAAATTTATCACACAATTGTAGTTTGTGTAATGTTCTTTTACATGTCATAAATCTATGACATGGGACCGCCGACTTTACTTCCCCTCCGAAGTAAGGCATACTGAGGGATTTTTAACGCCCTTAAAAATCCGACGACTTCGGCCGGGTTTGAACCCGCGACCTTGGGCATAGAGGCTCAGCATGCTACCAACTACGCCACCGAAGCCACCCAGATCATGTTTGTTCTAGAGTTGGTTTACACATGGTGGCCACTACTCCTGGAAAACCTGGAAATCCTGGAAAACTCCTGGATTTTATTAGGTCTGGAAAACTCCTGGAAAATTACGAAAAATTTGAAAACTCCTGGAAAATAGCCACTGTTAATTAATTATAAAAATCTTTCCACCTTAAATCATACTCACGCTGCGGTTTTCGGTGAGCACTCGATCGTTAACGAAAGAAATCTCCTCAAGCTACCTCTTTTTTGTGTGGGAGAACACGCGATAGTATTTTTGTAAAACATATTGAGTATAGGCAACTTCACCGCAATAAAATTGCAGGCAGCATTCTTTTCTTTTTTAAGCGGATATTTGAGTCACAAAGACTTTTTTAAAACAATTAAATCCTTTGTGTGTAGGCTTGCGTATCAATAACGCAATCCTAAACCAAACACAACTGCTTTATTTTGGTCTTGAAATAGGCAACCGATAAATACCCCCCACCCCACCCCCCCACCCCCACCCCCCGGGGACTCGCGATTATTTTTAAGTCTGGAAAAATGAGAATTACTCCTGGAAAATTCCTGGAAAACTTCTGGAAAATCGTTGACCGATTTGAGTGGCCACCATGTTACAGTCGGTCAACACGAGCCTACCCAAGTAGATTGGACAGGGAGTAGGAATTAATTTCCTTGTGTCTAAAATAACTATATGAACTTATACACAGTTCTCACTTCAATTATCGACGGACGAAACAAAGAGGGTATAAAAAGTATGTTGGCTCAGACAAGGAAAGTATTTCTACAGAAGAGAAATCTGTTGACATCAAATATAGATTTAGGAATTAGAAAGTCATTTTGAAAGCCTTTGTCTCGAGTGAAACTTGGAGAATTGAAGCGTTTGAAATGTGGTGAAAATCAAATGGGTAGATAGGGTTACACATGAAGAGGTATTAGAAAAAGGAAGGAAGCTTTTAGTTCTAAGTGGCCGTTAATCATGCGATCATGAGCCACAAACCTCCTTTTTACGTGGAATCCGAACCACAGGACATGGCATTTCACTTGCAAAATCTCACATGCATTGACCGCGAATCGAACCCGGTCCACCTTGGTGAGAGGTCGACAGCTTGACCGCTGCGCCACCACGCCCCCAAAGAGGTATTATGACGAGTAGGCGAGTAAAGATGTTTCTGCCGACTGCGAAGAGATAGGTTGGTAGGACACATACTGACACCCAGGAATAGCACACTTATACTAAAGCCATCATTACTTCCGACTTGACGTTTCAGTGTTACCCTAGAGTTATCTAGCGGTCAGAAGGAAAATCACTTTAACTAGACAATCTCAGGCAGCCATTCAAATCGATATATCACGACAAATTGAGTTTCGTTCGCGATGTTGCGATTTAGCGAACGAAACTCTAGCCTAGCACTGAAACGTCAAGTCGGAAGTAATGATGGCTTTACTATAGTTATGGAAGGAAGGGTCGAGGACAAGAACTGTAGGGGTAGACCAAGGTTAGCCTATTACTAGTGTTGTTATTCTTTCCCATAAGGCCTGCTATGGACCACGCGCCAATTTCAATACTTCACTCTTCGTTGCTTTTTCTTCCGTTCTTCCCAATTGGCCTATTTCTTCATTTGGGGCGGACTTCGGTGGCGTAGTTGGTAGTATGATGAGCTTCTATGGCCAAGGTCGCGGTTTCACACCCGTCCGAAGTCGTCAGATTCCCTCAGTATGCCTTCCTTCGGAGGGGAAGTAAGTCGGCGGGCCCATGTCATAGATTTATGGCATGTAAAAGAACCTTCCACTAACTTGAATTGTGTGAGGCTAAAATTTGTAGATTAGATTTTATAAGGCTACAATAGATCCAACGTTTGTCACCGGATGCTGGTTGCGATGGCATCTAGTAGCCAAGTCCAGAGCTAGGTTTCGTGGACGGTAGCATTTGGTAGCAAAAGTAGGAACTACTACGGAACTTGAAATTGATCTTCTGCAGTCCTTACTTGAAATAGGTTACAGATAACACACACTAATACAGCCATCACAATTAACACCGATTATCAGACAAATTCTACACACACCCCCAAGTACACGGGGCTACACGACCACGTTGTCACAGCCCCTAAACTGAGAAACCAACCAGACTATCCTGCTTATTTCTGTCCTCAGACCACTTTTCCCCAGGTTTCCTTTCCACTCTTCCCTGGAATCCTTTCATACTTAACACCTTCTCTCTGTTCACAGAGTCTTCTTCTCTTATATTATTTGTTTCTAAATCCTACTTTTACGGTTCAGCTGGTGGCGGCGCGCACTTTCATACTTTTACCAAACATGTTCAATAATGCGTACTTACAGTGCTCATAGCCGATGCTGAAAATGTGTCTAGGCATGACCAACAATCACAGTAATCACAATACTCACTAAACGTGCAACAATAACGTCTAAGCTTTGCAGATACACGTCCAGATGAATGACAAAACATGTGTGAACTAAAGATATGAGTCAGCGGAGCGGGGTATTGAGAGGTCCACTCGCTCCGCACCTGGCCAGCCTAATGACGCCATAGTTTGCCGCGATTACCGCCGCACAAAGATAATGACCCTGTATTCTTTATTTCTAAATCTTTCTTTACCTCTTGAATCCAGCTAGTCGTTGACCAATTCTCCCAAACGTACTTGAATATTCTTTTTGTTGAACTGGAATCATCCATTCTGTAAATATGTCCCAAAAATATCAATCTCCTTTTTCTTATCGTTTCCGTTATGCTTCTTTCTACAGTCCTGTATATTTCATCATTAGACCTTAATTTCCATACCTCTTTTGTTTTCACTGGGTCTAAGATTTTTCTCATAATTCTCCTATCTGGTACTTCAAGTTTGTCTAATTTATAATTGAATACCGGGTCATTATCTATGTGCGCCCCGATAAACACGGCAAGATAAGCCGCCTTTGACTGGCGCAGATCGTGGGCGTGCGTACACGGTTCAGCCGGTGGTGGCGCGCACTTTTACACTTTTGCCAAACATGTTCAATAATGTGTACTTACAGTGCTCATAGCCGATGCTGAAAATGTCCTCCCTCTCTTGTAACACACACCTGACATCTTCTGATGAAAGAATGTCTGTCAACTCTTTTATTATTTACGGAGCCTGTTTTCTTGAATCGTTTAGCGAGCCTCCTAATTGTACTGGCATTAGGTATAGGTCTTCCTGGAAACTACATTCGAAATTTTCGTCTTGTTTCAGAACATAATGATGATGATAATTGTTGTTTTAAGGGGCCTAACATCGAGGTTATCGGCCCCTTGTTTCAGAACAAGACTTTGCACTTTTGATATACGAATTATGGATATACACACATCCGCACAATGTGAATTGGTGTCTAGGCATGACCAACAATCACAGTAATCGCAATACTCACTAAACGTACAACACTAACGTGTAAGCTTTGCAGATACACGTTCATATGAATGACAAAACACTTGTGGACTAACGATATGAGTCAGCGCAGCGCGCCACCATCGGCTGAATCGTGTACGCGCACCCGCGATTTGCGCCAGTCAATGCCGGCTTCGCTTGCCGTGTTTATTGGGGCGCACATAGATAATGACTCTGTACTAGGCAATCACTGGCATATAGCCATTCTTGTACAGTGAGTCCGGGAATGTTCTCCGCAGCGCCTACATGCGTCTGCGAGAGCTAGCTACAGCAGTTACGTTGGTAACACGGCTGCCGCTTGCATCGTCTCTACTTAGTATAAAACAAAGTCCCCGATTCTTGGATGTTACAGGTAAACTCGAGAACCACTGGATGGATTTTGATGCGGTTTTCACCATTCTGTAAAGGATATATCGAGTATGATCTCTGTAGAAAATAATTTATTTATGATCAAAGGAAGCCGAGCAGTAAAGATTTTAGTGGAAAAGTCGATTTAAAAAAACCCTGGCGTCCGAGCGCTTTGTAAGCTTACGCTGGGCAAGCCGTTAAAAATATCTAAATACTATGAGTGTAAGAATTTTTCAGTATGAAACGTTCTACAAAAAAGTCCGCGAGAGCATATGTCTATCTTCCATACATCGCCCACTAAAAGTGTTTTTACGTTTTAATTTCTTCCAACCATGTCCATTCAACTACTGCGGCGAGAGTTTACAAGCTAGCTAAGAGCGAGTCTATCATCCTTGTAACAAATAAACAGTAAACTTTGTACTCACCACAGCCATTCATAACAGATGCTGGAACCATTCACAGTACCGGCACATCACTCTTTTTCCGTAATCAGTTTGTTTTAATTCATGAACCACTGCAACTTTATAAGGGAACAACTGTAGCTTGTCTCTTACAGCTTTATGTGCTGTCGAGTTAGAGATTCCTGTTTGTTGAGCTAATTTTCGTGTTGATTTACTTGGACTACGCAGCATTATATCGGAGATTTCATCAAGTTTTTCGCCTGTTAAAAGCTTAGGCCTGCCTGTTCCCGGTACATCGTGAACTGAGCCAGTCACACGAAATTTACTTACCAAATCCCGAACGGTATCACGGTTTGGACACTTTGAATTACGAAACCGCGCCTGAAATCTTATTTTTTCATTTTCTGGAAACCGATCGCCTTCGCGAAAAACGTATTCCACCAAAAAAAAAAAAAAACACTCTCTCTTCAGTAGTAAACATTACCGCCTATATTACCCTTTCACGAATTGATTGCCGGCGGTTTAGATGGGAACTATTCCTTGTTTACTTGTGTCACACGTCAGCCTGCTTCGTTGACAGGTACAGTTGCGCGAGTAGGATATGACTCAGCTCCAATAGTCTCAGTTATAGTTTGACTGTCCGGGGTGACATGAGCTCCTGTGACGCGCAATGCTGCTTGTCTTATGTGCAGAACGTACTCTTGTCATCGCTCTGTTCCCCTCTTGCCCCGCGGGGCAGCTGCTACAATCAACAACAACACTGGCGCAGCCAGGCTCAGTGGCAATCAAATGTTAAATAGGTAATATACTGTTGCACTCTTCCAATAATAATCTATCTGAACACTCGCTGACTGTAATACACACTGAAAGCATGCAGGCTCGCGCGCTTATCGCGATACACACCGACAGCTCACACGGGGAAGTCCCGCTTTGAAGGACACAGTGCAGTGCAGCCAACTAAAACTCATGACTCAACCACTCACAGCTGCACGTACCCACTGCGGAGAACATTCTCGGGCGCCCTGTATTACCACTGTAGTGTAGTGTCTTATTTTAAGATTTTTAGATAGACACATTTGTTATGAGCATCCTTAGTAATACCATATGCTCTTTCCATCTTGAGTACCCTTTCTTCTATTACAAATTGGCCTAAACCATTTTCTTGAATTATTTATTTATTTCACACGTTACAGGCCTATTGGACCACGCGAAGCAATCATGACTACTTGTTTTTCCAGTACTCTTTCATTAGTGCACTAAAGGCCCTCTTCCTTTCTTCGGTCCACTTTGGTCTTTGGGCTGTAGGTGCTGCTTTCTCTGACAACACTTCCCACTTGTACACCTTGTGTCGAAATACGCTTTTGTCTATGACGTCTTCTGGGTCGACCTGTGCTTTTACCAGATCAATTTTGACTTGCATCATCCAGTGAGTAGTAATCTTGAGCGGCTGTATGTATCTAAGAAATTTGTTGGTGAATCTGGTTTGTGGGAGTCTGCTAATGTGGCCGTAAAATTTTAGTCGCCTCTTTCTGATGTCTGCTGCGAGGTTGGACAATATTTATCTGTGGTGTCTCTGGAGGGAAGCCTGTATCCTTCATCTGTGTGCTTTGGTCCAATAATTTTCCTTATTATATTTCTTTCCTCTGTGAGGGTATTTTCCAAGTCACCCTTAGTGTGTAACGTCAATGTCTCAATGTTGTAATGACGAAATTTAGTGAATGTGGACAGACATATTTTGTTGTAGACACTCTGTGTCGTATAAGGCTCTCTTAATTTTCATTAACCTAGTGTTAATATTATTATTATTCTCTCGTTTAACCCTCTTTGGGTTATGTTGAATCAATCATTTCACTGCGTGTTGTCCTGTTATTAGTTGCCAGCATGTCTTCATTCTTTCTGATCTTCTTTTCCTCTCTTCTTCCGAGATGATGGGTTTGTATTTTAGTGAAGATTTGTCTTGGAACCTTATAGTTTGGTCTTTAATAATTTTTAGCTTTTTGATTGAGCAGTGAATTTTCTGGAATTTTAATTATACTCAGGGCTTTTTCAGTTTGTTCTGGCGGCTTCGGTGGTGTAGTTGGTAGCATGCTGAGCTTGAATGTCCAAGGTCGCGGGTTCAAACCCATCCGAAGTAGTCGGATTTTTAAGAGCGTTAAAAATACCCCAGTATGACTTCCTTCGGATGGGAAGTAAAGCCGGCGATCCCATGTCATAGATTTATAGCATGATAAAGAACCTTCCAGAAATTACACCTGTGTGAAGCTAAATTATAGGTTATCTTTGACTAACGCTCTTAGGTTCCAACGTTCGTTGCCAGAAGCCGACTCCGGTGGCATCTAGTAACAAATTGCAGAACTGGTGGATCGTTGACGGTGGCGTTTGGTAGCAAACGTTAGAACTACTTGAAAAATCGAATGTATGCAGTCCCTACTTGAATTAAAAACAGATAACACACACTAATGCAGCCATCACAATTAACACCGGTTATCAGGCAGATTCTACACACACCCAAAGTACACGGGGATACATGACCGCGTTGTCGCAGCCCCTAAACCAGGGATGTCAAAGATACGTCCCGCGGGCCGTATCCGGCCCCCGGGCCGTAACAATACGGCCCGCGATCGCAATGTGTGACAGACAGAAGAATCATGACTTCACTCGATTCCTCTACGGAAGTTTTAAAATGCGCACACTACAACATTTATAAGTAATTTCAAGGGCAGCGCGTGCCTAGACAAGCGAGAGAGGTAGACAGTAACGCCATCTCTTAGCAACAAGCGGAAATACCACGAAGGCTAGAATCTTCCACGCGCTTCGAGTCTAGTCAGTTGAGTCGAGTAATCGAAGCGATACGGTCGGAGAAAGATTTTAGTTAATTTAGTTGTACTGCGACATAGTGATTGTGAAGTCCAGTGATTGTGAAGGTACTGTGCATTTGTTTGTGTCGTGCGCATGCGATATCCTGTGTCGAGTTCCATAATTGTTACGATTTTGGCATAATGTCACAATAACGTAAAGTTGATAGTGAGTGCAGGGTTTTTCAGTCTAAATGGGAAATTGCATATTTTTTTCATAGAATGGAAAGGTAAACCACTGTGTTTGATTTGCAATCAAACAGTTGCTGTTTGTAAGGAGTTTAACTTGAAGAGACACTACGATACGAATCATAAATCAAAATTCGATTGTTACACTGAAAAAATAAGAATGGACACATTGTCATCTTTAAAATCTAAACTTCAAGGTCAACAATCGATGTTTACTAAAGCTAATACTGAGAGCGAAGATGTTCTGAAATCAAGTTTTATTATTGCATTAGAAATCGCGAAGAGATCAAAACCTTTCACTGATGGTCAGTTTATAAAAGACTGCATGTTGAAAGTGTCCGATGTTTCATTTCCATTTCAAAAGTCAATAATTAAAAATATTTCGCTGTCAAGAAACACTGTTGCTTCAGGAATAAATGATTTATCTCAAAATTTGTTTCTTCAACTGAAGGAGAAAATTAAGGAATTTACAAACTTTTCACTGGCTGTTGACGAGAGCACTGATACTGAGGATACAGCTCAACTTGCTGTTTTTATACGAGGTATTAACAGTAACTTTGAAATAACTGAAGAACTATTAAAGTGCGTCCCATTGACAGGTACTACAAGAGCAAATGATATTTATTCTGCAATTGAGCATTTGATATCAGAATATGAACTCGACTGGAATATACTTAGCAGCACACCTACGGATGGCGCTCCTGCCATGGCTGGCAAACATTCGGGCGTTGTAACTAAGTTAAAACAGAAAACATCAGGGAATTTTGGGGGATTTCACTGTATAATTCATCAGGAATCATTGGCATCCAAACATTTAAAAATGGACCATGTCATGCAACCTATAATTAAAATAGTAAATTTTATAAGGAGCAGAGGACTAAATCACCGACAGTTCAGGCAGTTTTTACAAGATTTGGACGAAAAGTTTTCTGATGTCCCTTATTTCACCGAAGTTCGTTGGCTCAGTCGAGGAGTAGTTTTAGAAAGATTTTTTTGCATTACGTGACCCTATTCAAGCTTTCATGTTAGAAAAAGGCAACCCAATTGATTATGACAATGACTGGTGGGTTGATTGTGCCTTTTTAGTAGATGTGAATAAACACTTGACTGATCTGAATGTAAAGTTACAGGGTAAAAATCTGATTGTCACTCAAATGTATTCATGTATTCAAGCCTTTGAAACAAAGTTGAGGCTGTGGGAAAATCAGGTAAAAAATCAAACTTTGGATCATTTCCCTCATTTAAAATTATTTGGCACGGTGAACCAAAATAAATTGGATCAATATTCTCAACTTCTGCAAAATCTGATCACGGAATTCAACAATCGTTTTGAAGACTTCCACAAAATGAATGAACAATCCATTCAATTTTGAAGCTTCACAGGCACCAGTTCATTTGCAAATGGAGTTGATAGATCTTCAATCAGACAGTATTTTGAAAGAAAAATTTAAAGAGGTTAACGCTCTTACATGTTATACACAATATTTCAAGAGTTTGGATAACTACCCGCAATTTAAAAAGCATGCAGCACGCATTCTGTGCACGTTTGGTAGCACCTATTTATGCGAGCAGATGTTTTCCGTCATGAAAATAAATAAAACAAACATCGCACAAGACTTACGAATGAACATCTCCAATCAATTCTTAAAATAATTACAACGAATATGATACCTGACATCAATGAGCTTGTCAAAAACAAGAGAAGTCAGGTATCTGGATCCTCGAGCTCAAAATAATTACCCTCTTTTATAACTTTGATATGATTTTTAACAACCGTATATTATATACTATATAATTAAGTAAATAAAATGTTATAATAATTCAGTACATTTTTTAAAATTTGAACCTGGCCCGCCTACACATTCTAAATTTAATATATGGCCCTCTGCAAAATTGAGTTTGACACCCCTGCCCTAAACTGAGGAACCAACCAACCATCAGTTTCTTATAACCACGTGGGTTTTGTTTGGCGGTTACGGAAGAAATCAAAGAGTTGTATAAATGTATCCTCCTTTTTCGCATAGTATCTGAGAGTAATTCAATTGTCTTGTAGAGAGTCTCATTCTTGATGTATATTATCTTACTAGCAGTAGTGTCCGGCTTCGCCCGGTGTATTTATTTGTTTTATGGATGATAATGAGTACTACTACAGAACTGGAGCGCTCAAGGATAAGGATCGGAAAGCACCAACGCTTATTGCAGCTGATATCCTCAGTACACTGCACCAACACCATCGCCCTTATACAGAGGCATACTATTGTCATAATGATAACTGTTTTAAAGGGCCTAAGAAATCTTTTTGCACTAATTACTCCCCGTGACTGCAATTTATAAGCAGCTCGCAATTCTGCACCAGAACACTGGTAGGGGCGACGTGATGCAGTCCGCATTACCAGGCAACAATAGACTTAGGTATTATTGGAGCTATCCGGGAGCGCTTGTTCTTCCGACTTACTGAACAAAAATCATTCTTTAAGGTTACCTGAGAGGTGTAGCATAACGGTACATAGCCTAAACTATTCCTCTAGAATCTGGCTATCTTATACACAAAAAAAAAACACGAATCCGACTGGTAGTTCCAGAGATGAGCGCGTTTAAACACATAAACAAACACACAAACTCTTCAACTTTATTATATTAGTATAGATTATCCTGAAATTTTGGTCCTATGATTAATATTTATTATTTATTTAAGCGGAAATTCCCCTACAGGAGAGCGATTAAACTTGATAACATGATGTCATTTGGAGGTGTGTCTCCTCCGCTCCTCCCAAAATCTCTTCATTCGCGCGGAATGCTCCCTCTTCCTCTCATCCGTCCACTTTTTCCCAGGTTGTCGTAATGATCTTGGTTCAAACTTAACATTCGCGATTTTCGTCTGGCACTCATTGCGGTCTTCGAAATTTTGTATACTGATTGCTTGTATGTCTCTCTGTACCTCTTTAAGCCATTCTGTGCCGCATTTGCTCTGTGTTATGATACCGAGTAGTTTCTTGGGCAATCTGGAGGTGGCCATCCTGTGGATGTGAGTGTAAAATGTTGCTCTTCGTTTTCTAATTTCGTCTGTTATCGTTATGGATTTTGATAGATTGATTATTATTAATTATTATTATTATTATTATTATTATTATTATTATTATTATTATTATTACTGTTTGTGCGTCAGGTAATGTGTTCGAGGAGGAACCCTCCCCCTACCCTATCATCCATTACATCCTCCAGTTGAGATAGTATTAGCATAGGGCCATTAGAGACAGGCTGTACAATCAGGTCAACTAACATATTGGATCACTTGGTTTATGCCAGTCGTGTCTCGCTCACGTGCTACCACAACCTGCTCGGAGCACTCGATGAGACTCGGAGCATCACTACAGGTAAAGTAACTAAGGCCAACGGTTTCCCCCACTTAGAATCTTTCCATCCCCAAAATTCTGGCGTGTTACTATCTCCCAAGTGATTATAAGAACTGGTGTCGGCTTTCTTTCTACCGACACCAGATGTCCTGATCATTCCCTCGTGGTCTAAAGTGACTGTGATTGTTTGGTTCCTCAGTTTAGGGGCTGCGACAATGTGGTCATATAGCCCCGTGTACTTTGGGTGTGTGTAGAATCTGTCTGATAACCGGTGTTAATTGTGATGGCTGTATTAGTGTGTGTTATCTGTAATTCAGGTAAGGACTGCAGACGATCAATTTCAAGTAGTTCCTACTATTGCTACCAAATGCTACCGTCAACGACACCTAGCCACGAATTAGGCTACTAGATATCACCGAGACGGGCACTTGGCGACGAACGTTGGACTTAAAGGGCGTTAATCAAATCTAACCTACAAATTTAGCTTCACGCGTTTGTAGTTAGTGGAAGGTTTTTTACATGCCATAAATCTGTGGTTGTTTCAAATAACATAGTCATCATCTCCTCTTATGTCGACAATTTAAACATGTTAGCATTCATTTTCCTGACAATATATCGTTGTTGTGAAATCATTTTAGGGGCTAGAGATATAATGGTCGTCAGCCCCGTGTAGGCTACTTGTATAATAACCTGTGTTTCTGTGGTGACTGTAATTATTATTTATTTTTAACAGCATCCGATTGAGCTGCTACGCTGCATAGGAGATGAAGGTCTGATCAGGTTATATCACTTGGTGTGTAGGATTTATGAGACAGATGAGGAACCCTCTGATTTCAAGAAGAATGTTATCATCCCTACACCGAAGAAAGTGGGAGCTGACAGATGTGAAGATTACCGTACAATCAGCTTGATTACTCAAACTTCAAAGATCCTGTCTAGAATAATTTACAAGGGGATGAAAAGCCGGATAGAAACGGAGTTGGGTGAAGACCAGTTTGGTTTCAGGAGAAATGTGGGAACAAGGGAAGCTGTACTAAGTCTTAGGCTGATTTTGAAAGGTAGAATAAGGAAAGATAAGAGAACGCTCATGGCATTTGTAGACTTAGAAAAGGCTTTTGATAACGTTGATTGGACTAAATTGTTTGACATTTTGAAAACGATTGGAATAAAGTACAGGGATAGGAGGGTGATCTACAATCTATACAGAAACCAGACAGCAGTCATTCGAGCTGAAGGACATGAGAGAGAAGCTGGTATTCAGAAAGGTGTAAGGCAAGGCTGCAACTTATCACCCATACTTTTCAATCTTTACATTGAACAAGCAATGAAGGAAATTGGAGAAAAATTTAAAGTGGGAGTGAAGATTCAAGGAGAAATAATTTCAACTCTGAGATTTGCCGATAACATCGTCATTTTGGCTAACACGCCTGAGGATTTGAATGAGTTTTTGAATGGTATGGACTCCGTCTTGAGGAAAGAATTCATGATGAAAATTAATAAATGTAAAATAAAAATATTGGAATACAGCCGAAATAAATCAGAAGCCGGTATGAACATCAAATTGGCAGGTGAAAAACTAAAGGAAGTAGGAGACTTCTGTTATTTAGGAAGCAAAATAACCAGTGATGGTCGAAGCAAAGAGGATATAAAAAGTAGGTTAGCTCAGGCAAGGAAAGCATTTCTACAGAAAAGGAATCTGTTGACATCGAATATAGATGTAGGTATTAGGAAGTCATTTTTGAAGGCCTTTGTCTGGAGCGTGGCAGGTGCTCTATGGAAATGAAACTTGAACTATTGGTGCAGCAGAAAAGAGGAGAATTGAAGCGTTTGAAATGTGGTGTTACAGGAAAATGATGAAGATCAGATGGGTAGATAGGGTTACAAACGCAGAGGTATTAAGACGAGTGGGAGAGGAGAGATGTTTCTGGCGACTGCTAATGAAGAGAAGAGATAGGTTGGTAGGACACATACTAAGACACTCAGGAATAGCAAGCTTAGTTATGGAAGGAAGGTTCGAGGACAAGAACTGTAGGGGTAGACCAAGGTTAGAATATGTTAAACAGATTGCCTCGGATGTAGGGTGTGGTAGCTATGTAGAGATGAAACGATTAGCTCAGGACAGGGAGGCATGGAGGGCTGCATCAAACCAGTCAAAAGACTGAAGACTCAAACTACTAACTAACAGCATTCTAAATATGTACGTAAACTGTGAGTGGAAGCAGAATTGAGTATACAATGCCCTTAATACAGCGGTGTGTCTACCACTACATTGACGTACTTAAAATTAATACATTCACATAAATACACAAATACAATGTAGTCTAAATAAATAAATAAATAAATAAATAAATAAATAAATAAATAAATAAATAAACAAATTTTACAACCAGTAATCACTATATTTGTTAACTGTATGTAATAGGGTCGGGAATTGGGATAGGTGTGTAGGTAGAGAATGCGGAAGCTGACATCACCTCAATTGTGGTGGAGGGGCGGCGTCGTTGTTATGAGACCCTAAGTGCGCCACCATTTTCTTGAGTGTTTGGCACCATGGGGCTTTTATTGTTTTCTTTTTCAACCATGGGACTGTTTTCTGAACTAGGTGACGCCGTCGCCCTAGGGACCAACAACTAGTGAAGACACCGTCTCAAGGTCCTGCAACTAGCGACGCCACAATCCCTAGGTTCTACAACTAGTGACGTCACCGTCTAAAGATCCTACTACTAGTGACACCACGTCTTAAGGTCCTACAATATAGTGGCGCTACTGTCTCAAGGTTCTACAACATGTGACTCCACCGTCTCAAGGTCCTACTACTAGTGACGCCACAGACCCAGGGTCCTCGGAGCGACGTTGTCACCCAGGGTCCTACAACTAGTGACGTCACCGTCTAAAGAACCTATAACTAGTGACGCCACCATCTCGAGGTCCTACAACATGCGACTCCACCGTCTCAAGGTCCTACTACTAGTGACGTCACCGTCTAAAGATCCTACAACTAGTAACGCCATCATCTCGAGGTCCTACAACTAGTGACGTCACCGTCCAAAGTTCTTACAATTAGTGACGCCACCGTCTCAAGGTCCTACAACTAGTGACGCCACCGTCTTAAGGTATTACAACTAGTGACGCCACCGTCTCAAGGTCCTACAACTAGTGACGCCACCGTCTTAAGGTCTTACAACTAGTGACGCTACTGTCTCCAGGTCCTACAACTAGTGATGCCACCGTCTTAAGGTCTTACAACTAGTGACGCCCCCGTCTCAAGGTCCTACAACTAGTGACGCCACCGTCTCAAGGTCCTACAACTAGTGACGCCACCGTCTTAAGGTCTTACAACTAGTGACTCCTCCGTCTCAAGGTCCTACAACTAGTGATGCCACGGTCTTAAGGTCTTAGAACTAGTGATGCCACGGTCTTAAGGTCTTACAACTAGTGACGCTACCGTCTCAAGGTCCTACAACTAGTGATGCCACCGTCTTAAGGTCTTACAACTAGTGATGCCACGGTCTTAAGGTCTTACAACTAGTGACGCCACCGTCTCAAGGTCCTACAACTAGTGATGCCACCGTCTTAAGGTCTTACAACTAGTGATGCCACGGTCTTAAGGTCTTACAACTAGTGACGACACCGTCTCAAGGTCCTACAACTAGTGAAGCCACCGTCTTAAGGTCTTACAACTAGTGACTCCTCCGTCTCAAGGTCCTACAACTAGTGACGCCACCGTCTCAAGGTCCTACAACTAGTGATGCCACCGTCTTAAGGTCTTACAACTAGTGATGCCACGGTCTTAAGGTCTTACAACTAGTGACGCCACCGTCTCAAGGTCCTACAACTAGTGACGCCACCGTCTCAAGGTCTTACAACTAGTGACGCTACTGTCTCAAGGTCCTACAACTAGTGATGCCACGGTCTTAAGGTCTTACAACTAGTGATGCCACGGTCTTAAGGTCTTACAACTAGTGATGCCACGGTCTTAAGGTCTTACAACAAGTGACGCCACCGTCTCAAGGTCCTACAACTAGTGACGCCACCGTCTTAAGGTCTTACAACTAGTGACGCTACTGTCTCAAGGTCCTACAACTAGTGATGCCACGGTCTTAAGGTCTTACAACTAGTGACGCCACCGTCTCAAGGTCCTACAACTAGTGACTCCACCGTCTCAAGGTCCTACAACTAGCGACGCTACCGTCTCAAGGTCCTACAACTAGTGACACTACTGTGCCCGTTTAGACCGGAGTCCGCACGACCGCATATGCATTTTACCAATAATCAGTCAGCACGAGAATCAAAATATCCCGGAGCGCCAGATGGGTTAAAGCAAATCGCAAAAACGACATCAAATTTATAAAAATGCTTTGCTGATTTTTGGCTCAATGCAACAATAAGGATAGAAGGAGATTTAATTGGGTGAAACACATCTGGTAAAATTATCTCAGTTTATTTAAAGTTAAAATCTGACTGCAAGAATAATGCTCAAAGCAGCATCATCCACGTGTGGCGATCCACACTCTTATTTACACACAATATACAGAAATCTTCCAAACACATTTGACAATCTTTTTGAAAACACAAGTCCGATTGTTAGTCCTGTGGACTGTGTTCCAAAATTATTAACATTTTATTCCAGTGCAAAATGAATTGTCCATACTGGAAATAACGTAGATCACTGTTTGACTATTTACATGGTATTAACACTCGTAGAATAAATGTTTATAGAATTTCTTAGACTTTCATTTGTTTGCCAGTTTTCAAAAATATATCGTTGAAACTATTATCATCGTAGCAACACAAATTATTAACACATATTAACAACATCTGAAAAGTATTTGACCATTGAGCATAGCATCGAAGAACTGTGCGAAGCACAACAACAATGAATTGTTCTTCTGACATTAAACATTCGAGAAGTGACTCGATTATGAACTTCAAGTTCCAAACAAAATATATGATTTCTGAATCATCAACTTGATCAATAAATGGTTGAACCATTCAACTATTAGATTTTCCACTTGGGAACAATATTATAAAAATATTTATATTTATGGCCATTTTTTAGCAACTTTTACAACTTGCAATTCTTCGACAGAATGCGAAAATTAGAATTGTAGTTTTATAATGAATTCAATTAGTTCATGGCACTAGGATTGAAAATATCCTTCAAATTATTCGTGGTTAAAGAATTATTTTAAATTGGCAGTGGCCCATTCTACTATTTGTGTAAGAACACAATATTATAACAACAACAACAACGGCAAAGGTCTTCCTCTGAAGAAGAATAAACTACTATCATGACAAATCCGGGTTCTAGCAAAATCAAAGTCTAAATGGAATTCGTAAACAAGGTTGAAATAAGAACTGATGGTTTCAAAGAAATAACCTTCGGGTTATTCATACGACGAAATGTGTGGCTCCAATACTCCTACTATAAACCTGAGCCATCGAACCTGCTATTTGATTGATGCTCGAAAAAACCTTCATTCCTGCGACTTAAACCTGCGCACCTGGGAATGGCATTCAACTACTCCACACACATAAATTATCTTCCCAAAATTTATACAATAAATCAAGCCTCTGCTTGTTATCAACACTGGAAGATTAATAAACTTACAAGTTTATTTTATTTTACCATTCAGTTCAACCAGTGAATTTACCATACTCATGAAAAGCTTATTTCACTTTCGAAGTGTATTTACGTCATGATTTTATAAAAATACAAAATATCCTATTTGATACAAATATCAATTGCTTCCCGTTTCATGCCTCTCCGTGTTATATGAAACATATACTTTGCTCATTGCAAATATCAACTGTTCAACCAGAACTGAAATGTAGGTTGAATGCGGGCTTGCGCTAACCACTCTCCTTCGTAAAATCTCCTGTTCCAAACTATAAATGTTTCAACTACTTCATAGGCTCTTTCTCAATACATATGATTATTATAAAATATAATATCCAAGAATTATTTAGAAAAATTATGAAAATTATTATTATTATTATTAGTGGATTATTATTATTATTATTATTATTATTTCAAATATGTTTAATTATCATCTCATTATGTGAGAATCCACATGTTCGAACCTTCGAATATGGAAAAAATATCCATTCCTCAACAAAATTAAATTTAACTTTTACAGTTACATCGGCTGATTACCGTGATTTCCCAAAAATATGAAAAATTTAAATAAATGCTCAAAATGCTCGGTCATCGATCCTAAACTGTTCTGAGTGCTGAAAATGCTCAGAATAAATCTAACAAGTCTTGCGTAAATCATTACAAGCTTTAAATATGACGAAAAAAAAATGTGTTGGTCATCTGCAGAAAAAATAGTTTGTTCCAATTAGCTAGGCATAAAATAATTCAAATGTGGCTTACATTTCTTGATGGTCTTGAAGTGTCGTAAACCTGGTCTATACCAGATTTATCCGTAGACATGCCCTAGCGGACAAGCACGTATAATCCTTGTATCGGCCGCCATTGTAGACCCACAAATCGTCTAGTCAGACATAGTGGTAGTATCCTTCGACGTTTTAAATGACTGTGGTTCCATTTTAATATGGGCTTCTAACAAAGCCATAACAGTTTGTTTGAAAAGGGTCAGATCTAAGCGATCTCTTCTTAAATATGTCAGTTGTAACATAACTCACTGTAATCTCATCAGTACAAGAAAAACGTTGACAGTCTAAGCAGTTAACGGCTGTTCTGAAGATCGTTCCCTGGGCATGGTTTATTAAAATCACCATCTGCCATGCGCTAGACAACCTGCAGTTTCCCTTGCGTAGACTAATGAACGCCACCGTTATAGACTATTCTTCAATGTACTGACGGATCGAAGTGGTTAAATAGTTACAAAATATGAAAACTGACTTCAAATGGATTTAAACATCCAAGTATTAATTTACTATTGGACTGTGACAAATACTATTTTCTAGACCAAGTCTAGCATATGTCCTTTATGGAAATATAAATATTTCCACCAATGTCTGTAGAAAAACAATCACCTCAGTGATTCTCCTCACCAGAAACTTACTAAGTTCCAACTCGTTTGCGCAGCACTTCTCGTGACTATCACGATTTGAAAAGTACTTCTTCGTAGAGGCGGCAACCATGTGCCTTGGCTCAGCGTAGACGCAACTTGTTCGCCAAGTGCTTGTGATGAAGTGAGCTACCTATCCCTGCTCCAGCTTGCTTTTATACAAAAACGGTCAGGG
Source organism: Meconema thalassinum (assembly GCA_946902985.2). Lineage (NCBI taxonomy): Eukaryota > Metazoa > Arthropoda > Insecta > Orthoptera > Tettigoniidae > Meconema > Meconema thalassinum. The sequence goes on from OX336398.1 coordinate 126,148,246, forward strand.
TCACGCGTCATCGCCTGATATCTAGAAATCCTCATATCTCTTGAATCCCTGGTCCGATTTACTTGATACTAATTGCATTCTCTTTCATTTGGCCGTGCCAGTAATCTGATCCCAGTCTCAAGTCTCTGCTCCATAGTTAACTATTTAATCAATAAATAGTCTCCACCTCTGCGGTGACTCGCTACGTCATTTACCATCCAACTATCGGTAATTTCCTTCGAAAGGCTTCGAGAAGCAATGTAGCGCGATATTCAAATATCTGAACTTTCAAAAGCGGCTACAGCCTTTCCCTTGATATCTAAGTGTCTGAAACTTGGAATACCCATTCCTAGATTTGGGCACATCCACCCCACACCTAGCAAAAAATAAAAATTGAAAAATTTTTATTTTTCCTATCTACACATTAAATTATCTGGTTCTTGAATAATAGATCTTCAAATTCGAAGCATTATAAGTTCCCACGATGTTACCAGTTCGTGTATTAGCTACTTCATAGCTTCCATTATTGTTTACTTCCACAATATTCAAAATCTTTAATTTTACCATTCCCCCTGGATTGTTGTATTCCCGATGGACCTGGATCATTGGGCCTCTGCTCCAAAAATTGCAAGTTATCTTGGTGTCTTGCTTCCAAATTTTTCCTCGTGTCCTTGTTAAACTCTTCATTGGACTGACGAGTATCTACATTCCCTCTGTTATTATAGTTTCTACCATAGGATCTTCTTTCCTGGTACCTTCCTTGAGTATCACGTGGTATTCTCCATCGAGTGTTGTATCGATTACCACCATCCGGTCTTGCATATGGTTTGTAACTGTATCTGTTACGGTATTGGTTCCATCCTCTCGTATTGGAATCTTCCCTCGGCGATTTCTCTTCTCGTTCCTCTCGAATCTCTCGAGGTGTCTGAGAATAACTGTCAGCCATAACAGCATACACAGCGTTATTACTCTTTACTCCCTTCTGATGAAAGAATTGAGCGTTTGTATGATCCAGCTTTTGCAATACTTCATCAAACTGATCCATATTGTAGATATCAGCAGCGATCAAAGTCCTCTGGACGTCTGCTGGAAATTGTCGTATCAAAGCAGTAATCAACTCGTTATCTGGCATTGGCGGATCTAAATGTTGGAGTTTAGACAGCTGTCCAGAAAAGTATGTAGAGTATCGAGTAGGTTGTGACGTCGAGAATCTCTTCGAATACAACTCTGCTCTAACTTGCTGTTGGGTTTCAGGGGACCAAAACTTCTTCAATAGCCCACGAGAAAACTCCTCAAAAGTATTTAGAGTGGATCTAAATGCTCTAAACCACAAAAGTGCGGGACCTTCCAAGAACTTCCCTATTACCCTGATCTGTCTTTCTTTAGGGATCTTAGAATCTTTCAGATAATCACCTGCTTCTCTCAAAAATTCCACGGGTGTTACAGAATCTCGCCCTGAAAATTTAGAAGGCTTATCTTCTATATTCTTAAATACAGTTATGGGGTTGGATTGAAATACTGTCCTGACCTCATCCTGTCTTTCAGTCTCTCTAGCTCCTCCTAGATTTATCTGTATCTGTTCCTTTCCCCTTACATTCGGCATTTTCAACAGATGATCAGACTGTTTCTCATCCTTTATTTGAGTTTTCATAGCCTCAAGTTCTTTCTGGTTTTCTTCTGCCATCTTCTTGATTGCTTCAGTCTCCTTACTATTTTCTTTAACATCAATGGATATCTGGTTCATAACAGCCTCATGACTTTTCAATGACCCTGTCATATCTGATATGTCCTTCTGAGTTGCTTGAATATCCTTGGCAATTACTTCAATGTGGGATGACAAAGATTCCCTAATCTCCTTGATTCCCTCTTGATTCTCCAGCTTGAGTGTGTCTTTAATTTCATTGACAACTGTGGTTTTAATCTCAGTTTGCAATTCATGAATCACTCCTTCTCTTATTTCTCCCATGACAAGTTCCTTGAATTGTTCCGTTAAACGTTGAACAACTAGAATTCCCATCTCGTTACTCTCCTTCTTCACTCTGACTTCCAGGTTGACCATGTCTTCACCAACTTTCCTAAGACCATGTTCTATCCTATCAGCTAAGCTTTGGGATCGAAGATCGGCATCGCGAAATTTATCGTCCATTAAACTTGCGTTAGTAGCTAATGAAGTTTCGAGCTCATGTGTTTTATCGCATAATTTATTCATTTTACTTTCAAGTGTCATTTTCAAAATTTCAGAATTCTCTTTAAATTTACTTTCCATTGAATTAAATTTACTGTTTAAATTTTCCTTTAAGTTATCTTTTAACCTGCTTTCTAACAAGTCGGAATTTTCTTTGAGTTTATCCTCTAAACTTTCTTTTAAGTTACCTTTTAAAGAATCAGAACTTTCTTTAAGTTTACTTTCCAAAGAATCAGAATTTTCTTTAAGTTCACTTTCCAAAGAATCAGAATTTTCTTTAAGTTTATCCTCCAAACTTTCTTTAAGTTTATTTTCTAAAGACTCAGAATTTTTTTTAAGTTTATTTTCTAAAGAATCAGAATTTTCTTTAAGTTTATCATTCAAATTTTCTTTAAGTTTATTCTCTAAAGAATCAGAATTTTCTTTAAGTTTCTTTTCTAAAGCCTCAGTATTCTCTTTCATAATGGCTGCTACACGCAGTCCAGCCTGTTTCGAACTCTCCTCCAAACTCCTCATCATCCTCATCATTTCTTCCATAATTTCAATTATTCAAAACTTAGGGGTATACAACAGTGGCAAACACAAGCTTATAACTAGAACAAGAAATATGAATAGCTAATTGGAACACTGTAATAAAATGAGATTTGTCCTAATATCGACGTGATGGAAAAACAAAATTCTCTACTTTTACGAATTACATTTACCATAATATCACAAGAAAAATATGCAAGTTCTCAAATATCCTCCACCTGGATTCTAATAATGTGTATCTCCAGTCATCGAACGTTTACTACTGAATTTACTTGACGCCCTAATGGTTAAGCCATTATCAAAAATAATCAAACCCATTGTAATTATTAACCAAGTTAAATTTTTAATTTTCCCACTAATTGGGTTTGTTACTAATTTATTCATCCAAACCAGACATCTCTCAACTCCCAAAATATTTCTATAAAAATTATCACAATTTCAAATCGGCATGCGATTGACCATGTCTAAATCGGGACCCACGTTCGAAGCCATTTCTCTCTCTATCTTATTTTATGTGCCCGTTTAGACCGGAGTCCGCACGACCACATATGCATTTTACCAATAATCAGTCAGCACGAGAATCAAAATATCCCGGAGCGCCAGATGGGTTAAAGCAAATCGCAAAAACGACATCAAATTTATAAAAATGCTTTGCTGATTTTTGGCTCAATGCAACAATAAGGATAGAAGGAGATTTAATTGGGTGAAACACATCTGGTAAAATTATCTCAGTTTATTTAAAGTTAAAATCTGACTGCAAGAATAATGCTCAAAGCAGCATCATCCACGTGTGGCGATCCACACTCTTATTTACACACAATATACAGAAATCTTCCAAACACATTTGACAATCTTTTTGAAAACACAAGTCCGATTGTTAGTCCTGTGGACTGTGTTCCAAAATTATTAACATTTTATTCCAGTGCAAAATGAATTGTCCATACTGGAAATAACGTAGATCACTGTTTGACTATTTACATGGTATTAACACTCGTAGAATAAATGTTTATAGAATTTCTTAGACTTTCATTTGTTTGCCAGTTTTCAAAAATATATCGTTGAAACTATTATCATCGTAGCAACACAAATTATTAACACATATTAACAACATCTGAAAAGTATTTGACCATTGAGCATAGCATCGAAGAACTGTGCGAAGCACAACAACAATGAATTGTTCTTCTGACATTAAACATTCGAGAAGTGACTCGATTATGAACTTCAAGTTCCAAACAAAATATATGATTTCTGAATCATCAACTTGATCAATAAATGGTTGAACCATTCAACTATTAGATTTTCCACTTGGGAACAATATTATAAAAATATTTATATTTATGGCCATTTTTTAGCAACTTTTACAACTTGCAATTCTTCGACAGAATGCGAAAATTAGAATTGTAGTTTTATAATGAATTCAATTAGTTCATGGCACTAGGATTGAAAATATCCTTCAAATTATTCGTGGTTAAAGAATTATTTTAAATTGGCAGTGGCCCATTCTACTATTTGTGTAAGAACACAATATTATAACAACAACAACAACGGCAAAGGTCTTCCTCTGAAGAAGAATAAACTACTATCATGACAAATCCGGGTTCTAGCAAAATCAAAGTCTAAATGGAATTCGTAAACAAGGTTGAAATAAGAACTGATGGTTTCAAAGAAATAACCTTCGGGTTATTCATACGACGAAATGTGTGGCTCCAATACTCCTACTATAAACCTGAGCCATCGAACCTGCTATTTGATTGATGCTCGAAAAAACCTTCATTCCTGCGACTTAAACCTGCGCACCTGGGAATGGCATTCAACTACTCCACACACATAATTTATCTTCCCAAAATTTATACAATAAATCAAGCCTCTGCTTGTTATCAACACTGGAAGATTAATAAACTTACAAGTTTATTTTATTTTACCATTCAGTTCAACCCGTGAATTTACCATACTCATGAAAAGCTTATTTCACTTTCGAAGTGTATTTACGTCATGATTTTATAAAAATACAAAATATCCTATTTGATACAAATATCAATTGCTTCCCGTTTCATGCCTCTCCGTGTTATATGAAACATATACTTTGCTCATTGCAAATATCAACTGTTCAACCAGAACTGAAATGTAGGTTGAATGCGGGCTTGCGCTAACCACTCTCCTTCGTAAAATCTCCTGTTCCAAACTATAAATGTTTCAACTACTTCATAGGCTCTTTCTCAATACATATGATTATTATAAAATATAATATCCAAGAATTATTTAGAAAAATTATGAAAATTATTATTATTATTATTAGTGGATTATTATTATTATTATTATTATTTCAAATATGTTTAATTATCATCTCATTATGTGAGAATCCACATGTTCGAACCTTCGAATATGGAAAAAATATCCATTCCTCAACAAAATTAAATTTAACTTTTACAGTTACATCGGCTGATTACCGTGATTTCCCAAAAATATGAAAAATTTAAATAAATGCTCAAAATGCTCGGTCATCGATCCTAAACTGTTCTGAGTGCTGAAAATGCTCAGAATAAATCTAACAAGTCTTGCGTAAATCATTACAAGCTTTAAATATGACGAAAAAAAAATGTGTTGGTCATCTGCAGAAAAAATAGTTTGTTCCAATTAGCTAGGCATAAAATAATTCAAATGTGGCTTACATTTCTTGATGGTCTTGAAGTGTCGTAAACCTGGTCTATACCAGATTTATCCGTAGACATGCCCTAGCGGACAAGCACGTATAATCCTTGTATCGGCCGCCATTGTAGACCCACAAATCGTCTAGTCAGACATAGTGGTAGTATCCTTCGACGTTTTAAATGACTGTGGTTCCATTTTAATATGGGCTTCTAACAAAGCCATAACAGTTTGTTTGAAAAGGGTCAGATCTAAGCGATCTCTTCTTAAATATGTCAGTTGTAACATAACTCACTGTAATCTCATCAGTACAAGAAAAACGTTGACAGTCTAAGCAGTTAACGGCTGTTCTGAAGATCGTTCCCTGGGCATGGTTTATTAAAATCACCATCTGCCATGCGCTAGACAACCTGCAGTTTCCCTTGCGTAGACTAATGAACGCCACCGTTATAGACTATTCTTCAATGTACTGACGGATCGAAGTGGTTAAATAGTTACAAAATATGAAAACTGACTTCAAATGGATTTAAACATCCAAGTATTAATTTACTATTGGACTGTGACAAATACTATTTTCTAGACCAAGTCTAGCATATGTCCTTTATGGAAATATAAATATTTCCACCAATGTCTGTAGAAAAACAATCACCTCAGTGATTCTCCTCACCAGAAACTTACTAAGTTCCAACTCGTTTGCGCAGCACTTCTCGTGACTATCACGATTTGAAAAGTACTTCTTCGTAGAGGCGGCAACCATGTGCCTTGGCTCAGCGTAGACGCAACTTGTTCGCCAAGTGCTTGTGATGAAGTGAGCTACCTATCCCTGCTCCAGCTTGCTTTTATACAAAAACGGTCAGGGTCACGCGTCATCGCCTGATATCTAGAAATCCTCATATCTCTTGAATCCCTGGTCCGATTTACTTGATACTAATTGCATTCTCTTTCATTTGGCCGTGCCAGTAATCTGATCCCAGTCTCAAGTCTCTGCTCCATAGTTAACTATTTAATCAATAAATAGTCTCCACCTCTGCGGTGACTCGCTACGTCATTTACCATCCAACTATCGGTAATTTCCTTCGAAAGGCTTCGAGAAGCAATGTAGCGCGATATTCAAATATCAGAACTTTCAAAAGCGGCTACAGCCTTTCCCTTGATATCTAGGTGTCTGAAACTTGGAATACCCATTCCTAGATTTGGGCACACTACAGTCTCAAGATCCTACTACTAGTAACGCTATCGTCTCAAGGTCCTACAACTAGTGACGCTACCGTCTCAAGGTCCTACAACTAGTGACACTACCGTCTCAAGGTCCTACAACTAGTGACACCACAGTCTCAAGGTCTTACAACTAGTGACGTCACCGTCTCAAAGTCCTACAACTAGTGACGTCACCGTCTCAAAGTCCTACAACTAGTAACGTCACCGTCTCAAAGTCCTACAACTAGTAACGCCACCATCTCAAAGTCCTACAACTATTAACGCCACCGTCTCAAAGTCCTAAAACTAGTGACGTCACCGTCTCAAAGTCCTACAACTAGTAACGTCACCGTCTCAAAGTCCTACAACTAGTAACGTCACCGTCTCAAAGTCCTACAACTAGTAACCTCACCGTCTCAAAGTCCTACAACTATTAACGCCACCGTCTCAAAGTCCTACAACTAGCGACGCCACTCCTAGGACAGCTAAGGAGGGAATCCAAGCCATCCCTTGTCAATTTAACCTCACGAGGCTGAATGTATCACCTACCAACGTTCAGACCAGAATTCCCGAACCATGGAATGCAGCTGGTGTAATGATTAGGAAAGCCCACGTGTCTCCTCCACATGCGCGAGTTTATAAACGCTACTACTGTATCAACAATCTGGTCAAGCATAGCCCGAGTGCTGCGGAACGGATGCCATCATTCACCGCCTTATCATTGGTCGGACGTGGTAGCAGGTACTAGCACATCCATCATGGGATAGACATCGCCATCGCCATCGCCAGCACCGTGCATATCTTGGACCTGACATCAGCATTACAAATCTACTGAGCTTTCACACCAAGAAAGTGACAATAGAGCCCTGCGCGGATACACAAAACGTTATCCGCATCCGCACATTTCTTATCCGAATCTACTGGCATTCCAATAATATGTTTATATAGATTAAGCAAGTAGTATTAAAGCAACACATTTAGACATTTGGGGAGAAAGTCGTTCCCCTAGGCTATGTATGTCATGTGCTATATTTAAACTGAATGTTACACAGCCAGAATTGCAAACCTTTTCAGTTCGGAGTGTCAATTATGCTTAATGACATGAATGAGATTGACATAAATCATCTTACATTTGTCATGAAAAATATGATGTATAAAAAAACATCCTGGTCCTAGTAATGATATTCAACAAGTTTGGATTGTACTCTAAAAACTATCCGCAAATTTACTCCAAACATTATCCGCAGCTTATCCGCTATCCGTAAAGCCATGCAAAATATATCCGCATGGCGAAAATGTTTGCGGATATCTGCATCCGCGCAGAGCTCCAACAATAACCTCTTCAGACCCAACAAAAATGTGTATCTATGATTTTCTGGTTCTCTCTTTCTTATTAAATAACGGTACATCACATATATTATTTCAGTAGTATAGATCCCTCCTGCAGCGATCACAAGCGAGCGATCGTGACAAATGAGCAATCAAATGAAAGAGAATAGATATTAGCAGTGACGTATTGCACTCTAATTTCATAAATATTTATAATTACTTTAAAAAATGTAATTTATAAAAATGTACAAAGTGTGCGATTTGCAGATACTGTTGCTGTAAGAAAATACGCTCCATAATTGATGTCCACTTCACATTTTGGCCGCTGTGACACCTGTTTCACGTCATTTTAACATTCCGAGGCCTTTCCTTTATCATTATGCATGGTTTTCAGAAACAGTAAATCAAAGGAATGAGTAGTCGACTCAAATCGTATAATTTCATAAATATCGAATAACCGGTGAGTGTTATGATGATCCAATTTTTAGTGATTGCCTTCTTAAGTTAAGGGGCAGATGACCTCGTAGTTCCGCCCCTTAAAACAACAATAACTAACTTCTTAAGTTAGGGAACGTAGACCTTAGAATTCTAACTGAAATGTAAATAGTGTTCTATAATCATTTGGTTGAAATAAAAACATAACCTTTCTCCTTAAGTCTCTCATTATAAACCTATTGGGGAGAGTGTGGTTTATGAACATGCGAGATTTCTCACACAGGTCCGCTAATATAACATATTTTAATAAAATGACATATCTACGTAGTATAAAACAAATTCCCCGATTCTTGGATGTCACGGGTAATCTCGAGAACTACTGGACGGATTTTGATGCGGTTTTCACCATTCTGGAAAGGGTTTCTCGAGGAAGGTTTCTGTAGAAAATCATTCATTTACGACCAAAGGAAGCCAAGCAGTAACGATTACAGTAAATCGAGTCGAAAAACCTGCCGTCCGAGCGTCTTTTATGCTTACGCTGGGTAAACCGTTAAAAATATCTATAGCCTATAATATGAGTGTAAGAATTGTTGAGCATGAAAAGTTCCACAAAAAAAAGTGCGCGACAGCATAGGCCTACTTACCTCTATCTTTAATACATCGCCCACTAAAAGTGTCTTTACGTTTTTATTTCTTCCAACAATTTCCATTCAATGAAAATTTAAATGACTAGCTTCGGAGCGAGCCCATTCCCCCCAGCTTCGGCCAGCATCAAACTGTCGAGTCGTGTCGAGTTAAGACTTCAGAAAAGAGTATATGTGTTAAGAGTTTCGCTGTTCACCTCGGGTTTTCTGAATTGCACCTTTTAAGCTTGCGCTGGGTAAACCGTTAAAGATACCGGGCGAAGCCGGGGCGGGTTGCTAGTATCTAAATAAAATATACAATTTACACATCACAATTATTGCCGACCGTAGTAGTTACGAGCCCCAAGTCGAAGACATAGGGCCAGAATATCTCAGGACTGGATAAACAAATGAGTTCGATTCCATCAGTCCAATATTCTTGAAATGGTTTTCCATGAGTTCTCGTTTCCAAATACAAGCAAAAAAGTCCTCTCGGCACGCCGGAAGGCGGAGGTATATTTCACCGGGCAAACTTGGGGATAGGCGAAAATAGGCAGAATATGCAGGTTTTCGTAGAAGGATCAGACCTCATTTATTGCGAGAAAAGTATTTTATATTTGGAGCTTAATTAACTTTGTTCTTCGTCATTTTATGCATATTTTAAACATTTTATTGTCTTATGGAGATGGTAACCTTGTCATTTGGGGTCCATTTTTATACTTGTGGTCACACTGTCCTTATGCAAGGTTTCGACACTGATGTGTAACTATGTAACGGTCTGGTACTTCTTCACACAAAATTATATCTTCCGCAGAGATTTTGGTTGGTTCCTCAGTTTAGGGGCTGCGACAACGCGGTCATGTAACCCCGTGTACTTTGGGTGTGTGTAGAATCTGTCTGATAAACGGTGTGAATTGTGATGGCTGTATTAGTCTGTAATTCAGGTAAGGACTGCAGACGGTCAATTTCATGCAGTAGTTTCTAATGTTGCTACCAGATACTACCGTCAACGACACCTAGATGTGAACTTGGCTACTAGATGCCACCGCAACCAGCAACTCACAACGAACGTTGGAACTTCCCCTCCAAAGGAAAGCATACTGAGGGAGTTTTAGCGCTCTTAGAAAATCCGACGACTTCGGCCGGCTTTGAACCCGCGACCTTGGGCATAGAAGTTCAGCATGCTACCAGTTACGTCACCAAAGCCGCTTCACACTTAGTCACATGGAAATCTGAATCTGATCTCGTGCAAGTGCGTTGTCATGGCAACGTCTGATGGCTCATCCCTCATCAATTTAATCGTGTTGCCATGAGAGCTCTTGGCATTTTCTTATAATTCCGCAATCATTTTTCTCATCCCTTGGCATAATGGTGGGTCATATCAAGAATTCTTTCGGACAAAAGTTTTAGGTAATTATTAGGGGAATATTGTCCATATTGTACGGTTTTGATATTGTGCCTATCAAGAGAGATATGATTAATGTTTCCCGAAAAACCCACTTTTTCTCACCCCTTTGGTCAATGGTTGGTGCTATAAAAAAAACTCTTCAAACATAAATGTTTGGGCTTTATCCGACACATAGTATGAACTTTGAACGGATTCGATATTTCACATATTAAGAGAGTTATAGCAATATTTCACTTTTTCGAAGAAAAAAAAAAGCCCCCCATTTTCACCCCCTTCGACCGATTTATCCCAGTAAGGAACTTGACCGAGATTTTATAGGTATACATATTCGGTAAAAAATTCAAAGTGATTGGTGCAAAATTACAGCAGTTATCGTGTCCACAAGAAACTGATATATATATATACGTACATAAATTATATATAAACTTTTAAACTGACGGTGGTTTTGGGGTCTGGGGGATGTGAAACACGAAGATATGTCGACATTTTCCGGAAGTCGAAACATGGTACTGTACCTTCATTCTCATGACTGGAATGCCTTTATGGGAAGGTAATATGTTTTTACCTGTGAACAAGAATGGCGAGACAGGATCATATGTTTCGCGACCCACAAGTTGACTTAGGATAGCGATCTCGACGAGAGAAGCGGGGCGCATGCGTTGCATGTACTGTGGTCACAGCTGATTGGTTAGGAGTATTGATTATTTTATCGATTAGCAACAAGAGATAGACTATGCTTTTGTGGTAGGGAATTCAAGTCTTTTATACGTTCGGGCATAGTTTAACATGTCTGTAATTATAGCAGGTGTTGGATTATTAACTTCTTTCAAATAATTGTACTCTTAGGAACCCGGAAATAAGATATTTGCATCTTATCAGTTCCAGTTTTGAGCGCTCGTGGCGCGACGGTAGGTGATCCGGCAGTCGCGTTCTGACGTGAACAACGAGTAGAGTAGATTGGTTTAAGCCATGCACGAACACACATGTTTTGAGATATACCGGTGACCGGCGGCGAAACGTCACGTGCACCGTGAGTGAAAGTTTGTCTTGAGTAGTGTACTATCATTGTATCGAGGAGAGTTGCCTTAGTGACGGAAAGGACTCCAATTTTAGTTCTGGTTAGGAAATGGCAATCGAAATGAAAACGCAGCTTGTCTTGATAGATAGCTGTTCTTTATAGGCCAGCCATATAGTGTTCGCATGAAAGGTGGATACTTGCTTTAACAAGAACACAGTCATAATGTTCTTTCAGTAGACATTCTTCGCGTTGGAACTGGCTGTAACGATACACTTACTTCGTGTGTGTTGTCAGAACAATTAGCACCCTCTTTTGATAAGTATTTCTCAATACAAGTGCTTGGATATTGTATATACTTTTTATATTTATAATTGGCCTAACTCATATGTCTGTGATCTTGCAACTATGTTGAGCAAGTTCTTGTCGAAAGGAAAGGCTGTTATGAACTTCAGTGACTTAAACATGTACGGCTAGATGTTTTAAACATGAGTGTCACTATGCGAGCGAAGTTACGTGCATTCCGATGCTATACGTCGCGCGGCCCGTGCTGGTGACTGCGAACACAGCTGTTGTTTGGCAGTACAGTGTGTATCAAAATGATCCGATTACGCGGGGCCGATGTACTTTGGTGTTCGGGCCGATATAGACATCATTGCGTGCTGCGGTTGATGGGACGTTATCCGAAGATGAAAGAAACTGTCGTTGGTATTAGAGTGGAACATTCAGTCTGGATGGGCGATGTCTGGAGATCCAGGGTTCGTTTCTCGCTTTCCTGGACAGTGAAGACTTCCATTGCTTGCATGGAGGGTACAGTCATAATGGACATGACTGTGTCGTGTCGAGATCTACAAGAATCATCTAAGGTACTGAATTAACCATCTTCAATCGTAGCTAAGCATGTTCATTCTAACGTTGTCTCCCTGCCACATTTATTTTCTTTTTGGGAATTTTCGTAGAATGTCTAAGAATGGAGTTTAGGCTTGATCCCAGTGTCAAGACTGATTCTATTCTGGACAGGGTTTTGATTCTACTAAAAGGATGCACCCATTGTAATTAATTGCATTATAGTGTAATTTTCTATTGATTACTGTAAATTCAAGTTCATTTTATGGGGATTTATTTAATGTAGAGAAGAGGAACTTTAGGCCACTCAGAATTAATCAGTTTTCGTGTTTGATTTATATTGAAAATGAACACTAGTTTTATGCCTTCATATGACATTACTCGAGCTTGAGTAGACTCAATTTGGAGTTTCTACTTTCGTAAGCCTATTTAGAGGACTGTTATACACTCAAAAGTGAAATTTCAGTATTCAGGTTGATTTTCGAATATTGCAGTAAGCTGTAGGAAGCGAGTTCAGTGAAGAAAGCGGATCTGCTTTGATTTGCAATTTTGACTTGATCCAGGTTCTTTCTAACATATTTTTTTTTGAGATCTTACATCACGTTTGCTTTATGAGATTCGATCAAGATCCATTATTAATGGACTAGACAGATGTTTTAAACACAATTTGAAGACATTTGAATACATTCACCCTATGTTATTAACGCGAATCCCAGACTAGATTTATGTGGAAGTAGATATATCGACAAAAATGCAATTGTTATTTAACACTTACTAAAAGCTATGCATATTGATCGTGAATAATAATAACATAAGAGCAAATGAAATAATAATTTAACAGTGATTAATTGAACTGTAAAGAAACTTGTATAAATTTAGCAACAATATTTCACTGTGAATGTGACTTGTCAATTAAGCTGAATTTTTGTTCACTAAGAAAGATAACTAGTTGAAGCGCTAAAGAGATAGTAGTAATGCCTGATAATATGAATAAGATGAATGCTTAATATAGCATGATATTAAATGGCAAAGCCAAGTTAAGGCTAATGTCCTTGATTATTAAAAGGGTATTCAATGGAATATTCCAAGTTGTAATATAGAAAGTAATCCACTCAGATAGATTGTGAAATTAGGGCAATTTACTTCACTATCAGTTCAAGTAAATAATTTGTTGTGAAATTCATGCATTTCAGGCATGTTGAAATAAACCTATCTGGTAAAATTTTCGATTATTTGTATCAATGCAATGCTTAACAGGCGTTTTAAGAATCACTAATTCCGGTCTGGCGAGGACAGTTCATTTGAAGGGTGTTAAAATTAAATGAAAGAAATTAAATTTTTGACTTAGCTTTATTGTTCGGTCAGAAGAGATGAATAAAATAAAAAAAACCAGCAAACATAAATATAATAAATTATGTGGAAGATGTCACTTCTGAATCCTATAAAAAGAAACACGCTAAGAAGGTGTTACAAAAATGACTGTACATTTGTAATATAGCTTTAAATAATTTTTTTTTCAGGGTATAAATTGATATATGTCTTGTAAATATAAAAATTTCCAGGCTTTATTTTTAAATGTTGCAATTGCTGTCAGCATCTATGTTGGAATATACATATGATTGGTGTTCACCATTCTTGGGTAAAATGCTGTCAATGACATTGATAAATGTGGGGCTAGTATATTTTTTTTTCCATGTTCATGAAACTTCGGATGGAAGTTGGGCACTTTGCTTTGAAGTATATTATAGTGACTTACACTATATTTTCATTTCCTGAATAAATTTTTCTTTGATCAGTTTAAAATCTTCGGAGTGTGGTACTTTATAGAAACGATAAGAGAACACGTTAAGAAGGCCAGCGGTGGGTATTTCAGTGGTTTTCCCACACACCTGAGATTGCGTTCATTGTTATTCTTGTGCTTTTGAGTTTTTTTTTTATGCCGTTCACCTTGGTTGTTCTTTACGTAGTCTCAGTTAGGAATTCCTGTACCCCATTTCCTCGTCTCATGTTGGGTAGAATCTGGCAAATTTTATAGCCGGGGTTTCCAGGCTCTACGATCCAGCTGTCTTCGTGGGATTCCAACATGCTGATGGTAGGTATTTCGGGTACATAGAAAATGGCTTCCAACGCTCAGGGGCGAGAATTTACCGGAGTACCATTAAATTCCATGGTTTTTTGAGACCAATGTTTGGAAGAGATATAAATGGAATGGAAGAGAGCCATAGCTTATGGGGACTTAGACAGAGATGTCATACTCCATGATGGTTCTATAGGCCGGTTGAATGACGCCATTTCATGCTTGTGTTCGACATTGCTGTCAAACGCGTGGAAGGAGTCATAAACGGGTATACTCTGACGCCATTACATCGATCATTGCGAATTCTTTGAATGAACGTCAGAAAGTAATGGTGAACTGACATTTTTAGCACAAAATGCCGGAATTCACTTGTGAACAAAGCGTATATGAGGACACTCAATTTGCATGGCATACATGTAGATACGCAACCATTAATAGATTTTCTTTTTATTAATAGTGGTGCTACACTTGTTTGTAATAAATATACGATTGGAACATAAACAGTGAAAGGAATACTCTGGAATCTTTACTGACGTGTTTGGTCGACTGGGGCATTGGATGTAGTTCTCGTTTGAGCTACACACACAGTGCTTGGTGTTGTTAAATCCGGCTGATGAGCATTTTTGAACTCATCGTAATTTAGGAGGGTTTTTATTCATTTAAATTATGGTCAAATTAGGATCTTTAATATGATTATCGTCGATATAAAGCATCACACTTTTAGGAGTGGAAAATTTCATATTTATAACTGACTTTATTATTAATTATGTTTAAGTTAGCTTAGCTATAAGGTAATGCAATACATTAAATAAATTCCCATGTGGCAGTGGATTTCATTGGAATGTTCGTGCTTTGCTTAGTTATAGTGATACTCATGTTGTTTGTCTTTAGTGAACTATATTAATTATACCATGTCTGGAGAAGAGGAGGTAGTGGACCTTAAGTCGTTATACAGTATGTTACAAAGTAAAATAGATGCCATACATGATCATTGGACAAATACAAGTAAAAGTATTATACAAGACGTAGTTGCTGAGAGTCTCAGGCAAGATATTACGGGCATCCAAGGCACATTAAAGGAACTACAAAATAGTTCTAAAAGAGTAGAAACCAAAGTGAATAGGGTAGATGAAACAGTAGATGAGGTCCAAGTGGACGTAAAACAAGCCCATACAGACATTCATAAAGTACAAACGGACTTAGGAGCAGTTCAAACTGGACAAATGAAGCTAGAATTATGCGGCAATAAACTTCAATCCACAGTTGATGAGCTTCAATTGAAAATAGGTAAAGTTGAATCTAGTCAAGATAACCATCAACGAGAACTAAGTAAAATTAAAACTAGCCAGGATAGCATTAAATTCAGTCAGGATTGTGTTAAACTTAGCCAGGATAATCTTGAAACAGAACTAAGTAAAATTAAAACTAGCCAGGATTGTGTTAAACTTAGCCAGGATAATCTTGAAATAGAACTAGGTAAAATTAAAACTAGCCCAGATAAAACAGAAACAAAGTTACTTAAAATTGAATCAACACAAAGCCTGATGCAATCTACACAGTCAAATATACAAACCAAGATAGACATAGTAGATGCCAACCAGAAATTGTTTCAGGTCCAGTTGAATGAAGCTGAACAATCCAATAAAGATTTTCAATTAGAAATGCGATTAGAATTATCCAATAATAAGAGGGAATCTAAAAATAATATTGAAGCACTTCAATTACAAGTGTTAAATGACACAATTCACACCCAAGCATCTTTAGAAAACTTAAAAGAAGAGTTATTGTTGTTGCAAACACAAGTTAGGGACCACAATAAACTTATTAAAGACGACTTTGATGTCGATATAAAAGGAATCATAAACGAGAATGTTGTCACTTTAAGGCAAGAGATGACTAAAATTAATGAAGACTATTTCAAAGACTTCAAATTAGAGGTCAATAAGAATATTGTAGAAGGTGAAATTAGATCCAGCAAGGAAATCACAGATGTAAGGGAGGACCTGATAAAAAGGTTGAATGTTATTCAGTCCAATCAAACTACAAACCATGGTAACATGGAGGATAGAATTCAAACTTTAGAGGTAAAATTTTATCAAGGCAAAACGGAATTAATTGAATTGCGTGAGAAAAAGACTTCGGAAATCAACCAAATCAGAGATCAACTTGAGAGTTTAACAATTGGGGACGGTTTAGATCTGGATAAGTTAAGGGATAAATTAAGGGTAAATTGGATCGCAGATTTCCAAACCACGATTAAGGAGATTAATCTCACTTCACATGAAAGGGAAGGAGGTGATAAATATCCAACTCCTATGGCAAATAGTAGTCCACAGTATCAAATTAATCCAAATTTGAGCTCAGCTAATCCACGTGTCCAAACATACACGTCACCGATGACACATACAGGAACGGGAGCCTACAATCTGAACACATCTAATGGGGCAGGCCACATTACAATTATTAGGAATTTTGAAGATAAGCCTCGTCGTTTCAATAATCTTGATGGGACGACACCTATAGAATTCATAAGAAGTATGCGTGATTATTTTACTGAATCTCACGTGCCAAGGGAAAGACAACTACGTGTGGTAGAGCGTTTTCTTTCCGATGCACCGCTTCAGTGGCACAGGGCGTTTAGATACACGTTTAACGACTTCGAGGAGTTTGCCGAAGCATTTATCAATCGTTTTTGGTCTACGGAAGTTCAGAATAACGTTCGTTCCGAAATCTATTCGAGCAAGTACTCAAGTACTGGTCTAACCAGTTACTCGGAGTATTTTTCTTGTCAGTTATCGAAATTAAGATTTTTACAGCCTCCGTTAACCGAAGAACAATTGATCGAGGCGATATCTCGACAGTTTCCTGTTGACGTAAGGAGGAACATAATTTCATCCGGAATCACTAGTTTAGCCGCGATGGACGATTTGTTGAGACGTCTGGACTATGTGAGTGCTGTTACGACACCCACAGTGGTGAGAAACAATCGACATGAACACAGATCCGTGAATACTATCGTCATGGACAGAACACAGCAAACAGACCCAGCCAAACCAGAAAACAGAAACTATGTTAAACCAGGGTGGAATAGGAACAATTACCAAAGGGACGATCGTCAGATCGATCGATACGCAGAACGAAATGAACAAACTTGGACACGAAAATACGAAGAAAGAAATTTCTATCGTCGGAATAATGAATATGATCGAAATAAGTACCGAGATAGACCATACAACCCCAACTATAGACCACGTACTGGTTATAGCAGATACAAAAACTATAGGACGGAGGAGTTTGAACGAGATCAAGAGAAACAAAGGCTCAAAAGCGAGCAGGAAAAGTCTAAAAATAATAGACAAAAAAAATCAGGACAGAGGAAAAATCAGGAGATTGATGAACGAGAAAATAGACCGAGTACGAGTCGTCAGGGGAGCATCGAACAGACTCCTGACGAAGAAAAAAAAACGCCAATCTCGAAACGCAAGTAGGAATTCAGAATTTGACACTTCCATATGAGATAACTATAAATGAAACATTCAACGTAGCGGACGAGGATCTCTTATATGAAGAAGGAGGGAGAGAGGAAGGAAGGCCTACTGAACTACCGGTGATCCAAGTGCAAGTAGGAGAGCAACTATGTAGAGCTTTAGTTGATACGGGGGCTATGATTTCGATCATAAGCGAGGATTGTTTTGAAAGATTAAAAAAGGAAGATCCTTTTGTCATACTGCCAGCGTGCTCTATGAAAGTTAAAGGAATATTTAAAGACAGGTCGATGAAATGCAAAATTCAAGCTCTGATGAAATTCCGGATAAACAACAAGCTATATGAGAATATATTCGTCGTTGTGAGGAACATCAATTTTGATTTAATCATTGGGATGGACTTTATTATCAAAGCTAGAGCTGTGATTGATATGAATAAAAGACTAATAAAATTTCATGAAGATGCTACAGATCAGGTGGCAATAGAAGAACAAGATATAGATAACATTAATGATGATCACCCTAGATTGGATATCCTAGAAAACATAGTCAATGAAGTCGAGCAAGAGAGGGAACAGTATGCACTCAAAGCCGACGGATTTGAGGACGTTGAACAGGAGTTCAAAGAATTAATAGAGAAATATCAGGACGTTTTTGACAACAAACCAGGAATGATTAAGGATTTTAAATACCGGATAAGGTTAACTGATAACTCTCCATACCAGGCGAAGTTGTACCCAATTCCGCAGAAATACTATGATGAAGTCAAAGTCAACATTAGAAAATATTACAAGAAGATTATATGAATAAATGAGAATGATGTTCCATTATTTTGAGAGGTTTGTTTACGTATACATATAAGTCTGTTCCGACTTTATGTATCTTGTCGAGAGGAATATGTACCTTCATTCTCATGACTGGAATGCCTTTATGGGAAAGTAATATGTTTTTACCTGTGAACAAGAATGGCGAGACAGGATCATATGTTTCGCGACCCACAAGTTGACTTTGGATAGCGATCTCGACGAGAGAAGCGGGGCGCATGCGTTGCATGTACTGTGGTCACAGCTGATTGGTTAGGAGTATTGATTATTTTATCGATTAGCAACAAGAGATAGACTATGCTTTTGTGGTAGGGAATTCAAGTCTTTTATACGTTCGGGCATAGTTTAACATGTCTGTAATTATAGCAGGTGTTGGATTATTAACTTCTTTCAAATAATTGTACTCTTAGGAACCCGGAAATAAGATATTTGCATCTTATCAGTTCCAGTTTTGAGCGCTCGTGGCGCGACGGTAGGTGATCCGGCAGTCGCGTTCTGACGTGAACAACGAGTAGAGTAGATTGGTTTAAGCCACGCACGAACACACATGTTTTGAGATATACCGGTGACCGGCGGCGAAACGTCACGTGCACCGTGAGTGAAAGTTTGTCTTGAGTAGTGTACTATCATTGTATCGAGGAGAGTTGCCTTAGTGACGGAAAGGACTCCAATTTTAGTTCTGGTTAGGAAATGGCAATCGAAATGAAAACGCAGCTTGTCTTGATAGATAGCTGTTCTTTATAGGCCAGCCATATAGTGTTCGCATGAAAGGTGGATACTTGCTTTAACAAGAACACAGTCATAATGTTCTTTCAGTAGACATTCTTCGCGTTGGAACTGGCTGTAACGATACACTTACTTCGTGTGTGTTGTCAGAACAATTAGCACCCTCTTTTGATAAGTATTTCTCAATACAAGTGCTTGGATATTGTATATACTTTTTATATTTATAATTGGCCTAACTCATATGTCTGTGATCTTGCAACTATGTTGAGCAAGTTCTTGTCGAAAGGAAAGGCTGTTATGAACTTCAGTGACTTAAACATGTGCGGCTAGATGTTTTAAACATGAGTGTCACTATGCGAGCGAAGTTACGTGCATTCCGATGCTATACGTCGCGCGGCCCGTGCTGGTGACTGCGAACACAGCTGTTGTTTGGCAGTACAGTGTGTATCAAAATGATCCGATTACGCGGGGCCGATGTACTTTGGTGTTCGGGCCGATATAGACATCATTGCGTGCTGCGGTTGATGGGACGTTATCCGAAGATGAAAGAAACTGTCGTTGGTATTAGAGTGGAACATTCAGTCTGGATGGGCGATGTCTGGAGATCCAGGGTTCGTTTCTCGCTTTCCTGGACAGTGAAGACTTCCATTGCTTGCATGGAGGGTACAGTCATAATGGACATGACTGTGTCGTGTCGAGATCTACAAGAATCATCTAAGGTACTGAATTAACCATCTTCAATCGTAGCTAAGCATGTTCATTCTAACGTTGTCTCCCTGCCACATTTATTTTCTTTTTGGGAATTTTCGTAGAATGTCTAAGAATGGAGTTTAGGCTTGATCCCAGTGTCAAGACTGATTCTAATCTGGACAGGGTTTTGATTCTACTAAAAGGATGCACCCATTGTAATTAATTGCATTATAGTGTAATTTTCTATTGATTACTGTAAATTCAAGTTCATTTTATGGGGATTTATTTAATGTAGAGAAGAGGAACTTTAGGCCACTCAGAATTAATCAGTTTTCGTGTTTGATTTATATTGAAAATGAACACTAGTTTTATGCCTTCATATGACATTACTCGAGCTTGAGTAGACTCAATTTGGAGTTTCTACTTTCGTAAGCCTATTTAGAGGACTGTTATACACTCAAAAGTGAAATTTCAGTATTCAGGTTGATTTTCGAATATTGCAGTAAGCTGTAGGAAGCGAGTTCAGTGAAGAAAGCGGATCTGCTTTGATTTGCAATTTTGACTTGATCCAGGTTCTTTCTAACATATTTTTTTTTGAGATCTTACATCACGTTTGCTTTATGAGATTCGATCAAGATCCATTATTAATGGACTAGACAGATGTTTTAAACACAATTTGAAGACATTTGAATACATTCACCCTATGTTATTAACGCGAATCCCAGACTAGATTTATGTGGAAGTAGATATATCGACAAAAATGCAATTGTTATTTAACACTTACTAAAAGCTATGCATATTGATCGTGAATAATAATAACATAAGAGCAAATGAAATAATAATTTAACAGTGATTAATTGAACTGTAAAGAAACTTGTATAAATTTAGCAACAATATTTCACTGTGAATGTGACTTGTCAATTAAGCTGAATTTTTGTTCACTAAGAAAGATAACTAGTTGAAGCGCTAAAGAGATAGTAGTAATGCCTGATAATATGAATAAGATGAATGCTTAATATAGCATGATATTAAATGGCAAAGCCAAGTTAAGGCTAATGTCCTTGATTATTAAAAGGGTATTCAATGGAATATTCCAAGTTGTAATATAGAAAGTAATCCACTCAGATAGATTGTGAAATTAGGGCAATTTACTTCACTATCAGTTCAAGTAAATAATTTGTTGTGAAATTCATGCATTTCAGGCATGTTGAAATAAACCTATCTGGTAAAATTTTCGATTAACAGGCGTTTTAAGAATCACTAATTCCGGTCTGGCGAGGACAGTTCATTTGAAGGGTGTTAAAATTAAATGAAAGAAATTAAATTTTTGACTTAGCTTTATTGTTCGGTCAGAAGAGATGAATAAAATAAAAAAAAACCAGCAAACATAAATATAATAAATTATGTGGAAGATGTCACTTCTGAATCCTATAAAAAGAAACACGCTAAGAAGGTGTTACAAAAATGACTGTACATTTGTAATATAGCTTTAAATATTTTTTTTTTCAGGGTATAAATTGATATATGTCTTGTAAATATAAAAATTTCCAGGCTTTATTTTTAAATGTTGCAATTGCTGTCAGCATCTATGTTGGAATATACATATGATTGGTGTTCACCATTCTTGGGTAAAATGCTGTCAATGACATTGATAAATGTGGGGCTAGTATATTTTTTTTTCCATGTTCATGAAACTTCGGATGGAAGTTGGGCACTTTGCTTTGAAGTATATTATAGTGACTTACACTATATTTTCATTTCCTGAATAAATTTTTCTTTGATCAGTTTAAAATCTTCGGAGTGTGGTACTTTATAGAAACGATAAGAGTACACGTTAAGAAGGCCAGCGGTGGGTATTTCAGTGGTATTCCCACACACCTGAGATTGCGTTCATTGTTATTCTTGTGCTTTTGAGTTTTTTTTATGCCGTTCACCTTGGTTGTTCTTAACGTAGTCTCAGTTAGGAATTCCTGTACCCCATTTCCTCGTCTCATGTTGGGTAGAATCTGGCAAATTTTATAGTCGGGGTTTCCAGGCTCTACGATCCAGCTGTCTTCGTGGGATTCCAACATGCTGATGGTAGGTATTTCGGGTACCCATTGCAATAGTTGGCTTTCTAATGAAATCTACCTAACTGGGACGGTACCTTTTAGCAGGCCACGACCGCTTCCTTCCAACTTATTGTCCAAGTTTAATTCATCTCGACTCAATTTTATATCTCAATATTACCCCTGATGAGCTAAGTGTCGGCTAGGTCATCCAGCCGTAAAGACCACCCACCAACACACTACTAATCTCTCTTCACCCACCAACACCAAGGAAATGGGAATATCAAGAGGTAGAATAAGTTCAGAATTCACATAATACCATACCTATTGTTGCTGAGAAAAAATATTGAAAAGTGAAAGTCTGAAGAGGATAATATCAGGTGGCAAGTCCTTATGGTGTATAACAGCTAAGGCTTTTACGGCCGGCGTTCATAATTAAGTACATTTTTATCGGGCTTGTAGGCCGTGGTCCAGACAGGATATCTCCCGACGTTTCACCGGAAACTGTTGTTTGAGTCTTCAGTATTTTGACTGGTTTGATGCAGCCCTCCACGCCTCCCTGTCCTGAGCTAATCGTTTCATCTCTACATAGCTACCACACCCTACATCCGAGGCAATCTCTTTAACATATTCTAACCTTGGTCTACCCCTAGAGTTCTTGTCCTCGACCCTTCCTTCCATAACTAAGCTTGCTATTCCTGGGTGTCTTAGTATGTGTCCTACTAACCTATCTCTTCTCTTCATTAGCAGTCGCCAGAAACATCTCTCCTCTCCCACTCATCTTAATACCTCTTCGTTTGTCACCCTATCTACCCATCTGATCTTCATCATTCTCCTGTAACACCACATTTCAAATGCTTCAATTCTCCTTTCTGCTGCACCAATAGTCCAAGTTTCACTTCCATAGAGCGCCACGCTCCAGACAAAGGCTTTCAAAAATGACTTCCTAATACCTACAGTAAATCTATATTCGATGTCAACAGATTCCTTTTTTGTAGAAATGCTTTCCTTGCCTGAGCCAACCTACTTTTTATATCCTCTTTGCTTCGTCCATCACTGGTTATTTTGCTTCCTAAGTAACAGAAGTCTCCTACGTCCTTCAACTTTTCACCTGACAATTTGATCTCCATAGGGGTTTCTGATTTATTCCGGCTGCATTCCAGTATTTTTGTTTTACATTTATTAATTTTCATCATGAATTCTTTCCGTAAGACGGAGTTTATACCATTCAAAAACTCATTCAAATCCTCAGGCGTGTCGGCCAAGATGACGATGTCATCAGCAATTCTCAGTGTTGAAATTATTTCTCCTTGAAACCACTTTAAATTTTTCTCCAATTTCCTTCATTGCTTGTTCAATGAAAAGATTGAAAAGTATGGGTGATAAATTGCAGCCTTGCCTTACACCTTTCTGAATACCAGCTTCTCTCTCATGTCCTTCAGCTCGAATGACTGCTGTCTGGTTTCTGTATAGATTGTATATCACCCTCCTATCCCCGTACTTTATTCCAATAGATTTCAAAATGTCAAACAATTTAGTCCAATCAACGTTATCAAAAGCTTTTTCTAAGCTTACAAAAGCCATGAACGTTCTCTTATCTTTCCTTATTCTACCTTCCAAAATCAGCCTAAGACTTAGTACAGCTTCCCTCGTTCCTACATTTCTCCTGAAACCAAACTGGTCTTCACCCAACTCCGATTCTATCTGGCTTTCAATCCTCTTGTAAATTATTCTAGATAGGATCTTTGAAGCATGAGTAATCAAGCTGATTGTACGGTAATCTTCACATCTGTCAGCTCCCACTTTCTTTGGTATAGGGATGATTACATTCTTCTCGAAATCAGGGGGTACCTCACCTGTCTCATAAATCCTACACACCAAGTGAAATAACCTGATCAGACCTTCATCTCCTATGCAGCGTAGCAACTCAATCGGTATATCATCTATGCCTGGTGCTTTGTTCCTGCGTAAGTCCTCTAATACTCTGTCAAATTCTGATCTCAATATTAAATCTCATTTTGCATCCTCATCAATTTCCTCCTCCCTTTCCATTACACGATTCTCAGTCTCCTTTCCCTTATACAATCACTCTATGTAAGCTTTCCATCTCTCAACCCTTCTTCCCTATCTGTTAGAGGCTTTCCATTTGTTTCTATTATTTAAACTAGTTTCCATGATGGTTCCGTATTGACGTACTAAATAGTACTTTTCTACAACGCATATTTATACATAATTACATACTTATTAATATACTGTTACACCCCTCTGCCATTACAATTCCCTACAACTTGATTTTTATTATATTACATTATTTAATTTCCACTTTGAACATTTTCCCCCCAAAGAATCTATTTTTTCATAGTAGCGCTCCACTCATACATACGTCCTATTACAGAACTAGATATGGCAATATTTATCATCTACTGCTAACCATATATATGAGTGTTGTAATTGGCTACACCCATAAATTATTTACAATAATTTTCAAACATAAGACAATCTCTTCATAATTGATACCTTGACATAACCTGAAGTAAGTTCTTCGAATATTATTAAGTTTGCATTCGTTCTATATCATTATAAATTTTTTTTTTCAGTTTTTCATAATCATTTCAGTCTATAAATTTCCCCTTGGTCCCTTTTGTTATGGTGTTTGTTTTTCCTTTGCTTCTTTCAAGTTATGCATTGAGCTAACCTCATTGCTATTTGAAGTTGTTCCTTCCACGCTCGTCTAATTCGTATGCAGGCATTTGATTTTGGACCTGTTGAGCATAAGGCATCTTCATTGGTTGTGTCCATATGGTGAAGTATTGTGATTTTTGCCAATTCAAGCTTCGACCAGTGTTTTGGAGCGGATTTACGAGTTAACTGTCCACTGATTCTCTGTGTTTTGATGGCTGAATATCATCGCTGTTACATATATGTTTTTAGTATTGCTCAACAATTTCCTGTGACCTACTTATATGGTGCACCATATTAAGTTAAATAGCTATTCATTTTTGATTGCTACGCTATATTATATCTTTCTTCGGATATTTGTCTTGGCTGATGAAGGGGATAAAAGCAATTAATCCCCGAAACATGTACCAGGAGCAAGTGTAATTATAATTTATTTTCATTTATGTATTGACTAAGGCGGATATACAATTTGTTGTTAAAACTTTCCATTTGTGTCCTTAATATTACAGCACTTTGTCTTCTTTTCCCCAAAAGTATTCTTAATCCTTCGATAAGCTGTGTCTACTTTTCCTAATTTCAGACAATTTTCTATACCTGCACATTTCTCTTTCAACCATTCTTCTTTCGCTTCCTTGCACTTCTTGTTAACCTCATTTCTCAGACGTCTGTATAACTGCTTTCCCCTTTTCATCTCTTACATTCTTGTATTTCCGCCTGTCATCCATCTCAATTCTGGTATATCCTGAGTGATCCACGGTTTTCTACCTATTCTTTCTTTCCTACCAATATTTTCTTCTGCGGATTTTGTTATTTCATTCTTCAAAAGTGCCCATTAGTCTGCAATTGAAGTTTGTTTAGGGGTTTTCATTAGTCCTTCCTTTATACTCTTCTTGAATCTTTCGTTTACATCCTTAACTTTCAGTCTGTCTATTGCCCACCTTTTTAGCTTTTGACTTTTCTTCAGTTTCTTCAACATTAATCTGCATTTCATAACAACCAGATTGTGGTCAGAGTTTATGTCAGCACCAGGATATGTTTTGCAATCCAAAATCTGGTTTCGAAACCTCTGCTTGACCATAATAAAGTCGATTTGGTAACGCCCTGTATCTCCTGGTCTCATCCATGTGTATATTCTTCTATTGTGGTTATTGAATAAGGTGTTAGCTATGACCAACTCATGCTCGGTGCAGAATTCCATCAGCCTGCTTCCTCGATCATTCCTTTCACCTAATCCGAACTCTCGTACTATCTTCCCTTCTCTCCCTTTTCCTACCACAGCATTCCAATCTCCCATCACTATAACATTTTCATCACCTTTGATATACCTCAGAATTTCATCTATTTCTTCGTAGACCTTTTCAACATCCTCATCATCAGCTTGACTGGTAGGCATATAGACTTGTACCACTGTGGTGCACCTAGGTTTAGTATTGATTTTTGCTACAATAATCCGTTCACTATATTGCTCATAATATTCCACCCGCTGTCCAAGTTTCCTACTCAATATGAGACCAACCCCTGCTTGACCATTGTTTGATTTAGTGCTAATGACCCTATAGTCTCCTGACCAAAAGTCCTGTTCTTCCTGCCAGCGCATTTCACTAATCCCAGCCAAATCCAACCTTAACTTATCCATTTCCCTTTCTACGTTTTCTAACCTTCCACTCCGTAGCAGACTTCTAACATTCCACGCTCCGATCCGTAGAATGTCAGATTTCCTCTTTGTCACTTTTGTGATGTTAACCTCCTCTCGAGTAGTCCCCACCCGGAGATCCGAACGGGAAACTGCGTCCGGCATTTTCAAAGGTTCCGCTCCTCTCCTTGGTCAGCAGTGGAATGAGGAATAGGCTTGAAATAATGGGTAACGGTTTGTAGTGGGGTATTGTTGCTTGAATATGACTATTATTTAAAGCCTCTTCTTCATTCCACTGCTGACCAAGGAAAGGTGCGGAACCCTTGAAAATGCCAGACGCAGTTCCCGGTGAAACGTCAGGAGAAATCCTGTCTGGACCACGGCCTACAAGCCCGAAAAACTTGTACTTAATTTTGGTGTAGTTCATGGGTTATCAACCTGGTCCTTGTGAGCACCACGGTGCTTTTTAAATGAAATATGGTGATCTCGTCATACGAGCCAAAAGGTGCTCGCGAGAACAAGCTTCCTTGAGAACCATTTTGTAATTCAAATTTGTGTTGCACGAATCGGAATAATAGTGTTTTGTTTCCGGCACAAGTATTGACAGTCAGACATTTTATCTTTTTGTGAAATAGTACTTTAAATCTACAGTAAAAATTATTGAACTTCCCTGTTTTGTGAGCAACACGAAAGATGCTGATTCGTCTCGACTGTCCACATGTAAATGTATCTTATCTGCATGCGCATGCAAGCAGTCGCAGCATGCCTGGTGAGCGGTGAATTCCTACCCATTTCAGCACTTCTGAGGAAGAGAAAGATGATTGGTTGGCTCCTTAGTTTAGGGGCTGCGACAACGCGGTCTTGTAGCCCCGTGTACTTTGGGTGAGTGTAGAATTTGTCTGCTAACCGGTGTTAATTTTGATGGCTGTATTAGTGTGTGTTATCTGTGATACATATACGGACTGAGGACGATTTTTTTCTTCAAGTAGTTCCTACTTTTGCTACCAAATGCTACCGTCCACGACACCTAGCTGCGGACGTGGCTACTAAATGCCGTCGCAGTCAGCACCTGGCCGCGAGCGTTAGAACTAATATGGCGTTATCATACTTAAATTTTAGCTTCCACAAGTGTCGTTAGTGGAAGGTTCTTTAACATGCCATAAATCTCTAACATGGGACCGCCGGCTTTACTTCCCCTCCGAAGGAAGGCATACTGAGGGATTTTAACGCTCTAAAAAATCCGACGACTTCGGCCGGGTTTGAACCCGCGATCTTGGGCATAGAGGCTCGGTATGCTACCAACTACGCCACCGAAGCCACTGGAGAGAGAGAGAGATAGGAAAAGGAAAGAGAGGAGCATGCTTTTTGCATTATTATTATTATTATTATTACTATCGATTTAATGGTGCTCACGGTCTCAAAAAGGTTGTGAACGCCTCGTGTAGTGGCTAGCATTCTTGGCTGTCACCCCTGACGTTCAAGTTCGGTTCTCGGCTCTGACAAGAAATTTAATTTTGGTTTGATGGCTGGAACGGGGGACACATTCAGCCTCGTGAGGTATAATTGAGATGTAAAGTTTTGAAGCCATTCTTCCAGTGTTGCCTATACAAACTGTTAATTGTTACTCTTCAGTTGGTCAACAAGAATTTATTTTTTTAATCGTGTTGACTGACTAAGAAGCTTTAATTTCGATTTATTTATTTATTTAC
Organism: Meconema thalassinum; assembly: GCA_946902985.2. Classification (NCBI taxonomy): domain Eukaryota; kingdom Metazoa; phylum Arthropoda; class Insecta; order Orthoptera; family Tettigoniidae; genus Meconema; species Meconema thalassinum. The sequence goes on from OX336398.1 coordinate 126,176,311, forward strand.
TTATTTATTCATTTATTTATTTCTTTTTGAGCCTCCGTGGCTTAGGCGGCAGCACGCCAGCCTCTCACCGCATGGTCCGTAGTTCAAATCCCGGTAACTCCATGAGAGATTTGTGCTGGACAAAGCAGAGGCAGACAGGTTTTTCTCCGGGTACTCTGGTTTTCCCCATCACAAATTTCATTCCAGCAACACTGTCATTTCATTTCATCCGTCATTCTTTTACGTATTTCCCCAGGGGAGTGCGACAGGCTTCAGCACCCGTCACAGTTCATATCCTCACCGCTAGATGGGGGCTTCATTCATTCCGTTTCCTGACTCGGTCGGTCGACTGGAAGCAGGCAGTGGATTTTCCTTATTTATTTATTTAATACTATCGAATTTGGCCAACTATGGACCGCAAGGAACTCAAGACTTATTGGCTTTCTTTCTCTTCTCTTCCCAGAACTTCTTCATCCTGTCACTTCTTTGTTTTCTCTCCTCCTCGGAAATGATCCGTTAGGGCCTCCTGCTTGGTGGTTTCTCCTGAAATGATTTTACTCCGTCAACTCGACTGCGGAACTCTCTTCTATCGTAGGCTATCGGTGGAGTAATTCCAACTTCCGCTGCATCCCTCTTCACCTCATCTACCCTATTTATTTATTTATTTATTTATTTATTCGTTTATTTATTTATAGTGCTTCGGTGTCCGAGTCGTCGAATTTTTAAGAGCGTTAAGATCCTTCCTTCGGAGGGGAAGTAAAGCTGGCAGGCCCATCTCATAGATTAATGGCATGTAAAAGAACCTACCACTACAATTTTTGTAGTGTGTAGCTAAATATGTAGGTAATTTGGTTAGAAACGCTCGATCAAGTTCCATCGTTCACCGCTAGATGTCAGTGCCAGTTGCATCTTTGATAGTCAAAGTTGGAACTTCTTGAAATTAACTTGTAGGGGAGCCTACGGGCGTTCAATTAAAATACCCCGCTATGGCCATTGGCTGCAATTCTTCTTCTCCTTCTTCTTTTTCCGGTTTGGCCATCAAAGTACCACGTCATTTCTACTGCTTCTTGCTGCATCGAGCTTTAACATCCTCCCAGTACTTTCGCATTAGTTCTCGATGCTGTTGTTTTCTTTCCTGAGTCCACTTCTTGCCTGTTGGAAGCTTAGGCTTTTCTTGGAAACATCGGTGTGCTGTTAGTATTTCCTTGAGGGGGCCACGTTCCCAGATATCTTTGCTTGTAATTCCCACTTCTTGCAAATCTTTGTCCACCTCAGTGAACCAAGCTCCCTTGGTGTTCTTTTTGAGGAAGTAGGTGAAAATTCTTTGTCAATCGCGCTGGGTTCATTCTTGTTATATGACCGTAAAAGGTAATTCTCCGTTTCCTCATGGTGTCAGTTATTTTTTCGACATGGGAATAAAGTTCGTGGTTGTGCCGTCTCCTATATTCCCCATTTTCTTTTACTGGGCCCAAGATTTTTATCATTTTAAATGATCTTGTCGACTTCGTCGTTACGCTGTGGTCTGGCGTTACGTTACGGTGACGGGACGAAATGTACCCAGATGCACTGAGGTGTGTGACGTCATAGTACCGCTTGGTGCATGTGTTCCCCGACAATCTCTACTTCGTTAATATAAGACAAAAATCCCAGATTCTTGGATGTCACGGGTAATCTCGAGAACCACTGGATGGATTTTGATGCGGTTTTCACCATTCTGTAAAGGATATCTCGAGGAAAGATTCTGTAGAAAATAATTTATGTATGATGAAAGGAAGCCAAGCAGTAACGATTTCAGTGAAAAAGTCCAAAACAAACCTGGCGTCCATGCGCTTCTTAAGCTTACGCTGAGCAAACCGTTAAAAATATCAATATACTATAAGCGTAAGAATTGGTCAGCATGAAAAGTTCTACAAAAAACGTCCGCGAGAGCATATCTCTATCTTCAATACATCGCCCACTATAAGTGTTTTTAGACTGGATGGAAGGGGCACGTCCCCGCGCGCTCTCGTGAGCGTGCGGCATCCCGCGCGCTTGACCTTGCTTTGCTCTTAGTTTGCACTTGCCGTTCACGAGTAATTTGAAACAAGATAAACAAGATAAGTACTATGCAGATAATTTTCTAACATGTCAAAAGTCTTTGGCTTTGAGCGAAGCGAGAAGCCTCCAGCCTTTCTAGCATTTTTCAGCATTTGTAGCATTTAAAATGATACAAAGTTTCGTCTTTCAGACTGACTGTCACTTTTTCTTAGAAATTTCGTTTCTTTCACTTCCAGTTTCTCTATTAGTCCCTTGGGTTGCATTGAAAGGCACTCCGCAGCATGCAAGGCCTCTGGACGGATGACTGCAATTCATGTATAATAATAATTTAGTCTATTCATAGTTTAAAGAAAGAGACAAAATATAGACATTTGCCATCCCAAAAAATACTTAGCCGGGACATAGCTAGAAAATTTTAATTAAAATCCAGGACTGCCCGGCAAAATCTTTGTCATTGAACGCAGTTCACATGGAGTTCTACCCTCCTCCTGGGTTCTCTTGGCGATAGCTGGTAGCTTCCCCTTTAAATTGCACTCGTGCTCATTTCATGAACTAGATCGTTATTCTTGCTTTAATGAAGCTTAAGTCTTCATTTAATGTACTATGGAGCGCATCGTCTATCGTCTTTTGTCTTCAGATGAAAACAAATTAGCCTACAACAGATTAAATCAGGTCATGCATACAGTATTATGCATAGGAGTGTGTGTGCTAGAATCGAACCCTAGATCCTCCCAACTGCTAGCCTGCAGCCAGTTTTGCATACAATACAAGCAAGAGAGGACTGTTCAGCATTGATAAGCCTAGTGTGACGTCGCGTCGACATGCAATTGTTTCACAAACGCGCGCGCACGATGATTCATGGGAATTATGCTTTAATATAACGTAGCAGAACCGGAATATATGAACGACGCAAAATACAGTTTAAACTGTCGTGTCTCCAATTCATTTACATTTAGTGGTTGAATGTTGTTTGCTTATAATAAAACTTCAAATAATCGGTGAAATGCTCTTAAACACATGGGAAAATATTCGAGGAAACAGTTCGTCCTTCCTAAACTCTTCATAGAAACAACAGCCATTGCTTCGCTGAAGGGATCAAGTCAGGTTTTTTTTAAATCATTTTAAATGATCTTGTCGACTTCGTTGTTACGCTGGGGTCTGGCGTTACGTTACGGTGACGGGACGAAATGTACCTAGATCCACTGAGGTGTGTGACGTCATAGTACCGGTTGGTGCATGTGTACCCGACAATCTCGACTTCGTTAGTAGGCTATAAGACAATAATCCCCGATTCTTGGATGTCACGGGTAATCTCGAGAACCACTGGATGGATTTTGATGCGGTTTTCACCATTCTGTAAAGGATATCTCGAGGAAAGATTCTGTCGAAAATAATTTATGTATGATCAAAGGAAGCCAAGCAGTAACGATTTCAGTCAAAAGGTCGAAAACAAACTTGGCGTCCGTGCGCTTCTTAAGCTTACGCTGGGCAAACCGTTAAAAATATCAATATACTATGAGTGTAAGAATTGGTCAGCATGAAAAGTTCTACAAAAAAGTCCGCGAGAGCATATCTCTATCTTCAATACATCGCCCGCTATAAGTGTTTTTAGACTGGATGGAAGGGGCACGTCCCCGCGCGCTTGACCTTGCTTTGCCCTTGGTTTGCACTTGCCGTTCACGAGTAATTTGAAACAAGATAAGCAAGATAAGTATTATGCAGATAATTTTAGTTAGTTAGTTAGTTAGTTATTGTTGTTTTAAGGGGCGGAACTACGAGGTCATCTGCCCCTAACAGATAATTTTCTAACATGTCAAGAGTCTTTGGCTTCGAGCGAAGCGAGAAGCCTCCAGCCTTTCTAGCATTTTTCAGCATTTGTAGCATTTTAAATGATACAAAGTCTAGTCTTTCAAACTGACTGTCACTTTTTTAAATCAGTTTAAATGATCTTGTCGACTTCGTCGTTACGCTGGGATCTGGCGTTACGTTACGGTGACGGGACGAAATGTACCAAGAATGCACTGAGGTGTGTGACGTCATGGTACAGCTTCAGCTTCTTCCTTTCCCCGCACGCTCCGGTGAGCGTGACGTCATCCAGCCAGCTACCTACTTTGACCTTGGTTTGCACGCAGTTCGCACGTGTTTCTTGCTATCGCTGCGGCTGCATCAGGGTTCGTTCGCAGATTTACTTATAGTCTACAACTCGACTTGACAAGTTTAACATTTTGTGTGGTTTAGTAAAGTGTTACAATGGAGTCCGTTGAAGGTAATAGTGCTAATATTTCTACTAAAGCTAAATCTAGTGCTCAACGAAATAAAGAATATCGAGGGCGTAAAATGTTAGAAAATGTTATAGTGGATACAACAAGTGTTGAAGCGAGAAGACTCCAGCATTTTTCAGCATTTGTAGCATTTAACATGATATAAAGTCTAGTCTTTCAGACTGACATTTAAAAAAAATCGAATTTACCCTCCAGGTTGGTGGCTCCCACGGACTCAGCGAGGGAACTCGCCTCTACCGCCTCTACGGGCAGATTCCTCGAGCTGGGAACATCTGATCGGAGTGGATACAACTGGGAAGGTGTGACCAGCACCGCGCCCAGGCGGCCTCACTTGCAAAGCGAACAGAGGCCTCATGAGGGAAGGGAGGGGGAAGATTAGGAGGGATAGGCAAGGAAGAGGGAAGGAGGCGGCCATGGCCTTACAGTAGGCACCATCCCGGCGTTTGCCCGAAGACGAAGTGGGAAACCACGGAAAACCACTTCGAGGATGGCTGAGGTGGGAATCGAATCCCCTCTACTCATTTGGACCACCCGAGGCTGAGTAGACCCCGTTACATTCCTCATACCACTTTTCAAATTTCGTGGCAGAGCCGGGAATCGAACCCAGGACCTCAGGGGCGGCAGCTAACCATGCTGACCGCTACGCTACGGAGGCGGCTATGTTAAAATATTTACACAGTAATAAATATTGTATGCTTGGGTACTCTTTGTACGTGTGGCGGTCTACAACTGTTGCAAGAAGAATTTTGAACCCGCGATCTTGGACATAGCAGTTCAGCATGCTACCGACTACGCCACCGAAGCCTACTGTACTAAACCAAAAGTTCGTTATGCATAATTTAAGGAAGCGAAGGTGGCCCGTCACACGGCAAACGAAAGAATGAAAAATAATGTGGAAGCTTAGGAAGCTTTATTATATGAAAATAAGAAAGATGTCATTTTATCTGGCATGTTGCTAACTCATTCATAACGCTTCACTTATTTTATCTGCTATTCATCTCTCGCTGTCTGCTTCCTTTTTGACACTTTTAATTGGATTCGCATCTGCACACTACTCTTCAGTTAAAACGCTGTTAATTTCTGAAGTTGTATTTTAATGCATTGCGTTTGTCGTCTACGATAAATGTCATTCCTTCTCTAAATACTGTACAGTCACTCCAACAAGTAATTTGCGTACTCGTTAACTCTTTTAGCCAAGTGCCAACGGATGTTTTACGCGAGAAACTTTGCAACGGTTAAAAAAGAGCAAATTTATTACATTCCGTCATTTCTTTGCCCAGACTCGGAAGTTCCTACGAAGAATACAATAACAGTAATTCTGAAAGAAAGATCACTTATTTCTTTTTCACTTTCATTTCGATAATATATTGTACTAGCAGTAGTACCCGGCTTCGCCCGGTGGAATGATGATAATGTCTCAATGTCTCCTTAGAAATATAATGGACTTAAAATCTAGGTCATTTTCCCCCAAAGTTAATGAGGGCGTAATATCTAGGTCATTTTCCCGTTTGATAAGGCTGATAATGAAAACTACTGTTGAATTGACACGTCATACTTACAAACTACCGTAATAGAAATACATATTTCAAAATTCACAGGCGAGGAAGACTTATTGTGTGTGGTGATTAATGGTGTAATGGGCGTAAAATCTAGGTCATTTGCCCTTATGATGAGGATGATAAGGGAAACTACTACCGGTATAGAATTGACACTTCAATTTATAATGTACACAATGTACTGTAATAAAAATAAATATTTTAAAAATCACAGTCGAGAAAAACTTTATGCGGCGGTGATTAGTGGTATGATGCGCGTAACATCTAGGTCATTTGCACTTATGATGATAATAATAAGAAAATGAAAAAATGACTGCTAAACGAACATGGTGACATTTTAAAACTGATATAGGCTAGGTAATTCAGATGTCTAGCTTCGATGTCTTCTGGCTTAGGCCTGTATTCGATGCGTCTAGTGAAAGAGCTTATGGCGTACTGCTCGGCAAATAATATGGGTCCAAGCTGCACGAACCTGAGATGATCGCAAATGATGACGAAATATGATGACACACGTTCGGGGTTCCCCATCCTATTTAGATTGGCCGGGGAATCAATCACTCTTTCGCAACACAACAGTGGCTTGAGCAACGGCCCTGTGCTGGCATCAGCAAAGACAGCAGATAACACGGCGGGCTCTGAAAAGTCCTCTCATGTCACCTCGCGATGAATCAGCAAGCTATTCTCACAACTGCCCCCCCCCCCCGAGTCTCACAACTTGAGGGACGTGGGTTGGCCACCACGGGACCCCAGCTGAGTCTGGCATCGCTTCTACTTCCAGATGCCGGGCTCCTTTCAGTTCTCTTTCCTCTCGGCCTCTCTTGGTCAACTCTTGTTCTCTTCCGACCCCGACTGTATTAGGGTATCCGAGGGCCAGAGAGTCTTTCAATTTCCCGCCTTAATTGGCCGTTGTCTCATCTTTCCTGATGCCCTCATTCTTCGAGGGGTCTGCCTTCTTTTCCTTTTCATAATATCTCCTGTCTTCTGCTAAAGGCCCTCAAATAGGCAGGGTGTGTGTAGCCCCACCACTTTTGGTACACCCTTAAGGGCTCATGGCTGGTGAGTTAGGAAGTTGGCAACCCCGAGGGATTCCTGAGCTAAATGCAGGGAATGGAGTGGTATGTCAGTAATTTCAATTGGACAGTGTTACTCATCGGGTTCCAAAGGTGGTTCGGCCACTGTCTTGGCAAACCAGTTTTGTGTATCCCTATTTGTTTCCACTCTGTGTGGTTGTACATATCTTTATTATTTGTCTTCATTGTATTTATTCATTGTCAAGTTTGTTTTGTTTATGTTGGTTAGTTGTCATGATTCATTTGTTTTGATTACATGTTGTATTCCCACTGCCGGTGTTTCCAGTGGGATATTTTTGCTTAGAAGGTATTTTGGTATTCTAAGTTGGCCGCTTTGATTCTTCTTCTTTCTCTTTGTATTCTCTTTGACTTGTCTTTAAACTCTCTGCTGTGATTGGCTGCTTTCAGCCTATCAGAGGCCTCCTTGCTGTTTGTAGCGACCAATCACGTGTTTCTTCTTCGTCTCTAAGCTTGTAGCCATGACAGAATGTTGTGCTTTGACACTGGTTGTGATATATCGACGAATATCCAGTTAATCACTTCTATAATTGGTGCTATCTTCATAGTAACCATGCTTAGTGATCATGTCCTTGCACATGATTCATATCTTTGTTAGGGCAGTGACATTTTTGGTGATTTTCGGTCTCTTCTGACCATGCTTGTTGTTATCGCTACGTGCCATGTTGACGAATCCTTCAATCCGCGGCGTCGGATAGTTTGTTGTAACATGTTTAATTCTGATCTTCATCTACTGCCTAACAATTTGTCATCACGCGTATGAATAATGATTTCGTTTCGTGTGATAAGTAATTCATCGTTTGTCTTGAGGCATGTGCTACAAAGCCATACATTATCTTCCTGCACCATCACTGAAATGGAGGTTGACACTGGGCTCAACTACTTTACTATTGTGACAATACCGTGCGATTGGCATATCCCGGTATTTGTATGACATCAACTACTTTGACTTCCTGCGTTTCACACATAATTTGTTTAATTAACAATTCATTTTGGGCTTACGGTATCGGCGCATCACTGTAAGTCAGTCCTGGTTCGACGACACATTCTCGTTCCATGCGACCTGTTTTCATTATTTGTTGCAACTTCACTTGTGTTGAATGTTTAAACTATACCATTCTTTCGAACCGCCTTGTATTGCATGCCGTTCCTTGATGTACTGATCTGCAGCTACGTTCAAGGCAATTTATGTGTTTTAGGCTCAAGCCTTACGTGTGTTAATTCCATGCGAGTGTTTCTTCAATTGTGTAAATTTGTGCCAGTGTTTCTCGTATATTTGTGTGCCATCTTTGAATATTTACTTCATGTGCTACCTATTTGATAATATATCTTATTATTAGTTATTGTTTGTGTTGTGTCCTTTTTGCCTTCCTGGACCTCCTTATTTTGTGAAAATAATATTGTCTGGTCCTCCACATGTTTGCTAAATTGTTATGCGACCTTTTGTAAAGTCAACCCTTTTTATCATTATATCTTTATCTAATGCTTTGGCCAACAAACCCTTATACATGTCCGCTATTACCAGGATACTCTTGGTGGGTTGTTGACTTCCCGCGTTGGTCAATACAGTGCTATTCGTCGGATTCCAAAGGGTAAATATAAACAATTTGGTTCTGATCAGTTAAACGGTGTAGATTTGTCCCAAAGGGCCTAAATGCAGGAACAGGGGTGGTCTGTCCGAAATTTAAAGTGGACAGTGATACTCGTTGGGTTCCAAAGAGAAGCCTAAGTATACAAATGTTGGTCCAGATTGGTGAAACGGTGTGGATTTGTGCCAAAGGGTCTAAATACAGGGAATGGAGTGCTCTGTCCGAAAGTTCAAGCAGACAGTGTTACTCGTCGGGTTCCAAAGGGTAAATATACAAATTTAGGTTCAGATCGGTGAAACGATGTAGATATGTGCCAAAGGGCCTTAATGCAGGAAATGGAGTGGTCTGTCCGAAATTTCGAGTGGACAGTGTTACTCGTCGAGTTCCAAAGAGTAATTATGTAAAATCTGTTTGAGATCGGTGAAACGGTTTAGTTTTGTGCCAAAGGGCCAAAAAGCAGGGGATGAAGTGGCCTCTCCGTAATTTCAAGCTGACAGTGTTAATCACAGTGTTCCAAAGAGTAAATATACAAATTTTGGTTGAGATCGGTGAAACGGTGTAGATTTGGGCCAAAGGGCCTAAATACAGGGAATGGAGTGGTCTGCTCGCAATTTCAAGCAGACAGTGTTACTCGAGGGTAACAAAGGGTAAGTATCCGAATGTTGGTTCTGATCGGTGAAACGGTGTAGATTTGTACCAAAGGGCCTAAATGCAGGGGATGGAGTAGCCTCTCCGCAATTTCAAGCAGACAGTGTTAGTCGCAGTGTTAAAAAGGGTAAATATACACATTTTGGTTGAGATCGTTGAAACGGTGTAGATTTGGGCTAAAGGGCCTAAATGCAGGGAATGGAGTGGTCTGTCCGCAATTTCAAGCAGACAGTGTTACTCGCAGGGTTCCAAAGGGTAAGTATCAAAATTTTGGTTCAGATCGGTGAAACGGTGTAGATTTGTGCCAAAGGGCCTAAATGCAGGAAATGGAGTGGTCTGTCCGCAATTTCAAGCAGAAAGTGTTACTCGCAGGGTATCAAAGGGTAAGAATGCGAATTTTGGTTCTGATCGGTGAAACGGTATAGATTTGGACCAAAGGGCCTAAGTGCAGGGAATGGGGTGGGTTGTCCGAAATTTTAAGTGGACAGTGTTACTCGCAGGGTTCCAGAGGGTAAGTATACAAATTTTGGTTCAGATCGGTAAAATGGTGTAGATTTGTGCAAAAGGGCCTACATGCAGGGAATGGGGGGGGGAGTCTGTCCGAAATTTCAAGTGGACACGGTTACCCGCAGGGTTCCAAAGGGTAAGTACACAAATTTTGGTTCAGATCGGTGAAATGGTGTAGATTTGTGCCAAAGGGCCTAAATGCAGGGGTTGGAGTAGCCTCTTCGCAATTTCAAGCAGACAGTGTTAGTCGCAGTGTTCAAAAGGTAAATATACACATTTTGGTTAAGATCGGTGAAACGGTGTAGATTTCGGCAAAGGGCCTAAATGCAGGGAATGGAGTGGTCTGTCCGCAATTTTAAGCAGACAGTGTTACTCGCAGGGTACCAAAGGGTAAGAATGCGAATTTTGGTTCTGATCGGTGAAACGGTATAGATTTGGACCAAAGGGCCTAAGTGCAGGGAATGGGGTGGGTTGTCCGAAATTTTAAGTGGACAGTGTTACTCGCAGGGTTCCAGAGGGTAAGTATACAAATTTTGGTTCAGATCGGTAAAATGGTGTAGATTTGTGCAAAAGGGCCTACATGCAGGGAATGGGGGGGGGGGGGGGGGTCTGTCCGAAATTTTAAGTGGACAGTGTTACTCGCAGGGTTCCAAAGGGTAAGTACACAAATTTTGGTTCAGATAGGTGAAACGGTGTAGATTTGTGCAAAAGGGCCTAAATGCAGTAAATGGGGTGGTCTGTTCGAAATTTAACGTTGACAGGGTTACTCGCAGGGTTCCAAAGGGCAAGTATACAAATTTTGGTTCAGATCGGTGAAACGGTGTAGATTTGTATACATAACAGACAAACAGACAGACAAACTTTGTGCTTAATATATTATAGATGATTCTCGTCTTCTGGAGGACATTAACAATTGAAGTTACTAACGTTGGTCACTTCTGCACTGACTCCGTAAATGAGAATGAAAATCCACAGCCTGCTTCCAGTCGACTGACCGGGTCAGGGAATGGAATGAATGAAGCCCCCACCTAGCGGCGAGGAGATGAACTGTGCTGGCTGCCGAAGCCTGTCGCACTCCCCTGGGGCAATGATTAAATGAATGATAGATGAAATGAAATGAAATGATAGTGGAGACCCTTGCTGGAATGAAATTGTGACAGGGAAAACCGGAGTACCCGGAGAAAAACCTGTCTGCCTCCGCGCTGTCCGGCACAAATCTCACATAGAGTGACCAGGATTTGAACCACGAACTCAGCGGTGAGAGGCCGGTGTGCTGCCGCCTAAGCCACGGAGGCTCTAATTACGTAAATACGTGTTTTTATTTAATAATTGCTCATTATTTAACTAGCTCGGCTCCAGCGTTAAAAGGAGCCTATCGTAGACTTATTTATTAATGGGACTTGACTATCATTGCCAGTAAAAGAATCGTGAGCACGTATAGTACGAAGTTGTACGGTGTGTCGATGAAAATCAAGGAATATTTGTTCTTTGTTGGCTAGCGTGAAATGTACGGCAGTCACAATACATTTCGTCGCACTCGAAAATCAGTACTGTAACCTGCCGATAAACGTTTAATTTTACAACATAAACTAGAAAAATACACCGATCTAAAATATAGTATAGTACTTAACAGGCTAGAGTAAAATGTGGCTTTTCACCGATGTCTCAGTCTCACTCATGGCTGTGATTATATGGAAGCTACTGAGGTATGAGTGGTGCTTAGTAATGCCATTTAGGGCACAGTCAGTGCCTGTGGATGCTGTGAAAGGTTCTACTCATAGGGTTAGTACTGCTGTTCTGACTCAGTCAGGAAAGCAATGGCAAACTACCTCACTCCTCATCTTGCCTAGTACGCCTCAATATAGTGCTGCCTTGGGTTTTTGTGGTTATTTACCCACATAACATAACGGCGGTACTTTCTGAGGATCCAACCAGCCTTCAGACTGACTACCTAACAGACAGACTTGGGAAATGAATGTATTATACCGGTATGTAATTATTGTGGGATTTCAGGCAAGCAGACACTAACCACTGTATTCTTAACTTATACCAAATAATAAGCTAATAATTACTGAGATACCACTAAGCCTTCCATTATATTCACGAATGTGTATTAAATAAATTAAATGAATTAAAAATATTCAGCCATGTGAACTGAGTGGGTGGTGGCGTTATTGTTTTTATTACACGATATTTAAAAATAAATAGGCCAGTTCAGTTTGAGTAACAAAATAAACAAGGCCTAGGCTGAGGTTTGAGATTAACACGCTAAAATATTCAAATAATGGCATATCAAATCTTTTAACACCCACGATCAATAAATCTAGAGCTCAAACCACGCTAAAAATAGATTGGGGGTAGTTAAGTTAATACCGTTTGTTAATTGATAAGCAGAAACTCTTTCCATTAAAGAACGAAGGAAAATATCCGTAATTAATTCCCAACAATCAAAATACTTATGTTCGTGGGCACATAAGCCATTTAACGAATGATAGAACAGTAAGGTGGCTACTCTAAGGATGAAAACTTAACACACAATAAATGGCAAATTAAGTGCATTTACTTGTGAAATTACACTCCTGTTTGTGCAGTAATATGCCCCCACGCGTCAATATTTCGACCCACACATGAAATATCACCACTTTTTATAACTATGTCACACCATCCCTTGCTATTCTTATGACTTATGAGCCTAACGCAGGGCCATCTAGTCATTGCGCTCGGGGAGCACTGTGCAGTCAGACTAGCGCTCCTTCCCCTACCACCACTACACTGTGGCAACGAGGAGTTCTGAGACGGACGAAGTTTGGACCTCGTTGACAGTCGTGCGGCCGACGGCTTTTTTGGGTTTGTTGACATCATATTGATAGGGCTGTTTTACCATAAAAAATATACCGCTTATACGAATTAATCGAATTGTACTCCGATGTATTGAATGTGCAGGAAATGATCGCAAGTGTTGCGTAAGGAATATTGCGATTTATTCCAAACTGAAATGTCAACATATTAGAGAGGAATATTCAACATTTTACCAATATGAATAGATAGTACAGACCTTGAGTGGCATTTGATCTGTCGTTTTACGAGGTTTTAGTTTTGGAGGAAACAATCTTCTCCAAATTAGGTACAATATTTCTGGACATAGCTTTTCGTAAACAATTGCGCAAGTTTTTATCGCTCATCGTTGGACGATGTTTACTTTTGGTAAGCTTAAGAACCGAAAAGAAACACTCACGAATGTACTGAGCTGGACATCGACAGAACTTTACATGAGTGTTTATACAAAAGGGGGTATTCTCCTTGCGGAAAGCCGCTGTAAAATTCTTCTAAACTTCGTGTTATTAGAAAGCGGTCTTTAAGACGAACATTGCATTGCAGTTCAATCAGCTCTTACTGAAATAGCTGTGGAACACTGTCTACACTCAGAGAAAATGGTCGAACAAATACATCTAACACCGCTTGGAGTTCGTGCTCAGCCAGCCAAGCTCCTCCCACCACTACCTACCACCAAGGCGCTCGGAGCAGTGGCTTAGAGCGCGGCCGGAGCGGTGTTTGGATGGACCTGGCCTAACGCAATGTTTTGAGCACAAGAGAAGGGTTACCTTGTGGCTTCACGTCCTGGCCGTTAGGGCGTCTACTTATCACTCCTTGATTTAACAACGGCAGCCATGTTCTACAGCGCACGAGGTTTGTTCAGCTGTCATTAAAGCACACACACACCGAGGCGCACACATTGTTGCCAGACTGGCTGCGTGGCTCACCAGTAACATTTTCGCCTGCTGTTCCCAAGGTTGCGGGATCGAATCTTGGCGCAGTCAGTCGGCATTAAGGGTGCGCAAATGTGAGAAAGCCATGTCAGTGAATAAAACTAAGTTGAAAAGTTGCTGTACGAGGAAGGGAAGATATCACCCTAGCTTCGCGGCTTTGGTGGCGTAGTTGCTAGCATGCTGAGCTTCTATGCCCAAGATCGCGGGGTCAAACCCGGCCGAAGTCGTCGGATTTTTTAAGAGCGTTAAAAGTCCCTAGTATGCCTTCCTTCGGAGGGGAAGTAAAGTCGGCGGACCCATGTCATAGATTTATGGTATGTAAAAGAACCTTCCACTAACTACACTTGTATGAAGCTAAAATGTGTAGGTTAGATTTGATTAACACTATATTAGTTCCAACGGTGGGTGAGTGGTCAACGTGTCGGCCTACTAACCCCAAGCTTGCAGGTTCGGTCCTGGCCGTGGAAAGTGATTTTTGAAAGGCGGCAAAAATACGACACCATGTAATACGATGTTGGCGTGTCAAAGAACCAATTTGAATTCAGTAGGCCGTGCTCACAATGGCACAATTAATCACGAGATTTACCGCCAACACAAAGTTCGTAATTTCTCTACTAGAAAGCGCTATAGTGTACAGGGAACTTAGATATCTAACCTCCCTGAATTTCATAGTGCTTCAAGGAACAACGAAATTCGACATGCAAGCTACTCTTTGGGTGTCAAATAACAAAACTTGCACCCGACACCCGAGGCCATACGATATTATTATTATTATTATTATTATTATTATTATTATTATAGTTCCAACGATGGCCGCCAGGTGTTGGTTGCGATTGCATCTAGTAGCCAAGTCCGCAGCTAGGTGTTGTGGACGGTAACATTTGGTAGCAAAAGTAGGAACTACTTGAAAATTGATCGTCTGCAGTCCTTACCTGAATCACAGATAACTCACACCAATACAGTCATCACAATTAACACCGGTTATCAGACAGATTCTACACACACCCAAAGTACACGGGGCTACATGACCGCGTTGTCGCAGCCCCTAAACTAAGGAACCAACCAACCAACCAACCCTAGCATCGGCCACCATTAAACTGTCGAGTCGTGTCAAGTTAAGACTTCAGAGGAGAGTATTATGTGTTTGGTGTTTCGCTGTTCATCTCGGCTTTTCTGAATTGTGTCTGGGACCTGCCGTCCGTGCGTCTTTTAAGCTTACGCTGGGTAAACCATTAAAGATATCGGGCGAAGCCGGGGTGGGTTGTGAATTGATTAATAAAGAAGTACTGAATATTCAGTAAGTTGAAACCTAAATAGTTGTATTTTAATCACAGTACCGGTTTCGGCCACATTTTCGACCTTCTTCAGCGTTGTTACCTTCTGCGCTTACGCAGACGATATGGTGATAGGGTCTTATGATCTTAGAGCTCTGCTGGAATCCTGGGACAGATTAACACTTTGGGCAGAAAATAATAACCTACAGCTGAATAGGGACAGAACGGTCCATATGTTTTTTAGAAAGAGTGGAAAAATAGCAGCCTGTGAAGAACTGTATCATGAAGGAGAGCCACTGAAATTAGCAAAACATTTTAACTATTTAGGAATCACGCTACAGACTTCTGGTAATGCGTTCACGAAACATCTCGATAATCGAATAACAGTAGCGTCAATAGCGATGAATGACATCAAACTCCTTAGAAGAATTTCTATTAATACAGCCATGAAGATTTTCTTCAGTAAAATAATACCCATTGTGACCTATGGTTTTGAGTTGTTTTGGAGTTACCTTAATAAAACCAACCTTAAGAAAATTGAGACAATTAAATCGACGTTTCCCAAGAATATTCTCTGTGTTTCCAAAAATACACCATCCAGACTGACTTACGAGCTTACTGGTGAGCCATTCTTCATAGAAGAACTCCGTGTAAAGCTGCTCTTGTCAGCTACAGGCGCCTACCAGGCACTACTGGAAGAGATTCAAGCCAAGCGTGAGGCGATTTGGCTAGATTTCTACTCCACAGAAGCTATGCTGAACCCAGCAGAATGGGAAAGACCAGACTGCGTCACACATGGACAAGATTTGCAGTGCATGGTTTTCATTTTCGAGTGTGTAAGAAAGTAGTTTACCATTCGCCTGTTGCAGAGTGTATTTGTAAATTTTGTGGGAAACGTTGTGAAAGGTATCACGCTCTGGAATGCGAACGGAAGCTGTCGCTCAAGGAACTGTGTAGCGACAATGATCCTCCATGCTAGTATGAAATGTAGAATTGTAATTTAATTTTCTTTGGCCATTGGCTGTTGGTTGGTTCCTCGGTTTAGGGGCTGCGACAACGCGGTCATGTAGCCCCGTGTACTTTGGGTGTGTGTAGAATCTGTCTGATAACCGGTGTTAGTTGTGATGACTGTATTAGAAAACAGTAATAAATATTTAATTATAAAATACGAAAAGAAGCAAGACTTACATACAAAAAATTCCTTATCAAAAGTTGTAAGTCTTGCTTCTTTTCGCATTTTATAATATAACGCTGAAGAAGGTTACATTGCGGCCGAAACCGGTTAAAGTACAACTATTTATTGACTTAAGGTTTCAACTTACTGAATATTTAAACTTCGTTAATCAGGACAAGGGCTGCCATGGTTTTATTCTTGGCTTTTCAAAGAAGTACTGTATAAGATGTAGGCTACCCAGGCCGGATTAGCCATATAGCAGAAGTAGCAAATGCTACGGGCCCCGCGTTTCTGGGAGCCCCGCACCTGGACCAGAAAATTTCAAAAAGTTCTGCATCCTGGCGACAAGGGGTAGAAGTTGTGACAAGGCGCACATTAGCTGCATTGGCGTGCTGTAGTGAGCGGTAGTGAGGGACCTGTGACTGTGTGCTGGTCATCTTTGTCTGAAATGTTTTCATCGTCAAACTTCCAAATAACTACCAAACTTTTAAGACTGTATCATCGTTCAAGGTATGTTTATTTGTCGTATTTAGCCTATTTTCAATTTTGAAAAAAATAGGCTTATGAGATCACCTTTTGTCCGTGTATGTGCGTGTGTGTGTGTGTGTGTGTGTGTGTGTGTGTGTGTGAGGTGTGTGTGTGTGTGTCCCATAAAAACTTATGAACGGATGGAGCGCAATCTATGAAACTCAGTAAGTTCATAGTACTATTCCGGGTGACCTCGACCGTGCCCTTCAAATTTTGTTACGTCTCACCAATTCAACATGGCGGCTGTGCGAAATATTTCACCAGCATTCAATATCTCCGAAACTATTACCGTTATCACCCTGGAATTTAGTACGGTGATAAAGGGAACTACTAGAGGTTCACCTATGTGACTTTTGAAAAACTGGTCACTACAAAACCAACATGGCGGCCACGCGAATTTGCGAATTTTAAATAGACGTTTCTCGCGATTTAACCAACCAAACGCAATAAAACTTGGTACAGTATATGTTTATACACATTGTAATGCACCGAGATCTAACTTGGTTCAATTGTTTATATAACCACAAGATGGCGGATGAGCGAAATATTTCACCGGCATTCTATATTTCTGAAACTATTAGCTGTATCACCCTGAAATTTTATACGGAGATAAAGGGCACTACTGGACGTTCACCTATAAGACTTTCAAAAAGCGGTTAACTACAAACCGAACATGGCGGCCAAGCGAATTTGAAAATTTTAAATAGACCTTTCTCGCGATTTAATGTTCCAAAAGCAATGAAATCTGGTAAAGGAAATGTTTATACACATTGCAATGCACTGGTATCTAATTTAGTTCAATTGTTTACATAACCTCAAGATGGTGGCTGTGCGAATTTTAAAATTAAGTTTTTATTTCTAGTGTCGTAATCAAGCGATCGAAGTGAAAGTTTGAATAATGAACCTACGCAATAATTTTCCTTCAATGGTACATGACTCTATGGCCTATACATTTAACAATCCAACATGGTGACCATCCAAAATATTCAGACGTCTCTGAATATCTACGAATTTATTATAGCAATCAAACTGATTTTTTTATGTTCATAGGGTCTATGAACTTAAGTTCACCTATAGGACTTTAAATACCCTGGTGATCACAAATCCAACATGGCGGCGACGCGAAGTATAAATATTCACATGGACGTTTCTCGCAATTTAACCATCCGAGTGCAGTGAAACTTGGTACAATAAATCATCATACGAATGTCAATCCACTGGCATCTAATTTATTTCAATTGTTTCCATAACCACAAGATGGCAGCTGTGCTAAATTTTAAAATCTCCTTATTACTTCTTGTGTCCTAATCATGCGATTGAAGTTTGAATGCTACACGTACACAATAATCTTCATGTAACAGTACATAACTCTAGGACCTACATATATAAAATCCAACATGGCGACCATCTGAAATATTTAGACGGTACTCAATATCTACGAATCTATTACAGCAATCAAACTGAAATGTTGTATGTTGATAGTGGCAGTTAATATAAGTAGCATATATGAAAATAGGCTGTATAGTTCTTCACGGAACTACTTGTTTTATATTTACATACAGTGTACAGTGCATATTAGCAACGTTATATGAATATCAGTACACCCCATGTTGTGACATGCCGGTTAATAACTATAACGGAGAATGTTCTTTTTCGACAAATTGAGCTAAGGAACATGATGGGACAAGATCGTTTAAGTGTTTTAATGAACATTGAATGTAATCTACTTAGAAAACTTGATTTGTCTAGTATTATCTCTTAATTTGCTCACATTAAATCGAGAAAAGGTTGCTTGTAAAAGTCGTGTTTCATTTTATGATCATACAAAACCTTGGGCCTCCTAGTAACATTTGCTACAGGTCCAGCGCTGGCCTGATACGGCTCTGAGGCTACCCCTATATTGACCTATGCAGCGGAGACCTGAACAGTGACAAGAAGAAAGGAGAGTAAACTTCAGGCCAGTGAACGAAGTTTTTACGAAGTATGATAGGAAAGACAATAATGGATAAAGTGAGAAATGACAAGACGGCCATTAGAGTAGAAAAGTTGAAAGACGGAATCGACAGGAGCAAGGATCAGGAGAGTTGTAGCAGTGAACCTATTGTTCCGACCATACACTTGGCTCATTTTATCAGATGATTTAGCTAGGTAATAAGAGGGTGTTTTACTTTTTAACAGTGGGTGAGTGGTTATCGTGTCGGACTGCCAAACCCAAGCTTGCAGGTTCGCTCCTGTCCGTGATAAGTGATTTTTGAAAGGTGACAAAAATCAAGGCACGCATGTCATACGTTGGTGACATGTTAAAGAACCTATTTGAATTCAGTAGGCCGTGTTCATAATGGCAAAATTAATCTCAGGATTTTCCGTCAACACAAAGTTCCTCATTTCTCTACTAGAAAGCGCTATAGTGTCAAGGAGCTTAGATATCTACCCTCCTTGACTTTCATACCGTTCCAAGGAACGACTAAATTCGACATGAAAGCTGCCCTCTAGGCGTCAAATAACAAAGCTTGCACTCGACACCCGAGGCAATACGATATTATTATTATTATTATACTACTCTTTAACATTCTAAACTCCACTTCCTGGTGTAGTGGCACGCGTTCTTGGCTGTCACCCCAGAGATCCGGGTTCAATTCCCGCCTCGGCCAAGAAATGTAATTCTAGTCTGAGGGCTGGAGCTGGGTACACTCAGCCTCGTGAGGAAAATCTGAGAAAAGGTGGGTTCGATTCCTAGCTCAGCTATCTTAGAACTCGTTTTCCATGCTTTCTCCACATCTATATAGGCAAATGCTGGGATGGTTCCTAACTTAAGGTCACGGTTGTCTCCCTCCTAATCTTCAGCATAATTACAAATACACAATAATAATAATAATAATTTATAATAATGTTATTGGTTTTACGTTCCTTTTAACTACTCTGCCTTTTAGAGACACAGGGGTGCCGGAATTTTGCCCCGAAGGGGATCTTTAACGTACCAGTAAATCTACTGACACGGCTCCCTCGCATTTGCGCACCCCCAAATGACTGACTGCGCAAGGATACGAACCTGCAACCTTGGGCCTAGAAAGCGAGAACGTTACCGCTGAGCCACACAGCCAGCCTACAAATACACACATTAATACAATAACACAGGTTATCAGACAACATTTCCCCTCCCCGCCACACACAAAACACCCAAGTACACGGGGCTAAATGACTACGATGTCCAAGTCCCTCAAATGAAACAACAACAAAGCACCGAACAGATCATTTTGTTTTCCTAGATTGCAAAAATATCACACTGTGAGGCGGTTATAAAACACTGTTCTAGATCAAGCGTTAACCCTATATGGGATAATGGTCTCTCATAAGGACAGTTGATGCTTTCAAAGACGCTGATAGTTGAATCTTTAAGCCAAATTTTGGAGAATTTTCATGCCGAAATGCTTGTATTTCTAAAAATCAAATACACCTACGTATCTACTTGACGTAATGTGTTGGATAATTAGCCTACTTTTCTCATTTTGCAAAAATGAGGAAAAAGTAGACTTGAGATCGGGCAAATGTGTGTCTGTCTGTCTATCTATCTGTCCTTCTGTCTCTCCGTCTGTCTGGCTGTGTGTGTGTCCCCCCCCTATCAACTCCTAAACGGCAGCAGCAATCGAAACAAAATTTGGTAGGAGTAAAGATCTATACCTGAATATCTCACGGCCTTATTTGAAAATGATGTCAGTGCTACCAACTGCTGAAAAATCACAATTGAAATTTGAGCTCCATGTTGGATATCTTGGAAGGTATGAATGGGAGCTATTTCAAAATTGGCACACATATAGATAATAATATTGCAGTTTAATTTCCAGGAGGCCATACATGGCAGTGTTGCCAAAATAATTATAAGCCTGCTGATAGGTCCAAATTTTAAATGCATATATCTTCTACACTATCAATTGGATTTCAACCAAATTTCGTATGTGCTATGTGTACATAAACAGATATGACAGCGTATTCTTAACATCCACCAGGGCTGCCAACTGTTAATAAATGCTCTCAATTTTTTTTTTTTAAATCCAAATACCCATATATCAGAAAGTATGCAAGCCGACAGCTTTAAACTATGCACACGTATAGTACCTGACATTCTATATTAATTTGGAGTAACTTATATACGTCAGTGCTACCAACATGATTATAAGCCAGCTGAGAGGTCCTACTTTAAATACATGTAACTTCTATACTATCATTTGGATATCAACCAAATTTCGTGTGTGCTATGCGTACCATAACAGATATGACTATGCCGATTCTTAAGAGTAACCAGGGCTGCCAACTGTTAATAAATACTGTCTCTATTTTTGTTACCCTAATATCAATATATCAGAAAGTATGCAAAACAATAGCTCTAAACTTTGCACAAGTATAGTACCTGGCATTCTAGATTAATTTGGAGTAACTAATATAGGCCTACGCCAGTGCTGCCAACATTATTCTAAGGCTGATGATAGGTCCAATTTTAAAATGCATGTAACTTCTATACTAACTAATGGATTTCATTCAAAATTGACACAACAATAGATCATATTATTTCAGACTATTTCTGACCAATACATGTATGTCATTGTTGCCAACATGATTTAACGCGCGCTGTTAGATTCAATGTTTAACTGCATGTAACGTCCATGCTATCCATTGGACTTCAACCAAATTTTGTATTCTGTACCTTAAGAGATGGAACTAAGAATATATTCAGTCACCAGGGCTGCCAACTGTAGTACTCTATTAGGCTACATTATACCAGGTATGCAGTATTTCGAACTAATTAGAAATTTCGATATTACCAACTTAATTTCGTCATTATTAATTGGCATGAATCTTAAATTTTAAGAAAAGTAGGCACTTTTGTTCGTCACGGAACTTCTTGTTTTTTTAAATTAAAACTGAAAACATTACCAATTTTTTATTTTTTATTTAGTCAATTTACCCTCGAGGTTGGTGGTTCCCACGGACTCAGCGAGGGAACTCACCACTACCGCCTCTATGGGCAGTGTCCTGGAGCCTGGAACATCTGGTCGGGATGGATACAACTGGTGAGGTGTAGTCAGCACTTCGCCCAGGCGGCCTCACCTGCAAAGCGAACAGGGGCCTCATGAGGGAAGGTAAGGGATGGTTAGGATGGATACGCAAGGAAGAGGGAAGGAGGAGGCCGTGGCCTTGAAGAAGTTACTGTACCGTTTTCTTTTTTTTTTTTTGTCTGATTTACGGTACATTTTCCTTTACGAACCGCTGCTGCAAATGACAGGTTTTGACCTAGTTTGGAGTGCGCGAATAGCCATGTGATCATTCGGCTCAGCTGGTGTCTCATCGACAACCTTCGGAAGAGTGTTTCTCTTTTAGGCCGCGAGGAGCGCGGGAGACCTTGATCCTTGCAGTAGTGGGAAGATTGACATTTATATTCGAACATTATATGGAAATAAGGCACAGTTATGATGTCAAATGTATATTGAAGTACGATATTACTGCAGAGAGAGACAGTGCTGTCTTGCTTTTATGGAAATAGCCTTGGTAACGTCAAGAATATGGATTTAATATATCGACATATCACAGATAGATCGTTACGTCACGCGCAGGAGTGCCAGCGTGCCAGCTGGGGCCTGCGAGCGAACGCATGCGGGCCACACACAGATCATTTTTAAACTCAGACGAATGTACATAAAAGCAAAGATTCGTATCGCTATGCTGTTTCGGGCAGCGATAAAAAAAGTGCCAAGTTATCACAAGTTCACGGCGTGGCCAGTTTATGGTTATACTTCGTGTTGTGACGTATTGGGGCCAATATACTTCAAGTTCAGTGTCGAATAAGACATTGAATTTACAGAGTGCCTGGCATTGTATGCGGGCAATATTCAGTTATAGGAATCCGTCTCATTTCATGTTATTTAAATGCATGTGTAGATGAGAAGCGAAGTGCAGTGATACATTATGGGGCTTGTTACTGAAGCCTATGCTCACTGAGAAGGTGTCCTCTCTCTTTCTCACACCAAGACTATTGCAATTCAACGGCATGTACATTCCGAGTGAAGATATTTAACCATGTATAGTGCATGGAAACCTGAGGTGTTGGGAGAGATGTCTTCGATGTGTATAAACATATTAGCCATGTGCGGCTAGGTATTTAAGTGTGGACACCGCTCTCCAGGCAAATGCAGTGGACGTTACGAGTGACTACAATGCTGTCTGCGAAGTGGAACATAGCCTACTCGCGATGCGGGCTATTGGTTTGTGGAACATAAACTTTTGGTAACATGCAGCCGGAAATAACTCAGGCTACCGTCATGTGTCCACCTGATTATCGTGATGTTGCATTCGCGCGCGTGATGTATTTTAGGGCCGGGTTGGAACTTTTCGAAATTCGGGCTAGGACAATTTCCGAGATGAGGAAGCAGTTCGTTTACCATCAGTGGATTTGGGACATTGGAGTAAGAAATTCCCAGTGCGTTCATTGGAAATTGGAATGGATCCGTGCAGTCCTGCCATACCATGTTGGAATCAGATGGTGGGCATACTTGTGCTTCATATCGCCTTCGAGAGTCTTCAGCCAGGTAGAGGAATATTTTTTCACGTAGCGTTGCAAAGTAGATAGTCCAGTGAAAACACATTGCCACCTGTTATACATTTTGAGTAGTATGACTGTGAAGTGAAGTTTATGCATGACCGTCCCATGGTCTGTGTGACTTCATTTGCAGTCGAGTTTAGGCCTGGTTATTCAGGTGCACTCATTTCATAATATTGTATTATGAATTGATTGTTTATTTTTCAGCTTAATCATTTAATTAATTCTTCGGTTGTACTCAATTTATAAGATTTAAGCAAATGTTAGATATGATTCATGATCGATATACTATAAATTCTGGATGAATTTAAATAAGTACATTAATACTGAGAAATTATTGAATCTTTAGAGATTTTGAATTACGAATTTCACGTCTTTTTAGCTTAAGTGCTTGATTGATAAAATAGATTTTGACTACATTGCTAAGGCAATATAATTTATACAATATCGGTAATGACAAAGCACCAATGAGGAGTGCAGAATTACCTGTTTGGGAAGGCATTTACATCTGAGGGTGTAATAATATTAATAATGATTTCGCTGTAAATAAGTAAATATATATCTGAATTAATTCGCGTGTTTGAAAATGTTGGAATCGGTGGAAGAACCATAAAGGTGATTTTTTTTGCTTCTTATTGGAGCACATGTTGTTCATATTATTAATAATTTCAATTGAGGGTCAAATGCATTCTTGGTCCATGAGGACTGCTGATGCATTTATTGGCATGATATTAGTGCATACTTTCTTTGTTTTTGTGTCCAGCCAAGGACATTTTGGTCTGACCTTCTGTCAGATTTTCTTTTTGGGAATAAATATTCTTGTCATTTCTTTTAATCGCGCGATGTGATGATTTACAGAAGTATAAAGAGGTCGCATTAGGAGGGCCACAGCTAGATATTTCTAGAGTTTGCCACACTCCTGAGAAGGTGATTTCCCACGATTCTCGTGTTCTTATAGCAGTTTGCTGCTATGCTTTGGTCTTGCTTAATGCCACCTCTGTTAGGATTTGCTGCACCCTGATACTCCCTGCCCCTGTTGGTAGGATCTGGGGAATTTTCTGAGCCGGGGGTTTTCAGGTTCTACGATCCAGTTACCATCGAGGGATATCAACAGGTAAAGGGTAGGTATTTTCGGGTACAGTAAATTGGCGGCCCAGACTTATGGGGCATCGAATAGAGATATCGTGTCTTTATGGGAGGTGCCAATTAAGTAAAATAGCATACAGATGATGGACTCGAGAAAACTGGAATACCAGAGACGAGAACATAGTTTGAGGCCATTATAGATGTCGAACCTCGTGGAAGGGAATCTGACTGGTGATATGACGCCATTTCATGATCGTTTCGAATCTTGCTTTCGAACACGTGGTGACGTTATGTGCTAGTCAATTCCGACAACATTACAGCGATCATTTGTGAACTCGTTGAATCAAACGTCGGGAAATAATGGTTCACCAATGTTTTTAGCACAAGATGTTGGAATTCATTCGTGAATAAAGCAATTAAGAGTATTCTCGATCTACACGGCATACGTGTAGAATTGCAACCATTAATATATTTTGTGGGTTTTTAAGTGGTGCTACACTGATTTGGAAATAATATACGACTAGAGCCGAGATCAATGAAAGACATTCTCTGAAAATCTGAATTGACTTGTATCAGTCGAGTAGGGCTTTGTGATGTAGCTCGTGGGTGAGCTGCATTCAAGGTGTCCCATTTTCTTGCAACCGGCGGATGGGTATTTCTGAGCCCATTTTAAATGTAAAACCATTTTCATTAATTTAAAGATGGTCATAATAGGAATACTTAGGATATATACTGATATAAATCATCACGCATAGTATGAGTAGGTTCTGGGAATTCCTAGATTCTAACATTAAGCACTGATTGGTAATTTTAATTATATTTTAAGTTAACGCAACACAATCAAGAAGTTCGTATGATGGCAAATGTGGTTTACTCTGTGATGTCTATGCTTTGTTTGGTGGAGTGGTGTCCATGTTTTTCAGCTTTTGAGTGATATATATATTTGATATGTCTGAGAACGAGGGGAAAGGATCTCCTAGTGAGATTGAGAAACTTTATCAACTGCTTCAGGCACAGATGAATATCCAAGATGCTCTTGCAGAGAGTATAAAAGGCTCTTTAAATGACCTTCAGTCTAGCAACAAAGATATTAGAGCTAGCCAACGTCAAATGCAGATTAGTCAAACAAAAATAGAAGCGGACATTGATAACATTCAGTCGAAAATTGTTAAGGTTGAATCCAGTCAAAGTCAAATGCAGGCTAGTCAGAACCAGATGCAAACATGTCAAAATATTATTGAAATTAAAGTCACTAGTGTACAGACAGATGTAACTAACATCCAGTCTAAAGTTAGCGTTGTAGAAGCTAACCAAAACTTTATGCAAATCCAGATCAATGAAATAGAGAAAACTAATAAAGATTTCCAAATGGAAATTAGATTAGATTTAGACGTCAGTAAACGGTTAGCAAAGGATAATTTGGAAGCTTTGCAACTACAATTCACTAACGACACTATCCATACACAGGCTTCGATAGATCAATTGAGAACTGAAATGAATTCTTTTAGAGTTCAAGTCAGTGATCATAATAAATTATTGAAAGATGACTTTGACATAGATTTTAAGGCAATTGTTAAAGAAAACATAGACTTATTAAGAAATGGTATGCTTAGGATTAATGAAGATTCTTTCAATGATCTGAAACAGGAAATGGAACAAAAACTTGCCACTAGCGAATTAAAAGCTAACAAAGAAATATTAGATGTGAGGGAGGATGTCGATAAGAAGATTACTGTTCTTCAAAATTTTCAAACAAATAATTTAACCAGTCCAGAAACTAGATTAAAGTCCATTGAGGTTAAAGTGGATCAGAACAAGATAGAACTGAACGAAGTTAGGGAAAAGAAACCTTCGGAATTAAATGCAATTCGAACGCAAATGGAAAACATTAACCTTGGGTGGAATGTTAACGTAGAAAGTATTAAGGAGCAATTAAGGTCAAGCTGGAATAGCGACTTTCACGCTGCATTAGATCAAATGGAACCTAGATTACAGGAAAGAGATGAAGCTATGCCACATGAATCTCCTGACATTAGGATCAGTCCTCAGTCAAGAGCTTCGGAACAGTTAGGTCCAACTCAAACCCAATTTGACTCAGCCCAATTTCACGCAACTGCAACCGTATGAGTACACCTATCCCAACACTAACGTCTATACAGGAGGTTATA
This sequence comes from Meconema thalassinum, assembly GCA_946902985.2. NCBI lineage: Eukaryota > Metazoa > Arthropoda > Insecta > Orthoptera > Tettigoniidae > Meconema > Meconema thalassinum. The sequence goes on from OX336398.1 coordinate 126,202,583, forward strand.
TACACAGGCCTGTTGAAAAAGCGTCCAACATCACTGTTATTAGGAATATTGAGGATAAACCTCGCAAATTCAGTAATTTAGATGGGACTACCCCTCTCGAATTTATTCGTGGATTAAGGGACTACTTCGTGGAATCGCAGGTGCCACGCGAACGCGAACTTAGAGTAGTGGAGCGCTATTTGACTGATGCCCCACTTCAGTGGTATAAGGCGTTTAGGTATACCTTCAATAATTTCGAGGAGTTTGCAGACGCATTTATCAAAAGATTCTGGAGCATTGAAGTGCAACAGAATATAAGGTCAGAAATTTACTCGAGAAAGTATGTAAACACTGGTGCCACAAGCTACGCAGAGTATTTTGTGTGTCAACTCGCGAAATTGCGGTTTCTGCAACCCCCGATGACCGAGGGTCTGTTAGTGGAAGCTATATCACAGCAACTTCCCGTGGATGTCAGAAAGTCAATAATTTCATCAGGAGTGACTGACTTAGCCACGATGGACGACTTACTACGTCGTTTGGACCACGTAAACGCAATGTCAACGCCTATGATATCGCGTGCCGATCGACAGGAGTCTAAAGGGATCAACACGGTAGTAATGAACCGAACCCAACAAACGGATCAGGTCAGATCCGACCAGAGGAATTCGGAGAGGAAAGGGCCAACTCGAAATCACTACCAAAGAGATGTGAGATACCAAAACCAGCATAGGGAATACACGGAACCACCGTGGCAGAGACGTTATGAGGAACGTAATTTGTACAGTAGGGATTACGGCAATAACCGTAACAATCATCGTGACGCACCTTATGACTCTAATTACAGACCACATCAGGGGTACAGCAGGTACAAGAACTATAGGACGGAAGAGTTTTATCGAAGGAGAGACCGGGAAAGGCTCAGAGGGGAGCAGGAAAGGTCCGATGGGGAAGGACGAAGAAAAAAGGACGATAAGAGAAAAGATGCGATAGATGAAGCCCATGCAAGTACTAGTCGCCAGGGTAGCAGAGAAAGAACCCCAGAGAGATGGTGACAAAGAAAAAAAAACACCAAATTTCAAACAGAAATAAAACCTTGTAATTCTGCACCCTCATTTGTAATTACAATATATGAGACTTTCAATGTAACGGATGAAGACTTGTTATTTGAGGAAGGCCCGAAGTTTAGAGAAAGACCCATTGAACTGCCTGTGATCAATGTTCAAGTAGGAGAACAGGAATGCAGAGCATTAGTAGACACTGGTGCTATGATATCGATAATAAGTGAAGACTGTTATGAAAGGCTTAAAAGAGAAGACCGATTCACGTCGTTATCTGCTTCTCCCATGAAAATTAAGGGTATATTCAAGGACAAATCTTTGAAATGTAGAATACAGATACTTATGAGGTTTGGCATAAATGAGAGGCAATACGAACACGTATTCATTGTCATGAAATACATTAATTTCGACATCATCATCGGGATTGACTTTATAATCAAGGAAAGGGCCATAATAGACATGAATAAACGGATTATCAAGTTTAATGAAGAAGTTGTAGAAAAGGCAACCATACAAGAGAAAGAGGATTTTGATAATCATGGTGAATACCCTAGACAGGAAATCCTAGAATGCATCGTCAAAGAAATCGAGCAAGAGAGGGAGCATTATGCACTCAAAGCCGAGGGATTTGAGGATGTAAAGGAGGATTTCAAAGATCTGATAGAGGAATATAAAGAGATCTTTGATGACAAGCCGGGCCTCATAAAGGATTATAAGTATAAGATTAGGCTTACAGATGAATCGCCTTATCAAGCCAAACTATACCCGATACCCGAGAAATATTATGACGAGGTACGTGTGATTATCAAAAAGATGGAACAAGAAGGAATAATCACAAAACAGGCGTCATCCTACTTGAACCCTATCACGGTTGTGAAGAAGGATAATGGGCAGCTTCGATTGTGTCTAGATGCACGGAAAATAAATACTAGAATTCACTTGGAAATGGGCAGGCCTCCCAAGATTAGGGAGTTGTTAAAAAGGTTTAAAGACAAGTCATGATTCAGCGTGATGGATTTAACTGCTTCATTTTATCAAGTAGAGTTGGAAGAGGACAGTAGACAATATACTGGGTTTCTCTTCGATCAAATCACGTTTGTCTTCTCTCGTGTTCCATTTGGAATGGTTAATAGCGGACCGGCCCTGATTAGAGCGATGGATAGCAAACTGACAGAGGAAGTGAAGGAGCACGTCATTTGCTACATCGATGATCTAATCTTGTCTTCAGCAAGTACTAAGGAACATATTGTCCATCTTAGACTACTATTTGACAATCTCCGCGAAGCTAACATCAAGTTGAATTATGACAAATGTCAATTTATGCATAAGAGTATCAATTTTCTGGGACATACCATCGATCAATTCGGATATCATCCCAATGTCAAGAAAATTGATGCCATCTCCCAATTTCCAAAACCTGTGGAGATCAAACAGCTTCGTGAATTTCTGGGGATGTGCCAATTTCTTAGTAGCCACTGTCCAGGATACTCTATAACGATGGCTCCGTTATATGAGGTCCTCAAGAAAAACAACCGCTGGAAATGGACTGACGAAACAAACCTAGCGTTTGAAGCTGCAAAGGTAATGCTCAGAGACTGTGTAAAACTGGAGTATCCAGAATTTGATAGAACATTTTTAGCCTACTTTTCACATTTTGCAAAAATGAGGAAAAAGTAGACATGAGATCGGGCAAATGTGTGTCTGTCTGTCTGTCCGTCTGTCTGTCCTTCTGTCTGTCTGGCTGTGTGTGTGTGTGTCCCCCTATCAACTCCTAAACGGCTGCAGCAATCGAAACAAAATTTGTTAGGAGTAAAGATCTATACCTGAATATCTCACGGCCATATTTGAAAATGATGTCAGTGCTACCAACTGCTAAAAAATCGCAATTGAAATTTGAGCTCCATGTTGGATATCTTGGAAAGTATGAATGGGAGCTATTTCAAAATTGGCACACGTACAGATCATAATATTTCAGTTTAATTTCCAGGAGGCCATACATGGCAGTGTTGCCAAAATAATTATAAGCCTCCTGATAGGTCCAATTTTAAATGCATATAACTTCTACACTATCAATTGGAATTCAACCAAATTTCGTATGGTGTATGTGTACATAAACAGATATGACTGAGCGTATTCTTAAGACCTACCAGGGCTGCCAACTGTTAATAAATGCTCCTAATTTATTTTATCCAAATACCAATATATCAGAAAGTATGCAAGCCGACAGATTTAAACTATGCACACGTATAGTACCTGACATTCTATATTAATTTGGAGTAACTTATATACGTGAGTGCTACCAACATGATTCTAAGCCTGCTGACAGGTCCAACTTTAAATACATGTAACTTCCATACTATCATTTGGATTTCAACCAAATTTCGTATGTGCTATTTGTACCATAACAGATATGACTATGCGTATTCTAAGGAGCAACCAGGGCTGCCAACTGTTAATATGTGCTGTCCCTATTTTTGTTACCCTAATATCAATATATCAGAAAGTATGCAAGCCAATAGCTCTAAACTTTGCACACGTATAGTACCTGGCATTCTAGACGAATTTGGAGTAACTAATACACGTCAGTGCTGCCAACATGATTCTAAGCCTGCTGATAGGTCCAATTTTAAAATGCATGTAACTTCTATACTAACTAATGGATTTCATTCAAAATTGGCACAACAATAGATCATATTATTTCAGATTATTTCTGACCAATACATGCATGACATTGTTGCCAACATGATTTTACGCGCGCTGTTAGATCCAATGTTTAACTGCATGTAACGTCCATGCTATTCATTGGACTTCAACCAAATTTTGTATTTTGTACCTTAAGAGATGGAACTAAGAATTTATTCAGTCATCAGGGCTGCCAACTGTAGTGCTCTATTAGGATACATTATTCCAGGTATACAGTATTTCGAACTAATTGGAAATTTCGATATTAGCAACTTAATTTCGTCATTATTCTAGATAGGTTCATATTCTGTAGAATAATCATTGGCATGAAAATTAGGCTGTATAGTTCTTCACGGAACTTCTTGTTATTGAGTCAGATGCCTCAAGAGTAGGTGTTAGTGCTGTCTTGTATCAGAAGGATACGGAGGGTAAGAAGCACTCTCTTGACTTTCACAGCAGGAAGCTAAAAGAGCATGAGAAAAACTACTTCACAACTGAACTAGAAGCTCTTGCTTTCATTTCTGCCCTGCAGAAGTGGAAGAAACTGCTTATCGGTCATCAAGTAGTCATTATTACGGACCACAGAGCGCTGCAATTCATGTTGCAATCCGATTTGTCCAGTGACAGATTGACGAGGTGGACATTGTTTCTCCAGCAGTTCAATGCCACCATCGTTCATCAGCCTGGCAAGGATAACCTTCTGGCTGACGCGCTCTCAAGGAATCCAGCCAAAAACATCCTGATCAGTACTGTACAGTTGGAGAGGGAACATCAGATCACCCTAGATAGGCTACAGAAGACAGCAGTGTCACAGAAGAGACACACCCCAACTCGAGAAATGTACAGGTTTTTGAGAGGCGTCATGGATAATTCTGAACCAAACTACGATAAGGTCAGAGAGCGTTCTGTGAGGTATCTCCTGTGCGATGATACTCTTTTCAAATATATCGACAGGGAGAGAACGAAAGTGAGAATTATAGTTCCTCCAAAACTATTCACTAGTCTCGTGTGGTTAGCTCACTGCACTATTGGTCACGGTGGCGTTGACAAGACGTTCCAAACGTTATTGGAGACGTTCACCTGGACCAGGATGCGGAGCTCCATTGCGAATGTGATTAGAACATGCCAGGAGTGCCAACGAGGGAAACATCCATCAGCTTTGAGCAAAGAACAACCTCGAGATATTATCCCTTCGAAGCCGAGAGACCTCATGGCTTGTGACATCTTCGGTCCCTGCCCGAAGGGAGCTAGGGGGAATCAGTTTCTCCTAGTAACTGTTGATGTGTTTTCAAAGTATGTGACACTTGATCCGATGCAGAAGGCCACCTCAGCTCAAGTCCTCAGTCGGTTAGAAAACAGTGTGTTTCCCAAGACAGGCATCCCAGAAATACTGCAATCAGACCATGGAACCTAATTTACATCGCAGGAATTTAAGTCTGCCATGGAAAGACTTGGGATTAAGCACGTCTTCTCGAGCGTGCGATACCCAGAATCCAACGTATCAGAGAGAATTATGGGTGAAATTGCAAAATACGCCCGCCTGTATTGCCCAGAGGATCACGCAAGCTGGGTTAAATTCGTGCCTTTTATGCAAGAATGCATGAATTCTACTTACCACGAGAGTCTTGCAGACATACCTATGACAGTTCATTTAGGTGCTAAGCCAGTGAGAGCTTGGGATGACATTGTCAGGCATATTCCTCGGGATATTGAGCCCACCAATCAGGAGAGAGTTGACGCGGCTCGCGAAAACCTCATGGATGCAGCCGAGAAACGGCAGAGAAGAAATAGAAATAAAAGATATAGGCAGCCATTCAGAATGAATGATTTAGTGCTCATAAAAAAACCAACGAAGGCAGATGTAGCCAAGAAACTATACACCAAGTTTTCTTATATTTTCTATGGGCCGTTCCGAATAGCTCAATATTTCGGGAACAATTGTTATGAAATTACCAGCGTAAATGGAAGAGATATTATAGGTCGCTTCAATGCCAAAAACATGCGCAGATACTACAAGAAGTTAGTTTAACTCTGTATGTAGCCATGTATTGTAGCGGGATTATCTGGAATGATGAAATAAAAGTCTAGCCAGCTTTTATTTGAGGTATTCGGAGAGAGATGTACGGTTTTCTTTTTCTTTTTTTGGTCTGATTTACGGTACATTTTCCTTTACGAACCGCTGCTGCAAATGACAGGTTTTGACCTAGTTTGGAGTGCGCGAATAGCCATGTGATCATTCGGCTCAGCTGGTGTCTCATCGACAACCTTCGGAAGAGTGTTTCTCTTTTAGGCCGCGAGGAGCGCGGGAGACCTTGATCCTTGCAGTAGTGGGAAGATTGACATTTATATTCGAACATTATATGGAAATAAGGCACAGTTATGATGTCAAATGTATATTGAAGTACGATATTACTGCAGAGAGAGACAGTGCTGTCTTGCTTTTATGGAAATAGCCTTGGTAACGTCAAGAATATGGATTTAATATATCGACATATCACAGATAGATCGTTACGTCACGCGCAGGAGTGCCAGCGTGCCAGCTGGGGCCTGCGAGCGAACGCATGCGGGCCACACACAGATCATTTTTAAACTCAGACGAATGTACATAAAAGCAAAGATTCGTATCGCTATGCTGTTTCGGGCAGCGATAAAAAAAGTGCCAAGTTATCACAAGTTCACGGCGTGGCCAGTTTATGGTTATACTTCGTGTTGTGACGTATTGGGGCCAATATACTTCAAGTTCAGTGTCGAATAAGACATTGAATTTACAGAGTGCCTGGCATTGTATGCGGGCAATATTCAGTTATAGGAATCCGTCTCATTTCATGTTATTTAAATGCATGTGTAGATGAGAAGCGAAGTGCAGTGATACATTATGGGGCTTGTTACTGAAGCCTATGCTCACTGAGAAGGTGTCCTCTCTCTTTCTCACACCAAGACTATTGCAATTCAACGGCATGTACATTCCGAGTGAAGATATTTAACCATGTATAGTGCATGGAAACCTGAGGTGTTGGGAGAGATGTCTTCGATGTGTATAAACATATTAGCCATGTGCGGCTAGGTATTTAAGTGTGGACACCGCTCTCCAGGCAAATGCAGTGGACGTTACGAGTGACTACAATGCTGTCTGCGAAGTGGAACATAGCCTACTCGCGATGCGGGCTATTGGTTTGTGGAACATAAACTTTTGGTAACATGCAGCCGGAAATAACTCAGGCTACCGTCATGTGTCCACCTGATTATCGTGATGTTGCATTCGCGCGCGTGATGTATTTTAGGGCCGGGTTGGAACTTTTCGAAATTCGGGCTAGGACAATTTCCGAGATGAGGAAGCAGTTCGTTTACCATCAGTGGATTTGGGACATTGGAGTAAGAAATTCCCAGTGCGTTCATTGGAAATTGGAATGGATCCGTGCAGTCCTGCCATACCATGTTGGAATCAGATGGTGGGCATACTTGTGCTTCATATCGCCTTCGAGAGTCTTCAGCCAGGTAGAGGAATATTTTTTCACGTAGCGTTGCAAAGTAGATAGTCCAGTGAAAACACATTGCCACCTGTTATACATTTTGAGTAGTATGACTGTGAAGTGAAGTTTATGCATTACCGTCCCATGGTCTGTGTGACTTCATTTGCAGTCGAGTTTAGGCCTGGTTATTCAGGTGTACTCATTTCATAATATTTTATTATGAATTGATTGTTTATTTTTCAGCTTAATCATTTAATTAATTCTTCGGTTGTACTCAATTTATAAGATTTAAACAAATGTTAGATATGATTCATGATCGATATACTATAAATTCTGGATGAATTTAAATAAGTACATTAATACTGAGAAATTATTGAATCTTTAGAGATTTTGAATTACGAATTTCACGTCTTTTTAGCTTAAGTGCTTGATTGATAAAATAGATTTTGACTACATTGCTAAGGCAATATAATTTATACAATATCGGTTATGACTAAGCACCAATGAGGAGTGCAGAATTACCTGTTTGGGAAGGCATTTACATTATGAATTAATTCGCGTGTTTGAAAATGTTGGAATCGGTGGAAGAACCATAAAGGTGATTTCTTTTTTTTTTTTTTTTGCTTCTTATTGGATCACATGTTGTTCATATTATTAATAATTTCAATTGAGGGTCAAATGCATTCTTGGTCCATGGGGACTGCTGATGCATTTATTGGCATGATATTAGTGCATACTTTCTTTGTTTTTGTGTCCAGCCAAGGACATTTTGGTCTGACCTTCTGTCAGATTTTCTTTTAGGAAATAAATATTCTTGTCATTTCTTTTAATCGCGCGATGTGATGAATTAGAGAAGTATAAAGAGGTCGCATTAGGAGGGCCACAGCTAGATATTTCTAGAGATTCCCACACTCCCGAGAGGATGATTTCCCACGATTCTCGTGTTCTTATAGCAGTTTGCTGCTATGCTTTGGTCTTGCTTAATGCCACCTCTGTTAGGATTTGCCGCACCCTGATACTCACTTACTTACTCACTTACTTACTTACTTACTTACTTACTTACTTACTAAATTCCTTACTTACTTACTTACTTACATACTTACTCACTTACTTACTCACTTACTAAATTACTTACTAACTTCCTTATTTACTTACTCACTTACTTACTTACATATTTACTTACTTACTCACTCTCTTACGTACTTACTTACTATTACTAGCTTCCTTATTTACTTACTTACTTACCTACTTACTTACTTACTTACTAACTTACTTATTTACTTACTTACTTACTTACTTACTAACTTCCTTACTTACTAACTTCCTTATTTACTTACTCACTTACTAACTTACTTAATAACTTCCTTATTTCCTTACTTACTCACTTACTTACTAACTTCCTTATTTATTTACTTACTTACTAACTTCCTTATTTACTTACTTACTCGCTTACTTACTTACTAACTTCCTTACTTACTTACTTACTCACTTAATTACTCACTTACTAACTTAGTTACTAACTTCCTTATTTATTTACTTACTTACTTACTTACTTAATTACTAAAAATTCCTTACTTACTAACTTCCTTGTTTACTTACTTACTCACTAACTTACTTACTTACTAACTTCCTTACTTACTTAATCACTTACTAACTTCCTTACTTACTAACATACTTACTTACTCACTAACTTTCTTACTTACTAACTTACTCACTTACTTACTTACTTACTTACTTACTCACTAACTAACTTACTCACTCACTCACTTACTTAAATAACTTCCTTATTTACGTACTTACTTACTTACTTACATACAAACTTCCTTATTTTCTTACTTACTTTCTAACTTACTTCCCTAATTACTTACTTATTAATTTCCTTATTTACTTACTCACTTACTAACTTACTTAATAACTTCCTTATTTACTTACCTACTCACTTACTTACTTACATACTAACCTCCTTATTTATTTGCTTACTTACTAACTTCCTTATTTACTTACTTACTCACTTACTTACTTACTTACTAACTAACTAACCTCCTTACTTACTTACCCACTTAATTACTCACTTTTAACTTAGTTACTAACTTCCTTATTTACTTACTTACTTACTAACTTCCTTATTTACTAACTTACTTACTAACTTCGTTATTTACTAACTTACTTATTTACTAACTAACTTCCTTATTTACTTAATTACTCACTTACTTACTTACTTCCTCATTTACTTACTTACTCAATTACTTACTCACTTACTAACTTACTTACTCACTTACTAACTTCCTTATTTACTTACTTACTTACTTACTTACTTGCTTACTTACCCACTTACTTACTAACTTCCTTATTTACTTACTTACTTACTTACTAAATTACTCACTCAGTTACTTACTTACTCACTTACTAACTTACTTACTTACTTACTTCCTTATTTACTTACTTACTCACTTACTAACTTACTTTCTTACTCACTTATTTACTTACTTACTTACTTACTTACTTACTCACTTACTTACATACTCACTCACTTACTTACTAACTTCCTTATTTGCTTACTTACTTACTTGCATACTTACTAACTTCCTTATTTACTTACTTACTTACTACCTTACTCACTTACTTACTTACTCACTTACTAACTTACTTACTAACTTATATATTTACTTACTTACTAACTTCCTTATACTTACTTACTTACTTACTTACTTACTTACTTACTTACTTACTCAGTTACTTACTAACTTCCTTATTTACTTACTTACTTACTAACTAACTTACTTACTTACGCACATACTTACTTATTCACTTAATAACTTACTTACTAACTTCCTTATTTAATTACTTACTTACTTACTCACTTACAAACTTACTTACTTACTTATTTACTTACTTACTTACTTACATAATCACTTACTTCTCTACTCACTTACTAACTAACTTCCTTATTTACTTACTTACTCACTTACTTACTAACTTCCTTCCTTACTGACTTACTTACTTACTAAGTAACTAACTTACTTACTAAATTCCTTACTTACTTACTCACTCACTTACTTAATCACTTACTAACTTACTTACTAACTTCCTTATTTACTTACTTCCTCACTTACTAACTTCCTTATTTACTTACTTCCTTACTTACTCACTTACTTACTAACTTCCTTATTTACTTACTTCCTTCCTTACTTACTAACTTCCTTATTTACTTACTTGCTCACTTACTAACTCCCTTCTTTATTGCTTACTCACTTACTAACTTACTTACCAATTTCCTTATTTATTTACTTACTTACTTACTCTGGGGGCGTGGTGGCTCAGTGGTCTAGCTGTATGCCTCTCACCAAGGCGGCCCGGGTTCGATTCCCGGTCAATGCATGTGAGATTTTCGAAGTGAAATGCCATGTCCTGTGATTCGGATTCCACGTAAAAAGGAGGTCCCGTGGCGCATGATCTCAAGATTAACGGTCACGTTAAACTACAAGCTTCCTTCCTTCCTCACTTACTTACTCACTTACTTACTCACTTACTCACTTACTTACTCACTTAATAACTTACTTACTAACTTCCTTATTTACTTACTTACTCACTTACCTACTTACTTACTTACTCACTTACTAACTTCCTTATTTACTTACTTACTCACTTACATCCTCACTTACAAACTTACTTACTAACTTCCTTACTTTCTAAATTCCTTATTTACTTACTCATTTACTAACTTAATTACTAACTTCCTTATTTACTTACTCACATACTTACTTACTCACTTACTTTCTAACTTCCTTATTTATTTACTTACTTCCTTCCTTACTTACTAACTTCCTTATTTACATACTTACTCATTTACTTACTTACTTACTCACTTACACACTTACTAACTAACTTCCTTACTTACTTACTCACTCACTTACTTACTCACTTACTAACTTTGTTACTAACTTCCTTATTTACTTACTTACTAACTTCCTTAATTACTAACTTCCTTATTTACTTACTCACTTACTAACTTACTTACTAATTTACTTACTTACTAACTTACTTACTAATTTCCTTAATTACTTACTTACTAACTTACTTACTAACTTCCTTATTTACTTACTTACTCACTTACTTACTAACTTACTCATTTACTTACTTACTAACTTCCTTACTTACTAACATACTTACTTACTCAATTGCTAACTTACTTACTTACTCACTTACTTACTTACTTACTCACTCACTTACTAACTTCCTTACTTACTTACTAACTTCCTTATTTTCTTACTTACTTTCTAACTTACTTACTTACTTACTTACTTACTTACTAACTTCCTTATTTACTTACTCACTTACTAACTTACTTACTAACGTCCTTATTTACTTACTTACCTACTTACTTACTCACTTACTTTTTAACTTCCTTATTTATTTACTTACTAACTTACTTACTAACTTCCTTATTTACTTACTTCCTAACTTCCTTACTTCCTTATTTACTTACTCACTTACTTACTTACTTACTTACTTACTTACTAACTTCCTTCTTTATTGCTTACTCACTTACTAACTTACTTACTAATTTCCTTATTTACTTACTTACTTACTCACTCTGGGGGCGTGGTGGCTCAGCGGTCTAGCTGTATGCCTCTCACCAAGGCGATCCGGGTTCGATTCCCGATCAATGCATGTGAGATTTTCGAAGTGAAATGCCATGTCCTGTGGTTCGGATTCCACGTAAAAAGGAGGTCCCGTGGCTCATGATCTCAAGATTAACGGTCACGTTAAACTACAAGCTTTCTTCCTTCCTCACTTAATTACGCACTTACTAACTTACTTACTCACTTAATAACTTACTTACTAACTTCTTTATTTACTTATTTACTCACTTACCTACTTACTTCCTTACTTACTTACTTACTCACTTACTAACTTCCTTATTTACTTACTTACTTACTCACATACATCCTCACTTACAAACTTACTTACTTACTAACTTCTTTACTTACTAAATTCCTTATTTACTTACTCATTTACTAACTTAATTACTAACTTCCTTATTTACTTACTTACTCACTTACTTACTAACTTCCTTATTTATTTATTTACTTACTTCCTTCCTTACTTACTAACTTCCTTATTTACTTAATTACTCACTTACTTGCTTACTTACTTACTAACTTCCTTATTTACTTACTTACTCACTTACTTACAGACTAACTAACTTCCTTACTTACTTACTCACTTACTAACTTAGTTACTAACTTCCTTATTTACTTAAAAACTTACTAACTTCCTTAATTACTAACTTCCTTATTTACTTACTCACTTACTAACTTACTTACTAATTTACTGACTTACTAACTTACTTACTAATTTCCATAATTACTTACTTACTTACTAACTTCCTTATTTACTTACTTACTCACTTACTTAATTACTAACTTACTTACTCATTTACTTACTTACTAACTTCCTTACTTAATAACATACTTACTTACTCAATTGCTAACTAACTTACTGACTTACTCACTCACTCACTTACTTACTACCTTCCTTATTTTCTTACTTACTTACTTTCTAACTAACTTACTTACTAACTTCCTTATTTACTTACTCACTTAGTAACTTACTTACTCACTTACTTACTTACTTACTCACTTACTTATTAACTTCCTGATTTATTTACTTACTAACTTACTTACTAACTTCCTTATTTACCTACCTACTCACTTACTTACTAACTAACTTCCTTCCTTACTTACTTACAAACTTACTTACTCACTTATTAACTTAGTTACTAACTTCCTTATTTACTTACTTACTTACTTACTTACTAATTTCCTTACTTCCTTATTTACTTACTCACTTACTAACTTTCTTACAAATTTACTTACTCACTTACTAACTTACTTACTTAATTAATTACTTACTTACTAACTTCCTTATTTATTTACTTACTCACTTACTTACTTACTTACTTACTAACTTACATACTTACTTATTACATACTTACTTACTTACTCACTTAATAAATTACTTACTAACTTAGTTATTTACTTACTTACTAACTTCCTTATTTACTTACTTACTCACTTACTTACTTACTTACTAACTTCCTTATTTACTGACTTACTAACTTCCTTACTTACTTACTAACTTCCTTATTTACTTACTATCTTCCATACTTACTTACTAACTTCCTTATTTACTTACTTACTCACCTACTTACTTACTTAATTCCTTATTTACTTATATACTTACTCACTTACTTACTCACTTAATAACTTACTTACTAACTTCCTTACTTACTTACTCACTTACTTAATTACTCACTTACTAACTTACTTAATAACTTCATTATTTACTTACTTACTTGCTTGCTTACTAACTTCCTTATTTACTAACTTACTCACTTACTTACTAACTTCCTTATTTACTTACTTACAAACTTACTCACTTACTAACTTACTTACTCACTTACTAACTTCCTTTTTTACTTACTTCCTTACTTTCTCACTTACTTACTAACTTACTAACTTCCTTATTTACTTACTTACTCACTTACATACTTACTCACTTACTAACTTACATACTAACTTCCTTATTTACTTACTTACTTACTTTCTTATTTATTTACTTACTAACTTCCTTACTTACTTAATTACTCACTTACTTACTCACTTACTAACTTACTTACTTACTAACTTCGTTATTTATTTACTTACTTACTTACTCACTAACTTTCTTATTTACTTACTTCCTCACTTACTTACTAACTTCCTTACTTACTTGCTTACTAACTTCCTTGTTTACTTACCTACTTTCTTACTTCCTTACTTACTTACTAACTAATTTCCTTATTTACTTACTTACTCACTTACTTACTAAATTCCTTACTTACTTTCTTACTCACTTGCTAACTTACTTACTTACTAACTTCCTTATTGACTTACTTACTCACTTACTTACTCTCTCACTTACTTACTTACTTCCTTATTTACTTACGTACTTACTTACTTACTTACTTACTTACTATTACTAACTTCCTTATTTACTTACTTACTTACCTACTTACGTACTAACGTCCCTAATTACTTACTTACTAACTTCATTATTTACTTACTTACTCACTTACTTACTTACTTACTAACTTCCTTATTTACTTACTCACTTATTTACTCACTTACTAACATACTTACTCACTTACTTACTCACTTACTAACTTACTTACTAACTTCCTTATTTACTTACTAACTTACTTACCCACTTAGTTACTTACTCACTTACTTACTAACTTCCTTATTTACTTACTTACTTACTTATTTACTTACTTACTTACTCACTTACATACTCACTTACTAACTTACTTACTTACTTCCTTATTTACTTAATCACTTACTAACTTACATACTAACTTCCTTATTTACTTACTCACCTACTTACTTACTCACTTACTTACTAACATCCTTATTTATTTACTTACTTACTAACTTCCTTATTGTGGTGTTTGAAGCCATATTTTCAGAGTTGCCTTAGTAAACAAGATTTTAGTGCTTTTCAGTCGGTCAACACGAATGTACCCAAAAGAGATGGGTTATGCCCTAATCCTGAAATAAATTACATGAGATTAATAAAACACTACGATGACCAGTTTCGATCGTCAAGCGATCATCATCAGATCCATTACACTTAAGCTACAAAATCTATGTTTGAAATACAGGTGAAAATATTTACAATATGTACAATTATTTAGTTGCAGTATTGGTACTGCAACTGTCAGTGTATGCTAAATGCAGTATATATGTTAGGTGAAATGCTAAATGGTGATAGCTATCCGGAGATTGTACTTTAGAGAGATTATATGGTTGTAAACTATGGTTAAACTATAACATTTTAGGCTAACTACTTATCTGATTGTATTCCGTACTACAGCTACTCGCAGTTTTCGTGCTCACTGGAACTCACTGTGCGGTCGACTGCGGTGGTTATCTTAACGACTGGTTTTTCCCTGCCTTCTCCCCCCTGTCCCTACGTGCTGTGGGGAGTGATAGCGATGTGTTTATGTGAGGTGTTGCCAACCTAGATAAGATGTAAGTTATTGAATGAGGTGGGTCTACAACTATTAAAGACCGTGGATTAGCCCTCGCCACGCTTGGAGCATAACCCTTTCGAACTAAGCGTTGACGGTCTTATGAGGACGTCCCGGCACCTTTAATACTGCCGCGAATATGGGCCTTGGTTTATTGCAGAAGAAAAGTACATCGTACACCTGATCCAGATAACATTTACCTATTAAAAACCCCCTAATTTCCCCCCTTCCTTATTTACTTACTTACTCACTTACTTACTTACTTACTAACTAACTTCCTTACTTACTTTCTCACTTACTTACTCACTTACTAACTTAGTTACTCACTTCCTTATTTACTTACTTACTTACTAACTTCCTTACTTACTAACATCCTTATTTACTTACTTACTAACTTTCTTATTTACTTACTTACTCACTTACTTACTTACTTACTAAATTCCTTATTTACTTATATACTTACTCACTTACTTACTCACTTACTTACTAACTTACTTACTTACTTACTAACTTCCTTACTTACTTACTCACTTACTAACTTACTTAATAACTTCCTTATTTACTTACTTGCTTACTAACTTACTCACTTACTTACTAACTTCCTTATTTACATACTTACTTACTTGATTACTCACTTACTTACTCACTTACTAACTTCCTTTTTTACTTACTTCCTTACTTACTCACTTACTTACTTACTTATTTACTAACTTACTTACTTACTTACTAACTTGCTTATTTACTTACTTACTTACTAACTTCCTTACTTATTTACTTACTCACTGACTTACTTATTCACATACTAACTTCCTTACTTCCTTACTTACTCACTTACTTACTTACTCACTCACTTACTTACTAATTTCCTTATTTATTTACTTACTTACTTACTCACTTACTAACTTACTAACTTCCTTATTTACTTACTTACTCACTTACATACTTACTCAATCACTTACTAACTTCCTTACTTCCTTACTTACTTACTCACTTACTTACTAATTTCCTTATTTATTTACTTACTTACTTACTCACTTACTAACTTACTAACTTCCTTATTTACTTACTTACTCACTTACATACTTACTCAATCACTTACTAACTTACATACTAACTTCCTTATTTACTCACTCACTCACTTACTTACTTACTTACTTACTCACTCACTTACTAACTTACTTACTAACTTCCTTATTTACTTACTTACTCACTTACTTACTAACTAACTTCCTTACTTACTTTCTCACTTACTTACTCACTTACTAACAAAGTTACTCACTTCCTTATTTACATACTTACTTACTAACTTCCTTACTTACTAACTTCCTTATTTACTTACTCACTTACTAACTTACTTACTATTTTACTTACTTACTAACTTCTTTACTTACTTACTTACTCACTCACTTACTCACTAACTTCCTTATTTACTTACTAACTTCCTTACTTACTTACTAACTTACTTACCTACTTACTAACTTACTTACTTACCAAATTCCTTATTTATTTACTTACTTGCTTACTAACTTCCTTATTTACTTACTTACTAACTTCCTTACTTACTTACTCACTTACTTACTCACTTCCTTATTTACTTACTCACTTACTTACTTGCTTACTAAGTTCCTTTTTACTTACTTACTTACTCATTAACTTCCGTATTTACTTACTCACTTACTTACTAACTTCCTTATTTACTTACTTACATACACACTTACTTACTTACTCACTCACTTACTTACTAACGTCCTTATTTACTTACTCACCTACTTACTCACTTACTTACTAACTTCCTTACTTACTCAATTACTTACTTCTTTATTTACTCACTCACTTACTTACTCACTTACTTACTTACTTACTTACTTACTTACTTACTTACTTACTAACTTATTAATTTCATCGTTGTGTCCACTAGGGACCTCGAGATCTCAACTGTTTTTCTTCTTGTTAGCCCACCACGCATTCATCCTTTCGGAATGGGATTTCTTCCATTCATCCGAGTGAACATATATCTTGCTGGGATTTACTTCCTCTTGATGAACCTGACGGAGTATTTGTTTCAATGGGGTTCTGAGCAAGATATCTGATTCAGAAATGTCAAACTTAGGTTGGTTGGTTCCTCAGTTTAGGGGCTGCGACAACGCGGTCATGTAGCCCCGTGTACTTTGGGTGTATGTAGAATCAGTCTGATAGCCGGTGTTAATTGTGATGGCTGTATTAGTTTGTGTTATCTGCTTTCAATTCAAGTAAGGACTGCAGACATTCCATTTTCAACTAATTCCAACTTTTGCTACCAAACTCCAGCGTCAACGACCAATTAGTTCCGAAATTTGTTACTACATGCCACCACAGTCGGCTCCTGGCGACGAACTTCGAAACCTAAGAGCGTTAGTCAAATATAATTACTCCCCCTCCGAAGGAAGGCATACTGAGGGATTTTTAACGCTCTTAAAAAAATCCGACGACTTCGGCCGGGTTTGAATCCGCGACCTTGGGCATGGAAGCTCAGCATGCTACCAACTACGCCACCGAAGCCGCCAATTTCTAACTTTATCAAGTCCTTATCCACTTCCACCAGCCAAAGAGACATCACCTTTAAACCTCGGAAGTACGATAATACAGTAGATACGGATTTCACAATCAAGTATCATGTAAATTTTACTGTAAAAAATTCGCCAAACAATATGACAAGTATCCAGCAGCCAGGGCGAATAAAGTAATTGCTCTATTCGCTCTGCTGCAGCACTGCCATGTGTATTCTGGCAATCAGCTGTTTCTTTTGAAGTTCCTCCCTTTAGAACAACTCCCGGGGAAGACATCACCACTGGCAAAATTCTCACGCATTTTAGTCCCCATGCCCATAGTTTTCGTATTTCTTCAGCCAACGGTGCGTACTTGGTTTTTTTTTTTCAGCATGGGTAGTTAGCATATTTTGGCTAAGTGGGACATTATTATTATTATATTCAATTTATTAGTGCTCGGGTACTTGGTATCTCGAGAACCACTGGATGGATTTTGAGGCGGTCTTCACCTTTCTGTAAAGGATATCTCGAGGAAGATTTCAGTAGAAAATAATTTATTTATGATCAAAGGAAGCCGGGCAGTAACGATTTCAGTGAAAATGTCGGAAAAAAACACATGGCATCCGTGCGCTTTTTAAGCTTACGCTGGGCAGACCGTTAAAAATATCTATATACTATGAGTGTAAGAATTGTTCAGCATGAAAAGTTCTACACAAAAAAGCCGTGAGAACATATCTCTATCTTCAATACATCGCCCACTATAAGTGTTTTTACGTTTTCATTTCTTACAACAATCTCCATTTAAATACTGAGACGACAGTTTACGAGCTAGCTAGGGGCGAGCCTATCACCCCAGTTACAGCCTAGCTAGCGGGTGAGCTTATTAACCCAGATACAGCCAGCAGCAAACTGTTGAGTCGTGTTGAGTTAAAACGTCAGAGAGGAGTAGTTGTGTTTAGAGTTTCCCGTGAAGTGCAACTCAGCTTTTCTTCATTTTGCCTGTGAACTGTCCGTTCCGCAAAATACATAATTTTAAAAAAATATACGAAGCTGAAATTTCGCAAGAGCGACAATTTAAACAAATCAGTCTGAGAATGCGTTGTCACGCTCAAATATCGACGCGCATCGTAGTTGCACACACCGAATATTACTTTTTTATAGCCTGGGTAGTTGGCATATTTTGGCTAAGTGGGACATTATTATTATTATTATTATTATTATTATTATTATTATTATTATTATTATTATTTTACACGCGAATGGACCACTTAGGATCACGCTACAACTTCATTTCTTTTTCTTGGTGCGAAGTTTTCTCTGCATCCAATACTCCTTCATGCGTTCGCTGGCCTGTTGACGCTGTTCGTCCGTCCAGGCTCTTCCGGTCTTCTTAGGTCTTCTTGCGGCTTGAATCCCTTCCAAATTATTCAGTATGTTCCTAAATCTATTTCTGTCTAACAGTTGGTCTTCAGAGATGTTCAATCTTTCCATATCCGCCTTTGTTTCCTTAATCTATGCCGTTGTGTTCTTCTTTCTCCAGAAGTAATCAAATATCCATTTGGTGAGTCTATTTGGGTTCATTCTGTATAGTGTACCCATGTGAGTAATCTCGTTGGATAATATGCATCCGCCTCCAACTAGCATCAGCTCTCAGGCGTGTACGGTAACCCCAATTTTGCAGTGCATATTTTGGATTTGAGGCTAACAGGTATCAACTCTACAATGATAAGGCACAACTCTATTCTAAAACTTTAATTCATTAAAATAACTCATGGCTTCAAACACAAAACAATACCCAAAAAAAGCATAAAATAAAGCAAACAAAATTTTTACTTCCACAATCCATAAGTAAACAAATATGAAATCACAACAAAGTCATACCTAGCCATAATGCTTTACCCTTCTGTGAACTTCACAAGGATATACTAGTGCGCTGATGCACCTACGACTTCAAAACAAATGGACATTAACATAACAGTCATACAATGTGACTTCTTTAATATTACAACAAGGATTATTCCTTAATCCTCTTTATGTTAAACAATTATGTGTGCCGTGCGTGTTTTAATATTTTTCTTCTCACCAATGAAATGCTTTGCATGCATTTACCTATTTGGACGTTGCACCAAAATCAACGTGCAACTCCATAATTATGTAAGCTACCCCCTACATATCCTTCAATTATATGGTTTCACCGCATGCTGTCTGTGATTCCTAGATAAAACGTTACGTTATAGCTTATGTCGGATTGTACAATAGACTGCCTCGCGCTCATGGCGATTGGCATCTAGTAACCAACTACATGACTTGGTTCCAGTGACAGTACAAATATATCATGTAACTATTCGTCAGATAGCTAAATTAATGGACCATCAGGATGAACTATAATTATCCATGTGTTCACAAACCACATGGCTATAATACTCAACATAACAATCTCGCATTATATGTCATTTTAACAAGGTCTAGAATCTCTTCCCTTTATAACTTGCCTGAGCGGTTCGAGTGGTTGGCACCGACCCTCGGCTAAAGAAATCGCTACACAATAGAAAGTGGGATGGGTCGTTCCACCAATTATCTCGACCTTTCTAAAAGTTTGAAAGCTTCCCTCTCTAAGCAGTGGAGATTTACAAGACAAATACTGTGTCCTAACCGGCACACATGTTCCCAAAGGATCTTAATTGACTATTATGCCAACAGGTATTGAATGAGCTTTTGTAATTATTCCTACGTCGAGGATAATGATTAATTAATGGCCTCACATGGGTCCATTCAACATGAAGGTTCGGGGTTCGTAATGCATGAGCCTGGCGGTGACCGATGTCTCAAGTATAATATAGGCGCACAAAACCACTGTCGCCATGAGTTTTCGCTGCCCACGAGCGTAAATAACTCATCATAAGTTCTCGGGAAATCATAGAGCTGCGAGGTGTCCTCGTTTTCCTCGACTCTTATAAAGATTCCAGCCCGGAACACATTTCAATCCTTTTCTTCAGAGTTAGGGTCCATTCACTAAAACTCCGGAATAAAATATCTCCAACAATGTCCACGACATAGGAGAATTCATACGTAGAATAGACTATCTGGCCCCTAATGCTCCATGCTACGACACACCGACCTCTAATATTAAGAGAAATCTAACATTTACTCTATAAGCTTCTCAATTAAGCTGCAAATTCAATTCACTAAAAGCTCTTTCATTACTGGTATCATTACCGAATATATGCAATATTCTGATATAAAGCTTCTTTCCATAATTACTGAAACGTAATCTCATTGTAACATCTTCCTGCTTAGATTGATAAGTCTTGCACTTAGCGTTAATAATTCTCGCTTACAACAATTTATTTGTTTCCTGATGTGTTCATTCATACTCTTAATAACCATTATTATTATTATCATCATTTCTCACTGACATAAATGACCAAAATCATCCTTTATTATTATTCTCATTGACATAAATGACCAAAATCATTATTTATTATTATTCTCATATAAATTACCAAAATTTCCGACATAGCTAGACGTTTTAAACTCGAACAATCGCGTTCGTTACATTTACATAACTGATTGCCATTCTTAATTCATAGTGGGAATAATTACTCCACTTAATGATGCAAATCATCATTTCAACTCTATAAAAATCAACTCAATACTGATTAAACATGGAGGATCAGCCTCCTAACTGACTTTTACTGGCATCTATAAGGAATTCACAATACCTTTACGGAATCACAGACATGCATCGGTCCATACTTCTACATAATTATAACCATAATTTGTGGGGTACTTACATCTCTATAGGCATCTAAGGTGGCTCCAACCAATCATATTCTTCCATGTCGCCCGCCATAATGGGTTTAACGCGACATATTTCTCTTGTTTACACACATTTGATTATACATTTCTATCACCAACACGACACGTTGCATACCTTTCAGGAAGTTATCACTCCCCAAACATGTGAAACACTTCATCAAACACTACTTTAAATGATATTTTTACATATACATTACACTGAACACTCGTCACTTTATACACACTTCAATGCTGAAATTCCCTAGCAGAGATCGAAATTGCAGGTGTCGACGGCATCTTACGTTATCAACTCCTGATTGAAAGTCTGGTTATCTGCTCTCGGAACTCCCCAACAGTTTTTGTGACGATCATTACTCCTACAGTAAGCGTTACCATCTGGTACTCTCATGGCAATACCAAACACTTAGTAAAGTTTCTTTAGCGCATTCTATCGTAGTTACACACATATACGATTAGTTAATACAATACACACTGCGCTTAATAAAGTTCAACACTTTCACAAATAATTATATACAATAATGCTACCGTTAGTCTATACGGTGCTTCATAACTGAACACGTCATAGTTCGTGCGGCTAATTATGCCTGTATCACGACTATTATTCATACAAACATATTTTCTGTTTCTTTTACACATACCAGTCTTTGTTCGGCGTCTCGATGAATAGATCCGTCATGCGTTATGCCTTGACGAACTGGCTTCAACCTGGCTGTAGCTGACTGAAGTTTCACTCGAAGACTGCACGTAGCTTATTTGAAGACTTCTGTCTGCGGCTTACACGCTGTCTCGTACTGCTGCATATTTGCTGCATACTGATTGCAACTTATTTCCATTGTGCTACAATTGACAATTGAGTAAAACTGTAACTGGCTGTAACTGCGCTTGGCGGCATGTAGACTGAGCTTGACTGCGTCTCGACTGAGCTTCAAGTGAGTTTCAACTGAGGTTCAAGTGAGATTCAACTGAGAACAGAGTAACACTGAGTAACACTGAGAACAGAGGTTCAACTACTGAGAACAACTGAGGTTCAACTGCCTTATATCGGATTTCCACAGAAAGTAGAGCAACATCTTCCCGCGTAATCTTCGCTCCTCTCACAGCATGATTCAGGTCTTCAAACCATGATCATTGTGTTCCTCTCTCTTCACAGGTCCCAAAACTATATGTGTGCAAAGGAATCGCTCGTTCAATTAATTAATATTAATTCCTTTCTCCATGGCGTGGGACGCTACCTAACCGGGAACTCCCCGTCAACATCTTCACATCCCTCCGCGAACAATGGTCGCTTCACAGTCCTTACGCACATCACTAAATATGCACCAATTTCGCATGTAAAAGATTCTAAAATTATCTTCTTGCCAAGATATTCACCTGCGTGCAACTCTCATCTCGATTCGTTACTCCAATCACGAGTAATCAATGATTTTTCTGGGCATTTCACCGCCCCTCCTCTACATCTATTCTCCGTCGGGGAATAACTGTGTCATTATTCAGGCCTCTCTCCTGCTCCAGACGACATAATGGGGTGACAGAGATGGACGTGGCTCCACTGGGACCAACCCACAATTCTGGGCCGATTAGTAAATGTCAGCTCTGCCCTCCTCTCTGCTTCAAACCTCCAATAGCTTACACCAAATCGTCTTATAATGATATAATCTGCTCATTATTTCCTACATTATTCTAATAAATAATGCCATTTCATCAAAATCACACCAGTGATTAAATATACATCTCTTTCGAGGGGTTTTCACCAAGAAACTCCCTGTACAGATCTCTGGTTCGCTCCCTGGCGGAACCTTTTTACTGAGATCACAGTCTCTGAGAACCAAGTTCGATTCCAGTCAGCATAACCCCATCGGGTTCATGTTCCCCTTGCAAAACTTATAAAAGTCCAATGCAAGTGGCTTATATAAGTAACCAGCTGACTGTCGACCACCGTCTGTGTTTACGTCTGGGGTCCTTCACCTTGTCTGGCTACGAGTGGGTTAGTCGTGTTCCCCCTTCCACACTCGGCCTTGTTTCTGAGCTGTCTATTCTCCCTGCGAAGGGTCGCGTTTACAGCCTCAACCTCTCTAGCCATTCTGACCATTTCTTCATAGAATTCTTGTAAACACTGGCATTCTTTCTGCTCTCCGCTTACACTGGGTAAACTGTCTGCTTCTCGTCCCGTCTCGCCGTTCCAACATTCAGGTCTGCCTGCTTGGCTGCCTCCGCTCTCCACGTTGAGTTGGGTGTGCGTTACTAATTCTTCTTCTGGTTCATCGAATTCTTCTGGCGAGTAATAAATTTTCAAGTTGGCTATGTTCATAACGACCTCGTTTCCATTCTCTAAATGCCTTAACCTGTATGCATTGTTCTGGAGGTCTCTTATCACCTCGAACGGGCCGTGGTAAGAAAAATTAAACTTCTTATACTTCCGTGCCTCTGGATCTGAACTGGCGGGTTTCTTAATTAAAACTTTCTGTCCCACGAGAAGCGGTTTATGATACCTCTTCGCACGATTCCTTCTCTGGCGTCTCTCCGCCTGTGCTTTGAGATATTCAAAGGTTCGTTGGATCCTCAATTCTCTACCGAGCTGTGCGTCTACTGGTAATGGAATAACACCATTCCACGGTCTCTCTGGTCTCTGATCCAGATGTAGAGTAACGGGAACCTGACCTGTCGCCTCATGTACAGTATTATTTATACAGTATTCAATTACTTCTAGAAATTCAATCCAACGCCAATTCGCTTCAGAACAGTAGATCTTCATGTATTTCTGGATCTCTCTCATTACTCTTTCAACGGGACTTGTCTCAGGATGGCGAATGGTAGATAAAATCTGCCTAATTCCTAGAGTTTCCAGTTCTCGACGAAATTCTGCACTAGTAAAGCAACTTCCGTGGTCCGAGAGAATGTTATCCGGCTTCCCAAGAATCGGAATAACTCTCTCTTTCAGGCGCTTCAAGACCTGTTTTGAACTTGTCTTTTGAATGGGGCACAACACCACCATTTTCGAAAATACATCCATGGCTACAAAAATGTGTCTATTGCCTCTACGTGCTCTAGGCAATGGTCCAAAGTTGTCGATACTCAATAGCTGCCTTGGCTTCTCTGGTAATAACGGGATAGGTCGTTGCCTCATTAAAAAGGGATTCGGCTTTACCCTTTGGCAAAGATCACATGTTCTAATAGCATTTCTCACCGTTTCTCTCAATTTTGGCCAAGCAAATGCTTCCTTCAACAGAGCACAAATTTTATCAATCCCCGGATGACCAAATGCTCTGTGGGCTAGCCATACTAATCTCCTCTGCAAAGATGCAGGAATTACAATCCTTTGACGTGTGTGATCCACATCGTCCCACTTGTGTAACATCTGATTATACCATACATATTCTGTTGCCAATGCCTCCGCCTCTCTGTATATCGCAGTTCCCCTTGCTAAACGTCCCTCAAAGTAATCGATTATCATCTTCAACCATGGGTCTTCGCGTTGTAGGTTGGTAATGTTCCTTAAGTCATCCAACGTCTTCTGATCTCGATTCTCAATCTGGACCGCTAGTACTTCTTCTTCTCTAGGGTAACGACTTAATATGTCCGGTATTACATTCTCTTTCCCTGGACAGTATTCTATTTCCACATTAAATTGCTGGATATACAGGGACCATCTTGTCAATCTCTGACTAGACAAATCTGTCTTTAACAGAAATGTTAAAGCTTTATGGTCTGTCCTCAGAACTATTCGGAAGCCGTACACGAGTTTGTGCCACGATTGCAACGCGTACAAAATTGCGAGCAATTCTATCTCTGTGATCGTGTAATTTTTCTCATGGGCTCTCAGTCTTCTGCTGATAAAGGCGATAAAAACTTTCTTCTCAGGCTGGTCAACATTTTCCTGGAATAGCATCGCTCCAATCCCAATAAGTGATGCATCCGTCTGTATGATAAACTTCTGGGTATAATCTGGGTATCCCAGTTTCACATATTCCAAAAGCATTTGTTTTGACCTCACGACATTGCTCCGTCCAATTCCATCTGCCGCCTTTCTTCAATAGGTCCTGCAGTGGTGCTACTGTCGCAGTATAGTTTGGGCAGTGGTTCGAAAAGAATCCAATTACTCCCAAATACTGTCGGACGTGCTTAACTTTCGTGGGTCGAGGGAAATTCCGAATTACCTCCAATTTATCTGGATTAGGCTTCACTCCATTTGCATCAATAACATGCCCTAGGAATTTAACTTCCCTCTGACAGAAGTGCGATTTCTTGATATTGACCTTGAAATTCGCTTCTCGAAGGTCATCTAGCAACTTCTTCAGGTCTCTCATGTGCTCCTCCAGAGATTCTGATGTGAGTAGAATGTCGTCTACATATCTGATGGTACTCTCTTTAACCTCATCTGATAGATTGCGATCTAACGCTCTTATCAGGGCTGAACCAGCTGTTTTCAACCCAAAAGGTAGCCTTAAAAATGTGAATGTATGTTGATCAAACATAAATCCTGTCAACAGACTAGTTTTCTTCTCTAATTCAAGATGGTGGAAACTGGATGTGATATCCAAGTTTGAGAATATAGTTTTCCCTTTAAACTTCCTGAGGATCTCTTTAATAGGTGGCACTTGGTCAAATTCCGGAATAACTCTCAAATTTAAGCGTCTCAGGTCCAAGCAGACTCTGACAGATCCGTCTGTCTTTGGTACAATTACCAATGGACTTACATAAGGCGTAGGTGTTTTCTCAATAACACCGGCCTCCAACATCTCCTGAATTGCCTCTTTCACTTTAGCATAATGCTTTTCAGCTATAGGGTAGGGTTTCTGCCTAAATGGTGTCCAATCACTGACTTGAAAAGCATAAGTGAAGTTCTTTATCCGACCAGGTCTCGAATCAAAGACTTCCTTCTGTTCCAGCAATAACTGCTTTAAATTTTCCTTCTCTTTTAGCCCAATTTTCGCTTCTTCTAGCTTCTCCGAAATGTAGTCTTCCAATTTGGGTTCCAGATCTTTTTCCAAGTCTGTGGCTAGTGTTTTGAGCTCCGCTTCTAACTGCTCAATATCTAACACTTCTTCATCAGCCACATCTCTGTATGTATGCCATACTTGTTCACTGGATCCTGGTTCAATTTCATTGAGTGCGACCTCTAAGCCTTCAGCTTCTTCATTCACATGGAACATAACCCTGTCCTGTGCTAGGTCAATTATCACTCTGTATTCCCTTATAAACTCTGCCCCAATAAGTAGGTTATAAGGTAGTTTGTTTACTAACAGAAAACTCTGTGAGAAAATAGAGCCTCCTATCTGTAAATCTAGGAATACCTGGTATTTACATATCATTGTTCTGTCTGGAATTACCCCTTTAATTTTGACACTGGAGATCGGTATCTTCAAAATGTTCTCTCTCCGGGCTATTTCATTATATAGAGCTTGTGTCATCAGGCTCACTGTTGATCCTGTGTCTAGCAGACTTCTGACTTTTAATCCTGCCACTCTCACAATTATAATAGGCAATTCTCTCTTGACCATGACCTGTGGTCCTCCTGTATCCTCAATCAATTCTTCTGGTTTGGCTATCCAATTGACGATGTTAATAGACTTCCATCCATCAGTCTCGAGCTCTTCTAATTTTGGCGTTTTTTTTTTTCTTCAGCGCCCGCCCCTTTGGAGTTCCTTCTCTCCTGTTCGCTGCGCTGTAGTTCCAAACTCTTAGCTCCATCTCCATATCTGTCTGGCGATGTCCTGTTCTGCATGACTTCTTGCCAGCGGACTTGTGATTTCTGGGGCTCATCTCCCCTTTCTTCGAGGTATCGCAAAGAAGCATGATATCGCTCTTCTGCCTCGTCATCGAAGTTATTTCTTCTCTCTTGGGGTCTCCAATTTCTATTATTGCCTTCCTGGCCATTATTACCTCCATTGTTATGGTACGGTTTGCCCCTGTTATTGTGTTTATTCCACGAACTTCGACCTCTTCCTGCTTTATTAGCATTTCCTTTGTACCTTGACTGCCATTTTCTGGGTTCCTGTTCCCATTTCCGTCCATAGGAATCTAAAGTTTCTGTGCTCGTGGCCTTGTTGTTCCTTGGAGCTTGCTGTTGGTCAGTCTGTGTGTTGGTCACGTGGACTTGTTCCACGGTTCGACTCTGACGCATAGTATTTGCTGTGGTGAGGTCCAGTTGCCTTAGAACTGTCTCCATTTCCATAGCCGTTTTCGCATTAGCCGAGATTAGTAGCCTTTGGATCTCGTATGGAAGCTGTTTGGCGATAGCAATGCATAGCTCCAGTTCACTAGGTTTTTGATCCAGCTCTTTAAAACGACACATCTGCGATATGAAGAATTCTGCGTACTTCGTCGGGTTGTTCGTGCTGTACTTTTTGGCATACAAATCCAGCCGTAAATTCTGCTGAGTCGCGGCGTCCCAATACCTCTTCAAGAATGCCTCGCGGAATTCCTCAACAGTATCAAAAGTGTAACGGAAGCTGCGAAACCATAATGCGCACTCCCCCTCTGTTAACTTCTCTATAGCACGTAGCCTACGCTCCTGCGGTATTCGTGCATCATTGAGATATTCAGTCACTTCCTTTAACCAATATTTTGGTGTCATACTACAGTGACTACCTGAAAACTTCCTAGGTTTTTCTTCGCTTGCCCTAATGACGTTTATCACCTGGGTGTGCATCGCATTTTCATGTGGCGTCGATGCCGCAATTGGTACACCTGGCGTCATGTAAGGACTTTCTCCTGCGCCTGCAGCGTTCCTGCTTATAGGTTGGGTTTCTAGGTCTGCCCACCTCGTTTTTCTTATATCCTCTATGCTGCCTTCACTTGACTTAGGATATTTCAGAAGTGTCTCCTCCTGTGCTATTATCCTAGTCTCCATTTGGTTATGGCGCATTTCTGCTCTTTCTAGGCGAGTAATGACTTCTTTTTCTATTCTCGTAAGCCTATCTCGGTTTTCCTCGGCTACTTGAAAGATTTTCACCTTGTCTTCTTTCAGACTTTGTTTGATATGGGATATTTCATCCTCTACGTCCTCTTTAATTTGAGCAAGGGTCTTGTCGCTTGCCTCTGTTTTCTGGCCTTCTCTTATTTCGAGTTCTTCTCTTAGACCTTTAATTTCATCTTGAATGTGTCCATTGACTTTAGACAATTCATTCCGGACCTTGGTGATCTCGCCTCTGTTTTCCTCTTGTCTTTTATTGACTATGACAATATCACTTTGCACTTGGTCCAGTTCTTTATGAACTTTACCCATCTGACCTTTCACGTTGCCTACCAGCTCCTTATTTTCCTGAGCGATAGCCTTAATTTCGCCTATTTCCTGGCATTGACCTAATATATTCTGGTCCTGTTTCTTGAGGTCACCGTTAATTGCTCTAGCGTAGCTTTTCAATTTCTGATCCCATTTGGAGTCGTTCTCCTCTAATCTCTGGTCTACTGTTTTCGTAAACTCTGCGAACTGTTTCGCTTGGCGTTCGAGATTCGCCTCATTTTGGATCTGAATATCCTTAATATCGTTAGACAACGCCTCTAATTTACTGTTGGTTTGCTCCTGAGCATGCCTACACGCTTGCAAATTACCCTCAAGTTTGGCTTCTATAGCCTCGAAACGTTTATCAGTATTTACCTGCATTTCCGATACAATGCTTACAACAGTATCTGTTACTTCGGTCTTAATGACTTCTTACATTTGACCTAACTTATTGTCTAGTGCAACCTGATTTGCCTCTAAACGATTGTTTAATTCAATCTGGTTATTGTTCATTGCAACCTGATTTGCATCTAAACGAGCATTTATACTATCCTGGAAAGCTTTGGTTTCCAGTTTGTTCTGCACGTGAGCAGCATCAAAATGTTGTTTCAGTCCTGCAATAACTTGCAAGATCTCCTCTGTACCTGACATTTTACAATAACACACTTAAATATGCAGGCAGGCTTCCTGGAAAAATATGTGGATACGTTTCGAAGAGAAACATCAAACACTGCACACATATTGTGAAGTCGTACAAAACCTGATAATATTATGGTAGATTGTGGATTGGGTATGTAACGCTCGTACCCTTAGGCCATTCTCTTCTCAATAGAGAGATTCTGCGTTACCTCAAAAAGCCTACTGAATTCAAAAATCACTCAAACCCAGTTTGAGGCAAAACAATTACTATGGTTTTCCCCATGAAATACCATAAAAAATCTATGGGTTTTCCCTAAATCCCATAAGTTCCACGTATTCTGGGCGCCATGATAAATTAATAGAGCTTTTACTACCATAGACTCCACAGATGGGCGTCATGATAAATTATATCTATCTATCGTTGCCCGGTTCGTGCAATGCCAACATCGCTCATATTGCACTGACGCAGGCGGTTCCATAAAGAGTTAATACCGCCCCACGCTGCTTGGGCCATGATAAATGAGTAGAGAATATAAGCACAATCTATCAAAATTTATATATACGTATCGGAACTTAGCTATGGATTAGGAGCGGTCACACCCTAATTCGTTAATTCTTACTTTAATAGAGTTGTGTGCATTAAATCTGACCGACTTTAGTCGTACCTTTAGCTCAAATCACAGTATAGGACATCAATTTCCATGTACCCATGTGAGTAATCTCGTTGGATAATATGCATCCGCCTCCAACTAGCATCAGCTCTCAGGCGTGTACGGTAACCCCAATTTTGCAGTGCATATTTTGGATTTGAGGCTAACAGGTATCAACTCTACAATGATAAGGCACAACTCTATTCTAAAACTTTAATTCATTAAAATAACTCATGGCTTCAAACACAAAACAATACCCAAAAAAAGCATAAAATAAAGCAAACAAAATTTTTACTTCCACAATCCATAAGTAAACAAATATGAAATCACAACAAAGTCATACCTAGCCATAATGCTTTACCCTTCTGTGAACTTCACAAGGATATACTAGTGCGCTGATGCACCTACGACTTCAAAACAAATGGACATTAACATAACAGTCATACAATGTGACTTCTTTAATATTACAACAAGGATTATTCCTTAATCCTCTTTATGTTAAACAATTATGTGTGCCGTGCGTGTTTTAATATTTTTCTTCTCACCAATGAAATGCTTTGCATGCATTTACCTATTTGGACGTTGCACCAAAATCAACGTGCAACTCCATAATTATGTAAGCTACCCCCTACATATCCTTCAATTATATGGTTTCACCGCATGCTGTCTGTGATTCCTAGATAAAACGTTACGTTATAGCTTATGTCGGATTGTACAATAGACTGCCTCGCGCTCATGGCGATTGGCATCTAGTAACCAACTACATGACTTGGTTCCAGTGACAGTACAAATATATCATGTAACTATTCGTCAGATAGCTAAATTAATGGACCATCAGGATGAACTATAATTATCCATGTGTTCACAAACCACATGGCTATAATACTCAACATAACAATCTCGCATTATATGTCATTTTAACAAGGTCTAGAATCTCTTCCCTTTATAACTTGCCTGAGCGGTTCGAGTGGTTGGCACCGACCCTCGGCTAAAGAAATCGCTACACAATAGAAAGTGGGATGGGTCGTTCCACCAATTATCTCGACCTTTCTAAAAGTTTGAAAGCTTCCCTCTCTAAGCAGTGGAGATTTACAAGACAAATACTGTGTCCTAACCGGCACACATGTTCCCAAAGGATCTTAATTGACTATTATGCCAACAGGTATTGAATGAGCTTTTGTAATTATTCCTACGTCGAGGATAATGATTAATTAATGGCCTCACATGGGTCCATTCAACATGAAGGTTCGGGGTTCGTAATGCATGAGCCTGGCGGTGACCGATGTCTCAAGTATAATATAGGCGCACAAAACCACTGTCGCCATGAGTTTTCGCTGCCCACGAGCGTAAATAACTCATCATAAGTTCTCGGGAAATCATAGAGCTGCGAGGTGTCCTCGTTTTCCTCGACTCTTATAAAGATTCCAGCCCGGAACACATTTCAATCCTTTTCTTCAGAGTTAGGGTCCATTCACTAAAACTCCGGAATAAAATATCTCCAACAATGTCCACGACATAGGAGAATTCATACGTAGAATAGACTATCTGGCCCCTAATGCTCCATGCTACGACACACCGACCTCTAATATTAAGAGAAATCTAACATTTACTCTATAAGCTTCTCAATTAAGCTGCAAATTCAATTCACTAAAAGCTCTTTCATTACTGGTATCATTACCGAATATATGCAATATTCTGATATAAAGCTTCTTTCCATAATTACTGAAACGTAATCTCATTGTAACATCTTCCTGCTTAGATTGATAAGTCTTGCACTTAGCGTTAATAATTCTCGCTTACAACAATTTATTTGTTTCCTGATGTGTTCATTCATACTCTTAATAACCATTATTATTATTATCATCATTTCTCACTGACATAAATGACCAAAATCATCCTTTATTATTATTCTCATTGACATAAATGACCAAAATCATTATTTATTATTATTCTC
This sequence comes from Meconema thalassinum, assembly GCA_946902985.2. NCBI lineage: Eukaryota > Metazoa > Arthropoda > Insecta > Orthoptera > Tettigoniidae > Meconema > Meconema thalassinum. Next base: position 126,234,655 of record OX336398.1, read on the forward strand.
ATATAAATTACCAAAATTTCCGACATAGCTAGACGTTTTAAACTCGAACAATCGCGTTCGTTACATTTACATAACTGATTGCCATTCTTAATTCATAGTGGGAATAATTACTCCACTTAATGATGCAAATCATCATTTCAACTCTATAAAAATCAACTCAATACTGATTAAACATGGAGGATCAGCCTCCTAACTGACTTTTACTGGCATCTATAAGGAATTCACAATACCTTTACGGAATCACAGACATGCATCGGTCCATACTTCTACATAATTATAACCATAATTTGTGGGGTACTTACATCTCTATAGGCATCTAAGGTGGCTCCAACCAATCATATTCTTCCATGTCGCCCGCCATAATGGGTTTAACGCGACATATTTCTCTTGTTTACACACATTTGATTATACATTTCTATCACCAACACGACACGTTGCATACCTTTCAGGAAGTTATCACTCCCCAAACATGTGAAACACTTCATCAAACACTACTTTAAATGATATTTTTACATATACATTACACTGAACACTCGTCACTTTATACACACTTCAATGCTGAAATTCCCTAGCAGAGATCGAAATTGCAGGTGTCGACGGCATCTTACGTTATCAACTCCTGATTGAAAGTCTGGTTATCTGCTCTCGGAACTCCCCAACAGTTTTTGTGACGATCATTACTCCTACAGTAAGCGTTACCATCTGGTACTCTCATGGCAATACCAAACACTTAGTAAAGTTTCTTTAGCGCATTCTATCGTAGTTACACACATATACGATTAGTTAATACAATACACACTGCGCTTAATAAAGTTCAACACTTTCACAAATAATTATATACAATAATGCTACCGTTAGTCTATACGGTGCTTCATAACTGAACACGTCATAGTTCGTGCGGCTAATTATGCCTGTATCACGACTATTATTCATACAAACATATTTTCTGTTTCTTTTACACATACCAGTCTTTGTTCGGCGTCTCGATGAATAGATCCGTCATGCGTTATGCCTTGACGAACTGGCTTCAACCTGGCTGTAGCTGACTGAAGTTTCACTCGAAGACTGCACGTAGCTTATTTGAAGACTTCTGTCTGCGGCTTACACGCTGTCTCGTACTGCTGCATATTTGCTGCATACTGATTGCAACTTATTTCCATTGTGCTACAATTGACAATTGAGTAAAACTGTAACTGGCTGTAACTGCGCTTGGCGGCATGTAGACTGAGCTTGACTGCGTCTCGACTGAGCTTCAAGTGAGTTTCAACTGAGGTTCAAGTGAGATTCAACTGAGAACAGAGTAACACTGAGTAACACTGAGAACAGAGGTTCAACTACTGAGAACAACTGAGGTTCAACTGCCTTATATCGGATTTCCACAGAAAGTAGAGCAACATCTTCCCGCGTAATCTTCGCTCCTCTCACAGCATGATTCAGGTCTTCAAACCATGATCATTGTGTTCCTCTCTCTTCACAGGTCCCAAAACTATATGTGTGCAAAGGAATCGCTCGTTCAATTAATTAATATTAATTCCTTTCTCCATGGCGTGGGACGCTACCTAACCGGGAACTCCCCGTCAACATCTTCACATCCCTCCGCGAACAATGGTCGCTTCACAGTCCTTACGCACATCACTAAATATGCACCAATTTCGCATGTAAAAGATTCTAAAATTATCTTCTTGCCAAGATATTCACCTGCGTGCAACTCTCATCTCGATTCGTTACTCCAATCACGAGTAATCAATGATTTTTCTGGGCATTTCACCGCCCCTCCTCTACATCTATTCTCCGTCGGGGAATAACTGTGTCATTATTCAGGCCTCTCTCCTGCTCCAGACGACATAATGGGGTGACAGAGATGGACGTGGCTCCACTGGGACCAACCCACAATTCTGGGCCGATTAGTAAATGTCAGCTCTGCCCTCCTCTCTGCTTCAAACCTCCAATAGCTTACACCAAATCGTCTTATAATGATATAATCTGCTCATTATTTCCTACATTATTCTAATAAATAATGCCATTTCATCAAAATCACACCAGTGATTAAATATACATCTCTTTCGAGGGGTTTTCACCAAGAAACTCCCTGTACAGATCTCTGGTTCGCTCCCTGGCGGAACCTTTTTACTGAGATCACAGTCTCTGAGAACCAAGTTCGATTCCAGTCAGCATAACCCCATCGGGTTCAATAGATGTCCGAGAAACTTCAACCTCTTCTTCTTCATAGTCTCAGAGATTCTTTCTACTTTCTGGTAAACTTCTTCATTACTTCGAAGTTTCCATCCACTTTCGGTTTGAACAGCACCCATAATTTTTCTGAGGATTCTTCTTTCCAAGACCTCTAGTTTATCCAGCTTGTAGTTCATAGACAGACATTCACTGGCATAGAGACATTCTGTCTTCACCACGGTGTTGTAGTGTTTTATTTTGGCATTCCAGGATAGGTACTTTTTATTGTAGGCTACATTTTTTTTTTTTTTTTTTTTTACAAGCCATATGCTCTCTCCATTTTTGAGATCCGATCTTCTATTGCATCTTTCTCTAGTCCATTCGCTTGTATGGTCTCACCAAGGTACTTGAACTTTTTGACCCTTTTGATTCGCCCTATTATTATTATTATTATTATTATATTTAATTTATTAGTGCTCGGATACTTGGTATTGCATGAAGGTGGTGTTCACAGTCTCAAAAAGGTTGAGAACTCCTGTAAGAATGGAGTTGGCCAGCCCTAAGATTGCACTTGGTCTATGTGATTTTGACTTCCTACGCCTGTTCAGTAGTCGCAGCAGAGCAGCTATTTGTCATGTGGGTGCTACAACTAGAGTCTAATAGCTCTTATCCGGTGACCAGGCTGCCAGCACTCCTCCCAAGTATAGTCCAGGGAACGACAAAACTGTGTCCACGCGTCTCTCATTAGTGAGAAAATAATGAGCTTTAACGCAATTAGAGGGAAACAACTTGACTCAGAAAGCAAGTGAGGCTAATCCATTCAAGAGATGCTATAATACACAGCTTGCTATTGATGTAACAATAGACAAATTCAACACACAACCAAGTATACGAATTGATGATCGAGATGTCCCAAACTCCTAACATGAATTAATAGCATTAACGACAACTTAACTGCTGTTAGTGCCAAAAATATATGTATACTTATATTGTTTCTCTTTGATAGCAGGAATCAAGCGACATTTGACTGCTACCGGGTGATTTAAAAAAAATGAGTTGGCAACTATGGCTGGTTAAGAGGAATTAAGAAATCAAGGAGTCCAACTCATAATAAAATTGCAAGCTGATAATTTCAACAGTACAGTAAAAGAAAAGCAATATTCTTCTTGCCAATCCCATAACTAAACCAAATTAGTATTAAGATGCAATGACTCACTCACAGAAGAAGTTGTCTGTTCTTGCTGGACTTATCCTTTGGCAATGAATGCAAAACATTGAAGACCTAACCTCTTGACTTGCACTCTAATTGCTGATAGGGCTGTGTTTGTTTGCTTTCCTTCTCAGACTCACTGGCTCCATAATAGCTTCATTCACTTGTTCCGCAACCAAACAGCTGGCGAGGACCATTATGTTCTGATAACTGGTTTCTTGCTGCCGTACTTCGTTTCAACGGCGATGAGTTCATTTCCAAAGTGACGTACTGGTATCTCAATACCAATTAATTAATTTAATGATGATAATGAAGTTGATTGTTGTTTTTGAATATTGATAATTATTATAAAATACGATGAACGTATTTTCAGTAGTGGAGCTTGCTGGTAACCCTAGCTACTACTGCTTGGTATTTTCCAAATTTTTCCACGAGCATGGAGATTTAAATTTATTAGAGAAGCATTTATTAATGAATTAAAATGACAATAACAATACTTGCCAGTGGGTTTGTACTTCCTTTCACTTAGAGTGTGACTTGAACTATGACTCAGGCCACGGCGCCTAATTCCACGCATGTCAACTATTTTTCGTTCCAGTTGAGAGAGGATGTCGTTATTAAGGTTAGGAACATCATTACTACGATCCTTCACACTGTATAGTTCATTACGAGGATTCATTTGTTATTTTATATGCCATTATGACAATCTTGACCAAGTTTTTTTCAGACATTATCATTATATTTTAACTGAGTCCGGACCTTCTCTAACCATTACGTGCAGAGCACTTTCTCAGAAACGCCCGGTAACGACTGCATCTTCCTCAGCGACTGCCTTGGTTTCATATCACCTTATTCCAAATCTGTCACTAAGAGATTTCTTTGCAAATGTTCACTTTCTTTTTTAATATATAATTATATTTAGAAGACGTTCTTTAGCGCTTACATGCTTATTACGTTTGGTTTAATCTGAAGGTAATTTTAATAATAGGCCTAAATCATATTCAAATTAGCATTAACGTTAAATAAAGCGGCTTCGGTGGCGTAGTTGGTAGCATGCTGAGCTTCCATGCCCAAGGTCGCGGGTTCAAACCCGGCCGATGTTGTCGGATGTTTTAAGAGCGTTAAAGATCCCTCAGTATGCCTTCCTTCGGAGGGGAAGTAAAACCGGCGGTCCCATGTCATAGAGTTATGGCATGATAAAGAACCTTCCACTAATTACACTTGTAACGCTCTTAGGTTCCAACGTTCGTCGACAGGAGCCGACTGCGGTGGCATTTCGTAACCAAGTTCAGAATTAGTTGGTCGTTGGCGGTGGCGTTTGGTAGAAAAGTAGAAACTACTTGAAAATTCAATGCCTGCAGTCCTTACTTGAATTTAAAAAAAAGTCCTCTCGGCACGCCGGAAGGCGGAGGTAGATTTCACCGGACAAACTTGGGGATAGGCGAAAATAGGCAGAATATGCAGGTTTTCGTAGAAGGATCAGACCTCATTTATTGCGAGAAGGTATTTTATAATTGGAGCTTAATTAACTTTGTTTTTCGTCATTTTATGCTTATTTTAAACATTTTATTGTCTTATGGGAACGGTAACCTTCTTGTCATTTGGGGTCCATTTTTATACTTGTGGTCACACTGTCCTTATGCAAGGTTTCGACACTGATGTGTAACTATGTAACGGTCTGTTACTTCTTCACGCAAAATTATATCTCCCGCAGAGATTTTGGTTGGTTCCTCAGTTTAGGGGCTGCGACAACGCGGTCATGTAACCCCGTGTACTTAGGGATGGCTGTATTAGTCTGTAATTCAGGTAAGGACTGCAGACGGTCAATTTCAAGCAGTAGTTCCTAATGTTGCTACCAGGTACTACCGTCAACGACGCCTACCTGTGAACTTGGCTACTAGATGCCACCCCAACCAGCAACTCGCAACGAACGTTGGAACTTCCCCTCCAAAGGAAAGCATACTGAGGGATTTTAGCGCTCTTAGAAAATCCGACGACTTCGGCCGGCTTTGAAACCGCGACCTTGGGCATAGACATTCAGCATGCTACCAGTTACGTCACCGAAGCCACTTCCCACTTAGTCAGATGGAAATACTGAATCTGATCTCGTGCAAGTGCGTTATCTTGGCAACGTCTGATGGCTCATCCCTCATCAATTTGGTAGTGTTGCCATGGCAACCACTTATAGCTCTTAGCATTTTCTTATAATTCCGAAATCATTTTTCTCATCCCTTGGCATAATGGTGGGTCATATCAAAAATTCTTTCAGACAAAATTTTAGGTAATTATTAGGGGAATATTGTCCATTTCGTACGGTTTTGATATTGTGCCTATTAAGAGAGATATGATTAATGTTTCCCGAAAAACCCACTTTTTCCCACCCCTTTGGTCAATGGTTGGTGCTATAAAAAACTCTTCAAACATAAATGTTTGGGCTTTACCCGACACATAGTATGAACGTTGAACGGATTCGATATTTCACATATTAATAGAGTTATAGCAATATTTCACTTTTTCGAAAAAAGCCCCCCCCCCCCATTTTCACCCCCTTCTACCGATTTAGCCCAGTAACGAACTCGACCGAGATTTTATAGGTATACATATTCGGTAAAAAGTGATTGGTGCAAAATTACGACAGTTATCGTGTCCACAAGAAACTGATATATATATATATACATACATAGATTAGGCTATATATAAACTTTTGAACTGACGGTGGTTTTGGGGTCTGGGGGATGTGAAACGCGAAGATATGTCGAAATTTTCCGGAAGTCGAAACATGGTACCCATTGCAATAGTTAGCTTTCTAATGAAATCTACCTCTGGTTGGTTCCTCAGTTTAGGGGCTGCGACAACGCCGTGTACTTTGGGTGAGTGTAGAATCTGTCTGATAAACGGTGTGAATTGTAATGGCTGTATTAAGGAAGCTTGTAGTTTAACGTGACCGTTAATCTCGCGATCATGAGCCACGGGACCTCCTTTTTACGTGGAATCCGAACCACAGGACATGGCATTTCACATCGAAAATCTCACATGCATTGACCGGGAATCGAACCCGGTCCGCCTTGGTGAGAGACCAACAGCTTGACCGCTGCGCCACCACGCCCCAATGGCTGTATTAGTCTGTAATTCAGGTAAGGCTGCAGACGGTCAATTTCAAGCAGTAGTTCTTAATGTTGCTACCAGGTACTACCGTCAACGACACCTAGCTGTGAACTTGGCTACTAGATGCCACCCCAACCAGTAACTCGTAACGAACGTTGGAACTTCCCCTCCAAAGGAAAGCATACTGAGGGATTTTAGCGCTCTTAGAAAATCGGCCGGCTTTGAAACCGCGACCTTGGGCGTAGAAGTTCAGCATGCTACCAGTTACGTCACCGAAGCCGCTTCCCACATAGTCAGATGTCAAAGTCAACCCCTGGCACCATCCAGCCCATGACGGGCTAAGGCCGACCAAGCGACCGCTGCCCAGCCATTTGGCCTGCAGATATTGGGGTGACGCGTGATCAGCGCGTTGGGTCCCCTCGGCCGTTAATCTTGGTATTCGTGATCGGGGTGCTGTCTCACTGTCAGACAGCTACTCAATTGTCCTCACGAGGCTGAGTGCACCCCGTTCCAACCCTCACGTCAGTTTTAAAATCCCTGACGGAGCCGGGGATCGAACCCGGGGCCTCCGGGTGAGAGGCAGGCGCGCTACCCCAACACCACGGGGCCGGCTTAGTCAGATGGAAATACTGAATCTGATCTCGTGCAAGTGCGTTGTCATGGCAACGTCTGATGGCTCATCCCTCATCAATTTAGTAGTGTTGCCATGGCAACCTCTGATAGCTCTTGGCATTTTCTTATAATTCCGAAATCATTTTTCTCATCCCTTGGCGTAATGGTGGGTCATATCAAAAATTCTTCCAGACAAAAGTTTTAGGTAATTATTAGGGGAATATTGTCCATTTCGTACGGTTTTGATATTGTGCCTATTAAGAGAGATATGATTAATGTTTCCCGAAAAACCCACTTTTTCCCACCCCTTTGGTCAATGGTTGGTGCTATAAAAAAAACTCTTCAAACATAAATTTTTGGGCTTTATCCGACACATAGTATGAACGTTGAACGGATTCGATATTTCACATATTAAGAGAGTTATAGCAATATTTCACTTTCTCGGGAAAAAAAAGCCCCCCATTTTCACCCCCTTCGACCGATTTAGCCCAGTAACGAACTCGACCGAGATTTTATAGGTATACATATTCGGTAAAAAATTCAAAGTGATTGGTGCAAAATTACGGCAATTATCGTGTCCACAAGAAACTGATATACACATATATATACATACATAAATTATATATAAACTTTTGAACTGACGGTGGTTTTGGGGTCAGGGGGATGTGAAACGCGAAGATATGTCGAAATTTTCCGGAAGTCGAAACATGGGACCCATTGCAATAGTTAGCTTTCTAATGAAATCTACCTAAAACAGATAACACACACTAATACAGTCATCACAATTAACACCGGTTATCAGACAGATTCTACACACACCCAAAGTACCTACATGACTGCGTTGTCGCAGCCCCTAATTAAACTAAGGAACCAACCAACGTTAACTAAGTTCCGTCTTGTACCCGTTGAGTGGGGGCTCTGACGGATCTCAACTGCGAAGCGAGCTTTGCTCTCTTCTCCCTTCAGTGTAGGGTAAATATAGGCTAGTGTATTGCACTGATAAATAGGCCTAAATATGAAATGAAATAAAATGAAACATGCTCTCTCTCTCAAAGGGCAGATGACCTCGCTGTTCCACCCCTTAAAACCTCAATAACTCTCTCTCTGGTTGTCTTCTTTTATGGTCCATGTGATGATATTGTTCACACAGCTGATTGCTTACAAGCAAACACGTTCGTCTCTTATTTTAGTTGATTGATATAAATGTGGTATATAGTTATAGTAATTGTTGTTTTAAGGGGCGGAACTACGAGATCATCTGCCCCCAATAAATGTGGTAGTTTTGTAATTTTATTTCAAAAATGGTTCGATGCCTACCAAAGATTACAGATACATGGGCTACATTTTAATTTATTCACCAAAGAACGAAGGCTGGTTGGTTGGTTCCTCAGTTTAGGGGCTGCGACAACGTGGTCATGTAGCCCCGTGCACTTTGGCTGTGTGTAGAATCTATCTAATAACCTGTGTTAATTGTGATGGCTGTATTAGTGTGTGTTATCTGTAATTCAGGTAAGGACTGCAGACATACAATTTCAAGTAGTTCCTACTTTTGCTACTTTCACCTAGCTGTGAACTTGGCTAATAGATGCCACCGCAACTGGCACCTGGCGACGAACGTTGGAACTTATAGAGCGTTAATCAAATCTAACCTACAAATTTAGCTTGACACAATTGTAGTAGTGGAAGGTTCTTTTACATGCCATAAGTCTATGACATGGACCCGCCGGCTTTACTTCCCCTCCGAAGTAAGGCATACTGAGGGATTATTGACGCTCTTAAAAGATCCGACGACTTCGGCTGGGTTTGAACCCACGATCTTGGGCATAGAAACTCAGCATGCTACCAACTGCACCACCGAAGCCGCTGAGGCCTTATGTAATTTAGCAGGCAGCGGGTGAGCTATGTGATCTAGTAGGCAGTGGACGTGCACTTGAGCGTATTTCTTGCAGGAAAATCCTGCAACAAGAAGGATCGTATTTTAGCCTCGAAAATACCGAGCTTTGTATAACCTAGTAGGCAATGGTTAACCACATAATTTTAATTTGCGCTCGTTTGTGACGTCATGAATGTTCAAAGAGCCTACAAATAATAATTCTTCTTCCTGGCAATCGCGGGTTAAAACTCGGCCGAAGTGGTCGGATTTCTTTAGAGCGATAAAAAAAACTCAGTATGCCTTCCTTCGGAGGGGAAGTATAGCCGGCGGTCCCATGTTATAGATTTATGGCATGAAAAAGAACCTTCCACTAATTACACTTGTGGAAGCAAAAATCTGTAGGTTAGTTTGATAACGCTCTATTAGTTCCAACAATCGGCACCGGGTGCTGACTGCGATAGCATTTAGTAGCCGCGTCCGCAGCTAGGTGTCGTGGATGGTAGCATTTGGTGACAAAAGTAGTAACTACTTGAAACAATTAACCGTCTGCAGTGCTTCTACCTGAATCACAGATAACACACACTAATACAGCCATCACAATTAACACCGGTTATCAGACAAATTCTACACACACCCAAAGTACACGGGGCTACATGACCGCGTTGTTTCAACCACTAATCTAAGGAACCATCCATCTTCCTGGCATTGTTCCCATTATGTTTAGGGGTCCGCCACCCTACAAATAATAACGAATTCTTTATAATTATCTCTGGATTCGTTCCTCACTTCTTCCAGCATCTTCAGTGCGTCGTATTCTTCGTTGTGTCTGGCATATTTCTTTTAATCCCAATTCACTTTTGCCGATGGAAAAACAATCTAATATCTCATAGGTTAACAGCCACTACTCTGCCGTGTCAATTTCAGCCAAGGCCCACTGAAAGCTACTTAAATAGTACCAGATATCAAATTAAAATACCGAAATGAAAAGGAAGGAAGCGTTAAGCTCGCGATCATGAGCCACGGAACCTCCGTTTTGAAGTGGATTCCGAACAATAGGACATGATATTTCACTTCAAAAATCTCACATTCATTGGCTGAGAATCAAACCCGGTCCACCGTGGTGAGAGGCAAGCAGCTTGACTACTGCACTACCACGCCCCCATGATACTAAAACTTCGAATATTAAAACCTGATTTTTGATTAGCGGTATTGTAGGCTATTAAACATGTCATCAACCACTTGTTTCGTTTATTCTCGCCTGTGTTATTAGAATAAAGTTTAACAAAACACAACCAATTGTTTGAATCTTTCCCGGCACAGAATGCTGGATATCTGGAACATTTCGTATTCATGCTGTATAGATTCTGGCGAAGTCAGGAGCGGCTCCAGGTGGACAAAGGATGGTCAGGTCGTTCCCACGAACTGTCGAATTTATAGCGGTCTCGGAGAAGTGCTACATTTTTAAAATGTAACAGACCTGAGAGAAAGCTACGTCGTAGTCATCATCTGTTCCGTATATAAAGCTCTCAACAGGCTGCGCAAGATCACTCCTGGATTGAAACAAGATGTACCCTGGTTTTCAAATATAACTATGTACTTAAAATTAACCTAACCTTCCTCGAGTTCCAAGGTAAGTATTTTATTTGGCATTTATCTTCAAACCGGCCGCGGTGACCGAGGGTGCTAACGTACAAGCTCGTGCCTAGCTGGCATCGGAAGAGCGTGGGTTCGAATGCCACCTCGGCCTGCCTGAAAATGGTTTTCGTGGTTTCCAATTTTCACCACCAGGCAAATGCTGGGACGGTTCGTTTCAACAGGTGCACGGCCGACTTCCTTCCAAAATCCCTTCCCTATTCCTTACTTAATTAGACCCAAGTTAGCGGTCGTCTGGGCGATCGGACTGTCACCATCCCCAGTTATACAGGGAGATTCATATGCTGGAGCGTGGTCAGCGACCGGCTGCCGGGCGCGCGCGTCTTCCGCCAGCCAACCGAGTTCGGGCCTACGATAGTGCGCAGGTGGAAACCGTAACAAAGTACATTAACTAATGGTAAATTCACCAGGATATCATGATTAAAGAACTTACCTTTTCACAGAAGATGCTGAAAATGTTCTCCTTCAGCTGACAGACAGGCGTTGTACCGTGTAAATAAATTAGCGTTTACTCGTTGTAATTCCCTTCTGTTGTGAGGGATATCTGCTGCCGTATATTGTTCTCCAGCTCCACTAGAGTACGGGTAATCGATATGAACACTTTGTATTTTAAATTACCTCACAATTAAATATCAAACGTGCTTCGATTAATCACAGTAAACACGCATGGGGAACAGGAGTAACTACATAATGTAACGACGCAACTTCCAAAGTTACTGTCTGTCAGCTGAAGGAGAACATTTTCAGCATCTTCTGTGAAAAGGTAAGTTCTAACCTTTAACTGGTGACGTGAGGTCATCCAGATTCCCAAGAAATAAGAAAAACATGTGTGCTTCTTTAATTAAATCTTGCAAGAAGCTGACACTTCACACCCTCGTTGATGAAAGTTTAGTAACTTAATGACTTTAATGACCTTTGTTATCTTGCCTGCGCGCTATCCGCGGCACGAGCTCGGTTGGCTGGCGGAAGGCGCGCGCGTCTGGCAGCCGGCCGCCGGGCCCACTCCAGCAGAAGAATCTAACTTGTAACTGCTGACAAAGCACCCAGACACAGTCCTTGTGACGGTAGAGGAATGATCCCTCACAGAATCCGTGGGTGAAGTCGAGCTGGGAGGATATGCGATAAAAGAAAACTTCATGAGAAGAAAACTGTTCCTTCCTTCACTCCCTGGAGAAACCACCATTGATGTTGATAAATTGTAAGGTTTCATCCTTAGGAAGTTATTTAAGGTGACGCGTCAGGAATTCATTTCTGAGGAGGAAAATTTTACAAAATTGTGATAGTGTTATTTTATTTTATATGCCCCTAAACCTTTCCTAATTAGGAGTAAGTTGATTGTAAATCAGTAATTTGATTACGTAATAACGCAATTTGCAAAAAAAAACTTCAGAAATGGATTAAACCATTTAGAGGACACAAAAATGGTACCGGTAAGGAAACACATTTTTTGTCTGCTGGTAAAATATGTTATTTAGATAATAGGAAAATTAGCTTTGGCGGTACGGTTTGGCAAGTGCCTATGTGGAAAGGTAACTTGCGGCCCGCCACTTATTATGTAAAAATAAACTTGGCCCCACTTATAAAAAGGTTGTGCACCCCTGCTTTAAATAGTCTAATCTTTTGGTTAGTCTGTCGCTGTCCATTCTATAGATATGGCCTTATAATTTCAGACGTCTCTTGCGTACGGAGTCAGTGAACCTGTCAGTTAAGGAGTAGAGGTCCGCTGTTCTTCTCTTAATCCACATTCCATTTTCTCTCGCGGGACCATAAATTATTCGGAGAATTTCCCGTTCTTGCTTTTTAATTTGTATCATTTTAGAGTGACCACCGAGATAGGCTATATGGTTTCTGAGACGTATAAAGTTTTAATATTTTTAAAATATATTATTACCACAATTCTTCGCTGTAATTATTAATCGCTAGTCGAAAACCTTCTGTGAAAAGTTGCGGGGGGAGGGGGGGGGGGGGTGCGGGGAAAGGACGACCTACTCCCTCCTCTTGCTTATGTCACTGTGACGTGGACTATATCAAGATGCAATGATTCACTCACTCATAGAAGAAACTGTCTGTTTTTATTAGTCGTATAACCTCTGGCAATGAATGCAAAACATTGAAGACCTAACCTCTTGACTTGTATTCTGTGTGAATGCTTTCTGTCTCTTTCTCACTGGGTCCTACGTCTCAGCCATGCTCGTTAAGTCATGCACCACGGCCGCGAGGACAGCTAAAGAAAATACGGAGATCGTAGGTTTGAATCCCGGTGCTGACAGCGGCTATTGTGAGTGTGTTTTACCATCGGGTTTTTCCTCATTCCATCCAGGCAAATCTCGGGATAGTATCTTACTTCAAGTTCCGGGGCGCCTACTTCAACCCTGCCCCTAACACAATACTTCAGTCAGGCTGTATTTATGGTGGGAGGGCAAACTGGACAACTGCCCGGGGCGGCAGGTTTTAGGGGCGTCAAAATTTCTGGAAAACTGAACAAAAGAAAGCATGGGCATTAAACATAAAGTTTCTAAAATTTAATACTCTCGCCCATTGGCAATACTGTAGTGCGCCGGTCCTTACTTAAAACTTGAAGTGTTGGCGCCGTCAAGTGGCGAGGAGAAGAATTACTTTAAACCAGCCAATCCAAGGCAGCAGCTTACATCGATAAGGCGATCTGGCGAGGCGTTGTTGCCGCCAGTATTTGTTGATATTTCCCACGTGGTAAAGCTAACCTGCTCATCACGCAAAGTGTTCGGTTTTGTTGTGCTATTTCGTCAGTCGTTTGCTTCGTTCTTTAGAATATCTCGTAGTTAGTTGAATAATTCCTCTTTAGTAATATACTGTAGTATAGAAGACCTTTACGTAAAATAATATATTATAGGCTCAATAGTTAAGTGTAGTTGTAGGTTAATTTTAAGTCCGTGCGAGTGTTTGTGAAGTTACTGTGTGTGGTTCTTTGAGTAAATTTCACAATGTCAGCGGGAAATTACCATGAAGAGATGAACAGTGCGACATTTTAGCAATGGTTTGAAAACTCATTAATGTCCAACTTGCCTGAGAAGTCTGTTATAATTTACGACAAGGCTCCAACAATGGCAGCAAGGAAGTGCATTCTTATCGAGTGGTTGACAAACTATAACATGGTACCTGTGCGGGATGACATGAGAAAAGGGAAACTTATGAATCTTGTGAAAGAACACAACGTCTGGTGTATGTGATTGATGAAATAGCGAGACGGCATGGACACAAGGTCATCAGGCCTCCTCGAACTGTAATGCTTGAGGCGTAGGAAAAGAGGACATTGTGGAGCAAAATGTAAAGCGGTTTGTCATTTCTTTGGAAAGTGAGAGTGACGAGAGTTCGATGGGTGAAACAAGCGACTCGGACATTAGCGGCGTGTTCCCGATGTAGTGCAGTCTATAACAGAGGATATAATGGGGTATATACTACGTAATATCAGACGTAGCGGTGAGTAATTCCATTTCTTCAGATTTTTCCTTGTTTATATTGACAGCTGCCACCCCGGAGGTCGTGGGTCCGATTCCCGGCTCTGCCACGAAATTTGAATAGTGGTGTGAGGACTGGAACGGGGTCTACTCAGCCTCGGGTGGCCAAAATGAGTAGAGGGGGTTCGATTCCCACCTCAGCCATCCTCGAAGTGGTTTTCCGTGGTTTCCCACTTCGTCCTCGGGCAAATGCCGGGATGGTTCCTAATGTAAGGCCACGGCCGCCTCCTTCCCATTTCCTTGCCTAACCGTCCCACTCTTCCCATCTCTTCATCAGGCCCCCTGTTCGCTTTGCAGCTGAGGCCGCCTGGGCGTAGTGTTGGTCACACACCCCAGTTGTATCCCTGACTCAGAGTCTCAAGCTCCAGGACACTGCCCTCAGTGGCGGTAGAGGTAGGTCCCTCGCTTAGTCCGTGGGGAAAGCCAACTCTGGAGGGTAAAACGATAGCGAAAAAAAAAAACTTGACAGCTGTTAATATTAAATGCCCTTACGTTAGTTTCTTTGGTTTCTATATGATTGTTTTGAACGTATATGTATGTGTAGTTGTGTTACTTGCGAATTATGTGTCGTGTTCGAATCAGCTGACCGCGCTCCGCCAGCGCGCTGGCAACACTGCCCAGCTGATCGGCGAACTGTCAAGTAGAAAGATATAACCGGCTGAGTATAGTTTCCACGTCATGCGTACGTAGTGGTGACATAGAGAAACACTCTGCAATGGTGAGAAGAGGTTAGCACATGGGAAATAAAAGATCTTGTAATATCAAGAAGTTAGTTCTTGTTGTTTTGAAGGGCGGAACAGCTAGGTCATCTGCCCCTAACATCAAGAAGTGTGTTTGTCCGTGTGAGTCTGCGACCATCAAGAAGTGTGTTCATTTCGTATTGTGATGGATAATCTTATAATCACGATATAATGTATTGCATTAAGCAGCACTGTGATTTTTCAGGTTATGTTTGAATCGTTTATGGTTTTTCATTTGTTTATCATATTTTCTTTCGTTTTCTCAGTTTCAGTTTTGATTGTCATTAAAAAAATGGCTGGAAGAAAGAGACTCAGTATCGATCTTTGGTGACAGGGAAAAGAGAAGAAGAAGCATTCAAGAAAATGGCAAAGAGGAAGCCACTTGTTATTTAAATAACTGGTGTCCTAGCCCTTGGTTGTGTATGATAACTGTCAACATTTAATGTAAACTCTTTGTATTAAATTATTTTCTATTCTTAAGTTTAGTATACCGTACGCATATTTATAGCCTAGTGTTTGCCACTCATAGTTAAGTAGGCTACACACCCAGATGAAGAAACGGTCCGATAATACCTAAATATAGGGGCAGATGACCTCGTAGTTCCGCCCCTTAAAACAACAATAACTAACTAGACCTAAATATAGGTCTGGCTACAGTCATCAAATAAATACAGGTTATCAAACAAGTTCAACACACACCCAACTACACGAGGATGATGACCAATATGTTCCAAGCCCCTAAAAGGAATTAACAATAAATATTCTTATTCCTCATTGTACGCAATGCTTTTATTTCAACATGTGCTTTATTTAATAATATCATAGTTACTGTCGACCAAAATGTGTGCTCGAGTTTGAAGGTTGTTTGTAAAGTAACCAATAGACCTACATAAAATCCAATAACATCATCATTTTCATCGTTCTATTTTACGTTAGTTCATGTAGCTTTGGAATTTTTAATTTATATTTTAGTATTTTTTATCGCAGTTGGAACACAAAAAAGTGCCCGTTTTTAAGCTTGTTTCAACCATGCGTCACATTTAAGAATTATTATCTCACAAACCCGTCATCAGATAGAATCCAAATTTTAACACAATATACATTGGAATGTTGTATAACTGATTTATTAATTTTAAAATTTAGTGTGTCCAAGAAACAAAGTTGTTATCATTTTTCTATGGTAACTTTTTCTCGGCTCGGGGTGGTTGGATAATGTAGTTCTTGGTTGCGCTGTAATCCTTATACCGGTACATCAAAAGGGTATGCTGTATGATTGTGAAATACATAAATTAATTCACTTATTTTATATCGGTTTGTATTTGTACGGGGAATTAAGACATGGTTCAGCAGTTAGCCGCTCCGGTGAAAGCTGTACAACGTTGCAAAGATGGGCTCCATCACTCGTAATGGCGCGCCTCGCTCGGAAGTGCAGGGCTCCATATCAGCAACGCTGTACAGCATTTCCCGGAGCGCCTAGCTGGTGAACCATGTCTTAATTCCCCGTACAAATACAAACCGATACACAAAAAGTTAATTAATTTACGTATTTCACAGTCATACAGCATAACCTTTTGATGTATAAGGATTACAACGCAAACAAGAACTACATTTTCCAACGACCCCGAGCCGAGAAAAAGTTACCTTACAAAAATGAAAACAACTTTCGTTCTTGAACACACAAAATTTTGAAATTAATAAACCAGTTATACAATATTCCAATGTATATAGTGTTAAAATTTGGATTCGATCTGATGACGAGTTTGTGAGATAATAATTCTTAAATGTGACGATTGGTTGAAACACGTTTAAAAACGGGCACTTTTTGTGTTTCAACTGCGATAAAAAATATTAAAATATAAATTAAAAATTCCAAAGCTACATGAACTAACGTAAAATAGAACGACGAAAATGATGATGTTGTTGGATTTTATGTAGGTATATTGGTTACTTCACAAACAACCTTCAAACTCGAGTGCACATAATACTTTGGTCGACAGTAGTTATTGAGGTTTTAAGGGGCGAAACTATGAGGTCATCTGCATAACGCTAAGGTCACAAAACTCACACTCTTAAACCACAGGGAGTTAGAAGGTGCGGTTTGTACCAAAATCTTCCAAATCATTTCAATAGTACAGGAAAAATCTGCATTTCTTGAAAAGTCTATATTTGTTTGTTTGAAAAGTGCGTTTAAACAAATAAACAAGATGATAGCCTCTGCCAGAACTGTGTCGCGTCGAGCCAGCATAACAGAAAAGCTGGGTGGCTGGTTTATACACATGGGGAGCTCACAAGTAGGCTAATGTAACCGATCATAACAAATGAACATTTTATAAATTTTATATATAGAGACAAGCAGTAGTGCCCGACTTCGCCCAGTGAATTTATTTGTTTTATGGATTATAATGAATACTACTACAGAACTGGAGCGCTCAAGGGTAAGGATCGGAAAGCACCAACGCTTATTGCAGCTGATAACCTCAGTACACTGCACAAACACCATCGCCCTTATACAGAGGCATACTATTGTCATGATGATAACTGTTTTAAGTGACATAAGAAATCTGTTTGCACTAATTACTCTCCGTGACTGCAATTTATAAGCATCTCGCAATTCTGCACCAGAACATCGGTAGGGGCGACGTGATACAGCCGGCATTGCCAGGCAACAATAGACTTAGGTATTATTGAAGCTGTTCGAGAGCGCTTGTTCTTCCGACTTACTGAACAAAAATCAATCTTTAAGGTTACCTGAGAGGTGTAGCCTAATGCTACATAGCCTAAACTATTTCTCTTGAATCTGGCTATCATATACAAAAATAATTTTTCGAATCCGACTGTTAGTTCCAGATATTAGCGCGTTTAAGCACACAAACAAACAAACAAACTCTTCAGCTTTATTAAACAGGGTGTCTCATAAAATGTACTAACACTTTGAATGACTATTAAATGATTATTTATGAACATAGAGACAAGTTTAAGGGCTTCAATTATAGAAGAGACATGTAATTAAAGACTCATGTTCGCAAATGTTCAAATTGATCACCGTCAGTGTCCAGGAGTTCGACAAACCGCCACCAACGCACCGGATCATTGCTCGCATCAGAGATAAATTTGAAGTAGATGGAACCGTTCACAACGTCAACAAGAAACGTATGGACGACCTTGAAACGAAGAACAGGTGCAGGAATCTCTGACTCGATCCCCACCGAAATCCCTACGACAACGGCTCGAGAGGCACACTTCTCAAAATATAGCGTCCATCGCATCATGAAGCGTCTGCGCTGGAAATCCTACATTCCAACACGAAATTGGAAATTGACAGACACTGTCACGAAATTCCAAATGAACTTTGTCGTAACGGTTGCGAATCCATTGCTTCGCGCTATCAGCTTTGTCTGGACACTGATGATCATCGATTTGAACATTTGCGAACACGAGTCTTTAATTGCATGTTTCCTCTATAATTGAAGCCCTTAAACTTGTCTCTATGTTCATAAATAATCATTTTGTAGTCAATCGAAGTGTTAGTACATTTCTTTGAGACACCCTGTATTAGTATAGATTTGAATTAACACTCGACGACCTGAAGAATAAAACTGACAGAATCAAAATTTTACAAGACTCACAAATTAGACTGCAAAACCAAAATTAATAATAAAAGAGCTAAAGGAAGGGTGTTCTCTGCTGCAGACAAGAAGTTAACATCTGAGAGGATGAAAACCTACTGGCGAAATAGAACAACTAAATTGGCTAAGGCTATGTATAATATTGATTGCAGTGGTCCAATGTCGGCCATAAAATATAAAACAAATACATTATAATTGAATTGCAACCAATGGCCATAGCAGGGTATTTTAACTGAACGCCCGTAAGCTCATCAAGTTCAATTTCAAGTAGCTCCAACTTTGGCTACCAGAGATGCCACTGTTACTGACACCTGGTGGCGAACGTTGGAACTGATGGAGCGTTTCTAACCATATAACCTACAAATTTAGCTACACACTGCCAATTGTAGTGGTAGGTTCTTTCACATGCTAATTATTTGTTTATTTATTTATTTAACAGATGGATTTAGAGATACAATGTGTACACAGTTTACAAACTATATACGAGGCACGTCCAGAAAGTAAGTTCGTTTGGTAATAAAATTAAATTGTGTACAGATACAGAAAAATTATTTATTGCACAACATTCTACACCTCTTAAACTACTTTTCCACATAACTGCCGAACTTTTGCAGGCATTTGTCATAGCGTGGCACAAGTTTTTGTATATCTTCTTCATAGAAGTTTGCCACCGACCGTTAACGAGAGTGAAGACTCCCCTGTAAGATATCCTACCGTTTGGCCACCACTGTTAGGCAAATTGCGTATGTGGTCAGGAGAACTCCTAAACATACGCAGTTCTCCTGGTAAGCACGCAATTTGCCTAACAGTGGTGGCCAAACGCTAGGATATCTTACAGGGGAGTCTTCACTCTCGTTTACGGTCGGCGGCAAACTTCTACGAAGAAGGTTTCCAAAAACTTGTGAAGAATCCAAGTGGCAGTGAACGAGTTCAGTTGTGTTGATTAAGTGTGTTGATTTATTCTCGAATTGATTGGTTGCAGGACTTCAATTGGGAAGTTTTCCAGGTTAATTGTGAGTACAACGAGTCTACTCATGTAATTGAACACAGGACTGTGATATACTGTTAATATAGAGTGAAAAAATATCATTTTATGTTTTACGAGTGCCAGATCAAATCAACAAAAGTCGACAATTGAATAACGTAATTCAGCGAGGCTTTTCCAAAGCCCTTCGCTACCCAAGAATGGCTACTAGTAATGGCATCGAACCATTACATAACCCTACTAATAGTTCGTTCTACAATGTACCAAAGAAATCCCTTCCAAGTTACGCATCCGTAATTCAATCAACTCCAAGTAAAGAATAAGCAATTATCATAGACGCACATGACGGAATCCCATTAAAGGATTATATCCTCACTGTTGGTAAAATAACTAGTCATGATAACATACGATATGTATCTCGCATTTCTAATTCGAGAATCTGCATATTCCTATCGAATAAAAATCTTGTTCAAGAATTATCCTTAAACCACCCTGTAATCAACATCAACAACATTGACCTTTCCCTACGTCCACTAATAGTTCCAAACAAACGAGTGATATTATCACTCAGTCATTACAGACTACCTTCAACAACTGAATATCAAACCAATGTCCTCCATATCTAACCTCAAGGCTGGAATTAATATCCCAGGTTTTGCACATATACTCAGCTTCCGCCGACAACTCTATGTTAAACCCTGTGACTTTCATAAACTACCACCTTCATTCCAGATATGCTACGAAGGAACGAGTTATTGGATATACACCTCCTCTGATATCCCAACCTGCTTTACTTGCAAAGAAGAAGGCCACTTGGCCCGTGCATGTCCATTGCTAACTAATCCTTCAGACGACGAAAACCAACCTTTCAACCTACCTCCAACCCCTTCCAAGGAGCAACCATCCAATCCAGCGGGCAATACTTTGGAGCATGAACAGGATAAGAATCCTCTTCAAACTATTGAACATAACACCGACTCCCTTCCTACTTATCAAAACACTCCTCTAATGGAAACGTCCTTGAATGGACAACCACCGCTACCTGAAATCAACAAAGAATCGTCTACCACCATACACCATGGAATAAAATGACCTTTACCTCCAAGTGACTCAACAGATATCTCTTCCAGAGCTGACATCAAGTCCTTCTGTGATGACCTCTCTATATCGGGAGATGATAAAACAGATGATGAATTCCCTACTCTGGGCTCCAAAAAAACTCCAGACATAATCCAACCCAAGAAAAAAAACAATGAAACCGAATTCCTTCAACTTAGAAAATCAACTCCTCCCTGTGAAAGAAGTGATAGAAGCTGATCCCTCTAACTTTTCACTTGACTTTTTACAACTAAAAAGTCTTTTTGAGAATACTAAAGGTGCATCAGCACCTAATGCCTTATCCATTGCACTATCTTACACATCTAATATTGAAGAACTCATCGAGACTATGCGCAAACTACATCCCTACTATCAAGACAAGAACATCAAGAATAGTAACACTCGACTTATCAAGAAACTACTCAATGCACTTAATAATGACAGCAACTCCTCTCCTCCTATAACTCCTCAAACCGAAATGAACCCAAGCCAATAATCCTTCTATTTAAATAATCTTCATGAATCCCAGTATATTACAGTGGAATATAAACGGGTATTACCCCCAAAACGAATACTTGAAAATTTTAGTCAATGAACATCAACCTCAAATAATCTGCTTACAAGAAACCAACTTTAGAGACCACAATGTGGCTAATATTAAACATTATACAGCATACTACAAAAACCGCAACAATCCTACTTACGCAAGCGGAGGAGTTACCACCTACTTTAGCAATAAAGTTCCTCAAAAAGAAATTCCACTAAATACAAAATTGGAAGCAGTAGCATCTATGATCTTCCTTTCACTTTCCTTCTGTATCTGCAATATATATCTCCCCTCCAGCCAGAAAATAGACCTGCAAGACCTAGTAGATCTAATAAACCAACTTCCCAAACCATTTATTCTCTTGGGTGATTTCAACTCCCACAGCACCGTTTGGAACAATGACTATACAAATAAAAGAGGAAAAATAATTGAAACACTAATAGATTCTGAAAATTTAATCCTACTAGACTCAAATGGTCCTACACACTGGGACATACAGCACGGAACGTTCAGCACAATTGATCTATGTTTATGCACTGCAGACATAGCAGCAACATTCACATCGAACGCTAGTAAAAACCTCTATGGAAGTGATCACTTCCCTATATCAATTAATAAAAACAACAAACTTCACCCTCAAATTAATCCTAAGAAATGGAACTCAAAACATGCCAACTGGAGTCAATACAGAGAAAATATCAAGACTGAGCTCAACAGATTACCGCCATCTTACCTCATCAAAAATTACAATATCAACTATATTGTAAACGAATTCACTAAGGCAATACTCAAAGCCGCAGAAAAATCAGTCCCTAGAATTAACAATGTAACCCACAAAGGAGTAATTCCTTGGTGGAACAACACATGTAAAGAAGCGATCAAAATCAACAATCAAGCTTTTTACAAATACAAACGACACCCTACTCTTGAGAATAAATTAAATTTTCAAAGAAGTCGAGCAAAAGCACGAAAAGTTATCAAAGAAAGCAAACGAAATTCCTGGATAAAATACGTGTCCTCTCTTTCCAATCAGACCCCTCAGAACTCTGTTTGGGAATACTTACGGAAAATTAAAGGAATCCAAAATCCCTCAAAAACAATAACTCTCTCAACAAAATTTGCATCAACAATAACCAACCATCTAGACATTGCCAATACCTTAGCCAAAAACTTGGCAAAAATATCAATCGATTCCAATAATGAACAAGTACTCGCAAATTTCCGTGGACCTGACAATAACTCACTCTCAGACCTCTTTGGTAATACCAATGATAGTTACAACGATAAAATTAGCATAAACGAAATATCTCAAGAACTCAACGACTGCCGAAACTCTAGTCCTGGCCCTGATGATATAATATATGAATTCTTGAAAGAACTTCCCCCTGACGGATTAGAATATCTCACCGAAATTTTGAACTTCATTTGGACTCAGAAAGTATTTCCAGATGCTTGGAGGAAAGCCATAGTGATTCCTATACCCAAACCAGGAAAGGACCACATGATTCCTGATAATTATCGACCAATAGCTCTAACATGTACTATGTGCAAATTAATGGAAAAAATTATTAATAAAAGACTAAAATGGATACTAGAGCAGCAGAATTTCTTTACACAAGAGCAGTGTGGTTTCAGACAATTCCACTCAACAACTGATACCTTAATAACCTTAGAATCAGAAATTCTAGATGCTTTTCGACATGGACTCCATCTCCTAGCAGTCAGTTTAGACATACATAAAGCATATGATACGATACGCAAAACTCAAGTCATAGAAACCCTAAAACAACACAATATCAAGGGAAATATGATTGGATTCATATACAATTTTCTACAGAACAGAAGCATCCAAGTCCGAGTTAATGGTGCCCTATCTCAAGAAATCAGATTAGAGAAAGGAGTCCCACAGGGTGCAGTCATTGGTGTAACCCTTTTCTTAGTAGCCATAAATGGCATAACTTCCTGCATCAACCTCCCAGTAAACTCTTGCCTCTTTGCGGATGACATCACCATTTTCTGCAAAGGCCGTAATCTATCAACAACCCAAGAAATAATACAAAAATCCCTCGACAAACTTGCCAATTGGGAGAATCTTACAGGCTTCATTTTCTCTGCAACCAAAACCAAATGCATTCTATTTTCCAAACAGAGAAGACAGAATGAACAACCAGAATTATATCTCAAGGGAAATAAAATCGAAGTGGAAAAAGAAATAAAAATACTGGGAATGACCTTCGACAGCAAACTAACATGGAACTCCCATCTTAAAACTTTAAGAAACGACTGCCTACGTCGAATTAATGTTCTCAAATCATTAGCAGCTAACAACTGGGGAGCTAACGCTCATGTATTAATGTCCACGTACAAAGCAGTCATCCGTTCTAAGCTAGACTATGGCTCCATTATATACAATTCAGCCCCAGCATCAGCACTTAAATTACTTGACCCTATTCAAAACACATCTCTAAGGATCATCTTAGGAGCTTTTAGAACCAGTCCGATCTCCAGTCTACTAATGGAAGCTTATGAACCTCCGCTCCAATCTCGCAGAAAACTACTGACTATCAATTATGCAACAAAGGTCGCAGCGTCTCCGCACTCCAAAACTTACACCTATCTTTTCCCAAATAATCAATCTCTTCGCTACCCCTCGCAGCAAAGAAGACATCTTCCTATCCACCTTAGACTTTCACGACTCCTACATGATGTCCACTCTCATTTTCCCCCAATTGCTCCGAGAACTACAACAAATATGTCAATTCCGCCATGGAGAATTAACGCCACCAACTATTTTAGACTTATGTGAAATTAATAAAGAATCAACTGACAGTAGCACCTTCAAGACACTCATTATAGAGAAAACCAAAAGATTTCCCACCTTTACCGCAATCTATACAGATGGATCAAAGACAGAATATGGTAGCGGCTGCGCTATTGTATATCCAGATCATACGATAAAGTATACATTACCAAAAATATGCTCTATATTCACATGTGAACAATACGCCATTCTAAAAGCTATAGAATCCATCAAGAATTACACAAAAAGTGAAATCTTTTTAATCTTCTGTGACTCCTTATCTACAAGAAACTCCCTTCAAGATTCATCGCCTTCCAACTCCTTAGCCCAAAATATACTGGAGTCATATCACACGGCAACAAATAATGGTCAGCAAATTTACATTATGTGGATTCCCTCACACAAGGGGATAAAAGGCAACGAACAAGCAGACATAGCAGCCAAAGAAGCAACTCGCCTCTCCCCTCAAGATCCAAACTTTCTCATCCCCTACAATGATGTGGCCTCTTCCCTTAAACAAAAAATCCACAAACAATGGTTAACCGACTGGATCCGGTCCCCACACTCAAAGCTTCATGACGTCCGGAATGATTCTACAAATAAATTCGACACCCCGCTCCTTCCACGCCGAGAACAAGTCCTCATTACCAGAATACGAATAGGTCATACCAAAATGACCCACGCACACATCTTCTGCAAGACATCTCCACCGGTATGCGAGAACTGTCAAGAACGGAAAACGGTTAACCACATACTACTAAAATGCCCTTTGTACGATCAACAAAGAACTCTATGCAACCTCCATCAGAGAAGAAGCCTAAGTGAGATCTTAAATGAACACATCCATTTCAAAAACATAATTAATTTTTTAAAACTGACGAATATGTACCAAGATATATAACCTCTGTAACAACTTTTGTAATACAGCACCTTAAGTAAATGTTTGTATCCAACATTGTTATAGCTATGTACAAAATTCTGTATGTCGTGATATGACTCTACGAGTTAAAGCGACAATAAATAAATAGGAATTAAAAATATAAAAAAAAACTTGTGCCACGCCATGACAAATGCCTGCAAAAGTTCGGCAGTTATGTGGAAAAGTAGTTTAAGAGGTGTAGAATGTTGTGCAATAAATAATTTTTCTGTATCTGTACACAATTTAATTTTATTACCAAACGGAACTTACTTTCTGGACGTGCCTCGTATTTACATCTAGATTATTTATATAGGTAATTGTCTCTGGTGATCCTTGAGCGAAATCAGTGACGCTGCCTCTGTACTTTCTTTTTGGACACTTGGTGATGATATGATGGATGGTCTGCTTAGGGTCACCACAATCACAGTTCGGTGAAGAAATAATTTTCCATTTATAATGGAAGTTTGCACAGTTGCCATGACCCGTGCGAATCCTGTTGAGAGTTGACCATGTTTTCCGAGGAAACTCAAATCCAGGTGGCAGCGATGATCCAATGCGTGGTAATGTTGATCCAGGTCTAGTATGCCATAAATCTATGACATGGGACCGCCGGCTTTAGTTCCCCTCCGAAGGAAGGCATACTGATTTTTAACGCTCTTAAAACATCCGACGACTTGAGCAGGGTTTGAACCCGCGATCTTGAGCATAGAAGCTCAGCATGCTACCGACTACGCCACCGAAGCCGGCATAATAATAATACATATTGACAATTCATTTAAAAAGTGCGTTTAAACAAATAAACGAGACTAGCCCTTGCAAGAACTGTGTAGCGTCAAGCCCGCATACCAATAAAGTCGGGCGGGTGATTTATACCCATACGAGAGTTCTCGTTTGGGTTCACTAGTTATTATTATTACCATATTTCTTCGCCAACTTTCGGGGGTGGAGAGGGGGAGGGGAGGGGGGGGGGGGCATTCCTGAAAATCCACAGCCTGCTTCCAGTCTCCGACCGGGTCAGGAATGGAATGAATGAAGCCCCTAGCTAGCGGCGAGGATATAAACTGTGCCGGCTGCCGAGGCCTGACGCACTCCTGACAAATGAAATGAAATTTTTGACAGGGAAAACCGGAGTACCCGGAGAAAAACCTGTCTGCCTCCGTTTTGTCCTGCACAGATCTCACATGGAGTGACCGGGATTTGAACCACGGACCCAGCGGTGAGAGGCCGGCGTGCTGCCGCCTAAGCCACGGAGGCTTCCCTACTCTCTCCAAATGTCTGTCACTTTGCTACTGTGACGCGGACTTATTCAAGAAGCATTGACTCACTCATAGAAGAAGTTCTCTGCTCTTGTTAAGACTTATAACCTCTGGCAATGAATGCAATACATTGAACCTAACCTCTTAACTAGCACTCTAATTGCTGATAGAGCTGTGTGTGTTTGTTTTCTGTCTCAGACTCACTGGCTCCATAATAGCTTCATTCACTTGATTTGTACAGAACTGAACAAGATTTTGATGCTCTGTTTCATTTGCAAAATAATCATATAATAATATATCGTATGGCCTCGGCTGCAGGTTGCAAACTTTGTTATTTGACACCTGGACGGTAGCTTACATGTCGAAATTCGTTGTTCCTTGAAGCACTATGAAAGTCAAGGAGGTTAGATATCTAAGCTCCTTGAACACCATAGCGCTTTCTAGTAGAGAAATGAGGAACTTTGTGCAGGCGGAAACTCCCGAGATTAATTTTGCCACTATGAACACGGCCTACTGAATTCAATTGGGTTCTTTTACATGCCAACATCGTATGACATGCGTGTCGTAAATTTTGCCGCCTTTCAAAAATCACTTACCACGGCCAGGAGCGAACCTGCAAGCTTGGGGTTAGTAGATTGACACGATAACCACTCACCCACCGTGGCAATTTCCAAATTATGTGTGTGTTTGAGTCTCTTGACTCCACGCCTCACTGTCTGAGATAATCGTTTCATCTCTACATAGCTACCACACCTTAAAACTGAGAGCAGTCAGCTGGCATTTGAGGGTGTGCAAATGCGAGGGAGCCGTGTCAGTACATTTACTGGCACGTTAAAGATCCCCTTCGGGGCAAAATTCCGGCACCTCGGCGTCTCTAAAAGCCAGGGTAGTTAAAAGGGACGTAAAACCAATAACATTATTATTAAAACTGAGACAATCTGTTTAACATAGTCTAACCTTGTTCTACCCGTACAGTTCTTGTCCTCGACCCTTCCTTCCACAACTAAGTTTTCTATTCCTGCGTGTCTTAGTACGTCTCCTACCAACCTAACTCTTCAGTTCATTAGCAGTCGCCAGAAACATTTCTCCTCTCCCACTCGTCTTAATACCTCTTCATTTGTAACTCTATCCACCCATCTGATCTTCATCATTCTCCTGTAACACCACATTTCAAATGCTTTTATTCTCCTCTTTTCTGCAGCGCCAACAGACCAAGTTTCACTTCTATAGAGCACTATGCTCAAGGCAAAGGCTTTCAATAATGACTTCCTATTACCTAAATCTATGATTCCAACATATTTATTTTCTGTAGAAATGCTTTCCTTGCCTGATCCAACCTAATTTTTATATCCTCTTTGCTTCGTCCATCACTGGTAATTTTGCTTCCTGAGTAACAGAAGTCTCCTACTCCCGTTAGCTTTTCACCTGCCAACTCGACGTCCATAGGGGTTTCTAATTTATTTCGGTTGCATTCCATTTTTGTTTTGTTTTACATTTGTGGTTTTTATCATGAATTCTTTCCTCAAGACGGAGTCCATAATAATAATAATAATAATAATAATAATAACCCCTGGCACTACATCCCTTGAAGGGCCTAGGCCTATCAAGCGACCGCTGCCTAGCCATTCGGCCTGCAGATATTGGGGTGACACGTGGTCAGTGCACCGGGTCCCCTCGACCGTTAATCATGGTATTCGTGACCGGGACGCTGCCGCACTCTCAGACAGCTACTCAGCTGTCCTCACAAGGCTGAGTGCACCCCGTTCCAGCCCTCGCGTCAGTTTCTAAAATTCCTGTCGGAGCCGGGAATCGACCCGGGGCCTCCAGGTGAGAGGCAGGTGCGCTACCCCAAAACTACTGGGCCGGCAGACGGAGTCCATTCGATTTAAAAATGAAAAAGTAGACTTATGAGATCGATCCGGGCAAATGTCTGTCTGTCTGTCTAGCTGTGTGTGTGTCCCCCTATCAACTTCTAAACGGTATGAGTAAAGATCTATACCGGAATATCTCAAGTCCACATTTGAAAATTATGTCAGTGCTACCAACTGCTGAAAACCCGCAATTGAAATTTGAGCTCCATGTTGGATATCTTGGAAGGTATGCATGGGAGCTATTCCAAAATTGCCACACATATAGATAATAATATTTCAGTTTAATTTCCAGGAGGCCATGCATGGCAGTGTTGCCAAAATGATTCTAGGCCTGCTGATAGGTCCAATTTTTAAATGCATATAACTTCTACAATATCAATTGGATTTCAACCAAATTTCGTGTGTACTATGTGTACGTAAACAGATATGACTGAGCGTATTCTTAAAAGCCACCAGGGCTGCCAACTGTTAATAAATGCTCTCTCTATATTTTCTTATCCAAATACCAATATATTAGAAAGTATGCAAGCCGACAGCTTTAAACTATGTACACGTATAGTACCTGACAGTCTAGATTAATTTGGAGTAACTTATGTACGGCAGTGCTACCAACATGATTCTAAGCCTGCTGATAGGACCAAATCAATTGGATTTCAACCAAATTTCGTATGTGCTATGTGTATCATAACAGATATGACTATGACAATTCTTAAGAGCAACCAGGGCTGCCAACTGTTAATAAATGCTGTCTCTATTTTTACCCTAATATATCAGAAAGTATGTAAGCCAACAGCTTTAAAATATGCACACGTATAGTACCTGACATTCTAGATTAATTTGGAGAAACTAATATACGTCAGTGCTGCCAACATGACTCTAAGCCTGCTGATATGTCCAATTTTAAATTATATGTAACTTCTATACTAACAAATGGATTTCATCCAAAATTGCCACAACAAGAGATTATAATATTTCAGATTATTTCTGACCAACACATGCATGGCATTGTGGCCAACATGATTTTACGCGCTCTGATAGATCCAATGTTTAATTGCATGTAGCGTCCTTACTATCCATTGGACTTCAAACCAAATTTTGTATTCTGTACCTTAATAGATGGAACTAAGAATATATTCAGTCACCAGGGCTGCCAAATGTAGTGCTCTATTTTAATTGGTATTCTACCCGAAGGCAGGTCCGAGCATACGAAGAAGCTACCCCCAGCTGGAGTTTACGTGCGGTAGGGTGGCCCGGGCCTTTCCGTTCCTCCTTCTGTTGGCCAACAGCGCGCAGTAGGCTACCTAGAACCGGCATACCATCCAAGTCCCAACTACGCCCAGTGTTGCTTAACTGCGGAGTTCTCATGGGATCCGGTGTTTCAACACGGCTAGGCCGTTGGCCAGTGCTCTATTAGGCTACATTATACCAGATATATTTCGAACTAATTTGAAATTTCGATATTAACAACTTAATTTCGTCATTATTCTAGATATATCTATATAGATTGGCATGAATCTTAAATTTTAAGAAAAGTAGGCTCATTAGTTCGCCACGGAACTTCTTGTTAACCCTGTCAGTTCAGTTGCTTTACTTGTTCAGTAGTGTAGTTGTGGTTCGTAATGCGTACATAATTTGTATTTTAATTACAGTACTGTGTGTGTGCCTTGTACAGTGTCGTATTATGGCGTCATCAGGGACACTGAAGAGGAAACATACATTTCTAATAGGATTCTCCGTTTCGCGGGCTTATAGGCAGTGTTCTAAGGACGGTCTATAAACCCGCGAAACGGAGATTCCTATTTCAACGTCGGTCGTGAAAGTCTTAATTTTTAATAAATTTCTAACTACAGAAACCAAACTCAAAATATTAAATAGACTTGAAAGAGGTGAAAGTGGCTCGTCTTGTGAATTGTTTTTTCTAAAATGAGTGGATTTTTCTGTATTTAAAGATACAAATAAATCAAAGTACAATATGTAAGTACATAAAGTGTTTTGGGGGCGTGGTGGCTCAGTGGTCTAGCTGTATGCCTCTCACCAAGGCGGTCCGGGTTCGATTCCCGGTCATTGCATGTGAGATTTTCGAAGTGAAATGCCATGTCCTGTGGTTCGGATTCCACGTAAAAAGGAGGTCCCGTGGCTCATGATCTCGAGATTAACGGTCACGTTAAACTACAAGCTTCCTTCTTCATAAAGTGTTTATTTTTATTTATCTTAACATTTTTAGTGTAACTAGGAATTTCTAGGTTATGTTCGACAATCCGAACAAATCGGAAATCCGACCCCCCCCCCCCCCCTAGTCCCAATTAGTTCGGATTGTCGACGCTCTACTGTATCCCAATAAAGAAAAAACCGGCAGCATTGCTTTGTCGCGCACCTAGATTACTTGGAGGATTTGGAAGTTCGAAGATCAAGAGCTCGAATCCCATGGCTGACAGCGGTCATCCTGAGTGAGGTTCAACACACTCCCACGGCAAATGACTGAATGGTACATTACCCATATCCTGGACACAATTAAAGTTATATGCACCGTTTCGTTGTTGATTCAATAAGGGGCTTTGCAACACCGTGGTAATGTAGTCCAGTGTACTTCGGTGTGTATGTTTGAATCTGTCTGATAACCTGTATCATTGTGATGACTATAGTAGTAGTGTGTATATTTGTAATCGAGGCTAATATTTGGACGGAGGTTACGATGTCCTTAAGTTGGGAACTCTGAGTTGGGTATCTAACGCACCTCTCTTCTCAGTTTTGCTTCGCAAGGTCAAGTGTACTCCGTTTTCAACTCACAGACCAGAATTAAATTTCTTGGCAGATCCGGGAATCGAACCCACAACGTCTGGATTATAACACTGTTATTTTTCCCTCGATGTGACTACAGACTAATACGAGAGAAAATTAATAGGGTATTATCGTTTGCGGGATATTAGTGCATTAGTACCATACGGGATGCAAACAGAGAAATATCGGTTGGTTGGTTCTTAAGTTTAGGTGCTGCGACAACGCGGTCATGTAGCCCCGTGCACTTTGGGTGTGTGTAGAATCTGTCTGATAACCGGTGTTAATTGTGATGACTGTATTAGTGTGTGTATCTGTTTTTTTTTTATCAAGTAAGGACTGCAACTTTGAATTTTTCAAATAGTTCCTACTTTTGCTGCCAAACGCCACCGTCAACGACTAGTAGGCCTAGTTTAGAACTTAGCTACTAGACGCCACCGCAGTCGGCTCTTGGCAATGAACGTAGCAACCTACGAGCGTTGTTTACATTCTTAACCTATACAATTTAGTTTCACACAGGTGCAATTAGTGGAAAGTTCTTTAACATGCCATAAATCTATGACATGGGACCGCCGGCTTTACTTCCCCTTAGAAGGAAGGCATACTGAGGGATGTTTAACGCTGTTAAAAAAACCGGTGGCTTCGGCCGGGTTTGAACCCGCTATCTTGGGCATAGAAGGTCAGCATGCTACCGACTACGCCACCGTAGCCGCAGAGAAATATCGACCTTCCTGACAACACGCGTTAGTTGGGCTGCATAAAACAATATTTTTAGGGGCAGCTGATTCACCTGATATTATTATTTCAGGTTATTTTTCACATATTCACCGACTGAAAGCCATAATATTAATCTGCTGACAAAGTGCGTTCAGCTCTCAGAGACCGTCCTTGCGACGGTAGAGGAATGATCCCTCGCAGAGTCCATGAGTGAAGCCGAGCTGGGAGGATAAGCGATTAAATAATACTAGCGGATCTGTGCGAGAAATCTCGCATGTTCATAAACCACACTTTCCCCAATAGGTTTATAATGAGAGACTTAAGGAGAAAGGTTGTTATGTTTTTATTTGGACCAAATGATTATAGAACACTATTTACGTTTCGGTTAGAATTCCAAGTTCTACGTTCCCTAACTGAAAATTGGATCATCATAACACCCACCGGTTATTCGATATTTATAAAGTTATACGATTTGAGTACTCATTCCTTTAATTTACTGTTTCTGAAATCCATGCAAAATGATAAAAGAAATACCTCAGAATGTTAAAATGGCATGAATCAGGTGTCACAGTGGCCAAAATGTGAAGTGGACGGCAAGTAAGGAGCGAATTTCCCTACAGAAACAGTATCTGCAAATCGCACACTTCGTACTTTTTTAAAGTATTTTTTTTAAAGAAATTATAGATATTTATGATATTACAGTGCAATTCGTCACTGCTAATGTCTATTCTCTTTCATTTCAAAGCTCATTTGTCACGATCGGTCACTTGTTAGCGCCCCAGCTGCCTAGCGTAGATCATTTTGTGCTGGAGTTATTTAGGTGACCTACTTTTCAATTTCGACATTTGTTTATCACTGCCATTTGGTATTCAAGTCGGAAATCGGTGTGTGCGATTCTTGAAATTTAAAGAAAACCAGTGGCTTCGGTGGCGTAGTTGGTAGCATGCTGTGTTTCTATGCCAAAGATCGCGGGTTCAAACCCGGCCGAAGTCGTCGGATTTTTTAAGATCGTTAATAATCCCTCAGTATGACTTTCTTCGGAGGGGAAGTAAAGCCCATGTCACAGATTTATGGCATGTAAAAGAACCTTCCACTAACTACAAATTGTGTGAAGCTGAATTTGTAGGTTATATTTGATTAACGCTCTATTAAGTTCCAACGTTCGCCACCAGGTGCCGGTTGCGGTGGCATCTAGTAGCCAAGTTGGTACCAAAAGTAGGAACTAGGTTACTTAAAATTGATTGTCTGCACTCCTTACCTGAATTACAGATAACACACACTAATACAGCCATCACAATTAACACCGGTTATCAGACAGATTCTACACACACCCAAAGTACTCGGGGCTACATGACCGCGTTGTCGCAGCCCCTAATCTGAGAAACCAACCAACAAAAAGAAAAACACACCATGGTAAAACGATATACTGCCAGTATGTCCCTACTGGGAGACGAATGGACGGAGAACTCTAATGACAATATAAGGAGCCTTGCAAGACATTACGGTTCCCTAGAAAGAGCAAAACTAAGCTCTTTCAATTTTCAGAAATTCCTACTAGATGAATGGTTTATTTTTGTGCAATTACCCACTTGTAACTTCAACAGAGAAGATATGATCGTTAACTCAAACGCAGTTACATAATCACTGAAGGCGCAGAACATGGTGGCAATACGTTGTACCGTCTAGTGACGGTACTAGTTTGCGTGTCTTTTAATGGAAATAAACGCCAGTTAATTCCTTCTGTGTTTAACCACAGCCATTTAACTGTCATTATATAACTCGTGGAATTGGTAGCTTAAGAGTTGTCTTCAACAACTTACCCTGGGCAGTAGTTGTGCTTCAAGGTTTCATATTAGATATGCAGGATTATAGTATAATCCAGCTAGTTGTTCACCTTTTCTCCCAAATATCCGTTTTGTTACGGCTTCGGTGGCGTAGTCGGTAGCATGCCCAAAATCGCGGGTTCAAACTCAGCCGAAATCGTCGGATTTTTTAGTACGTTCAAATTCTTCAGTATGCCAGGGTGTCTACTACTCTGGAAAACATGAAAAACAGGGAATACTCAGGGAATTTTTAAATCCTGGAAAACTCGGGGAATTATCAGGGTATTCTAATGACTCCTAGGGAATTTTAGTTTTACAAGGTCCAACCTTGAATAATTGTAAAACAAGCATTTAGATTTTGATGGGGGAAATGTAGATTTTGTTGACGATTGTTGTGGATGTATGTTCCTACTGACGATAAATCAGCAACCTCTCATTTCTTGCAAAATAGAACACACCAATTACATAATTATGTAGACTGTGTATTTGTATATAAATGTGTAACTGTATCATTTTTGAGAGCATTACTATTGTCGAGCAACTTTCAATACTCGCAAGTACAATAGTTTTTTCTGGATGACAAATTTAGAAATTGGAAAAATAAATTTGTCTTTTTTTTTTGTCGTTTTGTCTTTTCAACTTTATCATGCAACCCTTTATTGTTCAAGCACTTTTTGAAAGTCTCTTCAAGTACAAACTCTGTTTGATATATTTATTATGGCCCCTACTATTACTCAGGGAATTGACAGGGAACTCTGTTAGTTGGTTTTCGTAGACATCCTGTATGCGTTCCTTCGGAGGGAGGGGGATGTCATAAATTTATGGAATGTAAAAGAACCTGCCACTACAATTTAGGTTATATATGGCTGGTTCCAACGTTCGCCGCTAGGCGTTAATGACAGTAGCATAAGTAGCCAAAGTTGGAACTACTAGAAATTGAACATGTTGGGAGCCGACGGGCGTTCAATTAAAACACCCTGCAATGGCCATTCATATGCAATAATAATCATATTATATAATAATATCACTTTTGTTAATATGGAATCATCCATTCTGTAAATATTTCATCATTAGATCTTACTTTTCATAATACAGTAATTATTATTATTCAATCACCTTTGCCATCTCATGATGAATGCAGTACATTTGCATGTCAGTTGGCACAGGCTAGAGTAAAAGGTGGCTTTTCACCGATGTCTCAGTCTCACTCATGGCTGTGATTATATGGAAGCTACTGAGGTATGGGTGGTGCTTAGTAATGACATTCAGGGCACAGTCAGTGCCTGTGGATGCTGTGAAAGGTTCTACTCATAGGGTTAGTAATGCAGTACTGACTCAGTGAGGAAAGCAATGGCAAACTACCTCACTCCTCTTCTTCCTAGTACGCCTCAATATAGCGCTGCCTTGGGTTTTGTGGGTATCTACCCACATAACATAACGGCGGGACTTTTTGAGGATCCAACTAGCCTTCGGGCTGACTAACTAACAGACAGACAATAAAACAAAATACGGCCGAAGTCGTCGGATTTTTAGAGCCTTAAAAATCCCTCTGTGTGCTTTTCTTCGGAGGGGAAATAAAGCCAGCGGGCCCATATCATAGATTTATGGCATGAGAAAGAACCTTCCACTAACTTCAATTGCGTGAAGCTAAATTTGTAGGTTAGATTTGATTAATGCTCTTAAGTTCCAAGGTTCGTCGCCAGGTGCTGGTTGCGATGGCATCTAGTAGCCAAGTTTACAGCTAGGTGTCGTGGACGGTAGTATTTGGTAGCAAAAGTAGGAGCTACTTGAAATTATCGTCTGCAGTCCATACTTGAATTAAAACAGATAACACACACTAATACAGCCATCACAATTAACACCGGTTATCAGACAGATTCTGCACACACCCAAAGTACACGGGGCTACATGACCGCGTTGTCGCAGCCCCTAAACTGAGGAACCAACCACCAACAACAGAATACCAAACTTATTGCACAGCCTTCTAAATCAACTCAAAAGCAAAGAGAACAAACCAAGAATACACTATCAAAAAGGAAGTTCTTAAAGAACATGAGTTTATATACTGTCATATTTGAAGGCGTACACTTGAGAGTCCGCCACAATGTAATGACTGCAGTAAAGCGATAGTTATTGTTGTTTTAAGGAGCAAAACTGCGAGGTCATCTGCCTCTCTTAACACAGATTAAAGTATACAAATTTAGAGTGGACGCATAGATATGAAAAATGCCTAAAATTAATATAAAAAACAATAACTATAATAATAAACAAAATATTACGGAAAATAAACATTCAAAATTCAAAAAAGGAATGAAGTCTCTGAGTAAATGTACACTTGAAAATTGTAGTAAAATGTGTAACTGTATTATGGACAGGGATGAGGTAGGTGCCCCGGGACTTTAAGTACGGTACTATCCCGGCATTTTCCTGGGGGAAGAGTGATAAAACAGGGGAAAGCACTGCAGAGGGGATGAACACAACATAGGCCTCAAATCGGTTTACTTGCTATATTTATGAGAAAAGTTCGCTGTAAGTCAGTAGTGTCATATACCGGATCTAACAAGACTCGCCTATGTTTACCATATTCTCCACCCACTATTATTGCAGCTAACTTCCTTGTTTCCACACTGGGTGGAGTCCCGTCCCATCTGCACACTCAAGATGCCTAATGATAGAAATAAACATACCAACATGCTAAAAGCTTGTCAAAATCCAATTCATTCATTGGGATGCACAATAGATCCATTATATTGCTTTCAAAACTTAATGTATTCTGAAACTACGCAAAGAGAAAAAATATGTTCTAAAAAGAAAGCAGAAACAAAGCCTTCTTTGTGCAGATCTGCTATGGCTATGGTGCACAACGCCTCCTTTCCCAACATACGCAAGGTGGTTGCATGGAAATGCATTTAATCATGGAATTACAATCTTTTGCCGTTCAAATTGGCCTGTTTGCCGTCTCTTGATGAATCCAATACATTTGCATTTGTCTGTTGGCACAGGCTAGAGTAAAATGTGGATTTTCACCGATGTCTCAGTCTCACTCATGGCTGTGATGGAAGCTACTGAGGTATGGGTGATGCTTAGTAATGACATTCAGGGAACAGTCAGTGCCTGTGGATGCTGTGAAAGATTCGCGGGTTCAAACCCGGCCGAAGTCGTCGGAATTTTTAAGAGCGTTAAAAATCTCCCAGTATGCGTTCCTTCGGAGGGGAAGTAAAGCCGGCGGTCCCATGTCAGAGATTTATAGCATGTTAAAGGACCTTCCACTAATTACACCTGTGTGAAGCTAAATTATATATAGGTTAAACATTCGACAAACGCTCTTAGGTTCCGACGTTCGTTGCCAGGAACCGACTGCGGTGGCATCTGGTAATCAAGTTTTGAACTAATAGTCGTTGACGGTGGCGTTTGGCGGCAAAAGTAGGAACTACTTGAGAAAATTCAATGTCTGCAGTCCTCACTTGAATTGAAAACAGATAACACACACTAATACAGTCATCACAATTAACACCGGTTATCAGACAGATTCTACACACACACAAAGTACACGGGGCTACATGACCGCTTTGTCGCAGCCCCTAAACTGAGGAACCAACCAACCAACGCTGTAAAAGATTCTACTCATAGGGTTAGTTCTGCTTTACTGACTCAGTGAGGAAAGCAATGGCAAACTACCTCACTCCTCTTCTTGCCTAGTACGCCTCAATATAGTGCTGCCTTGGGCATTTGTGGGTAGGCCTATCTACCCACACAACCTAACGGCGGTACTTTTTGAGGATCCAACCAGCCTTCGGGCTGACTACCTAACAGACAGTCGTTCAAATTAACAAAATCAACATCAAAAATTGACATAGGAATATTATTGTTACATCAAATAAAATATTATAAATGTAGGAATGTTGTGAACTAGCGATTTTAACAGAGACACTGGATATCAGCTAAGTGGCACTTGGCTACCTGTTATTAATGATCTAGGAAGATAGTTCCTCTGTCTCTCTGTTCTTCACCTATTTCAAATTGTACCTTTTTCCTCTATGGCTACAGAGCCTGGATTTGATCTCCTTTGTTCGTCACTGGAGGAGTTTCCATCTGTTTTCTCGCCGTTGCCTGTATTACGTTAGGTATCGTTCAGATACACTTCCCTTTTGTTTATGTTTCCTTATATCCATCTAACCCTCCCCCCCCCCCCCTTCTTCTTTTTGGACATCCTCATTCTTCGAAGAGTCTCTATATTTTCACTCCGCCCCCTTTACCTTCTCCTTACTTACTACTCTGTCCGCCGTTCTACCATGGTCCATACAGTAATTTCTGGCAGCTGCTCTCTGGTGACGAACAGAGGAATTTATCTATATTTTTTGTAATCTCATTGATATACTTTCTTTGGCCACATTGTTTGATTCCATTGAAAAAGGAGGCAAGGTTTCTCCGAAACGTATGGTTCTAATTTAAATACACACGGCATTAGCCCAAAAAACATGAATTATTTATATAGTTCTTAGCCCATCTTAGGAAAATCGTGAAATAAAGCAATTGACTCCATTGCGCCAAAAGTTGAAGGGCCCGGAAAGGTTTCAAATTGTGAGCCTTGAAGAGCCCTACCAATCAACTCTAATGAATAAATTGGAGATGGTGCAAAGGAAAGCTGCATGATTCGTTCTTGGCAAATTCTCCCTAACTGACAGTGTGCCTGGGATGTTTAAGTCATTGGGATGGAAATTCCTCCACAACAGACATAAAAGAAGACTCCAGGATATGTACAAATCATTCACAGGGAAGCCAGCCTGGAATTAATTATGAAACAGAGGTAGTTATTGAAGTTGTAAAGAGCGGCTTCGGTGGCCCTAGTTGGTAGCATGCTGAGCTTCTATGCCCAAGGTCGCGGGTTCGAACCCGGCCAAAGTCGACTAATTTTAAGAGCGTTAAAAATCCCTCAGTATGCCTCCCTTCGGAGGGGAAGTAAAGCCGGTGGTCCCATGTCATAGATTTATGGCATGTAAAAGAACCTTCCACTAGTTACACTTGTGTGAAGCTAAATTACTATATTTGTTAGATTTTACTAACGCTCTTAGCTTCAAACGTTCGTCGCCAGGAGTCGACTGCGGTGACATATATTAACCAAGTTCAGAACTAGTTGTCGTTGATGACTGCGTTGTCGCAGCCCCTAAACTGAGGAACCAAACAACTGAGGTTGTAAGGGGTGGAAGAGCGAGGTTACCTGCTTATCAAACAGAATGTATGAGTCAGATTATATGGTAGGGAAGAGCACGCATACAAAATTAGGCCCAAGATTCAAAAACCAAATTTAGCCAAGTATCCCTTTATCAACAGGAATCCCACGTTGTACTTGTAAACTTTTAACAACCGTAGAATTGATCTCCCTGTTAGGTATGATGTCGTCATTGCAGTTCCCATCTCATCTCTTCCAGCCACCCTGTGGTGTTATTTAATTTAGAGATGTAATCAAAAATCCTTTTAGTGAGCCTGTGATTGTTCATTCTGTAAAGGTGTCCATAAAATTGTAGTCTTCTCCTTTTAATAATACGTTTGTTCAATTCGGTGTCGTCGTGTTTGAATTGATAGAGGGAGGGATCGGCATACAACACACATACATAGCCGCTATCTTGAAATTATTTGGCTGATTACCTTGTAATTTGGGCGACAGATGCTTCACACATAAAGGTATATTTTTCCAAAAATTGGTAGAGATTGGATGGTCAAGTCGTGATTTGATTTAAGCTTTGAACATTTGGACCATTTTGTTTTGGTAAAGATGGTGGCGATTAAAACATGACACTGAGGTGCTGTATCTCTGTAACAAATTAGGTTTCATCTTGTTTGAAATACATACACACAAACTTTTGGCCCATGTAGATCTACTTTCATTTTTTGCAAAAACCGAAAACAAGTTCTTTGAGTCACATAATACTTGGAAATTTAAATAGCTGACCCTAACCCACTCTCTCTCACACTCAGTCAGCAGCCAATAATACAGTGAGAGCCTTCCCTATAGCACCGAGCCTTGCAGTTAAGTTGGCCCTTGTGACGTGTGGAGAGCGTTGGGTCAGCGCCAGATAACTAGCGTCTACCGTTACACAACAGCGAGTTGGGAATCACAGCATGCGGTCATAGCTTGATTACATTCCCAGCTGGCAAGACACCTTAGTTCAGAGAGTTGAGACTTGTGGTGAAGTACTTTGGCCCATCTTGTAACCCTCGAATATGGTTAGGTATTGAACAAAACATAGAATTTTCCTAGTGAAAGCTTACCTTCTCAAGAAGAAGTCTCACAGTAAATGTGTTTGTACGTTTCAGCGCCGTGCGATTTTGACATGTTGGTAAACCTCAAACTAAGGGTATACAGAAACCATCCGCGTACCCTGGAGGCTCTTGAGAGTGAAATAACTGCACCGATACGAAATATCTCTGAGGATGAATTACAGCGAGTGTACCAAAATTTCCTACGTTGGTGCAATGTGTGTTTAGAAAATGAAGGACAGTATTTCCAGCAACTACTCTGAAATTCATGTAAGTACCGGTATTGATGATTATTAAAGACAGTGGTTGGTTCTTAAATTTAGGGGCTGCGACAACGCGGTCATGTTGCCCCGTGTAATTTGGGTGTGTGGTAGAATCTGTCCGATAACCGGTGTTAATTGTGATGACTGTATTAGTATGTGTTATCTGTTTTTTAATTCAAGTAAGGACTGCAGACTTTTTGAATTTTTCAAATAGTTCCTACTTTTTCCGCCAAACGCCACCGTCAACGACTACTAGTTCATAACTTAGCTACCAGACGCCACCGCAGTCGGCTCTTGGCAACGAACGTAGGAACCTTAGAGCGTTGTTTACTTTCTTAACCCATACAATTTAACTTCACACAGGTGTAATTAGTGGAAGGTTCTTTAACATGCCATATATCTGTGACATGGGACCGTCGTCTTTACTTCCCCTCCGAAGGGGATTTTTAACGCTTCTAAAAATCCGACGACTTCAGCCAGATTTGAACCCGCGATCTTGGGCATAGAAGCTAAGTATGCTACCAACTATGCCACCGAAGCCGCTATTAAAGACAGTACATTAATACGTGTAAATGTGTTGAACTAGTTGGACACTATGCTGCTGCTAGTGGTAGTGCCCCGGCCGTCACGCGAAGTTCAGTTCTGTAGAGAACAAGCGCGGATTCTCCCCAAACGGAGACCAAATTTTTTTGCACACTCACAATACGGAAACAATAACCAGACAAATAAAACTTAACGAATTTTAACTGAAAAACAGGTTTTTTTTTTCTTCATTTTATTCAATACTGAAAATATCTTTATTGCAATTATTATGTTCTGTTACAACTGTACACACAGTATTTACAACTTCATACCTGTTATATAAAAACGATTATTTATAAAACAAAATCAACTCGTCTATTTTGTTTAGCAAACCTTGTGATTACCGAATCGATGTTTATAGTGATGTTACGATGAATGTGCAGCAACGCACGGATAGGAATTTGGGGCTTTTTTTCGCACCAATTTTTTTTGCCGACGTCCAAACTGCAAGCTTGGTTGGCAATTTAAGCTGTGACACTCTCCCTTGGTCGGTACCAACTCAACTTGCCGAAACTGTAACGTACCTTGATACTTTTCTCGAAGCTCGATGTAAAAGTCGCAAAACACGCTGTTGCAATTTGTATGAATATTTTTGGTGCGCTAAACTCATCAAATTTCTATCCATGTAGCTTGCAAAGTTTATTTTGTGATTGCGTTTTTAGAGATACCATTTTTCTTAACAATTTCGATTCTCCGAACCCCCCGCCCCCCAAAGCCAAACTCTAGATCCGCGCCTGGTAGAGAAGGCTCTCACTGTATTGTTGTTTGAGTCTTCAGTCTTTTGACTGGTTTGATGCAGCACTCCATGCCCCATGTCCTGGGCTAATCGTTTCATCTCTACATAGCTACCTCACCCTACATCCGAGGCAATCTGTTTAACATATTCTAACCTTGGTCTACCCCTACAGTTCTTGTCCTCGACCCTTTCTTCCATAACTAAGCTTGCTATTCCTGGGTGTCTTAGTATGTGTACTACCAACCTATCTCTTCATTAGCAGTCGACAGAAACATCTCCCCTCTCCCACTTTTCTCCATAACTCTTCGTTTATAACCCTATCTACCCATCTGATCTTCAGCATTCTCCTGTAACACCACATTTCAAACACATCAATTTTTCTCTTTTCTGCTGCACCAATAGTCCAAGTTTCACTTCCATAGAGTGCCACGCTCCAGACAAAGGCTTTCAAAAATGACTAATACATAAATCTATATTCGATGTCAAGAGATTCCTCTTTTGTAGAAATGCTTACCTTGCCTAAACCAACCTACTTTTTATATCCTCTTTGCTTCGTCCATCACTGGTTATTTCGCTTCGTAAGTAACATAAGTCTCCTACTTCCTTCAGTTTTTCACCTGCCAAATTATGTCCATAGAGGTTTCTGATTTATTTGGGCTGTATTATCAACTAATAAAGATTAAGTACTGTTCACACCACGGATTTTGTCCGGTGAGCCCCGTTTGCGCAGTCTTACAGAGAGGTGAACCTCGGGCATGTGCAATTGATACGCAAGTTGCTTTCTGCACAACTGAAAACTCACACATCAATTGCACATGCGTG
The DNA here is from genome assembly GCA_946902985.2 of Meconema thalassinum. NCBI lineage: Eukaryota > Metazoa > Arthropoda > Insecta > Orthoptera > Tettigoniidae > Meconema > Meconema thalassinum. Next base: position 126,276,592 of record OX336398.1, read on the forward strand.
TAGCTCGCAGACTGTCCACTGTACGACTGTGAAACTGGGACTGACTTGCCAAAAACCATGGCGTAACTGTATATTCTGAGGCCAAGGTTTGTTCGTACGGAGCATCCAGCGTTTAGAAAAGACTGTGGGTCTTGGTTTTTACTTTTAACGGAACCCCCTTCCTACACTGGTTTTGTTACCTCACCTGTTATCATGAAGGAACTCTGAACATATATATTTTTCGTCATAATAGCTTCCTACAATTATCTGCCAATTGATTACCTTTGTTTTTGCATACAAGTAACGTTTATATTACGTCTTAGTGATTTAAACATTTCCGAGGTTAGCACGCTGGAAAGAACAGCAACGTCCAGTGCTGCATGCTCGGCCGGAGTTGAGCACGTGCTCAGTTCCGACACCAACATAAGTTCTGAAGCACTATCCGTCATTGGTGTTATTGTTGTTTGTCTGTTTTATTTTCTGTTCGATCGAATCAGGACTGCCGACAGTTGGGTTCGAACCCACTATCTCCCGAATGCAAGCTCACAGCTGCGCGCCCCTAACCGCATGGCTAACTCACTACAATATTACAAATATTAATCTAAACAAAACAACAAGAATAGAATTGAAATAAACTAAATTATAGCCTAACTAATAACAAAAAATTGATGATCAACAGTATTGCTGACGTAAAAATTGTTAACATAATCAGCATACAGTACATCCGAGAAGGAAGGAAGGGTTGTGCTTTCGACATCTGTCAATCAGTAATGCGTCATATCACAACGAAATGAATGTCGTTATTGGTTCTCTTCGCTTACAGTATCCTTAATAGTCTACTGGTCCAATCCGTTAAACATCTGCAAAACTGCTCCTTCCTGTGCGTGTTCTACTTCAGGTAGCTGCTGGGGTTGTGTTGTCTCGCTAACTTATGAAAGAACAGTACTCGAAGCGGGTGAACATAACGTACGACGTCAGCGCTACCTCTGCCTAGAATTAGTAACACTGTCGCCATAAGGCTCCACAGTCTTTTCTAAACGCTGGATGCTCTATTGGCAACTCAAACTAACACTTGGGGCGCTGCGGTCGGTCTGGATAAGTAGGGTTTAAAATACTCAATAACACGCGTTTGATATGGAACACTTTTTATTTTTCGGTTATAATCAGTAAATGTGGTCTCTAAAGTAATGACAGTGTTATTTTTAATTGTATATATGTATAACTGTGCGATACACGTGATCTAATTTGTGTGTTCCACTGGATTTTTTGGTGTCATTTGCATATTATCAAGCATCAGTTTTTATGGTTGATGTAGATCAGCTGATTCAAATTTACACAGGGCTACACTTCGGACATTATTTCGTTACTATTATGCGCAATATAATGTAAATGTCGATCCTGAGTAAACGCCGAGGACATTCAAATAGAGAAATACGGTACATAAACAAATAAATAACACACCGAAGCTGTGCTACTTTTATCATTCCGAGACTAGCATCCACGCAAACCAGACGCCACTGTTCCAAGCTCCGACTTATATCGTGAATTGATGTCAAACTGATGATCCGCCAGCCTTTCCGCCAAGCCTACACCTCGTAATCGCAAAGTTCTTCGATATTCGAGCTATTCCACTATCAGTCATATAGGCCTAATTTGCCTCCCCGTGGGCACTGTAGAATGAGTGATTCCGCTACCATTCAAATATTCAACACCAAACCCACCTTTTAACCATCCAAATCAAGCAATTCCTGTCGCCCCACGAGTTTTAATACAAGTTAAACTCATCCCTTCTCCCTACCAAGCAGCCAATAATTAATTATTTAATTAATTATTCAAGTAACTTCAATCTTACCAGCGCGCCCATCGTAAGAGCTGTTTTTAAACTGAATAACCTTCGCTGGCTTTACGTCGCAGGTCTTCTGTCTGTCTACCTCGACAAGTGTTAGATCCTTCCCGGGGTGGAAAGGTATTATTATTAGGTATTAGGTATCATCACATTTCGGCTATTGATATTTGCATCTTTTGGAAAGTGATGAAAAGGTATATCCGCAGCCCTCTTATACATCGACTTACAGCCGTAAACTGAGCATTACACTTTGCTTTTATTCATTTTTCACTCGATCAACGAGTAAAACTTATTACTTATGTATAAAGACACGAACAATTTACCACGATCTGTTTACCAATACAAGATACCATATACAAACAGTCACCACGTGACAAATGTACCCTACTTGGTAAGTTTCTCATTTTTACCGCTAGATGTCATATCAGATAGCTGGATTTGCCAATAGATCAGCAAGATCCACACATAATGTGGACCATGATAAATTCTGCTCCACAGGTACAAATGGGGTACATTCTAAGAAGATACTGCAAATAGTTTCTATACCATGTCGCTTGGCAGGTTTGTTGGTGACACTGTGTTTGATGATTCTAGAAGAGGAAACACCGAAAATGTCCCTTAGGATCCAAGATGGCGGCCATTTTTGAACAAGCGTAAAAAATATACGAAAAACACTAAATTTTGTAATTGCGGGGTGCGTTGTGTTGTTTTCGACTAATTTTGGCATCCTAAACACAACTAAAATATTTATTTGAACGTCTGAAAGCATATAAGTACGGTTCGGGTCAAAAATACCGTTATTTTTTAACAAACGTGAAGAAATTTGAAAAATAAGGAATCGACAACATATTGCATGTGTTATATTATTTTCGACTAATTTCGACGTCCCAAACACAACTAAAATATTTATTAGAACGTCTGAGGCCATATAAGTTCGTCTTGGGGCAAAATGTACCGTTATTCTTGAACAAACGTGAAAAAATGTGAAAAATATAAGAAATTCACAACATTTTGGCCTCACTGTTTATGATTAATTTCGACATTCCAAACACAACTATAATAATTGTTTTAACTTTGGAGACCATAAAAATGATTTGCTTTGACCAAAAAAAGAAAAACCGCCCACCCCCACCTCTTCCCGCTTTCTTTTCAACACTTTTAGCGCGTTTTGACAAATAATACCAGCAAAGGTTTGACGGAAGATGCTAATGCCCTGAGACGCTGGTGTCTCGCCGGTCCAGAGGTTTGTAGGCTACTGAATGCGTTTGACAACTCTGCAACTTCTTCCCAGAAAACCAAGACGAAGCACCATGAAGATTATCCTGCATTCCAAGCTAAATTTTGAGAAAACGTACGCAAAATGAAGGAAAGTTTCGAAGAAATGGGGAACCCTTTTCAACACACCGATTCTGTTTTGATAGTGGTCGACAGTCACATCGTGGTACCTGAAGGAAAAGACCGTTTGAACCGTGTCGAAGATGATGGTCGGAGAAGATACGAAGAATTTGTGCGGGAACGATTTTCGGAGGGAAGTAAGTCTGTTTTTGATCCGATTAAAAGCAAAACTGTCGGATTTTTGCCGTCTCAAAGTCGAAGGTAACAGCTGCAACTGGAGAAATAACATCACTTAGAGCCAATGTCGAGCTTTTCTCCAACCTCTTCGTCGCGTGCCTGAACAGGAAGTTAGACATCGACAAATTCTGCGCACATGAAAACCAGAATTTCCCCCCGTCGTTATCTTACGAAGGAGATTTGCGCATCGATGTAGGTATCATCTACGATGGTGCTGTACTCATCCGTGGTAACCCTCCAAAATCGGCGAAAACTTTTAATGACTACTACACAAAAGAATTAAGGGAAACTGTTAACAAATTTACATCCACAATGGGATGCAAGCGACTTGAGATCGTCTGGGACATTACAAAGGTGACAGTCTTTAAAAAAATCCGCGCGAGATGCCAGAGGAATAGGTGTACGACGAAAAATCAGTGAAGAAGCAAATGTGCCTCGAAATTGGCAAGACTTTTAAAAAAATTCTTCAAACAAAGAGCATTTTTTTGACTCATCGCCTCAATTGCATTGGCAAATAACAGTAATGAGGTATACTTAGTTACCCACATGAACGGCCGCATAGTTTCGTCAGATTCAAGCAGAACAAGTATCGATGGCTTAGACTGTGAAGCACTAGAAGAGGCCGATGCAAGAATGATGCTTCATGTTCGAGATATGGCTGATCACGGAGCACGAAAACTGGTGATTTATTCCTGCGATACGGACGTTCTTGTGCTGTCTATTTCATTCATGTCTGTATTCAGGCAAGCTGGATTGGACGAGTTGTGGATTTATTTTGCAGCGTCAACGAACCGACGTTACTTAGCCGTTCATGACATTGCCGAATCGTTGGGTGAAGAAAAATGCACAGCCTTAAGAGGTTTCCACGCCTTGAGTGGGTGTGACACAACGTCTTATTTTGCAACCAAGTCTGAAAAAAAGCGCATGGAAAACGTGGCTAGCCTTTGAAGAAGCAACAAGCGCTTTCCGAAGAATATCTGCTCCACTCCCTGATGTCTTTCATACTTTGGAAAAATATGTGGTTATTTTGTACACCAGAGAAACTAAAATTCAATCGAGGCCAGGAAAATTCTTCTAACAATCAAGAACAAATCAATAGAAAGTCTTCCACCGACAACAGACATGCAACATGCACTACGGTCAACATTCCAAGCCGGCCATGTTTTGGGACAGGCCATCAAAATCGAACCTATTCTAGCATCACCACAGGTAAGTTCAATCAAAAGTGTATGTAAGTCTGCTGAGTATTGCCGGTAAAAACTTTAACACTGCGTTTGCGTTTTATTAAGGGCTGGGGATGGCTTAAGCGCGAAGACACGTGGTCTCCTAGATGGAAAAAACAGCCTCCGATTTGGACAGCCTTAAGGGAAGTACTGCTCAAGTGTGGATGCCAAAAAACCTGCTCAACGAAAGCATGTAGTTTCTAGTTGCTTTGGAAACGATGTGCCATGTACAATGATGTGCAAAAATTGCCGAGAGAAATGCCACAAGGCCAGTTAAAATGAAAGTCAAACTCAAAGAGACACCCTTTTAAATCATGTAAGTAACCTATAACAGAGAAAACATTTATCTTCTTTTTTTTCCAGTGATGAGGCCACTGCATGGTAGGTAATATTTTGTGATCAATAAAACCAAAACAGTATTAGTAGTAGTTAGAGGTGTTAGAAAGTGTTGTTATTTTTTTGAAGATTTGTTGATTTAAAATTCAAAAGGTGGTGTTTTGTGTTTTTATTATTTTTTCGGGGGATGACATGTTAAAATTTAGAAAGCGATAAGGTTTGTACAATAAGTGCATTTAAAAATATAAACAATTAATAAAACAAAGTAAAAAACAAAACAGGAGGGTAAAACGTTAAACATGGCTATGGAAGAATGAGATAATACTTATATGGAAGTCACATTTTTATTTTACATTCACCATCTCGAAACACATTTCAGTGAATGCCTTTTTCAGTTTTATCCAAATACTGCGGTGAAATCACTGGAAGTAGATCATGGTTAAAGTCTCAGCATTTGCAGCTGTCAATTTTCGCCTCCTATCACTTACTATGAGACTGTATTTCGAAAATGACCTTTCAGAATCCACATTTGAACAAGGATAACACACACACTTTAATGCAGCTGTTGCATAGTCTCGGTGAGCAGGCCTTAATCCCATGAGGATCTCTGGAACATTCACATTATCTTCATGACGCAGTTGGTTCTTGATTGCAGTCAGGTAAATGCAGTGAGCCTCTAAAAACTGTTGAGACTCCATCTTCGTAAGAAATGGGTCATTCTTCTTAAATTGGAGCAGTTCTGTGGGAGATACGTTCTTAGGTGCATGCCGAGGATCAAACAATGACCCGATGGCTTCTACAGTCTTCCTGGCTGGATCCGTGGTCCTTAAAGTCCTGACTTTCACTAGAGCTGACTGGGCAACACACGTAAGATTGGACTTAACCTTTATCTGCATCTTTTGAGGAAGCTGTTCCAAGTTCTGGAGGATCGTATGATTGAACATTCCACCATCGCCTAATAGCTTGAGCTTTACCTCAAGGTCATCTAGCTTCCCAGCCAGTAAGTGAATTGTTGGGTACTTAGATCCCTCCAAGAAATTAAGCAAGTCCATAAGAGAGGCACCAACAACAGAAACATACAATGCTTGTAATTGTATAAATTGTATTGTTGAAGTCGATGCTTGTTGGAAAAATTTGACCCCAGAATTTGAATCTTCCAATGTTTTGAAACATTCTACCAGATCTTCCACATGCGTGGCCATATACATTGCAGCCTTAAACCATGAATTCCATCTTGTACATACAGGCATTGGGAAAGCTAGAATTTCATTCTCTTTTTCTGTGTTTTCATATTTCTCCCTTAGAAATGCAACGTAATTGCTTTTTATTTTTCGCGTATTTAAAAAGGCATTCTTTGTCTTTACTATAGACATGTTCAATTCGTCCAGCTCGTTTTCAAATACGCAGCCGATAAGATTGACTTTATGAGCCCAGCACTGGACATGACTTAATTCTTCAATCAATCCTTGAAGAGTAGTTAAACATTTTGTCATGTAGCGTGCTGAGTCCGTAACTACTGCCACTACACGCTCCCGTTCAATTTCATAGGAATTCAAGGTGTCTAATATCGCATTGGAGCAATTTACGCTATTGGCAGAATCTAGAACAGAGGCAGCCAGATGGGTGTTCATTTCAGTTGATGGTACTGATGGACGAAAAAGAATGTTGAAAACACACCTACCATTCATGTCAGTTGTTTCGTCACATAGCAGAAACACGTCTTTGTTTTTTATATCTTCCCTAATTTCTTCCCTCCTTCTTTCGCCAATCGTGGGGATGTATTTATGACGAATCTGATTTGCTGATGGTAAATCTCCACTTCCGCGAACGTACTTATTAAACCAAGTACGGATAGCAGGATTGTCTAGTTTCTCTACTGGTATATTAGCTTTCACAAACGCAGTAGTAGTGTCCAAAATAAACTCTTCTTTCATATCCTTCACACGACTAGCATTTGATAATGTTTCTTTCAAGGTGGCCACTCTAGGAACACTAACTTCAAGACGCGAATTTTCTCGGCGTTTTGAATGCTTCTCCGATTTGCAATGTTTGTCTAATGCATCTTTCCTGCGATAATCTAACCGACAATCACAATATTTGCACATAAGAATGCCACAAGAAATTATAAATCCTTCATTCTTATATTCTTTAAGTCTGTCTGTGGCAGAAACAGCTACCTTCGGCATTTTTAAACTCAACTGAGCGATGCCCAGTAACGAACACTGTTATCACACGGTTGACTGTAGTCACACGCCAGTATAAATTCGTAACCACACGCAAAATTTATTTCTGAATTCGTGTCATAATATTTAAATTACGTCGCGTCGCGTCTCATCTTCCTGTACTGCTAAGTTCGGAACTAATACGACGAACACGTGGTCGCCAACTGATTCACGCAAATAACACACTAGCTTCGATGATAACGCACAATTTGCGCACTTTTTTTTAAAATTAAATTATATAGAATTCTCTACTATAATTTACACTCGCTACCGATGTAACAGGAGGCAAACGTAGTTTACATTATGAACAACTATCACATAACCTTTTGGAGGTAGTCGGCCAAACTATTCACGCCGCGATATAACAGTTGTTGACCACAGCGCTAAAATCCAACGAGTAACGAGAATATCGACAGTATATCGTAATATGACGTATATCGTAGTATTACCCCTCGCGAAACTATACAATCGATCATTCTCTCGAATTGAACACCAACCAAATTCGATTATCGGCTTGTGGACAAAATGTTCGGATTGGTGTGGGGAAAAAATATGAAAATTTGTTTTTATTTCGCAGATTGCGGTATTTGTGGTGTTATCACAAAATTCGCGATTTAATTTCTCCTGGGCGGCACGAAACTTGTAAATACGTGAAAATAAAACATCCTAACCTCTAAATATGACTTAGTTTTATCGCGAATTAACAAAAACTACCACCTCTAGTAGTAGTCTATTACTTAAGTGCATTTTTATTATGTGACAAACACATAAAGTGTAAAATATTTATCTTTTAAAAGTAACGTGGACAAGATTTATGTTAAATGCCTTAAAAAAGACAAAAACGCTCACTTCGCAATAGAGCACCAAAGAGAATTTGCAACAAAAAAAAGTACTAAGGACAAAGGTTGTTTTTTCGTTAAAATCCCCCCCTAACTAATTTGTATTGGTCTCGAAAGTTCAAAAAAATATTGTAGTTGTGCTTGGAATGTAGAAATTAGTCAAAACAATATAACACATACCTGTACTCGATTATGTCCATTTCTTATACTTCAAACTTCTTAACGTTTGTTAAAAAGTAATAACGGCATTCTTGATCCCGGAACGTACTTCTATGTCATCAGAAGTTCAAACAAATATTTCAGTTGTGTTTTGGATTTTGAAATTAGTCGAAAATTATACAACACCTGCCTAATGTTGGCAGTTCCTTATTTTTCAAATTTCTTAAAGTTTGTTCAAAAATAACGGTATTTGTTGTCCCGAAACGTACTTATAAGCCCTCAGACGTTCAAATAAATATTTCAATTGTGTTCAGGTCGGAATTAGTCGAAAACAACACAACACACCACACATTTAACAAATTTATTTTATTTTCTTGGATCCTAAGGGACATTTTTGGTGTTTCCTCTTTTAGAATTATCAAACATGGTGCTACCGACAAACCTGCCAAGTAGCGTGATCTAGAAACTATTTGCAGTATGGAAATACGTACCGCACCCACTACTAAGAGGTTCCTTTGATATTCTGGTCTGTGAAGAGGCTATCGCACCAGGAAATAGTTCCCACGTTTTCGGCTTGTTTTTGGCGTAAAAGAAATCCTGCACATAGGCTAATGTTATATTTTTTTAATAATCTGGCTAGATTACTGTTCAGAATTACCTTCGTAAAATCTATGAATAAATGTTTCATTTTCACGTTAATTGGGGGCATTACCAACTTTGCTATCCATGTGATGAATTGTGTATGTAAATATAGTTTTTAGTGGTGCTTGGAACGATAGGATTTGATATTATATTACATTTTGTTGTGTATAAACCTGTTTAAGCGGCAAAAGCACAACCGAGAAATTCGATTTTATGGTCAACCAGGCTCAAAGGTAGGCAACAGTGTTACGATTTCACGAAGTTCAACATGGCTTCCTCAAGTGGACAACATGTTCAAACTGCAGCTGTAAAGTTTGTTATCACCAATAAAATTACTGGTAATACATGTGGAGTGAAGTTGAGTAAAAGGTGCAAACAAATAAATGTATACAGTAGATTGAGTGATGACGATCTAGACCAGGTGTTTTGAACCCGTAGAAGTCTGCGGACCACTTAGCCTGAAATTTAATCATGTACGGACCCCCTCCCCCAATACACCTTATCAGTTGTACTCCTCCTCAATAACACTTACCGATATTTTAAAGTTGTTTCAATTCAAAACCTGATAGCCATCGCTGCGAATACATTCCGACAATTCTCGTTCAACGCACATCGTTTTCGAAATCCCCATTTATTTGTCACTTTTTCATACGTGCTGGTGGACCCTTTACTCCCGCGGACCACTCCCGAGGCACTCGTGGACCACCGGTTAAGAACCAGTGATCTCGAGTTTTCAGGCCGGAAACACAAGAAGGGACAGAGAGGGGGAGATGCGCGGAGGGATATTTTCCTGAGGACTTGACCTGCCGTTTGGTTCTAGTTCCCTTCACTGCTCTCAGTTTCCTGGGTCTTGTATCAGCTAGCCACAGTGTTTACCAGAATCCCAATACTCTGAGGCCTTACCCTCATTGGCCGAGGTGGTAGCGATACCATGATACCGCCTCTTTTGCTGCTCGATCCACTAACTTATTTCCCACAATTTCCACATGACGGAAGGGAGCATCAAATCCGTGCAGTAGAGTTTTCGTAGTTTAATATTCCAATAAATCATAGTTGAAAAATTTGAATTAACAAAAATAACAAATCGTCAGTTTCAGTGCGTGAAAGCTGAACTCAGGCAACGTGCTTGTTGACACGGACCGGCAATTCCTCAATCCTACCCTTCTCTGCCACTCCCTCCTTCTCACCAACAATATAGTTCTCTCAAATTCCTCGTTGACGACCCGTGACTCAAACGTTCCGCAGTACCACACGCCGGCAATAACCATATCTACAACTGTTTGCTCTTGACCAATAGCGGATGGTTTTGCTGCTTGCTTTCAGTTGCTATGGCGGAGAGTTAAAAACGCTGCGCCTCGAGCTGGGAAAGCTCTGACTTCACACAAACATCTCATATAAACATTGCCGCCCAGCTAGGTTTCAAAAGCATATTTGTCAACCTTACAAAACCAAATATCGGGAGATTTTGATATGAAAATTAGGAAAAATCTGGAGATGCAAATAGTGCAGCTCAATTAATTGGCAAACTATGCTTCAAAATGAAAGACGTAAATAAGCATTCGACATTCCCATCATTTTCACTTTTGACACCAAAGTTATTTTTTAAATTCTTTTGCTACACTCTTAATTTCTATTGTGCCTCTTTCTCCCCCGTGTTTCAAAATTCACATTTTCCACCATGTGATATAAAATCATTACATCGACAGACAGTATAAAATGCAAAATAATTGACCTTTGCTGGATTCAATCATGCACAGAAAATTGTTCCGAAAACCGTTTCAAAATACAGAATTGTATTTTTTGCCATACGGTAGTGAAGAGTCAAACAACGGGCAAAAACTCTACAATTTACAAAACATTGACGAAAATGATGCAGCAATATGAACAAACAACCACTTACACTGAAACAAAACCTATTTATCAATGCAGGTACCCAAATGTTTGGAGTTCGCCAATAACTTACTAAAAATCGGGAGAATAACTTGAGTACCGTAATCGTGAGGCGGGAAAAACCATAGAAAATCGGGAGTCTCCAGCTTAAATCGGGAAAGCTGGCAGGTATGCAAAAGCGAGCAGTTCATTAATGAGGAAAAATAGAGAACTATACATCGCCACCACCTTATAAAAATAAATCTGTGCAGTCTTTGATCGTATTGTTTGTGCACATGGCAGTTGATGTTTTGATTTTGACTATGAGAGCTAGCCCTCGGGTTGTATGGAACTGAGCCCAAGCTTCACTAATGACCCTGGTCATTAGCATAAACCTTTCAAAAGTGGCAGTGGAACTGCGCCCATTGAGAGCGGTTAGGTAGGTTCCCTCCCTCCACCCCTCTACCGAATTATGTTGTGTCGAGTGGTGTGAATTTGAAGTGACTAATTTCAAATCGGCTGTGTCTTGATTGCGAACAAGTCAAAAACCGTCCAGATTGCGAACAACTAAATATACCGTCCAGACTGCGGACAAGAGATTAGTGTTGGCCTAGGATACATAAATCAGGTACAGTTTTCAAAACAGACTAATATTTAATTTTTGTTCTAGCAATATTAGCATTAATAATTGGTACATTGGGATGTTTTCGACAACCTAACCATATTTTAAAAATAGTTTTGTTATTGCAAATGTTTAATAATCTAGTTTGAGGTAATCTTACCATTTAGAAGATTATTGAAATGAATGAAAATCCACAGCCTGCTTCCAGTCTCCGACCGGGTCAGGAATGGAATGAATGAAGCCCGCATATAGCGGCGAGGATATGAACTGTGCCGGCTGCCGAGGCCTGACGCACTCCTCTGGGGCAATGATTAAATGAGTGACAGATGAAATGAAATGATAGTGGAGAGTGTTGCTGGAATGAAATTTTTGACAGGGAAAACCGGAGTACCCGGAGAAAAACCTGTCTGCCTCCGTTTTGTCCAGCACAGATCTCACATGGAGTGACCGGGATTTGAACCACGGACCCAGCGGTGAGAGGCCGGCGTGCTGCCGCCTAAGCCACGGAGGCTTATTAGAAGATTATTATATTTTTTTATTGTATAACAAAACTAGAGGGGTAGTTATTTATGGTGGATTAAAGAGAGTTGTATTATTATTATTAATGTAGCCTCCGTGGCTTAGGCAGCAGCGCGCCGGCCTCTCACCGCTGGGTTCCGTGCTTCAAATCCTTGTCACTCCATGTGAGATTTGTGCTGGGCAAAGCGGAGGCGGGACAGGTTTTTCTCCGGATACTCCGGTTTTCCCTGTCACCTTTCATTTCAGCAACACACTCCAATATCATTTCATTTGTCATTCATTAATCATTGTCCCAGAGGAGTGCGACAGGCTTCAGAAGCCGGCACAATGCCTATCCTCGCCGCTAGATGGGGGCTTCATTCATTCCAACCCTGACCCGGTCCAATGACTGGAAAAAGGCTGTGGATTTACATTATTATTATTCGCCTATGTGGTGTAGTGGTTAGTGTGATTAGCTGCCACCCCCGGAGGCCCGTAGTACAGCTGCTTATCGGGACAGGGGACTACCTCTTATTCACAGCAGTGCAGAAGCTAGTGGTGGGAGACAGTCCGTCACTTCCCCTTAAACCGACCTTGGGCTAACAGCCGACTTGACTATGGGCGCAGTTCAATCGGCCTAATTAAAAGGATCTGGAAATACCACTGATTATGGACACAGTTCCAAATCTCCGTGGCAGCACGCCGGCCTCTCGCCGCTGGGTCAAATCCCGGTCACTCCAGGTGAGATATCTGCTGGACAGAACGGAGGCAGACAGGTTTTTCCCCAGGTATTCCAGTTTTCCCTGTCAAATATTTCATTCCAGCAACACTCTCCACTATCATTTAATCATAGCCACAGAGGAGTGCGACAGGCTTCGGTAGCCGGCACAGTTCATATCCTCACCGTTAGATGGGGGCTCCATTCCATTCCAGGGGCATATATAAGGGGGATGCTGAGGGGGCTCCAGAGGCTCCCTTCCCCCCCTCTCCGAAAAAAAAACAAAAAAAAAACAATAAAAATTAACAAAGTGTTGCTTTGGTAAAAGCATTTATTGTAAATTTGGTTGTACCCTATTCTTAACTTATTGGATAAGTTGTAAACAATATTAAGATTGAAATTAGACTAACTCGCGGTGTAGTGGCTAGCATTCTTGGCTGCCGCCCCAAAGTTCCCAATTCGATTCCCAGCTCTCCCAAAAAAAATTAATTCTGGTCTGAGGGCTGGAACGGGGTACACTCAGCCTTGCGAGACAAACTGTGAATTCCACAGCACGGTACGTTAGAAAAATAAATTATCAACTTAAAAACAATAAAAAATAAAAACTGTTTACCCCTCTGCTTAGTAAATTGACAAATATTTAGATATTTGCCATTCATACTCCATAGATCATAATAGATAATTCATTAAGTATAAAATTTTATTTGTGTGTTGTATTTTACAACTTACTTATTTTTGTATTGCCAGTAATTGTAGGCTATATAATGATGATGATTATGATAATTGTTGTTTTAAGGGGCCTAACATCTAGGTTATCGGCCCTTAGGCTATATAAACTTTGAATCATATCTAAAATAATTACACAAAGTTATATGCTCTAAGATATTGGTTGAGATTTCTGGGTATTTTGTGGTGACAATCCCCTGAGAATACTCACAATTTTCCAGGATAGCCAGCCCCCACTAAAAAAAATTGAATATACGCCCCTGTTCCATTCCCTGACCCGGTCGGTCGACTGGAAGCAGGCTGTGGATTTTCACGAGTGCTGGCAAAAGTGCAATTTTGTAAGCCTGAGTTTTTCTATAGTTCGAGGTAGTCTCAGTCCAGCCCAATCGAATTACCAAGACTAACTATCTAACGTTTTGGATGAAATGTGTCCAGTGTTGGCATTTTGATAGGATTTAAAACACACAAAACTAAACAGCTGACATCTATTGACATTATATTCACATATGAAATCTTTCAACAATACAACACTCTGTGTTACCATTCACAGGATAAATCCATCCATACAAAAAACATTATTATCAATAAAAATTTCCTACAAGTCCACACAAAACACATACAAAAGTTTGCTATTACCATTTTATGTACAGAAAAACCAACACACCTTTACGACATGAGTATTTGCTTAAACTAGCAATCGCATTAAACATGCTACAACAAGTACACAATTCAACACGTATTTCTAAAATCTCTCTTCTTATCTAATCGTATATATTTTTTTAACGATGAACATGGAAGAAACAACACATACGCCTAAGCACAATTATTGGCTGGTCATATTCCAACACTGCAGCATTCAGAAGCAGTCCACAATTTGTATATTACAGCATTTTAACACAGTATAAACAATTTTGCATTGCAACTTATTTGTGTCCAAAGACCTAATTCAGCAGAAAATTGATGAGTTTAAGCAAAAATGCTCATTGCTTTTTGACGTAGCAGCTAGCAAACGCCCCAATGTTGTTAATTGCATTTGTATCACAACCCCTGATTTACCATAAATGTGATATAACTGTCAACTGTGATTGTGCAAAATCAAATATAATACCTGCAAGATTTGTTTACTTATTACGAGTACCGGTACACGGAATAGGAATAATTGGAGGGGTAGACTTGCCTGAAACGTAATAATTCATTGGATGACTTGCAAAACAAAACATTAAAAAAAACCTGAAAGATATAAAAATAAGATTTCAGGCAAAAATAGGCAAACGTCATACAGTAAAAAGGGTATTTACAGATGAGGAACACCTGAGAAGATCAGAGCAAATGAAAAGCTATTGGGCAACTCGGAAAGAAAACTTACTGAAGAAGACGACCAAGAAATGTTCGACTGAAGTGGTCCAACGAGGCCGTAAAAGAAGAAGAATTAGTGCATAATTTAAACCTCAACACAGTGATTGAGATCTGATGATGACCACTTGAAGGTCGAAATGCGTAATCCTAAATTACCCCATTATAATAGTGATAATTAACTAATACATGTACATTTTTTCCAGGAGTGTTATTTACGTATTTTATAAATTGTACCCAGCCCAGTCATTGGCCGACTGAAGAGCTACAAATGACAGCTACTGTACCGGCAACTTGGGATGAAGTGATGTTTTTTTTTAAATAAATTAACGTGCCAGGACGTATCTCTCCTGTGAACAACACCAAATTACATCCTCACCAGTAGGAAGCTTGTTTAATGAAAAATCTTTAGGTGCACCAAATATAGGGCAATCAAATACTTGTCTTGTGATGATTTTCGTAGGTATATCAATCTCCAAATATAAAATCCACCTTGTCAAACACTAAGAAGTTTAATAATTAAATTAAAAAGTACATGTTTCGGTATAACAATGATACCTTCATCAGCGTAGATTAAATAAAAAGAATCTTAAAAACTACGATAACAAATAAAAAGAGAAAATGGATATCCTTACAATAGCATTAGAACAATTAGTGAACAATTTTAAGTACTTAGGAGTGATATTCCAAACACAGGGAGTTGTATTTACGAAGCACATAGAAGACAAAGTTGACACTGCAATTGTAGCAATGAATGACATAAGACAACTTGAAAAATTGTCCCTTGATACAGGCATAGCGTTATTTAAGCTCACAATTACTTCAATAGTTGCATATGCATTGGAAAATATATGGGAACACCTGACAAAGAATGACCTGATGAAAATGGAAAGAGTGAAGGCAGTATACTTAAAGAATTTCTCTCGCCTTGTGTATGTATTGGCCAAAGAGCAATTTTACATCGAAGATTTAAGAAATCAATGGATGCTGCCCGCTACTGGAGCTTATGATGCTTTACTGAGTCAACTTCGTGACTAGAGGAAATATATTGGAGTGACTTCTACCGTAAAGATGCCATGACGACTTGTGAGTGGATGAACTCAAATTATGAAGTGCGTCATATGATGACACGAATGGCAGTGCACGGTTTTCACTATGAAGGTTGCACAGAAAAGAAGTATCATCAGCCAAACTTAAATTGCTTGTGTATTTTATGTAAGAGATCATGTGAGAGATATCATGTATTAGCATGCAGTGAACGTCAGATGTCTCTTACAAAATTTTGTACAGAATGAGCTTGTATGGTATTTCTATTATTATGGCCATTGGCTGAGATAAAATTTATTATTAAATAAATGAAAGTTCACAAAAAATTTAGAAAAAACATAAAAGAACAAGATTAAAAGTTAATGTTAATCTACCTTATTAGACTGTCTATCGGACGTTGCTGTTGAGAGCTATGAGTGTTTCTTTCGGCCAGTTATAGGCTAATGATGCGGAACAGCACATAACATTTCAAAAAGATGAAGTCATATAAATCAGCATCATCTTGTACAGTTTCCAGGCCCAGGCTGGGTCTGTTTGGAACATAAGTCGTTTGTGAAGTAACCAACTGACCTACATAAAATCCAATAACATCATCATTTTCGTCGTTCTATTTTACGATAGTTCATGTAGGTTTGAAATTTTTAATTTATATTTTCATATTTTTTATCGCAGATGGAACACAAAAAGTGCAAGTTTTTAAACGTGTTTCAACCATGCGTCACATTTAAGAATTATTATCTCACAAACCTGTCATGAGATCAAATCCAAATTTTAACATAATATACATTGGAATGTTATATAACTGGTTTATTATTTTCAAAATTTTGTGTGTCCAAAAAACAAGGTTGTTATCAATTTTGTAAGGTAACTTTTTCTCAGCTCGGGGTGGTTGGAAAATGTATTTCTTGTACGTAAATTAATTCACTTATTTTTTTATCGGTTTGTATTTGTACAGGGAAATAAGACATGGTTCACAAGCTAGCCGCTCCGGGGAAAGCTGTACAGCGTTGCTGAGATGGAACTCATCACTTCCGAGCGAGGCGCGCTTCACAAACAACCTTCAAACTCGAGTGCACATATTATAACGGAACAAGTTAGATCTGAACCTTCCGATGCGCATGTGCGTCCAGTTGCATTACGTCACCCCCCCGCCTGGATTCTTTGTCAACCACTGAGCACATACTTCATCACGCGCTGGTTAGATGTTGCCAAGTAGTCATTACTCCCAGAACCTCGGCAGGATACAGATGCTGTCAAGGCATGCGAAGCAAGACTGAGCAGCTCTGTTCTTTGACAAGCACGGCAACAAGCTTGCTGTCAGGAGTGTGTGAATGGGCGCGCTCTCAGTTCATCACCACCAATACCAATGCTATGTCACTTGGAATGCTCCTATTGGATACTTTTTGCTTGCATAATATAACCACGAAGAGCACCGAGCAGCCCCAAACAGCTGTCGCACCAAAGAGGGGAAATCGCATTTGCGCCTAGTGATCCCACCACTTCCCCTCCTAGACCAGACTCCGCCATGACAGGCCAGGTCAAACTTGCCACGCTATACTTAGGTCGACAGTAGTCCTTTCTTCCCACCACCTCTCCGCTGTCACTCTGGTCCAGTTCTCGCCTCTCTTCTTGACACATTCCTCCACTCCTTTCAGCCATCTATCTCTTGGTCTTCCCCTTGGTCGTTTCTTCTGCATCTCATGTATCCTCTTGGAAATCTCCTTCTCTTCCATTCTCTTTAAGTGTCCATACCACCTCAGTCTCAATCCTACCTTGCAAGGGCTCCTCTTTCACCATTTCCCTGACCTTTCCATTCCTCACCCTGTCTCTTCTCGTTACTCCGATCCTTCGCAGGAACCCAATTTCACTTGCCTGTATTCTGCTTATGTTTCTTTTCTTCATTATCCACGTTCCTGATGCCTAAGTCAGTATCGGGATATAGTAGCTTCTGTATAACACCTCCTTGCTTTTTTGTGGGCTTTTTTGTGGGACATCGTTATTCCACACTAAGCTCCTAATGCTTCTCAGAAATGCTTCTGCCTGTCTGCCACGTTCCATAATCTCTTTGTCATTTCTCCCATTTTCCTCCGCTATACTTCCCAAGTAATTGAGACTTTCCACCGTCTTCAGCTGTCCAACTCCATGTGTTATCCCACTCATTGGTCTGTCATATAAATACTGTACTTAAAAGAACAAGATTAATGTTAAACTACCTTATCGGACTGTCTATCGGACGTTTTCTAGGTATATCACCTTTAAGTCACAAAGTTACACAAAAATGTCACAACACAAAGCCAGCATTGAAATAAATGCAAATGTTAAAATAATTACTGGAAGAGCAAACGAAACACACATCAAACACGAGGAATAAGCGCAAACTGACACGAATATGGCGCGACGCCACGCTGAGAATGGTAAGTGTGCGGAGCTTCGGGAGCAAGTCACAACGATCGCGAGAATTCGTTAGATTTGACAACTGTTGTGCGAGCAGAAGATCTTAGCCGATTTAAGCCATTCTTTTTTCTACATCAATATAGGTTCAAGTAAGAGTCAACTAGAGTTATTATATTTAAATATTGAAAACTTAAGGAAGATGGAAAATCATCGTAAAAATATACCTTTTACCAAATTTTGGCAAACTTTAGAGCACATGCGCAACAGGAAGATATAAACCAATTTTATTTATTTTTTATCCCATTTTATTCTATTAGATACCAATGTTGAAAGACCTAGATACAATTTGTAAAATATATGGGATGAAAATAAATGAGAAAAAAAAAAAGTATGGTTATAGGTGGAAAAGGTGAAAAAATTACAATAAAATTGATGATGATGATTGAGTCTTCAGTCTTTTGACTGGTTTGATGCAGATGTCCATGCCTCCCTGTCCTGAGCTAATCGCTTCATCTCTACACAATAAAATTACAAGATGAAATTGAACGAGTAGTTAGTTTTAAATACCTAGGAAGTTGGGTTACACAAGAAATGATATGCACTAAAGAAATAAAAGCAAGGATTGCAATAGCAAAAGAAGCCTTCAGTAAGAAACCTAAGCAATTCCAAACTTTAGTTGAGGCGAGTAATGTATTTATCCTTCCATGTTCATCATTGTCTAGTACGTATATTACATGTAACACAATGTCATAACACTATCACATTCGTCACAGAAAATTCAGTCTATGGTCCCATTAGTTTATAGATCAAATGGTGATCTGTTCAGACAAAAGGACACAAATAGGTCATTTCTAATTACTCATCCTTCCAAGTGTCCTTAGTCCATCATTCTATTTACTTTGATATACCAGAAAAACTCTTCAAATTACAGATACATCAAATAGAGACTGTACAATATATTACAAAAGTGACACATTTCACTAGATTTGAAGTTAAAAAAATACCACAGCCAAAAAAAACTAAACATACAATCAATCAATAAGACAGGGAGAAGAAGGACAAAAACAGGCAGGTGCGGCAGAAAGAGAAACAAGGGCAAAGATACTGCATTTATGCACAGAATACCCACAAACAATTTTTAAGGACGAATTTAAAAAAAAATGGGTTTATTTTTAAAACGAGCAAAAATACCCGTTCTGCAAGAATAGTAAGTTCCAGACTGCCTCGTCATACTCCACCCGCCCTATGTAGTGTCCTTATTTTATTATTAATACACTTGTCTCTTCTCTTGCCATTTTGAACACAGTGAATACCATATTTCCTTGCATAAGCGTTGCATATTTTTTTGCCCAAAACTCGTGAAAGAAAGTTACTTAGTTATTGTTGTTTTAAGGGGCGGAACTAAATAAAAATTATAAAAATAAACAAAAATTACGAGAACAAGTTGTTGAGTCAATTTATACTGGAAATTTTAGATTGCTGGCCCTAACCCACTCTCACTTATAAAGCGGATAACGCGATCAGCAGCCACCGCATCATCAGCTAATATATAAGTTTGAGTGTCATCTGCAAACCAAGGTTTCTTCGTAAGTCAGCAAGATCCACACACACTCGGTGAAAACGGCTCCACAGGTACATAGTGGGGGGGGGGCCTTCCCTTCTCATTAGGTACGAGTGGGTGGATCTTTTATGCCCTATCCTTAACCTACACAAAATGACGGACTCTTTCCTTTACCGGAAAGACTTCCACCACACGCGAGTAGTGAAAGAAAAGCAGGGTGTGACGCTTATATGAAGAATATTTCAGTTCAATGTAGAAAAATCACGATCAATTTTTTAAAATATACTGTTATTATAGAGGCAGATGACCTCACTATTCTGCTCCTTAAAGCTCTAATAACTAATTATTTGCTACACGATTGTGCGTTTGCTTAATTTGTAATCCCACTATTTCATTTTCATCAAGACAACCGTATAATTATTGTACAGTAAACTCTTGATTATCCGCTTTGCGGATTATCCGCGGTGCCTGTAGGAGAACATTTTTATAAAAAGGAAGGTTTTGAAACCGAAAATTATTTCTCAAAAATTGAAATAAAGTTACTTAATACTTAAACGTAATAAAAATCGTAAATCGCAAATACAGTACAGTACACTTAATAATGTACAGTACAAAATGTGTACAGTAGTTCAGTATTACTGTACAGTACTGTACTGTATATTGGTATACGCACTGTACGTGTGGACCGTTACTCATGATGCAGCATAAAGACACATTGACAGGATTCTTCAATACCTTGAAGAGCAAGACGATGCATCACTTTGTGACAAGATGGTGATGAGAAAACTCAAATCACAAATAAAGAAAAAGTGTTTCACTACGAAAAAGCAAAAGCAAATAACCAATTTTTTTGTTAAACAGTAAACAAGACTTTTTAATAACACACAACATCGACTGAGTTTTGTTGTCATTTACGTCCTTTTATTGTATAATAAACTTGTGTGTTGTTTTTAGTGCCTTCGACCTTTGTTTAACCATTACCAGCAATTTTGAGGCTTATCCGCAAAATTCGATTATCCGCAGTATCCGCGCCAGTCATTTCCGTGGATAATCGGGAGTTTACTGTATTTTATCATTGTGAACAACACGTGCGTCTCTGTTGCGGTGTTTCCACGAGAGTAGGTAATGCTAGACTGGAGCAAGGTGTTCCTTTTGTACGTTTCCGCCAATAGCAGTCGGTCCTCTTTTCACTGGGCGAACTGGAGTTAGCAGCGCTTTGTACGGCAGCTTGTTAAAACTCATCGTTCTTAGGCCAACTCGCGAAAGCGATGGGACCATACTAGTTTCACTCCTCTGGGCTGGCATTGAGCGCTATCCAGCGTGCCAGCCACTTGTGTAGTGTGAGTCATAGCCTGCAGGCAGAGAGGCAGACCAGGTTACACCAGGTTATAAGCTCGCGCCAGCAGTGTAACCGACCGGAGCACAAATACAGGGTCATCGAAAAATAATGCCAACATTTCAAAAAATTATAGCACCGAAACCCTTTATGTTAAACGTGTAATTCTTTCACTGAACGCCAGCTGGTTAAAGTAAGTTTTGTTTTGGAGGGGACGAGACCTTGCTATGCGCACACTAGATGCGCAGTAGCCAAGGTCGGCCGGAGGCGTACGCGCGCCTATGAAGTCCTGACCTAACCCCTTTGGATTTTTTTTCTGGGGGTACATTAAAAACATTGTGTACGCAGAAAAAATTTGGGATTTTGAGCACCTGCGGGAGCGAATTTCTGCCGCCATCTTGACATTTACTCCTGAAATGATTGCACGTACCAATCCAGCCATCGGGAAAGCGTGCGTTCAATGCTGATGTTGGTGGTCGGCCTGGCCTAGATTTTTTCTCGACAGTCCCTGTTTCCTTAAACTGATTAAACCATCGAATGACAGCTTTGTAATCAGGGGCAGTTTGTCGGGCAGTGCAGTCATTGGCGCGCGCGCCCCCGGCCAACCTTGGCTACTGCGCATCATGTGTGCGCATAGCAAGGTCATGTCCCCTCCAAAACAAAACTTACTTTAACCAGCTGGCGTTCAGTGAAAGAATTACACGTGTAACATAAAGGGTTTCGGTGCTATCAATTTTTGAAATGTTTGCATTATTTTCCGATGACCCTGTACGAATGTGCTACACGATAATTATGCGATTCAATTTCTTAAACCAATCTTTAGAATTTGAAAAGTAGGATGCGACGAATATGCTAGGAAATACAGAATTAGACAAACACTACATATGACAAAACACTCATGTCCTGTCTGAAATGCAAATTGGCTAACTGCACTTTATTGGACACAGTGCAGTGTCTTTTCTATTTATACTGTATAAGTGACACGTGCCTTGACATGGATCCTTCACCCTGTCCTATTCATCAACATATTTCTAACTGCTGGCAGTTTTCATCTAAAATTACAAATACAAGCAATGGCATTGCCAGCTTCATCAATAAAACTTACACACCAAGAGCAGTTGACATAAAAAATCAATTGGATAACACTATACAAAAATTTAAAATAAAAAACACACAAAAAGTAACAAAAGAATAACCACGCAAATAAATAACTCAAAAACTAGAGCACGCCAACCACGACTGGTCATGGGAACATTATCAACAAAATGTGAGAAAATATCTTTTAAAAATTACAAGGTTAATGTGCCGTATAATCGGATAACAAATATTATACACACCACGAGTTGAGTTATTATAATATATACAAAATATATACAAAAGAAACAATACGGTATTTATATAATGGGTAAAATATGAAATATTTCAAAATATCTCATTTACATAGCAAAACTTGGCATCAACTACACAAAGAACACCTATATAATTAATAAATACAGTGGAATCTCGTTAGTACGTTTTTCAAGGGACAGAAAAATTTGGACGTCATATGCGGGGAAAACGTACTACCGAAAAACGCCATACTGCATTTACAACGTATAAGAAAGAACGCGGCTTATATATGGACGTTCAATCGCCGACCTTAGTAAGTGATTGTATGCACTACTACAGTCACGACATAAACGTAGGTTATCAGTAACTTACATGCAATAAATAACAAAAATTGATTACTGTACCTCTACACTACAGTATAATACAGGGTCTTTATTTTTGCTTAGCAAGGACATTCTCGCTCCGCCAGTGACGGCTCAGTTGCCGGCGACCGCGCACGCATATGTTTGAAGCACGTGCTTGCTTGAACCACTTCAATAAAGCGCTTTATAGTTCAGGAAACTGTCCCTCTCGCACACGTTTCCTTTTGTCACTCACCCTTTCTTCAAATGCACGTTTAATTTCCTTCCTTTTGCCGAGAATCGTGTTCAGTGTAGACGGAGGAATGTTCCACTTTCGCGCTATATCCACACACTTCATGTGAGGATTGCATTCCACGTCTCAAATGTATTTCATCTTCTCATCATTAATTATCTGCCGTACTTTCTTCTTATCCATTATGAAACAGGCAATAAAATAGGTCATAACTGGACGTGAACACTAAGAACTAGAAGACAGTAGTGCGGAACACGAAGACAATAAAGCGCCTACGTGAGAAATAAACAAAGGGAATGGAGTGAAGGGCAGCGGGAGAGAGACACGTCACCTGTGTTGCATCATAGCTATAGCCACTTCTACGCCATCAAACACAATCAAATCATCTACACTGTCAATAACTATCAGAGAATATGAGGCAATATCGCGTCGTGTTTTCCAGAAGCCGAATTTTAAAATGAAATAAGAATAAAATCCAGTTCGCGTACAAATAGTACAACGGAAATTTGATCGTCGTAAGCGGGAATAGAGAACGTATTAAGGGGATATATCAACATTAATTTAGTAGGATAGGGACTTGAGAAAGGAGAGAAAGGGCAGCGGGAGAGACACACGTCACCTGTGTTGCGTCATAGCTATAGCCACTTCTACGCCGTCAAACACAATAAAATCATCTACACTGTCAATAATTATCAGAGAATATGAGGCAATATCGCGTTGTGTTTTCCAGAAGCCGAATTTTAAAATGAAATAAGAATAAAATATGGTTCACTAACAAATACTTCAACGGAGATTTGATCGTTGTAAGCGGGAATAGAGAACGTATTAAGGGGATATATCAACATGAATTTAGTAGGATAGGGACTTGAGAAAGGAGAGAAAGGGCAGCGGGAGAGACACACGTCACCTGTGTTGCATCATTGCTATAGCCACTTCTACGCCGTCAAACACAATGAAATCATCTACACTGTCAATAACTATCAGAGAATATGAGGCAATATCGCGTCGTGTTTTCCAGAAGCCGAATTTTAAAATGAAATAAGAATAAAATACGGTTCACTAACAAATAGTTCAACGGAGATTTGATCGTTGTAAGCGGGAATAGAGAACGTATTAAGGGGATATATCAACATTAATTTAGTAGGATAGGGACTTGAGAAAGGAGAGAAAGGGCAGCGGGAGAGACACACGTCACCTGTGTTGCGTCATAGCTATAGCCACTTCTACGCCGTCAAACACAATGAAATCATCTACACTGTCAATAACTATCAGAGAATATGAGGCAATATCGCGTCGTGTTTTCCAGAAGCCGAATTTTAAAATGAAATAAGAATAAAATATGGTTCACTAACAAATACTTCAACGGAGATTTGATCGTTGTAAGCGGGAATAGAGAACGTATTAAGGGGATATATCAACATGAATTTAGTAGGATAGGGACTTGAGAAAGGAGAGAAAGGGCAGCGGGAGAGACACACGTCACCTGTGTTGCATCATTGCTATAGCCACTTCTACGCCGTCAAACACAATGAAATCATCTACACTGTCAATAACTATCAGAGAATATGAGGCAATATCGCGTCGTGTTTTCCAGAAGCCGAATTTTAAAATGAAATAAGAATAAAATACGGTTCACTAACAAATAGTTCAACGGAGATTTGATCGTGGTAAGCGGGAATAGAGAACGTATTAAGGGGATATATCAACATGAATTTAGTAGGATAGGGACTTGAGAAAGGAGAGAAAGGGCAGCGGGAGAGACACACGTCACCTGTGTTGCGTCATTGCTATAGCCACTTCTACGCCGTCAAACACAATGAAATCATCTACACTGTCAATAACTATCAGAGAATATGAGGCAATATCGCGTCGTGTTTTCCAGAAGCCGAATTTTAAAATGAAATAAGAATAAAATCCAGTTCGCGTACAAATAGTACAACGGAAATTTGATCGTCGTAAGCGGGAATAGAGAACGTATTAAGGGGATATATCAACATGTATTTTGTAGAATTGGGACTGGGACTTGAGAAAATCATCGCGCTAAGCGGGAAAACGTCGTAACCGAGAACGTGCTAACGAGATTCCACTGTAAATGGATGACTTAAGCGACTTAGGCTTGTGAAACACTATTTAAATTAAACACCAAATCAACGACAGATCAACTGCACAAGGTTGACAGAAGGATAATCAGAACAATCATTGCAATGGTTCCTTTTGAAGTATATGGGTTGAAAATGGCCGTCTATTGCTCGGGAACTAGTCTAGTGCTATGTGCCTACTAGATTCTTTGTGGTGAACCAACAATAGGTGGCAGGGGGCTTTGACCTTTGAAGTTGCTGTGTAAGATGTTCTGATATGTTTTTTTCCCCAGAGAGATTTGGTTAAAATAAAATGAAGGAAAAGGAAGGAAGATTGCAGTTTTACGTGACCGTTAATCGCGAGATCATAGGTAAAATAAAATTATGATATGTTTGAAATGAAAAGAAATAAGTTTGATCTTATGTTTTAGAAGAATAGCATACTGTAGTGGACAGTTCAAACTACAAGGAGATAAAAAGAAGAGTGGTAGTGAAAGACTATGGTGCAGCACTGCAGAAAATAAAGGAGTAGGATTGTGTGTTAGGACTTTTCTTGTGTTCATAACACCACAAACGACCCCAATAACCTCACCACCACCTGAGAGCGTTACATCATTAATAAAAAATACCAGGTGGATGGAAAATGGAGATTGTTGCCTAATGTAGTTGTCTATCAGGAAAGTGATTCAATAATAAACACCATGAGAAAAAGGAGAATTGTCTTTTTCTGTCATTTATACTACTAAAACAACTAATTAACTACTTTTGGAAAACTAAAACAAAAAACTAATTGGATCAAAGAAGTTCAAAATGATTTAAAGAGTTGAATACATGGTGGCCACTCAAATCGGTCAACGATTTTCCAGGAGTTTTCCAGGAATTTTCCAGGAGTAATTCTCATTTTTCCAGATTTAAAAATACCGTAAGCACAAGTGCGGGGGGCTTTATCGGTTGCCTACTTCAAGACCAAAATAAAGCAGTCGTGTTTGGTTTACTTATACAGATGTTGACAAAAATTAGTGGTGATTGAGTTTTTGATACGCAAGCCTACACACAAATGATTTAATTGTTGTTTAAAAAAAAGCCTTTGTGACTCAAATATCTGCTTTAAAAAAAAGAGAAAAGAATGCCGCCTGCAATTTTATTGCGATGAAGTTGTCTATACTCAATATGTTTTACAAAAATACTATCGCATGTTCTCACACACAGAAACAGGTAGCCTGAGGAAATTTCTTTCATTAACTATAAGAGTACTCACCCAAAACCGCAGCGGGAGTATGATTTAAGATGGAAAGATTTTTATAATTAATTAACAATGGCTATTTTCCAGGAGTATTCAAATTTTTCATCATTTTCCAAGATTTCCATGTTTTTCAGGAGTAGTGGCCACCATGTGAATATTACAATGCAATAAATTAAAAAGTAAAGAAGAGAAAGGATTCTGAAGAACAAACATATGAGGCTTACAATAAAAACCAATCAATGAAAACAATGTCATATCTGATGAGGAAAGGGCAGCCAGAATGAAGAGGTTTTGGGAGAGGAGGAAGATGACAGCTAAATTCCCTGTCAATCCGTAGAGGACTAATTTTGGATGTTTTTTTTTAAACCGGACCTTAGTTTTGGAATAGCCCTCGTATATTTTCCCGTATAAAGTCTTCCTGCATAAGAGGTTTACCAGTCGACCAACTGGGTCAGGGATGGAATGAATGAAGCCCCCATCTAGCAGCGAGGATATCATCTGTGCCAGCTGCCAAAGACTGTCGTACTCCTCTGAGGCAATGATTAAATGAATGATAGATGAAATGATAGTGGGGAGTGTTGCTGGAATGAAATTTTTGACAGAGAAAACCGAAGTACATGGAGATAAACCTGTCTGCCTCCATTTTGTCCAGCACAGATCTCACATGGAGTGACCGGGATTTGAACCACGGACCCAGCGGTGAGAGGCGGCGTGCTGCCGCCTAAGCCACAGAGGCTGATAGAGTTTTACTGTATAAATCTTAATCACACGTAATTTATTTCAGATTTTTTTTTCACATATTCCAGTAATTGTAATGTCGATGCCGTAAAAAAGTTTAAAAAATGCACTTAACATTTTCAAAATGACTGTAATAAATGACCTAAAAATTCGAAAAATGCACTATAAAATGGAGAAAATGATCTTATAATAATAAACTCACCAATATTTCAAAAAATCGAAAAATGCACTATAAAATGGAGAAAATGAACTGAGACAAGAATATACACCCCTTCCCCTTTCTACCCCGCCATAGCTGACGTTGGTCAACAGAGCAGATAACCGTCTATTCCGCTAATAACTGGTTTGCGACGAAAACAAGAGCATCTGTATACCTACGGCATGATTCTTCTGCATCCAAGATACATATTTTTCTACTAATAGCAATACCAAAATATATTTTTTCAATATTTTAACTTAATCTTGTATCAGCTACTAGCTTCTTCTTAACTCTGAGAGACGTAACTCACTTATATAAAGCTGTGACATGACTAACTTTCTTCGGCTTTTCCCAATTAATTGGGGTCGCCGGAGCCAACCAGGCTCATTTTGGTTTTGGCCGGGGATTTAAGGCCGGATGCCCTTCCTGACACCACGTGATTTTTCAGGTGAAAATTCTACCCCGCTGTCACCGGGATTCGAACCCCGGCCGTCTGGGTGAAAGACGAGCAGCTACGCCACTGCGCCATCACGCTCCCTGTGACATGACTAAATTGGAAAAAAATTATCTTAAAAGGCCTATTTCTGTAAAATATGACCAAGAAAATCGACCAAACTAAAAAAAATGTCCTTAAAATGGAAAAATAGCAAATAAAACCAAAAGATGCAAAATAAAAATGACACATTTGAAGACGGAGTGGCCCGTCCGGAGTTTCTATGTACTTCAGCAATGTATTTGACAGCTCAGTAAAAAGATGACATGTCATCAACATCCGGGCCCTAGTTATCAACTATTCTTAGTCTGCACAAACTGACCGACTCTCTCCATGTCCAGATAAAGCTCCGTCATATGCAAGTAGTTCCCTTGATCGCTCTCAGTTTACTGGTTCAGCTAACGCTTGAAGAAAGCACGGTTTGAAGCAACGGAAGAAGATGAGACTGGGAGATCAAAACAAGCTCATCAGAGGCTACAGAAGAACTAACTTATTTGTTGAATTGTTGGCATGAATGTCAACCTTTGAAGACAGCAACATGTTCATACCTGCCAACCTTTCAAATTTTGGAAGAAAAAAAAGGGAGATTTTGAAGACGATCGATGTCTAATCATATTTCTTCGACATAGCCTATTACCGAGGAACCCATAAAATCACGCCAAAAAAATACAATAGCCTGATAATGCCAACATCTAAGTTATACACAAATAATTTCACGTGTTAAAACAGATACAATATTCCCCAACCCACAACTATCTCTCACCCACAGGCTATTATGCAAACAGGCGCTGAATTAACCATCGACTATTTCAAACAAAGAGAAATTCAAATCCATCTGAGCGGTACGAGTAGTTATGGAGAATTATCTATACGAAACGAAACTGCAGTATTGAAACACACTTTTACACACGTAAAATCGACCTGTTCGAAAGATGACTGAAGTTTGTCATTTCGCAATTTAGGTCCAAAATTATGCCCGAGAGTTTAAAAAATTGGGACATTTAATGCGTTAAGTGGGAGGGCGGGAGAAATGGTGTAAAAACTGGAGTCTCCCGCCTAAATCGGAAGAGTTGGCAGGTATGCATGTTCAATTGTGGAGATATCCTTGTTCCTGTAAGATGTTTTTTCTTTAATCTCTCCCTCCACTCAAATCTGCCTGTCCATGGATTGTTTAAATTCCCCATATAGTTTTAAAATATGCATTATGAAACAAAACACATGCACATAGTACTGGGGTTGGGAAACATCAAATGAAGTTCTTGGTGAAACTCTAATACAATAGTTGAATGAAAAACAAGAAACATTACATCTTTTACCCAAAATATATGGATCAGACTGAAAAAAGTCAAGCAACAGTTATAAAAGTACATGGAAAGAAATACTTGAAAGGAAAGTAGAGATAAATTACGAGTCGGTAGCAAAAAGATTACAGCAGATTCGGATATAATATTGCAAGTTCTTTATAATGAGGATATGAAATTTCCTAATTATAAAGAATTTTCATAATACCGTAAACACTAAACAAAAGAACAACCCATTCACTCATGATTAGCATGTGCTTCCACTTCCAATTTTTGAAAATAATATGTGAGTTGTATTCATATAAATATATAACAAAATTTCTCTTTCAAATTATGTGCCTTTTAGAATGCATTGCAATGCAAAATAATATTTGTTGGTTGTGCGTTATATAACCAAAAGCAAAATCATCCTTTCAAGAAAACAAAAGCTTGCCAGGAGATACATCTATTTTCGTAACGATCTTGACATTTTTTGAGTGACTGCGACAAAGAGCGAGTACATTCAACTTTGCAAGCTACTATTCCCGAAGATCAGGAATATAAAATAATAAAACCACCATTTAACATATTTAGTGTTTTATAGTATTTGATGAAGTAAGGACGGTCTTTGGAGTAGGAAAGTTGAATGACGGAATCAATAAGAGCAGGTGAAAAATGGCTTGGACATGTCAAACGAATGGAAGTCGGGAGAATACCAAAACACATATTGGAGGATAGAAATTAAGACCCCGAGCACGATGGATGACTAGTATAAATAGACGGAATATGGACTGGAACAGACTTGCCTTGAAACTGGATAAGGGGGAAGGATGATGGGTATTTGTAAAATGTCACCCATTTAAAAAGAAAGTGTAATGCATTGGGAATCTTTAGCATTTTCACCCTGATTTTAGGGCCTTCATAAAAACAGAAAGAAAGACATACTAATCACAAGTAAATATATTTAGGAACGTAGTGGTTCAGTTAGGATCCGTATTGACTATTAGTTATTCAAGAGGGTTTTAATTAAACAGTTCACCAACCCAATCACAGGCTTCATCAAAACTCGCCATACATTTCAACACATAGAACAATACAGCACTGGAAACCTTATCAAAAATTCCAAATGGAGTGTTTACTATATTTCCATTAAAATTTGAAGATTCATTTTGGAACGTACTGTATATACCCGAATGTAAGACGACCCTGAATATAAGACGAGGCCTAGTTATCAACTGCCTCTTACAGATGTTTTCAGAAAAATACTCGCGAACTCATAACTTGCACAATATATGCCCTTAAGTTTGTGCTTTCATTTTTATAGCGTCTCGTCTTATCGGAAATCCCTCTGCCTGCTTTTCCAAGACATACTCTATAATTTCTTTGCCCAAGTCAGGGAAGCGTCCTTTCCTAGGTCCACGAAAAGATTTTCTTGTTGTATGCGCACTTTTAAGTCTGTCCTTAGTTTGCTGCCATCTATGCACATTGCACTCGCTCACTCCGTACTTCTGTCCTGCTTTAACATTTGATGCTGTTTCAGCATAATAAATCACTATCAACATGGAGTTTGCATCGCAACTCTTCCTTTCACCCGTCGGAACTTGAAATTTCTTTGTTGCATGAATTTCTGTCATCCCAATGAATACCGTATTTGCTCGCATATATCTAACCACTGCGTATATCTCGTACCCCATTTTTAAATAGCAAATTGCAGGAAAAAGTATATCTCGCATTAATTTCTGATACTGTCATAAAGATGATTGTAGTAATTTTAAAACAAGTCTTGCCCGCATGTAATGTTCATTTTGCGGCGGTGCTTTCCTTTCTTCCACGGTGTTTGTTGTCCGTCTGTTGCATTGTCGATAAGTAGGCCTACCAGTATTGTCTTCACGTTCCATTTTTGTTTCTCAGTTAAGTGTGATTGTTTTCTTGTGGAAATCAATCTTTTATTTATGTAAAAGCGCGGAAGTTATACGGCTGGATTTAAACTCAAAGTGATCAAATACACAGACGACGACGGCAATGGAGCTGCCGGCCGAGAATTCATTGTGAATGAATTTGATATTCGCTACTGGCGTCAACAGAAAGACGCGCCAGAAACCAATAACCAAACACGCAAGGTGTTTTCAAATGTGGCGACGCAGTAAAACAGCAATACAGGGTGTGATCGTCAGCTGTTTTGTTGGTGCTCCACACGCTAAATAAGAAATTGTTAGCTTAGAACACGTATCTGGTATTGTTAGTCACGATAAGCTGACGACAGACAACAAAGTAAAGAACGCCGTCAGTTGAACTCTTGCATGATTGGATACAGGGGTTTGGGGTAGCTTCTTGAAGACTAGAATTGCAAATGCATTGGACGGAAGTTAGGATGATGATGCACGCAAGAGTAGCTTGGAGATTGGCAGCGGCGACGGCATTTGACAATTCCAGTCGTCTTGTTTCAATCATGCAAATTTAACGTTTTTTCGGGTATAGGGTATTTCCCTCACAAATCCCCACATAGGGGAAGGTGGGGCAGGAGTACCATGCTAAGATTTAAATACAATGTTTTGCTCCTTAGGCTAATCACAAACATTTTATTATATGGCGGAGAGAAAACAAAAGTGACTCTTATACATCACCAAACTTTTCAATGAAAACAAATTAATGTCACCTGACACTCTTGCCCCTATAGGGTGGGGTAAGAGTGTCACACAAAGATAACAAAGTGAAATACGTTTACACCCTGCAGTGGTCACATATGAATGTCCCTTTCACTTCACTGAAATCAATACAGTCTGTATGAGCCCACCCTTGACACTTTGGGCACTGGATCATTGGTTCATCAGGTGGATCACTTAGCGTTTCCTGTCAAACTAGACAAAAATAAACATCATTCTTCATTTGGCATTCTGTTGCTCCCTGGGATGGTCCAACATTATACCTAGCCTTCTTCTGTAAATTTCGTTTCACCATAACCCTTTGACTAACCCGCCGATTTGAACACGAATGTTCCTTCTTTATTCGGACTGCTTGTTAGAATGACAGATTTTTCAGGCTTCCTTCCTTATCGGGAAATGGTATTGGACGAATTGGCTTTGCGAAGTGGAGAAATAGATTCAATAGACCTACTGCTAGGCCCAAAAGTGGGTTTAGCATGACTTTCTTCCCTAGAGGTGCTAGGTAATGGAATGAACTCCTCCGTATCCTTTCTCTGACCAATCTGTCCTAATGGTGAGCTACTTGAATCATTTCTTTCTTTCTTTCTTTCTTTCTTTCTTCACATTCAGTTAGTTTGAATTTATCTGGAATTGTTGCACTCGATTCATCTTCAGCTGTCCTCACTCTTGTCTGTGGGTGATCTTGATTGGGGTCAGGCCTATGAAAGTCTGAGGTATTTTCTTCTCGATCTGTGCTTCTCAATACTGCATCAGCAGCAATGATCGAAGATATCTGGATTAAAAAGAAATGTTACTGTTATTTGAAAGCCTTTGATGGCATTGTTGATTGTGGCAGTTTTCCCGTATGCCTTAGTGAACAGTTCAGCTATGTCATATTCAGAAATTCGCTTGCCTGGGTTATTTACCATGAATTTTGAGCATTCCTGGTTATAACAGTACTTCAGTGGACCAAAAATTGTTCTGTCTAATGATTGCAACATATGCGAAGTGTGTGGTGGGAATGTAAGGAGGTGAATTCCAACTTCTCTTGCCTTAAGAATCACTGGCAAACATTTGTGACTTGCATGACCATCCAGTAGCAGAAGGGCAGGGTTTTGTAGACTTGCATTCGCATGACGAGAAAAGTGGTCAGTGTACGCAAGAAATCCATCTTGGTCTATCCAACCGCTGTCAGTGAGGTGGAAGATGGCACCAGGTGGAGCACCTGTCATTAGTCTCTCATTCATCCTCTTCCTAGTAAAAATGATCATAGGGGGGATGTATTGTCCAGCAGCACTGTATGCCCAAATAATAGTGGTAGTATTTCCTCTTTCTGCACTAGTAATCCTCCCTACTTGCCGCTTCCCTTTCAAACTAATTATTTTTTCTGGTGTATGAACATTGCTTATTCCTGACTCGTCAACGTTGAATATTCTTTCTGCAGGAAAATTATGCACCTGTAACAGACCATATTGTTGTAAAATACTTCCACTTGTCTTTTGTTAAATCCTGCTACTCGACACATACTGGTAGCTTCTGGCTTTCTTAGTGCTAGTTCTGGATGTCTTTTGAACAGTCCTTGAATCCAATCCTTATCTGCTGTTTTACTGGCAGTGCAAAATCTGTGAGAAATGTTATTTAGTTCGGCGAAATCAAAAGCTAATCTTCGAACTGTCATAACATTAAGCCCATGGAACAAAGCATCCATTTTCAGATCTTCCTCTTGACTTGCACTCAAAGTTGGCTTATATCTACCCAAGCCTACCTCATAGTCTTGATTAAGTTTTAATCTCTTCCGCAGTGTAGCTCTTGGAATACCATATTCACGAGCAGCAGATGCCTCAAATTTTCCATATTTTGTACGTCATGTATCGCTGACGTGAGTGCTAATTGAGAATATGATGATCTAGTAGTCTTTCTAACGTAGTTGCGCACCATTTTGATCAATACCTACAAGAAGGAAAATTTACTTGTATTCATGCTTTGAGAAATGAAGATGTGTTCACAGCAATTTCTGCTTCTAATATTAAAGTAAATAGCTCAGCCTAACTGGATATTATGATATTACCTACTAACTAATATTCATTTTTCGAAACCCTGAGCTTGCAGTAAATTATTTACGTATCTTCACTGTGTGGGGCAAGAGTGTCATGGTTGGCACTCTTGCCCCGGAGCGAACTGACACTCATTCCCCCTTCTGCATAGCTTGCCAGATAGTGCTGCCACACAGCGGTGATTATGCACACCAATAGATCAGCACGTGCATTCTAAACTTCAAATAACGTGTTTTAAGACTAGATAACACAGATAAATTATACATCACATTCGCGAACACTTTACTTGGTATTCTGTTCCGAAAATATATCAGAATAATCAAAAACCTACTTTATAATATCAGACACGACCTACCTTTCTGGAGCAACTGAAATGTATCCTTCTACACACGCGCCATGTTACTCAGTGTAGCCAACCTACTTCAAAAGTTACAATTATCACGACTTGACAGTAATTCAAGATGATACTCTTACCCGACCTGGTACTCTTGCCCCCTCCCCCCATTCCCCTATAACTCGTACTGAAGATTTTCACACTTATTTTCGGTCAGTAAAGTCCGAGTTATATGCAAGCAAATGCTGGTAATCTACCAGTAGACGCAAATTCAACCTAAAAACCAGCATGCACCGAAGCAACACGAAAACAAGCGAATAGAGGCAATGCAACGTAGCGGTTCAGTTAGGATCCGTATTGACTATTAGTTATTAGATATTTTTCTTCTGACAAAGTCGTGTTAGGTTTTAAAGTCGCAGCAGCATGTGCAACTGACTGGCGCACAAATATGAATATGCTATGCGACGATTATGCGATTTTATAAACCTATTTTAGTGTTTGAAAAGTGGGGTGCGACAATTATGCGAGAAAATACGGTATATTCTCTCGAAACATGTATCTGTAATATAATAAAAATCATAAAAAGACAGGTATTGACTAGGTGAACTGTTTAGTTAAAACCCCCAGAATGACTAGTAAATGTGATGCATAAAACATTACACACAAACCACAGGAACTTACAACAAATAGCATCTTGCGTTTATATTACAACCCCCATAGGAACACTCTTCGTTCTGTCGAAGACGAATTAGTTGATGTTGCCGAGCAATGGTATCCGCTCCTCGTCGCTGGGATTGTACACGTTACGTTCTGAATGACTAGCACGTTGTAGTTCACGATGGAAGTAGGCAATGGTCTTCCGTAAGCCTACCTTAAGTGGCACCTGTGGGAGATAGAAAATAAGAAAACCACCATTTAATGTATTACAGAGAAACTGAACGTTCCGTTTTCTACAGCAAAACCTCCATCACTGGAAGAGAATGGGACAGAAAGAGAGGATTTTGAATTACATATTTCAAACTAACTAATCAAAACACCCCCATGAAGAGAAAAAAAAGAACATACAGTACCTTGTAACCAATGGTAACATGCAATTACTGACGTGCGTTTTTGGAACTCTTCATTAACAATCAATCCATCAGTATATAAATCATAATCAATTGCAGTGATTTAAAAGGATAAATCAATGGACAACATGAAACACAACCTATTACTCACACATCATGGAAATTATCTCCACAGAATTACATATTTTTCCAAAACAACGAGAAATCAGTGTAGAACGCATTAATCATATAACAAAAAATACTTTTCAAAACATATTTGTAACATGGTGGCCACTCAAATTGGTCAACGATTTTCCAGAAGTTTTCCAGGAATAATTCTCATTTTTCCAGACTTATAAATAAGCACCAGTCTGGGGGGGCTTTATCGGTTGCCTACTTCAAGACCAAAATAAAGCAGTTGTGTTTGGTTTACTTACACAGATGTTGACAAACATTAGTGGTGATTGCATTATTGATACGCAAGCCTACACACAAATGATTTAATTGTTGTTTTATAAAAGCCTTTGTGACTCAAATATCCGCTTAAAAAAAAAGAGAAAAGAATGCCGCCTGCAATTTTATTGCGGTGAAGTTGTCTATTCTCGATATGTTTTACAAAAATACTATAGCGTGTTCTCACACACAGAAACAGGTAGCCTGGGGAAATTTCTTACGTTAAAGATAGAGTGCTCACCCAAAACCGCAGCGGGAGTATGATTTAAGACGGAAAGATTTTTATAATTAATTAACGGTGGCTATTTCCCAGGAGTTTTCAAATTTTTCATAATTTTCCAGGAGTTTTCCAGACCTAATAAAAATCCAGGAAATTTCCAGGATTTCCAGTAGTGGCCACCATGTTGTAAGTATCAAGGTCAAGTCATCATCATCATCATCATTTTCAGTTTTCCAGCCTAAGCCAGGTCGGAGCAAATATGACTTACTCATCAAATTTCAAAGAAATTTGAAAAATTGATCCGGTTAGCTCATTTTAATTGCCAGTGTTTCTTTGAAATTTGATAATGTGTTATCACGCTCATTCAGAGAAAAAAAAAATCTGTATCTTTCGGGAAACAGCAATCTATTATAGCAAATATGCCACCCGTCCACTTCACTCTATCTGTCCTCCATCCTTCCTCAACAACTGAACTCCACTCCATACTCACACTGTCCTTCACCAAATCCATCCACCGTACTCTAGATCTTCCTCGTCCTGTCTTTAGTCATCCGTCTCTCCATCACTTGTTTCGACATTCTTTCATCATTCATCCTTTTCACATGTCCATACCATCTCAATCTGTTCTGCTCCAGTTCATTCAGCTTCTGTACATCCACTTCCTTTCTAATGACTTCATTTCTCACTCTCTCACCATCATCATCATCATCTTGTACAGTTTTCAGCCCCAGGCTGGGTTTGTTTGGAACATAAGCCTCGCCACTTAGTCCTTTCTTCCCACCACCTCTCCGCCGTCACTCTGGTCCAGTCCTCGCCTCTCTTCTTGACACATTCCTCCACTTCTTTCAGCCTTCTATCTCTTGGTCTTCCCCTTGGTCGTTTCTTCTGCATCTGCATCTCATGTATCCTCTTGGGAATCTTCTTCTCTTCCATTCTCTTTAAGTGTCCATACCACCTCAGTCTTGATGTCTCAATCCTACCCTGCAAGGGCTCCTCTTTCACTATTTCCCTGACCTTTTCATTCCTCACCCTGTCTCTTCTTGTTACTCCGATCCTACTTCGCAGGAACTTCATTTCACTTGCCTGTATTCTGCTTATGACTCTTTTCTTCATTATCCACGTTTCTGAAGCATAAGTCAGTATCAGGATAAAGTAGCTTCTGTATAACACTTCTTTGCTTTCTTTATTCCACACTAAGCTCCTAATGCTTCTCAGAAA
Organism: Meconema thalassinum; assembly: GCA_946902985.2. Classification (NCBI taxonomy): domain Eukaryota; kingdom Metazoa; phylum Arthropoda; class Insecta; order Orthoptera; family Tettigoniidae; genus Meconema; species Meconema thalassinum. The sequence goes on from OX336398.1 coordinate 126,313,455, forward strand.
TGCTTCTGCCCGTCTCCCACTCTCTCTCACCATACTCCTCAGAAATTTCATTTTGGCTGCCAGTATTCTACTTTCATCTCTGGTCGGTTGGTTCCTCAGTTTAGGGCAGGGATGTCAAAGATACGGCCCGCGATCGAAATGTGTGACAGACAGAAGAATCATGACTTCACTCTATTCCTCTAAGGAAGTTTTAAAATGCGCACAACATTTATAAGTAATTTCAAGGGCAGCGCGTGCCTAGACAAGCGAGAGAGGTAGACAGTAACGCCATCTCTTAGCAACAAGCGGAAATACCACGAAGGCTAGAATCTTCCACGCGCTTCGAGTCTAGACTAGAACCTTCCTTATTGATATAAAAGGAGTGCGTCGGCACGACGTTAGTCAGTTGAGTCGAGTAATCAAAGCGATACGGCCGGAGAAAGATTTTAGTTAATTTAGTTGTACTGCGACATAGTGATTGTGAAGTCCAGTGATTGTGAAGGTATTGTGCATTTGTTTGTGTCGTGCACATGCGATATCCATAATTGTTGTGTTGAGTTCCATAATTGTTACGATTTTGGCATAATGTCACAAAAACGTAAAGTTGATAGTGAGTGCAGAGTTTTTCAGTCTAAATGGGAAATTGCATATTTTTTCATAGATTGGAAAGGTAAACCACTGAGTTTGATTTGCAATCGAACAGTTGCTGTTTGTAAGGAGTTTAACTTGAAGAGACACTATGATGAAATGAAAATCCACAGCCTGCTTCCAGTCTCCGACCGGGTCAGGAATGGAATGAATGAAGCCCCCATCTAGCGGCGAGGATATGAACTGTGCCGGCTGCCGAGGCCTGACGCACTCCTCTGGGGCAATGATTAAATGAATGACAGATGAAATGAAATGATAAGGGAGAGTGTTGCTGGAATGAAATTTTGACAGGGAAAACCGGAGTACCCGGAGAAAAACCTGTCTGCCTCCCTTTTGTCCAGCACAGATCTCACATGGAGTGACCGGGATTTGAACCACGGATCCAGCGGTGAGAGGCCGGCGTGCTGCCGCCTAAGCCACGGAGGCTTCGAAGAGACACTATGATACGAATCATAAATCAAAATTCGATTGTTGCACTGAAAAAATAAGAATGGACACATTGTCATCTTTAAAATCTAAACTTCAAGGTCAACAATCGATGTTTACTAAAGCTAATACTGAGAGCGAAGATGCCCTGAAATCAAGTTTTATTATTGCATTAGAAATCGTGAAGAGATCAAAACCTTTCACCGATGGTGAGTTTATTAAAGACTGCATGTTGAAAGTGGCCGATGTTTCACTTCCATTTCAAAAGTCAATAATTAAAAATATTTCGCTGTCAAGAAACACTGTTGCTTCAAGAATGATTTATCTCAAAATTTGGTTCTTCAACTGAAGGAGAAAATTAAGGAATTTACAAACTTTTCACTGGCTGTTGACGAGAGCACTGATACTGAGGATACAGCTCAACTTGCTGTTTTTATACGAGGTATTAACAGTAACTTTGAAATAACTGAAGAACTATTAAAGTGCGTTCCATTGACAGGTACTACAAGAGCAAATGATATTTATTCTGCAATTGAGCATTTGATAGCAGAATATGAACTCGACTGGAATATACTCAGCAGCACAACTACGGATGGCGCTCCTGCCATGGCTGGCAAACATTCGGGCGTTGTAACTAAGTTAAAACAGAAAACATCAGGGAATTTTGTGGGATTTCACTGTATAATTCATCAGGAATCATTGGCAACCAAACATTTAAAAATGGACCATGTCATGCAACCTATAATTAAAATAGTAAATTTTATAAGGAGCAGAGGACTGAATCACCGACAGTTCAGGCAGTTTTTACAAGATTTGGACGAAAAGATTTCTGATGTCCCTTATTTCACCGAAGTTCGTTGGCTCAGTCGAGGAGTAGTTTTAGAAAGATTTTTTGCATTACGTGACCCTATTCAAGCTTTCATGTTAGAAAAAGGCAACCCAATTGATTACGACAATGACTGGAGGGTTGATTGTGCCTTTTTAGTAGATGTGAATTAACACTTGACTGATCTGAATGTAAAGTTATAGGGTAAAAATCTGATTGTCACTCAAATGTATTCATGTATTCAAGCCTTTGAAACAAAGTTGAGGCTGTGGGAAAATCAGGTAAAAAAATCAAACTTTGGACCATTTCCCTCATTTAAAATCATTTGGCACGGTGAACCAAAATAAATTGGATCAATATTCTCAACTTCTGCAAAATCTGATCACGGAATTCAACAATCGTTTTGAAGACTTCCACAAAATGAATGAAATGGAATTCCCAATTTTCAACAATCCATTCAATTTTGAAGCTTCACAGGCACCAGTTCATTTGCAAATGGAGTTGATAGATCTTCAATCAGACTGTATTTTGAAAGAAAAATTTAAAGAGGTTAACGCTCTTACAATTTATACACAATATTTCAAGAGTTTGGATAACTACCCGCAATTAAAAAAACATGCAGCACGCATTCTGTGCACGTTTGGTAGCACCTATTTATGTGAGCAGATGTTTTCCGTCATGAAAATAAATAAGAACAAACATCGCACAAGACTTACGAATGAACATCTCCAATCAATTCTTAAAATAATTACAACGAATATGATACCTGACATCAATGAGCTTGTCAAAAACAAGAGAAGTCAGGTATCTGGATCCTTGAGCTCAAAATAATTACCCTCTTTTATAACTTTGATATGATTTTTAACAACCGTATATTATTATTATATACTATATAATTAAGTAAATAAAATGTTATAATAATTCAGTACATTTTTTAAATTTGAATCTGGCCCGCCTACACATTCTAAATTTAATATATGGCCCTCTGCAAAATTGAGTTTGACACCCCTGGTTTAGGGGCTGCGACAACCCGGTCATGTAGCCCCGTGTACTTTGGGTGTGTGTTGAATCTGTCTGTTAACCGGTGTTAATTGTGATGACTGTATTAGTGTCAATTCAAGTAATGACTGCAGATATTGATTTTTTTCAAGTAGTTCCTACTTTTGCCGCCAAACACCACCGCCAATGACTACTAGTTCAGAATTTGGTTACCAGATGCCACCGCAGTCGGCTTCCAGCGACGAACGTCGGAACCTAAGAGCGTTAGTCAAATGTTTACCCTATATATAATTTAGATTCACACAGGTGTAATTAGTGGAAGATTCTCTAACATACCATAAATCTATGACATGGGACCTCCGGCTTTACTTCCCCTCCGAAGGAAGGCATACCGAGTTTTTATTTTATTTTTTAACTTTCATCTCTCCTAGTCATCGGCCACGTTTCTGCTCCATACGTCATTATTGGTAAGCAATAGGTCTTGTACAACACTTCTTTATCCTTCAGTGGGATATCTATAAACCAATATCATGGTGGCCACTCAAATCGGTCAATGATTTTCCAGGAGTTTTCCAGGAATTTTCCAGGAGAAATTCTCATTTTTCCAGATTTAAAAATAAGCGTGAGTGCAGGGGGCCTTTAGCGGTTGCCTACTTCAAGACCAAAATAAAGCAGTTGTGTTTGGTTTTCTTATACAGATGTTGACAAAAATTAGTGGTGATTGCGTTATTGATATGCAAGCCTACACACAAATGAATTCATTGTTGTTTAAAAAAAGCCTTTGTGACTCAAATATCCGCTTTAAAAAGTTAGTTATTGTTGTTTTAAGGGGCGGAACTACGAAGTCATCTGCCCCTCTTTAAAAAGAAAAGAATGCTGCCTACAAATTTTATTGCGGTGAAGTTTTCTATACTCAATATGTTTTACAAAAATACTATCGCGTGTTCTCACACACAGAAACAGGTAGCCTGGGGAAATTTCTTACGTTAACGATAGAGTGCTCACCCAAAACCGCAGCGGGAGTATGATTTAAGACGGAAAGATTTTTATAATTAATTAACAGTGACTATTTTCCAGGAGTTTTCAAATTTTTAGTAATTTTCCAGGAGTTTTCCAGGCCTATTAAAAATCCAGGAGTTTACCAGGATTTCCAGGTTTTCCAGGAGTAGTGGCCACCATGCCAATACACACATTAGCTTACTACTTATACTGCAAGAGAATAAATAAAAATGCTTGTAATATTCCTTCCATTATCACAATCAAATGAAACTGAAATAATTTCCCCAAAAACATAAGTTTTAATGGCCGTAATCGTGGATGCAAGACCAGGCAGCCATTTTTTAAATCGAATGCAACTTATCGATCGTTCCAATACTCCTTGGTTCCGACGGACAATAGATTATCTCAACAATTCACAAATATTGATATTTTCATCGCTAGGGAGCTTCGCATTCGAGGAAGTGAATCACGAAGTGCAATGAATCTTATCATTCCGAGGCCAACTCGTGGAAGCGAAGGGTCCATACAAGTTTCACTTCCCTGGACTGGCACTGAGCACGACCGCTGTCTAGTGTGCTGTTTGGTGGCCTCTAGCGTTGCGTGGTGATAGCCCGCAGACACACAGACAGAACACTTTCACCTGACAAGGCCACGCCAGCTTATAAGCTTGCAGCTGTGCGTGCAACCAATCAGCACATAATATGAATGTGCTGTGATGAGGATTATTCGATGGTGGATAGTATTGGTGTATATTAAATATGTAGTAGATTTTCATTTGAAAAGTTTGGTACCAATTCTAACATCTTTTTGGAAGGAACTAAATTAGACTGTCTTCTACTTCAAATATCTCGGAAGCACCATCTCAAAGGATAACACTGTTCAGCAAAAAGTACTCAACAGGACACAGAAAGCGTCACATTTTTACAGTCAAGTGAGAAACCTACTATAGGACAGAAACATACCCTTGGAAGCAAAATTAACCATGTTCAATACTTTGTACCAATTCTGGTGTATGGACTAGAGACATGTACTTTACTGCATAAAGACCTTAACAAAATCCAAACAACAGAAATGAAATTCATTAGAACCATGAATCAAAAGACCAGAAAAGACAAGATCAGTAACGAAACAAATAGGAAAGAAGCTGGGATACAGGAAACTGTAGCAAATGTTGTAGGGAAGCGTAGACTCCAGTGGTATGGACATATGATGCGAATGAATAACACTAGAACAGCAAGGGACTACTTCTATAGGGAACTGAAAGGGAAAAGACCGAGCACAGAACAATATAGGAGAACGGTAACTGAGGCTTAAAATTCGATTCCGATTACAACTGCCAGGATGACGTCATCCGCCGGCTCAGCGTACTAAATTTCAAAAGCGGGCGATTTGAAACCTGTACCGCGGCAGCCCTCCTCCTCTTCCCCCCCCCCCTATCCCTTTACTTTTCTAGTAGTATATGCTGTTTTTATTATTTTTTCCATCAATGACATTGCATTTTAGTTTTTTTTTAATAACATGGTGGTTGGATTTTCACCCATGCCTTGTGAAACTAGCTGCGTAGCAATCATCCACTCTACAGTAATATGCTACAATATAATACCAAACAGGTAGAAGAGTGGTTTAGTTGCCACCAGTGTTAACAGTTGTGGGTTCTCTCCACTCCTTAGGTAGGGTTATCCAGTGGCACAATAATATAAATAACATTGTGAAGAACTGTTTAGTTCACCTTAGGTGCTGACCAAATTTACAAATTAATACACCCTATTAGGCCTACAAGCTTATTAAGAAAGGAATGCAGCACACTAATATGAATGCAAGGCCATCACCAATACAAATTACACACATCCAATAAAACATATTAAGTAATTAACCACTGTCGAATGAATTATGATACTGAAAGGAATCAGGATGCAGATAAGGAATTCTGAAGGTTAACATGAGACAAAAATAAGTTATTATGCTGCGATATACTGTATATTCTTTTCTAGTTTTTACAGATAATAATTCAACAGAACATTTTCATAAAAAAAAAAGAGCACCATTTAATTTCGCCAAACCATTGTCCCAGTAGAGAACTGTTATCACACGGTAGGGCCACACAAATAGGTAACCTGTAATAGAAAAATATTGTTCACGTTAGCATGCCAGTCAATGTTGTTGAGTCATTAAGAGGCTTTACAACATCATGATCATGTAACCCTGTTTACTCAGGGCATGTATGTGTGGAATCTCTAATGATAAAATGTGTCATTGTGATGGCTACAAGTGTATGTGTGTTTGTAATGGAGGCTGGGATTCGGAAGGAGGTGGTCGTGGTCTCAATTTAGGAACCACCGTGGCATAGAGGTGGAAAACATTAGAAAACCATTTCTGTGATGGCTGAGTTGCAAATCAAACCCATCTCATCTCAGGTGAGTGTACCCCATTTCAACCCTCAGACCAAACTTAAATGTCTTGGCAGAGCTAGGAATTGAAGCCAGCCCTTCTAGATCTGAAGTCTCAATATGTACCTCGAGACTACAGGAGTCCGTCCTAATAACAAGTGGCATTCCGTTAGTGAATAATCGTCACACATAACTATAACATTGTAATTGTAAAGATGTTGGACAATGACTGGACAAGAAATATTGATATCTGAGTGAAAACTTGTAACTTCAGTAAACAGCTAGGCTACTCCTTGGGTTTAAATGTTAAGCATGCACAAACAGAACTTTGTTGCTCATGCAAAGAGAGGACAAGTGCTCTGTGGGAAAACTAGTATATCCCATAATTTTCATTCTACAGTATTATTAATATTAATAATTATAATACAATAAAATTACATTACATTCTTCATTGTCCAGGAAGAGTGTAATAGGCCTCATTATAGCTGGCTGAATGTCACTGTAGCCTTCATGTTAGGATAATGCTGCCCTAATGAATACTAAGTTACTTGAAGTGGAGAATGCCTCTAGCCATTAAATTACCGTATATACTCGAATACCACCCGCACATTTTTAAACAAAATCGGACGTGAAAAATTAGGGTGCGGGTCTTATTTGAGTCATCCTGATTTTAAAGATTTAAATTGCCCGCCACGCGCGATATCGGGTGTTGCGAGTATCTGCTAGATGGTGCTAGCCTTCTTCCGGCTATCACTTTGTTTTACCGTAAGCAGGCGGCGTCATAAAGTCTCGCGCACATGTCGCGCACGTTTTCAGAGTGTAAACATGAGTTGTACGAAGCGTTTGCGGTCGTTCAATGTGAGTGAGAAGCGCTGAAGTTATTGGAAATCGTGCCCGGTAGGAAATATGATATTGACGAGTCATGTATTCGTGATTGAGCGGGATGACGTCTATGCTACAACCACTGGATGTCTGCGTGAACCGCCCGTTCAAAGCAGCCTTGAAACAGCTGTATACGGAGCAGATGGCGGCCGATAAGCACACACTGACTCCAACTGGTCGTATTCAGCGCCCGGAAGTTCAGCTGCTATGTTCGTGCATTTTGACGGCATGGAATCGTATCTCGGGTGATCTCATACGGAAGAGCTTCAAGAAATGTAGTATTTCGAATGGTATGGATGTCAGTGATGACGACATTTAGTGAGATGGTGATAAAAGTTCCGAAGTTGGTACTTCTGATGACTATGAATGAAGTGTTTGTGTACTTTTATTTGTATTTTTAATCGTTTGATGTGTGTTATTTTAGGACGACTTCAATACTGTTGGAAACTATTTTGGATAAATGCTATTCTGTTTATTTAGTTAAGATTGTACATAATTTTGAGTTTTGTTTTTTTTTTAATTTTGTTCTTCAAAATCAGGGTGCGGGTCTTATTCAGGGGCGGGTCGTATTCGAGTAAATACGGTACATCAGAACAAATACATCATCTCAGAAGTTAACAATTTACCCCAAGGTAAACTAAGGCAGAAAGGTCTGTATTTGATGTTAGACAGCCCACCTTAAAATAATAACTAAAGACATCCACGGAAGAAGGAAAAAATGCAGCAAATGATCATAATAATTCATGCAACCAGATGAAAGCTAACGCTGGCATTTGTTACATAATTAGCCTACCAATTAGTACTGTAAACTAATCTTGATGCAACAAGTTTTGAATATAATTTTGTGATTGTGTTATGTAGTCATAATAACTGTTGTAGGCCTAATGGCAAAAATATTAAATTATATGTATACAAATCAATTACAGTGAGGATTGTACAACTTCAAATGTCTCAATACTACTCATTGAGCCTTTCAGTAGGTTAGTAGTCTACTGTAAAGTGTGTGTACCGTTTACACGGGCATTTCTTATCAGAGATCAAAAAAATTGACGAAGCAAGAAAAAGATCTTTGGGCACCTAACAGATAATTTCCAGCTTCCTAGACCACTTGGGATGGCATTTCTTCTTCCCCACATAGCTCAAACTCCCCACAAAAGCATGTAATAAAAATTTAAAAAAACATTTAAATGCCTATTGTCATTATTATGTCTGGAGGACTGAGATTTTCAAATATGGCGACATCCCCAACAGTCTCTCTCCTTACATCTTAGCCAGCTGTACGGTAATTATTAACTATCCTACCTTCCAAACCCAACTTATGATCACATCTGCCACTTTGTCAATTCTTGCCTCAATAACACACAAAAGGAAAAGAACCTTATAGCGTTATGTGGCAGTTATTATCATGACCATCACCACTTTTTTTTAATGTGGAATCCAAAGCATAGGACATAACATTTCACTTTGGAAATCTCACATGCATTAACGGGGATCCATATCAACCTTGGTGAGAGGCAAGCGGCTTGACCACTGCACCATCACACATTAGTACAGTCATGATAATTACACATACGATCAGACAGTTTACGATCAAGCAGTATATGGGGCTGATGTCCACCATATGGCAGTGTAATATGTGAATTCATTACACGAAGGCATGAACTTAGTTTATTGCTATAACAGCATGCCCTATCAACGTCTTGACCAACCCACATAGGCCTACATGAAAACTGGTGTACAATTAATAGATCAAAGTCTCATCAATAACTTACTTTTGCCGAAATAGGACTATTCTTCCACTGTTTGGACAACAGTTCAGGTTATTCCAACTAGTAGGCTGTCTGGTCCCATTACTGGACAACTGCAGTATAAAGACCTAATCTGATGCCTTCCTTGGAGTGCCGCATGCCCTGAAAAATGAAAAGAAATACAATGAGATAATCAGTTTACTGCCTTTCTACGCATAGCTCCCCGTTTCAATAAAGTAGGGTTATATAAAGGCAGAAGAGAAAGATATTTCATATAGTTGAGAACCCACAGTAGCCTACTTCATAAGCTACGGTAGCTAAGAATATAATTAATTGAAAATACTGCAAACGGAGTTATTATTAAACAATAAAGCACACAATTCAAAAGCCATAACATTAAAATGTATCCTGGTAACTACACTACACGAGACTATTAAAGTAAATAAACACCTACCGTATTAGGGCATAATCCTGTGACGGGTGATCTTGTTGGTAGTATCAAATAAAGCTCACAAAACTGATAATAAATGCAAAAACACACGACCACACAGAAATATAAGAACTGACACCAAAATACTCAGCTGTACAGAAATCGAAATACACAACACACCTGTACAGAAAAATTTGAAATATTAACCAATAGGAATCTAGTCGGATTTCAACCAATAGCAGCCGAGTTGATCAACAGCGCTACCACTGGCGCTCCACAAGGCGGTTCAGCGAACTCGTCAGTCGCCATGAGGACTTTGGAAGCGAAGGATCTATAGTTGTTTCACCCCCCTGAGACCGAGGGGAAGACCCAGAAAACGATGGATTGAGACCGTGAAATCAGAAGTGGAGGAAAAAGGGCTGAAATGGGAAGAAGTAGTAAAATGAAAGTTGTACAATGACAGAAAGCAGTGGCGAGCGCTTGTATACCACACCCGAGAAACTGGAGACAGAAAAGGATGATGATGATGATGATGATGAAGTTTGGTGTGTCCAGAAGTGGAGATTGACTCTGTCTTGTCATGTTTTGACCTTATTTGTTTCTTTGTGTGTTTCTAATCTTCTTTCCTTGTCCTATGATTGTATTGTTAAGGGCCATCTTGAAAACTTCAAACTGACAACTGTACACTTCTGCAGCTTAACGAACAATGACTGACGCCTCACGTTACAGGTTTTGTAGCCGCCCCCTCGTTGGGGTGGAAGTACAGCCACCCTCAAACGTTGGGACAGTATTTATGGTAAGACTAGGTATATACAGTAAAGCCTGGATAATTCAAAACCATTTTATTCAAAATTGATCTTAATGGGGCAGCACGAGTACCAATGCGAATGTGCTGCAATGATTATGCCATGGAATTTCATAAACCAATTTTTTGTATTTGAAATACAGGGTGTGACGATTCTGCGAGGAAATACAGTACCAGCAAAATTTGAATGCACAATTTGCTATTAATCGAGGTTGGACTTTGTAAAACTAAAATTCTCTGAAATTCATTAAAAAAATACCCTGATAATTCCCTGAGAAATTCCCATTTTCCAGAGTAGTAGGCACTCTCATCTTCCAGATCCATGCAACAAAAACAAAACTATAACTACCCCTATTTAATGATAAAACAAAACTTGCCTTGGGTTCCCATCCAAGGTATGTTTTCGCACGAGTGATGTCTGGTTTTCGTCTCTGAGGATCGTCTTCCACTGCAGCCACTTGCTCTATCTTGCTTGGACCTCCGACTAATGCCTTGATCATCACCGCAAATTCTGTATCAAACAATTAAAAATAGCAATCTGTGAGCATAATCTTATTTGCTGATGATGATCTGATTTGGGGAGAAAATGAGAATGTGGTCCAAGAACAGCTGGATGTAGTGAAGGAAAATATTGAGAATGGGAAATGAAAATCAATATAGAGAAAAGTAAGACAATGGTAATGAAAAGAAGAAAGAAAGAAAGAAAGAAAGAAAGAAAGAAAGAAAGAAAGAAAGAAAAGGGATTGTTAAAATTGGAGATGTGGATCTGGAAGTAGTAGAGCACTTCAAATATTTAGGAAGTGAATTGATGGAAAATGCAAGATTGGATATGGAGATCAACAAGAGAATATAATGTGGGAATGTTTTCTACAGGGTTTTTATATTTGCTTGGCTAGGACTTTCTCGATCACGCGCTCCGCCAGTGACGCCTCAGTTGCCGCGTGAGCGTATGTACGGCCGAGTTGGTGCTTACAATCAGTATGATGCATTTTTACTCATCATGCTTACACTAGATGCTGAAAATGTTCCCCATCTGCTGCCAAACATAATGGGCATCTACTTATGAAGTTTACGGTTAATTTAGCTTCACTAAGGAAATAACGACCTTTACATCTATTTTTTATTGTTACTGAACCTGTATGTTTGAATCTCTTAGCCAGTTGTTTTATTGTGATTGTGTATAATGCTGTAATGCCTTATGTGAAATATTCTTTACTTGAACGTGTATATCTGCACAATACGTACATAAAGTGCAGGAAATCGTGCACTAGAACAAGACAAAAGTTGAGTGAAATTTCCAGGGAGACCCATTCCTATAAATCGGACAATAAAACAACTGGCTAATTTGCGATTCAAACGTACAGGTTCAGTAAACAATAAAAATAGACGTTAAGGTCGTTATTTCCTTACCGACGCTTAATTAACTGAATTGACCAGAAACTTCGTAAGAAGATGCCGATTATGTTTGGCAGCGGATGGGGAACATTTTCAGCATCTACTGTAAATATAGTGAGTAAAAATGAATGATACTGATTTTAAGCACCATATTCTGCAAAACAAACGCGCGCGCGGCAGCCGGCAACTGAGCCGTCACTGGCAGAGCGCGTGAGCGAGAATGTCCTAGGCAAGCAAATATAAAGACCCTGTATCATCAGGTTCGGAGTTTAATTTGGGATAAAGACTTGTACCACTGAAGGCTAACGAAATGATGTACAAGACCTATTACTTATCAATAATAACGTATCGAGCAGAAACTTGACCGATGACCAGGAGAGATGAAAGTAGAATACAGGCAGTTGAAACGAAATTCCTGAGGAGTATGGTACAAAAGACTAGGAGAGATAGAGTGAGACATGAAGACATTAGAAAGGAAACGAAGCTGAATGATAAGCTGGAGCAAAACAGATTGAGATGGTATGGACATGTGAAAAGGATGAATGATGTAAGAATGCCGAAACAAGTGATGGAGTGACGGATGACTGAAAAGAGGGGGACGAGGAAGACCTATAGTACGGTGGATGGATTTAGTGAAGGACAGTGTGAGAGAACAGAACCTGGAGTGGAGTTCAGTGGTTGAGGAAGGATGGTGGACAGACAAGAGTAAAGTGGAGGAGTGTCATATTTGCTCTGACCAGGCCTCAAGCTGGAAAACGGAAATTGATGATGATGAAAAAAAAAAAAAAGCATATAGTGATAAATAAAACTCATTTACCTTGCTATTTCGCATTAAAATTCTGATTCTTCTTCTTGCGTTACGGCCAACTAAGGACCACGTTATTTCAACTGGTTTCTGCTTTGAGCTTTAACATTCGCCCAGTACTGCCGCATGAATTCTCCATGTTGTTGCTTCCTTTTTTCTGTCCACTTCTTGCCTGTTTTGAGCTTAGGTTTCTCTAGGAAACTCCGGTGAGTTGTAAGTTTCACCTTAAATTTTACACGTTCCAGTACAACATCACTTGTAATCCCAATTTCTTTCAAATCTCCGTCAACTTCAGTGAACCATGCCCCCTTTGTTTTCTTCTCTAGAAAGTATGTAAAGATCCTGTTTGTCAACCTTACAGAGCTCATTCGTGAAATGTGGCCATAAAATGAAATTCTTCTTTTTCTCATCACATCAGTTATTTTTTCTACACATGTGTAGAGCTCGTGGTTGTGCCGTCTCCTGTATTCATCGTTTTCTTTTACAGGGCCCAAGATTTTCCTGAGAATCTTTCTTTCTTTAGCTTCTAGTTTCTCCATAAGTCCTTTTCTATGCATTGCAAGGCATTCTGCAGCATATAGAGCCTCTGGGCGGATGACAGTTTGATAGTGTCTTAGCTTGGCATTTAGGGATATTGATTTCTTGTTGTAAATACCTGTTGAGTACAGCCGTCTCGATCACTCGACAGCCATTTCGATTGCTCGCTCTGCAGCGCTCGACGGGAGACGAGAGAACCTTTGCGTGCTTGGCGGCCAGTGTTTGTTGTTGTATGTGTGTGTACAGTCCGTATGGCAGTAAATGTTCTAGTACAAGACATGTCTTAATCTTATTTACAGTCCACTTATTGGTGCTCTCCTGTTTTTCTGGGGACCCTAATGCACAACTTTATTCATGGTCCTCCGGGCCGGATATTCGCGTTGGAAAGACATGTTCTCTGTACGATATAACAGAACGCGGACAAAGCATATGGTCACCTCGTGGCGAAATGGATTCTTCCAAGTATGAGACGACATCGTGCATACTTCGGACGTGTAAAACACTAATCGTTGGAACACAACTCTTAACGAACGTCTAGAAATGCATCTCGTGTGTTTTACATGTTACATACGTAACATAACCTACAACACATACCACGGCACGTGTTCAGCTGCCGGTCTTATAGCTCCAGTTTGTGTGGTCATGCAGAACATAGACAGTGTATTGTTCAGCTCATCATGGATGACAGTGGCGGATCCAAGATTTATCTCTGCATAACAAGTAAGTTGAAACATTCTTAGACTGGCACCTTAGATTATGCTCCCAACCTTGATCCTATTGGTTTATTCTGTCTCCTTGCGCCCGTTATGCTCAAGTACTAAGGATCACATTCTTAGTTAATTATTCTATAAGCTAGCCTTCCTTGTTTTCACCCTTTTCGAACCTTTTGTACTCGTAACGCGTCTGCAGCTATGGAAGAACAAACCAGGAAGCAACTCGTACAGCAACGAGCCGTTGCCAAATCAAGTTTAACACGAATGTCAAAGTATATTACTGAATTCCAGCGTGAGTCAGACATTCAATTAGTAATTGTTAGACTGAAAGAATTGCCTAACATTAGAGATAAATTTGAAGGTGCTCAAACGCAGTTAGAACTATTTGAGGGTATTGAAAAGCATGCAGCTGAAAGAGAAACCTTTGAATCAGCATACTTTGATCTCGAAGCTGCAATGAATATCGAGATCAATCGTGATAATGATCACAAGGCTGATGGTAGTATTACTCCACCTCACTCACATTCTAGTACACGGAATGCTATTAGATTACCGACACTACAACTTCCCAGCTATGATGGTAATGTGACCGGTTTCAAGCATTATATGGACACCTTTGATAGCCTAGTTGTCAATAATGACCAGTTGGACAATATTCAAAAATTTCACTACTTGCTGTCTACACTCAAAGGTGAAGCTCATAAGTTAATAGCTAATATCCCAGTTTCTAGCAGTAATTTTGAAGTTGCTCTGCAAACTATTCGCAGTCGTTATGATAACATAAGACTGATTACTACGGCACACTTAGGTTACTTATTAAACTTGCCGGTTGCTCACAAAGATTCTGTTAATGAGCTTCGGGCACTAGTTAACCAAACTCTGAGTAACCTAAATGCTATTAAGGCCCTAAATCTAGCAGTGCCATTGGAAGACCTACTGGTTTCGCAGTTGATTTTGGAGAAAGTGCACGTGTCCATTAGGAAAGAATTTGAAGATACTGTAGACTCTGAAATTCTTCCTACTCTTGAAGATCTTATCAAGTTCTTAGAAGGTAAATGTAAGGCTTTAGACATAGTGAACTCAAGCAACCTCCTCAAGCCTTCAAGCAGCTCAGACACTAAAGGTAAAGAACCCTCCAATCGTAAGACAACACCACATGCTCATCAGACGTATGTTACTACAACTGTAAACTGTGTGTACTGCAACGCTCCACATGCTTTGGCTAGATGTAGAGATTTTAAGCAAGTTCCTACTCTAGAACGTAGAGATTTTGTCAAGCGTAATAATCTCTGTTTCAACTGTCTACATGCTCAACACAGAGTCGCCCAGTGCAAGGCTGGTAACTGCCAAACGTGCAGGAAGAAGCATCACACGTTACTGCATATTGATGTGTCCCAGCATTTGTCAAACGTAGATAAGTCGGAAAACGTCCCTAATCAGAACGTGACTCAGGTGCAGCATGGTGCGAGTAGTTACTGTACTCTCAAGATAGAACCACGTCAGTCCATATTGTTGTCCACAGCCTTGGTGAAGGTCAAGGATGCTCAAGGGATCTGGCAGACTTGTAGAGCCCTTTTAGACAGTGGCTCGCAATCTTGCTTTATTTCAGAATCCTGTGTTCAGCGATTAAGGCTGCGCAGATCTCATGATCGTAAACCGATCCAGGGTATTGGGAATACGACGTCAGAAACCAAGCATAGTGTTTTGGTGCAAATAGGCTCGCGTATAAATGATTTCGTGACCTCAGTCGAGTGCTTAGTTCTACCTAAGCTTACTGAAGATCTTCCTGGCGAATACATTGATAGCAAGGAGTGGAACTTACCCAAAAATCTGCCATTTGCTGATCCGAAGTTCAACGAACCGGGTCACATAGACTTGTTAATTGGGTCAGAGGTATGCCCATACATTCAGCTCGCAGGAAATCTAGCTAGGACTAAAGATTATCCTATTCTGCAAGAAACAGAGTTAGGTTGGGTACTTGCAGGTAAATATACCACCAGTAAGCCCCTACATGGACCACGGCGGCCGGTAGTATCTTACTTTGTACAATCTGCAGGCTGCATCCAACAGCAGCTACAGAGGTTCTGGGAAATCGAAGAGCTACACCATACTCCAAGAACTAAGGAAGAAAGGGACTGTGAAGCTCACTTCAAACGGCACGTCTCGCGCAACTCTTCTGGCAGATTTGTAGTGCGTCTTCCCTTCAAAGAAACCCCAGAAAATCTAGGAGACTCCAAGCAGATGGCAACAAAGAGGTTTCATCAGTTGGAAAGGAAGTTGACCAAACATCAAGGACTGAAGGAAGAATATAGTCGATTTCTTCAAGAGTACGAAGATTTGGGTCATATGGATATTGCTGAAGATACCACAGCACGTTGCTACTATATGCCACATCATGCAGTGGTTAAGGCAAGCAGCTCGACCACTAAGACTAGAGTAGTATTTGATTGTTCTGCAGCATCCAGCAACGGAGTATCATTGAATGACCTTCTACTCGTCGGCCCAACCATCCAGCAAGATCTCTACTCTATTATCTTAAGATTCAGAAGTCATGCCATTGCTTTCACTGCGGACATAGCAAAAATGTACCGTCAGATTCTGGTACATCCCCAAGACTGTAGATATCAAAGGATAATATGGAGAGAGAAATTGACAGATCCTGCCAAGGAGTATCAATTGAAGACTGTTACGTATGGCATGTCATGTGCACCATTCTTAGCTATTAGATGCATTCAACAACTGGCCAGTGAGGAAGCTCATGCCTTTCCGAAAGCTCAGAAATCATTGATGGAAGATTTCTATGTTGACGATTGTATCTCGGGATGTGCGACCGTCGAAGAGGCTCTTCAAGTGCAACAAGAGTTGATAAACATACTACAGAAGGGTGGATTCTCACTACGTAAGTGGTGCAGCAATCACCCAGGTATTCTAGAGAATGTCTCACCGGAGCTAAGGGAGGCTCAGTTACCACTACAGCTGGACAAGGGTGAAGTTAAAACGTTAGGATTGGTATGGCACCCAGCTGCTGACCAGTTTCAAGTTATTAGCAGTTTCAAGCCAAAACCCTATCAACATGGTTTCACAAAACGCCTAGTTCTATCCATTGTTTCCAGCATATTTGACCCTCTAGGCCTCATCAGTCCTATAGTAATTTTATGCAAGATATTTCTTCAGAAGTTATGGCAAGAACGGCTATCTTGGGACCAGCCTTTATCAGAAGAATTGGCTGCAACTTGGACATCACTCTATAGTCAGCTCCCATGGATTGATGAAATCTACATTGATCGCAGAATTCTAGGTGACCGCTCAGTAACTGTACAGCTTCATGGGTTCTGTGATTCATCGGAAGCTGCGTTTGGAGGGTGCTTGTATGTACATTCCACAAACAAGGATGGAACCACTTCTGTAAGACTTCTTTGCTCCAAGTCCAGGGTAGCACCATTGAAGAAATTATCTCTTCCACGACTGGAATTATGTGGAGCATTGCTATTATCTCAATTATTGCAAAGGGTAGTCAAGTCCTTGAATCTTACATTTGCGAACATATTCTTGTGGACAGACTCTACTATTGTATTGGCATGGCTTTCGGCACCATCATCAAGATGGAAGACCTTTGTAGCCAACCGAGTAGCTGAAATACAGGAAATTACAGAAGGTGCTACTTGGCGACACGTTTCTTCACAGTTTAACCCCGCTGATCTGATATCACGAGGTGTACATCCTAAGGATCTTAAGGATAATAAGTTATGGTGGAATGGACCAGCTTGGTTGGGTGAAGATTCTAAACACTGGCCTACATTAAACAATCTCCCAGAGCAGCAGGAACCACCAGAGCAGAAGATTAAGCCTGTATGTTACTTAATGACTACTCCCGAGGATGGACTCGTCACAAGATTCTCTAGCTTATCGAGATTGCAACGAGTTGTAGCATACATCTTTAGATTTGTACATAATTGTTCAAAATTGAAGACAGAGCGAGCTACTGGACCTCTTTCTTTAAAGGAATTGCAGAATGCTCTGACAACATGCATTAGGCAGGCTCAGGAGTTAGCATACCACATGGAAATCAAACAGCTGGAATCAGACCAAGAAGTTCATTGTAAGAGTCACTTGAGAAGTCTACATCCTGGTTTAGACCTCAACGGGCTGCTACGAGTTGGTGGACGGTTAGAACGGTCTAATCTGCCATATGAGCAAAAACATCCTGTGATCTTGCCACCTCATCATCACATCACCAGATTGATAATTGAACATGAACACAGTCGTCTCTTGCATGCTGGCTGTCAACTTCTTCTGGCCTCCCTTAGGCAGAAATACTGGATTGTGAATGGTAGAACGACAGTCAGACGGATAATTCATAATTGCTTGACATGCTTCCGACTAAGAGCAAAATCTTCAACTCAATTAATGGGCCAACTACCACGTGTTCGCGTTGAATTAGTTCGACCCTTTTTAAACTGTGGGATAGACTATGCAGGGCCATTTTTTGTAAAAACTGGTTCTCTCAGGTCAAAGACAAGAGATAAATGTTACGTAGCACTATTTGTATGCCTAGCTACCAAAGCTGTACATCTCGAAGTTGTTAGCAGCCTTACGACACGAGCTTTCATGGCAGCATTGAGTAGATTTGTATCACGTCGTGGACGTTGCCAAACTATCTACAGTGATCATGGCACTAACTTCGTGGGAGCCAAGAAGGAACTTCAAGAACTTCTCGACTCAGAAGAAACGAGAACTGAGGTACAGAATTTCACCAGCAGAGAAGGCATCGAGTGGAGCTTCATACCTCCAAGAGCACCTCACTTTGGAGGCCTGTGGGAAGCAGGTGTTAAATCTTTCAAGCATCACCTCAGACGTGTTATGGGTACGTTATGTCCTACCTTTGAGGAATTAACTACTTTAACCTGTCAAATAGAAGCTTGTCTGAACTCCAGACCACTCCTTCCTCTCTCTTCCGATCCTAATGATATTGAAGTTCTCACTCCTGGCCATTTCCTTATCGGCACTGCCTTATCAAGTTTACCTCAGCCAGATCTAAGTAATGTGAAGCTTAGCTTGTTGTCCAGATGGGAGATTCTGCAGCAACAACTTCAGATATTCTGGTCCAGGTGGTCCAATGAGTATCTACACCACCTGCAGCAGAGGGCTAAATGGTCCAGTTCTTCCCCAAGTGTGAAGCCTGGGACGCTTGTCATTGTGAAGGAAGACAACCTACCTCCTCTGCACTGGAAGATTGCAGTGATCGATCAAGTTCATCCTGGAGATGACGGACTGGTTCGTGTGGCAACCATACGCACTACCAAGGGATTGTTCAAACGACCTATTGTGAAATTGTGTCCTCTGCCTGAAGCAAGTGCAGTGTAATTAATGTACCATAGCACTTCAGTTTTGTTTCTTTGTTTCAGTGTAACATTGTATTGTATATAGACTTCTTTCAAACAGACATGTTGGACTATAGTGCAGTGATTGATTCGATGCAATTCGTTTGTTATGTTATTTGTAGTGTTAAGAAAGTAAGTATTTCTTGGCGGCCGGTATGTTGAGTACAGCCGTCTCGATCACTCGACAGCCATTTCGATTGCTCGCTCTGCAGCGCTCGACGGGAGACGAGAGAACCTTTGCGTGCTTGGCGGCCAGTGTTTGTTGTTGTATGTGTGTGTACAGTCCGTATGGCAGTAAATGTTCTAGTACAAGACATGTCTTAATCTTATTTACAGTCCACTTATTGGTGCTCTCCTGTTTTTCTGGGGACCCTAATGCACAACTTTATTCAATACCCTTTGTTAGATGATATGCCATTTCCATTTTCTGATGCGCGATTCGAAAGCAGCCTTCTCGGATGTGTTGGGTTCTATCCACTCGCCTAGATATTTGAATGATTGAGTTTGCTTAATGCGTCCCTCTCCTATGTCTAGCTCCTTGGGTGCTTGTTTAATGTTAGTAATAAACAAGGTTTTCTCAAAGGAGATCTTAAGGCCTGCTTCTGCAGCTTGAGTGCTGAGTTGCTTGATCTGCACTGCTGCCGTGCCAAGGGAATCTGAAAAAATTGCAAGGTCATCTGCGAAGGATAGGCAATCAAACGTCAGGATCAGATTTTTGTAGCCCAATCTGACTCCATTTAAGAACCCATTCTTGTTCAATTCTTTGCGCCATTCTCGGATGACCTTCTCAAGTGCGCAGTTGAAAAGCAGAGGTGATAATCCGTCTCCCTGCCTTACCCCGGTTCTGATTTCAAAAGCTTCTGAAATTTCTCCCCTAAATTTCACTCTGGAGGTGGTGTTAGTCAAGGTCTTCTCAATGATTTTTCTTGTTTTATTGTCCAATCCCAGTTCCTTCAGGATTTGAAATAGGGAGAATCGATCAATGGAGTCGTATGCCTTCTTGAAATCAACGAAGGTCACCACAAAATCTTTAGATCTAAGCTTTAGATATGAAACAATAGACTTTAGGATTCATGATCTGTTCAGCACATGATCGTCCTTTCCTGAACCCTCCTTGATATTCTCCCAATTGGGAATCTAGTTGTTGTTCTGCCCTATTTTGAAGGACTTTTGAGAGGATCTTGTATGTTATTGTAAGGAGAGAGATTCCACGGTAGTTGTTCACATCCATTCGGTCACCCTTCTTATGAAGAGGGTGAAGTAGAGCTGAGGTCCAGTTGCTAGGGAGTTCCTCCGTTTCCCAAATCTCATGAATAATCTCAGTTAACTTATCGACAGCCTTGTCGCCAGCATGCTTCCATAATTCAGCAACTATGGAGTCCTCACCTGGTGCTTTGTTGTTTTTGAGTGACTGGATGATCTGATTAATTTCTTCTTTTGTGGGTGGGGTGGAATCTGGGTGTACGTACGGATTGTCTTCGAACTGAAATGTTGATTCTGGAGCCTCGCAGTTGAGGAGAGACTCGAAGTAATTTGCCAATATTTGGCAGTTTTCCTTGTCATTATAAGCAACTTTTCCATTTAGGTCCCTGAAGTGTAGGCTAGGTGAAGCATATTTACTGAGATTCTGTTTAAAAGTTCTATAGAAATCCCGGGTGTTATTCTTCTTGAAGTCTAGCTCAATTTGTGCCAGCTTGTTCTGATTATATTTAATGATTTGGCTTATTTAAAATACACTTTATTCTGTGCTCATTAAAAAAAAAAAAAAAGAGAGAATGTATGAATTCCTTTAAATATCTGGGGAGTACAGTATCTGGAAGTGCCAAGAAGGAAGTGTTGAACAGGGTTCAAAAAGGTTCCAATGTCTTTCATCAAGTACGGAACATAGTACAGTGGAATCTCGTTAGCACGTTCTTGGTTACGACGTTTTCCCGTTTAGCGCGATGATTTTCTAAGTCCCAGTCCCAATTCTACAAAATACATGTTGATACATCCCCTTAATACGTTCTCTATTCCCGCTTACAACGATCAAATTGCCGTTGTACTCTTTGTAAGCGAACCTGATTTTATTCTTCTTTCATTATAAAATTCGGCTTCTGGAAAACACGACGCGATATTGTCTCATATTCTCTGATAGTTATTGACAGTGTAGATGATTTCATTGTGTTTGACGGCGTAGAAGCGGCTATAGTTATGACGCAACACAGGTGACGTGTCTCTCTCCCGCTGCCCTTTCTCAAGTCCCTATCCTACTAAATTCATGTCGATATATCCCCTTAATACGTTCTCTATTCCCGCTTACAACGATCAAATTTCCGTTGAACTATTTGTTAGTGAACAGTATTTTATTCTTATTTCATTAAAAAATTCGGCTTCTGGGAAACACGACGCGATATTGCCGCATATTCTCTGAGAGTTAGACAGTGTAGATGATTTTATTGTGTTTGACGGCGTAGAAGTGGCTATAGCTATGACGCAACACAGGTGACGTGTTGTGACTGTTCCGGTCACAATGTTCCCAAACCCTTATTTGGTTGACTGCAAGAGAAGTCAGGTTAGGGTAATTTGTTCATATCATTCCTTTTCTTGCTCATCATCATCATTTAGGTTATAGGATTTCATTTTATTTAGTGTATATATCTTGTGTATTTCGGGGACTCAGTCAGGAATATTTCATTTAATTTGTATGGGAGATGTCAGCATACAAGACAGCGTATTGTGTTAGGCAAGCTACAAGATGTTGCAACAGCAGGAAACTCTAGGCCAAATTTAGATTGGGCCGAGAATAACTTCCCTTGTCTTGAATAAAGCTTTGTATAAATTGTGTAAGATTCTGACGTCAGAGAAGAGTTTCGCGCCATGAGTTGTAAGAGAAATACATGGGTTCGAGATTATTGGTGTATTTTGTATGGGTTGGAGGGTATCATGACCCTGGCGGAGGAAGACGAAAACATGTGTTTACAAGATGAGAGGTGGGTTTTTTCGTGTGGAGCGAGGCTTCACTTCTATTGTAGCGTCTGGTTGGAAAGGTCGCGTTCACGTAATTTGGCGTAGGCCTATTTGGAGAAACAGTTTTGCTGAAAGCATGGCTTTCGAAAGTACTCGAAACGGCTACAAATCACAACGATGTTATCTCTGTTAGCACAATTCAAGTTGGGTACGGAAGCACATTCATTTCTCTCGCAGAGATGTGGCTATGTAAACCAGTCAACATCTCTAACCTCAAACCACGTGTGGAAAATCTTAGAAATGCTGGGGAGAACTGATCTATCGAGCATGTCTCGTAGATTATCTGCTAGATCGTCGATGAGTGAGTAACAAACATCTTTATATTCCAACATTCATTTTGGGTCACATGTTTTCGTCATTGCCGAGGAGAATTAAAGATAGGAAACCATAGTCTGTTCGACGAGAGTCCCCGCCATATGTTTAAAGTTGATATTAATACATATATTTTGAAGGTTATAATTAGTTTTCTTTATAGGGAATTACACCTAATAGTTGAACGCCCAAATGATACCAGTTAGGTTGACCAAATGTGTGTCCAACACTCCACGACCCTGCCATTTCAATTGTGTGGTATATGATGAAGTACTTCCGATCAAAAATAGGAGGATGATTTTGGGGAAGTTTTAAATCAGTCGCCCAAGGAGGGCTAGTAATAAGTGACAACATAGCACCTCAACGTGGGGCAAGAGTAGGGAAACCTAGCAGGTATCATTAGGGCACATATGCACACAGCCGATAGACACCTTAGGAGTATTAGGATTCACAGTAATTTGTTTTGTTTTAAGGGGTATGTCCACATCAGACAATTTAGAATTAAGGTCAAGGGTTGTGTGTAAATCAAACAGTAAAATGTCAGGTAATCAGGAAACTGGGGGAAGTGGCAGTGAGGAAGATGTGGAAAAGACAGTGGGAACATATGTTACCATTGTTACCACTGAGTCGCAGCTGATCGCTGAAGATAGTAACTTAAATGTAAATGGGGGGGTTATGAACGATAGTTTGATCCAAATGCTACTGAGTGAAATAAAAGGAGAGATTAAGAAGCAAGGAGAGTCTATGAGTAAGGAAATTAAGGAGCAGGTAGGCTCTGTAAATGAGAAGGTAGAGTCAGTGACCAAACAGATAGTAGAAGTGAAGGAATTTGTAAGTAAGGAAATTCAGGAGAGCAACAGGGCCACGAACACAAGGATAGAGTGTCTTAGCAAAGAAATACAGGACCATAAGTCTGTTCTTAATAGTAGAATGGAGAGTATGAACCGGGAATTAAGTGGGAAAATTAGCAAGCAGGGAGAGGAAATCAGGGCAGAAATGCAGGGGAATCAGGCTGGGATCACAAGTAGGCTAGAAGGAATGGAAGGCCATCAGAACCAGCAAGATGTGGAAATAACGAAAATTAAGTCAGAGATAGCTAGTTCAAGGGCAGAAGTACAGAATGTAACGGGAAAGTGTGATGAGATATGCAACACTGTAAGTGGGAATAAGAGGGAATATTTAGATAGAGTAGGTGCCGTTGAAAATAAGTTGGGAGAGATTGAGGGTCTGAGAGGGAAGCAGGTGGCATTGACCGAGAAAAACGAAAAGCTGCAGGAAGAGCTGATAAAGGTCAGGAGAGAGTTGAAAGAGCGACCGATGAGTCAAAGGGTTGTGATGCCATCTAGTTTGCTACTCAGGGACCCTGGTCTGCCACAATTTAACTCAAGGCAGTTCAATCCTATGGAGTTTTTAAAAACCATAGAGAAGAAATTCAGCAAGGATCTAGACGACGGGGTTGTCGAATGGGAAACAGTGTTGGAGATCTTGTCTAACTCATTTCAAGGGGATGTGAAAGCATGGTTCCAAATATACAGGCCTAACATGAATAGTTTAAGGGAATTCAGGGATAAATTCAAAGCTAAGTTCTGGGGGGAGGGGGTACAGTCCAGGGAAAGGGAAAAATTAACTTTTGGGAAATATAAGGAGAGAGAAGGGGTATCCCTGACAGAATATTTTTTGGCACATGTACTTATTTGGAAGAATTTGGATGGGCTGACCTCTGACAGTGATGTGGTTAGGGTCATGTTGAAGCACTTCCCACCTAGAATTCAGGAGGCAGCTTGTATGCAGAAGGTTAGGACGGTAGAAGAGTTGGAAGAGCTTCTTACGAGCTTTGACGTTTTAGGCAAGCAGCACATGGAGAGGCCAGAGGTCAAACAGGAATTTAGGGGCAATAGGGGGAATAATCAGGAGTTTAATAGGGGTAGATTTAATCAGGAGCAAAGAGATTATCAGCAGAGGCAGGAAAACTATCAGAGAGGTGGGGGGCGTCAGGATAATTCACAGCGACAGGAAGGTAACTATCAGAGAGGTGGGGGGCGTCAGGAAGGTGGTAACGAAAGAGTACAGGTGAACCAGAGGAGACAAGAACAAGGTGGTCAAGGAGCTTTAAACTCCGAACGGGCTGTGCAGGGAGGTCAGTCAGGCAGTCCGTAAGAAATGAAGTCAAGCAATGTGTTATTGTGGGTGAGGAGGATTTTATACCTATGAGTCGGGAGGATCTGCTAGCTGACCAGCAGGAGTTCTCGTGTATCGGGGAGAAGGAGGCTTTTATGTCAACTGTTGAGTTGAGCATACTAGGTAAGAGAGTGCAGGCATTGGTGGATTCGGGGAGTGAGAGAAGTGTCATCAGTAAGGGATTTTATGATACTTTAATCAAGGACGGTGGTAAGTTGGAAGAAATTCCAGTTAAGTCGACATATGTGGTAACTGCTGTTGGTAATAAATCCCAAAGAGTGGGAAAGCAGGTATTGTTGCCCATGAGGTTTGGTAATGAAGTTGACCACAAGACTTGCTTGGTAATTCCTAACCTAATTTATGAAATGATTTTGGGGATAGACTGGCTTAACGAGCATAGTGCTGTTATTGATTTTGACCGGGGTGTCATCAACTTTGTGAGGGGGAATATAAGCCAGGAGATGAGAATGAAATGCAAGAGTGTAGATAAGACAGTAAAGGCATGTGTTACTGAGGTCACTGTAGGGAATATGGCAGAAGGTAAGGCTGACGATGAGGAGGAAGTTGTGGATTTATGTCACATTGCTGTGGAGGGTGATAAGTGTGATCAACTCCAGCAGGCTGTGGATAAGAGTGGTTTAAGTGTCGAGGAGAGGGATAAGTTGTTAGAGGTTTTAGAGCTAAACCAAGAAGTTTTCAGTGACAAGCCAGGGCTAACACATGTCTATACGCATCAGTTCGAAATTGTAGATCATTCTCCATTTTCAGGACCCAAGTACCCGATACCTCACAAATTTGCTAATGCTGTGGAGAAAGAAATAGGCATTATGCTGAATCAGGGTATTATTGAGCCTTCAACTAGTGCATATCTGAATCCCTTAGTTGTGGTTGGGAAGAGTGATGGCTCGGTCAGGTTGTGTATTGATGCTAGGCAGCTCAATTGTAGGATATCTGGGGACCAACAGAGGTCAGAATGTGTTGAGGAACTGGTTCAGAAATTCAATGGTAAGCAATGGTTTTCCACTATGGATCTGAGTGCATCATTTTGGCAGGTACCGTTGAGAGAACAGGACAGGAGGTTGACTGCGTTTAGCTTTAAGAGTGGTTTGTACCAATTCAGGGTCGTTCCTTTCGGAACAAAGACCAGCAGTTCAGCGTTGATTAGGGCCTTAAATCTAGTGTTAGGGAGGGACACACACGAGTTTGTGACAATGTACATAGATGATTTAATTGTTGCATCTTACACATTAAAGGAACACCTGGATCACTTAGACATTGCTTTGAGGAAATTAAGGGACGGGGGATTTACAATTAAACTTAAGAAGTCTCTGTTTTGCACAACATCAATCACATTTTTAGGGCATACCATCACAACACAAGGGGTGTCTCCCGAACAGTCACGATTAGACAAGATTCACAACACTGCTACACCACGTAACGCCAAACAATTGAGGTCAATATTAGGGGTTTTCAATTATTTTCGTCGATTCGTAGTTAAATATTCCTGTCTTGTAGAACCGTTTAGGGAATTGCTGAAGCAGGGTACTAAGTGGGTATGGACCCAGGTGCACGATGAGGCTTTTAAGGAGTTGAAGAGAGGCTTTGTAGAGACTGTCATGCTTAGGTATCCTCGTCTGGATTGTCCCTACATTTTGATGACTGATGCGAGCATGCAAGGCATCTCAGGCATTTTGTGTCAGGAGGATAGTGAGGGCAATCTAGGGATTGTCTCATTAGCAAGCAGAGGGCTAAGCATGGCAGAGAAGAGATATACAATTACTGAAATAGAGATGTTAGCAATCGTATACTCTCTAGGGAAGTTTAGGAGTTATGTGTTGGGCAGTAAGTTGCAGATACTGACTGACCATCATGCATTACTTTTTATTGGATCCTGCAAGCTCACTTCGAACAGGATGTCAAGGTGGATATTGGCTATAAGCGAATATAACTTTGAGGTAAGGCATATTAAGGGTACTGAGAACATTGTGGCTGACTTCATGAGTAGAAACATTGGGGGTGATGAGGGTCATCAGGTACTGGAGGTACAGGAAGGTGTTGTAATCTGCGTAACCAAGGTAAGCGAGTGTGATGATGAGATACGCTGCTTAAGGAATCTGCTTGTAGAGCAGGAGAAGGATGAGGTCTTAGGTGATATCTTGACTCAGTTGAGAGGTATGGATGTGGATAGTAGAATTAAGGTTGGAAAGTATTGGTACAAGTTGGAGTGTGGTTTCTTGGCTAGGCTGTGCCATGAAGGTGCCTGGAGAGTGTGTGTGCCAAGCTCATTGCAGGTAACGATGATTTGGTATCATCACAAGGCTTTAGGGCATTTTGGATCAAGCAAGGTTCTTTTCGCTGTTCAGCAGCATTTCATTTGGAAGAACATGGGAAGGCAGATTAGGAAAGTTCTGGCAAGTTGTGACTCGTGTCAACGGTGTAAATGCCCAACGAGGTTTCTTGAGGGACCTCGGCAAATGGTGATCACAGAAAAACCAAGGGATTTACTCTGTGTCGATCTGTATGGTCCATTGGTTAAAGCTCAGTTTGGATATCAGTATATCTTCGTGGTTGTTGACGCATTCAGTAAACTCGTCAAACTGTATCCCCTGAGAAAAGCGACCGGGAAGGGTTGTGTCCTACAGATCACTGATAAGTATGTACCTGAGTTTGGGGTGCCTCTCAGGATACTATCAGACCACGGTAGTCAATTCACCTCAAAGATCTGGAAAACCAAGTTGAGTGAATTGGGTATCAAGCACATATTCTCATCTATTCGATATCCTCAAGGGAATTTGTCTGAACGAGTTATGAGAGAATTAGGGAGAGTATTTCGCACCTATGTGAGCAATCGCCACAATGCGTGGTTCTCCAAGTTAGGAGATATTGAACGATGGTTCAATAGTACGTTCCATGACAGTGTAAAATGCACTCCCTATGAAATTCAGTATGGTAGGAAGCCTACCAATGAGCTTGCTAGAATGCTAGGTTTGGTCACGGGAGAGGAGATTGGGAAGGATGTTTGTATCCAGCTGGCTAGGGACAACTTAATCAAGGCAGGGAATAAGCGTAGGCGCCAGCAGAAGCGGGTAAAGTTTGATTCTTTTGAAGTAGGCGATCAGGTGCTTCTGAGGGTTCCATATCCGTCTTCAGCTGTAGATAAGGAGATAGGGAAGTTTTTCATCTATTTCAGGGGCCTTTTAAGGTGGTTAAACGTATTGGTGAGTGTGCCTATAGTTTAACGGACCAGGATGGTAAGTCTGTCAGTACACATAATATTAGGAATCTCCGTAGATATCACTCTGTAAAATAATATGGCATGGACTCTTAGAGAATTAGTCAACATAACGTGATGGCATGACAAAACTCAAGAGATGTGACGAAGAATGCTAACTAGCAAAGTGGCATCGAGTGTTAGATGGATAGATGGTATGATAAGGCCTGTGCAGGCAAATACCATGGCTTGTGAAGCGATAGGGTCTCATGATGAGACGAAGAAAATGAAGTGATAGACCTAAGACACGTGAGAGAAATCAGTGAGGCTAGGAAATGGACACAATAAGACATTCGAGAGAGTGAGAATGTGTGAGAATTTGACAAGTGTGTGTGTATATATGTCTTCCAGGGTTTATTTATGTAATAGTGTGTTCTTTGTGGTTTCAGTGTGTTTGTTTGAGTGTTTGTGATCCACACTTGTTTCACCCGTGTGAATCACATGGGGGCGTATTGTGACTGTTCCGGTCACAATGTTCCCAAACCCTTATTTGGTTGACTGCAAGAGAAGTCAGGTTAGGGTAATTTGTTCATATCATTCCTTTTCTTGCTCATCATCATCATTTAGGTTATAGGATTTCATTTTATTTAGTGTATATATCTTGTGTATTTCGGGGACTCAGTCAGGAATATTTCATTTAATTTGTATGGGAGATGTCAGCATACAAGACAGCGTATTGTGTTAGGCAAGCTACAAGATGTTGCAACAGCAGGAAACTCTAGGCCAAATTTAGATTGGGCCGAGAATAACTTCCCTTGTCTTGAATAAAGCTTTGTATAAATTGTGTAAGATTCTGACGTCAGAGAAGAGTTTCGCGCCATGAGTTGTAAGAGAAATACATGGGTTCGAGATTATTGGTGTATTTTGTATGGGTTGGAGGGTATCATGACCCTGGCGGAGGAAGACGAAAACATGTGTTTACAAGATGAGAGGTGGGTTTTTTCGTGTGGAGCGAGGCTTCACTTCTATTGTAGCGTCTGGTTGGAAAGGTCGCGTTCACGTAATTTGGCGTAGGCCTATTTGGAGAAACAGTTTTGCTGAAAGCATGGCTTTCGAAAGTACTCGAAACGGCTACAAATCACAACGATGTTATCTCTGTTAGCACAATTCAAGTTGGGTACGGAAGCACATTCATTTCTCTCGCAGAGATGTGGCTATGTAAACCAGTCAACATCTCTAACCTCAAACCACGTGTGGAAAATCTTAGAAATGCTGGGGAGAACTGATCTATCGAGCATGTCTCGTAGATTATCTGCTAGATCGTCGATGAGTGAGTAACAAACATCTTTATATTCCAACATTCATTTTGGGTCACATGTTTTCGTCATTGCCGAGGAGAATTAAAGATAGGAAACCATAGTCTGTTCGACGAGAGTCCCCGCCATATGTTTAAAGTTGATATTAATACATATATTTTGAAGGTTATAATTAGTTTTCTTTATAGGGAATTACACCTAATAGTTGAACGCCCAAATGATACCAGTTAGGTTGACCAAATGTGTGTCCAACACTCCACGACCCTGCCATTTCAATTGTGTGGTATATGATGAAGTACTTCCGATCAAAAATAGGAGGATGATTTTGGGGAAGTTTTAAATCAGTCGCCCAAGGAGGGCTAGTAATAAGTGACAGTGTCTCTCTCCCGCTGCCCTCCACCCCTTTCCCTTTGTTTATTTCTCACGTAGGCGCTTTATTGTCTTCGTATTCCGCACTATTGTCTTCTAGTTCTTAGTGTTCACGTCCAGTTATGACCTTTTTTATTGCGCGTTTCATAATGGATAAGAAGAAAGTACGGCAGATAATTAATGATAAGAAGATGAAATACATTCGAGACGTGGAATGCAATCCTCACATGAAGCGTGTGGATATAGCGCGAAAGTGGAACATTCCTCCGTCTACACTGAACACGATTCTCGGCAAAAGGAAGGAAATCGAACGTGCATTTGAAGAAGGAATGAGCGGCAAAAGGAAACGTGTGCGAGAGGGACAGTTTCCTCAACTAGAAAGCGCTTTATTGAAGTGGTTCAAGCAAGCCCTTGCTTCAAACACATGCGTGCGCGGTCGCTGGTAACTGAGCCGTCACTGGCGGAGCGAGAATGTCCTTGCTAAGCGGAAATAAAGACCCTGTATTATACTGTAGTGTAGAGGTACAGTAATTCATTTTTATGTTATTTATTCCGTGTAAGTTACTGATAACCTATGTTTATGTCGTGACTGTAGTAGTGCATACAATCACTTACTAAGGTCGGCGATTGAACGTCCATATATACGCCGCGTTCTTTCTTATACGTTGTAAATGCAGTATGGCGTTTTTCGGTAGTACGTTTTCCCCGCATATGACGTCCAAATTTTTCAGCCCCTTGAAAACGTACTAACGAGATTCCACTGTATAGGACAAGCGAGTTCCTCTGAGGGCTAAACAGACCATGTTTAAACTAGGGGTCTTCGGTACTGAAAATTTGGGTTCGGTACGGTTCGGTTCGGTAAAAAAAAATGTACTTCGGTTCTCGGTACAAAATCGGTTTGGTACAGCTCGGCTGATTTTAACATGCTAAATTAGAGTAAACCATTAAGAAAAAAGTAACACATGAGTTCTAATGATTATACAGTAAACCAAATACTTGCCAAATAGCACAATTTTAATTTAAAATACAGAAAAAATGTACAGCTAATAATCTCATACAATGTTCCATTAACTTTCAAACTTGCCCTTTTAGTGTGGAGTAAGCCAATTGATGCATACATTAAATAGACATTAGGCTCACACTGGAACACTTAAGTCCATAATTTAATTTTATTAATCAGAAGAGTTATTGTGCTCTAGGGGCGTGGTGGCTCAGCGGTCTAGCTGTATGCCTCTCACCAAGGCGGTCCGGGTTCGATTCCCGGTCAATGCATGTGAGATTTTCGAAGTGAAATGCCATGTCCTGTGGTTCGGATTCCACGTAAAAAGGAGGTCCCGTGGCTCATGATCTCGAGATTAACGGTCACGTTAAACTACAAGCTTCTTTTTTATTGTGCTCTAGTAGTAAAACTTCACTTATACGATATCCAGGGGACCAAAGGAAAAAAAACCGCATAAATGTGAAAAACGCGTAAATGAAAGTCGGTAAATAAAAACTGAAAAATGTATGTGACAATATGGGTTATACAGGGACTTTGTTTTAAAAGCGACGGGGACCCTCGCTCGTGCCGCGAGCCGGTTCTCGCCAAGCACTTTGCCGTAATGCGCTTCTTGACGCCACGGCTTTAACAGTCCATATTCTTTGGACTAAGGTATATTACAGCTGAAATAGTCAATTGGTGCTGAGGAACTTCAGAACGTAAATGACAACTTCATGAAGAGGTGCCAGCGATGTGTAGCAATGAATGGCGAACATTTTCAGCACCAGCTGTGCACTATAGGCTATAGTCTACTCAATGACTGTGCCGCGCAAGCTACGCATTACGGCGGCAAGTGCCTGGCGGGAGACAGGCTAGCACCGCGGGCGAGCGAGGGTTCCCGTTAAGAAGTGAAAAACAAGAAATAATAATACGATTGTTTAACTATAATCGGCAATATTTAACAAAACAACTACAAGAGAAATGCACCCAGATATAACAAAACAAAGAAAATTGAGTCACTTTACGAAGTAGTTTGTTATTTTGGCTTGTTTATTGTTGGCCGCGGCCACGGCGTGAACAGTATTTTCAAACTGATATAATTCGGCCATTATTTCCTCAAAAACGTTATGGTGCGTCACAAAATGTTTGATAGTCCATAGAGCATTGACAGCATCATTAAAATCCATTGTATTATGCTGCGGCTCTTCATCGTCATTAATAAAATACCGTAGTGTAGGCCTAAATTAATGGATTTTCATTTGTCTGAAGACGCAAGATTATTATAACACAGAATCTATCGCGTATTTTTAATGGTTTGACGAGAAGTCCTAAAAAAAAAACACGAATGAAAATTATAAAAGCGGAAATAATATTTTTTAAAATATATCTGCGATCGTAAAACACTTCCGCTCATCTTAACATAAGCTTCAGATGCTGTCTAACTGTGTTTTATGGCTGCTTCCTGTTATTTTGAAAGGCTAACACAATAATAGGGCTTGCTTATTACGCAAGCTGTTCTTCCTGGTTACGACACACTGGCAAGCGAGTGTCGCCGTGACCACCGGTGTCGCTCAAGGCCATCGTAACATAATATAACACGCGGTGCATCCTTCCGAAGGGAAGTACAGGCGGTAACAAAAGTTTGCATTCGAACATACGTACTTTCTCAGAACACGCAACGTATAAATGACGCTTTATATTGCAAGGGACTCAAAATATGATCGTATAAGCGTGAAAAACGAATAAATGTAAAACGTATATCGGAGATAAATTAACATTTTGCCGGGACCAGGAAAAATCGTATAGAAAACGTATAAATATGAACCGTATACAAGAAGTTTTACTGTATTTAACTGTTGAAGTAAAACATTGTTGATAAAGGACAATACTTTGGATGTCTAAAAAAAAGGTTTCCTTTAAATTACAGTATTTGTGTCTCTTGTACCGAACCGAACTTTTTACCGAGTTTTTTATCGTCTCGAACCGAGGTCGGTAATTTCCTTTGTACCGTACCGAAACCGAAAAATCGGTGCACCGTCGACCCCTAGTTTAAACCTTACCTCCTACCAATCATGACTTCTAGTCTGGATATTTGCGTCATTCATAGAAGTGAAGAAAGTCAACTTCAAGCTTGTGAAATTAAGTTCCTTAGATCTGCTGTGCAGAAAACAAGGAGAGACAGAATTAGGACGGTGCAAATCCGAAGTGACTTACAAATCGGTCTGACCATGGAAGAAGGATTAAGTGTTGCAAAGTTGAAATGGCTAGGACATGCCAAGCGAATGCAGCCATCCCAAACTCCAAGGGAGTATTTTGAGAGGATTGTTCCAGGAAGAAGACCGATTGGATGTCCAAGGAAAAGGTGGTTAGACCAGATCAAAGAAGACCTTAAGAAGAGAGGAGAAACATGGGATGTCCTAGAGAGAGAAGAAACATACCAAGACCGTAATAAATGGAGGCACATCGTTCTAAAACATCCTATCCGGCTCACTGGAAGGAATTCCTGATGATGATATAACAAATTAAAAACTAAATAAATTAATAAATAAATAGGCTTCCAGAAAACAGAATTGTACACCAACTGGTGATGAGAAATCTAGGAAAGAAAACTGGAGGAAAATGGATCCAAGAAATCCAACAAGACCTCAAAGCAGTTGGACTCAAGATAACAGATGCCAAGAAGAAAAATAAAATTCACACCAATCTTAAAACTCACAAATTTTCTGCAGAAATGACACATAGAAAGCCTATGGAGATTTCAGATGAGTTGAGAAAAACCCGATCTGAAAGAATGAAAAAGTAATGGAAAGAGTGCAAGAACCAAGCAGTACTACCTTCAAAGAAGAAGTGATTGCGGAACGACTCAAGTGGTCCAATGTGACCAATCAAGATTAATAATAATAATAATAAATAAATAAAATTATTATCTTGCACTGCTTGCAAATTATATAAAAAAAGATAAATTTCAACTACTGTAGAAGAACTTGAAAACTTAGAGAAAAAAAAGTTGGATTACAAATCTCACATGAGAAAACAGAAATAATGCCAACTCTCCAAGTTCCATCAACAAGCTATTCTAATAAACAATAACAGAAAAATTCAAATTGTAAATAAATTTAGATATTTTGGTGAAATTCTCACTTGGAACTCCAATAAAATAAATCGTCAATAGAAAGTAGAACATTTAAAGATACAACAAATTACTGGGCCAACATACAAGAAGAAATCTCTTTTGATAAATACTAAATTTCAACATTATTGTTCCGTCGTTAAAACTGAAGTGATTTATGCTTGTGAAACACTTTAAATTAAACACCAAATCAATGACAGATCAACTGCACAAAGTTGACAACAGGATAAACACAACAATCATTAATAAAAAACACCAGGTAGATGGACAATGGAGATTGTTGCCTAATGCAGTTGTCTATCGGGAAAGTGATTCAATAATAGACACCATGAGAAAAAAGAGAATTGCCTTTTTCTGTCATTTATCAAGATTGCATGACAATAGACTACTAAAATAAGTACAGTATTTAGTATTTATATTTATTTTAGAGATTGAAGACACTGTGAACAAAATAAATGGTTGTGCATAAACAGTATTTTAACGTGTCCAAAGACATAAACTTAACAAGAACTGAATGACTGATAATGCGAGGAGCATTACATGCTGTATTCATGGTTGTTGTTGAATTTTAATTAATGTGTTTTAAGCTCGTAGTTTTTAATATGTTGTGGCTTTGTAATTTGTGATGTGTATTTTGTGTTGTTTTATTAGGGGATTTCGAATGTGTCATACGATGTTTGTAGTACCAAAAGAGGGCTGAGGAAGGAGACAGTAGGGTCTCCGAAACATGTACCCATAGAGTAGTCTATAAGTAAAGTATTGATTCGGCGGAAAATTCAGGTTTTACTTACTGTAAACACGGTCAATACGGAACCTGAAATGACTGCTGTACCTAGTAAGCAGAAGGCTAGCCAGGCCAACAGGTTAAAATATAAGTATAAAGATCTCAAAATTAAACTGGCGAACATCGTCAAGGACATCGGTTTTCTCAAGAAATGCAGAAAACACAAAATATTTCCACAACATCTTGAAGGTTATCAAAGAAAAGGGCATTCTAACCCATATGAAAGACATACACAATTTTTGGTCAATAACCAAGTTCTTATTCGTGAAATAAAGTTCCTTTATATGAGGAAGAATAACATCAGAAATGCCTTATACCGCGCCCACCTAGAAGCAGCGAATTCTATAGACAAGAAAGAATGGGATAAATACCAAATCATCGCAGGTCAAATAACACACTCTTGCGTTATCAAAAAGGTCAACACCTTAAACAACAAAATCCAGAGGTTGTTTAACGCACAAAAAACGCCTTTCAACCAAAACACCCCAGAAGTAAGAAATAACCATATTTTCCAAAGCCCAGTTAAGAACATGACTAATATCACTCTCCACCAGAGCGATCTGGAAATCCTCCAAAAAGGTCCCAAACACAACTGGGAACAAAATCACAGTAAGAGTAATCTAACCATTTTAGTAGCCGAAACAGAAGCAGCAATTAGGAGACTTCCTGCTGAAGAGCAAAATGCTGCTAGATTTGAATCTAATAAGAAAATTAAGAAGATAATCAACTCAAATAAGAGAAATGCTGAAGTAAACCGTAACTTAAATAACAATTTCAAAAAACTCGTCACCAAAATCAATGATAATAATATAATTATTACCAAAGCAGATCAAGGCAATACCACAGTGCTAATGAGTAAAGACGATTACGTCAGCAAAACAATCGATTTTCTAAATTCAGACAGGTTCATAGAAATCAAAAAGGACCCAACTAATATCATTCAAAAACGGTTGAAAAAACTATTAAAGAACACCATTTTTGTCTTAGACGAGAGACACGCCGACAAGCTTGTAAGCATGAATCCCAGCATTCCCACTTTGAGATCTCTCCCGAAAATCCATAAACCAAATATCCCAGTCAGGCCAATCGTTAACTTCAGGAATAGTCCTACATACAAACTAGCGAAATTTGCTCAACAGTTTCTTAATAAACACTATAAGCTCAAGGCTAACAGCTCTTTCAGTAACACCATGCATTTTTGTGAAAGAACAATAGACTTTAAACTCAACAAAAACAATACCTTGCACTCAGTCGACATTAAAGATATGTACACAAACATCCCGGTTAATAAATCGATCAAGGTTATTCGTGATAGATTAAGTAGCAATAGTGAACTGTCCAAAGTCGAAATCGAAAAATTCATTTCGATTTTAACCTTTATCACAGACAACAACATTTTTACTTTTAATAAGAAAATCTATTAACAGTCTGAAGGCTTCGCAATGGGATCTCCGTTGTCAGGTATATTAGCTAACATTTACCTTGACCACATAGAACACGAGAAAATTATCAACCAAGTTAAAGGAATAGATTTCTGGGGAAAGTATGTTGACGACGTTTTCATTATTATCGATAACCAAGTACAGGCAATAGAGCAAATAATGACAGAGTTGAATAACATTGACAACAATATTAAATTTACATTAGATTCAGAGGTTAACAATAAAATAAATTATTTGGATTTGACCGTGACCAGAAAAGACAATCGTCTACATTACAAAGTATACAGGAAACCGTCGCAAACGAACACAGTCATAAGACAGGACTCTAATCATCCGGGCGGCCACAAAAACGCAACGTTCATAAGCCTCATTAGTAGAGCGTTAAAAATCCCATCCTCTGAACATGATCGGAAGCAGGAACTAGATATAGTACACCAAATAGCTCAAGTTAACGGTTATAGCCACAAATATGTCAATAGGTTAATCTATAAGTTAAGGAAGGAAGGAAGATTGTAGTTTTACGTGACCGTGAATCTTGTGATTATGAGCCACGGGACCTCCTTTTTACGTGGAATCCGAACCACAGGACATGGCATTTCACTTCGAAAATCTCACATGCATTGACCGGGAATCGAACCCGGACCGCCTTGGTGAGAGGCATACAGCTAGACCGCTGAGCCACCACGCCCCTAATCTATAAGTTAAAAAACAGACCCACAACTAAATTAATTAGAGAGAACTCAACAAAGAAAACGTTTGCCACATTCACCTACATAGATCGAAGTGTATATACAGTAACTAATATCCTTAAGAAGCATAAAATGAACATCGCCTTCAAAACCAATAATTCTAATTTCAATAAATTTTTCAACTCTAACAAAATTAACAGCAATGATAAGTATATGAAATCGGGCGTTTACGAACTTAGATGTAGTTCTTGCAGATCAAATTATACGGGACAAACAGGTAGGAGCATACGCACTCGTTATGCTGAACATGTTTCGGCCATTAAGCATAGGAAATTCTCAGCTATGGCAACACATATGGAGGAAACAGGACATAAGTTCACCGACATAAGCAATGACGTCACAATCTTGCATTATGCGTCTAAGGGCAGCTACATGAACATCTTGGAAAATATTCATATCAATACTTCCCAGAGATCTAATGAATGCAATAATATAAACGAAATCAATTTTGAAACCAACGAATTATTTGATACAATAGCAGATTACTTAAACAATAAACAACGCAAACCGCCCCCACAACCCCCGCCACAGTAGGTATTTTCTCATACGTTCCAATTCGTTCAAATTCTGCCAGTTACACACCCACTCCCCTCGCTGTGCAAACTCATTTCTTACCCCCTCCCCTCCCCGTCGCCCTTTCCCCGCCACCGCGTCAGGCGGATTCACTGCAAGCGAGCAGCTGTGTCATGTCTCAGGCGTTGTTCAGTTGAAGTTGACCTCTTTCAGGGTTGTGATATTGACAAGGTCACATACGTCCGGTAAGTCTTTGTGCCGTTTTAATTTTCCGTAAGAATGTCTTTTTCCATAAATATGGAAACACGTACTAACAAAGGCGTTTTCTGATGTTTTTGTTCTTCAGAATATTTGGAACTATTCAGCTTTCCATGATGAATAAGACGAGGTGTCAACTTGATAATGTTCCTCGTAAGTCTTTATTTTATTTTTGGTCCGGTTAGATGATAATTTTCAGATTCTTGGCATTCAATTTCTAAAACGTACTTCATTCATTTCAGGACCAAAACAATAGCAATGAATAATTTTTAATCGATGCCGCCGACAGTCAGCTACCATCATTTAAGAAGCCTTGAATTGACCGTCCTCAATTCTATACTAGCCATCTAATTGGACTGTTATTCATAAACCAGTCGCTTCACTACGGCATGTTGTTAAGTAATATAGAGAGGGAACACCATAATATTTGATGCTCTACCTCAAATAATAAGTGTCCTTCGACAATAGGCAAATTCTAGATGCTTTCAATTTAACATAGCCCTAAGTATGCAAGAATCTCCATAGATTGACTACATTTATTTTAGAGATTGAAGACACTGTGAACAAAATAAATGGTTGTGCATAAACAGTATTTTAACGTGTCCAAAGACATAAACTTAACAAGAACTGAATGACTGATAATGCGAGGAGCATTACATGCTGTATTCATGGTTGTTGTAGAATTTTAATTAATGTGTTTTAAGCTCGTAGTTTTTAATATGTTGTGGCTTTGTAATTTGTGATGTGTATTTTGTGTTGTTTTATTAGGGGATTTCGAATGTGTCATACGATGTTTGTAGTACCAAAAGAGGGCTGAGGAAGGAGACAGTAGGGTCTTCGAAACATGTACCCATAGAGTTGTCTATAAGTAAAGTATTGATTCGGCGGAAAATTCAGGTTTTACTTACTGTAAACACGGTCAATATGGAACCTGAAATGAGTGCTGTACCTTGTTTGAAGAAAGAAGTCTCTGTCTTTCATTCTGTGCGTACGGGCTATGGCTCACGCTATGCAACAGATGGCCGGCCCGCCACACGTGCGGTGCTGCCGCATTCACGTTAAGGACAAGACACTAGTGGCCGGCCGGCATAAGCAACGCCAGTTTACACTCTGTGGTGTATTTCGAAATAAAGAACGTGTTATAGGTAGCGATTTTGTATTCAGCCTGCATGTTCTACTGACCACGCCGATGCACCACTTTATGGTAGAATCTTCGGTATTTGCGAACTCACTGCGCGGGTGTTGTGTTGTATCATTGCTAATAAACTTGGTTTATTTTGATTAAATATTATCGGATAATCAAATCGAGGCATCGAAAAACGGAAGATATCCAACATTTCTATGGCATCAACAATGAAGTGGGTGAGCTGCTAGTAGACTGGGAGAAAGCAAGGGAACGCTGGCGGAGCTACTTCGAGAACATTTCGACTGAAGAATTTCCCCATCCACCAATCCCAACCACCTGTGCTGTTGGACCAATTAAGGAGATCGACATTGCCGAAGTTGAGGCTGCTCTGAAGGAGATGAAGCCTGGGAAAGCCACCGGCCCCGATGATCTTCCAGCAGAGTTATGGTGCTCTAAGGAGTGGGATGCTGCAGGATAACACAATTCTTCAATCGTATTACCAAAGAAGGTCGAATACCAACAGATTGGCAATGGAGTATCACAGTACCAATCTTCAAAAAGAAGGGAAGCCCTGCCGAATGTTCAAATTACCGCCCGATCAGACTTCTGTGCCACGCAATGAAAGTTTTCGAGCGTATCCTTGACAAAAGAATTCGTGCGATTGCCAAAATCACAAGGAACCAAGCAGGCTTTGTGAAAAACTGTGGCACATCAGATGCAATCTTCGCT
This sequence comes from Meconema thalassinum, assembly GCA_946902985.2. Taxonomy (NCBI): domain Eukaryota; kingdom Metazoa; phylum Arthropoda; class Insecta; order Orthoptera; family Tettigoniidae; genus Meconema; species Meconema thalassinum. Next base: position 126,352,520 of record OX336398.1, read on the forward strand.
GTACGGCAACTGGTTGAGAAATACTCCGAAAGAAATAAACCTTTGCATCTTACTTTCCTCGACCTTGAGAAGGCTTTTGATCGGGAGCCACATGACTTAATCTGGTTAGCGCTCCGTTAACACGGCATCCCAGAACACCTTCTTAAATGGGTGCAGCTGCTTTACGCAGACCCAAGGAGCTATGTCCTAGCTGCCGCGGGAGCGTCTAATGACTTCCGCATCACCGTAGGTGTCCACCAGGGCTCCGCCTTATCACCACTGCTGTTCATTCTTGTGATGGACACTGTAACGTCAGACCTGCACCAGCAGCTACCATGGACACTTCTCTATGCAGATGACGTCATGTTGGCTGCTGAGACGAAGCTTGATCTCCAATGTCAAACACAAGAGTGGTACAATCGACTTGTGCAATATGGTCCGCGCCTCAACAAGAAGAAGACAGAATACATGACATCCGATACACAAGAAGTGGGCACCATTACTGTTGGCGGAGAAGATTTACCACGTGTAGCGAAATTTAAGTATCTTAGTTCCACTATCTCTAATGATGGGCGACTTACTGACGAGATCAACACAAGGATACACGCAGCCTGGACGAAGTGGCGAATGACAACTGGCGTCACCTGTGACCGTAGGATGAATGACCATCTGAAATCTAAGATCTACCGGACTGTCATTCGTCCTGTCGCTCTCTACGGCACGGAGGGCTGGCCATCTACTAAGGAAGCAGAACGTCGCCTATGTGTCATGGAGACGAAGATGCTTAGATGGTCAGCAGGTTTCACTAGGCTAGATCATATTTCAAATGATGCCATCAGAAATCGGTTTGGTGTTGCTCCAATCGGGGAAAAAAATGCAGGAAAACCGTCTGAGATGGTTTGGAAATGTGCTGCGCGCAGAGGGCGACACAATGACAAAAGCAGCTTACACACTGGATGTGGCTGGAAAGAGGCCCAGAGGGCGACCAAGGCAACGGTGGGCCGATACACTGCACAATGATCTAAAGGCTGTCAATCTTCATCCAGACATGGCCCATGACCGAGGGAAATGGAGACTACGATCCCACATAGCGGACCCTGCCACAAGGTGGGACAAACGCTAAAGAAAAAGAAGAAGATTTTGATTAAATATATGATGCAATATAGCATCAAAATAAAATAGCTTATTTTTACTCGCTCCCATTTCCAAAATAATGGATTTTTGTGAAGTTCGCATCTATAGTACCCCCCGAATTTTGGAACTAAAAGTTTAGGAAAAAAAGTGGGTCCTATAGCCAAGTAAATACGGTAATTAACTTCTTTTGGAGAAATAAAACAAGCAGCTTTGGTAGCATGCTGAGCTTCTATGCCCAAGATAGCGGGTTAAAACCCAGCCGAAGCCGTCGGATTTTTTAAGAGCGTTAAAAATCCCTCAGTATGCCTTCCTTCTGAGGGGAAGTAAAGCCGGTGGTCCCATGTCATAGATTTAAGGCATGTTAAAGAATCTTCCACTAATTACACCTGTGTGAAGCTAAATTGGATAGGTTAAGAATGTAATCAACACTCTTAGGTTTCTACGTTCGTTGCCAAGAGCCGACTGCGGTAGCGTCTAGTAGCTAAGTTCTGAACTTGGCCTAGTAGTCGTTGACGGTGACGCTTGGTGGCAAAAGTAGGAACTATTTGAAAAATTCTAAGTTGCAGTCTGTACTTAAATTTAAAAAAAAAAAAAACAGATAACACACACTAATACAGTCATCACAATTAACACCGGTTATCAGACAGATTCTACACACACCCAAAATACACGGGGTTACATGACCGCGTTGTCGCAGCCCCTAAACTTAAGAACCAACCGAGAAATAAAACAACAAAATAATTGGTTCAAAGAAGTTCAAATTGATTTAGAAGAGTTGAATATTACAATGAAACAAATTGAAAATAGAAAAGAAAAAGGGATTCTGAAGAACAAACATATGAGGCTTACAATAAATATTAAACAACGAAAACAATATGTCATATCTGATGAGGAAAGGGCAGCCAGAATAAAGACGAAGCTGAATTATCTGTCAATCCGTAGAGGACTTGTATTGGGTTTGATTGAAGTTCTCCAATGTGGGCATAAATTACAGTATTTATACTGTATTTCCTCGTCGCATATTTTTTGCCTAAAATTTGTGGAAAAAAGCAGGGTGCGACGATTATGCGAAGAATATTTAAGTTCAAAGAAGAAACCGGCAATTTTTGAATATATAGTGTGTCATTATTTGCTTATTATGCAATCCTGTGTATTTCACTTTCATTAAGATCACTGCACAATTCTTGTATTTCCACGCACGGGTCTCTGTTGTGATGTTTCCACGGAAGTGGCTGATGCTAGACTGGCGCGAGGTGTCCCTTGCGTAAGATTCCGCCAATAGCAGTCGGGCCTGTCTTAACGTCGGCGAACTGGGGCTAGCAGCGCTTCGTACGGCGGCTTATTGATTCTCGTTATTCCGAGGCCAACTAACGGAAGCAATAGGTCCATACAAGTTTCACTAACCTGGAGTGGCGGAGAGCGCGATCGCTGTTTAGCGTGCCGACCGTTCGTGCAGAGGAGTCATACATAGCCTGCAGTCAGAGAGACAGACTCGTTTCTTCCGACAAGGTCAAGCCAGGTTATAAGCTCGCGGCAATGTGTGCAACTGGCGCACGAACATGCTATGCGACGATTATACGATGAAATTTTATAAACCTACCTTTTAGCTTTTGAAAAGTGGGGTGCGACGATTATGCGAGGAAATGAAAATCCACAGCCTGCTTCCAGTCGACCGACCGGGTCAGAGAATGGAATGAATGAAGCCCCCATCTAGCGGCGAGGATATGAACTGTGCCGGCTGCCGAAGCCTGTCGCACTCCCCTGGGGCAATGATTAAATGAATAACAGATGAAATGAAATGATAGTGGAGAGTGCTGCTGGAATGAAATTTGTGACAGGGAAAACCGGAGTACCCGGAGAAATACCTGTCTGCCTCCGCTTTGTCAAGAACAAATCTCACGTGGAGTAACCGGGATTTGAACCACGGACAGAGCGGTGAGAGGCCGGCGTGCTGCCGCCTAAGCCACGGAGGCTCTTATGCGAGGAAACACGGTAATAAACAAGCCATGAGATCTAATTCTGTTCTTGTAAGTTCTACTTACCTTCAATTGTGTGTTCTGTGGGATTCCCAAGGTTGACAGGCAGAGTGTAATTGGAAGCCATCAGATACACGAGCCCATCGACAAGATCCGAAACATACTGGAATGATCGCGTTTGTTTTCCATGGCCATACACCTAGAAAGACAAGGTAGAATACACCCATTTACCATATTTTTTTGAAATTTTCCTATTTGCAATTGCAATTTGTAATTTTTCAATTACATTTCCATGGACCCTTGAATTTCACGAATGGATTTTAAAGATTCTTTTTAGAGAATTTGTTTATTTTAGGAGCTACATTATTCCGGTCATATAGCCCTGTGACTTTTTGGGTGTGCATGTAATTTGTGTGATAACCTGTATTATTTTAATGACTGTACTAGTGTGTGTATTTGTAAATTGGGGATAGGATTGGGAAGGAGGTGGCCGTGGCCTTAAGTTAGGAAACAACCCAGCATTTACCTGGAGTAGAAATGAAGAAACCACAGAAAACCACTTCAAGGATGGCTGAGGTGGGAATCAAACCCTCCTCTTCTCAGTTTTGCCTCACGAGGCTGAGTGTATCCCATTCCAACCCTCACACCAGAAGTATAATATCTTGACAAGGCCGGGAATTGAAACCAGACCTCTGAGATGACAGCCAAAAACGCTAGCCATTATACTAGCAATGTCAGAAGAGTAGTTGTTTGAATATTGAAAGTCTAAGAAAATGCTTTTAAGTGCACTAAATTCATCAAAATTTTAAATGATTTTCAGTCTGTCAACATGATTGTGCTGAATTGTAATGGATGACATTCCCTCAACCTGAAAAAAAAATTACATGAATTTATTTATCTCATGTACGGTAATTTTATTTTCAGGCTGAAGAAACAACACCCATTACAATTCAGAATTAAGTTGTCATTGTTGAAGCAAGATGAACGAATTAGGATCGCCAAATTTACTAGCCTCAACTGAAATCAAGAAACTTGCACTTCCAGGACGAAGAGATTAGGTCTGACCACCATATATGGTACATGCAACGGATAAAAACTCATTTGTTGCGTATGAAGGAATACTGGGCTAAATAAAGCCTAATCAATGTTGATTCTGTGGGGCCCTAAGAGACCCATTCAGACGAAGAAGACTATAATGTCTTTGGTCTTCGTTTTAACTTTGCCACTTAATGAAAATATCAAGTCGAAGAAGGGCCTCGTTTTGGCCTGAAACATGGCCTTGTAAGAAGAATGAGGAAAATAAAAAAAATGTATTGACTAGGTGGACAATTCAATGAATTTTAAACAACGCTGACTCATAATTAGGTACAAGTTGTTCGGGCTTGTAGGTCATAGTCCAGGCGGGATATCTACCGACGTTTCACCGGAAACTGTGTTCGACATTATCAAGGGTTCCTTCCGCTCCTTTTGTTAGTCAGCAGTAGAATGAGGACCATCTCCACTGCTTGCAGTATACAGGGTCTTTCATATAAAGTAAGAACGGCAAGCGGCAGTTTTGTTATTAGCTGCTGCGGTGGCCTTGGCCGAGCTTGTGGCGTGCTATGGCCCCCTGCTTTAAGCGTGTGTACAATCCTGTATGAAATATTACCTTATAAAAGATGCTGGAAGTGTCGTCCTTCCTGTGTTATACCGGCATTGTATCTAGTAACCACATTCTGGCTGACGCGAGTGAGTTCTGCCACTGTAATGTTTCTGATTTTAAATGTTATGCGTTTTATTGAGCACTGAGCCAGTAGTGTCAAACTTATTTACAATAACGTGAATATGTGCTAGTGAAGGTGGCACTTCATCAGGAAATTGCTGAACAAATGCATCACGTACCCGCCGAGCCGACTCGTACTTAAAATTAGTTTTACATACAAAAATACGATGTTGTAATGATGACTGTCTCATGGTAACATCTGAGGTTCAGACTGGCGACTAAACACCTGCACGTTTATTGCAAGGTGAAGTATGTACTATGCGCGCGCTTTCAATACTACTGCAGGGGGCCATGGCGCGCCACAAGCTCGGGTAAGGCCACTGCAGCAGCGGATAACAAAGCCGCCGCTCACCGTTCTTACTTTATATGAAAGACCCTGTATATACCATGTGACAAGAAGTATAACACAATTTTCACTCGCCAAATCAATACTTTACTTTACTAAGAATACTATAGGTACATGTTTCGGAAACCAAAATAAAAATACACGAACTGTATTTTTATTTTGGTTAGGATTTCGATGTCATATGATGTTTCACACCAACACATGGGCTGAAGAAGGAAACATATCAAGTTTCCGAAACATGTACCTATAGTATTTTTAGTAAAATAAAGTATTGATTTGGCGAGTGAAAATTGTGTTATACTTCTTGTAAACATGGTCAATACAGAACCTGGAACGAGTGTGGTTTATATATATACCATGTGAGCCGAGCGTTCTCCGCGCAGTCTGGCTAGATCGTATGGTCTCACGTACATGTTGCGGGATGCAGCGCTTGGGCCAACTGAGAAATCGTCAATCGCTGAGCATTCTCTCCTGCCCAGCCATGATGTACAGTACGGGGACACGGAGATACTCTCTACTATCACGCCATGCTGCAACGGGAAGCTATAGAAATATTCAAACACCCCGACAAATTCAATTGAAAGGAAGAAATTGAACGTGTGCATAATACATGGATTCCGGTCCGTAGGAGGACCAAGGCCTTGATATCACGCAAACGTCAACCTGAAGAACCTTCCTGCCACAGCCCAGCAGTTGCCAAGGGAACATCTGGCCCTCACAAGTTCGCTCGCTGCAACCGGAGCACGCGCCGCACCCCGCAACATGTACGCAAGACCAGACGATCTAGCCGGACTGGCCAGAGAGCACTCGGCTCACATGGTATATATACTGCGAGCAGTGGACCTGGCCCTAATTCCACTGCTGACTAACGAAAGAAGTGGAACTTTTGATAATGCCGGGCGCAGTTTCCGGAGAAACGTCGGGAGATATCCTGCCATGGCCTACAAGCCCAAACAACATGTACCTAATTATGAACGCCTGCTGTGAAAGCCTAAGCTGTTATATCAATGCTGATTCACACGCGAGGATCTAAACCAAACACTTACCGTGATGGTTTCATTCCTCAGAGCTTGCAGGATGAAGTTAGACACTACTCTCCCGTCGTTCATGTGCATCCTTGGTCCAAACGTGTTGAATATCCTGGCCACTCTCACGTCTACATGTTCCTGCTTGGCATACGCGTAACTCAGGGTCTCCGACACTCTCTTCCCTTCATCGTAGCAGGCTCTTGGCCCTGAAAGAGAAGGCTACTTTAAAAGATTAGTTAAATTAACAATGTGTATATACGGCTAGTAATTTTAAACATTACCATGCATAATCAAATAGGATTATAATAAAACAGGGTTGGGTACATTATTTCTGTTAAAGGTAATTGTTACAGTTACCATTAGTTATCAAAAGTAGTAACAAAGTTAGGTACCGTATTTGCTAGCTTATAACTCGCACTTTTTTTTATCGATAATAAGTGTGAATATAGAATACAGAAAGCTTCCAATTTCTATCAGGCAGTCCGTCAGCTACTTTGAGACGAAACATTTCCACAAGCTTCAGACGATATACTTAATACCTATACTAACATACGGACTGGAAGCAGCAACCCTTACTGGACCAACAAACAGTCGCCTCCAGGCAGTAGAAATGAAGTTCCTCCGTTCTTGCCTCCAAAAGATGAAAATGGACAAAATAAGGAAAGAGGATATCCGACAACAACTGGGATTGGAAAGGAGCCTGCTGGAGACAATCGAACTCAAGAGATTGAGAAGGTATGGTCACATGAAGAGGATGGCTCCCCACAGTATACCTCGAGTGTACTTTGGCCAGAGTGTCCCCGAGAAGAGACCAAGAGGAAGACCTCACGATGTGGGAGAAGCAAATTTATAAGGACCTTGAAACTAGAGATAAGAACTGCCATCAAATACAAGAACAACAGTTATGGATGGAAAGGACAAATTGGAGACGGCTCATTTATAACCGCACCCGGCTTGCTGGAGCGAAGGAACGATGATGAAGTGTGAAAATATTCGGTCCATGATATATGCGGATATTTGTGTACTAATACAAAATATACAAATACTAACAGATATTGATGAGGGCCCGAATGTTGATGACATGTCATCTTTTTACTGAGCTGTCTAAAACAATGCTGAAGTACATAGAAACTCCGGACGGTCCAACCCGTCTTCAAATATGTCATTTTTATTTTGCATCTTTTTGCTATTTTTTCATTTTAAGAGCATTTTTTTAAGTTTGGTAGATTTTTTGGGTCATATTTTAGAGAAATCGACCTTTTAAGGTCATTTTTTTTTTTTTCCAATTTAGTCAGGTCACAGCTTTAGATGAGGGAGTTACGTCTCTCAGAATTAAGAAGAAGCTAGTAGCTGATACAAGATAATTTGAAATATTGTAATAAAATATTTCAGTACAGTATTGCTATCAGTAGAAAAATGTTTATCTTGGATGCAGAAGAAGGATACTGTAGGTATACAGATGCTCGTTTTCGTAGCAAACCAGTTATTAGCGGAGTGGAATGTGACCTGCTCTGTTGATCAAGGTCAGCTGTGGCGGGGTAGAAAGGGGAAGGGGTGAATATTCTTGTCTCAGTTGCGCATAGTTCACGGCGAGAGATATCATTCATTGCTGCTTTCAAAACGCATTTTTTAAAAAACGAGTGTGTCAGTGCATTTTAAACAACTAGTATCTAGTATCTCGGGTTTATTATTATAAGATCATTTTCTCCATTTTATAGTGCATTTTTCGAATTTTTAGGTCATGTATTATAGTCATTTTTGAAAATTGTACATGCAATTTTTAAACTTTTTTACGGCATCAACATCAGAGTCCTAATTATAACTAATCATCATCATCATCAACTTGCACAGTTTCCAGCCACTGGCCGGGTCTGTTTGGAACACAAGCCTCTCCAACGTCTTCTGTCTTCCCACCATCTCTCAGCCTCCACCCTTGTCCAGTCTTCTCCTCTCTTCTTCCACCCCCTTCAGCCACCTGTCTCTCGGTCTCTTCTCCCACTTCGTCTCATGTATCCTCCTGGGTATCCTCTTCTCCTCCATTCGTTTTACATGTCCATACCATCTAAGTCTAGATTTCTCTATACCATCCTGTAATGGTTCCTCCTTCATTAATTCTCTGGTCCTCTCATTTCTTATTCTATCCATCTTTGTAGCTCCAATACTGCTTTTCAAGAACCTCATCTCACCTGCCTGTATTCTGCTCTCCTCCCTTCCTTTCATAACGCAGGTCTCCGAGGCATAAGTCAGGATAGGGACATAGTACGTCCGATATATGATCTTTTTGCTAATACTGCAACTAAATACAGGGTCTTTATTTTTGCTTGGCAAGGACATTCTCGCACACGCATTCCGCCAGTGACAGCTCTGTTCCCGGCTGCAGCGCGCGGGTATAGACGGCAGAATACGGTGCTGAAAATCAGTATCATGCATTTTTACTCACCATGCCTACAGTAGATGCTGAAAATGTTCCCCAACCCCTGCCAAACATTACCGGCATCTCCTTATGAAGTTTCCAGTTGCTCTGGTTAATTTAGCTTCAGTAAGGAAATAATGACATTTATGTCTATTTTTATTGTTTACTGAACCTGTACATTTGAATCTCTAAGCCAGTTGTCTTATTGTCCGATTTATAGGAATGGGTCCCGCTGGAAATCTCACTCGAAACTTTTGTCTTGTTCTAGCGCACGATTTCCTGCACTTTATGTACGTATTGTGCAGATATACACATTTACGTAACAAATATTTTACATAAGGCATTACAGCACTACACACAATCACAATAAAACACTACACAATACGATATACAGTACCGGTACTAGTGATGTGGGCCGGGCAAATGCCCAGTGGGCAGGACATCTATAAATGGGCATTTATCCGGGCATTTGTCCAAAGCAGTTTTAAGCGCCCAAAATCTGGGCATTTAAAAAACTTTTTTTTGGTCTTTTTACTACTTGCGATTGTTACTAGAGCTTCTAAAACATAATAAAAACCATTAATTAAAGGTACATTTCGTGGATAAACTAGTAATGCCCGAATATTCATTCATTCGTTTATTTGCAATTGGGGGTGTGTCCCCCGGTGGCAAAATAGATATACATAACAAATAAATAATTGTACATAACAATTCAATAACAATAACTGGAGTATTTACACAAATAGTCAGTCTTTTCTTAAACACACCTATATGTTTGGGAAAAGGCTCTAAGACTGCGGCAGGTAGAGAGTTCCAGTTATCAATGGCACGGTTTACGAAATAATATTTACCATAATTTGTTCGCTGTGGTCGGCCCTTAACTTTGAAAGGATGATCGCTCCTACCCATGTAAGTAGGCTTTTCGATACGTTTGCTAAGCTCACCCCATGCTGGTTGATTTGTATACGTGTTGTACATAGCGCAGAGTCTAGATTTCATCCTCCTAGCCTCAAGTGATTCCCACCCAAGTTTCTTTAACATACGGCTCACACTGCTCCTGGGATTAAAGTCACTGAGCACAAATCTAGCGGCCTTTTTTTTTGTACCATTTCCAACTCATTTATGAGCCCTACTTGATATGGATCCCAAACCGCCGAGGCGTATTCCAGAATAGGTATTACAAGTGACAAATATCCTAATTCTTTAGCAGAGGTACTACTTCCTTTCAATACCCTCATTACAAAGTGCAGGGATGTGTAAGCTTTAGAAACTACATATCCTATATGACTACTCCATTTCATATCATTTCTTACGTGGACGCCCAAATATTTGCAAGAATCTTCTTCTACAAGTATTTCCGAGCCAATGTTATATTGAAAATCTTGCCTTCGCACTTTCCCTATTTTTATTAGACTATATTTTCTTGTGTTTATTTTCATTTTATTTTCAATCGCCCACTTATAGACCAGGTTCAGGTCATCTTGAAGTACTGCATTGTCTTGTGAGTCATGTATCTTTCGATATATTACACAATCATCCGCAAACAATCGACAGTCACTGCGAATCCCATTTGGTAAGTCATTTATAAACGCCAAAAATAACAAAGTTCCGATTATGCTGCCCTGAGGAATACCTGACGTTACGGTAATTTCATCCGAGAATCGGCCTTCAACTTTCACGTTCTGTGAACGACCCTTCAAAAATTCTTGGATCCATGAAATTACTCTTCTATCAATCTTCGTCGAAGCTAATTTATGGAGTAGCATGTCAAGCGGCACGACATCAAATGCCTTCACAAAATCTATAACTACGGCGTCGACTGAAACTCCATCGTCTAACGATTCGCTAATATCTTGAAAAAGTGATAGCATCTGACTCTCGCATGAGTAACCTTTCCGAAATCCATGTTGCCTATCATTAAACCATGACAATGTTTCCCACTGTTCCCTCAAGTAGTCGCAAATATTGCTAATAATAATTTACTTATCCTGTGTCAATGATGTCAATAACATCTAAATGGGAATTAAGTATATCTGGTTTGAATGTGTTAGGTAGTCAGCCCGAAGGCTGGTTGGATCCTCAAAAAGTACCGCCGTTACGTTATGTGAGTAGATACCCACAAAACCCAAGGCAGCGCTATTTTGAGGCGTTCTAGGCAAGAAGAGGAGTGAGGTAGTTTGTCATTGCTTTCCTCACTGGTTTGAATAAAACATTGTATTACTGAGTTAGGCCTGCAGGCCTACTCATCTGAATGTAGGAAATGTAGGGGCACCTGTTACATCTGCTGCCACAGAGCGGACCTTTGGCAGTTTTGGTTGGATTCATAGTAAAAAAAAAGAAACAGACTTGCATCTGAGAGGGTTGCCAAGTTGACTTATCTAGCCTACAATTGGAAGCTGATGAATGGGGAGAATGGAACATCTAAGCGTAAGACCGACAAAATAACTGAAGAGATTCGTCAGAGTAATCCAGAACAAGGAGAGGAAACCCCAACACCCAGTCAAGACCGAATTATAGGCCTAGAGGAAGATTCAGAATCAGAACTGTCAGAAGAATCTCAGCCAGAACTACTTGAAAGTTCAATAGAAAGATGTGATGAAGAGGATACAGAAACAGAAGAAAGTGATTAAGATACCCAAGAACACAAAACATTCATTTATTATTAATTACATATTTAAATATATGTAGTCTGCTGTACCTCATGTCCTCATTTGTTTCATTTTTAACTTATACAGTTAATGTAATAGCATACATTATGTATTCAGTATTAGTCATTTGTCAGTAAAATATCAAACTCATTTATAAAGATGTGTTGATGTGTTAAGTGAATTATTTTCCCCCAATTACATAATCAACATTCATAGGCAATACGCATATTTATTATGTATAAAAATCCACTCGAGTTGAGAGGCTATAGAAAAATATTAGGACTACTTAACTACTCTGAAAAGTGACGGCTAACGGGGCTCTGGTGAAGCTACGATAGGCCCAGCAAGCCAGTAGTGGATGATACCAAATGCTTTCAAAAATGGAACGAGCCTCGGACAGGATGGATTTAATAGACGACGACACGGCTTTACACACGGACTAAGATTTGGAACTTTAAACCTAAGAACGCTGACGGGGAAGGTGGAGGAGATAGTGGATATGATGGAAAGAAGGAAGTTGGATTTATTGGGATTGGCAGAAACAAAGTGGAAAGGGGAAGGAAGGAGAGAACTGAGAAAAGGCTATAGACTGTACTGGAGTGGGAACGAAGAGGGAAAGAGGAATGGAGTGGGAGTAGTAGTACGAGATGGTTTAAAAGAAGAAGTGAGGAGAATAAGTGATAGAATGATGAAAGTGAAAGTAGCACTGAGGGGAGAGACCGTAGAAATAGTGCAAGTGTATGCTCCACAAGTAGGCTGCGCCTCTGAAGAGAAGGAGGAGTTTGAAGAGGAATTGCAGAAGCAGCTGGTCGGAAAAAATATGATTGTTATGGGGGATCTCAATGCCCATGTAGGAAGTGAAAGACAAGGTTATGAGAGTGTTCTAGGACCAGAGGGTTGGGGCGGAAGAAATGAGGAAGGAAAGAAACTGTTGGACTTCTGCCAGAGGAACAGCCTGCTAGTTGGGAACTCCTGGTTTAAGAAAAGAGAGAGCCACACAATCACATGGTACAGTGATGACTTGACCAGGAAGTCGGTGGTCGACTATATACTGTATGAGAAAGAACTAAATAAGAACATCACGGACATCAAGGTTATAACATCGGAGAACCTGGATAGCGACCATCGATTGCTGGTAATGAACCTGAGAGGGAGTAAGGAGAAGAAAGGGACTGAGAACCAGGAAAGACGTATAAGGATATGGAAACTGAAAGAAGGGGATAGAAGGGTCGAGTACCTCAAAATGGTAAAGGAAGGGATTCCAACAGATGAAGAAAGAGGGGTGGAAGAGGAATGGGCTAGATTTAAGAAGACACTAGTAGGTGCAGCAGAAGCAGTATGTGGGAGGACAAGTAGTAAGAAGAGGTGGAAGGAAACACCATGGTGGAATGAGAAGACAAAAGATATAGTAAGGGAAAAGAATAGAGCCTTTAGGAGGTGGTATCAAAATAGGACGGTAGAGACAAGGGAAGAGTACCAGGAAAGAAAGAAGGAGGCGAAGAGAGTAGTGGCTGAGGAGAGAAGAAAGTGGATGGAAGAGTGGACAAAGATGATGAAGGAGGATAGTGAAGGTACAAAAAAGGTCCTGTATGGGATGGTAAAAACTAAGAGGCGGAAGGATCCTACGGATTATGTTAGAATGGTGAACAAAAGGGGACAAGAGATAGAAAATAGGGAAGAACTGAAGAAAATGTGGAAAGAATATTTTGAAGAACTTCTGAACCCGAATGGAAAAGATGGTGAGGAGGAAGAAATCGGGGAAGAGGAAGATGAACTGCAAACAGAAAAGGACTTAACATGGAAAGAAGTGGAAGATGCAGTGAACAAGATGAAAGGAGGGAAGGCACCGGGTGTGGATGAGTTGAGTGTGGAGTTGGTGAGAGCAGCAGGAGAGGTGGGGATACAGTGGTTGTACCGAGTGATGAGGACAGCATGGAAGGAAAGGAAGACCCCAGAGGACTGGAAAAAAGGAATAATTGTCCCGATCTTCAAGAAAGGTAGTAGAACAGATTGCAGAAACTATCGGGGAATAACACTGATGAGTCATTGTGCAAAGATCTTCGAGAAAGTTTTGGAAAAGAGAATTAGGACAAGGATAGAAGGAGGGATGAGGGAAGAACAACATGGCTTCAGAGCAGGAAGGTCCACAGTGGATTTGATTTTTGCTGTAAGGCAGTTACAGGAACAGCACTATGAGTATGGAACAGATCTACTGATGGCCTTCCTGGATATTGAGAAAGCATATGACAGTGTATGCAGAAACAAAGTGTGGAAGTCCCTGGAGGATAGAGGAGTAGAGAAATGGACTATAAAGAGGATAAAGGAGATGTACAAGGGAAGCGTGAGCTGTGTGAAAGTGGGAGGAGAGAGATCGGACTGGTTGGAACAGAGAAACGGCCTGAAACAAGGAAGTGCCTTGTCACCGTTACTTTTCATTGTGGTGATGGATGACATAATGACCCGAGTGGCACAAGTAATTGGGGAAGGAAAGATGAAAGCAATGGTGTTTGCAGATGATTTGATGATTTGGGGAAACAAGGAGGAGGAGGTACAGGAACAGTTGGACGTGTGGGAAGGAATAATACAAGGATATGGAATGAAATTTAGCATAAATAAGAGTGAGATGGTGATCACAACAAGGAAGAAGGAAAGAACCACAACGGGAATAACAATTGGTGGGGAACAGCTGAAGAAAGTGGAGAGTTTCAAGTATCTAGGAAGCCTGATACAAGAGAATGGAAGAAACGATAGAGAAATAAATGAGCGGGGGAGGCAGGCAGAAGCATTTCGGAGGAGTGTGAGAAGCATGTTATGGAGCAAGGATGTCCCTCAGAACAGCAAAAAGATCGTATATCGGACGTACTATGTCCCTATCCTGACGTATGCCTCGGAGACCTGGGTTATGAAAGGAAGGGAGAAGAGCAAAATACAGGCCAGTGAGATGAGGTTCTTGAGAAGTAGTATTGGAGCTACAAAGATGGACAGAATAAGAAATGAGAGGACCAGAGAATTAATGAAGGAGGAACCATTACAGGATGGTATAGAGAAGTCTAGACTTAGATGGTATGGACATGTAAAACGAATGGAGGAGAAGAGGATACCCAGGAGGATACACGAGACGAAGTGGGAAGGAAAGAGACCTAGAGGAAGACCGAGAGACAGGTGGCTGAAGGGGGTGGAAGAAAGCGTGAAGAAGAGAGGAGAAGACTGGACAAGGGTGGAGGCTGAGAGATGGTGGGAAGACAGAAGACGTTGGAGAGGCTTGTGTTCCAAACAGACCCGGCCAGTGGCTGGAAACTGTGCAAGATGATGATGATGAACTACTTTTCCATCAATATAAAGTAAATGATTTTGTATATTAAATATGTATACTGTATACATACCTTTTTGTATGGATAAATATATAGAATACGTATATACATATATGGCTAAAACAATATTTATTTAAACGTTGCATTATGAATATGTTTTTAAAAGAGGTAAATGCCAAAAAGTCTGGGCATTTATGGGTTTTGGGCATTTGTCCGGGCATTTATCCTGGGCATTTGCCCCGACTTATAAATGCCCAGACATTTTACATCACTAACCGGTACACAGTAGCTTTATAAAACACTGAAATACTGAAACACCCAATTAGCTCAGAGCTCGGACGTCTACAAAAGAGCGAGAGAATACGGCTGGTGACCATGCGCCAACCGGGCCCGGGACCGGCGGCCAAGGTCGAGTGAAGGTTTGCACAATAGCCTACGTGACGCTCATAACGTGCGCCTAAACAAGACAAAGATTTCGAATGACATTTTCAGGGGGACCCATTCCTATAAATCAGACAATAAATCAAATGGCTAAGAGATTCAAATGTACAGGTTCAGTCAACAATAAAAATAGACGTAAATGTCGTTATTTCCTTACTAAAGCTAAATTAACCAGAGTAACCGGAAACTTCACATAAGGAGATGCCGGTAATGTTTGGCAGCGGATGGGGAACATTCTCAGCATTTACTGTAAGCATGCACGATACTGATTCTCAGCACCGTATTCTGCCGTATATACGCACGCGCGGCAGCCGGGAACTGAGCTGTCACTGGCGGAGCGCGAATGTCCTTGCCAAGCAAAAACAAAGACCCTGTATGTCGTACATATATTGTAAATACTTTCAGACAAAGATTTTCTAGCCTAAGTGTAATGGGTCTGATGATCGCTTGACGATCGAAACTGTCATCCAAGTGTATTAACCCTATCCCGCCCTTAGCGCCCGTCTCTTGTCTTATCCTTCCGGTCCTTAGCGCCGGGTCGCATTATCTGCACACGTCTGCCATCTATGCGTCAGGTTTGTAGTTTTCTCAACTCTAAAGTGTTTATAAAGCATTTACGAACGTGCAGTACAATCCACAAGGCTGTAAAATCAAAACAATAGCGTAAATCTATCTTGAACTTCCGTTCACACTGATCAGGTGTTTCGTTCGTAAATGAGCCGATTGGTTTCGACTCACAATACTTCGCCGCCGCCGCCGCCCCCATGTGCCCCGCCCCCGGTCGCCGCCCCCATGTGACCCCCCCCCATTCTTCTGCCGACGCTCCTGGCATTAATTGTGAATCATTTCTGGATACAAGAAGAAGACATAAATAATTTGATAACCATTGTCTTTTAATGGAAAATATATTAACTAATTACTCCGGCCTACATTGATTGAATATAGCCATTGTTGACTGTCTAGTGAATAATATGTATGCTGGGACTGTACTGGATTTGGCGGTATTTGTTCAAATAATCTAAAGTCTGATAGCCAATCATTGACGGACACATCGATGAAAATTCTATTGCCAAATTAAATTTGGTTAAAAAAGGACGTTTTGATCATTTAAGAGGTGAAGGAAAATTAATTATAATGTTGGCATTAAAACTTGTGCCAGGCGTTTTTCATTTGTCATCGGTTTTAAAATGAACTTCTGCACATGCGCAAAATGGCGTCCCATTGTCGAATTGAAGCCAAGCTAAGTGAGAAAAAGAGAACATAATGTGAGCTTGTGGTGAAAGGACGCGGTTTGTGGTAGCCTCGGACCACTACCTAAATCTTGGTCCGAGAACAAGGTAAAATTGTTAGATAATATTAATTGGAACTCTAGAACCGTCAGACAAAACATTTATGACAATTTCATGAAAAGGGGAAATAAGTTTGTGGATTTTTAAGAGGCCAAGTGTCGTCTGGCCGGTTGCATTGAAATAACTTTCGATTCCAAAAGGACGCTATTCTCCTTTTACCAAGGCGTTTTCTTGATTTGCTAATTTGTTCAATTTATATTTTAATGGGTCTATTATAATGTGGCCTAAGATTATTTTATATTCATAACACGCCTCCTATTATTTAAGCAGCGAAAAAGGAGTTTGTTTTACTTCATCTTTCGAGATGTGTTTGGTTTCATTTTTAATCGTTCCATGTTGCTAATGTTAAATTAATTGATTTTAAGAATGTAATTGTCAGGATTTTGGTGTGGGGAACTTGATAGTTTTAATAATGACAAACGGTCCCTTGCTTTTCGTTTGTCTGTGATGGCATCTTTTGGTCTATTATGGCCGTATAAGTACAGCATCCATGCTGGTTGCAAAACATTTTCGGAAGCCTATTTGAAAGAATGTAATGAGTAACCAATTGAAATGAATCGAAATGAGACTGTAGTAGTTTCGGATAAGTATTAGAAAAGGTTTAATATGTGGTGATTTCTAAATCACGTAAATGTAACTTGTTTTAATTATACAGCGTTGCCATATAATTTGGGGTATAGCTTGGCCTCCATTTTTGATATATAGTAGGAGTGCAGTTTGGTGTTCCTTCTCATAGCCATTCGGCCTAGTATTCTTTTCCCTTGAGAATATATATTTATTTTACCTACTGCTGTTCGAGTCCATGTTTCTTGGTGCGCATAGAATAATACTAGGTTAATTGTCTTCAGGCCACTTTGGCCTCGGGGTACCAAACCCTCCCTCCACTCAAATTTATCGGTACAGATTGATGGTAGCATCGCTGTGGTTCATTTTTCTGAAGCCCGTTGCCTAGTATTGTTTTGTTGCCATAGTAACGAGGTAGGATTAACTTACGTGGATTCGAGCAGCATGGGAGAAGTGATTAATGGGTTAACTAAGGTTAGGTAGGATGCCTACTGTGGTACTCTGGCTAATATTATGATTTTCTTTTCATGGCTGTGAATGGACAAAGCGTTGCTGGCATTCCTCAGTGCGTGAACGCACTGACGACGAGTCAAGTCCAGTTTTAATACTGGCACTCAAGAACATGGTCTCTCTGTAAGCATGGTAAAATTGGCTAATGGATTCTCTCTATTATCACACTCTGTGATGTTCCGTACTACAAGCTACTTCCAAGGTAGGATCAAACCAGTACAGTAGTTATTTGATTCATGGTAGAAAGTTATCTATGCACAGCTGTTAAGTAAAGTGCTAATGGCTAATCGTTCTGTGTTCCTGTCAAGTTGTGTGAAAAGTGATATCATGCGCGCGTTGAGTTCTTGCTGAAAATCATTATGGCATGGTTGCCAAATTTTGAATTGCTATTTGTTCTGGCTGTGTTGCCAATGTGATTAAGTCATCTAAGCATTAATGAAATTTAGTGAACTGAATAGTCAATTATTTTGTTGTATTCTGTGAGAAACATCTGTGCGCAGATAATTGTTGTCATCGAGTTGAATGTGTAATGTCTTGTGACATATTAAGTGAAGATTTCTGTGAACATGCAGGTGGACGAGTAATGTACTGTGAGTACATACAACAGCAGTGTCGAGCTGAAGCTTTTCAGGTGGTGAAACAGCGAGTTTTAAAATTGCTAGGCCGAGGTCAGGTGTTAAGTCAGCTGTGGAGTCGTGAAGCTCCGTTGTGTTGGGTGTGTAGTTGTTGTGATTGTAGCTGTTCGTGCGACGTGCGGTCGAAAATTAGAAAGCAGAAAGCAGTTATAAGAAGAGCTGATCTAGGTAATCGTATTTTGGTCGTGTGAAGTTTCGATCTTCAGTCGGTATATAGAAATTTTGAAATTTATTTCAGGTTTGGTTGGAGTTAGGAATCGAACGAGTGACGTGCCAGGACTGCACGTATGGTTGGTGTTGGTGTGCGTGTGGTTGTGTGAGTGAAGTTAGGGCATTTCAGGATGCCAAATTGGGATGTGTGGAGTTGATGCGGAGATCGTCGAGTGATACCAACCTAGCGGGAGTAGCCAGTCTCTGTCTATTTATGATTCTGGTACTTTCAGTGATGGTTGGTGATGTCGACATTGCTATGCTCCTCTGACTCTTGATGTCGTGCGGGCTGGTGATGATCGCACATCGTAGTTTAGTATTTTGAGGGTACATTTTGTTGTTTTATTTCAGGTGTGTTAAGTGCCTTGTTGGTACTTGGTGCTCGAGTGAGTACTTGTGAGGGAGTGTTTTGTTGTTTGTGATTTGTGGATTTGTGATCCATGTACTGCGTTGTTGGTACTAGTTGAGATTTAATTAGGGTTAGTGTTTTTATTATTTTCTTGTGCGTTGGTACTCGGTTGAGTATTTGAGATTTCTTCGGTTAGTGTCTAGGTTTTGTTTTGTTGGTACCGTGTTGGTATTGGTTGGATTGAGTTGTGTATTTTGTCAGTACTCTGAGTAGTATTTGTGCTTCGAGATGTTGTTGGGTCGGTGATACCAGGATGTTTAATTCCCTGATGATATGTTATGGATTGTCGAGTGGTGCCTAATGTCCTTAAGTGAAAGTGCAGGTGGCCTTTTCTTTGTGAAGAGGCGTATGCAGGTGGTCTTTATGAAGAGGCGTATGCAGGTGGTCTTTGTGAAGAGGCGTATGCAGGTGGTCTTGTGAAGAGGCGTATGCAGGAGGTTTTGGTGAAGAGGCGTATGCAGGCGATGTTTCCTTTCATTGGCGCACGTGGCAGGTGTTCCAGACTAGTTCCGGAGATGGCTGGCAACTGTTTCTGTTATGGAATTAGGAGGATTGGAAATTGTTCTTGTCTGATATTTCAGACGACTTAGGTACCTACGGACGGTTGGTTTTAATGAGTGAGCTGATGGTGAGTTTGAGATTGAATTAGTCGAGTGGTGCCTTGACTTATTAATTAGAAGAGGTATATGCAGGGAGCCTTTTCATGAAGGGAAGGTATATGCAGGTGGATATTTCTTGTCGCTGAAACACGTGGCAGGTGTGGAGGCCAGTTTGGGAGCAAACTGTAAGCTGCATTGTGTATGCGATACAGGTGAAGGTTTTCTTTCTGAATTGATTAGGTGAGGAATTTTATTTGTCTGGTTCTACAGACGTAGTCAGTTGGCACCTACGGACGGTAAGGCAATGGTTGCTCTTAAGTGACCCAAGGTAAGAGTTGGTTGCTCTTAAGTGACCCAAGGTAAGAGTTGGTTGCTCGTGAAGTGACACATTGGTAAGTAAAGTTGGTTACTCTTAAGTGACCCAAGGTGAGGTTGGTTGCATTTAGTGACCTAAAGTTGATTATGAATTGGTAGTGCTACCTATCGTTGGGATGGTCGCACTGGGTTGGTAGCTGGTTGTTAGAAGTCGACTGGTGAATTTGGTGAGGTTATGTCTTGACAAGAGTGAATGTTGTGAGGTTAGGTGTGAGCTTGATCCTTTGAGTTGTCAAGTGCTGTCGTTGTAACAGTGAGGTTAGAAGATTGCTGAGGGCAACGTGCGAGTGAACTTGGGTGATTCTGGTAGTAAGCTGACTATGTGTTTGGTTCAATAGTGAGGTTGTGTCAGGAGTAACTGCTGCTTCAGGGTGATTGGTCGCAGATGTGAGATGGATTCCTGCGTTATCTGAAGTTGAGCACGTGTGTGTAGTCCTGTTGAAGTTTGGTTCACGTGAAATTGTGATTGCTGTTTGGTTGCTGAGATTGTTCGAGCGGTTCTGCGCCTGCTGTTCTACCTTAATAAAGTTTGAAGCCATGCTTGAGAGCTGTGTGTATATTTGTACTTGATGTAATTGTACATCAGAAGTACTTACATGACTGTGCTGTTTGAGAGTACTCGGGAGGTACTGTGGTACCTTGGTACCTTATATTAAATTGAGAGCCGATTGCCATGATTGCTGAGGGATGGCATGTTGTTAAGTGACGCTGCGTCCACTTAATTCATTCCTTAGAATGTGAAAACAGGATTTATTTTGGCTGGGAACAAGCTAGAAATTTTAACAGAACATCGAATTGTGATGTTCATATTAGTAATTACTCGTCACATTGTAAACTAACAATTTAAATTAAAACATCGTCTGTCGGTTTAAGCTCTAACAGTCTTACCTGTCTAACACTGCGATTATTCCAAAAAGCCAAGGAATGTCACTTGCTATAACAACGACATGGTAACTGAATCTACATGGAATATCATCGGTGAGATGGCGATCATGTGATCCTTATTGCCATCTGGTATCTGTTCCGGTTGGTCACGTGAGTGATGTGATCACTCACCACTCGTGGCAGTGGCCAGTGCACAGGTTACTGTCACCATGCACGACATAACATCTAGTGGAGGTGTTAGCCATTCTGCTGGTCAGAGTGGAAGCATTTACTACAACTTCGTGAGATGTCCAGCTGTAACGGTCCGGAGAGGTTGTATTGGAGAGCTGGTTCCATCCTGCTTGCAGCTACCATCGGGGATCATCATCGGACCCCCTACAGGTGGAATCGCAGGGGGAGACTGAGCCGATTGGTTTCGACTCACAATACTTCGCCGCCGCCGCCGCCCCCGGTCGCCGCCCCCATGTGACCCCCCCCCCATTCTTCTGCCGACGCTCCTGGCATTAATTGTGAATCATTTCTGGATACAAGAAGAAGACATAAATAATTTGATAACCATTGTCTTTTAATGGAAAATATATTAACTAATTACTCCGGCCTACATTGATTGAATATAGCCATTGTTGACTGTCTAGTGAATAATATGTATGCTGGGACTGTACTGGATTTGGCGGTATTTGTTCAAATAATCTAAAGTCTGATAGCCAATCATTGACGGACACATCGATGAAAATTCTATTGCCAAATTAAATTTGGTTAAAAAAGGACGTTTTGATCATTTAAGAGGTGAAGGAAAATTAATTATAATGTTGGCATTAAAACTTGTGCCAGGCGTTTTTCATTTGTCATCGGTTTTAAAATGAACTTCTGCACATGCGCAAAATGGCGTCCCATTGTCGAATTGAAGCCAAGCTAAGTGAGAAAAAGAGAACATAATGTGAGCTTGTGGTGAAAGGACGCGGTTTGTGGTAGCCTCGGACCACTACCTAAATCTTGGTCCGAGAACAAGGTAAAATTGTTAGATAATATTAATTGGAACTCTAGAACCGTCAGACAAAACATTTATGACAATTTCATGAAAAGGGGAAATAAGTTTGTGGATTTTTAAGAGGCCAAGTGTCGTCTGGCCGGTTGCATTGAAATAACTTTCGATTCCAAAAGGACGCTATTCTCCTTTTACCAAGGCGTTTTCTTGATTTGCTAATTTGTTCAATTTATATTTTAATGGGTCTATTATAATGTGGCCTAAGATTATTTTATATTCATAACACGCCTCCTATTATTTAAGCAGCGAAAAAGGAGTTTGTTTTACTTCATCTTTCGAGATGTGTTTGGTTTCATTTTTAATCGTTCCATGTTGCTAATGTTAAATTAATTGATTTTAAGAATGTAATTGTCAGGATTTTGGTGTGGGGAACTTGATAGTTTTAATAATGACAAACGGTCCCTTGCTTTTCGTTTGTCTGTGATGGCATCTTTTGGTCTATTATGGCCGTATAAGTACAGCATCCATGCTGGTTGCAAAACATTTTCGGAAGCCTATTTGAAAGAATGTAATGAGTAACCAATTGAAATGAATCGAAATGAGACTGTAGTAGTTTCGGATAAGTATTAGAAAAGGTTTAATATGTGGTGATTTCTAAATCACGTAAATGTAACTTGTTTTAATTATACAGCGTTGCCATATAATTTGGGGTATAGCTTGGCCTCCATTTTTGATATATAGTAGGAGTGCAGTTTGGTGTTCCTTCTCATAGCCATTCGGCCTAGTATTCTTTTCCCTTGAGAATATATATTTATTTTACCTACTGCTGTTCGAGTCCATGTTTCTTGGTGCGCATAGAATAATACTAGGTTAATTGTCTTCAGGCCACTTTGGCCTCGGGGTACCAAACCCTCCCTCCACTCAAATTTATCGGTACAGTAAACATGGCGGGATTGAGTAATGCAGATAATGAAACCGAGCTCAATATAGGCGAAGAAAGTGACGCAGAATCATTTAGTAGTGGTGAAAGTGAGTTTTTAGTCAGTGAAGAATGATGATAATTTCAATGATAATAGTGATGTAAGTGAAAACGGAGACCAAGAAATCGGACCTGACGGCGATGTCCCGGCATTTCAATAACACAAACATTTCGTTTTTTTAACTCCGAATGAGGTTTTGGAGAAATTATTTCGTAGTTTCATTTGGTTGTGCTAATAAAAGGAATATTCCAATCGTTAGTATCGATTCTTAAAAAAAAAAGAGAAATAAGTTTATGCTTATACCGGTATTGGTTTATATCGCGCCGGCCCTCATTTCTAGTATTTGACAATTATAAATAAAACCGTAAAGTACGTATTGTGATATGAATAGACAATGTTTGTTAGGCGCTCTCCTCACTTTGGGAAATGTTGTATAATATTATGAAAGTATTCTCTACAATATGAGAGTTATAGGTAATGTTTACATGTCGTCTGGCGATTTCTCCAGTATCACCAAGATACTGGTTTGAACCAACAACCTTAGGACTCCAAGAAGGGAGATATGGATGCGGTGGTATGTTTTCTAATATTGTTGAAAATTTGAATACATTATAGTCAGTCGTTTTCATTATATTATACTTTTTCTGAAACAATGTACTTAGGTTCATTTCATTCTAAATAATAGGGTAAAACCTGGGGATAGGCAACCTGAAAATGTGGGTGGGAAAAGGTTAATTAATCTCATGTAATTTTTTGTTCAGGATTAGGGAATGACCCATCACGATTGGGTACAATATTGTGTTGATCGACTTAAAAACATCAATTTTCGATAAATTGTCAATGATTATGAAATCAAAGTGAAATTCGTCACTGCTGCGGGTAATTCTCTGCCTTTTGAATGTTCATATTTTACGATCGTTTACTTGTGTGTGCCCAATGTGGAGGCTTTACTATTATGCGGGCTCGATGCTACACAGTTCTGTTTATTTCTTTAAACACACTTTATAAACAAATAAATATATTTCCAATGGCTTTTCAAGAAATGCAAGAATTTTCCTGTGCTATTTGGAAGATTTTGGTACAAACTGCACCATTTAACTCCCTCTGGTTTAGGAGCTCGAGTTTTGTGAAACATGTACCTTAGCGTTTTAAATATTTACGATTTTAGCTAAAATAATGACGGATTTACTTATTTAAACTTTACCCCTTTAACTAAAATAAGTCATAGTCATTAATCAGGGTTATTTCTTACTGTAATTCAAGCCTCAAGTAGATACGATTAATGTTAGGTTTATTTATAAGGTGCGTTCAAAAAGTAACGAGCTGGAAGCTGTAATGCGCAAACTGGTGACGACATGGGCTAATCGTGGCGTGTGTAACGAGGTGTGGTTTTGACCACAGCCTGTCGCTAGAGGGCACGCGTGCACGTCACGTGACGATACAAAGCGAGCAGCAGCATGCATCAATCTTCCAACGCTGCCAGTCACATTGCAAACATAGACATGGAAGCGTCAGACGAAGAGCAAAGAGGTGTTGTTCGGTTTCTGACAGCGAAAGGAGTAGGGGGACCGGATATTCATCGCTGAATGTCACAAGTGTACGGCGAACACCACGTGTCCCTTGCAAGGATCAAGGCGTAGCACAAGCGCTTCAGGTAAGGACGGGTGACGTTAGCCGATGATGCCCGGTCTGAGGCACCCCCCTGCATTACCAATGACAACGTCCAGCTGGTTGATGCACTCATTACCCAGGACCGCCGAGTGACAGTGAACGCCATATCCGCCGTGGTCGGATTGAGCGTCGGAAGTGTGCACACCATCATGAAGGAACAACTGCACTTGTGGAAAGTGTGTGCCCAATGGGTGCCCCACGGTCTTCATCCATACCAGGAAGCATGTCGAATGGCCTACTGTCTTGGTCTTGGTTGGACGATTGATGCATGCTGCTGTTCGCTTTGTATCGTCACGTGACGTTCACGCGTGCCCTCTAGCGACAGGCTGTGACCTTCCACGCTCTGGTCGGAACCACACCTCGTTACACACGCCACGATTAGCTGATGTCGTCACCGATATGCGCATTACAGCCTCCGGCTCGTTACTTTTTGAACGCACCTTATACATTACAAATATGCTCATATCTTGGAATTGATCTTGCTATTATTGTAATATTAGCTGAAGAAGGCTTCAATGCAAACCAAAACATTTACTAGTTTATTTATTTTTTAAATACATTGTATAGACTGAGGTCGAAAGATTAATTTTCTATCTTTATTTGAAGGTTTTAAAAGAAAAATATACTTGGTAACTTTAATATTTGTAGGACACAGGGAAAGAAGGGGCTAAGTCACAATTATTACATGTTCAGTAAATGGCGTTTAAAGAGTTTAAATCTGTTTACTAAATTTACTTTTAAAAATAATAATGTATTATATTTATTTCCTATCCTACGACCTATATAATTCTCAAGCCAATCTAATTCACATCTTGAGTAAAATCATCATTATATGGTTTGAAGGATAAACTCACGACCCTCTCTTTCCTGGTGCACTGTTTCCTCTTTTCCCCGGTATACTTGGACCTAACTCTTTGGTTTCCAAAACCACCTTAGGTATTGTTGAGGACCAGGAAAGAATTTCTCTTTAACGTAAAATAATCATCATCTTCATTTCCCCTTTTTCAGCTGACACTGGGTGGGGGCAAATATGGTTCCTCTCCACTTTGTTGTCATTCCACCATTCCTCTTCCGACACGGTGTTCCAATCCAGGTTCCGTTTTCTAATGCTATAATTCACCGAGTCCATCCAACGCATTCTTGGTCTTCCTCGTCCTCTCTTCCCTGTTATCCGTCGTTCCAGTGCTCGTCTTGGTAGCCTTACTTCATTCATCTGTTTGACATGTCCAAACCATCTCAGTCTGTTTTGCTCCAGTTTGTCATTTAGTTTCTGTACTCCCAGTTCTTTCCGTATATCTTCATTTCTCACTCTGTCTCTCCTCGTTTTCTGGACCATACTTCTCAGGAATATCATCTCAGCTGTCTGTACTCTGCTCTCATCCCTCTTAGTCATTGTCTAATTTTCTACTGCATATGTCATTATAGGAACATAATATGCTTTGTACATAACTTATTTAGCCTTAATTGGTATATCCTTGTTCCATACTAGTCCCCGTACTTGTTGGTAGAAAGCACTCCCGAGTTGTATTCTTCTGCTAATTTCCAAATCTAGTCTTCCTTCTTTAGTCAGTTCACTTCCCAAGTATTTGAAGTGTTTCGCCACTTCCAATTCCTTATCTCCGAATTTGATTATTCCTTTTCCTTCTTTCTTACCTCTACTCTTCACCGCTGTTTTACTCTTCTCCACATTTATCTTCAATGCCCATTGCTCAATCTTTTCATTTATTACGTCTAACTGTTCTTGTACCTCCATCTCATCCTCGCCCCAGATCACAACATCGTCTGCAAACAACATTACCTTCATCTTTGCCCTACTATAGTCTTTCGTTGCTGCCTCCAAGATGTCATCCATCACCATTAAGAACAATAAGGGTGACAACACACTTCCTTGCTTTAGTCCAGTGTCAATTTTAAACCATTCCGATGTCCCGACTCTAGTCTTCACACTACTGTAGCAATCCATGCACATTCCATTTATCATGTCTCTACCACCACCCTACTTCCATCGGGGTCAAAAGAGAACTAGTGTTGACCAAGGGAGGCCGACAGGAAAGATAACTGACAGGAGCCTGACACAAGTAAGTGGAAGCAACGACGGTCACAGCTGGGGTCCTGTGGTCGCCGACCCACGTCCCACAAGTTGTGAACCCCTGGGGGTAAAATAGCTCACTAGTTAATTGAAATACAGAGAAACCTTGTTAATTCAAAGTGATTGGGACAGAAAAAGAGCACTTTGAATCACAGATTTTCAAATTAACTGAACCAACACTCTCCAGCCCAAACCTCGCGACCAAAGGAAACAGCAATTACTAATCTGTGCTCCCATTTCTCATTAATTGCGAGCCCCTGAGGTGGAAGAAGACGGCAGAGAACTCCCCAATGTAAGAACTTACTCACCAATCGGATTCACATGACCCCAGTAAGTTTCTGGTTGTGGATGGACCTCGGGGTCACCATACACTTCCGATGTGCTGGCGATCAGAACCCTAGCTCCAACTCTCTTGGCCAGACCTGCAACAGAAAACACAGAAAAATATTTTTTTAAAAGGGGAAGAAGCATCTGCATAAATGACCTCTGTTTCTTCATTACAAGGAGAAATCAGTAAATCAAGAGTGCAGAAATGTTTCTGAATTGAGGAGCAAGTTTTATCAGCTGGCAATGATCCGAGGAAAAGAAAATACTCAGGAAAGTATATTATGGAACAGTAAAAGAGGGTGAATTCTGACGAATCAGAAATAATATCGAGAATAAAAGAGTTGTTAGTTATTGTTGTTTTAAGGGGCAGAACTACGAGGTCATCTTGAATGGTAAACCAGATATTATATAGTAGTGGAAATAAAAGAGTAGTAGACTGTGTTGGTTGGGACATGTAGAAAGAATGACAGAGAACAAAATGGTAAGGAAGGTCTTCAGTGGGAAGCCAGAAGGATGTCATGTGAGGGGAAGACCTAGGACAAGATGGTTGGATGAGCTGGTGGAGGATCTGGGAAAGATGGAGAACCAAATCAGTCATCAGGGAAGAATGGGTGAAGATTGTCTGGGAGGCCAAGGCCCTACAAGGGCTGTAGCGCAAAGAAGTAAGTATTGTCATCGCACCAGGAGACGGCAGTTCAACACCCTGTGACAGGGTACCCCGGGGGTCTTGCAGTACGCATGTGCGGCCCCGCCTATTCCAAATCTAAATATATCTGCTCCCTGCATGCCAATGGTTGTTATTGCAGCAGACGACACACAGCCAGTGAAAGAAGGAATGTGCTGAGTGAGTGAAGCAAGTAGTGACTAACTTACTGTTTTTGGATTATGCAATACGTAATAATTATAATAAGTAATGATCCTGCCAATAATAATAATAATAATAATAATAGAATTGCTACCAGACATTGACCTTGGAATAGTCCATGTCGCCCTAACCCGATATTAGTGTCTCCCTGGGTGTCGTATGGGTCTGGTGGTTTCCATAACATCGTCCCATATCTTACTGTGAATTATTATTTCTTTTAAGTCCTCTCTGATTTTGACCATTATTATACATAACAAATAGTACGTTATTAAAAGCTCATAAAATCTCACCTCAGATATACCGGTAATAGGGATTTTAAAGGAATAATTCTATCAAATTCTCAAAAGAGCTATATTTTAAATTAATTTTGATTAATTGCATTCTTAAGAGAACAATATGTTATGTAAAATTGAATGTATTGTTAATTTATTTCATATTTTATGGCCAACATAGGAACACTGAAATCAATTATACAAAGGCAATTTTACTTTTCTATGCTTTCAATATTTCTTCATCCTCAGATCCTTTCTTAAGTGGAGAACACCCTCCCTTTTGCACTTTTATTCTTTTGATTTAGAGTCTCACACGTGAGTCGTGAAGAATCTTAATTTTATCTGTTCTATTCTTGAGATCGTTGAATGTTCTTCTTCATTTCCCGGTTACAATAATCTGGGTTGGGGTGTGAATCAAGGACCTCCGTACCTTTCTGTCTCTCCACCACTCTCGTCTTTCTTCCAGTATATCTTCCACTTTCACTCCTCTTTGCTCAATGCTCTCCCTCACTGTATCCATCCACCTCATCCTCGGCCTTCACGACCACACTGTACCAATGTTATGATAGACTTTTACAAAGAATTCAAGTGTGAAGTTTTGGACCATCTGCCGCTTAGTCCAAACCAGCACTGAATGATTTTCACCTTTTTCGAGAATTGAAGGTATGGTTGTGCGGCAACGTCTCGTCAAAAAGGAAAAGCTTCAGGAGACTCTCCAGACGTACCCACCTCAGTGGCGGCAGAATATTTTGCAGAAGGCATTGGAAAGCTGGTGTAACGATACGACAAATGTTTCAATCGTTTTGGTGATTATGTTGATACATAAGAATAATTTAGCAGTAAAATCAGTTTGGTATGTCAATCTGTTATTTTTATACAGTCCCTCAGAACTTGAGGGGGGGGGGGGGAACAGCCCTCGTATGTACTACTTTATATGAAAGACCCTGTATAACTTAATCACATGTACAGTAAAACTTCTTTTATACGATTCACACTTATACGATTTTTTTCTTGGTCCCGGCAAAATCCCTATACTTTCCATGTTAATTTATTTCCAATATACGTTTTACATTTATTCGTTTTTCACGCTTATACGATCATATCTTACGTCCCCGAGAGAAAAATGCGTCGTTTATACGTTTACAACGGTTTCCCTACCTAAAATCTCTAAAAATATTGGAGCCAGAAACTTATGACACGCACTGTACGTTTCTCGGAAACCATCCCTCGCGCGGCGCTATGTTGTGGCGAGTGCGACCTTGAAGTTGCGTGTGTTGCGAAATACAACATCACTTGCTGCAGTCATTGTTCTGCCTTGTTCGGTGCTTCAGTTGTGGTTAACCTTGATAGCAGTGAACATGGGTGAAAGGAAGAGGAAGTGCATTACGATTGCTGTTGTTCACTTCTTAACGGGGGCCATCGCTCGCTGCGGACCTGTCTCCCGCCAGGCACTTTGCCGTAATGCGTAGCTCGGGCGGCCTATAGCCTATACTGTAGTTCACAGCTGGTGCTGAAAATGTTCGCCATTCACTGCTACACATCGCTGGCACCTCTTTATGAAATTGTCATTTACGTTCTGAAGTTCCTCACCACCGATTGACTGTATTTCAACTGTAATATAGTCTTTAAGCTCATTTTCGCGAAAGATTTCCTGTACTTTATGAAGGTATTTACACACATTCACGTAATGAAAATCGCATTGGAACATCACACTGAGCACTAAAGACGTGAACAATTGACTAAACCGAACCCCACACTGCTAAAGCACACTGCAAAGGAGGGAAACTTGTGGCGCCAAGAAGCCCATTACGGCCAAGTGCTTGACGAGGGACCAGCTCGCGGCGGGCGCGAGCGAGGGTCCGCGTCGCATATAACACAAGTCCCTGTATAACCCATAATGTCACATACATTTTGCAGTTTTTATTTAGCGACTTTCATTTACGCGTTTTTCACGCTTATACGTTTTTTTCATTTGGTCCCTTGAAAATCGTATAAGTGAAGTTTTATTGCAATTTATTTCAGGTTATTTTTTCACATCATCATCATCATCTTCATTTCCCCTTTTCCCATTGACACTGGGTGGGGGCAAATATGGTTCCTCTCCACTTTGTTCTGTCATTCCACCATTCCTCTTCAAACACAGTGTTCCAGTCCAGGTTCCGTTTTCTAATACAGTGAAACCTCTCTAAAAGACCACCCCTCTTAAAGACCGATTTTTCTTGGAACCGATTTAAAACCTCATAAGGCCAATGTATTTGTTACCTCTATTTAAGGACCACCCCTCTCCCCGACCAAAGACCAGGCATTTTCTCAGTCTGACCTCTTTCAAAATACCACTTCTCGTCTGCCTTCCCATTGGAGATGGTGAAGAGGGTAATGATGTAAACAATGGTTCTGTTGGCACAGAACTGCATCAGCATACAATGCCATTAGAAAAAGTGTTATGTAACGTATAAAAATACAAAAAACGGCTCTCCTAGAAGATTGTTCGAACCCAGAACAAATGAATGGACTTTCGAACTGACTCAGAGATATTCTAAAAAGTGAAAAAAAAAAAAAAAAAGGATGTGCTAAGCTGAAACAGAGATCAATTCGTGACTTTTTAAATGACATAGCTCAGAAAATAACTAATTGTAGTTAATTTGCACTAAATGTAAACCAATGCAGAGAAATTGTAATCAAGTATGTGTTCCAACTGCACTTTTTTAATAATACAGTATAAAATTATTTTTAATGCCTACCCCTATTAAGAGACCACCCCTCTAAAAGACTAGTTTTCCATGGAACCGTCACTGGTCTCTTAATAGAGGTTTCACTGTACTATTCTCCACCGAGTCCATCCAACGCATTCTTGGTCTTCCTCGTCCTCTCTTCCCTGTCATCCGTCGTTCCAGTGCTCGTCTTGGTAGCCTTACTTCATTCATCTGTTTGACATGTCCAAACCATCTCAATCTGTTTTGCTTGTTTGTCATTTAGTTTCTGTACTCCCAGTTCTTTCCGTATATCTTCATTTCTCACTCTGTCCCTCCTCGTTTTCTGGACCATACTTCTCAGGAATCTCATCTCAGCTGTTTGTACTCTGCTCTCATCCCTCTTAGTCATTGTCCAAGTTTCTGCTGCATATGTCATTATAGGAACATAATATGCTTTGTACTTTCTTTAGCCTTAATTGGTATATCCTTGTTCCATACTAGTCCTCGTACCTGTTGGTAGAAAGCACTCCTGAGTTGTATTCTTCTGCTAATTTCCAAATCTAGTCTTCCATCTTCAGTCAATTCACTTCCCAAGTATTTGAAGTGTTTCACCACTTCCAATTCCTTACCTCCTACTTTGATTACTCCTTTTCCTTCTTTCTTATCTCTACTCATCACCACTGTTTTACTCTTCTCCGCATTTATCTTCAATGCCCATTGCTCAATCTTTTCATTTATTACGTCTAACTGTCCTTGTACCTCCATCTCATCCTCGTCGCAGATCACAATGTTGTCTGCAAACAACATTACCTTCATCTTTGCCCTACTGTAGTCTTTCACTGCAGCCTTCATGATGTCATCCATCACCATTAAGAACAATAATGGTGACAACACACTTCACATATTCCAGTAATTGATATTATTTTATGTTGACCAACTGAAAGTTAATTCATTTGTAAATAGGCTAGAGTCATTGGCTAAAAGACATAAAGGTGTGTTTACCTCACCTAACATGTTGATAGTGCCCACAGTATTGGTCTTGATAGTCTTCACGGGGTTGTACATATAATGTGGCGGTGAGGCAGGACTCGCCAGGTGGTAGATCTCGTCCACCTCGATGAACAGAGGATTCACGATATCGTGATGGATCAGCTCGAAGTTCTCGTGACCGATCCAGTGCTCCACGTTACGTTTGCGGCCCGTGAAGAAGTTATCTGCCACGATCACCTCGTGGCCCGCTATCATCAGCTGGTCTACGAGATGTGAGCCAACAAAACCAGCTCCTCCAGTTATCTAGTTAACAGTGCACACATAACTTAAGCTGCTTGTTAAAAATCAATAGAGTCTGTGCTTTAACCCTTTTGATGCAATGCTATTATGAGTGGTTCTGTGAAAACAGTCAAGCCAAAAATTTTTTGATAAAAATTATCTCCTACATATAAATTTTAAGATTGAATGTTGATATGTTTTTTCAAAGCAGACAAATATACAGGGTGTTTGCAGCAAGCCCTATTTTGTACTGTAACTGGTTTGTTTTTCAAGATATTTTAATTTTGACACTTGCTTTGTAAAGTACTATTCAATCTCTAAAACTTTTGTTTCATTGGTTTTTGTGTTAAGTACGTGCATAACGCGCAAATCAACTTTTTGAGGCATGGTTTTGGCACTTTTTTTGCCCATTTCGTTTTTTTGACATCACCTATCGAAAGATCGACATCGAATTAGTCGAATAAGCTACCAAAATATCAGTTTTTGCCCAAATCAAACACGCAAAGTGGGCCGTCGCGCCCTGTCCGCTGTAAGCGGACGAAAATCTGAACACAAACTCGCATTCTGAAAGTTTGATTTGGGCAAAAACTGATATTTTGGTGGCTAATTCGTCTAATTTGATGCCGTTCTTTCGATAGGTGATGTGAAAAAAAAAAAAAGATTTGGGCATAAAAGTGCTACAAAAAGTTGATTTGCGCGTTATGCGCGAACTGCACACAAAACCCAACGTAACAAAAGTTTTAGAGCTTGAAAAGTACTTTCCAAAGCAAGTGTCAAAATTAAAATATATTGAAAAACAAAAGAGTTACAGCACAAAGTAGGGCTTGCTGCGAACACCCTGTACTTTAAACATATTATGGTAAATAATGGGCAAAGTAAGGACCGCGGGCCAAGTTTAATCCGACCCGCTACATGGTTTCGAATTATACTACCTACAGTTACACTTAGGTCATACAGTAGAACCCCGTTTTAACGTGCCCCCTTTTAACGAAGATTTTCGTAAGACCCAATCAAATCACCATAAGCACAGTGTTATTTAAACCCCCTTCTAACAAACCCCTATATAAGGAAAAGTCGGCTTCTAAGGAATATATTTCACATAAATTGGGATCGCGCATCCCGTTGTAACGAAAATTTCGATAAGATACTTTTTTTTTAACTGGTTTTGAATGTAAATTAACTTACGTTCAGGCATAATCTCAGTCCGAAGTTAACGCGCTAAACGAAATCGCTCCTTTAGCGATGTATGGAACCCTGATAAATTGGCGCGTCTTCTGGAAATCACCGTTACCGGCAAGCAGCAGTCACTATCATGCTAGACGCTGTTGGTTAGTTATGCCCATTCAACTGTAGGTAGTACTGGAATGACGGCTGTATGGGAACGAAGTCCGGTTTACCTTGAGACTAGCTATAGGGCCTAGAGGCATGACTGACGTAGGCACTTCTGTCCTGCTACTCCAATCGCCGCTTAGGAATCACACGGACGTGAGGGGCGTGGACTGAAGAATATCACCAGCCTCATTCTCTATTTTTGTTCCTGTGTTGTTGGAAGTTGTGCTACGAGTTACATTTGTGTCTGTGATAAGAGTTGTACCGCGAATTACGGTGGACCACGTTCATTATGGCTGCTAAACGTAAGAAGCTGACTCTTCAAAAAAAGGTCGACATCATTAGGGATGTTGAAAGGGATAGCCAAGTACCTTTGCCACAGATGCCAAAAAAATATGACTTGGCACCCTCTACGCTGTTTGACATCATGAAACAGAAGGAAGCTACTCTGACCGTGGAAGTTGAGTGCGGTTCTGGGGCATAAAAGGAAGAATATTCGTTTTTCGCCGTACTAGGAACTTGAAAACGTTTTAATGAAGTGGTTCGAGAGAAAAGGGAGTGAGAACGCTCCAATTGACGGGAACATACTTAAACAAAAAGTTCGAGAAATCGCACTTAAGCTGTGTTCGGTAGATTTCCATGCTTCTAATGGCTGGTTTGATCGCTTGAAAAAACGGCACAATCTTTCGTTCCAAATCATGTGCGGCGAGAGAGCGGAAGTTAATGATGATACAGTTGTATACTGGAAAAAGAAAACGTTGCCTCGACTTCTTGGAGGATATGATGCTAAGGATATTTTTAACGCTGATGAAATGGGAGTGTTTTACAACTTGCTCACGTCAAAAACATATGCTGATCGAGGAGAAAAATGCCACGGAGACTTAAAAAGTAAAGAAAGACTGACAGCGTTGTTATGTGTTGACAGCAACGAGAGTGAAAAATAACCCCCACTAATAATTGGAAAATTTAAGAATCCAAGATGTTTCAAGAACACCCGTACACTCCCATGTAAATATGATTTTAACAAAAATGCATGGATGAGATTGGAGATATTTAGAAAAATTTTACGAAGCTTGGATGCCAAGATGGGATCAGCAGGAAGGAAATAGTGCTGGTGATCGACAGATGTCCAGCTCATCCTTCAGATACATCTTTCCTGCAGAATATCAAAGTGGTTTTCTTTCCTCCTAACTGCACCAGTCACCTGCAGCCTTTGGACCTTGGCATTATTCATTCTGTGAAGGGGAAGTACAGGAAGGCCCTGGTTCAAAGAGCTGTTTCTTTCCTCGAAAGAAATGAGGTAATGAAATTGAACATACTCCAAGCCATGCATATGTTTGTAGCAGCATGGCAACTAGTCACAACGGACACTATTCAAAACTGCTTAGGCCATGCAGGTTTTGGTGCTATTTCAGAAGATTTTAATGAAGAAGACGCTACTGATGACATTGGGGAAGATTGGGGGGTTGTGTCAAAGGATTCTACTGTCACAACATTTGAAGAATTTGTTACTTGTTACTTGTTCGTTATTTGTTACTTGTGATGATGATGATGTCCTAACCTCAGCACCACAGATGGATTTTGGAGACCTTTGTGATGATGCAAAAAGGCAAAGTACTGAAGAGGAAGAAGAAGAAGGACAGGATCCAGCAGAACCAACTTTTGGGGCAGCAGTGGAAGGACTGAATATTGTCCGCCGGTACTTCTCCACCTTCAGTGTTGATGAAGAGCTCGTCCAAATTGAGAGAAAACTTCTTTCCGTGAGACATCTGGGCAAGAGAAAGCAAACTACTTTACTGGACTACTTCAGAAAGTGAAGGTTAATACCTTATGCTTATTCTCATAGTTCTCATGGTCTACCTTCAAAAATATCCTTAATATCATGTTAGGCCTCTGTTCCTTCAAGTTACAATTACAAGTCAGTAATACCTATTTCTCCTTTTGTTGCTACAGCTTGTGCTCCCAATGGACCACTAAGGAATTCGTTACCTCTGCTGTTTCGTAAATATCATCTGCTATTCTTGTGTTAATTTGACTTTTTAGTATTTCTTAACATGTTCATTTATTATTTCTTGACATTACATTAGTTGAAGACATATATGTATTATTATTTCTTGTGATATATAGCCTATTTTCTTCGAACCCCCTTTTAAGGAAAACCCCCTTCTAAGGAAGAAATATCAAATCCCCCTGAGAATCGTTAAAAAGGGGTTCTACTGTATTTTCTGTTCTGTGTACATAGAAGTGAAAAACTGTTTCAATCTCATTGTGTTTATGCGTTTTTTGTAATAGAGTAACAGCTAGATCTGATTGAGTTACAATGTACAGATGCAACTATTCCTCAGCATTTCCAAAATTCAGTTCTACAAGGCCCTACCAAAATCAAGCTTCCCAAACTTGAAATCTCATGCACAGAAGATAACCACCATGTTTGCATCTTACTATATCTGTGAACAGGTGTTTTTCTACAATGAAGCTTTGCAGAAATAGTGTCGGAAATACATTAGCAGACCACCATTTAGTTGCGCTCATCCCAATTTCAACCATATTATAAAAAAACGTTAAGAAGCAATCACAGTTTCACTTCTCACATACTCCTTCCTTTTCTAACAAATAATGAAGGTGTGTTCATAGTGCAAAGATGAAGGAATATTGGGCCCAGCAGAGTTAGGAACCACGTGGTCCAAGACGCCTCAACGAAGCAAGAAGAAGCTGTGTTGTTTTTCCTTAAGATTTCTACCATTGTAGTCTATTAGTTTTCTTTGATTTAAAATTCAGAAATAATAAGTTTATAATCTATAAACATGTGTTGGTTTTTCTTTTCGGCCTGCCTAGATTATTTTGTATGGCATCTGGCCCTGACCCTAAAATGTTTGCCCATGTCTGCTTTATTTCATTCAAAATCCTGTTTCATTTTTTTCTAAGACCGAATATACCCAAATACCACCCGCACATTTTTATACAAAATCGGACATGAAAAATTGGGGTGCGGGTATTAATTGAGTCATCCAAATTTTAAAGATTTAAATTGCCCACCAAGCACGAGTATCCGCTATTATGGTGCTTGTTCGGGTGTACTTGTTTATTTCCGTCTAATGGCTTGACTGGTCGCGCAAGCCAAACACAAGCGTCAGTTTCGTTAGTTGAGTGATAGCATGGCATCAGTAAAGGCTCGGTCAAACAGGAAGCGGGCTGACCGCGCAAACTCGGCCGCCCGACCTCTGCGAACTCTGCATTGTGTAATATTGCATCATCCTGGTTAAACAGAAGGCGATCTACCGCGGCGGGTAAGTGAGCAGTTGTGATTTTCCACAAAGTCCGCGCCATGACTTGTCCGTATTAAGTTTGACCACCCCAGTCCACGACGGGCTGCAGTCGTTCCGTTCGCGCGGGCAGCCCGTGTCCTGTTTGACTGAGCCGAACTCGGCGCACGCACTGGAATGTTTAAACTTCGCTGCTGTTTAAACCATACCAGCAGATCTTGTTCTACGTCGTCGAATTTCCAGATTTTAATTTTCTTGCAGTTTGCGGAAGTATTCCCGGCAGAAGCCAGGGTTTTCCATATCTCCTCACACATGTTTCAAGGTTAACACTGTCCAATGAGCTGCTGCTATCATGGCATGACGTCATGTAGCCTTAATGTAGTTCGCCCGGTCAGATGATTCACTGGAGACCCGCGGACACTCGGAACTGCTGTATTCTTTCACTCGGAACACCGGAAGTATCTTTCGCGGGGATTGGCGAGATAATTCAATCGCGGGACCGAGAATATCGGACGTCTTCAGTGGAAAAACTTTTTATGCGGGAACTTCTTAACCGAGTTTTACTGTATTACAGTGTTAATAGTATACATTTTTGTTTAAAATAAAGTGTCAAAAACAATTACAGTGTTAAAAGTATACATTTTTGTTTAAAATAAAGTGTCAAAAACAAACAAAAAAGTTTTTTTAAAATTTCCATACAAAAATGAGGGTGCGGGGATTATTCGGGGGCGGGTAATATTCGGGTATGTACGGTATTACAATTGGAGAATTTAATTTAACTTGGACAGCCTCCACAATCTAAATAATATCAATTTTTAGCCTATTTTCAATTTTGAAAAAAATAGGCATATGAGATCTCTTTTGTCCATGTGTGTGTGCGTGTTCCCCCTAATAACTTCTAAACGGCTGGAGGGATTTCAATGAAACTCGGTAAGTTCGTAGCACTATTCCGGACGACCTCGACCGTGCCCTTCAAATTTCGTTACGTCACACCAATCCAACATAGCGGCTGTGCAAAATATTTCACCGGCATTCAATATCTCCGAAACTATTCCCGATTTCACCATATATTTTTTTATGGTGATAAAGGAAACTACTAGAAGTTCACCTATGTGACTTTTGAAAAACTGGTAACTACAAAACCAACATGGCAGCCACGCAAATTTGCGACTTTTAAATAGACGTTTCTCGCGATTTAACCAACCAAACGCAATGAAACTTGGTACAGCATATGTTTATACACATTGTAATTCACCGACATCTAACTTGATTCAATTGTTTACATAACCACAAGATGGCGGTTGTGCGAAATATTTGACCGGCATTCTATATCTCTGAAACTATTAGCGGTATCACCCTGAAATTGTGTACGGAGATAAAGGGCACTACTGGAAGTTCATCTATAAGACTTTCAAAAAAACGGTTAACTACAAAACTAACATGGCGGTCAAACGAATTTAAAAATTTTAAATAGACCTTTCTCGCGATTTAATGTTCCAAACGCAATGAAATCTGGCACAGGAAATTTTTATACACATTGTAATGCACTGGTATCTAATTTAGTTCAATTGGTTACATAACCTCAAGATGGCAGCTTGGCGAATTTTAAAATTAAGTTTTTATTTTTTGTGTCGTAATCATGCGAACGATGTGAAAGTTTGAATAATGAACCTACACAATAATTTTCCTTTAATGGTACATGACTATGGCTTATATATTTAACAATCCAACATGGCGACCATCCGAAATATTTAGATGGCTCTGAATATCTACGAATCTATTATAGCAATCAAACTGAATTTTTTTATTTTCATAGGGACTATGAACTTAAGTTCACCTATAGGACTTTAAATAACCTGGTGATCACAAATCCAACATGGCGGTGACGCGAAATATAAATATTCACATGGACGTTTCTCATAATTGAAATATAATACAGTGAAACTTGGTACAGTAAAACCTTATACGAATGTTAATCCACTGGCATATAATTTATTTCAATTGTTTCCATAACCACAAGATGGCAGCTGTGCGAAATTTTAAAATCTCCTTGTTACTTCTAGTGTTCTAATCATGCGATTGAAGTTTGAATGCTACACATACACAATAATCTTCATGTAACAGTACATAACTCTAGGACCTACATATATAAAACCCAACATGGCAACCATCCGAAATATTTAGTCGGGTCTCAAATATCTATGAATCTATTACAGCAATCAAACTGAAATTTTGTATGTAGTTTGGTATCAATTAACATAAGTAGGATATATGAAAATAGGCTGTATAGTTCTTCACGGAACTACTTGTTAAACCTAATTTCCTCTTCGTTCAAAGAGTTAATCATTTTTTGCCACCACATATCTTTATCAGCTTCAAACAAGAACATAAACAAGCATGACTTCAAAAGATAACATGTCCAGGAAGTCAGCTGATTGCAGCATGTTCAAAAAACTCATTATGTATCCAGTTGCTGATAGAACTTAAACACAAGCATATACAGTGAAACCTTGTTAGTACGTTTTTCAAGGGACTGAAAAATTTGGACGTCAAAAGCGGGAAAACGTACTAATGGAAAATAATAATTAAACCTCATAAATTTGTATCAGTAGGGGAAATGTAAAAAACGCGTTAATCAGAAGTGCCGCGGCGTGGCGCGTGCTACTGTCTTAATTTTAAGAGTCGCCTATACCTGTTAAGTCGCAACCCTCGCCCGCTTGTTGGCAAGGAATGTTATCTCAGTGCGGTTGGTCTCACATTCCACTAGGGGTGGACAAAAAATGCTTTTAGGGCTGACGAAAATGCGATCGTACTACACGATGCGCGGCACGAGATACTGTCTTACTTTTAAGAGTCGCCTATACCTGTTAAGTCGCAACCCTCGCCCGCTTGTTGGCAAGGAATGTTATCTCAGTGCGGTTGGTCTCACATTCCACTAGGGGTGGACAAAAAATGCTTTCAGGGCTGACGAAAATGCGATCGTACTACGCGATGCGCTGCGCGTGCTACTGTCTTACTTTTAAGAGTCCCCTATACCTGTTAAGTCGCAACCCTCGCCCGCTTGTTGGCAAGGAATGTTATCTCATTGGGGTCGGTCTCACATTCCACTAGGGGTGGACAAAAAATGCTTTCAGGCCTAACGAAAATGCGATCGTACTACGCGATGCGATGCGCGTGCTACTGTCTTACTTTTAAGAGTCGCCTATACCTGTTAAGTCGCAACTCTCGCCCGCCTTTTGGCAAGGAATGTTATCTCAGAGTGGTCGGTCTCACATTCCACTAGGGGTGGACAAAGAATGCTTTCAGGGCTGACGAAAATGCGATCGTACTAAGTGATGCGCGGCAAAATGTGCAACGTGATAAATGAGGTACTTTTACATGAT
Source organism: Meconema thalassinum (assembly GCA_946902985.2). NCBI lineage: Eukaryota > Metazoa > Arthropoda > Insecta > Orthoptera > Tettigoniidae > Meconema > Meconema thalassinum. The sequence goes on from OX336398.1 coordinate 126,392,220, forward strand.
TGTTATCAGATAAGAATCGGGACTTGAAAATTACGAGGTGATATGCGATAAAACGCACTAATGAGGAACGTGTTAACGAGGTTCTACTGTATCCAGAGAGAGAATGATTTATGCATTGTCTTGGTTATAACAGTAATAACAATTTTATAAAAATGGCTCCTATAGTTCAGCCTATAATATTTTTTAGCAGGCCAATATATCAGTTCCCTGGCACTGTAGGGGTTAAAGGAAATTTTTTAACCTCAGCATTTGGAATGTAATTTAGTGTTTTGTGTTCTTGCACGATTGGATTCGCTCTACAAAAATGCAATTTTATAATTAGGCATGCATAGTGCCTAAGCAGTATTAACCAGTTAGGACGTGCGCATGGGTATTTTTTACCCAAGCAAAACTGAATTGTTAATAATCCCTGGTGGAATGGGTATTCTACCTTCCACCCCTTGCTACTTTACCAATGGACTCTACCATGCTGTCCTTATTGCGTGTTGTTTTAATGTTAGTGTTTTTCGAGCTGTTGGCACGTTTATAGGCTAATGTCAGTCGCATGCATGGTTGCGTACGTTTACAGTACGATCAAATTTTTTAGTGGACTGGTTTCTCAATGGACAGACTGTAAAATTTTCAAAAGAAAAATATGTATTGTCCGTTGAGCCATTATATATTTAAACACAAAATGTGATAAACGTTCCGACAAAATTCAACCAGTGACATGGGTACACGTGTATGAAATACGTCTTGCAATGGCCTTCCCAGTGTGTGCTAGCCAGCGTCTTGGTGAGGTGTACTTTAACCAACTGAAGAGCCCAATGGTACACCGAGGTGAAACGCTGGCAATTTGTTGAGTTATGCCGGAACATTTATCACATTTTGTGTTTAAATGGACAGACTAACCGATAGGGTTATAAGTCAATTAATAATAATAATAATATCGTATGGCCTCGGGTGCCGGGTGCAAGCTTTGTTAATTGACACCCAGAGGGCAGCTTGCGTGTTGAATTTAATGCTCTTTGGAGCGATATGAATGTCAGGAGGTTAGATATCTAAACTCCTTGACGCTATACCGCTTTCTAGTAGAGAAATTAGGAACTTTGTGTTGGCGGAAAATCCCGAGATTAATTTTGCCATTATGAACACTGCCTACTGAATTCAAATGGGTTCTTTAACATGCCAACAACGTATGACAGGAGTATCGTGAATTTTGTCGCCTTTCAAAACTCACTTACCATGGCCAGGAGTGAACCTGCAATCTTGGGGTTGGTAGTCCGACACTATAACCACACACCCACCGTAGCAAGTGCAAGTCAATTACTTAGTGATGATGAACATGTTGATGGAATCGTTGGTGGAAACAACAGTTAAGATACAGAGTTATCTAGCGGTCAGAAGTGAATTCACTTTACCTATCCAATCACAGGCAGCATTTCAAATCAATATACGAGGTCTGTTAGAAAATGATCATCATCATCATCATCTTGTACAGTTTCCAGCCCCTTGGAACATAAGCCTCGCCACTTAGTGTTTTCTTCCCACCACCTCTCCGCTGTCACTCTAGTCCAGTCCTCGCCTCTCTTCTTGACACATTCCTCCACTCCTTTCAGCCATCTATCTCTTGGTCTTCCCCTTGGTCGTTTCTTCTGCATCTGCATCTCATGTATCCTCTTGGGAATCTTCTTCTCATCCATTCTCTTTAAGTGTCCATACCACCTCAGTCTTGATGTCTCAATCCTACCTTGCATGGGCTCCTCTTTCACCATTTCCCTGACTTTTTCATTCCTCACCCTGTCTCTTCTTGTTACTTCGATCCTACTTCGCAGGAACTTCATTTCACCTGCCTGTATTCTGCTTATGTCTCTTTTCTTCATTTTCCACGTTTCTGAAGCATAGGTCAGTATCGGGATATAGTAGCTTCTGTATAACACTTCCTTGCTTTTTTGCGGGACATCTTTATTCCACACTAAGCTCCTAATGCTTCTCAGAAATGCTTCTGCCTGTCTGCCACGTTCCGTAATCTCTTTGTCATTTCTCCCATTTTCCTCCACTATACTTCCCAAGTACTTGAGACTTTCCACCTTCTTCAGCTGTCCACCTCCAAGTGTTATCTCACTCATTGGTCTGTCCTTTTTCCTGGTCGTTAACAGGATCTCACATTTACTGATGTTAGAAAATGATGATGATGATAATTGTTGTTTTAAGGGGCCTAACATCTAGGTTATCGGCCCTGTTAGAAAAGCATACGACCTTAATTTGCAAACACCTGATGGATTTGATTCAAGCGAGCATGCATGAGCCGACCTTGAACCTTCGTGCGCATGCATGAATTTTTTCCCACCTGTCGATAATGTCAGTTGCTGACAAGCAGTGAGCAAGGTAGTGCGTAGTGCTCTTGTTGGATTTCATTGCAAGGAATGGGATTTGGTTTCCAGGTCGTACCCGTACACCCAGTACTCGTTGCCAGTGATTATGGAGTTCCACTGTTAGTGGAGTCCAGTATGTCCAGTGAGACTTCAACACGAAGTTGCTTTTGCTCTGCTGTTAGCAGCTTCGGCAAGAATTTCACCATTCTCCCGAACACTAATTTTGGTACCCTTACAACGCAAATCCATCAACGACAGGTATGAAGAGCTAGATTTAAATATTGACAGGTGGACGAACCACTTCCCCTGCTCCCTTTTGGACATTTTTGGAGCTTCTAATATGAGACATCTGATACGCACTCGGCTGGGCCTTGAGTGGCCTGGCCCAGTATTTTCACTTTGCTCTTTGGCTTCGAGAATACTCAGAGTTCCTTGAGCAAAAAACACGACTGATGGAATGTATGTGAAGTTGCAATATCTTTGCAACAAACAATGCAGAATGAAAAAATGTTCATAATTCAATAAATACAATGTTCTGCAGTGCCTTTGTTTCAAGTGGTAGCTGGCCGACTTACAGCGAGACTGCTTCTAGCCCAAGGTTGCGGGTTCAAACCCGGCCGAAGTCGTCGGATTTTTTAAGAGGGGAAGTGAAGCCGGCGGTCCAATGTCATAGATTTATGGCAAGTAAAAGAACCTTCCACTAATTACACTTGTGTGAAGCTAAATCATAGGTTATATTTGACTAACGCCAGGAGCTGACTGCGGTGGCATCTAGTAACCAAGTTCAGAACTAGTTGTCATTGATGGTGGCGTTTGGTAGCAAAAGTAGGAACTTCTGGAAAATTGAATGTCTGCAGTCCTTACTTGAATTAATAACATATAACACACACTAATACAGCCATCACAATTAACACCCGTTATCAGACAGATTGTACACATACCCAAAGTATACGGGGCTACAAGACCGCATTGTCGCAGTCCCAAAACTAAGGTACCAACCACGTGCACGAACTAATTTCACAATGAACAGTTCAAACACGAGGCACCTAATTTGTGAACTCTAGATGTAATGGCTGTATCTATGGAGCACCTCATTTACAGCATAACTAATGACAGAAACAATCCATTGATGCCAACTTACCAGGATACGTTTTCTTGCTCTGTAGTTGAGGAATTTCACGTCAGGATATCTCTGAGGAATCCTTGCTTCCAATCGACGGAGCTTAGACTCCAATTGCTGTATTCTCCTCCGTGCTTCTTGCAGATCCTTATAGTTGTCTCCTGGCTGATGGACTTCCTTCTGTGATGTCGACAGTTCAGAATATGCACCCTGCTTGATGTCATTTTGGACAGGTTCATATTGGTGGTGACGCTCATTGCGGTACTGGTAAATATCTTCTGCTTGCAGCCAGTTTTTATAAATACATAAAACTGTAAAAGAAAAAACATATTTGAGTCAAATTAACCTATACTGTACTGTACTGTACACACCAATACAAAGAGCACAAGGGGAGTATACTCTGTATTTCCAGAGTAAGAACCTGGCATATTTGGCGGGAACGATCGTACAATGGCCGCCGTTGGCTCCTATTGGCTGGATTTTGACAAATAGCACAACACGTTGCCAGCGCATTGCTCATGATTCAGTCGCTTGTGAACCGCTGTCTGTGTCTGAGTTAGTTTCATTGTCATCGTTTCGTTGACTTTAAGCATCGAGTTCGCGGCAGTCGATAATAACTTACGAGTACAGCACAAGTTATTGTTTCCCATCACACCATAGTGTTCAAATTACCGCCAGTCATGCAATAGCAATAGCCTACAAATCGACAATGTAAAAACACGGCAATAATGTTGCCACAGAGCGGCTTGTTTGTGTGCTCGGCGATAAATACTTCTTTACCTTAACATTACGTTTGTGGAATCACAAAAGTTATTTTGTATTAACCGTACTGATAAATCAATTTAAGAGGAAAACTCCGTCAATCAATACTTAATGTATCAAAACATAATTACATTGGGTACATGTTTCGAATCTTACTGGTCCTTCTTCAGCCCTGAACTTTTATAAAGTTTGCAAATAATCATAATATAACTAAAATCAACATAATGCTTGCAAAGCATATTAAACGTAAAAAACATACATAAATAGATACGAGTCATAGCTTTCACAGCATTCTTCTTGCAACCTCCACACGGACCACTCAAGTTCACTTCAAAGACAGACGGGCCTAGGGTCATCGGCCCACGTTCCTTCCTTCCCGACAAGCACTCTGCATAAAGAGATCAATTCATGAATCTCGCCAAGATTTTATTCATAGGAGAAACCTCCGTCAAATTGCCGCATGGGACAATCCCGTTAGAATATCAACTTGACTCATCACTGCCCACACACAACTCAATGTCAAGTCTGTCAAGAAAATCTGTATGTGGTCAATCATCCAAATTCAAACGGACTAAAGTGTAATACGACGCAACCAGGGTGTCTACCAACTCATCTTAAAAGAATTCCCTGAGTAAAGAATGCTAAACATTCGCCCGGGAACGGGAAGTATGATGAAATGCACGCTATTTTTGATTGGTTTTAAGCGCTCTCCAGGAACAAGAAGCAAAATGTAATCCAGGAAAGCAAAAGGAAAATAGAATTAAGTTTTATGTTTTCTGTTGTCGGAAATTCCAGGATCCAAACAGATGTGAGCAATGGCGGCACAAGGGAAACAGTTGTGAAAATAAATTTATTTCAATAAGTGAACTTGTTGTCCAGTAAAATAAGCAAGGTCTATTAAGTCATGCTACAGTAAATGCCTCCAATAAAAGGGACAAAGGGAGGTTTAATACACACATCAAGATGTCACCATACGAGTGGGATCATCTTAGACCAATATTTAATTTGTAAAACCTGTCATTACCATTGAAATCACTAATCTACGTCGCAGGTATGATATTCGGTAGCATAAGTCTGAATATAAGCCTATACAGTAATTTACACATATCCAAGGGACGAAGGGAGGCATATTCGAAGTTCTCACTCTGAATTAGGTCCACCTCGTCATGACAGATGTAATTGAGTAATCATCATCCAAGTCCCACTACAGCCACCCGGGTGTGGTTTACAAGCCTCCTCCACTCCTTTTGGTCCCTCCATTTTTACTGTTCCATCACTTCTGCCACATCCAACCCAGCTTCTCCAATGTCCTTCAAAATTTGGTCCAACCACCTTCTTCTCGGTCTTTCAACTGGTCTCTTTCCCTTGACTTCACTTTCTAATTCCCTTTTTGCTACTCTTTCCTTACCCATTCTTTTTACATGTCCGAACCAACGTAACCTTGCTTTCTGTATCTTCTGATTTGACGGTTCCATATTTAACTCTTCTCTCATTTCAATATTTTGAATTCTATCCCTTCTTGTCTTTTCAGCTGACGTTCTTAAAAATTTCATTTCTACTGCTTGTATCTTACTATTTTGCCTTTTATTCGTTACCAGTGTTTCCAGTCCATATGTTACAATTGGTATGAAATACTGTTTATATAATACTAGCTGTTACCCGCGGATTCGCCCGCAATAACATTTGGAATCCCGTTACAACATTAGTTAAATAGATAGATAAGCATCGGTCCTAGTGGAAAATAATTCTATCACCTGAAACCAAAAATGCATGGGACGACCAAAAATAACATCAAAATATCATGTCAGTTTCGGACCCTAAAAGACGTGAAAAATATAATAAAAGTATTAATAAAACTATTTTTTTGAAATTTCATTCGAATCAATTTTTATGTCATTCCTGGGACTTAGAAAATTCCGGCCAAAGTACAAAATCATTAATAACTCCCTAAGTATTCGTCGTATGATGAAACAGCAAGAGACAAAAAAGATGTAATGTGTTATTGTCTACAACATAGGCTATGTATAATTTTACAGTCAGACATATTACGTTTCCCCCCCTCCCCCTTAATTTCACCCCTCCCCATGGGCCCCTTAAATTGGATTTAGGTAAAAACGGTCGAACACCTGTTTAGTTATTTTTTATGCTGATTTTTTTCGGCTGAGTTCCAAACTCCTCGCCTATGTCGTTTAAGAGATACACGCTCCGTTAGGAATCCTTCAACCCCCCACTTTTCACCCCTTTCACCTCATAATATACACCACATCGAAAAACCCTCATACACGTGTCTTCTTATTTTTAATGATGAGTTTATATGCCGAGTATCGCATCCCCCAATGAAACCAATCCGGAGATATTGCTATTCAATGAAATGCAGGTCTATCCCCTTAACACCCCTTTAGAACCTGAATATCCAAAAATCCTTTCTTAGTGGGTGTTTGCGGCCCTTGAGGAAGCTTCATACCAAATTTCATTCCAATCCGTTTGGTGGTTTCTGAGATTTCGTGATGAATGAGTGAGTGAGTGGTATTTGAGCTTTATATTATAGTCGATTAATTTCGTCAATTTAGTAATTTATAAATACATTTAAATGAAGGAAATCATTATCAATGATGTTTCGACAGGCCAGAAGACACCATTATCAGTCTAAAATAATTTAACCTAGTCTGATAATACAAGGCCGAGTTTGAAAGGTGTTACAAACACATTTCCTGGGCGCAATTAAAAACAAAATAGGACATAAGTTCTAGCCTAGCCAAGGAACGTAGGAGCAATAAATATGCATTTAAGGGCACTAGGCATATCCATCACATTACATAAACATCAAACATTTTCCTTGTTCCCGTTCCAGTGGTTAACCAGAGCCCCAGCAAGCTTCCCGTTCTCATTCCCGGGCCAATCGTGAACCAGCCTGAACATAACTGGCAGCATCTACAAGGTAAAGATACCAAGTGGACTTCAGATGATCACATTAACAACCTCATAGTGATCATGAGCTACACAACAGCACAAGTGCTTGAGCTTCCGTTAAGCCTTTTGATCACTACAGTATAAAGTACAAGGTATCCCAAATGAAATATTCGTAAGCAGAGCGAGAGGTTATTTGCCTCGATGCACAAGAGTAGACACAGATCGAATAGCACACGATATAATCGGGGGTAGCACAACCACGTGTTTGAACGACTACGTATTTTAGGGGCTAAATCATATATCAACAGCAGCACAAGAACACCCTGGAAATTATTGCACACCATAAGTTTTCACTATAGATTTAGCACACAATGGCACAAATGTTATATTTTTAGTAAACTTCAAACAGCACACTAAAGCATTAACAGTAGAACTACAGCAGACAATAATCAAAGAATACCGGGATCGAAAAGCCGCGCAAACAGTATTGTCAACCCAAGTCTAACACATGTTGCCCGGGCGCGCGCTAACACTTGACATGACAATACACACGGTAAAACCTCACTTCCTGTACCGAAAGCACTATCGAGAAAATATACCTATCTGCGCTTTTGAAGCTTACACTGGGCAAACCGTTAAAAATATCAATATACTATGAGTGTAAGAATTGTTCAGCATGGAAAGTTCTACAAAAAATCCACGAGAGCATATATCTATCTTCAATACATCGCCCACTATAAGTGTTTTTAGATTGGACGGGAGGGGGATTTGAGTTTCATGCACCTCGCCATTCTTAAATTACGTCTGACAAGAATTCGTTGTACATGCTATCTCCATGAAAATATAATTAATAGTCCAGTCAGTGATTTCAACCCAACATGCAGAGACGTAAAACGGATATAGGCCTAGGTCGTAGTTCATTGACATCGAAAAAAAAAAGCGCTTGTCACGTAATGCATTCATAACTGTTTCCGGGCGAAGCTAGTATATTATACTCTGTGAGCTGCCAGAATAGGATTGACATTTCTCGTCTCGTCATGTGGTCTGAGAAAGAGATTGCCAAACTGTACAAGCCAGAGATAAAGCTGACCAGGCACTGAGGCACGTGGGCGGTAATATTACATGGGATTGGTCAAGAGGCAGAGCGGTGATGACTGACGTGGAATTTCCGCTGAAATGTCAATCCTATTCAGGCAGCTCACATAGTATATTTATAAACAATACTAAATTTAAAATATTTTGTCGCCAAAGTTGCTACATCTACCGACAAAATCTCTAAATTGGCAATACTGATCGCAACGAACAAAATGCTCAAGGCCCAATAAAATGGCGTAGTTGGCTCCTGCGCAGAAAGCGAACGGAAAAGTTGCCACATCATACGTTCAGTTGACCTTGAGAAGGCACTGCTCATTGGCTGAGCACTGTCATCAGGGTGTCTACTGTAAGGATGAAGTAAAAATTAGTTTCTTTTTAGTTACCTTTTAGTCAATTTTAGTTACCTTTGAATTCAAGATACGTCTGTGGTCTGCAAGCAAAGAGGCTCATCACGCGGTGAAGATAAACAACAATGAACTGTGATTAAAGCTGTAAATAAAATAAATAATAAAAATACTAGATATTAATTATCAAATTAGTTGTTTCAGCTAATATGTCGTCTTGTGCACAATACGTTGTTTTAATATCAAGAGGTTGCTCTGCTCTTTACCGTTTGGCGAGATTTCCTTTGTCCCCGCGGTAGATCATGAAGAATTGTATGCGACGTTACGTGATCGTCACCGAATTCTGACTTTGCAGTCAAGTACGGAGAAATATCGAGATGTTACACAATCGGCGCTGGTCTCAGCCGTTTGACGAGATTCCCGCAGTTTTCACGATAGAACACGGAGAAAAATCGCGATTTAGATAAACGGTGTCACTTTTGGTCATTCGACGAGATTTCCATTGTCCTTGAGGTCGGGCACGAGAAAATATAGCATTATTCCGCAATCAGCGCCAAGAATCCAGTTGTCCTAGTCATTGAAGGTGGAGAAATATCGCGATGTAACGCAATCGCTGCCGCTCTCGGCCGTTTTACGAGATTCACGTTGTCCTCGCAATATTATGCAATCGGCGCTGCATCCAGCCGTTCAACGAATGCCTGCCTATCTGCCCTGACAGAATGGTGGAGGCAAGCTCATTAGCTCAAGGTTAGGTATGGTTAAAATTCACGAGTAGTAATGGACATGTTGTATGGTCGGTGCCGTGATTCCCGCTGTCCCTATGCTGTGGTTGGGAGTTCATAAGTTCAGGGTGGATCACGGGGGAAAATTAGTATCGCGATGCAGCGTAGGCAATCACTTCTACGTGGGTTGATGCACTTCTCGCTCCCCGTACGCTTTTAAGTATACGGTCATGGTAAAAGTGGCGAGTAGGTTTCGGAATGTTTCGTGATGGGTGCCCAATCACCTTTGACAGGATTCCCGCAGTCCTCGTGGTCACAAGTTCACGATAGGAGACGGGATTTATCATTTTACGCAACTGACGTCTATCTCGGTCCGTTTGACGAGATTCGCGCAGGCAAGTCATGAGGTCAGCCAGTCGTCTTGAGGATGTGATTTGGAGGATGAACGTTCGAAGTAGGTATCGTATCGAATATTACGAATTATTCTGAGAGCATTGCACGAATAATACGACAAGAGGGCACATTCTCTTTCGAATGCGAATCACGAATTATACAAGTTATCGAAATAACCAGTTAGATTATATATCCGATGGAACCAAAGTTCGAAGGAAAAATCGACATATAACTGAATTTCGAATTAACCATACCGGATGTTGCAAATTTACGAGACAGATTTTTAAAATACCGGTAGGTAATTATGTATTTCGAAGCTATTTCGTATTTTTTGTTTCGAAACGGTGACATTTCGCAAGACAGCAACATTAAATTATTTCACGTTATTTTTGGACTTCAATTTGACTCAAAATTTAGAGGTCAATAACTGAAATGAGAGGTTTCTGTTTAGTTCCGGAAGTTTTCGCGAATAAACGTCTCGAGAAAAGTCAGGTTTCCTAAGAACACAGAAAAATATTTCACACAAAACTAGAAAGTATCCTTGATGCCGAAAATATACGTTGAATTGATGTAGCCTATACCACACAAGGTATCCACAGTATGCATTTCCTCTAGCTCCGGCACGGCGAAGTATAGCTTATGCAATCGGCGCCGTTTGCGTGAAACTCGCTCCATCGCAATCCCTGAGCCTAGCGGCGCGAGTTTAAATGATTCAACCCGCCTACAGAAAATTTTCGTTACCCGTTTTTAAAATTCGTTGCTTTTTCGTCACTTTCGTTACCCGTTTGTAAAATTCGTTACTTTCGTTACCGGTAATGAGCGATCACTTCCCGCGAAATTCGAAAGTATTGCTTCCACTTTTACGGGATATAGACAAATGGAGAAAAATCCCTGATTAACAAAGAAATTCCCTGATTTTCCCCTGATTATTCCAGAAATTCATAATTCCCTGAGAATTCCCGGTTTTCCCGGGTCGTAGACACCCTGGCAACTAACATCAGTCAATTTTAACAGTGTTTTAATGTGTTTTTCATTGTTTTAAATTTGTGTCATTTTCAGGATTTATGTATGTGTTTTATGTTTAATATGCTTTGCAAGCATTATGTTGATGTTAGTTATATTATGATTATTTGCAAACTTTATAAAAGTTCAGGGCTGAAGAAGGACCAATAAGGTTCGAAACATGTACCCAATGTAATTATGTTTTAATACATTAAGTATTGATTGACAGAGATTTCCTCTTAAATTGATTTATTAGTTATTTGTTAATACGGGCCTAACAAAATCCATTATGGATTTGAATGAAACAAAGATTAACCGTACTGAGTCGTGATACAGTGAGTGAGTGAGTGTGCTTGGTGTGTTATCATGATGTTGTTTCTGTGTTCAACTGCTATAAACTGTGAATGACCTCCACCCGGAATGTTGTTTCATCTTGAAGGACAATCATTGTATGGCGAGTGTTGATATATTCATCATCAGATTACTTTGTGTTTGTATTTTGTATTATATTTGTATAGCTGTCGAGTGTTTGGCCTCTTTCTCGTATTTACTGAATAACGGTAATAAGGTTAGCATAGCTTCGGTGTGTTATTTATGTATGAACGGTATTTCTCCATTTGAATGTGCTTGGCGTAGACTCCGGATCGGCATTTACAATATATTGCGCATAGTAGTACCGAAATAATGTCCGAAGTGTAGCCCTGTGTATTATTCGAATCAGCTGATCTACATCAACAATAAAAACTTGGCAACACAGCTCAGATGTTCCAAGCTCCCGCCATTTCCTTCAAGTTCTTTCTTTTGAAATACAGAATATAGTTAAGACAAGATACCTTACACTAAAAAAATAGCCTAGCCACAAAATGGTGGCATCCTTTACATCAAGGACAACACTAAATGTTTAAATGATACATGCATATGTGTAGATAAGGCTTTACATACAAAAGACATCACTCGTATGTAGGGTTACCAACTGTCTGGCTTTTGCTGGACATGTACCGCTTTTCATTCATTTTGGTTATGTCTGGGCGGCATTTCTAATCTATCGAAAATGTCCGGCATTTTTTGTTACAAGATTGCTCATTTAGGATTTTCCCTTAAAGTCAAAGAGATGTTAAATTAATTTTCATAAGATGCTTTGGATAAAGAATGTAAGGTGTTTATGGGAAATACATTTTGTTTCTGTGAAACTTGCACTGAGTACCGATACTTTGATAAATGATGCATCATATGGAGGAATTCAAGTGTTAAAAATGGTTGAGACTTCAAAACATTAAGGACCACGGTTTTCAGGATATTGTATAATGTAACAAGTTAGACCTGAACCTTCCGATGCGCATGTGCGGCCAGGTGCATTACGTCATCCCCCCGCCAGGATTCTTTCTCAACCAGTGAGCAAATACTTCGTCACGCGCTAGTTAGATGTTGCCAAGTAGGAGGGCTGTTTTTTAAGTAAGGGCCGTTTTTATTTTTTAAATTAACCAACATTTTATTTTGAAACCACATTTTTTTTAGGTTTTACATACCTTCCTCTATTTTTCTACATAGTTGCCTTGTTTATTTAGGCACTTGTCATGCCTTAAAACTAAGTTCTGAAATCCCTCTGCATAAAATTTGCCACCTGCTCTGACAACCAAGAATTCACACTTGAGGAAAATCCATTGATAGAGTGGTTATCATGAATCTTCGTGTCAATTGCAGTCACCAAGTCATCTGCGATCACTGACCTGAGCGTTCATCGTCATGAACATTTTCACGGCCACTTCTCAACTCGCGAACCCATTTTCGCACTTTACCTTCCGTCATTGCATTATCACCATACACCTCACAAAGCTGACGATGAATGTCTGCAGCCGACATGTTTCTTGCACTCAAAAAACGTGTCACAGATCGTACCTCACACCTGGTAGGCGAATCAACAATCTTGAACATTGTCAAGATGCACAGTTCCGCGTACAGGTTAGCTACACAGCTGCAACTGACGTCTGCTTGTTCGCAAAGGATGCCGGGAGGTAGCGCGCACACTTGTTGCGGCCTGCGCACTAACTACGGGCTTAAAAAAACGGCCCTCATAATTATTATTCCCAGAACCTTGGCAGGGTACAGATGCTGTCGAGGCATGCAAGGCTCTGTTCTTTGAAAGGCACGGCAACAAGGTTGCTGTCAGGAGTGTGTGAAGTGGGCGTGCTCCGAGTTCATTACCATGTGCTTCCTTCTTCGAATTGCGTTATTTTAATAACATTCCAAGTTTACCCATAATCGATTGCTTCATTGTTGTATCATAATGCATTATATTCTGGTGCAGCTAGTGTAATTATTTGTGTAGGTTTTGTGAGTTAGATTTATTGCGGTTAACATGTTGTTAAACTATTAACTATTTCTTTTGTACGTATATATGAATTTTTAGCCTATTTTCATTTATGAAAAATATATGATTATAAAACTGGCTGTGAAAGCCAATATACCATCTTTATAGGATTATAAGTTCACCTTTAGTCCATGTGTGTGAGTAATAAAATCTAAATGGCTCAAGCGATTTCAATGAAACTCGGTAAGTGCTTACTTCTACCTTGTCCGACCTAGAGCATGCCTTTCAAATTTTAATATGTTTCATCAATCCAACATGGCATAGGCCGACCACCTTTTCAAAGGGCATGGCACACCACATTCACTTTCATTTTGTGAACTGCTGTCCCTGTAACGTGTTTTTCGAGGGGTTTTTATGCCAATGGCATAAGTCAGTAGGAAGCCATTCTATATTTATTTACGCGGCAAATTGTTCGGCCAAGAGAATTTTTCATGTTAATTTATTATTATTAATTTATTATAATTATTATTAAGGTATTTTCGGAGCATTTTATAAAAATAATGAGCAAACAGATAGGTTTTCTATGTCTTAGAAAACACTATCAAGCAAATTATTACGAACGACAATATCATAGAAAATTATATGATTACGGAATTTTACGGAGTTTCGTCACATTGTCAAGTGGCTTATTGTCATTAAGTGTCTGGTAAGGAGATGTCACTGCGGGTGGCGAGTGAAAGGGAGCTGTGTTGGAAATGGTTCTCGCCACCTTTTCTCAGAATTCCTGCTGGCAGGATCTACTGGTCAGTTCTTGTGAAATAAGACAGCAAAGGTTCGAGTTTATTATTCTTGGATTGTAGGGAGCAATGAATCGACTATCGATTTCAATGTCAATGCCTCGAATTGTTTTTATAATAATCCGTCCATTATTTCTTCTCCTATACGAAGGATAACCATTGGCATTATCTTTGCTCTCTTCCTGTAAGTATTTTCTATCTAAATTGCATTTTGTAAATATTGTCAATTCAAATCAGTAAGTATGTAGTTAGTTGTAGTTGTAAGTAGGTAGTTAGTTTGTCTATTAGATATATGTCATTGTTCTATTAGACTGTGGTGTGTCTGGTAACAGTTGCATTGTTTATTAGTTATAGTTCATTGTTTCAGTAGACTGTGATGTGTGATTGCATGTGAGTGTGTCTGGTGACAGACTGTTTTAGTGGTAGTATTTGTTGTTGGTGGAACTTTAGTATTTTTTCGTTAGTAGAATTTTGGTACTTAATTGTTAGTACAGTAGAAGGTTAGTATTTTAGTTAGTAGAATTGCTCTTTACTTATTCTGAAAGGGAGTAGCAGCCTTTCAGAATAAATCAATTCTTTACTAGTCTTATAGACGGTTAAAATATTGATAATATAAGCCAAATAATGGCTACACTGCGTCCTGCTGCACGGCTGAAAGCAAGGGGAAACTACAGCCGTTTGCTATTCCCGAGGATATGCACCTCTCTATGCATAATTACATGTGATGATGGCCTCCTCCCTTGTAAAATTTCAATCCGGAGGTAAACTAGTCCCCCGTTCGGGTCTCCGGGTGGGGACTACTCGAGAGGGGGTTAACATCACAGAAGTGACAAAGAGGAACTCTGACATTCTACGGATCGGAGCGTGGAATGTTAGAAGTCTGCTAGGAAATGGAACGTTAGAAAACTTAGAAAGGGAAATGGATAAGTTGAGGTTGGATTTGGTTGGGATTAGTGAAATGCGCTGGCAGGAAGAACAGGACTTTTGGTCAGGAGACTATAGGGTCATTAGCACTAAATCAAACAATGGCCAAGCAGGGGTTGGCCTCATATTGAGTAGGAAACTTGGACAGCGGGTGGAATATTATGAGCAATATAGTGAACGGATTATTGTAGCAAAAATCAATACTAAACCTACGTGCACCACAGTGGTACAAGTCTATATGCCTACCAGTCAAGCTGATGATGAGGATGTTGAAAAGGTCTACGAAGAAATAGACGAAATTCTGAGGTATATCAAGGGTGATGAAAATGTTATAGTAATGGGAGATTGGAATGCTGTGGTAGGAAAAGGGAGAGAAGGGAAGATAGTAGGAGATTTCGGATTAGGTGAAAGGAATGATCGAGGAAGCAGGCTGGTAGAATTCTGCACTGAGCATGAGTTGGTCATAGCTAACACCTTATTCAATAACCACAATAGAAGAATATACACATGGATGAGACCAGGAGATACAGGGCGTTACCAAATCGACTTCATTATGGTCAAGCAGAGGTTTCGAAACCAGATTTTGGATTGTAAAACATATCCTGGTGCTGACATAAACTCTGACCACAATCTGGTTGTAATGAAATGCAGATTAAAGTTGAAGAAACTGAAGAAAAGTCAAAAGCCAAAAAGGTGGGCAATAGACAGACTGAAAGAGAAGGATGTAAACGAAAGATTCAAGAAGAGTATAAAGGAAGGACTAATGAAAAACCCTAAACAAACATCAATTGCAGACGAATGGGCACTTTTGAGGAATGAAATAACAAAATCCGCAGAAGAAAACATTGGTAGGAAAGAGAGAATAGGTAGAAAACCGTGGATCACTCAGGATATACTCGAATTGATGGATGAAAGGCGGAAGCACAAGAATGTAAGAGATGAAAAGGGGAAAGCAGAATACAGACGTCTGAGAAATGAGGTTAACAAGAAGTGCAAGGAAGCGAAAGAAGAATGGTTGAAAGAGAAATGTGCTGGTATAGAAAATTGTCTGAAATTAGGAAAAGTAGACACAGCTTATCGAAGGATTAAGAATATTTTTGGGGAAAAGAAGACTAAGTGCTGTAATATTAAGGACACAAATGGAAAGCCTCTAACAGATAGGGAAGAAAAGGTTGAGAGATGGAAAGCTTACATAGAGAGTTTGTATAAGGGAAAGGAGATTGAGAATCATGTAATGGAAAGGGAGGAGGAAATTGATGAGGATGCGAAAGGAGATTTAATATTGAGATCAGAATTTGATAGAGCTTTGGAAGACTTAAGCAGGAACAAAGCACCAGGCATAGATGATATACCGATTGAGTTGCTACGCTGCATAGGAGAGGAAGGTCTGATCAGGTTATTTCACTTGGTGTGTAGGATGTATGAGACAGGTGAGGTACCCCCTGATTTCAAGAAGAATGTAATCATCCCTATACCAAAGAAAGTGGGAGCTGACAGATGTGAAGATTACCGTACAATCAGCTTGATTACTCATGCTTCAAAGATCCTGTCTAGAATAATTTACAAGAGGATTGAAAGCCAGATAGAAACGGAGTTGGGTGAAGACCAGTTTGGTTTCAGGAGAAATGTAGGAACAAGGGAAGCTGTACTAAGTCTTAGGCTGATTTTGGAAGGTAGAATAAGGAAAGATAAGAGAACGTTCATGGCTTTTGTAGACTTAGAAAAGGCTTTTGATAACGTTGATTGGACTAAATTGTTTGACATTTTGAAATCGATTGGAATAAAGTACAGGGATAGGAGGGTGATATACAATCTATACAGAAACCAGACAGCAGTCATTCGAGTTGAAGGACATGAGAGAGAAGCAGGTATTCGGAAAGGTGTAAGGCAAGGCTGCAACTTATCACCCATACTTTTCAATCTTTACATTGAACAAGCAATGAAGGAAATTAGAGAAAAATTTAAAGTGGGAGTGAAGATTCAAGGAGAAATAATTTCAACTCTGGGATTTGCTGATGACATCGTCATCTTGGCCAACAAGCCTGAGGATTTGAATGAGTTTTTGAATGGTATGGACTCCGTCTTACGGAAAGAATTCATGATGAAAATTAATAAATGTAAAACAAAAATACTGGAATGCAGCCGAAATAAATCAGAAACCTCTATGGAGATCAAATTGGCAGGTGAAAAGCTGAAGGAAGTAGGAGATTTCTGTTACTTAGGAAGCAGAATAACCAGTGATGGACGAAGCAAAGAGGATATAAAAAGTAGGTTGGCTCAGGCAAGAAAAGCATTTCTACAAAAAAGGAATCTGCTGACATCGAATATAGATTTAGGTATTAGGAAGTCATTTTTGAAAGCCTTTGTCTGGAGCGTGGCGCTCTATGGAAGTGAAACTTGGACTATTGGTGCAGCAGAAAAGAGGAGAATTGAAGCATTTGAAATGTGGTGCTACAGGAGAATGATGAAGATCAGATGGGTAGATAGGGTTACAAACAAAGAGGTATTAAGACGAGTGGGAGAGGAGAGATGTTTCTGGCGACTGCTAATGAAGAGAAGAGATAGGTTGGTAGGACACATACTAAGACACCCAGGAATAGCAAGCTTAGTTATGGAAGGAAGGGTCGAGGACAAGAACTGTAGGGGTAGACCAAGGTTAGAATATGTTAAACAGATTGCCTCGGATGTAGGGTGTGGTAGCTATGTAGAGATGAAACGATTAGCTCAGGACAGGGAGGCATGGAGAGCTGCATCAAACCAGTCAAAAGACTGAAGACTCAAACAACAACATGTTGAAAATGTGCTTCTTGGAAACTTTTTATAGTGTTTGAAATTACGCAATCCACTCCGAAAAGTGTACCCGGGAGACCTTTTAAGAAACAATGTTGCTCTGTTCCTAAGGAAAAATAAAGAGAAATACAATTTAGATTATAATATTGATGCTGCAACTAGTGAGGCGACGGGTAAATCAGAGTACACTGTGAAGAGAGCTTCTGCAGGATCTGCAAAGTTTGTGTCACCGAAGAAAAGAAAAAACCCTCGGAAGAAACATGCCGAGTTTGATAGCTTTACGGCAGCTGTAATACGCCAAACAGTTGTTGCAGCAAAGAGGAGAAATTGCGCGCACACCTAGTGATCACACCACTTCCCTTCCTTGACGAGACTCCGCCATGACAGGCCAGGTCTAACTTGCCATGCTATACCATGTATTCAATATTTGAAGACACTTTTACAAAAACAGCCATAGTCCAAAAATTGAAATTTTCAGTAGAGTAAAAAAAACTGTGTTCCAGTCTCTTCCTTCCATTAAATCTCAGTATACTAATTTTATATCAAACTATACCGGGTGAGTTAGCCGAGGTCGTTGCGGTATGACTGTTGGCAGTTGCTCACATCCGGGAGGCGAGGAGGTTCGAATCCCCCCGCCGGCAACCTTGAAGATGGTCTTCTGTGGTTTCCCATCTTCCTTCCAGGCAAATGCCGGGGTTGGTCCCTAACTATAGGCCACAGCCGCTACCTTCCAACTCCTCGACCCTCCCATACAACATTCCTCCCCAATGGTACTTGTAGCTCACCCATTGGGTGTCCGTCTCGAAGCAGCTACAAAACTGGCGAGCCGAACATGTCCTCGGACACTCCCGGCACTAAAAGCCATACGCTAAAAAAAATAAAAATAAAACTATAGAATTTATTTCACTTATCAGTGCACTTTACATTAAATTTATAAATTTTATTGAATGTGAAAAAATATAAACTTGTCATTAATTCAGTGGACATTGGTTGCTTTTATGCAAAATCACAAAAGAAAATAATAATTGATTTATTGTGGTGCTTCATCACCACTGCTATTATCATCAGGATCAAAGTGATCATTTGCAACACTCCCTTCGGCTTCAAGACTCTTGACCTCTAATGTGGAATATGAATTTTATGGTATTGAATACCTTGAAGAAGTGAACCAGAGCATAGAGAAATCGGATAATAATAATATCATATGGCCTCGGGTGCTAGCTTTGTTATTTGACACCCAAAGAGTAGCTTGCATGTCGAATTTTGTTGTTCCTTGAAGCACTATGAAAGTCAAGGAGGTTAAATATCTAAGCTCCTTGAACACTATAGCGCTATCTAATAGAGAAATGAGGAACTTTGTGTTGGCGGAAACTCCCGAGATTAATCTTTCATTATGAACACGGCCTACTGAATTCAAATGGGTTCTTTGACATGCCAACATCGTATGACATGGTGTCGTAATTTTTGCCGCCTTTCAAAAATCACTTACCACAGCCAGAAGCGAACCTGCAAGCTTGGGGTTAGTAGACCGACACGTTGACCACTCACCCACCGTGGCAAGCTATCGGATCATAACTTGATACTTGTTCTGGCCTGAACATCTGTCGCTAAAACGTATCCACGTTTCAGTTCTAGTGCCATGTATATTGAAATGCTTAAGTAGAATTGAAGTTACATCATTCTGACCTTTCTTGGCAGTCATTTCATCATATACATTCATGCTGACCACCATCGTCTCCAAGTCATGAATCCCAAATATATAGTACCAATGTTGGCAGGCATAAAAAACCTCACAGGTATGAATATGAGGTAGGGGAAGGTTTTGCATGAAATCGAAAGAGATGCAGGTAACCTTGTTTCTCAGAGCCAAATGTTTAAACAGCCTCCTCAATTCAAAATACTTAACAGCTTTATATAGGTGGACTTGCTTTTCAACTTTGTATCTGTTGATCTCTTCTTCAGTTATAGTTGAATCAATCTGTAGCTGTCGATATGTCGTCTAGATTATTCTGGACATTAGCACCTTTTGCAACAAAGCTAAATATTTGAACACATCAAAGGACAATGGTTGTTTTTGTAAAACAGGGCACATTATAACATGCATTTATAATGGAACTATGGATGGTTTTGTGAAATATTTGTATGTCAAACGGTGCTGCATGTAGCCAAGTACCAATGGTAGTCACCGTTCAAAAATCCCAATTTTTTACAAAAATCCCAATTTTTTACAAAAATCCCAATTTTTGACTATGGCTGTTTTTGTAAAACTGTCTTCATTTACAGTCAAAGGGTGTAGAAATAGATGATTCAAAATTATTCGACCAGTTCTGCAACGTAAAGTCTTATTCTAAAAGTTCAACTTTGGATAATGACACAACACTAGACCAACAATGGTCTGTTTTCTTTAATAACTGCCAGAACATTGAGGCATTTTCTGAACTTTTGCCAGTTTTTCTTTGCCATACCAGGCAGCAATACCACCACTGAACATGTGTTTGCATTCATAAATACTCAATGGACAAAATAAAGGAACCATTCGTTGGTAGAATCAGTGGAAGGAATGTTACTTGTCAAGTTCAATTTCGAAGATAAGTCATGTGAAGAATATTATAAATATGTGCTTCAAGAAAATAATTTGAGTCTTCTTTCAAAAGTAGCTTATGTTGAAAAATACAGCTTCAAGGAAAAGAACTGCAGCGAGGACCGATCATTAAGTAAGGTATTTCCTTTTGTAAAAAGTTATGTGTAATATAATGTATCATTTTGTTACAGATTAAACTTGTCAGACATTTTTCTTAAATAGCCTGCTTTTAGCTGAGCAATGTCCTGCATTTGGAAATTTTCAGTTGGTAACCCTACTCGTACGATGAAATTTTCTTAAGTAATGAAATTAGCCTAAGGATTAAAAATAAATCAGGAAATGATGTAGTAATAGATGTTTACTCCTCCGCTGTCCATAACCCACCCGCCATCTCTAATTTATATCACGACTTATATAGTAAAATTCCAGCTGTGTCCACCATGAGCGTGAATTATCGTCAAATACCGTATTGTCAACTCCGCACTTACGATACTACTGCAAAATTTGTTGAATCCAGACCAATGGCTTTTATAATAAATAATGTTATTGGCTTTACATGCATTTTAACTACTGTGGCTTTTAGAGACGCTGGGGAGCCGGAATTTAGCCCCAAAGGGGGGGGGGGGGATCTTTAACTTGCCACTTACACACTGAGAATTACATTTCTCACCTCGCTGTGCAAAACTGTTCGTCCACCACTCGTTTTGCTAAGGGACATTGTTATGAGTTCAAAACTTCAGCTCACAGCATTTCTTAAAGCTTCACTACTGAATTGATACACCAATACTGTCACTCTAGTTTGTATTTCCCCAGCGAACATAAATGTTTTAACGCATAATCTTTCACTCTTACATTATCCCTACAGTTCAAGAGCAGATGTTATGTCCCAAACGGTTGGTCGTAGCGCCACGGGGTTTGGACAGTCAGCTTCAAAATTTTAAGCTCTGTTGCATAGGATCATCAAAACAATTGAATATTTAATGATTTGGTTAACTATATAGTACACGAGAACCGAAGTAAAATTTCTTAAACTACTGAAATTAGCCAAATAAATACCTGTAGTAAGGTAACTGTGCCGGTTTTCGTCACTGATCCAGTCTTCGTCACTCTCGTATATAAGTACAAAAAATAAGCATGTCAACGGGTCTTTCTCAACGCACGAAGTCTTACGAGATGCGTCATACCTTCCTTGCCGATAAGAAGCAACTTTGCGAAATCATGCGTGCGATGTAATAGGTGATTCCCTGCGTCAAACATCTCCTGTGAGCTGAGCTGTCTTGACGCGCCATTTGCTTCTCGCATGTGCTAAGCACGCGCGCGAGTTAATTATGTGCATGCAAGTTATGTTCAGACATTTTAAAATGTTACAAGTGCGTGATATAGTTGGTAATTGTTTCTGTAACATATGTGATTTGTTATTTCGTGCTCACGTGCCTAGTTTTGTTAGAAATGCCGGTGACAACACTGGATTTAAAAAAATGCACTTTACCAATGCTCGTCATTTGTGACGAAAACTGGCACATTGTCATTTCTCCTAGCAAGACCTAACTAACAGCGGCAATATACTTATAATGTAGCTCTAAAGTACCCTGTATTAATTAAATTATCATTTGGTCATCGTGTCCAGTAGCCGTCATAGCTGACGAACTTTAGAGCACATTCGTGACGAACACTAGTGCACGACAATGTTAATGTTTGTGTAAAAGTTTCGCAACCAATAAACATTTACAGGGTATTGTTATTATTACGTAGGTCTCTCTTCTTGACGGCCACACCTCAGTAGGCCTAGTTTTTTTTGGCTAGGCGTGCTACAGAGGATTTTTTTTATTTTTATTGAGATGATAAATAATATATTATTTTAAGACTAAATCTTTGCTTTCAGGCAATATGTTAGATTGTTATTGTTGTTTTAAGGGGCGGAACTACGAGGTCATCTGCCCCAGGCAATAGGTCGAAACGCACAGTTCTGAATTATGATATTGAACAAATGGAAGCTGCTATTAAGGCCGTTGTGGAGGACGGCATGAGTATTAAAAAGGCCGCGGAGAGGAATGGTGTTCCGAGAAACACCCTCTCGGACAAAATTAAAGGAAAATCTCCTAGAGAGAGGAAAATGGGGCTAAGTTCCATTTTAACAAAGGAAGCTGAGGCTATGCTAGTTCAATGGGTAATCTCACTACAAAAAGCGGGGTCCCGGTAACAAAGGACAATTTGCAAAAGCGTCCAAGAAGTGAAGAGGGACTTTCCTTTCAAAGATGGCCGCCAGGAAGGAAATGGCGTGAATCTGTCATAAAAAGAAATCCAGGTCTATCTTTTACGAACCCCTCAAAATTTGACAGTAAGCCGTGCTGCAATTACAGAACATCAAAATAAAACCTGGGTTTCAGAAGTCTACAGCTATTCAGTGGAAAACGACTTCCAGTCTTTTTTGTCAGACCCTCGGCGACTGTTCAACGCTGACGAGACGGTTTTCTTTCTCAATCCGAAAGGTAACAAAGTGCTGGCGAACAGTGGTTACAAGACAATATATCAGCAAGTGAATTCAGATGAGAAAGAATGCTTGACGGTACTTCTAACAGGCAATGCCCACGGCGATATTTCTCCTTCCCTTGTAGTGTTCAAGTATGAACGTCTGCCGCAAGACATCATTATTGCCTCAATGCCAGCACACTGGGGCATTGGCAAATCACCAAACGGGTGAATGACGGGGGGAAGTGTTTTACGAATTTCTCAGTAGCATATTTCATCCTGGGTTGGTTGAGAAGGAGATTCCTCTCCCTGACATTATTCTTAGACGGGCACTTCTCACACTTGACCATACATACTAGTAAATTTTATGAGGATCATGGAATTGTTTTGGTCGCTTTACTACCTAATGTCACACACGTACTTCAACCCAAGGATGTAGGGTTTTTTAAGCTACTGAAGACTGCCTGGAAGAAAAATGTACATGAGTGGCGAATTCAGAGGGCTTCTATGGCAACAATCGGTGTTAGGCCTCGGCGAATGGTCATTTTCCGGGCTGTTATGCCGTGGTCTCACTTGTTTAGAGCAGAATTACGATATTTTCCTGCTCGTATGTCTTCTACCCACCAATCCCGCTTCCCGGTGCCGTCCGTCTCTTTTTTTTTTAATATTCCATTTTTTATTAAAAAAACATAATTACTGGTACTGTTTTATTCGTAAATGTTAGCCTCCAAGTCGATAAATCGGTGTATTACGCAACAATTGACAGAAATGCATTATAAACAGCAGACAAGGAAAATTAACAATGTGACGACAATTGGTGCAAACGGGTGACGAATATAGGAAAAATCCAAATACATCGTGCCGAACACTGGCGCAAAAACACACTTTTTTATAAAATAGGTCACTTTTCCTAAAACGAATATCTTTGATATTTGGTCTTGCCTAGTGTTTGAGGTTAGGTACAGTGCTTTTGTTGATTAAATTTACCAAAATGTGTACGGTGTATATGATTTCTTGTCTAAATCTCCCTTAACATGACGACCATTGGTGCATTTACCTTAATGGTAGGGAAAAAACCTGGAGATGATATAGTGCCTAATAAATGTGTACTCCTCCGCTGTCTGTAACCCACCCAGCCATCCCAAATAGGATCACGACTTGTATATAGATGAAATTCCATCAAACTCCGCCAATTTTAGCATCATGTACTGTATTAAAAATAATAATGTTATTGGTATTACATCCCTTTTAACTACACTGGCTTTTAGAGACGCCGGGCTGCCGGAATTTTGCCTCTAAGGGGATCTTTAACCTGCCAGTAAATCTACTAACATGGCTCCCTCAAATGCCGGCTGACTGCACCAGGATACGAGTCTGCAACCTTGGGTCAGCAAGCAAGAACGTTACCGCTTAGCCACGCAGCCAGTTATGTACAGTATTGCCAACTCCATGCATTCGTTAGCTAATAATATAAACACCCCTGGTTTTTGTCACGCACAGTGGAGGTAGTCACGCATCAATAATCTTTGTCCAGGCCAATTATTTCTTTTTTTTCACATAATTACAAAGTTACGTGTCTCGTGTGGCATATTTTTATATCGGACATGTTGGCAACGCAATAGGACATCAATGTGTCGGCCACAAACATCTGCCATCGTCGAACAAGCTACAAATAAAAACCTTTATTTAAGCAATATTAGTGATATTTGTCAGTAGCCTATTTTCAAAGTGCAGCAGTGATATTTGACAGTATTTTCAATTCCTAATGACTTCCAGAAAGGTATGTGAATGATATACAGGGTCTTTCATATAAAATAAGAGCGCCAAGCGGCGGCTTTGGTAACAGTAGTTGCGGTCACCTTGGCCAAGCTTTTGGCGCGCCAAGGCCCCCTGCTTTACGCGTGTGTACAATCCTATATGATGCAGCAGCCATGCTAGCGTGTGTACAATGCTGAAATCTTACTTTAGTTAGTTATTGTTGATGATACCGAAACCCCTATAGTATTGAAAGCGTGCGCATAGTACATACCATGGCTGGTTTGGTTTCCCCCCCCCGATTCACTGTATAAAAATAACAGATTGACATTACCAAACTTGACCTTGCAATAAGCGTGCAGTTGCTCAGTCGCCAGTCTAAACCTCAAGTGTTAACATGGTGAGACAGTTATCATTGCAACATCGTATTTTTTTATGTAAAACTTACTTTAAGTACGAGTCGGCTCGGCAGGTACGTGATGCATTAGTTCAGCAATTTCCTGATGAAGTGCCACCTTCACTAGCACAGATTCACGTAATTGCAAATAAGTTTGACACTACTGGCTCGGTGCTCAATAAAAAACATGCCGAACACGAACAGTTTTAACAGAGGATGAGCTAGATGACATTGGCGAGAATCTTGAACGGTCCCCGAATAAATCACTCACAAAATTAGCACAAGTAGGGATTTCGGTTTCAGCAACAATAACTAACGGAACTCGTGTAGTATACGTTGCCCAGCGCCATTAAAATCCGAAAAATGTTCTATAGAAATGGCCAATGTTACTAATATACAGGAGTTGAATTTTTTATCGCTAGAGAGTGTTGCTGTAATTTTTCAGTGTGCCAACATTATTGTTTCCAGATCAATATTTTCATTCAGACCAATGGTTTTCGTCCAGGCCAATAAAGGTTAGGGGGCCGCGTTAGGCTAATATAAACACACCTGGTTTTTGTCACGCACAGTGGGGATGTCACGGATCAATAATCTTTATCCAGGCCAATGGTTTTGCCTAGTAGTACAATCAGTAAGTTGGCAGCATTACGTAATCAAACATGGCGACGTGCTTTTTGATAAGTTTATTACTTGAAAGTTAATGTTGACAATTTCCTTATTTTGGAAGTGTTTACGGGGTGTTTGTTAATGGTAAATGGCTTAAATAACGTGGCAGATTAATTACAAACCATTTTCAGAGTGCTACTAAGTAAAATAACGCACTTTCGAAACGGGCAACGTATACTACACGAGAGCCTAACTAACTAAAGTAAGATTTCAGCATTGTACACACGCTAGCAAGGCCGCTGCATCATACAGGATTGTACACACGCTTAAAGCAGGGGGTCTTGGCGCCCCAAAAGCTCGGCCAAGGTGACCGCAGCCGCGGTTAACAAAGCCGCCGCTTGGCGCTCTTATTTTATATGAAAGACCCTGTATATTCAATAATTTAACTTACCATGTTCTGGTTTGGTTCCGGTTCTAGTATTCTAAACAATTAATAATGATTTGCGTGCGCAGAGAGAAAAAAAAATCATACGGCATAGCCGGGAGCGTTTGGTTATCTAGGCAACGCCGCGCTATGCTATTGACTGGCGTGGGTGAGCAAGTGAAACTAGCTCCTCCCTCATATTCACAGTTGTTCTGGGTTTGGTATAGGTAGTGCAACCCCTAATATATACACCCCTGGTTTCGTCACGCACAGAGGGGGTAGTCGCGCTTCAATAATCTTTAACCAAGCCAATGGTTTTGCCAATTAATCTTTTACATAATTACAATACAAGTGTGTCATGTCGTGTATTTTGTATCCCACGTAGGCAAAAATGAACTGTTGTCAATGTGTGTGCCAGAGTAACAGTTGAAGAACCTCATGCGCCTCAGGGACATGGCTGCCGTCGTTGAATGAGCAAAATTTATGTAATGTAACAAATATTTCTGGTGCAGCAGTGATAACTGACAGTAATTTCAATTCCTAATGACTCCCAGAAAGTTATGAGAATCATATATTTTCAACAATGATATGCCAGGTGAAAGTGTAAAAGACAGGATTTGGTCTCCTCTAGAATTAATGATTTTCTCTGATAAACTATTTTTCCTGAGATGACTACAGATGTATCAATGTACCTGTCATTTTTAAGATCCAAGTTTGAGATCGGTATCGCTGGACATGAAACGCGGTACAATCCTGGCACCTTCCTAAAGGGAGTGGGGGGAGTAAAAATACACCCAGGATGGCCACATAAATGTAGGTAAGGCTTATAAATAGTGCACAAGGTCACTCAATCATACATAACCATATATTGATGGTATGACAAGAAGACACAGCCATTCCTGTTTGATGAATCTTCCCTTCAGGAGCAGATGACCTCACTGTTCCACTTCTTAAAACAATATTAACTAACCTCCCCTCGATCAATATTGGAAGGAACACAAGTAGGCTACAAAAAATTACCATGCTGGAAAAATAAGGCAGTCCAGATTTTTTTTTTAACCCATATGGAACAGTGATAACAAAGTGACAACAGTACAATAAAATGTCTAGTAGGTCAAATGAAATGTATATATATATTTCAAATATTCAGAAATAACTGCATTTGTTCTAGGTTAATTATATAAATAAGCATAATTATATTTTAAAGGAGTGAAATATTATTATATTATGAATAACTACAACCACCGCCAAATCCCAGCCTGTTCTCAGCCACACATAGGAAGAAAAATACAGAATTCAGTATATAAACTTTTACACATACCAACCACAGCTATAACTACAAACAATAACAATTGTTTGTAATTTCTTCTTATAAAATTCATTTCAGAAGCTTTCCGCCATTTTTGCGCAAACCTTATCAACAGAAGATACTCAACTTGTTGAAACGGAAGTATTTTATAAATACGTCCTCTTCTGCATCATCAAAAAGAAATTATTTCATTTACATGCATGTATTCCCCATTATAGAGCCCAGAATTTTGCTATAACTCAAGAATTTCCTATACTAAAACTATTTCATACCACTTGTTTTATCTGTCCACGATATACTTTGATATTGTAGAAACAAAATATCGATTAAAAACACTTGACAGGGGGCGTCCGGTGAATTCGAGTCACCGAATGCTAGCGGAGAAAGCCGAATCGGCACGATCAGTCACGATGTGACAAGCGTGCTTGTACAGCGTACTTCTGTTCTATCTTCTACTATATATTTGTCAAATACCACTCACTCACTCACTCATTCATTCATCACGAAATCTCAGAAACCACCGAACGGAATGGAATGAAATTTGGTATGCAGCTTCCTCAAGGGCCGTAGGTGCTCGTTAAGAAAGGTTTTCAAAAAATTCACTCGGGATCATGGTCAAACCACGAAAACCGCGATTATATGAAGCAATGCGGGCTGCAGCACGTCGCCCCTACCAGTCTTTGCAGGCAGTAAGCTTACTGTCATAACGTGCACGTCATTGTTGTCTGCGCCCCCGACCTTCACCCACTCACTATGTTCAAACCGTTGCCTACGTTATAATACAAGGCCGGGAGATGCCGCACCGTGACTTGGGGGGGGGGGGGGGCAACTAATTTCAGCATTCTGCCGCTAGGATCGCATTGTAACACCCTCAATATGAGCGCACTATATGAATTTAGTATTGAAATGAGAGAATACCCGGGCTATTTTCATGCACATTTACAAAAAGTGTGGTTTATCATTCATTCTATAACTCACCGGAATATCATATACAAGCAGTCTTTCCTTAGAGCTTCAGTACTTTCCTGTTCAGAGGCTAATTGTGAAGCTGTAAAAGTCGTTCATTCCTGCTCGTGCGATTCTTCAAAAGAAGAATCGGAAGTTCTGAATCGTTGTATTGGCCGCACTTAATTGTTTGGCATAACTTGACTTATAATAAAAGTGTGAGGTTTGTCAGTAAGTTCTTCCGTGGCAGATACTGGACAGCACGTTATACGCATTGCATAATTTGCTCTAGTAACACCACAAATTATGTTTTAGGGTACCTCAGTCCTCCGCGATCTTGGAATCGTATGAGGCTGAAGACCGGGCTTTCACTCGCAGGAAGAGAAATTGGTTGCAAACAACCTTCACAGATGGTATTTTCTTCTGCTAAGCGCACTAGGTAGTTACTATTTGCTACTGCTATGTTGGATGCAGGTAGGGTGACCAGACGTCCTCTTTTTCGCGGACATGTCCTCCAATTTACGTCTCTGTCCTCTGTCCGCGAACAATTTTTAAAATTGTCAAAATGTCCTCCTTTTTATTAATTTACTATACTATCGAATGAATGTACCGGTATGTATGTATGTATGTATGTTTTAGTTTTTCGCAGTTTATTTGGCGCCATGCAAATAGTTTAATTTTTTACCGATGTGCAGCGCTACAATAATTGTTTCCGGTCTACGCTGGGTTTAGGAATGTGTTTCAGTGTTTGTGCTCCGTTGATTGGCAGGCTTGTGGCGTTGTTGTGTGTTTGCCAGTTTAAAATTTGCTCGCATTCAAAATGCCTAAAAGAAAGTGCAAGTTTACAGATGCTTTGAAAACCAAATATCCTACTTTCAAGCTTGGACGTAATGATTTTGAGGCAGAATGTAAAATTTGCCCTACTGCAACTTTCGTCTCGGTAGCAAATCATGGTAAGTTCTATAATTTATTGTTTATGCCCGTTGCTCACGGTGAAATTTTCCTTCAAATTTATTGTACAATAATTTAATTTTATAAAATTTCTGTTGCTCACGGTCAAATTCAAGTTTTATAAAACCTTTGATAAAACTTTCCATAAAATAGGACATGTTCTATTCCGTTAAATTAATTTTACGAAACGAACCAATCAGGGAAGCTGATATGGAGATGATGCTGGCGCCACGAGGTGAGAAGATTTTGAAGCTCGCTTGTAAACAAACACTTCGAAAATGGCAGGCTCCGGCTGGACTAAGGAAGCTGTTAGTGTTTTACTGGATGAGTACCAGAAATATCAGTGTTTGTATGAGGTTAAAACGCCCATATACCACAATAGAACTGCAAGGAGTGAGGCAGAAATCTCAATCGCCGAATATGTTTCACAAATTCGACCGAACACAAGCCAGGCTGATGTGAAGGCGACGATAAACGGGCTTCGAACTCACTTGCAGTCTCATTTCAGAAGAAATGGCTTGCCTCATGTTAGTCTCCTGTCGAATAATTTTGGGACCAACAAGATCTAGGAGTTTTTAAACTGCTTTCCTCCATTCTTAGAAAATTCCTATATGAATTCTGATCTTCTCATTTTCTCAACTCATTTTCGACCAAGGGCAGCATTCCTCTACTCTTCTCTTCTTTTTATCCATTCCCGAGTCCAAGACTTCCTAGCATTTCTTTTCTTCCTTTTTACCACTGTACGACATATAATTGTAGCTAAAGCTGCAATTTTTGCTTTGTTTGTTGGAGCCATACTCTCAAACCAATGTGTGTTGAACAGCTGATTCTTGGTTCAGAAGTTTATCGGTAGATGGCGATTCTGATACATCCACGAATTTTATAAAATAATTTTACCGTGAACAACACAGCTTGCTTTCGTCAAATTTTTATAAAATTAGTTGTAAAATAAATTTTAAGAAACATTTTACCGTGCGCAACGGGCAAGTTATTAAATTACAAATCTTCAAAGAGCGTTATTTATATAAAATTCTCATTTAATTTCGTAGGTTCTCAAGATTTGGATAGTCACATTTCATCAAATAAACACAAAAAAAGTGTACAAGGCTGCGGCAGTTCCCAAACTATAGACAAGCTTTTTTCCACATCAACTACAGCATTAACGAATCGCGTTTTAGCTGCGGAAGGAGCATTAGCATTCCATACCGTTCGTCATCATTCCTCCTACAGATCAATGGATTGCACACCCAAATTGAACCAGACAATTTATTATGATTCGGAAGTGGCCAAAAGAATTTCTTCAGCTAGAACCAAAACTGAAAATATAATAAACCGAGTAATAGGCCCACATGCTGCTGATGTTACAGTAGAATGTATGAAAGGTATATCTTGTTATGGAGTGTGTACGGATGGAAGTAATCATGGAAGTCTGAAAATGTTTCCTATTCTCATTCAATATTTCGATTATAAACAGGGTGGTATTAAAACTAAGGTTGTAGAACTAAATACAACTCCTAATGAGAAGGCTGAATATATTGCAGGGTATATTAAGGATACCTTGTCTAGTTTAGGTCTTGTAGAGAAATGCGTGGCCTTTGCTGGTGACAACACGAACACTAACTTTGGTGGTTTAAATCGTAGAGAAGGCAAGAATGTATTTACTAACTTAAAGGATGTTGTCAATAGGAATATGGTAGGTATAGGTTGCCCAGCTCATATATTGAATAATACAATACAACATGGAACTGATGTTTTATCTGTGGACATAGATTGTCTTATTGTTAAGTTGTATTATTATTTCTCAATTTACACTGTAAGAACTGAACAGTTGTTGTCATATTGTGAATTTGTTGATACCAATTACAAACAATTACTCTCCCACAGCAAGACAAGATGGCTATCTCTGTTCCCTGCTGTTGAGAGATTATTGGAAATGTTTCTTCCCTTGAAGTCTTACTTCTTGTCAGTGCCAAATCCTCCAAAACTTCTCATTAATTTTTTAGGAAATAATTTGAGTGAAGCTTATTTGTGGCACCTGCATTCTCTAATGTCAATATTTCACTCAAAGATTTTGATAATAGAGAAAGAAGAGAGTTCTGGGTTAGAAATCATGAATGTGTTGGAATGTGTCAAGGCTATGCTTCAAAATAGATATGAAGGTTCTTTCATTTCATTTAAGGTGAAAGATGTAGTAGAAAATGTTCGAAAAGAGGGGTATGATAAGGAAGCAGATTTATTTATGAATGAAGCATTGATGTTATATAAAGTATCTTTGGAATATTTGACAAAATGGGTAACATATTTTGATGATTTCAGTTGTTTCATGTGGATGAGTTTAACTTTAAAGAAGATGGAATACACTGATATTGAAAAGAGTATTATGCATTTACAAGGGAAAGGTATTCACATTGATGATGCAAAATGTTTTGATCAGTTTTGTAATCTGAGTAAATTTACAGAGAAGTTTTCAAATAACAGCGAATATCTTAAATTAACTTCTAGTCAAAAATGGGCAAAATATTTCAACGATAGTGAAAATATTGAATGCTACTCAGAGCTTCTTAAAATTGCAGAATATTTCTGTTGTATCCCAGGTCACAATGCTAATGTGGAGAGGGTTTTCTCATTGATTTCATCTCAATGGACAGATGAAAGAAATAGATTGCAAATAGAATCTGTGAAAGGTCTATTAATGGTGCAGTACAATTTTAAGGAACACTCTTGTCAGGACTTCTATAAATATAGGTTGGACAGACCTAAACTGTTGGCAGGAATATTATCCTCAGATAAATATAAATAGCCTACAAATTAGGTAAGTGTAATTTCATGCTTTTAATTTCAGAATAATATACATTTTCAGTGGCAATGTTCTAAGTTTACTAATGTAATTAATACATTTTGAAGTTCAATTTTTATCGTATCTTATATGGTTTTATTACTTTTAGATTTGTCCTCTTTTTTCCCTTAATGTCCTCAAATTTTTCCTGTGTTGTCCTCTATTTCACAGTACTGGATCTGGTCACCCTAGATGCAGGTGGAGTTAAAACCAAATTGTTTACCGTAAACACAATGCAATGAAAATAAATGGGCAGATTAAAAAAGTACCTTCACCGGGTCTTCCAATAGCAAGGACGTGTTCGGGAAGCTCCGGTACGAAGGCAGAATCCGTGACATCATGCCCTTCTTCACCTGGCTCTCGAACTTAGTTCCTAGAAAAAAAGAGCCTGGTCCTTAAGCTGGATACCAAGTCTTCATTCCTTAGTTCGACGTTTCCATGGCTCGAAGCTGCGATAATTCCAGTGTGAAGGGTATATTCAATAGTATGGATACAAGATCTCACATCCTTCATATCAATGACCCCCTCCCCCTTTCATCAGATGTGAGTGAAGAAGAGCTCGACATCGTCACTCGATAAATTCCTCGCTAGGACATAGTGGAAATTGATGTTTATTAAATACCGTATGCATGCTACTGAAGAGAGAGTTATCAACTCCAGAGCGTGGTAAGTCTCTTTAGTAAATTTCCTGAACTTTTCGGGATGTTTCTGAATGTCCTAAATGTAGCCTATAGCAGAAATACGTCTGTTAACCAGTGCAGTCTTTCATCGTCCATCTCACAAAAATCATCTTATTATCATTTCTGGAGTGTGTGTCATGGGATGTGTTACAGACATCATGGATGTCAAACCATTTCTGAAAATGTTCCATAAAGTTAATAGTCTCAAGTAAACTGCCTTTGTCATTAATTTTCTCACAGCATACGACTTCCATATTTTTTAAGCCTGCGATAACTTCAGGTGAAAACACAACTTTGGCCTTGGAAACATTCAACTTTTCCAAATTACTATGATAAACCACCTTTCTGAGAGTTTCCTGACAGGTTTTATCACCAGAGGTTTCTGAAGATTATAAAGGATCTTCAAATGATCACTTGTCATATTACTATTGCCATTTACAAAGAACTTCCTCGACAAGTTCTGCGATCACACATTCTTGATAATGTGACTGGGATCAAAACTTATGAAGAGCGGTCAATTTTCATCAAGAGGATGTTTAATTTCATGCGTTATACGACCCCCGCATTGCGTTTCAAATATCGAAACGTTCACTTGACAGTTGTCAAGTTACCGTACAAATCTTAACACTTTGAAACCACTTTCTTCGACTACCTTCATAGCATCTATTACTAATTTTTCCAAGTGCGTTCCAGAAATAGAACATGTAAAATAAAATGACACAGGAATTCTGTAAGTAGAAGATAGTCCTTTGAAAAGAATGCAAGTAACTTGTTGGCTAGTTTGTCCTCAAGATCTAGAGCGTCTAGGTCTACGTCACTCATGCCGAAGAACATGTCTAAGTTCCTATCGTACACAAGCCTAGGCTTTATAGTCCACTTTTGCATTGTCAGTGTTCCAGTGACTTTTCCTCTGCCATCAATCTTGCTCTGATCAATGAGGTGATGCCAGTCTCTCCTTTTGAGTACCCTACGTATGTCTTCAAAGTTTTGGGATGAGGTAGGTGCAAGATACTTAGTTCACGTAACAATCGCTAGCCTGTCGGTGACCTAGTAAATAGAAGAACACACATTTTAATTGTAGTTTCTTGGTACTTATTTCTTCTTTCCAAATGCTTGCAGCTGTTCGAGCAAAAAAATGGCTTTGAGGCTACCTTGTTGGGCTTAATTTTCAATTGCAGACAGCTACTTGTTCATGTCATATTTCTTAGTTTTATGTTTCTTCAATTCAGCCTGAAGATTATGAAGTTTTCTTCGTAGCTTGTAAATTACAGCGTCTTGCTTAGCAGTTATTTTCGTAGCACTCCGCAGTTTATTTCAAAGAGACTTCCTAACTACTGGCCTTGAAATGGGTGAAAACTGTGTTCCTATACTTCTACAATTTATCTCGTCTTAAAAATAGGGATAAAATTACTTACAGTTTCTGGAGAGTCACATTTTCTCTTGGATGAAAGAGTGTCGTGAGATTGACACTGTCGTCGTTTTGGTGGCTTCCTAGCTGTGGTTGTCGTCTGTGCTGAGGGAAGTCTGTAAACACTGAAGGTACGGGTTTAGGCAGAAGAAATCTTTAGTTGTGCTCACACTGCAATGTCTTCTCTGAAATGCCTACTACAAACTGCCGACCATTTAGAAGGAGTCCACACACTACCTGGCTTATCACCTCGTCGAGAAACAGCTATAATCCACTTATTTCTTAATTCCTGATTGATAGGAAACGAGTGAAATGAAACTGATTTGCACATTCCCTGCCGGGACGTACAAAACGGAACACAGCAGTAAACCATTTAAAAAATACTCATGTAAACAACCACTATTTTCAATGTCACTATTGAGTTAAACTGACGCGAATGCTGGAACTAGGGTGTTAGAAAGCGATCCTAGTGGTCACTGGCGGAACTTAATGGTGATTCATTTTTAGCGCAAACAGCTTGCATTTCCCGGCCTTGTATATAGCGTAGGCAACGGTTCAAACAGTACTTCAATGTAATTTCTGTTTGTACTTTATACTTTCACCATCACTTTATAATCATCATATTGCATTATATATTAGCCTTTAGTTACAGTAACAGTAGAGTTCCTTTGTTTGTTGGATTAGGTACGGCGTTTTTCATCAATTCTTGGTAGTACATAGTTAAAGAGCAGAGTACAGGCAGCTGAGATGAGATTCCTGAGAAGTATGGTCCAGAAAACGAGGAGAGACAGAGTGAGAAATGAAGATATACGGAAAGAACTGGAAGTACAGAAACTAAATTACAAACTGGAGCAAAACAGATTGAGATGTTTTGGACATGTCAAACGGATGAATGAAGTAAGACTACCAAGACGAGCACTGGAACGATGGATGACAGGGAAAATAGGACGAGGAAGACCAAGAAGGCGTTGGATGGACTC
The DNA here is from genome assembly GCA_946902985.2 of Meconema thalassinum. Taxonomy (NCBI): domain Eukaryota; kingdom Metazoa; phylum Arthropoda; class Insecta; order Orthoptera; family Tettigoniidae; genus Meconema; species Meconema thalassinum. The sequence continues at coordinate 126,427,082 of OX336398.1, forward strand.
GGTGGAGAATAGCATAAGAAAACGGAACCTGGATTGGAACACTGTGTCGGAAGAGGAATGGTGGAACGACAGAACAAAGTGGAAAGGAACCATATTTGCCCCCACCCAGTGTCAGCTGGAAAAGGGGAAATGAAGAAGATGAAAACATAGTTATAAAGAAAAGTAGACTTTGGTAAAAGTAAATTACCTCTACCAACGTTAATTTTGTTAAGTTAGGCTAGGTCTATTCCATTTATCAGTTTTTTAGTAGAGATTTGTTTTATTACGTTAGGAGAATATCCCTCAACGTCACAGCAGTACTCAAGCACCTTTGAAGAAGACCGTGTCTGCCGCTAACTTTTACAGCTTCAGAATATTTGAGCTTGAGGGTGATATTCTTATCTTTAGTTATTTCGCAATCTTCTCAATCAGTTTCAGGTTGATATGTATGCAAAGATTGAGACAGAGAGACTACTTTGGATTCGCATCAATCAGAAAAAGTTGAGAATTGAGGAATATGGGCACCTGAAGGACGCAATGAGTAAAGCTGTCAGCCGTTTGTCAGATATTGGTAAAATGGTCGTCTTGCCGTCGACTTTCACTGGAGGCCCGCGCTATATGCATGAACGCATGCGCCATTTTGGACGTCCTGATTTTTTATAACATTCACCTGCAATCCAAAATGGTCCGAAGTAGTCGAGCGCCTGAAACAAGGTCAACCACCTCAAGATAGGCATGTTTTGGAAGCGCGGGTATTCCATTTGAAAGTCAGCCACATGATAAGACCTCTTAATAAGGGTTGTATCTTTGGTCCTTCAATGTGTCACATGTATTCCATTGAATGGCAAAAGCGAGGATTACCTCACGTTCTATTATGTATCTAGTTTATGTTCTCTATGGAACTTGGTCGGAGTGTAAATATGCTTTTACTCTGTGACAATGTCAGTTGTAATTTGTTCATTGTGTTAAGATGTAGATTCAGATGTGTGTGCTTATTAAAGTGCTATAATATCCTTTATTCAAAACACTATAGCTATAATGTGCTTTATTCAAAACATAATAGTTGGCGACGAGGAATTGGGACTTGATCCTCCGGTTCAGATATAGCCTACATCAATGAAGTACGGTATTTACGTCGTCTGTTTCAACGGCCACGTGAGTAAAATCAAGAATCAGGCAAATCGACATGAAATGTACACAGAGTACTTGTAAACGATCCTAAGCAACTCATCGTATATTCAGCTACGTGTGCCTGCATGCCACATATTCAAAATAATATGTATCGCAGTTCGAACTTTGAGGTTATGCAATGTTTTTTTTTCTCGAGCCCAGGACAATATTCGGTCATCGATCACTACCCAGTGTGTTTTAACTCTGTTATCTTGAAACATTTTATTATATTTGAACTGTGATTTTTAAAATTATTTCGAAGTTCCGTCAAGATGGACGCAAATCAGTTCCAACAATTACTGAACATTTTTACTAATTCTCAAGAGAAGTTACTTGAAAGGTATCAAGCTCACCAGCCCGTCACAACCCCACAAGCCACTAACATCACACCTTTTGAAAATTTTGATTCTGAAAAGGAAAAATTTGTGTCGTATTTAGAACGATTTGAAAATTACGCAAACTTCAACAATGCCACCGATCCAACAAAGAAAGCTCAACTCTTGTGTACATCAATAGGGGCAATTCATTATAACAATCTCTCTGCATTTTTAGGCCCTGATAAACCAATCAAGTCTCTCGGTTATAATGACCTAGTAAAGCATTTAAAGCAAATATTGTCACCTCAAGTCTCAACCGTAGTTTCCCAACACTATTTCTTGAACGTCAATCAAAAAGAAAGTCAAAATATTGCAGGATTTGTTGCCACTCTTAGAAGCCACTTACTAGACTGTGACTTTTATATTCAGTGTACATGTGACGCCAGAATTTCAATTGCGGATGTTTTTCTTCGTGCACAATTTATACGTGGCTTGCGAGACAATTGGATCAGAGAGAAACTTCTCCAGTCTAATGACACGAAATTTGATGATCTCCTGAAGAAGGCTATAGCCTTGGAAGCATCGCGGTATGAGAGTAATCAGCTGTCAAAACAGCTCACTGCACCGCCAGACTCTATAGAGGACACAAACAAAGTAACAAAAGCCACAAGTTCATATAATGACCGAAGTATGAATCAATATAGCAGTGATACTCAGTCACGTTTTGTTCAACAGCCTAACCCAGGCTCTCACTCACGTTCACAGTCCAGGGGCCGCCGTAGTTCTGTCAATTATAGAGCACTAGGTATTGATGGATTATGCCTGAATTGTGGAAATTCAAACCACAGGTCAAGAGATTGTCGCACAAACAGAAACTCTCTTAAATGTAGGTCATGTAGGAAAGTGGGACATGTTGCAAAAGTTTGTATCACTACACTTCTTCAACAGTCAAATACACACAACATTGCAACTGAGAACATAGATGACAACTTGCATGACCACCCTGAAACCAATTTCGGGATAGGACAACTGGAATGCATCGAAGATCTCTTTGAAGTAGGACAAGAATCAGATAAATATTTTATCACTGTTAAACTCAACAATAAATCACAAAGGTTTGAAGTCGACACGGGAGCAAAATATTCACTCATCCCAGAGAACGAATGTTCAACCTTGGGTCTTGGTTTGCCATTGCAGCCAACAAATGTCTGTTTTCGATCATATTCCGATCATGTTATCAAACCCAGAGGAAAAATTGTTGTCACAGTATCATACAAAGGAACAGAAATTGTTGCAGATCTTTTTGTAGTTCCGCAAGGTCATGCCGCATTGCTTGGTCGTGTTTGGATCAGGGGCCTCGGCCTTAATCTGAAGGAAATTGACAAGGACACAAATCATTCACTTCACACTGAATCTGTCAACTCAGTGCAGTCAATTCAGGATATTTTACATCAGTATAGTACAATCTTTGAAGAAAAAATTGGATGCGTTCCCAATATTGAAGTAAAACTGCAACTCAGAGAGGGGGTGAAACCTGTCTTCAATCGTGAACGTGATGTCCCTTTTGCTCTTCGGGAACGCGTTGAAAAGGAACTCGCTTCATTGGAATCAGAAGGAGTTATTTCTCCCACAGCTTTAAGTGATTGGGGATCGCCTCTTGTTGTTATCCCAAAACCGGATGGGGGAGTTAGGTTATGTGTTGACTACAAATGTGGAGTAAATTCAAGGTTGATTTCTGCAAACCATCCCATAAGACCAGTTAATGATGTTCTACATAGTCTTAGAAACTCAAATTTTTTCTGCAAGTTAGACTTATACAAGGCATATCTACATCTGAAGGTTGATGAAGAAGGTAGTATGATTCAAACTATATCCACTCACAAAGGAACCTTCAGGATGCACCGACTGAGTTTTGGCATCAAAACTGCCCCCTCAGAATTTAATAGGATATTATCACAGATCCTTCATGGTCTTCCAAAAGCTGAAGCTTATTTTGACGACATCATAATACATGGTACAACGAAGGAGGAGTGCACCAAGAACTTAATAGCCTGTCTAGAACGGCTTTCAAAAAATAATCTGCATTTGAACAAAAGCAAATGCTCATTTTTCAAGGAAAACATAGACTACCTAGGGCATATTGTATCATATAATGAGATCCGCAAGTCACCAGAGAAAGTTCAAGCTGTGTCACAAATGCCACGCCCTAAAAACAATGAAGAAGTGAGACGCTTCCTTGGTATGGTGACTTATTATGCAAAGTTCATTCCTAATTTTTCAACGAAGTCCCACCCATTACGGCAGTTATTGCGGAAAGGTGTACGGTTTTTCTGGTCTGCAGCCTGTGAAGCAGCTTTCTTGAATCTCAAGTCCGAGTTATGTAGTGAACGTGTCCTTACCCCATTCAACCCATCACTGCCTATCATCTTGTCAACCGATGCCAGTCCTACTGGTGTTGGAGCAGTATTAAGTCATGAGATGGATGGCCAAGAAAGACCCATCGCCTATGCCTCTCGTGCCCTAACACCAGCAGAATGTAATTACAGTCAGCTTGACCGGGAAGCGCTGGCCATAATTTTCGCCACAACACACTTCTACAACTATATTTTTGCAAGAAATTTCATTCTTGTGACAGACAATGAACCTCTGTCTCGTATTTTTCATCAGAACAAGGGCCTGCCACAAATGACATCCGCAAGGCTCCTAAGATATGCATCGTTTCTCTCCGGGTTTGACTACACGGTAAGAGTGAAAAAAGGGAAAGATAACGAAAATGTTGATTGCCTATCCCGAGCCCCTGTTGCATCTACCTCGCCAAACATTGAAACATCAATAAATGCAGAAGTTTCACAACTCTGTGCTGAAACGATTCTTCAAGTGTCAAGTGAAGCCATTACGTACGAAACTATCCGTGACGAGACTATGTTAGACCCAGAACTTAGTGCCACCCTGCAACGTCTTCAAACTCAATCCTTGGATGAACCATATACAGTTGAAAATGGTATTCTATTCCGTCAAGACCGAATTGTTATCCCAAAGAAACTACAAAGAAAAATTTTGGAAGAGTTACATTTAACACACCTCGGCATTGTGAAAACAAAACAGTTAGCAAGACGATATGTCTACTGGCCGCAATTAGACAAAGACATTGAGAAGCTTATCAAATCTTGTGAAGAGTGCGCGCAGACTCGTTCAAATCCACCAAAAGCTCCAATACACCCCTGGGATGAACCAGAAGAAAATTGGGAACGCATACACATTGACTATGCGGGGCCATTTGATAACCACCATTTCTTGATGTGTGTTGACGCGAAATCCAAGTGGGTCGAAGTACGAATGGTGAAAGACGCTCCATCCACTGCAACTACTATCAGTCTGCTTGACAAAATCTTTACCGTACATGGGTACCCGAATGTCCTTGTGTCAGATAATGCCACTATCTTCACGAGTGATGTATTCAGATCATATTGCAAGGAGAGAGGGATTTTTCAGAAACATATTGCACCAGGGCACCCAGCAACCAATGGGCTAGCCGAAAGAAACATCCAAACTTTGAAGAGGCGACTTCGTGCTGCTGTAAATGACCCGGCACCATTATCGACTAAGTTACAGAACATCTTGTTTCAATACAGAGCAACGCCATTGGCATGTGGACAGTCTCCAGCTGAACTATATTTGAAACGTCGGCTACGTATCCGGTTGGATGCTCTACTTCCAAACCAAAAGAGCTTGACTACATCCAGTTTCTCACCCCCTGTTCGCTCTTTCAACGTGGGAGAGAGAGTGCAAGTCCGGATTCACCAGAAAAACCGTGATATTTGGCAGTTTGGTGTTATACAAACTAAACTCGGCCAGCGTCACTATGATGTGAAATTGGATTCGGGACGAATTTTAAAGCGGCATGTTGACCAGTTATTATCGACTCTCGTGCCAAAGAAAGATAAGCATGTCACTTTTGCTCCAACAAATCCTCCAGTGCGTGGTGTTCCAAACATACCAACACCAACCCAGTCAAGACTAGAAAATGAGGATATTCCTCCTGCAACCCACACTTCAGATGATACAAGGCAGACCATCCTGCAACCAGATGAACGCCCTGATCGAAACAGCCTTCCACCACCTGCTGATAATTATTTAAGAAGATCAGCCAGAGACAGGCGACCTCCTCAGTATCTGCAAGACTATGTGCCCAAATGAATATGAATAGTTCCTTTTATTTGTTTTTATATAAGTGGGGGAGACTATTATGTATCTAGTTTATGTTCTCTATGGAACTTGGTCGGAGTGTAAATATGCTTTTACTCTGTGACAATGTCAGTTGTAATTTGTTCATTGTGTTAAGATGTAGATTCAGATGTGTGTGCTTATTAAAGTGCTATAATATCCTTTATTCAAAACACTATAGCTATAATGTGCTTTATTCAAAACATAATACTTCTGTGGCTGGAAGAAAAGCTAAGGCCTGAAGACATCGACAAGGTGATCAGTGCTAAGATTCTTGACGCTGCTCTCCATGAGATTGTCAAGGCAACCATGATCCACGGTCCATGTGGAGTTCTCAGCAGGAGTTCTTCTTGCATGGTGGAAGGAGTATGCAACAAGAAGTACCCCAGACCAGTCATTGTTGAAGAGAATGAATATTTCTCGGGGCCGGTTCCATCAACCTTGCGTTAAATTTGGCTAACGAAACGTTAGTTAACAAATCGTTATAATTTTAACATTCTGTTATAGATTAAGGGCCGGGTTCACCATGGTTCGTTAAAATGTTAACAAACCAATTAAGGCCGTTGGACGATTACCGAAATGTTGTGGTTCACCAAACTTTAACAATCCATTAGCTTCCCTAACAAGCCGTCAAAACTAATTGCTCTGTCAACATGGAATTAACGACTTGACGGCCGATTTACGTAGCAATCAAATCCAAAATGGCATGCGGCGAAAGCTGGAATAGTCCTGCATTAAACTTTATTCTCAACGATGACGATGTTTTTGAAGACATGCTAGATTTTCTTCGACCACTAACTTAGAAATAACGAAGGAATTACTTGAATGAATGCGACGACATATTTTATTTTGAGATTTCGGTTGTCAAAATCTTCTATGTTGATGAATGTTCTACAGATGACAGAACCTAACATGGAATTCCCATCTGATAAGTAAGATAGCCTAGGCCTATGTACCATTCCTTATTTATGTGTAATATCATGTGTTGCATTTGTTGAAGTAATCTTTTCTTTTATATTTTAGATAACTTCTATTAGATTCTATTATATTGTATTGTTCGATTGAATAAATAAACAGAGACAACATACACTTATTTTTCACGTAACGACTTCACCGCAGTGTAGATTTTATTTTGTCTTAAACAAAAGAGCAGTGGGTTGCCAACTTCCATAGATAACAAAATGACATTTTTAGCCAACCTCAACATACCCCCTGTAAAAAGGAGATTTTGATAAACATACACATTTGGCACAAAATAATGGTAAATAAAGTCAATAAAGTAATATACAAAGTAGCAGTCTTGATGTTTCTTGCTTTACATGACAAGCTGATCACGGAATTGTTGATATTTCACCCTGTTGAGGGCCTTGGTAAAGATATCTGCTTGTTGATTTTCTGTGTAGACATGCTTTATCTTGAACCATCCTTTGCTCAACTCATCACTGACAAAATGATATTTTATGTCAATGTGATTGCTGTTTAGAGTGAGCTGCCCAGACTTGATCATATTTATGGCACTCATATTGTCCATGAACAGAGTCACTGTTGGCTTTCTGTTGAGCAGTTCATGAACAAATGTGGTGATGTGCTTCAGCTGTGCTACACATTTTTCTGCAGCCACATACTCAGCTTCAGCCGATGATAGTGCCACTGTAGTCTGTTTCTTGGAGCACCAGGCAATAGGTCCATTTGCATATTTTATTACAAATCCTGTTGTGCTCTTTCTATCTTGATTTCCTCCCAGGTCAGAGTCGGAGAATGCTTCAATTTTCAGTAGATCTGCTTCTTTTGCTACATACTTAATCCCTTTTGTGGCAGTGCCTTTTAAGTATCTTATTGTTCTTTTTACATTTATGACATCTTCTTGAGAAGGGTCAGTGGTATGTCTACTTACATGATTGACAGCAAAACTGATGTCAGGTCTAGTCTTGGTAGACAGATACAGTAAGCTGCCAACGGCCTCTCTATAAGCAAACTCTTCTTTTAAAGCAGATGTTGTCTTTTTCTTCACTATTGGCGTTGACTTGGGTTTGGATTTTCCTAGCCTGAAGCGTTCTATTATCTGTTCAGAGTAGTTCTTCTGAGACAGTGAGATTCCATCTTGCTGAATCTCTATGTTCATGCCTAAATATTGTTTTGGACGGTCACACACCACAGTTTCAAAAGTTTCCTTCAGTCTTTTCAGCAGTTTATCCACCTCTTCTTCTGTTTGGCCCATAATCAATCCGTCGTCCACATGAAGGGCAATTAATTTTTAATTAATTTATCGTATGGCTTTTAGTGCCGGGAGTGTCCGAGGACATGTTCGGCTCGCCGGAGTCTGTAGCTGCTTTCAGCGGACACCCTAAAGGGCGAGCTACAAGTTCCGTTCAATTTCAAGTAGTTCCAACTTTCGCCACCAGATATCAATGATACCTAGTGGTGAACGTTGGAACTTTGATAGAGCGTTCTGACGAAATCTAACCTAACAAATTTTGCTTTACACAAGTTTAGTCTGTGAAAGGATCTTTTACATGCCATAAATATATGACATGGGACCGCCGGCTTTACTTCCCCTCCGAAGGAAGGCATACTGAAGGAATTTTTAACGCTCTTAAAAAATCCGACGACTTCGGCCGGGTTTGAACCCGCTATCTTGGGCATAGCAGTTCAGCATGCTACCGACTACGCCACCGAAGCCGCTATGAAGGGCAATGAATAGGGTCTTCTTCTTGTTAGTAAAGACACATCTGTCAGATTTTGTTTGTTCCAGATATTCAGTCTGTTAACATTTGAAAGAAAAATAGTACAGTAGCGCCACCTGGTGAAATAGACATGTACAAAAAAGAAGAGAACAAAAGACGAGTCAGTGCAAAGTCTGTGCGTGTTCGCGTGACATGTGACAAGCGTCTCAAAAGATGATTTGTATTTTGTATTGTATTTCTCACTTGATAAATAAAGATTTACATTAAAACTAACAGGTTATGGACCCAGGCCACGTGTAAATGGTATTATCTTGTGAGTGGATCCGAAGCTGAGCGCCTGTGGAACACGTGCTGTATTTTTTGTGAGTAAGGATAACCTCAAAATGGCAGCCGGCCTTGACTACAAAGTTCAAGTGGATAAACTTGAAGGACCTGAAGACTGGGCAAAGTGGAAATGGCATGTGTTAATGGATTTTGCGGTCGTATGAACTGGAAAATATTGTTGATGGTTCGAAAAAGTGTCCTGTGTTGCCGGCAGATGCAACTGCGCAACAAAAAGCGGCATATAAGCAGTGGTTGACAGAAGACGCGAAAGCAGCCAGTTTGCTAGCAGGTGCGCTAGGAAAATCTGTTGCCGAGCTCGTGTTGACGTGCACCAATGCCAGTGAAATTTGGACAAAATTGAGCGCACGGTTCGAACGAAGCAGTACGCAGCGACTGAACAAGTTGATCGAGTCATTCTTCCGAGTGACACGTGACGACAAGGAGGACATCAGCACCCATGTCGCGAAGTTACAGAAGCTTTATCAGGATCTGAATGACGAACTACAAAAGCACAACGAAAACACGTTATCTGAAAGGATTTTGAACGGTCGAATTTTATCCACGCTGGGAAAAGAATATGATATTTTCAAGGATGTGTGGGACACGATTCCGACGGAAAATCAAACTGTGAACTTGTTGATTGAAAAATTATGCACGATTGAACTGCGTGACCAAGGAAACGTGGAATCGACTGCGTTTGTGGTACGTAGTGCTCCCAAGAAACATTCCCAGTATGGCAGTGGCAAAGGCAGCGCTGATGACAAGTCGAAGAAAAATGTTCAACGAGTAAAGCAGAAGTTTCCATGTTTCAAATGTAAAGAATTGGGCCATTGGGCAAGTGAATGTCCAGTGAAGAAGAAAGAGGGTGACACTAGAAACAAAAATAAGGAGAACAATGCTTCGTTTCTGACACATGCGATGAGTGCGTTAGACGGCGACTTTGTTCAAGCCGACGAGTGATACTGCGACAGTGGCGCCACAAATCACATCACCGCGAACAAACAGTACTTTACAACATACGTCAAGTTTGCTGCTCCAGAGAAGGTTTTGCTAGGAAAACTAGGTGTGAGCATGCTAGCTCACGGCAAAGGAACTGTAAACATTCAAGTGCGGCTGAACAACGCTTGGTTGAGTGCTGAGATGACTGAAGTTTTGTATGTTCCCGATGCAATGGCTCATCTGTTTTCTGTGAAAGCTGCTGCAAGGGAAGGTTTTTGTGCAAGACTTGACGACCTAACTGTTAGAATTGAAGACAAGGTTACTGGAAAGGCGATGATGGCTGGACGTGTGAGTCATGGTCTGTATGTACTTGACATGCGCGTCGTGAAACTGGCGCAACCCATTTAAGTGAATTTAGCTACATCGTCGGACAAACTGCAGATCTACCATGAACGATTTGGTCATCAACACAAAGCGCATGTCAAGAATGTACTGAAGCAGATGAACATCAATGTAGACATGTGTAAAAAGGATTTCTGCGATGGATGTGCACTGGGAAAAATGCATCGACTGCCATTCAAGACACGAATGAATCGACCAACAGCCACCGGTGAACAAATCCACGCCGATGTGAATGGACCAATGTCTACTGAATCTCTTGGAAAGGCACGCTACTACGTATGTTTTAAGGATGATTTCAGCAAGTTTCGACGAGTTTTCTTTTTAAAGCACAAAAGTGAAGTGTACACCGTTCTGGAACAGTTCCTGAATGAAGCCAAAACAAATGGACACGTCGTGAAGCTGTTCAGGTGTGATGGAGGAAAAGAATTTGATAACAAGAAGGATTCTGAACTACTCGCAAACAGAGGCATAGAACACAGCATTACTACGCCGTACACACCACAACAAAACGGAGTTGCGGAACGTGAAAATCGGACGATTGTGGAGTGCGCAAAATCTATGCTGAATCCCAGCAAGTTAACGAAACAACTTTGGGCTGAAGCCTGCAACACTGCGGTGTACCTCCTGAATCGCACTGGGAAGTCATCCATTGAAAACAAATCTCCCTATGAATTGTGGTATGGACGACCAGTGGGAAGTCTCAGTCATCTGAAGATCTTCGGAACAGAATGCTACGTGCATATCGACAAGAATTTTCGCTCAAAGTTCGACGACAAAGTTGTTTTTCGACAACTGGTTGGGTACGTGAACGACAGGGATGGATTTAGAGTCTGGATTCCAACTCAGGGAAAGGTTGTTCTAAGCCATGATGTGAAATTCAAACCTGAATTTGTCTGCAATCTGCGCGCCAACGCCGGAAAGGTTGAAGTCACGCTTGAAGAACGTGTGGAGAGGAATCAATCTAATTCATCGTCTGATGTAGGCCTACAGAGGAGGTCAGAGTCAGATGAGAACTTAAGCGAAATTGAAGATTTTGCTTCGGCATCCAGTTCCAAAGGGAGCGAAGATAAGGAAGAAGGAGAGACTGAAGAAAGAAGGAAAAGCAAACGTGAAAGTAAGAAGCCATCGTGGATGATCAGTAGAAATTACATGTACATGGCTGGACCATCTATCGCTGAAAAGAATCCTGACTCATACTCTGAAGCGCTGCAGTCTAGTGATAAAATCAGTGGCTGAAAGCAATTAATGAAGAATTGGAGTCCTTGAAGGAAAATGATACCTGGAAATTGGTTGAGCGTCCAAATGGTGCACGGGTCCTGAAAAATCGGTGGGTTCTTCGACAGAAGACAACGGACAGTGGAGAAGTTCGCTTCAAGGCACGATTGGTAGCCAAAGGCTATGCGCAACAGCAAGGAATCGATTATGAAGAAACATTCAGCCCTGTTGCACGCTATGATACCATTCGAGCTCTGTTGGCAGTAGCTGTTGAAAAGGAGATGAAACTTGGTCAATTTGATGTCAAGACGGCCTTCTTGAACGGCGAGCTTGAAGAAGATGTGTTCATGGAACAGCCAGAAGGTCATCAGGACGGAACTGGCCAAGTGTGTCATATAAAGAGAAGCTTATATGGTTTAAAACAGGCTCCACGCTGCTGGAACAAGCGTTTCAAGAAATTCATGGAGAAAGCTGGATTCAAAAACAGCAAAGCTGATCCTTGTCTCTTTTACAGCAACAAAAATGGAAAGTGGTTGGCTGTTGTAATCTTTGTGGATGATGGTCTGGTAATTGGCAACAAAGAAGACATCGAGCAGTACATGGAAAAACTTTAGCAGGAATTTCACACTACCAGAGTATCTCTCAACAATTTCCTGGGCATGAAGATACAAGAAAACCATGATGGATCAATTGCAATCAGTCAAGAGGATTACACGAGGAAAATCCTAGAAAAATTTGGGATGGCCGAGTCAAATGGAGTGTCTACCCCAGTTGGACGCGAAGAAAGTGAAGACGGAGAAAAGGTTTCGGCCAGGGTTCCTTATCGTGAGGCGGTGGGATCCTTGATGTACCTGACTACAGCTACTCGTCCAGATACCGCATTCGCGGTCAACAAAGCTGCTCGAGCCATGGAGAATCCTACAGTTCAAGACTGGAGTCAAGTGAAACGGATATTTCGATATTTAAAGAGCACAGTGAACCATGGAATCGTCTATAGTGAGCCCGTCAGAGGAGCTGCCAGGATAGCCAACAACCGCAATGACTTCCCTAACATCTCATCCGCCGGACCTAACTGCCGAGTGGATCAGGTGAACTTCCAAATAGGCCAAAGCGGCACGAGAAACAGTAGTCCACGGGGATCGTGGTACATGGTGACGAAGGTCATAGACTGCCTAAGGAAAGGTTCACCTTAAAAACTAGACTGAGAAAAGAAACATCCAGACTTATGTAAAACACCGTGAAAATTTATTGTAAATTTTACAAACCCCTAGCCTAGTTCGGAGGGTTTCTATCGGCTAATCCGCAAGCTAATAAATAATCAAAAATAAAGAGCAGGTCCCTACCTGAGAAGTTACAGTAAACCCTCGCGAAAGATCTGTCTCACAATAATAAAGCAACAACAGCAACACTAGGAAAATGGTACGACGCAAATCCCTAGGTCAAGTTACAAGATTAAGCTAATATCAGAATTTACATTTAACAGGGTAGCAAAACAAATCTAAGTTACTGTAGGATGATACCATTTCCACATTTACATTTAACGTTAATTCATCTAGCTAAGTCCTATCAATTAATAACAAAATTTACGGCGGTGACGTCCGTAATAACAAACAATTACCTTCAAAGCTAAGTGAACAGCCATAAAAAAAACATTTAAGTCATTCTTATGAACTAAGTGCTAATCAGCACACAAAAGGGTAACATAGAGGATTCATACACTTTTACATCATTAATAAATAACAAAAGATCACAGTTTTATTCAAATGCCTGCCTGCACCTTGGTTTACTCTTTGTAAGCCATAGTCATCTAATGTGTGTAGTTACGGTGACGACTGCGTAGTAAAGACTACGTCTAACATCGTATGGCCTGCGCTCCACTAGCTACGAACTCTAGGTTCGAGCAAGCTTCAGTCACAACAAAAATGTGTCAGCTGTCCTCAAGTCATTTCCTCCAGGAAATACCTTCATAAACACGGCTATGTCAGCAGGTTCCAAATGCAAATGAACAAGGTCAAGTAGAAATAATTCGTTAGTTAGCTTTTGTTTTATCAAAATTATGCGTTTTATTATTAAGGTGTCGGTTTAGGTTATCGTTGGTATATGGCGAATAATACTGACAAGCCTGGGCACGGAGTGTCTCCCCTGAGATCATCTCTGCCAAAGACCTCGACTCAAAAGTCGGAATACAATCAACGAGCAATAACAACTCGGACACACAATAACACAAGTTACCAGCGGCGCACAGCTCGCGTTCAATAACTCTGGGATGGGCCTGGACACAATCAGTTACCCTCCCTAAACATCTGGTCAACGGGACAATCCCGGACATGGTACACACAATGCCATCATTCATGAAAAACCTCCCTAACGGGGCTAGCCTACAACGTACTATAGAAAACCTGACATAACTGTACTCATCAAAACAGCGGTACACGCAACAGCGTTTAACTAACAAATGACATTCTACAAAACATATGATCAGATACAAGAATGCACACTGGGTTCCATAAGCTATAATTGCAATGAAAGGGAAAGTGAATGCTAAAAGCATTCTGTCCTATGTTAACATAAGTCCGTCTCACTTAGAAGCATGCGCTCTCACACGGACGCTGGGTAGAATACACAAAACCTGTTCGTGTCGCCGCAGGCTACAAGATTCCTGCGCTGTATGACACAACACACTAACTAGGCCGGCAATTTAAGCAAAATAATAACTGTACAACTGGCCTCATAATAATACCTTTACTAAAGGTTATAAACCTTGAAGAATATGTGCATAAAAAGCACGCTATAAATCAGAATACAATCATATAACTCTGTCTTTCACATTAAAGACGTTTAAAAGGTAGCAATGTCACTCATTGCTGGAGCTCTCTGCTCTCAAAGATAAAATACACTAGTAGTTTCAAACATCAAATAAACACGTGTCATCACACCTGACACAACAAAATAATAATTGTGGCGCAAATTCCACTATCTGCTGGATCTGCTTAATGATACGTTGGGAACTGGGTTCGATGCTGGGCAACGAAACATCCCTATTACTTATAAGGTCTACACATGACCAGGATGGCTTCTGAGCTCATCTCAAATGAAATATAATGCAGTTACAAAACTGGTAATTACAGTCGATTACCCAAATGATACGACTACTCTAACGAAGTCAGGGGTGTAACATAGACTGGTTGCAAAAAATGCAGTTAAAGAAATATAACCATGGTATCTGATTGCCATAACTAAAGTCTGCAAAGACTTGAAAAAACACCCCAAATAGGGTTAAACAAAGTAGCCTCAAAATGACTACAGTCACGCTTAGCAATAGATAGAAATTGACGTTCTACGACGTCCATCAAGCTGCACCAGGGTTGACCAAAATGTCTGACCCAAGGGTGACTCACTATCACTGCAAATAAATGAAATCTAATTAGACTAATTACATTCCCTACCTATGAAATGGCTGTCACTAAGTTCGGTTGGTTCACAAACTACACTAATCTAACTATACCACCAGAAACTAGAACAAGGAAGGGTGTACAAAACTCACGATACGAAGGAGTTCACACTCAGCTCTCTGTCCAACAACAAGGGTTGAACAAAAGCGCCTCTGGCTTTCAGGGTTGGCATCGTCCTCATCAGAACTTCCATCTGGGCTCTCCCAAAGACCAGGGTTCGGTCTGTCCCTGCAGTTGACCTCGTGAATGGACTGGACATGCCTAGGAAAGGCATCCTTGGTTCCTTCCTCCTCGTCTGATGTTCTAGAAGTTCCATAATCAAGCTGGTCCCATCCGAGACATCTCCCTCATACCATAATGGTATTAGCCCATGGTCTCGGTCTCGAACATGGTGTTGAAAAAGTTGACCACGTGGGCGGTAGAATAAGACATGTAGTAGATCATTATTTTCACTTGAAAATTACAATATTCGTCGTAGATATCACAGGCTTTAAATATAGCTGATAACACGGCCTCTACACTTTGCAGATGTGAATGATAAATGGCTATGCACTGTTCTGCGATTCCACACGTGTACAGACGCTACCTTTTCTATCACGTGGCATCCGTGAAATGGGCGTCGTTTTATTATAAATAAATTCACCGTAGCAATCAGTGTATAATGTACTTTTATAATCACACGTATTCAAAGTAATAACTTCACATTTACCTGCATATTTTTGCACCAGGCTCTCGGCTCTCCACAAGCACGTGGGTGTAAAAATGTGGTGCTACAGTAATGTCGTAAATTTCACAATACTTGCCAATTAATTCACAATACAATTTGCGTTGATCACTGCACATCAATAACAGCGATTCGTAGTGTACTTGTGCTCGATGGCACCCGATAATGATTTCCACGCTGAAAAGCGGACTGTTTGCCACGTCTAATGCGACGGATATAATAACACGCCTACACAGGGCGGATTCTCCAGACGTAGTGCAAGGAACTGCGTTCCTCGTGGAAGTAGGTCGTCAAACTAAGTCGTTGAGCGACTACTTACATTCCTATTTGCGTATTTGCAATGATATTACCTTACCTTAAAGTGAAAAAACATTCTCCAAAATGTTTCAATAATACTGAATGACGAAATGGAATATTCTGAGTCTCGTGGAAAGATAAAATTGAGTAATAAGACCTCAGATAAATAATTAGCAGACTTCACCAAAGTCAAAAGTGCGATTCTCCGCTACTTCAAAGAGAATAGTATAAGCTCTCGGCTTCTCGTAGCTTTCTGGGTGTGTTCAAAGGTACTACATCCCATCATAAATGTGCTGTCGTGAAAAATATCACATGAACCTTAGCTCAGCGGGTTCAATAGGAAAGAGGACGTTTTGAAGGTCTACAGTGATGCTGACTACGCCGGTGACAAGAGGACGAGACGTTCAACGACAGGTGTCATTTCGACCTACAATCTTGGAGCTGTATCGTGGAGAAGTCAGTTACAGAAGTCTGTGTCAATATCGACAACTGAAGCTGCAATTGTGTCTGCATGTGAAGGAGCAAAGGAGTTGATTTGGCTGAAAAAACTGTTTTCTGAATTACTGGGAACTGCTGACAAACCTCATACGCTTTACATCGACAATGCTGGTGCAGTTAAATTGGCTAAAAATCCGGAGTACCATCGAAAATCCAAGCATATTGAGGTACGTCATTTCTATGTGAGGGAAAGATTTTTGGACGGAGATCTTGAGCTGGAGCACATCGACGGGACCAATCAATTAGCTGATCTTCTAACTAAACCTCTGGAGAGGGTCAGATTCGAGATGCTGCGTGAGAGGATTGGCGTGCAGAAGATGACATCTTAGAGGCTGAAAAGTGTACAATAGTTCATCTTGTTTATTTTTTTTATTTGTATTTGATTTTTCTTTGGAGGAAGTGTTAATATTTTAAAGAAAAATAGTACAGTAGCGCCACCTGGTGAAATAGACATGTACAATAAAGAAGAGAACAAAATACGAGTCAGTGCAAAGTCTGTGCGTGTTCGCGTGACATGTGACAAGCGTCTCAAAAGATGATTTGTATTTTGTATTGTATTTCTCACTTGATAAATAAAGATTTACATTAAAACTAACACAGTCTTTAGCAAATCACTTAGTTTTCTGTACCACTGACGGGGCGCTTGTCTCAGTCCATAGAGTGCTTTGTTGAGTGCACACACCATGCCCGGATGATTAAACCCCTGTGGTGGTCTCATGAATATTTCTTCTTTGAGATCTCCATACAGGAAAGCTGACTTTATGTCAAATGTCTTGATCACATATTTTCTTATAGCTGCTATGCCGAGTAGAACTCTGAGGGACTGAATTCTCACAACTGATGAATATGTGTCACTAAAGTCTAGAGAATTCTTTTTTTGCTGACATCCCTTAGCTACAACTCTAGCACGATATCTTCCATCTTCTTTTAGTTTAAATACCCATCGGCTAGTTATTATTTTGTTGCCTTTGGCATATTTTTCTGGAACCATTGTCCAGGTATTATTCTTTTTAAGACATTCTTTCTCTTCTTGGATGGCTTTTTCCCACTGTTTCTTTTCAGCGCTTTCCATGCAGTCTTCATACGTTAGTTGAGCTTCATTTTCATCATCTTCAGAGCCCATATAATAATCCTTGTGCCAAGCAGGGTTTTTTCTCTCTCTTCTTAGTCTTCCTTGTTCTTCATCCACTCTTTGGTTTTCGTGACGTATATTTTCTCTTTGGTTTTGTTCATTTTCTTGGTGTGGTTGTTGATCCTCTTGTTCATCTTCCCCATCATCTTCTTCTTCTTCTACTTCACTACTAGAATCTTCACTTTCTTCTGATTCGTTGTCTTCTTGTTCTTGATTATTTATTTCATCTTCCTTTTCATCCTCATCAAAATCTTCCACAGTGACAACTGATGCTGGGGCTGTTCTCTTCTCAGGCTCATAGACAGGTATTATGTCATGGGAAGTGTAGATTTTCTTGGTTGTTTTGTTGAATATCTTGTAACCATTTGTTGTGTATCCCACAAATATTCCTTTGTTCCTTCTACTGTTGAGTTTCATGTTCGTTCGTACTACTTTTGAGTACACTTCTTGCCCGAAGATGAACATTCTTGACAAGACTGGTTTCTTGCCATACCATAGTTCTGCTGGTGTCTTCTCACAGGTGGAGGATGGACTCCTGTTGAGGAGATATGCTGCTGATTGGACGGCATGCCCCCACATGTCATTTTCTAGCTGGGCATCAAGTAGCATATCTCTAAGTTTATTAAGCAGGGTCCTGTTCATGCGCTCCGCTTTCCCATTCAGTTCTGGAGTATGAGGAACAGTGTTATCCAGCACTGTTCCGTTTTTCTTGCGCCAATGTTTGAAGAAATCACTGTTGTACTCGCCACCATTGTCAATCCTCAGTTTGTGCACTTTCATATTGAATTTAGCTTGAGCTGTAGTGATGTATTCCTGCAGATATTCTTCAGCTTCATCCTTTGTCTCTAGAAGGTACACTTCCAGAAAATGGGTGTAGTCATCTAGCACTGTCATAAAATAATTTTTGCCATTGTATGTTGGTGGATCAAGCTTTCCACATACATCACTATGTATTATCTCCAATGGGCGTGTAGCTCTAGCTCTCACAGTATTGAAAGGAACTCTTACTTGTTTAGCTTCTGTGCACACATCACACTTGATTTCTTCACATTTTGATAGGCTGCTTGGTAGTCCTTGACTGAGTTCTGGCAGTTTCTTCAGATATCTTGTACTGATATGGTCCATCTTTCGATGCCACATCATGGCGGTATTTGTTTCTTCTTTCTTTGTCGCGTGAGCTTCCAAGTTGTTTTTCATGTCTATCACGAACAGGCCTACTTCATTTTTACTGCCTGTCATTAAGACATTTTCATTCTTGTCAAATATTTTAACTTGGTTGCCTTTAAACAGAACTGTTCCACCTCCATTTGTGACACAGTTCACTGACAGTAGATTTCTACTCAGCTCAGGCACATATGAGACATTCTGAAATATGATATCTTTGGTTTCAATGTCTCCTTCAAGTTCAGTGACCATAGTCCCACCTTTCTTTGCAACGTTTATATTTTGAGGTTCAGTTGTTCTCCTGTTGGTGAGCAGCGCATCTTGTTTGGTCATATGGCTCGTGCATCCACTATCCACAACAAACTCTTCAAGAAATTCTTCTCCAGATTTTTCTTCTGTTGTATGGCATTGTTTTTCAACCACGTATAGCTCCTGTTCTTTATTTTGAACCCTTTTTCTACGCAGCTTCTCTCTGTGGCAATTCCAATGTGGATGATTGTCTAACCCACAATATTTGCATGGTTCAAAAGTTTTACCTGCATAGCAGTCAGAGGTTTCGTGTCCACCTTTATTACAATTTTTACATTGTAGATCACTTTTTCCAGAAGCTTGCTGCTGTTGCTTCTGTTTTGGTCTTCCCTGGTCTTGCCTGTTAGGAGGGCAGTTGTTAGCTTTATGTCCAGTCTTGTTGCACTTGTAGCATTTCACTTGACTTGGCTTGTTAGATTTCTTTTCAGTCTTGAAAGCTACTTTGAGTTCTACAGTTGTATTTGATTCTTCTTGTATCATAAGTCTTGAAATGAGATTTTCCAGGGTTCTCTCAGCGGCGGGTGTGGCCTCCCACACTGTATTAAAATATCTGTATTGGCCTGGCAGAGTGGTAATTATTTTGGTGATTACCACCTGTTCACTAATGTCTTCTTTTAGACTCCTGAGTCTTGCCACTAGATTTCTTACTTCAGATATATTTTGCATGAGGATTTTGTTGTTATCATACTTGTATCCGCAGAAAGATGACAATAGCTGATACTTCTGTTGTTCGGTGTCTCTCTTGTATATTTTTGTTAGGAGATCGAACATCGATTTTGACGTTTCACAAGTTAGCACTAGAGGTTTCAAAGAGTAATCTATTGTCTTGAGAATGTAGTACCTAACTTTGGCATCCTTGGCCTCCCATTGTTCCAACTCCTTTGCCTTATCCGTATTTGGTTTTGTAGCAGTTCCTTTCAGAAAAGATAGGAGATACCTGGATTGGAGCAGCGTTGTTAAATCTAGCTCCCATAAAATATAGTTTTCTGCATTTTTTTAAATGGTAAAACCTTTAAGCTCACCCACACTATCTTCTTCAGTCATCGTTTGCTGGGACGCTGGTCTTGCTAATTCTTATTTCTTGATTTTCACGATCCTCTTAGCTCAATGAGCGTGTCTGAAGCCCATGACCTGTTGAAGTAATCTTTTCTTTTATATTTTAGATAACTTCTATTAGATTCTATTATATTGTATTGTTCGATTGAATAAATAAACAGAGACAACATACACTTATTTTTCACGTAACGACTTCACCGCAGTGTAGATTTTATTTTGTCTTAAACAAAAGAGCAGCGGGTTGCCAACTTCCATAGATAACAAAATGACATGTTTAGCCAACCTCAACAGCATTACGGTGTAGCACATGTAGTTAATTTAATAAAAGACTACCTAGAAGTCTCAACATCAGTACTCTTATATATTTTTACGTGTAATGAATTACGTTATAAAACATCCCAGTTAATTTAATTTAATAAAAGACTACCTAAACGTTACAGCTTCAGTCCTCTTATTTTCAACGATTTCACGATGCTCATCCACCGAGTAGATGAGGGTGGTTAATTATGTTTCTTTCATTTAACGAATATTTCACAGTCCCCGTCTCTTCCTGCTCTTTTCCTCATCAGCCATGTTTGTTTTTAACCAAGGAGCATGTAACTTTTAAGCCTTTTCGGTTAACGGCCTGCTCGATTACACCAAAGAATAAACAAATACCGCCACAATCATCATCTTTCAATGAGTTTTGTACAGCCCTTAAACATAACGCTTCGTTTGCTAATGCCAATCGGCGAATGTGCTGGTGAAACGCCAACGAGCTTAATGCCGATGTTAAAGTTAACAACGCTTTTACTGACGGTCTGTTAACGCTGCGTTGGTGAACCCGGCCCTACGTGTTCCACAAAACGTTTTAACAAGTCGGTTAACAAACGATGCGTTAAATGTCATTTGCTGTAAGGATCAAGGAAGCAGTTAAAAGCATGGATGGTTTTTCAGACTTCTGAACTGTGTCTTGTCAACTTGTATTCATTTGTTTGCTATTCGCGAACTCAAGCGATGGTGCTACCGTTATCTGGAACTAGCGTAAGGGCGATGGAAACACAAACAAACAGAACTGATGCTATAACATGTGATTTGAGTAGATGGGTGTGCTCGTTTCTCGTATTTTCATTTATTTTTATAATAATTGAGGCTAAGAGATGAGTAATTTATTTGCTCAGTTCCGCTGTGCTCTTCAAATTCAACAATTGCCATATCAATGCTTTAATTCCTAAAAAAAAAAGCTTTTCAGACGGAATGGAGTAGATTAGGCCTACTTCGCGTCGCAAAGCCGATTTCGAAGTACTGTATATGATCGTTTGCGGCTGCCATTTTACACAGGAGAATTATTTATTAATAAATACTACCGGTAATGCATTTCTTAAAATAACCAGTACCCTACATTCTCCCCTGCATTACAAAATAGTTCTTCCCATGTGGCAAAAATTACTTTAGGGGTCGCTTTATCGTAGGCCTATATGTGGTTGTCTTTTTTTAACTTGCCTCATTGCTGCTTCAAATCTGTGAAGCTCAGTTTTCCTAATAATTAGGTGTCTATTAATTTAAAAATCTTTATAGTCAACTTGTAGGCTATTTTTAGATCAAAAATTGTATGTGCGTTTATATTTAAATTGCATCGTGACACTGTTTATCTAAACTATGTGAAAATGAAAACTACAAATCAACACTCATGCTGATCAACTGAAAGCTTTGGATGGAAATCAAATGGCTGTCGTTTCCACTAGTTTTATTCATCATTTGAAATTCAGTACAATAACATTTTGTGCACTATAAAACTACATTATTGACCATTACGTATTGATGTTGCTGTCTGAAAAGGCTATATTTACCGATTTCATTACAAGTAGGCTAATTTGTAAGTTAGGCCTAGGCATATCATTTAAGTGGCCGGTTGTAAGGTAAAGTCCTTACTGTATTTATGCACAACACATCTCCAGAAACTTCTTTTCAGACAGTTGCAACATGTCATGAGACTTTGGCTAGAATTTTTGTTCTGTAGCATTATTCAAATACGGTAATCAAAAATAAATAATACAATAACTGAGCACGAAAGGCATACTGTATTTGCTTGTAAACATTTTTAACACTATGTTAAACTCCTCAACTGAGCAAGAATGGGATGTTAAAATAACGGATAGGTTAACGATTTGTTAGCAGTAATGTTGGTTCATGGAACACCATTTTGCTAACATTTCCGTTAGATTACTTTAACGTGTCGTTAAAACTTGAATGAAGGTTGATGGAACCGGCCCTCGTACTTTCTAATCTCGCTCGCATGTAAATATCGATTGTCTTTTGTCAAATGTATATTCCTTGACCTTATGTTCTTTGCCTTTTGTATGTACTCTGTATCCTGTGTCTCACAGTGTCTTGTTCAATACATTCTAAGTCAGCATGTGTTCGTGTATTTTAATCCGTTCATCCCGTGTTTAACTGATACAATAGAAACCCATGCATAGCTCAAGTAGTTTCAATAGGTTATGGGGCCAGACTTGATGGTGTTCTGTGATCATTTTCTTCAGTGAACTTTAAAGTGAGAAGGCAAAATGAGTGAACATGCTTCGAGTCCTTGTGGCTATGGGTTTCCGAAATTGAGTGGTCGGGAGGATTATTCGAATTGGTCTTTTGGGATATCAAATTATCTCAAAGAGCATGGATTGTGGGCCAGTGTCCGAAGCACAGACGTGTCGGAGGGACATGAACGGCGTGACGAGAGAGCGCTGGCGGATATATGTCTCACGGTGGCTGTTCACAATTATTCCCATGTTCGAAACTGTGCAAAAGCTACGGATGCCTGGCTTGCCCTTGAAAAGGCTTTTGAAGATAAAGGAAAGTGGAGTGGGACGAACGATTTGAAGAAGAGGGCTACAGCTGATTACATCATGGGGGAGCTCTACTAACTAGGCAGAAAAGCTAAAAGCAAGTTTCGAAATGCAAAAATTATAATGAGTGGCATTGTTCGGCGGGGAGATGTTCCGTTAAGGCGAGTTAAGACTGTAAATGACCGCATGGACTGGGTATGTGCACAACTGGGGTTAGTGTACGTAGAAGCTGACTGCTGGATTGGTGGCCGTGACTTCGCCCGAGACGGGCTGCATCTAAATCGACGGGGTGCTTTTAACCTAGGGAGCCTACATGACAGGGTCATCGGTTCGTGCCGGCTTTTGTGAGGAGGAGCAGGTCCAGAGGTTGCCAGCCGATGGGAACAGAAGGAGCTATTTCGAGATATTTGCTGCGGAGGTAAGACTCTAAGATTACTGCAGGTTAATTGTCGGAGTTTAGGAAATAAATAAATTAATTGAATTTTGGAATCTTGTAGAGACGTATTCTCCGGAGATTGTCATTGCAACTGAATATTGGTTATATGAGGACATAAATAGTAGCGAAATAATTCAAGGGACCTACGAAATGTACAGAAGGGATCGGGGGAAGCGAGGTGGTGGGCTATTTATTTGTGTGCGCAAAAATATAGGTAGTTTCTTAAAGTGGGCTGATATGGATCATGAAATGTTATCTGTACAAATTTCGGATAAAGGAAATAAATTCCCTCTTCAGGTGATAGGGGCGTATAGAGCACCGAAAGATAACTTTTCTCTCCTCGAAACACTGTATGATAAAACTTGTACGGGTAATGCTATGAAAAAGAGCATAATAATTGCTGGAGATTTAAACCTCCACAAAGTAGACTGGTCTGGTGAGTCAACTAGCTGTAGTCAAGCTCAGAGCGCTGCAAATAAATTCTTAAGGGAGGGGGGATTTTCCCAAGTAGTTGACTTCCCAACTAGAGGCAATAATACCTTAGATGTATATCTCGTAAGGCCTGTAGAGCTGTATATTAACTGTCTGAAAGTACCAGGAATTAGTGACCATTCTGGGGTTGAATTAAATATTAGATATGGTGACATTACAAAATTAGACTCGGATGTAGCAAAAAAGATCATATTCCAGTATCGCAGGGTGGATCAGGGCAAGTTTCAGGGGTATTTGAGCTATTTGTAGGATGGGCATCGGAAGGAAATCACATTAATATCCTGTGGACTAACTTTTTGAAAATTTTAAATAGCGCTGTTGATAAATTTGTCCCATTTAAATTGCTGAAACAAAACCCAGATCCTGAGTATTACACACGAGAAATTAGGAGTCTAAAACGGAAAAATAGGAAATTATACAATAAAAGGCATGATAGTGACAAGAGTATGTTGAAATTTAAGTCCTTATCAAGAGAGCTCGTCTTAAAAAAGAGTGCTGCTCATGACAGTTATATGCAAGGTTTACTTGGTTCGGGAGGTGATGGGTGGAAAAAAAAATTACAGTTATGTTAGGAGAAGAAAGGGAAATCCAAATAATTTGTCGATGATAATGTCCGGTGACGGTAAATTAATTACTGAGAAACAGGCCATTGCTAATGAATTAAATGTCTTTTACGGTAGTGTGTTCAATAAATCCAATAGCTGTGTGTTGGACCTTAACGACAAATCAGGGGCTCCCCTGTTCCAAATAAACCATTCAGCAATTGTAAAGCTAATACAAAAACTATGTTTCAATGTATCAAAGGGTCCTGATAATATTGTTAGTGAAGTACTTAAACTAGGGGGTATGGCCGTGGCACGATACTTGGAGGTGATGTTTAATGTGTTCATAAACAATGCGCAAATCCCACATGACTGGAAAAGAGCTATGGTAGTCCCAATATTTAAGGGAGGGAGCAGACTTGAATTGGGCAACTACAGGCCGGTTAGCCTTACGTCCATCGTTTGTAAACAGATGGAGCATCTCATTTGCGAATACTTGAGGGAACAGTGGGAAATATTATCATGGTTTAATGATAGGCAACATGGATTTCGGAATGGTTACTCATGCGAGAGTCAGATGCTATCACTTTTTCAAGACATTAGCGAATCGTTAGACCATGGAGTTTCAGTCGACGCCGTGGTTATAGATTTTGCGAAGGCATTTGATGTCGTGCCGCATGACATGCTACTCCATAAATTAGCTTCGACGAAGATTGATAGAAGAGTAATTTTATGGATCCAAGAATTTTTGACGGGTCGTTCACAGAAAGTGAAAGTCGAAGGTATATTCTCGGATGAAATTACCGTAACGTCGGGTATCCCTCAGGGCACCGTAATCGGAACTTTGTTATTTTTGGCGTTTATAAATGACTTACCAAATGGGATTCGCAGTGACTGTCGATTGTTTGCGGATGATTGTGTAATATATCGAAAGATACATGACTCACAAGACAATGCAGTGCTTCAAGAGGACCTGAACCTGGTCTATAAGTGGGCGATTGAAAATAAAATGAAAATAAACACAAGAAAATGTAGTCTCTTAAAAATAGGGAAAGTGCGGAGGCAGGATTTTCAATATAACATTGGCTCGGAAATACTTGTAGAAGAAGATTCTTGCAAATATTTGGGCGTTCACGTAAGGAATGATATGAAATGGAGTAGTCATGTAGGATGTGTAGTTTCAAAAGCTTACAAATCCCTGCCCTTTGTAATGAGGGTATTAAAATGAAGTAGTACCTCTGCTAAAGAATTAGGCTATTTGTCACTTGTAAGACCTATTCTGGAATATGCCTCGGCGGTTTGGGATCCATATCAAGTAGGGCTCATCAATGAGTTGGAAATGGTACAAAGAAAGGCCGCTAGATTTGTGCTCGGTGACTTTAATCCCAGGAGCAGTGTGAGCCGTATGTTAAAGAAACTTGGGTGGGAATCACTGGAGGCTAGGAGGATGAACTCTAGACTCTGCGCTATGTACAACACGTATACAAATCAACCAGCATGGGGTGAGCTTAGCAAACGATTGGGAAAGCCCACTTACATGGGTAGGAGCGATCATCCTTTCAAAGTTAAGGGCCGACCACAGCGAACAAATTATGGTAAATATTATTTTGTAAACCGTGCCATTGATAACTGGAACTCTCTACCTGCCGCAGTCTTAGAGCCTTTTCCCAAACATATAGGTGTGTTAAAGAAAAGACTGACTATTTGTGTAAATACTCCAGTTTAATTGTTGTATAATTGTTATTGAATTGTTATGTATAATTATTTATTTGTTATGTGTATCCAATTTTCCACCGGGGGACACTCCCCCCATTGCAAATAAATGAATGAATGAATATCACGCTGATGCGAAATCTGTGCTCGCTCAAGTTAACAGATTTCGATTCCATGGACAAGTATATTGGTGAGGTTATGTCAGTTACACAGAAGATAGCAGCTGTTGATGAGCCTGTCGCTGATAAGTTTGTTGCTGCTATGATACTTCGAGGTCTTCCTGGTGAATACGATACCTTAGTTATGACCGTAACCTCAACATCGGAGGAACTACGGTTGGACCGCATCAAGTCTATCTTGTTGGACGAAAGCTTTCGTCGAAGTCAGCTGATGGGGCAGCCCTGTACAGCAACACCAAGAAGGAAGTCTGGTATGTCAAGAAACCAAAGAGCTCTAGTGAGAAAGCAGTTGACAAGAGTCATTGGAAGTGTTGGATTTGTGGTGAAAAGGGTCACGGTAGAGATACTTTTCCACAGAAGAAAAAAGTTCTAAGTGCACCGAAGTGTCCAAAATCCAATAAAAGTCTGGTTTGTGCTTTAACTGCTCGAGTTCCAAAGAATTGTTTCGTCATTGATTCTGGCTGTAGTGCTCACATGTCTCCTAATGTTAAACTTGTAGGAGTATATGGCAGGAGAAAGACGTCTAGGGGTATATGCAGTATACATGTTTAATACGAACTGAACGACAAGGTTACATGCAGGCGTATATATACAAAAAAAGACAAAAGAATCAACGAGAACATTCTCGTAACTAAAACCGCCACCAATGGCGTTGCGCTTCCTGGCGCTGAATTTAAACCATAGATCATCTGTTGGGTTACATATTTCTAACACACCCATTTAAACCAATAGCTGATCTAGAATGTAATAGACACTTGTCATCAGATTTCAGTCAGAGTACCCTACATAAACATAATACAATTACTGATAACATTTTTTTGAACACAATGTATACTTAAAATACTAATTAACAGTTCAATCCCATTCCTTGGGTACAATACACATGTTTTGGTTTTGGTAAAGGTTTGGTGAGAATATCTGCAATCATTTCTTGTGTGGACAAATAGTGCAATGAAATGATTCTCTCTTGAACCTTTTCCCTAATGAAATGATGTTTGGTGTTGAAGTGTTTAGTGCGCTATGAAAAACAGGATTTTTTTTTTGCAATTTTCTGTGCACTTTGACTGTCATTATACAAATCAATTTCTTGATTACAATCCATCAACACACACTGCAAATCACATTCACCTTTAACAAATTCAATTTTTATTGGACCTTGATTAGAACCAATCAAATCAAACATCAGATTCTTAAGATAAACTGCTTCCTTTGCAGCCTCTGACAAAGCTACATACTCAGCCTCTGTCGATGAGGTAGCAACTGAGCTCTGCTTACGAGCTTCCCATGATATGGCAGCATTAGCAAGCTTGAAAAGATAACCAGTATAGGACTTACTATCACTATCTGTGGAAAAAACTGGCATCTACAAACCCTCCCAAGAATAAAACTGACTTAAATATGACAATACATAGGCAATATCTGGTCTAGTACACACACTAAAATACATAAAGTGAACCTATCAGCTGCTGATAAGGTTTATTGTCCACGCTTTTGGCTTTAGACAATTTCATATTTACTTCCATAGGAGTACCGATGGGATTAACATCAGTCATCTCAAACTTATTCAGCATATTTTTTATGAACTGCGTCTGAGAAATTTTGAGTATATTGTTATCTGTGTCCCTTTCTGTTTGCATTCCAAGAACCTGAGCAGTAGGTCCAAGATCTTTCATCATGAAATTTTGTTTTAAGACATCTTTTAGTTATTAACTTCCTGCGGATTATTGTGGAACACAAAGAAATCATCAACGTACAGAGCAACAAGAATTACAGTATTGCCGATACTCTTTCTGTAAACACATGCCTCATTATGACTGTTTGTGTAGCCCGAAGCAGACAGAACTGTATGAGCCTTTCTGTGCCACATATGTGCAGCCTGCTTTAGTCCATAAATGGCCTTTTTGAGCAAACAAACCTGGTCTTCCTTTCCCTTCACCTGGAAGCCCTCTGGCTGACACATAAATATTTCCTCCTGTAACTCTCCATTGAGAAAAGCAGTCTCAATGTCTAGATGATCAATCTGTAAATTTAATTCAACCGTTAAAGCAAACAACATTCTGAGTGTGCCATGCCGCACAACTGGTGAGAATGTCTCAACAAAGTCAATGCCAAATTGCTGTGTAAAGCCCTTTGCAACCAACCTTGCTTTATATTTTACAACATCGCCATTTGTATTACGCTTAGCTTTAAACACCCACTTATTCTGTACAATGTTTTTACCTTCTGGCTTGGGAACTAAAACCCACGCCTTATTAACCATCATGGAATCCATTTCGCACTTCATGGCTTTATCCCATTCCTTAGAGTAAGGTGATGACAAGGCTTCACTTACTGTACATGGTTCACTTTGATCAGAACAATGAGTGTAATGCAGAATGTAATCAGGATATTGTCTTGGTCTTCTTTCTCGCTGGGGGTAGCGACGCGCTTCCTCATTGTGCTGTGATGGATTATCTTGATGATCAGGCTCAACTTCCACTTCTTCATTATGCTGTGGAGCTGGATCTGGAACATCCGTATCACATGCAGTCAATAGTGGTTTACTGACTTCAGTGGTTAGGGGTATTATTGTATTCCCTGGTACCACTGGAGGATCTGTTAGAGCGGAGAAAGACATCTCATCAAAAATCACATCTCTCGCTGTGATTAATTCATGGGTTACTGGATGCAGGAGCCGGTACGCCTTTTTCTCATCCGAGTACCCAACAAATACCATTTTCTCAGTCTTGGGATCAAGTTTTCTTCTCAGCTGATCTGGAATATGAACATAGGCATTACATCCAAACACTTTTAAGTGCGTCAGGTCTACTTTCTCTCCAGTCCACATTTGTTCTGGTGTTGAATTTGGTGTTTTCCGTGCAGGAGACCTTTTGACAAGATATGCAGCTGTATTGACAGCTTCTGCCCACATGCGTTTGTCACAAGCTGCACCTTGCATTATAGCGAGTGCTCTCTCATTCAGAGTCCTGTTCATGCCTTCTGCAGTTCCATTTTGCTCTGGTGTGTACCTGACCGTTAGCTGATGCTTGATGCCACGCTGTTTGAAAAATTCATCCATAGCTTTATTAAAATACTCCCCACCATTGTCACAGCGTATGACCTTGATTTTCCTTTCACACTCAATTTCAACAGAATTAGCAAATTGTTCAAAGATTTCTCTTACCTCACTTTTCCTTTTTAGAAAAAAGGCAAAAACCTTCCTCGTATGGTCATCGATGAAGGTGAGAAAGTATCTGGCTCCTCCCCAGGATTCCTCAGGCATCGGTCCACACAGGTCACTGTGCAACAGGTCCAGTCGGTTCTTGGCACGATGCTTGGTGATCTTGAAGGGCTGTCGAGCTTGTTTCCCTTCTATACATGAAACACAGAGCTGCTTTTCACCCGAAAAATCAATACCGGTAGCCAAACCATTTTTTAACAAGTCCATCCCCGCGTGATTGAGATGGCCTAACCTTTTGTGTCACAATTCTCTAGAATTAGAACTTTTTGAACAAACACTTTTAGCATCACTTAAACAAGACACTGCTGATGCATTTGCACTTACATAACCTGAGTTATTTAAGATATAAAGCCCATTTGACTCTTCAATCAATAATTGCACATCACCTGAAATTGATAGTCACTGTCTTGAAACACTTTACAACCTTTTTCATCGAAAACAATTACATGACCCTTTTTAATAATACTGTTCACAGAAAGCAAGTTTGCTGTAAGGTTAGGTACATACAGAACATCGCTCACCTTTATAAAAACATTTGCTTGTACTGGAACATCACCTATGCCGCCACTATATAGTTCACTATCGTTTGCTACGGTGACTTCATATCCAACCTCCCTTTTATCATCAAATGTTGACATCCAATCCACTCTACCAGTCATGTGTTTGGAGGCTGCGGAGTCCATGTACCAGCTGTCTGCTGAGTGGGTATCAACCCCAAGTGCTGTGAGCCGAGCCCTACCCTTCTTCTTTTCTTCTTTCTTCTCTAGTGGCTTGGCATCTGCTTGATGTGCTGCTGTCTTGTTTTGGTGTTTGCAATCTTGTTTCCAGTGGCCAGTTTTACGGCAGTTCCAACAGAATGGTTTCTTGGGTTTAGTATTCTTGAATCCACTCCTGTTGGTGTAGAGTGCTGTTTCTTTGCTGGAGCTGCGTTTGTTTTCCTGTAGCAGTTTACATTTCACAAAGTCACTAGTCAAATCTGCGCCTGAATTTTCCAATGCCATAATCATAGGTTCGTAGTCATCAGGTAGTCCCTGCAAGAGCAAGGCACCTAGAAATTCATCATCAAGTGGTTTTTTAACTGCTGCTAGCCGCTGGGAGAGCCCCAAAACTGTGGTGACATATTCTTCCATAGTCTTGAATTGTTCAAGCTTGGTGGAACACAGTTGGCGAAGAATTCTTGTGTGCCTGTTGGCGCCTTTATCTTCATATGCCATCTCGAGCGAATTCCATGCTGCTTTCGCCGTTTTTGCTTCCATGACGTACGAAAAAACACTCTTTTCCACCATAAGGTTAATCTTGCACAAAGCACGTTCGTCGCGCCGTACCTTAACCTCTGCGCCCGTTTTATCATCTTCTGCATAACCAGATATGCACTTCCAAAGGTCATCGTGCATAAGATAATTCTTCATCTGGAAACGCCAGTCAATGTAGTTTTCTCTCCCCTTCAGTTTCTCGAAGTTATAAAGAGAACCGGTGCTGGATTCCGCCATGATGCACACACTTTTTGCACGCGATCACAGTTTTGTTAATTCAAATAGAATCACACTGGTCAGAAAACTATACACTCGTCAATGATCCTGCTGGAGCCCATAACCTGTAGGAGTATATGGCAGGAGAAAGACGTCTAGGCGTATATGCAGTATACATGTTTAATACGAACTGAACGACAAGGTTACATGCAGGCGTATATATACAAAAACAGACAAAAGAATCAACGAGAACATTCTCGTAACTAGAACCGCCACCAATGGCGTTGCGCTTCCTGGCGCTGAATTTAAACCATAGATCAGCTTTTGGGTTACATATTTCTAACAAAACTTATGTCAAATTATGAATGCAATGATGATCCTGATATCAACATCGTAATTGGTAATAATGATAAGTTGTCTGTACAAGGTGTTGGTGACATTGCACTGACTGTAAGCGACAGTATTAATAATCTGTCAGATGTGATGCATGTTCCAGGACAGAGTGTATTTTTTTTAGGTTAGGTAATCCCTGTCATAGCCCGAAAATACTATTAAACTTGAAGAGTATCCAATATTTGAACTAAAACCTACTGGAAAAGATAACACATATATACAAGGACCAAGCGATGTAACTTAGTGACTTACTACTTAACACAAACATGACATCGTCACACTGAAAGGTATGAAAATTAAAAAGTAAGGGAGAAGTGAGTGTTAACTTGCTGTCGGTACCGTAAGTCAGATGATTACAAGGGGTGCTGTTGTTGTGTTTAACAAAAATGGATGTGAAATCTTGGATTCAGAGAATTTCTCAGTGAATGGTAGCGTGCTAGCTACTGGTTCAGTTTTGAATGGTCTGTATTATCTGAATGTTAACCAAGATATGTCTGCCCTTGTTGGTGATGTTTCTGATTACAATTTGTGGCATCAGCGGTTGGGCCATGTTGGACAACAGAAGTTAAAGTTCTTAAGTCAAATGTCTGATGTTGTTAAATTTAAGGAAATGCCAAAGGAATTGTGTGAACCATATGTTCTCGGGAAGCAGCAAAGGCAGTCATTTCCACAAGTAAGTCACTCGAGGAGTGAAAGTCTTTTGGACTTGGTGCACTCTGATTTGTGTGGGCCGCTCCCTGAGACCTGGAATGGTATTAAATACATGATGACAAAAATTGACGAATTTTCCAGGAAGGTTTTTGTTTATTTTCTGAAACAAAAATCTGAAGCCAAGGAGAAAGTCAAGAATTTTGTTGCATATTGTGAAACTCAGAAAGGTAAGACTCCAAAGATTTTTAGATCTGACAATGGTAAGGAATTTGTCAATTCTGACCTGAACAAATATTTGAAGGAAAAAGGGATTGTGCAGAAGAAAACTGTAAGGTATACAGCTGAACAAAATGGCGTAGCTGAACGTCACAATCGTACCATTATGGAAATGGTTAGATGCATTTTGTTTACAGCAGGACGTTCTGAAAAACAGTGGGCGGAAGCAACCAATACGGCAGTGTATATTTTGAACAGGAGTCCTCATAGAAAAGTTGATAATGCCATACCAGAGGAATTGTGGACTGATAAAGCTGTAAGTCATGAGAATATGAAAATATTCGGTTGCGATGCTTATGCCCATGTTCTAAAACAGGTGCGTACTGGCAAATTGGAACCCAGAAGTAAATGTTTTCTGTTTGTTGGTTATGATGGGAAAATAAAGGTTACCATCTGTTTGATCCCAGTAAATTTAAGATACATTTGTAGAGCACAGTGTTTCATTTTTAGAACATAAATTCACCAGATGTGCTGAGAAAAATGTTGAAATGAGCGATGTAATGTATTGTCCGTTGCATGACCTTGTAAATGATGATGAAAACAGAATTGGACAGGATAATAACCTGCCAATCGTTGAAGTTTCAGTTGCTGGTCAGGTTAGTGACAACATTGATGTTCCAGGTATTGCTCAGGTTAATGAAGACATTGTTGTAATTCATGATGATGAAAATGATGAGATTAACCAGGTTGGTGTTCCAGAAAATGCGGGTCGGAGGTGCCCTTTAAGGGGAGACTTCCAAAACGATTTCCTGATTATGAGGTCTATTTGGTGAAAGTGGTGGTTATGTGGAACCAACCATTTTGTCTGAAGCACTTAGTGGTAAGGATGGTATGCAATGGAAAAAGGTGATGGAGGAAGAACTCAAGTCATTTCATGGTAATGATGTATGGACATTAGTTGAGAAACCTGATGGAACAAATATTGTAAGATGCAATTGGGTGTTTTGAGCTTATTACATCTGCTCGACGTTTTTCCGTCCCTCGTCGCCCCTTGGTCATCGTCACCGATTCAGTTCCAAACCCAATGGTCACCCCTGTCTTTCCCAGTTTCAAAAGAAGAAATATATATAAACTGAATTTAAACAGACTCAGTTCAGAGCCCAATGGTCACCCCTTGTGTTTCCCAGTTTTAAAAGAAGAAATAATAAACTGAATTAAAACAATCCCCATGAACTATCTGGCCCAGGTTGACCGGTTATATTATTCCGGAAGCCAACAATTGACTTCGCATATATGCCATTATCGGGAGATGTGGCAGTTTTTATGAACCTAACTACTTAAATCTGGCGCTCTTCGAACATTTTAAATTCAAATTATCCTCAAAGCCAATCAGCGCCTGTGTTTTGCGACGGCTTGTGCTACCAATCCTATATCCGTGCAAGTGACCATTTGTGCCATTTACTTTCACTAAACGCATACGTTAATGTGTCGGCAGTATGTACATTATTCAACTGTTTACTAGTTCTGATTATTGTCACTGCAAACAAGAAGCAGTGGTGAATGATTGACGCGCATGAGCGTGAACAATTTTTCCGTGGCGTTACTTTCGGCATTGGGAAGCCAAGTGATTCCAAAATGTGATTTTAAAAGGTGTGGACGTGCTTAGGGTTTCGGCCCCTAGGCTTTGTTCCTTAGGGAACATGAACCAGGTAAAGCGTTGGAACTTAAAAAGCCAGTGATCTCGATAGAAAGATAACCCAAAATCTACCAAAAGGATCAATTGAATAAACTATGTGAACACTTAACTTGCGGAGATTTGTATCGTGAATCTCCATTTGCGTCGATTCCAAAAACTTCAGTTTTTTTGCGTGGCATCGTCTAGTTTCTAGTTGATTTTTGGTAGCAGGTTTTATTTGATCAGTATGGGCCCATAATTCTGATATTAGGCCTAAAGTCACTTCATTGCTTCTTATTTTGTACCTTATTTCTTTTCAAAACGATGCCAATTTTAAGTTTTAGGACGCATTCCTAAGTAGCATTATCATAGAAATAAGTGTAACTTGTTTTTTGAATTGTGTTCTATTTTGGATCTATGGTTTCTTCCCCTTGCCATGGCCTTTGTTGCCGGGCAATTTTCTTTTGTTTTTCGAGCCATGATGTTATTGTAATTTTTGATTGTCGTGACAAGATGAATGTGGCCATGTTCTATGAGCAAACGTTGTTTGTGTTTCGCGCTTACTTAATCGCTAAAGTAATCTGTTTAATTAACGGATTTTGGTTCCGTGAGATTTGATTAGGTGTTGCTACACCTTTGGAGAACATTTCGTATTCGAGAAAAGTATCTATGCCTTTTAATGGTTCAAATATGATGTATCCTAAAACAGGATCTTTCGCGTGGCTTGGTCGCCATTGGTATTTGGTAAAGAGCATGTCTTGCTAACTAACGTCGATATTTCCTATCCGAAATTGGCCTAGCTCCGTAATACTCAAGCGAGTTAAATTGTTCATGCTTCCTTTACGGCTTGATTTTCTGACCTGAGTTTTGTGTGATTTAATTCACTTCATGAAATTTGGAGATTATATTCGATCACAGTTTGGTGTTTGGATCAGTGATGTTATCGCGGTGAGTTCTCCTGCTTGTTTTCTCTCGATTTCATAAACTTTTTTTCTTCTGGATTTATTTTCCTCTCCTGTTTCTGCTCATTCGTGAGAATAGTAACGTTTTTCTTACTTACCGGTGTCTGGGATTTTTCTTTTGCTTCCATGGCTCTGGTCGTTATAAGATCATATATTTTAAATAACTAGTGGGGTTCCTTAGGGATTTCCTGTGCTCATTTGTTATTTGATAATTTAAAATATGAGGTTATGTTTCATACGTGTATCGTTCTTCAAGAACCAACTTGCAACCTACTGTAATTGTTTTCTCAAATATATATTTATTGTTCATGTTTTTAATTATTCTCTTTATGATCACAGCATATCGCCGCGGATTTGGGTTTAAGGGTTCGGGCTTCTCTCAACGGACATACTGTCCGATAGTCCTCATCTAAGGGTGTTCGATCTGCTCCAGGCTTCGAAGTCGGTATCCCAACCAGGGGTCACGGCCTCGAAGTTGTACAGGGGTAAGTATCGGGGCAGTCAGTGGTAGGTATAGATCGTGGTTGTGATTACTGCGATATTTACTGTAACAAGCAAGTTGGTTGTTGATTACCTGAATTTAGTTAAAATTAATTAGGTAGGGTGCAGAAATTGTGTATTTGGCTAATCCTTGTTTGGTCTTTTTCTTATTTTCACCATGGCGGAGCGCTATGTACCAGATCCTCTTAATTTGTATGAGGATGAAGTCAACTATGAGTTGGCCATAAGAAACATTGTAACACCGCCAGATCTGGCCTCGGTTCGTGTTGTTTTGAGGAATTATTTGGCATGTTCCTGTCGAATTGCTTACCTTGGATCGTGATCAAGACTTCCAGTTGAGTAAGTTCCAGATACAATATAAAGTTGATTTGTGGAGTAGTATTGTAAACCTTTTCTTTTGGGAAGAATATGGAACAGCATCACAGTATGACAGATTGAGAGCTAGGTTACGGTATTTATTTACTCGATGTGAGGATATCTTTGCAGCATGTGATCATAGATCTGATGATGAGTTAATTGAAATAATTGAAGCGCAATTGAGTTTAGTAAGAAGTTCTGAAAAGGTATTTGAGGATACTGATCCTATATTTGATGTTAGTGATCTTCAAGGTCTTGTTCAGTTGAATAGTCAGCTGAGTACTTGTTCTGATGTGCCTCCTGATCGTACTGAACATAATTCATTACCTGTAGTCAATGATGGTAGGCAAGGTCTTAATGTAATTCAGTCAGACGAGGGAACTCAAATGAGTGTTCCAAATTCTAATAGTAATTTGCCGGTAGAGAGTAGTGCTCAAAGGAGCTCAGTAGTTGAAGCTGGTGATGGAAATAGTCCTGCAGTACATCCTGTTCGTTTGACTAATCCTTTATTTCAGTTGGACGGTGCAATGTCAACTGCACCTGTGTTAAAAGTTGAGCAAAGATTTTCTGCTGATGGAATTGTTGGTAGAAGGAAGGGTTTTAAGTTGGGTATGTCAGGTGTTCGTGTTGATGAAAGGAAAGAAGTTAGTGAGGGGTTGATGTCACGTTTTGCTAAATTAGACGTGGGAGCAGTGCCTCCGTCTAAAAAGATTTGGTCAAAGAATCACATGTGTTGTCAGATTTCAGATTAAGGGTTGTGTCTGATGAACCAACTTCATCGTTCGCTAATTCAGGAATTGATAATTTTTCGGTTGTTGATATGAGATCTTACTTGGATGAATCTCGTCCCATGCGAAGGAGAGATGGGGAGTGTTCGGTTTCTACTGGAATGCCAAGAAGTGTGTGCAATGAATTGCCTGTGTACACAATGAGTAATTCGTGTAGTGGTGTAACTAATAGTAATTCATTTGTCAATTCTCGTCCTGTATGCTCGGTGTCCACTACTGATAGAATGCATGCTCGTGTAGTTGTGGATATTAATGAAACGGTAGACTTATCTAGGTGAAGGAATTTCTCCGTGACAAGGCTGGACCAATCTGATTTTCTGAGAGGTATTGGACAGCATCATTCTTCATTTTCTGAAAATAGGGAAGCTAGATTGAGATATAGGTTGGATTTTTCACCCCAACGTGAATCGAGTGAAAGAACGATTAGTAGGCCGAGTCGTGAACTTATGTCGCCTGTTCGGAATGAAATAAGAGAAAGAGGTAATGGACGTTCTGAGTATTCGAACAACAATT
The DNA here is from genome assembly GCA_946902985.2 of Meconema thalassinum. Lineage (NCBI taxonomy): Eukaryota > Metazoa > Arthropoda > Insecta > Orthoptera > Tettigoniidae > Meconema > Meconema thalassinum. The sequence continues at coordinate 126,463,897 of OX336398.1, forward strand.
TTGGAAATTTAACTCATCCGTTAACAGCTTGTGTTGGTAAATTAAAAAATCTTTGCACCGATACTACTGATGGTGTTATTCAGTTCTTGAGAGAATTAGTTGACACCTACGAGTATGCTGAAGTATTTGATGTTACGGATATTCAAATTTATCAACTGATGTTTCCTATTACTATTGGTGTGATGAGAAGTATGTTAGTGGAAGCCATGGGGCGAAATACTCGAATTATGGAGTTTATTAATTTAGTTTTATCAAATTTTGTGCCAGTGCGATTGAGGGGTCCAGTTGAACATCAATATTTCTCTCGTGTTCAATGTTTGGAGAGTCTCTGAGCTCGTATGTTCAGGATATTCTGAAGTTTGCCAAGGTCTTTTCTATTAACTTCACTGAAGAGCAGTTAGTTTCACATATTTTGGATGGAATAGATCCGGAGTTCAGGTCGGTAATAGGAGTGGGGTATCGAGCACGTACCTTATCTGAATTGAATGTTGTTGTTGTTGTGCATGCTGAGTCCGTGAGACAAGGTGATACTCAGAGATGTCATATTAGTCAGTTGTATCAATCGGGTCGCAGTAGGCCACAGGAAGGATCAAATCGTTGGAATAATTCCAGATTTCAAGGCAAATCTGAAACGTGGGTGAATCGAAGACCTCAGGGAAATAACAATCGTTGGGGAAATGTACGACCTCAAGGTGGTCAGGATCGTCCTCGTGATGTGAGGAATCAAGCTAATCCGCCTAGAGGAGGTAATGATCGGGGGCATAATAATAATAATAATAATAATAATAATAATAATCAGGATCGCCGAGGCATGTTCAATGGACAAGGTGTTGGTGATCGAGAGGATGCCAATTTGGTTAAATGTAATTGTTGTGGTCAGGGAGATCACTCAGATCGGGAGTGTAATGCTGGTCAGGATTGACACGAGGAGGACTGGCATCGTGAGGAACAGGTTTTGATACCGCCGATGTCAGGTACGGTTCATGTTCTTGAAAAGGATAGTGAACTGTGTTCTAAAATTTCTTCGAATAAATTATTGGCCTCGCCTGTTATCGAAGTTTGGATTAACGATGCTAATGTTGATGCATTATTGGACTCGGGTAGTGCTGCATCTTTAATGAGCGAAAAGTGGTATTTGGGGATGAAAGATATTTGCAAAATTTCACCCTTGTCTAAAGTTGACGTGAAATTGGTCTCGGCTAATAATTCGCAATTAGCGATCTCGGGCTCTGTCAAACTTAAGGTTCACATTTATAATTTCTCATGGAAATTTTCATTTTGGGTCGTGTCTGAATTATCGTGTCCTGTAATTCTGGGAGCGAATTTTATGTCATATTCTGGTTTGTCGTTGGTTTAATTTTTTCCCTGATGTCAAATTACAATTTTTAAATTCTGTGAAATATGAGATGGGAGTTGATTATGTGGAAGTTGACGAGGAAGAATCACCTGAAGCTTCTTTCGGTGTTAATGATTTAGATTTGGGGGAATCTGTCTGATGGCCAAGCTATCATTATAAGAGATTTATGCTCACGTTTTCCAGAAGTTTCCACTGACAGGTTAGGGGTTACCAACCTGATGTCTTATAAGATTGTCATTCTTGAAAGAATAATGGATTTTCCGCCTTCAATACTGTTTATTTCTATTACTTACAGGGACTAGTTTCGGGGGTAAATACTCCCCCTTCCTCAGCCTGTCCAACAAAACTACACAATGGAAAAACTTTCCATGTACAAGTTCATACAAAATACATGAATTGTCACTCTTGACAACATTCCTGTGCGTCATCCGCCGTATAGGTTGAGCCCACCGAAAATGGTTGAGCTGAAAAGGACAATCGATAAAATGTTGGCAGATGGTGTAATTAGACACTCTATTTCTGCGTATTCCTCACCAATCTTCCTGGTGCCAAAGGCAGAGGGTGATTTTAGGCCCGTCGTGGACTATTGTAGGTTGAATAAAAAGGTTGTTCAGGAATCAATACCTCTTCCTGACCTCCATAACTGTTTTAGCTGGTTCAAAAATGCTCGCTATTTCACCCTGCTGGATTTACCCAGGCATATAACCAGATACCGTTGGCCGAGGAATCCAAGCCGTTGACTGCATTCTCCACTGATTGGAATTTATTTGAATTTAACCGCGTGCCCTTCGGTTTGTCAACTGGAGGAGCAGTCCTGAGTAGATTATTGGATAGAGTTTTCTCTGGCATCAAGTTCAAGTTCTTGTACCACTACTTGGACGATGTCGTTGTCTTAAGTGAAAATTTCAATGATCATGTTCATCATTTAGAGGAAGTCTTGGAAAGGCTTAAGACTGCTGGTTTGACTGTAAAAATTTCCAAAACATTGTTTGCTAAGAAGCAAATTTCATTTTTGAGTCACATTGTTTCTAGTAAAGGGGTGTCTATTGATCCTGCACGTACTGAAAGCATTCGCAATTATAAGATCCCGGTGAATGTTAAGGGAGTTGCTCGATTCGTTGGGATGATCAATTTCTTTCGGAAGTTTATTCCTGGTTTTGCTAGGCGAACTCTGCCTTTAAATCGTCTTAGGCAGAAGAAGGTTGCGTTCGAGTGAGGCGAATCCCAACAGTCTGCGTTTGAGGACCTTAAGAATGTGTTGTGTAAGGCACCAGTGCTATCCGTCCCGGATTTCAATAAAAAATTATAATTCAAACTGATGCATCGTTGGGAGCTGTTGCAGCTGTCCTATTACAGGATGGAGATGAAGGTCGGAGGCCGATAGCTTTCGCCTCCAGGACTTTAACTGGACCTGAATCAAACTATTCCGTAATGGACTCGCTGTAATGTTTGCTCTGGAAAAGTTTAAGATGTATGTTGAACACCTGGAGTTTGATTTGGAAACAGGTAATCAAGCCCTGAGCTGGGTATTGACTAGACCTCAAAAGACGGGCAGAATTGCAAGGTGGGCGACCCATATTTCGTCATTTAAGTTCAATGTTCGACACATAAGGGATTCTGAGAACGTAGTAGCAGACTCTCTGAGCAGAATGTATGAGGAAGCTCCTCTGAGCAGCAAAGAAGTTGAACCTGTTCCGGCTAGTAATGTAGCTGTCGGGGTGAATTCTGCCCAGCATATGTTAAACAATTCTCCCTTGTTATTCAAGGACATTGCCATCCATCAGAAAGAGGATTCTAACTTATTAACTATCATTGATAAACTTAATTCTGGGGAAAGTGTTCATCCTCATTTCCAACGTTCTGGTGTTCTGTGTTGTGTCGCTCGACATGATAAAAAACCTAAGGTTGTGTTACCTGTTCAGCTAGTAGACGCTATGCTCAGTTACTTTCACGAGTCACCCGTAGGGGGTCATTTGGGCATTTTCAAGACTCGCCAAATGATAAGGAGGTCGTTTTCTTGGAAACACATGGACAAGGACATCATAAAGTTCGTGCTAGGATGTCGATCTTGTAACCTCAGTAAACCTGCTGTCTCTAGTAAGATTGGGTTTTTGTCGTCCGAAACAGCGTCTAGGCCCATGGAAAGGTTGTTCGTGGACTTCGTCGGGCCATTCCCGAGATCCAAACTTGGTAATAGATTTGCTTTCGTGTGCGTAGACGGATTTTCCAGATTTTTTTTATCTTTCCAACCAGGATGAGTAATACCAGTTCTGTTATTAAATGTCTGCAAAGCATTTTCAGTTCGTTTGGGCCATGTTAGTATCAAATTTCGGATAATGCTAAGACGTTCACCTCTGGCCAAATGAGAAATTTCTGTTTTGACTACTCTATATCACGTGTAACTACCACCCCATATTACCCTAACCCTAGCTTAGCAGAACGAGTTAATCGAAATCTAAGGGCTGCACTGATAGCTTATCACAGGGAGAATCATGCGAAGTGGGATTCGTCGTTGCATTTGCTTGTATATGCTTTCAATACCGGAGAACATGAGTCACATGGGAAGACTCCGTTTTCATTGATGTGTGCTTTTGCTCCCAACTCATCGTTATCGAATTTATGGTCATTGAATGAATTACTGCCCGATCAACGTACCCCGGAGAGAGTTAAGGAGATTTGGAAGGGAGCTCAAGAAGCAATAAAGATTTCTCACGATTAGTTGGCTATAAGGTATAACAAGGGTAGAGTCCAGGGAAAATTTAAGGTTGATGACATGGTTTATGTCAAGAATTTTTGGAAAAAGACTCCAGGTAACACGGTGTCAGGGAAATTGATGCCGCGATTTACTGGCCCGTATAAGGTATTGGCATTTCCAACAGAAGTAACTGTGCTATTGGAGGACACAGGTAGGAAACGCATCTTCAGGACGCACTTGTCTTACTGCAAAGATGCAGGTGAGAGGGAATCGGAGGAAACATCTGTAGCTGAAAGTCCATTATAATACTTGTCAAGCTGAGATGGAACCCTTGTTGTGTACTTATCATGCAGAGTGGCTGTTGTTGACTAATGCGAGAATTATAGAGTGAGGTTGGTCATCTTGTCAATGTAAAATCTTGTCTGTGAATTGAAGGTGAAGTGTGCCAATGAGTGGTTGGTTGTGAATCATCAAGTAAGGAAATTTTAGGGGGACTTGTGAGTCATTTGACGGAGTGTTCTGGTGTCGTGTTAGATGCACGAAATTGATTTGGCATAAACTTGGTCTGTGGATTTTCGGCGAACTGTAACCTACAATTTCATTTCTTGTGTTCGGCGAAGCCTTCTTGAGGCGTTCTTACCGTCTAAGGTCTTTCTTCCCATTCTTTAAAATTTCGGTAAGTTTAATCATTAGGAGCTCCTAGTTAGCTAACTTGTTCGAGTCTATGTTTGTGAAGTGGTCGAAGTTGCGTTTCAGTTGAAGTTTTGGCGAAAGAGGAGTTGACCCGCATTTGCTCGTGGGCACTCTTGGTTCGATTTTCTTGGAAGGATTCATTATTAATGAACTCCTAAGTATGTTAGTATTGTGAAGTCTCAAAGTTATGAGATGAGAGGTATGTGTTTGTGTCAAGGTTGGATTGGTAAGGTTGAAAAGACGTGAGAAGAAGTCGAATGTATTCACAAGTACTGGAGTAGGAGTGATCCCTACGATGCAAAGGGTTATGTTTTATCCTTGGTTTGATTTATCGATTGGTGCTACGTTGGTCATGACAAGTATGATAGAGAGTTGCATTGATAAAGTTGAGAAGTTTTCACAAGGTAAACGTTGTTCTAGTGGTGTCAAGTGTTGTTACTCGGTATGGAGTAGGGTGTCGAGGGTTCCATTTTCTCGGATTGGGTGAGTGTTTGTCTGGAAGGGTTTCGTTCTCGCTGTGTCCCTGTTTCTTGGTAATTGTGAACCAACTGTGATGTGTGTGTGTTCCTGTTTTGTGTAACTTTATTTAATGTAATTTAAAATTATCTGGAACTGCCTCAAGGAAGCTCTTGTTGTTCAGTTCACGTCAGCCGAGTCACCACGATCTTGGGGAGTTGTATTACGTTCAGTAGCGCCCCGTATCATGAATTTTGTGATTTTTCTGATTAGTATGTCAATGGTTAAGATTTTGGTGGTGAACTTGTTCGGGTTTAATCGGACCATCGTTTGTGATGTCCCGTTTTATTGTTAATTTATTTAATTTGTCAATATTATAAAAATTTAATTATTAAACTTAAAGTTATTGAATTAATAAGTTTGAAAGGTCAGTTATTTGTTCAAGAATAGTATATGTGAAGTAAGAGTGAAGTGATAGGGAGAGAGGACTTGCAGTGGAATCCTATGATAAATAAAGAATCGTCAGTGGAAGAGGCCTTAAGAAATATTTAAGAGATACGAAAACGAAGAAGTGAATAGGGACAAGGTCGACATGAAAGAAGATCTTCAAGAGTCGTATCTTGAGTGCCTGTTGCCCCCTTTCTGCTGTTTTGATTCTGTTTCAGCTTGCCCAGTATGAGTGGGTTTCTTCCTCACTTTCGTGACATAGCCTAAGAGCTCGGGCTGTTGTCACCACGTATGAGCACCTGTCATTTGGTGGTTGGTGTCCACAAAACTGCTGGTCGGAGTAGTGGAGACTGGCTGCCACGCTGTTATGCTGAAGTTGCTGTGACAGTTTTGATTCCTGTCGTTTGGTGAGCCAAAACCAGTTTTGCATGGAGGCTTCAAGATCAACTGCAGGCCCCCTGGTAGGTCTTTGGTGGCGGGAGGCTGAGCCGATTACATCTGCTCGACGTTTTTTCCGTCCCTCGTCGCCCCTTGGTCATCGTCACAGACTCAGTTCCAAACCCAATGGTCACCCCTGTCTTTCCCAGTTCAAAAGAAGAAATATATATAAACTGAATTTAAACAGACTCAGTTCAGAGCCCAATGATCACCCCTTGTGTTTCCCAGTTTTAAAATAAGAAATAATAAACTGAATTAAAACCATCCCCATGAACTATCTGGCCCAGGTTGACCGGTTACATTATTCCGGAAGCCAACAATTGACTTCACATATATGCCATTATTGGGAGATGTGGCAGTTTTTATGAACCTAACTACTTAAATCTGGTGCTCTTCGAACATTTTAAATTCAAATTATCCTCAAAGCCAATCAGCGCCTGTGATTTGCGACGGCAGGTGCTACCAATTCTATATCCATGCAAGTGACCATTTGTGCCATTTACTTTCACTAACTGCATACGTTAATGTGTTGGCAGTATGTACATTATTCAACTGTTTACTAGTTCTGATTATTGTCACTGCAAACAAGAAGCAGTGGCGAATGATTGACGCGCATGCGCGTGAACAATTTTTCCGTGGCGTTACTTTCGGCGTTGGGAAGCCAAGTGATTCCAAAATGTGATTTTAAAAGGTGTGGACGTGCTTAGGGTTTCGGCCCCTAGGCTTTGTTCCTTAGGGAACATGAACCAGGTAAAGCGTTGGAACTTAAAAAGCCAGTGATCTCGATAGAAAGATAACCTAAAGTCTACCAAAAGGATCAATTGAATAAACTTTGTGAACACTTAACTTGCGGAGATTTGTGTCGTGAATCTCCATTTGCGTCGATTCCAAAAACTTTAGTTTTTTGCGTGGCATCGTCTAGTTTCTAGTTGATTTTTGGTAGCAGGTTTTATTTGATCAGTATGGGCCCATAATTCTGATATTAGGCCTTAAGTCACTTCTTTTCTTCTTATTTTTTACCTTATTTCTTTTCAAAACGATGCTAATTTTAAGTTTTAGGACGCATTCCTAAGTAGCATTATCATAGAAATAAGTGTAACTTGTTTTTTGAATTGTGTTCTATTTTGGATCTATGGGTTATTTTTTTCCCCTTGCCATGGCCTCTGTTGCCGGGCAATTCTCTTTTGTTTTTCGAGCCATGATGTTATTGTAATTTTTGATTGTCGTGACAAGATGAATGTGGCCATGCTCTATGAGCAAACGTTGTTTGTGTTTCGCGCTTACTTAATCGCTAAAGTAATCTGTTTAATGAACGGATTTTGGTTCCGTGAGATTTGATTAGGTGTTGCTACACCTTTGGAGAACATTTCGTGTTCGAGAAAAGTATCTATGCCTTTTAATGGTTCAAATATGATGTATCCTAAAATAGGATCTTTCGCATGGCTTGGTCGCCATTGGTATTTGGTAAAAAGCATGTCTTGCTAACTAATGTCGATATTTCCTATCCGAAATTGGCCTAGCTCCGTAATACTCATGCGAGTTAAATTGTTCATGCTTCCTTTACGGTTTGTTTTTCTGACCTGAGTTTTGTGTGATTTAATTCACTTCATGAAATTTGGAGATTATATTCGATCACAGTTTGGTGTTTGGATCAGTGATGTTATGGCGGTGAGTTCTCCTGCTTGTTCTCTCTCGATTTCTTTATTTTTTTTCTTCGGGATTTATTTTCCTCTCCTGGTTCTGCTCATTCGTGAGAATAGTAACGTTTTTCTTACTTACCCGTGTCCGGGATTTTTCTTTTGCTTCCATGGCTCTGGTCGTTAAAGATCATATCTTTTAAATAACTAGCGGGGTTCCTTAGGGATTTCCTGTGTGCATTTGTTATTTGATAATTTAAAATATGAGGTTATGTTTCATACATGTATCGTTCTTCAAGAACCAACTTGCAACCTACTGTAATTGTTTTCTCAAATATATCTTTATTGTTCATGTTTTTAATTATTCTCTTTATGATCACGGCATATCGCCGCGGATTTGGGTTTAAGGGTTCAGGCTTCTCTCAATGGACATACTGTCCCATAGTCCTCATCTAAGGGTGTTCGATCTGCTCCAGGCTTCGAAGTCGGGATCCCAACCAGGGGTCACGGCCTCGAAGTTGTACAGAGGTAAGTATCGGGGCATGTTTAAAGTGAAACGTAATACTGAAGGTAATGTGTCTGAATTTAAAGCACGCTTAGTGGCTAAAGGTTGTTCTCAACGGTACGCAGTTGATTATCTGGAAACTTTTGCACCTGTAGAGCGTTATAGTACATTGAGATTATTTTTTGCTCTTGCTGTAAATATGGATCTGGAAGTTCATCACCTTGATGTTTCAACAGCTTTTTTGAATGGCGTTCTTAAAAATGATATTTATATGTACCCCCCAGAAGGCTATGAGTGTGACAGTTCTAAAATTTGTAAGCTTCGAAAAGCTGTTTATGGCTCGAAGCAAGCATCTCGCACTTGGTATGAGAGGGTTCATGAAATCCTTATTGAAATCGGTTATAAGAAGTCTCTGTATGAACCATGTGTATATTACTGTAAAGATTCATCATCTTTTGTTGTTATTGCCCTCTATGTTGATGATTTTTTTGTATTTTTTAATAATCATGTCCAAGTGGAGATCTAAAGTCTGTGTTGCATTCTCATTTTAAGATCAAAGATTTGGGACAAGTCTCTGAATGTCTGGGGATGAGAGTTCAAAGAAGCAAAGATTGTATTAGATTGGATCAGAAGTGTTATCTGTTAGATGTGTTGGATAGGTTTAACATGTCAGATTGTTCTCCTGTGAAAACTCCAATGGAAACAGGTTTGTAGTTGGAGAAATCCACATCCTGAGACAAATCCTATCCCTATCAACAGGCCATTGGTGCTTTGTTATACCTTTCCATTTGTACCAGGGTAGATATTGCATATTTAACTAATTATTTGAGTCAGTTCAATAATTGCTATGGTAAGGAACATTGGACATGTGTCCAGAGAGTGTTCAGATTCTTGAAGGGTACTGTGGATGTTGGTATCATGTATAAAAAATCAGAAAGTGATGTCAAGGGTTTTGTTGATGCTTCTTTTGGAAATAATTTGACTGACAGGAAATCTGTGAGTGGTTATGTATTTCAATATGCAGAAGGCCCAATAAGTTGGGAAAGTAAGAAACAGCCGGTTGTGGCATTGTCTAGCACTGAAGCAGAATACATAGGTCTGACTTTAGCATGTAAAGAAGCTCTGTTCCTTAGAGTTTTCTTCTTTGAGTTGTGTAAGAGAGGATGCCCAATTCAGTTGTGTAATTACAGTCAGAGTGCTCAGAGGTTGGCTGAGAATGAAGGTTTTCATCAGAGAACAAAACACATAGATGTGCGCTATCGTTTCATTAGGGACATCTTAAGGAAATGCAAAGTAAAGTTGCCCCATGTGCCTACTGCTGAAATGATTGCTCATGTATTGTCAAAAGGTCTACCAATTCATGGTCATGTGAAATGTGTTACTGGCATTGGGTTATCCTAAGTGCAACATAATGCAGCATTGCTTGATTAAGGAAGAGTGTTGAAGAGAATGAATATTTCTCGTACTTTATAATCTTGCTCGCATGTAAATATCGTTTGTCTTTTGTCAAATGTATATTCCTTGACCTTATGTTCTTTGCCTGTTGTATGTACTCTGTATCCTGTGCCTCAGTGTCTTGTTCAATACAATCTAAGTCAACATGTGTTCGTGTATTTTAATCCGTTCATCCCGTGTTTAACTGATAAAATAGAAACCCATGCATAGCTCAAGTAGTTTCAATACTCATCAAGGAAACCCAAACCGGGGAAGATGGGTATCCCAAATATCGCAGGCTGCCCACTTAGGAGGATGGGGTTTCTATTGTAAAAAGGGAGTGAAAATTGACAATAGCTGGGTGGTACCCTATAACCCCGTCCTATCTCGCACCTTCTCAGCTCATATCAATTGAGTACTGAAACTCTGTCAAGTCAATAAAATATATTTGCAAGTATGTTAACAAAGGTTCCGACCAAGCTACTTTTAGCATCGGAGAGTTTGACGAAGTTGCGAGAAATGAATCAGGACGTTACATCAGCAGCTCAGAGGCGGCTTGGCTCGTATTCTGTTTCCTCATACATGAACGCTATCCTTCGGTCATGCAACTTGCCGTCCACCTCGAGAACGGCCAGCGGGTTTACTTTCGTAATCAATTTAACAGCCCTCCAAACACAACTCTTCTTGCTTTCTTCGAACTATGCCGATCCGATGAATTTGCTTCAACACTTTTATATTGTGAAGTCCCATCCTATTTCGTTTGGAAAGATAAGAAGTTCTGTAGAAGGAAACAAGGAAAGCCAGTCCCAGGCCATCCTGGCGTGAAAAAAGATCAGACCCTTGGCAGAGTTTACACCGTTCACCCTGGTAATGCCGAGTACTACTACCTCCGCCTCCTTTACATAAAGTTCCTGGCACTCAGTCTTTTACTGACCTCAAAACCATGGTAGGAGTGGCTCAACCAACATTTCAGGCGGCATGTAAATCACTTGGCTTGCTAGAGGTTGATGCGCACTTGGACCGCACACTAGATGAAGCGTCCTCCACCGACTCTCCCCACAAGATACGCAAGCTGTTCGCCATCTTACTGGTACGATACATTGATAATAATGGATGACTTTAAGCCAAAGATTGGGAAGGATCTATCGATAAGATGTGCAGGGGAACATACACTACATGATGTTAGTAACCAAAATGACACACTACTTGGGCATTTTGCCACCAGGAACAATATGGAGATCAAAAGCACATGTTTCCCACACAAATGAATACATCTAGGTACTTGGAAGGCTCCTGATTCTGCAACCGTGAATCAAATAGACACTGTGTTAATCAATGCAAGATACTCTTCGTCAATTATAGATGTGCGGAGTTGTAGAGGACCAAATTGTGATTCAGATCACAATCTAGGCCTAGTCAAAGCAGTACCGGTACTTAGAGAAAATCTGGCTAAAACGAAAACGAAATCTGAAACCTGGAAAAACAGTATAAACGTTGAAAGACTAGGAGATGAAAGAATTAAGGAAGAATATCAGAGACATACAAAAGAAATTACAAGGAAAGGAGGGAGATGATCTCAATGAGGAGGGTAAAATAGAGGAAGTAGTTAAACTAGCTGCAGAAGAAATAATGGGAAAGAGGCAGCAAACCCGGAATGAATGGTTTGATCAAGAATAGAGCAAGAGAAAAGAAGATCTTGAGAGAAACAAGAAGCAACTGTGAACAATATGGGCAGCTGAGGTTGAATGCCAACAAAGTATGTTGAAGAAAGAAAAAGAAACACATAAAGAAACAATTTATAGAAATAGAAGATTTAAACCAGGGAAGTGAAGTAAGAAAATTCTACGCAGCAATTGGTAAAATGGAGAAAGGTTTCCAACCGAGGGAAAGAAGATGCAAAGATAAACAAGGTATGTTACTGAATGATGAGAACAAAGTGTTAGATAGATGGTCTGAGCACTTTCAGGAACTTCTAAGTGAAAGTGTAGATATAGAAATTGAACAACATAAGCAACAAAATGATAGACAAGAAGTAATTAGATCAGAATCAGAGAATGAGAATACAAGTATTATGAGTCCTACAAGATTTGGAGTGGCAAATGTAATGTAGAAGATGAAAAACAACAAATCACCAGGGGAATATGGTATAGTAGCAGAAATGATAAAATATGGAGGAGCGGCATTGGAAGATAGAATACATAAACTATTGTAAAGAATATGGGAAGAAGAGAACATACCAGATGGATGGAGGGGAGGAATAATATGTCCTATAAACTGGCATGTGAGAATTACAGAGGAATCACTCTATTGAATGTTATTTACAAGATCCTATCGGGTATCTTGAAAGAAAGAATGAAGATATTTTCAGAAGAAATTCTGAGTGAATATCAGTGTGGTTTTCGACCTAACCGGAGTATAACGGATCAAATCTTTGTAATTAGGCAGATGATGGAAAAGTTTTATGAACATAATATTGACCTCCACATGCTCTTTATAGATTTTAAACAAGCTTTCGATTGTGTATGTAGAGAACGACTATATGAATTACAAAGAAAAATGAGGATACCTGGAAAAATAATCCGGCTGATAAGGATGACACTGTATAACACATGGGCACAAGTGAAAAATGGAAATAAGTTGAGTAAACCCTTTACAATTAATATGGGTGTAAAACAATGAGATGGATTGTCGGCAGTACTCTTTAACCTTGCACTGCATAAAGCAATTAGTAAAGTAGACTAGGGAGACACTATTGAACCCTTATTAATCTGCGATGAATAAGTATTCATGATTTATTATTATTATTACTGTGGCCCAGGCAGTACATGTGGAAATTAACAAAGGTGAAGCCAAGTTAGTGTGTTGCAATGATTACCACAGATGCAGGCTTGGTAGTTATTCTTGAAGACGGCCGGATAAGCCGAGTTCAAGGACAAATTGTGTAACAACGCGCACCAAAATTGGAGTCATTAGGGGATGGTCACGAGTGAGTTTCAACCGACCTAGGATTGAACCACCCAATCAGATGAGACCACGCCAAAACCACGCGATGGGTGGCGTACCCTGTAAAAAAAAAGGCGCGGAAACGCTTATCTAAAGAACCGCCGATCCGAAATAATTCCGCATAAGTGCACTGAGACGTTTGAATAAAATGATGAAGATTGATACTAGTCCCAAGTTTGTGTGATGAAAACTCTGGAATATTTTTCTTAATTCTCCCCACTCCACCTCATTCTGTCAGTTTCCAATAAATTGATCGAGGAGAAGCTGTTTCGAAGACAACTGTATTGAGCTCTGGTGAGCAAGGGTCACGCCAGTCTGCGTCGCGATTTACCGCTCTTAATAATCATACTTGTGACAACTGTATGGAGCTCTGGTGAGCAAGGTTCACGCCAGTCTGCGTCACGATTTTCAGCTCTTAATGGGCAAGACTTGACTAACATTCCAATTAGTGCTCAAAGCGAGCAAGGTTCACGTAGAGCAGTAGAGATATCTAGCGAGATAAGGACTGCAAGACAGTCATGTTTAAGACTTGTTTTTCAAGCCAGTGACAATGCGATTACTTAACGCGCAGGGTTATGAAACCTTTTATCGGGACCTTACCCCTGATTCCGTCGCCCCATGTTTTCCCCCAACCCTTATCGCGAATCACCGAGATTCTTGACTTTGTTACTTCCCATCTCGTCCACAGAGATCTGGCAAGTCACACATAGGAAGAAATCTACACGGCCAGGTCTTGGTGATGTGACATGTCGCATGATTGAGGCTTTCCCCCCTCAAGCCATGACAATCGTTTTGAACCTATACAATTCCATTCTGTTATCCAGTATCATCCCCGAAGACTGGAATCAATTCGAAGTACTCCCAATTCTCAAGCCTAAAGCCGAAGCGACGGACCCCTCTAATTATCGCGGTATAATGTTGAGTTCTTGAGTGTTTCAAATAATTATACTCCGACGATTACAATGGTGTTTGGAATATTACGATGTCCTCCCCAAAACTCAATATGCCTTTGTTAAAAAACGCAGTACTAATTACGCACTGAATATTTTTCTCACTGACTTACTACTGGCGAAAGGACGAAAACAACATACTATCGCCATATTCTTGGACATTAAGGGAGCTTACGATTCGGTAGACCCATACCTTTTATTACAGATATTATATTCCCGTCGTTACCCATTAATATTTCTTAGCATTATCCATAATTTCCAAGTACGCAGACGTATATATTTATGCACAGGTAATGCGGTACTTAACAATAGATATACGTCGCATGGCCTTCCGCAGGGCGATATTTTAAGTGGTCTATATTCCATTTATTCCGGAACCCTAGAAACTGTCATACTCCCGCATGCCAGATTGCTTCAATTTGCCGATGACATATTAATATATGCTACTCGATCCAATCTCACCACTTACCGGGAAGATTTACATTCGGCCCTATCGCAGGCACATCAGTGGTTCACAGACCACGGCTTAGTAACGTCACCAACGAAAAACGCGGCTATGATTTTCACTCATAAACGCCGATCTGACACGTCGCCAGTGGTATATCAAGAGGGCCAAATTGAAGTTGTTTGGGTCGTCAAATATTTAGGACTGTACATTGACGATAAACTTAATTGGCAACGTCATCTAAACCACATCACGCAAAAATTACAACCTAAATTCCCTGTGTTCAAGGCTCTTACACGACGCTCATGGGGCGCCGCGCCGTCGCTATTATTGACAGTATATAAACATATTTTCCGCTCGGTATTAGACTATGGGAGCGCCTTTTTTTGATATTATGACACCCACTCGATTAATCAAGATGGACCGATTACAATACCGAGCCCTGCGCATCATCATCGGAGCTCTTCCATCCACACCCACACAGGCTTAATTGGTGGAGACCGGTGAAATACCACTCGCTTTACGACGTCAGTACTCGTGCGCCCGTGGCCGACGAGAAAGACAGGCCATGGCGCGGATCTGTGACGTCAGAGGAGTGGTGTCGCTCGCTCGCCTCGCCGCATTGATTGCACCAAGGTATTCTCATCTATAGAAGCCTACCAATAGCCGAGTCATTTGTTAGTGTGAATTTAAGGATACTCAAAAATAAAGTTAAAAGCTGTGGAAGAAATCCACCCCTATCACTAGCTCAAAACCTTAGAGCAGTAGACTATTAAGCAGTGTAATACAAACGTTGAATGGATGTTCCAGTTTATGCAGATATACAAAACTGTACATATTATCCTCTTATCTTCGTTCATCAATAAGTTGTTTTCATATATACCAGTTTACATGTAAGTTTAACTTTAAAAGCAGCTGGAATTTTAAAAAAAAAAGAAGAAACAACCAAGCATTGCATTAGGAGAAAGTATTCAGTGCTTCATTTATTGCAAGGGAAGGGTCATTCATGCCCCAAAATAATAAAAACGAATATAAGAAATTTGAGCCTACACTCGTGGTTTTTAGCATTTTGCTTTTTTGAAATGGCCTACCATAAGACAATCTTTTTCAACAACAAAAATTTAATGCATAGGACTACTTCAGATACATATATGAATTGCTGAGATTATACTTACCTCCTTTAGCAGAGAGCCTTTTATCTGACACCAATCCCCTGCAGTGGCAGGTTTACTTCTTGTGGCAACTACCTTCATGTTGGACATGTTTAACGGTTCTCTCCCGTTCCCAGTTAGGCTTAGGTCAAATTTATGGTTTTATGGGCTCAAGATTTTTATAACGAAGTATATTACTACAAATGAAGGACCTTGGAAACTTATTCATTGTGAGTTAATTCAGTGGATTGAAATGTCGTGGATATCAGCCCCATGCACTTATGTGTGTACTGTACTTGTAATAGAAAAGGATATGGTAGTGGTTTTCAGTTAGCTTTTATTTACAGTTGAGTTGGGAAGACACTTCCAGGATGCAAGGAGTGGGATTCAAATCATTCTATCAAGAGCCTTTGTGCGAAGCTTTGAAGACTATATCCTATATCAGGTTTCAAATACTCCTTCGCAAAACAGGTCACCTGGACAAGAAGCCACTTTACTTACCCCTACTCCATGTAGGTGGAACTGTTCCATTTATTAAAATTAAAGAAAGACCATACTTGCCATTGTAATTTGGATCTATGCTGGCTACACGGACATGGTATCTCCCTCCCAATAAGATGTCCAAGATCTCCACCAAATGTCAAACGAGACCCTTCAAATTATTCAAATGAAAGCATTCCTCAACTTTTAATTACTTTTTCTATTTTTTGTTTCACCCTGGTGGTCTGGGGATGAAGAATTTTATAACATACCCAGTCCCCCCCTTCCCCTTCATCCCAGAAAATATCGTATAATCCTCACCACATCCATTCCCCCTGAAAAAGAACATGGGCATCCTTGCAGGCCACATGGAAAATAAGCAGTTAACAGTACTACACACTGGGTAAATCGGTTTGAAATGGGTAAATCTAGAGCTTTAACAGAGAATTATGGATGTGGTGATTGGTAGGGCCCTGGAGTACAAAACTATGCCCGTATCTTCAAGTACACTAGCAAATTGCAAGTAATCTTCCTCCAATGACACAGTATTGTTTACACTTAATTATAATAAGCACACACAAAATGTATTACAGACATTATTTTATTTAGGACATTGGTTATAAATATAAACATCTCAAGCACATTAACACATTGTCTGGAAGAATCTTAGAATGTAGAAAATGAAGTTTGCAGGTTTCACCAAGTAGGCTATAAAGGTGATATCTTGCTGATCTTGGATATAATACTGGCGATTATTAGGATCTAATATCCTCCAGCTATTAATATTCTCAAAAAATCCTGCACTGCACATAGGGCCTACAGCCATTATACCCTGCTGATGATTCATGATCTCTTCAGGATTTTAAATTTTTCTGACACCATTTCTCAATCTCACTGAAGCTTACTGGGTTACAAATTCATCGTTACAAAGATGCATGAACACAATTTGAGGACTGGACATGTCTAACTTGATTCCAGCTGCCTTGCTACTGTTTCCTTATGCAGTACAAAATCACTATCAATTATATTGGTATCTTGCAGCCTTGGCAACGATAGAGTCTTGTATTAACTCGTGTACTATTTTCATCTCTAATTTATCTCAACAAAACAAGCCTGCCAACTTGTGTCAATAGCTTTAATGTGGACATGGAATGGAATTCACACTTACAAAATTCCCCTAGACACAAAATTGCATCATCCATGACAACGTGGACAACACTTAGGGTTTAAATGCTGCATACATGTTAAATTCTATGTGTTATACTCTGATTTACAAAATATGAACGGTGCAAGCTGCCATCTGCTTGAATGGTGAGGTGAGGAGTGGAGACAAGAGGGGTAATGGTGTCCATAGCAACAGCGAGCAGTGTTGCAATGAATGCCGACACAGCAGTGAGCACATGGTTTGACGCAGTGTTCTACTGAGAACTAACTCGTCACTGCCATTAGTAATATCCCGTGTATATATTGAAGTGCATTTGCTTATTCTTTCATAGGCTACAGTAAGCGTTATCGTTCTGTTTTTGTTGGAAGCGTGTGTATATACAGATTTTGAGTTTATTTCTTTTATTTGCATCATCGTGTCTATTTTCGTTGTGTAAAAATGGCATCGGTACATGCTCGCGGAAGGCCCAGGATCCATTCTCTGCGACAGAACAACTTCAGGCCGTGGTGTGACTCTCCATAGCCAAGTAAAGGAGATGGTATGTGCGGTGAGGAATTTTATGGAGGAAGAAGAGGAAAGTATGCGCTTACGGGAGAAACCTCTGATTCCATTTGTTCAGGTGAGGAAAAGAATTTCCAAGACTCTTGGTGTGAGTGAAATCACTGCATACTGAGTGACGGAAGGGAAGTTCCTGTCTGATGATGCTGGCCCGTCTAAACTATCAACTCCAGGGAAGAAGAGGCATAGAGAAGGGGTGGTCACTAATTTAGATGGCTTTCAACAAGATGCTGTTAGACGGCATATTTATAGCTATTATTTTAGGAAAGAAATTCCAACATGTCGCAAACTTCTTGTTTTTGCTCAGAGAGGCACAATTATTTCAAGGAAGCCTTTCTTCACTGAAAGTGTTGCACGATCTGGGATTTAAATATAAGAAAATTAATGGGTGGAAGGTGATCATGGAGAGGCCAGATATTGTGGCTTTGAGGTGTCAGTTCCTACATGAAATGGGGAGACCCTACTGAGTTGTAGGCCAAAAATTACAAACAAAAAACCAAAATCTGGTTTCATGCCCTAGAAGTTACCTTATCACTTGGGGCACGTAAATATACATTTGTTTTTTATGTACGGCCATTTTTAAATACCTTACGGGGGCTTTTAAAGAACACGTGCTTAGATCTTGAAATGGGCAACGCCTACTTCCTAGAACCAAAAACCCCTCAATTTTGTTGTAATTTCATACTCTTGGCCAAGATTATCATGCCAATCATCTGAATACAAGCTTATGGTGCCATCTGTCGGTCAATTTATCAGTTATGAGTAGCCTAGGCAATGTTTGTCAAATGTGAAACTTTTCTTACCGTACATGTTATTTTCTTATCCCATATAATTTTTAGCTGTATGGCATTCACTAAAAGAATATCATTACTATACACATGCACATATTTAACATCGAACAGAAGTATTTTGGTTTGTAGTAAAGTATAGGCCATTTTGGATACATAGTGGAACCATGCGTCTTTGTTTATTTTGATGGTCAGTGGCTTTAGTGAAGTTTATTCGCAAGAATTATATTTTTATTGGTTTACTGTGAGTGGTGGAACTTGTGTAAGTTAATGGTATTTTAGAGATTTGTGTGCAGTTTATTAGATGTATTCTGTATCTAGTCGATGGCGTAAACCGAAAGTCCGTGAAACAAAGAAATGGAATAGTGCTATTTTGAATGTTGACAAACAGTGGGGTGATATTACATGTGAAGTTAAGTAATGCAAGTTCAACAGCTGCAACTACTTCTTCTGCCAGTGTCAGAAAACTGGAATAGGCCTATTTTAGTGAGGAGAATACTGTTAGACCTAGTGTTAATGACAAGCACATTCTCATTCATATATGGGTGCCCTCCAAAATTTGTTTACAGAACTGTGTGGTGAATGTGGCAGTAAATCTTCGTGTCAACGTCAGGGAGAAAGATGGATTTAGTAATAAGTTACCTCTGAAGTGTGGGAAAAGTGATTTGTCAACTCAGGGAAGTCTTGATGCAGGAAATTCCACTAAAATACTGTTTTTTTTTAATAAAGTTAGGTTTTTCTCAATACTATATTTTTCAGCATTTTAAATGTTCCAGTTGCCTGCCTTTTGATCCCATTACCTTCAAACTTGTTTTGCACATACAACTTTGTGGTCTTAATAATGTGTGGAATCCATTTTGAAAAATATTAATAACTTTCAGAAATATTTATGTTCAAATTTGAAAAAAATGACATATTTTAACAGAACAACAGGTCATTCTAAGAAAAAAAAAACATTTTAATAATAAACCATTTGCACTGATTTTAAAAGTAATACCAATTTTTATTTGTAGACCATTGATGATCATTCCATATAAGTTTTAGATTGATAACTTTAAATTTGATTTACCTGGGCCATTTTGAAAATTTACATATTTATTACATAAAATGTTATAATTTCTAAATGACTGAACCAAATAGCTCCAAAGTTTAGAATTCCCTTAATTATGCTCACTTTAAAGAACCTTCAAAATTTGGTGAAAATTGGGTGAAAATAGGCTACTGGAAAATTCAAAACTTAAGTTAATAGGGCAAAAATGTTATCGATATTGTGTGGTTAGGTGAAATGTGGGTCAATGCTGGTCACACAGTGTCTAAGGGTTGGAGTGACAACTCAGTTTAGGGGACAAGGAAGGGCCGTCAGGCAGAGGGGGTCGATTTATTATTCTACATGCAGGGCTATCACACGGCTTTGTTAATAATACACTTTTGCTCTTTAGGTCGAAAAGAACTGGTGATTACCATGAAGACATGGACTACAACTAGTTTTTAAAATGGTTCCAGGAACAATTGTTACCCAACATCCCTGAACACAGTGTTATTGTAATGGATAATGCTTCGTACCACATAGTACAGATAGAATAAGCTCCAACTACTTCAAGTACGAAGCCGCGAATGTTGGAATGGCTCGACCGCCATCGTGTAGCCTACCATGCGACAGCTCTCGGACAAAAGGAATCCTTCTCGGTAGTGCTGAATGAACATAGAACGAGCGATAACATTCTATATAATACATGAATTAGCCAAAATACCTTACAGAAGGATGAGAAATAAATCAGGAAGCAATGTTTTAATAGATGTTTCCTCCTCCGCCGTCTGTGACCCACCCAGCCATTCCAAATATAGCGAAAATTACAGCAGTGAGCGCCATTGTTCAAATCAATCTTCAAAAAAGTACCATAACAGTACTGCCAACCTCGCCCTTACGGTACTATGTGAAACAAAAAAGTGCCCAATTTACTCTCTAGTGGGCATCATTCGTTCGCTGCACTCAGTTCACGACTCTAATTATGCTAGTGTGTGCAATATTTCGCATCTCTGTACGGCTGAAATGAATGTTTTTTGTTATCTGCTCTGTAATAACTATGCAGTATATATCTCTCCTGTAATAAGTATGTGTATTTTTTTCCCGCACAACTGTGGTTTTGACAAAGGTTACAGCCTAACGCGCCCAGATCAATGGTTTTGTGTCAACCATGCCCCGCTAGTAGCGCGCGGCCAAGGCTGCACCTACACCCGACCATTCTTACCTACACTTTGTCCAATCCAATGGTTTTTGACAATGGTTACAGCCTAACGCGCCCAGATCAATGAATTTTGGCAATGGTTACTGCCTAACGTGTCCCAATGATTCTTTTATTTATCAACAGTGATTTTGCATCCCACTTCTTTCTATCAACAGTGATTTTGTATCTCACATGTGTGCCTCGGTGCGTGCTGCTAGAGTGAGCCTTGATGACGGTTAAACGAGATCAAGTGCTATCGAAGCATGGCAGCTGTTTTTAAAATAGCAAAAAACAAAAACACATATTTACGTACTTTAGCACATATATGAGGTTCAGTAGTAAGTTTTAATTAGGGTTCCTAATTTCAATACGTAATATCGCCCAAAAAATGAAACAAGGACACAAGGTATGTAAAAGTACATTCATGTCTGCTACAAGTGTATAAGCCGCGTTCCACTTTCATTCAGAATTAATATCCTTCTCAACCTTATACAGCAGCGCAAGCCTAAACCCATGTAGGCTACCACGTGGATGAACTGGCGAGAAAGCATGGCCATGAGATCATCACGCTGCCCCATATCATTGCCACTTCAATCCTATAGAAATGATATGGGGTCAAGTGAAGGGTTATCTAGCATGGCATAATAAGAATTTCACACTCCGTGAGGTTGAGAAGCTTACCGTTTAGGCTATTAGGGAAGTGACTTCATAAAACTGGAAGCGTTTTGTGTTAATAGTGCAACGAGAACTGGATGAGGCTACGAAACGTGAATGTATACTCGATGATGGGGTAGATTGGTTCATAGTTTCCCTGGAAAGCAATTCCAGATCCAATTCAGACACAAGTGACGAAGAGGGGGCGATGAAAGGAATAGACCCATAATTAAGTTAGTAGCAGCTAGAGCGATTAGGCAACTAAAAATTCCCCTAAACTCGCGTGCATCGCAATGTTTAATTGACCCTTCACACGAATACGGCTGACACACCACAGATCCCAGTATTTGTGTCTTCCTGGAAACTTCTTGGAATGTTATGAGTCATGATCTGCCTCAGTGGCAACGCAGCATTTCCTCACGTGTTAGCTTTGACAACTGCCAGTGCTCATTATTGGTACCGGCAATACAGAGTATTCTTTGCGTACAAACACAAACCTAACCCCAGACCTCCTTGCTTGTACTAGGCCTACTAACAATAATTTTGGTCCAGATAGTCGCCTAACCAAGTAGCGACCAATGGCTTTGTCTCGCCATGACTTTAGAAGAGTACAGTTCAACTTTTCCATTAAAATGAACTACGGTAAAAGTAATTTATGAACATTCATGATCTTTCAAGAAATTATTCTTCTTTAGACTGAGATAGGCTACTCAATACTCCCAATAATGTCAAAAGTACTCAAATCAAACTTACCAAGCAACTTTTGAAGATTTGATGGATGAGGCAGATAAATATGACCACTCCGATGTAACTTTTTGTACACTGATGACAAGTGAACATATTATATGGAAGCTGCCAAGAGTAATGTGTCTCCACTGTACCTACGATTGTTTACCTAACATCTAAAAAATTAATTTGCGCTATTAAAGATTACAAGGGTGTGCAATCATCACTCGAAAAACTTCTCTGTAGGGTGTTCACAGGAGCATTCACTACTGACAACTTTCTTCCATTTTCATCGCACTCAGAATTTTCAATGAACTGAAGTAGGCTAGTTCATCAAATGAATTTTTATCAGTAATGCAAAGAAAGTTTTGTGGAACTTAATGTTTGGGAATCTGCAACCCATTGACAGCCAGCTCAATGCTGAGGTTATTTAGAATACACACAGAACCTGTAATTATGGGCACTGCATCACTCAAATTCTTCAAGTACTTCACCAACTTGTCTTCTGTCTTGATATGTGTCCATTCCTGCTTAAATGTATTCCTGTTGGAGGAGAAGTGTTCAGATATATCCGATAGACTGTGCACAGAATTCTCTTCTTCGTAGTGTCTGAAGTCTTTCAAGCTCGCTTCTATGGCTTTATCCCAGATTTTCTACCTCTGCATCACACAGTCTTCTAGAAGAAGGCCCAGGAATGGATAGCTATTCTGGCAAATTCGAAAATATTGAAGATACTGCATCAGGTTTCAACTTCGGATAACTCCTAGCAAATGTCTTTATTTCCCCATCAACTTGCTCTGTCCTGATAACAGAGCTATCAGGAAAATGTTTTATACAAATTATAGGCTTGCTCACTTTAGAGAAGTCAGTGGGAATTCTTCTAGGCCATATATTTCTTAATTTTTCGTCCTTTCGGAGAGAAAATGTAGAAACATTTCCATGCTGGGATCTGTAATTGATCTTACAGCCAGCCACATTACAGCATCTCGGCAAGTAGTATAATTCGCTAGACTTTGGATATTGCATCATCATGACCAGAAATTGCGTAATCCTGATGACGTCATGGGATGACGTCATGGGTCCTTAGAGCGAGCACGTGGTCCAGGAGCGAGCATGTGCAGTGCACGTGTTAGCGTGGGAAGAGGTTGACCCTTTGGCTTGTTTGTGCGATGGTGATAAAAAGTTAATGGGTGTTGACGTCATGGAGGATGTTTATTAGGATGCTAACTGTCATCTGACACCCATGCGAGTGTGAGCACCAAAACAAAAGGTTATTCGCGGGTAGTGGGGTAGTGTATGTTCTCTTGCAAGTCGCGTGTGTGCTTGAATACGTATGGCTATGTTGGGAAATGTTTGGTGGCGGGCGAGGACTAGGGTTGAGTGAGGGTTCGTTTAAATGCTATTTTTCCCGCTCTATTTGATGGTGAGGTAATTTTTTAAAATGGGTGGAATTTGGAAACGCAATTTGAGGTAAACGTGCTTTTTTGACAATTTGGCGAATTTAATGAGCTTGTAAGGCTAGAACGATGCATATAGGGTGTCGTAGGACTTGTGGTGAACCACCCCTTGCTATGGACGGGAGTATATCCACCCCAAAATAAATCTACCCTTACCCGGAGGTTAAGTAGTGGTTATTTTTGTATGCATGCGCACTTGAGGGCTTTTGTAAGAGAGCGGAATTTTTAAAAGATTCTTTATAGATGAGGCTTTTTAAAAAATTTATTAAAAAAACAAAAAAACTAATAGGTCATTCGATTTTTAGTATCTCGCTAACCAATAATGCGATGTAAACATATGGGGTGTCATAGGACTCGTAGTGAATTCTCCTTTTGTATGAATGAGGTATGTCAACCCCCAAAATAAAAACTACCCTTACCTGGGGTGAAAGAGCAATTTTTGTATGTATGCACACCGGTGGCTTTTGTCAAAAGGGTCTAACTACACATTTGTTAATATTTTCTGAACCCAGGATGGGATTTTCCCATAGGCAGTATCCTAGCACTTGGGGTGACACCTCGTTTTTGAAAGTATCATTCATTTATTTTCTTGTCAAAAGGGCCTAACTACACTTTTGTTAATATCTCGTGAACCAATCATGCTAGGGACTTGTATGAGGGGTCCTAGCACTTGGGGCGACGTCCCCCTTTATGGGGTGAAACTACCCCCCCAAAATTGAAAACTCAATATCTTGGAAACTATGAACCCTAAAATTAGGCGTTATAGCTTTAAAAATAGGTGATGACATAGGCTTTTACCTGGATTGGTCATTTCACCCCTAAAACAGTAAATAGTCATGTTATGGGGAAAAAACGTGTTAAACACCTAAAAATGATAAATGAAACTAAGATCTTTTGTTTTTGATGAAAAATAGCAGGGGGGGTGAAAACTACCCCCAAATTGAAAAATCGATACCTTGGAAACTAAGAACCGTAAAATTATGTGTAATAGCTTAAAAAATTCGTTGTGACATAGGCTTTTACCCGGATAGATGATGTCACCCCTAAAACAGTAAATAGTGATTTTACAGTGGGGAAAAAGGTTTTAAACGGGTAAAAATGATAATTGAACCTAAGATCTTTTGTTTTTGATGAAAAATAGCAGGGGGGTGAAAACTACCCCAAAATTGAAAAATCGATACCTTGGAAACTAAGAACCGTAAAATTATGTGTAATAGCTTAAAAAATTCGTTGTGACATAGGCTTTTACCCGGATAGATGATGTCACCCCTAAAACAGTAAATAGTGATTTTACAGTGGGGAAAAAGGTTTTAAACGGGTAAAAATGATAATTGAACCTAAGATCTTTTGTTTTTGATGAAAAATAGCAGGGGGGTGAAAACTACCCCAAAATTGAAAAATCGATACCTTGGAAACTAAGAACCGTAAAATTATGTGTAATAGCTTAAAAAATTCGTTGTGACATAGGCTTTTACCCGGATAGATGATGTCACCCCTAAAACAGTAAATAGTGATTTTACAGTGGGGAAAAAGGTCTTAAACGGGTAAAAATGATAATTGAACCTAAGATCTTTTGTTTTTGATGAAAAATAGCAGGGGGGTGAAAACTACCCCAAAATTGAAAAATCGATACCTTGGAAACTAAGAACCGTAAAATTATGTGTAATAGCTTAAAAAATTCGTTGTGACATAGGCTTTTACCCGGATAGATGATGTCACCCCTAAAACAGTAAATAGTGATTTTACAGTGGGGAAAAAGGTCTTAAACGGGTAAAAATGATAATTGAACCTAAGATCTTTTGTTTTTGATGAAAAATAGCAGGGGGGTGAAAACTACCCCAAAATTGAAAAATCGATACCTTGGAAACTAAGAACCGTAAAATTATGTGTAATAGCTTAAAACATTCGTTGTGACATAGGCTTTTACCCGGATAGATGATGTCACCCCTAAAACAGTAAATAGTGATTTTACAGTGGGGAAAAGGTCTTAAACGGGTAAAAATGATAATTGAACCTAAGATCTTTTGTTTTTGATGAAAAATAGCAGGGGGGTGAAAACTACCCCAAAATTGAAAAATCGATACCTTGGAAACTAAGAACCGTAAAATTATGTGTAATAGCTTAAAAAATTCGTTGTGACATAGGCTTTTACCCGGATAGATGATGTCACCCCTAAAACAGTAAATAGTGATTTTACAGTGGGGAAAAAGGTCTTAAACGGGTAAAAATGATAATTGAACCTAAGATCTTTTGTTTTTGATGAAAAATAGCAGGGGGGGTGAAAACTACCCCGTATATGAAAGGAGTGTAGACTTATTGATGTTGCAGATTGGAAACAGTGAAAGTTATCACTTTTGTTTAATTAGAAATCTTGCTCGCCTTGTGCGTTCAAGCATCACTAGCACTCAGAGAAGGATTTATATATGTAGACGTTGTTTGTCATATTATCTTCTTGAGGATGAGTTAAATGTTCACTTTGCAGACTGTAAACAGTTTCCTGTTGCAAAAAGCATAATGCCGACTGATGAACAAAGATTTGTTAATTTTACAGAATTCCGAGTTAAAGATACAGTTCCATTTATAATATATGCAGACACTGAATGCGTTTTGTCTCCAATTTCCTCCTGTTTTCCAAATAGTGACATTCATAACTCTACTTTAACACATAAACATATTCCTTACAGCATTTCTTTATACCTTCATTGTAATTTCGATAGTGAATTGTGCAGTTTCAAGCTCTTTAGGGGAAATAATTGCATTGAATTGTTTGTAAAGGAACTTTATAGTATTGTGGATAAACTTCAAACATATTACTTATCGGTTAAGCCAATGTTAAAGATGACCGAAAATGAAGAAAGATTATTTTTGTCAAGTAAAATGTGTCACATTTGCGAGAAACCGATTGCAGTTAATGAACTCAAAGTACGCGATCATTGTCACTTAACTGGAAAATATAGAGGAAGCGCACACAATAGTTGTAATTTAAATTACAAAGTAACAAAGGTTTTGCCTATAGCATTTCATAATCTAACCGCCTATGATGGACATTTTATAATTAAAGAAATTTGCGAGAAACGTGATGGAGAGGTGTTACATAATCCTGGTCATATAAAATTGTTAGCGATGAATATGGAACGTTACAAAGGGTTTACAAAGTATGTACGGGCTAAGAATGGATTCATTCAGTTAAGATTTTTCGATACATATAATTTCTTGTCCTGTTCACTAGATCAATGTTCATCTTCGTTAAGCGAAGATTCAAAGCAAATAACACAACGTTATTTTAATGATGATGCACAGTTTCGACTTACTGCGAGAAAAGGTGTGTTTCCCTATGAATACGTCACGAGTATGGATGTTCTTAACGAAACTAAATTACCTGAAATATCCAAGTTTTATAGCAGCCTTAATGATCAAACAATATCGAATGAAGAGTATGAGTTTGCTCAATCGGTGTGGGAAACGTTTTCCTGTCAAACATTAGGAGAATACGCAGATTTGTATTTAAAAGTTGACACACTTCTTTTGGCGGATGTCTTTGAAAATTTTAGATCGAATGGCATGGAAACTTATGGCATTGATGCAGCTCATTTTTACACTGCTCCATCTATGTCTTGGTGTGCTATGAAAAAGATAACCAACGTTCAACTTGAATTGCTTCAAGATATTGATATGTTACACTTTTTTGAACGATCTATTCGAGGAGGAAATGTTCAGTGTATAACACGACATGCGATTGCTAATAATAAGTATATGAAAACTTATGATGAGAAAAAGCAAGAGTCCTACATAATGTACTTTGACGTTAATAATTTGTATGGATATGCGATGATGGAATATCTTCCAACGGGTGGCTTTAAATGGATTGCAAATGTTGAAGGCTTTGATGTTTTAACTATTGATGATACTTCAGAAATTGGATATATTTTGGAAGTAGATTTGACTTATCCTCAAGAGTTACATGACAAACATTCAGATTACCCTCTATGTCCAGAAAAGTTGACAAAGCTAATGGCTACCCTAGATAATAAAGAACGTTATGTTTTGCATTATAGATTGTTAAAGCAATGTATTCAACTAGGAATGAAATTAGATCGTATTCACAGAATAATTGAATTCAATCAGAGCCAATGGCTAAAACCATATATTGATGTGAACACAGAGAAACGAAAACAAGCCAAAAATGATTTTGAAAAGAATTTTTATAAATTGATGAATAATGCAATTTTTGGTCGTTCACTGATGAATGTTAGGAAGTTAAGGGACATCAAATGGGTCACCAAATGGCATGGAGCTCGTGGTGGTAGGTCTTTAATAGCTAAGGCTAATTTTAAACATAGAATTATATTCGATGAACAATGTATGGTCATCGAGATGAGTAGACTAAAGATTTTTCACAATCAACCAGTATATGTTGGTGCATCTATATTAGATTTGTCTAAATGTAAAATGAATGACTTTCATTACAATGTTATTTTAGCAAATCCTGAATCAAATGTGAGGTTGTTATACACAGACACCGATAGTTTTATGTATATATTCTATTATGATATTTATGAGTTCATGAAACAACATTCAAATTTGTTTGATACTGGAAACTATGAAACAAACAATCCTTTTGGCATTGTGAGACAAAATAAAGGTGAAATTGGTTTAATGAAAGATGAAAATGCTGGAAGGATTGTTGAAGAATTTGTGGGGTTACGACCCAAAATGTATGCAATAAAATTGTGTGATGAAATGAATAGCTTGTGTAAGGCTAAAGGCATTAAGAAGAGTGTGAGTAAAAGTAAGAATATTGATGAGTATCGAAAGTGTCTTTATAACAGAGAAAAAGTCAACAAAGTTCAAGTTTGTATAATTTCAAAATCTCATTCTGTATTTACTGTTCGGCAAAATAAGTTGGCAATTTCATCAAACGAAGATAAAAGACACATAACTGAAAACGGAATTGATACTTTACCGTTTGGTCATTTTTCTCTGAAAAATGATTAGAAACAAATTGAGATTAAAGCAGTTCATCTCACTTACTTTATTTCTTTCACACACACACTTTTATGCTGGTAATAATACTAATTTTTGTGTGTTCCTTTGCTTATGAAATCCTAGACTAGGAGTTCCACATTCGACATGATAGCGGAGTTTCATCTCCCATAAACTCGTCTCTGAGGTGGGTGCCAGAAAAGGCATCCAGCTGTAAAAACCACACCCTCACATAGACTTTCATAACTTCTTACGTTGAGGTTCATAACACTACGTTGATTGATTTATCGGTTTCCTTTTCACAATTCCTGTCTATACATTCCTCTTGAAGGTTGCAAGATGCTTGCAAGGTTCCTAAAATGCAATTAAATTTAATAAATACCTTAAGATGGTTTGATTTGTTTAATGATATGGTGTTAATAGTATTTTTAGGTTTTGACTGGCTTTGCATTAAGAATTGACTAACCAAACATGAGTTACCTATCAGGGAAACATTTTGGCCACTATGTTGGCTATTGACCAGTGAGTTTAGCTGTTTATCATTTTTTTAAATCATAAACAACAGAGGGTTAAACGTATAGATAAACCGTGTGACCATGTTTGTTAAACAAGACATTATACCAGAGACAATTAGAATACTTATGTAGAGTTTACCAAAAATAATGTTGTGTAACAGTAAATGCTAGTCAACAGTTATACACTTCTAAAAAAAATCATCATACAATACCTGAGAGCTCTTCTAAAATTATTGATGTGTAACATGATTCCACTAACTTGCTATGTATTTTTTGGCTTGGGGGTGATTTTCAAGAAATGCAAATGGAACTGAAATGCAATACAAACAATGAGCGTGCCTGGTGGCTGAGATTGATACCACGACGTACTGTCGGTTATGTAGCTATGTGGAATGTATATCAAATATGGTTTACTTCAAGGTCTGGAGATCCCTACAATTCCTACAATAAATGATCTTGAAATGGTCATCCTATGGTGTGAAAATATTTATTAGGTATATATATTTACTGAAAACAATTATGATTTATTAAATGTTTATATGTTTACAGTATTGTTATTTAATGTAAGCACTTGAGGCACTACCGACCAATGGGAAGCAAAAAGTGGGAGCATATATGGGATGAAATGTGGGAGCAAAGCAAATATAAAAAGTGGGAGCAAATATGCTAACAAATATGTCAACAAATATGCCGGCAAAAGTATATACACAATTCAAGATAGTTGAAAGTAAAGTATATACACAATTCAAGTTAGCATATTTGCTCCCACTTTTTATATTTGCTTTGCTCCCACATTTCATCCCATATATGCTCCCACTTTTTGCTTCCCATTGGTCGGTAGTGCCTCAAGTGCTTACATTAAATAACAATACTGTAAACATATAAACATTTAATAAATCATAATTGTTTTCAGTAAATATATATACCTAATAAATATTTTCACACCATAGGATGACCATTTCAAGATCATTTATTGTAGGAATTGTAGGGATCTCCAGACCTTGAAGTAAACCATATTTGATATACATTCCACATAGCTACATAACCGACAGTACGTCGTGGTATCAATCTCAGCCACCAGGCACGCTCATTGTTTGTATTGCATTTCAGTTCCATTTGCATTTCTTGAAAATCACCCCCAAGCCAAAAAATACATAGCAAGTTAGTGGAATCATGTTACACATCAATAATTTTAGAAGAGCTCTCAGGTATTGTATGATGATTTTTTTTAGAAGTGTATAACTGTTGACTAGCATTTACTGTTACACAACATTATTTTTGGTAAACTCTACATAAGTATTCTAATTGTCTCTGGTATAATGTCTTGTTTAACAAACATGGTCACACGGTTTATCTATACGTTTAACCCTCTGTTGTTTATGATTTAAAAAAATGATAAACAGCTAAACTCACTGGTCAATAGCCAACATAGTGGCCAAAATGTTTCCCTGATAGGTAACTCATGTTTGGTTAGTCAATTCTTAATGCAAAGCCAGTCAAAACCTAAAAATACTATTAACACCATATCATTAAACAAATCAAACCATCTTAAGGTATTTATTAAATTTAATTGCATTTTAGGAACCTTGCAAGCATCTTGCAACCTTCAAGAGGAATGTATAGACAGGAATTGTGAAAAGGAAACCGATAAATCAATCAACGTAGTGTTATGAACCTCAACGTAAGAAGTTATGAAAGTCTATGTGAGGGTGTGGTTTTTACAGCTGGATGCCTTTTCTGGCACCCACCTCAGAGACGAGTTTATGGGAGATGAAACTCCGCTATCATGTCGAATGTGGAACTCCTAGTCTAGGATTTCATAAGCAAAGGAACACACAAAAATTAGTATTATTACCAGCATAAAAGTGTGTGTGTGAAAGAAATAAAGTAAGTGAGATGAACTGCTTTAATCTCAATTTGTTTCTAATCATTTTTCAGAGAAAAATGACCAAACGGTAAAGTATCAATTCCGTTTTCAGTTATGTGTCTTTTATCTTCGTTTGATGAAATTGCCAACTTATTTTGCCGAACAGTAAATACAGAATGAGATTTTGAAATTATACAAACTTGAACTTTGTTGACTTTTTCTCTGTTATAAAGACACTTTCGATACTCATCAATATTCTTACTTTTACTCACACTCTTCTTAATGCCTTTAGCCTTACACAAGCTATTCATTTCATCACACAATTTTATTGCATACATTTTGGGTCGTAACCCCACAAATTCTTCAACAATCCTTCCAGCATTTTCATCTTTCATTAAACCAATTTCACCTTTATTTTGTCTCACAATGCCAAAAGGATTGTTTGTTTCATAGTTTCCAGTATCAAACAAATTTGAATGTTGTTTCATGAACTCATAAATATCATAATAGAATATATACATAAAACTATCGGTGTCTGTGTATAACAACCTCACATTTGATTCAGGATTTGCTAAAATAACATTGTAATGAAAGTCATTCATTTTACATTTAGACAAATCTAATATAGATGCACCAACATATACTGGTTGATTGTGAAAAATCTTTAGTCTACTCATCTCGATGACCATACATTGTTCATCGAATATAATTCTATGTTTAAAATTAGCCTTAGCTATTAAAGACCTACCACCACGAGCTCCATGCCATTTGGTGACCCATTTGATGTCCCTTAACTTCCTCACATTCATCAGTGAACGACCAAAAATTGCATTATTCATCAATTTATAAAAATTCTTTTCAAAATCATTTTTGGCTTGTTTTCGTTTCTCTGTGTTCACATCAATATATGGTTTTAGCCATTGGCTCTGATTGAATTCAATTATTCTGTGAATACGATCTAATTTCATTCCTAGTTGAATACATTGCTTTAACAATCTATAATGCAAAACATAACGTTCTTTATTATCTAGGGTAGCCATTAGCTTTGTCAACTTTTCTGGACATAGAGGGTAATCTGAATGTTTGTCATGTAACTCTTGAGGATAAGTAAAATCTACTTCCAAAATATATCCAATTTCTGAAGTATCATCAATAGTTAAAACATCAAAGCCTTCAACATTTGCAATCCATTTAAAGCCACCCGTTGGAAGATATTCCATCATCGCATATCCATACAAATTATTAACGTCAAAGTACATTATGTAGGACTCTTGCTTTTTCTCATCATAAGTTTTCATATACTTATTATTAGCAATCGCATGTCGTGTTATACACTGAACATTTCCTCCTCGAATAGATCGTTCAAAAAAGTGTAACATATCAATATCTTGAAGCAATTCAAGTTGAACGTTGGTTATCTTTTTCATAGCACACCAAGACATAGATGGAGCAGTGTAAAAATGAGCTGCATCAATGCCATAAGTTTCCATGCCATTCGATCTAAAATTTTCAAAGACATCCGCCAAAAGAAGTGTGTCAACTTTTAAATACAAATCTGCGTATTCTCCTAATGTTTGACAGGAAAACGTTTCCCACACCGATTGAGCAAACTCATACTCTTCATTCGATATTGTTTGATCATTAAGGCTGCTATAAAACTTGGATATTTCAGGTAATTTAGTTTCGTTAAGAACATCCATACTCGTGACGTATTCATAGGGAAACACACCTTTTCTCGCAGTAAGTCGAAACTGTGCATCATCATTAAAATAACGTTGTGTTATTTGCTTTGAATCTTCGCTTAACGAAGATGAACATTGATCTAGTGAACAGGACAAGAAATTATATGTATCGAAAAATCTTAACTGAATGAATCCATTCTTAGCCCGTACATACTTTGTAAACCCTTTGTAACGTTCCATATTCATCGCTAACAATTTTATATGACCAGGATTATGTAACACCTCTCCATCACGTTTCTCGCAAATTTCTTTAATTATAAAATGTCCATCATAGGCGGTTGGATTATGAAATGCTATAGGCAAAACCTTTGTTACTTTGTAATTTAAATTACAACTATTGTGTGCGCTTCCTCTATATTTTCCAGTTAAGTGACAATGATCGCGTACTTTGAGTTCATTAACTGCAATCGGTTTCTCGCAAATGTGACACATTTTACTTGACAAAAATAATCTTTCTTCATTTTCGGTCATCTTTAACATTGGCTTAACCGATAAGTAATATGTTTGAAGTTTATCCACAATACTATAAAGTTCCTTTACAAACAATTCAATGCAATTATTTCCCCTAAAGAGCTTGAAACTGCACAATTCACTATCGAAATTACAATGAAGGTATAAAGAAATGCTGTAAGGAATATGTTTATGTGTTAAAGTAGAGTTATGAATGTCACTATTTGGAAAACAGGAGGAAATTGGAGACAAACGCATTCAGTGTCTGCATATATTATAAATGGAACTGTATCTTTAACTCGGAATTCTGTAAAATTAACAAATCTTTGTTCATCAGTCGGCATTATGCTTTTTGCAACAGGAAACTGTTTACAGTCTGCAAAGTGAACATTTAACTCATCCTCAAGAAGATAATATGACAAACAACGTCTACATATATAAATCCTTCTCTGAGTGCTAGTGATGCTTGAACGCACAAGGCGAGCAAGATTTCTAATTAAACAAAAGTGATAACTTTCACTGTTTCCAATCTGCAACATCAATAAGTCTACACTCCTTTCATATACGGGGTAGTTTTCACCCCCCCTGCTATTTTTCATCAAAAACAAAAGATCTTAGGTTCAATTATCATTTTTACCCGTTTAAGACCTTTTTCCCCACTGTAAAATCACTATTTACTGTTTTAGGGGTGACATCATCTATCCGGGTAAAAGCCTATGTCACAACGAATTTTTTAAGCTATTACACATAATTTTACGGTTCTTAGTTTCCAAGGTATCGATTTTTCAATTTTGGGGTAGTTTTCACCCCCCTGCTATTTTTCATCAAAAACAAAAGATCTTAGGTTCAATTATCATTTTTACCCGTTTAAGACCTTTTTCCCCACTGTAAAATCACTATTTACTGTTTTAGGGGTGACATCATCTATCCGGGTAAAAGCCTATGTCACAACGAATTTTTTAAGCTATTACACATAATTTTACGGTTCTTAGTTTCCAAGGTATCGATTTTTCAATTTTGGGGTAGTTTTCACCCCCCTGCTATTTTTCATCAAAAACAAAAGATCTTAGGTTCAATTATCATTTTTACCCGTTTAAGACCTTTTTCCCCACTGTAAAATCACTATTTACTGTTTTAGGGGTGACATCATCTATCCGGGTAAAAGCCTATGTCACAACGAATTTTTTAAGCTATTACACATAATTTTACGGTTCTTAGTTTCCAAGGTATCGATTTTTCAATTTTGGGGTAGTTTTCACCCCCCTGCTATTTTTCATCAAAAACAAAAGATCTTAGGTTCAATTATCATTTTTACCCGTTTAAGACCTTTTTCCCCACTGTAAAATCACTATTTACTGTTTTAGGGGTGACATCATCTATCCGGGTAAAAGCCTATGTCACAACGAATTTTTTAAGCTATTACACATAATTTTACGGTTCTTAGTTTCCAAGGTATCGATTTTTCAATTTTGGGGTAGTTTTCACCCCCCTGCTATTTTTCATCAAAAACAAAAGATCTTAGGTTCAATTATCATTTTTACCCGTTTAAAACCTTTTTCCCCACTGTAAAATCACTATTTACTGTTTTAGGGGTGACATCATCTATCCGGGTAAAAGCCTATGTCACAACGAATTTTTTAAGCTATTACACATAATTTTACGGTTCTTAGTTTCCAAGGTATCGATTTTTCAATTTTGGGGTAGTTTTCACCCCCCTGCTATTTTTCATCAAAAACAAAAGATCTTAGGTTCAATTATCATTTTTACCCGTTTAAAACCTTTTTCCCCACTGTAAAATCACTATTTACTGTTTTAGGGGTGACATCATCTATCCGGGTAAAAGCCTATGTCACAACGAATTTTTTAAGCTATTACACATAATTTTACGGTTCTTAGTTTCCAAGGTATCGATTTTTCATTTTGGGGGTAGTTTTCACCCCCCCTGCTATTTTTCATCAAAAACAAAAGATCTTAGGTTCATTTATCATTTTTAGGTGTTTAACACGTTTTTTCCCCATAACATGACTATTTACTGTTTTAGGGGTGAAATGACCAATCCAGGTAAAAGCCTATGTCATCACCTATTTTTAAAGCTATAACGCCTAATTTTAGGGTTCATAGTTTCCAAGATATTGAGTTTTCAATTTTGGGGGGGTAGTTTCACCCCATAAAGGGGGACGTCGCCCCAAGTGCTAGGACCCCTCATACAAGTCCCTAGCATGATTGGTTCACGAGATA
Source organism: Meconema thalassinum (assembly GCA_946902985.2). Classification (NCBI taxonomy): domain Eukaryota; kingdom Metazoa; phylum Arthropoda; class Insecta; order Orthoptera; family Tettigoniidae; genus Meconema; species Meconema thalassinum. The sequence continues at coordinate 126,498,956 of OX336398.1, forward strand.
TTAACAAAAGTGTAGTTAGGCCCTTTTGACAAGAAAATAAATGAATGATACTTTCAAAAACGAGGTGTCACCCCAAGTGCTAGGATACTGCCTATGGGAAAATCCCATCCTGGGTTCAGAAAATATTAACAAATGTGTAGTTAGACCCTTTTGACAAAAGCCACCGGTGTGCATACATACAAAAATTGCTCTTTCACCCCAGGTAAGGGTAGTTTTTATTTTGGGGGTTGACATACCTCATTCATACAAAAGGAGAATTCACTACGAGTCCTATGACACCCCATATGTTTACATCGCATTATTGGTTAGCGAGATACTAAAAATCGAATGACCTATTAGTTTTTTGTTTTTTTAATAAATTTTTTAAAAAGCCTCATCTATAAAGAATCTTTTAAAAATTCCGCTCTCTTACAAAAGCCCTCAAGTGCGCATGCATACAAAAATAACCACTACTTAACCTCCGGGTAAGGGTAGATTTATTTTGGGGTGGATATACTCCCGTCCATAGCAAGGGGTGGTTCACCACAAGTCCTACGACACCCTATATGCATCGTTCTAGCCTTACAAGCTCATTAAATTCGCCAAATTGTCAAAAAAGCACGTTTACCTCAAATTGCGTTTCCAAATTCCACCCATTTTAAAAAATTACCTCACCATCAAATAGAGCGGGAAAAATAGCATTTAAACGAACCCTCACTCAACCCTAGTCCTCGCCCGCCACCAAACATTTCCCAACATAGCCATACGTATTCAAGCACACACGCGACTTGCAAGAGAACATACACTACCCCACTACCCGCGAATAACCTTTTGTTTTGGTGCTCACACTCGCATGGGTGTCAGATGACAGTTAGCATCCTAATAAACATCCTCCATGACGTCAACACCCATTAACTTTTTATCACCATCGCACAAACAAGCCAAAGGGTCAACCTCTTCCCACGCTAACACGTGCACTGCACATGCTCGCTCCTGGACCACGTGCTCGCTCTAAGGACCCATGACGTCATCCCATGACGTCATCAGGATTACGCAATTTCTGGTCATGATGATGCAATATCCAAAGTCTAGCGAATTATACTACTTCGGCATTTTGATTTCCTGTAAAGAGACACATCCATTAAATATCTAACTTTAACTCAGATAATTAACTTAGCATGCATTGTAATAGTCCTTAACATCCACAATATTAGGCTAACGTAAGTTCGTACATAACCTGCACCACACTTGCGTTTGATTAACCTGTGTCATTAATGAGAAATAAAGTGTTAACACTTACCCTGTAGGCTACGTGATTATTGCAGCTACATGATGCACCACAACACAAGTTGGATGTAAAGTTGGACATTACACTTTATAAAACACTAACTATTCTCACACTGCTATTCGCAAACAAGTCTTCTCAACCGGAGTCACTACTTCGCCTACGTCACAGACAAGATGGCTGCTCGCACTGGGGCCAGTATCTTTCGTGGGCCACGCGTGCGCCAAATATATATTACGGAAAATGTCACTGTCCCATACACCTCTACTAAACAAATTACGCTTATTAGATGAATATTACCAACGACCGACAGTAGTGGCTACGCTGGCTAAAGCGCAGCATTAGGTCATGGGGCGAAGCTCTCTGCTGACTCGGTAGACGCGTGGGTTCGAGCCCCACCGTCGGCCGTCCTTGAAATGGTTTTTCGTGGGTTCCCCATTTTCAACACCAGGCAAATGCTGGGACGGTACCTTCTGACAGGCCACGGCCGCTTCCTTCCACATCCTTGCCCAGTCTCATTCACCATCATTCATTTCGTCTCTCATTAACTCCTCTCCTGAGGTTGGCGTCAGGAAGGGCATCTGGCCGTAAAAATCATCGCCACAAAGACTTCCATCGCATCTCATCCCCGACCCCGTTGGAAAACGGGAATAATTAGGGGTAGTCATACAGATGAATATTACCGACGCCATCTCTTATCTCAAGATCGTATCCCCGCGCTTTTAACTATGTATCGCCGTCTCTGCTCGTATCGACACATGATCGTACAAACACGGCTCAACCCAGTGTATACTATCGCATATCAGGTTCACAGCCATCACCCACACATCCTCCAGACTATTCTCCCCCAACTCATGAAAACGTTTAAATCGAACCTCCATGTCATTTCCCGTACATTTCATGATATTATTAGTCACTACCCTCAACATACCCTGTTTTATACAGATGGTTCAAAACTTGCCCACCCAACTCGAGTGGGTGCAGCTTTTTTTCGCCCCGTCATTACATGCTGAGCGCAAATATGTCTTACCTTTTCACACTACAATCTTTACGGCTGAAACCTTTGCCCTTCGTCAAGCTTGTATCTATATCAAACAACAGGGTCTGTCTCATGCACTCATCTGTACTGATTCACAAAGTGTCCTCCTCGCCCTACAAAACATTATTGTTTCCGATAATTGGTTTTTACTCAATTTAGCCCAACAATTATATGAAATTGAAATTGCAGGCACTAGCGTCATCTTGACTTGGGTACCAGGACATTCCCATATCTATGGCAATGTAAAGGTTGATATTTTAGGAAAAGAAGCTGCAATGGGTCAGGGGACAAGTATTGATATGGCTCTCCCATATCCTGAACTTCTGTCACATGTATATGAACTCATCATCCAAGAATGGCGCCAGCAGTGGAGGGAATATGTACGTCAACACTCAACACCATATACATATATTCAATCCTCGATACCGGTCCGGCCGTAGTTTATGCAAGGATCCTATACTCGACGTCACATCACTACTATAATAAGAATGCGATTCCATCATGCCGTCACCCCTGCTTATCTCCATAGCATTAATGTCCGTGCTTCTCCTGCTTGTGATGCCTGCGGTCACTACCAAGGAGATCTCCCTCATATCCTTTTTCAATGTTCACAGTATGATACACAACGCTTTAAAATGTACGCTTCTCTTTTCTCCCATTGTTTTCAATTACCGCTCAATTTGACGACTCTGTTGCATACTCCGGCGGTCCCGCTGGTTGATATCCTCACAAAGTTTTTATGTGACATTGTAACGTGTTTTTCGAGGGGTTTTATGCAACTGGCATAAGTCAGTAGGAAGCCATTCTATATTTATTCACGCGGCAAATTGTTCAGCCAAGAGAATTTTTCATGGTAATTTATTATTATTATTAATTTATTATAATTATTATTAAGGTATTTTCGGAGCATTTTATAAAAATTATTAGCATTCAGATAGGTTTTCTATGTCTTAGAAAACGCTATCAAGCAAATTATTACGAACGACGATATCATAGAAAATTATCTGATTACGGAATTTTACGGAGTTTTCGTCAGTTAGGGTATATCGAGAGACGTGACTCACTGGGATTTCAAGTGCAGGCTTAATCTTGTCGAGAAGCATGACGCAATCTTGGGTCGCAAGGTCTAGAAAAGGCGAATTGTTGGAACGGAAAACGACTTCTCCCTCTCGCGCGCCGAGTGTAAAGAAACCAGAGGAGGGGAACTAGCGGTGGGTCAACCAATCAGTGAGGACCACGCAAGCTGAAGCCGGCTGAAGAGTGGGGGAGCCAACGTGTGCATATATCGTTCGACGCGCCGTGAAACAAGGACTATCTGTGTAGAACTTGCGGAGTACGGTTGCAAGTGCGTGTCGCTCCGATGTTCGGTGGAGTTAAGGACTATCTGTGTAGAACTTGCGGAGTACGGTTGCAAGTGCGTGTCGCTCCGATGTTCGGTGGAGTTAAGGACTATCTGTGTAGAACTTGCGGAGTACGGTTGCAAGTGCGTGTCGCTCCGATGTTCAGTGGAGTTGAAGACTAACTTTTGCAAAACTTAACCAGTGCGGTTGTACGAGTGTTTGGGTCCGAGGTACGGACCATAGAATTATCTAATCTACCAGAATATCATCAAATTCCGACGGAGATGACGACGTCCAGGAGACTGTGGGAAGCTCACAGCATCAGCAAGTACGAGGGAAATGCCTTGGCAATTTCCAATGGTAAGCGCAAATGACGCAGAAATACGCAATTTCTCATTTTTCTTTGTTTTACATTTCATATTTCAGTAACTTCATAGCTTGGAAATAAGAGTAAAATCAATTTATCAGACTCCGTTTTCACGTAATTTTCTATCGGTAATATTCAAATCACAACGCTCCAATTTAAATTTTGTACTTATTATTATTAATTTTGCTATACTTGTTTTATATAATAAATTCATTTCTTTTACAATGCAATCTTTGCTTTCAGTAGGTAGCATTAGATATAGACCAATTCCTTCTCCTGATACAATTGTATGTTGGGTTAATGATCAAATCATACCACGATCTGAGTGAATAGGGTCTTGAAGGTGTTCTGCCAGAGCTAGACGTTGTTAAATACAAATTTAGATTTCAACATTGCATTGAGGTCTTGGCGCCCATTAAAACAACATAGCTTAGGCAAAGGTAAACAGTTACATTTATCTCCCAACAGTGTGGGCTAGCCAAAATGCCACATTGTACGCTCAACGTTAGGGGCTAGCAAAACGTTACACTTGTCGCCGACAACTTGGGGCTGAAAACCTAATAACATTTGTGGAAGGAGAAGGGTATATATTTCTGTGCCTGTATTTTGGGGGTTATTTGTCTTTATCAGTGTATATCATTATGGGGGATGAGAAAGAAAGACAGATGAGGTTACGTAGTGGTCATCAACGGGAGAGTGATGATACGAGCAGTATGTCGAGTGATGGTAGTACCGGGGTAGCGGAGGTAAATCCCGATACTGAAACAGGGAGTGTAGGCGGCCAACCAGAATTAAAAACTTTACTTCTCGAGTTCATGTATCAGAACAAAGTTAGTAGTGATGCCTTAAATGCAAAATTAGAACAGAATAATGCAAAATTAGAACAAAACAGTAGGGAAAATAAAGAAAGTACAGAAGCTTTAAATAAAAAATTAGAACAGAATAATGCAAAATTAGAACAAAACAGTAGGGAAAATAAAGAAAGTACAGAAGCTTTAAATAAAAAATTAGAACAGAATAATGCAAAATTAGAACAGAATAATGCAAAATTAGAACAAAACAGTAGGGAAAATAAATAAAGTACAGAAGCTTTAAATAAAAAATTAGAACAGAATAATGCAAAATTAGATAAGAACAACAAGGAAATTAGTGTGAAAATGGAGCAGATTAGAGGAGAAATCAGAGGAGTAATGGAAGAGAAGGTTAAAGAGATCATTGCAGATGTAGACAAGAAATTAGGAAAAGTACAGGAGGAGTTAGAAATTAGAATCAGTACACAGGCTGAAAATTTAAAAGAACTAGTGCAACTGGAAACACAGCAGGTCAAAAAGCAATTGGGGGGAGAAATTGACAAAATTCAGGTAGCAACTAAAGAGGTTAAGGAACAGCTGGGGGGTAGAATTGAGAAAGTCCACTCACAAATAGTTGCAGAAGTAAATGATTTAAGAGAGAGTAATAGAGAGAGCATTAGCAAGATTGAGGAGAAACAAGCAAAGCTATATGATAAAGTAGAAGAATCAGAAGGAAACATTAAATTAACAGTAAACAGTATTGAGAGGAAGGCTGAGGAGAAAATCGCAGAATTAGAATTAAAATTAAAAGCTAGGATCAGGCAAGAAAATAGTCAGAATAGGCCAGTTTTTGTGAATAGCACACACAGGGAGGTAGAACTGGGTAAGTTCAGCAATCGACAGGGGTGCCCGATGGAGTTCATGAACACTATAGAAAATAAATTCGGGGAATGGTTGGAAAATGGTAGTATTGAGTGGTGCCAGGTAGTTGAAATTTTAGAACAAGTGTTTGTGGGGGAAACGAGGAATTGGTTTGCTGTCTACAGAGACAAGTTTACTGATATCAATGATTTTAAAATGAAATTCTGTGAAAAGTTCTGGAATGAGGTTATTCAGTCGCAGCATCGTGAGGGAGTAGTGTGTGGTAAATATAACCCTAAAGGAAGCTCCACCATGACCGAATACTTTTTAGGGCAGGTATTAGTGTGTAAATATCTGGATGGCTTGAAGGAGGAAAGTGATGTGGTGAGGTTGCAACTTAGGCACTTTCCCTATAGGATCAAGGAGGCTGCTTGTATCCAGAATGTAAAGACAATATCACAAGTAGAAAATTTGTTAAGCACATTTGATGCACTAGGGAGAGGGGGTTATGAGGACAATTTCAATCGGAACCAGGGTAATAATAATAATAGACCTAATGAAGCCAGGCATCAGGAAGTTCAAGGGAACGGTGGCGAAGGGGCCAACGCTCAAAATAGGAATAATAATAATCAGCTAAATCAGAACAGAGGAAATGGCTATGGTAATCAGTATCAAGGGAGGAACAATGATTTCAGGGGAATTCAAGGGAGGAACAATGATTACAGGGGAAATCAAGGGAGAAACAATGATTTCAGGGGAAATCGAGGGAGAAATTATAATGACAATAATTACAACCAGAATAGGGGTCAAGGAAGAGGCCAGCCTAGTGGTAGTAATATACAGCCAAACAATGACAACACAGCCCAGAACAACCAGACCAGTTTAGTAGTTAGTAGTACTACGGCCAGCTGTAGCGGTTCTTTAAACGCGAACCAGGCTGCGAAGTAAGGTCAGAATCTCAGTCTGTAGCATGCCCTGTCCATACAATTATACAGGAACCCTATGACCTAAATGTAAGAAATGAATTATTACATGAACTAAATGATGAAGGTATTATTCAGGAAGTGGTTAGTAAGAGCCCCATAGTTAAATTTAACGTGTCCGAGGCGTACACAGATGTTTTAATTGATAGTGGTTGTATGAAGAGTTGCATAAGTAGTGCATTTTATGATAAAATGAAAGGAACTGGAGTAAATTTTGAGGAGATGCCAATTAAAAGCACTTTTGTTATCACAGCTGTTGGGAAGCGGTCTAAAGTAATTTCTAAGCAAGTTTTAGTAGACATTAAAATTAATAATCATGTAGAGAAGCAGATTTGCCTTGTAATTCCAAATTTAGTATTCAGTGTTATCTTGGGTTCAGAGTGGCTAAGTAGAGTGTCTGGTAACTTATGTTATGATGTAGGGAGTTTGAAATTTAAATGGGGAGATTCTGAAGTAGAAGTAGCGTTCAATGACCATATTCAGAGGAGTAGTATTGTAGGTGTGATTTGTACTTTAAATGAGATATCGCCAGCCGTAGAGCGGGGTTCTCCATGTTTTGTGGGCAGTGTGATTACGAACGGAAGTCTAGAGGACTCGTTACGTGAGGCTGCATTTCAGGGTAATATAGAGGTGGAACAATGTGTTCGGCTCTATGATGTGTTATTGTGTAATAGGAGAGTTTTTGAGGATCGCATTGGTATGGCCAATTGCTATACACATTCATTGAACGTTATTGATAGGTCAGTATTCACAGGACATAGATATCCTGTACCTTTCGCTTATCAGAGTGCAGTTGAGGCACAAATTAACCAGATGCTTGAAGATGGGATTATTGAGCACTCGAACAGTCCATATGTTAATTCTTTGATAACGGTACCCAAGACCGACGGCACTGTTCGTATTTGTTTAGACGCTCGTTTGGTTAACAGTAGAATTAGTTCAGATCAGCTGAAATCTATGTCAATAGAAGAATTAATGCAAACATTTGAGGGGAAGAAGTATTTCACTTGTGTAGATTTGAGTTCCAGTTTTTGGCAAGTGCCACTTATGTACGAAGATAGACCATTTACAGCTTTTAGTCATAAATATAACCTTTATCAATTTTGTAGAACACCCTATGGGTTAAAGAGTAGTTCAGCAGCTTTAATTAGGGCTTTAAACATCGCATTAGGGGATGACACAGGAGAGTTTGTAACCATTTACATTGATGATATGGTAATTAGTTCACGCAGTTTTGAGGAGCATCTATGTCATTTAAATATAGTTTTTCAGAAGTTAGATCAGGCAGGGTTCACTTTGAAGCTGTCTAAGTCGTCATTCTGTCAGTCAGAAGTGACATTTTTAGTTCATAGAGTGTCGAGTAGAGGTGTAACACCAGAGGAAAGTAGGGTTAGCATGTGTGGACAGTAGCAACAGGGCATCGTTACAGACACTGAGAAATATGCTAGGTAGAGCAACGTGATGACGTTCATTTAAGGGAGCCACTTGCAAGGTTGGAAGCAGGTGACGCAGAAACATTTATAGTTTCCAAACGTATTGGGAAAACAGCATATGTGCTGGAGAATAGTGAGGGAAACAGATTATACGGAACGTATAATATACATAGTCTACGAAAATATGTGTCATAAAGTGAGTGTGTTTAGCTGGCGAGCCAGCCTATCAAATGAGTAAGTGTGGTGTCTGGTGCGTGGAAGATCTGGTCTTCAAGGCAGGCGTATCAGAAGTCGCACAGGGGGGTAGTATGTAAGTAAATGAGAGTTTTTAAGGTACAGGGAAATATGACGGGATTGTCGGATGCTGTTGAGCACTAAATTGTCTCGATGCACCAAGGCCATTTTGGCAGCGCTGATGGGTTCCCATTTATCTCCAAGAGATGGGGGAGCGCTTGTATAGGGCTCGTTAGCTTAAGGCGTCCACGAGATAAAAGATGGGCCATCAGAATGCGAGACAGTCCTTCATGAAACTCATACATATCAGCACACGTGATTTCTGTTTACGGCCTCGCCATGTAAGATTTGTAAGTGTGTAATTTAAGGCAATTTGTATAATGGTATTATTTGTGTGAGGAGAACGGGTCTGTGTTGAGAACTAGTATTAAGTAGAATATGGTCTACGGGATCTTAACAAGACAGGGCGATTACGGCACAGAAATATTTGGTGTTATATGTAATGCGCACTTACTGTTTTTTTTTCAGAAGTCAATATTAATTTAATCTACTTTAAAGAGAGATTAAGTATTATGGTCACGAGGCGCTGCCACAATAGTGTGATCGTGTGTTCAGTGCTAAGTGAAATTAAATTTCACCATAAGGAAGGGACCTCCAGTGAAATTAGGAAGTTCTATGGTGATATAAATATATCAGAACACCTTCAATGCGTGTGATATGACATCATAAATACATAGTGCTCACACATTAATTATGTCTATTTCTCCAACATAGAGGAATTTGAGAGGCGGAAATATCCGTGGAACACTATTTTATATGAGAAACATTGGACTGGTTGCAAAGTGCAATCCATAGTGACAACAAACTTTGACGCAAAGTGCGTGAAGAAAAATTATGAGTGTATATATCTGTAATTTAGGGTGATTTCATTTATGTAATATGTATTTTGGATGGGGATTATTAACGTGTCTGGGATAATCGGATAATGGACCGTCGTCACGGTAAATCATCCGATGATCCGAGGCGAATATGTAACGTGTTTTTCGAGGGGTTTTATGCAACTGGCATAAGTCAGTAGGAAGCCATTCTATATTTATTTACGCGGCAAATTGTTCAGCCAAGAGAATTTTTCATGGTAATTTATTATTATTATTAATTTATTATAATTATTATTAAGGTATTTTCGGAGCATTTTATAAAAATTATTAGCATTCAGATAGGTTTTCTATGTCTTAGAAAACGCTATCAAGCAAATTATTACGAACGACGATATCATAGAAAATTATCTGATTACGGAATTTTACGGAGTTTTCGTCAGTTAGGGTATATCGAGAGACGTGACTCACTGGGATTTCAAGTACACGCTTAATCTTGTCGAGAAGCATGACGCAATCTTGGGTCGCAAGGTCTAGAAAAGGCGAATTGTTGGAACGGAAAACGACTTCTCCCTCTCGCGCGCCGAGTGTAAAGAAACCAGAGGAGGGGAACTAGCGGTGGGTCAACCAATCAGTGAGGACCACGCAAGCTGAAGCCGGCTGAAGAGTGGGGGAGCCAACGTGTGCATATATCGTTCGACGCGCCGTGAAACAAGGACTATCTGTGTAGAACTTGCGGAGTACGGTTGCAAGTGCGTGTCGCTCCGATGTTCGGTGGAGTTAAGGACTATCTGTGTAGAACTTGCGGAGTACGGTTGCAAGTGCGTGTCGCTCCGATGTTCGGTGGAGTTAAGGACTATCTGTGTAGAACTTGCGGAGTACGGTTGCAAGTGCGTGTCGCTCCGATGTTCAGTGGAGTTGAAGACTAACTTTTGCAAAACTTAACCAGTGCGGTTGTACGAGTGTTTGGGTCCGAGGTACGGACCATAGAATTATCTAATCTACCAGAATATCATCAAATTCCGACGGAGATGACGACGTCCAGGAGACTGTGGGAAGCTCACAGCATCAGCAAGTACGAGGGAAATGCCTTGGCAATTTCCAATGGTAAGCGCAAATGACGCAGAAATACGCAATCTCTCATTTTTCTTTGTTTTACATTTCATATTTCAGTAACTTCATAGCTTGGAAATAAGAGTAAAATCAATTTATCAGACTCCGTTTTCACGTAATTTTCTATCGGTAATATTCAAATCACAACGCTCCAATTTAAATTTTGTACTTATTATTATTATTAATTTTGCTATACTTGTTTTATATAATAAATTCATTTCTTTTACAATGCAATCTTTGCTTTCAGTAGGTAGCATTAGATATAGACCAATTCCTTCTCCTGATACAATTGTTTGTTGGGTTAATGATCAAATCATACCACGATCTGAGTGAATAGGGTCTTGAAGGTGTTCTGCCAGAGCTAGACGTTGTTAAATACAAATTTAGATTTCAACATTGCATTGAGGTCTTGGCGCCCATTAAAACAACATAGCTTAGGCAAAGGTAAACAGTTACATTTATCTCCCAACAGTGTGGGCTAGCCAAAATGCCACATTGTACGCTCAACGTTAGGGGCTAGCAAAACGTTACACTTGTCGCTCAACGTGAGGGCGAAAGAAACCATTACATTTGTCGCTACCAACATGGGGCACTAATTAATTACCATTACAACATTCGAGTTATTTTATAATTTTCACCTTTTTTGTGATCCGGCCTTGTTTGTGTAAATGTAATTGTCAGTCACCAAGATGGATCACTTCGGTGTGAAGTTTAGTACCTTTGTGTCCCCTGTGTTTCCCGGTATTTTTGTAGTTCGATACTGTCAGATAATGTTACCCCGTGTTTTCCTCACTCTCATAGATCCTTAATCTGTCCTCTGTGTTAGTATTTGGTTTTTGGTCTTTTACTGCCCATGTCCAGCACTTGACGTTACAGACAGTTAAGAACAGGGCTCCGAGTGAAAGCCGAAGTTAAACGATTGACTTCGCGTCACCACATGGTAGCATTACGATTAGTTGCGAAGTAAGATGCTTATTATCCTCTCTGTTTCAAAATAAATCATGTGATTGTGCCAGAGCTTATCTATATTTACGACACTTTACTAAATGGAAAATACTGTCTTGTAATATTCAACATTATCATATTCTCAGAATACATTACATTGAAGTACCCCCATTTTCTGCTCACTGCACGTCGGCCTGTTGGTCTAGGGGTATAATTCCTGCTTCGTGTGCGAGAGGTCACGGGTTCAAACTCCGGAAATGCCCAGCATTTTAAATTTTCTTTTATCTCTTGAAAAGATTCAAAAAGTGTATAAAAGAGCCTTAGGAACGTTCTTTTTTTTCGTGCGAGACTTGTACTTATACCGGTAATATAAATGCTTAGTTTGAGGTAAACGCTTCTTTTATTCTTTCGTCGGTTTACCCTCCAGGTTGGCTTTTCCCTCGGACTTAGGTTGGTTGGTTGCTTCCTCAGTTTAGGGGCTGTGATAACGCGGTCATGTAGGCCCGTGTACTTAGGGTGTGTGTAGAATCTGTCCGATAACCGGTGTTAATTGTGATGGCTGTATTAGTGTGTTATCTGTTTTTAATTCAAGTAAGGACTGCAGACATATTTTTTCAAGTAGTTCCTACTTTCGCCGCCAAACGCCACCATCAACAACTACTAGTTCAGAACTTGGTTACTAGACACCACTGCAGTCGGCTCCTGGCAACGAACGTTGGAACCTAAGGGCGTTAACCAAATGTTTAACCTATAATTTAGCTTCACACAGGTTTAATTACTGGAAGGTTCTTTAGCATGCCATAAATCTATGACATGGGCCCGCCGGCTTTCATTCCCCTCCGAAGAAAGGCATACTGAGAGATTTTTAACGCTGTAAAAAAATCCGACGGCTTCGGCCGGGTTTGAACTCGTGATCTTGGGCATAGAAGAACAGCATGTACCAACTACGCCACCATAACCGCCGCCAGGGCAGTGTCCTGGAGCTTGAAACACCTGGTTGGGGGATACCACTGGGGAGGTGGGACCACCCAGGGCCGTGGAGAGCGGCGACGGGCCCTGGGGCTGGAATCTCCCGCCCTCCCCCCCCCCCTCTATCACCAAACTATATAAAATTAATTTATAATCCTCGTAAATTTGCACAAACTGATTTTGCGCAATTCCTTTTTGCACAAAATGTTCATCACGAAATAAATTACAAGAACATAAAAAAAACAGCAAGCAATAATAATAATAATTGTAGCACGCTGAACTGATATGCCCAAGTTCGCGGGTTTTAGTCCGGCCGAAGTCGTCGGATTGTTTAATGGCGTTAAAATCCTTCAGTATGCCTTCATTCGGACTTCGGAGGGGAAATAAAGCCTGTGGTTTAGAAGGCCGTGGATATGAGTGGTGAGTGACACTTCTGTCCTCAGTGTGCGCACTTGAATGCAATAACACAGGAGGGAATGCAATAACACAGGAGACCGACAGTCCCGCGACAAAAATCACGTCAGCAGTTGCGACAGTCCGGACACATTTTTGTCTCATCAAAAGGCTGTAGTTGCACCATCGTACATTCATTTCCACTGCAATTGGTAGTGTGTAGCCAAAATTTGTAGGTTATTTCGTTATAAACACTCTATCAAGTTCCTACGATCGCCGCTGGGTGTCATTGACTGTGGCGTCTGGCAGCCAAAGTTGGAACTACTTGAATTTGAACTTTTTTGAGGAGCCTGTGATCGTTCAATTGATATGTCCTGATATGACCATTGGCTGCAATAAATCTCTTATATAAAAACAAGTGTCCTGACTGACTGACTCATCATCGGCCAGCCAAAACTATTAAAGCTAGAAACATGAAATTTTGGGAATATGTTCGTTGTAAGTCGAAAACGCCCACTAAGGAAGGGTTTTTGGATATTCAGTTTCTAAAGGGGTGTTAAGGGGGTACACCTGCATTTCATTGAATAACAATATGACACGACTATGACGCGAGCGAAGCCGCGGGTACCTGCTAGTACTGTATAATATAGGCCTACTGTATTAATAATATTTCAATTATATATTCCAGTAGATCCAGGCTATATTTAATATCATAAACAGAGCGTGAATTAATAACGATATAAATAAGTTAATGCTAGTATGTAAAATTTACAACAGTGAAACTGGAGGAATGCATGCAAAATTATTTGCAAATTCAATGTTTATACCTGACAAGCGCGTACCATGCATTATTTTCAATTAACAAAAATAAATATCACGAGTAAAACCATCGAAAACTGGGTAATAATTTTCATTAAATTCACTATATTGTTTAGTTTCGGCGTTTGACAGATCTAAATTTGTCCCGATGAGGTATCACTGTAAACATGCACAGTGTTCAGATTTAACGTGTTGCAGATCCTCTTTGATATCAATAATTGAAGCCATGAATTCCAAAACAGCACAAGTCCACATTTTGACGCTATATGAGTTATGGGTATCACTGGAATCGTCTCGTCGTAAGCTACCACTTGGTAATCAGAACAGCACAAAATATTTGCTTTTTGAACGTGTATTTCAAGTAATGATAATCAAAACATCACAAGAGCATGAACAAATGCTGTTCTGACTCTAAACTCAAATACTTTAAATGAGCGCGCCTGACTTCCAGAACAGCACAAGTCCTTATCTCCTCTCGCTCTCACTAGGCAGAGCTGCTTTCGCATCAGCTGTTACGTTGTGTTCCCGCGTGAACTGTGGAGTGTTAATACTGAAAATATTATTGGTTTTTGTGTAGTGTTTTGTGAAAAAGAGTTGGAAAATGGATGACGATGGTTCAGATGGTATACCAGTTCCTAAACGGAAATGTGATCCCCAAAACTGGAAGAAAAACATTCTAAAAAAGAAGAGATTGTCTGGACAGGAAACAGGAAAGGATTGCAAGTAAGTAAAGAGCATGGTTTCAAAACCACAGTAGCAACTGGCGTAATATATTAAAACATATACATTTCCTAATATTTGCTTTATTTGTTCTAGATGTAGAAGACAATGCATGTCGGACCTCTCACAGGCTGCCAAGGACAATATAATAACACAGTTTAATAACATGGAGTCTAAAAATGCACAAGACAGGTATCTGGTTGGACTAGTAAGTGTAACCCAGCCAGGAAGAAAACGGTATCGGCTTCATGAAGCTACAAAGCCTCATTCAGCTGTTTTTTACTACAGAGTGAGTGATTTCAATATATTTTAATATAACATATAGCCTACTCAAAGGTTAATAATCAGATATTACCTACAAATGATCATTATCTATATATTCCCCTTTCGGTATTTTAGCAATGTTTTCAAGTAGTAATAAATCTCTCTTCTCTTTAGGTGAAAATAGGCGATTTCCAGAAGATAATGTGCAAGCAAGCCTTCATTTCATTACACGGGATCACTGCATCACGTTTAAGACGGATCACATCCCTGGTGTGTGAAGGAGTACTTTCTCCTGTTGACGAACGTGGAGGACGTCGTGAAACTTGGTGCAAATCTGAAAGTTGCAAAGACCAAATAAGACACACATTATGTCGTATCCCTTCCGGGTGGCACATTACGGCAAGAGTGGCAAGAAAACTAGGTACTTGGCTTCAGACCTGAATGTTAAAACAATGTGGAAGATGTATCTACAGAAATATGAACCTGAGGCATATATGTGTTTTGATACAAAAGAATTCAAGCCTCTAATAAATTATGAATATTTTTTCCGCTACTATAAAGAGACTTTTAACTATCCTTTCGGACGTCCAAGGACAGACATCTGTGCACAGTGCGAACAGTTAAAACTCAAAATACAGTGTGAAAATATTGCTGCAGTGAGGGATGGTTTAAAGACACAGCTTGAATTACATAAACGTAAAGCTAAAAGTTTTTACACTGAAATGAAACAATGTGAATTCTTAGTCAAAGAGGGAGGAGAGGAATATGGCAAGTCAGAATGTGTGGTGTTTGATTACATGCAGAATATTCCCTTCCCATTCATGCCTATAACTGAGATGTTCTATGCAAGGAAGCTTTGGTTATATGTTATAGGATTCCATCGTATGTCGGACAATCAAGCTTTCATGTTTCCGTACACAGAACTTACAGGAAGAAAAACGCCAAATGAAACTGTTTCTTTTTTGGATCATTTCATCAAACATCACGTTGGCCCGAGTGTGAGGAACCTGTACATTATCACAGATGCATGTACAGCTCAAAACCGAAACAACACTGTTGTCAAATATCTACATCACTTAGTGCAAGGGGTGCAAGGGGTAGATTCTCTCTATCCAAACGTCATCCTCACCTGCACGTGGTACACCCTGCTCCATACTGACGAGGCTCTGACGACCGAATAACTCCCGGGATAAGGAGTTCCCCTCTCTCCTGCCAACGGCTTATGTAAGGCGGATGAGCAGATTGAGGTTAGGGCACTCTCTTGCCCTTGAGATGGGAAACTATCTCTTAAGGCGGATGAACCAATAATGGTCAACGGCATAGAAGACCTCAACGGTGGACCAAGCGCATGAGCAACTAGTATTGCCCGAACGGTTGGGAAGGCGGATGAAGGCTGCAACAGTCCAGGACCACCAGTCGTCATAGCTTCTATGCCACTGGATAAAGGCCCTGTATCTGTCAAGTACTGTGTGTTTGTTGATGTGCAACAACATGCCCACGTTAAAAGATGTCACGCACAGGCGTCTTCTAAACAACGAAGGAAGGATACAAAATCTATTCGCCAATTAATCACAAGTCCTGCGGCGATCGGGGAGTTGTGACGGGAGCAGGATTGTGTTGTCTGGGAGCTCCTAGTGATGAACCGGCACGTAGGCGACGAATGTGTGATCTTCGCTTTGCTTGAGGATGGGCTGTAGAGCAATTCGTATGCTGCATTCGTGACTAAGCAGGCCTGTTTAGGATCCACTCTGCTTACCCTGAATGGGGAGGGGGCTAAAAAAGGTGCCCTAAAAATAGTCAGCCTAATATCACCCGACTGGATAACCGCGTTCAGAGGGTACACCACAAGCGGTCGAACCACAATGAAAATTAATTTTGCTACATGGAATGTCCGTACTTTGATGGACAATGACACACATAATCGACCACAAAGGCGAACGGCAATTGTTGCCCGTGAGCTGAAAAGATTCAACATTCATATTGCCGCACTCAGCGAAACAAGGTTAGCCAATGAAGGACAACTGAAGGAACATGGAGGTGGCTACACTTTCTTCTGGAAAGGGAAAGACACTGAAGATCAACGTATTCATGGAGTTGGCTTTGCCATTAAGAACGAGCTTGTCAACCTTCTCGATGAACTTCCACATGGTATAAATGAAAGGCTTATGACACTACGACTAAAGTTAAAAAACAGCCGACGAGCGACTGTAATTAGTGCATATGCTCCAACTCTCACCTCTGATGATGAACAGAAGGAAGTATTTTACTCTCAACTTGATGTGATCTTGAAGGATATACCGCAATCTGATAAAATCATCCTCCTAGGAGACTTCAATGCTCGCGTTGGAAGAGACGCAGCATTATGGGCTGATGTTATTGGAAAAGATGGTGTTGGGAAATGCAATTCTAATGGGACACTCCTTCTATCCAAGTGTTCTGAACATAGCCTCGTAATCACAAACACACTATTCCGACAGAAGGACAAATTTAAGACTTCATGGCAGCATCCTAGATCAAAACACTGGCACCTACTTGATTACGTGATTGTGCGAGCAAGAGACAAGCGTGACGTACTACTCACAAGGGCTCTGACAAGTGCTGATGACTGCTGGACGGATCATCGATTAATAAGATCTGTAATGACTCTACAAATTCTCCAAAAGCACAGAAAACAGAGAAAGCACATCAGGCGCAGGGTGAACACCGAACGTTTACAAAACGTTACTGCTAAAAGGAAATTTCATGAACTTCTGAATGAAAAGTTACCAGATAATTACCCTGAAAAGGTTGAGGAACATTGGCAAACAGTCAAGTCTGCTATACTCTCAGCGTGTGAAGAATCGATTGGTTTCGTCAAGATGAGGCATGCTGACTGGTTTGATGAGAATGATGCAGAAATCCAGAATCTTATTGATAAGAAGAGGAAAGCATTCCATGCATGGCAAGCCAATCCAACTTCTGTCTCCAAACAGCAACTGTATAAAGATGCAAAGGCTGAAGTGCAAAGGAAAACTCGGGTCTTGAAAAATCAATGGTGGATCTCCAAATCCCGTGAAATGCAGCATCTAGCCGAAACGAATAATACTCATGCTTTCTTCAAAGCAACAAGAACTATATATGGGCCACATTATCATGGTTTGAATCCTCTGCAGTCTAAAGATAGCACGGAACTTCTTAGAGACACAAACTCCATTAATTCCCGTTGGAAAGAACATTTTGAAGAGCTACTCAACAGGGACACACAGGTTGATAATAACATTTTCACCCGACTTCATCAGAGACCTCCTAAATACCATCTTGATGATCCTCCGCCTCTATCAGAAATTGAATCTGCCATCAATCAGCTCAAAAACAATAAAGCATCAGGCATGGATGGGATTCCTGCTGAGCTCTTTAAAGTAGGGAATACTACTCTAGTTCATCACATACACCAACTCATACTTAAAATATGGACTACCATTACCATACCTAAAGACCTAAGGGATGCCTTGATAATAACCATCTTTAAGAAAGGTGATAGGGCACAATGTGGTAATTATCGAGGTATATCGTTGCTTTCTGTTGCTGGTAAAATCCTGGCCAACGTCTTATCCAACCGTTTGAAGCCGTTGGCCGAAGAAATACTGCCTGAAACTCAGTGTGGCTTTCGACCTAATCGAAGCACAACTGATATGATCTTCTGTGCTAGGCAGATGCAGGAGAAATCCCGAGAGCAAGGACGCCCTCTATATATGGCTTTCATAGATATTGTTAAAGCATTTGATTCGGTCAATCGAGAAATGCTATGGAGGATTCTTGCCACACTTGGCTGCCCCCCAAAATTCATTCAAATTCTTCGATTACTACATGATGATATGAATGGCACGGTCCTTAACAGCAATGGCCCTGGAGAGCCATTTAAGATTACAACGGGTGTCAAACAGGGATGTGTGATTGCCCCCACACTCTTCTCAATATATGTTAGTGTTGTACTAAATTTGGTCCAAGAAAAGATTCCAAAGGGTGTTGAAATTATATCCAGGACAGATGGAGGTTTATTCAATCTCAACAGATTACGTGCAAAAACTAAAGTGTCAGCTACATCCGTTCTTGATCTCCAGTATGCTGATGACAATGTCATCTTAGCAAATTCAGATGAAGATCTTCAAACCACCCTGAATGTGTTCAATGAGGCATACAGAAGCATTGGTCTGGATATAAACACCAATAAAACACAGGTTCTTCATCAGCCTACATCACATGACAGGGCTACTGCTCCTGCTATCATGATTGATGGACATAAACTAAAGAATATAGATCATTTTCCCTATTTGGGTAGTCACCTATCAACAAATGCAAACATTGACGCTGAGATTCAACACCGCCTCCAATGTGCCAGTGCAGCCTTTGGTCGTTTGCTCGTTCGCGTGTTTGACAACCACGACATTAGCATTCTAACAAAATTATACGTTTATCAAGCTGTTGTAGTTCCCACTCTGCTTTATGGCTGCGAAACCTGGGTTACTTACAGAAGGCACCTCGTATCTTTAGAAAAATACCATCAACGATGCCTTAGGAGAATTCTTGGTATTAAATGGCAAGACCGGCGCACTAACACAAGTGTTTTAGAGGAAGCTAGCACTATTAGTATAGAGGCTCTCATTATAAAACACCAACTTCGATGGACAGGACATGTAGTTCGCATGCCTGAGTCCCGCCTCCCAAAACAAATCTTATATTGCCAGCTGAAAGTCGGTCAGAGAAAGCAGGGTGGGCAACAAAAACGCTACAAAGATGTTCTGAAGACCAACTTGAAGAAATGTCAAATTGATACAGGTAACTGGGAAGCTGTCGCATCCGACAGATCAGAGTGGCGCCGCAACGTCCATCAAGGCCACTTGTACTTCGAACAAGAGAGAAGAAGGCTTCTGGCTGAAAAAAGAAATGCCAGGAAAGAGCGCATGATTCGCAGAATGATCAACCCCCAAGATCCATTGGCTGCTCAAGACCTTGTGTGCCAATATTGTGGAAGAGTCTGTGGTTCTCGGATCGGACTGTACAGTCACCAAAGAACTCACGCAATATGATTAGGCCTAATGTTGGATTACAGCGAAGATTTACATAAATGTAACTTGGAAGACAATCATACTCGTATCACGAGTGATAGCCTAAATAATAATAATAAAATAATACATCACTTAGTGAAATGTGGACGTTTTGAATACATAAGACACGTTTATCCGACAAAAGGCCACTCCTATCTGCCCTGCGACAGAGATTTTGCTCGCATAGAGTTGAAGAAGAGGAAGCAGGACACTGTGTACACTCCTCAACAATGGATCAACATAATGGAGAAGAGTGCAAGTAATATACACATTGTTCACGTCAATCAATCCATGATTAAGGATTACAAAACCTTCTTTGCAAAAGTGAAAGAACCTGTGCCTCTATCTAAACATGAAGGAAAGTGGAAAGTCACATCATACAAGATCATTCAGTATCGCATCAATGATGTGACTGCTAGCACATCAGCTAGTGGACTAGTGACACAGACATTTCAATTTAAAGAAAAGCGTGTTTTTGATTTGACAGCTTTAAAGAATGCCTACAACAGTGAAATTAGTTTGAAACCTGCGAAAGCAAGAGACATTTCGAAATATATACTATCCATTGATGTACAGCATCAGCCATACTTTGAGCGTCTACTTGCTTATGGAAACTCAGACAGTGACATTGCTGCCTCAGAAAGTGAAGCCTGGGATTCAGACTGAAAATTTTTAGGGTCATCTATTCACTGATATCTTTGTGAATACGATTTCACCAAAAATTTAAGTTTTGACATGTATTTGAGTGCAATTAAACAAACGTTAATAAAAGTAATATTAAAAAGAATTCCAATGATTTCCAAAACAGCACAAAAACACCATTTTCATATTTTTTTACTCTGAAACTGTTCATAGTTTTAATGTAATATTTTGCAAGACTCAAAAGCCTTGTAATATGTATGTATAGAAAAAAATCGAAGTAATAGCTTCAGTATGTTTAAAGATACACAAAAAAAATCGTTTATCTCAAAACTTTGCTAAGTGGACTTGTGCTGTTTTGGAATTCATGGCTTCAATTTTAGAACTTCAATGATACTCGTAAAAGCAATATGCTCGTTAGCCATACGAAAAAAAATCATTTATCGGACCGTAATTTCATCGCTTTTACAGTACCGTATTTAACTTGGGGGGAAAATTCACATTGGAAAAAGCTGTTGTCCATGAACTCGGAAGCAGGTGGGTTCGAACTCCACCGTCGGTGATTCTAAGCTTATTTTCCATGATTCATTGTTTTAACCCTAGACTATAGCTAAAGGCTGTAGTTGCACTATCGTACATTCATTTCCTCCTCAATTATATCCCCAATTAATTAAAAATATAATGATTAGCTTCAGATATAGATTGTCGGACAGAGTTCTACACGCACAGCAAGTAGAAAGGACTGATGACCACGACATCCTAAGACCCAAAACTTAATCAACAGGTAGTTCAGTTCACTGAACTGCAAGTTAAAAGAGGTGGAAAGGGTATACTGTACACTGTGCAGCACGACGGCCTCTGTGACATATCACGTAATCTCTTTACATAATGAAAACGTGATTTTTACACTATGTCAAGACGTATTTTAAAATACGATTTACATATAGGGTTTTTATGTTGAAATTCTCAAACTTGCTGCCCTTCAAGAGCCACACACTTGGGTCTAAGCCTAAACACTGTTTAGCTTGAACGGCGATCACACATCATTGTACATTAAACAAAGCAAAATATGTTTTCATAATCACCCACAGGTATACCAATACGTAAGTCAAGTTATTTATTATGTGCTATCAGTAGATTGCAGCTGATCAGTGATTGTTTTCACAACAGAAGAAAATGTGAATTTCAACTATATTTTGTAATTTGCAGTCAGTGGACTTCTTATAATTTAATATTGCTTTGCAGTAAGCAAACCTAGAGCCAGGTTCTCCTAAACATCCCAAATCCTATCTATGACTGGTGAACATCGGGGGCAGTTTTAAGCCAAGATTATGGGAGAGTGGACACACCGGGGATCTGGGGGTATGGAATATCATCAAGCTCAGAGTGGGGTCCTCCTCCGGAAAATGTTGCGAAAATCAGGTCCAAATCATTGACTTATAGGCCATTTGGATGATTATTTTTGTGATATTTTGGAGTAAAAATTTGGTGACCATTGACATTAGTGGCTATGATAAGACTCTCCGATATTGAAGTAAAATCTCTCGCACCTTCAAGTAATAGTCCGCGGTGTAGCTTACCAATGACCGTGATGGGGTCTACAGAGAGTCAGCAGATCAGAGGTTCAAATCCCGGTGCTGACAGTGGCCATCCTGAGTATTGTTTTTCACACTCCCTCCAGACAAATGCCGGTATAGTACCTTATTTCAAGTCCAGGGACACCTACCCTACTCTTAACCATAATAATTACAGTAATAGTCGCGGCGAGCAACGCATTCCCACTTTTCCCGGTCGGCAACTAAGAATACAGCATGCGATTGATCATGTCACAGAGGCAATAGCACAGCTGAGTGTATACCCTGCTTTTCGTTACTTATTGTTGTTTTATGGGGGCGGAACAGCTACGGTAGGTCATCTGTCCTTACCACTGACGTTCACGAGAGGAATTGGAAAACAAAGTTGAGTGGTTCATTGCCCTAGCTTAATTGTAATTTTTCTCCTGGTTAACACTAAGTCCAGAAAAAAACTAGAATGTTACCTTAGTTTCAGTCTTTGGATACATTTCCCAACTCTAGTACCAATAGTAATATAGGTTTTCAATAAATCCCTTAATCCTAAATAATTTGCGCACGAACCCAAGTTTCTGGGATTGTTGATCGTATTGAATGGACCAATTATAATTATAATTATACTGCACCTAAACATGCAGATTATTCAAATATTAGCATTGTTTTCTCAATTCAGTATACGAGAAGATGAACAAATTCGCATGCATTTCTTCTATTTACGTTTGACAACGGAATCATCCCACCCTTTCGCAAGATATTTAGCCAGCAATGATAATTTTTCACATAGTGCGAAAGTGATTTACTAGGGGACGATGACCTCGCTGTTTCGCCCCTTAAATCAACAACAACTATAAAGTGAATTACTACTGTATGTGGACGCTACATTAAAATTTATTTTACTAACCTGCCTGCACGGCATACGATACGTCTAGCTACACAATATATTCATTTCAGACACTAACACCTCTAAATATCTAAGCTCGATGTGACGCACCAAACCTGAAACTCTTGAGCTAGTGACCAAACACATCAGGGCAACCCAGGCTCTCGTGGCCTTGGCGAAATAAGTGAAGGAATGAGAAAGTGATTTGAAGGATTAGTGCATTAGCCGAACAAGCCAAATTTAGACTAATGGAAAGCTCTCTCTGTCTTCACGTATATTCTGAGAACAATACGTAGCGAAGCCCCATCGCCTAAGTTGACCACTTTGAGGTAGTTGTTCTTCCCACAAACGCTTTGTAAAGGAAAATATTGCCCACTTGACAGAATAAGTTTCTCAATCCTTGTAACCTTGTTCATTGCATTCCCTAAATGACTGCCAGTACCAAATTCAAGTCACATAAAGGCAATAATAAAGCAATGCCCGATCGGGTCCATCCTCTAGTACGCCGGGCCCCCCTGGGAGGGTCGGGCCCCGGGGCACCAGCCCTGCCTGACCCCCCCCCCCCCCCCTCTCGTCGGGCCTGGGACCACCCTCCTTGCATATCCCTCCCAATCTTCCCCTCACTTTACATCCCTCATGAGGCCCCTGTTCGCTTTGCAGGTGAGGCCGCCTGGGCGAGGTGCTGGTCCTACCTCCCCAGTTTAACCCCCGTCCAGGTGTTTCAAGCTCCAGGACACTGCCCTGGCGGCGGTAATGGTGGGATCCCCCGCAGAGTCCGAGGGAAAAGCCAACCTGGAGGGTAAAGCGACTAAAAAAATAGCGTTTGACCTCAAACTATGTATTTATATTACTGGCACACAGTAAGTACAAGTCTCGCTCGACAAAAAAAAAAACGTTCCTAAGTTTCTTTTATACACTTTTTGAATATTTTCAAGAGATAAAATGAAAGTATGAATGATGGGCATTTCCGGGGTTTGAACCCGTGACCTCTCGTACCCGAAGCAGTAATCACGCCCCTTAGACCAACAGGGCAACGTGCAATCTGTAGAAAATGGAGGTACTTCAATGTAATGTATTCTGAGAATATGATATGTTGAATATTATACTACAGTATTTTACATTTAGTTAAGTGTCGTAAATATAGATAAGCTCTGGCACAATCACAATATGATTTATTTTGAAACAGAGAGGATAATAAGCTTCTCACTTCGTAACCAATCGTAAAGCTACCATGTGGTGACGCGAAGTCAATCGTTTAACTTCGGCTTTCACTCGGAGCCCTGTTCCTAACTGTCTGTAACGTCAAGTATGCCCAGCCCCCCAACACACGTGCAGTACCACGCAGGGGGAGCCACTCCGGGCTCCGCGCTTCGGCTTGCCAGAGCATAGGCTGCTGCGTGACGTCATCGGTTGGGTACTGTCGTGGCGACCATGTATAACAAACAGTTCTCAGCTGTCTCTAGCAACAAAAAGGGACGCTTTTGAAGAGAAATATGCATGTGGTAGTCCTCGCATGCCCTTCTGCAGTCAACTAATACCCTATAAAGGGCGTATCACTACAGTCTGTACCATTAAACTTGCTACCCTCCTGTCAGGAGACTGATAAAATAACCCGGTCAATGCATGTGAGATTTTCGAAGTGAAATGCCATGTCCTGTGGTTCGGATTCCACGTAAAAAAGCAGGTCCTGTTGCTCATAATCCCAAGATTCACGTTTACGTGAAACTAATAAATAGAACTCCAAAATGGTAATGTTGAAAATTAATCAGTGAGGTAAACAACATTGAACCAAAAGCTAAACGGTTATCGGAGTCCCAAGTCAGACAACTGTGTGACCACCACGTAGTGTAGCGGTTAGTATTCGTGGCTGTCCGGGTACACTCAGCCTCGTGAGGCAAATCTGAGAAGATGTGGGTTCGATTCCCACCTCAGCCGGCCTGGAAGTGGTTTTTCCATGGGTTGCCACTGCCGGGTTGGTTCCTAACTTAGGCCACGGCTGCCTTCTTCTCAATCCTCATCTGATTTACAACTACACAAAGACACCACAATAACACAGGTTACCAGACAAATTTAACACACACCCAAGTGCACGGGGCTAAATGGTCACGATGTCCAAACTCCTCAAATGAATATTTTGGGCTGCACCCAACTGATTTACTACTTCTTGAAAAGTACTGTAGTTTTAAATAAGGAATATAATAAAATGCTAAATAATCAATAAGCTAATTGCATTGGACAGTTAAATTCTTTGGCATTGTATCGTGCAAATAACTTGAAACGTGAGAGTATTCTGGACTCTCATAGTATGCATAGATCATACAAATGCACATCTTTTAAATAGGTTACATATCGTAGTTCTCAGTTCTTAACATTTTCTAGGATCAAGCACACCCTAGCAGGAAGTTGTGGTACAGTTACAAAAGGACTCTCACGCTTACGAAACTATAGGGTCTTTCTTATCGGTGTAGTAATATATAGGCTGGCTGCGTGGTCAGCGGTAACGTTCTCGCCTGCTATGCCCAAGGTTGCTGGATCGAATCGTGGTGCAGTTGGCTGGCATTTGAGGGTAAGCAAATGCGAGGGAGCCGTGTTAACAGATTTACTGGCACGATAATGATCCCCTTAGAGGCAAAATTACGGCACCCCGGCGTCTCTAAAAGCAGCAGTTAAAAGGGATTTCAACCTATAACATTAATTATATTATCTACCAATATAGCAGCTGCATTAATGTAATCTCTCGGCTGTTAGTCACCCGGCTACGTGTGCATTTTTCCGGTCCCCGCTTTATTGCTAGACCGATAAAAATGTCTTTGTAATATTGTGAGCATCTGAGTTATAGTCTACTTATCTTGGTATTGAGTTATCTAACGTGCTCGGCAGAAGCTGAAAATTAAAACTTGCTACCAGTTGCATCGGTAATACTTCTCCAGTGAAGATGACGTTTCGCTAGATGCACTTAAGTACTTTGCCGGTTATGTGGCATTCAAGAGTAGGTTCATTGATGAGAGTTTAAGTGTGAAGGGGGGAAATTTGTGTGTAACAGACGAGAGCAGGGATGATTGGATATCCATCATTTCAGAGGGGGGGGACTTATTCGTTCAACACATGAGTGGCTCCATAAAATGATTGAATTTGAAGTTTTGTTCGGTTCTTTTCATGGACGAACTATATATATATAAAAAAAATGTAATGACCTACCTGAACACCTTAATAAAATCAATTTTCTCGGAAGTGTATGAGAAGATAATTCGTTTATATGTGAGGACAAGGACTTTTATCAGAATCCGTCACCTGAATAGGCATATCAAGATCAAATTACTGGAGAAATATGCAGCAATAAAGAACAAACTCTGGGTCGTTTCGTCATCTAAAACTCAAGTCCCATTAAAGGTAAGTGTTTATAAACTGATCATTTTCATACCAATGTTACATTAATAATGTATGTTGTTGGGACTGGGACATCTTGATCATCAGCTCCGTGTACTTGTCTTCAATTTGTAATCCGTGCTTTTAAGGTGACTGTTGTAATGTGTGTGTGACCGTAATTATTAGGGACGGAAATGGGGTAAGTGCTCCGGAACTTGAAACAAGGTAGGCTACTATCTCGACATTTGACTGGAGAGAGTGTGGAAAGCCGCTGTCAGCGTCGGGAATCGAACCTCTGAACTCCCGACTTACTGCAGCTTCCCATCGCGGTCGTAGTGAGCAATATAACGTACTTGGCTACACCGCAGGATCGCTAAAGTATGAATATGTAGCTTATCGCTATTGCTAAATTTCGTATTTCCATCCTTAGAACGTCTTTTATTGTGTTTTGTGAGGCTTCTTGTAAGCTCAGCTGATACTAAGGTGCGGTAGCGTAGTTAATCGAACGTATTTTTTGTGTGTGTTTATGAAGTATATTTCGCATTATAAACCACTGCAATATATTGTTTATACCTTTCTCTTTATAATGCGCATATTGCCATTATTGTGATTGAATACCACGAGCGGAAGCGAAATATGACTGTGTTTCCCGTAAGAATGCATTGTAAATATCAGCTGGCATGCGCCTACTACATCCGAGCTGCGTCACAGCTTATCAGCCAATGGGAGAGAGAGGCACCGGAGTGTCCTACCCACTGCCGGCTGGATCGCAACACTCCTGGTTGCTTTAAACTGCCTGCCCATTCGACACTCACAGGCGTACAAGATATATGCATTAATTCACCGCTAGGTGCAGCACTAAGGCACTAGAATTTTCGCGGCTTTTTAAAGAGGAAGATACCTGAAACGAAGAATTTCTATGTTTGGAGGATCAATATCGAAATTGACGGACGTGAAAACTTTACAATAAGTTAGTTCTCTTGTTATTCAATCATCTAAAAGTATTCAGACACATACTTACGGGCAAATTTTCAGTATTAAGAAAAGCAAAAATGCATGGTGGTGGTGGCGATTGTTTTTAAGGGACGAAATGTCTAGCTCATTTGCCCGTAATTATACGGATGGTAATAAAATACAATTAGGCTACTTCCAACTGATTTAAATCTAACTTACATACTAGAGATTTATTTTTTGTCGTGTAGCCTCCTGAGAGGCCGAGTGCAGGTCTTTCTAGTCGACGCCCGTGGGCGACCTGCGCGTCGGGATGAGAGATGGAATGGATGAAGATGAATGAAACTGGGCAAGGATGTGGAAGGAAGCGGCCGTGGCCTGTCAGAGGGTACTGTCCCAGCATTTGCCTGGTGTTGAAAATGGGAAACCACGGAAAACCATTTCAAGGACAGCCGACGGTGGGGCTCGATCCCACGCGTCTACCGAGTCAGCAGAGAGCTTGGCCTCTTGACCTAACGTAGCGCTTTAGCCCGCGTAGCCACTACTGTCGGTATACTAAAGATGAAAATAAAGAATAAGGGCAATAAAAGATCAAAAAATGGCCGCCGAAAAATGGGATGTTCATTTATTCAGGGGCTTTGCGACATCGTGGTCATGTAGCACCATGTACTTAGATGTGTGTTGAATTTGTTTGATAACCCATCGTATTGTGATGACTGTATTAGTGTGTGTATTTTTAAGTCAAGTGAGGATTGGGAAGGAGACGACCGCGGCCTTAAATTAGGAACCATCCCGGCATTTGCCCAGAGTAGAAGTGGGGAAACCACGGAAAACCACTTCGAGGATGGCTGAGGTGGGATTCGAACCCACATCCACTCATTTTTGCCTCGCGATGACGAATGTACCCCGTTCCAGCACTCAAACCAGAATTAAATTTCTTGGCAGACAGGGAATTGAATTCTACCTCCGGGGCTAGCGCCAAGCATCCTAGCTGCTAAACCACGAGAGAAGGATTGAGGGACTTGAAAGGAAGTAAAGCTATGAAAGGCAGATAGAAAAGGGTGTGGGAGAGATGACCTCGTATTTCCGCCCCTTAAAACAATAACGGATAGAGGGGTTAGCCCCGTCACGGGAAAAGGAGAAAACCGAACCCAGCTCAGAAATTCTTCCGAGATGCCTATTACCAACCTCACTATCCATGAGCCCTTGAGGGTATATCCCCAACCCCAGGGATAACAACTAGTGGGACTTGGCTTCGAGACCACTGGACCCCAGCCTTGTCCGTTATTATTTCCACTTACTTGTGCCAGGCTCCTCTCTGTCATCTACCTGTCGACCTCCCCTAGCGAGCTCTTGTTCTCTTCCAACCCCGACTGTATTAGGGTATCCGAAATCTAGGGAGTTTTTCATTTTTCTGCCTTAACTGGCCCTAACATCATCTATCCTGATACCCTCCTTCTTCGAAGGGTCAGCACATGGCTAAGTCTACACCGTCAGCTTTTGAGCTCGGAAGTCAGCGACTGTGAGGGGTTCCAGAGCTGTATCCATTTTCCCCTTTTTATTGACTTTGGGGTGGACCCTCTCCTCTTTCCCTTTTCTATCTGCCTTTTATGGCTCTAGTAGTTTCCAAATACTCAATACTCATTCTTCAAAGATTCTGATCCCACAAAAAATAGGAAAGAAAAAGACAAGAGCCAATTAAGGCAGGGAAATGAAAGACATCACAGGCCTCCAATACCCTAATAACGTTGGGGAACAAGAGTTGGCAGGAAAGATGAAAGAGAGGAGCCAACCCACATCCCACTAGTTGTAAGCCCCTGGTGGTGGGACATGAAAAGAAACATTAAACTATATAATAATTTATGTAACCTTCAAGTGTTATGGTAATAAAATGATATTCCCCGGTATTCTAGCTTGCCCCGTTCCGATTTACAAAAGGGCACGCAGCAGTACACCATTATAAAATCACACAAAAAGCATTCCAAAACACGAATTCGCCATTAACATCAATACAAAACTTATGTCTGCTACAGAGCCTTGGTGCTGCTTCCTAGCGCCTTTATTTGGAAACGAGGTTGTACGCTCAAAACAATGCTGTAATCGTCGAATGGGCAGGCAGTTTAAAGCAACCAGGAGTGTTGCGATCCAGCCGGCAGTGGTCCTACCTTATTGACATCCGAAACGGGGGAGGAGCTTACGGTCAGCTGTTTGCAATATGGCGGCGATATAGTGACGTGAAATAATTGGGTGTGCGTTTGTTATGGCTTCTAATTATTTATGATGGCAAAATACTACATATTTTTTTCATTGATAGACATATTTTTATAATCAATTTAAATGCAGCTAATTACTACCAGTTAAAAATATTACCCGCATGTAGATAGTTAATTTACTGTCTGCTGTTACATAGGCCTATATGAAGCCTGTACTTGGGAGCCTAGCGGTATCGATGTTTTAATTAATTTTGTGAGTTTGCATTCACAAATTCTCATAGTGTGTTTCTTTTGTTTTTGTATACCGTACAAGTCAAATGTACTTTTTTGAATATAACCGTCTGTTTCCGGTTATGACCAATGGATGTCGGTGTTTGTTTCTTCTCCCATCAATTTGGAGTTTAGAACTGTATTTAGTAAACCCTTTTTGCTAATTATTTTATGACAGGTTATGAGCCCAGTTAAACGCTTATTGCTGTTAATGTGTGGACTTTGTTATGGGAGAATGTCGGTCGTTAAAGGGTGTTGATATGTGCGGCGCACATGTGGACAGTTAAGTGTGCATCCAAGATAGTTTTTGGTGAATATTGTGGACGATTTTTCTATTGTGAGGACTATTTGTACGCTTTATTTTAAGTATACATACTAACATGGATTCAGCTACGGGAAGCAACGAGCGAGTAGTTGCAATAGTGAGGTTACAGGACGACAATTGGGAAGCGTGGAGCACCCGAACAAAGGCATTGCTTCAAACAAGGCGTCTGTGGGACGCGGTTCAAGGTTTCCCACGAAAGACCGATACAGGAGAGGTAGAAGATACACCCGTTGAAGAGTACTCCGAGGCCCAACTGGGCAAAGATCAAGACGCGAAAAACTTGCTCATAGGTTTGGTCACCGACCCTTTCCTAGGTGATATCAAAGAAGCGGAGACAGCTAAGGAAGCATGGCAGAATCTTCTGACTTCATGTTGCGATACCGGAGTCCTTCAAATTGTGACGATGTTAGAAGAATTGTGTCTTTTTAAGAAAACTAGTGACATTAGCATGCGTACATTTGTTGATAAAGTGCTTACTTGGTGTGCACGCTTGGACGATGTAGGTATAAAATTTACGGATAAGGCCAAAGCTGCTTTTATTCTCAGAGGACTGGAAAAGCGGGAGTACGAAAATTTGATACGTTCATTGGAAAGCAATGAAGAAAACTTAAGTGTAAAGGTAGTGCGAGCCAAACTATTGTTGGAGGAGAGAAAGAACAAGTTGGACAAACTAAAGATGGAGCGAGAACAGGAGACTTATGCAAGGCTGAAGAAGGAAGAATCTGAGGGTGAAAGCGTGAAGGCAATGGTGGCAGCCATGCGCTTAAATTCCAAGGAGGTCGTCAACAGGAGCAAAAGTGTCAACAAGTCAACAGGTAGTGGTGGATTCATGTGCTACAAGTGCCTAGAACAGGGGCATATTGCGAAGTTCTGTGATTTAGTTCATGAAGCAAGAAAGAAAGGTTCAGTTTTGTGTTTTAATTGTGCCAAGATAGGTCATACTTCCCGGAATTGTAGTAATGGACGCAAGGAAAATGTTAAGGTTAAGAATCGTGAGGTTATTGCCACGGTAAAGGACGATGAGGCGGCAAACGAATGTGTTCAGGTTAATGCTAGTAGTGTTAAGGTAAAGGCTTATGTGACAACTGAAAGCAAGGATGATGCATCTGATTGTGTATGCAGGTGGTATGTAGATTCAGGAGCCACTGAGCACCTGACACCTTATAAAGATATTCTGTATGATTACACCCCAAAGGTTTCTGGTAGTGTAGACACAGCTGATGGATCCGTAGTTAGTGTATGAGGTATGGGAAGTGTGCTTATGAAGCTATCTGACAAGTGTGGAGGTTCTTTTCTGAAACTGAAAAGAGTGTTGTATGTCCCAGATCTTCAAGACAATTTAATATCTGTAGGTCAATTTGACAGGAAAGGTGCAGTCGTAACCATTAAAGATAGCAAAGTTGTATTGTCAGATCATGAGGGTATATTCCTTACGGGTGAGGCCGTTGGAAATATGTATGAAGTAAATTGTGATTATTTTATGGTAGAACAAGGGAAAGAATTTGCTTGTAATGACGAGGTGGAGGTTGTGTATGCTAAGAGCATCAAAGCTGTAACTAGCGGAATATGGCATCAGCGTTTTGGCCATGCTCTGAACATTCCAGATCGTGATTTTATACCCAAAGAAAAGAATCTTGATTGTGATACTTGTAAACAAGGTGAAATGAAAAGACTTAAATTTAATGAAATAGATCATGTATCTCAGAAGCCATTAGATGTTGTGTTCTCTGATGTATGCCAGCTAGAGCACCCATCGATTGGAGGTAGCAAATATTTTATTACATTTACTGATGATTGTACCAGATTCTCATATGTAAGGTTTCTTAAGCATAAGAGTGATGCATTTAATGAATTTCTCAAGGTTAAAGCCCTAATGGAGACAGCACAAGGGACCAAGTTGAAATCTTTCCATTCAGACAACGGTGGAGAGTATTTAAGTACAGAGTTTTGTAACTATCTTGAAAAGGAAGGTATTGTTCGTAGGTTAACAATGGCTTACTCTCCCCAACAGAATGGTGTTGCTGAACGCCTCAACCAGCAACTTCTCACCACTAGTAGGTGCATGCTCATTCAGTCAGGCATGCCAGTTAAATTTTGGGGGGAAGCCATCAGCACAGCCTGCTATATAAAGAATAGGTGTGTGTCATCAACTGTAAAGAACATCCCATTTGAACTGTGGACGAGTAGAAAGTTGTCAGACCAGGAATTGCTTATGTTAAAATCATTTGGTTGTAAAGTTTGGATCCATAAACGTAATGTGGAAAAGTTAGTGCCAAGGGCAAATGTTGGTGCAATGCTAGGGTACCCCGATGACTCGAGGGGCTACCGTGTATGGGACATCGAAAAGAAATGTGTCATTAAATCCAGGAATGTAGAATTTGTTGAAGATGTATTTCCGTTTACTGTAAAAGCCCAGGAAAAACTTGAAACTCAGATAGATTGTGAACCTAGAACAGTTGGAGAAGTGTTTGTCGAGCAGAAAGATTGTGGAGGTGACGTGTTTGAACACGAAGTAGCCGAATCAGGAAATGAAAATTCTGTAACAAGTGATAGTGATGCCTCTTTGTCAGATTCTGATGTAATAGACGCTCCATTACAGCCTGAACACACAGTATTACGCAGGTCGAGTAGAGAGAGAAAACTTCCCAGTAAGTGTGTGTGTTGTAATGAAGTCAGGTCAAATGTCGCATTGTTATGTTGAGGTCAGAATATAACGATCCGGTGTCTTTTCAAGAAGCCATCTCACGAGATGACAAAGATAAATGGTTTGAAGCAATGAACCAAGAGATTGCCCTCTTGGAAAAACATAATGTGTGGACACTTGCAGAAGATTCAGGTGGCAAGACTGTCATAGGCACCAAATGGGTGTATAAAACTAAACGAAACCAAGAAGGTGAATTACTTAGGTATAGGGCACGTTTAGTAGCTCAAGGTTTCAGTCAGATAAAGGGTACAGATTTCCTTGAATCCTACAGTCCTGTGGTAAAAAGGAAAACTATTAGGATCCTTATAGCCATAGGAGTAGAGCGTGAATGGGATAATTGTCATTTGGAAATTGTATCGGCATACCTTAATAGCAAAATTAAGGAAACTGTATTTGTAAGTCAACCAGAAGGTTTTCGCAGTGTAGAATACCCAGACTATGTGCTAAAACTCAACAAGAGTATTTACGGTTTGTGTCAAGCTGGTAAAGATTGGCACAATTGTATCACTGCACAACTTGTCAAGCTTGGCTTAAATCAA
Organism: Meconema thalassinum; assembly: GCA_946902985.2. Taxonomy (NCBI): domain Eukaryota; kingdom Metazoa; phylum Arthropoda; class Insecta; order Orthoptera; family Tettigoniidae; genus Meconema; species Meconema thalassinum. Next base: position 126,531,908 of record OX336398.1, read on the forward strand.
AGCAAATGTGATCCATGTCTGTATTTTAGCCCAGATCATGACCTGTATGTTGCCCTTTATGTTGATGATCTAGGTGTGTGGGGATTACAAGCTAAAATAGATTGGTTTGTAAAAAGATTGAAGTCAAAGTTTGAAGTGCGTAATTTGGGAAATATCTCAGATTTTTTGTCGATTAAAGTCAGTCAAGGGTCTAAGAAAAATGTATGTTTAAGTCAAAACATGTACATAAGGACAAATGTTCTTAAATCACTAGAAGAACCCTACCCAAAAGGTTGTGGTACCCCTTTACCTTCAACTGTACCAAATAATGTCACAGAGGAGTTAAAAAAACCCAAACGTTATAGAAAAATTGTAGGTAAGATCCTATACTTATCCAGTACAACTAGACCAGATTTAAGTTTCCCAGTGTGTAAGGTTAGCCAGGCTAATTCAAATCCTAAAATGCAAAATTGGAAGGAAGCTCAACACCTCCTTCATTACCTCAAGGAGACCCAAGATTTGTCATTGTGTTATGAACAATCAGGAGAAAAACTGAAGGTGTTTGTTGATGCTGCTTATGGAAATGATGTAAGTGGAAGGTCATATGAGGGGTATGTTTTTGTGCTGGCCAAGGGTGCCATTAGTTGGAAAACCACACTCCAAAGACGCATTGTACGATCAACTGTGGCAGCCGAATACGTATCAATGGCGGATGTGGTAGATGAGGTGAAATGGATGTGCAATTTCTTTAAAGAGATAGGACAGTCAACTTTTGTCGACAAGCCCTGTGTTGTTTTGCTGACAATCAAGGAGCCATTTCACTATCAAAAAACCCAATAGTGTCAGAGAAAACTAAACAACTTCTGTTAGATTTATACTACTTACGAGAGTGTGTGCAAGAGGGTGAGATAGCATTTGAATATGTCAACACAGAATCAAACCTCGCTGATATATTTACCAAGGTGTTACCAAGGATAAAATTACATAAAATCTACCCTCAATTGGGATTGTTACCATACAAGGATTGATGTACAAATGTTTGTTGTTAGTGTAAGGCTAGTTATGTATTTATTTTTTTTGGTTTTAAGTTTTTTTTGTGCAATTTGTGAATGGGGGGAAGTGTGAGTTTGCATTCACAAATTCTCATAGTGTGTTTCTTTTGTTTTTGTATACCGTACAAGTCAAATGTACTTTTTTGAATATAACCGTCTGTTTCCGGTTATGACCAATGGATGTCGGTGTTTGTTTCTTCTCCCATCAATTTGGAGTTTAGAACTGTATTTAGTAAACCCTTTTTGCTAATTATTTTATGACAAATTTCACAATATATATCTCTCACATAACACAAAGGACGACTCCCTGATAATAAATTGAATCAAGCAACCCTGAATTTGCATGAATGTTTTGGGTTCAAAGAAGCGTTACTTGGGATGCTCAAATCATACTTCAATATTGCAAATATTGACCTACATACTTGCTGTTCAAAGGCAAGAATATTAATTTATTACTCTCTTGCCACAGGCAAGTTAAAATGGAGGCATCCTTTTTATCAATATATTTAATTAAATGTTTAAAATACAGATATTTAACAAAGCTGGAGTCTCCATTTGAACTTGTCATAAGCAAACGGAACAGATCAAAAACTACACTTTAAGCCAAACCAAATTCACTCCTCAGCTCGACAAAAACCATAATACAAGTTAAAACCTATACAAAACATACTCTCCTTACTGTTGTACAACTTTCAAACCAACTATTCGCACTCAACACTGACAAACCCTGAAATGGGAACTAATTAAACTTAGAATAGCCTAGGCCGATCCGGTCTCCTGCCACATTACCGCATATGTAGCTTATCTGCAGTGCCATTGTTTTTACTCAGTAGTTGAATATTTTAGCGTATAGGAGTGATGGAATCTATAACTATATTTTACTTTTTTAATTTAATTTTAATACCTAGCTGTATGTTGTTGTATTTATAGAATTAAGTTTTCATATTATGATAATAGAGTGAGGTGTAAATAGTTGTGCAATAAGATTGTATCTATTAAGATTTGCTATTATAATAAGTTAAATAGTTATATTATTAGTAATATATACCTGTTAGTTCTTTTATTTTATGCATGTAAATTCTGACGTGTCCTATATCAAAAATGTATTGAATGCATGTATTTGATCAAATGGAATTAATAAAAATCTATCTATCTATCTATCTATCTATCTAACATCACTTTAACTTCAAAATTACGGCTCTTTAAGTGACCTATCTGCCTGAGTAGTATAGGTGTTACCGGCCTGCCTGGGATGATGAGTCACCAAACCGGTACTTAAAACTAAGATTTTACATTTTAATTAACTAAATTCAACAGTAGGGAGATCATAGCCAAAAACAGAATTCAAGCCAAATCATACTTCAATGGCCTACATACTTGCTGTTCAAAGGCAAGAATATAAATTCTCTGGCAAATTAAGGCTAGGAACAGCATTTTTCTTAAGTTTTCTAATCATTCGGCTATTGTCAATCGGAAGAACCCCTAAAATAAGTTTACGAAGAGCGGATTACATTCTGTGTACGGCACAGAAGTAATAGGCTACAAGTTTATCAGTATTTTTGATGTAGCTAAATCCATGTGAATACAAATTAGGGACAATAACTATCAATAATCAACAGTACCGGTGGAAAGAAGTCGTCTTCACAAAAATGCACACTGCACACTGTCATGCATCATATAACATGTTTTCCAATTGACAGCGCCGAAGCCCATCTTTATTTTATTTATTTTTATTTATTTATTTATTTATTTATTTACAGGGTACAGAAAGTCCCAGTGAGCTGATAGCTCAAGGGGGCCCTTTACAAATATGGCTTAGTAACTAACTTAATACTAGAATATACTAAGGTGGTAGGAACATTTATTCAGTGCTTATGAGTTCATCTATATTCTTCAACATATTGTTTCAGGAAGTACCTGCGTGCTTCCTTTTTGAATTTGTTTAAGTTTACAATTTGTCTCAGTTTAGGAGGTAAGTTATTATAAGTTGTGCTGGCTGAATAGGAAATACTTTTAATGCCATATCTAGTTGTGTTTGTTGACTCCATGTATAACTGGTTTGCTGATCTTGTGTTATGGATATGAATGTCTTTCCTGCATTGAAGTTCAGTATTAAGACTAATAAGACCATGTTTATATCTGAACATAAATAAAGCTTCAGAGTAGTTGAGCTGGCTTCGTAATGGCAATATGTTTGTCTCCTGAAATACTTGTACAGTCGGTTTCCTAAAATCGTAGCCATACATGATTTTAATTGCTCTTTTTTGGAGTACTTCAAGCTCATTTATTGACTCCTGTGTGCATTTACTCCATATTATGTTCATGTACATAAGGTGAGAATGAATAAGAGAGGCATATATGCTCCTTAAATGTTGATTGCTTATTCCATAATCCCTTAACCTTTTTAGAACACCAATTACATTCGTAATTTTCTTTTTCACATTTGTGACATGATCATTCCAACTTAGGATATTGTCCAAAGTTAGGCCTAAATATGTGTATTGTTTAACCCGTTCGATGGGCGCATTGCCAATTTTAACTATGTTGGAAGTGTTTGAACTGTAAGCTGGTTTATGAAATAGCATGCATTTTGTTTTTGAGGTGCTTATGATTAAATTATTTTTTGAAAGCCATGTTGTTAGTATATTTAGATCCTTTTGCATATTCTCCATAATCCTTTGTTCACATGCGCTCTCGTAAAGTAGAAATATATCATCTGCAAATAGAAATATTTTACCAGTAAACTCTAAATAACCTATATAATTAATACATATCAGGAACAGCAATGGTCCAAGCACTGACCCTTGTGGGACACCGCATTTAACATCAGAGATGGACCCTTTAGTTTCATTAATATTAACATACTGCTTCCTGTTAGACAGGTAGTTTTTAAACCACTCAAAGGCTATTCCTCTAATTCCTGCATTTGATAATTTACTTAGCAACAAGATATGGTTAACTGTGTCAAATGCTTTAGCAAGATCTATAAATAGTCCTGCTGCTATTTTATTGTTGTCTAATGCTTTATGTATAAGTGACACTACGTCAAATACTACTGAATCAGTGCTATGTTTGGGAAGGAAGCCATACTGATATTTGAAGAAGAAATTGTTTTTTGTTAGGAAATTCAGGACTTGTTTTTTGATTATTATTTCCAGTACTTTTACAAGTGAGGATAATATACACAACGGTCTGTAATTACTGGGATTAGATACATCGCCTTTTTTAAATACTGGCACCACTCTTGCTAATTTACATTTATCTGGTATTACTCCTGTTTGCAGTGACAAGTTAATTATATCAGCAAGCAATGGAGCCAGATGATTGACACATCTCTTAAGGAGTATGTTATTTATTCCATCGTCTGTGTAATTATTTTTGTTCGCAAGGTTTTGAATGATTTGTTTAACCTCCGTCACATTTGTTGGTTTTATGTATAGTGAGTTACAGATCGTCTGGTTCGAAGGCAAAATTGGGTTCTTTGGAGTAAGATCTTTAACCAAGTTTTCTACAACATTTATGAAATACATGTTAAATGCTCTACATATATCTTGGCCAGAGATGTATCGTACGTTTTCATATTCAATTTCTACAATGTTTCGTGTATTATGAGGTTTGCCAAGTATTTGATTTACTGCCTTCCACATTCCTTTCATCGTATTCCCTTCCCTTATTACATTGTTGTAGTATAGCTTTTTCAGTGCTCTTTTCATTCTAGTCACATCCCTACTACATTGTGTGTACTCTTTAATGGTTTCAGTTGAAGGGTTTTTAGTTTTAGTTTTTGCATACAAATTATTTTTTCTTTTTACCGCTTCCAGAAACTCATGTGTTACCCATGGATTATGTGTGCCTTTTACCTGTGGTTTTTGCTTAATATTTATACTAGCTGTCCTAAGTCCATTACTAATGAAATCACAAAGCTGATTATATGCTTCGTTGACGTCAGTAGATAGATTTGGCAATTTATTTTTTGAAAAGAAATTGTTCAGTTTGGCATAACTTATTTTCGTAAATGTTTGTATATTTGAACGATTATTGAATTGCGTACTCACTTCTGGTTGTGATGTAATTTCTAGAATTAAAATATTATGATCACTAAGGTCACTCATAACATTATACAAATAGAAGTTATCATTGGCAAAGTTAGAACTTTTTGTACAGGAAAGTAGTGAAGATATTTCGTACCCGTTTTATACTATTTGCAACCGTATACAGAGCAGTACCTCCTCGAATTTGACAAATTTCTTTCTGTTTCCATCACGACGTCAATGGTTCACCACAAGGATCATGTACGTATAAGAGATTCGTCACTTTTGGTTATAGAATTTCCGAGAGAGAACACCGCCTGAGGCTATGGATTGTACTGCCAAGTTTGACAACATAAAAAGTAAAAAGCCATATGAATGTAGCCTTTATTACACGCAAATGAACAGTATGTTCTGCGGCGAGTTATTGATTATTGATGAATATAACTCAAACATAACTGCGCCTTTCGCTAGGTGCTGAAATATACGTCCAGATAGGAAACGAATACATTTTGATATATATCAATGTTGGCAATGGATTTGTCACGAAAGACACAGTTATGCCGTTCTAGAGCTTAATTCACCTCTAGGCTAATTAAAAAATGCTCTCATACTCTACAGAATAGTTGGGATATTCGATGAATATAAAGAAAATCGTCCAAATGCACACACTACATTGCCATAACCTCACTTTTTGCCTAGCATGCCCGGAACCACCCACCCCTCCCCGTAGCCCTAAACCACAAATTTTATTGCAATGCAAAGGTGAATGGGTAAGGAAACAAACAAGAGATGAAATGCACACATTTATTCTCTATATATTTTTATTCGCGAGTAGTCCATATTGCCCACTAGTTTTTCACATGGTCAACACCAGGAAGATGAAAATTGCCGTATTGTTCTTACTATCATTATAATTCTACATCCCGGTGCTTGGCAATTTTTCCTCCCTTGCAGTGGCATGATTGACTCTCAATTCAATTCAAATAAACAATGAAAATACTGAACAAATCAAAACAACCAACAACACCACGAGGAAAATCAATCAAAACAGACTATTCCTGCTTCCGCCATTCGGTTTGATGTGAACGTTCATGAGTGCCAACTACGGAACCTTAGTGCTAAAATTAATTCTTCATTGGTTGGCAGAACAAACAGTACAGGGCCTTACCCCGACCCACGCGCTCCCTATGAACTGTCATCCCCCTGGTTCACCATCTAAATAAACCACACCAGTCACAATGTTACAGCTTCAACATTCTACCGCGTGGCTGCACCATCCAACTTTTCTGACGTCAATAGCATGCTTATAGTCTACTTACCTTGGGCAGTACCCGTCAAGGAGCATATAATAACAGAGTAGGGACTCTCTGCTATTTCTGCGTTCCGTTAAATTCAGCGATTGCGTCATTGTTTGAGCTCCAACTCAATCGCACATGGTGCGCATAGCTGCTAAAAAGCGTTGCATGGTGCGCACCACGTGGCGAATTCCAACGCCACTGAGATGCAATAACTGGCCGTATATTGTGCAAGAAATATAAGTGACCGAAGGATCTAGGTTGCATTCGCCGAGTACGTTAGCCAACTTACGAAATGAGAGGAAATCGAATCGAGTTTGATTAATCTGGATACGCATCGTTATTGTTGCTTTAAAGCAACTACGTTTTATTTTTGAACGCCAATATATTACTTAGATTGAATATTAAGAGGCAACGGACACCGTAAACTTGATTTCCATACGTCCGTTGTGGTCTATGACGTTGGTACGATGAGAAGAAAAAAAGGACGGTCGTTGTTTTATTTCCTACTTTTTTCAGTTGCTTCGCCCTTTTAAGACCTTTAAGTACAATCGAATAGTCTTTTTGAAGTTTCAACATCAAAAATAAATAAATCATGAAGTTTCATGCAAGTTTGCAATATTAAGATACCATAACCTCAAAATTACCGTACCCCTATTCAGACCCAGTACTCCACTATGGCCGATTTCTTGTCTGCTATACCTCCTTCTCTAAATAAATTGTATATGCCCAATAATGTCATTTCATTACAATTAACTTGGCCTCAATGATTAAATGATTTTCAACTGTAACTACAGAAAAAAATATAGGCAGGGTTGAGGATAGTCTTCAAGGAAATGAGAAAGCTGATTTTCCAGACAGTTTCAATTGATTTATTAATTTATGTTCAATCACGGTACACATTGTACATTCTTTCACATATGAGTCATAACTTCTGATGTGTGAACGTCAATGGCTTAGTCGACTGGAGACAGGATTGAAGAAGACCATGCCGGGCTGCACTCAGATGATCGGCTATGCTGCAGGACGGTGGAAAACAACTGATCACCCACAGCCAAGTACACTCCAACGCAGGAAAACCTCTTGGCTAGCTTCGATCAATCCTCAGGCTGAAGAAGCTGTAAACTCAAACAGGATTATTTTTTGTGAACATGAAATCAGCTTGTAAAGCAACACAATTCCAGTTAACACAGCATTTCTTGCAAGAAATAACAGGGAGGGGACATTTGGAAGATGTGGTTGAACGTAATGGTACAACACATTACCAATTACATTTAATAACCCCCCACCTCAGTTTAATGGCAATTAAAATCTCCTGTTTCGGGCATGTTAAAAGGACCCCTGCAGGCCAAATGTACGAAGCCACATCATATTACTGTTTAATACACAGAAAAAAATCTGCATCACAGGATTATTGTGCCCATTGATTTAAAAGAGAGAGAGGAAAGAGTGTTGGTTGGTTCCTCAGTTTAGGGGCTGCGACAACGCGGTCATGTAGCCCCGTGTACTTTGGGCGTGTGTAGAATCTGTCTGATAACCGGTGTTGATTGTGATGGCTGTATTAGTGTGTGTATCTGTTTTTTTAATTTAAGTACAGACTGCAAATTAGAATTTTTCAAATAGTTCTTACTTCTGCCGCCAAATGCCACCGTCAACGACTACTAGGCCTAGATCAGAACTTAGCTACTAGACGCCACCGCAGTCAGCTCTTGGCAACGAACGTAGAAACCTAAGAGCGTTGTTTACATTCTTAACCTATCCAATTTAGCTTCACTCAGGTGTTATTAGTGGAAGGTTCTTTAACATGCCATAAATCTATGACATGGGACCGCCGGCTTTACTTCCCCTCCGAAGGAAGGCATACTGAGGGATTTTTAATGCTCTTAAAAAATCTGACGGCTTCGGCCGGGTTGATATAAATTTACATTGGACTTTAACTTCACCCATTATCTCACAACATGTGTGTTTTGAAATGTGCACATTAAATGCTAAAAATCTATCGTTTTAAAGTTAGGCAATGATGACGTTGCTTTGTTGAAGAGGACTGGTGAAGTTCAAAACATGTGCACGTATATCTACCCCCTCTCATCTTTTTTGTCGTGTGGCCTCCTGAGAGGCCGAGTACAGGTCTTTCTAGTCAACGCCCGTGGGCGACCTGCACACCGGAATGAGAGATGATTTAATGAAACTGGGCACGGATGTGGAAGGAAGCGGCCGTGGCCTGTCAGAGGTACCGTCCCAGCATTTGCCTCGAGTTGTAAATGGGAAACCACGGAAAACCATTTCAAGGATGGCGACGGTGGGGTTCGAAACCACATCCACCGAGTCAGCAGAGAGCTTGGGCCCATGGCCGAACCCTGCGCTTTAGCTGCTGGCATACCTACACCTAATTATTATTCTTTCAGAGGGATCGGAGATGAGATACAATGAATTGCTGTAAAAATTGAATACCACCATTGAAATATTGCATTAATTTAAGTCGATGCGGTTCCACCTAGCCAATGTGTACAGCCGGATGTCGTAATAGATGGCAACATCACAAAGGATGAAATAAATGAATATGACCAAGCAGTTGGAATGAAGCGAGGTACCATCCAGGCCATTGAGGGATGTTGAAAATGGTAGACCTGACCAGAAAAAATCCAAAACCAGTCACCAGATAGACCCCATGGCCTAGCACTGCACTTACATAATTGCAGCTACCAAATATGTAAAAACTTTACATTAAACTATATACAGTACACACTCATGTACTGACAAAGTGCAATGTTTAGAAATTACTATAACATTAACATATTGTTACACCAGATTATATATATTTCCAGAATACTTTCACAGCACGTGTGCCAACCGTCCAACTCTGCCTGTGGGTGTATTCCATCCCTCCCACCCTTGAGGGGGGCAATTCATAAGACAAGTAGGATGCCTCAAAGAATAGCCAAGGTTGCTCCTTTTAGTCGCCTTGTACGATAGCCAGAGGATACCATACGAGCTGCTAGGTACAGAGCTGATCCACTGTTTGATTGGCTAGGGGCTGTTGGGTTCTTATTGGTTGTTGGTGGAACATATCTATATTCCTTGGATTTTAAGCTGCTCCTTGCTTTTTTGTTCCGAAGCGGTGCAGCGCTCGACGGCGCTTCATGCAGCCGGTAACCAGTAAGAAAGGCGCCTTGGATTATTGGTCAAAATGGCGTCGCATTCGCTTGCTTTGAAGCTGCGGGCGTGCCGTTTAAAATCCTAGGAAGGCAGATTTTGAGTTTGTGGTTGTAGTTATATGTGTACATGTGATTTTATATTGATTGATAAAGTGATTACCTTTAGCCAGAACATTACATCTAGGAGATTTGTGTGTGAGAATGTTTTGGGGAGTTTTGATGAGGTTATGGCATTTTTAACTTTTTCCGGTTGGATATAATATGTAACACGCGGAAGTTGCCTACATTTACAGATGTAGTTGCTACCTTGTGTTATTGCATATCAAAATGCATAGTTCGTAATATCATTGGGTATATGGAAATGTGCTACCGTACCTCGAGCGGCCTACGGTACTGCATGCTTTAGATACCGTAATTATCATGTGAAATTCCGCAGTAGAAAACTTCAAAAACGTTCGTTGGTTTCTGTAGAAAATCATTCTTACTGGTCTAGGGCTCTCTCCTATAATATTAAAACACGTGGTAAGCCTATATCACAATTACTACGTTTACATGACGAACTCAAATCGATTTGAATACGATCCTGTTTTCAGTACGCTGCCCGTTTACATGAGCAGTTTCAGTTCGTATTGAAATCTATTTCAATACGGTATATAATTTATGGTGGCCAACCTGCAGTTATGTTGGCTAACTCGTATTAAACAGCAAAATAAAAGACCCGTACCGTAATTATCATATTACTAGTGCATGAGAGAAGACCCTGACTTTCACAGTTTCACTGGACGTGTTAGGCTGTAACCATTGATCTGGACGCGTTAGGCTGTAACCATTGGATTGGACAAAACTAATGTTAGAATTGTCGAGTGTAGGTGCAGCCTGTGGCCGCAGGAAGCTAGCGGGGCGCTCCCAGTTTCACTGGACGCGTTAGGCTGTAACCATTGTCAAAACCATTCATCTGGACACGTTGGGCTGTAACCATTGTCAAAAACCATTGGATTGGACAAAACTAAGGTCAGAATGGTCGGGTGTAGGTGCGTCGTATGGCCGCCGGAAGCTAGCTGGGCACTCACAGTTTCACTGGACGTGTTAGGCTGTAACCATTGTCAAAAAACATTGGATTGGTCAAAACGAAGATTAGAATGGTGGGGGTAGGTGTGGAGAGCTAGCAGGGCTTGATTGACAAAAAGAACATTGATCTAGTACTGGAAGAATTTATTGTTCACTTTAGACCATCCTCCCTTTTCTTCACTTTTAACACCTTAGCTTATTGAAAATATATAATTTATGATATGCATACCTTTCGGGGAGTTGTTGGGAGTCGTTTCACAATCTCTTCATACTCAATAGCCACTGCTGCACCGCAATAATTGTTATTTCACGGAAAGAATGCAATTTTTCATCACTTTCTTCACTTACGGACGCAATCTTTGACAGTCATGTGACACCCGAAAGTCGATCATGTGACTACGTTACCAACTTGAATAAAGAAATTCACCACACGCCTTCGCTACAGAGTTAGGCACTGTCTTGTGGAAAATTGTATAAATATTGGCAATACTGTACTGTTGTAACGTCGATAATGGCAGACACAGCTAAGTCATGTTATAATTTGGGATGGCGGGTGGGTTATAGACTGCTGAGGAGTGAACTACATCATTCCCAGATCAATTTTGAATCATTTGAAAAGATATTTATTGCAAATTTAAGAAGTTTTTTTCCCCCTGGGTTCGTGTCTCCTGCACGGTTACCATTGTCATCCGATGTTTCTTTGACGGGTTGTTTGTAAACATGAAAAATGGATGCGCCGAAGATTTTGATGTTGTTTGTTCTTACGAAGTTTATGGGTAACCGTCGTCCCTTTTAATTACTGAAGCTTTTAGAGACGCTGGGCTGCCAGAATGTTGCCCCGAATGGGATCTGTAACGTGCCAGTAAATTTACTGACACGGCTCCCTCGCATTTAGGCCTAAGCACCCTGACTGCGCCAGGATTCGATCCTGCTACCTTGGTAAAAGCAGGTGAGAAAGTTACCGCTGTGCCACTCGGCCAGTCTGTGTTGAATTTATTCAAATGGAAAAAGGAACGGATTAATCGGCAAAGAAAGACGGTGTATTTTCACTGTTTCTGTTGAGCACATTTTACCTACGGATACACCAGACATTAAAAGTAAAACAGACAAAAATACATTAACGCTAAAAACGCGTGCAAACAAACTACGCTTATCAACCGCGAAAAGAACACAGACAGTAACGAAGAATATGGGCAGGAAGTAAAACAAGCGATTCGAGTCAGGCGACAGACGAAAGTAGGCCTAAATTAGTTTATCATTGTAACTCAAGAGCGTGCAGAATCGCTTTCTTTCAGTACGATCCACGTTTACATGTTCCTGAATAACTGTTTGGATACGATCCGATCCCACAATTTTACCGTATCGAGCTTGAAAATTAATACGAACTGTGTCCCGTTTACATGACCGTATTCAATATGGTAAGTGTACTCAAATCGATTTGAGTTCGCTATGTAAACTCGGTAAATATCGTGGTGTATACAGTAATATAAAATATTCTCAGCGTTACAAGTAGCCTACCGGTAAATCTGAACAAAATGTGTTGTAGGTTAGGTAGAGTATTTCGCCGAGGGTGGGGGTTAGGGAAATGCATTACTCAAAACGTTCGAGCAATACATCATGTTAGCAAGGCATATTACGCATACCGTAAGCTATAGTGAAATCCAGAAAGTTTGCCTACAAATTTGTTAATGTATGAGGAAAATTGCCATAATCTTCCTGATTAATGCAGTTATCAAAATTCTTTTAGGAGGGCTATGGGTACTACCTAGACGCGATGTTCTGCTATATAATTGAGTACCGTAATCAAGTTCCATACTCATAATGCTCCTTGAGAATAAGGTTCATTGTAACCAAAATCTTTCCCCATGTCAAGACACAGAATCAAACTCTGTAGAGGGTTTGTTTGAGTTTAAGTGGTTTGAAATGGGGCAAATACCAATCAAGGTGATTCTTGTTCATATTGTTGGATATTAGAGTTTTGAAATTGAACAGCTCATGGTAAATAAATGGAATCACATGTCACTATTAATACAGTCCTGCAACAATTGTGTATATATAGATATTAATATATGATTTACAATGATTAAAAAAGGATGCCCCAATAAAGAAGAATTATGTTCCTAACATTGTCCAGATATCCTTCTGTTCCCTATTTCCCGTTTTAGGCCGGTATAAATTATGTTCACAATGGAATATCCATCTCATTTGGGTACAATCGTGTTGACAGACTGAAAAGCATCAAACTATTGCATTAAGAAACTGCTGTACTCTGGAGGATTGGTATTGAAATTCTGACTTTATTCTCTATTACATCAAATAACTACTAACACAGCTTGCCACGGTGGGTGAGTGAATAGTGTGTCGGTCTACTAACCCCAAGGTTGCAGGTTCGCTCCTGGCCATGGTAAGTGATTTTTGAAAGGCGGCAAAAACACGACACGCATGTCGAAGAACCCATTTGAATTCCGTGTGCTGTGTTCATAATGGCAAAATTATTCTCGAGATTTTCCGCCAACACGAAGTTCCTAATTTCTCTACTAGAAAGCGCTATAGTGTTCAAGGACCTTAGGTATCTAAGCTCATTGACTTTCATAGTGATTCAAGGAACAACGAAATTCGACACGCAAGCTACCCTCTGGGTGTGAAATTACAAAGCTTACACTCGGCACCCGAGGCCATACGATATTATTATTACTACTAACATTTGCTATCCTATAAGGGAAAAACAAAAATTATTTTTGGACTTTCCACTTTTGCACTAAACCACTCATATTAAAGCACCACTTTGCTTTGGGAACTAGAGCTCCCTAAGTTTTATCTAAAAACCAAATAAATTGTAAATACAATTTTAAAACATACATACATTTTTATTTGAGACTGTTTCGAAACATGTACCTGTAATGTAATAAAAACATGAAACGAAAGGTTTTGACTAGGCAGACTGTTAAGTTAAAACCCTCATGATAAATGAATAAGGACCATGGTGGTCGAGAGCGCTAACGCCCTACCTTGTGCCTCGCTGGCATTGGGAGAGCGTAGGTTCAAATCCCACCTCAGCCGTCCTGAAAATAGTTTTCATGGTTTCCCATTTTCACCACCTGGCAAATGCCGGGACGGTTCCTTTCGATAGGTCCACTGCCAATTTCCTTCCAATAACTCTTCCCTGACCCGTCCTGAAAAGAAAAGTTCATGGCCATTGGCTGCGTTAATAAAGAAATAATAAGGAAAGATTATGACTTGTAGACTTAGAAAAGATTTTTGATAGTGTTGATTGGAGTAAATTGTACGACATTTTGAAAAGCATTGGAATAAAGTACAGGGATAGGAGGGTGATCTACAATCCATACAGAAACCAGACGGCAGCTATGCAAGTTGAAGGGCATGATAGAGTCAGTAATGTCAACTCAAGCGAATGAATTATTGTTAACGGTCATCACTGTTGAAAGCTGGCTAAACCTTTTACTAAATTCTGTGACTAGCATTTCAAGGCAGTATTCAGAAAGATGTAAGGTAAGGCTGCAACTTATCACCCATACTTTTCAATGAAGGAATTGAGAGAAAAATTTTAAGTAGGAGTAAAGATTCGAGGAGAAAATTTCAACTTTGAGATTTGCTGATGACATTGTCATATTAGCCAAATCACCAGAGGATTTGAATGAGATTTTAAATGGAATGCACTCCGATGAAAATCAACAAATGTGATATATGATGCAAGAATAGCAGCCAATGGCCATAAGCTGGGCATGTTTGATTGAACGCCCGAGAGCTCCCAACAAGTTCAATTTCAAGTAGTTCCAACTTTCGCTACCAGATGCTACTGTCACTAACACTAGCGGCGAACGTTGGAACTTGATAGACCGTTTCCTAACCAGCCAAATATAGCCTACAAATTTTGCTACAGACCACTAATTGCAGTGATAGGTTCTTTCAAATGGCATGGGCCCGCCGGCTTTACTTCCCCTCCAAAGAAAGGCATAGTTCTAAAAGAACAATTTGTGTGTTCCTGGATTTAAGAAAGGCTTTTGACACCGTAGACCACAATATACTCATTAGAAAACTTGAAAAGGAAGGTATTCGTGGTACTCCTCAAGAACTAATAAAAAGCTTCCTTTTTAACAGAATACAAAAGGTGCGAATCAAAGATACTCTATGTAGAAGTGCTGAAGTAAAAATTGGAATACACCAAGGAACAGTTTTAGGTCCTATTCTTTTTCTGTTATATGTTAACGATTTGTGTGAGCTGAACTGTAATGTGATGATTACCTCATATGCTGATGACACTGCCGTCACAGTCACAACTTGGGAGGACACTTTTAATAGAACTCAAGAAACCCTGGCTACAGACCAAAAATCACCTCCTTACCAAAACACAATACCTATGCTTCTCACACAACAAAACATTACAACCCACAGACAATTTAACACTCAAGATCCACACACCAATTTGTAACAATGGTGAAAGATGCAACTGCTATACCTTACAGAAGTCAATGAATGCTACATATTTAAGAATTATTATACATACCGTAGTCATTTAAAATGGAACATGCATGCATCAAAATTGGCCAATAAACTTCAAAAGTTAATTTACATATTTTACTGAAACAGAAATATCCTTTCAGCAAAAGTCTTGAGAACTGTATATTTTGCCTTAGTCCAGTCACAACTACAATATTGAATAAATGGTTGGGATGGAATACTTGATTCACATTTGGCTCAGAATCTCATTCTAAAAGTTATGTACAAAAAGCCATCAACTTTTCCAACATGTGAACTGTATCAACAAAGCATGGTGCTTAACATACGACAGTTATTTGTTCAGTCATCAATCATATCTATACTTAAAAATATGAAGCTCTTCCCAAATGGACAGGAACTTAAAATGTGCACTAGACTTCAAGACAGAACTGGAATAAATAAACACCCTTAATATACCGAAGAAAATGCTTTTTACATGGCTCCTTAATAACTTTGATAAAGTAAATGAACTTTTAAATTTTCACCAACATATTTAAACCAACTCAGTCACAAATAAGTAATGTATCATCTTCTTTTATTTTTAGTGTCCTCGTAATAAACTTTTATTACTATTATCAGTCAAATACTATGTTGCAAATAAATTAAGAAACTGTATTCATGAAGCCTACGCTCAAGTTTATTTTATGTGGGATTCACGCTGTATTTTGATGGATCTGTATATGTACATGTTTTCTGTCAGTGGATAAAAAAGTTTTCTCGTAAAAAAAAGTTCTTAATGCCCTTAAATAATCGGACGACTGTAGGCCGGGTTTGAACCCGCCATCTTGGGCATAGCAGTTCAGCATGCTACCGACTGTGCCACCAAAGCCACAAAATGTAAAACAAAAGGAATGGAATGCAGCCGTAAGAAATCAGAAACACCTATTGACATCAAATAAAGGCAGATGGAAAAGCTAAAGGAAGTAGGGAGCAAAATAATCAGCGATGGACGAAGCAACGAGTGTATAGAAAGTAGGCTGGCACAGGTAAGGGAAGAATTTCTGCAGAAAAGCAATGTGTTGTCATCAAATATAGATTTAGAGATTTGAAATACATTTTTAAAGCCTTTTTCTGGAGTGTGGTGCTGTGTGGACTGTTGATGCAGGAGAACAGAAGCATTTCAAATGCGGTAGTGCAGGAAAATGATTAAACTCAAATGAGTAGATGGAGTAAGAAGACGAGCGGAAGAGCTCTAATGAAGATAAGAGATCGGTTGATAGGGCACATACTGTACAGTACTAAGACAACCAGGATTGGCAATTTTTTCATGGAAGGAAGGGTAGAGGACAAGAATTGTAGAGGTAGACCAAGGTTACAATACAAGTCATAGTATTGCATCACATGTGGTATGGTAGCTATGTGGAGATGAAACGATTAGCTGCATCAAACCAGTCTAAGGACTGAAGACTCAAACAGTAACATGGAAATACTCACAGTATTAGCCTTTCAAGATGGGAGTGCTGCTGCGCCAGCATTTGTTGGTTATAGCAGCAGGAGCCTTGCGGGATGAGGAGAGTGAAAGAGGGATGATGGAGTACAGTCCCCACATAAGTCAAGTAGCATTACATGTGCTGCTTGTGTTACTCAGAACTTATAATGTGATTTGTGAACAAAAAGCAAAGCCAACTCCGTACAGGCCATGGAGGCCCTGGGAGCAGTGGAAGGTAGAGGCCTCCACTCTTTGGGACATCGGCACTAGATGGGATGGGGTTGTCAGCTCCATGCCCGGCCGTCTTTGCTCCCAGGAATTACCCTGGTACTCATTTCTGGCGTAGGCTGAGTGAACTCCAGGGCTATTTGCGTTTCCGAAAGTGGTAGTTAAGTTTCTAAAATCCACTACCTGGATGGGGATCGAACCCACTCCCTTTAATTTAGAAGCTCAGAAAATAAAAATTTTAAAAAGGTTGGTTTGTAATTATTTTGCAACAGCACAGCTAAGTGTAACAGGAGCTCATGTCACCACGGAGAGTAAAACGATGTTTGAGGTTGCTGAGTCATATCCTACTCGCATGACTGTACCTGTCAACCAAGCAGGTGCTTCATGACTCGAACAGTGAGTGAACATTAAGATGACATGAGAAAAGAGTCTGTATATCTAATACAAGTTGTATGTGCTATTCTCCAGGAGTAATCACATTCATAATTGATCTGTATTAAATTATACAGGGTTAGCACAAAATATTTAAGGAATGTCAAGCACATTCATTATTGAAAGTATATAGCTTACAGCATTGCCACATAGGCCTCTACCATTTTAAAGAGAAACTCATCAAGTTTTTTGAGTCTGCTCGCTACAAATTCTCAATGTGCCCTCCTTGTTCCAGACGGCAAGTATTGATACGGTAGTCCAACTCCGACTACACACACTGGAGCATGCCCTGGTCAATTTCAGGCAAAACTGATAGCGTTGATTATTGTCATCTTGTGACAGATGCAGATTAGTGTCTTATAAACTGGCCTTCCCGGTCGCCTGATCTGATCCCATGTGATTTCTTCTTATGGGGGTTTATCAAAGATGAAGTTTATGTATCACCCATGCCAGTTATTCATGTTGAACTGAGGAAACAGATCCATGTGGCTGTAGTTAAAATTGACCAGGACATGCTCCAGCGTGTGTAGTCGGAGTTGAACTACCGTATCGATAATTTCCATGTGACGCGAGGAGGGCACATCGAGAATTTGTAGCAAGCAGACTCAAGAAACTTGACAAGTTTCACTTTTAATTGGTATATGCGTCAATGCTGTAAGCCATATACCACTTTCGATAATACATGTGCATGAAATCGCTTAAATCATTCGTTCTAACCCTGTACGTGCTATGGAAAAAAGTCAATATTGAATACATGTTACATACACCAATAACCTTTTAGCACCACTGGGGTATGGCAGAATTAAGGAATAGGAAAAGCAGGTAGACAAAACTAATGAAATGTACATCACATATATTTCATAATGGCAGATTTGTTGTTTTCAATCAAACATTGCGTATGGTAAGAAACAAACTGTACAACAGTGCAACGGTTATTAAGTCATGGTACTGTTGGAAAATGCTACTGCATAGAAAAGGAGCCTACTATGCCCTACCTCTGGTCCACTTTGGCTTCTTCAAAAATCTTGAATCATTGAGAGCAGGATGCCATATAGTGGGCAGACAGGGGGGTTTTCCTCTAAACCAATTATTTTATGTTACAAATAAAAGAAGTATATACGGTTGCTAAAATTCTTCTTAAAAACAGAGGGCACCTCACATGTTTCATAAATCCTGAATACTAAGTGAAATAACCTTCATCCCCCGATGCAACGCCACAACTCAGTTGGTAAATCATTTTATGCCTGGTGCTTTCTTCCTACTATGTCTCCTCTATCAAATTCTGATCTCAATATTAAATCTCCTTTCTGATCCTCATCAATTTCCTCTTCCCTCTCCACAACATGATTCTCAATGTCCTTACACCTATACGAACGCTCTATGTAAGCTTTCCATCTCTCAACCTTTTCTTCTGTATCTGTTAGAGCAGGCTTTCTCAACGTGGTGTTCTCGTCATATGAGCCAGCAAGCGCTCTTGAGCACAAGCTCTCCTGAGATCCATTCTACAATTCAAATTCTGTTGGACGAACCAGAATAATAGTGTTTTCACAGTCGTTTTGTAAAATATAAATAACATAAATAATAGGATATGCCTATTTTGTGAGTAATATGAAAGATGCTGATTCCACGTGTAAATGTATCTTACCCGCATGAGTCTGTTGCAGCATTCAACCACTATTCTTTCACTTCCTTGCACCTCTAGTTTACTTCATTTTTCAGACATCCGTATTCTGCTTTCCCACTTCCATCTCTTGCATTCTTGTGCTTCCATATTTCATCCATTAATTCTGGTACCGTACTGTATATCCTGAGTGATTCAAGGTTCTCTACCTATTCTTTCCTTTCTTTCAATGCTTTCTATGGTGGATTTCATTATTTCTTTCTTCAAAGTGGGAATTATAGGAATATATGGATTACACTCATAAAAACAATAATGACATGGTAATAATTGGGGGGGATTTAAACTTGCCAGAAGTTGATTGGAATGGAGCTGCAACAGAAGCCCATGAACAGAAACTTGCAAATAAATTACTTTGGGAGGGAGGATTTACACAAGTAGTGCAAGCGCCAACTAGGCTCAGCAACTTGCTGGATGTATTCCTGATAAAACCAGGGGAACTTGTTGAAAAAAAAACACGTAATTGAAGGAATAGGTGACCATAAAGCTGCAATAATGGACGTTGGTCTGGTACCAAAAAGGCTTAATAGGAGGGTCACACAGGACAAGAAATTATACAGAAAAACTAAATTCAATGAATTTGGAGCTTACCTGAAATCAAAATTTAATTCTTGGATAAGTGAAGGGAGTAATGTGGATACACTCTGGGCAAATTTTAAGGAAATCATTTGGGAGGGTGAGAAGAGATTTGTACCTGTTAAGAAGGGAAAAACAACCTCAGACCCTGTTTACTATACAAAGGACATACAGTACGAAAATTAAAAAGGAAATGTTGAATGGTAAACAGACAAATCAAAGAGGGCAGGGGAAACAGAGAAACCAGAAAGCAGCTAATAAAGGAGTTCAATAGGTTGAAAAAGGAAGCAAAGGAAAATTACATGAATGGCATACTTCATGAGGGTAAAGACCACATAGGAGGGAAATGGAAAAAGCTGTATTCATATATTAAAAATCAAAAGGGAAACGGAATCCACATTCCCACAATGGAGGGAGAAGGGGGTGAGCATTTATTTGCAGATAATGAGAAAGCAAACCTATTTAGTAGGGAATTCATAGATTCAGTGGAAGATTGTCAGGAGTTGGAAACCGTTAATGAGGCTGGAGAGGGTGAAACACATAAAGACACAAGTATTTTCACCTTTACAAATGAGGATATTTTTAGAGAAATCAAACTGCTTCAGGAAGGAAAAGCAGCAGGGTGTGATCAAATTACTGGGGAATTAATAAAGGCAATGGGGTGGTACATAGTGCCTTATTTCAAGTTTATTTACGACTACATCATGAACAATAGTAGAATACCAAAGGAATGGAAGGAATCTATAATAATACCAATTTATAAAGGAAAGGGAGATAGAAGTAAACCTGAGAACTACAGACCAGTAAGTCTAACCAGTGTAGTTTGTAAAATCTTGGAGAGTTTAATAGTAAAATATATATATTGGTTCCTGAGGAGCCAGTATGGATTTAGAAAGAAATTTTCTTGTGAGACACAACTGGTGGGATTTCAGCAGGACATATTAGATCGGTTGGATCTAGGGGGACAGTTGGACTGCATAGCTATAGACCTTTCCGAAGCTTTTGACAGAGTGGAACATGGAGTATTATTAAAGAAACGGGAGAGAATGGGATTGGACTCAAGGGTTGTACGTTGGATAGGAACATTCCTAAATTCAAGGGTTCAGAGAGTCAGAGTAGGGAATTACATATCACAGGAAGAGAAAGTTAAGAAGGGAATTCCACAGGGTAGTAAAATTGGTCCATTGCTTTTCTTAATATACGCAAGTGATTTAGGGAACAATATAGCATCAAAAATAAGATTGTATGCAAATGACATTATCGTCTATAGGGAAATAAATAACATAGAGGATTGTAAAATATTACAAAGGGACCTCAATAGTATCCAACATTGGGTTGAAGAGAACCACATGAAGGTTAACAGAGGTAAATCAACTGTCACAATATTCACAAACAAGAGATTAAAAACTGAATTTCAATATACATTGGATGGGGTAATCGTACCAAAAGATGACAAGTGCAAATACTTAAGTGTGAGATTTGAATGTAAATTGCACTGGAAGGGTCATGTTGGAGACATTGTAGGGAAAGCATACAGATCGTTGCATGTCATTATGAGACTTCTTAAAGGATCCAACAAAGAAATAGAAGAGAAAAGTTACCTAAGTTTGGTTTGTCCAATATTGGAATATGCAAGCAGTGTATGGGATCTGCACCAGGAATACCTAATAAAAGAAATTGAGTGTGTGCAAAGGAGAGCAGCAAGATTTGTGATAGGGGATTTTAGGAGAAGAAGCAGCATATCAGATATGTTTAAGAAGCTTGGGTGGGAAACATTAAGTAAGAGATGGGAGAGAAACAGACTTGTAGGGTTAGCCTATATAGAGCGTATACAGGAGAGGAAGCATGGGGGGAAATCCGTGAGAGGCTACAATTGGAAAGAAATTATATTGGCAGGGCAGACCACAAATTCAAAATTGGATGGCACTTTAGAAGAAGCGATTGGGGTAAATTTTCATTCATTGGGAAGGATGTGAAGGAATGGAACAGTTTACCAAGGGCGGTGTTTGATCCCTTTCCAAAATCAGTCCAGATATTCAAGAGCAGAGTAGACAAAATCAGGTAAAAGAAAGAAGTGGTATAACTTAGTGCTGTATTCCTAGAAACATTAAACGTGCTATGAAATTCCTACAGCAGTTGTATGAGGGGAGTTCAATCAATGTGTGAATAGTACATTAAGTTACTGTATTCTTTTAATATTGAGTAGGCTAGTGTTTGTAAATTATGTACCTCATTTGCCACCGAGGTTGACACCTCATTGCAAATGAAGTTATTTTGATTTGATGTGTCCATTCCTCTACATTAGATGTTTGTTCAGGGTTCTTCATATTAGTCCTTCCTGAATAATCCCTCTGAGTCTTTTGTTCACGTCCTCTTTTTGTTTGTCTACTGCCCACCTTTATGGTTTTTTACTTTTCATAAAGTCGATTTGGAAATGTCTTCTATCTCCTAATTTCCCCTCATCCATGTGTATATTCTCCAGTTGTGGTTGTTGAATAATGTGATAGCTATAACTAACTTGTGCTCACTGCAGAATTCTATCAGCCTGCTCCCTCAATCATTCTTTTCACCCAATCCGAATTCTCTTTCTATCTTCCCTTCTCAACTATTTTATTTTATTTTTATTTTACCATAGCATTACAATCTCCCATTGAAAATGAAAATCCACAGCCTGCTTCCAGTCGACCAGGTCAGGGAATGGAATGAATGAAGCCCCCATCTAGCGGTGAGAATATGAACTGTGCCGGCTGCCGAAGCCTGTCGCACTCCCCCGGGGCAATGATTAAATGAATGTCAGATGAATTAAATGATAGTGGAGTGTGTTGCTGGAATGAAATTTGTGACAGGGAAAACCGGAGTACCCGGAGAAAAACCTGTCTGCCTCCGCTTTGTCCAGCACAAATCTCATATAGAGTAACCGGGATTTGAACCACGGACCCAGCGATGAGAGGCTGGCGTGCTGCCGCCTAAGCCATGGAGGCTTACAATCTCCTATTATTATTACATTTTCATCAACCTTGACATACCTCACAATTCCATCTGATTTTTCATAAAACTTTTCAACTTTTTCATCATCTGCTTCACTGATAGGCATATAGACTTGCACTACTGTGGGGCAAGTAGATGTATCGATTTTAGCTACAATAAGCAATTCACTGCATTACTCATATTATTCCACCCACTGACCAAGTTTCCTAGTCAGTATGAGACCTACCCCTGCATAACCATTGTTTGATTTAGTGCTAATGATCCTATAGTCTCCTGACCAAAAGTCCTGTTCTTCTTGCCAGCGCATTTCCCTATTCCAACCTCAATCTCTCTATTTCCCTTTGAAACCTTCCATTGTCCATCAGGCTTAGAACTTTCCACATTCCCATCCATAGAATGTTAGATTCCCTCTTTGTCACTACCCTGTCGAGTAGTCCCCACCCGGTGATCTAGTTTACCTCCGGGATGGATTTTTTAGCCTACTTTTCACATTTTGCAAAAATGAGGAAAAAGTAGACTTATGAGATCGATCCGGAAAAATGTGTGTCTGTCTGTCTTTCTGTGTGTCCCCCCCCCCCCCCTATCAACTCCTAAACGGCTGCAGCAATCGAAACCAAATTTAGTATGAGTAAAGATGCATACCGAAATATCTCACGTCGATATTTGAAAATGATGTCAGTGCTACCAACTGCTGAAAAAACGCACTAGAAATTTGAGCTCCATGTTGTATATCTTGGAAGGTATGCATGGGATCAATTCCAAAATTCGCACACATGTAGATAATACTATTTCAGTTTAATTTCCAGGATGCCATACATGACAGTGTTGCCAAAATAATTTTAAGCCTTCTGATAGGTCCAATTTTTAAATGCATATAACTTCTACACTATCAATTGGATTTCAACCAAATTTTGTGTGTAATATGTTCACATAAACAAATATGACTGAGCGTATTCTTAAGAGCCAACAGGGCTGCCAACTGTTAATAATTGCTCCCTCTATTTTTTTTTTTTTAAATCCAAATACCAATATATCAGAAAGTATGCAAGCCGACAGCTTTTAAACTATGCACACGTATAGTACCTGACATTTTAGATTAATTTGGAGTAACTTATATACGTCAGTTCTACCAACATGATTATAAGTTTCTCCCGTGGCTCATGATCTCGAGATTAACGGTCACGTTAAACTACAAGCTTCCTTTTTTATTATAAGTTTGCTGATAGTACCAATTTTTAAATACATGTAACTTCTATACTATCAGTTGGATTTCAACCAAATTTCGTATGTGCTATGTATAACTTAACAGATATGACTATAAGTATTGTTAAGAGCAATCAGGGCTGCCAACTGTTAATAAATGCTGTCTATATTTTTTACCCTAATATCAATATATCAGAAAGTATGCAAGCCAACAGCTCTATACTTTGCACACGCATATCACCTGACATTCTAGATTAATTTGGAGTAATTACTATAAGTCAGTGCTGCCAACATGATTCTATGCCTGCTGATAGGCCCAATTTTAAAATACATGTAATTTCTTTACTAACAAATGGATTTCATCCAAAATTGGCACAACAAGATATAATAATATTTCAGATTATTTCTGACCGGCACACGCATGACATTGCTGCCAACATGCTTTTACGCGAGCTGATAGATTCAATGTCTAACTGCAATTCACGTCCATTGGACTTCAACCAAATTTTGTATTCTGTACCTTAAGAGATGGAACTAAGAATATATTCAGTCACCAGGGCTGCCAACTGTAGTTCTCTATTAGTCTACATTATACCAGGTGTATTTCGAACTAATTAGACATTTCGATATTACCAACTTATTTTCGTCATTATTCTAGATCGGTTCATATACTGTAGATTATGCATTGGCATGAAACTTAATTTTAAGAAAAGTAGGCTCTTTAGTTCGTCACGGAACTTCTTGTTTATTGTTAATTTTTGGGAATCAAAGAGTGGAAAATATTTTATTGGAGCAGGTGGACATAGGCAAAATTATTAAGGAGTTTTTGATTGTGGAGAATATTTTTCCACCACAAGCATGTTATAGTATTATCTCCATTGTGGGGTTTGAAGCCATTTTTCAGTGTTGCCTAAGTAAACAAAAGTTTGGTGCTTTTCAGTTGGTGAACACATGTACCCAAAAAGAGCTGGGTTATGCCCTAACCCTGAAATAAATTTCATGAGATTAATAAATACACGAGGATGACCAGTTTCGATCGTCAAGCGATCATCATCAGAGCCATTACACTTAGGCTATAACTTCTATGTTTGAGAATACAGGTGAAAAATATTTACAATATGAACAATTATTTAGTTGCAGTATTGATAATGCAACTGTCAGTGTATGCTAATGCAACTGGATCTGATGATGATCGCTTGACGATCGAAACTGGTCATCCTAGTGTATTTATTAATCTCATGAAATTTATTTCAGGATTAGGGCATAACCCAGCTCTTTTTGGGTACAATCGTGTTGCCCGACTGAAAAGCACCAAACTTTTGTTTTGTATTATCTCCACGTTCCACATCAAAGGCTGTTAAACATATATCAAACCTTGACCGATCTGTACAGTTCTTGTCCTCCAGCCTTTCATTTTCTGATGGATTTTCCATGGCAGCAATCCGTTCATACTGAAGTTCGCGTTCTCCCATGGCTGCAAAAATCCTACATTGTGGTTCTTTCAATTAGGGGCTTGAAGATCATGGTCATTTCAACCCCATATACTTGAGTGTGTGTATTGTAAACTGTATATCTACCTGTACACATTGTGCTTAGGCTCTTTGGCACAAGTCTAAACTGTTTCACCGAACTGAACCAAATTTTACATACTTACCTTTTGGAACTCTGCCGGTAACACTGTCAACATGAAATTTGGACATCTCCCTCCATTTCCTAGATTTAGCCCCTCTGGAAAAAGTCCACATAGTTTCAATGACCTAAATAAAATTTTATGTACTTAACTTTTGGACCCGTATCTACTTGAAATTTGGACAGCCCTCTCCATTCCCTAAATATTGAATTGTCATAGAAGGACCAACCTAGGGTCATTTTGAGCCTCATAAATCAAGAAACAAAACTCAGGATGTACACTTTCGTCCAGTTTGGTGAAACGGTGTTAATTTGTATAAATAACAGACTAAGGGGACTGAAAACCACTTTTTAAGGCCCTAGAACCAATCATGTCGGAAGTATTTTAGTGTTGTACTACTGTAGGGGTCCTCAAAAGCTGGTAATTGGGGCGTAACTGTATGAATATTTAAATAAGTCTATTGTTGGCTGTCAAAGCGAGCCTACACCAGAAATGAGTACCAGGGTAATTCCTGGGAGCAAAGACGGCCGGGCATGGAGCTGACAACTCCATCCCATCTAGTGCCGATGTCCCAAAGAGTGGAGGCCTCTACCTTCCACTGCTCCCAGGGCCTCCATGGCCTGTACGGAGTTGGCTTTGCTTTTTGTTCACAAATCACATTATAAGTTCTGAGTAACACAAGCAGCACATGTAATGCTACTTGACTTATGTGGGGACTGTACTCCATCATCCCTCTTTCACTCTCCTCATCCCGCAAGGCTCCTGCTGCTATGACCAACAAATGCTGGCGCAGCAGCACTCCCATCTTGAAAGGCTAATACTGTGAGTATTTCCATGTTACTGTTTGAGTCTTCAGTCCTTAGACTGGTTTGATGCAGCTAATCGTTTCATCTCCACATAGCTACCATACCACATGTGATGCAATACTATGACTTGTATTGTAACCTTGGTCTACCTCTACAATTCTTGTCCTCAACCCTTCCTTCCATAAAAAAAATTGCCAATCCTGGTTGTCTTAGTACTGTACTGTATGTGCCCTATCAACCGATCTCTTATCTTCATTAGCGCTCTTCTTCTTACTCCATCTACTCATTTGAGTTTAATCATTTTCCTGCACTACCGCATTTGAAATGCTTCTGTTCTCCTGCATCAACAGTCCACACAGCACCACACTCCAGAAAAAGGCTTTAAAAATGTATTTCAAATCTCTAAATCTATATTTGATGACAACACATTGCTTTTCTGCAGAAATTCTTCCCTTACCTGTGCCAGCCTACTTTCTATACACTCATTGCTTCGTCCATCGCTGATTATTTTGCTCCCTACTTCCTTTAGCTTTTCCATCTGCCTTTATTTGATGTCAATAGGTGTTTCTGATTTCTTACGGCTGCATTCCATTCCTTTCGTTTTACATTTGATGGCTTTGGTGGCACAGTCGGTAGCATGCTGAACTGCTATGCCCAAGATGGCGGGTTCAAACCCGGCCTACAGTCGTCCGATTATTTAAGGGCATTAAGAACTTTTTTTTTTTTTACGAGAAAACTTTTTTATTCACTGACAGAAAACATGTACATATACAGATGCATCAAAATACAGCGTGAATCCCACATAAGATAAACTTGAGCGTAGGCTTCATGAATACAGTTTCTTAATTTATTTGCAACATAGTATTTGACTGATAATAGTTAGAAAAGTTTATTATGAGGACACTAAAAATAAAAGAAGATGATACATTACTTATTTGTGACTGAGTTGGTTTAAATATGTTGGTAAAAATTTATAAGTTCATTTACTTTATCAAAGTTATTAAGGAGCCATGTAAAAAGCCTTTTCTTCAGTATATTAAGGGTGTTATTTGTCACATTTACTGACATTATATTGTATATCCTAGTGCTAAGACAACTTCAATTCCTATGGACAGGTAGTGTGTTTTGATGAGGGTTATTTATTCCAGTTCTGTCTTGAAGTCTAGTGCACATTTTAAGTTCCTGTCCATTTGAGAAGAGCTTCTTCATATTTTTAAGTATAGTGATTGATGACTGAACGAATAACTGTCGTATGTTAAGCACCATGCTTTGTTGATACAGTTCACATGTTGGAAAAGATGATGGCTTTTTGTACATAACTTTTAGAATGAGATTCTGAGCCAAATGTGAATCAAGTATTCCATCCCAACCATTTATTCAATATTGTAGTTATGACTGGACTAAGGCAAAATAGACAGTTCTCAAGACTTTTGCTGAAAGGATATTTGTGATTCAGTAAAATATGTAAATTAACTTTTGAAGTTTATTGGCCAATTTTGATGCATGCATGTTCCATTTTAAATGACTACGGTATGTATAATAATCCCTAAATATGTAGCATTCATTGACTTCTGTAGGGGATAGCAGTTACATCTTTCACCATTGTTACAAATTGGTGTGTGGATCTTGAGTGTTAAATTGTCTGTGGGTTGTAATGTTTTGTTGTGTGAGAAGCATAGGTATTGTGTTTTGGTAAGGAGGTGATTTTTGGTCTGTAGCAAGGGTTTCTTGAGTTCTATTAAAAGTGTCCTCCCAAGTTGTTCCTGTGACTGTGACGGCAGTGTCATCGCATATGAGGTAATCATAACATTACAGTTCAGCTCACCCAAATCGTTAATATATAACAGAAAAAGAATAGGACCGAAAACTGTTCCTTGGTGTATTCCAACTTTTACTTCAGCACTTCTACTTAGAGTATCTTTGATTCGCACCTTTTGTATTCTGTTAAAAAGGAAGCTTTTTATTAGTTCTCGAGGAGTACCACGAATACCTTCCTTTTCAAGTTTTCTAATGAGTATATTGTGGTCTACGGTGTCAAAAGCCTTTCTTAAATCCAGGAACACACAAATTGTTCTTTTAGAACTATGCCTTTCTTCGGAGGGGAAGTAAAGCCGGCGGGCCCATGCCATTTGAAAGAACCTATCACTGCAATTAGTCAAAATTTGTAGGCTATATTTGGCTGGTTAGGAAACGGTCTATCAAGTTCCAACCTTCGCCGCTAGTGTTAGTGACAGTAGCATCTGGTAGCGAAAGTTGGAACTACTTGAAATTGAACTTGTTGGGAGCTCTCGGGCGTTCAATCAAACAAGCCCAGCTTATGGCCATTGGTTGCTATTCTTGTATCATATATCACATTTGTTGATTTTCATCGGAGTGCATTCCATTTAAAATCTCATTCAAATCCTCTGGTGATTTGGCTAATATGACAATGTCATCAGCAAATCTCAAAGTTGAAATTTTCTCCTCGAATCTTTACTCCTACTTAAAAATTTTCTCTCAATTCCTTCATTGAAAAGTATGGGTGATAAGTTGCAGCCTTACCTTACATCTTTCTGAATACAGCCTTGAAATGCTAGTCGCAGAATTTAGTAAAAGGTTTAGCCAGCTTTCAACAGTGATGACCGTTAACAATAATTCATTCGCTTGAGTTGACATTACTGACTCTATCATGCCCTTCAACTTGCATAGCTGCCGTCTGGTTTCTGTATGGATTGTAGATCACCCTCCTATCCCTGTACTTTATTCCAATGCTTTTCAAAATGTCATACAATTTACTCCAATCAACACTATCAAAAATCTTTTCTAAGTCTACAAGTCATAATCTTTCCTTATTATTTCTTTATTAACGCAGCCAATGGCCATGAACTTTTCTTTTCAGGACGGGTCAGGGAAGGGATATTGGAAGGAAATTGACCTATCGAAAGGAACCATCCCGGCATTTGCCTGGTGGTGAAAATGGGAAACCATGAAAACTATTTTCAGGACGGCTGAGGTGGGATTTGAACCTACGCTCTCCCGATGCCAGCGAGGCACAAGGTAGGGCGTTAGCGCTCTCGACCACCATGGTCCTTATTCATTTAACATGAGGGTTTTAAATTAACAGTCTGCCTAGTCAAAACCTTTTGTTTTTATTACATTACAGGTACATGTGAAAGGCAAGGATATGAAAATGTATTGGGAGCAGAAGGATGGGGTAGCAGGGATGAAGAAAGTTGCTGGATTTTTGCAAGAGAAACGGTTTAGTGGTAGGCAACTCCTGGATCCGGAAGAAAGAAAGCCACAAGGTAACGTGGTACAGCAGTGATTTAACAAAGAAATCTTTGGTAGATTACATGCTGTACGACTGGGAAATGAAGAGAAGTGTCAGAGATATAAAGGTAATACCATCAGAGGCCTTAGATAGCGACCACAGAATACTTGTAATGAACCTGGGAGTTGTTAAGGATAGCAAGAGGACATAGTACCAGGAAAGGAGAATCAAAGTATGGATACTCAAGGAAAAGGAAGTCAAGGAAGAATTCCAGAAGATCATAAGGGAAAGGATGCCAACAGACAATCCTAAAACAGGGGAAGAGGAATGGAAGCAATTCAAAAACACAATGGTGGAAGCTGCATTGGCAGTATGTGGAAGAACAAGCAACAGAAAGTGGTGTAAAGAGACACCATGGTGGAATGAGAGAGTAAAAGAAGCTGTGGGAAGGAAGAACAAGGCTTTCAGAGTGTGGTTCCAGGAAAGAACTGATCTGGCAAGGGA
Organism: Meconema thalassinum; assembly: GCA_946902985.2. Lineage (NCBI taxonomy): Eukaryota > Metazoa > Arthropoda > Insecta > Orthoptera > Tettigoniidae > Meconema > Meconema thalassinum. Next base: position 126,561,730 of record OX336398.1, read on the forward strand.
AGATTATAAGATAAAGAAGAAAGAAGCAAACAAGATTGTCGCAGAGGAGTGGAAGAAGTGGATGGTAAAGTGGACAGAGATGATGGAGGAAGACAGCAGAGGAAATAAGAAAGTACTTTATGGGTTGGTCAAAAGTAAGAGAAGAGGTCTGCGAGAGGATGTGGTAATGATGGACAAAAACGGAAATGAGGTACACAACAAAGAGACACTCAAGACAGTGTGGAAAGAGTACTTTGAGGATTTGCTGAATCCAAATGGTCACAGGGAGGAAGACAATGTATTGGAAGATGGAGAAGACAACACAGGAATAGAAAAGGACCTGACTTGGAGAGAACTGGAAATGACTATAGACAAGATGAAAGGAGGAAGGGCACCAGGTGTGGATGAAGTGAGTGTTGAAATGGTGAAGGCAGCAGGGGAGGTTGGGAAACAGTGGCTGTACCGTGTGATGAGGGTGATATGGAAGGAGAAAAAGACCCCAGAAGATTGGAAGAAAGGATTAATTGTCCCAATATTTAAGAAAGGAAGAAGAAAGGAGTGCAGAAATTACAGGGGAGTCACACTCATACCTCACTGTGCCAAGATATATGAAAAGATATTAGAAAGTAGAATACGAGCCAAAGTGGAGAGAAAATTGAGAGAGGAGCAGTATGGATTCAGACCTGGGAGATCAACAGTGGATCTCATATTTTCAGTGAGACAGCTCCAGGAACACCACTACGAATTTGGAGAGGATCTGTTGATGGCCTTCCTGGACATCGAAAAGGCCTATGATAGTGTGTGTAGGGAGAAGGTTTGGAAAGCAATGGAAAACATGGGAGTGGAAAAAGAGACTGTAGGCAGAGGTAAGGAGATGTATTGTGGAAGTGTGAGTTGTGTGAAAGTTGGAGGGGAAAGAACAGACTGGTTCAGACAAATGAGTGGCCTGAAACAGGGTAGTGCACTGTCACCCCTTCTCTTTATTGTGGTTATGGACGAGGTAATGACACGGGTAGCAGGAAAGATAGGAGAAGATAAGATGAAAGCAATGGTGTTTGCAGATGATCTCATGGTCTGGGGAAACAAGGAGGAGGAAATTCAGGAGCAACTGAAGGCTTGGGAAGAAACAGTGGGAGAGTACGGATGGAAGTTCAACATCAGTAAATGTGAGATCCTGTTAACGACCAGGAAAAAGGACAGACCAATGAGTGGGATAACACTTGGAGGTGGACAGCTGAAGAAGGTGGAAAGTCTCAAGTACTTGGGAAGTATAGTGAAGGAAAATGGGAGAAATGACAAAGAGATTACGGAACGTGGCAGACAGGCAGAAGCATTTCTGAGAAGCATTAGGAGCTTAGTGTGGAATAAAGATGACCCACAAAAAAGCAAGGAAGTGTCATACAGAAGCTACTATATCCCGATACTGACCTATGCTTCAGAAACGTGGACTATGAAGAAAAGAGGCATAAGCAGAATACAGGCAGGTGAAATGAAGTTCCTGCGAAGTAGGATCGGAGTAACAAGAAGAGACAGGGTGAGGAATGAAAAGGTCAGGGAAATGGTGAAAGAGGAGCCCTTGCAAGGTAGGATTGAGACATCAAGACTGAGGTGGTATGGACACTTAAAGAGAATGGATGAGAAGAAGATTCCCAAGAGGATACATGAGATGCAGATGCAGAAGAAACGACCAAGGGGAAGACCAAGAGATAGATGGCCGAAAGGAGTGGAGGAATGTGTCAAGAAGAGAGGCAAGGACTGGACCAGAGTGACAGCGGAGAGGTGGTGGGAAGAAAGAACCAAGTGGCGAGGCTTATGTTGCAAACAGACCCAGCCTGGGGCTGGAAACTGTACAAGATGATGATGACAGGTACATGTTTCGAAACAGTCTCAAATGAAAATGTATGTATGTTTTAAAATTTTATTTACAATTTATTTGGTTTTTAGATAAAACCTAGGGAGCTCTAGTTCCCACAGCAAAGTGGTGCTTTAATATGAGTGGTTTAGTGCAAAAATATTTTTTTTGTTTTTCCCTTTTAGGACAGCAAATGTTAGTACAGTTGAACCTGCCCTAACGGACACCCTTATTCAGCGGACACCTGCCTATACGGACATTTTTCCTTGGAACCGATTTTATTTTACATAAGACAAGTGTTAAATTAGCCTCATTTCAGATGACACCTTGAAGTCCGGACAGCGGACATCGCCATCTGTCCCATCCACTTGACTTAAGCGGACACTTCAGACGCTGCAGGACATTTTTTACACCGGACCATTCTTTTAAAACCATTCTGCAGACATACGGAAATCCCTCTTGAATATCTGTACTACACCTATTTCGAGTCAAAGAAGAGAGAGAGAGTGAAATGCAGGCTACATGGCAAAGCTGTAGTAGCGGTCAAGTTAATTCTTCTATACATTCCTCTTTCCAAACCTTTTGTTATGGTGTTCTACCTACTGGTGTACATTCCGAGAATTCTAATTGTCCAGGATTGCTGCCAGTGACTGTTTACTCAAGAGTTACCTGGTGATTTTCTTCCCTGCTTGCATCATTCGATTCATAACTCAGATTGCCACCGATAAGGTCGAGCTCAGGTAGTCAACGTGAGAAGGAAAAGACTTGCAGTACATGAGCTAATTAGTGAGACAGAAATATCGTAGCATTTCAGTCGTCGAGTAAACACGAGTAACAAGGGACGAACATGTTTAAACCTCAAAAGAAGAAGAAATGTGATTGTAGAAAGTGAGAAGGGACTTGCAGTGAGAAAGCTTGCTGAAAAATTCAAATGCGGAAAAACTCAAATAAACAAATAATCAAAATAAAGATGTGTATGTTTAGGTGGATGTACTTTGCTGTTAAAGTGTTAGATTATTTTTACAAACTTGTTTCAGCGGACAACTCTCATAACGGACATTTTCACTCGGAACCGACGGTGTCCGCAGAAGGGAGGTTCGACTGTAGTTATTTGATGTACCGTAATAGAGAATCAAGTCAGAATTTCAATACCAATCCCCCCGAGTACAGCAGTTTCTTAATGCAATAGTTTGATGCTTTTCAGTCTGTCAACACGATTGTACGCAAATGAGATGGATATTCCATTGTGAACGTAATTTATACCGGCCTAAAACGGGAAATAGGGAACAGAAGGATATCTGGACAATGTAAGGAACATAATTCTTCTTTATTGGGGCATCCTTTTTTAATCATTGTAAATCATATAGGCCTATTAATATCTATATATACACACAATTGATGCAGCATTGTATTAATAGTGACATGTGATTCCATTTATTTACCATGAGCTGTTCAATTTCAAAACTCTAATATCCAACAATATGAACAAGAATCACCTTGATTGGTATTTGCCCCATTTCAAACCACTTAAACTCAAACAAACCCTCTACAGAGTTTGATTCTGTGTCTTGACATGGGGAAAGATTTTGGTTACAATGAACCTTATTCTCAAGGAGCATTATGAGTATGGAACTTGATTACAGTACTCAATTATATAGCAGAACATCACGTCTAGGTAGTACCCATAGCCCTCCTAAAATAATTTTGATAACTGCATTAATCAGGAAGATTATGGCAATTTTCCTCATGCATTAACAAATTTGTAGGCAAACTTTCTGGATTTCACTATAGCTTACGGTATGCGTAACATGCCTTGCTAACATGATGTATTGCTCGAACGTTTTGAGTAATGCATTTCCCTAACCCCCACCCTCGGCGAAATACTCTACCTAACCTACAACACATTTTGTTCAGATTTACCGGTAGGCTACTTGTAACGCTGAGAATATTTTATATTATTGTATACACCACGATATTTACAGAGTTTACATAGCGAACTCAAATCGATTTGAGTACACTTACCGTATTGAACACGGTCATGTAAACGGGACTCAGTTCGTATTGATTTTCAAGCTCGATACGGTAAAATTGTGGGATCAGATCGTATCCAAACACGTATTCAGGAACATGTAAACGCGGATCGTACTGAAAGAGATTCAGCACACTCTTGAGTTACAATGATAAACTAATTTAGGCCTACTTTCGTCTGTCGCCTGACTCGAATCGCAATGTTTTACTTCCTGCCCATATTCTTCGTTACTGTCTGTGTTGTTTTCGTGGCTGATAAGCGTAGTTTGTTTGCACGCGTTTTTAGCGTTAATGTATTTTTGTCCGTTTTACTTTGAATGTCTGGTGTATGCGTAGGTAAAATGTGGTCAACAGAAAAAAAGAAAATACACCGTCTTTCTTTGACGATTAATCCGTTTCTTTTTCCATTTGAATAAATTCAACACAGACTGGCCGAGTGGCGCAGCGGTAACTTTCTCACCTGCTTTTACCAAGGTAGCAGGATCGAATCCTGGCGCAGTCCGGGTGCTTAGGCCTAAATGCGAGGGAGCCGTGTCAGTAGATTTACTGGCATGTTACAGATCCCATTCGGAGCAACATTCTGGCAGCCCGGCGTCTCTAAAAGATTCAGTAATTAAAAGGTACGACGGTTACCCATAAACTTTGTAAGAACAAACAACATCAAAATCTTCGGCGTATCCATATTTCAGGTTTACAAACAACCCGTCAAAGAAACGTCGGATGACAATGGTAACAGTGCAGGACACACGAACCCAGGGGGAAAAAAACTTCTTAAATTTGCAATAAATATCTTTTCAAATGATTCAAAATTGATCTAGGAATGATGTAGTTCACTCCTCAGCTGTCTATAACCCACCCGCCATCCCAAATTATAACATGACTTAGCTGTGTCTGCCATTATCGGCGTTACAACAGTACAGTATTGCCAACCCCACGCATACGGTACTAATTGTATATGTGGTCTTTCGTCCAGTACCAGATCAATGTTGTGTCAATCATGCCCTGCTAGCTCCCCACACCTACCCCCACCATTCTAATCTTCGTTTTGACCAATCCAATGTTTTTTGACAATGGTTACAGCCTAACACGTCCAGTGAAACTGTGAGTGCCCCGCTAGCTTCTGGTGGCCATAGGACGCACCTACACCCGACCATTCTGACCTTCGTTTCGTCCAATCCAATGGTTTTTGACAATGGTTACAGCCCAACGTGCCCAGATGAATGGTTTTGGCAATGGTTACAGCCTAACGCGTCCAGTGGATCTGTGAGCGCCCCGCTAACTTCCTGCGGCCACAGGCTGCACCTACACTCGACAATTCTAACCTTCGTTTTGTCCAATCCAATGGTTACAGCCTAACGCATCCAGATCAATGGTTACAGCCTAACACGTCCAGTGAAACTGTGAAAGTCAGGGTCCTGTCTCATGCACTAGTAATATGATAATTATGGTACGGGTCTTTTATTCTGCTGTTTAATACGAGTTAGCCAACATAACTGCAGGTTCACTATAAATTATATACCGTATTGAAATAGATTTCAATACGAACTGAAACTGCTCATGTAATCGGGCAGCGTACTGAAAACAGGATCGTATTCAAATCGATTTGAGTTCGTCATGTAAACGTAGTAATTGTGATATACCACGTGTTTTAATATTATAGGAGAGAGCCCTAGACCAGTAAGAATGATTTTCTACAGAAACCAACGAACGCTTTTGAAGTTTTCTACTGCGGAATTTCACATGATAATTACGGTATCTAAAGGATGCAGTACCGTAGGCCGCTCGAGGTACGGTAGCACATTTCCATATACCCAATGATATTACGAACTATGCATTTTAATATGCAATAACACAAGGTAGCAACTACTTCTGTAAATGAAGGCAACTGCCGCGTGTTACATATTATATCCAACCGAAAGAAGTTAAAAATGTCAAGTAAAAATCTACCCACGTAATGCCATAACCGGTGGCATCAAAACTCCCCAAAACATTCTCACAAAAATCTCCTAGATGTAATGTTCTGGCTAAAGGTAATCACTTTATCAATCAATATAAAATCACATGTACACATATAACCACACCCACAAACTCAAAATCTGCCTTCCTAGGATTTTAAACGGCACGCCCACAGCTTCAAAGCAAGCGAAGCGACGCCATTTTGACCAATAATCCAAGGCGCCTTTCTTATTACTGGTTATCGGCTGCATGAAGCGCCGTCGAGCGCTGCACCGCTTCGGAACAAAAAGCAAGAAGGAGCTTAAAATCCAAGGAATATAGATATGTTCCACCAACAACCAATAAGAACCCAGCAGCCCCTAGCCAATCAAACAGTGGATCAGCTCTGTACCTAGCCGCTCGTGATACCATGGGTGTAGTGTAAACCCCCACCCACAGGGGGCTGCAGTGTTGAAGCCACCTAAAGAAATTATATTGTGTTGTTGATACATTTCGGGGCTTTGTGACATTGTGGTCATGTGGCCCCGTGTACTTAGGTGTGTGTGGAATTTGTCTGATAACCGGTGTTATTGTGAAGGCTGTATTAGTATGTGTAGTTGTAACTCAGATGAGGATTAAGAAGGAGGCGGCTGTGGTCTTAATTAAGCATACGCCTGGAATAGAAGTGGGGAAACCACAGAAAGCCACTTCCAGGATGGCTGAGGTGTGATTGGAACTTGCCTCTTCTCAGTATTTGCGCAACCCTCAGGGCAGAATTAAACTTCTTGGCAGAGCTGGGAATCGAACCTGGGCCTCCGCAGTGACAGCCAAGAGTAATAGCCACTACACAATGAGGCACAGAAGAAGTTATGTATATGGTCACTGTTCATAGTTGATGTGCGACAAGTGGCAGTACAGTATACCTGATCAGGCAATTGGTATCCGGTTTACAATAGCAATGGCATCCACCTTCACAGTTGTTCCAATTAAGACTTTTCTTCCTCTGAAGGGACAAAGCTCCAGAGGCATTTCGTAATAATAGCAAGTCTATGAATTCATCGCTACACGTCCAGATATTACAACCCACCAAATAGCAAGGCATTTGGGAGGAGGGAGTTAAGTACACGATTATCCGGGCCCTGCTGATAACTTATCACACTCCAAACAGTCACAAGCCTAATTTTTTGGCTCTATGTTAACCGTGGAAACTTGCAATTACATGTATAATTCTTTCAAGGTGTCACCATGGACATATGATCATGATTTGTCAAACCAGAAACAAAACTTCCTCATGGAGACCATCTGGGTGAAGCTTATGCTATCTACTGATAGGGGCAGATGACCTCGTAGTTCTTTCCCTTAAAACCTCAACTACCTGACTGATAATAGCCTAACTACAGGGATGAACAGACACAAATCTACATCACAGATAAAGGTGACTAAAATGGACAATACTGTACCTGGTTTATACAAAGGATTTGTATAAAACTACTACCATACGGTCATCCAAGGGAAATCCACACAGGTGCCTATGCTGGTTAGATGTCGCCATCACAATTCAGAGCAGTACACGACCTTCTTGCCAGCATGGTAATTCTGCAATAAAGTGACAAGACTATTCATCATGAACAAGTGAAACAAAAGTTTGAGAAATGATGAGAATGTAGGCTACATGTAGAGAATAAAGAGGATGTTCATCCTTCCCCTAAATATAATGTACACCATTAATCGCAATAGAAAAAGTCTACTGGTACTGTTACGAACAGAAACGTCACTTCGTACTTATTCGGGAAAATGAAAAGATATTTATTCACTAGAAAAATGCACACACATTACAAATAACACTCAAAAGACTCCATCTTGGATGCACTGTTCCTTGTCCTTCTTTTCTCACAAAAAACAAAAATAACTGTTGCCAACTGTCTGTCACATCCTCCCACCGTTGAGGAAAGACATCCTCAACAAGACATCTTCAACTACTCCACATATCTTGCAGGAACATTGACAGTTCTACCCGAACGTGTAGTCTTTGGGGGTTGAACACCAGTTCCAGTCGGCTCTCCTAAAGCAGTAGCCGTTTTGTTATTCAAGCCAGTCCTTAAAGGTGTGCTGTCTTCATCAGGTACTTCTAGTGGGTAGAGTCGCTGTATCGGTCTCAAGAGTTCTCCTTTAGATGTAACAACCCTTGCAAGTCTTGTATTACCATCAGTTCCAGGGAACAAGTCCACAATTTTTCCAAGGGGCCAATCTATCCTCTTAGTGCCATCTGATCCAACGAGGACAATGTCACCTCTCTTGAACAAAAGAGTTGGTTTACAACTCGGTTTACCGAGTGCCAAAAGTCCCAGATATTCCTGTTGGAATCTTTTTTTCAATGCCATTCTTAGGTTCAGAAGATGACGATTTCTTTGATTCAGGGTTATAGCATCCAATGCATCACATTCTGGAACTCCAGTTGTCTTAATTTCTTGTAGAAAGCAGGCAGGGGTGAGTGGACTTATATCTTCACATCCATCGGTCAGATATGTTAGCGGTCTTGCATTTATGGTGGCTTCTATACTGCAGAGAAGGGTAAGCATTTCTTGGTAAGTTAGACAGGCTTTACCCAAAACTCGTTTCAGAAGCTGTTTAATTAGACGTATTAACCTTTCCCAGAAGCCTCCCCACCAAGGAGCACTAGGGGGATTAAATCTCCAAGTAATACGTTCAACCGAATGGTGTTTGGAAATATTCTCCCAGTCAACACTTTGAAACGCGTTATCTGTACCCGTGAAATTTGTACCATTGTCTGAGTAAATCACAGAGGGGCGTCCTCTTCTTGCTACAAACCACCGGAACGCTTGCACAAACGCCTCTGTGGAGAGAGAAGTAACCATTTCGAGATGAACAGCGCGATACACCGCACATGTGAAAACTACAATCCAAGCTTTACTTTCATCCCTCAGGAACACCGGACCTGCCAAGTCCACTCCTATCACTTCAAATACACAGGCTTCCCGTATGCGGTCCAGGGGCAGAGGGGCCTGAGCGATTTCGGTATGTTGTCCATCATGCCTCCGGCACTTGACACATTTTCTGATAATTTTTCTAACTGTCCTCCTTCCACCGATGATCCAGAAGCGTTGTCTCAGATGATTAAGAAGAAGTTGTACTCCAATGTGATTTTCTTTCACGTGCTCATCCATAATCAAGCGAGAGGTGATGACATGGTTCGCCGGGAGAATCATTGGGAACCTGAATTGCTTCAAATCTTCTCGCAGTAGTAGTCTCGTTTTAACCCTGAGAACACCATCTTCCAGGAATGGATGTAGTGAAGATAGACGTTTATCAACTAATCCGTGGAAGCTTTCTCGTTGAATTATAGAAATGAGTCTAATTTCAGCCCTTTCTAACTCTTCAACTTGCAGATTTTCTTGCGAGATCCTCTCACGTCTAAGACAATTCTTACAGAAACGAAGAATCCATGCGATTAGATGAACTATTCTGTGATAGCTGGAAAAATACCTGGCATACCAGAGGGGACCTTCATTGGTTACAGTCATAGAATTCACAGGGTTTTTCTTCATTTCCTTTGCGATACTCTCTTCGTCATACACCACTTTTGTTTGAGGCCAACAATCTGGAGATTCGTACAACCAGGCAGGTCCCTCCCACCATCGAGAGGCTACTAATTGCGAAGCAGAACAGCCACGTGACGGTAAATCAGCTGGATTCAATGAACCTGGAACATGTCGCCAGCAGTTTAAATTGGTCAAATTCCTGATCTCATTCACACGATTGCGGACAAACACCGACCAGTTCTCAGTCCTGCAGATCCATGCTAGAACTGTGGACGAGTCAGACCAGAGAAAAAACTCATGAACTTCCAGTGAAATAGATTCCAACACACATTTAAGCAACCGTGCACCAATTGTAGCAGCCAGCAATTCCAATCTGGGGATTGTCACTTCCTTGAGGGGGGCCACACGAGATCTTGCATCACATAACTGTACACTCACTTGATTGTTGGAATCGCATCTTATGAAGACTACTGCTACGTATGCAAGTTGGCTGGCATCACAGAAGACATGAATTTGCACATGGTCACTTCTTCCAAACCATCGAGGAATCTTGATTTCTACCTGGTGAGGTAGATCCTTTACCCAGGCCAGAAACTCGTCTCTGGACTTCTCATCAACTGCACTATCCCATCTTATATGAGTCTTCCAGGTCCTTTGAATCAACAGTTTAACACAAAGGGTGACAGGACATGTCACACCAACTGGATCAAAAATTCGATGTGCGAGTGACAGAATTGTCCTTTTCGTCACTTCTCCCACCTGAAGGCTATTCAACCAATGCAAATTTAAAGTAAGTGTATCCTCCTGTCGATCCCATAACAGTCCCAAAACAGATGAAATGGTAGCAGACTGGTCATCATCCTGAGAGAACTGCCATCCCCTCAAATTAAAACTGCCTTCTGATAATACCCTACTAGCTTGATTGATAAACTCGCCCACCTCCGATTCCCTGTCAAGACTAGTGACAACGTTGTCCACGTAGAAGCTCTGTAGAAGTCTCTCGATGAATAGGGGATTGAATTGCGGGTTTTCCAAGTACTTCTTCTGGTGATACTCCAAGACAGCCACCAGGAGAAACGGACTACAAGTTAAGCCGAAAACCAGCCTGGCATGCCACATCAGGAAGCAGATATAGTTTCGATCTTCTTTCCGTATGCTTATCTGAAGGAAGGCCTTCTCAATGTCTGCAATAATTCCTACTTTCCTCTCTCGGAATCTAAGAAGAATAGCAGGGATTAGCTCAATCAGGTTGGGGCCATCATACAAACAATCGTTCAAAGCAGGGGTTCCCGCTTCCTTCGCTGAGGCGTCAAATACAGGACGAACAAGTGTCGTTGAACTACTTTCCTTCACAACAGCTCGATGCGGTTGATAGTGTCTGAAGTTTTCATCCTCCTGAACCGGTTCAATAACACCACTCCTTTCCCACTCGGTGAAAATATTTTCATACGTCTCGCCTAGTCCAAAATTTTCCACTTTCTTCCTTGTGTTGACTAACCTCTTCTCAGCCATGACCCTGTTAGATACAAGAAATGATTTGTTTTCTTTCCAGGGTAAATGGACTTCATACCAAAATTCTCCATTAATAGACACGGTTTTCTGAAAGTGCTCCATTGTTGCAAAGTTTTCTTCAGTTTTAGTTTTCTTTACGGCAGGATCGCTGATACCTAGCACGTCCAGTTCCCACAGATTTTCAACTGAAGCATCTCTGATAAAGAGAGAAGTGACGAGGTTGGTCATGCTTGATTGATCTCCGGAAACTACTTTACCCATCACAGTCCACCCCAACAGAGTCTCAATACATACAAGACCATTGCTTAGTGTACACGTTTGTCCAGTCATTAACTTTCCAGCGACATCAGCGCCTATTAATAGTTCAATGGGACCTTCAGTATCATAATTCTGTATCCCTTTTGCTCTTAGTTCTTGCAACCATGGGCCCTTTAACATAGTATTGTACCCTGTAATTACTTGTTGCCCTAAGACTTCAAAATTGCAGGCATAAGGCTTTCCTAAACTCTCTATGTAGATCCTATAGCACATATGCTGGCTCTCTTCGGTGACTAACCCACCAAATAGTGAATGGCGTAGCATTTCTGTGCGATGACTACTGTAACCTAACTTCTGTGCCACTGATTCAAGCATATAAGATCTCTGACTGCCAGTATCCAGTAGAGCCCTTACCTCCATTGCAGAGGATTCTCCAATGACCTTCACCTTTAATGTTTGCAAAATAACACCTTGCACACCACTACGTTCTTCATTTGAAATCAAAGAATGAGACTGAAGTTTCTCATTGGTAGCTTCAGAGGAATGTGTTGGGCCTAGACATATTAGGCTGTTATGTTTTTTGCTACAGGAATCACATTTTAACTGACTTCTGCACATCTTTGAAACATGTCCTTTCTTCAGGCTCTCTTATTCTTCACAATTGAGACTCTCTCCTTTAAAGCCATCTGCTTTGCCACGGAGCAGTTTGAACTAGCATGGGACCTATCACAAAATATACAGTTTAGTTTAAGATTACAATCCACAAGTGCAGCTGCGGTAGGTGGCGATTCACTGTAGATGTCAATTTTCTTCGTACCTTTTGACTTGTCAGGATTCACATTGATGTTACCTTTACTTGGGATGGCCAGTTTGATCCTTTCCTCACTCTCTACTTCATTCTCCAGGAATTTCATCAAACCTTTAAGACGTTCACTAGGTTCACATTCCTTCCCACCGCCACTCCTCTGCCAGGCACGTAACACATCTATAGACAAGCATGATTCAATCATAGGAAATAACATTGCTGCATATTTCTCGGAAGTTACACCTAGGCTCTCCAAAGCACCAAGTTGAGTTTTGAGTCTGTCATATAATGATGAGATGTCAAGACTACTACAAGAATTCATCATTGTCAATAGTTCTCTAGTGTAGACTTCCACCAACAAAGAATCTTTGCCAAAACGTGATTTAAGTTTTTGTATTGGTTTAGGGTAATTTCCACTTGTGGCTGGAAAACTGTCAACGATGTCGCGAGCTTTGGAGTTTGGCAATGTTGCTTGGATAAGATATTCGTATTTATCGGCATTATCTAACTCTTCATCTTCATCAATCTTTTGAAATTGATTCCAGAAACCTAACCAATCTCGTAGATTTCCACCAAATTTTCGGAATTCGATCTTTGGAAGGTGATATTTACTTTTTAGGTTATGAGTGTTACTGGTGCTTACTGTTGACTGGACTTCGTCTTCACGTTTTCTCTCCATTGCAAGAGCATCGGAAACAGCCGCTGCTAACGTATGAAACTTGCGTTTATAGTCATCTACTCCGTCTACTTCTGTGATCAGGTCTTCTTCTGACACCGCATCTTCCATGAGGTGTTGGAAGATCTCCTGGTCCAGATTACTTATGAGGTTAGCCTTCTCTTCCACTAAGGCGTAATCTCCTCGGATAACGACTATGTCCTTTATTTCTTTCTCCAACAAAACTTGAAGTGAAGCTACAATTTTCGTGAACGATGCACGGTATACACCACGTTTTCTGATCAAACTTCGAATATCGCTCATTTTCCTTTCTATGTCCTGTCACCGTCGCCAGATGTTACGAACAGAAACGTCACTTCGTACTTATTCGGGAAAATGAAAAGATATTTATTCACTAGAAAAATGCACACACATTACAAATAACACTCAAAAGACTCCATCTTGGATGCACTGTTCCTTGTCCTTCTTTTCTCACAAAAAACAAAAATAACTGTTGCCAACTGTCTGTCACAGGTACTGTATGTGTTAACACATTTTCAATATATAGCCTATAATAATTTCTCATTCATACGCGGGCAGATTTTCTATACTTCTAGCCGATGGCTGGATTACGAGCAACACACATCACATCCATCATTACTTCTCAAATATTGAAGAGCTTAAGATCAGTTAACCTATACAGGATCTCATTATGTCTCTATTATTATAAACTTAGCACGACCTAAAACAGAACTTAATTCACACACAATCAATCGACAATATACTGCCATTTTATCGACTGAAATTACCATTACCTTTCTGTAAATCACCAAATGTCGAGACGTAATAATTATCTTGATTTGCGAACTCCTAATCACATGTATTGGCAACTCAAACTAACACTTGGGGCGCTGCGGTCGGTCTGAATAAGTAGGGTTTAAAATACTCAATAACACGCGTTTGATATGGAACACTTTATTTTTCGGTTATAATCAGTAAATATGGTCTCTAAAGTAATGACAGTGTTTTATTTAATTGTATATATGTATAACTGTGCGATACACGTGATCTAATTTGTGTGTTCCACTGGATTTTTGGTGTCATTTGCATATTATCAAGCATCAGTTTTTATGGGTGATGTAGATCAGCTGATTCAAATTTACACAGGGCTACACTTCGGACATTATTTCGGTACTATTATGCGCAATATAATGTAAATGTCGATCCTGAGTCAACGCCGAGGACATTCAAATAGAGAAATACGGTACATAAACAAATAAATAACACACCGAAGCTGTGCTACTTTTATCATTCCGAGACTAGCATCCACGCAAACCAGACGCCACTGTTCCAAGCTCCGACTTATATCGTGAATTGATGTCAAACTGATGATCCGCCAGCCTTTCCGCCAAGCCTACACCTCGTAATCGCTAAGTTCTTCGATATTCGAGCTATTCCACTACGAGTCATATAGGCCTAATTTGCCTCCCCGTGGGCACTGTAGAATGAGTGATTCCGCTACCATTCAAATATTCAACACCAAACCCACCTTTTAACCATCCAAATCAAGCAATTCCTGTCGCCCCCCGAGTTTTAATACAAGTTAAACTCATCCCTTCTCCCTACCAAGCAGCCAATAATTAATTATTCAAGTAACGTCAATCTTACCAGCGCGCCCATCGTAACAGCTGTTTTTAAACTGAATAACCTTCGCTGGCTTTACGTCGCAGGTCTTCTGTCTGTCTACCTCGACAAGTGTTAGATCCTTCCCGGGGTGGAAAGGTATTATTATTAGGTATTAGGTATTATTAGGTATCATCACATTTCGGCTATTGCTATTTGCATCTTTTGGAAAGTGATGAAAACGTATATCCGCAGCTCTCTTATACATCGACTTACAGCCGTAAACTGAGCAATACACTTTGCCTTTACTCATTTTTCACTCTATCAACGAGTAAAACTTATTACTTATGTATAAAGACACGAACAATTTACCACGATCTGTTTACCAATACAAGAAACCATATACAAACAGTCACCACGTGACAAATGTACCCTACTTGGTGAGTTTCTCATTTTTACCGCTAGATGTCATATCAGATAGCTGGAGTTGCCAATCCATTCACCGTCCATGTTCACGTTGCCATGGAAATATAATTTTCCCAAGGACCAACAAAATGAACGGAAAGCCCCTAAAATCTAGTGACAAACAAGCAAACAAGGTTGGTGACAAAACTGTTACCGAGTTCTGGCCCAAACAAAAGAATAATTATTTAACGGACGGAGAAAGTAGTATGGACTTTCTTAGGCCTGGTCCCCGTCTTGCCATTGGGCGAAACTCATGTGTGCCCAGTAACGTAATAATACAAAATGATAATAATAAAAGAAAATTGGCGGTTGTCATGGAGCACCACAGTGGTTATTATTATTGTTTTAAAATAATTCTTTAAAGTAATGGGCGACTCATAATGGATGCATGCCTTCATTAGAGCAATAACATTTGTGATATTATCACGTTCACATCTCTTCTGAATTGCCAGTCTTATTTCACAACTTCGTCCTCGATTTTGTAGGTTAGTCAAAATGGAAGCATTTGAAGAATTGTTGGGTAAGGCCATCACTATACATTAATTTTACGTTCTGACTGTGCACCTTCCGAATTGAGAAAGATTGAGGTGGCTAGAGTTAAATATTTTGCTAGTTGGTAAGCAGTAGGAGATTTCGGATTAGGTGAAAGGAATGATCGAGGAAGCAGGCTGATGGAATTCTGCACAGAACATGAGTTGGTCATAGCTAACACCTTATTCAATAACCACAATAGAAGAATATACACATGGATGAGACCAGGAGATACAGGGCGTTACCAAATCGACTTCATTATGGTCAAGCAGAGGTTTCGAAACCAGATTTTGGATTGTAAAACATATCCTGGTGCTGACATAAACTCTGACCACAATCTGGTTGTAATGAAATGCCGATTAAAGTTGAAGAAACTGAAGAAAAGTCAAAAGCCAAAAAGGTGGGCAATAGACGGACTGAAAGTAAAGGATGTAAATGAAAGATTTAAGAAGAGTATAACGGAAGGACTAATGAAAAATCCTAAACGGACTTCAATTGCAGACGAATGGGCACTTTTGAAGAATGAAATAACAAAATCCGCAGAAGAAAACATTGGTAGGAGAGAAAGAATAGGTAGAAAACCGTGGATCACTCAGGATATACTAGAATTGATGGATGAAAGGCGGAAACACAAGAATCTAAGAGATGAAAAGGGGAAAGCAGAATACAGACGTCTGAGAAATGAGGTTAACAAGAAGTGCAAGGAAGCGAAAGAAGAATGGTTGAAAGAGAAATGTGCAGGTATAGAAAATTGTCTGAAATTAGGAAAAGTAGACACAGCTTATCGAAGGATTAAGAATACTTTTGGGGAAAAGAAGACTAAGTGCTGTAATATTAAGGACACAAATGGAAAGCCTCTAACAGATAGGGAAGAAAAGGTTGAGAGATGGAAAGCTTACATAGAGTGCTTGTATAAGGGAAAGGAGATTGAGAATCATGTAATGGAAAGGGGGGAGGAAATTGATGAGGATGCAAAAGGAGATTTAATATTGAGATCAGAATTTGACAGAGCATTAGAGGACTTAGGCAGGAACAAAGCACCAGGCATAGATGATATACCGATTGAGTTGCTACGCTGCATAGGAGATGAAGGTCTGAACAGGTTATTTCACTTGGTGTGTAGGATGTATGAGACAGGTGAGGTACCCCCTGATTTCAAGAAGAATGTTATCATCCCTATACCAAAGAAAGTGGGAGCTGACATGTGAAGATTACCGTACAATCAGCTTGATTACTCATGCATCAAAGATCCTGTCTAGAATAATTTACAAGAGGATTGAAAGCCAGATAGAAACGGAGTTGGGTGAAGACCAGTTTGGTTTCAGGAGAAATGTAGGAACAAGGGAAGCTGTACTAAGTCTTAGGCTGATTTTGGAAGGTAGAATAAGGAAAGGTAAGAGAACGTTCATGGCATTAGTAGACTTAGAAAAGGCTTTTGATAACGTTGATTGGACTAAATTGTTTGACATTTTGAAATCTATTGGAATAAAGTACAGGGATAGGAGGGTGATATACAATCTATACAGAAACCAGACAGCAGTCGTTCGAGCTGAAGGACATGAGAGAGAAGCTGGTATTCAGAAAGGTGTAAGGCAAGGCTGCAACTTATCACCCATACTTTTCAATCTTTACTTTGAACAAGCAATGAAGGAAATTGGAGAAAAATTTAAAGTGGGAGTGAAGATTCAAGGAGAAATAATTTCAACTCTGAGATTTGCTGATGACATCGTCATCTTGGCCGACACGCCTGAGGATTTGAATGAGTTTTTTAATGGTATGGACTCCGTCTTACAGAATGAATACATGATGAAAATTAATAAATGTAAAACAAAAATACTGGAATGCAGCCGAAATAAATCAGAAACTTCTATGGAGATCAAATTGGCAGGTGAAAAGCTGAAGGAAGTTGGAGACTTCTGTTACTTAGGAAGCAGAATAACCAGTGATGGACGAAGCAAAGAGGATATAAAAAGTAGGTTGGCTCAGGCAAGGAAAGCCTTCCTACAAAAAAGGAATCTGTTGACATCGAATATAGATTTAAATATTAGGAAGTCATTTTTGAAAGCCTTTGTATGGAGAGTGGCGCTCTATGGAAGTGAAACTTGGACTATTGGTGCAGCAGAAAAGAGGAGAATTGAAGCATTTGAAATGTGGTGTTACAGGAGAATGATGAAGATCAGATGGGTAGATAGGGTTACAAACGAAGAGGTATTAAGGCGAGTGGGAGAGGAGAGATGTTTCTGGCGACTGCTAATGAAGAGAAGAGATAGGTTGGTAGGACACATACTAAGACACCCAGGAATAGCAAGCTTAGTTATGGAAGGAAGGGTCGAGGACAAGAACTGTAGGGGTAGACCAAGGTTAGAATATGTTAAACAGATTGCCTCGGATGTAGGGTGTGGTAGCTATGTAGAGATGAAACGATTAGCTCAGGACAGGGAGGCATGGAGATCTGCATCAAACCAGTCAAAATACTGAAGACTCAAACAACAACGGTAAGCAGCTGTATAATCATCAGTACAAGTGGCTTATGATTGAGGGAAGAGCGGACGGAAAAACCCGGAAATGACTGCGCATGCGCATGGGAGTTACACTCTCTAGCAGCGGCCGGATGGGATGAGAAGATACCAACACAAAACAATTTTCTGTGGATAGCTGAGATATTTATGTTGCGATAGCGGAAAGGGAATACGGTGTCACCCAAATCCGGAAAAAATCTTTAGGAGTAAATAACGTAATGTGACTACAGGAGTAAATCATTTTAGCTAGAGGGTGTTATTGCAACATTGTTTGGTAGGCTACTGGTTTTTGCCACTTGGCTCAAAAGTAGTGAACGTGGAATAAGGTTTTACATACAAAAACAAACCTATCCTGAAGCTTATGCCCCACACGCCCTTGCTTGTAGTGCAAGCATTATTTTTGTCCAAACAGACTTCTAACCTAGTACCAGCCAATGGTTTTGTACAGATGCTTGTCTAACCAAGTAGTGACCACTGACTTTGTCTCACTCAACTTTAGTACATCAGTAATTTTAGTCAACCTCACTACAGGGAAGTGCGGTGCATTAGTTAGGTTTGTGTTTGTATGTAACGTCTTAACTAAGCGGCAAAGCCAGGATTAATTCTTTACGAGAGGGTTTCACGTCATGAAATAAAAGGCAAAACTATTGGCCTGGATAAAGATTATTGATGCGTGACTTCCCCCACTGTGCGTGACAAAAACCAGGGGTGTTATCTATTAGCTAACGTGGCCCTGCGGGCCGCGCTATCAATCCACCGTTGGTCTGGATGAAAATATTGGTCTAGGCAAAACCATTGTGAAACCCTCTTGTGAAGTTTTACCAATCCAGGGCCAAAAAGAGATGCTGAAAAATGCAACAACACCCTCTAGTGAAAAAATGTTAAACTCCTGTATGTTAGTCGCATTACCTATTACTATAGAACATTTTCCTGATTTTGCGTATTTCCTCTCATATATTCCGCTCTTGCAGCTCTCAACAGAATATTGTTTTGTGTTGGTACCGTATCTTCTCAACCCATCTACTAGTGAGTGTAATTTCCTAGCGCAATGCGCATTGTAAAAGCTACGGATTTAGTCCGTGGTTTCCCCACTTCTACTACAGGCAAATGCTGGGATGGTACCAGTCACTTTCCCCCTCAATTACAAATATACACACTGGGGTAGAACTTGCCTTCACCAAATCCTTGGGAAAAAAATTCTTATACTATTGAAATTAGCCAAAATACCTGTACGTAGTAATGGTCGGGGAAAAACCTGGAGATGATGTAGTAATAGATGTTTACTCCTCCGCTGTCTCTAACCCACCCACCATCCTAAATTAGATCACGATTTACATACAGTGGAACGTCGTTTATCCGGACTAATTGGGACCGAAAGTGTTCCGGATAACGATTTTTCCGGATAATCAAACATGCGTTTATTTCACAGGGAAAAAACCAGCACAGTACATTATGGTGATAACCATCAAGCTTCTCATTTATCTGCAACGCTTTCTCACACAACAAAGATCCAGAAATGGGATCTCCCTTATTTCATTGTCTGAATAAACCATAAGTATGCCACTTCTTCAAATTTTTCTCTTTTTAGACCCTTCTTCACTAACTTCGATGCATAATTCAGAATTTCACCTTTTCTATTCTTCAAATCATAAATTGTGGATTTTCCAACACTGTAAATTTTTATTAGACACTGTACACTCTCACCTTTATCCACTTCATTAATGATCTCCACCTCCTTCTCAATGGATAAAACTTTGCGATTTCATTGTTTCCTTATTGCCACTCACAACACTCACATATTGTAATACGTTGAAATATTATGGAGTAAACAAACGGTAGGAGGCAATAATTGAAAACGAGAGCCGACTCACTACTGTAGGCAACGCGCACTTCCGCATTACAACAGTTTTTAAGCGCGGGCTGCTCGATCTTTTTTTTTTTCCGTCCGGATAATTGACGTTCCGGTTGTTTGACGTCCGGATAAACGACGTTTTACTGTAGATGAAATTCGAACTGAATCCGCCATTATACGCCTGATTTAGTAACGAGTACAGTATTGCCAATCCCAGGCATTCGGTACTATTTCATAGCCAGTATTGTGAAATAAAAAAGCGCCGTCAAGTTTCAGCCTTAAGTTAGACATGGATTGTGCGAGTTAACAATCTTCAATTTCAGTCAAGAATGTCATAACGCACCAATTATTTTCAGCCAACCCAAACCAATGGCTAGCCCAATATTTTAATCCAGACCAATAACTTTTAGGTAGCGTGGCCCTGCAACCAATATAAACACCCCTGGCTTTTGTGACACAGTGGGAGTAGGCATGCATCAAAAATTTTCATCTGAACCAATGGTTTTTGCCTAGCCCAATATTTTAATCCAGACCAATGGTTTTTGCCTAGACCAATAATTGTTTGGTAGTGGCGAATTAACTAAGGAATGGATTTTTGAATTAACTGCAAAAATACACGAACAAGGTGAATGGCCAGAGGGCTTTTACTTTTCAATCATCATACCTATTCCAAAGAAATCAACTCCTACTGGTTGTAATGACTATAGTTAAAGCCCTGTGCGGATGCGGATATCCGCAATACCTTTCGTCATGCGGATATACTGTAGTTTGCATGGCTGTGCGGATAGCGGATAAACTGTGGATAATGTTTGAAGTAAATTTGCGGATAGGTTTTAGAATACAATCCGAACTTGTTGAATATCATTACTAAGAGCCGGATATTTATGACATACTGTATATTATTCCGTTATTTCCTTTTCATGACCCCCCAGGAGCTCACATCTAGTGGGACGTGGGTTGGCGACCACGGGGCCCCAGCTGAGTCCGGCATTGCTTCCACTTACTTGTGCCGGGCTCCTCTCCGTCTTCTTTCCTGTCAACCTCCCTTGGTCAACTCTTGTTCTCTTCCGACCCCGACGGTATTAGGGTATCCGAGGCCTAGGGAGTCTCTTCCTTTCCCGCCTTAATTGGCCCTTGTCTCATCTTTTCTGATACCCTCCTTCTGCGAGGGGACAGCCTTCTTTTTCTTTTCCTGTTATCTCCTGCCTTCTGCTCAAGGCCCTCAAGGAGGCAGGGTGTATGTAGCCCCACCACTTCTGGTGCACCCTGGAAATTGCTACACCCTCAGGGGCTCACGGCTGGTGAGTTTGGGAGTTGGCGATCCCGAGGGATTCCTGAGCTGGGTCCGGTTTTCCCCCTTTTATCCATTACCTGTGGGGCGGACCCTCTCCTTTTTCACTTTCCTATCCGCCTTTTATGGCTCTCCTTTCCAAGTCCATCAATCCGCATTCTTCGAGGGTTGAGGGCATTTATTTTTCTCCTGCCCTTTATTTGCCTTATTCTCCTTTTGTTTTCCATTTCTTCTTCTAGTATATAAGTTAGTTTTAGTTCTAGTTTCCATTTCATTATCATCTTCACGCTCACCCAAAGCACTAGGGGCCGATAATCTAGATGTTAGGCCCCTTAAAAAAACAATTATCATCGTCATCATCTTTTTCATGACAAATGCAAGATGATTTATGCTAATCTCATAGAAATTATGTCATTAAGCACAATTAACATTCCGAATTGTAGTGGGTTGCAATTCTGGCTGTATAACATTCATTTTAAACATAGCACTTGATATACATAGGCTAGGGGAACGACTTTCTCCTCTAATGTCTAAATGTGTTGCTTTAATATTTTATCTATTTAAAAATGCCAGTAGATTCGAATAACAAATGTGCGAATGCGGGGCGGATGCAGATAACGGTCGTGCGGATGCGGATAACGTTTTGTTTATCCACCCAGGGCTCTACTATAGGATGATAAGTTTAATCATTCACACATTATCTAAGATACTCCTCCATATCATAAAACATAGAATGGAGAGTTACATTGAGCAGAATCTTGGGGACACTCAGTTTGGTTTCCGCACAGATTTGTCTACATGTGATACCATAATTATACTACGCTGTATGGGAGAAAGATTGTTGTCCTACGGATGGAATTTATATGTATGCTTCATTGATTATGAGAAAGCGTTTGATAAAGTGCCATGAAACAAATTTTTTCCACTTCTCGTTGAAATAGGTTGCCCATATCGCATGATACTGTTGTTATACAATTTATATAAACATCAAAATGCAGTTATCAGGTTTGGCAACCAACTAACAGCCCCTGTATGGATAATGAAAGGAGTGAGACAAGGCGGTCTGCTCTCACCATTCCTGTTTAATGTCTGCTGAGAAAATCATCGATGAATCCATAACAACAACAACCAAGCTTGGGGTGAGAATAGGAGGTAATGCAGACCATAAAATTTGCCGATCAAGCTATAGTTGCGGGTAGTCCAACTACTTTATCCAAAATGTTGTTAAAGCTGAATGAAAAAGCTAAGGATTTTGGTATGAAAATAAATATTAATAATACAAAAGTCATGATGTTTAGTCGAAACCCAGGTCCACTGCACGTGATGATCAGTGGTGAGCCTGTACAACAAGTAGCACAGTTCAAATATCTGGGCCAGATCATAGCAGAAAACCTTCAGTGTCACACTGAAATAAAAACACGAATAGGAATAGCAAAGCAAGCCTTCAGAGATAAACAGTCCCTTCTATGTCAGAAAACAATGTCCCTCAGCTTACGTAAAAGAATAATGAAATATTATGTTTGGTCTGTTGCGTTGTATTGTGCTGAGATCTGGACGTTAACCAAGAGTGATATTAAGAGGCTAGAAGCCTTTGAGATGTGGTGTTGGCATCGGCTACAATGGATAAGTTAGGTGGAGAAGAAGTCTAACACTGAGGTATTGAACATTTTTGAAGAAAAGAGACAGCTGATGAATCAGATTGGTTAGAGACAACTTTTGTGGATGGGACATAGGCTTCGAAATAGGAATGTGTTGTCGGAAATATTGGAAGGTAAAATACCAGGAAAACGCTCTTGTGGAAGACCAAGAAAGACATTCATGACGACATTTCTTGTGAACTCAGGATGCAGGAGCTATGCAGACGCCAAATATACAGCACAAGATCGACCCAGTTGTAGAAGACTCGTCATAGGGGAAAACCAGTCACCAGATTGAATTACTCTAAGAAGGTCCACCTCTGGTTTTTGTGACGGACAGTGGGGGTAGTCGCACATCAATAATCTTTATCCAGGCCAATGGTTTTGCCCATTATTTTTTTTCCACATAATTACAATGTTATGTGTGGTGTATTTTGTATCGGACATGTTGGCAACAGTGATAGGACAAGATATGACATCAATGTGTGCGCCTGAAACATGCCTGCCATTGTTGAATGAGCAAGAAATAAAAACATTTATTTACGTAATTTAGCACATATATCCAGTACAGTCGGTGCAGAAGTGACCATGGTTAGTAATTTCAATTGTTAATGTCCTCCCAGAAGGTATGAGAATCATATATTATCGAAAAGAAAGTGAAAAGGAAAAGAGTGATTTCTCATTCAGAATTAAAATAAAGGGTCCTTTCTGTCAGTAGGCTACACACCATCTAAACCTGACAAGAGTATGGCATAATTTGGTAGGACTGTGATCCTAAAATGTCACCATCATTATCATCAACTAGAGCAGTTTCCAACCGCAGGTCGGTCTGCTTGGAGCACAAGCCTCTCCATCGTTTTCTGTCCATCCACCACTTCTCTTCTGTCACTGTTGTCCAATTAACTCCTTTTCTCTCGACACTTTTCTTCACCCTCTTTATCCACCTATCCCTTGGTCTTCCTCTAGGTCTCTTTTACTTCCACTCCATTTCCAATATTTTCCGTGGTATTCTCTCTCCTCCCATTCTTTTCACATGTCCATACTACTGTAGCCTTAATTTTTCAATCCTATCCTGTACGGGTTCTTCCTTTAATATTTCTCTGACTCTATCATTTCTGACTCTGTCCATTCTAGTTACACGTATACGACTCCTCTGAAACTTCATTTACACTGCTTGTATTCTGCTTTTATCTCTCCCTCATCCCCCAAGTTTCTGATCCAAACATTAGGATCGGCACAAAGTAAGTCTTGTACATGATCCCTTTACATTTCTGTGGCTCATCCTTGCTCCATATCAGGCCTCGAACACTCTTGAGGAATCCATCCATCAGCACACCTTCCTCTTGCATCTAATTCCAAGGCATTTCCCCCATTTTCTTCAATGACACTTCCCAGATACTTGAAGCTCTGCACTCTCTTCAACTGCTCTCCGCCTAACTTTATCCCAGAGTATACTCTGTCCTCACGTGTTGTTATCACCACTTCACTCTTTTGCGCCGAAAACTTCATTCCATAGAATGACACTACTTCCTCCCATGCATTGAGTTGCTTTTGTACATCCCTCTCCTTGTTTCCCCAGATCAACGAGTCATCTGCAAACACCATTGCCTTCATTTCTTCCTCCCCAATATGCTGTGGTACCTTTTGCATCACTTCATCCATCACCATTACAAAGAGCAAGGGCGAGAGGGCACTTCCCTGCTTTAGACCATTAGTCAACTCAAACCATCAAATGTTCTATCCTCAAAATAGCTTGTCCTATATTAGTAATGGGTATGGTGAAAGGGCTCCTCTTGGTCTAGGGGGCCGAAACAATATCTGTGATAATAGTTAGTGGATATGGAACTGGCTTAGAATCTTCTGAAGAATGGTCTTACTTTACATACATACATACATATATAATTTATTTGTAAATGTAGACTCTGTCCATAGTGGCAAATTACATTAACTACACAAAAATTCATTCATACAACCACAACAATTTTAGAAAATTAGGATTAATTAGAAAATAAGTATTAGTTGCTAAAAGAAGATACCAGTAATCATAATAATAATTATTCTAATAATAGAAATAAACATAAAATACTAATAATTTACACTTTCTTTCATGCTTCAACTTAAGCATCATACGTCACTGTCTCCTGTTCTGGTGCTTTCTCACCAACTCCTTGAATTTACAAACATCAGAAGGCAAAGGGCTGAAAATGTCCCCTGGCAAACTGTTCCATTCTACTTCCCCCCTCCCAATGAACGAATATTTGCCCCAGTTACTATTCCACTGACAATTTAAATTTACAAGAATGACTATATCTGCCCAGATACGACCCTTTCTTTCCCAATTGATAGGATCGGTAAAAAAAATAGAAGATTTATTCCACCTGAATTTCAGTCATATACGAACCGAGAAGCATTGTCCATTGTTTGGATCTACCAGCTACTGTACCTTGGTTGGTTGGTTCCTTAGTTTAGGGGCTGCGACAACGCGGTCATGTAGCCCCGTGTACTTTGGGTGTGTGTAGAATTTGTCTGATAACCGGTGTTAATTGTGATGACTGTATTAGTGTGTGTATCTGTTTTTTTTAATTCAAGTAGGGACTGCAACTTTGAATTTTCAAATAGTTCCTACTTTTTCCGCCAAACGCCACCGTCAACGACTACTAGGCCTAGTTCAGAACTAGCTACTAGACGCCACCGCAGTCGGCTCTTGGCAACGAACGTAGCAACCTAAGAGCGTTGTTTACATTCTTAACCTATCCAATTTAGTTTCACACAGGTGTAATTAGTGGAAAGATCTTTAACATGCCATAGATCTATGACATGGGACCGCCGGCTTTACTTCCCCTCCGAAGGAAGGCATACTGAGGGATTTTTAACGCTCTTAAAAAATCCGACGGCTTCGGCCGGGTTTGAACCCGCTATCTTGGGCATAGAAGCTCAGCATGCTACCGACTACGCCACCGAAGCCGCGCTACTGTACCTTAGTGATGTATGTTCCCAAGCCTAGAAAATCAGTGATATTACCCTTTCACAAATTGATTGCCGGAGGTCGAGATGGGAACTATTCTCTGTTTACTTGTGTCACACGTCTCTCTGCTTCGTTGACAGTTGTGCGTGTAGGATATGACTCAGCTCAGTAGCTGTCCATGGTGTCATGACTCTTATCTGCGCTTCTAAGACAGATAGCGCGCACAATGCTGCTTGACCTATGCGCAAACTACACTGTCATCGCAGTGTCCTCCTCTTTACCCCGCGGGGCTCCTGCTACAATAATCCACAAACCGTGGCACGCTCAGCGGCAATCAAATGTTAAATGGGTAATATCGCTTATTTGTGAAGTGCCTCTTGTCACAAATTCCAAATTTTCGGTAAACAAAGAGAGACTGTTTATTATACACACTAATATTGTGATAAGAATTTCCGTCCATCAATACTGAATATTACAATCAACTGCACTCACATTTTGCAGTGATTTCGGTGGGACATGTTTCGGGGCCAACAGCTCTCTTCTTCAGCCACGAATGAACAAATTGGTCTACCTTAATGAACCTGAACTACGAGAAGTTTTATTAGTGAATAGACCAATTTTATCATCAAATGAATGGACAGTTTTTTAATAATCGTGAATGAACTTTGGTTGGTTAGTTCCTCAGTTTAGGGGCTGCGACAACATGGTCATGTAGCCCCGTGTACTTTAGGTGTGTGTAGAATCTGTCTGATAACCGGTATTAATTGTGATGGCTGTATTAGTGTGTGTTATCTGTTTTCAATTCAAGCGAGGACTGCAGACATTGAATTTTTCGAAGCAGTTCCTACTTTTGCCGCCAAACGCCACCGTCAACGACTACTGGTTCAGAACTTGATTACCAGATGCCACCGCAGTCAGTTCCTGGCGACGAACGTCGGAACTTAAGAGTGTTTGTCGAATGTTTAACCTATATATAATTTAGCTTCACACAGGTATAATTAGTGGAAGGTTCTTTAACATGCCATAAATCTATGACATGGGACCGCCGGCTTTACTTCCCCTCGGAAGGAAGGCATACTGAGGGATATTTAACGCTCTTAAAAATCCGACGACTTCGGCCGGGTTTGAACCCGCGATCTTGGGCATAGAAGCTCAGCATGCTACAAACTACGCCACCGAAGCCGCTAATGAACTTTGAATACATGAACTTTTAATGATAATACATCAATTTTAACAATCAAATACATGTGCGTATAGCCGCTTCGGTGGCGTAATTGGTAGCATGCTGAGCTTCATGCCCAAGGTCGCGGGTTCAAACCCGGCCAAAGTCGTCAGATTTTTTTAGAGCGTTATAAATCCCTTAGTATGCCTTCCTTCGGAGGGGAAGTAAAGCCGGCGGTCCCATGTAATAGATTCATGGCATGTAAAAGAACCTTCCACTAATCATACTTGTGTGAAGTTACATTATAGGTTAGATTTGACTAACACTCTTAGGTTCCAACATTTGTCGCCAAAAACCGACTGCAGTGGCATCTAGTAACCAAGTTACTGACGCATCCCGAATGCGAAGTGGGGCTTTGCTCTTTTCAGAGACTCCCTTCTGTGTGATGTAAATATAGTGTAAGGCACTGATGAATAAATATGAAATGAAGTTCACAACTAGTTGTCGTTGATGGTGGTGTTTGGTAGCAAAAGTAGGAACTACTTGAAAGATTGAATGTCTGCAGTCCTTACTTGAATTAAGAACAGGTAAGAGACACTAATACAGCCATCACAATTAACACCGATTATCAGACAGATTCTACACACATCCAAATTGATATTGGGTGTGATTGTGAGGATTGTTTATTTCACTTTTAACCAGATATGTTATTGATGTTTAACGTATGTTTTTTAATGTCTTTGAGCACATGACAGCAACATGATTGAAAAAGTGATGGTGACTGAAAGAAGGGAGCGGTTGGCCCCGAATCATGTCCCACCGTAACCACTGCAAAATGTGAGTGCAGGTTGATTGTAATATTTAGTATAGATGGGAATTCTTATCACTATATTAGTGTGTATAATTGTAAATGTCAATATGGACCAATGATGGAGTCTAAACTTATGGAAACTGTTTATTTCTTAAATATCAATAAAAAGATGAAATTTAATTGTTTACTACGATTTTAGATATTCTCAGAACTTGCATTTTTTGTTACTGAAATTTTGTCTTAACATTTGAACATTTTTTTTTTCATTTTTTGAGAGTCACTGACGTGAGGCATTTAATGTAGCTGGCTGCGTAGCTCAGCGGTAACGTTCTTGTCTGCTGTGGCCACGGTTGCAGGATCAAATCCTGGCGAAGTCAGTTGGCATTTAAGGTTGTGCAAATGCGAGGGAGTAATGTTTGTAGATTTACTGGCATGCTAAAGATCCCCTCTGGGGAAAATTCTGACTCCCCGGCGTCTCTAAAAGCTGCATTTTTCAAAAGGGATGAAAAACCAATACAGTAACATTTTTATTATCATACATGTGTAAAAGAATCACAAACCAATGGCAATTTGCATATTTTATGAACTGTCTGTACGGATTTGCTGCCTTTGACATGTGGAAAATACTTCATCTTAAATAAATTTCCGGGAAGTAGCCATTGGAAGGCTGTTCTTTTTAAATGTAGCCGAATACCTTGTCTAGCTTCAGATTCAGAGAACACCATAGGACTTCAGAATCCATGATGTGTCAATTTACTGAGAGAAATGAACACCCTCCATTACAATTAGAGGATTGGACTGTACGGAAACTTTTTGATCACCCCTTATACCAGTGGCGACTGCTTATTTTTGTAATCTATAGGTCGTAATATGATAGGCTTAACTTAAGATAATTATTATAGCTGGGCTAAACTGAGATATTAGACACAGTCTAATATTAATTATTCAGTCGCACAGCACAATTACGAACACATTACACAATACAATACAATCGAATACCCCTCCAAAGATGTGCTTACGATAAAAACAGACTATCCATTCTGACCGCGTGAAATCGTAACCGATAAGCCCGTAGTGTTGGTTTAAATTCAACCAGGGCTAGATTTGTGATGGTACGCACCGGTACGCCGCACCGAAACCTCTCATCGGGGGAAAATTCGAATATGTAACATAATTTTTAGAACTGTGGAACGTTAGTAGTAAGTCAAGGTCAACTTGACCTTTGACTGGATAATTATTTCAGAAATCTGTAAAGACAAAATTATAAAACAAGAAATAAAAGATTGAAAGTGAACATGTGTGTATTTTCAAACCGAATGTATTTAATTTTTAAATTACATCATCATCATCATCTTGTACAGTTTCCAGCCCCAGGCTGGGTCTGTTTGGAACATAAGCCTCGCCACTTAGTTCTTTCTTCCCACCACCTCTCCGCTGTCACTCTGGTCCAGTCCTCGCCTCCCTTTTTTACACATTCCTCCACTCCTTTCAGCCATCTATCTCTTGGTCTTCCCCTTGGTCGTTTCTTCTGCATCTGCATCTCATGTATCCTCTTGGGAATCTTCTTCTCATCCATTCTCTTTAAGTGTCCATACCACCTCAGTCTTGATGTCTCAATCCTACCTTGCAAGGGCTCCTCTTTCACCATTTCCCTGACCTTTTCATTCCTCAACCTGTGTCTTCTTGTTACTCTGATCCTACTTCGCAGGAACTTCATTTCACCTGCCTGTATTTTGCTTATGTCTCTTTTCTTCATTGTTCACGTTTCTGAAGCATAGGTCAGTATCGGGATATAGTAGCTTCTGTACAACACTTCCTTGCTTTTTTGTGGGACATCTTTATTCCACACTAAGCTCCTAATGCTTCTCAGAATTGCTTCTGCCTGTCTGCCACGTTCCGTAATCTCTTTGTCATTTCTCCCATTTTCCTCCACTATACTTCCCAAGTACTTGAGACTTTCCACCTTCTTCAGCTGTCCACCTCCAAGTGTTATCCCACTCATTGGTCTGTCCTTTTTCCTGGTCGTTAACAGGATCTCACATTTACTGATGTTGAACTTCCATCCGTACTCTCCCACTGTTTCTTCCCAAGCCTTCAGTTGCTCCTGAATTTCCTCCTCCTTGTTTCCCCAGACCATGCGATCATCTGCAAACACCATTGCTTTCATCTTATCTTCTCCTATCTTTCCTGCTATCCGTGTCATTACCTCGTCCATAACCACAATAAGGAGAAGGGGTGACAGCACACTACCCTGTTTCAGGCCACTCATTTGTCTGAACCAGTCTGTTCTTTCCCCTCCAACTTTCACACAACTCACACTTCCACAATACATCTCCTTCACTCTGCCTACAGTCTCTTTTTCCACTCCCATGTTTTCCATTGCTTTCCAAACCTTCTCCCTCTCCCTACACACACTATCATAGGCCTTTTCGATGTCCAGGAAAGCCATCAGCAGATCCTCTCCAAATTCGTAGTGGTGTTCCTGGAGCTGTCTCACTGAAAATATGAGATCCACTGTTGATCTCCCAGGTCTGAATCCATACTGTTCCTCTCTCAATTTTCTCTCCACTTTGGCTCGTATTCTACTTTCTAATATCTTTTCATATATCTTGGCACAGTGTGGTATGAGTGTGACTCCCCTGTAATTTCTGCACTCCTTTCTGCTTCCCTTCTTAAATATTGGGACAATTAATCCTTTCTTCCAATCTTCTGGGGTCTTTTTCTCCTTCCATATCACCCTCATCACACGGTACATCCACTGTTTCCCAACTTCCTCTGCTGCCTTCACCATTTCAACACTCACTTCATCCACACCTGGTGCCCTTCCTCCTTTCATCTTGTCTATAGCCATTTCCAGTTCTCTCCAAGTCAGGTCCTTTTCCATTCCTGTGTTGTCTTCTCCATCTTCCAATACATTGCCTTCCTATAAATTAAATTGAAATAATATACATTGTTTGAATGGTAGCCTAGTTGGTCTACAAGCCAATGGCTATGGTAAGAAAAATGTTGCTACAGCAGTCTCAATTTAATTTAAAATTGCAATCATAATTTAATTGCTATTTTGTCCGCTGATTAATTTTTAAAGGTTTTCAGAAAAGCATAAAAATATCGTTTCTAGAACTCAATATTTCAATATTCCATAAAGACACCCCCCCCTCCCCCCCCCCCTTGCCCCTCCTCCTCACGACCCTGCCACCACCACCCGGTAGCCCACAGTACCGGAACCTCCTTTTTTACAAATCAGGCACTGAATTCAACCATTAGCGAGAGTTGAGGATCTCGGTCGACGTCCTCAGACATGGCCGGCTCTACGGAAGGCCGCGGCGTTCGACCTTGCAACGCTGCACTTCTCTGAACTGGGATGGCCATAGCAGCCGGTCAGCTGTTGATGCGTGTGCTTCGCCACGAAAACAAATTGAAATAACGAAATAATATTTGTTCTTTTCAACATTAAAGTAAAAGGATTGTCAAGAGTGAGAAGGGCTTACTTGGAGTAACAAAACCAATTTGTTTTCAATATTTATTTGACATTTACAAAATATACAACAGGTTGGCCTCTAACAAAGAATAGCAAGTTTTCTGTTTGCTTTCAATATTTATTTGACATTTACAAAATATACAACAGGTTGGCCTCTAACAAAGAATAGCAAGTTTTCTGTGATTACTATGGCAAGTTACCCGTTCATTCCTCAACTTCCTGTAATTATTTAACAAAATGTTACTCATTGTTAAGACAATACTTGTGACTATTGTCATAACATTACATCCACAGGTACAAGTTTTCTCGGCAGTTTCTGACAATTCAATATCTGATAAAATACCGAGTAGACTAAGATTTTGCATTACTTGGCGTTGATTGTTACATTTACATTTTAAAAATTGTTCCTCAAACTTATCAGAAATTAGTGCCTGCGTAATTCCAACAACATGTTTACACACTGATCAAATAAAATCAGCAGGAACTGAAAGTCCGCCCCTATTTATTTCATTGAAGTAGCTGTCATTTATCTTTTCTTTATTTCTAAGCAAAGCCAAACATTCTTCACATTTTATTCTTGAACATTGCTTGAACGATATGTAACCACAGGCATATATAAAGCCCGACTCATCGAATTGTATGTTTTCAGTGTACTTGTCTTCTAAACTACTGTAAAAGGTATCGTCAACAGTAGCTGACGAAAGGCTGCTTGTTGTACTTTCTCCTGAATTTGTATCGGAAGAGGACATTATCATTTCTTTCGAAAAAGTAACTGCTCCATACCTGGCTGAATGAAGGCCAAGTACGCTTTTCAACCTTATTTTCAATTCGGCCTCCATTACCTGAGTAACTGTTATATTATAGTTGCCGCCTGTTAGTTGGCGGTACTGCCCAAACCTGGATTCTAATTGGTCACTCTGAAATTTGCCAGTTAACACATAAGAGGGGTTCACATTCTGTAGAGCATAAATAATAATCTCACGTAATACATAGGTTGTTACATACAAAGCGTTGTAAGTTTCATTGGTTAAACAACTCTTTTTTTGAGGAATCATTTTCAGCGTTCTTTTTCCACGTGGACAACCATTGGAGGAATGCCTTTAGGAAAGCCAACCTTTTGTCTTCGGGATTTTTGAAAGGCATTTGAAGACTATTACGTTTAACAACATGGGTGAGAGGCCGCTTAATATTAACAATGGACCACCACATTAGGATTACTCTGACAAAAAAAAGCAGTACCTTTATAACAATACTTGTTTAGAGCAGAAACTGTAGATTCGTGAAACACGTTTGTAACCAAAGAAACCCTTTGGCGTTAAGTGAATTTGGATAAACACTTTTAAATGTTAACTTTGGTGCAGACTTAATCAGTAAATCGGATTCCTTTTTTTAGATCGCTCTTATGTCACTAAATGATGCTTGAGTTACCTCTTTAAAATCAGGGTTACAGTCATCTGAACTTAAAACATTTGAAAATGAGTCTAAATCTTCCCATACAGGAATAACAAATGACTTATCAATGCCACTTAAATTCAGCCAATTATTTCGTATATTTTTTAATACATGGACACTGTCATATAAAACAAAGGTTTTTAGGGGGTTTCCATCAATATGGAACCAGTAATTACTATCAGAATGTTTGGTTAGTTCTTTGAACATAGCACGATTCACACCATTATTATCAGCTATGATAGACAGAATATTTAGGCCACAATCCTGTATTTGCCTGATAACACCTTTTGCAATATCAGCTAGTTGCAAACCCGTTAATTGTTTCACTGGAATTAATTTAACAACCTCTTTCAAATTTCCAAAAGCAGAACTAACGAGAAAGGCCAGAACTGTCTTAGCTAAATCGACAGATTCATTTGTAGCAACACCAAATAATTGCCCATTTTTAAAATCTAAAGTTTGTTTGACATGTATTTCATCAATCTGTAAATTTACAACCCTTTCTAAATTTGATAAATCTTTCACAATGTGACTTAGAAAGTTACCGTTCTCTTCATCAGCTTTCGGGGATATGGCGAAGGAAGTTGTTAATTTTTGTAAAACTCAGGGATGAGGTAGGGATAAAAAATATGGTTAAATCTAATTGCGTTATAACACTTTGTAGACTGCATATAAATGAGGAATGCATTTAGAGTTGTAGTGACGTTATATCTAGGTTTCTTTAAAAAAGTAAGTGTAAACTGATCTTGCAGAAACATTAACTTTTTTAACAGAATCTCTGAAGTTTCGTCTCCCTGGTTTTCAAGGTCAATTTTTAGGTTATCTATTAAACTATTAATCTGGACGACTAGTGAACTTCCAGGTAAGAAAAAGTCGTGGCAAAGTTATATTGCTTGGAACAACTGACTCCACTTACTTAATAATGAATTTCGAAATATTACAGAGCCAGAATGAAGAACAACAGCGTTAGGAATTACGCCTCCATTGATATGAATTTCGACCGTAAAATCATTGGTTATACTTATACTTGACCTTATTTTAGGTATGTTTGACACATCTAATTTATACAAAATACAATAATTTTCACTAGTACTTACAGACCAGTCTGTTTTATGCTCCACCAATTTATTTTGTATATCACAAACAAAGGACTCGAAAGTCGTAATTTTGTTGGCTTCCTCAGCAAGGGTCTTCTCACATTCCTCTGCAGACCTTTTCCGTTCTTTTTCTTCTTCTCTTCTTTCTTCTGGAGACTTCCTTTTCTTGGAGGAGCACTTACTCAAATACGATGGTAAGTTTGGGAATACCTTTGGAACCGCACGAGGTAACAATACAGGCTTCTTCCGTGTAAATTCCTTATTATTCCCATCACCATCCTTGTATTTTTCAACATAACTTACGTCTTCAGGAAGAAAGTGTTTAATACATACGAAGGAATATTTCGTAGGTACCCAATTGGCTCGAGGAATAGCACGTTCCCATATGGCTTTCAATTGTGGATTTTTAGGAAACCCAATCACTGTCACAAATCCTTCAGTTTTTATCGATGAACGATAATTAGACTTGCGATTCGGCACAACACAAGTCTTTGGCATTGTAGCTAGCCACTAGACAGTAATAATCAATGGTATAATTTCATTTACATAGAGTATTTTGAAGAAAACACGAGCGCGTGACACATTTTCCATGTAACTCAGTGGGCTAGGCAGAGCAGACTGGCCATTCACGGCGAGATTGCCAATTTTCGCTCGCCGCGGCCTTCCGTAGAGCCGGCCATGCCTCAGAGCGCCATTAAACAGACCAAACCTGCTCCCTCAAGGGCCCCTATACATTTCTAAACCTTTAAACACGTGCTTTGAGGATACAAGGCTTCCTTGGTTCTTAAGTTTAGGGGCTGCGACAATGCGGTCATGTTGCCCCGTGTACTTTGGGTGTGTGTAGAATCTGTCTGATAACCGGTGTTAACTGTGATGACTGTATTAGTGTGTGTTATCCGTTTTTTAATTCAAGTAAGGACTGCAGATTTTTGAATTTTTCAAATAGTTCCTACTTTTGCCGCCAAACGCCACTGTCAACGACTACTAGTTCAGAACTTAGCTACCAGACGCCACCGCAGTCGGCTCTTGGCAACGAACGTAGGAACCTAAGAGCGTTCTTTACATTCTTAACCTATCCAATTTAGCTTCACACAGGTGTAATTAGGCTTTACCTCCCCTTCGAAGGAAGGCATACTGAGGGATTTTTAATGCTCTTAAAAAATCCGACGACTTCGGCCGGATTTGAACCCGCGATCTTGGGCATAGAAGCTCAGCATACTACCGACTGCGCCACAGAAGCCGCTGCAAGGCTTCCTTCCTCAGCTTTCTACTCCAGGTGGTGAAGGTCACACTACACCCATCTAGGGGTGAAATGTAGAACTAGTTACAAGTACTGACAGTGAGACAAAGCTTATTGAGAGGGCTTGCAAGGTAACCCAAAGACTATTTTATAAAACAATCAATTTAATTTTTTAAAACA
Source organism: Meconema thalassinum (assembly GCA_946902985.2). NCBI lineage: Eukaryota > Metazoa > Arthropoda > Insecta > Orthoptera > Tettigoniidae > Meconema > Meconema thalassinum. The sequence goes on from OX336398.1 coordinate 126,596,617, forward strand.
GTTTCAGCTGAGAGCTGACTGTAGGATGATCCTCACGTCCTACATGGAGGAATTTCCACTGCCTTATACTCTCTCTCCAATCTCTGGCAATCCAAGATTTGGTTATTAATCTGTAGTTGTTCGTTAGTAATTTTTGTTTTAAGGGGAAGAACAGTGAGGTCATCTGCCCCAGCCGGAAGTTGCAAACTGAAACTATTGATAACAAATATGAGGGATTTTATTTGTTCTTGTGTTGTTTTCAGCTGTTCATACTGCCACCTTGGAGAGCCACCACCCATATCACGACCTGAAGACCGCTCGACAGGCTTTCCTTAGAGAAGGATTTTGTATCCTATCAGAGTTGCATTCTGAGTTACAGGTAAGAAATATTCTCACACTGCATCAAATTTCAAACAAATTGAAAACTTGTTTTGAAAAATTGTACCAGTCAGCTCCAATCAATTTGCCAGCAATTTTCCCCAATATTTCCTTGATCCATTGGGGAAGTTTATTTTTTAATGTGATTAAATGATAAATCATTCCTTGGCACTCAAGAGTTAAGAAATAATAATAATAATGAAAAATGAATTAACAAACATACAAATTGGGCAGATGACCTTACTGTTCCCTCCCTTAAAACAACAATAATAATTATAAGCATACAAATTATATAATTTCTTTAAAAAAAGTTAAATTGACATCCGTATCCTGTATTTCAAAAGGAAGAATTTGAAAATTTTGGTGGGAGCGAGATGATATGACCACCAATGGGCTCCTATTGGCTGGAGTTTGACAGCTAACACAACACATTGCCAACACATGTTCAATCATTTAGTCGCTTATTTGCCATTGTTTCCCATCACATTACTGCCCGACATCCAAAACGAGCCACCAATTGAAAAACATGGCCACAGAGTGGCTTGTTTGAGTATTAAGTGCTAGATATTCTTTTACATTTAAGTTACTTAAGTATTATCATGAAAGAAATTATTAACAGTGAGTGTGCTTGGTACTGTATTAACTACAGTGAGAGCCTTCCCTATAGAATGGAGCCTCGCTGGGCCGTGTGATGGTGATTAGTAGGGACCGTAGTTTTAGGTTTTCAGAATTGTCATTTTAGGTTTCCAAAAACATAAAATAGATTTTTTTTAAAGGTTTTTAATCGGTAGGAGTGTGAGAAGCATGATATGGAGCAAGGATGTCCCTCAGAACAGCAAAAAGATCATATATCAGACGTACTATGTCCCTCCTGACGTATGCCTCGGAGACCTGGGTTATGAAAGGAAGGGAGAAGAGCAAAATACAGGCCAGTGAGATGAGGCTCTTGAGAAGCAGTATTGGAGCTACAAAGATGGACAGAATAAGAAATGAGAGGACCAGAGAAATAATGAAGGAGGAACCATTACAGGATGGTATAGAGAAATCTAGACTTAGATGGTATGGACATGTAAAACGAATGGAGGAGAAGAGGATACCCAGGAGGATACACGAGACGAGGTGGGAGGGAAAGAGACAGGTGGCTGAAGGGGGTGGAAGAAAGTGTGAAGAAGAGAGGAGAAGACTGGACAAGGGTGGAGGCTGAGAGATGGTGGGAAGACAGAAAACGTTGGAGAGGCTTGTGTTCCAAACAGACCCGGCCAGTGGCTGGAAACTGTGCAAGATGATGATGATGATGATGATGATGAATAGGTAGAATAGGATTTTAAATAGGTTTTTATGTTTAAAGTGTAGCAAAAGTTTCCATAAACTGCGTAAAGGTTAAAATTAACGAGTTGTTAGTAGAAAATTTGATTGCAACGAGGGTGTAAATATTTTATATAATGATACGTCTTTTATCAAATTATCCACGAGAACTTCACACTTTTAGGCAATATAAAATATATTCAATAGAAAGAACATTTGAAGAAAAAAATGCTTAGTAAAAGTGCTTTAAGTTATTTTTCATTCAATTTTAAATATAAAAATATTAATTTTTAAAATCATATTCTAAATAATATAAATGCATGTCAGTTTTTTTTTTGAGGTATGTGGGTCCTAAATGGGTGAAGATGTATGCCAGCAAGCATATGGGTTGGCAACACTGCTCTGTTCATCCTACCCAGAATTCAAACACACTGTACTTCCCTCCCATTTTCTATTCTTTTTTTGATGCCTACTGTACTCAACCTAACTTTTTCAGTGTAGTGGAGTTGTTAGTTTATATCTCCTGATCTATTCCCAATTCTCATTTTGTTTTTAAGTCCCAATTCTAATTAAATTTAATTTGATTAACTATCTAATGTTGTTACATTTCTAAAAAGTTATTGTAGAATAGTTTGCATACCGGTGCCCTTTTTTAAGGTTCAACTTACCATGACACAGGATTTTTGATGAAAAATTTAAAATACCCGGGTATTTACCCAAATTGGGTATTTACCCGAGTATATATCCTGGGTATTTACCCCGATTTATAAATGCTTGGGTGTTTTACATCACTAATTGTGGTAGTTATTGAATTGAATACTGATGAAAAGGTATTATCTATTATAGATGAATTGCACTTCAGGCTTCAGAAATGAAGTTTCTAAGAAGCATGCTTCAAAAAACTAGGAAAGACAAAGTTAGAAATGAGAAGATAAGAGAACAAGCTGGAATAAATCAGTCCCTGAAGAAGACCATAACTAGGGCACGTTTGCGATGGTATGGTCACGTCAAACGTATGACAGAAGGATGGTTACATACTGAGATTACTGGAAAGAGACCTGTTGGACGACCTATAGAGCATCCAGCGTTTAGAAAAGACTGTGGAGCCTTATGGCAACAGTGTTGCTAGCTCTAGGCAGAGGTAGTGCTGACGTCATACATTATGTTCACCAGCTTCGAGTACTGTCCTTTCATAAGTTAGCGAGACAACACAACCCCGGCAGCTACCTGAAGTAGAACACGCACAGGAAGGAGCAGTTTTGCTGGTGTTAACGGATTGGACCAGTATTAAGGATACCGTACGCGAAGAGAACCAATAACGACACTCATTTCGTTGTGATATGACGCATTACTGATTGACAGATGTAGAAAGCACAACCCTTCTTTCCTTCTCGGATGTACTGTATGCTGACGATGTTAACAATTTTTACGTCAGTAATACTGTTGATCATCACTTTTTTTTGTTATTAGTTGGGCTATAATTTTGTCTCTTTCAATTCTGTTCTTGTTGTTATGTTTAGATTAATATTTGTACCGGTAATATTGTAGTGAGTTAGCCATGCGGTTAGGGGCGTGCAGCTGTGCGCTTGCATTCGGGAGATAGTGGGTTCGAACCCAACTGTCGGCAGCCCTGATTCGATCGAACAGAAAATAAAACAGACACACAACAATAAACCAATGGCGGATAGTGATTCAGAACTTATGTTGCAGGCGGAACTGAGCACGTGCTCAACTCCGGGCAAACATGCAGCACTGGACGAGGCTCTTCTTTCCAGCGTGCTAACCTCGAAAATGTTTAAATTACTAAGACGTAATATAAACGATACTTGTATGCAATAACAAAGGTAATCAATTGTCAGATAATTGTAGGAAGCTATTATGACGAAAAATATATATGTTCAGAGTTCCTTCATGATAACAGGTGAGGTAACAAAACCAGTGTAGGGGGGTTTCCGTTAAAAGTAAAAGCCCATAAGACCCACAGTCTTTTCTAAACACTGGATGCTCTATAGGAGGAGATGGCTGGACCAAGTGGAGGAAGATATTACAATATCCAAGGGAATCAACTGGGATGAAGTTTTGAAGGAGCAGTGGAACATGAATGAACTAAAATGAGGAGCGCTCGTAAACCACAACCGGGAAACTGGAGTGGAAACTTGATGATGATGATCATATGAATTGCAGCCAATGGCCATAGGTGGGTATTTTTGATTGAACGCCCGAGGGCTCCCGACAAGTTCAATTAGTTCCAACTTTGGCTACCAGATGCTACTGTCACTAACACCTAGTGGCGAACATTGGAACTCGATAGAGCGTTTTTAACCATCCAAATATAACTTAGAAATTTTTCTACACACTACCAATTGCAGTGGTAGGTCTTTTACGTGCCATAAATCTATGACGTGGAACCGCCGGGTTTACTTCCCCTCCAAAGGAAGGCATACTGAAGGATTTTAACGCTCTTAAAAATCTGACGACTTCGGCCGGGTTTGAACCCGCGATCTTGGGCATAGCAGTTGAGTATGCTACTGACTACACCACCGAAGCTGCTATAGTGAAAGCTTTCAAAGATAATCGCCACTTAAGTGGAAAAAGCAGGTCATTAATGCGGTTCTCATCAGGAGGAAAATAATTTATTTATGTATATCTCTATTTGAATGTACTTCGCGTTTACCTCAAGATCTCCTTCTTCCTCGCGTTTTCCCGTTACGTGGGGTCGGCTTTCTTAATCCTGAGACGCCAGTCGTTGCGTTGTAAAGCATCATCAGCAGATAGACCCAATACTCTCATGTCCCTTTGGACATTCAAAATCCATGTTGTTTGAGGTCTGCCGCTCCCTCTCTTTTGTGTAGCCATGGAAAGGTACTTCTTCACTACATGATTTTCCAGTCTTTGCATAACATGTCCATACCACCTTAGCCTGGACTCTAAAAGTTTTTCTGTTATAGGCGCTACTTTGCAACTGCCTCGCACATGTTCATTACGGATTTTATCTTTGAGGGTAACTCCACCTGCCCAACGTAACATACGCATTTCAGTGGTGCTCATGTGCCGCCCATGTTTCACTGCCATAGAGTAGGATTGGTCTTACAGCAGTTCTATTAACTTTACCCTTGTTTCTTAAGGGTATTTTCAGATCACATAAAACTCGTTTACTCAAGATCGATTGATAATAATAATATCGTATGGCCTCGGTGGCCGGGTGTAAGCTTTGTTATTTGACACCCAGAGGGTAGCTTGCATGTCGAATTTCATTGTTTCTTGAAGCATTATGAAAGTCAAGGAGGTTAGATATCTAAGCTCCTTGAGCACTATAGCGCTTTCTAGTAGAGAAATGAGGAGCTTTGTGTTGGCGGAAACTCCCGAGATTAATTTTACCATTATGAACACGGCCTTCTGAATTCAAATGGGTTCTTTGACATGCCAACATCGTATGACATACGTGTCGTAATTTTTGCCGCCTTTCAAATATCACTTACCACGGCCAGGAGCGAACCTGCAAGCTTCAGGTTAGTAGACCGACACGTTAACTACTCACCCACTGTGGCAAGCAGATCGATTGATAAAAATATTTTACGTGTAATTGTACCAATTGTATGTCCAAAGTGTAGACCAGTGTACGGTATTATTTGAATTGGCCGATTTAAACACTTGATAATGTAGCTCAGCTGTTCCAAGTTCCCGTCATATCCTTCACGTTCTTTCTTTCAAAATACAGAATATTGATCTCAGATAACATGAAATTCTTTTTATATTTCCAGGCAACATCTGATGTCAGACACGAGGAAGCTTCATCTGTGGAGAAGGTGAGGACCATCAGATGCAAGCTTATTATCGAACTGTATTTTTTGTATTATTGATTAGTGCAGTTATTGTTTGTATATAGGTAGATTTCATGAGAAAGCTACCTATTGCAATTGGTACCATGTTTTGACTTCCGGAAAATTTCGACATATCTTCGTGTTTCACACCACCCAGACCCCAAAAGTTTATACATAATTTATATATCTATAACTTTTTTGTGGACACGATAACTACCACCATTTTCCACCAATCACTTTTAAATGTCTACATGAAATATTACCCTGTAAAATCTCAGTCGAGTTTATTAATGAGCAAAATTGGGACATGTAAAAAGAATGACAGAGAACAGGGTAGTAAGGAAGGTCTTCAATGGGAAGCCAGGAGGACGGCGTGTGAGGGGAAGACCTAGGACCAGATGGCTGGACAACGTAGGGGAGGATCTGAGAAGGATGGGAGTCAGAAGATGGAGAACCAAAGCAGTCAACTGTGAAGAATGGGTGGAGATTGTCCGGGAGGCCAAGGCCCTACAAGGGCTGTAGCGCCAAGGAGTAAGTAAGTAAAATCGGACCAAGGGTGTGGGAATAAATACCTAAAAAACAACCTCTGGCACTACAACTAATGAAGAGCCTAGGCCTACCAAGCGACCGCTGCCCAGCCATTTGGCCTGCAGATATTGGAGTGACGCGTGGTCAGTACATTGGGTCCATTCAGCCGTTAATCTTGGTTTTTGTGACCGGGAAGGGTGTGGAAATGGGGGCTCTTTTCGAAAAGGTGAAAAGCGCTATAACTTTCTTAATATGTGAAAAATCGAGTCAATTTAAAGATTCTTCGGATAGTGGCCAAAATCTTATCTCAGTAAAGTATTGTTTTTGATAGCACCAACCATTGACCAAAGGGGTGGAAGAAAATGAGTTTTTTGAGAAAAAAATTATACTTCTCTTAATGGGCACAATATCAAAATGGTCTATAGTCCCCTAAACATTATCTAAAACTTTTAGTCTAAACATTTTTTTGTATGACCCACCCTTACGCCAAAAAAATAAATGAAATAATAACCCCGTGGCACTACAGCGTATGAAGGGCCTAGGCCTACCAAGCGACCGCTGCCCAGCCATTTGACCTGCAGATATTGGGGTGATGCGTGGTCAGCGCATCGGGTCCCCTCGGCCGTTAATCTTGGTTTTCGTGACCGAGACCCTTACGCCCAGGGATGAGCAAAAAGTTCTTGATGAAGATGCCAAGTTGATGAGGGAAGAGCTAAGCTGAAGATAAGTATCACAAATTATTCCTGACTGTACCATGGATGACATGAAAGCAATATAGGTGTTTTGACAGCCTTGTGGTTCTACAGATGAGCCAAGGATAGCGTTATCTCCAGCTCCTGTCTGGCAGTTATGCTAGTGGAAGGGAAATAGCAGTAGACTATATACGGTAATTATAAGAAGATGGGCTTCTTGTTTGCTAATCATGTAGAACGTTTGTAGGTATTGGCAAATTTAAATAACCTCCGGCAATACAGCCCGTGAAGGGCCTTGGCCTACCAAGCGATCGCTGCCCAGCCATTTGGCCTGCAGATATTAGGGTGATGCGTGGTGAGCGCATCGGGTCCCCTCGGCCATTAATCTTGGTTTTCGTGATCGGGGCGCTGCCTCACTGTCAGACAGCTACTCAATTGTCCTCACGAGGCTGAGTGCACCCCGTTACAGCCCTCATGTAAGTTTCTAAAATCCCTGACGGAGCCGGGAATCGAACCCGGGACCTCCGGGTGAGAGGAAGGCGCGCTACCCCAACACCACGGGGCCGGCCAACTTCATACAGGCCATGGAGGCCTGGGAGTAGTGGAAGATGACATCGGCACTAGATGAAGTTGTCAGCTCCACGCCCGGTCGTCTTTGCTCCCAGGAATTACCCTGATACTCATTTCTGGTGTAGACTGAGTAAACCCCAGGGCCATTTGCATTTCCGAAAGTGGTAGTTTTGTTTTTAAAATCCACTACTTGGGTGGGGATCGAACCTACTCCCTTTCAGTTAGAAGCTCAGCGCCTCTACCGACTGCGCCACGCAGCCCCCGAATTGGCAAATTTAGTGAATTCAAAATATTTTTCTTTGCCCGGTGAAATCTACCTCCACTCATGCCGAGAGGCATTTTTTAAATATTGTTTTGCTTCAATTTACAAGGTCTGTTTTTTAAGTGAGGGCCGTTTTTTTTAAAGCCCGTAGTTGGTGCGTGCGCCGCAACAAGTGTGCGCGCTACCTCCCGGCATCCTTTGCGAACAAGCAGGCGTCAGTTGCAGCTGTGTAGCTAACCTGTATGCTGAACTGTGCATCTTTACAATGTTCAAGATTATTGATTCGCCCGCCGCGTGTGAGGTACGATCTGTGATACGTTTTTTGAGTGCAAGAAACATGTCGGCTGCAGGCATTCATCGTCAGCTTTGTGAGGTATATGGTGATAATTAGGGACACTCGAATTTCTTGAATGAAATGGTGCTGAATTCTTGAGTAAAAAGAGGAAAAATTATTGAGTAACGAGGGAAAATTCTTGGGTAGGTAATTAAAATTCTTGAGTAGGAAACAAAAATTCTAGGGTAGAAAAGACAAATTCTTAGATAAAATGGATCTTAGGGAAATAGAAAGACAGTCAGTACTTTCAAATATTTATATTGTAACTTGAAAATTATCGGTACAAAAGACAGAAATCGCAAACATTAAAGACAAAAAAGATATTTACAAACTTTACCTCCTTGCTTCCTTTCATGCTTTATATTCATAATGTAGGATGACAGCAATTCCAAATTTGTCACTGTTAGATTAGTTCTGAAATCCGTCAACACACAAGAAAAGTTTGAAAATAATCTTTCACAATTTACATTTGACACTGGTACCCACAGTGCCCTTAATGCACCATCAACAAAGGGTTGATGATCCTCACGCATTGCCTGAAGGGCATCTTCCACCGCTATTTCTGCATTCTTCTTCAGAATATCCTGAAGATCCCTATATGCGAGCACTCCTTCATCAACGGGAATACCCTTCAGTGATGGTATTTTGCTGAATAGGGCCTTCAGTTTGTCTCTTGCTGTAGACTGCGACTAGACATTCTGCCCGTATAAGAGCTCAGACACTGGCTCCAAAAATGTACGGGCTGGGTCCCCCAACATCAGGTTGTCCAACTTCGTATGCATATGGCCTGACATCTTCTTTATTTCCTCCATCGCTCTGCCCCTAAGATTACCTTTCAAGGCATCCAGCTCTTCCTGGGCTTTGTTGCTGAACATTCCTGCAGCAACCACTTGTAAATGCTTCTTCAAATTCTGAAGTTTGGGATACACTTCTGCAGCAATTGGTTTGGAATTTGTCTCCAGTCCAAGCAACAAGATCACGCCAGATAAGGCCTATAAGCTCGCGGAATGTGCGCTGTCCGTTCGCGTCGCGGTTCATAGCCCGCAAGCATAAAGACAAGATTCCTTTCTGCTGACAAGATCACGCCAGATTAGGCCTATAAGCTCGCGGAATGTGCGCTGGCCGTTCCCGTCACAGTTCATAGCCAGCAGGCATAAAGACGAGATAACTTTCTGCTGACAAGATCACGCCAGATTAGGCCTATAAGTTCGCGGATTGTGCGCTGGCCGTTCGCGTCACAGTTCATAGCCCCAAGGCATAAAGACGAGATTACTTTCTGCCGACAAGATCACGCCAGATTAGGCCTATAAGCTCTCGGAATGTGCGCTTTCCGTTCGCGTCGCGGTTCATACCCCGCAAGCATAAAGACGAGATTACTTTCTCCTGACAAGATCACGCCAGATTAGGCCTACAAGCTCGCGGAATGTGCGCTGGCCGCTCGCGTCACAGTTCATGGCCCGCAGGCAAATAGACGAGATTAATTTCTCCTGACAAGATCACGCCAGATTATACGCTCGCGGAATGTGCTAAGTGACGAAGCTTGCCGCTCGCATCACAGTTCATAGCCCGCAAGCATAAAGACGACATATTTTTCTTCTGACAAAGTCGCGCCAGGTTATAAAGTCTCGGCAGCATGTGCAACTGACTGGCGCACAAATACGAATACGCTATGCGACGATTATGTGATGACATTTTATAAACCTATTTTAGTGTGTGAAAATTGGGGTGCGACGATTACGCGGTGGCGACGATTATGCGAGGAAATACGGTATTTCTCTAGTTGCGATAAATTTCGCGAGTAAACCTAAAAATTCGTATATGGAGCCGAAATGTCAAAATTTCGCAAATAGATAGTGTTCCAAATTATATTTAAATTCGTAACACATGTCCTATATGCCTTTCTCCCATCATATTTAACACTTTTGAAAAATTCGCGAATTTCGTGAGTCGCGAAATTTGAGTGTCCCTAGTGATAATGCAATGACGGAAGGTAAAGTTCGAAAACGGGTACGTGAGTTCAAAAGTGGCCGTGAAAATGTTCATGACAATGAACTCTTAGGTCTGTGATCACAGATGACTTGGTGACTTGGTGACTGCATTGACACGAAAATTCACGAGGACGGAGGATTCTTGATAACCACTCTATCAATGGATTTTTCTCAAGTGTGAATTCTTGGTTGTCAGAGCAGGCGGCAAACTTTTATGCAGAGGGATTTCAGAACTTAGTTTTAAGGTAGGACAAGTGCCTAAATAAACAAGGTAACTATGTAGAAAAATGGAGGAAGGTATGTAAAACCTGAAAATAAATGTGGTTTCAAAATAAAATGTTCGGTTAATTAAAAAAAAAATGTCCCTTGTTTAAAAAACAGCCCTCGTAACATGGATGGGAGCGATGTTATGATCCCTGCATCTGTAAAAGAACATCATTCCTTCAATGCCCGCCTGTTGCCCTTAATTACTTTGGGTAAGGATACTTGAGAACAGGGTTGAGGGTGGACAAGCGAGGGACCACACATAAGTGGTAGCAGAGATACGGGTGGTGTTGGCGTGACCTTGAGATGCTCCTTGGGTAGGTGGGGAAGGGGAGGTGGTACTGTTTTTGCACTTGCCCGTTTGATGTATTATTACATGCTCGCATTTGGTTTAATTTGTTAAGATCCACACAAAGCAAGAGATGGCCGAAACTGTTACTGATTAATTAATTAATTTTATATTAAAACTATTAATTAGGGTGAAATGGAAGCCTCCGTGGCTTAGGCGGCAGCACGCCGGCCTCTCACCGCTGAGTCCGTGGTTCAAATCCCGGTCACTCCATGTGAGATCTGTGCTGGACAGAACGGAGGCAGACAGGTTTTTCTCCGGGTACTCCGGTTTTCCCTGTCAAAATTTCATTCCAGCAACACTCTCCACTATCATTTCATTTCATCTGTCATTCATTTAATCATTGCCCCAGAGGAGTGCATCAGGCCTCGGCAGCCGGCACAGTTCATATCCTCGCCGCTAGATAGGGGCTTCATTCATTCCATTCCTGACCCGGTCGGAGACTGGAAGCTGGCTGTGGATTTTCATTTTCAATTAGGGTGAAATACAGGGTGTCTACTACTCTGGAAAACAGGGAATACTCATGGAATTTTTAAATCGTGGATAACTTAGGGAATTATCAGGGAATTTTAGTTTTACAAGGTGCAACCTTGAATAATTGGAAATTAAGCATTTAAATTCTGAAGGGGGAACGTATATTTTGGTGATGATTGTTGTAGATGTATGTTGGTACTGACGTTAAATCGGTAAGCTCTCATTCCTTGCAAGATAGAGCACATAGATTACGTGTAGACTGTGTATTTGTATATAAATGTGTAACTGTATGATTTTTGAGAGCATTGCTATTGACGAGCTGCTTTCAATATTCGCAAGTACAATAGTTTTTCTGGATGAAAAATATAGAAATTGGCAAAACGTAGAAAAATATATTTTTCCGTTTTATTTATTTGTTTTCAATTTTTTCATACTACCCTTTATTGCTCAAGCACTTTTTCAAATGCTAAGCACAAACTCTGTTTTATATATTTATTATGGCCGCTACTGTCACTCAGGGAATTTTCTGATTTATCGTGGAAAAATCAGGGAATTGTCAGGTAAATCTGTTAGTTGGTTTTGGTAGACATCCTGAATAAGTTAATCCAATGTTGTTGTTTGAGTCTTAAGTCTTTTGACTGGTTTGATGCAGCCCTCCATGCCTCCCTGTCCTGAGCTAATCGTTTCATCTCTACATAGCTACCACACCCTACATCCGAGGCAATCTGTTTAATCCAATACCTTTTGGTATTTACTTTTAGATAAAAAGTTGACCGTCATTATTGTCCAGGTCTTAAGCTGGGTTTTCCTAGCTCCGCATTTTGTGTGATGCGCAGTCCGCAGTGCGGAGCCGACTCAACAAAACAGAATCAGATGGCATCCTTTTCCTACACCCCTCCGCGGTGCACAACTAGACGACTCCTTTGAGAGCAGTCAAGTACGGACTGCGCTACGCATCAGACGAGTATTTGGGCAGTTTTCTCTTGTGTACTGTTGATTTCTTTCTTTGCCACAAAATTCAAAAAGAACTAATTGAGTGTGTACAGTAGTTCTAAGTTAAGTTCAGCTTAACTTTGTCCAAAGAAACTACATTTTTTACCCATTTTATATTTTTTTAAATTTTACTATCGATTTTTATTAAATAAAGAAATATTTTCTATTTTTCATAGAAAGACACATTAATTTAATTTAATTAGACAAATTTAGTTAATTGATTAGACATAGGCCTAATAAATTAGCTTGTTAACGTTTTCCAATAGATAAATTCTACAAACTTACTTCAATGTAAACGCCAGCTTCTCCGCCGCTGATATTGGTCTTCTAATCCTGTTGCAGGACTCGCTTGCAAGATCATTTTCTACCAAACTTAGCAAGTATTCAAACTGACACCTGGTAACTCTGAAGTAAGATTTGCACTTCACTTCGTCGTCGAGCAAATGTCTGTGGATTAAAAGTTTAAACACTCCTTCTTGCTCTCGAGATGTGTACATGTAACTGACAGATTTCCGCACTTTATAAAGACGACCAACAATGAAGTAAATTTTATTTTCGATCTCTTCTTCCTCTTCTAATAACATCAATAACACTATTTTTTTCTTGCTCAGAGGACGAGAGCTCATATTCACTCACTTCTCAAACAAATGAAAACTTGAAATAGAGCATTGCTGAGTTAGGAAAACACTACCGCGCAGCACATAGGGAGGTGCGGAGAGAGGTCCGCAGTGCGCTCCGAATAAAATGCGGAGTTAGGAAAACACTCCTTTAGTTCCTTCGATTGTCTTTGAGATAAATAGTTCCTCGTACTGTACTCTAGGCTAGCAAAGTTGTTGTCATCATCAACTTCCAAAGGCAATGCCTTGTCTCCACAACCATTGTTCTCTGTTTTCATCACCACATTTCATTTGATAGTAGGAACCATAATGAAGAGTTAGTGTGATGTCTTGGTTGTCCTCGGCCTTTCTTACCTGTGATTTTTCCTTCCAAGAGATTCGTCATAGATTTATGGCATGTTAAAGAACCTTCTACTAATTACACTTGATGATGATGATTGAGTCTTCAGTCTTTTGACTGGTTTGATGCAGCGCTCCATGCCTCCCTGTCCTGAGCTAATCGCTTCATCTCTACATAGCTACCACACCCTACATCCGAGGCAATCTGTTTAACATATTCTAACCTTGGTCTACCCCTACAGTTCTTGCCCTCGACCCTTCCTTCCATAACTAAGCTTGCTATTCCTGGGTGTCTTAGTATGTGTCCTAGAAACCTATCTCTTCTCTTCATTAGCAGTCGCCAGAAACATCTCTCCTCTCCCACTCGTCTTAATACCTCTTCGTTTGTAACCCTATCTACCCATCTGATCTTCATCATTCTCCTGTAACACCACATTTCAAAAAGCTTCAATTCTCCTCTTTTCTGCTGCACCAATAGTCCAAGTTTCACTTCCATATAGCCCCACGCTCCAGACAAGGGCTTTCAAAAATGACTTCCTAATACCTAAATCTATATTCGATGTCAACAGATTCCTTTTTTTTGTAGAAATGCTTTCCTTGCCTGAGCCAACCTACTTTTTATATCCTCTTTGCTTCGTCCATCACTGGTTATTCTGCTTCCTAAGTAACAGAAGTCTCCTACTTCCTTCAGCTTTTCACCTGCCAATTTGATCTCCATAGAGGTTTCTGATTTATTTCGGCTGCATTCCAGTATTTTTGTTTTACATTTATTAATTTTCATCATGAATTCTTTCCGTAAGACGGAGTCCATACCAGTCAAAAACTCATTCAAATCCTCAGGCTTGTTGGCCAAGATGACGATGTCATCAGCAAATCTCGAGTTGAAATTATTTCTCCTTGAATCTTCACTCCCACTTTAAATTTTTCTCCAATTTCCTTCATTGCTTGTTCAATGTAAAGATTGAAAAGTATGGGTGATAAGTTGCAGCCTTACCTTACACCTTTCTGAATACCAGCTTCTCTCTCATGTCCTTCAGCTCGAATGACTGCCGTCTGGTTTCTGTATAGATTGTATACTACCCTCCTATCCCTGTACTTTATTCCAATAGATTTCAAAATGTCAAACAATTTAGTCCAATCAACGTTATCAAAAGCCTTTTCTAAGTCTACAAATGCCATGAATGTTCTCTTATCTTTCCTTATTCTACCTTCCAAAATCAGCCTAAGACTTAGTACAGCTTCCCTTGTTCCTACATTTCTCCTGAAACCAAACTGGTCTTCACCCAACTCCGATTCTATCTGGCTTTCAATCCTCTTATAAATTATTCTAGACAGGATCTTTGAAGCATGAGTAACCAAGCTGATTGTACGGTAATCTTCACATCTGTCAGCTCCCACTTTCTTTGGTATAGGGATGATAACATTCTTCTTAAAATCAGGGGGTACCTCACCTGTCTCATAAATCCTACACACCAAGTGAAATAACCTGATCAGACCTTCATCTCCTATGCAGCGTAGCAACTCAATCGGTATATCATCTATGCCTTGTAACGTTTTCTATCGCCCACACGTTGAGCGTACAAGTGTAATGTTAATTAATACCCCATGTTGGTAGCGACAAATGTAGCAGTTTGGCTGCCCCAAACTGTTGGGTGATAAATGTAACTGTTGACCTTTGCCTAAGCTATGTTGTTTTAATGGGCGCCAGGACCTCAATGCAATGCTGAAATCTAAATTTGTATTTAACAACGTCTAGCTCTGGTAGAACACCTTCAAGAATCTATTCACTCAGATCGTGGTATGATTTGATCATTAACCCAACAAACAATTGTATCAGGAGAAGGAATTGGTCTATATCTAATGCTACCTACTGAAAGCAAAGATTGCATTGTAAAAGAAATGAATTTATTATATAAAACAAGTATAGAAAAATTAATAATAATAATAAGTATAAAATTTAAATTGGAGCGTTGCGATTTTAATATTACCGATAGAAAATTACGCGAAAACGGAGTCTGATAAATTATTGATTTTACTCTTATTCCCAAGCTATGAAGTTACTGAAATATGAAATATAAAACAAAGAAAAATGAGAGATTGCGTATTTCTGCGTCATTTGCGCTTACCACTGGAAATTGCTAAAGCATTTCCCTCGTACTGGATGATGCTGTGTGCTTCCCACAGTCTCCTGGACGTCGCCATCTTCTTCGTTATTTGATGATATTCTGGTAGATTAGATAATTCTTTGGTCCGTACATCGGACCCAAACACTCGTACAACCAAACTGGTTAAGTTTTACAAAAGTTAGTCCTCCACTCCACGGAACATCGGAGCGACTCCCGCGTGCATCCGTACTCGTTAAGTTCTACACAGATAGTCCCCCACTCCACGGAACATCGGAGCGACACGCACTTGCAACCGTACTGCTTTCGTCTTACACAGAATGTTCTCGTTCCACAGTGCGTCGAACGATATATGCACCCGTCGCATCGCCACTCTTCAGCCGACATCTAGCTTACGTCGTCTCCACTGATTGGCTGCACCCCATGTGCTACTTCCCCTTCTCTGTCTCATTACACTCCGCGGGAGGGAGAAGTCGATTTCCGTTCCAACAATTCGCCTTTTCTTGACGCTGCAACCCAAGATTGCGTCATGCTTCCCGACAAGATTAATCCTGTATATGAATTTCCAGTGACTCATGTCTCCCAAAATATCCTAACTGACGAAAACTCCGAAAAATTCCGCAATCACATAATTTTCTATGATATTGTCGTTCGTAATAATTTGCTTGATAGCGTTTTCTAAGACATAGAAAACCTATCTGAATGCTAATAATTTTTTATAAAATGCTCCGAAAATACCTTAATAATAATTATAATAAATTAATAATAATAATAAATTAACATGAAAAATTCTCTTGGCTGAACAATTTGCCGCGTAAATAAATATAGAATGGCTTCCTACTGACTTATGCCAGTTGCATAAAAACCCCTCGGAAAACACGTTACATATTCGCCTCGGATCATCGGATGATTTACCGTGACGACGGTCCATTATCCGATTATCCCAGACACGTTAATAAACCCCATCCAAAATACATATTACATAAATGAGATCACCCTAAATTACAGATATATACACTCATAATTTTTCTTCACGCACTTTGGGTCAAAGTTTGTTGTCACTATGGATTGCACTTTGCAACCAGTCCAATGTTTTACATATAGAATAGTGTTCCACGGATATTTCCGCCTCTCAAATTTCTCTATGTTGGAGAAATATACATAATTAATGTGTGAGCACTATGTATTTATGATGTCATATCACACGCATTGAAGGTGTTCTGATATATTTATATCTCTCTAGAACTTTCTAATTTCACTGGAGGTTCCTTCCTTATTGTGAAATTAATCCCACTTATCACTGAGCACACGATCACACTATTGTGGCAGCGCCTCGTGACCATAATACTTAATCTCTCTTTGAAGTAGATTAAATTAATATTGACTTCTGAAAAAAAAAAACAGTAAATGTGCATTACATATAACAGCAAATATTTCTGTGCCGTAATCGCCCTGTCTTGTTAAGTTCCCGTAGACCATATTCTACTTAATACTAGTTCTTAACACAGACCATTTCTCCTCACACAAATAATACCTTTGTACAAATTACCTTAAATTACACACTTACAAATCTTACATGGCGAGGCCGTAAACAGAAATCACGTGTGCTGATATGTATGAGTTTCATGAAGGACTGTCTCGCATTCTGATGGCCCATCTTTTGCCTCGTGGACGCCTTAAGCAAAAATACCCTGTTCAAGCGCTCACCCATCTCTTGGAGGCAAATGGGAATTCACCAGCGCTACCAAATTCTGGCCTTGGTGTATCGAGACATTTTAGTGCTCAAGAGCATCCAACAATCCCGTCATATTTCCCTGTACCTTAAAAACTCTCATTTACTTACATACTACCCCCCTGTGTGACTTCTGATACGCCTGCCTGGAAGACCAACTCCTCCCACGCACCAAATACCACACTCACTCATTTGATAGGCTGGCTCGCCAGCTAAACACACTCACTTTATGACACATATTTTCGTAGACTATGTATATTATACGTCCCGTATAATCTGTTTCCCTCACTATTCTCCAGCACATATGCTGTTTTCCCAATACGTTTGGAAACTATATATGGGCCCCTCGTCACCTGCTTCCAACCTTGCAAGTGGCTCCCTTTAAATGAACGTCATCACGTTGCTCCACTAGCATATTCCTCAGTGTCTGTAACGATGCCCTGTTGCTACTGTCCACACATGCTAACCCTACTTTCCTCTGGTGTCACACCTCTACTCGACACTCTATGACCTAAAAATGTCACTTCTGACTGACAGAATGATGACTTAGACAGCTTCAAAGTGAACCCTGCCTGATCTAACTTCTGAAAAACTATATCTAAATGACGTAGATGCTCCTCAAAACTGCGTGAACTAATTACCATATCACCTATGTAAATGGTTACAAACTCTCCTGTGTCATCCCCTAATGCGATGTTTAAAGCCCTAATTAAAGCTGCTGAACTACTCTTTAACCCATAAGGTGTTCTACAAAATTGATAAAGGTTATATTTATGACTAAAAGCTGTAAATGGTCTATCTTCGTACATAAGTGGCACTTGCCAAAAGCTGGAACTCAAATCTACACAAGTGAAATACTTCTTCCCCTCAAATGTTTGCATTAATTCTTCTATTGACATAGATTTCAGCTGATCTGAACTAATTCTACTGTTAACCAAACGAGCGTCTAAACAAATACGAACCGTGCCGTCGGTTTTGGGTACCGTGATCAAAGAATTAACATATGGACTGTTAGAGTGCTCAATAATCCCATCTTCAAGCATCTGATTAATTTGTGCCTCAACTGCACTCTGATAAGCGAAAGGTACAGGATATCTATGTCCTGTGAATACTGACCTATCAATAACGTTCAATGAATGTGTATAGCAATTGGCCATACCAATGCGATCCTCAAAAACTCTCCTATTACACAATAACACATCATAGAGCCGAACACACTGTTCATCCTCTATATTTCCCTGAAATGCAGCATCACGTAACGAGTCCTCTAGACATCCGTTCGTAATCACACTGCCCACAAAACATGGAGAACCCCGCTCTACGGCTGGCGATATCTCATTTAAAGTACAAATCACACCTACAATACTACTCCTCTGAATATGGTCATTGAACGCTACTTCTACATCAGAATCTCCCCATTTAAATTTCAAACTCCCTACATCATAACATAAGTTACCAGACACTCTACTTAGCCACTCTGAACCCAAGATAACACTGAATACTAAATTTGGAATTACAAGACAAATCTGCTTCTCTACATGATTATTAATTTTAATGTCTACTGAAACTTGCTTAGAACTTACTTTAGACCTCTTCCCAACAGCTGTGATAACAAAAGTGCTTTTAATTGGCATCTCCTCAAAATTTACTCCAGTTCCTTTCATTTTATCATAAAATGCACTACTTATGCAACTCTTCATACAACCACTATCAATTAAAACATCTGTGTACGCCTCGGACACGTTAAATTTAACTATGGGGCTCTTACTAACCACTTCCTGAATAATACCTTCATCATTTAGTTCATGTAATAATTCGTTTCTTACATTTAGGCCATAGGGTTCCTGTATAATTGTATGGACAGGGCATGCTACAGACTGAGATTCTGACCTTACTTCGCAGCCTGGTTCGCGTTTAAAGAACCGCTACAGCTGGCCGTAGTACTACTAACTACTGAACTGGTCTGGTTGTTCTGGGCTGTGTTGTCATTGTTTGGCTGTATATTACTACCACTAGACTGTCCTCTTCCTTGACCCCTATTCTGGTTGTAATTATTGTCATTATAATTTCTCCCTTGATTTCCCCTGAAATCATTGTTTCTCCCTTGATTTCCCCTGTAATCATTGTTCCTCCCTTGATTTCCCCTGAAATCATTGTTCCTCCCTTGATACTGATTACCATAGCCATTTCCTCTGTTGTGATTTAGCTGATTATTGTTATTTCTATTTTGAGCATTGGCCCCTTCGCCACCGTTCCCTTGAACTTCTTGATGCCTGGCTTCATTAGGCTTATTATTATTATTACCCTGGTTCCGATTGAAATTGTCCTCATAACCCCCTCTCCCTAGTGCATCAAATGTGCTTAACAAATTTTCTACTTGTGATATTGTCTTTACATTCTGGATACAAGCAGCCTCCTTGATCCTATAGGGAAAGTGCCTAAGTAGCAACCTTACCACATCACTTTCCTCCTTCAAGCCATCCAGATATTTACACACTAATACCTGCCCTAAAAAGTATTCGGTCATGGTGGAGCTTCCTTTAGGGTTATATTTACCACACACTACTCCCTCACGATGCTGCGACTGAATAACCTCATTCCAGAACTTTTCACAGAATTTCATTTTAAAATCATTGATATCAGTAAACTTGTCTCTGTAGACAGCAAACCAATTCCTCGTTTCCCCCACCAACACTTGTTCTAAAATTTCAACTACCTGGCACCACTCAATACTACCATTTTCCAACCTCTCCCCGAATTTATTTTTTATAGTGTTCATGAACTCCATTGGGCACCCCTGTCGATTGCTGAACTTACCCAGTTCTACCTCCCTGTGTGTGCTATTCACAAAAACTGGCCTATTCTGACTATTTTCTTGCCTGATCCTAGCTTTTAATTTTAACTCTAATTCTGCGATTTTCTCCTCAGCCTTCCTCTCAATACTGTTTACTGTTAATTTAATGTTTCCTTCTGATTCTTCTACTTTATCATATAGCTTTGCTTGTTTCTCCTCAATCTTGCTAATGCTCTCTCTATTACTCTCTCTTAAATCATTTACTTCTGCAACTATTTGTGAGTGGACTTTCTCAATTCTACCCCCCAGCTGTTCCTTAACCTCTTTAGTAGCTACCTGAATTTTGTCAATTTCTCCCCCCAATTGCTTTTTGACCTGCTGTGTTTCCAGTTGCACTAGTTCTTTTAAATTTTCAGCCTGTGTACTGATTCTAATTTCCAACTCCTCCTGTACTTTTCCTAATTTTCTGTCTACATCTGCAATAATCTCTATAGCCTTTTCTTCCATCACCCCCCTGATCTCACCTCTAATCAGTTCGAATTTGTCACTCATTTCCCTACTGTTTTGTTCTAATTTAGCATTTAAAGTTTCAGTACTCTCTCTATTTTCCTTACTGTTTTGTTCTAATCTGGCATTGTTTTGTTCCAGTTTAGCATTTAAAGTTTCATTACTCTCTCTATTTTCCCTACTGTTTTGTTCTAATTTAGCATTTAAGGCATCTGTACTTTCTTTATTTTCCCTACTGTTTTGTTCTAATTTAGCGTTGTTTTGTTCCAGTTTTGCATTATTCTGTTCTAACTTTGCATTTAAGGCATCACTACTAACTTTGTTCTGATACATAAACTCGAGAAGTAAAGTTTTTAATTCTGGTTGGCCTCCTACACTTCCTGTTTCAGTATCGGGATTTACTTCCGCTACCCCTGTACTACCATCACTCGACATACTGCTCGTATCATCACTCTCCCGTTGATGACCACTACGTAACCTCATCTGTCTTTCTTTCTCATCCCCCATAATGATATACACTGATACAGACAAATAACCCCCAAAATACAGGCACAGAAATATATACCCTTCTCCTTCCACAAATGTTATTAGGTTTTCAGCCCCAAGTTGTCGGCGACAAATGTAACGTTTTTGCTAGCCCACACGTTGAGCGTACAAGTGTAATGTTAATTAATGCCCCATGTTGGTAGCGACAAATGTAGCAGTTTGACTGCCCCAAACTGTTGGGTGATAAATGTAACTGTTGACCTTTGCCTAAGCTATGTTGTTTTAATGGGCGCCAAGACCTCAATGCAATGCTGAAATCTAAATTTGTATTTAACAACGTCTAGCTCTGGTAGAACACCTTCAAGAATCTATTCACTCAGATCGTGGTATGATTTGATCATTAACCCAACAAACAATTGTATCAGGAGAAGGAATTGGTCTATATCTAATGCTACCTACTGAAAGCAAAGATTGCATTGTAAAAGAAATGAATTTATTATATAAAACAAGTATAGCAAAATTAATAATAATAATAAGTATAAAATTTAAATTGGAGCGTTGCGATTTTAATATTACCGATAGAAAATTACGTGAAAACGGAGTCTGATAAATTATTGATTTTACTCTTATTCCCAAGCTATGAAGTTACTGAAATATGAAATATAAAACCAAGAAAAATGAGAGATTGCATATTTCTGCGTCATTTGCGCTTACCACTGGAAATTGCTAAAGCATTTCCCTCGTACTGGATGATGCTGTGTGCTTCCCACAGTCTCCTGGACGTCGCCATCTTCTTCGTTATTTGATGATATTCTGGTAGATTAGATAATTCTATGGTCCGTACTGAACCCTTCAGAATAGCAGTGTTTTATGCAAGAATCTTAGATCAAGGGGTCGCGTTCAGTTCATAGTGTGGTGTTTACGTCCGCCAAACTACGTGCTTTTCTGAGGCAAGGGTTATAGGATGAAAACTATAACTAAGAAAGAAAGGAGACAAAACGTAAGATAATAACAAGATTTAATAACTAATTTGTGCATAAAAGAATAAAACAAACAATAATAAACAAAATCCTCCCTGAATTTTTCCCTGACCGGAATATTTATCACTTTGAGGAGTCAGATGGATCTCCCCTTTTCTAATAAAATGTGGATCCAAGTTCCACTATCTTGCATGTGAATTTATGTTCGCGTGATGACTATCTACGAGAAATGAGTACTTGGATGATCGTTCGTTCACAACGGGTTAACAGCCACGGTGCTCACGAACAATCATCTCGTAAATCAACTTTTATGGATATGGGCATAACATTAATAAAAATCCTTAAATCTAACTCTGACACACATATTACAACTCTACTATTTACAGGCATCTCTCTGAGACCCTTATTAGTGTGGTGACACACTTAACCAAATGAGCTGCCACAATGGCCAGACACTCAACAACAAGGAAACACAGCGCCGCACGTGACTCACGGGTCACTGACATGGAAAATAAACATAGAATAAACCAACAACAACAAACAACCTGAGTGGTTAAGATTACTTTATATTGACAAAATTGCATGTTAAGGAAACGCTTCGAAGGTTATCGTGTTTCGTAGGCAACTCCCATTTATTTAAACAATTTTTACCATTGATCAGTTTCTCACATTTATATTTATTTTCAAGTAATTGGGAGCCAGACGTGCACTCCACTTTAATGAGCTTGCTTGCGAAACTCAGCCAGCCCTTGTGACCACAACTCACCCTTTCCACATTACCAGTCATGTCCCCCTTCCAGTGTATATAAATAGCCGACCAGCTGGACTGTTATCTCAAGGAATCAACAGCAACTAACATCTCCTCAAACTCAACATATGGTCAGACAATAATCACATATCCATAATTGTCCTCGCAAGGATACAATATGAATCTGGTACCAAGCTGACAGAAATCAGTCTCTGCTGAAGTTCCCGCTTGTAATACCACAACAATATACTCACAATACACACATCTGGGACTGACATAACGCCTTTCACATGGGTCTGCTGAATTAGAGCTCGCAAACATTTAACACAATATTTAAAACCTACGATAGAGCAGAATACTCTTCGTCACAAATTACATTGCTCCAAAAGGCAATAATCACACTGAATCTGATCAATAATAAATCTCAACAAACTTTAATTACCCTCCAATCTATTATATCATTATATTAATTCAGTCCTACTTCTGAAACACGACATATCTCCGAGAGACGTTTTTAACCGCACTTCGTAACATAGGCGAACACGGCCGTTCACATAGATACGTTAGTTAACACAACACAAAGAAAAGAACTTTCCATTAACTACAATTGTGCGAGCTGTTTCCAAACAAAAGTGTGTCAGATCAAAACTAAATATACTACATTAATCACACAAGCAAAGTATTTACAAAAATATGTCCCATAAACCATACGTTAATTTAACAAATAATAAAATATTATTAGGTACTCATCTCTTTTTGTAGTCACCCGTCAAAGAACATCAGACGCCATTCCCCAACTGGATGGTTCTTTATCTCATAGCAGCCATCTGGACGGACTGTTGAGAATTCCACACTTCTTCTGCATTCATCGATGTCATCCTTGCGCTGATACAAAAATTAGGTTATTATACACTTTATGTCTGCCTACTAAATTCGCTTGTTCAGGTACTAAATTCCCTGTCACTGTTCGTTGGCGAATTATCGACGCTACTGCCCCTATAACTATAGTACTATGACTATCTATCACTGAATTTAACACTTTACAATGAATATCTTGTGTTCCTCGACACACAATAAAAGTCTATCTCTTCTGATAAACAGAATCAAAGTCTACGTCCGTAGACGCACAGAATAATAGTAGTGTGTCCTCAACACACGGAATAAAAGTCATGTGTCCACGACACACGGAATGAAAGTCAATCTCTTGGCTCTTCGAGACACTTATAAATGAACTGGCCCTTGGGTCAGATGGAGGGGGATTTTATGTAAACATTTCTCGAAATAATTGTGATACAGGAATGAAATAAATATCACTGAACTCGTAATATTGCACAGGTCAAGAATATGCCCATTAATCCTAGAATCGATCGTAGAGATTTTGTCTAGGCGATTTCCCGCGTGAATACTAGCCACCGCGTACCCCAGCCAGAGTTGGCGCGCAAGTAGGCATTCTCTTCTCATTGGTTCTCCATTTTCTGATAATTTGGCGGTTTCTAGTAGATCTTGGCGTCTTGGGAGTGTCTATTTTCTTCATCAGCCATTCACGTTGCTGCATCATATTTCTTCTAGGCGCGAATATCACAATGAACATACCAGAACCATGTCTCACCGCGCGTCGCTTCTAAAATTGAGGTAGCCACACCTGTCCTTATGATACATCGCTCTGCTATTTCTTTTCATAGCTCAAGTACTTAGCCTTTTGTTAAACTGATGCAGGTATGTCCCTACTGTCTCCAACAAATGCTTGAAATTTCCTCATCGCTGTCTGGCTACTTTCATGATGCTGGTAGAAATATTTATTAATTGAAGAAATAAAAAGTAGAATCATTTAACCAACATAGGGTAAAGGGTTCAGTACATCGGACCCAAACACTCGTACAACCAAACTGGTTAAGTTTTACAAAAGTTAGTCCTCCACTCCACGGAACATCGGAGCGACTCCCGCGTGCATCCGTACTCGTTAAGTTCTACACAGATAGTCCCCCACTCCACGGAACATCGGAGCGACACGCACTTGCAACCGTACTGCTTTCGTCTTACACAGAATGTTCTCGTTCCACAGTGCGTCGAACGATATATGCACCCGTCGCATCGCCACTCTTCAGCCGACATCTAGCTTACGTCGTCTCCACTGATTGGCTGCACCCCATGTGCTACTTCCCCTTCTCTGTCTCATTACACTCCGCGGGAGGGAGAAGTCGATTTCCGTTCCAACAATTCGCCTTTTCTTGACGCTGCAACCCAAGATTGCGTCATGCTTCCCGACAAGATTAATCCTGTATATGAATTTCCAGTGACTCATGTCTCCCAAAATATCCTAACTGACGAAAACTCCGAAAAATTCCGCAATCACATAATTTTCTATGATATTGTCGTTCGTAATAATTTGCTTGATAGCGTTTTCTAAGACATAGAAAACCTATCTGAATGCTAATAATTTTTTATAAAATGCTCCGAAAATACCTTAATAATAATTATAATAAATTAATAATAATAATAAATTAACATGAAAAATTCTCTTGGCTGAACAATTTGCCGCGTAAATAAATATAGAATGGCTTCCTACTGACTTATGCCAGTTGCATAAAAACCCCTCGGAAAACACGTTACATATTCGCCTCGGATCATCGGATGATTTACCGTGACGACGGTCCATTATCCGATTATCCCAGACACGTTAATAAACCCCATCCAAAATACATATTACATAAATGAGATCACCCTAAATTACAGATATATACACTCATAATTTTTCTTCACGCACTTTGGGTCAAAGTTTGTTGTCACTATGGATTGCACTTTGCAACCAGTCCAATGTTTTACATATAGAATAGTGTTCCACGGATATTTCCGCCTCTCAAATTTCTCTATGTTGGAGAAATATACATAATTAATGTGTGAGCACTATGTATTTATGATGTCATATCACACGCATTGAAGGTGTTCTGATATATTTATATCTCTCTAGAACTTTCTAATTTCACTGGAGGTTCCTTCCTTATTGTGAAATTAATCCCACTTATCACTGAGCACACGATCACACTATTGTGGCAGCGCCTCGTGACCATAATACTTAATCTCTCTTTGAAGTAGATTAAATTAATATTGACTTCTGAAAAAAAAAAAACAGTAAATGTGCATTACATATAACAGCAAATATTTCTGTGCCGTAATCGCCCTGTCTTGTTAAGTTCCCGTAGACCATATTCTACTTAATACTAGTTCTTAACACAGACCATTTCTCCTCACACAAATAATACCTTTGTACAAATTACCTTAAATTACACACTTACAAATCTTACATGGCGAGGCCGTAAACAGAAATCACGTGTGCTGATATGTATGAGTTTCATGAAGGACTGTCTCGCATTCTGATGGCCCATCTTTTGCCTCGTGGACGCCTTAAGCAAAAATACCCTGTTCAAGCGCTCACCCATCTCTTGGAGGCAAATGGGAATTCACCAGCGCTACCAAATTCTGGCCTTGGTGTATCGAGACATTTTAGTGCTCAAGAGCATCCAACAATCCCGTCATATTTCCCTGTACCTTAAAAACTCTCATTTACTTACATACTACCCCCTGTGTGACTTCTGATACGCCTGCCTGGAAGACCAACTCCTCCCACGCACCAAATACCACACTCACTCATTTGATAGGCTGGCTCGCCAGCTAAACACACTCACTTTATGACACATATTTTCGTAGACTATGTATATTATACGTCCCGTATAATCTGTTTCCCTCACTATTCTCCAGCACATATGCTGTTTTCCCAATACGTTTGGAAACTATATATGGGCCCCTCGTCACCTGCTTCCAACCTTGCAAGTGGCTCCCTTTAAATGAACGTCATCACGTTGCTCCACTAGCATATTCCTCAGTGTCTGTAACGATGCCCTGTTGCTACTGTCCACACATGCTAACCCTACTTTCCTCTGGTGTCACACCTCTACTCGACACTCTATGACCTAAAAATGTCACTTCTGACTGACAGAATGATGACTTAGACAGCTTCAAAGTGAACCCTGCCTGATCTAACTTCTGAAAAACTATATCTAAATGACGTAGATGCTCCTCAAAACTGCGTGAACTAATTACCATATCACCTATGTAAATGGTTACAAACTCTCCTGTGTCATCCCCTAATGCGATGTTTAAAGCCCTAATTAAAGCTGCTGAACTACTCTTTAACCCATAAGGTGTTCTACAAAATTGATAAAGGTTATATTTATGACTAAAAGCTGTAAATGGTCTATCTTCGTACATAAGTGGCACTTGCCAAAAGCTGGAACTCAAATCTACACAAGTGAAATACTTCTTCCCCTCAAATGTTTGCATTAATTCTTCTATTGACATAGATTTCAGCTGATCTGAACTAATTCTACTGTTAACCAAACGAGCGTCTAAACAAATACGAACCGTGCCGTCGGTTTTGGGTACCGTGATCAAAGAATTAACATATGGACTGTTAGAGTGCTCAATAATCCCATCTTCAAGCATCTGATTAATTTGTGCCTCAACTGCACTCTGATAAGCGAAAGGTACAGGATATCTATGTCCTGTGAATACTGACCTATCAATAACGTTCAATGAATGTGTATAGCAATTGGCCATACCAATGCGATCCTCAAAAACTCTCCTATTACACAATAACACATCATAGAGCCGAACACACTGTTCATCCTCTATATTTCCCTGAAATGCAGCATCACGTAACGAGTCCTCTAGACATCCGTTCGTAATCACACTGCCCACAAAACATGGAGAACCCCGCTCTACGGCTGGCGATATCTCATTTAAAGTACAAATCACACCTACAATACTACTCCTCTGAATATGGTCATTGAACGCTACTTCTACATCAGAATCTCCCCATTTAAATTTCAAACTCCCTACATCATAACATAAGTTACCAGACACTCTACTTAGCCACTCTGAACCCAAGATAACACTGAATACTAAATTTGGAATTACAAGACAAATCTGCTTCTCTACATGATTATTAATTTTAATGTCTACTGAAACTTGCTTAGAACTTACTTTAGACCTCTTCCCAACAGCTGTGATAACAAAAGTGCTTTTAATTGGCATCTCCTCAAAATTTACTCCAGTTCCTTTCATTTTATCATAAAATGCACTACTTATGCAACTCTTCATACAACCACTATCAATTAAAACATCTGTGTACGCCTCGGACACGTTAAATTTAACTATGGGGCTCTTACTAACCACTTCCTGAATAATACCTTCATCATTTAGTTCATGTAATAATTCGTTTCTTACATTTAGGCCATAGGGTTCCTGTATAATTGTATGGACAGGGCATGCTACAGACTGAGATTCTGACCTTACTTCGCAGCCTGGTTCGCGTTTAAAGAACCGCTACAGCTGGCCGTAGTACTACTAACTACTGAACTGGTCTGGTTGTTCTGGGCTGTGTTGTCATTGTTTGGCTGTATATTACTACCACTAGACTGTCCTCTTCCTTGACCCCTATTCTGGTTGTAATTATTGTCATTATAATTTCTCCCTTGATTTCCCCTGAAATCATTGTTTCTCCCTTGATTTCCCCTGTAATCATTGTTCCTCCCTTGATTTCCCCTGAAATCATTGTTCCTCCCTTGATACTGATTACCATAGCCATTTCCTCTGTTGTGATTTAGCTGATTATTGTTATTTCTATTTTGAGCATTGGCCCCTTCGCCACCGTTCCCTTGAACTTCTTGATGCCTGGCTTCATTAGGCTTATTATTATTATTACCCTGGTTCCGATTGAAATTGTCCTCATAACCCCCTCTCCCTAG
The DNA here is from genome assembly GCA_946902985.2 of Meconema thalassinum. Classification (NCBI taxonomy): domain Eukaryota; kingdom Metazoa; phylum Arthropoda; class Insecta; order Orthoptera; family Tettigoniidae; genus Meconema; species Meconema thalassinum. Next base: position 126,624,684 of record OX336398.1, read on the forward strand.
TGCATCAAATGTGCTTAACAAATTTTCTACTTGTGATATTGTCTTTACATTCTGGATACAAGCAGCCTCCTTGATCCTATAGGGAAAGTGCCTAAGTAGCAACCTTACCACATCACTTTCCTCCTTCAAGCCATCCAGATATTTACACACTAATACCTGCCCTAAAAAGTATTCGGTCATGGTGGAGCTTCCTTTAGGGTTATATTTACCACACACTACTCCCTCACGATGCTGCGACTGAATAACCTCATTCCAGAACTTTTCACAGAATTTCATTTTAAAATCATTGATATCAGTAAACTTGTCTCTGTAGACAGCAAACCAATTCCTCGTTTCCCCCACCAACACTTGTTCTAAAATTTCAACTACCTGGCACCACTCAATACTACCATTTTCCAACCTCTCCCCGAATTTATTTTTTATAGTGTTCATGAACTCCATTGGGCACCCCTGTCGATTGCTGAACTTACCCAGTTCTACCTCCCTGTGTGTGCTATTCACAAAAACTGGCCTATTCTGACTATTTTCTTGCCTGATCCTAGCTTTTAATTTTAACTCTAATTCTGCGATTTTCTCCTCAGCCTTCCTCTCAATACTGTTTACTGTTAATTTAATGTTTCCTTCTGATTCTTCTACTTTATCATATAGCTTTGCTTGTTTCTCCTCAATCTTGCTAATGCTCTCTCTATTACTCTCTCTTAAATCATTTACTTCTGCAACTATTTGTGAGTGGACTTTCTCAATTCTACCCCCCAGCTGTTCCTTAACCTCTTTAGTAGCTACCTGAATTTTGTCAATTTCTCCCCCCAATTGCTTTTTGACCTGCTGTGTTTCCAGTTGCACTAGTTCTTTTAAATTTTCAGCCTGTGTACTGATTCTAATTTCCAACTCCTCCTGTACTTTTCCTAATTTTCTGTCTACATCTGCAATAATCTCTATAGCCTTTTCTTCCATCACCCCCCTGATCTCACCTCTAATCAGTTCGAATTTGTCACTCATTTCCCTACTGTTTTGTTCTAATTTAGCATTTAAAGTTTCAGTACTCTCTCTATTTTCCTTACTGTTTTGTTCTAATCTGGCATTGTTTTGTTCCAGTTTAGCATTTAAAGTTTCATTACTCTCTCTATTTTCCCTACTGTTTTGTTCTAATTTAGCATTTAAGGCATCTGTACTTTCTTTATTTTCCCTACTGTTTTGTTCTAATTTAGCGTTGTTTTGTTCCAGTTTTGCATTATTCTGTTCTAACTTTGCATTTAAGGCATCACTACTAACTTTGTTCTGATACATAAACTCGAGAAGTAAAGTTTTTAATTCTGGTTGGCCTCCTACACTTCCTGTTTCAGTATCGGGATTTACTTCCGCTACCCCTGTACTACCATCACTCGACATACTGCTCGTATCATCACTCTCCCGTTGATGACCACTACGTAACCTCATCTGTCTTTCTTTCTCATCCCCCATAATGATATACACTGATACAGACAAATAACCCCCAAAATACAGGCACAGAAATATATACCCTTCTCCTTCCACAAATGTTATTAGGTTTTCAGCCCCAAGTTGTCGGCGACAAATGTAACGTTTTTGCTAGCCCACACGTTGAGCGTACAAGTGTAATGTTAATTAATGCCCCATGTTGGTAGCGACAAATGTAGCAGTTTGACTGCCCCAAACTGTTGGGTGATAAATGTAACTGTTGACCTTTGCCTAAGCTATGTTGTTTTAATGGGCGCCAAGACCTCAATGCAATGCTGAAATCTAAATTTGTATTTAACAACGTCTAGCTCTGGTAGAACACCTTCAAGAATCTATTCACTCAGATCGTGGTATGATTTGATCATTAACCCAACAAACAATTGTATCAGGAGAAGGAATTGGTCTATATCTAATGCTACCTACTGAAAGCAAAGATTGCATTGTAAAAGAAATGAATTTATTATATAAAACAAGTATAGCAAAATTAATAATAATAATAAGTATAAAATTTAAATTGGAGCGTTGCGATTTTAATATTACCGATAGAAAATTACGTGAAAACGGAGTCTGATAAATTATTGATTTTACTCTTATTCCCAAGCTATGAAGTTACTGAAATATGAAATATAAAACCAAGAAAAATGAGAGATTGCATATTTCTGCGTCATTTGCGCTTACCACTGGAAATTGCTAAAGCATTTCCCTCGTACTGGATGATGCTGTGTGCTTCCCACAGTCTCCTGGACGTCGCCATCTTCTTCGTTATTTGATGATATTCTGGTAGATTAGATAATTCTATGGTCCGTACTGAACCCTTCAGAATAGCAGTGTTTTATGCAAGAATCTTAGATCAAGGGGTCGCGTTCAGTTCATAGTGTGGTGTTTACGTCCGCCAAACTACGTGCTTTTCTGAGGCAAGGGTTATAGGATGAAAACTATAACTAAGAAAGAAAGGAGACAAAACGTAAGATAATAACAAGATTTAATAACTAATTTGTGCATAAAAGAATAAAACAAACAATAATAAACAAAATCCTCCCTGAATTTTTCCCTGACCGGAATATTTATCACTTTGAGGAGTCAGATGGATCTCCCCTTTTCTAATAAAATGTGGATCCAAGTTCCACTATCTTGCATGTGAATTTATGTTCGCGTGATGACTATCTACGAGAAATGAGTACTTGGATGATCGTTCGTTCACAACGGGTTAACAGCCACGGTGCTCACGAACAATCATCTCGTAAATCAACTTTTATGGATATGGGCATAACATTAATAAAAATCCTTAAATCTAACTCTGACACACATATTACAACTCTACTATTTACAGGCATCTCTCTGAGACCCTTATTAGTGTGGTGACACACTTAACCAAATGAGCTGCCACAATGGCCAGACACTCAACAACAAGGAAACACAGCGCCGCACGTGACTCACGGGTCACTGACATGGAAAATAAACATAGAATAAACCAACAACAACAAACAACCTGAGTGGTTAAGATTACTTTATATTGACAAAATTGCATGTTAAGGAAACGCTTCGAAGGTTATCGTGTTTCGTAGGCAACTCCCATTTATTTAAACAATTTTTACCATTGATCAGTTTCTCACATTTATATTTATTTTCAAGTAATTGGGAGCCAGACGTGCACTCCACTTTAATGAGCTTGCTTGCGAAACTCAGCCAGCCCTTGTGACCACAACTCACCCTTTCCACATTACCAGTCATGTCCCCCTTCCAGTGTATATAAATAGCCGACCAGCTGGACTGTTATCTCAAGGAATCAACAGCAACTAACATCTCCTCAAACTCAACATATGGTCAGACAATAATCACATATCCATAATTGTCCTCGCAAGGATACAATATGAATCTGGTACCAAGCTGACAGAAATCAGTCTCTGCTGAAGTTCCCGCTTGTAATACCACAACAATATACTCACAATACACACATCTGGGACTGACATAACGCCTTTCACATGGGTCTGCTGAATTAGAGCTCGCAAACATTTAACACAATATTTAAAACCTACGATAGAGCAGAATACTCTTCGTCACAAATTACATTGCTCCAAAAGGCAATAATCACACTGAATCTGATCAATAATAAATCTCAACAAACTTTAATTACCCTCCAATCTATTATATCATTATATTAATTCAGTCCTACTTCTGAAACACGACATATCTCCGAGAGACGTTTTTAACCGCACTTCGTAACATAGGCGAACACGGCCGTTCACATAGATACGTTAGTTAACACAACACAAAGAAAAGAACTTTCCATTAACTACAATTGTGCGAGCTGTTTCCAAACAAAAGTGTGTCAGATCAAAACTAAATATACTACATTAATCACACAAGCAAAGTATTTACAAAAATATGTCCCATAAACCATACGTTAATTTAACAAATAATAAAATATTATTAGGTACTCATCTCTTTTTGTAGTCACCCGTCAAAGAACATCAGACGCCATTCCCCAACTGGATGGTTCTTTATCTCATAGCAGCCATCTGGACGGACTGTTGAGAATTCCACACTTCTTCTGCATTCATCGATGTCATCCTTGCGCTGATACAAAAATTAGGTTATTATACACTTTATGTCTGCCTACTAAATTCGCTTGTTCAGGTACTAAATTCCCTGTCACTGTTCGTTGGCGAATTATCGACGCTACTGCCCCTATAACTATAGTACTATGACTATCTATCACTGAATTTAACACTTTACAATGAATATCTTGTGTTCCTCGACACACAATAAAAGTCTATCTCTTCTGATAAACAGAATCAAAGTCTACGTCCGTAGACGCACAGAATAATAGTAGTGTGTCCTCAACACACGGAATAAAAGTCATGTGTCCACGACACACGGAATGAAAGTCAATCTCTTGGCTCTTCGAGACACTTATAAATGAACTGGCCCTTGGGTCAGATGGAGGGGGATTTTATGTAAACATTTCTCGAAATAATTGTGATACAGGAATGAAATAAATATCACTGAACTCGTAATATTGCACAGGTCAAGAATATGCCCATTAATCCTAGAATCGATCGTAGAGATTTTGTCTAGGCGATTTCCCGCGTGAATACTAGCCACCGCGTACCCCAGCCAGAGTTGGCGCGCAAGTAGGCATTCTCTTCTCATTGGTTCTCCATTTTCTGATAATTTGGCGGTTTCTAGTAGATCTTGGCGTCTTGGGAGTGTCTATTTTCTTCATCAGCCATTCACGTTGCTGCATCATATTTCTTCTAGGCGCGAATATCACAATGAACATACCAGAACCATGTCTCACCGCGCGTCGCTTCTAAAATTGAGGTAGCCACACCTGTCCTTATGATACATCGCTCTGCTATTTCTTTTCATAGCTCAAGTACTTAGCCTTTTGTTAAACTGATGCAGGTATGTCCCTACTGTCTCCAACAAATGCTTGAAATTTCCTCATCGCTGTCTGGCTACTTTCATGATGCTGGTTGAAATATTTATTAATTGAAGAAATAAAAAGTAGAATCATTTAACCAACATAGGGTAAAGGGTTCAGTACATCGGACCCAAACACTCGTACAACCAAACTGGTTAAGTTTTACAAAAGTTAGTCCTCCACTCCACGGAACATCGGAGCGACTCCCGCGTGCATCCGTACTCGTTAAGTTCTACACAGATAGTCCCCCACTCCACGGAACATCGGAGCGACACGCACTTGCAACCGTACTGCTTTCGTCTTACACAGAATGTTCTCGTTCCACGGCGCGTCGAACGATATATGCACCCGTCGCATCGCCACTCTTCAGCCGACATCTAGCTTACGTCGTCTCCACTGATTGGCTGCACCCCATGTGCTACTTCCCCTTCTCTGGCTCATTACACTCCGCGGGAGGGAGAAGTCGATTTCCGTTCCAACAATTCGCCTTTTCTTGACGCTGCAACCCAAGATTGCGTCATGCTTCCCGACAAGATTAATCCTGTATATGAATTTCCAGTGACTCATGTCTCTCCAAATATCCTAACTGACGAAAACTCCGTAAAATTCCGCAATCACATAATTTTCTATGATATTGTCGTTCGTAATAATTTGCTTGATAGCGTTTTCTAAGACATAGAAAACCTATCTGAATGCTAATATTTTTTTATAAAATGCTCCGAAAATACCTTAATAATAATTATAATAAATTAATAATAATAATAAATTAACATGAAAAATTCTCTTGGCTGAACAATTTGCCGCGTAAATAAATATAGAATGGCTTCCTACTGACTTATGCCAGTTGCATAAAAACCCCTCCAAAAACACGTTACAGCCTGGTGCTTTGTTCCTGCTTAAGTCTTCCAATGCTTTGTCAAACTCTGATCTCAATATTAAATCTCCTTTTGCATCCTCATCAATTTCCTCCTCCCTTTCCATTACACGATTCTCAATCTCCTTTCCCTTATACAAACACTCTATGTAAGATTTCCATCTCTCAACCTTTTCTTCCCTACCTGTTACATTCTTTCCATTTGTGACCTTAATATTACAGCACTTAGTCTCCTTTTCCCCAAAAGTATTCTTAATCCTTCGATAAGCTGTGTCTACTTTTCCTAATTTCAGACAATTTTCTATACCTGCACATTTCTCTTTCAACCATTCTTCTTTCGCTTCCTTGCACTTCTTGTTGACCTCATTTCTCAGACGTCTGTATTCTGCTTTCCCCTTTTCATGTCTTACATTCTTGTATTTCCGCCTTTCATCCATCAATTCTAGTATATCCTGAGTGATCCACGGTTTTCTACCTATTCTTTCTTTCCTACCAATGTTTTCTTCTGCGGATTTTGTTATTTCATTCTTCAAAAGTGCCCATTTGTCTGCAATTGAAGTTTGTTTAGAGTTTTTCATTAGTCCTTCCTTTATACTCTTCTTGAATCTTTCGTTTACATCCTTTACTTTCAATCTGTCTATTGCCCACCTTTTTGGCTTTTGACTTTCTTCAGTTTCTTCAACTTTAATCTGCATTTTATTACAACCAGATTGTGGTCAGAGTTTATGTCAGCACCTGGATATGTTTTACAATCCAAAATCTGGTTTCGAAACCTCTGCTTGACCATAATAAATTCGATTTGGTAACGCCCTGTATCTCCTGGTCTCAACCATGTGTCTATTCTTCTATTGTGGTTATTGAATAAGGTGTTAGCTATGACCAACTCATGCTCGGTGCAGAATTCCATCAGCCTGGTTCCTCGTTCATTCCTTTCACCTAATCCGAAATCTCTTACTATCTTCCCTTCTCTCCCTTTTCTTACCACAGTGTTCCAATCTCCCATTACTATAACATTTTCATCACCCTTGATATACCTCAGAATTTCATCTATTTCTTCGTAGACCTTTTCAACATCCTCATCATCAGCTTGACTGGTAGGCATATAGACTTGTACCACTGTGGTGCACGTAGGTTTAGTATTTATTTTTGCTACAATAATCCGTTCACTATATTGTTCATAATATTCCACCCGCTGTCCAAGTTTCCTACTCAATATGAGACCAACCCCTGCTTGGCCATTGTTTGTTTTAGTGCTAATGACCCTATAGTCTCCTGACCAAAAGTCCTGTTCTTCCTGCCAGCGCATTTCACTAATCCCAACCAAATCCAACCTATCCATTTCCCTTTCTAAGTTTTCTAACCTTACACTTCATAGCAGACTTCTAACATTCCACGCTCTGATCCGTAGAATATCAGATTTCCTCTTTGTCACTTCTGTGATGTTAACCCCCTCTCGAGTAGTCCCCACCCGGAGATCCGAACGGGGGACTAGTTTACCTCCGGATTGAAATTTTACAAGGGAGGAGGCCATCATCACATGTAATTATGCATAGAGAGGTGCATATCCTCGGGAATAGCATTACGGCTGTAGTTTCCCGTTGCTTTCAGCCGTGCAGCAGAACGCAGTGTAGCCATTAGTTGGCTTATATTATCAATATCTTAACCGTCTATAAGACTAGTAAAGAATTGATTTATTCTGAAAGGCTGCTACTCCCTTTCAGAATAAGTAAAGAGCAATTCTACTAACAAAGATACTAACCTTCTACTACCAATTAAATACCAAAATTCTACTAACGAAAACAATACTAAAGTTCGACCAACAACAAATTCTACCACTAAATCATTCTGTCACCAGGTACACTCACATGCACCCTCACACATCAGTCTAATGACACAATGAACTATAACTAATAAACAATGCAACTGCCACCAGACACACTCACATACCACAGTCTAATAGAACAATGGCATATATCTAATAAACAAACTATCAATAACAAATAACATCAAAAACATAACAAGGCCAAATCAACTAATTACGAGGCGACCTTTTGCCTAGCAGCACTCCTAGTGGGATGGCACCTAAGTACCCAGTGTTGGCATTACTCGTATCGTAGCTTCATCCCCGTAATTTACACTGAGTGCTGGTGTGCTCATCGCTGGGCCTGCCTGCACGGAATGAATCCAATGACGATCATAGAATTATCATTTGTCATGTAACCTCCCACCACCCTGTTCGGATCGCCTGGCCGACGCGCAGCGGTATAGCAAAGCTCTTGCTAGAACGGCTGATATGTTGTACTGCAATATTATTAAATTCTGTTACCTAAAACAGGCAAACCTCAAGAAAGCTATCTCGTGGATTTCCGGTGTCTGGCGTAAAAATGAATCGTGGGGTCCATAATGCAAGTGAGAATTATCTGGCATCAAGCAGATACCGTACATCTCACGTGTTACTACTACTACTACTACTACTACTACTACTACTAACGAGGGGACCTGTGCGAGAAATCTCGCTGTGCATAAACCCTGCCTGGCTTTCCTGGTATGCGGGCTTATTGCTTATTTGTTTAAACACACTTTTTAAACAAATTGTCGATATTTATGAAATCAGAGTGCAATTCGTCACTGTTGCTGGTAATTCTGTTTCTTTTGAATGCACGATCGGCTAATTGTGACCGCCCCACGTGTGTAGCCCATACGGCCGGCTCTAGTGTTATGCGGACTGAAAACATATATATTTACAACTAGCTGAAGTACCCGTGCTTCGCTACGCGTCATAAATAAATTAAAATGTGAAAGTGACAGTTAAAACAGGGGATAGGAGAGGTGCTGCGCAGAGGGAGATTAAGGATGAAACATTTTGTCCAACTACACCGTTCGGCGTTGACCGTGTTTTATAGCACAAATTTAGGTTTTACTCGCTAACCGTTGGAGATACCTTTCGGATAGAAAATGTAATTTTAAACCTCGTATATGCCATCAAAAGTTTGCTATTTCTTAGCGTTCACTTTTTATTTGAAATGGAAATATGAAAGTTTGAAACCAAAGGGTGTAGTGACGTCACTAAAATGGTTGCCATAGTGCAAAGTATTGAAATCAAAAGTAGCCTATATGTTAACCAGGTAAATCAGCTACTTCCATGTAAAATTCATGTAAGTCGGATCAGTGGTTCTTGCGTGATTGAGTAATACACAGACACACACCATCTCATTTTTAGCCTCGCTTCGCTCGCGTCATAGTCGTGTCATATTGTTATTCAATGACATGCAGGTTTAACCCCGTTAACACCCCTTTAGAACCTGAATATCCAAAAATCCCTCCTTAGTAGACTTTTTCGACACACAACAAACATATCCCCTTCTTCTAACTTTAATAGTTTTGATTGGTCGATGAGAGTGAACATCCAAAAATTCTTCCTTAGTGGACGTTTTTCTTCCAGAATTTCACCCCTCCCCATAGGCCCCTTAAATTGGATTTATGAAAAAAAAAAAAAAAAAAAAACGGTCGAACACCTACTTATTTTAATAATTTATTCATTTATTTATTTTTAAGCTGATTGGAACTCGGAGAAAATCAAACTCCTCGCCTATGTCGTTTAAGAGATACACGCTCCGTTAGGAATCTTTCAACCCCCACTTTTCATCCCTTTCACCTCATAATATACACCACATCGAAAAACCATTAGACATGTGTCAGCTTATTTTTAATGATTAGAATATATATGCCAAGTATCACATCCCCAAATGAAACCATTCATGAGATATTGTTATTCAATGAAATGCACGTTTACCCCCTTAACACCTCTTTAGAACCTGAATATCCAAAACTCTTTCCTTGGTGGACGTTTTCGACATACAACGAACTTATCCCCAAAATTTCATGTTTCTAACTTCAATAATTTTGGCTGGGCGATGATGAGTGAGTGAGTCAGTCAGGACATTTTCTTGCATTTATTTTTGAGAATTTCTCCCCTCCCCAAGAACCCCTTAAATTGGATTTATGAAAAAAAGCAGTCGAACACCTATTTACTTATTTAAAGCTGTTTTCCCCCTGAGTTTGGTGAGTGAGTAAGTGAGTCAATCAGTCAGGACACTTTCTTTCCTGTTTTTTCCCCCCGAATTTCACTCCTCCTCATAGGCCCCTTAAATTGGATTTATGAAGAAATGGTCGAACACTTATTTACTTATTTTAATGCTGCATTTTCTGCTGAATTTCAAACTTATCGCCTATGTTGAATAAGAGATACAGTACACGCTCCATTAAGAATCCTTCAGCCCCCAATTTTTTCCCCTTTAACCTCATAATATACACCATATTGATAAACCCTTAGACATATGTCTGCTTATTTTGAATGCTTAGTTTATATGCCGAATATCACATCCCCAAATGAAACAACTCGTGTGTGAACAACACTTGTGTGAAGCTAAATTATAGGTTAAACATTTGACAAACGCTCTTAGGTTCCAACGTCCGTCGCCAGGAGCCAACTGCGGTGGCATCTGGTAACCAAGTGCTGAACTAGTAGTCGTTGAAGGTGGCGTTTGGCGGCAAAAGTAGTAACTACTTGAAAAAATTCAATGTCTGCAGTCCTTACTTGAATTGAAAACAGATAACGCACACTAATACAGCCATCACAATTAACACCGGTTATCAGACAGATTCTACACACACCCAAAGTACACGGGGCTACATGACCATGTTGTCGCAGCCCCTAAGAACCAACCAGTTAGGAAAGCGTTATGTCGCAAGAAGTGGCCTGTGAATTTAGCTTTTCTTTTATGGATCGTTGGTCTCAGTTCTCTCTTTCCTTGAATTTATTGCAGGATGCTGATGTTAGTCCTCTTTTCAATCCATTTAACCCGTAACATTCTACGCCAGACCCACATCTCAAATGCTTCAAATCGCTTCCAATCCTGACCTCTGATCATCCATACAGAAGCACTCTCCATACGAAGGACATGACCATTTTTTTTTTTTAAATTGCAATATCCAAGTTTGCATAAATCAAAAGATTTTTCTTATTAAGTTGTTGTCAATCTTTCTAAAATATCTTTGGATGACAATCAAACAGCTCTTGTAGCCAGAGGTCTCAAATTCACTATTGCTCCTTCTCAAATTCCTCTGGAGGAATTGATTGCATTCATTGAGTCTCTGTTTCAGAATATTTTGGTTGGTTGGTTCCTTAGTTTAGGGGCTGCTACAACGCGGTCATGTGGCCCCGTGTACTTTGGGTGTGTATAGAATTTGTCTGATAACCTGTGTTAATTGTGATGACTGTATTAGTGTGTGTTATCTGTGATTCAAGTAAGGAATGCAGACGATGAATTTTTTCAAGTAGTTCCTAATTTTGCCACCAAATGCTACCTTCCACGACACCTAGCTGCGGACGTGGCTACTCAATGCCATCGCAGTCAGCACCTGGAACTAATATAGCGTTATCAAACTAACCTAAAAACTTTAGCTTCCACAAGTGTAGTTATTCGAAGGTTCTTTTTCATGCCATAAATCTATGACATGGGCCCACCGGCTTTACTTCCCCTTCGAAGGAAGGTATACTGAGGAATTTTTAACGGTCTTAAAAAATCCGACGACTTGGGCTGGGTTTGAACCCGTCAGAATATTTTGTTGGTGCTTATTTTAGGGGCTGCGACATCACGGTCATGTAGCCCCAAGTATTTTGGGAGTGTGTGGGGAATTTGTGTGATAATCTGTGCTATTGTGATGACTGTACTAGTGTGTGTATTTGTAAATTGGGGATAGGATTGGGAAAGAGGAGACTGTGGTCTTCAGTTAGGAACCATCCCAGCATTTGCCTGGAGTAGAAGTGGGGGAAACCACAAGAAACCATTTCCAGGATGGCTGAGGTGGGAATAGAACACTCCTCTGCTCAGTTTTTGGTCAGTATAGGTACATGTGAGATTTTCGAAGTGAAATGCCATGTCCTGTGGTTCTGATTCCATGTAAAAAAGAGGTCCTGTGGCTTATGATCACGAGATTAATGGTCATATAAAACTACAAGCTTTCTTCCTTCTCCTTACTCTTCTCAGCTTTTGCCTCATGAGGCTGAGTGTACCCTGTTCCAGACCTCACATCAGAATTAAAATTTCTTGGTAGAGTCGGGATTCGAACCCCAACCTCCGGCGATGGCCTAGAATGCTGGCCACTACACCACAAGGTAGTCAATCAGAAGATTGAAACTTGCTGTGTCCCCTTGCTAGTCTGATGGTACCCTGGCCCAAGGTTGCAGGTTTGTATCCTGAGAGTGCGCAAATGCGAGGGAGCCATGTCCGTAGATTTACTGGCACGTTAAAGATCCCCTTCGGGACAAAAATCCGGTACTTCGGCGTCTGTAAAAGCCAGAGGAGTTAAAAGGGACATAAAACCAATAACATTATTATTATTATTATTATTATTATTATTATTATTATTATGTGATGGTAGGCTGCCAGTGAAGGTAGTATGTAAGTTTAATCTAGAGATTGTTGTTTTCAGATAATTTCCAGTTTGCAATCCTACCTTGAGAAATGTTCATTGGATGTACGGGCTGACATTCCTTACCAAACGGCTCGTCTTGCCATTGTTGCCTTGGAGAAGATCATTGAGAAACGAGTGGAGCTACAGTCAGACATGGTAATAAAATATCAAATATCAGTTGCTTGTTTTTTTTCATACCCTTACCATATTAACTTAATTTTATTATTATGATTTTTATTTAAGGACTTCACACAACTATGGGCTGCTGTACTGGACAAAGCATAATTCATAAAACTAAATCATTTGTTACACACATAAAGTTTGGTTCGGGTAGGTCACCAATTGCCCGCTGAAGAGTCTGACTTGGTGCACCTAAGCAAATCCCCAGAACAGAGACTGGAAAAAAAAAAAAAAAAAAAAAAAAAAAAAAAAAAAAAGAAGAAGATTGCTGGAGTATACTTAGTATATAGTTTTCATTACCTTTAGCAGCCTCCCTGGTTACCATATTCCCTCAGAATGCTCATTTCATCACCTTTTCCCTTAGTACTCTATCATATAATAAATTTTGAGATTTATTTTAGCCTTTATTAAAACTTTTTAACTTTGGGATAGCAAGCAAAATCAAGACTAGAAGCTGATGAAAAGTGGTTTTGGAAAGGAGTGACAAGGACGAGTTGGAGGGAAAAGAAGACTAATGAACAAATATTGGATGCCGTTAAGGAGAAACGGACTTTACTTTATTCATTAGAGCAAAGAAAAAGTAAATTTCTTGGGCACATCTTACGGCATGACACTGTAATATATTTATGATAATGCCCCTTATTTGGACTACCATTTGTAATAAATATGATACTGGTATTTAAAGTTGTTATCGATATTGGTACTTCCTTCATCTAGCCACACGTTGGTGCGTCATTGTAATAAATATGATAATCCGAGCTAGCCACCACAGGGTAGCGGGGCAATATACTTGCCAAATGAATCACAAAGACAGTATATCGACTTCACAAAAATACACTATTTATTAATAATAATTCTTCTTTTCAGGTTGATCTCTGGTAATCAAAACTAACAATACCTGTTTGTCAACGTATAAGCAGGTTTTCCATTACCTGCATCTCTTGTAAAGTGTCCACCACAACTATCATTCTTTTCTCCCAAAACCAATTGCCAGACCTTCAAAAACTTCACATAATCTTCAATATCAAAACCAATTGACAGACCAGAGAGCATAACATAATTCCCAACATCACATTTTTTCATAGATCACCTCCATTCCGCATGGCATAAACTATCAATCTCCTCAATAACACATCCCCATGGTTACCTTGCCCTTAGATCAAAGCCACCTGCCACTCATTGCTGGACCCACAAAGAATTTCTTATCAATCAAAGCACAAGACTCTCCATGGTGCCCCAGCAATCGGTGGCCATGGTTAGTAACCTCAAAACAAAAATAAATACCACCAACAGAAAGAAACTAAAAGCAAGCTCTGTAACCTACTAAAGTTTCGGTTACAACACCCTACTCCAGATTGTCTTCGAAGGCAAGATCCTAGGGAAGAAATCGAGAGGAAGACCGCGTCTCTCATACCTTAGAAACACAATCACTCAGCTGCGTTTTGCTTCCTTCGTCATGATGAAGAGAGCTGCTGAAGATCGTGGGCTGTGACTGCAGCGACAAGGCTTATCCTTTAGATGATGATGATTAAAACTTCAATTGGTTTTCAATTTTGTTTGCTTAGAAATGGAAGAGGTTTGCATTCATGCTGTGCCTAAATTGCATAGAAATAATCAGAAAAAAGGATTAGGGGGCACAGTATTTCTTTCTAACCTTGCCGGCTGGCTCCATGGCTCAGTGGTAACATTCTCACTTGCTGTGCCACAGGTTGCAGGATCGAATCCTGGCGCAGTCAGCTGGCATTTGTGGGTGTGCAAATGCGAGAGAGCCGTGTCATTAGATTTACTGGCATGTTAAAGATCCCCTTCAGGGCAACATTCCGGCACCCCGGCGTCTCTATAAGCCACAGTAGTTAAAAGGGACAAAAGTTTGGTGCTTTTCAGTCGGTCAACACAATTGTACCCAAATGGGATGGATTATTCCCTAATTCTAAAAAAAAATAAAAATAAAAATGACATGACATGAGATTAATAAACACACTTGGATGATCAGTTTCGATCGTCAAGCAATCATCATCTGACCCATTACACTTAGGCTATAAAATCTATGTCTGAAAGTATGGGTGAAAATATTTACAATAAATACACTTATTTAGTTGCAGTATTAGTTGAGATAATGCAACTCATCAATAACTGACAGTTGTAGTCTATGTGATGTTTTGTTGAGATACTGGAAGTGGTGATTGACCTCCGGAATTTGCTTGTTTGGAGTGAATATTTGGTTGTTATAAGGAGAGAGGTGTTCACTTGGTCACTGTCTGCACTCGACCAAGTGACCATGTGCAGTGACTAAGGACCTGCTCTCTCTAGGACCGCGCAAGGCTCGACCAGATAAGTAGTCTGTACAATACAATCTGAATTGACCATTGACCATGACTATCCTTTGTACCTTCTTTCTGTCCTTTTTACATTCTTTCTTCCCTTTTTACAGTCTTTATTCCCTTTTACCTTCTTTATTTCCTTTTTACCATCTTTATTTCCTTTATACATTCTTTCTTCCCTTTTGACATTCTTTCTTCCCTTTTACCTTCTTTATTTCCTTTTTACCTTCTTTATTTCCTTTATACATTCTTACTTCCCTTTTGACATTCTTTCTTTTCATTTTACTTTCTTTATTTCCTTTTTACCTTCTTAATTTCCTTTTTACATTCTTACTTCCCTTTTGACATTCTTTCTTCCCTTTTACCTTCTTTATTTCCTTTTTATCTTCTTTCTTCCATTTTTATGTTCATTATTTCCTTTTTACTTTCTTTCTTCCCTTTTTACCTTTTCCTTTTAACCTTCTTTCTTTTCTTTTTACCTTATTTGTTTCCTTTTTACCTTTGTGTCCACTTTACCTTCTGGTTCGGCCACTGTCTTGGCAAACCAGTTTTTGTGTTTCCCTATTTGTTTCCACTCTGTGTGGTTGTACATATCTGTATTATTTGTTTTCATTGTATTTATTCATTGTCAAGTTAGTTTTGTTTCTGTTGATTAGTTGTCATGATTTATTTGTTTTGATTGCATGTAGTATTCCCACTGCCGTGTTTCCAGTAGGATATTTTGGCTTAGAAGGTAATTTTGTATTCTAAGTTGGCCACATTGATTCTTCTTTAACTTGTTTGAACTCTTTACTGTGATTGGCTGCTTTCGGCCTATCAGAGGCCTCTAATTTGGTTTTTAAACTCTCTACTGTGATTGGCTGCTTCCAGCCTATCAGAGGCCTTCTTGCTGCTTGTAGCGACCAATCACGTTTTTCTTCTTCGCTGTTATCTAAGTGTGTAGCCATGACACAATGGTGTGCTTCAACGTTGGTTGTGATATATCATCAAGTATCCAGCTAATCTTTTCTATAATTGGTGCTATCTTCATATTAACCGTGCTTAGCAATCATGTCCTATGCACATGATTCATATTTTGTTTGGGCAGTGACATTACGGTGATTTTTGATCTCATCATCACCATGCTTGATGGTGCTACGCGTCATGTCGACGAATTCTTCAATCCGCGGCGTCGGATAGTTTGTTATAATGTGTTTACTTCTATCTTCATTTACTGCCTAACAATTTGTCTTCACGCGTATGAATAATCATGATGCTTCGTGTGATAAGTAATTCATCGTGTCTGGAAGCATGTTACAAGGCTAGGCATCATCACTGGAATGGAAGTTGACGCTGGGTTTATCTGCTTTACTATTGTGACAATACCGCGCGATTGGCATGTCCCGGTATTTGTATGATAGCAACTACTTTGACTTCCTGCAACATCACTGGAATGGAAGTTGACGCTGGGTTTAACTGCTTTACTATTGTGATAATACCGTGCGATTGGCATATCCCGGTATTTGTATGATAGCAACTACTTTGACTTCCTGCAACATCACTGGAATGGAAGTTGACGCTGGGCTTAACTACTTTACTATTGTGACAATACCGTGCGATGGGCATATCCCGATATTTGTATAACAGCAACTACTTTGACTTCCTGCATTTCACACATAATTTGTTTTATTAACAATTCATTTTGGGCTTACAGTATCGGCGCATCACTGTAAGTCAGTCCTGGTTCGACGACACATTCTCGTTCCATGCGACCTGTTTCTTCATTATTTGTTGCAACTCCACTTGTGTTGCATATTTAAATTATATCATTCTATGGAACCGCCGTGTATTGCATGCCGTTCTATGATGTACTGATCTGCAGCTACGTTCAAGACAATATGTGTGTTTAAGGCTCAAGACGTAACGTGTGTTAATTCTTAATGAGTGTTTCTTCAATTGTGTAAATTTGTGCTAGTGTTTCTCATATGTTTATGTGTCACCTTTGGATATTATGTTTATGTGCCATCTATTTGATAATATATCTTATTATTAGTTAGTGGTGGTGTCGTGTCCTTTATGCCTTCCTGGATTTCCTTATTTAGTGACAATAATATTGTCTGGTCCTCCACATGTTTGCTAAATTGTCAAGCGACCTTTGTAAAGTCAACTCTTTGTATTATCACATCATTATCTAATGCTTTGGCCAACAAATTTTTATACATTGTCCACTATTACCAGAATACTCTTGGTGGGTTGTTGACTTCCCGCGTTGGCCAATACATTATTTGGTCCTCCGGGCCGGATATTGAGCTGTTTACTACTTTGAATGAATCATTAAGCTATGTGTTGGCCATGTTGGGCCCTTGTTTCTTGCTATTTCACCAGGAAGGCCATAAATTTAAATTGTATACGTTCCCATTAACTTCCCAAGGACACAATACAGTATTCTATGTTCAGATGTTTGTTTACAACTTAATCGAGACCATTGTCTCAGTGTTTATTTTTTGTGTTAGTTAAGTTGGTTGTGTTAGTTAGGTGTGCAACTCTGGTAATTACATCTAGGCGGGCAATCCTAAAGTCATTATGGAGGATGCCCAAAAACGACCTTTAGTTAGGAAGCGTGAGTCGCTAAGGCCATGCTTACCTCACAAGAAAAAGTAATTAGCAACTTTCAGGACATTACAGAAGAGCAATATCAAATGTTAGTGTTACGCAAACACAAATGCGAGGAAATTTATGAACAATATAACGAAGCGCAAGTCGCTTTAGAGGATATTACAGACAATATCGACGAAGAAATAGCCGAACGTTGTGACTTCGAAGATAAATATTTTGAGTTGCTGGTTAAAATTAAATTACATTGTGACAATTTCAAAAAATCCAACACTACAGACAGTGATAACCCTTTGAATAATTTGCAGAGTGCACAATTTCCTATTGCTAACGTAGCTGCAGCGCATATAAAGTTGCCTGAAATTCAAATTCCGCAGTTCAGTGGCGACTTCACAGACTGGTTGAATTTCAGAGATAGCTTCAAGGCCATTGTAATTGATAACCATGCTTTGTCTGATATTGTTAAGTTCTACTACCTTAATTCTAGTCTTAGTGGGGAGGCCAAACTCCTCTTAAAGAACATTACTGTGTCAGATGATAACTTTATGGTTGCATGGAACTTGCTGACAACTCGATACAATAACATTAGGCTCATAGCGCACAATCATGTTACCAAGCTTTTCAAGCCCCCCGCATACGGTAATGATTCAGTGTCATTGCGTGCCATCATCGACCACTTTGTTTCTCATGTCAATGCGTTAGAAGCTTTGGACTTTAACGGGGTTCCCCTTCAAGACCTGTTATTGTCACATTTTATATTGGAGCTACTAGATAATGATAGCATCCGTGAATGGGAGAATCATGTTGATTCTGGGAGAATTCCCACTCTCCAGGACTTGGTTAGCTTCTTAGAGAAAAAATGCAAGGTACTGGAAATAACTGAAAGGAATGTGTCCAGGCCTGCATTACATACTGCTGTAACCAAACTTAAAGCTGAAGGTCATTTGCCTCAGAAACCCATGTTAACTACTACCAAATCTCGTTGTACATATTGTAGGAGCATTGATCACCAATTGTCGAAATGTGGTACCTTTATCAAACTTTCGTCCACAGCCAAATGGGATTTTGTCAGGTCTCGTAAATTGTGTTATAATTGTTTGCGTAATTTCGAGCCTAATCATCAATGTTCGAAGTACTCTTGTAACACTTGTTCCCGAAAACACCACACTCTTCTTCACTATGAGCCCTCCAGTGGCACTAGTAATGATGCTTCTCAAGCTCATGCTAACGTGGTAAACACTAGTTGCAGTAACGTCGCTCGTGACAATCAATTTTCAAGGACGCTATTACCCACTGCCAAGTTGAATATATTAGCTGGCAATGGCTTACGTGTACCTGTCACTGCACTACTTGACTCTGCATCAGATTGTAACTTAATTTCGTCACACTTAATTAAGAAATTAAGACTCCACACCAAACCTATGAAGGTACACATTCACGGTGTTGGTCAAAATCAAAGCACTGCTACTGTTGTTGCTCATGTGAACGTTTTTGCCTGTGCTACTAATTGGTCTGCTAAGCTTGAATGTCTCGTGGTTCCCAATATTGCACTTGAGCTACCCGCTGCTGGTTTCGATACCTCTGAATGGAACATTCCATCACATATTGATTTAGCTGATCCTGATTTCAATTGCACTAAATCTATTGATCTTGTTCTTGGTGCAGAATATTTCTTTGACCTGTTATGTCCTGGTAAAATCATACCATTTGGTGATTTGCCCATCATTCAAAATACCTCTGTGGGTTGGGTGTTTTCTGGGAGGCTGCCCAGTGCAAGCACCTCGCAACCATCGCACGTGGTATCAGCACTTACACTCTCACGCCCTCATGTAGAACAACAGCTGGAAGCGTTTTGGAACGTTGAAGAAGTTGAAACCCCAGTGTTGTCTGTTGATGAATCCATATGTGAAGAACACTTCGTTGCTACTTCCACTCGCAAAGACGATGGTAGATTTGTGGTTAGACTCCCTCGCAAGGTAGACTCGGAGCTTCTAGGTGCCTCTCGCTACGCTACACTAAAACGTTTTCACTCTCTCGAAAGACGTTTGGCTCGTAACCCTGAGTTAAGGTTAGAATACACTGAATTCATGCATGAATATCTAGCCTTAAACCATATGCAAGTTGCCCCCCACCCGACTGATGGTGAAGTTTACTACATTCCCCATCATCCTGTTTTCAAGCCGCACAGTACTTCTACAAAGCTCAGAGTGGTATTTGATGCTTCGATGGCTACTACGTCTGGGTGCTCCCTTAATGATACCTTGTTGGTGGGCCCTGTAATTCAGCAGGATTTGTTCTCTATTTTGCTTCGGTTCCGTACTCACTTGATAGCGTTTGCAGCTGATCTGAGTAAAATGTACAGACAGATTCTTGTAGATCACAAAGATCATGACTTACAGAGAATATTTTGGAGAGACTCTCCTTCAGACCCTATAGTAGAATATCAATTAAACACTGTTACATATGGTACTGCCCCAGCTTCCTTCTTAGCCACTCGTGTGCTAAAGGAGCTCGCCCTCACTGATGGCACAGCCTTTCCAGCTGCCACTCAGATTGTTTTAAACGACTTCTATGTTGATGATTGTATCTCGGGATGTGATTCCGAGCATGACGCACTCATTCTGTATGATGAATTGACCCTTCTTTTGAGATTAGGTGGTTTTGAACTGTGTAAGTGGAGTTCAAACTCCATGACTCTAATAGATAACATTCCTCTTGTTCATCAAGAGAAACAACAACTCCGTAGTTTCGGCAATGGTGAAGAAACAGTCGCCAGAACGCTAGGACTTTATTGGCAACCTATCGATGACTTGTTGCGGATTCAGTCACCTATCGTGAGCTGTGACACTTCAATTACCTTTACTAAGCGTTCATTTTTGTCCATTGTTGCCTCTATCTTTGATCCTTTGGGTTTGGTGTCACCTATTGTAGTTGCTTGTAAGATTCTCTTCCAAGATTTGTGGATTTACAAACTCGGTTGGGATGACCCCCTTCCAATGGAAATCACGCAAGCTTGGCTGAACATTTATAGCAATTTACCTGCGATTTCTGAGATTTCTACTCCATGTTTGATTAAGCCTGCTTCAGAAATCAAATCTATGCGACTTCATGGCTTTTGCGACAGCAGTCAGCAGGCCTATGGAGCTTGTCTCTATTTATTGTCAATTGATACCTACGGCGTCGTCACTTCCCTCTCCAGTCATGCTTTCGTTGTAGCCTTTACTCGCTTCTGCAGTAGAAGGGGCGTTCCCGCTCAAGTGTATTCCGACAATGGTACCAACTTTCAAGGCGCACAGTCTGACCTTGCTGATCTTGGTACGTTGCTCTCCTCTGCAGATTTTCAATCTGTTGTTCAAGATTCTACGTCATCGCTACTAATTCAGTGGCACTTCATTCCTCCTAGTTCTCCGCACTTTGGTGGAATTTGGGAGGCAAACATCAAATCTTTGAAATCTCATTTAATAAGAATCATGAAGGCTCAAGTACTTACGTATGAAGAATTGACCACTCTCGTGGTGCAAATTGAAGCCATTCTAAATTCTAGACCCATTTCGCCTATGACTGAGGATCCTACTGACTTGTGCTATCTCTCGCCAGGTCACTTTCTTGTTGGACGACCTTTGAATGCCTTGCCCATTCCTGACGCTTCTGAAGTGCCCATCAATAGGTTGTCTAGATGGCAATTACTTCAACAGATTATGACTTCATTGTGGCGTAAATGGTCCACAGATCATTTACTCTCCCTTCAACAACGTCGCAAGTGGAACCGTATGTCTCCTAACCTCAAGATTGGCACGCTTGTGCTTATTATGGACGACAATGTTTCTCCTACTTACTGGCGACTTGGACGTATTCTTGAGGTTCATTGTGGTAAGGACGGCCTAGCTCATGTGGTCTCCCTACATACCACCTCTGGACTGTTGAAACGTCCCATCGTCAAGGTGTCTCCCTTGTTGCCGCAGAACTAAACACTCTTGTATTTTCATAAACAACCTGCCTGTTGTTTCTGTGCGGGCAATATGGTTCGGCCACTATCTTGGCAAACCAGTTTTTGTGTTTCCCTATTTGTTTCCACTCTGTGTGGTTGTACATATCTGTATTATTTGTTTTCATTGTATTTATTCATTGTCAAGTTAGTTTTGTTTCTGTTGATTAGTTGTCATGATTTATTTGTTTTGATTGCATGTAGTATTCCCACTGCCGTGTTTCCAGTAGGATATTTTGGCTTAGAAGGTAATTTTGTATTCTAAGTTGGCCACATTGATTCTTCTTTAACTTGTTTGAACTCTTTACTGTGATTGGCTGCTTTCGGCCTATCAGAGGCCTCTAATTTGGTTTTTAAACTCTCTACTGTGATTGGCTGCTTCCAGCCTATCAGAGGCCTTCTTGCTGCTTGTAGCGACCAATCACGTTTTTCTTCTTCGCTGTTATCTAAGTGTGTAGCCATGACACAATGGTGTGCTTCAACGTTGGTTGTGATATATCATCAAGTATCCAGCTAATCTTTTCTATAATTGGTGCTATCTTCATATTAACCGTGCTTAGCAATCATGTCCTATGCACATGATTCATATTTTGTTTGGGCAGTGACATTACGGTGATTTTTGATCTCATCATCACCATGCTTGATGGTGCTACGCGTCATGTCGACGAATTCTTCAATCCGCGGCGTCGGATAGTTTGTTATAATGTGTTTACTTCTATCTTCATTTACTGCCTAACAATTTGTCTTCACGCGTATGAATAATCATGATGCTTCGTGTGATAAGTAATTCATCGTGTCTGGAAGCATGTTACAAGGCTAGGCATCATCACTGGAATGGAAGTTGACGCTGGGTTTATCTGCTTTACTATTGTGACAATACCGCGCGATTGGCATGTCCCGGTATTTGTATGATAGCAACTACTTTGACTTCCTGCAACATCACTGGAATGGAAGTTGACGCTGGGTTTAACTGCTTTACTATTGTGATAATACCGTGCGATTGGCATATCCCGGTATTTGTATGATAGCAACTACTTTGACTTCCTGCAACATCACTGGAATGGAAGTTGACGCTGGGCTTAACTACTTTACTATTGTGACAATACCGTGCGATGGGCATATCCCGATATTTGTATAACAGCAACTACTTTGACTTCCTGCATTTCACACATAATTTGTTTTATTAACAATTCATTTTGGGCTTACAGTATCGGCGCATCACTGTAAGTCAGTCCTGGTTCGACGACACATTCTCGTTCCATGCGACCTGTTTCTTCATTATTTGTTGCAACTCCACTTGTGTTGCATATTTAAATTATATCATTCTATGGAACCGCCGTGTATTGCATGCCGTTCTATGATGTACTGATCTGCAGCTACGTTCAAGACAATATGTGTGTTTAAGGCTCAAGACGTAACGTGTGTTAATTCTTAATGAGTGTTTCTTCAATTGTGTAAATTTGTGCTAGTGTTTCTCATATGTTTATGTGTCACCTTTGGATATTATGTTTATGTGCCATCTATTTGATAATATATCTTATTATTAGTTAGTGGTGGTGTCGTGTCCTTTATGCCTTCCTGGATTTCCTTATTTAGTGACAATAATATTGTCTGGTCCTCCACATGTTTGCTAAATTGTCAAGCGACCTTTGTAAAGTCAACTCTTTGTATTATCACATCATTATCTAATGCTTTGGCCAACAAATTTTTATACATTGTCCACTATTACCAGAATACTCTTGGTGGGTTGTTGACTTCCCGCGTTGGCCAATACACCTTCCTTGGTTCCTTTTTACCTTCTTTGTTTCCTCTTTACCTTCTTTGTTTCCTTTTAACCTTCTTTCTTCCCTATTTACTTTTTCCTTTTTACGTTCTTTCTTTCCTTTTTACATTCTTTCTTCCCTTTTTACATATTTTGTTTCCGTTTACCTTTTTTGTTTCCTTTTTACCTTCTTTGTTTCCTTTTAACAGTCTTTTATTTCCTTTTTACCTTCTTTCTTCCCTTTTTACCTTTTCCATTTTACCTTATTTGTTTCCTTTTTTACCTTCTTTCTTCCCTATTTACCTTTTCCTTTTTACCTTCTTTCTTCCCTATTTACCTTTTCCTTTTTACATTCTTTCTTTCCTTTTTACCTTCTTTCTTCCCTTGTAACATTCTTTATTTCTTTTTTTCCTTCTTCCTTTCCTTTTTACCTTCTTTCTTTCCTTTTTACCTTATTTGTTTCCTTTTTACCTTTGTGTCCTCTTTACCTTCTTTGGTTCCTTTTTACCTTCTTTGTTTCTTCTTTATCTTCTTTGTTTCCTTTTTACCTTCTTTATTTCTTTTTTACCTTCTTTCTTCCCTTGTCACCTTCTTTGTTTCCTTTTTACCTTCTTTATTTCTTTTTTACCTTCTCTCTTCCCTTGTCACCTTCTTTTTTTCCTTTTTACCTTACTTGTTTCCTGTTTATTTTCTTTATTTCCTTTTCACCTTTTATTTCCTTCTCTGATCTTCTTTATTTATTCTTCCTCCCTCTTTCTTTCCTTCTTTACTTATTTCTTGCCTCTTCAGGGCAAAATTCCGACACCCCAGCATCTTTAGAAGCCGCAGTAGTTACAAGGAACATAAAACCAACCAATATTATTATTACACTTCTTTGCGAATGACGGCTCGTGAGCACATGAAATCAATATTTGTAGGATTAAAAAAAATGTGCTCTGTATCCTTTCATATGCAGCACGTGAGAGTGAATGCTTTGATCCAAAATTGCATATTGGTTCTTTAAAAAGAAAATTAAATCTGTTTCACTATTTTATATCAGCTAAATTATGTAAAACTTGTATTGTGATTGTATTCCTTGTATGTTCCACAGTGTGATAATGTTGAGAACCTCAATGAACCTCTCCAAGACCTCCTGACTGTTGTAAACGAGTTGAACATCCAGGGCAAATTTGGCGTTTCCACTTTCGTGGGAATGTTCGTGGAAATGGTAAGCATGGCTGAGTGTAAATTGTCATTTTGTGACAGCAAATTAATTTATCTAGTTGTTAAAAGTTTAGCAGAGAAAATTATACACATTAGATAAATACCATAGATAGATTGATTTCTTTCTCTTTCTGTCCTCGTGGTGTAGCGGTTAGCATTCTTGGCTGTCACCCCGGGTCTGGGTACAATTCCTGGCTCTGCTAAGAAATTTTAATTCTGGTGTGAGGGCTAGAACGGGGAACACTCAACCTCATGAGGCAAAACTGAGAAGGGGAGGGTTTGATTCTCACCTCAGCCATCCTGGAAGTGGATTCCTGTGGTTTCCCACTTCTACTCCAGGCAAATACCGGGATCGTTCCTAAATTTAGGCCATGGCAGCTTCCATCCCAGTCCTCGTCTGAATTACAAATACACACACCCTAATACAGACAGTGCAGTAACCCAGGTTATCAGACAAATTCTACACACACCAAAGTTCACGGGGCTAAACGACCATGTTGTCCAAGCCGTTCAAATGAAAACAACGAGTAGTTAGTAGAAGTTTATTTCATATTCATTTTTCATTATCCCCATATCGTTAAGGTCAGATGACCTAGATGTTTATCCCCTTAATATATCAGTTACAACCATCGCCAAAATATTTGTAAAGCCCTGTGTGTTTTCTATCTGTCATCTATAAGGGGTGATCAACATGTTTCCGTTTGATGGCCGTACAGTCCAGACAGGCAAAATCGCCGTGAGCATTGAAGCACTCATCCCGCCGGCGCACTAGGTTGAAGATCCTCGTGTGTTAGAACACCGTGTTCTGCTGCGTGAAGAAGTCCATAACACTGTCTGCTGCACATCCTCGTCCGACAGGAATCTTCGACCCTTCAAGGCCTTTTTTAAGGGACTGAAGGTGTGATAATCGCATGGGGAGAGATCAGGACTATAGGGCAGTTCCTAGAGTGTCTCCCACTTGAGTTGGGGTACTTTCTGCGTTACGACCTTTGTGGTATTGGGACGTGCGCTATTGTGAAACGACTGCATCCCTTGTTGCAGTTTTTCCGGGCGTTGCGCCTTAATTTCATACCGTAATTTCCCCAGTATTACATAGTACCGTTCCCCAGTGATTGAGACACCAGGTTCCTTGAAATCAATAAGCAATGGGAGCCCGATAATCAAAGAACAGGGTGAGCAACACTTCCCTCAAACGGAAACCTTTTGATCATGCCTTTTATTATCACTATAAGTCTCTCTTTCTCCCTGTTTTACCCTTTCTAGCTTGATAGTATTAATATTATTTTCTAAGGATTATTTTGTAGTACTACTTGTGTCATTAATTATGGTCTTGAATGTTCCGTAGGAAAATGTGCCACTGGACGTCTTGTATCACCTGCATTCCCGGAACTTGGTTGCATTCACTACTTACATACATCAGTAAGTATATGGTTCTAGCAGACCTGTGCAAGAAATCTTGCATGTTCATAAACCACACTTTCCCCAATAGGTTTATAATGAGAGACTTAAGGAGAAAGGTTGTTATGTTTTTATTTCAACCAAATGACTATAGAACACTATTTACATTTCAGTTAGAATTCCGAGTTCTACGTTCCCTAACTTAAGAAGGCAATCACTGAAAATTGTATCATCACACTCACCGGTTACTCGATATTTATGAAATTATACGATTTGATTACTCATTCCTTTGATTTACTGTTTCTGAAATCCATGCAAAATGATAAAAGGAAAGACCTCAGAATGTTAAAATCACATGAAACAGGCGTCACAGTGGCCAAAATGTGAAGTGGACAGCAATTATGGAGCGTATTTTCCTACAGCCACAGTATCTACAAATCATACACTCCATAATTTTTTTTAAAGTAATTTTTTAAAGAAATTATAGATATTTATGAAATTAGAGTGCAATTCGTCACTGCTAATGTATATTCTCTTTCATTTGAATGCTCATTTGCCAAGATCGGTGGCTTGTGAGCGCCGCAGGAGGGATCTGTACTACTGAAATAATATACATGATGATAGACACAGGATGAAGAAAATCAGTTAGTTCGTGATTTTAGGAAGATTTCATTAGAAAGCTACGTGTTGCAAAGGGTACCATGTTACGACTTCTGGAAATTTTCGACATATCTTTGCGCTTCACATCCTCCAGACCCCAAAACCACCATCAGTTCGAAAGTTTTCCTAGATACATAATATCACTTTTGCGAAGTTTGCATCTATAGTACACCCCCTCCCCCAATTTTGGAATTAAAAATTTAGGAAAAAAAGGGGGTCTTATAGGCGAGTAAATACGGTATTAAAAATTCTTAAAATAAAAAATAAATAAATAAAAAAATTCTCATATTTAGTAACATTTACTTTTGTAAATAACATCAAGTTTGCCTTAAAAGAAGGCTGTTATTTATTTAATGCTGTTTTATAGAAAAGTATGCTGTCATGTTGGAAGCCATTTTTCAGTGTTGCCTTACTAAATGTAATTTTAATGCCTTTCAGTTGGTCCAACATTTAAATTTCAGTCAGAAAAAGTTTGCCACAATAAACCATGTCCTCAACAAAACCATCATCTGCCAGAAATAAATTAACATGGAAAGTACAGGAATTTTCCAAATTAATGTTTTTCAGTCGATCAACACGATTGTACCCAATAGCATTGGATGTACTTTGTACCACATCTTTAATAAACCAAGGCCAGCATTAAGGGCTGTATTAAAAGTTCCGGGACATTCTCATTATACTGGGTAGCGTTTATAGGTTTGATAAGCTTATGTGTGGTGAGCATGAAAACTGGCCTCTAATAGTTGAAGATGTCCAGTATACAGTAACATACACCACATTAGGAGGCTCTAGACATGGCAGCACACATATGTTACAATATTCGATAAACACAGACAGGAGCGGAGCCTTGGAGGATAAGAGATAACGAACACACAGGAAATTCCTCCCTGTTCAGTTCTGTGCAGACAGTGACGAGAGTAGCTGCTTGGAACCGGACCCCTAACCATTCAAGCAGCTAAGTTCACAACCCACTCTAACCTGACTATTTTAACAGCAATCTCATAGTCACACTCATCATCATCATCTTCTACAGTTTCCAGCCCCTGGTTGGGTCTGCTTGGAACATAAGCCTCTCCATCGATTTCTATCCTCCCACCAACTTTCACTCTTCACTCTGTCCCACTCCTCTCCTCTTTGCTGCACTCCTTTCTTCACATCCACAATCCACCTATCTCTTGGGCTTCCTGTTTGGTCTCTCGCCTCCCATTTCCCTCTCATGCATCCTCCTTGGTATCCTGCATTCTCCTAACATGTCCATACCAACTCATTCTTGACTTCTCTATGATCTCTTGTAAGGGATTCTCTTCCACAATCTCTCTCACTCTCTCATTTCTTACTCTATCCCTTCTTGTTGTTCCTCATCTGCTTCTCTGAAATTTCATTTCGCAAGCCTGGATCCTGCTCACCTGTCTCTTCTTCATAACCCACGTTTCTGATGTGTAGGTGAGTCATCATCATCTAGCACAGTTTCCAGCCACTGACTGCGTCTGTTTGGAACACAAGCCTCTCCAGCGTCTTCTGTCTTCCCACCATCTCTCAGCCTCCACCCTTGTCCAGTCTTCTCGTCTCTTCTTCCAACCCCTTCAGCCACCTGTCTCTCGGTCTTCTTCCCACTTCGTCTCGTGTATCCTCCCGGGTATCCTCTTCTCCATTCGTTTTACATGTCCATACCATCTAAGTCTATATTTCTCTATACTATCCTGTAATGGTTCCTCCTTCATTAATTCCCTGGTCCTCTCATTTCTTATTCTGTCCATCTTTGTAGCTCCAATACTGCTTCTCAAGAACCTCATCTCACTGGCCTGTACTTTGCTCTTCTCCCTTCCTTTCATAACCCAGGTCTCCGAGGCATACGTCAGGATAGGGACATAGTACGTCCGATATATGACCTTTTTGCTATTCTGAGGGACATCCTTGCTCCATATCATGCTGACCAACCGGGTCAGGGATGGAATTAATGAAGCCCCCATCTAGCGGCGAGGATATGTACTGTGCCGGCTGTCGAAGCCTGTTGCACTCCTCTGAGGCAATGATTAAATGAATGACAGATGAAATGAT
This sequence comes from Meconema thalassinum, assembly GCA_946902985.2. Taxonomy (NCBI): domain Eukaryota; kingdom Metazoa; phylum Arthropoda; class Insecta; order Orthoptera; family Tettigoniidae; genus Meconema; species Meconema thalassinum. Next base: position 126,653,097 of record OX336398.1, read on the forward strand.
AGTGTAGGTGTACTGGGACATAATATGTTTGATACAATAACCATTTGCTCTTCTGGGGTATGTCCCTGCTTCATACCAGACCTCTCACGCTCTGCAGCTAATCCATGGGCTTGCCTTCCTCTCTCACTGATCTCCTTGCCACAATCGGCAGCGTCTGTTTCCCATGTTAGGGGCGGCTGCAAGGGCGTCTGTTCTCCACGTTAGGGGCGGCCTGAATAATAGTTGGCAGTAGCTTCATAAAATGCCTTTGGGAGTGGCGAACCCATCGTAATAATAGCCTAAAATGGAAATGGCACTTCCAATGATTCGGAAAAGGTTAGGGCGTACCCTGCAGGCGACGCGCAGTTCCTTTGTTACTGGGGGAACTGTGAGAAATGGGCGACCAGTAACCGAAATGAAAGTGGGAATCATGAATGTCATGACCCTGACAGGCAAGGTGGAGGAGGTGGTAGACTTCATGGAGAGAGAGAAGGTTGGAATGATGGGGCTGAGTGAAGTGAAATGGAAAGGTAAAGGAAGGAAGAAATTGAGGAAAGGATATACATTATACTGGAGTGGTGGCCAAGAGGCAAAAAATGGCGTGGGACTGATAACCTCGAAACAACTGGAGGAGTATGTTGAAGTGGTAGAGGGTGTGAGTGACAGAATAATGAAAATTAGAATGAAGATGAAGAATGACATGATGGACTTCATACAAGTGTATGCACCACAGACTGGAAACAGAGAAGAAGATATTGAAGTATTCCTGGAGGATGTAGAAGGAGTAATTTCAGATGTAGAAGTGGTGATCATGGGAGATATGAATGCACAAGTCGGAAACGAGAGACAAGGAAAGGAAGAAGTCATTGGACCATATGGATATGGGAAAAAGAACCAGGAAGGGGAGGAATTTGTAAACTTTTGTGAAAGGAATGGACTGATAGTAGGTAATTCATGGTTTCGGAAGAAAAACAGCAGGAAAATTACGAGATATGGGTGGGGCGATAGAAGAACAAAATCAGTAATTGACTACTTTCTGGTGGAAAGGACAAATCGCAGAAAGCTGATGGATGTGACAGCTTTACCAGGAAAAGCATTTGATGGGGACCATAGAGCTGTGGTGGCAAAATTTAGATGGGAAAAATTGGAAAACCTAAAGGAGATCAGAGAAAGTAAAATAAAAGTATGGAAATTGAAAGACAAAACTGTACAGGAAGATTTTCAGGAGAGATTGAAGCAACAAATCCCAGTTACTGAAGTGGAAAACGTAGAAGAGGAATGGTCTCACTTTAAAAAGGCATTTGCTGGTGCAGCAGAGAGTGCTTGTGGTAGGACGTCAACAAGAGTGAAAGAGAAGGAGACACCGTGGTGGAATGAGGAAGTGAGGAAAGCAGTGAAAGAAAAGAAGTCTGCATGGAAAGAATGGAACCGAGATCAAACAGAAGAAAGCAAAAGGAAGTATCACGACAGCAAACGGAGGTGTAAGAAAGTGGTAGGAGAAGAAAAGAAGAAAAGTTGGGAAGAATTTACACGAAGAATGGAAACAGATGTAAGTGGCAGTAAAAGGATGCTGTATGGACTTCTAAGAAGTAAGAGGAAAGAAAGAGTTACTACAAAGCTAGTGAAAAAGGAAGATGGAGGCTTGTTAAAACACCCAGTAGAGATAAAGGGACGATGGAAGGAGTATTTCGATGAGCTATTGAATGTGAACAATTGTACAGGTGAGATGGAAGTGACACAGCCTGACGACTCTATAACAGAAGATGATATAACAATGTTGGAGGTGGAATTAGCAGTACAGGAAATGAAGATGGGAAAAGCAACAGGGGTGGATGAAATCAGTGTAGAAATAATAAAGGCTGCTGGACCTGTTGGAATGCAATGGTTGTATCGACTGCTAAAGTGTGTGTGGAAATGGAAATGTGTACCAGAAGACTGGGAGATAGGGCTAATAATACCAGTGTTTAAGAAAGGGGACAAGAAAGTGTGTGATAACTATAGAGGGATCACCCTCATATCACAGATAGTAAAAATACTAGAAAGGATATTAGAAAGAAGAATGAGAAGAAAGGTGGAAGGAGAGTTGCAAGAGGAACAGTATGGCTTCAGGAGTGGAAGATCCACAGTGGACCCAATCTTTAGCTTGAGGCAGGTGATGGAAAAGAACTGGGAATTTGGAGAGGATTTGGTCATGACTCATAGATCTAGAAAAGGCATATGATAGTGTCCCCAGAGAGAAGGTATGGGAAACCATGGTTAACAAGGGACTGGGAAAAGAAATTTTGGAAAAGGTGCAAGCAATGTACAACAACTGTGTTAGCAGGGTACTGACCCCAGTTGGAAAGACAGATTGGTTTAGGAACAAGACTGGACTAAGACAGGGGAGTGTGCTGTCACCTCTCTTGTTCATAATGGTGATGGATGAAATTGTAAAGGAAACAAAGGAAGCATATGGACATAAAGAAATGAAGTTACTGTTATTTGCAGATGATATTGTGGTCTGGGGAAGGAACACCGAAGAAGTGCAAAAACAACTAGATGCACTGAACGAAAATATTCAGAAGTACGGCCTGAAAATCAGTTTAGGGAAAAGCAAGACCATGGTGATGACAAGAGGGGAAAGACAAGGAAAGGGCACTGTGAAAATTGGAAGTCAGAGTTTGGAAATTGTGGACACGTTCAAATACCTAGGAAGTGAATTGATGCAAACTGGTAGGTTGGACATGGAGATTGGCAGGAGGGTACAGCAGAGCAATGCATTCTATCAAAGTGTAAGAAAACTTGTCTGGGATAAGGAAGTACCAAGGAAAAGCAAGGAGGTAATGTATAAAGTGTACTTTGTGCCCATATTAACTTATGCAGCTGAGACTTGGACCCTGACAAGCAGGCAAGAGAGTAAAATCCAAGCCAGTGAAATGAAATTCCTAAGAAGTATGATAGGAAAGACAAGGAAAGACAGAATGAGGAATTAAGATGTTAGGAAGGAAGTTGGGATGGGAAAATTAATGAGAGAATTGAGAAGAATGAACTAAGGTGGTTTGGACATGTAAAGAGGATGGAAGAAAATAGAATACCAAGACAGATGCTGGAGGCCAAGTGCAAGGGTAAGAGAGCGACCTAGAACAAGGTGGATCGATTCAGTGAAGAACAGCGTGAGAAAGAGAAATCTGGACTGGGACAAGATCGTGGAAGAAGAATTGTGGAAGGAAAGTGGAGAAGTGCCTTAAAAACCCCGACCCGGCAGGAGCTGGATAAGGGGAAATGATGATGATGATGATGTCTTACTTCACATAATCATACTAAGCCAGCAAACTTGAAGGTCAATCACCTCTATCAGTCATCATCATCATCATTTCCCCTTATCCAGCTCCTGCTGGGTCGGGGTATTTATGGCACTTCTCGTCTTTCCTCTTTCCTTCCACAATTCTTCTTCCACGATCTTGTCCCAGTCCAGATTTCTCTTTCTCACGCTGTTCTTCACTGAATCGATCCACCTTGTTCTAGGTCTTCCCCTTGCTCTCTTACCCTTGCACTTGGCCTCCAGCATCTGTCTTGGCATTCTATTTTCCTCCATCCTCTTTACATGTCCAAACCACCTTAGTTTATTCTTCTCAATTCTCTCATTTAGTTTTCCCATCCCAACTTCCTTCCTAACATCTTCATTCCTCACTCTGTCTTTCCTTGTCTTTCCCATCATACTTCTCAGGAATTTCATTTCACTGGCTTGGATTCTACTCTCTTGCCTGCTCGTCAGGGTCCAAGTCTCAGCTGCATAAGTTAATATGGGTACATAGTACATTTTATACATTACCTCCTTGCTTTTCCTTGGTACTTCCTTATCCCAAACAAGTTTTCTTGCACTTTGATAGAATGCATTGCTCTGCTGTACCCTCCTGCCAATCTCCATGTCCAACCTACGTCCAACCTACCAGTTTGCATCAATTCACTTCCTAGGTATTTGAACGTGTCCACAATTTCCAAACTCTGACTTCCAATTTTTACAGTGCCCTTTCCTTGTCTTTCCCTTCTTGTCATCACCATGGTCTTGCTTTTCTCTATACTGATTTTCAGGCCATACTTCTGAATATTTTCGTTCAGTGCATCTAGTTGTTTTTGCACTTCTTCGGTGTTCCTTCCCCAGACCACAATATCGTCTGCAAATAATAGTAACTTCATTTCTTTATGTCCATATGCTTCCTTTGTTTCCTTTACAATTTCATCTATTACCATTATGAATAAAAGAGGTGACAGCACACTCCCCTGTCTTAGTCCAGTCTTGTTCCTAAACCAATCTGTCTTTCCAACTGGGGTCAGTACCCTGCTAACACAGTTGTTGTACATTGCTTGCACCATTTCCAACATTTCTCTTCCCAGTCTCTTCTTAACCATGGTTTCCCATACCTTCTCTCTGGGGACACTATCATATGCCTTTTCTAGATCTATGAAAGTCATGATCCAATCCTCTCCGTATTCCCAGTTCTTTTCCATCACCTGCCTCAAGCTAAAGATTGGGTCCACTGTGGATCTTCCACTCCTGAAGCCATACTGTTCCTCTTGCAACTCTCCTTCCACCTTTCTTCTCATTCTTCTTTCTAATATCCTTTCCAGTATTTTTACTATCTGTGATATGAGGGTGATTCCTCTATAGTTATCACACACTTTCTAGTCCCCTTTCTTAAACACTGGTATTATTAGCCCTTTCTCCCAGTCTTCTGGTACACATTTCCGTTTCCACACACACTTTAGCAGTCGATACAGCCATTGCATACCAACAGGCCCAGCCTTTATCATTTCTACACTGATTTCACCCACCCCTGTTGCTTTTCCCATCTTAATTTTCTGTACTGCTAATTCCACCTCCAGCATTCCTCTTCTGTTATAGAGTCGTCAGGCTGTGTCACTTCGATCTCCTCAGTACAATTGCTCACATTCAATAGCTCATCGAAATACTCCTTCCATCGTCCCTTTATCTCTTCTGGGTGTGTTAACAACTCTCCATCTTCCTTTTTCACCAGCTTTGTAGTAACTCTTTCTTTCCTCTTACTTCTTAGAAGCCCATACAGCATCCTTTTACTGCCACTTACATCTGTTTCCATTCTTCGTGTAAATTCTTCCCAACTTTTCTTCTTTTCTTCTCCTAACACTTCCTTACACCTCCGTTTGCTGTCGTGATACTTCCTTTTGCTTTCTTCTGTTTGATCTCGGTTCCATTCTTTCCACGCAGACTTCTTTTCTTTCACTTCTTTCCTCACTTCCTCATTCCACCACGGTGTCTCCTTCTCTTTCACTCTTGTTGACGTCCTACCACAAGCACTCTCTGCTGCACCAGCAAATGCCTTTTTAAAGTGGGACCATTCCTCTTCTACATTTTCCACTTCAGTAACTGGGATTTGTTGCTTCAATCTCTCCTGAATATCTTCCTGTACAGCTTTGTCTTTCAATTTCCATACTTTTATTTCACTTTCTCTGATCTCCTTTAGGTTTTCCAATTTTCCCCATCTAAATTTTGCCACCACAGCTCTATGGTCCCCATCAAATGCTTCTCCTGGTAAAGCTGTCACATCCATCAGCTTTCTGCGATTTGTCCTTTCCACCAGGAAGTAGTCAATTACTGATTTTGTTCTTCTATCACCCCACCCATATCTCGTAATTTTCCTGCTGTTTTTCTTCCGAAACCATGAATTACCCACTATCAGTCCATTCCTTTCACAAAAGTTTACAAGTTCCTCTCCTTACCGGTTCTTTTTCCCATATCCATATGGACCAACAACTTCTTCCTTTCCTTGTCTCTCATTTCCGACTTGTGCATTCATATCTCCCTTGATCACCACTTCTACATCTGAGATTACTCTTTCTACATCCTCCAGGAATACTACAATATCTTCTCTGTTTCCAGTCTGTGGTGCATACACTTGTATGAAGTCCATCACGTCATTCTTCATCTTCATTCTAATTTTCATTATTCTGTCACTCACACACTCTACCACTTCAACATACTCCTCCAGTTGTTTCGAGGTTATCAGTCCCACGCTATTTTTTGCCTCTTGGCCACCACTCCAGTATAATGTATATCCTTTCCTCAATTTCTTCCTTCCTTTACCTTTCCATTTCACTTCACTCAGCCCCATCATTCCAACCTTCTCCCTCTCCATGAAGTCTACCACCTCCTCCACCTTGCCTGTCAGGGTCATGACATTCATGATTCCCACTTTCATTTCGGTTACTGGTCGCCCATTTCTCACAGTTCCCCCAGTAACATAGGAACTGCGCGTCGCCTGCAGGGTACGCCCTAACCTTTTCCGAATCATTGGAAGTGCCATTTCCATTTTAGGCTATTATTACGATGGGTTCGCCACTCCCAAAGGCATTTTATGAAGCTACTGCCAGCTATTATTCAGGCCGCCCCTAACATGGAGAGCAGACGCCCTTGCAGCCGCCCCTAACATGGGAAACAGACGCTGCCGATTGATGCTGTACTCATACTATTCCCTGAGTACTGGGTTGCCTCTTCCGCAATCTCCACCGTTCTGAAGTCCATCTTCTCCGCTGCAGATTCCGTTGAGGTCTTCGCACGTAACCCTGTGCACGGGGCCTATGTTATACCCCATAGGACTGGGTCCTCACCAGAACTTAGCCGGTACTGTAGTTCCATGGTATATTACAGTACCGTTGCCCACCCCCGCGACGTGGACGCGCCTGGCAAGAATTATCCATGTAGCCAATTAGGATTGACTCATGGACCGGGTTAAGGAGCTGTCTAAATCCAGCCTCCAAGGCTCCAGTATCTTCACAAAATATCACAATTTCTCGACTAGTTGTGCTAGATTAATAACCACTGCAACTAAATAAGTTTATATAGGGCCCCTTCAGACGAGGCCACTTAGCAGCGCTGATTCGTGGCGCGTTGGTGGCGCTTTTATCAAACGTTGGTGGCCTTGCTAGTGTTTGATACACTGGTGGAGAACTCTTCAGTTTTCCAGTAAACATGGACGTAGAAGGTGATATAATTCTTGCCATGTTCCTCATACGGAGGAGAAAGAAACTTCAACGGAAAACAAGAAGATTCTGGGTTCATCCATTGGTTTTGGAAAGACAAAATCGAGGACTGTTCTGTACCTTATTCGATGATCCGGATGACGAAAAGTTCTTTTCGTACTTTCCCATGTCCATAAATTAATTTCAAGAGCTTTCAGATGGTATCAGCATCAATATTCAGGAAGAGTACAGAAAACAAGGCAAGAAATACAGTCCCGAGCCCGCAGCAAAAATGAAATAATAGGAATCTGGGAATAGCAAAATACACGACCATGTGACAAGCAGTTAGTAGCGCTACCGTCGTGCTACGTACGCTCCACTAAATCAGTGGCCCCGTCAGGGGCTCATATCTAGTGGGGCGTGGGTTGGCGACCACGGGACCCCAGCTGAGTCCGGCATTGCTTCCACTTACTTGTGCCGGGCTCCTCTCCGTCTTCTTTCCTGTCGACCTCCCTTGGTCAACTCTTGTTCTCTTCCGACCCCGACGGTATTAGGTTATTCGAGGCCTAGGGAGTCTTTCACTTTCCCGCCTTAATTGGCCCTTGTCTCATCTTTTCTGATACCCTCCTTCTGTGAGGGGTCAGCCTTCTTTTTCTTTTCCTTTTACCTCCTGCCTTGCGCTCAAGGCCCTTAAGGAGGCAGGGTGTATGTAGCCCCACCACTTCTGGTGCACCCTAGATAATGCTACACCCTCAGGGGCTCACGGCTGGTGAGTTCGGGAGTTGGTGACCCCGAGGGATTCCTGAGCTGGGTCCGTTTTCCCCTTTTGTCCCTTACCTTTGGGATGGACCTTCTCCTCTCTCCCCTCTCCTCTCTTTTCATTATATTTACTTTTCTCTTTAAGATTCCCGCACTGTTTTTGTTACTTGGTTCACCGTGTATCTAAATTCCCTTCTAGCGATTTTTTAAGGGGTTTTTTAATCTGCTTTGCTTTTTGTATGTTTTTTCGATCTAAATTACATCTCGCGATTGTTTTCAACTTCAATTGCATTTTGTAAAGGTTGACAATCTAAATTGCTTTTTAGTAAGTCTTTCAATATGGCGGAGGGACCTTTGTGAGTTTTTTGAATTTCAATTGCATTTTGTAAGTATTTTCAACCAAAACCACATTTCGCACGAATTTTGAATCTAAATTGCATTTTGTTTGGCAGGCATTTTTGCACATATTTTGATTCTCAATTGCATTTTGTGGGTATTTTGAATCTAAATTACATTTTGTCAAGTATTTTCAATCTAAATTGCTTTTTGTAAGTATTGTCAATCCACATGAGTCCTTTGAATCTACCGTACATTTTGTAAGCATTTTAATAATTTGGCTTGGAACTGGGATAGGGCCTATTTCAATCTGAATTGCATTGTGTATTTTCAATTTCAATTGCATTTTGTAAGTATTTTGAACCTCAATTGCATTTTGTACGTATTTTCGATCTCATTTGCATTTTATAAGTATTTCGAATTTCAGTTGCATTTTGTAAGTATTTCGATGCTACATTGTATTTTGTACGTATTTTGAATCTAGCCTACGTTTTGTGGGTCTTTTTCAATCTATTCTTTTTGTGCAACTATTCATTCTAAATTCCCTTTTGTAAGACCATATTGTGAGTTGTTTCCATCTGAGTTCCTTTTTGTACGTATTTTCCGTCTCAGATAATTTTGTTCTGGTTTCCATTTCATTATCATTTTCGCTATCACCCAGATCATTAGGGGCCGATAACCTCGATGTTAGGCCCCTTAAAACAACAATTATCATCATCATCATCATAAATCAGTGGCGTGGCTGCAGCCTCGTCTGAAACCAACAATATAGTTCTTGGTTTCGCGAAGAGAAGCACTACTTTTTGTGGCTGCCACCAGCGGCAAAGTCAACTACACAAAGCGTCTGCTGCGCCACTTTTCTGTGGCCGTGGCTGTGTGTGAACGCTCTCATTTATCTACAGTATTTATGAAGTGGCCTCGTCTGAAGGGGCCCATATTGTAAATGAAAATCCATAGCCTGCTTCCAGTCGACCGACTGGGTCAGGGATGGAATGAATGAAGCAAGAATATGAACTAGAACGTTACGGACGAACTGAGTTTTCCTTTTGTGGTTTTACAGACAGAAATCTTAAGACGACTTGGGATTGGTCATCGGGTCCGGTTCCTTCCTCTCCCTTACTTGAACGTAAGCCAAATTAGTCAATATACATTACGGTTTCCGCTTTTCGAGATCTCGGATCATTGTTCTGTTTTCTAATCTCTGTTCCTTTTTCCTTTTTCGGACAGACTGGGCCGCAAGGAGAGCACACCTTATTTCACAGGTTGTCCCAACAATGAAGAAAACCTCTGTCAAATAATCCTCATTAAAGATCAGGTCACATAATCAAGCTCGCATCGAGACGAACAAAGCATCAATCTGTATGAATTTACGTGACGCAATAGTCACAATAGATGTTTTATAGAGCTGTTAGTGTTTTTAATATTTTTACATGGCAAAACTGCCACATCAAGAAAAATGTCATATAGAAAATGGTATAATAAATGACACAGCATACAATTTGCTTACATTGTAACAACAAGTCATGTTTGAATCTGGCTTCATCAAACCTGACATAGCATTTATACAGAGTTATTTCACGGTGTTTTCTAGTGTGTTTTAGTGTGTTTTTATAGTGTTTGTTTGCAGTGTATTTTTGCATGTTTTTTATTTGATGAAAGGAGATGTACAAAGATTGATTGTCTAATTACTACTTAAGTCAGGGCTGAAGAGGGCTAAGAAAAATAGCTCGAAACATGTCCCCTGTCCAACTGTTTTGAAAATAAAAGGTATTGATTGACGGAGTTTTCCCTCAAAATGTGGTATAACATTTCTTGTCAATACGGACCTAATAGATTCCATTATGGAGTCGAATAAAGATGAGATGGATGTGATGATCGCTTAACGATCATTGAAGTGTATTTATTAATTTCATGAGAATTAAGGAAATGCCCAATACAATCGGGTTGATGACTGAAAAACATTAATTTTAATTTCTGAGGCAACACTGAAAGATGGCTCCAAACACCATACGGTAATAATACAGGAATTTTGCCAGGGACTCACAAAGATTAAAAGAAAAATGAGTAAACGCAAAGAACATGTATTACCCTTACACGAATTGATTGCCGGCGGTCGAGATGGGAACTATTCTCTGTTTACTTGTGTCACACGTCACTCTGCTTTGTTGACAGGTACAGTTGCGCGAGTAGGATATGACTCAGCTCCCGTAGCTTCAGTCATCATTTAATTGTCCGAGGTGACATGAGTTTCTGAGATGCTTATCTGCGACGGGTAGCGCGCTCAATGCTCTTTTACTTAAGTGCAGGCTGCACTCTGTCATCACTGTGTCCTCCACTTCACCCGGTGGGGCTCCTGCTACAATAATCAACAAACGCTGGGGCGGCAACCCTCAGCGGCAATCAAATCTTAAATGGGTAATACATGTGGAAGTTTTGATGCAAAGAGTTGTGTACAGATCCTGTTTTTGTTCAGAAGTGATGTTGATTTTAATGTTTCCAATATCATGTTACAGCAACCGGAAGAAGGCTCTGGTGCTTACTAAAGTAGAAGAAGACTTGACTGCTCTCATGGGTTCTCAGATGGACTCAGGTAAGAACCCTTTATTGTTTTCTGTGATGGTGTCTTTTTTTTTTTCTTTCTCTTGTATGATGTACATTACCGTCTTTCTCCGGTTTTCCCTGTCAAAGTTTCATTCCAGCAACATTCTCCACTATCATTTCATTTCATCTGTCATTCATTTAATCATTGCCCCAGAGGAGTGCGTCAGGCCTCGGCAGCCGGCACAGTTCATATGCTCGCCGCTAGATGGGGACTTCATTCATTCCATTCCTGACCCGGTCGGAGACTGGAAGCAGGCTGTGGATTTTCATTTTCCTTGCATAATCGTCGCACCCCACTTTTCGAACACAAGAAAATGGTTTATAAAATTTAATCGCATAATTGTCGCATAGCATATTCGTATTTGTGCGCCGGTTGGTTGCACACGCTGCCGCAAATGTATAACCTGGCGTGACTTGGTCAGAAAATAGTAATCTCGTCTCTGTGCTTACGGGCTATGACCTCGTGATGGGAGTGGCCAGCTTCGTCACTTAGCACTTCCATATTTGTGCGCTGGTCAATTGCACATCCTGCCGCAAGCTTTTAACGTGGCGTGACTTTGCCTGCAGACTATGTGAAACGTGGAGATATGTCGAAATTTTCTGGAAGTCTGACAGGTTGCAATGGGTAGCTATCTAATGAAATGTACCTAAACTCTTTAAGCAATTCTGAAGATGCCCCCTACACACAAAAAAAAAAAAAAAAAGAAAAAATAGCTAAAACATGTAGTTTATCTTCTTCTACGCGAAAGAGTCTTCTAGGACCATGTGGAATCAACACTTATTGGCCTTGATGTTTGCCCAATAACTCTTCAAGCGCAACGATTGAGCGAGTCTTCGTTGCTGCGACCAGATGTGTCTGGTAGGTCTTCTCTCTTCTCCCTCAAAATCCCGTGTATGAGTAATTTTCCTAATTTCCTCTCGATCCTTGAGATTGGAAAAACCTAATTCAGCCAAGTCCTTTTTCGCCTGTTTGTACCAATTGGACCTTGTTGCTGTTTTCTGCAAAAACGTATATATTTTATGTGTTAACCTAGTTGGGTCCATTTTGTCCAAATGTCCCATGAATTGGATCCTTCTCATACAGATTGTGTCTGTGATTTTAGTAATTTTCAAACAGACGTCAGCATTAGGTTTTGGAAGGTGAATTCCATCTTGTCTGGCTGCGTGGCTCAGGGGTAAGGTTCTCGCTTGCTGGGTCCAAGGTTGCAGGTTCGAAACCTGGCGCAGTCAGCTGGCATTTGAGGGTGCGCAAATGCGAGGGAGCCGTGTCAGTACATTTACTGGCACGTTAAAGATCCCCTTCGGGGCAAAATTCCGGCACCCCGGCGTCTCTAAAAGCCAGTGTAGTTAAAAGGGACGTAAAACCAATAACATTATGAATTCCATCTTTGATTCTTGGTCCCAAAATTTTTCGCATGATTTTGCGTTCCTTAATCTCCATTGTGAATTAAAATAAAACGTAGTTTGTATTGATGAGGTGGAATATTCTCAAATGCTGAATACTGTTTGTCATAAAATACATTATTGTAAGTCATATAGATTAGCCTCCGTGGCTTAGGCGGCAGCACGCCGGCCTCTCACCGCTGGGTCCGTGGTTCAAATCCCGGTCACTCCATGTGAGATCTGTGCTGGACAAAACGGAGGCAGACAGGTTTTTCTCCGGGTACTCCGGTTTTCCCTGTCAAAATTTCATTCCAGCAACACTCTCCACTACCATTTCATTTCATCTGTCATTCATTTAATCATTTCCCCAGAGGAGTGTGACAGGCCTCGGCAGCCGGCACAATTCATATCCTCGCCGCTAGATGGGGGCTTCATTCATTCCATTCCTGACCCGGTCGGAGACTGGAAGCAGGTTGTGGATTTTCATTTCAAGTCATATAGATCAACAAAAAAATGATCAGAATTGCATCAATGCATTGGTTCGCCTAAACGAAACCTTGCAAAGGACATGGCAAAGTATAATTAACAAAAACTAGTGGACCCCTGTGAGAACTCTTGCATGTGTATAAACCACCCGTCCGGCTTTATTGGTATGTGGACTAGAAGTGACACAGTTCAGGTAGGGGCTATCGTTTTGTTTATTTATTTACTAGCTGTACCTGGCATGCGTTGCAATGCCAATCAAAGAAAGTGTTGGCGTTGTAATTTTGTTTCTTGAAGTGCTTTTGGACACACAATATTTTTTTCAATTTCTGTTCACTGCCTCTAAACTATCATAAAATGGATTTACTAATTTAGAAACATTCGTGGGAGCATGCACAACAACTCACCAAAGTTTCATCGCAATCGGATGAATGGCATATGAACGCATACAGGATTTTGTTTAAACGATTCGTGCGCTGTCGCTCATTTGTTGAATCTACTCGTGCACTGTCTACTGTGTGTGGATTTACTAAGTTAGAAACCTTCACATAAGTGTACACAACAACTCATCAAAGTTTCATCGCAATCGATGGCATATTAACGCATACAGGACTTTGTTGAAATGCTTTGCGCATCGTCACTCATTTGTTGCATCTACTAGTGCGCTACCTATTGTAAAATAGATTTACTAAGTCGAAAACCTTCCCTGGCGTGTACACAACAACTCACCGAAATATCATTGCAATCGGATGAATGGCATATGAACGCATACGGGATTTTGTGTAAACGATTCGCGCGCCGTCACTCATTTGTTGAATCTACTCGTGCGCTACCTGTTGTAATATGGGTTTATTAAGTCATAAACCTTCCCTGCAGTGTACCCAACAACTCACCCAAGTTTCATCGCAATCGGATCAATGATATATGTACGCATAGGGAACAGACACACACAAACTATCACGTAACATTCATTTTCATATATGAAAGAGTATCAATGGATAGTAGGACACTAAAATTGCGACGAGCACAACAGATTACCTGGCCGACATATAAGAAACAGTCTCTTTCGATTAATGCTAAACTTCAACATTATTTCTCCGTCGTTAAGCCAGAAGCAACATATGCAAGTGAAACTTTATTTAAACTAAACACCCGATCAACAACTGACAAAATACAGAAGGTTGATAGACGGATTCTTCGGACAATAATCAATAAAAAAACCCGGTTGAGGGCCAGCGGAGACTTTTGCCCAATTCAATACTTTACAAGGAAAATGAATCTATCATTGACACGATGAGAAAACGAAGGATTGCGTTTTTTGGACACATATCCCGCTGAAACAACTTTTTGACTTCTTTTGTAACAGTAAAACAAAAATCACATGGTTTAAAGAAATACAAATGGATTTAGACGAATTGAAAATTACTAAGCATCAAATTGAACATAGAGAGGAGAAACGGCTTATGAATAACAAATACACTCGACTAACATTCAAAATTTCACAGCGTAAGCAATATGTTATATCAGCAGAAGAACGAGCTGCAAGATCTTCCAGAATGAGGAAGTATTGGGAAAGAAAAAAATTATCAAGAATTAAGAACTGAACTTAGTATAACTTTGTATATAAAATTTGATTTTTGGTGCTTCAATGTGGGCATTAACAGTGTAAATAAATAAATAAAGAAGAAGATTTGCTTATATTGTCAATATTTATGATTTCAGAGTGAAATTTGTCACTGCTGCAGGTAATTGTCTTTCTTTTGAATGCTCATTTGTTACGATCGGTTACTTGTGAGACTGGCTGCCTGGTGCAGCGGTAATGTTCTTGCCTGCTGTGTCCAAGGTTGCCCGGTATCTATAACGGTTTAGCCAGCGTTAGCTTAAAAGGCGCACGGACGGCAGGTCCCAGACGCGATTCAGAAAAGCAGTGGTGAACAGCATAACTCCAAACACATACAGTAAAACCCCGTTTTAACGAATTCCCGCTTTTAACGAAGATTTTCGTAAGTCCCAGCCAAATCGCCATAAGCACAGTGTTATTTAAACCCCCTCCTAACGAACCCTGATATAAGGAAAAGTCCGCTTCTAAGGAATATATTTCACATAAATTACGATCGCGCATCCCGTTGTAACGAATATGTCGATAAGATACTTTTTTCTAAACTTGGGTTGAATGTAAATTAACTTCCGTTTTGACGTAATCTCAGTCCGAAGTTGACGCGCTAAACGAAATCGCTCCTTTAGCGATGTATAAACCGTGATAAATTGGCGCGGCCGCTGGAAATCACTGTTACCGGCAAGCAGCAGTCACTATCACGCTAGACGCTGTTGGTTAGTTATGTCCATTGAACTGTAGGAAGTACTGGAATGATGGCTGTATGGGAACGAAGTGCGGTTTACCTTGAGACTAGCTATACAGCCTAGAGGCATGACTACGCGTAAATGCCGCGAGACTCGGGTAACTTCACGAAATATAAATATTTAGGCCAAAGGTCTCTTTGCAAACTTCACGTGATTTAGGTGAAAGATTAAAAGCAATAAGCAATAAGAAACTGAAAATGTTTATGGATATTCTACAAAATGAAAATGTATTCTAGAAAAAATGACGGAATAAGTAGAAAGTCGTGCCTTCCATGGCTTACGCTGCCTGAACCGTCATTGATAGACCCCAAGTATTTGGGTACGAAATGTAGAGCTGTTCAAGCTCTACAAAAAAGTCCGCGAACGCATATACTTATCTCCAACCGTTAAGGAGTTAGGACAGTTTTAGTCGGGTAATGTCTACAGTGACGTCAGCTGCCTTAACCTATAGCCACAGCGCTCTTACACCGGCTAGGCACTTATGTCCCGCTGCTCCAATCGCTGCTTAGGAATCACGCGAACGCGAGGGGTGCGGACTGAAGGCTCATTCTCTGTTTTTGTTCCTGTGTTGTTGGAAGTTGTGCTACGAGTTTTTTGTGTCTGTGATAAGAGTTGTACTGCGAGTTACGGCGGACCACATTCATTATGGCTGCAAAACGTAAGAAGCTGACTCTTCAGAAAAAGGTCGACATCATCAGGGATGTTGAAAGGGATAGCCAAGTACCTTTGTCACAGATGGCAAAATAATATGACTTGGCACCCTCTACGCTGTTTGGCATCATGAAACAGGAGGAAGCTATTCTGACCGCGGAAGTTGAGTGCGGTTCGGGGGCAAAAATACGGAAGAATATTCGTTCTTCGCCGTACGAGGAACTTGAAAACATTTTAATGAAATGGTTCGAGGGAAAAAGGAGTGAGAACGCTCCAATTGACGGGAACATACTTAAACAAAAAGCTCAAGAAATCGCACTTAAGCTGGGTTTGGTCGATTTCCATGCTTATAATGGCTGGTTTGATCGCTTCAAAAAACGGCACAATCTTTCGTTCCAAAACATGTGTGGCGAGAGTGTGGAAGTTAATGACGATACAGTTGTATACTGGAAAGAGAAATCGTTGCCTTGACTTCTTGAAGGATATGATGCTAAGGATATTTTTAACGCCGATGAAACGGGAGTGTTTTACAACTTGCTCCCGTCCAAAACATACGCTGTTCGCGGAGAAAAATGCCACGGAGGCAAAAAAAGTAAAGAAAGACTGACCTTATGCTTATTCTCATAGTTCTCATGGTCTGCCTTCACAAATATCCTTAATATATGTTAGGCCTCTGTTTCTTCAAGTTACAATTACAAGTCAGTAATACCTATTTCTCCTTTCCTTGCTGCAGCTTGTGCTCCCAATGGACCACTAAGGAATCCGTTACCTGTGCTGTTTCATAAATATTTTCTGTTATTCTTGTGTTAATTTGACTTTTTAGTATTTCTTAACATGTTCATTTATTATTTCTTGACATTACATTAGTTGAAGACATAAATGTACCTGTATCATTATTTCTTGTGATATATAGCCTATTTTCTTCGAACCCCCTTTTAAGGAAAACCCCCTTCTAAGGAAGAAATATCAAATGCACATGAGATTCGTTAAAAAGGGGTTCTACTGTATACTCTTCTCTGATGTCATAACTCGATACGACTCGACAGTGTGATGCTGGCCGAAGCTGGGGTGATAGGCTCGCTCGCTAGCTCGTAAACTCACTCCAAAGCTAGTAATTTAAATTTCCACTGAATGGAGATTGTTGGAAGAAATGAAAATGTAAAATCACTTATAGTGGGTGATGTATTGAAGATAGAGATATGCTGCCTGGAACCTTTTTGTAGAACTTTTCATGTTGAACAATTCTTACACTCATAGTATATAGATAATTTTAACGGTTTCCCCACTGTAAGCTTTAAAGGCGCACGGACGGCAGGTTTTGCTTTGACTCAGTTCACTGAAATCGTTACTGCTCGACTTCCTTTGGTCATAAATGAATGTTTTTCTGCAGAAACCTTCCTTGAGAAATTCTTTACAGAATGGTGAAAACCGCATCAAAATCAATCCGATGGTTCTCAAGATACCTGTTACATCCAAGAATCAGGGACTTTGCTTTATACTAGGTCTTAATTCCTTATCTGGTACTACAGCCGGGTGTGAGCTTTGGCCTCCCCAACCGCAGATTTCCATCGATCTCGATCTTCGACAGCTGTTCTCCAGGGTCGTACGTTTATTGTTTGCAAATCCACCTCCACTTCATCTTTCCATCCATTCCTTGGTCTACCAGGGCGTAGTCTTCTTTCCATTCTGGCTTTATATATTATAATTAACAAAACAATTTCAGAAACCCTTACCGTGGAATCTTTTGTACGCTGACGATGTGGCACTAATATCTGACAGTATTTATGACCTACAGGAGAGTTTAGACCAATGGAGGAGAGCTCTCAAGTCTAATGGACTGCGCATTAGTAGAACCAAGACTGAATATGTGGTATGCGACTTCCACATCAATAAACCCAGTATGACAAATATTGAACTTAAACTAGATGGTGAAACCTTACCAAGGGTAACAAAATTCAAATATCTAGGTTCTGTCATTGCTGAAGATGGCACGATAACTGCCGATATAATCCATAGGGCCACGTCTGGGTGGAACAGATGGCGCGAACTAACAGGAGTTTTATGTGATCCGAAAATACCCATAAGAACGAAGGGGAAAGTTTATAAAACTGCCGTAAGACCAATCCTACTCTATGGTAGTGAAACATGGGCTACTACAAAGGCACAAGAGCAAAAGCTACATACCACTGAGATTCGTATGTTACGTTGGGCAGGTGGAGTTACTCTCAAAGATAAAATCCGTAATGAACATGTGCGGGGCAGTTTCAAAGTAGGCCCTATAACAGAGATACTTTTAGAAACCAGGCTAAGGTGGTATGGACATGTTATGCGAAGACCGGAGAATCATGTAGTGAAGAAGTGCCTTTCCATGACTACGCAAAAGAGAGGGAGCGGCAGACCTCAAACGACATGGATGACGAATGTCCAGACGGACATGAGAGTATTGGACCTATCTGCTGATGATGCTTTACAAAGAAATGAGTGGCGCCTCAGGATTAAGAAAGCCTATCCCGCTTAACGGGAAAAGGCGAGGAGGAAGAATCATTGGTGTTCTTTTGTCTTCCATCCTTTCAATGTGGCCCAGCCATCGTAGTCTTTGTGATTTTATATATCGAAAAATGTCTTCGCTTTTGACGATTTCATCTATTTCTCTGTTAGTTCGTATCCTCCATTCTCCTCTATCCAATACAGCACCATAAATTCTCCGTATTATTTTCCTCTCCAACACCCTAAGTTTATTGCAATCCTGAACCGACATATTGCATGTTTCTGAGCCATAAGTTAACACTGGTCTGATCAAGGTTTTGGTTTTATACTATGTAGAGATACCGTAAATATATATCCATTGTCTTTTCACGAAATGCAAGATTTTTCCTGTACTGTTGCGACTATTTGGAAGATTTTAGTACAAACTGCAGCTTCTAACTTCCTCTGGTTTAGGAGCTTGAGTTTTGTGAAACATGCACCTTAGCATTTTATATGATACTAGCAGGTACCCGCGGCTTTGCTCGCGACCAAGACAATGGGGATGATGCATTATTCCTGATAATTGGTCTATTCTATTACAGCAATCGTGGCTACAGGTGGGTCCATTCTAATTCTGAAAATTATTGATATGAGCAGCAAAGTGGGAGTTTTATAGAGTTGTGAAAGTCTGCAGGGTACGATGTTACATTATGTGAACACATTTGAAAATGACGTTTTTGGTTTTGCAGTTTTCTTCTGAGACATAACGATTTTGTTGTCCAGATACTCGCGAGCACGCCACATACAGTTGCCCATGGGAAAAAATGGTTTTGTCTAAATGTACACCTGCTGCTGTTAAGTGCGTGTCATTGCGCTTTGTTAATAGAAATTGCGAATATTGTTTGAAGAGGGAACTGCACTCTTGCACACTGGATGGCAAATCTAACGGAATATGGGGAATTAAAAGAATTTTTCCTTAAGCTATTCTGGGTGTAATTTTGCCACACTTATTGATGATTTGAACGTTAACATGTCGCTATTAATGGACCTATAGTAAAATATCTCTCACCTTAGCTGCCTATCTACATTATGCAGTCTCTTCCAGTGTTAGATCCCAGGGATTGAAATTCTCCAACAACCCTTTTGCCTAACATGCCTCTCTACATAATTAAAATTCCTGATTGTTGTTGTTTGAGTCTTCAGTTTTTTGACTGGTTTGATGCAGCCCTCCACGCCTCCCTCTCCTGAGCTAATTGTTTCATCTCTACATAGCTACCATACCCTACATCCGAGGCAATCTGTTTAACCCTGGTCTACCCCTACAGTTCTTGTCCTCGACCCTCCCATCCATAACTAAGCTTGCTATTCCTGGGTGTCTTTTGTGTCCTACCAACCTATCTCTTCTCTTCAGTAGCAGTCGCCATAAACATCTCTCCTCTCCCACTCGTCTTAATACCTCTTCATTTGTTACCCTATCTACCCATCTGATCTTCATCATTCTCATGTAACACCACATTTCAAACGCTCCAATTCTCCTCTTTTCTGCTGCACCAATAGTCTCAAGTTTCACTTCCTTATAGCGTCACGCTCCAGACAAAAGCTTTCAAAAATGACTTCCTAATACCTAAATGTATACTCGATGTCAACAGATTCCTTTTCTGTAGAAATGCTTTCCTTGCCTGAACCAACCTACTTTTTATATCCTCTTTTCTTCGTCCATCACTGGATATTTTGCTTCCTAAGTAACTGAAGTCTCCTACTTCCCATAGCGTTTCACCTGCCAACTTGATGTCCATAGAGGTTTCTGATTTATTTCGGCTGCATTCCAATAATTTCGTTTTACATTTATGATTTTCATCATGAATTCTTTCCTCAAGACGGAGTCCATACCTTTCCAAAACTCGTTCAAAACCTCTGGCATATCGGCCAAGAGGACGATGTCATCAGTAAATCTCAGAGAAGAAATTATTTCTCCTTGAATCTTCGCTCCCACTTGAAATTTCTCTCCAATTTCCTGATTATTGTGTTTTTAGAAATCTTTGAAATGCGTTGCCCTCGCACATGGTGTAGATGCATTGTCAAAGGAAAACATTCCATGTTACGAACATGGGCCGCATAACCTGTACCGAAAGCTTCTGCAGATTTAACACAAGGCTTATTCTGAACAGCAGTTCCTTGAACTCAGATTTGCTAACATTTTATTGTATCTCTCCATGTGGTATATCTCTGTACCAAAACATACAGAAGAGTGCTTTAAAAATAATGTCTTGTGTAAATTTTGGAAAAGGTAGTGAGTGTGGTTTTTACCGGAGTGGATACTCGCTCTTAGAAATTCTTTTCAGTAAAATAGACTGGTTCACAATTTTGTAAGTGCACATTGAGGTATGTGACTGCGGAATGCCTTAAGTGTTACGGAAATGGCAATAGCCGCCACAGAGCTTCGTTGCTACTGAAATAACGACCAGACTGATATTTGTACTTAACTATACGGGATTTGTGAGCCCAGTGTTTATGAAATTGAACGTAGCTATATCGCTACCTTTATATAGTAGCCGCTACTGTAGTGTCTAAAAATTAAAGGTGGTATTAGAAGGCACTTTCCCTAATTTTTTTTACCCCTGGCACTACAGCCCATGAAGGGCCTAGCCTATCATGCGACCGCTTCCCAGCCATTTGGCCTGCATATATTGTGGTGACGCGTGGTCAGTGCACCGTTTCCCCTCGGCCGTTAATCGTGTTCTTCGTGACCGGGGCGCTGCCTCACTATGAGACAGCTACTCAATTGTCCTCACGAAGCTGAGTGCACCCCTTTGCAGCCCTCACGTCAGTGTCTAAAATCTCTGTCGGAGCCGGGAATTGAACTCGGGGCCTCCAGATGAGAGACAAGCGCGCTACCCTGTTCTTATTGTGTTTATATATATCTTGAAAAAGATAATAAATGGATTGGCATTGCCTCTTACAAGGATATATAGAAAATCGGATGTCATACCTTGAGGTACTGTTGCCATGGAAACGGACTTGCCATTAGTTCATCAGTTTATCAGAGCGAAAGCTTGCCAGGGTGGGTGAGTGGTTATAGTATCGGACTACCGACCCCAAGATTGCAGGTTCGCCCCTGGCCATGGTAAGTGATTTTTGAAGGCGACAAAAATCACGATACTCATGTCATACGTTGTTGGCATGTTAAAGAACCCATTTGAATTCAGTAGGCCATGTTCAATGGCAAAATTAATCTCGGGATTTTCTGCCAACACAAAGTTCCTTCATTCTCTACTTGAAAGTGCTGTAGTGTCAAGGAGTTTAGATATCTAACCTCCTTGACTTCCATAGAATTCAAAGGAACGACGAAATTCGACATGCAAGCTACCCTCTGGGTGTCAATTAACAAAGCTTGCACCAGGCACCCGAGGCCATACGATATTAATTAAATCAGAGCGAAGATAGTTTTCTGCGAATATCTTTGAAACTGTTGATTTTAGGGCCTTAAAATGTGGTTTACGGTGTCCCATGGGGACACACCGAGTATTGTTTCTCGCATCGAGGGGCGTAAAATGAGCTATGTCCGGTCTTTATGCGAAAACTTCGATATTTTGTCCCAGTTGAGTATTTTTGGTGACTTTTCAGTTATGTTACCCGTTCCACAGGAACAATGATTTATTTCTGGATGAGAGGCAGCCTATATGTTAACCCATTTCAAATTTCATCCAAATCCGTCCAGCCTTTTTAGTGTCAAGAGGTAACAAACCAACACACACACAGACACACACAATTTAATATAAATAGATAGGGACTAGCGGACCCGTGCGAGAACTCTCGCATTTGCATAAACCACCCACCCGGCTTTACTGTTATGCGGTCTTCTATAAATATGTTTATTTGTTTAAACACACTTGTCTATATTTATGAAATTGGAGAGCAATTCATCACTGCTGCTGGCTGTGTGCGCCCCATGTGTACAGACTACCCGCCCGGCCCTAGTGCTATGTGGGCTGTACGCGACACAGTTCTGGCAGGGGCTATCGTCTTGTTTATTTGTTTAACCCTCCTAGTGCCAGGCGAAAAGGTAAAGGTGAGGTCTAAAAGTGCCAGGCTTATTTAATGGAAAATGTAGGCTTTCAGAAAAAAATACGTATATCCCCTGTTTTTAAAGATATGAAAGTGAAATTTTGTCACGGAGTGCAAAACATAGCTATCTAAATTCAGGGAAATTTTCAGATCATTATGAAACTTACTTCTTTCTTTATTAATTGATTAATTAAAATAATTTCTTCGGTTAAATAAAAATTAGAAAGTTTGATTATTCCTATTACCACACGCTTATAAATGGAGTAAAACTGAACACTGGAGAGCACACATACATAACAAAAGAACCAGGAAACACAGTTTTTTAGTTTAAAAATATCAGCAGGGGTGTCAGAAATCCGAAATTCCTAAATCTACCATATTCATAAAATACACCAACAATGGCAAGCACTCAAATAAATAAAATAAAAATAATGGCAGTGAAAATAAATAAACGGGCACCCTGTAGTTTTATCTTTCACATTTGTGGTTGTGTAACCTGTGGAGGATTGTCTTGGTAAACATTCCTTTCTTCCCAGTCACTAGTACTATCAACATCATTACCATCACTATCACGTGCTTGGTTATGTACGATCGCATTCCGCGCAGGTAATTCATTGTCCGAAGCGGAATCGGCACTTGATTCGTCACACACAAGATCGCAATCACTGTCCACGAAGTCTGAGAGTTCACCACTTGACTCATCAATCATTAATTCTTCAATTTCTTCCTCTCTCAAACCATCCTTCCTTCCCTTCGATGCCATGCTTTTACGAGTCGCGCGTAAACAATTCAAGCAACTTCAAATATCGCTCGAGTATATCGATAGGCAGAAAACGAAAGAAGTTTGCCAGAAAAAGGTAGCTCGAACTCTCTTTAATGGTCAAGTCAAGTTTAGACGCCATTTTCCGTCTATAAGCCCCTTTAAGAATACAAAAACGAAGCGTCTCTCAGAGCGACGCTGGCATGTTTCGTTCATTTTATGAGGATCGCTCACAGCGACTCTTGCACTAAGAGGGTTAAAGGCACTTTATAAACAAATAAATATATTTCCATAGACTTTTCAAGAAATGCAAGATTTTTCCGGTACTATTGAGATGATTTGGAAGATTTTGGTACAAACCACACCTTCTAACTCCCTCTGGTTTAGGAGCTTGAGTTTTGTGAAACATACACTCAAGCGTATTATATATATATAGATTGGTTTCTAGTGGTTAAAGGAAAATGTGTGTGCTTATGCTGCTTGCAGATGTTGGCACCATTGTGACAGGGTTGCTAACTGTCCTAGTGAGAGTGGGACTGGGCTCCGAGATGGATGTTGATGTGAGTCATGACTGTGTCAGTGTTTGCAGTTCCATGTTGGAAACAATCATGCAAAAGGTAGTACATTTTTGTTATTCTTTTATTTTTATCTCTAAAAGGAAATTTCTATGAAGAATATTTTGCTGAAATATCCTATTTCCTCCCGCACATCAGCCATTGGTAAATTGTAAGGTCCGGCAACTAATATATGAATATTCAGGCATAACATTGTTAGTTTTCTGAGGGTTATAACTAAAACTGTCCGCCTAATCAATACCTTTGTTTTGTGCTTTATTATAAAATGCTTGCCGCGGTGGGTGAGTGGTTATTGTGTCGGACTACCAACCCCAAGTTTGTAGGTTTCTCTCCTGGCCATGGTAAGTGATTTTTTAAAGGCGACAAAAATCACGGTACGCATTTCATACTTTGTTGGCATGTTAAAGAACCCATTTGAATTCAGTAGGCCGTGTTCATAATGGCAAAATTAATCTTGGGATTTTCCGCCAACACAAAAAGTTCCTCCTTTCTCTACTAGAAAGCGCTATAGTGTCAAAGAGCTTAGATATCCAACCTCCTTGACTTTCATAGCGCTCCAAGGAGCGATAAAATTCGACATGCAAGCTGCACTCTGGGCGCCAATTAACAGAGCTTGTACCATATGATATTATTATTATTATTATAACATTGGAGATGCCCGTCCCATGGTGTTGGAATAGTGCGCCTCCCTCGCTCCCGGAGGCCCCAGCTTTGATTCCTGGCACCGTCAGCGATTTTAGAAACTGACGTGAGGGCTTGATCGGGGTGCGCACAGCCTCGTGAGGACAATTGATTAGCTGTCTGACAGTGAGACAGCACTCCAGTCACGGAGACCAAGATTAATGGCCAAGGGGACCCGATGTACTGACAACGCGTCACCCCATAATCTGCGGGCCAAATGGCTGAGCAGCCTAGGCCTAGGCCCTTCATGGGCTGTAGCGCCACGGGTTCTGGTTTTGTTAGAGATACGTGCTTCGAGAGCCTACAACACTCTTCTTCAACCTCTCGCATACCCTCTTAACTTAACAGTTAAAAGATATTCAGACATTCCTCAAAACACATTTAAAAAATATTCGTTAAAATCGTCATACCTTTTATAAATCTAATGGCACATGTGTATTCTGAAATGTATGCAATAAAATGTGGAGGTGTAATGATTAATTGAGGGTATTCTAATTCCTTCGAAAAAGCATTCTTTGATTCCTGCAATAGAAAATCTACGAATACAGTGCACGGCTCTTAAGTAGGACCTACATTTATGCAGATTTTTCAGTTAAAAATTAGGGGGTGACTTTTCTGCAATGGTGGTTGATAAACTAGTAAATACGGTATGAACAATGTGACAAAATGAAAGTACAATAGAAGGAAGTTTGTAGTTTTAAGTGGCCGTTGATGTCGTGATCATGAGCCATGGGACCTCCTTTTTACATGGAATCCAAACCACAGGACATGGCATTTCACTTTGAAAGTCTCACATGCATTGACCGGGAATCGAACCTGGTCCGCCGTTGTGAGAGACCAACAGCTTGACTGCTGCGCTATCACGCCCCCATAGTACAATCGAACTAAAAAATAAGTCTAATAAATATTGGGTCCCAATACGATGGATGGTTCATAGTGAACTAATTTAATTAACCCACCATTGGCTAGGCAAAATAATTGAGTGTTTTTCTTAACACATGGGTGACGGATCCCGAGAAATCTCGTAGTATGCTAGTGAACCGTTGATGACGGGCTCCGAGAAATCTCTGCTTTATTCACATCATCATTTTCGGTAATCCTGTGGCATCTCTTGACCTTATATTGAATTATGTTGCTTAGTGGCTAGCATTCTTGGCTGTCACCGTGGGGGCCCGGGTTTGTTTCCCGGCTCTGCGAAGAAATTTAATTCTGGTGTGAGGGCTGGAACGGGGTGCACTCAGCCTCGTGAGGTAAAATTGAGAAGAGGCGGGTTCGATTCCCACCTCAGCCATCCTGGAAGTGGTTTTCCGTGGTTCCCGCACTTCAGGCAAAAGCTTACAGTTGTATTATCCAGAGTTGGAATCTGACAGTTCGGCGCTA
This sequence comes from Meconema thalassinum, assembly GCA_946902985.2. Classification (NCBI taxonomy): domain Eukaryota; kingdom Metazoa; phylum Arthropoda; class Insecta; order Orthoptera; family Tettigoniidae; genus Meconema; species Meconema thalassinum. The sequence continues at coordinate 126,678,552 of OX336398.1, forward strand.
GTGGGCAAAAACAGTTGACGACTAGATCCCACGCAAGGCTTGTTGCCATGGAAACCATACAGCGCTGCCAATTTGAATGACGCTATTTGGCCACGTGCTTGTCACTTGACCAGTCCTTTGTTTAGTTGCCTCCCGAGTGCACACTGACCATGCTGTGTTATAATTGTATTGAATTAATTAGTTAATTACTTTCTCGTGTAGGATTTATACTTATTTATTCTTTATACTTATATTTATAATTCATTAGTGTCCGTTATTTATTTATATAGTTTTCATTTCATCTGTCATTCATTTAATCATTGCCCCAGAGGAGTGCGTCAGGCCTCGGCAACCGGCACAGTTCATATCCTCGCCGCTAGGTGGGGGCTTCATTCATTCCATTCCTGACCCGGTCGGAGACTGGAAGCAGGCTGTGGATTTTCATTTTCATTTATTTATATAGTGTTAGTGTAAGTTTAAGCTTAGGTTCGTGTGAATTAGATTAAGGTTACCCGTAGCTTTCTTTTTGTTTGCGAGTGGTGACGCGATGGGTTGGACAACTTTTTCCATGGTACAGGTCTTGGCAGTATAGGTTGCGATTATGATGAGGGTGTTGACAGCTGAAAACTGGGCGAAGGTGGTGTCGCATGTGGAAAGAGTATTCAGCGAAGCGCAGGAACGTGAAGGTGTTATTGACACAGCTGTGGATGACCTCATAATTTCCCTCGGCGATTCCTCACCCACCAGTGCGGGATCCAGTGATGGACAGGACCGAGATGATGATGATGATGATGATGATGATGATGATGATGATATAGATGGGATAGAGCCTTTTCCCAGTGATTAGCTTCTGTCTTGTAAAGGGTGAGTTAATAGCCTATACAATGAACGTATATTTTGTAATACATTTATATGTTTCTTGTGCCTTGAAACTTATTCTACAGGAGATATAAATTGCTAAATAACACGGAAACAATCGCGTTCTGTCGTCTCGCTTTGAACATTTTTGCTTTATGATTGTAGGCTACCGGTATTCGTACCTGTAATATTGCTATTCATTACAATATTTTAGGCCTCTCTTCAATTTGACGGGTTATTATTTTATTTTACAGTGTGCACCGAACAGTTTTAAGCATTGCTTTGTTTAAAATTTTGAAAACCATCTGAGTAAAAATATAATAAATGTAATAACGGTGCTAATGATATTATGAGCATGAGGAAAAGAACGGGAGGGACGAAGTACGCACGTGCTGGCCAGTAGCATTCGTGGCAACGCTGCCTTTAGTTCAACGGTTCTCCGCCGAACTGTCCGATTCCAACTCTGGAAAATACACCTGTAGATGGTTCTTAATTTAAGGCCACGGCCGCTTCCTACCCGAGTCTTACTTCAATCACAAATACATACACTAGTACAGTCATCACAATGACACAGGCTATCAGACTCATTCTACACACACCCAAGTACATGGGGCTACATGACCACGATGTTGCAAAGACACTAAAAGAATCGACAACATATAAATCCATCCTACTTAATTGATGGAGTAAGGCTATTTATTGCAATTATTTAAAAATTTTTGAAATAATTTCATCGAGGGAAACAAGGCTTTCACTGTTTTCTTCCTCTTCTTCTCCTTCTTTTATGACTGCATAGGATCACTGTAGTCAGTCCATCGTTCAGATCTTCTTTGAAGGAATTGTTCGGGCTTTGCGTTCCTCCCAGTACTTCTTAAAACGTTTTGTTTGTCGTGCCCTTTCCTCGGTTGAAAATGTGCGTGTTGTGGGCTTGTTTCTTGAAAGGGTAATGCAGGCTTTTGTATTCTTGATTTTTGTATTAATTTTTATCTTATTTGTGGTGTCGTCTATTGTACGGCCTATTTCCTTCAGATCCTCTCTCACTTCTCTTAGCCATGCACATCCTGTGGTGGTATTTATTGAGATAAGATTGTGCTTCGTTAGTTGTTTTAGGCGTCTCGAATCCTGTATCTGCATAATATGTCCAAAGAATCCCAGTCTCCTCTTACTCATAGTACGGTATCTGTAATGGGTTCTAGCTCCGTGTACAAGACTTTGTTAGGTATTATCCGCCAATGGCCATCTTTCTGGTATTTTTTGTTCTTCCAATCCTCCTTTCAATTTTATGAAGGGTGTCAGTCAGTCTTTGATTGTTTAGGTGAAAAAGTGTTTCTGCTGCATATGTAGCTTCTGGTTTTATAACTGTGTTGTAGTGTTTTAATTTACCATTAGCTTGCCACGGTGGGTGAGTGGATAGCGTGTCGGTCTACTAACCCCAAGATTGCAGGTTCGCTCCTGGCCGTGGTAAGTGATATTTGAAAGGCGGCAAAACTATGACACGCATGTCATACGATGTTGGCATGTCAAAGAACCCATTGGAATTCAGTAGGCCGTGTTAATAATGACAAAATTAATCTTGGGAGTTTCCGCCAACACAAAGTTCCTCATTTCTCTACTAGAAAGCGCTATAGTGTTCAAGGAGCTTAGATATCTAACCTCCTTGACTTTCATAGTGATTCAAGGAACAATGAAATTCGATATGCAAGCTACCCTCTGGGTGTCAACATAGCTTGCACCCGGCACCCATGGCCATACGATATTATTAATATTATTATTATTATTATTATTAATTTAGCCTTAATAGATAAACATTTGTTTTTGTAGATATCCCATGTCAATTTTTGTGCTATAGTAGCTGATTTGTTCTTGTTTAGATCAAGATTTTTTCATTTAGGTTGGTTTTTTTTTTTTTTTTTTTAGGCCGTCCTGGGAGCACTTTGATCAATACAAATACAATTAAGTCTAATAACGGCATTTGGAGATTAGCGATTCAGCTTCTGCTTCTTCTGCACCCAAAATTTCTTCGTTTTTCCGTTCTAATGTTGTTAATGTGAATCTTAAGTATTTATTCCTTAAAATATTCTTCTCTTCTCTATTTTTAATTGGGAGCACGTTATATTTAATTCTTCTGAATCATGCTGGATCTCTTTGAACCAATTGTTCTTTGTTTTACTCTTCCAGAAGTAACTAAACAGCCGTTTTATTAGTCTGGTTTCTGGTAGGCGTGAGATATGGCAGAAAAAAGAGATTCTCCTTTTCCGCATTGTATCTATTATTGATTCACTCTCTCGATATAACTTACCACTTCTTTTGGCAGCAATCTCCATTGGCCATTTACTTGGTGTTTTTTGTTAATAATTGTTCTGATGATTCTTCTGTCTGCTTCCTGCACTTTCAGTTGTTGATTTGATGTTCAACTTGAAGAGTGTTTCACTACCATACGTTGCCTCGGGTTTAACAATGGAATTGTAATGCCAATTTTGGCATTCATTGAGAGAGATTTTCTTTTGTAGGTTGGCCAGGTGATTCGTTGTGCTTGTTTCAGTTTGGATGTTCTACTGTGTATCGATGGTTTCTCGTTTGAGTTCCAGTGATTATCTTCCCAATACAGTATATTTGAACTTATTCACATTCTTAATTTGTTTACTATTGTTTAGTTGAAATGTTGGTGTGTCAATTCTGAAGTTCGGCATCATTTCGGTCTTTTCATATGAGATTTGTAGACCAATTATGCATGCAATTTTTTCGAGTTCTTCAATTTGAAACTTAGCCTCTTCCACAGTACTTGCTAGTTGTGCAAGATCGTCTGCGAATGCTAGGCAATTAAGTTTGATATTTCTGCCAATCTTAATGGTTGGAGGACACTGCTCATTCCATTCTTGCATGACTTTCTCCAATGCACAATTTAACAATAAGGGCGAAAGACCATCTCCTTGGCAAAGTTCAGTTTGGATTTCAAATGGTTCTGACAATTCACCTCTAAATTTAGGTTGTTTCTTAGAAAATAAAATAAAAATTATCAATAAAACAGTGAAATTTGGACAAATGAACTGCAGAAGGATAATCAGAACAATCATTAATAAAAAACACCTGGTGGATGGACAATGGAGGTTGTTGCCTAATGCAGTTGTCTATCGGTAATGTGATTCAATAGTAGACATGATGAAAACAAGGGGAATTGTCATTTTCTGTCATTTATCGAGATTGCATGACAATAGTCTGTTAAAACAACTATTTAACTACTTTTCGAAAAATGAAACATAAAATAATTGTAACTCAGCAATTTTTCTAGGTTTGTGCCGTATCTTGTGTGGGGTTTCGCCTAGCACACCAAGCTGGCTCATCAGCGGGCTCTTGGTGTCCTCGCCTGGACCCCCACAGGAGTAGCGAACTGTGCGCTACCTCCCTTTTTATTAAGCGCACCTGCGCCTCTAGACTGCGAGATCTAAAAGCTCAAGCAGTCATAACCTCCCGATGAAGGCTTCCAGAAAGATGGTATATTGGCTTTCAGGGCCAGTGAATTATAAAGAGGTGCAGGTGCGCTTCATAAAAAGGGAGGTAGCGCCCAGTTTGCTACTCCTGTGGGGGTCCAGGCGGGGACATCAAGGCGAAACCCCATACAAGACATGGTACAAACCTAGAGAAATTACTGAGCTATAATTCACTGGCCGTGAAAGCCAATATACCATAAAATAATTGGTCAAAGAAGTTCAAAATGATTTAGAAGAGTTGAATGTTACAATGAAACAAATTGAAAATGGATAACGAAAAAGGATTCTGAAGAACAAACAAGTAATCAACAAAAACAATATGTCATATCAGACGAGGAAAGGGCAGCCAGAATGAAGAGGTTTTGCGAGAGGAGAAAGATGACAGCTAAATTCCCTGTCAATCCGTAGAGGACTTGAATGTATTTGGTTTGATTTAAGTGCTCCAATGTGGGTGTAAACTACTGTATTTACTTGCCTATAACACCCCCCTCAATTTTTTACTATTATTGGGGGAGGGGGGGGGGGAGGAGGGAAGAATTGCGAAGGAGAAATAATCAGAAAAAAGGAGCAAATAGGCCTACAAGATTCCAGTTAATGGTAAAACCCGCGCTTGTGCCTGCACCACCTGTGCATCGTTGACCTCGACAATGGTTACTCACTCGCCCTACCCCCAGCTTATGAGTTCCGTGTCTCGCATCCCGCACGGCCGTGTGTAGTGTATATTTAAGAAGCTTGCAGTATACAAGCAGGACTGAAAATGAGGGAAGAGAACACATTTTACAGAATGCTTAAAGTTGAAAGTGCTAGAATTTGCTGCAGAAAATGGAGTGAAAGAGGTGAGTCGTAAATACGAAGCGCAGCCGTGTATGTTTCGTTATTGGCGCAACCAGAAGGACAAATTATTGGGAACCGAGAAAACTTCTAAGTTCTTCCGCGGTGTGAAAAAAGGAAAGTACGAAAATGTGGTCGGTATTAGAAGCAAATCTTCATTTCTGGTAGGCCTAGTTGACGCGTAACATATTGCAACACTGCGTAACCTTGAACTCGATGCACGTAATGCTGTGCGCGGCTGTGTGGCTGCCGCGCTGTCTTAGTCCTGTGGCCAGTCAGCTGTAATGATGCACGAGAGTGGCTATTTAAATGAGCTATTATCACTTTCATCGTCAATAAAGTCTTGGTTAAAATAACTATTTTGTGTGTTGATTTAAGGGTGATACATGCTCCTTTGGGTGCCTTTATACCACGCCATCCTAACCTATATCAAGGGAAATTTCACCTTTTATAACCTCCCTATTTTTGAAGCCAAAAATTCGGGAAAAAAAGGGGGTGATATAGGCGAGTAAATACGGTATGTAAGTAAATAAATAATAGAACAGTGAAAGCCTTGTTTCTATCGACGAAGTTAGATGAAATTATTTAAATTTTTAACAGTTAACTGCCTAATTCCCAAATTTGCAGACTTTGGTTTTCAAGTGTTATAAATAACAAACTGTATGTTCTGCTGACTTTTAGACAGCTGAAGCGGTGCTGTCTTGTACTGCAATTGACATCCCCACTGGCAAGCACTTCGTACTGTTACAACAGAAACTTCCCCTGCTAAACCCAGAGTCTGTGAAGCGCTTCCTCTCGGACTCCCTCAAGACTCTTGTGTCTCATCAGCCTTGCGGGTCACCGAGGGAAGCAATGGGACGACAGAGCCCTTGGGTGACTGACACCCTTCCAGCTCATGTTACTGTGTTCTTGGAAAATGTAAGTATTGTTTATCAGTCTTCTTGTTGTTGTTTCTTTTAGAGGCTTGCAATGTAGTGGTCAGTCAACCCCATGCAGGATGCGAATTAACAAAGAAAAAACTCCATCCCTGCGTTTGTAGGATGCAAAATTATTAATGAAATTCTTCTGTATTGACTTATAACTTTTTCAAATAAATGAATTAACAAATCCCTATCAATACTAGTGTAATAAAATGATATTCGCATTTAAAAAAGAATTATACTGTATCATTATTTGCAGCACACATGGACTTTCTTAATAATTCTTTTTCTTTCTTTCTCCTGACAAAGCCACACCAGGTTATTAGCTCGTGGCTGCATTTTCAACCGACTGGCGCATAAATACCTTGATTATATTTATCCAGTCCAATGGTTTTAGTTTATGTGATGACATTTTGTAAACCAATTTTTTGTGTTTGAAAAGTGGGAATTGATATTGTGGTGTGCAACGATTATGCGAGGAAATATGGTAAGAGATGTTTACTCCTCTGCTGTCTATAACCCGTCCATTGTTCCCTTTTTAGATCACGACTTATATAGTAAAATTCTAGATTTGCAGATTTTATTTATCCTTTATTTGCAAGCCTCCGTGGCTTAGGCGGCAGCACGCCGGCCTCTCACCGCTGGGTCCGTGGTTCAAATCTCGGTCACTCCATGTGAGATCTGTGCTGGACAAAACGGAGGCAGACAGGTTTTTCTCCGGGTACTCCGGTTTTCCCTGTCAAAATTTCATTCCAGCAACACTCTCCACTATCATTTCATTTCATCTGTCTTGCATTTAATCATTGCCCCAGAGGAGTGCGTCAGGCCTCGGCAGCCGGCACAGTTCATATCCTCGCCGCTAGATGGGGGCTTCATTCATTCCATTCCTGACCCGGTCGGAGACTGGAAGCAGGCTGTGGATTTTCATTTTCATTTATCCTTTATTTATTCCATGTATGTGTACATATCGAATACATGAGACAAGACGCGGTACTCGCAGTGAAACACTTATAACATTACGGCGATAAGTTTGCTTACAATAAATTTTCTTACTCGTCGTAAGAAGAAATGTACTGCAGGATATTATTATACGCTAGTGGCTGCTTAGGTGGTGTGTGCGCGCCATCGCTATCGTCAACAATGCAAAGTTTTATTCTTCTTTCTTTTGCCACTTGTTGGCATAGGAAAAGATAAATACAGCCATATCCTCAGTTGTTCTTCTGCAATTCAGAAACGAATATGCGCTTGAGGCCTGAAGATGTTGCCAGGGCAGTGGCTCTGATCGAGAATGGTGGCGCGCACATCTTTCCGCGGGAAACAGCATCATTTCAATGAACCACTGTTGTTAAGAGAAACAATGACATGAAGAATGATAATACATTCAGGAAAACAACCTTACTTCCATGCTATAAACAGTACCTTATGTACTAGACTTAGAGTGTCATATTTATGATTTAAATGAAAGTAATGTTGAGTTTTTCAAGTGATCTTTTTTTTTTGCTGGCCAGTGTACTTAGGAAGGTGATTGGAATCACTTGGTGAGTCAGTCCACACAATCTGAGGATCTCTGCACTTGCTTTGTATACGTCAGCTGCTGAATATGCTGCTCCTGTGTGGAATGCATCTGCTCATGCAGAGCAGGTTGATGTTGCGGTTAATGATACTGTTAGGGGCAGATGACCTCGTAGTTCCGCCCCTTAAAACAACAATAACTAACTATAGTGTCGGTATAATCTCTGGATGCCTGAAACCAACACCAGTACGGAATAGCACAGCCCAACATTCGGAGGGCCATTGCTGCAGATGCCGAGAGAACAAAGCAGGAGACTGATCCTCGACACCCAATGTTCGGTCACCGGGCAGCAAAATCTCGCCTCAGATCCTGAAAGAGTTTCATTGCTAGGACTCTTCCATACAGGGAATACTGGAGGCAAATCGTCTTAACAGATGGAGGAGTTCAGTGTCCCAAGATATGTCACCCAAGGACGAACTAGCTCCTGGCAGCGTACTTCCCTACCATGTATCGCCCAGTCCGCTGATGCTAAACTAACTTGAAGAATTGGGGCTTTTTTTTCCCCCGGCGGACGCAGTTTCTTGTGAATGTGGAGCCGAATGAGATCCAAGACACCTGCTCATCTGACCTCTTCTGAACAATCCCTGCACTATGAAAGATGTTTATAGGGGAAGTGACAAGGCCATTGCGGCAGCAAAACTTTGGAATTGTTAAACGGACTCAGAAACGAACGAACCTTGACTTCCATTAATTTTTTTGGATAACCAATTTGCACTTGGTAGTGTGTGTGAGTGTTTTGACATGGAACAAACTCTGGACCGAGTATTGTGTTCGGACAAGACCGTTTGACATCTCGGTAGTGTGTGGACTGCTTGAACTTGTTTATCATGTGTCATTTTCGATCTAGAACTTGCAACTTACAACCTTGTGATTCATCCCATGTTTCGGTTTTAGTCTGAAGAATACAAATCAGTATCACTTTAGTGTTCCAGTGCACTGGGTACAATCAGTGAACATCCTCGATGGATTAGGGACTTCCTCTTAACCCCTTCATCCTTCCAGACTACCGTATATGAATTATTTTGCAAGCTTGTTTTGTTGTAGGGCCTTCTACCAAAATACAAATTTTTATGCCATTCACTCCAGTAATTTTAATGCCAGACCATAACAAAAGATTAACAGACAAGAATAAAATAAAACTCGGGGTATATTTGATCATTATGCACCTCATCTGCGTTAAAAACAGAGTTTTAGCCGAAAATACAAAATGAACAGATCTTACTATATAAATTGCGTTTCTCTGCTCATATTAATGTGTGGACTGACTAAAGAGCCATTGTATTGCGATTAAAAGAGAGTATATTTTGCAGTGTTTAATTCTATATTTTCTCCATTATAGCTGTTGAAAGCACTAGGTGCTAAAGATGCCCTGGAAGCTGTGAAGACTATATTATTAGGAAATGACAACATCAACTGGAGAGTGGCTTTGGAGATGTTATCGGTCTACTTAACCTGCCTGCCATCGGCACAACAGCTCCTAAAAGGTAATCGAATTAATATCCTATAGGTAGTTGCATATTTTTTGACTAAATTTCTAGAAGGAAAGCAGGGTGTGTCGATTATTCCAAGAATATTAGAACTTCAAGTAATGGAAAGTATTTGTTTTGTTTATAATTGAGTAAATTGCGACCAGTCCATCCATGACCACATGAACCAAATAACACAACCTTAAAATAACAAAATTGAATGTGTAATGAGTCAAGTGGTCAAATAAATGAATGAACGAACAGAACCGAACATAACAGCTATGCTCCCTTAATGCAAAAATTAGCTTGCCTGCCAGATCATATTGAAATAAACTGTTTCTCAAAGGATCCTGGATATTTTTGTACTCCAATTGAGTATAATGACATTGCGTCAATGTCAATAAAATTGAAAAATTGATCCGGTCATCTCAGTCTGTTTGCCAGTGTATCGTGTGATATTCGTAGATGAAGAAATGGGTGTAACAATTATGCCAAGGAAATTAAATGATCAAATTTAAAAAAAAGCATGAGATATTTTAAAACCATTCTTATTTGCATAATTCATAATCCCGTGTGTTTCAGCATACGTTATCCTTTAAAAGGTCATCAAACAATTCTTGTATTTTGTTATTGCATGCCTAACAACAACACACTTAGGTGTCTGCAGTGATTGTTTGTTGTTTGAGTCTTCAGTCTTTTGACTGGTTTGATGCAGCTGTCCATGCTTCCCTGTCCTGAGCTAATCGTTTCATCTCTACATAGCTACCACACCCTACATCCGAGGCAATCTGTTTGACATATTCTAACCTTGGCCTACTCCTATTGTTCTTATCTTCCACCCTTCCTTCTATAACTAAGTTTGCTCTTCCTGGGTTTCTTAGTATGTGTCCTACCAACCTATCTCTTCTCTTCAGTAGCAGTTGGCAGGAACATCTCTCCTCTCCCACTCGTCTTGATACCTCTTCATTCGTAACCCTATCTACCCATCTGATCTTCATCATTCTCCTGTAACACCACATTTCAAACGCTTCAATTCTCTTCTTTTCTGCTGCACCAATAGTCCAAGTTTCAGTTCCATAGAGCGCCACGTTCCAGACAAAGGCTTCATCATCATCATCTTGCACAGTTTCCAGCCACTGGCCGGGTCTGTTTGGAACACAAGCCTCTCCAACGTCTTCTGTCTTCCCACCATCTCTCAGCCTCCACCCTTGTCCAGTCTTCTCCTCTCTTCTTCACACTTTCTTCCACCCCCTTCAGCCACCTGTCTCTCAGTCTTCCTCTCGGTCTCTTTCCCTCCCACTTCGTCTCGTGTATCCTCCTGGGTATCCTCTTCTTCTCCATTCGTTTTACATGTCCATACCATCTAAGTCTAGATTTCTCTATACCATCCTGTAATGGTTCCTCCTGCATTAATTCTCTGGTCCTCTCATTTCTTATTCTGTCCATCTTTGTAGCTCCAATACTGCTTCTCAAGAACCTCATCTCACTGGCCTGTATTTTGCTCTTCTCCCTTCCTTTCATAACCCAGGTCTCCGAGGCATACGTCAGGATAGTGACATAGTACGTCCGATATATGATCTTTTTGCTGTTCTGAGGGACATCCTTGCTCCATGACATGCTTCTCACACTCCTCCGAAATGCTTCTGCCTGTCTCCCCCGCTCATTTATTTCTCTATCGTTTCTTCCATTAGCTTGCATCAGGCTTCCCAGATACTTGAAACTTTCCACTTTCTTCAGCTGTTCCCCACCAATTGTTATTCCCGTTGTGGCTCTTTCCTTCTTCCTTGTTGTGATCACCATCTCACTCTTATTTATGCTAAATTTCATCCCATATCCTTGTATTATTCCTTCCCACACGTCCAACTGTTCCTGTACCTCCTCCTCCTTGTTTCCGCAAATCATCAAATCATCTGCAAACACCATTGCTTTCATCTTTCCTTCCCCAATTACTTGTGCCACTCGGGTCATTATGTCATCCATCACCACAATGAAAAGTAACGGTGACGGTGCACTTCCTTGTTTCAGGCCGTTTCTCTGTTCCAACCAGTCCGATCTCTCTCCTCCCACTTTCACACAGCTCACGCTTCCCTTGTACATCTCCTTTATCCTCCTTATAGTCCATTTTTCTACTCCTCTATCCTCCAGGGACTTCCATACTTTGTTTCTGCATACACTGTCATATGCTTTCTCAATGTCCAGGAAGGCCATCAGTAGATCTGTTCCATACTCATAGTGCTGTTCATGTAACTGCCTTACAGCAAAAATCAAATCCACTGTGGACCTTCCTGCTCTGAAGCCATGTTGTTCTTCCCTCATCCCTCCTTCTATCCTTGTCCTAATCCTCCTTTCCAAAACTTTCTCGAAGATCTTTGCACAATGACTCATCAGTGTTATTCCCCGATAGTTTCTGCATTCTGTTCTACTACCTTTCTTGAAGATCGGGACAGTTATTCCCTTTTTCCAGTCCTCTGGGGTCTTCCTTTCCCTCCATGCTGTCTTCATCACTCGGTACAACCACTGTATCCCAACCTCTCCTGCTGCTCTCACCATCTCCACACTCAACTCATCCACACCCGGTGCCTTCCCTCCTTTCATCTTCCTCATTGCATCTTCCACTTCTTTCCATGTTAAGTCCTTTTCTGTTTGCAGTCCATCTTCCTCTTCCCCGATTTCTTCCTCCTCGCCGTGGTTTCCATTTGGGTTCAGAAGTTCTTCAAAATATTCTTTCCACATTATCTTCAGCTCTTCCCTATTTTCTATCTCCTGTCCCCTTTTGTTCACCATTCTAACATAATCCGTAGGATCCTTCTGCCTCTTATTTTTTACCATCCCATACAGGACCTTTTTTGTACCTTCACTATCCTCCTTCATCATCTTTGTCCACTCTTCCATCCACATTCTTCTTTCCTCAGCCACTACTCTCTTCGCCTCCTTCTTTCTTTCCTGGTACTCTTCCCTTGTCTCTACTGTCCTATTTTGATACCACCTCCTAAAGGCTCTATTCTTTTCCCTTACTATATCTTTTGTCTTCTCATTCCACCATGGTGTTTCCTTCCATCTCTTCTTACTACTTGTCCTCCCACATACTGTTTCTGCTGCACCTACTAGTGTCTTCTTAAATCTAGCCCATTTCTCTTCCACCCCTCTTTCTTCATCTGTTGGAATTCCTTCCTTTACCATTTTGAGGTACTCGACCCTTCTATCTCCTTCTTTCAGTTTCCATATCCTTATACGTCTTTCCTGGTTCTCAGTCCCTTTCTTCTCCTTAGTCCCTCTCAGGTTCATTACCAGCAATTGATGGTCACTATCCAAGTTCTCCGATGGTATAACCTTGATGTCCGTGATGTTCTTATTTAATTCTTTCTCATACAGTATATAGTCGACCACCGACTTCCTGGTCAAGGCATCACTGCACCATGTGATTGTGTGACTCTCTTTTCTTGAACCAGGAGTTCCCAACTAGCAGGCTGTTCCTTTGACAGAAGTCCAACTGTCTCTTTCCTTCCTCATTTCTTCTGCCCCAACCCTCTGGTACAAGCACACTCTCGTAACCTTGTCTTTCTCTTCCTGCATGGGCATTCAGATCCCCCATAACAATCATATTCCTTCCTCCCAGCTGCTTCTGCAATTCCTCTTCAAACTCCTCCTTCTCTTCAGAGGCGCAGCCTTCTTGTGGAGCATACACTTGCACTATTTCTATGGTCTCTCCCCTCAGTGCTACTTTCACTTTCATCATCCTATCACTTATTCTCTTCACTTCTTCTTTTAAACCATCTCGTACTACTACTACCACTCCATTCCTCTTTCCCTCTTCATTCCCACTCCAGTACAGTCTATAGCCTTTTCTCAGTTCTCTCCTTCCTTCCCCTATCCACTTTGTTTCTGCCAATCCCAATAAATCCAACTTCCTTCTTTCCATCATATCCACTATCTCCTCCACTTTCCCCGTCAGCGTTCTTATGTTTTAAGTTCCAAATCATAGTCCATGAACACAGCTAAGTCGTCGTCCATTGTATCCGTCCTGTCCGAGGCCTGTTCCCTTCTTGAAAACAAAAGTCTTATCAACTACTGGCTTGCTGGGCCTATCGTAGCATCACCAGAGCCCCGTTAGCCGTCACTTTTCAGAGTTCCTGTAGGACCTTCACAGCTACCGTAATGGTCCCGGGGCACACGGAAATTCCCACTGTACTTCACCCCTTCAGGCAATCCCCTACCTTGTGCCGTTGCCCGTCTCCCACGACGTGGACGAGGGGTTGGACTTATGGGAGACAGACAAAGGCTTATTGATTATTATTTATTAATCTAAATGGTATTAAATAAAACCAGTCGGCTTCAGTGGCGTAGTTGGTAGCATGCTGAACTGCTATGCCGAAGATCGCGGGTTTAAACCCAGCTGAAGTCGTCGGATTTTTAAGAGCGTTAAAGTCTTTCAATCCGTAATAGATTTATGGCATGAGAAAGAACCTACCACTACAATTGGTAGAGATGCGGGAAAATCTCAATTGCGATAAATGCGAATTTTACATTTTTCTCAATTTTTCAACTATTTGGTAACTATTATGACTATGTATACCCAGAATTTGCGAAACTGAATGTGCAACAAAGTGTGATAACTAGGGGTTCTTGCGAATTATTCCCATAAATGCGATAAATGCGAAAAGTGCCCAATTTACCGAAAAATATTAAATATAATGTTTTATTACATTTTCGCGCCACAACTTTTGAAATTTGCAAGTTCCTAGCAATGGAAAAATTTCGGCTAAATAATCGATATTTACGAGTAATAATCGATTTGTATGAACATCGATTATTGTCATGAAAGCAATCGAATACGGTAAAAATCAATTTAATAATGGCTGTTGTTATTGCCGCATAATATCCACTGTTCATCGCCAATAAAACGATGTTTTAGAAGAAATTATTTCATAGTTTCATTTGGTTGTGCTAATAAAAGGAATATTCCAATCGTTTGTATCGATTCTTTTGTTAAACATTGGAGTAATAAGGTTATGCTTATACCGGTATTGGTTTATATCGCGCCGGTCCTCATTTCTAGTATTTGACCATTATAAATGAAACTGTAAAGTATCGTGATATGAATAGACAATGTTTGTTAAGCGTTCTCCTCGCTTTGGGGAATGTTGTATAATTTGATGAAAGTCTTCTCTATAATGTGAGAGTTATAGGTTATGTTACACGGCGTCCGGCGATTTCTCCTTGAATTTGGATAGGCTACTATTTAACTGATTGTCAGTCAAGAGTCGCAAAAAGGTATACCAGTAATTGCATGTTTGCATATTCTGTTTAACTTAAGAAAACCTCTGAGACTGATAAAATGTGATCATTTAAATCCTTGGAGTAGACATGAAAGGTACACAACAAAGTTCGCAGGATTGTCAACATTCGTTTATACAAATTGCATATGCAGCAGTGCTAAGTCTCCTGTTGGGTGTGGTACATTTTTCAGAAATGTGAGATCTCTGAAAATAAAGGCACCAGCCTGGCTACTTGGCAAGATTGAGCTCAAGTGTTGTCGGTTGGTTGTATGATGCGAGATGAGGGCACCTGAGCTATGCTGAAAAGATCCAATATCAGGTGTTGTGCAGGTACTCAAATAACCCTGAGCTGCTTGTGTTATCGGTACGGTGCTAACTCCACAAGCGAAATGGACAGAATGTTGAGGGCCGGTGGAGAGTTGTATTAGTTCACCGATACCAAGGTGCCGATTGTTAGAATAAAGCGAGCTGTGGTCAGGTGACAATGCTCGTCTTACGAAGTTTACCGTGTGGCAGGTGGAATGACGACAATACCGGGCTGTCCTGAACTCAGTGGACGAATTTGTTCAAATTCTGTGAGATGTCTATGAAATCCTTTTGTGTGGTTTCCCTACTATCTCCTTGCCAAGTTCCATTCATTTCTTTTAATAAATTGTCTTATGAGGGTGGATTCAAGGGCATTTGACCATCAAACCACTGTAACTCTTTACTAGCCCTTCTTGAGCCACTGATTTAAAACTTTCCAAAATCACCCTCCTATTGGTGATCGAAAGTACTTTACCATCATATTTGAAATGGCAGGGTCGTGGAGTGTTGGACACACATTTAGTCAACCTAACTGGTATCATTTGGGCGTTCAACTATTAGGTGTAATTCCCTATAAAGAAAACTAATGATAACTTTCAAAATATATGTATTAACCTGGGGAGGTCTATAAATATGTAGACCTGGACAAAGGGAGTGTGATGTGATGATACTAACCAACAAAATCAGTAATACAAGGATTCAGCAGAAGAGAATCCTCATAACCTCTCCACTCCAACTCCCAACACTGACCTGCACGTGGTGTCCCCTGCTAAGCTGAGCAACCCAGTGGAAGGTTGGGTAATCAATCCCAGCGGGAAACTGGGTCAGTGAACAGACTAGTGTTGGGGGGGGACTGAGAATTCTTTTCTCAGTTCTTTCACCTTTCTGAATAACATTCAGGATTGTAATTCGAGGATTTATCCTCCCCTCAAGGTGTAACCTTAGATAGTCGACCATGAAAAGTCATTTGAAGAATAATTCCGCCGTCTGTAATGATAGATTACAGAAAAGACAGCATTCGGATACGGTGGGCTGTCATGCGGAAGATAATGACGAATCGGAGCGTCTGAAAACTCATCAAGTAGCAAACAAACAAATACTATGGAAAATCAAACCTAAACAAGTCTCATTCTTTTCTACGCATAATGTTAATTCTCTGGTTCAAACTGGAAAATTGAAGATCATCACGGATATCATGAGAAGTCATAAAATTCTAATTATGGCCCTTCAGGAAATTAGAAATAGTGATCAAGACCATCTGGAATCACAAGGATACAGACTATATAAAGGAATTCCAGGAAAACGAGTTATGAAAAATTGTCCACAATTTGGTAACGGATTCTTAATAGATCTCAGAATCATTGACTCGATAACAGAATTTAAATCTCAATCCTCCAGACTTACGACCCTAACTTTGAAATCGGCAAATAAAACATATACAATTATTAATGCACATGCTCCTACTAATCAAAAAAACAACACCATTAAGGACAGAGAAGAAGTACAAAAATTCTGGGATCTTTTGGATCAAACTTTAATAAACATCCCTTCATCAAACATCAAAATTCTCCTTGGTGATTTCAATGCGCAACTCGGACAAGAAAGAAGATATAGAGATATCATTGGAAAATGGACAGCACATAAACGAACCAATAAAAATGGTCAAAGATTAGTCGAAATTTGTAGAAACCACAAATTAATCTCTAAATCAACATGTTTTAAAAGACAGCCCCATAAATTGAAAACTTGGAAACATCCTGACTTCAGAAGGGGTGAATGGCAGTTGGATCATGTCTGCATGGATAAGTTTCACCATCGCGAAATTCACAATGTCAAGGTTCTAAGGGGAGTTGACTCAGGATCAGACCACTATGTGGTAAAGATAAAAATAAAATTAACTCCAATGGCCAAAAAAAAACCTAATAATAACAATAGGAGGAAATTTGATCCATCTACCTTAATAAAAAATATAGAGTACTGTGAAAGAACAGGAGAAGAATCTCTCAACACTAAAACATTGGACGAATTAATCACTAAATTAAAATCAATAGCAGAGGAGTTAGCACCAATAAATCCAAGGAAAAAACATGAATGGTGGAATGTAGATTGTGATCAAGCAATAGAGAAAAGACACCAAGCATGGATAAAACATCAAGCTCTAAAGTCAGAAGAATCAAATTTAGAACTAACTATACAAAGAAAATTAACCCATAAAATCATCAGACAAACGAAACGTAATCATCTTAAGAATACACTGGAAAAGATAGAAGACGATTTCAAGAAAAAGCAATCTCGAGATTATTACAAAACATTTGGTAAATATCTTAAAAAATTTGAAGCTCCAACATTAATGTTGAAAAATCAAACGGGAAAGTTAGCACATTCTAACCAAGAAAATACAGAGATCCTTGCAGAAGCATTCGAGAAACTGTTAAATTGTGATGATCCACTGGAAACCCTGCAAGTAAACACTGATACACCTATTTTAACTTCACCTGATTTAATAAATCCTCCAAACATTAATGAAGTAGAACTCGCAATTAAAGAACAAAAAAATTACAAAACTTGTGGCGAAGACTTAGTCTTTGCTGAAATCTGGAAAAATGCTGGTAAACCTGCGATTATAAATCTTCATCAACATCTAGTTAAAATGTGGATTACTGAAGAAATTCCTGCACACTGGACCATAGGAATAATCCATCCATTATTTAAGAAAGGAGACAAAACGAACCCAGATAACTACAGAGGAATTACCCTTCTGGACTGCACATATAAAATTTTCTCTCGCATAATTTACAACAGGATCAAAAACATTCTGGAACCACAACTTGGAGAATATCAAGGAGGATTTCGCCCTTACAGAAGTTGTCCAGACCAAATCCTTAGTCTGAAATTAATAATGGAATATTACAAAAACAGAAATAAGCAACTCTTTATCTCTTTTATAGATTTCAAAAAAGCCTATGATAGTATTCATAGGCTGACACTGCTAAAAATTCTCAGATCATATGGTCTCCATCCTAAATTGATAAAAATCATTCAATTAACATTAACTAACACAAATTCGAAAGTTAAATTTAGGGGAGAAATATCAACAGCTTTCTCAGTAAAAACTGGTCTCAGACAAGGTGATGGATTATCCCCTCTGCTTTTCAATGTGGCTCTTGATTATATCATGAAGGTTTGGCAAAAGGAAAACCCTCCTAACATCAAAATTGGAACAAAACCATCAATAAAAATAAACTGCTTAGGATTTGCAGATGATTTGGCTCTTTTAGCACTAGACAAGGAAGAGGTTTGTACTCAGATCACTAGTCTCCAAGAAATTGCTCAAGGGATAGGATTACAGATATCCTTTGAAAAAACTGAGATCATGCCTATGAAACCCTTAGATATAAATGAAGTCTATATAAATGATCATAAAATTAACCTAGTTCCTCAATTTAAGTATCTTGGAGAAATTATAACACGTAACTTAAACGAAAAAGTAACTTGGATAAATAGAACAAATAAAATGAAAAAGGCACAATCTCTAACCTGGTCAACATATAATAAAAAATGCCTATCAATAGCTACTAAGATCCAACATTATAAAACTGTAACTCTCCCAGAAGCCACTTATGCTTGTGAAACACTGTTCCAAATTAAAAATGAACAAAGAACTGATCAGCTCCTCAAAACGGAAAGAAGAATCATTAGAACGTGCATAAATAAAAAGTATCAGGTTGAGGGAGTCTGGAGGATTCTCCCAAATGAAACTGTCTATCGTGAGATTGATCCAATCACCAGCACAATGAAGAAGAAAAGAATTTCATATTTTTTTCACATCTTACGGCTTCCAGAAAACAGAATTGTACGCCAACTGGTGATGAGAAATCTAGGAAAGAAAACTGGAGGAAAATGGATCCAAGAAATCCAACAAGATCTCAAAGCAGTTGGACTTAAGATAACCGATGCCGAGGAGAAAAATAAAATTAACACCATTCTTAAAACTCACAAATTTTCTGCAGAAATGACACATAGAAAGCCTATGGATATTTCAGATGAGTTGAGAAAATCCCGATCTGAAAGAATGAAAAAGTACTGGAAAGAGCGCAAGAACCAAGCAGTACTACCTTCAAAGAAGAAGTGATTGTGGAACGACTCAAGTGGTCCAATGTGACCAATCAAGATAATAATAATAAAATAAACTTTAAACATATGGCGGGGACTCTCGTCGAACAGACTATTGTTTCCTATCTTCAATTCTCCTCGGCAATGACGAAAACATGTGACCCAAAATGAATGTTGGAATATAAAGATGTTTGTTACTCACTCACTGACGATCTTGCAGATAATCTTCGAGACATGCTCGATAGATCAGTTCTTCCCAACTTTCAAAGATTTTCCACACGTGGTTGCTAATAGAAGCTCCTACTGTTACTTCCCAGCTGATCATGTTATGTATGCTCTGCACTAGCAGACTTTTATACAGATCAATATAACACACGAGGCTAAAAGCCTACTTCACGGTTCGCAAAGATATATAAGATACAGCATCTTGTACTGCGTAATGAATGCGCACGTGGTTCTAGGTTAGAAATGTTTTCAAAGCCACATCTCTGCGATAAATGAATGTGCTTCCGTACCAAACTTGAAATGTGCTAACAGATATAACATTGTTCTGATTTGTAGCCGTTTCGAGTACAATCACAAGCCATGCTTTGAACAAAACAGTTTCTCTAAATAGGCCTACGCCAAATTACGAGAACGCGACCTTTCCAACCAGACGCTAGAATAGAAGTGAAGCCTCGCTCCACACGAAAAACCCACCTCTCATCTTGTAAACACATGTTTTCGTCTTTCTCCGCCAGGGTCATGATACCCTCCAACCCATACAAGATACACCAATAATCTCGAACCCATGTATATTTCTTACAACTCATGGCGCGAAACTCTTCTCTGACGTCAGAACCTTACACAATTTACACAAAGCTTTCTTCAAGACACGGGAAGTTATTCTCGGCCCAATCTAAATTTGGCCTGGAGTTTCCTGCTATTGCAACATCTTGTAGCTTGCCTAACACAATCCGCTGTCTTGTATGCTGACATCTTCTTCTTCTTTTCCCGGTTCCAGTGATCTGGGTCGGGGTGTGAATCAAGGACCTCCATCCGAGGCCTCGACTCGCACACTATCATATTTAGGCTATTTGTACGATGGGTTCGCCACACCCAAAGGTCTTGTATGCTGACATCTCACATACAAATTAAATGAAATATTCCTGACTGAGTCCCCGAGATACACAAGATATATACACTAAATAAAATGAAATCCTATAAACTAAATGATGATGATGAGCAAGAAAAGGAATGATATGAACAAATTACCCTAACCTGACTTCTCCTCAAGTCAACCAAATAAGGGTTTGGGAACATTGTGACCGGAACAGTCACAATACGCCCCCATGTGATTCACACGGGTGAAACAAGTGTGGATCACAAACACTCAACCAAACAACGCACTGAAAACACAAAGAATTACACTATTACATAAATAAACCCTGGAAGACATATATATACACACACACTTGTCAAATTTTCACACATTCTCACTCTCTCGAATGTTTTATTGTGTCCATTTCTTAGCCTCACTGATTTTTCTCATATGTCTTAGGTCTATCACTTCATTTTCTTCGTCTCATCATGAGGCCCTATCGCTGCACAAGCCATGGTATTTGCCTGCACAGACCTTATCATACCATCTATCCATCTAACACTTGATGCCACTTTGCTGGTTAGCATTCTTCGTCACATCTCTTGAGTTTTGTCATGCCATCACTTTATGTTGACTAATTCTCTAAGAGTCCATGCCATATTATTTTACAGAGTGATATCTACGGAGATTCCTAATATTATGTGTACTGACAGACTTACCATCCTGGTCCGTTAAACTATAGGCACACTCACCAATACGTTTAACCACCTTAAAAGGCCCCTGAAATACTTGAAACATAAAACTAATCCAACCCCTAAACTGAAGATAGATAAGAACCCTGAAACACACCTGATCACCTATCCAAAAAAAAAAAAACTGAATTTAACCCTCAAAAACTGTAAGCTGCCAACTTCCTACCCATCTCCCTCAAACTTACCTGCCAAAATGATACACTCGATGAAGGTCGACTGATATCCTGATTCAGCATAATGCCTATTTCTTTCTCCTCTGGTTCACCTGTACTCTTTCGTCGCCACTTTCCTGACGCCCCCCACCCCTCTGATAGTTTCACTGTGCTGATATTATCCTTATTCTGTTTCTTTCTACTTCTATAATTCCTTATTTCCACCTCCCGTTTATCCTGTCTACTAGAATCTCCCTGCTGACTTTCACCTAACATCACCTCCAAATGTTGTTCACTCTCACCTAATGTCTCCTCCCACTGCCGTTCACTCTCCTCCAAGTTACTATCACCTACCGTCCCTTTCAACTGCTGTTCACTCTCGTCTACGCTACTATCACCTACCGTCCCTTTCAACTGCTGTTCACTCTCGTCTACGCTACTATCACCTACCGTCCCTTTCAACTGCTGTTCACTCTCGTCTACGCTACTATCACCTACCGTCCCTTTCAACTGCTGTTCACTCTCGTCTACGCTACTATCACCTACCGTCCCCTCCAACTGCTGCTTCTCCGCAGCTTCGTCCACACACAACTTCACAGATTCTATTTGCCTGCCTACCTCCTTTCTAATAGCCTCTCCTTGCTGCCTAACTTCTCCTACCTCCTTACTTACAGGATCTTTCACTTCTCTTTCCTGCTTGTTCACTGCCTCTATACCAGACTCTAACTTCTCTGTACTATACTCTACCTGCTTGCTCCACTTATCCACACTAGGCTCAAATGTCTCACTCACAGACTCTACCAGAGATTCTTTACTTACAGATACTTCCAGAGATTCTACTTCCTTGCTTAACTCCTCCATACTGGACTCAACCTTCTCACACATTACGACTACCTGCTTGTACAACTCCTCCATACTGGACTTGATCTTCTCTTTCACGGATGCTTTCACTTCTCCTATCTCCTTACTCATAGATTCTCCTTGCTTCCTAATCTCTCCTTTTATTTCTCTTAATAGCATAAGAAGCAAACTAGTGTTCATACCCCCTCCATTTAAATTTAAGTTGCTAACTTCAGTGATCAGCTGCGACTCATTGGAAACAATGGTATCCGATTCTCCCATTGTCTGTTCCTTACCTTCCTCACTACTATTTCCCCCCGTTCCCTGATTAACTGACATTTTACTATTTTAATTTATTTGCAACCCTAGATATTAATTCCATATTGTCCAATGTGGACATACCCCATAAAACAAAACAAATTACTGTGAACCCTAATACTCCTAAGGTGTCTATCGGCTGTGTGCATATGTGCCCTAATGATACCTGCTAGGTTTCCCTACTCGTGCCCCACGTTGGGCGCCATGTTGTAACTCTTTACTAGCCCTTCTTGAGCCACTGATTTAAAACTTTCCAAAATCACCCTCCTATTGGTGATCGAAAGTACTTTACCATCATATTTGAAATGGCAGGGTCGTGGAGTGTTGGACACACATTTAGTCAACCTAACTGGTATCATTTGGGCGTTCAACTATTAGGTGTAATTCCCTATAAAGAAAACTAATGATAACTTTCAAAATATATGTATTAAAATAAACTTTAAACATATGGCGGGGACTCTCGTCGAACAGACTATTGTTTCCTATCTTCAATTCTCCTCTGCAATGACGAAAACATGTGACCCAAAATGAATGTTGGAATATAAAGATGTTTGTTACTCACTCACTGACGATCTTGCAGATAATCTTCGAGACATGCTCGATAGATCAGTTCTCCCCAGCTTTCAAAGATTTTCCACACGTGGTTGCTAATAGAAGCTCCTACTGTTACTTCCCAGCTGATCATGTTATGTATGCTCTGCACTAGCAGACTTTTATACAGATCAATATAACACACGAGGCTAAAAGCCTACTTCACGGTTCGCAAAGATATATAAGATACAGCATCTTGTACTGCGTAATGAATGCGCACGTGGTTCTAGGTTAGAAATGTTTTCAAAGCCACATCTCTGCGATAAATGAATGTGCTTCCGTACCAAACTTGAAATGTGCTAACAGATATAACATTGTTCTGATTTGTAGCCGTTTCGAGTACAATCACAAGCCATGCTTTGAACAAAACAGTTTCTCTAAATAGGCCTACGCCAAATTACGAGAACGCGACCTTTCCAACCAGACGCTAGAATAGAAGTGAAGCCTCGCTCCACACGAAAAACCCACCTCTCATCTTGTAAACACATGTTTTCGTCTTTCTCCGCCAGGGTCATGATACCCTCCAACCCATACAAGATACACCAATAATCTCGAACCCATGTATATTTCTTACAACTCATGGCGCGAAACTCTTCTCTGACGTCAGAACCTTACACAATTTACACAAAGCTTTCTTCAAGACACGGGAAGTTATTCTCGGCCCAATCTAAATTTGGCCTGGAGTTTCCTGCTATTGCAACATCTTGTAGCTTGCCTAACACAATCCGCTGTCTTGTATGCTGACATCTTCTTCTTCTTTTCCCGGTTCCAGTGATCTGGGTCGGGGCGTGAATCAAGGACCTCCAACCGAGGCCTCGACTCGCACACTATCATATTTAGGCTATTTGTACGATGGGTTCGCCACACCCAAAGGTCTTGTATGCTGACATCTCACATACAAATTAAATGAAATATTCCTGACTGAGTCCCCGAGATACACAAGATATATACACTAAATAAAATGAAATCCTATAACCTAAATGATGATGATGATCAAGAAAAGGAATGATATGAACAAATTACCCTAACCTGACCTCTCCTCAAGTCAACCAAATAAGGGTTTGGGAACATTGTGACCGGAACAGTCACAATACGCCCCCATGTGATTCACACGGGTGAAACAAGTGTGGATCACTAACACTCAACCAAACAACGCACTGAAAACACAAAGAATTACACTATTACATAAATAAACCCTGGAAGACATATATACACACACACTTGTCAAATTTTCACACATTCTCACTCTCTCGAATGTTTTATTGTGTCCATTTCCTAGCCTCACTGATTTTTCTCATATGTCTTAGGTCTATCACTTCATTTTCTTCGTCTCATCATGAGGCCCTATCGCTGCACAAGCCATGGTATTTGCCTGCACAGACCTTATCATACCATCTATCCATCTAACACTTGATGCCACTTTGCTGGTTAGCATTCTTCGTCACATCTCTTGAGTTTTGTCATGCCATCACTTTATGTTGATTAATTCTCTAGGAGTCCATGCCATATTATTTTACAGAGTGATATCTACGGAGATTCCTAATATTATGTGTACTGACAGACTTACCATCCTGGTCCGTTAAACTATAGGCACACTCACCAATACGTTGAACCACCTTAAAAGGCCCCTGAAATACTTGAAACAAAAAACTAATCCAACCCCTAAACTGAAGATAGATAAGAACCCTGAAACACACCTGATCACCTATCCAAAAAAAAAAATTGAATTTAGCCCTCAAAAACTGTAAGCTGCCAACTTCCTACCCATCTCCCTCAAACTTACCTGCCAAAATGATACACTCGATGAAGGTCGACTGATATCCTGATTCAGCATAATGCCTATTTCTTTCTCCTCTGGTTCACCTGTACTCTTTCGTCGCCACTTCCCTGACGCCCCCCACCCCTCTGATAGTTTCACTGTGCTGATATTATCCTTATCCTGTTTCTTTCTACTTCTATAATTCCTTATTTCCACCTCCCGTTTATCCTGTCTACTAGAATCTCCCTGCTGACTTTCACCTAACATCACCTCCAAATGTTGTTCACTCGCACCTAATGTCTCCTCCCACTGCCTTTCACTCTCCTCCAAGATACTATCACCTACCGTCCCTTTCAACTGCTGTTCACTCTCGTCTACGCTACTATCACCTACCGTCCCTTTCAACTGCTGTTCACTCGCGTCTACGCTACTATCACCTACCGTCCCTTTCAACTGCTGTTCACTCTCGTCTACGCTACTATCACCTACCGTCCCCTCCAACTGCTGCTTCTCCGCAGCTTCGTCCACACACAACTTCACAGATTCTATTTGCCTGCCTACCTCCTTTCTAATAGCCTCTCCTTGCTGCCTAACTTCTCCTACCTCCTTACTTACAGGATCTATCACTTCTCTTTCCTGCTTGTTCACTGCCTCTATACCAGACTCTAACTTCTCTGTACTATACTCTACCTGCTTGCTCCACTTATCCACACTAGGCTCAAACGTCTCACTCACAGACTCTACCAGAGATTCTTTACTTACAGATACTTCCAGAGATTCTACTTCCTTGCTTAACTCCTCCATACTGGACTCAACCTTCTCACACATTACGACTACCTGCTTGTCCAACTCCTCCATACTGGACTTGATCTTCTCTTTCACGGATGCTTTCACTTCTCCTATCTCCTTACTCATAGATTCTCCTTGCTTCCTAATCTCTCCTTTTATTTCTCTTAATAGCATAAGAAGCAAACTAGTGTTCAAACCCCCTCCATTTAAATTTAAGTTGCTAACTTCAGTGATCAGCTGCGACTCATTGGAAACAATGGTATCCGATTCTCCCATTGTCTGTTCCTTACCTTCCTCACTACTATTTCCCCCCGTTCCCTGATTAACTGACATTTTACTATTTTAATTTATTTGCAACCCTAGATATTAATTCCATATTGTCCAATGTGGACATACCCCATAAAACAAAACAAATTACTGTGAACCCTAATACTCCTAAGGTGTCTATCGGCTGTGTGCATATGTGCCCTAATGATACCTGCTAGGTTTCCCTACTCGTGCCCCACGTTGGGCGCCATGTTGTAACTCTTTACTACCCTTCTTGAGCCACTGATTTAAAACTTTCCAAAATCACCCTCCTATTGGTGATCGAAAGTACTTTACCATCATATTTGAAATGGCAGGGTCGTGGAGTGTTGGACACACATTTAGTCAACCTAACTGGTATCATTTGGGCGTTCAACTATTAGGTGTAATTCCCTATAAAGAAAACTAATGATAACTTTCAAAATATATGTATTAAAATAAACTTTAAACATATGGCGGGGACTCTCGTCGAACAGACTATTGTTTCCTATCTTCAATTCTCCTCTGCAATGACGAAAACATGTGACCCAAAATGAATGTTGGAATATAAAGATGTTTGTTACTCACTCACTGACGATCTTGCAGATAATCTTCGAGACATGCTCGATAGATCAGTTCTGCCCAGCTTTCAAAGATTTTCCACATGTGGTTGCTAATAGAAGCTCCTACTGTTACTTCCCAGCTGATCATGTTATGAATGCTCTGCACTAGCAGACTTTTATACAGATCAATATAACACACGAGGCTAAAAGCCTACTTCACGGTTCGCAAAGATATATAAGATACAGCATCTTGTACTGCGTAATGAATGCGCACGTGGTTCTAGGTTAGAAATGTTTTCAAAGCCACATCTCTGCGATAAATGAATGTGCTTCCGTACCAAACTTGAAATGTGCTAACAGATATAACATTGTTCTGATTTGTAGCCGTTTCGAGTACAATCACAAGCCATGCTTTGAACAAAACAGTTTCTCTAAATAGGCCTACGCCAAATTACGAGAACGCGACCTTTCCAACCAGACGCTAGAATAGAAGTGAAGCCTCGCTCCACACGAAAAACCCACCTCTCATCTTGTAAACACATGTTTTCGTCTTTCTCCGCCAGGGTCATGATACCCTCCAACCCATACAAGATACACCAATAATCTCGAACCCATGTATATTTCTTACAACTCATGGCGCGAAACTCTTCTCTGACGTCAGAACCTTACACAATTTACACAAAGCTTTCTTCAAGACACGGGAAGTTATTCTCGGCCCAATCTAAATTTGGCCTGGAGTTTCCTGCTATTGCAACATCTTGTAGCTTGCCTAACAGAATCCGCTGTCTTGTATGCTGACATCTCATATACAAATTAAATGAAATATTCCTGACTGAGTCCCCGAGATACACAAGATATATACACTAAATAAAATGAAATCCTATAACCTAAATGATGATGATGAGCAAGAAAAGGAATGATATGAACAAATTACCCTAACCTGACCTCTCCTCAAGTCAACCAAATAAGGGTTTGGGAACATTGTGGCCGGAACAGTCACACCACCCAGCAAATAGAAATTCAATGCACCTCATCCCTGGCCCTCATTGAAAAGGGAATAAAGAAGGAGTGAACGTACATTTCATTATTTAGTTAATTATCGGTTGTATGGCATTTACCTGAAGTTAAGTAAATGTACGATTCACATTATATTAAATGCTTATGCCGTTAATCAGAAACACCCGTATTTCCAATCCAGTGCAAGTTTGAATTAGTTTCCGTGTATAATAATTTTGAACCTGTTACATTTTTATTGTACCTGATGACAAACTTTTAAATGCTACAAAACGCTAATTTTTAACATTCAAAATGCTCCAAAATGCTATTTTTCAAAATGAAAGTGCTACAGAATCAATTTCAAAATGCTATTTTCTCGTATCTTTAACAGTTGGTAGTGTGTAGCTGAATTTGGTTTAGAAACGCTCTTATCATGTTCCTACGTTCGCCCTCCTTAATTTTTGAGAGACAAAATACAATATTCTTGGAAATTGACGAATTCTTTACTATCGTTATTCTGATTGCGGCAGCACTGTCTGCCTCGGGCTTCTGAGACGTTCTGACAAACACGGTGCGGCTATAACGGGGAAAGTGTTATATCTTTTGAGAGGAGGTTGGCAATAATCATGGAATATACTTGTCTTTGTATATCAGATGTTGGATCATTGTTGGCTGCTTGGGCCATACCATTGAATCGTATGCGAGATCTGTTGCTAACAAGGCGTGACATTTGAAGAAGTCTCTGTCTTTCCTTCTGTGCGCACCAGCTATGACTCAAGCTATGCGACAGGTTGCTGGACACCCGGCCGCCAACACAAGCTATGTGAGAGGTGCTGGCCGGCCACAGGTACGGTGCTGCCGCATTCATGTGAGGACGAGATGCTAGTGGCCGGCCGGCATACGCACGCCAGTCTACACTCTGTGCTGTATTTCGAAAGAAAGAACGTGTTATAGGTGCGATAATATTGATTGGGCGGAGACCCCCTCACCCCATTAGAATTGTTATTGTACACGTCAATACGGACCTTGTGAAATGGATAATCCTTCAATTAATCATGAGGATAATAGTTTGCATGGCTGTGCGGATAGCGGATAAGCTGCGGATATTGTTTAGAGTAAATTTGCGGGTAAATTTTAGAATACACAATCAGAACTTGTTGAATATTATTACTAAGACTTGGATGCTTATGACTAGAGACGGGAATTTGTCTATTTTATTCCTGTGTTTAGAAACGTAGGCTTTCGAGATATAAATCCGATTTAGGTTATTTTAGGCTAGATTTCGTTGGTTTTATTGTGCCTATAAATGCCTATTTCAAGGGTTTGTGCCTATTTGGAGTATAATTGCCTATTTGATGCCTTTTGACTGTATTTTAATAGTACATTATGCAACGAGCCTATAATGGCTATAATTAAGACACGAGTATCTTTATAAAGCGAGCGTATGCGAGTTTTACAATTTCCATAAGAGTGTCTTAATTACCATTATAGGCGAGTTGCATACGACTGTTTATGTTCGAAGATAATTATAACTTTATTATATGTTTTAACATAAATATTCATAAGTATCTGTGGGATTCAGTTAATTCAGTTATTAGTGAACACCAGCTTTGGTGACTGAACAGAGCGCATGCGTGGTCAAGGCACTCCGGAAGCAGAGACCATTCACTTTGCTTGACAACACAGAAATATGTTGGATTTTGAGCGCATGCACGAAGGTATCCTTATCTAATTGGTCACACAACTGTTTCTTGAGTTCTGATTGGTGGGAGAAACTGTTTCATAATGAAAAATAGTGTTATAATGACCCTCATTATGATACAGTTTTCCGACACATAATGTTTACATTTCGACATCGTCGAACATAAAGTGCATTATATTGCAGCTGGTGGGCTCGACAGAATTATATTCTCATTTCTCAATACGTGTTTACCCCACGAACAAGAATGGGAATTCTCGAAAGTCACCAGAAATAGCGCCTGGGATCTCGATATAAAGCCTCCAAACTTAACCCTTCGTTTTGTATTTCGCTTTTCTTTATATTGAAAATTTACCTTTTAGTATGTGTGTGAATTAATATCATAAACTTTATGCTGATTGAATAACAGAATAACTAACTTAGTGCCATGTTTTCGCGTTTTTTCAATCTCGATATTAAGCCTACAAAGTTAAAAACACTTCGTTTCAGGTATTGTCCCCCTCAAAAGCCGCGTTAGGTTGTCGCTGCAACCTAACGGTGAATTAATATACAGTATATCCTGTACGCGTCTGGGTGTTGAATGGGCGGGCAGTTTAAAGTCAGCCAGGGGGATGCGATCCAGCTGGCAGTCAAAATGCCGCGGAGATCACAGTGGGTTGGTGCTGTAACCAATCTTGTGTTGAATGGACAGGCAGTTTAAAGTCAGCCAGGGGGATGCGATCCAGCTGGCAGTCAAAATGCCGCGGCGATCACAGTGGGTTGGTGCTGTAACCTATCTTGTGTTGAACGGACAGGCAGTTTAAATCAGCTTGGAGGGATGCGATCTAACTGGCAGTGGGTGTAGCATGGCCTCTTACCGAGATAGATGGAAACTTGGTGGTCCCGTCTTGAGCTACTGTTGCCATGCAGTCAGGAGTGATGCGATCCAGCTGGCATTGAAAATGCCGCGGCGATCACAGTGCGTTGGTGCTTTAACCTATCTTGTGTTGAATGGACAGGCAGTTTACAGCGGCCAGGAGGGATGCGATCCAGCTGGGAGTGAAAATGCAGCGGCGATCAGTGCGTTGGTGCTGTAATCTATCTTGTGTTGAATGGACAGGCAGTTTAAAGCAGCCAGGAGGGATGCGATCCAGCTTGGAGTGAAAATGCAGCGGCGATCAGTGCGTTGGTGCTGTAACCTATCTTGTGTTGATGGACAGGCAGTTTAAAGCAGCTTGGAGGGATGCGATCTAGCTGGCAGTGGGTGTAGCATGGCCTCTTACCAAGATAGATGGAAACTTGGTGGTCCCGTCTCGAGCTACTGTTGCTATGGAGATGGCCGGCCTTGCTATTACTTCATCAGTTTATTTTCTGCTTTTATTAGCCTTTGCTTGAGTGCAAGGAGGCCGAAATCAGAAGAATGAGATAGACTATTGAAAATTCATGTAGCCGGCTGTTCCTTCTGGGTCCTAAACTATGTGTATGCAAAATTTGGTTGAGATTGGTGGAACGATGTAGATTTGTATATGGAACAAATCCACCCACCCACCCACATACATACAGACTTTCACTTTTATATATAAGATAAGTATGTTATTAAATTATAAGTTGCTTATTGTTAATTATTTTTGTAGTAATTAAATATGTTATTAAATCACAAGAATTTTTTTCATGCCTATTTTGTTGCCTATTTTACTCGTTAGTGCCTATTTACATGCCAATTTTGGCGATTTTAAGAGCCTATATGCCTGCGTATTTTAACTGTTTTTAGTGCCTATAATTCTCGTCTCTACTTATGACATACCATTTTTTTTCCGTTATGTGTTTTCCATGACAAATGTAAGATGATAGTTTAAGCTAATCTCATTCAAATTATGGCATTAAGAAAAGGGTTGCAATTCTGGCTGTATGGCAATCATTTTAAAAGAAGCACGACACCATAGCCTAGAGCAGGGGTTCTCAAACTTTTTCTGTCTCCCCCCCCGCTGTTCTCATTTCCTTTCTTAGCATTTCTCATAGGCTACTTTAAACAAACAAAAAAATCACACAAGATCTACTGTGTATGCTACTGCCTAATTAGGATTTCAACTTCCAGTTACATTAATAATAATAATAATAATAATAATAATAATAACACACAATTCATTATTCTTAGAGCACATCAAAGTACAACAACATTTTGTAAAAAAAAAATGTCATGCATATGCATTACTTTTGCTTATAAAAATAAAAACAACCACTGCACGTGCAGTTATTGGAATTGAGCAAATTTTGTTTCTTTCACTAATTAGCTCTTTAGCTGTGACATCTGTGTTCAGTAATGCTTTTCATATTTGAAAGTTCGTGACTTATAAATGACAATAGAAATAATACATACAATTTTCAACATTTCGCTGTGAATTTGAAAAATGTTATGTTAAAACTCTTCATCCATGAAAAAGTAAAACAGGAGAATAAAAGTGTACATGGATCAGAATTCGGTAATTCTCAGACACTTATGGAGTTAGTGTAATGTGTGAGCTTGAATTTGAGATGAAAGTAAATCCAGTCTTGGTTGGATGTTTGAAACAGCAACCTGCATCCCCTTCCAGCTGCAGCCGAGACCGATGCTTCATCTTGACGGATGCCATTGCGGAAAATGTTGACTCACACAAGTAAGTTGAAGCAAAGGCTAATAACAGGTCCACTGCTTTTCTTGATAAAATGGGATATTCATTCCAAATCTGCACCCAAAAAATTTTCAAGAGACTTCGACTTAAATTCATTTCGAAGTATTCTGACAGTTCTATTAGTTATTCCTGTTCTGCCGTTGACAGGTGGGCTGTTACATTCGTTTCAAACGGACTGCGAATCCAGTCATTCTCAGTTGAAGGTTGTGGAAATCTACCCTCAAATTTTTCATGAAGGTTTTGGAGGTGTTCTACGACAATTCCACTAATTTGACAAATATCTTACTCATTTTCTTCCAGGAATTCATTTAGACAATGAAACATCTCACAGTTACCTTTGTCCATCTGGGCTTTCCAAAGTTCAAGTTTTCTCTTAAAAGCAAGCACTTTGTCACTTAGAATGAAAATATTACTATTTCGTCCTTGAAGTGACACAAGTTCATTCAGTTTTTCAAATACGTCAGCCAAGTAGCACAGTATTAGAAGCCATTTCTCATCCAGAATCAGGGTTGCGAGTGTAGGACTGCTGTCCAGTAGGAAAATACGAAGTTCATTCTTCAACTCCACAACGCGACAAAGGACTCGACCACGAGACAACCAACGTACCTCTGTGTGCAATAGAAGCGAATCATGTGTAGATCCCATCTCCTCGCAAAGAATGGAAAATAGCTGACTGTTTAAAGCTCTTGCTTTCACAAAATTTACAACACTAATTACATCGTTCAGCACTTCATTGACTTCCGGTTGTAGTACTTTTGAAGCTAATGCCTCCCTGTGTATCATGCAATGTGTGAATTTTACAGAATTATTAACAGCACTCACTCTTGCTCTGAAACCCTTTTTAGTTCCAGTAAATGCCGACGCCCCATCAGTACATATACCAACACAATTTGTCCATGAGAGATTGTTGTCAATAAAAAAGGAATTCACAAGAGAAAAAAATATCTTCGCCTGTTGTCCGTCCTTCCAGAGCTTTACAAAATAGAAAATCTTCGTGCATTTCATTTTCATGACAGTAGCTTACAAAAACAAGAAGCTGGGCACTGTTTACGATATCAGTACTGTCATCAAGTTGCAGGGCAAATTTTGGGCTATCATGAAGACGTGGTAGCAATTGATTTTTATGTCATAGGCTATTACATCAATACGACGAGTTACTGTATCATTTGAGAGTGGTATCGACTTCAAACACTCGCCGAACTTTTCTCCATGCATGATCGCACACATTTTCATGGCTGCAGGAAGAAGTAATTTCTCTTAGCGCTTTCTTAGGAACTGTTGTGTGCTTTCTAACATTTCCTTTTAGTTGTTGCTCGTGGCGCTTAAAAAATGCTAAAGGTTTACTTACACAGTCTGGATGTTTAGTCTGCAAGTGTCTCTTAAGTTTCACAGGCTTCTAACTGTCGTTTGCTAAAATCTCCAAACAAAGAACGCATTGAGGTTGTTCCTGATTATTATTCGAAAAAATGCTGGTAAAGCCTAATGTCAGATAATCGTCTTGATATTTACAAACTTTCACTTTGTTTGTAGAATTAATCATCCTGATGAGAGCAGAAGTAGATGCGGAAGAACTGTGGACTTTGTTTAAATTCGAACCTTGTTCTTTTTCCGAAGGAGGGCAAGCACTATCACTTTAATGGGGTCTCTTTTTACCACTTCTAATAAGCCACTTATCCATGGGTAATGGCGTCACTTGTATCAGTTTATTGTAAAGTTGGCTAACCATGCACTAGAATTCACCTGTTCACTCTCTGTCTTTGAACTGACTGGAAAGGCCTAGCTGAATTCGAATCGGCAACGGCAGAAATAGAAGAATCCATTCTTGGAATCCAGTTTTGAAAGGAAGTGGCGGTCACATTGTCAAGCGGCTTATTGTCATTACCGTAAGTGTTTGGTAAGGAGATGTCACTGCGGGTGGCGAGTGAAAGCGAGCTGTGTGGGAAATGTTACTCGCCACCTTTTCTCAGAATTCCTGCTGGCAGGATCTACTTGTCAGTTCTTGTGAAATAAGGCAGCAAAGGTTCGCATTTATTATTCTTGAATGGTCTTGGGAGCTACCTGCCTATGATAGGTTCATGAATATGAGGATAGTAATATCTGTTACAGAATATGAAATATAAATACATGGGTTGGTTTTTTAGTTTTGGCACCAATGCTTGAGTGCCAAGTTGCAACAATGTTGGGCGCTGCCACTTTTACCGACGGTTGCTGCCCTGCATCCCCTCTCTCAGAGCACATGACCTCGCCCGTCCTCACCACCGCTCGTGCGCAGTTGCGCCTGTTAGATGAGTAATGTGAGACCAGCGCTCGCGAAAGACAGTCCCAATGTTTTCCAAGCAGGAGCAGAGAACGTGGATAAAAATTCAGTGTGCTAGGGGTCGCAGTGCTAAACAGTGTCACCGAGGATTGCAGGAAGCGTGCGGTGCAGCTGCGTTACCGTTCAGAACGGTAGCAAGATGGGTTGCAGCCTTTCGAGATGGGCGCGAACGTGTGCAGCACATGCCTCGATCTGGTCACCCACCAGTAAGTGATGACTAGAGACGAGAATTATAGGCACTAAAAACAGTTAAAATAGGCAGGCATATAGGCTCTTAAAATCGCCAAAATAGGCATGTAAATAGGCACTAACGAGTAAAATAGGCAACAAAATAGGCATGAAAAAAATTCTTGTGATTTAATAACATATTTAATTACTACAAAAATAATTAACAATAAGCAACTTATAATTTAATAACATACTTATCTTATATATAAAAGTGAAAGTCTGTATGTATGTGGGTGGGTGGGTGGATTTGTTCCATATACAAATCTACATCGTTCCACCAATCTCAACCAAATTTTGCATACACATAGTTTAGGACCCAGAAGGAACGGCCGGCTACATGAATTTTCAATAGTCTATCTCATTCTTCTGATTTCGGCCTCCTTGCACTCAAGCAAAGGCTAATAAAAGCAGAAAATAAACTGATGAAGTAATAGCAAGGCCGGCCATCTCCATAGCAACAGTAGCTCGAGACGGGACCACCAAGTTTCCATCTATCTTGGTAAGAGGCCATGCTACACCCACTGCCAGCTAGATCGCATCCCTCCAAGCTGCTTTAAACTGCCTGTCCATCAACACAAGATAGGTTACAGCACCAACGCACTGATCGCCGCTGCATTTTCACTCCAAGCTGGATCGCATCCCTCCTGGCTGCTTTAAACTGCCTGTCCATTCAACACAAGATAGATTACAGCACCAACGCACTGATCGCCGCTGCATTTTCACTCCCAGCTGGATCGCATCCCTCCTGGCCGCTGTAAACTGCCTGTCCATTCAACACAAGATAGGTTAAAGCACCAACGCACTGTGATCGCCGCGGCATTTTCAATGCCAGCTGGATCGCATCACTCCTGACTGCATGGCAACAGTAGCTCAAGACGGGACCACCAAGTTTCCATCTATCTCGGTAAGAGGCCATGCTACACCCACTGCCAGTTAGATCGCATCCCTCCAAGCTGATTTAAACTGCCTGTCCGTTCAACACAAGATAGGTTACAGCACCAACCCACTGTGATCGCCGCGGCATTTTGACTGCCAGCTGGATCGCATCCCCCTGGCTGACTTTAAACTGCCTGTCCATTCAACACAAGATTGGTTACAGCACCAACCCACTGTGATCTCCGCGGCATTTTGACTGCCAGCTGGATCGCATCCCCCTGGCTGACTTTAAACTGCCCGCCCATTCAACACCCAGACGCGTACAGGATATACTGTATATTAATTCACCGTTAGGTTGCAGCGACAACCTAACGCGGCTTTTGAGGGGGACAATACCTGAAACGAAGTGTTTTTAACTTTGTAGGCTTAATATCGAGATTGAAAAAACGCGAAAACATGGCACTAAGTTAGTTATTCTGTTATTCAATCAGCATAAAGTTTATGATATTAATTCACACACATACTAAAAGGTAAATTTTCAATATAAAGAAAAGCGAAATACAAAACGAAGGGTTAAGTTTGGAGGCTTTATATCGAGATCCCAGGCGCTATTTCTGGTGACTTTCGAGAATTCCCATTCTTGTTCGTGGGGTAAACACGTATTGAGAAATGAGAATATAATTCTGTCGAGCCCACCAGCTGCAATATAATGCACTTTATGTTCGACGATGTCGAAATGTAAACATTATGTGTCGGAAAACTGTATCATAATGAGGGTCATTATAACACTATTTTTCATTATGAAACAGTTTCTCCCACCAATCAGAACTCAAGAAACAGTTGTGTGACCAATTAGATAAGGATACCTTCGTG
This sequence comes from Meconema thalassinum, assembly GCA_946902985.2. Lineage (NCBI taxonomy): Eukaryota > Metazoa > Arthropoda > Insecta > Orthoptera > Tettigoniidae > Meconema > Meconema thalassinum. The sequence continues at coordinate 126,714,129 of OX336398.1, forward strand.
CATGCGCTCAAAATCCAACATATTTCTGTGTTGTCAAGCAAAGTGAATGGTCTCTGCTTCCGGAGTGCCTTGACCACGCATGCGCTCTGTTCAGTCACCAAAGCTGGTGTTCACTAATAACTGAATTAACTGAATCCCACAGATACTTATGAATATTTATGTTAAAACATATAATAAAGTTATAATTATCTTCGAACATAAACAGTCGTATGCAACTCGCCTATAATGGTAATTAAGACACTCTTATGGAAATTGTAAAACTCGCATACGCTCGCTTTATAAAGATACTCGTGTCTTAATTATAGCCATTATAGGCTCGTTGCATAATGTACTATTAAAATACAGTCAAAAGGCATCAAATAGGCAATTATACTCCAAATAGGCACAAACCCTTGAAATAGGCATTTATAGGCACAATAAAACCAACGAAATCTAGCCTAAAATAACCTAAATCGGATTTATATCTCGAAAGCCTACGTTTCTAAACACAGGAATAAAATAGGCAAATAGGCAAATTCCCGTCTGTAGTGATGACAATGTACAGATGGTGTCCGCGTTAGTAGAGGTGGATCGGAACGTAACGATTCGTCAATTAGAGCAAGATACCGGACTGGCGCATTCAACTGTCCTCCACATCCTGAAGGACTTGCTGAAAATGAGGAAGATTGCGTCCAAATGGGTTCCGCATGACTTAGCCGACATGCACAAATCGCTGCGATATGACGCTTGTCGTATGCACTTGCAGCGTTATGAGCGCGAAGGAGAGGCTTTCTTACGGCGTATCATAACCATTGACGAGACGTGGGCCAGATCTTATGAGCCACAGTTAAAACTCCAATCGAACGAGTGGTGGCACCATGGAAACAAACAGTTCGACCAACCCCCACCAATATGAAGGTAATGTTGATTCTTGCCTATGATTGGGATGGTGTGATCATTCATCATACTGTTCCCCGAGGGCCCCGAGGGCAAACCGTTAATGAGGCGTACTATTGTTCGTTTCTGCAAGACCATCTCCGAGGAGCTCTGAGAAGGAAACGGCGCCACCACATGGTTACACCGCTCATCGTTCTGCATGACAATGCTAGGGCACACACAGCAGGCGTTGTGTCGGCATTGTTGGATCGCTGGGGCTGGGAGGTGCTCTATCACCCCCCATATTCTCCCGACATCAGTCCCTGCGACTATGATCTCATCCCGAAGATGAAGATGACAATGCGCGGGGAGCGCTTCCATACCATTGAGGATGTTAAGCTGGCTGCCGAGCGCTCGCTTCGTACCATCAATAGATTGGGCAGTGCCAACGGGATCCAACGACTTCCGCATCGCAGGGAACACGTTGTACGCAACGGTGGGGACTACATCGAGGGCCTGTGAAACTTGGAACTATCTGAGTTATTAATCCAGTTATAACTAAGGTGCCAAAACTAAAAAACTAACCCATGTTTTTCAATCAAAGCCGGTGCCCCCCTTTATCACTCTCTGCACCCCCCACTTTGAGAACCCCTGACCTAGAGGAACAACTTTCTCTTCAAATGTCTAAATGTGTTGCTCTAATACTTTATGATTAAAATAATAATATAATAATAAAAATAATAATTATTGCAATGTCAGTGGATTCAGATAACAAACGTGCACATGTGGATTAAAAAAATCTGTGAGGGAATCCTGAGGTGGAGCTGACCCTCTCCTCTTTCCTGCTACTTTTTATGCTTCCCGCACTGGTTGTGAATTGCCTCCCCTGTGTATCTAAATTATATTTTGTTAGTATTTTGAATCTAAACTAAATTTTGTAAGAATTTTCAATCTAAATTACATTTTGTAAGTATTTTCAATCTAACTTATGTTTTGTGAATATTGTCAATCTAAATTGCATTTTGTAAGTATTTTTACTCTAAATTGCATTTGTTGAGTATTTTGAATCTGCATTACATTTTGTGAGTATTTTGAATCTAAATTGCATTTTGTAAGTATTTTGAATCGAAGCCTCCGTGGCTTAGGCGGCAGCACGCCGGCCTCTCACCGCTGGGTCCGTGGTTCAAATCCCGGTCACTCCATGTGAGATCTGTGCTGGACAAAACGGAGGCAGACAGGTTTTTCTCCGGGTACTCCGGTTTTCCCTGTCAAAATTTCATTCCAGCAACACTCTCCACTATCATTTCATTTCATCTGTCATTCATTTAATCATTGCCCCAGAGGAGTGCGTCAGGCCTCGGCAGCCGGCACAGTCCATATCCTCGCCGCTAGATGGGGGCTTCATTCATTCCATTCCTGACCCGGTCGGAGACTGGAAGCAGGCTGTGGATTTTCATTTTCAAGTATTTTGAATCGGAATTGCATTCTGTGAGTATTTTGAATCTAAATTGCATTTTGTGAGTATTTTGAATCTAAATTGCATTTTGTAGGTATTATGAATCTGAGCTGCATTTTATGCATATTTTCAATATAAATTATTTTTGTGCGTGTTTTCCGTCTAAATTGCATTTTGTGCGTGTTTTCAGTCTGAGTTACATTTTGTAAATATTTTCCATCTAAATTGGTTTTTCGTTGTGGTTCCCATTTCATTGCCTTTTTCCCTATCACCCAGACCATTAGTGACCGATAACCTAGATGTTACGCCCCTTAAAACAACAATTATCATCATCTTTATTTTCTTTATTTCTTTTTTTCTTGTGCAGGTTTTGTTGACTGGCTTTTGCTGCAGTCAATATCTACTCGAGATCGTCGAATGTTGGGCATAGCCTTCCTGGTGGCGAGGCAGGCATGCATTCTCTCGGCTGCTCACCAGTCCTTCCCATCCTACACGACGTGGTTTGGAGCGACATTCGGGTCGGAAGCTCGGCAGTCTACAACTGCTACTAGTCGGACTGCATTTGAATTCTTAATGCAGTTCCTTACGGAGTCTGTTCCTCACGATGCACCTCTGTATCTAAGAGTGCACATCAATAAGGTTAGAGACATTAGTGGGTTTTTCTCTTCTCCTATCACCACCATCCTGGGAATAGAGCAGGGCCATCCAGTCATTGCGCTCGGGGAGCACTGGGTAATCAGACTAGCGCTCCTTTCCCTACCTCCATTACTCCGGGGCAGCGAGGAGACCTGAGACAGACGGATGATGATGGGACCGCGCTGACTTGATACATACGTCCAGTCGTGCGACCGACGGCTTTTGTGGGATTGTTGACATCATATTTGACACGGGTTGGCTAGGGTGGATGGGCCTACTTACCTGTCTTCGGAGGTCCGCCTCGCTAACAGCAACTCACCGCCAGTTGACATGCCCCAACAGAAGAAGACCTATAGGTGGAAGAAGGTGGAGAAGGAGAATACCCACAGGTTCGTCTACAGAAAACCCCCCGATAACCAACAGAACTGCCACGGACGAAATGATGCAACAACAGTAGCTTGCCTTAAAAGAAAATTTAATGTTAAATGTAAAAGAACACCTCCACCAGAGAACAGAACATGCATCAGCCAGCATTAAATTACAAAAATAAAATAAAACCTCAGCTAGAATTCTCACTGTAGTTTAAAAAAAAAATTAAAGGTCGATATCAATTAACAATTACCTGAGCTCAGAGAATGACAAGCCACAAAAAAAAATTAAACACTTAAAATGTACCTGACATACTCCCAACTGAACCATGAGGGCCTTGGAGAATCAAAAAAAAAGTAAATAGTGCAAAATTTTACCATAAACAAGGTACCGAAAGAATAACGCAGGAGTACAAAAAGACAACTAAAAAAAAAAAAAAAAAAAGAAAACCAAAGGATAATTTAAAACCAAAATAAGTTAAACAACATCACCATGACCCATGAACGTGCACTTCAAACACACGCCAGAAACAAAAAACCCACAATGCACTACTGTCAACAAGTTACCATGGCGACCAAGAACAGTTGAAGGTATATCAGCACGTATTTATGTCAAACGCCTAATTTTACATTAAAAAAAAACTTCTCCAGTGAGTAAACAGAAAGATATAAACAAACTCTAGACATCACGAGATCAAATAGTTTTTAAAGGCAACGGATCAAACTAAAAACCGACCGACTAATGATCAAAATTAGGCTTAGTGTTAATAGATTCGTCTGATCAGTACAAGAATATAATAATAAGAAAATGCCTTAGCCAGATGCCAAATAATAAAATTAGAAGAAAAACAGTAGTGTTCCCCGGACTAATATTGTTTAACAAAATTTTTACGTATTCAGAGGTGACATCTAGGCCAAAGTCAACCTTCAGAACAAAAACAAAACACTCAGTACACAATGAAAAATATGGAGCTCCAAAAATTTAAAATAAATAAAATTTCAATACATACCTTAATAAAGCCTTTTGGGGAGACACTAATTTTTACAACACTACTTAGACATCCTTAAAGGATTTATATCACCAAAAATAAAATAAAATATGTGATGGCTGCCAACCGCCGTCGAAGAGAAGCACACCAAACATCGCATTTCCATATTAAGGCCCAAGAAAATACTTTCACGATTATCACAGATGATAGTTGCACAGATAATTCTTCATGTATCATCAAATACTGGGATATATTCCCAAGTTAGCGGGGACGAGGGCATAAGCCCTCGCCCCTTGACGAGATCCACTATTTGCGTCTTCCTTCAACCAGCAGTCACAAGTCACTATCCACAAGATGGAGGACAAAAACGAAGGAGGCCACCCACCATGCACCAGGATTATTTAAATTGGACCAATTAAATTTAGCCACATATTACGACAATGTGAATAACCAAATAATATTCACACGACACCATTAAAATATTTTGGCGGCATGATGCATATATAGTCTTTTGTTTAATGACGTAGAATAATATACTTTTTCTCAAATATGTCACGATGAGATGGGATCAGAAGGCACCAAAGTCTCACTCTAGCGGCAGAAGACACAACTCCAGCCCGAGGAGCCGAGAGATGCTGCCACCTCAAGTTCATTAGCCAAACCAAGGCATCTTAGCGGGCACTTTAAATGGAAGGGAATACATATACGTAGAGGAGATGCATATTAATAACGTTGGGACGGGCTTTGCACGTAACAATATTGATAGGGCTGTTTTGCCATAACAAATATACCGCATATACAAATCGAATGGTACTCCGATATATGGAATGTGAAGGAAACAAACGCAAGTATTAAGTAAAGAATATTGTGATTTATTCCACACTAAAACGTGAACATATTTGAGAGGAAAATTCAACAACAAATTGTGTTTTTTTTAACACATTATCTCTCTGTGGCACACTAAATATTTACCATGCCCTTTATAAGCTGTACAGAAAAATGAAATTTCCCATTCTGCTTTAAAGGCTGCTGCTTCACCACTCCTCCTTTTCTTTGTATGATGTTCAGTCATGACCACTGCGAAACAGATTTACTTACACGCTGTCAACAAAGCGCATTGGACTAGACTAGCGACTGGTGGATCGGCTGCTTACTTTGGCGCGGTAGGCAGACCGCGCGCTTAGCCAGCCAAGCTCCTCCCACCATTACCGAAACTACCTTCCACCAAAGCGCTCGGAGCACTGGCTTAAAGCGCGGCCGGAGCGCTCTGTGGATGGCCCTGGAGTAGAGGGACACGGGTCGACGACCATGGGACTCGGGCTGAGTGTTACATTGCTTGTATTGGGCTCCTCTCCTTCATCTTACCTTATCATGTTGGAAGCCAATTTTCAGTGTTGCCTTAGTAATCGGAATTTTATGTTTTCCAGTCGGTCAACACGATTGTACCCAATTGTAATGGATGGTTCCCTAAGCCTGAAAACAATTTACATGAGATTGACAAATATACTTGGATGACCAGTTTCAATCGTCAAGCGATCGTTATCAGATCCTTTACACTTATATCTATCTTTCTTCTTTTTCTGTAGCATTTGTCCCACAAATTAGCAGGGTCTGCTTTTTTGGTTCTCTGTCACCATATTACACGATTGTGTGCCATGTCAGGATGAAGTCGGGCAATTTTTAGATCTGTATGTAGGGTGTCAGCCAACGCTGTCTCAGTCATCCTATTGGTCTCTTCCCATCTATCTGCAATGCCAATCCAGTGTGTGCAACTGTGGTTTCAGCATGGCCATACCAGTGGAGACTGTTTTCCCTCATCTTTTCATTAATTGGCTCTACTCCATATCGCTTGCATGATCATGGAGTGTCAAGCCAGATGTCCACCTGAGCATCTTTGCCTCCATCACACCAAGTTGCTGTTCCAACTCCTTAGTTGAAGACCAGCATTCTGCCCCATACAGAGCAACAGGAAGTCCACAGAACGATAAACTTAAGACTTCAGCTGGTCTGGAATCTTCTCATCACATAAGACACCGGACATTGAGCGCCACTTCAGCCCTGCGCTGCTCACGCGATGTGATATTTCAGGTTCCATCTGCAGTAATAGTCGAGCAACAATGTCTTTGAAAAGTCAACACCATTAATTTTAATCGTATTCGGATCATTTACTGTAGATCTGTTGTCAAATACTCAGTTTTCTTAATATTAAATCTATGTCTACAAGTATTGGTTATAAATAGAGATACGGGAAAATCGCAATTGCGATAAATGCGAATTTTACTTTTTTCTCAATTTTTCAACTATTTGGTAACTATTATGACTATGTATACCCAGAATTTGCGAAACTGAATGTGCAACAAAGTGCGATAACTAGGGGTTCTTGCGAAGTATTCCCATAAATGCGATAAATGCGAAAAGTGCCCAATTTACCGAAAAATATTAAATATAATGTTTTATTACATTTTCGCGCCGCAACTTTTGAAATTTGCGAGTTCCTAGCAATGGAAAAATTTCGGCTAAATAATCGATATTTACGAGTAATAATCGATATGTACGAACATCGATTATTGTCATGAAAACAATCGAATACGGTAAAAATCAATTTGAAAATTGCTGTTGTTATTGCCACATAATATCCACTGTTCATCGCCAATAAAACAATGTTTTTGGAGAAATTATTTCGTAGTTTCATTTGGTTGTGCTAATAAAAGGAATATTCCAATTGTTTGTATCGATTCTTTTTTAAACATTGGAGTAATAAGGTTATGCTTATACCGGTATTGGTTTATATCGCGCCGGTCCTCATTTCTAGTATTTGACCATTATAAATGAAACTGTAAAGTACGTATTGTGATATGAATAGACAATGTTTGTTCGGCGTTCTCCTCGCTTTGGGGAATGTTGTATAATTTGATGAAAGTCTTCTCTATAATATGAGAGTTATAGGGTATGTTACACGGCGTCCGGCGATTTCTCCTTAAATTCGGATACGCTACTGTTTTACAGATTGTCAGTCAAGAGTCGCAAAAAGGTATACCAGTAATTGCATGTTTGCATATTCTGTTTAACTTAACTTAAGAAAACCTCTGAGACTGATAAATTGTGATCATTTAAATCCTTGGAGTAGACATGAAAGGTACACAACAAAGTTCACAGGATTGTCAACATTCGTTTATACAAATTACATTGGCAGCAGTGCTAAGTCTCCTGTTGTGTGTGTTTTTTTATTTTTTTATCAAGGGGGTGTTAGAAGTACTAAAATCCTAATATCAGTATTAAAGAAATGTAGAAACTTGACACCATACATTTTTCAGAAATGTGAGATCTCTGAAAATAAAGGCACCAGCCTGGCTACTTGGCAAGATTGAGCTCAAGTGTTGTCGGTTGGTTGTATGATGCGAGACGAGGGCACCTGAGCTATGCTGAAAAGATCCAATATCAGGTGTTGTGCAGGTACTCAAATAACCCTGAGCTGCTTGTGTTATTGGTACGGTGCTAACTCCACAAGCGAAGGACAGAATGTTGAGGGCCGGCGGAGAATTGTATTAGTTCACCGATACCAAGGTGCCGATTGTTTGAAAAAAGCGAGCTGTGGTCAGGTGACAATGCTCGTCTTACGAAGTTTACCGTGTGGCAGGTGGAATGTCGACAATACCGGGCTGTCCTGAACTCAGTGGACGAATTTGTTCAAATTCTGTGAGATGTCGATGAAATCCTTTTGTGTGGTTTCCCTACTAACTCATTTCTTTTAATAAATTGTCTTATGAGGTTGGATTCAAGGGTATTTGACCATTAAACCACCCGGTAAATAGAAATTCAATGCACCTCATCCTTGGCTCTCATTGAAAAGGGAATAAAGTAGGAGTGAACATACATTTCATTATTTAGTTAATTATCGGTTGTATGGTATTTACCTGAAGTTAAGTAAATGTACGATTCACATCATTATAGTAAATGCTTATGCCGTTAATCAGAAACACCTGTATTTCCAATCCTGTGCAAGTTTGAATTAGTTTCCGTGTATAATAATTTTGAACCTGTTACATTTTTATCGTACCTGGTGACGAACTTTAAAATGCTACAAAATGCTATTTAAAAAAATTCAAAATGCTCCAAAATGCTATTTTTGAAAATGAAAATGCTACAAAATCAATTTCAAAATGCTATTTTCTCGTATCTTTAGTTATAAATGATATTTACAATATCATGTATCTTGACTTGTGCTAGTTTGGTTGGTTCCTCAGTTTAGGGGCTGCGACAACGCGGTCATGTAGCCCTGTGTACTTTGGGTGTGTGTAGAATCTGTCTGATAACCTGTGTTAATTGTGATGGCTGTATTAGTGTGTGTTCATCATCATCATGTTTTTCAGTCAAGCGACTGGTCTGCCCCTACAATGAGTCTTTTCCACGTTGCTCGGTCTTGTGCTGTTCTTTTGACCACCTCATAACTTCGTAGGCTAGAGCTATCTAGGAAAGATCTCATGAAAGTGTTCCCTGGCATCCCGCGAGGGCGTTTTCCAGGTATTTTGCCTTCTAGTATGTCGATCATCAGGCCACCATGTCGTAACCTGTGACCAAGCCAGGTGGATCTCCTTCTATATATCTGGCGGATCATTTGCCGTTTTTTGTTTATTCGATCCAGCACCATTATGTTGGTCATTTTCTCTACCCAGCTGATCTTTTAATTCAAGTAAGGGCTGCAGATGAAATTTTCAAGTAGTTCCTACTTTTGTTACCAAATTCTACAGTCCACTCACGGCCGACTGAATACGAGCTGCGCTCTATACCGGCCTTGACATTCCCAGTCAGAACCCATGTATAACATGTAATTGGAAAGTTTCTACTCGTTGCCGGTAGAGCGCACTCCCCTCCCATTATAGGCGCGATAAGGAATCAGCTGTACAGTACGTATATTAAATGTGTAATCTCAAGAACCACTGGATGGATTTTGATGCTGCTTTCTCCATTCTGTAAAGGTGATCTCGAGGAAGATTTGTGTAGAAAATAATTTATTTATGACCAAAGGGAGCCAAGCAGTAACGATTTCAGTGAAAAGGTCGAAAAAATAGCCTGGCGTCTGTGCGCTTTTTAAGCTTACGCTGGGCGAACCGTTAAAAATATCATTATATTATGAGTGTAAGAATTGTTCAGCGTGAGAAATTCTACAAAAAAGTCCGCGAGAGCATATCTCTATCTTCGATACATCGCCCACTATAAGTGTTTATAGTTTGGACGGGAGGGGCATTTGGCTTGCACCTCGCCATTCTTAAATTACGTCTGACAGGAATTCCTTGCACATTCATAACTGTTCCTGGGCGAAGCCGGGGCGGGTTGCTAGTGACACTATATAATTATTATCATTATAATTTCCGCATTATCAAAATTAAAATTATATCACAAAATAAAATAGCGTGCTAATAAATCTAAGAGAAATTAGACATACCTTGCACCTTCTTCGGGTACAAGGACACTACTCCAGCACCATCTCATTAAAAGGAAAGAGAGGATCAAAATTACAGCCGGGAACAAGTAGCAGCTAATCGTGTGTTGTGTTTTGTGCTAAGAGATCTTTCGACAAATTATCAGATACCGTGTGCCTTCTTTTTCACGAAGCAGCTGTCAGGACGGGACTTACATAAACTCCTGCTGGACGTTATTCTCGAGGTTGAACAATGCGGTTTCATAATTATAATAACTGTCTCTGATAATCACAAAACTAACACTACAATGATGAGGCATTTAGGGGGAGGGAATTTGCAACCAATGGTCAATCACCCATACGACGAGTCTAGGAATGTATTCCCTAGTTTTGATCATTGTCACATTCTAAAAAAAACATTAGAACGCAGTTTCTGTAACGAGAGATGACTGATGGTACTGGAATAATTTCAGGGAAATACTTGTCATTACTATACACAATGCAAAAGGGTGAGATCGTCAAACCGGTCAGACACCTGACTAAAAAACACATCGAACCCACTAAATTTGAAAAAATGAATGTTCGGCGTGCCAAGGAAGTGTTCTCGTCAGAAGTTATTGGTGCCATTAGTACACTGAAAGAAAATATAGGCATGCACCCGGAAGCGTACACATTCATGGACGCAGAAGCAACCATTTTTTTGAAAAAGTTAATAAATGGTTCGCTATGCATGACGTAAGCATCACATATCATCATATTCAGTCTAGAAATCCAGATAAAGGGCATTTTTTCTCATTAAATGTCAGTCGCCTAAACTGGCTAGAGGAATATTTTCTTTCTTACCTTGAAACTTTGAAAGCTGCTAGTAACGCTGCTAGAAAGGACTTCCTGAGTTCTGAGACTTACGAAGCTACCTATACAATTAATCACGGATTCAGCTGTCCAGTGCATAAGGTATCTTCTAAAAATGGGTAGAGGAAAGTCGCCAAATATTGGGAGGTTTTTTATAGGGCTCACATTAGACATAAGAAGGAACGGAATAATTTTGGTTTTCTCACCAATGTAAACCTCAGGCGATATACTATGTATATTACAAATATGGGCACGTTTGATGTTGTAATACCCTCTGATATTATTGTTAACTTTAAAAGTGCACTTTCCCCGTATTAGGCAACCGGGTTTCGTAATATGGGGAGGTGAGAAACCTCACGGTTTTTATTTATAATAGGTACACTGAATAGTATACCCTACTAATTAAAGCATTAATTCTGACATTTTTTTTCGTGTGGCCTCCTGAGAGGCCGAGTGCAGGTCTTTCTAGTCGACGCCCGTGGGCGACCTGCGCGTCAGGATGAGAGATGGAATGGATGAAGATGAATGAAACTGGGCAAGGATGCGGAAGGAAGCGGCCGTGGCCTGTTAGAAGGTACCGTCCCAGCATTTGCCTGGTGTTGAAAAATGGGAAACAACGGAAAATCATTTCAAGGACGGCCTACGGTGGGGCTCAAACACACGCGTCTACCGAGTCAGCAGAGAGCTTGGCCCCATGGCCTAGCTGCGCTTTAGCCAGCGTAGCCACTACTGTAGGTAATTCCATACCTGCCAACTTTTACGGTTTATCCGTAAAATTTACGGAAATTGCAGCATTTTACGGTTTTACGGACGAACGGTGTCATTTTACGATTTCGCGGACAAAAATTTGAAACGATAATTTACATTCGATAATACCGCCCACTTCCGTACAATCGATTGTTTGCGTGGGTCGAAGGCAAGTCCACGATAGTCGATAACTCGTTCTTTGATATGATTCGTACTTTTAACCGTGTGATGGTTGTGTCGTCATCGTAATTGAATTTCAAGCCGGGATAACCGTTCTTGCATGTGAATCTTAGGTGTTGACAGGCTCTGCTTCGCATATTCTTTGTTCCGCTCCGTTCGCTCGTTGCGATTTAAACCATATTCTTTGACCACGTTAGTTGTTCATTGTTCGCGAAGTTGGCGTTCCTTGAATGTTTTCGTCTTTTAAGGTTATGGCATATTTTATTGAAGCGTTCGAGTTTTTGGCTATAACTTCGTGCTTCGCAGTTTCCTGTATTCCTTGGACTAATTACATTCGTTCCACGTGTGTGTGTGTTTATTTTTTTCTACCATGTGCATATTCTATCTTCACGAGGTTGGCGTCGTGTTCATTTAATGGTTGGTGTGTTTTGACATGTTTTAATGAAGTGTTGGCTGTCTTAATTGTTTTATGTTATAATTTTATGTGACGTTCAGTGATCCAGGTTCCTTTCGATGTTTTAGTAGATATCGAGAATGAACAAATCCAACAAGAAACAGTACTTCCAGACATTTAAAGAATCATACTCGGTTGATTTTCCGTGCATACTAAAATCAAGAAAGGGAGAAAAATTTGCCTTTTGCACGGTATGTGGGTGTGATATTAATATTGCATATGGTGGAAAAAACGATTTAAGTAATCATGTGAAGTGCGGTAAACACATTAGTTATGTTAAATCGAAGAAGATAGCAAGAAAATCAACACCTTTTTTGCTAAGTCTGGAAACGTTTACAGTGACGTAATTATGGCCGAGTGTCTGTTTACTTCCTTTTTGGTGGAACACAATGTGCCCTTAAGTGCGGCTGATCATGCTGGAGCTTTATTTAAGAAGATGTTTCCCACATCAGAAGTTGCAAAGAAATATAGTTGTGGTCGCACGAAAACGACATGTATTGTAAATAAAATGGCAAAAAATGCATCATCTGAAGTTGTTAAGTGCCTTCAGAACGGACCGGATACAGATAAATTCCTTTTCTTTTCATCAGTGAGAAACTACTTTTATACTGCCTGTGACTACATCATCAACAAGTTTCCACTCAAGGATGACGTGTTAAAGAATGCTCAAGTTGCTAGGTTAGACAAAATTGAAGATTCACAGTTATCTTCCATTCGTTTTTTCTTGGAAAAGTTTCCTATCATGTTATGCAAGGAAGAGAATGAAACTACAGATGAGGTGGTGAATGAGCTTCAGAGGCAGTTCACAGCTCTTCAGGTAGATGACTCTTTGGCTGCACATCAAGATGCTGCAAGTGATTCCAGTTGGGCACAAATATCAAGAATTCGTGGAGCCGATGGACTTCTTAAGTATAACCGAATTTTTAGAGTATTGCTCTCTATTCTCACCATACCCCATAGCTATGCAGAATGTGAATGTTTTTTTTAGCTTTGTGAAGAAAAATAGAACACAGTTCAGGTCATCCATGTCCAATGAATCTCTGGAGTCTATTTCTATTTTGAAGACCAGGAGTTCTGGTCCCTGTTATGACAAAACATTTTCTCAAGACTGTTTGCAGGAAGCTAAAAAGGCCACAACCATGACTTAAAAGTCGAACTAGCATGTGATTTGCAGTGTGTATTATATTATTTCTTGCCTGTGTTACGTTAAACAAGCTTTATTGTTTAAAGCCTTTTTCAATTATCGTATATCAGCTTAATCTATCAAGGAAGTCCTGTTATGTCTGCTCCAAACCGATATTCACCACGCCTGCTGCTGATTAACATGGATTTCTTCTTGATTGTTATGTTCATCTACAAATCATGTAAGTAGATATGATTTCATTGAAGTATCCTGTTTAAAGCATGAATTATTGTATTTTGTAGCCCAGAAGTATTATTATTTTCGTCAAGCCGGGGTATGTCGAAAATCGTTAGATTTTTTTTGTCGCGCGTGAGTTTTACTGATAGCCCTTTTCAAAAGTTGGCAGGTATGTAATTCTGACAATGTAATGAAATCATGAACACAAATAGTACAAAAATACAAAAATGAATATTTTAAGTAAATAACAGTCCTAGTTTCCTGTTGCCGAACTTCCAAACCGTTCAGCAGAAAAATGCATAAACTTTAATGAAAACGGAGTGATTCTGATCGAATTCAACTGTAACGAGGTGCAAGATATGTCTAATTTCTCTTAGATTTATTAGCACGCTATTTTATTTTGTGATATAATTTGCATTTTGATATTGTGGGAATTATAATGATAATATAATAGTGTCACTAGCAACCCGCCCCGGCTTCGCCCGGAAACAATTATGAATGTGCAAGGAATTCCTGTCAGACGTAATTTAAGAATGGCGAGGTGCAAGCCAAATCCCCCTCCCGTCCAAACTAAAGACACTTATAGTGGGCGATGTATCGAAAATAGAGTAATGCTCACGCGGACTTTTTTGTACAATTTTTCATGCTGAACAATTCTTACACTCATAGTATATTGATATTTTTAACGGTTTGTCCAGCATAAGCTTAAAAAGCGCACGGACGTCAAGTTCTTTCTTCGACCTATTCACTGAAATCTAAAATCGTTACTGCTTGGCTCCCTTTGATCATAAATAAATTATTTTCTACAGAAATCTTCCTCGATATTACCTGTACAGAATGGTGAAAGCCGCATCAAATTCCATCCAGTGGTTCTCGAGATTACCCGTGATATCCAAGAATCGGGGACTTTGTTTTACACTAAGTAGAGACAAGTCTTAGTCTTGCAATGCTTGGTGATCAGCGCTGTGTGAGCAGTTGAGTAACTAACAAGATTTCATGAAAAAGGTCTCATTGTCTAGGCCGGTATGAGCGCATTCAGTCGGCCGTGGTCCACTTCACCTAGCTGTGAACTTGGCTACTACTAGATGCCATCGCAACCAGCGCCTGGTGACAAACGTTGGAACTTAAGAGCATTAATCAAACCTAACCCACAAATTTTGCATCACACAAGTTTAGTTAATGGAAGGTTCTTTTACATGCCATAAATCTATGACATGGGACCGCCGGCTTTACTTCCCCTCCAAAGGAAGGCATACTGAGGGATTTTTAATGCTCTTAAAAAGTCCGACTTTGGCCGGGTTTGTACCCGCGATCTTGGGCATAGAAGCTCAGCATGCTACCAACTACGCCACCAAAGCCGCCTTATAAATGATATTTATAATATATACGGGCCCCAGGAATATCCCTAGACCAGACTCCTTTATTTGTCTGAGCGGTAGGAATTACAGCATTACTTTTACTTCTTTCTTTACCTGTTTTAGCCGGAGCCATTGCTATATTATTAACTTGTTGTGCTTGTTTAATTACTACTGCAACTAAATAAGTGTATAGAATAGAAGTATTCTTTGGTTTCGCTCGCGCCTTCTGTCAGTGCGGCTGGAAAGCCTCGTCGAGCGTAAAATGAGTTGATTTTTGTTAAGGTGGCCTTAACTTAGGTTTTGGTTGAAAAATTCAATTTTCTCTTTTCTGATGTTTAGTGTTCTCTGCATATTGAAATATCGTAGGAAGTTAGTCTGGAGCAAAAATGTTGATCTCTTTTCAGGATAAAGGTTTTAGAAGTTTGTCAACATTGGCAAACATCTACCAAATCTTTATTTATCTACCTAGGCAGACATTTCTTTGACAGCCATTTCTTATGCCGATATTACACTATCAAAGAAATTTGTCAAAGATCTTTGATAAAAGATCTTTTATAAAAGATATGACAGTGTAATGGGGAAATCTTTTATAAAAGGTGGTTTTATAAAATTTCTTTTATAAAATGTATGAACATCATGCAATCTTTGATAAAAGATTCAAACCAAAATGGCGGATCATAACAGCTGGAATATTATCACAACAAAGATGCTCATATCAGAGTGTGAAATGCATTATATGTTACATAATATGCTACATAATGAATGGTATACAACGTAAAACATAAACAACAGATAGAAAGTGTAGGTAAAAATGGCCGAGACTATAAGCGCTGCACATAAAGGGCGCACATTTCAGAACATAAAGAGGAATTAAATAGTTAAATAGGCTGAAATAAGCCTTGAATAGTATTGTGTTTTATGTTATAATATAATTCGTTAATTTCACTTGTGGCATTACAAGCGAATGTAAATAAGCACTTTATCTTTACCGGTACGTGATACATGTAACCAACCTCCGTGAGCATGTGCTCAGTTGGCTGAACGAGTAGAGCGCTCGACTCCGGACCGAAAGGACCAGGGATGAAATCTCACCTAATGCGTAGTTTTTTACTTGGTATGTTTCAATTTTATTTGCTCGGGCAGTGGTTGTTTCGAACGTCACCATCATTGATTTCATCATAATTATTAATAATTAAATGATAATGTAATTTTTCAAGTCTTCGTACTGCAGCTCGTTCACCAAGATTTTACACGTATCTTTCCTGTCACATTGCGACCCATGGTTTAACCCCTAGGCGTTTAGTTTATCTTTCCATTTCTTTTATATACCGGTATTGCCACTACAGATTTTCAACTACCGTAATACAGTAAAGTGAACAAGGAACTGTCCTGCTGCATCCATTTTGCTGAACTATGATAAAATATTTGATGTAGTGTAATGGTGTGATTATTGCTTTGTATAACTTTCATAAAATTTCAGTTTTATAAAGTATTTTATTTATTTATTTATTTACATATTTTACGCCCACATTGGAGCACTTAAATCAATACATTTGAGTAAATTTCTTCTTTTTCTCCTCCCAGAACTTTCTCATCCTCTCCGACCTGGAAGCCCTTTGTGTCCGATATAATATATTGTTTCCGTTCAACTGGCATTAGTTTGAGACTTGTGCTTTTGTTCTTCAAAATCCTCTTCTCTTCTCTGTCTTTGATTTGTTGCCGAGTTATACCCAATTCTTCCAAATCATCCTGAACTTCTTTGAACCAATTATTATTGATTTTATTTTTCAAAAAGTAATCAAATAGTTGTTTCAATATCCTGGCTTCTGTCAGTCTTGATATGTGACAGAAAAAGGAAATTCTTCTTTTACGCATTGTAGTTATTATTGATTCACATTCACGATAGACGATGTTGTTAGGCAACAATCTCCACTCTCCTTCAACTTGGTGTTTTTTGTTAATAATTGTTCTAATAATTCTTCTGTCAGTTTTCTGTAATTTGTCTGTTGTAGATTTTACATTCAATTTGAATATTTTATAACATTTCTTTGACAAACTTCTTTGATAGTGTAATACCGGCCTTACAACTTTTATTTTTATGCAAATAAGATACATCTCAGAAATTACTGCACCGACCCGACCTACTTGGAAGTTTTACAGTATCTTCATGTGCATTAATCTGATCTAGAGTAATGGCTGCAGTGTTTATGTAACTTGAAAAAAAATGCATTGCTTCAAAGATTTTTAAAGTAATCAAAGAAAAATTTACTAGGAAAACGTTTGAAGCACTATAATCATGTTTCTAATTTGAATTGCTAGCCATGAAATCTTCTTCGATTGTATCAAGTTTCAACCCTGTAACTTCAATAGTAAGGTGATAAATGTACCGTTTGCTTAATATTTTTTATTCAAAAAATTATTAATTGTAATGTTGTTATCAGTGAATGATAATGCCTTTACAGTAACTTAACTATTTTATCTCGTGAAGGTAAATGTTGATAAATTTTCATTACATTGATTCAGTAGTTTGTGTGGTAGGATCATAATACTAAGAAACTGAACTGTTTTGTTATACTATTCAGTTACACCACCTTAAGTGATTATGTAATCATTTCGTTTAACCCCCTCCCCGCATGTCATGAACTAAATCAAGCTTCGAACCCCCTCATTACGATAATATGTGGACAGCCTCTTATCTGGGATACATAGCAAGTTTTAGCCAAACATTTAAAATGTTCAGACAGACAACTTACTCTATTTATATTGATAATAAATAGGAATAAAAATTTTAATTAAAAATATAATCAGAAGATAATGAAGAATGGTTATATTTTATGTAGGATTAACCATTAATAATAATATCGTTTGGCCTCGGATGCCGGGTGCAAGCTTTGTAATTTGATACCCAGAGGGTAGCTTGCATGTCGAATTTTTCGTTGTTCCTTGAATCACTATGAAAGTCAAGGAGGTTAGATATCTAAGCTCCTTGAACACTATAGCCCTGTCTAGTAGAGAAATGAGGAACTTCGTGTTGGCGGAAACTCCCGAGATTAATTTTGCCATTATAAACACGGCCTACTGAGTTCCAATGGGTTCTTTGACATGCCAACATCGTATGACATGCGTGTCGTATTTTTGCCGCCTTTCAAAAATCACTTACCACGGCCAGGAGCGAACCTGAAATCTTGGGGTTAGTAGACCGACACGCTATCCACTCACCCACCGTGGCAAGCTAACATTAACCATTATGACAATGGTTTTAATTAATATCCGTGTTGACTGATAGTACTATGTTAATCGAAACCGCCTTGTCAAACACTAAAGAATGTAGTTTAATTACTGCTTATACGTACATGTTTCGGTGTTCAATGACACCTTCGTCTGCGTAGATTGAATTAAAATAATCTTAAAACTAAGTTTACAAAGATTTATAAATTTAATTGGTATTCTGCCCGAAGGCGGGTCCGAGCCTCCGAAGAGGCTACCCCCAGCCGGAGTTTACCTGCGGTAGGGTGGCCAGGACCTTTCCGCCCCTTCCTTATGTTGGCCAACAGCACGCAATGCCTAGAACCGGCATACCATCCAAGTTCCGACTGCGCCCAATGTTGCTTAACTGCGGAGTTCTCATGGGATCCGGTGTTTCAACACGGCCAGGCCGTTGTCCTCTTTACAAAGACAAAAGAGAAAATGGATAACCTTACAAAACACTATTAGAAATTTAAATAAAAAGAAAGCTCACAAAAGGAATTAGAAAACATATGAATAAATAAGAATAGAATGACTATAAATGTACCTTAAAGGACTGCTTGGTAATAAATATGGTACATTTATCTTCATTCTATTCTTATTTATTCATATGTTTTCTAATTCCTTTTGTGAGCTTTCTTTTTATTTAAATTTCTAATAGTGTTTTGTAAGGATATCCATTTTCTCTTTTATCTTTGTAGACTTAGTTTTAAGATTACCGTATTTCCTCGCATAATCGTCGCACTTTTTTAGCCTAAAATTCGTGGAAAAGAGCAGAGTGCGACGATTATGAGAGGAATATTCAAATTCAAGGACTATACTGTATCATTATTTGCTGCACAAGCCAGTCATTCGCGTAGCGTGAGACTTAGCCTGCAGTCAGAGACAGGCTTCTTTCTTCTAACAAGGTCAAAACAGATTAAAGCTGGCAGAATGCGCTGACGAAGCTGGCCGTTCGCATCGCGATTCATAGCCCGCAGGCATAAAGACGAGATTACTTTCTGCTGACAATATCACGCAAGATTATTCAATTGCGGAATGTGCTAAGTGACGAAGCTTGCCAATCGCGTCACAGTTCATAGCCCGCAAGCATTAAGACGAGATATTTTTCTTCCGGCAAAGTCGCGCCAGGTTATAAAGTCGCGGCAGCATGTGCAACTGACTGGCGCACAAATACGAATACGCTATGCGAAGATTGTAGTGTTTGAAAAGTGAGGTACGACGATTACGCAGTGGTGACGATTATGCGTGGAAATACGGTATTTTAATTCAATCTACGCTGACGAGGGTGTCGTTGAACACCAAAACATGTACGTATAAGCAGAAATTAAACTACATTCTTTAGTGTTTGACAAGGCGGTTTTGATTAACATAGTTTTATGTAGGAGCAAATAAACAACAAAGAATACAAGCACATTAACACAAATCTAATATAACTTTCACCCTTACTGTATTTTCTGCAATTGATCAAATTTTCTGTTCTAACAAATATTCTTGCAAACAAAAGAGCACATTTAGATAAGAGTTTGGTAGGAAATTATTATCTGTTTTTTTTGTTCACATATCCTAACAGTTTCAATTTTGGGGATAGATGATTTTACTATACCTTATGATTACTGAAAACTAGTATTCAGCTAATAATTCTAAAATTTCCAGATATTGCAAACGCAAAATGTTAAGGTTTCTATGTAATTAACAATAGTTGTATTTTATTTGTAGGTTCCGCAAGTTCCAGCCAATTGTGCAAGTCATTTGAGTGATTACATTGCCTTGGTGAAGACACGCCTCAAAGACCTAGGAGAAGCTGTGGGTGGAGGACTGTTTGGTTTCGAACTGGTACGAGAAACACATTATCCACTAATAGTCCTTGGCTTGTTATTACCAGATTTGTTTCTGAATGCTTACCCTGTGTTCTCGAAACATGAAATACCATGACCGCAATTGATATGCGAATCTGAATCTTTTGGACTTGATACCCATCTTTCCTTCTGTTTTGTATATTGCTTAGTCCACCTAGTCAATACTTGTAGTTAAACATATTTTATCCTATTTTTGAAATCTTGGGAGCACAGTTGATACTGAGTGTGTTGTGTAGGCAATCAAGGATATCTGCATGTCATTCTGGAACCTAAAGATAGCTTGGAAGCCATTTGTCAGTGTTGCCTTAATGGAGGTGTGAAAGACATGGTTCAATACCTATCAGCAGGCATCTAAAAAATTTAGATGCTATTTTGCTGATGATGTTGCATTGGTAGCAGCATCTGATGATGAACTGCAGTGGTCAGTATTCAACCTCCAGAAAGTGGCATCAAAATTCAGCATGTGCATTTCTACTGAAAAGACTAAAGTAATGGCCTTTAAGGGTAGGACCCTATCCCCAGTAAAATTTGTCTGGATGTTAAAATTTTAGAAAGAGTTAACGAATTCAAGTATTTAGGATATCATTTATCTTTTCAAGAAGAACGAGACATAACTGCAAAAATAACTAATTATACCAGAACAACAGGAATCATCAATCACATCATGAAACCATCTCTTGTCCAAAGGCATACACGCTTGCGTTTGTATAAAACATTAGCCAGACCAACCCTATGCTATGGCAGTGAGGCATGGACAATAAGATCTCAGGACATCTCCAGACTCACAGCACGAGAAATGACCTTTATGCGCTGAACAGCAGGCTATACTAAATGGGATCATAAGAGAAACAAGGATGTGCTGAAGGAACTAAAAGTGAAACCAATAACTAAATGAATCGCTAACCTCAGAAAGGCAACAAGTCCACAAAATTCACAATGTCACTTTTCAGCAGAAATCATTTCTAAATGGGTAGACACACCGTTTACTCCTAAAACGGAATATCTGGCATCAATTTTGTGGGTATGTCAACAGTTTGAAGTTTGCCTTTTCTTCTTCTTCTGCTTTTACGGCCTCATTGGACCACTTCAGTCAATCATTGTTTACTGTTCTAAACTAAGAAAGGTAGAGAGATATTATGAAACTGATGATGTAATTGATCTGATTAACACTTCCTCGAAAATTCCTGGAAAGTTTACTATGACGAAGATTGAAGATTTCATTGACTATGGGGCTTGGTGGCCCAAGTTTTACAAGAGAACATGCTTAAGCAATGACTCTTCAGTAAGTTTCTTTTCTGAGTCGCCCAGTAGCTCTTCATTCGCTCTGATCTTCTCAGGCGTTCCTCATCTGTAAATACCCTTTTTATTGTATTACGTTTGTCTATTTTAGCCTGAAATCTTATTTTTATATCTCTCAGTTTTTTTAATTTTGTTGTTTTGTTTTGCAAGTCATCCAAGGTTATTTCCAATTCTTTTATATCTTCTCTAATTTCCTTAATCCATCCTACTTGTTGTTTCATATTCCAAAGTTTCACTACAATTTTTCTAGATAACCTGGTTTCTGGTGTCCTCATGATGTGACCAAAGAAAGAAAGCCGTTTCTTCCGAATAGTATCAGTGATGGGCTCCAGTTCTCTGTATACCACTTCATTTGGTACTATCCGCCACTGTCCATCTCTCTGATATTTTTTATTTATGCATGTTCTAGCTATTCTTCTTTCTACTTTTAAAATTTTGTCGATTCTGTTTTTCTGAGTAACTTTAAAAAGAGTTTCACTTCCATAGGTCACCTCTGGTTGAACCACCGTCTTGTAATGTTTTAATTTTGTTGCGATTGATAGACATTTTCTTTTATATGTAGACCATGTTAATTTTTGGGCTTTTATCATTTTATTAGTTCTTTCTTGCCATGCAGGTTTCTCATCCAAGTTGTAAGTTATAATTTCTCCTAAGTATTTAAATTGCTTCACTATTTTAACTTTCTTGTTATTTACTGTTATGTGATTGATTACAAGTGGATTTGCTACCATTATCTCTGTCTTTTCAAATGATATCTGAAGTCCAATTTTTTGTGCTATATTTTGTAAGCTTATTATTTGATTTCTGGCTTCTTGAATATTATTAGCCAGTAACGCTAAGTCATCTGCGAATCCCAAGCAATTTAAGTCTATTTGATCTTTCTTGGTTCCAATTCTTATGTTCCTAGGATTTTCCCTGTACCATTCCCTCATTACATATTCCAAAGCAGAAGTTTGCCTTTACTGCAGATAGGTAACACGTCCGGGACTTGTTCCTCTTCTGCCGTAAACAATAGGTCGAAAGCATTGTTTACTGTTCTAAACTAAGAAAGGTAGAGAGATATTATGAAACTGATGATGTAATTGATCTGATTAACACTTCCTCGAAAATTCCTGGAAAGTTTACTATGACGAAGATTGAAGATTTCATTGACTATGGGGCTTGGTGGCCCAAGTTTTACAAGAGAACATGCTTAAGCAATGACTCTTATGGGAGAGATGGAGTAAAACATAACAAAATAAATAAATGTCAGTTTCTTCTGATGAACCAGGGGAGATTGAATGCAGTATGTATATTGCTGGAATGACAAGTGACAGTTTTCGCTTACGAAAAACTATGGGGGACTTAAAACTACCAACTAATAAAGCCTAATCAGCTCTAGTACCCATCAACCACTCAAAAATTGTGGATATAAAGAAAACTTTGGTTTATATTCTGGTTGAAAAGCTCCCATTTTGGAATGAAATAACGTCATGGCCTGTAACTACTGTGTCCATTCAAAAAGATCATCCAACTGAATAAATGAAGCTCTTAAGTACAGAATAGCATTATGACAATAGTGTTGCATAAATAAAGCATTTCTCCAATATTTTAGCTATCTTTTTAAATTTTAAAACTCATTTACCGCTAAAATGGATCATGTCCATGTTTTAAAAAAAGATCTACACCCTTATAAACAAATGGATAAAATTTTTTGTATATCTCTTTTAGACTCATACAAACCGTTGAATAACTAGAAAAAATTGGAAAATCTGAGTTTGAAAATAAAGTGTCAAAACAGTTTTTTGTCATTCCTGTGAAATTAGGATTTGTGGACTTGTTGCCTTTCTGCAGTTAGCGATTCACATACATTTGTGACTACCAAGAGAACTGGAAGCATCATGTCCAAAGGATGGAACCTGGAAGATTACCAAAGGAGATCCTTCGCTACCAGCCATGGGGAAATAGATCGATAGGACGTCCGATGAAGGGATGGAGGGAAAGTCCAAGACCGTAACGGGACATTTGGCCCAATACTTGGAAGGAAGATGATGATGATGATGATGATGCCTTTTTAAAAATTAATACACCGGGTGAATTCCACATGACTTGATTAGGCATGCCCTCCAAGACCATGGTGTCTCTGAAGTGTTGATAGATTGGGTCAAATTGCTACATGACAACCCAAAGAGCCAAGTACAAACAGTGGCTGGATTATCTAGTGGTTTCCCAGTTTCTGTTGGCGTCCATCAGGGATCTGAGGAGGACCTGTAATATTAATTTCCGAACCTGTCACAAGAACGCCACTCCATCTAAGACTTAAAATATTATGTGCAGTTGTCAAAGTTGTTGTTGTTTCGCTCTCAAGCGAATTCAGTTCTTTTTCCGTGCTTAATACCTTAATATTTATCAGTAAGAATTACCACACTTACTGGTGAGTTAGCCATGGTCGTCACGGCATGACTGCTGGCAGTCGCTCACATCTGGGAGGCGAGGAGGTTCGAATCCCCCTGCCGGCAACCTTGAAGATGGTCTTCTGTGGTTTCCCATCTTCCTTCCAGGCAAATGCCGGGGTTGGTCCCTAACTATAGGCCACAGCCGTTACCTTCCAACTCCTCGTCCTTACATTCCAACTTTCCTCCCCAACGGTACTTGCAGCTCACCCATTTGGGGGAAAAAAAAAACAAAAAAAGAACCATCAACTTACTAAGTTTCTGACAGGTTTTCTTGTATTTTTTTTTTTTTTTTTTTGGGAGGACGTTTGGTAGTGTTTTGTAGAGCTATTTGTCTTGCTTATTTGGATCGCTTGACGAGCGAAACATGTCATCCCTGAGTTTTCTTCTTCTTCTTCTTCTTCAATAGTCCACACCAATATTTATAAATCTTAATCACATGTAATTTATTTCAGGTTATTAGCCTACTTTTCACATTTTGTAAAAATGAAGAAAAGGTAGACTATTATGAGATCGATCCGGGCAAATGTGTGTGTCTGTCTGTCTGACTGTCTGTCCTTCTATCTATCTGTCTGTGTGTCTGTCTGTCTGTGTGTGTGCCCCCCCCTTTATCAACTCCTAAACGACTGCAACTATCGAAAGCAAATTTGGTATGAGTAAATATCTATGGCTGAATATCTCACGGCCATATTTGAACATGACGTCAGTGCTACCAACTGATGAAAAATCACAATTGAAAATTGAGATCTATGTTGGATATCTCGGAAGATATGCATGGGAATTGTTCCAAAATTGACACACACATAGATATTATTACATCAGACTAATTTACAGGAATCCATACATGAGAGTGTTGCCAACATGATGCCATGCCTGCTGCTAGGTCAAATCTTTAAATGCATGTAACTTTCATACTATCTAGGCGGCTTCTGTGGCGTAGTCGGTTGCATGCTGAGCTTCTATGCCCAAGATCGCGGGTTCAAATTCGGCCGAAGTCGCCGGATTTTTTAAGAGCGTTAAAAATCCCTCAGAATGCTTTCCTTTGGAGGGGAAGTAAAGCCGGCGGTCCCATGTCATAGATTTGTGGCATGTTAAAGAACCTTCCACTTACACCTGTGTGAAGCTAAATTGAATGCAAACAACGCTCTTAAGTTGCTACGTTCGTTGCCAAGAGCAGACTGTGGTGGCGTCTGGTAGCTAAGTTCTGAACTAGTAGTCGTTGACGGTGGTGTTTGGCGGCAAAAGTAGGAACTATTTGAAAAATTCAAAAGTCTGCAGTCCTTACTTGAATTAAAAAAAAAAAAAAAACAGATAACACACACTAATACAGTCATCACAATTAACACCGGTTATCAGACAGATTCTCACACACCCAAAGTACATTGGGCTACATGATCGCGTTGTCGCAGACAGTGGAATCTCATTAGCACGTTCTCGGTTACGACATTTTTCCCGTTTAGCGCGATGATTTTCTTAAGTCCTTGTCCAAATTCTACAAAATACATTTTGATATATCCCCTTAATACGTTCCCTATTCCCGCTCACGACGATCAAATTTCCGTTGTACTATTTGTAAGCGAACTGGATTTTATTCTTATTTCATTATAAAATTCTGCTTCTGGAAAACACGAAGCGATATTGCCTCATATTCTCTGATAGTTATTGACAGTGTAGATGATTTCATTGTGTTTGACGGCGTAGAAGTGGCTATAGCTATGACGCAACACAGGTGACGTGTCTCTCTCCCGCTGCCCTTTCTCTCCTTTCTCAAGTCCCTATCCTACTAAATTCATGTTGATATATCCCCTTAATACGTTCTCTATTCCCGCTTACAACGATTGAATTTCCGTTGAACTATTTGTTAGTGAACCATATTTTATTCTTATTTCATTATAAAATTCGGCTTCTGGAAAACACGACATGATATTGCCTCATATTCTCTGATAGTTATTGACAGTGTAGATGATTTTATTGTGTTTGACGGCGTAGAAATGGCTATAGCTATGACGCAACACAGGTGACGTGTCTCTCTCCCGCTGCCCTTCACCCCCTTCCCTTTGTTTATTTCTCACGTAGGCGCATTATTGTCTTCGTGTTCCACGCTATTGTCTTCTAGTTCTTAGTGTTCACGTCCAGTTATGACCTATTTTATTGCCTGTTTCATAATGGATAAGAAGAAAGTATGGCAGATAACTAATGATGAGAAGATGAAATACATTCGAGACGTGGACTGCAATCCTCACATGAAGCATGTGGATATAGCGCGAAAGTGGAACATTCCTCCGTCTACACTGAACACGATTCTCGGCAAAAGGAAGGAAATCGAACGTGCATTTGAAGAAGGGGTGAGCGGCAAAAGGAAACGTGTGCGAGAGGGACAGTTTCCTGAACTAGAAAGCGCTTTATTGAAGTGGTTCAAGCAAGCCCGTGCTTCAAACATATGCGTGCGCGGTCGCCGGCAACAGAGCCGTCACTGGCGGAGCGCAAGAGCGAGAATGTCCTTGCTGATCAAATATAAAGAAAGACCCTGTTTTATATGTGTTTGGAAATGGATGGGGAACATTTTCAGCATCTACTGTAAATCATGGCCGGTAAAACTGCATGGTAGGCTACTGATTTTAAGCACCGTATTCTGCCTTAGGCCTACATATGCGTGCGCGGTCGCCGGCAACTGAGCCGTCACTGGCGGAGCGCGAGAATGTCCTTGCTAAGCAAAAATAAAGACCCTGTATTATACTGTAGTGTAGAGGTACAGTAATTAATTTTTATGTTATTCATTCCGTGTAAGTTACTGATAACCCATAACTAAGGTCGGCGATTTAACGTCCATATATACGCCGCGTTCTTTCTTATACGTTGTAAATGCAGTATGGTGTTTTTCGGTAGTAAGTTTTCCCGCATATGACGTCCAAATTTTTCAGTCCCTTGAAAAACGTACTAACAAAATTCCACTGTATATGAGAAAGTATGCAGGCCAACAGTTCTAAACTTGCATACATATAGTACCTGCAAATGTGGGTTAATTCTCAATGATTGATATACGCCAGTGCTGCTAACATTATTCTATGTGGAATCACAAGTAACGTCCATACTAATAAATGAAGTTCTTTCAAAATTGGCACATATATAGATCATAATATTTCAATTTAAGTTTAAGCCTCCCATTTATGGCAGTGTCGCCAACCTAATTTTATACATGCTTATAAATTCAATATTTAAATACATGTAACGTGCATACTATATTTTTGACCTTGATCAAATTTTGCATGTGCATTGTGTACCTTAAGAGATGAAACTAAGAATTTATTTAGAGTCGTCAGGTCTGCCAACTGTTGATATATGGTCTGTATAATTTTAAGAAAAGTAGGCTCTTTAGTTCATCACGGAACTACTTGTTTTTCTCATATTCCAGTAATTGGAATGATTTTTGTGTTCACCGACTGAAAGCTGTAATATTAATTGCCGAATCTGTCACAACAACGCCTCTCCTGCTAAGACTTAAAATATGTGCCGTCGTCAAAGTGTAGCCGTATTGTTGTAAGTGGCTAAAGGTTGTTTTATCATTTCAAATGATCTTGTAGACTTCGTCGTTATGGTTGGGGTCCGTCGTTATGCGTTACGGACACGGTGACGGATGTGATGTCATGCAGCCGCGCGGGAAGTGACGTCATGCAGCTGCGCGGGAACGTGACGTCAAGCTCACGCGAGGAGCGAGAAGCAGACGCTAATGATTATTGGAGTCTGGCGTCGAGCGACCTGGGGCGTCGAGCGACCTGGGGCGTCGAGCGACCTGGGGCTTTGAGCGAAGCGAACACAAGAATACAGGGTGACTTCTAAAGAGATAAACAAGATGCCATATAAGAATACAGGGTGCCTCCTAAAGAGGTGTGCAGGATGTCAGAGCAAAATACAGGTGAAGCGAACACAAGAATACAGGGTGACTTCTAAAGAGATATACAAGATGCCATATAAGAATACAGGGTGCCTCACCAAGAGGTGTGCAGGATGTCAGAGCAAAGCATCGAACCAGTCCCAATATTCTATCCCTACTCTCACTCAAAATAGCCCCCCCCCTAATGTTCAGCCCGCCACTGCTCGCTCCCAGGTTCTACAACTCATCTCCCAACTCTCTACCATTACACTAGTCTAGCCAGATCGAACACAGGCCTGCCTGGGGCAAAAACACTCCTTTTCAGAGAAATAACAATTCCGCAACAAGCTTCACGAAAACCCAAATTAAAATCGAAAATTACATTCTACAAACACCAAATTCAGTAAACTTCCCTCATTTCAGTTACTCTATACTTTAAACAGACACAGAAGGCATAGTCATGACTCCTTCATAGAGTAGGCTATTGTCTAATCATGTTCACCTCTCCTTCACCTTTTCCATAAATTTCATAAACTCTATTTAAAAATCAGAAACTCACTCCACTAATCTGTAAATCAATATTCTTCCCTTATTTCAGATACACTATTCATTAAACAAACATATAAGACATAGTCATGACCCCTTCATGGAGTAGGCTATTGTCTAAATCTGGACACTCATACTACATCCTTACACTAATTCAAATTTACGGCCAAATGATCCTTCTGACAGGGAGGCAAAGGTTTCCGCCGGCTTGCCTGGGATGATGGGCCACAAAACCGCTATCAAAAAGTACACAATTTACGCTTTATTCAACCAAACACATCTCTAATACACGTACAAGAAACACATTTCTTCCCGTGACCCTTAAAGAAAAAAGGAAGCTTGTAGTTTAACGTGACCGTTAATCTCGAGATCATGAGCCACGGGACCTCCTTTTTACGTGGAATCCGAACCACAGGACATGGCATTTCACATCGAAAATCTCACATGCATTGACCGGGAATCGAACCCGGACCGCCTTGGTGAGAGGCATTCAGCTAGACCGCTGAGCCACCACGCCCCGACCCTTAAAGAGGTGCCCGCAGGGGAAGCCTAAGTTAATGGGTAATGCAGTCTGTTGAAAGAGTCCTGGGGCTTCGAGCAAAGCGAGAAGCCCTCCTGAGCCTTTCTAACATGTGTAGCATTTGTAGCATGCATCATTTGAAATGATACAACGTCTAGTCTTTCAGACTGACTGTGATTTTGTTCTGTTTTTCTCCTCCACAGACCCCTCAAGAGGATGTGAACCAAGCCCTGGCACACTTCGAGCAGACAGGTCAAGTGAGTCGCATCGTCTTGGATGCCACCATCTTCCGCCGCCAGCAGTACGAGGAAGAATTTCTTCCTTGTCTCTTGAAACCCCGCCCAGCGATGTCACAACCCGACCTGCATAGCCGCTTCATCAGCAAACTGTATTCGGCTGGAAAAATTGCTCATGCTCTTTATCAGAAGTATGAAACAGACTGTCAAGCTCTAGGTAAAGTGCTTTTATTTTGTTTTGTTTTTTGTTTTGTTTTTGAAGTACAGTGCACTTCCAATATTTTGCTGTAAATTAAAATACAGACTTCCGCACAGTATCGTGACTGTGAATTGACTGCAATATTTTCCCCCTTTCTTCTTCTTCTTCTTCTTCTATTATGGCCTCATTGGACCACCTCAGTCAATCATTTCTAGGTCCTCTTCTTTAGTAAGTTTTCTTTCCGTGTTGACCAGTAGCTTCTCATTTGCTCCGATCTTCTCAGGCGTTCCTCATCTGTAAATACCCTTTTTACTGTATGACGTTTGTCTATTTTTGGTTGAAATCTTATTTTTATGTCTTTCAGTTTTAATGTTTTTGTTTTTTTTTGTTTTGTTTTGCGAGTCATTCAAGGTTATTCTTTCATATCTTCTGTAATTTCCCTAATCCATTCTACTTGTTGTTTCATATTCCAAAGTTTCTCAACAATCCTTCTAGATAATCTGGTTTCCGGTGTCCTCGTAATGTGACCAAAAAAAAGAAATCCGTTTCTTCCAAATAGTATTAGTGATGGGCTCCAGTCCTCTGTATATCTCTTCGTTGGGTACTATCCGCCATTGTCCATCTTTCTTATGAAAGAAATTTGATGTTTTTCAGTCTGCCAACACGATTGTAATGGGTGTTTCCCTAATCCGGAAAAAAAATTACATGAGATTAATAAATACACTTGGATGACCAGTTGCGATCGTCAAGCGATCATCATTTGAATAAATCATCATCAACTTCCAAAGGCAATGCCTTGTCTCGGCAACCATTGTTCTCTGTTTTCTGCACCACATTTCATTTGATAGTAGGAACCATAATGAAGAGTTAGAGTAACCTCTCTGTTGTCCTTGGCCTTTCTTCCCTGTGATTTTCCTTCCAGGAGATTAGTTAGGAAAGTGTTATGTCACAAGATGTGGCCTGTGAATTTAGCTTTTCTTTTGTGGATCGTTGGTCTCAGTTCTCTCTTCCCTTGAATTAATTGCAGTATGCTGATGTTAGTCCTCTTTTCAATCCATTTAACCCGTAACATTCTCCGCCACACCCACATGTCAAATGCTTCAAGTCGCTTCCAATCCTAACCTCTGATCGTCCAAGATTCACATCCTTACAGAAGCACACTTCATACAAAGGACAAATTCCTTTTTAATAATGCTAGTCTCATAATGTATTGGTAGATCGTGATCGGCTAGCTGAAAACAAATTGCCAGCGTTTCGCCCCAGTGTACCATTGGGCTCGTCAGTTGGTGTGGTACACCTCACCAAGATGTGTACCTTGCAGTGGCCTTCTCAGTTTGTGCTAGCCACACATCTTGGTGAGGTGTACCACACCAACTGACGGGCCCAATAGTACACTGGGGCGAAACGCTGGCAATTTGTTTTGAGCTAGCCGGACCATTTTATCAAATTTTTATTAAAATATATTTAGTTCAAATGGACAAACTAATATCTTCTTCTCGCGGATGGGTCAGTTTGGACCAAGCGGAATCAACGTATGTTGAGCCTTCCTCCTTGCCCAATAGCTCTTCATATGCATGGATTGTTGTAATTTCTGTTCCTCCGACCATGCACGTCGTGTTGGTTTCTTCTGATCTGCCTCAAATCCCCTTGTGTGATCAATATTCCTGATTACATTTCTATTAATCAAATCTGGCGATCCCATCTCCACTAGGTCCCTCTCCACCTGTTTGTACCACTTTGGTCATGTACGTTTGTTCTGCAGAAATTTGTAGATTCGGCATGTAAGTCTCGTATGATTCATTCTTTCCAAATGGCCCAAAAATTGAATTCGTCTCATTCTCATGGTATCGGTAAGTTTAGAAATTTTCCCATATATTTCAGAGTTGGGTTTGGGATAGTGATCATCATCATCATCTTGTACAGTTTCCAGCCCCAGGCTGGGTCTGTTTGGAACATAAGCCTCGCCACTTATTTCTTTCTTCCCACCATCTCTCCGCTGTCACTCTGGTCCAGTCCTTGCCTCTCTTCTTGACACATTCCTCCACTCCTTTCAGCCATCGATCTCTTGGTCTTCCCCTTGGTCGTTTCTTCTGCATCTGCATCTCATGTATCCTCTTGGGAATCTTCTTCTCATCCATTCTCTTTAAGTGTCCATACCACCTCAGTCTTTATGTCTCAATCCTACCTTGCAAGGGCTCCTCTTTCACCATTTCCCTGACCTTTTCATTCCTCACCCTGTCTCTTCTTGTTACTCCGATCCTACTTCGCAGGAACTTCATTTCACCTGCCTGTATTCTGCTTATGTCTCTTTTCTTCATTGTCCACGTTTCTGAAGCATAGGTCAGTATCGGGATATAGTAGCTTCTGTATAACACTTCCTTGCTTTTTTGTGGGACATCTTTATTCCACACTAAGCTCCTAATGCTTCTCAGAAATGCTTCTGCCTGTCTGCCACGTTCCGTAATCTCTTTGTCATTTCTCCCATTTTCCTCCACTATACTTCCCAAGTACTTGAGACTTTCCACCTTTTTCAGCTGTCCACCTCCAAGTGTTATCCCACTCATTGGTCTGTCCTTTTTCCTGGTCGTTAACAGGATCTCACATTTACTGATGTTGAACTTCCATCCGTACTCTCCCACTGTTTCTTCCCAAGCCTTCAGTTGCTCCTGGATTTCCTCCTCCTTGTTTCCCCAGACCATGAGATCATCTGCAAACACCATTGCCTTCATCTTATCTTCTCCTATCTTTCCTGCTATCCGTGTCATTACCTCGTCCATAACCACAATAAAGAGAAGGGGTGACAGCGCACTACCCTGTTTCAGGCCACTCATTTGTCTGAACCAGTCTGTTCTTTCCCCTCCAACTTTCACACAACTCACACTTCCACAATACATCTCCTTCACTCTGCCTACAGTCCCTTTTTCCACTCCCATGTTTTCCATTGCTTTCCAAACCTTCTCCCTACACACACTATCATAGGCCTTTTCGATGTCCAGGAAGGCCATCAACAGATCCTCTCCAAATTCGTAGTGGTGTTCCTGGAGCTGTCTCACTGAAAATATGAGATCCACTGTTGATCTCCCAGGTCTGAATCCATACTGTTCCTCTCTCAATTTTCTCTCCACTTTGGCTCGTATTCTACTTTCTAATATCTTTTCATATATCTTGGCACAGTGAGGTATGAGTGTGACTCCCCTGTAATTTCTACACTCCTTTCTGCTTCCTTTCTTAAATATTGGGACAATTAATCCTTTCTTCCAATCTTCTGGGGTCTTTTTCTCCTTCCATATCACCCTCATCACACGGTACAGCCACTGTTTCCCAACCTCCCCTGCTGCCTTCACCATTTCAACACTCACTTCATCCACACCTGGTGCCCTTCCTCCTTTCATCTTGTCCATAGCCATCTCCAGTTCTCTCCAAGTCAGGTCCTTTTCCATTCCTGTGTTGTCTTCTCCATCTTCCAATACATTGTCTTCCTCCCTATGACCATTTGGATTCAGCAAATCCTCAAAGTACTCTTTCCACACTGTCTTGAGTGTCTCTTTGTTGTGTACCTCAGTTCCGTTTTTGTCCATCATTACCACATCCTCTCGCAGACCTCTTCTCTTACTTTTGACCATCCCATAAAGGACTTTCTTATTTCCTCTGCTGTCTTCCTCCATCATCTCTGTCCACTTTACCATCCACTTCTTCCTCTCCTCTGTGACAATCTTGTTTGCTTCTTTCTCTTATAATCTTCCCTTGCCAGATCAGTTCTTTCCTGGAACCACACTCTGAAAGCCTTGTTCTTCCTTCCCACAGCTTCTTTTACTCTCTCATTCCACCATGGTGTCTCTTTACACCGCTTTCTGTTGCTTGTTCTTCCACATACTGCCACTGCAGCTTCCACCATTGTGTTTTTGAATTGCTTCCATTCCTCTTCCCCTGTTTTAGGATTGTCTGTTGGCATCTTTTCCCTTATTATCTTCTGGAATTCTTCCTTGACTTCATTTTCCTTGAGTTTCCATACTTTGATTCTCCTTTCCTGGTACTCTGTCCACTTGCTATCCTTAACAACTCCCAGGTTCATTACAAGTATTCTGTGGTCGCTATCTAAGGCCTCTGATGGTATTACCTTTATATCTCTGACACTTCTCTTCATTTCCCAGTCGTACAGCATGTAATCTACCAAAGATTTCTTTGTTAAATCACTGCTGTACCACGTTACCTTGTGGCTTTTTTTCTTCCGGAACCAGGAGTTGCCTACCACTAAACCGTTTCTCTTGCAAAAATCCAGCAACTTTCTCCCTTCTTCATTCCTGCTACCCCATCCTTCTGCTCCCAATACATTTTCATATCCTTGCCTTTCACTTCCTACATGTTGTGGTGTTTGAAGCCATATTTTCAGTGTTGCCTAAGTAAACAAGAGTTTAGTGCTTTTCAGTCGGTCAACACGAATGTACCCAAAAGAGATGGGTTATGCCCTAATCCTGAAATAAATTACATGAGATTAATAAAACACTAGGATGACCAGTTTCGATCGTCAAGCGATCATCATCAGATCCATTACACTTAGGCTATAAAATCTATGTTTGAAATACAGG
The DNA here is from genome assembly GCA_946902985.2 of Meconema thalassinum. Lineage (NCBI taxonomy): Eukaryota > Metazoa > Arthropoda > Insecta > Orthoptera > Tettigoniidae > Meconema > Meconema thalassinum. The sequence continues at coordinate 126,747,597 of OX336398.1, forward strand.
TGAAAATATTTACAATATGTACAATTATTTAGTTGCAGTATTGGTACTACAACTGTCAGTGTATGCTAAATGCAGTATATATGTTAGGTGAAATGCTAAATGGTGATAGCTATCCGGAGTTTGTACTTTAGAGAGATTATATGGTTGTAAACTATAGTTAAACTATAAAATTTTAGGCTAACTACTTATCTGATTGTCTTCCGTACTACAGCTGCTCGCAGTTTTCGTGCTCACTGTAACTTACTGTGCGGTCAACTGCGGTGGTTATCTTAACGACTGTTTTTTCCTGCCTTCTCCCCCCTACCCCTACTTGCTGTGGGGAGTGATAGCGATGTGTTTATGTGAGGTGTTGCCAACCTAGATAAGATGTATGTTATTGAATGAGGTGTGTCTACAACTATTAAAGACCGTGGATTAGCCCTCGCCACGCGTGGAGCATAACCCATTCGAACTAAGCGTTGACGGTCTTATGAGGACGTCCCGGCACCTTTAATACTGCCGCGAATATGGGCCTTGGTTTGTTGCAGAAGAAAAGTACATCGTACACCTGATCCAGATAACATTTACCTATTAAAAAACCCCTAATTTCCCCCCTTTTTTATCTAGCTTGGCTGTGTCGCTAAATTGTGTCTTGTTTCCGACAGGGTGTGTTTTTTAGCGACACAGCCAAGCTAGATAAAAAGGGGGGAAATTAGGGGTTTTTTAATAGGTAAATGTTATCTGGATCAGGTGTACGATGTACTTTTCTTCTGCAACAAACCAAGGCCCATATTCGCGGCAGTATTAAAGGTGCCGGGACGTCCTCATAAGACCGTCAACGCTTAGTTCGAATGGGTAATGCTCCACGCGTGGCGAGGGCTAATCCACGGTCTTTAATAGTTGTAGACACACCTCATTCAATAACATACATCTTATATAGGTTGGCAACACCTCACATAAACACATCGCTATCACTCCCCACAGCAAGTAGGGGTAGGGGGGAGAAGGCAGGAAAAAACAGTCGTTAAGATAACCACCGCAGTTGACCGCACAGTAAGTTACAGTGAGCACGAAAACTGCGAGCAGCTGTAGTACGGAAGACAATCAGATAAGTAGTTAGCCTAAAATTTTATAGTTTAACTATAGTTTACAACCATATAATCTCTCTAAAGTACAAACTCCGGATAGCTATCACCATTTAGCATTTCACCTAACATATATACTGCATTTAGCATACACTGACAGTTGTAGTACCAATACTGCAACTAAATAATTGTACATATTGTAAATATTTTCACCTGTATTTCAAACATAGATTTTATAGCCTAAGTGTAATGGATCTGATGATGATCGCTTGACGATCGAAACTGGTCATCCTAGTGTTTTATTAATCTCATGTAATTTATTTCAGGATTAGGGCATAACCCATCTCTTTTGGGTACATTCGTGTTGACCGACTGAAAAACACTAAACTCTTGTTTACTTCCTACATGTGCATTCAAATCTCCCATGACAATGATGCTCTGACCATTCATCTGCTGTTGTAGCTCCTCCTCAAAGTCTTCCTTCTCTTGAGCTGTACATCCAACTTGAGGGGCATATACCTGGACTATCTCCAGGCTTCTTCCCTTTACAGTTAATCTGATCTTCATGATCCTGTCACGTATTCCCTTTACCTCTTCCTTCATTCCATCTCTCACAACTACTCCTACTCCGCTGCCCCTTCCTTCACTGTTCCCACTCCAGTACAACCGGTACCCTTTCCTCAGTTCTCTGCGACCTTCTCCTTTCCATCTTGTTTCTGCCAAGCCCAGTACATCCAGTTTTCTTCTCTCCATCACATCTACAATCTCCTCCACTTTTCCTGTCAGTGTCTGTATGTTTAATGTCCCAACTCGTAGTCCATTAGCATATCCGGGTCGTCGTCGTTTGCATCCGTCCTTTCCGAGGCCTGTTCCTGGTTTGAAAGCAAATATGATATTCACTACTGGCTTGCTAGGCCTATCGTAGCTTCACCAGAGCCCCGTCAGCCGTCACTTTTCAGGGTTCCCATAGAGCCTTCACAGCTACTGTAGAGGTCCCGAGGCACACAAAGTCCCCACTGTACTTCACCCCTACAGGCAATCCCCTACTTCATGCCGTTGCCCGTCTCCCACCACGTGGAGGAGGGGTTGGACTTGTGGGAGATGGGATAGTGATGCCATTTTAAATTCTGGGCCCTAAGATCTTTCGCATAATTTTCCTTTCCTTAATCTCTAATTGTTCCTTTAATGTTTTAAGTTGCAAATTGAGCGTTTCTGAAGTATAAATAGCTTCCGGTTTAATCACTGTTAAGTAATGGCGAATTTTACTATTCCATGATGAGCATTGCTTGTTCTAAACATTTTTCGTGTATTGAAAAGCAACCTCCATTTTCTGGATTCTTGATGTTACAGTTTTATTTTCATTGCCATTTTTTGTAACCCATTCGCCTAAGTATTTAAATTCCTTTACTCTAGCAATTTTGTTAGCGTTAATATCAATTTCATGTGGAGCATTTTTTATGTTTTCCTTCGGGAACATTTGATTACAAGATCGTGATCGGTCGTGATTGTAGCACGAATCGGTAACCATGACAACGACAGGACTGATCAATGTAAATATCACACTTGGGTCTCCTGCTAATCTGTTTTGAAGCCGCTGGCTGCGAGCGAAGCGAGCAGGCCAGCGGCGCTAGGGGATCAGGTACCGTTGCGTCTATGCGCTACTCTGCCTGGTGTATGTTAATTTAAGGATGTAAGTTTTGAATTTCATTTATAAATTTGGTAAGCTCTTTAATATAAAAATATAGTTTTACCGCCGCAAGCGATGTGTCTTCGGCGGCAGCGTGTGTAAATTGATGATGGTTTAAATTGTTTTTGTAAATAAGGTGGGATTATAGTAAAAGATTTGTTATTTTTGTTTTTATTTTCGGGGAATATACAGTTGTCATAGCAGTTGAGCTCTGTTTAGCTACTGAGCCTGATGTTCTGGCTCTATATGTATCGTGCGCCATGGCCGGCGTTGCAACAGCTTCGTCTTAGTAATAATAAAAATAATATGTTTTCGACTTGAAAGTTAAATTTTTGTTTGATGTTGTGTGTACACGGCTGTACACACGGACTAAGATTTGGAACTTTAAACCTAAGAACGCTGACGGGGAAGGTGGAGGAGATAGTGGATATGATGGAAAGAAGGAAGTTGGATTTATTGGGATTGGCAGAAACAAAGTGGAAAGGGGAAGGAAGGAGAGAACTGAGAAAAGGCTATAGACTGTACTGGAGTGGGAACGAAGAGGGAAAGAGGAATGGAGTGGGAGTAGTAGTACGAGATGGTTTAAAAGAAGAAGTGAGGAGAATAAGTGATAGGTTGATGAAAGTGAAAGTAGCACTGAGGGGAGAGACTGTAGAAATAGTGCAAGTGTATGCTCCACAAGTAGGCTGCGCCTCTGAAGAGAAGGAGGAGTTTGAAGAGGAATTGCTGAAGCAGCTGGTAGGAAGAAATATGATTGTTATGGGGGACCTCAATGCCCATGTAGGAAGAGAAAGACAAGGTTATGAGAGTGTTCTAGGACCAGAGGGTTGGGGCGGAAGAAATGAGGAAGGAAAGAGACTGTTGGACTTCTGCCAGAGGAACAGCTTGCTAGTTGGGAACTCCTGGTTTAAGAAAAGAGAGAGTCACACAATCACATGGTGCAGTGATGACTTGACCAGGAAGTCGGTGGTCGACTATATACTGTATGAGAAAGAACTAAATAAGAACATCACGGACATCAAGGTCATACCATCGGAGAACCTGGATAGCGACCATCGATTGCTGGTAATGAACCTGAGAGGGACTAAGGAGAAGAAAGGGACTGAGAACCAGGAAAGACGTATAAGGATATGGAAACTGAAAGAAGGGGATAGAAGGGTCGAGTACCTCAAAATGGTAAAGGAAGGAATTCCAACAGATGAAGAAAGAGGGGTGGAAGAGGAATGGGCTAGATTTAAGAAGACACTAGTAGGTGCAGCAGAAGCAGTATGTGGGAGGACAAGTAGTAAGAAGAGGTGGAAAGAAACACCATGGTGGAATGAGAAGACAAAAGATATAGTAAGGGAAAAGAATAGAGCCTTTAGGAGGTGGTATCAAAATAGGACGGTAGAGACAAGGGAAGAGTACCAGGAAAGAAAGAAGGAGGCGAAGAGAGTAGTGGCTGAGGAGAGAACAAAGTGGATGGAAGAGTGGACAAAGATGATGAAGGAGGATAGTGAAGGTACAAAAAAGGTCCTTTATGGGATGTTAAAAAATAAGAGGCGGAAGGATCCTACGGATTATGTTAGAATGGTGAACAAAAGGGGACAAGAGATAGAAAATAGGGAAGAACTGAAGAAAATGTGGAAAGAATATTTCGAAGAACTTCTGAACCCAAATGGAAAAGATGGTGAGGAGGAAGAAATCGGGGAGGAGGAAGATGAACTGCAAACAGAAAAGGACTTAACATGGAAAGAAGTGGAAGATGCAGTGAACAAAATGAAAGGAGGGAAGGCACCGGGTGTGGATGAGTTGAGTGTGGAGATGGTGAGAGCAGCAGGAGAGGTGGGGATACAGTGGTTGTACCGAGTGATGAGGACAGCATGGAAGGAAAGGAAGACCCCAGAGGACTGGAAAAAAGGAATAATTGTCCCTATCTTCAAGAAAGGTAGTAGAACAGATTGCAGAAACTATCGGGGAATAACACTGATTAGTCATTGTGCAAAGATCTTCGAGAAAGTTTTGGAAAAGAGAATTAGGACAAGGATAGAAGGAGGGATGAGGGAAGAACAACATGGCTTCAGAGCAGGAAGGTCCACAGTGGATTTGATTTTTGCTGTAAGGCAGTTACAAGAACAGCACTATGAGTATGGAACAGATCTACTGATGGCCTTCCTGGACATTGAGAAAGCATATGACAGTGTATGCAGAAACAAAGTATGGAAGTCCCTGGAGGATAGAGGAGTAGAGAAATGGACTATAAAGAGGATAAAGGAGATGTACAAGGGAAGCGTGAGCTGTGTGAAAGTGGGAGGAGAGAGATCAGACTGGTTGGAACAGAGATACGGCCTGAAACAAGGAAGTGCACTGTCACCGTTACTTTTCATTGTGGTGATGGATGACATAATGACCCGAGTGGCACAAGTAATTGGGGAAGGAAAGATGAAAGCAATGGTGTTTGCAGATGATTTGATGATTTGCGGAAACAAGGAGGAGGAGGTAGAGGAACAGTTGGACGTGTGGGAAGGAATAATACAAGGATATGGGATGAAATTTAGCGTAAATAAGAGTGAGATGGTGATCACAACAAGGAAGAAGGAAAGAACCACAACGGGAATAACAATTGGTGGGGAACAGCTGAAGAAAGTGGAGAGTTTCAAGTATCTGGGAAGCCTGATACAAGATAATGGAAGAAACGATAGAGAAATAAATGAGCGGGGGAGGCAGGCAGAAGCATTTCGGAGGAGTGTGAGAAGCATGTTATGGAGCAAGGATGTCCCTCAGAACAGCAAAAAGATCATATATCGGACGTACTATGTCCCTATCCTGACGTATGCCTCGGAGACCTGGGTTATGAAAGGAAGGGAGAAGAGCAAAATACAGGCCTGTGAGATGAGGTTCTTGAGAAGCAGTATTGGAGCTACAAAGATGGACAGAATAAGAAATGAGAGGACCAGAGAATTAATGAAGGAGGAACCATTACAAGATGGTATAGAGAAATCTAGACTTAGATGGTATGGACATGTAAAACGAATGGAGGAGAAGAGGATACCCAGGAGAGTACACGAGACGAAGTGGGAAGGAAAGAGACCGAGAGGAAGACCGAGAGACAGATGGCTGAAGGGGGTGGAAGAAAGCGTGAAGAAGAGAGGAGAAGACTGGACAAGGGTGGAGGCTGAGAGATGGTGGGAAGACAGAAGACGTTGGAGAGGCTTGTGTTCCAAACAGACCCGGCCAGTGGCTGGAAACTGTGCAAGATGAAGATGAAGAAGAAGTACTTTAGGAAGGAAGAATAGACCTCTAGCGGGTTTGTTTGATTAGAATGGAAGTTGATGGACCTTTAGTAGGTATTTTGTTAAAATAATAAATTGATTTTAATAAGCCTACCTGATTATTTGGGGTAAAAAAGATGAAAATGACATGTAATGTATTGAAATGAGTTGAGTGCTAGCTGCTGCGCTGCGAATGGCTGTATTTGAACGAGCTGCCTGAACGAGCAATTTTGCTGGCCTGTGATTGGTTGTTGGGGTTTTTCTTATTTAGAGTATAGCCTGATCTATACTTATTTCAGTATCTAGTTTCCATGCTTAAGGCATTGATAGATGAGCAATGAGTTTAAAAAACTTGAGGTAATATTATGCTATTGGGCGGGAAATTCATGCCCATCTGGGTTATGAACCCGGGGCTACATGGAGAGTTTTAAACCCAGGACTGGCTGTGGCTCTTATCCAAGGTTAACATGAAAGGTTTAGAACCCAGGGCTGACGGCCTCCTCAGATATATATATATATATTAAGACAGAATATGGGCTAGACATCTCGCATGGAGTGGTGCCCTAGAGAAGATAAAGGGGGATCTTCAATTTTGATGATGTGAATGCCCGCCTTCGAAACTGTGGAGATGATCCCTATCAGCGGCTTCGGTGGCGTAGTTGGTAGCATGCTGAGCTTCTATGCCCAAGATCGCGTGTTCAAACCCAGCCGAAGTCATCGGATTTTTTAAGAACGTGAAATATCCCTCAGTATGCCTTCCTTCGGAGGGGAAGTAAAGCTGGCGGTCGCATGTCATAGATTTATGGCATGTTAAAGAACACCTGTGTGAAGCTAAATTAATATAGGTTAAACATTTGACTAACGTTCTTAGGTTCCTACGTTCGTCGTCAAGAGCCGACTGCGGTGGCATCTGGTAACTAATTTCTGAACTAGTTGGTCGTTGTTGGTGACGTTTGGTGGCAAAAGTAAGAACTATTTGAAAAAATTCATGCCTGCAGTCCTTACTTGAATTAAAACAGTTAACACATACTAATACGGTCATCACAATTAACACCGGTTATCAGACAGATTCTACACACACCCAAAGTACACGGGGCTACATGACTGCATTGTCGCAGTCCCTAAACTGAGGAACCAACCAACCAACCAGATAATCCCTGTTCTGTTATGTGTTTTCCCCTTTTATCTTTCACTGTCCACACCTGCCTGTCATTGTGTTGTCCTTTTTATTATGTTCCTGTCATTCTTTTGCTGTCCAAAATTTCAGTATTTATGGGTAATGTTCAGGTTCAACATCTGGTAGTCCTACTCTGGTTGGGAATGCTGATAATGAAGAAAGATGGAAGATGGTCTTGAATCGTCTGGTAGATGCTGTTAAGGAAAACTGTGAAGCTGGAGGAAACTGGGAGCTACTTCCTCCCAGAATGAGTCGTGCCATCACCAGAGCCACGGATGTGCTTCGCGAGTTGATGAGCAACTGTCCAAGTCGTCAGCTGCAGAAGATGGTAACTACACCTTATCTTATGTAAGTTGGAGGTTGATGTAAACATCCAAATCATGTGATTAGGGTTATTGCATTGCCTGAAGTCACATAGTTTACTAACCATCAGAGTGCTAGTGACGAAATGGTTCGTCGTCAATTCTACCACACGGTTCGTCCTTACACGGGTGACTTTTTAATTTCACATTCCAGCTATTTGAGGCATGTTATTTGAAAGTAGACTTACCTACTCTTTTTTGATAGTCCATAAAACCATTTACTAATTACACTATTAATTTATTCAAAGAAATGGAAAAGTTTGACTTGCTGTATTTCCTCGTATAATCATCGCCTATTATTTACCTAAAATTCGTGGAGGAAAAACAGGGTGTGACGATTATGCTAAGAATATTTAAGTTCAAAGAAGAAAAACTACAATTTTTAATAATATACTGTATCATTATTTGCAGCACACTTGTGCGTTTTGTTAATATTATTATTTGATTATTATCATCAGGATCACTGTATAATTCTTGTACTTTCTCATTGTGAACACCACGTGCGCATCATCATGCACAGGTCTCTGTTGCGATGTTTCAACGGAAATGGCTGATGCTAGACTGGCGTGAGGTGGAATACATGCAAGAAGAGCTTGCCACAGAATCCTGCGCTGATTTTCGGCAATGTTTGAGTGGGCTCGGTAGCGGCAGAACACGCCCCTCCCACTTCGCTCCAGTAACTCGCTGGCAGCAGTTCTGCCCAGCCGGAGGTTTGGCATGCTAAACTGTGGCTGGGGTTCAAGCGTATATGTAATGCCTTACACCGTAGTTACCGTATATACCCGAATGTAAGATGACCCCGAATATAAGACAAGGCCTAGTTATCAACCGCCTCTTACAGAATATATAACAAAGGAGAAACTGTTCCGCCTAGTCAGTACATTTATTATAACAAGTTATAAACTTGCTATTATATGGTACATGTTTCGGGGCCACTAGTACTGGTCCCTTCTTCAGCCATAAATTAAGTTGCAAAATCCAGCATAATTAAAGATATCATAATAAAAAATACATAAAATGATGAGTGAATGGATGAAATTAGGTGAAAGAGAACATATTAATCATGAGAAGTAACATGAGTGCGCATCAGTAAAAAGTAACACCATTGGTAGTGCTAGGTTCTTGAGAATACACTTATATAGCACTGTTCTAATGTTTGTGCATGTGGAAATCACTTCACTTGGGATGTTACTTCTCATGATTAATATGTTCTTTTTCACCTCATTTCATCTATTCACTCATCATTTTATGTATTTTTTATTATGATATCTTTAATTATGCTGGATTTTGCAACTTAATTTATGGCTGAAGAAGGGACCAGTACTAGAGGCCCCGAAACATGTACCATATAATAGCAAGTTTATAACTTGTTGTAATAAATGTATTGACTAGGCGGAACAGTATTTCCTTTGTTATATAGTGAATCTGTCAATACGGAAAATGAACTTCTTTCTTACAGATTATTTCAAAAAATGCTCGCAAATTGATAACTTGACCAATATATACCCTTAATGTTGTGCTTCCATTTTTATAACGTCTAGTGTTATCGGAAATCCCTCTGCCCACTTTTCCAAGACATACCGTACTCTATAATTTCTTTGTCCAAGTCAGGAAAGCGTCCTTTGCTAGGTCCACGAAAAGATTTTCTTGTTGTATGCGCACTTTTAAGTTTGTCCTTAGCTTGCTGCCATCTATGCACATTATACTCGCTCACTCCATACATCTGTCCTGCTTTAACATTTGATGTTATTGCAGCATAACAAATCACTATCAACTTGAAGATTGCATCGTATCACGCGTTAATTTCTGACGCCGTCATAAAGATGATCTTAGTAATTTTAAAACACGTCTTACCCGCGATGGTAATGTTCGTTTTTGTGGCGGTGCTTTTCTTTCTTCCACGGTGTTCGTTGTCCGTCTGTTGCATTGTTGATAAGTAGGCCTACCAGTAATGTCTTCACGCTCCATTTTTGTTTCTCAGTTAAGTGTGATTGTTTTCTTGTGGAAATCGATCTTTTAGTTATGTAAAAAAGCGGAAGTTATACGGCTGGATTTAAACTCATAGTGATCGAATATGCAGACGACGCCGGTCGAGAATTCATTGTGAATGAATTTGATATTCGCTCCTCGCGTCAACAGAACGACGCGCTAGAAACCAATAACCAAACACGCAAGGTGTTTTCAAACATGGCGACGCTAAATAAGAAATTGTTCGGTTAGAACATGTATCTGGTATTGTTAGTCATTATAAGCTGACCTGAGCCAGGACACTGCCAGGGCGATCGAGTACCCGTAAGAAGTGCTTGCCGAAACTCAACAATGCGCAGAGACCAATATCAATCGGCATAGTTTAATGCTCATTGCGGGGCTCCTATCTGTCCCCCGAATGCTGATTACCGGGCTCACTGCGAGACGCGGTCTACAGCTGTAATTCACGTTTGCCAATAATTTGCTAGAAACAAGGGAAAAACTTGAGTAATCGTGAGGCGGGAAAAACTATGGAAAATCAAGAGTCTCCCGTCTAAATTGGGAGCTAGTTCACAGTTCACTACTCCTTTGGGGGTACTGTTTGTCAAAATGATGTTTCAAAACATGTGTGAACAAAGAAGCGCCTATGTGTAGTCTATAGGTAGCAACAAAATATAGATTTTGGTGTTAAAAGTGACGGGGTAATAAATGCCAAATGTTTATTTACATCATTCATTTTTAAGCGTAATTTTCCTGTTAAATTAATTGTAGGCTACTGATATGCACTGTTTGTATCTCCTGAATTTTCCTGATTTTCATATCAAAATCTCCTGTAAGGTATGATTTTATACGATGAAAAAAAAAAAAAAAAAAAAATGGATGGAAATACATTTTTTTTTTGCATTAATATTTTTCTCATGGATGGTCACCATTATATTCAATCTTTCTATTTTCTTTTTTAACCCTTTGACCGCCAGCCATATACGCGGTGACCGTACCCTATACTGCCAAGGCCTAATCTGCACTTTTTACCCCGCGGTAAATTATACGTAATAACTTCTGAACTATTTATGTGTACTTTTTTGTTTGTTTTGAAGGTTTTGTTTTGGGCGTTTTATTAATGTAACTTAATGTACTCTTATTCTATAATTTATATTAAATGGAGTGATCTCCAAATCAACTTACTTCAAGAGGAGACCAAATAAACTCAAAACTTGGAAATATCCAGATTGGAAAAAAGGTGAATGGCAACTAGATCATGTTTGTATGGATAAGAACTATCACAGGGAGATCTACAATGTGAAAGTTCTGAGAGGAACAGATACTGGATCGGATCATTACATGATAAAGATTAAAATTAAATTTACCCCGTTGATAAAGAAAAAAACTCACCTAAAAAAGAAGAGAACATACGACCCTCATAAACTAATAAATAACAAGGGATACAAAGAACGAACTAGATATATTAAAATAACAGATGATCTAGAGGAAATAGTTCCCGAATTGAAACAAATAGCTGAACAAGTAGCCCCAATAAATCCAAGGAAGAAACACCAATGGTGGAACGATGAGTGTGATAATACAGTGGAAGATAGACATCAAGCCTGGTTACGGTATCAGAGTCAAAAAACAGATGAATCACACTTGGATCTCATAAAACAAAGGAAGATAACTCAAAAAATAATACGAGGGGTTCAACGGCTATACCAAAAGGATATACTTCTGATGATCGAAACAAATAGCGCGAAAACAAACTCAAGAGATTACTACAAAATTTTTAGCAAACGACTACAAAGATATGAACCTCCAACATTAATGTTAAAAGACAAAAATGGCGAGTTAGCTCATAGTAATAAAAGAAAACAGAAATTTTAGCAGAAACATTCAACAAGTTGCTAAATTGCGAAGATCCACCAGAACTGCTTCAAATAAATACAGACACCACTATTAAAACACCATCAGAAAACATAAATCCACCCACAATCCAAGAAGTCTACAAAGCGCTGAGAGAGCTCAAAAACTACAAAGCGAGTGGAGAAGATCAAACATTTGCAGAATTGTGGAAATATGCAGCAGAACCAGTAAAGATTTCATTACACCAATGCATAGTGAACATTTGGATCAAAGAAGAACTGCCAGACCATTGGACTACTGCTATAATACATCCATTACACAAGAAAGGAGAAAAATCAAATCCTGACAACTATCGAGGAATTTCCCTTTTGGATATCACATATAAAATCATGTCACGAATTCTATATAATCGTTGTAAAGATCAATTAGAACTGGAAATAGGGGAATATCAAGGTGGATTTCGGCCATGGCGAAGCTGCCCTGAACAGATAATCACCTTAAAATTAGTAATGGACTACTACAAACGTAGACAAAAACAGCAAGTCATAACCTTCGTAGACTTCAAAAAAGCTTATGATTGTATACATAGATCTTCATTGCTGAAAATACTTAGGAATTTCGGACTTCATCCCAAATTAATAAAAATTATAAAACTAACTCTAACAAACACCAAATCTAAAGTAAAATTCAGAGGAGAAATATCTGAACCGTTTACGATTAAAACAGGATTAAGGCAAGGAGATGGTTTATCGCCTCTACTTTTCAATTGTGCTTTGGAATATGTAATGAGGGAATGGTACAGGGAAAATCCTAGGAACATAAGAATTGGAACCAAGAAAGATCAAATAGACTTAAATTGCTTGGGATTCGCAGGTGACTTAGCGTTACTGGCTAATAATATTCAAGAAGCCAAAAATCAAATAATAAGCCTACAAAATATAGCACAAAAAATTGGACTTCAGATATCATTTGAAAAGACAGAGATAATGGTAGCAAATCCACTTGTAATCAATCACATAACAGTAAATAACAAGAAAGTTAAAATAGTGAAGCAATTTAAATACTTAGGAGAAATTATAACTTACAACTTGGATGAGAAACCTGCATGGCAAGAAAGAACTAATAAAATGATAAAAGCCCAAAAATTAACATGGTCTACATATAAAAGAAAATGTCTATCAATCGCAACAAAATTAAAACATTACAAGACGGTGGTTCAACCAGAGGTGACCTATGGAAGTGAAACTCTTTTTAAAGTTACTCAGAAAAACAGAATCGACAAAATTTTAAAAGTAAAAAGAAGAATAGCTAGAACATGCATAAATAAAAAATATCAGAAAGATGGACAGTGGCGGATAGTACCAAATGAAGTGGTATACAGAGAACTGGAGCCCATCACTGATACTATTCGGAAGAAACGGCTTTCTTTCTTTGGTCACATCATGAGGACACCAGAAACCAGGTTATCTAGAAAAATTGTAGTGAAACTTTGGAATATGAAACAACATGGATTAAGGAAATTAGAGAAGATATGAAAGAATTGGAAATAACCTTGGATGACTTGCAAAACAAAACAACAAAATTAAAAAAACTGAGAGATATAAAAATAAGATTTCAGGCTAAAATAGACAAACGTAATACAGTAAAAAGAGTATTTACAGATGAGGAACGCCTGAGAAGATCAGAGCGAATGAAGAGCTACTGGGCGACTCGGAAAGGAAACTTACTGAAGAAGAGGACCAAGAAATGATTGACTGAAGTGGTCCAATGAGGCCGTAAAAGCAGAAGAAGAAGGAGTGATAATTGAAATAAATATTTACTTTAAAAATTTTAAAAGAAAATTCATGATCAAAAATCGTTAAGAATAAAAAAATATTTTTACTATCGAAAACTGCTTTATATTAGAGAGGTGATGTTTCCAATATCACATAGTCTATAAAAATTTGAGCTTTCTTTTAAAATATTACAGCTACAATAATTTATTATTATTTTTATTACTGAAACATGAAATTTACTAATTCTTACATTATATGCAAATGGCTGCAGATCCAGGCTAGTTTTAAGTAAAAAAGTTTACTAATGTCTATTTCACTACTTCACACAAACTGAACACTCCAGAATTCACTTTTTGGATGAAAATAAACTTATTACTTAATATTTACACATGTTTATTATGCACCCTAGCAATTGTGATTAGAGAGGCACAAAGGATGTACACTCTTATTACATTCTTTACAAATGTATCTGGTCTTTTTCCTTCTACCACCTCGAATTGTACTAATGTTGCTGGATATGGAACATTTGCGTTCTTTTTTTTCCGGTAAAAGGTGAAAGGGTTCGTTGCCCGCCCCGCGATAGCTGAATTTGCGCTTGGTCACTCAGCAGCAAGTACCTCAGTGTGACAAACTTTAAAACTTGTTGTATATAGTCTTATTTAACCCACTACTAGACCAAAACATATATTGTGAACTATTAAAACGAATAAGTAACTTGGAAAATACATTTTTTCAGAACGCCCGATCAATCGGATGTTGGCATTTTTCAGCTGAACTCCGAATGTGTTGGCGGTCAAAGGGTTAAGTTAAGGACCTTATTTACTGTCAACTATCTTGGTTACAACTTATCATTCCTGGATGATAAAGACATGGCAGTCAAAATCTCAAAATTGATTAAAATTACAGGAGTAATCAATCAAGTTTTCAAGCCATCTCAGGTACAACACACTAGACTGAAAGTACCGAATTGGTCCGAATATATGCCGCACATTTTATCCAAATTTCGGTCGTGAAAAATTAAGGTGCGGCTTACATGCGCGACTTTACAAAAATGTCCCTAACCATAACACATCGCAACGTTACAGTATACAGTACAATTCAAATATAGCGCTTGTTTCTCATTTGGGAATGCTGCAACATTGTCGCTAGTGCCAGCAAGCGAGAAGTGGGAAGAAGTGTAAGGTTATTTTTTTGCGTAAGAATGTAATGTTTGAACTTGGCAATCTTGTGAGCAGTACTTTGCTTTCTTGTGCTATTCTAGTATAGTGATAGTACAGTAATACCGGTAACGTTAATTTTTTGCTACTATGAACGATTACTGGTATTTGGAGATCAAGGCATCAACGAGCTTGGTACGATGCAAAGTTGTGTGTTATTTTAATGAAGTATGGTAAAATGGTCCTGCTAGCTCAAAACAATTTGCCAGCGTTTTCAATTCGATTTCAATATTGATACCAAGGTATTACCCTTTCACGAATTGATTGCCGGCGGTCGAGATGGGAACTATTTTTTATTTACTTGTGTCACACATCAGCCTGCTACGTTGACAGGTACAGTTGCGCGAGTAGGATATGACTCAGATCCAGTACCCTGGTCATCGTTTAACAACTGTCCGTGGTAACATGAGCTCCTGTGACGCTTATCTGATGCATTGCTGCTTGACTTATGTGCAGAACTCATTCTGTCATCACTGTGTCCTCCGCTGTACCGCGCGGGGCTCCTGCTACAATAATCAACAAACACTCAGTGGCAATCAAATGTTAAATGGGTAATAAGCAGACTTCGGATAATTATGCATTTTGCATATTGCATATGCAATTGCATATTTGGGACAGTTTTAACTTAACAGTGCATATTTAGGGGATTCCTCCTGTTAGTGCATATTTCAAAAACATTCTTAATTTTGAGTGTAGACATCAGCTTCTGCAGGACACTTTTGGAATATTTGACATGTATTTCAGGTAACAGGAATGTTGAGCAGTGCTGGGTTTGCATCGTGTTTAAATTTAGCAACATGAGCCCTCCATCCAGCCATAGCTAAAGCCCTGCGCGGATGCGGATATCCGCGGATAAACCCGCGGATATCCGCAACATTTTTCGCCATGCGGATATACTTTGCATGGCTGTGCGGATAGCGGATAATCTGCGGATAATGTTTGGAGTAAATTTGCGGATAGTTTTTAGAATACAATCCGAACTTGTTGAATATCATGGGGAAAGTTGGAATTTTGTGCGCACCTACGTTTTTCGAGCTGGTAGTACAACTAGCAACTCGGTTCGCTGCTACCCTCAAGCTGTCATCGTACCTATCAGATAGGGACAGTCAGCTTGATGCCAGTTGCTATGTGATTACCGGAGGCTTGGATGAAGAAACTTAACACGTTGCATGTTATTTTCTGTAGCCAATTCACCTTGTATTGGTATGTCTTTCCAACACTCATCCCATGCGCATGATTACCCTGCAGGGTGGGTAATCGTGCGCAAATGCATATTCGCTTAAGTGCGCACAATTCCCCCACTCTCCCTTACTAGGGCCCGGATGTTTATGACATATATTTTTCCGTTTTATTCTTTTTTCATGACAACTGTAAGATGATGATTTACGCTAATCCCATTCAAATTATGTCATTAAGCACAATCAACACTCCCAACTGAAAAGGGTTGCAATTCTGGCTGCATAACATTCATTTTTGACATAGCACATGGCATACATATGGGTTCGACTATCTTCTGAAATGCCTAAAAGATAAAGTATAACGCAAAATTGTAATGCCAGTAGATTCGGATAACAGACGTGTGGATAAAAGTCGCATGGATGCGGGGCGGATGCGGATAAAAGTCGTGCGGATGCGGATAACAGTCGTGCGGGTGCGGGGCGGATGCGGATAACAGTCGTGCGGATGCGGGGCGGATGCGGATAACAGCCGTGCGGATGCGGGGCGGATGCGGATAACGATTTGTCTATCCGCGCAGGGCTCTAGCCATAGCTTTGTCTACCTGCAATGTAATTAGGTGGGGACTGATTCTTGGTATTTCCCGTAAAGCAGGTTATCTTTTGCTCATTCCGTAAATAGTTACCTTGTCTGTGTTACTTTCGTTGAGTTTAAACAGGCTGTGGCTCATAGCACGTTAAATAGCTACTGTATTTAAGATGCCTAAGGAGAAGAGAACTGTTAATGAGGTAATGAAAGGGTATGTACGAGAGTTTCAAGACTTTTCAACTGACGGAAGTGTATTGTTTTGCAAATACTGTAGCACAGTCGTAAACGCATCTAAAAAGTATCAAATTCAACAACATCTTCAAACAACGAAACACAATAAATTGAAAGACGTTAACCTGAAACAAAAACACCAGGTTCTTGTAACCACTGCTTTAGTTAAACCTGGACCAACACGTAGTAAATTCAATGAAGATCTGTGTAAAGCATTTCTCTCGGCAAATATACCGTTGGCTAAACTAAACAATAAGAACATAGTTCAGTTTCTGCAGGAGTATACGAAACAACCAGTCCCAGATGAATCAACAATTAGGAAGAATTACGTTCCTGAGCTTTACAATGTAACGTTAGCTAAACTAAGGGAAAAAGCTCATTGAAAATATATTTGTGTCTCACTAGACGAAACAACGGACGTAGATCAAAGATATGTAGCTAACTTCGTGTTTGGAATTTTAGGAGAAGAAGAAGAAGAGAGAGACAAATCATATCTACCAACTATGGCTGTGTTGCCTAAGGTGAATCACTCAACAGTTGCTGCATTTTTCAATGATGCACTTTCTTGTTTGTGGCCAACAGGCACTCTTTACGATCATGTTATCGTGGCCTGCACAGATGCCGCACCTTACATGTGTAAAGCCATGGGAGGTCTTGGGATATTATATCCCAAGATGATACACGTCACATGTGTAACACATGGACTTCATCGAGTCGCTGAAGCAGTCCGGGCTTCCTTTTCTGAAGTGAACACGTTGATCTCCACAGTGAAAAGAGTGTTCCTGAAGGCTCCAAGTCGCAAAGAAAAATTTGTTGATGCAGTTCATGATGTGCCGCTCCCGCCTTCACCAGTTCATACAAGATGGGGAACGTGGCTCGAAGCTGCTGTTTATTATGCCAATTATTTCGAGGTAGTAAAGAAGGTAGTTGAAGACCTCGATTCTGAAGAAGCTGCTTCTATTAAAGAAGCTCAAGAAGTATTGAGCAAAGATGGTGTTCGTGAGAAACTTATATTCATTCGTTCCAATTTGCGTTGCATACCTTCAGCCATCAAGAAATTGCAAGAAAAAGGACTGCCTATTCACGTTATCATTGGAATTGTTGAAGAAGTCAATCGATCCCTAAAGAACCTAACTAATCAAGTTTTCTCGAAAAAATTGCAGAATGTAGTGCTGAAAATTTCTGGTCTCCTCAAACTTAAAAGCATTTGTGGTGTTATCCAAGGTAAAGACAAAATTGGCAGTGCATCGATACTAGAGGTCTCTGATTTCGCTAAGTTGGAGTATGCTCCAATTGTGGCATGTGATGTGGACAGAGTGTTTACTGAATACAAAGTCATTTTAAGTGAAAATAGGCGCAAGTTTGTGTTTGAAAACCTATTACATCATGCAGTGATTAAGTGTAATCAAGACTTGAAAATTTTATTGACAAACTGGAGCAATCTATTGTAGTACTGTAAGTAATTTTCTTTATTTTGGCGATATTTAATATGTAACATTATTTTTTGTAATATAAACCACTAATTGATATCAGATATATGTTTATTTTTAATGCATATTTTAGTGCTTATTTAGACACTTTTTAGTGCATATTTGCATGCATATTTTGGCATTTTTAAGTGCATAATTATCCGAAGCCTGGTAATAAGGTTATATTGTTTTGTGAAAGGGAGCTTGACTCGTAGTACATTAGCATTGCTCGTGACGTCAATACTACAAGTATTTTGTGCCTTGCGTGATGTTCTCAGTATGCACTAGCCACACGTCTTGGTGAGGTGTACCATACCAACTGATGAGCCCGATGGTACACTGGGGCGAAACGCTGGCAATTCGTTTTGAGCTAGCCGGACCATTTTATAATATTTCGTAGCTCTAACGGGCAAACCAACATCATGTTTTCCTTTGGGAACATTCTATTTCAATGTTGTGTGTTATGCTAAAGGCAAATTCCATAAAATAAAATAATGTTAGTTGCCTCTCCATAATCTCTCGTCTTTCTCCTCCTTTCTGTCTTTTCTGTATTTTTGGTATTTTCCTTTTTTCCCCTCAAATTTTAATGGTGCGGCTTGTATTCGAGTGCGTCTTATATCAAACTCTTGCTAGACCAGTTTTTGCATATGGAAGTAAGGTCTGGACCATCAGGAAGGCAGATGAAAGAAGACTACCGTCATAGCAGAAATAAGATTCATGAGACGATTTTCTGGTTACTCCTTATTCGATCATCGGAGGAATGAAGACATCCTGCAAGAACTAAGAATCACCCCCAGTTGTACAGCATATACAACAACCTAGGGAAAAATGGAAAGAACATGTGGACAGGATGAGTCCTAGCCGAGTCCCTAAACAGATTCTTCCGTATGCTCCAACTGGTCGAAGAAACCTGGGAAGACCAAAGAAACAGTGGCAAGAGACCGTAACAGGCCATAAGACCTCATACGTGAAAGTTAATGATGATGACTTTATTTATTGTGTTCCTTCTGTTCGAAACTTTGGTGTTCCTTACTTTGTTCTGTCTACGAAATTTGAAGAATGCATTGATGTAATTACCTTTCAATTGAAAATGAAAATCCACAGCCTGCTTCCAGTCTCCGACCGGGTCAGGAATGGAATGAATGAAGCCCCCATCTAGCGGCGAGGATATGAACTGTGCCGGCTGCCGAGGCCTGACGCACTCCTCTGGGGCAATGATTAAATGAATGACAGATGAAATGAAATGATAGTGCATACCTGCCAACTTTTACGGTTTATCCGTAAAATTTACGGAAATTGCAGCATTTTACGGTTTTACGGATGAACGGTGTCATTTTACGATTTCGCGGACAAAAATTTGAAACGATAATTTACATTCGATAATACCGCCCACTTCCGTACAATCGATTGTTTGCGTGGGTCGAAGGCAAGTCCACGATTGTCGATAACTTGTTCTTTGATATGATTCGTACTTTTAACCGTGTGATGGTTGTGTCGTCATTGTAATTGAATTTGAAGCCGGGATAACCGTTCTTCCATGTGTCGACAGGCTCTGCTTCGCATATTCTTTGTTCCACTCCGTTCGCTCATTGCGATTTAAACCATATTCTTTGACCACGTTAGTTGTTCATTGTTCGCGAAGTTGGCGTTCCTTGAATGTTTTCGTCTTTTAAGGTTATGGCATATTTTAATGAAGCGTTCGAGTTTTTGTGCTATAACTTCGGCTTCGCAGTTTCCTGTATTCCTTGGACTAATTACATTCGTTCCACGTGTGTGTGTGTGTTTTTTTTTTCTACCATGTGCATATTCTTTCTTCACGAGGATGGCGTCGTGTTCATTTAATGGTTTAAGACTTGGTGTGTTTTGACATGTTTTAATGAAGTGTTGGCTGTCTTAAGTGTTTTATGTTATAATTTTATGTGACGTTCAGTGATCCAGGTTCCTTTCGATGTTTTAGTAGATATCGAGAATGAACAAATCCAACAAGAATCAGTACTTCCAGACATTTAAAGAATCATACTCGGTTGATTTTCCGTGCATACTAAAATCAAGAAAGGGAGAAAAATTTGCCTTTTGCACGATATGTGGGTGTGATATTAATATTGCACATGGTGGAATAAACAATTTAAGTAATCATGTGAAGTGCGGTAAACACATTAGTTATGTTAAATCGAAGGAAGTTAGCAAGAAAATCAACACCTTTTTTGCTAAGTCTGGAAACGTTGACAGTGACGTAATTAGGGCCGAGTGTCTGTTTACTTCCTTTTTGGTGGAACACAATGTGCCCTTAAGTGCGGCTGATCATGCTGGTGCTTTATTTAAGAAGATGTTCCCACATCAGAAGTTGCAAAGAAATATAGTTGTGGTCGCACGAAAACGATATGTATTGTAAATAAAATGGCAAAAAATGCATAATCTGAAGTTGTTAAGTGCCTTCAGAACGGACCGGATACAGATAAATCCCTTTTCTTTTCATCAGTGAGAAACTACTTTTATACTGCCTGTGACTACTACATCAACAAGTTTCCACTCAAGGATGACGTGTTAAAGAATGCTCAAGTTGCTAGGTTAGACAAAATTGAAGATGCACAGTTATCTTCCATTCGTTTTTTCTTGGAAAAGTTTCCTATCATGTTATGCAAGGAAGAGAATGAAACTACAGATGAGGTGGTGAATGAGCTTCAGAGGCAGTTCACAGCTCTTCAGGTAGATGACACTTTGGCTGCACATCAAGATGCTGCAAGTGATTCCAGTTGAGCACAAATATCAAGAATTCGTGGAGCCGATGGACTTCTTAAGTATAACCGAATTTCTAGAGTATTGCTCTCTATTCTCACCAAACCCCATAGCAATGCAGAATGTGAACGTTTTTTTAGCCTTGTGAAGAAAAATAGAACACAGTTCAGGTCATCCATGTCCAATGAATCTCTGGAGTCTATTTCTATTTTGAAGACCAGGAGTTCTGGTCCCTGTTATGACAACACATTTTCTCAAGACGGTTTGCAGGAAGCTAAAAAGGCCACAACCATGACTTAAAAGTTGAACTGGCATGTGATTTGCAGTGTGTATTATATTATTTCTTGCCTGTGTTACGTTAAACAAGTTTTATTGTTTAAAGCCTTTTTCAATTATCGTATATCAGCTTAATCTGTCAAGGAAGTCCTGTTATGTCTGCTCCAAACCAATATTCACCACGCCTGCTGCTGATTAACATGGATTTCTTCTTGATTGTTATGTTCATCTACAAATCATGTAAGTAGATATGATTTCATTGAAGTATCCTGTTTAAAGCATGAATTATTGTATTTTGTAGCCCAGAAGTATTATTATTTTCGTCAAGCCGGGGTATGTCGAAAATCGTTGGATTTTTTTGTCGCGCGTGAGTTTTACTGATAGCCCTTTTCAAAAGTTGGCAGGTATGATAGTGGAGAGTGTTGCTGGAATGAAATTTTGACAGGGAAAACCGGAGAACCCGGAGAAAAACCTGTCTGCCTCCGTTTTGTCCAGCACAGATCTCACGTGGAGTGACCAGGATTTGAACGACGGACCCCAGCGGTGAGAGGCCGGCGTGCTGCCGCCTAAGCCACGGAGGCTTTACCTTTCAATTAAATATTTGAATTATTATCATCTTGATCATCATCATTTCATGCTTTTATCACCTTGCCATAATTTAAACAAGACCATGGGGTATAGTGGTTAGCATTTTTGGCTGTCACCCCAGAGGTCTGTGTTTGATTCTCAGCTCTAGCAAGAAATATAATTATGGTCTGAGGGTTGGAACGAGGTACACTCAGCCTCGTGAGGCTAAAACTGAGGAGAGTATAAGTTCAGTTCCCACCTCAGCCATCCTAGGAGTGGTTTTCTGTAGTTTTCTACTTCTACTACAGGTTCTTAACTTAAATTCATGAAAACGTCCTTCCCAATCCTAGCCTCAGTTGTAAATACACACACTACATAATAATACAGGTTATGAAACTAATTCTCTATTTTTGAGGGGATTCTATAAACCACGGCTGGGTTTGTAGTTGGTATTTAATTATGCTGACTCTTTGATAACTCTCGAGGGTTTTCTGATATACTGTATTTTGAAGGCCATCTTTCTCCCATTTTCAGATAGTGAGTCGCTTCTTCAAGACTTTCGTCGCCTGTCATCAAACCATAAATGAGACACTGGTGTTGCATTGGCCTCGCTTATTTATCAACCTATTGCAGCCATATCCGAAACTGATAAAGTATGTCTTCATGGCTGTTAGAGACCTGTGCTGTCAGAAGACTCTTCAAGAGCATACGGTATGTTTATTGATTACAAATTCATGAATATCATGATAATGCTGGCTCAGCTGGCCGTTTGAGATGTGATTGCCGATGATCAAGTTAGGAACTAAAGCTTGTTTACGGCCGGTGCTGATATTGCAATGGTGCAGTGGTCCTCCATTGTCTACAAGTGCTTGGCTAAACAAATCACAGCTCATTTGCTATTTCCGTATTTCCTGGCATGATATGGTTGTCACACTCTACTTTTCAAATACAAAAAATTGGCTTATAAAATGTCGTGGCATAATTGTCGCATAGCACATTCGTACTTCTGTGCTGATCAGTTGCACATGCTGCCGCGAGCTTATAACCTAGAATGCAAATACATTTGCCATTGATAGCACAAATGTTTGTAGATATCCGTATTGATAGATGAATTCTAAAGTTTAAAAAATACGCCAATCAGTACTTACACAAATATATCTAGGTATAATGTACATGTTTCAACCTCACATTAACCGACAGCAGTGACTACGATGGCTAAAGCGCAGCGTTAGGTCATGGGGCCAAGCTCTCTGCTGACTCGGTAGACGCGTGGTTTCGAGCCCCACCGTCGGCCGTCCTTGAAATGGTTTTCCCATTTTCAACACCAGGCAAATGCTGGGACGGTACCTTCTGACAGGCCACGGCCGCTTCCTTCCACATCGTTGCCCAGTTTCATTCATCTTCATCCATTCCATCTCTCATCCCGATCCGCAGGTCCTAGAAAGACCTGCACTCGGCCTCTCAGGAGGCCATACGAAAGAAAATACAAAAACAAAAACAACTTGACATTGAGGTCTTCTTCAGCTCAATTAAGACTGCAATCAATATACATTAGACTAAAGTACATCTATTTTATTTTATTCTTAATTGATGGGGGCCGTATTTTTTGATAATAGCGATACGCGCAAACGTTTTTCATATCTTCTTTCTACTTCTTGCTACTTAAAGTAGCATATTTTAGCAAAATGAACTCGCGAAATATCACAAAACCTGATTTATTGTGCGAATTGCACAAATAATCATGAAATATACTCCACTTGGTACAAAATGCTAAGTATTATCGAAAAAGCTCTCCAATACACGTTTAAATGCTTCTGAGGAATTGACCGTCGTGGTTTCCTTCTCGTTTGATTGATAGTGCTGTGCCGGAAGTATGTGTATTCAGTTCCGCGATCTCTAAGGCTATTGATGAAAATCGATATCTGCTATCGAGAGGGTTGGCATGTTTAAAACAACATGTTTTAAACAGCGTGTTTAAAACTGTTTAAAACAATGCACATTGTTTAAAATTAGTTTTAAACTCAATGCTTCAAACAACCGTATAAAATATGTTTCTTTAAAAGATATATTTTTTGTTCTGTTTTCATATTTTTAATTAATCATTTTGCAATACAGTAGAGTACAGTGGTCTTCTCTGCCTTCTACTGAAGGTTTTACATCATAATATAAAGTTTATAGAGTTATTTTGTAATGGTTTTGATGTCCTTGTTAAAAATTTTTGCAAGCGAACATCCATCAGTAAATATAGGGATGTATTTAAAATATTATAAATCCAAATGTCACTGCCACTTTGTCTTTATTCAACAGGTTTCTTGTTGAGTTCACGAAAAACACAAACTAGTTTGGCAGCCTTCTCAGTCCCTAACCTATTCCTGACTTTGCTATGCACAAACTCAAAAGTGGAGAAAAGATGTTCTATCCCAGCTGATGAAGCAACTGCACTATGCAGCTGATGTGCTAGGCCTGAAGTTGTGTGATGAATGTTATTCTGCAGTGCCACCCACCATATCAGGGGTTTAATTTCTTTTAGTATTGCAGGACCAAACAGGTATTCCTTGAAGGATGAACATTTTGCCTTGTACTTAATTAGGTCAGGCATTGCATCTGGGTGGTAAGCTTCAACATACTCCATAGCAGAATATTGTTCTTCACTCAGTCTTTGTCCTTGATAGCGTGGATCCATGAGATTGGCAAGGAGATGGGTATCAGTTACAGCGGTGTTAAATCGTTCCATGAATTTCTTTAAGTCATTGGGATTGTTTTCATTTTTGAAAAAATGAGCAGGTCAAGCCAAACCTCTACTGCTTCCCCAATGGTACAGTCATCACGCTGCATCTTATCTAATGAGACTGATGCAGTCTTAAGTTTTTTGAGATAGTCTTAAACATTTTTGTTTAAAACATGTTCAGAATTTAAAAAAACTGTTTAAAACAAAAAAAAACATTTTTTAATGTTTTATTAAAAAAAACTGTTATTTTGCCAACCCTGGCTATCGATTACATCAAATGGCGTTGTGGTCGTAGATACACAGTGCGAGTTCGCGACTGATAAAACTATCGGCAAACATCCAGTATTTAAGTATAAAAAATGCCAAAAATTAAAGTCTCAACAGTTTTCTCGAAGGCCGAGGAATACAACAGTGAGGGGTTATATGTATTTGACGCTGCAAGAAAGACTCTAATGTGTAAATACTGCAATGTTCGTGTTCAGTGGGAACGAAAAGAAACGTGCGATAAACACTGACGGATTTAGAAATGCATAAAAAAGAGGAAGAAAGAAGGAAATGAACATAATTCTATGTGGCAAATAACATTCGGCGATACTCGACACATCGCAAAAAAAGTTGAGAAACCCCCTTAACACATAATTTGGGAGATTTCCCCCATAAATTAGGAAGATTTCAGAAGAAACATTGATCATCATCATCATCATCATCTTGAGCAGTTTCCAACCGCTGGTCGGGTCTGATCATTGTGACAATTTATTTCGCGAAATGCGCACCGAAATAGCGTCAGTTTTAACACCAAAATCAACAGTTTTATTTCACCAAAAAATAAGGCCCTAATTAATTGATTGTAATTTTAATTGAGCTGAAGAAGAACTCAATGTCAGGTCGAAACATGTACATTATATAATAGATATATTTGTGTAAGTACTGGTTGGCGTATAATTTAAACTTTGAGCTTATAACCTGCCGTGATCTTGTGCAGAAGCAAGGAGTCTCTGCTCTGTACCTGCAGGCTATGATTCACGCGAGCGGCTGGCGCTTTGCATGTTAGACAGCGGCTGTGCAAGGCGCCAGTCCAGGGGAGTGAAACTTGTACAGACAGACTCATCGCTTCTGTAAGGTGACATTGGAATGACAAGCTTCATTAACCCTTAGAGTGCCAGACAACGATATATCGTTGTTCCGTATTTACGCCTAAAGTGCCAGCAACGATATATTGTCGTTTGAACAGACCGGTCATTTATACGTATTTAGTACGGTTGGATTTGCCAGGAGGCGGCACCATACGTGTTGATTCCACAGAGAAAGGATAGTAGTATTTAACTACGTCGCTAGATAACGCGAAAGTTCCCTAGTTCCGGTTGAGTGAATTTTTGAAATCTGTGTTCATCCACGCCGTGTAACATCTATGACACATGGAGTAAAATGCGGGCGAGCGGGAGAGTAAATTTGTTGACGGCGATGTTCTGGCTATGCACGTAAATAATTTGAGTGAAGAAGAGGATGATGATTACTCGGATGAGGAATTAAATCCTCCAATAGATAAGGAAGTGGAAAGAGAAAGTGATAGTGGCGGGATTGATGTAAACATCCGGCCGCGTGTTTTTAGGCCTAAGGTAAACAGTGATAGTGACAGTGATAATGACCTTCAGAATGACAGTAGTAGCGATGATGACAACAATATCCAGCAGTTTCACGATTTCCGTGAAGTTCAGGTAGGACAAGATGCAAAATACCAACCCTCACCTGGCAGGGTAGGGGTAAATCCTGAAGCCTATCTTTTTGTAAATATTCTTTCTGTGAGTTGTGTTTAGCTTTAGTGAAGATAACTGCCAAACTATAGTACATAATAAAGTGATATTTTACGTATTTATTCATCTTGAATGGGAGATTACACAAGTGAACATTACTTATCTGTGAGTTGATTTTTTAATTATACTTTGTTCTATTTCAGTTTTTTTATATTATTTGTGCTTTGAAAATGTTCAACAAAATATTTTATACTTTGAATAAACAAGACCATGATAATGTTAAAGTATAGCTCAGAAGCAAGGGAGTTCTCTAGTTAGCATTTAGGGAAAATGTCAAGCCATTGTGTTAGTTATTGTGAATTATACAGCCCTTAGAGTGTGAACCAGTAAAATCCTCTAAATCAGTCTGGCACTCTTGGCGTACTGTGAGCACCCAGGCCTGGCACTAAGAGGGTTAAGCTGCTAGCAGTTCACCCTCGTGATAACAGGCCCGAATGCCATTGGCGATAACTTTCACAATACTGGACCCATATTGGCAATAGTATAATAGGCACATTATGCTATTGAAATATCTTTTCCACCTAGTCAATACTTTGAACTATCTGTAGTTATATTAATACAAAAATCAGGTACATGTTTCGGAGCCGTAAGTCATTTGGCACCCTTCATCAGCTTTATTATATAATCACAATCGCTAGAGCTCGGGTCAGCCGGGAAGGCAGCCAGCTCTCTGAGAACTGCACATAGAGAGACAGAGATACATGTCCACTGTTGCAACGTGTCCACCGGGTCCGAGTCCCCACCCCACAAGCTGCTGCCGTGAGTTCATGCGGTGTTGCAACACTGCCTCTTAGCTCATCGAGCCCGTCTCTTTCACACTGCTTTACACTTTTAAAGTATTTGAGCATTTTGTAAACTATTTCTCGGGCCTGCCTATGCACAACCTGTCGTTTACGTCCCATTGCTTCCATAGCACTCAAAATGTACACAATCGCTTTCACTGGATCTTTATATATTACGACATAATCACTTGACTTTCCTGACAACACACTAGCTCAGATTCTCAAGACAGACTGACTGTGATTGGTGGGATGGAAGTGAGGCATGTCGTAATGGTAGCGTTGTGTTCTGCGCACCGCCTTCCCGGCTGACTCAAGCTCTAGTACACAAAATAAAGACATTGAAACATCTAGGTCTTCGACTTGTTAATAAAACTGACAATAAAAATTCACTAAAAGCATGTATATAAAACAAAAAATGCCATGAACATGAAAACAATGTGTGACATATTAAAATCCTTTAAAGTACCGTATTTGCTCGCGTATATCTCGCACTTTTTTGACAGAAAATATGTGTGAAAATTTTCGGTGCGAGATATACGCGGGGAATGACGTATTCCCGAAAAAACACAAAATTTGCGATGTAACAGTAGTCCTACTTGCGCAACTGTTGTGGCGCGCTAATCGCTAATTCGAACGTGTCTCAAGGCGGCGAATTTAACCAACTGCGGCTGAAGACGCAGCAAACGATGTACAGCGTGCTAACACTCACGCTGCGCCGTATTCTTGCACGCAGCCGAGCTCTGATGCGACGCAATGCGTAAAGACGAAATCATTGAGATTCGAGAAGACTGAACTGCGTTTCTCTGCGATGTCACAGTAGGCCTACTTCCGCAACTGACGTGGCGCGCTAATCGCTAATTCGAACGTGTCTCAAGGCGGCGAAGTTAGCCAACCGTGGCCGAAGACTAACGATGTACAGCGTGCTAACACTCACGCTGCGCCGTATGCTTGCACGCGGCGCCTCGATCCCTAATCGGCTCGTATCGAAGTTCGGATCAACTCCTCGTTGCTCGCTCTTCCTGTTAGTAACGCTTCGGGTAAGTTCCTGGGCAATGACGACTGTTGTGGCGCGCTAAATCGAACGTGTTTCTACCTCAAGGTTATTACGGTCATTTATATGATGGCGTCAGTAATGAATGCGAGATATATGCGAGTACTTTTTTCCCCTGACATTTCAACTAAAAAGATGGGGTGCGAGATATACGCGGGGGCGAGATATACGCGAGCAAATACGGTACACTAAAACTTTTGTCGGCTGTACTTATTCAAACATTAAAACATTATACAGGATGGTTATAATTGAACTTGCTCTACTTGCGAGGGCCCCCCAGACAAACGAGTGATCGTAGGACAATGAAACGGTGTGGAAACCTTTGGCAGGACATGCGGAAGAGACATAACGAATAAACCATTGAAAGGAACACATTTTAATTTCCACATGAGCGGGCAACAGGTGTAAATCACTTCCAAAGTTTTGAAACACTGTAAATTTCTTGAGTTTTTCATTTATGACTATCTTAATTTATA
The DNA here is from genome assembly GCA_946902985.2 of Meconema thalassinum. NCBI lineage: Eukaryota > Metazoa > Arthropoda > Insecta > Orthoptera > Tettigoniidae > Meconema > Meconema thalassinum. The sequence goes on from OX336398.1 coordinate 126,775,843, forward strand.
CATGTAATTTAAGGACAGTCATCATCATCATCATCATCATCATCATCATCATCAAGTTTCCACTCCAGTTTCCCGGGTGTGGTTTACGAGCGCTCTCCATTTTGGTCGATTCATGTACCACTGCTCCTTCAAGACTTCATCCTAGTTGATTCCCTTGGATGTGATATCTTCCTTCACTTGGTCCAGCCATCTCCTCCTAGGTCTTCCAACAGGTCTCTTTCCAGTAATCTCAGTATGTAACCATTGTTTTGCAATTCTTCTGCCATACATTTGACGTGACCAAACCATCGCAAACGTGCCCTAGTTATGGTCTCCTTCAGGGACTGATTTATTCCAGCTTGTTCTCTTATCCTCTCATTTCTTACTTTGTCTTTCCTAGTTTTTTGAAGCATGAAACTTCATTTCTGAAGCCTGAAGTCTGCTGTCATCTTTTTTGGTAGTTGTGCATGTTTCCAACCCATAAGTCAATATAGGGACAAAGTATGTTTGAAACAGAGTTTGTTTTGATCTTAGTGGCACTTGCTTATTCCAGAGTAGATATCGAACTTGCTGATAGAATTAACTTGATTTCTGAATACGGTTATTTAATTCAAGCTGTATTCTGTTGTCACTTGATATTAAGCATCCAAGGTACTGATACTGGTTTACTGTTTCCAATTGTACACCCTCCAGCATTATATTATCTTTACTTCTCTGTCTGTTAACAGACATTGCAGCAGTTTTTGTAGCACTTACTTTCAGTCCATATTTTTTCAAATGATCATTCCAGACGTTCTGCCTTTCCTGGACTTCCAGCTCACTATTTCCCCAGATAACTATATCATCGGCAAAAGCAAATGCTTGAAGATCCATATTGGTGCTCTGCTTCACTTCCTTAATGATTTCATCCATGATGGTGATGAATAGTAATGGTGAAAGGGCACTGCCTTGTTGCACTCCTCTCGATGTCTGGAACCAATCTGAATATCCATTTCCTACTTGAACACAGCCGTAGCAGTCATCGTAAAGCATTTTTATTCTCTGAATGAGTTCTATAGTCACATTCTTCTTTTTAAGACACACCCATATAGTTGTTCTAGGGACACTATCGAATGCTCTTTCGATGTCTAAAAACAGTCATTATCAATATTTCCATTTCACTGTGAATTTAAATTTCACCAGTTCTTAAATATTTAGATTTAAATGTGAGTTTACTTAAGTTGTTATTGCATAGATTGACAATCTGCACCTTAAATTGCCATTAATGGGCAGTAGAATTGTTCAAAATTCAGAAAAATAGCAATCCTGTACTGAATAAGTATACTTTTATAACAACATTACAATATAAAGACAGTGAAATGTAAAATTTTACACAAAAGAAACAAAAAACAAAAACAGAATTTTTAACCTTTTTTAATTATGCACTTATGAAAGTTTCATTACAACTTTTTGCCTTAACAAGTGTGTCCAAACAGAGCCATTTTTGATAATCCTTTGTAATTAGTAGATTTAAATGCAAAATGATATGCAGGTAAGTCTTGAATGATTACGTTCATGCTTGAATACCGGTTACGATTAGCCAATTTCAATCAGAGAATAATTATTAAATGATTATTATACATTGACCAACGAGGTACTCAAAACTGTAAATGATCATTTTAAACGCCCTAAAATTGACGATCGTTTCGATATCTTTGGCAAACGTATAGGTATGAAATTAAGAGAGTTACCTAAACAGCAAAGAATAATCGCCGAGAAAATCATCAACGAAACTTTATACTTGGCTGAAATGGATTGCTTAACTATCTCACACACTGTGAGAAGCTCTGATTTTAATCATTGCCCCAGAGGAATGCGTCAGGCCTCGGCAACCGGCACAGTCCATATCCTCGCCGCTAGATGGGGGCTTCATTCATTCCATTCCTGTCCCGGTCGGAGACTGGAAGCAGGCTGTGGATTTTCATTTCATTGCCTTGTTAAGGTAGACTAAGTTATGTAAAACTGTATTCATATAATAATAATAAAACAGGTGTTCATGGATGTTCATTCTTGAATAGCAATGATTTCCTCAGTCTCACTGATTGCACTTTGTAGTTCATTTTCCTCCACAATAGTTTCTTTCTCTAATATATGCTTAAGTGAATCTGCATTCTCCGGTTTTAAAAACTAAAGTAAAGAGAGAACATCAGTGTTAACTTCAAAGAAAATCCGTCGCGTCGAAAACATAACAAAATAATATTTGAGGGGTAGATAAAGAACACATTCAGGATTATAAAAGTTAATTCGCCGGAAAAACGACTCAGTTATAACCACCTTGTATATGTCTAGTGTCGACTGGTGAACATTTGGTCCTTATTTTGTTGACGACTTATTGTGTTAGTACTGTATGTTAGTAACTTTCGCAAGGGACACCTTGTTTAAATTTTAAAAATTTGGTAGGCCACGTAAGTAGCAACCTCTGTGGAAACATTTGCTACAGAGGCCCATGCGTGATGTTATCAATGTGTGTGTTCACAAGGAGAAAATGCAAGAATTACTGTATCTTTGAAGTTGAAAGTGAAATACACAGGATTACAAATTGAACTTTACTAATCTTCCCATAATCGTTGCTCCCTGCTTTTCTTCTACTTTCTTGAGGCTAAAAATATGCGACGGTTGAGCCAGGAAATACGGTATATCTCCAACAGGTTGTATGAAATGTACCGTGAGAGCCTTCCGTATAGAATGGAGCCTCAGATAAACTCGATTGTTTTCTCATATTGTGTTCTTGTTCCAGACAAAGGCAGTCGCTGTTCTGATGCACACCATGGACTCCATGAAGCTGAACGTTTCATCTTCTCTGCCGACTCTTGCTGTGACTGTCAGTGAAGATCTACTATCTCTTACAAACAAAGAGGAAATGATTCACTATTTCAGGTAGTTAGCTAGAATGATAAATATCAATTAATTGAATATCAATGCCTTGAATACGCCCTAAAGGTTTGCGTACGTAAATAAGCGGTGATGAAGTTAACAATTATTTTGTTGAAATAACTTAATGGAAAGAGGATCAACGCCGAGGATGATGGTGATGATGTGTCTCTCATTGACCGAGGATAATGCAGAATAAATTTGACACGGATGACTAGGTGTTTTCCGATGATAAGAACCGTGCTATCTTGTTTGTTGTTGCCATTCTTAGTGCCCAACCCTGATTACCATATTATGCAGCTCATGAATATACGAGGTCTGTTAGAAAAGTATCCGACCTTTGGCCGGGGGAAAATAAAACTGGCATACCTGGAGCGTTGGAAACCTAATCATCCTCAAAGTAGTCTCCCTGGGACTCCACACACTTCTCCCAGTGGTGCCGCCATTGTTGGTAGCATTCCAAGAAAGCCACTTTCGGAATGAGTTTAGCTTTTCTGTCGTTGCTGCCATAATGTCCTCTCTTGTCTGAAATCGTGTTCCTTTCAATAGCCTCTTAAGTTTGGGGAACAGCCAGAAGTGGCAGGGGTCCGTATCAGGAGAGTAAGGAGCCTTTTGAACCACAAGAGTCTGGGTTTTCGCCAAGAAAGTCTGAATCAGGTGCTCCGCCGTCAGCAGCTACGGCACGAATTTTCGCCGCCACTCTCTTCATGGCCAAATCTTCGGTCACAGTGGAATGTGCCGAAAAAGTGCTTATGACCACCTCTTCCGCAATTTCTCAGATAGTCACACGACAGTCATTACCACAGCATTCACTTTGGCTAAGACCTGGTCATTTCGGCACGTTGATGGCCGACAGAAGCGTGGCTCGCTCTCCACCAATGTGCGGCCGTGTTTAAACCGGTTGTACCACTCCTTAATCTGTGTGATACACATAGCATCGTCACCGAAAGTCGTCTGAATCTCCGAATGGTTTCCACCTGGCTGTCGCCCAGTTTCTAGCAAAATTTGATGCAGTAGCGCTGCTCCAGTCATTCCGTCATTTTCCTTACAATGAAAAAAAAAAAAAAAAGACGAGAGCACTACACACTACCTCACTCAAATGCTGCTTGCCAGCAACAAACGCTATCGACAGGCAGGAAAAAATTCACGCATGCGCACGAAGGTTCAACATCGGCTCATACAAGCATGCTTTTTCAAATCCATCAGGTTAACGCAAAAAAAAAAAAAAAAAAAAAAAAAGGTCGTATACTTTCCTAACAGGCCTTGTATTGACTATCAATATTGAAATTAGGATAGGAAAATACATTAAGGTAGACATTCACCTCATCATTGGACATAAAAGGATGAATAGAAGCACAGAAAAAGAACAAACACAAAAACAGGCAATTGCTGGCGAAGCGAGATATAAAAAGGAAAACTTAATAAATAGTGTGTATTGGTTGAGAAATGACAATTTGTATTGATTGGGCGGAGACCCCCCAACCCATTAGAATTGTCATTGTACACGTCAATACGGTCCTTGTGAAATGGATAATCCTCCAATTAATCTTGGTTGAGAAAACCGCTAAACATTTCTGATAGAAGCGAGATATTGTTCCAGCAATGAAACTAGATTCAACCGTTGTACGGCTTTGTGAAAATTGGACATTGGTATTGGAGATAACATTCTGTATAGATAGTTCCTGTAGTGCTCTCATGAAATTAAAAAAGTTCTGACCTGTAAAGATCTGAATCACAATCTTTGTGTTCGATTTGTCAAATGTGACATCTGGTCTATACTTCTATATAGTGTTCACGGTTGGACACGACACTAAGAATGACCTTATAAATGATGACTAACTCAGGATGTTTCAGATACCATGGACAGCAAGAGTTCAGGAGCAGATGACCTCATTGTTCTGCCCCTTAAAACAACAATCGTTATCTAATGAAGACCTGGAACGGATAAAGAGAGGCCGAGAATTGCTCACTACTGTTGAAAGAAGGAAATCTTCATAATTGGGATACATTCTGCGGTATAACCTCGATGTTAGGCCCCTTAAAACAACAATTATCATCATCATCATCAACATTCTGCGGAACTCAAAATACCAGCTTCTACAGTTGATTTGAGCCGAAGGACATGAGAGAGAAGCTGGTATTCAAAAAAGTGTAAGGCAAGGCTGTAACTTATCACCCATACTTGTCAATCTATATATTGAACAAGAAGGAAATTGGAGAAAAAATCCAAGTAGGAGTAAAGATTCAAGGAGAAATAATTTCAACTCGGAGATTTACTGATGACATCGTCATCTTATTGTTGCTCATAGTGGTCCGTATTGACGTAAATTATTACAAGAATAAATATTATTTTTTCTTGTAATCGTCATCTTAGCCGACACACCAGAGGATTTGAATGAGTTTTTAAATGGCATGGACTCCGTCTTGAGGAAATAATTCATGATGAAAATTAATAAATGTAAAACAAAAATATTGGAAAGCAGCGGAAAGAAATCAGAAACACCTATGGACGTTGATTGGCAGGTGAAAAGCTAAAGGAAGTAAGAGACTTATGTTACTTAGGAAGCAAAATAACCACTGATGGACGAAGCAAAGAGGATATAAAAAGTGGGTTAGCACCGGCAAGGAAAGCACTTGTACAGAAAAGGAATCTGTTGACATCGAATATAGATTTAGGTATTTGGAAGTCACTTTTGGAAGCCTTTGTCTGGAGTGTGATGCTCTATGGAAGTGAAACTTGGGCTGTTGGAGCAGCAGAAAAGAGTAGAATTAAAGCGTTTGAAATGTGGTGTTACAGGGGATTGATGAAGATCAGATGGGTTGATGGGGTTACAAATGAAGAGGTATTAAGTTGATTGGGAGATAAGAGATGTTTCTGGCGACTGCTAATGAAGAGAAGAGATAGGTTGGTAGGACACATACTAAGACACCCAGGAATTGCAAACTTAGTTATGGAAGGAAGATTCGAGGATAAGAACTGTAGGGGTAGACCAAGGTTAAAATATGTTAAACAGATTGCCTCAGATTTAGGGTGTGGTTGCTATGTAGAGATCAAACGATTAGCTCAGGACAGGGAAGCATGGAGAGCTGCATCAAACCAGTCAAAGGACTGAAGACTCAAATACACACATAGTTGATAATTGAAGGGAAGATTGAAAGGGAAAGGGGACAGAAGAGCATCATGGCTATGTAATAATATAGCAAGTAAATATATAACCCACATTTTACTACATACAGTTATATATAATATAATTTTAGTATCGGCTCGGAAATACTTGTAGGAGAAGACTCTCGCAAATACTTGGGCATCTACGCAAGGAATGATGTGAAATGGAGTACTCATGTCGGTTGTGTCATCTCCAAAGCATACAAATCAATTCATTTTGTAATGCGGGTATTAAAAGGCAGTAGCTCTACCGCAAAAGAATTAGGATATTTGACCCTGGTGAGGCCAATCTTGGAATACGGCTCAGGGGTTTGGGACCCATATCAGGTAGGGTTCATCAATGAGCTGAAGATGGTACAAAGGAAGGCGGCTAGGTTTTTGCTCAACGATTTTAATCCCGGAAGTAGTGTAACTCGAATGATAGAAAAACTAGCGTGGGAATCTCTGGAAGATAGAAGGACGAAATCCAGACTATACGCTATGTTTAACACCTACACTAATCGGCCAACATGGGGAGAACTTAGCAAATGTCTGGGAAATCCCACCTACCTGAGCAGGGCAGATCATCCACATAAAGTCAAGGTCCGACCACAGCGTACAAATTATGGAAAATATTATTTCCTTAACCGTGGTATTGATAATTGGAACTCATTACCTGCCTCAGTCTTAGAGCCTTTTTTTTTTTTTTTAACACAAATTGTACTAAATGTTCTGGCATAACTCAACAAAATGACAGTGTTTCGCCCCGGTGTGCAATTGGGCTCTTCATTTGGTTAATGCACACCTCACCAAGACACTGTCTAGTACACACTGGGAAGGCCATTGCAAGACGTATTGTGTTTAAATATATAATGGCTCAACGGACAATACATATTTTTCTTTGGAAAATTATATATTCAATGCCAAGGTAAGGTTATAATTGCTTTGGAGTGGAGTTTCGACTCCCATAGTGCACTGGCTTTGCTCGTGACGTGGATACACATGTATCAAATACGTCTTGCAATGGCCTTCCCAGTGTGGACTAGACAGTGTCTTGGTGAGGTGTGCTTTAACCAACTGAAGAGCCCAATCGCACACCGGGGCGAAACACTGTCATTTTGTTGAGTTATGCCGGAACATTTAGCACAATTTGTGTTTAAATATATAATGGCTCAACGGACAATACATATTTTTCTTTGGAAAATTATATATTCAATGCCAAGGTAAGGTTATAATTGCTTTGGAGTGGAGTTTCGACTCCCATAGTGCACTGGCTTTGCTCGTGACGTGGATACACATGTATCAAATACGTCTTGCAATGGCCTTCCCAGTGTGGACTAGACAGTGTCTTGGTGAGGTGTGCTTTAACCAACTGAAGAGCCCAATCGCACACCGGGGCGAAACACTGTCATTTTGTTGAGTTATGCCGGAACATTTAGCACAATTTGTGTTTAAATATATAATGGCTCAACGGACAATACATATTTTTCTTTGGAAAATTATATATTCAATGCCAAGGTAAGGTTATAATTGCTTTGGAGTGGAGTTTCGACTCCCATAGTGCACTGGCTTTGCTCGTGACGTGGATACACATGTATCAAATACGTCTTGCAATGGCCTTCCCAGTGTGGACTAGACAGTGTCTTGGTGAGGTGTGCTTTAACCAACTGAAGAGCCCAATCGCACACCGGGGCGAAACACTGTCATTTTGTTGAGTTATGCCGGAACATTTAGCACAATTTGTGTTTAAATATATAATGGCTCAACGGACAATACATATTTTTCTTTGGAAAATTATATATTCAATGCCAAGGTAAGGTTATAATTGCTTTGGAGTGGAGTTTCGACTCCCATAGTGCACTGGCTTTGCTCGTGACGTGGATACACATGTATCAAATACGTCTTGCAATGGCCTTCCCAGTGTGGACTAGACAGTGTCTTGGTGAGGTGTGCTTTAACCAACTGAAGAGCCCAATCGCACACCGGGGCGAAACACTGTCATTTTGTTGAGTTATGCCGGAACATTTAGCACAATTTGTGTTTAAATATATAATGGCTCAACGGACAATACATATTTTTCTTTGGAAAATTATATATTCAATGCCAAGGTAAGGTTATAATTGCTTTGGAGTGGAGTTTCGACTCCCATAGTGCACTGGCTTTGCTCGTGACGTGGATACACATGTATCAAATACGTCTTGCAATGGCCTTCCCAGTGTGTACTAGACAGTGTCTTGGTGAGGTGTGCTTTAACCAACTGAAGAGCCCAATCGCACACCGGGGCGAAACACTGTCATTGTGTTGAGTTATGCCGGAACATTTAGCACAATTTGTGTTTAAATATATAATGGCTCAACGGACAATACATATTTTTCTTTGGAAAATTATATATTTAGAGCCTTTCCCCAAACATATTGATGTGTTTAAGAGAAGATTGAAATTTTGTGTAAATACTACGATGTAATTACTATTGTCCCTAAGTTGCGAATTGTGTACTGTATATTGTGTTTGATGTTATTGTTGGTGATTTTCTGTATTTGTACAATTTGCCTCTGGGGAATTACCCCCATTTGCAAATACGGAAATAGGGAATATGGATAAAGAGACCGACAGTAGAAATGTACAAACAGACAGAGATGATTACAAACAACATAAGGAAAAGGAGGGCAACATTTTATGGACATATACATAGGATGACCGAAGACAGACTGGCCAAGAAAATTTTTAATATACAGTAGAGCGTCGTTTATCCGGACTAATTGGGACCGAAAGTGCTCCGGATAATGATTTTTCCGGATAATCAAACATGCGTTTATTTCATAGGAAAAACATGCACAGTAGCCTACATTATGGTAACAACCACCAAGCTGCAACGCTTTCTCACATAACAAATGTCCAGAAATGGGATATCCCTTACTTCTTGTCTGAATAAACCATAATTTTGCCGCTTATTCCAATTTTTATCCCTAGCTGATCTCATGGTTCTACTCTTTTTAGACCCTTCTTCACTATCTACTGTAACTTCGATGCATAATTCAGAATTTCAACTTTCCTTTCTTCAAATCATAAATTGTGGATTTTCTAACACTAAGTTTTCATTAGACACTGCACACTCTCACCTTTATCCAGTTTATTAATGATCTCTACCTTCTTCTCAATGGATAAAACATTGCAACTTCGTTTTTCTTTTTTGTCACTCGTAGAAGCCATTTTCACAACGTAATACAGTACTGTACAGTATACACACTCACATACTGTAACACATTGAAACATTATAAAAAGGGTATTTACAGATGAGGAACGCCTGAGAAGATCAGAGCGAATGAAAAGCTACTGGGCGACTCGGAAAGGAAACTTACTGAAGGAGAGGACCAAGAAATGATTGACTGAAGTGGTCCAATGAGGCCGTAAAAGCAGAAGAAGAAGAAGAAGAAGAATTGGATGGAAATGGAACATGTGTGTTGCTATTAATGCAACCAATAGCTGTCGAGTTCCTTTTCAGGATGGGTCAGGGAAGGGAATTTTGGAAATCGGCCGTGGACCAATTGAATAGAACCGTCCTGGCATTTGCCTGGTGGTGAAAATGGGAAACCACTGTAAGTGTAATCTTTAAAGTCCAAGTTTTTCTATAGTTGAATGTAGTCTCGGTCCCGTCCACCTAGGATTACCGAGGCTCTACTGTACAGTATATGACTGAGTATTCTTGGCAATAATACAGTAAAACCCCTCAGTATGCCTTCCTTCGGAGGGGAAGTAAAGCCGGCGGTCCCATGTCATAGATTTATGGCATGTTAAAGAACCTTCCACTAATTACACATGTGTGAAGCTAAATTGGATAGGTTAAGAATGTAAACAACGCTCTTAGGTTTCTACGTTCGTTGCCAAGAGCCGACTGCGGTGGCGTCTAGTAGCTAAGTTCTGAACTAAGCCTAGTAGTCGTTGACGGTGGCGTTTGGCGGTAAAAGTAGGAACTATTTGAAAAATTCTAAGTTGCAGTCTATACATAAATTAAAAAAACAGATACACACACTTATACAGCCATCACAATTAACACCGGTTATCAGACAGATTCTACACACACCCAAAGTACACGGGGCTACATGACCGCGTTGTCGCAGCCCCTAAACTGAGGAACCAACCAACCTACAGTAAAATCTGGATAATTCGAAACCAGTTGATTCAAAATTCTTCTAATTCGAAGGAATGTTCGTTACCCAAAAGTCAACATCTTTTTTAAATGTTATTTACTCTGTTTAATTAGGTGAAGTTCCTTAGAGGAATAATTGGGAAGACACGGAGGGTTAGAATCAGAAATGTGGACATTAGGGAGAGAACTGGGTTCTCAAAACTGCAAGACAAGATAGAGACCAGTAAGTTGAAGTGGTACGGACATATGATGAGAATGGAAGAATATAGAGTACCAAAAAGAATATTTATGGAGAAAATACCAGGAAGAAGACCACGAGGAAGGCCCAGAAAGAGGTGGATAGATACGGTGAAGGAAAGCTTAGAGAAAATAGGAGTTAAAGAAAAAGAAGTATTGAAAGAAGGACATGAATGGTGGAGGGATAGACAACTGTGGAGGTCCTTGCTTCGCAACCTGACCCAGGGAACTGGAAACGGAAAATGAAGAAGAAGAAGAATTACAAATACGGATGAATTGTATTTCGGAGGGTGATGCCGATCCAGTGTGTAAAATTCAAACTTTTAATTTGATAAATGGGAAATTTACTATAAAAACGTGATTTTACTTTCAATATACATCGTGACCTGAAATGCGCCGCTCTATAGCATTGAAAATATGTAGCAATGGATAATCGATATTTGTGAATTATCGAAGGATTGCATAGTCCGTGGTACGATCTATTAGCTGTGTTCGGTTTCAAAAATGGCTGTATGTTCTTGCATCCACAGTTATGGCCGATACAATTTGGGGAAATTATTTCGTAGTTTAATTTGGTTGCTCTAATAAAAAGGAATGTTCTAAGAGTTTTTGTTAATTCCTTTTACAGTAAGAGCAGTAAGGTTATGTTTATCTTCTTCATTTCCGGGTTCCAGTAATTGGTGCCGGGGTGAGATTCAAGGACTTCCATACTTTTCTGTCTCTCCACCACTCTCGTCCTTCTTCCAGTATATCTTTTACTTTTACTTTCTCTCCTTTTGGTTTATAACGTGTCGGCCAGTAATTTATTTTCGTACTTGACCATGATGATTACAAATATGTTTATAAAAGCATTTTTAGCCTATTTTCATTTTATGAAAAAAAAAAAAATAGGCTTATGAGATCACCTTTTGTCCTTTTGTGTGTATGTGTGTGTGGATGTGTGTCGCCCCCTAATAACTTCTAAACGGCTGGAGCGATTTCATTGAAACTCGGTAAGGTCATAGTCCTATTTTGTGCGACCCCGACTGTGACCTTCAAATTTTATTATTGTGAAATATTGACTGATAATAATGTTTCATGATGACATGGATAATGAATGTATAAGTTTGAGTCTGCGATATTATTAATGTAGGCCTACTATTAGGAATGCTGCTGTTATAGTTGACCAGCTTCAGTTAGTATTTTGTTGTAGGACAGAATCTCTTATCTTTTGGAGTAGTAATGATTAGAAATATGATCAAATTGACATATTGGCCACAAGTATTTCTTGAGCATATTTATTGTGAAATGAGAAGTTTTGATTGCAGTCTCTCTGCAGTCCCTTGGAAAGAGGGACAGAGCAGATGAGAGTAGGGTCTGACTATGTGCTTTCTGAGGATGTGGATAACAGTACAGTTATTTAGCACAGCCTTCTCAATACAAATGAGAACAGTTAGATGAAACCCAACATGTATCACCCCCACATGTAAGGTTTCATCAGGAAAAATTATCGAAAGAAATGGTAACAGTTAGTAAGCAAGATCTGTATTCATGCTTAATTTCTCTTTATAATATGCCACATTCCTTCTTGGCAAACTTACAATTCTGTTCAACTCTCTTGGATGGCCTACACCACAGTACACATTGCACATGTAGAAGATTTTGGCACTAATTTTGTTACTCCCAGAACACAATGGATTGGTGACATTAAAAGAATTCATAACTAATATCACTACTATAAAAGAGCTGAATATTTTAAACACATAGGTAAATTAGTTCTTTAAATGTTGTATTTTATGAATACATGAAGGAAGAAAAATTGCAGATAGCTCATTATGATTTACTAGCATCGTGTTTCCTGTTGATGTTAAGGTTCTGTTGGTCAATAATCTAGCATTTATTGCAAACAGGATGTTTAGCTTTTTGAACACAATCCCTAAGAACCATACAAGTAGAAAAGTATACAGTGCAAAACAGAAAAAAATTGCCAATTGTCACAAGGTGTATATGTAAAAAGGTACTAACAACAGAATATAATTTATAGTTTTTTAGATACTTTTTTTTAAGACATACATAACACTAACTATGGTTATGGCTGCGATTTGTAGGTTAAACAACTAGGTTATTGGATGCTGATTAAGGTGCTATTTACTGATATTTTATCCATATGGACTTGTCTTTTTCTGTATAAATATACGCAGGGAACGGAAAACTGATGATTGAAGATTATATTACCGTATAGTATTTCTGGAGTAGCAGTATTTAATGTTGAAATGTCAGACAAAAACACATTTAACCTGACTCAAAACTCGGATTCATGTCGACCAAATAGTGCTACACGAGTCAATACCTGTGATATTTGTGGGAAGACGTTTAAATCTGTTGCAATTCATGTAAGTAAAGCACATCCAGAGGTTTATCGTAGAGGTTTAACGTCAAAATATAAGAGCTCAGATCAAAGTTTGCATAAATCCGATGGAGGTGGTAGTCACTTGCTGGATGAAGAAATTGATCATGTATCAACTAGCGCTAATAGCGAAGATGCGGCTGCATTAGATTCCAAATTAGATGCTATAAAGGAATTTGAACGAAAATTCACGGACGTCATAACTAAAGGTGATATTCAAGCTTTTGAGACAGTTAGTGTTGAGCTAACGGAATTCTTGGCTGACGCAATCAGTTCGCTCTTAGGACCCAAACATCCAGCTATTCGCTATTATAATGCGCGGAGAAAACGACAGGGGGGTCATACAACTACATATTCTAAAACGAAACATCCATCAAGGTTAACAAAGCGAAGAAGAGACAAAACTAGGACAAAATATCAATATGAAGTAGCGCAATATCAGTATTTCAATCAAAGGCGCAAAGTCGTACGCATGATTATGAATAATCAAAATGGCACAGAATGTAGAATTCCCGTATCCACAGTTTTTGAACACTTTCAAGATTTATTTGGAAAAGAGAATGAATTAACACACTTGCAACCAACAGAAGCCGTGTGTACAGAGGAAGACATTGAAATTGAAGATTCTGAAATTAATTCAGCTCTTGCCAGAGTACGAGCAGATACAGCAGCTGGTCCTGACCGAGTAATTATCAGAGCTGTGAAGGAACTTAAAACATCAAAAGTGTTGAGTCTCCTTGCAAACGCTATGCTCAAATTTAGGAAATGCCCCGATATATTCAAAACAGGAAGAACAGTACTTCTTCACAAAGGAGGATGTGCTGAAGAAATAAGTAACTGGAGACCTATCACCATATATTCAGTAATCAGACGTATTATAGAAAAAGTGATTGACAGGCGACTACGTTCATTCGTAGAGTTCTCCGTACATCAAAGGGGATTCATTAATCTCCCTGGTACACATGTTAATACCTCAATTATTAATGGTTGCCTCAGGAATGCTAAAACAAATAAAACTAGCTGCTGTGTGGTGTTCCTGGATGTTTCAAAGGCATATGATAATATTGGCCATGAACATCTTAAGCGGTGCATTAATCGAGTAAATATGCCAAACAACTTGCGAGATTTAGTAATCGACCTTATTTTAGGAAATAGTATCAAAGTTGAATGTGGTATTAATAAAACAGTGAGCATAGAGCTTAGGAAAGGCGTCGCTCAGGGATCTCCAATCTCACCTGCTTTATTCAACCTGGCAATAGATGATACTATCAAAGAACTCACAGATCAGGAGATCATTCAAGAGTATGGGTATCAGCTGTCATCTGACGTTGAAAATGTTTCAGCCTTAGCGTTTGCGGATGATATTGTATTAGTGGCGAAAGATGAAGCTTCGGCGCAGGAACTCTTAAATACCGCCGTTAATAGTTTATCTGCTATAGGTCTTTCCATGAATCCTTCAAAATGCAGAATGATCAATATTAAAGAAGGGAACCTTTGTCAGAGAAGTGCTGTGACACTAGGAAATACTGCTTTGACATGTGTAAAATCTGGGGAAACCATAAAATATCTGGGAATAACTTTTGAAGATGGAATTGTATTTGACAAGAGCAAGTTGATAAATAGTTTAGAAAAAGACTTGAATTCTCTCACAGTTTCTTGTTTACTAAAACCAGACCAAAAGTTAAACATAATTAATCAATACATTTGGCCAAGTCTGATTTATACAATACAGAGTACACCGTTAAATAAAATTCCATCAAGTTTTCTGGTCGATGTTGATAAACTTTTGCGATCAACTATCAAAGAAATCATTGGGTTACCACATGACTGTCCCAATGATATGTTGTATGCATCCAGGAATGTTCGGGGGCTGGGTTTAGTTAAGGTTGAATGGGTAGCATATATACAGCATTTTAATATAGTTCAAAAGTTACTCAGAGTGGAAGATGTTCATTTAGATATTTGTCGAAATCTTGACGGGGAAAAGAAAGAAATTCTTCAATATTTTAATTTTCCGACTAGTGATTGCACAGAATCAAAATCAGGACGTTGGGTACGAAATGAGCTTCGGAAACGGTCATTTGAAGCTTGGTGCAAACTTCCTCATAAAGGTAAAGGAGTGGAAGTTTATGAACAACATCCTAAGAACAACTCGTGGATAAATAACAGAAAAGGCTTATCGTGCTCTGAATGGACGAATGCCATCGAAATTTCTTGCAACATCTCAGCGGTGAGAGCTGTGCCGGGGAGAAGTCAGCACACAACCCTATGCCGACAACCAGGATGTGACCAACCAGAGACGCTAGGACATGTCCTGGGTCAATGTTCTAAAGGAGAACTGTTACGAAATTCCCGCCATCACCGAGTTCGATCATCAATTGCCACTTCCCTGAGGAAATTAAAATGGGAAGTTTATGAGGAAGTGCACTGCATTTCGGAAAATGGTAGTCACCGTAGAGCAGATATCGTTGCCATTGACAGGAAGAATGGAAGGGGTTTGGTCCTGGACCCCACGGTACGAATGGAAGTGGACATTCCGCAAGCCGTACGAGTTAACGAGGAGAAAGAGGCTATTTACCGACCATGCATACCTCACTTGAGTGAGAGATATAACTTACCTAAAAATGCATGGAAAGTGAATGGCCTTCTATTCGGAGCTCGTGGAACATCTTATAAGTTCATCGTGGATATCCTCAAGAAGCTTGGCATCATCGAGGATGATCTTGAGAAGATCTGCTTGGGCGTATTGAGAGCTTCACTCAACATGCTACTTAACCATTTATATGGTATATCGTAATGACTTATGTACTGTAGAGCCAACAATGTACCTACACTGTATTCTGGATCTTTATGGTCTCCCGGAATGCCGGGCGGATGTCCTTCAGGAAATATATATATGATATCACACTGACATTTTGTGCGGTGATAAAGGGCACTACTAGAGACTTCCAAAAACCTGTTGACTACAAAACTAACATGGTGGTCAAACAAAGTTGAAACATTTAAATAGACTCTTCTCGCGATTTAACCATCCAAACGTAATGAAACTTGGTACAGCAAATGTTTATGCACATTGTAATGCATTGGCATCTAATTTAGTTCAATTGTTCACATAACCTCAAGATGGTGGCTGTGCACAATTTAAAAATTAAGTTTTTATTTCTTGTGTATTAATCATGCGATCAAAGTGAATGTTTGAATAATGAACCTAAACAAAAATCGTCACCTAATAGTACATAACACTATCCTAATCAATCACACAGGAGGCATTATCCCGATCACAATCTCAAGCATTTGTTACAAATGCTGTTCCATTTTTCTCTATCCATTGCATCATTCAGTACTGATGTTGACTCCACCTGCTGCAACGTTCTCGTCACCCTATCCTTCCATCTCGTCCTTGGATGGCCTCTTGGACATCTAAGTTATACACAAATAATTTCACGTGTTGAAGCAGAGACAATATACAATATACAAGATTCAACTACCCCTCACCCACAGGCTATTATGAAAACGCGCTGAATTAACCATCGACTATTTCAAACAAAGAGAGATTCAAATCCAACTAAGAGGTACGAGTAGTTATGGAGAATTATCTATAAATTATTGACACGAAGTGAAACTGCAGTATTGAAACACACTTCAACACACGTAAAATCGACCTGTTCAACGGATGACTGAAGTTTGTCATCTCGTACCATTAGTCCGAAGTTACGCGCGAGATTTTAAAAAAATTGGGTGATTTATTACGTTAAGTGGGAGGGTGGGAGAAATTATGTAAAATCGGGAGAGTTGGCAGGTATGTAGGTATGAGTCCTTATTTCAACAGTTCTCTTATCTGGTAATTTGCTGTTTTTTTTAAATCTGTTTTCTCATTAACAAATCTTGTGCCTTTGCCATAGGTTACTCTCCCAGTACCTGTACTGTGCACAATGTGAGGTTAACAGCCTGGATCTTGGAGAGGCAATGAAGATGTTGGAGGAGAGAGTACCAGTGGCCATGCTCAAGAAATACATGTATCTGAAGGAAAGACTTGCTCTCTGCGAGGATCAGAATGTACTGATGGTCATGGATGGAGGTTGGGATCCTCAACATGAGCGTGAGCTGTGGGCACCTCTACTCGGCAAATCACAGGTAGGATCGTATTTCATTTACATCATACATACCCTCAATTTTTAATACAATATAAGTTTTTAAGTTAACTAAACTAATAGCCTGCAAAGCTATAAGTAAAATATACATTTTAAACCTTAGTAGTTATCCTGCTTCTTTAGAATCCCAGTCTAATATCATTCTTCTTCTTAAGACGCAGTCTCCAAACAAAGGTTGGTGATCCTCTGACCTTGACATTGCAGTATGAAATGCTTCCTGTGATGTACATCTGTGCCATCTTCTATTGTCCTTCAACCATGAATTTCTGCGTCTCCCAACGGATCTTTTTCCTTGTATCTTTCCTTCAATATAGTAATTAGCTGTAATTATTGGTACCGCTCGATTCGCATGATGTGGCCTACTGTAGGTATTGTGTCTTTCTTTGCTTTATAACATGTAGCAGTTCTTTTTGCTTTTTCACCTGATGTAGGACCTCGACATTTGAAATGTTCAATATCCGAGGTATGCGCAGGAGACGGCGATATAGATATATTTCAAAGCCATCAATTCGTTTTTCAATAGCAGGATCCATGGCCCAGCATTCATAACCATATAGAGCAGAAAATATGTAACAACGGATCATGCGGATTCGCAGCTGTAGACTGAGATCTGATCGTACAAAGAATTTCTGCAAGGTAAAGAATTGTTTCCTGGCCTGTTCAATCCTAGATTTTATTTCTTGTTTGGAGTCACATTGTTCGTTCAATATGGTGCCCAAGTATTTAAAGGAGGACACTTGTTCTACTATATTATTATTTATTGTGAGATTTGCTCTTATTGTCTTTTTAGAGAACACCATCATTTTTGTTTTTAAAGCGTTCACACACAAGCCGAATTCTTCACTGTGTTGTACTAGGCAATTTACCATGTGTTGAAGGGTAGATAATTTATCTGCTATGACAACAGTATCATCCACATACCTAATGTTATTAAGAGATTTTTCATTTATATTGATCCCTCCACCCTCTACCAGCATTTCTTTATTATTGCCTCAGAATAAATGTTGAACAAATGAGGTGACAGTACACAACCCTGACGGACACCTTTTCTGATTGAAGCCGTTTATGAAGTTCCTTGAACTGTTTTAACATCTTCAGTCTGATTCCAATATAGATTACTTATGATGCCTAAATCATTGTGGTCAATACCAGTTGATCTCAGAATTTCTATAAACTTTTCATGTCTGACACAATCAAAAGCTTTCTTGTAGTCTATAAAACATACATATTCATCGACATTCATGTCTACACATCTCTGTGTTAGTACATTCAAGGAGAAGAGTTCTTCACGTGTACCGACCCCATTGCTGAACCCAAACTGATTCTGTTCCATGTGTGATTCACATTTTTCTTATATATGCGAGTGTGAACGATTCGTAAAAATGTTTTGAGTACGTGAGACATCAAACTAATCATACGATAATCATAACTAGGGCTCGGATTTTTAGGTGCTAAAAATCGGTGAAATATTTATTTCTTATGTATTAAAAATACCTGAAATATGTGACCAAAAAAGTAAAAATATTTAATTATAATTTAGTTTATTAATGTGAATATAAACAATATGCAGTACTCACGAATGCAATGTATTCTATGTCTCAATGACTGCTGAAGCATTACAATACACAACGAGATACATCGTCAGGTTGCCCATCACAAATGACCGACGATTATCGCGAAACACTTATTCTGAAGGCGCGAAATTGCGGCAATATGCTTCTTACCCTTGAGGTGTTTTGTAACTTGAGATCGCCATTCAGCCTTGATTGCTTTCCCACATGATTGGCCGAAGAGAACGCCCCCATCAGAAGTAAAATTATCTTTAAATTGTGCAACAGACGATGACTTGTAGTTGTTTTTACTTTAGGCATCCTAGAACTGCCTTACACTTCACGGTGTCAGAAATGAACTGCATGAGAGTGACACTGGTTCCAGGTAGCTGTAGGGGGGGAGGTCTAGCACGTGGTGCAATATGGCTATGGAGAAGGAAATCCCCGGCTTCCACAGTGAATGGCACGGGGCGACAAGTTAAGAATATCACAGTGGCAAGCTGACATATGCTCTGCATGAAGATTAGATAGCTCAAAGGTTCTTCCCCGTTGAAGTAACACAAAAAAATTCAATAAACGGAAAGATCCAGCATACTGATTTTAAAAAATGTAAATATTGTGTCTTTTTATGTGCTAATAAGTGGCAAGCAAGAATTTAGGTATTTATAGAAAAAATGCTTAAAATAGGTATTTACATAAAAAAATATTTATTTACCTAAAAATCCGAGCCCTAATCATCACATTGAGAAGAGTTACGCTTTTTTGGTAATGGTATGAAGGTTTATATGACTATAAAGTTTGATAAAAGATATATCAACATCATTTCCTGTTTCCTGGGTCGAGTTGTGAATTAAAGACCTCCATCATTGCCTGTCTCTCCACCACTCCTCTCCTTTTTTAAGTACATCTCCAGGTTTTCTTCCCCTCTTCTGTATGCACTCCCAGACTATCCGTCCATCTCTTTCCTCGTGGTCTCTTCCCTGTCATCTTTTCGGAAAAAGCTTTCTTTGGTACTCTCTCCTCTTCCATCCTCATCGTGTGACCAGACCACTTTAACTTTGTTGTTTCTATCCTGTCCTGCAGCTTCAAGATTCCTGTCTTTTTTTTCTTATCTCTTCATTTCTAACTCGATCTCTTCTGCCTCTGCTGCTTGTATTCTACTCTCCTCTCTTTTTGATAAAAAAGATAATTCTCCTGCAAATTTACAATTTATTGCCCATCACAGCCATTTTACCGCAACAATGACTTTTCTCAACTAATCATAAGGATATTGGAACTTTATATTTTATTTTTGGTGCTTGAGCTGGAATAGTAGGAACTTCATTATGAATATTAATTCAAGCTGAATTAGGTTAACCTGGTTATTTAATTGGTGACGAGTAACAGCCCATGCCTTTCTAATATTTTTTTTTGTAACTCTTATTCAATTGTGCTGCTCTCTTATTTCATTTCTCTTACCAACTCTGCACTCTTCTAACCCCAATGGTGTTAAGGTATTTTAGACATACAATGTCTTTCATTTTCCAACTTAGCTTGCCCTTTTCTTTTCTATTCTGACATCCTCATTCTTGGGGTATTTGGGGCATTCTCATTTCTGTTTCAAAATCCTCCTTTTGGGATATTTGGGGCCTTCTTATCACTGTTTCGACATCCTCATTCTTGGGGTATTTGGGGCATTCTCATTTCTGTTTCAAAATCCTCCTTTTGGGATATTTGGGGCCTTCTTATCACTGTTTCGACATCCTCCTTTTGGGATATTTGGGGCCTTCTCATCACTGTTTTGACATCCTCCTTTTGGGATATTTGGGGCCTTCTTATCACTGTTTCGACATCCTCCTTTTGGGATATTTGGGGCCTTCTCATCACTGTTTTGACATCCTCCTTTTGGGATATTTGTGGCCTTCTCATCACTGTTTTGACATCCTCCTTTTGGGATATTTGGGGCCTTCTCATTTCTGTTTTGACATCCTCCTTTTGGGATATTTGGGGCCTTCTCATCACTGTTTTGACATCCTCCTTTTGGGATATTTGGAGCGTTCTTATTTCTGTTTCAACATCCTCCTTTTGGGATATTTGGGTCTTGTCATTTCTGTTTTGACATCCTCCTGTTGGGATATTTGGGGCCTTCTCATTTCTGTTTTGATGTCCTCCTTTTGGGATATTTGGGGCCTTCTCATCACTGTTTTGACATCCTCCTTTTGGGATATTTGGAGCGTTCTTATTTCTGTTTCAACATCCTCCTTTTGGGATATTTGGGTCTTGTCATTTCTGTTTTGACATCCTCCTGTTGGGATATTTGGGGCCTTCTCATTTCTGTTTTGACGTCCTCCTTTTGGGATATTTGGGGCCTTCTCATCACTGTTTCGACATCCTCCTTTTGGGATATTTGGGGCCTTCTCATCACTGTTTTGACATCCTCCTTTTGGGATATTTGGAGCGTTCTTATTTCTGTTTCAACATCCTCCTTTTGGGATATTTGGGTCTTGTCATTTCTGTTTTGACATCCTCCTATTGGGATATTTGGGGCCTTCTCATTTCTGTTTTGACGTCCTCCTTTTGGGATATTTGGGGCCTTCTCATCAGTTTCGACATCCTCCTTTTGGGATATTTGGAGCGTTCTCATTTCTATTTCAACATCCTCCTTTTGGGATATTTGGGTCTTGTCATTTCTGTTTTGACATCCTCCTGTTGGGATATTTGGGGCCTTCTCATTTCTGTTTTGACATCCTCCTTTTGGGATATTTGGGGCCTTCTCATCACTGTTTTGACATCCTCCTTTTGGGATATTTGGAGCGTTCTTATTTCTGTTTCAACATCCTCCTTTTGGGATATTTGGGTCTTGTCATTTCTGTTTTGACATCCTCCTGTTGGGATATTTGGGGCCTTCTCATTTCTGTTTTGATGTCCTCCTTTTGGGATATTTGGGGCCTTCTCATCACTGTTTTGACATCCTCCTTTTGGGATATTTGGAGCGTTCTTATTTCTGTTTCAACATCCTCCTTTTGGGATATTTGGGTCTTGTCATTTCTGTTTTGACATCCTCCTGTTGGGATATTTGGGGCCTTCTCATTTCTGTTTTGACGTCCTCCTTTTGGGATATTTGGGGCCTTCTCATCACTGTTTCGACATCCTCCTTTTGGGATATTTGGGGCCTTCTCATCACTGTTTTGACATCCTACTTTTGGGATATTTGGAGCGTTCTTATTTCTGTTTCAACATCCTCCTTTTGGGATATTTGGGTCTTGTCATTTCTGTTTTGACATCCTCCTATTGGGATATTTGGGGCCTTGTCATTTCTGTTTTGACGTCCTCCTTTTGGGATATTTGGGGCCTTCTCATCAGTTTCGACATCCTCCTTTTGGGATATTTGGAGCGTTCTCATTTCTATTTCAACATCCTCCTTTTGGGATATTTGGGTCTTGTCATTTCTGTTTTGACATCCTCCTGTTGGGATATTTGGGGCCTTCTCATTTCTGTTTTGACATTCTCCTTTTGGGATATTTGGGGCCTTCTCATCACTGTTTCGACATCCTCCTTTTGGGATATTTGGAGCGTTCTCATTTCTGTTTCAACATCCTCCTTTTGGGATATTTGGGTCCTTCTCATTTCTGGTTTGACATCCTCCTTTTGGGATATTTGGGGCCTACTCATGCCTACTCATTTCTGTTTCGACATCCTCCTCTTGCGATATTTGGGACCTTCTCCCTTTCTATTCCAATATTAAAATTATTTTCAAATTGATATTATGCAGAAGCTGGATAAGGGGAATTGATGATGATGATTATGCAATTACAATAAAATTACAGATTGAATTACATACAACTATACAGTGGAATAGATCACAGAAATTATGTTAGTGCTTCGTTTCATGGTCAACCATGCATCTGTGATGATATAAATCCACTTTGAACTGCAACTTCACATCATTACTAGCCTTTTGACACATGTACCCAGGAATGCAGTTTAATTGCTTGATTATTGCGGTATGGAGTTGTGGAGTGCTGTTGATTCTGCAGTGATACATCTTGCCTTCCAGATACTCCATTAAAAAGAAATCTGGTGGGCTTAAATCACCACATTGTGTCCAAGCCGTATTTTTGAAGGAGTAGAGGATTATAAGACTTAAAACATTCATTTTGGTTCCGTATTGATATACTAATTAAGTTTTTTAATGGGCTAGGGTTCCGCCTAAATCAATACTTTTATTGAAAATGATCACTTATGTGGTCATTAGAAATGGTGCATGTTTCGTGGACTAATAGACATTTTTGTCCCCTTCATCTGCCAATATTAAGCACTAAATGAGAAAATTATTTGATTAGTGTAGCACTAAAATGTCAATAGCCACTGAACCTAATGTGTTGCACCAAATAGATAGGATATTTGAAATGATTAAGGCACAATACACGCAAAAGCACATCGATAACAACTCATTGAATTGAACTGACCCAGTTAAAAATGTTTTTTTTTTGTGTATTGTGTCTTAATCATTTCAAATATCCTATCTATTACAGGGTTATTACAAATGATTGAAGTGATTTCATAAATTCACTGTAGCTCCATTAATTGACATATTGCCACAAAACTCAACAGTTATGTAGAAAAACTCAAAAAGTTTTGTTTTCCTGAAGCTGCACTTCAAATCTCTGCCAGTAGAGCGCAGCAGTGAACAGTGAGACAAAATGGCAACAGGCGCCGAGAAAGCGTATGTTGTGCTTCATCTTCCAACAAAATGGTGCTCCACCCCACTTCCATCATGATGTTCGTCAATTCTCAAAACAGGAGATTGGTAAACCATCGGTCGTGGTGGAGTTGATGATCAGTAATTCATGTCATGGCCTCCACGGCCTCCCAACTTAATCCCATATATGTGATTTCTTTGTGTGGGATTATGTGAAGGATTCAGTGTTTACACCTGCGAGCTCGCATCAACAGTGCTTTTGAACATTGATAGGGACTTGCTGCGCCGAGTGTGGGAAGAACTTGATTATTGGCTTCATGTCTACAGAATCACTAAGGGGGCACATATCGAACATTTGTAAATGTCACAAATAAACTCTTTGAGTTTTTCTATGTGTGTGCAAAGTCTTGTGACAATATGTCAAATAATAAAGTTATTGTAGAGCTGTGAAATCGCTTCTATCATATGTAATAACCTTGTATATGGTGCACCATATTAGGTTCAATGGCTATTTACATTTTAGTGCTACGCTAATCAAATAATTTTCTCATTTAGTGCTTAATATTGGCTGTTGAAGGGGAAGACAATGTCTATTAGTACTCAAAACATGTATCATTTCTAATGACCACATAAGTGATCATTTTCAATAAAAGTATTGATTCAGGCAGAACCCTAGCCCATTAAAAAACGTAAGGAGTAGAGGATGGAGAGCAACTCCAAATAACTGTCTCCTGTGATCGTTATGAAGAAAAAAGGGCCGATTATCCCATATCAAATGACACCATTCCTCACCACGATTGCAGGGCTTTGGTTGTTCATCTTAATGTCCATATGTGGGTTTGCAGGACGCCTGTACATGGAATCAATTGTGACGATTCATGCTACTTGACATGTGAAATTGTGCTTCATCCGTCCATATTATGCCAGTTCAGGATTATCTTCAAGCATTACTAGCCAGGCATCGGCAAATTGCACATGTGAATAATTTTCATTCTGAGCATTGACCAGACACGGACGGTATGGTCTTAGTCCAAGCTCTTTCAGCAACTTGATAGACAAATACATGCCTTGGAGATCTGTCCTCTGCAGGCAAGCTGGGCTAGTTCAATCAGCAGCTGCTGTTTGCTGTCCTCATTCACCCCACTTTTCAGTCTGTCTGCTTCTTTGGTGTGTTGAATCAAGCTTTTGATCTTGACGAAAAAAGGTCCAGGGAACTAGCATTGTTTGCCTTTTGTTGGTCTGTGTTGGTTTATCAAATAAAGAATAATTTTTCTTGAATTTTCAAGATGTAAAATAATCTGAAGAGCCAGGGGGGTTACACCAAGCAGATGAAGGAAGAACTCCGGAGGCTAGAAATTACAGATGACGACTGTCGAGACAGAATAAAATTCAGGGAAATACTTTCCGACTTAAAGGTTCTTGTGGGAGAAAAGAAAGAACGCAGGGGAGGAAGGTGGACAGCAGAGAGAAAGGTGCAACACTCTGAAAGAATGAAGGAAGTGTGGAGGAAGAGAAAGGAAGAAAGAACTATGAGAAGGAAATGAAATGAAATTTGCATGGTCCTTAGTTTTGGCCAGTGCGCATAACGTAATTTAATGTAAAATCTATCCACATAACCAACACTTCAATCAATAAATCTCACTTAACATTGGGATGTTTCAGATATTAACTGTATTATCAGCCGTTACTGTTTTTATATGTCATACTGAACCATACCTCCCAAGTTTTAAATTTTTTCTTTAAAATTAACAGAACTTGTGTGTGTTGTACAGCTTTATGGGTGAACTATAATATTTTATGTTTTTACGAACTGAGATCTTCTCTTTCAAATTTGTTACAGGATGAACTTCTGCAGGCCAAAAGTTGTTGTGACCGGCAAATATTGGATATATAGCTCTAATTTGTATTTACCGAACAGTCTTCTGATTCCTTGTCTCTTTATGTTGATTTGTTTTAGATTCATGGGTGAAAGATTGATTCATTCGATAACAATTTAGGTTGGTTTATCCTCGCCACTAGTTATGACAGTTGCGAAACTAAGGTCATGGGCATGTATAAATGATGTTGCGTAAATGGATGTCATTTTAAATATATTTGGAGCAGTGTTATGCAGATGAAATGCTTTGTTCCTTAGAACAAGGAAGTTACATGTAACATTTAATATTATTGCTGAAGAACTCGGTTTATCTGAAATGAAGAAATTGACAGGCATTTTGCATGTGGTTTTCCACGTATTCTCTCACTTGAGAAGATTTTACTGATAGATCATTTGGAAAGTTAGCAGGTATGACTAAATCAATCACATGAATTAAAAAGAAGCAAAACAAGTGAAAGATTCACAGCAGCACAATGCTCGTTCACATAAAACACTGCCCACAATGATGAAGGATATTTAATTAGGTATCTGAAACATGTCCTCATATGAAACAAGTTATTTGTTGTTTGGATCTTCAGTCTTTTGACTGGTTTGATGCAGCCCTCCATGGCTCCCAGCCCTAAACTAATCGTTTCATCTCTACATGGGGCCGATAACCTAGATGTTAGGCCCCTTTAAACAAGAATTATCACCATCATCATCTCTACATAGCTACCACACCTTACATCCAACACAATCTTTTTTAACATATTCTAACCTTGGTTTACCACTACAGTTCTTGTCCTCGACCCTTCCTTCCAGAACTAAGTTTGCTATTCCTGGTTGTCTTAACATGTGTCCTACCAACCTCTCTCTTCTCTTCAGTAGGAGTCTCTAGAAACATCTCTCCTCTCCCACTCGTCATAATACATCTTCATTTGTTACTCTATCTACCCATCTGAACTTCATCATTCTCCTGTGATACCACATTTCTTCCTGCTGTGCCAACAGTCCAAGTTTCACTTTCATAGAGCGCCACGCTCCGTCATTTTGTGTAGGCTAAGGATAATCATACAAGATCCACCCACTCTTACCTAATGAGACGGGAAGACCCCCGCACTTTGTACCTGTGGAGCCGTTTTCACTGTGGCCCACATTTTAACCGAGTGTGTGGATCTTGCTAACTTACGAAGAAACCTTGGTTTGCAGATGACACTTGCACTTATATTAGCCGATGACGCGGTGGCTGCTGATCTCGTCATCTGCTTTATAAGTGAGAGTGGGTTAGGGCCAGCAATCTAAATTTTATCATTTCAAATGATCTTGTCGACTTCGTCGTTATGCTTGGGTCTAACGTTATGTGTTACGGTTACGGCATGTATGACGTCATGCAGCAGAGTGCACCTCCCGCTCCCCGTTACCCGCGCGGAGACGAGTGCGTGTGATACTGAATGACTTGCAACTTGTTGATCGTGAAGCGTTCACGTGATTCTTGCTATCTCTGTATTTGCGGATTCGTTCGTTAATCTTGCTTACGGTACTTACAGTTTACAATTTGTGCAGGGTAGTAAAGTGTGTTAATGATGGAGTCTGTGGATCGTTCGTTAAACTTGCTTACTTACAGTTTATGTAAAGTGTGTTAATAATGGAGTCTGTTGACAGTAATAGTGCTATTATATCTACTAAAGCTAAATCTCGTGCTGTAATGGAGTCTGTTGAAAGAGCCCTCCTGAGCCTTTCTAACATAGCATTTGTAGCATGCGTCATTTGAAATGATATAAAGTCTAGTCTCTCAGACTGACTGTATCTTTTCCAGTTTACATTGACTCAACAACTTGTTCGTTTTTGAATGATGTAATTTTTGTTTATTTTTATAATCATTATTTTTATTTAATTTATTGTTTTATTAATTTTCGGTCTTTTCTAATTTAGGTGTCCACCTCTAAATTTTAAATTCAATTCCAAATATGTATTCTTTAATCTGTGTTAAGTGGGGCAGATGACCTCATAGTTCCGCCCCTTTAAACAACAATAACTAACTATAATTAAGTGTCCATACCATTTAAAAACTCATTCAACTCCTCTGGTGATCCGGTAAATCTCAGAGTTGAATTTATTTCTCCTTGAATCTCTAATCCTTAAAATTTTTCTCTAATTTCCTTCATTGCTTGTTCAATGTACAGATTGAAAAGTATGGGTGATAAGTTGCAGCCTTGCTATACACCTTTTTGAATACCAGCTTCTCTCTCAAGTCTTTCCCCTCAAATAACTGCTGTCTGGTTTTTGTACAGATTGTAGATAACCCTCCTATCTCTGCACTTTATTCCAATCCTATTCAAAATGTCAACTTACTCCAATCAACGTTATCAAAAGGCATTTGTCTACGAATGTCATGAACGTTCCTCTTAACTTTCCTTATTCTATCTTCCAAAGTCAGCCTAAGACTTAGTGGAGCTTCCCTTATTCCTACGTTTCTCCTGAAGCCAAATTGGTCTTCACCCAACTCGGTTTCTGTCTGTAAATGATTCTATTCAGGATCTTTTGAAGTATGAATGATCGAGCTGATCATGCAAGTTATTTATTAATATAAATTCTTTAATGGTCCGCCCATTCAATACACTAAATTCGTATAATCGTTTATTGGTGTAGATGTTTCAGGGATGCTGTCCCCTTTCTCAGCAATATGAACTCATTGCAGCCCGCATCACAATCAATTTCTATAAAAGGAAATACTTAAACAGATGAAGCCTTTTCTCATGCATATGTCAAAATTTATAATACTTTATGGCCTTGGCAATTAATTATTGGAGCGGTCAAACCGGAAACAGTATATTTGTGTAATTACAAACTTATAAGGCCATTTTGTCAAATGGGGTATTCTCATTGTGTTTTGGATGCTATGAAGAGTTATTTATTGATTTAACAGTAAGTGAGTTATGGTTGTTTTAAGGGGCCGAACAGCGAGGTGATCCGAAAGAGGTGCTCTAATGTGTGTCCTCAATCTTGACTGATCTGAGCCACATGACCTTGCTTGTCAAGGCTTCGTGTAATCTAGTAGGCAAAGGTGAAGCCCAGACAGAATGTTTCTCTGGCTGACCAAGCACTGCTCACATTAATAATCTTGTTGTCTACAGCTCAGCATACAGGAGTGGCTGGACCTGGAGTGTCGCGTGAAACCTGGACAGGACATTCTGAATGGACGACAGGTGTACGTGTTCCTCTGGTTGACCAAACACTGCCCACAATCAAAGCACGAGGTTGCGTCACAGCTGCTGGCCGCCAGTCTGTTGTATAGCAGTGAAGGCGAGGTGAGCTCTGTCAGTCAGAAATAAGGGAAATTAGGTTATATTTTATTTTTATTTTTTACCTGTAAATATTTTCTTAGGACAAAGAATGCCACTGACAAATAATATGTCCACGAAAACAGAAATAAACTTACTATAGACATACTATATACTATAGCAATTTAAATACTTAGGAGAAATTATAACTTACAACTTGGATGAGAAACCTGCATGGCAAGAAAGAACTAATAAAATGATAAAAGCCAAAAAATTAACATGGTCTACATATAAAAGAAAATGTCTATCAATCGCAACAAAATTAAAACATTACAAGACGGTGGTTCAACCAGAGGTGACCTATGGAAGTGAAACTCTTTTTAAAGTTACTCAGAAAAACAGAATCGACAAAATTTTAAAAGTAGAAAGAAGAATAGCTAGAACATGCATAAATAAAAAATATCAGAAAGATGGACAGTGGCAGATAGTACCAAATGAAGTGGTATACAGAGAACTGGAGCCCATCACTGATACTATTCGGAAGAAACGGCTTTCTTTCTTTGGTCACATCATGAGGACACCAGAAACCAGGTTATCTAGAAAAAAATGTAGTGAAACTTTGGAATATGAAACAACAAGTAGGATGGATTAAGGAAATTAGAGAAGATATGAAAGAATTGGAAATAACTTTGGATGACTTGCAAAACAAAACAACAAAATTAAAAAAACTGAGAGATATAAAAATAAGATTTCAGGCTAAAATAGACAAACATAATACAGTAAAAAGGGTATTTACAGATGAGGAATGCCTGAGAAGATCAGAGCGAATGAAGAGCTACTGGGCGACTCGGAAAGGAAACTTACTGAAGAAGAGGACCAAGAAATGATTGACTGAAGTGGTCTATTAACAATTAATATTGTAGATTTCAGTCAGTCAACAGAAAAATCATTCCAATTGCTGTTAATTGTTAATAAGGCAACACTGAAAAATGACTTCAAAGCTATCTTTAATATTATATTAACATTTCATGCCAGTAACTCAGCAGGAGAATGGAACTATTTCAACAATAAGAGCTTTCTATAGATTGGAACGCAATTTTTATGTGCTAAGTGTACATAAAAGTGTCTCTTAAAGTTATATTACTTTAACATAAGGGTTCATCCACCTGTGCAAATAACGTGATAATTATATTAAATAATAATAACTATAATTATTGATAATATTGTGCAAAGTCGTCTGAAAGTATTATTTCCATTTGAATGTGTATTCAATTTTCAGATAAATATATAGAGGTTATCTCAAATGTTTAGTAAATATGTACCTGAAAGGTCTCCAGGTCGGACATCTTTGTTTTGACTATCGAGTCGGAAGCAGATACGGAATTTCTAGTTCAAGATATTTATTTTATTTCTCTCTTTTTGAAGGTAAAAGAAAAGGCAGTAGAACTATTGATTTCCCCAAGGACAATGCTTTGGTGAATAAGTTTCATATTAATTTGTGCAAAAAATCAGGCTTAAAATATGAGTTGTTGTGTAGACCTAAGAGTTTACTTACATGGTGACATTTTTTGTACGTTTTATTTTAATATCAATCCAATAGGTCAAGGAATGATCTTATCGTCTTAAGGACATCTTACACCATACCTTAGTAAGCTTTTTCTTCGAGCTGTGAAATGATCAGGGGCCTGTTCCACGAATGAACTTTGCAACTTTTCACTTTGCACTTTGCACTTTTCAGTTCAGATTTTGTTCCACCATCACTTTCAGATTTGTCTTGCAAAGTGAAAAGTTAGGAATCTTTTCACTTTAGAAGACTGTTATGTTCCTCCATTGGTGCAGAAATGCAAAGTGCAAAGGAATGATTGAAAAGTTTTCAGAAATCTTTGCAAAGAGACGATTCCCTTTTCAGCTGTTAATGAACAAGTCTCAACACTAGTTTCTCGGCGCAGAATTTGGTTTAGTGTTATAAATATGTTACGCAGGAGCTTTTGTTATCATCAAGTGAGGATAGTGATGAAGAATCCAACAAGAAGACGTACAAAGACAAGATGAATTTTCATAACCTCACTTTAGTATAGACAGGTTAAAAGTTCCACCTTGATCAATACTTCTATTAATTAAGATCACTGTGTGGTCATTAGTGGGACATGTTTCACCATGAAAAATAAAGCATTAAATCATGGAATAAATATACAGTTTGTTCATGGAATAAACATGATCGGATCATTCCTATGCAAAGACTTTTCACTTTGCAAAGAAATTGAAAAGTAATACATAGATCATGGTGGAACAGAAAGACTTTGCACTTTGCAAGAATTGAAAAGTGCAAAGTGAAAAGTGAAAAGTTGCAAAGTTTATTCGTGGAACAGGCCCCAAGTCTCAACACTAGTTTCTCGGCGCAGAATTTGGTTTAGTGTTATAAATATGTTACGCAGGAGCTTTTGTTATCATCAAGTGAGGATAGTGATGAAGAATCCAACAAGAAGACGTACAAAGACAAGATGAATTTTCATAACCTCACTTTAGTATAGACAGGTTAAAAGTTCCACCTTGATCAATACTTTTATTAATTAAGATCACTGTGTGGTCATTAGTGGGACATGTTTCACCATGAAAAATAAAGCATTAAATCATGGAATAAATATACAGTTTGTTCATGGAATAAACATGATCGGATCATTCCTATGCAAAGACTTTTCACTTTGCGAAGAAATTGAAAAGTAATACATAGATCATGGTGGAACAGAAAGACTTTGCACTTTGCAAGAATTGAAAAGTGCAAAGTGAAAAGTGAAAAGTTGCAAAGTTTATTCGTGGAACAGGCCCCAGCCTAAAAATAATTCTACTCTAACATTTAAGTTATCAGCTGATGTGTCATAGGCAAGGTCTTGGTCATAGCACACCCAATGATTGAACATTCTGTCTGCGAGCTGTCAGTGGGTTTTAGTTGTGCTGTTAGAACGATAATTGGATAAATGCCACAAATAAATATGAGTTTCCTTTAAAAAGTGCAATGAATTGATATTGCGAGATGAATGTAGGTTTAGGCAACTCATAACAGCTGTTCACCCCTTGACTGAATCCAGTGGCCATTTCTGGCTACCATGTGGGTGATGGCTCATTGGCTGGAATGCACGTGGTAGCGGCGGATTGTTATGTTCTGTAGGACTATTTGTTCCCGCGAGAATTGTCAAAAAAGTGCAAAGTTATAGTAAACGAACTCTACCAAGGAGGATGCATCAGAGGGAAATGGAGAGCGAGAGACCAAGAGGAAGGCCATGATATAGGTGGATTGTGGGTATGAAGGAAGAAGTGCAGAAAAGAGGAGAGGAGTGGGGCAAAGTGAGGACTGAAAGGTGGTGGGAGGATAGAAAACGATGGAGAGGCTTATGTTCCAAGCAGACCCAGCCAGGGGCTGGAAACTGTAGATGATGATGATGATGATGTTTAAACAACCTCAAGATGGTGGCTGTGCAAAATTTTAAAATCTCGATTTTATTATTTCTTGTGTCCTAATCATGCGATTGAAGTTTGAATAATACACCTATGCAATAATCTTCATGTAATAGTACATAAGTCTTATAGTCTACATATGTAAATCGAACATGGCGACCATCCGAAATAATTATACGGTTCTCAATACTGTATCTACGAATCTACAGGGCGCCCGGGAATGTTCTCCGCACTGGCTAAGTGCAGCTGCGAGTGGTTGCGTCATCAGTTTAGTTGGCAGCACAGTGTCCTTGATAGGGTGAAGGCCACTTGTGTGGGCTGTGGGCTGTCAAATTCGTCAGTGTGTATTGCAATAAGCGAGCATGTGTGTCATCAGCACTTCTAGCATCAGTTATGAATGGCTGTAGTGAGTATAAAGTTTACTGTTTGTTATGATACAAGTGACAGCCGTGCTGCCAACGTAACCGATGACGTAATCTCTCGCAGCAGCTTGTAGGCACTGCGGAGAACATTCCCGGGTGCACTGTATTACAGCAATCAAACTGAAATTATGTATGTTAATAGAGACAATTAACATAAGTAGGATTTATGACATTAGCAGGGTGTCGAGCGATACGGGAAATACGGGAATTATACGGGAATTTTTGTGACCCGGGAAAAATACGGGAATTATACGGGAAATTCGCACTTGATACGGGAAATCTTGAAAAGTCTCATAATGCCCGACTTCTTAGCCCCCGAACGCTCGGTAGAGTCTTCCCGCTCAATCTTCTATTTCGCCTGCAGACCGCGCTGCCACCCGTAATTTGCGCCACCGATAGAGCGCTAAGCGGGATGAGAACCCAGCCAACGTCGAATGCATACTTAGCCTGGCCGACCGCCGGCCGTACCCTCTACGCGTGGAGCTACGCGCGCCGCGCTCGTTGCTGACAATGACATACATGAATCAGTCCGCATTGTTATTCACAGAGGGTTACTCGACAAGAGCAGCCCTTAATGAAGCTAACAGATCAAGATATCAGAAAATTCCAGACGCGGATGTGCTGCAATTTCGCTCCAACTGCCGGAAATTGTACATTCGTATCCTATGGCTGAAAAAATCAAAGAGTGGTCAACTCTTGCTCACGAGAGACCCGTGCTATTTTCTGCCTAGACACTATAGGGGTCGCTGAGACTCCTAAGTTGGAAGAAGTTACGATCGTCATTGCCCTGGAAATTCTTTGTAATCAGAAGAATTTGCTTTCTGGCGCAATGGCTGACGGCATCAAGAGCAGCTACTCCGCACTTCTGAGACTGCTCTCCGTTACTGCGCGTTTGAAGCAGTTAGACGGAAAAGAGCCACGGTTCGACGTGCTGTGGTCTGAATTAGTGGCTTCAGCACCTTCCTCAGTTCCTGCCAAAAACGATCTCACAAGCTTCGTTAAAATGTTACTGATTTTGTATCACAACAATGCAGCTCTAGACAGAGGTTTCTCCCTGAACAAGGAGTGCATGATCGTCAATCTCAAAGAAGCAAGTCTGATTGGCATGCATACTGTTCAGGACGCTGTGATGGCAGCTGGTGCAGTAGAAAAGATAACAGTGAGCAAGAGTCCATACTGCATGAAACTCTACGCCGTTTTCAAGGAAACAAAACAGGTGCGAAGCGACGGCTAAGGTGGCAGTCGAAAGAAAAGCCACGGAAGGTCTCCAGGAAGGGAAAAAAAAAGTACTGTCAAAAGTATTTAATTTTGTGCTTTGTATAACTGAAGTTCCTAGTAACAATCTTGTATTTGTCAAAGTGACTTATTTAAGTCCGTGCAAACACTCAATGCAAATGCGTTACACATGCATACATTTCAAAAACTACAAACAATATCTCACAGCTCTCGACATTTACTATCAAACACCCGTTACCAACATGTGGCTACAAAATACACCACACGAGTGACAGAATTCTTCTCGTATGGGCAGGCATTGTTTCAGTCGCTTGTTAACCACTGTCTGTGTCGGATTTCCTTTCATTATCATTGTTTCGTTACTTTTACTTCGCCGAAGTTCGACCCGAGGACTGGACACATCCCGTACAGCATGAACAGAAAGAAATACTGAAGGTGGTCTGGATATCGCGGTGGATGAAATGATTATTAACCTTGGCAATTCATCAAGCTCTGACAAAGACAATGATGGTGGTGACGATGATAGGTACAGTGAAGGAATGGAGGGTGTCAAAGAAACCCTTGCCAAGTGACTGAGGATAATTTATTTATTGGTGTCAGTTCGCTTGCGTCAATCGATAATAGACCACAGGCTATTGTTTCCCTTCATAGTGTTCAAAATACCGTCCGTCATTCAATAGCCTACAACTCGAAAATATAAAACCATGGCAATAATATCGCCACAGAGGGGCTTGTTTGAGTGCTCAGTGCTAAATATGTCTTTACCTTAACTTTACTTTTGTATTATCACGAAAGCTAATATTAAACGTAGAGAGTCGCGATTAAGTGAGTGTGCATGGTGTTATCTGTCAACTACTGCAGTAAACTGTGAACGACATCAACTCAGACTCTTGTTTCATGTTAAAGGATAATCATAGCATGGTGAGTTTTTTTTAATTCATTAGCTGTAGAGTATTTGCCCACTTTGTCGTACTTATAGAATTGAATACCGATGATAAAGGTATCATAGCTTCGGTGTGTAATTCATTTATTCATCTAAAAGTATCGTATTTCTCTGTTTGAATGTCCTCGGCGTTGACTCAGGACCGTTTTTTTTAATATATTACGTATAATTGTACATAAATAATGTCTGAAGTATATAGCGCTGTGTATTATTCAAATCAGTTGATTTACAACAACTCAAAAAACTTAGCAACACAGCTCAGCTGTTCCGAGCTCCCGGCATATCCTTCGCGTTGTTTCCTTCGAAATACAGGGTGTAGGTGAGAAGCATGCTCAGAATTCTTGCCGTGCAGCGGTTGGACGTAGGGTCTTGTTATGTGGCGACCGTAGGTTGCGGAGAGGAAAAGCGGGGCAAAGTGGCAGGAAGGCTGTCAGTACCGAATGCGCGGGGTTACCAATACTGTATTTGTCCCATAATTTACGCGTGTAATAGCGGACACACCTCCAATTTTAGTATAAAAGTCGTGATCTAAAAAGGGATAGTGGGTGGGTAACATTTATTGCTACATGACCCCCAAAATTATTATTCATTATTACAAAGGGTATTTTGACTATTTTCAGTAGTGTAGAAGATTGTATCGCCTTGTTCCGGGCTCCTATAGAGCTTACATTTTCTTTCATCTTTCATTTGCCATAGGACGCGCCACCGGCGTATGGTTATGCATTACCAGCTTCTGGTTTAGTAGTCAGGTAATGGAAGCAATGGGAAGTGTGTACTACAATTTTCCTTGCATGTAACTAAGCAACTTATTGTTGTTAAGAGAATGTAAAATGCACCAAGAATTGTATGATCTTTAGCTGTGTGCAGTGAGAAGGCTCTGCATGTGTTCATTCCTTATGTATTAATGATGCGAAATGTCAGCTAACGTTGTGCCACATACAACACTCGTAGTCTCTAAATGTTGCACATTTTCCCGTAAATTGCAGCAGTTTATGTTTTAATTGCTTATAAGATCGTGACAAAGAAAGTGTTCCTCCAATTGGATGATTGTATTTAACTGTATGCACGTCGTATAATCTTGGCGAAGTGTATTTTTTCACGGAGCAACTTAACACCATAGTAGGCACGCAGCTTTTTGTATTTAGTTTTCTGGCATCTTGTTTTAAATTATTGACTAACATATTTCTAAATGCAGACAATCCATACCTCCATTAGGATTCGAGTTCCATAATTCATGCAAAATGAGGTCCTTCGTTTGTGAAATTGGGGTCATAACCCCCCTACCCTTTCAGTGATTACCGTATGGTACTTTACGTAGACTAGGGTGAAGATGTAAATGAGCATTAAAAAATATGTTGCCAGTTGTTTGGTTTATTAACTTGCGGTAATATCATCCATAGGTAATGAAAACTGGGCATGGTTGGATTTTAATGTAGAGCCGCATGTGCTATCAAATCGCTTTCTTGCAATACCTGGAATATGTATAGAATTATAAAATGATTATTGGTTAAATAAGTGTTAATAGATAGGCTATTATAATTATAATGATTAAATAAATATTAAAGGAGAAACGATGCGTTGTTAGTAAATATTAGGCCTACCGGTACGGCGAATAGCCTACAACTCGTAGCTTACATCACAATTTAGCATTTAAACGGGTCACGTTAATGCATAATATGCCAATATAACAACCGGATAGCAAATTATAATAATATTCTCACATATAACATATAATTTGCACCAACTTAATTATTGTAGTCCAAGATATGTTAGACCAATGCCGTTTGAAATGTGCAAATCGCACACTTTGTAGGCAAGCTGTTTGTTATGGTCGTCTCTGATGTGAAGTTCTACTAATTACTCTTTTTGGAGACACTTGTCTTTGGAATATTCATGAAAGGCCAACCCACTAGTTATTATTTCATAAGTTGAACGCCTAAAAACAAAACCACAATCCGAAATAATAAGGAAGATAATCACGAACGAACGTTTCACTGCCAATGAAAATCAAATGGAGATTCGCAGACCGGAAGTTCGTTATGCATAAGCTTCGATGCCATTTTAACTCGTGGAAGCTCTATAAGGTTACGGTAACATACAATTCAATCACTTCCAGTAAATATTTATTACCGGCGGACCCGTGCGAGAAATCTCGCATGTTCATAAACCACACTTGTTCCAATAGGTTTATAATGAGACACTTAAGGAGAAAGGTTATGTTTTTATTTCAACCAAATGATTATAGAACACTATTAAAATTTCAGGATAAAGGAAAGACCTCAGAATGTTAAAATGACATGAAACATGCATCTCAGTGGCTTGTGGACAGCAAGTATGGAGCGTATTATCCTACATCAACGGTGATTGCAAATCGGACACTTCGTACAATTTTTTAAAGTCCTTTTTTAAAGAAATTATAGATATTTATGAAATTATAGTGCAATAAGTCACTGCTAATGTCTATTCTCTTTCATTTGAATGCTCATTTGTCACGATCGGTCGCTTGTGAGCGCCGCAGGAGGGATGCATACTACTGAAATAATATATATGAAGATGTGACACTCCTATTCTCTACTCTCTCAACCCTCCTCAGTAGTGATGGGCTGCGAGTGAATTCGCGAAGAATCGTGTCTGGAACCGTAAAACTCGAGATACTCGAGTCCGAAATCGAGGCCGAGGACGCTGTCAGCGTTATCCGTGAGCCATATATGGAAACTACACGATATATAGTAATGTCGGTACGCCTTGGCCAAGTATTGTATTCGTTTCCCATCAATGCACAGTGATATAATAGAATATTAAAAATTGGAAACCGGCAAGAAGTGGACTGATGACAGATAGAAAGAACGCAATACAGTAAAGAGAAATTTCCTTCAACGTGATAATTTGCTAAGCAGTAGTATATATCGCTGTTGATAACGCCAGTAGTCTTATCGATATCTCTGGTTGAGTGGTAACGGTGCTTTCACGCAGCGTGCTGGGGTTCGATTCCCGGCGAGTAGGTTTTTTTAACTTGATTTTTTAAATTACATTTCTTTCTTTATCATTACCTAGTTGTTATAATATGAAGCATAGTCTGCATTTTGCAAACGATTTCTCTTGTAAATCACTAGTAGAAAAGTCGTTTGCAAGTTTAGCGAGTGTTGGGAATTTGGCCGCATTCTGTCCTATATCGTAAGTACGGATCGTGACGTCACCGTGGAGACTCTAGTCCTTCGCACGGGTTACTCGTTCAGACTCGGAACTGCTAGACTCGATTCTCGCGAGTCCAAGCGTCACTCGCGCACATCACTACTCCTCAGTAAAACAGTCATTTATATTAGCTCTCCTCAGGTAAACGGTATTTTATTTGTGTTCGTAGCATCCCATCCCACCTGCGAGAGAGTTCACTCGCGCACGCGGGCGCGCGCTTTGCTCACGCTACGGGTTAGGCCTAAATATCGCCATCACCC
The DNA here is from genome assembly GCA_946902985.2 of Meconema thalassinum. Lineage (NCBI taxonomy): Eukaryota > Metazoa > Arthropoda > Insecta > Orthoptera > Tettigoniidae > Meconema > Meconema thalassinum. The sequence goes on from OX336398.1 coordinate 126,813,671, forward strand.
GTGAGCTGCGGAAGTGTCTGCAAAAATGCAGTTACACTTGCGCCAGAATCTTGATTCGCGCTTTAAGATTCATTTTTCAGCCATTCGGTATGCGAACTCTAGTCTTAAAGGGTTCTAAAATAGACGGGAATTTGGTGGATTTTCGTACGGGAAATACGGGAATTATACGGGAATTTGAAAAAAAGGCCATCGCTCGACACCCTGCATTAGGATGTTTAGTTCTTCACGGAACTACTTGTTTGTTTGGCTTTAAAAGCCCGGGGTATCGCTGCAACAACACCCTCAAATGGAAACTCTCTTATTACGCCTTATATACAGGATGGCGCAAAAACCTCTACACACTCAGGAAATATATGTATCTAGGTTGATACTACGTATGGTATGGCTGGTGAGAAACAGGAAATGACTCGGTAGTGCTAACAAATGAATCTTAACCATAGTAACAAAGATGTTAACTGTTATTTGTGTTGTGTAGTCAAAAATGTGTTAACAAAAGAAGAGAGAATTTGTGTTTTGATTGAAGACAGCTTACCAAAGCAGTGTAAGTGCTGTACTGAGGGATGAAGAGAACATTTCGAGACAAATCCTCCAACATGTAAGGCTGTTTACAATGTAATTCATAAATGTGAAACTGAAGGTTCTGTTTTGGATGCACCTCGCAGCAGGTGACCTAGGACAGCACGAACTGATGATAATTAACTCAATGTCCGTTTGGCTGTTACGATTACTGTAGTCCAAAGAAGTTCACAGGACAGTGGCGGAGTTCCCAGAAATATCACGTCGGTCAATCTAAAGGATATTACATCAGCAGAACTTGAAAGTGTACATTCCACACCTGGTACATGGGTTGCTGGAAGATGATCCAGACAGGCAGCTACAATTTTGTGAAAATATGCTCGATAGTGTCGAGTTGACCAGAATTTATTTCTGAAAATTTTTGTGTCTGATGCCATATTCAAGTTGTTGGAACATGTAAATCGACATAACTGTACCTATTGGTACACAAAAAACCAACATCATGTTGGTAGGCCTTTATTATACAAATTATTCAACATGAACAAAATTAAATTAATATCAGTGAAGTGTGTAGTGACTTTTGCGCCACACTCTATATACACTCTTATCAACTTTAATCTTTTGAACTCCATTACCCTTAGCATATGTGTCCTGCTCCACTCCTAATTAATTTCTGCACTATGAACAGCAGTAGGAAGTGGACACTGTAAAACAATCCAACACAAAATATAATTATGTTATATGAAAAATATTTCCACATCAGTTGGTTCATCATTGTAACTATCACTGTCTACTAAATGTTCTAAAATATCCAGTTCCATAAGCGAAGATGAAGGAGACGCCATGTTTACATTCAATCTATATTATCAGTAAAACTGTCATAAACATTCGAGAATAACGAAGGTTTAAAATACATTACAATTCCTGCAAACTATAGTAAATAAGGAAGGGTGTTCCCTCGGAAACCATTAGATGGTTTCACAATACTGGAATACAGCACAGAAGGCAAATGAGTGCTGTGAGTACAAGCTATCGTCATGTCGTGTGGGACTCGACATCTGAGCTGAAGTTAAATATTTTAACCCCTCAAGCGTGATATTGTGAAACTCTGGGCTGCACCCACAACGTGCATTATTTCTAGCCTACTCCCAATGGTAAGCGCGGTGTCATATGCATGTCGCTATAATTTCCAAACACACTGGCAGTCGTTGCAAGATGGCGTCGGTGAGTGAAGTGCGTGTGTTCCGGTCTCCTGTTTTGTGCTGTTTTATTATGTTATTCTTTCACGTAACTAGTTCTTTTCTTGTGAGTGGTAGTGATGTGAGGCTGTCCATGATTTGTGAAAAGAATTTTGAAGCTTCAGTAAACTGGAAGTGCTCCAATCGGAGTTTTAATTTTTGTTGTTTCTCTGCTGCTGGATTGTCGCCTGCCATGCTGCTAAAAGGAGCCAGCCCTTTAACTAGGAGAGGTACGGTCACATCAACATCAACGGTGACCACAGTCTTCATGCTTCTTCTACTGTCAGGTGATGTAGAAATTAATCCTGGCCCGTGTTCGAACAGTTCTATGTCCATATACTTTCAGAACACTCAGAGCGTGGCCAACAAGCTGGACAAAATAGATTTGAGCATCAGTGATTTTAATAACATGTCAATAATAGCCTTAAACGAGTCTTGGCTTTTTGACAGTTTTCTTGACTCAGAACTCGCCTTTTCTAGGACTCATGACATATTTAGGAGAGACAGGGCTGGGCGTGGGGGTGGTGTTGTAATTGCTACGCAGTCTCAGTTGCGTGCTAGGAGAAGAGCGGACTTAGAAAGTGAATGCGAGATTGTTTGGTTAGAAATCCAAGGAAGGTCTAGTGTGTTCGTGGGCTGTGTGTACCTACCCCCGCCTGCCTCCTTAAACCACCTGGAGCAGCTACATACCTCTCTCAGCAGGGTGCACGCCCAGTTGAAGGACAAGGATACCGTTATATTGTGTGGGGATTTCAACGTGCCAGACATCTCATGGGGACAGCAGGACGGGCCTTCTCTCGTACCTTCAAAACTAACTGAAAGTGAAGTGAACTCTATCTTCTGCGAGATAATTGAGGATTTCTCTCTGCATCAATTGAATCCACATCTCACCCGTGGACAAAACTACCTCGATCTACTGTTTACTAATAGTCCTAAAATATCTCAGTCTGTAGAGTTAGAAAAACCGGGGTGGATTCCATCCGACCATAGTGCTCTAATATGGAACATAGATTTTCATGACACTAGTTTATTTCATAAACCACCTCGCAGGGAAATTTTTAACTGGAAGAAGGCAGACATGAACCACCTGAAATTTTTGCTGGATTATTGCCCCTGGTCCCTCCTTGATATCAGGAACGACATTAATGAGAATTGTGAGATATTTTATGATCTCTTGATGTCCGCAGTTCGAGAAGCAGTTCCTCGTGTGAAGGTTAATCCCTACCGTTATCCACCTTGGTTTGATGCAGATGTAATCAGCGCACTACACTCGAAAAATAGGGCTCATCGTCAATGGAAACGCTCTTCTTTGGAATGCCATAGAATTGAATTTGTGGTCAGGAGGACCGAATTCAAAGAAATTCAGCACCGAAAGTATGACGCCTACCTGGAAGACATAGACTCCAGTGTGAAATCTAATCCGAACAGACTTTGGTCCTTCATTAAGCAGAGATCTAGGAACACCAGATTACCGGTCTCGCTCGAGTACGACGGAAGTACCAGTACTGATGCAAACTCTGCCTGTGAGCTGTTTTCTGAATATTTCGAAACCTTATTCCTTCCTGTAAATTCTATACCGCCACCTCTACCTGATCTGCCACCCTCCAGTAACGACAGCATTTCTTACTTCCATATTTCCGAAGACTGCATCAAGAATAAATTACATAATCTAACCTCTGGCAAGTCTCCCGGTCCTGATGCCATTCCTATAGAAATAATTAAATCTTTATGCCACCAGCTATCTCGTCCACTTTATATTCTTTTCAACCAAGCCATCAGTGAAGGAGTGTTTCCGGATTACTGGAAATCAGTCCATATCACCCCAGTGTTAAAGAAAGGCTCCAGGCAGAAAGTAGTTAATTACAGACCAGTATCATTAATGTCTATTTTCGCACGAGTCTTTGAATCAATTGTTCGGGACGAAGTGTACGCCCACGTGTCACCATTCATCACTGAATTTCAGCACGGCTTCCTTCCTAGGCGATCCACTGCTACCAACCTAGCAGTCTTCACTCATGATGTATCCACCTTTATGAATAACCGTGGTAGTGCTGATGTTATCTATACTGATTTCTCTAGGGCTTTCGACAGCGTACATCACAACCTACTGCTTCATAAAATTTCAAATTTTGGTATAACTGGTAATCTTTTACGTTTCTTCAAAAGTTACCTCTCAAATAGAACCCAATCTGTTATAATTATTAATAATAAGTCTAAATCTGTAAACGTTACTTCCGGTGTCCCTCAGGGTTCTGTATTGGGCCCTCTGCTCTTTATACTTTTTGTGAATGATATCCCTCGTATAATACATAATTCTAGGTGCCTGATGTACGCTGACGACCTTAAACTGTATATGCCCATCAGTACTATAAATGACTGTGAGTTGTTGCAAGAAGACCTACACCAACTCAGTGAATGGTGTGAAACATGGAAACTGAAACTGAATACTGAAAAGTGTAAAGTTTTGTCAGTTTCATTGAAACGTAACCTCCTACCCAGGTTTAATTATTGTATTAATAATGAAACGCTAGGTAGAGTGTCAACCATTAAGGATTTAGGGGTGACAATCACAAATAATTTCTCGTTCGATGAACATATTTCAAAAATATGTCGTGAAAGTTTCCGGATCCTGGGATTTTTAAAAAGAAATTGTTTAAATTATTTTTCGGACATAACTCTATCCAAATTATTTAAGTCACTCATTCGGCCTAAATTGGAGTACTGTAGTGTGATCTGGAATCCTTTTCACAGTAATAAAATTGACGCCATCGAACGTGTGCAAAAGAGATTTGTCAAATGGCTCTGTTACAGGGGTGGACGATCGTACCATAGAGCTGAGTATGAGAGTTATTGCAACGTGTACGGTCTTCCTCCACTGAGCAGTCGGCGCACAGTGGGAGACGTGAGATTCCTGTGGAAACTGGTAAATGGTGGAATTGACTCGAATCAGTTGCTAGCTGACTTGGGTTTTCACGTCCCTCAGAGAACCACCAGACGGAAGCACACGTTCGATGGGGGCAGATCGAGAATTAATGTACATAAAAATTCATGTCTGATCCGGTTGCAGTCAACATACAGCTTGATGGAGAGTAAAAGTGCTACTGATATTCACTTCGACTCTCTATCAACTGTTATGAGAAACATCTCGAGTGGGCTGTAAAATAGTGTGTGCATTTTGTGTTTTTTTCTATTTGCGTTTATTGATTGATTGATTGATTGAACATGTGGTTGAATGAATGGTTGATTGAATGTACGAGCGACTGAAGTAATGTTTTTTTTTTTTTAATATATATTTTTTTAATTTTAGATCCTCGAATGTCACTCTTATATTACTTATTTTCCAGTTTTCGATTTTTTCTTCTATCTTTTATTTTATGTTTTTGCCTTTTTCCGTTTACTGTAGATAGTTTTGTTTTTTCTGTAATTATTTCAATGTTTCTTGTACATAGGGATTGTATGAATGAATGCTTGAGATCGGATGTTTGAGTGCGTGTCTGTATGGTTGTGGTTGTTGATTTATAATAGACTAGTGTATTTCTATTTTTTGTTCTTGTTTGCTGTTATTGTTTTGTTTATACTTGTACATTTTATTGTTAATTATTATATTGTCACTAGTGGATTCTATCTGTCTGACAATAAAGAATACATACATATATATATATATATATATAAAAAACACACACAATAAGAACAACATATAACATAATATTATAAACTTTTAATAACCTGGTTATCCCTGGTCAGCGACACGTCAATACTGGGACAATATCACAGTCGCCTAATGTGTTCGTATTTCTTGGCGTTCTATCACAAATTACATTGTCAGCGTCACTATCTTCACTGGAAGTTATAGCGAACTCATCCTCTATATCGCTGTCACACTCAGAATCACTTTCGTTGGCACTAATATCGAGCAAATTAGCTATTTCTTTGTGATCAATAACTGTGTCACGACCTGCCATGTTTACAAGCAAACTCACGGTCCGCAAAAGCGGGAACACGTGTGCAGAGATCTGAAAAATAAATGACTCTGAAGATATGCGACACCTACTGGCAATAATAAGTAGCTCGAAGTGTAGCCAAAAGTTACCTCTTCCTGCTATCTTACGACCAAATAAATAACTATTACGAAGTCCACGTAGCGGGCGTTTCAAATTCGACGGCGCATTCTTGCGCAGTACACGCTGTGAACGTAGCAGGCTAGTGGGCGCCGTACACACTAAGGGGGTTAATGTCGAACCCCACTTGACATAGGAGTGCAATAGGTTAAGATAAAATGCCTCTTGCTACTTATTGCCGATTTTTTGAGTTGTAGCAATTTAGGCACTCTATTTTCCCATTTTAATGATCTGCTTGCACTGGTAAGATTCGGAGTGCGTCGAGGCCCTTCAAGAATCTGCGTTCCTCGTCTGGATATTAAACCCACAATCATGAAACAGACGCTCTACCTCTGATCCACAGAGGAAGCGACAGACGTGGCAAATTATTATGGCAGTGCTGAATAGAACCAAATTCCTTATTGCAAATTAAGATGACGATGATGATCAGGTGCCATCAAGTCGGCGTCGACTCCTAGCGACTGCACGGATGGACTGTCTCCATATGATTCGGTCTTCAACCATATACTTCAGATCCTTCAACGGCATATACATGTTGAATTTTATGGAATCGATCCATCTCAATGCTGGCCACCCTCGTCTCCGAGACCTTTCCACCTTTCCAAGCATAATTGTCTTTTCCAACGAATCAGAACATCTCATAATGTGTCCAAAATATGACTGCTGTAATCGTGTTATCAATGCTTCAAGATACAGATCTGGTTTGATATTTTGAATTACCCATACATTTGTCTTCTTGGCTGCCCAAGGAATAGGCATTATCCTTCTCCAACACCAGAGCTCAAAGGCATCAATATACTTCTTATCTACCGTAGTTTCCTTATGTGGCAAATTATTATGGCAATGCTGAATAGAACCAAATTCCTTATTGCAAATTAAGATGACGATGATGATCAGGTGCCATCAAGTCGGCGTCGACTCCTAGCGACTGCACGGATGGACTGTCTCCATATGATTCGGTCTTCAACCATATACTTCAGATCCTTCAACGGCATATACATGTTGAATTTTATGGAATCGATCCATCTCAATGCTGGCCACCCTCGTCTCCGTGACCCTTCCACCTTTCCAAGCATAATTGTCTTCTCCAACGAATCAGAACGTCTCATAATGTGTCCAAAATATGACTGCTGTAATCGTGTTATCAATGCTTCAAGATACAGATCTGGTTTGATATTTTGAATTACCCATACATTTGTCTTCTTGGCTGCCCAAGGAATAGGCATTATCCTTCTCCAACACCAGAGCTCAAAGGCATCAATATACTTCTTATCTACCGTAGTTACCTTATGGCCCAGCTTTCGCAACCATATGTAGCTATGGGAAAGACTAGTGCCTTAACCATTCTGATTTTAGTAGGCTAATTAAGATACAATGCATTAAAATAGAAGAAACAAACAACTCGCAGAAAATGGACTCAAGAGGAGAAAGAGCGACACTCTAGAAGGATGAAGGAAATTTGGAAAGAAAGGAAATTAAATACAATGGACAATAGCCTTTGGGTGTGGCCTATATTATGAAAGTTTGTGAATTGAGGCCTCGGAAACAGCTAGGGCGTCCCCCGGAGGCGACGCGCAGCTCCCGGTGTCCTGGGGGAGCTGTGAGAAGTAGGCTACCAGACGTAACGAAGGTTGGTTTCATTAATGTCATGACACTCAATAGAAAGGTAGAAGAGCTGGTTGATTATATGGAGAAGAAAGATATAGCGATGCTGGGAGTGAGTGAAACGAAATGGAAAGGGAAAGGGCGAAAAGAAGTGAAGAAAGGGAAAGGGTACAGATTATATTGGAGTGGAGGACAGAAGGCAACGAATGGCGTTGGTGTCATATTGAGAGAGGACCTAGACCAGTATGTTGAAAAAATTGACCCGATTAGTGACCGGATTATCAAAGTCAGGCTTGGACTTGAGAGTGGTACAAAAGATTTTATACAGGTTTATGCTCCCCAAACAGGGAAGGTAGATGAATGTCTAGAAGAGTTTCTAGAAGAGCTGGAAAAGTGTATAGAAGACAAAGAAGTGATAATAATGGGAGACATGAATGCACATGTGGGAACAGATAGACAGGGAAAAGAAGAGATTATTGGCCCGTTTAGCTATGGAAATCAGGATGAAGAAGGAGACCTGTTAGTAGATTTCTGTAGGAGGAATGGATTAACTGTTGGGAATACGTGGTTTAGGAAAAAGAACTCGCAAAAAATAACTAGGTATGGATGGGGAGACGGGAAGACAAAGACAATGCTTGACCTTATTCTGGTGGAAAAGGATAAACAAAGACAGTTAGTAGATGTGACAGCTATGCCCAGAGGAGATTTTGAAGGAGACCACAAAGTGGTGATAGCCAAAGTAAGGCTTGGTAAAATCACAAAACTAGTAGAAAAAAGGGAAAGAAAAATAAAGGTATGGAAACTAAAAGAGAAGGAGGTCATGGAAAAGTTTCAAGAGGAACTAAAACAGGAAATTCCCAAAGATGAAGCAAAAAGCATAGAAATGGAATGGACATGTTTTAAGAATGGATTTGTGAAGTGTGCAGTAAACACTTGTGGAAGATTATCAGGGAGGAAAAAGGAAAGGGAGACTCCTTGGTGGAACAACAGGGTAAAGGAAGCAGTTAAAGAAAAACAAATGGCATGGAGAAAGTGGATATGCAGCAAAGATGCAGAGAAATGGCAAAAATATAGAGAAGCCAAGAAGGCATGTCAAAAGATTGTACAAGAAGAAAAAAGGAAAAGCTGGGAAAGTTTCACTGAAACTCTAGAGGAGGATATCAAAGGAAGTAAAAAGGTTCTATATGGGCTAGTAAAAAACCGTGTGAAAGGTAGGAAAAACACAAAATTTGTAAAAACTGAAGCGGGACAGATATTGTATGAAAGAGATGGTATATTGAAAAGATGGGAAGAATACTTTTCAAAGCTACTGAATGTTAAACACATTGAACTAGATGAAGAAAGGGAACAAGAAGGAACAATGGAGGAAGAAGAAGAACAAGAAAAGGAGATATCTATGCTAGAAATAGAGGAAGCCATAAAGAAGATGAAGAGTGGCAAAGCACCTGGAGTGGATGAGGTGACCACAGAAATGATAAAAGCAGCAGGACCAGTAGGGTTGCAGTGGCTGTATAGATTATTTAGAATAATCTGGAAGAAGAAAGAGATCCCAGAAGAATGGGGAAAGGGTTTAATTATCCCACTTTTTAAGAAAGGTGACAAAAAGGAATGTAACAATTACAGAGGGATCACCCTTATTGCCCATGTAGCCAAGATCTTTGAGAGAGTATTGGAAGGTAGACTGAGGAGGCAGACAGATGGAGAGATGGAAGAAGAACAGTATGGTTTTAGGAGAGACGATCAACTTTTGATCTAATCTTTACACTAAGGCATATGATGGAGAAAAGATGGGAGTTTGGAAAAGACATGGTGATGACTTTTATTGATATTGAGAAAGCTTATGACAGTGTGCCTAGACAGGTGGTGTGGGATGTATTAAGAAAAAGGCAAGTTAACAGTGCAGAAGTGCAAATGGTGAAAGCTATGTACAAATATTGTGTCAGTAGCGTAAAGACCACTATAGGAGAAACAGAATGGTTCAAGGTGGAAACGGGTCTCCGTCAAGGAAGTGTATTGTCCCCCTTACTATTCATCATAGTCATGGATGAAATCCACAAGAATGTTAAACAGAGATTGGGACAAGAGGCAATAAAGGCCATGCTGTTTGCAGATGATATAGTGATATGGGGTGAGGATGAAAAGGAAGTACAAAAACAAGTAGATGTATGGAACCAAGAGATTGAGAAGTTTGGGATGCAAGTTAGCACAGAGAAGAGCAAGACAATGGTAATGTCAAGGGGAAGTAAGGAGGAAAGAGGAAAGATAGAAGTGAACGGAAAAATTCTAGAAGTGGTGAAAAGTTTCAAGTACTTGGGAAGTGTGATCATAGAAGATGGAAAGATTACTGAGGAAATTGGAAAGAGAATACAACAAGCGAACAGCTTCTACCAGAGTGTTAGGGGTATTCTGTGGAACCAAGATGTCCCAAAGAAATGTAAGCAGGTATTATATTCAACCTATTATGGACCCGTACTAACATATGCAGCTGGAGCATGGACCACTACAAAAACAGAGGAGAGTAGAATACAAGCAGCGGAGATGAAATTCCTAAGAGGTATAGAAGGGAAGACCAGAAGAGATAAAATCAGAAACGAGGAGATAAGAAGGAGGACAGGAATCTTGAAGCTGCAGGACAGGATAGAAACAACCAAGTTAAAGTGGTATGGACATATGATGAGAATGGGAGAGGAGAGAGTGCCAAAGAAAGCTTTTCTGGAAAAGGTTTCGGGGAAGAGACCGCGCGGAAGGCCCCGAAAGAGATGGGCAGATACAGTGTGGGAGTGCGTGGAGAAGGAGGGAGGAAAACATGAAGATGTACTTAAAGGGGGAGAGGAGTGGTGGAGAGACAGGCAACGTTGGAGGTCCTTGATTCACAACCCGACCCAGGAAGCTGGAAACGGGAAATGAAGAAGAATAGCCAACGTTGATTCATCGTACCCTCCAAATGTGGTGTTCGAAAGAAGAAGATTTTATTTGAGGCCGAGTTCCCATTGTAGGACATTTCTTGGTTGTATTTTGTCGTATATTAAATGTTGTTGTTTCCTATGGCTAGCCCGGATTCCAATCCATCAGCTTTCTTGCGTTCCAATAGAGTTGTGTGAGGTTTCCAGAAGTTCTTGCAGTCACATCAAGTTTGTTGCAATGTAGCAGGTGCCCCTTATCCATTTTACTTCCAGGTTTGTGACAAAGTGTGCATTCTTCAGATCTCAGATGTTGATTCGTTTCAGATGAGCTGCAAGGCAGTCGTGGCCAGTGTTAAGTCTGAAGAAGGCTACAGCTTCTCTTCTTGGTGTTAATTTTTATTGATCCCATTTAGCATCAATGTCTTTCCATAATTTGGTTTCTGCTGTTTTCTTTGTCATTTCTTCATACCTGTTTTTGATAGTATTTTTCAAGATCCTTTTTGCTGACATAAAATCAGTCTGACGGACAGGTTGTTGTAGTGTGGTACCTTTTTTTGCTAATCTGTCTGCCTCTTCATTTCCTGCTATTCCAACATGAGAAGGGATCCACTGAAATGAGATCTGTTTGTGGAGTCTTTGAAGGGTTTTTATCATACAAAAAATTTCTTTCAGTTCTTTATTTTGGGGCTTATAATTTGACTAGATGGCTTGGATGGCTGCTTTTGAATCTGTAATGATAACACATTTTTGATAATCAATGTTTCTGCTTAATTACTGATGGAGTGCATGTGAAATTGCTCTTATCTCAGCATCAAAGTTTGTTTTTGCCTACTGGGAAGTAGAGTGAGAAGAGAGATGAATGTATTTCTGCTCCAGTTCTATTTTCTTTGTCTTTTGAGCCATCTGTAAATATTTTTAGCCATTGATTAGATGGATATCTTTCTTCTATTGTACAGAGGGCCAGTTGTTTTAGATCTTGTGGTGAAGAGTCTTTCTTGCAGACCTCTTCCAACAAGGTAAGATCTGTAGTCACTTGTATATATTCAATGGGGTTGACTGGCATACAGAGTGGTTCAAGTTTTATTTGCAGATTGCTCTTATTGATATATTCTTTGGCAAGACTTAAGGGATCTTTTTGTGTTTTAAGATTGGGGCTAGAAACTGGTTTTTGATCCATGTCATTTGAGGTAGTCTTTGTATACTGAGATATGCATTGGCTGTTTGTCTTCTTCCATTGGTAAGTTGTGGGTATATAATTGCAAGGCGGTTATAGGTGTGGTTTTTATTGCACCTGTTATGATTCGTAGGGCATCATTCTGACACCTCTTGAGGCGATCAATGTTTGACTGGGATGCTGTAGAGAGTACTTCACTCTCATATTTTATGATAGGTTTGATGTAAGTATTGTAGGTTTTGTTGAGTGTGTCTTGAGTGCTCCCCCAAGTAGCTCCTGCTAGTCTCTTCAGTAATTTCATCCGTTTGCTTACCTTATCCTCCACATGTTTTACGTGTTTGGTCCAGTTCAGCTTCTTGTCCATGATGATACCTAGGTACTTTGTACTTTTACTTTTTGGAAGGTCTTGATTACTAAATTTGAGACTAAAAGTTGGATTGTGGTGTCTCAGGGAGAAAAACTGGTATACTGTTTTGGAAGTATTGATTTCCCTATTATTGTTTTCAGTCCAGTTTTTGAGTTTTATAAGTGCCTGGTTCATTCTGTGTTCAAGAAGCATTTGCTGATTTGGGCTGTTACGTGCTGTGGTCCAAATGATAACATCGTCTGCAAACATGCTGATATTCACATTACCTACTTTCTTTATTGTTTTTGGAAGATCGTTGATGTACACATTGAATAAAGTTGTGCTTGATACAGCTCCTTGTGGGAGACCTAGTTTTGATTGCTTGCAACCTGAAGTTTTGTTGTTTTAACGAACATTGATCATTCTTTGTGAAAGGAATCTTGAAAACCAGTTTAACATACATCCATTTACTTTGAAGTTGATAAGTAGACCAAATTAATGACAGAATGATGAAAATTAGACTAGGACTTAAGAGTGGAACAAAGGATTTTATACAGATTTACGCACCCCAGACAGGGAAGGTAGGTGAATGTTTAGAGGATTTCTTAGAAGAACTGGAAAAGGGTATAGAAGACAAAGAGGTTATAATAATGGGGGATATGAATGCACATGTGGGAACAGATAGGCAGGGAAAAGAAGAGATAATTGGCCCATTTAGCTATGGAAATCAGGATGAAGAAGGAGAAATGTTAATAGATTTCTGTAGAAGGAATGGATTAATTGTTGGAAATACATGGTTTAGGAAAACGAACTCCCAAAAAATAACTAGGTATGGATGGGGAGACAGAAAGACAAAAACAATGATCGATCTTATCCTAGTGGAAAAGGATAAACGTAGACAACTGGTAGATGTGACAGCTATGCCAAGAGGAGATTTTGAAGGAGACCATAAAGTGGTGATAGCCAAATTAAGGCTTGGGAAAATCACAAAGCTTGCGGAGAAAAGGGAAAGAAAAATAAAGGTGTGGAAGCTAAAAGAGAGAGAGGCAATGGAAAAGTTCCAAGAAGACTTGAAAAAGGAAATTCCCAAAGACGAAGCAAAAAGTGTCGAACAGGAATGGGCATGTTTTAGAAATTGTTTTGCGAAGTGTGCAGTCAACACTTGTGGAAGACTATCAGGGAAGAAAAAGGAAAGGGAGACTCCTTGGTGGAACAACAGGGTAAAGGAAGCTGTTAAAGAAAAACAAATGGCATGGAGGAAGTGGATAGGCAGTAAAAATGCAGAGAAATGGCAAAAATATAGAGAAGCAAAGAAGGCATGCCAAAAAATTGTACAAGAAGAAAAAAGGAAAAGTTGGGAAGGTTTCACGGAAACTTTGAAGGAGGATATCCAAGGAAGTAAAAAGGTTCTATATGGATTGGTGAAAAACAGTGTAAAAGGTAGGGAAACCACAAAATTTGTAAAAACTGAAGCAGGACAGATATTGTATCAAAGAGATGATATATTAAAAAGATGGGAAGAATACTTTTCAAAGCTACTAAATGTTAAATACATTGAACTGGAAGATGAAAAAGAACAAGAAGAAACAATGGAAGAAGAAGAAGAACAAGAAAAGGAGATCACTATGCTAGAAATAGAGGAAGCCATACAGAAGATGAAGAGCGGTAAAGCAGCAGGAGAGGATGAGGTGTCCGCGGTAATGATAAAAGCAGTGGGACCAATAGGTGTACAGTGGTTGTATAGATTTTTTAGAATAATTTGGAAGAAGAAAGAGATTCCAGAAGAATGGGGAAAGGGATTAATTATCCCGATTTTTAAGAAAGGTGACAAAAAGGAATGCAATAACTACAGAGGGATCACTCTTATCGCTCATGTAGCTAAGATCTTTGAGAGAGTTTTGGAAGGCAGACTGAGGAGGAAGATAGAAGGAGAGATGGAAGAAGAACAGTATGGTTTTAGGAAAGACAGATCAACATTTGACCTAATCTTTGCATTAAGGCAAATGATGGAGAAAAGATGGGAATTTGGAAAAGACATGGTGATGACATTTATTGATATTGAGAAAGCGTACGACAGTGTGCCTCGACAGGTGGTTTGGAATGTATTAAGGAAAAGGAGAGTTAACGGAGCTGATGTCCAAATGTTAAAAGCTATGTACAAATATTGTGTGAGTAGCGTGAAGACCAGTATAGGAGAAACAGAATGGTTTAAAGTGGAAACAGGTCTCCGACAGGGAAGTGTATTGTCCCCCTTACTATTCATCATAGTCATGGATGAAATTCACAAGAATGTTAAACAGAGATTGGGACAAGAGGCAACAAAGGCCATGCTGTTTGCAGATGATATAGTGATATGGGACGAGGATGAAAAGGAAGTACAAAAACAACTAGATGTATGGAATCAAGAAATAGAGAAATTTGGGATGAAAGTAAGCACAGAGAAGAGCAAGACAATGGTAATGTCAAGAGGAAGGAAGGAAGAGGAAAGATAGAATTGAATGGGAAAATTCTAGAAGTGGTTAAAAGTTTCAAGTACTTGGGAAGTGTGATCACAGAAGATGGAAGGATAACTGAGGAAATTGGAAAGAGAATACAACAAGCGAACAGTTTTTACCAGAGCATAAGGGGTATTCTGTGGAACCGGGATGTCCCAAAGAAATGTAAAAATGTATTATATTCAACCTACTACAGACCCATACTAACATATGCAGCTGGAGTGTGGACTACTACAAAAAGAGAGGAGAGTAGAATACAAGCCGCGGAGATGAAATTCCTAAGAGGTATAGAGGGCAAGACCAGAAGAGATAGAGTTAGAAATGAAGAGATTAGAAAAAGGACAGGAATCTTGAAGCTGCAGGACAGGATAGAAACAACAAAGTTAAAGTGGTATGGACATATGATGAGAATGGGAGAGGAGAGAGTACCAAAGAAAACTTTCTGTGAAAAGATGACAGGGAAGAGACCACGAGGAAGGCCCCGAAAGAGATGGGCAGATACAGTGTGGGAGTGTGTAGAGAAGAGAGGAGGAAAACCTGAAGAAGTACTAAAAACAGGAGAGGAGTGGTGGAGAGACAGGAAACGTTGGAGGTCCTTAATTCACAGCCCGACCCAGGAAGCTGGAAACGGGAAATGAAGATGATGATGAAGTTTCTTTAGCAGCATGTTTCGCCATACAGTATCGTAGGCTCCTTTAAAATCGATGAAACCTGCAAGAACACTTTCCTTTTTGTTAAAGGCTTCTTTAACAGCTTGTGTAAATCTCATTATTTGGTGGGAGGAGGACCTGTTTTGTCTAAACCCTGCTTGTTCTTCTGATAGAAGAGATTTTGTTTCCGAGTACCAGTTGAGTCTATTTGTAATCATCCTTTCTAGAATTTTTACCAGAATGGAGGTAAGTGCTATAGGTCGGTACGAGGGGACTTGGTTTTTTGGCTTGCCTAGTTTTAAGATTGGAATGATGGTTGCTTTAGTCCAGTCTTTAGGTAGGTTATCATTTGATGTCCAAAATTTGTTGAATATGTGTAGCAGTATGTTTAGAGCAGATGGACCTAGATTTTTTATGAATTCTGGGAATATCTCATCTGGTCCTGGTTGTTTTCTGACTTGTGTGTTCTTTATTGCTAACATTAACTCTTCCATTGAAAATTTATTGTTAAAGATATCATCTGCATTATTATTCATGAATTTTTTGACTATTTGTTTGAGAGTCTTGTCTTCTTTCTTTTTCTGTTTTGATAGTCTAATTGAAGTGAAATGTTTACAGAAGTGGTTTGCTATTTTATGACAGTCTGCAATTTCCTTATCATTTATCATAATAGGATTCAAAGGAGTGACTACGTGTTTGTTGTTTAGAGAATTGATAAGTTTGTGAGCTTTATTGCTGTCTGTCCTATAGTCAACTGTTGTTAAAAATGTGTTCCAAGATTCTCTTTTTGATATTGTTATTGCTTGTTTTAATTTTGCTGTTGCTTGTCGCCATTTCCATACATCATTTTGATCCTGAGTAAGTTCATCTGTTCTTCTTGCTTTGTCTCTGGCGGACTTAAGATTGTTCAATTCATCTGACCAGAAAGGTTTATATTTTGTTTGGGCACCTCTGGGTATGCACAGTTTGGCTATGTCTTTTATGGCTGTAGTAAATTTATTCAGGATGATGTTAGGAGGTGCATCAAGATCAATTTCCGACATTTTAGTTTCAAGTTTGTTTCTGAAATTTTCCCAGTCTGCCTTTTTAAAGTCCCACCGAATCTTCTGGTCTGCACTTTGAGCAGATTCACTGTATGATGTAATAGTAAGAAGGGACATTCTATGTCCACTGCCTGGATCTTCGAGTACTGATCGATGACTGTGGTTTGTAAGATCTGGGTTAGTTGTGGAACCAGAGTGGTGAATGAATGTTGCTGGGTCTTTGTTACTATATAATAGCTCAAGAGAGCTACTCTCTATAAGGTCTTATATTGTTTTACCAGCTGAATTTGTGTAGTTGTAGCCCCAGACTGGAGAAGCTACATTGAAGACTCCTATAAAAATAGTAGCTGTTTTGATTTCTAAAAGGTGAAGATTCAGATTTTTATTGTTTGGAGGACTGTAAACACAGAATATTGTTATTTTCTTGTTGTTGATCCATATGGATAATTCGATAATTTCTGATGTATCTCATCATCATCTTCATTTCCCCGTTTCCAGCTTCCTGGGTCGGGTTGTGAATTAAGGACCTCCAACGTTTCCTGTCTCTCCACCACTCCTCTCGTGTTTTTAGTACTTCTTCAGGTTTTCCTCCTCTCTTCTCTACACACTCCCACACTGTATCTGCCCATCTCTTTCGGGGCCATCCTCGTGGTCTCTTTCCTGTCATCTTTTCACAGAAAGTTTTCTTTGGTACTCTCTCCTCTCCCATTCTCATCATATGTCCATACCACTTTAACTTTGTTGTTTCTATCCTGTCCTGCAGCTTCAAGATTCCTGTCCTTTTTCTAATCTCTTAGTTTCTAACTCTATCTCTTCTGGTCTTGCCCTCTATACCTCTTAGGAAATTCATCTCCGCGGCTTGTATTCTACTCTCCTCTCTTTTTGTAGTAGTCCACGCTCCAGCTGCATATGTTAGTATGGGTCTGTAGTAGGTTGAATATAATACATTTTTACATTTCTTTGGGACATCTCGGTTCCACAGAATACCCCTTATGCTCTGGTAAAAACTGTTCGCTTGTATTCTCTTTCCAATTTCCTCAGTTATCCTTCCATCTTCTGTGATCACACTTCCCAAGTACTTGAAACTTTTAACCACTTCTAGAATTTTCCCATTCAATTCTATCTTTCCTCTTCCTTCCTTCCTTCCTCTTGACATTACCATTGTCTTGCTCTTCTCTGTGCTTACTTTCATCCCATATTTCTCTATTTCTTGATTCCATACATCTAGTTGTTTTTGTACTTCCTTTTCATCCTCGCCCCATATCACTATATCATCTGCAAACAGCATGGCCTTTGTTGCCTCTTGTCCCAATCTCTGTTTAACATTCTTGTGAATTTCATCCATGACTATGATGAATAGTAAGGGGGACAATACACTTCCCTGTCGGAGACCTGTTTCCACTTTAAACCATTCTGTTTCTCCTATACTGGTCTTCACGCTACTCACACAATATTTGTACATAGCTTTTAACATTTGGACATCAGCTCCGTTAACTCTCCTTTTCCTTAATACATTCCAAACCACCTGTCGAGGCACACTGTCGTACGCTTTCTCAATATCAATAAATGTCATCACCATGTCTTTTCCAAATTCCCATCTTTTCTCCATCATTTGCCTTAATGCAAAGATTAGGTCAAATGTTGATCTGTCTTTCCTAAAACCATACTGTTCTTCTTCCATCTCTCCTTCTATCTTCCTCCTCAGTCTGCCTTCCAAAACTCTCTCAAAGATCTTAGCTACATGAGCGATAAGAGTGATCCCTCTGTAGTTATTGCATTCCTTTTTGTCACCTTTCTTAAAAATCGGGATAATTAATCCCTTTCCCCATTCTTCTGGAATCTCTTTCTTCTTCCAAATTATTCTAAATAATCTATACAACCACTGTACACCTATTGGTCCCGCTGCTTTTATCATTTCCGCGGACACCTCATCCTCTCCTGCTGCTTTACCGCTCTTCATCTTCTGTATGGCTTCCTCTATTTCTAGCATAGTGATCTTTTCTTGTTCTTCTTCTTCTTCCATTGTTTCTTCTTGTTGTTTTTCATCTTCCAGTTCAATGTATTTAACATTTAGTAGCTTTGAAAAGTATTCTTCCCATTTTTTTAATATATCATCTCTTTGATACAATATCTGTCCTGCTTCAGTTTTTACAAATTTTGTGTTTTCCCTACCTTTTACACTGTTTTTCACCAATCCATATAGAACCTTTTTACTTCCTTGGATATCCTCCTTCAAAGTTTCCGTGAAACCTTCCCAACTTTTCCTTTTTTCTTCTTGTACAATTTTTTGGCATGCCTTCTTTGCTTCTCTATATTTTTGCCATTTCTCTGCATTCTTACTGCCTATCCACTTCCTCCATGCCATTTGTTTTTCTTTAACAGCTTCCTTTACCCTGTTGTTCCACCAAGGAGTCTCCCTTTCCTTTTTCTTCCCTGATAGTCTTCCACAAGTGTTTACTGCACACTTCGCAAAACAATTTCTAAAACATGACCATTCCTGTTCGACACTTTTTGCTTTGTCTTTGGGAATTTCCTTTTTCAAGCCTTCTTGGAACTTTTCCATTGCCTCTCTCTCTTTTAGCTTCCACACCTTTATTTTTCTTTCCCTTTTCTCTGCAAGCTTTGTGATTTTCCCAAGCCTTAATTTGGCTATCACCACTTTATGGTCTCCTTCAAAATCTCCTCTTGGCATAGCTGTCACATCTACCAGTTGTCTACGTTTATCCTTTTCCACTAGGATAAGATCGATCATTGTTTTTGTCTTTCTGTCTCCCCATCCATACCTAGTTTTTTTTGGGAGTTCTTTTTCCTAAACCATGTATTTCCAACAATTAATCCATTCCTTCTACAGAAATCTATTAACATTTCTCCTTCTTCATCCTGATTTTCATAGCTAAATGGGCCAATTATCTCTTCTTTTCCCTGCCTATCTGTTCCCACATGTGCATTCATATCACCCATTATTATAACCTCTTTGTCTTCTATACACTTTTCCAGTTCTTCTAAGAAATCCTCTAAACATTCATCTACCTTCCCTGTCTGGGGTGCGTAAATCTGTATAAAATCCTTTGTTCCACTCTCAAGTCCTAGTCTAATTTTCATCATTCTGTCATTAATTTGGTCTACTTTCTCAACATACTGCACTAAGTCTTCTCTCAATATTATTGCAACACCATTCATTGCCTTATTTCCTCCACTCCAATATATTCTATATCCCTTCCCTTTCTTGACTTCTTTCTCACCTTTTCCCTTCCATTTCGCTTCACTGACTCCCATCATTGCTATTTCCTTCTTTTCCATATAGTCCACCAATTCTTCTGTCTTGCCATTTAGGCTCATCACGTTTATGAAGGCGATGTTTGTGGTGTCTGGTAGCCTACTTCTCACAGTTCCCCCAGACCTCTGGGAACTGCGCGTCGCCTGCAGGGGACGCCCTAGCACATTCCGAGGCCTCAATTCACACTCACTCATTTTATAGGCTATTAGTACGATGAGTTCGCCACACTCAAATGGGTCCATTTCTTTTACAATTCTGAATTTTGACATGATGTTGTCCTTTACTGCTGCAAATATTCCGCTTGCTATTTGTCTTGTTTTGAAGAGAGTGTAGATGGTATACCCTTGGATCTTTAAATATTGTATGTTTTCGGGTGTAGTGTTGGCTTCATTGATTAGAAGGATGTCTATATCTCTGTCTATCATGATTTTCTTTACTTCCAAATGTTTCTTTGTTGATAGACCACCTGCATTCCATTGCAGTATTCTTACTTCGTGTTGTTTTGCTCTGAAAAGTGCAGTTTTATTTGTTTGCATTTGTTTGCTCATGTTTCTCTATTCTGGAACTTTTTTGCCAAAATTGTTACTCGCTTAGCACCACCCTGGGGCCACGTACAGCTTAAGGTATGCTGCGGACGTGAGTAACTTCATCCCCCGTATATTAAATGTGCTCCAAGGGATATTTTATGAACCAACAACCTATGCATTTACACATTTGTTTATGCTTTTAACTTTAAAGCACTTTTATCTTATTTTATTTTCTATTTAACAACATAAAATGCAAAATATAAACACTACAACTCCGTTATTAAACCTAAAGCAACCTATGCCAGTGAAATCCTATTCAATCTGAACACGAAATCAACTACAGATAAATCACAGATGATATATAGACAAATCCTCAGAACAATTTTAAACAAAATACACCAAGTAGATAGCCAATGGCGATTACTACCCAATGGAATTGTATACCAGGAAACTTAGTCAATAATAGATAGAATGAGGATAAGGAGAGTTGCTTTTTTCTGTCACATATCACGATTGCCGGAGACCAGGATACTCAAACAGCTATTCCAATAATTTTGGAAAAGTAAAACCAAAAATCATTGGTTCAAAGAAGTCGTAGATGATCTGGATGAATTAGGCTTGACAATGCAACAAATTGAACACCGGGAAGAGAAGAGGATCCTGAGAAACAAAGATGTGAGACTTAGTCTAAAATCTTCTACACGCAAACAATACACCATAACGGACGAAGAACGGGCTGCCAGGTCAGGCAGAATGAAACAGTTCTGGGAGAAGAAGAAGGAGCCAAATTTGTAACTAATACTCCTAAGACTTGACTGTATATAGATTGATTATTGTGCTCCAATGTGGGCATAAAAAAACAACAACAAAGAAACATATATTAAAAGGCCAATCTCTTTGAAAAAGCTAAACGATGTGGTGTTGGAACTTACCCTAGCCTATCCCAAAATTAAATCTGTCGTTTTTTCTATTGTTACGAGTAGGGTTGCCAGATTTCAAGAATGGAAAAACGGAACACACGTCCCAAAACATTGTTTTTTTTAAAATCAAGGTAGTTAAATGTTGTAATAAATACGGCAATACACATATGTGTTAAATAAGCATTACATAATCAACTACACAAAATTAAAACTAGATATTGCTGACATATCATATAGGCCTTTGACACCAGCCACTTACAAATGCTTTTCATTTGAATGACCCTTTGCAAGGATTTTTTATTTGTAAGTACTTTCTGATAAAATTCACTACAATTTTCGTCATAATTGTAATATGTGAACAATTCTTGTTTAATCAAACTAACGGAGCTTCTGTTTCTAGCATCTCTCCATTTGATATTCTTGACAGAAAAATGTCTCTCCGTAAAAGCATTGGAGGGGAAAATGCTGAGTATTAACTCCACAAGGACTAAGATATTTCTTAATTTTGTTGCCCCTAATAAATCTATAACATGTACCCATCTATCTGACAACAGACATAGAAATCATTTTCTCTTTCAAACTTGCGCCTGTATCACCAGAAAACAAGCTAGATATTACAATCAATTCTGAAGCGGGACATCTGAAAATTGGTGTGAAATTGAGTATATTATCAAATTAACCAAAAACTGGAATATTTGGAGTTAAAGATTAAAACGGAACGCGGAACAAAACAAGAAAAAAACGGAATTGTTCCGGGTAAATCGGAACGTCTGGCTACCCTAGTTACGAGTAGTACAAATATCTTAAATTAGAAGGAATTATTTCACGGCGAATCATCGACTGAAAATCATTATTTTCATTGATTTCCAGCCGCGTTAGCTCAATTTGCGGTCTGGTTAGGATGCCCCAAAAACGCATTCTCTTCATCATGGTGCAGGGAATCTATACATTGTTGGAGATTCTGTGAACCAATTAACAGTAAAGTATTTGGTTCAATTTAGAAAAAAATGAAAATCCACAGCCTGCTTCCAGTCTCCGACCGGGTCAGGAATGGAATGAATGAAGCCCCCATCTTGCGGCGAGGACTTGAACTAAGCCGGCTGCCGAAGGCTGTCGCACTCCTCTGGAGCAATGATTAAATGAATGACAGATGAAATGAAATGATAGTGGAGAGTGTTGCTGAAATGAAATTTTGACAGGGAAAACCGGAGTACCCGGAGAAAACCTGTCAGCCTCCGTTTTGTCCAGCACAGATCTCACATGGAGTGACCGGGATTTGAACCACGGACCCAGCGGTAAGAGGCCGGCGTGCTGCCGCTTAAGCCACGGAGGCTTGGTTCTATTTAGTATTACCATAATAATAATGGGGCTAGCTGCGTGGCTCAGCGGTAACGTCCTTGCTTGCTGGGCCCAAGGTTGCAGTTTCATATCCTGGTGCAGTCAGCTGGCATTTGAGGGTGCGCAAATGCGAGGGAGCCGTGTCAGTAGATTTACTGGAACGTTAAAGATCCCCTTCGGGGCAAAATTCCGGCGTCTCTAAAAGCCAGTTAAAAGGGACGTAAAAACAATAACATTATTATTTATTTATAATATTTTGGCCACCTGTGTACTTGCATGTTAGGAATGTACAGGGCGCCAGGAAATGTGCGGGTAGCTGTGAAAACTAGCGTCAGTAATGTTGGCAGCACGCCTTTCGCTTGTATCAAAACAAACAAACAGTAACCTTTGTACTCACCACAGCCATTCATAACTGATGCTGGAAGTGCTGATGACAAACACGCTCGCTTATTGCAATACACACGTGACGATTTTGACAGCCAACAGTTCACACGTGTGGGATTCACCCTGTCAAGGACACCGTGCTGCCAATTAAACCGCTGATGCTACCTCTGGCAGAAGCCCGTAGTCACTGCGGAGAACATTTCCTGGCGCCCTGTAGAAGGTTATTTAATAATTTATTAAACACAATGTGTACATTAATTTACAAACATTAGTTTACATATTTACTTCTGTGTATCACCAGTGTTTGTTGGCGTGTTTAGCGGCTGGGTTCTGTTTCCATGTGAGATTTTCGAAGTTTAATGCCATGTCCTGTGGTTCGGATTCCATGTAAACCAGAGGTCCCGTGGCTTATGATCGCGAGATTAACGGTCACATTAAACTACAAGCTTCCTTTTTGCTTCTGTTTCCACGGAAGGTTAGTTAGTTATTGTTTTAAGGGGCGGAACTACGAGGTCATCTGTCCCTCTTAACACAGATGAAAGTATACAAATTTAGAATGAAATTAAGAATTTAGAGGTGGACACTTAATTATGAAAAATCGAAAATTAATTTTAAAAAACAAAAACAAAAAAACAAACAAACAAACAAAAAAAAACAACAATTAGTAACTATAATAATAAACAAAAATTACGGAAGAACAAAATTTCAGAATTCAAAAGAGAACAAGTCTTTGAATCAATGTACACTGGAAAATTTAGATTGAATGTAGGTGGTCTGAGTATTTTGGGTCATAAAAGTCTCAATCAAATGGAATCATCCTGTCTGAAACTTTCCAACCTCTAAAAATGAACACTAATGTTTGTTTAATATGGCTCAGGATCACAAGAGATTTGTCCACGACCTGCTGATGGCTGTGCCTCTGGTAGTCCAGCAATTGGGGGAGAAGCCTTGGTTACTGTCTGCATGGGAAGAGCTTGCCCTCTGCTACAGACACGAGGACATCTTTGGGTGAGTGAGTTTTAAATAGCATAATGGTGGTCGACTATATAGGATAGATATTTTTTTTTATGGGATGAGGTGAGTTAGGTTGGCATCAGAAAGAGAATACTGCCATGAAAACCTCGCCTCATCCCATTTCTCTCGCCATAGAAATGGCAATGATAAGGGGGAGATTGTTGGTGGATATACTGTATTTTCTTAGTGAAATATAATGTTTTAGGTGTTTAATTCCTCCTGGTACGAGTCAGGAAGAATCTTTGGTTTGTAATCGATATTGTAATTTTCAGTTGGTTAACACAAAATAATTCCAATTACTGGAATATTTGAAAAAATAACCTGAAATGAATTACAATGTGATTAAGATTTTAGGATCTAAAACTCAACAATTTTTCTAGGTTTGTGCCGTGTCTTCTGTGGGGTTTTGCCTAGGACACCAAGCTGGTTCATCAGCGGGCTCTTGGTGTCTGTGCTCGAACCCCCACAGAAGTAGCAAACTGCGCGCTACCTCCCTTTTTATGAAGCGCACATCTTTAGTGCGAGATCTAAAAGTTCAAGCAGTCATAACATCCCTATGAAGGCTTCCAAAAGGATGGTATATTGGCTTTCACGGCCAGTGAATTAAAACTCGGCAATTTATCTAGGTTTATGCCGTGTCTTGTGTGGAGTTTTGCCTAGGACATCAAGCTGGCTTATCAGCATGCTCTTGGTGCCCGTGCCCAGAGAGGCGCAGGTGCGCTTCATAAAAAGGGAGGTAGCGCGCAGTTTGCTACTCCTGTGGGAGTCCGGGCACAGACACCAAGACACTGGCCGTGAAAGCCAATATACCATCTTTTTGGAAGCCTTCATTGGGAGGTTATGGCTGATTGAGCTTTTAGTTCTCGCAGTGAAGAGGCGCAGGTTTGCTTCATAAAAAGGGAGGTAGCGCGCAGTTCGCTACTCCTGTGGGGGTCAGGGCACGGACACCAAGAGCCGACTGATGAGCCAGCTTGGTGTCCTAGGCGAAATCCCACACAAGACACGGCACAAACCTAGAAAAATTGCTGAGTTTTAATTCACTGGCCGTGAATGCCAATATGCCTAGGTACCATATTAGGATGTCTCATAAGTAATGACGTGTTTTTAGTTTGATGTTTTTATAAGATAGAATTCGTTTTCTTTGGCTCGCCAATGCTATTTACAGGAGGCCATGACTAAGAGTTGCGTATATTGCGGGAATGTATCAGTCGTCAGTTGTTGAGATACAATCACAAATGGAACTTACAAAGTTGTAGGTTAGGGTCCTTCTAAAGCACTACTGGAAACGAGATTACAAGACTGCTGCCACGGTTTGAAGAATATGTGAAGTGGAAGGAGAAGGTTTCCTTAGTGAGCGTGTGGCACAATGATAGTTCCAACGTTTCAACACTGGAGAAGGAAACACTACAGATTTACTGCGTTCTGGAAGACCTAAACTATGGGATATTGAGAATACACACAGAGTTTTGGAAGAAAATCTGCAAAGAAGTACTCCTAGGCTGTCGGAAGAACTTTGTACATCAAAAGATAGAAGATACCATAAATTGCTAGATTAAGAGACTTGGAAAATGAAACTGAAGCTGTAGATCTGTACCTCATGAATTGACCCCTGAACAGGCTCAACGTAGAGTGTATATCTGTCGTCAGCTTATCGGTAACCCCATTGTGATAGATTTATCAGGAGAATTGTCACATGTGATGAAAAATGGGTCTATTACCGCAACGCTGACGCCTCAAAACAGTGGCTCAGTCCCCTTCAACCTGCCAAAGTCATCGTTAAAAAGGATCGGTTCGGCCCCAAAGTGATGTTGTGTGTCTCGTGGGATTTTGAAGGTGTAATTCACTGGGAGTTTGTTCCAAACGGGCATGCAGTCAATGCGGATCTTTATTTTCAACAACTGAAACGTCATCATCATAAGGTTATCTGCCTGATGGCAGGTTTCCTCATGGTCGGTCTCTCCACCTTATCCGGTCTTCAGCAGCACGTTTCATCAGGTTACAAGATTTATCAATCTTGTTGGAATCCAGCATCTGAAGCCTTCTTCTTCCTCTTCGGATTTTCCCTTGGACTGTCCCTTCTAATGCACTTTTCACCAAACCATCTCCCCTTATGCAGTGTCCAATCCAATTCATTTTTCTTTTCCTTATCTTTAGCATCATTCTTTCTTCTCCTACTTTCTTTAATACTTCCTCATTTCTCACTGCGTGGTGGCTCAGCGGTCTAGCTGTATGCCTCTCACCAAGGCGGTCCGGGTTCGATTCCCGGTCAATGCATGTGAGATTTTCGAAGTGAAATGCCATGTCCTGTGGTTCGGATTCCACGTAAAAAGGAGGTCCCGTGGCTCATAATCACAAGATTCACGGTCACGTAAAACTACAATCTTCCTTCTTCATTTCTCACTTTGTCCTTCCAACTTATTCTCTCCATTCTCCTCCGGATCCATATTTCAAAATCGTCTATTTTTCTCTCGTCTTCTTTCCTAAGAGTCCAACCGCCGCAGGATAAGAAACCTCGCTGAAAGATGGCTCAAGACCATAAAATCTGATTGTCTCCACTTCGAAGAATACTTTAATTTCTTGTCAGAAAACTTTTCAAATAACATTTTCTTAAAAAAAAAACGACATTTCTTATGAACATATATATTGCTATGGACTATTGAAAAAGAAGAAAACTAATGGATGACATGTGTCGTTCATCAAGCAAGCATCATTAGTTCCAAATTTACAAGACAAATGGCTCTACAAAACATTACCAAACCTACAGTGACAGCCACAGATAGTCTCTGCCCTCCAAAAACAATAAATGAAAACCCGTCAGAATCTTAGTAATTGTGGTAATCTATGAAGGTGTAGCTACTATTTCTGTGATTCACTAAAGCAATAAGCTCTAAACTACTATAGAATTGTAAACTAATATGTGAAAATGACCTACAAGTACTCTACTGTGGTGAGAGTAAAAATCTATAACTACAACATACGAAATAGTGTTTGTCTATTATTAATCTATTAATGATCTGATTTTGGTTGATTGACGAAAGCATTGTTAACACCGCCTCTCCATCGAAAATTTGAAAGCGTGCCACGGTTGAAGTGTGGCTGCATTGTTGTAAGTGGGCGAACACACCTACCTGTACAGCCGGAGATTTGGGTTCGAATCCCAACTGTGGCCACATTTCAAAGTCTTACTCTACCACTGAAAACTAAAGAAGTGATGTACAAGACCTATTACTTACCAATAATGACGTATGGCGCAGAAACTTGGCCGATGACGAGGAGAGATGAAAGCAGAATACAGACAGCCGAAATGAAATTTCTGAGGAGTATGGTACAGAAGACTAGGAGATATAGAGTGAGAAATGAAGACATTCGAAAGGAAGTGAATGTACATAAGCTGAATGATAAGCTGGAGCAGAATAGATTGAGATGGTATGGACATGTGTAAAGGATGAATGATGAAAGAGTGCTGAAACAAGTGATGGAGAGATGGATGACTGGAGAGAGAGAACGAGGAAGATCTAATGTACGGTGGATGGATTTGTTGAAGGACAGTGTGAGAGAACGGAACCTGGAGTGGAGTTCAGTGATTGAGGAATGATGGTGGACAGAGTAAAGTGGAGGGGTGTCATATTTGCTCCGACCCGGCCCAGGTTGGAAAATAGAAATTGACTTGACTACAAATATTAATATTCCTTCTTCTTCTCCTTCATTTCCCGGTTCCAGTAATCTGGGTCGGGGTGTGAATCAAGGACCTCCATACTTTTCTGTCTCTCCACCGCTCTCGTCCCTCTTCCAGTACATCCTCCACTTTTACTCCTCTTTTCTCAACGCTCTCTCTCACTGCATCCATCCACCTCATCTTCGGCCATCCCCTTTGGCGCCTTCCCGTGACTTTTTCCGTAAATAATCGCTTTGGTACTTGGTCTTCTCCCATTCACATCATATATCCATACCATTTTAGCTTACTGATCTCGATTTTGTCTTGTAACTTTCAGAATCCTGTTTTCTCCCTAATTTCCTTGTTTCTGATTTTGTCTCTGCTGGTCTTTCGAATTATACCTCTAAGGAACTTCATCTCTGCTGCCTTGACTCTGCTTTCCTCCCGTTTAGTTGTTGTCCATGTGTGTGCTGCATATGTCAATATAGGTGTGTCATATGTCGAATACAAGAATTTTTTAAATTTCTCGGGAACTTCCTGGTTTCACACCAGACCCCTCACACTCTGGTAAAACCCATTTGCTTGTTGGATCCTCTTACCAACTTCCTCACTTATCCTTCCATCATCTGTTAGGACACTCCCTAAGTACAGTAGTTGAAGCTTTTCACAACTTATAGTGGTTTGGACAATATTCCTTATTAACATTTAAAATTTCTAGTTCTTTCTGGAAAATCTAGATATTTTGATGACAATGTGATCTGTCCTACAGAGTGGTGTCTGATCTTCCATCATGGTTGTTGCTGTCCAACAGTTTGACCGCGCCAGGATCTACTTCATCACTGGATGATCTGTCACATTTCATCACCTCGAGTCTGGTAAGTTTCAGTACTGGAAGTCGAGATGTTTTTGACTTCATCGGTAGGGTGGTGTTACTTTCTTTTAAAATAAAAACCTTTATTGTCACACTTTGTGGCTTTTAACTTTTAAGAATCCAGAATTGTACATTTTGAATTTCAAATTTAGCATTTTGTAGCATCAATGATTTTCAAATGTAGCATTTGGTAGCCAGTTTGTTACATATGAGCATTTTGTGTAATATTATAATTAGATCTAAATTATATAGTTCTCTTCTTCTTCCTCTTCGCAAATGGGTTATCTAGGACTCCGTGGAATCAATATTTGTTCGGCCTTCCTTCTTGTTCAGTAATTCTTCATTCTTAAAGACTGCAAGTTTCTGTTCTGCCGTCCATGTGTCGTGTATGTTTCAGTTCTTGTGTCTCAAATCCCCTTGTTTGGACAATATTTCAGATTTCGTCTCTGTCTTGTAAATTTTGCAATCCTAATTCAATAAGGTGAGTTTGTACCACTTTGGTCTGGTAGCTTTGTTTTGCAGAAATTTGAAAATTTTATGGGAAAACCTATTAGTGTTCATTCTCTTTAAATGTCCCACCTTCTCATCTATTTACAAAATATTATGGAAAAACTCAAGAGTACGTAACAATACCAATAAGCATATGAAAATACGCCAATTTACGCCATAATTGTAAATACAAAACAATCAGATTGGTAAAACAAATGTTGCATTATGGTCATTTACCATGTAAGGAATACCGTTGTTAAAGTGTAAAAATGGTTAACACAAATAAGGCGCCCTGCAAAGTTATTGTTTATTTGTTTATTTACAGTAAATGTGTATATTATTCACTGTAACCATGCCATGAACAGACCAAAGTGTATACAAACTCGTAAAAGTTGCTCAACATGATGGCACCAACCTTGATAGAAGCATGGCAATAACATACAAGATTCTGTATGAACGCGATTCCTACCAGACGATAGAGAAACTACAAACACAGCATTGGTCACCTACACGTTTATGCCCATATGTTCATTGCCTACCTGTGTAATAGCGTAGTGTACACATTTACTGTCAATGAGCAATACACACAACTAACTATTCCGGACGCCTTATTCGTGTTACACATGTTTATGTCCATTACACTGTAGAGTGGCCTTGGAGACCACTTATTCCCTGTGTTGATTGCTCAGTATCCGATATCTGTTTGGAACGCTTTTGCTGAAACCCCCTATATAGTCATTCTATGGCAATAGATAGTTGTTTTAAGTAGTACAACTAACATGAAGATCTTTGTTTATGAGGAACAAATACTGCTAAGGAATCGAGGTGTTTTATATAATGACCGCTGCTTGTTCTCAGAGTACTATTGATACTATGGTCACGTAATGGCGATGTGACCTATTTATGTACTTTTTCAAACAATATAAATCAATATGGACCGAAATGGATACTAATAGTAATATATATGTACTGGGAAAATATATAACCTAATGGAGAGTTAAAATATTCAATATTAACAATTCAGATGGCATGTGGAAATTTGAAGCCATTCTTTTTTCAGTGTTGCCTATACAAATTGTCTTTTGCTGCTTTTCAGTCGGTCAACACGATTTTGTCCAATGAATTGGTCGGAGTACAAGTTATAAATATGTAAACACACTCCTGGAAAAATGCGACATGTCTTAGTTAGTTATCACACTTAAATGGGCAATTTAGGATTACGCATTTCGACCCTCATTGGGCACAATCGTGCTGACCGACTGAAAAGTAGCAAAAGACAATTCAGATGGCATAAACACGAAAGCTGCTATGTTGTCTGGTGTGTTTCAGTTCAATCAGTTTGTTATAATGGTGATTTCAGAAGGACGGGCTTCCCGAACTAGGGTTTCTTCCTCGATCTCTAGTATGGCATGTCCTGACATCAGTGTCCTCTCTGTATCCTGCACAATCATCTGGTGTACTGTCTCAACTTGTAGACTCATGCCCAGCACTGCATGCTGCCTTACTGGTAAGTTTATATATTATATCTCTTGTCAACATCCTTTTCAACGAACCAATACAAAGTGTACCTCAATAATTAAGATTCTACTGGATAGATATTTTCACCGGCTTCTTGCAAACAGCGCCATGAACTGTCCACAATCGAGTTGCTGCGGCATGAACTGTCCACAATAGAGTTGCTATATATGTCGTAGTCAGATAGTGAAATCCGTCATTTCATGAAAATCCTAGGCACATTATGAAAAGCCACCATATGATGTAAAAAGGGATAATAGAACTATCTGACGCGTTTCTTCATGAAGTGATGGACCGATTTAAGCAGATGATGTAAGAAATGATTTTACATTATCAGCCAAAGCATTTCATGAAGATCCGGTGTTTGTTGATTTGACTCTTCATGAAATGACTGACGCAATGCAGTCGTATATTAACTTTTCGTTGCCATTCACGAACAATTGCAAGAAATAAATTATTGCTCCTTTATTATTGTTTAAAATGAATTTGCAAACGATGTGTAGGTTGAACAAAAAAATAATAGAAATCTTTAATGGCAAAATACTCCTCAAGAAACAACGATCACGGTGACTTCCGTATTGTATATTGCCACTGTTAATTCTTGGAAAGCACATCACGAGGACACCGCTATCATCACTTTATGAAGTGACGGGCTGGGCTTCTCGTCAGATGACGTAAAAAAAAAATACATTATGTGACAGCGAAATGTAGTCATTTCATGAAACCTCGCGTCAGATAGTGCAACTATCCCTTTTTACATGATATGCCGGCTTTTCATGAAGTGCCTAGGATTTTCATGAAATGACAGATTTCACTATCTGAGTACGACATATACATGTTTGTCTCATGTCTCTTGATACATGGTTTTCTCATCTGTTGGTCTTAGTTTTGAGGCCTTAACCTGATAATCAATTGTCCACAGCGTTTTCTGCTTGTTTGCGTCAATAACCATACTTTAGATCAGCAAAAACAATATATGTGCTTGAGGGGTGAATGGACAAACAGTCCGAAGCAGCCAGAGAGTGTAATTGAGATGGGTAGAAATCTCAGCTGTTAATACCTATCTTAAGTCATGAGGAATATTTAACATTAGGTTATCTATCGTCGAAACTATATGAGGGTTACTCAGCCATTTGACAGTTTAATCTGCGTTTGCATGTACCGTATTTCTTGGAATAATCGTTGCTTATTTAGAACCTAAAATTCGTAGAAGAAACTCAGGGTGTGATGATTATGCAAAGAATATTATAAGTTCAAAGAAAAAACACACCATTTAAAAGGAATATAATTATTTAATTATTTTGCAATCCAGTGTATATCACTTTCAATTTCAAGTTCACCGTATAATTCTTCTGTTTTCTCATGGTGGACACCAAGTGTGTAACATCACACATGGGTCTCTGCAGCAATGCTTCCTTGGTTGTCCAATTTTTAAATTTAACTGTGATGGCCTTTGCATTAGATTTTGCCAATAGCAGTTGCGCCTGTTTTCATATGGCTTAACTGAGGCTAGTAGTGCCTAGCACGGGGGTTTACTGAAGCTCATCATTCCGACGTCAGCTTGCCGAAGCGGCATCTGTCTAAACAAGTTTCACTTCTCTGGACTGGTACTGAGCGTCACCACTGTCCAGTGTGCCGTTTGCTGGCTGCTTGTTTAAAGTGAATCATAGCCTGCAAGCCCGGAAACAGAGACTTCCTTCTCCTGTCAAGGTCACGCCAGATTATAAGCTGTGGTAGTGTGTACAACCCATCGGCGTACAAATACGAATGTGCTATGTGACAATGCTAACCGCTGGCATAGCGTGAGTCATAGCCTGCAGGCTTAGAGAAAGAGACTCCTTTCTTCTGACAAGGCCACCACGATGTTATAAGCTAGTAGTAGCATGTCATTTGTAATGCTGCTCATATTGGCCCGTATTGACACAAATTATTAGAGGAAAACTAATTCATTTCGATCCGCCTATTCAATTGTATTCAATTTGTATTGAATAGGTGGATCAAAATAAATGAGTTTTCCTGTAATAGTAGCGTGTACACATAACAGTAAATAACAAGAAAGTTAAAATAGTGAAGCAATTTAAATACTTAGGAGAAATTATAACTTACAACTTGGATGAGAAACCTGCATGGCAAGAAAGAACTAATAAAATGATAAAAGCCCAAAAATTAACATGGTCTACATATAAAAGAAAATGTCTATCAATCTCAACAAAATTAAAACATTACAAGACGGTGGTTCAACCAGAGGTGACCTATGGAAGTGAAACTCCTTTTAAAGTTACTCAGAAAAACAGAATCGACAAAATTTTAAAAGTAGAAAGAAGAATAGCTAGAACATGCATAAATAAAAAATATCAGAAAGATGGACAGTGGCGGATAGTACCAAATGAAGTGGTATACAGAGAACTGGAGCCCATCACTGATACTATTCGGAAGAAACGGCTTTCTTTCTTTGGTCACATCATGAGGACACCAGAAACCAGGTTATCTAGAAAAATTGTAGTGAAACTTTGGAATATGAAACAACAAGTAGGATGGATTAAGGAAATTAGAGAAGATATGAAAGAATTGGAAATAACCTTGGATGACTTGCAAAACAAAACAACAAAATTAAAAAAACTGAGAGATATAAAAATAAGATTTCAGGCTAAAATAGACAAACGTAATACAGTAAAAAGGGTATTTACAGATGAGGAACGCCTGAGAAGATCAGAGCGAATGAAGAGCTACTGGGCGACTCGGAAAGGAAACTTACTGAAGAAGAGGACCAAGAAATGATTGACTGAAGTGGTCCAATGAGGCCGTAAAAGCAGAAGAAGTAGCGTGTACAACCGATTGGCACACAAATACGAGTGTGCGATGTGACGCTTATGCCATGTAATTTTTTATACCAATTTTGTATTTAACCCTAGAACTGGAAATAAGAAATTCTGTACCGGCAGCCAATTTCAACCTATTGTGAACAATTTTCCTTGCCACTGTTGCATATTGTTGAAAAGCTAATAAATCACGGATTCAGATGGTAATGCTAACTTTCCTGTGAATATTGATTATAAAAAAAATTGAGAATTGAAAAAGGTGGAATTATTATTATTATTATTTCGGCGACGGGTCCACGTTTCAGAGTCCAACGACGGCCTATGTCTTAGATTCTAAGCACTCTATAATTGGCCAAATTTTGTATATATATATATATTTCATGAGTAATATCAAACTTCTAACAACCTAAAATACGAGATGAAACATGAAACACTAGATCCAAGATATACAAAATGATCCACATATATGTACATAATAGGTGTTGAAGTTTCAATTCTATGGAATAATATTTGTTTGATTGATAACAAAAATATATCTTCCATGTGCCATTTTAGGCCCATAACCCAAGTGTGCCAACGAACTTACATTATTGTAAATGTTATTACAGGTGTTTTGCTACATAAAAGCCAACTGAAACTAAAATACTGTAGATGGAAATTATAACAACAAAGGTGCACTTTTAACTCCCTAATACATATAATAAATACATCCTCAAAATAAGAGCGGCAGCGATAACATATACAGCGCCATTATATGATATGTTTTGGTTCGCATGGCAGCGAGTCCCTCATTTGTTTCCAAGGAAACTTATACAAGGAGATTGTTTCTATGGATGAAAACGAGTAAGAAGCATCTGTAAACTTCTAGGACCAAACGGCAAGGCATGTCACGTCATATCTCAGCGGAACAGAGCTACTAAATGATGAAATAAAAAAAGCGTCGAAGAATCGACTCTGCCGCTACAGAAATGAGAAAACCGTTGATCCATCGACACTTGCCGGATCTAGGGTTAAAAAGTAGGATGCAACGATTATGACAGGAATTTTGGTATGTCTGGTGTACTACCACTGAACCTCCTTTATAGTTATCCCATAGCCACATGGGGGATTGTTTGAAATGTGTTCCCACAATAGCAGTAATTAGTCTTTTTTCCCACACTTGAGCAGTCAGACCTAGCATGTAAAATGGTTAGTTCTTTTCTGCTCTATGAGCGGATAGTTTGAATCCAGAGGGTCATGTCGTAAGATCCAAGATTAGCCCCAGCTGGTTAGGAGTTGAGGTAGGCCGTCAATCATACCATGCTTGACCTGCATTGAGCTACGTCTGAACCAGTCTTCT
Organism: Meconema thalassinum; assembly: GCA_946902985.2. Lineage (NCBI taxonomy): Eukaryota > Metazoa > Arthropoda > Insecta > Orthoptera > Tettigoniidae > Meconema > Meconema thalassinum. Next base: position 126,847,907 of record OX336398.1, read on the forward strand.
GCCTAGCTTCTACAAGGGATTTGGGGGGGGGGGGGGGGATGTATGTTGGTACAGTGGTCAAGATGCTTGCCTCCCAGCAAGGTGGACCAGGCCTGATTCCTGTTTAATGAACATGGATTTTTGAGTTTCAGATTCCTTATTAATAAAGAGATGGTCCTGCATCATATAGTGAGATTGTCAGAGAAAAAAAATCAAGATTTCTTCATTTAGTTTTAAAATAAATTTAAAAAAAAATTGAAATTTAAAAAATATATTTTTAACATATAAAAAATACAAATTTACGAAGGATGTTAAAGTTTTAACCAACCTTAGTTTTATTGAGTGCAGTCCTGGTGTATAATGTGTGGTCACTGAAAATCTTTTACTTGAGCTATATTAGGTTATTATTATTTTCTTACCAAGCACGGTAGCTACAAGCTACAGGTTATTCTCCTGACAGGGTAGACAACTGCATTCAAACCTGACTGTCGATAATACTTGAAATTCTCTTTGTGGTTTCCTATTTCAACTTCAAACAAACATCTTCTAACTGGCCACGGCTACTTCTTTCCTCCAAAATCAATGCCCAATTTCATTCATCTTCATTTCATCTCTTACTAATGCTGTTTTGAGGTTCAAACCAGGAAGGGTATCTGGACATAAAAAATGTAATACTTCGAAATGCATCCCATCTCATTCCTGAACTTGTAGAAACGAGAAAAATGAGAGGTGGAAACAATTAATTTTGTTCTTTTCATGGTTTGACATCTTGAATTGTACTATTTCAGGCTCATGCCCAGTATCTTCAGACAATCTTACTGACGAGCTTTGGCGGGTAACAGTGACAATTCTGTCTCAAGACTCCGGCGGCTCATCGATGTGTTGCTGTCACCGACAACTTACGATGCTACCAGGCGCTATCAGGATAATCTGGAAAGGGTTGTCTCAGGTGGTGAGCCCTGGGAGTTAGCTCTTCTGCTGCGGAACACTCGTGTGTCCGAAATCGAGGTGCTAGAACCTTACCTCCCACACTCAGTCAGTAGTTGGATCCTTTTCTTTAAACTTATGTATTTTGCGAATCTTTTCATTGAAAGGAAACTCAAAGTTGAGTTTCTTGGTAAAGATTTGACAGTTACAAATGTTAAGAATATACCTAAAGAGTATCATTTCACCTTTATAGTAGAAGAGTTGTTATCGAACTATAAGGTGCTAGATCTATTGAATTCATTTTTCCAAAATAAGTCAGTTCTCCCTTTCTGTGCCTTATCAGACTGTTCCCAAGCATCCACTGCAATTGTGACAACTATTCTGTTGGTGAGTCTGCCTTCAGAACGTTTGAAAGTGTTAAACATCACTCCTCTGATATGTCAGAGTCTCAGATTGTGTCGTGCCGTGTGGATGAATGCAATAAGTTCAACTAAACTGTGGTACAAACTGAACGCAAGGTATAGCACAGCTGGTGATGGTCAAGAACTGAATCTTCTTAGTTCCAGTTTTATGAAGTGTTTATCACAGAGCATTAAGTTACGCAAAGACATCTCATGGGAATGATTAGTCTTTCTCCACTAGATTGTGAAGTGGAATTACTAGAGTTTGGCAGACCTCTATCCAGCATTCACAGATGATGGCCACCATTTTATGCAGTTCAAGTATAGAATCGAAATATCCTATTGCTTGAAGGATGCAGAAAATGTTTGTACTTCAATTGAGTGTATTACTTTAAATTCCAAACACACATCGACTTGATACAAACCTTGTTGCTCAATTATCGGTTCTATATTGACTATTAATAATAGGATTTATTTACATAAATAAGTAGGGATTCTTCCAACCATAACAATACATAAGAAAACTTAAATTAATAGTACTCAATGTGCCGGTATATGTTTTGAACACTATGTGTTCTTTATCAGCATAACAAAATCATCAAGATATTGTCTTATTAAAACAAGAAAAAGAAAAAACACCAAACATTTGAGAACTGCAACCAAATGCGAACAAGCAGGCTTGGGTGCTGAGAAAATGTAAGGAGAAATTGAAGTGGAATGACATTTTGGGGATAACATTTTATTTAATGAAATTACTGAGTTCATTAACCATAAATCTTCATACTTTAGTTCATCCATTTAGTACCACCATGACCACAACATAGCTACTTCATTTTCTCTTTACCTCTTTTTTTTCTCTCTCACAGTGCAAGCCTACTCGAGATTCTGTTGGAAGAGCCTTAAGAAATATGTAGCATGTAAATAGTGTTGGTGATTTATATCTAGTATCCAGGAATTATTATATTAATAAAGAGCAGTATTTTTTTTGTAATAGTTTGCCTGAAGTAATGATTAAACCCATCAGGTAGTCATTAGTATGACTTTTAAAAATACGAAGGCAAAAGTTAAATTTAGAGGTGAATTATCAGAATCATTCACTATAAGAACTGGACTCCGACAAGGAGATGGACTTTCACCATTGTTGTTTAATTGTGCATTGGAGAAGGTTATGCGTGAATGGAACAAGAAATGTCAACCAACTATCAAGATTGGTAGAAATATTAAGCTCAACTGCCTTGCTTTTGCGGACGATTTAGCATTACTTGCAAATACAATAGAAGAGGCTAAATTTCAAATTGAACAACTAGAAATTAGAGCAAAAAAATAAATAATGGGACTACAAATTTCATTTGAAAAAAAAAAAAAAACAGAAATGATGCCAACTTTTAAAGTTGATATACCAGTCGTTCAACTGAGCAATAATAAAGAGATTAAAATAGTTCAGAAATTCAAATATCTTGGGGACATAATATCATGGAACACAAATGAAAAAGAATCAATAGAATACAGAACAACTAAATTTAAACAAGCACAAAGACTTACCTGGCCAACCTATAAAAAGAAATCTCTTTCGATAAACGCTAAGCTGAAACACTATAATTCCGTAGTTAAACCAGAGGCAACTTATGCTAGTGAAACTTGATTCAAATTGAATGTAAAATCTACAACAGATAAATTACAGAAAACTGACAGAAGAATTATTAGAACAATTATTAACAAAAAACACCAAGTTGATGGACAGTGGAGATTGTTGCCTAACAACATCGGCTATCGTGAATGTGAATCAATATTAACTACAATGCGTAAAAGAAGAATTTCCTTTTTCTGTCACATATCAAGACTGCCAGAAACCAGGATATTGAAACAACTATTTGATTACTTTTTGAAAAATAAAATCAATAATAATTGGTTCAAAGAAGTACAAGATGATATGGAAGAATTGGGTATAACTCGGCAACAAATCAAAGACAGAGAAGAGAAGAGGATTTTGAAGAACAAAAGCATAAGTCTAAAACTAAAAACAGTTGAACGGAAACAATATACTGTACCGGACACACAAAGGAGTTCCAGGTCGGAGAGGATGAGAAAGTTCTGGGAGGAGAAAAAGAAGAAATCTACTCAAATGTATTGATTGAAGTGCTCCAATGTGGGCATAAAATATGTAAATAAATAATAAATAAGTAACAGTCAGGCTTTTCATTGACTTGGATTCAGCAAATCCTCAAAGTACTCTTTCCACACTGTCTTGAGTGTGTGTTTGTTGTGTACCTCATTTCCGTTTTTGTCCATCATTACCACATCCTCTCGCAGACCTCTTCTCTTACTTTTGACCATCCCATAAAGTACTTTCTTATTTCCTCTGCTGTCTTCCTCCATCATCTCTGTCCACTTTACCATCCACTTCTTCCTCTCCTCTGCGACAATCTTGTTTGCTTCTTTCTCTGATAATCTTCCCTTGCCAGATCAGTTCTTTCCTGGAACCACACTCTGAAAGCCTTGTTCTTCCTTCCCACAGCTTCTTTTACTCTCTCATTCCACCATGGTGTCTCTTTACACCGCTTCCTGTTGCTAGTTCTTCCACATACTGCCACTGCATCTTCCACCATTGTGTTCTTGAATTGCTTCCATTCCTCTTCCCCTGTTTTAGGATTGTTTGTTGGCATCCTTTCCCTTATTATCTTCTGGAATTCTTCCTTGACTTCCTTTTCCTTGAGTTTCCATACTTTGATTCTCCTTTCCTGGTACTCTGTCCTCTTGCTATCCTTAACAACTCCCAGGTTCATTACAAGTATTCTGTGGTCGCTATCTAAGGCCTCTGATGGTATTACCTTTATATCTCTGACACTTCTCTTCATTTCCCAGTCGTACAGCATGTAATCTACCAAAGATTTCTTTGTTAAATCACTGCTGTACCACGTTACCTTGTGGCTTTCTTTCTTCCGGAACCAGGAGTTGCCTACCACTAAACCGTTTCTCTTGCAAAAATCCAGCAACTTTCTCCCTTCTTCATTCCTGCTACCCCATCCTTCTGCTCCCAATACATTTTCATATCCTTGCCTTTCACTTCCTACATGTGCATTCAAATCTCCCATGACAATGATGCTCTGACCATTCAACTGCTGTTGTAGCTCCTCCTCAAAGTCTTCCTTCTCTTGAGCTGTACATCCAACTTGAGGGGCATATACCTGGGCTATCTCCAGGCTTCTTCCCTTTACAGTTACTCTGATCTTCATGATCCTGTCACTTATTCCCTTTACCTCTTCCTTCATTCCATCTCTCACAACTACTCCTACTCCGCTGCTCCTTCCTTCACTGTTCCCACTCCAGTACAAACGGTACCCTTTCCTCAGTTCTCTGCGACCTTCTCCTTTCCATCTTGTTTCTGCCAAGCCCAGTATATCCAGTTTCCTTCTCTCCATCACATCTACAATCTCCTCCACCTTTCCTGTCAGTGTCTGTATGTTTAATGTCCCAACTCGTAGTCTATTAGCATATCCGGGTTGTCGTCGTTTGCATCCGTCCTTTCCTAGGCCTGTTCCTGTTTTGAAAGCAAATATGATATCCACTACTGGCTTGCTAGGCCTATCGTAGCTTCACCAGAGGCGTCAGCCGTTACTTTTCAGGGTTCCCATAGAGCCTTCACAGCTACCGCAGCGGTCCCAGGGCACACAAATATAATGATTAAATAAATATTAAAGAAGAAAGGATGATTTATTAGTAAATGTTACCGGTACAGCGTATTGCCTGTAACTCGTAGCTTTCATCATATTTTAGCATTTAAACGGGTCAAGTTAATGCATATTATAGACTAATATAACAACCAGATAGACACTGACCATAATATTCTCATAGAGGTCAAAGATTAGACCACTGCCATTTGAAATGTGAAAATCGCACATTTTTATGCAAGCTGTTTGTTATGGTCCTTTCTGTTGCGAAGTTTTACTAATTACTGTTTTAGGAGACACTTGACTTCGGATTATTCAAGATTAGCTCTTATTTTTTAAGTTGAGTACCTAGAAACAAGACCACAATCTGAAATAATAATGAAAATAATCACGGACGATTCATTGCCAATGAAAATCAAATAGAGATTCACGGACCGGAAGTTTGCTATGCATAAGCTTTGGTGCCATTTTAACTTTTGGAAGCTCTGTAGGACCGACATGCTATGCGGTCCATGGATTTCACCATAAGAAATTCCATGAACCGGCTATAAGATGTGTCTGCTGAGTGTGTGGTACACATTGTAAACGAAATCACGCGGAGATATGCTGTCTAAGAACAATTTCTTCCGTTGAAATATGTACACTGCAATATTTCATAATTATTTGTTAATATGCTTGCACTAACATGCTTGTTGAAACGAATCCCTTGATCTCATATGTTGACAGGCTAGCAGCCTTTATTCAGCATGTATTGATAAAATGATACCGGGTGAGTTAGCCGTGGTCGTTACGGCATGACTGCTGGCAGTCGCTCACATCCGGGAGGCGAGGAGGTTCGAATCCCCCCGCCGGCAACCTTGAAGATGGTCTTCTGGCGTTTCCCATCTTCCTTCCAGGCAAATGCCGGAGTTGGTCCCTAACTATAGGCCACAGCCGCTACCTTCCATTCCAACTTTCCTCCCCAACGGTACTTGTAGCTCACCCATTGGGTGTCCGTCTCGAAGCAGCTACAAAACTGGCGAGCCGAACATGTCCTTGGACATTCCCGGCACTAAAAGCCATACGCTAAAAAATATATATATATATAAAAAATAAAGAAGTAAAATGATAAGCTTAACCGTACAAAATACGACATAATATGAACATTTATGTTCTCCGGCATCGCTATAATTCTCAAGCCATGCTGTTTGTAGAATTGGCAACACTGAGTTGAGTCCTTACGTTGTATAAACACGTATGATCACATGCCAAGTTTTATTCATAAATATCGTTTCTTTGATATGACAGCATCTAAAAGCAGTTTGTATGAACTATTTGAACACCCGTAGTAAATCAGACCTACTGAAAGTTGTGTGTGAGTATTTCCCGTAATAAGTTGTATGTTTAACCACTGCCTGGTAATGTATTTAACCAACAAATTCTTCACTAATATTTCATATAACTATTTCAGAAGCCTAGGAAGCCTGGCTGCAAGTCAAATTATGGCAGCACTATTAAAATAACTGGTTATGTTACTACTTTTTAATCAATTACAGCGAGGTGAACTTTCAGTGCCTAGTAATTTAGTTTTGGTATATATCTTCATGTGGCCTCCATATTCCAGTACATTATGAACTGTACTTAGTTGGCAAGTGCTTTTAGGTAGATTTCATTTATTTTTAAATTAAATGACCAGTGAAGCATTATTGTTAGACTGCATCTGTGGACAAGTGAAGGATTTACTAAGGCAGTCTCTAAGTTCGTTAGAATAGTTTTAAATATTTTTTCTGAGCGCGTAAATGATGGCAGTGAGAATAGCAGCAGGATAAGGAAACTTTCGACATTGAGATACAGTACAGCCTTCTACTATCACCTCATCGGGAATTGACAGCACGTAGCATGATAATACGTATCCTTTATTTGTGTGTAGATTTAGCGGACGTAATTTTCTGTTGTATTTTCTGAAACATTTGGCGTCAAAATCTATTTGTTTATGCAATGTTAGCAGTTACCATGTGCTTACGCTAGGCCTCCCAGATGACAGGTGGGTGGCATTGCCAAACATTGACACGGCTCGAGAATTGTAGACGGCGTTGTCTCCGGTCATTGTATTGACCCTAACACAAGCTTTTTGCGAGCCTATCCTATGGATAGGAGATCGGAATTTGCTTCACGTGATGAGGGATTGTCCGTATTCAGGCCACCGTGCTGTAACATGTGGCGCTTTAAATGACTTTTTTGAGAAAATGCCTTTTTGCATACTTTACAAGAATAAGGCTTTCGACCACTATGAATTAACTCGTGTCTCTTTAAACCATATTCTTCAGCATAAGCTTTTCCGCATGTTCCACAAGAATGTGTTCTAAGACCACTATGTGCCAGCATATGGCGTCTGAGATGACTCTTCTGGGTAAAAGCCTTATCGCACTCTTCACAAGAATGATTCTTAATGTCACTATGGAGCAGCATGTGTGCCTTCAGATGATATTTAACAGTAAAAGCTTTCCCGCACGTTTCACAAGAATGAGCCTTGTGACCGCTATGAATTGGCATGTGCTTATTTAAATTTCCCTTCGTCCTGAAAGCCTTTCCACATATTTTGCAAGAATGGGGTCTTTGGTTACTGTGAATTAAGAGATGCCCCTTAAGACTGGTTTTGTGAGTAAATGCCACATCGCATATTCCACATGAATATTCTCTCTGCCCACCATGTATTACCAAATGTTTCTTTAAACGACTCCTCAAAGGGAAACCTTTCTTACATATTTCACAAGTATGTGCCTCCTGGCTACTCACATTACTTTTGGAAATATACTTTTCATTGACGTTCTGGGGATCTTGTCGTGCGATCTTATCTAAATCGTAAATATTTTGATTAGCAGTTTCTGATGCCTTGGCACATATATTCCTGAAAATAATGAGATGACTTCATGATGGATAGTAATGGAATATGTTGAACTTAAATTCTGTGTGGAACATTAAAAAAAAAATCAGCATACCTATCAAAATGACTTATAACAATATTGATATTGTAACTTTTCAGTTGGTCAACATATCTACAATACCAAACAATGGGAAGGGTGATACAACCTGAAGAAAATTGTGATTATTTGGCTTACAATGTTTCAGAACGATAACCATCGAATTATAGAAAACCTTGCCTTAATAATAATTGAAGTGTAACTCTTCACATAATTTCCTACTGTACGGTACGATCAAAACCTTATGTTGTGATTTTTGTAGACTTTCAAAAGGCTTATGATTGCATTCATAGAGACACAATAATTAACACCTTACGTGAGTTTGGCCTAGACAATAAATCAATTAATTTGTTCAAAGCAAGCTTGGAGAACACCATTTCCAAGGTCAAATTTCGTGGTGAATTGTCCGAAGCCTTTGCAATCAAGACTGGCTGTAGACAAGGTGATCTGGGATCACCGATGCTGTTCAACTGTGTCTTGGAAAAAATTATAAGAGAATGGTTAACAATCTTACCAAACAATTATGGTATTCGAATTGGTTATAAAAAAGAAGACCTGAATATAAACTGTCTCGCTTTTGCAGATGACATTGCTTTGTTCGCTAATACATTGGAAGAGGCCACTGACCAACTTAACAAACTACAAACCATAGCTGCTAAAACTGGACTTAAAGTCGCCTTCCATAAAACTAATTTTATCACAAATGTCAAAGATGCCTCAAAATTCATCACGATTGGTCTGCAAAAAATCAAAAAAGTCGGAAAATTTAAATACCTAGGGGAATGGATTACCCCTAATAATTCAGAAATAGCTGCCATTGAGAGCAGATGTAACAAATTGGAAGGTGCCTTTCAAACCTGCAAAAACATTTACAAAAGTAAAAGTTTGTCCCGGAATGTCAAACTTTGTCATTATAACACAGTAATTAGGCCGTCAGCACTGTACGCCGCAGAATGCTTACAGATGACAAACAAAGGTCCATTGAGAAAATTAGAACTTAAGGATCGGAAAATTCTAAGGAAAATATTAGGACCTGTTAATGATAATGGTACTTACCGAAGAAGACATAACAATGCATTATTTGAACATATAGAAGATTTGGTGAGTGTGATGAGAAAAAGGAGAATGTCTTTCTTTGGACATTTGGAGCGGATGGAGCATCATCGACTTTCATATCGAATCCACTCATCAATATCTAAAAAAAATTTCCTATTGTAAATGGTCGATGCAAGTTAAAAAGGACCTAACAGAAGCTCGAATCAATCAAGCTCAGGTTTGGGATAGGAACCTGTTCAGAAAGGCGGTTAAATCAACCAGTAATCTACACCCTTTAACATCTGTGATGCTTCGCCCTCACTGCAAGTGGACGGAAGAAAGGAGAGCAGAACATTCGTCAAGAATGAAGATTTACTGGCAGACAAGAAAACAAGCATTACAGTGACCATATGAGTGAAGAACATCGTGGTCCATTGATGGCCGAAACTTCTCAAAAAAAAAAAAAAAGAAGTGTAACATTGTGATCAGCATTTAATAGCGATTCATAGAACAATATTGTATTGTACTTGTATATTTGTTTGATTTATGACCTGAATCTGACGATGGTCGTTGCAGAATGATTTAACCTGTTCCCGTGTAATCTGTACAAATAATTAATCACATGTACATTTTTTTAACGTTGCATCACATATTCACCGTTCGATTCAATTGTTCATATATTCGTGTTGTTCGACTGAGAGTGATGATTTAACCATAAAAATTAGCATTTTCTACTCTGCGACGATGTGATGGTAAATACCCCTAAGGTGGCAACGAGAGAAGATGCCATCTCTTGCTGGTTATTCCAATTTTTTGAAGTCCAGTTGTGGTGCAAGAAGGTGTTTTTTCTATGCCTAATATTGAAAATCCAATGACAACTCAGGATTTCTTCTTGAAATGGTGAAATAGACTTATGTCTCGTAAAGAGACGTCGGTAAAGGCTGTATAAACAACCAGTTTAAATGAAAATACTAGAGCACATTGGGGGTAAGTAAACTGCAGGAATATGATGAAGAACTGATAAAATTTAACACAGGTAGTGAAAGTTTTATCGAAGGGTGAATATTTGAGGACCTCCTAATAACTATTATGGTGCCAAATTAAGTACAGTACATATAAAAAAGAAAAAATGCAAATTTTGAAATATTATCCTTGGTATCAAGGGTTTATTCTTTAATTTTTTTGATGCAAGTAGAACCCTTTTTGTAATATAATTTAATTTATCGTTAGTAAAACCTTCAGGAATATACTTAAATTAATAATTAGAATACTTCAAAGAGACATGTATATTAGCACGAAAAATTCCCTACATTTTCTGTACAGTATACATTTTGTCGACAAGGAACTTGATCGACAATCAATTTCATATCTCTTGACATACCGTACTCTAATTAATATTGGCAGATTGATGTATAATGACATATCATTGGTTAATATGTTTAATGATATAACATTGGTAAGGGTGTTTTAATAAGATTATTCATGTGAAGCCATACATGTAACACTAGGTTATGCCCGCTTAGAGCTTGGGTTCACTCGAACGAGCAAACACATTACACGTTCCTACTTCCTTTTATAAGTACTTCATATACCTAATTGTACAGACAATGCACCAACACCAAGTGTGTTAAGGCTAGCGGATTTTGCTGCTATAGCGCTCCTGAATTTTCCCTTAAAAGTGTCTCAAGTTGAAATATTTTAATCTTCAAAATATTTGCATCGACTATAATATCTCGGACCGTAACACCAAAACATAGATGGCGGCAACCTTAGGGGAGCAGTTGTTGTCAATGGCAGGCATGGTGCTATCTTAATAGCGGCAAATTGGAAGGTAGAATTTCACTTGCGTATCGAATCTCAGCGTACTTCACTATGATCAGTGTGAATAAATCGTGAATTAATAAGTTGCTAAATAACCATAAAACAAGGATAAGACAAGTAGGTCTACATAAAAAATTGATGGAAATACAACAATGCAAAATTGAATTACAAAGTAAAAGAATTAATATCTATCATTTTACCTGATTTAAGCTATTTACTGCTTAGTTATGATGAATGAAATACATGTAAATGCCAAAACATGGTACAAGGCAAGTAAAATCAAAGGAAAGGCTGAAAATGGAGCAGAGTCGGCGGCAACTACTATGTACGTTTTACGTCTTTACCTCTACACTCAAAACATAAAGTTCTAAAAGCTAGCATCGCTAACCCAACTGATAACTCTCTTCATCTAAGAGAGGAAAGAGCATTTTGTTGAAGTGAGGTAAAGATACATAGAAAACGTCTTAAAGCCCACCCCCAAGAAATTCCCCCAAAATTGGTCTTCTTAAAAAGGTTTTGCTAGGTATTACCCATTCAAGCCTTGATTGCCACTGAGCGTTGCTGCGCCAGCGTTTGTTGTTTATTGTAACATGAGCCCCGCGGGGCGAAGCGGTGGACAAAGCGATGACAGAGTGCAGTCTGCACATAAGTCAAGCAGCATTGCATCAGATAAGCATCACAGGAGCTCATGTTACCACAGACAGATAAATGATGACTGAGGCTACTATAATAATATCGTATGGCCTCGGGTGCCGGGTGCAATCTTTGTAATTTGACACCCAGAGGGTAGCTTGCATGTCGAATTTCGTGGTTCCATGAATCACTATGAAAGTCAAGGAGGTTAGATAATAGATATCTAAGCTCCTTGAACATTATAGCGCTTTCTAGTAGAGAAATGAGGAACTTTGTGTTGGCGGAAACTCCCGAGATTAATTTTGCCATTATGAACTCGGCCTACTGAATTCAAATGGGTTCTTTGACATGCCAACATCGTATGACATGCGTATCGTATTTTTGCCGCCTTTCAAAAATCACTTACCACGGCCAGGGGCGAACCTGCAATCTTGGGGTTAGTAGACCGACACGCTATCCACTCACCCACCGTGGCAAGCTACTGAGGCTACTGAGGATGAGTCATATCCTACTCGCGCAACTGTACCTGTCAACGAAGCAGGCTGATGTGTGACGCAAGTAAACAAAGAATAGTTGCCATCTCGACCGCCGGCAATCAATTCGTGAAAGGGTGATACAGTATCAACTTGAAAATCACTCTTTTGACTGTTGCCCTCAACATTGCCTTACCGAGCAGTGTTTGTGTGGGGGATTGGGAGCGGCCTGGGGCGATAAGTAGTTTATTCAATGTCTCGCAACACACTTCGAATTGGCCGAGCGGGAGCCCACCTTGGCTGCAGAGACATGATATATGGATGGCCCTGCATAAAAACCAAAAGCTCTATGACAGGTATAATACGAAAAGGCTTCGAATACAAAGCTAAACCTTATTCTTATCGTATAGTTTCTATTAGTCGCATGTAAAAAAAAAGCAGATAAACCACTTACTCATCTAAATGCCATCCGCTTGCATCACCTTCTTTATCCTGGGTTTCAGCTTCCACATCCTAAGAAAATGAAGATAAATTCAAAGAAATGTCTGGCAGTGAGATTTGTCTACAAAAGGAATATTGTGTACAAATATTGAATAGGGGAAAATAGTGTTATGCTTGAGAATGAATGTAGGTATTTAGGAATAACAGTTGGAGGGGGGAATTTATTCGGGTAAGCAAATTGGAGAACTAGTGTCAAAAACATACATGTCCCTATGTATGTAGTGTATAAAGGAGCTAATCAAGTTCAACTTCAGCTGGCGGAGTATGGGATCCATACCAAAGGTACGTAAATATAAGTGTTGAAAAGAGTACAAAGGAATACCAGCTGATATATAAGGGAATATAGAACCATTAGTTTGATGAGTCATGTTCTGAAAGTGTTCCTTAAAGTATTGCATTCAAGAATTTACCAAAAGTGTGAGAAAAATATTGGAATCTCGCTATTTGGCTTCAGAAAGAGGTTCGGTACTAGGGAAGCGTTATTTAGTCTGCAGGTGTTAATCCAGAGGTGTTGGGATGTCAATGTTGATGTTTTTGCCTGCTTCATGACTGTGAGAAAGCTTTCGATAATGTCCAGCATAACAGGCTCATTAACGTACTGCAAGAATTAGGGCTCGACGGACGGGACATCCGTCATATTGGTAATCTTTACTGGAACCAGAGTGCTGATGTAAGAGTAGATGGTCAGGTCTCAGAAGAAATGTGAATTATGAAAGGAGTTAGATAAGGCTGTATTTTTTCCCCAATACTTTTCAACCTCTATTCGGAACGGATCTTTTTGTGATGCTCTTTATGGAAAGACTCCAGGAGTGATAGTTAATGGAGTCACAATAAATAATATCAGGTATGCAGATGACACTGTCATACTTGCAACCAGTCTTAAAGATTTATAAGAACTGCTCGATGCTGTAAATGAGGCCAGTAACACCATGGGCCTAAGGCTGAATGTGAAGAAGACCAAGTGGATGGTTATACGTAGGAAAGAAGATGGCATTCATGGCAGTCTCAAAGTTGGAAAAGACTGGATTGACAAGGGACATCATTTAAATACCTAGGATGCCAAATTAATGATAACTGGGACCTTGGTAGAGAGGTCCGATGCAGAATTGAGCAAGCTAGACCTTCTTTTCAAAAAGTCAGAAAAGTTTTAACAAGCCGAGACCTGTCCATTACACTACGGACACAACTCCTGAGATGTTATATTTTCAACATTCTACCTTACGGCATCAAAGCATGCCCATAACTGAAACCCTGTGCAAGAAGCTACGAGCATTTGAAATGTGGACGTACCGAAGGATGCTGAAGATACCTTGGACAGCCAAAATTAACAATGTGTAAGGAGTTTTGCAGCATACAAACAAAAAACCTGAAATTCTCAATACCATCAAGAGAAGAAAACTAGAATACTTTGGTCATATGATGCGAAACAGTAATACCAACTCCTTCATATAATACTCCAAGGAAAAATTAATGGAAGACGTGGTCCGGGGCGAAGAAAGATAATATTGTGGCTAGACAACTCACGCCAGTGGTTTGGGGTGACAAGACTCGAACTGTTCAGAAGAGCTATGGACAACAAAGAGATCATGTGCTACTGATCACCAACTTTCTGAGAGGACATGCCACTTGAAGAAGAAGATATAAGGGGGGAACACAGGTGGAGTAGTGTGGGTGAAATGATTCGAAATTTGGAATAGGAATGTATGGCTGATAAGCGTTAAAGGCCAAGACTAGAGGGTATGTTACTAGCTTACAAAGGAGAATTTGCACAGGAAGATATTTGAGGGTGATTGGGAATGGAAGGATAATATATGGGCATAGCGATTTCTATCTCTAAAACATTAAACTATCAAGTTGAATGTCTTTGTTTATTATAGTTATTTCTGTAAATTGAAACAAAGTCAGTGGAATATTAACTGGGGCCAATATTCCTTCATTGGGAGGAGGGAGTAGAATAATGGAACAAATTGCCAGGGGATGTTTTCACTCAAATGCCTGCTAATGTCGGTGGATTCAAGGAGCTGGTCAGAAAGTACCAAATTAGGAGAATGTGATTACACAAATTGAAATGTGAAACGAAGTGTTTATAGATGTGAATAGTCTTGGTTTGTGATTCTTCTTCTTCTTCCGATTCGTCTATCAAAGGACCACGTCATTTCTACTGCTTCTTGCTGCATCGAGCCTTAACATCCTCCCAGTACTTGCCTGTTGGAAGCTAGGCCTTTCTTGGAAACATCGGTGTGCTATTAGTATTTCCTTAAGGGGGGCACGCTCCCAGATATCTTTGCTTGTAATTCCCACTTTTTGCAAATCTTTGTCCACCTCAGTGAACCAAGCTCCCTTGGTTTTCTTTTTGAGGAAGTAGGTGAAAATTCTGTCGATCGCACTGGGTTCATTCTTGTTATATGACTGTGAAAGGTGAGTCTCCGTTTCCTCATGGTGTCAGTTATTTTTCCAACATGGGTGTAAATTTCGTGGATGTGCTGTCTCCTATATTTCCCAGGTTCTTTTACTGGGCCCAAGATTTTTCTGAGAATTTTCCTTTCTTTCACTTCCAGTTTCTCCATTAGTCCATTGCGATGCATTGCGAGGCACTCCGCAGTATACAAGGCCTCAGGACAAATGACTGTTTGGTAGTGTCTTAATGTAGCATTTATAGATATGGATTTCTTGTTATAAATGACTTTTGTTACATTATATGCCATTTGAAGAAGACACATAGAAAGCCTATGGAGATTTCAGATGAGTTGAGAAAATCCCGATCTGAAAGAATGAAAAAGTACTGGAAAGAGCGCAAGAACCAAGCAGTACTACCTTCAAAGAAGAAGTGATTGTGGAACGACTCAAGTGGTCCAATGTGACCAATCAAGATAATAATAATAATAATAATATGCCATTTCCACTTTCCTGAATCATGACTCGAAAGCCGCCTTCTCGTAGAGATTGGGGTCTATCCACTCATCCAAATATTTGAACTCTTTCGTTTGCCTGATTTTTCCGTCCTACATCCAGCTCTTTTGGCGCTTGTTTGATATTAGTGATAAATTCATGCGATTAACCTTAATTTGCGAATTGTATTTTTGTTCTTCGTATATATATTTTCTGTTGGAATTTTGTAGTTTATGGTTTATCTCTCAGGGTATTTACTTTTAACTTCATTGACAATTTCATCGTAAACTGTCACTATGGACTGTCAGCATTTGCAAATAAATGTGTGTATGTATTTAAAAGAGGGAACGATTTACTTCTAGAGAATTGAAAGAAATTTAAATAATCTTGGAGATTTGCTTCTGTACAATGATCTTGAAGATTTACACAATAAACAAGATTAGAGGGCAACCCAATTCACAAAACTACCTGCTACTCGTTTTACATCTTATTCTTATAGATAAGTGCTCACAGTCACCTGGACCTCAAGTTCTTCTTTAGCAACTGCAAACTCATCTATGAATGGAGTATCTTCCGGTACATCATCAGATTCTTCAACCTTCATTCCTGCCAGCATATCACAGGGTAGCTGCTCATTTGACTCCTGCATACCAATAAGCAAACACGACTCAATGTAAAACATATAGAATAAGAACTCTAGAATATTAAGGACAGAATATTTAATTAAAATGTTGATAGCTCCTAATAACTATTGCACAGCAATAAGCCACTAAGCATAATTTCCTAATAACTACTGGAAGATATGTCATATGTATCACTAAGATTGCAATGCTGCACAATATGTATAGAACTAAAATACAACTTACAAAGAATTCTGCAGGTTCACATTTGATGAATACTTGCTCCTCCATGGTGTTGTGGAATCTAGAAGACAGGATGATTAGATAAAACACTTATATGTTTACAGTAAATGTAAGACATTGGTCATCCAAGAGAGGAGCTCAAGTGACCATTAATCTAGTGATTATGAGCCACGGTCATCCAAAGCCCTCAAGATACACTGTAGAATGTAGAGTTTATACAGTTTATACTAAGAAATCGTTATTAAGTTTTAAGATTATGTCACAGGACATAGGCTATCTTCCTCTGTTTTCTCTACCTATTTTTATTCAAATAGATCCTGTGGTTTTAGAGATATTTGGCTTCGGTGATGGGTGAGTAGATGTATGAAGTGAATGTGTAAGAAGTCAAAGAGGGAGGAAAAAGTTATGAACCTTAAAAGTTGTATATATCAACCATTGAAAAAAAACAAAAAAAAAAAACAAAAAAAACAACAACATGACATTTGAAAGGCAAAGGGGAAGAAAGAACTAAGTTACAATTTTTAAAAGTTCAGAAAATGGTGTTTACCTAAGTCGTTAAACTCTGTTGACAAAATTTTCGAAAACAATACCGTTATCAGTTATATGCGAATCTTTCCCTCTACCTGTATAGTATTGTATTGTATTTTTTATTCATCCATTCAATCATATAATGTACATTGTACAATGATATAGGACATGTCAATTCACAAATTATACTAATACTAATTTACAATCACAATAATAATATAGGCCTACACAAGGATAACCTTACATCATTTAGTCCTATGAATACATAACTATTGATATTCTAAAAACTCTTTAACTGAGTAGAAGCAGTGCTCCAGCAAGAACTCTTTAGTTTTTATTTTGAACTTTATGTAATTTGCTGTACTTTTAATATTATTTGGCAAATGATTATACAGCGTTATAGCTGCATGGAATACACCATTTTTACATAGTGTTGTATTTGCAGCATGTACATGAAGATTGTTCTTTTGCCTGGTCTGGTAGTTATGTATATTTGAATTCATCTCAAAGATATCCTCATTTCCTAAGCTTTGTTTGACAAATAATAGAAGTTCAAAGATGTAATACATGGCAAAGGTAAAATTTTCAGTTGTTTAAACAGAGGCTTACATGTATGCAATCTAGTAGTCCCTTTCATTGTTCTAATTATTCTTTTCTGGATAATAAAGATTTGGTGAGCAGCAGGTGAATTTCCCCAAAATATGATTCCATATTTCATAAGCGAATAGCAATAAGCAAAATAAGTACTAAGAACAGTTCTCCAGCTAGTCGATTGTCTTAATACTCTTAATGCATAACAACTTGAGCTTAGTTTCTTGGCAAGTTTAGTGGTATGAGAGTTCCATTTTAGGTCATCCTGCAACCAAAGGCCTAAGAATTTAGTAGAAGAGGCGTTACCAATTTTAAGGTCATTTAAGATTATGGAGGGAGAATTAATACTTTTATTCTGAGCTGTGTGAAAGTTAAGAACCACTGTTTTACTAGTGTTGATAAGGAATCCATTATTGTTGAACCATAAGGACAGCTGACCTGTTACTTCCTCTACTGATTTTTGAAGTTCAGTGTCATTTTCACCCCTCATCAAAACACTTGTATCATCTGCGAATAGTACAGTTTTAAATGCAGGTATCTGAGATGGCAAGTCATTTACGTAAAGGAGAAAAAGTAGTGGCCCTAGAACGGACCCCTGCGGAATGCCATACTTCAAAAACATAGGATCTGAGTGGTAATATTTAAATATGTTTGTGGTATTTTCTAAACTTTTTTGTTCGACGATCTGTTGGCGATTATTTAAATATGACTGTAACCACTTACTAGCGATACCCCTGATACCATATTGATGGAGTTTATCAATTAGTATCTGATGATTTATCACATCAAAAGCTTTAGACAGGTCCAAAAACAGGCCACATACTCTCTTCCTTTCATCAAGTGACTCAAAAGCAGGATTTAAAAATTCATAAATTGCGGACATTGTTGATTTTCCTTCTCTAAAGCCATGTTGAGAGTCAGTTAACAATTTATATTTGTTTATGAAGCTAATTAGACGGTTGTACATTATCTTCTCTAAAATTTTTGAAAATATCGACAATAAAGAAATAGGTCTATAATTGGTTACGTTTTCTCTATCTCCCCCTTTAAATAATGGAATTACTTTTGCAATTTTAAAGATATCTGGAAATATTCCTGACATGAGAGATTGGTTACAGAGGTGTGTTAAGGGGGTAATTATATTTTGGATACATTTTTTAATTAGTATATC
The DNA here is from genome assembly GCA_946902985.2 of Meconema thalassinum. Classification (NCBI taxonomy): domain Eukaryota; kingdom Metazoa; phylum Arthropoda; class Insecta; order Orthoptera; family Tettigoniidae; genus Meconema; species Meconema thalassinum. The sequence continues at coordinate 126,866,347 of OX336398.1, forward strand.
AGGAATGTTATCAACTCCTGAGCAATGTTTATTCTGTAGGTTCTTTACAATATTGAGGATTTCTGCTTCTGTAACATTTTCAACAAACATTGATTTTCCATTAAATGTTATATTCGCGAGTGTTGATTTTATTGCCTGTATATTGTTTACATTTAGTAGTTTTTCAGCTATGGTAGCAAAATGCTCATTAAAATTCTTGAGACATTTTGTGGGTCATTGATCTTCTTGGAGTCTTCTGGTAACGTTATGTTATTTACTGCCGGTTTTGTTTGCCTGGTTTCATTTTTTATGATATTCCACATAGCCTTAGTTTTATTTTTAGATTCCAGGATATAATTATCATTTGACATTCTCTTTGCTAATTTTATAACTTTGTTAAGTATGGTCTTATAGGTCTTGAAATACATGTTAAATTCATTGGAGGTTTCGTGCGTACTTTGAAAATCGTGGAGGAAACGCTTTCTTTTGCATGAAGTAATTATTCCAAGAGTAAGCCATTGTTTTGATGGAGAAGAAACTTTCAGTCTGATACTCTTCAAAGGAAATGCAATATCAAAATAATACAGGAAAATATTAATGAATTCCTGGAATTTTTTGTTTGTATCTATTGACTTGTACACACCTTCCCAAGTTTCTCCTTTTAACAAGTTGTTGAAATAGTTTATATTGTGCTGACTAAAGCTTCGACATTTATCAAACTGAGCATTGTAAACTGGGTTTGAAATATTTAGAGTTATTATTTGAGCTCGGTGGTCACTGAAACCTGTGTTGATTACTTCGAGAGAGTTGCAGTTCACATTGTCATTAATTATTATCTGGTCAAGTGTGGTTGCACTAGTTTTTGTTATTCTTGTGGGTACTGTTACTGTGTGAATTAGATGATGGGAGCTTAACAAATTTAGCAATTCCCTTCTCTCCGTACTTTCCTCTAAAAAGTTAATATTGAAATCTCCACAAAGAACTATTTTTTTATTAAATTTATTTATTTTATTTATTATCACTTCTAGTTTATTCAGAAATAACTTTGCACTATTTCCTGGTGAACGATAAATACAGATGAGAATTAAATTTTCTTTTGGGATAGAAATAGCTGTTGCCTCAAAATTTTTATCTATGCATAAGTCATCGGGAATTGGTATAGGCTTAAATTCTATGTTTCCTTTGATATAGATACATACACCTCCATGCTCTGATGTTGATCTACAGTAGTAGCTAGCTAAAGTAAACCCTGGTATGACAGCATGATTGATTTGTTCAGGTTTCATCCAGTGTTCAGACAAGCACAGGATGTGGATATCTTTGAGTGATGTTTGTAGAAGCATATCGATATGAACTAGTTTATTATTAAGTGACTGTACATTTTGGTGAAATATTCTGATTGAGGAACTCTGTGCATTTGTACTGTTGTTAAGCTTGGGGATTATAGTTCTTGCAGGAGCACTTACCTCTGTTCTAAAAAACTCTCGCCACCGAGTGAATTCACTGATTCTACAGTAGTCGGACTTGCAGTATGCGGTAGTGGGATGACTGGTCCGTGGGAGTGGAACTTTTTGTTGATTTCCTCCGCTACTTGTGAACAGATCTGTTGCTTTCCTTTGGTGTTTAAGTGAAGACCATGTCGGGTAAACAGTTCTCTTGGTACATCAATAATTTTTGAATCAATTTTACTTATATCTGGAGTTTAAAAAAAAGCTTGAAAACTTTGAATTCCTAACTACATCCTGGCAGGACGAACTGTTCCTGGTGAAGCGCGTATTGGGTTGTACAAATCATTTCCGTATGAGTCGCACAGATAACAAATCTCAACTCAAAAGGAATAAGATGGTAAAGAAATCAAAGGACAGTGTGAATTCTATTTTGACTTGCACAAGAGGCTGAGAATACTCCAATGTCTCTAATTTTCATGGGCAGTTAATTGTAAAAATGACCATGCAATAACAAATACTGTCACTGCATTTCCCGTTTTTCCCCAACATTTCTTTCCTTGCAACCTTCTATTGAATTGTATTACTGGTTAATATTGTTTTGTGAATATACAATATTGTTATTCTGGTATGTTGGCTTTCACAGCCAAGGAATTAAAACTCAGCAATTTTTCTGGTGTTCTTAGGCGAAACCCCACACAAGACACGGCATAAACCTAGAAAAATTGTTGAGTTTAAATTTTTATTCTGCTGTGAAAACTTATTGCTTATTTATTGCTAAATAGCTTACAAATCACTCTAGCTGACACTAAAGTACATATGAAACCTATCCAAATGACTGAATTAGGCAACAAGTACCGTAAGTTAACGCCACTCACGACTTACAGTAACATACCATGTACGTTGCTAGATATCAGCAGTAGTTGCACACAAAATATTCAGAAATAGACAGCACCGTACTTCTAACAAGAGAAGGGGTCTGCGAGAAAAAGCTAAACAGTTGAATATTCTTATTTGAAAAAGGCCTGTTGCCATGGTAATATCAGCTAGGTTGCCACCTACTACTAACACCTTTGTGTTCCATTTCTTTGGTTTGGAAAGTGTCTATATTCCTCCTTTAGAAAGTTTGGTGTCCCTTTTAACTACTGCGACTTTTAGAGACAATGGGGTGCCGGAAATGGCCTCGGAGTGTATCTTTAAGGTGCCAGTAAATCTCCGTATACGGCTCCCTCATACTAGCGGACCATCAAATGCCAACTGACTGCGCAAGGATTCCATCCTACAAACTTGGGCACAACTGTAGCAATGTTGAGGCTAGAATCTGATTCAGTCAGGTGTGTTTGGGCTTTTATTTATTTCTTTATTGGAATGCAACAATGTTTTGCTTTAATTAAGAGATACTGTGAGGACCCTCTATATCGCACGGAGATTCGCGGTGGCCGCGGCACTGGCTAGCCGCGTGTCGAGCAAGGCACTGGTGTCTGCAGCAGTGTAGCGCCCAACTAGTTAAAAACATTAATACTGTTTAACGTATTTAATAATCATAATTACTCACTGGTACATAATTTTTAGAGTAATTACTGGATATGCTTCCCTTCATTTTAAACACACATTGCACAGAAGTAGGAAGTTTTGGTACACTCGCCTTAATTCATCCTCACTAATATTTCGTATCTGTACAGTTATTTAGTTCTCAAGAGCCTACAGAGCACGCCGATTGTTTCTCTATACCTTTTGTTTACGGTTCCCCCACAAGTAAAAAATCGCACGGCACTGAAACTTACGAACAAATTTACTGCAAACTAGCGGCTTCGGTAGCATGCTGAACTGCTGTGCCCAAGATAGTGGGTTCAAACCCAGCCGAAGTCGTCGGATTTTTAAGAGCGTTAAAAATCGTTCAGTATGCCTTCCTTCGGAGGGGAAGTAAAACCGGCGGTCCCATGTCATAGATTTATGGCATGTAAAAGATCCTTCCAAAGACTAAACTTGTGTGAAGCTAAATTGTTAGGTTAGATTTCGTCCAAACGCTCTATCAAAGTTTCAACGTTGACCACTAGGTATCATTGATATCTGGTAGCGAAAGTTGGAACTACTTGAAATTGAACGGCACTTGTAGCTCACCCTAAGGGTGTTCGCTGGAAGCAGCTACAGACTCGGGCGAGCCAAACATCTCCTCGGACACTCCCAGCACTAAAAGCCATACGATAAATACATAAATAAATACTGCAAACTTCTTCTTGAGAAGATATGTTTCCACCCGGAAAATACGATGTTTACGGGACATGAGATAAGCTACAGTACTTCACAGCAAGTCTTAATTTTCACAACTAAGGTATCTTGCCAGCTGCCTATGTAACAAATGCTACGACAACATTTAGGGCTTTACGGCCCGCTGCGCTTTAGTAATTGGTCATCATCATCATCATTTCCCCTTATCCAGTTCCTGCCGGGTCGGGGTATTTATGGCACTTCTCCACTTTCCTCTTTCCTTCCACCATTCTTTTTCCACGATCTTGTCCCAGTCCAGATTTCTTTTTCTTACGCTGTTCTTCACTGAATCAATCCACCTTGTTCTAGGTCTTCCTCTTGCTCTCTTACCCTTGCACTTGGCCTCCAGCATCTATCTTGGTATTCTATTTTCCTCCATCCTCTTTACATGTCCAAACCACCTTAGTTTATTCTTCTCATTTCTCTCATTTAGTTTTCCCATTGCACAGTGTCCATGTTGCTTGGCAGACGCGTGTAAGCTCGGCTCCTCAGTGAAAGTGAATTAGAAGGTGTTATTGTGTAGGCACGTTGAAAATAAGTGGAACACGTGTGAGTAATATAATAAGTGTAAACTGTGTTAAGTTATTTTGTGTGATAACTCCGTAGTTATATAGTAAATATATAACTTAATCAAGATGACCAGAGGCAAGGGCAAGCGCGCCTCCTGTGACGCCAACGGTAGTGCCAACTTAGTTGAGGAGGCCGTAAATAAGGTGCTCAACGAGACCCTCAGTTCGGGTAAGTTCCTCGATACAATTATCTCTGCCATATCTGAGAGAGTGACTGAACTTGTCGTCAAACAACTGGAGAAGTCACTCCAGTTCAATATGGACTTGGTGTCAGATCTCACCAAAAAGCTTGAGAGTCGCGAGAGTGAAATACGAGCCCTTAGAGACGAGCTTGAAGAAAAGTATGACTCCCTAGAACAATATAGCAGGAGATCCAACATCAGGATTTTTGGCGTGCACGAAAGTGCCGAAGAAAATACTGATGAACTAGCTCTAAACATCTTTTGTGATATCGGCGCAAGTGTTAACCTGCATGATATTGACAGAAGCCATCGAGTTGGACCTAAATCCCCGGGAAAAGCGCGGCCTATTATTGTGAAATTTGTGTCATTCCGTACCAGGCAGGAGGTGTTTCTCAAAAAAAGAATGCTTAAAGGTAGCAAGGTGACAATTCGCGAAGATCTCACCTCCACCAGGCTGGCCATTTTGAAGACTGCAATTTCTCGTTTCTCTGTTAGAAATTGTTGGAGTTCGCAGGGCGATATCCTAATCAAGCAACCCGATGGTAGCAAGATTAGGATTAACCGCATGTGTGACCTACCAAACTAGTTAGAAACCGTATTCAAAGAACATTCACCTAGCTGACAGCGGCCACTGTATGTTACTTTAGTTTTAATTAATATTAGTTCACCTGTATAGTGTAATCTTAGTCTTAGTTCAGTATAGTAGGCTACAATTTGGTTAGTTTAGTTCTCATTTCCCAAGTTGGCAAACCTAGTATGTGGGTCTACGACCTCTGACAGCAGCTCGGTACAGCTTACCCCCTGCAGTGAAAGGAATTCCACCCGTCCCACCCCTCTCTCACCGTGGCCTTGTGAAGGTGACAGAGTGCCAGAAGTAGCTCCAGGGAACAATGACTCCACCGCAGCCCGTGATTACCTGTTCGAAAAACTGTTACTTCATCCGACAGGTCTTCACATAGCGCACGTAAATGTACAGTCCTTATCGGCACATTTTCATGAACTAGAACTTATTATACGTGATGTATTTCATATTTGCTTGATGAGTGAGACATGGCTATCGCCACTCCATCTTTCAAAATCATTTAACTTGCCCGGCTACACACTATTACGCAACGACCGAGTAGGAAAGAAAGGAGGTGGAGTTGGAGCTTTTGTTAAGACGAACTTAAATCCTAAATTACTAGCATGCTCAGATAGCCAGTACAATAGAAGACCCGAATTTATGTTATTCGAAATAGAGACCGCCCATCAAAAGTGTGCTGTCTGCGTTGTTTACAAGGCACCTTCGCTGGGTCATTTAGAGGACGTAGAGGACGCGTTATTACGCATCCTGCCTCTTTACCAGCACGTAATAGTCATGGGCGATTTCAATACCAATATAGGCGATAATACCAAAGCTGAAACTCGGCAACTCTTGAATATGCTCGCGTCACGTGACATGAAAATATTAGACCTACTACCGACACATCACACACGTTCATCACACACGACAATTGACCTGATATCAGTAAAGAACACAGACAAAGTGCTTCAATACGGGCAGACATCTGTACCTGGAATTTCTGCCCACGACTTAATCTACTTGTCCTACTCTTTAAAATATAAGAAGACCAAACCAAGGACCATCACGTACAGAGACCTCTCTAAAATTGACACGCCATCCTTGATAGAAGACGCTCTCAATGTACCATGGCATGACATACTGAATATTCACAATATAGATGATAAAGTACACAAAATGAACGACTACTTGACAGGACTATATGATAAACATGCTCTAGTGAAAACTGTGCGAGCGACGCGTCCTCCAGCACCCTGGCTCAGCACGGAACTGAAAGAACTAATGGCTAAGCGAGATTCTGCGCACAGAAAGTTTAAGAAATTACCCACGCAACAGAATTATGATGACTTTAAAAAGCTCCGAAACAGGACATCCCAAGCAGTACGTAACGCTCGAACCAGGTATGCTCACAACTTGCTCGGGCGTAATATCAAACCGTCTGCGGCGTGGAATGAACTAAGAAACATGGGAATAGGCAAAGGAAAAAATGACAACCCCATTAATCTACCTCTTGACACACTCAATGACTATTTTACTAATACAGGACATTCTGTCCACCCAGACATAAAACACAGAACTCTCACCAACAACTACAACACCCCCACCCCCAACAGAGAAAAATTCTACTTCTCGCATGTCACCCCGTCACAAGTAAGACGTGCCATTCTTAGAATCAAATCAAAATCGAAAGGGATCGACAATATAGGAATAGAAATATTCAAACGAATCATTGACATTATACTTCCCACAATTACACACATATTCAACTACTCGTTAATGACTGGTACGTACCCATCGCTATGGAAAGCGGCTATTGTCGTTCCAATCCCTAAAAACACACAAGCCAAAAACGTGAGTGACTATCGCCCAGTGAGCATATTATCTGCCATCTCCAAATCTCTCGAATTTATCGTGCACGAACAACTCTCCTGCTATTTGCAAGCGCACAACATCCTTGATGAGCACCAATCTGGCTTCCGGAAAAATCACAGCAATACTACGGCACTACTTAAGGTCACGGATGACATAAGAAAGGCTATGGATAGTGGGCAAGCAACAATCATAGCACTGCTTGATTTCAGCAAAGCATTTGATTCTGTTGATCATGACATATTACTCTCTAGCCTATTCAAAATTCATCTCTCTATGAACAGTATCCAATGGGTGGACTCATATCTACATGGGCGCCAACAGCGCGTTAAAAGTAATTCAAATCAAATGTCTTCTTGGCGCTCAGTGGTGAGAGGAGTCCCTCAGGGATCAGTTCTAGGACCCCTTCTCTTCTCGATCTACATAAATGATATCACTTCATCGATAACTAAATGCAAATATCACTTATACGCTGACGATGTACAACTCTATCTGCATGCTGCACCAGAAAGACTATCGCAAGCAATCAAAGCTTTCAATGAGGACTTAACTGAAATTTGTAATTGGTCCAATTCACATGGACTACGACTGAATGAGACAAAAACACAAGCTATCATAATCTCCCACCCAAAAATTTTTCGTAAAATAAAAAATAATCCCACCCTACCAAACTTACGCTTGCGCGACTCCCCAATCGAATTCCGAGAATCAGTCAAAGATCTGGGCGTGATAATTGACGAACAACTCTCTTGGACGCAGCAAGTCCACAACGTCTCTAGAAAAGTATTTTCCGCACTGAATTCATTGAGACGATTTGGGAATATTTTCTCTCGCGTGTTAAAAGAACGACTTGTTTCCTCCCTAGTACTGCCTCATTTTGACTATTGCGATGTGGTATACAATGACCTGTCTGCTACTCTTAAAAACAAACTCCAACTAGCACAAAATGCCTGTGTACGCTACATATGCAACTTACGGTATTACGACCACGTCACCCCTGCGTACGAACAACTCAGCTGGTTGCGACTAAATCAACGCCGCGATCTTCATTCTTTATGTCTTTTCCGACAAATACTCTTAAGTTCCTCTCCAGCTTACCTGCATTCTCAGTTTCACTGCCTCTCACACGAACATAGTCTTGGTACATGGTCAAAAAATGATTCACTCATGCTCATACCAATACACCGTACGGTACGCTACACTAACTCCTTCGTAGTTTCTACTGCACGACTGTGGAACAACCTGCCGCGCTCTGTCAGAGGAGCAACCCCGTCTAGCTTCAGGCAGCAATGCCAGCTGTACATATCACAAAAGAAATGAAACCTGAACTCAACACGCCAAATATTTGAATCCTTATGCTGAGTTATATTCGTGTTTTTAATTTACGTTTTATTTATTTTCTGTTTAGTTACCTAAATGTTTTCTTACATCCTTTTAAATGCGCATTGCAAAATCAATATTAGGCTATAGTAATAACTCATCCATGATGCTTATCATCATCATCAACATCATCATCAGGTTCTGTTTTATTAGTGTTTGTGTTTCCCTATTATTTCCTTACTTTAGCTATAATTAACTAATTACAATAATTTTTCCTACGCCATGCTTACCTGCCATTATATGTATTGTGATCAAATCTGAAATGTATTCCTGTTAGATTTAAGTACCATTGTTAAGTTTTGCAAATAATGTAATAATGTATTAATTGTAAAATCTGGTTAGATGGAAGAGAGGGCCCAATGGCCCTAATCTTGCCAGACAAAATAAATCTATCTATCTAATCTATCTATCTATCTAACAACTTCATTCCTCACTCTGTCTTTCCTTGTCTTTCCTATCATACTTCTTAGGAATTTCATTTCACTGGCTTGGATTCTACTCTCTTGCCTGCTTGTCAGGGTCCAAGTCTCAGCTGCATAAGTTAATATGGGAACATAGTACACTTTGGTACACGATATAAATTTGACGGTGAGTCATTGCGACCTGACCATGGCACGGTCTTTGGAAAGCTCCGTTCTATAGAGAGGGCCCTCATTGTAGATAGTGTGGTAATAATACAGTCTATAGAATGACATAAAAATAACCATGATAGCCCGATACCTTACTGACTTGTTAATTATAAACTATTTATTTTTACATAAAGTCAATATTTATTTCATTGAAACTGCACCGGTTTCCAGTGGTGGATCCAGGCTTTGCGGGACCCTGGGCGATATGATAAGGTGGGGCCCACAACAATAGGAAATTTAAAAAAATCAAATCAAATGGAAAATAATAATAAAATAAGGAATAGTTACAATATTTTGAATACACTAAAGTACTTTTTTTAAAAATAATATGAAAGAAACCTTTAAGTCCCCTTGAAGATTATGTAGTAAACTATGAAATATTAAGATATTACTTTGCGACTGTTTTCCCCGGCTGAAGTCTTCTATCATTTCACTGAAATCTAAACTTGCTAAACGGTCATGGGAGGTCATAGCTGCACTGAATAAGGAATATGAATTATAAATTAGTTTGAAACGTTTAAAAGTATAATTAATTAATCAATTAAATTTAAAAGAATCCATGGCGCGGGGCCCCCGGACCGCGGGGCCCTGGGCGGTCGCCCTTCCCTAGATCCGCCCCTGCCGGTTTCAGTCACATTGTGACGTTCTTCAGCTGGTATATGATGGGTAACTGAGTAGTACCATACCAAAAGTTCACATAGTGAATTTTCCACACAAGATAATCACACATCTGTTACAATGAAATGAAAATCCACAGCCTGCTTCCAGTCTCCGACCGGGTCAGGAATGGAATGAATGAAGCCCCCATCTAGCGGCGAGGATATGAACGTGCCGGCTGCCGAGGCCTGACGCACTCCTCTGGGGCAATGATTAAATGAATGACAGATGAAATGAAATGATAGTGGAGACTGGAGAGTGTTGCTGGAATGAAATTGTGACAGGGAAAACCGGAGTACCCGGAGAAAAACCTGTCTGCCTCTGTTTTGTCCAGCACAGATCTCACATGGAGTGACCGAGATTTGAACCACGGACCCAGCGGTGAGAGGCCGGCGTGCTGCCGCCTAGGCCACGGAGGCTTACACATCTGTTACAATAAATTTTGTAAATTACCGGTAAGCATAAAAAATTGTCTTGATGGGAATCAAGATTTTTTATAACCTAAGTGATTCAACAAACAGTACATATTTTCACATACCGGTACCCTACACATCTCCTCATTTCTATGCTGTTTTTCAAGACCATTTTTTAATGCTTAATTTACAAAATTTATTGTAGCAGATTTGTTTTTCTTGTGTGGAAAATTCACTATGTGAACTTTTGGTATGGTACCAGTAACGTACTACTCAGTCACTCATCATATACCAGCTGAAGGAGGTCACAATGTGACCGCTCAACGAAATACCGGTAAATATTGACTTAGGTAAAAATAAATAGTTTATAAATACAGTCTATAATAATACAATGCTTCATAAATTCATACTGTGGTTATTTATAGGATCTCTTTAACACTTAAGCTTCTATGATACCGTGTACCATACCATATCCCTAATAGCCAAATAAGATTTCTCTAAATATTGGTCCAAATGTAGTTCAATAGCCAGTTAGAAATGAAAAACACAGGTCTATGTCACGCACTATTCTTGACTGGAGGTAGATACTGGTATCTCGCGTGAATCTTAAGTTGTTTCAGTAGCAGAGGTGTGCAACAACGCTGAACAGTAATTGGGACATAGGCCGCATGCAACTGGATGCAGATGACCCCATAGTTCCGCCCCTTAAAACAACAATAACTATCAACTGGAACCACAACTCGAGCTACAAGACGACCACTTCAAAATGAACGTCTTTCTTGTTGGTGGTCCCTTACGTCGGAATTCGCTTAAGAATTATCTTATTCGCACTCAATACAATAACGTACGGTAGACTGTCTTTATATAACTGTTTAACCTATGTCTCCTTGACAGTTCAATTTTGAACAGGTTGCCTTCCTCTTCCTAACAAATATTACCGGCAATTTAATAAGAAAACTAACACTATAGCCTAGGCCTAGCCTTACACATCATATGGCAAACGGACACTTGTTAGGAGAAACATTTGAGTTAAAACGAGTCGAAACGCCGTAAGGGTGTTATCCCAAGTTTTCAATCACTGTGTAAGAGGACTACTAATCTGCTATTTTTTGGACTTACAACAACGAATACAACTGTTAACACTAAGGCCTATTTCACAAAAGTGACCAAGAACAATGCTACAAGTGACGGCAAAGTTCGGTACAAGGAGCAAGTAAAGGCGGGTACACACTTGCGACTTCTGTCTCGGGACAGTCGGATGAGGAGCCGCAAAGCTGCGCGCGCACCCGGCAGCGAGGAGCATTTAAATAGCGCCGACTTGAAATGCTCCTCGCTGTCTCATTGTGTGTTTGTTACCTACAAGAATTATCCCACCTGCGTACTTGTCTTTCATTCCTGTATGATTCTGTTCGTCCTCGTCGAACACCAGCTTTTATGACTGAAGTGACACGCTAGCATTTCGTGCGCCAAGTTGTAAGAAATAAAACATGGAGGACGGTTGTCGTTTCGGGGTAATATTTACAGTCGATTCGATTTGCATTATTAACGCAAAGCGGTCGTGAAACTAGCTTTAAGTACAATTCAAAATATGCCTGGTACTGAATGAATGCATTCCAATCAATATTTAAGATCTAACTGTAATAATTGTATATTTAACCATACGCATTATTAAGGAGCGTAACAAAATGCAAAAATGTCTGTTGGAAAAGTGTACAAGAGGTATCGGGCTCGCTTGTTGCTTTGAAGATCCCGGGTTCAAGGCTATCCAAGGGCGGAAATTTTTACTTCTTTTTAATTATTTTATTATATCCTCCTCACGTCGTACAACAATATTGCAACTTAGTTTTGTCTACATGATCTACGAGGACGATAGTAAACATGTTTCCTCTCATTTAACATTCTGTTTTCCCTAAATAGGCTATTGTTTAAAACCATGGACGGATACTATTTAAATAGTTCAAAATTTATCCCAGAATAATAATATTAGAGTATGACACGCTCTGTATTTGGTTGGTTGGTTCCTCAGTTTAGGGGCTGCGACAACGCGGTCATGTAGCCCCGTGTACTTTGGGTGTGTGAAGAATCTGTCTGATAACCAGTGTTAATTGTGATGGCTGTATTAATGTGTGTATCTGTTTTTTAATTCAAGTAAGGACTGCAACTTTGAATTTTTCAAATAGTTCCTACTTTTGCCGCCAAACGCCACCGTCAACGACTAATAGGCCTAGTTCAGAACTTAGCTACTAGACGCCACCGCAGTCGGCTCTTGGCAGCGAACGTAGAAACCTAAGAGGTTGTTTACATTCCTAACCTATACAATTTAGCTTCACACAGGTGTAATTAGTGGAAGGTTCTTTAAGGGGACACTATAGGCTACCCAAAAAAAAAATGTTTTGCTCCCATTGATCCAAACTGCACCAAATTTTATTTCCATACGACCAACATCTTTTATTACGCAAAAAGTGAAAAATTATTCCTTTCAGTTGATCAGTATGGGCAGAAATTACTAAAAGATAGTATTTTCCTTAAAAAAAATTGATACCAACTATTTATCACTAAAAAATACTGAAACTCTACAATCGTTTTACACTATGTACTCATTGCACAGACTAATAATTCTGTACATGGGTTTGGAAAAATATGAAATAGTTCCTGAAATAAAAAATTGTTTCACAAAATTAATTTTTATTTCCAAAAATTAAAGTTAAAAATTATTTAAAAATAAACGATAACTATTTTAACTAATATGGATGCACAGAATTATGGGAGATAGATATCTTCACATGCTACAAAAATATTATTGAGATTGGTTAATATTTGCTACTGAATAGTTGGTGTAAAGTCCAAAAAAATGAATTGTGCAGCAAAACAATTTTAAAACATTGGAATGTTTTTCTACTTCACCCACTGTCTCAAAGTCCCCAGAACCATATGTTTCCCTTCCTTTTCTCTTATGGCGTCTTCTTCACCCAATTCAATCTCCTTGGACTGTTTTCTCATGAATTTCATTTGCTCCAGGCTGCGTCTAACACTCTGCTGAATTCGCCGTTGATTCCGTCCTTCGCAGAAATGTTGCTATGTGGATATATTACAAGGAATGGGAATCTTAAAACTCAGCAATTATTGTTCTAGGTTTATGCAGTGTCTTGTGTGGGGTTTTGCCTAGGAACACCAAGCTGGCTCATCCGTGCATGGACCCCGACCGAGTTATCTACTTCAATAAGTGGTGTGGAAATGATAACGACGAATGTATCAATTTTTTATCGCTAAATAGTTTGTTGAGTTGTATTTTTGTGTTCACTTTTTTCACTGTCGTTGATTTGTTGTTGTAGGTAACAATCACACAATGAGACAGCGAGGAGCATTTCATGTCGGCGCTATTCAAATGCTCCTCGCGGCCGGGTGCGCGCGCAGCTTTGCGGCTCCTCATCCGACTGTCCCGAGACAGAAGTCACACTTGCGAGCTGAGCGGTTCAGGAGCCGCTCACACTACCAGTGTCGTCAGTGTGTACGGGCTTCTGAGCCTAGTTGGAGCCGACCTTCAGTCGCTCAATCTGAGCCGGTTGAAGACTTGACGTTACAGACAGTTAGGAACGGGGCTTCGAGTGAAAGCCGAAGTTAAACGATTGACTTCGCGTCACCACATGGTAGCTTTACGATTGGTTACAAAGTGAGAAGCTTATTATCCTCTCTGTTTCAAAATAAATCATGTGATTGTGCCAGAACTTATCTATATTTACGACACTTTACTAAATGTAAAATACTGTAGTATAATATTCAACAGGATTCCATGGGCTACATGTTTTAATCGGAACAACATTTTTATCAACATGTTTATTACGACATTTAATGTGTCATTTTTCTCCTAATCACCACTTTGGATTTGAAGCTGCTGCATGATACTGACATTTTGTTGATGTTGTATGATTATTCCTTTATATTTCTATTTACTGATGAGGTAGATATTTATTTAGTATATGTGTACATTTGACTTCCAATCAAAAAGATTGAACATTCAAAATAAATAATTTGAATTATATATATTATATCTATTATTTCCATTACCTTAGCAATAATTGTTATAATTCTAGCTTCAATACTTTCAAAAAAATCTATTAATGATCGTGAAAAAAGTTCACCATTTGAATGCGGATTCGACCCTAAAAGCTCAGCACGTCTACCCTTTTCTCTCCGATTTTTTTTAATTGCTGTTATTTTCTTAATTTTTGATGTAGAAATTGCCCTTCTTTTACCTGTGTCTATTATTATACAAACATCAGATATTACATCATGAACTTTAGTCAGAATATTTTTTTTATTTATTCTCCTAATTGGATTATTCCATGAATGAAATCAAGGCGCTTTAGAATGAGCTTATTAATTTCATAGGGTTGTAGTTAAGTATAACATTTGATTTGCATTCAAAAAGTATTGAAATTCAATCTTCCTTAAATAAGAAGCGATATATTGCAATCAATTTCGACTTGATCTTAGATGATTCCATCCTTATTTGTGTACTTATTTTAGTATTAATTGAAACCAAAGAAGCGGTATATTACTGTTAATAATATTAGTGAAATTTATTTCCAATTAAGCCGAAATGAGAGGATCAAATTAAAGCTGCTAACTTTTTATTTAAATGGTTTAACTCCATTAACATTTCTATTTATATAGTTTAAAAAAAAACAATACATTTTCATTGTATAAATAATAAATTATTATTTATAAATATTTAAAAATTAAATAATTTCCCTGACATCTTCAATGTCATGCTCTACATATAAGCTATTTAAATATAATAATAACATTAATAAAATAATAAATCACAAAACAAAACTAATTAAATATATCTTAATTCTATTATTTTGTCACCACTGAATAGCCCCAGCATACTTAACAGAAGTATTATAAATTATTTGACCTCCTCAATCCTCTCTTCAACCTTGATCAAAGGACTTATACATATAACTTCCTAACTTCAAAGGTAAAAAATTAATCCCATATGTAGATACAAAAGGCATAAATCATATGGATCCAATAAAATGAGATATCAAATAAAACTTTAAAGACTGTAAATTATACGATAAAGAAAATTTTGATAATTCATAACCAATTCATCCACCCAGCAAACTAACGGTTAAAGCTAAACTCTTTAATCAAAATGGTAAACAAATTATAGAAGGAGAAGGAAAAATTACTCATCTCAATACACAACCTCCTATAACTGCTATAACTATTAAACTTAACATACCTTTTAATATAATTCATCTTTCATCACTTAATGAATGATAAGACGAAGAATTAAAATCCCCTCTTATTGCATAATAAACTAATCGTAAGGAATAACATACAGTTAATCCAGTAGAGAAAAAATATAAAAAAAATCTAAAAATATTTAAATAAGTTAAAGAAACAATTTCTAAAATTAAATCCTTTGAGTAAAACCCTGCCAAAAAAGGTATACCACACAACGCTAAATTTGAAACATTAAAACAAATAACTGTTAAAGGTATTTGTCTGCATAAACTACCCATAAATCGAATATCTTGAGAATTTTTCATATTATGAATTACAGAACCTGCACATATAAATAACAATGCCTTAAATAAAGCATGTGTAAGCAAATGAAAAAACGCTAACTTAGGAAATCCTATAGCCAAAATTCTTATTATTAACCCCAATTGTCTTAATGTAGAAAGAGCAATAATTTTTTTCAAATCATATTCAAAATTAGCTCCTAATCCTGCTATAAACATTGTTAAACCAGCAATTAATAATAGTCCCTTACCTAATCTATTGTCAACAATAACAGTATTAAATCGAATTAATAGATACATTCCTGCAGTTACCAAAGTTGAAGAATGAACTAAAGCTGAAACAGGAGTCGGGGCTGCTATTGCCGCTGGTAGCCAAGAAGAAAAAGGAATTTGAGCTCTCTTTGTTATAGCCGCCAAAACTACTAATGTAGTAATAATATATATAATTCTAGAATTCTTCATTACATCCAAATAATAAATATAATTTCATCTTCCAAAATTTAATATCCAAGCAATAGCCATCAATAAAGCCACATCACCAATACGATTCGATAAAGCTGTTAATATCCCAGCTCTATAAGATTTCACATTTTGATAATAAATTACTAAACAATACGAAACTAAACCTAATCCATCCCATCCTAAAAGAATTCTAATCAAATTAGGACTAATAATTAAAAATATCATAGATAAAACAAATATCAATACCAAAATAATAAACCGATTAATCGCTAAATCCCCGTATATATATTCTTCACTGTAAAAAATTACTAGTGAAGAAATAAATAAAACAAATCCTATAAATAATAAAGATATTCAATCAAATAAAAAAGTTATAATTAAAGAAGATCTATTTAAATTAAAAATCTCCCATTCAATAAAAATAACTATATCATTTATAATAAAATAAAATCCTATTATTACCAAAAAAATTGCTATAAATAATAAGAAAAAGAAATAAATAAAACAAATTGATACTGATCATAAAATGATTTAAATGACACTTTAAATGTCGTAATAAACATGTTGATAAAAATGTTGTTCCGATTAAAACATGTAGCCCATGGAATCCTGTTGCTATAAAAAAACTAGACCCATAAGAAGCATCTGCAATAGTAAAAGGAGCTTCAATGTATTCATAAGCTTGTAAAATGGAAAAATAAATTCCTAAAATAATCGTGAAAAATAAACCTTGTGTTGTTTGACTATAATTTCCTTCCATTAATCTATGATGAGCTCATGTTACTGTAACCCCTGAGGCAAGGAGGATTGCTGTATTTAATAAAGGAATTTGTAATGGATTAAAGGGATTAATTCCTGTGGGAGGTCATATTGCACCTAAATCAATATTGGGGGATAGTCTTCTGTGAAAAAACGCTCAAAAAAAAGAGATGAAGAAGAAGATTTCTGATACAATAAATAAGATTATTCCTCAACGAAGTCCGTAATTTACTGAAAGAGTGTGTAATCCTTGATAAGTACCTTCACGAGTGATATCTCGTCATCATTGAATTATTGTTAAAATTGTGATTAAAGTTCCTAATAATAAAAGAGAATTATTAAAATGATGAAATCATTTTACTAATCCCGCAGCTGTTACAAGTGCTCCAATGGCCCCAGTTAAAGGTCAGGGGCTAGGATTAACTAAATGGAAAGGGTGATTAGAGTGTGTTGTCATAATTTACTTCTCTAGAATATAATGTGGTAAGGACTGCAAAGACATAAGATTGGATTATTGCAACAGCTGATTCTAATGTTAATAGTGCAATTTGTGCAAATACAAGTCCTGATAGGAGTATTATGGTTAATGAAGGACCAGTATTACCTAGTAGAGTCAGAAGTAGGTGTCCAGCAATTATATTAGCTGCTAAACGTACAGCTAAAGTTCCTGGTCGAATTACATTTCTGATAGTTTCAATACAGACCATAAAAGGTATAAGAGCTGCAGGTGTGCCTTGAGGAACTAGGTGAGCAAATATATGTTGGGTATGGTTGATTCACCCATAGATTATAAAACTAAATCATAGGGGTAGAGCTAACGCTAGAGTTATTACTAAGTGTCTTGATCTTGTAAAGATATATGGGAATAGGCCTAAAAAATTGTTAAATAAGATTAATGAGAATAATGCAATAAATATAAATCTACTTCCGTTATGGCCCGTAGGTCCAATTAATGTTTTAAATTCATTATGTAATGTTTTAATAATCGAGTATCAGATTATACTATGGCGTGAAGGTATTAATCAATAAATGAGAGGTAGAATTATTATTCCTAGGAATGTACTTAATCAATTTAAGGATAAATTTATAATATTAGTTGAGGGATCGAAAACGGAAAATAAATTTGTTATCATTTTCAGTTCAAGGAAGTTTGAAGAATATTAGACTCTTCAGTTACTGGGGAAATTGGTTGATAAATTAAGAAGAAGTAATTAATAATAGAAAAAATGATTAAAACTAAAGAAAATATTGAAAATAAAAATAATCATCTTAAAGGGGTTATTTGAGGAATAAAGAAATATTAAATCTATTAATGATTTTAGTATGACATACTAATGTTATTTTTTAACTAATTTCTTCATCAAAAGTAAACGTTAATTACTATAAAATGGTTTAAGAGACCATTACTTACTTTCAGTCATTTGATGAATTACTATTAATAATTCAGTTGATAAATGTTTTAGTATTAACTCTTTCTAAGACAATAGGTATAAAACTGTGATTGGTCCCGCAGATTTCTGAACATTGTCCATAATATAAACCTGGCCGGTTAATAAAGAAGCTTGTTTGGTTTAGTCGACCAGGTGTAGCATCTACTTTTACACCTATCGCAGGGACAGTTCATGAGTGTAGTACATCTGCTGCTGTTACTAGTATTCGAATTTGTGTATTTAAAGGTAAAACTGTTCGATTATCAACATCTAGTAATCGGAATCCATTATTAGCTATTTCATTATAAGGGATTATGTAGGAATCAAATTCATGGGGATTAACAAAGTCGGTATATTCATAACTTCAGTATCATTGATGTCCTACAGTTTTTACAGTAATAATAGGATCTAAGGATTCATCTAATAAATAAAGAAGACGTAGGGATGGAAGGGCAATAAAAATAAGTGTAATAGCGGGTAAGATTGTTCAAATTACTTCAATTGTTTGTCCTTCTAACAAGTATCGATTAGTATATTTATTAAAGAATAATGTTAATATAATGTAAGATACAAGAATGGTGATTATTAATAGAATTAATAATGTGTGATCGTGAAAAAAGATGAGTTGTTCTATTAAAGGAGATGCACTATTTTGTAAATTTAAATCTGATCATGTTGCCATTATTCTAATAAAAGGTTATTCTTTATATGTAGAGCTTAAATCTACCGCACTTATCTGCCATATTAGAAGTTAGTTAATATAGGTAATTCTGAATAGCTATGTTCAGCAGGAGGTAAATTTTGGTATCATTCTAAGGAACTTACTATGTTTAAGGAGAATAGAATAGGACGGTTGGAAATTATACTTTCTCAAATAATAAAAATAAGTAGGATAATACCAACAAATGAGATAGTTGATCCTAAGGTAGAGATTACATTTCATGAAGTATATACATCTGGATAATCAGAGTATCGTCGTGGTATTCCTGCTAATCCTAGAAAATGTTGAGGGAAAAATGTTAAGTTTACCCCTACAAATATAATTGTGAATTGAATTTTTAATCATTTAGGGTTTAAGGATAGTCCTGTAAATAATGGATATCATTGTACAAATCCTGCTATAATAGCGAATACTGCACCTATAGATAAGACATAATGGAAATGGGCAACGACATAATAAGTATCATGTAAAATAATATCAATTGATGAATTAGCTAAAACCACTCCTGTTAATCCACCAATAGTAAATAAGAAAACAAATCCTAATGCCCATAGTAACGATGGGCTATAATTGAATTGTGTTCCATGAAGAGTGGCTAATCATCTGAAAATTTTAATTCCAGTTGGCACGGCAATAATTATTGTTGCTGAAGTGAAATAAGCTCGAGTATCTACATCTATTCCTACTGTAAATATGTGATGAGCTCAAACGACAAATCCTAATAAACCAATAGCTAACATAGCGTAAATTATTCCTAATGTTCCGAATGCTTCCTTTTTTCCACTTTCTTGTCTAATAATATGAGAAATTATACCAAATCCAGGTGCAATATGACCTCCCACAGGAATTAATCCCTTTAATCCATTACAAATTCCTTTATTAAATACAGCAATCCTCCTTGCCTCAGGGGTTACAGTAACATGAGCTCATCATAGATTAATGGAAGGAAATTATAGTCAAACAACACAAGGTTTATTTTTCACGATTATTTTAGGAATTTATTTTTCCATTTTACAAGCTTATGAATACATTGAAGCTCCTTTTACTATTGCAGATGCTTCTTATGGGTCTAGTTTTTTTTATAGCAACAGGATTCCATGGGCTACATGTTTTAATCGGAACAACATTTTTATCAACATGTTTATTACGACATTTAATGTGTCATTTTTCTCCTAATCACCACTTTGGATTTGAAGCTGCTGCATGATACTGACATTTTGTTGATGTTGTATGATTATTCCTTTATATTTCTATTTACTGATGAGGTAGATATTTATTTAGTATATGTGTACATTTGACTTCCAATCAAAAAGATTGAACATTCAAAATAAATAATTTGAATTATATATATTATATCTATTATTTCCATTACCTTAGCAATAATTGTTATAATTCTAGCTTCAATACTTTCAAAAAAATCTATTAATGATCGTGAAAAAAGTTCACCATTTGAATGCGGATTCGACCCTAAAAGCTCAGCACGTCTACCCTTTTCTCTCCGATTTTTTTAAATTGCTGTTATTTTCTTAATTTTTGATGTAGAAATTGCCCTTCTTTTACCTGTGTCTATTATTATACAAACATCAGATATTACATCATGAACTTTAGTCAGAATATTTTTTTTATTTATTCTCCTAATTGGATTATTCCATGAATGAAATCAAGGCGCTTTAGAATGAGCTTATTAATTTCATAGGGTTGTAGTTAAGTATAACATTTGATTTGCATTCAAAAAGTATTGAAATTCAATCTTCCTTAAATAAGAAGCGATATATTGCAATCAATTTCGACTTGATCTTAGATGATTCCATCCTTATTTGTGTACTTATTTTAGTATTAATTGAAACCAAAGAAGCGGTATATTACTGTTAATAATATTAGTGAAATTTATTTCCAATTAAGCCGAAATGAGAGGATCAAATTAAAGCTGCTAACTTTTTATTTAAATGGTTTAACTCCATTAACATTTCTATTTATATAGTTTAAAAAAAAACAATACATTTTCATTGTATAAATAATAAATTATTATTTATAAATATTTAAAAATTAAATAATTTCCCTGACATCTTCAATGTCATGCTCTACATATAAGCTATTTAAATATAATAATAACATTAATAAAATAATAAATCACAAAACAAAACTAATTAAATATATCTTAATTCTATTATTTTGTCACCACTGAATAGCCCCAGCATACTTAACAGAAGTATTATAAATTATTTGACCTCCTCAATCCTCTCTTCAACCTTGATCAAAGGACTTATACATATAACTTCCTAACTTCAAAGGTAAAAAATTAATCCCATATGTAGATACAAAAGGCATAAATCATATGGATCCAATAAAATGAGATATCAAATAAAACTTTAAAGACTGTAAATTATACGATAAAGAAAATTTTGATAATTCATAACCAATTCATCCACCCAGCAAACTAACGGTTAAAGCTAAACTCTTTAATCAAAATGGTAAGCAATAATTCAATGATGACGAGATATCACTCGTGAAGGTACTTATCAAGGATTACACACTCTTTCAGTAAATTACGGACTTCGTTGAGGAATAATCTTATTTATTGTATCAGAAATCTTCTTCTTCATCTCTTTTTTTTGAGCGTTTTTTCACAGAAGACTATCCCCCAATATTGATTTAGGTGCAATATGACCTCCCACAGGAATTAATCCCTTTAATCCATTACAAATTCCTTTATTAAATACAGCAATCCTCCTTGCCTCAGGGGTTACAGTAACATGAGCTCATCATAGATTAATGGAAGGAAATTATAGTCAAACAACACAAGTTTTATTTTTCACGATTATTTTAGGAATTTATTTTTCCATTTTACAAGCTTATGAATACATTGAAGCTCCTTTTACTATTGCAGATGCTTCTTATGGGTCTAGTTTTTTTATAGCAACAGGATTCCATGGGCTACATGTTTTAATCGGAACAACATTTTTATCAACATGTTTATTACGACATTTAATGTGTCATTTTTCTCCTAATCACCACTTTGGATTTGAAGCTGCTGCATGATACTGACATTTTGTTGATGTTGTATGATTATTCCTTTATATTTCTATTTACTGACGAGGTAGATATTTATTTAGTATATGTGTACATTTGACTTCCAATCAAAAAGATTGAACATTCAAAATAAATAATTTGAATTATATATATTATATCTATTATTTCCATTACCTTAGCAATAATTGTTATAATTCTAGCTTCAATACTTTCAAAAAAATCTATTAATGATCGTGAAAAAAGTTCACCATTTGAATGCGGATTCGACCCTAAAAGCTCAGCACGTCTACCCTTTTCTCTCCGATTTTTTTAAATTGCTGTTATTTTCTTAATTTTTGATGTAGAAATTGCCCTTCTTTTACCTGTGTCTATTATTATACAAACATCAGATATTACATCATGAACTTTAGTCAGAATATTTTTTTTATTTATTCTCCTAATTGGATTATTCCATGAATGAAATCAAGGCGCTTTAGAATGAGCTTATTAATTTCATAGGGTTGTAGTTAAGTATAACATTTGATTTGCATTCAAAAAGTATTGAAATTCAATCTTCCTTAAATAAGAAGCGATATATTGCAATCAATTTCGACTTGATCTTAGATGATTCCATCCTTATTTGTGTACTTATTTTAGTATTAATTGAAACCAAAGAAGCGGTATATTACTGTTAATAATATTAGTGAAATTTATTTCCAATTAAGCCGAAATGAGAGGATCAAATTAAAGCTGCTAACTTTTTATTTAAATGGTTTAACTCCATTAACATTTCTATTTATATAGTTAAAAAAAAAACAATACATTTTCATTGTATAAATAATAAATTATTATTTATAAATATTTAAAAATTAAATAATTTCCCTGACATCTTCAATGTCATGCTCTACATATAAGCTATTTAAATATAATAATAACATTAATAAAATAATAAATCACAAAACAAAACTAATTAAATATATCTTAATTCTATTATTTTGTCACCACTGAATAGCCCCAGCATACTTAACAGAAGTATTATAAATTATTTGACCTCCTCAATCCTCTCTTCAACCTTGATCAAAGGACTTATACATATAACTTCCTAACTTCAAAGGTAAAAAATTAATCCCATATGTAGATACAAAAGGCATAAATCATATGGATCCAATAAAATGAGATATCAAATAAAACTTTAAAGACTGTAAATTATACGATAAAGAAAATTTTGATAATTCATAACCAATTCATCCACCCAGCAAACTAACGGTTAAAGCTAAACTCTTTAATCAAAATGGTAAACAAATTATAGAAGGAGAAGGAAAAATTACTCATCTCAATACACAATCTCCTATAACTGCTATAACTATTAAACTTAACATACCTTTTAATATAATTCATCTTTCATCACTTAATGAATGATAAGACGAAGAATTAAAATCCCCTCTTATTGCATAATAAACTAATCGTAAGGAATAACATACAGTTAATCCAGTAGAGAAAAAATATTAAAAAAATCTAAAAATATTTAAATAAGTTAAAGAAACAATTTCTAAAATTAAATCCTTTGAGTAAAACCCTGCCAAAAAAGGTATACCACACAACGCTAAATTTGAAACATTAAAACAAATAACTGTTAAAGGTATTTGTCTGCATAAACTACCCATAAATCGAATATCTTGAGAATTTTTCATATTATGAATTACAGAACCTGCACATATAAATAACAATGCCTTAAATAAAGCATGTGTAAGCAAATGAAAAAACGCTAACTTAGGAAATCCTATAGCCAAAATTCTTATTATTAACCCCAATTGTCTTAATGTAGAAAGAGCAATAATTTTTTTCAAATCATATTCAAAATTAGCTCCTAATCCTGCTATAAACATTGTTAAACCAGCAATTAATAATAGTCCCTTACCTAATCTATTGTCAACAATAACAGTATTAAATCGAATTAATAGATAAATTCCTGCAGTTACCAAAGTTGAAGAATGAACTAAAGCTGAAACAGGAGTCGGGGCTGCTATTGCCGCTGGTAGCCAAGAAGAAAAAGGAATTTGAGCTCTCTTTGTTATAGCCGCCAAAACTACTAATGTAGTAATAATATATATAATTCTAGAATTCTTCATTACATCCAAATAATAAATATAATTTCATCTTCCAAAATTTAATATCCAAGCAATAGCCATCAATAAAGCCACATCACCAATACGATTCGATAAAGCTGTTAATATCCCAGCTCTATAAGATTTCACATTTTGATAATAAATTACTAAACAATACGAAACTAAACCTAATCCATCCCATCCTAAAAGAATTCTAATCAAATTAGGACTAATAATTAAAAATATCATAGATAAAACAAATATCAATACCAAAATAATAAACCGATTAATCGCTAAATCCCCGTATATATATTCTTCACTGTAAAAAATTACTAGTGAAGAAATAAATAAAACAAATCCTATAAATAATAAAGATATTCAATCAAATAAAAAAGTTATAATTAAAGAAGATCTATTTAAATTAAAAATCTCCCATTCAATAAAAATAACTATATCATTTATAATAAAATAAAATCCTATTATTACCAAAAAAATTGCTATAAATAATAAGAAAAAGAAATAAATAAAACAAATTGATACTGATCATAAAATGATTTAAGGTAAACTCTTTACTTCATTGACACCACAAATCAATATTTTTATTTAAACTACTTAAATACAACCATAAAATACATAAATCACCCTTTAAAACTAAAATATTTAAAGGTAATCAATGTAATATTAATAATAAGTACTCTCGAGTGTACCCTATAGAGCAAGAATAAACACCAGAATAAATTATACCATGTTGACTATAAGAATATAAATATAAAGAATAAGCTGCTCTAAAAAAAGAAATTAATATTAACATAATTATCGAAAGTCAAGATCATATTACTAATCCATTTAATAACCCAATCTCTCCCATTAAATTTAATGATGGAGGAGCTGCTCTATTAGACGATCTCAATAAAAATCATCATAATGTTATAGAAGGTATAAAATTCATTAAACCCTTATTAATTAATAAACTTCGTCTCCCTAATCGTTCATAAGAAATATTAGCTAAAGCAAATAACCCGGACGAACATAACCCATGAGCAATTATTAACGTATACATTCTTATAAATCCTCAATCTGTTAATGTTATTATCCCCCCTAAAGCTATTCCTATATGAACAACAGAAGAATATGCAATTAAAGCCTTCAAATCAACTTGACGCAAACAAACCAAACTCATTAAAAATCCACCTACTAAACTAATTCTAATCCAAATAACATTATAGGTTAATCCAAGCTTGATTAACATTAAATAAACTCGTAATAATCCGTACCCCCCTAATTTCAATAACACTCCTGCTAAAATTATTGAACCTGAAACTGGCGCTTCAACATGTGCCTTAGGTAATCATAAATGTACCATAAACATGGGTATTTTAACCAAAAATGCTAAAATCAATCTTGTATAAAATAACACTCTTGATAATCTAATATTATTTAACAGTCCAATATATAATCTACCATAAAATCCATAAATATTAAATAAACTTACCAATAGAGGTAAAGAAGCCAATAAAGTATAAAATAATAAATACACTCCCGCCTGTAATCGTTCCGGTTGATATCCTCATCCCAAAATTAAAAACAAAGTTGGAATTAATCTGGCCTCAAAAAACAAGTAAAAAGAAAATAATCTCATTCTTCTAAAAGTACAACACAACATTAATAATAAAAAAATTACAAAAAAAAGGAAAAAAGAATTAAAATACCTATAATGGTAAACACTCTCGCTAGCTGTAATTATTAATGAACAAATTCAAAATCTTAATAAAATGAAACCATATGACAAAATATCAATCCCAAAAATATAACTCAAATTACAAAAATCTGTTAATGTAATATATCTCACTATAAAAAAGAAAGTTATCAAATATAACAAACTTTGAACCAATCATCAAAACTTATTTAAAAAACTAAGAGGGATTAAAAACACAAGCATAAAAATAAATTTTAACATTGTAAAATTCTAAATGTCTGAAAAAAATCATTTCCGTGAGTTCGAATCATCGAAACTAAAATAGAAAGACCTAAAGCCCCCTCACATACTGAAAATGTCAAAAATACTATTCTAAAAAATAACTCAAAAGCAAATATATTTAAAAATATAAATAATATTAAAAATAATCTTAAAACAACAAATTCTAATCTTAATAACGTAGCTAATAAATGCTTTCGATTAGAACAAAACACCCATACACCTCTTAAAAAGACCAAGATTACTACAATTCAATTAATAAGTATTACCATTGTTTTAGTAGTTTAAATAAAAACACTGGTCTTGTAAATCAATAATAAGTATCATACTTCTAAAACTCAAAGGAAAGAAAATTTCTTATCATTAATCCCCAAAATTAATATTTTATTTAAACTACCCTTTGTATATTAAATCTTAGAATTATAATTTCCAATTTATTAAATGCAATAATTTTTACTCAAGCAAATCATCCAATAGCAATAATATTAATTATTATTTTACAAACCTTAATTGTAGCACTAACAACTGGAATAATAACTTCAACTTTTTGATTTTCTTATATTCTATTTCTTGTATTTCTTGGTGGAATATTAGTATTATTTATTTATATTACTACACTTGCATCCAATGAACTTTTCTCAATTCCAACTAAATCTTTAATTATTCTGTTATTCTTATTCTCCCTAGTAATTTCTCTATCTCTAATAACAGATTCAACTTTATGGAATCTATTAAATTTTAATGAAGAAATGAATAATATTAATAATGATTTAATTACCTTACATGATGAATCCAATTATCTCCTTACTAAATTATATAATAAACCAACAGATTTAATTACACTTATATTAGTAAATTATTTATTCTTAACTCTTATTGCTATTGTAAAAATCACTAACATTTTTCAAGGCCCTCTTCGTCCTAAAAACTAATGAATAAACCAATCCGCACCTCCCACCCTTTATTTAAAATTGCCAATAGAGCATTAGTGGATCTTCCAGCACCTTCCAATATCTCTGCTTGATGAAATTTCGGTTCACTTTTAGGACTTTGTCTAATAATTCAAATTGCAACAGGACTATTTTTAGCAATACATTATACTGCAAATATTGATTTAGCCTTTAATAGTGTAGCCCATATTTGTCGTGATGTAAATTATGGTTGATTCCTACGTACCCTTCATGCTAATGGTGCCTCATTCTTTTTCATTTGTCTCTACTTACATGTAGGACGAGGAATATATTATGGCTCTTATAATTATATGCACACATGAATAACAGGAGTCATCATTCTATTTCTTGTCATAGGAACAGCCTTTATAGGTTATGTCCTCCCTTGAGGACAAATATCCTTTTGAGGTGCTACTGTAATTACCAACCTTCTATCAGCTATTCCATATTTAGGAGCAGAACTTGTCCAATGAGTTTGAGGGGGCTTTAGTGTAGATAACGCAACCTTAACTCGATTTTTCACCTTCCATTTTGTCCTTCCATTTATTGTCTCAGCTGCTGTTATAATTCATTTATTGTTCCTTCACCAAACAGGTTCTAGTAATCCTTTAGGACTAAATAGAGATGTTGACAAAATCCCTTTTCATCCCTATTTTTCTTTTAGGGATCTCTTTGGATTTATTATTATAGTAGCAACTCTTATTTTCTTAAGTCTTCTTGAACCTTATATACTAGGAGATCCAGATAATTTTATTCCGGCTAATCCTCTGGTTACCCCTGTCCATATTCAACCTGAATGATACTTCTTATTTGCTTATGCAATTCTACGATCTATCCCTAATAAATTAGGAGGTGTAATTGCTCTAGTAATATCCATTGCTATTCTATTAATTTTACCATTTTACAACAGTAATAGATTCCGAGGTACTCAATTTTATCCAATTAATCAAATCCTATTCTGATCAATAACAACAATTGTTATTTTATTAACGTGAATTGGTGCACGTCCTGTTGAAGACCCTTATATCCTAACTGGACAAATCTTGACTGTTCTTTATTTCGCTTACTACTTAATTAATCCTCTTGTTCTCATAACTTGAGATAAATTAATAAATTAGTTATAAAGCTTTATGAAAGCGTATGTTTTGAAAACATAAGACAGAAGTTAAATTCTTCTATTAACTTTACTAAAATAAATACACTAAATTAAAATAGAAAATATAATAATCTTTAATCCTAGATAAAAAAATAAAAAATTTAAGGACAAAGGTAAAAATCTTTTCCAAGCTAAATATATTAATTTATCATAACGAAAACGAGGAAGTGTTCCTCGAACTCAAATAAAAACAAAGGACAAAAATGTTAACTTTAAGAAAAATAAGAAAGAAAAAGTATCTCTTCCTATAAATATTACACAAAATAACATTCTCATAAATAAAATTCTTGCATATTCTGCTATAAAAATTAATGCAAAACCTCCACTTCTATATTCTACATTAAATCCTGATACTAATTCAGATTCTCCTTCAGCAAAATCAAAAGGAGTTCGATTAGTTTCAGCTAAACAAGAGGCAAATCAGGCTAACATTAAAGGAAAGGACAAAAACATAAACCAAGTATAATTTTGATATATTATAAAATTCAATAAACAATATCCATCAATAAGAAACACAAATGATAACAAAATTAAAGCCAAACTTACCTCATAAGAAATTGTCTGAGCCACAGCCCGAATACCTCCCAATAAGGCATAATTAGAATTAGAAGATCATCCAGCAATTATAACTGTATAAACTCCTATACTTGTACAACACAAAAAAAAAATAATCCTAAATTAAATGAAAACATCACTGACAAAAAGGGATAAACTATTCAAACTAATAAAACTAAAAATAATCTAAAAATAGGAGAAAAATAATACAAAAAGTAATTCGATAACAAAGGATAAGTTGATTCCTTAGTTAAAAGTTTAATTACATCAGCAAACGGTTGTGGTAATCCAACAAACCCAACTTTATTAGGCCCCTTTCGAATTTGAATATATCCTAATACCTTACGCTCCAATAAAGTTAAAAATGCCACTCCAAGCAAAACTCCTACAATCAAAATCAATGCACTTACTAACCCAGTTATAACTTCCTTTATCAATACTATTTGTAATTATTTACATATTTGAATTCTAAATTCAAGGCACTCTTTCTGCCAAAATAGTTAATATTAATCATTCTCTACAAAATTATTTTAAGTATTTGGTCCTTTCGTACTAAAATACTTTCACCTAATGAGGATAGAAACCAACCTGGCTTACACCGGTTTGAACTCAGATCATGTAAGGATTTAAAGGTCGAACAGACCTATAAATTAAACTTCTACACCTAATTATATTCCTTAATCCAACATCGAGGTCGCAATCTTTCTTGTTGATATGAACTCTTAAAAAAAATTACGCTGTTATCCCTAAGGTAACTTTATCTTATAATCAATAATAATGGATCAAATATTCATAAATCAATGTACTTTTAATAAAGAGTTATTTAAATCTCTATGTCACCCCAACACAATATATTTCTAAAAATATTTCAACAATTCTAAATTAAACATTCTTATAATATATAAAGCTCTATAGGGTCTTCTCGTCCTCCATTTCTATTTAAGCCTTTTGACTCAAAAGTTAAATTCTATATTTTACATTGAGACAGTTAATATTTCGTCAAACCATTCATTCTAGCCCTCAATTAAAAAACTAATGATTATGCTACCTTTGCACAGTCAAAATACTGCGGCCCTTCAAATAATCAGTGGGCAGGCCCGACTTTAAATTATACACTAAAAGACATGTTTTTGTTAAACAGGCGAATATTAATTTTGCCTAATTCCTTAATATAAATTCTAATAATAAATTTTTATTAATACATTCAATTATACTAATTTCATCATTATTTCAAATAACACGTTAATTATTAAATTATCCTAATTCACTAATTAAACTTTTTATAAAATCATAAACAATCAAAATAATTTATAACATTATTAACTTGATGACTAATTTAAAGTCTACAATTTTAATCACATTTTCAAAAATTATAATTTACAATTTAGATCATTAATCTTTAATATATTATAAGGTTTTAAGTTAATTAAACTAATAGCCTTCAAAGCTATAAATAAAATACCAATTTTTAAACCTTAGTAGTATTCTACTCCTTTAGAATTGCAGTCTAATATCATTCATGACTATAAAGGTCTGATAAAAGAGACAAATCTCCTAAATAAATTTACAATTTATCGCCTATAACTAAAGAGGAAATACCGAACCTACTAACCCACAAGAGCTCCAGAAAGATTGACGCAAATGCCCTAAGCAACAACGCACAAGCAATGGAGGCAACAAAACAATGCCTTAACGAAAACAATCTCAACCAAGCCCTGACAACAATTCAGGAGGCCATACGAGCATCAACAATCCCAATCAACCAAAGAAGAGCTAAACCATGGTTTGATACGGAATGCTACACACTTAGAAATGAAGTCCTCCTAAAACTACACATGGCCAAACTACACAACACAAAAGGTCTTCTAGAAGAATATGCAGCACAAAGAAAGGAATATAAAACTCTCCTGAAAAAGAAAAAGGCTCAATACATAGAAAAACAAGCCTTAATGGAGGCAGAAGAAGCACTAAAAGACCCCTTCATAGCCATCAGAAAAAAGACTACGAGGAAATCTGGCCAAATTCATATGGATATATGGGAAAATCACTTCTCACAAGTACTGAACATAACTCAGTCACAAGCGGCGTATAACGCAACATATCACACAAGCGTAGAATTGGGCACACCCATCACATCGGAAGAAGTAATTGCGACAATCAGCAAGACAAAAAACAAGAAAGCGACAGGCCCAGACGGCATCTCCAATGAGATCCTGAAAGACTCGGCTGAAATTCTAAGTGCACTATGGTCAGATCTGTTTAACAGATGCCTAGCCACAGGGGAAATACCCGACGAATGGAGAAAATCCATAATTAAGGTTCTACACAAGGGCAAAGGAGAAGACAACGACCCAAACTCATACCGAGGAATCGCTCTAGAGAACAATATATTCAAAGTATTTTCAAACATTCTGCTCAAAAGGCTCACCCCGACAGTCGATCAACTGATTCCCGATCAACAATTCGGGTTCAGGAAAGGAAGGTCCACCCTTCAAGCTGTCAACAATCTACTGAATGACATAGAACAAGCGCTTAGATACCCTAAAGGAATTTTTCATGCCATATTTGTCGACTTCTCGAAGGCCTTCGACCTACTAAACAGATCGAAGCTCATTATAAAACTGGAGCAAATGATGGATGAAAAATCCGAAATCACGTATATGATAAAAAACATCCTGGCTTTCAACAAAGTAGAGATACATGATGGGATATCAACCTCAAGAGAGATCACTCAAACCAACGGAGTACTACAAGGCGACCCACTGAGTCCCACTCTGTTCAACGTCGCGACAGCGGATGTTATACGGACTATTGAAAACACAAAATCAGTATCTCTTTACCTGTACGCAGATGACATGGTTCTGGGGTCTACAAACAGACAGGAGCTACAGGAAGTGCTCAACAACTTGCAAGACTGGGCGGAGGAAAACGAGCTCAGTATAAATGAAAAGAAGACAGTGCATATGGCCTTCCGAAAAGGAGGAAAACTAGCCGCCGAAAACAAAATGATCCTGGGAGAGACTGAACTTGAGACAGTCAATTCCTACAAATACCTCGGCCTCACCCTACAAACAACGTGCCAATCCTTTAGACTACATATAAAGGAACGAGCAGCAGCAGCCATTAGAGGAATGTACGATTTGAACAATATTACCAAACTATCTCTACAAACAGCAATGATTCTCTTCCACGCGAAAATAACCCCCGTCATTACATATGGTCTAGAACTGATATGGGAAAGGCTATCCATGGCAGACCTAATCACAATTGAAAAAGTAAAGGCTTCTTTCCTGAAAAGGGTGCTAGGAATTGCAAGAACGTCCCAGTCCAGGCTGGCATATGTCCTAACAAAAGAAACATACTACATTGAAGATCTCAGATTAAGACTACAACTGCCATCTACTAAGCATATGAAGAAACTCCTCGAGATAAGACATCAGAAGCAGAACGAAATCCCGCTTGAATTCTACGCAACAGAAGCAATGGTGGACAGAAGATGGACAAACGAGAACCAGGAGATGAGACATGTGGTAACAAGACTCGCCATCCACGGTTTCCACCACAAGATCTGTAAAAATGTAAAATACCATGAACCGAATGAAGAATGCATATGTTCTCTGTGCAATAACACCTGCAACAAATACCACATCACATCATGCAGCAAACGGACAAAGAGCATAGTTGAATACAGTAAAGATTAATCTACCTGTAATAATTATTTGTAAGCACACCTTATAACTGTCCATTATGGCCACTTGGCTGCAATAAATATTTATTATAATATTCAACATATCATATTCTCAGAATACAGTACATTGAAGTACCTCCATTTTCTGCGCAAATCTCATAGCACTGTTGGTCTAGGGGTATGATTCCTGCTTTGAGTGCCGGAAGTCCCGGGTTCAAATCCCGGAAGTGCTCACCGTTTTTACTATTGTTTTATCTCTTGAAAATATTCAAAAAGTATATAAAAGAACCTTACGAACTTTTTTTTTTCGTGCGAGACTTGTACTTACTGTGTGCCAGTAATATAAATACATAGTTTGAGGTCAAACGCAATTTTTTATTTTAGTCGCTTTACCCTACAGGTTGGCTTTTCCCTCGGATCCTGCGGGGATCCCACCATTACCGCCACCAGGGCGGTGTCCTGGAACTTGAAACACCTGGACGAAGGATAAAACTGGGGAGGTGGGACCAGCACCTCGCCCAGGCGGCCTCACCTGCAAAGCGAACATGGCCTCATGAGGGATGAAAAGTGAGGGGAAGATTGGGAGGGATAAGCAAGGAAGAGGCAAGGAGGGTGGCCCCACCTCCCCAGTGGTATCCCCCAACCAGGTGTTTCAAGCTCCAGGACACTGCCCTTACGGTGGTTATGGTGGGATCCCTCGCTGAGTCCAAGGAAGGGTAGCGGCTTTGGTGGCGTAGTTGGTACATGCTGTTCTTCTATGCCCAAGATCGCGGGTTCAAACCCGGCCGAAGCCATCGTTAAAAATCCCTCAGTATGCCTTTCTTCGGAGGGGAAGTAAAGCCGGCAGTCCCATGTCATAGATTTATGGCATGTTAAAGAACCTTCGTTCTTTAACGAGGAACGTTCGTTGCCAGGAGCCGACTGCGGTGGCGTCTAGTAACCAAGTTCTGAACTAGTAGTTGTTGATGGTGGCGTTTGGCGGCAAAAGTAGGAACTACTTCAAAAAATCATTGTCTGCAGTCCTTACTTGAATTAAAAACAGATAACACACACTTATACAGCCATCACAATTAACACCGGTTATCAGACAGATTCTACACCCACCCTAAGTACACGGGGCTACATGACCGCGTTGTCACAGCCCCTAAACTGAGGAAGCAACCAACCAACCAACCTACGTCCGAGGGAAAAGCCAACCTGGAGGGTAAACCGACGGGGAAAAAAGAAGCGTTTACCTCAACCTATGTATTTAAATTACCGGAAGTCTCGCCCGAAAAAAAGAACGTTCCTAAGGTTCTTTTACATACTTTTTGAATCGTTTCAAGAGATAAAAACAAAAGTAATAAAAGTGCTAGGATCTTCCGGGGTTTGAACCCGGGACCTCTCGCACTCGAAGCATGAATCATACCCCTAGACCAACAAAGCGATATGCATTGTGCAGAAAATGGAGGTACTTCAATGTAATGTATTCTGAGAATATGATATGTTGAATATTACACTACAGTATTTTACATTTAGTAAAGTGTCGTAAATATAGATAAGTTCTGGCACAATCACATGATTTATTTTGAAACAGAGAGGATAATAAGCTTCTCACTTTGTAACCAATCGTAAAGCTACCATGTGGTGACGCAAAGTCAATCGTTTAACTTCGGCTTTCACTCGAAGCCCCGTTCCTAACTGTCTGTAACGTCAAGTGGTTGAAGTAGGTTTTTACAGCGAGCACAAAGGAATGCTCAGTGTCAGTGTGGACGGCAGAGATACGTGCTCGCAAGCCTGTACCTGCTTCTGTGAGCCACAGCATGGCGACCTGATCCGAAGATGATGTGCGTCCGCTAATCGATACGTATCGGTCTCATTCTGTGTTATGGGACCCGAAACATGAAAATCACTAGGAAAAAAAAAAAAAATGTAAAGGAGAATAGCTGGCGCGACATCGGTTCAGGATGATTGCTTTGTTGGGGTCATATAGGAGGGAGAGGAGTAAGGAGAACAACAGTGGCACTACTGGAATAAGTAGTTTTCGTTCTTCAACAAAATAAAAGAACATTCTTTTTCTAATTTATTCATTTACTAAAATTGTAAATAATAATTGTGGCTTAGGCGGCAGCACGCCGGCCTCTCACTGCTGGGTCCGTGGTTCAAATCCCGGTCACTCCATGTGAGATCTGTGCTGGACAAAACGTAGGCAGACAGGGTTTTCTCCGGGTACTCCGGTTTTCCCTGTCAATATTCATTCCAGCAACACTGTCCATTATCATTTCATTTCATCTGTCATTCATTTAATCATTGCCCCAGAGGAGTGCGTCAGGCCTCGGCAGCCGGCACAGTCCATATCCTCGCCGCTAGATGGGGGCTTCATTCATTCCATTCCTGACCCGGTCGGAGACTGGAAGCAGGCTGTGGATTTTCATTTTTTCAATTGTAATAAACAATTAATTATGATATCTATTGTGGCAGGCCTACATACTAAGACAGTAGTGACAACAGATTGCAATTCAACAGGTGAAACCTGTACAATCTTCCAACATATAGACTACGTTTGTTCTCTTTTTAAGAACTGCGGGCGTTTACAAAAGCCGATGGTTTGCGTATGAAGCTTTTGAGTTCCTGAACGAAAGAAACAAACCAAAACCAACGCTAAATACAGTGAGTAAATTTCCTTTTCAAGCGTAAGTATTTTGCCATGGTAGAACTCCTTCTTTCATGCAGTGAAATGAAAATACACAGCCTGCTTCCAGTCTCCGACCGGGTCAGGAATGGAATGAATGAAGCCCCCATCTAGCGACGAGGATATGAACTGTGCCGGCTGCCGAGGCCTGACGCACTCCTCTGGGGCAATGATTAAATGAAATGATGGTGGAGAGTGTTGCTGGAATGAAATTTTGATAGGGAAAACCGGAGTACCCGGAGAAAAACCTGTCTGCCTCCGTTTTGTCCAGCACAGATCTCACATGGAGTGACCGGGATTTGAACCACGGACCCAGCGGTGAGAGGCCGGCGTGCTGCCGCCTAAGCCACGGAGGCTCTTTCATGCAGTAATCAGCTATTTCATCCCTAATTTTGTTTACGAAAGCGGAAGATCTCCTATAATAGGAACATTTCTTACGCTTGGGAAGGCAGTCAGTCCTTCAGTGTTTCTCCATGTACCGGTACCTTCAGTAATCTTTCTGTTTACTTCATGGTTTAGTGAACCGGGTGGTTTGTATAAATTAGGGGAATGGATCCTCAGGTAATTATGTAAAACTATTACAGACATAACAATGATTTTAGCCTTGAAAGGCTCCAAAAGCATTGGTTTTCTCAAAACTCGAAATACAGAACTTGATATACCAAAGGCATTTGCCACTCCTCGCCGAGCTCTACTTAGCCGAGAGTTGAAAATTCTCTTGGAAGTTCCGGGGGCATAATCTCCCGAGAATGGTTTCATAACATTTTCGCTGAGAGCGAACGCACTGTCACCTAAGATAAAGTACGGCAACTTCATCTTGCGACCCAGAAGTTCGTCTTGTAATGGCAAGTCCCAACATGTTTTCGGTTAACATTGTATAAAATTTACTATTTATAAAAACTCCACCATCTGAAATTCTGCCTTGGCATCCTACATCCACAAACATGAAATTATAATTTCCTTCTACTAGTGCTAGTAGTACAATACTCAAGTATGATTTGTAATTAAAGAAATCACTCCCAGATTTCATTGGTGCCTGCAACATAACTTGATTTTCGCCAACACAGTGGGGGAAATTCCTAACAGTGTCAAATGTTTTGCTTACGTCCTTCCAATCCTTGGGTGTCTTGGGAAGCTGGAAACAAATTTAAAAAATTAACAATGTAAATAAACTAGTTTTTTCCTTTTTTTTTTCTTAGGAGACTGTGAATGTTGACACCGGAGAAACAGGAATACTGCGGTAACTGAAGGAAATGTAGAGAAAAATCAGTCGGCAGTTGAAAGTGAAGAATCCATTGTCAACCCTAAACCCCCAAAGAGAGCGAAAACAAGGGAGCCTAATCAGAGTATGAACATGATGGCCAGTGCTTTTGAAATACTGCAAGGTGCTACAAATAAATTGAATGCGCCTCCATCTGCGAACGACGAGATAATGTCATTTTTAAGTACGTTACTACGAAGGTACAAACCTATTCTCCTGGAACAAAGAGAGGGCTTCAGCAGGCCGTATTTGACATTTTGATGACGGCAGATAAAGGCTTCTATGTATGGCCACCTGAAAATGCTTTTTACGGCGTTCATCAGCCAAGTTCGTAGCATGGTGAACGCCAGTCACAGGAATGACCCATTAGTCAGCTCCTGTATATCCTGTGTACTCACCTCAACCTCAATTGACACAACTAACATAGTACCATCCACCAAACACAGTTACAACTGGAAGTTTCTGAAATGAGTCCTTCATTTCATGCACCAACCTGCTCCGAATCTTCTTATGACACTACCCCGGTTTCGAAAACCCCTACTGTGCCATCACGCTCTCAAGAATCAAACTTTTCAATGACGTCAGATGATGTAAACGGCTATGATTAGATTAGATTTTTATTAAATCCATTTGATCAATTACATGTATACAATACATTTTTAATATATGATGATGATGATAATTGTTGTTTTAAGGGGCCTAACATCTAGGTTATCGGCCCCTGATGGTTTGGGTGATCGTGAAGATGAAAATGAAAAGCGAACTTAAAACTAAAACTAACTGCTAACCTATATACTAGAAGAAGAAATGGAAAACTAAAGGAGAATAAGGCAAATAAAAGGACAGAAGGAAAAGAAATGCCCTCAACCCTCGGAGAAGGCGGATTGAGGGACTTGGAAGGAAGGAGAGCCATGAAAGGCATATAGGAAAGTGAAAGAGGAGAGGGTCCGCCCCAAAGGTAAGGGACAAAAGGGGAAAACGGACCCAGCTCAGGAATCCCTCGGGTTCGCCAGCTCCCGAACTCACCAGCCGTGAGCCCCTGAGGGCGTAGCATTATCGAGGGTGCACCAGAAGTGGTGGGGCTACATACACCCTGCCTCCTTAAGGGCCTTAAGCACAAGGCAGGAGGTAAAAGGAAGAGAAAAGGAAGGCTGACCCCTCGCAGAAGGAGGGTATCAGAAAAGATGAGACAAGGGCCAATTAAGGCGGGAAAGGAAGAGACTCCCTAGGCCTCGGATACCCTAATACCGTCGGGGTCAGAAGAGAACAAGAGTTGACCAAGTGAGGTCGACAGGAAAGAAGACGGAGAGGAGCCCGGCACAAGTAAGTGGAAGCAATGCCGGACTCAGCTGGGGCCCCGTGGTCGCCAACCCACATTTTTAATATAGGACACATCAGAAATTACATCTATAAAATAAAAGAACTAACAGGTATATATTAACTTACTAATACTATAACTATTTATAACTTATTATAATAACAGATCTTAAGAGATACAATCTTATTGGACAACTATTTACAACTTACTCTATTGTCATAATATGAAAACTTAATTCTATAAGTTCAACAACTTACAGCTAGGTATTACAATTAAAATAGAAAAGTAAAATATAATTATAGATTTCATCGTTCCTATACGCTAAGATATTCAACTACAGAGTAAAAAAAAAGGGCACTGCAGATAAGCTTTCAACATCCTATCAAAGGTTTTTATTTGGGGCAAGTTGTATATACTGGGGTAGTTCATTGTATAATTTAACTCCTGTGTGAAAAGTTTTTTTTTGATATATGCTTGTGTGTGTGAAATATGAATGTTTTGATTTTGTCTTGTGTTATGCCTATGAACATCATTGTTTGTTTTAAGAAAAACATCTTTCTTCTTTAAATTCTAAAAAAAAATACTACTTTCAAAAATATATATGCAAGGCAGTGGGAGAATGTTTAAATCTTTAAACAGAGGTCTACATGATTCTCTAGTGTTTATATTTGCCATAATTCTAATCGCCCTCTTTTGTATCCTAAACTTGCTTAGTACATCTGGTGACATACCCCAAAATATGACCCCATATCTTAAGTATGAATGGAAATAAGCAAAATAAGTATTTCTTAATGTGTGCATGGTAGTGCAGGTTTTCAAAATACGTAACGCAAAGCACATCGAGTTCAGTTTAGTATTCAGATATTGTATATGTTTATTCCATTTCAAGTCATGTTGTATCCATAGTCCTAAAGACTTTGTTCTGTTTTATTTTCTATTTGATGACCATTTAATGTTATATTGAGCTTCGCAGGATTCCTATTCTGTATAGTGTGGAAATTTAGAGATACTGATTTTTTTATAGTTTATTATGAGGCGATTATCTTGTGACCATTTGGTTAACTCTTCTGTAACGGAGTCAGCAGACTGCTGTAAGACTTGTTTAGTTTCACCTTTTATTACGAGTGTTTTATCGTCCGCAAAGAAAATTTCCTTATGTGAATGAACGTTCTGTGTTATATCATTGATATATAGAAGAAAGAGTAGTGGGCCCAAAACCGATCCCTGGGGTACTCCAAATTTAATAATTCCCTCATTGGACAATGTTTCACTAAGTAATTTGGTTCCATCATCCTTGTGTCTCAAGCTTACTATTTGTTTACGCCTTATTAAGTAAGACTCGATCCATTTATTAGCTAGACCTCTAATACCATATTGATTTAGTTTTGTAAGGAGGATTTTATGGTCAACAACATCAAATGCTTTCGATAAATCCAAGAATAGGCCAGTTACATGTTCCTTATTGTCAATTAATTTCAATACACTATTACTACATTCATAAATTGCTGTCTGCGTAGATTTTTCCGTTCTGAATCCATGTTGTGAGTTTGATAATATTGTATTTTTCTTTATAAAACTTATCAGTCTCCTATATATGTTTTTTTCCACAATTTTTGCAATACCAGTTGGTAAGGTAATAGGACGATAGTTATCTAATTCATATTTTGAACCGTTTTTGTGCACTGGAATTACTTTTGATAACTTCAAAATATCCGGGTAAGTTCCTGAGAGAATTGAACTGTTTATTAAGTGCGTAAGTGGATTTATTATATTTTCTGCACATTTCTTTAAAATTGCATCAGGGATGCCATGAATGCCAGCACAGAATTTATTTTTTAGTTCTTTTATAACTATTCTTACCTCTTCACTTGTGACATGATTTATAAATTAAGAATCACTGCATATATTTATTTTATTATTAGAATTTAGTGTATTTACCTGTGATTTATTTAATAATTTTTGTGGAATTTCCAGAAAATAGTCATTAAATGTATTTGCTATTTCCCCTGGATTATTAATCACTTTATTATTCCTGGTCAGTGTAATGTCCCTTTGTATTTTAGCAGATTTTCCAGTTTCTTTCTTTATCACGGACCACATAGCCCTGTTTTTATTAGATGATTGGGAAATACAATTTTCATTGTGCATTGAGTGTACTCATACTTGGACATTTGTTCACTTTGATTTTATTACCGCTGAAATTATTTTGTCAACAGATTTTGTACGTTATTATTTAGTATAATATATTCTAACAAGTAATGTAAATTGTGGTGTTTGAAGCAGGGGCGTATATGGAGTTTTATTTCGGGGGGTGCTCAACCGTGGTTAGGGGGCATGGTATAGGCCCCAAAGAATAGGGGGTCCGTGGTTCTCCCCGGGAAACTTTTGTATTATTTGGTACAAACTGATGAATTTTAAGGCTATTTGGCATCACTTTTTCTACCAATTTGTTGTGATGTTTTAAGTTTGGTTAATGTCAAACACAACTAAGACCATTTTATGTTGCTTTTTATTAATATAATCATCATGCTCACTTGATAGTGTTTACATGGAAAGAATTAATGTTACTGTTTTGATTTACATCTTACACTATTATATAAAATCAAGGTTTCTTGAAGCATTACCAAATCGTTTCATAACTTCATCGTCAGTGAGATGTATGTCACTGTGAATAGATAACAATACTAGACCGTTGAGTCTGTTTTCAGAAGTAGAATTTCTTAAATATGTTTTCAACCAACTCAAACTCCGTTCGGCAGTACCAGTAGCAACAGAGAGAGGGAAGCTCGCCAAAAGTTTGATAAGGGTATAAAAGTTAGAGAAAGAACTTTTGTCAAACGCTTCAAGGGCACTTGTTGTTGTTCTTGGTAGGTTCATAAGAGCGAAGGCTCTGTAGAGTAATAAGAGGTTATGTTGTTACACATAAGATCAGAGCAAACTGATTGTCACACTGTTTACATCGGTCTACCGTCGCCTTGCTTTGCAACGTTGCCATACGTCGCTTAGTAACAATAGTACATGATAAGTACGAGTATATTAGTTTTTAATGTTTTAAATCATAAAAAATATATATGTGTGACACAAATTTCGGGGGGGGGGGGGGTTCCCTGCTCCCCCTCCTTATATACGCCCCTGGTTTGAAGTAATTTTCATTGTTGCCTTAGTAAATGAAAGTTTAATGATTTTTAGTTGGTCAACACGATTGTACCCAAATGAGATGGGTTATTTGCTGATCCTCAAAACAAATTAGATGAGATTAATATTGTCATGTAGAAAAGCATTCAACTTTCATTAAGTAATGAAAAATTAAATGCCAAGGTATTCAATTTATCTTACCTTGACATAATCTGCCAGTTCTTCAACAAGTGCTGCACAAATCTCCGGAATTATTTGCCCGACGGATTGCTTTGATATTCTGAATAGGTATTGCATCTTAGTGAATGAATCTCCTGTGGCAAGGAAACGTTGAGTTACTGCTAACCTGAAATTTCAAGTATATTATTGAATGCAAAACTTAGAGAACGATAAGTATGGAAAATATAAACTATATTGCATTATCTATGTAAAGAGGAAAAGAAAAATCACGAACCTGTCTTGAGCCGAAATCGGAGAGCGAAGATATGTTTCCTGTTTCGAGATTTTGTGACCTCTTCTGCATAGTAAAGTCTCAAAGTCAGTAGGCGACATCCTTGTGAAATGTTTATACTGGCCACTAACGCTCTGGAACTTCATGTCCAACAATAATTACGACCCACTTCGTCTTTTGTACAGTTCTTTGCGCCAACACCGAGGGCTTTCTTTTCATTTTCATTTAAATTGGCCATCATCATAACTGCGCCACTCGCAACCATCACAGCAAGCAGAGTTTCTTGTTCGGAAGACATCCCTTTTTCACGTGGAAACAACACACAATTACTGATTCTGCTCGCAATCATTATATGCTCATAGAAGACTCGGGCATTTACTTTTTCCTCGAGCGGCTCGCCATTCTTTTAAGTGTGTACCCGCCTTTATATGGCTGCGTTGCGATCATGGGCGCCCGCAGTGGGTGGGTGGGGGTGGTATGGGGGCAAGGAGGGGCCGTGCCCCCCACCCCCTCGGAATCCCAAGAATATTTTGATTGTTCATTGTCACACCAGTTTATTTCATAAATTGAAGTTACTGATAGTTACCTGATTTGTATGTGGGGATAGTTCCACAGTTTTATTTAACTTAGTAATTTGGGATTATTTGAAAATATCTCCAGTTATTTAGAAAATCGGGGAACTGGATTAACATTACCATCTTAATGACCTGCTTGATTTTAATTTTTGTCAATACCTGGTGATACAACTACTTCTTGCCTGTTTTTAAGAAATGAACATTATGACGATGATTTACAAAGAAAAGCGACTTCTATGGACAAAAACTTTTGAACTAAAAAAAAATCTATTTCTGCCATTCATGCCACCAAGATAATGTACCCAACGGTTTCAAAGCAGTCGAATAAAGCATATCACGAAGCAAGTAAGAAATGAAACGAGCCCCCCCCAACACCCTGAAAAAAAATAATCCTCCGGGCGCCCATGGTTGCGATCTCCCAATATTTTAATAACGCCCCCCCCCCCCCCCTCACCCCATCCAGTGGCCTTCGTTATTACGTCAGATTGGTCATATCCCAAGACAACCAGGACTTAATGATGAGGCGTGAAATAATACAATAATTTTAATAATTCCTACGAAACGACAACTCCTCCCTGATTGGCTGAGCACTTAGTCTCAAGGCTGTCGTCCTTCCTATCACACAGTCGTGATTCTCCCAAATGTAATCAGAGCAAAGTAATGTTAGCATTCACATCTATTTTTCTAAGACTTATGTAGCCTACTGTATTCTAATCCAAAACATCATACACCATAGTGTAGGTTTTTGATGTGTAACATCTTTCCACTCGGTTGCTGTATATATTTGTGGTGGTGATTTTGGAAAATGGGACGGACACTCTGAGCGCGCGTCGGGGCGGAGATTGGTACAATGACGTACTGTCGGCCAAGTGGCTATGTGGAATGTATATCGCATACAGTTTACTTCAAGGTCTGGAGGCCCCATTAAAGATATTCCTACAATAAATCATCTTCAAATTGTCGTTCTTTGGTGTGAAAATATTCATTATATCATATTTGATCAAAACAATTATGATTTATTAAATCTTCATACTTTTGATGCATTCTTATTTAATGTAAGCAATTCGAGGTACTGTCGGCCAAAATACAGCACTATGCGGAATGCATATCGCATACGGTTTACTTCAAGGTTTGGAGGCCCCATTAAATATATTCGTACAATAAATCAACTTCAAGTTGTCGTTCATTGGTGTGAAAATATTCATTACATCATATTTGCTAAAAGGGTTTGGCACTGGAGTTTTACAAGTAATTATTTCAATGACCAACAGTGTTCACTGTTAACAAGGAAGACACATAGTAGGATGTAGAATGTATATCGCATACGGCATACTTCAAGGTTTGGAGGCCCCATTAAAGATATGCCTACAATAAATGATCTTCAAGTTGCCGTTCTTTGGTGTGAAAATAATCATTATATCATATTTGCTGAAAGGATTTAGCACTGGTGTTTTACAAGTAGTTATTTCAATGACCAACAGAGTTCACTGTTAACAAGGGATTTGCGCTCCCGGTAGACACATAGTAGGATGTGGAATGTATATCGCATACGGTTTACTTCAAGGTTGGAGGCCCCATTAAAGATATTCCTACAATACATCGTCTTCAAGTTGCCGTTCTTTGGTGTGAAAATATTTATTATATCATATTTGCTGAAAGGATTTAGCACAGGAGTTTTACAAGTAGTTATTTCAATGACCAACAGAGTTCACTGTTAACAAGGGATTTGCGCTCCCGGCAGACACACAGTAGGATGTGGAAAGCACATCGCATATGGTTTACTCCAAGGTTTGGAGGCCCTATTACAGATATTCCTACAGCAAATCATCTTCAAGTTGTCGTTCTTTGGTGTGAAAATATTTATTATATCATATTTGCTGAAATGATTTCGCACAGGAGTTTTACAAGTAGTTATTTCAATTACCAACAGAGTTCACTGTTAATAAGGGATTTGCGCTCCAGGCAGACACATAGTAGGATAACATGTCACATGTTACACATCAAATGCGACTACTGTATGGCTCGCAATTTTTCTTCTTCTACTATTTAAGGGACTGGAAGACTAAGAGTCCCTTTCTTTACTGCGGCTTTTAGAGGTGTTAGGATGCCAAGATGTTACCCTGAAGAGCACCTTTAATGTGCCAGTAAATCTACTGACACAGCTCCCTCACATTTAAGCACTCTCAAATGCCAACTGACTGCGCCAGGATTCGATCCTGCAAGCGTGTGTTGCGTTTTGTTTTTATGAAGGATTATTTTAACCATATTCACCAGCTTCAGATGTCTTTCGTCACTTTTGTACTGCTGTAGTCTACCTCTTTTCTATCCCAGCTGTTCAATTTTGATCGAAATGTAATGTTTTTCAATCGGTCTACCACTATCACTATCTCAACAATAAATCACATCACTAGGTGTGCTAATTTAATTACGGTTGCAACTAAATAACTGTATACGGTATATTTCAATATCATAACCCATACTTGTGGACATAGATTTAATAGCCTAGTTGTATTATTTAGCGCAGGGGTGCCCAACCTTTTTTAAAACTAAGGGCCACATTGTAAATAGTTGGGGGACCTAGCGAACCAATAACACACTAAGGGGTTTGGGGGTATGGAATTTCTTTAAAAGTATAGTTTCAATATGGTGAGTTTTGTGGCTGTCTGACCTTAGCTTTCTTAATATTGTTGCCATTTTCTATATTTATTTGTAGTTGATGAAAAAAAAAAACACAAAAAATAAATGTACACTTTTTTAATAAATCCCTTTAAAATAGGAGTACGATGGATGATATTCAATACACATACAGCATGAAGGACAAAAAATGAGTATTTATGTTCATTTGACACAATTATTAATCAAATTAAGAAAAACACTGACAGTCAGTCTGAAAGACTAGACTTTATATCATTTTAAATGCT
This sequence comes from Meconema thalassinum, assembly GCA_946902985.2. Taxonomy (NCBI): domain Eukaryota; kingdom Metazoa; phylum Arthropoda; class Insecta; order Orthoptera; family Tettigoniidae; genus Meconema; species Meconema thalassinum. Next base: position 126,910,979 of record OX336398.1, read on the forward strand.
ACAAATGCTGCGTGAACTAAGTCCGTTAGCAATAAAAAAAACATAAACATAATAATAATGCAAACCAAGGTCAAAGGAGGTGGCTGGCTGGATGACGTCACGCTCACCGGAGCGCGCGGGGAAAGGAAGAAGCTCAAGCGGTACTATGACGTCACACACCTCAGTGCATTCTCGGTACATTTCGTCCCGTCACCGTAATGTAATGCCAGACCCCAGCGAAGTCGACATAATCATTTAAAATGATAATAAAGTTCATGATAATTTAGTTTAGTGCGACGACTGGAACTGCTTTGGGCAGGGATGCGCGCGCACTTCTTTGTCCAGTTGGATTTAGTTGTTTTGGCGACACAACGCGGGGGCGGAGCGGTGGGCCGGACGAAATAGTCTCGCGGGCCGTAGGTTGGGCAGTCGTGATTTAGCGTTTAGCTTTTAGAGCCGGGAGTGTCCGAGGACATGTTCGGCTCGCCAGAGATTTGGCTGCTTCTATATGGACACCTATGGGATGAGCTACTGTTCGAGTCCAAGCCCCGTGAACCTGAGAGGAATGTGGATCGTGGACGACGAGGAAAGACGTTGGGGTTCCCGGTCCGTGCGTAGTACCAGAACCAAATGCATTGGTCGGTTACTCACTCATAACACGGAACACCACAGGGGTGTAGGCAACGGCGCTATATTAGCAGTATTGGAATATACAGGAATTCCAGATAACATGGCGGGCTGTTGACAGGATCTTCTCTTCCTGCCTCCCACGTCACCTCAATCAGCAAGTTCACAGAGCTTGGAACCGAGCCGTACAAGTACCGTCGCGTGTGGAAGAGATGAGATGAAATGAATGAAGATGAATGAAACTGGGTAATTTCCAGTAGTTCCAACTTTGGCGTCACTGACACCCAGTGGCGAACGTTGGAACTTGATAGAACGTTTCTAGCCAAATAACCTACAAATTTACTTAAATTCCAAAGGAAGGCATAGTGAAGGATTTGACGCTCTTAAAAATCCGAAGACTTCGGCCGAGTTGAACTCACAACCTTAGGCGTAGCAGTGCAGCATTCTACCGATTACGCCACCAAAGCCGTTATAGCCTAATGTCGGGGATATGATGATTAATATGATCGCTTGACGATCAGCACTGGTCATCTAAGTGTGTTTATTAATCCCATGTTATTATTTTTCAGGATTAGGGAACCACTTACAGTATTACAATTAGGTACAATCGTGTTAACTGACTGAAAAACATTAAATTTCGTAGCGTACTAAGGCAACACTGAAAAAGGGCTTCCAACACGAAAATGTCCAATTTTGGTTTTCAACCACCGCTCCCATGGTGGCCATATGTTGCGGGGTATAGCTCTTCCTGGCCTGGTAACTTGGACGCCTAGTAGTCTGGCTACGGCAACAGCAGCAGCATATACATCTTCGAATGTGCTATGCCGTTCTAAATGGCGCCCCCTTCTGAAACATGAAATACCTAGCGTCTCCTTTCTGCAGGAGGGCAAGCACTATCACTTTCATGGGGTCTTTTTTTACCACTGCTATTAAGCCACTTATCCATGGGTAATGGCATTACTTGTATCAGTTAATTTTAAATCGGTCTAACCACTTCCAGTGAACACTCACTAAAATTCACCTGTTCACTAACTGTCTTTGAACTGACTGCAAATGCCTGGCTGAATTCAAGCCGACAATGATATAAATAGAAAGAGAATCTATTATTGTAACGAAGAGGCGGTCACATTGTCAAGCAGCTTATTGTCATTAGTGGAAATATCGCTGCGGGTGGCGAGAGGAAGGATGTTGTGCGGCAAATGTAACTCCACACCTTTTCTCAGAATTCCCGCTGGCAGGATCTACTGGTCAGTTATTGTGAAATAAGACAGCAAAAGTACGAGTTTATCAGTATTGAATTGGTCGTGGGAGCATTCTGCCTATGGTAGGTTCATGGATATGATAGCAATATTTGTTACAGATTTTTTTTCGCTATCGTTTTACCCTCCAGGGTTGGCTTTTCCCACGGACTAAGCGAGGGATCCCACCTCTACCGCTGAGGGCAGTGTCCTGGAGCTTGAGACTCTGAGTCGGGGATACAACTGGGGTGTGTGACCAGCACTACGCCCAGGCGGCCTCACCTGCATAGCGAACAGGGGCCTGATGAAGGGATGGGAAGAATGGGAGGGTTAGTCAAGGAAGTGGGAAGGAGGTGGCCGTGGCCTTATGGTAGGGGCCATCCCGGCATTTGCCCGAAGATGAAGTGAGGATAGCATTATTTGATACAGAATTTGAAATATAAATATTTCAAGCAGAGCTGTCGCCTCCTTTATACGTATTGGCCCCAGCCCCCCTCGAGGGGGCGCACCCCCGACTTTGAGGACCTCTGCTCTAGATAATGGGGTAATATCTCGGTGTTGAGACAATTGGTAACCATGGCTAGTCTTCGGGAATTGTTCATTTTGGGTATACATCGCATCACTACCTTCAAATTCAAGGAGATCCGTACAGAATTCAGTATACACTTCTTCTCAGAGTACTTTTGGGTAGGAGCACAATCTTGTTTGAATCAGGAATTTCTTCTTCTTCTTTGACTGCATCTTGCACCATCTTATTTTCGCTGATTAATCGAACTCAATATTGACCTCATTCTCAGTGACTCTGAAGTAAAAACCGGCGAGACTTTTGTTAATAGCTTGTGTCCAATGCATGCGTTGTCCTGGAAGTCCCGTCTTAGTAGTTGCTATTGTAGTCACCCGCAAAATATCGCCAGGTGATGAATTTATTTCCTCTCCTTGCGGGTCATGAGCGGTAGCTTGTTAGAAGACTGGCACCTTCTCTGATTGTGCCCTGGCATTCCCCATGCAGCTGCATTTTCCGAGGTAAATCTTTAATTGTACTCACCACGGTTTATAGGAGTGGTCTGCCATTTAGTCTGTTCTCTTATCCTCGACCTTACCGGCTCGCTTGGTTGCAGTAACACATGCTGGTCTCCTCAATTTAAGTCGTTGTTGTGGCGAATGGCGGAATTTTCGATAGAGCGGTAAAGTGGATGATGCCTGAATCGTCTTAGCTTCTCTCATCAGTCCTAGTTTCCTCCCTAGATATGGTGGAGGAATGTGGCTCAACACAGGTGGCAAGTGGCACGGGGCTGTCTTTACGATACAAGTGTTATTTGAACAGGTGGATGAGGAAACATCTGAAATTCACTTGAGGAGATATTTTATTTAGTGCACTTGGCATTTGTTACATAAGTTACCTGTATCTAAATTATAAACAATTAAAGGCTTAAAAAATCGATTATCACAGTTGCCTACCGAAAAATATTGTACCTATACATTGAGCAATAAATGAAACCATGTACAATATGTGTAGCAGGCAGTAAGACACAGGCTTTTCCTTCAATTCAGCTTGATTGGGCTAAAATGGCTTAAAATTGAGTGGAAGTAGTAAATTACAATAATGAAGAGTTTAGCTACGTTTTGGTCGGTTATTAGTTATATTCCCAATAAATAAACCCGGGCACTTCAGCCCATGAAGGGCCTAGGCCTACTAAGCGACCGCTGCCCAGCGATTTGGCCTGCAGATATTGGGGTGACGCGTGATCAGCGCATCGGGTCCCCTCGGGCGTTAATCTTGGTTTTCGTGATCGGGGCGCTGCCTCACTGTCAGACAGCTACTCAATTGTCCTCACGAGGCTGATTGCACCCCGTTCCAGCCCTCACGTCAGTTTCTAAAATCCCTGACGGAGCCGGGAATCGAATCTGGGGCTTCCGGGTGAGAGGCAGCCGCGCTACCCCAACACCATGGGGTCGGCTGTTCTACAGTGAGTTCCTCTCATGACTCGTCCGGCTAGCGCACCGAGCTTATCTCCCGTTGACTCAGCACTCCCCGCTCGGCATGCATAGCAATAAGAACAGAACAGCACTCGGCTCACTTTATCCGTGCATGAAGAAAGGAAGAATTAATAAACTAAGGTCGTACCTTATAACAGGAGATGTCGGAAATGTTCTCCTCCTACATCCACACATTTTCGTAGCCCGCCATGCTGAGGTCTTCGAAACCCCGGCTTCTTGTCCACGTCGTCTTAGGGATTTTGTAGGCGTATGTTCTAATCTTTCTGAGTTTTCATTTACTTTTTCCTCATTTAGTACACGTTTTTTAACACTTCGCTTCTTATCGAGTAAAGAACCAGTTCCTCTCAATTTGTTTACGAGATTCCGCACGGTATCTCTATGTGGAGAGCGCACACCTGGAAAATGTGTTATGAATCGTCTAACGACTTCCCTGCAAGACTCTGTTTTCACACAATTATCGCACATAAATACCCTTTCCTCTACCGTGTACACACGTGGAGGCATTGTGAGAATTATACCCCAAGTAACACTTCACAACTCGAGAACAGTAGGAGCGACAGATCAACACTAACTTAATACACGTTATAAGCACGGACCAGAACTGGGAAGTGCGCGCTGTGTAGCAGGAAGTGATCAGTCAACGCGAGGCAGTTAAGCTGGATGCGCTGGCCGGACAAGTTATGAGAGGAACTCACTGTATTCCCATTGCTCGGTATCAATGTTTTGATTACTACAATGAGCATGCCCAATGGCTTCACTTGCTGACCGTCAGGGCATCTCCTTTATACTCTTCACCCACCACTGTCTTTCTCAGCTTTTTGAGGCAAACTGAAAAGAGCTGGTTAAATAATAACATAATAATAATGTTGTTGGTTCTTCGTCCCTTTTAACTGCTGTGGCTTTTAGAGAAACCGGGGTGGCAGTATTTTGCCCCGAAGGGAATCTTTAACATGCCAGTATATCTACTGAAATGGCTTCCTTGCATTTGCTTGCCATGGTGGGTGAGTGGTTATCCTGTCGGACTACCAACCCCAAGCTTGCAGGTGGTAAGTGATTTTTGAAAGGCGACAAAAATCACGCCACGCATGTCATACGTTGTTGACATGTTAAGGAACCCATTTGAATTCAGTAGGCCGTGTTCATAATTGCAAAATTGATCTCGGGATATTCTGCCAACACAGAAAAGTTCCTTCTTTCCCTACTAGAAAGCGCTATAGTTTCAAAGAGTTTAGATATATAACCTCCTTGACTTTCATAGCGCTGCAAGGAACAACAAAATTCGACATGCAAGCGGCTTTCTGGGCGTTAAATAACAAGGCTTGCACCCGACACCCAAGGCCATACGATATTATTATTATTAATGCCAACTGAATGCGCTGAGATTCGATCCTGCACCCTTGGGGACAGCAGGCGAGAACGTTACCGCTGAGATGTGGTTTGAGGCCCACAAGTGGTTTTCCATTGTTTCCCAAGTCTCCTCACGGGGAATGCCGGGATTGTACCCCAATTAAGGCCACAGCTACCTCTAGCCCCAAATACACACACTAGTATAGCCATCACGATGCCACAGGTTATTAGACTAATAATTTACACACCCATGTGCACGGGGCTACATGACTTTGATGTATTACCATAAAAACCATGTTCGGATTTGGAGTAAGATATGGTAATTCTTCAAGTAAGGTTCAGCGGCTTCGGTGGCGTAGCTGGAAGCATGCTGAACTGCTGTACCCAAGATCGCAGGTTCAAACCCGCCCAAAGTCGTCGGATTTTTTAAGAGCGTTAAAAATCCTTCAGTATGCCTTTCTTCGGAGGGGGAGTAAAGCCGGCGGTCCCATGTCATAGGTTTATGGCATGTAGAAGATCCTTCCACAGACTAAACTTTTGTGAAGCTAAATTGTTGGGTTAGATTTCGTCCGAACGCTCTAGTAAAGTTCCAACGTTCACCACTAGGTATCATTGGTATCTGGTGGCGAAAGTTGAAACTACTTCAAATTGAACGTAACTTGTAGCTCAACCTAAGGGTGTCCGCTGGAAGCTACAGACTCAGTCGAGCCGAACATGACCTCGGACTCTCCCGGCACTAAGAGCCATACGATAAATAAAAATAAAGGTTCCAGGAATATAATCATTTAAATGAATTGAATAATATTACAGAGGTGTTATGAACTGGTAGCATCAAATAGGTTTCATCAGCACGTGCCAGCTCACGAGTCACTTAGTTTGCTGCCACATTTCATTTATACAAAATAAATAAAAATAAAATAAATAGCGAGTTAAATGTTCTACTGCACAGAATTGTGTTTAGCCTTGAGAATGTTTGTAGCAGTCTATCGTGAGGTAGTAATGAAGAAAACAAAAAGGTTTATGACAAATAGGAGCGTTTTTTGTTAAGGCCAGGTTAGTGTAAATGACTGTTCACAGTGGTCTCCAGACAAATGAGAGAATTAATAAATGCATTGAGCATACGGGTTGTGATGTTCCAAAGCATTAACGAAACGATATTCGAACTTTCCATAAAACTTTCTCTAGCAGCATAAACGAGAGGAACGTAAATTGCCTTATCAATATGGCTGAGAATATCCGAAATAGCCTACGGAAGACATAACCAGGACAATTGGGAGGAAGACTCGGCATGTCAATACAACTAAAATCGTTGACTTACTTTTAAAATGCGACCTGCATTGGATCAAGGCCTCCTTGTGATACAGATAAACGATTTACCGGAAGAAAAGGTATCGCTGACGGCAACGCTACCATCCTCTGTACCGAAGTAAGATTCTCTCTTAAGGAAGTTGAGGCAAATATGACATATTTATTTAAGTGTTTCTATTAAACTGAATATGTTTTAGTTAGTAAATTGTATTTCAACCCTCGATTTCTCAGACAGTTCAACATGTGGGTTGTGGGACAATAACTACGAGAACGTGTCACTTGGCAGCTATCAGGTTACAAATATCTGAAACCAGCATGAAATAGGTTTTACGAAAGTTTCATGGATTTTTACTTCCAAGAGTTGTTCTTTGTTTAAAGGCTTAAAATGTCAGGAATTCATAAAAATGCGGAGACACAGAATTATTTTTGACTTTCGTTCTTTTCGACTCTGTCCGACTGTATTGCGTAGAGGTCACAGCTTGTTCTTGACGGTAAGGTTACGACATTAGATTAGTCTTAAGGACAGTCACATGTTGCGTAAATCATTGTCCTTATTGCCCTTAAGGATGTGCCTTAGCTTGACTTTGATGTGAGCCTTCCCCTGCACTTCACTGTCGGCATCGACGAACCAAATGTAGAGCCAATGGTCCTTGTTTTGATACGAGTGCAGGTTCTCTCTTTTTATGGCCACCCTGCCCAGCACCTTGTACAATTTCAGGTGATGGCCATGCTTGTACACGTACACCGACAAGCAGCGGAACCACCGGGGTACTTCGAACTGCAAATCTTCGTCTAAGAACGGGTCGAGGGTTCACTCGATGGTGGTGGTGCGGAAGATCTCTCGGTCCAGGGACAGAGTACAGTATAAATCGCATTGTCCCACATATGAATTATTTCGACAATGTAGGTTCTTGGTTTCTCCTATTTTAATTTTTAACAATTTTTCAGTTCGCATTTTACATCTCTCGCTGGCGCCATGTTGGCCCCATATCTACATGGCAGCTTTCTTTACGACCGACGCTTTGATAAACATGGAATGGATAGACGCAGGCTATGAACTATGGCATACTATGTATGATACGCTATGCTGCAAAAATAAATTCTTTGACCCGGATATAAGTTGTGCTTGCAAAGTGTATGAACGATTTTCACGCGAAGATATGCTCCTTAAAAAGAATTTATTTCTTTGATCATGTTTATAGCATGATAAATTATATCTGCACATTGTGCGATATTTCATTATTATTTGTTTATATGCTTACACGAACATGAACAAAATATCTCTTACGTCTGACAGAACAGCAGCTGTTATTTAGTATGCATTAGTAAAAAGGTTGAAGCTTACCAGTGCACAATATGACATTATATGAACGTTGATGTTTTCCGGTCCTAAAAATAACTCTTTCCGCGTTCTACAATCCTGTGTACAGGAGATCGGCATTTCCCCTTCACGTCATGAGGGACGGGTTGTCCGTGTTATTGGGAACGTGCTGTGCCATATGGCGCTTTCAACTAAATTTTAGAGAGAATGCCTTATTGCATACCTGACAGGAATAAGGCTTTTGACTACTATGAATTATCTCGTGTCTCTTTAAGGTATATTCTTCAATAAAACCTTTTCCCCATATTCCACAAGTATGTGGTCTGTGCCCACTATGTATTAGCATATGGCGTCTGAGATGACTCTTTTGAGTAAAAGACTTATCGCACTCTTCACAAGAATTATTCTTAAAGGCACTATGGAGCAACATATGTACCATCAAATGACATTTAACACCAAACGCTTTCCCGCACATTTCACAGGAATGAGCTTAATGACCGCTATGAGCTAGAATATGTTTATTTAAATTTCCCATTGTCCTAATAGCTTTTCCGTATATTACACAAGAATGGGGTCTTTTGTTCCTGTGAATTAAAAGATGCCCCTACAGGCTAGTTTTGTAAGCGAAGTTTACTTTGCATATTCTACAAGTATATGGTTTCTGACCACTATGTAATACTAAATATCTCATTAAACGACTCTTAACGTAGAAACCTTCTCGCATACTTTGCCATAGTAGCCAGATAGCATATGCCTTCTGGCTACTATGGCTATACACATTACTTTTGGAAATATATTTGTCATGTAACAGCTTGGGGATATTGTCTTGTAATACTTTCTAAAACGTAAATATTACGACTAGTAGTTTCCGGTGTCTTGCTGCATATATTCCTGAAAACAATTATACCAGATTAATTGCATGAATTCATGATGAATAGCAATGGTTTATTTTGAACTCATTGTTTCTAATGTGTGGAACATCAAAAAGATACAGCATATCTAATAAATGACGAATAACAGCTAATGCTGGAACTTTTAAGCAGCTAAACACGATTACAATCCCAATCATTGTAAAATGTGAAACAACTGGACAAAATTACATGTGATTGTAACGCTTACAACGTTCCAGAACGATAACCCTCGAATTATAGAGAGCTTTGAAATCATTTTCAGTGTTGCCATAATAACAATTGAATGGTAACATTGCGGATTTTAAAGAGCAACTTAGTTATGCATATTTGTTTGATTAAGTGATCTGAACTTAGACGAATGATTTAGCCCCATCCCGTGTGATCTGTGTAAATAACAATCATAACATGATTTCTTTTACGTTGAATCACAAAATTGCTGACCGATTTAACTGCGCATACATCCACGTAGATCGACTGAAAGTTACTATTTAACCATCAAATTGGCATTATTCTACTCTACTCTACCACCGCGAGATACATGACATCGCTCGCTGGTTACTCCAATTTCTTGAAGCCCATATATGGTGCAAGAAAATTGTTGTTTCTATGGTAAAGGCCATAAATCCAATTCAACTGGATTAGGGGGCATAATGGTCTTCTTAGAAAAGGTGTGACTTGATACAGTTTTGCCTTGATCATCTGAGTACTATACTGTCAATTGAAATTGCATTAATAATATAGATGGTGTTCAGGTAAGATAAATGTATTTATGTCTAACACTTATTATTCCCGTTTTCAACAGGGTCAGAGATGAGATGCGATTGAAATCTATGTGACAAAAACGTGAGCTGAAAATGGGATATCTCGAAAAACCATTTCAAGGACGGCTGACTGTGGGGTCACATAATGCTGACTTGAAATCATAAGCTGTGAACAACACACCTGGTCATTAACCCTAGAACTGCGGACCGTCTTCCAGGAAGACGGTATGGTGTTTAATAAAGTGCGACCGTCTCTCTGAAAGACGGTCTCGGTATTCAAATATAGTACTACTGTTAGCCATCAGATAGCACTAATTTCAAGTCATGCTGGTTCCCGATGCTTTTATCTTTCGTTGTGTTACTCTTTGGCAAACAAATGACAATAAGCAGGCTATTATTTGGCTGCAGAAGTGGAAGTACTTTCATGTTGACATTGAAGTTGCATTGAGCAAAATGGCAGCCAACAAGCCTATGTAGATGATTGAGAAATTGAGCGCTTTTTAAGTAAATAACAGGAATCATTTAAAACTGGTTCCTGAAATAGTAACAAAAAACTGTGAACTTTTCATTTTTGATGTGTCTGACAAACATTTAACTTGGCAATATGGTTTTCTAGAGCAGACAATTCAATTTTATTTCTTATATTTGGTAAAATACTTTTTATGATTAATTCAAACTGATGAGTCTGAATGATTGCCTCTATAATATAATATAGAACAGTCTTTCAGCTTTCTATTGATGTTTGATAAGTTATAGGCCTATTCATGAACACAGTTTGCTTACCGAAAAGGCAGAAGGTTTTTTTTAACAGGATTTATTTAAAACTGGTTCTTGAAATAGTAACAAAAAAACTGTGAAATTTTCATTTATGATGTGTCTGACAAACATTTAACTTGGCAATATGGTTTTCTAGAGCAGAAAAGTCAATTTTTATTTTTATATTTATGAAATATTTTTTATGATTAATTCAAACTGATGAGTCTGAATGATTCACCTCTCTAAAAATAATATAGAACAGTCTTTCTGCTTTCTATTGATGTATGGTAAGTTATAGGCCTATTCATGAACACAGTTTTTTTTACAGAAAAGGCAGAAGGTGAATTTCTCATATATATGCATAATGGAGAAATGTCATACTGTAAAAATAACTTTATTTTCTAGTAAATAACAATAATTATTTAAAACTGGTTCTTGAAATACTACCAAAAAACTGTGAACTTTTCATTTATGATGTGTCTGACAAAAATTTAACTTGGCAATATGGTTTTCTAGAGCAGAAAATCATTTTTTTATTTTTTTATTTTTATGAAATACTTTTTATGATTAATTCAAACTGATGAGTCTGAATGATTCACCACTATAATAATAATAAAGAACAGTCTTTCAGCTTTCTATTGATGTATGATAAGTTATAGGCCTATTTATGAACATGGTTTGCTTACCAAAAAGGCAGAAGGTGAATTTCTCATTTACCGGTATGTGCATAAAGGAGAAATGTCATATTGTAAAAATAACTTTCTTTTTTAGTAAATAACAGGAATTATTTAAAACTGGTTCCTGAAATAGTAACAAAAAACTGTGAACTTTTCATTTATGATGTGTCTGACAAACATTTAACTTGGCAATATGGTTTTCTAGAACAGAAAAGTCATTTTTTTATGAAATACTTTTTATGATTTATTCAAACTGATGAGTCTGAATGATTCACCTCTATAAAAATAATATAAAACAGTCTTTCAGCTTTCTATTGATGTATGATAAGTTATAGGCCTATTCATGAACACAGTTTGCTTACAGAAAAGGCAGAAGGTGAAATTCTCATATAGGCTATGTGCATAATGGAGAAATGTCATATAGTAAAAATAATTTTCTTTTTTTAGTAAATAACAGGAATTATTTAAATCTGGTTCTTGAAACAGGAACAAAAAACTGTGAACTTTTCATTTATGATGTGTCTGACAAACATTTAACTTGGCAATATGTTCTTTTAGAGCAGAAAAGTCAATTTTATTTTTTATAAAATACATTTTATGATTAATTTAAACTAATGAGTCTGAATGATTCACCTCTATAAAAATAATATAGAACAGTCTTTCAGATTTCTACTGATGTATGATAAGTTATAGGCCTATTCATGAACGCATTTAGCTTACAGAAGAGGCAGAAGGTGAATTTCTCATATATGTGCATAATGGAGAAATGTCATATTGTACAAATAATTTTCTTTTTTAGTAAATAACAGGAATTATTTATAACTGGTTCTTGAAATAGTAACAAAAAACTGTGAACTTTTCATTTATGATATGTCTGACAAACATTTAGCTTGGCAATATAGTTTTCTAGAGCAGAAAAATCAATTTTTATATATATATTTTTTTTTATAAAAACTTTTTTATGATTAATTCAAACTGATGAGTCTGAACGATTCACCTCTAGAAGAAGAATATAGAACAGTCTTTCAGCTTTCTATTGCTGTATGATAAGTTATATTCATGAACACAGTTTGCTTACAGATACTAAATTCCCATAGTGTGTATTTTATGGGAATGTACTGCAGCATTTGACGGATAAACCTGCAGCAGTTCTAGGGTTATGAGAGAAAATTATTTAAGAATATTTCTAGTCGTTGATACCCCAATTTTCATAGGGTGGCGAAGAAGCCATTTACTCATCAAGTTTTGAGTGAAAGTTTCAGAGACTTGATTTGAAGTTCGTATCATAGACATTACTGTTCTGCAGGAAAATAAGAGGGATTCCCACAAATGTGGTGCATTTATATTCATGCTGGGTACTATTTGCAAACCAACAAGCTTTAACCAGTGAGACTGGATGAGATGAATAGTTTCTGGGCTAATAAATAGAGTATCTTAATTATAATACTGATAGTACAGGGTTATCTACATATCTTGTCTGCAGCTTAGGCAGGGTTCTGCTATAACGAGATGCTATCTCTTCTTGACTACCGAGCAGTGTTTGTGTGTGTTTGGGGGAGCGAGGTTGGAAGTGGTCCATGGTGATAACACAGTTTGTATTGGCCTAGCGAGACCCCGCCTTGGCTGCGGAGACATGATATATGGATGGCCTTCTATAAAAATCAAAAGTTCTATGACAGGTATAATAAGAGAAGACATCTAATACTAAAATCAAACCTTATTCTTATCCTACACCATGTAAAAAAGCAGATCAACTATTTACTCATTTAAATGACACCCACTTGCATCACCTTCTTTATCCTGGGTTTCACCACCCACATCCTAAGGACATGAAGATTAGTTCAGAAAATGACAGGTAGTGAGGTTTGTGTATAGAGGGAATCCAGTTGTTTACGAATATTTAATGAGGAAAATTGAGTTATGTTTGGGGACTATCGTAGGTATTTAGTAATACAGTAACAGTGGGAGCGGGAATTTTCTTTCGGGTAAGCACATTGACGAAATAGTGATAAAAAGCATATGTGTCACTTTATGTATATGCAGTGTATAAAGGAGACAGCAAAGTTGAACTTCAGCAGGAGGAGAGTGGAATCCATACCATAGGCACTCAATTAAGTGTACAAATGAATGCTGGCTGGTAAGTAATGGGGGGAACACAGATGGAGTATTGTGGGTGAAATGATTCGAAATTTGGGATGGGAATGTATGGCTGATAGACGTTCATGGGCAAGGCTAGGGGGTATGCTCCTAGCTTACAAAGGATAAATTGCACGGGAAAATATTTGAGGAAGGGGCATATATGGATATAATCATTTCTATATCAAATACATTGGGAAGGGGAGTAGAATAATGGAACAGATTGCCAGGGGATGTTTTCAGTCCTTTGTCTGCTAATGATGATTCAAGGAGCTGGTGAAAACGTACCAATTCAGGAGAAAGTGATTACATATCTTTAAGTGTGGAACAATGTTTTTATAGGTGTACTTTTGTACTTTGTATATCCATCTTCTCTTAACAATTTTAGGAAACCAACTGTACATGTACTTCAGGAGACAAACATATTGGCATTACAAAGCCAGCTCAAATACTCGGAAGCTTTATTTATGTTTAGGTATAACAAATGCCTTATTAGTCTTAATACTGAACTTCAATTCAGGAAAGACATTCATACCCATAACACAAGATCATCAAACCAGTTGTACATTGAGTCAACAAACACAACTAGATATGGTATTAAAAGTATATCCTATTCAGCCAGCACATCTTATAACAACTTACCTCCTAAAGTAAGACAAATTATAAACTTAAACAAATGCAAAAAGGAAGCATGCAGGTACTTCCTGAAACAATATGTTGATGAATATAGATGAACCTATAAACACTGAATAAATGATCCTACCACCTTAGTATATTCTAACCGGGTGAGTTAGCCGAGGTCGTTACGGCATGACTGCTGGCAGTCGCTCACATCCGGGAGGCGAGGAGGTTCGAATCCCCCCCGCCGGCAACCTTGAAGATGGTCTTCTGTGGTTTCCCATCTCCCTTCCAGGCAAATGCCGGGGTTGGTCCCTAACTATAGGCCACAGCCGCTACCTTCCACCTCCTTGAAATGGTTTTCCGTGGTTTCCCATTTCCAACACCAGGCAAATGCTGGGACAGTACCTTCTGACAGGCCACGGCCGCTTCCTTCCACATCCTTGCCCAGTTTCATTCATCTTCATCCTTTCCATCTCTCATCCCGACGCGCAGGTCGCCCACGGGCGTCGACTAGAAAGACCTGCACTCGGCCTCTCAGGAGGCTACACGAAAAAAAAAAAACCTCCTAGTCCTTACATTCCCACTTTCGTCCCCGACGGTACTTGTAGCTCACCCATTGGGTGTCCGTCTCGAAGCAGCTACAAAACTGGCGAGCCGAACATGTCCTCGGACACTCCCGGAACTAAAAGCCATACGCTTAAAAAAAAAGAAAAAGTATAGTGTAAGTTACTAAGCCATATATGTAAAGGGCAGTCCCCCTTGAGCTACCAGCTCACTGGGACTTTCTGTACGGTACCCAATAAATAAATAAAACTTCATTGTAAATTTCTTTGTAATTTGTCACCGCGGACATTGCCAGTATTTGCAAATAAATGAGTGTGTGTTTATATGTATGTAAAAGAAAGAACGATTTACTTCTTTACAGTTATGATGAACGTTTACACAATGGACAATAATTCATGTTAGCGCAATTCGAGAAACTACCTGCGACTACTTTCACATCACATTGTTACAGATAGCTGCTCACAGTCACCTTGACTTCAAGTTCTTCTTTAGCAACTGCACTCTCATCTATAAATGTAGTGTCTTCCAATATATTATCAGGTTCTTCAACCTTTAACCCTGCGGATCGCAGGGTAACTGCTCATTTGAATCCTGCAAAGCAATAAGCAAATATGATTGAATGTCAAACATACAGAATATGAACTCTGGAATAGTATTAGGAACAGAAGTTAAACGTTAACAGGTCTTAGTCACTTTTGGATAGTATTAAGCCACTAAGCGTAATTTCCTAATATTACTGAAAGATATATCATATGCACCAGTAAGATTGCAATGCTACACGATATACCTGTATGCAACTAAAATACAACTTACAAAGAATTCTGCTGGTTCACATTTGATGAATACTTGTTCCTCCATGATGTTGTGGAATCTAGAAGACAGGATGATTAAATAAAACACTTATATGAATACGGTAAGTGTATGACATTGGTCATCCAAGGAGCAAGCTTGTAGTTTTAAGTAAACGTTAATCTCGCGATCACG
This sequence comes from Meconema thalassinum, assembly GCA_946902985.2. Taxonomy (NCBI): domain Eukaryota; kingdom Metazoa; phylum Arthropoda; class Insecta; order Orthoptera; family Tettigoniidae; genus Meconema; species Meconema thalassinum. The sequence goes on from OX336398.1 coordinate 126,926,207, forward strand.
AGCCACGTTCATCCAAAGATACACTGTGATATATAGAGTTTATACTTCTCTTATACAGCTTTATACACTAAGAAATTTTCAGTCTTCTTAGGTTTATGTGACAGGACACATCTTCCGCTATTTCTGTGGTTTTGGAGATATTTGTTATCGGTGAGTAGGGGTATGAAGTGAATATATAAGCAGATAAATTTTATACCTATGGATAGGTAAATAAGATAATGATGATCCACATTACAGTCAATAATATATTGAAACTAATTAAAATAAACAGTAATACCAGTTTTGATTATCTTGCAACCTTCTTCTTCAGTTATACCGTAATACAAATATTAAACTAAGAGCATGAATCTAACATTGGTTGGTTGGTTCCTAGTTTAGGGGCTGCGACAACGCGGTCATTTAGCCCCGTGTACTTTGTGTGTGTGTAGATTTTTTCTGATAACCGGTGTTAATTGTGATGGCTGTATTAGTGTGTGTCATCTGTGATTCAGGTAGAAGGACTGCAGACGATTAATTTTTTAAAGTTGTTCCTACTTCTATCATTCTATGAAACAAAGATAAGAATTAAAAATAAAATGTTCACTATTAAAACAATTTTCTCCAGTAATCTTAGACTAATCTTTCAATATATTAAAAATGTTGTTTAAACAGGCTCTGCCTGTGACAAGTCAGGACAAAGAGTGAGTGATAGAGGAGTAACACCTCTTTAAAAAACCTTGGTCCAGCTGACCCGGCTGGTAGTCCCATGTAAGGGTCCCTTGACAGGGTTACGGTGAAGGCCTCAACGGCGTAAACAGAGGAGTAGATGGACTATGGAACAGTGTTTATGGCGGAAGAGGCATCCCAGTGCTCAGGAGAATAAGAGTAAACTGTATATGGTGTCCATATATCAGTTTAAGAAAATGGTCAACGGTCTCTAAGGCGGAAGAGGACGAGTCCCAACGGTATAGAGGGCGGAAGAGCCGATACAACTCTGGGGCTTACAACCTCAGTTTTAAATCTGAGGAGCAGGTCATGCCTGCCCTCCCTATTAACTTCAACATTATCTTAAGGCATGATGGGTAGTAACAGAGGAGCAGATAAAGAATAGAAGTGAAAGAATGACGAGGTTCTGGGAAGAAAAGAAGAATAAAAAATAACCAGAAAGCCATAGGTTCCACGCGGTCCACAGTTGGCCCAAGTCGAAAAAAAAACAACAAAATAAAAATAAATAAAACATTGACTAATAAAGAGCTTTGAAAGTTTGTAAACATATTAGGGACCCCCTGCAAAGAGACTTCTTTTCCAGATGTCTTGAGTTCGATTACTGGATCTGCCTGAAAATATTATTTTGATTCGAAGGCTAGAGGATATGATACACTCTGGAGTATGAGGAGCCCCAATTATTAGTGCACACACTACGGTACCGTGGTACGAACATCATATTAACACAAGCTATCTAACACATTCCTCACAGAGCCGATAACCATGATATCCAGAGCACCAAAAGAAACATCAACAGTAGACACTGTCTCAATGCAAGAAAATGGTAGACCAATTTCATAATTGAGGTTTCAAACGAATGGTATGAACTCCAGATGTCAATTTGACACCAGACACGTAAAAATATTGGCTATTTTAAAGAATTTTAATAATAATAATAATAATAATAATAACGCTTATGGGCTAACTAAAAACATCTACAACAAGAAATGTATCTCATGGAATGCCAAACTAAAACATTACAACACGGTAGTAAAAACAGAATGCCTGTATGCCAGCGAATGCCTCTCGATGAATTACAAGTTGGAGAAGCTAGAGATCCTAGAAAGAAGAATACTACGGAAAATCATGGGCCCAGTCCAGACTGAAACCGGCTGGAAACTTCGGAGCAACAATGAAATCTATAAAAATGTGGAGAGAATCTCAGAGACCATGAAGAAGAGGAGGTTATCGTTTCTCGGACACTTGTACAGAATGGACAAAACTAGACTAACCAAACAGTTATTCGACTACCTGTGGAACAAGAAGACAACAACGACATGGATTAAGGAAGTTCGAAAAGATCTCGAAAATTCCAACATCCAGGAAGTTCAGATGTCAAACAGGGAAACATTTCGGTACATAATTCAAAATTTGGAAGGGTTTCACGTCACAAGAACCACAAAGAAGGGAAGAGCCTGGAAGGTTGAGCAGAAGAAACAGCATAGCGCCCATATGAGGGAGTACTGGAGGAAGAGGAAACTTCAGGCAAAGAAAAAATGAAATTGTAGCGTGATCCGAAATGGTCAATTCGAAAAGAAAAGAAAAAAAAACCCGCTCTTGAATATCCTATCACAAGGCGAAAATTATGTTAACTGATTCACCACTTGCAATCAAAATCACAATAGGCGAAACAACAAATCCAAATTTTAGACAAATTTAAATATTTCGGAGAAATTATAACATATATTATATCAGGCATAACAGAATAAACAAATTCACTAAAGCACAATATACTGTATTACCAAGAACACATAATATATATAAAAAAAACATCAACAGCTACAAAATTAAAGCATTACAAAACAATCATACAACCAGAAATTACTTGTGCAACCATTTTCAAAATAAATAACACTGCAAAAATACTCAAAATAGAAAGAAAATCAGGACATACATAAACAAAAATATCAAGTGGATGGACATTGGAGACTAGCTTCTAATGAAACAGTCCACAAGGAACTGGTAGTAAAAAATACCGGTAGGCCTATGTGGAATAGAACGCATATTTTTTTTGAACATTTAATCAGGACCAGGGCCGTAGAAAGCGATTAGCCTATGGGCCCTTGGACAAAGTCTTCTGGGTCCCTTTTTTCATTCAACCAGTGAAATAATTTTGGAATTATGATATTAAAATAAGCTTGCAAATTTTGACCCTCCGCATCAAACAAGCTTTGTGGAATTAAGCTTGCTCAACTGAATATTAATTTACTTTGCTTTTAGTTCTACATCCACTCTCCTTAATGTTCTCTGTCATTGGTTGTTCTTTTACTTCAAGATTTTGATCACAATTCATTAACAATTCCAATTTTGTTGTGTCTGAAGGTGTTGAGACACCACAAGAAAAAGCCATACTTCTTTCAGAAATCTATTTATTTATTTATTAATAAATCTATGAAGTAAAGAGTAATTTTATTCTGAGATTGAAGTAGAAACAGTGGCGGATCCAGGCCTTGCGGGGCCCTGGGCGATATGATAAGTTGGGGCCCACAACAATAGGAAATAATAATAAAACAAATATCAAATCAAATGGGAAATAGTTTTGTAATAGTAATAAAATAAAGAATAGTTACAATATTTTGAATACACTACAGTACATTTTTTTAATAATAAGAAAGAAACCTTTAAGTCCCCTTGAAGAAGATTATGTAAACTATGAAACATTAAAATATTACTTTGCGACTCTTTTCCCGGCTGAAGTCTTCCATCATTTCACTGAAATCTAAACTTGCTAAACGGTCACGGGAGGTCATAGCTGCACTGAAAAAAGAATATGAATTATAAATTAGTTTGAAAAGTTTGAAGAGTATAATTAATTAATCAATTAAATTTAAAACAATCCGTGGCGCGGGGCTCTGGGCGGTTGCCCTCCTCGCCCCCCCCCCCCCCTAGATCCGCCCCTGAGTAGAAACATTACGCTCCACACAGAACTCTTTAACTTAAGCGTGTTATACATTAAATAGATAACACTGGCAACTTTGCCTTTTCCCCGGGAGAAAATGGAAACACATAATGGTTATTTATACAATTTTATTATATGTTCTGTTTGTTATGTTATTGTTTTGGATACCGTACATTGAACAGTCGTGTCAGAAAGTGTCACGATAGTTTTTAGATTTTACATTAAATTAAATACAGTTGTCCACTCTTAAGTCCTTTTACCAGATCGGTCCCCGGTGCTACCACCCCGCTTGCCCCTCTCTCTAGTCGGGCCTGATCAGGACACCGGAAAGAAGAATCTGTACGACAGGGGCGTATATAGGAAGGGGGGGGGGGGAGGGGGAGGGAGGGAGGTGGAGGAGGGCTCGCCCGCCCCCCCCCTCGAAATTTTGTCACATATATTATTTGTTTATGAATTAAACATTAAAAACCAATATAATCATGTACTATTGTTACTAAGTGACATATGGCAAAGTTGCAAAGCAAGGCGAAGGTAGAGTGATGTCAACAGTATGACAATCAGTTTGCTCTGATCTTATGTGTAACAACATAACCACTTATTACTCTCCAGTGCCTTCGCTCTTATGAACAAACCAAGAACAGCAACAAGTGCCCTTGAAGTGTGTGGCAAAAGTTTCGTCCCTAACTTTTATACACTTACCGTATCAAACTTTTGGCAAATTTGCCTCTCTCTGTAGCTACTGGTACTGCCGAACGGAGTTTGAGTTGGTTGAAAACATACTTAAGAAATTCTACTTCTGAAAACAGACTCAACGGTCTAGTATTGTCATCTATTCACAGATACATACATCTTACTGACGATGAAGTTATGAACCGATTTGGCAATGCTACAAGAAACCTTGACTTTATATTATAGTGTGAGTTGTAAATCAAAACAGTAACAATAATTCTTTCCATGTAAATACTATCAAGTGAGCAAGATGATTGTATTAATAAAGAGTATCATAAAATGGTCTTAGTTGTGCTTGACATTAACCAAACATAAAACATCACAACAAGTTGGTTGAAAAAGTGATGCCAGATAGCCTTAACACACATTATTTTGCACCAAATTATACAAAAGTTTTCCGGGGAGAACCCCGGACCCCCTAATCTTTGGGACTATACCATGCACGAGGCACACAGGCAATTGAAATGGAACACACGTTTAATGTACTTGACATTTACTAGAACAGAACTGAACGAACAAGGTGATACAGCATTCTTTTATACACACCAATACAAAAACAAAAAAGAAACATATCTCTATGGACCAGGTTTATAATTAACAGTGTGACCAACACAAACCATGGTCACATATTTCAACACACCTCCTTAAACCTGTGGGAGTAGAGGACATGATTTAAAACCCAAGTCTTTACAAAAATAAATATGCTTAGGCTTAGGAAGAGGGTTTGTTAGGATGTCCGCACACATTTTTGAAGTCTCCTCATATTTGATGCATATGACTTTAGAATCCAAAGCATCTCTAACATAGTGATATTTAGTGTCAATATGTTTGGTCCTATTAAGGTGGACTGGATTTTTGGCCAGTTTTTGAGCTGATTGACTACCACTCAATAATATGATGGGTGACTTGAGATCTATAAAGTTAGACAAAACACGTTTCAACCAAACAGCTTCTCTTACACCTTCACTCAGTGCAACATATTCGGCTTCAGTAGACGATAAGGAAATTCTTTTTGCTTTTGAGCCCCCCATGATACAGAACCACCTGCCATTTTGAACACAAAACCACTGTATGATTTTCGGTCAGTGCTATCATTAGCCCAGTCAGCATCATCAAATCCCATGAATTGACCTCCATTCCTGACATACTTAAGTGACAAGTCTTTTGTGCAATTTAAATAACGCAGCACTCGCTTTGCAGCAGACCAGTGAGATTCATTGTAACAATGATTAAATTGACTGAGATATGATATCGCATAGCTTATATCTGGATGCGTGAAAACACTCAAATACATGAGTGAACCTATGAGTCCTCTATAAGGAAGATCACTAGTTTCTGTATCCGAAACACCAAGATTAGGTTTGGTTTCCAAACGAGTACCAATGGGACGTGCTTCGTGCATACCATATTTCTTTGCAATCTCACTGATGTACTGCTCTTGGCTAAGATACATTGTACCATTCTTCGTATCTTGCCTTACTTTAATACCTAAAATATAAGAAATTGGTCCAAGATCTCGTACCTTAAATTCTTTATCAATACAGGTCTTCAATGACTTGATCTCAGACTCATCATTATAAGCCACAATGAAATCATCCACATATAATGCAATAATTACCATACCTTGGGCTTGTTTCTTCAAGTACACACAGGGTTCATGAGCACAATTTTTGTAACCCAATTTGACAAGAACAGAGTGGGCTCGTTCATTCCACAAACGAGAAGATTGTTTTAAGCCATAAATAGATTTTTTTAACTTGCAAACTTTATGCTCTGAACCTTTCTTGACAAAACTTTCTGGCTGATACATGTAGATCTCTTCATCTAACTTTCCATTGAGGATACCAGATTCAGCATCCCAATGTACCACCTTCAGATCTGTTTGGACAGCCAAGGCAAGCAGCATCCTTAACGAGCTGTGTCGAACAACAGGAGAGAAAGTTTCTGTAAAATCTACTCCGTACCTTTGGGTGAAGCCCCTGGCCACAAGTCTGGCTTTATACCTTTGAATGTTACCATTAGAGTCTCTTTTTACTTTGAAAACCCACTTACTACTGACAACATTCTTGCCCTGGGGTTTATCAACTAGATCCCAGGTGTCATTTAACTGAAGTATCTCCATTTCCCTTTTCATAGTCTGCTCCCACTTAACCCTATCAGGCATGGACAGTGCCTCCTTAACTGTACTAGGTTCAGAGTCATCAGTGAGAGTCAAGTATGTCAGCCTGACATGTCTACAGGCTTTTGTTGGCGCCTAGGATACCTTTGATTACCTTCGGCATCCCTCTCCATTGGCTCATTGACGATGGTGGCAGAGCCCACAGAATCACTGCAGTCTGAATCTGTTCAACTAGGGACATAGCTTAAATCAGCTGAGTCAACAGTCTCAGCCACACCAGCACTGCTAATGGGCGATACGCTTTCAAGTTCCGAAATGCACTCTGCCCCATCCCCTGAGTTGTCGGGTTCTGCCTCACTGTCTGTTGGAACGTCGATGAATCTACCCGATTCACCACTTCCCAATATCGCTAATATAATAACAAAACATGTATCTTCTTAAATTTTGTTGCAGCTTATGCTTTTCTCTCTTTTAATTAATTGGTTTGACAACAAGATACAACTATCGATCTGCAAAGAATAAAACATGAATGAACAAGATACATCATACTGGTTCAACAATATAACAATACGCCATTTTCAGTCCAAAGCCCTAATAAAGTTCTCATTTTCAACATCCTCCCACCTTTTGATTAAAATGTACATGAATCAAAACACCAATTATTATGAATAAGAAACACACAATTCATTCAGAAAATCTCATAGGAAGTTTTATCACTCTGCCACTTCTTGTGGCTTTCGCCGTTGTCAATGAACACTGTGGTGCTATCTTTGTTGCCATACTTCCCCTTTCACCAACAGCTTGAAGTGGTACGTCTACTTCAAGAGGAAAGAGTCGTTGTACTGGTCGAATCAGCTCCCCACTAGCTGTCTTCAATTTCGCGACTCTAATATGTCCGTCTTTTGGCCAGCGGTCTTCTCCCAACCTAAGCCTGTAGGACCCCTCCCACCATCGGGATTCCAAACAATCGTTTAACGAACGCCCGCCTTTAGATTTAAACGAAGCATCAATGACTCGATGAATACTTGTTGTAGAATTATCTTTAAAAACTCCTCGATGAGGCAAGTAATGAGCAGTAGGCTACCTCTTTTCTCATCTTGAGCGACCTCTTCGGTTATTCCCTCAAGCAACCGTGTTTGAAGTACTTCCTTGTAGACATCATACTTCCCATTTTCCTTCAGTTTTGCGGTTGTAGATATCAGTCTCTTCTCAGCTAAAACTCGACTGTCTGGAAGTGCTTCACAGAATTCTGTCCTGGGTAGACTGATAGCATATCTTCCTTTAGGATTCCTCTTTACGGTCCTCCTAAAGTGATCTTGCACTGCAGCTTCTATTTCTTCATTTCGTTTTGTTTCACATGGATTCGTTATTCCAAGAGTGTCCCGTTTCCTCAACTCTGGTTGAAGACTAGTGTGGGTCAGGAGAGTAATTAATGATGCGGCATGAGTGGTTTATTTGACGATTCTTTCAATTTTCCCATAACCACCCATCCCAGCCTTGTCTGCATTGCTGTTAGTCCGCACTTTAATTCATGCATCTCTCCAGTGTACAGTTGTCCTGCTACATCAGCCCCGATCAAGATTTCGATTGATGGTTGGCCACGTCCAAAGTCCGTGAGAAATATTCCCTTCCTTTGAAGTTCTTCCACACACAAACTTGATTTTGGTCGTGTGATAGGTCCACATATAACTGGCTGGTCCATCACTTCAATTGAACAAGAATAATCATCTGTTATACTCATGAGGGAAATTTCGTAACACTTGTGTTCGATAGTTTTTGTCACGGCTCCTCCAAACAAGGCATGAATCACAGATTCAGACTTGGTGGAAGGAAACTCCATTTCTTGTGCTGTCCTCTTCAGTATATATGAACGCTGTGAGCCTGTGTCAATGACTGCTCTCACCGGCCGTGTCCTTCCATTATTTTCCAGGTTCACCAACAACGTCTGTAAAATTGTTTCGGAACAACACTGATTTGACAGAGACGTATTTTTGTTCGACATAATTTCCTCTTCTGTATCTTGTATTTTCTGTCTAGATGGTATATCAGGGCACATTATTGTGCAATGCCTCTTTAAACAGACAATACAACTAAGCCTCTGTTTACAATATTTGGCCTTATGTCCCGGTCTAAGGCAGGCAAAACAGCCATTTTTCCTTTTTAAAACATCTTGCTTTTGTTCACGAGATAGTTTCTGAGCCAAGAATCATTCTTTGCTCTCGTGCAATTTGTTACAAAACAGGCAAGAATAGTGGCATTTTCTCTTCTCACCAGATAAAAGACTGGTTGCTGTGGGGAGCATTTTATCAGCAATCCGTTCTCCTTTGTAATTTTCCTCGCCTAGTCTAAGTCATGCTTTGGCCAAAAAAAATCCTTTCCTCGCCTTCTACTTCACCTTTCAGAAAATGTAAAAGGTTTCTTAATTTATCCTCATCCGGTTTATTCACACTTTCTTCTTCATTGGCCCCTTTAGTGTTTCTCAGCCACACCCTTAACATATCTACAGGTATACATGACTCCACAAGTGGGAATAATATGGCAGCATACTTGTCTGAGGTAACACCTAAAGATTCCAACGCACGCAGATGTGATGCGACCGAATCATACATTTGGGCTGTGCAGGGTTTACCCATTGAATCCGTAACATTGCTTATTACTAAACACAAAAGTTCCCTCACATAGTATTCAATTAGTAGTTCCTCTCTACCAAATCTGTTTTTCAAGCACTCCACAGCCTTCTTATAGTTTTGTGCAGTGCATGGGAAGCTATCGATAATACCACAAGCCCTGAAGCCCTCTGTAGTGGACTGAATTAAATATTGAAATTTATCTTCATCTGCTAAATCATCATCTTCGTGAATACGCTTGAACTGACTCCAAAACGCAAGATAGTCCTTAATTTCACCACTAAACTTTTTAAGTTCGATCTTGGGCAATTTCATCTTTGTCTGGTAGGTTGTGGAAGATCTGACGTCTTGAATAGTAAGTTGATGTGCTACCTGATTACATCTTAAAGTAAATGACTCCATCTCCATGCGCACACAGTCCAATTTCTCCCTATATTCTGCAAACGATTCATATTCTTTGTCAAAATCTGACTCAGTTTTATCCTCATCTTCCATGAACTTTGTAGAAATCTGCTCATCAAGTACATTTAATTCGCCACATAACCTTTCCAAGGTCGCGAATTTTGATTTTAAAACTTTCTCTTTTGGGCTTTCCCCAACCAATTCGCTCATAAGAGCCTCATAAGTCTTCGCGAATGCTTTTCTGACTGGCGTTCGTTTCTTTATATAGCTCACCATATCGTCCAATACTGTCGCAAATATTCAAACTTGAACTTACCGGTATCTATGGGATATGATCACGTCGGGGTCACCAAATGTTGGAACGTCGATGAATCTACCCGATTCACCACTTCCCAATATCGCTAATATAATAACAAAACATGTATCTTCTTAAATTTTGTTGCAGCTTATGCTTTCCTCTCTTTTAATTAATTGGTTTGACAACAAGATACAACTATCGATCTGCAAAGAATAAAACATGAATGAACAAGATACATCATACTGGTTCAACAATATAACAATACGCCATTTTCAGTCCAAAGCCCTAATAAAGTTCTCATTTTCAACACTGTCAGTGGGAACTGAGATCTGCAACATTGCAGGTTCATTAATCTGCAAGGATGGACCAACATTACCTGGATACACATCAGACACCTCCTGGAACACATCTTCAAAGAACTGTGCATCCCTGGACTTAACAAGTTGATGAGTAACAGGATGCATGAATCTATAGGCTTTACTGTCCTCACAATAACCACAGAAAATGTGTTTTCAACTTTTAGGATCCAACTTGTTTCTCCTTTGGTCAGGGACATGAACTTGTGCTACACAACCAAAAATTCTTAGATGCTCCATATTGACCTTGTTACCAGTCCAGATCTCCTCTGGAACTTTACCTGGAATTTTTCTGGTTGGGGACCTGTTTACAAGATAGGCTGCTGTATTTATTGCTTCAGCCCACATGCGTTTATCTACTTTAGACTCGCTCATCATGGCTCTACATTTATCAAGTAATGTTCTATCATGCGTTCAGATACACCATTCTGCTGTGGAGAATAGCTAGTTGTAGTTTGATGCTGAATACCTTCTGATTTAAGTAGCCTCTCAAAAGCTTTGCTACAAAATTCACCCCCATTATCAGTGCATAGGACCTTAATAGATCTTTCACACTGATTTTCGACCTGTACCTTGAAATCAATAAAGCAATCCAAAACATCACTTTTCTTAGCAAGGAAATACACAAAAACCTTTCTAGAATGATCATCAATGAAGGTCAAGAAATAACGAGCATTGCTCCAAGATGGAACTGGCATAGGCCCACATAAGTCTGAATGAATAAGATCTAGCTTATTTTTACATACAGTTTTACTCTTACTTGACTTAAATGGTTGTCTAGCTTGTTTACCTTCAGCACATGAAAAACAGTTTTTAAAACCATTATCTGAGAAATTAATTCCATGAGTGAGACTATCTCTTAACAACTTCATGCTTTGGTTGTTAAGATGGACTAGTCGTTTATGCCATAAATATTCTGAGTCCTCTGTACAAATATTAGCTTGAGCACTGAGAGCATTGACTTGGTAAACACACCCCACGTTACTCGCAGTCAGTGCTACATTACCTGTAGCAACAAAGTTTTCACTTACATAAACTTCACAATTATTGTCGGTGAATACCACAACATAACCCTTTTGAGTAGCAGCAGAAACAGATGAATGATTAGCAGTGAGACCAGGAACATATTCTACATTGGACAAGGTTTGTGAAATACAATTTTCTAATTGTACAGTTACATTACCAGATCCTTGGCCATACAATTTTTGATTGTTTGCTGTACTGATCTCCAGATTAGGACCAGCAGTGAAGTTCACCATCGCAGTCTTGCTTGAACTCATATGCTTAGTAGCAGCAGAGTCAACGAACCAGAGTCAACGAACCAGGCCCCTGTAGAGGCCCTTGCACTTAATGCCTGTCCATCGGTCGCCAGCATCATCTTGTCTTTCTTCGACTTCTGTTGAGTTGAGCTCTGCATCTCCTCTTTCCTGCAATCCCGCTTCCAGTGTCCTGGCTTCTTGCATTTCCAGCAGAAGGGCTTCTTCTTCGTCTTGTCTTCTCGTGAAAACAGAACTGAATCCTTGGATGGCTTGGAAGTACTTTTCCCACTCCAAGTAGTATCTTGTAGCAACTTGGTTCGGACTGTGTCTCCAGTAAGGTCTGTTCCGGAACTTTTCAGAGCCATAATCATAGGCTGAAACTCATCTGGTAGACCTTTCAGCATAAGAGCTGCCACAAACTCGTCGTCCAGTGCCTTATTCATAGACGCAAGTTGCTGAGCAAGTCCCATAACCTCACTAACATACTCTTCCATCGTCTTGTAGTGCTTTAATTTAACTTTGCACAATTTCTTCAAGATAAGGATCCGCCGATTCACTCCTTTATATAAGTAGGCCTTTTCAAGAGCTTCCCACACTTCCTTCGCGGTCTTACAAGGCATGACGATTGGGAAAATTGATTTATCCACCATGAGGTTAAGTCTGGCCCTAGCCCGACTTTCGTCTTTCGCTTTCTTCGCAGATGTTGTAGTATCTCCATCCGGGTAGCCAACTATACAGCTCCACAGATCTTCGAGTCTTAGGACTTTTCCATCTCGAATCGCCAATCCACATAATTTAGACTACCTCGCAGCTTATCTATAGTCGGTAACGAGGTGCTGGTTGCAGACATGTTGATTTCGATACGTAACGAAATTCACAGTTGATATAACGAGCAGTCTATCATACGCACTTTATATTCGCACGGTGGATTCGTGGCTGGGCCCATAACCTAAAGGATTACGAGGCACACAGGCAATTGAAATGGGACACACGTTTGGCAGTTACTAGAACAGAACTGAACGAACAAGGTGATACAACATTCTTTTATACACACCAAAACAAAAACAAAAGAGAAACATATCTCTATGGACCAGGTTTATAATTAACAGTGTGACCAACACAAACCATGGTCACATATTTCAACAGTTGGGCACCCCCCGAAATAAAAATCTATATACGCCCCTGCAGTACGAAAATAATAGAACAATTATGAATCAGAATGAGTAATATTAGATGGATTATCGAAATTAAGGATTTAGATATGAGAGAATCACAAATTAAAATGGAGGTCCCATGGCTCATGATCACGAGACTTATCGGTCACGTTAAACTACAATCTTCCTCCTTTTTATTTCATAACAAAGATTTCAAACGAAAGGATTTAAAATACAAAACTGATAAAATGAAAATACTCCAAGATAAACAAAGCACGCTACGAACTACAGTAAGATCAACAAACGAACACTTGTACGGTAATTGAGATTTGATTTTTTCATGCAATCGCCAAATGCGACACATGCTGGGATCGTATGACCTGAAAATGCTGTGGATTTTGCTGCCCTTCAAAAACTCGACTTCCTTGGCCGAATAAAACCCGCGATAGGTGATCACAAGGAGGACATTCTCATTTTGATTTACCGAGGAAGGTAAATAGAGATAATCAGGAAATCGAAAGAATACTGGGCCAACAGAAAAGCTCAAGCTATCAGCACGACAGCAATCACGAGCAATCCACCAATAACATTCGAAGAGGCAGACATTAATAACTACACCTAAAACACAAGCACCGTGGTCTATAGGTGGGCCAAACGACCGAAGTAGGAGAAGAACTGTATTACTGTAACCTCGCTGCTTCCTGAATGTCACCGCTTATGCTTATAATGCAGATATTTGGAGATGTCTTCCTATCTTCCCTCATCTCGACCTTTCGTTACTTTCTGTATATTATATTTTCTTCAGTATTATATGGATTATGGAAATTAAGGAAAATATGAGAGAATTACAAATTAATATTGAGGATTTAAGAAACTACACCGACAAGAACAAAAAATTATGTTAATAAACAAAGCACACTCTGTAAGATAGTAACTTAAAACCTAAGGATACCGTACCGATAATATCATGTATTTTTCTGTAAGTTTATGAAAATGATTCTACTGATATTTCTCGTTGCAAACCTTAAATCACAGGTAAATACACTAAATTCTAATAATAAAATAAATATATGCAGTGATTCTTTATTTATAAATCATGTCACAAGTGAAGAGGTAAGAATAGTTATAAAAGAGCTAAAAAATAAATTCTGTGCTGGCATTGATGGCATCCCTGATGCAATTTTAAAGAAATGTGCAGAAAATATAATAAATCCACTTACGCACTTAATAAACAGTTCAATTCTCTCAGGAACTTACCCGGATATTTTGAAGTTATCAAAAGTAATTCCAGTGCACAAAAACGGTTCAAAAGATGAATTAGATAACTATCGTCCTATTACCTTACCAACTGGTATTGAAAAATTGTGGAAAAAATTATGTATAAGAGACTGATAAGTTTCATAGAAAAAAAAAAATCAAATTCACAACATGGATTCAGAACGGAAAAATCTACACAGACAGCAATTTACGAATGTAGTAACTGTATACTGAAATTAATTGACAATAAGGAACATGTAACTGGCCTATTCTTGGATTTATCGAAAGCATTTGATGTTGTTGACCATAAAATCCTCCTTACCAAACTAAATCAATATGGTATTAGAGGTCTAGCTAATAAATGGATAGAGTCTTACTTAACAAGGCGTAAACAAATAGTAAGCTTGAGACACAAGGATGATGGAACCAAATTACTTAATGAAACATTGTCCAATGAGGGAATTATTGAATTTGGAGTACCCCAGGGATCGGTTTTGGGCCCACTACTCTTTCTTCTATATATCAATGATATAACACAGAACGTTCATTCACATAAGGAAATTTTATTTGCGGACGATACAACACTCGTAATAAAAGGTGAAACTAAACAGGTCATACAGCAGTCTGCTGACTCCGTTACAGGAGAGTTAACCAAATGGTCACAAGATAATCGCCTCATAATAAACTATAAAAAAAAAACAGTATGTCTAAATTTCCACACTGTACAGAATAGGAATCCTGCGAAACCCAATATAACATTAAATGGTCATCAAATAGAAAATAAATCAGAAACAAAGTTTTTAGGACTATGGATACAACAAGACTTGAAATGGAATAAACATATACAATATCTGAATACTAAACTGAACTCGATGTGCTTTGCGTTACGTATTTTGAAAACCTGCACTAGCATACACACATTAAGAAATACTTATTTTGCTTATTTCCATTCATACTTAAGATATGGGATCATATTTTGAGGTATGTCGCCAGATGTACTAAGCACGTTTAGGATACAAAAGAGGGCGATTAGAATTATGGCAAATGTAAACACTAGAGAATCATGTAGACCTCTGTTTAAATATTTAAACATTCTCCCACTACCCTGCATATATATCTTTGAAAGTATTATGTTTTTTAAAAAGAATTTAATGAATAAAGATGTTTTTCTTAAAACAAACAATGATGTTCATAGGCTTAACACAAGACAAAATCAAAACATTCATATTTCACACACACACACACACACACACACACACACACACACACACACACACACACACACACACACACACACAAGCATATATCAAAAAGGAACTTTTCACACTGGAGTTAAATTATACAATAAACTATCCCAGTATATAAAACTGGCCCCAAAAATAAAAACCTTTGATAGAATGTTGAAAGCTTATCTGCAGTGCCATTGTTTTTACTCAGTAGTTGAATATCTTAGCGTAGGCCTATAGGAGCGATGAAATCTATAATTATATTTTCCTTTTTTAATTTAATTGTAATACCTAGCTGTATGTTGTTGTATTTATAGAATTAAGTTTTCATATTATGATAAGAGAGTGAGGTGTAAATAGTTGTGCAATAAGATTGTATCTATTAAGATTTGCTATTATAATAAGTTAAATAGTTATAATATTAGTAATATATACCTGTTAGTTCTTTTATTTTATAGATGTAAATTCTGACGTGTCCTATATCAAAAATGTATTGAATGCATGTATTTGATCAAATGGAATTAATAATAAAAATCTATCTATCTAAAGATAGTCTACATCCCTACGGCAAATCCGCCACCAACCGTGTGCGTCACTGCGTTGTAGCCAATAGGCGCGAGTTGTGAGAGTGGTATCCCTTATTCAGTATTCTCTATTCTCTTCGTCATTCAATTGTAGTTACCATAATTTGAAGTCACTTGTAACATTGATCTTGGTCACTTTTAATGAAATAGGCCTCAGTGTTAACAGTTGTATTTATTGTTGTAAGCCAATAAATAGCAGGTTAGTGGTCCTGTAACAGATTCTAATACACAATTGATTGAAAGGTTGGGTAAAACACCCTTACAGTACGGTAGTAGTAAAAGTGGGTTTCGGTTCGTATTAACTGTTATGTTTCTTCTGACAAGTGTCCGTCCGTCATTTGATACGTATGCTAGTGTTAGTTTCCTTATTAATGTAAATTTGTTGGGAAGAGCGAAGAAGTGTGGAATCCTGTTCAGTGTTGAACTGACGAGGAGACAGAGATGCGATGTTTAACAGTCATATAAGGACAGTCTGCTGCACGTTATTGGGTGGGAATAAGATATGTCTTCAGTCCATTCTGTCGTTAGAGTTCATATTCTGTGTGGTTTATTACATTGAGTCGTATTTGCTTATTGCTTATTGATTTTGAAGTGGCCGTCTTGTAAAACGAGCTGGTAGTTACATTTACATGCGGCTATTCCTGACCTGACCTGACCCACACATTCGAAGCTGGGCCGCGCCGGGAGGAAGTGTGGAAACCTGTTCTATGGTAAACTGTCGAGGAGGCAGAGATGCGATGTCATTTGACATAGCTGACATAGCCTGACAGTCCGAGGGCCTTGAGTGTTATGTCAAAGGGGGTTTCGACAAACTGCAATAGTGTGAGGGTGATTGGGTGATTAGGCCTACCATGAAATCCAATTGGTCAGAATATGACCTATGTGCAGGAAATACAGAATATAGAAAATATACCAGTAACGATGAGAAGTTCTGAAAGAAGTAAAAAATTAGAAGTGAAATCGAAAGGTGAAAGTTCTTAAGAGAAGAAAAGGTATAGCAAGTTTGTTGTGAAGAGGAAAATTATTCAATTATAATGCGGGGGCGCTTATGACGGCTCCCCCTGGCTTGGTAATCACCCAATCTGTTGATGAGTTGGTTTGTACTAAGTGTGGCTGTTCTATATAGTTTTACTGCCTGTTTATGAATTCTCTGACTATAGTCGGGAGATTGTAGTCAGTGTGTAATTGAGCATTGCGCAAGTACGAGGGGGCGCCTGACTTCGAGCATAAATACAATAGAGTGCGCATTGCCACACTGCCCCTGTACTGTGACGTGAAACTAACGTCTCAATCAGCTGACTAAAGGGAAAACAGAGGAACTCGTAATGGAAGGTGATAGGCGTAGGTGGGGAAATGATTTTTAATGAGGGTTTAAACTCACATTTTCGTAATTTATACGACATTGGGAAAAGCATCGCATGGTTCTTTACGTACCGGAAGGTTGCAAAGGTTAATAATGTATCATATTTGGTGTTAAAAGTGGCTATCGTGTTTCGTAATGTTCATACATCCAGGATCCCCTCTTATAAATAATTAATAAATCCAATTCTGAATTACGCCTACTGATTTTTGAACAGAATTGTGTTTGTATAAAAAGTGGCTGTCGTGTTCCGTAATATTCATACATCCAGGATCCCCTCTTGTAAATAATTAATGAAAATCCACAGCCTGCTTCCAGTCTCCGATCGGGTCAGGAGTGGAATGAATGAAGCCCCCATAATTAAATAATTAATAACAAATCCAATTCTGAATTAGGCCTACTGATTTTTGAACAGAATTGTGTTTGTGGAAAAAGTGGCTGACGTGTTCCGTAATATTCATACATCCAGGATCCCCTCTTGTAAATAATTAATAACAAATCCAATTCTGAATTAGGCCTACTGATTTTTGAACAGAATTGTGTTTGTGTAAAAAGTGGCTGTCGTGTTCCGTAATATTCATACATCCAGGATCCCCTCTTGTAAATAATAATTAATAACACATCCAATTCTGAATTGGGCCTACTGATTTTTAAACAGAATTGTGTTTGTGTAAAAAGTGGCTGTCGTGTTCCGTAATATTCATACATCCAGGATCCCCTCTTGTAAATAATTTTAAACAAATCCAACTGTGAATTACGGTAGGCCTACAGATTTTTGAACAGAATTGTGTTTGTGTAGCTGGTCATTTTTGATTGTATGCCCGTGAGTTCCAAACAAGTTTAATCTATTACTACATCATTTCCTAATTTATTTTGCATCATTTGAAAATGTATTTTGGCTAATTTCAGTACATTACCGTACTTTACAAATTTTTTTCGTACGAATTAGCTCTTATTCAGCGTTACCTTCCACTTCAGTATTTTATGAAAGTGAACAAAACATGGGCAAAATGGAAATAAGGAAGTCTATTGATTTAGTTGGCGTTGCTTTTTAACAACTATGCATTACATTTGCTACAAAGGAAAATATTACAAGCAATGAACTGTTTCCTTTTAAATTCCATGTTTCATGAATCATAGAATTTAAAAGGAAACAGGACTTACTTACTTAATTCCTGCTGCTCCTTCCGGAGCATAGGGCCTTGGCGAAATTTCTCCACGCAGTACGGTTCCTGGCCATTCTCTTCACTTGACTGCAGTTCTTGTCCACCTCTGCAATTTCATTTTCGATCGTCCTCTTCCAGGTCTTCTTAGGTCGACCTCGTTTCCTGGCGCCTTGAGGATTCCAGTCTAGCGCCGCCCTCTCAACAGCTCCGTCCGGCTTCCTTAGTGTGTGACCAATCCAGCGCCATTTCCTCTCCTTGATCTGGATGCTAATCGGTTGTTGATTGGTGATGGTCCAAAGATCTTCATTTGAGATTATGTCCGGCCACCTCACATTCATGATGCGACGCAGACATCTGTTAATGAACACCTGTAGCTGGTTGTTGATCGGTTTTGTGACTTTCCATGTTTCACAGCCATAGAGAAGAATCGACTTTACGTTGCTATTGAAAAGGCGGAGCTTGGTCTTCCTGGAAATGTTTCTATTTCTCCAGATGGGGTAGAGCTGGACAAAGGCACCATTTGCCTTCCTGATACGGCTTCGAACATCATCCTCTGCTCTCCCATCATTTGTGACTATACTTCCAAGGTAGAGGAAGGACTCAACTCGCTCAATTTCCTTTCCGTTGACTGTCAAGCTAGTCGTGACGTCAGAATTTATCCTCATCTCTTTGGTCTTGTTGGTGTTGATCATCAGTCCTGCACGTTCTGCTTCTCTCTGCAACCTCCCCAACTTATCTTCTATGTCTCGGTACCGTTGTGCCATAAGACAAATGTCGTCTGCGAAATCCAGATCTTCAAGCCTGTCATTTATACCCCATTGAATACCCCTCTTCTGTCCTCCCATTACCTTCTTCATCACACTATCCAGGACCAACAGGAATAGAGTGGGGGAAAGGACACACCCCTGTCTCACTCCGGAACTGACCTTTATCTTTTCTGTTAATTTGCCTTCGTGAAGAACCTGGCACTCCTACCCTTCGTACATTTCTTCCATGATTCTGATGATCTTTGTTGGAATTTTATATTCCTCGAGGGTCTTCCACATGATTCTTTGATTTACGGAGTCGAAAGCTTTCTCGAAGTCAACAAATGTGAGGTAAAGGGTATTCCGCCACTCCACACTCTGCTCCAGGATGATTCGGAGGGTGTTGATGAGATCCACACAGCTGCGATGTTGTCGAAATCCAGCCTCTTCCTTCCGAATCCTTTTTTCTACGCAGTCTTTTATACGATTCAGGATGACTCTCGCCAGCACTTTGCTTGGAATGGACAACAAGGTGATAGATACCCCTCCAGTTATTACAATTTGTGGTGACCCCTTTCTTCGGTAACTTGACTATTAACCCCTTCTTCCAGTCGGTTGGTATTTTCTCCTCCTTCCAGATCTTCTCCAACAGCGGGTGCAGCAGATTGATCGTAATATCCAGGTCTGCTTTCAATACTTCTGCTGGGATATTATCCAGACCTGGTGCCTTCCCGCACTTCGTCTGCTTCAACGCTGTCCGTATTTCGCCCTGAGTTGGGGAGTCAAGGCTGACGCTTGGGTCACGTTCTGCTTCCTCTTCATCTTCTCCTCGCTGCTTACTTTCTGGTCCTCTATATCTATTAAGAACCTCCGCAAAGTGTTCTCTCCATCTAGTCAGCTGCTGTTCACACGTCGTGAGGATCTCGCCCATCTTGCTCTTCACAGGCCTAGTTTTATTAAAACCTTTCTTCGAAAGCATCTTTGTGATGCCATAGAGCTCCTTAACGTCCCCCCTTCTTGCAGCTTCTTCTGCTTTCTCCGCCTGCTCATCAATCCACCTCCTATGATCTTTCCGCACACTCCTATTTACCTCCCTGTTTGCTGTTGAATACTTTGCTTGTGTGAGAGCCTTCTGCTGCCTAGTCTTGCAGGTGTTGAGCTTGGCCTTAATATCCTTCCTATAATTTATCTTGTCCCAGGTCTGATCGGATATCCATCCTTTCCGCAGGTAGATCTTGTACCCGAGCTGCATCTCACTGGTTTCCACGAAGATATTCTTTACCTCGCTCCACACAGTCTCCACATCCTTCTCTGTCTCGGAGTCTAACGCCTGGAATTTATTTCTGAGCTCCAATTTAAATTGGTCCAATCTCTGCTGGTTCTTAAGCTTGTCCACATCAAACTTTTGTGCCGTGTGTTAAACTTTTGGCGGACTGCCACGATCTTCATGCGGAAGTTGGCAACCACAAGATGATGGTCTCTGCCAACATCTGCTCCTCTCATGTTCCTAACATCTTCCAAGCTTCTTCTGAACCTCCTGCTCACCGCGATGTGATCAATTTGATTTTCTGTGACTTGATCAGGGGACACCCAGGTGACCTTGTGGCACCGCCTATGAGGAATCACCGTGCCACCCATCACCACATCCTGACTGGCGCAATATTCCGTAAATTTCTCCCCATTGTCATTCATCTCACCAAGACCATGTTTACCCATTATCTGCTCCAACCCCTCATTGTTTGAGCCCACCTTCGCGTTGAAGTCTCCCATAACAATGAGAATGTCCTTCTTACTTGTTTGTCTTGTGGCATCTCGCAGCATTTGGTAGAATTCTTCCTTCTTCTCTGGCTCCGATTGTTCTGTAGGCGCATAGCATTGGATGATGGTCACATTCCTGATCTTTGTCTTGAACCTAGCAAACATGAGCCTACTAGAAATTGGCTTCCTCTCCATAAGGCTTCTCTTTGCATTTCTGTTGAGCAGCAACCCCACTCCATCCCTGTGTTCTTCATCTTCGCCCCCAGAATAGAGAAATGTAATTCCATCTGTTGTCTGTATTTCACCAAATCCTGGCCACCTCACCTCACTCAATCCTAGGATATCCACCCCATAGTTCTTCATCTCCCGTGTCACTTGTTTCAGTCTGGTTTTCTCCACCAAAGTCCTCACATTCCAGAAACCGATTTTCGTAGTCCTCTTCATGCCAAAAGTTGTCATCAGGTTATCCGTCCGGTTTTGTAATTTCGCTTCAGTTTCAGTAATCAGTTTATTTAAGAGTAGCGAGTGATTAACCCACTGCCTCCGAGTGCCTTGGAGGGGCTGCCACCTTAAGCCTGAGGCACCAGGCTGATTTTTTTTGTCAGGGTTTCTTCCCTTAGCCTTTGAAAAACCAACTCCAAACTACAAGGCAGCAGTTGTTTCACCAGAGCCCCGTTAGCCGTAATTTCTTCAGGGTTCCTGTAGGGCCTTCACAGCTACCGTAGCGGTCTTGAGGCACACAAAGTCCCCACTGTACTTCACCCCTACAGGCAATCCCTTACTTCATTACGTTGCCCATCTCCCACGACGAGGACGAGGGGTTGGATTTGTGGGAGACCCAAACAGGACTGGCATATTCCATAACAGGACGAACAATTGTGCTGTCATCTAGTGCGCTCTGGGACTTAAGTAAGAGCTAGAGCTTCGTTTGAGTCGCTTTCGCTAGGTTTGCGCGCTGTGTGACCTGTGCGAAAGTAAGGCCTCAATCAAAAGTGGTTCCCAGATACTTTGTAGCTGACTGCCATCTGATTACCTCGCCAAATAAGTTTAGGTCCTGGACTTTGGTATACTTGCATCTTTTGGTAAACAGCGTGGCAGAACATTTACTGACGTTAATTTTGATTCTCCAATCCCTTAGCCAGAGCTCTAAGGTGTCTAAAGCGACTTGGGGAGGTTGGCTTCAGCTCTATGTCCTCTCAAGGAGGGGGTTGAGATAGCAGTATCATCTGCATTTAAGTGGAGACTGGTAGCATCTGTTTTGGGGATATCAGAAATGTAGACATTAAAGAGGGTGGGAGCTATGACACTACCTTGCTGTACACCGGCTTTGATTTTTCTAAGTGAGGATTGGGCGTCAACCACTTGGACATAGAATTTCCTTTTCCTAAGGTAGGAATTGATGACCTTAAGTTAGTGATCTGGGAATCCCTTGTGCTTCATTTTGTACAGAAAACCACTGTGCCAAACTTTATCAAAAGCACGACTGATGTCTAAGAATCAGACTCCTGTCATACGACGTTCGTTAAAAGCGCACGTGTTAATCTCTGTGAGCCTAAGAAGTTGTTGCACCGTGGAGTGGACTTCGCGGAATCCGAACTGCTCATCATTAATTAGGGCAATTTCGAAGAGCTTGGAGATGACCGAAAGTAAGCTGATTGGCCTATAGTTTTGAGGAAAAGTGACGTCTATGTTAGGCTTATGAATCATAATAACTTTAGCTCCTTTCCATGCTGTAGAAAAGTATTCGAATCGGTAAATGGCGTAAAAAATTTTAGTTAAATAATTTAAGGCAATCTTGCTTAAGTTCTTGAGATAGGAAGCTGATACTTCTTTAGGGCCGGGGGCCTTGCGGGTTTTCATCTTCTTAATGAGATTGAGCAGTTCGGACGGCGAGACAAATCTAATACCCTGGGGAAGCTCTCCCTGAAACCCACCACGAAGATGTCGACGGACCTCGTCAACAAAGTCATCGTCACAAGGTTCCTGGTTGGGCTCGCAGGCTTTCTCAAAGGGCATTAGCCTTGTCAGTGTTGGTGAAAGCCATTCCACGTACCCCGTGTAATGGTGGAATGCCAGTTCGTTTCTTGAGTAGTCTTTTGGCCTTACCGTACAGGGAGCTGCAATTCCCAGCCATGCTTTCTAATTTACTTTGCCATTCTTTGTTATGGATCTGACGTTTAAGCCTGTACCATTCTTGCTTGATGCGAATATCACGAGTGGTTTGCCACCGCCACCTGACCATGTTTTTCCGCTTGATGAGGGCTTGAAGAGCGGGGGGGAATGGAAAAAGGCTGGTGTAGTTTATGTTTGTGACCGATAGCTGCAGTGCGGGCTGCGTGTAGGAGTGAGTTAGTGAACTTCTCTACAAGGGAGTCAATGATAGATAGATAGATAGATAGATTTTTATTAATTCCATTTGATCAAATACATGCATTCAATACATTTTTGATATAGGACACGTCAGAATTTACATGCATAAAATAAAAGAACTAACAGGTATATATTACTAAGATTAAAACTATTTATAACTTATTATAATAGCAAATCTTAATAGATACAATCTTATTGCACAACTATTTACACCTCACTCTATTATCATAATATGAAAACTTAATTCTATAAATACAACAACATACAGCTAGGTATTAAAATTAAATTAAAAAAGTAAAATATAGTTATAGATTCCATCACTCCTATACGCTAAAATATTCAACTACTGAGTAAAAACAATGGCACTGCAGATAAGCTTTCAACATTCTATCAAAGGTTTTTATTTTTGGGGCCAGTTTTATATACTGGGGTAGTTTATTGTATAATTTAACTCCAGTGTGAAAAGTTCCTTTTTGATATATGCTTGTGTGTGTGTGTGAAATATGAATGTTTTGATTTTGTCTTGTGTTATGCCTATGAACATCATTGTTTGTTTTAAGAAAAACATCTTTATTCATTAAATTCTTTTTAAAAAACATAATACTTTCAAAGATATATATGCAGGGCAGTGGGAGAATGTTTAAATCTTTAAACAGAGGTCTACATGATTCTCTAGAGTGTACATTTGCCATAATTCTAATCGCTCTCTTTTGTATCCTAAACGTGCTTAGTACATCTGGCGACATACCCCAAAATATGATCCCATATCTTAAGTATGAATGGAAATAAGCAAAATAAGTATTTCTTAATGTGTGCATGCTAGTGCAGGTTTTCAAAATACGTAACGCAAAGCACATCGAGTTCAGTTTAGTATTCAGATATTGTATATGTTTATTCCATTTCAAGTCTTGTTGTATCCATAGTCCTAAAAACTTTGTTTCTGATTTATTTTCTATTTGATGACCATTTAATGTTATATTGGGCATCGCAGGATTCCTATTCTGTATAGTGTGGAAATTTAGACATACTGTCTTTTTATAGTTTATTATGAGGCGATTATCTTGTGACCATTTGGTTAACTCTCCTGTAACGGAGTCAGCAGACTGCTGTATGACCTGTTTAGTTTCACCTTTTATTACGAGTGTTGTATCGTCCGCAAACAAAATTTCCTTATGTGAATGAACGTTCTGTGTTATATCATTGATATATAGAAGAAAGAGTAGTGGGCCCAAAACCGATCCCTGGGGTACTCCAAATTCAATAATTCCCTCATTGGACAATGTTTCATTAAGTAATTTGGTTCCATCATCCTTGTGTCTCAAGCTTACTATTTGTTTACGCCTTGTTAAGTAAGACTCTATCCATTTATTAGCTAGACCTCTAACACCATATTGATTTAGTTTGGTAAGGAGGATTTTATGGTCAACTACATCAAATGCTTTCGATAAATCCAAGAATAGGCCAGTTACATGTTCCTTATTGTCAATTAATTTCAGTATACTATTACTACATTCGTAAATTGCTGTCTGTGTAGATTTTTCCGTTCTAAATCCATGTTGTGAGTTTGATAATATTTTATTTTTTTCTATGAAACTTATCAGTCTCTTATACATAATTTTTTCCACAATTTTTGCAATACCAGTTGCATACCTGCCAACTTTTACGGTTTATCCGTAAAATTTACGGAAATTGCAGCTTTTTACGGTTTTACGGATGAACGGTGTCATTTTACGATTTTGCGGACAAAAATTTGAAACGATAATTTACATTCGATAATACCGCCCACTTCCGTACAATCGATTGTTTGCGTGGGTCGAAGGCAAGTCCACGATAGTCGATAACTCGTTCTTTGATATGATTCGTACTTTTAAAACCGTGTGATGGTTGTGTCTTCATTTGTAATTGAATTTGATGCCGGGATAACCGTTCTTCCATGTGTCGACAGGCTCTGCTTCGCATATTCTTTGTTCCGCTCCGTTCGCTCGTTGCGATTTAAACCATATTCTTTGACCACGTTAGTTGTTCATTGTTCGCGAAGTTGGCGTTCCTTGAATGTTTTCGTCTTTTAAGGTTATGGCATATTTTAATGAAGCGTTCGAGTTTTTGTGCTATAACTTCGTGCTTCGCAGTTTCCTGTATTCCTTGGACTAATTACATTCGTTCCACGTGTGTGTGTGTGTTTTTTTCTACCATGTGCATATTCTTTCTTCACGTGGTTGGCGTCGTTTTCATTTAATGGCTTTGTGTGTCTTGACATGTTTTAATGAAGTGTTGGCTGTCTAAGTGTTTTATGTTATAATTTTATGTGACGTTCAGTGATCCAGGTTCCTTTCGATGTTTTAGTAGATATCGAGAATGAACAAATCCAACAAGAAACAGTACTTCCAGACATTTAAAGAATCGTACTCGGTTGATTTTCCGTGCATACTAAAATCAAGAAAGGGAGAAAAATTTGCCTTTTGCACGGTATGTGGGTGTGATATTAATATTGCACATGGTGGAAAAAACGATTTAAGTAATCATGTGAAGTGCGGTAAACACATTCGTTATGTTAAATCGAAGGAAGATAGCAAGAAAATCAACACCTTTTTTGCTAAGTCTGGAAACGTTGACAGTGACGTAATTAGGGCCGAGTGTCTGTTTACTTCCTTTTTGGTGGAACACAATGTGCCCTGAAGTGCGGCTGATCATGCTGGTGCTTTATTTAAGAAGATGTTTCCCACATCAGAAGTTGCAAAGAAATATAGTTGTGGTCGCACGAAAACGACATGTATTGTAAATAAAATGGCAAAAAATGCATCATCTGAAGTTGTTAAGGCCTTCAGAACGGACCGGATACAGATAAATCCCTTTTCTTTTCATCAGTGAGAAACTACTTTTATACTGCCTGTGACTACATCATCAACAAGTTTCCACTCAAGGATGACGTGTTAAAGAATGCTCAAGTTGCTAGGTTAGACAAAATTGAAGATGCACAGTTATCTTCCATTCGTTTTTTTCTTGGAAAAGTTTCCTATCATGTTATGCAAGGAAGAGAATGAAACTACAGATGAGGAGGTGAATGAGCTTCAGAGGCAGTTCACAGCTCTTGCGGTAGATGACACTTTGGCTGCACATCAAGATGCTGCAAGTGATTCCAGTTGGGCACAAATATCAAGAATTCGTGGAGCCGATGGACTTCTTAAGTATAACCGAATTTCTAGAGTATTGCTCTCTATTCTCACCATACCCCATAGCAATGCAGAATGTGAACGTTTTTTTTAGCCTTGTGAAGAAAAATAGAACACAGTTCAGGTCATCCATGTCCAATGAATCTCTGGAGTCTATTTCTATTTTGAAGACCAGGAGTTCTGGTCCCTGTTATGACAAAACATTTTCTCAAGACTGTTTGCAGGAAGCTAAAAAGGCCACAACCATGACTTAAATGTCGAACTAGCATGTGATTTGCAGTGTGTATTATATTATTTCTTGCCTGTGTTACGTTAAACAAGTTTTATTGTTTAAAGCCTTTTTCAATTATCGTATATCAGCTTAATCTATCAAAGAAGTCCTATTATGTATGCTCCAAACCAATATTCATCACGCCTGCTGCTGATTAACATGGATTTCTTCTTGATTGTTATGTTCATCTACAAATCATGTAAGTAGATATGATTTCATTGAAGTATCCTGTTTAAAGCATGAATTATTGTATTTTGTAGCGCAGAAGTATTATTATTTCGTCAAGCCGGGGTATGTCGAAAATCGTTAATTTTTTTGTCGCGCGTGAGTTTTACTGATAGCCCTTTTCAAAAGTTGGCAGGTATGCAGTTGGTAAGGTAATAGGACGATAGTTATCTAATTCATCTTTTGAACCATTTTTGTGCACTGGAATTACTTTTGATAACTTCAAAATATCCGGGTAAGTTCCTGAGAGAATTGAACTGTTTATTAAGTGCGTAAGTGGATTTATTATATTTTCTGCACATTTCTTTAAAATTGCATCAGGGATGCCATCAATGCCAGCACAGAATTTATTTTTTAGCTCTTTTATAACTATTCTTACCTCTTCACTTGTGACATGATTTATAAATAAAGAAACACTGCATATATTTATTTTATTATTAGAATTTAGTGTATTTACCTGTGATTTATTTAATAATTTTTGCGGAATTTCCAGAAAATAGTCATTAAAAGTGTTTGCTATTTCCTCTGGATTATTAATCACTTTATTATTTCTGGTCAGTGTAATGTTCCTTTGTATTTTAGCAGATTTTCCAGTTTCTTTCTTTATTACAGACCACATAGCCCTGTTTTTATTAGATGATTGGGAAATAAAATTATCATTATGCATTTTCTTTGCTAGTCTTATTACCTTATTTAATATGCTAGTGTATTTTTTGTAGTATAAATTGAATTCAGGTGTTGTGTGGTATTGTTTATATAATTTGTGTAGAAATTTCTTTCTTTGACATGAATTTATAATCCCTGTTGTTATCCAATTGCTAGTTTTGTTATTTTGAACAGTTCTTCGTTTAAAGGGGAATGCTATTTCAAAATAGTGTTTTAGGGTACTGTTAAATGCATTAAATTTATCATTTACATTTTCTAGTTCATAAATTTCTGACCATGTTTCCTTATTTAATAAGTCATTGAAATATGTAACATTTGATTCAGTGAATGACCTGCACTTTGATTTTACTCCATTATCATTATTATTGATTACTTCGGATACTTCAAAACTCAGTATTTGTCCATGGTGGTCACTAAAACCCGGACAATAGACTTCTATTGAATGGTGATATTTATCTGTATTTATAAAAATTTGATCAGGAGTGGTTTTACTAAATTTTGTTATTCTTGTTGGTGTATTTACTGTAGGTTTCAGTCCATAGGAAATTAGTAACTGGTTTAATAATTCACAATTTCTATCAAGTTTTAAGAAATCCACATTTACATCCCCACAAATTATTATATCGAAATTTACTTTGCTCATGTTATTGAGTAACAATTCTAGTTTATCTATAAATAGATGTCTTCCTCGCAGCGAATGCTGAGATTACCAGTAACGGTAGTTTTCAGGATATATTGGAAATATTCCCAATCTATCTTACGGGCGTGAAGAGGGATTATCGACCGGGAAGGCACCTAGCTAGTGTGTAATTTGTTAAGGATGGGGTCGTGATCAGAGTTAAAGGCGTTGAGGTTAGTGACTTTGATAGGGATGTCGAGGTCTTTGCATGCGGCTATTAAACGTTGTCGTACAATTTTCCTACTTTTTCATGCGAGATAACACTATCTACCTCTAATCAAGAATAAGTACTTTTGTGACATAATCATCTAGGCCACATGTCCTTTTCATTTTAACTGGTTATTAAGCTACAATTGGAATAATATTTACGCGAGACACATCTTATTAGGGTATTAGGTATTATCTTGTTGGAAACAATTTTTCAGTGTTGCCTTAGTAATCGAAATTTAATGCTATTCAGTCGGTGAACATGATTGTACCCAATTATAATGGGGTTTCCCTAATCATGAAAACAAAAAGGAAAGGAATCAAAGATAACTGATTATAATTCTTGAAAATTTAGCCAATAGAGTTTAAGGACATCAATGCTATTTACAGAACTTTTTCAAATTGTGATTTGTTTCTTACTTTCCCTGTGCCCTTCAAATGTCATATTTTTTTGCAAAGAATGTATATGCTGTTGCACTCCATATCTTCCTGTCCTGAGCAAATTGTTTCATCTCTACATTGCTACCACATCCTACATCTGAGGCAATCTGTTGAACACATTCTAGCCTTGGTCTACCTCTACAGTACTTGTCCTCGACCCTTCCGTCAACAACTAAGTTTGCTATTCCTAGTATGTGTTCTACCAATTTATCTCTTTTCTTCATTGGCAGTCGCCAGGAACATCTCTCCTCTCCCGCTCGGCTTAATACCTCTTCATTTGTTACTCTATCTACCCATCTTATCTTCATCATACTCCTGTAACACCACATCTCAAATGCTTCTATTCTTCTATTTTCTGATGTGCTAACAGTCCATGTTTGAGCTACTGTGTATTTGATGTCAACAGATTCCTTTTCTGTAGAAATGCCTTCCTTGCCTTAGCCAACCTACATTTTTTTATTTCCTCTATGTTTCGTCCATCACTGGTTATTTTGCTTCCTAAGTAGCAGAAGTCTTCTGCTTCCTTTACTCTTCACTTGGCAATATGAGGTCAATAAGGTTTTGTGATTTCGTTTAATGTTCATTTTTTTCTCCACATTTGCCTTTTTACACATACACTTCATACACCTACTCACAGAAGCCAAATATCTCAACGACCACGGGAGCTATTCGAATGAAAAAAGGTTGAGAAACAGAGAAAGTTGTGCCCTGTGATATAAAACTAAAAAAAAGAAAGTAGATAGCTTAGTGTAGTATAAAGAGAAGTATGAACTCTATTTATTGCAGTGTATCTTGAAGGTTATGGATGACCGTGGTTCTTGATCGCATGATTAATGGTCACTGCAAGCTTCTTCCTTAGATGACCAATAATTTACACTTACTGTATTCTTATAAGTGTGTTATTTAATCAATCCTGTCTTCCAGATTCCACAACATTATGGAGGAACAAGTATTCATCAAATGTGAACCTGCAGAATTCTTTGTAAGTTGTATTTTAGTTCCATATATCGTGTTGCATTGCAATGTTAGTGATGCATATGACAAATCTTTCGGTGGTTATTAGGAAATTATGCTTAGTGGCTTAATGCCATGCAATATTGATTGGGTGCTATCAACATTTCAATTAAATTTTCTGTTCTTAATAATATTGTAGAGTTCATATTCTGTATGTTTTACATTTGAGTCGTATTTGCTTATTGCTTCACAGGAGTCGAATGAGCAGCTACCCTGTGATACGCTGACAGGGATGAAGGTTGAAGAACCTGATGATGTATTGGAAGATACTACATTTATAGATGAAAGTGCAGTTGCTAAAGAAGAACTTGAAGTCCAGGTGACTGTGATCACTTATCTATAAAAATAAGATGTGAAAGTAGTAGCAGGTAGTTTCTTAAATTAGGCTAACCTCAATTCTTGTACATTGTGTGAACGTTAATCATGGTCGTAAAGAAGTAAATCGTTCCTTCTTTTACATACATGTATTCACACTCATTTATTTGCAATTGCTGACAATGTCCACTGTGACAAATTACTATGAAATTTACAATGAAGTTGAAATAAATACACCGAGAAATAAACAAAAAACTGCGAAATTGAAGCAGAAGATGTATTTACAAATTTAAAAAAATCAATTTGGAAATTAAGGTTAAATGCAAAAGAAAAAAAGAAAATTGTGAATAATAATCACAAACCAAGCCTAATCACACATATAAACACGTGCTCCTGATTTGGTACTTTCTGACCAGCTCCTTGGAACCACCAACATTAACAGGCAACGGACTGAAAACATTCCCTGGTGATCTGTTCCAATATTTCTACTCCTCCTCCCAATGTATTTGAGACAGAAATGACTTTATTTAAATATGATCCTACCATTTTCAATCTCCTTCAAATATCTTTCCTTGCAATATCATCTCTGTAAGCTAGGAACATACCCCCTGGTCTTGCCCTTGAAGATCTATCAGCCATACATTCCCATCCCAAATTTGAATCATTTCACCTACACTACTCCACCTGTGTTCCCCATTATATACCATCTCTTTTCAACTCTTTTATATACGTACCTTTGGTATGGATCCCACACTCCGTCGGCTGAAGTTGAACTTTGTTAGCTCCTATATAAACTTCATATGTGTGCTTTATGTCACTAGTTCTCCAATGTGCTTACGCGTATGAAATATTCCCCCTCCCCCCTCCCCCCTCCCACTGCTGCTCTAAATACCTACTGTACTGTATATTCATCCCCAAACATACCTCCATTTTCCGAATTGAATATTCGTAAGCAGTTTGATTCCTTTTATAGGGAAATCTCACATCTGAATTTATCGTCATTTTCTTAGGATTTGGAAGTTGAAATCCAGGATAAAGGAGGTGATGCAAGTGGATGTTATTTAAATGAGTAAGTGTTTGATCTACTTTCTTACATGTAGAATAAGAATTAGGTTTGGTTATGATATTATGTCTTCTGTTAGTATAACTGTCATGGAACTTTTGGTTTTAAAACAGGGCCATCCATGTATCATGTCTCCACGTCCAAGGTGGGTTCTTGCTTGGCCAATACAACCCAGCTGAACCCTGCCTAATCTGCAGACCCGATATGTAGATGACCCAGTATCATCTCTATTAAAATTCAGATACTTTCTATATAGTAGACCAGAAACTATTCATCTCGTCCAGTCTCACAGGTGAATGTTCGTTAATGCGTAAATAGTACCCAGGATGAATGTTAATGCACCAAATGATTAGCATGTGTGAAATCCTCTCTAATTTGATTGCAGGATATTGATGTATATGATATGAACTGCATATCCAGTTTATCCTTGTCTTTGGAAATATTAACTCTACAAAAGTTAAAATCCCTCCTGAACAAAGTACTTTATTGGAGAACTATCTTTCGGTAGACAGCATGGTAGATGGTGCAGGGATACTTCCTCGTAATGACGGCCATCACTCCGTATCCCTATACTGGCATATTTTACAAAATATTGTGCTGAAGTGGTTGATATTGTGCTAACAGTGTTCAACCTCTCACCTGATCATAAGTGCAATCATTCAGGAACAGTTAACTCAGCAGGCTAATTGATTTGAATCTGCCTGATCAAATGAGGGCTGAATTGGTTGCAATCGGCTCTACAAACACAGGACCTAATGTATATTGTTACAGTGGTTATTTAGGGTAACCTCTTCGACAAACACTAAAATAGAATTGTGTCGGTCGACCCGAGTGTACCCAATCACATTGTGTGGTGAATAACTATTAATTTCTCCTCCCCCGCCCTCCCCATCTACTTAGGAACCCTCGTGTTGACGGACTGAAAAGCGATTCTAATAATAGATTACTTAGGTAACACTGAAAAATGGCTTCTATAATTTCAATAATGACCTAATGTCTGTCTGGTCAGAAAGTCTTTTGGATAACGAAGATAGATTGTAGGCTGACAGATTTATACTTTGACGGACGAGAGAGGTAACTGGTGCAGTAGGGGTCAATCCCATGCAATTCAAACCTGCGGAATGTAAAACCTGTGATACTTCTTTAGGCTCGGCAATGTTATTTTTTAAATAAAATTTACAATCCTTAGGTTATTCAACTTTTAGCAATAATTTGAATTAGGGAAGTAAATATTTATGTTATTTAATCTGCCTTGTCAGTTCTAAAAACTAACAAATTACCAATAGTCAATACGGATCAACCTTTCCCAAACCAATATGATAGTTTTGAAGCTTTTTTTTCAGTGTTGCCTTATTAACAATTAAACTAAAGGGATGATATGTTTCACTCGTCATGTTTTCTTCTTAAGCCCGTAACAATATATATAAATCTTAATCACATGTAAATATATTTTTGGTTACTTTTCACGTAAGTGGAATGATTTTTGTGTTGACCAACTGAAAGCTACGGTACTATATTAATTTCAAACCAATATGGTAAACATGTACGCATTTTACTAAGGAAGCAAGAATTAATACTTGTAAAATAAATGTCAGGAGGCTTATATGTTTTTACCATGCACTTCAGATGCCAACAATGATTAGATGTCATACTAATCCAATCCGCTCAACAGTCGTTCTCTAAAGTGACAGTAGCTACGGATGTAAAACCAGAAAACTTTGACAACTGACGATACAATCATTGAGCTATTAGAGAGGAGATGCATGCGTAGAAGTTTATACTCGCAAATACATTTATATCGCTATTGTGCAATACGCGAACGTTGAACCAAAACCGACTATAATATTATATCAGACCGTAAAGGGACAATCAATGGAATAAAATAGTGGTTATCTTGGAGTAATGGCAGTTTATTTACGTTTCTTGATCCGACATGGTAGTGTTGATTCTACTACCAGGAATCAGTATAATTAGCTTATTAGATAAGAACACATAGATTATTTTAGGTAGTATAGTGCATTGTGAATCATAATAATAAGCAGCGGGACCATATAATGTTAGAAGTGTTGTGATGTTTAATGGAATAACCTGCAAACAGTGGCATCGTCTCTCGTTGCCATCTTAGCGGTATTTAGCACCACTTCGTTGCAGAGTAGAAAATTGCCAATTTGATTGTTAATTGGTAACTTTCCATTGATCAACACGAATATATACACAAATCAATCGGACGGTTAATGTGATTCCGCGAACAAAAAAAATCTACATGTTATGATTATTATTTTTACAGGGGAGATGCTAAAACGTTCGTCAAAACGTCCAACTGCAGATTCAGGACACTGAATGAAACAAATATACAAAGCAAAGTTGCTCTACGAAACACTATTAAAATCCACAATGTTACCATTCAATTGTTATTGTGGAACCTTGTAAGCGTTAAAATCACATGCAATGTTCTTCAGATTGTTTCTCATTTGCCAATTATTGGGATTGTAATCGAGTTGACCTACTTAAAGTTAGAATTCCAATAGCTATAAGTAATTCATTGGATACTTGGCTCTAGCCGTACAAGACCAGGCAATGGAGATGACTGAAGAGATTCTTAACAAAGACTTGTCTATACTGATAAATTACTTCAAAATCTGGCGACTTCAACCCAGTGTGAGTAAAACAGAAGTGTCTTGCTTCCATTTAAATAATCGTTTGGCGAGCGAGCGTGAAACTGAATGTAAGTTTTGGAGGCAGAAATCTTCGTCATAATTGGAACCCAAAATATCTTGGCGTCATCTTAGACCGTACACTATCCTTTAAACAACACCTCCTGAACTTAGCACAAAAGTTGAGAACTCGAAACAACATCCTCCATAAACTATGTGGTACTACCTGGAGATCTTCAGCAACCACCTTGCGATCTTCGACCTTGGATTTGGTGTATTAAAGTGCTTAGTATTGTGCACCTGTTTGGTTGATTAGTCATCACACAAGGCTTGTTGACACCCAACTTAATACCACAATGCGCATCATATCTGGCGCATTCACATCTACTCCAGTTCATTGGCTTCCACTGCTAACCGGTATAATGCCACCTGATCTACGCCGATCTAATGCCCTTGTGAAGGAATTCCACAAGATCTCCAGGAATCCTAGTCTACCCGTGCATAATGACCTGCCACTTTTGAATCTTAAAAGACTAAACTCACGACATCCAACTCTACGTGATGCTGCTGACATGGATGCTAAGGATTTTAAATCTCTTGATGAATGGAAAGGTCGTCGGGAAGCAGCAAGAGATGTGCATACCTTCCTCTCAGGTCCCCGATTTCCAAGTGGATTCCACCTACCACGCAAGACCTGGACTGCCCTGAACAGAATCAGAACAGGACATGGTCGGTGCAGAGACTCTCTTCACAAGTGGAAAAAAACTACTTAATCCAGACTGTGACTGCGGAGCTCCACACATCAGAGAATGCAAGATTCGAGCCTATCACGGTGACGAAGCGGACTTCATGTTGGTAACTCCAGATGCTGTATGCTGGATTGAACATTCAGTTGTGAAGCACAAATTGAGTTACTTTGTTTCTCATCTGTAATTATGTACATAAGAACCCGCGCAACGAATAAGGGACTCCGCGCCACCTCGGTCTGTTTTGAGATTATGCTGGAATAAGGTAGCTGGTCGCATGTAGCATGAAATGACGTGTTAAACGTGCACACAAGTGCCACCTATGGGTAGAGATTTGCAATTGAAATGCCACGTGTGTGGAAGAAGGGCCCTGGTATCCCAAGATGGTGGGCGTCAGGTAGTTGGAAATCTCTCCGTCAGCTAGCAAACGTGACAATATCGGCCGTAGACGTAAACGGAACATGCAAAAGTGGAAGGATTTCAATAGAAAGTTGCTGGGGAAGCAAATGAAAAACATCATGGATGTAAAATTCCAGAATAAAATACAATCAAAAGAGGTGAGTGGAAAAAGGACCTCCTTGTTTTCACCTAGGTATCTGCATGCCAGAATTTGTTATTAATAGGTCTCAATTTGGGAATGAGACATTTGAATATATCCCTGTTAATAATGTAGAGATTAAATTGTTTTATTTAGGGAGTTGGGGGCATCGTTGTCATCAGCCCCGTGTACTTGAGTGTGTGAGCTGTCTTATAACCTCTGTTATTGTGGTGATTGCTGGCTAGAATTTGTAGGAATGTGAATTTGGCATGTTAGGTAGGCTATCATCCCGATATGTGTTTGGAGTAGAAATGGGAAACTACAGACGACCAATTTTAGGATCGACAAGGGAGGTACCTGGAAACTACTCCTCGATTACCCTCACAATTCTAAGTGTACTTTGTTCCAACACTCATACCAGGATTTAAATTCTCCATGGCAAACCCGGGGAACTAACCCAAGCCTTCTAAAAAGGGGCAAATACTACACTTACCCCTAAACCACTCACAGCTACTGTAGAGAATAAGTGGCTCGTAATGTCTTAGCATGATAGATTCTACGATAATCGATGTCCCTTTGCCATAAGAATGGACCCGGAAATACTAAACTTTTCAGGGGGAAGACAGCATACTACAACCTCGTCCCCTGACGTCCTAATTTATATAAATTTAGTGTAATATCCTCAGTTCTGTGAGACCTGCACCGAAGGTTCCAGGTTCGATCCCCAGTTCTACGATGGAGGATCTTTAATGCTGGTATGAGAGTTGGAGCGCATGGACGCAGGTAGCCAAGGGGTGCTAAAAGGTGCTAGTGCACACGCATCCATCACCTCCTCACCTTTCAGTGCACTCTCAATGTTGCGGGAGAATAATCAAGAGAATATTTAAAAATATTCGAAATACATGTTCTTTTAGAGATTTATGGCATGTAAAAGAAACATTCACTAACTATAATTGTGAAGTCAAATTTGTGGGTTAGTTTTGATTAACGCTCTGTAGTTACAACGTTTTTAGCCAGGTGCTGGTTGCAGTGGCATCTAATTGCCAAGTTCGGGGATAGGTGTCGTTGGCGGTAGCATTTGGTAGCAAAAGTAGGAACTATATGAAATTGATCGTCTGCAGTCCTAATACAGCCTTCTCAATTAACGCCGATTATCAGACAGATTATACACACACCCAAAGTACACGGGGCAACATGACCGCGTAGTCGCAACCACTAAACTGAGGAACCATCCAAGCAGTGATTTGTCCGCTTCGTTCCGTAGTGGCTAGCATTCTTGGCTGTCACCGTGGAGGTTCGAGTTCGATTCCCGGCTCATTCAAGAAATTTAATTCTGGTCTGAGGGCTGAAACGCAGTACACTCAACCTCTTGAGACAGAATTGAGGAGGGACAGGTTCAATTCCCATCTCAGTCATCCTGGACGTGATTTTCCGTAATTTCACTCTCCTACTCCAGGAAAATGCTAGAATGGTACCTAACTTAAGGCCACGGTCGCTTCCCACCCACATCGTATCTCAGTTACAGATACACACACTAGTACAGACATCACAGTGACACAGGCTATCAGACAAATTTTACCCTTACCCCAATGCATGGGGCTACATGACCGCATTGTCGCAAAGCCTCTAAAACAATCAACAACTACAGCAACCAACAACAAAGATCAGTGTATGTATTAATATAGCTATTAACGTCCATTCAGTGGAATAAGGACTTCAGTCACAAGAAATGCATGCTATTAGCGAGTGGGCTCTGAGGCAACAAAACCTGTTACGGGGGCTCTTCTTCCCATTTTATGGACAAAAATATGCTTATATCTGTGTTCAGTGATCACTGAAGCACCACGCAAGTAAACTATTATGTTTATATGATAGTAGGGACCACTAATATAACATTTGGACGAAATTCACGCAATAGCGCGCTTTCAAACAACAAAACCATACTTTACACAAAACTACTAAAATGGTGCGGAGTCCCTTATTCGTTACTCACAATGTCTGTATAAAGCATACGCTAAATAAACATTTATTGGATATTTAGATATCTATTCTTTTCATACTCCGCACTTTAGATGTAATTAGTACTACATAGTCCATTACTGTTCATCATGAAGTCTTCTCATTAATGTAAATGAACTATTTTCAGGAATATATGCACCAAGACATCAGTCTCTACTATTCAGAATATTTTCGGTTTTGATAATATTCCAGGGAATTGTCCACAGAATGTACATGAAGAAACTAATTCCAAAGGTAATGTGACTAGCAAGAAGGCACATACCTGCGAAGTATGCAAAAAGGTTTTCCCTTTGAAGAATGGTTTAACGAAACATCTGATAATTCATAGTAGTGAAAAACCATACACTTGTTTAACATGCAATGCAGCATTTACTCATAGAACTAGTTATAGAGGACATCTCGTAATTCACAGTAACGAACGACCCCACGCTTGTAAAATATGCAAAAAGGCTTTTAGGAGGAAGGGAAATTTAACTAAGCACATGTTAATTCACAGCGGTCACAAGGATCATTCATGTGAGATTTGCGGCAAGGCCTTCGCTGTCAAATATCATCTTAATGTTCATATGTTGCTCCATAGTTCTGTTAAGACTCATTCTTGTGAAGAGTGCAATAAGTCTTTTACACAGAAAAGTCACCTCAGACGCCATATGCTAGTTCATAGTGGCCATACAGCACATACCTGTGGATTATGTGGAAAAGCTTACGTTGAAGAATACGGTTTAAGAAGACACGAGTTAACTCATAGTGGTAAAAAGCCTTATTCCTGTAATATATGCGAAAAGGCATTTTCTCAAAAAAGTACATTAAAGCGCCATATGCTACAGCATGGTGGCCAGAGTACTGACAATCCCTCACTCGTAACGTGAAGATCAACTTCCGATCTTCTGTTCAGGAGGGCTACAACCGGCAAGATAGTGAAACCTGAAAGAAAGCTTCTTAGTGTTAAGAGTCAATTCTGCACCGGAGAACATGAACTTAAATATTATGTCTCATTGCTGATCATAATTGTTTTTTTAAGGGGCATAACATCTAGGTTATCGGCCCCTAAAATTATGTCATATTGTACACGGGTGAGCTTCTAACTTTTTTCTAATGCATATTGAATTTAGAATGCTGTCCTGTTAGATGAATGAGATATTTTGTGCAGGGATTTGTTTAAAAGAGCATGCTGATGTAATCAAAATATAATAAAAATATCGCACAACATGCAGACATTATTTATTATGTTGTACTTAAACGAAATAAATTCTTCTCAAAGAGCATATCTTCGCAGTGTCTTCACACACTTTGCACTTATATCTGGTCCATGGAATTTCTTTTTGAGTGAAAGGTTATGTTGAAAACCATGTATCGCACAGCGTATGTCGTAGTTCATAGCTTCCGTTCATCCATTCCTTGTTTATCATGGAGTCGGTCCTATAGAAAGCTGCCCAAATATTCGTTTTCTCCTCAAGCATGTAGGTATAGCTGCCGACGAGATGCGTTAATTACGAATTGAATGGTTAACAAGTAGTTCCGTGAAGAATTATACAGCCTATATTTATATATGCTACTCATGTTAATTGCCTCTATCTACATACAAAATTTCAGTGTGAAGGTTGTGATAGATTCGTAGATATTGAGAACCGTCTAAATATTTCAGATGGTTGCTAGGTTCGATTTTGATTTATGTACTATTACATGAAGATTATTGTGTACATGTGGTATTCAAACTTCAATCGCATGATTAGAACACAAGAAGTAAAAACGAGATTTTAAAATTTCGCACAGCTGCCATCTTGTGGTTATGAAAACAATTGGAATAAATTAAATGCCAGTGGATTAACATTTGTATAAGCATTTAACGTGCAATGTTTCACTGCACTCGGATGGTTTAATTGCGAGAAACGTCCATTTAAATATTTATAATTCGCGTTGCCGCCATGTTGGATTTGTGATAACCAGGTTACTGAAAGTCCTATAGGTGAACTTATGTTCATAGCTTCTATGAACATAAAAAAATCAGTTCGATTGCTGTAAAAGATTCGTAGATATTGAGAACTGTCTAAATATTTCAGATGCTCGCCATTTTGGATTGATATATGTATAGGCCATAGAGTTATGTATCATTAAAGGAAAATTATTGCGTAGCTTCATTATTCAAACTTTCACTTCGATCGCATGAATACGACACAAGAAATAAAAAATAAATTTTAAAATTACGCACAGCCGCCATCTTGAGGTTATGTAAACAATAGAACTCAATTAGTTGCCAGTGCATTTCAATATGTATATTCATGTACTGTACCACATTTCACTGCGCTCAGAGAATTAAATCTCGAGAAAAGTCTATTTAAATGTTTCAACTTCGCTTGGCTGCGATGTTCGTTTTGTACTTTACAGATTTATGAACGTTACATAGATAAACTTGTACCAGTGCCCTTTATCTCCGTACAAAATTACAGGGAGATATCTGTAAACGTTTCGGAGATATAGAATGCCAGTGAAATATTTCGCACAGCCGCCATTTTGAGGTTATGTAAACAATTGAACTAACTTAGACGCCAGTGCATTGCAATGCGTATAAACATTTGCTGTACCAAGTTTCATTACGTTTGGATGCTTAAATCGCGAGTAAAGTCTACTTAAAAGTCTCAAATTCGCTTGACCGCCATGTTGGTTTTCTAGTTACCAGGTTTTTAAATGTCTCATAGATGAACTTCTAATAGTGTCCTTTATCATCGTGAGCAATTCCAGGGTGATATCGGAGATACTGAATGCTGGTGAATTATTTTGCACAGCCGCCATGTTGGATTGGTGGGACACAATAAAATTTGAATCGCACGGTCGGGGTCGGCCAGAATGGTGCTATGATCTTAACGAGTTTCATTGAAATTGAAGTTATTAGGGAGGGACACACACACACGGACAAAAGGTGATCTCATAAGCCTATTTTTTCACAAAATGAAAATAGGCTAAAAATAATAGACACCAAAACCTAAATTTTCGTAGTCATTCATCCGTGAAACAACTCGTGACGTAATGTACTCTGTCTTGGACCGAGAGACCTTCCGCGTCTTAACAATTAGTCACATCTCGACTCGTTCCTTGGCGAGGAGTTCGAGTTCGAGGTGCCCCCGTGAATGACAGCGATCTTCACCTCAAACAGTACTAGGTATTGGGTAGGTGGCCATCAAGAGAGAGGACCTGCACTCGTTTCACAACAGGGGCATAAGCTCTACATCCGGCACTTCGATGCTGGCAGTTAATTGCAGAGAAAGGCTCACGTCAATGTCAAACTAGGGCCTATGGGTAACAGCAACAACGATTTACCCACCACGTGACTGTCCGCTTAACCAATCAAAAGTAGTGATCTTACCATGAAGAACAAGCTGTGACTCTTACGCAGCAGTCACAGTCGGACAGAGTCGAAAAGAACGAAAGTTAAGAAGAATAAGTTACAGTGTCCCCTCATTTCGATGAAGTCATTTTTATGCATATAAATAAAGAACAACACTTGGAAGTATATATTAATAATAAAATCGTATGGCCTCAGTGCCGGGGTAAGCTTTGTTATTTGTCACCCAAAGGGTAGCTTGCATGTCGAATTTCGTTGTTCCTTGAAGCACTATGAAAGTTAGATATCTAAGCTCCTTGAACACTACAGCGCTTTCTAGTAGAGAAATGAGGAACTTTGTTTTGGCGGTAAATCCCGAGATTAATTTTGCCATTACGAACAAGGCCTACTGAATTCAAATGGGTTGTTTGACATGCCAACATCGTATGACATGGTGTCATAATTTTTGCCACCTTTAAAAAAAATCACTTACCACGGCCAGGAGCGAACCTGCAAGCTTGGGGTTAGTAGACCGACACGTTTACCACTCACCCACCGTGGCAAGCACTTGGAAGTAATAATTCACGAAACATTGCAAACACCTACATAATGGTGGTTTCAGATATTTTAGCCTACTTTTCACATTTTGCAAAAATGAGGAAAAAGTAGACTTATGAGATCGGGCAAATGTGTGTCTGTCCTTCTGTCTGTCTGTCTGGCTGGCTGTGTGTGTGTCCCCCCCTATCAACTCCTAAACGGCTGCAGCAAACGAAACAAAATTTGGTAGGAGTAAAGACCTATACCTGAATATCTCACGGCCATATTTGAAAATGATGTCAGTGCTACCAACTGCTGAAAAATCGCATTTGAAATTTGAGCTCCATGTTGGATATCTTGGAAGGTATGAATCAGAGCTAATTCAAAATTGGCACACGTATAGATAATAATATTGCAGTTTAATTTCCAGGAGGCCATACATGGCAGTGTTGCCAAAGTGATTATAAGCCTGCTGATAGGTCCAAATTTTAAATGCATTTAACTTCTACACCATCAATTGGATTTCAACCAAATTTCGTATGTGTTATATGTACATAAACAGATATGACTGAGCGTATTCTTAAGAGCCACCAGGGCTGCCAACTGTAAATAAATTCTCTCAATTTGTTTTAATCCAAATACCCATATATCAGAAAGTATGCAAGCTGACAGTTTTAAACTATGCACACGTATAGTACCTGACATTCTATATTAATTTGGAGTAACTTATATACGTCAGTGCTACTAACATGATTTTAAGCCTGCTGAGACGTCAAACTTTATATTCATGTAACGTCTATACTAACTAATAGATTTCATTCAAAATTGGCACAACAATAGATCATATTATTTCAGATTATTTCTGACCAATACATGCATGGCATTGTTGCCAACATGATTTTACGCACGCTGTTAGATCCAATGTTTAACTGCATGTAACGTCCATGCTATCCATTGGACTTCAACCCAATTTTGTATTCTGTACCCTAAGAAATGGATCTAAGAATATATTCAGTCACCAGGGCTGCCAACTGTAGTGCTTTGTTAGGCTACATTATGCCAGGTATACAGTATTTCGAACTAATTAGAAATTTCGATATTACCAACTTAATTTCGTCATTAATCATTGGCATGAATCTTAAATTGTAAGAAAAGTAGGCTCTTTAGTTCGTCAAGGAACTTCTTGTTTTACCTGATACCTGCTGAGGTACATTTTCTCGTAGCAATTTTTCCAAAAACCCACATTTTGAACCGACGTATCTTTCACAGAAACTCCCTGAAAAAGGCGCGTTGCAACACATTTTACTAACTATAATAATAATAATAATAATGGTGTAGTCTCCGTAGAGGCCGAGTGCAGGTCATTCTAGTTGACTCCCGTGGGCGACCTGCGCGCCGTAATGAGGATGAAGTGATGATGAAGACGTCACATGCACCCAGTCCCCGAGCCACAGGAATTAACCCCAGGA
The DNA here is from genome assembly GCA_946902985.2 of Meconema thalassinum. Lineage (NCBI taxonomy): Eukaryota > Metazoa > Arthropoda > Insecta > Orthoptera > Tettigoniidae > Meconema > Meconema thalassinum. Next base: position 126,968,594 of record OX336398.1, read on the forward strand.
GATTAAAATCCCTGACGGCTTGGCCGGGAATCAAACCCGGGGCACTTCGGGCCTAAGGCTAGCGCGCTAACCATTTAGCCACGGAGCCGGACATTTTACTAACTGAAACATTCAGATTAATAGAAATACATAAATAAATATGCCATAATTGATACAAGCAATTTCCATGAGAGAAGAGCTTACTTCGGTACAGAGGATGGTATCGTTGCCGTCAGCCATCCTATTACTTTCGGTAAATTATTTATCACAAGAAGGCCTGCTACATTATAGGTCGTATTTTGTAAAGTAAGTCATTGATTGAAGTTAAATTCACATGCTGAATCTCCATCCATATGGTTCTGATCATGTCCACCGTACGCTACTTCGGATGTCGTCGGCCATACTGATAAGGTCATTTACGTTCCTCTCTTATCTGCTGTTAAAAGGAAATTTTATGGAAATTTCGAATATTTAGTGATATATCCTTAATTCCGTTTCGTTAGTTGTTTGGAAGAACACAGCCATTATATTCATTGCATTTATTAATTCGCTCATTTTGTATGGTGAAGACCATGGAGTGTCTTTTAAACTAGCCTGTCGTTTACGAAAACGCTCCTATTTGTCATAAACGTGTATTTTCTTAATCAATACCTCATGATAGACTGCTACACCTGTTCTCAAAGCTAAATACAATTCTATGCACTGGAACATTTAATTCTATATACTGTATCTCAGGTTTCTTCTCTCTATGAAATGTGGCACCAAACTACGTGACTAGTCAGCTGACATGCCCTGAAGAAGGATACCAGTCCATGAGACCTCTGTATTATTCAGTTCAATTAAATGATTATATTCATGGGACCTTCATGATAGATTTACCATAAATTACTCTGAATCTAAAAGTTTTTAATGAGAATGTAGCCATGTAGCCCCGTGTATATGGGTGTGTATAGAATTAATGTAATAACCTGTGTCATTGTGATGATTGTAATAGTATGTGTATTTGTAATTCAGGCCAGAGGCAGTAGTGTAGCCAGGATCGGCCGATGGGGGGGGGGCAGTGAGCTAGACCTGAAGGGGCCACGGGGCAAGAAGTTGAAATCGGGCCCCCTCACTATCTTTTGAAAACCTGACCTAACTGCAGCGCTTTAATATTATTAATGTTTGAAGATAAGGACTTATCAAAGTGATTTTATGCACTTTTCGAATTCCTCCCCCCTTGCTACTTCCTTTTATCTAGAAATATTTAATTTATACTGTGGCTGTTGGCTCCATAAAATGTCCTAAATAATTATGATAAATATTAGCTATAGCTTTTCAATTTGTGATATCGTAATAAGAAAACAACGTCTACACACATATCAATTGGAAAGAGAAGAAAACTGCATGTAGATATATATTATAAGTACACCTATTTGTTCTTTTATTACTGACAATAATGAAGCTAGAGTAGAAAACAAAAGGGAACAGATAGGATCGTCTATGAAGTACTAGGCTTTAAAAATAATATACACGTCAGGTCGAAAGCTAAAAATAACAAATGTATTATACAAATAACTTGAAATAAATTAAATCTATACATTTTACTCATTGTTTACAAAAAATTATCATTATTATTAAACAAACTATACAAAACAAATAAACTTATCAACTAACCTAATTTACACAAAACTTTTTTTTCCTACTCTTTGCATCTGCAAACATGTTAATTACATGTGAGAAGTTAAGTTTTCGAGCTCTTTCATTTTCAATCGATAAAAGGGCCAACCCACTTAAACGTTCTTGGCTCATTGTGCTTCTTAGGTAGGACTTGATAATTTTCAGCCTGTGAAAAAGATCTTTCTGTTTTAGTCACTGTGATAGGTACAGTCAAGAACATAAAACAAGCAGTAGGCCTACACCCGTCAGGATTGCTTGCAACCAGAATGTGATTTTCAATGTAGAGGAGGTCTATCAGTTGCTTAACAGTCGACATTTTATTAATTTTAGAGGGAAAATATGCACGCACCCTGGAAATTTGTGCAGGAAATGTTGGCAACACATCATCAAAAAAAGTCTCGGCGAAATCTTTTGCCTCTTTAATCAGTTCGTCATCTGAAGCATTGTTCAAGAAATAAGGCTGAACAACCTTGTAGGCATTAATAACTGACTTCATGCCTTCAAATCTGCTGATTAACTGAGCCATAGTTGTATTAATCATGGGGTAAATCACAGATACCCGAAATCTAGTTTCATACAAGGTATTCTGCTCTTGGTGCCCATAATTGATGCTTCTTTTACAAGGTCCTCAAATTAATTTCTTAGTTCAGTAACACTTTAATAGATCAAAAGCTGAAACAATATCCATATTTTCAGTTTGGAGACATTTAGATACGATGTTCAGTTGCTGCAAAATCTTTGTTTGTACAACTAACAGAAGCACAAATTCAAAATTTTCAATTTTCTTTTTCAGTCCTATTGCATCATTCCTTTCTTTTGCCTTATTACTTGTCAAAATAAGTTTCGATAGCTTTCTTAATGCATCGCCAAACCTCTCCTTTAAAGAAAAACTGCTTCGTACCTTCCCGACCATCTTGTTGGGTTGAGTGTTTTTAACGTTATGTTTGAATTTTCAGATGTTTCTTGCAGCCACAGCCAGTGTTTGATACTGTGTCTAAAAAAATTGTAGACATTTAGTACATCCTCACAAAAATTGCGATATTTCACGATTGGCTTCTACAGGGTCTTTCAACACCAGATTTTAATTGTGCACAATGTACACAATATGCATGTGGCGCAACTTCTTGAATCTTTTTCTGCACTCCATTGTATACTCCACTCATTACGCTTGCGCCGTCATAACCTTGGCCACGACATATTTTTATCATATATTTATCTTTAGGCCGGCCCCGTGGTGTTGGGGTAACGCGCCTGCCTCTCACCCGGAGGCCCCGGGTTCGATCCCCGTCTCCGTCAGGGATTTTAAAACTGACGTGAGGGTTGGAACGGGGTGCACTCAGCCTAGTGAGGACAATTGAGTAGCTGTCTGACAGTGAGACAGCGCCCCGATCACGAATACCAAGATTAACGGCCGAGGGGACCCGACGTGCTGATCACGCGTCACCCCAATATCTGCAGGCCAAATGGCTGGGCAGCGGTCGCTTGGTCGGCCTTAGCCCGTCATGGACTGTATAGTGCCAGGGGCTGACTTGACTTGACCTTTATCTTTAATAGATTCCACTATTTTACTTGCCAAACCAAATGCACTTCACCTTTTGTAAAAGAAGTAAACGTCTCGCAAATCTTTATTTCTTTGGGTTTATTTTTTTCATCATTTACCACTTTGACGTACCTGAAAACTTCACTTAACTGATCAACTTTACTTATATCCTGAGTTGTATCCATAATAACAGAGAAAAAAGGAGATCTCTGTATTTCATATTTGATTTCTTTCAGTAGCCTACTTCATTTGCAATCAAAGAAATAACTTCATTTTGGATGCTAGAGCTTAAATAGTTCACACTTCCTGCTGGCTTTTGCAAAAGTGTTTTTAGTACAGGGTCATAGTCAGACATAAGTTATATTATATACAAGTAATTTCCTTTATCTGGATCTTACATTTTACTACTTCTACCGCGAAAAGCAAGGTTACAGGTGGCCAAGCTTAATGAAACATTAACTATTCTTTCTAGAACGTTCCTCGGGAAATTTTCCTCTTCTTTCAACTGTTTTTCTAAAGCTTCACTCATTGTGTCATCATTCCTCATTTTTATCAAATATAACACAAGAAGATAAATGTGGTCATGCGATTGTTCATGAGTTTTAATTATATCAGAAAGTTGTTTCCAGTCGTTCAGTCCCGTACTACCGAAAGTGTTCTCTGAATGTTGTGGTTGACAGTAGACACGGTCTAACTTTTGCGAATAGCAAAGCCAGAGTCTGTTACATTTCATCCCCGAACCTGATATAAAACTGTAGTAATTAGTTGAAAATGATCTTTTACTCCCTCGTCCATCAGGCTGTTTTGGAAAGGGACCACGAGGTTGACAAGGTCCTGATGCTAGATTAAACTTTTCATTTCTTGATTATTGACGGGACTGGGAAATTCAATTTTGTCTTGCAAAACATAATTTTCATCGTGTCCAGTTTCAGTCAAGCTTACTGCGTCCTTGTTATTATCGACTGGCTAATCAAGACGTGAAAGGCCACTATGAGTGGTCTGAACATCGATTTTATGTACTTCAGACTGTTGATGAGCGTCAATATCTGAAAAAAATACTTAGTGAATAATATTGAGCAATAAAATTTAGTGTAGTGGTTTATAGTTGATTACAGTGTTTTATTTGTAGAAACAGATTCAACTAACTGTTGAACTAAGCCAACTAACTGATTATTGGTTGGTTAACGGGACAAAAAGACTGTGTCACCAATGATAGTCGTCCGTTGAAATTATGCATACTGTATACCCGATACATTGTGATTTTTAATGTGAAGTGAAAGATGAACAAATGGGCTCAGTCCAAGTGAAGTGAATCAACCGTCGCAATTCGCAAACCGCTTCATTGTTGTTTTTATCACACATTCTATGCTTTTTATAATATTAACGTAATATGACATTAGTTTGTTATAAAATATTACGTCCTGACCAAATTGTTAATGGAACTAGTAATAACAATAATTTTACTTTGCTTGACAACTAATAACACTTTTACAATATAGTTAACTTTGGTTTCTTCTTACCTTCATTATTTTAATTTTCTTCGTTTTGATCTTGTTTCTGCACCGAAACGTACTCTAAACATAATTGAGTTTGAGGGTGCAATCATGAAGTTAACGAGTACGAACCGTCTCCTCTTTTTTTCTCCTTTTATCCAACTTTTTTTTATAGCTCCACATACATAAGTAAGTTTCATAGTATCGTTAAAACAAGAAGTTCCGTGACGAACTAAAGAGCCTACTTTTAAAAAATTTAAGATTCATGCCAATCTATATAGACCTATCTATAATAATGACGAAGTTAAGTTATAAATATCGAAATTTCTAATTAGTTCGAAATATGTCTGGTATAATGTAGCCTGATAGAGCACTACAGTTGGCAGCCCTGGTGACTGAATATATTCTTAGTTCCATCTCTTAAGGTACAGAATACAAACTTTGGTTGACGTCCAATGGATACCATGGACGTTATGTGAAATTAGACAATTGATCTCTCAGCGCGCGTAAAATCATGTTGGCAACAATGTCATGCATGTGCTGGTCAGAAATAATCTGAAATATTATGATCTCTTGTTGTGCCAATTTTGGATGAAATCCATTTGTTAGTATGGAAGTTACATGTATTTCAAAATTGGACCTATCAGCAGATTTAGAATCATGTTGGCAGCACTGACGTACAGTATATTAGTTAATCTAAATTAATCAAGAATGTCAGGTACTATAAGTGTGCAGGGTTTAGAGCTGTTGGCTTGCATACTTTCTGATATATTGATATTAGGGTAAAAAAATAGAGACAGCATTTATTAACAGTTGGCTGCCCTTGTTGCTCTTAAGAATACGCATAGCTATATCGGTTATGGTACACATAGCACATACGAAATTTGGTTGAAATCCAATTGATAGTATAGAAGTTACATTTACCGGTATTTAAAAATTGGTCCTATCAGCAGGCTTAGAATCATGTTGGTAGCAATGACGTATATTAGTTACTCCAAATTAATCTAGAATGTCAGGTACTATACGTGTGCATAGTTTAAAGCTGTCGGCTTGCATACTTCCTAATATATTGGTATTTGGATAAAAAAATTGAGAAAGCATTGTTTTACAGTTGGCAGCCCTGGTGGCTCTGAAGAATACGCTCTGTCGTATCTGTTTATGTACACATAGTACATACGAAATTCGGTTGAAAAACAATTGATAATGTAGAAGTTATATTAATTTAAAAATTGGACCTATCAGCAGGCTTAGAATCGTTTTGGCAACACTGCCATGTACGACCTCCTGGAAATTAAACTGAAATATTATTATCTATATGTGTGCCAATTTTGGAATACCTCCCAAGCATATCTTCCAAGATATCCAACATGGAGCTCAAATTTCAATTGCGGGTTTTTAGCAGTTGGTAGCACTGACATCATTTTCAAATATGGGCTTGAGATATTCAGGTATCGATCTTTACTCATACCAAATTTGGTTTCGTTTGCAGCAGCCATTTAGGAGTTGATAGAGGGGGGGACACACACCCAGACAGAAGGACAGACAGACACACAATTGCCTGGATCGATCTCATAAGTCTACTTTTTCCTAATTTTTGAAAAATGCGAAAAGTAGGCAAAAAAAAAAATAGCACAATGCAAGCCACAACTTAAGTTCAGCCACTTAACCGGGAACCGCTGTGGTGACGTACAACTACACTACTGCTACTACTCTGCTACTGTGCATTGCTGTGGTGTGATGTCGCAGTGGAGGGGGAAGGGGTGGAACGATGCGTCATGGTCATGCACTGAATGGGGAACAATGCATTGTCTGTCCGGTGCCTGTGTCAGGCACCCGGCTATCAAAAAAATACTCATTGAATACCACACAAATGGATGGATATATCTTACATACAGATTGCACTGAACGTGACTAGTTTCTAAACACAAGTTTAGACGCGTAGTTCCGTACAATTGGGGCCCCCTGAAGTAAATTGAATTCTCAATTATGTTTTCTAGTACTACTTTTATTAATTATTATTTATTTATTTATAATTTTTCTTTTAGGGTTTGGGGGGCTCCCTAATCCCGGGGCGGTGCCCCGCTTGCCCCATTGTAGCTACGCCACTGGGGCGGTTATAGATACTCGAAGACAAATTCTACAAGCATTTCGTCCCGCGGCGTAGCCACGCTCGTGAAACGTGCACCATGGCTGGGAGGGCAGCTGCAGTAAGTACGGATATCGTAGGTTCGAATCCCAGTGCTGACAGCGGTTATCCTGAGTGTGTTTTTTCCCGTTTTTTTCCACAATCCCTACAGGAAATTGCCGGGATTGTGTCTTACTTAAAGTCCCGGAGCGTCTACCCCATCCCTGTCCCTGATACATTTGCACACATTAATAAATTCATCACAGCAATACAGGTTGCCAGACAAATTCAACACACCCAACTATACGGGTCTGATGACCAAGATGTCTCAAGCCCCTCAAATGAATTAACAACAATTCTACAAATATTTCCATTTCTCAATGAGATATTATTTCACAAGAAAAGTTTCATGTATTTTGCTCCACAAGTTTTCGAGTAATACAATATGCACAAAAGACAACAACAACAACAAAAAACAGTTCTGTAAAAAATGAAGTTAATTTTTGACTGAAATGGTAAATCTAGAACATTCCTGCTCCCCTGACAGGAACAAAATAACCTCGAATCTGTCTGTGCTACCAACATGAAGACTGCGTATCTCTCAACATGAGAAAACATTTACAGAAGTTTCAGCAAAAGTGGGCATTTCCTCTCACAGCGTATCATGTTGATTTATGAGTTTTACAATAGGCTACTCATTTTTATGCTTATTGATTTTTTTTCAACAAGATCCTGTGCTTTATGTTGCAATTAGCCCTGAACGCCTAAAAATCATTTTCGAAGATTTTTATCACCTACTAAGTCCGTTTTACCTTACAAATGATACTTGCAGCCGGAAAAAGGTTCAGTTGCTGCCACTACACATGCTACAAATTTCAAAGCCTCCGTGGCTTAGGCGGCAGCACGCCGGCCTCTCACCGCTGGGTCCGTGGTTCAAATCCCGGTCACTCCACGTGAGATCTGTGCTGGACAAAACGGAGGCAGGCAGGTTTTTCTCCGGGTACTCCGGTTTTCCCTGTCAAAATTTCATTCCAGCAACACTCTCCACTATCATTTCATTTCATCTGTCACTCATTTAATCATTGCCCCAGAGGAGTGCGTCAGGCCTCGGCAGCCGGCACAGTTCATATCCTCGCCGCTAGATGGGAGGGCTTCATTCATTCCATTCCTGACCCGGTCGGAGACTGGAAGCAGGCTGTGGATTTTCATTTTTTTCAGTAACCGGGAGATAACCGTAATTTGGGGAATTTCGGACATATAGTATACTGTATTAATGTTATATGAAGCAACTCTGCTGACGGCGTTCTCATGCTCAAGAAGTTAATAACGATCCCACAAATAGTGTTAATGTACCCATAGACTTTTCGAAGTCCTTATTGAAACGCGTTATTTTTAATAAAAACTAGATTAATTTACATATAACTTATCTCCCGCCAAAAAAATAAAAAATAGCTAATATTGTCCTGCTAGGTGGGATTCAAAATTATTTGGCGCTAGCCTCAGATTGAAATAAGCTATATTTCGCGGGGGAAAAGTTAGATTGGCAAACCTGGGAGGCTGGAGTTGTGTTACCACAGTCTAAAATACACAGTCACGAAGCTCGCTGCGTTACGAAATTGCATTATTTTGGTAGATGGAGCGACACTAGCGCAGCGGCGGCCAGCAAGCTGGCAACTGCCTTGAGCGCGTTATTCGCGGAACTGATGATTTCACTTTTGTAGGGGTTTTATGAATTTTAACTCACCTGAGTAATTATTTCCATTGTAAACATAAGTCATGTCAAATCACAATGTTGATATACTGTACACTTTTAATTCATGGGAACATAAAAAATGCTTTGTTTTTATTAGTTCAGTCCTCTACAAGTATCCCCAGGTACAATAGTATGACGTATTTAATGAGTATTACGTAGAATTAATAGCCCATACTAGTTATAAATTAATGTATTTGTTTCAATGATAGTCACGGGCATCTCGACATACTGTAATATAAAAGAGAGTCCCCGATTCTTGGATGTAACGCGTAGCCTAATCTCGAGAACCACTGGATGGATTTTGATGCGGTTTTCACCCTTCTGTAAAGGATCTCTTGTGGAAGGTTTCTGAAGAAAAACATTCATGTGTGACGACAGGAAGCCGAGCAGTAACGATTTCAGTGAATCGAGTTGAAGAAAAACCCGTCGTCCGTGCGCCATTTCAGCTTACTCTGGATAAACCGTTAAAATATCTATATAGGCCTACTATGAGTGTAAGAATTGGTCAGCATGAAAAGTTCTACAAAAAGGTCCGCGACAACATATCTCTATCTATAATACATCACCCACTAGAAGTGATTTTACGTTTTCATTTCTGCCAACAATCTCCAGTGCAAATATAAATTACCAGCTTCGGAGCGAGTTTACGAGGTAGGGAGCGAGTCTATCACCCCAGCTTCGACCAGCATCAACTTTCAAGTCGTGTCGAGTTAATATGTGTTTGGAGTTTCGCTGTTCAGCTCGGCTTTTCTGAATTGCGTCTAGGACCTGCCGTCCGTACGCCTTTCAAGCTTACGCTGGGAAAACCATTAAAGATACCGGGCGAAGCCGGGGTGGGTTGCTAGTATGGGTATAATTGTAAATAGCTATGCTATATCAAATTTTTAACCATATCAAAAGCTAGTTCTTCCGTAAAATTGAGTAGCATTATAATTAATTAAAACAATATCCGTGTGATTTGTGAAACGAAAAGTATAAAAAGATCTTAAGGTCTTAAATGGCTCAATTGTAAGTACTTCGTAATTTTTCTGTGATTTTGAATACTTTCATTCCTGAATTTGAGAATATAATGCAATGTCAATTTTACAAATAATTTCAGCATTAACAATATTGTGTACAGTACCTTCACAGCAGTCATGTGGGAGACCAGGTAGTTCATAAGAGAATTAACAAACAGTGTACCACATCTAAGTTTGTGAGCATCATCCTGACGACATAAATTGGCTTACATCAAATTGATTCGAGAAAACGTTTATGGGTCATTCTCACCAAAAGGTTCCAGATGCCACTTATTAAAATATTTTTATAAAGTTTGTTGCATGCAACAATTTTGAATGTACATAGCTTCAGTTATGCCTATAACATACCCCTATATGACTGGACAAGTTTTTTCTGTCATATTTAAACTTTTATTAGTGATTTTTAAAAATGCCTTGTCCACGGAGGGGACACAATTTTCCACGGATGGGATATTTAGAATACTTGACGTATTTATTAAATGACAGCATGCTTAAAATTACATGTTTTAAGATATTCAAGTATATATGTAAATATTATGATGCTAAATTAATTAAAAGTACAAAATGTTGACCCCAAGTAAACTTTAATTAATGTCTAATAAAATAATATATCTTGGCAAATTTCAGGTACCGTAGCGAAAATATTTTAGGGATTATTAATAAAGTACATGAAGTAACTTAGTGGAGAAATGTTTAATTAGGGTACATGGACTATAATGCTAAAAACAAAATTAACTCATGACTCGTGGCCAAATGAAACTAGACCAAATTGTCTCTTAAACATATCTTAGTCAATCTTAATATGATTTGTTAACACTAAGACATGGTTAATAAAAACTTAGTTAACTGTTCCATGTTAAATTCATAGTGTTGTCTCCTATTTAAATTAGGAGGACTCAACACCTTATTAACATGACACTTTTCAACAATAGAGACATCTTTTTCAGGATAGACGAAAGAAAAGTCTGATTTCTTCTTCAGAAATTTAACAATGCACGTTTCAGGTTCCTCATTTGTCACAATTCCTATGAAGTGTTTGCATGTTTTTTTTTGGTTGGGAATTCTACAACCACATATTTATTCAATAAGTTACTAGTTTGTTGGCTGTCGGGTACATTATTGACTTTGTCCTCTTGTTCATCATCATCACTGCTGCTGTAGACATCTTGGTATCTTAGTTTTTCTGTGGTATGAGAAGCTGCAAACGATTAATGAAATCTCCTGATGAAGTTATCTAGCAAGTGCCTGTAAATTAGGATAATTTGTTATTTACAAATAGTTTCCTTCTCACCATTTTCTTTCCTCTTGAACTGCCACCTCTAATTTGTTCTCGGTTTTCAATTACATCATTAAGTGGACGAGGTGTGATTGGTGGAGAAAGATCTTCCAAACACTGTTCCAATTCTTTTTGATCCCTTATTTCTTTATTTCTTTGCGATATTTACTTTTCTTTTTTTTCACATTTTCCTTGCATTTCTTTGTTCCCGGCTAATCATTTCCGGAACAGATTTTATTTTGCCACTAGCCTTTCGCTTGTGATAACGTTCTCTCTCTTTTGCTTTACTTTCCTCTAGCAATATGGGATTTTGTTTAATTTTGAGTCTTGCTCTCTTCATATTTTCTCTTTTTTGCTCTCTTCTTTGAATTATATAAGCCTCTGACTGCATATTGGCTTTCTTTTTTGTGTTAGCAATCCTAAAATAAGTACTGGTAACATTAAAATTAGATATAGCCCTAACACTGCAATGTATAACACTGCAAAGTATATGAGAAATTCAGGATAATTGCAAATTATAGATATATTATTATTTCACTGGATTAATCAATGTTCTGCTAAATTAGGCCTAGTGCTCATTTTAATTAATATTTCAAAGACAACATAATTAAAACAGTGACTTATGGTAAGAAGGTCGGTAAGGCATTAGATAAGATAAACTGACTGTCTGTTTTATAACAGTAAGTAAAAATTGATTTCATGGCTAAATAATTAATTTTTCAAAAGCCTTAAATGTTATTCTTTTTAGCCTAGCATTGTTTTCCCATCATTTTGAAATATTATCCCTTCCGTGGACAATAATGTTCCCTCCGTGGACAGTGTAAGTCCTCGGAGGGGATGTCCACGGAGGGGACAAAAAGTAGGGTTAGGATTTTTCCTTGTTGTGTGTCTGAAGTAAGACTAACAAGATATTAATGTAGTAAACTTTTCCAGTCAAGCAACTTAATTCTGAACTCATACTTGAAAATAGCTCATTTCTTACCTTTTTATGATGGTCACGGAGTGGACACAAAGAACTTTGCCAAATTACAAAATTATCAAAATCTGCAACAATTTCACAAGATCACATCAATCTCAGACTGAAAACAAAGCTAGCCCCCTTCCTTTCAGTGTCTCTACATGCATGCTGGCTGGCGGTGCATTCTGGAGGAAATATCTAGCAATTTAAGTGTGTCCACGGAGGGGAATTAAAACCTATGGACTGACTTTGTAACCTAATAATCTTGTAATAAATAAAATTAAAAATAAAAATCAGATATTTTCAATAAGTACATACATTGTAGTAATTGCCACATATATTACTTTTTTAATAAAACACTGATATTAGAACCTGGGATAGTAATTTTTACCTACATCACAGGAGTGGGGACGTCCACGCAGGGGACTTTCAACCTACTTATTTTGTTATAATATTTTATTCATTATATATACCGTAACTATATTATAACTTGCCATTTTAATTTCTTATTATTTTAAGATTATTTCAATAAAAGCAAAATTAAATATTTTTATACGTTCAAATTGTTATGGCACAGGGACTTTTAAAACCCCCTTTTGGTGAGAATGACCCTTATATTATTGTACTAATTAGTCAAAATTTTATTTATATAATCAACTCTCTGACTATTTGAAATCCATTTTCTACACCTGAAAAATAAAATATCGGCACATCTTTGAGATGACATCATTTACGTTTAATTTTCTTAATTTTCAAAATGCTTTGATATTATTTATATTTGAATTGCAGCCAATGGCCATATCAGGGCATTTCAATTGAACGCCCGTAGTCTCCCCAATTTCAATTAGTTCCACTTTTGGCTTCCAGACGCCACTGTAACTGACACCCAGTGGCGAACGTTGGAACTTGATAGAGCGTTTCTAACCAAATTACCTACAAATTTTGGGTACACACTACCATTGTAGTGGAAGGTTCTTTTATATGCCATAAATCTATGACATGGCCCCACCGGCTTCACTTCTCCTCCAAAGGAAGGCATAGGCTACTGAAGGATTTTAACGCTCTTAAAAATACGACGAATTCAGCCGGGTTTGAACCCGTGATCTTGGGAACAGCTGTTCAGCATGCTACCAACTACGCCACCGAAGCCGCGACTTAACAACACTTAAAAATGGCTTTTAATATTTGATCTGTTGATTGCACTGCACATCTCCTCTTGTAAAACACATGATTAAAGATATAACTGTGTACAATGCTAACATACAGTAAATCCAGCAACAATAACATTCACCTACACAGCGCAGTCGGCACATGATTGATGGCTGCGTAAGAGCATTGTTGACGCGCGACGCGCGCCGGTAGAAAATATGAGCGAAGCTCCGCGACTGTGTAGATACACAGTGGTTATACGTTGTCATGAAGACGTGTCTAGCCTCAACTGTGGAGTCGGGCCGAAAGGTGACAACTGTATATCACCAAGTAGCCGGAGCGGTGGTGAAACAGACACAAATTACAACCATGCCGATTTTCCAAGGGGGGGGGGGGGGTGTGTTCTAACCCCCCCAGTAACGCCCCCCCCCCCCCTTTGGCTACGCCACTGGCCAGAGGTGACCGTGGCCTTAATAATTAAGGTTCAACACCGGCATTTCCCGTGAGGAGACTTGCGAAACCACGGAAATCTTCTGCTGTAGCCACGGCCAGACTCAGTGGCGGATCCAGAGGGGGGGGGGGGGGGGGGGCACTAGGGGCAATGTTTGCTACATTGATATTGCCGATAAAAATGATTGTTTCTCCAAACTGCACTGCAAGTAAAATCTTTGCTCTATTGCCTGCATTCATGTAGCCTATGTGGTCAATGTTTGTTATCATATAGTACGTAATGGCAACACTGTTAATATAATCCCTACATCGACAGTGTTGCAAGTGCAGAGAGATCTTTTAGCAACCTGCAACTTGCCAAATCATGGCTACGAACGTGAATGTCAGAGGAAAGGTTGAATGGCTTGTCTGTTATTTGTTCATCGTGATATAAATGTTGACGTTGAAAAGGTTCTAGAACGTTTCTCTAAAGGCGGTAAACGAATGATCTCCCTGGATTTTATTTTGTAATAGGCATGCATTTTGACTAGGATAGTCACCGAATGGAATCCCAATCCGTATTCAATACAATTGGTTTTTAAATTTATATTTATGTGACTAGTAGTGACTCAGTGACTGACAATGTTGGTACTAGTGTATGTACATATTTCGTAACATTTGTATAATATACTTGTATATTGTCTTCAGATAGTCACTATGATTGCAAATGTTTTAATACATATTGGTCTGTGAAATGTGCATTACAATGTGGAAATGTAGGCTACATATTTTGAACAATTAAATGTTTTTACATAATGACTATGACTTAAAATTGAAACCAATAAACCATTTTAATACAATGAATTTCTTGTAGAATTATAAAATATGGTGGTTGGACGTAGTTTAGTGTGTGTAGATTAAATACAAATTTAGTAATTTTATTACATATTTTCTGTAGCTACTCTGAAATCCTAGAGTGCCCCCTCCGAGGTGAACCTCTGGATCCGCCACTGGCCAGACTACGAGGCTTCACAATTAGTTAGTTATTGCTGTTTTAAGGGGGTGGAACTACGATGTCATCTGTCCCTGGCTTCACAGTTACTAGGCCAGCAAGAACTATGTTCCGCAATATAGACCCACCATTGGGAGCGGAGGTTGAAATACAAAATTGAACATTATCGCGTAGGAAGCCATTTCTCAGAGTGGCCTTAGTAATCGAAATTAATTGTTTTTCAGTCGGTCAACACGATTGTACCCAATTGTAATGAGAGGTTGCCTAATCCTGAAAAACAATTACATGAGATTACTAAATACACTTGTTAGTTCGTTGTTTTCAAGGTTTGAACAGTGAGGTCATCTGCCTCTTAACACTTACCCTGCTGATGCCTTAAATGTTGCTCCTCTCCCGTGTGCTGGCTGATTTCCAGAATTTGTGGTTATGTTCAGAATGGCACAAACTGAATGTGGTTTGAGTTACAAATAAATTGAAAAGTCCGTTCGATTTCCGAATCTTTACACTACAAATTTAATAAAAATCCGACACGATTGAAAAAAACTATATTGTAAAAAATGCCGTAAAATTACACATTTTTTTTGAGGAAGAAAAAATAAAAATTGTAATAGTACATTATGCAACGAGCCTATAATGGCTATAATTAAGACACGAGTATATTTATAAAACGAGCGTATGCGAGTTTTATAATTTCCATACGAGGCGAGTTGCATACGACTGTTTATGTTCGACGATAATTATTATAACTATTTTATGTTCGAAGATAAATATTCATAAATATCTGTCGAGATTTCGCCAGTTTTATGTACTGAACAGAGCGCATGGGACGCAGAGAATACCTTGTATTTGACCATGGCCTTCTCGATTACCCCACTATGGCACTAGGCAACGCAGTTCAGAAGGCCTTGGAACTCTGCGCAGGTGCGATGCTAACCTTATCTAATTGGTCAAACAACTGTTTCTTGAGCTGTGATTGGTGGGAGAAACTGTTTCATAATGAAAAATAGTGTTATAATGACCATCATTATGATACAGTTTTCTAACACATAATAGTCAGGGTCGAACATAAAATCAAATGTGCATGCACGACACTGTTGAAATAAATCTCAATAATCATTTCATCGACATTACACCATACTTTGAACTTAAAACCAAAAATGTCACTTCTCATAATGCACTATGGTATGGTAAATTTTGAAACAAGGGGTGACACAAAGTCCAACGAGGGAAGCTCCTTCGCTTGCCTTCGAACAGATCGATATTCTTCCGCTGAACAGTGACGAGGTGGTATGTAGCGATAGTATGTGCAACTTCATGCTTACTGGTACCAACACGCGAGTGCTAAAGCTGTAATATTACGTTCGTCTCCAACACAAAGCGCGAGAAATCGATCAACGTAATATTACGCTCGCCGCAGTTTAAAAAAGTTAACTTCAAACGTAATAGTACGGCGCCCGCGCTCTAAGTGTTAAGTACACTTGGATGACCAGTTTCGATCGTCTAGCGATCATCATCATATCCTCTACACTTAGGCTATTGAATCTATGTCAAAATAATGGGTTATGATATTTACAATACCGTATATACACCTGTTTAGTTGAAGCCGTAATTAATTTAGCACGACTAGTCAATATATGTGATTTTTTGTTGAGATACTGATAGTGGTTGACCGATTGAAAAACATTAAATTTCGATTAAAATTGAACAGCTAAGAAAGGAAATAGTTAGATTACATTTATACAAGGATTAATAAGCTGGTTAATAAGGTTAAAATAATCCTTCATAAAAACAATACACAACATATCGTTGCAGGATCGAATCCTGGCGCAGTCAGTTGGCATTTGAGAGTTATAAAATGCGAGAGAGCAGTGTCAGTAGATTTACTGGCACATTATCTCCAAAATCAGGAGTAATTGACAGGGACGTAAGACCAATAGAATTCGTATTACAGTATATTAATATGGCAATATACATTCTTGGTCTTCCGGTCCCTTAAATAAAAGAGGAAGAGCCACTATACCACGGTGTATATGTTTTGGATTAGAATACAGGAGGCTTCAGAAACGTACATGCTGAAGCTATCATTGCTCGGATTAAATTCGGGACGAACGCGTCTGTGTGGCGGGTAGGACGTCAGCCTTGAGACCAAGTTTTCAGTCAATCAGGGAGGAGTTGTCGCTTCATGACCATGCTCTTAGGATTTATGAAGATTATTGTTTAACGCGTCATCATTAAGTCCTGGTTAAGGCTTCGTTTCTGACCAATCTGACGTCATAACAAAGGCCACGAGATTTGGGGGGGGGGGGGGGGGGGGGGGGGCGTTATTTAAACTTTGGGAGATCGAAACACCGCCATATTACTTGCTTCTTGTACCTAGGGTTGCTAAATTCCTGGAAAAGATAAAATAAATGACAGGTGTGTTGTAGAGAAAATCGGTGCGTGACATAATTGACAACTAGTGAACTTCCTTTAAGAATATATTGTACAGAAGTTATATTGGCATCACAGGACAGTTGATATTAAATATGGTACATTCACCAGTAATATAATATACTGGAACTAACATTTATTTCCCTTGTCGATATTACTGCTCGGGTTCAAGCTCTGTGAACTTGCGGGGTGAGGGGAAGGGGCAGGCGCGAAGAGAAAGGCCTGTCAACAGCCCGCCGTGTTATCTGGTATTCCTGTCTATTCCAATACTGCTAGAATAGCAGGGGCGTAAAAACTCCTTGCAAACTTGGGTGGAGGTCAAATTATTAACAGCGGTTGCCTAACTAGGGGAGACGCAAGAAAAGCTTGCCGAAGAATGCTGCGCAGATTTTTGGTCATGTTCGGGGGTTCGGGTGTGCTCGGTAATGGCATACAACGCCCCTCCCATTTCGCGGCAGTAGCTCGCTAGCAGCTGTTCTGAACGGATCGTCTGCCCAGGCTTAAAGGCTGAACTGTGACTGGGCTTACGCTTGGCTTACAGCTGTAGACCGCGTCTCGGAGCGAGCCGCGTTGTTGAAGAATGGAGTGTGCAGTGAGCCCGGTAATCAGCATTCGGGGGACACACAGGAGCCCCGCAATGAGCATTAAAATACGCCGATTTATATTGGTCTCTGCGCATCGTTGAGTTTCGGCAAGCTTTTCTTGCGTCTGCTCTACCAGGGATAACTTTTTTCGTTTTAGGCTTTACATCCTGAAATAAATTGGTAATATAGGTATAACACTAGATTTAAAATAAAACGTTAATTTTATTCATTATTTCTAGTTAAAATAAAAAAAAAATAAAAAAAACAAAAAAAAAAAAAAAACAACAATCAGAATATGAATACAAAACATAAAACAATTGACCATTTCGAGCAAAAGACCTGAACACCGACTACCGTCATCTTTGTTTACTAACTCTTGAGCAAGACTCGTGTTATCGAGCTTGTCAACCATTTCTGAGCAGGTGGCCACTAGACAGCAATGATTCCGTCTAATGTGTCCCATCGTAGATCGGAGGTGGTCTTTAACCTTTCTCATCACCGAAAATCTTCTCTCTGCAGAACAGCTTGAAGCAGGTAACTTACGACGAGCAGATTCACGGTCATCACAGTGACAAAGTACAAACTTCACAAATTTAAACGAGGTAATCAAGAAAGTTTGGACAGAAACTGATGAAATGCTGGCGCTCCACCGATTTGGGTAAACACGGCACAAGTGTAGCACCAAATGTCAAATTTCTACTCTGTATTTCAAAAGAAAGAACGTGAAGCAAATGGCATGGTGCATCATTGCTTTTCGAACCTTGTCGGCGCAACGCACGGCGCATGCATAGGGTGTGATTAAAATGCGAGGGAAGAGTCAGGTTATTTCACCTTGTATATTTCAAAACACTGGGATGACACAGCTTTGAAGTACGTCGAATCTTAATTTAGGGCTCAATAATTTGTCCATAAGCTAAGCGACAGAATCAGTAACATGGATCTGAGAAAAAGAAGTGGGTTGGAGGACACATCAACAAGAGCTCGGCAACTGAAATGGCGCTGAGCCTACTCCACGACTATGTGGGATCCCAGAACTGGCAAGAGAAGCAGAGGACGCCCCCGTCGCAGATGGTCAGACGAATTTAGGTTCGAGGCAGGTGTTACGTGGACCAGAAATAGGAAGCTATGGAAGGAAATTCAGATCAGTGTAATAGTGTTACAACGTAAATACTGTAGTAAGGATGTGTGTTAATTTATGTTTTATTAATGTGTGTCAATATGTATTTAGGAAAGACATCTCTCAAGAACTGGCTCCTCTTGGGAGACTATTTGAGCCACCCCCTACCACTCCGGTAGGAGGCCCTTGCCCATCAGGGATCTACGGGCTTATCTTTTCTTATCTTATCTCATTTCAAAAACCGATGCACGTGCTGTTCTTTCCGGTCAGGAGTAATGGTTTTGTGTGTCCCAATATCTTACCTCAGTTTTAAACTAGGGCTCAGAAATAAGAGTTCGAAAATGCACCTTTTCGGATCGTCGTGGTAACGGGACAAAGCTCATAGCGCCTCGGCTCTCGGCTCAGTTAACGCCTCGACGGGAAACGGGAGAGGGGGCAAAAACAGACTGTTCGTTCAGTGGAATAAAAATATTATGACTAAGCAAGGCAATATGGCTTTTTCCATTTTCCGCGTAACATAGTATTAAATCGTTTATAGAATCAGAATGTCTACTGTAAGGATGAAATACAAATTAGTTTATTTTTAGCTTCCTTCAAGTTACCTACTAATTCAAGATGCGTCCGCAAGCAAAGAAACTCATCACAACACTGAACTGTGCTTAAAGCGGTATTATAAAAACTAAATAATAAATAAATAATATATATTTAATAGGCTATCAAATGAGTCTTTTCAGCTAATATGTCATCTTGTGTACAATAAGTTATGATTACCAAGAGGTTGCTCTGCTCTTGGCCGTTTGATGAGATTCCCTTTTCCCAGCGGTAGAGCACGAAGAAACATAGCGATTTACACAATCGGTGTCACTTGTAGTAGTTTGACGGAGATTTCCATTGTGCTTGTGATTGGGAAAATATATCTTTATTACGCAACCGTCGGCGCCTGCTGACTGTTAGACAAGAATCCAGTTGTCCTCGTCATCGAAAGTGAAGACATATTGTGATATTCGCAATCGTTGCCGCTCTCGGCCATTTTACGAGAATCACGTTCTCACGTTTGGACATTGATAACGCGATATTATCCAATCGGCGCCGCACCCGGACGTTCAACGATTGTCTACCTGTCTAACTGACGTATCATAATGGCTACGGCAAGTTCGAGGTTGGGCATGGTTACAATTCACTAGCAGTTATGGACATGTTGTACGGTCGTCACCGCTCGGAAATAGGGTGGCATGATTCCCGCTGTCTGTATGCTGTGCTTGGGAGTTCGCGGTGGATTAAGAGGAGAAACGAGTATAGCAATGCTACTTAGTCAATGCCATTTTTAAGTGGGTTGATGCACTTCTCCCTCCCCGTGCGCTTTTAAGGACACGTCCGCGATCCACATTCCTCTCAGGTTCACGGGGCTTGGACCCGAGCAGTACGTAATTAAACATATTTATGTTTCGTTAGCGTACTCTGACCAGATTTGCCACGTTGGGTGAGTGGTTATCGTGTCGGTCTACTAACTCAAGTTTGCAGGTTCGCTCCTGGCCATGGTAACTGATTTTTGAAAAAATAAAATAAATTTAAAAAATGCGGCAAGAATTATGACACCATGTCATACGATGTTGGCATGTCAAATAACCCATTTGAATTCAACAGGCCGTGTTCATAATGGCAAAATTAATCTCGGGAGTTTCCGCCGACACAAAGTTCCTCATTTCTCTATTAGAAAGCGCTATAGTGTTCAAGGAGCTTAGATATCTAACCTCCTTGACTTCCATATTGCTTCAAGCAACAACGAAATTCGACTTGAAAGCTACCCTCTGGGTGTGAAATACCGTAACAAAGCTTGCACCCGAGGCCATACGAAAAAAAACCAACAACGAATTAAACTGAACATAAATTCACAGAAATAAATAAAGATTACATAAATAAAAGAGCTTTCTCATCGTTTACGAATTTACCAGAGTACAGTAAGTAGGCTACGGTACTCTTTGCAATGAAAACTTCAGACATAAAAATCCAAAGAGAAGCTTTTGAAGGAAATCGTGTACTAGAGGTGTAAACAGACGCAGTTCTCTCGAGATCCAAAACGCTTGGAAATATGGGACAATAACTGTCCCGGATAAGAACGACATTTAGCACGAATCAGGGACGTCTGGAAACCCTGCTTGTACCGTATTGTCCTTGGTCCCTTTTGTGATATGCAGTAGTGTTAACAGTTATATTCGTTGTTGTGAGCAAATAAATAGCAGGTTATAACAGATTCTGATACAGTATTGACTGAAAAGTTGGGATAATGCCCTTACAGTAAAAACAGAAGTGTTTCGGCTCGTTTTAACTCTTATGTTTCTCCTGAAAAAAATGTCCGTACGTCATGTGATACCGGTATGTAAGCTGGTGTTAGTTACGGTATCTTATACAGTAACGTACCGGTAAATGGAATATTTGTTAGGAAGACGAAGGCAGTGTGGAAATCTGTTCAATATTGAACTTTCGAGGAGACAGAGGGTTAACAGTCATATAAAGACGGTCTACCGCATGTTATTGGATGGACGCAGCTGGCCTGAGAGGCGCCACAAATCTATTCTTCCTCCCCGAGGGTACCTATGCTCCTATGCACCTGCCCCTTTTAGTATTTTCCTATCTCTAGGTCCCGTTCCAAATGCTCCCAGTTAGTTTTCCCGCCGCCTGCGTTAAGTGCAGTAGCCTAATGACCCTCCAGGCCTGTGAGGATGCGCCCGAACTCGTTCGACTTTGGAAGGTTCGTATTTCCTCATTATTCCATCGCAATATTGCTTATTTTACTCATTTTATGAATAAGAAATACATAGATTGTGGTTATTTCGTGGAATAAACTAGTCAAAGGATGTCGAATTTTGAATTCTATGAACAGGGCGGATCTAGGAGAGGGCGAGGAGGGCGACCGCCCAGGGCCCCACGCCATAGATTTAAAAAAAAAAAAAATTAATTAATTATACTTTTCAAACTAATTTATAATTCTTTTTTTTTCAGTGCAGCTATGACCTCCCGTGACCGTTTAGCAAGTTTAGATTTCAGTGAAATAATAGAAGACATCAGCCGGGAAAAAAGTCGCAAAGTAATCTTTTAATATTTCATAGTTTACACAATCTTCTTCAAGGGGACATAAAGGTTTCTTTTATATTATTTAAAAAATGTACTGTAGTGTATTCAAAATATTGTAACTATTCTTTATGTTATTATTATTACCAAACAATTTTCCATTTGATTTGATATTTTTTAAATTTCCTATTGTTGTAGGCCCCACCTTATCATATCGCCCAGGGCCCCGCAAGGCCTGGATCCGCCACTGTTTATGAATGTCACAAAGCAATCTGCCTGTCCCATAGGCTACAGGTAGACTACAGTATGACTTGCCAACCTTGCACTTGACTGGGGCAATGTAGCCTATCTTTACTGCTGAGCATTCCAACAGTGATTCCAAGAAAGACTGACTCTTTATGGGGTTTGAAGCCATTTTTCAGTTGCCTAAAGAAACAAAAGCATCAAATTTTTGTTAAGACTGACTCTATTGTGCAGTATCTTATTTTGTAATAAGAACATTATTTAAGTTTTGTTCGTAATTTTAATATTTGTTTGAATTTTTCTAATGAAAAGTGAACGCAATTTGGTGGTTGGTTGTAAATGTGAGCAATTTTTTTAAAGTTTGATTGTGAGCAATAAATTATAGTAGCCCATGGTTTTAAAAACTTGATGCTGAATTAACTCCCAATGTTTATCCTAATGAATGTCACTTCACTTAAAAAAATAATTGTGGCTATTGGGTGTTGATGACGTCTTTACAACAAGCGCCTGTCAGGCGCACTGCGCCCGACAAAGAGAGATTTCGTTGTAAGGGACAAACAAAAGACCACATTGGTTTTGAAGTGTTCGTCTTGTAACACGAGTTGGTGGTTCAAGTCGCTTACTTCTGTTCACTTCTCTTATTCAAACTACTTTTCGTACGTATTCACGCGAGTTTAAATAAGAAACCTCTACTACCTCCAATCAAGAATAGTACCGGTACGTGACATAGACCTGTTCTTTTCATTTTCAACTGGCTATTGAACTACAATTCGATCAATATTTGATAGATATCTTATTTAGCTACCGGTATTAGGGATATGGTATACGGTTCCGTATCATAGAAGCTTAAAAGTGTTAAAAAGATGCGACAAATAACAGTATGTATACTTTGTAGTATTATGGACTATATTATTGCCACACTATCAACAATGAGGGTTCTATCTATAGAACGGAGCTTCCAAAGGGCATGCCACGGTCAAGTCGTAATGACTCACCGTCACATTTGTAGCACATGTGCCGATTGGTACTTCAGCGGACCGTGAAGCCCTGGATGCTGGCATAGCATTTGTTACATACGTAGCTGGCAGCATACCTTATTTGTGATTAATAATTAATACTGTATCCTGCCTTGTTTCCCGTGAATTTTTCTCGTTGAAAGTTATTTTCCAAGAATAAGTTTGCTGTAAATTAGTTCGTAAGTTTGAGTGCCGTGCGATGGTATACAGAAACCATGGTTCACTCAGGATATACTAGAATTAATGGATAAAAGGCGGAAACACAAGAATGTAGGAGATGAAAAGGGGAAAGCAGAATACAGACGTCTGAGAAATGAGGTTAAAAGGAAGTGCAAGGAAGCAAAAGAAGAATGGTTGAAAGAGAAATGTGCAGGTATAGACAATTGTCTGAAATTAGGAAAGGTAGATAAAACTTATCGAAGGATTAAGAGTACTTTCGGGGAAAGAAAGTCTAAGTGCTGTAATATTAAGGACTCGGATGGAAAACCTCCAACAGTTAGGGAAGAAAAGGTGGAGAGATGGAAAGCTTACACAGAGTGTTTGTATAAGGGAAAGGATGTTGAGAATCATGTAATGGAAAGGAAAGAGGAAAATGATGAGGATGAGAGAGGAGATTTAATATTGAGATCAGAATTTGACAGAGCATTGGAAGACTCAAGCAGGAACAAAGCACCAGGCATAGATGATATACCGATTGAGTTGCTAAGCTGCATAGGTGATGAAGGTCTGACAAGGTTATTTCACATGGTGTGTAGGATTTATGAGACAGGTGAGTTACCCTCTGATTTCAAGAAGAATGTTATCATCTCTATACCAAAGAAAACAGGAGCTGACAGATGTGAAGATTACCGTACCATCAGCTTGATCACTCATGCTTCAAAGATCCTGACTAGAATAATTTACAAGAGGATGGAAAGACAGATAGAAAGAGATTTGGGTGAAGACCAGTGTGGCTTCAGGAGAAACGTAGGAACAAGGGAAGCCGTACTAAGTCTTAGGCTGATTTTGGAAGCTAGAATAAGGAAGGATAAGAGAACGTTCATGGCATTTGTAGACTAAGAAATGGCTCTTGATAACGTTGATTGGAGTAAGTTGTTTGACATAAAAAAGAAACATATGAATGGTTGATCGTGATATAACTGGAAGATACATCATATAGTAGCGACGTCCGATTCACTGTAATCGAACCATTCATCTGTTTTTAATTCTTTTTGTGAGCTTTCTTTTTATTTAAATTTCTAATAGTGTTTTGTAAGGATATCCATTTTCTCTCTTATCTTTGCAAACTTAGTTTTAAGATGATTTTAATTCAATATACGCTGACGAAGGTGTCATTGAACACCAAAACATGTACGTTTAAGTAGTGATTAATCTACATTCTTTAGTGATTGACAACGCGGTTTTGAATAAGATAGTACTATCAGTCAATGTTGTTGTTTGAGTCTTCAGTCTTTTGACTGGTTTGATGCAGCTCTCCATTCCTTCCTGTCCTGAGCTAATCGTTTCATCTCTACATAGCTACCACACCCTACATCTGAGGCAATCTGTTTAACATATTCTAACCTTGGTCTACCCCTACAGTTCTTGCCCTAGACCCTTCCTTCCATAACTAAGCTTGCTATTCCTGGGTGTTTTAGTATGTGTCCTACCAACCTATCTCTTCTCTTCATTAGCAGTCGCCAGAAAAATCTCTCCTCTCCCACTAGTCTTAATACCTCTTCGTTTGTAACCCTATCTACCCATCTGATCTTCATAATTCTCCTGTAACACCACATTTCAAATGCTTCAATTCTCCTCTTTTCTGCTGCACCAATAGTCCAAGTTTCACTTCCAAAGAGCACCACGCTCCAGACGAAAGGCTTTTAAAAATGACTACCTAACACCTAAATCTATATTCGATGTCAACAGATTCCTTTTCTGTAGAAATGCTTTCCTTCCCTGAGCTAACCTACTTTTTATATCCTCTTTGCTTCGTCCATCACTGGTTATTTTGCTTCCTAAGTAACAGAAGTCTCCTACTTCCCTTGGTTTTTACCTGCCCATTTGATGTCCATAGAGATTTCTGATTTATTTCGGCTGCATTCCAGTATTTTTGTTTTACATTTCTTCTTCTGCGCGAATGGATCTCCTAGGACCATGCGGAATTAACACTTCTTGGCCTTGATGTTTGCCCAATAACTCTTCATGCGCAACGATTGAGCTAGTCTTCGTTGCTGCGACCAGACGTGTCTGGTAGCTCTTCTCTCTTCTGCCTCAAAACCCCGTGTATGAGTAATTTTCCTAATTTCCTCTCTATCCTTGAGATTGGGAAAACCTAATTCAGCCAAGTCCTTTTCCGCCTGTTTGTACCAATTGGACCTTGTTGCCTTTTCCTGCAGTAACGTATAGATTTTATTTGTTAACCTAGTTGGGTTCATTCTGTCCAAATGTCCCATGAATTGGATCCTTCTCATACGGATTGTGTCTGTGATTTTAGTAATTTTTAAATAGATTGCAGCATTAGGTTTCGGAAGGTGAATTCCATCTTTAATTCTTGGTCCCAAAATGTTTCGCATGATCTTGCGTTCCTCAATCTCTAATTGATTTCTCAGTGTTTTATGTTGTAGATTAAGTGTCTCGGCTGCATAAAGGGCTGCAGGCAAGACTACAGTTTTATAATGTTGAATTTTACAATTCCAAGAGAGGCATTTTTTGTTTTACATTTTTTAATCAATACGGATATTAATTATTACCATTGTCATAATGGTTAATGTCGATGCATTTTATTGTGTACTTGAGTGGCAGTTAATGCTCTCCTTCGGAAGGGAAGTAAAGCCGGCGAGCCCATGTCATAGATTTGTGGCATGTAAAAGAACCTTCCACTAACTACACTTGTGTGAAGCAACCTTTGTAGGTTGTATTTGATTAACGCTCTAAGTTCCAACGTTCGTTGCCAGGTGCTGGTTGCGGTGGCATCTAGTAGCCAAGTTTACAGCTAGGTGTCGTTGATGGTAGCATTTGGTAGCAAAAGTCGAAACTACTACTTGAAATTGATCGTCTGCAGTCCTTACCTGAATTACAGATAACACACACTAATACAGCCATCACAATTAACACCGGCTATCAGACAGATTTTACACACACCCAAAGTACACGGGGCTACATGATCGCGTTGCCGCAGCGCGTAAACTGAGGAACCAACCAACCAGAGTGACTTGTGAAAACTTATTGCATTTTTAATGCTAAATAACTCCCAACAGTATAAAAATTGTATATTCTCAAACTGTGCTAATCAGTAATACAATTCGGTATTCAAATAAAGGTAGCAGGGAAAGAAATGTTGAATAAGAAGTTCTTTCCTGGTCCTAAACAACATCTAAGATGGTTTGGAAACAATGAGTTAGTCAACAAAATGCCTTCTAGCATTTTGATACAGTGAGTTACAGTAGGTCCAAGAATATGGGTCAAACAAGAAATAATTCACTGGGATAGAAGGGCTCTAGTCAATCAGGGAATAAATTACCTCTCGCAGTAGTTTTGGACACACAAGTTGAAAGAAAGAAGTGCAGCAATGGTGCCTGTTCGTTATTGAATAATAATATTGTATGGCCTCGGGTGCCGGGTGCAAACGTTGTTATTTGCGCCCAGGGGCAGCTTGCATGTCGAATTTTGTCGTTAGATTTTGAGGTTAGATATCTAAGCTCCCTGACATAGCGTTTTCTATTAGAGAACGGAGGAACTTTGTGTTGGCGGAAAATCCCGAGATTAATTTTGCCATTATGAACACGGAATTCAATTGGATTCTTTAACATGCCAACAACGTTTGCCATGCGTACCTTCATTTTTGTCGCCTTTTCCAAAATCACTTACCACGGCCAGGAGCGAACGATAACCACTCACCCACCATGGAAAGCTTGTTTTTGAATGACAATTTTAGACATTGGAGTATTCTGCGACTCTTGCTGAAGTCAAATCTCGCTGTCTTCGATTTCTTTACCATCTTTTTTCCTTTTGAGAAGAGATTTGTTTCAGCCAGAGTGACTCATATGGAAATTACACTGAAGAAAATGGAAATTGCAACACCATGAAGGCATTGGTCGTTTGTGTTGATTTTCAAGATATGGAACGATGCCATGCAGGTATGTAAACGATCAAAGTTTCAGACCCATTGGATTGTTGCTACAGGTCTCCCCACGTGATTGGTCACGGAGGAATCAACTCCAGTATACGGATCTGGTGTAGCGTAGTTGACTTGCGGTCTGTGCAGTGAAGTGTTCCCCGTCAAACGTGCCTCGACGACAGAGAAGAGCACGCAATCAACAACTGTCGCCGTTTGAGAGGGCTCGGATAATTGGGCTATGCGAGGCTGGATTATCGCTAAGGACTGTCGATGCACGTGTTGGCCGACAGGCATCTACGGTACAACGTGTATGGCAGCAGTGGTCAAATGAAGGTACCCACACTCGTAGACCTGGCACATGCCAAGCGCGACAGACAACTGTGAGAGAGGATCGCCGCATCATTCGGATGGCCCGGATGGAACCCCATGCCACAGCAGCGCAAATTCGAGCAGCTGTGGCACCCCACGTTACACAACAAACAGTTGGTAATCGCCTGCGTGCAGCTGGCTTACGATTCCGTGTCCCTGCAGAAGGTGTTCCATTGACCCCACAACAGCGACGTGTAAGGCTGGCCTGGTGTCGAGAACGATCGTCGTGGGTCGACGAATTGCATAGGGTCGTCTTAGTGATGAATCGCGCTTCTGTCTTGCCCGCAGTGATCGCCGGAATAGTGTGCGCCGACTTACCGGGGAGAGGTGCCTCCCAGACCTTATTGTCGAGAGGCATACAGGGCCAACACCAAGCATTATGGTCTGGGGAGCTATTGGCTTTAATGTGAAATCACAATTAGTGCTTGTCGAGGGCACTATGACTGCTCGACAGTACGTTGATAGGGTACTAAATCCAGTGGTTGTCCCTATGATGGCGAACATTGCTAATGGTATGTTTCAGCAGGACAATGCCCGGGTTCAAACTGCACGCATCTCCAGAGAAGCTCTTCACAGCATTACAACCTTAGAATGGCCCGCCAGATCCCCGGACCTCAGTCCTATTGAGCATGTGTGGGACATGATGGGTCGACAACTGGCCAACCGTCCTCAGCCACCCACAACTCTGGAACAACTGGCCCGTGCAGTGCGGCAAGCATGGGCCACAATTCCTCAGGAAGCGATCTAGGGCCTTATTGACTCCATGCCTCGATGAATTCATCAATGTATTGCAGCTCGTGGTGGGCACATCCTGTATTGATTTTTGTCCAAACTTGCGGTCAGAGGGACCTGAAAGTGTAATCAATCACAACCGAACACTCGTCCTGCATGTTCAATTGCAGCAATGTAGCACCGCTCCTTCAGGGTGTTGCAATTTCCATTTTCTTCAGTGTATTTGAACAACCCAATACACACTTTCTGAGGAACAGTTCATCCTGCCAGGACGTAGTTAGGAATTCAAAGTTTTCAAGCATTCTTTTTTACTCCAGATATAAGTAAAATGCGTTTAATAATTATACAGGTAGTGGGAAAAGAATCAAATATAATTACTATTTGTGAAAATTTGTTCAACAGAGTTTAACTAATTCGGTAAACACCATTTTCTGAAGTATTGTAAATTATGACTTAGTTCCTTTATCTCCTGCTCCCTTCAAATGTCATGTTTTTTGCATTGGCTGATATATACAACTTTTAAAGCTCATAATTTTTTCCCCACCTTTGTCTTCTTACACATTCACTTCATACATCTAATCACCCGTCACCAAAGCCAATGGCTCTAAAACCACAGGAGCTATTTGAATGAAAATAGGAAAAGAAACAGAGGAAGATGTGTCCTGTAACAGAATTCGAAAATTGAATAAAGAT
Organism: Meconema thalassinum; assembly: GCA_946902985.2. NCBI lineage: Eukaryota > Metazoa > Arthropoda > Insecta > Orthoptera > Tettigoniidae > Meconema > Meconema thalassinum. The sequence continues at coordinate 126,997,338 of OX336398.1, forward strand.
TTCTTGTTGTACGAAACTGTATAAACTCTATATATTACAGTCTATCCTGAGGGCTTTGGATTACCATGACTCATAATCGCTAGATTAACGGTCACTTAAATCTTCTTTTAAAGCTTCTTTCTTGGATCCAATGTTTTACATCTACTGTATACTTGTAAGTGATTTATTTAATAATCCTGTCTTCTAGGTTCCACAACATCATGGAGGATCAAGTATTCATCAAATGTGAACCAGCAGAATTCTTGGTAAGTTGTATTTTAGTTCCATATATCGTGTTGCATTGCAATCTTAGTGATGCATATGCCATATCTTTCAGTAGTTATTAGGAAATTATGCTTAGTGGCTTATTGCTATGCAATAGTGATTAGGTGGTATCAACATTTTAATGACATTTTCTGTTCTGCGTAATATTCTAGAGTTCATATTCTGTATGTTTTACATTGTGTTATATTTGCTTATTGCTTTGCAGGAGTCAAATGAGCAGGTATCCTGCGATGTGCTGGCAGGAATGAAGGTTGAAGAATCTGACGATGTATCGGAAGATACTCCATTCATAGATGAGTTTGCAGTTGTTAAAAAAGAACATGAAGTTCAGATGACTGTGAGCACTTATCTGTAATAATACGATTTGAAAGTAATAGCAGGTAGTTTCTTGAATTGGGCTGCCCTCTAATCTTGTTAATTGTGTTAATGTTCAAGTTGGTTGTAAAGAATTAAATCGTTCCCTCTTTTACATACATACACACATTTATTTGCAAATGCTGACAGTTTCCGCAGTGATAATTTACGATGAATTTGTCACTGACGTTGACGTAAATACCCCGAGAAATGAACCAAAAACTACAAAATTCGAACTGAAGATATATACTTAGGTATACAAAGATCAAAAATATAATTAGGAAATTAAGGTTAATCGCAAGAATAAATAAAATTATCAATAATTATCACAAGCCAAGACTAATCAGACAAGCTACCTGCATGGCTCAGCGGCAACGTTCTCGCTTGCTTGCCCAAGGTTGCAGGATCGAATCCTGGCGCAGTCAGCTTGCATTTGACGGTGTGCATATGCGAGGGAGCCGTGTCAGTAGATTTACTGGCAGGTTAAAGATCACCTTCGGGGAAAAATTCCGGCACCCAGTGTCTCTAAAAGTCGCATTAGTTAAAGGAGATGTAAAGCCAATAACATTATTATACTATTCACACATATAAACACTTTGTACCACACTTCAAGTTATGTAATCACACTTTCCTGATTTGGTACTTTCTGACCAGCTCCTTGAATCCACCGACATTAGCAGGCAAAGGACTAAAAACATCCTCTGGCAATCTGTTCCACCTGGATGTTTGGCCCCTTTAAACAACAATTATCATCATCATCATCATCATCAATCTGTTGCACTATTCTACTCCCCCCTCCCAATGAAGAAATATTTGCCCCAGTTAATATTCCACTGACTTGGTTTTAATTTACAGAAATGACTATAATAAACAAAGACATTCAACATGATAGTTCAATGTATTTGAGTTAGAAATGTATTTGAGATGTATTTGTGATAGAAATGGCTATATCCATATATGATCCTTCCATTCCCAATCTCCCTCAAATCTTTTCCCGTGTACTTTCTCCTTTGTAAGCTAGTAATAGACCCTCTAGTCTTGCCTTTAACACCTATCAGCCATGCTCATCCCAAATTTCGGAATATTTCACCCGCACTAGTACACATGTGTTCCCCCATTATATACCGGCCGGCATTATTTCGTACTATTTTCAACTCTTTTATTTACGTACGTTTGGTATGGATCCCATACTCCGCCAGCTGATGTTGAACTTCATTAGCTTCTTTATTCACTGCATACACAGTGACATGTATGTTTTTTTGTCACTCTTGTTCTCTAATGTGCTTACGTGAAATGCTCCCCTTCCACTGCTATTCCTAAATACTTACATTCGTTCTAAAGCATAAAACTATTTTTCCCCATTGAATATTCGTTCACAATATTCCTTTTATAGACCAATCTCACTGCCTGACATTTCTTTGAAGTTACCTTCATCTTCTTAGGATGTGGAAGGGGAACCCCAGGATAAAGAAGATGACGCAAGCGGATGTCATTTAAATCAGTAAGTGCTTTATCTGCTTTTTTACATGCGACTATTAGAACATTTAGGATAAGAATAAGGTTTTTGTATTAGAAGTCTTTTCTTATTATATCTGTCATGAAACTTTTGGTTTTTATACAGAGCCATCCATATATCATGTCTCCGCAGCTAATACAAAGTATGTTGCGAGTTTTGGCTAAACTATTTATCGCCACAGACCACTCTCAATACCCCACACAAACACTGCTCGGTAGGCAAGAAGCGATTGCTTCTCTGCCCGGCAAAACCCCGCCTTAGCTGCTGAGACACGATGCGTGGATGTCTCTATACTATCTCTATTATAATTGAGATACTTTCTACTTTGTAGCTCAGAAACTATTTATTTCATCCAATCTCACTGGGAATGTTTGTTGGTCTGCAAATAGTACCCAGGATGAATATTAATGCACAAAAGGTCCACATTTGTAGGAACCCCTCTTAATTGCCTGCAGAACATTGATGTCTATGATATGAACATCAAATCGAAGTTTGCCCTTGTCTCTGAATATATTAACTCTACACTTTGAGAGTAATTGGCTTCCTCCTCACCCTACGCAGTCTGGGGTATTAACGGTTAGAAATATTCTCAAACTAGGCGAGTGTTTCCCTCATAATGACATGGTGTGCTATTCAGAGCTTGTGATTTAAAGTTAACATTATATGGGACCAGGACTTCTCATACTAAATTGTCCGAATCGACTCCATTCAATTATTTTGCACTCTCTCTCTCTCTCATCCTGGTGCAGTCAGCTGGCATTTGAAAGTGTGCAAACGGAGGAAGCCGTGTCAGTATGTTAAAGATGCCCTTTGGGGCAAAATTCCGGTGCCCTGGTGACTCTAAAATCCGCAGTAGTTAAAAGGGGTGAAAAACAAATAACATTATTTTAAGGTGCGTTCAAAAAGTAACAAGCCGGAGGCATAATTACAGAAACCAGTACCGGTACCTGTATGTTTGAAATATTGGCCCTGGCTGTTGAGGCACTTGTCCCACTGTGAAAGAGGCGGTGAATGGCTGTCTCATAAAATTCCCTGGGCTGCGATGTGAACCAGTTCCGCACGTACAGCTGGACGTCGACGTCCGTGGTGAATCGTTGGCCCTGCAGAGCCCTTTTCAGGGGACCAAACATGGCGTAATCACAGGGAGAGAGGTCTGGACTGTAAGGAATGTGGCCGAGAACCTCCCATTTGAATTTCTGCAGGAGTGCCGCGACTGTGTTGGCCGTATGAGGTCGTGCATTGTCGTGGAGCAGAATGATCTCACGGGTGAAATTGCCTCTAGAATGATCATCAATGAAGGTCAAGAATTAGCGAGCATTGCTCCAAGATGAAACAAGTATAGGCCCACATAAGTCTGAATGAATAAGATTAGCTTATTCTTAGATACAGTTTCACTCTTGACTTGACTTGAATGGTTGTCTAGCTTGTTTACCTTCAGCACATAAGAAACAGTTTTTAAAACCATTATCGGAGAAATTAATTCCATGAGTGAGACCATCTCCTAACAACTTCATGCCGTGGTTGTTAAGATGGCCCAGTCGTTTATGCCTTAAATATTCTGAGTCCTCTGTACAAATATTAGCTTGAGCACTCGGAGCATTTACTTGGTAAACACCCCCCCACATTACTCGCAGTCAGTGCTACATTATCTGTAGCAACAAAATTTTCACTATCATAAACTTCACAAGTATTGTCGGTGAATACCACAACATAGCCTTTTGAGTAGCCGCAGACACAGATAAAAGATTAGCAGTGAGACCAGGAACATATTCTACATTGGGCAAGGTTTTTGAAATACAATTTTCTAATTGAACAGTTGCATTACCAGATCCTTGGCCATACAATTTTTGATTGTTTGCTGTACTGATCTCCAGATTAGGACCAGCAGTGAAGTTTACCATCGCACTCTTGCTTGAACTCATATGCTTAGTAGCACCAGAGTCAACGGACCAGGCCCCTGTAGAGGCCCTTGCACTTAATGCCTGTCCATCGGTCGCCAGCATCATCTTGTCTTTCTTCGACTTCTGTTGAGTTGAGTTCTGCATCTCCTCCTTCCTGCAATCCCGCTTCCAGTGTCCTGGCTTCTTGCATTTCCAGCAGAATGGCTTCTTCTTCGTCTTGTCTTCTCGTGAAAACAGAATAGAATCCTTGGATGGCTTGGACGTACTTTTCCCACTCCAAGTAGTATCTTGTAGCAACTTGGTTCGGACTGTGTCTGCAGTAAGGTCTGTTCCGGAACTTTCCAGAGCCATAATCATAGGCTGAAACTCATCTGGTAGACCTTTCAGCATAAGAGCTGCCACAAACTCGTCGTCCAGTGCCTTATTCATAGAGGCAAGTTGCTGAGCAAGTCCCATAACCTCACTAAAATACCCTTCCATCGTCTTGCAGTGCTTTAACTTTGCACAATTTGTTCAGGATGCCGATTCGCCGATTCACTCCTTTATCTGAGTAGGCCTTTTAAAGAGCTTCCCAGACTTCCTTTGCGGTCTGACAAGGCATGACGATTGGGAAAATTGATTTATCCACTATGAGGTTAAGTCTGGCCCTAGCCTGACTGTCGTCTTTTACTTTCTTTGCAGATGTTATAGTATCTCCATCCGGGTAGACAGCTCCACAGATCTTCGAGTCTTAGGACGTTTTCCATCTCGAATCGCCAATCCACATAATTTAGACTCACTCGCAGCTTATCTATAGCCGGTAACGAGGTGCTGGTTGCAGACATGTTGATTTCGATATGTAGCGAAATTCACAGTTCATATAACGAGCAGTCTATCATACGCACTTTTTATTCGCACGGTGGATTCGTGGCTGGGCCCATAACCTGTAGAATTATGAGGCAAACAGGCAATTGAAATGGAACACACGTTTAATGTACTTGACATTTACTAGAACAGAACTGAAAGAACAAGGTGATACAACATTCTTTTATACACACCAAAACAAAAACAAAAGAGAAACGTATCTCTATGGAGCATGTTTATAATGAACAGTGTGACCAACACAAACCATGGTCACATATTTCAACAGTTTGGGGGGGGGGTATGGATTTTTTTAAAATATAAGTGCAATATGGTGAGTTTTGTGGCTGTCTGAGCTTAGTTTTCTTAGTATTGTTTCCATTTTGTATATTTATTTGTGGTGGATAAAAAATAAAACACTAAAAATTAATTTAAATATTTTTAATAAATCCCTTTAAAAAAGAAGTACGATGATATTCAATACACAAACAGCATGAATGACAAAGAGTGAGTATTTATGTTCGTTTGTCACAATTAATAATCAAATTATGAAATAAAGTTCATGATAATTTAGTCTTTACTGTAGTGCGACGACTGGAACTTATTTCAAAGTTTTGGTGACACAGCGCGGGCCGGTCAAAATAGTCTCGCGGGCCGTAGGTTGGGCAGTCCTGGGTTACACTTTTGGTGTAAGTAAAATCTGTACACTTTTCAAGAAATGGATTCTTTTATAAAAGCTGCTCAAATTCAAAGAACTCAGATTAATACAGGGCGCCAGGAAATGTTCTCCGCTGTGCCTACATGAGTCTGCGAGAGCTATCTTCAGTAGTTACGTTGGCAGCACTACTGTCGCTTGTATCAAAACAAACAAACAGTAACCTTTGTACTCACCACAGCCATTCATAACTGATGCTGGAAGTGCTGATGACACACATTGGTTGGTTGGTTCCTTAGTTTAGGGGCTGTGACAAAGCGGTCATGTAGCCCCCCTTGTACTTTGGGTGTGTGTAGAATCTGTCTGATAACCGGTGTTAATTGTGAGGACTGTATTAGTGCGTGTATCTGTTTTTTTTAATTCAAGTAAGGATTGCAACTTTGAATTTTTCAAATAGTTCCTACTTTTGCCGCCAAACACCACCGTCAACGTCTACTAGGCCTAGTTCAGAACTTAGCTACTAGACGCCACCGCAGTCGGCTCTTGGCAACGAACGTAGCAACCTGAGAGCGTTGTTTACATTCTTAACCTATATAATTTAGTTTCACACAGGTGTAATTAGTGGAAAGGTCTTTAACATGCCATAAATGTATGACATGGGACCGCCGGTTTTACTTCCCCTCCGAAGGAAGGCATACTGAGGGATTTTTAACGCTCTTAAAAAATCCGATGGCTTCGGCTGGGTTTGAACCCGCTATCTTGAGCATAGAAGCTCAGCATGCTACCAACTACGCCACCGAAGCCGTTACTGATGACACACGCTCGCTTATTGCAATACACACTGACGATTTTGACAGGCTACAGCCCACACGTGTGAGGATCACCCTGTCAAGGACACCGTGCTGCCAACTAAACTGCTGATGCTAGCTCTGACAGAAGCCGGCAGTCACTGCGGAGGACATTTCCTGACCCCTGTATTATTCTACATGCAGATTTGACGAACAGGGTTTAGGGAGGTAATAGATGATAGGTAGGGTGTACAATCGGGGTAAATCCCAATTTGAATAAATTACTTATAGTGCCAATCAAACCTGCGGAATGTGAGATCTGCGATGCACCTATATTACTTTGTTTATAAAATGTACAAACAGTAGTTTATTTGACTACTGTAATAGCAACCCGCCCCGGTTTCGCCCGGTATATTGAACATTTTACCCAGCGTAAGCTTAAAAGCTGCACTGATGGCAGGTCCCAGGCGCAATTCAGAAAATCCGAGGTGAACAGCGAACCTCCAAACACATATACTCTTCTCTAAAGTATTAACTCGACAGTTTGATGCTGGGGGTAATAGGCCCGCTTGCTAGCTCGTAAACTCGCTCCGTAGCTAGTAATTTAAATTTCTACTGAATGGTGACTGAAGAAATGAAAACGTAAACACAATTATAGTGGGCGATGTAGCGATGTGCTCTAGCGGACGTTTTTGGAGCACTTTTCATGCTGAACAATTCTTACACACATAGTATACAGATATTTTTAACAGTTGACCCACCGTAAGCTCTAAAGGCAGGTTTTCTTTGACTCGATTCACTGGCATTGTTACTTCTCGGCTTCCTTTGGTCTTAAATGAATAGTTTTCTAAATAAACCTTCCTCGAGAAATCCTTGACAGAATGGCTAAAACCACATTAAAATCCATTCGGTGGTTCTCGCGAATACCTGTTACATCCAAGAATCGGGGATTTAATTTTTCACTATATAGAGATTAAAAATATTTGGTTAGTTAGTTAGTTAGTTATTGTTGTTTTAAGGGGCGGAACTACGAGGTCGTCTGCCCCTAAAAATATTTGGAACTAAGAAAGTAAGAATTAATACTTGCAAATACTATGCCAGAAGGTTTTAGTGTTATAAAATCCCTCTTATGAAGAAAGAGAAAAAAACCAACACTTTGGGTCGACGGTGCCATCCATGCACAATGTATTTCAGATGCCAACAATGATTAGATGCCATACTAATCCAACCTGTTCTACGGTCGTTTCTCTAAAGTTACAGTAGCTACGGATGTAAAACCTTAAGGCTTTGACAATCATCAACGATACAATACAAATATTGAGCTATTAGAGAGGAGATATAACAGGTCTAGACGTATAAGGTACGTTCAAAAAGTAACGAGCCGGAGGCTGTAATGCGCAAACGGGTGACGACATCGGCTAATCGTGGCGTGTGTAACGAGGTGTGGTTCCGACCAGAGCGTGGAAGGTCACAGCCCGTCGCTAGACGGCACACGTGCACGTCACGTGAGGATTCAAAGCGAGCAGCAGCATGCATCAATCGTCCAACGCTGCCAATCGCATTGCAAACAGTGACATGGAGGCGTCAAACGAAGAGCAAAGAGGTGTTGTTCGGTTTCTGACAGCGAAAGGGGTAGGTGGAGCGGACATTCATCGCCGAATGTCACAAGTGTACGGCGAACACTGCATGTCCCTTGCAAGGGTCAAGGCGTGGCACAAGCGCTTCAGGGAAGGACGGGTGTCGTTAGCCGATGATGCCCGGTCTGGAGCACCCCCCTGCCTTATCGATGACAACGTCCAGCTGGTTGATGCACTCATTACCCAGGACCGCCGAGTGACAGTGAACGCCATACCCGCCGTGGTTGGATTGAGCGTCGGAAGTGTGCACACCATCATGAAGGAACGACTGCGCTTGCGGAAAGTGTGTGCCCCACAGTCTTCAACCACACCAGGAAGCATGTCGAATGGCCTACTGTCTTTGTCTTCATTGGACGATTGTTGCATGCTGCTGCTCGCTTTGTATCGTCCACGTAGCGTGCACGCGTGCCCTCTAGCGACGGGCTGTGACCTTCCACGCTCTGGTCGGAACCACACCTCGTTACACACGCCACGATTAGCCGATGTCGTCACCAGTTTGCGCGTTACAGCCTCCGGCTCGTTACTTTTTGAACGCACCTTATATATACAGTTAAATAGCTATTATGCTATAAGCGAAAACCTGGATAGCGTGGACGTTGAACTAAGACCGACTGCAATATTATATCAGACCGTAATGCAGCAATCGATCGAGTGAAGTGGCGGTAATTTTGGAGTTATTGTAGTTTATTTACCTGTCTTGATCCGATCATACTAGTGTTTATTCTACAGCCAGGAATTCGAATAAATTGCTTAATTATCACGAGTGATTTTGTGCTGTTTTTCATGTTAATAGTGTATTTTAGGTTGTGTATTGTGAATAATTAATAGCCGTACCATATAATGTGAGAAGTGTTGTGTTGTTTCATGAAATGGCTTACACATACTGTGGAGCGGCCTGTAGATCGAATTATACTATTGCATATATTTGAACTCTTTAGTATCGTAATTGCACAAGGAAGTGCACTGTCACCGTTACTTTTAATTGTGGTGATGGATGACATAATGACCCGAGTGGCACAAGTAATTGGGGAAGGAAAGATGAAAGCAATGGTGTTTGCGGACGATTTGATGATTTGAGGAAACAAGGAGGAGGAGGTACAGGAACAGTTGACGTGTGGGAAGGAATAATACAAAGATATGGGATGAAATTTAGCATAAATAAGAGTGAGATGGTGATCACAACAAGGAAGAAGGAAAGAACCACAACGGGAATAACAATTGGTGGGGAACTGCTGAAGAAAGTGGAAAGTTTCAAGTATCTGGGAAGCCTGATACAAGATAATGGAAGAAACGATAGAGAAATAAATGAGCGGGCGAGACAGGCAGAAGCTTTCCGGAGGAGTGTGAGAAGCATGTTATGGAGCAAGGATGTCCCTCAGAACAGCAAAATGATCATAAATCGGACGTACTATGTCCCTATCCTGACGTATGCCTCGGAGATCTGGGTTATGAAAGGAAGGGAGAAGAGCAAAATACAGGCCAGTGAGATGAGGTTCTTGAGAAGCAGTATTGGAGCTACAAAGATGGACAGAATAAGAAATGAGAGGACCAGAGAAATAATGAAGGAGGAACCATTACAGGATGGTATAGATAAATCTAGACTTAGATGGTATGGACATGTAAAACGAATGGATGAGAAGAGGATACCCAGGAGGATACACGAGATGAAGTGGGAAGGAAAGAGACCGAGAGGAAGACCGAGAGACAGGTGGCTGTAAGGGGTGGAAGAAAGCATGAAGAAGAGAGGAGAAGACTGGACAAGGGTGGAGGCTGAGAGATGGTGGGAAGACAGAAGACGTTGGAGAGGCTTGTGTTCCAATCAGACCCGGCCAGTGGCTGGAAACTGTGCAAGATGATGATGATGGTGATGAGCATCGTAATTGAAAATCATTAGAGGAGTAGTGGATAAGAAATACGTTGTGGTTTCATTCGGGGATCGTGGACATCGTGGTCATTTAGTCTCGTGTGCTTGGGTGTGTGGGGAACTTTTTCTAATAACTTATTTTGTGATGGCTGTATTCCTGTGTGAATTTGTACTTCAGGTGGGCTTGGGAAGGAGGTGGATGTGGTGAGTTAGGAATCATTCCGGTATTTGCCTGGAGTAGAAGTTGGAAACCATGGAAAACCACTTATAGGATGGATGAGGTGTGAATCAAACCCACTTCTGCTCAGTTTAGCCTCACGAGGCTGAGTGTACCCCGTTCCTGTCCTCAATAAATTTAATTCTGCTCTGAGCGTTGGTACGGGGCACTCTTAGCGTCCTAAGGCAAAATTAAGAAGAAACAGTCCGATTCCCACATCACCTATCTTTGCAGTGTTCATTTAGCATCCTTTTCTCTGGGATATTGGAGACTTTCTTTCTTAGACTGAACTCTGGATCCTTTTTGAATATCCAGTCAATTCCGTTGTCAGTCATCTTTTCTCTCGGCCTGCACAGAGTGACAAGAACCCACTGATAACGTGATATATTATGCTGCGTTTAAAATATAACGAAATAAAACTGAAGGTGATACTGTTTACATGATCGGGCAAGTGGCGTACTCTGTACTCTAAGATGACACACTCCCAATTTATTTCATTTTGTATGACAACACAACTTATCACTATGCTAGCTGAAGCACCAATGAAAGAATAGTTGCCAGGTCGTAACTGTAAAACAATAATGGACTGGTTCAAGGCATTGTTATTCTTCATTGACGCACTTTATACATAGGTGCGCCTGCTCGAGGGTTAAGCATCAATAATAATAATTTAGGTACGGTACGTTAAGTCGTACGAGGCTGAATGTCAATCGAGTTCTTTGGCAACAAAACGTATATAGCACTGCGCCCGATAGTGTAGGCTATTTTTCGTGCTAATGTTTCTTTGAAGTGTTCTAATTATTAATTTTAATACATTGAAGGTTTAACAAACTATAAATGAAATTATATTCCGAAATGGGTCTACTTGCACCAAAAAGAATACTAAAGCTTAAGCCTGGATACCAAGAAAAACACTTCAAAACATTTTTGTCTTTTTGTTACTATACGTACTGTATTTATTGTGCCACCATTATGGTTATTAGGATTTACTCAAATACTCACCCTTTGACAAAACTTTAACCTCCCTATACCAGTATTCAATTTTATCAATTCTTCATCTTATTCTTAAGTTTTACTTTAAAAACTCCCTTGGTTGGGTGCTCTTGCATTTTCATTTAAACTGGCTGTTGATACGCTACTATAAAATGTTGTGCTTTGTACCAGGACATTGGTAGTTAATTTTGCCCAACTCTTACTTGTCATTCGATTTTTATGCCCCCAAATCCAGTTGGATTGTAATTACGACCCTTAGTATTTTTTTGTGTTTTTGTGTGGTAGTCAGTCTAGAGGCTGGTTGGGATACTCAAAGAGCATCGTCGTAGGTTTTGTGGATAGAAACCTACAAAAACCCAAGCCAGTGCTATATTGAGACGTAGTAGGCAAGGTGAGGTAGTTTGTGTTTGCTCTCCCACTGAGTCAATACAACATTCCCCTTAGTATAGAAACAACAATTTTCTTGCACCACAAATAGGAGTCAAGAAATTGGAATAACCAGCTAGTGATGGCATCCTCTCTCGTTGCCAACTGAGCGGTATTTAGTACCACATCACCGCAGAGCACAAAATTGCCAATCTAATGGTTAAGTGGTGACATTCAGTCGATCAACACTAAAATATGCACAATTAAATAGATCAGTAAATATGAGATTCCAAATATTTTAAAAAAGAACTTGTTTTGATTATTATTTGGACAGATTACACGGGAAGGGGCTTAATCGATCGTCAAAATGACCAACGACTCTGAATCAAACAAATAAATAAGACAAAGTTCCTCTGCTAAACACTATCTTATTCCACGATGTTAACATTCAATTGTTATTAAGAGAACACTGAAAATGTTTTCAGAGTATTCTATAATTCGACGGTTATCCTTCTGGGACTTTGTAAGCGCTATAGTCACATGTATTTTTTTCCAGGTTGTTTTACATTTACCAACGATTGGGATTGTAATCGTGTTTACCTACTTAAAAGTTACAGTACAGCAGTTATAAATCATTTTTTAGATACGCTGTTATTTATTCTTTTCATGTTTCGCATCTTAGATGCAATGAGTACAACATAATCAGTTACTATGTTCCTTAAGTCAACTTATTAATGTTAAAGTGTTATTTTCAGGAATATATGCACGGAGACATCGGAAACTACTATTCATAATAGTTATGGTTTAGATAATATTCCAGGACAATGTCCACAGAATTTACTTGAAAAAAGTACTTCCAGTATTCATGCGCATAACCATAACAGCCAGAAGGCATATTATTGTGAAATTTGCAAGATGGGTTTCAACTACAAGAGTCGTTTAAAACGACATTCGGCAATACATAATTGTCAGAAAGCATATTTTTGTCCAATATGCAAAGCTGGGTTTACTCACTTAACTAGCTATAAGGGGCACCTTTTAATCCACAGTAACGAACGACCCCATTCTTGTAATATATGCGGAAAGGAATTTAGAATGAAAGGGGACTTAACCAAGCATATGGTAATTCATAGCGGTCACAAGGCGTATTCCTGCCAAACTTGCGGCAAGTCCTTTGCACTTAAGTATCGACTGAATAATCATATGTTGCTCCATAGTGTCGTTAACTCTTATTCTTGTAATGAGTGCAAAAGGTCTTTTTCTCTGAAGAGTCATGTGAAACGCCATATGTCGGTGCATATAGGCCTCACATCACATACTTGTCGAATATGCGGAAAAGCTTATGTAGAAAAATATAAATTGAAGAGGCACGAGTTAATTCATAGTGGTCAAAAGCCTCACTCTTGTAACTTATGCGCAAAGGCATTTTCTCAAAAAAGTGCTTTAAAGCGCCATTTGGCACAGCATGGTGACCAGAATATGAACAACCCTTCAAGCGTAACGTGAAGATCAAATTCCTATTTTCTGTTTATCGGGTCTAGAACGGGTAAGATTTAAAAAGCCTCTTGGCCAATTCTACGAGCGTAAAACATAAACTTTTATATTATGTCATATTGTGCATGGGAGAGCGTCATACTTGTTCATAATGTGCATTGATTAAAGGCTGCTGTCCTGTCAGACGTATGGTATTTTGTTCATGTATTTGTTTAAAAGAGGATGTTGGGGTAAGAATGTAATGAAATAATAATAATAATAATAATAATACGATTCTGAGAAAGATCTTGGGCCCGGTCAAGGAACGAGGAGAGTATAGAAGACGACACAACGATGAACTCTATCTACATGTGGAGAAAATAACGGACACCATTCGCAAAAGAAGACTCTCCTTTTATGGCCATTTAACACGAATGAACTCCGGAAGATTGTCCAATCGAATCTGTGCCTACTTTGTGGGAAAGAAAACCAAAGGGATCTGGTTTACAGAGGTGGAAAAAGACCTACAAGAACTGGGGATATCACATGAGGACATCTTGGAACGTGACTCTTTGAAGAAGAAACTTGGGGAGATAAAGAGTTTTCAGCCAAAACCTATATTGAAAACTGGCAAGAAGTGGACCGAAGAACGAAGGGAAGCTCACCGAAGAAGAATGCGCGAATACTGGGCCAATGTGAAAGAACGAGGGAAGAGGCAGTTGAAATAACGTGGTCCATAGACGACCGAAACGATTAAAAAAATTAAAAATAATAATGAAATATCGCACAATGTGCACACACAATTTATTATGCTATGATTATAGTTCAACGAAAGAAATTCTTCTCAAGGAGCGTATCTCCGCGTGATATCGTTCACAATGCCTTCCACACACTTGGCACATATCCGGTTCAAGGATTTCCTTTTGAGTCACATCTTAAGGTGAAACCCATGTACCGCATAGCTTGAGACCTTCTCCATTACTTTAGGGGCCGATGACCTCGTAGTTCCTCCCCATGAAACAACAATAACAAACTATCATATCACTTCTGCATCACTACCATATGTCGTAATTCATAGCCTGTGTTCATTCGTTCCGTGTTTATCATCCCGTTGGTCCCATAGAAGGCTCCTCAGATATTCGCTTTTATCTCAATCATGTGGTAATGGAGCCAATATGACCACCGACGAGACACGTAAAATGCGAATTGAAGAATGGCTACAAACTTACATTGTCTGAGTCATAGATCTGAGAGCCCTTCCACAACACCAATATTGAGTGAACCCGCGACCTGTGCTTTGGTGAGGAGTTCCAGTTTGAGGTTTATTTAAACGTTCAGAAGCAATACATCATGTAAAATTAGCATAGATAACTTTTTTAAAATAAAAACACACTAAAGGTACTTTCAAAATAACAATTAAATTACATCGCACCAAAATTTGGCAAGATCTCGTCCATTTGGTGTGGCCTGAACTACATCCTGCATAGTGCAAATGAGAGGGCAGGAGTTGCAATGGAGATGGTGCGCCATGGTTTGTTCTTCTCCGCAGGCGCAAAAGGTTGACTCATCGGAAAGGCCCCACTTCTTCATATTGGTCTTAGATCGACCGACCCCAGACCGCAGCCTGTTCAGACTCCTCCATGTAGGCCACGATTCTTCATAACCGGCAGGAAGAGTTTCAGATGGAACCATCCATCCGTTGAGATTATTGTTTCTGGATCTCCAGGAAGTTAGCCTTGATGATTGAAGTGAATCCGACAGGCACTCAGTAGAGTGTATGAAACTTCGCCTAGATTTCAATCGTTGTTGAGCAGGTTGATAATTATGTAGAGGATGTGTCTGGGAAACTTCTACTTTAGATTTTTCATGTTTGGCAGCTACTTCACATCTAATATCTGGGGGAGCAATGCCAGCCAAGCAATATAACTTGTCACAAGGTGTAGATCTTAGGCAACCAGTTATAAGCCGACAAGTTTCATTTAAAGCAATATCTACCTGTTTGGCATGACATGATCTATACCAAACAGGGCATGCATATTCTGCTGCAGAGTAGCTCAGTGCTAAAGCAGTAGTTCTCATTGTTTGAGCTTGCATTCCCCAGTTGGTACCACATAACTTGCGAAGAATGGAATTTCGCGAAGATACTTTGTGCTTCGTGTTACCACAATGTTGTTCATACGTGAGTGCACGATCCAGAGTTACCCCTAGATATTTAGGTGTAGAGCAATGATCCAAAAGAGCACCCTCCCAGAAAATCTTCAGTTTTATTCTTGCCTGCATATTCTTTAAGTGAAAAGCGCAAACTTGCGTCTTTGAGGTGTAAGGCTTTAGATGGTTTTCTCTGTAGTATGGACTCAGTTCATCTAAGGCTGCCATTAATCTCCGTTCAACACTCTCAAACTGATCACCCTGGGTGAGAATAGCTCGATCATCTGCATAGATGAAGCTTTTAGTTCCTTCTGGCAAGGGTTGATCATTCGTGTAAATATTAAATAATATTGGAGACAAAACACTACCTTGAGGTAGGCCATTCCGGAGATTCTTCCAACGACTATGTCGCCCTTGGAAATCTACAAAGAATCTTCGATTTTCAAGAAGACATCGAAGAAATTCAGTCAGCTTGTTGTCCTTGGTCATCTTATGAAGTTTACTCAACAGAATTTGGTGGTTAACTGTGTCATAGGCCGCAGTTAGGTCGATGAAGACTGCCCCAGTTATTTTTCGATTTTCAAAACCATCTTCAATATATTGGGTCAAATGGAGTATTTGTGATGTACAATTCTTCCCTCTTCTAAAACCAGCTTGCTCGGGGATCAAAAGTGGTTCAACTATTTTTGCAAGCCTTACCAGAACCATTCGTTCTAAGATCTTGAATAAATGACAGAGCAAGGATATTGGTCTGTAATTTTTAGGATCATGGGGATCTTTTCCTGGTTTGAGGAATGCTATAACTCTAGATTTCCTCCAGATTTTGGGTATTCTGCAGGTTCGAATGCAATTGTTAAATAGATTGAGTACCCATTCTCTAGTAACAGGTCCAAAGTTCTTGATTTGTTGAATACAGATTTCATCTACACCAGGAGCCTTTCCATTTTTGCTGATATTTATAGCGTCATTTAGTTCTGCCAAGGTAAAGGGATTAGAAAGTATACTGGTCTCTGGTCTGAATTTTGGCCTAGTATCCACTTTTGTTCTAGAACTGGAGTTTATAGACTTGCCATTTTGGACGAGTTGGTGAGCAATTTGGTTTGCAGATACGTTATAAAGAGAAGATGATTTATTAGGATCATTACTGAGACGCCTGAGTAGCCTCCAGGCCTTATGGCTACTCCTATCCATGTTAACTTCTTCCATCAATTTTAACCACTGTTCTCGTTTAGACTCTGAAATAGCAGAGATAAGTTGTTGTCCGCTTGCAATAGTTTCAGCACTAAAAGAATCCCTTTCATACAAATTGAAGTAGTTTGTCAGTAAGGCAGATGTTTCCTGGGAAAGACCTTGTATGTAATTAGTTCTGCATCCTCTTGGAATGGCTTCTTTAGAACACGATCTAATGGCATCAATAAATTGATCATATGCCTCTGGTATGGGACTGATTGTACTCATCTTTGTATCTAAAGAGGAAGTAAAACATTCCCAGTTTGCCTTTTTGAAATTGTATCTTCTCTTAAAATAAACACTCTGTGGCCTGACGGCTGCTACTATCTGGCACATTATTGGACGATGTTGTGAGTTAGGAATAGGAAGGCAAACAGATTTAATACACTGATGGGCAATCTGATCACTCACAAAAATAAGGTCTGGATTATATCCACGTTTCCACCTTCTACTGTTGAAGGATGAAGGAAGTTTGTTATCATGAATGAGGGACAGTTGGTGTGATTCCGCCCAATGCATAACAGCTTCTCCATTCTCATCATCATGTGGATAACCCCATATAATGCTGTGGCTGTTGAAATCACCCACGAAGATGGACACTTTCTCCAAATTCAGATTATCAGGTTGTCTGAATGAAAAGCTTACCTTTGGGGGTTTATAAATGGAAAAAATGATTGAGTTACTCAATTCTCTCGGAATAATTTCTATGTCATTGTCAGCTGTGATGGAGGTTGCAAGAATCCTGATATCTGGTTTAGTGAAGATGGCACTTCCATATTGGCCATGAGGACGTTCGACTGCCAATCTCATTCCAGGGATTTTAGGACGTCGTTGATTAACATCCCTATGAGTTTCTTGTATACATAAAACATCACAATTATGTTTTAGGTATAATTCACGTAAAAGATCTTCTTTACAAGAAGACAGTCCTTCAATGTTAAAAGAAATAATTGTTAAATTGGGCTCTGATAAGAGCCTTTCCCTACTAGAATGAATCATTTCAGAAAGAACTTTAATGATGCTTCTGGAATGCTGACGTTCAGTTCAGTAACGGAAATTCAGTTCCGACTACCTATGCAGGGGCACCACGGGCAGGAATCAGCTTCACCCCCAGTTTCAGGTGCCGGGGTGGTACGTGTATGACTGCGATCGTCAGCTGAATCAGTATTACATTTCGGGCAAGGTGGCCATCAAGAGGGAGGACCTGCACTCGAATCACAAGAACCACTGGCTCTACATCCGGCACTTCAATGCCGACAGTAAAGTGCCGGGAAGGCTTACATCAAAGTCAAGCTGGAGCCCATTGTTAAGGGCAACAACAGCAACGATTTACCCACCACGCGACTGCCCGTTAAACTAATCGAATGCAGTATTCTTGCCATCAAGAACGAGTTGTTGCCCCTACGCAACTGTTCACAGTCATCTACTCGAACTGTCGGACAGAGAAGAAAACAACGAAAGTCTAATAGAATACTGTGTCCCCACATTTCGATGAAGTTCTTTCTTTTAAACCATGAAAAAACAAAAAACAAAACAAAAAGAACAACTCTTGGAAGTAATAATTCATGAAACATTCGAAACGCCTACATCATACTGGTTCCAGATATATGTTACCTGATACCTGCTGAATGACATTTACCTGTAGCAATTGTCCCAAAGCCCACATTTTGAACCGTAGTATCTTTCAAAGAAACTGCCTAACTGAAACTGAACATTATCGAAGCTAAATACAATTCTGTGCACAAGATCATTTAACTCGATATGTTTCTAGTTTCTTCTATAAATGAAATGTGTCACCAAACTATGTGACTTGTCAGCTGACACGTGTTGAAGAAGACTAATTGATAATACCAGTCCATTACACTTCTGTAATATTATTTAGTTCAATTAAATGATTGTATTCCTGGGACTTTCATTGAATAATTACCATTACTGTAAATCCGAACGGGATTTTATTTATGTATTTATTTATTGCCACAACAGGGCAGTGCCCCAATTACAGTAGGAAACAATTTTTAGCCTACTTTTCACATTTTGCAAAAATGAGGAAAAAGTAGACTTATGAGATCGGGCAAATGTGTGTCTGTCTGTCTGTCTGTCTGTCTGTCCTTCTGTCTGTCTGTCTGGCTGTGTGTGTGTCCCCCCCTATCAACTCCTAAACGGCTGCAGCAATCGAAACAAAATTTGGTAGGAGTAAAGATCTATACCTGAATATCTCACGGCCATATTTGAAAATGATGTCAGTGCTACCAACTGCTAAAAAAACGCAATTGAAATTTGAGCTCCATGTTGGATATCTTGGAAAGTATGATTGGGAGCGATTTCAAAATTGGCACACGTATAGATCATAATATTTCAGTTTAATTTCCAGGAGGCTAAACATGGCAGTGTTGCCAAAATGATTATAAGCCTCCTGATAGGTCCAATTTTTAAATGCATATAACTTCTATACTATCAATTGGAATTCAACCAAATTTCGTATGTTGTATGTGTACATAACCAGATATGACTGAGCGTATTCTTAAGACATAACAGGGCTGTCAACTGTTAATAAATGCTCCTATTTTTTTAAATCCAAATACCAATATATCAGAAAGTATGCAAGCCGACAGCTTTAAACTATGCACACGTATAGTACCTGACATTCTATATTAATTTGGAGTAACTTATATACGTCAGTGCTACCAACATGATTCTAAGCCTGCTGACAGGTCCAACTTTAAATACATGTAACTTCCATACTATCATTTGGATTTCAACCAAATTTCGTATGTGCTATGTGTACCATAACATATATGACTATGCGTATTCTAAGGAGCAACCAGTGCTGCCAACTGTTAATATGTGCTGTCCCTATTTTTGTTACCCTAATATCAATATATCAGAAATTATGCAAGCCAATAGCTCTAAACTTTGCACACGTATAGTACCTGGCATTCTGGACGAATTTGAAGTAACTAATATACGTCAGTGCTGCCAACATGATTCTAAGCCTGCTGATAGGTCCAATTTAAAATGCATGTAACTTCTATACTAACTAATGGATTTCATTCAAAATTGGCACAACAATAGATCATATTATTTCAGATTATTTCTGACCAATACATGCATGACATTGTTGCCAACATGATTTTACGCGCGCAGTTAGATCCAATGTTTAACTACATGTAACGTCCATGCTATTCATTGGACCTCAACCAAATTTTGTATTTTGTACCTTAAGAGACGGAACTAAGAATATATTCAGTCATCAGGGCTGCCAACTGTAGTGCTCTATTAGGATACATTATGCCAGGTATACAGTATTTCGAACTAATTGGAAATTTCGATATTAGCAACTTAATTTCGTCATTATTCTAGATAGGTTCATATTCTGTAGAATAATCATTGGCATGAAAAGTAGGCTGTATAGTTCTTCACGGAACTTCTTGTTTACACACAGATGATACATGAAAATACATTAAAATACAAAATAAAGATACATTGGAATACAAAATAAAAATTGAAAATTAAAAAGAAAAGAAATAACAAAAATATTCACGAGTTCTGGTCGCAATAACAGTGAACGAAGCATGATTTTTAATATTTGGTCACACAATGTAAAACTAGATTCATATTCCAGGTACTAATACAATAGCAATGAAAGATGTAAGGTTGGCAGGAAGGATTAGTATTGGTAATTAGTAATTAAGTGACACACGAAACTAGTAGCAGCTAAATTTAATAACTTTGTAATAGTGGATCGTTTGACAGCTAAAACTAAGTGTAATTTTCTTCTATAATTTAGCAAGGACATTCCAAAATCTAAATTGTTGTCAGCTGAGAGCCTGTTGTAAGCACAGCACATATTTTAATATAGGTGATTTTTTATGGAAATCTGTATTACATATTTTAACTATTAGGAGTTCTCGTTTTCTGAGACATTTCATTCTCACATGGAAATGTATTTGTTCTAAAGTTCCTCTCGTGTCTGAGATACCATTGACAGTTTTATACAATTATATCTGCTGAACAATAATCCTCCATGTTGAAAGTTTAGTCATTTGGAATTCTGACAACCAGTTAGATTAAGGAATTCTACATCGGATGGCTGATACTGTATGCTTCTTGTAATATAGGAAGCGTAACAGTTTCTTTTGCCGTCTTTCTATGTGATTTATATGTGACTCATACATTGTAGACCAGACTATCGCATTAAACTCCAGTTTACTTCTCACATATGCATTGAAGAGCGTAATGATTGTCTTTGTACTCGTTAACTCCTTGTAATATCTAAAAATAAAGCCCAGAGTTCTTAGTGCGTCATTCACTATCTTATCAATATGATATTTGAAACCCAAATCATGATTTATACACAACCCAATTCCTTGACTGTATTCAGGCTAGTTAGAAGAGTTCCATCCATTCTGTAACTCGACTCCAAACATTGTCTTTTCCGACGGAAGATGATGAAATCTCATTTGCTACATTAAACAATAATTCATTGTCTAGACACCATTTGTGAGTGTTATATATATCATTTTGCAATTTCTGGTCATTTAATAATCATTAGTATATAAGATACATTTTGATTCTTTGATAGAAATGGGAAGATCATTTATAAAAATCACAAAATATAACGGCCCCAGTTTCGAGCCATGCGGCACCCCAGACTTTCATTCATTCATTAGCAATGTAGCTGTAGGAATTAGCTTCACTATAAGGCACATACTGTTTTCTGTTTGATAAATAAGATGCCACTAATTCTAACATTTGATTCGAGAATCCTAAGGCTGATAATTTTCGTAATAATATACCATGAATAATGTACCCCCCTTAACGGTAGATACATTGTTTGCACTCTATCCCCGTTTCCTAATATTATTCTTCTGCTACCTAATTAGTCAGAAGGAGAGAACCGGGACCATAGCCCGTGGATGGAAGGGGAACCAGTGTTAAGAGGTCATGTTCGTGTTTTAATAATTTGCCTGGTTATAAAAAACATAATATAGCACAGCATCAGAAATTGAATCAGAGCAACCAAAATCTACAATGACAAGATATCACAAACAATAATTACACACACCCAAACAACAGCTTCCCAAACAACCAAGATTTAGTGCCCCTGCTCCGCATCTAACCTTAAAAGAAACGAAACAACTAAACTTCCGCAAATATAAATTAATATGGAATATCACACGCAAAATTTGAACTCTCCCCGGCATTTGCCGAGGAGTTTCGTAGCCAGATTCTTCTTAATTTATTGACAATTGATCCCCTTCATTTTTCTTTATTCTTGTAATACAAACTTCCGCCAATGATTCGGTAGAGCGCCGCATACCAACATGACACCGAGAACTTCCGCCTTCTGGCCGGCATGCAGACAAGCGATCCACGAACATGTTCCGGGGATAATTTTTAAACATTATGATTGCGATATTTTGCCCTTGATGTGTAAGGATATAGTTTCTCTATCCGGAATAGTCCCAACAAGAATATTATTTGTAATAAGATATAGTAAGGCACATGCCAAACTGAGGTTTATTCAAAATAAAACTCAGAAATGAGAGTAACAGGTCAGAAGAATGATGTATAGGATTTTGTGTGTTTATGGTTTATAAAAGTATGAATGAACTCGATTATATATATATAATTTCATGCTTAGGACACAAACCTATTTGGTTTATTCCAATGGGCTTCATAGAAACGAATTACTATACGGAGGAGGAAAATAGTGTACTATTGATATTACAGGTGACGAATACCAGATAATGAATTGTATTTGACTTAAACTTTCACAATTAATATTGTCGAAGGCTTTTGAAAAATCAGTTTAGATGTCATCAACTTGATATCGAGAATCTAATGCATTCGAGACAAACTGTACATTGTTACACAGGTTTGTAATTGTTGATCGGTTTGGAACGAAGTCCTGTTGAAAATTACTTATAGTTGGCTTAACATGACTGAGAATTCTATAATAAATAATGTGTTCGAAAACCTTGGCAGGTACAGAGATGATCGTTATTTGTCTGTAATTCTCAATTTGAGAGGAGTCACCGGATTTGAAAATGGGACATGCTCTGGATAATTTCCATATTGCTGGAAATGTGCTATGTCTCAGAATGAGATTTAACATGAGAAACAGTGGATATTTTATGACATCACCACAGGCGTTTATAATATACTAGCAGAAGTACCCGTTCTTCGAACGGTGTTCGGTGTTAACACCAGACATTATCAATTGAGCTACTGTTGCAATGGTTAGCGGTTTGTCATTCCTTCATAAGTTTATCAGAACGAAGTTAGTTTTCTGGGAATATCACACACACTGTTAATTTAAGGGCCTTAAACTGTGTTTTTGGAGACCCTTTATAGACTCGCGAATTTTGGGTCTCACATTGAGAAGCGCAACATATGCTTTGGTCGTCCTTCTAGGATAATTTTTATATTTCACCTATTTTAGCATGTATTTTGAGAAGTTCTTCCCTATATCCACCCTTCTACTGTATGAAAAGTACGGTGAAGAGTTTTATAAATGATTGGTGTATTGACTCATGTTTAGCATACCTAATTTTACGATGCACCAAGCATCTGAACTCGAGTTATAGGCGTTCATAAAGATACACAGAAAGACAGACAGGCAATTCTATTGTCTACAACATATCACCCAGATATCCAAATATGGGTATATCTACCACACAGTATCAAACAAAATCATCCTTACGATGAACCCGTATGTCGAAAAAGAAAAGTTTAGTTAAAATGTGCTCTCAGACTAAATTCACCTAACGTGTACTTCCTGACGTGAAATAGAATTGAAAGCCTTGTAGACGAAACGCAATACACGTCACATAAAATCTGACCTTCTACGTTGTGTTAGGTCCCCATACACAGGATGATCTCTTTCATAAATTATAAAGAAAGGCTTGTGGCGCATGCAAATTCAGGTTCTTTAGCCTCAAATGGCCCAAATTCCAAAAAGTCGCAAAAATGCTGATTCAGTTCAGGAACTTTTGAAAATAATGTTGCTGTTTGGAGATATAATAGACCTTCTGTACTATATGTCGCACGTGAAAATTGCATGAAAAAATTCTAGGTTACCCATTGACCCCCTTAATTGCATTGATGAATTATACAGTCTACGTTGGTTCCGAGATAACCGTATAGCCATTTGCAAACGTTCACAGAAATGTAATAAATTGACTGACATTGCTTCTTACAGAAATAGATGGAAAGTTGGATGCCACCTCTTGAGATAATAATGTCATGGTTGCCGATTTGCATTCCTTCATTAGTTTGTTAAATTAAATTAAATTAATTTAGTTTTCTGGGAGTATTTCAGAAACTGTTGGTTTTAGAGCCTTGTAATGTAGTTTTCGAGGACCCCTTAGGGCCCCCGAGTTTTGTTTCTGGCACCGAGGGTCTTTGTCTCGTCGTTGTACGACAAAATATAATACTAATAATAATAATATAATATAATATAGGGACAGGAATATAATAGACCTGCCGTACCACACCCGCAGGTGTAAATCGCGGGGAAAATAATCTAGAGTACCCCTTGACCCCCTTAAGCGCATTGTACGTATTGATGAATTTTACAGCTTAATTTGGTTCCGTGAGAACCTTCTAGCCATTTGCAAACTTTCACACTAATGTAATTAATGTAATTGCATTGCGTCTTACAGCAATAGATGGACCTCTGAGAATCTGTTGCCATGGTTACCGGCTTGCATTCGTTCATTAGTTTATTAAATGAAATTAGTTTTATGGGAATATCTCAAAAACAGTTGGTTTTAGGGCCTTAAAATATGGCTTTCGGGGACCCTTTAGGGCCCCCAAGTTTTGTCTCTCACATTGAGGGGCTGAAAAATAGCTTTGTCTCGTCCTTCTACTCCTAATTCAGCATGTATTTTAAGGGGATAGGCCCCCTTTTATGAGAGGTACGGAAAAGAGTTACATCAATGATTAGTTTCGTGCCTCTGATGGATATCTGTACCAAATTTAACGTTGATACACCCAGCCGTTCTCGAGTTATAAGGGAACAAAATTGTCCACAGACAAACAAACAAACAAACAGACAGACAGACAGACAAAAAATATTTTCGCGCGCATCCATCTTAAAAAGTCTGAAACGCGTAAATAACTCAAATTTTCTTAGAAATTCAGAAAAAAAAACAGACAAACTTTCATTTTTATATATGTAGAGATATACTGTACCGCTCGGTGTTGACCGTGTTTTACAGCACAAATTTAGGTTTTACTCGCTAACCGTTGGAGATACACGAAATGTGATAAGGACCTTTCGGATAGGAAATTAAATTTTCAAGCTCGTATGTGCCATCATAAGTTTGCTATTTCTTAGCGTTCTCTTTTTGTTTGATATGGAAATATGAAATTTTGAAACCAAAGGGTGTAGTGACGTCACTAAAATGGTCGCCATTTTATAATAGTGCTAACTATCGAAATCAAAAGTATCCTATATGTAAACCTGGTAAATCAGCTACATCCATGCAAAATTTCATTTAAATCGGACCAGTGGTTGTTTCGTTATTGAGTAACACACAGACAGACAGAAAGACAGACACACACCATCTCATTTTTATATATTAGTATGATTGAGGTATATTATCCGTACCACTGCACTTTGTATCCTTCAATTTCTTGCTTACAGTTTCAACTTCTTTTATAGTTATGGCTTTTGTGAATAGTGAATGAGGGGTATATATATACTGCATATTCGAATCAGAAACAAATGCAATGTATGATATCATTAAAGCAAAATTAATTGAAAGAATTACAAGACTTCACTAATCATGACCAGAATCTCGCTACTTCAATTGCACTAGGTATCGCACGCAGAAGATCATCATCTGTGCAAGATGCAGGTCATAGCTGACAATCCAGTAGGTGTTCCATGCTCTGTGGTTCTCCGCAATCACAGTTGATAGAATCCACAGCGAAGTTCCACTTCTGGAGTTTACATCTGGATCTTCCAATTCCGGAACGAAGCCGATTGAGTGCCCTCCACACGATCCAATTCTGTTCATGCCCAGGTGGGAGGGTTTCCAAAGGGGGAGGCCAGGCAGAGTTATTTTCAAGTCGAGAGATCCACAATAGTTTCCTTGCTGTAACTGGAGTTGTTTGCAAGACTGAAGTGGTCTTGAGGAAGCTTCTTCTGGACTTCAACCTTGGGGCTGCTGGAACGTGTCCATGTAATGGATGGTTTATCTGATGGGCCTGATTTGTTCTCTCCACGTCGGCAGCTACTTTACGACGGATATCTGGCGTCACTATGCCAGCGAGCTGGTACAGTTTTGCAAGTGGCGTAGGTTTCAAAACCAGTAATAAGCCTACACGCTTCATTCAGAGCCTTATCCACTATGTTTGCGTGGGTGGATTTGTACCAAACAGGGCACGCATACTCGGCAGCAATGTAACATGTTGCTAGTGCCGTGGTTCGCAGTGCTTGTGGTCGAGAGCCCCACGTACTACCAGTCATCTTGCGAAGGATATTATTTCTGGCTTCCACCTCCATTCTCGTATTCTTGCAATGCTGCTTGTAGGTCAGAGTACGATCGAGAGTAACTCCCATATATTTTGGATGGGTTGTATTTACTAACGGTACACCTTGCCATGTGATGTTCAGTTTACGACGTGCCTGCTTGTGCTTAAGATAAAACGTACACAGTTGTGTTTTAGCTGGGTTTGGACGAAGTTGATTGTTAGAGTAATAGGTAGTCATTTGGCACAATGCGTCTGTCAGGTGTGCTTCAACATCTTCAGAAGATTTCCCTCGACTCGCTAATGCCAGATCATTAGCGTAAAGGAAACTCCTTGTGTTTGCCGGAAGTGGTTGGTCATTGGTGTGGATATTAAATAGAATTGGTGAAAGAACACCTCCCTGTGGCAAGCTGACATCTCCATCGACTATGCTGACCCTGGAAGTCTACATAAAATCTCCTGTTTTGAAGTAAACTTTGTAAAAGTTTGGTGAACCCATAATCTTTTGTTATCTCGTAGATCTACTGTGATAATGCACGATGATTGACAGTGTCGATAAAAGCTACACCTGTAATTTTCCTAGTTTCAAAACCATCTTCAATAAACTGTGTGAGATTAAGGATCTGAGATGTACAACATTTTCCAGGTCTGAAACCTGCTTGTTCTTGTATTAGAACGGGCTCTACAACATGAATCAAACGATTCAGCAACATTCGCTCGAAGATTTTGAGTAGATGGCATAGCAAGGATATTGGCTTGTTGTTTTCTGGCTCAGCTGCCGATTTTCCAGGTTTTAAGATAGGAATCCCACGTGATTTCCTCCAGGTTTTGGGGAAATTACAGGTTTTTATACAGTTGTTGAAAAGTTCCAAAATCCACTCTCTTTCTTGATCACCAAAGTGTTTGATCTGCTCCATTCTGATGTCGTCTACCCCTGCTGCCTTACCGGCTTTACCACTGTTAATGGCTGCATTCAGTTTCTCCATACGAAAAGGCTGTAGAAGCTCACTAGCCTCCTGTTCCTCTGTCCGTACAATTTTGTAATCAGACTTACGTGTAGAATGGTCTGATTTGCCATTATTTGCATGTTGACCAGCAATCTGGTTAGCTGTGACGTTTGCATGTCCCTGTCTAGCAGTTGGATCACAACTCAAACGCTTAAGAAGCCTCCAGGCTTTTTGGCCACTCTTACTCATATCTATCTCCTCCTTTAATTTACACCAAGCATCTTCCTTGCTCTTGGATATCGCTGTTAGTATATTTTCACCAGCCTGCAAGGTCTCTTCGTTAAAAGGATTATTATTGAAGAGTTCAAGACAGTTTCTCAAACGTTCCTGAGTTTCTGCAGTCAGACCCTTAACGTAGTGTGATCTGCAATCTCGTGGGATTGAGATACGTGAACAGCGCTTTACAATGTTTACGAAGTCATTATAATGTTCTGGAACTGGATCATTACTAAGAATGCTCACATCCAACGCAGAGGTGGATTTCTCCCTGTCGGCTTTCATAAAATTATACCTTCTTCGAAAAGGGACTGTCTGGGCACGGATTGCAGAGTACCGTTTATGTGGCATATAACAGGACAGTGTTGCGTGCGTGGGATGGCCTGCCCCGCCCCACGGATTTCAATGATAACTGAGATATTTATAACCACGCCTCCACCTTGCACTGTTGAATGACGCTGGAAGTTTGTTATCATGTAGTAGGCTGAGGTCACATGAGTCTGCCCATTCTACCACAACTTCTCCATTTTTGTCAGTATTTGAGTAGCCCCATATAGTATTACGGCTACTGATGTAGCCAACAACGAACTTGATTATGTTGGTTCTGGAAGTTACTGGGTTCCACAAACCTAAATTCTGTGCCGGGTGGTTTATAAACAGATGTTACAGAACAATTACTCAGCTCAACTTTGAGAAATTCCATATCATCTTCCACGGATGTTCCCGTGGAGAGAACCTTAATATTAGGTTTGACAAAGATGGCACTGCCGTATTGTCGGTGAGGATGTTCAATCACTAGGGTCGTCCCTTTGATTTTGGGACGACGAAGATTCAAGTCTCTGTGAGTTTCCTGAATGCATATTAAATCACAATTCTGGTCATGACACATCTGACATAGTAATTATTCCTTGATAGTTGTAAGACCTTCTACATTGATTGAGATGATGGCCAATTTTGGCCCTGAAAGGGCCGTTATTACCATGTTAGTCATTGAATTGCCTCTGGAGTGCTGAATTTAAACCAGGTACCTATGCAGTGGCACCACTTGCAGGAGCCAGCTTCACCCTCCATGAGGAGTGATAGTTGAGATCATTGTGATATGTTCATCGACTGCATAAGATGTTGTTTTTCCTTCATATACTGCTTTAAAAAATCTGCAAATCGATCTGAAATTTCCTTAATAGTTTATAACAAATTTTGACCAAGTTTCATCTGTTGATAATACTCCCTAATTTTTACCTTTCTATTTTTAATGTAATCCCAGAATTGTTTGGAATCTTCTTGCATTACATTTTCAGAGTCATTCATATATTTCTTATATTCAGTGTGAATCAACGTCTTTGTTATCTTTCTTAACCTGATACAATTTTCCTTGTGGAATGAAGATGATTTCATTTTCTTTCTATGATATTCCTTCAATTTCAAATTATTGATACTATCTAAATCAAACGAACTAAGGTATGAACGTTTTCTATGTGTTTTCATGACAGGTACAGTATCATTTAATACTGTATACATTTTGTCATAAAAATACTCAACTGCCCTATCTATGTCATGAAATGTATCAAGATATTCTCAGTTAATTTCATATAATAACCTATACATTTTATTAAAGTCTGCTCGTTTAAGGACACCACGTACTCTTGCATGATGAAAAAAATCGATTTTTTGATTTTGGCTCCATAAAATTCTTAATTCTTTTCTGAATCCAAATATATATAGTTTGTTGGGGTTTTGATGTCTACAACTACCTTAAATTCGTTTTTTAAAAATTAGCGTCCCATGCTCTGAATAATACACTTTTAATTTTGCCAGTTGTCTTCCGTTAATACTCATTTTTCATGTTTAGATACCAATAACTAGGAAACCATTTAAGATAGACGGCTAATTTTTTTACTTTAAGTTGCCTAATGGAGTACTTGAATGTTAACCTATTTTCACTTACAAAACATAGTAGGCATGGATTGGGAAGAGAAAAATTGATACATATTTTTGAATAAATTTAAAAAGAAAGAGTTCGTTTTTTTTCTCTTGCATTCTGTCCCAATAATAATGAAACAAAGAGGTTACTCATCTGCCTTGATCCATTCCAAGTATGTGAACAAAATTTGAGAATATTTGATTGAAAACAACTGAGAAATGTGTACCTGAAGCAACTTATACAACATATTTTTGAAAATGTATCTGTCCAAATTTGTATTCATTTCACATATCCTATAAAAGCAAAGTAGCACTACATGGTCAAAAACAGCTCAGAATATACCGCTTCTTATATGTGACAAGAATCATAGCTGTACCTTTAGCATAAACCCAGAAAATACTTAGTAAAATGATGCCACAAAAATAGACTCTTTCATCGTGTGAGAGTACGTGGTGGCCTTAAAATTATAAATCATAGTAGAAGTGGCCTTACTAGAACCGATGCGTACATTAGTTAGACTTTGCTCAATACACAAAGTGGGATGGTGATTATCATCTCCTAATAAAGGGATGCATCCCCTACTGACAGGCACGATTTTGGGAGATGAATTGCAGCCAATGGCCATAGCTAGGTATTATTGATTGAACGCCCGAGGGCTCCCAACAAGTTCAATTTCAAGTAGTTCCAACTTTGGTTACCAGATGCTACCCTCACTAATACCTATCGGCGAACGTTGGAACTTGACAGAACGCTTTTATATAGCAAAATATAATCTACGAATTTTGCTACACTCTACCAATTGCAGTGGTAAGTTCTCTTACGTGCTGGTATTCAGAAAGATGTAAGGCAAGGCTGTAACTTATCACCCATACTTTTCAATCTATACATGGAACAAGCAATGAAAGAAATAGGAGTAAAGATTCAAGGAGAAATAATTTCAATTGCTGATGACATCGGCATCTTAGCCGACACACCAAAGGATTTGAATGAGTTTTTGGTTGGTTGGTTGGTTGGTTCTTAAGGTTAGGGGCTGCCACAACGTGGTCATGTAGCCCCGTGTACTTTGGGTGTATGTAGAATCTGTCTGATAACCGGTGTTAATTGTGATGACTGTATTAGTGTGTGTTATCTGTTTTTTTAATGTAAGGACAAACTGCAACTTAGAATTTTTCAAATAGTTCCTACTTTTGACGCCAAGCGCCACCGTCAACGACTACTAGGCCAAGTTCAGAACTCAGCTACTAGACGTCACCGCAGTCGGCTCTTGGCAACGAAAGTAGAAACCTAAGAGCGTTGTTTACATTCTTAACCTATCCAATTTAGCTTCACACAGGTGTAATTAGTGGAAGGTTCTTTAACATGCCATAAATCTATGACATGGGACTGCCGGCTTTATTTCCCCTCCGAAGGAAGGCATACTGAGGGATTTTTAACGCTCTTAAAAATCCGACGGCTTCGGCCGGGTTTGAACCCGCTATCTTGGGCATAGAAGCTCAGCATGCTACCGACTACGCCACCGAAGCCGCTCGGAGTAAAGATTCAAGGAGAAATAATTTCAACTCTGTGATTTGCTGATGACATCGTCATCTTAGCCGACACACCAGAGGATTTGAATGAGTTTTTAAATGGTATGGATTCTGCCTTGAGGAAATAATTCATGATGAAAATAAATACATGTAAAACAAAGGTATTGGAATGCAGTCCAAAGAAATCAGATACCACTATGGATGTCGAATTGGCAGGTGAAAAGCTAAAGGAAGTAGGTGACTTCTGTAAGGAAGCAAATTAGCCAGTGGTGGACGAAGCAAAGAGGATATAAAGAGTAGGTTAGCACAGGCAAGGAAAGCATTTCTACCGAAAAGGAATCTGTTGACATCGAATATAGATTTATGTATCAGGAATTCATTTTGAAAGCCTTTGTCTGGAGCATGGCGCTCTATGGAAGTGAAACTTGGACCGTTGGAGCTGCAGAAAAGAGGAGAATTGAAGCGTTTGAAATGTGGTGTTACAGGAGAATGATGAAGATCAGATGGGTAGATAGGGTTATGAATGAAGAGGTATTAAGACGAGTCGGAGAGGAGAGATTTTTCTAGCGACTGCTAATGGAGAGAAGAGATAGGTTGGTAGGACACACACTAAGACACCCAGGAATAGCAAACCTAGTTATGGAAGGAAGGTTCGAGGATAAGAATAGTAGGGGTAGACCAAGGTTAGAATATGTTAACCAGATTGCCTCGGATGTAGGGTGTGGTAGCTATGTAGAGATGAAATGATTAGCTCAGGACAGGGAAGCATGGAGGGCTGCATCAAACCAGTCGAAAGACTGAATACTCGACTACTAGATGGCATCGCAGTCAGCAATGGCGGCGAACGTTGGAACTAATAAAGTGTTATCAATTCTAACCTACAAAGTTTGCCTTCACATTAGTGTAGTTAGTGGAAGGTTCTTTTTCATGCCATAAATCTATGACATGGGACCGCAGGATTTACTTCCCCTCCAAAGGAAGGCATACTGAAGGACTTTAATGCTCCTAAAAATCCGACGACTTCGTTCGGGTGTGAACCAGCGACCTTGGGCATAGAAGCTCAGCATGCTACCAACTACGCCACCGAAGTCGCCACTCTTCACCTTATTTGTGAGATATTCGTTGAGTGAAGAACTCAACACAAATCCATGAATGCTTTTATTTTATGTGATTTATTGTAGTAGATCAGTACTTCTTAAAGCTTGATTTATGTGGTTAATGAGTTATATGATGGCCTCTTTGCCATCGCTTGATGAATGCAGTACATTTGCATTTGCCTGTTGGCACAGGCTAGAGTAAAATGTGGCTTTTCACTGATGTATCAGTCTCACTCGTGGCTGCTACTGAGGTATGGGTGGTGCTTAGTAATGACTAGGGCTCGGATTAGAGCATATTTGCATATTTTTTTCCTGAATAGTACACATTGAAAGAAGCCTTTCGGTGGTATTTTCACCTCTCTGGGACCAACAGAATTGAAATTTATGGAGCATATAAATGCATAAAACCGCGGTTTTCAGAATAGAAGCATATAAATGCATATTCTTGTGGTTTTCGTCTAAATAGTTTGTTTTTCCTTCGAATTCCTCCATCCCCCTCCCCGAATTCGGGCCCTGACCATCCTTAAGGTTTGAAAACAGAAATAATTATTGAAAAGGCTATCTGGTGAGAATAAAAAACGCAGGTTTTTAACCTTTAGTGAGTTCGTTCTCGTCATTGAAACTTTTATTGACTGATTTAAGAAAATCATTCAAAACTGAAAACATAGAAAAAATTCTTGTTGTACAGACCAATGCAGATCTACTTCATTGACTCACCTAATTCTGAACATTTTGTTAATGAACTTTTAAACTGTAACTTTTATAAGAAAACTTCTCTTATATATACTTGAAACTTGAATGCAAGTATATCGCAGTGTATCATACATACAATTAGAAAATAAAGCCCGTATATAAAGATATGTTATTGGTTTTTTCGTTTCACTTTCCTTTCTATAGTTTTTAACGGTGTTTATCGAGCATATTCTGCATATTTAACCGCATATAATGGTTTTTTCGAGCATATCTATCGAGCATATAATGGTTTCTTCGAGTATATCTATCGAGCATAAAACACATGGTTTTCGAGCATATCTGGAGATCTTATCGAGCATATCGATCCAAGCCCTAGTAATGACATTCAGGGCACAGTCAGTGCCTGTGGATGCTGTGAAAGGTTCTACTCATAGAGTTAGGACTGCTGTTCTGAATCAGTGAGGAAAGCAATGGCGAACTACCTCACTCCTCATCTTGCCTAGTACACCTCAATATAGCACTGCCTTGGGTTTTTGTGCGTATCGACTCACATAACCTAACGGCGGTACTTTTTCACGATCCAACCAGCCTTCGGGCTGACTACCTAACAGACAGACAAGAGAAATGCAGTGCATAATGTTTTAAAATCAACAAATAGCGGCTTCGGTGGCGTAGTTAGTAGCATTCTGAACTGCTGTGCCCAAGATAGCGGGTTCAAACCCGGCCAAAGTCGTCGGATCTTTTAAGAGCGTTAAAATCCTTCAGTATGCCTTCCTTCGGTGGGAAAGTTAAGCCGGCGGTCCCATGTCAAAATATCCTTCCACAGATTACACTTGTGTGAAGCTAAATTTCTAGGTTAGATTTCGTTGGAATGCTCTATCAAACTTCCAACGTTCGCCGCTAGGTATCAGTGACATCTGATAGCGAAAGTTTGAACTACTTGAAATGGAATGGAATTTGTAGCTCACCCTCTGGGTGTCCGCTTGAAGCAGCTACAGCCTCTGGCGAGCCCAACATGTCCTCGGACACTCCGGGTACCAAACGCCATACGATAAATAAATAAACAAATAGGTAGCATCATGGAGGTTGCTCTTGTCCTTCAATAGTAATCAGATATTCAAAGGCTCTTTTATAACCTAAATTGATTTTTCTCCATAGTGGGAGTTCTAAGAAGGATACTATAAGACTAGGTATCTCTAGTTGATTCCCTGTTCACAGTGACTTTCGGAAGCTACACCATGCCCTAAAGACTTACATGGAAAACCAAGTTATAACTAGTTGAAACCCGTCAAAACATGACGCTCATTGGGAAAATATTTACCGAAGGATTCTCTTATATGCATTTTTTGAACGATCACCTTTTGACACTGTTGCAACTTTAAGAGCGTCGAAAGATCGACTTCGCAACACATGACTGGCCATGACTGAAACCTTGATGAGGCAAATAGAGACCTACACGTTCCAGCGTTTCCCCATGAGCTTTATTGATTGTGATAAATTACGCCAAACGAATTGGAAATTGGAAAATGGAAGTGTTTTATCGGATGATGTTAAATCAAGTCCAAGGATTATAGCTCTCTGCCCTATATTATCTGCAGTTATTTTTTCTAAATCCAAGCAATTTTTATATATATTTCTCACAAATAATCTGGTTCCATTTAGGAGCTCTTGGGAAACGTTCAAATGTATAAGGAGCATAACTATGGCTCAAAATTTAGAGTAAGTATATGTGGAGGTAATCACTTATTTCCAAGGAATTCAAGAATTCTGTAGGAAACTGAAGTAACTGATTTCATCTTCAGTATTAATCTGTTAACACTCGTGTATATTTTTGAACTACCGGATATCAGTTCAATGACTTGAAAATTAATTTCATTACAGTGTTCATTTTTTGGTATAAGCATGCGAACTTCCTTCGCAGAAGTGAATGTTTCGCCGTAAATCTCAGCCACGATATCATCATGAGTTGGAAGTCTGGCTGGTTATTCAATAACATTTGATTCATCACCATCCACAGTGGGTAGTCGTCGTTAACTTGTACCAAAAAATCAGAATATTCCATTTTATCTGGTTTTGAGCGCGTGTTTTTTTTATGTAAAGGGCGTATTTTGGAGAAGGGCCAGGGAGAAGAGTATTTACTACAATTGTGAATAACTGTTTGGCGAGAAGGCACAACAGGCAAAACCTACCTGAAGTCTCCTCCAAAAACAATAACTTTCCCACAAAAGGGAATACTGTTGTTACGTATAATATAATTTAGAAGTCGATCCATACACATTATTGAATGAATATTTGCCATTGTGGCTTCACCCCATATTATGAGCCATGATAAATGAATATCGTCCGCTGGATTGCAATTTAATTTTATCTAGACACTGAACTCTCTTTTAATTTGAGAGGTATTTTGAATGCTGAATGTAGGGCTTATGCCCTTGCAAAATATTGTCTAAATTGTGAAGGGTGCCCTCCCTGATGCAAAAATTAACTTGATTTACAGATCTGACTTGATTAGCTTCTGAAGGGTCTAATATATACAACTGGCCGTTAGAATCTTGGCTTATAATTTTGGAATATAAGGAAGAAATGCAATGATGTGACATTCTAGAAATTTTAAATCAATATGGACCGTATTCATGTGGCACGGTAACATTTGCAACAAAGGAATCAAAGGACATAGCATTGTTGTACTGTCTAGTATTATGTCAGAAATTCCTTGAGATATCTCAAGTCAAAAATTGCTTCAGCCTATCAGGTATTTTATATTCCGGCAGATCAATTTTACCATTACAACAGGAAAGGCCAAAGTAACCAAGCGTTGACTTCTCGCAAGAAAAATACAATGCAGAACAATGTTTACATTTGTTCGTCAAGGACCCTACACTGTACACCCGTGTGAGAACTCTCGCATGTGTATAAACCGCCCGCCCGGCTTCATTGTTATGCGGGTTCGACGTGACACAGTTCTGGCTGGGACTATATTCACACTTTCTTTCGTGATTAGGGTACCACCCATTACAATTGGGTACAATCGTGTCGACAAATGAAAAACATTAAATTTCGATTACTAAGGCAACACTGAAAAATGGCTACAAATACCATAATATTGTATGCTTATTTACGAAGTAAACCGGGAAAGTCGTCCAGTATTTGTAATGTCAGAATTTCGACATATTGTACATTAATGTCGCATAACAGGCAAAGGTACGTTTCATTAGTGGAATTTCATGAAACAGCATTTTGGACATGCCTTGTATGTTTCATACGACAACTGAGGAAAACAAAGGAGTACCGTAGCGCATGGCGAGATTTCAAAGACATCCAGAAGGAAGTCACCCAGATGGGTGGATTCACTGCATATATATTTCGTAATGTGTTGGGATTCGTACTACAGAAATTTCCGGCTCTTTCAAGAAATTTAATGCTGATTTGAAGGCTGGAACGGGGTACACTCAGCCTCGTGGGGAAAAACTGAGAAGGGGTGGGTTCGATTCCAAACTCAGCCACCCTGGAAGTGGTTTTCCGTGGTTTACTTCTTCTACTCCAGGAAAGTACGACGATGGTTCCTAACTGAAGACCATGGCCGCTTCATTCGCAATCCTATCCCCAATTTACACATACACACGCTATTGCAACCATCACAATAACACAGGTTACCACAAAAATTCCACACACACACACCCAAGTACACGGGGCTATGTGAACAAGATGTACAAGGTCCTGAAATGAAATGAAAACTGTCTACACATGAAAACTGCAAAATGGTGAAAGGAAAATGTAGGAATATTTGGCACTATTTTTCTCTGTCAGGATAGCCTTTTGCTAATATGCTGATTAACTGTCAATACCATAGCATAGAGAATACTTGAGTCAATTAAAGGCCTTGATTCACAATCGGCTCAACAGTTTTCCCATGAGCAACAATATAACAAAACTTCTGTAGCAATAATGACTAATACCGGTATTGCAATGTAGGCTACACAGTGAAACCAACCATCTGAACAAAATACCTTAATTATGTACAGTACATACAGTAACAACCATTTTTTTCTTACTACAGGGACCGATTTGACTTGATAATTATGCCAACCATCAGTAAAAAAAAAAGAGCTTTGCAAACTTAAAATGAACACCATCGCATACTTGTATCTCGTCCTGATGGCAAATAAAAATTCGTGCTATTGCAACAAATAGGGTACAACGATAATTGTAGCCTATAGGCCTACTCACTTGCGCCGAAATCCGAACCACAGGACATGGCATTGCACTTCGAAAATCTCACATGCATTGACCGGGAATCGAACCCGTGTACCTTGGTGAGAGGCATAGGCTACAGCTTGACTGCTGCGCCACCACGCCCACCAGTTGAAAAGCATTGTGTGTTATAATTTGTCTCAGAGTGATCCATTCTTCGAGTAGGTTTAATTATAGGCTATCATGTGTAACTTACAGAATCCTGTTCTACTCATTCTGTGGATACATGCGACATTAGCGCCCGGGTGGAGCAGATAGAAGTTAAAGATATCATGACGTAATTTGGGAATCGATCGCCCTATACCAGTTTCACTCGCCTGGTGAAGTGTCTCTCGTTTGTATCTTTGTTGTTCTTTACTGCTCCAGGAATCCCAAGGGATGACGAAACATTCCAACTGTGCACGAAAACTGCACAGGAGTTTGTGCTCGCAATATCTAAGTCTCCGCTAGCAATTTCAAGCAAAGACTGCTAAGGCTCAAAGTATCCTTGTTTAAGAGACGTATCACACTCGCTTCATTACTGGTCTACAACATGCAAGACATCTAAACTCTCTCCTTGGTCACTATAAGTGACATGTCTTCGGTCCTTAATAGCTTTGCATTGAAAGAATCCTCGCGCCGAGCATGAAGGATGTATTTCGTAGATTTCTTGTCTGTTTTATGCAAGAAATACATTAATTCCAGTCAACTCTTACATAACTCACTTACAAAATGTAAAACGTTAATAATACTCCTTGAGAAAACAATATCTGAGTGGTAAAAAAAAAAATGTCGAGGGGTCGGATCGAACCTGAGCTCTTTCGATCCACAGTAAGTCACCTTAACCCCATAGCTATTCGTTCACTCTCGTTCAGTTACTGGCACAACCCGCTGTTCGTGTGAAAAAATCTATGGTAACCCCTCCCACCCTTAAGCGCAGTGATGCATTTTACAGTTTTAATTGGTTTCGTGATAACCTTATAGCCATTTGCAAACGTTCACAGAAATTTAATAAATGGAGTGGCATTACTTCTTGCAGAAATAGATGGAAAGTTGGATGTCATCTTTTGAGATGCTTTTGTCATGGCTACTGGCGTGCATTCCTTCATTAGTTTATTAAATGAAATTAGTTTTCTGGGAATATCAGAAACTGTTGGTTTTAGAGCCATAAAATGTAGTTTTCAGGGACCCTTTACGGCTATTTAGGGTCCCCGAGTTTTGTTTCTTACACCAAGGGGCAGAAAATAAGCTTTGTCTCGTCGTTGTAGGCTGTAGTATAATAATAATATTATTATTAATAATAATATAACAATATAGGGATAGGGACTTAATAGACCTTCCGTACCACACCCGCACGTGTAAATCGCGTGACAAAAATTTAGAGTACCCCTTGACCCCCTTAAGCGCATTATATGTATTGATAAATTTTACAGCTTAATTTGGTTCCGTTATAACCTTATAGCCGTTTGCAAACTATCTCAGTAATGTAATAAATGGAATTGTATTGCGTCTTACAGCAATAGATGTACCTGTGAGGTTCTGTTGCCATGGTTACCGGCTTTCATTCTTTCATTATTGTATTAAATGAAATTAGTTTTCTGGGTATATCTCAAAAACTGTTGGTTTTAGGGCATAAAAAGGTGGTTAGGGACCCCGAGTTTCGTTTCTCACATTAAGGGGCTGAAAATGAGCTTTGTCTCGCCCTTCTACGCCTATTTCAGCAAGTGTTTTAAGGGGGTAGGCCCCCTTTTATGAGAGGTACAGAGAAGAGTTACATCAATGATAAGTGTCGTGCCTCTGAAGGATATCTGTACCAAAATTTACGTTGATCCACCCAGCCGTTCTCGAGTTATAAAGGAACAAAAGTTGTCCACAGACAGATAGACAAACAAACAAACAAACAAACAAACAGACAGACAGACAGACAGACAGAGAAAAAATTATTTTCGCGCGCATCCGTCATAAAACAGTCTGAAACGCGTGAATAACGCAAATTTTCGCAGAAATTCAGAAAAAACAGACAAACTTTCATTTTTTTTATATATAGAGAGATCTATTATTTTAATCAAATTATTGTTTTATTAATGCTTCTCCTTCTTTAGCTAGACATTTTCCCAATTATGTGGGGTCAGCATTTCCATCATTTATTCTTTTCTGCCATTCCTTTCTTCTGTTTAGGACTTCTCCTCTCATCCAACCTTTTTCCCTCAGGTGGTCTTCGGCAAACTTATCTCCCCACCTTAGCTTAGTTCTCCTAACTGTCCTCCTTCCAGGGACCTACATCTTACGGTATGCACTCTCTTTCCCACATAGTCTTCATTTCTTCATTCTACATGTCCAAATCATCTTAATCTGCTTTCCTGTATTTTCTTGCTCAGTGGTCCCACCTTAACTGTTCCTCTGATGCGTTCATTCTTAATCTTATCCCGTCTGGTAACACCACACATCCTCATCTCAGCCACCTCCAACTTTCTTTCCTGTGCCTTGGTGATCGCCCATGTCTCTGCACCATACATTATTGCAGGCCTCACCACTGTCTTACACTAGTTTCCTTTCATTGGGCAAGGCACTTTCATGTCACATAAAATTCCACTCATTTCCCTCCAATTCATCCAGCCACATTGGATTCTATGGGAAACTTCAGATTGCAGTCCTCCTTTCTTCTCTAAGGTTGATCCCACAAATTGCTAAACACTATTAATTTGAATGTTGAAGAAGATATAATTGAATATCCAACGTGTTTGTTTAAATAATAATAAACTACATATTGCAAGGCAGATTAAATAATATCAATATTTATCATATTTCATGTCCAGGGAATTTAACCCTTTAGGCCAAAAATAAGCCCTACTTATTACTATGTATCTTGAGGCCTGTATTTGGATGATCAATGATTTACACCTACCATATTATTATAAGCATATTATATAATCCTGGTGTCTTGTAGATTCCAAAACATTATGGAAGAACCATCATTCATCGAATGTGAACCAGCAGAATTGTTCGACATTGTAAGTTATAATTTAGTTCCACTGAAATTCATTATAATCTTAAAATGATTATAAATTGCAGTCTAAGTAATAAACAAACCTTTCAGGAGCTAGACTTAGTGACTTAATACTGTCTAATAGTGACCGAAACCCCTCAACGTTTGTTTCATAATGTTGCTAATAATTTAGAGCTCATATTCTGTATGTTTTACATTGAATCATACTTGCTTATTGCTTTGCAGGCGTCAAATGAGCAACTATCCACCGATACGCTCGCAGGAATAAAGGTTCAAGATGCATTCGAAGATACTCCCTTCATAGATGGGAGTGCGGCTGTTAAAGAAGAACTTGAAATAGAGGGGACTGTGAACATTTATCTGTAAAAATACGCTGTGAAACTAGCAGAATAAATAGACTGGACACCAGCAATCACATATGACTTGATCTCGGTAGTGGCATAAACAATGCAGGCATAAAAATGACAATGAACTATTTTATGTACTGTACTGGTATCATACTTTTAGTTGATTTTATTTGATATGTTATAATATTGTAAGTTTACTTTTCCTTAGTTGAATGAAGTACTTTCAATGGTAGTGGTCTGTGCCTGTCTTTAAAAACTACTGCCCTGGAGCAAGTAATACATTGTCTATAAAAATGGAACATTGCTTAGCTGTGTGTGTTGAATGGTCAGAGTCGATGTAAAAAGAAAAGCCGGTGATCTAATTCAAGGTACATATTTAATTAATACTGTGCCCATTTAACCTCGGGATATCAGTTAGGTGCTTCGACAATTTGTCCTCCTAGTCTCAAAACCAGTGAATACATAAAGGTAGACTATACTTACGCAATGCTAGCTCAAGGAGCAGATATTTAACTCAGATCGTTACAGGTAAAACAAATGGGGGTTCACAGCTAGTTTCGCTACATCCACTACAAGGCCTTGGAAAAGGTGAGTAACAGAGAGACACTTATAATTTGAATCATCATAAAAGGAAAATAAATTAGTTTATTAGCTTCATATTATTAGCATGCTTTTCTTTTGAGCAATACGCTTGGTTACTTTTCAGGTACAAATATTTTATCTCTACGTAAAAGTACAAAAATGATATAAGTGAAGAAACGCACATTGTCTCACTCTTCCCCACCAATAGGATATTGTTTAACAACCATTAATGAATGCCGATTAGCGAAATATCAAGATAAAATACAAAAGAAGATTGCTGGCTTTTAGTTGTTCCTGTCATTATTGGGTTTGGCAGTATCATTTTAATGCCAGTGTCAGAAACAGAAGTCACATCAAGAACAAGAATACACGGTGCGCTATCGTAAATTTCCTTGATTATTTTGTCTAAAATTAAACTCAAAATCTTCACTTTCATCTTTACCAACCTTGAAAATATAGTAAACATGTATATTACTTTTATTTTGTCTGAATTCTATTAAAACGTAATCATCCACCTCAGGCACTCTCTCGAGTTTAACTGAATGATGACGGATCAATTTGGGGTCCTGTATCATCAAAGTCATAGTCTGTAGAATCAGGTAACTGAGCAGGAGGCTCCTCTTCCCCCTCACCAAGAACTAAGGCTTTTCTTTCCTAGTTAATAATACAACATGCCTCCCTTTCCTTAGGATGTGAAAGAAGAAACCCAGGTTGAATATGTTGATGCAAGTGGCCATGGTCTAAATGAGTAAGTGGTTGAACTTCACTTTTATGTCTATTAAAAATTATGGGTTGTAATGGTTGTTTTTTTGTGTGGGAGTAATATAGATCGTGATACATTACACTACAAAATTCCCTTAGACAAAATGGCGGCATCCGTGACGTCATGGACGACACTACAGGTTTAAACAATGCATACATGTTAATTTCTGTGTGAATAAGGCTTTACCTGGGGCTTATGCCCCAGACCGTCTTGCTTGTGTTGCAAGCAGTAATTTTCTTCCAGATATTCGTCTAACTTGTAGTGACCAATGGTTTCGCCCAGACAGTGGTCTAACCTAGTAGCGACCAATGATTTCGTCCAGATAGTGGTTTAACCTAGTAGTAATCAATGGTTTCGCCCATACCGTCTCCTAACCAAGTAGCGACCAAACTGGCTTTGTCTCACCATGGCTTTAGAAGAGTACAGTGCAACTTTTCAATTAAATTGAACAACTAAAAGTAATTTATGAACATTCGTAACTCACAACCACACATCACACTTGAACACCTGCTACTGCATCCGCATGTAACAATGCACTGTTTGAAACCTCATACAGCTGACCAATATGGTGGCAATTCAATCCTCAACGTCAAACGAACATTAACGTTCGTGATGACACCCACTACACAAAAACGTTCTCCTAGACGTGCGTATCGCGATATATGCTTGAACCGTTTGTGTTATGAGATTTGTATCTTGTTGGATCTGTCATTGGTTAATAGTGCTACCTGTCCTGTCTAAACGTTTGCTAGATTGAAACAAATACACATGCTAATACAGACACACAATAACACAGGTTATTAAACAATTCCTATACACACATCCAACTACATGTTGAAAGACCTAACTGAAATCAACCAAAGCAGGATAGAAAAATAAAAATGGCATCCTCAAACAGTCCCCCGCCACCTACTAAGCTATGAATATTTGATGTGTTTGAAATATTGATCTTTTTCAATAAGTAGGTATTATTTTTTTCTTTCGTGCTGCGTTGTAGCGGGTTATTGTTGTAGGGCCATGACGCCGTTGATTGGCATTGTGGACTTCCTCCCCATGTAATCAGTGCAATTAACAATTAATCACATGTAGATTTTTACAGCTGGAATCACATATTTACCACCCAATTTAATTGGGCATATATTCGTGTTGACCGACTAAAAGCGACCGTCAACAAGGCAACACTGAATGCAACAAATGGTCGATGAAATAAATAATTTTTAATACGGGCGATGAGGGTTGTAGTGGTCGCTCTATGTGTAAAAGTGTTACCATGAATTTTGTTGTAGGTATGATTGTTTATTTGAACGGGATGTACACGGATGTGATCTGTTCCAATTGTAATTGAACCAGAATGGAAATAACACTAATCTGGAAAATAGTACGGCATTTCCCCTAGTTTTAAAGTCACTAAGCTGTTTTTTTAAAATATATTTGAAACCCACTAATGAATGTTTGTTCCTGATTGTCCAGGCATTTAGGTGTTCTCTAATTCACCTTAGTAAATACTTATTTAACACATTAGAGTATTATAACCGCTAAGGAAACGAAAATTATATTAATTCTAAAATTCTACCAAAATTAATCTGTCTATATTCCATGTGTTAAATTTTCGTAGTATACATTTCTCAATATACCAGCACAAAGTTGATTCATTACAAAACATCCATTTTTTTTTTTTTTAGGAACATCTGCACCAAGACATCGAACTCTGCTCCGAACAATATTTACACATTAGATAATGACACAGGACCATATTCCTGCAATACAATTGGAACATTACCAAACAGGAAATATAAATTGAAGAAGCATTTGCTGGTCCACAGCAGTGAGAAACTATTTTCTTGTGATAAACCTAGAGATGAATTTTCTGAGATGATAGGTTTGGAAAGTGATACCTTGACCCATACTGTGGAAACGTCATTCTCTTGTTATATATGTGGGGGTTCATTTAGCAGTAAAAGTAATTTGAATAGACATTTGTGCATGCACACTGGAAATAAAATAAAAACTGTGGAAAGGCCATTCACCGATTGGTGTGGAGCAGGAATTATCCGAAAGGAGAATTTGAAGAAACATATGTTGACCCACACTGGAGAAAGGTCATTATTTTGTTATGTATGTGGAGGTTCATTTAGCAGGAAAAGTAATATGGTGAGACATTTGTTCATGCGCACTGGAAGAAAACCAAAAACTGAGGAAAGGTCATTCGCCTGTGATTGGTGTGGAGCAGGATTTATGCGAGGGATTTGAAAAATCATTTGTTGTCCCACACTGGTAAAAGGTCTTTCTTTTGCGATAGATGTGGAAGTTCATTTAAGAGGAGACGTGATTTTAAAAAGTAATTGTTTATCCACAATGGAAACAAACCAATGACTGTGGAAAGGACATTTATTTGTAATACGTGTGGGGCATGCTTTACCCGGAGTAGTAATTTGAAGTATCATATGTTAGCCCACACTGGGGAAGGGCCATTTTCTTGTGTGTTATGTGGACTAAGATTTATTGCAGAAAGGAATTTGCAGACACATCCATTGTGGAGTAAGGTCGTTTCGTTGTGAAATTAGTGCAGGTTCGTTTGCAACTAAACGTAATTTAAAACAGCACATACTAATCAACATAGGGGAGAAGCCGTTTAGTTGTGAGATTTGTGGACGTTCTGTTGCTTGTAAAGCTAATCTGAAAACACCTATGGTGATTCATACTGGGAAAATGCCATACTCGTGTAGTAGATGTGGAACGGCATTTAGTACTAATTATTATTAGAAAGCCCACATATGCATTCACACAGGCAAATAGGTATTTCCCTGTAATATATGTGAGAGGAGTTTCCTATATATGCCTTTTCAACAGACTTTTAGTTCCATACTGAGAATACCCGGTTATACTTATATTTTGTGGAAGGGATTTTTTTTTGTACACAGAATCCAAAATAATAGCAACAACCTTCTGTTTCCCCGTCCTATGCCTAATTCACGATATAATCTGACAAACAGTCAAGAATTGTCCGTACAATCGTGTTCTGCACAGAATATTGCATTCCTGTTTCCGTACAACCATGCCAACGATGACATTAGCGTACCTGTCAAACGGGATGGTGTTTACTGGATAGTTCCACATCACCACTCCCTGTGTATACATGCACAGAAGCTGCAGTGTGTCACAGAGAATACGCCTAGAAGAGCCTCTGTGGTGGAGGGCCATAGGAAGAATGGAAGCAGGACAGTCCCAAAGTGATGTAGCCTGATGGCGTAATGTGAATCGTTCTGTTGATCTCGGATGTGGTGACAGTTTGTAGAGACCGAAAATGTATCCCGAAGACCAGGGAGGGCCGACCACGTGTGGCAACAGAACGAGAAGGCCGTTATTTCGCTGTAAGGGTATGATTGTACCGCCGAAGTACTTCATGGCAACTGGCATGTAACTGACCTCGCAGCATCCACTGGAAGAGTTGCATCGAAGTAAACAGTGTACAAAAATCTTTGGCAGAGTGGTCTTCATTGTCGGAGGCATGCTATATGTGTACCCCTGACGCGTCTGCAAGGAAGGAAACGTCTAGAGAGGAGTCGTCAACTTGCCAACTGGGCGGTTGAACAGTGGGCCAATGTTCTTTTCACAGATGAGTGCCGATTTTGTCTGGAGGGTGATTCTCGACGGATACACATCTAGAGAGAACCTGGAACACAATTTCGGGACCCAAACATTGTGCAACGAGACCGATATCGAGGAGGATCCCCAATGCTGTTGGCAGGGATTATGTTGAATGTTCAGTTGTTGCGAGGTGCTTTGGGCCGAGACTTCGTACTGATGGATTATAATGCTCGACATTATAGAGCACAGGTGGTTG
This sequence comes from Meconema thalassinum, assembly GCA_946902985.2. Classification (NCBI taxonomy): domain Eukaryota; kingdom Metazoa; phylum Arthropoda; class Insecta; order Orthoptera; family Tettigoniidae; genus Meconema; species Meconema thalassinum. The sequence continues at coordinate 127,042,300 of OX336398.1, forward strand.
GTGTTTTCTTGGAAACAGAAGATATTGCACGCTAGGTGTGGCGTGCTCGCTCTCCCTATTTGAATCCCATAGAGCATGTCTGGGACGCACTAGGGAGACGAGTTATATAACGTCAATATCCACCAACCACTCTCCAGGAATTGTGAGCTGCTCTGGAGAAAGAATGGGCGTTATTGCCTTAACATGAGATTGATAACCTCATTCGCAGCATGGCCCGCCGTTGTCAGGCCTGTATTGCTGCCAGAGGTGGTCACACCCCGCACTGAGCACATTAACCAGTTGTCGGAATGTGTGTGCAAATCCATGAAGTTGGAAAGAACGAAGAACATATTTGCTTACTGTTCTGCATGTTGCAGTGTTTTACTTTCTGTATTCTTTATATTGTTGTTACTTTATTATCACCTGTTTATATTGTCTTGTGCCAAAATAAACGCAACATTCGAACATGTCCGTTTGTTGTTTTAATTTTGGACACCTGTGTATATGTCATTTCAAAAGACATATTTAGATCCGTACTGAGGAGAAGCAATTCTCTTGTGATAGAATTATGTTCAGTATCATATACTGAGATGCATCATACTGTAAGTTGGTCCATAACAAGAGCAACAATTTTGTTATCTATAATTTGGTTATTTCTGTTCGGCCGAGTATAATGAATCCCAGTCTGATTCACAGTTATAAAAAGCCACCATCTCATGAATTATTTTATCACAAAGGTAATTTGATGACTTGTATGTTCAGCCACACAATCGTTCAAATAATTAATACATACCCCTTTCTATCACTACTTCGAGTTGGTCATAACTAACACCTAATTCAATATCCACAACAGAAGAATATACACATGGATGTGACCAGGAGATACAAGACCTTTCCATATTGACTTCATTATGGTTAAACCGAGATTTCGAAACCAGATTTTGGATTGCAAAACATTTACTGATGCTGGCATATACTCAGACAACAATCTATTTCTTATGAAATTCGGATTAAAGCTGATGGAACTGCAGAAAGGTCAAAAGCTAAATAGGTTGGCAATAGACAAAGGGGGAAAAAAGAATGTGAACGAAAGATTCAAGAGACGTATGGGAGAATGACTAGTGAAAACCCCTGAACAAACTTCAAATGCAGAGGAGTGTGCATTTCAGATGAATAAAATGACAGAATCTGAAGAAGAGAATATTAGCAAAAAGAAAAGAATTTGTAGAAAACTGCGGATCATTCACGATATACTAGGGTCGATAGAAGAAAGACAAGCACAAGAATTCAAGAGATGAAAAGGGGGGGGGGGGACCAGACTGCATACGTCTGAAAGAAGAGGTAAACAAGAAGTGCAAGAAAGAATAACATGAATGGTTGAAGGCGACATTTTTAAGTATAGAAAGTTATATGAAAATAAGAAATGTAGATATAGCTTAGCAAAGGATTAAGAGTACCTTTGGGGAATGTAATATTAAGGTCTCAGATGGAAGACTTCCAACGGATGAGAAGAAAAGGATCGGAGATGGAGACCTTACAGAAAGTGATAATACACTGCTCACAAAAGAAACGCATCAAACACTTGGTCGTCTGTAATAGTTTGTGTGCCTTTATTATGCAGACGTAGATCATACAGTTCCTAAACATGTTCCTTTATTTGTACAGAAACCAAAAATGAACAAAAATACCCACACGGTTACGCTTGATTGTCCCAAACAGAAACAGTGGTCCAAAACCAAAAGTCACGGCACATGCATGCAACTGAAAACAGACTGAAACTTACACTTAACTCTTTTCACTACTCTGTGTTCCCACCTCTGGCTCGAATCACAGCAGCACACTGGCGTGGCATGCTTCTGACAAGACTCCGGATGGCATCCTGGGGGATGGCTCCCAACTCTTTCAATAATGCTGCTGTCAGCTTCTGGAGTGTGCGGAGTTGCTGTTGGTGATTCTGGATACGCCTACCAAGTTGATCCTAAAGATGCTCAATACAATTGATGTCGGGGCTACATGCGGGCCAGTCCATTACTTGAAGTCCAGCAGCTGCAAGGAAATCCCAGGTGGCCCTAGCAGAATTGCAGAGGCTCCGCCATGCAGTACTGTGAAATGTTGTCCAATGTTGTCTGCGATGGGCAGTACATGGTTCTCCAGAACCTCCTCAATGTAGTGCACAGCTGTCAATCGCGCCTGAATGACTATGAGGTCACTTTTATGGTTCAAGGAAATTCCTCCCCAAACCATCACAGATCAGCCACTGTTAGTGACTGTTTCCTGCACGTGGCAAGGCAAATTTCGTTCTCCATGATGTCGCCAAACTCGAATACGACCATCTCACCCAGAAAGATGGAATCTGGATTCATCGGCAAAGAATACTGGCGTCCAGTGTCGGAGCTGCAAGTTGACATGCTATTGTGCAAACTGAAGATGGCATCTTGGGTGATGAGAGGACAACCGGGGCACTTTAGGTGGTCTCCGGGAATTGAGATGACCTTCACTCAGTCTATTGCGGATTGTCTGTGTAATGACGACAGTCCCATGTGCATTAATTAGCTCACCTCGTAGGTTCCGGGCTGTACTGCGGCGATTCTGGAGGGCCTGTAAACGAAGAAATCGGTCCTCAGCTGGCGTAATTTCCGTTTTCTCCCTGAACCATATCGGCGTTTGACAGTGTGTAGCTCTTGATATCGCTGCCACTACCTGAAGATGACTGATTGTGACACTCTGAGCCGCTCTACCACGTAACGCTGAGTGCGTCCTTCCTGCAAGAGGGTTACTGCAGGCATGACTTGTTCTGATGGTAAAATGCCTTCCCATGTCATGTGCTCTAATCAGCATATGCTCCTTACCAATATGACAGCTCACAGAGCAATGACAGACCATGCTGTACGTCACAAACCACTGATGCGTTTGTTTTTGTGAGCAGTGTATGAGTGTAAGGAGATTGAGAATCCTGTAATGGAAGGACAAAAAGAAATTGATTATGAGAAGGAGTTTTATGATTGAGATCGTTAATTGATAGAGTACAAGAAAACTTGAGGAGCAACAAAGCACCAGGCCTAGACCGAGTTGCTACGATGTATATGTGATGAAGGTCTGAGTAAGTTATTTCACTGGGTATCGAGGGTTTATTAGTATGGTGAATTGTCGTCTTATTTTAAGAACATTAATATCCCTATAGCAAAGAAAGCAGGAGCTTATGAAACGAAAGTCCATTGCCTTTAACTTGACCAGATATACAACATGGCACGCTACAATGCACCATTTTTGATAAACACAACCATAACAGTACAATTTGCACGTAAGTTACTCTAACATATTTATTCCGTGAATTTGGTTGGTTGGTTCCTTAGTTTAGGGGTTGCGACAACGCGGTCATGTAACCCCGTGTACGTTGGGTGTGTGTAGAATATGTTTGATAACTGGTCTTAATTGTGCATGCCACATTTAATATAGTTCACAGGAATAAAACTTGCTATGTACTACGTCTTGCTCATATAGACCAGTTAGCACCCATCTCAATATTAGTAAAACAGCAGTCTACTGCCCTTAACTAAAGTACATCTATAATCTGACACGCTTCACCAGTCGAATACAGAGGTACAAATCACATTGTACGAAATGCAAACGATACGAATAAGGGCACCAGAAAAGGAACCTAGTGGCAAAATGCGGAACAAGTTTGAACCATAGCTCGCAATGTTGTCTGGCTCCTCATTTCCAGGACTTGTATTAGAACGCAGGCCACGGTAACTACAATCACGTAGATATTCTTCCGTCAACAACTGTAGTAAGAATAACGGACAATAGGGGGAAAACTTTCGAGTGTCGATGGTTACTTGACATTGCCTCTCAAATGAATTTTATGTCTAAGTCCTTAGCTGACCGCATGGAAATAAAATTAAGTCGTCAGTCAATTCCTATAAGTGGTATCTGCGATGTCCAGGCTGCTTAACCATCTCATATTTGTCAAATTCATATCTCATCTAGGATTGCCGATTACACTGAGCATGCAGATTGTTGTGTTACCTCATATTACAGGCCTGCTTCCAGCAACACCCTTCGACAGTTCTGATTGGCAAATACCTGTAGACATTGAATTAGCTGATCGCCATTTCAACAAACCGGATCAAGTCGACCTTCTCTTAGGAGCAACCATATTTTTTGATTCGCTCTACAGTGGTCAATTCAAGCAAGAGAATCATCCTACTATACAGAACACAGCATTTGGATGGATGTTGGCTGGTAGAATACCATCACAATCTATCAAGGCCGAAAAGAGACAGGTGATGTCTTACCTTATCCGTAATGATGAACTTCACACACAAGTTGAGCGATTCTGGCAACAAGGAAACAAGGATGGCGAAGCAGAGTCTTCGGGCTCCGTGTCGGGCAAGTTGAGTGAAAGGTGGCTGAAGGAACTGCCAAGGGGAGACTCAAGAAGATGAAGAACGGTGCGGTGGACTCGTCCGGTAACAAGACGGGACAAAAAACGAGTCGAACAGGCGGTTATACTGCCTTCTTCCGTTAAGGTTCTCGCATCCCGTTTTGAAAACCTTCACCTCCACACGGTGGCCCCCAAAGTGCAATGTTCTGTGAAAACTGCCGAGTGTGATTTGTGGCTCTCTTAAAGTACATTGAGCAATTCCGTCACTTACCCAACGATCCCTGTTCCTACGACAACAGGCGATCCGACTTTGCGTGGTCCATCACAAACTATGAACTATGATAGTGCAAATAACTTCTTATCCAGCTGCCCACAAAACTTACGTGAGAACCGTTCCGATAATGGTTTTGACACGGACGTGTTGTCTGTAAACAAGCGTAACAACAGTACGTCCTCCATCGAGTTTCAGGACTAGGTCGTGGTGAATGGACACGTGGCGATCGTGAGTCAACTGTACGCTACCAAAACTGATAACGTGAGCATCGGCATTGACGCCAAGGATGTTCGCAGAAAAAGCGAGAAGAAGAAGAGGAATAACAATATGAATATGACTTTCTATGACCAGGTGTTTCTCGTGGCGACAAAAGAGAATGAGAAGGAAGACAGCTACATCCCCACTCTCATCCTGGAGTGAGTGCTCCGGTCGGCATTCCACAGGCAGGACTCGTCTCGTTCACCCGACGTTCAGATATGGGTGCGGAGTCTGAGTCGGAAGATTCTGACCAGCCAGAGGCTATAGAAAGCAAAATTACCACCATCTCGCTCAACAGGTGTACCAGAAGCTGGCTGTTCAGCATTCGTACTCTATCGTGGAGCCAAGGAGCGTTCAGGTTCAACCTCAGGCAGTCTATCAGGAGTCACGACCACTGTACGTTTTCTACTTATCAAAGAAGGCATATTACGGGATCTCCTGCATTTTAAGGGGAAGAAGAAGGAAGACACGATCACAACCATTGTAATGAAGATGCTTACTCCTACGGTATGACAACGCACTTTAAACCGTTAACTTATGTTTCAATACACAACCTGTTATAGATCTAAGTCTTGTGACAGATTATTGATATTGGAAATAAAAGTGATGGCTCACAGCAACGTTACTGTCTACTGTGCTCTATCAGACCGAATTAAGCTCTTCCCCTACGAAAATAACTTGAAGCTGATAGGGCCGTAATTACTAATTCATACGAGTACCCACAAAACTGAATGTGTTTTAGTTAGCAGAATGTCGTACACCACGCTGTTTGTATGAGCTGTTTCTACAGAAAAAAAAAAATACGTTTGAGTGCATTCAACCATAAAAGAATATAATTAGGATTTCACTACCGCTCAATAAATGAGATTTCGGAGTTCAATACGTACATATCACGCAGTAGGTATCACGTAGAAAAATTGTCTGACCGGCATGCAGTAGCAGTTGTTTCATTAATTTTTGTTGTTCTTGTTTCCTGGTTCATTCGAGGGGCTTGGACATCGTATCATTTGGCTTCATGTAGTTGGGTATACGTAGAATTAGTCTGATAACCGGTGTTATTGTAGTGTCTGTACTAGTGAGTGTACTTGTAATTCAGTGTAGATTGGGAACGAGACAGCCGTGGCCTTAAATTAGAAACCATACCGGGGAAAATTCGGACTACCACTTCCAGGCTTGCTAGGGTGGAAATCGAATCCACCTATTCTTCGTTTCACCCAACAAGGCTGACTATACTCCGTTCCAGCCTTCTGACTAGATTCAATTTTTTGACAGAGATGGGATTTGAACCCGGGCAATCGCGGTGAAAGCCAAGAATGCTAGCCGCTATATTTCGAGGTGGGCATCAGAAATTTTTACTTACAGGACTTATTTTACCATATAATATGAACATGTTTATTAAAGCAAATAACCCGGGTACAAAATATCTCAAACGTTTGACAAGAAAACAGCGTTTATTCATCATGCAGGTGATTGAAGCCTACCGACGCGCAATGTAAGTCTTTACTAGGGCGCCCGTACTGCCCCGCAGCATTATTTTTCAGTATTGGAATTAAAAAATTACGACATTATGTAATAGTTTATAACCTTTATTTCACAATACTTCCTTCCAGACAATGTTCGCTGTGCGTCGACCGTTTGATTTAATTTCTGCTTCTACATCTTTAAATGATTTTCCTAGGGATAAGGCAACATAGAACATTCCATGGCCTAAAACAGGATCAGGAGAGTAGATTCCCACTCGATGAAGCGTTTCACCCTGCGCTTTGTCGATTGTAATACAAAACGCTAGTGAAATAGGAAATTTCCGTCATTAGAACCAAAGATATGATTGCTACAATGAGAAAAAAATGTTGAAAAACTGAGATGTAATATCGAATGTTCACTCATAACCTTCCTCAGAATCAGCCGATTTGAATAGTTAAGAGCTCTGATTCACTGAGTGTTCTTATACCAAAACAACCTGCGTACCTCAATTAGAACCAAATATATGATTGCTTCAAAGTTGGAAAAAGTTGAAAAAATCAAATAATTTGAGGAAGGTGGAAGTTATGTGATTTATAATACTTGATAACAAATTCGTGCATGAATACCGTTCATTTAAAAAAGGAATGAAGGAAATCGACCGGATAGAATGGCCGGATGGACTCGGTTAAGTTTTCATAAATATTTCTAATATTCGCTTCGGCACTCATAACAGTCCTCAGAATCAACCAATTTACATATTTAATATCTCAAAAGATAGAGCTTGATCCATTGAGTGTTCTTAGACCAAAACGAACTGTGTAACTCAATTAGAACCAATTATATGATTGCTACAATGAGAAAAAAAATGAGATGTAATATCGAATGTTCACTCATAACTTTCCTCAGACTCATCAGATGTGAATAGTCAAGAGATCAAATGACAGTGCTTGACTCACTGAGTGTTCGTAGACGAAAACGACCTTCGTATCTCAATTAGAACCAGACATATGATTGCTTCAAAGTTGGAAAAAGTTGAAAAAATCAAATCATTTGAAAAACGCGGAATTTAAGTGATTTGTAATACTTGATGACAAATCTGTGCATGAATACCTTTCATTTAAAAAAGAATGGAGGAAATCGATCGGATAGAATGGCCGCACGGACTCGAAAAAGTTTTCATAAACATTTTTAAAATATAGACTAGGGCGTCCCTACTGCTCCGCAGCATTATTTTTCAGTATTGGAATTAAAAAATTACTACATTATGTATTAGTTTATAACCTTTATTTCACAATACTTCCTTCCAGACAATGTTCGATGTGCGTCGACCCTTAGGTTTAATTTCTATTTCTACATCTTTAAATGATTTTCCTCGGGATAAGGCAACATAGAACATTCCATGGCATAAAACAGGATCAGGCAAGTAGATTCCAACTCGATAAAGCGTTTGACCCTGCGCTTTGTCGATTGTAATAAAAAACGATAGTGTAATAGGAAATTTCCGTCATTAGAACCAATGATATGATTGCTACAATGAGAAAAAATGTTGAAAATATGAGATGTAATATCGAATGTTCACTCATAACTTTCCTGAGAATCATCCGATATGAATAGCTAAGAGCTCCAATGACAGCGCATGATTCACTGAGTGTTCGTAGATGAAAACGACCTTCGTACCTCAATTAGAACCAGAGATATGATTCATTCAAAGTTGGAAGAAGTTGAAAAAATCATATCATTTTAAAAAGGCGGAATTTAAGTGATTTGTAATTCTTGATGACAAATCTGTGCATGAATACCTTTCACTTAAAAAAATGAAGGAAATCGACCGGATAGAATGGCCGGATAGACTCGGATAGGTTTTCATATATATTTTTAATATATAGACTAGGGCGCCCGTACTGCTCCGCAGCATTATTTTTCAGTATTGGAATTAAAAAATTACGACATTATGTAATAGTTTATAACCTTTATTTTACAATACTTCCTTCCAGACAATGTTCGCTGTGCGTCGACCCTTAGGTTTAATTTCTAGTTCTACATCTTTAAATGATTTTCCTCGGGATAAGGCAACACAGAACATTCCAAGGCCTAAAACAGGATCAGGCAAGTAGATTCCAACTCGATAAAGCGTTTTACCCTGCGCTTTGTCGATTGTAATACAAAACGCTAGTGAAATAGGAAATTTCCGTCATTAGAACCAAAGATATGATTGCTACAATGAGAAAAAATGTTGAAAAAATGAGATGTAATATCGAATGTTCACTCATAACTTTCCTCAGAATCATCTGATGTGAATAGTTAAGAGCTCAAATGACAGCGATTGATTCACCGAGTGTTCTTAGATGAAAACGACCTTCGTACCTCAATTAGAACAATAGATATGATTGCTTCAAAGTTGGAAAAAGTTGAAAAAATCAGATAACTTGAGGAAGGCGGACGTTAAGTGATTTGTAATACTTGATAACAAACCTGTGCATGAATACCTTTCATTAAAATAAAGAATGAAGAAAATCGACCGGATAGAATGGCCGGATGGACTCAGATAAGTTTTCATAAATATTTTTAATATATAGATGATTGCATCAATGAGACAAAAATATAAACATTTCAAGAAATGAAATAATTTGAGGAAGCTAGATGTTAAGTGATTTATAATACTTGATAACAAATCCGTGCATGAATACCTTTAATTTAAAAAGGAATGAAGGATATCGACTGGATAGAATGGCTGGACGGCCTCGGTTAAATTTTCATAAATATTTCTAATATTCGCTTCGGCACTCATAACATTCCTCAGAATCAACCAATTTACATATTTAATACCTCAAACGATAGAGCTTGATCCACTGAGTGTTCTTCGACCAAACCGAACTGTGTAACCCAATTAGAACCAAGGATATGATTGCTACAATGAGAAGAAATGTTGAAAAAATGAGATGTAATATCGAATGTTCACTCATAACTTTCCTCAGAATCATCCGATGTGAATAGTTAAGAGCTCAAATGACGGCGATCACTGAGTGTTCCGAGACGAACACGACCTTCGTACCTCAATTAGAACCAGAGATATGATTGCTTAAAAATTGGAAAAAGTTGGAAAAAGTTGAAAAATCAAATAATTTGAGAAAGGCGGAATTTAAGTTTTTACGAGCAATAATTTTTATTCACTGACAGAAAAACCTGTACATATACAGATGTTGTATCAAAAATACAGGGTGAATCCCACATAAGATAAACTTGTGTGTGGGCTTCATGAACACAATTTCTTAATTTATTTGCAACATGGTATTTGACTGATAATAATAAGAAAAGTTTATAGCAAAAGCATTAATTTTAAGGATACTGAAAATAAAAGATGATACATTACTTGTTTCTGACCGAGTTGGTTTAAATATGTTGGTGAAAATTTATAAGTTCATTTACTCTATCAAAGCTACTAAGGAGCCATATAAAAAGCCTTTTCTTCAATATATTCAGGGTATTATTTGTCATATTTACTGGCAATATATTGTATATCCTAGTGCTAAGACAACTTAAATTCCTTTGGCCAAGTAGTGTGTTTCGACGAGGGATATTTATTCCAGTTCTGTCTTGAAGTCTAGTGCACATTTCAAGTTTTTGTCCATTAGAGAAGAGCTTCATATTTTTATGTATAAATATGATTGATGACTGAACAAATAACTGTCGTATGTTAAGCAACATGCTTTGTTGATACAGTTCACATGTTGGAAAAGTTGGTGGCCTTTTGTACATAACTTTTAGAATGAAATTCTGGCAGGTATTTACCTGAGCCAAATGTGAATCAAGTATTCCACCCCAACCATTTATTCCATATTGTAGTTGTGACTGGACTAAGGCAAAATATACAGTTCTCAAGACTTTTGCTGAAAGGATATTTCTGATTCTGTAAAATATATAAATTAACTTTTGAAGTTTATTGGCCAAAGTTGATGCATGCATATTCCATTTTAAATGACTATCTATAATAACCCCTAAATATGTAGCATTCATTGACTTCTGTAGGGTAGAGCAGTTGCATCTTTCGCCATTGTTACAAATTGGTGTGTGGATCTTCAGTGTTAAATTGTCTGTGGGTTGTAATGTTTTGTTGTGTGAGAAGCATAGGTATTGTGTTTTGGTTTCATTTAAGGTAAGGAGGTGGTTTCTTAGCCATTTTTGGACTGTAGCAAGGGTTTCTTGAGTTCTATTAAAAGTGTCCTCCCAAGTTGTTCCTGTGACTGTGACGACAGTGTCATCAGCATATGAGGTAATCATCGCATTACAGTTCAGCTTACACAAATCGTTAATATATAACAGAAAAAGAATAGGACCTAAAATTGTTCCTTGGGGAATTCCAATTTTTACTTCAGCACTTCTACTTAGAGTACCTTTGATTCGTACCTTTTGTATTCTGTTAAAAAGAAAGCTTTTTATTAGTTCTTGAGGAGTACCACGAATACCTTCCTTTTCAAGTTTTCTAATGAGTATATTGTGGTCTACGGTGTCAAAAGCCTTTCTTAAATCCAGGAACACAGAAATTGTTCTTTTAGAACTATCAATGGCTTTATACAAATAATCAGTAAGGGAGAATATTGCATCTTGAGTACTAGTGTTTGGTCTAAAACCAAACTGATTTGGTGACAATATGTTGAACTTATTCAGATAGTTAAGTAATCTGGTTTTGATGCATTTCTCTAGTAGCTTAGAGAGGTGGGTTGTGAGGGAAATTGGTCTATAGTTATTTAACTCTCTTTTATCATCTGATTTATGGACTGGGATTAAGATGGCAATTTTGAATGAGTCTGGAAATTGTCCTTTCGTTAGTGATAAATTAAAAATATGGTGCAGTGGTTGTAGAATTTCTGAACTAATTATCTTAATTGTTTTACTAGAGATATTATCATAGCCATTTGCTGAGTTATCTTCTAGAGCAGCTATGTGGTTTGTTATTTCTGATTTTGTTATGGGTATAAAAAAGATAGACTGAGGTTGAGATTATGCAGTGCTATCACGTGCATTTGTGTTGTCAGGTTCCTTTCTTGTATTACTTATTTTTTCAGAAAGTTCTAAACCTATGTTACTAAAATAGTCGACAAATTTGTTTGCAATGGCAGCTGGTTGGGATGTTTCTTGTGAGTCTCTGATAAATATGCTGTCAACAGCTGAAGATTTATTTCCCTTCCTACATGTTAAATCATTAATATTTTTCAAAAGGACTTTAGAATTATTGGAGTTTGACATAATTTGTTTGGAATAGTACCTTTCTTTTGCTATTTTAACAAGCCTGTTTATCCAGTTTCTGTACAATTTATGTTTCTTAACAGTTTCTGGGACCTTATCACTGTTTGTAGACCTCTCCCTTTGTTTAACAATTTTCTGATGTAATTTATCTCTTATTCTAATAGAAGTTAAAATTCCGGTTGTGATCCATGGAGTAATTTTTTTAAATTTTGATCTTACGTTATTTATGGTAGTAGAGTGTTCAGAGATGTATTGAGTCAGTAACTTAATGAAACTATCAGCTGCTTTGTTAGCATCATGTTCAGTTATGATAGATTCCCAAGTTTCCTTAGTTAATGATTTTTTTAGAGTTTTATAATTTATTCTTACATTGTTCAAAGTATTTTCTCCTGTTTGTGGAGTGTATTTTTGAGATTTATTTTGTATGAGAAATGTAGGACTGTGATCTGTGATACTGGTATGCAGAACAAAAGGGTCAAAGTTGCTGTTTCTGTGGGACTTAACATGTATATGATCGATACATGTTCTGGATTTTGGGGTTATTCTAGTTGGTGAGTTTATGTACGAAATGAATCCATTTGCATGTAATACTTGATGACAAAGCTGTGCATGAATTCATTAAAAAATGAATGAAGAAAATCGACCGGATAGAATGGCCGCACGGACTCGGATAGTTTTCAAAAATATTTTTAAAATATAGATGATTGCATCAATGAGACAAAAATATAAACATTTCAAGAAATCAAATAATTTGAGGAAAGCGGAAGTTAAGTGATTTGTAATACTTGATAACAAATCCGTGTATGATTTTCTTTCATTTAAAAAAGGAATGAAGGAAATCGACCGGATAGAATGGCCGGATGGACTCGGTTAAGTTTTCATAAATATTTCTAATATTCGCTTCGGCACTCGTAACATACCTCAGAATCAACCAATGTACATATTTAATATCTAAAAAGATATAGCTTGATCCACTGAGCGTTTTCAGACCAAAACGAACTGTGTAACTCAATTAGAACCAAGGATATGATTGCTACAATGAGAAAAAAAATGTTGAAGAAATGAGATTTAATATCTAATGTTCACTCATAACTTTCCTCAGAATCATCCGATGTGAATAGTTAAGAGCTAAAAATGACAGCGCTTGATTCACTGAGTGTTCGTAGACGAAAACGACCTTTCGTACCTCAATTAGAACCAGAGATATGATTGCTTCAAAGTTGGAAAAAGTTTAAAAACCAAATAATTTGAGAAAGGCGGAATTTAAGTGATTTGTAATATTTGATGACAAATCTGTGCATGAATACCTTTCGTTAAAAAAAAGAATGAAGGAAATCGACCGGATAGAATGGCCGCACGGACTCGCATAAATTTTCATAAATATTTTAATATATGGATAATAACACCACGAACCTAACATCTTCCTCGAAAAGCAAAGACATGGAGACATCCAAATCCACTTATGGGTGAATTTCAACTGGATCATGTGGCAATATCAAAAAAATCAGATCGTGTAATCCAAAATGTGAAGGTCCTGCGTAATGCGAATATAGACTCAGATCATTATCTGTCCCTTATTAAAATGAAATGTATTCCTTTTAGGAACAATAGAGTGAATGTTGAAAAGGGAATGAAAACGCAAAAGTACAACATCGGTGGTCTGAAGTCAAATAACAGCACTTTTGCGGAAACACTCCACAACAAACCAAAAGATGGAACATGGTTTACTTTAAGGAACGCCATTGTTACTGCGGCTTCGGAATCCATTCCTCTTGATAGAACGCGCAAGCATCCATGGTGGAACGGTCAATGTGATCACGCAATAGAGGAAAGAAGAAAAGCTTGGATCAAGTGGAATAACAAGAAAGACGATGTGAACCTTGAGAACTTTCTCTGCATCAGGAAAGAAACTTGTAAAATTTTAAAATTGGCAAAAAGAAATTTCCACAAATCTCAAATTATTCAATTTGAAGATGATTTTCAAAGGCACAAAATAAGGGATTTCTATCAAACTTTTAAACACCAACTGTCCAAATACGTCGCCCCTACTCTTCACATCCGAGGATCTGATGGTAAACTTAATCTCAATAATAAAGACTGTGCTAAAGCTTTTGGAGAATATTTTGAAACCCTTTTGAACACGGACATACCTACTGAACAACTTGCTTTCTATCCTAGCGTTGCATACCACGACAGTTCACCACCCTCCGTCGAAGAAATAACACAAATCATCAAGGCGCTAAAAAATAATAAAGCCTCTGGGGAGGATAGTATTGTGGCTGAATTATGGAAATATGCAGATAATGACTCCATCATTTGTCTCCAGAAAACCATTGAAGAAATATGGCATAGTGAAAAGTTGCCGGAGGATTGGACTTCTGCCATCATTCATCCTATACATAAGAAAGGGGATAAATCCGACCCAAATAATTATAGAGGTATTTCACTGGTATCGGTAACGTACAAAATATTTGCAAGGGCTCTTCTGAACAGAGCAGAACCGATATTAGACCGTCAGTTAGGGGAATATCAAGCTGGGTTCAGGAAATCAAGATCCTGTCCTGAACAAATTCATAACATTAAGACCATAATTTCCTACTGTACGGTACGATCAAAACCTTATGTTGTGATTTTTGTGGACTTTCAAAAGGCTTATGATTGCATTCATAGAGACACAATAATTAACACCTATCGTGAGTTTGGCCTAGACAATAAATCAATTAATTTGTTCAAAGCAAGCTTAGAAAACACCATTTCTAAGGTTAAATTTCGTGGTGAATTGTCCGAAGCCTTTGCAATCAAGACTGGCTGTAGACAAGGTGATCTGGGATCACCGATGCTGTTCAACTGTGTCTTGGAAAAAATTATAAGAGAATGGTTAACAATCTTACCAAATAATTATGGTATTCGAATTGGTTATAAAAAAGAAGACCTGAATATAAACTGTCTCGCTTTTGCAGATGCCATTGCTTTGTTCGCTTATTCAATGGAAGAGGCCACTTACCAACTTAATAAACTACAAATCATAGCTGCTAAAACTGGACTTAAAGTGCCCTTCCATAAAACTAATTTTATCACAAATGTCAAAGATGCCTCAAAATTCATCACGATTGGTCTGCAAAAAATAAAAAAGTCCGAAAATTTAAATGCCTAGGCGAATGGATTACCCCTAATAATTCAGAAATAGCTGCCATTGAGAGCAGATGTAACAAATTGGAAGGTGCCTTTCAAACCTGCAAAAACATTTACAAAAGTAAAAGCTTGTCCCGGAATGTCAAACTTTGTCATTATAATACAGTAATTAGGCCGTCAGCACTGTATGCTGCAGAATGCTTACAGATGACAAACAAAGGCTCATTGAGAAAATTAAATTCTAAGGAAAATATTAGGACCTGTTAATGATAATGGTACTTACAGAAGAAGACATAACAATGAATTATTTGAACATATAGAAGATTTGGTGAGTGTGATGAGAAAAAGGAGAATGTCTTTCTTTGGACATTTGGAGCGGATGGAGCATCATCGACTTTCATATCGAATCCACTCATCAATCTCTAAAAAAAATTCCTATTGTAAATGGTCTATGCAAGTTAAAAAGGACCTAACAGAAGCTCGAATCAATCAAGCTCTGGTTTGTGATAGGAACCTGTTCAGAAAGGCGGTTAAATCAACCAGTAATCTACACCCTTTAACATCTGTGATGCCTCGCCCTCACTGCAAGTGGACGGAAGAAAGGAGAGCTGAACATTCTTCAAGAATGAAGATCTACTGGCAGACAAGAAAACAAGCTTTACAGTGATCATATGAGTGAAGAACATCGTGGTCCATTGATGGCCGAAACGACTCAAAAAAAAAAAAAAACACCACGAACCTACTACGGTGTCGTAGCTGGCGGATAGGTGATACTCCGACGTGGCGCGTCCCAGGTGGCGGATAGGGGGGGGGGTTCTCACCGGCTTGCCGGTGGACTTGAGCAAAATAAAATAGCTCTTGCGGACCAAACACACAACAACCTCTACGGTTAATAACCGCAGTTGTAACTCGGAGCTTGCTCCATACAAGGTTGACTACCTTTGAAAGTCAAACATGGAAGGAAATCTTTTAAGGAATAATCCACCTAGACTGCATTCGGATATGGTGGGCAGTCACCTGAAAGATACCCTAGATGAGTCGGAGCATCTAAAAATACCCACGACAGATAGAAAACCCAAATTTAGACTGAATATAGGACAGATAAACTATATAGCAACACACAATATAAATTCCATCATACAGCCAGGAAAACTCAAAATTTTGACAGACGAAATGGATCGCAAAGGGATTCTAATAACCGGGTTTTAAGAAATGAGAAACACCGATCAGGAACCAATAGAATCACAAGGGTATAGAATTTACAAGGGAATATCAGGAAAAAGAGTAATGAAGCAATGTCCATAATTCGGAACAGGATTTGTAGTCAATCTCAAAATAATTGAATCCATCATAGAATTTAAAGCATTATCCCCTAGGCTCTCGACACTAACTCTAAAAGCTGTAAATAGAACATATACCATTCTAAATGCCCATGACCCAACTAATGATAAAAATAATAAGAAAGAACACAAAGATGATGTGGAGGGATTTTGGGAGCTTTTAGATCAGTTAGCAACAAACATAAATAAAAGTCACACCAAAACTTTAATTGGAGACTTTAATGCCCAGTTAGGAAAGGAAAAAAGATATAGAGACATAATAGGAAAATGGCCAGCACAGAGAAGAACAAACAGGAATGGCATAAGACTGGGGGAATTTTGCAGGAACCATGATATGATCTCCAAATCAACTTAGTTCAAGAGAAGAAAGACCAAATAAACTCAAAACTTGGAAACATCCAGACTGGAAAAAAGGTGAATGGCAACTAGATCATGTTTATATGGATAAGAACTATCACAGGGAGATCTACAATGTGAAAGTTCTGAGAGGAACAGATACTGGATCGGATCATTACATGATAAAGATTAAAATTAAATTTACCCCGTTGACAAAGAAAAAAACTCACCTAAAAAGAAGAGAACATACGACCCTCATAAACTAATAAATAACAAGGAATACAAAGAACGAACTTGATATATTAAAATAACAGATGATCTAGAGGAAATAGTTCCCGAATTAAAACAAATAGCTGAACAAGTAGCCCCAATAAATCCAAGGAAGAAACACCAATGGTGGAACGATGAGTGTGATAATACAGTGGAAGATAGACATCAAGCCTGGTTACGGTATCAGAGTCAAAAAACAGATGAATCACACTTGGATCTCATAAAAAGGAAGATAACTAAAAAAATAATACGAAGGGTTAAACGGCTATACCAAAAGGATATACTTCTGAGGATCGAAACAAATAGCGCGAAAACAAACTGAAGAGATTACTACAAACTTTTTAGCAAACAACTACAAAGATATGAACCTCCAACATAAATGTTAAAAGACAAAAATGGCGAGTTAGCTCATAGTAATAAAAGAAATACAGAAATGTTAGCAGAAACATTTAACAAGTTGCTAAATTGCGAAGATCCACCAGAACTGCTTCAAATAAATACAGACACCACTAGAATATTAAAACACCATCAGAAAACATAAATCCACCCACAATCCACGAAGTCTACAAAGCTCTGAGAGAGCTCAAAAACTACAAAGCGAGTGGAGAAGATCAAACATATGCAGAATTGTGGAAATATGCAGCAGAACCAGTAAAGATTTCATTACACCAATGCATAGTGAACATTTGGATCAAAGAAGAACTGCCAGACCATTGGACTACAGCTATAATACATCCATTACACAAGAAAGGAGAAAAATCAAATCCTGACTGCTATCGAGGAATTTCCCTTTTGGATATCACATATAAAACATGTCACGAATTCTATATAATCGTTGTAAAGATCAATTAGAACTGGAAATAGGAGAATATCAAGGTGGATTTCGGCCATGGCGAATCTGCCCTGAACAGATCATCATCATCTTGTACAGTTTCCAGCCCCAGGCTGGGTCTGTTTGGAACATAAGCCTCGCCACTTAGTCCTTTCTTCCCACCACCTCTCCGCTGTCACTCTGGTCCAGTCCTCGCCTCTCTTCTTGACACATTCCTCCACTCCTTTCTGCCATCTATCTCTTGGTCTTCCCCTTGGTCGTTTCTTCTGCATCTGCATCTCATGTATCCTCTTGGGAATCTTCTTCTCATCCATTCTCTTTAAGTGTCCATACCACCTCAGTCTTGATGTCTCAATCCTACCTTGCAAGGGCTCCTCTTTCACCATTTCCCTGACCTTTTCATTCCCCACCCTGTCTCTTCTTGTTACTCCGATCCTACTTCGCAGGAACTTCATTTCACCTGCCTGTATTCTACTTTTGTCTCTTTTCTTCATTGTCCACGTTCCTGAAGCATAGGTCAGTATCGGGATATAGTAACTTCTGTATAACACTTCCTCGCTTTTTTGTGGGACATATTTATTCCACACTAAGCTCCTAATGCTTCTCAGAAATGCTTCTGCCTGTCTGCCACGTTCCGTAATCTCTTTGTCATTTCTCCCATTTTCCTCCACTATACTTCCCAAGTACTTGAGACTTTCCGCCTTCTTCAGCTGTCCACCTCCAAGTGTTATCCCACTCATTGGTCTGTCCTTTTCCCTGGTTGTTAACAGGATCTCACATTTACTGATGTTGAACGTCCATCCGTACTCTCCCACTGTTTGTTCCCAAGCCTTCAGTTGCTCCTGAATTTCCTCCTCCTTGTTTCCCCAGACCTTGAGTTCATCTGCAAACACCATTGCTTTCATCTTATCTTCTCCTATCTTTCCTGCTATCCGTGTCATTACCTCGTCCATAACCACAATAAAAAAAAGGGGTGACAGCGCACTACCCTGTTTCAGGCCACTCATTTGTCTGAACCAGTCTGTTCTTTCCCCTCCAACTTTCACACAACTCGTACTTCCACAATACATCTCCTTCACTCTGCCTACAGTCCCTTTTTCCACTCCCATGTTTTCCATTGCTTTCCAAACCGTCTCCCTACACACACTATCATAGGCCTTTTCGATGTCCAGGAAGGCCATCAACAGATCCTCTCCAAATTCGTAGTGGTGTTCCTGGAGCTGTCTCACTAAAAATATGAGATCCACTGTTGATCTCCCAGGTCTGAATCCATACTGCTCTTCTCTCAATTTTCTCTCCACTTTGGCTCGTATTCTACTTTCTAATATCTTTTCATATATCTTGGCACAGTGAGGTAAGAGTGTGACTCCTCTGTAATTTCTGCACTCCTTTCTGCTTCCTTTCTTAAATATTGGGACAATTAATCCTTTCTTCCAATCTTCTGGGGTCTTTTTCTCCTTCCATATCACCCTCATCACACGGTACAGCCACTGTTTCCCAACCTCCCCTGCTGCCTTCACCATTTCAACACTCACTTCATCCACACCCGGTGCCCTTCCTCCTTTCATCTTGTCTATAGCCATCTCCAGTTCTCTCCAATTCAGGTCCTTTTCCATTTCTGTGTTGTCTTCTCCATCTTCCAATACACTGCCTTCCTCCCTATGACCATTTGGATTCAGCAAATCCTCAAAGTACTCTTTCCACACTATCTTGAGTGTTTCTTTGTTGTGTACCTCATTTCCGTTTTTGTCCATCATTACCACATCCTCTCACAGACCTCTTCTCTTACTTTTGACCATCCCATAAAGTACTTTCTTATTTCCTCTGCTGTCTTCCTCCATCATCTCTGTCCACTTTACCATCCACTTCTTCCTCTCCTCTGCGACAATCTTGTTTGCTTCTTTCTTCTTTATCTTATAATCTTCCCTTGCCAGATCAGTTCTTTCCTGGAACCACACTCTGAAAGCCTTGTTCTTCCTTCCCACAGCTTCGTTTACTCTCTCATTCCACCATGGTGTCTCTGTACACCGCTTTCTCTTGCTTGTTCTTCCACACACTGCCACTGCAGCTTCCACCATTGTGTTCCTGAATTGCTTCCATTCCCCTTCCCCTGTTTTAGGATTGTCTGTTGGCATCCTTTCCCTTATTACCTTCTGGAATTCTTCCTTGACTTCCTTTTCCTTGAGTTTCCATACTTTGATTCTCCTTTCCTGGTACTCTGTCCTCTTGCTATCCTTAACAACTGCCAGGTTCATTACAAGTATTCTGTGGTCGCTATCTAAGGCCTCTGATGGTATTACCTTTATATCTCTGACACTTCACTTCATTTCCCAGTCGTACAGCATGTAATCTACCAAAGATTTCTTTGTTAAATCACTGCTATACCTTGTGGGTTTCTTTCTTCCGGAACCGGGAGTTGCCTACCACTAAACCGTTTCTCTTGCAAAAATCCAGCAACTTTTTCCCTTCTTCATTCCTGCTACCCCATCCTTCTGCTCCCAATACATTTTCATATCCTTGCCTTTCACTTCCTACATGTGCATTCAAATCTCCCATGACAATGATGCTCTGACCATTCAACTGCTGTTGTAGCTCCTCCTCAAAGTCTTCCTTCTCTTGAGCTGTACATCCAACTTGAGGGGCATATACCTGGGCTATCTCCAGGCTTCTTCCCTTTACAGTTACTCTGATCTTCATGATCCTGTCACTTAGTCCCTTTACCTCTTCCTTCATTCCATCTCTCACAACTACTCCTACTCCGCTGCTCCTTCCTTCACTGTTCCCACTCCAGTACAACCGGTACCCTTTCCTCAGTTCTCTGCGACCTTCTCCTTTCCATCTTGTTTCTGCCAAGCCCAGTAAACCCAGTTTTCTTCCCTCCATCACATCTACAATCTCCTCCACCTTTTCTGTTAGTGTCTGTATGTTTAATGTCCCAACTCGTAGTCCATTAGCATATCCGGGTCGTCGTCGTTTGCATTCGTCCTTTTCGAGGCCTGTTCCTGTGTTGAAAGCAAATGTGATATCCTCTACTGGCTTGCTAAGCCTATCGTAGCTTCACCAGAGCCCCGTCAGCCGCCACTTTTCAGGGTTCCCATAGGGCCTTCACAGCTACCGCAGCGGTCCCGGGGCACACAAAGTCCCCACTGTACTTCACCCCTACAGGCAATCCCCTACTTCATGCCGTTGCCCGTCTCCCACCACGTGGAGGAGGGGTTGGACTTGGGGGATAATCACCTTAAAATTAGTAATGGATTACTACAAACGTATACAAAAACAGCAAGTCATAACCTTCGTAGACTTCAAAAAAGCTTATGATTGTATACATAGATCTTCATTGCTGAAAATACTAAGGAATTTCGGACTTCATCCCAAATTAATAAAAATTATAAAACTAACTCTAACAAACACCAAATCTAAAGTAAAATTC
The DNA here is from genome assembly GCA_946902985.2 of Meconema thalassinum. Taxonomy (NCBI): domain Eukaryota; kingdom Metazoa; phylum Arthropoda; class Insecta; order Orthoptera; family Tettigoniidae; genus Meconema; species Meconema thalassinum. The sequence goes on from OX336398.1 coordinate 127,063,246, forward strand.
AGAGGAGGAATATCTGAACCGTTTACGATTAAAACAGGATTAAGACAAGGAGATGGTTTATCACCTCTACTTTTCAATTGTGCTTTGGAATATGTAATGAGGGAATGGTACAGGGAAAATCCTAGGAGCATAAGAATTGGAACCAAGAAAGATCAAATAGACTTAAATTGCTTGTGATTCGCAGATGACTTAGCGTTACTGGCTAATAATATTCAAGAAGCCAGAAATCAAATAATAATAAGCCTACAAAATATGGCACAAACAATTGGACTTCAGATATCATTTGAAAAGACAGAGATAATGGTAGTAAATCCACTTGTAATCAATCACATAACAGTAAATAACAAGAAAGTTAAAATAGTGAAGCAATTTAATTACTTAGGAGAAAATATAACTTACAACTTGGATGAGAAACCTGAATGGCAAGAAAGAACTAATAAAATAATAAAAGCCCAAAGATTAACATGGTCTAAATATAAAAGAAAATGTCTATCAATCGCAACAAAATTGAAACATTACAAGACGGTGGTTCAACCAGAGGTGACATAGGGAAGTGAACCTCTTTTTACAGTTACTCAGAAAAACAGAATCGACAAAATTATTTAAAATTAGAAAGAAGAATAGCTAGAACATGCATAAATAAAAAATATCAGAAAGATGGACAGTGGCGGATAGTACCAAATGAAGTGGTATACAGAGAACTGGAGCCCATCACTGATACTATTCGGAAGAAACGGATTTTTTTTTTTGGTCACATCATGAGGACACCAGAAACCAGGTTATCTAGAAAAATTGTAGTGAAACTTTGGAATATGAAACAACAAGTAGGATGGATTAAGGAAATTAGAGAAGATATGAAAGAATTAGAAATAACCTTGGATGACTTGCAAAACAAAACAAAAAAATTAAAAAAACTGAGAGATATAAAAATAAGATTTCAGGCTAAAATAGACAAACGTAATACAGTAAAAAGGGTATTTACAGATGAGGAACGCCTGAGAAGATCAGAGCGAATGAAAAGCTACTGGGCGACTCGGAAAGGAAACTTACTGAAGAAGAGGACCAAGAAATGATTGACTGAAGTGGTCCAATGATGCCGTAAAACCAGAAGAGGAAGAAGAAGAATAGATAATAACAATTATATCGTCCATTCAACAAGTGCCCGTTTCAAACAAATGGTTCTTGATATTCAATTGACTTAAGGGTTTGTTAGTTAATAATGAGGTTTTAAGGGGCGGTACTACGAGCTCATCTGCCCACTGACTTTCGAGCAAAAACGTTTCTATCAGTTTTGCATGCCTGCGTCTCCTTGCAACTACGAAAACAAGTACATCATTTTTTCAACTTTATATAGAAGTCCTTCATTCCCTACTATATAAAACGAACGGTATTCTAGTTGCATTTTAAGACTTAAAGCCTGTCCGTTCCTTGTCCACTATGGACAACAGCAATATGGTGCTTTAAATGACTTTTTTGAGTAAAACTCTTTTTGCATGATTTACAAGAATATACCTCTTGACCAGTATGTAATAATTGATGGTTCTTTAACCGATATTTTTCAGCATAAACTTTTCCGCATGTATCACAAGAGTTTTTTGTTACCAGTATGTAGAACGGCATGCCGCCGCAAATTGCTTTTGTGAGTAAACGCCAAACCGCAAACTTGACAACAATGTTGTTTTCGACCACTGTGGATTAACAAATGGACGTTTAGATTATATTTATTAAATTCCTTGCCACACACTTCGCAAGATACTGTTTTTTCACCGCTGTGTACTAACATATGTCTGTTTAAATTACCCTTTGACGTAACCGCCTTCTCGCATAATTTGCAATTTTCATTACTGTGAGTTAAAACATGTCCCTTCAGGCTACTTTTGTCAGTAAAAGCCTTTCCGCATTCGACACAAGAAAATGGTTTTTGACCACTATGTATTAGCATATGATTCTGTAAACGACTCTTTAATGGAAACGTCTTTTTGCAGGTTTCACAAGTCTGTGGTTTCTGAACACTATCACACTTCGAATTATGTTTTTCTTCTACATTGCGGCAATACTGTCCTGTAATACCTAAAACGCTAATTTTGTGAATAGCAGATTCCGATGTCTTGGTGCACATGTATCTGAAAATAATGAATGTATTTAATATTAGCGACAAGACTTCATTATGAATAGTTATGGAATTGAACTCACGAGATCTAACATGTGAATCCTCAAATAAGGAAAAATTTCAACACAGCTCATAGAAAATGTTAATTTTAGTTCTTTTTACTACCTTTTACTCCAACATGTCCTGCGGTGTACAACATAGGTGCTGTTTGTGTTGTAAAAATAACGACAATAATGTTAAATTCACTTACGGTTCATAATGCTTAAAATTTCTGATTGTGATTTGGATTGGTTTCATTATTTATTAAATATTTGTTAAGAAAATACTTGCTGACCAATTTTAGAGAGATTATAACAAATAACTAAACAAGTAAAAACAAACTATAATTAAAAATAAAAAAATAATATATAATGGGTATTTAATATCAAATGAGCTGTCGCAGTCATTACGTTTTCTGTGTTATCCAGAGTTTGCTTCTCTGTACGCTGTTTGACGAGACTTAATTTGTTCTCGCGGCAGGGCGCAGGTATATATTGCGACGTTACTGGTACGGCACCAAATTCTGTCTTTCTATGTCAAAACACTTCCTTCAATTACACTGATTATCAAATTATGGACTAACAAGCTGTTCATTTACGCATTGTTATAAAATACAGGACGTTATTTTACATCCTTTTCAGACTCATTACTCCATATCCAAACAATTCAAACAATAAACCAAAACTTCTTAAGCTGTTTAAGATACATGATGAGGTGCTGTCTACAATAGGCCTTATATAAATACAAGCCCAAAGAATGATACAATTACAGAAATTAAGGAGAAAATAGTACAAGGAAATCGATGTTATTTCTGCCTCCTGGAAGTACTTTAGACGCGCACGGTTTCTCGAAAGATCAAAAAGAGAAGATACCGTGCAATAAATAGACCAGTTGTTACCCACGGAAGTGAAACGTGGGTGTTCACCAAAAGACGAGAGGAAGCATTGGATACGTGGGAAAGGAAAATTTTTAGGAGAACATATGGACCTGTCCAGGAAAATGAAAATTGGCGAGCACGACTTAACAAGGAGTTATATAGCCTATATGAGGAACCTCGACTATCAGTAGAAGTGAGAAGAGGAAGACTAAGATGGGCAGGACACCAAGAAAAATGGAGGAGAAACGGGCGGCAGGGTATTTCTTCGACATCCGGAAGGAAGGAGATGGCAGGGTCGACCACGTAAAATATGGCTGAAGAGGTAGAGGATAATCTTCGACAACTACGAGTTCGTGAACTGTAAAGCGCGGACTAATCTGATTGAGAAGGCCCAGGCTCTGCAAAAGCTGTAGCGCCAATGGGTAAGGTAAGGGTAAGGAATTACACAAAATATATTTATTTCGACGTATTGGCTGGCTTTATCAATTTCCTCCGTCATCAGTTCAATAAAACATGAGTAACAGAACATTTTTTAGAAATTAACGATCATGTCATCCATAATTTAAATAATAATTATACTCTTTTGAAGCAGATGACCGCGATATTCCTCCACAACACAGCCATAATCACAAAGACAAATAATAGCAAATGATGCACAAGATTATTTATCCCGTTATATCGGCTAATTAGTACCACTTACCCAGAAATCCCATTTTTCTGTGACCAGTTACAGGATTTCACTTCAGCGTCAGTCGAATGCACAGTATCCATAATTTAGGACACTTATGCTAGAGAAATATCTGCAACTTCAGCTATAAGATATGACTTCTAGCGGCGAGAATGAGAACCAGCTCCAAGTAGGTCAACCACGATCACTTTGTTCGAGGGAAAATAGGTGGCTTAAGGTAAAGCGGTATTCATGAAACTTCAGGAGATGACAGGTACTCTGTGTAAATGCAGAATGAACCAAAATGAAGTATTGGTTTAGGTTTTGAGTAGGGTCCATGCAACACAAGATTATCAGTGCAATTCAGACGTATAAATGCCCTGGTGGTAATAATTCTGGAAACTTAATGCATCATCACCACATGTGTGTTTCTCCACAGATGAACACAATTTAATATTCGGTTAGTAATTAAGAAGCAAAATGTGTTCATTAAGAAGAAAAGACCTAATATCCGTGGTATTTGTATTTCAATAATCACTGACATGCGCATTGTTTCTGGTCCATTCATGTAATATACACCTGCCCGATTGTTAAAATTATTAATGTGTTCGTATTCTAAGAATATTCTTGATTTCTGGTGGCAATTTCATTAATGTTGAGTATTCAGTTTATAATTCTGTGTTAAAGTACTCTCGAAACGGTCTTTAAGAAACAAAACGAAGCAGAGCTACCACTCTTCATGAACAAGGAGATGATCGGTGGTGGTGCTACAGTAACGGGAGTTCAAAAGGAATGCTAGTGATACAAATCTTATAAAATCTTGTATTTTAACTCCAAGAACTGGCAGAGAAATCAGGTATGTACAAGGGATGTACGGGAGATCTGCATATTATCACTGAGAGTTCACAGGAAATCCTCTAAACCCAGGAAATTCAATATCAATCTGGAATTGAAGTTTCTACAAGAAGTATTAAATGAAACTTATTTGATAAAGGTCTAGTAGCAATATCGCCCAGAAAAATATCCATATCTCAACAATATCAACGTCAAAATCGTGGGAACAGGGAACATCTTTGACTAATGATGACTGGGCAAAAGTGATTTGAAGCGATGATAGAGAGAAGGAACGGTTTGAAGTGCGTACGCCGATGACAAACTGAGCCGTGAATCCCAAGTGCCTCACCGCAACTATAAAGCAGCCTATTACTGTTATGATATGGAAGGCGGCGGATGATATCCAGAAATGGAGTATGACAACTAGACATTGTGGAGGAGATCTTGAATGCTAATAAATACAAATAGGAGATTCTGGAGGAGAAGCTCTTGCTAGTCATCGCCGACGTCAGCCCAATTAGGGATGATGTGGAATTTTAGAATGTTGATGCAGCAAACCATGCTACCAAATGTGTTAAGCAGTGGTTTGAGGTTAAGATCATTTAGATCGTAAAATAGCTTGGAAATAGCTCAGATCTTAATCCAATCAAAACTATCTGGGCGAAGTTGGAAATTTTAGTGTCAAAAGGAAATACAACCAACAAAATTCAGTTGATTGATACAAATGTCAATAACTGGTTTCGGATCATCAGCCAGGAAGGTCAGCAACGACTTGTGGGCACTGTGCCCCCATAGAATTGATCTCGTACTTAAAAGTAAGGGTTATCCAACAAAGCACTTCAGGTGAATTATATTAACAACAATGCTTTGTTCACAATTTCATTAGTTCTTTATAGCGAATACTCAGGAAGGCCAAAAAAATGGCCGAAACTGTTACCTTTTATTAATGAATTATATTAATTTTATTATTGACTAAGGTGTCATAAATTTCACTAAAACAATTGTTATTGATGTCAATCTCTAATTTATGAAAAAGAACAAGCCAGCTCATACCGGTCGACATAGCGAAGACCGTCGGGCAGAGTTTGTCAAAAGATCATACCTTCCGTAATTATATTTGAATAGGAAAAAGCTATTTATTTAACTATCAAGCCAATACGATTGACTTACTTAGACTTAGTTGCTATTGTCCCTCGTGAACATAGGGCATCAATGAAGCATCTCCATCTTTGCAGACAACCTCTTCACCTCGCTCCAGGTCTTACCTTCCTCTATAGCCTCAAAGTCAATACATTATTGTAATAAAAATATTGCGCTAAACAATGTATTGAATAGGTTTCAAAATAAATAGGATTTCACTATGAATATATTTGTAAGTCACATTTCACATAAAATAATTCTGCAGAATTAACGTGCATTCCTAAAGAAGATTTCCCACTGGTACAGATAGCTTTGAAGCCATTTTTAGTGTTGCCTTATAAGCAATTGATATTGTAACTTTCAATCGGTCAACATCCCCTAGTTTTCTCCTATTCCAACAGTCCATAATAATATATATATCTTAATCACATGTAATTTACTTCAGGTTATTTTTTCACATATTCCAGTAATTGGAATTATTTTATGTCGACCGACTGAAAGTTACAATCTCAATTCACACAGAAAAAAGCACGTCAACCACTTACTCATTGAAATGACATCCACTTGCATCACCTTTTTCATTCTGGGCTCCACCTTCTACCATAACCTAAAAAAACAAGGATTACACATTCTTTACACATTAACAAATGAGGGCAGCTCAATTCAAGAAACTACCTACTATTACTTTGTCATCGTATTGTTACAGTATTGATATTTACAGTCACCTGGCCTTCAAGTTCTTCTTTAACAACTGTATCTATGAATGAAGTGTCTTCAAATACATCATCAGGTTCTTCAGCCTTGATCCCCAACACCCTATCAGACGGTAGACGTTCATTCGACTCCTGAGAAGTAATACGCAAATATGACTTAATATAAAATAAACAGAATATGCGATCTGAATTATTAACAACATTAAAAATCAAGAGTTCACAGCTCCTTGTCACTATTTGATAGTTTTATGTAAGTAGGCCTATTTCCTGATTCAGTAACTGCTAAAAGGTTTGTTATGTACTGTACATAACTAAAATAATGAATCGGTGAGATTGAGAAGGGAAAGATCCTAAACAACCATACTTTTGGGAAACTGAAGAAAGCTTCAAACCAAAGTAAACGCCAGCTGAAGAAACCTATCATTATAACCATAGGAACATTATCTCAGAAGTTGTTTGTTTTTAGAATACTTATTATGAATCTTATATTTGTTAAAAACTGGTGGAATGTTTCCTTTTAAAATCTCAACTGACTAATATATTGAGGATAATGCAAGGACACATTTATGGCAATAGTATTGTTAAATGTATTGTTTTAAAACACAAAGAATTGATTAAGTGAATTAACAAATTTGAAATTCAGAAGACACGTGATTTCTTAACTTTTTAGTCTTTGCATAATCCACCAGTCCTTGTCTTCATGTTCAGCCTGACCAGTAGCAGCACGTCATTCTAAAATGTTATTATAAAAATCTCTGAATACGCACATAATCAAGTTCGTTCTTTTTGCAAGAGCAGCAGGCAGACATGTGAGTTTCACGACCTACATAGGCGTCCTGTCCAGTTTAGGGCTTGCCACTGTAAACTGTCTTAATTATCTACTTTTCTTTAGTCCTAAGTAAATCCAACAGTACAGATTTTCCTGCAATCACATTCGAGCCGAGTTATCATTTGCTCAATTAACCTGCCACCTGTTGAGTCACAAAATCATCTCCTCTGTGTTGTGCTCTTTTCATTATTTCTGTAATATTTCCACAACCTTTTCACTTTATAATAGGAATTTTTCAGATTCTAAAGCTTCAGGCTTTGTTTAAAACCTTTTAACTTTAAAAAAGCAATCAGCACTACAAGACTAACCAAATTATTAGATACAATTTCACATTTTAACACATAACTTAGCAGAGCAAACTGAACTGCAGTGAGTGCTTGCACCAGACATGACACTGAACACTCTAGGTCAGAATGGAAGAAAAAGAAGAAGAAGAAGAAGGGAAACGTTCCACATTCCAGGAAAGTTTCACTTCTTCACCTGAGTCAAAGTTTCAATGGATTACAGTAGCATGGTGATTTCAAGAAAGTTTACCATATTTTGATGTCAAAAGATATGTTTTAAACCAAAGAACAAACTGGCTATCCCAACTCATGTCACCAAAAAAGTGGAATCTTTCTCTTCTTACCCTCACCAATTGAATTGCAATATATAGAGCCAAAATACAACTTACGATGTTGACGAATTCTGCTGGTTCACATTTGATAAAGAGTGGTTCCTCCATGATGGTATGGAATCTAGAAGACAGGATGATTAAGAAAGATGCCTAAAAGAATACAGTAAGTTTAAAATTTCAATTTATTTTAGATGGTCACGTGATTCTAGCCGATTGTAATGGGTGATATTCCCTATACCTGAAAAGAATTACATGGTATTACTAAATTCACTACATACTCCTGGATGTGTATAAGACTTATATGAATTCATTACTCTTATGTAATTTTCTTCAGATATAACACCCATTAAAATTGGGCACAATCGTGTTGACCGACTGAAAAGCGTTTACCAAAGCAACACTGACCAATGAAAAGGAAGGAAGGAAGCTTGTAGTTTAACGTGACCGTTAATCTTGAGATCATGAGCCACGGGACTGATCAATGGTTTCCAACATTAAGTTTAATCATGTGTCATCTGAATATAACACTCAAGATGCACTGTAATAAGTAGAGTTTATATTTGTGTTCAAGGGTTAAATTGATGGACTTAGATGGTTATTTGCTGACTTGATAAAAAAAGTCTTGCATTAATTTTCAATAATTTCGTTCAATTTTGTTATAATGTACGAACAGTTTCTATGACCACGTTTCTTTCTTCGGGATAATCAAGCTGTCCCTTCTTAGTCACATAGAACGTAAATATTCTCCATGACACGTAAGTGGTGCTATGTGAAGGAGACTAACTATTTGGTGCTCAAGCTGATGTGGAATCGTACAACCTTGGCAAGCCTTGATATATCACAGTGTTATGACTAGAGAACAGTGGCGGCTTGTGTAAATGGAGCTGAAGGTCCACAGAAAGAGTTGTTTATAGGAATACATTACCAAGGTATATTGGGTCTAGCACAGCTTAAGCCCAGCACTAGGAAACCAAGGCCGACATTCTTAACTTCAATGTTACTCATTGTAACGTACAAATGTTGAATCCCCAGTTGCAATTGGACGAAGCAGCAAAGAGATTGAAGGAAGCTTGTAGTTTTACGAGACCGTGAATCTCGCGACCATGAGCCACGGGACCTCAATTTTTACGTGGAATCTGAACTACAAGACGTATTACATAACTTCAAAAACCTCACATGCATTGAATGGAATCGAACCAGGTCCGTCTTGGTGTGAGGCAAGCAGCTTGACCACTGCACCATCACGCTCCCTACCAAAGACTTTCACATTACTGAGGTAAAGTGAGTAGTAAGTATATTAGGCAATTAATTACACAATTCCACAGTAGGAACTAGCAATTGGTAATTGTCTGTTAGAATCCCTGGCAGGGCCAATGTCAGACAGCTACTTTAAATTTAGCTGGAATATTTATGGTTCGTTAAGCCTCCATGGCTTAGGCGGCAGCACACTGGCCTCTCACCACTGGGCCCGTGGTTCAAATCCCGGTCACTCCATGTGAGATTTGTGCTGGACAAAACGGAGGCAGACAGGTTTTTCTCCGGGTACTCCGGTTTTCCCTGTCAACAATTTCATTCCAGAAACACTCTCCACTATCATTTCATTTCATCTGTCATTCATTTAATCATTGCCCCAGGGAAGTGCGACAGGCTTCGGCAGCCGGCACAGTTCATATCCTCGCCGCTAGATGGGGGCTTCATTCATTCCATTCCCTGACCTAGTCGGTCGACTGGAAGCAGGCTGTGGATTTACATTTTCATTTATGGTTCATATGAAGGTTCGAAACTATGTGCGAAATCAATGTTTAACAAAACGAACAGGCGTCAAGTTACCGTACCCACTACAAGCATTTGATATTGCATCTCCCAAATTGGTAATATTATCTCTTCTAAAAGCTACACAGTTACTGCTACATGAATATGCTCCAGTACTATGATGTACATTGAGAGATGAATTTGTTGCTTGCTCAAGTCTGAAGAAAAGGGGCAGATGACCCCACTGTCCCACCTGCTAAAACAACAATAACCAACAAGCCCATGCCTAATTTCAGACTGAAACGTGGCGCACATTCACATTAACTTGAAGGCGCTCTTTTGTTTTACGAGGCCAAATATGAAATAGTACCCAATGCGTGGGGTTGGCCATACTGTCCTTGTTGCTAATTCAGGTGCATAATGGTGGACCCAGCGGAAATTTCATATATATAAGTTGTGATCAAATTTGGGACAGCGGGTGGGTTACAGACAGCGGATGAGTAAACATATATTACTATACCATCTCCAGATTATTTCCCGACCATTACTACAGGTATTTCATTAGTAGTGAAAGAGACCGGAACCTGACTTTTACAGTTCCACTTGGATGATAAATGATAATATATGATATCCGTACCTTCTCACGGGTTCTAGGGGACAATACGTATTGACATTGCCGTTGATTATGACTAATATACTGGAAATATATGCTAAATTACGTAAATATGTGTTTCTTTCTTGTTCAATTTGAACTACGGCAGCCATGTTGATCACTCTAAGCTTACTCGGAAGGCATTCGTCAATTGTTATCTGGGCGAGAAATGACGAGACATGACGTGACACTGTTGTCACGGCAGTGTTTCCAACATGTAAGATATAAAATAGGATACACCACCACTAGGCCAAACACATTCGCCTAGGCGGCCTGGCAGCAGGAAGCTAGAATTTGTAGGCGTTAGGCTATAACCATTGACAAAACCATTGATCCGGACTCGTTAGACTGTAACCATTGTCAAAACCATTGATAAGGACGCGTTACGCAGTAACCATTGTCAAAACCAAACGCCTAAACAATTAGTACCGTATGCATGGGGTTGGCAATATTGTACTAACCCCGATATTGGCCGACAAAACTGAAATTTTTTCTTTATAACTCGTGGTAAATTTGGGAATGCGGGTGGGTTATACACAGCGGAGGAGTGAACTATATCATACCCAGATCAATTTTGAATTATTATAAAAGGCATTTATTGCAAATAACTGTAGTTAAAACAAGTCTTCTTCAATGCTACTGGCTAATTTTTGTACTTTAGAAAAAATTATCAAGGCGTGATACTTTATTCAGTGTTAATATTGATTCTCTATTGCCCATAATACATTTATAAAAAAAGTAAAGCCATCATTACTTCCGACTTGACGTTTCAGTATTACCCTAGAGTTATCTAGCGGTCAGAAGGAAAATCGCTTTAACTAGACTATCACGGGCAGCCATTCAATTCGATATATGACGACAAATTGAGTTTCGTTCGTGATGTCGCGATTTAGCGAACGAATCTCTAGCCTAGTACTGAAACGTCAAGTCGGAAGTAATGATGGCTTTACTATAGTGGTGAAGTGTCTAAACCTTGGTATTCTGTTCCTTACAATGGCAGCAAAGAAGGATTGCATTCTGTTCAATTTATCTATGTTTGACGGGCAAGAAGCTGTCCATATGGGAGAGACGTAGTTTGCAATGGGCTGGATTATCGAGAGGTAATACAGGCGAAGAGCTGCGAGATTAGATATTTCCCTTACCTAACAGTAGGCCTACTTAAATTTGTCCAGGAAAGTATGTACTGGACCAGTGGCGGCTCGTGAATTTTACCGAGGGGGGACCCAACCGATTAAGATGTAAACAGTTTTTGTGATGTTTATCCAGTAATTGACAGAGATGATTTCATACATGAATTGTGTTTTTTCTTCTCACATATTTTTGTAGCTTGATTTCCTTAGGACTAGGCACTACTGTTTTTTAAAGAAATAACAAAGGTATTAAAAAAATTTGCTCCCAGTCACGGGAAAAAGAAGAAAACCGGACCCAGCTCAGGAATCTAACGGGGTCGCCAATTCCCAAGCTCACTAGCCATGAGCCCTTGAGGGTGTATCCCTACCACAAGGGTTCACAACTAGGCCTAGTGGGACTTGGGTTGGAGAACATTGGACCCCAGCTGAGGCGGTTATTATTTCCACTTGTGCCGGGCTCTTCTCTGTCATCTACCTGTCGACCTCCATTAGTAAACTCTTGTTCTCTTCCAACCCGGATAGCATTAGAGCATCCAAAGTCCAGGGAGGCATTCATTTTCCTGCCGAAACTGACCCTTATATCATATAACCTGATACCCACATTCTTCGAGGGGTCAGCCCTATTCTTTTAGTTTCATAACATCTAATGCCTTCTACACAAGGCCCTAAAGGAGGCAGGCTGTGTGAAGCTCCACCACACGTAATGCACCCTGGATAGGGCTACACCTTCAAGAGCTCAGCTTTTGAGCTTGAGAGTTGGCGACCGTGATGTGCATTGACTTAGGGGTGGACCCTCTCCTATTTCCCTTTTCTACCTGCCTTTAATGGCTCTAGTAGTTTTCAAGTACATCAATACCCATTGTTCGAAGATTGATTCTTGTTTTAAGGGGATAAACAGCAAGGTCATCTGCCCTTCGAAGATAGAGGGCATTTCTTTTCCGTCATTTATTTCCCTTATTCGTTTCTTTCTTTTATTATTGTCGTTATCTTCTTCTGGTACATAAGTTAGTTGTAAGTCAGTAATTAGTTAAGCCTAGCTGTAGATTTCATTTGATCATCATTTCTCACCATCACCTAAACCACTAATGGTAGATGACCTAGATATTTCACCCCTTTAAACAACAATTATCTCCATCATTGAGGGTGTATCGATATCTGAGGTGCACCTTTCATGGTGGGACAATACACACCCTACCTCTTTTAGGGCCTCTTAGGGAAGGCAGAAAAAGGACAAAATGAGGTCTGATCCTACAAAAGTTAGGGTATCAGGAAAGAAAAAGACAAGAGCCAATTAAGGCAGGGAAATGAAAGACATCCAAGGCCTCCGATACCCTAATAACGTTGGGGTAAGAGTTGACATGAAAGATATAAGAGAGGAGCTCAGCTCAAGGAAATTCAGCTGGGGTCCCAAAGTCGCCAACCCACATCCCACTAGTTGTAACCAATTTGATAATAATTTATGTGATCTGAAGCTCTCAGGAAGAAAATGAAAACTACACGCAACAGAGCGATCAGAAGGTAACCATTTGCTTCCTCTCTGGGTCACCTTCCCTGGAAATTCCACGTAACCACTTCTCGCGCAATGAATTGTCCGATTGTATCTCATGAAATGAGATTCCTTGGTATTCCTACTTGCCCAGTTCTGATTTATAAAAGGGCACGCAGCAGTACAACACTATAAAATCATTCCGAATACATTCCAACTTCGCCATTAACATCAATACAAAACTTATGTCTGCCACAGTGACTTGGCGCTGCTTCCTAGCGCGCCAGGAGGGAAGCTATCCAGTGGCTGCATCAGACTCAAGCTGACTGAGTCCACACACTTCGTGACGTAGCGCGTGAGAGGAGGGAGAGGGGAAAAGTGGAGGTATTCGTTGCTATGGCAACGTAAATTACAAAGCAGGCGATTTTTGATGAGTCCTCATGAGTTTCCGGTGCGCTCTACCGACAAGGAGAGGAACTACACGCATTTTGAGGAGGGAGAAGGGTGGGAGGGCTGCGTCCTTGAGTCCAAAATCACCGGCCGCCTCTGTATTGGATCCAGCTCTGTTTTAAAGACACTGTACAGAACTATTATTGTAGCAACAAAGTATTATATCCGTAAAGAATATATTGCCTTGTTCAAAAGTAACCTCACTAAGAGTCTCTTATTTTGTGCCAGCAGTTTGCACAGTATTAATGTTCTAAGAATGAAGAAGTCTACTTATAATATTGCCAATGTTGCACCAAATTAACACTCTACAAACTTTCTGTTCTGACCATTAATGTAAGTAATTGTTCTGGAGTGATTAACCTGGATCCTACTGTACACTTGCACTTAGATAATATAAATGTCATTTTCATGATTTTAATGCCTTATTTGATATTCTGGGAGTCATTACCAATTTAAATTACTGTCGATTATCACTACTGCTTTGGAAATATGTGACTTAAATCGTTATTTCTTTCTCATTCAACGATGCCAATTGCCATTGCTTGTCGTTGCTCAACTGCTACTGAAAGAGGCGCATAAGTGGTCTACAACTGTTACTAAGACGCGCACAGGCATATACATTCACGTCGTTTCACTGTTGCTGATGTATGGAATAAAAGATACACAACACAGGTCATGCGTAGCAAGATAGCGGAACAGTTAATGCGCTTGTTGTAAATGCGGCACTAAAAATCATGTTTTCGATTGGTAATTGTGTGTCTAGTCTTATAAAAGTGCTATATAGTGGTAATAGAATAGTACTTAGTGCTGATAAACATCACGTAAGTATAATATATAACGAGGATCTTATTCCTTTTGCGTATCTGACAGTAATCTCATCAGTAAGCAGTGGTAACATAATCACTGATTGGTAATGCCAATACTATCTGGAAGAGTCAAAGAATAAAAGAATATCAGAGTTAATATACAACCAGACAGGGAAGTTCATACAAATTGATAATACTAACATCTTGCTTTCGGTTAACGGTACTTTTTATCGGGAAGTTTCCAAGGATTGGTCATGCAACATATCAGAAAAAAACACGCTGAAATGCTCCTTCCAGCGAAACAACACTCGCCCATCAGCGTCTGAAATTCACACATTTGTGGCGGATACGCTGAAAATCACAGTAGACGAACTAGCAGCCTTGCAACTGAACAACTCGGTGTATAAAAAGGCAATCACGTGAAATATTTTGGACAGAAAATTCGCTGGCACACACAGACTTACATTGCTTAATGGCGACACTGCTCCGGTAGATATCTCTGCCGCTGGTACGGTCAAAGCTATTAAGAATGAATGCTGGTCGTCTTATTATAAATTACCCTTAGCGAATGGCATAAGAGAAATACACATAGAATTGAAACAGAAATTTCTGTCCTTTTTAATGATTGATGGTCACCGTCGTTAGGTCAGTTATGACGGCCAAGAAAAAACATGCGCTATCTGTCATGCTACCGATCACCTACGCATCGACTGTCTACGCCGTTATAATGCTATGAAGCGCATTGAGCAGGTCAAACCTTCAACTAGTCTCGTTGCTCCGGATTCCCCTGGTACCAGCCGCTGTACAGAAGTCTCACAGGCTCAAACCCTGTGTGACTATCCAGAACAGTACGATAAAGGATTTCCCCCATTAGATTATTCAGCTCCAACAGTGGATGTCCATTCTTATATACAGGATAACACACCACCGTCTGCGGACACACACCCGAAAGAAACTAAACAACAGAACACGGGTTTCGACCTTCCATTCCTTCAAAACGCCCCTGTCACACATGTTAACAGAACAGGAGATAGCTCAGCACATGAAAATAATGGAGTTCGCAAGAAGCACAAATGGTCTGAGGACATTACTGTAGGCATGGTAGAGGTCGGTACCTCCGATGTCTCAGATGCTCCTCTATCAGCCGAAGTAATTAAACCACGGAAAGCAAAACCAAAATCGAAACAACAGAAGATATATGAAGTACATGTGAGCGAGAAAGACTCCCGTTTACGGATGCTAGAAAACCACAGCCAAAGTTCTCCCGTTCACTCACCCACATATGTTCCTATTACACACGAAGTCCATGAGGTTCATCGGAAGATGTGGGACTTGCGTCACATGTCGACTATTCCTAGCACCGAACCCATTATTTCGATTATGCAAGAGTGTTATCAAACGGGGCAGCGTGAGCAAGTTTCCGAATTTGTTAACACTATGCGTGATAAATATTGTGTTCATTCCCTGGAATCGCTGCAGGAGTTTGACCTGCAGATAGCTCCGGTCCTAGCCGACCACAACTATGGCCAGTTATGAGAGTTAAATACACTGGATATACAGAAGATTCCCTGCATTCCTTTGAAGTAACTACCCAATCCGTGTTTGATGAGCTGGGTTATAACTCTTAAGATATTACGACAATACACGATCGAACCATGTCTCCTAGAAGAATACGACGGTACTTCCTCGTTGTTCTAATCATTCTCCGTACCCCGCCACTCCAAATATCAACCGCATAACCAACATAGGGAAATTGAAGTTACTGAAGCAGTTCATCACTGACAATGATGTCGACATTTTATTTCTCCAAGAGGCTTGTACTGCCAATTTAGATGACCTATCCCCCTTCGAATAATTTGTTTACATAGGTAATGAGTCCAGAGGAACTGTTATCGTTTATAGAGCTGGGTTAAATCTTACTGATTTCTTAGCCCGTCCCACTGGACGAGTGTTATCGGCAACATATGAAGACCTAGTCCTTGTTAACACATAGCCCATCCGGTACACATCGCTGATTGGAGAGAGAAGTTTTCTTCTTAGACGAATAAACGGCACATTTAGCTCGAGGCATGAACTTAGGATGTGACTTCAATTGTGTCCTTCATTCCAAAGACCAGCTAGGGCAGATATCGAATAAGTCTAAAGCGTTGAGGTAAAAGATCCAGAAATTACTCCTACAGGATGCCTGGGAAGTTAAACACATGGATAAAGTTGAATTTGCGTTATACCGTGGCACGTCAGCTTCCAGACTCAACAGAGAATACATGTCACCCCCTCTCGTCTCATGTCTATATAATATATCAGTTAACCCCGTGTCTTTTAGTGATCATCATACGGTCCACTTCAGGTTACAAACTGATACACCTGTCTCTATTTTGGAAAAAGGTTATTGGAAATTAAACAATGGTATTTTCCACACACCCAAGGCAGGAGAAGGAATCCAACTATTGTGGAACCAACTCGCACGGTGGAAACCACGGTACCCTACGAGCCGTAGGGTGGTTTAAAGCTGTAAAACCTGCACTGCTGAGATATGTTCGCAATTTATCTATACAGAAAGCAACGGAACGCCGCCGAACGAGTTTTCTATGAACAAGCTCTGTATGACTCCACCAAACTACAGCATCAGGGCCAGATGGTATAGCATAGTTTGAACGAAATAAAGCATATTCTACATCCTCTACAACAATTTGCACTGCAAGGTGTTCAGCACAGAATCCGCATCCCACATTTGAAGAAGAAGAGCGGACTGCCACTTACCATATAGCCACGGAAACGAATCAACAAAAGACAAAATACATCACTGTTCTGGAGTAAAGATAACAACGTATTACCGGCCTATCGAATATCCTTAAAGAAGACACGGATCATTTTACAGGCATCCTTTCACAGGATTCGCGAGAAAATGAACCAACGTTATCGATCTTCTTAGAACCGGTACAGAGACATATCAGCATCGAGGTCGCAGTCACACTCGACAGTTGACATCCTTGAACAAGAGCTGAAGAACACTATTAAATCGGCAAACACAAAAAGTCACCTGTACCGGATGGAATATCGTTTTAGAAACAATTCTGGCAATACATAAAACACGATTTACTGCCTGGGTTTGAGGAATTGCTCGCAAAGCCAAGACACAGATTTCGCACAATGAATTATCCTGTTAGTCCCGAAGAACAGTTCTCCTAAAACTCTGGCTGATTACCGCCCAATAACTCTGTTAAAAACAGACTATAAACTATGCTCCAGTATACTCGCTACACGAATTAATAAGCTTCTTCCAACCATCCTCAGTAAGGAGCAATATAGTGTTTTGAAATATTCCAACATAATTGCTTGCCTGTCTAACTTACCTGCACATGTCTCAGCAGACAAACACAGAAGCAGCCCTGGTTAGTTTAGATTTCCAACATGTGTTTTGATCGAGTAAATCATTCCCATCTATGGGCCATTTTGAATAGATGTAACTTTCCGCACAGAGTTACGAATTCCCTTCGAAATCTCTATGGCATTGCAATTTCAAAAATACAAGTTAATGGATTCTCCACTAAGTGCATTTCTATACAGAAATCAATTCGGCAAGGTTGTCCCCTGTCTACCATTCTGTTTGCATTGAGTATTGAACCGTTCTTAAGACATGTGACTGCCCAACTTCCTGGAGTATCTTTGGGGACCACATCGATAAAAGATGTAACCTTAGTATTAAGTAGTCGCCGTCAAACGACCAAACTCCAAGATATCATCATTCATAGATTTGAATTGCACTCCGGATCCGTCATCAACATGCAAAAATCATCCATCTTACCCTTTGGAACTTGGCCTCCGATCAAAACATGAATACCGGTAGTGCAAGAACTCCAAATACTGGGCATTATGTTCTATTCGAACTTTAATGACATGATTACTAAGTCGTAATTGGAATCAGATGCTGAATAAAACCCATGTGATTATATTAGAACAGGCCCTCAGGAGCCTCAATATCATCCTAAAAATGTGGGCGTTAAATACATTTATGCTCAGTAAAATTTGGCTAACGGCGCAAATCCTCCCACCTCCTCAACTTGTGATCAAGAAGATTGACCTAGCAATTGGTTATTATTTATGGAGAGGGAAGCCATACAGAATTGCCAAACTCCAATTGTATCAACATCTGACCAAGGGTGGCCTGGGATTACTATCTGTAGATTTAAATGCACTGCTCTTCTAGCCAGGAAAATCATCAAAATTCAACATTCTGACAATCAGAATTACGCCAAAGCTGTTCTCCACGACTTAACAAGTACAAATGGAAATCAGTCCCATTATCGTAACCTACCACAGTCCCTAAAACGCAGCTTCCTTTTCATAGAAAACCTTCCGCCACAGTTACGGGATTTTGGCAGAGACGTTACCACATGTCAGCTTTCCTCCGCGGCGAAAGGAATCGCCAGTTCCCTTCCTTCAATTCAATCCAAACACTCTTCACGGTTTTGGACAAGAATATGGCCGAACATCAACAATAAATGGCTTCCCTTACAATGGAGAGAAACGCCTAATCTCTGTTGTTGTTGGAGTCTCCAGTCTTTTGACTGGTTTGATGCAGCAATCCATGCCTCCCTGTCCTGAGTTAATCGTTTCATCTCCACATAGCTACCACACCCTACATCCGAGGCAATCTGTTCAACATATTCTAACCCATACAGTTCTTGTCTTCGACCCTTCCATAACTAAGCTTTCCATTCGTGGGTGTCTTAGTATGTGTTCTACCAACCTATTCCTTCTCTTCATTAGCAGTCACCAGAAACATCTCTCCTCTCCCACTCGTCTCAATACCTCTTCGTTTGTAACCCTACCTACCCATCTGATCTTCATCATTCTCCTGTAACACCACATTTCACATTTCTTTTCTGCAGCGCCAATAGTCCAAGATTCACTTCCGTGGAGTGCCACGCTCCAGACAAAGGCTTTCAAAAATGACTTCCTAATACCTAAATCTATATTCGATGTCAACAGATTCCTTTGTTGTTGAAATGCTTTCCTTGCCTGAGCCAACCTACTTTTTATATCCTCTTTGCTTCGTTCATTACTGGTTATCTCTACGTTAATGAAATTATTTATTATTTATTTATCGTATTTATTTATGAAGTTATACCAACTAGAGCAAAAATGTTTCGTCATAATAGGACGCAGACCTCCTGTGAAATTTGTCACACATTAGACACTCTTGAGCATCGAATTGCTGCATGCACGGGACCATCCAGTATATGGGAAAGGACCTGCCAAACGATGGACAACATTTTGGGAGCCCCCCTAACTAGGGCCGTAAAGGAGCATCTTCTACTTGTGGAATACACCTGTCGTCCAAGCGCGTTGCACGCCGCTGTCATATGGCTACTGGCTGCACAGGCTACATTATGTGCCGGAGAAACGACCGACCCTTTCACGAGTGCCTATTTACGTTCTACAATCCTACAGTGACAATCATTTTCAGTGTTTGTAAGGTTGTTACTAAGTGATCCTGTTTTTCATAAGTGCTTTTGACTTTTTTAAATGGTGCAGTGAAAATTAATTTCTGTGATGACCTTTTAAATAATGCATTGCCATTTATTTTCATGTGTTGAATTTTTTAAATAGTGCAGTGACAATTATGTTCTGTGTTTGTAAGGTTAAGGATACGTAAATAAAAATTAAAAAAAGCGAGCGGAGCGAGAAACTATAGGCTTTTGTCTGGTCGAAAAGTGTTGCTTGTACAACAAGCAAGGGGGTATGGGGTATTAGCCCCAGGTTAGGTTTGTTTTTATATGTAAAGCCTTGTATGTAACAGAGAAACACAACGATGCGAGCGGAGCGAGCGTAGCACATAATAAGCACCACAAGGACTCGCACCGAATGCAATGTTTCATTTGTCCAATAAATCACGTCTACAATGGCCGACTGAAATTTCACTATAGAAGTCATGTTATAAAAGGGGATGGTGGGCGGGTTATAGTAAGCGGAGTCATTTCCACAATTATTAATCACTACACAAGGTATTTCTGTTAATTTAGGTAGATTTTCACTAGGTTCATAATTCCCGAACTGTTACCTGCATGTGTTCATATTCGGTAGAACAAGTCTAGGCTACTGTACAAAATACACCACTCAGAATGACATTCATTCCCATCATACCATATTTATATGATCATATTGTTCGTTATACCTAGGTACCATAACTTTGAAGTTATTTTACAACTACCAGTACCGTAGAATACAGTATTACCGTACCATAATAAAATTGGACAAAATTTACAAAAAATTTCTTTAAATACGGTATTGTGGAAATGTCATTTACGAATGGTTGTTGGTCAATCCTTGACATTCTATTAGTGAGAGCTTGGATGTAGATTAGCCTAACCTGAATATTTGTGGATATTGTTAAGTTTGTCATCGTTCCTTTCATTATCTGTGAATATGAAACATAGACTAACTGCACTATACAACTTAGCTCAGCTTATGTAAATATTTATACAGTTTAAACGAAAGCTAGTGTATGTAATTGATTCAGGTAAATAAAATTTCATTGTTTCAATGAGTTGATTCACAAGATCAAAAGTCATTAGCTAATAAAATGATCCACAGTATTTATGTCAGCATCACTGCTAACGTCTCTGTGGACCCGCTACTTATAAATGAAAAAGGGGGCAGATAAACCTGTCACAGTTCTAATACAAACGTGGATAACAAACCTATTCACACAGCTGAAGTAGGTTGTGAGTACGTTTACTTTAATCACAACGTACTAACTCACATACGGAACGTCATTATAAATGAGCACTAGGCCTAGTTGCAAATAGATATTCAGAAATATTTCTGAGCCACCCACTCACGTTACAAGACGCTCACCTCAAAACCAATGTCCATTACCTGTCACTTAGGACGCAGGACGAAATGACCCTTCGAGCATATATACAATAGAGTGCGCATTGCCACACTGCGCCCTATACTGTGACCTGAGACCAAAATCTCGATAAGCAGACTGAAGGGGAAACAGAGGAACTCGTAATGGAAGGTGTTAGGAGTATGTGGGGAAATGCTTTTTAATGACGGTTTAAACACATATTTTTGTAATTTATATGACACAAGCTGACCCGGCAGACGTTGTCCTGCCAATCAAAGAAAATGTTGTAACTTTGTTTCTTGAAGTGCTTTTGGATGCACAATATATTTTTTTCAATTTCTGTTAACTGGCTCTAAACTATCGTGAATTGAATTAACTAATTTAGAAACATTCGTTGGAGCGTGCACAACAACTCTCCAAAGTTTCATTGCAAACGGATAAATGGCATTTAACGCATACGGGATTTGGTTTAAATGATTCGTGCGCTGTCACTCATTTGTTGAATCTACTCGTGCTCTACCAACTGTGAAATTGATTTACTAAGTTAGAAAGCTTCACGTAAGTATACACAACAACTCATCCAAGTTTCATCGGAATCGGATGAATGACATATGAACGTATACGGGATTTTTTTTAAACGATTCGCGTGCCGTCACTCATTTGTTGAATCTACTCATGCGCTACCTATTGTAAAATAGATTTACAAAGCCTGAATCCTTCTCTGGAGTGTACTCAATCTTTCACCAAGGTTTCATCGCAATCGGATGAATGATATATGACTGCATACGCGACATTGTGGAAACGATTCACGCGCCGTCGCTCATTTGTTGAATCTACTCGTGCGCTACTTATTAAAAACTGGCTTTATTAATCCAGAAACCTTTCCTGGAGTGTACACAACAATTGACCAAAATTTCATCGTAATCGGATAAATGGTATATGAACGCCTACAGGACTATGTTGAAACGATTCGCGCGCCATCGCACATTTGTTGAATCAACTCGTGCGCTACCTATTGTAAAATGAATTTACTGAGCCAGAAACCTTTACTGAAGTGTACACAACAATTCACCAAACTTTCATCGCAATTGGATAAATGGTATATGGACGCATTTGGTACTTTGTTGAAATGATTCGCGTGCCGTCACTGATTTGTTGAATCTACTCGTGCGCTACCAATTGTGAAATGGATTTATTAAGCCAGAAACCTTCCGTAGGGTGTACACAACATCTCACCCAAGTTTAATCGTAATCGGACGAATGGTATTTGAACGCATTCGGGACCTTATTGAAAGGTTTCGCGCGTCGTCGCTCATTTGTTGAATCTACTCGTGCGCAACCTCCTGTGAAATGGATTTACTAAGTTCGAAACCCTCACGTAAGTGTACACAACATCTCACCCAAGTTTCATTGCAATCGGATGAATGGTATATGAACGCATACGGGACTTAGTTTAAACGTTCGCACACCGTCGCTCATTTGTAGAATCTACTCGTGCGCTACCTATTGTAAAATGGATTTACTAATCCAGAAGCCTCCCCTGGAGAGTACACAATATCTCACCCAAGTTTCATCGCTATCGGACGAATGGTATTTGAACGCATACGGGACCTTGTTGAAACGCTTCGCACGTCGCTGCTCATTTGTTGAATCTACTCGTGCGCAACCTCCTATGAAATGGATTTACTAAGTTAGAAACCTTCACGTAAGTGTACACAACAACTCATCAAAGCTTCATCGCAATCGATGAATGGTATATAAACTTATACGGGATTTTGTTGAAACGCTTCACGCGTCGTCACTCATTTGTTGAATCTAGACGTCCGCTACCTATTGTAAAATTAATTTACTAAGCCAAACACCTTCCCTGGAGTGCATTCAACATCTCACCCAAGTTTCATCGCAATCGGATGAATGGTATATGAACGCATACAGAACTTTGAAACGCAAAAACGTGCAGAGACAAATAGAATTTCCATGACGACTGCTTATGACTGTATATTGTGGTTCTAAATTTGTGTGTAAATTGTGGTTTTAAAATTCTAAAATTCCACCTATCTGGTCAAATTGTGAATCTAAACCATACATGGGCCTTCCCTGGAGTGCACACAACATATCACTCAAGTTTCAACGCTATCGGACGAATGATATTTGAACGCATACGGGACCTTGTTGAAACGCTTCGTGCGTCGGCGCTCATTTGTTTAATCTACTCGTGCTTAACCTCCTGTGAAATGGATTTACTAAGTTAGAAACCTTCACGTAAGTGTACACAACAACTCATCAAAATTTCATCGCAATCGATGAATGGTATATAAACTTATACGGGATTTTGTTGAAACATTTCGCGCGTCGTCGCTCATTTGTTGAATCTACTCGTGCGCTACCTATAGTAAAATGAATTTACTAAGCCAGAAGCCTTCCCTGGAGTGTACACAACATCTCACCCAAGTTTCATCGCTATCGGACGAATGGTATTTGAACACATACGGGACCTTTTTGAAACGCTTCGCGCGTCGTCGCTCATTTGTTGAATCTAGTCGTGCGCTATCTATTGTAAAATGTATTTACTAAGCCAAACACCTTCCCTGGAGTGCATTCAACATCTCACCCAAGTTTCATCGCAATCGGATGAATGGTATATGAACGCATGCAGAACTTTGAAACGCTATAACGTGCAGATACAAATAGAAATCGACATCACTGCCACCATTGGTATAAAACACAACTTTCCGCCATGGGCGGAGTGTATGTTATGGCGGTAGTTGCACAGGTTGCGACCAGGTGGCTCTGCGTTCAGAGACACACAGTCCAAAAGGATCATTTTTCACTAAGGCTAGCGGTTTCCATGACGACTGTTTATGACTGTATATTGTGGTTCTAAATTTGTGTGTAAATTGTGGTTCTAAAATTCTAAAATTCCACCTATCTGGTCAAATTGTGAATCTAAACCATACATGGGCCCACCCTAACATTCATACAAAATTTCATAAAAATCGGCCCAGGCGTTTAGGAGGAGTTCAGTCACATACACACGTGTCGAAGAATTATATATATAAAGATTGGGAAAAGCATCGTATGTTTTTTTTTTACGTACGGTTAAGGTTAAGGTTAAGAATGTAACATATTTGGTGTTAAAAGTGGCTGTCGTGTTCCATAATACTCATACATCGGGGATCCCCACTTGTAAATAATTAATAACAAATCCAACTCGGAATTAGGCCTAATAATTTTTGAATAGGATTGTTTTTGTGTAGCTGGTCATTTTTGATTGTACGCCCGAGAGCTCCCAACAAGTTCAATCTATTACTACACCATTTCCTTATGTATTTTTCATCATTATAAAATGTATTTTGGCTAATTTCTGTACCGGTACTTTAGAAAATTATATCGTACGAGCTCTCATTCAGCGTTACCGTCCACTTCAGTATTTTATGAAAGTGAACAAAGCAACATGGAAATAAGGAAGTTGTTTTTTAAGAACTATGCATTACATTTGCTACACAGGAAAACATTATAATCAATATATAATAATAATATCGTATGGCCTCGGGTGCCTTTTAAATTCAATTTCAATGAATCATAGAAACCTCGCAAAAATAACCCAGAAGTTTGAAATTCTAGGAAGAATTGACTAATTTAGGGAAGCAATGTATCCTAGAGGAATCTCAATTTCCTCAACCAAACGCACTGCCCATACGTTTAATAAGATGACAAATATTACCTCAGCGTATTTATTATGGAAGTCTACACCGTCACATACGTAGAGCTCTCAGCTGCAATTTTACACTGAACATGATTGACGACTGCATTACGTAGTCCACACTACATTTAATCCAGCATAGGGACATAAAGCAGTTTTATGTTCAGAGATGCATTTACTAGCAGTCTCAACAAAACACCAAGAAAAAAGTCTATGGAAATGTAAATACTTGATACCTTCGAGCATAAATACAGGCCTGCTCAGTGGAGTAAGAGATAGGGTAAATTATAATAATTTATAATAAATACCATTATTCACATGTTTAATTATTAGCCTATTTTCATTTATGAAAAAATAGGCTCATGTGATCACCTTTTGTCCGTGTGTCTGTGTGTGCGTGTGTGATTCCTGTGTGTGTGTGTGTGTGTCCCTAATAAAATCTAAACGGCTTGAGCGATTTCAATGAAACTCGGTAAGTTCATAGCACTATTCCGGACGACCCCGACCTTCAAATTTTGTTACGTCTCACCAATCCAACATGGCGTCTGTGCGAAATATTTCATCAGCATTCAATATCTACGAAACTATTACCGATATCAGCCTGGAATTTTGTATGGTGATAAAGGAAACTACTAGAAGTTCACCTATGTAACTTTGGAAACCTTGTAACTACAAAACCAACATGGCGGCCAAGCGAAGTTGCGACTTTTAAATAGACGTTTCACGCAATTTAACCAACCAAACGCAATGAAACTTGGTACAGTATATGTTTATACACATCGTAATGCACCGACATCTAACTTCGTTCAATTGTTTACATAACCTCAAGATGGCGACTGTGCGAAATATTTCACCGGTATTCTATATCTCTGAAACTATTACCGGTATCACCCTGAAATTTTGTACGGAGATAAAGGGCACTACTGAAAGTTCATCTATGAGATTTTCAAAAACCGGATGACTACAAAACGAACATGGCGGCCAAGCGAAGTTGAACGTTTTAAATAGACTTTTCTCGCGATTTAGTGATCGAAACGCAATGAAACTTGGTACAACAAATGTTTATACACATTGTAATGCACTGGTATCTAATTTAGTTCAAATGTTTACATATACATAACAACAAGATGGCTGCTGTGCGAATTACAAAATTAAATTTGTATTTCTTGTGTCGTAATCATGCGATCGAAGTGAAAGTTTGAAAGATGAACCTACGCAATAATTTTCCTTTAATGGTACTTGACTCTATGACCTATAACAATCCAACATGGCGACCTTCCGAAATATTTAGACGGTTCTCAATATCTATTACAGCAGTCAAACTGAAATGTTGTATGTTGATAGTGGCAATTAACACAAGTATGATGTATGAAAATAGGCTGTTTAGTTCTTCATGGAACTACTTGTTTTTCTTTCATGTTTCGGAGTTACGAAATGCGATTAGTTAAGTCAAGAATTTTTGGGTTATTTTACAATGCATTAACTTACCTATGGGAAGAAATGCTGGATCCTTTTTTAAACGTCTCCTTACATACATACGCGACACAGTAATACACCATTCTGGCTTAGTGATGAATATAATTCACTTTAAATAGCCCAATTCTATCATCACGTGTTTTATTTCAGTGTTCCAAACTACCGCAGTTCCCTTTAGTCAGCTGATCGAGATGTTGGTCTCAACAATCTGACGTCATCAGAATGTCACTTAGGACGGAATGACCAACGAGCTAGAGAAAGGTATAGACCTCGTGCGCCTCACTGGATTTTGACCGCTGGTGCCCCTAGTGGATGCTTGTCAACACGTAGGATGACTGACTGACGCAATTGCCTTTGAGTCTATGCAAGAAAGCAATTATGTACCGCTCCAATGTCGTGCTCTGTTGAGGTTTGTGTTGGTTTTGAAAGGATACAGTGGACTCAGACTTATTTTAGACCTTCCACCATGAAGAAAGGTGCAAAGCTCAATGAGAGTTGGCATGTACTCAAGGTGAGAGAAACGTCGGGAGAGGAAATTTCCGGCGTATGTTTGAGAGAAATAAACATAAACCAACCACCATATGCTGTCAAACTTCAAGATAGAATTAAAATATTATATATTTCTTATGATAATTATGCCAACTTTTTTATCTATAGGCCCAATCAGCATTAGTTTATGTCTTAAATTGTCATGGATAAGCTACTAGGGTATCATGCCCGTCAAATGACTTTATAATTCGTGTTTCTTTTGAGATCGATCGCGAAAGAAATCTTCAATCCGCTGAAAGCCAGTGCAAAGCCGGCCTCTCCCAATGCTGTAATCATATTGCTGCGATGTGTTATTATGTTAACACTGAGAGACAATTCTAGTTCACCCTCTCTGCAGCGGTGGGAGAAACCTAGGAATGTTCCCGTAGGATATACTAAAGGTGAAAGCATAAGGCAAACGATAGAGAGGAAAACAACTGAGCGACCAGTTTACTGCATGCGAGAAAGGGGAAATGACGAATATTTCAGTAAAGAAGAACTATATGCGCGTCCTCGATTGCGCGTTTACGAGAGTTTTAAAGGTGGAATGCGAAGGACAGTCGTCTTCCATAAGTACGGTACTTCAATTATAGACCATGTCGTGGATAATGCTGTAGGACTGGCTGAGAAAGCGTCTATGACTCAGTGCCTCCATGGATTTGACAACCAATCTCAAGTACCATATCAGTACTATGGAATCACTCACAAGGGCGGTGGTAAGATAGTGCTAGCGAAAAAATGAATATGAAGATATGTTGACTAGTGAAGTGTTGAGATTTTATTGTGACAAAGTAAAAATCAATATTTTGCAAAAATATGAAATTGCATTTGAGACAATGGCACAGTCTCGATGCCACTTGTGGTTTCAGCAGAGATTGATTCGAATTTCTGCCAGTCAGAATGTGCACTTGATTATAAAAAATAACATTACAAAGTGGGGATTACCAAAAACTAGCGTCTGTAGCTCATAACTCCAAAGACATAAATACCGGTACTCCTGCATTAGGTATGGAAGAGATAATGAAACGAATGCGATAATGGAATTCTGTGAATTGTTCCAATGTTTGGTAAGGCAGGTAGGCTGGCTTGTAAACATGAATAACCATGGCTCTACTGCAGTCCAGATGGGATTTCTCTACGGGAAGGGTTTCCATCTCTTCTCGCTTCGGTGGCGTAGTCGGTAGCATGCTGAGCTTCTATGCCCAAGATAGCGGGTTCAAACCCGGCCGAAGCCGTCGGATTTTTTGAGAGCTTTCAAAATCCCTCAGTATGCCTTCCTTCGGAGGGGAAGTAAAGCCGGCGGTCCCATGTCATAGATTTATGGCATGTTAAAGAACCTTCCACTAATTACACCTGTGTGAAGGTAAATTGGATAGGTTAAGAATGTAAACAACGCTCTTAGGTTTCTACGTTCGTTGCCAAGAGCCGACTGCGGTGGCGTCTAGTAGCTAAGTTCTGAACTAAGCCTAGTAGTCGTTGACGGTGGCGTTTGGCGGCAAAAGTAGGAACTATTTGAAAAAATCTAGGTTGCAGTCTATACTTAAATTAAAAAACAGATACACACACTTATACAGCCATCACAATCAACACCGGTTATCAGACATATTCTACACACACCCAAAGTACACGGGGCTACATGACCGCGTTGTCGCAGACCCTAAACTGAGGAACCAACCAACCACCTCTTCTATGTATCAAGTGTCCATATTCGTTCCGGGAAAACCCTGTTACTGAAAGGAAACTGTGCAACATCCCATGTTTGTACATTAATAATAACGGGGAAGTAGAATTAAAGGAGAACCATGTATATTACACCCAGGTACAGGTATCAATAGACATTTCAAATCTAAATGTATGTAACCAAGGACAGTGTGAACGTCAAAATTCTAAGAAATTAGAAATTCCTTTCAAGTGTTATTCCAACAGTGCAGAAATTTTATTTTGAACACTATCTACCATTCATTTTCACACAGAGTAATGGCATATCAGCGTGATCTTGTCCATGTCAATCTTTTCTACCATTCATACAGTATATTTGAAACAAGTTGTGAAGGTAATACACTATTAGTATAAATACATTTTGTATAATAATCATCAATAATATAAGCATGGTGTAGTGCAATATAGAATTGTTTTCTCATTATATGTCGATTACATGATTAATAAATTGAATAACGTATGTTCGCTACCGGTTCTATTTTAAGTTCTCACTGGCTGACCCTGACCGTAGGAAACTAGGGTTGCTGGCATTCCATTCAGGATCTCGCTCAGCTGAGAGAAAGTATCAGGCTACTTTACGACTTGATGATAGGAGGATTTCAGTTCACCAAAACTACAATAATATGAAGAATCTTATCTATATGAGGTAATAAATCCGTAGTTATTTTGTTGCTCAGTATTTTAAAAACTTTCATTCTGTGAATACTTCTTTCAACATGGATTCTAACTGCCGCTATATCATATGTTATTTTAATTTCCCCAGCTGAAAATTGAGGATTATAAGCAAAAGGAGGCATCACCATTACAGCGTTTTTATCTTCAAGGCACGTGTTAATCTGCGGAAATCCTTTGTCACGCATCACAAGGTCACCTGGCTGAATGTAGTTCAGAATGCCTGAATGAACTGTAATGTAGCTATCAGTCGATCTTCCACCGAAACATTTAGAAAGAAAACAAATATATCCGGATGGGGTGATCGCAACAAGAAATTTTACTTAAAGGTGTTCTTATAATGCGAGAACATTAACATTCTCCGACGGACACTTTAAGGTCTTTCACAAGGGGCTTCACTGCAATCTATTAAGCATGTGCAATTTTCAAAATATATTTTAAATGCATTAAGGATGGTATTCTTTATAGTGGACCGCTGTGGCCAGAAAATCCAATCTTTGGTATTCTGAAACATATTCTGCAGAATAAATTTAAAGGTGGCTGATGCTGTAGTCCTGTGACAATTAAAAAAATATACCAAGATCTGCACAACTAATTCCTAGCTTCAGCTTCATGAGGAAGGGAAGTAGCATGTTTTCTCTGCCTAGAGAGCAATTCCGATTTATAGCGGGTACAAAGGATCAGAATGGCCCTTATCACTTTTTGTGTATCTCCAACTGTTAGCGAGTAAAACCTAATTGTGTGCTATAAAACAAGGCGCACACGTTGCATTTTGTAAGTTTTTGGATCTAAATTGCATTTTGCGAGTGTTTTCAATCTCAATTGCATTTTGTAAAGATTGACAATCTAAATTGCTTTTTAGTAAGTCTTTCAATAAAGTATTTTGAATTTAAATTGCATTTTGTAAGTATTTTCATGAATTTTCAATTTCAATTGCATTTTGTAAGTATTTTGAACCTCTATTGCATTTTTTACATATTTTCAATCTCATTTGCATTTTGTAAGTATTTTGAATTTCAATTGCCTTTTGTAAGTATTTCGACTCTATATTGCATTCTGTACGTATTTTGAACCTAACCTCCTTGTTAATTCTCGACAGGTATACTCTTTGTATGTAGTTAGTTTTAGTTGTAAGTATGTAGTTTGTTTATTAGATATAGTTCATTGTTCCAATAGACTGTGGTGTATGAATGTGTCTGGTGGCAGCTGCATTGTTTATTAGATATAGTTCATTGTTTCATTAGACTATGATGTATGAGGATGCATATGGCTGTGCCTGATGACAGACTGTTTTAGTGGTAGTATTTTGTTGTTGGTAGAATTTTGGTATTTAATCGTTAGTAGAACGTTAGTATTTTTGTTAGTAGAAATGCTCCATTACTTATTCTGTAAGGGAGTAGCAGCCTTTCAGAATAAATCAATTCTCTACTAGTCTTATAGACGGCTAAGGTATTGATAATATAAGCCAACTAATGGCTACACTGCGTTCTGCTGCACGGCTGAAAGCAACGGCAAACTACAGCCGTAAAGCTATTCCCGAGGATATGCACCTCTCTAAGCATAATTACATGTGATGATGGCCTCCTCCCTTGTAAAATTCCAATCCGGAGGTAAACTAGTCCCCCGTTCAGATTTCCGGGTGGGGACTACTCGAGAGGGGGTTAACATCACAGAAGTGACAAAGAGGAAATCTGATATTCTACGGATCGGAGCGTGGAATGTTAGAAGTCTGCTAGGAAGAGGAAGATTAGAAAACTTGGAAAGGGAAATGGATAGGTTGAGGTTGGATTTGGTTGGGATTAGTGAAATGCGCTGGCAGGAAGAACAGGACTTTTGGTCAGGAGACTATAGGGTCATTAGCACTAAATCAAACAATGGCCAAGCAGGGGTTAGTGTCATATTGAGTAGGAAACTTGGACAGCGGGTGGAATATTATGAGCAATATAGTGAACGGATTATTGTAGCAAAAATCAATACAAAACTCACGTGCACCACAGTGGTACAAGTCAATATGCCTACCAGTCAAGCTGATGATGAAGATGTTGAAAAGGTCTACGAAGAAATAGATGAAATTCTGAGGTATGTCAAGGGTGATGAAAATGTTATAGTAATGGGAGATTGGAATGCTGTGGTAGGAAAAGGAAGAGAAGGGAAGATAGTAGGAGATTTCGGATTAGGAGAAAGTAATGATCGAGGAAGCAGGCTGATGAAATTCTGCACCGAGCATGAGTTGGTCATGGCTAACACCTTATTCAATAACCACAAGAGAAGAATATACACATGGATGAGACCAGGAGATACAGGGCGTTACCAAATCGACTTCATTATGGTCAAGCAGAGGTTTCGAAACCAGATTTTGGATTGTAAAACATATCCCGGCGCTGACATAAACTCTGACCACAATCTAGTTGTTATGAAATGCAGATAAAAGTTGAAGAAACTGAAGAAAAGTCAAAAGCCAAAAGGGTGGGCAATAGACAGACTGAAAGAGGAGGATGTAAACGAAAGATTCAAGAAGAGTATAACGGAAGGACTAATGCAAAACCCTAAACAAACTTCAATTGCAGACGAATGGACACTTTTGAAGAATGAAATAACAAAATTCGCAGAAGGAAACATTGGTAGGAAGGAAAGAATAGGCAGAAAACCGTGGATCACTCAGGATATACTAGAATTGATGGATGAAAGGCGGAAACACAAGAATGTAAGAGATGAAAAGGGGAAAGCAGAATACAGACGTCTGAGAAATTAGATTAACAAGAAGTGCAAGTTAGCGAAAGAAGGATGGTTGAAAGAGAAATGTGCAGGTATAGAAAATTGTCTGAAATTAGGAAAAGTAGACACAGCTTATCGAAGGATTAAGAATACATTTGGGGAAAAGAAGACTAAGTGCTGTAATATTAAGGACACAAATGGAAAGCCTCTAACAGATAGGGAAGAAAAGGTTGAGAGATGGAAAGCTTACATAAAGCTTGTATAAAGGAAAGGAGATTAAGAATCACGTAATGGAAAGGGAGGAGGAAATTGATGAGGATGCAAAAGGAGATTTAATATTGAGATCAGAATTTGACAGAGCATTGGAAGACTTAAGCAGGAACAAAGCATCATGTATAGATGATATACGCTACGCTGCATAGGAGATGAAGATCTGATCAGGTTATTTCACTTGGTGTGTAGGATTTATGAGACAGGTGAGGTACCCTCTGATTTCAAGAAGAATGTTATCATCCCTATACCGAAGAAAGTAGGAAGTGACAGATGTGAGGATTACCGTACAATCAGCTTGATTACTCATGCTTCAAAGATCCTGTCTAGAATAATTTACAAGAGGATGGAAAGCCAGATAGAAGCGGAATTGGGTGAAGACCAGTTTGGTTTCAGGAGAAATGTAGGAACAAGAGAAGCTGTACTAAATCTTAGGCTGATTTTGGAAGGTAGAATAAGAAAAGATAAGAGAACGTTCATGGCATTTGTAGACTTAGAAATGGCTTTTGATAACGTTGATTGGACTAAATTGTTTGACATTTTGAAAATGATTGGAATAAAGTACAGGGATAGGAGGGTGATCTACAATCTATACAGAAACCAGACAGCAGTCATTCGAGCTGATGGACATGAGAGAGAAGCTGGTATTCAGAAAGGTGTCAGGCAAGGCTGCCATACTTTTCAATCTTTACGGAACAAGCAATGAAGGAAATTAGATAGAAATTTAAAGTGGGAGTGAAGATTCAAGGAGAAATAATTTCAACTCTGAGATTTGCTGATGACATCATCATCTTGGCTGACACGCCTGAGCATTTGAATGAGTTTTTGAATGGTATGGACTCCGTCTTTAGGAAAGAATTCATGATGAAAATTAATAAATGTAAAACAAAAATATTGGAATGCAGTCGCAATAAATCAGAAACCTCTATGGTCTTCAAATTGGCAGGGGAAAGATTAAAGGAAGTAGGAGACTTCTGTTACTTAGGAAGCAAAATAACCAGTGATGGGCGAAGCAAAGAGGATTTAAAAAGTAGGTTGGATCATGCAAGGAAAGCATTTCTACAGAAAAGGAATCTGTTGACATCGAATATAGATCTAGGTATTAGGAAGACATTTTTCAAAACCTTTGTCTGGAGCGTGGCACTCTATGGAAGTGAAACTTGGACTATTGGTGCAGCAGAATAGAGGAGAATTGAAGCGTTTGAAATGTGGTGTTACAGGAGAATGATGAAGATCAGATGGGTAGATTGAGTTACACACGAAGAGGTATTAAGACGAGTGGGAGAGGAGAGATGTTTCTGGCGACAGCTAATGAAGAGAAGAGATAGGTTGGTAGGACTCATACTAAGACACCCAGGAATAGCAAACTTAGTTATGGAAGGAAGGGTCGAGGACAAGAACTGTAGGGGTAGACCAAGGTTAGAGTATGTTAAACAGATTGCCTCGGATGTAGGGTGTGGTAGCTATGTAGAGCTCAGGACGGGGAGGCACGGAGCGCTGCATCAAACCAGTCAAAAGACTGAAGACTCAAACAACAACAACAAAGGATAACAAAACACTGAACACTCCTAATTTTACACCCGCTATTTCAAGGAGATTCGAGTCCTTTACTTGCACGGATTTGTAGCCACAGAATACATTATTTATGCTTATACTATCAACATTTACACAACAGTCTGCTTTCTAACACGTATCTGTCATTGTGTTTTTATTGCCACGAGGGGCCGGTAGATTTATTTGAACTTCAGCTTCACCATTCCTTCTTAATGAAGAAAGCATTATATTGACATCAATGTTGGCTGTACTTACGCCCATTATATTAGTTTGTGTGCTAGCATCACTACATTGTTTCACGAGATTGTTGTCAACTAATTCCTTTCCATGTCCGAGTTTCCGTCTCTTGTATCTCGTCGCCTCTGCAGTTTCCCTTTTTTTGTTCGTGCTAGTCGGATGAAGTAGGTTTCAAGTCGAGTCTGGGCATGTAACCAGGACTTTCGGGATCCCTTGTAGGTGTTCCGTTAACAAAATGACGACTACAAATACGTGCATTTTTACTGGGTGCGCATGGTTTCCTGTCAACAGTCTCTCGCTTCAGTGCTGAAATCCAAGCTTTACTTCTGATTATATGCTGTTTATCATTAGGAAAATTAGAAAATCTAGTACTGGGAGGACTGTTTCTGTACGTGTAATTGCGACCAACCACACAACAGTTTCTTCAACTCTTTGTAAGATTCGCTTCCATCGCGACAAACTGAACATTCCTTTCCATCAAGCGTTACGGTACCTTACCGTAGAGAGCTGCGTTATCCCCACCAGCTATAGATTTGTCGCCTGAGCACAGCACCGTAGACGCGCACGAGGTCTACACCTTTCTCTTCTAGCTCGTTGGAATTGACTGAATGACAATAAGATTCTTAACACCCAGGGTACACACCATACTTGGAAAGGATTGGCTGAACCTTCCTTGAGCTGAGGTTCTTTTTATCACTCTCCAGTTATGCAACTTCGGAAAGTTTACACCATCATAGTAGCATAGTAACTGTTCGTGTGTGATGGTAGTCTTTGGTCTCTGTTTATCAAGCTGAATGTCGGTTTGTTTGTCTGTTATTTATAAAAATCTACACCGTTTCACTGAATTGGACCAAGTTTTACGTAGTCACCCTTTGGACTGCGGGTGACACGGTCTAGTTGAAATTTGAACATCCCTCTCCATTCCCTGTATTTAGGCCCTTTGGCACAAGTCTGCACTGTTTATCCGAAATGAACCAAATTTTATGAACATACCTTTCGAAACCCAGCAGGTAACAATGTACATTGAAATTTGTACAGCCCTCTCCATTCCCTAGACTTGGGCCGTTTGGCATAATAGGCGAAATATGGAATTTGTCGTAGAAGGACCAATCTAGCCTCATTTTAAGCCTCGCAAGGCAAGAAACAAAACGCGGGACGGAAAATTTGGTTCAGTTTGGTGAAACGGTGTAGATTTGTATAAATAACAGACAAAGGGACCCAAAAAGCATACAAAAATAAATCTAGAAATTTATTTGAAATTTTTGTCACAGGGAATAATTGTAAGTTTTTCAGGATTCTCTGACAAAAAAATCTCTGAAACACAAGTCTGAGTGAGAACATGAAGAAAGAAACTGAGTTTTATTATCTTTACAATGGGGCACCTTCTTAAAGGGCAGATTGTAGGTACATAAATAATTAATTTTTCTGTTGCTTAATTCTTTAGTATTTATCAGCTATAGTTGCCACACTTAAACTTCACGGCCTTTCTGTCGGGGGGGGGACCGTTTGTGGTGCCATCGTAGGTTTGGTAGTGTTTTGTAGCTATTTTGTCTTGTATATTCGGATCTCATCATGCTTGCCTGACGACGAAACCTGTTATCCTTTAGTTTTCTCCCTTCTCCGTAGTCCATAATATATATATATATATATACTAATCACTTGTGATTTTTTCAAGTTCTTATTTCGCATACAGTATCCCAGTAATTGGAATATTGTACATAGCACCTCGCTACAAACAATATTAACGCCAAGAGGGGAAGATAGGATTGTCACTGGTTACTATAGCCGACACTATCTAAACTATCCACACGGCTAATTTAGGCTACGATTATTTTGCTAACTTCACTCACTACAAACTGTGCCCGTCAGTTCCCCAGTGCTGGGTAGAGAAACTCCGTTCACATTCGAGGGACCTGAGTAGAGTGCAAGAAAGAGATTCCGATCTCGGGGCGTCCTGGGTTGTTGAATTGCTTACTGTAGTCATGTACCCACTAAAGGATAAGATGAGAGGGAAATTTTTACAAAACAAGGAATATAACCCAAAATTTTCAAAATAGCTCATATTTTTATTCCAAAATATACGCACTCCTATGATCCATTGGATTACGATAAAATAAACAAAAATTTTGCTAGCCTGTATGAAAGATAGCCTATCGAATTAAGTCCCATAAGGATCATCCTAATCTATCGTAAACAAATGCATCTCAACAAAGAGGAAAAGAACATGGTCTAAGTAATTGTCCTTTAGTGTCTTCAGCATATGACTGACCGTATTTAAATCTAAACAAATTACATGCATTTTTATGTCTAGCTAAATCAAAAAATCAGTGCAATGTTATAGATCAATCACGCATATTAAATATTCACATTACAAATTACCCATGGCTTTTGGTCGTTATCTAATATTGTACTTTCAATAAGGAATTGGACTTTGCTAATAAACATTTCTACAAGTTATTCAAGAATATATTTTTCATAAGAGGCTCGTTTCTTTTTAGGCCCTATAGACTTTTCATAAATTAAATACATGCAGCAAATGCTTCCGGTATTTTACACAGATCATGGGTCATCATTCTTACACTGTGACGAGCAACAATAGTCCTGATCGTAATGAAGTCTATATAGAAACGTCCTGTATATTTTGGTCTCATCCATCCAACCTTGGTAAAACACAGTCCTCGCATGGCTAATCAAAACGTATGGTCCTACAACACATATGATGAAAACCATTCACTGCAAATCTGGTGACAAGATGTCAGAGCTGATAATTTGCTTCTTTCCAGTCCGTCGTTATCATGGCATCCGTGGTGTAAAATTCCATCCAAATATCTTTTTTCTTTGCTATGTGTTCTATTACCACCTCTTTGAAGGTCGGCGTGGGTGAGCGCAAGTAGCATTTTCAAGCGTAGATATTCCAAAAGCATAGTTTCTTAAGATAGTTCGTAAACTAATCTAGATCTTGTGTACCTGGAAACTCCTATGGCTGTTTTAAAAAAGGGGGCTTTAACCTTTTCCAGTGTATTTAGTTTTGATGTCGTCAGCCTGTCCGAAATAATCTCTAACCCGTAAGTCAGAATATGAATAATTTTGGCATCGAATAAAGCCATGGCAGTCTTCAGAGCAGTAGTGGCTATTCAGGTGAAGAGAGTGAAGAGCCTCTTCACTAGCCATCTCTTAAAATAAATATTATGTTATCTTTTTTAAATTAAAACGTAGCCACCGTTTAATGTAGTGTACTGTTTCTACACTCCATTGTTAGATGGCACTGCATGACCATAGATTGCCCTTGCCCTGTATGTGGTCTTAGTGTCAGTTGTACACGCTGTCGCTAGATGGTACTAATGTCGTAGCGTGGAAAGAAACCTGCAGACGACGAAGTAACTTGAAATATCAGCAACTTCGTCTCGTTGCCATGGTAACCTAAAACAGTGGTGACGTCATTACATGCCGTTATACAGAGAGAGATCGTACGAGTGAAGAATTTGCTGCATCTGCAAGGAACTTCGTCTAGTATAGTTGGTGAAAGTTGGCATCGCGTCAGGCTTGTCTCTCTGTTACGTTGAAGATTGGATTTATATTTCCGATGAATAGTATTTACTTTTAATACGTTATATACCCTGGGGTTGATGAAAGGTGGCAGCTTTCAGTGTATACCGTAATGTTTTCATTGAGGGACACAGTATAAATTTTATTATAAATTCCCTTCAGTAGGTGGAAAGACGAAGACAAAAGGGATTTAGTAAATTGTGAACGTCCAAAGGAATTAATAGAACTGTGCACTAAAAAGAAATCAAGAAAACCGGTAAGTCCTATAGCCTTCATTGTAAGGAATCTTGGTTCGAACAGTTCACATGGTTGTGCAGTAGTTTTTTTTCTTAAAAAACTGTTCTGTTGGCCTTGCCTACTTTTTAGTAACAAATGTGGTGTCTGGAATAAACAAGGTTTCGGTGATTTCCAAAACATTACGCGGAACGCAGTTTTTCTTGTTTGAAAAGACTAAAAACTTTTACAAGAAATACAATACGGTACCCTAGTCCAGACTTACATCATTGGCTGTTATCAACATACACCGTGAATTGTTGCTGAAACTAATTGAAGACCAGCCCTTCTGCGAGGATATCATAGATAAGTTTGTCAACCTTAAGGAACGGAGGATTGATTTATTACGGAACATAAAAAATAGGTGAGTTTGACTTTTTAG
This sequence comes from Meconema thalassinum, assembly GCA_946902985.2. Taxonomy (NCBI): domain Eukaryota; kingdom Metazoa; phylum Arthropoda; class Insecta; order Orthoptera; family Tettigoniidae; genus Meconema; species Meconema thalassinum. Next base: position 127,101,278 of record OX336398.1, read on the forward strand.
TACGGTTATTTATATTTGGTAAAGTATTCGTTTTTTAGCATTCAAATACGAAAAGAAATATGTTAATATTCATAAACGCTGTACCGCTGAAATTGAGTTTGGCTCTTCACCTACTTTCTCATCTAAGAGCCGCCACTGCTTCAGAGACAGTCTGTTGAGACGTTTAATGTCGTATATTGCTTTTACTGCCCCAGTAGCTCGTAATTTTATGTGTATACTGTAGGAATGTAACGAAACCGAGAACCTGTCTATAGATAACAGGTGTGTCAAGTTGGAGAGGGTCTATCACCCATGCAAGAGCATCTACATCTCCAAGTACTGTACCCATGTGAGTAATCTCGATGGAAAATATGCTTCTGCCTCCAGCTAGCGTCAGGTCTCAGGCGTGTACCGTTCCCCCATTGAGCAGTTGCATATTTTGGATTTGAGGCTAAAAGGTATCAACTCTACAATGATAAGGCACAACTCTATTCTAAAGACTTTAATTCAGTAATAAAATCATGGCTTCATACAAATAAAACAATCCCCACAAACATAAAACAAAAATCAAACAAAAATTACTTCCACAATCCACTAATATTACCATAATATTATCATAATAAACTCATATCATAACTCAAACCTTTACCCTTATATTAACTTTACAATTCACTCCAGTGCTCTGATGCACATACAACTTCATAAACAAACTGTACTTTGATTCTTCTGTCATCTAATGTGACTTCTTTAATTTCACAAAATTATTTAGTCCTTAAACCTCGTCTTACTTTGACAATTATGTGTACCGTGTGTGTTTGGTCTCTCTCTTCCTACCAAATGCTTTACATGCATTAGCCTATTCAGGTGTTGCACAACAAAATCTACGCGCAACTCCATAATTATGTAAAGCTACCCCTACACTTCTCTCTATTTATATAGCTCCACTGCATGCCGTTGTGATTTCATCTCCCAAAACTTTAGTTATCGCTGTGTCGGATGGTATTATTAAGCTACCCTTGCGAGCGTAACTTGTGGCGTCTAGTAGCCAACTTCTGAAAAAGGGGTCAGTGACAGTAACAAATGCAACTTCCAACCATTCGTTAGATTGCTAAAATCATGAACCATCAGGGTGATCAATAATTACAAATGTGTTCTTAAACCACATGACTACATTACTCAATATAACAATGTTTCCTTTCATGTTATTAACAGGGTCTAAAATCTGCCCTTCATTAAACTTAAACCTTCACGGTTCGCTTGACAGCGCAGCCCCTCTTCCGAGCGGCCTGTATACTATGGGGTGGAGTGAGGTCCCACAGTACCTCGACCCTCGCTTCCTGCCACATGGCTTACCTCCCCAAGCAGTAATGCGATTTTTAAAGACAATACCGTGGTCCCAATGACACACATATCCCAATGGATTTAAACTGAATATTATGCAATAGGTTCTGGACGAGCTTAAATATTTATTCCTAACCTGAGGATAATATTAATTGGCACCAAATAGGTCCATTTCAACATGAAGGCACGAGACTCATAAAACATTGGTCGATCTGGATAACCGGTATCTTAATAAATGATGCGGTCAGCCCACATGCTGCCGTCATAAGATTCGCTTCACAAGAGCCGAATCACTCAATAATAAGTTCTCGGGCGATCAGATAGAGTGCAGAGGTGTCCAACGTTCTCCTCTCACCTATCACAGGATTCGAACCCGGAACATTCCATATCCATCATCAGAGTTAGGGTCCAAACACTAATTACACTCTGGCACAAAGCACATATCTCCGTATGCCCCACGGCTATACGAGATTTCATACGTCGAATAGATTACCTGGTTCCATGACCTAATGTTATGATCTTCGTCCTATAATTATTAAGAGAAATCTATCCATTACTCTATAAGCTTTTTCACAAGCTGCAAATTCAATTCACTAGAAAGCTCTTCCATTTCCTTGCATAATTATATTACCATTAATACAATATATTCTGATATTAAACTCTTTTTTTTATCCCTTACTGTAATCTTACTGCTTAGATCGATAAGTCTTCCAATTAGCGTAAATATTTCTTGCTTACAACATTTTTCCTGATGTATTCATTCATACCTTTATTATTTATTATTATTATTCTTTTTACTGACATAAATTACCATAATTCCGACACAACTTAACCATCTTAAAATCGAACATCCGTGTTCGTACGTTAAGTTTACATAACTGAATTGCCATTTTATTAATAGTGGTAACGATTAATCCACTCACTGATGTATAATAACATCTCAACTCTACTAAAATCAACACAACAACAATTAAACCTGGAGGGTCTATCTCCTAATACTGATTCTTACTGGCATTAACTTTATAATTCTGAAATCACATTACATGCAGAGGGCTATACTTCTACATAATCATAATTTGTGGGGTACTCACATATCTAGGCTTTATCCTGGCGGCTCCAACCTCCTATATCCTTCCGGGTCGCCTGCCATTTGCAGAATTATTGCGACATTTGCATCTTGCCTATACACATTTTATGATACATTTCTTTCACCAACCACACGGCACTTTTCATTTCTATGGTGAAGCTATTGCTTCCAAAACACATAACACTTTATAACACTTATTACACCATTAATTTAAAAGATATTTCACATATGATTTATACATAACACACGTAACTTTTTGCACTTTTCATTGGTTGAAATTCCCTGGCAAAATATCAGAATTGCAGGTATCAACGGCATCCTCCGTGCTCCTACCAACTCCTGATTGAAAGTCTGGTTCATCTGCCAACGGAATCACCAACAGTCTATCAATAATCCTACGGTAAACTTGCTTCTTTGCATAAATATGATTACTTCCGTCCTGAGCGTTACTATTTGGTATTCTTAAGACATTACCAAATGCTTCATAAAATTTCTCCCAGCGCAGTCCAGCGTAATAAGACATGTATAACCAGTCAATATATTATACACTGCGCTTAACATTGTACATAATTTTTACACAGATTATTACTTTCAATAGTTCTGCAACTTATATCACACGGTACTTCCTATGTGAACACAAACCATTGTTCGTACTGCTGACTACACATGCAGCACGACTGTCCTTAATAAAAGCCTTCTAAAGGTTTTACTGCGCGGCTTCCCAAGTTGAAGTCCGGGCCTCCTTCCTTGACTTCGGTAATACGCATTTCACACAATAAAGTTCGTTGATTACCGTACTTCTTTTTACTTCCTGACTATGCATTATTATCTTCTCACTTGGTGCATTACACTGCGCGGCTATATAATGCTTAACACTAAATGTTCAAGTCCTTTGTGTGAGCGTCCTCTCCTGAACCAGAGCAACATACGTTCCGCGCTCGAGTCTGTTCCAATAACTGACAACAACTGACGACAACTGTCTTCTGTTAAGGGTCGACTCCCTTATATTGGTTTCACACAAAAAAGTAGAGCTAGAATTCCCGCGCTATATCAACTCCTCTCCCAGCATGATTCTGGTCTCGAAACAATGCTCATCGGGTTCCTTTTTCTTCACTGATCCCAGAACTATCCGCGTGCTGAAGGATCGATCGGCCAATTAATTAATATTAATTGCTTTCTCCATGGCGTGGGGACGCGGTTTCAGTGGGAATCCCTGGCGACATACTCAAACCCAGCCGCGAACATCCATAGCTCTGTATCCTTACGCACTCCATTAAATATGCCTCAATTTCGCAGATTAAAGGCTCTAAAATTAGCCTCCTGGCTAAAGATTCACCTGTGTGCAACTCTCATGCCATTGCGTTACTCCTATCACGAGTAATCAATGATTTTCCTTGGGGTCTATTCTCAAACGGGGAAGAACTGGGTCATTATTCAACCCCCCGACCTCTTCCAGACGACTTAACTAGGTCAGCGAGATTGACAGGGCTCCAAGGGTCCCCTCCCACAATTCTGGGGCTATTAGTAAAATGTCAAACTCTCTACTTCTGTGTTCTAAGTCCAGCATAGCCTACTCCATGTAGTCCACTAATGCTGTATTCCGCTCATTTTCCCTGCATTATTTCAATAAATAATGCCATTATCAACTGAAATCACACCAGTGATTAAATATATACTTTCCTCCATGGGTTTTTACAACGAAACTCCCTCAGCAGATCTCGGGTTCGTTCCCTGGTGGAACCTTTATTCTGAGATCACAGTCTCTGAGATCCACGTTCGATACCAGTCAGCATGACCCCCTCGGGTTCAGTACCTATCCAAGAATCTTAAGCTGAAACATTATAACTCAGTAGTAAGGCCCTCCAGACACTATACCTTTGAATGCCTCTTGTTGAAAAGGAAGGGTTTACTAAGGAGGCTTGAGCTCAAGGAGCAAAAAGTCCCAAGGAGAATACTAGGGCCATTACGAGGAATGGATGCCACGTTAGGATCAGACACAATGGTGAGCTGTACCATATCCAAGAGGACATAATTACATCGATGAAGAGAAGGAGACTAACCTTTTATGGCCATCTATCCCGCATGAACACCTGCAGGCTCATGAACAGGATCTTCGCCACGAAAGGTAGATGCAAAACTTCCAAAAACAAATGGATCACTACAGTTAACTCAGACCTGGAGCAGCTTCAAATTTCTCCTGACACCACACATGATCAGACCATTCTTCATGGGGGGTATTCGCAGTATCCGTTACTAGCAGGCAGACCACGGGAACCACCAGACCGAAGTGGACAGAGGAGAGGAAGTGTGATCATAGCCGGAAAGTAAAAGCTTTCTGGGCTAAGAAGAAACAGAAGACCCATGAAAAGAGTGTAAGTGAGCCTCGCGGTCCTTAGATGGCCAAAACGAGGAGAAGAAGAAGAAGAACTAACAGAAATTGTAGGATCAATATCAGGTTTGGTTGAGGCGTCACTTCAATTGTATTTGTCGTGGATAATTTTTCGATTTAATTACTACGTGCACCATCAATTATACCTTGTATTAAGCAGCCCACAAATGTTCCATTCTCATCCAGCTTCGCGGGTAGAAGTGTGATCATTTTTGATGGTCCCTGGGTAAAAGTTAATGGCTAGGCTATGTCTTCGCGAAAATATATGAGTTTTTTTTTCGTGTAGCCTCCTGAGAGGCCGAGTGCAGGTCTTTCTAGTCGACGCCCGTGGGCGACCTGCGCGTCGGGATGAGAGATGGAAAGGATGAAGATGAATGAAACTGGGCAAGGATGTGGAAGGAAGCGGCCGTGGCCTGTCAGAAGGTACTGTCCCAGCATTTGCCTGGTGTTGAAAATGGGAAACCACGGAAAACCATTTCAAATATATGAGGTCATGGGACACTTATGGCCGTACTGGCCATATAAATTGTAAATTATATGTCATTTGAAATATCTTTTGCAGATTTGTACGTGAAAATATTTCAATAACGATTGTTGTTGACTTTGAGGAGCAAACTATGTTATAAACAGACACAATATGATTGTTAACCTTGACATTTATTTTTAGGGCTCTTGATAGGTTACAAATCATTACCATGTCACAAGGGGGCCTTGATATTTTTTTACACCGAATTCAGAAATTATAGTCCATTTAACACTTACACAAATCGGCCAGCATGGGGAGAACCAAGCAAACGTCTGGGAAATACCACCTACCGGACCAGGACAGATCATCCACATAAAGTCAAAGTCCGACCACAGCGTACAAATTATGGGAAATATACTTTCATAAACCGTGGTATTGATAGTTGGAACTCATTACCTGCCTCAGTCTTAGAGTCTTTCCCCAAACATATTGATGTGTTTAAGAGAAGATTGACATTTTGTGTAAATACTACGATGTAATTACTATAGTTCCTAAATTACGAATTGTGTATATTGTGTTTGATGTTATTGATGGTAATTTTCAGTATTTGTACAATTTGCTACCGGCGAATTACCCCCATTTGCAAATTTTATATATAATAATAATTTAAGAGATCTAAGTGAGATTTATATCAGACCATGTATTAAAAAATATTTGCCGTTGGAGGGATTGGGGCCCATATATCTACTAAATACCAAAATATGTACTCGCGAAAATTAACCTGTTTAACCTGTTTAATTCTTGAAATTCTGGAACTCAATATGCTCTTAGGGCACAAACCGGCATCAATTCTGTGCCCAGGACTGTCAGTTTAAATTTGGCTCCATTCTTGGGCTTTAGTTTAATCTGTCTGTATGCCAGGTCATTGGTTTCAAACCATAGCTTTTTTTCCTTTTATTGGTGACAAGGAGTGTAGGCTACTCCTGCTGATGAAATCTTCACCCAGCTGAATGGTGGGAAATGATAAAGCAAGGGTGCTGACTTAGGTTCTACAATTACAGAAGGAACACACATAACCACGCAAAATGGATGGCGAGGATTTCAAATTGCACAAAAATTAACATTGGAACACCGAGGTGATCTCTTTCAATTTTAACTCTACCAGTAAAAGACTAATCTGGAATTTAGCCAGGCTTTTCTTTTCAGTTAAAATCTCAAAGCAATTTTTTTTATATATTTTAAACTCACTTCTGAGCGTTTGTTCCTGATTGAGAAGGCATTTGGATGTTCTCCATGAAATTTAGTAAATAACGTAAATAACACATTAGAGTATTATAACCGCTAAAGAAAACTAAAAATTGATATTAATTCTAACATTGTGCCAAAATTAATCACAGTCTATATTCCATGTCATAAGTTATCGAATCAGTCTATATTCCAAGTTTTCGTAGATTATACATTTCTCAATATACCAGCAAAAAATTGATTCATTACTATTAAATCTAATGAATTTATTTTAATATTTTAGGAATATCTGCACCAAGACATTGAACTCTGCTGCGAACAATATTTGCACATTACTTAATGACACATTCTTGCAATATGTGTAGAACATTTCTAACCAAATGATATACATTAAAGAAGCATTATTGTTGGTCGACACTAGTGAGAAACTATTTTCTTGTGGTACACCTAGAGATGAATTTTCTTAGACGAAAGGTTTGGAAAGTGATACTTTGTCCCAAACTGTGGAAACTGAATTCTTTTGCCATTTATGTGGAGGTTCATTTAGCAGTAAACGTAATTTGTGCATAAAATTGTGAAAAAATAAAAACTGAGGAAAGGTTATTCACCTGTGATCGGTGTGGAGCAGGATTTTTCGGAAGAGAGCGTTTGAAGAATCATATGCTGCTCCTCACTGGTGAAAGGTCAATCTTTTCTTATATAAGTGGACGTTCATTTAACTTCCCACAGAGTCAGCACCGTCCTGTACTCCTGGAAGTTGGAATTCAGATACCTATTATCCAATCTTCTCTACTCCCGCGCTGGAATTTTAGTACAGCCAACTGGGAAAAGTATTCTGCTGAACTTGATAGCAATGTAAGATGGATCTCACCAGATGTGAACAATTACAACATGTTTGTAAAATTATTAATATCAACTGCTAAAAAGCACATTCCAAGAGGAGTGAAAAAGGATTATATTCCTGGGTGGAATGAAGCTTGCGAAAAGCTCTACAGTGTCTTTCAAGAGAACGGACAAAGTAATGTAGCCAACGACCTCCTTCATAATCTAGACGAAGCTAGAAGGGGAAGATGGATAGAGACTATGCAGACCACTAACTTCAAGCATTCCAGCAGGAAGGCTTGGAGCCTTTTGAAAAAGTTAGGTAGAGTGCCACAGATACCTCATACTTCACCTGATATATCTGCACATCAAGTAGCTAGCCGAATCGCAAGCAGATCGGAAGTGAAATCTGATAAATATCTCAGAAGGACAATCAAACAGCAGTTGTCACATATGAAGAGGCACGGCCATGAAACATCAACGTTTTTAACTACATTCACATATGATGAGCTTTTGGAAGCACTCAAGGGGATGAATAATTGAAAGGCTCCAGGATTTGACGGTAGACATCCCGAATTTATAACACATTGTGGGAAGAACACGAGAAAATGGCTTTTACAGTTTTTTCAAATATCATACTGACAGGAAATTCCCTCCAGAGTTCAAACGGACAAAGGTTCTGGCCATCCTGAAACCGGGGAAACCTGACGATAACCCAGAGAGCTATAGACCAATAGCCTAGATGAGTGTTTATTACAAACTCCTGGAAAGGCTCTTAAATAATAGGATTATCCCACAAATAAATGATATTCTCCCTCTTAAACAGGCTGGTTTCAGACCAAATCGGAGCTGTGAAGACCAAGTGCTAGCGCTGACGACGCATATTGAAGCAGGCTTCAAAAAATGATTGAAGAGAGGTGCAGTGTTTATAGACCTTACAGCTGCATACGACATGGTTTGGAGGGAAGATGTTGTGTACAAGTTCCTTAAACTGACAGGCTGCAAGGTAATGGCACAATTACTAAACAACATGTTATCAAATAGAATGGTACAGGTTGTAATGGGTGGTAAACGAAGTAAAGTTAAAGTCCTCAACAATGGTCTTCCTCAAGGCTCTGTGCTGTCTCCTCTTCTGTTCAATTTGTACATCGCGGACATACCACTTACCACCTCTCGTCAGTTTGTTTATGCTGATGACCTGGCGATAGTAACTCAACATTCCTCTACAGAACAGATAGAGGAAATTCTTAATGCAGATCTCCCTACCTTGAGTGATTACTTCAGAAAGTGGTGTCTGAGACCAAATACCACCAAAACAGAAAGTTTTTTTTTTCATTTCAACAACTGGCAGGCAAATGTTGATGTTTCACCACTACCTTACAACCCTCACCCAAAATACCTGGGCGTTAGTCTCGATCACACACTATCTTTCAAGAAACACCTGAACAATAGTGCTGCTATAGTACAGACTAGGAACAACATCCTCTACAAACTCGCTGGTTCAACAAGGGGAGCTTCTGCATCCACTCTTCGAACATCAGCAATGGCATTAGTGTACTCTACAGCGGAGTATTGTTCTTCAGTGTGTCTAAACAGTCGTTATGTTAAGAAGATCGACGTAGTCTTGAATCAAACCATGCGTATCATCAGCGGCACCGTTAAATCTACTCCTCTGTTTTGGTTACCTGTGTTGAGTCATATTGAGCCTCCAGTTATAAGACGCCTCAACAACCTGGTAATAGAGTACAGAAAATAACATCAAATACAGCCATTCCTATCCACCAGGACATAGCTGTAGGATTCAGACGCTTAAAATCGAGATCACCGCCAGTTCAGACGGCACAGTTGCTCACCAGCAGAAGCTATAATGGAAAAGCAGGATGGCAATCTGTTTGGAACGGCACAGCTCCGAAGGTGTGGCAGCCATTATTTATCATCAAGCACCCTCCGGCTGGTTTTGATCTCCCACGAAGAACTCGGGTTGCCCTCAACAGAATCCGAACCAAGCACCGGCGATGTGGCTCACTGCTTTATAAGTGGGGCATGCGAACTTTCCCCAGCTGTGACTGTGGTGCAGTGAATCAAACCATCCACCATATTGTAGCAGAATGTCCGAAAAGGGCGTACTCCGGATCAATGGACGACTTTCTGGTGGCATCTACTCAGGCCATACAGTGGCTAGACGAACTGCACATACAGCTGTGAAATCTATAGGGCTAAGTTGATTGTTTTAATTGTTTGCTCCCTTTTTTTAATACAGAGAGCGGCAAAAAGATCTGACGGTTTTCAAATCACAACAACACAAACATTTTAAATGATACAAACTCTTTTATTACTTATAACAGCAAGGTTTACATGTCAATTAATAGAAAACATGAAAGAACAATAGATTTTAACTTTTAAGATTTGAAGGTAACGTCTTTTGCCATGCATTCTTCCAGTCTTGCACTGGAGCTGTCAAACGTCTTCTCTTGCGTCTTGCATAGTCATTAGGCTTCAACTGCTGGACAATAACCATTTTATACGGATGAAAATGCAAATCGAAACGCAATACTCGTCTCATTGTTCGATCAGACATTTGCAAAGCAGCAACTTGTTTACGACTGGTGGACTGGTTTCCACAGCTTGTCTCACTCGCTCAACATTTTCTGGTGTCCTGGCTGACCTTGGACGGCCTATCGACGTACGTTTTAAGGCTGAACCTGTAGCTCTAAAATTACTCACCCATAACAAAATTTCGTTATGAGATAGAACGCGTCCTCTTCGACCCACATTAAATTGTTGACGGAACTGACGCTGAGTAACGACGCAAGACTCACCACTTAAAAAAAATGCCTCGACAACAAACGCACGTTGTTCACCTGTCAACAGCTCGATGGCTACTGAAATGGCATCACGTAGGCTCATCATCGCGCAAATCCCCACTAAACCCACCACCAACTCGCTCAGCCGTACAACGACATAAACCGTCAGATCTTTTTTCCGCATGGCAAAAGATGGGCATCATTTGAAAGACGTTATCTTCAAATCTTAAAAGTTAAAATCTATTGTTCATTCATGTTTTCCATTAAATGACATGTACACCTTGTTATAAGTAATAAAAGAGTTTGCATCATTTAAAATGTTTGTGTCGTTGTGATTTAAAAACCGCCAGATCTTTTTGCCGCTCCCTGTATATGTATATATGTAAATAGTATATCGTTTTTGTGTACAATACTGTACAATACCCAAGGGGTATGCACCCCTTAGAGATCATCCCCCCCATCATCTGTCTAAATCTCATAAAAGGCAACCCTTTAAAAGCCTACCCAATATCCATCAATACTATAAGGGCAGCTGGCTACTCCATAAAGCAGCTCAACCCTTGCGTAATTATGACACACAGCGACATACTACAAACTGGTTCAACTATGCCACAACGCGCTGACAGAACAGAGGCTAAAGGTATAAAAGGTGCCTTAAGTGGGTCACGAGAATCTCTCCATCACCAGTGCTTCGACGAGACAGCCGGAGGCTAACGACAGTGTCAACCGAGGTGAGTCAGTCAGTCAGTGTTCAGAATCCTATTTTTGTAACCTAACACCCACAGTTTGTACTCACATTATAACATCACAAGATCCCTTAAAAGGGACTAACAGTTACTCATTGCTGACCAATAAACACTTGGTCAGTCTCTTACACTTGCATTACTGATCTACACTCTTCTTCACGTCCCCACGTCCTTCCTTACTCCCGTCACGGTCAGACGTGACACACCGTAGTAATAACGCCAACTCAGACGTCCTTGTATTCCTCACAGCGGCTAGCGTGCTCAATTGAAGCGCGTGCCGAACCGCTGACACTAGCAAGGTGATTATATAATAAGTAGCCGGCTGGGCGACTAGTACACCGACCCGCGTGCTAAGGCTACATCCCTTAAACCACATTTACAGTCTTTATAGGAACGCCCCCTAGTTCCTAGCACATCACAACACACTACACTGGTCAGCTTGCCCTGTCAAGGGGAGCTACCCTTCTTTAGGCACAAACTCATAAATTAGTACAGCAACTCTCCCTTTTAGATCCACCCCCAAATAAGGGATCTAAAACACTGGTGGAGGCGCCATCCTACGCACAGTAGAACGGGACTCAATCAACGAGCCCTCGTAGGAAAAGCGACCCCTTCCGTACCGCAAAAAGCCAAGCAAATAGAGAATTTTTTTTTTATTTTTAACCTCATATTGCGTCACACATTTTTTTTTAATTATTAAATGTCCACATTTAGAACTACATTAAGAGACTTTGCACACCATTTGTCGGCTAGTACAACTCCACTCCTGCCGAAGCTAAAGATTAAGAACAGTGACTTAATAACTGACCAGACTGCAGTACAACTTCTCAGGGACCTTGAATTCCACACAGCACAGATCCGTGCTCAACACCCTGCCGCTGCAGCACAGGTTATACATTTTACACGGTCCCAGGCCAGTGAATACACACACGAGTCGCCGGTATCCAGCGATAGTGAGGTAGATTGCCTGCCAACACTCCATCCCCTATTGTTGCAGCAATTGCAGATCACAGAGCAGAAAGCCAGTGACCTGCTCGAGCGCATTTCAGAGCTATTAGAAACAGACACTATTAAAGCCAATAGTCACACGACAGAAGCGGTTCTGGACATCCACACTATTTTGGAGACAGTAAAACAGGATTTAGACAGAACCGTACACATAGTCGAATCCACACAGTACGACAACACACCGGCCATCAGCACAAGCATATCAGGTGACGAGCCACCTGGTAACGTAACACAGGTGTCCTACACGGGAAGCGAGGCTAATTCCCCTCCAAACAGCCCAAACACCTCGACACACAGTCAACGGGACACAGCCGAGAACGACATGAATAGACACACTGAGTACCCCATGATCCACCCCACAAAGTTCACGGGGGAAGGCCAGGATCCCGAGGAATACCTCAAGGCCTTCAATAGAACGGCCCGGATCAATGGTTGGAGCGAGGAAGTTAGAAAACGGCTCCTTCCTGCCTACCTCACAAAGGCGGCCATGACGTGGTATGAGCTCCATGAGGACGCACTAGAGGCTGCCACATGGGAGGAAACCGCGGTAATGTTGAAGGATGAGTTCCAGCTTATACCAGACGATGACGATCTCTATGACCAGATTAGACAGAGGTCACAGGGACCCAAAGAGAGCGCCCAGGCATACATCAATGTTAAATTGATAATGTGCGAAAAGTACAATGCAGCAATGACAAATAAACAGAAAGTCAAGCTGTTGATGCAGGGCCTCAGACCAGCCATAGTAGAAAAGCTATGCATCATGAACAACCTCACGGTCCAACATATGTTGAATAACATAAAGACCATAGAGGAGGGGAGAAAGATCACGGAAAAGGCTACGGAAAAAGCCGTGGATCTGCACTTCAAAACCCGGAAAGACGACACTAATGACAAAATAGACGAATTAGTGGACAGGATGGAGAAACTGACCATAGCTGCCATCCAAGCGGGCGGGAGACCGCCAAGGGATGAGCAAGCAGACACACGAGAACACTATCATACTGAGAGGGACAGGGGGTACACAGAGAGGAGACGCTACGGGAGGGAAGAAAGTTACTACCCTCCACAGCGGCCAACAACACCTCCCCCACAGGATAGGCCACACTACCCTCCTCGGTACTCACCGATAGCATACACGGACACAGAGCCGACATACCCCTCGAGGCGGTCACCATCTCCGTACACACGGGAGTACTACCCTGAGGAGTACGACCACGATATCCCCCGACGAAACAGCCCGTCACCACATAGACAGTCCTACGCTGCCCCACAGTACAGGGGAAATGGGGAATATCGGGAAAACCCGCCCCCACGCAGCCAAGGCTATGCTGCCCCGCAGTACAGGGGAAATGGGGAATATCGGGAGAACCCGCCCCCACGCAGCCAAGGCTATGCTGCCACGCAGTACAGGGGAAATGGGGAATATCGGGAGAACCCGCCCCCACGCAGCCAAGGTTATGCAGCCCCGCAGTACAAGGGAAATTGGGAACAGCGAGAAAACCCACCCTCGACCAGACAGGGGTATGCAGCTGACCAATATAGGGAAAAGGGGAACCGACGGGAACACCCGCCCCAGCAGCAGCAGACATACACCCCACCCTGGCGGAGACAGAATAACGGACAACAGGGCAATAACCGACAAGGAAGAAAACCCACTAGAGGAAGGGACAACATGGACAAACACACGAAGGGCCCAGAACACTACCCCCTCCCAGACGAATACCCGAGGGAGTTCAGGGATGAAACACCCCACAGGACAGACAGGGGGGCAATACTCCCTACGCCTAAACACACACCGCAAGCAGGGAGTTGGCGCAGCCACCCCGAGGGGGGGCGCACATACATTACAGGCAGGCGTACACCCACATTTTCAAAAAACGCCTAGACGGGGAGGTTCGGCTAGCTGATGAAGCAGCTGAGGTTCCTCCCCCAACACAACACAAGAAAGGCCCTTCCCCCAAGAAAACTCGTAAGAATAAGGGGAAGAAGCAGCCAGCTAAAACTAAGGCTGACGATCCGCCCCCGGACCGTTTCCAAACACACCCCGTGCAAGGAGACGGCAACTGTCTGTTTAGGGCCATGAGCTTTCTAATCCGGAATACCGAGGATTATCATGGGGACTACAGACAGAAGACGGTCAAACATATCCTGGCCAACTGGAAAGAGTACCGGGACTTTGTGTCGGACGAGCGGGAAAACCCATTCCAGACCGGGGCGGATTACCAAAAATACATGGGCAAGGACGGCACCTATGGCAGTGCCGTAGAGGTAACCGCTCTCGGCAAAGTGCTCAAAGCCAATATCCATGTATATACGGATGTGCACTCGCCTCCGCTATTCTCAACTGCGGGATTCAATAGGGACCTACACATACTTTTCACAGGAAACCCTAAGGCGGGACATTACACACCCCTCACAATTAGAAGCCAACAGCCCGAGAACACGCCCACACCCTCCAAACAGAAAACCCCACCCCCTTCACCACACCACAGGGGGGGAATTGACCATACACAGGCGCGTGACGCGAGCTCGCTCGGCATGGGGAAGCCAGCAACAGGAGTCGAACTCGCGACCGCCTGGAACAAAAGTCGGGTTAACAAAGGCAAGCTCAGGGTCACATTTGCAGACACACCTTCCCGAGAGGAAGAAACCAACAACAACACAACTACACAAAGGCTGGGAACAATTAATACACTAAACGTTAGCCAGCAGACTCCTAGTTTCACAGCAAGACCGGTTAAAGGAGCTGGCAATGTACCTGGCAAACGCACTTTGCTGACCTGGGCAAAGTACTCAGGACAGGAAGTAAGCCGAGAGGCGAAGCGTGCTAGGTACGATAAACGGACAGATCCATGCCCTCCCAGCACAAATGTCACGCCGGCAACAACAACAACAACAACGTACATCTTACACAACACATCGGTGCAGGGCAGTGGATTTCAGGTATCGGCCCTCACGATACACGCCACCATAAATGGCCACAGAGTGCAGGCCCTAATCGATACTGGGGCTGCCGTAAGTTGTGTTAATAGCCGACACATTGCCGAGGCGCAAATACAAGGTGTCACGGGGGACATCCGGCTGGTAGCGGCCAATGCTCAGACGTTAGAAAACAGGGGAGTGGCAAACATCCATATTAGGATAGACCATTTTGCCACAATGCACCCCATGTTCGTTATCGAACACCTTTCTGCGTCAGCCATAATAGGCATGGATTTTCTCGCTAGATATGAGGCTAGCATAAATTTCGCTAGTGGTCAGATGCTTTTAAAGCACGACCAGAGGCTCACCACACATCCCATGGTATACACCAGGAACAGAGATGGGATTCGAGCGGAGCGAGAAAACCACGAGCATCAGGCCCCTACACTGCACACTATCAGCCAATACACAAACACACACACTGATAAGGCGGCCAACCAGAACCACACGCAGGACCTGACTCCGGAGCAAAATAAAAGGCTCACGGAGCTCCTGGAGTCCAACAGAGATATTTTTGCCCACTCAATGAAGGATCTCGCTGTGACAGACCTCATTGAACACCACGTCACACTCACTAGTGACCGACCAGTACACCAGCCTCCCTTCAGAGTGAGCCAGAAGGAGAGACATGCCATCGATGCCCAAATCTCAGAGATGCTCGAGGCAGGGGTCATTGTTCCAGTTCTTTCTAACTATTCCTCTCCAGTTCTGCTGACCAAAAAGAGGGACGGATCGCACCGCTTTTGTACTGACTACAGGAGGCTCAATAAGTTGGTCGAAAATGATAGTTATCCACTACCAAGGGCAGACACCTATTTGGACGCCCTTGGTGGAGCTAGCTGGTTCAGTTCGATGGATTGCTATAGCGGATTCTATTCAATCCCCGTCTATGAACCAGATAGGCACAAGCTGGCGTTCGTTACAGAGAACGGACTATTTACCTACACCCGTTTACCAATGGGTCTCCGTAACGCCAGCCAAACCTTCCAAAAGCTAGTGGATAAGACATTTTCAGGGCTTAAATGGCGTTCCGTATTGGTGTACGGGGATGACATAACGGTCTTCTCCAACACTTTTGACGAACACATCGTACATTTGGAGGAGGCTTTCGCAAGGATCAGAGAAGCTAAACTAAGGCTTAAACCTGCGAAATGTCAATTTGCCAGACAGCAAATTAACATATTGGGCCATATTGTCAACCGGGAGGGCATTATTCCCGACCCAGCCAAGACTGACGCAATAACGGGCATCCCAATGCCCACAAATTTGAAACAATTGCGCAGTTTTATTGGCTTGGCTTCGTACTATCGCAAGTATATCTATAGGTTTGCACACATCGCCCATCCCCTAACTGAACTCACACGTGAAAAAACGCCCTTCAGCATCACGCAGGAACACATAGATGCCTTCAACACACTGAAGCAACTATTGACCTCACCTCCATTGCTGCAACACTTCCATAGTGATAGGCCCACATTTTTACACGTGGATGCCAGCCTGTATGGGTTGGGAGCAGCCCTATTGCAGGAAGACGCCGAAGGGCGCAAACGGCCCGTCGCCTACGCTAGCAGGAAGCTAACGGCCGTTGAGACTAGATACTCTGCCACAGAGCGGGAAATGCTGGCATTTTCGTGGGGAGTGAACTATTTTAGAGTATACCTCTATGGTATCAAGTTCACGGTAGTGACTGACCACGCGAGCTTGCTTTTTTGGGACAAATTTAAAAACCCAAATTCGCGCCTCAACAGGTTTATATTCCGCCTGTATGAATATGATTTCGTGGTCAAACACAAGAAAGGCGCTACACACCTAGACGCAGATGGGTTGTCTAGGCTGCCAGTAGCCGATCCCCCGGATGACAGTAAGGACCACGACTGGGACGATATGCCCACCTTTGCCCTGACGGTGGTTGACATCAAACAGGAGCAAGAAAGTGATCCGCACTTGAAACAGATTCTATTGGCACTAGAAGACTTGGATAAAGTGGACTCCAAGACAGCACGGCTGTCTAGGCGATTTTTCCTAGACAAAGACGGGGTACTGAAATTTAAGCCCACAGCCATGCACGATAGCGCACCTATAGCGGTTCCGGAATCATTGAGAGAAAATATCATGATCGGACACCATAATAGCCCAATAGCAGGGGCACACTTAGGTACGCATAAAACTTACCTTAGAATCCGTGACAAGTACTATTGGGTAAACATGAAGGCCGACATAGATACCTTTGTCAAGACATGTCACACCTGCCAACGATTCAAAACAAGACCTGGCAAGCCTCATGGACTACTCAACCCAATTCCCGTGGGAGAGTTATTTCACAGAGTCGGAATAGACGTGAAAGGCCCCATTACAACAAGTCAGAAAGGCAATAAATATATCCTGGTGGCCACCGAGTATCTCACACGATACATGATTACAAAGGCTGTTCCCAAAGCAGACACGAACAGCATAGCCGAATTTTTATTTGACATAATTACACGATATGGCCTATTCCAAACCTTATTATCCGACAGAGGTACTATTTTCACCTCGAGAGTGCTCCAACAGTTTCTGGAGATACTCAGGATTAAGGCATACACTACCACGAGTTTTTCACCGCAAACCAACGGACTCACGGAAAGTATGAACAAAATACTTGGAATAGCGCTGGCTAAATTTACAGAGGACGCAGGAACAGACTGGGATGAATATCTGCAAAGCATTACTTTTAGTTATAATACCTCTGTATCTACGGCTACGAAACACTCTCCACACTTCCTACTGCACGGATACACACCCAGAAGTCCCATAGACAATATATGTATCCCACAGGACGCCCACACAGACAATGCGGCTCGGCTAGAGCATTTGCAGATAGCCCGCATGGACGCTAGAAAAAACATAGCCGAGGCCCAGAAAAAACAAAAAGAGCGGTACGATCAGAATAGAAAGACCGTGGAATACACACCCGGGCAATTGGTCATGATCTCCAATCATGCCCGTAAGAAAAACGTGTCCGAATTCCTCCTACCACGATGGGCAGGTCCCTTCAAAGTCTGCAGGAAGGTATCTGACCTAAATTATATAGTGAACGTGCGCCATGGGAGGAAACTCATAAAGGACACTATTCACGCCCGCCGGATGAAGGCATATCACACACGTAAAGCACACACACCTACATGTAAAGGCGGGCACACTGCTAAAAGAAAAGGAAACGGTCCCGTTGGAACACGTGGGAAGAAAGCCAAGAAATAGCCCACTGACCGAACCGGGATACCATCCTAACACTCACCAGAACTGTCCCGGAGACACAACCTTCATGGCGCCGGAAACAATTACTCTGGGTAAAAGGCGGTCTCCAGACCCGCAACCTTCTGAATACCAGGAATATAAGGTTGAGTAAATATCCAGTCGTAGAATAAGGATAATGAGAACGCTAAGACTAATTGGGACAGTCCCACTAACAGCGGGTCATAAACGAAAAACAATACAATCGACACTGGCATCTGGTCACCAAATACGCGACTAGCGGACCAGACACACTCGCGTACAATGCATATGAGATTTCCGAAGTGAAATGCCATGGACTGTGGTTTGGATTCCAAGTAAAACGGAAATCCCGTGGCACATGATCTCTAGAAATGGTCACGTTAAACCACAAAATTCCCCTCTTGCCTTTTTATAATGCGAAGAGCACTAACAGAAAAGCAGGCTGATTAAGAACACATGTTCGGATACACAGCGTTATCGGAACAAATAAACAAGCGAGCGCGCAAGACATTGCAACCCGACACCCTCATACTCAGCAGTAAAGCAGACCTCAATGATAAACTGCGAGCCTTACAGACGACAGTTCCCAAAGCACACTGCACGGAATCATTCATAGCCAACCTAAGAACCCTATATCTTCAAAATTTACACTACGAGGAGAGGGCAAAAATAAGCAAACTCCTCGCAGGAAGGTATACTAGGGGTTGCGCATAGAAAAACACACAGCCCATTTGCCATAAGTGTAGGCGGCACAGAAATGGCCACCAAATCTTTACAGACAACCGGCTTCGAACCCATGTCCACACACAAAAACCTCGTACCGAAAACTAACTAAACAACGGTATTTTCGGTACGAGAAACACAAACAAAATACAGGCAGAATGCCCGCAGAACATGAACAACGCAGACATATAACACAGAGAATTACATAGAACACGGGTTCGAACCCCAGAGAAAATTGCACGCCAGGGAAAAACAAGCAGACGGCCTTCCAATCACACCAAAATTGGCCCATATAACGGCTTAGACAGATAATACTACATTCCTGCGGCCAAATGACAGGCATAAAATTCCAGAAATACACTTGACAGGGAAAATGGACTTTCCAGACAGAGACATATAAATTTCGTAAGACAACGGTCTTACGGAATAATGGCCACACAACGGCAATAGTAGCAGGGCGGATTACCACATCGGGCCGCCAGGAATTTAACACAATGACCACACTGGCATACGTGCAGAAAAACACGCAACAGTGGTTAACCTACATAAAATCCCGGCCTGAAGTTACACACACAAACTGATGACTTGCAGACTTAGCCACTTTGCAACACTGTCGATGACAAAACGCGATTGTGTAGTGGCAGTGACCATGAATAAACAAATGCAGAACAATCATAACACTATACATTTTTCAACACTGCGAAAGCATTTATCAACAAGCAGACGTCACAGACCAAAACTTGTCGCAGGCCCAGAGTAGCACGTTCGTAAAGACGTTGGCAGGCCACGGGCGCTTCCTACCCATACACAATATACACAGTAGGACTTAGCTCTACAGCAGACCAGGCGTCCGCGTGGTGTAGCGGAGCGTAGTCACACACACACACACAAACGCGCTCACCAATCAGGGGCGAACATAGGGACTTTGAGGAAACGGGACCTCCCCTTAACAACTTCTTTTTGCGACCCTAGTCCCGAAACAAATCATTCCAGGCGACTAGGACTTAGCCCTATAACGGACCAGAGTAGGTCGTGAAGCTTCGCTATCCCAAAGCGCGGATAGAAAACCAACATGGACCAAGGGAGGATGACAAGAGAACATGCTAACAGCGTCCCACTCTACTCCCTTCCCATAACCTTTTCACGTCCAGACATAAACAACGCAAACACATCTACACGACCATAAACAGCTACACTACACTACAAAGTATACATAAGGGTTGGTAAACTTCATGTGTTTACAGAAAGGGCATGCTACGCCCTGAGCCCCACCGCTATCACCTGAATGAGAGGGGTGCATCGGCCAACAACAACTAAGCGTAATGCACATCTCCATCTGAGAGATGAGGCCATAAGTAATAAATACTAACCATTTTTTTTTTAAATTTAAATCATCCCGCATGAGAGGGAAATATATTAGTATTATGCCTCAACCTACACCTATCCATACATGAGTGCAAACGCCTCATATCCAGACGCATGCATGTACATCCCATCCATTCACCAGGGGATATTGATATCAGACCGGCATGGATTTTTATTTTATTTTTTGCAACCCCGGGAATTACCTGCCCCGTTCCACTCACTGTAGGAGCATCCCAGCACAAAAACCGGTTCCAGGCCGCCACTAACGCGGAATTCGGAAGTGCGCAACCTCCTCCTACCCTGCTTTAACCCACTCTACAGATAACTACCCCCAGATCACAATAACAGGGTACCTGACGCCACAGACCCTACTAACACCTCCATCAAGGTTAAAAAAGAGCATTATCGCTGGAGAAGCTGATATAGCACAGGTAGCCTAAAGTAGTCTACGTATGTAGAGGTTTTACCAGCCCACCACACTGGAAGTATTTTACATTTGACACTTTTTACACAGGTTACACCTATATTAAAAAAAAAAAGGGAATCTGAAACACCCTGGCTGATGATACCGGCGTTAGCCAAAAGGTCAAAAGCACAACACTAGGGGCAGAACTGGGGTAGGTAATGACAACCCTTACCCCAGTCGGCTCATCAAATTACTGACGACTAGACCAAATAGACGAACCACGTAAGGTCAAAGCATTCGCGGCCTGGTCGGGCAAGCTCTGGAATCCTAGGTGCGCATAAACCGCCCCTGGGAGGAAGGGATGCTAAACCCACTTTGAGCCACGGTCGTCGAAGCCAAGACCTGCAGGGAGACTTTCTGAGAATGGCGGGAGAAATAGCTCACTCCGCGTCGGCCTCGGGAGCTATCCCTAGAGACGACCACATTATGACTAGACTGCTAGTTAAGTTTAAATTTAAGTAGGCAAGACTTCCATGGCGGGAAGCAAAACTCCTGTGCGTTGGAGCATACTACGGCGGCCCATAGAGGCAAATTTATATATCAATGCGAAAATGCATACTACGGCGGCCCATAGAGGCAACTTTATATATCAATGCGAAAATGCATACTACGGCGGCCCATAGAGGCAACTTTATATATCAATGCGAAAATGCATACTACGGCGGCCCATAGAGGCAAATATCACTGCGAAAGCAGATTGCGACGGCCGATTAAGGCGGAGACAATATTATGCCATTGGACCACACTGTCCAATGCCCACATAAATGACGACGCATCGGGCAGTCAGAGTGCATTAAGAGATGGGGCATTGCGCGCCCCTCACAGGAGCCAAGTGGGCGGCTCACCTACGACTAATCGGAACGGCAAAACGAGCACGACAAGGAAGTTACAGCGGGCGGAACGGTTAGCTTAGTGGCACCGTAAGCCGCCCGCGGATAGATTAATCCTAGTAATAGACGTCGACACTAGACTTAAGGGGACGGAATCTAGCGACCCTAGAGACAACCGGTGTTTCTGGGGCTCGTGCGGGTGGTGATCTGGGGATTTAATTGCCCCAGGCGATCGTCCTAGGCCAAATTTAGTTATAGGCGGTTGCATTTGACACGCAACCTAGGATTAAGCAAATTTAATGAACACTGTTGCAATTCAGCACAGAATCTTTCGGCAATAGATTAAGGCAACCCTCTCGGCTTAGATGTAGTTTTTTTTTTTATATATACCATAAGTAGAATAAGTAGTATAAGAGAACGCCGTTCGGCGCCTGATGACCCACAAATCCGTCATCAGGGTAAGTCCGATAACTCATGATAAGTTATTATAATGTAGCATAGTCTTACATTTAAGACAATTTTTTTTAATACATATATTGAGGTAAAATTTCGGCGCCTGGCGGCCCAAATTCGTTGCCAGGGTAAGCCCAATACTACAACACATTAGGAAATGACGTCACGGCACCATATAGGGTAAGCCCGGCCATATATCGAGTAATAATAACCATGCCATTCTTTTCACAGGTAAAAAGGGGCTTCAGACTGTGGCAACGCTGCCACAGGAAGCGGCATATGGAATAGGGAATTTCAATGTTTTGTTAACCTCTCCATTTTTTTTTGCAGGCATTGTCACCTAGAATATGACACGTGTAATTATGATTTTGCTGCCAGATAGCAGCAACATGCTATTTAATGCCCCCTTATTGTAGTATTATACCTGTGCATACTAACCTCCATTTAACATTCATTCTCACTTACACACTCACTACATTTTTTTTTACAGCTACACGTCAATAATCTGCACAGCGGGAATGATGCCTGTGGGGCATCAAGCTTGCTGGCAGATCTACATAAAACAAAAACACTTGAAGCGTCAAAATGCGACGCAGCTTACGGCGATGAGGGCGCAACCGGCATGTGGCGGCGACCCTCATGGCCAAGTGTGCAAGCATTCACCCACAGAGGATGCTTCACAGACTAGGTATTAAGAATACACTGCAAGCGGTACGACCACTCAACCGTGCCAAGAGGTGGCCGTATAGGATCAGCCGTGATACGGCAAGCGTACGTACAAACAGGTAGCGTGCACGCGAGGATCCAAATAAAAACTAGAATTATAAGGGTTTAGCGCGCTTAAGTAGACATAAGGTCATTGTAGTTCATAATTTTAAAGAGTAAACTACATACATATTCATGCGCCCACGGGCAATTATTCCAATGGAAATTCCTAAATGTCAGCATCGCAACATAATATTTTTGTCTGTTTATCAAGTTCACGTGTACACGATGTCTATATTTTTGTTTTGTTTTGTTTCGTTTGCTAAGGTAACACGTAACCAATGTCTGTGAATTGTTTTCTTTCATTTTTCTCTCTTCTAACTTCCCCATTTGTCAGGGTGTTCCGTTTTATCCCACACCAATAAATACATTTTAAATATTTCCTTTAAATTATACCCTGGAACACCCATTTTTTTCTATTCTCTCCTATCTTCTTTATTGCGGGGAGCACTTTTTCCCCAAGATAGGGCGGACGACGCAATCATCCGTTCGGCCCTGGGTTTTTCCTCCCTGCACAACTATGTAACCATGTATAACCATGTTTTTTTTCTTTTTTATGCCGACAACGGCAATGGCGATTGTGCCTCAATAGCAATTATTTTCTTTATTCAACAATGTTAATGCACATTTCACCATGCAATGTAAAATTTATATACATATATATCTATGTACACCCCATAACCCTCCCCTCTGAACACGGGCTGACCGCACACCTACACTTCTGCACGACGACACCCGTTCCATACGACGACGCTTACGACGCCACCACCAGAAGAGACGAGGGGGATTCAAAAACTACTACGACAACATCCCAACCCCAAGTGCCCTTCCCGGTCGCGAGGACGCGACCAAATGGAGGAAGAGGCTTGTACAATACCCAAGGGGTATGCACCCCTTAGAGATCATCCCCCCCATCATCTGTCTAAATCTCATAAAAGGCAACCCTTTAAAAGCCTACCCAATATCCATCAATACTATAAGGGCAGCTGGCTACTCCATAAAGCAGCTCAACCCTTGCGTAATTATGACACACAGCGACATACTACAAACTGGTTCAACTATGCCACAACGCGCTGACAGAACAGAGGCTAAAGGTATAAAAGGTGCCTTAAGTGGGTCACGAGAATCTCTCCATCACCAGTGCTTCGACGAGACAGCCGGAGGCTAACGACAGTGTCAACCGAGGTGAGTCAGTCAGTCAGTGTTCAGAATCCTATTTTTGTAACCTAACACCCACAGTTTGTACTCACATTATAACATCACAAGATCCCTTAAAAGGGACTAACAGTTACTCATTGCTGACCAATAAACACTTGGTCAGTCTCTTACACTTGCATTACTGATCTACACTCTTCTTCACGTCCCCACGTCCTTCCTTACTCCCGTCACGGTCAGACGTGACACACCGTAGTAATAACGCCAACTCAGACGTCCTTGTATTCCTCACAGCGGCTAGCGTGCTCAATTGAAGCGCGTGCCGAACCGCTGACACTAGCAAGGTGATTATATAATAAGTAGCCGGCTGGGCGACTAGTACACCGACCCGCGTGCTAAGGCTACATCCCTTAAACCACATTTACAGTCTTTATAGGAACGCCCCCTAGTTCCTAGCACATCACAACACACTACACTGGTCAGCTTGCCCTGTCAAGGGGAGCTACCCTTCTTTAGGCACAAACTCATAAATTAGTACAGCAACTCTCCCTTTTAGATCCACCCCCAAATAAGGGATCTAAAACAATACCATAAGCATAAATAAACAAAATTTAACAGGAAAAGTAATTTGAAGGAGCATTCGTTAATGCACTCTGGAAATAAAATGAGGAAAGGTCATTCACATGTGATCGGTGTAGAGCAGAATTTATCCGAAGGGAGCATTTGCAGAATCATATGTTAGCTCACATTGGGGAATATGTGCAATAAGTGGATTGAGATTTATTGAAAAATGGAATTTGAAGAGACATATGTTGATCCACACTGGAGAAGAGTAGTTCTATTGTGAAATTTGTGGAGGTTAGTTCGCTACTTAAGGTAATTTGTGATAACACATGATAATTCACACTGTTACATGTGGACTGAGATTTATTGAACATGGGAATTTGAAGCGACATATGTTGACCCACACTGGAAAAGGTCGTTTTGTTGTTAAATTTGTGGAAGGTTTTGCTACTAATGGTAATATGAAACAACACATATCAACCCATACTAGGGAATGACCATTTTGTTGGGTTTCATGTAGATTGAGATTTACTGAAAAAGGGCATTTGGACAGACACAAGTTGATCCAATCTGGATAAAAGCCGTTTTGTTCTGAAATTTGTGGAGATACGTTTCCTACTAAAGCTATTTTGAAATAACATACGTTGTTTCATATTAGGAAGATGGCATTTTCCTGCGGTGCTTGTGGAACGGCATTTAGTATTAAGTATTATTGGAAAGCCCACATATGCAATGACACAGACAATTAGCTACTGAATTTCCCAGTTATATATGCAGGGATTATCCTATTATGCCTTTCAAGACAATAAGACCCATTCTGGGGAGAAGCCAGTCTCTTGAGATACATGTTCAGTGCCATTTACTATGATGCATCGTACTGTTTGTAAGTTCACAAGAGCAACAATTTTAATTGGTATAATTGGGTTGTTATTTTCTGCTTGGTAGAGAGTAAAGAATCTTGGGCAGATTTACAGTGATTTGTCTCATGAATCATTTTATCAAAAGGGTAATTTGATGAGTTGTTCGTTCATCCACTCAAACATTCAAATAAACCAATCATCTTCCTATCATATAACTTCGAGTTGGGCGTAGCTACTAGTATCCAATTCAATAACCACAGTAGAAGAAGGATGAGACCAGGACGTTTCTATATCGACTTCATTATGGTCAGGATTATTGTTGCACGTCACAGTGTAAGAATAATGACCCATGATCTGTGTATAATACCGGAAGCATTTGCTGCATGTATTTAATTTTTGAAAAGACTATAAAAAGAAATGAGCCTCATATGATAAATATATTTTTGAATAAGTTTTATATGTTTGTTAGAGAAGTTAGTTCCTTCTTGAAAGGACAATATTAGATAACGACGAAAAGCCATTGGTAATTTGTAGAAAATGAACAAAACATGTGGAGAATGTGAATATTCAATATGCGTGATTGATCTATAATATAGCACTAAATTTTTGATTTAGCTAGAAATAAAAATGCATCTATTTTGTATAGATTAAAATATGTTCTGTCATGTGCTGAAGATAATGAAGGCCAATTAACTTACTTAGACTATGTCCTTTTCCTCTTTGTCGGGATGCTTTTGAAGGGTCCAGGGGAAGAAGGACGAGTTTTAAGTTTCATTATTTATATGTACGCGACAACTTGAAACGTCATTTTCTCACAACCCTCATTGTTCTTAGCCTGACACAATTGTGCCTTCAATACGTCGCCAGGAGGCCTACCAAATCGCGCTGATATCTCGATTTTACATTTTGAGTGACATTCCCTCTTCTTCCCGTGGACCCTTCATTTGTTAACGATAGATTAGGATGATCCGTATGGTACTTAGTTCGATAAGCTGCCTTTCATACAGGCTAGCCTAATGTTTGTTTATTGTATCGTGATCCTATGGATCGTAGGAGTCCGTATATTTCTGAATAAGAGTGTGAGCAATTTTGAAAATTTTGGGTTCTATTCCTTCTTTTGTAAAATTTTCTCTCTTGTCCTTTACGGGGAACATGAGGACAGTAAGCAATTCAACAGCTCGGGTAATTCTAAAACCCACGACGCCCCGAGATCGGAATCTCTTGCTTGCACTCTACTCAGGTCCCTCGTATGTGAACGGTGTTTCTCTACCCAGCACTGGGGAACTGATGGGCACAGTTTATTTTAGACGATTGCCCTTCACCTTGCAGCTTGCGGGTGAGCCTGTATACAGTCACTCTTTAGCCCTCTCGCTTCACATTTGTCACCACCGGTCTGATGTAATGGAATTCCAGACTTGAGCACGTGACGACATCACTGTGCAGAGAGTAGGCCTACAGTTCACGTCGAAGTATTGTGTGACGCGGAAGTTATCTAGTTACGAACAGAACGCCATTATATTTGCCAATGACTGTACTTCAGCAGTAGTATGAGATATTGTTGTCAATCATCAGACCACATGGGGCAGGTGACAACATCACAGGTACTGTAGTAACTCGCCTCCACGCTTCCATTAAGATTTTTCATTCGTCTAAAACAAACGTCCGGCTTGTAAGTGAAGTTAACAAAAGAAACTTAGCCTAATTTAGCCATGTGGATAGGTTACATACTGTCGGCTATAGTAACCAGTGACAATCCGATCTTCCCCACTGGCGTTAATATTGTTTATAAGTAGCGAGATGCTATGTGCAATATTCCAATTACGGTACTGGGATATGCGAAATAATAACTTGAAGAGATTACAAATGATTATTTATTTATTTATTTATTTATTTATTTTATTTATCGTATGATGGTACAGAGTTAAAATAAAAAGTTATGTACACTACATATAAAGTTATATAAACAGTTATATACATAGTCATAAACACAAGTTCTTGCTTTAAACTTCTAAATCCTGGCCATCAATCCACTGAAGTGCCTCAGAAGATGCATGATGAATGTCACCTACTGATCCTTGGAACGCTCGTTGCGGACATTCACCAACAATATGTTCGATTGTTTGCTGGGTAGCTCCACAATCGCAGTTAGCAGAAGTAATCCAACCCCATTTGTGAAGGAGGAATCCACATTTGCCTTGTCCTGTACGGATCCGGTTAATGATTCTCCATTGGCGTCTGGGGAGTTTGAAACCTTCTATCCGGTTGGAAGGGTTTTCAATCAGATGTACATTGAATACTGATGGTTCTTCCCACATAGTTTTCCATGCTTCTTAGCTGTTAAATAATGAGTCTTCAGGAAGTACTGCAGAGGGCCAAGGTGGTTTTCTTGACTTCAACCGTTGACTAGGCCTACCTGCTTTTGCTACATCAGTATGTATGGTTAGTTTGGGGTTATTCTGAATGGTTTTCCAAATCTTCAGGAAAGTATCTGATCTTCGAAGAGCTGGAGGTTGGATGTTACTTAGAACAGGATTACAAGTGATTAGAATATACCGTATGTATTATTGACTACGAAGAAGAGAGAAACTTAAGGACATCAAGTTTCGCTCGTCATGCAAGCATGATGAGATCCAAATATAGGCTACAAAATCAAATGAAAATGAAAATCCACAGCCTGCTTCCAGTCTCCGACCGGGTCAGGAATGAAATGAATGAAGCCCCCATCTAGCGGCGAGGATATGAACTGTGCCGGCTGCCAAGGCCTGACGCACTCCTCTGGGGCAATGATTAAATGAATGACAGATGAAATGAAATGATAGTGGAGAGTGTTGCAGGAATGAAATGTTGACAGGGAAAACCGGAGTACCCGGAGAAAAACCTGTCTGCCTCCGTTTTGTCCAGCACAGATCTCACATGGAGTGACCGGGATTTGAACCACGGACCCAGCGGTGAGAGGCCGGCGTGCTGCTGCCTAAGCCACGGAGGCTTCACAAAATAAAATAGCTCTACAAAACACTACCAACCCTACGATGACACCACAAACGGTCTCTACCACCGAAAAACAAAGAGGCCGTGAAAAACGTTTAAGTGTGGCAACTATAACTGATAAATACTAAAGCATTAAGCATCAGAAAAATGAACTATATAGGTACCTAGACTGCCCATGTAGAAAGTGCCCCATTGTAATGATAATAAAATTCAGTTTCTTCCTTCATGTTCTCACTCAGACCAGAGCACTGGAAGGTGTTTCAGATTTTTTTTCGGGAGAGAATCCTGAAAAATTGTTACAACATTTTAAAAATAAATGTCTAGATTTATTTTTGTGTGATTTTCGGGACCTTTTGTCTGTTATTTTTACAAATCTACACCGTTTCACCAATTTGAACCAAAGGTTATGTTCCGCGTTTTGTTTCTTGCTTTGCGAGGCTTAAAATGAGCCAAGATTGGTTCTTCTACGACAAATTCGATATCTCGCCTGTATGTCAAACAGTCAAGTCTAGGGAATGGAAAGGGCTGTACAAATTTCAATGTAGATAGTGTTACCTGCAGGGTTTCGAAATGTATATACCGGTACGGTAAAAAAAAGTCGTTTTGTTGTTAAATTTGTGGAAGGTTTTGCTACTAATGGTAATATGAAACAACACATATCAACCCATACTAGGGAATGACCATTTTGTTGGGTTTCATGTAGATTGAGATTTACTGAAAAAGGGCATTTGGACAGACACATGTTGTTCCCATCTCGGTTTAAGCCGTTTTGTTCTGAAATTTGTGAGATACGTTTCCTACTAAAGCTATTTTGAAATAACATACGTTGTTTCATATTAGGAAGATGGCATTTTCCTGCGGTGCTTGTGGAACGGCATTTAGTAGTAAGTATTATTTGAAAGCTCACATATGCAATAACATATGCTACTGTATTTCCCAGTTATATATGCAGGGATTATCCTATTATGCCTTTTCAAGACATTAAGACCCATTCTGGGGAGAAGCCAGTCTCTTGAGATACATGTTCAGTGCCATTTACTATGATGCATCGTACTGTATGTAAGTTCACTGAACCACTTTCTTGGTTCATTTTTCATCACCTATTTATTTATTCTATTTATATTATTTGTATTTAAAGTTTCTCGATCTGACATTTAATTTTACCGCCCCCCATGTAGGTTGGTGCGAGTCGTAACTTCGCTTCCGTTTATTTCTTTTATCTTTGGTACTCAGTCCTATCTTTCTGTGATTGATCACTTCCTTCTTTGTTGTCAAGCCATTTTGGCATTTCTCCGCCATTCGAATAAGAAGCTAGACGTGCATTATGTATTGTTCTTATTTTAATGTGGTAGGCACTCTGCCTATCCACATATTGTGTTAACTTCTGTTTTTTTTTCTTCCGTGTTCGTTCCGGAATGAGTACATACCGTGTTAGGTAGATTTCATTAGAAAGCTAACTATTGCAATGGGTCCCATGTTTCGACTTCCGGAAAATTTCGACATATCTTCGCGTTTCACATCCCCAGACCCCAAAACCACCGTCAGTTCAAAAGTTTATATATAATTTATGTATGTATATATATATGTATATCAGTTTCTTGTGGACACGATAACTGCCGTAATTTTGCACCAATCACTTTGAATTTTTTTACATAATATGTATCCCCTTAGCATCTCGGTCGAGTTCGTTAATGGGCAAAATCGGTCAAAGGGGGTGAAAATAGGAGGCATTTTTCGAAAAAGTGAAATATCGCTATAACTCTCTTAATATCTGAAATATTGAATCCATTCAAAGTTCATACTATGTGTCGGACAAGGCCCTAAAATTTTTGTTTGAAAAGTTTTTTGATAGCACCTACCATTGAACAAAGGGGTGGGAAAAAGTGGGTTTTTCGGGAAACATTAATCATATCTCTGTTAATAGGCACAATATCAAAACCGCACAAAATGGACAATATTCCTCCAATAATTACCTAAAACTTTTGTCTGAAAGAATTTTTGATATGACCCACCATTACGCCACGGGGTGAACAAAATGATTTAAATTATAAGAAAATGCCAAGTGCTAAGAGAGGTTGCCATGACAACTTTACTTTTAATTGATAAGGGATGAGCCATCATCAGTTGCTATGACAACGCCACTGCACGAGATAACATTCAGTTTTCCATCTGTCTGTCGGAAGCGACTTCGGTATCGAAACTGGTAGCATGCTGAACTTCTATGCCCAAGGTCGCGGGTTCAAACCCGGCTGAAGTCGTCGGATTTACTAAGAGCGCTAAAAAAACTGAGTTTGCTTTCCTTCGGAGGGGAAGTTCCAACGTTCGTTGCGAGTTGCTGATTGAGGTGGCATCTAGTAGCCAAGTTCACAGCTAAGTGTCGTTGACGGTAGTATTTTAGGTAGATTTCATTAGAAAGCTAACTATTGTAATGGGTACCATGTTTAGATTTCCGGAAAATTTCGACATATCTTCGCGTTTCACATCCCCCAGACCCCAAAACCACCGTCAGTTCAAAAGTTTATATATAATTTATGTAATATATGTATATATAAGTATATCAGTTTCTTGTGGACACGATAACTGCCGTTATTTTGCACCAATCACTTTGAATTTTTTACCGAATATGTATACCCATAAAATCTCGGACGAGTTCGTTACTGGGCTAAATCGATCGAAGGGGATGAAAATGGGGGCTTTTTTTTTTTGAAAAAATGAAATATTGCTATAACTCTCTTAATATGTGATATATCGAATCCGTTCAAAGTTCATACTATGTGTCGGATAAAGCTCAAAAATTTATGTTTGACACGTTTTTTGATAGCACCAACCATTGACAAAGGGGTGGGAAAAAGTGGTTTTTTCGGGAAACATTAATCATATCTCTGTTAATAGGCACAATATCAAAACCGTACAAAATGGACAATATTCCCCTAATAATTACCTAAAACGTTTGTCTGAAAGAATTTTTGATATGAGCCACCATTACGCCAAGGGATGTGAAAAATGATTTCGGAATTATAAGAAAATGCCAAGAGCTATCAGTGGTTGACATGGCAACACTACTAAATTGATGAGGGATGAGCCATCAGACGTTGCCATGACAACGCACTTGCGCGAGATCAGATTCAGATTTCCATCTGACTAAGTGTGAAGCGGCTTCGGTGACGTAACTGGTAGCATGCTGAACTTCTATGCCCAAGGTTGCGGGTTCAAAGCCGGCCAAAGTCGTCGGATTTTCTAAGAGCGCTAAAAATCCCTCAGTAAGCTTTCCTTTGGAGGGAAGTTCCAACGTTCGTTGCGAGTTGCTAATTGAGGTGGCATCTAGTAGCCTAGTTCACAGCTAGGTGGCGTTGACGGTAGTATCTGGTAGCAACATTAGGAACTACTGCTTGAAATTGAGCGTCTGCATTCCTTACCTGAATTACAGACTAATACAGCCATCACAATTCACACCGTTTATCAGACAGATTCTACACTTACCCAAAGTACACGGGGTTACATGACCGCGTTGTCGCAGCCCCTAAACTGAGGAACCAACCAACATCTCTGCGGGAGATATAATTTTGCGTGAAGAAGTAACAGACCGTTACATAGTTACACATCAGTGTCGAAACCTTGCATAAGGACAGTGTGACCACAAGTATAAAAATGGACTCCAAATGACAAGGAGGTTACCGTCATCATAAGACAATAGAATGTTTAAAATATGCATAAAATGACGAAAAACAAAGTTATTTAATCTCCAATTATAAAATACTTTCACGCGATAAATGAGGTCTGATCCTTCTACGAAAACCTGCATATTCTGCCTATTTGTCCGGTGAAATCTACCTCCGCCTTCCGGCGTGCCGAGAGGACTATTTTAAATGTAAATTAATTTTAATTGTGTTCGTGTTTGGTTTTGTTGGTGCTTCGTTCTATTTCGAGCTTCTGAATCTACGTCGCATTTTGGTGAGTTGCAGAAATGTTTATGTTTATTTATTTTCGTAAGTTCCTTTCCTCCCCTTTTCTCTTGAGTTTGATACGCGAGCGTAACCTTGCCTTGTGGTTTTCGATTTGGCTGTGTCTCCCTTGTGTATGTCTTGGGGTCAAGGCTGGTTGAATTGTTGGATTCCTTCCACTTTCATCATGCTTTGCCTGACGCTCATATGACTTTTTATGTTGGTATTTTTAGCCGTGTTTTTGTGTATTCCATTATGGCCATTTCAGACGATTCTGTGTTTGCCACGTTCGTTCTGGGTCGGAACCAAAACCGGCAAATCCACATCCTTTGGGACCAGCAAAGCGATATTGAGATCTTGTTGCATCTCGAAGCATCCTCAAGTTTATTTTTGTGTATCTCGTATTTATTGCGGTTTGATTCATTTCCCGTACCCTTGTCTTACCGTAGTCCATATCTGTAGTTCATTTGGTGCGATATGGTTCCGAAGTATTCCGTCTTTAGTTTCTGTATTTTATTATTTGCGGTTTGCTCGCTATTTTCCTTATTACGGTATGTACCTCTCCCTCCACAACAACACGCATTTCACTTAATTCATTGTAACGTCGTGTCTCTCCTTTTGTATCTTTACATCGCACGTCTAGCCTAGTCTACTCATATCCTTTCGTTCAGTTTATTTGTGACTGCACATTTATTGCAGTACTTCGGTACTAATTTATAAATTCTGCGTAATTCTGCCTGTTGTTTATTAACGGCCTGTTTCTTATTTCTTCGAGTTTCATTTATAGTAGTAGTCTTCCCTCCCGGTTGCGTATAGACCGAGTGATGGCGTGAGTTTTCTTGGGGTTTTCGGCAGTGCTTATAATAAGAATTTATTGCAGCCGAAAGGCCAAAAGAAGAGCATTTACATCTTACTCTACTCAGTCAATGATAATGTTCTTTTGGAGCATTTTTAGGTGGTACTGCCCCCGTAAATTGAATTATTCAGGAACAAAATGAGAGTATTTTCCGTCCCCATGATGAAATTTAACTAGCAAATATAATTTCTGGAAGTGTGACAAAAGAGTGTCGTGTTACAAGCTCCAGACTGTGGGAGAAACCGATCACGTGATATGTTGCACAATGGACGCTTCTAGAAGGCTATTCTTAGCATAGCAACAGCGAGTTTGGAAATTAATATTATAAATATTGTTATAAATTATGCTATTGGATCCCAGTCCACAGCCAATGAGGAGAGGTCTTATTGAAGACGGGATCAACTTTAATTACACAATATGAGGAAATTATGCGTTTAGGCCCTTAGAAGAAGATTTTCTTATTTGGTAATGAAGATAATATTAAGAGAAATTATGTCTGATACTTTAAAAACCGCAGATCGGTTAATCTACGCAGTAATAAGCATTAGTAATAATCTACGCGCTAAAATTATGGTGGGAGATTGATATGGCCGCCAAAAATTCGACTTGGAGAGGGAGATCCAAGGATCGAGGTTCTTATTCCAACAGACTTTGAAGAGTGAGGAAGTGTTTTTACTGGGTTAACGGAGATCCCAAAGCTTAGTCCGAGTGCGATGACTGTCGACTTGTGGAGACGCGAGTATAGCTAGGTGGAGCGTTAGAGATCACCACACTTCCATTCTACGTGAAGTTGCGAGGAACGTTGTATTGATTATATCTTATATATAATTGAGATTTGAAGTGAAATAAGCGAATACATATTAAGAACAGGTCGCCTACTATATAGTGTGGAAAGTCGAGCGCTTAAATATTCACCGTTTCGACAATATAAGCCTGTCAAGTTAGATTTCCAAATGTGTTGGAAACAGAGCTGAATATCATTAAAAATTGCAACGTAAAGTTGACAAACGCAGTTCAAGTGAACAGTGGCGGAGAACTTTTAGTATTGGCGCAACACATAAACATTAACAGAATGGCTATTATTATTCTTCAAACATTATCATTCAGCATAATTAATATTGGTGATATGATGAACTAAAGAGTCATGCGCCAGAGACATATTCGATAACAGGAGTTAAGATACAACGATGGACCTTCGTTAGACAACGTATTCTTGAATACAGACGTAGTGTACGGTCCATCTTGTGCATTTTCGTCAGGTTACGAACACTAATATAACATCAATTAGCAATGGAAACATTTCATTCACCATTTATATGAATATTTCCATAATTGTATTCCAATGATGAAGCCGATACATATTTACGACGGAGAATGGAGACTTTACAGAAGAGATTTGTCAAGATGCTAGGGAAAGGTAACCCAGCAACCCAGAAGAATTTGCCAGAAGGATGTCGTTCCAGCCCAGCCGAATGTTGGTGAATTCCAGAGAGAGACGTTTCTTATCTCTGAGGTCGCAGATCCGAGGTTCGAATGCAAATCCATATCAGTATCTTGTACTGAGGAAACATCTGAAGTATTGTGGCAATACTTACATAGATCTTCAAGTTTTCGTCTAAATAAGGCATTAGTGTATCTCAATTGTTATATAGAGCTTGATTAGTGACATTCTGAGCCAGCAATCTTATTCGATATTTTCAGCGATCTTATTTCATATTTCTATATTTTCACATTTCATGTATTTCAGTGCTTTTATGTATTTTACACTTCAGATGTGTGTTGAGATTTTTATGCTGCAAGATTACTTAGAAGATGATTGCATTTCATTTATTTTTCAATTTTATTCTACGGATCAGTTGTGGAACTGACATTAAAATTTTGTTTGAGGAATCATATTGACTCATAAGAGACTAGTCGTTTCGACTCTCGAATTTTAATAATTTCATTTAAACCAAGCATTCTGACATTGTGTCATAGCTTCAAATTAAATTCTAATTAAATTTAATTTGAGCACTTTAATGTAACAACATATTACTTCAAGAAAAGAAGAAACATCGATATTGTTATATCATTATTGTACATAAAATATCGACGATCTAAGAAATACTAGTCGTTTGATAAGACCGAAGTCTTAATTCCTATGAACATTCTTTGTGTAGAGTGGAAAAACATTACGACATTGACAAACCTTTCTTATTATCTGTAAAGCTAAGAGCTTTGTTCATTTAATATGTTAGAGGAAATACCTTTTGATAGAAGATTATTCAAATCTTTGGCTAGGAATTCAAAGCTGGTTTATCCCGGTCAGGATTGAATTCTATCTGACACTATAAATAACATATGTGTTATTTTATCCTATTTGTGTAACATCAAGTCATTTTGTCGACATGATATTACAACGATGAACAATTTATAGATTGACAAGTGAGATGAAACAGGAGTATTATTTTTATTACGTGTATTTGCGACAGACGAGTTAACAGTTAATTATCTTGTTGTGGAGTAAACTTTAGGAAGTTATCACGACTGTCTAATAACGTTCATTAGAATTGGAAGTTTTGTTTGAAGAACTTACGTATGTATAATTGTAGTCCAGTAGTCATGTGCAATGATACTGAGGGTCATGCCAGTATTTGAGAGAAGTTCCTACATAAGATATGCTAATAACAATTAATCCCTTTTGATTATTGCTTAACATAGTAGATGATAATTGTTTATGCCATATATACTCTTATATGAGGTTTTGTAGAGCTATGGAGTGCTCAGGCGAGTGAATTCCGCATTTTATGGAAGTCAAAGTATTGTTGTTCTTTGATAAAAAGGCATGTATCATGATAAGAGCCGTTGTATACAAGTAGTTCAGTTCTTGTGAATTAACGATTTAGCTGTGTTAACAGGAGGGTTTCAGCGGAAATACAACTTGAGAAAGATTGTCTACTCACGTCTATAATACAATTATTAAATTTTATTAAACCCAAATTTATGTAATTACGTACAGTTTACTCTAATTAGTCGATTGTACTATACCGATAATGTAATGAAACCTATATAAGACGAGGTGTATGCAGTATATTAAACCTACAGGAAGTTATAGAAGGATGGTTATGTGAAAAACCAGTGTATATATTTAGTTAAGAATTATATTGTAACCGAGAAGTTCGGATCTCGAAGGTGTCACGTTAGCAACACTAGGTAATGGATATTATTATAAATATATTACATGTAAATAATTTTTGTGGAAATGATTTAATTAATTAAATAATTTAGTAGGATTTATTACTGTAAGCCTCCGTGGCTTAGGCGGCAGCACGCCGGCCTCTCACCACTGGGTCCGTGGTTCAAATCCCGGTCACTCCATGTGAGATCTGTGCTGGACAAAACGGAGGCAGACAGGTTTTTCTCCGGGTACTCCGGTTTTCCCTGTCAAAATTTCATTCCAGCAACACTCTCCACTATCATTTCATTTCATCTGTCATTCATTTAATCATTGCCCCAGAGGAGTGCGTCAGGCCTCGGCAGCCGGCACAGTTCATATCCTCGCCGCTAGATGGGGGCTTCATTCATTCCATTCCTGACCCGGTCGGAGACTGGAAGCAGGCTGTGGATTTTCATTTTTTTCAGTAGGATTTATTACTCAATTGTTTTGGAACAGTATGTGTTTATGAGCGGATGTTTTTGGTGTGAATGATTATTCATTGTTAAGAGAAGATGTGGAACCGTATTGGTCTAGAACAATAACGGAGTGCGAATGAAAGAATGTATAAAATTTTTAGAATGATTGGTTAAGAAACAGAGCATTTATATGAACTTTTGTAAGATCTAAATGTTAATTTTTACGTGTTTTATAAATGCACACACATGCAGTCTCTGTGAGCTAGCAAGAATGATTCACCGTTAGTAGTGGAGAGGGATGACATAATATTTAAGCAGGTGTAGACCAACTGCCTTCTATTTATTGTATAAACCAGTTTTGAGTACGGCGTGATGCCAGTGTTTCATTGATGAAACAAAGCCACGGCACGTGCGTTCTACAACGCAGGTTTGTGAATGAAAACATGTGTCTGGAATGCCATTCAGAGGCTTCACTAAACGTTTTTATTTCTACGCTGTGTAGGCCTAGAACAAGCCAAGATCTACTCATAATTTTAATACAGCATTGTAGTAATATGTATAGTTGAAAGGAGGTGTGAATGATTGAGTGTTTTTAATTTTAATGTCTATTGTTAAATTCGTTTATTGTTATTTGTTTATAGTAGATTAGTTTACCTTTTTGTTAATAAATTTGTTCAGATTGTTTCCCATTGTTGTTGTTGGAGTGATTCATTTTAAATATAAGGAGCAGAGTATTGTGGATGTAGTGTAGGCGAAGCTGAAGTCCCAGTCCCCGAGGTAAGTAAAGGTGAGTGCCCCGTGTAGTTGGTTGTTGATCCACAATATTCTTGTAATTGCTGTTTGTAAATCCCTAAAGACCATGTTGGAAGCGATTTCTAATAATGTATTTGCCGGAGCAATTAGAAATAGGCAATCCAGCGGGGCAATGGATATTCCAACTGGATCCTTTCCGGATTATCGGGTACAGTACCTGTCACATTTCTGGTTACACAGCTCACATACACAGCCTTCGCTTGGGTTATGGTACGATTTTGTTGCACACACCTTGTGATGAAAACCGTGGATGGCATGTCTCTTCACGACATGTCTCAGTTCCTGGTTTACCTTCATCCAGTTCCTATCCGCCATGGCGCTTGTAGCGTAGAAGTCCGCATCCATGTCTTCGCTTTTGGCTTTCCTCCTCTCCAGATGTTTAGAGTAATGTTCTGTAGCTGGTAGAAGCAGTTGAGTCTTTAGGTCTTCTGCGTAGTAGGTTTCCTTTGTTAGTCTATAGACCATTCTTGTTGGTGCTGCTTTTCCCACTCTCAGTGCATTTTTCAGGAAGCGGGCTTTGACTCGTTCTATTTTTTCAAAGTCACTGCGTTTTAGACGTTCCCAGATCAGTTCTAATCCGTACGTTACTATAGGGGATATGGCGGCGTTAAAAAGTCTCATTGCTGTAACTAGGGACAGAGCTGGAAGGTTCTTTATGGCTGAGATTGCTCTTGTGGCTGCTGCAGTTCTCTCCTGAATATGGCATCTAAACGACTTTGTAGTAGTTTGCAAGGTAATTCCAAGATACCTAAATTGATTGACAATTTTCAGATGTTCTCCATTAAGAGTAAGGGAGTCACTACCTGCAATTTATCATCCTTTCCGATATATCATTTGGACTGTCTTCTCCAAATTAATGGTGAGGCGGTTTTCCAGTACCCATTTCTCCAGCTCTATTAGGGCTCGTTACAGTTCATTTCTTTTTGGTGATCCCAACACCATGTCATCCGCGTATACGATAAGTTTCGTATTCGATGTGCGCTGAAGGCAGTGCTTATATCCTTGCGAAATACGCACGTCCGCGCCTCTGGAGTTGTCAGTTGTCATCTTCTCTGTCTAGCACGAAACTTCCACTGCGTTTTCCATCTTATGCTCTGCGAGAAGATCGATGCTGTACATCATCTAATTGAGGGTAAGTATCTCCCACTCGTAGGTAGTTCATCACAAGAGCAACAATTTTATTTGGTATAATTGGGTTGTTATTTCTGTTTGGTAGAGAGTAAAGAATCTTGGGCTGATTTACAGTGATTTGCCTCATGAATCATTTTATCAAAAGGGTAATTTGATGAGTTGTATGTTCATCCACTCAAACAAACCAATCATCTTCCTATCATATAACTTCGAGTTGGGCGTAGCTACTAGTATCCAATTTAATAACCACAGCAGAAGAAGGATGAGACCAGGACGTTTCTATATCGACTTCATTAGGGTCAGGATTATTGTTGCACGTCACAGTGTAAGAATAATGACCCATGATCTGTGTATAATACCGGAAGCATTTGCTGCATGTATTTAATTTTTGAAAAGACTATAAAAAGAAATGAGCCTCTTATGAGATATATATTTTTGAATAATTTTTATAATATTGTCATTTAGACTTTCACGGCCCGTGTTACTATTCATAATGTTGAATTTTGGGCTTATGCCGTGGTTTATTATACTAAAATTCGACGCGTTTCGAAAGAAACCATGTCTTTCATCGTCAGGAATAATCTGGAATACGACAATGTTGCTAAGGGAAAGCAACGAAGAACATATAGAAGGTGCCCAAAGATGGACGACATTATAGCCCCATGTTAGGGACAACGGAAAGCAGCAGTGACTTACTTTCTCAGGGTCCTGATAATAGGTAGCCAGGATTCACTGAGATTGTAGCCGGTGTCGCGGTTGAAATTATCTGGGTGTTTACGTATTTCATCCTCCTCCCTGATGATTCTGAGACGATATTGCTTTATACGGGCAAGAACATCCACTCCTTGGAACATGACATCATGGCCAGGTGTTAAAGCATGATCGGCAACAGCTGATTTATCAGATTGAATGAGCCTGA
Organism: Meconema thalassinum; assembly: GCA_946902985.2. Lineage (NCBI taxonomy): Eukaryota > Metazoa > Arthropoda > Insecta > Orthoptera > Tettigoniidae > Meconema > Meconema thalassinum. The sequence continues at coordinate 127,140,843 of OX336398.1, forward strand.
TACATCTATTATGTTCCTTAATCGAGTGCATATTGTTCTCGAAGTCTGCCCGATGTAAACCTTGCCACAAGTACAGGGAACTCTGTAGATACCCGGTTGTTGCAATTTAGGCAAACTGCCCTTAGTTGGTCGCAGGAGTTGCCTAATCTTAACAGAAGTTCCAAATACAGTCCGTATGTTGTACCGACGTAGGATTTTAGCAATACGATCCGTTGTGTTATGTATGTACGGAAGGTAAGCAGTTCCTCTTACATCTCTTTTCTCAACTGACGTCCTATTATTATTTGTTGGTTTCAGAACCGTAGAAATCAAAGCCTTGCTATAACCGTTGCTCTCAAAGGTGGTTCGCAGGGTGTTAATTTCTTCTTGTAAAGAAGACACTTCACAAATCCTCCTAGCCCTGGTAGTTAGAGTTGTAAGGATACCATGTTTCTGGGCAGGGAGATGGTGAGAACTTGCGTGGAGATATCTATTGGTGTGTGTTGGCTTACGAAAAACGCTGTGTCCTAAAGATCCATCCTCTTTCTTGGTGACGAGAACATCTAAAAAGGTATTTTGCCGTCAGATTCCTTTTCCATGGTGAAACAAATAGAAGGGTGCTGGAGATTAAGGTGATCCAGGAAATGGCTAAGATTTTCCTCACCTTCCGTCCAAACAACGAACGTGTCATCCACATAACGCCACAAGATCTTCGGTTTGAAAGGAGCCGACGACAAAGCTTTCTCTTCAAAGTTCTCCATGAAGAAATTAGCCACAACAGGAGAGAGAGGACTACCCATGGCCACACCCTCAGTCTGCTCATAAAAATTCCCATTCCATAGAAAGTAGGAGGAGGTCATGCAGTGATAAAAAGGTCTTGTGATGTCTTCAGGAAAAAAGCCATTAATGAGAGACATAACACCATCAATAGGTACTCTCGTAAACAGAGACACCACGTCGAGACTCACTAGAATATCACCCGGCTGAAGTGTTATAGCTTTTAACTTTTCCACGAAGTGTGTGGAATCCTTAATGTACGAAGGCGTGTTACCCAGAAGCGGCTGAAGTAGTCTACCTAAGTAGACTATTGGTGTGTGTTGGCTTACGAAAAACGCTGTGTCCTAAAGATCCATCCTCTTTCTTGGTGACGAGAACATCTAAAAAAGGTATTTTGCCGTCAGATTCCTTTTCCATGGTGAAACAAATAGAAGGGTGCTGGAGGTACTTAGGTAGACTACTTCAGCCGCTTCTGGGTAACACGCCTTCGTACATTAAGGATTCCACACACTTCGTGGAAAAGTTAAAAGCTCTAACTCTTCAGCCGGGTGATATTCTAGTGAGTCTCGACGTGGTGTCTCTGTTTACGAGAGTACCTATTGATGGTATTATGTCTTTCATTAATGGCTGTTTTCCTGAAGACATCACAAGACATTTTTTTATCACTGCATGACCTCCTCCAACTTTCTATGGAATGGGAATTTTTATGAGCAGACTGATGGTGTGGCCATGGGTAGTCCTCTCTCTCCTGTTGTGGCTAATTTCTTCATGGAGAACTTTGAAGAGAAAGCTTTGTCGTCGGCTCCTTTCAAACCGAAGATCTGGTGGCGTTATGTGGATGACACGTTCGTTGTTTGGACGGAAGTTGAGGAAAATCTTAGCCATTTCCTGGATCACCTTAATCTCCAGCACCCTTCTATTTGTTTCACCATGGAAAAGGAATCTGACGGCAAAATACCTTTTTTAGATGTTCTCGTCACCAAGAAAGAGGATGGATCTTTAGGACACAGCGTTTTTCGTAAGCCAACACACACCAATAGATATCTCCAAGCAAGTTCTCACCATCACCCTGCCCAGAAACATGGTGTCTTTACAACTCTAACTACCAGGGCTAGGAGGATTTGTGAAGTGTCTTCTTTACAAGAAGAAATTAACACCCTGCGAACCACCTTTGAGAGCAACGGTTATAGCAAGGCTTTGATTTCTACGGTTCTGAAACCAACAAATAATAATAGGACGTCAGTTGAGAAAAGAGATGTAAGAGGAACTGCTTACCTTCCGTACATACATAACACAACGGATCGTATTGCTAAAATCCTACGTCGGTACAACATACGGACTGTATTTGGAACTTCTGTTAAGATTAGGCAACTCCTGCGACCAACTAAGGACAGTTTGCCTAAATTGCAACAACCGGGTATCTACAGAGTTCCCTGTACTTGTGGCAAGGTTTACATCGGGCAGACTTCGAGAACAATATGCACTCGCATTAAGGAACATAATAGATGTATCAGGCTCATTCAACCTGATAAATCAGCTGTTGCCGATCATGCATTAACACCTGGCCATGATGTCATGTTCCAAGGAGTGGATGTTCTTGCCCGTATAAAGCAATATCGTCCCAGAATCATCAGGGAGGCGGTTGAAATACGTAAACACCCAGATAATTTCAACCGCGACACCGGCTACAATCTCAGTGAATCCTGGCTACCTATTATCAGAACCCTGAGAAAGTAATTCACTGCTGCTTTCCGTTGTCCCTAACATGGGGCTATAATGGCGTCCATCTTTGGGCACCTTCTATATGTTCTTCGTTGCTTTCTCTTAGCAACATTGTCGTATTCCAGATTATTCCTGACGATGAAAGACATGGTTTCTTTCGAAACGCGTCGAATTTTAGTATAATAAAACACGGCATAAGCCCAAAATTCAACATTATGAATAGTAACACGGGCCGTGAAAGTCTAAATGACAATATTAGAAACCTCTATGGGGAGGATATTTTCCGACTAATGTCTAGATTTAGTAGGTTACGACGCAAGAAGGTGTGTCTAATCTCTTCACTCGCTTTTCTCCTAAGATGCCGGGATCATGATATTCTACCGAGTTTTGTTATGTTGAAGCATTCCTTCAGAACACCTAAGGCAACGAGAATCTATCGTCGTGCAGGCAAGGCGTTATTGATAGAGAGGTTACAGCATACTCGTAAGCAGTTGGATTTTATTTCGAGGGAGTTACTACAGCTACATCTATGCCTCTCAAACTTCGTAAGTGAGGAATTATGGAAGATCTTTGATCGTATTTCTTCAGTGCAAGCTAACAGCGTTCTAGATCAGGTGAGGGACAGGTATATTTCCAAATATGATAGGTTAAGTCAGTTGCAGAAATCTCAAGCCATTAGACTTGATGCTAACAAGGTTGTCGTAAATTTGTCCAGCAAGCCCCTAAGTGATACCCAACAGGCAGTTCTCGCTAAAGGTCTCAATTTTGCTGCAGCGCCTAGAAGAATTCCTATTGAAGAACTTATTACATCCGTAGAATCCTCGGTACATCACCTCACACCTGAAGAGGCCGAGGAAGCCAGGCAAGAATGTTCCCGAGTTCTCAAGACCGCTAAGCCACCTAACACCAACTTAAAACAAGGCGAAAGCCGGGCACTTCAAGATCTAAGGGACAATTCTGATATTATCGTTCTCCCCGCTGACAAGAGTAACGCGACAGTGGTATTGGATAAGGTTGATTATGATTCCAAGATCTCGTCTCTGTTATCAGATCCTGTATATAGGACTAATAGTCGTGATCCTACTACTCGCTACTCAAATGTCACCGTCAAATTGATCAAGCAATCATCTATTCCAGCGGATACAGCGAAGACTCTCCTTCCAGGGGATGCTATTCCTCCGAGACTCTATGGTCTTCCTAAAATACATAAGGAAGATGTCCTTCTTAGACCTATTGTTAGTACGATTGGTTCTCCTACATATGCCCTTTCCAAATACTTAGGTAGACTACTTCAGCCGCTTCTGGGTATCACGCCTTCGTACATAAAGGATTCCACACACTTCGTGGAAAAGTTAAAAGCTATAACACTTCAGCCGGGTGATATTCTAGTGAGTCTCGACGTGGTGTCTCTGTTTACGAGAGTACCTATTGATGGTGTTATGTCTCTCATTAATGGCTTTTTTCCTGAAGACATCACAAGAATTTTTTTTTATCACTGCATGACCTCCTCCTACTTTCTATGGAATGGGAATTTTTATGAGCAGACTGATGGTGTGGCCATGGGTAGTCCTCTCTCTCCTGTTGTGGCTAATTACTTCATGGAGAACTTTGAAGAGAAAGCTTTGTCGTCGGCTCCTTTCAAACCGAAGATCTGGTGGCGTTATGTGGATGACACGTTCGTTGTTTGGACGGAAGTTGAGGAAAATCTTAGCCATTTCCTGGATCACCTTAATCTCCAGCACCCTTCTATTTGTTTCACCATGGAAAAGGAATCTGACGGCAAAATACCTTTTTTTAGATGTTCTCGTCACCAAGAAAGAGGATGGATCTTTAGGACACAGCGTTTTTCGTAAGCCAACACACACCAATAGATATCTCCACGCAAGTTCTCACCATCACCTTGCCCAGAAACATGGTATCCTTACAACTCTAACTACCAGGGCTAGGAGGATTTGTGAAGTGTCTTCTTTACAAGAAGAAATTAACACCCTGCGAACCACCTTAGAGAGCAACGGTTATAGCAAGGCTTTGATTTCTACGGTTCTGAAACCAACAAATAATAATAGGACGTCAGTTGAGAAAAGAGATGTAAGAGGAACTGCTTACCTTCCGTACATACATAACACAACGGATCGTATTGCTAAAATCCTACGTCGGTACAACATACGGACTGTATTTGGAACTTCTGTTAAGATTAGGTAACTCCTGCGACCAACTAAGGACAGTTTGCCTAAATTGCAACAACCGGGTATCTACAGAGTTCCCTGTACTTGTGGCAAGGTTTACATCGGGCAGACTTTGAGAACAATATGCACTCGCATTAAGGAACATAATAGATGTATCAGGCTCATTCAACCTGATAAATCAGCTGTTGCCGATCATGCTTTAACACCTGGCCATGATGTCGTGTTCCAAGGAGTGGATGTTCTTGCCCGTACAAAGCAATATCGTCCCACAATCATCAGGGAGGCGGTTGAAATACGTAAACACCCAGATAATTTGAACCGTGATACCGGCTACAATCTCAGTGAATCCGGGCTACCTATTATCAGAACCCTGAGAAAGTAATTCACTGCTGCTTTCCGTTGTCCCTAACATGGGGCTATAATGGCGTCCATCTTTGGGCACCTTCTATATGTTCTTCGTTGCTTTCTCTTAGCAATATTGTCGTATTCCAGATTATTCCTCACGATGAAAGACATGTTTTCTTTCGAAACGCGTCGAATTTTAGTATAATAAAACACGGCATAAGCCCAAAATTCAACATTATGAATAATTTTTATAAATGTTTGTTAGAGAAGTTAGTTCCTTCTTGAAAGGACAATATTAGATAACGACGAAAAGCCATTGGTAATTTGTAGAAAATGAACAAAAAATGTGGAAAATGTGAATATTTAATATGCGTGATTGATCTATAATAAAGCACTAAATTTTTGATTTAGCTAGAAATAAAAATGCGTCGATTTTGTATAGATTAAAATATGTTCTGTCATGTGCTGAAGATAATGAAGGCCAATTAACTTACTTAGACCATGTCCTTTTCCTCTTTGTTGGGATGCTTTTGAAGGGCCCAGGGGAAGAAGGGGGAATGTAAAATGTTCGGGAAACGAGTTTTAAAGTTTCATTACTTATATGTACTTGACAACTTGAAACGTCATTTTCTCACAACCCTCATTGTTCTTAGCCTGACACAATTGTGCCTTCAATATGTCGCCAGGAGGCCTACCAAATCGCGCTGATATCTCGATTTTACATTTTGAGTGACATTCCCTCTTCTTCCCGTGGACCCTTCATTTGTTAACGATAGATTAGGATGATCCGTATGGTACTTAGTTCGATAAACTGCCTTTCATACAGGCTAGCCTAATGTTTGTTTATTGTATCGTGATCCTATGGATCGTAGGAGTCCGTATATTTCTGAATAAGAGTGTCAGCAATTTTGAAAATTTTGGGTTCTATTCCTCCTATTGTAAAATTTTCTCTCTTGTCCTTTACGGGGAACATGAGGACAGTAAGCAATTCAACAGCTCGGGTAATTCTAAAACCCACGACGCCCCGAGATCGGAATCTCTTGCTTGCACTCTACTCAGGTCCCTCGCATGTGAACGGTGTTTCTCTACCCAGCACTGGGGAACTGATGGGCACAGTTTATTTTAGACGATTGCCCTTCACCTTGAAGCTTGCGGGTGAGCCTGTATACAGTCACTCTTTAGCCCTCTCGCTTCACATTTGTCACCACCGGTCTGATGTAATGGAATTCCAGACTTGAGCACGTGACGACATCACTGTGCAGAGAGTAGGCCTACAGTTCACGTCGAAGTATTGTGTGACGCGGAAGTTATCTAGTTACGAACAGAACGCCATTATATTTGCCAATGACTGTACTTCAGCAGTAGTATGAGATATTGTTGTCAATCATCAGACCACATGGGGCAGGTGACAACATCACAGGTACTGTAGTAACTCGCCTCCACGCTTCCATTAAGATTTTTCATTCGTCTAAAACAAACGTCCGGCTTGTAAGTGAAGTTAACAAAAGAAACTTAGCCTAATTTAGCCGTGTGGATAGGTTACATACTGTCGGCTATAGTAACCAGTGACAATCCGATCTTCCACACTGGCGTTAATATTGTTTATAAGTAGCGAGATGCTATGTGCAATATTCCAATTACGATACTGGGATATGCGAAATAATAACTTGAAGAGATTACAAGTGATTATTTATTTATTTATTTATTTATTTTATTTATCGTATGATGGTACAGAGTTAAAATAAAAGTTATGTACACTACATATAAAGTTATATAAACAGTTATATGCATAGTCATAAACACAAGTTCTTGCTTTAAACTTCTAAATCCTGGCCATCAATCCACTGAAGTGCCTCAGAAGATGCATGATGGAATGTCACCTACTGATCCTTGGAACGCTCGTTGCGGACATTCACCAACAATATGTTCGATGGTTTGCAGGGTAGCTCCACAATCGCAGTTAGCAGAAGTAATCCAACCCCATTTGTGAAGCAGGAATCCACATTTGCCTTGTCCTGTACGGATCCGGTTAATGATTCTCCATTGGCGTCTGGGGAGTTTGAAACCTTCTATCCGGTTGGAAGGGTTTTCAATCAGATGTGCATTGAATACTGATGGTTCTTCCCACATAGTTCTTCATGCTTCTGAGCTGTTAAATAAAGAGTCTTCAAGAAGTACTGCAGAGGGCCAAGGTGGTTTTGTTGACTTCAACCGTTGATTAGGCCTACCTGCTTTTGCTACATCAGTATGTATGGGTAGTTTGGGGTCATTCTGAATGTTTTTCCAGATCTTCAGGAAAGCCTCTGATCTTCGAAGAGCTGGAGGTTGGATGTTAGCCTACTTAGAACAGGATTACAAGTGATTAGAATACACCGTATGTATTATGGACTACGGAGAAGAGAGAAACTGAAGGTCAACAAGTTTCGCTCGTCATGCAAGCATGATGAGATCCGAATATAGGCTACAAAATAAAATAGCTGTACAAAACACTACCAACCCTACGATGACACCACAAACGGTCTCTACCACCGAAAAACGAAGAGGCCGTGAAAAACGTTTAGGTGTGGCAACTATAACTGATAAATAGGCTGAAGTATTACGCATCAGAAAAATGAACTATATAGGTACCTAGATTGCCCATGTAGAAAGTGCCCCATTGTAAAGATAATAAAATTCAGTTTCTTCCTTTCATGTTCTCACTCAGACCAGAGCACTGGATGGTGTTTCATATTATTTTTTTTGGCAGAGAATCCTGAAAAATTGTTACAAAATTTTAAAAATAAATGTCTAGATTTATTTTTGTGTGATTTTCGGGTCCTGTTGTCTGTTATTTATACAAATCTACACCGTTTCACTAATTTGAACCTTGGGGCGTGGTGGCTCAGTGGTCTAGCTGTATGCCTCTCACCTAGGCGGTCCGGGTTCGATTCCCGGTCAATGCATGTGAGATTTTCGAAGTGAAATGCCATGTCCTGTGGTTCGGATTCCACGTAAAAAGGAGGTCCCGTGGCTCATGATCTCAAGATTAACGGTCACGTTAAACTACAAGCTTCCTTCCTTTCCTTTTACTAATTTGAACCAAAGGTTATGTTCCGCATTTTGTTTCTTGCTTTGCTTAAAATGAGCCAAGATTGGTTCTTCTACGACAAATTCGATATCTCGCGTCCCTATGCCAAACAGTCAAGTCTAGGGAATGGAAAGGGCTGTACAAATTTCAGTGTAGATAGTGTTACCTGCAGGGTTTCGAAAGGTATGTACCGGTACCGTAAAATTTGGTTCAGTTTCGTTAAACAATGTAGACTTGTGCCAAAGGGCCTAAATATGGAATGGGGAGGAATGTTCAAATTTCAACTAGACCGTGTTACCCGCAGGGTTCCAAAGGATAAGTACATACAAATTTGGTTCAATTCACTGAAGCGGCGTAGATTTGTATAAATAACAAACAAACAAACAAACCGACATTCAGCTTAATAAACAGAGACCTGGGACTACCAACACACACGAACAGTTAGTAGGCTACTATGTTGGTGAAAATATTCTGAAGTTGCGTAACTGGAGCGTGATAGAATGAACCTTAGCAGAAGGAAGGTTCAGCCAGTCCTTTCCAAGTCTGGTGTGCACCGTGGGTGTTAAGAATCTTAATATCCTTCAGTCAATTCCGTCCTAAGTGACAAAAAAGGACATTGATTTTGAGGTGAGCGTCTTGTAACGTGAGTGGGTGGTTTGGAAATGTTTCTGAATAACTGTTTGCAACTAGTGCTCATTTACAATAACGTGGTGTATGCAGTACGTTGTGATTAAACTAAACGTACTCGCAACCTATTTCAGCCGTGCGGATAGGTTTGTATTAAAACTGTGACATGTTTATCTGTCCCCAAATTCATTTATAAGTAGCGGGTCCACAGAGACGTGAGCAGTGACGCTGACATAAATACTGTGGATCATATTATTAGCTACGGACAATGACTTTTGATCTTATGAATCAACTCATTATAACAATGAAAATGTATTTACATGAATCAATTACTTACACAAGCAGAGATAACCAGTAGTACAATGTGTAGGAATTAAGTTCTATAGTGCAATTAGTCCAGGATTCATATTCACAGATAATGAAAGCAACGATGACAAACTCTTCGCAATATCCACAAATATTCAGGTTAGGCTAATCTACATCCAAGTTCTCACTAATAGACTGCCGAGGATTGACCAACAACCATTCGTAAATGACATTTCCACAATACCGTATTTAAAGGAAACTTTGGTAAATTTTGTCCAATTTTATTATGGTACGGTAATACTGTATTCTACGGTACTGATAGTTGTAAAATAGCTTCGAAGTTATGGTACCTAGGTATAACGAACATTATGATCATATAAATATGGTATGATGGGAATGAATGTCATTCTGAGTGGTGTATTTTGTACAGTAGCCTAGACTTGTTCTACCAAATATGAACACATTCCGGTAACAGTTCCGGAATGATGAACCTAGTGCAACACTACTTAACAGAAATACCTTGTGTAATTAATAATAATTGTGGAAATGATGTAAGGTAATGATTTCTCCTCCGCCCGCCATCCCCTTTTATAACATGACGTACGGTATATAGTGAAATTTCAGTCGGCCATTGTGGGCGTGATTTATTGGACAAATAAAATATTGCATACGGTGCGCGTTCTTGTGGATCTTATTATATGCTGCGCTCGCTCCACACGCTTCGTTGTGTTTCTCTGTTACATAGAAGGCTTTACATACAATAACACCCCATAAGTCACCCCCTGCCTTGTTGTACAAGCAACACTTTTCGACCAGACAAAAGCCTGTAGTTTCTCGCTCTGCTCGCTTTTAAATTTATTTTTATTTACGTATTGCTAACCTTACAAACACAGAACATAATTGTCACTGCACCATTTTAAAAAATCCACACTGAAAATAAATGGCAATGCACTATTTTATAAAGTCAACACAGAAATAATTGTCACTGCGTTATTTAAAAGGTCAATGCAGAATGTAATTTTCACTGCACCATTTCAAAAAGTCAAAAGCACTTATGAAAAACAGGATCATTTAGTAACAACCTTACAAACACTGAAAATGATTGTCACTGTAGGATTGTAGAACGTAAATAGGCCCTTATGAAAAGCCGGTTCAATCGTCTTAATTGATGTACTGTATTTCCAACGTTCTCGCCGTAGATACTGTTTGTAGTCAGGCAGGTTCAGATGCTGTGGGGTAGGTCGTTTCTCCAGCACACAATGTATCTGTGCAGCCAGGAGCCATATGACAGCGGCGTGCAACGCGCTTGGACGACAGGTGTATTCCACAAGTAGAAGTTGCGGGATTAGTATAGATCGCGAGTCCCGGCGCCACCAAATTCCCCTAAAACAAAATGGCGGCGTCCGTGACGTCATCAATGACGTCACGAAATACTCCTCTAGCAAGCTTACGGAAAAAGCCTGGGGAATAGGGGGTTTTGGGTGGGGAACAATAAAAAACGTGAAAAACGGGATGGGTATCGCGATCTTTACTTGAGCCAAATAAACATCGCGATACTCATCACAAATTCGCAATTTCAGCTCTTTTTCAAGCAATCGCGCTACGCAGTGAAAAATAAACATCGCGATACCCATCACAAATTCGCCATTCCTGCTCTTTTTCATCTAATCGCGTTACGCAGTGAAAAATAAAAATCGCGATACCCATCACAAATTCGCCATTTCAGCTCTTTTTCAAGCAATCGCGCTACGCAGTGAAAAATAAAGATTGCGATACCGATGACCAATTTGCCATTTCTGCACATTTTCAAGCAACCGCGCTACGCAGAGAAAAATAAAGATCGCGATACCCATCGCAAATTTGCTATTTCTCCTCATTTTCAAGCAATCGCGCTACGCAGTAAGAAATTAAGATCGCGATACCCATCACAAATTTGCCATTTCGGCACATTTTCAAGCAATAACGCTACGCAGAAAAAAATAAAGATCGCGATACCCATCACAAATTCGCCATTTCTCCTCATTTTGAAGCAATAACGCTACGCAGAGAAAAATCAAGTTCGCGATACCCATCACAAATTTGCCATTTCGGCACATTTTCAAGCAATAACGCTACGCAGAGAAAAATAAAGATCGCGATACCCATCACAAATTCGCCATTTCTGCACATTTTCAAGCAACCGCGCTACGCAGAGAAAATTAAAGATCGCGATACCCATCACAAATTCGCCATTTCTGCACATTTTCAAGCAACCGCGCTACGCAGAGAAAATTAAAGATCGCGATACCCATCACAAATTTGCCATTTCTCCTCATTTTGAAGCAATAACGCTACGCAGAGAAAAATAAAGATTGCGATACCGATGACCAATTTGCCATTTCTGCACATTTTCAAGCAACCGCGCTACGCAGAGAAAAATAAAGATCGCGATACCCATCGCAAATTTGCTATTTCTCCTCATTTTCAAGCAATCGCGCTACGCAGTAAGAAATTAAGATCGCGATACCCATCACAAATTTGCCATTTCGGCACATTTTCAAGCAATAACGCTACGCAGAGAAAAATAAAGATCGCGATACCCATCACAAATTCGCCATTTCTGCACATTTTCAAGCAACCGCGCTACGCAGAGAAAAATAAAGATCGCGATACCCATCACAAATTCGCCATTTCTGCACATTTTCAAGCAACCGCGCTACGCAGAAAAAAATAAAGATCGCGATACCCATCATAAATTCGCCATTTCTGCACATTTTCAAGCAACCGCGCTACGCAGAGAAAAATCAAGTTCGCGATACCCATCACAAATTTGCCATTTCTCCTCATTTTGAAGCAATCGCGCTACGCAGTAAGAAATTAAGATCGCGATACCCATCACAAATTTGCCATTTCGGCACATTTTCAAGCAATAACGCTACGCAGAGAAAAATAAAGATCGCGATACCCATCACAAATTCGCCATTTCTGCACATTTTCAAGCAACCGCGCTACGCAGAGAAAATTAAAGATCGCGATACCCATCACAAATTTGCCATTTCTCCTCATTTTGAAGCAATAACGCTACGCAGAGAAAAATAAAGATCGCGATACCCATCACAAATTTGCCATTTCTCCTCATTTTCAAGCAATCCCGCAATACAGAGAAAAATAAAGATCGCGATACCCATCACAAATTTCCCATTTCTGCACATTTTCAAGCAATCACGCTACGCAGAAAATAAAGATCGCGATACCCATCACAAATTCGCTATTTCTGCACATTTTCAAGCGACCGCGTTACGCAGAGAAAAATAAAGATCGCGATACCCACCATTAATTTGCCATTTCTCCTCATTTTGAAGCAATAACGCTACGCAGAGAAAAATAAAGATCGCGATACCCATCAAAAATTTGCCATTTCTCCTCATTTTCAAGCAATCCCGCAATACAGAGAAAAATAAAGATCGCGATACCCATCACAAATTTCCCATTTCCGCACATTTTCAAGCAATCGCGCTACGCAGAAAAAAATAAAGATCGCGATACCCATCACAAATTCGTCATTTCTGCACATTTTCAAGCAACCGCGCTACGCAGAGAAAAATAAAGATCGCGTTCCCCAACACAAATTTGCCATTTCTACTCATGTTCAAGCAATCGCGCTACGCAAAGGAAAGATCGCCATACCCATTACAAATTTGCCATTTCCGTCCATTTAAAAAAAAAAAACCACACACACGCACACACGCACGCACACACACACATACACACACACACACACTCTCTCTCTCTCTCTCTCTCTCTGCGTCCTACCCAATGGTTTTGACAATGGTTACAGCCTAACCGCCCAGACCAATGGTTTAGTGTGAACAGTGCCCCACTAGCTGCCGCACACCTACCCACAGACTTCTAACCTTCGTTGCGTCCTATCCAATGGTTTTGACAATGGTTACAGCCTAACCGACCAGACCAATGGTATAGTGTCAACAGTGCCCCACTAGCTGCCGCACACTTACCCACAGACTTCTAACCTTCGTTGCGTCCTATCCAATGGTTTTGACAATGGTTACAGCCTAACCGCCCAGACCAATGGTTTAGTGTGAACAGTGCCCCACTAGCTGCCGCACACCTACCCTCAGACTTCTAACCTTTGTTGCGTCCTATCCAATGGTTTTGACAATGGTTACAGCCTAACCGACCAGACCAATGGTTTAGTGTGAACAGTGCCCCACTAGCTGCCGCACACCTACCCACAGACTTCTAACCTTCGTTGCGTCCTATCCAATGGTTTTGACAATGGTTACAGCCTAACCGCCCAGACCAATGGTTTAGTGTGAACAGTGCCACACTAGCTGCCGCACACCTACCCACAGACTTCTAACCTTTGTTGCCTCCTATCCAATGTTTTTGACAATGGTTACAGCCTAACCGCCCAGACCAATGGTTTAGTGTGAACAGTGCCCCACTAGCTGCCGCACACCTACCCGCAGACTTCTAACCTTTGTTGCGTCATATCCAATGGTTTTGACAATGGTTACAGCCTAACCGCCCAGACCAATGGTTTAGTGTGAACAGTGCCCCACTAGCTGCCGCACACCTACCCACAGACTTCTAACCTTCGTTGCGTCCTATCCAATGGTTTTGACAATGGTTACAGCCTAACCGCCCAGACCAATGGTTTAGTGTGAACAGTGCCCCTCTAGCTGCCGCACACCTACCCACAGACTTCTAACCTTTGTTGCGTCCTATCCATTGGTTTTGACAATGGTTACAGCCTAACCGCCCAGACCAATGGTTTGGTGTGAACAGTGCCCCACTAGCTTCTTAACTTTTTTTTCTGCGTAGTGCTATTGCTTGAAAAAGAGCTGAAATGGCAAATTTGTGATGGGTATCGCGACTTTTTTTTTCTGCGTTAGGCGATTGCTTGAAAATTAGCAGAAATGGCAAATTTGTCATGGGTATCGCGATCTTTACTTTTTCTGCGTAGGCGAAAATTTTCCATTTCACCTCATTTTCAAACAATCGCGATACACAGCAAAACATCCATGGGATGTTGATCCTTCAACTACCAGAAGCACTCTAATAAGCATATGAAGAAATACAACACTTACCCCATTCGACACCGGAGTCCAACAGCAACTTCATTGGGTATAATTTACATGCACAGACACTGCCTTCTTACATACACACTACCAACCATCAAAAATACCACAATCACTATAAATATACGATCCACATCATACCATAACTAAATCTTATTTTAATTTATTTTCGCAACGCATAAGTATCGCAACCGAGCATTTCAAAATCTCCCCGGCGACTAAAATTCAAAATGGCACTGACCAATCACAGCGCACATCAGCTGGCCAATCACAATTCAAGGCAATGAATGTCTCCTGACCAATCAGGTCAAGTATCATCGGCAACAAATGAGCGTCAACACAAATACGTCATAGGTGACGTCATGGAGGTCACTAACATCCCACTAAACCCCGGGACTCGCGGTATATACTACAACCGAAGTTGCTCCTTTACGGCCCTAGTTACGGGGGTTCCCAAAATGTTGTCCATCGTTTGGCAGGTCCATTCCCATATACTGGATGCTCAAGAGTGTCTAATGTAATGAGTGACAACTTTCACAGGAGGGGGTCTGCTTCCTGTAATGACGAAACATTATTTCTCTAGTAGGTATAACTTCATTATCGTAGAGACAAAGCGTGTCTCTCTATTGTAAGGGTAGCCATTTATTGTCGATGTTCGACCATTTTCTTGTCCAAAACTGTGAAGGGTGTTTAGATTGTAATGAAGGGAACTGGTTTTTCCTTTCGCCACGGAGTAAAGCTGACGTGTGGCAATGTCTCTGCCAAAATCCCGGAACTGTGGTGGAAGGTTTTCTATGAAGGGGAACCTGCGTTTTAGAGACTGTGGTAGGTTACGATGAAGGGACTGATTTCCATTTGTACTTGTTAAGTCTTGGAGAACAGCTTTGGAGTAATTCTGATTGTCAGAGTGTTGGATTTTGATTATGTTTCGGGCTAGAAGAGCAGTGCATTTCCAATCAACAGATAGTCATCCCAGGCAACCGTTGGTCAGATGTTGTTACAATTGGATTCTGGCAACTCTGTATGGCTTCCCTCTCCATAAATAATAACCAATTGCTAGGTCAATCTTCTTGATCACAATTTGAGGACGAGGAAGGATTTGCGCCGTTTACCAAATTTTACTGAGAATAAATGTGTTTAGCGTCTATACCTTTTGGAAAATATTGAGGCTCGTGAGAGCCTGTTCTAATATAATCGCACGGGTTTTATTCAGTATCTGATTCCAATTACGACTAATCATGTCATTAATGTTTGAATATAACATGATGCCCAGAATTTTAAGTTCTTGCACTACCGGTATTCATGTTTTGATATGAGGACAAGTTCCAAAGGGTAAGATGGCTGATTTTTACATGTTGATGGTGGATCCGGAGTGCAATTCATACCTATGAATGATATCTTGGAGTTTTGTTTGTTTGACGGCGACCACTTAATACTCAGGTTACATCATCCGCTTGTACTTGTATTTTAATCGATGTGGTCCCCAAAGATACTCCAGGAAGTTGGGCAGTGACATGTCTTAAGAAGGGTTCAATACTCAATGCAAACAGAATGGTAGACAGGGGACAAACTTGCCTAATTGATTTCTGTATAGAAATGCTTTTTGTGAAGGATCCGTTAGCTTATATTTTTGAGGATGCATTGCGGTAGAGATTTCGAAGGGAATTCGTAACTCTATGTGGAAATTTACATCTATTCAAAACGGCCCATTGGTAGGAATGATTTACTCGATCAAAAGCACGTTGGAAATCTAAACTAACTAGGGCTGCTTTTGTGTTTGTCTGCTGGGACATGTACAGGAGGAGACTCCGTAAGGTAGACAGGCAATCAATTGTGTTGTATTGCTTCAAAACACTATATTGCTCCTTTCTGAGGATGGTTGGAAGAAGCTTCTTAATTCGTGTAGCGAGAATACTGGAGTATTGTTTAAAGTCTGCGTTTAAGAGAATTATTGAGCGGTAATCAGCCAGAGTTTTAGGTAACCTGGTCTTCGGGACTAACTCGATAATTTCTTGTGCGAAATATGTGCCTTGGGTTTGCGAGCAATTCTTCAAACACAGGCTGTAAATCGTGTTTTATGTATTGCCAGAATTGTTTCTAAAACTCAAATGATCTCCCATCCGGTCCAGGTGACTTTTTTGTATTTGCCGATTTAATAGTGTTCTTCAGCTCTTGTTCAAGGATGTCAACTGTCGAGTGTGACTGCGTCCTCGATGCTGATATGTCGCTGTACGGGTTCTAAAAAAATCGATAATGTTGGTTCATTTTCTCGCGATCCTGCGAAAAGATGGCTGTAAAATGATCCGTGTCTTTTTTAAGAATATTCGATAGGTCGGTGATACGTTGTTTTCTTTTCTCCGGAACGGTGATGTATTTTTTCTTTTGTTGATTCGTTTCCTTGGCTATATGTTACGTGGCAGTCCGCTCTTCCTCTTCAAGATGTGGGATGCGAATTCTGTGCTAAACACCTTGCAGTGCAAATTGTTGTAAATGATATAGAATATGCTTTATTTCGTTCAACCTATGCTGTACCATGTGGCCCTGATGTTGTTGTTTGGTGGAGTCATACAGGGCTTGTTGATAGAAAACTCTCGTTCGGCGGCGTTCCGTTGCTTTCTGTATAGATAAATTGTGAGAATATCTCAGTAGTGTGGGTTTTGCAGCTTTAAACCACCCTACGGCTCGTAGGGTACCGTGGTTTCCACCGTGTGATCTGGTTCCACAATAGTAGGAATCCTTCTCCTGCCTCGGGTGTCTGGAAAATAGCATTGTTTAATTTCCGATAACCTTTTTCCAAAATAGCGACAGGTGTACCAGTTTGTAACGTGAAGACGACCGTATGATGATCACTAAAATACACGGGGTGAACTGATATATTATGTAGACATGAGACGAGAGAGGGTTACATGTATACTCTGTTGAGTCTGGAAGCTGACGTGCCACGGTAAAACGTAAATTCAACCTTATCCTTGTGTATAACTTCCCAGGCATTCTGTAGAAGTAATTTCTGGATCATTTTCCTCAACGCTTTAGACTTATTCGATATCTGCCCTAGCTGGTCTTTGGAATGAAGGACACAATTGAAATCCCCTGCTAAGACAAAGTTCGTGCCTCGAACTAAATGTGCCGTTAATTCGTCTAAGAAGAAAACTTCTCTCTCCATTCAGCGATGCGTACCGGATGGGCTAAGTGTTAACACGGACTAGGTCTTCATATGTTGCCGATAACACTCGTCCAGTGGGATGGCCTAAGAAATCAGTAAGATATAACCCAGCTCTATAAACGATAGCAGTTCCTCTGGACTCTTTACCTATGTTAACAAAGTATTCGAAGGGGGATAGGACATCTAAATTGGCAGTACAAGCCTCCTGGAGAAATAACATGTGAACATCATTGTCAGTGATGAACTGTTTCAGTAACTTTAATTTCCCTATGTTGGTTATACCGTTGATATTTGGAGTGGTGGGGTACGGAGGATCATTAGAAAAACGAGGAAGTACCGTAGTATTCTTCAAGGAGACATCGTTCGATCGTGTATTGTCGTAATATCTTAAGAGTTATAACCCTGCTCATCTGCCACGGGTTGTATAGTTACTTCAAAGGAATGCAGGGAATCTTCTGTATATCCAGTGTATTTATCTCTCATAACTGGCCATAGTTGTATTCGGCTAGGACCGGAGCTATCTGCAGGTCAAACTCCTGCCACGAGTTGTATAGTTACTTCAAAGGAATGCAGGGAATCTTCTGCATATCCAGTGTATTTATCTCTCATAACTGGCCATAGTTGTATTCGGCTAGGACCGGAGCTATCTGCAGGTCAAACTCCTGCAGCGATTCCTTGGAATGAGCACAATATTTATCACGTTTAGTGTTTACAAACTCGGAAAATTGCTCACGCTGCCCCGTTTGATAACACTCTTGCATAATCAAGATAATGGGTTCGTTGCTAAGACTAGTCGACATGTGACGCAAGTCCCACATCTTCCGTTGAACCTCATGGACTTCATGTGTAATAGGAACATCGCAGGTGAGTGAACGGGAGAACTTTGGCTGTGTTTTTCTAGCACCCGTAAACGAGAGTCTTTCTCACTCGCCTGTACTTCAGATTTCTTCTGTTGTTTAGATTTTGGTTTTGATTTCTGCGGTTTAATTACTTCGGCAGATAGAGGAGCATCAGAGACATCGGGGTTACGGTCCTCTACCATGCCTTCCGTAATATCCTCAGACCATTTGTGCTTCTTGCGAACTCCATTATTTTCATGTGCTGAGCTATCTCCTGTTCTATTAAGTTGTGTGACGGGGGCGTTTTGATGGAGTGGAAGGTCGGACCCGTGTCCTGTTGTTTAGTTTCTCTCGGTGGTGTGTTATCCTATATATATGAATAGACATTCACTGTTGGAGCTGAATCATCTAATGGGGGAAAATCTTTATCGTACTGTTTTGGAGTGTCACACAGGGTATGAGCCTGTGAGACTTCTGTACAGCGGCTGGTACTAGGGGAATCCCGAGTAACGAGACTAGTTAAAGGTTTGATGTGCTCAAGGCATTATAACGGCGTGGACAGTCGATGCGTAGGTGATTGGTAGCATGGCAGATGGCGCATGCATTTTCTTGGCCGTCATAACTGACCTAACGACGGTGACCATCAATCATTAAAAAAGGACGGAATTTGCTGGTTCAATTCTATCTGTATTTCTCTTATGCCATTCGCTGCGGGTAATTTATAATAAGACGACCAGCATTCATTTCTGATACCGTACCTTTGACCGTACCAAATTTTGAAAAATAGGTGTGGATTTTCTCAGTGGATAATTCTGGCAAAATATTAAATAAACCCATGCGTATGGCCTCCATACCAGCGGCAGAGATATCAACCGGAAAAGTGTCCCCATTAAACAATGTAAGTCTGTGTGTGCCAGCGAATTTACTCAGAATTCTGTCCGAGTTGTTCAGTCCAAAATATTTTACGTGATTACCTTTTTATACACAGAGTTGTTCAGTTGCAAGGCTGCTAGTTGGTCTACTGTGATTTTCCGCGTATCCGCCACAAATGTGTGAATTTCAGCCGCAGATGGGCGAGTGTTGTTTCGCTGGAAGGAGCATTTCAGCGTATTTTTCCTGATATGTTGCATGATAAATCCTTGGAAACTTCCCGATAAAAAGTACCGTTAATCGAAAGCAAGAGGTTAGTATTATCAATATGTATGAACTTCCCTGTCTGGTTGTATATTAACTCTGATATTCATTTATTCTTTGACTCTTCCAGATATTATTGGCATTAACAATCTGTGATTATGTTACCACTGCTTACTGATGAGATTACTGTCAGATACACAAAAGGAATAAGATCCTCGTTATATATTATACTTATGTGATGTTATCAGCACTAAGTACTATTCTATTAACACTATATAGCCTAGGACTTTTATAAGAATAGACACACAATTACCAATCGAAAACATGATTTTTAGGGACGCAATTACAACAAGCACATTAACTGTTCCGCTATCTTGCTACGCATGACCTGTGTCGTGTATCTTATGTACCATACATTAGCAACAGTGAAATGACGTGAATGTATACGCCTGTGCGCCTCTTAGTAACAGTTGTGGACCACTTATGCGTCTCTTTCAGTTGCATTTGAGCAACGACAAGCAATGGCAATTGGCGTCGTTGAATGAACAAGAAATAACGATTTAAGTCACATATTTCCAAAGCAGTAGTGATAATCGACGGTAATTTAAATTTAATATCAAATAAGGTATTCAAATCATGAAAATGATATTTATATTATCTAAGTGCAAGTGTATAGTAGGATCCAGGTTAATCACTCCAGAACAATTACTTACATTAATGGTCAGAACAGAAAGTTTGTAGAGTGTTAATTTGATGCAACATTGGTAATTCTATAAGTAGACTACCACATTCTTAGAAGATTAATACTGTGCAAACCGCTGGCACAAAAAAGAGGCTCCTAATGAGGTTACTTTTGAACAGGGCAATGGGTATATTCATTACGGATATAATACTTTGCTGCTCAATAATTGTTCTGTACAGTATCTTTAAAACAGAGCTGGGTCTAGTACATACTTTAAGTAGGCCTACTGTTAGGTACCCGTAAGTGAAATATCTAATCCAACAGCTCTTCGCCTGTATTACCTCTCGATAATCCAGCCCATAGCAAACTACTTCTCTCCCATTTGGACAACTTCTTGCCCGTCAAACATTGATAAATTAAACAGAATTCAATCCTTCTTTGTTGCCATTGTAAGGAACAGAATACCAAGGTTTAGGCACTTCATCAATTAGCAGGTACTTTCAGCCCAAAACATCCCACGTCTCAACACGACACTACAGGTAACCGACCTGTCATTCCTACATTCTATTTTAAATGGCCATTAACGTTCGGACCACCTGCTGTCACTCTTCAAACTAAGAGCCCCTTTCCGCTTTACCAGGCTCGAAGATATTCTCCTCACTCCACACACTAAACATTCCATAATCTAAAGATCCTTCCAAAACCGCTTATCATTCCTGTACAATACCATAACAAGGAAACGCGAGCAGGACATATCCACAAACAAGTGGACGTTCCTGCAGCAGATGAACGAGAACCTGAACTGTCATCTTGGCCATTGACGAAACGGCTACGAACAAGGGCATTCTACCGGTTCTTGATCTGGACTTGTTTTGTTAGGAGATTTGTTTCATTTATTTTATATTTTACTTTTGTTATTTGGTTGTTAATTATACCAGTGTGAAGGGCTCGCATAGCTGTAGTTTGTGCTTTGATTAATAAATAAAACAAAAGTTATCAGTAGAAAGTTCATATCATTGAATCCATAGGAAGCTAGCTTAGGAATAAAAATATGTCGATGTCAATATATATATATATATAACGGTGATAAATGTATTATGGGCAGTAGCAATAGAGAATCAATATTAACACTGAATGAAATATGAATCCTTGATGACTTTTTCTTATGTACAAAAATTAGCCACAATACCAGGAGCGGTGAAGAAGACAGGAACCTAGAGAATTTTTTTAACTACGGTTATTTGCAATAAATGCCATTTATTATGATTCAAAATTGATCTGGGAATGTTTTAGTTCACTCTTCCGCTGTGTATAACCCACCCGCCTTCCCAAATTATATCACGACTTATTAAGTAAAAATTCCAGTTGTGTCGGCCAATATCTGGGTCAGTACAGTATTGCCAACCCCTTGCATACGGTACTAATTGTATAGGCGTTTGGTTTTGACAATGGTTACAGCCTAACGCGTCCATATCAATTATTACATCCTAACACGTCCAATCCAATGGTTTTTGTTCAACAGTGCCCCGCTAGCTTCCCGAGGCCAAGACCGCTCCTCAACCGGACCATTCTTACCTTCATGTTGTCCAATCCAATGGTTTTTGACAATGGTTACAGCTTAACGCGTCCAAGTTCTAGTTTCCGACTACCAGGCCGCAGGGACGAATGTGTTTGGCCTAGTGGTGGTATAGCCTATTTTATATCTTACATGTTGGAAACACTGCCGTGACAACAATGTCACGTCATGTCTCATCATTTCTCGCCCAGATAACAATTGACGAATGCCTTCCGAGTACGTTTAGAGTTATCAACATGGCTGCCGTAGTTCAAATTGAACAAGAAAGAAATACATATTTACGTAATTTAGCATATATTTCCAGTATATTAGTCATAATCAACGGCAGATAATCAACCCGTGAGAAGGTACGGAAATCATATATTATCATTTATCATCCAAGTGGAACTGTGAAAGTCAGGTTCCGGTCTCTTTCACTACTAATAAAATACCTGTAGTAATGGTCGGGAAATTATCTGGAGATGGTATAGTAATAGATGTTTACTCATCCGCTGTCTGTAACCCACCCGCTGTCCCAAATTTGATCACAACTTATATAGATGAAATTCCCGCTGGGTGCACCATTATGCACCTGAATTAGCAACAAGGACAGTATGGCCAACCCCACGCATCGGGTACTATTTCATATTTGGCCTCGTAAAACAAAAGAGCGCCTTCAAGTTAATGTGAATGTGCGCCACGTTTCAGTCTGAAATTAGGCATGGGCTTGTTGGTTATTGTTGTTGTAGTGGGGTCATCTGCCCCTTTTCTTCAGACTTGAACAAGCAACAAATTCATCTCTCAATGTACATCATAGTACTGGAGCATATTTATGTCGCAGTAACTGTGTAGCTTTTAGAAGAGATAATATTACCAATTTGGGAGATGCAATATCACATGCTTGTAGTGGGTACGGTAACTTGACGTCTGTTCGTTTTGTTAAACATTGATTTCGCACATAGTTTCGAACCTTCAGGGAAGTTACCAAGCAGCTTCATATGAATCATAAAAATTCCAGCTAAATTTAAAGTAGCTGTCTGACATAAGCCCTATCAGGGATTCTAACAGACAATTACCAAATGCTAGTTCCTAATGTGGAATTGTGTAATTAATTGCTAATTATACTTACTACTAACTTTACTCCAGTAATGTGAATGCCTTTGGTAGGGGGCGTGATGGTGCAGTGGTCAAGCTGATTGCCTCGGACCAAGGCGGACATGGTTTGATTCCGTTCAATGCATGTGAGGTTCATCATCATCATCATCTTCATTTCCCCTTTTCCAGCTGACACTGGGGGGGATATGGTTCCTCTCCACTTTGTTCTGTCGTTCCACCATTCCTCTTCCGACACGGTGTTCCAATCCAGGTTCAGTTTACTGATGCTATTCTTCACCGAGGCCATCCAACGCATTCTTGGTCTTCCTCGTGCTCACTTCCCTGTCATCCGTTGTTCCAGTGCTTTTCTTGGTAGCCTTACTTCATTCATCCGTTTGACATGTCCAAACCATCTCAAACTGTTTTGCTCCAGTTTGTCATTTAGTTTCTGTACTCCCAGTTCTTTCCCTATATCTTCATTTCTCACTCTGTCTCTCCTCGTTTTCTGGACCATACTTCTCAGGAATCTCATCTCAGCTGCCTGTACTCTGCTCTGATCCCTCCTAGTCACTGTCCAAGTTTCTGCTGCATATGCAATTATAGGAACATAATATGCTTTGTAAATAACTACTCTAGTCTTAATTGGTATATCCTTGTTCCATACTAGTACCCGTACCTGTTGGTAGAAAGCACTCCCGAGTTGTATTCTTCTGCTTATTTCCAAATCTAGTCTTCCATCTTCAGTCAGTTCACTTCCCAAGTAATTGAAGTGTTTCACCACTTCCAATTCCTTATCTCCTACTTTGATTACTCCTTTTCCTTCTTTTTACCTCTACTCACCACGACTGTTTTACTCTTCTCCACATTAATCTTCAATCCCCATTGCTCAATCTTTTCATTTATTACGTTTAACTGTTCTTGTACCTCCATCTCATCCTCGCCCCAGATCTCAACATCGTCTGCAAACAGCATTACCTTAATCTTTTCCCTACTGTAGTCCTTCATTGCTGCCTTCATGATGTCATCCATCACCATTAAGAACAATAATGGTGACAACACACTTCCTTGCTTTAGTCCAGTGACAATTTTAAACCATTCCGATGTCCCGACTCTAGTCTTCACATTAATGTAGCAATCTATGCACATTCCTTTAATCATATCTCTCAGTTCCTTGCCTATCCCCCTATTTGTTAAGCTTTCCCAAACTTTTGTTCTAGGGATGCTATCATAGGCTTTTTCTAGATCAATAAAAGTCCTTACCATATCCTTCTCATATTCCCAACTCTTTTCGATGTTTTGTCTCAGAATGAAAATGGGTTCCACTGTTGACCTGCCCCCTCTAAATCCAAACTGCTCCTCTTCTACATATTTCGTTTTCTACCTTTACTCTAATTCTTTTTACTAGGATTCTTTCCATTACTTTGGCAACATGCGAGATGATGGTGATTCCTCGGTAGTTACCACACACCTTCCTGTCTCCTTTCTTGAATATTGACAATAGTATTCCCTTTTTCCAGTCTTGAGGAACTTTCTTCTCTCTCCACACACTCATGAGAAGTCTGTAAGTCCATTGCAGTCCCACTGGTCCTGCCGCCTTGAATATTTCTATTGCTACTTGCGTGTGAGGTTATGGAAGTTAAATATCATGTCTCGTAGTTCAGATTCCACGTAAAAATTGAGGTCCCGTGGCTCATGATCGCGAGATTCACGGTCTCGTAAAACTACAAGCTTCCTTCAATCTCTTTGGTGCTCCCCATGCTGTGGTGGTTCGTCCAAATGCAACTGGCGATTCAACATTTGTACGTTACAATGAGTAACATTGAAGTTGAGAATGTCGGCCTTGGTTTCCTAGTGCTGGGCTTAAGCTGTGCTAGACCCAATATACCTTGGTAATGTATTCCTATAAACAACTCTTTCTCTTTCCATTTACAAGGGCCGCCACTGTTCTCTAGTTAAAACACCGTGATATATCAAGGGTTGCCTAGGTAGTGGAGTCTGTTGTACCATTCCACATCAGCTTGAGCACCAAATAGTTAGTCTCCTTCACACAGCACCACTTACGTGTCATGGAGAATATTTACGTTCTAGGTGACTAAGAAGGGACAACTTGACTATCCAGATGAAAGAAACGTGGTCATGGGATCTGTTCTTACATTGTAACAGAATTGAACGAAGTTATTGAAAATTAATTGAAGACTTTCCTTATCAAGTGTAGAAATCACCATCTAAGTCCAATCAATTTAACCCTTAACACAAATATAAACTCTACTTATTACAGTGCATCTTGAGTGTTATATTGAGGTGACCCATGATTAAACTTAATGTTGGAAAGCATTTATCAGTGTTACTTTGGTAAACGATATCTGAATTGCTTTTCAGTCGGTCAACATGATTGTACCCAATTTTAATGGGTGTTATACCTGAAGAAAATTACATGTGATTAATGAATTCATTATGTCTTATACACATACAAGAGTATGTAGTGAATTTAGTAATGTCATGTAATTCTTTTCACTTATAGGGAATATCACCCATTACAATTGGGTACAATCGCGTTGACCAACTACAAAGCAATTGAAATTAAAAACTTACTGTTCTTGTAAGTATCTTACTTAATCATCCTGTCTTCTAGTTTCCAGATCATCATGGCGGAACCACTATTCATCAAATGTGAACCAGCAGATTTCTTCAACATCGTAAGTTGTATTTTGGTTCCATATATTGCAATTCAATTGGTGAGATTAAGAAGGGAAAGATTCCACTTTTTTGGTGAAATGAGTTGGGATAGCCAGTTTGGTTTAAAACACACCTTTTGGCATCAAAAAATGGTAAACATCCTTGAAATCACCTTGCTTCAGTAATCCACTGAAACTTTGACTGAGGTGAAGAAGTCAAACTTTCCAGGAATGTGGAACGTTTCCCTACTTCTTCGTCTTACATTCCGGCCTAGAGTGTTCAGTGTCAGGTCTGGTGTAAGCACTCACTGCAGTTCAGTTTGCTCTGCTAAGTTATGTGCTAAATGTGAAATTATATGTAATAATTTGGTTAGTCTTTTAGTGCTGATTGCTTGTTAAAAGTAAAAAAAAAAAAGCCTGAAGCTTTAGAATCTGAAAAAAATCCTATTATTAAGAGAACAGGCTGTGGAAATATTACAGAAATAATGAAAAGAGCAAAATACAAAGGAGATGATTTTGTGACTCAACAGGTGGCAGGTTAGTTGAGCAAATGAAAACCGTGCTCGAATGTGATGCAGGAAAATCTGTAGTGTTGGATTTACTAAGGAATAAAGAAAAACAGATAATTAAGACAGTTTACAGTGGCAAGCCCAAAACTGGACAGGACACCTATCTAGGTGGTGAAGCTCACATGTCTGCCTGCTGCTCTTATAAAAAGAAGAAACTTGAAGATGATGCCAAAAGTAATAGGCTATGTGGGTATTCAGAGAGTTTTATAATACCATTTTAGTATGACGTGCTGCTACTGGTCAGGCTGAACATGAAGACAAGGACTGGTGGATTATGCAAAGACTAAAAGGTTAAGAAGTCATGTCACTTCTGAATTTTAAATTTGTTAATTCAGTTAATCAATTCTTTGTGTTTTGAAACAATACAGTTAACAGTACTGTTGCCATATCTGTGTTCTTGCATTATCCTCAATATATTAGTCAGTTGAGATATTAAAGGGATCGATTTCACCAGTTTTGAACAAATATAAGATTCATAATAAGGATTCTAAAAACAAACAACTTCTGAGATGATGTTCCTATGGCTATAATGATAGGTTTCTTCAACTGGCGTTTACTTTGGTTGCTATGAAATTTTCTTCAGTTTCCCAAAAGTATGGTTGTCTAGAATCTTTCCCTTCTCAATCTCACCGATTTATTATTTTAGTGATGTACAGTACATGACAAACCTTCTAGTCGCTACTGTATCAGGAATTAGGCCTACTGACATAAAACTATCAAATTATGATAAGGGCCTGTAAACTCTTGATTTTTAATGTTAATAATTTAGATCACATATTCTATTTATTTTATATTCAGTCATATTTGCTTATTACTTCGCAGGAGTCGTATGAACCTCTACCGTCTGATAGGGTGGTGGGGATCAAGGCTGAAGAACCTGATGATGTATTTGAAGATACTTCATTCATAGATACAGTTGTTAAAGGAGAACTTGAAGGCCAGGTGACTGTAAATATCAATACTGTAACAATAAGATGAGAAAGTAATAGCAGGTAGTTTCTTGAATTGTGCTGCCCTCATTTGTTAATGTGTAAAGAAGTAAATAAATCCTTCTTTTCTTAGGTTATGGTAGAAGGAGGAGCCCAGAATAAAGAAGATGATGCAAGTGGATGTCATTTCAATGAGTAAGTGGTTGACGTGCTCTTTTCTGTGTGAATTGAGATTGTATCTTTCAGTCGGTCGACATAAAATAATTCCAATTACTGGAATATGTGAAAAAATAACCTGAAATAAATTACATGTGATTAAGATATATATATTATTATTATGGACTGTTGGAAAAGGAGAAAACTAGGGGATGTGGACTGATTGAAAGTTACAATATCAATTGCTGATAAGGCAACACTCAAAAATGGCTTCAAAGCTGTCTGTACCAGTGGGAAATCTTCTGTAGGAATGCACGTTAATTCTGCAGAAGTAAATTTTCTTAACTCGTTACAAAACATAATAAGCCGTAAAATAAACAGTTTCTTTTATGTGAAATATGACTTACAAATATAATCATAGTGAAAACTTATTTAAACACTTATTCAATACATTGTATAGCATAATATTTTTACTACAATAATGTAGACATTGAGGCTATAGAGGAAGGTAAGACCTGGAGCGAGGTGAAGAGGTTGTCTGCAATCAGGACCGGATGGAGATGCGTCATTGATGCCCTATGTTCCACGATGAACAATAGGAACTAAGTCTAAGTAAGTCAATGCATTGACTTGGTAGTTAAATAAATCTTTTTTCTATTTAAATATAATTACGGAATAAAAATCTTTTGACAGTCTCTGTCCGACGGCATTCGCTAAGTCGACCGGTAGGAGCTGACTTGTTCTTTTTCATAAAGTACAGATCTAAATGAATACCAATTAGTAGAGTAAATTTATTACACATTAGTCAGTAATGAAATTAATATAAATTCATTAATAAAAGGTAACAGTTTCGGCCATTTTTTTGGCCTTCCTCAGTATTTCCTATAAAAAAGTAATGTAATCGTGAGCAAAGTTTGTTGCTAATATAATTCACTTGAGGTTTTGATAGTTGACCTCAGTACTTTGTTGTATAACCCTTAATTTTAAGTATGACATCAATTCTATGGGGGCACAGAGCCCACAAGACGTTGCTGACCTTCCTTGCTGATGATCCAAAACCAGTTATTGACATTTGTGTCAATCAACTGAATTTTGTTGGTTGCATTTCCTTTTGACGCAAATTTCCAACTTCGCCCAGAGATTTTTGATCGTTTTAAGATGTGAGCCATTTCCAAGCTATTTTACGATCTAAAGAATCTCAAACCACTGCTCAACACATTTGGTAGCATGGCTTGGTTCATCATCATTCTGAAATTCTACATCATCCCCAATTGGGCTGACGTCGCAATGACTAGCAAGAGCTTCTTCTCCAGAATCTCCAATTTGCATTTATTGGCATTCAGTATCTCCTGTACAATGTCTAGTTGTCTTACCCCATTTACGGTCATCAACCCTTCCCCCCCTTCCATATCATAACAGTTTATTTTATTTATCGTATGGCTTCTAATGCCGGGAGTGTCCGAGGACAAGTTCGGCTCGCCTGAGTCTGTAGCTGCTTCCAGCGGACACCCTAAAGGGTGAGCTACCAGTTCCGTTCAATTTCAAGTAGTTCCAACTTTCGCCACCAGACATCAATGATACCTAGTGGCGAACGTTGGAACTTTGATAGAGCGTTCTGACGAAATCTAACCTAACAAAGTTGGCTTTACACAAGTTTAGTCTGTGAAAGGATCTTTCACATGCCATAAATCTATGACATGGGACCGCCGGCTTTACTTCCCCTCCGAAGGAAGGCATACTGAAGGATTTTTAACGCTCTTAAAAAATCCGACGACTTCGGCCGGGTTTGAACCCGCTATCTTGGGCATAGGAGTTCAGCATGCTACCGACTACGCCACCGAAGCCGCTTCATAACAGTAATAGGCTGCTTCAGGCCCCGGGCTAAGGTGATAGACGCCCTGGGCGAATGGTCTACTGGCGCCCTTTTTCTCAATTTTTTTTTAAATAAAAATAGCATAATAGGTTTTATGTTCGACCCTGACTATTATGTGTCTGAAAACTGTATCATAATGATGGTCATTATAACACTATTATTCATTATGAAACAGTTTCTCCCACCAATCACAGCTCAAGAAACAGTTGTTTGACCAATTAGATAAGGATACCTTCGCGCATGCTCTCAAAATCCAACATGTCTATATAAATTACCGAAAGTGCACCGTCCATATGTTCGCGTAAATAAACTGGTGAATATGAGACAAGAAATAGCACTGTACCTTAATATACCTAAATCCAATTTCTACTCAGCGCGTTGATTTCAAACGACTACGGTGACAATTTTGCTGAATACTGGTTCACGATCTGCACATCTGGCATTGAAGCACACAGAGCGCATGCGTCGGTCGGCCAAAGAGCTTGGAACACGGAGATATGCTACATAGCGCACCACCCGATCACAAAATTCTAGTTACTGAACGGATATTTATGAATATTTATGTTAAAACATGTAATAAAGTTATAATTATCGTCGAACATAAACAGTCGCATGCAACTCGCCTATAATGGTAATTAAGACACTCGTATGGAAATTATAAAACTCGCTAAAGCTCGTTTTATAAAAATACTCGTGTCTTAATTATAGCCATTATAGGCTCGTTGCATAATGTACTATTATGTTCGACCCTGACTATTATATGTCAGAAAACTGTACTATGAGGCTCATTATAACACTATTTTTTATTATGAAACAGTTTCTCCCACCAATCAGAGCTCAAGAAGCAGTTGTTTGACCAATTAGATAAGGATAACATCGCAGCTGCGCTGAGTTCCACGGAATTCTAATTAAAATTTCACTGCGTGGCCTAGTGTCATCGAGGAGGCCATGGTCAAATACAAGGCATTCTATGCGTCTCATGCGCTCTGTTCAGTACATAAAACTGGCGAAATCTCGACAGATATTTATGAATATTTATGTTCGAACATAAAATAGTTACACTAATTATTGTCGAACATAAACAGTCGTATGCAATGTTTTTTTTTCAAACAACTACGTTACTAATTTTGTATCACAGGAAATAATAAGAAAAGTAAGTCGTTCATAAATGTTGTAGCCATTTATTGATACATTAATGACACTAAACCCCAAAATTACAAATTCAAAAGTTACATTTTAAAAGTACAATACAGTATACAGAAACATTTCAAATCAAAGGTTTTTTCTGGCTTTTAACTTTGCAAATTTATTTATGTCAGAAAAGTATGTGCTAAGGATTACGTATTTTTCAGAACAGAATAACAATACAGAATTTAGTTTGCTGTCTG
Source organism: Meconema thalassinum (assembly GCA_946902985.2). Taxonomy (NCBI): domain Eukaryota; kingdom Metazoa; phylum Arthropoda; class Insecta; order Orthoptera; family Tettigoniidae; genus Meconema; species Meconema thalassinum. The sequence continues at coordinate 127,170,991 of OX336398.1, forward strand.
TCTGTCCATGAATAATATAGGCCTAATCATGATTAAACATAAATACTACAAATGTATGTGATATTTAATATTACTTTTATTTTATATTCACGTAAATAATAGTTATTTTATCCTAATTTTCAAAGATTTCCATGTCATATTTATTTTTAATGTTGGGATTGTTGGATCAACCTTTTTCTGCGTTTAGCGTCACCTAAATTTCGGCGCCCCCTAAAATTTGGCGCCCTGGGCAAATGCCCAGTATGCCCGTTTATAGCCCGGGGCCTGGGCTGCTTTATAGTTGCGGTGAGGCACTTGAGATTCAGGGCTCAGTTTTGTCATCAGTGCACATACTTCTAACCGTTCCTTCCTTCTCTCATCGCTGCAGATCACTTTTTCCCAGTCATCATTAGTCAAAGATGTGTGACTTTTACACCTGTTCCCACGATTTTCACGGTGGTCTTGTTGAGAAATGGATTTTTTCCTATAATTCGAAGTTCTATTAAAAATATGGTATATTGGGTTTCACGGCCAGTGAATTAAAACTCAGCAATTCTTCTTGGTTTGTGCCGTGTCTTGTGTAGAGTTTCGCCTACGACATCCAGCTGGCTCATCAGCGGGCTCTTGGTGTCCCCGCCCGGACCCCCACTGGAGTAGCGAACTGCGCGCTACCTCCCTTTGTATAAAGTGCAACTGCACCACATTATTGCGAGAACTAAAAGCTCAAGCAGCCTTAACCTCCCTATGAAGGCTTCCAAAAAGATGGTATATTGGCTTTCACGGCCAGTGAATTAAAACTCAGCATTTCTTCTAGGTTTGTGCCGTTGGTCTTGTTGAGAAATTGATTTTTCTGGGCGATATTGCTTTTACCATTATCGAATAAGTTTCTCTTAATACTTCTTGTAGAAACGTCAATTCCAGAATGTTATTGAATTTCCTGGGTCTCTTTAGAAGATTTCCTGTGATCTCTCAGTGATAATATGCAGATCTCCCGTACATCCCTTGTACATTACTTGATTTCTCTGCCAGTTCTTGGAGTTGATTTACAAGATTTTATAAGATTTGTACCACTGGCATTCTTATTGAACTCCGGGTACTGTAGCACCATCACCGATCATTCTAGCTATCTCCTTGTTCATGATGAGTGGTAGCACTGCTTCGTTTAAAGGGTAATCAGTTGTTTCTTTAAAAAAAGTTTCGAGAGTACTTTAACTGAAGCTAACTGATGAACGTTACAACGATGGAAGCTTAACACAGAATTGTAAACTGAATACTCTACATTGCTGAAATTGCCGCCCGAAATCAAGAATATTCTTAGAATACGAACACATTAATAATTTTAACAATCGAGCAGATGTATATTACATGAATGGACCAGAAACAATGTGAATGTCAGTGATTATTAAAATACAAATACCACGGATATTAGGTCAAATATTTTTAATGCACACGTTTTGCTTCTTAATTACTAACCACATTTTAAATTTTGTTCATCTGTTAAGAAACACTCATGATGTGATGATGCATTAGGTTTCCAGAATTATTACCACCAGGGCATTTATACGTCTGGATTGCACTGATAATCTTGTGTTGCATGGGCCCTACTCATAACCCTAACCTAAACAAATACGGTACTTCATTTGGTTCATTCTGCATTTACACCGAGTACCTGTCATCTCCTGAAGTTTCATGAATAACGCTTTACCTTAAGCCACCTATTTTCCCTCGAACAAAGTGTTCGTGGTTGATCTACTTGGAGCTGGTTCTCATTCTCGCCGCTAGAAGTCATATCTTATAGCTAGAGTTGCACAGATTTTTCTAGCATAATTGTCCTAAATTATTGATACTGTGCATTCGACTGTCTCAGAAGTCAAGTCCTGTAACTGAAAGAAAGTTGCGATTTCTGGGTAAGTGGTACTAATTTGCTAGTATTTGTTTTATATGTTTTATATGTATATGTTTTATTGAACTGATGACGGAGGAAATTGATACGTCGAAATAAATATTTTTTGTATAATTCCTTACCCTTACCTTACCCATTGGCGCTACAGCTTTTGCAGATCCTGGGCCTTCTCAATCAGATTAGTCCGCGCTTTACAGTTCACGAACTCGTAGTTGTCGTAGATCATCCTCTACCTCGCTCAGCCATATTTTACGTGGTCGACCCTACCGTCTCCTTCCTTCCGGATGTCGAAGAAATACCTTGCCGCTCGTTTCTCCTCCATTTTTCTTAGTTTCCTGCCCATCTTAGTCTTCCTCTTCTTACTTTTACTGATTGTCGGGTTTCCTCATATAGGCTATATAACTCTTTGTTAAGTCGTGCTCGCCAATTTCAATTTTCCTGGACAGGTCTATATGTTCTCCTGAGAATTCTCCATTCACACGTATCCAATGCTTCCTCTCCTCTTTTGGTGAGTACCCACGTTTCTCTTCTGTGGGTAACAACTTGTCTATTTATTGAACGGTATATTCTTTTTTTGATATTTCGAGAGACCGTGCGCGTTTAAAGTACTTTCAGGAATATAACACCGATCTCCTTGTGTTATTTTCTCCTTAATTTCTGCAATTGTATAACTCTTTGTTCTTGTATTTACATAAGACCTATTGTAGACAGCACCTCATCTTGTGACTTAGAACACATACTGGTGATGTGTGAATGAGATGTATCTTAAACAGCCTCAGAACTTTTGGTTTATTGTTTGAATTGTTTGGATATGGAGTATTGAGTTTGAAAAGGATGTAAAATAACGTCCTGTATTTTATAACAATGCGTAAATGAACAGCTTGTTAGTCCATAATTTGATAATCAGTGTAATTGAAGGAAGTGTTTTGAGATAGAAAGACAAAATTTGGTGCCGTACACGTAACGTCGCAATATTTACCTGCGCCCTATTGCGAGAACAAATTAAATCTCTTCAAACAGCGTACAGAAAAGCAACCTCCGGATAACTCAGAAGACGTAATGGCTGATACAGCTCATTTCATATTAAATATCCATTATATATTATTTAACTTTTATTTATTAATTATTGTTTGTTTTTACTTGTTATTTAGTTATGTATATAGAATTATTTGTTATAATCTTTCTAAAATTGTTCAGCAAGTGTTTTCTATAGGAAATATGTACTAATTAATGAAACCAATCCAAATCACAATCAGAAATTGTCATCATCATCATCATCATAATTTCCCCTTATCCAGCTCCTGCCGGGTCGGGGTATTTATGGCACTTCTCCACTTTCCTCTTTCCTTCCACCATTCTTCTTCCACGATCTTGTCCCAGTCCAGATTTCTTTTTCTTATGCTGTTCTTCACTGAATCAATCCACCTTGTTCTAGGTCTTCCTCTTGCTCTCTTACCCTTGCACTTTGCCTCCAGCATCTGTCTTGGTATTCTATTTTCCTCCATCCTCTTTACATGTCCAAACCACCTTAGTTTATTCTTCTCAGTTCTCTCATTTAGTTTTCCCATCCCAACTTCCTTCCTAACATCTTCATTCCTCACTCTGTCTTTCCTTGTCTTTCCTATCATACCTCTTAGGAATTTCATTTCACTGGCTTGGATTCTACTCTCTTGCCTGCTTGTCAGGGTCCAAGTCTCAGCTGCATAAGTTAATATGGGAACATAGTACACTTTATACATTACCTCCTTGCTTTTCCTTGGTACTTCCTTATCCCAAACAAGTTTTCTTACACTTTGATAGAATGCATTGCTCTGCTGTACCCTCCTGCCAATCTCCACGTCCAACCTACCAGTTTGCATCAATTCACTTCCTAGGTATTTGAAAGTGTCCACAATTTCCAAACTCTGACTTCCAATTTTCACAGTGCCCTTTCCTTGTCTTTCCTCTCTTGTCATCACCATGGTCCTGCTTTTCTCTATACTGATTTTCAGGCCGTACTTCTGAATATTTTCGTTCAGTGCATCTAGTTGTTTTTGCACTTCTTCGGTGTTCCTTCCCCAGACCACAATATCATCTGCAAATAACAGTAACTTCATTTCTTCATGTCCACATGCTTCCTTTGTTTCCTTTACAATTTCATCCATCACCATTATGAACAAGAGAGGTGACAGCACACTCCCCTGTCTTAGTCCAGTCTTGTTCCTAAACCAATCTGTCTTTCCAACTGGGGTCAGTACCCTGCTCACACAGTTGTTGTACATTGCTTGCACCATTTTCAACATTTCTCTTCCCAGTCTCTTCTTAACCATGGTTTCCCATACCTTCTCTCTGGGGACACTATCATATGCCTTTTCTAGATCTATGAAAGTCATGATCAAATCCTCTCCATATTCCCAGTTCTTTTCCATCACCTGCCTCAAGCTAAAGATTGGGTCCACTGTGGATCTTCCACTCCTGAAGCCATACTGTTCCTCTTGCAACTCTCCTTCCACCTTTCTTCTCACTCTTCTTTCTAATATCCTTTCCAGTATTTTTACTATCTGTGATATGAGGGTGATCCCTCAATAGTTATCACTCACCTTCTTGTCCCCCTTCTTAAACACTGGTATTATTAGCCCTTTCTCCCAGTCTTCTGGTACACATTTCCGTTTCCACACACACTTTAGCAGTCGATACAACCATTGCATACCAACAGGTCCAGCAGCCTTTATCATTTCTACACTGATTTCATCCACCCCTGTTGCTTTTCCCATCTTCATTTTCTGTACTGCCAATTCCACCTCCAGCATTGTTATATCATCTTCTGTTATAGAGTCGTCAGGTTGTGTCACTTCGATCTCACCAGTACAATTGCTCACATTCAATAGCTTATCGAAATACTCCTTCCATCGTCCCTTTATCTCTTCTGGGTGTGTTAACAACTCTCCATCTTCCTTTTTCACTAGCTTTGTTGTAACTCTTTCTTTCCTCTTACTTCTTAGAAGCCCATACAGCATCATTTTACTGCCACTTACATCTGTTTCCATTTTTCGTGTAAATTCTTCCCAACTTTTCTTCTTTTCTTCTCCTACCACTTTCTTACACCTCCGTTTGCTGTCGTGATATTTCCTTTTGCTTTCTTCTGTTTGATCTCGGTTCCATTCTTTCCATGCAGACTTCCTTTCTTTCCCTGCTTTCCTCACTTCCTCATTCCACCACGGTGTCTCCTTCTCTTTCACTCTTGTTGACGTCCTACCACAAGCACTCTCTGCTGCACCAACAAATGCCTTTTTAAAGTGGGACCATTCCTCTTCGATGTTTTCCACTACAGTAACTGGGATTTGTTGCTTCAAAATCTCCTGAAAATCTTCCTGTACAGTTTTGTCTTTCAATTTCCATACTTTTATTTTACTTTCTCTGATCTCCTTTAGGTTTTTCCAATTTTTCCCATCTAAATTTTGCCACCACAGCTCTATGGTCCCCATCAAATGCTTCTCCTGGTAAAGCTGTCACAACTATCAGCTTTCTGCGATTAGTCCTTTCCACCAGAAAGTAGTCAATTACTGATTTTGTTCTTCTATCGCCCCAACCATATCTCGTAATTTTCCTGCTGTTTCTCTTCCGAAACCATGAATTACCCACAATCAGAAATTGTATGCATTATAATCCTTAAGAGAATTTAACATTTAACATTATTGCCGTTATTTTCATCACAGAAACAGCTCCTATGTTTGTACACCGCAGGGAGATCTTGGAGTAAAAGGTAGTAAAGAAGTAACAAAGTTTTACTTCATTCATCATCTCTCGTTTCTACCTCAGTGATATAGAAACACAGTTTCGCAAACAAGAATAACACTAATTTGTTGGTTATTGCTATTGCATTAACATTTTCTATGAGCTGTGTTGATATTTGAGGATTCACATGTTAGATCTCGTGAGTTCAATTCCATTACTATTCATTATGAGGTATTCTCGCTAATATTAAATACATTGACTATTTTCAGATACATGTGCACTAAGACATCGGAATCTGCTATTCACAAAATTAGCGTTTCAGTTATCACAGGACAGTCTTGCTGCAATGTAGAAGAAACACCTAATTCGAAGTGTGATAGTGTTCAGAAATCACAGTCTTGTGGAACTTGCAAAAAGATTTTTCCATCAAGAAGTAGTTTAAAGAAGCACATGCGAATACATAGTGGTCTAAAACCATTTTCTTGTGCCGAATGCGGAAAAGCTTTTACTGATAAAAGTTGTCTGAAGGGCCATGTGTTAACTCACAGTAATGAGAGAGAATATTCCTGCAAATTATGCGAGAAGGCCTTTGCGTTAAAGGTTAATTTAACGAGACATATGTTAGTACATACCGGTGAAAAAACATTGCCTTGCGGAGTGTGCGGCAAGGTATTTAATAAACACTATAATCTAAAATCCCATTTGCTAATCCACGGTGGATTAAGACAACATTGTTGCCAAGTTTGCGGTTTGGCATTTACTCACAAAAGCAATTTGCGGCGGCATGCCGTACTACATACTGGAAACAAAAATCACTGTTGTGAAATATGCGGAAAAGTTTTTGCTGAAAATTATCGCCTAAGGAACCATCAATTATTACATACCGGTCAAGGGGCATATTCTTGTACATCATGCAAAAAGGGTTTTTCTCAAAGATGTCATTTGAAGCGTCATATAGCGCTTGTCCATAGTGGACAAGGAACGGACAGGCTTTAAGTCTTAAAGAGCAACTAGAATACCGTTCGTTTCATATAGTGGGGAATGAAGAACTATATGAAGTAGAATAAATGATGTACTTGTGTTTGTAGTTGCAAGGAGATAAAAAACTGATAGAAACGTTTTTACTCCTAAGCCAAGTGGCAGATGACCTCGTAGTTCCGCCCATTAAAACCTCATAATTAACTAACCCTTAAGTCAATTGAATATCGAGAACCATTTGTTTGAAATGGGCACTTGTTCAATGGACGATATAAATGTTAATATAAAGACTTATATTGCGCGACGGTAGGCTTCAATCACCTGCTGCTGCATGAATAACAGCTTTTTTTTTTCTTGTCAAACGTATGAGATATTTTGTACCTGGGTCATTTGGTTTAATAAACATGTTCATATTAGTATGGTAAAAGAAGTCCTGTAAGTAGCAATTTGTGATGTCCACCTCGAAATATAGTGGCTAGCATTCTTGGCTTTCTCCGCGGTGTTCCGAGTTCAAATCCCACCTCTGTCAAGAAATGTTATTCTAGTCTGAGGGCTGGAACGGTGAACAGTCAGCCTCGTTGGGTAAAACTAAGAAAAGATGGATTCGATTTCCACCCCAGCCATCCTGAAAGTGGTATTCCGAATTTTCCCTGGTATGGTTTCTAATTTAAGGCCATGGCTGTCTCGTTCCCAATCTACACTGAATTACAAATACACTCACTAGTACAGACACTACAATAACACTGGTTATCAGACTAATTCTGCATACACCCAACTACATGAAGCCAAATGACACGATGTGCAAACCCCTCAAATGAACTAGGAAACAAGAACAACGAAAATTAATGAAAAAGCTCCTACTGCTTGCCGGTTAGACACATTTGTTACGTGATATGTAGGTATTGAGTTCCTAAATCTCATTTATCGAACGGTAGTGATATCTTAATCATATTCTTTATGGTTAAATGCACTCAAACGTGTATTTTTTCTGTAGAAAAAGCCCTTACAAACAGCGTGTTGTACGATATTCTGCTAACTAAAACACATTCACTTTTGTAGGTATGAATTAGCAATTGCGGCCATATCTGCTTAAAGTGATTTCCGCAGGGGAAGAGCTTTATTCGGTCTGATAGAGCGCAGTAGACAGTAACGTTGCTGTGAGCCATCACTTTTATTTCCAAAATCAATTATCTGTCACAAGACTTAAATCTATAACAGGTTGTGTACTGAAACATAAGTGAACGTTTTTAAGTGCGTTGTCATACCGTTGGAGTAAGCATCCTCATAACAATGGTTGTGATCATGTCTTCCTTCTTCGTCCCCTTAAAATGCAGGACTTCCCGTAATATGCTTCCTTGATAAGTAGAAAACGTACAGAAACATTTTGGCTTAGCCTTAGTTTGGACATCGTGATCCATATTGATATGGCAATTTACCATATTTTTTTCCCTTTTGTGCTGATTAAAACAACGTTTAAGAAAAGTTTGAATATTTCGTTGATATCTTCTTAACCCTCACAAGGACCAAGGGGGTGGGATCTCGGAGGCCCACAGTCAAAATAAATTGTTTTTGTAATGGGATATACTGTTTTAAATTGTTGAGAATAGATGATATTTTTATTTGAGTCATACGTTTATTATCATAATAAACAAAAATATTTTGAACCTGTTTTTCTTACCTTAGAAATGTAATCAAAACCGCTATGGGCATGTGAGGTCCTTCGTTGGTCCATGTTGGGACCAATTTGTCTACTTATAAATACTATGGATGTTCACGTCACGTGGTAAATTAGGGAAGTCCAAGGTTGTTTTGAGTTAAGTGTTTGAAACATGTGTGTGGCAAACATAGCAAGAAAACAGTAATATATTTACAATGTGAGCCCGGAAATGACTGGCATTGACTAGAAAGATGTTTGTGTTTGATTTGAGTTTGTAATTAGTATTTGGGTGAATTTAAATTCGAATTAATATTTTATACTGAAAATTTCCTTAAAATTATTTATGAAATGGAGTTTCATAATTTATTTCAGTATAACCCTTAATTATGATATATTTTTAGAGTGGATCTTTTGGTCCTCTGTGTAACAACCAAACTTTACTCCTTGTAGGGTTATCGTATCGTTAGATTCCTGCCAAATATTTTTTCTCGCAAAGAGCGGCGTAAAATGAACTGCGTTTTGTCCTTAGGTAACTTCGGCATTTTGCCTATTTTAGCTTATGACCGAGTGCCAATGGGTCGAAATCAAAATAATATGCTTGGAAACGACTCTAGTCCTATGCTCTTTTCATGTATAGAGAGTATTTTCGTGCAAATTTTAGCTAAATCGGTTGAGTAGTTATTGCGTACGACATGACGATATGCATTGTGCCATACATCACTAGTTATTTAGCCTAATTTCCACATTCGCGAAAGAATTACAAAACATTAGTAGACTTCTGACTCACGTCTGTCTTATCTGCCTCTTGTCTGTATGTGTCCTTTTAACTCCTAAACCGATGTAGCTATTGAAAGAAATATTGAATATCTTTCGATCCCTGGCAAGACATCTCAACGCTAAATTTTAAATTTCATTGGTGCCAACTGCTAAAAGAGGATAATTGAAATTTGCACCTAATGTTGGATATCTTGGAAAGCAGCCACAACTGGGAGGAAATTGTTACACATGCAGACAATAATATTGCATATTTATTTTAAGCAATCCTTATATGATAGTATTGCTTATATGCCTCTGCACGTCCTGAAAAGTTCAATGTTAAACTGCATCTGACAATTCGTATTCAGTCCTTCAATACAATATTCAAGGTATTTATATTAACCAGATATTCCAGTTTTTCCTATGTGATGTAAGAGTGTGAGTATCTCCGCTAGCACTGGTGAATTTTTATTTATTTTTATAGCTGCCTTTTTTTGTGTGGAAATAATCAATTTTACTGAACTAACGAAGTATAGTTCCACGCTCGTTTGCTCAATTTCCGTTGTTTCGTAGGTCAGACGACTTCGGCTGAAGCGCTGCAGTCGTGTGTAATTCGTGCTGAGTCACGTTGCGTGTTGCTAGGAGACATAATTTTGTTTATTGACATTGACCTGGCTTGGACGTTAGTGGATCTGAGAAATAATATATATATAACGGTAGCGTTATATTCATATTTATCGGTATTGACTTGGCTTATAAGGTGCGTTCAAAAAGTAACGAGCCGTAGGCTGGAATGCGCAAACCGGTGACTACATCAGCTAATCGTGGCATGTGTAACGAGGTGTGGTTCCGACCAGAGCGTGGAAGGTCACAGCCCGTCGTTAGAGGGCACGCGTGCATGTCACGTGACGATACAAAGCGAGCAGCAGCATGCATCAATCGTCCTACGCTGCCAGTCGCATTGCAAACAGTAGCATGGAGGCGTCAACCGATTAGCAAAGAGGTGTTGTTCGGTTTCTGACAGCGGTAGGAGTAGGGGGAACGGACATTCATCGCCGAATGTCACAAGTGTAAGGCGAACACTGCACGTCCCTTGCAAGGGTCAAGGCGTGGCATAAGTGCTTTAGGGAAGGACGGGTGTCGTTGGCCGATGAAACCCGGTCTGGGGCACCCCCCCCCCCCCCCCTGCATTACCGATGACAGCGTCCAGCTGGTTGATGCACTCATTACCCAGGACCGCCGAGTAACAGTGAACGTCATAGCCGCCGTGGTCGCTCCACGACAATGCACGACTTCATACGGCCAACACAGTCGCGGCACTCCTGCAGAAATTCAAATGGGAGGTTCTCGGCCACCCTCCATACAGTCCAGACCTATCTCCCTGTGATAACGCCATGTTTGGTCCCCTGAAAAGGGCTCTGCGGGGCCAGCGATTCACCTCGGACGCCGACGTCCAGCTGTACGTGCGGAACTGGTTCACATCGCAGCCCAGTGAATTTTATGAGACAGCCATTCACCGCCTCGTGTCACAGTGGGACAAGTGCCTCAACAGCCAGGGCCAATACTTCTAACATACAGGTACTGGTTTCTGTAATTATGCCTCCGGATCGTTACTTTTTGAAAGCACCATATACACGTTGGTTACTGTGCTTGGTTTTTGCGGTGCAGTAAGTAACGGTAGCGTTTCTACGTACTGTTATTCATGTTTGTTGGTATCGACTTGGCCTGCACAATCTTTACATTACACGGTTGTTGAGATATAATAATTGATACATGACTGCTTCATGCCCCCCCCCCCCCCCCAAAAAAAAAACCTCTCTATTCCAGGATTGATAACTTTATTTCATCTGTGAGCGTGAATGTGAACCATGTTATGTTTGAGATCGGCCTGGCGACAGTCTTATGTAAAACAGGTGTATGTTACCTCTCTTCGCTACTAGAGGGTGGGCGGAGTTCTTCCGCTCGTGTGCTTGCATAGTAGTGCACCCTGTGTCAGCCGTATGAACTTGTGTTTCTTCTTAGGTGAGACAAACATGGTCGGTCTGAATGTTTACTAGAAAATAAATATTATTGGTGTTACGATATAATTGGAACTATCGATTGATTCGGTATCTAATGCCGACAGTTCGAGTCTGAGTGTTGGGGACCATTATTATGATTTCTAACACGAGAGAAGGAACGTCATGTATGCAGTTACGAAGAGATTGTTTGAAGGTATCTTCGTGGGAGTTTAAACTAATCTGATGAAGTAATCGCCTCCGTGGGAAAGCTTAAATAATAGTTTTAAGGGGGGGGGGGGGGGGGGGGGGAAGTTTAATGTAAAATAATTTTGTTCGACCACCATAAAAGGTATGTAATGTGAATTGAAATAGGTAACTGAGCTTATTATTAGATTAACTGGTGATTCCGTAGTGTTGTTCCGAGTTCTTAAATGGTGTTGTATTGTATGTGAATACCTTTTGAAAAGGTTAGAGTTCGTTTTTACCATTTTTTATAGTTACTGATTCGTTCAGTTGAATCGTGTCTCTGATATTTTTTTTGGGGAGGTTGTAGGTTATCGATTCGAGCAAAACTGCGTAGTGCCAGTTTTGACAATAATAGTTCAGCTACTTATAATTTTGTACGCATATAACTTGGTAGTTTTTTTAAAGTCATACCAAGGCATGCTGTCTTGTTTGTCCCTGGCTCTCAATTAGTGGAGTGTCCTATCCGTTTTAATAACATCAAAATTTAATTTATTAATTTAATCTTTTTAAAAAGTAATTTCCTCCTTCGTATGGGACACGTAGTATATTCTTTTGAATGCTGTTTTATTACCATCATCGTGATGGTCCTTTTTCTTTTCCTGTTCCCCGTTTCCATGTGAACAAGTATCTTATTGTTCATATTTTATTATTGTAGGGAAGTTTTTTTTCTCATTATGAAGAGATGACATGTTGAATTTGCATGGACAAGTCGAGTCGATGTAAAGCTCTGATATTTTCGTTCATTCATTAATTATTTTTCGTCTTGTTTCGTCCTAATTGGACTTTAATGTTTTGACTATTGGATTATTGAAACCTACTAAGGTAATTTAATTATTTGTCCATTCTCTATTAATTGATTTTCTCCTACATCGTGGATCCACTTACTTTTACCTGGTTTGGAGACCAATTATCTTTGGGATTTTAATCTTTGTCATTTGATTCTTCACTTTCTAATTATTATTATTATTCTTTATATATCTTCTTGTCATGTTTATAATTTACAAATTGTGTTGATTATGTTAAAATATATTGATCCCCTAAGATTATTTTCTGAGTTTTCTCATTTCACAGTAGATAGTGTATTATAAGTCTCATATTTTGTCTGGGTTAATGTTTAGTGTCTTGCACGTTATTCTTCCACATTTATTGATTGTGAATTTTGTTTTATGTCAGTATGGTAGCGACTGTACTTCTGATTTTAATTTAACTATTTTTAACTACTTCTATAGTACAATAATTATTATCACTTTATCTGAAATCTGTTTAATGTATAGAATGCCAAAACGTAAGAAATCCAACATTGGCTATAGAAGCCGCGAGGCAAATGGATTAAAAACTCAGTGGAAGATAGAAAACCAAGAGCAATGTGAGAGTCGGCTTGCTTTTCGAAGGGAACAGCAGTCAACGTTGGGAGAATTTGAGCAGGATGACCGCAGTCAGGAGTGCTTGGTAGCCGACCAATGGTGCTACTCTTCTACACGCCAATCTACTTCGCAATGTCGCGAGACCCGGCTGGAGACTGGCCGAATAAATACTGCTCTCGCTCGAGAACGAAAGACCAAGGAGCAGCGTTCGCCACGGCAGGAAGCTGACTGTCTCAACAAAATAGTCACTCGCGAGTTGGAAATCTATGAACAGCACCAAGCGAGGCTAGGAACGGTGTGGCTGAAAATGGCTCGCACTCCAGAGCTGGAGACCGATGAGCAGCGTTCGGCACGGCAGGAGGCTGATCGATTAGGTGCCGCTTTCGCTCGCGATGCAGAGACTGATTGTGTGAGCAGCGGATATTGTCGGATCGCGAGAACTACGCTTTCAGGCTTGAAATGGAAGGTATAACGAATGCGACAACCGCCGGGAATATCTTTGAAGTTGCTATACAATTCAGTGTTCAACGCAATGAGTGGGAGGATAACCCCATGATCAGTGTCGCTACTGCTCGCCAGTCAGAGTCTCCGCAAGCTCAAAGAAAGTGGCGGGCTGCTGATCGAGAATCGCAAGTGGTTTCCAGGGTTACGAAATCGCGGCCGTGAGACAGCGATGGCAGACTGAAGTTAGACAGAGCTGCGAGGCACGGCTGTTGAGGTAGTGGAAAGATATATATAACAGTGGCTTCAATAACAATCATCTACTTGATTATCGACGACAGTCCAACATTGGTTCCATAACTGAAGTATGTAACTCTTCCCACGCTCTCAAGTGGAAGTGAAAGGCCCCGGGAATGTGCTGCTCTTTGGGAAAAGTGCGACTTGCTTCTAATTTACCTTCTTTGGATCCTCTCTTATCTCTACTTACTGGTCATCATCTCCAGTCTTAACACTTTTTATTCATAGAAAATATTCGTATATACAATTCCGATTTCCAAATGACGTCATTTGGGGTTTCCAAAATATTAGAAGGGGGTTTTATGCCACATTTTAAGGAACGAGTCTGGTATATTATCTCATAGGATCATTGGTACTTGAAAACACAGAAAACTCAACATTTCTACAAGTTTTCCTCACAACTGACTATAAAGAACAGGCGGATATTAGGATGTCCCATATAAGGAATGTAACTGAACATTTAGTTACTGAGTTGCAGCAGATGCTCCATGAATGTTATACTTAGGTTAGACATTTTACAACTGCTATAGTTTCAATTCCTGAATGTAAGAGGGGTGATTACAAAATTGTTATTAATGCCGATCAAAAACCTGTATATGAACACGCCAGGAGATACAATGAGCCAACTACTATCGAAGTTGCAGTATTCTTGGTTGACCAGCAGTGACAAGAGGAATATTGTACTCGGAAGGTGAAGGCCTGCTGAGAATATGTGAGACTCGACGCTCTGCAATACCCTTTTATATCCTGTCGAGGTGAAGATGCTTGCAACTTTAAGAGTTTACCATGTCGATCCTGTGACCAGACAATATAAGAATAAAGACTTCTGCTTTGGAATGTTATTCCTTTGTTATTATAATAAGGAGAAATGAATATAATCATCTGCCGTACTTCAAGCAACTGTTCAGCCAATCTTCGGTCGACATGTACTCTAAAATAGAGACTGAACGACTGTTCTATATGATAAATGGTCAGAAAAAGTTGCGGGCAGATAATTATACTCATATACAAGATGCATTGTGGCGGCAGGATGGTGACTTGGATAACTCGGGTCGATTGGTTTTAACTTTCGTCTTTCACAGGAGGTCCAAGGTACAAGCATCAAGGGACACAGGATGCCTTTTGCTATGCACGGAAATACTCCCGCTCTGATCTTTTCATAACTTACACTACAAATCCTAAGTGAGTAGAAATCAAAAGGAACAGGGCAGAGTTCGCAAGACCGCCATGCCACTATTTCTGGGGTTTTCCAATTAAAAAAACAAGCTCATGGATATACTAGTGAAAGGTAAAATGGTTCAGCTCTTTGTCATATGTACATTATTAAGTGGCAGGAAAGAGGGCTTCATCACGCCTATATTCCCATTTGGCTCGAGGAAAGGATAATGCCATCTCAAATTGATGATGTTATTCGGGCTGAACTAGCAAACCCTCTAGATGACCCTGAACTCAATGAGGTTGTATGATTCACGGTCCCTGCGGCAGATTGAACGCCAGTTCACCTGTGTTGTCATGAAACCTCAACGCCCATAGTATCGTAGAATTTTACAGTAGTGTAAAAGCGATAAAATGCATACCGGTACGCATATATGTTGATAATGGTAGTGACCAGGTCTGTTTTGGCATAGTGAATCAAGCTGATGTAGTGCTCAAAACTGCTTTTGCCAGGGCCTGTTCCACGAAGATATACCATGCTATTACACCATCAATGCACAGAGGGGCTGTCTTCTCCCAGAACGCAGGGAAAACCCGTAGACAGGCACCCACGAATGATGGAGGATCTCGTTATTGGTAGAATACACACTGCGCACACCAATAATGTGGAATGTTGCTGAGAATGTTGTTGCATACAGTGAAAAGACCAACATCTTTCGAATACCTAAGGACTGTTGATAGTATTGTACATGAAACATACTAGACAGCTTGCAGAGTGCTAGGTCCGTTACAGGATGACAGTCACTGGGATGATACATTGAGGGAAGCCAGCATTTCAGATAGCCCGTCCAAATTGAAGAAGCTGTTTGCAATTATGTTGGTCTTTTGCAACCGTAGTCATTCACTTTTCCTTTGGAATAAGTATAGAAACGGCCAATGTGAAGACATATTTAGACAATTCGATGTAACATTTAATGTTAACATCATGTACAATGAACACATCTTCAACAGACGTCTTTTGTATCTACAGGCTGCAGTCGTTTCAGTTGGAGGACAAAGTCTTGCACATTCAAGTCTGCCGTCATCTCAGATACTGCATGAAACGGATCTCAACGAAGAATTTCTGCAAGTAACCAATTATGATCCTGTTGAGATGGGAAACTTTGTGTGTGGAAATGAACCTCGGCTTACAGAAGAACAAGCCAGCATTTGCCGCAAAATATTGGATAACGGAAGCAAATGATAGGGGAATATGTTTTCCCTTGACTACCCGGAGGAAAGACAAAATCTGTTTTTTTTAGTAAAACTGCTATTGTTCCAACTTAGAGGTGATGAAAGCATTGCAGTTGCTGTTGCGTCATCTGGCATTGCAGAAATTTTGCTTCCGAGTGGAAGGACTGCCCAGTCCACCAATACATATGTGGACACGATAGATATCGTGGGCGACGGAGTTAAACGTTATCATAAAGACGTGTGTAGCCTCAAATGGGGAGCCGGGTCGAGAGGCGACAACAGTACATACAATGAGCTATAGACTCTTGAGCAAGTATCACATACATATTTAATTTAATAAATGTTTTAGCTTACTTTTTGGTTTCAGTTCTATTTTATTTTTTTGTAAAATTTCCAGAGCAGGGCGGGGGGTTCTAACCCCCTAGTGACATTCTCGTATCTACGCCACTGCTAGCATATCATTCTATTAAGGGAACATGTACCGGTACACTATTATTTAAAAAAAATTGCTCTTATAACATTCCCCAGTCTTCTCTGAATCCGTCCACATATGTAAAGTTTAGTCTTCTCAACCCTTATTCTAAATGCCTGCAGAACTCTTCCACGCCCCATTACATGTCAGATGTATTCAACCTTCATAATGTTTCCTGAACAATATAGTTTGGAGCAGTAAATGTAAATTTCTGTGCAAGAATGGTAAATTTCACATTTTGATGTTTGATAACTTTCATGATGTTCATCTGTCTCCATGTTGCTAATAAATAAACAATAGCGTTCTTAAATATGTTTTTTGACATCTTAAGAACAGGGACAGTGTTTCCTTAGATATGCCTAGGATTAGGAAATTTAGTACTGGTAGGCACACATTCTTTCGAAATAGATTTATACCAAGAAAGAACCAATCAATACCAGTACGGTACTGCTCTTAGTGAGATTGAGGTTAAAGTGCAATCAAGTACCACGAAAAGGAAATTAAAATATTTGGGGGATTCAAAGAGTAAATTTAGTGAAGAAAATATCTCAACAATAGTTCTGGCTGTGTAATAATAAATTGATCTCAGTGTTGTCTGCAGTTTATTAAGAAAATGTGTAAAGTATAAATATACGACAGTGAAAGTAGCATTGAGTTGTTAGAAAATACAAAGAGTAAAAATAGTTAAGCTTCAAAACTAATCTTTGTGTCAGTGTCTGTGGTCATGAGGAATCTAAATATATGTCAGGAGTAAACAATGAGAGGCTTTATAATGTGAATACTAGACTAGTCGTAGCCTATGGTATGAGGTGTATAGGCAAAGGGTATGTACTCCCTGCTATTGACAGAAAGAGAGTTCCTGAGGCAGAGAAAATGTACAAGGAGAGTTCCAAGGAGGCAAGAAACAGAAAGAAGATACACAATGAGGAAGAAAGAGGATGGAGAACTTCTAAACAAAGATGATTAAGGGGCTGGAATGCATTAAACACACCAGGTTGGACCACAACCTTATTTTAAAGTCCTGTAATGTTTAAGTTTAAGTCCAGTTTCCCCAAAGTTTATTTCTTTGACACATTTAATATAATAGATTAAAAACTACTAACGCCAGAGGGCTGAAACTTTATACATATGATCAGTATGATAATTGAAGGAAAGTAGACTACAATCATGGACCTACCTTAAAAAATAAAGGCTTGGCTTAAGTTACACCCGACAAAAAATTGCTATATTTTAATGTATATTTTTTAATTAATGCAGCTAATACACGTATTCCTGTATGTTTTTCATAATAGTATACTTTATGCAGACACACATGCTCTGTATAGGGTAAAAAATTAATTGATTTTTTTGGTAAGTTTTAAAAATATGGGGTACGTAAACAAACCTCTGCACTCCCAGAAACTAAATGCCTTATGAGTGAGAAAGTAGGCTAAATATTGGAAAATTTTACTTACTGATTTTTCTTTTCTATTTTATTGTGCGAGGCCTTATTCAGTTGTAAAGTGAATTTCAATTGTATATAAAGCATAAGTGTTGTAATAATCTGTGTGTGATTTTTAGTTAAAATCAAGGTCCTTCACAGACATGTACCCTTAAACAGTGCTTCAACAACACAATACAACTCGTGTTCATGAATAACCTCTTCACAAGAGTATAAGATTTCGTAATTTATTCCGCAAGTAACAATTTATCTAAGTGGCTCTCCACTGATATCTACCGCAAGATTCTCACCTTTATAACCCATGTACGCTCAAATTTCAACTGCAGGGAGCGGCAAAAAGATCTGACGGATTTAAAATCACAACAATACAAACATTTTAAATGATACAAACTCTTTTATTACTTACTAGCTGTACCCGGCATGCGTTGCAATGCCAATCATAGAAAGTGTTGGCGTTGTAACTTTGTTTGTTGAAGTGCTTTTGGATTCCAAATATTTATTTATTTTCCGTTAACCACCTCTAAACTATTGTAAAATTGATTTACTATCTCAAAATAAATCATGGGAGCGTGCTCAACAACTCACCAAAGTTTCATCGCAATGAAATAAATGGTATATGAACGCATACAGGACTTTGTTGAAAAGGTTCGAGCTCCGTCACCCATTTGTTGAATATACTCGTACGCTACCTATTGTAAAATGGATTTACTAAGTCGAAAACCTTCCATGGCGTGTACACAACAACTCATGAACGTTTCATCGCAATCGGATGAATGGCATATGAACGCATACGGGATTTTGTTTAAACGATTCACGCCCCTTCACTCATTTGTTGAATCTTCTTGTGCGCCACCCATTGAAAAACGGATTTACTAATCCATACACCTTCGCAGGACTGCACTCAACTCACAAACGTTTTATCACAATCGGATGAATGGTATATGAACGCATATGGGACTTGGTTGCAACGATTCACGAGCTGTCGCTCATTAGTTGAATGTACTCGTGCGCTACCAATTGTAAAATGGATTTACTAAATCAGAAATCTTTGCGGGAGTGGAAACAACATTTCTCTAAATTTCATTGCAATCGCATGAATGGTATATGAACACATACGATTTTTTTAAAACGATACGCGCGCCGTTACTCATTTGTTGAATCTACTCGTGCGCTACCTATTGTAAAAGGGATTTATTAAGTCAGAAACCTTTCCTGGAGTGTGCACAACAATCCAACCAAAGATTCTTAGCAATCGGATGAATGGTATTGGAACGCTACGTGACTTTGTTTAAGCGATTCGCGTGCCGTGGATCATTTGTTGAATACCTTCCCTGAAGTGTACACAACATCTCACCCAAGTTTTATCGCTATCGGACGAATAGTATATGAACACATACGGAAATTTGTTGAAACGCATCGCGCGTCTTCGCTCATTTGTTGAATCTACTTGTGCGCTACCTATAGTAAAATGGATTTACTAAGCCTGAAACTTTCCCTGGAGTATACACAACAACTCACCCAAGTTTAGTCACTATCGGACGAATGGTATATGAACGCATACGGGTCTATGTTGAAACACTTCGCGCGACGTCGCTCATTTGTTTAATCTACTTGTCCGATACCTATTGTAAAGTGGATTTACTAAGCCAGAAACCTTTCCTGAATTGTACACAACATCTCACCCAAGTTTCATCGCTATCCGGCGAATAGTATATGAACGCATACGGGACTTTGTTGAAACGCATCGCACGTCGTCGCTCATTTGTTGATTCTACTCGTGCGCTACCTATTGTAACATGGATTAACTAAGCCAGAAACCTTGCCTGTAGTGTACACAACCTCTCAGCCAAGTTGCATCGCTATCGGTTGAATTGTATGTGAACGCATACTGGACTTTGTTGAAACGCTTCGCCCGTCGTCGCTCATTTGTTGAATCTACTCGTGCGCTACCTATTGTTAAGTGGAATACTAAGCCAGGACCTTACCTGAAGTGTACAGAACATCTCACCCAAGTTTCATCGCAATGGGATGAATGGTATATGAACGCATGTGGGACTTTCTTGAAACAAAAGCACGTCATTTTGTTGAAGCTACTCACGCGCCATCTATTGTAAATTGGATTTACTACGCCTTTAAGTTTTCTGGGACTGTTCGCAACAACTCACCAAAATTTGATTGCAATCGGATGAATTGTATATCGCCAACACGCATTTGTTTAAACTACTCGTGCGCTATCTATTGTACATTGGATTAGATTAACTATGCCTATAATGATTTCGGAAGTATGCACAACAACTCATTAAATTTTTATCGCAATCGGATGACTGGTTTATTAACGCATAAAAGACGAACAAACGATATCCTTTTTATATATACCGGTATAGTTTGTCTTTTTTTTTTCGGAATTTCCACGGAAATGAGAGTTATTAACGCGTTTCAGACTGGTTTAAGACGGTTGCGAGCAAAAACAAAACTTTTTTCTGTCCGTCTGTGTGTCTGTGTACAACTATGTACGCGCATCACTCGAGAACGGCTGAGTGGATCAACGTAACATTTGGTACAGATGCCCATCAGAGGCACGACAGTAATCATTGATGTAACTCTTCTCCATACCTCTCATAAAAGAGGGCCTACCCCCTTAAAATGCATGCTGAAATGGGCGTAGAAATACGAGAAAAACTCATTTTCAGCGTCTCAATGTGAGAAACAAAACTCGGGAGCCCTACGGGGCCCGAAAACCACATTTTAAGGTCATAAAACCAACAGTTTTTGGGATATTCCCAGAAAACTTATTTCATTTAATAAACACTAATGAAGGAATGCAAGCCGGTAACCATGGCAACATAATCTCAGGAGTTCACCTATTTCTGTAAGACGCAATGCCATTCCATTTATTACATTACTGTGAACGTTCGCAAACGGCTATAAGGTTATCACGGAACATAAGCTGTAAAGTTCATCAATACGTATATAGTACGCTTAAGGGGGTCAAGGGATACTCTTGAATTTTTTCACGCGATTTACACGTGCGGGCCGGCCCCGTGTTGTTGGGGTAGCGCGCCTGCATCTCATCCGGAGGCCCCGGGTTCAATCCCCGGCTCCGTCAGGGATTTTAAAACTGACGTGAGGGTTGGAACGGGATGCACTCAGCCTCGTGAGGACAATTGAGTAGCTGTCTGACAGTGAGACAGCGCCCCGATCACGAATACCAAGATTAACGGCCGAGGGGACCTGACGCGCCGATCACGCGTCACCCCAATATCTGCAGGCCAAATGGCTGGGCAGCGGTCGCTTGGTCGGCCTTAGCCCGTCATGGGCTGTATAGTGCCAGGGTTGACGTTTTTGTTGTTGTTGATTTACACGTGCGGGTGTGGTACTGAAGATCTATTATATCCCTATCCCTATATTATTAAATTACTATTATTATTATTATTATTATTATTATTATGATTATTATTATTATTATATTATGGCGTACAAGGACGAGACAAAATTCATTTTCAGCCCCTCGGTGGCTCGGAGGTTACTACGTTGTAAGACTCTAAACCACGTGTCTGAGATATTCCCAGAAAACTAATTTCATTTAATAAACTTATAAATAGATGACGAGTACAGAAGAACACCAAATCAGGAGCTATATAGATTAACTGAGAAAATCTCAGATGTGGCCAGGACGTGACGTCTGGCTTTCTATGGGCATGTCTCAAGGATGAACGCAACGAGACAAACCAACCGGCTTCTAAACTACTAGGAGAATAGAAAGAGCGTCACACCATGGCTAACAGAAGTTAACAAGGACATCCAAGTACTGAAGATAATGGAAAGTGTTATTAGAAGCCGATCACATCTCAGAAAGATACTTAAACAGAAGAGTTTTTAGGACAGACCACTCTTTAAGAAAACCGGCATCATCTGGACAAAACAAAGAAAGGAGAAACATAGCCAGAGAATATTGGGCAAACATCAAGTCTCTCGCCAAGTTGAAAAGTTCAACGTCGTGGCCCTTAGCTGGACCATCAGAAAGAAGAAGAACAAGAAGAATCTAATGAAGTAATGCAAGCCGGTAATCATGACAACAGTGTCTCAAGAGGTGACATCCAACTTTGGATCTATTTCTGTAAGAAGCAATGACACTCAATTTATTAAATTTCTGCGAAAGTTTGCAAATGGCTATAAGGTTATCATGGAAACAAACATAGACTGTACAATTCATCAATTTGCTTAAGGGGGTCAAGGGGTACCCTATAATGTTTAAACGCGACTTACACGTTCAATGTGTTGTACAGAAGGTCTCTTATATCTCCAAACAGCAACATTATTATCATATATTCCTGAATTGAATAGTGTTTTTTTTTCAGCTTTTGGGAATTTGGGCCATTGGAGGCTACAAATCCTGAATTTTCATACACCACAAACCTTTATAATTTATTTAAGGGATCTTCCTGGGGATGGGGACTTTCCACAGGGGTGAGGGTCCGTTTTTATTTGACATATATTGCGTTTCGTCAATAAGGTTTTCAATAATATTTTCACGTCAGGAAGTACACGTTAGGTGAATTTAGTTTGAGAGCACATTTTAACTAATCATATTTTTGTCGACAAACAGGCTCATCGTAAAGATGATTTTGTTTGACACTGTGTGGTGGATATATCTTTATGTTTATGTACGCCTATAACTCGTGTTCGGGTCATTGGAGCATCGTAAAATTAGGTATTGTAACCATGAGTCAATTCACCAATCATTTATAAAACTCTTCACCGTACTTCTCATAAAAGGACGGGTATAGGGAAAAACTTTTCAAAATACATGCTTTAGTAGGCGAAAAATAAAAATTGTCCTAGAAAGACGACCAAAGCAAATGTTGCGCTTCTCAATGTGTGATACCAAACTAGGGAGTCTATAAAGGGTCTCCGAAAACTGCATTTTAAGGCCCTTAATTTAACGGTGTCTGAGATATACCAAGAGAACTAACTTCGTTCTGATAAACATATGAAGGAAAGACAAGCCCCTAACCATTGCAACAGTAGCTCAATTGATAACGTCTGGTTATTAATACCGAAGACCGTTCAAAGAGCGGGTACCTCTGCTAGTATAAGATATAAGATTATTTGCATGTGCTAATTCACATGGAAATATTTTTGTGGCTTTATGTAAGCATGCTTGAGAGCTGTAGAGAAACGTATAGATAGTACAATTTGGGAGTGAAAACGGATTGATTTAGTGGACTTAAGCCAAGATGCGTGTTACTGACATGTTTTTATCAGTGTGGCTTTTTAAGATCAATAGGGACTTGTATTTTTGGAGTCAAGCGATCAATGCTAATATAGTGACTTATACTTTTGGTGGCAAGCGACCAATGCTGTGTTCCATCATGGGGACTTTTTGCAACAAGCGACCAATGATGTGTTCCGTCATAGGGACTTTTGTTTTTGCAACAAGCGAGCAAAGCTAATTAACAAAGTTCTATTATAGGGACTTGTGTTTTTGCAGCAAACTAGCAATGCTAATAAACAAAGTTATATTTTATTAATGAATTGCAAGTGCTAATTCACATGGAAATATTTTGTGGCTCTATGTATGCATGCTTGAGAGCTGCATAGAAACGTATAGAAAGTACAATTTGGCAGAGTAAACGGATTGATTTAGTGGAATTAAGCCAAGATGCGAGTTACAGGCATGTTTTTAGCTTTATTACTTATTTGGTTTTCACTATGCGCAGTGATTACAAACCACCCAAAAGTAGAATGTTAATACTGTATTTATACAGAAGAAGCGGTCTCGTACTCACTGCTATGTGGTCATTTTGTCTTATGTTTTGGTGTGCAATAAACAAAAAGTCGAAAGTTAGTATGTATACCGGTACATAACAAGAGGTCTTATGCCCACTTCTGTGTGGTCATTTTGTCTTAAGTTTTAGTGTGCAAGTATCAAAAAGTTAAAAGTTAATAATTATACATGACAAGCTGTCTTGTACTCGCTGCTATGTGCTAATTTTGTCTTATATTTTTGTGAATAAGTAACAAAAAGACGACAGTTAATATTTAATGCACAACAAGCTGTCTTGTACTCATTGCTATGTGCTCATATTGACTTAAGGTTTGGTGTGCAAGTAACAAAAAGTCGAAAGTTAATGTTTATAGATTAGATTAGATTCGATTAGATTTTTATTAATCCATTTGATCAAATACATGTATACAATACATTTTTGATATAGGACACGTCAGTAATTACATCTATAAAATAAAAGAACTTACAGGTATATATTACTAATACAATAGCTATTTATAACTTATTATATTAACAGATCTTAATATATACTATCTTATTGGATAACTATTTACACCTTACTCTATTATTACAATATGAAAACTTAATTTTATAAATACAACAACTTACAGCTAGGTATTAAAATTAAAATATACACATACATATAGGCCTACACTAAGACATTCAACTACAGAGTAAAAACAATGGAACTGCAGATAAGCTTTCAACATTCTTTCAAAGGTTTTTAGTTTTGGGGCAAATTTTTTATACTGGGGTAGTTTATTGTAGCCTATAATTTAACTCCTGTGTGAAAAGTTCCTTTTTGATAAGCTTGTGTGTGTGTGTGTGAAATATGAATGTTTTGATTTTTTCTTGTGTTATGCCTATGAACATCATTGTTTTAAGAAAAACGTCTTTATTCATTAAATTATTTAAAAAAAAACATAACACTTTCAACGATATGAACGCAAGGCAGTGGGAGAATGTTTAACTCTTTAATCAGAGGTCTGCATGATTCTCTAGTGTATACATAATTCTAATCACCCTCTTTTGTATCCTAAACGTGCTTAGTTGGCTACATCTGGTGACATACCCCAAAATATGACCCCATATCTTAAGTATGAATGGAAATAAGCAAAATAAGTATTTCTTAATGTGTGCATGCTTGTGCAAGTTTTCAAAATACGTAACGCAAAGCACATCGAGTTCAGTTTAGTATTCAGATATTGTATATGTTTATTCCATTTCAAGTCATGTTGAATCCATAGTCCTAAAAACTTTGTTTCTAATTTATTTTCAATTTGATGAACATTTAATGTTAGATTGGGCTTCGCAGGCTTCCTAATCTGTATAGTGTGGACATTTAGAGATACTGTTCTTTATAGTTTATTATGAGGCGATTACTTTGTGACCATTTGGTTAACTCTTCTGTAACGGAGTCAGCAGACTGCTGTAAGATCTGCTTAGTTTCACCTTTTATTACGAATGTTGTATCGTCCGCAAACAAAATTTCCTTATGAGAACGAAAACATTGATATATAGAAGAAAGAGTAGTGGGCCCAAAACCCATCCCTGGGGTACTCCAAATTTAATAATTCCCTCATTGGACAATGTTTCATTAAGTAATTTGGTTCCATCATCCTTGTGTCTCAAGTTTACTGTTTGTTTACGCCTTGTTAAGTAAGACTCTATCCATTTATTAGCAATACCTCTAATACCATATTGATTTAGTTTTGTAAGGAGGATTTTATGGTCAACAACCTCAAATGCTTTCGATAAATCCAAGAATAGACCAGC
The DNA here is from genome assembly GCA_946902985.2 of Meconema thalassinum. Classification (NCBI taxonomy): domain Eukaryota; kingdom Metazoa; phylum Arthropoda; class Insecta; order Orthoptera; family Tettigoniidae; genus Meconema; species Meconema thalassinum. The sequence goes on from OX336398.1 coordinate 127,196,191, forward strand.
TACATGTTCCTAATTAATTTCAGTATACTAATACTACATTCATAATTTGCTGTCTGTGTAGATCTTTCCGTTCTGAATCCATGTAGGGAGTTTGATAGTATTTAATTTTTTCTATAATACTTATCAGTCTCTTACACATGATTTTTTCCACAATTTTTGCAATACCAGTGTTGGTAATGTAATAGGACGATAGTTATCTAATTCATCTTTTGAATTTTTGTGCACTGGAATTACTTTAGATAACTTCAAAATATCCGGGTAAATTCCTGAGAGAATTGAACTCTTTAATAAGTGCGTAAATGGATTTATTATATTTTCTGCACATTTCTTTAAAGTTGCATCAGGGATGCCATCAATGCCAGCACAGAATTTATTTTTAGCTCTTTTATAACTATTCTTACCTCTTCATTTGTGACATGATTTATAAATAAAGAATCACTGCATATATTTATTTTATTATTAGAATTTAGTGTATTTACCTGTGATTTATTTAATATTTTTTTGTGGAATTTCCAGAAAATAGTCATTAAAAGGGTTTGCTATTTCCTCTGGATTATTAATCACTTTACTATTGCTGGTCAGTGTAATGTTCCTTTGTATTTTAGCAGATTTTCCAGTTTCTTTCTTTATCACGGACCACATAGCCCTGTTTTTATTAGATGATTGGGAAATAAAATTATCATTATGCATTTTCTTTTCTAGTCTTATTACCTTATTTAATATGCTAGTGTATTTTCTGTAGTATAAATTGAATTCTGGTGTTGTGTGGTATTGTTTATATAATTTGTGTAGAAATTTCTTTCTTTGACATGAATTTCTAATCCCTGTTGTTATCCAATTGCTAGTTTTGTTATTTTTAATAGTTCTTTGTTTAAAGGGAAATGCTGTTTCTAAATAGTGTTTTAGGGTACTGTTAAATGCATTACATTTATCATTTACATTTTCTTGTTTATAAATTTCTGGCCATGTTTCCTTATTTAATAGGTCATTGAAATATGTAACATTTGTTTCAGTGAATGACCTGCACTTTGATTTTATTCCATTATCATTATTATTGATTGTTTCGGGTACTTCAAAACTCAGTATTTGTCCATGGTGGTCACTAAAACCCGGACAATAGTCTTCTATTGAATGGTGATATATATCTGTATTTATAAAAATTTGATCAGGAGTGGTTTTACTAAATTTTGTTATTCTTGTTGGGGTATTTTCTGTAGGTTTCAGCCCATAGGAAATTAGTAACTGTGTTAATAATGCACATTTTCTATCACATTTTAAGAAATCCACATTCACATCCCCACAAATTATTATATCGAAATTTACGTTGCTCATGTTATTGAGTAACAATTCTAATTTGTCTATAAATAAACGAAAATTTCCTGACGGAGAACGGTATACGCATACAATTATTAACTTGAACTGCTGTATTCTTATGACACAGAATTCAAAATCCTGTTCCATAATTAGATAATCATAAGCTGTTAACTGTTCATGATCTAAATTATTTCTTAAGAAGATACAAGTACCACCATGGCTAATATTAGATCTAGAGTATTTACTAGCTAGTATAAACCCTGGAAATTGAATTAATTCGAGTTGTTCCTCTTTCAGCCAATGTTCTGAAATACATAGTGCTGAGATGTCTTTATGTTCATTTTTAAGCATTAGATTTATGTAATCAATTTTATTATAGAGAGACTGAACATTCTGGTGGTAAATTTTAAATTTGTTACTTTTGCAAGCTTGTGTTTTGCGATTTATTTACATTATTATTATCATAATTGTTATTATTATTGTTGCTAGACAAATCCGAAATACCATTGTTGCACTCAGTTAAATTTTACATTAAATGATCTGAATGCCAAACCTCATGTTTGGCTTCTTTTACCAGTTTCCATGCTTCCACTCTAAAGATATTACTGTTGAACTATTCTTACCTTTTGAATTTACAATTTTGCATATTTCATCACTAAGATACTCTTTTCCTAACCTATTTAAGTGTAGACGATGCCGAGTGTGGAACTTCCTGTCCAATTTACTTACATCTATAATTTGGACATTTGGAAAACTCTTACAAATTTTATAAATTTTCCCATTTGTAGCCTCTATTTCTACATTTACACATGATTTGGGAATTAAGTCATATCTCTGCGCAATGTTTACAATAATGACGTTTGTGTTATTCATGGATGGCAACGTACCCTTTAAATCTTGATACAAAACAAGCCGTCTTGTACTCACTGCTATGTGGTCATTTTGTCTTAAGGTTTGGTGTGCAAGTAGGATAACAAAAAGTTGAAAGTAGGAAAATATTTATACAGAACAAGCGGTCATGTACTAACTGCTATGTGGTCATTTAGTCTTAAGGTTCGGTGTAAAGTAACAAAAAGTCGAAAGTTAGTATGTACGGTATACATAACATGCTGTCATGTAGGCTTACTCACTGCTATGTGATCATTTTGTCTTACGTTTTGGTGTGCAAGTAACAAAAAGTAGAAAGTCAATCTAAGATATAAAAGTGAAAGTCTGTAGGTATGTATGTGGGTTGGTTCCGTATACAAATTACACCGTTCCACCAATCTCAACCATATTTTGCATACACATAGTTTAGGACCCAGAAGGAACCGCTGGCTACATGGATTTTCGATAGTCTTTTTCATTCTTCTGATTTCGGTCCTTTTGTACTCGAGCAAAGGCTAATATAAAGTCATAAAATATACTCATGAAGGAATGGCAAGGTAGATCATTTCCATGGCAACATAGCTCAAGTCGAGACACGGCCGACTGGATGCGAGTTGCGCTCTGCACTACCGGTATAGAAAATGAGGATCTTTACTTGAAATCCCGTTAGTTACTCAACTGCTCACACAGCATCCTCAACCGAGTTTAGCATAACAAAGACTTGACACTATCTACTATGTATTTGTCAAATACCACTCACTCACTCACTCATTCATTCATTCATCACGAAATCTCAGAAACCACCGAACGGATAGGAATGAAATTTGGTATGCAGCTTCCTCAAGGGCCGCAAACGCCCACTAAGAAAGGATTTTTGGATATTCAGGTTCTAAAGGGGGTGTTAAGGGGGTAGACCTGCATTTCATTTAATAGCAATATCTCCCGATTGGTTTCATTGGGGATGTAATACCCGGCATATAAACTCATCATTAAAATTAAGAAGACATGTGTCTGAGGGTTTTTCGATGTGGTGTATATTATGAGGTGAAAGGGGTGAAAAGTGGGGATTGAAAGATTCCGAACGGAGCGTGTATCTCTTAAATGACATAGGCGAGGAGTTTGAAACTCAGCGGAATAAAAACAGCATAAGAAAAAAGTAAATAGGTGTTTGACCGTTTTTTCATAAATCCAATTTAAGGGGCCCATGGGGAGGGGTGAAATTCTGGGGGAAAAAAACAGGAAAGAAAGTGTCCTAACTGATTGACTGACTGACTTACTCATCAAACTCAGGGGGGGGGGGGGAATAGCTGGTCGACAGTTTTTTTTATAAATCCAATTTAAGGGGCCCTTGGAGAGGGGTGAATTTCTGGGGGGGGGGGGGGGGAACAGGAAAGGAAGTGTCCTAACTCACTCACTCACTCATCAAACTCAGGGGGGAAGAACAGCTCAAAAATAACTAAATAGGTGTTCGACCGTCTTTTTTCATAAATCCCATTTAAGGGGTTCATGAGAGGGGTGAAATTCTGAAAAATAAATGAAAAAAAAATGTCCTGACTTACTCACTCACTCATCATCGCCCAGCCAAAATTATTGAAGTTAGAAACATGACATTTTGGGGCTATGTTCGTTGTATGTCGAAAACGTCCACTAAGGAAGGACTTTTGGATATTCATATTCTAAAGGGGTATTAAGGGGGTAGACTTGCATTTAATTGAATAACAATATCTCCCGATTGGTTTCCTTGGGGATGGGATACTCGGCATATAAACTCATCATTAAGAATAAGCAGACATATGTCTAAGGGTTTATCGATATGGTGTGTATTGTGAGGTGAAAGGGGGTGAAAAGTGGGGGTTGAAAGATTCCTAACGGAGCGTGTATCTCTTAAACGACATAGGCGGGGAGTTTGAAACTGAGGAAATCAATCATCTTAAAAATAAATAAATAAAATAAATAAATAAATAAATAAATAAATAAATAAATAAATAAATAAAATAAATAGGTGTTCAACTGTTTTTTCATGAATCGAATTTAAGGGGCCTATGGGGAGGGGTGAAATTCTGGAAGAAAAACGTCCACTAAGGAAGGATTTTTGGATGTTCACTCTCATCGACCAACCAAAACTATTAAAGTTAGAAGAATGATATTTTGGGGATATGTTTGTTGTATGTCGAAAACGTCTACTAAGGAGGGATTTTTGGATATTCAGGTTCTGAAGGGATGTTAACGGGGTTAAACCTGCATTTCATTGAATAACAATATGACACGACTATGACGCGAGCGAAGCGAGACTAAAATTGAGATGGTGTGTGTCTGTGTATTATTCAATCACGCAAGTACCACTGGTCCGATTTACATGAATTTTACATGGAAGTAGCTGATTTACCTGGTTAACATATAGGCTACTTTTGATTTCAATACTTTGCACTATTTAAAGATGGCGACCATTTTACGGACGTCTCTATACCCTTTGGTTTCAAACTTTCATATTTCCATTTCAAATAAAAAGAGAACGCTAAGAAATAGCAAACTTTTGATGGCATATACGAGGTTTAAAATTACATTTTCTATCCGAAAGGTATCTCCTACGGTTAGCGAGTAAAACCTAAATTTGTGCTTTAAAACACGGTCAACGCCTAGCGGTGTAGTTGGACAAAATATTCCATCCTTAATCTCCCTCTGCGCAGCACCTCGCCTATCCCCTGTTTTAACTGTCACCTTCACATTTTAATTTATTTATGACGCGTAGCGAAGCACGGGTACTTCAGCTAGTAGTTTATACAAAACAAGCAGTCTTGTACTCACTGATATGTGCTCATTTCGTCTTACGTTTTGGTGTTCAAGTAACAAAAAGTTCAATGTTAATATTTATACAGAACAAGCGGTCATGTACTTACTGCTCTGTGGTCATTTTGTCTTAAGTTTTGGTGTAAAAGTCGAAAGTTAGTATGTATACATAACAAGCTGTCATGTACCGGTACGGTACTTACTGCTATGTGGTCAATTTTTCTTAAGTTTTGGTGTGCAAGCAACAAAGAGCAAAAATTAGCATGTATACAGAGCAAGCTGTCTTGTAGTTACTTGTTATAAAGAGAGAGTTTTTTGCATTATGTCTAACGTGACTTCCTCACTCAGTGAAAAATGTGGAGCAGCTTTTACTCGAAAATCAAGTAGGAAACGCCACATGCATTCATGCGGAACCCTTTATCAGTGTAAAAAAATGTATGAAACATGTTTCAAACTCATACAACGGACAACGGCACGAGAAGTCATGTGGTTATGAATTACCAAACAAGCGTAGAAGGTACGAGCTTACAAAGAGTGCTCTTCTGTCGACAGTTCCTGATGGTGAGGGAGTTGTGATCTATGAATCGGCATTTACAGACCGAATGCATTCTTACTTTATTCGATGTGAAATATGCGATGACGCTGAAGCATATCTCATGGAAGCGAAAGAGCGAGTTATTATTCTCATACAAAAATAACTCAATTTTCATAATTCCGAATTCCGAATAATGCTCGAATGTTTGTTTATCAAAGTTCACGAGGTGTAATGTGATCGAGATTTTAAAACAAAGAATGAGGCTGTTTTTAAGGGAACGGATCTAAATGAATTTGTTAGCAAACAGTTTGAGAAATTAATCTCAGAATTACATGAATCTGAAATGAAAGGCAAGTGGGTGGTCTCTGTTGGGTGTAGATGATTTGCGGTTTAGAATAAACAAGTACAGTGAGTCTCTCTCACGACTTGGCCGGCCGGTGCACCCAGCTTATCTGCCTCCCGTTGACTCATCTCTACCCGCTCGGCATAACATAGCACTTCGCTCACTTTCCGTGCATGACTTGAGATAACAATTACAATTAATAAAATAAGCTGCTACTACCTTATGACAGGAGATGTTCGAAATGTTCTCCTCCTACATCCACACATTTCCGGCATCGTATTAGGAAACGTCGATTCACAGGCATATGTTCGGCTTTCGTAATTGTGGCTATTTCCAAGTCGCGAGAAAGACTCAATGAGAAGAGGTACATACCTACGTCTCCCTGAAGAATTTAGCGCTAAAACGCATGTATTAACATTAAAAATAATGATAACAGGTGCTTCTTTTATGCAATGCTGTCATAATTTGTTGAAATAAACGCTGATTGTGTTTACAGGTACAGAGGTTTGAACGATAAATATGACTTTTCAGATATTATATTCCCATGGCTATTCATTCTATTAAAAAGTTTGAAAGGAAGAATAATATTTCTGTAAACGTTTTCTGTTTAGATTCTAACAACAAAGTTATGCCGTTGAAGGTTGTTGATGAAGTGTTAGCAGACCACACCAATCTATTATACATTAGCAACAAAAAGGGGCTAGGACACTATGGTTACATAAAGAACTCTATCCACTTAGTCCGAAGTCAACTAACAAAATATAATAATGCCTCGGCTACATGCATGCGCTGCTTTTCTCATTTTGATGAACGATATGGGCAATCTGCCGCCGAGAATCTAAAAGAACATAAAATATACTGTCTTAACCAACAAATTGCTCGTGTAAAATTACCCGATGTCCGTTTCAAATTGTGTTCTAGAGATGTACACCATAAGTTTAAAGTCCCTTTCATGGATTATGCCGACTTTGAATGACTCTTGAAACCTATTCAATCTTGCCAGCCTAGTGACGAAGCGAGTTGGAATATAATATCAGGAACATGAACCCTTGAGTTTTAGTGTTAGTTATATTTAAAAACAGACTCCTCTAACGAAGCCAAACCATTCGAATTACCTACCTATACCGTGGACCTAATGCAGTCGAGGAGTTTATTATTTATTTAGCAAGCTTGGCCGCTTGTGTCGTAATCATGCGATCGATGTGAAAGTTTGAATAATGAACCTACGCAATAATTTTCCTTTAATGGTACATGACTCTATGGCCAATACATTTAACAATCCAACATGGCGACCATCCGAAATATTTAGACGGCTCTGAATATCTACGAATTTATTATAGCAATCAAACTGATTTTTTTAAATGTTAATAGGGGCTATGAACTTAAGTTCACCTATAGGACTTTAAATAACCTGCTGATCACAAATCCAATCTGGCGGCGACGCGAAGTATAAATATTCACATGGACGTTTCTCGCAATTTAAACATCCGAGTGCAGTAAATCCTTATACTAATGTTAATCCACTGGCATCTATTTTATTTCAATTGTTTCCATAACCACAAGATGGCAGCTGTGCGAAATTTTAAAATATCCTTGTTACTTCTTGTGTCCTAATCATGCGATCGAAGTTTGAATGCTACACGTACACAATACTCTTCATGTAACAGTACATAACTCTAGGACCTACATGTATAAAATCCAACATGGCGACCATCCGAAATATTTAGACGGCTCTGAATATCTACGAATTTATTATAGCAATCAAATAGAATTTTTTATGTTAATAGGGGCTATGAACTTAAGTTCACCTATAGGACTTTAAATAACCTGGTGATCACAAATCCAACATGGCGACGACGCGAAGTTTAAATATTCACATGGACGTTTCTCGAAATTTAAACACCCGATTGCAGTGAAACTTGGTACACTAAATCCTTATACGAATGTTAATCCACTGGCATATAATTTATCTCAATTGTTTCCATAACAAGATGGCAGCTGAGCGAAATTTTAAAATCTCCTTGTTACTTCTTGTGTCCTAATCATGCGATGGAAGTTTGAATGCTTCACGTACACAAAACTCTTCATGTAACAGTACTAAACTCTAGGACCTGCATATATAAAATCCAACATGGCGACCATTCGAAATATTTAGTCGGTTCTCAATATCTACGAATCTATTACAGCAATCAAACTGAAATATTGTGTGTTGATCGTGGCAATTAACATAAGTTGGATATATGAAAATAGGCTGTATAGTTCTTCACGGAACTACTTGTTATACAGTCCGTGCAGCACAGCGCCGGCAAGCGACTAGTCAGGGCGGGCTCAGCCAAGGTCAATGGAAAGAGGAGATTTGAGGTGTGTTGTGAGCGGGTCATATCGGCAAGATACTGAAGCTTTATTTATGACATTATTGCTGTTAAAGAAGAAACGGAAGAATTAAGAAATTCCCACGAAATGCCAACAAATTTTAGCTACATTTCCATCTATTTTGATTGAAAGTTATGCATATTTATGTGAATTGGAGTTGAAATGGCGATTTGAGGGAAGTAAGTTTTGTCGGCGGAAGGATGACGTTTTCCCGAGGAGAATGTGTGGTGCAATTAGCAGGGTTAAGAGAGAGGAGACTTGTGTTTGATCTCTGGACGTGCACGGAGTAAGTCGTTGTGCATGGTATGATTTTAACCGGATCGAGGAGAGTTCAACTTAACCGGGATCGAGGCCGTGTCTTCAACATGAAGCACAATGTAAAGTCGGGCGATTTGAAATAGTGAAATTGACTGCTTCGACTTCAGTCTTAAGCAAAGTTCTCGTCATGTTAAACATATTACAGGAATACTGTTACGCTAGTGAGATTATCACGGAGTTCAACTTAACCGGGATCGAGGCCGTGTCTTCAACATGAAGCACAATGTAAAGTCGGGCGATTTGAAATAGTGAAATTGACTGCTTCGACTTCAGTCTTAAGCAAAGTTCTCGCCATGTTAAACATATTACAGGAATACTGTTACGCTAGTGAGATTATCACGGAGTCATTAAAACACGTTTATGAACAGTGGAGATTGTGAAACCAAACGCAGAGTGGTATTATAACAGCGCCATTTACGGAATTTGTCGAACATTGATGTCATACAAGGGATGTTCTGTAAAACATTTTCCTTCTAGAACATTGGTCCAATACATCCAAATTACGGACAAGTAAAGTGCATGTTAATAATAATAATAATAATAATAATAATAATATCGTATGGCCTCGGATGCCGGGTGCAAGCTTTGTTATTTGACACCCAAAGGGTAGCTTGCATGTCGAATGTCGTTGTTCCTTGAAGAACAATGAAAGTCAAGGAGGTTAGATATCTAAGCTCCTTGAACACTATAGCGCTTTCTAGTAGAAAAATGAGGACATTTGTGTTGGTGGTAAATCCCGAGATTAATTTTGCCATTATGAACACGGCCTACTGAATTCAAATGGGTTATTTGACATGCCAACATCGTATGACATGGTGTCGTAATATTTGCCGCCTTTCAAAAATCACTTACCACGGCCAGGAGCGAACCTGCAAGCTAGGGGTTAGTAGACCAACACGTTGACCACTCACCCACGGTGGCAAGCGAAGTGGATGTTACGCCATATGACTTATAAGATAACCGAGGAAACCAGACAAGGGAGGTTAATGAAAATATTTGCGCAACTTCAGCTGAAAATGGAATTCATAGTAACAATGTGGGAAATCGAATTGCAAATAGACATGGGCATTGTGAAGAAAGAGTAGACTTGAATAAGGAATGCTACATTGAGACCATGGGAAAATCATGAGTATCCAACATCTGTTGTTACAAAATTTCGAAGAAATGCCGAAGCAACGCGATGTTAATCTGCGCCATTATGAGGATGGGATGAAACTTTCCAGACGAGGAGCAACCTGGACCCAGCTGAAATGCTTGGAGAATCCAGTTCGCGACCGGGCGTCTTGGCAGAGGTTGGAGACTTTGGATTTTGGCGACTGTTCGCATATTACCAGGGGTGGTAATATCTAGGCCAATTTCTTCAGAGGGAGCAGAGGTCATGCAATGTATAGGACGACTCATATTACGTATTTTTTGCTGTAAAACTTTTTGGAAAAATCTAGAGTACCATTTTTCGATGTTTTTTTATATTTTGATAGTGTATTTGAATTTTCATATTTAGTTTGGAGTAGTGGTTATAGGAGATGTTTGCTTATTCAGCGATTTTCACTTTGGCGATTTCTAGTATTTTCTTGGCTTTCATATTTTCGAGTTCGGTCGACTTTTCTCGTCGTTTAGCTTAAATTTTTTGTCTAGGATTTTTTTTTTTTGTCTCGATAGGTTTTGCCATCATTAGGAACGTGATCGGAAGCGTTTAATATTTTGCTATGTTAGATCTCGATGACTTTTTTTTTAGACACGGTTGCATCTCTGAGATGGACCGATCTTTTGCGAATAATTTAGCAATTGCAGTTTGGAAACAGTTGATCGCTGGAATGTGGTTCTGGGACATTCTGGACTTGGGACAGGCTCGATAGAGGCTTTGTTAAGTTCACTACAAAGTTGAACTATGAAAGCATGATTAAATTGTATTGTAAATAAAATGTAAAATATTTTCCGAAGCAACGTGGAGATTGCCTGTGTAATTAATTGACGAAATTTATAAATGCCGTTCGGCGCATTCACGATTAACCATAATAATGTGCATGATATTGTTATTAAATTTTGATGTCATGCTTGTTATAAATGGAAAATATTGCTTTGACCGTAACTTCCACCCTTGTTACGTACGGGGTTCTACTACTGTTACACCCAGCTGAGAGCATGGACTTAAGCCATAGGCCGCTCAGGGGTGTTTTAACCTCAATTACCTGGATCGTTGTAGTTGGGATCGTCTTACCAACGATTGACAGCTCACCACTTATACTAAAAGAGGGGGGAATGGGGGAGTTCTAGGGACACGGGGTTGTTCCCCAATAAAAGAGGTTTTTGCTGCACTGCCGGTTTATTCCTTCTAGATTTTTGAAGGAATCCGCCATGCAGAAAGGAGGCTCACTTGAATCAATCACACTAGATACGAATTAACCGTGTCCGATCTCACCTGATCCTTCGCTAGGCTCTTCTCAATGCTGCTCGACTTCAGTCCCCTTTAGGTCAATGAGCGCCCGATGTCCCATCACTGCTCCGATCTCCCGATCGGCGGATAAGTGACCTTACTTCCAGCCTTCCGTTCCGTTCCTCAACTCGTCGCACCTCACAGCCTGGTCCCACTGACTGACCTGGCTTGACCTTCCGGTCCGCACTTCGACTCAACGTCTCCTCGTTGCACCTCGCAGACTGGCCTCGCTGTCTGACCTCGACTGACCTGAGGCCGCCGCTTTTATGCACCAAACTGCCAACGCGTGCATTCCACTCGGCGCCGTGGCGTTGCCCCTCATGCACTCATTTGAACTGAGGGTGAATGTCCGATACAGCTCAACGTTGTACCGACATCAGGACATAACATACCTCCCCCAGTTCAAATGGACAGTGACTTCACTGTCTGGGCGTAGCTAGCCAGCTAGCTACCCCTTGAAACTCGCCTCCGCCTCACCACTCGGAGCCATGCTCCTACGTTGATCGAGCCCGTGACCATGTGGGAACTAGTGCGAAGCAAGTGATGGTGAGCTGAGCCGTAGCTGAGATCAGTGGTGAGCGTGAAAGAGAGAGAAAAAGAAAAAAAAATAACGGAACTCTCGGTATGAACCGAGAAAGCGTGAATAGTCGTGACACAATAACATTTACAATAACCCTGCGGTATAGCCTCGTATCTGCATGCCTCCTTGTATGGAAAGTACAGAGAACATTAATAAGGGCTTTCTTTATCCCTAGACAGAAAATAAAATGAATAAGGAATGAAATCATAACCAATAGACAATTAAACATGTACAGATATAAGAGTCCTAAGCTCTTTGTGTTGAAGGTGTGACAAATAATTGTCGGCTTTCTTACATAATAGGCCTGTAGACAGAACATGGTCTACTTAAAATTGCATAGTGATACGTTACAAAACCTTTCCTTGTATCATCATTTAGTAGGATGTTACAAAAACCATTTCTTCTTATCAAGAAGTATGTTCTTATTCCTCTTTCTATTAGAGTAAGAAGTGAGGCGATTGTGTTTTCATCAGGTATAAACCAGAATTTTCTCCATCAGTGGCGGAGATTTTGTGTTGAGATCTGTTTTCAAAACTCCAGTGGTTACTTAAGATTCAGATGGAACACCAAATCTTCGTGTTTTCTTATATCTAGTAAGATGTACTCCCTTCCTTATCTGGAATAAGATGTACTACAGTATGTTTACGATAATAATATGTTTGTAAGATCTTCGTTTTGGGAAAGTTAACAAGTTTTTGTTTGTAAGATGGCCATCTTATAATTAAACTGATTAGAACTAACAAAAGTGAGTATGAGTACTCTCATTTGAGTACTAGATACAATTGGACCTCATAGTGTCCACAACAATAGAACACTAATATCTTACAATGTGAACATTATGTATAATATACTGTCAGAATATTTATAAAACAAATACGCTATGCGGTTTCTTAAAGGCGTTGTATCGAGTCGTCTTCCATTCCTCCCTTATGAAGACGCTGTCACCTTCCCGCTCTTGTCTGCCTACTGGGGCGTGTCTGTGAACATAAGGGGGGCCCAAATAACTATTCTAATATGTGTTAGATGGTACATCTGTGGACACAAAGACTAACGCGCGATTGTACTGAACAATTAATGAAGAGATACGTGTCACGACTTGTGGGGGCGCCTATAGCCTTGTAAGCCATCGACAACGTGTAATTAGAAAAAGAAATGCAATTAGTGCAGAATTTGCTGTTTGTGCAGTGATGCAACTCCATCCTACTGAAAGGAATAAGAAAAGATACCAGGTGTGAATAGCCTGGGATATGACGATACGTACTGTGCCCGAATCTCGCATAGCCACCACCTATATCCGCTGAGATGGAAAAGGATAGTAAGCACGTCGATACCCAGCTAGATAAATAAACACTTCCCTACAAGGTGTATCACTAGGAAACTCTCGGCGCATACCGGTCATGCAATAACGCTACTAATTAGTTACACATTTACTAGCAAATAAACATCTAAAACAAGATGGTAGGACGAGAATCTCGGATCTCGAGCGTGAACGGTGAAGTTGAGACTAAGTGAGTTCCAGTAACTAACCAGTAGTATTACCGCACGCCGATTGCGAAATGAAAAGATGATCATTTTCTATAAAAAAAAGGGCAGGCAAACCAAATAGTGCCTGTAAATTTATTAAATATAAATATTACATACGAAAAAAACTTCCCTATCTTCAAATAAAAATATTTAAGGTCAATATAAAAATATAAACATCATTAGATAGTCCCTCTATCTATAAATCAACTTTCCATGAAAGTTCACGTTGCATAAACATTATTAAAGTTTAGCTTAATAGTCACCCTGTGACTCGGATGCAATGAGCAGTCTGATAACATCGACTGTTCTCAAAATCATTATATTTTATAACAAACAATACCCTATATGATAAACTTATTGACGGCGGCTTCGGTGGCGTAGTCGGTAGCATGCTGAGCTTCTATGCCCAAGATAGCGTGTTCAAACCCGGCCAAAGCCGTCGGATTTTTAAGAGCGTTAAAAATCCCTCAGTATGCCTTCCTTCGGAGGGGAAGTAAAGCCGGCGGTCCCATGTCATAGATTTATGGCATGTTAAAGATCCTTCCACTAATTGCACCTGTGTGAAGCTAAATTGGATAGGTTAAGAATATAAACCACGCTCTTAAGTTTCTATGTTCGTTGCCAAGAGCCGACTGCGGCGGCGTCTAGTAGCTCAGTTCTGAACTTGGCCTAGTAGTCGTTGACGGTGGCGCTTGGCGGCAAAAGTAGGAACAATTTGAAAAATTGTTAGTTGCAGTACTTAAATTAACAAACAGATAACACACACTAATACAGTCATCACAATTAACACCGGTTATCAGACAGATTCTACACACACCCAAAGTACACGGGGCTACATGACCGCGTTGTCGCAGCCCCTAAACTTAAGAACCAACCAACCAACCAACCAACCAACCAACCAACACTTATTGACTTAAAAAGTATTAACGTTATCTGAATAAAAAATATTAAATTATTAATTGTTTAAATATTTACAAAAGTTGATTTACCATGTCCCGCACGATATTCTATTAACAAATATACAAGATCCTGCGTGATCTGACAATTTTACTGCGTTTCCGTTTCTTAAACATTTTCTTAATACTTGTTCACAAGCAATGTCTTTACCTGTATTTACTGGTTTTCGTCACAATCAATAGAACCTTCGTAACAAACAATGAAGTTAATTACGGCTCTGAAATGTCAATACAAATTAATAAATTACGATATACCTGAAGAACGATGCGGGACTAATCTTGTTACCTTAATAAACTTCGTGGATTTCGGAATTTCACCTCACTGACATGTACAACACAAATAAATACTCTGATGTCAGTTAACTTCGTCGACATACTGTATCAAACAATTTGCTCCAATTGGCAATACACTTATAAACCTTCCTATACGGTGAACAATTTCTTAATAGAGCGTTAGCTACACGCTTACATATCACAAGACATTCCTTTCCTTTTCGACAATAATAATGCACGGTATTCTTCATTAAAACCCATCTTATACATTCCAAACGTGTATAAGAATCAGTGACCTTACTAAGTAAACACGAATCTGTGAAATACTGTTCAGGTTCACTCTAACAAACTCCTCTCTTTAAACTAATTACCTTCGTGCTCTTTAAACAACAATAACAATTTTGTTCACTTAAATACATTCTTGTACAATATTCCACTTGACTTCAATTAACGCATTTCGTTAATAAACTTTCACAACATACTGTTTCCACGTTACAATAAAAATATTAACATTAATAGACTTAGGTCGCTCGTCTTCGCATTTAATAATAATAATAATAATAATAATAAAAATAATAATACATTTCCTCCCTTTCTGGTATTCCTTAATGAATTAATTATTCATTTACAAACATGTTTCAATTCAAATAAGACTTCAGGTTGATCAGCAAATCACCTGGTCTGTGGTTTCGTAATTATCAATTATTTCAATGAAATTGTCGCTAACTATAGGCATCATCCTGACTTTGTTTGTCAATTTTATGATCCTATTTCATTTATAACTTCGTTATAATTATTCACAAATGACTATAATAATGTCATGTTACAATAACATTCCGCTATTGGAATTGTTATACTCCATAGATATTTTTATAAATATTGCATTTATATTCTGACACATTAATTGTTTATAACAAATATTCTAGCATATTTAACTTTTGATTTCCTTATATAACGATGCGATCTAGTAATATTGACGCATACTGTAGGTTGTTACGCATTTTATCGAAGCATTCCATTTATAAAACAGTTTCGTTTCAAAGTGAGTATAATTGAAACGTTTCCTTAAAATTTCAAATATGGACTATTAAACAAAATCCAAATAACAATGAAAATACGTCAAAAACGACACACGCTGACGTAGCATAAAATTTACAATTAAATTTCTGAAATTGACAAGATAATAACAAGGGTTATGAGTAAAGAAAAATCTACATATAAGTTGGTCACATCTGAAATACCGCCAAAAATAGCACAAACTACTGAGATATTAGATCATTCATTGGCCTACCTTCATGATGATTCGTTGTCGTGATACCTGGTCTGATATTCAACATGTTCCTCCCTTTATGTGGCACGCGCTGGTCTTGTGCGCCAGGGAACGAGTTCCTGCCTGCTGCTTGCAAATCAGCTGGGTGGCTCTCTCGACTGCTGCATGAACACCTGGGCTGTGCGGGCTCGCACCTCGCTTACGGGTCTTCTAGCTTCTCGATATAAAATGTGGCAACTCGTACCCGGAACAAACGAACTCCTCTGTCAGCTGGCCTATTGTAGTATCTCGTCATCATTGTAGAATGAAAGTCTCTGGTTGGCATCTCCCAAGTTGGTAATAGCAATCTGTGTAGTGTTGTTGCTGGTAAATTCAGATTACTGCTAGATGGAATTGCAGTCGTAGAATTATGAACTCATGGTTGTCTGGTCCACTCTGAATTACCACTCCGTGAATGTAGATTAACCTCCCTCCATAAGTTAGTGCTTCATTACAATCTTCTTAACAATTGTAGACTGGGAAATTCCCCCCTGACTTGTAGGCTTTATCATCGTAAATGCGTGATGAATATGCTGAATAATGAAAGCTTCTCTTTAGTAGTTGGTGTAAACTGTGCTACTAATAATGTTGTAGAAGTATTGTGCTCTAATGTTGAAGACTTCTTCTTGAATGCGCTGAATTGTAAACTTGTTAATTCTAGTTGCAAGTTACAGCGTTTCGTTGAGTGCCGGCATTTCCTGTTCTTCCTCGGCAAGTGTGGCGTCTCCTCCCGGTCAAGTCTGAATCTCCTTGCCGTGCCTCGTTTATCATGTAATCTCCACTGGGACGCTCAGTTACACAGGTCCTCTCCGTAATCGTTGCTATCAAGGAATGACTTCTCCTCTCCTGACTGCCGCGCTCATGCCTGTATACAATGGCGGTCTAGCCTCAAACACAGTCCTAATAACTGCAATTCGCTCATATCTTCTCTTCTGTCCCTAAATATTTAATTCTGTTTTGATAAGAAAATATCATTTCGTCTTCGGTAACTGTAGAAGTGCTTATGTCGCTTTATATGTTAAAATTTAATATAATAGCGTTTCCCTCAATAATTTTGTGGTTCATTCTGATTGGCTCCTGAGTTATCAAGAAATACTCATTGTTCTAGCCTCTTATCAAAGTGTCGTATGCATGATTTTGTTACTGTCAACTCGGCCAACAAAAACCGGTCCTGGCTTGCTAACTTGAAGCCTTGGCCATATTCCAGTGTCTGAAGATTGGACTCTCCCTTGGTTAAAATAATATTCACTGAAATATTTCCAAATTTAATTCTTTCAAAATGCTCAAAAATTTTCCAATAACTCATCAGTATATTTCATTCACCTCCTAAAATATTTATGTGAATTAAATATTGTTCCATTACTAAATTCCATTTCTTGCATCATTTAGGTTCGCAAGTCGGTTCGATCATCAGTTCTGTCAATGCCTGA
This sequence comes from Meconema thalassinum, assembly GCA_946902985.2. Lineage (NCBI taxonomy): Eukaryota > Metazoa > Arthropoda > Insecta > Orthoptera > Tettigoniidae > Meconema > Meconema thalassinum. Next base: position 127,213,234 of record OX336398.1, read on the forward strand.
AGCTATGCTGAATTCGAGTTCAGTACCTTATGTCATGCACACTACCTGTGACCTCACTGTGAGTTTGCGCTGCAATCCTCCTGAAATGTGTACTGATGAACTTCGGCAGCTCCAGACTGTGGAAATTCAAAAGGCACAATCTTCATCTGAAACAGACACTACACAGGTGAATATCTGGGGCATTCGGCGGTATCTATCTTACGTGATAATTAGGGCTCGGATCGATATGCTCGATAAAATCTCCAGATATGCTCGAAAACCATGTGTTTTATGCACGATAGATATGCTCGAAAAAATATGCGGTATAATATGCATAATATGCTCGAAAAAACCGTTAAAAACTATAGAAAGGAAAGTGAAACGAAAAAAAAAAACCAACAATAACATATCTTTATATGCGAGCTTTATTTTCTAATTGAATGTATGATACACTGTGATATACTCGCATTCAAGTTTCAAGTACAGGGTCTTTCATATAAAATAAGAGCGCCAAGCGGCGGCTTTGTTAACCGCGGCTGCGGTCACCTTGGCCGAGCTTTTGGCGCGCCAAGGCCCCTTGCTTTAAGTGCGTGTGCAATCCTATATGATGCAGCGTCCTTGCTAGCGTGTGTACAATGCTGAAATCTTACTTTAGTTAACTAGTTAGTTAGTTAGTTAGTTATTGTTGATGAAACCGAAACCCCTACTTGTGCTAATTTTGTGAGTGATTTATTCGGAGACCGTTCAAGTTTCTCGCCAATGTCATCTAGCTCATCCTCTGTTAAAACTGTTCGTGTGCGGGCATGTTTTTTATTGAGCACCGAGCCAGTAGTGTCAATCTTATTTGCAATTACGTGAATCTGTGCTAGTGAAGGTGGCACTTCATCAGGGAATTGCTGAACAAATGCATCACGTACCCGCCGAGCCGACTCGTACTTACAATAAGTTTTACATAAAAAAATACTGTCTCACCATGTTAGCACTTGAGGTTTAGACTGGCGACTGAGCAACTGCACGCTTATGCAAGGTCAAGTTTGGTAATATCAATCTGTTATTTTTATACAGTCCATCGGAACTTGAAAAAAAAAAGCCATCGTGTCTACTATGCGCGCGCTTTCAATACTATAGGGGTTTCGGTTTCATCAACAATAACTAACTAACTAAAGTAAGATTTCAGCATTGTACACAAGCTAGCAAGACTGCTGGATCATATAGGAAGGTACACACGCTTAAAGCAGGGGGCCTTGGCGAGCCAAAAGCTCGGCCTAGGTGACCGCAGCTACGGTTAACAAAGCCGCCGCTTGGCGCTCTTATTTTATATGAAAGACCCTGTATATATAAGAGAAGTTTTCTTATAAAAATTACAGTTTAAAAGTTCATTTACAAAATGTTCAGAATTAGGCGAGTCAATTAAGTAGATCTGCATTGGTCTGTACAACAAGATTTTTTTCTATGTTTTCAGTTTTGAATGGTTTTCTTAAATCAGTCAATAAGAGTTTCAATGACGAGAATGACCTCACTAAAGGTTAAAAACCTGTGGTTCTATTATTCGCACCAGATAGGCTTTTCATTTATTAAGGATGGTCAGGGACCGAATTTTGGGGGGGATTCGAAGAAAAACAAACTATTTAGACAAAAACCACCGGGATATGCATTTATATGCTTCTATTCTGAAAACCGCGGTTTTATGCATTTATATGCTCGATAAATTTCATTTCTGTTGGTCCCAGAGAGGTGAAAATACTACCGAAAGGCTTCTTTCAATGTGTACTATTCAGGGAAAAAATATGCAAATATGCTCGAATCCGAGCCCTAGTGATAAGGCTTGATCCTGCGTACGTGCACTATAAGAAATGTAGCCTCACGACTTAGAATCTGTCAGCTTACTGACGCAATGATTATTACAACAGAGTATTGGATGCATCTGCCGTATATGAATGGGGCTGTCCCATAGATTACAAGCATCGAATGCGCTGTCTCCTGACCAACGCCGTACAATGCATGGTCATGACGCATTCCACGCCTAGACAGGTTCTTACCCTAGGTGCAGTTACATCTGCAATTGAATGCGATAGTGCAGCTGTTAGAAGTAGTATAACTCCTGGGGGTATGTGTACGTTATACCATTATGACACACAGTGGTGGCCTTCCTGTCATGCTCTGTAGTCTGCTGCGTTGAAGACCTGTAATTACGTTCATCAAAAATACACCTCCGCTGCGTTGATGTCTCCAAGACCCTGTGGTGAGGGATGGATTATGATGAGTGGCTGTCTCCGGCCCTCGGGTATGGAACCTGTTCCAACCTAGTCTAAAATGCTTATGTTCGCTCTTTCTTCCATAATAAGTTTGAACTACTGTGTGAACACATGGAGATGACTGGTTCGCATGACGAGGCGTGAATATATTGCCATTAGTGACGTCTGACGAGGGGTGATGCTTCTCTCGCATCTGAGAATCATTGTCCGTACTATCCGAACTCGGTCTCAATCGCCAGGAAATTGCACCGACAACTGCCGTGTTGGGTGTACGCTTTCCTACTCTGCTTTCAAGGGTCGACCTAGGAGGTAACATTTGTTTACGTTTCCGGTTGCCTGCCCGTAGGAAAGCGATAGTGGCATTTCTGGATAAAGTGACGGGCCTGTCACTTTTGTTAATGAGGGTGATGTACTCTGCCCGTCTATGTACTGTACCCTTATATCTGGATGGTCCACCAAAAATCCGACGCTGGAGAAATAAAGGATTGTAGCATCTTGAAGTCCCGGCCAAAAAACAACACAGTGCTACTTGGCGAATTCACTCAGAATAAGGAACAGGGATTTTTCAAAATGAATGTGCTATAGAAACTAACTACAGGACAATAGGGTTCTCAAAATACTCAGGAAAGACGGATATCCATGAAAATCTCGGGAAAGGATACGGATAAGGTCCTTCAGAAACCACCACCCTATAGCACATTCCACTACCATTTAACTACAATGATAATGCCAGACTTCTATAAAAAACTTCAGAGAATCGTAGAAACGTGCCTGTCATATTTATTAAAATTAAACATACACGCCTCCTATCACTTGCATTTGTCTATGCATGACTGATGTTAAATTCAGTTTAAAATGACCAACTGTCATTACTTCAGATACATAATATTTGTTTCTTATAGAAACCATTAAATAAAAACTTTTACATCTGCTTTCATAAGCTGAAATAAAACTTATAAATTAAATCGTGGCAAACAACTACTGTGCCTTAGGTAATGGGAGTTTAACAACAACAAATAAATTAATGTTATTAAGCCTAAAAATAAAATATCACAAAAATAAAATGAATTTACCCCCTGACGTAGATCTCCGTCATTACAAAAACTATTAATTACTCTATACAATTTATCTCCCGTTTCCTATCACTTGAATTCTTCTCAAAGAAGCGATAAAAATTCTCTATTCAAAATAAAATTTAAAGATAAAAATTACAACACGCATTAATAAGACTATAAACCTTTCTCTAAATCCGAAATATAATTTATGTACAACACAAATATCGGCGATGTAGTTCAACAACTACTTAAGTTAAAAACAAAATATTTAAAATCGGCAAACTGTCTTCGTTATATACAAACTAGACATAAATTGTCTTCCTATTTCTTCACTTAAATTCTTTTAGATTTAAAAAGCTATCTTTCACCATACTATGTCTTATTCGAGAAACTATTACAATTCGGGATTCTATAATCCATACAATTAAGTAATGACATAGTTCGTTGACCTCCTGTATGTGGTCTCTCGTCAAATAAAAATACTTAATAAAAATATACTTTTCCAAATCGTTGAATAATTACCTTATATTCAATCTCCGATTAGAACCATTTAAATAGAACTCAGTTTACTCTCAGTTTCAACAAAGACCCATTGTTCCTATAATTTCTCTCAGATACAACTTCAACTAGGATTCACTGTCCAACTGCTTTCAAGGAGTTTCAACTATGTGAGACTATTACAATAACTTCAAACGTTAATAAATACCAACACTACTGCTTCTTCTTAAATTTGTCACTACAGACATTCCTTCAATACTTGACCAATGGCTTCACAATGCTCATTGTCATACTTCTAACAAATACCTCCGTCAACACGGGAATAATACAAATCTCTCTCTTAGAGATATTTCGCAGTTCCTCTTCCAATAACTTAGTATCCTTAAATAACTTCACGTTAATAAATTCCTATAGCAGTTTCAGACATTATTAATAAACATATCAAATAAAAAATATTGGTTCTATCGATGAATTAATTTAACAGGTGATACGATAAAATACTAGTCTTCTAATAACAATTATATTCCTTTCATAAGACTTACATTTCAATAAAGCTTCCTATTAGCTGTAATATTTCACTCAATCTTTCTTCAATATCTTACTGTTTCAAAAATACGCTGTAATTCGTATTCGCTAACTTCACATTATATTCTCATATTAATTCTTGCTTTACTACATTTCTTATTACCATCCAAACTCTTATGTTTACGAATTATGTCACCAAATATTTATAACCAGATCTGTCTAATAAGTTATCAGATCGTGACTTTAAATTGATCTTCCAAATAAGATCCATAAGAATCACATTCTCTAAAATATACCTCTGTATAACATTCTTGCAACAAATTTCCATTACTTCCATCGTTATCAAAGAACGATTCAAAAACCAATAAAGTGTGATTTAAACACACTTAAACATGACCATAAAATATTCTGAGTTATACGGTAAAAATCTCCGTCATTCAAATTCGAAAGTCGCAAAATTCAAAACTCAAATAACGATTTCACATTGTCAAAATCGACGAAAAATTCGAGATTAAACATCTACTTGATGTAGCTATGAAATAAATCGAAAAACTATAAAGATGTTTCAAAAATGTAGAAAAATGGCATTAAAATAGCAAAGTTGACGGACATTCTCAAAAGTATCTACGGTTCTACAAAGTGGGATATATCGTTGGTCATGAGACTACCTTATGTTGTGTTATAGATGACTAGAAGTGGGCTCTCCTCGCTGTACCTCAGAAACGGATTGTTTCTGATAGCTCGAAGGTTCATGATGTCCTGTGAGCCTCTTCGATCTCCTTCAGAAGTCTCCATGCTGTCAGGAACGGGGTTCAAACTCTGACATCTGCGTGTGGCCGTCCTTTCTGCTGGGCTATCTTCTTGTATGAGATGAGAAACCCTTTATCGCTTGATGGCACTGGGATCATCCCTAGCCGCCCTTGTTCGTGAATATCTTTTGTCTTTTTCGCCAAAGTTCCGATATATGTATTTGTCATTGTAGTTGGTGAAATTACTTTTGTAAACGTAGAATAATTTTACATGGGAGAGACGAGATGTTTTTATCCCCCACGATACTGATGTTATGTCATTTCGAATATTCTCGCTGCCATCATAGTTCTGTTCCCATTAACATTTTAGTTCATCATAATGATCTCTGTAGATTCATTCGTTATCACCTCCCTCAACTTCAGAAATTTTAACATGATAAAATACGTAGAATACGTAATAATTTTCAAATATAGTTAGTAGGTTAGTGATGAGAATTTAAACGCACCCCACCACCTCTCCCTCTGACGTCACATACTAACCCACAATACATTCAAGGGCAAAGCTGATATCTCTTGAACCCATGGTTCGATTTTGGCATGTGACATATTGTTGGACTTGAGCTGACGCCCTCTTTGCTATGGACCACATATTATATTTAAAAAAAAAATTCAAAAATTTTGTTTTGGAAAATAGGCAAACATGATAGAACGTTGTGCCATGGTTGAAACGACTGGTCTTTATGTCCTTTATATAGTATAATAAAACTTTTTTATTTTTGACGATTTCTTGAAAACAGTCCAATTTTGAAATTCCCATATTTTGGACTAGGAAGTTTACAAAAACGTTTGTTTGACGGAAATGAATGGTCCCTAACCCCTCTACCCCCAAAATAAATTTCACGTCTCTAGGATAAAAACTTGACAGTAGTGTTAGGTTCTGCAGCACAGCCTACTTTCCTACGAACTTTGCCGATATCTCTCTAACGCATAGTCGGATTTTCACGAATGAGGTGTTGTTGGCGTTGGGGTGACGTCCTCTTTGCTAAGAATGTGTGTTGGTATTAAAAAAAATGAAAATGTTTGTTTTTTGGATTGGCGCTATTTTGGAAATGGTAAATTTTAGAAAAACATTTATTTGACGTTAAAGAAAGGCGGCTACGCCCTTTAGGTGGACAGCAAGTTTCAAGGGTGTAGGAGAAAAAAATATAGCCTACTTTCTCGCGAACATTGGCGATAATTGGGGAATGGATGGTCGGATTTTAACAAATGAGGGTCGTTGGATTCGAGCTGACGGGCGCATTGCTCTGGACCACGTTTTTTTTAATTTTTGAAAATTTTTGTTTGTGAAAGTAGGCGATAATTTGAAAACCAAACATGATAGAACGTTGTGCCATAGTTGAAACGAATGGTCTCTATGACCTTTATTTTTTATAATAAAACTTTTTATTTTTTTGAGATTTTTTGAAAACACTGAAATTTTGAATTTTTATATTATTTGGAAACTAGGAATTTTACAAAAGAGTTTTTGACGTAAAAAAGGTTCCTACCCCCTCTACCGAGAAACTAGATTTCAAGTCTCTAGGACAAAAACTGTGCATTCTAAAACTTTTTAAAATTTTAAAAAAAAAAGAGTGTTTGTAGACAGAGAGCCGGTAGCACTGGGCATGTGTTACAACGAGGCTATGACTATCCAGGGTGCATACAGGAAATGGCTATTTCGAGGGGCAGCAGGGCGAAGGGTCGCTTTTGATATTTTCCTATATGACGAACGAATGAAGGTGAATATTTTCAAAAAGTCCCTCATGGTGATTTTTAAAAACATGTTAGTAAACGGGTCGTGTGTAACATGACAAATGATAATAATTGTATGAGGTGAATGATAGCGGGAAACGTTTGTAGTTGTCATTAAGAACTTTAAGAACTTGCTTTGTATGTATGTCTGACAGGCAGCCAGAACGGAAAACAGAATATCTGCTCGAGAGACCTGATTGGAGCCTGACTAGCCGGCTAAGACAATGGAATGTGGGTGAGAGCTGACAACATTGCTGTCAGGTGATAACAGGTTGGAACAATGTGGCAAATCTGTAAAAAGGTGATAACGGCTAGCCAGGCAAGCAGAGCAGCAGCAGGCAGGGCCCCGCAGAGAGGAAAGGGGAGAGGGAAAACCGAGACAGGCAACATGAAATCACATGACCACAGCAGAGCCTGCCAAGAGCGGTGAGGAACGAGGCCAGAGGACCGCGGGGAGGTGAGGGGTTGGGTAAGAGAGTATTGAGCATGTCATTGCACATTACACGTCATTCCTATGGTAAACGTTACTGTGTTAACATAGGCTGTGTCTTAAGTGTGTAAAAGTAATTGCATTCGTGTGCTCAACATTCATTTATTGACTATATTGGATACATTATATATTTGAGGTAAGTGTGAGATTAACACTGTTTATTATATTTTAATGCTAATCAATGTTTAAATTTATTATTGGTTTGCCATTTTTTAATTAATGGATGGTTATTTTTGTTTTAGATAATCCGCCTACCTGCTGTGGGAGACAAAAAAGGAGGGAACCCCCATTCCACCGGAGCCTACAAAAAGGGAAAAGCAGAGCTTTTTTACAAAACCCAGGTAAGAATTTTTGAAAATAATATATATAAAAACCTGTTTTTTAAATTTTATTTTATTAATTTTTTGTTTATGAAATATACTATTTGAAATAGATGTACTTATGGCGTTTTATTTTATTTCTTTTTAGTGAGTGTTGGAAAACAGTTGTCCGCTACAACCGCTGTTGAAAAAAACTGAGAGCGTGTGTGTTTGGGGCCATTGCAGGAAAGTGTACGACTGAAAACTCTTGTGAGATTTTTAAAAATAAAAATCATGTCTTTTGCCACTGCAGATAGCTTATCTTGGGAACCCCTTGAGTCCTGTTTCAAGTCACGAGTGTGCTCTGGTCGCGTAGTGAATTTTAGGGAAAAATTTGATTCCCGAAGATTTTTTAGAATCTTGTTTTGACATTTTTTAAAATAAAATTTGTATAGCGCAAGGGTTGCATACAGCTTTAAAGGTGAATACAGAACTGGTGTGCTATTTCATATATAATAAGAAGAACGTTGAGCATAAAGAGACAGTTTATAATTGCAGTAAAATGCAAGAGCTATTTATAGCCCATAATTTGGAACAGTGATATGATTCGAATGTGATCAATGCATTGCTTGCTAAATTTGATAAGCTGCAACAAGGACCCAGAGGTTTAGCATTAAACAAAATCCATTACCTCCAAATCAACATTTATCATTTCAACCCGTTAATTGCTGGGTCTAGCAATATTAAAACACCACCAGCGATTGCCTGCCGGATAGTGGTGGTAATTATTGAAAATTTTGACGATGATTGCTTCCTGTAGGCTGTGGCTGCGTATTTGCAGTCAGCACAACGTGACAGTTGTCGACCAGGAATGTACAGGGCCAAGTTTGATCAATTGAAAGAAACTTTAAATTTAACTCGAGTATCGTTCCCTATGGACTTAACGGAAATCCATAGGCTTGTACAAGATAACCAGGACTTTTCGTTTATGGTGTATGGCCTAGATGGTAATGAGATTTTGGGTCCTCTTTATGCCACAAAAGAACCAAAACGACATCACATTCATCTTTTATATCTGTCTTACGGAGAGGTGAATCACTATTGCCTAATTAAAAGCTTAAGTATATTGCTAAGCAGTCAAGCGTCCAAGCATAATGGTAAGAAGTACATTTGCAACCGTTGTCTGCAATATTTTACAACCCCTACGGTTTTACAACGTCATAGGGTAAATTGCGTTTCTCAGGAAGCGGTGAGACTGATATTGCCACAAGGGGACAAGGCTGTGTTAAAGTTTAAGGACATTAATAAGCGTGACACTGTTCCCTATGTGGTGTATGCAGATTTCGAAGCACTCACCACACCCATGGCGGGATGTGAACCCGATCCGACCATCAGCTCAACCGCACCCATTCCATAACATGAACCCTTTGCCATAGGATTTAATGTGGCGTGTGCCTCTGACCCCACACAATCCGTTTACAAAAAACTGTCAGGGGCCAAATTGTGCCAGATGGTTTTTGGATGAACATGTAAAGTTGGCTCCTGATGTACAGGAATTACTGGACCACCCAGTACCCATGAGCCTATCTCCAGTACAGCAGCAGCAGTATGAGCATGTCACGACATGTACTATTTGCGAAAAGCTTATTTTAGGCAGAGAGGAAAAAGTCAGAGACCACTCGCACTTTACGGGAGTGTTTCGTGGAACTGCGCACAGTAAATGCAATTTGAACTTTCCAGCTCCTCGTTTCTTCAGTGTCTTTTTCCACAATCTGACGAATTATGACATACAGTTTTTGATTCGTGAATTGGGTCATGTCAACAAGGGCTCGTTTACCATTATTCCCCAAAACCATGAGCGTTTTACAGCCTTGACATGGTGGTTGAGCGACTTGAGCATTCGATTTTTGGATTCCTTTAAGTTTATGGCATCCTCGCTAGACAGCCTTGTGAATGGCTTGAATGAGGAGGAATTTAAAAAATACTAGAATGCATTTTAATGATCCTGAGCAATTTCAATTGTGCATTCGGAAAGGTATATTCCCGTATGATTTCTGCAGCAGCTGGGACGTGTTAAAGCAAAGAAAACTCCCACCACAAGATAAATTTTACTCGAAACTAACACGCAGTACCGTTTCCGATGAAGACTATGCACATGCATTTAAAGTTTGGCGAGTGTTTGAACAATTCCGTGAGTTGTGTCAGCACATTTATGGTCTTGACCCGGCTCACTATTATACGAGTCCTGAGCTCTCGTTTGATGCCGCTTTGAAATACACTCAAGTGGAATTGGACTTACTCGCTGATGTAGACATGGTTCTATTTTTTGAAAAAGGCATTCGTGGCGGCTTTGTGTCGCTTAACCAGCGCCATGCCGAAGCGAACAATGTCTACATGCCTGAATATTCACCAGACAAACCAGAATCGTACTTAATGTACTATGAAGTGAATAATTTGTATGGCTACGCCATGAGTCAGCCTTTGCCCTATGCGCATTTTGCTTGACAGACAGAGAAACAAGTGTCAGAATTTGATGTGAACATGACTATTCAAGAAACAGGCCGTGGATATGTCTTAGAAGTGGATATTAAATATCCCTCATCCTTGTATGATGAACATGCCGATTTCCCATTCTGCCTTCAGAAAATGGTCCCCCTGACAGTAAAGTCAAAATTGAAACACTCAGGGGCACACTTTACAACAAAAAACGGTATGTGCTGCATATTCAAATGTTGGTGCAATGTCTAGCCCAAGGCTTGGTGTTGAAGAAAATCCATAGGGGTATTTCCTTTGCCCAAAAACCATGGCTCTATCCATATATGCAACTCAACACAGAGCACTGACAAATGGCAACACAGCAGTTTGATTTTTTTTAAATTAATGAACAACTGCATCTATGGCAAGCCCATGGAGAATGTCCGCAAATACCGCGATATTAAATTGGTGAATGTCTTGGAGGGGCAGTGGGGTGCTCGGCGGTACATTGCCAAGCCAAATTTCAAATCGATCAAAATTATCGATGAGGATTTGGCCACTATTGAAATGAGTAGGACCAGCGTGACCATGGATAAGCCCATTTACTTGGGCCAAGTCATTTTAGACTTTTCTAAATCGGTCATGTATCGATTCCACTATGAGTGTGCCAAACGCCATTTTGAGGACGTATCTCTCTTGTATATGGATACGGACTCATTCATTTACCACATTCGCCACTGCAACCCCTATGACGTCATGAGGCAGCATAGTGACCGATTTGACACCTCTTGCTATAGCGCTGACAACATGTTTCAGCTACCCATAAAAAACAAGAAGGAAATGGGCGTTTTAAAAGATGAATGCGGTGATTCCATTATGACGGAATTCATAGGTTTGGCCTCGAAAATGTATGCTTATCGCACACTAGACTGTAAGGAAGCGAAAAGAGCAAAAGGTGTAGGTAGGGCAGTGGTAAAATCGCTACCTGGCGGTTTTATACACTGGCAAAGCTATGTCCCATACACAGTGCAGGATACATTCCAGCAACCATCATTTGTATCTTGTGGAACAGAGGAAACGCACCCTCGCCTCCATGGATAACAAACGTGTGTGGGACCTGCTCACCAGCCTGCCCTGGGGTTATGACCGCGAGGAGGAGGAGGTGTGATTTTTCTGTTTGTTTGTTTGTTTGTTTGTTTAGGGACATGCCTTTTTTGTAACTCTTAGATTTAGTATTTTGTAAATATTGGTTTTTGTCATTGTAAATAGTATTTTTGGTAAATAGTGGCAACCCACTTGGACCTTTTGCTCTTTAAAAAAGTTGTATGCAACCTTATTTTCTTAAAAGAAATTGATTGGTAAATAGTTTGATTCCTTTAAAGCTGTACAAAGTTGTAGTTTTTTTGTAAACATAAAACATTAATATTTTTTAGTAACTTTAATGACTAGTATTTAATTATTTTTTGTAATGTAAATTATAAATGGTAAACTAAAAAAGTTCTTTTGGGATAAGTGAGCATGTCGAGAATGTGCTTTCGGGAATAAAGAAAGTGGTTGTGTTTGTTCCCAAAGACAGGTGTGAATGTATGAGTAGAGAGAAAGCTGGTGTGTATGTATGACCAGAGCAAACACGGTGAGGTAAGGTGGGTGGGGAGGGGGAAATTGTCACTTATATACTCATTTTGCTTTGTCGATAGTTTTTTTCTTTTTAAATGTAGCGGTGAATAGACATTATTTTGTAAAAACAGTCTTACCTGCAGTAGTCGTAGACCTCGACGTTTCTCCAAACACCCATAAACACATTGCAGCATCATCATGGTCAAGCACTTGCTTCAACATCATTGACAAATCTCAACTTTCAACATACACCAAATGGAAAAATGTCAAAACAGCAAAATGGAAAATCCATGCTTCGATATCACCAAAAATGCAAAACTTAAAACGAAAATTTTTAAAAACTGGAAATGGCCATGTGTGAAATATGAAAATTCAAAAACTTCAAACGGACATTGTTTAAAAAGTGTAAACAACAAAATGAAAAATCCATATTATTAAAAACACAAAACTTGAAACAGACATTTTTAAAATCTGTAAATTGCAAATTGGCAAATAGCAATGTATGAATTCATCATGTGTGAAATGTGAAAATGAAAAATCAGCCCATCAACATCATAATTTTTTAAAATAAAAAAACACATCGTGCTCTGGTAAACCTTTGATTTTATTTTATAACCATAGGAATTGACAAATGAAAACTGAATACAAACACATCCCAATTCCTCACTCCTCAATTCATCAATGTTTATGTCCACGCATCATCAACTTTCCTTTCATAGCACTCATCACAATCAGTGCTGCCATCCTCTCCCCCACTGAATCATCCCAGGATGTGAAACGTTGTTTAGCTTTTTTCAATAATAATTTATCAGCCACATGTCTTAAACCAGGATGACTATGGCGATAAGAAAGATCATGTTCTTTACATGCTTGATCCAAAAGATTAATGGGTTCATCACCACGCTGCAAACGTTTTTCGAGACGAGTTCCAGGGCCACAAAAACGATAACCTGGAAGATGGATTTCAAAAGGTAAGTATTGAATTACTTTGTCAATGACGCCATTGCCAGTACAGGTCTGGCATATCCTTTTCCATCGATTGTGAAAAGGTTTGATCTTCCTCCTCCTCTGAGGACGATGTTTGTGTTTGTTGATGTTGTTGTTGCTTTTTCTCGCCATGACACCCGTGGAATGATTCAACTAAGTCTTGACATTGACTTTTATGACCGTGATACAGTCTCACTAGCTGACAAGTCGCGCACTGACGCATAGAGGGTATTTTTGCCATGGCCACTTGCTTAAGGTGATCGTAATCCATACAGGTTTGCAATTCACTCAACACAGGGTCTTGAGTCCATGATTTTGGTACATGTTGCCAGATTTATTTCACCGCGTTGGCAACCACATAATAAATGAACGACTTGGGGAGCGCCAATAGTTCCTTTTTGGTAAAACTGTCTAGTTTCTTTTTGCATACAAAGAACTTGCCGATGGCTTTGTCCGTAGCATTGCCTTTCTCCATGGTATCACGTGCTGTAGATGTTTACAGGTAGCTTGTAGAAATCTCACTGGCGTCATTCACAGGTAAATCTTGATTTTTAATTTTGTTCAACAACTCCCAACAGGCATGGGTTGTTAACCAAAAAGAGATGCCACATATGGGCTAGGGCTGTATGGGTAATGTTGCCACAGGAACAAGTATCCATGAGTGTTTGCAGGGATGGGCAGCCCAACTCCATGAGGTCGATACATTGATAGTAAGACGCCAAAAATGGTTGCAACCATTCACGTTTTTCATTACCTTTCACAAATACCACATTGGCCGAGGAAAAGTGTGCTTTCATGACCACGTCCAAATATTTATAGGAAATGGTTCCTTGATTCCAGTCTAAATGCCTATGATTTTCAATCCACTGGGTTTGTTTACGGTCATTTTTACACAACAAATCAAAAGCATGGGGTGGTTTAAATAGCAAATCCGTAGCTTGCGATATCCAAAAAAGTAGTACAATCCATAATGGACACTGGTTTAAATATACATTTGTTGTCACCAATTTTAAACCCTTGACAATTCACAATGAGTGTGCGAAACATGTTGACCCTTGCCTGGACCGAGTTCAACTGACGACTGACTGACCATTGGCCACTAAGGTGTGCCCTTGACATGGACTTACCTGCCATGCTAGTTTGAAAAAAAAATGAGGTTAGGGTAGGACAGGGGGACATGAGAAATAATATTAACAACCACTTAAGTTTTTTATTACATCATTTTATTATCATAACACGTCTTACAGGTTTTAGTCATTTTGGGATAGGGACGATACCAACCCATACAACAATACAGTCTTTTGTGTTTGTAACGTCCATAACACCGATGATTTCCCAATGTCTCTAGACTAGGCGTTTTTGACGGTGAGCTGCTCGCCGAAGCACCATGGACACCATATAGTCCGCACGTATCGTAACTTGTTTTTTCATCACCCAGAGGCACGAGTGAGGGGTAGCTTGAATGACAGGGTATAATTCCCACCTCCATTCTGCACAGGCAGGAGCAGGCAGGTGACCAGCGCTGATGTTCCTGCATGGCTTCATCGCTCTCTTGCCATTGGTCTATGATGATGGGACAAAAGGCACATTACACTTCATCTCTTGTTTTTGAATAATAGATGCCAGCGGCCGCCAAGGCTTGAGAGTTTATGAAAGGCACCGGCCACGTTGCAAAAGTCCTGAAACGTTGTTCCTCCGAGTTTAAATTCATGGATGTGACGTCTCTTGAGGCTTTAAAGTAAGGCATGACTGAGAGGCTTGACGTAGGTTGACTTGTTATTTATACGCTCATCACTTGGTTGGACAGTGGATAACAGTTGTCTAGTTTGTGATGAATAATCAAACAGTAGGCCGTCGTATTGGCTGGTACATTATCATGCGTTTCAAAATCTAGTCGAATGTCAATATTGGATGGCTTGACAGACTCTTCCAGGTAAGAACAGTCAAAGACAATCAGTGGCGCCCTTGCTTTAAACGCTTGGGGTAGCAGCATAGGGCTGTTCTCTTTTAGATAATTCGACCATCGAAATCTAGAAAACAAGTCGTACAGCGGAACAAACTTATTTTTTGAAAAATCCAAATCCAGTCCTTCATAGGAAAACACAGCTCCGTTGAGGAAAAGACGTGCATTTCTCAATTGCAGGTGATCAAATTGCGTGGCATCTTTGGTTTGTTGATACTTGCGATTCGTTTGAAAACCCACGATGATTTAGAGAGGTCTCTCTGTATAGCGGGCTGTTTTTACAGACTAACTGTGTGTGTTGGTGGTAGGCAATAGCGGGTACTCATGGAGTGCCCAGCTTCTAAATTCCATGGGTAGAGGCATATCTCTCTTTACCACCTTGAGTATGTCCAGTTTTTTGCTATCGTCAAGGGTCACATGGGGTACTTTCCATAGCAAGCGTTGTAGTTGAATTTTTGAATCTATGGGGGCATTCTAGGCTCTCTTGAGTGCATTATTATCACTCCTGTCTCTCACCAAATAAAGCACTTGCCTTGCGTTAACCACAATGTGCTGGTGATCTTCGGCAAAGCCTAAAATCAGTTTAAGAGGTAAATATCCAGTAAACGTCCCATCGGTGTGCACCATCCAGTCATTGGTCGAGTCAGGGCACCAACCCGCCATGCAAAGTGTTTTACCTTCTTCCTCACTATAATAGGGATATAGTTTCATGACACTGGAAATACCCACATTTCGAGTGCTATCCCCCACGATATCGTTAATGACATACCGCACCTCAGAAAACAGAAAGGCAAAAGCATGGTTGCCCAACTTGGATGTGGTGGGTGTAGAGCCATCGTCTTTGGTGAACCTACCTTCAATCTGAATGTCACTTTCATGCGGTAGGGTGTAAATATCTTGGTTGTTGATAACAAATTGAATTTCATCATTGTTATTGAGTCCAGGTGTTTGAGCTTGATAGGAATAGAGATCTTACCACCCCTGGTTGCTCCTCGATGTGGTTCGCTACCTCTAGGATAGAATTCATTATGGGGGTTGACGTGATAACCCAAATACTGTAAAATCTGCTTGTCTTGAGATGTTAACGTGTATTCACGTGGCAAACAACTAACACCATTCCAAGGCGGTGTTGTTGCTTTATACACAAACTTCATAGTGGCTTTAGCACCAACTTGTAAGTCACTGGTGTGGTAGAATATAGTTGAATGAGTTGTTGATCTCTATTGATCAGTCTTAATGTTATATTACTAATACGATCGACAGCCACAGAATGAAAAAGCACCACTGGAGGGTTTTCACGAATAATATAGCCATTAGGCGATGTCACTATAAAGTCATAAAGCGAATGCGATGGTTCTCGATTGGTGTACACTTGGCTAATAATATTACACGTCACCGACACATGATGGTCCTCAATGAATTTCACTTCATGGTCTGATTCATGTTTTTTGTTGGGCTCCAACACGCGTGGTTTAAATCCTAGTAATGGACCAATGGAATCAGGGCGTGTTTTAAAGTCAATGTTGAATGTGGAGAAAATACTGCAGCGATGAGTGTTGGTATTTCCTACAAGTTCAAACTTGCGCGTTCCATCGAGAAATGACTTTAAACCATATTCATTGATCAACACCATATAAATGTGTTCGTAAATATCATCGATCGTGTATCCACCAGAGTTCAGGGTGAGCACACAATCATCATAGTAAAACTTGTTGTTCACATTTTCACGTATGTTCTATATTCGATTGTACGTTTCAAGTTAAACAAATCCGAAACCATAAGGTCTCTCACTCAATTCGATGGGCGGGTAAAAGTCTAGGCTGACTTCAGGTCCACGTCCATGCAGTGTAAACGTTTTACTTTCTGCCGACATACTGTGAACGTTTTTGCTTATATAAAAAAATAAACTCAAACGTCCACACTGTTGGTTGTTATACGTTTGCTCACGTTTCACATTATAATATATCTTGATCCTGTTTCCAAAATAGGTCACTAGTTCCATGGGCGGGGGCAAATTCCCCAAACTGTCAAAGTACCATACGGTGGATCCCTCTTTGACATAAGCTACATAATGCGTTCCTGGTCCTCGGTGATCATCCAAATTGACAACAGCGCATTCCTGTTTCCAGGGTCGTGGGGGTAATTGGTTTCGCATAAACACACCTGAAAATGAGAAAGCTTTAGTTGTTTAGCATAGCTTTCCACTTGTTGATGCGTCAGGGCATGTCTTGCTATGGCTGAGGTTAAAAAATTTATCTTTTTATATTTCGAAATGGTGAAATCCCAAATCCTAGTTTATAAAAGGCTGGCTTTAAATTGGCATTTCTAGCCCCCATAGCAATCGCTTCCATCGTTTCATTATGTCGCTGACTTTCTTTCAGTTGTTGCTTGCCCTGCTGTGCGGCTTTAATGGTTTTCGCCACTGCACTGGCACCACCCAAAAGTGAACCCAGAGCAGCCACACCGGCAAATAAAGCAGTTAAAAATCCCGCTCGTTTGGGGACGGGAATTACTCTCCCTTGTTTTGAACCCTGTCGCAGACGATTTGGAATAACACGTCTCTGTGCTGCTCGAAAGGCTTTCCTTATGGTCAATACATTTTTTTCTTTTTTTCTTTCGCAAGGGCTTGTCCACGAATGTCTTAAGCCCAGGCTTTGCCAAGGACAGGGTCTTATTTTTAGTCTTTTTAACCACATATCGTTGTTTCACCATGATGATGATCATGATGACCAACAACCTTTCACAAGAAAGTTTAAGTCACAACTAACGTCAGGTTGTTATTCCAATTCCACATATAGTGGGAAATCGTTTATGGTTTTTCCCGCTTGCTTTTCATCCCATGTCAACATGAGATGAAAGGATAATTCGTCACCTGCATTGACCATTTCATGGTTATGGACCAACATCCTATGACCATTTATCTCTATTTGTAAATGGTTCTCATCAGGCATGGCATATTTCATGTGAATGGTTCCATCATAGTGTAATCGATAGCGGCCTAAACCCGAAGCAAGCACATAGTTCAGGTGTTGGTCATGGACTAGCGGTAACTGGTTTTTTATTTGTCAGATACACTAAAAATACACATAGAATAAATTTATAAAACCTTTTCATTTCCTAGGTCACGTAACGCTTGGTACAGACATCGTCTTCGTCTTGTGGGTCTTCCACGTGAATAATACGATGGTGATTAGCGCAATAGCCATTCACCGTAAGCTGGGGCACTTTGTCATAAAACTCATGCACTTTGTTATCCACATACGTTTTTGTAGTAACGTCTGTAGACACTTGAGGATGTTTTACATGGGTTAACCGCTTTCCCTTAAAGTCATAATCTCCTTGTTTCGTGCGTGGCACAACAGACCTATCCACATAGTGTTTATTAGCAGGATCTGTTTCTTGTTTAGGATCATGTATGGGAACAGACCTAGCTTTGACCATTAACGGACGTCCAAAGACATCCATCGTCAACCTGTAGTACGAGTCTATTGTTTCTATGACACGGCTCGGTGTCCTGTATATAGACAGCCTGCTAGCCTCTCTAAGCCATATTTGAAATGAAGATTATTAAGCAGCAAGAGTCATTCCCCGTGGGGGACATGGTTTCCCATCTCTGTCTCACATCACGTGAACAACGCCATGGTTCACTGTTTCCATCTTACATTCGCTGCATCATTGTGGGGCCTTCCGGCTGTGGAAAGACCAATCTTTTGCTAACGCTCATCACAGCGCCCAATGGTCTGCGTTTTCAAAATATTTATATTTTTGCTACTGA
Source organism: Meconema thalassinum (assembly GCA_946902985.2). Taxonomy (NCBI): domain Eukaryota; kingdom Metazoa; phylum Arthropoda; class Insecta; order Orthoptera; family Tettigoniidae; genus Meconema; species Meconema thalassinum. The sequence continues at coordinate 127,231,692 of OX336398.1, forward strand.
ATCTTGGTTATATGAGGATATAAATAGTAATGAAATAATTCAAGGGACCTACGAAATGTACAGAAGGGGTCGGGGGAAGCGAGGTGGTGGGCTATTTATTTGTGTGCGCAAAAATATAGCTAGTTTCTTAAAGTGGGCTTATACGGATCATGAAATGTTTAATGTACAAATTTCGGATAAAGGGAATAAATTCCCTCTTCAGGTGATAGGGGCGTATAGAGCACCGAAAGATAACTTTTCGCTTCTCGACACATTGTATGATAAAACTTGTACGGGTAATGCTATGAAAAAGAACATAATAATTGCCGGAGATTTAAACCTCCCCAAAGTAGACTGGTCTGGTGAGTCAACTAGCTGTGGTCAAGTTCAGAGCGCTGCAAACAAATTCTTAAGGGAGGGTGGATTTTACCAAGTAGTTGACTTCCCAACTTGAGGCAATAATACCTTAGATATTTATCTCGTAAGGCCTGTAGATCTGTATATTAACTGTCTGAAAGTACCAGGATTTAGTGACCATTCTGGGGTTGAATTAAATATTAGATACGGTGACATTACAAAATTAGACTCTGATGTAGAAAATAAGATCATATTCCAGTATCGCAGGGCGGATCAGGGCAAATTTCAGGGGTATTTGAATGAGCTATTTGTAGGATGGGCATCGGAAGGAAATCACATTAATATCCTGTGGGCTAACTTTTTGAAAATTTTAAATAGCGCTATTGATAAATTTGTTCCATTTAAATTACTAAAACATAACCCAGATTATGAGTATTACACACGGGAAATCAGGAGTCTTAAACGGAAAATTAGGAAATTATACAATAAAATACATGATAGTGACAAGTATATGTTGAAATTTAAGACCTTATCAAGGGAGCTCGTCTTAAAAAAGAGGGCTGCTCATGACAATTATATGCAAGTTTTACTTGGTTCGGGAGGCGATGGGTGGAAAAAAAATTACAGTTATGTTAGTAGAAGAAAGGGAAATTCAAATAATTTGTCGATGATAATATCCGGTGACGGTAAATTAATTACTGAGAAGCAGGCCATTGCTAATGAATTAAATGTCTTTTATGGTAGTGTGTTCAATAAATCCAATAGCTGTGTGTTGGACCTTAACGGTGAATCTGGGGCTCCACTTCTCCAAATAAACCAGTCAGCAATTGTAAAGCTAATACAAAAATTACGTTACAATATATCGAAGGGTCCAGATAATATTGTTAGTGAAGTACTTAAACTACGAGGTAGGGCCGTGGCACGATACTTAGAGGTGATGTTTAATGTGTCCATAAACAATGCGCAAATCCCGGATGACTGGAAAAGAGCTACGGTAGTCCCAATATTTAAGGGAGGGAGCAGACTTGAATTGGGCAACTACAGGCCGGTTAGTCTTACGTCCATCGTTTGTAAACAGATGGAGCACCTCATTTTCGACTACTTGAGGGAACAGAGGGAAACATTATCATGGTTTAATGATAGGCAACATGGATTTCGGAAAGGTTACTCATGCGAGAGTCAAATGCTATCACATTTTCAAGATATTAGCGAATCGTTAGACGATGGAGTTTCAGTCGACGCCGTAGTTATAGGTTTTGCGAAGGCATTTGATGTCGTGCCGCATGACATGCTACTTCATAAATTAGCTTCGACGAAGATTGATAGAAAAGTAATTTTATGGATCCATGAATTTTTGACGGGTCGATTCCCGGAAAGTGAAAGTTGAAGGCCGATTCTCGGATGAAATTACCGTAACGTCGGGTATCCCTCAGGGCAGCGTAATCGGAACTTTGTTATTTTTGGCGTTTATAAATGACTTACCAACTGGGATTCGCAGTGACTGTCGATTGTTTGCGGATGATTGTGTAATATATCGAAAGATACATGACTCACAAGACAATGGAGTACTTCAAGATGACCTGAACCTGGTCTATAAGTGGGCGATTGAAAATAAAATGAAAATAAATACAAGAAAATGTAGTCTAATAAAAATAGGGAAAGTGCGAAGGCAAGATTTTCAATATAACATTGGCTCGGAAATACTTGTAGAAGACGATTCTTGCAAATATTTGGGCGTTCACGTAAGAAATGATATGAAATGGAGTAGTCATATAGGATGTGTAGTTTCTAAAGCTTACAAATCCCTGCACTTTGTAATGAGGGTATTAAAAGGAAGTAGTACCTCTGCTAAAGAATTAGGATATTTGTCACTTGTAAGACCTATTCTTGAATACGCCTCGGCGGTTTGGGATCCATATCAAGTAGGGCTCATAAATGAGTTGAAAATGGTACAAAGAAAGGCCGCTAGATTTGTGCACAATGACTATAATCCCAGGAGCAGGTGAGCCGTATGTTAAAGAAACTTGGGTGGGAATCACTTGAGGCTAGGAGGATGAAATCTAGACTCTGCGCTATGTACAACACGTATACAAATCAACCAGCTTGGGGTGAGCTTAGCAAACGTATGGAAAAGCCTACTTACATGGGTAGGGGCGATCATCCTTTCAAACTTAGGGGCCGACAACAGCGAACAAATTATGGTAAATATTCTTTCGTAAACCGTTCCTTTGATAATTGGAACTCTCTACCTGCCGCAGTCTTAGAGCCTTTTCCCAAACATATAGATGTGTTTAAGAAAAGACTGACTATTTGTGTAAATTCTCCAGTTTAATTGTTAGTGAATTGTTATGTACAGTTATTTATTTGTTATGTATATCTAATTTGCCACCGGGGGACTCACCCCCAATTGCAAATAAACGAATGAATGAATGAAAAATCTCTCTACCAACCCCTCTACGTGTTTCTGGATCAAGTCATGTCTGGATTACAAAATGAGAATATGGGTTATTTCACATTTCCCATGCAAGAAAATGTTATTTCACCGGATGAGGTAAAGCCCGATTCACTCATGATTTTCGATGATGTATCCACTGAACGTCAAGGCATCATTCAAAGCTATTTCAGCATGGGTCGACACAAACATATCGATTGCTTCTATCTTGGATAAACGTATTCTAAAATGTCCGAACAGTTGATTCGTGACAATGCCAATGTCATTGTTTTATTTCGCCAGGACGAGAGGAACAGTCGTCACATCTATAATGAACATGTGAATCCGGATATGACCTTTCAAATGTTTACAGAATTGTGTGCCAAGTGCTGGAACACTCAACGTCATGCCTGTTTAGTGATTGACAAACAAAGTGAACTCAACCAAGGACGGTATCGCTTAGGGTTTGATCATTTTATTGCTATTTAAGGCACTGTCTCATTCCCTCTCAAGTCATTTGTCAAGACACCATGGCGTTAGCAGAGAGTCAATTGAAAAAGCATATTATTAGAGCAAAAACTACTATTCGCCAAAAGTTTCGTCAATTGAAACGATCACGTGCAGAACATGCTTTGCTAATTCAACAACATTTAGCACCTCCGCTAAAAGCCATGTTGAAACCCTCTTTCAAGCTATCTGAAACGCTACCCACCGTTTCACAAGCCACGCAGACAAATCACGAGGACCCTGAGGAAGAGGAACAGGAACATGAACAGGAAGATTTGACTAGTGTTAGCGAAGTTGAGGATGAGGAGAAACAAGTGTTTACGCCTAAAAAAAAAGGCCTCACCCCTTGCAGAGTTTTTAACAAAAAAGGAATCCTTGGTCATGGTCGAAACACCTTGCCCTTCCAGATCGTCTCCGTTTTCACAACTCTTGGCCACCCCTCAACATAAAGCTCAACTGAAAAGAATTTTAATAAAATATTATGGATCAACACTGGAACCCTACTTCACCGATCTATTTATTGGAAACACAGATACCAGGTATGTTGTTCGTTATGAGGATGATAGTTTTAAAATTGGAGATTCATCCATTAAATTTGCTCGTACTAAAGATGTCATTAAAAACATCAACAATAAGTTAACACCAGGACTGTTAAAGCTGCTCTTCTCTAGTACACCCTCTACCCATGATTGTACACCAGAGGACCTTGGCAAATATAAATCCATTTTATTGGACACCCATGCTCACAAAAGACAGTATGATCCCGCTCAACAAGTAAATGCCAATATATCTCAAAAATATAAAACCATCATTGCAAAAATGTTTCCCACCAGTCAAAGTGGTCGTCGTAAAGCATCCGCTTCGGGAGTGACATTTAAACCATTAAAACCCCTTGTGGATGTTACCTACTGGCACAATCCCAACAAGCTCGTCCAGCGGCTGCAGTTGTTGCATGCTTCACGTCAAGCCGGCCATACCGGTCACGATTGAGAAATTCAAGAAATTGAACAAGAACTTCGAAATGCCAAAATTATTGTTTAAGCCCTCATCTATTAAAATAGGTATTGCTCACGAGTTGCATCGTCCAGCTAGTGGTCACAATCCGTGACTCATGGTGATTTCACGAGGTGTGGATGAACTTTGGCAGGCTGACTTGGTTGAAATGATACCCTATGCTAGCGTTAACAACGGTGTACGCTATATGTTGACCATCATTGATGTGTATTCCAAAATGGCGTTTGTTGAACCTGTGCGTCAAAAGTCTGGTCCACTTGTCACCAAGGCCTGTCAACATATTATTCAACAATCCAAAGTCAACCTCAGTTACTACAAACCGACCAGGGAAAATAATTTTTCAACAAGGATTTCTCCAGTTTTCTCAAATCTAAGGATATTCACCATTACACCACGTACAGCAATCCCAAAGCCAGCGAGGTCGAGCGGTTTAACCGAACATTGAAAACGCATATGTGGAAAGCGTTTACCGCTCAGGGCACTTATCGCTGGTTGGACATGTTACCAGAGCTAGTGTCACGTTACAATGACACCAAACATAGAACGATTGGGACCAAGCCACGCCTCGTGACCAAAAATATTCAGCGACTGGATAAACTGTTTAACCCCATAAAAACAGCAGACCCTAAACGTCACCGACTGAAAATTGGGGATTTTGTTCGTGTGAGCAAATTTAAGTCTGCCTTCAATAAGGGCTACACGCCACAGTGGGGGACTGAACTATTTCGAATTCGTCAAGGCAACTTGGACAGTCCAGTCACCTATTTATTCGAGGACCTCAACCATCAACCCATAAAAGGTAGATTTTATCTCCATGAACTTCAGAAAACAGCGTTTCCTAAACTATATCTTGTGGAAAAAGTGTTGAAACAAAAAGGAAATAAACCATATGTCAAATGGTTAGGATTTAACTCTACCTTTAATTCTTGGATCAATTAAGTACATATTGTGTGAACCAGTGCACTTTTTATTTATTTATTTATTTCTTTATTTTATTGCATCATGTTGTACGAGAGCTCTGTGTACGGCAGTCCGCGCTTCGTGCAAGTCCATACATGTTTCTCTTTCTTTCTCCACACCTGCGTCTCACACCTTCACTCCATGTTGACATACAACTCGTTCAGCTATTGGCTGTCATGGATTCTCCACTCCTCCCCTCACCTCTCCCCACACCTCTCGCCCCGCCCCCTCACCGCTCTGCAGTCGTCACGTGATTTCCTGTTCACTCTCTGTGTTCACCCTTTCCCCCTCTCCCCTTTCCTCTATGCGGGGCCCTGCCTGCTGCTGCTGCTGCTCGGGGCCTGGCTGACAGGATGTGAAATATCATCTCTGTTACAGAGTTGCCACATTGTTCCAAACTGTTATCACCTGACAGCAATGTTGTCAGCTCTCACCCATATTCCATTGTCTTAGCCGGCTAGCCAGGCTCCAAGCAGGTCTCTCGAGCAGATATTCTGTTTTCCGTTCTGGCTGCCAGTCAGACATATATACAAAGCAAGTTCTTAAAGTTCTTAATGACAACTACAAACGTTTCCCGCTTTCATTCACCTCATACAATTTTTATCATTTGTCATGTTACCCACGACCCGTTTACTAACATGTTTTTTAAAGATCACCATGAGGGATTTTTTTAAATATTCACCTTCATTCGTTCGTCATATAGGAAAATATCAAAAGCGACCCTTCGCCCTGCTGCCCCTCGAAAGAGCCATTTCCTGTATTCACCCTGGCTAGTCATAGCCTCGTTGTAACACATGCCCAGCGCTACCGGCTCTCTGTCTACAAGCACTCATTTATTTTAAAAATTAAAAATAAGTTTCAAAATGCACAGTTTTTGTCCTAGAGACTTGAAATCTATTTTCTTGGTAGAGGGGGCAGGGACCTTTCATTTACGTCAAACAAACTCTTTCGTAAAATTCCTAGTTTCCAAAATATAAAAAATTCTAAATTTCCGAGTTTTCAAAACAACTCAAAAAATAAAAAGTTTTATTATAAAAAATAAAGGTCATAGAGACCATTCGTTTCAACTATGGTACAACATTCTATCATGTTAGGTTTTCAAACTATCGCCTACTTTCAAAAACGAAATGATCAAAAATTTAAAAAAATATAATACGTGGTCCAGAGCAAAGCGCCCGTCAGTTCGAGTCCAACGACACCTCATTTGTTAAAATCCGACCATCCATTCCCCAATTATCGCCAATGTTCGCGAGAAAGTAGGCTATATTTTTTCTTCTACACCCTTGAAACTTGCTGTACACTTAGAGGGAATAGCCGCCTTTCATTAACGTCAAAGAAACTTTTTTCTAATATTCACCATTTCCAAAATAGCACCAATCCAAAAAACAGACATTTTCTATTTTTTTTAATACCGACACTCATTCTTAGAATAGAGGACGTCACTCCAACGAAAACAACACCTCGTTCGTTAAAATTCGACCATGCGTTCGAGAGATATCGGCAAAGTTCGTAGGGAAGTATGCTGTTCTGCAGAACCTACAACCCAGCACTGCTGTCAAGTTTTTATCCTAGAGACGTGACATTTAGTTTCGAGGTAAAGGGGGTAGGGACCATTCATTTACGTCAAACAAACTTTTTTGTTAACTTCCTAGTTTCCAAAATATAGGTATTTCCAAAATTGGACTGTTTTCAAAAAAACATCAAAAATAAAAAAGTTTTATTATAAAATATAAAGGACATAAAGACAATTCGTTTCAACCATCGCACAACGTTCTTTCATGTTTGGTTTTAAAACTATTGCCTATTTTCCAAAACAAAATTTTTGAATTTTTTTTTTGAAAAATATAATATGTGGTCCATAGCAAAGGGGGCGTCAGCTCAAGTCCAACAATATGTCACATGCCAAAATCGAACCATGGGTTCAAGAGATATCAGCTTTCCCCCTGAATGTATTGCGGGTTATTATGTGACGTCAGAGGGAGAGGTGGTGGGATGCGTTTAAACTCTCATCACTAACCTGCTCACTTTTCATTATAACTAACTATGTACTACCAAGAAATGACGAAAAACGCCGAACCTAATCCAACACACAAAGGAACTCTACAGTTACTTCAACCAAAGGCTAATATATAATGTAATATGATGATTATGAAGTGATGGTGAAAGTACGAAGTATAAACAGAAATGAACTGCAATATGATGATTATGAAGTGATGGTGAAGTACGAAGTACAAACAGAAATGAACTCGACAGTTACTTCAACTATAAGCTAAAATGATTATGAAATGATGGTGAAAGTACCAAGTACAAACAAAAATTACAGGGAAGTACTGTTTGAACAGAGAAAATGGGTAAAGCTTGGGAGCGCTGACAACAATGACGTGCACGTTATGACGGTAAAGAACGCACTGAGCATTGCCACACTGCTCACTGCCAGCAAATCATCAGAACTCTGGCAGGGGCGACGTGATGCAGCCCGCATTACCTGGCAACAATACAGTAGACTTAGGCATTATTGAAGCTGTTAATATAATCGCGGTTTGACCATGACCCCGAGAGAAAATTATCAAAAACTTTCTTAGCGAGCACCTACGGTCCTTGAGGAATCAGCATACCAAATTTCATTCCAATCCGTTCGGTGGTTTCTGAGATTTATTGATGAATGAGTGAGTGGTATTTGACAAATATATAGTATAAATCGCGGTTTTCGCGGTTTGCCCATGATCCCGAGTGATTTTTTTTGAAAACCTTTCTTAGCGAGCACCTACGGCCTTTGAGGAAGCTGCATACCAAATTTCATTCAAATCCGTTCGGTGGTTTCTGAGATTTCGTGATGATTTAGTGATTGGTATTTGACGACCATGATCCCGAGTGAATTTTTTGAAAACCTTTCTTAGCGAGCACCTACGGCCCTTGAGGAAGCTGCATACCAAATTTCATTCAAATCCGTTCGGTGGTTTCTGGGATTTCGTGATGAATGAGTGAGTGGTATTTGACAAATATAAAGTAGAAATCGCAGTTTTCGCAGTTTGACCATGATCCCGAGTGAATTTTTTGAAAACCATTCTTAGCGAGCACATACGGCCCTTGGGGAAGCTGCATACCAAATTTCATTCAAATCCGTTCGGTGGTTTCTGCGATTTCGTGATGAATGGGTGAGTGAGTGAGAGAGTGAGTGAGTGGTATTTGACAAATATATAGTACAGTAGATAGATTTACACATGCTAGTGCAACAATCACAATAACGCAGGTTATCAAAAAAAAAATTTGCACACACACCCATGTATACGGGGCAACATGACCACGATGTCTAAGCCCCGCTAATGAAATATTAACTGTGGATACGATAGGATAGAGAATGCTACAGTCCAATAAATCCTTGAGCAACACTGAATAATGGCTTCAAATACCATGTCCTATCCCCAATGTACACATGCTAGTACTACAATCACATTAACGCAGGTTATCACAAACATTCTACACACACCCATGTACACGGGGCAACATGACCACGATGTCTAAGCCCCGCAAATGAAATAACAACTGTCTACACATGAAAACTGCAATATAGTGATAGGAGAATGTAGGAATGTTTGCCACTATGTTTCTCTGACAGGATAGCATTACATTACATTTTGCTAATATGCTGATTTACTGTGCTTACGATAGCATAGAGATACCATGTGTCCATTAGCAAATTTTACCGGACTATCATGATACAGAGTAAATCGTTGTTGCCTAGTGACAACCTGTCCATCAATGGTGCGGCGTTGACTATCATGATACAGTGTTAGTCGTTGTCGCCTAGCGACAATATGTCCGTCAAGTTATTAGATCGGTGAAACGGTGTAGATTTGTGCAAAAGGGCCTAAATGCAGGGAATGGAGTGGTCTATCCGAAATTTAAAGTAGATAGTGTTACCCGCTGGGTTCCAAAGGATAGGTATACACATTTTGGTTCAGATCGGTGAAACGGTGTAGATTTGTATAAATAACAGACAAACAAACAGACAAACCAACATTGAGTTGGTCTAAATATTTCGGTTGGTTGCCATGTTGGATTTTTATATATGTAGGCCATAGAGTTATGTACTATTAGATGACGAATTCTGCGTAGATTCATTATTCAAACGTTCACTTCGATCGCAAGATTAATACACAATAAATAAAAACTTAATTTTAAAATTACGCACAGCCGCCATCTTGAGGTTATGTGAACAATTGAACTAAATTAGATGCTAGTGCATTACAATGTTAATTAACATTTACTGTACAATATTTTACTGCGCTCAGATATTTAAATCGCGAGAAAAGTCTATTAACATGTTTCACCTTCGCTTGGCCGTCATGTTCGTTTTGTATTTTACAGGTTTTTAGGGGTCCAATAGATGAACTTCTAGTAGTACTCTTTTCCACCGTACAAAATTTCAGGCTGATATCGGTAACAGTTTCGGAGATATACAATGCCGGTGAAATATTTCGCACAGCAGCCATCATGAGGTTATGTAGACAATTGAACTAAATTAGATGCCTGTGGATTACAATGTGTTTAGTCATTTGCTGTACCCAAGTTTCATTGTGTTTGGATGATTAAATCGCGAGAAAAGTCTATTTAAAAGTATAAATTTCGCTTGTCAGCCATGTTCGTTTTGTATATAACGGGTTTTCGAAAGTCACATAGATGACCTTCAGGGTGAATTTCAGGGTGATATCTGTAATAGTTTCGGAGATATAGAATGCCGGTGAAATATTTCGCACAGCCGCCATCTTGAGATTAAGTCAAAAATTGAACTAAATTTGAAGCCATTGCATTACAATGTGCATAAACATTTGCTGTACCAAGTTTCACTGCGTTTGGATGGTTAAATCGCGAGAAAATTCTATTTAAAAGTTTCAAATTCGCTTGACTGCCATGTTCGTTTTGCAGTCAACAAGTTTTTGCAAGTGTCATAGGTGAACTTCTAGTAGTACCAGTGAAATTATTCGCACAGCCGCCATGTTGAATTGGTGAGATGTAATAAAATTTGAAAGACACGGTCCGGGTCGGCTGAAATAGTACTATAACCTTGCCGAGTTTCATAGAAATCGCTCCAGCCGTTTAGAAGTTATTAGGGGGACACACACACACACACAAATCACACGCGCGCACACACAGACAAACGCACGGACAAAAGGTGATCTCATAAGCCTATTCATAAAATGAAAATAGGCTAAAATACACAAACCCATACATACTATGCATTGAACAATAGTACTTAGATCTAAAACCTAACGTGAGGTGACTTTTTCTTTGTTACAAAGAAACGTAGAGGCAATTAAGTTACCTTCCTACACGTATAGTGTTGGTTTTATCACAATTAAAAAACTTGGTTTTAACTAATAAATGCAAAGGGAGGTGGTAATTCAAGCACTGAAAGTGAAGGCGAGTTTATTTCCTGTACAGAACCTCCATGTAGGGCTATAGGAAGCAGCACATCTTCAGCAGATCCACGTACCCAGCCCATTTTGAACTACAACATTACGGTATATACAGTATATACGTGTTTGGTTCACCATTGACATATTACCTAGTTCTAGTACATCAGTTCAAATATGTTGATAATTTGTGGCAACTGCACAACATATTACAATGTCTATTTTAGCGTTCTCCATTTATTTCAAGTACACCCATAATATATTTGTTTTTTTGCTACAAATAACATGCTAGTTTTTTGGTGAACTAGGGGGCAGCATTCATGTCAACAAGAGAAGCTGTACAGTTAGCCATTTGTACTGATAGCTCAAGAACGTTTTTAATAGCTTTGTTGAATTTTATCATTTTAGTATTGTCATAGTCTAAAGATGAATTGGATTGAAAACAGATTGTGCTATAGAGATGCATTATCTCATGCATCAACTCATGACAGCGTGAATACAACGCGTGTTCCACTTTGCTAGTCTTCGCACTCATGTTTTATATAAGCCTCATTTTTAAAAAGTTCATGTTTGAAATAAAAAAGAAACAAAATTGATAGTGTTCATATTTCTTCTTTAATTCTTTTTTACTAAGCCTTCTCGATTTTATCTAGTAAAAGTGAGATGGAAAAAGAGATCCAACAGAGGACTATTAGTGCCAATAGTACCTTTTATGTTCGACCCTGACTGTTATAAGTCAGCAAACTATACTATAATGAGGCTCCTTATAACACACTATTTTTCATTATGAAACAGTTTCTCCCACCAATCAGAGCTCAAGAAACAGTTGTTTGACCAATTAGATAAGGATGAATTCGCGCCTGCGATGAGTTCCACGGTCTTCTAATTTAAATTTCACTGTGTGGCCTAGTGTCATAGTAGGGTAATCGAGGAGGCCATGGTCAAATAAAAGGCATTCTCTGCGTCTCATGCGCATAAAACAGGCGAAATCTCGAATGATATTTATGAATATTTAATATGTTCGAACATAAAATAGTTACAATAATTATCGTCGAACATAAACAGTCGTATGCAACTCGCCTATAATGGTAATTAAGACACTCGTATGGAAATTATAAAACTCGCATACGCTCGTTTTATAAACATACACGTGTCTTAATTATTGCCATTATAGGCTCGTTACATAATGTACTATTTTGGTCTCAATAACTTATTTAAGCCACGCTTAATTTCACAAAAGAGCAAGGTTAAGTTATACATGACTCTAGTGAAACTGGAAGAGTGCATTTGTGCTATTTGAGAGGAAAGTGCTCAGAAAGATATATCGACCTATTTACAATAGGGAAGAAGGAAAATGGGAAAGGAGGGAAAAAGAGGACTTATACCGACGTTTTGGGAAAGCTGATGTGGGTCGGATCATCAGAGGAAGACGACTCCAGTGGATGGGACATATCGTAAGAGCTGTGGAATCTATCCCTAACAGTGTGTTCAATGCTCAGCTGATTGGCAAACGTCCAAGAAGCCATCCAAGGACTAGATGGAAGGATAGGGTGATGGGAACGTAGCAGCAGGTGGAACCAACATCAGTACTGGATGATGCAATGGATAGAGAAAAATGGAACGGCATTTGCAGCAAATGCTTGAGATTGAGATCGGGATAATGCCTCCTGTGTGATTGATTAGGATAGTGTTTTGTAATATTGTATATTTGATGTGTTTGTTATGTTTCTTTGTTTTCTGTCATGGGCCTTAATGATGATGATGAAGCCTTCTTTACAATATTACTAAGTGGGTGATAAACGACTTGTGTATCTTGGATGATTAAACAATAAGCATTCGTATTAGCGGGCACATTTCCATTGATTCAACATCCAAACGAATGTCTATGGTGGCTTCTTTAATCTATTCCTCCAAATGAGAGGAGTCAAAGATGGTTAAAGAAGTTTTAGTTTTGAAGTCCTCAGGCGAGAGTAGTAGACAACACACCTTTTGGTAATAAGATGACTGAAATTTTAAAAACATTTCAAACAGAGCTCCGAATTTATTCTTTTCAAAGTTCAAGTCTAGAACTTCATAAGCAAATGAGACGCCATTCAGGTAAAGACGCATGTTTCGCAGCTTTATGTGATCGAACTGCTAAGCATCTTTAGCCTATTGGTACTGGCGATCGCTCTGATACCTCACAATCATATACAGCGGTCGCTCTGCATAGCGAGAAGGTTTTACAGACCAGCTATGCTTGTCGAATGCGTCCAAGATGGGGAATTCATGTGGTTCACAGCTCCTGAACTGAATGGGCAGGGGAGTGTCTTTTTCTGCTAGTTTGAGCTGCATTAGCTTCCGCTGATCGGAGGGTGTTACGAGAGGCACCTTCCATAAAACACGGTTCAGTTGGACCTTGGATTCAACGAGATGTCTGCTCCGTTTAGTGTGTTGTAGTCGCTTGTATCACGAATGAGGACGAGTTTCTGCCTGACATTAATAATGGCATGTTTATGGTCCTCGGCGAAGCCAAGTACGGACGTAAGTTGCAGAACCCCAGTGAAGGTGCCCTCTGTATTAACCATCCAGTCGTTGTTTTCACTATCAGGACATTAGGCTGACATGCGAAGTGCCTTAGTTTCCTCACTGTCAAACGACGGATAGAGCTTCGTGCAAAACGCTGTGCCCACGTTTCTAACGCTGCCCACTTCGACGCCATTGAATAAGTACCTGATCTCAGAAAATGAAAAAAGTCTAATGCATTATTAGCTAGCTTTGATGTTGTAGATGTAGTACCATCAACTTTCGTGAGCTGGCCCTCGATATGAAGGTAGCTCTTGTGTGGTAAGTTGTAAATTTCTCGTTGGTTGATATCGATGCGGATTTCATAATTATTATTACTAGCATCACCCGTCGCGGCTTCGCCCGCGAATATTCTAGTTGTAAAGAGTACACTTAGCAAAGTCTCAGTCATAAATGCTATGACTGATTTATCCTTGGTATGAATAATCAGACTTTATCAATTCAGCTACTGGTGCAGTGGTTAGGGGTTTGTCATTCCTTTATAGGTATATATAGGTGGTTTTCGGAGACCCTACATAGTCGGGTGAAAAAGACCTTTCGTACCACACTCACACATGAAAATTGCTTGAAAAAATTCTAGAGTGCCCCTTGACCCCCTTAAGCGCATTATACTGTATGCATTGATGAATTTTACAGCTTAATTTGGTTCAGTGATAACCCTATAACCGTCTGGAAACTTTCACAGTAATGTAATAATTGGAATTGCATTGCGTCTTACAGAAATAGACGGACCTGTGAGATTCTGTTACCATGGTTACCGTGTTGCATTCTTTTATTATTTCATTGTAAATACTAATACAACTATTAATAATCTCCATATTTTCAATACAATGTTGTTGATAGTCTATTTATACATTGTATTGAAAAGACGGAGATTATTAATAGTTTTATTAGTGAATATATTCAATACGGACCTAAAATGGAGAATATTGCTCTAATTCATTGTAAATATACATGTTTTAGGGTATTTATTTAATTGTAAGGCATTTAAAGAGTAGGTGAGTGTGTTTCGCTTACGCATTGGGTTATGCTGAACCTGTAGGTACCCCATATGTGTAGGTTGGTGTTAATAGGACCTTATTTTTGGTACAAAACTGTAATGGGACCTTAGCAGAATAATATAGGGAGGGATAATTTTGTGTGGAAGCCTGATAGGAATGAAGTTCAATCCTCACAACACACTCAGGGGTTTCGATGGGACTCGTTACGTGCAGAACCAAGTTCATATATCTTGTAGAATGTGACCGAATCGCTTCAAGGTTTTCTTACTTTCCGAGCTTAGCTTAGGCTTGCAAGACACCCTTAAAAGTGGTTTCACTCTATGTATAGTGCGTTTTATCATGTGCAAACGCTTCATGCTTAAAAAAAACAGTTTCACTCTACGTATAGGTTCATGCTGGTTTCAAGTAGACCTTGTATGTTACAGGCGTGTGTTTGGCAAAGGGAATGAGCCGATTGTTCTTCTTTACCACACTTAGAGTTATTTCGCGAAAGCAGTTCACGCTTACTGAATGGTAAAGAACTGAGGAGGGCGTTTCACAAATGTTGAATCCACTGGGCACTGTAACCATAAAGTCGTGCAGTGAGTGCAAAGTTTGCTGATTGTAGTACACGTCGGTGATAAGTTTTCAGTTTTTCAAAGCGTGGCAATTTTTCACAAATTTTATTGGCAAGTCGGAGTGATGGTTTCCGTTTACTTCAAGTTCACGTGGCCAGAAGCCTAACAGTGAGCCAATCGAGTTTGTGGCTATGAAATTAATTTTGAATGAGGCTCGGATATCCACGCGATGGGTTGAATTGTTAGCATCGGCCACAAACTCGTGGCGACGTGGAAGCTTCCCAAGCTTAAAAATAACATCATCGATGTGATAGAAAATGTCGTGGCTGTAATCTAAATTAACTATAAGTTAGCAGATTCATTGTGTCGAGGTCTAGATGGTAAGGGATCACGCATGAAAACACCGAAAAAAAATAAGGTATTCGTAGCCGTTTGGCATTATGCATGACTTCTTCATGGGCCATGGCTCTAAACGGCAGACTTAGACTTCTTTTTAGACGATATATAGATGCCAAGTCGCATGTTGGAGTATCTATTGCCTATGGCTATATACTCCCTCGTTATGGCGTTTCCCTACCTGCCATAGCCGTTTTGCCTCTTGGGTGGACTTGACGGCCGTTGCAACTACACTCGCACCGCCGAGCAGCGAATCCAATGCGGCAAGTTCTGAGAAAATAATTGGTAAAAAGCCACCTCGTTTGGATATTGGAAAGACTCGCGATCGTTTTTGAAACGCAAGTTTTGTTTGCGGGTCCACTTATGCTCAAGCAGCGCGCATGTCATTTAGGAACCCCTATCGTGGGTTCTTCTCACTCTGATAGGGTTGACGAGGTACTTTTAAAAAATGGCGCAGCCCTCTCTTTTTCTTAGGAGAACGTTGTTTTGACATTGTATTTTTTCTTGTTGTTGTAATTTGAGACTTCAGTCTTTTGACTGGTTTGATGCAGCCCTCCATGCCTCCCTGTTCTGAGATAATCGATTCATCTCTACATAGCTACCACACCCTACATCCGAGGCAATCTGTTTAACATATTCTAACTTTGGTTTACCCCTACAGTTCTTGTCCTCGACCCTTCCATCCATAATTAAGCTTGCTATTCCTGGGTGACTTAGTAAGTGTCCTACTAACCTATCTCTTCTCTTCATTAGCAGTCACCAGAAACATCTCTCCTCTCCCACTCGTCTTAATACCTCTTCGTTTGTAACCCTATCTATCCATCCGATCTTCAACAGTCTCCTGTAACACCACATTTCAAACGCTTCAATTCTCCGCTTTTCTGCTGCACCAATAGTCCAAGTTTCACTTCCATATAGTGCTACGCTCCAGACAAAGGCTTTCAAAAAGGACTTCCTAATATATAAATCTATATTCGAAGTCAACAGATTCCTTTTTGTGAAAATGCTTTTCTTGCCTCAGCCAACCTACATTTGATGTCCTCTTTGCTTCGTCCATCACTGGTTATTTTGCTTCCTAAGTAACAGAAGTCTCCTACTTCCTTCAGATTTTCACCTGCCAATTTGATGTCCATAGAAGTTTCTGATTTATTTCGGCTGCATTCCAAAATTTTTGTTTTACATTTATTAATTTTCATCATGAATTCTTTCCTCAAGACAGAGTCCATACCATTCAAAAACTCATTCAAATCCTCAGGCGTGTCGGCCAAGATGACGATGTCATCAGCAAAGCTCAGAGTTGAAACTATTTCTCCTTGAATCTTCACTCCCATATTAAACGTTTCTCGAATTTCTCTCATTGCTTTTTCAATGTAAAGATTGAAAAATATGGGTGATAAGTTGCAGCCTTGCCTTACACCTTTCTGAATACCAGCTTCTCTCTCATGTCTTTCAGCTCGAATGACTGCTGTCTGGTTTCTGTATAGATTGTAGATCTCCCTCCTATCCCTGTACTTTATTCCATTCGTTTTCAAGATGTCAAACAATTTAGTCAAATCAACGTTTTCAAAAGCCTTTTCTAAGTCTACAAATGCCATGAACGTTCTCTTATCTTTCCTTGTTCTACCTTCCAAAATCAGCCTAAAACTTAGTACAGCTTCCCTTGTTCCTACATTTCTCCTGAAACCAAACTGGTCTTCACCCAACTCCGTTTCTATCTGGCTTTCCATCCTCTTGTAAATTATTCTAGACAGGATCTTTGAAGCATGAGTAATCAAGCTGATTTTACGGTAATCTTCACATCTGTCAGCTCCCACTTCCTTCGGTATAGGGATGATAAAATTCTTCTTGAAATCAGAGAGTACCTCACCTGTCTCATAAATCCTACACACCAAGTGAAATAACCCGATCCTATGCAGAGTAGCAACTAAATAGGTATATCATCTATGCCTGGTGCTTTGTTCCTTCTTAAGTCTTCCAATGCTCTGTCAAATTCTGATCTCAATATTAAATCCCCTTTTGCATCCTCATCAATTTCCTCTTCCCTTTCCAATACATGATTATCAATCTCCTTTCCCTTATACAAGCACTCTATGTAAGCTTTCCATCTCTCAACCTTTTCTTCCCTATCTGTTAGAGGCTTTCAATCTGTGTCCTTAATATTACAGCACTTAGTCTTCCTTTCCCCAAAATTATGCATTATCCTTCGATAAGCTGTGTCTACTTTTCCTAATATCAGACAATTTTCTATACCTGCACATTTCTCTTTCAACCATTCCTCTTTCGCTTCCTCGCACTTCTTGTTAACCTCATTTCTCAGACGTCTGTATTCTGCTTTCCCCTTTTCATCTCTTACATTCTTGTGTTTCCGCCTTTCATCCATCAATTCTAGTATATTCTGAGTGATCCACGGTTTTCTATCGATTCTCTCTTTCCTACTAATCTTTTCTTCTACAGATTTTGTTATTTCATTCTTCAAAAGTGCCAATTCGTCTGCAATTGAAGTTTGTTTAAGGGTTTTCATTAGTCCTTCCTTTATACTCATCTTGAATCTTTCGTTTACATCCTCCTCTTTCAGTCTATTGCCCATCCTTTTGGCTTTTGACTTTTCTTCAGGTTCTTCAATTTTAACGGCATTTCATAACAACCAGATTGTGGCCAGAGTTTATGGCAGCACCGGGATATGTTTTACAGTTCAAAATCTGGTTTCGAAACCTCTGCTTGACCATAATGAAGTCAATTTGATAACTCCCAGTATCTCCTTGTCTCATCCATGTGTATATTCTTCTATTGTGCTTATTGAATAAGGTGTTAGCTATGACTAACTCATGCTCGGTGCAGAATTCCATCAGCCTGTTTCCTCGATCATTCCTTTCACTTAATCCGAAATCTTCCCTTCTCTTCCTTTTCCTACCACAGCATTCCAATCTCCCATTACTATAACATTTTCATCACCTTTGATATACCTCAGATTTTCATCTATTTCTTCGTAGAACTTTTCAACATCTTCATCATCAGCCTGACTGGTAGGCATATAGACTTGTACCACTGTGGTGCACGTAGGTTTTGTATTGATTTTTGCTACAATAATCCGTTCAATAAGTGTTACATTTTTTCTTATGGTCTATATAAGGACTGCTAATTAATCTATTATCTGACGAAAATTTTAAAAAGTGGTTTTCGGTTGCTTAGTTGCCTGCAAATGGGAAATTCTAATTATGCGATCACATATGTAGGCTACCATCAGGCAATTTGCGATAACCTAAAGCAAGCGCTGGGTCTTCTTCAGACGCTGAGCCTGTGTTTGGTATAGGCTGTTTGGCTCTTATAAGCTCTGTTACCTTTTTTTTTTATCTCTGCATCCAAATATTGTTTGTTTATAGCATCAAAGGCTGTTTTGGACTCGCTTTGCACTCTAAGCTTCTTAATGTAAAATACATCACTTTTAAGAGTTCCAATTCTACTAATGCTATCACTTATATTTTTGCAACATGTTTAGCGGAATGCATTTCCTCATTTAACTCCTTTGTTGAATTTTCCACATAGTCCTTTCTCAAAGCGTCCTCCATTAATGTGCCCATCCTGGTCTAAGGTTAATGCTAAGTAAGCCTTGGTGCATGTATCTTGCTCAATTACGGGGTTTACAGAGTTGAATGTTTTACTTCTTTTGTTAAACTGTCAACATAGCCCTTACTGACAGCGTCTGTGTACACTTCAGCATTATTGTGCCCGTCTTTGTCTAAGGTTAATGCTAAGCTATTCTGCATAAGCCTTGGTGCAGTCATCTTGCTTATTTACGGGATTTAAAACATTACAAATTCGCCTCTTTTGCGCATCATGCGTACCATCGGCTCGAGCTTTCCAATGAGAAGCTTTGAGAGTTGAAAGTGTCAAATTGTCTACATAGTCCTTACTGACAGCATCTGTGTTCTCTTCATCAGGGGATAGCTGTTTAATCATACGTGTCTTATCGTTTAAGTGTTCGTCTTTGTCTATTCTCATTGTAGAGGATTATACAGTTATCGATATAGCCCTTAGTACTGCCATCCCGTATATTAACTGGTTATGCCCTGTTAGCAATGCGTTTTTCCTGGCCATCGAAGTTACCGTCAGATTATATTAACCAGCTTCTCTTGAGAGCTGTTGCGAGCGATAATACAGGTGCTGCATCAAAATGTCTTCGGTTTGCTGTTAACATTCATCCAAACCCGTCCACAATTCTCACTCTCTATAGAAGGAACAATGACATTTATAAAACAGACAAAATAGCTACCCATCAATGATGTTACAGTCTGTATTACAAATAAAAGTCCACTCGGCACGCCGGAAGGCGGAGGCAGATTTCACCGGACAAACTTGGGGATAGGCGAAAATAGGCAGAATATGCAGGTTTTCGTAGAAGGATCAGACCTCATTTATTGCGAGAAGATATTTTATAATTGGAGCTTAATTAACTTTGTTTTTCGTAATTTTATGCTTATTTTAAACATTTTATTGTCTTATGGGAACGGTAACCTTCTTGTCATTTGGGGTCCATTTTTATACTTGTGGTCACACTGTCCTTATGCAAGGTTTCGACACTGATGTGTGACTATGTAACGGTCTGTTACTTCTTCACGCAAAATTATATCTCCCGCAGAGATTTTGGTTGGTTGCTCAGTTTAGGGGCTGCGACAACGCGGTCATGTAACCCCGTGTACTTAGGGATGACTGTATTAGTCTGTAATTCAGGTAAGGACTGCAGAGGTCAATTTCAAGCAGTAGTTCCTAATGTTGGTACCAGGTACTACCGTCAACGACACCTAGCTGTGAACTTGGCAACTAGATGCCACAGCAACCAGCAACTCGCAACGAACGTTGGAATTTCCCCTCCAAAGGAAAGCATACTGAGGGATTTTTAGTGCTCTTAGAAAATCCGACGACTTCGGCCGGCTTTGAACTCGCGACCTTGGGCATAGACATTCAGCATGCTACCAGTTACGTCACCGAAGCCGCTTCACACTTAGTCAGATGAAAATCTGAATCTGATCTCGTGCAAGTGCGTTATCTTGGCAACGTCTGATGGCTCATCCCTCATCAATTTAGTAGTGTTGCCATGGCAACCACTGATAGCTCTTGGCATTTTCTTATAATTCCGAAATCATTTTTCTCATCCCTTGGCATAATGGTGGGTCATATCAAAAATTCTTTCAGACAAAAGTTTTAGATAATTATTAGGGGAATATTGTCCATTTTGTACGGTTTTGATAATGTGCCTATTAAGAGAGATATGATTAATGTTTCCCGAAAAACCCACTTTTTCCCACCCCTTTGGTCAATGGTTGGTGCTATAAAAAACTCTTCAAACATAAATTTTTGGGCTTTATCCGACACATAGTATGAACGTTGAACGGATTCGATATGTCACATATTAAGAGAGTTATAGCAATATTTCACTTTTCGAAAAAAGCCCCCCCTTTTCACCCCCTTCGACCGATTTAGCCCAGTAACGAACTCGACCGAAATTTTATAGGTATACATATTCGGTAAAAAATGCAAAGTGATTGGTGCAAAATTACGGCAGTTATCGTGTCCACAAGAAACTGATATACATATATATATATATATATATATACATATATATACATACATAAATTATACATAAACTTTTGAACTGACGGTGGTTTTGGGGTCTGGGGGATGTGAAACGCGAAGATATGTCGAAATTTTCCGGAAGTCGAAACATGGTACCCATTGCAATAGTTAGCTTTCTAATGAAATCTACCTCTGGTTGGTTCCTCAGTTTAGGAGCTGCGACAACGCGGTCATCTAACCCCGTGTACTTTGGGTGAGTGTAGAATCTGTCTGATAAACGGTGTGAATTGTAATGGCTGTATTTGTCTTAATTCAGGTAAGGACTGTAGACGGTCAATTTCAAGCAGTAGTTCCTAATGTTGCTACCAGGTACTACCGTCAACGACACCTAGCTGTGAACTTGGCTACTAGATGCCACCCCAACCAGCAACTCGCAACGAACGTTGGAACTTCCCCTCCAAAGGAAAGCATACTGAGGGATTTTAGCGCTCTTAGAAAATCCGACGACTTTGGCCGGCTTTGAAACCGCGACCTTGGGCATAGACATTCAGCATGCTACCAGTTATGTCACAGAAGCCGCTTCCCACTTAGTCAGATGTAAATACTGAATCTGATCTCGTGCAAGTGCGTTGTCATGGCATCAATGATGGCTCATCCCTCATCAATTTAGTAGTGTTGCCATGGCAACCTCTGATAGCTCTTGGCATTTTCTTATAATTCCGAAATTATTTTTCTCATCCCTTGGCGTAATGGTGGGTCATATCAAAAATTCTTTCAGACAAAGGTTTTAGGTAATTATTAGGGGAATATTGTCCATTTTGTACGGTTTTGATATTGTGCCTATTAAGAGAGATATGATTAATGTTTCCCGAAAAACCCACTTTTTCCCACCCCTTTGGTCAATGGTTGGTGCTATAAAAAAACTCTTCAAACATAGATTTTTGGGCTTTATCCGACACATAGTATGAACGTTGAACGGAATCGATATGTCACATATTAAGAGAGTTATAGCAATATTTCACTTTTTCGAAAAAAAAGCCCCCCATTTTCACCCCCTTCGACCGATTTAGCCCAGTAACGAACTCGACCGAGATTTTATAGGTATACATATTCGATAAAAAATTCAAAGTGATTGGTGCAAAATTACGGCAGTTATCGTGTCCACAAGAAACTGATATACATATATATATATATATATATATATATATATATATATATATATATACATAAATTATATATAAACTTTTGAACTGACGGTGGTTTTGGGGTCTGGGGGATGTGAAACGCGAAGATATGTCGAAATTTTCCGGAAGTCGAAACATGGGACCCATTGCAATAGTTAGCTTTCTAATGAAATCTACCTAAAAAGTCATACGGTTCACTGTTTCCTTCACGTATTCGTTGTCTCATTGCTGGACCGTCGGGCTATGTTAAAACAAACCTTTAAATTCACTAATCACAGCTCCAAATGGCGTTCGATTCCAAAACATTTACATTTTTGCAAAATAGCTCTATCAACCCATGTACATGTACCTAGAACAAGTGTTGTCTGAGCTGCAGAAAGAACACATGGGATACTTTGCTTTCTCATCACACGAGTAGGTTATAACGCCCGATGCAGTGCGGCCTGATTCGCTCATGATTTTTGACTACGTGGCTAGCGAGCAAAAGGCGATCATTCAAGCCTATTTCAGCATGGTTATTATGAAACGTATGTAATTTTACATAATGGACAAGTATGTACAATATTATACAAAAAACCTGAAAAGAGTACATGATACTAAGAAGTGAACAACTACACAGGGATATCTAAATTATTTATCCATTGCACTAGGGATACTGAGACATCAGCAAAGTCTTTCTGGTCTCCATCATAAGCACGCAGAGGGCATTCGTCCATTACATGATGCATAGTCTGGACTAATGCACTACAATCATATGCTGGAGAGTCCCTGAAGCCCCACTGGTGAAAGGAGAATGAAGATCTCCACAATTAGTGCAAAACCTGTTTAGTGATGACCACGTTCTTCTAGACAAACTGAAACCAGCTGGGGCATGGTTTGGATTAATGAGGCTAGGCCCCTCCGGAGCTGTACAAAACCATTGCTCTTTTCATTCCTCTTTTAAATTAAAACCAGTATCCATTATATTCTTAGCTATTTTCATTGGTGGCTTACGAGATTTCAGCCTTTTTATCCAGAGATCTGCAACATCCCTGTGGATGGGTAGAGTTGGATTGGACATGATCTTATCTTATTCTTGAACAAGGGCTCTTGATCGTCGCGGCTTGGTGGAGCAATGTGAGACAGGACTGGCAGCCAGTGTGTTGCAGTAAACTTCAGAGTACCGGAGATGATACGCATGGTGGTGTTAAGTTGTACATCGACTTTCTTTACGTGGCAACTGTTAAGCCATGCTGAAGATCAGTGTTCGGCTGCGGAGTACACGAGGCCAAGCGCAGAACGACGTAGTGTGTCCGCTGAAGCACCCCATGAAGTTGCACACAATTTAAATAGAATATTATTACGCGATCTCAGCTTATATCCCAGGTTTTCAAGATGCTTTCTGTACGATAGAGTTCGGTCAAGCGTTATCCCGAGGTACTTTGGTTTAGGATTGTGCTTTAGTAATGAGACGTTGAAGCATACTTGGAGTTTGGTATTAGCCAGCTTGTTGTGGAGATGGAAACAAGCAGATTCTGTCTTATTCATGCTGGGTTGTAGTCTCCAGTTTCGAAAGTAAGAGCTGAGTGTTTTCAGGTCAGACGTCAGGATGGCCTCGACATGGCTGAAATCTGGGTGTTGAATAACAATGGCAAGGTCGTCTGCATAAGAGAATTTTACTCATTTTGTCTCAGGAATATCCGATATGTAGAGAACGAAACGTTCCTTCTAATAGTTAGGTTCAAACTTGACCAAGAATATTTTCTGAGCTTATTCAAAATGAGAATATAATGCATTTACAAAACTGGCAATTACAGTCGATTGCCTAACTGATACGACTGTTCTAACGAAAGTCAGGGGTGTATCAAAACTGGCTGCAAAGAATGCAGTTAAAGAAAATACCATGACATCTGATTGTCATTACTAAAGTCAGCCAAGACTTGAAAAATCACCCCAAACAGGGTTGTACAAAATAGCCTCGAATGACTACGGTCACATCTAGCAAAAGATAGGCTTTGACGTTCTACGACGTTCATCAAGCTGCACCAGGGTTA
Source organism: Meconema thalassinum (assembly GCA_946902985.2). Lineage (NCBI taxonomy): Eukaryota > Metazoa > Arthropoda > Insecta > Orthoptera > Tettigoniidae > Meconema > Meconema thalassinum. Next base: position 127,255,661 of record OX336398.1, read on the forward strand.
ACCAAAATGTTAGACCCAAGGGTGTCTCACTATACTGAAATAAATGACATTAAATTAAACTAGATACAATCCCTACCTAGAAAAATGGCTGACACAGAGTGTGGTTGATTCACAAACTACATTAAATCTAATATACCACCAGAACTAGAAAAAGAGAAGGGATGTCCAAAAACTCACGACATGGAGAAGCTATCACTCAGCCCTCTATTCAATAACCAGGGTTGTACAAATTCCTCTCTGGATCTCTGGAACGGTATTATCCTCATCAGGATTCCCATCTGGACTCCTCCAAAGAGCAGGGTTCGATTCGTCCCTGTCGACAACTCCGTGAATATGCTGGATATGCCTGGAAATGGCATCTTGGATTCCTTCCTTCTCGTCCTCGGTTCTGCAAGCATCACCATCATGCTAGTTCTCGTAGAAATATCACCCTCATACCAGGATGGTATTAGCCCATGATGACTGATTCAAGCATGGTGTGGAATAGTCTGGTCACGTTGACGGTGAAATAAATTATGAAATTCATTCTTTCACTTTCCAAAATTATAGTGTTCGTCGTAAGTGTTGTAGTCTTAGGTAGTAATTGACAACACAGCCTTAATTTCGTGGATGTGAATAGATACACGAGCTAGCACTGCTCTATGATTCTGCACGTGCTAAATGACGCTACTTTTCTATCATGCAGCATCGGTAAAATGTACGTCGTTTTGGAAATAAAATTTTCACTCTGGCAATCCAAATATGCTACACAATTATAATCACACTTATTTGAAGTAGTTGCAACACATTTACCTGTATATTTTCCACAAGGCATTTGGCCCTCCACAAACACGTGGGTACTGATGTCTTTTGACGGGTTGTATCTGCACGTTAGAGCCGCCTGGTCGCAACCTGTGCAACTACCGCCATAACATACACTCCGCCCGTGGCGGAAAGTTGTGTTTTATACCAAAGGTGGCAGAATGTCGAATTCTACTGTTTGTCTCTGCACGTTGGAGCGTTTCAAAGTCACGTATGCGTTCATATACCGTTCATCCCATTGCGATGAAACTTGGGTGAGATGTTGAGTGTACTCTAGGGAAGGTGTTTGGCTTAGTAAATTATTATACAATAGATAGCGCACGACTAGATTCAACAAATGAGCGACGACGCACGAAGCGTTTCAAAAAGGTCCCGTATGCGTTCAAATACCATTCGTCCGATAGCGATGAAACTTGGGTAAGATGTTGTGTACACTCCAGGGAAGGCTTCTGGCTTAGTAAATTCATTTTACAATAGGTAGCGCACGAGTAGATTCAACAAATGAGCGACGACGCGCGAAGCGTTTCAACAAAATCCCGTATAAGTTTATATACCATTCATCGATTTAGATGAAACTTTGATGAGTTGTTGTGTACACTTACCTGAAAGATTCTAACTTAGTAACTCCATTTCACAGGAGGTTGCGCACGAGTAGATTCAACAAATGAGCGACGACGTGCGAAGCGTTTCAACAAAGTCCCGTATGCGTTCAAATACCATTCATCCGATCGCGATGAAACTTGGGTGAGATGTTGTGTACACTCCAGGGGGAGGCTTCTGGATTAGTAAATCCATTTTAACATAGGTAGCGCACGAGTAGATTCAACAAATGAGCGACGACGCGCGAACGTTTAAACTAAGTCCCGTATGCGTTCATATACCATTCATCCGATTGCAATTAAACTATGGTGAGATATTGTGTACACTTACGTGAGGGTTTCTAACTTAGTAAATCCATTTCACAGGAGGTTGCGCACGAGTACATTCAACAAATGAGCGACGACGCGCGAAACGTTTCAATAAGGTCCCGTATGCGTTCAAATACCATTCGTCCGTTTGGGATGAAACTTGGGTGAGATGTTGAGTACACCCTACGGAAGGTTTCTGGCTTAATAAATCCATTTTACAATAGGTAGCGCACGAGTAGATTCACAAATGAGTGACGGCACGCGAATCATTTCAACAAAGTACCGTATGCGTATATATACCATTTATCCGATTGCGATGAAACGTTGGTGAATTGTTGTGTACACTTCAGTAAAGGTTTCTGGCTTAATAAATTAATTTTACAATAGGTAGCGCACGAGTAGATTCAAAAAATGTGTGATGGCGCGAGAATCGTTTCAACAAAGTCCTGTAGGTGTTCATATACCATTTATCCGATTGCGATGAAACTTTGGGGAATTGTTGTGTACACTCCAGGAAAAGTTTCTGACTTAGTAAATCCAGTTTTTAATAAGTAGCGCATGAGTAGATTTAACAAATGCGTGATAGCATGCGAATCATTTAAAGAAAATCCCGTATGCGTTCATATGTCATTCATCCGATTCCGATGAAACATTGATGAGTTGTTGTGTACACGCCAGGGAAGGTGTTCAACTTGGTAAATCCATTTTACAATATTGGTAGCGCACGAGTAGATGTAACAAATGAGTGAGGACGCGCGAAGCGTTCCAACAAAATCCTGTATGCGTTCATATACTATTCATCGATTGCGATGAAACTTTGATGAGTTGTTGTGCACACTTACGTGAATCTTTCTAACTTAGTAAATCCATTTCACAGTTGGTAGAGCACGAGTAGATTCAACAAATGAGTGACTGCGCACGAATCATTTAAACAAAATCCCGTATGCGTTATATGCCATTTATCCAATTGCGATGAAACGTTGGAGAGTTGTTGTGCACGCTCTCACGAATGTTTCTAGATTAGTTAATTCATCTCACGATAGTTTAGAGGCAGTTAACAGAAATTGAAAAAAATATTGTGTATCCAAAAGCACTTCAAGAAACAAAGTTACAACACTTTCTTTGATTGGCAGGACAACGTCTGCCGGGTCAGCTAGTATCTTATATAAAAAGGAATGTCTGTGTGTTCGTCTTTTATGTGTTAATAAACCATTCATCCGATTGCGACCAAATTTTGGTGAGTTGTTGTAAACACTTCCGGGATGATCATAGGCATAGTTAATCCATTTCACAATAGATAGCGCGTGAGTAGTTTAAACAAAAGCGTAATGGTGATGCGTTCATATCCAATTCGTCCGATTGAGATCAAATTTTGGTAAGTTGTTGTGCAGTCCCGGAAAAGTTATAGGCATAGTAAATCCAATTTACAATAGATGGCGCGCGAGAAGCTTCAACAAAATGGCGTGCGTTTGTTTCAAGAAAGTCCCTCATGCGTTCATATACCATTCATCCCATTGCGATGAAACTTGGGTGAGATGTTCTGTACACTTCAGGTAATGTTTCTGGCTTAGTAAATCCACTTAACAACAGGTAGCACACGAGTAGATTCAACAAATGAGCGACGATGGGCGAAGCGTTTCAACAAAGTCCTGTATGCGTTCACATACCATTCGTCCAATAGCGATGAAACATGGGTGAGAGGTTGCGTACACTACAGGCAAGTTTTCTGGCTTAGTAAATCCATGTTATAATACGTAGTGCACAAGTAGATTCAACCAAGACCGACTACAATAAATCAGACCATAATGCCACTATCGATATCGTAGAAAATGGCGGTAATCGTAGGGGATTGTTTACATTTGGTCAACCAACATTTAAGTGGGTCTGCTGCGAGAATTTCGTTCAAATGTCGCATATTTCAAGTGATTTCGAGCTGTTATATATTGTAATAGTTTACCTTAAGTAGTGAAGTGCACTGTGAATAATTATAAATGCCGAAGATACGTAATGTGAGAAGCATTGGCTGTTTATTGTCATTACTGTGTACCTGCCTGTAAATTTAATACTGCTGAAGATACTTCAACTTTTAAATTTCCTAAAGACAACTCTTTGAAAGAGAAGTGGATGAGAAATATTCACCGGGATCAGTTTCGAAGTTAAAACTGTTGTATTTGTTAACTTAAACATTTCGAACCTAAATTTGTGGTTATGAAAATTGCCATACTAACCCCTGATACCATTTCGACAATTTTCCCAAATCAACCGTCCTACACAACTCCTGTTTGTTAAAGTAGATGATGGTAGTTTTAATGACATACCAGCAGTGTCAGTGTCTTCTAAAGTGTCAAGTTCTTTAAGTGTAAATATATTCTATAAGAATCATGAATCAATAATCTTTGTGTGCTTGTGGAAAAAACTCAAGTGGGTGCTGTAATCTGATGGAAGCAGTGATTTTAAATGCAACAGGTATGTAAATAGAATTATGCTCCTGTTATTATCACAAGCTAGGGGGCCTGGGGAGTTATCCCCAAATTAGGTTTGTTTTTGTATATACATTTATGTCTGTTACTAGGTTAGGTAGGCCTACTGCCTGGCCGAAAATTACTGTTAGTAGGCTACCACAAGCAAGGGGGACTGGGGCGTTAGTTGCTGGTTAGGTTTGTTTTTGTATTAAAAACATTAATAAGATAGAATGTATGTCCGTTGGAATTCTATACACATCGAATTTGAAGAATGACAAGTTCATAATACAGTAAATTTTCATTTTAAAGAGTTTGTAACATCAATTGTGTGTTATTGGCAAATGCTATTTGAAATAAAGTACTAATGAGAGTACTTATGCGCCATCTGTTGGAGTTATTTCAGGATGTCCCGATACAGATAGAAGCGAGTGCGATCTCACAGCTCTCTACGCTCAAAACAAACAACCTACGGCCGTGTTTACCTATACATAGGGTTGGCAATATCTTATTTGTCAAATAAGCCACGCCCACTGGCCGACACAACTGAAATTTCACTATATAGGCCTAAGTCGTGTTATAAATTGGGATGGTGGGTGGGTTATAGACAACGGAGGAGACTACATCTATTAGCAGATCACTGTTGTTAAAAAAAAGGCAGTCATCGGAACGCTTTAGGCTATAACCATTGTCAAAAACCATTGTTCTGGATGCGTTAAGCTGTAACCATTGTAAAAAACCATTGGATTGGACAAATCGAAGGCTGCGGCTTTGATTGCGCGCAGCTATCGGGGCAGATTGATACAAAACCATCGATCTGGACGTGTTAGGCTGTAACCATTGGATTGGACAAAACGTAGGTTAGAATGGTCGAGTGTTGGTGCGGCTAGTACCGTAATGGTGAGGTTGGCAGTACTGTTTTGACGATGGTTGATGTGAATAATGGCATCCACAGCTGGAAATTCACCTATAGCCTATAATAATAAGGGGTTTATTGCAGCCAATGCCCATGCATATAATGAATAAAATCTAAAATCATACAGTAAACTAATTGTTATTCCCTAGGAATATCAAAGATTCATGTCTTAATGTGCAGAATATAGCATGGTATCTTTGGTTGAACTATACCTTCCGATACACCGGTATCTGGGGAATATTTAGGGAGATCAGTGACGTCACCGTGATCTCACGTTTGACGTATACGAACAAAAGGATGATGTAGGCCTACATATGTACGACGAGATACAAGTAAACGAGGTACTTTTGAACATTTAGGCGAATGGTAAACTAAACTGAACTTACGCCGAAATACATATTTCAAAATATCATAGTAATTTGATACTTAAAATGGCTAGGAATATATGCCAACATTAAATATTATATTGCAGCCTGATTGTTCATCATTTTATCCTTAGATCAAAGGCAGCATACACAATAACTAAGTTATAGGCCTACTGGCAAAAAATACAAGTCGTACATACATTAAAATAAAATAAAAATAAGGTTAGGCTGGTAATGACTAACAATAAAGAAGAAAAAGTATGTTAATTGGTATTCAACATTCATATGTGTGTGAATATGCATAAGCCTATAACTAAACAATTAAATAGATGCTTGGTGAACAAAAATACATAGCCTGCTTTATTTATACAAAACAACCACATGTTCAATATTCTTCAAAGCAATGGGGCATGGTGGCGCAGTGGTCAAGCTATTCACCTCTCACCAAGGTGGACCAGGTTTGATTCACGGTCATTGCAAGTGAGATTTTGGAAGTGAAATGCCATGTCCTGTGGTTCGGATTCCACGTAAAATGGAGGTCCCTTGGCTCATGATCACAAGATTAACGGTCACGTAAAAACTACAAGCTTCTTTTTCTTCAAAGCAGGTCGAAACTTCGACCTCACATAAGTCATACAGCAAACGAACAGGTCCTGCAGGGAAGATCCCTTAAGCCGAATTATTTTTATCGTCTCCAAGACTGACATCATAAAAGTATACTGGAAAATGTGAAATTTTATGCCTATGCTGATGAAGAAAGTAACAGTAAATATTAGGCTACTTGTCGTTCAATAACTCTCGGTCTTTTCTTGGGTGGCTGAAGCCGATGCTGTGGGAAATTGCAAATTGCAGGTACCGCATCATCTTTAAGCAGTGGTTTGTTTCTATTTGAATGAAACAAGTAGCATGTTTATAAAAGTTTTCACAGCTATAACCCATTTCTTTAATAGGCCTACATCTGGGCGTTTCCATGGAAATCTGTAATATAAGCTAGACGTAGGTTATAATTCTGTGACTAACTTAATAACTTATAACCTACAATAGGGCCTACGTGTATTTGTCATACGTGCTATTTAGGCCTATGTCAAAATTTGATGTAAGACATATCCATAAACGCAGAATAGGCTACTTCGAAATAAAGTAGACCGTAAACCTACCGTATTATTGGAAAATACCATACATATAACGTTGCACAGAGGTACGTACGTTCAAATATATGAAAAGAATCACGACATATCAGCTGACATGCAACCTAGAGTTAAATGGTATGACAGTTTTTGGTGCGACTAGTTACGCCTGGCAGTGCACCAGGAAGCAGTTTTCAGCGAGGGTTACCATGGGAGGAGTTGTTCCAATAGTACCGACAGTTCAATGGTCTCAGCTCGCACCCCCCACCCCCCACTCTTCCAATCGTCAAAAATCATAGTGTCCGTGGCGCAAAAATCCTACCAATGTTCTTTGGCTCTAGTGTGTCCATGAGTTTTACATATCCTGGAGTAGAAGGTAGCAGCATTTGAAGTCTGAGTTCTTCTACATTATAAACCTCGCGAGTCACCTCTTACACCGGTCTTGAAGGTGTATACTTTGATAAACCCAAGGCCTTCTTTATGTAAGTCGCCTTCAGTTTCTCCATATTGTTCCAAATACTTCATATTTAAATGTGTCCAAATGCTCTCCAGTCCATAAGTCACAATACGGGTAACATTTAACCGCAAAAGTTTTAAGGCTGTTTTTATAGATAGCTTAGTCAAATGTTTTATGTCGTTGAAGGCTTTGGTAGTGACGCTGGGTCTATCCTTGATTTGCAGTGTGAAAACATTGTCAGTTGACTAATGTAGGACCTAAGTAGGACTACTTGTAATGTGGTACACCCTCAAGCGGTTTTCCTGCAATGTGGAAAATTGCTGGCTTTCCCCCTTTCCTAAAGGTCATAGATTTAGTCTTGTTTCTGTTTAACCTAAGGTCATTGTGTAACACCCATAATTCAAAGGGGTCGAGAGCAGATTGCAATTCGACCTGTGAACTTGAAGCGAGCACCATGTCATCTGCGTATATAAATGAGATTACCCGCTCTGATAATATATCTGTGATATTATCTGCCATAGCAGTGATAAATATTACGAGGGCTTAATGGGTCTCCTTGTAGCAGCATGCCTGTAGTCTGCTCAATTGGGCTTGATGTTGTAATGCCATCGTTAATGACTATATTGTTAGAGCCTAAAATACTTTTGACAAGATGTTTAGTGTAGCTGTTACCTCTCAATAGTCTGTCTAGTTTTTCCAATATTTTCTTCCTGCTAATCGAGTCAAAAGCTTTAGAGTAGTCAATGAATATGGATTGTAACTTTCCCTTCGGTACTGACAGGGTAGACGCAATCTCAGTTTGAAGACTTCGAATTGCCTGGATTGTGCATCTTTCTCTCCTAAAGCCAAATTGTGAGTCACAATGCTATTTGGGATGGCTGGGTGGGTCACATACAGCGGAGGAGGAAGCATCTTTTAAAACATCATTCCCTGATTTATTTCTCGTTGTTTGATAAGGTATTTTGGCTAATTAATGTACTATAGAGAATATTATCGCTCGTTCTACTTTCGTTCAGTGGTACCATTCTGTTTTAGACCACCTCGTTGTGTAGTGCCTAGCATTCTTGGCTGTCGTCCCGGAGGTCCGGGTTTGATTCTCCGGCTCTGCCAAGAAATTTAATTCTCATGTGAGGGCTGGGATGGGGTGCACTCAGCCTCATGAAGCAACTTAGTAGAGGAGGGTTCAATTCCCACCTCAGTCATCCTGGAAGTGGTTTTCCATGGTTTCCCCACTTCTAATCCAGGCGAATGCCAGGATGGTTCCTAACTTAAGGCCATGGCCGCTTCCTTCCCACTACAATACCCAATTTACAAACACACTAGTTCAGCCATAACAATAACACAGGTTATCACACAAATTCCACACACAAATACATGGGGCTACAAGACCACGATGTCGTAGCCCCTAATATAAGCAACAACCATTTATATTTGCATTTTATATTTGCCTAGGCCCTTCATGGGCTGTATAGTGTCAGGGGTTGACTTTGTTGTTGGTTGACTATTATTGTAGTTCCATTTAGAAATATTTGCATTTTTTAACATAATGTCTTACCTCTGCTTTATTTATGTCTGTATTTTTAGCTACTGTCTGTTCTCGTTGCTTGTAGCGAAATACGTCAGGGTTTCATATTGAATTTGTGCCTTATTACATAAAAACCTGTAATTTCTGGCGGAATTTAATCAAATATGCGAATGTTTGTCTTCGAATTTGCCGCTATTTCGATGGCGCCATGCCCGCTAGTTGCTACAGCTGTTCCCCTACGATTTCCGCCATCTTGGTTTTGATGTTACGGTCTGAGATATTGTAGTCGGTCTTGATTCAACAAATGAGCGACGACGCGCGAAGCGTTTCAACAAAGTCCCGTATGCGTTTATATACCATTCGTCTGATAGCGATGAAACTTGGGTGAGATGATGTGTACACTACAGGGAAGGTTTCTGGAATAGTAAATCCACTTAACAATAGGTATCGCAAAAGTAGATTCAACAAATGAGCGACGACGGGCGAAGCTTTTCAACAAAGACCAGTATGCGTTCACATACCATTCGTCCGATAGCGATGAAACTTGGGTGAGAGGTTGTGTACACTACAGGCTAGGTTTCTGACTTAGTAAATCCATGTTATAATAGGTAGCGCACTAGTAGATTCAACAAGTGAGCGACGACGCGCGAAGTGTTTCAACAAAGTCCCGTATGCGTTCATATACCATTCGTCCGATTGCTATGAAACTTTGGTGAGATGTTGTGTACACTTCAGGGAAGGTTTGTGGGTTAGTAAATCCACTTAACAATAGGTATCGCACATGTAGATTCATCAAGAGAGCGACGGCACGCGAATCGTTTCAACCAAGTCCCGTATTCGTTCATATACCATTCATCCGATTGCTATGAATTGTTGGTGAGTTGTTGGGAACACTTCCGAAATCATTCTGGCATAGTCAATCCAATTTACAATGGACAGCGCGAGAGTATTTTAAACAAATGAATGTTGGCGATGCGTTCATATAGCCTACAATTCATCCGATTGCGACCAAATTTTGGAGGGTTGTTTGGCACACTTCCGGGATGGTTATAGGCATAGTTAATCCAATTAACAATAGATAGCGCACCTGTAGTTTAAACAAATGTGTGTTGGTGATGCGTTCATAGACAATTCATCCGATTGCAATCAAATTTCGGTGAGTTGTTGTGCATACGCCAGGAAAAGTTATAGGCATAGTAGATCCAATTAACAATAGAAGGCGCGCGAGTAACTTCAACAAAATGGCGTGCGTTTCTTTCAACAAAGTCCCACATGCGTTCATATACCGTTCACCCCAATGCGATGAAACTTGGGTGAGATATTGTATACACTCAGGGAAGGTTTTTGGCTTAGTAAATCCACTTAACTATAGGTAGCGCACGAGTAGATTCAACAAATGAGCGACGACGCGCGAAGTGTTTCAACAAAGTCCCGTATGCGTTCGTATACCATTTGTCCGATAGCGATGAAACGTGGGTGAGATGTTGTGTATATTTCAGGGAAGATTTCTAGCTTAGTGAATCCATGTTACAATAGGTAGCGCACGAATGGATTCAACAAATGAGCGACGACGCGCGAAGTGTTTCGACAAATACCCGTATGCGTTCTTATACAATCGTCCGATAGAGATGAAACTTTGGTGAGTTGTTGTGTACACTCCAGGGAAGGTTTCTGATTTAGTAAATCCATTTTACAATTGGTAGCAAACGGGTAGATTTAACTAATAAGCGACAGCGCGTGAATCGTTTCAATAAAGTCCCGTATGCGATCATATACCATTCATCCGAGTGTGATAAAACTTTGGAGAGCTGAGTACAGTCCTGCAAAGGTTCGTGTATTAGTAAGTCCGTTTTTCAATGGGTGGCGCACAAGAAGATTCAACAAATGATTAACGGCGCGAATCGTTTAAACAAAATCCGTTATGCGTTCATATGCCATTCATCCGATTGCGATGAAACTTTGATGAGTTGTTGTGTACACGCCAGGAAAGGTTTTCGAGTTAGTAAATCCATTTTACAACAGGTAGCGTACGAGTATATTCAACAAATGGGTGACGGCGCTCTAATCGTTCAGCAGTCCCGTATGCGTCCATATACCATTCATTTCATTGTGATGTAACTTTCGTGAGTTGTTGATCACGCTCCCGTGAATGTTTTTGAGATAGATTTTTTTTATAATACTTTAGAGGTGGTTAACGGAAAAAGTAGAAAATATTGGGAATCCAAAAGCACTGCAACTAACAAAGTCAAAACCCCAACAACAACTTAGGGGCCGATAACCTAGATGTTAGGCCCCTTAAAACAACAATTATCATCATCATCATCATCAAAACCCCAACACTTTCTTTGATTGGGAGGACAACGTCTGCCGGGTCAGCTAGTATATATATATCATACTAATATATAACAAGTAGTTCCGTGAAGAACTATACAGCCTATTTTCATATATCCTACTTATGTTAATTGCCACTATCAACATACACAATTTCAGTTTGATTGCTGTAATAGATTCGTAGATATTGAGAACCGACTAAATATTTCGGATGGTCGCCATGTTGGATTTTATATATGTAGGTCCTAGAGTTTTCTGTTACATGCAGATTATTGTGAACGTGTAGTATTCAAACTTCAATCGCATAATTAGGACACAAGAAAAACAAGGAGATTTAAAAAATTTTCACAGCTACCATCTTGAGGTTATGGAAACAATTGAAATAAATTAGATGCCAGTGGATTAACATTCGGATAAAGATTTACTGTACCAAGTTTCACTGCACGCGGATGTTTAATTTGCGAGAAACGTCCATGTGAATATTTATAATTCGCGTCACCGCCATGTTGGATTTGTGATCACCAGGTTATTTAAAGTCCTATAGGTGAACTTAAGTTCATAGCCCCTATAAACATTAAAAAATGCAGTTTGATTGCTAAAATAGATTCGTAGATATTCAGTATCGTCTAAATATTTCGGATGGTCGCCATGTTGGATTGTTAAATGTATAGGCCATAGAGTCATGTACCATTAAAGGAAAATTATTGCGTAGGTTCATAATTCAAACTTTCACTTCGATCGCATGACTACATCACAAGAAATAAAAACTTAATTTTAAAATTCGCACTGCCGCCATCTTAGGTTATGTAAACAATTGAACTAAATTAGATATCAGTGGATTACAATGTGTATAAATATTTCCTGTACCAGGTTTCAGTGCGCTTGGAACATTAAATCGCGAGAAAGGTCTATTTAAAATGTTCAAATTCGCTTGGCCGCCATGTTCGTTTTGTAGTTAACCGGTTTTTGAAAATCTTATAGATGGACTTCCAGTAGTGCCCTTTATCTCCGTACAAAATTTTAGGGAGATACCGCTAATAGTTTCAGAGATATAGAATGCCGGTGAAATATTTCGCACATCCGCCATCTTGTGATTATGTAAACAATTGAACGAAGTTAGATGTCGGTGCATTACAATGTATATAAACATATACTGTACCAAGTTTCATTGCGTTTGGTTGGTCAAATCGCGAGAAACGTCTATTTAAAAGTCGCAAATTCGCTTGGCCGCCATGTTGGTTTTGTAGTTACCAGATTTTCAAAAGTCACATAAGTGAACTTATAGTAGTTCCCTCTATCACCATAGAAAATGTCAGGGTAATACCGGTAATAGTTTCGGAGATATTGAATGCTGGTGAAATATTTCGCACAGCCGCCATGTTGGATTGGTGAGTCGTAACAAAATTTGAAGGGCACGGTCGAGGTCGCCGGGAATAGTGCTATGATCTTTCCGAGTTTCATTGAAATCGCTCCTGCCGTTTAGATTTTATTAGGGGGGACACACACACGAATCACACACACACACGCACACACACACGGACAAAAGGTGATCTCATAAGCCTATTTTTTCAAAATTGAAAATAGGCTAAAAATGAGATGGTGTGTGTCTGTCTTTCTGTCTGTCTGTTACCTAATAACGCAAGAACCACTGGTCCGATTTAAATGAAATTTTGCATGGATGTAGCTGAAATACCAGGTTTACATATAGGATGCTTTTAATTTCGATATTTTGCACTATTAAGAAATGGCGACCATTTTAGTGACGTCATTACACCCTTCGGTTTCAAAATTTCATACTTCCATATCAAATAAAAAGAGAACGGTAGGAAATAGCAAACTTTTGACGGCACATACGAGCTTCAAAATTTAATTTTCTATCCGAAAGGTCCTTATCACTTTTCGTGTATCTCCAACGGTTAGCGAGTAAAACCTACTTTTGTGACGTCACTACACCCTTTGGTTTCAAAATTTCATATTTCCATTTCAAATAAAAAGAGAACGCTAAGAAATAGCAAACCTTTGATGGTATACACGAGCTTTAGCATTTAGTTTTCTATCCAAAAGGTTCTTATCACTTTTCGTGTATCTCCGACGGTTAGCGAGTAAAACCTAAATTTGTGCAATAAAACACGGTCACATCGAACGGTGCAGTATATCTCTACATATATAAAAAAGAAAATTTGTGTGTTTTTTTTCTGAATTTCTACGGAAATTTGAGTTATTTACACGTTTCAGACTGTTTTATGATAGATGCGCGCGAAAATAATGTTTTGGTCTGTCTGTCTGTTTGCTTGATTGTCTGTGGACAACTTTGTTCCCTTATAACTCGAGAACGGTTGGGTGTATCAACGTAAAATTTGGTACAGATATCCATCAGAGGCACGACACTAATCATTGATGTAACTCTTCTCTATACCTCTCATAAAAGGGGGCATACCCCCTTAAAATACATGCTGAAATAGGAGTAGAAGGACGAGACAAAGCTCATTTTCAGCCCCTCAATGTGAGAGACAAAACTCGGGGGCCCTAAAAGCACATTTTAAGGTCCTACGTCCAACCGTTTTTGAGATATTCCCAGAAAACTCATTTAATTTAATAAACTATGAACGAATGCAAGCCGATAACCATGGCAACAGATTCTCAGAGATCCATCTATTGCTGTAAGACGCAATACAATTCCATTAATTACATTAATGTGAAAGTTTGCAAACGGTTAGATGGTTATTATGGAACCAAATTAAGCTGTAAATTTCATCAATACGTAAAATGCGCTTAAGGGGGTCAAGGGGGTAGTCTAGATTTTTTTTCACGCGATTTACATCTGCGGGTGTGGTATGGCAGGTCTATTATATTCCTATCCTTATGTTATATTATTATTATTAGTATTATATTATGGCGTACAATGACGAGACAAAGCCCCTCGGTGCCAGAAATAAAACTCGAGGGTCCTCGAGAACTACATTATAAGGCTCTAAAACCAACAGTTTCTGAAACATTCCCAGAAAACTAATTAAGTTTAATTTAACAAACTAATGAAGGAATGCAAATCGGTAACCATGACAACATTATCTCAAGGGGTGGCATCCAACTTTCCATCTATTTCAGTAAGAAGCAATTTATTACATTTATTACATTTCTGTGAAAGTTTGCAAATATAAGGTTATCACGGAACCAACGTAGACTGTATAATTCATCAATGCAATTAAGGGGGTCAAGGGGTAACCTAGGGGTTACGTAGAGGGTCAGTTTTTATGTGACGTGTATTGCGTTTCATCTACAAGGCTTTCAATTCTATTTCATGTCAGGAAGTACACGTCAGGTGAATTTAGTTTGAGAGCACATTTCAACTAATCTTTTTTTTTTGTCGACATACGTGTTCATCGTAAGGATGATTTTCTTTGATACTGTGTGGTAGATATACCCATATTTGGATTTCTGGGTGATATGTTGTAGACAATAGTATTGTCTGTCTGTCTGTCTTTCTGTGTATCCTTATGTACGCCTATAACTCATGTTCGGATGCTTGGTGCATCGTAAAATTAGGTATGGTAAACATGAGTCAATACACCAATCATTTATAAAACTCTTCACCGTTCATTTCATACAGTAGAAGGGTGGATATAGGGAAAAACTTCTCAAAATACATGCTAAAATAGGCGAAATATAAAAATTATCCTAGAAGGACGACCAAAGCATATGTTGCACTTCTCAATGTGAGACACAAAATTCGCGAGTCTATAAAGGGGCTCCGAAAACCACATTATAAGGCCCTTAAATTAACAGAGTGTGTGATATTCCCAGAAAACTAACTTCGTTTTGATAAACTTATGAAGGAATGACAAGCCGCTAACCATTGCAACAGTAGCTCAATTGATAATGTCTGGTGCGTCTCTAAAAGCAACAGTACTTAAAAGGGACGTAACACCAATAACATTATTATTATTATTATTATTATAATATCTGGTGTTAACACCGAACACCGTTCGAAGAACGGGTACTTCTGCTAGTCTATATATATAAAAATCAATCTTACGTGATAGTTTGTCTGTGGGTGTGCATGTCTCCTATGCATTCATATACCACTCAACCGATTGCGATGAAACTTGGGTGAGATGTTGAGTACACTCTAAGGAAGGTTTCTGACTTAGTAAATCCATTTTACAATAGGTAGCGCACGCGTAGATTCAACAAATGAGTGACGATGCGCGAAGCGTTTCAAACAAGTCCCGTATGTGTTCATATACCATTCGTCCGATAGCGATGAAACTTGGGTGAGATGTTGTATACACTTACGTGAAGGTTTCCAAATTAGTGAGTACATTTCACAGTAGATAGCGCACGAGTAGATTCAACAAATGAGCGACGACACGCAAAGTGTTTCAAAAATGTCCCGTATGCATTCATATACCATTCGTCCGATAGCTATGAAACTTGCGTAAAATGTTGTGTACACTTCAGGGAAATTTTCTGGCTTAGTAAATCCACTTTACAATAGGCAGCGCACGAGTAGATTCAACAAATGAGCTACGACGCGCGAAGCATTTCAACAAAGTCAGTTTCAAAAAAGTCCCGTATGCATTCATATACCATTCGTCCGATAGCTATGAAACTTGCGTAAAATGTTGTGTACACTTCAGGGAAATTTTCTGGCTTATTAAATCCACTTTACAATAGGCAGCGCACGAGTAGATTCAACAAATGAGCTACGACGCGTGAAGCATTTCAACAAAGTCACGTATGCGTTCATATACCATTTGTCCGATAGCGATGAAACTAGGCTGAGATGTGTGCACTCCAGGGAAGGTTTCTGGCTTAGTAAATCCCTTTAAAAATAGGAAGAGCAGGAGCAGAATCAACAAATGAGCGACGACACGCGAAGTTTTTCATCAAAGTCCCATATAAGGTCATATACCATTCATACGATAGCGATGAAACTTGGGTGAGCTGTTGTGTACACTCCAGGGAAGGTTTCTGGCTTAGTACATCCATTTTACAATAGGTAGCGCAGCAGTAGATTCAACAAATGAGCGATGACACGCGAAGCGTTTCAACAAAGTCCCGTATAAGGTCATATACTATTCGTCTGACAGTGATAAATGTTAGGTGAATTGTTGTGTACACTACAGGAAAGGTTTCTGGCTTAGTTAATCCATTTTACAATACGAAGCGCACGTTTAGATTCAACAAATGAGTGACTGACTACGCGCGAAGCGTTTCGACAACGTCCCGTATACGTTCACATACCATTCATCCGATTGCGATGAAACTTGGGTGAGATGTTGTGTACACTCCAGGGAAGGTTTCTGGCTGAGTACATCCATATTACAATAAGTAGCGCAAGTAGAATCAACAAATGAGCGACGACACGCGAAGCGTTTCAACCATGTCCCGTCTGCATTCATATACCATTCGTCCGATAGCTATGAAACTTGGGTGAGATGTTGTGTACACTTCATGGAAGGTTTCTGGCTTAGTAAATCCACTATACAACAGGCAGCGCACAAGTAGATTCAACAAATGAGGGACGACGCGCGAAGCGTTTCAACAAAGTCCCGTATAAGGTCATATACCATTCTGCCGTTAGCGGTGAAACTTGGGTGAAATATGGTGGACACTCCAAGGAAGGTTTCTGGCTTAGTAAATATATTTCACAGTAGGTAGCACACGAGTAGATTCGACAAATGAACGACGACACGCGGAGCGTTTCAATACACTCCCCTATGTCTTCATATCCCATTAGTCCGATAGCGATGAAACTTGGGTGAGATGTTGTGGACACTTACGTGACGGTTTCTAATTGGTAAATACATTTTACAGCAGGTAGCGCACGAGTAGATTCAACACATGAGTGACGGAGCGTGAATCGTTTAAACAAAATCCGGTATGCGTTCATATACTATTCATCCGATTGCGATGAAACATTGATCAGTTATTGTGTACACGCCAGGGAAGGGTTTCGACTTAGTAAATCCATTTCACAATAAGTAGCGCAAGAGTAGATGCAACAAATGGGTGCCGACGCGCGAAGCGTTTCAACAAAATCCCATATTGGGTTCATATAACCTTCTTCGATTGTGATGAAACCTTGATGAGTTATTGTGTACACGCCAGGGTAGGGTTTCGACTCAGCAAATTCATTTCTCAATAGGTAGCGTACGAGTAGAATCAACAAATGAGTGACAGCGCACGAATCGTTCAAACAAAATCCCGTATACGTTCATATACCATTCATCCGATTGCGATGAAACTTTTGAAAGTTGTTGTGCACGCTCCCACGATTGATTCTAAATTAGAAAATCCATTTTACGATAGCATAGGGGCAGTTAACGGAAATTGAAAAACATGTTGTGTATCCAAAAGCACTTCAAAAAACAGAATTTCAACGCCAACACTTTCTTTGATTGGCATTGCAACGCAACAAATGAGCGACGATGCGCGAAGCATTTCAACAAAGTCCCGTATGTGTTCATATACCATTCGTCCGATAGCGATGAAACTTGGGTGAGATGTTGTGTACACTTACGTGAAGGTTTCAAAATTAGTGAATACATTTCTCAGTAGATAGCGCACAAGTAGATTCAACAGAGAGCGACGACACGCAATGCGTTTCAACAAAGTCCCGTATGCATTCATATACCATTCGCCCGATAGCTATGAAACTTGCGTAAAATGTTGTGTACACTGCAGGCAAATTTTCTGGCTTAGTACATCCACTTTACAATAGGTAGCGCACGAGTAGATTCAACAAATAAGCTACGACGCGAAGCATTTCAACAAAGTCACGTTTGCGTTCATATACCATTCGTCCGATAGCGATGAAACTAGGCTGAGATTTTGTGTGCACTCCAGGGAAGGTTTCTGGCTTAGTAAATCCCTTTTAAAAATAGGTAGAGCACGAGTAGAATCAACAAATGAGCAACGACGCGCGAAGCGTTTCAACAAAGTCCCATATAATTTCATATACCATTCATCCGATAGCGATGAAACTTGGGTGAGATGTTGTGTACACTCCAGGGAAGGTTTCTGGCTTAGTACATACATTTTACAATAGGTATCGCACCAGTAGATTCAACAAATGAGCGATGACACGCGAAGCGTTTCAACAAAGTCCCATATAAAGTCATATACCAGTCGTCTGATAGTGATAAATGTTTGGTGAATTGTTGTGTACACTCCAGGAAAGGTTTCTGGCTAAGTAAACCCATTTTACAATACGAAGCGCACGTTTATATTCAACAAATGAGTGACTACGCGCGAAGCGTTTCGACAACGTCCCGTATACGTTCACATACCATTCATCCGATTGCGATGAAACTTGGGTGAGATGTTGTGTACACTCCAGGGAAGGTTTCTGGCTGAGTACATCCATATTAAAATATGTAGCACAGAGTAGAATCAACAAATGAGCGACGACACGCGAAGCGTTTCAACCAAGTCCCGTATGCATTCATGTACCATTCGTCCGTAGCTTTGAAACTTGGGTGAGATGTTGTGTACACGTCATGGAACATTTCTGGCTTAGTAAATCCACTATACAATATGCAGCGCACAAGTTGATTCAACGAATGAGGGACGACGCGCGAAGCGTTTCAACAAAGTCCCGTATAAGGTCATAGTCCATTCTGCCGTTAGCGGTGAAACTTGGGTGAAATATGGTGGACACTCCAAGCAAGGTTTCTGGCTTAGTAAATACATTTCACAGTAGGTAGCACACGAGTAGATTCGACAAATGAACGACGACACGCGGAGCGTTTCAATACAGTCCCCTATGTCTTCATATCCCATTAGTCCGATAGCGATGAAACTTGGGTGAGATGTTGTGGACACTTACGTGACGGTTTCTAACTTGGTAAATACATTTTACAGTAGGTAGCGCACGAGTAGATTCAACAAATGAGTGACGGAGCGCGAATCGTTTAAACAAAATCAGGTATGCGTTCATATACTATTCATCCGATTGCGATGAAACATTGATCAGTTATTGTGTACCCGCCAGGGAAGGGAACTTAGTAAATCCATTTCACGAATCGTTTAAACAAAACCCCGTATACGTGCATATACCATTCATCCGAATGCGATGAATCATTGATGAGTTATTGTGTACACGCCAGGGAAGGGTTTCGACTTAGTAAATCCATTTCACAATAGGTAGCGCACGAGTATATGCAACAAATGGGTGACGACGCGCGAAGCGTTTTAACAAAATCCCCTATGCGTTCAAATAACCTTCTTCGATTATGATGAAACCTTGATGAGTTATTGTGTACACGCCAGGGTAGGGTTTCGACTTAGTAAATCCATTTCTCAATAGGTAGCGTACGAGTAGATTCCACAAATGAGTGACAGCGCACGAATCGTTCAAAAAAATCCCGTATACGTTCATATACCATTCATCCGATTGCGATGAAACTTTTGAAAGTTGTTGTGCACGCTCCCACGAATGGTTCTAAATTAGAAAATCCATTTTACGATAGCTTAGAGGCAGTTAACATGTTGTGTATCCAAAAGCACTTCAAGAAACAGAATTTCAACGCCAACACTTTCTTTGATTGGCATTGCAACGCATGCCGGGTACAGCTTGTATATATATAAATCAATGTTACGTGATAGTTTGTCTGTGGGTCTGCCTGTGGGTATGTCTCCTATGCGTTCATATACCATTCATCCGATTGAGATGAAACTTGGGTGAGATGTTGAGTACACTCCAAGGAAGGTTTCTGGCTTAGTAAATCCATTTTACAATAGGTAGCGTACGAGTAGATTCAACAAATGAGCAACGACGCGCGAAGCGTTTCTACAAAGTCCCGTATGTGTTCATATACCATTCGTCCGATAGCGATGAAACTTGGGTGAGATATTGTGTACATATACGTGAAGGTTTCTAACTTAGTAAATACATTTCACAGTAGATAGTGCACGAGTAGATTCAACAAATGAGTGATAATACGCAAAGCGCTTCAACAAAGTCCCGCATGCATTCATATACGATTAGTAAATCCACATTACAATATGCAGCGCGCATGTACAGTAGATTCAACAAATGAGCTACGACGCGCGAAGCGTTTCTACAAAGTCACGTATGCGTTCATATACCATTAGTCCGATAGCGATCAAACGTGGGTGAGATGTTGTGCACACTCCAGGAAATGTGTCTGGCTTAGTAAATCTACCTTACAATAGGCAGCGCACGATAAGATTCAACAAATGAGCTACGACACGCGAAGCATGTCAACATAGTCCCGTATGCGTTCATATACCATTCGTCCTATAGCGATGAAACATGGATGAGATGTTGTGTACACTCCAGGGAAGGTTTCTGGCTTTGTAAATCCATTTTACAATTGGTAGCTCTCTCTATATAAAAATCAATGTTACGTGATAGTTTGTCTGTGGGTATGTGTCCTATGCGTTCATATACCATTCATCCGATTGAGATGAAACTTGGGTGAGATGTTGAGTACACTCCAAGGAAGGTTTCTGGCTTAGTAAATCTATTTTACAATAGGTAGCGCACGACTAGATTCAAAAAATGAGCAACGACGCGCAAAGCGTTCCTAAAAGTCCCATATGTGTTCATATACCATTCGTCCGATAGCGATGAAACTTGGGTGAGATGTTGTGTACATATACGTGAAGGTTTCTAACTTAGTAAATACATTTCACAGTAGATAGTGCTCGAGTAGATTCAACAAATGAGTGATGATACGAAAAGCGTTTCAACAAAGTCCCGTATGAATTCATATACCATTCGGCCGATAGCTATGAAAATTGGGTTAGATGTTGTGTACACATCAGGCAAGGTTTCTGGCTTAGTAAATCCACATTACAATATGCAGCGCGCAAGTTCAGTAGATTCAACAAATGAGCTACAACGCGCGAAGCGTTTCAACAATGTCACTTATGCTTTCATATACCATTAGACCGATAGCGATGAAGCTTGGGTGAGATGTTGTGCACACTCCAGGAAAGGTGTCTGTCTGGCTTAGTAAATCTACTTTACAATAGGCAGCGCACGATTAGATTCAACAAATGAGCTACGAGGCGCGAAGCATGTCAACAAAGTCCCGTATGCTTTCATATACCATTAGACCGATAGCGATGAAGCTTGGGTGAGATGTTGTGCACACTCCAGGAAAGGTGTCTGTCTGGCTTAGTAAATCTACTTTACAATAGGCAGCGCACGATTAGATTCAACAAATGAGCTACGAGGCGCGAAGCATGTCAACAAAGTCCCGTATGCGTTCATATACCATTCGTTCTATAGCGATGAAACTTGGATGAGATGTTGTGTACACTCCAAGGAAGGTTTCTGGCTTTGTAAATCCATTTTGCAATTGGTAGCGCACGAGTAGATTCAACAAATGAGCGACGACGCGCTAAGCGATTCAAAAAAGTCCCGTATGCGTTCATATACCATTCGGCCGATAGCGATGAAACATGGGTGAGATATTGAGTACACTCCAAGGTAGGATTCTCGCTTAGTATATCCACTTTACAATATGTAGCGCACGAGTAGATTCAACAAATTAGCGACGACGCGCGAAGTGTTTCAACAAAGTCCCGTATGCGTTCGTATACCATTTGTCCGATAGCGATGAAACGTGGGTGAGATGTTGTGTATATTTAAGGGACGATTTCTAGCTTAGTGAATCCATGTTACAATAGGTAGCGCACGAATGGATTCAACAAATGAGCGACGACGCGCGAAGTGTTTCGACAAATACCCGTATGCGTTCTTATACAATCGTCCGATAGAGATGAAACTTTGGTGAGTTGTTGTGTGTACTCCAGGGAAGGTTTCTGATTTAGTAAATCCATTTTACAATTGGTAGCAAACGGGTAGATTTAACTAATAAGCGACAGCGCGTGAATCGTTTCAATAAAGTCCCGTATGCGATCATATACCATTCATCCGAGTGTGATAAAACTCTGGAGAGCTGAGTACAGTCCTGCAAAGGTTCGTGTATTAGTAAGTCCGTTTTTCAATGGGTGGCGCACAAGAAGATTCAACAAATGATTAACGGCGCGAATCGTTTAAACAAAATCCGTTATGCGTTCATATGCCATTCATCCGATTGCGATGAAACTTTGATGAGTTGTTGTGTACACGCCAGGAAAGGTTTTCGAGTTAGTAAATCCATTTTACAACAGGTAGCGTACGAGTATATTCAACAAATGGGTGACGGCGCTCTAATCGTTCAGCAGTCCCGTATGCGTCCATATACCATTCATTTCATTGTGATGTAACTTTCGTGAGTTGTTGATCACGCTCCCGTGAATGTTTTTGAGATAGATTTTTTTTATAATACTTTAGAGGTGGTTAACGGAAAAAGTAGAAAATATTGGGAATCCAAAAGCACTGCAACTAACAAAGTCAAAACCCCAACAACAACTTAGGGGCCGATAACCTAGATGTTAGGCCCCTTAAAACAACAATTATCATCATCATCATCATCAAAACCCCAACACTTTCTTTGATTGGGAGGACAACGTCTGCCGGGTCAGCTAGTATATATATATCATACTAATATATAAAAATGAGATGGTGTGTGTCTGTCTTTCTGTCTGTCTGTTACCTAATAACGCAAGAACCACTGGTCCGATTTAAATGAAATTTTGCATGGATGTAGCTGAAATACCAGGTTTACATATAGGATCCTTTCAATTTCGATATTTTGCACTATTAAGAAATGGAGACCATTTTAGTGACGTCACTACACCCTTCGTTTTCAAAATTTCATACTTCATATCAAATAAAAAGAGAACGGTAGGAAATAGCAAACTTTTGACGGCACATACGAGCTTCAAAATTTAATTTTCTATCCGAAAGGTCCTTATCACTTTTCGTGTATCTCCAACGGTTAGCGAGTAAAACCTACTTTTGTGACGTCACTACACCCTTTGGTTTCAAAATTTCATATTTCCATTTCAAATAAAAAGAGAACGCTAAGAAATAGCAAACCTTTGATGGTATACACGAGCTTTAGCATTTAGTTTTCTATCCAAAAGGTTCTTATCACTTTTCGTGTATCTCCGACGGTTAGCGAGTAAAACCTAAATGTGTGCAATAAAACACGGTCACATCGAGCGGTGCAGTATATCTCTACATATATAAAAAAGAAAATTTGTGTGTTTTTTTTTCTGAATTTCTACGGAAATTTGAGTTATTTACACGTTTCAGACTGTTTTATGATAGATGCGCGCGAAAATAATGTTTTGGTCTGTCTGTCTGTTTGCTTGATTGTCTGTGGACAACTTTGTTCCCTTATAACTCGAGAACGGTTGGGTGTATCAACGTAAAATTTGGTACAGATATCCATCAGAGGCACGACACTAATCATTGATGTAACTCTTCTCTATACCTCTCATAAAAGGGGGCATACCCCCTTAAAATACATGCTGAAATAGGAGTAGAAGGACGAGACAAAGCTCATTTTCAGCCCCTCAATGTGAGAGACAAAACTCGGGGGCCCTAAAAGCACATTTTAAGGTCCTACGTCCAACCGTTTTTGAGATATTCCCAGAAAACTCATTTAATTTAATAAACTATGAACGAATGCAAGCCGATAACCATGGCAACAGATTCTCAGAGATCCATCTATTGCTGTAAGACGCAATACAATTCCATTAATTACATTAATGTGAAAGTTTGCAAACGGTTAGATGGTTATTATGGAACCAAATTAAGCTGTAAATTTCATCAATACGTAAAATGCGCTTAAGGGGGTCAAGGGGGTAGTCTAGATTTTTTTTCACGCGATTTACATCTGCGGGTGTGGTATGGCAGGTCTATTATATTCCTATCCTTATGTTATATTATTATTATTAGTATTATATTATGGCGTACAATGACGAGACAAAGCCCCTCGGTGCCAGAAATAAAACTCGAGGGTCCTCGAGAACTACATTATAAGGCTCTAAAACCAACAGTTTCTGAAACATTCCCAGAAAACTAATTAAGTTTAATTTAACAAACTAATGAAGGAATGCAAATCGGTAACCATGACAACATTATCTCAAGGGGTGGCATCCAACTTTCCATCTATTTCAGTAAGAAGCAATTTATTACATTTATTACATTTCTGTGAAAGTTTGCAAATATAAGGTTATCACGGAACCAACGTAGACTGTATAATTCATCAATGCAATTAAGGGGGTCAAGGGGTAACCTAGGATTTTTTCATGCAATTTTCACGTGCGACATATAGTGCAGAAGGTCTATTATATCTCCAAACAACAAAATTATTTTCAAAAATTCCTGAATTGAATCAGCATTTTTTGCGGCTTTTAGGAATTTGGGCCATTTGAGACTAAAGAATCTGAATTTTCATGCACCAAAAGCTTTCATAATTTATGAAAGAGGTCTTCCTGTGTATGGGGACCCAACACAACGTAGAGGGTCAGTTTTTATGTGACGTGTATTGCGTTTCATCTACAAGGCTTACAATTCTATTTCATGTCAGGAAGTACAAGTCAGGTGAATTTAGTTTGAGAGCACATTTCAACTAATCTTTTTTTTGTCGACATACGTGTTCATCGTAAGGATGATTTTCTTTGATACTGTGTGGTAGATATACCCATATTTGGATTTCTGGGTGATATGTTGTAGACAATAGTATTGTCTGTCTGTCTGTCTTTCTGTGTATCCTTATGTACGCCTATAACTCATGTTCGGATGCTTGGTGCATCGTAAAATTAGGTATGGTAAACATGAGTCAATACACCAATCATTTATAAAACTCTTCACCGTTCATTTCATACAGTAGAAGGGTGGATATAGGGAAAAACTTCTCAAAATACATGCTAAAATAGGCGAAATATAAAAATTATCCTAGAAGGACGACCAAAGCATATGTTGCACTTCTCAATGTGAGACACAAAATTCGCGAGTCTATAAAGGGGCTCCGAAAACCACATTATAAGGCCCTTAAATTAACAGAGTGTGTGATATTCCCAGAAAACTAACTTCGTTTTGATAAACTTATGAAGGAATGACAAGCCGCTAACCATTGCAACAGTAGCTCAATTGATAATGTCTGGTGCGTCTCTAAAAGCAACAGTACTTAAAAGGGACGTAACACCAATAACATTATTATTATTATTATTATTATTATAATATCTGGTGTTAACACCGAACACCGTTCGGAGAACGGGTACTTCTGCTAGTATATATATAAATCAATGTTACGTGATAGTTTGTCTGTGAGTCTGCCTGTGGGTATGTCTCCTATGCGTTCATATACCATTCATCCGATTGAGATGAAACTTGGGTGAGATGTTGAGTACACTCCAAGGAAGGTTTCTGGCTTAGTAAATCCATTTTACAATAGGTAGCGTACGAGTAGATTCAACAAATGAGCAACGACGCGCGAAGCGTTCCTACAAAGTCCCGTATGTGTTCATATACCATTCGTCCGATAGCGATGAAACTTGGGTGAGATATTGTGTACATATACGTGAAGGTTTCTAACTTAGTAAATACATTTCACAGTAGATAGTGCACGAGTAGATTCAACAAATGAGTGATAATACGCAAAGTGCTTCAACAAAGTCCCGCATGCATTCATATACGATTAGTAAATCCACATTACAGTATGCAGCGCGCATGTACAGTAGATTCAACAAATGAGCTACGACGCGCGAAGCGTTTCTACAAAGTCACGTATGCGTTCATATACCATTAGTCCGATAGCGATGAAACGTGGGTGAGATGTTGTGCACACTCCAGGAAATGTGTCTGGCTTAGTAAATCTACCTTACAATAGGCAGCGCACGATAAGATTCAACAAATGAGCTACGACACGCGAAGCATGTCAACATAGTCCCGTATGCGTTCATATACCATTCGTCCTATAGCGATGAAACATGGATGAGATGTTGTGTACACTCCAGGGAAGGTTTCTGGCTTTGTAAATCCATTTTACAATTGGTAGCTCTCTCTATATAAAAATCAATGTTACGTGATAGTTTGTCTGTGGGTATGTGTCCTATGCGTTCATATACCATTCATCCGATTGAGATGAAACTTGGGTGAGATGCTGAGTACACTCCAAGGAAGGTTTCTGGCTTAGTAAATCTATTTTACAATAGGTAGCGCACGACTAGATTCAAAAAATGAGCAACGACGCGCAAAGCGTTCTTAAAAGTCCCATATGTGTTCATATACCATTCGTCCGTTAGCGATGAAACTTGGGTGAGATGTTGTGTACATATACGTGAAGGTTTCTAACTTAGTAAATACATTTCACAGTAGATAGTGCTCGAGTAGATTCAACAAATGAGTGATGATACGAAAAGCGTTTCAACAAAGTCCCGTATGAATTCATATACCATTCGGCCGATAGCTATGAAAATTGGGTTAGATGTTGTGTTCACATCAGGCAAGGTTTCTGGCTTAGTAAATCCACATTACAATATGCAGCGCGCAAGTTCAGTAGATTCAACAAATGAGCTACAACGCGCGAAGCGTTTCAACAAAGTCACTTATGCTTTCATATACCATTAGACCGATAGCGATGAAGCTTGGGTAAGATGTTGTGCACACTCCAGGAAAGGTGTCTGTCTGGCTTAGTAAATCTACTTTACAATAGGCAGCGCACGATTAGATTCAACAAATGAGCTACGAGGCGCGAAGCATGTCAACAAAGTTCCGTATGCGTTCATATACCATTCGTTCTATAGCGATGAAACTTGGATGAGATGTTGTGTACACTCCAAGGAAGGTTTCTGGCTTTGTAAATCCATTT
Organism: Meconema thalassinum; assembly: GCA_946902985.2. Lineage (NCBI taxonomy): Eukaryota > Metazoa > Arthropoda > Insecta > Orthoptera > Tettigoniidae > Meconema > Meconema thalassinum. Next base: position 127,282,296 of record OX336398.1, read on the forward strand.
TGCAATTGGTAGCGCACGAGTAGATTCAACAAATGAGCGACGACGCGCTAAGCGATTCAAAAAAGTCCCGTATGCGTTCATATACCATTCGGCCGATAGCGATGAAACATGGGTGAGATATTGAGTACACTCCAAGGTAGGATTCTCGCTTAGTATATCCACTTTACAATATGTAGCGCACGAGTAGATTCAACAAATTAGCGACGACGCGCGAAGCGTTTCAACTAAGTCCCGTATGTTTTCAACTACCATTCGTCCGATAGCAATGAAACTTGAGTGACATGTTGTGTACACGTACGTGAAGGTTTCTTACTTAGTAAATACATTTCACAATAGATAGCGCACGAGTAGATTCAACAAATCAGTGACGACGCGCGAAGTGTTTCAGCAAATTTCCATGTGCGTTCATATACCATTCATCCGATTGCGATGAATCTTTTGTGAGTTGTTGCGAACGCTCCCACGAATGTTTCAAAATTAGTAAATCCATTTTACTATCGCTTAAGAGGCAGTTAACGGAAATAGAAGACATTATTGTTTATGGAAAGCACTTCTAGAAACGAAATAACAATGCCAAAACTTTTTTTGATTGGCATTGCAACGCATGCCGGGTACAGCTTGTTTAATTATAAATCTTGTTGTGGAGTAACTTCTACTTCTCAGATGGTACTTTAAACAAGCTTCATTTGGCTGTGGATTAGCATATGGTTCTTCAAATACCATCCTTGGGTAAATTTAGCATCGCACATGTTACATGAGTACAGCTTCTTCCTACTATGGATTGGATTGTGTTTGTGTTCAATTTTAAACTCTTGTTAAGTTCCACTTCGCATACGTTACATGAAAATGGTTCTCGGTCCTATCGATTAGCGTGTGTTGATTCAAATTTCCTATCTAAGTAAATTTGGCTTAGTAAAAGTCACATAAATGTGCCTTCTCGCCACTATGGATGAATATATGTCTGTTCAATCTTTTTTCTTGTTAGATTTAACTTCGCACACGTTACGTTATCAAGGTCTCACTACACCAAGGATTAACATATGTTCTATCAAAGTTCCTCTATGGGTAGCATCCGCTACATTAATATGGCTTCGCGCCACTAGCGATTAGCAAGCGTGTGATCCAACATCTTTAGTAGGAAATTTTGGCTTCGCTTTCGCTTCAGAGTTATGGCATCATACCACTATGCGTAAACATGTGTACCTTCAAATTTCCTCTCTGGCTAAATTTAGCTCCGCATACGCTACATGAATGTAGCTTTATCCCGCTATGGATTAATATGTGTCTGACCAAATTTCCTCTACGGGAAAATTTGGCGTCGCATACGCTACATGAAAATGGCCTCACGCCACTGTGGATTAACATGTGTTGATTAAGATGTCCTTTTCACCGAAATTTGGATTCGCATACGCTACATGAATATGGCTTCTGACCCGTATGGGATTGCATGTGCCACTTCAATAGGTATCTCCGGTTGAATTTGGCTTCGCAAACACGACATGAATGTGCCCTTTTGTCGCTATGGCTCAACATGTGTCTGACCAAATTTCTTCTCCATCTAAACTTGGCTTCACATGAGCTACATGAATATGGCTTTTCTCCAGTATGGATTATCAAGTGCTCATTTAAGGTTCTCCTCGTTGTAAAGTTGACATCGCACACGGCACATGAATACGCTTTCTCGTCGCCATGTTTCTTATAGGATTGTTTGTAAATAAATCTTTTTTTGCATATTTTACATGTGTATCGACTATTAGCACTATGGCTTAAAATATGTGTTTCCCTAAGTCTGTTCGATAGAGCATTCTTCTCTAAAAGCAGTGTTAGGATATCGTCTTCCACTATTACCAACATCATGTATTTCCATTGCAGCCGGATTCAAGGTGTCAGGACAAATAAGCCTGAAATAGTAAGTACTAACAGTTTGAAGTATGGTACATTATTATAGGAAGTGAAATGATAGTCAAGGTATAAAGATCAAAGTAGTGAAATTATAATTGGAGCAACATTCATTAATATCAATACCAGGAAATAAGTCTTTAAGAATTATCGGGATCTGATTCCGTTTTCATTGCTCAATAATATGCTTTTCATACCCTGAATGGTTTGCAATAGAATTTATATTTAACAGAAAATATAGTGTGTCTTGTTGGAATGAGTGTGCTGAGATTATTCCTTTACCACCACATTCTTCCGATCTAAAGGCGTTAGATTTCTACATGCCGTATGCAATGAAGGACAAGGTTTGTAAGTTTGCACAATTATCATCACTGCTGACCTTCGCCTATGGATCACCGGTGAGCATACTTATTATTGATAATTTCGGCTCGTTATTGGCGTTTCTTTCAAGGTTTACGTCGCTCGACTCTGGTATCGTAGTCTTCTCCCACAATGCCAAGTAATTCTCTCTTTTATATGATTTTTTTGGTATCTCCTTGATTTATATGGCTGATATCTTGTGTTTTGTTAATAACATCTACGTTTGTTAGTCAATCTACGGTTTTGTACACGGCCGCTTATATCGTTTCAATCTTGATATCCGTATCTTGGTCTTCTTCACGACGTTGCATAGCCCCTTTAACATGCCGATATAAAGTATATCACAAAGAACACTGAGGCTTCGTTGTTGCGTTGGTGTCTGCTAACTTACCTGATGCAAAATTAATTGTGGCGGACCTTAGTGTGCAACTCACTATTACTGTATATAAAGTTAAAACTCTTCGGATGATTTTATGCTCTATGGTGAAGCTTCTGATTATTTTGTCTTTGCCTTCTGGTGATTATTTTATATCTTCTAAGCAAAAGTTGTTATTCCTGTTCAATAAACATTGTTCATAACGTCTCTATATTTATGGATCTCTACATTTAAAGATCCTAATCCTATATAATAAATCCCCAATTTTGTATGCGGCAAGACATTTCACATCTTTACAGTGATCCACTGTTTAGCAAATAAATATAAATTTTTAAATGCAGTGTCCCACAAACATTGATGGTATAGTGGCTTTCAGGGCCAGGTAATTAAAACTCAGTAGATCTTATGGGTTTTTGCTTGTGTTATGCAATTTGACATTGTTGAGGGGAATAACAGGGGACTTGGGGAGGCAACAGGTACTAAGCTGTTATCATGGGAGCGACCAATAATCCTGCCGTCGCTACTTGACATATTATCAAATATACTGTATATCTATTTTCTTGCTTCATATCTTTAGTGCAATTTAACATTCTTTGGAAACTCCGTACACTCAGATATATCCTGTACCTGAATAGCTACACAAGTGAGCAACTTCATTCCCTTAAGGATATTATGACAGAACAGGTCAAAAGAAAGTTTATTTTTGTCATCAGGAATATCTTTTAGCAGACATACCATCTTAGAAGTTTATTTTATACATCTTACTTCATAGCTCCTCCATTGTTTGAAAATATAAATTCGGAACCTGCAGCTCACTGTCAATTTTTTGTATGATTATCTGTAGGTCTGTTGGCATCCTGGTCACTTTGGTCTTCATCAAGAAGAATGTTTAGCTCTGGTGGCTCAATAAATATTGATACTTATAAATATAGTCCTATTCTTTCTTTTCCACTGAATAAGTCTGCTATTGTAAGGCCTACGATATATATTTGAAGTATTTCTCCTATTGTATTTTCTGAAGCACCGCCAGTAACCAGATAACTCGTCAAAAGTATGCCCTCGTGCACAGTTTTCTTCTTTTTTTCTCCTGATTCCTATCCGTCCCGGATGTTGGCAATCCTCTTCACTGCTGAGCAGTTCCTGTCAATTGCAGCTCTGAATATTTCAGAGGACGTTTCGGAGGTCCAGGATGTGTGATTTTATTTACTAGGATATGCTTCTCCTTCCAACACTTGGCTTCCCTGGTATTTTTCCTTGAAGAATAGACTGCAGGAGATGGAACATGATGGTATTCCTCATGGAGCAAGGTACTGGGATAAAAGAAATACCGCTACGGTGACATAAAAAGTACTTAAGCAAAACCTGGCCTGTAAAATGAGTTGCATATGAAGTAGGTAAGTGTATAAACGAATGAACAGTTTTCTAATTCCATATGAATAAGTTACTGAAAATATCCTGTTTTGTCATTGATTACAGATCCGCCTGGGAAAATTACCTCTAGATAGTACAGGTACATAGAAACCTAGATTAGAAACATTTACTACCTAAACATTTCCTACAGAATAGATTAGCACGTGTTTTGCTTTCGTGGCGTGGCAACACGACCTGAGAAGCACACCACGAAATGTTCACAATGATTGCGACATCAATCAAGCATTCAATAGCGACTCGAGCGCGGTTTATGATTCAATGGACCTTCCGTAATCATGTAGCCACGAAGTTCGAAGATCTTTCTCATGCACAGTTCCTGTAGAGCAATATATGTAATGAATGGCACAGTTGTCTACGGGTTAGAAGTTCCTCAATACCGACTTAGTTTTTCCACTGTCTTGACACATATTTACCCACTTCGGCTACAGTTCGACTAAGTTTAATGCACTGAAGCACATACATTGAGAGCAAAAACACGGTGCCTTGTAGCCTAGATATAGAGATCTTAACAAGGAATAGCGGGAACCGGAGCGACTAGCAGATTTTAGCTGTATTCCAAGTATGCTCTTAATGTAAAGACAGAAAATTCTACAACAAAGGAATCTCAAATTTTGACATTGCATCCCAGTAGAGCAAAAGACACGAACGTTACGACGATACTACAGAAGACGGGTAAGACTCCAACCTTAAGCAATATCCATGATTGCGGGTTCAAACCCGGCCGAAATCATCGGATCTTTATGAGCATAAATATCCTCAGTATGCCTTTCTTCGGAGGGGAAGTAAAGCCAGGGAGTCCATGGCATAGTTTTATGACACGTAAAAGAACCTACCACCAGAATTGGTAGTGTGTAGCTAAAGTTATACGTTATTTGGTTAGAAACGCTCTATAAAATCCCAACGTTCGTGGATAGGTGTCAGTGACATTGGAAGCCATAGTTGGAACTGATTGAAATTCAACTTAATGGGGAGCCTTCGGGCGTTCAATTACAATACCCCGCTATGGCCATTGGTGCAATTCAAATATAATATGTATATTTGACGACGTAATTGCTGCACAGGAGAGATGATCCATTGAATATCTTGAAGCCTGTACGCAACCAAGAGTGCCCAAACACATTGAATTAAGGGACCTGTATTTCCACGGTTCCTAACCTTGACATAAAACGCAGTTACCATTCACTGTACTACATTTCAGTGGGAACGATTGTCAGCCTTATTTTCGGCCTTTCAAAAACCATTCCATCTAGACTTATGGGATAACATTTCAAGTCAAATTGTAATAGCGTCAGTATGTAACTGTGTTGTAAGAATGGAATCTTGTGGTTTTACATCACGATTAATCCTGCGATCATAAGGCATGTGACGTTCTTCTAGGCGAGTTCCTGTACTATTGTATATGGCATTTTACCTTGAAAATCCCAACTGCAATAATCGGGAATCAAACGTGATCCACCATGGCGGCGGAAATCAGATTGTAAACTGAGTTATCATGCCCTACATTTTGAGCCTAAGAAATTATTTCTATGAAGGAGCTCTCTGAAGAACATTAGACCCGTATGTTTAAATGGAATATATAGCACCACCAATTTACCTTATAATATAAAGTTACGAGGAGACACATGTACAGATGCAAACACAAAAGTTTATATCATAAGCCTATATCTCAGACGAAACAAACAGGGGAAATGTTTGAAAACCAAGCTCAAGAATTCTGGGTCAACCGATCATAACGGTATGTGACAAATTCAGAGAATTACCTTTGGGCAATTAACATGCATTCTTGTTTAACATCTTCCATTAGTCACCCATAAAAGAGCATGACAGCAACTTACTTATTTAAATGAGCTCCACTTGCATCTCCTTCTTCATCCAGGGTTCCTTCTTCTACATCCTAAGAAAATAATTAACGTAATAAACTCCATATAACCACTTGCAGATATTTGAATCCAATTTGGTTGATTCATTATATATGTATTTGCCATAAATCGTAAGAGAAATAATAGAAGGCCATTGGAAATGGCAAGCCTCATATATAACTGTATCCCCTGATCTTTAAAACAAATCAATTATAAAAACTTTGCCAAAAGGATCTGTTGTTGCTTGAGTCTACAGTCTTTTGACTGGTTTGATGCCTCCCTGTCCTGAGCTAATCGTTTCATCTCTACATAGCTACCACATCCCTCATCCGAGGCAATCTGTTTAACATATTCTAACCTTGGTCTACCCCTACAGTTCTTGTCCTCAACCCTTCTTTCCATAACTAAGCTTGCTATTCCTGAGTGTCTTGGTATGTGTCCTACTGACCTATCTCTTCTCTTCATTAGCAGTCGACAGAAACATCTCTCCTCTCCCACTCGTCTTAATACCTCTTCGTTTGTAACCGTACCTACCCATCCGATCTTCATCATTCTCCTGTAACACCACATCTCAAATGCTTCAATTCTCCTCTTTTCTGCTGCACCAATAGTCCAATTTTCACTTCCATAGAGCGCCACGCTCCAGACAAAGGCTTTCAAAAATGACTTCCTAATACGTAAACCTATATTCGATGTCAAAAGATTCCTTTTTTGTAGAAATGCTTTCCTTGCCTGAGCCAACCTACTTTTTATATCCTCTTTGCTTCGTCCAACACTGGTTATTTTGCTTCCTAAGAAACTGAAGTCTCCTACTTCCTCCAGCTTTTCACCGGCCAATTTGATGTCCATAGAGGTTTCTGATTTATTTCGGGTGCATTCCAGTATTTTTGTTTCACATTTATTAATTTTCATCATGAATTCCTTCCGTAAGACGGAGTCCATACCATTCAAAAACTAATTCAAATCCTCAGGCTTGTCGGCCAAAATGACGATGTCGTCAGCAAATCTCAGAGTTGAAATTATTTCTCCTTGAATCTTCAATCCCACTTCAAATTTTTCTCCATTTTCCTTCATTGCTTGTTCAATGTAAAGATTGAAAAGTACGGGTGATAAGTTAAAGCCTTGCCTTACACCTTTCTGAATAACAGCTTCTCTCTCATGTCATTCAGCTCGAATGACTGCTGTCAGGTTTCTGTATACATTGTATATCACCGTCCTATCCATGTACTTTATTCCAAATGATTTCAAAATGTCAAACAATTTAGTCCAATCAACGTTATCAAAAGCCTTTTCTAAATCTACAAATGCCATGAACGTTCTCTTATCTTTCCTGATTCTACCTTCCAAAATCAGCCTAAGATTTAGTACAGCTTCCCTTGTTCCTACATTTCTCCTGAAACCAAACTGGTCTTCACTCAACTCCGTTTCTATCTGGCGTTCAATCCTCTTGTAAGTTTTTCTAGACAGGATCCTTGAAGCATGAGTAATCAAGATGATTGTACGGTAATCTTCACATCTGTCAGCTCCCACTTTCTTTGGTATAGGGATGATAACATTCTTCTTGATATCAGGGGGTACCTCACCTGACACATAAATCCTACAAACCAAGTGAAATAACCTGATCAGACCTTCATCTCCTATGCAGAGTAGCAACTCAATCGGTATATCATCTATGCCTGGTGCTTTGTGTCTGCTTAAGTCTTCCAATGCTCTGTCAAATTCTGATCTCAATATTAAGTCTCCTTTTGCATCCTCATCAATTTCCTCCTTCCTTTCCTTCACATGATTCTCAATCTCCTTTCCCTTATACAAACACTCAATGTAAGCTTTCCAATTCTCAACCTCTTCTTCCCTATCTGTTAGAGGCTTTCCATTTGTGTCCTTAGTATTACATCACTTAGTCTTCTTTTCCCCAAAAGTATTATTAATCCTTCGATAAGCTGCGTCTTCTTTTCCTAATTTCAGACAATTGTCTATACACGCACATTTCCCTTTCAACTATTCTTCTTTAGCTTCCTTGCACTTCTTGTTAACCTCATTTCTCAGACGTCTGTATTCTGCTTTCCCGTCTTCATCTCTTACATTCTTGTGTTTCCGCCTTTCATCCATCAATTCTAGTATATCCTGAGTGATCCACAGTTTCTACCTATTCTTTCTTTCCTACCAATGTTTTCTTCTGTGGATTTTGTTATCTCATTCTTCAAAAGTGCCCATTCGTCTGCAATTGAAGTTTGTTTAGGGTTTTTCATTAGTCCTTCCTTTATACTCTTCTTGAATCTTTCGTTTACCTCCCTACTTTCAATCTGTCTATTGCCCACCTTTTTGGCTTTTGACTTTTCTTCAGTTTCTTCAACTTTAAACTGCATTTTATAACAGCTAGATTGTGGTCAGAGTTTATGTCAGCACCAGGATATGTTTTACAATCCATAATCTGGTTTCGAAACCTCTGCTTGACCATAATGAAGTCTATTTGGTAAAGTCCTGTATCTCTTGGTCTCATCCATGTGTATATTCTTCTATTGTGGTTGTTGAATAACGTGTTAGCTATGACCAACTCATGCTCGGTGCAGAATTCCATCAGCCTCCTTCCTCGATTATTCCTTTCACCTAATCCGAAATCTCCTACTCTCTTCCCTTCTCTCCCTTTTCCTAACCACAGCATTCCAATCTCCCATTACTATAACATTTTCATCTCCCATGATATACCTCAGAATTTCATCTATTTCTTCGTAGACCTTTTCAACATCCTCATCATCAGCTTGACTTGTAGGTATATAGACTTGTACCACGGTGGTGCACGTAGGTTTAGTATTGATTTTGGCTACAATAATCCGTTCACTACATGGCTCATAATATTCCACCCGCTGTCCAAGTTTCCTACTCAATATGAGACCAAACCCTGCTTGGTCTTTGTTTGATTTAGTGCTAATGACCCTATAGTCTCCTGACCAAAAGTCCTCTTCTTCCTGCCAGCGCATTTCACTAATCCCAATCAAAACCAACCTCAACCTATCCATTTCCCTTTCTAAGTTTTCTAACCTTCCACTTCTTAGCAGACTTCAAACATTCCACGCTCCGATCCGTAGAATGTCAGATTTCCTCTTTGTCACTTCTGTGATGTTAACCCCCTCTCGAGTAGTCCCCATCCGGAGATCCGAACTGGGGACTAGTTTACCTCCGGATTGAAATTTAACAAAGGTGGAGGCCATCATCACATGTAATTATGCATAGAGAGGTGCATATTCTCGGGAATAGCATTACGGCTGTAGTTTCCCGTTCCTTTCAGCCGTGTAGCGGAACGCAGTGTAGCCATTAGTTGGCGTCTATTATCAATATCATAACCGTCTATAAGACGAGTAAGGAATTGATTTATTCTGAAAGGCTGCTACTCCCTTTCAGAATAAGTAAAGAGCAATTCTACTAACAAAAATACTAACCTTCTACTAACAATTAAATACCAAAATTCTACTAACGAAAAAAATACTTAAGTTCCGCCAACACTAAATACTACCACTAAAACAGTCCGTCACCAGGCACACTCAAATGCACCCTCACACATCAGTCTAATGAAACAATGAACTATAACTAATAATCAATGCAACTGCCACCAGACACACTCACATACCACAGTCTAATAGAACAATGACATATATCTAATAAACAAACTAACTACATACTTACAACTAAAACTAACTACATACTTACTGTACTGTAATTTGAATTGACAATTTAGAAAATGCATACAAAGTGTATATATTGTAAATATTTTCACCCATATATTTTATAGCGTAAGTGTAATGGATCTGATGAAGATCACTTGACGACCGAAACTGGTCATCCAAGTGTATTCATTAATCTCATGTAACTTTTTTAGGATTAGGGAATAACCCATCTGACTTAGTAAATCCATTTCCAATAGGTAGCGCACGAGTAGTTTCAACAAATGAGTGATGGCAAGCGAATCGTTTCAACAAAGTTCCATCTGCATTCACATACTTTCATCCGATGTCGATGAAACTCGGCTGAGTTGTTGTGAACACATTAGGGAAGGTTCTAGAGAGTATGAAACTGTCTCCTATGTTTATCAAGATTTATCTCACTTACTCACTCTCAGTGCTGTAGGATAGGGAGAGTCGCGGTGGTGGTCAAATGTGAATGGCACCTGTAAGGGATTTATGTAGCAAAGTGAAATTTATTTGTTTACATAACGAGGCGACTGACTGAAGGCCAGCTGTTCTTGTTTAATGGGCGATTTGCATGACGTCAGACATCTTTAAATTCTTGGAGGTTAACAGCGGTATTGAGCACCAAGGCAGGTAGAAAATTTAAAAAAATTGGCCTGACAAATTTTAGAAATATATGGAAATATATAGCATTGAAATTGCACCCTTGGAGGCTTCTTCGAACAAAATCCAGCATCTTGGCAGCCGTATATCTTAGCTCCTGCGTTTGTACGTTCCATTTCAGGTTGTCGGTAATTGTTATACTTAACAAATATATAGTCGTAACATGTTTGATATGTATAGTATTAATGCATTTTATAATATTAATGTTATTGGTTTTACGTCCCATTTAACCACTGTGGTTTTTAGAGACGCCGGGATGCCGGAATGTTGCCGCGAAGGGGGTCTTTATTGTGCCAGTGAATCTAATAACACGGCTCCCTCGCTGCGCCATGATACGACAAATGTATTGTCTTAATATGTTTGATATGTATAGAATTAATTATATATGCACATTATATGGGATTACCTGACCTACTTAACCTAATGTACAGTCTTCACTTACTCAAACATTAACATTTAGGCCATTGAGGAACACTAAACACCTACTGTCCAAGTCCGAAAGTAGCTTTAAACAATCATCTACACTTGTATGTTTCTGTATAGAACTGAACCATCAGCATACTGAGCTATAGTTTAGGTTACGGAGTTTAGCAAGTTGAAGGCAATTTCATTAAATAATAATCCTCCTGAAACAGTGACGTGGCATACCCCTATGGTAACTTTATCGGTCAAAAATCGAACTCCCGTCAAACATCACAAGCAATGTACACCTTCAAGAAATGGCCACAACCAAGCCAGTATATTTTGCCCGATGTTCAGCAAACATAACTTCAAAAATTCCTTAATGGAGGAATTGATTTAAAATTTCAACCCAGTCCAGATACATGCAGTCTACTTGAACAACATCAAGTTTCTTCGAGGAGTACTGCCAATCATCAATAACTAGTTACCATTAATGCCCCCTATTCTACATGGCATTGCAGATTTTTGACCCTCGGAAGATCCATAAATCAAACCCAATGCCATATGGGCAAAAGCTTAAATTACCTCTCCGGGACCATTCTGAATCTCCCTACATTGAGTACTTAATCCCTAATCACTGGGCATAAACTATACCTCGTATCACGTCAGGTTTCAAGAGAGAATTGTCCCGGGTTCAACACGAAGTCAGACAATACATAAACTAAAGTGGTCTTTCATGTGCAAAGTAAAATCTTGGGAGTGATGGCTTTTTGGGTCTTCAGGCCATGTTAGCTGCAGCAACTGCGGATGATTTTTTGAAAGATTTATTCCGAATAATTTGAATGAGCGATAGTGACAGGTTTATACAGGTTTTTGGAATGTTCACGAATTTACAAGATACATAGTAGATCTTTCCCTGGTTCTATTTGGACATACTGGAGAAAATGTTCTACGTGATTGGTCTGCTTCATGGGATGCCCCACCCAGTGCTTATATTGAGAGAAGGGGCTGGCTCGTCTTCCAAATCCTGCTTGCCAGGAACTTCAATTTCCATTCATGAGTTATTGAGATGGTTATACATTTCAATTGCTTCTATAAAGTATCGTGCACTAGCTCGATGTTCTAAAAAGGATTTGTGCGTCTTGTAATCGACATACATCATCTAATTGCCAGGTATCTTAAGTGACAGCAGATTTTTATTTAGTTCCTTGGAGTATAAAATCTCTATTAAGTTCATTATTCATGGTTGTGTTAATTTTCACCTTCTAAATAATAAGAATGCCATCCCAGAATAAGCAGAGGAGCGATTTTAATTCATATGCATAGGGAAATGAAATAGAACACCACAACATTAATAGATTTTGAAGGCCAATAGCAAGCTGCAGGCACAACACGAAATTTCTGGGAAACAGATCTGTCACATGAACAATTCTTTTCTGTGCACTATCACGGTTTGGGTCGTCCTATATAGTATACCAACAACATAGAACAATAAAATTGCCAACCATTAGGCAAATTATGGGACGGTCAACATAGATTTTTTTTTAATATTTTGTGATAATTCGTAATAATCTTAACTGCCCACACAAACTAAATCAATAACAAATCTTGTATTCTGGCAAACGTTCTTGCTGGAAAAATGTAAGACGTACTAAAGCATGTAATACAGCCTTACAACCCAAAAAGCAGTCATGAAGATAAAACGTTAAGGTACTTACATCTCCGACATCTCCGTCTCTTGATGAAAATCGTTTTTCCTTTTTTACGTTTGTAACAAGTTCTGATATGGTACTCTCATCTATCTGAATATCCTTTCTATCTTCAGCATCTTCCTTCAGATATGCTCCCTACAAAGAAACAATAGTAGATACACCTTGTTGACATACAGTATATCATGGAAGAAAAATCAATCACACAAATGTATTCATCCGGGGCAATTATCCTTTGTATAACTATTTGTTAAACATTCTTTAACTAAAGCTCAAATATCACAATGTCAAGTACTGTATATTCCCATTAGATGACAAGAATAATACATATTTCTGACAAATGTTCCAGACCAAAGACATCATACACGGCAGAAAGACCACTTTATTTACATACGAAGTTCAAGTGGTTATCAGATCACAATTCACATGAAAACACAGAATCTAATTTGTTTATTTACCTCCTCTGTCACAAATTCACCTACACAACGGTTTTATGAAACATGATGAGGTTTAATTAAAAAATAATAAGTATTTATACATCCCCTTCAATGCAAAAAAAAGTCATTCATAAACAGAAATGTTGACCAATATTTCTTCATGTACTCTAGGGAATCAAGTCATGTGGTAAAATGGTCATGAAGTAGAAAGAGGATAAACACAGTAATTCACTCTCCGATGTCCTGGTTTCACTTACCAAACACTTTCCACTATACACAGAACTAGTAAAGGACCCTTCCCCTCATGCTCAACTCAACTTTACAAATGCAAGAATATGCAAAGTATATTTCTTAATGTGCAATCGCAATCACAAGTCATTTTACTCATTGATGGCGCTATCCCGTAAGCTTACCAGCTATTCATAAGCTATTCATTAACTTAGTATATCCTTCCGCACGCTGCTCTACCCCTAGGTCTAGTGCCCTCGATCTACCCATCCCTGATTTTCTAAATTCTCCTTATCTTCTTACAATACATCATATTCAAAGAACTGACAGTTATAGGTTGACTCTAGAAGAAAGGCCCTCAGAGATGTAAAGTTCTTAAAATATGGACATTTAAGTTCTCTTTTCAGTCTATTTTATGCACAGCATTCTGCGCATGCATCAAAGTTCGAATATATCATTATGCTACATGTCTCTGGCCTTAAGTGTCCAAGTTTTGCAACTATTTTAGGAGATGGAAAAGATGAGTGTTTCGATAAGGCGAATGTTAATACTGTTTGTTATCAGACTTTTCTGCCAGAACATGGTGAGCTTCTTAATTAAGATATGTCCTAACGTAATCTGTCGTCATATCTCATATTCACAATTTCACGTATCGCAGATGGATGACTCAATTAGGTAGATGATGGAAAGCACAAACTCCAGTCCATTTAATTGACCTGTGAATTGGATCCGTGCTCCTGGAATATCAAGAATTTCGACTTCCTGAGATTGATGACTAATCCATACGATATGCTTAGTTTGTTATTGTTGTTTAAGGGGCGGAACTACGAGGTCATCTGCCCCTACGATATGCTAACATTCTTACTTTTGTCAGTAGGTCATCAGGTTCTTACTTTCTGCTGGCTACAACCTTAGTGTAATCGTAAAACTGGACGTTATTAAACGTTCTTCCACGTATTGAGATGCCTTTAGTTCAACCAAAATGATGACTTATTAAGCACAGCTGTTGGGCATTAAAGAGCATAATACACACCCCCGTCTGACAACGTTCGACACATTGAAGAATTTAGAGGAGGCGGCATTTGCCTGTACAGCTGCAAAGTGATTGCACGATAAATAACTGCAGTATAATTAGTCTATATAGCCCAGTGCAATTAGACGAAAAAAGGACAAACCCGGAAATTTAGAATAACAAGTCCGGATAAGAAAAAAAATGTTGTAAGTACATCTAAATAAGATAATCCTAAAAGTACCAAGGCCTCCTTGATGGGATACCTGAGATATCCCGGAAAAATCTGGAGAAACTGGGATTTTCCTGGAACGCTTATCAATCCCGAACAAGTGGTCAGAATCTGGTTGTTTTTGTCTTATTAATATTTATTTGTAGAAGAATAATATTTTAGGTACCCAGGAAAAACAAAATTGGTACACTGTAAAAAAAAATAATTTGCGCTTTCTTAGGTGAAAAAAAAATCTAATTTTGACAAAAAAAATGACCTGTTTCCTTGCTAAAATGCAGTCACATGCACGCAAACAATTATCAGCGATGATAAAATTAATTCTTCACTGTATAAAAGCCTAAAATGTCCGAAAACACGGTGTTCGTTGCCTGGAATATGGCTACAATGGGCGTAAATCGAAGTCCGAAAAATGCTCAATTTATCGCTCTTTCTCGTGTTTGTTTTAATTGTCGTCTTATTTGCTGAAACGTACGCTACTTTTGTGGTATATTGCATCTTCTTTACGTCCTTTTACAATTGTCCTCTCCCCCCTCATTTTACTTCCCACACAGAAACACACACACACACCCAATAACATAATCTACTACACCAAAAACAATACCGTACTCCGATGAACACGTTGATTTGCGCGAGTCCCACCAGAAGCGAGATCAGGCAGATGCCCGGAAAATGCTGGATTGGCTGAAGCTTCACAATCCCTTCAACAAGAGCACACCACTCCCATTATCATCGTTCAGCGGACGAGTCGCCAGTAAAAATGTCAACTGTGAAGACGCGCGGGCTGTTGGCGCAGCTGCAATGAAGGCCATGATAGGGGTTCCCTTCAACGATCTTCACTTAAAGAGAAAAGGTTGTGTCGTATCACCCGCCGGTGGTGCACGTGGATTGGTCGTACGGGAGAAAGTTGTCGATGTGAATCCAGAGCAACTATATATTCCACCGCATGCTGGTGATCAAGCGAAACGACGAAGAGCTCGCCGACTATCTCACCTACGAGCTGCGCGAGCAACCAGCTGCCCTATTTGACGACTTTTCCTTAAAACAAGGCAACAAATCTTCACTAATGACAGCGCTACCCGTCATAGACGGCAATAGAGCAGAGAATAATCGTACCAAGTACATCTTGGATGGAGGGTTCTTCTTGCGCCAAGTTCCATGGTTTCGCTCCGAAACCTACTGCCAGATATGCAACAAGTACGTGGCTTATCTGAAGAAACGGTTCAACGAGCCGACGACCATTGTCTTCGATGGATACGAAATATCTTCAACAAAGGACGCAGCTCATGTTAGACGAGCAACGAATGGTAGGTAACTGTACATTCCGCTAAAAAGTTTTGCCTCGAAAATATATGAAATATATAATAATTAAAAGAACTTTCTATTGTTATTAGGGTCAGATGTCGATCTCACCGTGGACGAGCATGTTCAGTCCATAGCCGCTCAAGACGTCTTCCTCACCAACGGAAGAAATAAAATGCGTCTCATTCGCCTCCTTTCGAGATACCTTGAAGAATCTGGAATTGGTGCAGTCCAGGCAGCGGCAGACGCTGATAGGCCAATAGTTCTATCTGATATTGACGCAGCTAGAGATGGAGAGAAAGGCTGCGTGATTGGCCAAGATACTCATCGTACTCACTCCTGCAAGTTTGGAGATACATTTCCAAGTATGGGGGAAGACTATCAAGACTTACAGCAGTCAGCAGTGCCAGGAGGAGGTGAGCAACATGAATAACAACATTATTTTCATACATGCAGTTACGGGTTGTGATACAACAGCCATCTTCAAAATAGGCAAGATAAAACCATTCAGAAAGTTACTCAAGGATGAAAAACTACAGCGCGAAGTGGAAGTTTTTAACGACCGCGATGCATCTCCTGATGCGGTCACAAGAGCTGGCGAAAAGTTCTTACTGTCCGTATATCCTGGAAACAGCAAGGGATCGTTGGATCAAAAGAGATTTCACGAGTACACCAAATTAGTAGCAAAAACTCCACCGAACAAGAAATTTGAATTGGCCAATGTACCCCCAACATCGTCGGCAGTGTTCTATTTCTTGATTCCGTCACTTGCGTGCCCTTTCCTGTAAGCTATTGTTTTAACGTCCAGGTCCAAGCGTGGTTGGGAAATGATCTGCCCCCAACTCAATGGGGATGGCAAGAAGAAAACGGCAATCTGGTCGCTGTTACAAACACAAGGCATCAGGCACCGTCTCAACTGCTCAATCTTATATCCTGCAACTGTGCAGCCGGATGCGAAACATTAAACTGCAGCTGCAGAAAGAACCGCATTGACTGCGCAAATTTGTGTGGATATTGTGCTGGACATGGCTGCAGTAATCGGTGTGAATAATCCGATGAGGAAGAAGAAGAATAAGAAGAAGAAAAGAAGAGGACTTTCCAGAAGGTAAACATTTGCAACTTTAATAGGCTTATTGTAGATTTTAGTGTTAAAAAATGCTGAGACCTCTCGTTTTGAATTGCAGAGCTCATCGACGACCCTGAGGAAGCCCCGCCACGGACGCGTCGACGTCTCCGATAATTATGTATTCCTTTTACTTGTTCGTTCCTAGTCTTACCAGTACAGATATGTTTTGTTCATTCCTCTAATTTTTATAAGAGCTTGCCACGGTGGGTGGGTGGATAGCATGTCGGTCTACGATCACCAAGATTGCAGGTTCGCTCCTGGCCGTGGTAAGTGATCTTTGAAAGGCGGAAAAAATACGACACGCATGTCATACGATGTTGGCATGTCAAAGAACCCATTTGAATTCAGTAGGCCGTGTTCATAGTGGCAAAATTAATCTTGGGAGTTTCCGCCAACACAAAGTTCCTCATTTGTCTACTAGAAAGCAATATAGTGTTCAAGGAGCTTAGATATCTAACCTCCTTGACTTTCATAGTGCTTCAAGGAACAACGAAATTCGACATGCAAGCTACCCTCTGGGTGTCAAATTACAAAGCTTGCACCCGGCATCCGAGGCCATACGTTATTATTATTATTATTATTATAATTTTTATAAGACGTACAATATGTACCTATATACATAAGTTATTCTTTCCATATTATATAATTCTTTAAGCGTCTACCTCATTACGGTAGTACACCTTTGTGCCAGTGAAAATGAACCAAAGCTTTGTATTTTTAAATAACGTTCACTTGATTTTATTAGCTATCTATTTAAAACAACTCAGTGTATTTTTGCTTCATGAATCTTACAAAAGAAATCAAATCTTTTTTTTTAAATTTAACATTAAATTGTCGTAAGAAGCATACAATGATTGGACTTGAGTGTTGGGAACCAAGGCGGCAGAGTTGAGGGAAGGGGAGGGGGGAGATGGAAGAGGTGGGATAGAGTGCCGTACTTATTTGTGAAGAAAAAAAATACATAGGTCCCTAACACATGGCTAAGCATCTCTAGGAAAAGAAAAACAAAAACGAGATACATTCGGTAACTCCGGGGTTCGCGATTTATGCCCATTGTAGCCATAGTCCAGGCAACGAACACCGTGATTTCGGACTTTTTAGGCATTTTTTACAGTGAATAATTAATTTTATCATCGCTGGTAATTAGATGCGTGTATGTGACTGCATTTTGGCATGGAAGCTGGTCATATTTTGTCGAAATATTATTCTGCATACAAATAAATATTAATAAGCCAAAAACAACCAGATTCTGACCACTGGTTCATGATTTATAAGCGTTTCAGGAAAACCCAGGTTTCTCCAGGGTTTTCCAGGATATTTCAGGTATCCCATCAAGGAGGCCTTGGGACTTTTAGGATTATCTTATTTAAAGGTACACAACTATTTGTTCACATCCGGACTTGTTATTCTAAATTTCCGGGTTAAACTCTAATTGCACTGGGGGTATAATCGAGTCTCAACAAATACAGTATATTGCGTAGCCTTTACCTAGACAACAAAATTTGCATTATAAATGCCGCTTCAATTCTCAGTGGGTTGTTTGGCTCATGTCAAAGTGCTTGGTCACCTTCGTCAAGGTAAGGGGATATGTGGTAGATTGATGCTAAAGAAAAAAAAATGCATTCATTGGTAAACCCCCTTCAAGTATACAATATTACAAGTCCCAGATTGGACAAGAAGGTTTAACGATTATACATCAAAACAATATTACTTTTCAACCGTTCAATGCCAAACAAAAAAATTGCACCATCCAAAATATAGCTTTCAGAACCGTATGGAAACTATTCCAGGATGGGACATAGTGTCTATAGTCACCTGGTATTGAAGTTCTTCTTTAACAAATTCAATTGCATCTATGGCTGAAGTATCTTCACACAAATCATTAGGTTCCTCCACTTTCAACCCTGCCACCCAATCAGTGGGTAGCTGATCACTCAATACCTGTGAAAATATCACCAATGTAAAATATGGAAAATGAGCTCTAAACTATCATTAACAACACAGATACCAAATGATTACCGGTCCCGGTTACATGAGTGGCATTACGTCAATGTGCCAAATTTTTAACAATTACTAAACGAATTGCCAGTTTCAATCACTAATCTTTCGATGTTATGATATAAATGAAACTAAAATATAACTTACATCCTTTAACAATTCTGCTGGTTCTGATTTGATGCATGGTTGTCCCTCCATGATGTTGTGGGATCTAATTTAGAAGAGAGGAAGATTCATTAAAACAATTATATTATAATATTAAGTGTAAGTCATTGATCTACTTTCAACACACACTGCCAAAAAAATTGCTTTACATGGTAATTATGGCTTCAAAGGGCATGAATAGTATGAGCTCAAGATGATAATAAATCATAACCCCGTCTTGAGCCAGTAACCATTCCACTAGAAATGTTTACATCTCTGATATGTCGCAGTGAAAAGTCTTTGTATGTTTAAATGTGGGAACAGTGGCGGCTTCTGTACATGGGAGCTTAGGGATTTTGTTGCAAAGGAACTCTACAGGCAAGGTATATTTCTGTAGCACAGTTCTAGGAACCCAAGAGCAACATAGTTCACTTCATCATAATCATCATAATACATGCACGTTGAACCCCAGGCGTCAGGGGCAGATGACCTCGCTAATCTGCCCCTTAAAACTTCAATAAATAAATAACTAACTGAACCACATGCCCTTTTGGACAAGTCGTTACTACAAGAGGAGCACACATACATTGCATTTTATTGACCAATGTTACACACATTAATATTACTTTAGGTACTGGTAGTAGTATTTAAAACAAGCAACTGATATAACCTCACTAGATAGGGGACTAGCAATCGGGAAATGCATATCCAAAGCGTTGAGATTGAGAGCCATTTCAGTTCTAGTTGAGATATTTGTGGCTCATGTATAACTGCTCTATAACCTCCTTTGAGGTTCAAAGCTGTGAGTGAGGTTAATGATAAACAAAATTAGCATTAATCAATGGATAAACCTAGTTCAAGTATGCAATATTGAAAATCACATACTGGACCAGTAACAATCCCTTTCAAGACCTACACAAATAATTACACATATATAAACTTGCTCGTAGTATTATGATTATTTCATTCCTTCCAGAAGCATTTGTGAAAGATGAATACATTACTTGCTAAAGTCGAAAGAAACAGCTACCCTAGATCCAGGAACAGAAGATACAGCAGAATTAAGATACTGCTAGCACCAGCAAGCCTGTAAATGTTTTTCTATCTTAATTACACGCAAACATGAACACATTATTATCGCTACATTTATCGATTTCGCCGTATTTTAATTGCTAACTTAGCATTCTACTGATTTGCTTATAAGAACATCAAGCCATAATATCATACATATAATAAAGTTTGCTGATATTCAGGGTCATCTCTGATGTGAATTCAGGTTAATGCCAAGAAGAAATGCAGACACAAAGCCTTAAATTCGTAATTCGAATTTTGTACTGTTCTAAGGTTTGAAAGAGTTTATCGTATTACTGTTTCCAGTTCGAACGGAATTTATGTTATTAAAATATACAAAAAACTTGTATTGTAGAATTGAAAACGTTTATCAAAATGCACATTTGAATTTTCTCCAAAGTGTCTAGGTTGTTGAACACACACTAAGCCATCCAGGAATAGAGAACTTAAATATTGAACGGAGGGTTGAGGACACGAACTGTACGGGTAGACAAGGGTAGAATATGTTATGCAGATTACCTCGGATGTAAGGTGTGGTAGCTATGTAGAGATCAAACAATTAGCTCAGAACAGGGAGACTTGGATTGCTGCATCAAACCAGTCAAAAGACTGAAGACTCAAACAACAACATGGCGGTCGGCACATTTTTTCAGGTAGGGTCCAATTCTTGAGTGCTTGGTTGATAATTAGCCAAGCCTTTACCCATGGCTGCTGGTCAATCCTTGATATTCTCTTAGCTGGTACTTAAATGATGATTAGCCATCCATTACAAATAACAGTTGGTCAATGCTTTGTATTCTCTTCGTGACTGCTTTAAAGAATTTTAGCATAGCCTTTATCAAAGACTGTTGGTGAATCGTAAATATCCTATTGGTAGGTATTAGGCTTATGATTAGCCTTTGCCAATAGCTGGAAGTTAATCATTGGTATTCTGAGTTCTAGGGCGATGATTAGCCTAGACCATAACAATGGCTGTCAGCAAATCCTAGGAATTGTAGCAGCTGAGTATCAAGAAGGCAGTGCGAGAGTAGAAATATCAAGTAGGCAGTGAAGAAATAAAGAGAGTTTTGAAATGGTTATGTATTATTAGAGTGTAAATAAAAAATATATGTGTGTGTTGATGAATGTCAAGAATAGTAAAAACGGTAACATTGCTAATCTCCGACGTGACAATAAACATACAGAAGTCGTCATTTAAACAACGGTACATTGTTACGTGAGTAGACTGTGTTGTAAATTGAAATTGAAATGTAAACCCCGGAAAATAACGATATCTATATGATCTATTATTAAAACAATTACATGAGTGACATGATTACTAGAACTACTATCAATTCCACGGAAGTTGTATCTTCGATACAAAAAATATTATAGAAAGCTGTTTGGCACGGATATAGTTCAAAAATTTGGTATGGAATATTTATATTTTTGATTCGTATTCCTTCAGGAATCTTGATATTAGGTATTTCTTGAGTTGTGCAGTGTTAACAGAGTTTGTAAATGAGTGAAGGTGGAATGTATTAAAGAGCCGTGAAGCTGTGCAAAGGAATGATTTATTGTATTTAGTTGTACGATGGACAGGAATCTGTAGAGTGGAATCAGTAAATCTATTTTCTCTGTGGTGGACGGAGTTCATTGTTTTAAACACATTATAGAGATAACCAGGGGTTTTTGTACACAATATTTTCTGGGTTAGGATGGCAATTGACAGTTGCCTACGCTCACGAAGTTTCAATCACTGCATTTGCACATAATAAGGTGTAATGTGTACATCACGCCTGACGTCTAAAATGTAGCGAATGCATGCATTTTGAACTCTCTGCAATTTTATTTTAAGTGTTTCTGATAAGTCGTTATACACTACTGATCCATATTCGATGATAGGAAGTATCAAAGTTTGGATTAAAAGCTTGCGCATTTTTGACGGCGTGTAAGGGATATTTCGCTTCAAGATATGCATTGATGATATAGCTTTCTTTATAACAGCTGCGGTATGCTCTCCCCAAGATAAGGTTCTGTCAAAAATTACTCCTAGGTTGTTCACAGAGTTGCTGTAGGGGATATCATTGTCTAGTAATCTTATTGGTGGCAGTCAGTTAAGATCAACAGAGTTAAGAAGTTTAGTATAGCCAATGCATATAAGTTGAGTCTTAGAAATGTTTAACTGGAGGTTATGGTTTAGGGTCCACTGATGGAGGTGAGCGATGTCTTCGTTGAAAGGTTCTATATGGTGAGGCGCATCAGAGGGACTGAAATGGAAGTAGGCCTGTACGTCATCAGCGTACATATGACAGAGACTGTTTTTGAATACACTGGACATATCATTTATATACCGGGTGAGTTAGCCGTGGTCGTTACGGCATGACTGTTAGCAGTCACTCACATCCGGGAGGCGAGGAGGTTCGAATCCCCCCGCCGGCAACCTTGAAGATGGTCTTCTGTGGTTTCCCATCTTCCTTCCAGGCAAATGCCGGGGTTGGTCCCTAACTATAGGCCACAGCCGCTACCTTCCAACTCCTCGTCCTTACATTCCCACTTTCCTCCCCCAACGGTACTTGTAGCTCACCCATTGGGTGTCCGTCTCGAAGCAGCTACAAACCTGGCGAGACGAACATGTCCTCGGACACTCCCGGCACTAAAAGCCATACGCTAAAAAAACATTTATATAAAGCGAGAAGCACAGTGGCCCAAGAACTGACCCTTGGGGTAAACCACTTTTTACTGATTGCCAATTCGATGAGGAGCCATCAAAGAAGACCACACTCTGTTGCCGACCTGCTAGGTACGATTCAAACCAAGACAATGCATTCCGCGATAAGCCAATGGAGTGCAGCTTCGCAAAGGGCAACTCATGGCTTACGCAATCGAAGGCCTCACTGAGATCAAAGAGGCATAGAACTGTAAGCTGTCTTTGGTCTATTGCTGAGCGTATGTCGTCCGTTATTTTTAAGAGCCTGGTAGTTGTGCTATGACCTTTCTTAAATCCGGATTGATGAGGATTTAGGATGTGGAACTCGGTCAAATATTCACACATTTGTTTATGAACTATTCTTTCTAGAACTTTGCTTAGAGCACAAAGTATGCTGATGGGCCTGAAATCACCGCAAGATGCAGGTATTGTCTTCTTAGGCACTGGGCGTAAATTCGCACACTTCCAGAGCGTCGGGTATACTCCGCTTTGTAAACAGGAGTTGAACAAGGGTAAAATAGCCGGCAGGAATATATCGAGACAATTTGAGAGAGGGAGATTGGAATGTTATCCGGACCTTTGGCTTTAGTGCGAATAGACCTAATCGCTTTCACTATTTCTTCTGGGTATACGTATTTGAAGTAGATTTTTTCATGGTTTGGCGGCGGAAGAAGTCTATAATGCTCTGCGGTCTGGGATATTCTTGTTGTGTTACTGTTGGGAACTACGTTTAAGTAATGATCGCTCAGCTCGGAGGGGGAAACTGGCATTTGGATATCAGGTGGGGGGCTGGCACCTATTCCAAGGGATTTTGCAGCTCTCCAGGATGCTGCAGAATTCTTACAGTGTCTGAAGAGGTTATATGTGTACTTAACTTTAGCATTTCTTATCGCTTGTTTTGTGTTATTCCGTAGAATTCTGAATTTTTCATAGTCATCCGGAAGTTTTGTCTTTAAAAAATCCTTGCGGGCTCTGTCGCGAATCTTTATCAAGTCTTTAATTGTTCTGTTAAACCATGGAGTTGAATGGTGTTTAACGTTCACTATCTTTTGAGGGGCATGTTTGTCATACAGAAAGTAGATGTTTTGGTTAAAGAGACTGAGCTTTTCGTCTACGTTTTTTGTTTGATAATACTGCTCCCAAGGGAGTAATTCTGCATCCGCACTAAAATCACTTGAATTAATTTACTGAAATCACGCACTAGGTATGTCTTGGGTTTTGGTTTAGGAGCAGATAAGGAAAATACAGCGTACAAGAGGTCATGAGCTGAGAATCCAGGAGCAGGCTCCTGTCCATATATATAAAACAAGATCATTGCAGTTGGAAGATATTATATAAAGAATGCTATCGCAGGTAGCGGTGTGGAAGGTTTCAGTGAATGGCAAACATTTAAGGTAGCAGGCGTTCAGCATCTCACGAATACTTTCTGTTTCAAACGTACCACTGCCAATTCTAGCATTTATGTCTCCAACGACGAAAATATATTTGTAATTCAGTAAATTTGTGTACATATCGTTCAAGAATGAGTCTAAATAGCCAGCTTTTGGTGGACGGTATACGCATGAAAAGAGTATCATTAAGTCTGGCAGGATCTTTTCAAGTATCAAATATTCCGGTTTCTTACTGTATTCACCCGGATATTTGCTAAGGATGTTGCATTTTATAGTGCCCTTGACATAAACGTCAACGCCCCCTGAATCTTTGCCAAGTCTATCATTACGAAAGACGTTGTATCCACTGAGATAAATTGAAGCATCCCCTATTAAGGGCTTAAGAAATGTTTCACTGACTGCTATTATGTCAAAAGAACTGTTACCAAAAGTATGACGGAATTCAGAAATGTGGGAGGAGTCAACTACGGATTGTGCGTTGATGTGTGCCATTTTAAGCCTGTTTGAGTTTCTCAAGCTAATGTTTGACAGTAGTTCAGCCAATACATGTTCATCATGAGACATAAAAGCAACGAATACACTCTTAATTACAGAATTAAGAACATATAGACACGATATATACTATAAACTGTTTTGCAAACCTGAGATCACTATTGTAAAAATAATAAAACAAACGATAAAAATGACCTATCAAAAAACAATAAATAGCCTAATTTACGCTAAAAATAAAACAGAGTCTAGTGAGATATCGAGTATACAGTACTAGATTAATTTTGAAGTTGATATTAATACCTACAATGCTACACAAAGAGAAAAGAGAAAGAAAATAATTAATTCTATGCTAGAGCAATGAATCTAATTCTAATTAATTAATAACATAAGTTTCAATAAGAAAGAAAGAAAAGTATTTTGATCTTCCTTATTTTCAAGTAGCCTCTCCAGGTTCCATACTTATGCTGAAGAGTTGAAATGTTGAGTCACCATCAGCTGCGCGGTTCTCCATGGGGTCATTACTTCAAAGGTGTTGGGTACCGCTTCTTCAACGCCTCGAGGTCTCGAGTTGTTGTCAGTCTGTGTTTTGTATCACCCACACGTACCATGATAACACCGTCAATGCCCCACGTGTAATTTAGGCCAAAATGGCCGACAGTCTGTTTTAGTAGGTCAGGGCGGGCCTTCGTTAAATCTTCCCGCACCGTTATGCCGGTGTTCTTCAGAAACTTCTTCGATTTGAAGAAAGCATTCCGATCAGCATAGGACAATAATTTTACAATAATAGGTCTCCTTTTATTACTTCCTCGGAAGCCTGCACGATGGGACCTATCAATCTTGGTAAGCTCGAGTGGGACGTTAATTTTCCTGGCGACATCTAGAACACATTGATCTGTATCCTCGCCGGGAATTTCTTTTACCCCGGAAATCATCAAGATGTTCCGCCTCTGGTACATTTCATGTGAATATTAAAAGATTGCTTACTGGTGTCGAGTTAGGAGATTACAAACCTGGTCAGCTTCCTAGAAAAATGCAGTCGATAGCTGGTAAGGATGTGTCTGATAAGGTTATTAGAACCATTTGGTTGGATAAGCTTCCAGATTCGATAAAATGTATCCTAGTCGTGAGCGAAGAGTGCCTCGAGCGTGTCGCAGTGATGGCTGGTAAGATGTTGGAGATGAACCTCCGCAATGATGTATTCAAGGTTGATTCACAAGACCAAGAAGGTACTAGTATTAATGAGCTTGTTACAAAGATTGCTCACCTGGAACAACAAATCGCTACCATCTCAATAGGACAACACCGCAGTCGGAATCGTAGTCCTCGCCGGCGAAGCTTTAGTCGCAACCGCAGTCGAAGTAGATGATACGACCCAAAGGGCAAATACTGCTATTACCATTTCCGATTTGGCCAACAGTGCATTCCAGAGAAATGTAAACAGCCTTGCTCATGGAAGTTGTCGGAAAACTCCAACGGGCAGTAGAATTAGCGGCTAGTTCATCTGCCGAGAATTTTGATAGAAGCCGCAAACACCGGTTATTCTAAGGACAGCGTAAATTTGGCAAAAAAGGTTATTTTTACTTATTCATTGCAAAAAATATAGACTTTCTTCTTTAATTTGAGCTATCATTCATGGTCATATCTTATTTGTAAGTGCTTTAAATAGCGTTTCCAAGACAACACTGCATGGGCGCGGGAACTTGATCTGCCGGGAGATCAGTTGTTGACAACGACAATACACGATTCCATGGCCCCCTCCTCATTTTCCCGCCCAATGATGATACCGCTTACTTGTTTAAAAGCTAAAAAATTGTTTAAGTCTGAAGATAAATTTCAGTCCATTTTTTTCAGATTTTGCCAAAGGGCCTAACTACAATATAAAAATATATCGCGAACCAAAAATTGTACAAAGTCGCGCAAGGATTCAAATTAAAGCGTGTAACGCTCTCTTTGCCGTGGACCATTTTTAGGTAGGTAGTTATCCCGACAGGGAAGGGGGGGGGCGGGTGAGAGATCTTGAATTGGTCGATTCAGGATGGCCGCTTAACATTATTGATTATTTATATCTCTCGAACTAATAATCGTAGAGAGTCGGACGAGGGCTCAAATTAAAGGGGCTCACGTCCCCTATCTCCAGGATATGTTAGGTTTTTAGCTTTTACCAAAGGGGCTAACTGCAAATTTTAAATTTGAGTTTCCTAATACTTTTTAAAAAATTAATCTTTTTTTAAAACGGTAAACGTTATCATGGGTAAGAGGCTTTCAAGATGGCCTTTCACCTTACCATTATACTCCCACCCGTTTTCCTATGCCCCATCACCCTCAACCTCTAAATTTACCACAATTCCCAAAACTTCCTTAAATCAGCAGATTTTCCATAAGAATTCCATTCCACCCGTTTTATTTGATAATCGATTTTGAACGGAAAAGGAAGGTTGAAAGTGCAGAAAAAGACTGTAAAAAACTGTCAAGCCAACTAAGAAATCTGTGAGAAGAAGACTAGAGGATGATATGCAAGACAACCCAGATGAATCCAACATATGAGGCAGGATTAAGTTGAAAAACTTTGAAGGCTTGTTTCTGCAAGTTCACTTTTATTGAACAAAAGGAACATTTTCTCAAAACTATACAGTATACAATCTTGAAACTTTCAGATGTTACATAAACCTCTAATATACATACTTTAACGCAACGCTTTTGGAGAGAAGTGCCTAGTACAGAAGCAAGGAGCGATTTTTTTTCCAAAAAAAAGTTGCACTTTATAAAAAATATAAAAGATTTGGACGAATATCTCTAATGAATAAACCCCTCCGTTAAAACATGCAAGAAGGTATAAAGAATGCATGAGAAAAAATGAATCCTTTAGTATAAAACGTTTCCGGGATAAATGTACCTAAAAAAATAAAATTTAACATTATAGGTATAGATCCTACCGCGTCCCCTTAGCTAATGGAACTGTAATTCCAACATACGGTATCAGAACCCTAACCTTGGATTAGGTTTACGCAGACAATTTCAGTGGTCATTTGTAATTGCTAAGGTCAATAAGGGAATATTAGGAGCAGATTTCCTAAACGAATTTCATTTGTGTCGATATTCGTAACAAACAATTAACAGATGGCTTAACCAAACTTAAAAGCAAGGGTGAGATTATGTCCTTTTCGGAAAAGGCAATTATAAGTCCCGTGAACAAAAGTACAATGCAATTTGCCGACTTGTTCAGCTCCTATCCTGAAATAACATAGCCAAACTTGGCACCGAAAGGATTTCACATAATGTTATCCATTACATTAATACTCAAGGATCTCCAGTTTATTCTAGAACAAGACCATTAGCACCCCATCGGTTACAGCAAGCTAAACAAGAATTCCAATATATGCTGGACCATGGAATTATCAGGCCAGCACAGTCAGAGTGGGCTAGTCCTCTTCACTTGGTAAACAAGAAGGATGGATCCCGTTCTTCTTTGTGGAGACTGTAGGAGACTGAATGAACGAACTGATCCAGACAGGTATCCTATTCCGAGACTTGAAGACTTCCATCACATCTTGGACGGAACCACGATATTTTCCAAAATTAATTTATTCAAAGCGTAATTTAAGATTCCAATAGCAGAAGAAGACAAGCACAAAACTGCCATTATCACACCATTTGGACTTTTTGAATTTAATGTTATGAGTTTTGGACTGAGAAATGCACCGTCGACATTCATGCGTTTCATCCATGGTGTGTTGAATGGGTTAATTTTGTATCTCCCTACTTGGATGATATATTGATTGCCTCCCAATCAGTCGCAGAATACAAGCATCACCTACAGCTAGTTTTAGAACGGTTGTCAAGTATGGCCTCCGTATCAATATGACTACTTCTGTAATAGCTGCAAAAGAACTTGAATTTCTTGGGTACTGCCCCCGAAAAATGAATTATTTGGGACTTAAATGAGAATATTTTCCAAGCCCATGATACAGTTTAACATGGCATTATAAATGCTAGAACTTGACGCAAACCAGTCTTGTTAGCGAGGAGCAAGGCAGGGAGATTCCGATCACGTGATATGTTGCGCAATAGAGGCTTCTAGAAGGTTGAAATCGACCTAGCTAAGGAATATTATAATGATTGTTACAATTTATGTCATTGGACATAAGCACACAGCCTATGGGGAGAAATCTTATGGAAGACGGGAATACCTTCAACTATATTATTTGGAGAATTTATGAATTCAGGCCCCAAGAAGGATATTGTTTTCATTGGTAATGAGAAGAATATTAAAGGAAATTATTACAGAGACTTTAAAAGGAGCAGAAAGGTCTATTACGCAGTAATAAGCATTGTTAAAGTGCGCGCTAAATTTATGGAGGGAGTCAGAAATGGCCGCCAAAATTACAACTTGGAGAGGGAGACCCAAGAATCGAGGTTCTTTAGCGTACAGATTTCGAAGAGTGTAGATGTGTTTACTGGGTTAACTGAGATCCCGAAAGTTATCCGAGTACGGTAGTGACACCACTCGTGGAGACAGCGCGATCGCAGGGAAGATATAGGAGATCCCGAGCTCTGAAACTAGGCGAAGTTTGCAAGTTTTTGATATTGCATTAACTCACATTTAATTGAGAATAGACTTCAGCCAATTAACTAATCATACAGTACAAACTGTATTCCAGTATTTGTGGAAATTAAAGCGTCACAAATTGTATAGTTTCGAAGATATAGACTTTTTAAAAGTGACATAGAAAAGTGACGGACGCAGAAGCTAATTATCATTTTAGTTGAAACGAGACAGCAGAGAATACAAACCAAGTGAGTAACAGTGTCATTACTTACACATTGGAGCAGTATATAAACATTTTCACTATGACTGCTAATATTCATCAGGACTTGTTGTTCGATATTTATCACGATGTTGCGATGATGAGATAAGAACGTTATACGTGAGGGACACATCTGAAGCAGAGATTTAGATGCAACATGGAGCTTCGTTAACCAGAATACTTCAGAATATAGACGTTATGTACTCTTACATCTTGTGCATTCACGTCATTTCACGAACTTTATTTAACAACAACGAGCTCTAGAAATATTTCATTCACCATCTATATGAATATTTCTACGATAATAATGACACTGAAATATATCCATGAAGGAGAAAGAAGGTGCAAGATAAGAAGATTTGTCAAGATACCCGGGGAAAGTCCCGGCAATCCAGAATAATTATGCCAGAAGGATGTCGTTCGATGCCAGACGGAGGTTGGTGATTACCGGAGAGGAAACGTCTTTCCTTATCCAAGGTCGCTGGTCCGAGGAAACGAACTGAGTATCTTGGATTGAGGAACATGTAAGTATTTTCCCAAATACTTAAATAGATCTTCTAGATATCATCTGATAAGATAGCAGTGTTATTTACTTTTATTTTGAGAGCTATTTAGTGACATTCTGAGCCAACGTTTTACTCCATATTTTATGTATTCCAATGTTTCGACATATATTTATTTTTCATGTGTGTAACAAGATTTTATTTTGCAAGATCATTTGAGATGATCGTCTTTCATAATTTTTACATTTATTCTACGGATCAGTTTCTCAACTGACTTGTTTATTTGTTTAAGGAATCAGTATTCCTTATTTAAGAGCAGTCATTTTAACTTTCGACGTTTTTAATTTTATTTTGAGTTAAGGCTGTAGACATTTAGTCGTGGATGCCAATTAAATTATTCTTAAGTAATTTAATTTGGGCACCTCATTGTAAAGAAATCATCAAGAACAGAAGAAACCACGAATGATATTGTTATATCATGAACTTTACATCGCTCTGACAAGAAATATTCGTCAGGATATGATAGAAGTCATATTCTCATAGACATTCGGTGTATCGAATGGAGACACATTGCGGAATTGACAGTCCTTACTTTATTTGTGAAAGCTAAGAGCTTTAATCATTTAATTGTATTAGGAAATATAACGTTATAGAAGATAACTTTTATCTTACGACAGGGATTCAAAGCTGGTTTACCCTGGTCAATATTGAATTCTAACGGGCATGATAAATAACATATGTGGTTATGTATACACTATATGTGGTGTCAGGTCGTATTGTGGACCTGACATTGAATAGGCGTGTAATTTAAAGCTAGATCAGAAAGTTGGACGAAACAATATTTTTTATTAATTGTATATGTAATAATACGGTGGACAATTAAGTATCTCTATGTGAAGTAAACTTATGGAGGTCATGCACGACTTGTCTAAGGTAGTTCTTTATTTAAAGGAAGTTTCTTTTAAGAACAGGAAGAAGAGTTCAATATGCCATCGATTGAGTGTTACAATGCTGAAGATAATGCCAGTAATTTAAATGCAATTACTACAGAAGAGATGTTGGTAACAATGATTGTTATAAGAATTGTCCAACATAGTAGATGTGATTTTAATACCATATACTGTGGATATATGAGGTTATGTGGAGAGATGTGTGTACTCATGTGAAGGTTTTACCGCATTGGAGGGATGTTATTGAAGTATAGTTCATTGTGTTGAGAACATGGCATTAATAGAAAAGAAGTCATTGTGTTGAGAACTCCCATACATGTGAATTTTCGACTTAAGTAGTGATGACAAGAGCGTTGATAAGCGGAAAATAATTAGAGAAAGCATTGACTACATATGTTCACTAATAACTTTATAAATTTTTATTAACACGGAGTTGAGTATTTACGTGCAACTGACCTTTGGTGGTTGAAAGTATTTGACTGATATTGTCTAATAAACTAATTACGACAACGTGTGTGCAATATAAGAACATTGATAAATGTTTAAGAAAGTATATGTGAAGATCACATTGTATATAGAAGAAAGAAAAGTATAGTTGTTTATAACGTTAAACATAACGATTAATTTTTTGTAATTGTTTCGCAATTATTTAGTTAGGGAAATAATTTTGTAATAATTATTTGTTCGATGTTTATGAATTATGGTGTATTTCTGAATGAATGTTTTTAGAATGAGTGCTTTTCAAGTTGATAAAAATGATTGAACAACTCCGGCAGTCATGAATGTCGAGAGGGAGTGTATGAATGCTAATGTTAAAATCTGAGAGTGATTGTTTGAAAAGTACTTGAGATATGAAGAGTTTTATATAGAGAAATTGTAAATTTAAACACGGCGACTGTACGCTACACAGCGCGGTCACAGTAAATGTGGGGATGTGTATTCCCGTTAAATATCTCAAGCCCAGTCTATTATATAATGTGGACAGTTGTTAGCAGTCCACCGCCTTCTTAAGCAAGACAGCCTCACGGCTGATCGGGAATGTGTGTCATTCTTTGAATGAGTGTGCGCGGCCAGATGTGTTACGAGAAGCGTGCCGGCTTTTTATAGCTCTTCAAGAATGTTTGGCACGCAGGTATTTGTCTTAAACGTTTTAAATATTTCTAGTAGGCTCAGGCCAGTCAAAATTTGTTGCTCTTTAACTGACAGCGTAGTAAATTCAGTAGTGTATTTGTTATAGGAGAGGAGTGCGAATGAATGTGTGTAATTAATTTATTAATTAATTGTTGTTATTTATTGTATATATTAGTCTTAGTTTACCATTGTTATAATAAATTTACTCCATTCGTTTTTCGTTGTCTTCGAGTGATTTATTTTAAATATAATGGAAACAGTGGTTTCGTGAAGCCGTTTTTAGGTTGGAGTTAAGTTCCTGCAGAGACCCCGAGAAAATAAAGTTAGGTGCTTCTGAGCCAGTGTATTTTGTTGTGTATTCACAATACCATTGATCAATACTGTGTAGATTCCCGAAGACCTTGTTGGAGCAATTTCCGATGGATTTATAGCCGGAGCTCATTTAGAAATAAACAATCCAGCTTTTGCTATGGATTCCCAACAGGCATCTTCCCGAATTTACGGGTACAGTAGGGATGGCGCCCTAACTGAGGGGATGCGAAATTAGCTTCATAGAGCCTTTAGAAGTTGTTGGTTTCAACATTTCTAGTGAAAAAAATAATTACCAAACTTGTGGGATGTCTAGTCCAATTTTGGATGAATGTGAGTGTGATTATATAGGTATTTTGAGTTGATTTTAGTAAGGTTGCACTCTAAACAGGTCAGATCTTATCAAAACTTGTGAAAGGTATAATAGGTGGAAATTTTCGAAAAAGAACCTATGATTTCGATTTTATTTTATTTTACCGGTTCATGGCAGTTGTTAATCATGTTTAATATAAAGCTTACTTGTTTTAATGATAGTAAATGTAGAGATTCTTTATGTGAGTATATTTAAAGTAGATCACAAGTGAACGAACTGTTTAGGTAAATTTATTAAGCATAGGGTGTCTGTTAAGTTAATGTTAAGATACTATTAAGTTATTTATAGACATTAAGGTGCCCAAATACATGGAGGATAGCGTTGCTCGAATGTTGTTATCTTGCTCTGTTTTAGGAAGATTTCATTAGAAAGCTAACTATTGCAATGGGTACCATGTTTCGACTTCCGGAAATATTTCGACATATCTTCACGTTTCACATCCCCCAAACCCACCGTCAGTTAAAAAGTTTATATATATATATATATACATACATCACTTTCTTGTGGACACGATAACTATCTCAATTTTTCACCAAACAATTTGAATTTTTTACATAATATGTATCCCTATAAAATCTCGGACGCGTTCGTTAATGGGCACAATCGGTCGACGGGGGTGAAAATGGGGGGCTTTTTTTGAAAAAGTGAAATATCGCTATAACTCTCTTAATATTTGAAATATCGAATCCATTCAAAGTTCATACTATGTGTCGAATAAGGCCCAAAAATTCATGTTTGAAGAGTTTTTTGATAGCACCAACCATTGACCAAGGGGGTGGGAAAAGTGGGTTTTTCGGGAAACATTTATCATATCTCTCTTAATAGGCACAATATCAAAACCGTACAAAATGGACAGTATTCCCCTAATAATTACCTAAAACTTTTGTCTGAAAGAATTTTTGATATGACCCACCATTACGCCAAGGTATGAGAAAAATGATTTCGGAATTATAAGAAAATGCCAAGAGCTATCAGAGGTTGCCATGACAACAATACTAAATTGATGAGGGATGTGCTATCAGACGTTGCCATGACAACGCACTTGCACGCGATCACATTTAGTTTTCCATCTGACTAAGTGAGAAGCGGCCTCGGTGACGTAACTGGTAGTATGCTGAACTTCTATGTCAAAGTTCGCGGGTTCAAAGCCGGACGAAGTCGTCGGATGTTCTAAGAGCGCTAAAAATCCCTCAATATGCTTTCCTTTGGAGGGGAAGATCCAACGTTTGTTGCGAGTTGCTGGTTGCGGTGGCATCTCGTAGCCAAGTTCAGAGCTAGGTGTCGTTGACGGTAGTATCTGGTAGCAACATTAGAAACTACTGCGTGAAATTGACCGTCTGCAGTCCTTACCTGAATTACAGACTAATACAGCCATCACAATTCACACTGTTTATCAGACAGATTCTACACTCACCCAAAGTACACGGGGTTACTTGACCGCGTTGTCGCAGCCCCTAAACTGAGGAACCAACCAAAATCTCTGCGGGAGATATAATTTTGCGTCAAAAAGTAACAGACCGTTACATAGTTACACATCAGTGTCGAAACCTTGCATAAGGACAGTGTGACCACAAGTACAAAAATGTACCCCAAATGACAAGAAGGTCACCGTCCCCATAAGACAATAAAATGTTTAAAATATGCATAAAA
Organism: Meconema thalassinum; assembly: GCA_946902985.2. Classification (NCBI taxonomy): domain Eukaryota; kingdom Metazoa; phylum Arthropoda; class Insecta; order Orthoptera; family Tettigoniidae; genus Meconema; species Meconema thalassinum. The sequence continues at coordinate 127,316,515 of OX336398.1, forward strand.
TGACGAAAAACAAAGTTAATTAAGCTCCGATTATAAAATACTTTCTCGCAATAAATGAGGTCTGATCCTTCTACGAAAACGTGCATATTCTGCCTATTTTCGCCTATCCCCAAGTTTGCCCGATGAAATCTACCTCCGCCTTCCGGCGTGCCGAGAGGCCTTTTTTAAATATGTCCCTATAGCATTTGATAATTTGTATTGTTGTAATGGCAACGATGGCAGCTGACAATGTCAGGAAGATGATGGAGGAGATGCAGGAGAAACTACACGAGAGTATTAACAGTGTAAAAGGAGAGATCAAAGAGAATTTAAAAGTGAATATGCAGGATATGCAATGTAAATTTCAGGATGCGAAACAAGATTTGGAGCAGCTGAAACGAGAACGTAAGTAGGATCTTGACTTAGTAGTGGTCAAGGTTGTTGAAAATGTTGTTGAATCCATTACAGATAAAGTTACTGAAAGTGTTAACCCTTTATAGGGCAAAAGACTGGGGGTATAAAATATTTTTTTTGCACATTTGTAATTGGGGGTGATAGATGAGTAAGATTATGCAACAATTGTATGGGTGTGGATTCTATTTTATGAAATATGGGGTGGGAAATTATTATCCCACTGCCCACACCCGACAGTACGTTTTCTTAAATGAGCAATGGGGTAATAATCTCCCACCTCCAAATTATGATGATACTGTGTTTATCACTCAATAATGAGGTTTATTTAACAGGATATAATATATAAAAACACCCATCACGCTCTATGAAATGAAAATCCACAGCCTGCTTCCAGTCTCCGACCGGGTCAGGAATGGAATGAATGAAGCCCCATCTAGCGGCGAGGATATGAACTGGGCCGGCTGCCGAGGCCTGACGCACTCCTCTGGGGCAATGAGTAAATGAATGACAGATGAAATGAAATGATAGTGGAGAGTGTTGCTGGAATGAAATTGGGACAGGGAAAACCGGAGTACCCGGAGAAAAACCTGTCTGCCTCCGTTTTGCATCACGCTCTATAATTTTTTTAAAACGTAACTCCCACGCAACATAAGGTCAGTGACCTATAACATCTTTGCCGAAAACTGCACAAAAAATATAAAAGTGATTTTGGAATGTTAAAAGTTAGTATATTCGAATATAATTCAATAATTTCAAAATAGTATTTACTAATAACCCAGCAAATCAATTTTTAAAATCTTCTATTCTATGGCAAACACCCTGAGCAGGATAATTATTTCCATTCTGGCTGAAATATATTTACTCAAGTGACCAAAACCATTATTAACATTGTATTTCAGTTATATACCAACGTTTACAAATCTCTTATCTTCAATAAAAACACTGTCTTCTGTAATACAATGCATTTCATTCACTCAACAAAACCGAACTGGCGAGAACGTGCACTGTGGAGACCAGTGGGATGTATGCTTCCTACCTTTGGTTTCTGATGACTGTATACATCAAATTAATGGGTTTTCAATATTTCTCTGCATCTAGCATGTGGATGCATGTGGAACTGCTTGAAATGAAAGGGGTGGGGAGATTCTCTCCTTAACACCGTTCTATAAATACATGGTGGGAAGACAGTATCCCAAGGAACTATAAAGGGTTAAAGAGAGTTTCAAGGAGGAAATTCAGGGAGTTCAGACTTCCTTGGATGGATTACATACCAGTGCCTCTGATATGAACATAAATGTAACGCGATTGCAGGCAAGTTCTAAGGTGATACAGGATGATGTAAGTGGTCTACGGACAGATGTCGGAGATGTCCGGTCTAAAGTTGATAATGTCCAAATCAAAGTTGATAATGTCCAATCAGATGTCGTAGATGTCCGAACTGATGTTGCCAAGGTTCAGGGAGAAGTATCCAATGCCCAAATTAATGTATCAAATGTTAGATCTGAAGTAGCTAAGGATCAGGCAGATGTTGAAAATGTTCAAGTAGACATCAATAACGTACAAACTGAAATCACTAGTGTGCAGACTGGTATCGGTAAGAAACAAACTGAGGTTAGTACAATGTTTGTAGATGTAACTAAAGTTCAAGGAGACATTAATAAGATTAGGAGAGAAGTTGAAGAATCTAAAACCCAGGGTAAAGAAAATATAGGAGCTTTAAGGTCATAATTTGTTGATGACTCGTTAAAGACTACTGTTTCTTTAGCGGAGTTAAAAACAAATGTCGATACTTTGTGTACTCAGGTCATAGACCACAACAAAATCCTTAAAGAGGATATAGAAGAAGACATTACCGAAATGGTGAAGGCAAATGTAGCCGTTTGGAAGGACGAGTGGAATAAGTCCAGTAGTGAGCATGTAAAAAGATACAGGATAATATAGAAAATAAAAATAAAACTATAGAGGAACGAATAAATAAGGTTGTCACTGACGTAAATGCGATTCATGAGGCTAAATCTACTGAATTAGAAGACTATATTAGTAGAAAGTTACAAAGTCTTAACTTAGGGGATGTCGCCAGTATTGAAACATACAAAGATGAGTTGAAGATAGAAGTAGGACAACAATTGAAGAAGATTATCACAGAGATATAAGAAAAAGAAAAGATAGGTCTAGAAGATTATGGGAATAAAACTAGAAGAGATAGTCTAGGAGCAGAAGAAAGAGATATCAGACCAGAAGAAAGGGTATTCAGGTTTACTGAAGGTCTAGAAGATAGAAGTAAAGAGCCAGAAAGAGATGCTAGAGATTTTCGATCTAGTCTTCAGGATTCTCAACCTAGGATCGTGTCGGTGATCAGAAACATTGAAGATAAACCTAGAAAATTTAGTAACCTTGATAGTTTCACACCAATTGAGTATGTAAGAAACCACAAAGATTACTTTATCGAAGCTCATATTCCTCGTGAGAGAGAGATGAAGATATAGCGTTATTTGTCAGATGGGCCCCTTGGATGGTTCTGCGCCTTCAGGTACACGTTTGAGGACTTCGAAGAGTTCGCATACGTCCTGATAAAACGTTTTTGGAGTATTGAAGGGCAAAACAGTTTACGCGCAGAAGTATACTCTAGCAAAATACTCGGGTACATTACCCACACTATACGCCGACTTCTTCACGAGTGAACTCTCCAGACTTAGATTTCTTCAGCCCCCTTTGTCAACGGCGCAATTGATAGATGCGATTTTTTTTCGTGTGGCCTCCTGAGAGGCCGAGTGCAGGTCTTTCTATTCGACGCCCGTGGGCGACCTGCGCGTCGGGATGAGAGATGGAATGGATGAAGATGAATGAAACTGGGCAAGGATGTGGAAGGAAGCGGCCGTGGCGTGTCAGAAGGTACTGTCCCAGCATTTGCCTTGTGTTCAAAATTAGGAAACCACGGAAAACCATTTCAAGGACAGCCGACGGTGGGGCTCGAACCCACGCGTCTACCGAGTCAGCAGAGAGCTTGGCCCCATGGCCCATCGCAGCGCTTTAGCCAGCGTAGCCACTACCGTCGGTGATAGATGCGATAGCCAGAATGCTTCCAGTAGAGGTCAGACTTCTTATTATCTCGTCAGGGATAAGTGATTTAGCTAGCATGGATAAGCTACTTAGAAAGTTGGATTACACAAGCCCAATGCCGATTGTAGTATCCAGAAAACACAGGCAAGAATACAAGGACATAAACACTGTATATCTTGACCAGACGCCATCTAGTGTATTTGTTATACGAGAGGAGTGCGTATGAATGTGTGTAATTAATGTATTAAATAATTGTTGTTATTTATTGTTTATATTAGTCTTAGTTTACCATGGTTATAATAAATTTACTCAGTTCGTTTTTCGTTGTTGTATTCGAGTGATTTATTTTAAATATGCAGTAATGGAAACAGTGGTATCGTGAAGCCGTTTTTAGGTTTAGCTATGTTCCTACAGAAACCCCGAGAAAATAAAGGTAGGTGCTTCTGAGCCAGTGTATTTTGCTCTGTATTCACAATACCATTGATAAATACTGTGTAGATTCCCGAAGACCTTGTTGGAGCAATTTCTGATGGATTTTTAGCCGGAGCTCATTTAGAAATAAACAGTCCAGCTTTTGCTATGGATTCCCAACAGGCATCTTCCCGATTTTACGGGTACAGTACCTGATCACACCAAGTGGTTCGAGACCACTGCCAGAGAAGGTACAAGCAATCAGGGATTATAAAAAAACTGAGACCGTGAGAGACTTGCGCACATTCCACGGTTTGATCAACTTTTATCGTCGCTATCTGCCAAATGCAGCAGAAATTCTAGCTATTCTAAGAAGAACGACAGCAGAAACATTGGCTCGACCGACGAAGCTAAGAAGCAGTTTGGGAAATGTAAAGAAAACCTGATTAATTTTACACCTCTGACGTTTCCAGTTACAGATCTGCCTATAGCCCTTTTCACACATGATTCTGATCGGCCTGTTGGAGCAGCATTACAGCAGTATGAAGACGCTGGTTGGAGACCCATAGCTTTCTACTCCAAAAAGCTCAGCAGTGCGCAGACGATTTACAGTGCATATGATAAAGAATTGCTTGCAATATACTTGGCAGTGAAACAATTCAGGCACCTCATTGAAGGTAGAGAATTCACCGTTTTTACGGACCATAAACCAATCACCTACGCATTCCAACAAAAGAATGAGAAGGCATCCCCTCGGCAACTACGGCACCTGCAGTACATCTCGCAGTTCACGACTGGCATACGTCATGTCTGTGGCAGAGATAATGTGGTAGGCGATACTCTGTCAAGACTTAATGAAATTTCAGTGATTGATTCTGAAGTCATAGCATAACACCAAGAAAGTGATGAAGAACTGAAGCAGTTGCGACAAGACTATACATCACTGAAATTCAAACAGTGTCAGTTAGGTTCCCAGTACATGTTGTGGTGTGATGTCTCTACAAGTAACATTCGCCATTTCGTTCCAAAATTATTTCGCACCAAAATGTTCAAACAAATTCATGATATGGCACATCTTGGCGTGAAAGCAACCGTCAAAACATTGTTGCTAAGTTTACATGGCAAGGAATAAGAAATGATGTGCGTAAATGGGCTCAATCTTGCATTAGTTGTCAACAAAATAAAGTGACAAGGCACACGAAGTCTCCAGTCGGAAACTTCCAGCAACCAGTCGATAGATTCAAAGTCGTTCATGTGGATATAATTGGACCTTTGCCACCATCTGAGGGCAACAATTACTGCCTTACTTGCATTGATCGATTCAGCTATTGGATGGAAGTCATTCCAATGGTCAATATCACCGTCCAGTCAGTAGCAAGTTCTTTCTACAATACTTGGATAAGTAGATTTGGAGTTCCAGAAATAATTGTTACGGACCAAGGAAAGCAATTCGAATCGGAATTATTTAGAAACTAAACAATGATCTGTGGAGCGAAGGTGCAACATACTACTCCTTACCACCCACAGACAAATGGAAAAATAGAACGGCTTCGTCGTGCCGTCAAAGCAGCAATCAGAGCACACAAGAACCCCCGATGGACTCAGAGCCTACCAATAGTTCTACTTGGTCTACGAGCAACCATTCGAGAAGACTCCAGATACTCACTTGCGGAAATTAAGTATGGAACCACCATCATAATTCCTGAAGTGATTATCGAACACTCAATGCAGTTACAGTCCAATTCAGATACCTTTGAACCCAACTTCGGGATCACATAAATCATCTTAAGCCTGCTAAACCTAGGACTGAGACATCCAGATCTACATTTATTCATAAAGACCTATCTTGTAGTTCACATGTGTTCTTGAGGACAGACAAAGTTAAAAAATCCCTCGAGCCACCTTATGAAGGACCGTTCCTAGTGGTGAAGAGGCAGGACAATTATTTCACCATCAGTATCAAGGGCAAAGATATTAATGTGTCCATTGATAGACTCAAACCCGCATATATACTAGTGGATGAAGAGACAGCACGAGATACAGTGAGGAATCCTAATCTATCTCCCACGAAGTCCCCTGTTTCCGATCAGTGCCATGCCAATCAAGACAGTGAACGAGTCAAGACTACACGTTGTGATAGGGTGATAACATTTCCTACAAGATATCGGGACAGAATTAAATTCTTAACTTCTTAGGTTAAGTTAGGTTTTTTTTTTCATGTATAGTTTCTATAAATGTTCAGTCTCTGTTAACGTAACTTAGTTACTGGCAGGAGAGTGATGTAGCAGCTGAGTATCAAGAAGGAAGTGCGAGAGTAGAAAGAGCAAGTAGGCAGTAAAAAAAAAGAGAGATTTGAAATTGTTATGTATTATTAGAGTGTAAATAAAAAGATTTGTGTGTGTTGATGACTGTCAAGAATAGTAAAAACGGTAACAGAATTTAAAAAGTGAAAGCTTAATTGATGATTAGTCCAGCCTATACTAATCACTGTTAGTCAATCTTAGGCATATTGTTAGTGAGTATCAGGACGATGTTTAGCCTGGCAATTACTAATGGTCGTTGATCAAATCTTGGGATTCTATTTGGGAGTGCTTGGATGAATGGACTCGAGGAGAGGACAAACTATAGGATAAAACGTTTTGCTTGTCAAGCGAACATCGTCAGATGAAATTATAAATGACAAATAGCTCTACAGAACACTACCAAGCCGATAATGGCATCGAAAAGCGTACAATGCCCTCTAAATACAAAAAGCAGGGCTAAAACTTACCAAGTACGGAAACTTTTAATGATAAATACCGGTACGGTACTAAGGACACGAAACCAAAATGTATTTTAACATCTACATATTAGTAAGACTGGGAAAAGATATTCCCATCGACAAAACTTCCACCATCTAATCTATGAACGTGTAAATTCCATTGATTTGATACACTTAGGCATTAAGCCCCAAACTACAATTGTAAATTAATATGCAGAAATTACCTACGAATATCTCCTGGGATAGTGATGTAGAGCTAGACCTGCTACGTATATATAATATGAATGTCTACTAATAATGTGTTGAAAGATCTGATATGAAGACTTATCTGAATTGTGAAATGTGTACAAGCTGCTCTTGACAACCATTATTTTAGGTAAAGACAATCTTTATTAGACACCGCCCACAAACACCTTTCGCAAATTGAGGTGACTTAATAAAAGCAGATTAATATTAAAACTTTTCTCAGATACATCGCACCAAGGCACAAACTTTAGATGTAATGTAAACTCACATTTGGCATGTCTACACTAACGCACCACAGGAGTGCCTGCTCTGGTCAGTCGGAAATATCCGAAAATAGTTACGAACACTGGTGCCCATATGGAGTTTAATTATAAGTATACATGCATAGAATTTCCATGTTTACTTCCACACACAACAACAAAAAATTATTTCATTACAATAGACCCATTATTATAATTATTATCATTATTTAAGTTATACGATTTTGCGATATAAATGTATTTCCTACCTACCGGTACCTAGTTTACACCTTCTCACTGATGACGAAAGTTCTTGCAATGCAAGTGTTTAATGTTTGAATAAATTGCAAAGTGTCAACGTGTTCTTTCATTATGTCATCAGCTAACATCTAAGAACCGAGTTATTACCTCCATAAGGCAGCATACTCGCTAATTAGAAATAATATTGAGAACAGACAGGTTACTCAAATTACCACAGGTCTCAGCTGACACTATCGTTTTCTTCGAGCCTCTCCACACGGCTAAATTAGGCTGCGAGTATGATTTCCCCACAGCATGCGTCGTTCAAAGGAAGCAGTTGAGCACTGAGCAGTTCCTAACTACCCAAGCTTTAAACAAGATGCCCACTTCAATATCAAACTCAACAGGTTGTAATTCCGTTGTCCACTATTACAATCAATGAAACGGGAAATTTTTAGATGGAGAGATATCAGGATATTCGCGTGGTTGTGTAACGGTCTGTGTAATTTAAATTGAACAATATAGAATGGATTTATTATAAAACAAGATGGTAAAACGCGAAGTGTGAAAAGGAGACCAGGAGGTAACAAAGGGGACGCCAACTGTAAAATAAATCGAAATAAACTTCGGTTCACATCCGATTTGTAGATTAAGATCTGTATGAAACAAGAAATAGAAGAAACCCAAAATAAACAAATGATGAGCTACATAAATACATACGTTTTCAACAACCTAACCACTTTGTTCCACCAACACGGATTGCATCAATGTTACGCAACTTAATGCCCTGGCCCTATCACTCACGATTGGTACAGTAGGACGGCCATCAATATGCTCTGAGTGCGACATAACACTAACCTCTCCAAGAAAAGAGTTAAGTCTCAATCAGAATTAATATTTATCTTGGTGGTACAAGCAAATTCAATATTTCCAATCAAATCATTCAATGTTGCAAGTATTATTATTATTATTATTTATTAAATCGTTACAAATACACACATTTTACAACATTCAGAATAACTGTACACATTTTATGAATTTCCTTACACTTCCTACTCATTGTTTAACTTGTAAATTTACAATTATTAAATTATATTGTTACAATATGATAATGGCAGGTCGAAATAGGATATCAAATTCATACAGAGAAGGAAGAGATATCACATACCGGTATGCCACTAAAAGATGCAACCTTGTTGTGTCATGCATATCATTGATTACTATTTCAAAATATTGTATAATTGCTTAGCCGAATAACATGTTCTATGTAAATGATGCATACACTAAAAAATAATGAATAAGAAGGAAAATTGAATTTGTGTTTGTATAAACTTGTAGGCGCAACTAAGTTAATTATATTGTTACGGCTGTGAGTTTGTGTCATCGCTCGCCGCTTGAGTCACAACTGCCCCAGGGGCTGGTCTGTGGCATGCCTCCTGTATTGCGTGTGCCTTATGCAACAGGGCTACTAAGACAAAGGGATAGCCCAGAAGATTCGTGACTGGACCAGCGATGGAAACCTCGAGAAGCCGTGGACCCTGGATGGATCTAGAACCATTTATTGAGTCACCGGCCTGCTATATAAGAGTGACCCGTGAAGCAGTTGGTGTGGTTGTGTTTTACGAGCTAGTGTGAGCGTTTATTCTGAGCGACAGAAGTGTGGTGTCTTGCGAAACCCCTAGTGTAGCGGCGAAGTGAGGAACATACAGGGGACTGCCGTGTTCTGAGTAAGTGTGCTTTCACTGAGTGTCAGATATCGTGGTGTCGAAATCCAGTGACATTGTTTCTCCCAGCTGGTGAACAGCGCGCAGCAAGTGCTCGTAAGTACTGTAGTAGGCGCACATTAGAAAGAAGTTGCATGTAGTTCTGTCAAGGCCACTAGGCTCATTAGCGGCAGGATTAACTTCTGCGGTTTGTTGACAAGTGAAATGGGCAAGAGCTCTCCACAAGCAAGAGACTTTGTATACTGGAGTAAGGTTCCTAATCGCTTGTATTTGCTGATTAGTGTAATTTTCTGGCCGCAATAAAGTTAATTACTTCTTTAAGCAGTAATTGGTGTTGTGCTTCCTACCCACCGTAATCCAGTTAACAAAAGTGCCACTAAGGGGGTGGCACGTAACAACTGGTGCCAGAAGCCGGATTACGAACTCAAGCACAACACCTGACGGTCCTGGTTTCAAAACCCGAGCAGGTCATTTTCTCTAATTTCCTGTGAGTGCATGCCCTTTACAAGGCAAACAACTAAAATGGAGGCGCAATTGGCAGCATTGCTAGAAAAGTTAAATGGCATAGAAGACGGCCAGAAGAATTTAACCAAGGACCTAACTGCCAGAATGGAAGACGGCCAGAAGAAGATGGAGGATGGCCAGAAGAAGATGGAGGATGGCCAGAAGAAGTTAGCAGAGGACCTGAAGGACAGCCAAAATAAGTTAGCAGAGGACCTAACTTCCAAATTAGAAGAAGGCCAAAATAAGTTAGCGGAGGACCTGAAGCAGATGGAAGACAGCCAGAATAAGTTAGCAGAGGACCTAACCGCCAAATTTCTGGATGGCCAGAAAAATCTGGAAGAGTGTCTGCTGACGAAATTAGAGGAGAGCCAAAGGAAATTAGAACAGGGCCTACGTGAGGAAGTCGCGGCAGTGGAGGAGAAGTTCAACACCTTGCAAGTGGAAGTTGCCGAGCTGCGCCAACGCCCGCCGATGGGGGTGGAGGAGAAATTCAACGCCTTGCAAGTGGAAGTTGCCGAGCTGTGCCAACGACCGCTGATGGGGGTGGAAGAGAGATTCAACGCTCTACAAAAGGAATTTGCTGAGCTGCGCCGACTCCCGCCGACAGGGATGGAAGATAGATTCAAAGCCCTACAAGAGGAAGTTGCCGAGCTGCGCCAACGCCCGCCCACCGTTACACCGGGAATATCAGGAACGGGACATAGCAGAGTGACGCCCCCAACCTTCGACGGAAAGGTCCCGTGGAGCACCTACTTACGTCATTTCGAGGCGGCCTGTTCCATAAATAACTGGAACAACACAGAAAAGGCTACAGCTCTCATTGTAGCGCTGAGAGGTGACGCCCTTAACGTCCTTCAGGCCATCCCGACTGGATCCCAGGACTACGCTTCACTGATCGCCCATATGGAGTCCCGATATGGAGATAGCCATCTTCAGCAGGCCTACCAGATGCAGCTCCGGACCCGGGTACAGAAGAACGCGGAAACCCTGCAGGAGTTCGAGATGGACATCGCACGCCTCGTAAGGCTTGCCTACCCAACAGCGCCGGCCGACTTTCTGGAGCAGATAGCGACGCAGACCTTCACCGACGGGCTACGGGACTCGGACACTCAACAGGCGCTGCGACTCGCGCGCAATAAGACCCTGGCAGATGCGCTTAGCCACGCACTTGAATTCGAGACGGCAAAACAGGCATCCAGAATGCACGCGCGGGTGCGTCAAGTGGACGTCGACGAACCAGTAAAAACCAACGAGACCAAGCCCCTGGCCGACGAATTGATGGAGGCGCTAAGCCGTTTCTTCAAGAATCGCAGTACCACCAACAAAAACGTAGCCGAAGGACATCCGGAGAGGCGGCCCGGAAGAGGACTACCGACCTGCTGGACCTGCCGTAAGAGAGGCCACCTGAGCAAGGACTGCGGTGATCGCCGCCGCCAAGGGTTTCCGTCGGGACAGTCAGTCGTAGGGAAACCGCGCGGCCCAGGAAAGCAAGTATCAGCCAGCCTAGGGGGGCAAAGGTTGGCTTGTGACAGTCGTCAAGCCCCGGCAGTGCAAGTTCGTGTGACGCAGTTACGGAGGGATAATAGCAGCCTGATGGTCGACGGAGTCGTCAACGGAGAGAGCTGACCCATGCTAATCGACACGGGAGCATCGAGGACCATCGTCAGTCCCACCGTGATCCCGAAGTGGAGAGTTCAACCCACACAAAGGAACCTCCAGCTAATAACCGCGACCGGAGAGACCGCACCGGTACATGGCGAAGCATCACTGGAGTTCGTCATTGGTCGACGGGCGATAAAGCATCCAGTGCTTGTGGCTGACGTATCAAATGAAGTGATCATCGGACTGGACTTCCTGGACCAGAACAACATCATCTTGGATCTGAGTACCAACACTCTGCATTTCGGAGGTGAGGAACTTGCTTTGCAACCTGCGCACGAGTCCATCACCGCACGACGAGTAAGGTTGAGAGAAGACGTCATCGTTCCCGCCAGGACGGAGGTCAGCGCTGCCGTAATTGTCGACGGAACTGCTGAGGGAGTGGCGGCTGTCATCGAGCCAAAATATGAGGACATCCAGACAAAAGGATTGCTAGTTGCCAAGACTCTCATCAACACGACGCCTCGGCCATACGTCCGCCTGTCCAACCTGAACGACTACGATATTACGGTTCACCGGGACACCAACCTAGGAGTCTGCGAGCCCGTTACCTGGATTGCCCGCATCACAGAAACGACGGATGGACACCTGCAGACGGACAACCGAAGAAGACGCGCCCTGCCAGAAGAACTACAGAAGCTGTACCAAGGATCCCTGGACCATTTAGACGAAGAGCAATCACGCCAACTTCAGGACCTGCTACGCGAATTCCAGGATGTCTTCTCCGTGGGGAGCAAAGACTTCGGCAGGACAAGCTTGGTCCAGCACAGAATCGACGTTGGGGACAGCGCACCGATTAGGGCCCCATTCCGACGTGTCCCACTCGCCAAGCAAGCCGAAGTCGACCGGATGGTAGAAGAGATGAAGGAGCAAGGGGTGATCGAGCCATCACATAGTCCTTGGAGTTCTCCGGTCGTGCTTGTGAAGAAGAAGGACGGTTCCACCAGGTTCTGCGTGGACTACAGGCGGGTGAACGACGTCACGAAGAAGGACAGCTACCCTCTACCCCGGATCGACGACACGCTGGACACCATATCAGGGTCAAGATGGTTCTCCACCTTGGATTTGAAGAGTGGCTACTGGCAGGTGGAGGTCCACCCTAAGGACCGCGAGAAAACGGCGTTCTCTGTGGGCAGCGGGCTCTGGCAGTTCACCGTCATGCCATTCGGTCTCTGCAACGCCCCTGCGACCTTCGAAAGGCTAATGGAGTCCATTCTGAGGGGACTACACTGGAAGACCTGCCTGGTATACCTAGACGACGTCATCGTTCTGGGAAGGAGCTTCGAGGAGCACTACAACAATCTGAAGGAGATCTTGTTGAAGCTACGGGCTGCCCAGCTGAAGCTGAGCCCCAAGAAGTGTCAGCTCTTCCAGAAGCGGGTCCAGTACCTTGGGCATATCGTCTCCGAGGAAGGGGTGCGCACCGACCCAGAGAAGACCGCAGCTGTGAGGGAGTGGCCAGTTCCGAAGGACAAGTCCCAACTACGAAGCTTCCTGGGACTCTGCACTTATTACCGTCGCTTCGTGAGAGGATTCGCCGACATCGCCAAACCTTTACATCGACTGACTGAGAAGGACCAACTCTTCACGTGGACAGCAGAATGCCACAGTGCCTTCGAACAACTCAAGCAGGCTCTGTGCACCGCGCCTATTCTGGCCTACCCCAGACCTGGAACAAGGTTCATCGTCGATACCGATGCCAGCGACTTTGGCATAGGGGGAATTCTGTCGCAGGTAGTGGACGGCGAGGAGAGAGTAGTGGCCTACTTCAGCAAGGCCTTGTCAAAGCCAGAAAGGAACTACTGCGTCACCAGGAAGGAGCTGCTCGCCATCGTGAAGACCATTGAACACTTCCACAAGTACCTGTACGGGCAAGAATTTCTCATCAGGACCGACCATGCATCCCTGCGGTGGCTCCTGAACTTCAAGCAGCCCGAGGGTCAACTCGCGCGGTGGTTAGAGAGGCTTCAACAGTACAAATTTGAGATTCAGCACAGGAAAGGCCAACTGCATTCTAACGCCGACGCCCTGTCACGAAGACCGTGCCCCGAAGACTGCACCTTCTGTTCCCGAAGGGAGGAGAACACCGGGATACTGTGCCGACGGACTACTGTGGAACTTCAAGGGAACTGGAGCCGCGAATCTTTCACGCGGGCACAAGCAGAGGATGATGACCTGGGACTGATAGCCGAATGGAAGAGGGCCTGTGTCCCCAGACCCGGGTGGAACATTGTGAGTGACTGCAGCCCAAAGTTTAAGTCCTACTGGGCACAGTGGGACTCGCTGATTGTAAGGGATGGCCTCATCTGCCGTACCTGGGAGAGCACCAACGGGAAGACATCTCGGGAACAAGTCGTCGTTCCAAAGGCTATGACGGAGGAAGTCCTGAAGGAAGTTCATGGAGGATCATCTGGTGGACACCTAGGGATAAAGAAGACCCTGGAGAAGCTGAGAGAGCGGTTCTACTGGATCGGATGCCGAACAGACGTGGAGAACCACTGCGCGAGGTGCCACGATTGCGCAGCCAGCAAGGGCCCAGGACGAAGACGACGGGGTCCACTGAAGACCTACAACGTGGGCGTCCCCATGGAGAGAGTGGCCATCGATGTTGCTGGGCCATTCCCGTTAAGCGAGGCAGGGAACCGCTACATATTAGTCGTCAGTGACTACTTTACCAAATGGCCGGAGGCGTATGCGCTCCCTAACCAAGAAGCCGCGACGATTGCAGAGACCCTGGTGAAAGAATTCATCAGCCGGTACGGAGTACCCCTGGAGCTGCACTCCGACCAAGGAAGGAACTTCGAGTCGCAGGTGTTCCAGAACCTATGCCAGCTGCTGGGAATCCGGAAGACAAGGACGACGCCGCTACACCCTCAGTCCGACGGGATGGTAGAGCGATTCAATCGCACCATCGAGAACCATCTCCGAATAGTCGTCAGCGAGCACCAGAGGGATTGGGACAAACATCTTCCACTATTTCTCCTGGCCTACCGCGCCGCCGTGCATGAAGCCACCGGGTGCACACCAGCCCGGGCCATGTTTGGGAGGGAGCTCCGTCTACCTGTCGATCTTGCCTTCGGCCGACCTGGGAATGATCCGATCCCGGTAAGCCAGTATTGTCAAGAACTGGTCGACCAACTGGAGGACGTGCACGCGTTTGCGAGGAGGAAACTGCGGATCGAGACCGACCGAATGAAGACCCGATACGACCAGCAGACGGATGCCGGCGGATTCCACGAGGACGACCTGGTCTGGCTCTTCAACCCATTACGGAAGAAAGGCCTGTCACCCAAACTTCAGAAGCCCTGGGAGGGCCCGTACCGAGTCGTGAAACGGATCAACGATGTCGTCTACAGGATCCAGCGGAACCCGAGGGCGAAGATGAAGATCGTGCATCGAGATCGCCTGTCAGCCTACGGAGGGACACAGACGGACCAATGATTGATCGGGACGATCAGCCTTTTTAGGAAGGGGGTGGTGTTACGGCTGTGAGTTTGTGTCATCGCTCGCCGCTTGAGTCACAACTGCCCCAGGGGCTGGTCTGTGGCATGCCTCCTGTATTGCGTGTGCCTTATGCAACAGGGCTACTAAGACAAAGGGATAGTCCAGAAGATTCGTGACTGGACCAGCGATGGAAACCTCGAGAAGCCGTGGACCCTGGATGGATCTAGAACCATTTATTGAGTCACCGGCCTGCTATATAAGAGTGACCCGTGAAGCAGTTGGTGTGGTTGTGTTTTACGAGCTAGTGTGAGCGTTTATTCTGAGCGACAGAAGTGTGGTGGCTTGCGAAACCCCTAGTGTAGCGGCGAAGTGAGGAACATACAGGGGACTGCCGTGTTCTGAGTAAGTGTGCTTTCACTGAGTGTCAGATATCGTGGTGTCGAAATCCAGTGACATTGTTTCTCCCAGCTGGTGAACAGCGCGCAGCAAGTGCTCGTAAGTACTGTAGTAGGCGCACATTAGAAAGAAGTTGCATGTAGTTCTGTCAAGGCCACTAGGCTCATTAGCGGCAGGATTAACTTCTGCGGTTTGTTGACAAGTGAAATGGGCAAGAGCTCTCCACAAGCAAGAGACTTTGTATACTGGAGTAAGGTTCCTAATCGCTTGTATTTGCTGATTAGTGTAATTTTCTGGCCGCAATAAAGTTAATTACTTCTTTAAGCAGTAATTGGTGTTGTGCTTCCCACCCACCGTAATCCAGTTAACAAAAGTGCCACTAAGGGGGTGGCACGTAACAATATTTTAAATTTTAAATTTGTTTTCTCTGAGAAAATGTTTTATGTGCATCTTCAGGTTTACTTGATTTCCTTTAAATTCTTTTAATTTAATTGGGAGAATGTTATATAATTTTGGTGAGAAATACAGAAAGTTACGTTTGGCTATACTTAACTTAGGTTGATATAAAATAGAGTGATTCTCTGTAAGGTAATACTTCTGGTTTCATACCCGTGACTAACAAATTGAATTCTATTTCTATCTTTAAAAATGTATTTATATTCCGTATTTCTAAAGCATACAATTGTTTAATGCTGAAGACCCTTGTCTCAGCAGCACACAATCTCACAGTCGGATATAATCTATCTTTCTTCAACATTATTCGCAGTATGAGATTCTGCACTATTTGAACACTTTTTAGTACATTTTTATAGGCGCCTCCCCAGGCAAGAATACCATATGTAAGAACTGACTGGACTAGAGCATGGTAGATGTCTCTTATTAATTTGAAATTGACAATATGTTTTAAATTGTGAAATATATAGAATGTTCTTCTTATTTTACTTGTAAGGTGTTTGCATTGGCTTTTCCATTTCATGTCACTATCTATAAATAATCCCAGATACCGTATTTAACTGTATTATATTTTCAATTTTAAATTTGTTTTCTCTGAGAAAATATTTTATATGCATCCGAATTTTAGGACAGTCACAGTTCTGATTACAGTTCAAAGTGTGTATTTTTAGTTCATTAAAATCATCCTCAACTGCTTTTAAACTGAATCTTACGAACTTTTAGTTAGTTAGTTATTGTTGTTTTAAGGGGCGGAACTATTTACGAACTTTGATTTAGTTATATTTAAAAATAGTTCGTTACCATCTAGCCATATCTTAAACATTTTCAATGAAGTAGTTGCAATTTGTTTTACATTTCCCCATGTTCCACCTTCAACACAATCTACCGTATCATCTGCGTATGATATGATATTAACATTTTCAATTCTATGTATAGATGATTTAATATCGTTGATAAAAATTAAAAATAATAATGGACCCAGCACAGGGCTTTGTGGTATTCCTCTTTTCACTCTTAGAGGTAGACTTGTAATTCCATTTATTCTAACGTATTGAATCCTTTCAGTCAAATAGCTTTCTATCAATTTCAGTGCTATGCCTCTGATGCTATATCTCTCCATCTTCTGAAACATTTCATGTTATAAGTATGTGGTTCGTTCGTAGTCAGTTTACCCTCCAGGTAGGCCTGTCCCACGGACTCAGCGAGGGATCCCATTTTTACCGCCTCTACGGGCAGTGTCCTGGAGCTTGAGATCGAGATACAACTGGGGAGGCGTGACTAGCGCCTCGCCCAGGCGGCCTCACCTGCAAACTCATGAGGGTTGGGAAGAAGGGGAGGGATAGACAAGGAACAGGAAAGGAAGCGGCCGTAGCCTGATTATAGGTACTGTACACGTTTAAACATGAGAAGACACTCGTCGAATCCGAAGATCAGCTGGATTGTAGAATCTTGAAGGTCTCCGGCTAGATATACCTGAAAATCCTACCTACAAGAGCAACATGTGGGTACTTATTTCCTGCGATTGTGTTATGAAAAAAAAAAAAAGAAACTGGTCAAACCAACATACAATTGGAGAATACATGAAAATTACGGTTCTCGGGGCAAATGTGGCATAGCAAGTGTCTATACTAAAACCATGATCCATTCTACAACACAATATCTCTCCATAATTTAAATAAATCACTTAAGCCTGTTTATAAAGACGAATGATAATGTTTATTCGGAATAAACAAAACAATTTAAATTCAATAAAATAAAAATTCCAATCCTATATAAAATATTAATAAACACGCTTGTCTATCAAAAAGTGAAATATTTAATAACGTCCATCCGACATTAATTTATAATTCACTGCTCTTCAAAACGTAAACATGGATCAGCTGTTTCAGAATGTAAACACTGATCATCTGGTTCAGAGTTTGCAAAAGTAAATTTCTCAATTAAAATATTTTTAAAATATTATTACCTAGGCCTACGTTTAACATTTTCTTCTTTTAATCTATTCATTAACCCCTGAATGTATATTCTTACTGTACACTGTAGCTTATATTGACTACAATTGTCAATCGATCAGCTGTTTCTGACATCTCCACTAACCTCACTTTCGTCACTTCAAAATTAAAACAAAACCACTGGCGTTTTAACAGAAACATTACGTTAATGTCCTTTCCTTCTTATCACTTTCCACACAATTTACAATATTTACGCCAAACTATCAAAGGATTGACCTGTCATAAGACATCCCATGTCTTCACTGTCGAACATCATCGATGTGAACAATAACCATATCTCAGTGTTCATCGAACATCCTTTCTCCAAACTATCAACATTAAATTAAGAGAATTCGCTTCAAAGTAATTATAATTGTTTATAAACATCACTAATAATCGCTATAATTATTATTAATTATTATTGATGATTATTTAAATATCCATATATTTATCAATATTAATATCAATTAATATTAAACAATCTCACTAATTATGCTTACTATCAAATAATACAAGTAGTATATTATTAATGTTTGCTTATTTACATTCAATCAGCTGTTTATATGTTTAATAGCCTTATTTACTTCATTACTTTCGGTATTATTCATAAGTATTATTTATACTATTAGTACGGTATTCTTTACTCTTATTTGTTCTTTACTTTATTACCATCGCCAGTATTGTTTACTTGTTTTACCAGTATTGTTTACTTTTATTACCATCGCTACAACGTATAGGATTAATGTCATTTCCATTCTGATATGGCCGAACACTTAAGCTAAGCTCATACGTTTAGTTTCTTAATCATGATAATAGTTTTAATAAAATTAACCAACCAATATCTTATAATCTTTTCACAACATATTTTCCGCCAACTTTCCCTCTGTCATTTTAACTGTAGGTCATTTAAAATAAATGCATATACTTCAATACTCTTTCTTGCATCAACACTGCTTTATACTGCATTATATTTCTCGTAAATACGTCTAAATTACGTATAAGAATCTAAACATAACAACTTTGCTCTAAAAGCATCACCACTTCATTCAACAAACGTCTCCTTTCTCAATAATACGTATAAAATGCGTATCAGAACTAATTATCGTAGCTATCACTCTACCATAGAAATATTAATCTTCACTTCACAATGTAAAATGTATTTGTCGTTACAACTTGACCTTAGAACGGTCACATTAGTTCTCTGTTACAATAAGTATTTCATTTCGATGTTTACAGAATAGTAATCCTCTCATTTAAAATATTTTCATTAATATTGACCTTTTATTACAGTATATGGACTATCTTGGTTTACTTGGATGCTAATCTGATTTAAAAACAATGGTCGATAATTTTATTAATAAATATACAGTTTAAAACACCTCACTAATCGTTACTAATTGCTATGTTGCAATATTTATAAAGTGAACAATAATCATGTCATTGTTGCAAAAAGGTTTTACAAAGAATACTCAATAATTGTTGATATATCACGATCTATTAGAAGAAAATCCCCTTTATCTGATATATTATAATGTCGATAATTTATTATTTATAATTATCATCAACGCTGAAATCGTTTAAATGAAGAAGTCACTCTTAAAGAATGTTTAAAAGTCAGAATCGATATACATTTAATGCAGCTTCAAGTCATATTCAAGTTATATCAAGTATAATAATATTACTTTAATATATGCCAATATGCTACAATAGATCGACGAGAAAAATATCAAACATGAGAATAATGTTTTATAGTCGATGAATCTTCTTCCTAACCTAATATTCTTCTTACATTAAAATTCCCAATTATAAAATCGTAGTCAAAATAAATTAATGCAATTTAAGAAACCAGGCTTAAATTCATTAATACAGAAAAGTCGAAATTCAAAAATGATATAAAATTCACAGCGTAGATGAAATTATCAAAACGATGAAATCGACGAATAAAAACAACTCGTGGAAAAATACTGAACTTCTACTATAAATCAACTGAAGAATAAATTTATAAATATGTTGAAATGGTTTATGCTCCCTAAATATACTAGTTCTTGAAAGTCTACTCAGCCAACAACTTCGTAAGAAATCTTTTCTCTAACTTGGACGATTCTTGTAGAAATAGAATGGTGGAAAATACCGTAATACACAGTATTCCATTTTCTGGATAACTGCCTGTCTTCATCTTCGTCCTCCAAGAGAACTGCCTTGTCGAACTTCAAACTCCGTCTCCCAGTATCGAACTGCACCATCTGGTATCGAACTCCGTCTCCATTGGACTCCTATCCTCCGGGGCTGAACCAAGCTTCACGCATCGAACCGAGATCTCTCTGGTTCTCTTCTCTTGCGAATGATGGTCTGGAATGAATCATTTCTTCCGTTGTGTAGTTGTAATGTGTTGAATTGCATTGTCATTGCTTCATTGTTAGAATTTTGTTTAATTGTGGTTGCTCTAACATTCCAGTTCTTCAGGATATACCACGTTCCTAGCGCATAATTAAATGTCGCCAATAGACTCTTCATATAAAAGCATACACTCATTCCTCTCAACTTTCGATTATACAACATCGTAGAAATATATTGATAATGAAAACTATCAATGCCAATATTCACAGTTAATGTTTCTAGCACGCGCTTCTTTTCAGGAATGTCCCGCACTGCTTTGTTCCTGCTAGCCTACATGCGCCCGTAACCAACAGTTCCCACTCACGCAAATGTGTTGCTTGCGTTCTGAGATAATCACTTTTGTAAGCACAGTTTCATTTCTCTCAAATGACGCTATAAAGATTCGTAATTTTGTTACGATATCAACGGAACACATATATACTATGGTATACTGAAGTTATAATGTACTTTCTCACAGTTAGTTAGCACAGAAGCTAAGTTTTGAACACGAATGCAATCTATTGTTCCAGTCACTGTAACACGGCTCTATTGTACTGGCCCGCATGATCGGCTTATCGTCCGTCAAGTCTATTCACGCCCGCACTATTGTATAAATTGACCATCGGGACCACGTTCATGACACGTCCTGCTGCTTCAATCGACACCACCCAAAAGACCTCTGTAATCGGCGCGTTGTCTCCCACCCAGAGTTGGACAAAATACTCCCAAACTATATTTTCGACACAAATTCAAAATACTCACAAGAAAGTATTTTGGATACAAAATACACTTATAAAATTCCTGAAAATACAAAATACAAAAGAGTATTTTAAAATAAATTCAAAATACAAAATACTTTTAATAAAATATCCTTCTCTTCCATCAAACTTTTCAAAATAACATTATTAGTGTATTATTATCGGTGATCTGGACGGGTGCGTGCATTAACGTGAAAGGCAAAAGGGTTCAAATCCCACCTTCAGCCTCCATGAAATAGTATTTCGGGACAGTACTTCCTGATAGGTCTTGGTCGCTTACTTCCAACCCCTTGCCGTATTGTCATTGGCAAGATGGCGACCATGAGGGATGTTTCTGTGGATAGCTCCGTGTTTTTTTTGGTGCAAATATAACGGTATAAAGTGCGGTTTAAAAAAGAAGCGTGTAAAAGATGGTATTCAGTGCGTCAAGTGCCAAATCAGGTATCATTTGTCGTGTTTGTCGGACGATACTTGCTCGGGAAATAATGAAATGAGGTCGTGTTGCGACGATTGTGAAGATAGCTTGGATTTGTTTACAAGCCAAATGCCGACTACGGAAATTGAAACCATTGAACAGCTACAAGCGGAACTTTTAACGAAGGATGAGGTGATTAGAGTGTTACAGGATGACAATTCTAAGTTGTTAGATAGGGTGGTGTATTTAGAAAATTTAGGATGAGGAGAATTAGAGTGTTACAGGATGACAATTCTAAGTTGTTAGATAGGGTGGTGTATTTAGAAAATAAATTAAAGCATGAAAACACGTGGAGTGACGTTGTGAAAAATAGGCCTAGGCCTACGCGTTGTGTGACGGAGCAGCGACCTGCAGATACACAACCACCTGTTTTAATGAAAAACAGGTTTAGTTTACTAGGCAATATAATGGATGAAAGGTATGAGGACGTTCAATCCAGTCCCACTAAAAAGTTGGTACTGATTCTTCTAGTGTTAGGCCTCAATATAAGAGAGTGTACAGGAGAGCAGGCAAGCCTACATTCCGGATCTAAAGTGACAGTCACGGAAGAGGACTTGCTGCAAAAATTCAAGAAAATTGTGGTGAGATGGCTGTAGAACAGGGGCGATTTCTCCGAGCATGCTACGCTTGCTGCGCAAGCGCAATATTTTTCTAAAGCAGGCGAGTAAAACAAATTACAATATGTACCGTATCTGTAATAGATCTGCGTCATACAAATCGCATGTTGCATATATCTTGGCGAGTACTGCGAGAAATGTATGCACGCGCAGGTTTCTTCTGTCCAAGGCCGGCTGCGAGCTGTCACGTTTGTAACGTGCAGTTGGAAGCTCTGGTCTGAGAGCCAAGGATCATGTAAGTATAAGCGATTCCTCACTTTTGGTTATAGAATTTCCGAGAGAGAACACCGCCTGAGGCTATGGATTGTACTGGCAAGTCTGGCAACATAAAAAGTAAAAAGCCATATGAATGTAGCCTTTATTACACGTAATTGAACAGTATGTTCTGCGATGAGTTATTGATTATTGATGAAAATAACACAAACATAACTGTGCCTTTCGCTAGGCGCTGAAATATACGCCCAGATAGGAAAATAATGCATTTTGATATATATCAATGTTGGCAACAGATTTGTCACGAAGGACACAGTTATGCCGTTTTAGAGCTTAATTCACCTCTAGGCTAATTAAAAATGCTCTCCTACTCTACAGAATTGTTGGGATATTCGATGAATATAAAGAAAACTGTCCAAATGCACACTCTAGATTGCCATTACCTCACTTTTTGCCTTGCATGCCGGCTGCCACCCACCCCTCCCCGTAGCCCTAAACCACAAATTTTATTGCAATGCAAAGGAGAATGGGTAAGAAAACAAACAAGAGACGAATGCACACATTTATTCTCTGTATATTTTTATTCGAGAGTAGGCCTAGTCCATATTGCCCACTAGTTTTACACATGGTCAACACCAGGCAGATGAAAATTGCCGTATTGTTTTTACTATCATTATAATTCTTATATCCCAGTGCTTGGCAATGTTTCCTCCCTTGCAGTGGCGTGATTGACTCTCAATTGCATTCAAATAAATAATCAAAGTATTGAACAAATCAAAACAACCAACAACACCAGCCTAAAATCAATCAAAACAGAGTATTCCCGCTTCCGCCAGTCGATTTGATGTGAACGTTCATGAGTGCCAACTACGGAACCTTAGTTCTAAAATTAATTCTTCATTGGTTGGTAGAACATCCAGTACAGGGCCTTACTCCGACCCACGCGCTCCCTATTAACTGTCATCCCCCTGCTGAGAGCTACAGATCTACAGGGATGGAGACACTACATTGAAAGCACAAGGAATTTGTTCTTCTTACTTAAGTTCAACACTAGATTTCTGCTGGCAATGTTCTCCAAGATTTTTTCATTCTCCGATACCGTGTTCAATATTTTACAAACAAAAGGTTTGGGATACTGTATACAGTACTGTGGCAAGAAGGTTGAGGAGCTCTTTTTAAATACCCAGTCTATGAGATATGAAGGTTTTGATAGTTTTTATGGACATGTTGATACTGAAATCGATGTTTATGGAGGGCAGTCGTGCTCTAGAAACCGTGCAATAATTGATGAACCAGAAAAAATAGAATACTAACGCCTATTCAGTTAAATTATTGACAATGCACTTGTCCAAATAGGAGAGCGCTTTAAATGTATAAATAAATTTGTGTTCTTCTCGCTGCAGGATTGTGATTTGTTTGAGAAGCACAGAAATAAGTTTCCAGACAGTTATTTTACTGCCCTTTTTTTTTGTCGTGTGGCCTCCTGAAAGGCCGAGTGCAGGTCTTTCTAGTCGATGCCCGTGGGCGACCTGCGCGTCGGGATGAGAGATGGAAATGATGAAGATGAATGAAACTGGGTAAGGATGTGAGAGGAAGCGGCCGTGGCCTGTCAGAAGGTACCGTCCCAGCATTTGCCTGGTGTTGAAAATGGGAAACAACGGAAAACCATTTCAAGGACGGCCGACGGTGGGGCTTGAACCCACGCGTCTACCGAGTCAGCAGAGAGCTTGGCCCCATGACCTAACGCTGCACTTTAAACAGCGTAGCCACTGCTGTCGGTGTTACTGCCCTAGGAAAAACCTATGGATCAATTGTTTCGACATTGTTTGCTTAAAAACTAAATTAAGTGTGATGTACCGTATTCATCTTCTGACTTTAAAGAGAAAAGTGTTTCAGACTAATTAATGCGGTTTATGCATACTAACATATTGTACATGAGTATGCCAGTGATTTTCAAGCTCATCAAACTGGTAGCAACAATTCCTGCTGCTACATCCTCTGCAGAACGTTCTTTTTCAACACTGAGACGCATTAATACATATTGCAGATCGACTCAAGTTCAGGAGAGGCTATCATCATTAGCTATGTTGTCGATTGAAAAAGGATTGCTTGCAAAAATTAGAATACAGTCCTCTTTCTATGATGAAGTTATTGATGGTTTTGTAAAGAAAATCCGTTTGTTTTCAAGTAGGTGGATCTTATAAATAGTTGCAATTTTTCTGTGTACCGGTACGTACTTTGATGTTTACTTGTTTAAATTATAAAATCACTGTCTTGTCATAATTGGTTAATAATTATAAAATGAGTCTGATTGTGAAAATTTGTTATATTTTGGCCCTTCTTGAATTAAAGGTGCAACGTAACCAGTTTGAATGCATGTTCATGTAGTTAGTTATTGTTGTTTTAAGGGGCGGAACTACTAGGTCATCTGCCCTTATATGTTCATGTAACCGATAATTAAAATGCTCATGTGATTTAGCGATTATAGTTTTTTTTTTCATTCAGAACTATGCATGTCCCACCCCCACCAACTTTCATGAATGGAAGAGAAAGCTTGACTTTCATAACCAGCATTCGCCCCTGCTGTAGAAGGTAATCTGTATCCTGGTGCACCTACATCTGTTGTAACTTCGAGTTTACGTGAACATTGTACTAGTTTCTCCAAGGAAGACTGTGTAATCCTGTGCACTGGTTCCAACGATGTATCAAGAAATGATGCAGATACTGCAATTAGAGGTATAAAATCCACTCTTGCCCAATTAAATACGACAAATAACACAGTGGCAAATCTACCGCTTAGGCATGATCTTCCAGGGTTCTCATATGTAAATAAGGAGATCGAAAAAACAAACAATCGATTGACTAGGTTTTGTAGTCACTTCAAAAATGTTAAAATGGTAGATGTAAACAGTTTAGATAGACATAATTTTACAAGACATGGTATGTACATGAATAACTCTGGGAAGCATGCCTTTGCACAGGATATCTGTTCTATTATTCAAGGTTTCACTCTGCAAAAAACAGTAATTGCTCTTCCTTGTAATTTAAACTGATGGAAGGCACTGATAGGATTAAAATAGAGCAGTGCCAACCAATTCTAGAAACCAGTAATAATATAAAGACTGCCAGGTAAAAACTATTCACCAAAACATACAGTATGCATCAAATAAGAGAAACCTAATTGAATCATATCTTAATAATAAGCAACCAGATGTTTTTGTAATGACAGAGCATGGGCTGAATCAACAGGAAATTCAGTCTATAAATTACTGTGGATACAATGTAGTTGCTGAATTTTGCAGAACAGAAACAAAATCAGGTGGTGTTGCTATTTTAACAAAAGACACTACAAAAATTACAAAATTAGGATCAGTAAAATGTTTATCAAAAACAAAAGACTGTGAAATATCTGCAGTTCAGTTTAAATCCGAAGGAATTTTACTTAACATATTTGGAATCTACAGATCACCTATTGGTGATATTAATAACTTTTTTGAAATTTTCCCTCATATATTCAGAATTAACCAAAACTCTCATAATGTCATATGTGGTGATTTCAATATAGACCTTCTTGATAAAATGATAAGCATGTACAATATTTTAAACAATTAGTAAGTTCATTTAGCATGGTACCACTTATTCATGAGCCTACTAGAATTACAGCACATTCAGCAACATGCATTGGTAATATTATTACAGATTTTCCATTAGACAAGTGTGTGGCAGAGAACTATGATCATGGTATTTCTGACCACCATGGTCAAATGTTTATAGGTAATATTGGTCTAGCTGAGAAAATAACCCCCAGTGGCATGTGCAGATTTGTGAACAAAAGGAACATAACTCAAGATGGAATGTTATCTTTTCTAAATATTCTCAAATGTACAAATTGGGAAAGAGATTATGAAGCAGAGGATGCTAACAACAAATGGGTACAATTTATGCTATTATTCAGTCATCATTATAATACAATTTTTCCTATTAGTAAGTGTAAAATAAAATATAATCTAGAAAGTAACAATAACTGGATAACTAAGGAAATTAAAGAGCTACAAACAAATATACACTCATTAATTCATCTAAACAGAACATACAAATCAGCACGGCTCTCTTCATTAATCACAGCCCAGAAAGCCAAATTAAAAATACTAATAGATAGGGGAAAGAAAGCATATAATGATCACAAAATCAAATCCTCCAACAACATTAGTAAAACTTCGTGGAAAATAATTAACAACATCCGAAATAAAAATTTAAATTACAACAAATCAAACATAAAACTTAATCAAGACAATACAACACTAAGCGATCCAGTAGATATTTGTGAAATGTTTAACTGCTATTTTATTAATGTAGTGGAAAAATTAATTAACGTAAGAAAAAGAAATCAACCTGAAAATGTAATATATCCAATGACTTCAAATACGCATACATTATTTTTACTTCCAACAAATGAAAGCGAGGTGGAAAAGTAATTGATTCCCTGAAAAATAAATCCTCGAGTGGAATGGATGGTATACCTAGCAGTATACTAAAATTATGTAAACAATACATCCTCGCAGCTGTAACGCACATAATAAATAGCTCTTTCTCTCAAGGAGAATTCCCATCAGATCTAAAGAAATGTAAAGTTGTCCCAATTCATAAATCAGCCTCAGCAAGTGACATATCTAACTACAGACCTATACTATTCCTTCAGAGTTTTCAAAAATATTTGAAATTATTTATCTGGATAGACTAAAAGCATTCATAACAAAACACCATCTGCTATCACAAGCTCAATATGGATTTCAAAAAGACAAGTCCACTACTGATGCTGCCCCGAAGGTAACAAGTACCATAGTACTGTAGATGCCATTAACAGAAATGAAGAAATCGTAGCTATATTCCAAGACCTATCAAAAGCGTTCGACTGTCTAAATACTAAGTTGCTGCAAAAGAAACTGTACAGTTACAGCTATACCAGAAAAATGGCTAGATTCATACTTAACCAATCATAGTCAGTGTGTCCACATTCAACATGAAAATTCTAGTAATGTGAAAGTATCTCACTTTTCAAAACTAACAATAAAACAGGGTTTACCACAGGGCTCTGTGTTAGGGCCATATCTCTTTCTACTGTATGTCAATAACTTGCCTGACAGTTTAGATAATTAATGTGTGAAGACTGTACAATATGCAGATGACATTACCATTTTAATTAGAGGTGAAAATTACAAAATATAAAAAAAAAATACATTTGCAATACATAAACTGGAAACATACTTAGAAGCTCACTATCTAGAGCCAAACATTAAAAAGACTCATTATATTCATTTTAGGATGTATACTTCAAAACTTCCATATATTAATCTAAGCATTGTACTCAACCGACAACAAATAGACAGCACCGATGAACAAACCTTTCTTGGTATGACAATGGAAACAGATCTTAGTTGGAGAAAACACATAATTAACCTACAATCCAAGCAATGCAATATTGTATGAAAGCAGCTAAGACAGGAAGTTAACATTAATATCCTGTTATCAAGTTATTATGCTCTGTTTCACTCCCACCTGGTTTATGGAATAAATCTATATGGCAGTGCAACAAAGAAAGATTTAAGCAATATTTTTATCGTGAAGAAGAGAGCAATCCGTGTTATGTTTGGTTTGCACCCTCTAACATCTTGTAGGGAATATTTTAAAAAATTCAGAATAATGACATTACCATCATTGTATTTACTCAATTGTTCTATGTATATTAAGAGACAAATTCTAACTGGAAATGCTAATATTGTAAATAATTCTGATCTACATTCGTACAACACTAAAAGCAGAATGGATGTTCACTGTCAATATTATAGAGGAGCTTTCAGAAAAAAAATCCCTTGTTTACTACCTCCAAATATTTTAACTTGCTGCCCCTAACTCTAAGAAATGTCAGCACCATTTCCACATTCAAATTAAAATTTAAGAAATGGCTCACAGACAAGGCAATATATTCAGTAGATGAATTCGAAGCAATGTGCATAGAGACGTAAGTGTTTCTTTATTGATTATTGTATTTACCAGTTCCCCTGTAGTTGTGTATTTTTTGTATAATTAAGTTTTTATGTATATTCTGTATAATTAAGTATTTTATGATTTGACGACTCCCACATGTATATTAACATATTACCATGGAGAAATAAAGAAATGAATGAAATGAATTGTTTCCCATCCAGGTCTGTGTTGAGGATCGCCTCAGGAGGGTAATCCAGCCGTGAAAACCACTGCCACATAGAAACTTACCTCACCTCGACCCCAAACTCATATAATGGGAAATATATACGGTATATAAATTGTTTTTATTATAATCGTATGACCTAAGCTACCTCGTGGAGAACTTTTGAGGTAGTACCTTCATCGGCCATGAATCAAACTGCCATTAATCCACCAGAGAAGTACAATGCTATTTTGCATAAATTTGTGACTTTCTTTTTTATAGACTGTACGATGATTACTTTAATTAAGAGGCTTTGCGACATCGTGTCCATGTAGCCCCGTGTGCTTGTGTATGTGTGTGGAATTTGTCTGATAACCTGAGTTACTGCAATGACTGTATTAGTGTTGACGCGTTTTAATTTCCCTGACGTGAACTTTATCCTTGCTAATAGGTAACCAAGTTGGTCTAGCTCACAGATTACCTACTACTACAGATAGCCGACAGCCATGCTAATTCTTGGCACCTAAGACTTCAGCGCTGTCTGGTGTATGACCGCGGTACTAGTTGAGCACGGCCGTGCGGGTAGCCTACCCCACCCCTTCCCCTCGTTCCGCTAAATATTCTCGTCCTAACTGCTCTGCCCACTTCAATGTTCCGAAAATCACAATCTTCCCAATACTTATAGCACACGTTTTTAAGTGTGGAGATAATAATATGATCTACACGAGATAAATCACATTCAAAATAGCAATAACAGTTTTTTTTAATAATACCAAAGTGGGAAATTGTGAATTCCGGAACTCTGAAATGAGCAATCACAGCATTTAGGAACCACTGTAGGCCCAATTATAACCGATTAGTTCCGAGATTAAACTAGAAAGTAAAAGTACTGGGAAGGGAGAATATTCATATCTTAAAATGCTTGATGCTGTTCGCAATAACAGGAAAATTTTAAGAGAGTAGGAAATAGGTGGTGTAACCTGATCCTCATCACACTAAAATTGTTAGTGTAATTAATGCCAAATTCATTAGTTTCAGAAAAATAATTGGATATCACAAAATGTATATACAGTAGTTCATTTGATATTCCCTTTAAAATATATCCAGTCCACCAATTTTGAAGGGTGAAATACAGTAAGTACATGTACATAAACAAATTTCATGGCACACTAATACAGTAAATTCTATGACATGCTGTGAAGGGGAAAGGAGAAATAGGACTTTCAATGAAAAACAAGAAACACACTCAATACTGCTAGAAATCATCGTTTTATTTAAAAAGTTTGTCAACGAAGAAAAAATAACAGAGAGAGAAAATCAAACTTAGCAAAAATACAGTAATCAAATCTGGTCCTTTTAAAAGTATGTGTTGAGGCATGTTCTTCTTTCTTGCCAAGGTATAACGGTAGGCTACAGCACATGATAATGGACCTATTACCTCCTTGACGCCATGGCTGACACCGATGAACCGCAAATTCCTACAACACATGCAAGTTTGTATGTTGAAACAGTTAACTTAATAAATGTGTAATGCTTGAAATGGAGAACTTGAATTTGCTGTTATGTGTATGTTTGCACCTACTATAACTATATTTTAAAAGAATCTCTTATTGTAGAATCATTGTGTTTTTGATATTAATTTTAGGGCTTTTAATAACATATTCATTTAGCCCCATATATTTGGAAGTGTATAGGATTTATATGATAATCTCTGTTATTGTGGTATCTGTAGTAGTGTGTAGGCTATACTTTCTGTAATTCAGATGAGGACTGGAAAGGTGGCAGCCATAGTTAGGGACATTTATTTTTAAGAATTTTTAATAATATGTACTAAAATGAAATTGAAATACCAACAGGAACAGTTACAAATTCCCTGTCTACTCAGCCAAGATATTCTGCAGATCTCTCCTGTGGGCCTCAACATTATTTTATTTTATTCCTTTCCTGATGGAAATCCGGTAGTACCTTATTTCAACTCCTGGGGCACCTCCCCAAGCCTGTCCCTTATAAAGCTACACACACTACTACAGTCATCGTATTATCGGAGCAATTCTACCCACACCCAACTGCATGGGGCTGATGACCAAGATGTCCCAAGCCCATAAAATGAATTAACAGCAGATAAAATCAAGTCATTATGTTATTTTGTGTTGTGTTGGATTCTGACACATGTATGCGTTTGACAGAGTGCCATTTAAGCTCATGAATAGGAGTGAATGAATACGACTACCCTACTTGTTTCACGACAGCCTAGAATAAATACACACGAGACACGACAATAGAGCACTTTAGAACAGTAACGAGAGCGAACTTTCAGTGGAGATGTTGGCAACCATGTGAATACAAACAATTTATGACCAGAACGTAAAACTATGCCAGCGCTCAGAGCATGTTAAAACAATTGGGATCAGTTCAGTCGTTTGCAAACGACTTGTTTATGTTACGGTGAGTAGTCGTTGAATTCATTCGACTGTTTTCTAAAAGCAGTCAAACAAGTCGATGGTTTTAACTTTTGTCAGTCGACTGCTGATGCCCATCTCTACAAACCAATTGACAACCAGAATCAATTTGAGCGTACACACCCTCCGACTTGCTAAAATGCTATTAATATTGGATCCCAATATAAAATATTTTCTGATTTAATTTTCCTGGAAAATCTATTCTATGTTTGCATCGATCATTACCATCACGCTATGGGGAGAATTTCATAATAATTTTCTTGTAATTCATTTATCACGCGGTGGAATAAATGAATGAAATTCAATCATAAAATAAATAGAACTCTAAGCCATAATTGGTAAGCCCATGTTCAAGTTGTGTAATAATTCAAGAATGCACCCAATTCTCATTAAAAGTGTATAGACTGTGTTAAGGAGTTCCAATGAAATGACATACATATATATTTGGACAACTGGACGTAGGCTATTTC
This sequence comes from Meconema thalassinum, assembly GCA_946902985.2. Lineage (NCBI taxonomy): Eukaryota > Metazoa > Arthropoda > Insecta > Orthoptera > Tettigoniidae > Meconema > Meconema thalassinum. Next base: position 127,347,591 of record OX336398.1, read on the forward strand.
ATTGAAAGAATCTACGAACAAGAAACTGTATAAAACTATAGGCACCTACAGCCGTCAAGCTGTCCTCACAGTACCCGCTGGAGATTTACATCACCACTCTATCTGTACGGTACCTCGAGATAAGCCTAAGTGCGCCATCTGTGAGGAAACACATAAACTCTTCCATCCCTGCCCTCATGTCTTTGCCACTTACCCCCCCCTCCCACACAGCACGCCTCTGCTCTGACACAGTTGTTAGGCCTGCTACAACAACTCTCAGCCATAACTCTGTAAACTACAGCTAAACCAAACCCAGAACCCCCTAATACACTTCATTTGCAGAGCAATAAAATCCATAAAACAACTCCGCAACGAGCTTCACAAAACCTAAATTATAAACGAAAAGACTACTCCACAAACACCAAAATCAGTAAACCTCCCTCATTTCAGCCACACTACACCTTAAACAGACATAGAAAGCATAGTCATGACCCCTTCATGGAGTAGGCTATTGTCTAAACACGATCATGTCTCCTTCAACTTTACTGAAGACTTCATTAAATTCTATTAAAAATTCATAAACTCATTCCACAAATCTTAAAATCAGTATACATCCCTCATTTCAGTTACTCTATTCAATAAACAAACATAGAAGGCGTAGCCATGACCCCTTCATGGAGTAGGCTATTGTCTAAATCTGACCACGCATACTACAACCTTACTCTAATTCAAAATTACAGTCAAATGATCCATCTGACTGGGAGGCTTGCCTGGGATGATGGGCCAGAAAACCGGGAGTTCAAGCATAACCTAAATATTGAATGCTTAACATTTCCAATAACTTGGACAACTGGATTTAGGCTATTTCATTGAAAGAATCAACGAACTGTATAAAACTACAGGTATACTTAACTTATTAATTAAAGCTCTACAATAAACATACAGCACAATGAATTGTAGCATGAAGTTATCCTGAAGAAGTCGTTTGATTAGAACGACTACTTAAATTCGAATGATTCCATTCGCTTGGAATTAGTCGTTTGCCAACGACTTGTTCCATTCCAATGATTTCCAACGATTGCTTTGGGATCAGTTGTTTACAACGACTACTTCAATTCGACTGATTCCATTCGCTTGGAATTAGTCGTTTGCCAACGACTTGTTTCATTCCAATGATTTCCAACGATTGCTTTGGGATCAGTCGTTTACAACGACTACTTCAATTCGAATGATTCCATTCGCTTGGAATTAGTCGTTTGCCAACGACTTGTTTCATTCCAATGATTTCCAACGATTGTTTTGAGATCAGTCGTTTGCAAACGACTTGTTTATGATACGGTGAGTAGTCGTTGAATTCATTGGACTGTTTTTTAAAAGCAGTTGTTTTAACTATCGACTAATTCGACTGTTTTCAGTCGACTGCTGCCCATCTCTACACACAACTAATTTTCTACACCAGCCGCTACTGAGCACGAGCTGTGACTGGCTTAGACATTAGCATCCTATGTGTTGAAAAATATTGTAAGTAACTTGTAGGAATAAAATACTACCTATAGGTATGTCAACCATTACATTGGCATATAATAAATGAATTATATTTATCTTGTATCTATCTATCCCACGATATAACATAATACAAGGTGAAGAGTCCTTTAAAACAAATTGTTTACTGTGATACTGGAAGAAACAATACAACACAGTGGTAATAGTTCTAGCCTGCACCTATTTGTTAATAAAATTTCATGTGAATTCACTCAGATCTCTGTTGTAGTGGCTTATTATATGTGCACCTTGTAACTTAATAGTACATTATGCAACGAGCCTATAATGACAATAATTAAGACAAAAGTTTTATAATTTCCATACGAGTGTCTTAATTACAATTATAGACGAGTTGCATACGACTGTTTATGTTCGACGATAATTATAACTATTTTATGTTCGAACATAAATATTCATGGAACTCGTGTAGTATACGTTGCCCGGCGCCATTAAAATCCGAAAAATTTTCTATAGAAATGGCCAATGTTACTAATATACAGCAGTTGAATATTTCATCGCTAGAGAGTGTTACTGTATTTTTTCAGAGTGCCAACATTATTGTTTCCAGACCAATATTTTCATCCAGCCCAATGGTTTTCGTCTAGGCCAATAAAGGTTAAAGGTTAAGGCTAATAGATAACACCCCTGGTTTTTGTCACGCACAGTGGGGATGTCACGCATCAATAATCTTTAACCAGGTCAATGATTTTGCCTAGTAGTACAATCAGTAAGTTGGCAGCATTACGTAATCAAACATGGCGACGTGCTTTTTGATAAGTTTATTACTTGAAAGTTAATGTTGACAATTTCCTTTTTTGGAAGTGTTTACGCGGTGTTTGTTAATGGCAAATGGCTTTAATAACGTGGCAGAGTAATAACAAACCATTTTCCGAGTGCTACTAAGTAAAATAACGCACTTTCGAAACGGGCAACGTATACTACAGGAGAGCCATATTCATAAATATCTGTCGAGATTTCACCAGTTTTATATACTGAACAGAGCGCATGGGATGCAGAGAATACCTTGTATTTGACCATGGCCTCCTGGAATACCTCACTATGACACTCGCCACGCAGTGAAATTTAAAATAGGGGGCCATGGAAGTGAGCGCAGGTACGATGCTATCCTCACCTAATTGGTCACACAACTGTTTCTTGAGCTCTGATTGGTGGGAGAAACTGTATCATAATGAAAACTTGTACTATAATGAGCCTCATTATACAGTTTTCTGACATAATATTTACATTTCACCAGTGTCGAACATAAACATATTAACCAATCTTCTTTACACTGTTTTATGAGTTAACACCACATCAAAACTGATGAGGATTTATTTTAGTTGGACACAGAAGCTTATTTATTAATGTAATAGACATCTATGATTGATGAAGATTGCCTCTCTCACCTTTCAGAAAATAACTAAAATTTTAATTCTGCGATTAACGTAACTAATCCACGTGTGTTTCTATTACACAACAATTAAGGGTAACTCCAGCATATCTTCTAGATTTTTGATGTGTCTGGTGAGTGGTTTTGTTACTGCTTCTGCAGGTATCACCCTTCTGAAAGATGTCTCATCGTTTCTAATTCTATTCTTAATCCTCTGCCAGAGGAGAAATAGTTTTGCAACGCATGAATACTGTGCTGTAGCTGCTGAATTTTCTAAAAATAATTATGGAATGATGGGAAGAAAAATAAACATAGCCTATTCTAAAATAACATACGCATAAAATGAAACCATTCTGATGAACTTAATATGCTTCAAATTCAGAGTACAAATGCATTCACCATTTGGTGCTTAGTTCATTTGTATATTTGGACCAAAATGTAGACCTCTGAAATAAATTTTAATGTTGGACTTTGCTCCACAGAACAAGAGCACACAGCCACCCATAGGACCAGTGTGAGTTAAGATTTTAGAACCTGTAATTAAAGTTCTACATCAGTAATGGCATTACTACACATTCGACCAACTGAATACTTGCCACTGCCACTGCACCAGTAACTAACATGTGCAAGAATTGATCTCCTCAAGAACTTGAGTACACATATGCAATAGGCTCATGATACTGTATGTATCTCTGCAAGATGTATCAAGTTGAAAACATTACGGTAACATAGACTCTTACCTGATCATTTCTCAGGAGAGTAGGCCAAATTGCCACATTCATCTGCTATTTCGAGAACAGCAATTTACGATTTGTTTGTTCACAGAATTTGGTAGGCCTACCTGTGGAATAAATAATAGTGAAAGTTAATTAATATGTCAAGTAGAATATCACCTGTACACTGCGTCTAATATCAATTCAAAACTAGGCTACCGGTACGATATATTTTTCACAGGCACTACAGAAACAAGTTTTCACTTAAACTCTTAAAATAAGCGTACTTACTTGGCGTAGCAGAAGAAGAACTGTTCACTTCTCATTACCAAGAAGACGATTTGATGAAAGAAGGCTGAGAAAGAACACAACATTAGCTTATTATAAAATATTAATATACGGCCAATATTGTTTACACCAAACACGACATAAACAGAGTGTCCATGTTGGTCAATGCCGCCAACCCAGTAGAAATAATGTTTATTTAATGATAAGTGACGTAATTATCGTCGGTGAGCAAGATAATTGCAAGGAAATGTCAATTAGGAATTATGTGTATATTTATTGACTAAATATAGGGATATATTTGCAATTCAATTAAAACGTGCATCATGCATATGTTGGCAAGACGATATACAGCGCTTAATCCGCTCCTTACGTCTGGCCGCGCTACTACACCGATGGTACCAAATAATCCCTATCTGGTTGACACCCCCATGTCTAGCTGTTGTGCTTGTGCTTGAGATAAACAGACTTGCCACGCTACCTGTTGAGCACGAATAGAAACTCGTTTGTCGCTGCGGGATGCTGCCATCTGACGGAGAATATTAGCACGACTCCTTTTGGATTTGACGCTTGGAGCGCTGTACTCTCTATCTACGATTTCCTCCGATGGCTGCCGAAGTCAACAAAAGGCTGTTACCTTGGATACAGTGATAATAAGAAAAGTGATTCTCTTTTGGAATCCTTACAAGCAAGATGCAAAATTTATAACTCCGATATTTAAACCGGGCTGGTTAGCCCTGAAGGATAACATAGCCTCTATTCTGGAATATGTTCATATACAACTTGATTAGGAAGTACTTCCGACATCTCCCTGAAGATATTTTGACTTACCTGGTGAATTAATATTTTCTGGTATCCCAACCAGTATGCTTTAGGAAAGGTTGGTAAATATTGTGAGATATTTTGGAAGCTGTTTTATTTCTATCGATATGTTTTATTATCTTGGACGTATTGTAATTTCTTAACTTTGTGTTATTTTATGTTGGCGGACTGTTGTTCACTCTCGTGTTTTGGTCTTCCCTCGTGGTCGGAGTACGGTAAGGTATCTGTCGATATAGTTAAAATAGTTTCCAATTATCTATTTCCTTACTATATATCTTTTGGGGGAATGTGGTTATTTAATTTATTTTCTGAGCTACAAGCCATGTAGAATTCAGTCTTCATTTTGGTCTAGTGCAAGGACTTTCTTAACCTAAATATCTTTATGTAAATTTTTCTTTTCTCCTTGTATCTTGTTAGTATGCCTCATATAGGCACTGTAACTTGTGTCGAAGATTATGGCACTTATTTTATTCTGTGTAATGGGTTGCCTGGTGACAACCTAAGCGATTGTTATCGTTTCTTCCTTGCAGAAAAAAACAATAGTTTTTGTTTGGTGTCGATAAAAAGGTAGACATGTTTAAGGATTTGATTGCGATCACACGTACCTTGAATTCGCTCCTGTTAATAAAACTAACTTAATTGATTGCATTGAGTTGAGACCGGATTTGAACTTAAACTAGTTTCGGTTCATACCTTGAGTATCCTTTAAAGGTAATTTATCTGTTTATTTATCGTTGGATATTTGTTGGTCTTTGACTTTTCATTTGCTCATTTAATATAATTAATTCAACCCTTTTCCTCCTCAATCGGTGGGATTCCTTGCTTATATTCAATTAGCTGTTTATGCCATGAACTAATTTCTTTTAAATTTTATTCCTGTCTTGTAAATGCATGTAATATTATTAATTGTCAATTATATATATATATATATATATATATATATATATATATATCAAAAGTGACCTCTGTGTTCTTGTATCATAGTTCGTTATTCTCTTATGTTCATACTATTTAACTGCCTGGGTAAATGGTTTTGTTCAACACCTTCTACTTTCGTCTCTGGTATTTTTGGGGGTTTTTATTTTTATTTTGGTAAAATAGTTAACTCTCAGTACTACCAGTGTCTCAAGTGTATGTATTTGTAATTCAGATGCCATCCCGGCATTCGCCTGGAGTATTAGTGGGAAACCACGGATAACCTTTTCCAGAATTGCTTAGAATGGGAATCGAACCCGCCTCTTCTCACATTTGCCTCACGAGGCTGAGTGTACCCCGTTCCAGCCCTCAAACCATTAAATGTCTTGGCAGAGCTGGGAATCGAACCTGGGCCTCTGTGGTGACAGCCAAGAGTGCTAACCACTACGCAACGAGGTGGACTTATATAATTAAACATTATATATAAGACGTGGAATCTGGAATGGCATTTTGTGAAAGCTTTGTGGTTCCACTTAGGGTCCAACACCAATACTCTCTGTTGACTTCGTATAATCTGTCGCTGAATACTGTACTGTGAACCACTTCGGATAAAGAGCTTGCTGTCGTTGCGATATTGTGTTCATGAAGCCCCGTGTACTTGGGTGAGTGTGGAATTTGTCTGATGAATTGTGTTATTGTGATAGCTGTATTCGTGTGTGTATTTGTAATTCAGATGAGGATTGGGAAGGAGGAGGTCATGCCCTTAATTTAGGTACCGCCCGGCATTTGCCTGAAGTAGAAGTGGGAAACCACGGAAACCACTTCCAGAATAATTGAATTGAGAACTGAATCCACCTCTTCTAAGTTTTGCCTCAGACCAGAATTAAATTTCTTTACAGATTTGGGAATCGAAACTGGGCCTCTGGAGTGACAGCCAAGAATACTAGCCACTGCGCGACGAGGTGGTCGGATAATTAGCTATCATGTCAAGATATTAGATGTGCAGATTAATAACTAAGGCCCGGAAGATCATACAAAATCATATTTTGCATATTTTGGTTAATTTGGTGCAATGCATCATATTTTTATCCTTTGCCTGTTTAAGTGCATATCTATCCTTGAGAATGGCGTATATTCTAATGCCCTACTTAATTATTTTGAAGCGAATTTTGTTACTTCATGTTCAGTCTTATATTTCTATTCGGACTCCGCGAGTCTCGTGGCTGCTTGGTCAAAACCTGAACATTTCCTTGTTATTGATAAAGTTGCTTTCACCTCCCTTAAATCACCCAGAGTATTTGTATCATCTGCTAACTAGTAGTTTGCATTGCCTGTAAGGAAGAACTGGATTCTCCAACAACTGAAATACGCTCGTTACTTTCAGATTACTACCAGTTCACAATAGGGGTTCACTTTATGAATCACTAGGAAATTCCAGAAATATTACCTGGACCTAATATCTCAAATTCCTTAATTTTGGCCTTCAGTGAAATGCCATGCTGCTTACCGTCAACCACAGCAAGCAAGGAGTTATGACTCCAATACAAGCTAACGACGTTATTAAATTGCGAAATTTTGTGAGAACAATTGGAAATGAATTTTTTTCTACCGACGATAGTGCCCTTTCTTCTTCTTCTTCTGCTTTTTCGGCCTCATTGGACCACATCAGTCAATCATTTCTTGGTCCTCTTCTTCAGGAAGTTTCTTTCCGAGTCGCCCAGTAGCTTTTCATTCGCTCTGATCTTCTCAGGCGTTCCTCATCTGTAAATACCCTTTTTACTGTATTACGTTTGTCTATTTTAGCCTGAAATGTTATTTTTATATCTCTCATTTTATTTTTTTGTTTTGTTTTGCAAGTCATCCAAGGTTATTTCTAATTCTTTCACATCTTCTCTAATTTCCTTAATCCATCCTACTTGTTGTTTCATATTCCAACGTTTCACTACAATTTTTCTAGATAACCTGGTTTCTGGTGTCCTCATGATGTGACCAAAAAAAAAGAAATCCGTTTCTTCCGAATAGTATCAGTGATGGGCCCCAGTTCTCTGTATACCACTTCATTTGGTACTATCCGCCACTGTCCATCTTTCTGATATTTTTTATTTATGCATGTTCTAGCTATATAGTCCAATGGTCTGGCAGTTCTTCTTTAAATCTTTAAATCAAATGTTCACTATGTTCACTATGCATTGTTGTAATGAAATCTTTACTGGTTCTGCAGCATATTTCCACAATTCTGCAAATGTTTGATCTTCTCCACTCGCTTTGTAGATTTTGAGCTCTCTCAGAGCTTTGTAGACTTCCTGGATTGTGGGTGGATTTATGTTTTCTGATGGTGTTTTAATAGTGGTGTCTGTATTTATTTGAAGCAGTTCTGGTGGATCTTCGCAATTTAGCAACTTGCTAAATGTTTCTGCTACAATTTATGTATTTCTTTTATTACTATGAGCTACCTCGCCATTTTTAGCCTACTTTTCACATTTTGCAAAAATGAGGAAAAAGAAGACTTATGAGATCGGGCAAATGTGTGTCTGTCTGTCTGTCTGTCTGTCCTTCTGTCTGTCTGTCTGTCCTTCTGTCTGTCTGTCTGGCTGTGTGTGTGTCCCCCCCTCTATCAACTCCTAAACGGCTGGAGCAATCGAAACAAAATTTGGTAGGATTAAAGATCTATACCTGAATAACTCACGGCCATATTTCAAAATGATGTCAGTGCTACCAACTGCTAAAAAATCGCAATTGAAATTTGAGCTCCATGGTGTATATCTTGGAAGGTGGTGTATTCTTGCAATACACGGTACGAGAGAATATAAAGTTTAATGCTCTTTGCATGTTCATTCCTTCCTCTTTGTCAAACACCAACAGTGATCTTCTATTTTCTCTGTGGTGATCACTTCGCTTATATCTTTTGTGAGTCTGTTCTAGATATATATCTTCAATGACCCACCTAGCGTCATCTAGCAGCGAATCTCTGAAGCTCCTCAATTTTTCCTGGTGCAAGAGGACTTCTTTTTCCATCTGGCCACCAGTTCTCGTTGCCATCGCCAGCTATTTTCTCCATGAGCAAGAGAACTTCGTCTCTTTTTTCACTCACCATGCTGTGCTAGTATCGCCTGCTATCAACTCTTTGAAGACCATCTCCTCAAGAGAATTTAATTTCTTAAGTTGGTTATGCTGATATGTATACCTTTTGTTTCCTACCCCCACTCTTTTCCCTTCCTTGGACCCTCTGTGCTCCGCTGAGTGGGTCTCACTTGTGCGCCGGCCGTCGACTCAGTTAAGGCTCAACTAGAGCTAGCCTCCTGACCTAACGAGGCATTTTTTAGATTCCACGCCATGTGGTAGCTTTAACCATCAAGGAGAACCTCACTTTCGCCATGCAGCAAAGTTAAGTACAAACTTCAAGTTTTAACCTCATCTTCATGATTTTAACGTCTACACGATCTTTTATAGGCAGTGTGAAATTACTTATTTTGGGGCAAAAATCATCCTTCGCGGGATTGTCCATGTTGGGCTTTTGTCTAATCAAGCCAATCTTGGTGAAAAGCAGCATTTCTTATGCTTGTTAAATGAGAAATCTTCTCACCACGTGGGATATTATCTAATACCCGCTGTCTATAAATTACAAAGCTAGTTCCTCCGCTGGATTAACTTTGTCCCCATTCTTCAATAAATATCGTTCTGGAACCTTCCAGATCCTGTACTCTATCTGCGAGTCTTGCCGTCAGGTATTTTTCACTCACTTGTGAAAATACTTTTTAAAATGAGGAATCTTCCTTATAAATTACTGCAATAGCGAACTTTCTTCCACCGTTGGAATGTTCTATGGCGCATTTAATTGTAATTGCCAACTTTCTCAAGAAATAGACTCTCGCCTACCTAGTGCAACCAGTTATTTTCACCATTGCAATAACTTTTTTCCCCATAAACTTTCGTGTTACTACAGTGAATTTTTCATCTATTCAAAAGACTATAGTGAGAAACAGTGCTTTCAGTATTCCTTCCGCGTCGCGATCGTCCGTTTACATTAAATAAGGGCATGAACATTGATCCTAAATCCCAACGATCTTTCCTCAACCTTCAACTAACAAACCTTATTAATAAAATTGTAACTTTTCTATAAGGTGTCACTCTACGAAGTGCCCTTCCATTTTGCTTGTTTATCATTAATTAATTGCTGTATAACTACGTGTTTTATACACGGTTCAAACTTACATTGTTTCTTCCCCATAATCAGGGAAAACAATTCTTTTAACTCTTGAGTGAGTTATTTCTAGGTCTCACGAAATGGAAACTTCCCCATTTGGCTCGTGATTACTACTTAAACATAGGAAGTCTAGAACCTTCCTTTTGACTTTCTCTTCAGGTTTCACCGTAAGTGACCTGATCTCTTTTGTATAATTGTTATAAAGTAATTCAGCTTAAATATAAGAAGTTGTAGGAACTTCTATCTTATTCTTCATGTTTTTTCTTATTGTTATTTTCGAAGTTGTAACTTTTTCTAAAACAGTTACCTGGAAATTTCTTAAAGTACACTCCTTGGACTCAATTGAATGTTTAAACTTAAATCACTTTATTTGTCTTCTTTAAATCTTACAAAGATTTTAGTACATATATAAGATTTGAAACCTCATAAATTGTTATTTGCCTGGAGCAATCTATAAATGTTAGAAGGTCTGCGACCCCATTTGTTAAAAAGTTTAAATGATCTATATTTGTCAGAAAAATATATATTTGTTAAAGTTATCAACTTCTTTTGAATTGTTAAATAAATTAAGCGTTTCTTTTCGCTTTTTCATTTTTCTAGTACAACGGTTAGGCAAGATCGTGTCCTCCTTGGCTCTCCCTACTCAATGCCATTAAATCTATTAATAGGGCTTTCACCACTCGTTGCATTTGAGCAAGAACTCTTAGTGGTAATATCGTTAAAGTTTCTCTTAGCTTTAATAGCTAATTCTAACTGGCCAGTAAGGCAAGTAAAGCTCGCTACGCCAGCTACCTGCTTGTGGAGATCCTCTCCGAAAACTTATGGTCAGTTTTTCAAAAGATAAGTGTTTTTCTTTGTCTACAATTTTAGCCGGCCTCTCGCTGAGTAAAAGCTTAGCCATTTCCAGATGCAACCATTGGTCAACTTACCAAAATTACTCTCCAAGGTATAATTTTTTATCACTATCCTTCCTGGGAGCACTTGGTCGCTTTTTCAGGAACTCTATAACTTCAAAAACTGGAAATACCAAACTTGATTCAAATTATTGGCATTCTTCGAATTACTTTGAAAACACGAATTTCTTGGAAAAGACATACAATAAATTTGTTACTCTCAGTCTTGCGAGACCAACACCCTTCCCCATAGTAGTCTTATGCCTGCTTGAGAGGGAATATACTAAGGCCACGCTCTTGCAAACCGCCCAAGTCCTAGCTGTATTTCCCGTCAGCTTAGACCAAGCTCTTACCCATTTTAGGTATCAGAGAACGGATTTTCAGTGGAAACCGCCTCTAAGTGCATTAAAGGTTGTGGTGTTTGAAGCCATATTTTCAGTGTTGCCTTAGTAAACAAGAGTTTAGTGCTTTTCAGTCGGTCAACACGAATGTACCCAAAGGAGATGGGTTATACCCTAATCCTGAAATAAATTACATGAGATTAATAAAACACTAGGATGACCAGTTTCGATCGTCAAGCGATCATCATCAGATCCATTACACTTAGGCTACAAAATCTATGTTTGAAATACAGGTGAAAATATTTACAATATGTACAATTATTTAGTTGCAGTATTGGTACTGCAACTGTCAGTGTATGCTAAATGCAGTATATATGCTAGGTGAAATGCTAAATGGTGATAGCTATCCGTAGATTGTACTTTAGAGAGATTATATGGTTGTAAACTATGGGTAAACTATAACATTTTAGGCTAACTACTTATCTGATTGTCTTCCGTATAACAGCTACTCGCAGTTTTCGTGCTACCGCATAGTGACTTCCAGTGAGCACGAAAACTGCGAGTAGCTGTTATACGGAAGACAATCAGATAAGTAGTTAGCCTAAAATTTTATAGTTTAACCATAGTTTACAACCATATAATCTCTCTAAAGTACAATCTACGGATAGCTATCACCATTTAGCATTTCACCTAACATATATACTGCATTTAGCATACACTGACAGTTGCAGTACCAATACTGCAACTAAATAATTGTACATATTGTAAATATTTTCACCTGTATTTCAAACATAGATTTTGTAGCCTAAGTGTAATGGATCTGATGATGATCGCTTGACGATCGAAACTGGTCATCCTAGTGTTTTATTAATCTCATGTAATTTATTTCAGGATTAGGGCATAACCCATCTCCTTTGGGTACATTCGTGTTGACCGACTGAAAAGCACTAAACTCTTGTGCATTAAAGGTTTAATTTATAACTTTTGTGGAACTCTCATCCTATTTCTCTATCCTTTTTCTCCAGTCCGAAACCCACTTCCTTTTCTTAATCATCTTCCCTTGGTGGGTGGGTTATTCCTCAGCCAATAATCTACCCAAAATTTGGGCCCAGAAACCCGGGAGAGTCCGTTTGTCATTTTTCTGTTTGGCAATACTTTGCAAATTATTAATATCTGCTTTGAATCTTTCAGCTATAACCACATCGTGCAAAGCTTGTGAAGGGGAAAGAGGCCGCTCCTGTCTCCTTTGGTGTGTCCCGTTCTTTCTACTTATTTGCTGCTGCCTGCTTGACAGCATTTCCAAGGTTCCACAGTTTCGTGAGTTGCATTTCAATCTATTTTCTTTAACATGGCTCCTACTGAAAAGGATAAGGATGAAAAACTTACTTCTAAACGAGCATCCTATAAAGGGCAAATTACCCGATTCAGAAAGTACATAAAGGAGTTAGATCCCTCAGAAGCTCAATTAGACTTGTCGAAACATCGTGTAAGGGATTTTGAACGTTCTTATGAAAATTATTGTAACATTCAAACTGAAATAGAAACTTGTATGCTCAATCAAACTGAAGATCGTGTCGAAGTAGAAAACCAATATTACGAAGGCATAGGTTCTGCTTTCAAAATAATACGCCAACTCGAAGAGGAGCAGAAAAAGGACGCTTCTGTTCTTGGTTCCCTTCATGAACCACAAACTTCTTTCCGTGATGGTTCTCATAAGCCCAAACCAATTTTACCTAAAATTGATTTACCCCATTTCTCTGGAGATGAATCTACTTGGGATTCTTTCTATGAATTATTTTGCTCCCTTGTTCATGACAATGAAGACATTCAAGCCATTTACAAGTTTCATTACTTGAGATCTATCCTCCGAGGTCAAGCTTTGCAGTTAGTCGAAGCACTTCCTCTACGTGCCGAAAATTACCCCATTGCCTTTAACTTATTAAAAGAAAGATATGGAAATTTACGGTTACGTATTCAACGCCATATGAAGGCTCTATTCAACCTACCTGCGTCACAGCACAATGACGTCACCAGTTTGCGTACTCTAGTTGATACTACACAACTTCACCTTAAGGCTTTGTCCCAATTAGATCAACCTACTGAACATTGGGATACTTTCCTAATACATTTAGTGGTTTCTAAAGTTGATGCTGCTACCCTCAAAGTTTGGGAAATTGAACTTTCTAAAGAAGACGACTACTCTTACGAGCATTTAGTCACTTTCATAAACGCTAGATGCCAACTCTTAACCGCTCTAGCTAATCAAAGTGAACCCTCATCTCCTAGTTCTAAGTTTGAATTAATGTCCATCAAACCTAAAAGCGAACGCTTAGCGTCTAATACCCACAAACCCGGGTCCAGCTCATCTAAATTTAAATCAAACTCTACTGGTTACCCGACTAGGTCTAGTGAACGTCGTGTTGCTAGATCTATGGTTTTAAACACTCAAAGCGAACCTCGCAAGAGTTTAAACGAACCTTTAAAGTGCATACTTTGTAAGGATCCCCATGCCCTATACCTCTGTAAATCCTTTAAAGAAATGTCAGTCGACGACAGAAGAAAATTAGTTTCCCAGAACAAACATTGCTTCAATTGCCTAGCGCCTACTCATTCTGCTTCTAATTGCAAGTCCACAAGACTTTGCTACCATTGTGAAAAGGCTCATCACACTTTGCTACATCGTCATGATCAGGCAAGGTCATCGACAGCATCTACTTCTCCGAAAAATGATAGTGCTAACAGTTCTAATGCTTCATCGTATATTCAAAATGCCAAGTCCATTCGCAGTGCCCAAGTATTGTTGTCTACTGTCCAAATCGAAGTTCAGGATAACTTTGGCAACTGGGTCCGTGCACGCGGTCTTCTAGATTCAGCGGCAACTCATGATTTTGTGTCTAATTCCTTGATTAGAAAACTAGGCCTACCTGTAAATCCCACTTCTATCAACGTGTCGGGCATCAACAGCTCAAAATCGAAAGCTTTACAATTCTCGAATCTAACTATAAGAGATATTTGTCTTAGAAACAACTTCCTTAAACGTAATTGTCTAATTCTCAATAGCATTGGAGAAGACACTCCAAGTCACTCTGTGGATATTTCAGGGTTAAACATTCCCTCGCATTTAAGGCTAGCTGATCCTTTGTTCAACATGCAAAATCCTATTGACATACCCTTTAGTGCCAATGTTTTCTGGAATTGCCTTCGTAAACAGGTTCGCAAGTTATCCTCAAACGTGGTCGCCAGAGACACTAATTTTGGATGGATCGTCACAGGTCAACTTCCCCATTATTCTCCCCAACCCGCATCGCAATGTTACTTCTCCAATACTGACCTGGAACAGTTCTGGAGGCTTGAAAGCGTTGATCCTCCCAATGTAACCTCTTCAGAAAATGAATTCTGTGAGCAACTTGTTTTGAACTCCACCACTCGTTCTTCTGATGGCCGGTTCGTTGTTCAAATGCCAAGATTACATAATCCCCCCAAACTTATTAACTCTCAGCCCAAAGCTCGAAAAGCTCTCTTTGCTATCGAGAGCAAATTCAAGAAAGAACCTCTTGTTAAACAGCAGTACACTGATTTTATGGATGAGTATGAAAGCTTAGATCATATGGAAGTCGTAAACAAATCTGATGATGAACTGTACCCCCCAATTGAAACGGTTTATTTAAATCATCATCCCGTGTGGAAAAACCCTCTTGTAAAAGATAAAATCCGAGTTGTTTTCAATGGTTCATCGCCCGACGTTAATGGCAACAGCCTTAACGACACCCTTTACTCTGGTCCTGCTATTCAGTCAGATCTATCTGCTATACTCTTAAACTTTCGATTATTTCCCATAGCTGTCATAGCTGATATAAAACAGATGTACCGTCAAGTGTAAATCCAACCGGAACAACGAGATCTCCAAAGAATCTTGTGGCGTGATGAAATCAGCAAGCCCATTAAGGTATTTCGCTTAAAAACGGTTACTTATGGCTTAAAACCCTCTGCTATCCTTGCTATCCGATCCCTACACTTGCTAGCCTCACAAGATGGTCATTTATTTGATTCCAAAGCCTTTGAAGCACTAACTACGTCATTCTATATTGACGATTATTTGCAGTCCTTCCCCACTTTGGAGGAAGCTTCTTTTGTGTCTTTAGAACTTCAGGCATTACTAAGGAATGGAGGTTTCCCAATTCATAAGTGGAATTCCAACTCCCCTGAGTTTCTCGCCCAGTTTCCCATCGAAGACGTAGATCCTTCTTCTGTCGAAATTTGTGGAAACTCCGAATCTATAAAAATTCTAGGAGTTCATTGGTGCACTAGCACTGACACTCTTATCTATAAAGTTTCGCTCGCAGAAGAGCTTCCTAACACAAAAAGACAAATTCTCTCTCAAATTGCAAAAATTTTTGATCCACTTCAATTCCTTGCCCCAGTTATCGTTATAGCCAAACTCTTCATGCAAGAGCTGTGGTCGCTCAAATGTGAATGGGATGACACTGTCCCTCTTTCTTTTCTTAATCGTTGGCTCTCCTTTCGCAGCAATTTGCTGGATCTTTCCCTTATTGAAATTCCTAGGAATTTAATTAACGCTCATTCTAATGCATCCTTTTTCCTTCATGTGTTCGCGGACAGTTCCGAAAAAGCGTATGGTTGCTGCGCATATTTAGTTTATCACGGTTCATTCTATGGATCTTCAGTTTCCAACCTTGTTTGTGCCAAATCGAAGGTCGCTCCTCTTAAAACTATCACTTTGCCTAGGCCTGAATTGTGCGCTGCACTCATGGCTGCAGAACTTGTTAAGAAATTACGGGAAGTATTAAAAGTCGAATTCTCGCAAATCTATCTCTGGAGCGATTCCATGATCACCCTTTCTTGGATTGCCAAAAACCCCTCTCACTGGCAAACTTTTGTTGCAAACAGAATTTCCAAAATTCAAATTCTTTCTTCTGGATGTCATTGGAGGCATGTGCCCTGTGCTGATAACCCAGCCGATATTATCTCTCGTGGTTGTTTACATTCTCAATTGGCAGCTTCCCAATTGTACTGGCATGGACCCTCGTGGTTAATCGAAGATTCTTCTTCATGGCCTTCTAAACCTCCAGCTACAAACTCCAACTTGCCTGACGCTAAAGTACCTCCATCCATTGCTTCGTGTCTTGTTTCCAACGCTTCTCATCCCTTATTGTCCCGCTATTCTTCTTTTCATAAACTAATACGAATTGTCGCCTATCTTCTTAGATGGAAATATTTTGTGGTTGACCAACCTCTTCTCCCTAAACCACACCTTACCAATCATGAATTGAATCTCGCTACCATTAAGGTTTTACAACTGACACAGCAAGAAGCCTTTTCTTCTGAATTGTCTTTACTTTCTTCTAAAAGGGATCTTCCCAAATCCAGTCGTCTTCGTGCTTTGGCCCCGTTCCTTGATGACCATGGGTTACTCAGGGTAGGTGGAAGGCTCTCGCAATCTTTGCTCTCTGAAGACAAAAAGCATCCCGTTATTTTGCCTTCTAAACATCACGTAACTTCCTTAATTATACGTGACTTTCATTATCGTAATCTGCATGTTGGTACACGCACTCTGCTTTGCCTCTTAAGGGAAAAGTACTGGATCATAAACGGAATTCATGAAGTATCTTCTGTAATTCATAAGTGCATTCCTTGCTTTAAAGCGAAACCTAAAATCAATACTCAATTAATGAGCGATCTGCCCTCTTTTCGCTCTTCTCCTATACGCCCATTTGCTTTAACTGGTGTGGACTATATGGGTCCGTTCCAATATCAACGAAATTCTCCTGAAGCTAAACGCAAATTGTTTGGTAAGCTTTATGTTTCTCTCTTTGTTTGCATGGTTACTGGCGCAATCCACTTGGAACTAGTAACGAATGCTTCTACTTCTTACTTTTTATCAGCCGTCTCTCGCTTCACTGCTAGGCGTGGTGTTCCTTCAGAGATGTTCTCTGATAACGCTTCCACCTTTCAGGGCGCAGCTTCTCTGTGGAAGAAAGCTCTCACATCTTCTCCTGCCATGGAACAAATTTCTAATTTTTCCTATTCAAAGGGTTTCAAATAGCGCTTTATACCTCCATACGCTCCTCATCACGGTGGTAGGTGGGGATCTTGTGTAAAGCTCACTAAACGTCATTTAAGAAAAATCTTAGGTAATCGCATTCTGACTTATGAAGAATTCAATTCACTGTCCGTTCTGATTGAAGGTGTTGTTAATTCTCGCCCATTAACTCCGCTTTCCAATGACCCTGATGACTTGCTTCCACTTACACCTGGTCACTTCCTTATCGGCACTTCTCTTTCTGCCCCTCCTCCTCTTCCCAATTCTTACAGGGATTCTAATCTACCTATCGTTTGGCGTAAACTTGAAGCCCTCCGTAATTCTTTTTGGAAGAGGTGGAACTTGGAATATTTAACTTCCTTGCAACGGAGACAGAAGTGGTTTCATTCCAGTCCCGACATTAAAGTGGGGGACTTGGTCTTGGTTAGGGATGTTTCACCCCCTCTAGTTTGGACCTCTGGTAGAGTGACCGAATGTTATCCTGGAAGAGATGGGAGAGTCGGGGTAGCCGAAATCTTGACCACTAATGGTCCGATCACAAGACCACTGTCTTTGATCGCTCCATTGCCTTTAAATGTGTAACTGCTTATTTGTTCTCTGTTGGTGTTTTTCCCCTCCCGGTATGGTGTATTCTTGGAATACACGGTACGAGAGAATATAAAGTTTAATGCTCTTTGCATGTTCATTCCTTCCTCTTTGTCAAACACCAACAGTGATCTTCTATTTTCTCTGTGGTGATCACTTCGCTTATATCTTTTGTGAGTCTGTTCTAGATATATATCTTCAATGACCCACCTAGCGTCATCTAGCAGCGAATCTCTGAAGCTCCTCAATTTTTCCTGGTGCAAGAGGACTTCTTTTTCCATCTGGCCACCAGTTCTTGTTGCCATCGCCAGCTAATTTCTCCATGAGCAAGAGAACTTCGTCTCTTTTTTCACTCACCATGCTGTGCTAGTATCGCCTGCTATCAACTCTTTGAAGACCATCTCCTCAAGAGAATTTAATTTCTTATGTTGGTTATGCTGATATGTATACCTTTTGTTTCCTACCCCCACTCTTTTCCCTTCCTTGGACCCTCTGTGCTCCGCTGAGTGGGTCTCACTTGTGCGCCGGCCGTCGACTCAGTTAAGGCTCAACTAGAGCTAGCCTCCTGACCTAACGAGGCATTTTTTAGATTCCACGCCATGTGGTAGCTTTAACCATCAAGGAGAACCTCACTTTCGCCATGCAGCAAAGTTAAGTACAAACTTCAAGTTTTAACCTCATCTTCATGATTTTAACGTCTACACGATCTTTTATAGGCAGTGTGAAATTACTTATTTTGGGGCAAAAATCATCCTTCGCGGGATTTTCCATGTTGGGCTTTTGTCTAATCAAGCCAATCTTGCTGAAAAGCGGCATTTCTTATGCTTGTTAAATGAGAAATCTTCTCACCACGTGGGATATTATCTAATACCCGCTGTCTATAAATTACAAAGCTAGTTCCTCCGCTGGATTAACTTTGTCCCCATTCTTCTATAACGATCGTTCTGGAAGCTTCCAGATCCTGTACTCTATCTGCGAGTCTTTCCGTCAGGTATTTTTCACTCACTTGTGAAAATACTATTTAAAATGAGGAATCTTCCTTATAAATTACTGCAATAGCGAACTTTCTTCCACCGTTGGAATGTTCTATGGCGCATTTAATTGTAATTCCCAACTTTCTCAAGAAATAGACTCTCGCCTACCTAGTGCAACCAGTTATTTTCACCATTGCAATAACTTTTTTTCCCATAAACTTTCGTGTTACTACAGTGAATTTTTCATCTATTCAAAAGACTATAGTGAGAAATAGTGCTTTCAGTATTCCTTCCGCGTCGCGATCGTCCGTTTACATTAAATAAGGGCATGAACATTGATCCTAAATCCCAACGATCTTTCCTCAACCTTCTACTAACAAACCTTATTAATAAAATTGTAACTTTTCTATAAGGTGTCACTCTACGAAGTGCCCTTCCATTTTGCTTGTTTATCATTAATTAATTGCTGTATAACTACGTGTTTTATACACGGTTCAAACTTACATTGTTTCTTCCCCATAATCAGGGAAAACAATTCTTTTAACTCTTGAGTGAGTTATTTCTAGGTCTCACGAAATGGAAACTTCCCCATTTGGTTCGTGATTACTACTTAAACATAGGAAGTCTAGAACCTTCCTTTTGACTTTCTCTTCAGAATTCACCGTAAGTGACCTGCTCTCTTTTGTATAATTTTTATAAAGTAATTCAGATTAAATATAAGAAGTTGTAGGAACTTCTATCTTATTCTTCATGTTTTTTTCTTATTGTTATTTTCGAAGTTGTAACTTTTTCTAAAACAGTTACCTGGAAATTTCTTGAAGTACACTCCTTGTACTCAATTGAATGTTTAAACTTTAATCACTTTATTTGTCTTCTTTAAATCTTACAAAGATTTTAGTACATATATAAAATTTGAAACCTCATAAATTGTTATTTGCCTGGAGCAATCTCTAAATGTTAGGAGGTCTGCGACCCCATTTGTTAAAAAGTTTAAATGATCTATATTTGTCAGAAAAATATATATTTGTTAAAGTTATCAACTTCTTTTGAATTGTTAAATAAATTAAGCGTTTCTTTTCGCTTTTTCATTTTTCTAGTACAACGGTTAGGCAAGATCCTGTCCTCCTTGGCTCTCCCTACTCAATGCCATTAAATCTATTAATAGGGCTTTCACCACTCGTTGCATTTGAGCAAGAACTCTTAGTGGTAATCTCGTTAAAGTTTCTCTTAGCTTTAATAGCTAATTCTAACTGGCCAGTAAGGCAAGTAAAGCTCGCTACGCCAGCTACCTGCTTGTGGAGATCCTCTCCGAAAACTTATAGTCAGTTTTTCAAAAGATAAGTGTTTTTCTTTGTCTAAACTTTTAGCCGGCCTCTCGCTGAGTAAAAGCTTAGCCATTTCCAGATGCAACCATTGGTCAACTTACCAAAATTACTCTCCAAGGTATAATTTTTTATCACTATCCTTCCTGGGAGCACTTGGTCGCTTTTTCAGGAACTCTATAACTTCAAAAACTGGAAATACCAAACTTGATTCAAATTATTGGCATTCTTCGAATTACTTTGAAAAAACGAATTTCTTGGAAAAGACATACAATAAATTTGTTGCTCTCAGTCTTGCCAGACCAACACCCTTCCCCATAGTAGTCTTATGCCTGCTTGAGAGGGAATATACTAAGGCCACGCTCTTGCAAACCGCCCAAGTCCTAGCTGTATTTCCCGTCAGCTTAGACCAAGCTCTTACCCATTTTAGGTATCAGAGAACGGATTTTCAGTGGAAACCGCCTCTAAGTGCATTAAAGGTTTAATTTATAACTTTTGTGGAACTCTCATCCTATTTCTCTATCCTTTTTCTCCAGTCCGAAACCCACTTCCTTTTCTTAATCATCTTCCCTTGGTGGGTGGGTTATTCCTCAGCCAATAATCTACCCAGAAGGTATGAATGGGAGCTATTTCAAAATTGGCACACGTATAGATAATAATATTGCAGTTTAATTTCCAGGAGTCCTTACATGGCAGTGTTGCCAAAATGATAATAGGCCTGCTGATAGGTCCAATTTTTAAATGCATATAACTTCTACACTATCAATTGGAATTCAACCAAATTTCGTATGTTGTATGTGTACATAACCAGATATGACTGAGCGCATTCTTACGACCCACCAGGGCTGCCAACTGTTAGTAAATGCTCCTAATTTATTTTATCCAAATACCAATATATCAGAAAGTATGCAAGCCGACAGCTTTAAACTATGCATACGTATAGTACCTGACATTCTATATTAATTTGGAGTAACTTATATACGTCAGTGCTACCAACATGATTCTAAGCCAGCTGACAGGTCCAAATTTAAATATATGCAACTTCCATACTATCATTTGGATTTGAACCAAATTTCGTATGTGCTATGTGTACCATAACAGATATGACTATGCGTATTCTTAAGAGCAACCAGGGCTGCCAACTGTTAATATGTACTGTCCCTATTTTTGTTACCCTAATATCAATATATCAGAAAGTATGCAAGCCAATAGCTCTAAACTTTGCACACGTATAGTACCTGGCATTCTAGATGAATTTGGAGTAACTAATATACGACAGTGATGCCAACATGTTTCTAAGCCTGCTGATAGGTCCAATTTTAAAATGTATGTAACTTCTATACTATCTAATGTATTTCATTCAAAATTGGCACAACAATAGATCATATTATTTCAGATTATTTCTGACCAATACATGCATGACATTGTTGCCAACATGATTTTACGCGCGCTGTTAGATCCAATGTTTAACTGCATGTAACGTCCATGCTATTCATTGGACTTCAACCAAATTTTGTATTCTGTACCTTAAGATATGGAACTAAGAATATATTCAGTCATCAGGGCTGCCAACTGTGGTGCCCTATTAGGCTACATTATGCCAGGTATACAGTATTTCGAACTAATTAGAAATTTCGATATTAGCAACTTAATTTCGTCATTATTCTAGATAGGTTCATATACTGTAGAATAATCATTGGCATGAAAAGTAGGCTCTTTAGTTCGTCACGGAACTTCTTGTTGTCTTTTAACATTAATTTTGGAGGTTCATATCTTTGCAGTTGTTTGCTAAACATTTTGTAGTAATCTCTTGAGTTTGTTTTCGCGCTATTTGTTTCGATCATCAGAAGTATATCCTTTTGTTATAGCCGTTTAACCCTTCGTATTATTTTTTGAGTTATCTTCCTTTGTTTTATGAGATCCAAGTGTGATTCATCTGTTTTTTGACTCTGATACCGTAACCAGGCTTGATGTCTATCTTCCACTGTATTATCTCACTCATCGTTCCACCATTGGTGTTTCTTCCTTGGATTTATTGGGGCTACTTGTTCAGCTATTTGTTTCAATTCGGGAACTATTTCCTCTAGATCATCTGTTATTTTAATATATCTAGTTCGTTCTTTGTATCCCTTGTTATTTATTAGTTTATGAGGGTTGTATGTTCTCTTCTTCTTTTGGTGAGTTTTTTTTTTCTTTGTCAACGGGGTAAATTTAATTTTAATCTTTATCATGTAATGATCCGATCCAGTATCTGTTTCTCTCAGAACGTTCACATTGTAGATCTCCCTGTGATAGTTCTTATCCATACAAACATGATCTAGTTGCCATTCACCTTTTTTCCAATCTGGATGTCTCCATGTTTTGAGTTTATTTGGTCTTCTCTTGAAGTAAGTTGATTTGCAGGTCATATCATGGTTCCTGCAAAATTCCAGCAGTCTTATGCCATTCCTGTTTGTTCTTCTCTGTGCTGGCCATTTTCCTATTATGTCTCTATATCATTTTTCCTTTCCTAACTGGGCATTTAAGTCTCCAATTAAAATGTTGGTGTGACTTTTATTTTTGTTTGTTGCTGTCCGATCTAAAAGCTCCCAAAAATCCCTCCACATCATCTTTGTGTTCTTTCTTATTATTTTTATCTTTAGTTGGGGCATGGGCATTTAGAATGGTATATGTTCTACTTGAAGCTTTTAGAATTAGTGTCGAGAGCCTAGGGGATAATGCTTTAAATTCTATGATGGTTTCAATTAATTTGAGATTGACAACAAATCCTGTTCCGAATTGTGGACATTGCTTCATTACTCTTTTTCCTGGTATTCCCTTGTAAATTCTATACCCTTGTGATTCTATTGGTTCCTGATCGGTGTTTCTCATTTCTTGAAGCCCGGTTATTAGAATCCCTTTTCGATCCATTTCGTCTGTCAACATTTTGAGTTTTCCTGGCTGTATGATGGAATTTATAGTGTGTGTTGCTATATAGTCTATCTGTCCTATCTTCAGTCTAAATTTGGGTTTTCTATCTGTCGTGGGTATTTTTAGATGCTCCGACTCATCTAGGGTATCTTTCAGGTGACTGCCCACCATATCCGAATGCAGTCTAGGTGGATTATTCCTTAAAAGATTTCCTTCCATGTTTGACTTTCAAAGGTAGTCAACCTTGTATGGAGCAAGCTCCGAGTTACAACTGCGGTTATTAACCGTAGAGGTTGTTGTGTGTTTGGTCCGCAAGAGCTATTTTATTTTGCTCAAGTCCACCGGCAAGCCGGTGAGGACCCCCCCCCCCCCCCCTATCCGCCACCTGGGACGCGTTACGTCGGAGTATCACCTCTCCGCCAGCTACGACACCGTAGTAGGTTCGTGGGATAGTGCCCCTTCTTGTAATATTATTGTGAAACAAATGCATAGGAAGTTCGTGAAGGTTTTCAGTGACTCACCATTTGGAAACTACCGAACATAAGCGTAATATCATTAAAAAAACACACTTCAGTCCCTTTTGCAAGTTAATATCAATTATTTTTATTCAGCAACACTAAGTTGATATTGTAAAATTAAGTTTTTTCATTAAAAAATCAGCGGCTATTAAAATTGTACACCAGTTAAGTTATACTTAAAAATTAACATAATTAAGTAACTATTGATGGTCAACACCACTTGAAGCTCCATAATATAATATTTCCTACTATTCAGAACTGTTTCTTATTAGAGATATTTAAAAAGGAGTGTGTAGATGTATGACCGCCTGTTTATATTTTCTTATATATTCAAAATAGAAACGATAAAGATTATAGCGCTGTCAGGAAAACAGTGAGGTATATCATTCAGACCACCTTCTCAAACCCCAAAATGGTGATATAAGAAATCTGCACCGAGGGACACTACAGTCAATTGGCTCCACATGTTTAATCTGTACATTCGATTACACATTCTCCTTTGTAAGTAATATGCCCCAAAGAAAACAAAAAATAAATAAATATCCCCTCTCATCAGGTTTCTTGATATCTAGACCTGGATAAGTTGGGTCACTTATAATTAATTACCAGCAACAAATAGCGGTAGCTGAGGCCCAGTTATCTGCGGTCTTGGTAGACGTGGGTTCGAACCTCACCGTCTGCCGTCCTTGAAATGGTTTTCCGTGGTTTACCATTTTCAACTACAGACAAATGTTGGGACGGCACCTACGAATGTGCCACAGCCGCTTCCCTCCAAGTCCGTGCATAGTTTCATTCACCTTCATTCATATCATCTCTCATTAACTCCTCTCATGAGGTTGGCGACAGGCAGGGCATCCGCCTGTATAAACTATCCGCCACAAGGACGGAAAAAATCATCTCATCTCACTTCCGTCCCAGTTGAAACGGGAATAATACGCATTATAGTTATTATTACCGTATTATTACTATCATCATCTTATCATCACCGACAGCGGTAGCTACGTTTGCTAACGCGCAGCGCTAGGCCCTGGGGCTGAGCTCTAAGCGGACTTGGTAGACGTGGGTTCAAGTCCCACCGTCAGCCGTCATTGAAATTGTTTTCCGTGGTTTCCCCACTTTCAACTCTAGGCAAATGGTGGGACGGTACCCTCTGACAGGCCACGGCCACTTCCTTCCACATCCTTGCCCAGCTTCATTCATCTTCATCTCTCTTTAACTCCTGTCATGATGGTGTCAGGAAGGGCATCCAGTCGTAAAACTTCCACCCTATAGCCTTTCATCGCATCTCATGCCCGTTCCCGTTAAAACGGAAAAAATAAGGGGATGACATACATACATCATCATCATCACCATCATCGTCATCCATCCTTAACCTATGCAACTATTCTGAGATCCTAGTTTCCTTTTCTGGCACTGACAGTGGTCATCCTCGGTGTGAAGTTTGCTGGTTTATTCCCACATGCCGGAATACCACAATTTTTTAAGTCCCAGGGCATCTGCTCATTTCTAGACCATAATAAATACAACCACGCTTACTGCTACAAAACCACACAATCACGGGTTATTAGACACATTTAAAGCACATCCAAATACATCGGGCTGTTGATCAAGATGTACTAACAATCACCACCATATTTATTTCCGTCTTCCTCGTGGCGCAGTGGCTAGCAAACATGCGAAGTGCGGAAGTGGTTTTCCTCTTTTGCCGGGATGGTTCCTAACTTAAGGCCACGGCTGTCTCCTTCCCCGGATTAAAAATAAACACACTAAGGTACTACTACTACATTGACACACAAAGACGCGGTTATCAGTCAAATGATATATACGGTATATTATACACTATATACACACCAAGTACACGGGACTAAATGATCACGATGTCCAAGGCCGTCAAATGAAAGAACAGCAACTTATTTTTCAATTCAACGTTTTATACGACTGTTACACTGCTCTTAAGGGAGACAATTATCGCATTTTGTACAGCTCTTGTGTGAGCACTTCCAGAAATTTTCGAACAATACCAGTTAACAGGTTCAGACAACCTCTTGTGATTTGGGAATTTCATACTTGGTAGCTTGAGGCTACTGCTTGTGGAAACGTTTTCAAGATTAACCAAGCGGATAACAAAACATCCGGGAGACATTCCTGCGGAGATTTTGTTCTAAATGCATCCTAAATAAATAGCTTTGCACATGGTCTTATAAGGTTGCTTTATTGCTGGCACAGTTGCATTGATCTGAAACTTGCCTGCGTCATGTCTACCAATTAACTTAAGTTATGAAAAGGGAAGGTAATGGAAGATAAAACTGAAAATTACCTAATGCTATAGTTGTATTTTGAATGTATTTTATGTATTTTGAAAACAAAAAATACTTACGAAAAATATGTTACAAAATGTATTTTAGAGGGTCTATTACATTTGGCGATCCTAATTCTTTAAGGTCCTTCTCAGTCTGTTTGAACCAATATGATCTGATTGTTTTGTTCTTCAGGTATGTGTGAATTATATAAGTTAGCCTACTGTAGTATGTTTGGGTCCATTCTTTCTAAGTGCTCGATCAATTAGATTGGTTGCAGACGTATTGCGTCTGTGAGTTTAGAAATACATTTTATCCTTCCGTACGTGATACACTGTTGACTTGAGTTTGTAGAAAGGTAAAAATAAAACAGAAATGTAAAATCGATCGGTCACTCGGTGCGTGCCAGGTTATAAATGAGAATCACGTTGGCACTGATTCAGGTCTTGGAATTATCAGTAATACTGCAAGAAATGACACATACACTGGTTGGATTTGTAAGTAAGAAAAATTAATTTAATAACTGAATAACTGACAATAACAAACTTCAACATACATTAATTAACTTTGCAACTCACATCAAGATCCTTCATTGCATGTGACCATCGTCAAAAATACAAGTACTTGTGATCCACAAATTGTATGAATTGGACGCTTCACACACAGGCATTTATTACAAAAGACCATTTCAATATTACTTAAATCTGACATTGTTAAGCTTTAATCAGCCATGATTTACTTTGATCTGCCAATACCTACTTAACTTAATACCAATTTTAAACATTAGCAACAATTGTTTATTTAAGTTGTAATTGTTTATAATATTTGTAATTGTTATTAAATTGTGTAATTATTTGTCATTTAGATTTGCAATGTTAATAAAACTGGACAAGAGTTTAAAAGATTTACATTTTATTATTAATATTGGCAATTTATTATAACATTAGCATTTCATTAATTAAACAACAATAATTACTTAGAACTATAATAGTTTCAAACATTATCATCAAGATTTAGATTTAATAATTGTAGATTAACATTGAAAATTGTTTAAGGCAGCATTCATTTTATCGATTGTTTATAATAAACATATATAGTCAATTTATTAACGATGTTTAATATTTCTTGGCAGCCTAATGCTGTCCGTAATGAGTACTACTACATTAATAAGAAATGAGGAATTTCCTATCAATGCGGCTTGGTCCCCAGTTACATTAGTGCTTAATCTTACAATGCAACTTGATGATCTCTGCCCTCTAAGGCATTTACAATATTTACACATCGTACCACGGTATAAGGAGTTAATCAACTCTTGACACCTAATATTAATACTCTGAATTTTTGAACGCAGATTTGTTACCCCCCTATAAATAAAATACACACTGATGACAAGATACTATTTATTGTTTCCCCCACACACATTAATGAAATTCATGTGACACTTTTTCTCACGGTAGTCGGAAAATTCGCTTGGCATTAAACATCTATTGATTTACGTTAATCAGGGTCAAATACCTCCGTGTTTCAAATACTAGCTTGCGGGTATACTCATATTAAGGTGAGAAACACCTGGCTTGGGGTGAGAATAACCGAAATTAAGTTTTTCGTTGTTTTTGAATAATTACTATGTGGATAACTCAAAGATACGTTGAATAATTGAAAAAAAAATCTAAAAATTGTGCATGTTATGACACTTTTTGTAGTCATGATACTCTATGAAAAGACACTCCCACTTTTATCTCGGTTCATTCTTTTGCGGATAATTTCTCAACTACTGGAGGTTCATCGTGTTGTATTCTGGCACAATTTTCAACATTTTTCCCAGCAGCATTACCTTTCCCTATACGTCTCATGGCATAAACGTACCTGACATTGACTTCATAACCATCATCAGTAGACTTTGATCTAACAAAGTTCATCGAAGAAACTAGCACACTAGCACTCGGATTGTTAATTTGCGAGAAACGTCCATTTAAATATATATTAAAATTTCGCGTCGCGGCCATGTTGGATTTGTGCAGACCAGGCTCTAGAATTAGCGGTTGGAGACATGACTAAAGGTAAGTAGAATAAAGAGGAATCTTAAAAAGGCTAAGAAGAATGCAAATAATCCAGATTATAGGGCAGAAAATTTCTGAGAACCTTTGCAGGTAAGAAATTACACTGAAATATTTTAGCTTCATTTTTCTCAATTGAAGTCAATATTATTTTGTACATTGGTTCCATTTATGAGAAAAGTTCTTAATCCTGGCCATTGAACCTTTTTCTCTGGTTTAATAAGTCCTATGCGAATGGTAAAAGGAAGGGATTTTTCAGTATGTTACCTAAGAATAAAGTTATTATTTTTTTTAAAGAAAAGGCTATCCAATTTTTGTAAATAATCCTTCCTATTATTACAAAGAAAGATGCATATAACAATCTCTGAATATTTCATTGTAATAACCCAAATAGGTATTGAGTAATCTGTACTAAAATATTGAAAATTTAATATTGGCAAGATATGGAGGGGGTTCTCACCTTAAGGTACTCCTCGACCCATTATTACACATTTTCAAGAAAATGTTAGAAATTTTTATTCTCTTCTCATTCGAAAGTTTGTCTTCTTTAGTTTCCAGAAATATATAGTTTATATAAGTTGTATTGTTGTTTATCTCATTTATATTCACTTTAATGATCCATGTGCACGCTTTTCAGCAGCTGTCACTTTGACGTTTCTTGCTTCATATTTCAAGGTTAAACAACCGAAGCGCGAGAACATTTGAAGACCTTATTTCTCGTTCTCGGAAGTTTGTTTTCCTTTTGGATAGCACATCAAAACACTAAGCTATTTGCATTATTTGAAGAAAAAAAATCGTTTGTTATGGGGCCATGTGAGAGATAGATCCTTATTTTGTGTATTCGGTCTTCTATGTTGTGATATGAAAGATAGGATCCAAGGCTTGTACGCAAAAAGAACTTAACACTTTGTGTTTCTAGTGAATCAACACGTTAATACTCCTAACCAAACTGAAAATAATTATGTTGTTTCTATTGATATGCATGTCTACAATAATTGTGTGCAAAAAATGATGTGTAGGCTATAAGTTAGGTTCAGACAATGTAAATAATGAAGAATGCTTTCAATTTTTCTTCTAAGAATGTTCTCTTTGATTTAGATTGTATAGCCTACAGATTATGATTTCATGATTATTATGTACTGATTGTTTAACATATAGTAAGTTAGTTTAGTTATTTGTGAAGTACGTAAGAAACGATTTAGCTGGGCCAATTCAATATTATTATTAGCTTGTACGTGGGTCACAGCAACTTGCGGCTTGTAAAAAATATAGTCTTTGCCACTTTAATGATGGCAGTACGTCAGAGCTGGACATTCTAAAGAACGCTGCATCAAACCTGGCAAAAATACAGTGTCTGGCGTAAGTGCAGCTTATAAAGCACACATTAACCTGGCTTTGAAACAGTCGACTCCATAACTAAAACAACGTAGGAGATACTGACGGGTTAGGGAATGCACAAGATTGAACTAAAATCCCAAAAAGAAGGCACGATCTATACTGCAGGAAGTTTTTAGGATTAGAAAAATAAGACTCTTTACTCTAAATTGTGTACCTCAACTTTAAGTTAGGTTTCTTCACACTTCATTCTTTTTCAATACCGGTATATGCCTTGACTTGAGCAGTTAAAATGTCCACTTAGAATGCAGATATTAGTTTCATTTAAAAACTAAAATATAGAAAAATAATGCAGCTATGTTGAATAGCAGAATGATGCTCTTAAATTGAAATTAGGGGTCCCCCCCCCCCCCCTCAATTTAATTTTGTTTTTAAACAGAACAATGTAAATTGTAAAACAAAGCTAATATATTTGCCTCAATCAAGGATACAAAAACGATTCTGTTATACAATATTCTGAACATACAGCAGAGCAATTTGCAACACCAATTACTCGATTAGTTTGAAAAACAGCAAAGATATCGAGTCTTAAATATGCATATTATTTTTGTGATCAATATTAAAAAACAAACTAGATTGACAGTGTTGCTGTATCAGTTAAGTAGTTGAGCTTGAAAAAGTGCTGAGTGTTGAAGTTAAACTCATAAGAATGTCCCTTAACAAACCGAGGGGCAGCCGAATAGTTTTGCACAGCCAGGCGATAAATATAATTCACAGTGTGTGTGGCAGTTTAAAGGAGCTTTCGATCACAGAAGTAGCCTACGTGATAACTAAAATGTATCTGACAACCATTGTTTTTGTGGTATCTACAATTTGCGTGTGTGATTTAAATTATGGCGAGATAACTCCCCTTTTCTGTTTTACCTCACGGAGCCAAGTGTACCCCATTCTAACCCTGAGACCAGGTCTACATTTCTTGACAGAATCGTAAATCGAACCCAGTCCTCATGTGAGACAGCTAAATATGCTAGCCACTACACCACTAAGTAGTCCCCGATAAACGAATACTGATCATATTGAATTCTTTTCTGTATTTCTATTACCTATCTCATAAAGATTCCATGTAGCATTGTTACTCAGAATAACTTGAGGTGAAGATTACGTCATGTACCGGTAACTTAGTTGTTGTTTCATTTGAGCGGCTTCGAAATTTTGGTCATTTAGCCCCGTGTACTTGGGTGTGAGTATAATTTGATAACCGGTGTTACTGTGGTGTCTGTATTCGAGAGAGTGCATTTTTAATTCAGGTGAATATTGGGAAGGATGCGGCCGTGGCCGTAATTCAGGAACCATCCGGGTAATTGCCTGGAGTAGAAATGGGCATAAGAACATAAAATAAAATAATAACTGATATTTTTTGTATTGTGTTAGAAATGCATCCATTATATTACAATTTACCTTATACTGTGCCTATTTATCATCGGTGGGTCGTGGTTTCATTTTACGGGTGCGTTGCTAGAAATATCGTCATCGACTCATGGAGTTCGTGTCTGTGATGGACCTCGTGGCGAAATATTAAGATCTGATGATTTTCAGTTCCATGGTGGGATATTTGGAACGCTCTCTACAGACGTGTCAAAATTTAATTACAATAATAGTATTTTACATGGGGGGCTTCATTCATTCCATTGCTGACCCGGTCGGAGACTGG
Organism: Meconema thalassinum; assembly: GCA_946902985.2. NCBI lineage: Eukaryota > Metazoa > Arthropoda > Insecta > Orthoptera > Tettigoniidae > Meconema > Meconema thalassinum. The sequence goes on from OX336398.1 coordinate 127,378,445, forward strand.
AAGCAGGCTGTGGATTTTCATTTCAATAGTATTTTTCAACCGTAAGTTTAGTTTTGCCTGTGTGGATAATTTTACAATGTTTATTTGTCGAGGATACACAGGTTTAAATGTGTAACTTGGAACTGATTTCTGACGGCAATTACACTAGTTACCCGGTGATAGTATGCATGAGTTCCTTCCGTTCTACATTAGTACCGGTAACTTGACGTTACAGACAGTTAGGAACAGAGCTCCGAGTGAAAGCCGAAGATAAGCGATTGACTCTGCGTCACCACATCGTAGCTTTACGATTGTTTACGAAGTGAGAAGCTTATTATCCTCTCTGTTTTAAAATAAATCAAGTGATTGTGCCAGAGCTTACCTACATTTAAGACACTTTACTAAATGTAAAATATTGTGGTGTAATATTCAACATTATCATATTCTCAGAATACATTACATTGAAGTACCTCCATTTTCTACACATTATGATTCGGCCTCTTGGTATAGGGGTATAATTCCTGTTTCAACAGTGTGAGGTCCCGGGTTCAAACCCCGGGAGTGCCTAGTTTTTTTACTTTTGTTTTATCTCTTGAAAATATTCAAAAAGTGTATAAAAGAACCTTGGGAACGTTACTTTTTTTCGTGCGAGACTTGTACTTATACCGGTAATATAAATAAATACATAGTTTGAGGTAAACGCTTCTTTTTTTTAACCCTCCAGTTTGGCTTTTCCCCCGGACTTCGGTTGGGTGGTTGGTTGGTTGGTTCCTTCCTGAGTTTAGGGGCTGTGACAATGCGGTCATGTAGCCCCGTGTACTTTTTTTTTTTTAAGCGTATGGCTTTTAGTGCCGGGAGTGTCCGAGGACATGTTCGGCTCGCCAGTTTTGTAGCTGCTTCGAGACGGACACCCAATGGGTGAGCTACAAGTACCGTTGGGGAGGGAAGGAGGGAAGTTGGAATGTAAGGACGAGGAGTTGGAAGGTAGCGGCTGTGGCCTATAGTTAGGGACCAACCCCGGCATTTGCCTGGAAGGAAGATGGGAAACCACAGAAGACCATCTTCAAGGTTGCCGGCGGGGGGATTCGAACCTCCTCGCCTCCCGGATGTGAGCGACTACCATCAGTCATGCCGTAACCACCACGGCTAACTCACCCGGTGCCCCGTGTACTTTGGGTGGGTGTAGAATCCGTCTGATAACCGGTGTTAATTGTGATGGCTGTATTAGTGTGTGTTTTCGGTTTTATCATTTTAAATGATCTAGTCGACTTCGTCGTTACGCTGACGGGACGAAATGTACCGAGAATGCACTGAAGTGTGTGACGTCATAGTACGATGTAGCAGCTGAGTACCAAGAAGGCAGTGCGAGAACAGAATTTCAAGAAGGCAGTGCGAGAACAATCAAGTAGGCTGTGAAGAAACAAAATAGAATCTTGTAACTCTGTTCTCGCACTGCCTTCTTGGTACTCAGCTGCTAGCATTTAAAATGATATAAAGTCCAGTCTTTCAGACTGACTATCAGTCTCTTTTTTTTTAAAATTCAAGTAAGGACTACAGACATTGATTTTTTTTCAAGTAGTTCCTACTTTTGCCGCCAAACGCCACCATCAACAACTACTAGTTCAGATATTGGTTACTAGACGCCACCGCAGTCGGCTCCTGGCAACGAACTTTGGAACCTAAGGGCGTTATCTAAATTTTTAACCTATAATTTAGCTTCTCACAGGTTTCATTACTGTAAGGTTCTTTAACATCCATAAATCTATGACATGGGACCGCTGGCTTTACTTCCCTTCCGAAGAAAGGCATGCTGAGGGATTTTTAACGCTGTTGAAAAATCCGACGGCTGCGGCCGGGTTTGAACCCGCGATCTTGGGCATAGAAGGACAGCATGTACCAACTACGCCACCAAAGCCGCTACCCTTCATTGGACTCAGCGGGGGATCCCACCATAACCGCCGCCAGGGCAGTGTCCTGGAGCTTGAAACACCTGGTAGGGAGATACCACTGGGGAGGTGGGGCCACCCTCCTTGCCTCTTCCTTCCCAATCTTCCCCTCACTTTCCATCCCCCATAAGGCCCCTGTTAACTTTGCAGGTGAGGCCGCCTGGGCGAGGTGCTGGTCTCACCTCCCCAGTTTTATCCCCCATCCTGGTGTTTAAGCTCCAGGACACTGCCCTGTCGGCGGTAATGGTGGGATCCCTCGCAGAGTCCGAGGGAAAAGCCAACCTGGAGGGTAAAGCGACTAAAAAAAAGCGTTTGATCTCAAACGTCGCCTCCATAGCGTAGCGGTCAGCATGGTTAGCTGCCGCCCCGGAGGTCCTGGGTTCGATTCCCGGCTCTGCCACGAAATTTGAAAAGTGGTATGAGGACTGGAACGGGGTCTACTCAGCCTCGGGTGGTCCAAATGAGTAGAGGGGTTTCGATTCCCACCTCAGCCATCCTCGAAGTGGTTTTCCGTGGTTTCCCACTTCGTCTTCGGGCAAATGCCTGGATGGTACCTACTGTAAGGCCACGGCCACCTCCTTCCCTCTTCCTAGCCTATCCATCCCAATCTTCCATCCCTTCCCATCCCTCATGAGGCCCCTGTTCGCTTTGCAGGTGAGGCTGCCTGGGCGAAGTGCTGATCACACCTCCCCAGTTGTATCCATCCCGACCAGATGTTCCAAGCTCCAGGACGCTGCCCATAGAGGCGGTAGAGGTGAGTTCCCTCGCTGAGTCCGTGGGAACCACCAACCTAGAGGGTAAATTGACTAAATAAAAAAATAAATTGATCTCAAACTATGTATTTATATTACTGGCACACAGTAAGTTCAAGACTCATACGAAGAAAAACAAGTAGTTCCGTGAAGAACTATACAGCCTATTTTCATATATCCTACTTAAGTTAATTGCCACTATCAACATACACAATTTCTATTTGATTGCTGTAATAGATTCGTAGATATTAAGAACCGACTAAATATTTCGGATGGTCGCCATGTTGGATTTTATATATGTAGGTCCTAGAGTTATGTACTGTTACATGCAGATTATTGTGAACGTGTAGTATTCAAACTTCAATCGTTTAATTAGGACACAAGAAAAACAAGGAGATTTTAAAAATTTTCACAGCTGCCATCTTGAGGTTATGGAAACAATTGAAATAAATTAGATGCCAGTGGATTAACATTCGTATAAGGATTTACTGTACCAAGTTTCACTGCACTCGGATGGTTAAATTGCGAGAAAAGTCCATGTGAATATTTATAATTCGCGTCACCGCCATGTTGGATTTGTGATCACCAGGTTATTTAAAGTCCTATAGGTGAACTTACTGTATGTTCATAGCCCCTATGAATATTAAAAAATGCAGTTTGATTGCTAAAATAGATTCGTAGATATTCAGTATCGTCTAAATATTTCGGATGGTCGCCATGTTGGATTGTTAAATGTATAGGTCATAGAGTCATGTACCATTAAAGGAAAATTATTGCGTAGGTTCATTATTCAAACTTTCACTTCGATCGCATGACTACATCACAAGAAATAAAAACTTAATTTTAAAATTCGCACTGCCGCCATCTTGAGGTTATGTAAGCAATTGAACTAAATTAGATACCAGTGGATTACAATGTGTATAAACATTTCCTGTACCAGGTTTCAGTGCGCTTGGAACATTAAATCGCGAGAAAGGTCTATTTAAAATTTTCAAATTCGCTTGGCCGCCATGTTCGTTTTGTAGTTAACCGGTTTTTGAAAGTCTTATAGATGGACTTCCCGTAGTGCCCTTTATCTCCGTACAAAATTTTAGGGAGATACCGCTAATAGTTTCAGAGATATAGAATGCCGGTTAAATATTTCGCACATCCGCCATCTTGTGATTATGTAAACAATTGAACGAAGTTAGATGTCTGTGCATTACAATGTGTATAAACATATACTGTACCAAGTTTCATTGCGTTTGGTTGGTAAAATCACGAGAAACGTCTATTTAAAAGTCGCAAATTCGCTTGGCCGCCATGTTGGTTTTGTAGTTACCAGGTTTTCAAAAGTCACAGAAGTGAACTTATAGTAGTTCCCTCTATCACCATACAAAATGTCAGGGTAATATCGGTAATAGTTTCGGAGATATTGAATGCTGGTGAAATATTTTGCACAGCCGCCATGTTGGATTGGTGAGTCGTAACAAAATTTGAAGGGCACGGTCGAGGTCGCCGGGAATAGTGCTATGAACTTTCCGAGTTTCATTGAAATCGCTCCTGCCGTTTAGATTTTATTAGGGGGGGACACACACACGAATCACACACACACACACACACACACACGCACACACACACGGACAAAAGGTGATCTCATAAGCCTATTTTTTCAAAATTGAAAATAGGCTAAAAACACGTTCCTACGGTTCTTTTATACACTTTTTGAATCTTTTCAAGTGATAAAAGAAGAGTAAAAATGCTGAAAATCTCCGGGATTCGAACCCGTGACCTCTCGCACCCGAAGCAGGAATCATACCCCTACCCCAACAGTACGACATACAATGTGCAGAAAATGAAGGTACTTCAATGTAATGTATTGTGAGATTGTGACATGTTGAATATATATTTTGAGTGATATACACTACAGTATTTTACAGAGGCGGTTGTAGCCCAGGGCCGGGGGGGGGGGGGGGGGGGGGGGGGGCGCCCTCCCCCCCAGTTTTAGTGAAATAATTATTTTAAAATTCCTTGGTTACTAAATAAATTGATAATTTACAGATATAATTTATCTGATATAAAACAAACTAATGCATGTGATTAAGTAAATTTTTCTTTCAATTTCAAAATTTATTTATTTTATTATATGTTATTTAAACACACAATTGAAATCGTGTATAAATATAATATTTGTAAAATGCGTAGTGCATACACCAAGAGTATTAATCTCTTTTCCCAACTTTATGACATGCAAGTTCAGAAGTTTCCAATGTAGAGAAACCTCCATGCGATACAAGTGCATCGATATCTCCCCAACTCTGTGACAAAAATTTCAGTGCAACTGTTTCTAATATAGACGAACCAGTACCATTTTAAATCAGTGCATCGATCTATGATGGTCCATGCCAACCCCGTAAATCAGTTTATAAACAAACGTTACTATACAATAAGAACAGAAGTTTTAACAGTAAATGGTTTGATAGGTATACATTTATTGAATACTCTGAGAACAAAGATGCTGTTTTCTGTGTCGTCATTTCGTTCAATCTGATTCAAGCAATGCTGAACATGTTTTCAGTAAAACTGGATTTTGCAATTGGAAAAGAATATGAGAAAAACGTGCAAAGCATGCTGTTAGTGAATGTTATAAATCTTCAATAGTAAAGTGAAACCGTTTTCTGGTAAGTGAACATAGCAGCACAGTGATTTCGAAGCTAAGCGAAAAACCTCTGGTTATATTGCGTAACCGCTCAGCTGTGGCAACAATGGCCCGAGTCGCATTACTTTGTGCTCGGCAAGACATTGGGCTTAGAGGTCATCGCCAAACAGTTTCGGATGATGACAGTGTTAATAATAAAGGGAATTTTGATGAAATTTGAAATGTAATTAAACTAGAAAGTGAATGCGCAAGTAAACAGTCTATCAAAGAATGCAACTTACTCATCTAAAGATTCTCGAAATTAATTTCTTGATATCTCAGCTAATATAATAGTTGAACACATTGGAGGAGAGACGAAAAAATTAACAATGGTTATGTTTCCTTAATCCTGGATGAAGTTAGAGTTGTTAGTAAAGTGGAACAGATGTCCGTATGTGTCAGATATGTAGGACAAAATTCTATAGAGGAGCGTTTCATTGGTTTTATACATTTGTCTCAACTGAATGCTGAACGTATAGCTAATTCAGCTTTAGAGTACCTTGTTTCAGTGGATTTCGATCTATGTAAGTGCATTGGACAAGCGTATGATGGAGCCGCGGTTCTGTCAGGGAAGATAAACGGTGTGCAGCGTTTATTGCGATAAAAGGTCAATAACCCGTGTGGTTACGTGCATTGTTATGCACATCACTTAAATTTAGTTTTGGTGGACGTTTCAAAGCCAGTTTGTAGACGTGGTAGGGGACACTTTTGGTTTACTGGAAGCAATTTATGCTTTTCAGTCTGTATCTACTGTAAGACACCAAAAGTTTGTTGAGATACAGAGTGATCTTCATCCAGGAGAACGTGTTTTAGAGATACCTCTTCAAAGTGACACGTTATGGGTATGTAAATATAGAGGAGTAATGTATTTTCAGAAACGTTTTGCTCTGGAGTATTTTTCAAAGTCAGTTAACAAGAAAGAGGCAGCAGAAGCAAAAGGTTTGTTGAAACAGCTTTGTAAAGTGAAGGTGATGTTTGTGTTACCAATCTTTTCTGATATTCTCGAGCTTGCCAATGGAGCCTCTATGTTCTTACAACAAAAACATGTGGATTTCGGAGGGGCACACAGATTGATCTTTGGTCTTGTAAAATCGTTGCAAGAAACACGAAATGATTATTATTTTAAGGAACTATGGGCGGTTACATGTGACTCTGTTCAGTCGTTAGGCGTGAAAGTTTATAAGCAATCTATAGTCTCAAGTATTCCAAAGAACTTTTCAGACTACGTTTTATTAATGCCAGTCTCTGCGGAGAAAGAAGAGGAAAATGTCACATTATCAGAGACATGTAAAAGAAATCTTTTTGAAATATTAGACAACATGGTAGAAGAGTTACTGCGTAGATTTACTGAAAATGATTTTGTGTGCAATGCAATGGATGCCTGTAACCCAAGAAGTGAAAACTTTTAAAATTTTGAATATATATATTCTCACGTTCTGTGAAAAGTATAATCTAATCTTCACAGACCGTAAGGTGCTACAGACTGAAATCAGTTTAGCTAAGAATGTATTTAGAGGCAAATATCCAAACACTTCCTCATTCTTTTTTTCTGAACTTCTGAAAATGGAAGTTGCTTTTCCATAGCTACTATCATTTTTGAAGTTGATGCTGACTCTTCCTGTGTCATCTGCTTCAGCTGAGCGCAGTTTCTCTGTCGTGAAACGAATAAAATCCTATTTAAGAGCAACAATGGCAACAAAGAGGGTTTCCAATCTCACAATTCTTTCAATTGAAAGAGAATTAATTGGAAAATTACTTCACGACCCTTCTGATATAGTGAACCAGTTTGCCCAGAATAGAAACAGAAGAATACATTTATGTGACAGTGAAATATGCTATTTTTTACCAATGATAGTTTTTAGCCTACTTTTCTCATTTTGCAAAAATGAGGAAAATGTAGACTAATGCGATCGATCCGGGAAAATGTCTGCCCCCCCCCCCCCAGATTTAAGCTTCTAGAACCGCCACTGATTTTACATTTAGTAAAGTGTCTTAAATGTAGGTAAGCTCTGGCACAATCACTTGATTTATTTTGAAACAGAGAGGATAATAAGCTTCTCACTGCGTAACCAATCGTAAAGCTACCATGTGGTGACGCAGAGTCAATCGTTTGGCTTCGGCTTTCACTCGGAGCCCTGTTTCTAACTGTCTGTAACGTCAAGTGTACCGGTAGGCTACAATGAGGGAGATTCAATATTTTTCATTTGAAGTGGGTTCATTGTAACACCACGCGGAAGTATTGGCATTTGTTTTCTGAAAACGCCAATATCCAGAAACTCGTGCAGTAACTTCTGTTAAGTTGATAGGTCTGTAATGTAATTTAACGTCGGACAATTACATTTATTCCGTCTGCCCCATCATATTGTGGTCAGATTTGTGTGTAGCCTACTCAGGAATAGAGACACAATTCCCTAGTTTGCTTCATTTCACTGCTCCACTGCCACCAGTAATTCATCATTCTATCGCAATGATAGACATTCATATTTTACTCCCTATTATACGCTAACTCATATCTCATAAAGTCGAGCGCCATTGTCGAATACATTTTGCTGTTAACTTCTTCTTCTCACTGTGCACCTGGCATGTTATATTTGGATTACCGGTAGCCTAACTTGAATTCGGTGTTCCGATGTAACCTCATTTCATGTGTTATGATGATGATTTATGTGTTCTAGAATCCTGAACATTATGGACCAACAACCATTTATTAAGAGTGAGCCAGATGAATTCCTCAATGTTGTGAGTTTTATTTAATTCGTATATCGCGTACCATAGCAAGCTTGCTACCAAATAGTAGGCTAACCGGGATGTGTTTTCCTTTATTGTTACACGTTCGGTAACTTATTGCTGTTATTCTGTCGGTATGTTTGATGTTGGATCATACTTGTATAATTCTTTCTAGGAGTCAAATGACCAATTACCCACTTCTAATCTGCTGGATGGATCTTGGGATATAATTGAAGAGGAAAACAAGGCGGTCAAAGTGGAACATCATATACAGGTGATCATAGATTCTATATTTCTTTTCTTATAATAATGTGAATGACTTTCTCATTATTTCAAAATTTGGATTATTCAGTGTTGTTTCTTAACTTAGCAGCTAACAGTTGCTGATGTTATTGTATTCACAATGCTGTTTCACTGTGCTGGCACCCTGGGCTCTATTGTAGGTGAAGACTGCACCATAATGACAATGCTAAGACTCAATCATATAAGGCATTTGACATATGATTGAATCCAAGCAGAGTTATGCTGTTATTTGTTTATCCTTAGCTTATAGGATAATGGATAACAAGGAAGACTGCCTTAGTAATGTGAGCTCTGCACTGGCTTAAATTAATGTTTAGATTTTAACTTGGCTGTCAACAATCATATTTCAAATGAGAAAAAATCACCACCACCTCTTTCCTTCCGCTTCTTCTTTGAAACGAGAGAGCGTCCAAGCTCTGATCAGAATAACTTACGCTCTGTGCAGTTGTGCAAAGCAATTACACCACAAAATGTAGGCCTATATGCCTGTCGCATGCTCTCTGGAATAATTTGTATAAATCTATATTTTAGTTGGCTCAATGGAATACATACATATCACTCCCCACAACTACAGTAGTAGGAAATGGCTTGAAACCCACGGAATCTGAGCTGAACCCGGTATTGCTTTTACTCATGTGTTCAACGCTCCTCATTTTCATCTTGGGAAAGGTATAGATCGCGATACATTTCCGTAAAAAATTCCCAAAAAACAAAATGGTGTCATTGATGACGTCATCGACATCACGAAAGACAGTAGCCTAAATAGGTAGTGTAGTAGGTGAAGACTACTCCATATCCCAATGCTCAGACTCAATCATATAAGGCATTTGAGATTTGATTGCATCTACGATATGTTGCGCTGCTGTTTGTTTATCCTAGTGCTTATAGGTTAGTGCAGAACAATGTTTATATCCTAACCTCACTGTCGGGAATCATACATCAAATGAGAAATCATCACCAATCTTCTTTCTCTTCGTGTTCTACTTGGCATCGAGACGCCGCCTTAACTTGAATCAAAATATATTACGGTCCTAGCAGTTGTGTAAAGCAATTACACCACAAAATGTATAGCCTATGCCTGTCAAATCTTGATGTAAATGGTGAGTTTATAGAGTGGCATGCTTTGTGGAATATGTTGTATAAATCTATATTTTGGATGGCTTAGTAGAATACATACATATTACTCCCCACAACTGCAGTAGTGGGAAGTGGCTTGAATCTCGCGAAACCTTAGCTGAACCCAGCATTGCTTTTACCTGTGTGTGCCATGCTCCTTGTAGTGAATATTCCTCATTGGTATTATGTAATGAAAAATTAATGCGTGTGATTTGAATAAATGAGGGTATTGTAGAGGCAGATGAACGCTCCTTCAAGGAAGAATTCAGTGACTAACTAATAGGATATTGTAAACATTTTAGGAACACCCAGATAGTTAACTGCAATATCTTTGTTACACAACTATATCATAATAGACTAGGAAAAGGGAAAACAAGTAAAGTTCTATAGACTAATTTTATCCATTAGACAAGTACAGGTAGGCTACTGTGAATAGGGCAATTCCTTTGGGATTTAATAATGATAAGGAAAATTAGTAGGCAGAGCTGACTTAGCTGAAAGTTGGCTCAGGCATAACCCTGTCATTAGAGTGCACAATATTGATTGTAATAGTATGTGTATTTACAATTACATCTAAGTAATAAAGTAGTCCATTTAAATAACCTGATAGACTCAAAAACGATAGCATTGCTGTCTCCACTAAACAGAGGTGCGAGAGAAAGGAGATAAGTACTATGCATCTAGATAAATATGTACTAGTCAGTTGCTACTGTCAAGAAAACAACAAAGGTGAGGGTGTGGATCAGTACTATAAAATAAATGTTAGAATCCCGTAATTGGGGTGCGTGAAGAGCTATAGTAGGGACCATGATTTGGATATTTCAGTTAGCGGTATGTAATTCATCTCAATGATGATTGTGAAATATATTTTTGTAGGAGAAATAGAGCCCCATAAGTAATATGAAAATGTATTGCTGAATAAAGTGGCAAAATAAAAATATAGAAATATAATAGTAGTTGGCGTTTTATTTATTTATTTATTTATTTATTTTGGCCTATTTATTTATTTATTTATTTACATTTTATGGCCTTCATAGGACTACTTTAATCAATTTTTTACAAACAGTTCCTCAGTTTCCTGTTAACCCAGTATTTCTTCATTCCCTCAGATCTTAACTTCCTTTCTTTGTTTAAAATCACCCTTGTCTTTTCGTTGATCTTGGTTTCTAATCCGTGTGTCTTGAGTTTCTTGATTTTTTCTGTTTTATTTTGTAAATCCTCAATTGTAATTTGTAGTTCCTTCATATCTTCTTTATTTCTGCAATCCATCTAATCTTACTCTTACAGTTCCATAATTTTTCTATTATTTTCCTACTGATCATGTATTTTGGTGTCCTGATGAGATGTCCAAAGAATGAGATGCGCTTTTTCATAATTGTGCTCCTTACCGGTTCCATTTCATTGTAAACTGTTTCATTGGAAGCTAGTCTCCAGTTTCCATTTATTTTTGGTATTGTTTATTTTCACGTGTTCTAATTCTTCTTCTTTCTATCTTGAGTGTTCTGTCTATTTCTGCAGTGTAAGTGTTTTTAAAAATGGTTTCACTGGCGTATGTTATTGCTGGTTGCGCAACTATTTTATAGTGTTTTAATTTGGTGGCTATCGGGAGGAATTTTTGTTATAAAGATGGTGATTTTCATAGAGACTGGTTTGTACTGGACATTATATTATCATTAGGCCTTAATCTTGTAAAGTGGAAAACTACGGTAACTTGAAATTTTGAAACATTATTAGATTGTAACATTAGCAATTGCACTGTTGTGGAAAATTTAATATCAAACTATCATAGTCTAAAATTAAACATTGCATAACCTCATGAATTTCAATTAAATCAGTCTGTGAGGAAGTACACACGAATTGTAGAAAATAATAATAATAAAATTCACAGAAGAACATGGTATTGTCGATTAGGGGAAAGTGAGAAATATTAGGGATGTATGTGGTGCCTGGGAAAAAATTATGTTTTGTATTTAATGTGTGTCTTATTTTGTCCTGCCCATTAGTTAAGAGAAAAGAACTCCTTTGCCCACTAAATTAATAAATCTGTCTGATATGAGCCGTAAGGAAAAAAAACAAAGCAAGATTCATGCGTTTGATAGCTATAAGAAAACTGGATCGAATATTTTTAAAGATAACAAGTAAAATACAGGTTGTCCCACCTAACTCTGCGACCTCAAATATTATCGAAATGAAACAAGATGTAATAAATCTTCTTGCGCAGGAATGTAGCTAAGTCAGGGGGTCACACAAAGGGAGGATATGCACAATCCAGGAAATTATAACAATATCACTTTCAACGCAAAGTTACCTTTTTAAATGGTACATACATGTTTTTCTAGCAAAATCAATAGTAAACATACAATTACTGATAACAGAATTGTTTTCACTTCTCTAAACCTCGTACCTTCTGAAATGGATGGTAACGGAGACACTGTTCGTGACGTTTAACAAAAGTGTAGTGCACGCCGTTGGCCTACACACAGCTGGATTGTTTGCATTGCTGTACTAAATGCATTCAGGAAACAAGACAATAGCATTACAGCTGCACTTCTCAGTGAACTCATGGCTCCAGGTCTGGTCGTCTGTACTTCTGTCAGTGTGAAACAGGTAAATACATATTTTACTGTACCTACGAATCTTATGTTTATGTTCGCAGATACTTTGATATTTGGAACCCTATTTTGTTTCTACCTCTTTGTTCTCTTGTTTCGTCTAGCAGAGTCCAGTATGCCGTCCTTCAGCAATGAAGAAAAGCTAGACATTATTTTAATTTACGGCGAATGTCACAGAAATGCAACAACAGCTGTGACATTGTATGCTGAACGCTACCCAGATCGACGGTGTTGGGCTCCCATAAAATGTCAACGTACAAACAGAGCAACCAACAACGGTAACGAAATCGCTGTTCTGGCTGCTGTAGCTCACTATCCGCACGTGAGTGTACTACAAATTGCACGCGGTTCTGGAATAATCCGCTCTAGTGTTAGCAGAATTTTGCATAGGCAAAAATATAATTCCTAATGTATGTCACTGCACCAGGAACTGTACGGGAATGCCTTTGAAGCCCGCATTGCATTATGTCGTTTTGCATTGCAGCAGTTGCACGATAATAACGCATTTTTAAGGGATGTAATGTTTACGGATGAAGCTTCGTTCACAAATCAGGGCAATGTGAATTTGGGGAACATGTACTACTGGTCAGTGGAAAAACCCCACTGGCTTCGCGAGGTTGCTAACCAACTACAGCGGACTATCAATGTATGGTGTGGTATCATTGGCAACCGTATTTTAGGTCCCTATTTTTTTATCAAGGGAACACTAAACGGACAGCGATATGCATCGTTTCTTCAAGACACGATACCCCTTCTCATGGAGGACATGGGATTGGAAACTCGTGAATCAATGTGGTTCCAGCATGATGGGTGCCCCGCACATTTCGCACGTGTTGCCAGAGATGTACTGGATGCGAAGTTTCCAAATTGGTGGATAGAACGTGGTGGTCCTGTGAGATGGCCAGCACGCCATTAGACTACTTTCTCTGGGGCGCATTGAAAGATAGTGTCTATCAGGAAGTCCCAACTACTATAGCGAATATACAACAGCGTATTTCTGCGGTGTGTGCGGAAATATCTCTGTAAACACTGGGATCAGTATAACGCTCTTTTGTTCACCGTCTACAGAAGTGCATTGATGCAAACGGTGGTCATATTGAACATCTGCTGAAGTGACACAGTTTCATCAGTTAAAATGTTTCTGCTTACTTGTGAATGCCTTTCCGTGCTGGTTGTAATTTAAAAACATGACGTTTCTTTAAACTATAGGCCCCAAGTTTGTTTAGGACATCGGTAATTGTACCTTTTGAACTATGTGTATAGTTCTACAGTTGTGTTAAACGTGACACACATTGTCTCCATTGCCATCCTCTACAACGTAAGTTCTTTCAGAAGGTACGAGGTGCAGAGAAGTTAAACCAATTCTGTTATCTATAATTGTATGTTTACTTTTGATTTTGCTAGAAAAAACATGTATGTTCCATTTAAAAAAGGTACCTTTGCGTTAAAGTGATATTGTTATAATTTCTTGGATTGTGAATATCCTCCCATTGTGTGACCCCTGACGTGGCTACATTCCTGCGCAAGTAGATTTTTCAAATCTTGTTTCATTTCGATAATATTTGAGGTCGCAGAGTTAGTTTTGACACCCTGTATAATGAGAAATTAAAGAAGAAAGCACAGAATATGAATATTGAATACAAATGCTCAGTACTTTGCCTGAGAAGTAAGGAAAATAGCAGAAGACATTTTAGCAATTTGCAGCAACAGAGGGAAAATATTTCGATAAGAACTAATAATTTTGTAAATCAATCTTTACAAGTAGTAACGGTATCCAGCATCCCGTTATAAACACTGGGAATTAAAATTGTAATGGTAGTAGCATTGTAATACAAGAATAGTGTAATAAATCAGTCTTCCCAAAATCAACAACAGAAGATGAATTTAGTATGATAATCAGAAATATAATAAGTAGTTCCGTGAAGAACTACAGCCTAATTTCATATATCCTAATTATGTTAATTGCCTCTACCAACATACAAAATTTCATTTTGATTGCTGTAATAGATTCGTAGATATTGAGAACCGAGTTGGATGTTAATTTACGGCGAATGTCACAGAAATGCAACAACAGCTGTGACATTGTATGCTGAACGCTACCCAGATCGGCGGTGTCCGTCGCCTTGTACCATTGCCAATATGTGCAGAAGTCTCTCAGAATCAGGAAGTGGGCTCCCATAAAACGTCAACGTACAAACAAAGCAACCAACAACGGTAACGAAATCGCTGTTCTGGCTGCTGTAGCTTACTATCCGCACGTGAGTGTACTACAAATTGCACGCGGTTCTGGAATAATCCGCTCTAGTATTAGCAGAATTTTGCACAGGCATGTTGGATATTCATATAATATGTAGGGCTTAGAGTTAAGTACTGTTACGTGAAGTTTATTGTGTACGTGTAGTATTCAAACTTCAATCGCATGATTAGGACACAAGAAATATAAGCGACATTTTAAAATTTCGCTCTGGTACTGTCCCCGTATATTCTAGAGGCGGTCTGTTGGATATCCGAAGCAAGGCTGGATTCGTAGACCCTGCCAGCTCCGGCGCAAAATACTTTTCAAGGATCTACTTCCAACTAGACCCTCGCGAATATACGTGGCGGAAATTACGACACAACTGTGAATTACATTAAAAAATGCACTTAGCTCGCAGTAGAACACCTACCTTTATTCTCGGGGATCTCGTGGTCAGCCTCTGTACCTATAATGGGTTTCACAGTTGCATCTCCTTATATCTAAAATAAATCATGACGACTCTGCTTCTAATAAAACTAAACGATTTAATAACAAAAGAGGTAAACTATGGCTAAACATTCATACAATAAAATAAAAACACACTCCCATTCTCTCAACTTTACACTCACGCCACTGATAAAACTGCGTTCTATGAACGCTATAATAAAATTTGGGGTAGCTTGTGTCAATACATCAAGCTGTACAACAATTACACACCCCTGTGTATTTACATTCCTTTGGCGCGTTCCAATGAACATCTGGGCGCTAAGAGCGCGTGACCCTCGCCACGCGTCCGATGACATAACAGTCTCCGTTACATTCCCAGCACTAGCTGGTTTAAAAAGTTGCAAGCCGTGCGGTTCGCAACAACTCTCTCCATTTGTGCGGCCTAGCCGTGGCCTTGGCTAGAAACGAGTTTTAATCAGCCCTCGCTATTCCGGCCTGACTCACAAATGCACTCTCCATAACAATAAAATCTGTGTTAAAATTAAACAGATTCACGTCAGACAAATACGTGAACTGTACGCAAATCCTACACGCTATTAACATAAAACTTCTATACACACTTCCATTCACACTCTCGCATTGTGACGTCCCAATGGAGTTCATTTCATTCACACTGAACAAGAAACAAGCCACATCCAGTCACATACTCATTCACACTCTAACCTCTACGTTAAACAAACTATAAACTTCCTACGCCTAACATATTATACACTCGATTGGCAAATAATGAAAGTTAATATTTAATCAATTTACAATGACGCTTATAGCATCAGCTATAGTCCTTTCAAAATATGTAGCGTCTATATACACTTGAGCCTGAGCTCCGATCTAGCAGTTATGTCAAATACACTAACTGAGATCCTTAAAATCTTCTACATCTTCAGAAATAACCACCACCAGTCTCTCCTTCCTAATCTGGTGTCAAAATAGTTTAAATACGTTCGACCACTCAAGGTGAAACATATGTCGTTACATACTTGGGTTTAATAATCTCGATAAGAGTATAACATAACAGATGTCATTATCTATTTCCCGTTTCAATTTCAACCGTGACCCTTCATGTCCTCTCTAATCCAAAGTCGTGTATACGAAATAAGGAGTACTCTCTACTCACACCTTTGTGCCTTGCCAAACCTAGTCATGCCCACGCAATGACTGTAATATAAAATGCGGAAAACACCCTCGCAATACCCTCGAATGCCAACTACATACGGAAATACATACACATAAAGACCACTATCAAAGGGTTATCACCTTCACCTCTTTTCAAACTGGCATTCCTTAAAAAGGGCATAATTCCTCAGCGTTGTCACAACAATCGCTGGTCCATTGAACAATAACAACAATTGTTAAACCATTAATTTATACATCTTAACGACCTTTGGACTTTACGATACTAATCTCCTCACTTATTACTCTTGAAACGTTACTCTGATAAATATAAACTGTCGTGCATACATTTAATAAAAATACTGCATCTCATCTTCATACATCTGGGTTCGACTTTAATCGAGGAAGGAATATTATGTCTACAACGTGACATGATATTACTCCTCGTAAATATTTAATCACAACATTAACATGTGTGTGTCCAACAAGAATCGATCACGACGAGGATATCAAACGATAACTACCCTAACGTCGGATGATAATAAATCTTCCAAGAAGATTCTAGCTTCAAATAAATTTAAATGACTGAAAGTTCATAGTTTTCTTCAATAAAACATACAGTTAGTCATATTCGTATTCTCTCCATTCTGAACGAATGTCTATGAGTTCTGACGATAATAATCGTTTCCACGTTAGATGTTTCTTTTCCACAAAATGTCATGATATTTCACAATATATCACTACCAAGATCTTCTTCTCTTGACGTTTCTTCTCGACGGATAAAATGCCCAAATTAAACTAATAACAATTAATTTAATGGGTAACATAGACGAAAATGTCTAGCACCTGAATTCAGAATGAATTCATAAACGTCGGAAATAAATTACTGTTCCTTAAAAGAAATGACAAAAGCTTGTTCCTCGAACAAGACAATAATCTCAGTTCAGAAAATGGATTCCTAACAAACGAAGCTAAAAGCGTCGCAAGACGATCATTACAATAAATTTCGAAGAATAAAAAGGCTATACATGGAGTACATAAATATAGTGTCGAAATATGGATAAAGGATTTGCTCAGAAAATGTTACTACAAGCTCTAACTACAATGTTAGTGAACACTGCTACCTGGTCTCGAAGTCTAGAAGATCAAGATAGAGTATTACAAAATTCTCAGTTGTTACACCTCCCAAAGATCTGGGCTGGATCCTAGCTCGTCTCCAAGAACTCGTGACCTCAGGAAAGGAACGAATTCCCCCACTGGAAAACAGCAAGCTCCGACCGGGATTGAACTGTGGGCCTCCAATCATCATCTTCCTTGTGACCGGGATAACCCTGGACCTCTTGATAATCTTGATGTTTCTTCTTTCTCCGTCACAGCACAGTTTCATCATAACAGTGAGTAGCGTCGAAAGTTCTGCTTTCCACTTCGAAAGGCATTCGAAAAGAAAGTCATGGACCTCACTCGCATAACGAACATTCATGTAGATGGAATATGGACATTGTTCTGTAGTCGCTGATGTTAATGTTGAGCTCATGTTTGACAAGAATGCACTAGAATAGAGTTGTACGTCAAGTCTCATGATTGCTCATTAAGTAGACATTCATGAACAATCTCCTCTAACGAAGTTCCATCGTTGACTATACTGCTTCTATCTGCTTATACTCCTGGCGCACATATTAATTTAGTCCATCATAATCTTCATAATAGTAGACTGAATATTGTTCTTCACTATGGAATACATCTCCATCCTATGTGTTGTAATAGAGTTCCACAATAGCAATGCTAACATACACCCGTACTCACTTGTGGCTGCTGCATGCGCTGTAGTCGCTCGAACAAATGTGTCTTATCGCGCTAGAGATAAACACTTTTCTTGCGCTTCACAAAAATGCTTATAATTGCTGAAATTCTTCTCCCAAACTTCTGAAAGTTCGTAATACACAATATCTGATAACAAGCTACAATTTGTAGTTGAAATAATGTCACTGAAGCCGATCAGACCGAAGTGATTGCGGCATATAAGTTCATCGCAACTTCACTTAGTTTCAAGGCGCGGTAATCTCCTAACTCTACCATTGCTTAGGCCTTGTCTCCACGAGTCACCTTCTACAAGCTCGGTGAAACACTCGGAACTCCTCTCTCTTCCAATAGCACACGTCTGACCTCTCGGACATTCAGATAATTAAGAGCCTCGATGCTTGGCATCTCCCCTCCAAGTCTACCGATTCTGGCCGCCTTTTTGAGTTCCCTCTTAAATTCGCGCGGGCTCTAGCAAATCGCTTATTCCTTCCAATAGCGACCTGCTATTGACTTATAAAATATTTCCAATATTTTATTATCATATTCTTCTCTAAAACTTCTTCCTATTGGCTGTAAGCTCATATCCAATGGGATAATTTATAACAATATTTAAACAATTCCTGGGAATATTCGCTGTTGCTAGGTCGATTCTAAGCTTCTGGAAACTTCCATTGCGCAATACAATCACGTGACGGAATTTCCCTCCTGCTCAACGTCGCCTCACGACTGGTTTCTGCCAAGTTCCAGCCATCATATTCCTTGGTTAAATTTTATCATGGGCTTCGAAAAAAATGTATTACTCCCATTTTCATCCCTTATAATTCATTTTACGGGGGCAGTACCATCTTGTGGTTATGGAAACAATTGAAATAAATTAGATGCCAGTGGATTAAAATTTGTATAAGGATTTACTGTACCAAGTTTCACTGCACTCGGATGGTTGAATTGCGAGAAACGTCCATGTAAGTATTTATACTTCGCATTGCCGGCATGTTGGATTTGTGATCACCAGGTTATTGAAAGTCCTATAGGTGAACTTCTGTTCATGATGACATGAACATAAAACAAATCAGTTCTATTGCTGTAATAGATTCGATGATATTGAGAACCGTCTAAATATTTCGGATGGTCGCCATGTTGGATTGTTATATGTTTAGGCTATAGAGTCATCTACCATTAAAGGAAAATTATTGCGTAGGTTCATTATTCAAACTTTCACTTCGATCCCATGATTACGACACAAGAAATAAAAACTTAATTTTAAAATTCGCACAGCTGCCATCTGGAGGTTATGTAAACAATTGAACTAAATTAGATACCAGTGTATTACAATGTGTATAAACATTTTCTGTACCAAGTTTCGTTGCTTTTGGATCATTAAATTGCGAGAAAAGTCTCTTTAAATCTTTCAACTTTGCTTGGCCGCCATGCTCGTTGTGTTTTATCCGGTTTTTAAAAGTCTCATAGATGAACTTCCAATAGTGCCCTTTATCTCCGTACAAAATTTCAGGGTGATACCGGTAATAGTTTCAGAGATATAGAAAGCCGGTGAAATATTTCGCACAACCGCCATCTTGAGGTTATGTAAACAATTGTACGAACTTAGATGTCTGTGCATTAAAATGTGTATTAACATATACTGTACCAAGTTTCATTGCGTTTCGTTGGTTAAATCGCGAGAAACGTTTATTTAAAGTCGCAACTTCGCTTGGCCGCCATGTTGGTTTTGTAGTTATCAGGTTTCCTAAAGTCACATAGGTTAACTTCCAGTAGTTCCTTTTATCACCGTACTAAAT
The DNA here is from genome assembly GCA_946902985.2 of Meconema thalassinum. Classification (NCBI taxonomy): domain Eukaryota; kingdom Metazoa; phylum Arthropoda; class Insecta; order Orthoptera; family Tettigoniidae; genus Meconema; species Meconema thalassinum. The sequence goes on from OX336398.1 coordinate 127,398,006, forward strand.
TGCAGGGTGATATCGGTGATAGTTTCGGAGATATTGAATGCTGGTGAAATATTTCGCACAGCCGCCATGTTGGATTGATGAGACGTAACAAAAATTGAAGGGCACGGCCGGGGTTGTTCAGAATAGTGCTATGAACTTACCGAGCTTCATTGAAATCGCTCCAGCCGTTTAGAAGTTATTAGGCGGACACACACACGCACACACAGATACACGGACAAAAGGTGATCCCATAAGCCTATTTTTACATAAATTTATATAGGCTGAAAAATAAATATAGTTATGGTTGGGATGACATTTCACCCTGTATATTGGAACAGTGCTATGGTCCATTGCTAGACATTCTTACAGAACAGATAAACATGTGTCTCTTAAAAGGTATCGTCCCAGATATACTAAAGCTATCCGCTGTTAAACCAATCTTTAAAAGGTGACAGGTAAGTACGGACCGATCATCCAGCCTCTACATTCTGTTACAATTTTAGAGTGGGAGGCGTGTTGGAGCAGCAGTCAAGGTATTGGTCTCACACCAAGAAGGACTGTGTTTCCTCCCCGGTGAATGCGTGTGAGATTTTCGAAGAGAAATGCCATGTTCTGTGGTTCGGATTCCACGTAAACAAGATGACCCATGGCTCATAATCACGTAAAATTACAATCTTCCTTCTTCAATTTTAGAGTACATATGCAATTTGCCATGAAAATATTAGAGGTTATTATTATTATTTCGTTGAAACTCTCTATCAAAGTTTCCCTAGGTGTCAGTGACATCATCTGATGGCGAAAGTAGGAACTATTTGAAATTGAACGGAACATGTAGCTCATCCATGGGTGCCCGTATTGAAGCAGCTATAGCCTTTGGTGAGCCGAGCATGTCCTCGGACACTCCCGGCAACAAAAGGCAGACGCTTTATAAATAATGATACGAAAGATTTAATCGATAAGAATCACTTTGGTATCAGGAAAAATATAAAACTATGAATGCTTTTGCAGAATTTCATGACTCACTGCTTCCTTCTCTCGATGGTATCTCATAAATGAGATATCGGATTTCGTAGATCTGACAGAAGCCTTTGACACAGTAGATCATGAATTATTATTGGATAAGGGGAGAGTCATTTGATCTGTTAAAAATATTATAGATGTCAATTTACAAAAAAAATCTTAAAGAATGGTGTGAATACCTACGAGTTAAAATACACTCCAAATTTAGTTCAAAAAGTTATAACCCACTGTTCAATCCTTGATGCCCTACTTTATATCCTTTTGTAAATTATGTACCACAGTCAAGAAATAGTTTAATTATTTCCTATGCAGATGGTACCTCAAGTTTGAACTGGGACTGTGATAAATCAATTACCCTTCGTGATATTCAAAATAGTATCGATCTTGTCACTAAGTGTTTTATTGAGAAAATGTTAAGTGAAATCCTTCAATAATCAGCTTTATAATATTTTCAAGAATAAGGGCACGAATTTAAAAGGTAAATCGAACATTTTACTGTGAAACCAATGATGTACAACAGGTGGCCTCAGCAAAACCTTTGGGCATTACAGTAGATCATAAATTACCATGGGAAGTGAATATAAATGAAATATGAAAAAAATAAAGAAACTCTTGTTTTAAAGTGAATTTCAAGATACTTAAGCAAGGAATAGCAGGTAACAGTTTACTATAGATTAATACATTCACATATATCATACGGCATTGAGATATGGGTTGGGTTGGGGCAGCAAATAGGAATAATGGGGATAATGTTCAAAGTGCAGAAACGAGTAATAGGATACGTGTAAGGGGTTGCAACTGAGAGAAACGTGCAGGGCAGTATTTAGGAAGCATAATATTTCAGTAATATTTTTATTGTTTATTTTATAGTTATCTTGTAAGAAAAAAATCAACACAAATAGTTGTCACAATCAAAAATCTCTTCAGTCATAAACTAGAGGGAAGGATAACTTCTTTCAAGAAAGAGTTCTTAAACAATATGAAAAGCATTTATATACTATAATAAATTACCAAACTACTTAATGTCTTCGACTGGAGTGGGGTTCAGAACGACACTCAAGATATATCCTACCCAGCAAGTGTCATATTCCTGAGCTTCTTAAAGTACAGTGTTTGTAAATATGTCAATTTATATGTGGATTTGCTGTGTAAAATAATGACGTATTCAATTCTATATTAACTGCAGGTTTTAGATAAGAAAATCTAGTATGTTGTATGCGGGCGGGAGGTGTACATGTGTCCCTCTTTGAAGGGTTCAATCATGGTAACCCGAACATAAGTAGATCGCCACTGTAAATCTCGTTGAAACGTGACACAAGTATTGATTAGATGCAGCTAAAGGAATGGTGCACTACCGAGGGAATGGTTGAAGTAGTGCCATTGTCTGGGGAGGATATGAGAACACCCTCTCTGGCTGCCCAAGGTGTGGCGAGTGATTTAAATGTGTAAATGCGAACATTTTCAGCCACTCTAGGGATGGTTCATTTGAATCTGAGGATGAAATACAATCACAGAAGGTTTCCTTGTAATATACAAAGAGGGACTTAACAGACTCATGCTCCAGTAACAAAGAATATCCCCTTAAGGGATAAATGATAAAATCATGGTCCTAGCCAGCGGAAATTTGAGCTCATTGGAATCGACGTTAAACATGTGTGTTCTGGAGCGTATCGGGCTTCAATTGAGCACTCACGTGACAATGAATGTGAGGCATGGGTTCACCTCTACTGCTTCACATGGCCGACAATTGACAAGTATTGACACACACTTGATGACAGCCTTCAATGTCAGCTCCTAATGTAAATAAGGTGTTGGCCCAAACTCTATCTTCATGGCAGCCTCCAATGTTAATATACTGTTAATTTGATGGCGAGGGTTTCTCAGTTCTTCTCGGAGAATTGTACGGAGGAACAAGAGGGATGTGGGTTGTTTTGGACTGGCACGAATTCACCTTGAAACACAGCCCAGGTATGGTCTATGGCGCTGTGTCTCAGCCGTTATTAGCCCGTGCTCAGCAATTTCATTTAGAAAAACTATCCAGCTCTTGTCTATAAAATTATTCATGTTCACTTCTCTATTTTAATACATTGCATGTTTCACAGCCATAGCCTCTATAACGACCTGTTTCAGCTCGACAAATGACGAAGGCCTGGTACACATAGTCATGTATGACCTATATTGAGGCGAAAACCCATTTACAATCGATGACACCAACTGTCGTTCAGTTAAAGGGGATGCAAATACCTGGGCATATACCTTGATGTCACTGACATAGTCGCTAAGTGACTCGTCCAACCTTTGGACACGATACAAAAACCTTTGCTCGAGAGCACTAAGGGCACTCGCAGGGACAAAAAACCACAACACTTCCCTAATGAACATGGCTAAGGACATGCGGAGGTGGATAGCTTCAATTAGCTTATCGCGCAGCATACCGGATGCAACAGGATACAAAAGTTGAAAAATCTGAATTTCCGACATCCCAAAAATCGAGGCATGGTTACCCAATTCGACCACTTGTTTTAAAAATAGGACCACTTGGGTAACGTCATCTAGGTTGAAACTCTTTAACTTAGTTAAGAAACCAGAAATAGGATGAGGAATCGACCCATAATTAACGGTAGGCGAGAATGTAGCATTTGGAAAAGAGACATTGTTACCAGGGTAGCCCGCTCGCACACCCTCTACAGGAGACAAAACATTTACATTACGAGAGAAGGAACTGGGATGCAATGAGTCAGCAGGACCCAGGAAATCATTAGGTGACCTAACATGAGAAGAATGACCGTATGCAGGGTTAAGAGGTCTGGACGAGCCAGAAGCAGGCAACAGAGGGGCAGGCAAACTACTACTAGTAATCGATCCCAAAACCTCAGACCTAGTAAACAGAGGTGATTCACGTTCAACCCCATAAGAACTCTCCAAATTCACAAGGTTATCTCTTAAGTCAATTAAATCGAAAACACTATTGTTGTCGGCCATTTTAAAAAACACAGAATGCAGACAGACAATATAGAAGGAAACAAATTTTAGGAATTACTAGGACAGTTTACACTTTCACAACAATACCGTAACTACCAATTACCAACACCACAGATTAGGTTGACACTCGAACACAGCCACCACCTATAATACAAGATCATGCACAATGCTGCCCCGAACTGCATACGTCACCGCCAGCTTGGCTCGAGAACAGGAAGCTAAATTACAAACATTTGCACAAAACCCATGGCGAACAGCTTCAGACAGGGCTCCAGGATGCCTTCACTCGTAGCATGTAGGCTCTCAGAATATTAACAAATCCACATTTCCCATGCCAAGAACACATGCCAGTCACTTACCAACTTCTTTTTCAGAGGGGATGTTGTATTACAAACAGGATAACATACAGCAGCAAACCCCTCGCTTGGAACAGGTCACTGTTATCTCACCACATGGATATTCAGAGGCAAACATGAAATAAAACAAACGACAAGGATTAGCTTTACATAACATCAAGTGCACTGCTATGACAGATCCCATCAACAGCCGCCCCATCAGCACTAGAAGGGTCCATAAAACGAGCCTGCGGGTATTGAGGAGGGGATAGTTACGGAAGCGAACTCGAGCTCGGTCTGCTACCAAAATGACCCGGTGGATGTCCAGCGTGGATGGGCCAACTTACCGATTATTCAGAGGTCCGCATCGCTTCCACAGCAAAATCACCTCCAGAAGACATGTCCCAACAGAAGAGCACCAAAAGGGGTGGAAGGAAGGTGGAGAAGGGGAAAACGCACAGGCTATTCTACAGACACCCCCCAATAACTAATGGAACTGCTGCCGACGAAATAATGCCACAACAGTTGATTTAAGATTTTAAATAAAAATTTAATGTTAAAATTTAAAAAGAAAACACCTCCACCAGAAAACAGAACATGCATCAGGCAGCCTAAATTTAAGTATAAAATAAAATCTCAGCTAGAATTCTCACTGTAGAAATAATAAATATTTAAGGCCGATATCAATAAACAATTACTTGAGGTAAGAGCATAAACAGCTACAAACCAGAAAAAACACTAAATAAGCACCAGACATATTCCCAAACTGGACCATGAGGGCCTTGGAGAATCAGAAAAAAAACTAGTGTAAAATTATTACCATAAACAAGGTAACGAAAGAATAACGTAGGAGTACCAAGAAAACTCCAAAAAAGGAAAACAAAAGGAAAATAAAAACAAATAAGTTAACCAACATCACCATGACCGAAGAACGTGCACTTCAAAACACGCCAGAAAAACAAAACCCACAATGCACTTCTGTCAACAAGTTACCATGGCGACCAAGAACAGTTGAAGGTACATCAGTACGTATTTATGTGAAACGCGTAATTTACATTTTTAAATTAAATCTTCTCCAGTGAGAAAACAGCTGGATATAAACAAACTCTAGACATTACGAGATCAAATAGTTTTTAAAGGCAACGGATCAGACTAAAAACCGACCGACTAATGAACCAATTTAGGCCTAGTGTTAATAGATTCGTCTGGCCAGTACCATAATATTATAAGAAGAAAATGCCTTAGCCAGATGCAAAATAATAAAATAAGAAGAAAATCAGTAGTGTTCCCCGGACAAATATAGTTTAACAAAAAATTAACATTTTCATAGGTGACATATCTATTCCAAGGTCAACCTTTCAGAACCAAAACAAACACTCAGTACACAATGCAAAATAAGGAGCTCCAATAATTTAAAATAATAAAATGCAAAACATACCTTTAGGGGAAACACTAATTTTTTAAACACTACTTAGACATCCTTAAAGGATTTATATCATCAAAAATAAACAAAATAGCAGATGGCTGCCAGTCGCTGTCGAAGAGATGCACACCAAACATCGCCTTTCCATATTAAGGCCGAAGAAACTATTTACACGATTATCACAGATGATCGTTGCTCACTAATACTTCATGTATCATCAAATACTGGGATATATTCCCAAGTTAGCTTGGACGAGGGCAAAGCCCTCGCCCTGGCGAGATTCACAATATGCGTCTTTCTTCACCCAGCGATCAGTCACAACATATTATTCACAAGATGGATGACAAAAGCCACGAAGGCCACCCAGCATGCACCAGGTTTATTTAAATTGGACCAATTAAATTTAGCCACATATTACGACAATGTGAAAACCAAATTATATTCACACGACACCACTAAAATGTTTTGGCGGCATGAAGTATATATAGGCTTTTGTTTATGACGTAGAATATAATAAATAGCCTTCAACATGACTGGAATAGGATGAGTTATAAGGCACCCCAACACACTCTATCGGAGAAGAAGGAACCACGTGAAGAAGCTCCAAAGTCCGACAGCAGCTACCATCTCGTGTTCACAAACGGAACCAAGTGACAATGCGGTCGTTTCAAAATGTCATGAAGTTACATCCAGGTGTAGATACATGTTTGAAAACGTTGGGACGGGCTCTTGCACGTAACAATATTAATCAACGATGCTTCTCCTTTTTAACGTTCTATGGTAACTGTAGGTAACTGCATCTACGCCGCGAAGTCACATCAGACACACCCAATACTAGTGACAATATGCCAGGCCTATGTTCTGTGAGTGTATATGAACTGAAATGCATTCTGATATAAACTCCACAAAAACTGTCAGTTCGACGTAACAAAAGTATTAATGCGATTTTCAGTTACCTTCGGTATGTTATTTTATTCCTTGATTCTTTCAGTGCAAATCATCATACTAATATATAAAAATGAGATGGTGTGTGTCATTCTGTCTGTCTGTCTGTTACTCAATCACGCAAGAACCACTGGTCCGATTTAAATGAAATTTTGCATGGTTGTAGTTGATTTACCAGGCTTACATATGGGCTACTTTTGATTTCGATATTTTGCACTATAAAAAAATGGCGACTTTTTCATATTTACATTTCTAATAAAAAGAGAACGCTAAGAAATAACAAACTTTTGATGGCACTACGAGCTTTAAAATTTAATTTTCTATCCGAAAGGTCTTTATCACTTTTTGTGTATCTCGAACGGTTAGCGAGTAAAATCTAAATATGTATTTTAAAACACGGTCAACGCCGAGCGATGTTAGTCTATGTTAGTCTCTACATGAACTGTTTTATTTATAGAGGTAGTTTGTGGGATCCGAAACTAGACGTGATTTTGAGTCTAATTTTATATTCTTTGTGCCGCTTATTGTATGTATTTGGATCTTTATGCTTTTTCACAATGTTACAGTATATCATCATCATACTAATATATAACAAGTAGTTCCGTGAAGAACTATACAGCCTATTTTCATATATCCTGCTCATGTTAATTGTCTCTATCAACACACAAAATTTGAGTTTAATTGCTGTAACAGATTCTTAGATATTGAGAACCGTCTAAATATTTCATATGGTCGCCAAGATGGATTTTTATTTTTGTACTATTACATTAAGATTATTGTGTACGTGCGGTATTCAAACGTCAATCGCATGGTTAGAACACAAGAAGTAAAAACGAGATTTTAAAAGTACGCACACCAGCCATCTTGTTATTATGCAAACAATAGAAATAAATTACATGCCAGTGGATCAACATTTGTATAAGCATTTAACGTGCAACGTTTCACGGCACTCGGATAGTTAATTCGCGAGAAACGTCCATTTAAATATTTACACTTCGCGTCGCCGCCATGTTGGATTTGTGCTCACCAGGTTACTGAAAGTCCTATAGGTGAACATATGTTCATAGTCTCTATGAACATAAAAAAATCAGTTTGGTTGCTGTAAAAGATTCATAGATATTGAGAACCGTCTAAATATTTCGGAAGCTCGCCATTTAGGATTGTTATATGTATAGGCCATAGAGTTATGTACCATTCAAGGACAATTATTCCTAGCTTCATTATTCAAACTTTCACTTCGATCGCATGATTACGACACAAGAAAAAAAACTTAATTTTAAAATTTCGCACAGCGGCCATCTTGAGCTTATGTAAACAATTGAATTAAATTAGATGGCAGTGCATTACAATCTGCAAAATCATTTACTGTACCACATTTCACTGCGCTCAGAGTGTTAAATCACGAGAAAAGTCTATTAAAATATTTCAAATTCGCTTGGTCGCCATGTTCGTTTTGTACTTTACAGGTTTATGAAATATACATAGGTAAACTTATATCAGTACCCTTTATCACCGTTCAAAATTGCATGATGATATCTGTAATAGGTTCGGAGATATAGAATGTCAGTGAAATATTTCGCACAGACGCCATTTTGAGGTTATATAAACAATTGAACTAAATTAGACTCCAGTGCATTAAAATGTGTATAAACATTTGCTTAACCAAGTTTCATTACGTTTGGATAGTTAAATCGCGTGAAATGTCTATAGTAGTATAGGCGGCGGTATGGGACAGACAAATTAATGGTCAAAAGTGACCATTAAAATTCTATTAAAAAATAATGGATAAAGTGACCTTAAACATTATTTAAAAATTATTGATCGAACATATGGTTATTTTAACCATTATAAATTATTCAAACAATTATGGTTACAAGTAACCATAAAATTCAATCAATATTATGGTTGAAATTAACCATAAAAGGTAAACATTATTTTGTATTATTTTATGGCCGAACGTAACCATAAAAACAATTAAAATTATGGTTAAAAATAACCTTTAAATTGCCAGACGTTTTTCTAAATTCTGGTTGAAAGTAACCATTAAACTTAACAAAAAATTAACCAAGATAATTATGGTTAAAGGTAACCATTAAACACAATTAAAAGAATTGCCAGAATTTTTTTCTAAATTCTGGTTAAAAGTAACCATTAAACTTAACAAAAAAATTAACCAAGATAATTATGGTTAAAGGTAACCATAAAACAAAATCAAAAGTTATGGTTATTCTATCTATAAAAATAAGCCGTAAAAAGCTATGGTTAGCGTATCCATAAAATTACCAATGTTATTTTTAATCAAATATGGTTAAAAGTAACCATAAAAATGACTCTAATATATAAATGACAAAGTTATGCTTACCTCCACCTATAAAACGTAACACAAATTTATCCTACAGACACCTAAAATAATGCCTAAAAGGAACCAGTAAATTTTTAAAAGAATTAAGGATAGAATAATGGTTAAAACAAGGCTAAAATTATCAGTTACTTTTTTAGAAATTAGGGGAAAAGTAGTGGTTAAAACAAGGCTAAAAATTCTGACGAATTTTTTAGAAACAATGGATAGAATAATGGTTAAAATAACTAGTGACTTTTTAAAGAATTATGGAAAAAATAATGGTGAAAACAAGGCTGTAAATTCTAACGACTTTTTTTAGAAATAATGTTTAAAACAAGGCTAAAATTACCAGTAACTTTTTAAAGAAGTAAGGATAAAATAATGGTTAATACAAGGGTGTAAATAGCTATAAAAATGATGTGTACACTATTATATTTAGTATCCCCAAGGAAGTGTATCAATTATGTTGTCTTCTTCTTTCTGGATCATACGCTTGTCGTAGTCGACTTTAAATTCTTTGGCAATATTTTTATTTACAAGGCTTTTTGTTTTCTTATCTCTTGTTATCATGTTATTGCTTATAACAACCTTATTATTAGAACCTTGTATTAACTCGGTCATTGTCTTCATGTTAAGTTTTTTGGCATTTTCGTGGTTGAGAGTAAATCCTTTGATCTTGGTAACCTGTTTGCCTTTATATGTTTCGTACGCATAACTCTTAGGACCTGTGCTTATCCATTCAGTACCATGATCATCTTTGCCAAATTCGTCAGTCCATTCGCCGAGCATACAACCGGTCTCTACAGTATTTGTTCCATCATCTATGTAAACAATACTATCAGTGTCATAATAAACTACTGCCTTTCCTAATCTATCAAGCATATCGTATAATCTTATTCTAGCATTGGAAGTGGTGAAAGCTAACACAAATATGTTGGTATTTGTGCTATTTTCTACATAGAAATCATTGTAGTGGTATGTTACCTCAATTACTTCATCATTGATGTACATTACATTAGTAATTTCTATCTTATCGTCTAATAGCAATTCGTACCACCTCTTAGGGTCATCAATGAACTCTGTTTGTGACATGTTTTGCCTCTGACCGAACTTTCCCCAAAGAGAATTTAAGCATATTTTAGCAACAGCTCGCTTACCAGCGTTGGGTTTAATTTTGTCAATATCAAGCTTTATACCTTGTTTTTTTTTCTTATTACTCGGGCATATTCTTCTTTAGATTTGTAATCACCATCCCAAGGACTACTTTCTAGCTTAATTTTCCTAAAGGTTTTAATATAGTCCTTGAAAAGCTCATTACTTTTCTCTTTAAAATGCCATACTTCGTAAACTTCCTGTATTTTGTAGCCTTTCTCAAGAGCCTTATTAAGTTCGATTGTAGTCCAAGTTCCAAGAAGCGCCCTCTCTTCATCACTGTGGTTACAGCGGCCGACCTTTTCTTCTGCACACTTCGCGCACAGGGTAAACATTAACTTATCTAGCTTCACAGGAAGGACTGGATGATAAAGACCTCTTGGAGGAAGAACTTTACATTTAACTAAACCAAACCAGTCTTTATTGTATATTTCTGGCTTAAATATTTTAGTGGGTTGCCTTATAGTGTACATGTCGTAAAACATGACTGTTGGGTATAAACTGCATATATCTATATATCTCAGCTTTTTCCAGAAACTTTTAACTTTGAGGCGTTTGTCCTACCACCGAAGAATGCGTCCCTGGGGTTTAGAGGTTCTACAACATCTTTTGTTTTATTTCGGCTTTCCCTATAAGCTTTAGAATTTTTTCATTTGCAGCTCCACATCTCTACAACCTTGTACCCGGCATTTTTAAGAGCTTGTGTTCGCTCTATAGTTTTTGTAAGCAAGTCATCCATAGTTTCATTGTTGACATTGTTGATAGTATCGCCTGAGTAACAGTCGGGACAACCATGCCAAAAACAACCATGATATTGGTACACAGTTTTAGTCATATAGTCGTACCCATCGACTTTGGCTCTACAAATTGTGACCTCGCCACCGTTTAATGCGTGTCGAACATTAGGGAACGAACTTAACCATGCTATAGACTCCTTACTGAACATTTCCTTTTTTTGCTCTTTGACTACAGCAATCGTGTCTTCTTTAAGGAATTTTGACCTGTAAATTGCCATACAAACACTGGCTATAGTTATGTATTGGAAGGGGTCTATATTTGCTATTTCTAAAAATGACTGTCTAAAGGCGAGGCAACCTCGCCGTAATATATCGACATCAGAATGGCAATACTCGGCTAATTCTTTCTTAAAGTCAAACACGTAGTTTTCTTTCACTTTCTCAGCGTGCCATTCTAAGAATACTTTTCTAGCATCAGGTTTCATTGTATCAACACCATAGTATTTAGTAGCTGGAATGGACCCTACGTAATTTTGATTTTCTTTTTTGTTGAAAAAGTGTGGAAAATACCCCTTTTTTAGTTCTTTTAGTTCAAATGTTTTGGGAAAGGATGCGAGACCTCCTTGGATAAAGTTTATGCTGTCAATTATTCTGAGCCTTAGGGCTGGTATTTTGAGCTCCATAATTTTAGACCCTTGGTAAATAGTTTTAGGCTTAATGCCATTATTGACGCAATATTGTAAAATAAAATGCGCATCATAACCTTTTGCATTGTGTGCTATACACGTAAAACCTTTGTGGTTGTCTGATATTAGCCACTGACAAAATTCGTCATTTTTTAGGAAAGCCCGTCTAACACCATTAAAGTCATAAACGGATACAAAGTTTGGGACGTGTACTCCGGTATCTTGTTCAGCTTCGTAATCGAAAAAGTAGTAGTTTTCCGTGTAAGTGCACAATTTATATCGCTTATCAGCCTTTCCATTGCAAATACAATCTTCCATACAGTATCCTCCACGGTTTTTCTTTCCTTGCATATAACATTGGTGCTCGTCTCTTTTCACGATATTGTTACAATTCCAACACTTAGAGTACCCACAATTGTGCTTATCACTTCTGTTACATATCTTATTACACTTTTTGCACTTGTAAGCTACCTCACACACTCTCATGGTTATCAACGCAATCTTTACCAAAACAATATCTATTGCACTTTTTACAGTATACTCGAGGTCGCATACCTTCTGGGAAATCATGTTTTGGGCACAAACACAAATTACACACATTTTTATCTTTTTTTACACGAGTGCTTGTCCTGATGATCGTAAGGTATATCACATTTTTTGCAGTAATATGAACTTCCATAAAAACCTCGTATATTATTAATGGAATCATAATGGTCGTTATGCAAGTACAAATAAATTGTTATCGCGTCATTTACACCTGAGGAATGGATTACCTTGTTAAAATGGGCAGCCGAAACAACCTTAATCCGAACACCCATGAGATGTGCAATATCTCTAATATCGTCTAAACTAAACCCATCTTCACAGTTCATTCCGAATCTTGTGCATAACTCTTTTGCTAATTTTTCTTGCAAACTCCGTCCTTTCCTAATGTAGGTAATTTCATTATCAGTTAATGTCCTGTCCAATATATTTTTAGTTTCATAGGTTAGGGCTGTGATTATTGCTCTTGGTCCGCACAGTTTATCGGTGTTGGTTATTTTGTTTATGCTTCTTTTAGCCATAACATCATTAGCAATATTGACTATTTTCTTACGCTTTGCTCCTTTGCCTCTGGGAATTTTGTAAACCTCGAAGTGAAAAGTGGTATTGTTAATATCTACATTTTCATTAGATGTTATTATTCTTTCAATCTGGTCAAGTAGATGTGAAGCATTAACTTTTCTTTTTCTTTTTGATGAAATCACATGGTTAAAATTATTATTTTCTGCAACTACTTTCATTTGATCACCTGGCTTAAAATCAGTTAGTTTTCTTACTTCTTTTATGGCTGCATGCACACCTTTTCTGACCGCTTTCATTTGTTCTATTGGTTTTCCTTGCAAATCTTTTATGTGTATAGTATATGCTGTCTGCCATACGTTAAACTTTTTGATCAGCACAGTACGAACACCTTGATGAATTTCGAAAGGTGACTTTTTAGCTACTGTTTCATTAAATATATTTTTCTTAAAAGGAAAAATTTGGCCCAATTTTCGCTTCACAATTTTTAAGTCCTTAGACTGAACAGGTTTTGGTTCCTTTTTAATTTCAAAGAGGTCTTGATCGAATCCAAAATGCCTGATTTTGTCCAAACGTTCCTTTTCTTCCGCTATCAAATTTAGCAACCCTTTCTTTGAATGAATTACTGAGTAGCCCTTAATTTTGTTTTCTCTGGCGACTTGTTTTAGTTCACGAACGCTCTTCTTAGGCAGCTCTGATTCTTGATACGTAAACAAAGCACTATCTGCAGCATTACTCGAAGCACTGTTTACAGCTTCAAGAAGAGCAGCCTTCTTCATCTTGTATAGTCCTTTTAGTTTGAGTTCCTTTGCTAGAACCCTTAGTTCTTGTACAGTTGCACCGGTTCGGTGCTTAATATTTTGTTTCAAATCCATTTATTATATAACTTTTTTAAATTAAAAATTTCATTTTTTAAATAAAAATAATTATAAAACATTACTCTTTTGGGCTCGAGAGAAATGATAGTAAAATATTTATATAAATAAAGATAGAGGTTATACTTCGCCAGAACATTATAAAACTTTTGTTATTGATAGTCTAATCAATGACGAGTTGATGGATAACAGAAAAAATGGTTCACTTTCAACATTTTTAACATATGAAGGGTTATTAAAGGTTATTTATAGCTCTAGAGGAAAATCCTGTAGTTCAAAAATTTAGAAAATGGGCAACTAAGGTTGTTTATACCTCTCATTTAGGAACAATTGAACAACGACAAGAATTGTCCCGTAGTACACTCAGAGGTGCAAACCCAGAATCTATAAGTGATGTCTTAGGTTGTTCTGTAACCTCCACTCCATGTATATATGCATTTAATTTAGGTTGTTAATTATATCAAATAAACGTGGTAGCCCTCATAGAAATCACAAAATAAGTGGGCAATGTTTCAGTGGATTTGATGGAAAAGGTGGAGTTTTGGCTCATGCAAATTACCCAAATAGCATTAATTCACCTATTGAAATTCATATCGATCAAGATGAATCTTGGTATTTAAATACCGATGCTAATACTCCTCAATATCAAACAAATTTACTTTCTGTTATGATACATGAAATAGGCCATGCCTTAGGTATATCTCATTCAAACAATCCAGATGCTATTATATATGCATACGCTAACAATCAAATAGAGCTACATCAAGATGACATTTTAGCTATTCAAAGTTTATATGGTAAAGCCAGAGAGCCTAACGTACCGGATAAAACACCAACTCCAGATACACCAAAGCCAGAGCCCAATTTATGTGATTTGAATGTCAACACTATTTTAATTGTTAATCAGTTAATGTATGTCTTTTATGAAAAATGGTTTTGGCTTTTAGATCTTGATAACTCAACAGCCTTAAAAAACAAACGACCCCAGTTTATTACAGATTGGTTAACCTTCTTACCCCAAGATTTTAAAACTATTGCAGCCGCTTATCAAAGACCCTCTGGTGAGATTGTTATGATTATTGCCAACAAAATCTACATGATGGATTATCCGAGCTTAATATTGGTAAATGGTTATCCAAAAGCCATGTCCATGTGGAACATTAGACCAGATACAATAATTCATGCTTTGTTAAACACTTACTCAGGCCACACTTATATTTTTTACAATGACGCTTTCTTTTCGGAAATAGACGAATGCAGCTTTAAACCCAAGCAACATGGCATATTATCAAGACGTTTTCCTGGTTTACCGCCTGCAATGGATTCAGCCTTTAGATATATTAACGGAATGCTGTATTTTTTTATAGGTAGACAAGTATATCAATACAATGAATTCACGAATTCTTTGGTTAAAGCTCAAAAATTTGATCTTTCAATGATTGGCATAGACTGTCCAAAAAGGTCATCTTCGTTTATGGAAGTAATAAAGAGTTTGAAAAATACTGTAGCTCAACTAGAGGAAATAAAATAATTATATTAAATATTTAAAAAATTATTTTAATTTTTTATAGGTAATAAATGGAAGTAAATCAATTTCTCAAGACGCTTAACAGCATCAACGAACAAAAGACGTTTAAAAAACTCAGTGAGTTAGAAATAGGGAACGAATACCTTATAACGAATGTAGATGGTATAAATACAAAATATGGAAATAAAACTTTTCTAGAACTTGATAGTGAATTTAAGGTTATATTGCCTGACAAATACAACAAGGTGCTAAGTTGTGGAAAGGAAAAAAAGAAAATGATAGGGTTGAAAATGGTATACCACGGCACAAAAGAAGTCTATGGTGGTTGCAAAGCGCACAATCTTGAATTTTTTTAAACATTTTCTTAAATTTTCGTAACTCCCCGACAAATTTTAAGTAGAAAATTTATGGTTTTAATGGTTAGTAACCATTAAAATCAAATACCAAAATTAAAGTAAAATTAAGGATTCCTTCGTAGCTTTATAAAAGTTGTAACAGCTATCTATGTCATCAAAAAGATAATTTATACTATCCTCAGACAACTGATTTATAAATACTTCTACATCTTCAGTAGGATGTAGTAAAAACAGGAAGAAAGAAAGGGTTATTCGCTTTACTCGGGCGTCCATTTATATTTACAGAAATATTATAATATAACATTTTCTTTATTAACCCAGCTATTGTGAGAATTATCAAAGCCCAACCATTTGACATATGCCCGATTTCCTTTCTTTCTTAAAACTTTTTCAACAAGATATGCCTCTGGATACTTTGTTTTCTGTAATTCTTGCTCATAAAAGTTCCCCTTTATTTCTTCCGCATTTACATCTTTCAATTTGTACGTAATAGGGTCGGAATAAACGATATCTTTTATTTCAAATATTTCAGTCGACCAATTTCCTGTGTATCCTTTTTTCAAATATACCTTTTAGTTTACTAATTCTGACTTGATCGCCAACTTTAAATTTCGCTTTTTCTTCCGCTCCTACGCTTACAGTGTAAACAGTTTTCAACAAATGTTCTTCATTAGCTTTGTTTACGTTTTTTGGCTTCATATTTATAGTTGTGTGCGTCGTATTATTGTAGCCATTAATTAACTTTGGTAAAATGCCAACCCAGCAGTAGTTTCCTTGAATATCAAACTGCTTCCACATTTTCTCTTTTAAGGTCCTATTGAATCGTTCTACAACTGAAGCTTTTACTTCAGTAAAAGTCGAATAATGATTGATATTAAATGTTTTCATTAATTTTGAAAATTCTTTATTGTAAAATTCTTTACCGTTGTCTGTTTGAAGATTTTTGGGTTTTCTGTTTTTTAAAATATCATCAAACGCTTTAGCAACACTTTTACCCGTTTTATCTTTGACTGGTACACCCCAGGCATACTTTGAAAATACATCAATGACTGTTAACAAATACTTGTAGCCTTTATTAAGCTTCGATATCCCCTTTATTTTTCCAGAGTCCATTTCTACCAAATCCGCTTGCCAAATGTCATCAATGCCGTGAGTTGTAACCCTCCTTCTCGGAAAATTCTTCCTCATGGGTTTATGAATTTCGTTTATAATTTCCTCCCGAATGCTAACGGGTGGCTCTCTAATTTGGGTAGAACTCCCTATTTTTACACTCTCATTAACTTTTTTTTTCAAACCGGCTTTTCTTACTCCCACACTCGGAACATAAACCTTCGATTCTAGTTCGACCATTTTTTGTCGAAAGGGTGTGAGGATGCAGTGTTTGAGTAAACGTTTTGCACTTTAAACACCAAATGTGATTATTCATTTATTAACTAATTAATTAATTAAAATTAATTATAAAATAAGCATTGGCTTACTCAGACACCCAACATTAAGGAACGCAAACTAACTTACAAGAAACAAGGGTCTACCCTTTGTTGAGGAAATTAACTTTTTATATTTATATTTATATTTTAATTAATTAATTAATAAATGGAATCAATTACCGATATTCTGAACAGCAAACTTGTCTATAATAGCAAACAAGTGGTTATTGCTATTGATGAAAATAACGATTCATGGTTTAAAGCTAAAAATATTGCTTTAATATTGGAGTATAGAGATACAGATAAAGCAATTCGAAAACACGTTGCAATTGAAGACAAAGGTACATTCGATACCTTAAATAACCCCGCCGTTTTGGCGGGGTTAAAAAATATACATCCTCAAACCATATTTATTAATGAATCTGGTTTGTATTCGCTTATTTTATCATCTAAAAAAAGAGGAAGCTAAAAAATTTAAGAAATGGGTAACGAAAGAAGTCCTTCCATCAATTCGAAAGTACGGAGAATACAAAATTAAAGAAGAATATAAGAACCAACTAGTTGGGTTAATGCAGAAACTTCAAATAAAGGAAGCAGAAAACGAATCTCTTACCCCATTAGCCACACCTCTTGCACTTAAAACTAGTAAGAATAATTGTCTGCTTATTATAGATAAGCATGAACCAAACGAAAAGTACAGGTACTATGCAATAAGGGCGCAGAGACAACAGGTGAATCAAGCAATCAAAAAAATATGCAGGCGGCACCCCGATTGTGAGATAGTTTATGAAAAGTATAATGATCCTAATAGCGTAAGGTTGTATGTGCTTATGAAAGAACAAATAAAAATTAGCTATTCGGGAAACCATTTCAATATTCCATTTACTCCTGATCTTCTTAAAGGAACAATAGAGATGTTGTATAAAAACCTGTTACATTAGACTGTTTTTAATGGATATTTTCTCCATTAAAAACTAAAACATTTTAACATTAGTGTTATTCGACCGATTCATCAGGATGAGGTTCATATGCATTAAGTATTACTTCACCAAACATCGTCACACTAACATTTATTGGAAGTTTTAAAATTACGCTGTCCATTTTATTTTTAAAGCATAAAGTATCACCAGATTTAACGCTGAAGGGCTTACTAGTATCTACCATAATTTGTTCTTCTTTGGAACGTGCAATATAAACGTCTAATACTGTTTTAATAGCGTCATCTGTATATGAAGTAAATACTTTATCTGGGTCTACGATACGAACAAATATTTTCCTAATCGTTGCGTTGTATGTAAAAATATGCTTAATTTTATCTTTCTCTGCAAAAAGGTCCTTTTGTAATATTATCCTATCAAACACCTTTCTTTCTAAGTTGTCAACCTTTTCTGTTAATGTTGCTACTGGTGCAAGACAAGTAGTGGCATATTCCGAGAACAATTTTTCTATTTCTTCTTTCGTGAAGTAGTTATCTTTAGGAAAATCCCCTTCAGTAGTAAGTGGTTTGAGCTTTTCTAAGAGATATTGCTTATTAACTACATCTTTATTGTTGATTGGATCTTCAATATTCGCTATCCTTTTACCTTGAAAATCAATCCATGTTTTTGAAACAAAAAAAAGCTCACTAAGGCGTTTATTTAGAGCCGTAACTAGCCTTGAAAATCGTTTTTCTAAAT
Organism: Meconema thalassinum; assembly: GCA_946902985.2. NCBI lineage: Eukaryota > Metazoa > Arthropoda > Insecta > Orthoptera > Tettigoniidae > Meconema > Meconema thalassinum. The sequence goes on from OX336398.1 coordinate 127,416,530, forward strand.
CATCCTTTGTGATAGCTTTAATATTTAATGAACTACTCTCTCCGTTTATAATTTTATTTCCAAATATGTCCATTTATTAAATCTATAATTTCGTTAAAATGAGCGGGATTAGGGGAACCCAAATTCGAAAACAACTTTAAAACAAGGACACATAAATGACCACATATATATTCATCAAACATTTGAATTCTTTCGGCGTTATAAAATAGGTTGCTAGCTCCCAAATAATTTACTAGTTTTTCAGGAACATCTCCACCAAATGAGTCAAAGACGAATTTTTGGTTACCCTTTTTAAAGTAACAAATCCAATGATTACCTGCATGATCCGACGTATCCAAGTTTACAATTCCTGATTCACAATCATTAGGTTTTGTAGGCAATTCATCGATCATAAAAACATTTCGAAAATGCTTTATGTTTATTTCGTGTATTATTTTAAGTATATCGAAATTACTTAAAGGGTGCTTATAGTTGGAAAGTATATCACTCAATATCGATGAAATTTCTCCTTTTTTTTAAATTTTAGTTATTCCCAAACAACATTGTCCAGTCTTTTTTTCGATCACCAGATTATGTCTAATTTGTTCAGCCAATTCCGCATCTTCTTTTTGCTTTTTATGAACAGCGCTTGTAATGGCTGCAGCGCCACCTGCCAGCGAACCAATGGCACCCAATGCAGCTAATATTAATGGCAAAAATCCTCCTTGGTGTTCATTAATTCCAGAACCTTCTTTCTTCCTACTGAGATATTCGAATATTTTCTTTACAATTGGAATGGACAAACTTATAAGTAAGCTACCACCTTTTTGAATTTTTCTTGCTTTCTGCTTCTTTTGTGTATCTGTCAAGTACTCATCTAGATAGTCATGCTTTTTCAGATCTTCGTTGGAGAGTTTTATTTTAATAGCTTTGGGTTTTAGTTTCCCTTTTTGGGAAACGTTGTAATCAATACTAAATCCTTTCATTTATTTAATGAAAAAATTATAAACAAAAATTTTACAAATTTATACTCATTTATTCATCTAACCCCATTCCCATTTTTCTTTTTCCATACATTATTCCAGTAACGGCTGTAGCTGCTAGTCTCTCACTCATGTTAGCATCTTTACTGAATATTCTCTCTTTTGCAGCCTTTTGTAATTCTTTATCTGCTTGATGTCTGTGTTCTAATTTTGTATGGTCGCGGTATGCTATATCATGTAATTTACATGCTTCGTCTAATGGGTTGGAACCCTGAACACCTTCGGCTAGTTGCTTGTCTAATGGATTACCAGGACCACAAAATTTATATCCCGGGAGTGTTAAGTCAATATTATTTTCACCTATTTTATTAATCATCCAATTAACTAATCCTTTTCCATGTTTTTCAGATTCCCAGAATGTATGGGGAATGTTATTTAAAAACCTAATTAGATATGGAATACCTTTAGGATTATTAACAATGAAGTCATTAAACTTACTCGTAAGCATCTTCGTTATTCCAACCTTTTCATTGTGATAGACGTTGTTTCCAGCATTTTCTTCGCCATGAATTACCATTAATCTGTATATTAATTCCCTTACATCATCCAGCCACACATATTCAATCGGTGCTTTTGAATATTTTTTTACAAAACCAAATCCTGATTTAGGAGGAGTGGTTAGAGATGCAGCTCTTTCTTTTCTACTAACTTTTTCTGAAAGCCATATATCCTTTATCAACGTATTATATTTTTTGCCAACACTACTTTTAGGTTTAGTGCTATTTGGGTCATTGTTTTGATACATAGCAATTGTAATTTTTAAAATAGTCTCATATGTGCTGCGGTCTTCGTCTGTATACTCATCATCGTTAGGTATATCATTTAAGGTTAAAAATAGCATTAAACCCTTTGTAGCTTTAAAATTCTTACCCTTAATAATAATATCGTCATTACTGAATTCAACTTTTGAGTCACCTATATAATAACCCTGATAGTTCTTATCATACCTTATTCCAAATTTAGGGTCACTAATTCTAGGTAAATATTTTGAAATTATTACCCCTAAGTGGACCGTAGAATAATCAGTTATGCCTTTCCTCTTAACATTTTCTTCACTTTTATCATACTCTTCATCGGCCTCTTGAAATAAACTCCTCCCCTTTTCTTTCTGAAGTTGCGACTCTAAATTCTTTCTGACCTTTCTTGCCGATTTTAAAGCTTCTTTTTGCTCATCAGTGACATCATATTCATCCAAGAAATGGGAACCTTCGGAATCTGAAGGAAAGTCTTCTTTATAGTCAATTCTGTAAGGAATTAATTGCTTCTCCACTTCTCTATTTTCTTCTATAGATTTAATAACATTTTCACCGATGTCATTTAACTTGTTGCCTAAAACATTAACAGCATCGATAACAGGTTGATCTTCTTTTTTATACTTCTCGTATTCCGTTATAGGCTGCTTCTTCCATATTCGAAATTCGTCTTTTAATTCTTCAAATTTCTTCCTATTCCTTCTTGCTTGTTGAACTACCTTTTGATCGTATTTCGCAAACATCTTTATTATAGGTAAAATTTTTAAAAGAATGACGTTTGATGCTAACATTGACGTTTGACATTTGACGCTGACATTGACGCTGTACGTTGTACGCTGTACGTTGGCATTGACGTTTGACATTTGACGCTGACATTGACGCTGTACGTTGTACGCTGTACGTTGACGCTGAAGTTGTACGCTAACGATGTTGGTGTTAGAATACTCAACCCAAAACCTGCCAATACCCCTGGAGTAGTTACCCAACATTTAGAAACGTTTTAATTTTATTCCTATATTTACCATCGTTAGCTTTGCGATTCATATCAATAGTAATAAAACCAAACTCCTCATTCCAACATTTGCTGCAAATATTCTTAAAGTCTTCAAATTTCATATCGCCACCAACAAATTCCTGATAAATATGATTTAAATTGGTATTATCTTGCCTAAATATGTTTAAGAAGTTTAAGTTATCACGAACTAATTGTTTTGGTATTTTTGAATACGTTTGAGCTAAGTAAAAACAGTCAATCCCTTTATGTCTTCCTCGTGTAAAATATTCTCGAACTATGTCTTGGTTTTCCAGTATGAAATCGTCGAAAATTACAACTGACCTATCTTCACATTTATCCAGGGGCATTATGCTTTCATCGTCATGAATAAATTGTGCAATGGACTTTCCTAACTTCTCTTCGATTTTATTACATTTTTCCATAAACTGTTGATACTTAGATTGATCTAAACTTTTAGAGAAGATGTAAAGGTTGTTTATTTTTTCCCAGTTTAACCATCCAGGTGCCAAAATATAATTGTCAATCATTAAGGTTGTTTTACCACAATTACTGGGGCCTATTATAGCACAACGAATGGAATTCGGTAATAATTTGCCATGTTTGTTCTTTACTTGCTTTTCTACAAGTCTTAATTGTGGGTCCCAATCTACAACATTTCGTTTACTCATTTTCGTTTATTTTATTAATTAATGAATGAATTAATAAATGAAGAGAATTTTTGAACTAAGTGGTAAAACTTCGGTTTTAGAGAAAAGGTTAAATGTTCCATTGCGAGATGAATTTAGAAAAGTTGGATTAATAGGGTTTTACTCAACCTTCCTAACACCAAATATTACAACAAAAAACAATAAAGTACACTATGAAAAAGTATCAGGTATGATAACTGAAATGTTTATTCCACCAGGTCAATATAATGTAGAAAATTTACAAAAAGCTATTCAAGGTCAAGAACCTAACATTAGTATTGAACAAAATACAATTCTAAACAGATTGGAAATAATTAGTGATTATAAAATATATTTTGACCAAGAAGAAAGTATTGGTTCAGTTTTAGGTTTTAATAATCAAATTGTAGAACCAAAAACCAAAACACTTGCTCGGAACTTACCTAAAATAATTCCGTTCGAAAATATCCGCGTTCATTTCAATTTAGCGGATGGAATGTTTGTAAAAGACTCTGAGCATTTTCACCGTGAAACGAATATTATAGCATCATTTAAACCAGCCCTAGAATTTAGTGCTCCAATAATTTATGAGCCGAATTATCCTGTATTTTGCCCAGTTTTCGATAAAATTCAGAATTTAAAAATTACTGTGACCAATGAGAATGACAAAGTAATAGATTTCAACGGCGCAACAGTTACTGTAATTTCAGAGATGAGTTAATTATTTCCTCTTCATTTAATTTTCTATTATTTTTCTTATAATAAATGAACAAAGTAGAAAGTTACCAGTGGCAGTCTTTTCCTGTAAATGAAAAGACTAAAAACAATTTAAATTTGCCAAACAAGGACGTGGAAATAGATATTAAAGTTGGTGATGGTTGGATTGATAATAATGCGCACCTGTATATTACTTTCGATGTAACTCATGCTGATGGAACTGATTACACTAACTATGAAGGAAAGTCAAATGTAAAGCTAATTGACAATTACCCCACTCAATTTTGGAGCACTGTAACCGTGAAAAGACGAGGACACACTATCTATCGAATTGACCATCCAAATATATCTTCAACGGTTCTGTTTAATTTAACAGCCTCTTATAGTGATAAAATGATATATTCAGGTAATTTTCTTAATAATGGTAAATTGCAGAAAAAATCAAATGAGTTAAGGTACCCTTTAAGTCTTCTTGGTGGCTTTTTTAAGGATTTTAAAGAGATTATGTGGGAAGGAGATTTAACTGTTACATTTACATGGAGTCAAAATGCGAACGATGCTCTGTATAGATGGTGGACTAAGAATCCCGATGGGGGCAATGCACCTGGAACTCTCCCGGAGGAAGGAAAAGTTACCGTAAAGTCAATGGAGATAAAAATTCCTGTTGTTAAATACGAACCAAATTATGAGCTTGAACTGAGAGAAAAAATACTGCAAGAACCACGAATACCTATATCATTCTTTGACCTTCAAACTCAAGAAATTTCAGGCCTAAGTGGGAAAAGGAATTTTGAAATAGATATTACTAATTACTACAATTCAATGGAGTTTGATCTGCCATATTTCATTTTTGTTGTGTTTCAAACTAATAAAAAAGGTAACCAAGATATGAATAGTTCCAAATTTGATCATGTTCAGCTTCAAAATATTTACATGAAAAACGGAAGAAACGAAATGTTTCCGGAAGAAATGTGGAATATCAATCCTCCTAATACTTATCTAAATGCCTATTATGCTTTTAGGGACTTTAAACGTATAACTGAACTGAAGTATAATGTTGTTGTAACCCCCACAGAGTTCATTGCTTCTTATCCTATTTATGTTATCAATATAAGTCGGCGTAGAAATGTAGTAACACCTCAGAAAACCAGTATGAAATTGGTAGCAACATTTAATGCCAATATACCAGAAAATACGCTTGCTTATATAATTATGTACGGTAAAAAGAATTTAACCTATGATGCTAAGCATGGAATAGTTACTGAAAACTTTTAAATGTGAAAGTAGTTGTTATTCATTTTAATAAATTAGTAAGAGTTTAGTTTTTAAGTTCAATTGAACTTAAAAACTAAGAATAAAAAAGAGTTAGTTTAAATTTGTTGAATTTGAAAGGGCAATTAAGTTTGCAGTATTTTCTTATTTAAAGATAAAAAAGCAGTTAATAAATATGGAACCCGAATATAATATAATGCCTTGCAGCCTGACAAATATTTTAAAAGGGGGTTGTGTTTCAAATACACCCACCAAAGTAAATAATGTGCCTGAGTGTATTAAGAAAATAGTCTTCGATTACTACCTCAAGCTGCAAAATTTGCAACTGACAATCTTAGAACGCGTTAGTAATGACAGTGACTGTGTAGAAATTGGTGAGGCATTAATGGAATTAGAAGAGCAAGTAAAGAAACTAATAGTTTCGACTGAGCACAGTGCGAAAAAAGAAGGAAGAAGTTAAAAATAAGTTATCAGTGAACTTGACCAGGAAACTCCGTTAGCCTTGATACGCTCTTAGTCGATAAGATAACCTTGTCAGCATGCACTCTCTCTCTGTGCCATCCGCTCACTCGCATGGAAGTGATGTGCTAAATTAAATATTACTTAGCCCCCAGCTGTTAGTCTTGTTACACCGAAAGTACTAGTAGCAAAGCAAGAAACTACGTAGTGTGTGCAGCGCGATCTATTAGCAAACAATAAAAGCTCTTCGTAGTGCACTTCTCGTAAGAAATTGCACCACATAAGGCGTTCAAACTAAGCTTCCCATCGCTTTCCTCGTAGCTCAGGAGGACAAGTGTTTGGTTTGTTGAGATTTGTTCGCTTAGAAACGGAGGCGCCCCGTTTTCTATGGTTCGAATCCCACTCAATCCTTTCAAAAAAATAACTGAGTCATTAATAGAGAGAGAAAAGAGGAGTAAGGAGCAAATGCTCTCCAGGGTCTGTTAGAGGCATTCTGAGAGATGCAAAGTAGATGGGAGTGGCCACTCAAAAGGAAAGGAATGAGAAGTTGGAAGGAGAAGCTGAAAAAGGAAAAAAAAACTCCCTAGGGGTGTCGACGAGGAGAAATTAGAAAACCAGCGCTGGCTTCGAAACACCCCTGGGGGTTTCTCTGAAATGTCGGAGTTTTGCAAAAATTTTCACCATTATTTTTTCCATAATTCTTTAAAAAGTCACTAGTTATTTTAACCATTATTCTATCCATTGTTTCTAAAAAATTCGTCAGAATTTTTAGCCTTGTTTTAACCACTACTTTTCCCCTAATTTCTAAAAAAGTAACTGATAATTTTAGCCTTGTTTTAACCATTATTCTATCCTTAATTCTTTTAAAAATTTACTGGTTCCTTTTAGCCATTATTTTAGGTGTCTGTAGGATAAATTTGTGTTACGTTTTATAGGTGGAGGTAAGCATAACTTTGTCATTTATATATTAGAGTCATTTTTATGGTTACTTTTAACCATATTTTATTAAACATAACATTGGTAATTTTATGGATACGCTAACCATAGCTTTTTACGGCTTATTTTTATAGATAGAATAACCATAACTTTTGATTTTGTTTTATGGTTACCTTTAACCATAATTATCATGGTTAATTTTTTTTGTTAAGTTTAATGGTTACTTTTAACCAGAATTTAGAAAAAAATTCTGGCAATTCTTTTAATTGTGTTTTATGGTTACCTTTAACCATAATTATCATGGTTAATTTTTTGTTAATTTTAATGGTTAAAAGTAACCAGAATTTAAAAAAAAATCTGGCAATTTAGAGGTTATTTTTAACCATAATTTTAATTGTTTTTATGGTTACGTTCGGCCATAAAATAATACAAAATAATGTTTACCTTTTATGGTTAATTTCAACCATAATATTGATTGAATTTTATGGTTACTTGTAACCATAATTGTTTGAATAATTTATAATGGTTAAAATAACCATATGTTCGATCAATAATTTTTAAAATAATGTTTAAGGTCACTTTATCCATTATTTTTTAATAGAATTTTAATGGTCACTTTTGACCATTAATTTGTCTGTCCCATACCGCCGCCTATACTACTGTCTATTTAAAAGTCTCAATTTCGCTTGACCGCCATGTTGGTTTTGTAGTCACCAGGTTTTTGAAAGTCTCATAGGCGAACTTCTAATAGTGCCCTTTATCACCGTACACAATTTCAGGGCGATATCGGTAATAGTTTCGGAGATATTGAATGCTAGTGAAATATTTCGCACAGCCGCCATGTTGGATTGGTGAGACGTAACAAAATTTGAAGGGAACGGTCGAGGTCGCCGGGAATAGTGCTATGAACTTACCGAGTTTCATTGAAATCGCTCCAGCCGTTTAGATTTCATTAGGGGACACACACACACCTCACACACACACACACACACACACACACACACGCGCGCACACACACACGGACAAAAGGTGATCTCATAAGCCTATTTTTTTTTCAAAATTGAAAATAGGCTAAAAATGAGATTGTGTGTGTCTGTCTGTGTGTCTGTCTGTTACTCAATCACGCAAGAACCACTGGTCCGATTTAAATGAAATTTTGCATGGATGTAGCTGATTTACCAGGCTTACATATAGGCTGCTTTTGATTTCGATATTTTACACTATTTAAAAATGGCGACTATTTTCATATTTCCATTTCTAATAAAAAGAGAACGCTAAGAAATAGCAAACCTTTGATGGCACTACGAGCTTTGAAATTTAATTTTCTATCCGAAAGGTCCTTATCACTTTTTGTGTATCTCGAACGGTTAGCGAGTAAAACCTAAATATGTATTTTAAAACACGGTCAACGCCGAGCGATGTTAGTCTATGTTAGTCTCTACATGAACTGTTTTATTTATAGAGGTAGTTTGTGGGGTCTAATTTTATTCTCTTTGTGCCGGTTATTGTATGTGTGTATTTGGATCTTGACGCTGTTTCACAATGTTATGGTGCTTTCTACTTTGCACGGTATGCTTTCATCCTTTTTATCGATTTGTTTTTCGTTAAATGAATATTTCAGTTGGCCAATATCGATCTGCTTTTTGTCGTTTATTATCATGATCAGAAACCCAAATTCACAGACGAATGTGTCGGAGACTAACGACTGTCACATTAGTTTATTTAGTGTTCATATTAATCTTACTGCAGAACTGGGCAAATTTATTTCAATAAAGTAGGTATTTTGACTTTCACGGCCAATAAAAAAACGCACAAAACACGGCGTAAACCTCGAATAGTTGCTGAGTTTTAATTGCATGGCCCTGAAATTCAATATACAATCATTTTGGAAGCCTTTATAGGGCGGTGAAAGACTGTTTTAGCCTTTAGCACTGGCAGTATAGTAGCTGAGGTATTCTAGATAAGAATTGAGGTAATGCACAGTTTGCTACTATTTGGTAGGCCGCAAATAAACAACAAGAGCCCGCTGAGGAACCATCTTGGAGTTACTAGGCGTAATCACGCACAAGTCACGGCATAAACTTAGAGAATTTTTCTGTGATTAATTTGTTTTTGTTATTATTACTTGGCATGATTGAAGTTTGTTCCGTTACTGTTACTCTTTATCATGATGGTACGTACTTTCCGCAATATTACTCATTGCGGATATGGTAATTGCTATAAAGTTTGATGTATTTTTAGCATAATGTTTATATGTTTAAATATAGTATGAAGACGTTAAACGATAGGTGTTCAATATTTAAGACAGGTTATTTAACTTTTACTACATAGAAGCTGATATTTATTTCCAATATAAGAACGCACTTTCTCACCAACAAAGCGGGGACAGACAGGTTTTTCTCCGGGTACTCCGGTTTTCCCTGTCACAATTTCAGTCCAGCAACAATCTCCACTATCATTTCATTTCATCTGTCATTCATTTAATCATTGCCCCAGGGTAGTGCGACAGGCTTCGGCAGCCGGCACAGTTCATATCCTAGCTGTTAGATGGGGATTTCATTCATTCCATTCCCTGACCCGGTCCGTCGACTGAAAGCAGGCTAAGAATTTTCACTTTCCTACCTCTGATTAATAATTTGGTGAGTGAAAATGCATGTAGTATACACATATAGTTGGTAATATGGAAATAACATAACTACATTAGGAATGTGTGATTATATATATTAATGATTTAGGCCAGGAAGTACTAAAAGCCGTTCGAAGAACGGATATTTCAGCTAGTGTGAAATATATTTTTCCACCTACGCAAATGAACATATTTGTAAAACAAGTCATTTTTTGCAGAATGATTCAGACCTTCACACCGATATTAAGATAGAGGAATCTGCTATTCCTGAGATAATACCTTGCATGAAAACAGAAACACCATCTTCCGATCTGAAAGAGGTAAATATCTTTATGCCTCTTTACAAGACGTCTCCTCATCACCTAATAGCATTTCAAGATAAAGAGTAGTATTTTTACAACAATTGTATTGATGAAAAACGGAAGCGTTTGGCTGTTTGGTTGTGTGTTATACTGCCGGCACATTCCATTTTGATGGAAGGATGTCGAATTGAAATTTCTGTCCCATGCGATACGTCTACCCGCGAATTCCGGCTTTGTGAGATGTCGCTCTGATCACTGATCTACTGGGGATGCATCTTATATGTCGTTTAGAAATGTACTTTATATGAAGCTAGCATATGTTCGGCACAATCACGTTTTACTAGTTGCCCACTATGTGCTCCCGAACATTAGCAGACGTATAATACTTGTAGTTAACAGCATATAGCAACAATATTGATGTTACATACTCTGACTCCGTCTCGAGGCATTTAATACAACTGGGGATTATAACCACTTATCTGTATATTGTTCATCTCGATCAGTTGGATGTGATGGACCGTACGAAATTCGTTCAGAGTGTATATCTTCACTTTGGCTTAGCAGTGCTGTACAATCACATGGTTTCTTATTTGTGTAAACGTTTAAGGTGATAGCACAGAAATAACTTATTCCATCTTATCCCTAGGAGGTGAGAGAAGAAATCCAGAAACGAGAAAGTGATGGAAGTGGAAATCAATTAAATGAGTAAGTGTTGAACATACATAAAACATGATCTTCCGCTTAAAGCGTGGATAGCTGTAGGTTTTGTACTTTTATAAACTTCGTTGGCAACGTCAGACGTGTCTCTTATTGAATGTGTCTCTTCAGTGAAGTAGATATTGATATTAACTTTCCATTTAGCAGCCCACAATTTGTCCATTCTCGTTCAGAGTTCTCTTTGTCTTGAAGTATTAAAGAATCGTTTGCCAGTCAGATAATGGGAGCTATTTCTGTCCTGTAGAAGTACACTTGGAGGAAAGACACATGCCGCAGTGATAATAATGTGAATGAGTTTTGTAAGGAACACAATCACTTCAAACCCACCTCTAATGTGTCCTTAACCCCATTTGTTTCTTCTGTAACCCAAACTAAAAGCATAAATAGCTTCCTCCTTATCCAAAGTTGCAGCAAGTAAAATCCAATATGTTCTTACTTTTCACAAGACCAGCTTCCCCGTTGTGGGTACACACGTCTTGTAGAGAGGTAGGCATTGGGTATACAGGTCCTGTAGAGTAGTACAATATAGTCTAATACATGCATAAAGTCAAACATATGCTTTAAGTACGGTATAACCAAAACAATTATCACTTTATGCAAGCACTTTAAATAGTGTATTATAGTGTAGCTCAAGACAACAATCACTTGATATGCTCTAAATAATGTATTATAGTTAAGCCTGATGCATGTGGGAGTAAGTGGCAGGAGAATGACGACTATGCATGGATTGCAGTATAGACTTTTAATGTATTATAATTAATTTACTAGGTTATAGCGGCTTCGTTGGCGTAGTTGGTGGCATGCTGAACCGCTGTTCCCAAGATTGCGGGTTCAAACCCGACTGAGTCGTGGTGAACGTTTCGTTGTAACGCTCTACCAAAGTTCAACGTTCACCACCAGGTGTCAGTGACATCTGGTAGCGAAAGTTGGAACCACTTGAAACTGAACGGTACTTGTAGCTCACCCCATGGGTGTCCGCTTGAGGAAGAAATGCTTAACAAGACCAATTTTACCTAGGTGGAGCAATTGGAAATCGATTCAAATCACGACCATAGGAGAAGATGATGGATTCAGGAAAAGAGTTCGGAGTGAAAGAAAAAAGATGCGGAGCAAGGGAATGACCCCAATAAAAAACATTTATTACAAAGGTTAAAAAGAACCAACAATAGACAAATGAGTTGTAGGCTTTGACAAAGGATTACTGAGAACATATAAAGGGTAACTAGAATCTACCTCTGAATGAACCTGGTGAAACAGTGCCAGGAAAAGGGGGTGCTCGTAGCTCATTTAAAGATATTGTTTATTGATATAAGTATTATAATTAAGATCAAGCGTTAGGTTTAGAACATTTTAGAGTTTGTTATTACTCGAAAAGTATGCTAAATCCACAGAAGAAAAATGGATCAACGTACAAATCAAAAGCGATAGTCAACCTAGTTCACAGAGCGCACTAACAAATTGCAGCTAAGTGAAGATCGGCAATAGCGAAAAGGAGCAATTAACTTTAATAATAATAATTGAATATGGGTTTTGACAACCTGAGCAAATAGAAAAAGCCGTGGCGAAAGACCAGGAGACAGCCGTGGCCAAGAGTAAACATAAGTTATAACTTGAGGTATTCTCCAATAGAGAGCAATTGTTGTGCTCGAATTACACTAAATGTTTCACCAGCAGAACGCTAATGAGAATTTTAGCGAAAGAATGAACCAAACAATTCTTGATTGCGTAAGATCAACAATCAAGATACATAGATTACAATGACCCAAGGTATGAAGCTTTCTGGGCAAACTGTACCTGCAATTATCAATCTAAAGAGAGAACAATGGGACGGACTTCACAAAATAGCATTTAATGACCTTTTGTATCAAGCGCAACAAAGATAAGAAATACTTGCACCAATTAACGTGGATCATTTACAATTGTTTTCAAAGTGAAAAAAATGAGGCTAGAAAGATTAGTGATAAGCATTTGCATTAATTTATAATACTCTTCGAGTAAGAATAATGAACAAGACTAGTAAAATAACACAAGAAGGCGGCAAATAAGCAATTCAATTGCTTTAAAATTGTGGTACTTTGAGATCATAAATTTCTCAATTAATGATCTCAGACCAGGAGTACACCAAAATAGCTGTACATGTAATGAACTTTAAATTTATTAAAAACATTTAATTAAATGATTAATCTTCTCATAAATAAGAGTGTCTCTGTAGACACAGCTAAGTTTGAACAAGGTTACGATAGTTAAGAAAGTGAATTCTGAAAAGTTGGGAACAGTAGGTGCCTGAGAAAATAATGAAAGGTCCATAGAGCAGGATGGCTCCTGAAAGATACAAAGCCTAGACGGCAAGAGAATGCTAAGATTTGGTCCTAGACGGTAACCTAATGAAATTGTATCGAGACGACACCAAATGATGAAACTGGTTATTAGATAGTGCCAAAACGCAAGAAACAACAATTATATGGTTGAATAAAAGGTGATTCATATACCACCGGGAATACTGAAGCAGAATTACATTTGTTGTAAATTCAAAGAGTGGAGGGTGCCCTTATACGAAGCCTCAATTTTACAAAAACGAACACAGTTAGGTTAGTTAATGTATATTTGATTTGTTAGTAAAATGGAATGGGGAAGAGTAGGGAATCAGGATGTATTGTCTGGCTATATATGCATTCACATGTGACACAATCCGATGATATGATTAACCAAGATTTTATGGCAACGAAGAACTGAGAGTTTGTTAGGTAACTGTCACTGTTTGGCGATTTAATACTTTTCTGTAGAGAGGGTGTATTGCAATTTCATTATAGTTGGAGCATTTATACAGTTTCTTGAAAGGCTTACGTCAAGCATAGTTGACCTATTAATTCGTTAGAAGTGAGCGGGTAAGGCTCACTATGACGTCACGAACTTAAGAGAATGTTTCTAGAATTTTATGGATAGATTTCCCTGTTGATTATGTAGTTCAGTGTGAATTTCACGGAGGATAGATTATTTGCAGTTGACTGAGGTTGTGAATTCCCACGTTGAGTAGCTATTGCATTTAACAGAGTTTGAATGTTCCCACGCAGTCCCATTCAATTGTGTTTAATGGAATTTATGGGGAGATCCCACGACGCTTAATAACTTGCAGATAACAGAATTGTAAACGATTCCCACGATGGCCCGAACATAAGTACAACATCTCAAGACATAAGATCCTGCGGAGGAATCGACCATTAAAATAAATGGGTGATTTGGCATGCCAGTAAAATGCAGCCTTTATGAACTAGTGTCTAGCCAGCTAGATAAAAGAAAGTGATCTGAATTGCTTAAAACAGTTTCCAGGTTGATCCGAAGATGGCGAGCAGAGAATATTAGCTCATGACTAGCACAAAATGTCGAGCGTTGTGAATGCCTCAAGTAGTGAGGCCGCAGTGACACTTACTAAGTTTACACACGGAGTGAACGAGCAAGCAAGCTGCTGGCTATGAGAGCAAGGTAGTGGAGGGGAGGAGGGGAAAGTGTGACGTGAGGCTCAGAGAATGCCAACATAGAAATATATATTTGCCCTTTGAATACACAAGTTTCACGTCACCAGGCTGAGCCCAAAGAGTGGAGATCATGGAGTAAAGGCGAGGAGGTTGCCCTCTGGTGTAGATGAGTTGAACTTGTAGGAATTCTTCATAAGCAGCTGAGAACCATTAACTTACGCAGTTTGTTTATGAAGTTTGCCAAGCAAGGAGAAAATACTAGTACGCTAGAACACACTTTCAAAAGCCACGAGAGACTGCACAACAAGAGAGATTAGCACGAAAAAGTGTGTTAGTGGTTTGCACTGAAGAAGGAATTGATGGAAAGTAAAAATTAAAGAAAACCCAAGATGGGTGCAAGATTACTTAACGTTGAAACGTATATTCAGAAGGAATATACCACTAGGAGGAAGCAAATTAGCCAATGTGAATCAGTTCATATATCTGGGTATTTGTCTTCAAACTACAAGGACCACCTTCTGTCTTCATGTTCGAGAAAAAAAACCCAGCAAGGATTAGAGCTATGAAGGGCATGACAAAGCCCGAGAAACTCTCCCTGACCAGCGCAATGAAACTCTTTTGAGTAAAAATAATACCGGTTTTGACTTATGGAATTGATCATATATGGGATCAATGAAAAGTGAGTGATCTAGAAACTCTAGAGAAAGAGAAAGCCTCTTTCCTCCAGAGCTTTGCTGTCCCGAAATTCACTCGATGAAGACTCGTATATGTAATAATTATGAAAGACTATCTGATACAAGGGATCAGAAATATAATGTTTCTGTCATCAACGACCACTTTCCAAGATACTGCAAACAGACGAGAACAAAAAGGAGCAGCCATTTGGTGGTAATTTTGCGGCACTGACGCGATGACGAATAGGCACAGGATTCAGCCCAATTACGAGTTGTGACTTGTTGCCACCAGGTTTGCACGTCATGGTTTCCATCATGCGGTCCGCACCAAAAAGTGATTTCATGAAATTGGAATCTCTGTTTCGCGGGCTTATAGGTCGTGTTCCAAGGACATTTTGTCGTCCTGACGTTTCGCTGAATATATAGCGAAACGTCAGGACGACAAAATGTCCTTGGAACACGACCTATAAGCCCGCGAAACAGAGATTCCTATTTCAACGCCGGTCGTGAAAGTCTAAATTTTTACTTGATTTCATGAACCTTGTGATTCGTCTTTGTTTGAACTGTGTGATGTTCAGTTTGGCAGTTACCACTTGCAGTTTTGCAAAAAGTGATAAAAAGCATTGTAAGGATATGCTAATGAAATCTAATGACATTGTGCGCAATTCTTTTAATTAAAAATAATTCACTTGGATGACTAGTTACGATTTAGGATTTTTAATCTATGTCACAAATAATTGTGTAAATAAATTATAAATATATATATATACAATATTTTAGTAACAGAGGATTGTAAAGCTACGAGTAATTGTATGTCGTATGTGATTTTTTATGTCATAATGTTAGTGGCTACTTATTGTACCCGTATTTCCTGTATCCAAATCTGTCAATATCCGAAGACGAAGGTGGATCGCAGCATCGTGAAGTCCCCGGCTGCAAAAACTCCGAAGTGCTACTGGCGAATAGAACAAGAATAGGTTACACCTAGCTATGATTGTGCAATAATGCTAACTACATGGATAGTGGGTCGCTAACTACTAAAGGAGAGTGAGAAACTTTCAATTCTCGGGGGTAAGGTTGGTACACCGTGGTTCAAATTTCCATTACTACTGTAGCACAATTCTACGGTCATCTAATTCGTGACACAAATAACGAAAATAATTACAAAATACAGATAAACGTAAAGACGTATCTGCATGTATTCCAAAAACGCAATACAGCAAAATTTTAAAGCTCTTGCATGTTAAATATAAATGTCCTCAACTACGGTTTTTTACTAAAAATTAAACTCGCACCAGCAACCGCTGTGCCCAATTTCCAAGTTGTAAAATAATCCTAAAACTAATAATGAACCGTTAACAAATCTAAAAGTTAATCTATACAATTTCTTCTTGCAATTCAATTTCCAAATTCTTCCTGATTCCATTCTGTTTTCAAAATATACAATACGTAAACTATTTCATCAATCTAAAGATCGTCCTTAATTCACCACTAACTTGTCACATTCGGTCAAAACTTCACATTCGGGATCAATGATCCGAATGATTATGCTAAGATCATGTTAATCTCACTTCAGGATTGTTTAACAATAAATAAAATATAATAACAATAATGATAATAATAAATCCACTCGTTAAGTTCTACCATTTTTCGTAATTACTATATACTGGTAACTCTGAGCTTTACTTCACTATTCCTCTCCACAAACACAATGTCAGCAGTTTCCTTAAGCTATCATCTGTTTCCAAAACTTAACCAACAAATATAGATTGTAACTCTCCAAATAACTTTACTTGCTTATGAATAATTTCTCATAGTATCATATTCCTTCCTATAATGCATTCTACTATTTCATCCGCAACATTTCTTCGTAGAATATCCTTACAAATTTTATATTGCACCAGAGCGTGAACAGAGCAAACGTAGCCTCTGCCACAGTCATTACAATACATTGCTGCAGCTACAAATGTCGTCACAAATCCTTTTAACAAATACCAATACGCCTTAGTTAACTTTCATATTTCAAATGACAACTTTATTGCCTCGAACTCACATTACTTCGTCACGATTGCTCTCAGTTCGGTTTCAATATGGTGCAATAAATGAAAATGGTAGAATGAAAATATCCAATAATAAATATCTTCCGACAGCTACAACCTTCTAGTCTGTTACATATTTATGTTATTACAATGTCATTTATTTCATTACAAAATATTTGTTTACCATTTTAAACAACTTCAATACTCAAGAAAATGTATCAAACTTGCTCAAAATGCTAATACCTTTGACGACAATATAATATCATGACACATTAAAAATTAATATTTCCCAAAATATCGTTCTTTAATTGAAAGATCGTCTTTCATCGGACTTGTTCCTAGAAATCCAAATAAAAGGATGTGATGTCAATCCCGATAGATCATCAAAGTCTGTTTCAAAATACGACCATCGTTAAACAAAAATATAATAACGCTAAAGCTTTCACATCTCCACGATGCCTACTCAAAATCTAAAATCGCGAATACGGAATCTCCTGAATACAAAAGTTAAAATAGGATTAAAATCGAAATAAAATCGAACCTAAACATATCTAAAATCATAAGAATGGTCTATATATTCCTCAACTATATCAGTAAACTACTTAATAAATTACCTACGTGAAATAACTGATGATATTCTCTCTAACTTGAGCTGGGTACACTTGAGTAGAAGCGGTCCTGATAGAAGTGGTTTCCTCTACCATACCCTTCCATACTTCTGCCTCCGTACGTTCCAACATCTGCGTCCACTCGTCGGGTCCATAACTGATGGTACGCCTATCAGCTTCATAATAGATGGTACTCCTCAAGCTCCATAATAGATGGTATGCTTCAACTCGAACATCGCCTCTAGTTCCTCTGCCCTCGTATGAACCTGTACTGCTTTCTGCATCTCTTGTTTGTTTACTCCCGTCTGCCTCTTCTCTCTCGATATCATCTCATAATAGAATATTATTTCATTTTCATTATAGAAATTTTTCATGGTGCGTAATTTTGTGATGCTGAATTTTGCAAGGTTTGAAGATGTTCAAAGTCTGTCGAAATTACTCCAGACATTATTGCTTCCTCGTAGGACATATTTCCATTAGTGATTTAGCACGTCATATCATCTTCATAAGTTCAAAAGATATCCCTCTCCATTTCGAATCGTAAGTCATACTGGTAATATTTCGAAAATCTTCAATATCTATCGAATTTCCCTCCTAACAATGTTTCCAATAATGTATGTTGACTTCACATAATATCAAATGTTTATGTAGGCTTTCACTCAAAATCATCGATCACTTCGATAAAGATTTCGGAAATTTTAACAAAAACTGCTCGTTGCGAATAGTTCTCTTAGAAATACAGTTCAATTGTCCTTCCATCGAAATGCTTATCCTCAATATATCAAAATCGTCGATGTTTTAACTCGCAACACACAATTTCTCAATGTACTCGAGTTAATATTTTAAAATGTTCAATACCACTGGATTTATTCACTAACACTTCAAAAAATATTACAAGTCCTCACATTATCGCTTCGCCTCGAGCGCGTCCGTGTATACCATTTTGACCGTCACTCACGCTTCGGTTCCCGGAATAATTTTATACGGAATGCCCGCACTTTTAAGGGACGACTTAGCATATTCGTGCGCCTTCGCGCTCCTCGTTCTCCGTACAATAATCCATCCCCTCTCCCAAGACGTTGGCAGTATTTCTACAAAATGGCTATCATTCTTGGCGGGTGATTATTAATATGCACTTTATTGCCGTACTAGCTAAAGTACCCATGCTTAGATGTGGGTCATAAATAAATTAAATTGTTTTACTCACTAACCGTTGGAGATACACTAAAAGTGATAAGGACCGTCCGGATAGAAAATTAAATTTTAAACCTCACATATGCCATCAAAAGTTTGCTATTTCTTAGCGTTCTTTTTATTTGAAATGGATATATGAAAGTTTGAAACCAAAGGGTGTAATGACGTCACTAAAATGGTCCCCATCTTAAATATTGCAAAGTATCGATATCAAAAGTAGCCTATATGCTAACCAGCTACTTCCAGGTAAAATTTCATATAAATCGGACCAGTGGTTCATGCGTGATTGAGTATTACACAGACACACACCATTTCATTTTTATTTATTAGTATAGATTAATCATTCAATCTTCAAGGTAAAAACAAGATACATTTTGAAATAAGTTCTTGCATCCTCTCTGCGCATAAAACTTGTTGAAAATCTCTGTTGAGATATCATGAGCAACTTCATTAATATTGTTGTATTCCAGCCCTCTGCTACACCATATTAGGCGGTCAACATTGGCGCGATACATCATTGCGCGTGTCCCCGGCACGAACCATGACCAATTGTCCGTCACGCTCTTGACTCGACCAGTTCTTTTTTATGTGCGGAGGCGGGAACTCTTTACCCTTTTCCCTTTATTTTTGTCGCTGGATGCCTTCGTATCAAAGCTTTGACAAACGCTCACTGCACCCCAATTCCTCATAATAAAATACTTAATTTACATTGCCTTTCTTTAGATATCCAAACCAGTGACTTGGAGCTCGTTCCGACACGGCTCGATTTTAGCAGCACTAGTCCGTGCAGCACAAAATGACATTGATAATATCTTTACACAGACCAAAATAACACTCACTTTGATTTTCAATAAGAGCAAATCTCAGGCACATTACTTAATACTAGCAATAGAAAATATCTACTGAAGCAAGCTATCTCCCACAGGTCGGAGAAATCCCTAACAAATGAAACCCTCGGAGTCTCATCTTTTCAAAATGGTAACAGATACATAGCAGTCCGGAGTGATATGAGGGAAGAAACAACTGATCCTTGCCTGAAGGCACATGTATGTAGTACTTGTGGAGGAAACTTCACTCGGAAGCAAAGTTTGAAGCGACATCTGCTCATTCATAGTGGTGTAAAGCCTTATTCATGTAATACGTGCGGAGCAAACTTTTCCGATAAGTCAGATTTAAAGAAACACACCATGACTTATAGTGGTGTAAGGCCTTATTCATGTAGGACGTGTGGAGCAAACTTTTCAACGATAGGAAACTTGAAGAGGCACATACCTAATCATAGTGGAGTAAAGCCGTATTCATGTAGTACGTGCGGTGCGAATTTTTCAGAGAAGAGAAATTTGGAAAGGCATATGTTCATTCATAGTGGTATAAAAACATATTCATGTAGTACGTGTGGAGCAAACTTTCCTCTAAAGCAAAGTTTGGACAGACACATGGTCATCCATAGTGGATTAAGGGCATATTCTTGTAGTACGTGTGGAGTGAACTTTACTCGCAGGGCATATTTGGTGACTCACTTGCTCGTTCATAGTGGTAAAAAGCGATTCTCTTGCAGTACGTGTGGAGCGAACTTTTTTGAGAAGGGAAAGTTGCAGACACACATGCTCATTCATAGTGATGTAAAGCCATATTCATGTAACACGTGTGGAGTAAGCTTTCCTCGGAAGCAAAGTTTGGAGAGACACATGCACATTCATAGTGGTGTAAAGCCATATTCATGTAGTACCTGTGGAGCAAACTTTTCTGAGAAGCAAAATTTAAAAAGGCACATGGTCATTCATGGTGAATTAAAGGTGTATTCATGTAGTAGGTGCCGAGCAAGCTTTTCTAAGAAGGGAAGCCTGAAGAGACACATGCGCATTCATAGTGGCATAATGCCATATTAATATACTAGATGTGGAGCAATCTGTATTGTGTAGGGAATTTCGTTAGCACACATGGTTTCTCAAATTGGTGTTAGGGCGTATTCGTGCACTACATGCGCAGCAAATGATACTCGAAAAGATTACATGGAAACACATGTGCTGATCCTTATTGGTAAATGTGCGCATTCGGAAATTACATGTGAAACAAACTGGAGATTGGAAAGTTTATTTTACTGAAAGGAAGTTAGAAAATGTGCATAGCCTATATATGGAGAAAACTTCTTTATGAATCTCTATTTTGAGTCACACATGCTTATTCATAGCAGCCTAAAGCCGTTTTCATGTAGTCCGTATGGTACATTTTTTTTCTTCTGGGCAAGGTTCTTTGAAGACACACCTCCTAATACATAGTGGGCTGAAACAATAATCATTTAGTACACCAAGAGCAAACTCTACTCTGTAATGTTCTTTAGATAGACAGGTGCTGGTTATATGTGGACAAATAATGTGAGTTCATGTATTTAATGTGGAGCAAAATGTACTGGGATAGGATCTTTTGAAGTCACATGCTAGTTCTTACGGCATGAAGCCAAATTGATGCAGCGTTTGCGGAATCTATACTAAATGAGGATCATTGGAAAAACTCATGCGGAGAAAATGTTAATACGAAAACAACATTTTAGACTAATTTCATCGAAGCAAATGCCGGATTTACACAGATTATGCCGAGCAAACTTGACTGAAGAGATATTTTTGGATCGACAAATGCAAATTCATAGTTGCCTGATGCCAAACTTATGTATTATGTACACAGAAACATATACTCACAAAGTATCTTTTAAGAATCACTTGTTACTTCGTAGTTGCCACACGGAAAGTTTTAACTGTATTGGGTGTATAACGACACATGTTTTAATTCATATTGTGCCCGATTGAGAAGGTGGTTCATCTGTCGCTAGTAATCTTCCGGACCTCCTTAACCTTCAGGCCTACAAGTTGAGAGGATGGGATGTGTCCTCAGACCAGCTCCGGCACTAGACCGATAACCTCGGGGATCTGGGCAAAGTGTGGATCAGTCATAGACGGGCCAAGGAAATTCACCCCCACCCCAAAAAGCTAGGAATGAATAGTCCAGACTTAGGTAAAATTCGATAAAATATATTTATTCACATGAATAAACCCCTAGCCTACTTTGGAGGGTTTGATTCAAGGCTAGCCCGCAAGAAAGAAAAAATCAATGAAGTTAAGTTACCCCTCTCAAAGGTCCTAATAAAAGGAAAGTGAAAATAGAAAATCTAAACTAGGAAATGGGACACGTAAGAGTGGTCCCTAAGCGATTACAGAAAATCATTAAAATGCCAATAATCACAGGCGTTAATTGTACATCAAAGAAAAACATTTAACTTGCACACAAGGCCAACATGAATTATATTTACTGCACCAATAAAGTTAAACTGAGCTATGATGGTGTCACTTCCAACATTGACGTTATTATTAATTTGATAGCTAAGCCCTAACTGAATGAAATCACACGACGAGAAACATCGGAGGCAAAAAAATACAAAGGTAAATATACAAACAGCCTAATTTGAATGAAGTAAAAATAACAAAATCTGATTACTCACATTTTTAAAATTATTATTACATTATGCGAACCGGCCAGAACTAAGGACCACGCAAATATAATTTCATTTCCTTCTCATAGTTCTTTCCTCCTTTCTCTTCCTCCTCACCTCCTTCATTCTTTCAGACCATTGCGCCTTTCTCTCTGCTGTCCTTCTTCCTCCCTTGCGTTCTCTCCTTTCACCCACAAGAACTTTTATGTTAGAAAGTATTTTCCTGAATTGTGTTCTTTCTCGACAGTCGTCATCTGTAATTCCTAGCCCCCAGTGTTCTTCCTTCATCTGCTTGATGTAACCCCCATGGCTCTTCAGATCGTATATTTTATCAAAAAATTGTTTATTTATTTTTGTTGCATCCATTCTAACCATATGTCCATAGAAACGTAAACGTCTTTTCCTAATTGTTGTTTTCAGGTCTTCCACCTTAACATATATCTCCTTGTCTGTAGGTTTCCTGTACCAGATTTGGGCTGTAAATCCTCCTCAATATCCTCCTTTCATTCTTCAGAAGCTTTTCCAGGTTCTTGAAGTTTGCCGTCTCCACACCATATAAGATTACCGGTTTTACCACAGCATTGTAGTGTTTTAGTTTGGCATTATCGGAGAGAATCTTTTTGTTGTATATATTTTTAGTGGAGAAGTTGAGTTTTTTTAGTCTATGTTTTCTGTTTTCCATTGACTCTTTGTCCAGTCCATTGTTGCTAATGATCTCTCCGAGGTTTTTAAAATGTCTCGTGACCTTAACCCTCCCATATTTCGTCTTAACTGTTTTCTTCATATAATTCTTGTTGGTGCCCATCTCTGTTTTTAGGAAAGAGATTTGTAGCCCTGTTTTCACTGCGATTTCCTTGAGTTAATTTATATGCATTATTGTTTCCTGTTCTGTTTCAGCTTGAAGTGTCAGATCATCCGCGAAGGCCAGCCATCTGGTTTTGATGTTTGTACTTTTACTTCCAAGTTAAGCCCCGGAGTCATTGGTTGTCCACAATGCCTTCATGATCTTATCTAGAGTCACGTTGAACAACATTGCAGATAGGCTGTCTCAAACCAGTTTTTATTTGGAAGGGTTTGCTGGTCTCTGCCCGGAATTTCACCTTGGATATAGTGTTTGTTAACGTCAGCCTAAGTAGGTTTAGCGTCTTTTGATCCACTCCATATTCCCTCAATATGTCCATCAATGTGTCTCTCTCTATCTATTGAATCGTAAGCTTTGTGAAAGTCAACGAATGATGAGTAGATCTTTTGATCGTGCAGTGTATTATGATTATTTATTAAATCGTCACAAATACACACATTTTACAAAATTCAGAATAACTGTACACATTTTATGAATTTCCTTACAATTTCTACTAATTTTTAACCTATAAATTTACAATTATAAAATTATTTTGTTACATTAATTATGATAATGACAGGTCGAAATAGGATAACAAATTCATACAGAGCAGGAATAGATAATATCACATATGTTACTAAAAGATGCATCCTTGTCTATGGCATGCATATTATTGATTACTATTTCTAAAAATTGTGTAATGGCTTAGCCGAATAACCCGTTCTATGTAAATGATGTACACATTAAAAATAATGAATAAGGAAGAAAATTGATTTTGTGTTTGTATAAACTTGTAGGCTCAACTAATAATTATATTTTCAAATTTAATTTTGTTTTCTCTGAGAAAACGTGGTATATGCATCTTCAGGTTTGCATGATTTCCTTTAAATTCTTTTAATTTAATTGGGAGAATGTGATATAATTTTGGTGAGAAATTAAGAAAAGTTACGTTTAGCTACAGTATAGTTAGCTTAGGTTGATATAAAATAGAGTGATTCTCTGTAATACTTCTGGATTCATACCAGTGACTAACAACTTGAATTCCGTTTCTATCTTTAAAAATATATTTATGTATTTCAAAAGCATACAATTGTGTAATTTTGAAGACCCTTGTCTCAGCATACAGCCTCATAGTCGGATATAATCTATCTTACTTCAACATTATTCGCAGTATGCAATTCTGCGCTATCTGAACACTTTTTAGTACATTTTCATAGGCACCTCCCAGGCAAGAACACCATATGTAAGAACTGGCTGGTCTACAGCATGGTAGATGTCTCTTGTTAATTTGTAATTGAGAATATGTTTTAAGTTGTGAAATATACTGTATAGATTGTTCTTCTTATTTTACTTGTAAAGTGTTTGCATTGGCTTTCCCATTTCATGCCATTATCTATAAATAATCCCAGATGTTAGCATTTTCGAAGGCTTTAAAGCCCTTAAATATTAATTTAATTTTTTGGTATATTTCGAGAGAAAATGCAAGAATGAGAGATGTCATTTTTGTTCCTTCGTAACTTGCAAATGAGACATGTGCTCCACGTGTTTTCGTAAGTTTGTCATAATTTATATAATGCTTTGTTAAGTTATTTATTATATTTAACACTTGTTATGTATTCTGAAATGCAAGATTGTAAGAAACCCTTTTCTGTACTGTTACAGTGACAATCACATTACTGTTGGCTGCACAAGATTTGATTCAAGTGACAGCCTTTATTTTCTCTTCTTTGCTCTCATTGGTGAAATGCCTTGCGGACCAATCGCAGTGCTCCTTGCATCGAGAGTTCTGGAACGTCCACCTACCGCTATATAATCAGCTGTGTTCCTTCATTGGCACGGATTCTGACTTAGGTCTACTCGTCAGCCAGCTGTCGCCACATCTCAGCCCAGGAGGCTTTGAGACTTTGTCGAAATTCTCAACATGAAGAAACTTCGAGAATGACTAAAATGCTTTGGAAGTACTCAGAGCAATATAGGTCTTGCACCTTTTCTACATAATTTCAGTTCCGTTTTATGGAACTTTAAAATTTTCAAAATTAATCTCCTTCTAGTCAACTACTGTTTTTATTTCTGCAAGTGTTCACCTATGTGAAAGTGCTTCGCAAATGGTGGCAATTCAATCTGGTTGTCCTTTACTTCAACTATCTAACCTCCTGGCGAGGTATACAGTGTAAAAAAAGACCATCTGGTCTATGAATTTCTGTACTGGAGAACCGGCCATGTTTAAATCAACCAACAGAACTTCTCTTCAGGATATGGTTAAGTAAAATGTGTCATTAACTTTCTCCGTCATCACCTAAAATTAAAACTAACAACAACTTTTTCTAGAGGGCTCTGTATTCAGGCCGTACAACTTTGGTTTTCGAACTTTTCAGCTCTGCAATTCTGCATAAACTTTCATTACTTGCATTATTCAAAGGCTTCAGTATTGCCTTTCTTATGGACAGCAGAGTTTGTCAATTAAGTGTTCTACTTTACTTCATTCACTTGTTTCCATTCCAACCTATTAGTAATGCACACAAAATTGGTGCTAAACCTAACCTTAAATTTTCACTGGCAGAAGCCAAGTGATATGCTAAATACTAACTGAGAATTATTTAAATTGTTACTGTTGCCGTTGTAATATTATTCACATATTTTTGAATGTATCCCTTTGTTGAAAACTGTTCTTTTTTTTGTAATAAATTGTAACTGTTCAAGCAACTTGTTCTCTTTTCACGATTGCTTTGTTTACCCTTGATGCTGAAACCTGTTTTTGTAATGCTCAACTTAACATTAACTCAAACCATCTTTTTGAGTTCTTTCCGATATGGGAGGTCTTGAATCGACCAATCCTTACCACCAGATATTTAACTGTATCCACTTTAGCTATTTTAGGACAGTCACAGATCTGATTACAGTTCAAAGTGTGTATTTTTAGTTCATGAAAATCATTCTCAACTGCTTTTAAACAGAATCTTAGGAACTTTGATTTATTCATATTTAAAAAATAGTTCGTTACCTTCTAGCCATATCTTTAACATTTTCAATGCAGCAGTTACAATTTGTTTTACATATCCCCATGTTCTACCTTCAACACAAACTACCGTATCATCTGCGTATGATATGACATTAACATTTTCAATTCCATGTATACAGTAGATGATTCAATATTGGTGATAAAAATCAAAAATTATAATTGACCCAGTGCAGTATCTTGTGGTATTCCTCTTCTCACTCTTAAAGGTATACTTGTTGCTCCATTTATTCTAACGTTTTGAATCCTTTCATTCAAATAGTTTTCTATCAGTTTCAGTGATATGCCTCTGATGCCATATCTCTCCATCTTTTGAGGGGGAATATATGGTGAGGTATGGTGTCAAAAGCCTTCTCCAAGTCGATAAATATGCCAAGGTTGGTTTCATACTGTTCATATTTTCATAAATTCGCCTAGTAAATTCCCCAATAGTGGTGCTGACATCTATAAATATAAAGCTCAAAGTTTGTCTGTCGGTTTGTCTATCTGTCTGTTATGTTTACAAATCCACGCAGTTCCACCGATCTGAACCAAAATTTGTATACCTACCCTTTGGAACACTGCGGGTAACACTGTCCACTTGAAATTTCGGACACACCACTCCATTCCCTGCATTAAGGCCCTTTGGCATAAATCTACACCGTTTCACCGATCTGAACCAAAATTTGCATACTTACCCTTTGGAACCGTGCGGGTAACACTGTCCACTTTAAATTTCAGACAGACCACTCCATTCCCTGTATTTAAGCCCTTTGGTACAAATGTACCCCGTTTCACCGATCTGAACCAAAATGTGTATACTTCCCCTTTGGAACTCCGCGAGTAACACTCTCCACATTATATTTCGGACAGACCACTCCATTCCCTGCATTAGGGTCCTTTGGCACAAATCTACATAGTTTCACCGATCGGATCCAAAATGTGTATACTTACCCTTTGGAAACCTGCGGGTAACACTGTCCACTTAAAATTTCCCTGCATTTAGGCCCTTTGGAACAAATCCACACCGTTTCACCGATCTGAACCAAAATGTCACATACCTAGGCCTACCCTCTGGAGCCCTGCGGGTAACACTGCCCACTTTAAATATAGGACAGACCACTCCATTCCCTGCATTTAGGCCCTTTAGTTCAAATCTGCACCGTTTCACCTAATTGCACCAAATTGTACATACCCTTTGAACTCGAAAACGGCATTTTAAGGCCCTAGAACCATTCATGACCGTAGTAGTGTCACTGTAAGAATATTTTATTAAGTCTATTGTTGGCTGACAATGCGGACTGCATCACGCCGTCCCTACCCGTGTTCTGGTGCTGAATTGCAAAAATAGTAACATCTTGCGCTGCTTATAAATTGCAGTCACGGGAGTAATTAGTGCAAAAAGATTGCTTAAGCCCCTTAAAACAGTTATCAGTTTTCAACAAAGCAAGCAAGGTGAATAGACGTGCAGTGAAGTGTAAGGAAGATTGGGAAACGCTATTCAGCAGTACCAGGCGGTCATCGGTCCCAGGCAGGCTAGAGTGAAGTGCAATTTCGGTGTCGGGAAAGTGATAGTGGGCAACGTCACTGAACAGATGGGGGTTTTGGCGATGGGGATGGTAGCGCTGGTTGTGGCGACGCTACTATTAATTGGAGGAGTGGATTCAAACCCAGGACCTGGTCAGGTGGGATGGCAAGAAATAAAAAAATAAGAAAAATTGTAAAGGAAGTGTCACAAAATGACCAGATCCAGGACATTCTTCGAGATCAATGTAAGGAATTCAGGGAGATGAAGACATGTAAAAGAGAAGAGATGGGAATAGTGACAGAGAGGCTGACCGAGAATAGTAGACAGATAAGAGACCTAATAGAAAGGGTGAAGATATTAGAAGTGGAGGTAAAAGAATTAAGGAAGACCAAGCTGGATGAGAGAACGTAACACGTCTTCATTTACGGATTAAAGGAGGATATTAAGGAAAGCACCGGGGATCTAATATTCAAGGTGCTCCGAGTTATTTGTGAAGGCATGCGGATAAACATGGGGGGTTCAGAGATTGACAATGTGACCAGGATAGGGCGGGGAAAGGGCACGAGGCCCGTGAAAGTGTCGTTAGTTTCTTCGCCGATGGCTCACAGAATTCTGGTGAACACAAGGAACCTAAAAGGGGAGAGAATATGGGTAAGAAGAGAAATGAGTAAAGAGGAGGTAAGCGAGCAGCGGACCTTGCAGTTTCATTTAAGGAAGGCAAGGAACTCGGGTCTCAAGTCCTATGTAAAAGGCAATAGACTGGCGGTTAGCGGCAACAAATGGAAGCGGGTTTAGACAGTGGCACAACTCCAAGATATGGAGAAGCAACAACAACAGGAGCCAGTTAGACCTAGCATCCAGGTGGAAGCAGCTGTCGGTTCAGAGGGAACTGCAGTGTTGACTCAACAGAGAGCATTGACCTCAAAGTCCAATATGGAAGTGGCGCGAGCAGAAACAACTAAAGTCTGCGCCAAGAACAGCGGAGAAGCGCGTGGTTTGCAGAAAGGTGAGACTGTCAAACAACGAATTACAAGTCTAAAAGAACTTTGGGGCAAGAAAACCTTGGTAGAGCAGTTGAATGTGGAGAAGGAGGTCATTTCTTCTTCAACTGGTAGTATACTAAAGCTAGAGAAAGCTAGAATTACTAGAAGCAAAGCCACTGCCAGCGAAGAGGGTAGGGGTAAAAATAACTAACTGGAATATTGCAAGCGTAAATATCGAGGGTTTTTTAAATAAGAGAGGGAATGATGTAGTTTTGACCATAATAGAAGATATGCAGATTGTAGGATTTGTTGAGAGTTGGCTCCCTGCAGGTTGCGAGGTTAAAATAGATGGCTTCAATATATATAAAAAACCTAAGATTAGGAAAGCTCGTACCGGTAGGTTCCCGGGGGGGGGGGGAGGATTGTTGTTTTAATTAAAGAAGAGGCGAGGGAATTATCAGAATTTATTAGTTCAGACCAGGATGAAGTAGTGTGGGTAAAAGCAGATATTAGGGGGCAGGGAAAAGGAACGGTATGTTTTGCTTATGTCTACAACCCTTCGGAGAATTCCCCGTATGCAAGAGAGAGCTTTTTCGATGAATTAGCAATTGAAATAAACAGAATTTAAAAGGTATATGAAGGGACAGAGATTGTGCTTTTAGAGGACTTCAATGCGAGGGTTGCAGACAGAAAGCCCCTTTAGAGCAAAGGGGTTGACGACGCCGCATGTGGGGATAGGCACAGCAAAGACAGGGAATGCAACAAGAACGGAGAAAAGATTTTGGAACTATGTGGTGCAGAAGAGTTATATATACTAAATGGTGTCTGTGTTGGGGATGAAGGAGGTAACTTGACATATATAACAGAGAGTGGAGGAAGTGTAACAGATTCAGCAATATGTTCCAGAGGAGCACTAGCACTAATTAAGAGGTTCACTCTTGACGCATGTGGGGATCACACCACCTACCAATTGTCGTCAACATGCAGGGAGCGGTGACAAAATCAAAAGGGAATCCACAAGTTAAAGCTAAAGAGAGAAAAGTAAACATATTCAGATGGAGGGAGGAAAACTGCAGAGAGTTCTCGAACTATTTAAAGGGAGAAAATTTTGAGCTGATAAAGGTATGGATAAGTTTAATGATCAGTAATTATCAAATTGAAGGGGTAAACGTATGATTGAGAATGCAATTAAGATGGCTGGGCGGAAAATGTGCGTGAAGGCTAGGAGAAAGGTAGGGAGAATTAAAGGATGGTACGATGAATCCTGTAGAAGGAAGAAAACCGAAGTTATTAAGGCACTGAAGTTATACAAGAGAGGAGGGGATGATACGACGAGGGTAGACTTTTGTCGTCTAAGGAATGAATATAGGGAACTGCTCAGCAAAACGAAAAATGAGTGTCAGTGTAAGGAAGCAACAGCACTAAACAAGGATTCTAAAGCTAACGACTGTAGAAAAGTATGGAGCAGGATAAATTCATACGGTAGGGGGTACAGAAGTAATGGTGGGAACTCTATTAGTAATGAAGTATGGATTACATATTATGAAAATCTGTTAAATGCTGAAGATAATTGGCGAAAGAGAGACAAGTTTGTCGTCCCGAGGGGCCTGAAGGCCGCTCTGCCTATGCTGGACCAAGTTATATCAATAGATGAAGTTAAGGAAGTAATGGCAAAAAGTAAAGGAAGAAAGTCAGGTACTATTTCGGGGATAACAAATGAATTTTGGCAAGAGTTGAGTAAGAATAGGTTCATGATGGAAAGCTTGGTAAAAATCTTTAATAAGATTTTTAAAGGAGATAGATTTCCGAGGGTGTAGCAGGAAGGGATAATTTGTACAGTATATAAGCAATGTGGGGACAAACTAGACCCAGGCAACTATAGAGGCATAACTTTGCTTGACAAATTGAGCAAAATGTACACCGGGGTCTTATCCAAGCGTTTAATAGTAAGGGCAGAGGGCTGTTCGGTGTTCTCGAGACTCCAGGCAGGGTTCAGAAAAGGGATGAGGACCAGTGACAATATAATGGTGGTGTAAACGGTGATGGACAAGTACATTAGGAGGAAAAGAGGTAAGCTGTATGTCACAGCTCTTGATTTGGAGAAGGCTTTTGATTCAGTGAGCAGGGGAGCTGTCATGACTAAACTGGGAAAAATCGGGGTGTCACATAAAATGATAAGAGCAATTGTGAATTTGTATTCCAAAGTGAAATGTGCAATTAAAACTAAAGAGGATGTAATTGCAGGAGAGATAATGTCTAATATAGGATTAAGACAGGGATGATATTTATCAACGATATATTCGATTCAAAGGCCTTTGAGCAACGGTCAAACCCTTGCTTGGACAATTATGATATCCCGGGCCTAGCTTTTGCTTATGACATCCTTCTGCTCGCTCTAACACCCCATAATATGCAACTTAGTATTGACGAGATTGTGAAATACTGTGAGGACTGGAACTTAAAAATTAACCCTCGTAAGACCAGAGGTATTGGGTAGATTATAGGCTAAGGAATAACCCACCCACCAAGGGAAGATGATTAAGAAAAGGAAATGGGTTTCGGACTGGAGAAAAAGGATAGAAAAATAGGATGAGAGTTCCACAAAAATTATGAATTTGACTTTCAATACATTTAAAGGTGGTTGCCACCGCAAATCCTTGTTCGGATACCTAAAGTGGGTACGAGCTTGGTCGAGGCTGACCGGAGCCGCAGCTAAGACTTGGGCAGTTTGCCAGAGAGAGGCTTTAGTGTATTTCCTCCCAAGCACGAATAAAAGTACTATAGGGAAGGGTGATGGTCTGGCCAGACAGATAGTAAAAGCTTTATTAAGCATGAACGAGGGCATAAACCTAGGAAGGGCTAGGAAAGCCAGGATCCTGCCTAACTGTAGTATCAGAGAAATGATGAATCCAAAAACAAATATTTAATTTATTTAACAATTCAAAGAAGCGTAACTTTAACAAATAAATATGTTCTATGTAGTTAACAATTTGGGGTCGCAGACCTCCAACAACGTTCAGAAATTGCTTCAGGCAAATGACAATTTTTAAGGTTTTTAAACCTTGTATTAAAATCTTGATAAGATTTTAAAAAGGCAATGAAATGATTAAAGTTTAAACATTAAATTGAGTACAAGGAGTGTACTATAAGAAATTTCTGAAAGAACATTCTAGAGAGAATAACAAATTCGAAAATAACAACAAGGAAAACATAAAGCATAAAATAGAAGTTACTACAACTTCTTATATTTATACAGAATTAATATATGAGAATTATACAAAGAGGGCAGGTCACTTACTGTGAAACCTGAAGAAAGTGAAAAGGAAAGTTCTAGACTTCCCAAGTTTGAGCAGGAATCACTAGCCAAATGGGACAGTTTCCATTTCGTGAAACCTGAACATGACTCGCTCAAGAGTTTAAAGAAATGTTTTCCCTGATTATAGGAAAGGAACAATGTGATTTAAAACTTGTATCACACAAGCAATTATGCAGAATTTAATTAATGTTAAACTAGCAAAGTTGGAAGGGCACTTCGTGAGTGACGCCTTATAGAAAGTTACAATTTTATTAATAATGGTTGTTAGTAGGAGGTTGAGGAAAGATCATTGGGATATAGGATCAATGTTCATGGCCGTATTTAATGTAAACGGACGAGCGCGACGCGGTAGAAACGTGGAGCAAGCACTGGTTATCACTGTAGTCTATAAAGATGGATGCAAAGTTCACTATAGAAACACTGAAGTTTATGAGAAAGAAAGTTATTGCAATTATGGAAATAACTGATTGCACTATATAGGTGAGAGTCTATTTCTTGAAAAAGTTGTGATTTACAATTAAATGCGCCATAGAATGTTCCAACGGGGGAAGAAAGTTCGCTATTGCAGTAATTTAAGGAAGATTCCTCATTTTAACTAGCATTTTCACAAGTGCGTGAACAATACTTGACGGCAAGACTCGCAGATAGAGTACAAGATCTCGAAGGTTCCAGAACGACCTTAGCAGAAAATGGGGTTGAGAAAATCCAACGGAGGAACTAGCTTTATAATTATAGACAGCGGGTATTAGATAATATCCCACGTAGCGAGAGGATTTCTCGTTTGAATAGCTTAATAAAAGCTCTTTATGGTAAGGTCGGCTTATACAAGCGAATGCTCAACATGGCAAATCCCACGAAGAATGATTTTTGCCCCAAAATAAATACTTTCACACTGTCTATAAAAGTATCATTAAGAACACGTGGAAGTTAAAACCATGAAGATGAGGTTAAAACTTGAAGAAGGTACTTATCTTTGTTACATGTCGAAGTGAAGTTCCTCACTGATGCCTAGAGTTCCAACATGGCGTGGAATTTAAAAAATGCCTCGTTAGGTCAGGAGGCTAGCTCTGGTTGAGCCTTAACTGATTTATTCAACTGCCGACTGAGAAGTGAGAGCTGCTCAACGGAGCACGGAGGGACCAAGGAAGGGGAAAAGAGTGGGGGGTAGGAGACAAAAGGAGAACATATAAGTATTGCCAATATTGTAACAAAAAAATGATCTCTTGCTGAGCTGGTCTTCGAAGAGTTGATAACAGTTGATACTAGCGCAGCATGGTGAGTAAAAGAGTAGACGCAGCTCTCTTGCTCATGGAGATAACAGCTGGCGATGGCAGTAAAATCTGGTAGCCAGATGGAGAAGGAATTCCTCTTGCGTGAGGAAGAGTTGAAGAGCTTCAGATATTCGCTGCTATATGACGTTAGGTGGGTCATAGAATATATATCTGGAACAAACTCATACAAAATATAAGCGACCTGAACCCCTAAGAGAGAACAAAAGATCACTGTTGGTGTTTGACAAAGAGGAAGGAAAGAACATGCAAAAGCATTGAAAATTATAATCTCAGGTACCGTGTATTCCAAGAATGCACCATACTGGGAGGGGAAGACACCAACAGCGAACAAGAAAAACAAGTACAGTAATAAGCAATTGCGGAGAAGTAGTCTTCTGATCTGACCATTAGTGGTCAAGACTCTGAATACCCTGACTCTCCTATCTCTTCCAGGGTAAAACTCGGTCACTTTTCCAAAAGGCCAGACTAGGGGAGGTGAAACATCCCTAACTAAGACCAAGTCTCCCACTTTAATGTCGGGACTGGAAAGAAACCACTTCTGCCTCCCTTGCAAGGAAGTTAAATATTCCAAGTTCCACCTCTTCCAAAAGGAATTGCGGAGGGCTTCAAGTTTACGCCAAACAATAGGTAAATCAAAATCCCTGAAAGAATTAGGAAGGGGAGGAGGGGCAGAGAGAGAAGTGCGTGTAAGACACTGACCAGGTGTGAGTGGAAGGAGGTCATCAGGGTCATTAGAAAGCGGAGTAAAAAGGCGAGAATTATCAACATCTTCCATCACAAAATAGCTGGAAGCTGAGAGAAATAAAGCACTAGTAAAGATTACGATACGATGCGAAAGAAGAATTGACAAGTTTAAACAAAGCGTATAGAAACAAGTACATCTATTCAGGACAAGAATATACCAAGTAAACAAAGAAACTATACGAGTAGAAAGCAAGAACGCCATAGGTAACGACCTAGTAGCAATAAGCAATGACCTTAAGTCACAATAAGCATCAAAGGGGTTACTCAGAAAAATACTTAAGTCAGCGAGAAACGTGACATAACAAGTATAAATGCAAAAACACATCGAATGTGACCACGAGAAAAAGCAAGTTTGTTCATCAATGAACATTAAGATCGCAAAAGATGTAAGCAAAGTGAAATACATGAGCGCGTGAGAAATACGCAACGAAGTTTTGAAACAAGGAACGAAGCAGTTATAGAATACGAGCATGAGTAAACGAAAGACACAAGCAAGTGCGGCCTTGACCCACATAGTACAACGAGATAAGACATATAAATAGCTGAAAGAGTCCTTAACTGGAACAAGTTTATTTTGGGAAGTAGGTGAACGGCTTCTGTACTTGCAGTAGCGGCTCGCCAGACAATGGTTGGCAATCAGCCAGAGTTGAGATAAGAGAAACTTGTTTTGACCTTTGTCAAGCGTACAGGAAATAAACAACAACTGGACCTTCCTCAGGCTTGTATACAAACAAGTCTGACAAACAAGCAGTTCGGAATAAACAAACGGCACTTGTTGAATCAGCTGTGACTTAAAGCAGATATTCAGGTTGAACGGAATGCAATCAATCGTAACTTGGACGTGAAAAAGCAATTTAAAGATATATGAAATAGAGTAGGAAATCAATTTCGCATAATTGTGAGGATCACGAAATCGGACAATTTTCAACAAAAAAAAAGCTTAATTCTTCCGAGCAAGGAAGACAAGCTGGGACATTGAGAAGAAGGTTATGCATAAGAATAGTTATTCTAGATGCTATAGAATTCAGATTTTCAAGCGGTTTCATAAGCGACTTCCAATTGTGAGGAAGGGGGGAGGAGCCGGCCGTGGCCATCCTTCTACATAGCGAAAGAAGTGAAACATAGCTTACAGCAAAGTGATGGAGACTGATAGCCATGGTTTTACACAAGGGGAAGATAGTTTTCGAGAAAGAGTTTAAGCAATTACCTGCTATAAAAAATGACATGAGAAGGTAAACGAAATAACACAAAGCAAGGCGAACTTGAATTGCCATTTTGTG
This sequence comes from Meconema thalassinum, assembly GCA_946902985.2. NCBI lineage: Eukaryota > Metazoa > Arthropoda > Insecta > Orthoptera > Tettigoniidae > Meconema > Meconema thalassinum. Next base: position 127,451,464 of record OX336398.1, read on the forward strand.
CGGGAAGAAGGAAAAACCATCTAAACAACTTACAGAGGTAGCGTAGTTGTTCACGATAAGACATCGTTTCGGCAAGTGTTTTTCAAAAATATTGAGATCTGAAACATGAGCGTTCTCTTTTTCAGAAATAGGATTAATGTCAGCTGTAACGAAATGACATTGCGCTTTGGTTTGAACACTGGGATATTGGATTTCACCAGTAATAACCCAACCAAAATCGGTGTCTCTGGCGACCACGGTTGAAGATAACTTGCGTGTTTGTTTGCGAAGGCACTTCCAAAAAACATTGGCACTGAAAAGTACATCAATGGGACTTTGAGCATTAAACTGAGGATCGGCTAACCTTAAGTGCGAAGGAATCTTTAAACAGGAGGTATTAATAGAGTGACTTGGAGTGTCCTTGCCAATACTGTTAAGAATGAGACAGTTTAAATTAAGATTGGTGTTTCTTTGGCAAACGTCTCTGATTTTCAATTTTGAAGACTGCAAGACTTGAGTTTTCAAATTGTCAATGCCGGTCACATTGATAGAAGTAGGCGATGACGAAAGACCTAGTTTTTTAATCAACGATTGCGAAACAAAGTTATGAGTTGAAGCGGAATCGAGAAGACCACGGGTTCTAAACCAATTTCCAAATTTATCTTGGATTTCGAATTGTACAGTGGTCAAAAGGGTTTGCGCACTGTAAGAAGTTTCGGCATTGGAAATGCAGGAAGAAGCATTAGTTTGTTCGGAGCTGCTCTGCATGGAGCTTGAAGAGGCAGGTACTGATGACCTCGATTTATCGTGAACGTGCAATAAAGAATGATGCGGTTTTTTACAATGGAAACAGAGATTTGATGACGTACAGTTTGAAGAAGAATGCTTAGGTGACAAGCAATTGAAACAATGTTTGCTATTCAAGACAAACTTCCTTCGATCTTCGACAGACAATTCTTTAAAGGATTTGCACAAATACAATGTGTGAAGCTTTTTACAGAGCGTGCATTTTAAAGATTTGTTAAGCGGCCTGAGATCTTCTCTTGCATGATTGAAATAAGAACGGGTTTGCTTGTTCTCGACAGATAGGGGCTGATGTCCCTTTGAAAAAGCAAGGTTTTTCTCAAAAATGTGAGACTGATGATTCGTTTCAACCTTTTCGCACTGAAATGCGAGTGCTGTTAGGACTTGGCATCGGCTGTTAAGAAACGAGATTAAGTGTTCGAAGGAAAATTCTTCCTTGCGAGCGAGTTCGATCTCCCAAGCCTTTAAAGTTGAAAAATCGAATCTTGATGTAGCCAGATGAATGAGTATGGTGTCCCATGTTTGGACAGGTTGATTGAGTTGGTATAATGCTCTGACATTCAACTGTATAGAATCTAAGAGGTCTCTTAAAGAGGTGACGTCATTAGGTTTGACGGCTGGCAAGTTAAAAAGACAGCGTATGTGACGAGCTACACTCAAACGTAAATTGCCATATCTCTCTTTAAGGAGATTAAAGGCGATGTGGTAGTTGTCTGCGCTTAAAGGCAGTGACTCCACCAAGGCTAAGGCCTCACTTTCCAAAAACGTGCGAAGGAAATCAAATTTATGTATGTCTGGGATCTCGATATTTTCATGAATTAGGAAGCAATAAAGTTCGTAAAAAAAATACCATTCACCTTCCTTGCCTGAGAAGTGCGGTAGGCTTATCTTGGGAAGTAACGGTTTCGGTTTGTTCTCGTGAACTGAAGCGGGTGCGAACTGGGCCGGATTGATGACCCTAGTGTCCGGTTCTGAGATATTGCGAATCAATTGGTGGGCCTTTGCAATCCCTTCAAAGTACAAGGGTTCGACCTCGTCCCGATCCGATTGAAGTTCTGGGCAAGCGGATTCAATCTCGGTTTGAATTTGGTCATAATAATCATAAGACCGTTCATACAACTTAAGGCGATGTGTCAAGATGTCTAAATCACACTCTGCGGGATTTAATTTGCTGATGAAATTTCTGAATCTAGTGAGTTGCCCTTTATAGGAAGAACGTCTAGCAATGAGAGTTTCATCTTTTTCAGTAGGAGCCATGACAAGATAAATAAATTGAAATACAACTCACGAAACTGTAGAACCTTGGAGATGCTGTCAAGTTGGCAACAGCGAATGGGTAGACAGAACGGGACACACCAAAGGAGACAGGAGCGGCCTCTTTCCCGTTCACAGGCTTTGCATGATGTAATTATAGCTGAAAAATCCAAAGCAGATATTAATAATTTGCCAAGTATTGTCAAATGACACTTGACAAACAATAGAAATAAAAAAAGGACTCTCCCGGGTTTCTGGTACCAATTTTTGGGTAGATTATAGGCTAAGGAATAACCCACCCACCAAGGGAAGATGATTAAGAAAAGGAAATGGGTTTCGGACTGGAGAAAAAGGATAGAAAAATAGGATGAGAGTTCCACAAAAATTATGAATTTGACTTTCAATACATTTAAAGGTGGTTGCCACCGCAAATCCTTGTTCGGATACCTAAAGTGGGTACGAGCTTGGTCGAGGCTGACCGGAACCGCAGCTAAGACTTGGGCAGTTTGCCAGAGAGAGGCTTTAGTGTATTTCCTCCCAAGCACGAATAAAAGTACTATAGGGAAGGGTGATGGTCTCGCCAGACAGATAGTAAAAGCTTTATTAAGCATGAACGAGGGCATAAACCTAGGAAGGGCTAGGAAAGCCAGGATCCTGCCTAACTGTAGTATCAGAGAAATGATGAATCCAAAAACAAATATTTAATTTATTTAACAATTCAAAGAAGCGTATCTTTAACAAATAAATATGTTCTATGTAGTTAACAATTTGGGGTCGCAGACCTCCAACAACGTTCAGAAATTGCTCCAGGCAAATGACAATTTTTAAGGTTTTTAAACCTTGTATTAAAATCTTGATAAGATTTTAAAAAGGCAATGAAATGATTAAAGTTTAAACATTAAATTGAGTACAAGGAGTGTACTATAAGAAATTTCTGAAAGAACATTCTAGAGAGAATAACAAATTCGAAAATAACAACAAGGAAAACATAAAGCATAAAATAGAAGTTACTACAACTTCTTATATTTATACAGAATTAATATATGAGAATTATTCAAAGAGGGCAGGTCACTTACTGTGAAACCTGAAGAAAGTGAAAAGGAAAGTTCTAGACTTCCCAAGTTTGAGCAGGAATCACTAGCCAAATGGGACAGTTTCCATTTCGTGAAACCTGAACATGACTCGCTCAAGAGTTTAAAGAAATGTTTTCCCTGATTATAGGAAAGGAACAATGTGATTTAAAACTTGTATCACACAAGCAATTATGCAGAATTTAATTAATGTTAAACTAGCAAAGTTGGAAGGGCACTTCGTGAGTGACGCCTTATAGAAAGTTACAATTTTATTAATAATGGTTGTTAGTAGGAGGTTGAGGAAAGATCATTGGGATATAGGATCAATGTTCATGGCCGTATTTAATGTAAACGGACGAGCGCGACGCGGTAGAAACGTGGAGCAAGCACTGGTTATCACTGTAGTCTATAAAGATGGATGCAAAGTTCACTATAGAAACACTGAAGTTTATGAGAAAGAAAGTTATTGCAATTATGGAAATAACTGATTGCACTATATAGGTGAGAGTCTATTTCTTGAAAAAGTTGTGATTTACAATTAAATGCGCCATAGAATGTTCCAACGGGGGAAGAAAGTTCGCTATTGCAGTAATTTAAGGAAGATTCCTCATTTTAACTAGCATTTTCACAAGTGCGTGAACAATACTTGACGGCAAGACTCGCAGATAGAGTACAAGATCTCGAAGGTACCAGAACGACCTTAGCAGAAAATGGGGTTGAGAAAATCCAACGGAGGAACTAGCTTTATAATTATAGACAGCGGGTATTAGATAATATCCCACGTAGCGAGAGGATTTCTCGTTTGAATAGCTTAATAAAAGCTCTTTATGGTAAGGTCGGCTTATACAAGCGAAAGCTCAACATGGCAAATCCCACGAAGAATGATTTTTGCCCCAAAATAAATACTTTCACACTGTCTATAAAAGTATCATTAAGAACACGTGGAAGTTAAAACCATGAAGATGAGGTTAAAACTTGAAGAAGGTACTTATCTTTGTTACATGTCGAAGTGAAGTTCCTCACTGATGCCTAGAGTTCCAACATGGCGTGGAATTTAAAAAATGCCTCGTTAGGTCAGGAGGCTAGCTCTGGTTGAGCCTTAACTGATTTATTCAACTGCCGACTGAGAAGTGAGAGCTGCTCAACGGAGCACGGAGGGACCAAGGAAGGGGAAAAGAGTGGGGGGTAGGAGACAAAAGGAGAACATATAAGTATTGCCAATATTGTAACAAAAAAATGATCTCTTGCTGAGCTGGTCTTCGAAGAGTTGATAACAGTTGATACTAGCGCAGCATGGTGAGTAAAAGAGTAGACGCAGCTCTCTTGCTCATGGAGATAACAGCTGGCGATGGCAGTAAAATCTGGTAGCCAGATGGAGAAGGAATTCCTCTTGCGTGAGGAAGAGTTGAAGAGCTTCAGATATTCGCTGCTATATGACGTTAGGTGGGTCATAGAATATATATCTGGAACAAACTCATACAAAATATAAGCGACCTGAACCCCTAAGAGAGAACAAAAGATCACTGTTGGTGTTTGACAAAGAGGAAGGAAAGAACATGCAAAAGCATTGAAAATTATAATCTCAGGTACCGTGTATTCCAAGAATGCACCATACTGGGAGGGGCAGACACCAACAGCGAACAAGAAAAACAAGTACAGTAATAAGCAATTGCGGAGAAGTAGTCTTCTGATCTGACCATTAGTGGTCAAGACTCTGAATACCCTGACTCTCCTATCTCTTCCAGGGTAACACTCGGTCACTTTTCCAAAAGGCCAGACTAGGGAAGGTGAAACATCCCTAACTAAGACCAAGTCTCCCACTTTAATGTCGGGACTGGAAAGAAACCACTTCTGCCTCCCTTGCAAGGAAGTTAAATATTCCAAGTTCCACCTCTTCCAAAAGGAATTGCGGAGGGCTTCAAGTTTACGCCAAACAATAGGTAAATCAAAATCCCTGAAAGAATTAGGAAGGGGAGGAGGGGCAGAGAGAGAAGTGCGTGTAAGACACTGACCAGGTGTGAGTGGAAGGAGGTCATCAGGGTCATTAGAAAGCGGAGTAAAAAGGCGAGAATTATCAACATCTTCCATCACAAAATAGCTGGAAGCTGAGAGAAATAAAGCACTAGTAAAGATTACGATACGATGCGAAAGAAGAATTGACAAGTTTAAACAAAGCGTATAGAAACAAGTACATCTATTCAGGACAAGAATATACCAAGTAAACAAAGAAACTATACGAGTAGAAAGCAAGAACGCCATAGGTAACGACCTAGTAGCAATAAGCAATGACCTTAAGTCATAATAAGCATCAAAGGGGTTACTCATAAAAATACTTAAGTCAGCGAGAAACGTGACATAACAAGTATAAATGCAAAAACACATCGAATGTGACCACGAGAAAAAGCAAGTTTGTTCATCAATGAACATTAAGATCGCAAAAGATGTAAGCAAAGTGAAATACATGAGCGCGTGAGAAATACGCAACGAAGTTTTGAAACAAGGAACGAAGCAGTTATAGAATACGAGCATGAGTAAACGAAAGACACAAGCAAGTGCGGCCTTGACCCACATAGTACAACGAGATAAGACATATAAATAGCTGAAAGAGTCCTTAACTGGAACAAGTTTATTTTGGGAAGTAGGTGAACGGCTTCTGTACTTGCAGTAGCGGCTCGCCAGACAATGGTTGGCAATCAGCCAGAGTTGAGATAAGAGAAACTTGTTTTGACCTTTGTCAAGCGTACAGGAAATAAACAACAACTTGACCTTCCTCAGGCTTGTATACAAACAAGTCTGACAAACAAGCAGTTCGGAATAAACAAACGGCACTTGTTGAATCAGCTGTGACTTAAAGCAGATATTCAGGTTGAACGGAATGCAATCAATCGTAACTTGGACGTGAAAAAGCAATTTAAAGATATATGAAATAGAGTAGGAAATCAATTTCGCATAATTGTGAGGATCACGAAATCGGACAATTTTCAACAAAAAGAAGCTTAATTCTTCCGAGCAAGGAAGACAAGCTGGGACATTGAGAAGAAGGTTATGCATAAGAATAGTTATTCTAGATGCTATAGAATTCAGATTTTCAAGCGGTTTCATAAGCGACTTCCAATTGTGAGGAAGGGGGGAGGAGCCGGCCGTGGCCATCCTTCTACATAGCGAAAGAAGTGAAACATAGCTTACAGCAAAGTGATGGAGACTGATAGCCATGGTTTTACACAAGGGGAAGATAGTTTTCGAGAAAGAGTTTAAGCAATTACCTGCTATAAAAAATGACATGAGAAGGTAAACGAAATAACACAAAGCAAGGCGAACTTGAATTGCCATTTTGTGCGGGAAGAAGGAAAAACCATCTAAACAACTTACAGAGGTAGCGTAGTTGTTCACGATAAGACATCGTTTCGGCAAGTGTTTTTCAAAAATATTGAGATCTGAAACATGAGCGTTCTCTTTTTCAGAAATAGGATTAATGTCAGCTGTAACGAAATGACATTGCGCTTTGGTTTGAACACTGGGATATTGGATTTCACCAGTAATAACCCAACCAAAATCGGTGTCTCTGGCGACCACGGTTGAAGATAACTTGCGTGTTTGTTTGCGAAGGCACTTCCAAAAAACATTGGCACTGAAAAGTACATCAATGGGACTTTGAGCATTAAACTGAGGATCGGCTAACCTTAAGTGCGAAGGAATCTTTAAACAGGAGGTATTAATAGAGTGACTTGGAGTGTCCTTGCCAATACTGGTAAGAATGAGACAGTTTAAATTAAGATTGGTGTTTCTTTGGCAAACGTCTCTGATTTTCAATTTTGAAGACTGCAAGACTTGAGTTTTCAAATTGTCAATGCCGGTCACATTGATAGAAGTAGGCGATGACGAAAGACCTAGTTTTTTAATCAACGATTGCGAAACAAAGTTATGAGTTGAAGCGGAATCGAGAAGACCACGGGTTCTAAACCAATTTCCAAATTTATCTTGGATTTCGAATTGTACAGTGGTCAAAAGGGTTTGCGCACTGTAAGAAGTTTCGGCATTGGAAATGCAGGAAGAAGCATTAGTTTGTTCGGAGCTGCTCTGCATGGAGCTTGAAGAGGCAGGTACTGATGACCTCGATTTATCGTGAACGTGCAATAAAGAATGATGCGGTTTTTTACAATGGAAACAGAGATTTGATGACGTACAGTTTGAAGAAGAATGCTTAGATGACAAGCAATTGAAACAATGTTTGCTATTCAAGACAAACTTCCTTCGATCTTCGACAGACAATTCTTTAAAGGATTTGCACAAATACAATGTGTGAAGCTTTTTACAGAGCGTGCATTTTAAAGATTTGTTAAGCGGCCTGAGATCTTCTCTTGCATGATTGAAATAAGAACGGGTTTGCTTGTTCTCGACAGATAGGGGCTGATGTCCCTTTGAAAAAGCAAGGTTTTTCTCAAAAATGTGAGACTGATGATTCGTTTCAACCTTTTCGCACTGAAATGCGAGTGCTGTTAGGACTTGGCATCGGCTGTTAAGAAACGAGATTAAGTGTTCGAAGGAAAATTCTTCCTTGCGAGCGAGTTCGATCTCCCAAGCCTTTAAAGTTGAAAAATCGAATCTTGATGTAGCCAGATGAATGAGTATGGTGTCCCATGTTTGGACAGGTTGATTGAGTTGGTATAATGCTCTGACATTCAACTGTATAGAATCTAAGAGGTCTCTTAAAGAGGTGACGTCATTAGGTTTGACGGCTGGCAAGTTAAAAAGACAGCGTATGTGACGAGCTACACTCAAACGTAAATTGCCATATCTCTCTTTAAGGAGATTAAAGGCGATGTGGTAGTTGTCTGCGCTTAAAGGCAGTGACTCCACCAAGGCTAAGGCCTCACTTTCCAAAAACGTGCGAAGGAAATCAAATTTATGTATGTCTGGGATCTCGATATTTTCATGAATTAGGAAGCAATAAAGTTCGTAAAAAAATACCATTCACCTTCCTTGCCTGAGAAGTGCGGTAGGCTTATCTTGGGAAGTAACGGTTTCGGTTTGTTCTCGTGAACTGAAGCGGGTGCGAACTGGGCCGGATTGATGACCCTAGTGTCCGGTTCTGAGATATTGCGAATCAATTGGTGAGCCTTTGCAATCCCTTCAAAGTACAAGGGTTCGACCTCGTCCCGATCCGATTGAAGTTCTGGGCAAGCGGATTCAATCTCGGTTTGAATTTGGTCATAATAATCATAAGACCGTTCGTACAACTTAAGGCGATGTGTCAAGATGTCTAAATCACACTCTGCGGGATTTAATTTGCTGATGAAATTTCTGAATCTAGTGAGTTGCCCTTTATAGGAAGAACGTCTAGCAATGAGAGTTTCATCTTTTTCAGTAGGAGCCATGACAAGATAAATAAATTGAAATACAACTCACGAAACTGTAGAACCTTGGAGATGCTGTCAAGTTGGCAACAGCGAATGGGTAGACAGAACGGGACACACCAAAGGAGACAGGAGCGGCCTCTTTCCCGTTCACAGGCTTTGCATGATGTAATTATAGCTGAAAAATCCAAAGCAGATATTAATAATTTGCCAAGTATTGTCAAATGACACTTGACAAACAATAGAAATAAAAATGGACTCTCCCGGGTTTCTGGTACCAATTTTTGGGTAGATTATAGGCTAAGGAATAACCCACCCACCAAGGGAAGATGATTAAGAAAAGGAAATGGGTTTCGGACTGGAGAAAAAGGATAGAAAAATAGGATGAGAGTTCCACAAAAATTATGAATTTGACTTTCAATACATTTAAAGGTGGTTGCCACCGCAAATCCTTGTTCGGATACCTAAAGTGGGTACGAGCTTGGTCGAGGCTGACCGGAACCGCAGCTAAGACTTGGGCAGTTTGCCAGAGAGAGGCTTTAGTGTATTTCCTCCCAAGCACGAATAAAAGTACTATAGGGAAGGGTGATGGTCTCGCCAGACAGATAGTAAAAGCTTTATTAAGCATGAACGAGGGCATAAACCTAGGAAGGGCTAGGAAAGCCAGGATCCTGCCTAACTGTAGTATCAGAGAAATGATGAATCCAAAAACAAATATTTAATTTATTTAACAATTCAAAGAAGCGTAACTTTAACAAATAAATATGTTCTATGTAGTTAACAATTTGGGGTCGCAGACCTCCAACAACGTTCAGAAATTGCTCCAGGCAAATGACAATTTTTAAGGTTTTTAAACCTTGTATTAAAATCTTGATAAGATTTTAAAAAGGCAATGAAATGATTAAAGTTTAAACATTAAATTGAGTACAAGGAGTGTACTATAAGAAATTTCTGAAAGAACATTCTAGAGAGAATAACAAATTCGAAAATAACAACAAGGAAAACATAAAGCATAAAATAGAAGTTACTACAACTTCTTATATTTATACAGAATTAATATATGAGAATTATACAAAGAGAGCAGGTCACTTACTGTGAAACCTGAAGAAAGTGAAAAGGAAAGTTCTAGACTTCCCAAGTTTGAGCAGGAATCACTAGCCAAATGGGACAGTTTCCATTTCGTGAAACCTGAACATGACTCGCTCAAGAGTTTAAAGAAATGTTTTCCCTGATTATAGGAAAGGAACAATGTGATTTAAAACTTGTATCACACAAGCAATTATGCAGAATTTAATTAATGTTAAACTAGCAAAGTTGGAAGGGCACTTCGTGAGTGACGCCTTATAGAAAGTTACAATTTTATTAATAATGGTTGTTAGTAGGAGGTTGAGGAAAGATCATTGGGATATAGGATCAATGTTCATGGCCGTATTTAATGTAAACGGACGAGCGCGACGCGGTAGAAACGTGGAGCAAGCACTGGTTATCACTGTAGTCTATAAAGATGGATGCAAAGTTCACTATAGAAACACTGAAGTTTATGAGAAAGAAAGTTATTGCAATTATGGAAATAACTGATTGCACTATATAGGTGAGAGTCTATTTCTTGAAAAAGTTGTGATTTACAATTAAATGCGCCATAGAATGTTCCAACGGGGGAAGAAAGTTCGCTATTGCAGTAATTTAAGGAAGATTCCTCATTTTAACTAGCATTTTCACAAGTGCGTGAACAATACTTGACGGCAAGACTCGCAGATAGAGTACAAGATCTCGAAGGTTCCAGAACGACCTTAGCAGAAAATGGGGTTGAGAAAATCCAACGGAGGAACTAGCTTTATAATTATAGACAGCGGGTATTAGATAATATCCCACGTAGCGAGAGGATTTCTCGTTTGAATAGCTTAATAAAAGCTCTTTATGGTAAGGTCGGCTTATACAAGCGAAAGCTCAACATGGCAAATCCCACGAAGAATGATTTTTGCCCCAAAATAAATACTTTCACACTGTCTATAAAAGTATCATTAAGAACACGTGGAAGTTAAAACCATGAAGATGAGGTTAAAACTTGAAGAAGGTACTTATCTTTGTTACATGTCGAAGTGAAGTTCCTCACTGATGCCTAGAGTTCCAACATGGCGTGGAATTTAAAAAATGCCTCGTTAGGTCAGGAGGCTAGCTCTGGTTGAGCCTTAACTGATTGATTCAACTGCCGACTGAGAAGTGAGAGCTGCTGAACGGAGCACGGAGGGACCAAGGAAGGGGAAAAGAGTGGGGGGTAGGAGACAAAAGGAGAACATATAAGTATTGCCAATATTGTAACAAAAAAATGATCTCTTGCTGAGCTGGTCTTCAAAGAGTTGATAACAGTTGATACTAGCGCAGCATGGTGAGTAAAAGAGTAGACGCAGCTCTCTTGCTCATGGAGATAACAGCTGGCGATGGCAGTAAAATCTGGTAGCCAGATGGAGAAGGAATTCCTCTTGCGTGAGGAAGAGTTGAAGAGCTTCAGATATTCGCTGCTATATGACGTTAGGTGGGTCATAGAATATATATCTGGAACAAACTCATACAAAATATAAGCGACCTGAACCCCTAAGAGAGAACAAAAGATCACTGTTGGTGTTTGACAAAGAGGAAGGAAAGAACATGTAAAAGCATTGAAAATTATAATCTCAGGTACCGTGTATTCCAAGAATGCACCAAGTATGGTGTGCATAAAGAGAGTTAAACTGGCTAAGAATGAAAAGTGGGTCATGTATGGGTCAAAGTAAGAGACAGTGAAAAAACTTGAGTACCTAGGGACGATAATGGCGAGAGTAATGAAAAATGGACCGAACAAATTAAAAGGGTAAAACCGAAAGGGCTAGTGGCATTGGCGAGTGTTAAAGTGTTCGAGCGTAAGTCACCGAATCTTGACTACAAAGTGTATAAGAATGTGTTAAACTCACTCATCGTTTCAAGAGTACTTTAAGGAGTGGAACTGTGGGGTTTAGAGGAAGGAACGGCAACCCTGGACAGTATTGTAAGTAGGTTTGCCAAGATAATTTTGGGGCTACCTAGTTACACGGCGAATTGTGGAGCGAGAATGTTGTATGAGGATGTAGGCATTTGACAACATATCATAAAAAGGGTCATAAAGTCTTGGATTCGTTTGAAAGTAGGTGGAGGGGGGAAATGCTGAAGGTAGCCGATCTGCACTAAATGAAGCATTAGCTAGAGGGTGAGAAGTGTACTGGAAAGATTAGGAATGGGTTATCTATGGAATAGGACTTACGAAGAGAGGAAGGTACGGTGGTGTAACAAAGTGTGCAGAAGGGTTAATGACGTAGAGTTGCAGGTGCTAAGAGAAGAGTGCACCAACAGCAGAACCTTAAAGGAGTTCTACGAAATAAGGAACTTTATGAACATAAAGCCGCAATGTCTAATGAAAAGAGAAATGAGAGGGATAATTTGGTGGTTAATGGGGGTGTATAAGAACAAAGCGTTGAGAGAAATAGCAAAAGATGACCTTTGCCTGTTTCGTGGGAAGGTTATGGGTGCAGCACACCTGATCAGGAAATGCAAGGAGATTAAAACGATAAGAGTACAGTTTGTAGACAAATCAGATCTAAACAGAATAGAAAATGAAAATGAGTATCACACTATAATAAAATTGCTAAAAAGGGAATGGGGGAAAGCAGGTCAATTAGCAAAATATTTTAATACCATCAGGGCAATGTGGAATAGGAAAGCGTCGGATGCGATTCAGAATAAAGATGCATGTGAATTAAGCATACAAGTACAGGAGGTGGCTTCCTAAGCTATAAATCTTGTTAAAGCCTAGGAGAGCCTATCTGTATTAACTAGGTATTCTATTACTACATTACATCCATATATTGCTGTCTGTGGATTTTTCCGTTCTGAATCCATGCTGTCAGTTTGATGTTCTTGTTTTATTTCCCTTACTATAAAACTTATCAGTCTCCTACAGACAGTAAGGGCTAGATAGAAAAATAAAAGTAAATTTTTCTGTCATGTATATGCGGAACATGCCATATTCATGTAGCTCAAATGTGTCTCCCATGGAGAACTGTCAAAAATGAAGAACACTGTTGTCCACATTATACTATTTATGATCCAGGAAGAACTTTGTGCAATCTCCATCAGAAAAGTTGCTCAGTGATATTTTGAATGAGGACAACTACTGAAAAAGCAATATTAAGTTTTTTTTTAAATTTGGAAGCCATTAAATGCCGTATGAACATTTGGTTTATTTTTCTAATGTCATATTGTAAATGTATGTAATCAATGTATTTATCGTATTTCTCATTATTCTGTATGTCATGATATGACTCTCTGAGTTAGAGTGACAATTAACCAGTAGATTTGGTCAATCAATCAATCACTCAATCAATCAATCAATCAAAACAGTAATCATTATTAAAATATTATGCCTCTGTATAATTACGATGGTGTTGGTGCAATTCATTGAAGTTATCAGCTGTAATAAGCGTAGGTGCTTTCAAATTTACTTTCATTTATTCCTATCCTTAGCTTTGAGTGCTATGTGGCGATAAATTACACTATTGCCACCTCAGGGACTCGGGTATGCTGGACTTTTACAAACTGCTCAGATTATTTTTCTTCGGCATTAAGCAACAAAAGACAACACTATTGGTCCCTACTTTTCTAACAGCCAATAAGGTAAAGACCCAAGGCAGTGTCTTTTATTTCACTTACTCTTCTTTCTAATCATATTTTTCAATTCGTTTTTAATTACATGTGTCAGTAGGCTACTGTAGTTAGTAAATAGCCGCTTCCCTATTCATTATTATCGTTATCATTACGGAGAAATGACCTGAATATTACGTCCATTATCCTGTACTATTTAACACCTCTTGAAAGGGGTTTATGTTAAGATATCACCCCAACTGGGAAATAGCATTGGATTAGGTTTAGGGCACACAGTGGACTGTAATAGGACTATATGGAAAAGACCAAAAGTTACTTGACTGTTGATACATTTATTTGATTGTTATAAACATTTAGATAAATAGTAACAATTATTTGCATTAAAAGGATTATTTAAAAGAGGCAATTCAAAAATGCCTGTTTCTCCAGGAAACTCAAAAACAACTTGCAAGTAGCATTGACTAAAAAAAAATGAATGAAGGAAGACTAATAACAAGCAACTCGATAAAAAAAATTCATAGAGAAAAATCCTTGACAACAAAGTTAGAAATAGTAAAGGCTTGGCCTTGTTTTATGTAAAATGAGTGATTGGTTACCACCAGTTCGATACTTGATACAGGGAGTGTCTTCCATAAGTAATCCTGCGGAGGCCCCGCTGACAATAGCAGGAAGAGATGATGATTGTCCGGGCAGGACAAGTTAGTTCATCGAGAATCCAAGGTCATAGAGTAGACCATGAATTGGCTGGCCCGCGTAGAGTGGGTCGTGAAGTCCAGTGAAGTTATTCTCTAAGATGCCGTGATGTGGCTTCCAAAGGTGATAGATGATAATTCCTCCAGCAAAACTTAACCAGCAGTGCCAGGCCTCTTGGGAATGACCTGGTTTAGCAGGTGCGAGCAGTTACGATTCGATCGTGCCGCGTTGTAGAGAATTTAAGTGACGAAGCTGTCGCCTAGATGAAGGTTGTTGACCCCGGATTGCTTGGCCCGACAAAGTCTAAGCAGTGAGGCATGCCATGTAGATAGCTTCAGGTCAACAGTGTTGGTAAACAGTGCGCCGAGCAGGCTGCACTGAAGTGGTCAGGCAGCCGTGGGCAGGTGAAGATAGACACCGCAGTACGGCGATGCGGAGAATATATAGTAGTAATGACGACAGCGCGCCGAATATTCCAGAATGAAGGAGGGGTGTCAAAACAGCCAATCAACGCACAGCCCCATGCACATTGCTAGGTTTGCCGCTGAGGTGAGCACAGTAACTCATGAGAAAGTGTGACAGTATGGTGCGTCTAGAAAGACACTTCAGAAAAAAGGCGAGTTGACAAGAATAATAAAGAACAACAATTCAAATGAAACATAAGTTAAATAAATAAATAAATAATCAGAACACCGCGTTCATACTGCAATTATAACGAAAAAAAATAAAGGGCAGAATAATTGAACGTGTGTTTCAGACCGTACGGGAAACATAGCCTACAAAAAACTTTCGCAAAAGCGAACATGCTGGGAGGGGCGAGAAAAAATTGCAGTAAGAAAGCGCAGAAGTTAGGCCTCGCGTGGCAAAGGAGCAATCATAGTGATTGGCCTGAGAGAATGACCAGCAGAGGTCTGCAGTTTTACCACGCGGACCCTACCATCTCTGCCAGGAAAGCACTCAACAACCCTACCCAAATTCCAGACAAGAGGGGGACTAGGGTCTTTCAAAAGGACCAAGTCCCCGACCTGAAGGTTAGAGCAGGAATCACGCCATTTACCACGCTGCTGAAGCAAACCTAGTTATTCCAACCTCCAGCGGCGCCAAAAATTGTTGCGCAAACTTTCAATTTTGCGCCAAGAAATGGCTAGAGAAGATTCAGAATTAGAATATAACAAAGGGGGAGAGGCATTCAACGGACCACCGATAGGAAAATGGCCAGGCGTTAATGGCAGAAGATCTGAAGGATCATTAGATAAGGGTGATAAAGGACGAGAATTAATTATGCCCTCAATAAAAATAATTAAGGAATTAAATTCCTCATGAGAAAGGGGGGTGTGGCCACAAACACGTCTAAGGTATTTCTTGGTGAGTTTCACACAAGACTCCCAACGCCCACCTTGAGGAGGTGCATAAGGGGGGATAAAGTGCCACTTGAAATTTCTCTGGTGAGCATAATCAGTAATCCTTTCCAGCGCTGAATTGTGTGTAAGAGCTCTCTTAATTTGTTCAGAAGCTCTGATAAAATGTTCAGCATTATCTGAGAATACTTCTGAAGGAAGACCTCGGCGAGCAGAAAATCTGGCAAAAGCTGCCAAAAAGTAAGCAGTAGAGGCGTTGGTAACTAGTTCTAAGTGAACTGCTCCGGTGACCATACATACAAACAGCGAAATATAGAGTTTTCCAGAAATACATTTTTTAGCCTCAGGAGAATTTCTTCTGTAAACAAAAGGCCCGGAATAATCCACCCCCGTAAAGGTAAAGGGTCTAGCAGGCGCAGATCTAAAGTTGGGAAGATCACCCATGAGCTGAGCGGTAATTTTAGGGTTGGATTTAAAACATGGAATGCACTTCCGGATAACAGAGGTAACTTCATGCACTCCGTTTATGGGCCAATACCTTTCAAGAATGACAGAAAGTAATGTACGATTTCCAGCATGAAGATGCTGGTAATGATACTGACGAATGATTAAGGAAGTGACATGATGCTTTGAGGGAAGAATAATTGGATGTTTTTATCCTCAGAAAGATCAGCCAAAGATAAACGTCCTCCTACTCTCAGTAAACCATCAGTATCCAAAAAAGGGGCGAGTGAGGAAAGCCTACTCGATCTCTTAAAGGATTGACCTTGGGACAACACCTGACATTCTTCAGAGAATATTTCTTGTTGAGTAAGCCATAAGGTTTTTGTAGTGGCTAAACCTAATTCAGAAAGTGTTAAGTATGGCTTAGGAAAAAGGGGTTGTTCTACTACAAAATATTTCCATCGAAGGAGATAAGCCATAACCCTCACCAATTTATGGAAAGAGGAATATCGCTGCAAGAGAAGGGGAGAGTCGGAAACGAGAAGAGAAGATCCAGTAATCTTACCAGCATCCGGCAAGTCTGATAACTCCGGAAGAGGAAAATTTGGCCAAGCGGAAGGTTCTTGCAGAAGCCAACGGGGACCGTGCCAGTAGAATGTCAGGTTAGCCAACATAAGAGGGAAACATCCCCGTGAAATGACATCTGCAGGGTTCTCCTTGCCAGATACATGATGCCATTGTTCAAGGTTAGACCATTGTTGAGTTTTGGACACTCTATTAGCTACAAACACCTGCCAATGCGAGGGAGGTTTGGCAATCCATGCCAACGTGATGGCTGAGTCACTCCAAAAGTAAGTTTTAATAAATCGGATTTTTAAAAATTGACGGATTTTGACCGATAATTCAACCACCAGAAGAGCAGCACAAAGTTCCAGTCGTGGCAAGGATAAAGATTTAAGAGGGGCCACCTTTGACTTAGCGCAAATCAAATTGGAAAAGAAATATGATTGGACAAAATTACGGCAAACAATATACGAACAACATCCATAAGCTTTCAATGAGCTATCGGCAAAGATGTGAAGTTCATATCCTCCACAGGAGGGAAAGGGAATAATCATTCGCGGGATAATAACATTAGAATGATCTTCCACACTATTTCTATAAGAAATCCAATTTTTTTGCAAATCTGAAGGAACTGGTTCATCCCAACCAATTTTCAAGGACCAAAGGTCTTGCATGAAAAGCTTTGCCGTGACGATGATTGGCGCCAAAAATTGGAGAGGATCAAATATCTTTGCAATCTCAGACAAAATTTGCCGATTAGTTTGCGGTTGGATGTCACTGAGATTAATTTTGAAAAAGAAAAATCCTTTTGAGGACTCCAATAGATGCCTAGAGTTTTGATAGAATTACTTTCCTGAAGAAGTTCTACTGAGTCGTTATAGACTGAAGTTAATGGAAATTTAGAAAGGAATTCCTCCGAACAAGAGTTCAATTTGCACAAGGAAAATCCGCCTCCCAAAAGCAAAGCTGTCAAATCTTTAGAGACTTGCAGTGCTTCAGATACTGACTCAAATGAATGAAGAAAATCGTCAACGTAAAATGATGATTTTAACACTTCAGAAGCCTTAGGAGAATACAACGGGCCATCCAGTTCAGCAAGTAATTTCAACGTACGTATGGCTAAAAAAGTAGAAGGCTTTAGTCCATATGTTAATGTTTTTAGTCGAAAAATCAAGACAGGTTTAGTAGGCTCGTCGCGCCAAAGAATTCTCTGAAGGTCGCGCTGTTGTTGATCGACCAAAATCTGTCTATACATCTGTTTGATATCGGATATCACTGCGATAGGAAACAAGCGAAAATTCATCAAAACAGAAGAAATGTCAGATTGAATTGGAGGGCTGATAATAATGTGTCATTCAGAGAAGTTCCGTTGGCATCCAATGCAGAGCCATTAAAGACCACTCTTATGTTTTCCTTGAAAATTTCATTCTTCCAAACAGGATGGTGATTGAGGTAAATGACTTCAGATGGGGTATAGGAAGCATCATCTTTCTTGGTAACAACCTCCATGTGATCGAGTGCCTCATATTCCTCCATAGATGTGGAATATTGAGTTTTAACAACAGGGTCACGTTTAAATTTGCTTTCCACAGCATAGAGTGCTCTAAGAGCCCTAGGGTGTGTTTCAAATAAATGAGGTGGCTTATCCACACGGGGCATTGTTACGACAAATCTACCCTCTGAATTGCGTTTGGTTGTTTCGCGAAACAGTTTTTCACACATTTCATTTTCAACTGAGGAAGGTGAAACTGAATCTATAGTTTCGATTTTCCAAAATCTTTCTAAGTTGTAATCGAGACTTGCATTGACAAAATGACATTGTGAGAAATTTGGAAATGACTTACGAGGGACTTGACCCGTTACTAACCTACCTAGCTTGGTATGATGAACAAACACACCTGGTGATATTTTGACCTTACAGCTAAGGAGACATTGCCAAAATACTTGGGCAGTGAGAAGTATGTCTACTGGAGCGCTCGTATTAAATGTTGGATCTGCCAACTGAATGTTATGAGGAAATTGCCAATTTCTAATTTCAAAAGAAGTACTAGGGGTATTACTGCCAATAGTATCAATGGCAAGACAATTCAACTGAAATGTTGTGTTACAATTAACAGCATCTTTGATATGAATACGAACAAAATGCAAAGATTTAACATTGCTATTGTAAATACCGGTAACCTGAATTAATGTAGGTTGCTTGGGAAGACCAAGTTTATTAATGAGACGCTCACTTATGAAGTCATGGGTGGCGGCATTATCCAATAAGGCACGTGCTTCAAGCCATCTACCAGAGGAATCTTGAACTTTTAATAACACGGTTGATAGTAGCACCTGGGAACTGCGAATAGAGCTAGAGCTCTGAGTATAAGATTGCGCATTGGCTCCTGGGGAAGTATCTTTAGAACTTCCAGGGGAAGGAGCCTGACGTGGCTTTTCAAACCTATGAAGCAAGGTGTGATGTTGAGCCTTGCAATGGGAACAAGTATTAGCCTACTTTCGATTTTTGCAAAAAATGAAAGTAGACTTATGAGATCAACACAGGGCGAAAAAAGTGTGTCTGTCTGTGTGTGTGTATGTGTGTGTGTGAGTCTGTGTGTGTGTCTGTGTGTGTGTGTCTGTGTGTGTGTGTGAGTGTGTGTACTCTGAATGTCTGTCCCCCCCCTATCAATTCGAACACGGTGAATGCGAATTGAACGAAATTTGGTACAAAGGTAGCACTGGCAAAGGACACCTCAGTGTCATGTTTTATATCGCCGCCATCTTGAGGGAAACGTAATGGCGGCCACACAAATGTTCAAAGCTTAAATCAAATTACGACTAACCTAATCATCCGATCTCTACCAAATTTTGCAACAACATACCTTTATGGGGGGAGCATCGTTTGACCAAACCAATAGGCCAGCAGCGTAATAGTTTGCGGATGGCGGCCATCTTTGTGTGAAAATCGATTCCCCCTATTAATTCGAACACGGTGCAACCGAATGGAACGAAATTTGGTACAAAGGTAGTACTAACAAAAGGCACCTTAGTGTCATGTTTTATAACGCCGCCATCTTGACGGAAACGTAATGGCGGCCACACAAATCTTCAAAGCTTAAATCAAATTACGACTAACCTAATCATCCGATCTCTACCAAATTTTGCAACATCATACCTTTATGGGGGGAGCATCCTTTGACCAAATTAATAGGTCATCAGCGTAATAGTTTGCGGATGGCGGCCATCTTTGTGTGAAAATCGATTCCCCCTATTAATTCAAACACGGTGAAACTGAATAGAACGAAATTTGGTACAGAGGTAGCACTAGCAAAGGGCATCTCAGTGTCATGTTTTATATCGCCGCCATATTGACACAAACGTAATGGCGGCCACACACATGTTCAAAGCTTAAGTTAAATTACGACTAACATAACCATCCGATCTCTACCAAACTTTGCAACAACATTCCTTTATGGAGGGAGCATCCTTTGACCAATCTACTATGTTATTAGCCTAATAGTTTGCGGATGGCGGCCATATTTATGTCAAAATTGATTCCCCATATTAATTCGAACACGGTGGAACCGAATGAACGAAATTTGGTACAGAGGTAGCACTAGCAAAGGGCACCTCAGTGTCATGTTTTATATCGCCGCCATCTTGACGGAAACGTAATGGCGGCCACACAAATGTTCAAAGCTTAAGTTAAATTACGACTAACATAACCATCCGATCTCTACCAAACTTTGCAACAACATTCCTTTATGGAGGGAGCATCCTTTGACCAATCTAATAGGTTATTAGCCTAATAGTTTGCGGGTGGCGGCCATCTTTATGTCAACATTGATCCCCCTATTAATTCGAACACGGTGGAACCGAACGGAACGAAATTTGGTACAGAGGTAGCACTAGCAAAGGGCATCTCAGGGTCATGATTTATATCGCCGCCATATTGACAGAAACGTAATGGCGGCCACACAAATGTTTAAAGCTTAAATCAAATAACGACTAACATAACCATCCGATCTCTACCAAACTTTGCAACAACATACCTTTATGGAGGGAGCATCCTTTGACCAATCTAATAGGCCATCAGCCTAATAGTTTGCGGATGGTGGCCATCTTTATGTCAAAATTGATTCCCCCTATTAATTCGAACACGGTGGAACCGAATGAACGAAATTTGGTACAGAGGTAGCACTAGCAAAGGGCACCTCAGTGTCATGTTTTATATCACCGCTATCTTGACGGAAACGTAATCGCGGCCACCCAAATGTTAAAAGCTAAAATGTAATTACGACCAACCTAATAATCTAGTCTCTACCAAATTTTGCAACACCATATCTTAATGTGGGAAACATATTCAGACCAAACTGCAAGAACATCAGCCCTATAGTTTGCAGATGGTGGCCAAGTATGTGTGCAAATCCATTCCCCCTATCAATTCAAACACGGTGAAACCGAATTGAACGAAATTTGGTACAGAGGTAGCACTAGCAAAGGGCACCTCATATTCATGTTTAATATCCCTATAGCACGTTGTATTTCAACAAGCTACTACAACCAACATTCAATTATACTCCTTGAAAAGGACAAAGAGTTATAACAATACCCATGCATTTAGGAGAAAGTAGGCTATATGTTCTTTACTGAACATCTTGTTTTTAGATAAGCAATCAGGCACCATATGCCTAGCTGACAGGCAGTTGTAGCAATATCTTTTTTGAGCTATTAATTTGCGTCTTTCGTAGGTAGAAAGAGCTTTAAAGGCAACGCAGGAATATAACCTGTGAGGCGCTTTACAGAGAATACAATCTGTTGAATTATGTTGAACAGTAAAGACAGCAGATTTGTTTATTTTAGTACCGACTGGCTTGACAACATTAGATTTGTTATCTGCACTTCCTGACGTATGACAGGCTACGGCTGACAAAACCTGACATCTATTATTTATAAACGTAAGCAGTGAATCATAGGTATATGAAGTGTCATTTGTTATTTCCCTCTCCCATGCCTTTAAGGTTGATGGATCAAATTTAGAAGTAACCAAGTGAACTAAGAATAGATCCCAATGCTCGACCGGTTGATTCAACCGTGCCAATGCTCTGACGTGTAGTTGGACCGTGTCACTTAAGGCTCGCAGTGTTGACAAATTGTCAGCACGCAAGGCGGGCAGGTTGAATAAGGCTTGAATATGCCTTTGTATACATAATCTTTCGTTGCCATAATGGCCTTTAAGAAGCTCTATAGCAATGTTATAGTTTTCTCCTGTTAAGGGGAGTTCTCTTATAAGTTGAAGGGGTGGGCCCTGCAAAGTGGATTTTAAGTAATGGAATTACTGAATTTCTGGAAGTGTGGCATTATCATGTACTAATGAACTTAACAATTCAAAGAATGATTGCCACATCTCCTCCTTTCCTGAAAAATGCGGAATTTCGATTTTAGGTAGCAATGGTTTGACACTGTTCCAATTGTCGCTAATTCTGCCTTGAGTTTCCTCTACCTTCAACGCCAGGGTCAAAGTTCTAACTAATGCCACAGCCTGAGCGTGTGTATCAAAGTAATTACTCTCTACTTCTGCCCTATCCGATTGATGTTCCGGACTTTTGGTTTCAATTTCAAGTTGCACAAGATCATATTTCTCGTACGCCTGTTCAAAAGCTTTTAAACGCTGAGATATAATATCAAGGTTTTGTTCCTCATTAGGCAGAGTGGCTAAATATTTTTGAAAACGGGTGAGTTGGCCCTTGTAGGCCGCCCGAGAGATTGACAGTTTTTCATCTATTATTACTGGCATGGCTGGAAAGTTGGAATAACTCACTCACCAAAGCTGCTTGCAGCACCAGACTGAGACCCGCTTTCCGGAAAGAGAACAGTTGTACAATATGCTGGGATTGTTTCCGCCTTCCCGCAGTTCTCCTGCGCTAGCCACGGTATACTGAAATGTATAACACAAATGTTAGATTGCACAAGTTTTTTTTGAAATAGAATATGTGGTCTCAGAATTAAAGTTCTGGATTCGATCCCGGAGTTGAGGTACCATGGAAAGGGGTTTATGTTAAGATATCACCCCAACTGGGAAATAGCATTGGATTAGGTTTAGGGCACACAGTGGACTGTAATAGGACTATATGGAAGAGACCAAAAGTTACTTGCCTGTTGATACATTTATTTGATTGTTATAAACATTTAGATAAATAGTAACAATTATTTGCATTAAAAGGATTATTTAAAAGAGGCAATTCAAAAATGCCTGTTTCTCCAGGAAACTCAAAAACAACTTGCAAGTAGCATTGACTAGAAAAAAAAAGAATGAAGAAAGACTAATAACAAGCAACTCGATAAAAAAATCATAGAGAAAAATCCATGACAACAAAGTTAGAAATAGTAAAGGCTTGGCCTTGTATTATGTAAAATGAGTGATTGGTTACCACCAGTTCGATACTTGATACAGGGAGTATCTTCCATAAGTAATCCTGCGGAGACCCCGCTGAAAATAGCAGGAAGCGATGATGATTGTCCGGGCAGGACAAGTTAGTTCATCGAGAATCCAAGATCATAGAGTAGACCATGAATTGGCTGGCCCGCGTAGAGCGGGTCGTGAAGTCCAGTGAAGTTATTCTCCAAGAAGCCGTGATGTGGCTTCCAAAGGTGATAGATGATTATATCTCCAGCAAAACTTAACCAGCAGTGCCAGGCCTCTTGGGAATGACCTGGTTTAGCAGGTGCGAGCAGTTACGATTCCATCGTGCCACGTTGTAGAGAATTTAAGTGACGAAGCTGCTGCCTAGATGAAGGTTGTTGACCCCGGACTGCTCGGCCCGACAAAGTCTAAGCAGTGAGGCATGCCATGTAGATAGCTTCAGGTCAACAGTGTTGGTAAACAGTGCGCCGAGCAGGCTGCACTGAAGTGATCAGACAGCCGTGGGCAGGTGAAGACAGACACCGCAGTACGGCGATGCGGAGAATATATAGTAGTAATGACGATAGCGCGCCGAACATTCCAGAAAGAAGGAGGGGTGTCAAAACAGCCAATCAACGCACAGCCCCATGCACATTGCGAGGGTTGCCGCTGAGGTGAGCACAGTACCTAATGAGAAAGTGTGACAGTATGGTGAGTCTAGAAAGACACTTCAGAAAAAAGGCGAGTTGACAAGAATAATAAAGAACAACAATTCAAATGAAACATAAATAAATAAATAAATAAATAATCAGAACACCGCGTTCATACTGCAATTATAACGAAAAAAATAATGGGGCAGAATAATTGAACGTGTGTTTCAAACCGTACGGGAAACATAGCCTACAAAGAACATTCGCAAAAGCGAACAACCTCCACTACCATCACCACAAAACGTTATATGTATATATATATATATACAAGCTGTACCTGGCATACGTTGCAATGCCAATCAAAGAAAGTGTTGGGGTTTTGACTTTGTTAGTTGCAGTGATTTTGGATTCCCAATATTTTCTTCTTTTTCCGTTAACCACCTCTAAACTATTATAAAAAAATACTATCTCAGAAACATTCACGGGAGCATGATCACACAACTCACGAAAGTTACATCGCAATGAAATGAATGATATATGAACGCATGCGGGACTGCTGAAACGATTAGAGCGCCGTCATCCTTTTCTTGAATATACTCGTACGCTGCCTATTGTAAAATGAATTTACTAACTCGAAAACCTTTCATGTCGTGTACACAACAACTCATCAAAGTTTCATCGCAATCGGATGAATGGCATATGAACGCATACGGGATTTTGTTTAAACGATTCACGCCGTCACTCGTTTGAGGAATCTTCTTGTGCTCCACCCATTGAAAAAACGGACACTAATTCATGAACCTTCGCAGGACTGTACTCAGATCTCCAAAGATTTATCACACTCGGATGAATAGTATATGATCGCATACGGGACTTTATTGAAACGATTCACGCGCTGTCGCTTATTAGTTAAATCTACCCGTTTGCTACCAATCGTAAAATGGATTTACTAATTCAGAAACCTTCCCTGGAGTGCACACAACCACTCACCTGTGTTTCATCTATCGGACGGTTGTATATGAACGCATACGGGTCTTTGTCGAAACACTTCGCGAGTCGTCGCTCATAAACTGCTCAAAAAAATTAAAGCACCACTTTTTTCAAAGGCCACCATATTTTGAAAAGTTGACCGTACAAGCTCAAAATCTTAGTATGACGTTTGTCCTGACGCCTACCAAGCATATACTTCAGCACAACTCCCCAACTTGAGTAGTTTCGGGGTAGCACCTCGAAAACCAGCCCATTTTCGAAAACCGCAAATTGAAGTTTGCGAAAAACGCTGCAGGACTTGTCGCAGGTTGCCAAAGCAGTCGAAAATGAATCAGTGTTGCTCTTAAAGGTTCCGCAAACACGTTGAAATCGTTACATTTGACGTTTGGGCATTTTCAACCCCCTTCATCATCCCCTAAACATGGACTACCATTGGGGGCGTCTGAGACGGTACCGGGTGTGTTTAACCATCTGAAAACCTGCACACCGTCCTCAGTTGCTGATTGCAGTAAGTTCTTAAGGCCTCCGGCAGTGTCCACACCCCCTAACACTCTCAACTGGCATGGGACCAAACCACCCCCTCTCGATTCACCCCTAAGGAAGGTTTTAATCGAGATGTTTATCAGTGCTGTGAATGCGGGGGTCTTCCCCTACCGTTTCAAAAAAGGAGCTGTGCCTGTGTCACCACCCCTTCCCCTGCTACCCCTGTTTGTATGATATTTCGAATCAGGCACTTTTTAAGGGCTGAAACGAGGTCTTAATCGCTGAAAGGGCTGTAAAGGTCCTTAGAAGTAGTGGTGACACGAAATCAACCCCTTCCGATCGTTGATTGACATTCCGTCCCCCAAATTCGAAAATTTTGCACCCCCAACCCTCCCTGTCTGGACGCGTAACGCGTCATGGCAGAGTTTTCAGAGTTGGATGAAAATGAAGCTTATGGCCTGCAATGGAGCCCAAAACAGCAGGTTGGATGGAAATTCATCGGTATGGTGGGAAGCGGGACCAAAAAGTTTTCAAAAAGTTAACAGCCTATAGTAAGTACGCCCATGCATAGGCAACCCACATCATGTCCGTGCATGTGGGTTGCCTATGATCGGCAATAGGTTAGAATGTTTGGCAATGGGAGAAAAATGACGTGATGTGGGTTGCCTATGCATTGGTGTACTTACTAGAGGCTGTTAACTTTTTTGAAAACTTTTTGGTCCCGTTTCCCACCCTACCGATGAATTTCCATCCAACCTGCTGTTTTGGGCTACATTTCAGGCCATAAGCTTCATTTTCATCCAATTCTGAAAACTCTGCCATGACGCGTTACGCGTCCAGACAGGGAGGGTTGGGGGTGCAACAATTTCGAATTTGGGGGACGGAATGTCAATCAACGATCGGAAGGGGTTGATTTCGTGTCACCACTACTTCTAAGGACCTTTACAGCCCTTTCAGCGATTAAGACTTCATTTCAGCCCTTAAAAAGGGCCTGATTCGAAAAATCATACAAACGAGGGTAGCAGGGGAAGGGGTGGTGACACAGGCACAGTTCCTTTTTTGAAACGTTAGGGGAAGACCCCCCCCCCCATTCACAGCACTGATAAACATCTCAATTAAAACCTTCCTTAGGGGTGAATCGAGAGGGGGTGGTTTGGTCCCATGCCAGTTGAGGGTGTTAGGGGGTGTGGACATTGCCGGAGGCCTTAAGAACTTACCGCAATCAGCAACTGGGGACGGTGTGCAGGTTTGCAGGTGGTTAAACACACCCGGTACCTTCTTAGACGCCCCAATGGTAGTCCATGTTTAGGGGATGATGAAGGGGGTTGAAAATGCCCAAACGTCAAATGTAACGATTTCAACGTGTTTGTGGAACCTTTGAGAGCAAGACTCATTCATTTTCGACTGCTTGGTCAACCTGCGACAAGTCCTACAGCGTTTTTCGCAAACTTCAATTTGCGGTTTTCGAAAATGGGCTTGTTTTCAGGGTGCTAACCCGAAACTACTCAAGTTGGGGAGTTGTGCTGAAGCATATGCTTGGTAGGTGTCAGGACAAACGTCATACTGAGATTTCGAGCTTGTGCGGTCAACGTTTCAAAATTTGGTGGCCTTTGAAAAAGTGGTGCTTTAATTTTTTGAGCAGCATATGTTGAATCCATTCGTGCGCTACCTATTGTAACATGGATTTACTAAGCTAGAAATCTTCCCTGAAGTGTACACAACATCTCACCCACGTTTCATCGCTATCGGACAAATGGTATATGAACGCATACGGGACTTTGTTGAAACAATTCGCGCTTCGTCACTCATTTGTTGAATCTACTCATGCGCTACCTATTGTTAAGTGGATTTACTAAGCGAGAAACCTTCCTTGAGTTTATACAACATCTCACCTAAATTTCATCGCATTGGGGTGAATGGTATATGAATGCTTGTGGGACTTTGTTGAAACAAAAGCACGCCATTTTGTTGAAGTTAATCGCGCGTCATCTATTGTTAATTGGATCTACTATGCCAATAACTTTTCCTGGCGTATGCACAACAACTCACCGAAATTTGATTGCAATCGGATGAATTGTATATGAACTCATCACCAACACTCATTTGTTTAAACTCCTGGTGCGCTATCTATTGTTGATTGGATTAACTATGCCTATAACCATCCCGGAAGTGTTCCAAACAACCCACCAAAATTTGGTCGCATTCGGATGAATTGTAGGCTATGTGAACGCATCGCCAACACTCATTTGTTTAAAATACTCGCGCGCTGTCCATTGTAAATTGGATTGACTACGCCTATAATGATTTCGGAAGTGTTCACAACAACTCACCAAAGTTTCATAGCAATCAGATGAATGGTATATGAACGCATACGGGACTTGGTTGAAACGATACGCGTGCCGTCGCTCATTTGTTGAATCTACTTGTGCGATACCTATTGTAAAGTCGATGTACTAAGCCAGAAACCTTCCCTGATAAGTACACAACATATTACCCAAGTTTCATCGCTATCGGACGAATGGTATATGAACGCATACAGGACTTTCTTGAAACGCTTCGTGCGACTTCGCTCATTTGTTCAATCTACTTGTGCGCTACCTATTGAAAAATAGATTTAATAAGCCTAAAACTTTCCCTGGATTGTACACAACAACTCACCCAAGTTTAGTCGCTATCGGACGAATGGTATATGAACGCATACGGGACAATGTTGAAACAGTTCGCGCGTCGTCGCTCATTTGTTTAATCTACCTGTGCGGTACCTATTGTTAATTGGATTTACTAACCCAGAAACCTTCCCTGAAGTGTACACAACATCTCAGCCAAGTTTCATCACTATCAGACGAATAGTATATGAACGCATACGGGACTTTGTTGAAACGCTTCGCGCGTCGTCGCTCATTTTTGAATCTATTCGTGCGCTACCTATTATAACATGGATTTACTAAGCCAGAAACCTTGCCTGTAGTGTACACAACCTCTCACCCAAGTTTCAACGCAATGGGATGAATGGTATATGAACACATGTGGGACTTTCTTGAAACAAACGCACGCCATTTTGGTTGAAGCTACTCGCGCGCCATCTATTGTAAATTGGATTTTCTACGCCTATTACTTTTCCGGGACTGTGCACAACAACTCACCAAAATTTGATCGCAATCGGACGAATTGTATATGAACGCATCGCCATTACGCATTTGTTTAAACTACTCGCGCGCTATCTATTGTGAAATGGATTAACAATGCCTATGATCATCCCGGAAGTGTTTACAACAACTCACCAAAATTTGATCGCAATCGGATGAATGGTTTATGAACGCATAAAAGACGAACACACAGACATTCCTTTATATATATTTTTTTTCTTTTTTCTGTAAGTTTAAGTATCATGTGCCAGTTCAGTAACATGTATTCGTTATCGTCCATAAAACAAATAAATCCACCGGGGGAAGCCGAGCACTACTGCTAGTTTTTATAGAGGCAAATTGCCTAGTTGATAGTAAACTCTGTTTCTTCAAAAACTGATAATTATGATTTTTTATACATTTTTCAAATAATTTTCATATGATTGTCCTTAACGATATAGGTCGATAGTTCTTTAGTTCTGAAGGAGTGCCTGCTTTATGTAGTGGTTTTGCAATTGTAATTTTTAATTGCTTTGGGAAGTATCCGAGTGAAAGTGACTCGTTTATTATTGCTAGCAAAGGACTCTTTACAGAATTAAAGACTGCTTAATAATTTGAGCTGGGATATTATCTATTCCCATTGCTTTAGTGTCGCTCATATCGTGTAGGTGCTTATGTAAATCCTCTTCGGTATTATCATCATCTTCTTGTCCCCTTTTCCAGCTGACAATGGGTGGGGGAAAATATGGTTCCTCTCCATTTTGATCTGTCGTTCCACCATTCCTCTTCCGACACGTTGTTCCAATCCAGGTTCCGTTTTCCAATGCTATACTTCACCGAGTCCATCCAACGCATTCTTGGTCTTCCTCGTCCTCTCTTCCCTGTCATCCGTCGTTGCAGTGCTCGTCTTGATAGCCTTACATCATTCATTCCTTTGACATGTCCAAACCATCTCAATCTGTTTTGTTCCAGTTGGTCATTTAGTTTCTGTACTCCCAATTCTTTCCGTATATGTTCATTTCTCACTCTGTCTCTCCTCGTTTTCTGGACCATACTTCTCAGGAATCTCATCTTAGCTGCCTGTAATCTGCTCTCATCCCTCTTAGACATTGTCGAAGTTTCTGCTGCATATGTAATTATAGGAACATAATATGCTTTGCACATAACTTCTTTAGCCTTAATTGGTATATCCTTGTACCATACTAGTCCCCGTACCTGCTGGTAGAAAAAGCACTCCCGAGTTGTAATCTTCTGATAACTTCCAAATCTAGTCTTCCATCTTAAGTCAGTTCACATCCCAAGTATTTGGAGTGTTTCACCACTTCCAATTCCTTATCTCCGACTTTGATTCCTCCGTTTCCTTCTTTCTTACCTCTACTCATCACCAGTGTTTTACTCTTCTCCACATTTATCTTCAATGCCCATTGCTCTATCTTTTCATTTATAACGTCTAAATGTTCTTGTACCTCCATCTCATCCTCTACCCAGATCACAACATCGTCTGCAAACAACATTAACTTCATCTTTGCCCTACTATAGTCTTTCATTGCTGCGTTCATGATGTCATCCATCACCATTAAGAACAATAAGGGTGACAACACACTTCCTTGCTTTAGTCCAGTGTCAATTTTAAACCAATCCGATGTCCCGAATCTAGTCTTCACAGTGCTGTAGCAATCCATGCACATTCCATGTATCATGTCTCTCAGTTCCTTGCCTATCCCCCTATTTGTTAAGCTTTCCCAAATTTTGTTGTAGGGATGCTATCATAGGCCTTTTCTAGATCAATAAAAGTAACTACCATATCCTTCCCATATTCCCAACTCTTTTCAATGTTCTGTCTCAGAATGAAAAAGGGTTCCACTGTTGACCAGCTCCTTCCAAATCCCAACTGCTACTCCTCTATTTGGCTTTCTACCTTTACTCTAATTCTTTTTTTCTAGGAATCTCTCCATTACTTTGGCAACATGCGAGATGATAGTGATTCCTTGGTAGTTACCACACACCTTCCTGTCTCCTTTCTTGAATATTGGCAGTATTATTCCCTTTTTCTAGTCTTCAGGAACTTTCTTCTCTCTCCACACACTCCTGAGAAGTCTGTATGTACATTGCAGTCCCACTGGTCCTGCCGCCTTGATAATTTCTATGCCCACTTCGTCGATTCCCACTGCTTTCCCCAGCTTCATCTTCCTAACTGCCCATTCCACTTCTGCCATAGTAATGTCTGTTTTTTTTGCTACTTATTCCTCCACCGTTTTGGCTGTTTGCGTAACTTCTCCGCATGTCTGGCGTCTCACCTTCAACCGCTTCGGTAATCGGACTAAAAACAGGAATATGTGATTCTGTTGATTTTCAAGGAAAAATCTGTGTTGTTCTTAATAGTTTAAGACAGGTCAGTAGTTTTGTTAATAAAGTAATCATTGAACGTATTAGCTATAGTGAAATCATCATCGTGAACATGATTTTGAGATCTTATGTTTGTTATTTTTTTTCTTTATGATTTATTCTTTGTGTTATTTCATTGACAATGCCCGATACTTTCCTTGGATTATTAGGATTGGAATTTATTAATTGATTATTGTGGTCTATTTTAGCTCAATTAAGCAATTCGTTCTATACCTCTTATATTTCTCCTTCATGGCATTATTCTCTTTATTTGCTATATATTCTTGATACAACCTACCTCTGGTGTGAATGGACTTAATTAGCGCGTGCGTTATCCACTCCTTTATCTTTCGTTGCTTTGAATTTAATTGTGTTGAAGATTTTTCATGCAATTTTGGATAGTTTGTATGAATTTATCTAATTCACAATCCAAGTGGTTGTTCCCTAATACTGTGTCCCAATTGATATTGCTCAATTTCTTTTTAAGCATCTCACTATCTAACTTAAATCTATGTTCACGTATGTTACACTGAACTGCTTCTAAGTCACGGCCCTTTTCAAGATTGATACTAACTAATATAGGATAGTGATCTGTAATTCTGCTCTGAGATACAATGGGTAAGATGTTATCATTAGAAATACCGCTACGAATAAGTGCAAGATCAACACAGGTTTTGCTCGTTGAAGTTTCCCTAGTAGTGTCATGTATAAACGATCTAAAATTATGCTCATGTAAGTTTAAATATTCATTAGAGTTTCACTCATCAAATAGGTCCATGTTAGTGTCGTCTTGATTCTAGAATCAACTCGGTGTCTAGTGTAGGCTACATTTTTGCTGGACATAATCATGAAGATTATTAATAAATAGTTGTTTATTGTATTTTGATGAACGGTATATGGCTGTCAATGCAATTCTATTGTTCTCATAATTTATTTTGAGCCTAAGGAATTTGAAATCATTGTAAGTCACAGTTTCTACCTCATGGTCAGTAGAATTTTTCACCATAAAAACAACTCCATCACATTTATTGAAGCATCCTTCGGTATAATATGTTTTATAGTTGACATGCTTGCATATATTGAAGTTACCTAATTTCCAAGTTTCTGTGAGAATAACGACTTCAAATATATGGTTATATGCTTCTAACTCGGCATCTAAATTAATTTTATTTTTTGACGGACTTCTAATATTTGTGTGAAATATGCTTAAGTTTAAATATGCTTAAATTTAAGTATTTGAGACACACATCGATCAATACCTCTACTTATTTCTGTATGAATTTGATATCTTACAAAGTCATCATTAAATAAATTCATACACAGAAATATTTGACCGGAAAAGGATATTTACAATCTGCCAGCTGTTGAGTTCTGAAGGTACGGTATACCAATTACCGTATTGGATGTTTCATCTGAAGTGAAAGGGAGACCTAGCAGGTAGGGTTGTTCGCTATGGGGCGGTGAGAGGGGAGTAGTAAGTGGCAGGGGAGGGGTAAGTGACCTTTGCCGTGAGCTTGGAATTCCAAATGACAAAGGAAACTGAAGTACGTACCAACTTATACGTTTTAAAGTATTTAGCAGCTGCTGTTCACATATACTTGAAACTAAGTTAAAGATCAGAATGAATAATGAAATAAATTAATGAATGGAGTGAAATTAATAAAATATAATGCGTATTAAAATATTGAGTTTAAATAAATTAACAATTAAATGGAAAACAATTTATAAATGTAATGTGTTTATTATAAAATGAGATGGACTCCAGGAATTAAAAAGTGTCAATAACTCCTCTGGTTTCCTAATGGGCTGGTAACTCCTTCATTTTCGTCACTCGGACTTTTCTTCCGTCGGTGTTTCTTACAAAAATGAGACCATATTGACTCCAAACGTTCTTCAATTAGAATCGAGACACCGAAGTCTTCAGAACAGCAAGTCTATTCGCGGTGAGGTCTTGCCATATAGTTGTCCTCGTTCCCTTGAGATGCCTTTTCTTCTTGAAGAACTCACTCCTAGCTCTATATGAGGTAAACCTCACTCTCATGGGTCGCGGCATGTTTGTGGACTTCATAACCCACTCGGTGGCTCCTATTAATGTCATTCCTGTTGACATCTGCACTAATGTTTCTTGCAACTTGGAGCACAAGGTCGTCAGTGTTTTCTGCATCATTCTTTTTAATGCCATATAGCCTGACCCGGCCGAAGTCATCGGATTTTTGAAGTGCGTTAAAAATCCCTCAGTATGCCTTCCTTCGAAGGGGATGTAAAGACGGTTGGCTCATGTCATAGATTTATGTGGTGTAGAAGAACCTTCCACTAACTACACTCGTGTGAAGGTAAAATTTGTTGGTTAAATTTGATTAACGCTATTATGTTCCAACGTTCACCGTCAGGTTCTGGTTGCGGAGGTATCTATTAGCCAAGTTTACAGCTAGGTGTCGTTGACGGTAGCATTTGGTAGCAAAAGTAGGAACTACTTAAAACTAACTGCCTCCAGTCCCTACCTGAATTACATATCTTCTTCTTATGGTTCCTATCTGTTCCGGATGTTGGCTACGATCTTGACTGTGCTGTTCCTATCACTTGCAGCTCGGAATAATTCAGTAGATGTTTTTGAGGTCCAGGCTGTGAGATTTTTTAACCAGGATATTCTTCTTCGTCCAACGAATTACATATAACACACAATAATACAACCATCACAATTAGCACCGGTTATCAGGCAGATTGTACACACATCCAAAGTACACGGGGCTGCATTACCGCGTTGGCGCAGCCCCTAAACAGAGGAACCAAACAACCTATCTCACCTAGTTAAAGTTAATGCAGCAACGTATAATACGAGTATAATGTCAAATTAGATGCATTGATTGAGAACACATTGGGCTCTTTAGCCCCTAAAGTATTTCGTAAGATAAGAAATATATTCTCTAAGCCCATACCGTAATGATCTCTAAAATGCTATAGCGGAGTTCAAGGTGTTTAGAATTCATGATAACTACACCATTATACAATATCATTCGCCAGTAAGCACTAAAATGGCTAATACATGGGAAAAATACGTGTGAACGAACAGAAACTGTAACCTGACAAGGGGTTTGTTGGGGTTTATGGGGGCCGCTTTTGGTGTTAACACACACAGGAATAGTAATTGAAATCGATCTTTTATCTAACTTATCACATTTACCTTAATCTTACCTCGTTGCACTACCGCATATGTGGAACATTTTTAGCCTTCATATTTATATAATTCATTTCTTTAATTACCACATTCATTTAATATAACCATCATTTCATTATATATATATATTTTTCAACAACCCAATCATGAAAACAATACACCATCGTAAATGGAACATAATTCACCCTGCCATTAGCAAAGCCACCTGCCATTAGCAAAGCCACCTCCTGCCGGATCACTGAGAGAGCCAAATTGGCACAATGCACACACTCCCTGGAAGCGCCGTTGCACGAGGTGACCATGCTACAAACTAAAAGTAACCTTAACCTATAAAATAAACAGTGACAAAACGAACTATATAATGTATTGTATTCTTATGCAAACGTATTGTGGGATGAACACAATTTATTTTGAGAGCCAAGATCAGATACTTGTACAAGATCAGAACTCGTTTGTCAACCAACAAACTGTACTCATGGCAAACGCTGGCCTTAGTCAACACTAATGTATTTGGATGGTATCTGCCCATGGTGGTTCCTGGTGTCTAATTGTGTTACTACTGCCACACCTGACCTGGTGGGAAACTGTGTTACTTCCGCCACGTCAACCCCCCCTTGGAGTTGAGTTGGCTACTGTTGAAAACAGTTCGGAAATCTCATACGTCGGTTGTAATTCGTAGTTGCTGGCCTGATAAGTCCATTAGCGTAAGTGGAGCGTTTTTCGTGTTTTGTTGTTTGGCTGGTTGGTTGCTTGGTTTGTTGGTTGGTTGGTTTATTGGTATGCAGCATTGCAGCGTTCGAGGCGTTATGGATTCACATGGGAATAATATATGTACAACACTATTTACACTTCACTGGTATATTAGGGAGTCTTTGGGGTCACCACGATGATAATTTAACTGCAACTATGCTTACATGGTATCCTGGCTGCTTTAAACTGCCTGCCCATTACACGATTACAGTATTGGTTTATGCGTTCAACCTCGTTACCAAATATAGACGTTAAGAGCAGCACCAACCCACTGTGATCGCCGCTTTTTGAAGTCACTGTTACAGACATTTGTTTTGTATTGATGTTAATGGTGAAGTTGGGTTTTGTATTTTATGATGGCGTACTGCTGTGTGCACTTTTGCAAATCAGAACAGGGCAAGTTTGAATGCCGAGGAATCTCATTTCATGAGTTACCATCAGACAATTCACTTGACTTGTAAATACACACACTAATACAGCCATCACAATAAGACGGGTTATCAGACAAATTCAACACACAGCCAAGTACATGGAGCTACATGAGCACGATGTTGCAAACCCCTAAATTAATCAACATCCTATTATTCGGTGGCCGGAGCATTTCTTATCCCTTTCTTTAATTGCCCTTATTCTTTTTTTTCATCCCGTCTAGTATGTAAGATAGATTCAAATTAATTGGAAGTAGTTGTATTTTAATTAACATCCGTACCGTATAATTACAGGCAAGTGAGTTAGACATTTCGCCCCTTGAAAACAATCACCTACACCACCATGTATGTTTCGCTTTCCTATAAATTGAAAATTTGCCCGTAAGTATGTGTCTGAATGAATATCATATTCTTTATGCTGATTGAATAACAAAGGAACTAACTTAGTGCCTTGTTTTCGCGTTTTTTCAATCTCGATATTAAGCCTCCAAAGTCAAAAACCCTTCGTTTCAGGTATCGTCCCCTTAAAAAGCCGCGGTAGGTTGGCGCTGCAACCGAACGGTAAATTAATATACAGTATATCCTGTACGCGTCTGAGTGTTGAATGGGCAGTTTAAAGCAGCCAGGAGGGATGCGATCAAGCTGGCAGTGAAAATGCCGCGACGATCACAGATGGTTGGTGCTGCAACCTATCTTGTGTTGAATGGACAGGCAGTTTAAAGCAGCTTGGAGGGATGTGATCTAACTGGCAGTGGGTGTAGCATGGCTTCTTGCCGAGATAGATGAAAACTTGGTGGTCCCATCTTGAGTTATTGTTTTACAGCCAACAGTGTCGAAGTTTGAGTTTATTATTTTTATATAAGACGCAGCATAAGCAAAAACTTTCACAGTATGTCGGTAGAAAATAAAACGTTACACTGCATGGACGTGGACCTGAAGTCTGCCTAGACGTTTACCCACCCATCGAATTGAGTGAGAGACCTTATGGTTTAGGACTTGTTCCACTTGAAACGTACAATCGTATATACAACATACGTGAAAATGTGAACAACAAGTTTTACTATGGTGATTCTGTGCTCACCCTGAACTCTGGTGGATACACGATAGATGACATTTATGAACACATTTATGTGGTGTTGATCAATGAATATGGTTTAAAGTCATTTCTCGATGGAACGCGCAAGTTTGAACTTGTAGGAAATACCAACACTCATCGCTGCAGTATTTTCTCCACATTCAAAATTGACTTTAAAACACGCCCCGATTCCATTGGTACATTACTAGGATTTAAACCACGCGTGTTGGAGCCCAACAAAAACATGAATCAGACCATGAAGTGAAATTCATTGAGGATCATCATGTGTCGGTGACGTGTAATATTATTAGCCAAGTCTACACCAATCAAGAACCATCGCATTCGCTTTATGACTTTATTGTGACATCTCCCAATGGGTATATTATTCGTGAAAACCCTCCAGTGGTGCTTTTTCATTCTGTGGCTGTCCATGGTATTAGTAATATAACTTTAAGATTGATCAATAGAGATCAACAACTCATTGATCTAGATTCTACCACACCAGTGACTAAGAAGTTGGTACTAAAGCCGCTATGAAGTTTGTATATAAAGCAACAACACCGTCTAGGAATGGTGTTAGTTGTTTGCCACGTGAATACACGTTAACACCTCAGGACAAGCAGATTATACAGCATTTGGGTTACCACGTCAACCCTCATGATGAATTCTATCCTAGAGGTAGCGAACCACATCGAGGAGCAACCAGGGGTTGTAAGAATTGATCTCCATTCCTATCAAGCTCTAACACTTGGACTCAATGACAATGATGAAATTCAATTTGTTATCAACAACCAAGATGTTTACACCCTACCGCATGAAAGTGTCATTCAGATTGAAGGTCGACTCACCTAACGCCGATGGCTCCACACCCACCATATCCAAGTTGGCCAACCATGGTTTGGTCTTTCTGTTTTCTGAGGTGCAGTATGTCATCAACGCTATCGTGGTGGATGCACTCGAAATGTGGGTATTTTCAGTGTCACGAAACTATACCCCTCTTATAGTGAGGAAGGAGGCAGGCAGGTTGGTGCCCTGACTCGACCAATGACTGGATGGTACACACCGATGGGACCTTTACTGGATATTTACCTCTTAAACTGATTTTAGGCTTTGCCGAAGATCACCAGCGCATTGTGGTCAACGCAAGGCAAGTGCTTTATCTGGTGAGAGACAGGAGTGATAATAATGCACTGAAGGGAGCCGAAAATGCCCCCATAGATTCAAAAAATCAACTACAACGCTTGCTATGGAAAGTACCCCATGTGACCGTTGACGATAGCAAAAAAGTGGACATACTCAAAATGGTAAAGTTTTACTATGATTTAGAAGCTGGGCGCTCCATGAATATCCGCTATTGCCCACCACCAACACACACAGTTGGTCTGTAAAAACAGCCCGCTTTACAGAGAGACCTCTCTACATCACCGTGGGTTTTCAAACGAATCGCAAGTATCAAAAAATCAAAGATGCCACGCAATTTGATCATCTGCAATTGAGAAATGCACGTTTTTTTCTCAACGGAGCTGTGTTTCCCTATGAAGGACTGGATTTGGATTTTTCAAAAAATAAGTTTGGTCTCCTGTACGACTTGTTTTCTAAATTTCGATGGTCGTATTATCAAAAAGAGAACGGCCCCATGCTGCTACCCCAAGCGTTTAAGGCAAGAGCGCCAATGATTGTCTTTGACTGTTCGTACCTGGAAGAGTCTGTCAAGCCATCCAATATTGACATCCGACTAGATTTTGAAACGCATGATAATGTACCAGCCAATACGACGGCCTACTGTTTGATTATCCATCACAAACAAGTCAACTATTATCCACTGTCCAACCAAGTGACGAGTGTATAAATAACAAGTCAACCCACGTCAAGCCGCTCAGTCATGCCTCAAGAGACGTCACATCCATGAATTTAAACTCTGAGGAACAACGTTTCAAGACTTTTGCAAGGTGGCCCGTGCCTTTCATAAACCCTCAAGCCTTGGCGACCGCTGGCTTTTATTATTTAAAAACAAGAGATGAAGTGAAATGTGCCTTTTGTCCCATCATCATAGACCAATGGCAAGAGAGCGATGAACCCATGCAGGAACATCAGCGTTGGTCACCTGCCTGCCCCTACCTGTGCAGAATGGAGGTGGGAAATATACCCTGTCATTCAAGCTACCCCTTACTCGTGCCTCTGGGTGATGAAAAAACAAGTTACGATACGTGTGGACTCTATGGTGTCAACGGTGATTCGGTGAGCAGCTCACATCGAAAACGCCTAGTTTAGAGACATTGGGACATCATCGGTATTATGGACGTTACTAACACAAGAGACTATATTGTTGTATCAGTTGGTATCGTCCTTATCCCTAAATGACAAAAGCCTGTAAGACGTGTTATGATAATAAAATGATGTAATTCTTAAATTCTTATTTTTTCAAGGCCACCTGTCCTACCCTAACCTCATTTTTTTTCAAACTAACATGGCAGGTAAGTCCATGTCATGGGTAAACTTTAGTGGCCAATGGTCAGTCAGTCGTCAGATGAACTTGTTTCAGGCAAGCGGCAACATGTTGCGCACACTCATTGTGGATTGCCAAGGGTTTACAATTGGTGTCAACAAATTTATATTTAAACAAGTGGCCATAATCGATTGTACCACCTTTTGGATAACGCAAGCTACGCATTTGCTATTTAAACTGCCCCATGTTTTTGATTTGTTGTGTGAAAAAGGCCGTAAACCAACCCAGTGGATTGAAAATCATTGGCATTTAGACTGGAATCATGGAACCATTTCCTATAAATATTTGGACGTGGTCATGAAAGCACACTTGTCCTCGGCCAATGTGGTATTTTTGTAAGGTAATGAAAAACGTGAATGGTTGCAAACATTTTTGGCATCTTACTGTCAATGTATCGACCTCATGGCCTTGGGCTGCCCATCCCTGCAAACGCTCATGGATACTTGTTCCTGTGTCAACATTACCCATACAGCCCTAGCCCATGTATGGCATCACTTTCATTGGTTAACCACCCATGCCTGCTGGGAGTTGTTGAACAAAATAAAAAATCAAGATTTACCTTTGAATGACGCCAGTGAGATTTCTACAAGCCACGTGTAAACATCTACAGCACGTCATACCATGGTGAAAGGCAATGCTACGGACAAAGCCATTGGCAAGTTCTTTGTGTGAAAAAAAAAACTAGATCGTTTTACCAAAGAGGAACTCTTAGCGCTGCCCAAGTCGTTCATTTATTATGTGGCCGCCAACGCGGTGAAAGAAATCTGGCAACATGTACCAAAATAATGGACTCAAGACCCTGTGTTGAGTGAATTGCAACCCTGTACGGATTATGATCACCATAAGCAAGTGGCTATGGCAAAAATACCCTCTATGCGTCAATGCGCGACTTGCCAACTAGTGAAACTGTATCACGGTCTTAAAAGTCCATGTAAAGACTTTGTTGAATCATTCCAGGGGGTGTCATGGCGAGAAAAAGCAACAACAACAACAACAATAACAAACTCAAACATCGTCCACAGAGGAGGAGGAAGACCAAACCTTTTCACCATGGATGGAAAAGAATATGCCAGACCTGTACTGGCAGTGGCGTCATTAACAAGGTGATTCAATACTTACCTTTTGAAATCCATCTTCCAGGTTATCGTTTTTGTGGCCCTGGAACTCATCTTGAAAAACGTTTGCAGCGTGGTGATGTACCCATTAATCTTTTGGATCAAGCATGCTAAGAACATGACCTTTCTTATCGCCATAGTCATCCTGGTTTAAGACATGTGGCAGGTAAATTGTTATTGAAAAAGCTAAACAACATTTCACATCCTGTGATGCCTCAATGGGTGAAAGAATGGCAGCCCTGATTGTGATGAGTGCTATGAAAGGAAAGTTGATGATGCGTGGACACGAATATTAAGGAATTGAGGATTAAGGAATTGGGATGTATTTGTATTCTATTTTCATTTGTCAATCCCCTTATGGTTATGAAATAAAAACAAAAGGTTTACCACAGTACGATGTTTTATTTTAATTTTAAAAATCATCATGTTGATGGACTGATTTTTCATTTTCACATTTTCACACATTGTCATTTGCCAATTTGCAATTTACAGTTTTTAAAAATGTCTGTTTCAAGTTTTGCGTTTTTGATGATATGGATTCTCCATTTCGTTGATGACACTTTTTAAAAATGTCCGTTTGAAGTTTTTTTAATTTTTATATTTCACACATGGCCATTTCCAGTTTTTAAAATGACAGTTTTACGTTTTTTGAATTTTGGTGTTATCGAAACATGGATTTTCCATTTTGCTGTTTTCACATTTTTCCATTTGGTGTATGTCGAAAGTTGAGATTTGTCAATGATGTTGATACGAGTGCTTGACCATGACAATGCTGCAGCGTGTTTATGGGATTGTGGAAACGTGAAGGTCTACGACTACTGCAGGTAAGACTGTTTAAAAAAATAATGTCTATTGACCGCTACATTTCAAAGAAAAAAACAAAACTATTGACAAAACAAAATGACTATATAAGTCACAATTTCCCCCTCACCACCCACCCTACCTCACCGTGTTTGCCCTGGTCAAACAAACACACCAGCTTTCTCTTTACTCATACATTCACACCTTTGTTTGGGAACAAACACAACCACTTTATTAATTCCTAAAGCACATTCTCGACATGCACAGTCATCCCAAAAGAACTTCTTTTAACTTACCATTTATAATTTACATTACAAAAATAATTAAAGTTACTAAAAATACTATTACTCATTAAATACTTACAAAAAAACTACAACTTTGTACAGATTTAAAAGAATCAAACTATTTACCAATTTCCAATTCCCAACCCTGTTAAATTTAAAATTAAATAAAAATAAGGTTGCATAGAACTTTTTTAAAGAGCAAAAGGTCCAAGTGGGTTGCCGCTATTTACATACAAAAAATACTATATACAAAATTAGCTATTTACAATGACAAAAAAACAATATTTACAAAATACCGAATCTACGAGTTACAAAAAAAAACATGTCCCTAAACAAACAAACTGAAAAATCACACCTCCTCCTCCTTGCGATCATAACCCCAGGGCAGGCTGGTGAGCAGGTCATCAGCCCACAAACGTTTGTTATCCATGGAGGCGAGGGTGCGTTTTCTCTGTTCCACAAGATACAAATGATGGTTGCTGGATTGTATCCTGCACTGTGTTTGGGACATAGCTTGACCAGTGTATAAAACTGCCAGGTAGTCATTTATAGGTAGCGATTTTACCACTGCCCTACCTACACCTTTTACTCTTTTGGCTTCCTTACAGTCTAGAGTGCGGTAAGCATATATTTTCGAGGCCAAACCTACGAATTCCGTCATAACGGAATCACCGCATTCATCTTTTAAAACGCCCATTTCCTTCTTGTTTTTTATGGGCAGCTGAAACACGTTGTCAGCGCTATAGGAAGAAGTGTCGAACCAGACACTATGCTGCCTCATGACATCATAGGGGTTGCAGAGGCGAATGTGGAAAATGAATGAGTCTATATCCATATACAAAAGAGAGACGTCCTCAAAATAGCATTTTGCAAACTCATAGTGGAATCGATACATGACCGATTCAGAAAAGTCTAAAATGACTTGGCCCAAGTAAATGGGCTTATCGATGGTCACGCTGGTCTTACTCAATTCAATGGTGGCCAAAT
Source organism: Meconema thalassinum (assembly GCA_946902985.2). Taxonomy (NCBI): domain Eukaryota; kingdom Metazoa; phylum Arthropoda; class Insecta; order Orthoptera; family Tettigoniidae; genus Meconema; species Meconema thalassinum. The sequence continues at coordinate 127,492,797 of OX336398.1, forward strand.
CCTCATCGATAATGTTGATCGATTTAAAATTTGGCTAGGCAATGTACCGCCAGGCACCCCACCACCCGTCCCAGACATTCACCAATTTAATGTCGCGGTATTTGCGGCCATTTTCCATGGACTTGCCATAGATGCAGTTGTTCATTAATTTAAAAAAATATTTTCAAACTGCTGTGTTGCCATTTGTCGGTGATCGGTGTTGAGTCGCATGTATGGCTCGAGCCATGGTTTTTTGGCAAAAGAAATACCCCTATGGAATTTGTTCAACACCAAGCCATGGGCTAGGCATTGCACCAACATTTGGATACCGATTTTGTTGTTAAGTGAGCCCATGAGTTTTTCAATCTTCACTTTACTGCCAGGGGACCATTTGCTCTAGGCAGAATGGGAAGGATGAGGGATATTCAATATCCACTTCCAAGACATATCCACGACCTGTTTCTTAGCTAGCCATGTTCACATCAAATTCCGCCACGTGTTTCTCTGTCAGGCAAGCAAACTTCCCATAGGGCAAAGGCTGACTCAAGGCGTACCCATACAAATTATTCACGTCATAGTACATTAAGTACGATTCTGGTTTGTCTGGTGAATAATCAGGCATGTATACATTGTTCGCTTCGGCATGGCGCTGGTTAAGCGACACAAAGCCACCACGAATGCCCTTTTCAAAGAATAGAACCATGTCTACATCAGTGAGTAAAACCAACTCCACTTGAGTGTATTTCAAAGCGGCATGAAACGAGAGCCCAGGACTTGTATAATAGTGAGCCAGGTCGAGACCGTAAATGTGCTGACACATCTCACGGAATTTTTGAAACACGTCGGTGAGCAGCAATACATCCAGTTTTAGGTAATGCATAGCATATTCACCTAGCGTCTTGGTATCAAACACTCGCCAAACTTGACATGCATGTGCATAGTCTTCATCGAAAACGGTACTGCGTGTTAGTTTTGAGTAAAATTTGTCTTGTAGTGGGAGTTTCCTTTGCTTTAACACGTCCCAGCTGTTGCAGAAATCATACGGGAATATACCTTTCCGAATGCACAATTGAAATTACTTAGGATCATTAAAATGCATTCTGGTATTTTTTAATTCCTCTTCATCTAAGCCACTCACAAGACTATCTAGCGAGGATGCCATAAACTTAAAGGAATCCAAAAATCGAATGCTTAAGTCGCCCAACCGCCATGTCAAGGCTGTAAAGTGCACATGGTTTTGGGGAAGAATGGTAAACGAGCCCTTGTTGACATGACCCAATTCACGAATCAGAAACTGAATGTCATAATTCGCCAGATTGTGGAAAAAGACACTGATAAAACCAGGAGCTGGAAAGTTCAAATTGCATTTACTGTGCGCAGCTCCACGAAACTCTCCCGTAAAGTGCGAGTGATCACGAGCCGGGTCTTCAGCACTGATCAGTGGCTTTTCGCAAATATGACATGTCGTGGCAAGCTCATACTGCTGCTGCTGTTCTTGAGTTAGGCTCATGGGTACTGGGTGGTCCAGTAATTCCTGTACATGGTCGGCCAACTTAACAAGTTCATCCAAAAACCATCTGGCACAATCTGGGCCCTCGCGGGATTTGTAAACGGATTGCGTGGGGTCATAGGCACACACCACATTAAATCCTATGGCAAAGGGCTCATTTTTTTGAATGGGTGTGGTTGAGCTGATGGCGGGATCTGGTTCGCATCCCGCCATGGGTATGGTGAGTGCTTCAAAATCTGCATATACCACATGGCGGACAGTGTCACGCTTGTAAATGTTGTTGAATTTCAACACATCCTGGTCCCCTTGTGGCAATATTAATCTCACCGCTTCCTGATAAACGCAATCTACCCTATGACGTTCCAAAAGCATAGGGGTTTTAAAATATTGCAAGCATCGATCGCAAATATGTTTTTTACCATGTGCTTTGGACAGTTGACTGCTTAGCAGTCAACTTAAGCTTTTAATAAGGCAATAGTGATTCGCTTTTCCCACAGATAAATATAAGAGATGAATGTGGTGTCGTTTCGGTTCTTTTGTGGCATAAAGAGGACCCACAATCTCATTACCATCAAGGCCATACACCATGAACGAAAAGTCATGGTTGTCTTGTTGAAACCTATGGATTTCAGTTAAGTCCATAGGGAACGACACTCCAGTTAAATTTAAATTTTGTTATAATTCTTCAAACTTGGCCTTGTACTTACCTGGCCGAGAACCATTATAGTCTTGTGCTGGCTGCAAATACGCGGCCACACACCACAGGAAGCAATTATTGTCATGGTTCTTTATATTCACCACAGCCTTTTTCAAAGCTATTGCTGGTAGTGTTTTAATATAGCTAGACCCAGCATTCAACGGGTTGAAATGACAAATGTTGATTTGTAGGTAATGGATTTAGTCTAACGCTAAACCACTGGGCCCTTGTTGCAGTTTATCAAATTTTGATACCAAGGCATTGACCACATGGCTTTGATACCACTCGTTCAGATTATTGGCTATCAAAACCTCTTGCATTTTACTGCCAATATAAAATGTTTTTTTAATGCTCACCGTCCTTTTTATATATAAAATCGCACACGAATTGTGTATTGACCATTAAAGCCGTATGCAACCTTTGTGCTGTACAAATTTGTTCTTTAAAAATTTCGAAGCAAGATTCTACAAAGTCTTTTGGAATTAAACTCTCACTAACATTGACCACGCGGCCAGAGCAGACACGCTTTTTAATACAGGACTTCAGGGGTTTCCAAGTTAAGTTATCGCTAGCAGTGAAATACATGATTCTTATAAAAGAAACAATCTCACCACAGTTTTCAGCCGTAGACTGTTCGGTAAACAATGATCCCAAACAAACAGCAGTGGTTGTAGTGGTCAAGCGTTTTCCAACACTCTAAAAAAGAAATAAAATAAACCACCATGAGTATATCCATTTGAAATAGCACCTTTGTGCAGCCTAAAACAAAACAAACATAAAACAATCAAACAGGTAATATAAACAAAATCTTACCTGTGTTTTGTAACTTTTTACCTTCTCTCGTAGACTCGAGTGGAATGGTTTTCAGTCCTTTTTTATGTCTCCCAAAACAGGTATGCAGATTATCTAAAACAAACAAAATAAAAACAATTCATCAATAAAATGGTAAACCGATAATAATTTAAACATTCATTAGCATAAAAAAATCAAAGAGTGTTAATATTACACTTACCTGTAAATATATAATGTATCCAATACGGTGACTAACTGGGGTTCAGCACACAAATGCAATTACTTTTACACAGATAAGACACAGCCTATGTTTGCACTGCAAAGTTCAAAACAGTAATGAGAGACTATGTGTCATAACATGGTCAACACCCTATTACCCCACCCTCCTCTCCTCTCCGCCTCTCCTCTCCCCCTCACCACAGCTGTAAACAACACTCTTGCCCAGCTATTGGCTGTGGGAATGGTAGGGGGAGGAATTGTCGTCGCTTACTCCGTTATTTCTCTGACAAGGTTGTCAGATTGTTCGACTTTCATCTGCCGTCTAACGCAAGCCAGCGGTGTTGCCAAGTGTGGTCCGCACATTAGTGAGATAGTGTTATCAGAAGTTGAACGTGGGGAACGGAGCTCGTCTAGCTGGCAAAGCAGGTTTGATCTATTCAGCATTCAAGTGACAAAACACATGGGGGCCTGCTAGCAGGCTACCAGCTACAAGTGTTAAATGATACATTTCATTTAACCATTCACAGCTTGCGTTTCATTCTAAATCTATCTCATCACAGAATTAGCATTTGCATTAACGCTCATGTCTTGCCTTCATACAAATGGCTTGGTCAATCGAACGTTATAGCTTCATATCCTAGAACTGTCTGCTGGCCTATGAACATGCGTGAATGTCACAGAGCCATGTCACTGATAACCGTTTACTAACAGGTTAAAGGTCCACTTTAGGGGTAAAAGTCTTAGTACGCTTCACACGTTCTGGAATATTAGCCTCCATCCATTCACCATAACAAATATCTGAAAACGAACCGTCAAAAACACCCCCACCACGATGCCAAAATACCCATTGTTTTATTGGTATACCGCTGCCATAGCTGGCGACAGGCTCGTTGACACACATGGCAGTGGTATCGTCTGTCTTGACAACCACGCTTCATTTAAAATTTAAAAACAGGTAAACAATTTTTTTCAACATGGTTGGCGTTAGGCCCTTCGTGAGTTGTATTATTTTTGCAAAACAATAACTACCACATTCGAAAGGGGACGTCACCCCGAGTCCTATGAGTCCTCGTACAAGTCCCTAGCAGCGTTGGTTCGCGAGATATAACAAAAAGTCTAAAATCACATTTTTTACCCCAAAATGGGTTTTTGATCCTACTCGACACAGGCATTCTCAGTAAGAGGGCAACGCGACGAAAAAAAATGACACCTCATACAAGTCTCGAGCCTTATTGGTTCGTGAGATATCAGCAAAAATCACAAATAACACTTGTTTACCCCAAAATCGAGTTTCTAATTTTTTTAAAATATAATGAGTGGTCCATAGCAAAGCCACCGTCAGCTCTAGTCCAACGATATCTCATTTGTGAAACTCCGACAATGGGTTCGGGAGATATCGGCTAGGACTCACGCGGCGGCCATGACACTGGTTAGAACACCCCCTTACCCCCCTACTGCACAGTTTTTGTCCGAGAGACTTGAAATTTATTTTAATGATAGAAGGGGTAGGGACCATTCATTTACGTCATGTAAACATTTTTGTAGAAAACCTAGTTTCCGAAATATAGGAATTTCAAAATTGGACTGTTTTCAAAAAATCTCAAAAAATAAAAAAAAAGGTTTATTATAAAAAATAAAGGACATAAACTCCATTCGTTTGAACCATGGCACAACGTTCTATCATAATTTGTTTAATAACTATCGCCTACTTTCAAAAAAAAATTCAAAATTAAAAAAATATATATAACGAGTGGTCCATAGCAAAGAGAACGTCACTCTGAGTCCAACGACACCTCATTTGTCAAAGTCGGAACATGCGTTCGAGAGATATCGGCAAATATTACATGGCAGAGGCTTAGTGGGGTGACGAGGGTTCTAGAGTGAAGTATAACTCCCACTACTCCCCTACTCGAGTTCTTGCAGCTCCCCATTTTTAAAATTAAAATTAGACACTGAAGCGTACAATCCTTCTGGTTTTATGACTAAGTTATAGTGTCGGATTTTGTCATTGTATGATATTGCCCGTTTCTGTGTTAGCTTGTATGCCAGGTCTAATTTTCTGGCTCTTCCCTTGTTTGCCTTTTTATCCAGTCTGTTGGGTTGGATATATTCCCCCACGTATTTGAATTTCTCTGTTCTATTAATTTTTCCATGCTTTACCTCCATATACCTCTCATGATGGTGCCTGTACTCTATATATTCCGTCTTTTCATAAGAAACTTTAAGACCCGCTTTTCCGGCGATTTCATGCAGGATCTCCAGCATCTTTCGAGCGTCTTCCCGGTTTTTGGCTAAGAGGGCAAGATCATGTTGGATTTTTATACATGTTGGCCTTAGAGTTATGTACTGTTACATGAAGATTATTGTGTACGTGTAGTATTCAAACTTCAATCACATGATTAGGAGACAAAAAAACAGAGATTTAAAAATTTCGCACAGCTGCCATCTTGTGGTTATGGAAACATTTGAAAAAATTAGATGCCAGTGAATTAACATTTGTATAAGGATTTACTGTACCAAGTGTCAATGCACTCGGAAGGTTAAATTGCGAGAAACGACCATGTGAATATTTATACTTCGCGTCGCCGCCATGTTGGATTTGTGATCACCAGGTTATTGAAAGTCCTATAGGTGAACTTATGATCATAGCCCCTATGAACATTATGAAATTCAGTTTGATTGCTGAAATAGATTCGTACATATTGAGATCCATCTAAATATTTCAGATGGTCGCCACGTTGGATGGTTATATGTATAGGCCATAGAGGCATGTACCATTAAAGGAAATTATTGCGTAGGTTCATTATTCAAACGTTCACTTCGATCGCATGATTATGACACAAAAAATAAAATTTAATTTTAAAATTCGCACAGCCGCCATCTTGAGGTTCTGTAAACAATTGAACTAAATTAGCTACCAGTGCATTACAATGTGTATAAACATAACCTGTACCAAGTTTCATTGCGTTTGGATCATTAAATCGCGAGAAAGGTCTATTTACAATTTTCAAATTCGCTTGGCCGCCATATTCGTTTCGTAGTTAACTGTTTTTAGAAATTCTTATGGATGAACTTCCAGTAGTGTCCTTTATCTCCGTACAATATTTCATGGTGATACCGCTAATAGTTTCAGAGATATAGAATGCCGGTGAAATATTTCGCACAGCCGCCATCTTGAGGTTATGTAAACAATTGAACGAAGTTAGATGTCGGTGCATTACAATTTGTATAAACATATACTGTACCAAGTTTTATTGAGTTTGGTTGTTAAAATCGCGAGAAACGTCTATTTAAAAGTCGCAACTTCGCTTGGCCGCCATGTTGGTTTTGTAGTTCCCTGGTTTTCAAAAGTCACATATGTGAACTTTTAGTAGTTCCCTTTATCACCGTAAAATATTCCAGTGTGATATCGGTAATAGTTTCGGAGATATTAAATGCTGGTGAAATAATTCGCACAGCCACCATGTTGGATCGGTGAGACGTAACAAAATTTGAAGGGCACGTTCGGGGTCTTCCGGAATAGTGCTATGAACTTACTCAGTTTCATTGAAATCGCTCCAGCCGTTTAGAAGTTATTAGGGGGGAACACACACCATCACACATACACTCACACGCACACACTGACAGACACACGGACAAAAGGTGATCTCATAAGCCTATTTTCTCATAAATGAAAATAGGCTAAAATATGACTTCTCATAGAAATCCGCCCCCTAGTGATAACTAACTAATACATGTAATTTGTTCCAGTAGTGTGTTTACATATTTATAATTTTGTACCCCGCCCAATTCATTGGGCACAATCGTGTTGACCGACTGAAAAGCAGCAAAGACAAGGCTACGGAAGGATCTTTGTTTTCATTAAAGATATTTTAAATTGTTTGGATGTTATAATGATGTTGATTTGTGAGCAAAAAGAAAAAAGGAGAGAAATATGAACAATTCTGTCATATGGAATGAAATATACACTAGTGCCCAAACGTTAAGCATGTTACGAATAAGCAGGGCAACAGGGAATAGACTAGTCTCCTGGAAGTAGGCCAGACACAGACCGAAATCGCCGCATCATTGAATGTGCCACAAAGTGTCATTTCCAGGCTTTGGAGACGACTTCAAGACACAGGAGATGTTAGTCGTAGGCTAGTACCAGGTCGATCAAGAGTAGCCATCCCACACCAGGACCAAAATCTGGCCAACGAAATCGGAGTACACCTGCAAGACAATTTTCGTCGGAGCTTGCAGCCGTCTCAGGGGTTGGCGCTTCCCGTCAAACTGTGTACCGAAGGCTCAGAACAGCAGCGCTGTTAGCCAGACCTCCAGCGGTGCGCGTCCTGTTGACTCCAGCACAGAGACGAGCCCGTTTACTGTGCAGCCGTCAACGTCAAAACTAGACCATGAATGAATGGAGGCATGTGCTATTCACAGATGAATCAAACTTCAGTTTGCAGAACGATTCCCGTCGCACATTAATCTGGAGAGAACCGGGTAGCCGATACAACCAAGGGAACATCGTGGAACGGGACCAGTATCGTGGTGGTGGTGTCATGGTGTGGGGCGGCATCATGTTGATTGGCCGTACAGACCTGCACATCTTCATGGGTGGTCTGAGGAACACTGTGAAAGCTCGGAGACCACATATTTGAATCTTCAGAGGTGCGGTAGGTCCAGAATTCATCTTAATGCATGATAATGCCCGACCGCACCGCGCTGCTCTGGTGGATGAATTTCTTGCTGGGGAAGACATTCATCGCATGGACTGGTCAGCAAAACCTGCGGATCTGAATCTTATAGAACATGCCTGGGATGCATTAGGGAGGCGAATTGCATCCCGTCAGCCTCCACCAAGGATCCTCCAAGACCTTCGATTTGCCCTTTCGGAGTAATGGGATCGACTGTAACAAGAGCTCCTGGACTATCTGATAGAGAGCATGCCGCGTCGTTGCGAAGCATGTGTGGCCGTTAGGGGTAACCATACACCCCATTAACAGCATATTTTGTTGTGGAAGACATTGCCAAGTTTTGTTAGTTGTTGTCAAAGGTGTACCTTAGCTATCAGAAACTTTCTGACACTGTTTTTGTGGGCAAGTTGTGCGATATTTGGTGTGTGATTTAGCTTCCGTTTATTCAGCAATCCGTCATACATTCCTATCAGGCGGTATGGCCTTGTTTAGTGATTATGCTTAACTTTTGGACACTAGTGTACATGTTTACTGATGAACTGTGGCGTGTCAGTCATGTGGAAGACCAACATAGCCAATAACTCTCATTTCTGCCCCTTTCTATCAAATACACACCTATTTGAGATGAGCGGAATGCCTACCTCCCAGGAGTTAAAACAAGACTACTTTCTGCCGCCTTCAGGTTTGTTTTTCTACAAGCGTTTTTCTGATTGCTGAGGTGATCTACAAAGAGCTTGTCCCCTCTCGATCTCGCGGTAGCCAGTGCTCGGCTCACAAATCCAATTCCAATAAATTTACATAACTCATGCTTTCTTAGAGGCCACAAATTCGAGTATAGTTGCATACTCGTGGTGTGACTTGAGCTTACTTTCATGTTGATAGGTTTGTAATGCGATTTAGTGGATTTTATTCCACGTGCCCCATCAAATTGTGCTCAGGTTTGTGTGTAGCCTTCCTAGAAATAGATAAACCACTTTTAGGACACTTCATTTCAATGGCAGGCACAGTAATTCCTCATTCTAGTACAATTATAGTCATTAATATTTTACTCGATCTTATACCCTAACTTATATCTTATCAAGTCGAGCGCCATGTTCGAATAAGTTTTACCGTAACCTATTCTTCTTACTGTGCACCTGGAGGGTTTTATTCTCCTTACTAGTAGCCTTAATTGAATTCTGAGTTCTGATATGACCTCATTTGATGTGTTATATATACTGCTCTACAAAAGTTTCGAATATATATATTTTACTACAATGACTTCTTATAGTAAACCCGTTGAGGTTTATACAATAATTTATTAACAGACTAAACATCAGTCCTTCTGAAAACAATAACAATCGTGGTTAGATAACAATGAAACGGTACGAAAACAAAGCAAACTCGCTTGTAAGTGTCCCTTTTGAAAACAAAAAAGTCCTCTCGGCACGCCGGAAGGCGGAGGTAGATTTCACCGGACAAACTTGGGGATAGGCGAAAATAGGCAGAATATGCAGATTTTCGTAGAAGGATCAGACCTCATTTAATGCGAGAAGGTATTTTATAATTGGAGCTTAATTAACTTTGTTTTTCGTCATTTTATGCTTATTTTAAACATTTTATTGTCTTATGGGAACGGTAACCTTCTTGTCATTTGGGGTCCATTTTTATACTTGTGGTCACACTGTCCTTATGCTAGGTTTCGACACTGATGTGCAACTATGTAACGGTCTGTTACTTCTTCACGCAAAATTATATCTACCGCAGAGATTTTGGTTGGTTCCTCAGTTTAGGGGCTGCGACAACGCGGTCATGTAACCCCGTGTACTTTGGGATGGCTGTATTAGTCTGTAATTCAGGTAAGGACTGCAGACGGTCAATTTCAAGCAGTAGTTACTAATGTTGCTACCAGGTACTACCGTCAACGACACCTAGCTGTGAACTTGGCTACTAGATGCCACCGCAACCAGCAACTCGCAACGAACGTTGGAAATTCCCCTCCAAAGGAAAGCATACTGAGGGATTTTTGGCGCTCTTAGAAAATCCGACGATTTCGGCCGGCTTTGAACTCGCGACCTTGGGCATAAACATTCAGCATGCTACCAGTTACGTCACCGAAGCCGCTTCACACTTAGATGGAAATCTGAATCTGATCTCGTGCAAGTGCGTTATCTTGGCAACGTCTGATGGCTCATCCCTCATCAATTTAGTAGTGTTGCCATGGCAACCACTGATAGGTCTTGGCATTTTCTTATAATTCCGAAATTATTTTTCTCATCCCTTGGCATAATGGTGGGTTATATCAAAAATTCTTTCAGACAAAAGTTTTAGGTAATTATTATGGGAATATTGTCCATTTTGTACGGTTTTGATATTGTGCCTATTAAGAGAGATATGATTAATGTTTCCCGAAAAACCCACTTTTTCCCACCCCTTTGGTCAATGGTTGGTGCTATAAAAAAAACTCTTCAAACATACATTTTTGGGCTTTATCCGACACATAGTATGAATGTTGAACGGATTCGATATTTCACATATTAAGAGAGTTATAGCAATATTTCACTTTTTCGAAAAAAAAGCCCCCCATTTTCACCCCCCAACGACCGATTTAGCCCAGTAACGAACTCGACCGAGATTTTATAGGTATACGTATTCGGTAAAAAATTCAAAGTGATTGGTACAAAATTACGGCAGTTATCGTGTCCACAATAAACTGATATACATATACATACATAAATTATATATAACTTTTGAACTGACGGTGGTTTTGGGGCCTGGGGATGTGAAACGCGAAGATATGTCGAAATTTTCCGGAAGTCGAAACATGGTACCCATTGCAATAGTTAGCTTTCTAACGAAATCTACCTCTGGTTGGTTCCTCAGTTTAGGGGCTGCGACAACGCGGTCATCTAACCCCGTGTACTTTGGGTGAGTGTAGAATCTGTCTGATACACGGTGTGAATTGTAATGGCTGTATTAGTCTTAATTCATGTAAGTACTGCAGACGGTCAATTTCAAGCAGTAGTTCCTAATGTTGCTACCAGGTACAACCGTCAACGACACCTAGCTGTGAACTTGGCTACTAGATGCCACCCCAACCATCAACTCGCAACGAACGTTGGAACTTCCCCTCCAAAGGAAAGCATACTGAGGGATTCTAGTGCTCTTAGAAAATCCGACGACTTCGGCCGGCTTTGAAACCGCGACATTGGGCATAGACATTCAGCATGCTACCAGTTACGTCACCGAAGCCGCTTCCCACTTTATCAGGCGGCTTTGGTGGCGTAGTCGGTAACATGCTGAGCTTCTATGCCCAAGATACCGGGTTCAAACCCGGCCGAAGCCGTCGGATTTTTTAAGAGCGTTAAATATCCCTCAGTATGCCTGCCTTCGGAGGGGAAGTAAAGCCGGCGGTCCCATGTCATAGATTTATGGCATGTTAAAGATCCTTCCACTAATTGCACCTGTGTGAAGCTAAATTGGATAGGTTAAGAATGTATACAACGCTCTTAGGTTTCTATGTTCGTTGCCAAGAGCCGACTGCGGCGGCGTCTAGTAGCTCAGTTCTGAACTTGGCCTCGTAGTCGTTGACAGTGGCGCTTGGCGGCAAAAGTAGGAACTATCTGAAAAATTGTTAGTTGCAGTACTTAAATTAACAAACAGATAACACACACTAATACAGTCATCACAATTAACACCGGTTATCAGACAGATTCTACACACACCCAAAGTACACGGGGCTACATGACCGCGTTGTCGCAGCCCCTAAACTTAAGAACCAACCAACCAACCACTTAATCAGATGGAAATACTGAATCTGATCTCGTGCAAGTGCGTTGTCATGGCAACGTCTGATGGTCCATGCCTCATCAATTTAGTAGTGTTGCCATGGCAACCACTGATAGCTCTTGGCATTTTCTTATAATTCCGAAATCATTTTTCTCGTCCCTTCGCGTAATGGTGGGTCATATCAAAAATTCTTTCAGACAAAAGTTTTAGGTAATTATTAGGGGAATATTGTCCATTTTGTACGGTTTTGATATTGTGCCTATTAAGAGAGATATGATTAATGTTTCCCGAAAAACCCACTTTTTTCCACCCCTTTGGTCAATGGTTGGTGCTATCAAAAATCTTATTCGACATAAATTTTTGGCACTTATCCGACACATATTATGAACTTGGAATGGATTCGATATTGCACGTATTAAGAGAGTTATAGCGAAATTTCACTTTTTCGAAAAAAGCCCCCCATTTTCACCCCCTTCGACCGATTTAGCCCAGTAACGAACTCGACCGAGATTTTATAGGTATACATCTTCGGTAAAAAATTCGAAGTAATTGGTGCAAAATTACGGCAGTTATCGTGTCCACAAGAAACTGATATACATATATATATACATATATATATACATAAATTATATATAAACTTTTGAACTGACGGTGGTTTTGGGGTCTGGGGGATGTGAAACGCGAAGATATGTCGAAATTTTCCGGAAGTCGAAACATGGGACCCATTGCAATAGTTAGCTTTCTAATGAAATCTACCTAAAACATGAAAATCTGTATGTCATGATGATCAGTATCAGTCTTTAGTAGTCCTTCCCGCACTCGGAGGAGGCATGCTCTGAATGAGACAATCAAGTTTATCTTGGGGTAAAAGGTCCTACTCATCTATGGGTGCGTCAGCATACAATTGATAGCGGTAGTCCTAACTTTAGTTGAGTAGTGTATGATAATGATTAGGCGTACTGGTGTAAGTATGGCCTCTTATAAATCTTAGGTGCACTTTCTGCGTTCTAGTTTGCTGAACATAATGATGCAATAACCGTTAATTAAGAGTGAGCCAGATGAATTTCCTAATATTGTAAGTTGTATATATTATGTATATCGTGTTACGTAGCTGCCTCGTTGTTCCGCCCCTTAAAACAACAATAACTAAATAACGTAGCTGCCACATTGCAGGCTCATCAGTATGTTTAATATATTATTGTTGCACGTACAGTACCTTAGTAATGTTATTCTGCCTGTATGTTTAACGTTGGCCCATACTCGTATAATGCTTTCTAGGAATCAATTGACCAGTTACCCTCTTATAATCTATTGGATGAGACTGGTGATAAGTATGAAGATAAAGGCTGGGCAGTCAAATTGGAACAACAAATACAGGTGATCAAAGGTTCTATATTTACTCTCTTATGTTTTTTATGTCATCAGCGAGCAGATGCTGATGTTATTGTATTCGTAATGAGGGTTTACTCTGCTGGCACCCAAGGCCCTATTGTAGGTGAAGTCCAAATCGCATGACGTGCTAATAGTAGCTAATATTGGTAATGCAGGTTCACTCTGCTGGCGAAATTGTCGGAGGTTGAAACAGAGCCTTATCGATAACCTTTTAGAATAAACATACAATCTAAACCTTAAGCAGTTAAAAGGGACGTTGAACTCCTCTGTTTCAAATTCCAAGGTGAATATTCGTAGAACCTAAACCAGAGGAAGTTAGTCGATTCGTTTCATGAGAAGAACTTGTAAACTGTCCCAAATTTTGGGTGGCTTTCAATGCTGTGTATGTCCACACTACAGCTTGATGACACTTCCTACTGGCAGCTGTGACTGTCAATATTTCATTGATCGACCATTGATGAAACACTGCACTGTTTGCTGGCACTCTTAATATATTGTTGGGCCACCCTTCATGACTGCCTTTAATGGTACGCACATATTTTTAATTTGATGGCGCGGATGTTTAGTCCTTCTCGTAGCATTGAACGGAGGAAGGAAAGGAATGTGGTTCGTTTGGGACTGGATCGTAATCACCGTGCGAAAACACCCTAGAGATGGTGTATAGCGGTGTGTTTCAACCATTGTTAGACCGCGGTAGGAAGTTTCGTTCAGAAAAGCTCTTTAGCTGTTGTCTATAAAAATATTCATATTCATTTCAATATTTGTTACCACATTGCATAATCTTGACAACGTCAATGGATCACGAATTACGTGTTACAAGTGAATTGGTATGAAATGAAATTTCAAGTAGCTGCCACTGTACTTACGAATAAACCTTCACTCATTTATCGTTTCTCTTAAAAGTCCTCCCTACCTTAAGTTCCCCTTAAAGTCCTCCCTACCTTAAGTCCCCCCTACCTGAAGTTCCTCTTAAATTCCTCCCGGCCTGAAGTGCCCCTAAAGTTCTCCCTGCCTTTAGTTCCCCTTAATGTCCTCCCTACCTTAAGTTCCTCTTAAATTCCTCCCTACCTGAAGTATTCTTGAGATGAATATTGCTTTAATCTGGTCTCAAGAGGATAAGGGCAAACAACACTGAACACAAAGCTCACCACGTCTTGTCCTTATTAACGTTATATGTTAACTCTAAGTAACTGCATCTACGCTGCAAAGTTGCAACACACACACTCAATGCTAGTGAAAATAAATAAGCTAGTCCTACGTTTTTCGAGTGTATACTAACTGAAATACTTGTTGATATAAACTGAACAATAACTGTTTTTGACACGTCACGGTTGACGTAAGATAATTACGGTATGAATGCAAGGTTGAATGACCTTAAGTGTGTTATTTAATTCCTTGAATATTTCAGTGCAAGTTTACAAGTCATCTGTAAGATATAATTTCAACTATCAAAAGGAACATGTTTGTGAACCAATTCATTTCTTTTCAGGACGATACAGACCATCACACTGCTATTAAATATTGAGTAATCTTCTATTCCGGAGATCGATCCAGGCATCAAAACAGAAACACCATCTTCAGACCCAAAAGAAGTAAGAGCATGTTTTTCTTGTCACCAAATAGCATTTCGGGATTAAGAGTTGAATTTTCACAATAATGCTAGTGAGAAAGGGATGCGTTTGGCTGTTAGGGTGTGTTTTGTATAGCGAGCACAATCCATTTTGGTGGAAGGACGGCGAATTGTCTGTCCCATACGATACTTCAAACCGCGACAACTGGCCTTTTGCGATGGTGCTCTGATCAATTACAATATCTACTAGGGGTTTCATTATAATGTTATTGGCAAATGATATATTATGTCAAGCTAACATATATTTGGCATACTCATTTGGTATTAGTTGCTCACAGTGGACTTGAAGTCTAGTTATAACAATTGATTTAGGACACCTATATTCTGACCAGAGATCCTCCCGTGAATGCTACAGTTGGGAGGTGGTTTTAACAAACCTCAGGAGAGATATCTCGTGCTAATTCACATGAACTCCAGGCAATTGCTGGGATGGTTCTAACTCATGACAGTGGAGGGAGCATTGCAAGAACATGTAGTAAACCTTAAGCATAAAGATAATAAATAAAGATGTGAGTTAAAAGTAAAGGAATGTTCTAGAACTATACGGAGATAGTTTTATCGAATAGATAAATCCTCTTCCTTTAATTGGTAAGAATTCTACCCGAAAATGAGCCCGAACCTACCCGGTACTTGTCCTTGTCAATCCACAGATAAAAGGATCGCAGAAGCACTGAGGTCCCCGAAAAAAAACCGCTGTGCATCGCTGACAAGTAGCTCATTTAGGAGATTTATACAAGATGGATAACACACCAGATGATTTGAATGAGTTTTTAAATGCTATGAATTCTGTCCTGAGGAAAGGATTTATGATGAAAGTTAATAAATGTAGAAAAAATAATTGGAAAGCAGTCGAAAGAAAACAGAAACCCCTATGGATGTCGAATTAGCGGGTGAAATGCTAAAAGAAGTAGGTGACTTCTGTTACTTAGGAAGCAAAATAACCAGTGATGAACGAAGCAAAGAGGATATAAAATGTAGGTTAGCAGAAGCAAGGAAAGCATTTCTACAGAATAGGAATCTGTTGACATGGATTTAGGTATTAGGAAGTCATTGAAGGCCTTTGTCTGGAGCGTAGTACTCTGTGGGAATGAAACGTGGCCTGTTGGAGCAGCAAGAGAGGATGATTGAAGTGTTTGAAATGTGGTGTTTCAGGAGAATGAAGAAGATCAGATGGGTAGCTAGGGTTACGAATGAAGAAGTATTAGGACGAGTGGGAGAGGAAAGGTGTTTCTGGTGACAGCTAAAATGAAGAGAAGAGATAGGTTGGCAGGACGCATACTAAGACACCAAATAATAGCAAACTTAGTTATAGGAGGAAGGGGCGAGGATAAGAACTGTAGGGGTAGCCCACGGTTACAGTATGTTAAACAGACTGCCTCGGATGTAGGGTGGG
Organism: Meconema thalassinum; assembly: GCA_946902985.2. Lineage (NCBI taxonomy): Eukaryota > Metazoa > Arthropoda > Insecta > Orthoptera > Tettigoniidae > Meconema > Meconema thalassinum. The sequence goes on from OX336398.1 coordinate 127,508,856, forward strand.
GTAGCTAGGTAGAGATGCAATGATTAGTTCAGGACAGGGAAGCTTGGAGTCCTGTATCAAACCAGCCGAAAGACTGAAGACTCATATACAAATTAAAACTAACTGAAGTACGAGCAATGTCGATCAATATTTACCTTGGGTTATACATTTTTAATATTTTTCATAAAAAGTATTCAAGAACACATCTGTAACAACGACTTCTTTAAATTGATAATACTATAAAATATTTACTGAAAAATAGGTGTAACTGTTTATAAATATATTTGAACATTTTAAGAACTGTTTTGGGACGGTTTATCACAAGATGAAATAAGGCTCTTTGCTGAGGGGATTATGGTTTAGGAATTTATTGTATTTATTCCTTGTATAATTGAAAATTGTATACAGTATATGGTACGGATGAAGTTGATGGTCTTTGACTGAGGAGTATTGCATATATATCGATGGTGAAGTTGGATTTAATAGGTGTTAATGTATGCGTTGGTTCTTATTGAAAGAGTCATTGGAAGGTACGAAGCTATGTCCCTTTATTGAATTTTCATAAGTCCCTTCTTGCATTAAATCCGTTATTTACTAACCCCCTTTTTGGCACTTTACTTGTAAATTAAATTGATAACGTTTCCTACCAATAAATGTAATTAATTTTCGTTTTCACCCGTAGAAATAGGAAATATCGTTATTCCTTTATCTTTGAACATTCTCGAATCTAACTCTTGTTAATCGCGCTACCCTAAACATTAGATCAACGTTGACCTCAGGCTTTAGCGGTGGGATTTCTATCGTAGAAATGGGCGTTGTATGTCGTCTCATCTCTTCGTCACACCTATCCTGTTATGCTCCGCAGAGTTTCTGATTGTCCAACAGGTTAGTGGCTTGACCTTGCATGACGTACAGATGGAAAAACCTTCATTCTTCGTTGTTCACAAACAAATTTTTCTTGTCCCCTGGACCTTTAGCCTGCTCTAATTCTCCCTGAATCACATTTTCCAGATTATAAACCATCAAGATTTTATCAAGCCAGCGCAAATAACGGCCATCAAATGTAATATTTGTAAAAATAAGCTGATATCGGTCTGTCTATTAGCAATTGCCGCTGATCTCCTGACACTCGTCATTAATGTGCTCTTTTAACAAGATAAGCATGCTATAAAATGGTAGTTGGCTACTCATTAATTCCAGAATAACTCTCTAAACGTCATATCACTGACGCTGAATAAATATCTGTCATAGATGTGACTTATTATATGAATATATACTGAGTAAATATCAACACTGTACTCTTCACAGAACATGGTATCATGAACAATAAAATATTTCAAGGTACACATAATATGCGAACGTGCATTCCCCAAAATATATATGGCATGGATGTGTGAAACCCTCCGCTCGCCTTCAAAAGTTCCCAAAACATATATAGATGTACACAGAAACCCTCCACAAATTACATTACCAGAACGTATCATTTGGATGTATACAAAACCCCTCATCTACGACAAACAAACCCCTGTCCGTAAAATATTCACAGAAATTATATGGATGTGAAGAAAACCCCTCCCTATAACATTCGCAGAACATCTATTGATTGATGTACAAATCCCACTTACTATAACATTATAACATGTGGAATCATGTCTAACCCCCTCTCCCTGTAAAATGCACAGAATATTTCTTTCAGATGTGTGCAAAATCCTCTCCGAATGTCTCTCCACATGAAACCGTTCATAGTATGTTCCAAAAGTGCTTTCCGGCGACGAAGGACATACATGTTGTCTTTTAAACCTTCTCTCTCGAAGGAACGCGGTGCACTTTTTGCGAACATCCATTTTAGGGCAATGCATTCATTCTCTCTCCTTATAATGACGGAAACATAAGTAGATTTACATTTTTCCCAACTACTCTACATCACTGTACATGAATGTCACTGATGGCCACTGTAGGTTATGAACCTTCCAACTAACTCGTATACTGTATGCCGAATCATATGTACTACATGAATTTAAGTACCAAACAGTATTAAAATATAAGTTTTCCTTTTACCCAATCCCTTTAAGTGAATTCTGCTTCACATGTATGCGCGCGAGTTGTTCCGTCTAACAGGCCGAATTTTGTTCCAAATGCTCTGCTCACTGATTGAGTGATTCACAAGAAATATGGCATTGCCTGCTGCCGATGAAATTAGCTGTATTTTACCTTCTCGTTTAAGAAATCTGTTTTGAATGTAGTAGTAAAACATTCAAGAAACACATACGTCTCCGCAAACTAATCTTTCGAGCAAATTCTGTTCCAACATATATCACGAAACGTAGCTTTTTTACAGTAAGAATGAAGATATGTTTCATCAAAGATACATAAGATCTATCGTTTAACATACCCAGTATGAATTAACATGTGTTCAGGAATATCCTACTTTCTAAGAAAGATTTTTCAGCTTGTATTGTGTGAATTTGCCTCAGTCCGCAATAACTAATTATTTTCAAACAAAAGTTTTATGCTTTTCAGTCGGTAAGCACGATTTTTCCCAAAGAGATGGGTTATTCCCTAACTACCTTAACGGTCATTTGGCCACAAATAATCAGCATGTGGCTATCTAAAGAACTTTGCAGAGTAAAGTTTACTCCGGGTGAACTTCATGATTATTGTGTCAGCCCACTATGAATTAGGAGGTGTCTCTTCAAAGAACCTTTACCAGGAAAATTGCTCCATATGAACTACATGAATAAGACTGTCGGGTGCTATGAATAAGCAAGTGTTTCTCGAAATATAGATTTATAGAAACGTTTTTCTCCACATGTATGTGCATTTTCTAACATCCCCGCAGAAATTAAACGCGCCAATATCCACTTTGTTCCACATAAATATTACGAATGCGCCAATATGAATCAGCACATGAGTATCCAAGTATTATTTTCAAGTAATGTTTGCTTCGCATGAACTACTTGAGTGTTGCCCTAGGCGTTCATGAATTAACATGTGCGATTTCAAATGTGCTATTCTAATGAGTTAACTGCGCATGTAGAACATGAATACTGCCTTACACCACTATGAATGAGGATACGTTTGTTCAAACTTCGCTTCAAAGTAAAGTTAGCTCCGTACGTAGTACATGACTATGCCCTTAAACCACTATGAATAAGCATGTGTCGCTTCAACGTTCCCTTCTCAGAAAAGCTTACTCCGCACGTACATGAGTATGGCTTTATGCGACTATGAATGAGCATGTGTTTCTTCAAACTTCCCTTCTCAGAAAAGTTTGCTCTGCATGTACTACATGAAAATGCCTTTAAACCACTATGCATGAGCATGTGTCTAATAAACTTTCCCTGCTCATAAAAGTTTGCACCGCACGTACTACATAAAAATGGCTTTAAACCACTATGAATGAGCAGGTGTCTTTTCAACGTACCCTTCTCATAAAAGCTTGCTCCGCACGTACTACATGAATATAGCTTGACATTACTATGGATGAGCATGTGATTTTTCAAATATCCTTTTCGAGAAAAGTTTTCTCCACACTTGCTACAATTATGTGCCTTCAAGCTACTATGTATGAACATGTGTCCCTTCAAATTTCCCTTCTCAGAAAAGTTTCCTCCGCATGTACTACATGAGTATGGCTTTACACCACTATGAATGAGCATATGTGTCTTCAACTTGCCCTGCTCATAAAATGTTGCTCCGCACGTACTACATGAATATAGCATTACTCGACTATGAATGAGCAAGTGTCTCTTCAAATGTCCGTGTTCTTTAAAGTTTGCTCCGCAAGTACTACATGAGTATGGCTTTACACCATTATGAGTGAGCATGTGTGTCTTCAAATATCCTTGCTTTTTAAAGTTTGCTCCACATTTAGTACAAGAGTATGGCCGTACACCACTATGAATAAGCTTGTGTCGCTTCAAGTAATGCTGTTCTTTCAAGTTTGCTCCACATATACTACATGAATGTAGCTTCAGGCCGTTGTCTGATGAGATTTCTTCCCTCATGTCACTCCGGACTGCCATGTATCTGTTACCATTATGAAAAAGTGAAGCTCCGAGGGTATCATTTTTTAGGGATTTCTCCGACCTGTGGGAGATAGCTTACTTCAGTGGATATTTTCTATTGCTAATACTAAGTAAGTAGCCACTAACATTATAATATAAAAGTTCACATTCGACGAACAAATACTCATAACTTTAAAATTTATCATCTGGTACTAAAATATTGTATATATATTTATAACTTCTTTACACAATTATTTGTGGACATAGATTAAAAATCCTAAATGTAAAGCGTCACTTGAAAAATGTAACTAGTCAACCAAGTGAATTATTTATTTATTAAAAGAATGCGCACAATGTGCATTAGATTTCATTAGTATATTCTTAAAACGTTTTTTTTATCTCTTTTTTGCAAAATTGAAAGTGTTGTCTGCCAAACAAAAGATCACAAAGTTCACACAAACACGAATGACAAGGAGCATGAAATCTCTTAATGGGGCAGACTGCATGATGGAAACCATGAGAGCAAACCTGGTGACATGTCTCAACTCGTAAATAGTCTGAATCCTCTGCCTATTCGCCATCGCGTCAGTGCTGCAAAATTACAACCAAATGTCTGCTACTCTTTGTTTTCGTCTGCTTGTAGTAGGTTGGAAAGCAACCGTTGATGACAGAAACATTCTATTTCTGATCTCTTGTATCAGATAGCTTTCCATCGTTAGCTTATATACGAGTCATCTTCGAGTGAATGTCGAGACAGCAAGTGTTCAAGCCTTCACTTTCTCTAGAGTTTCAAGATCACTCACTTTTAATTGATCACATATAAGTTCAATTCCATAGGTCATAACCATTATTATTCTTTGACGAAAGAGTTTCATTGCAGTGATCAGGGTCAGTTTCTCGGGCTTTGGAAAATCTTTCATAGTTCTTATCCTTGCTCTCGTTTCTCTAACATGAAAAGAGAAGGTGGCCCTTGTAGTTTGAAGGCAAATACCCAGATACATGAACTGATTCACAATGGCTAGTTTGTTTCCTCCTAGGTACAATCGGTCTTGTAATGCATTTCTTCGTCCCTTCTGGAACGTCATTTGGACTGTCTTCTTAGTGTTGATTGAAATCATATTTTCCATTACCCATTCCAAGAGTCAATCGATCGCATCTTGGAAGTCTTTCAGGATTGATCCTCCTATGACACTGTCATCGGCATACGTGCGCACAACGACTTTCTAATCCATCCCTTGAGTGATTCTTGTCACATTGGCTGTTATGATATTGAATAATAGGGGACTCATGGTGTCAACCTGTAGTACTTGGTTCGTTTGGGTTATGATACTATGGAGATGACATCAACCTCACCATACAAAGAGCAGAATTCAGTGAAGCTGGATAAATAATATCCCTGGATCTTGAGAAGATGGACGATTATTTCACAAAGTGGCGATTGACACCTAGCCCTCTAAAAACAGAAGTAGCTACGTTTCACCTCAGTGACAGGAATGCAAACTACAACCGACAGTCAGGTTCAGAAATCACACACTGCGATGTAATGCTACCCCCAAAAGCCTTGGTGTAGCATTAGATAGATCTCTAACCTATCGCAATCACCTTCAGAAACTGGCAGCTAAACTGAAAAGTCGTAACAACCTTCTGGGAAGACTAACTGGAACATCATGGGGTGCAGATGCAAATTCACTGCAAACAACTGCTTTAGCACTAGTATATTCTTCAGCTGAATACTGTTCTGCAGTATGGCTGAATAGTTCCCATACTCGTCTGGTCGACGTCCAGCTACGCCACACAATGAGAATCATATCTGACACACTGCACTCTACTCCTGTACAGTGGTTACCCGTACTGATCCACATTCAACCCCCTCACATCAGACGATAAAATGTCCTTTTCAGATTATGGACTAAGGTGATGATGAACAGCTCACTTCCCATCCACCAGGATACAGATGAAAACGAGGTAGTGAGACTGAAATCCCGGAAACCTGCCTGGAAGACGGCCAGGAATCTAGTTGCCATAACTTTTAGACCGGACGAAGCATGGAAGCAAGAATGGGCCAGATTACACCCACATGGTCTAATCAACATCGATGATCCAACAGCAAAACCTCCTGGATTCAACCTCCCACGCACCATCTGAACCACATCAAACAGGATACGCTGCGGCGTTGGAAGAACTGCTCCTGCACTACACCAATGGGGGTGGTTGGAGTCTCCTTCCTGCAACTGTGGTGCTTAAGTGCAAACCATCAGCCACATCGTGAAAGAATGTCCTCTACGAGCATTCACTGGGCCTGTGGAGGAGCTATATCAAGTAACCCCTGCGGCACTCACTTGGTTGGAAGGACTAGGCATTATCTTGTGATGAAATCTCAGAATCTGCAGCTGTGTGTGTGTATGCGTGCCTCCTAGTTAGTCTGTAATATTTTATATCCTTGTGTATAAATATGTACATTATATTTTTTTCTAATACCAATTATATGTAAAATACATTTCAAACGATTGTCAAATGAAGCATCATACGCTAAATAAATAAATAAAACTGGACTTAAAGTGGCCTTCCATAAAACTAATTTTATCACAAATGTCAAAGATGCCTCAAAATTCATCACGATTGGTCTGCAAAAAATCAAAAAAATCCGAAAATTTAAATACCTAGGGGAATGGATTACCCCTAATAATTCAGAAATAGCTGCCATTGAGAACAGATGTATTAAATTGGAAGGTGCCTTTCAAACCTGCAAAAACATTTACAAAAGTAAAAGCTTGTCCCGGAATGTCAAACTTTGTCATTATAACACAGTAATTAGACCGTCAGCACTGTATGCCGCAGAATGCTTACAGATGAAAAACGAAGGCCCATTGAGAAAATTAGAACTTAAGGATCAGAACATTCTAAGGAAAATATTACGACCTGTTAATGATAATGGTACTTACAGAAAAAGGAGAATGTCTTTCTTTGGACATTTGGAACGGATGGCGCATCATCGACTTTCATATCGAATACACTCATCAATCTCTAAAATAATTCCTATTGAAAATGGTCGATGCAAGTTAAAAAGGACCTAACAGAACCTCAAATCAATCAAGCTCTGGTTTGGGATAGGAACCTGTTCAGAAAGGCGGTTAAATCAACCAGTAATCCACACCCTTTAACATCTGTGATGCCTCGCTCTCACTGCAAGTGGACGGAAGAAAGGAGAGCTGAACATTCGTCAAGAATGAAGATCTACTGGCAGACAAGAAAACAAGCATTACAGTGATCATATGAGCAAATAACATCGTGGTCCATTGATGGCCGAAACGACTCAAAATAAAATGATACTGGATGTAGTAATGTCATCATCTATGACCACTCTTGTGTCAGAGAGTACGTTTCTGATTAGTATGGCAAGATTTCGTGGTAGGTACTTCTCTATCCATTAAGTCGAAAGCCTTATTAAAGTATATGAAAACTGCGAAGAATTTTCCCTTTGCCTTTCTTAAGGTATCATCTGTCAGTCAATAAATTCCTTACTGCACGGAGAGTTGATCATCCCCTTCTAAAATCGAATTCAATGTCCAGGATAGAGTTATCAACCATCAAACTGTCTTCCACACTGTCCTACATAGATACTGTACCTTTACATCCTTCTTCTTTGTATGTGAACATATATACACATGACTTATAAAGTGGGTTTCTCTTCGTTAGGTTTCTGTTATGTATGTGTTTACTGAGTGCGTTGTTCGTTCTGAATAGTATATTGAGGCCTTGTTTCTTGAAAATATTTGTTAATTTGTATGTGTTTTTATTCAGGAAGTTGAACCGCACATAATTTCCTTTTGGGAGGGATCGTGCATATTGTTCTCTATTTTCATTCGATGTTTCGTAAGTATTCGGTCTACTTTTTAGGTGTGAAATTGTATTATCGTTTCATTTTTTATTTGAAGTTCTGGATTGACATCGGAATATTGTCTCAAATTCGTTGACTTCTTTAAAAAGACTTGTCAACTAAAACTCCAAGTGAATATGTAATAATACATTAAAAGTCTATACTGCAATCCATGCCTAACCGTCATTCTCCTGCCACTTACTCTCATAAGGATTAACTGTAATACACTATTTAGAGCACATGTAACTAGTGATAGCTGTATCAATTGATAGTTGCCTTGAGCTACATTATAATACACTGTTTAAAGCACATGTATCTAGTGATAGTTGTCTTACACTACACTATAATACACTACTTAAAGCACATGTATCAAGTGATAGTTGTCTTGGCCTACACTTTGATACACTATTTAAAGCAAGTGTATCAAGTGATAGTTGTCTTGAGCTACACTATGATACACTATTTAAAGCACATGTATCAAGTGATAGTTGTCTTGACCTATAATATAATACACTATTTAAATTACTTGCATAAAGTACTACAAGACTTGTCTACCCACAACGGGTAAGCTGGCCTTGTGAAAAGTAGGAACATATTGGATCTTACTTGCTGAAACTTTGGATCAGGAGGAAGCTATTTATGCTTTTAGTTTGGGTTACAGAATAATCATATGGCGTTAAGGACACATTGGAGGGGGGTTTAAAGTAATCGATGTTCCTTACAAAAGTCATTCACATTCTTATCACTAGGGCATGATTGTGCTTCTCCTCCAAGCATACTTCTACAAGACAGAAATAGCTCCCATTATCAGACTGAGAAACGTTTTTCTAATACTTCAAGACAGAGGGAACTCTGAACGAGAAAGGTTAGTTTATGTGCTGCTAAATGGAAAGTTAATATCAATATCTACTTAAATGAAGAGACACATTCAATAAGAGACACATCTGACCTTGCCAACGAAGTAAGTACAAAACTTACAGCTATCCACGCTTTAAGCGGAAGATCATGCTCTATGTATGTTGAACACTTACTTATTTAATTGATTTCCACTTCCATCACTTTCTAGTTCCTGGATTTTTTCTCTCACCTCCTAGGGATGAGATGGAATAAGTTATTTCTGTCCTATCACATTATACGTTTACACAAATAACAAACAATGTGATTGTACAGCACTGCTAAGCTGAAGTGAAGATATACACGATGAACGACTTTCGTACTGTCCATCACATCTTACTCATAGAGATGAACATTATACAGATAAGTGGTTATCATCCTTAGTTCTATTAAATGCCTCTAGTGGGAGTCTATTATAGAGTATGTAACATCAATATTGTTACTATATTATGTGGTAACTACAAGAATACGGGAGCACATAGTGGGCAACTAGAAAAACGTGATTGTGGCAAACATATGCTAGCTTCATATAAAGTACATTTCTAAATGACATATAACATGACACACCCAGTAGATCAGTGATCAGAGCAACATCACACAAAGCCGGCGGTCGCGGGTAGAAGTATCGAATGGGACAGAAATTTCAATTCGCCATCCTTCCATCAAAATGGAATGTGCTGGCAGGACAAAAACACAGCCAAACGCATCCGTTTGTAATCAACACAATTATTGTAAAAATACAACTTTTTACCATGAAATGCTATTAGGTGATAAGGGTACGTCTTGTAAAGGGGACCCGGACGTGAGAGTATACCGAAATATGCACAATTTTGAAGGTCATTTTCATGAAAACGATTAATTTGATGTTCGTGAAATTTCATACACATATTACACACATGATCTATTGTCTGTTCCACAAGTATCATTGATCTGCAGTTATTTTTGTATCCGTTATACCAACAAATGTCCTTGAATGTTTTATAATACTCAGATTGCGGAAGAAACTTTCGGTACACATTCCTTGGAAAGTATTCTATGAAACGACCCCAAATTGTGTAGTTTTTTCTCTAAGAAGCACATCATTTTGGCTTGCCTAGTTTTGTTTGTCTAGAGTCATTAATATAAGAAAAATTTAAAAACATATTTATGCCAATATTTTGTTGTTGTTTTTTTATAAATATGCAGGAAAAGAATTATTCTTATGCGCAAAACTTATTCATTTTAGGTATAGAACAGAGAGTGTGTATGTATTGAACCCTTATTGATTTGTCGATCAATAAGTCTTCATGATTTTTATTATTATTATTACTTATATCCAGGCAGTGCCTGTTGGAGTGGACAACGGAAGGCAGGTAGTGTGTCGCAACGCTTGCAACAGAGGTGGCGTGATAGTTATTTCTGGGAACGACCGGCTAAGCCAAGTTCAAGGACAAATTCTGACTGAACGCGCATACAATTTGGCGTCGTTAAGGGTGTGCCAGAGGTGAATTTCCAACCGATACACGATTGAATCAGCGAATCCGAAGAGAGGACGCCTGGACCACGCGGCGAGGTGCGTGCCTTAAAAAAGACGCTGAAAACACGTGTATGAAGAACCGCCGATACGATAGGATTCCGCATGAGTGCATTGAGACGTTTAAATAAAAAGAAGAAGTTTGATACTAGTCCCAAGTCTGTGAGTTGAAAACTACAGATTATTTTCTCAGATTACCCCCACTCCATTCCATTCTGCCAGTTTCTAATAAATTGATCGGTGATGAGTAGTTTGGAACACAACTTTATCGAGCTCTGAGGAGCATAGTTCACGTCAGTCTGAACGAACATTCTATTGTGCTCTTGGGAGCAGAGTTCATGTCAAGCGGAGGGGAGATCTCTAGTTGAGATAAGCGACTCGGCATAAGTAACTTGTGAGACTGTTAAATGCCAGCTACGTGGCTGACTAAGACTGTAATATTTTTTCTGTAATATTTTTGTGTTATATTTTGTGATGTATATGTGCGTGTGAATCAAGCAAATGCTTAGATAGGGCCAGTTCGACGTGGAAAAATCGCCCAGGACTCTTGAGTGAAAGTCAGTAGCTCATAGCGATTTTAGCAGGGTAGATTTTTAATTTTGAACATTTCTTTTTAAGAAGCCACGCCAAGATGTCTACAGCAAGGTCGATTGGTGGGATGATGTGCTACGCCTCTACCAGAATGTCGACGATGACGGGGTAAATTTCCCGTGGGAAATGCTCTGGGATGGAGGTTGATTTTCTGCAAGCTGGACGGTGATGTACAAACCATTGATTTATTCAATATGTAGCTAGATTAGACGCGGGAACGTGTAAATAATTTTATTCATGGTTTTTCTTGTGTATTTTAGATTTCGTGCTCCGACACTCTTTTCTTTTAAATGTACGTTGGCACGTGGCCAAAAATTTTGTGTGATTGTATATTTTTCTCATGAGTCATTATTAGTATGCACGGCGCGTGCATTTGGATTTTATTCATGCGAATGCTGAGCTCGTCATGGTCGATAAATGGTGCTGTATTCAAATTCATTTTAAGTAGGAGAAGGGGGTAAAAGTTGTTAGATGTTTTACGAACAGGTTTTTATTCATACTAGGGTTGCCGAGCGCAACACGTAAGATGTCACTGTAGAACACCTTAGTTCTATATTTATGAGTTTTTTTTATATCCCTTTTCAGGATCCTCAGTCACGGACTAGTCTGGGAACGCAAGTCGGTGGAAATATTTATGTCTTTTATTTCAGGTTTCTGTCAAACCCATACGTGTGATTCTGGTGTGTGTATTATGTCAAGGTGTGTGTATTTGATTCTTCTTGATGATGGGTAGAATGTGTCTACTGCCCTCAAATTTTGATGGTATTTTATGGAAAGGCAGAGCGCTCTTGGAGGCTACTGTACCTTGTCCTGTGCTGATTCTTGGATTTCCTTGGGAAATGCTAAGATACTTTTATTTGACACACACACACGTATATTATGTGCTATTAGGAGCACGCTTCTTCGAGACTCAAGCCATTGCTACGGCAGGTCGAGGTATGTTTACACGTGGGTTGACAGATGTGCAGATTCCACCTTGCGCCCGTCTATTTCTGGTGATTCATCGTTTAGGCAGTCCAGCTGACCGACTGACCCCTGTAAGCTATCTGTAGTAAGCATGTTCTTTTAATGATCGTTGGATCATATATTAAATTGGGGAGTTCGCCATGGCCGTTACGAATTACCGCATATCGTATGACATGAAATATTTGTTTTATGATGTAAATGTTGGCTTTGAGCCTAGTGATATCTGTGACTCATTTCATTAGCTTATATGTTAGATTGTTGTTTGTTGAGACGCCGTTGGGTGTATTTCATATTTTCATGTAAAAATGGCAAGCGGCCATGTGTGTATTTTCCTGATTGGTCACGTGTTGATTTACTTGTGTTGATTTAAAAAGTCCTAATTTCAGGCGTTAGTGTGGATTGCTACGGCAATTCTTTGATTCCAATTTCATGCGCAAATTATTTTGTCTTATTCAGTGTAGGAAGTGTCGGATTTAGTTTAATTAGTGTTTAGTTGGTTCCTCGTGTCTGTCATGCTCTAAGACAATGCAGATTCGTCCCCTGAAGGTTTTCTGGATGGTAACGAATCTCGCATTAAATTGTACACATCGTACCGCATGCAGAGAAGCCGCACACGCACATGTCATTGCAGTAATTGGGGATATTTGGTCCAGATGTTTACGATCTCTCCTGAGATCAGGCCTAGTTTGACATTTTTATTAATTCAAGAAGGTGTAATTTGGGAATATTTGTGTTTTTGTTGTAAATAGTGTAAATTTGTTGATCTGTTTATTAAATTCATATGATTTAATCCTGGTATTCACTTTTTCCTGCATGTTATTTTGTTATATGTTACCCTGCATGTTATAAGAAGCGCTTAACAACAACTTTACGAAATGGGCTGTCACACCCCCCGAAATTGAGTCTCATATGCTTCTTTGCAAGGGTTCATATAACAAAAATGGCTGCCCAAGTGGGGTTTGTTGTTGTTGTTTTGTTGACCTCATACTTATTTCGCTGAGAAATGATGCCAGTTTAGCAGGACAAAAGTAGATTCAGTAAATTGAGGCGATGTTGTACCGCCATGTGTATCAGTAAAATCACTGAGTTCTTAAAGTTAGAAATGTTGAACAAGGTTAGAAGTTGATATTGTGTTTGATAACTTGTTCTGGCGCCCGGCTTAAAATTAGAAAATTTGTATATTTAGTGAACTCAGTCAAAAGCACGAAGGTGTTGCCTTACTTAACATTTAATTAACTTCGGTTAATTAAAGTGTTTTTCATAAATTCTGTTAGTTAGGAATTTAAAAGCAGATCACCAGGGAGTTATTTGTTGTTTGGAAATAAGAGTCATTATTCAGTAAGAGCTTGATTACTGAAAAATTATTTAAATTAGAATCAATGTCATATTTAAATATCAAGACATGTGTGTGTGTACGACTGAAATCCCATTGCATGACCCTATTTTCTCAGAGTATATTTGTGTGTTTTGCGATGACTATCATCGAGGAGATGAAAGTGTTGTTGGAGCAGTTGTCTGTGCAAATGTCGGCAAAGACGGAGGAACAGTTAAAAAGCAAGGAGGAGATAAGTGAACATAGTGATAAACAATAAACAGGACGTGAACAGTAACATTACGGTGCAATTGCAAATTCAGAAACTGGATAGCGACAAACAATTACACGAGTTGCGTGAACAGAATGATAAACAATTACACGAGTTGCGAGAGCATAATGATAAACAATTAAATAACATAACTACTCAATTACGTGAACAGAGTGATGATAATAATAAACAGTTAGTTGAACTAAACCACAAGTAGGGGCCGATAACCTCGATGTTAGGCCCCTTAAAACAACAATTATCATCATCATCATAAACCACAAGTTATCGGAGAAGGCAACTTTACAAACTGTTCAGTTAGAGAGGTTAACCCTTGAGATAAATCAGAGTACTAAACTAGAGAAACTGGCGGGGGAGGTGGCAGATAATAATTCGAGACAAACTAGTGCAGTTAGATGGAATGGTAGCCGACAAACTGAAACAAATCGAGACAGCATGTGTGAACAATACGGCAGGGATTAAAAGCACGCAGGACGAATTACAAGGGCAATTCAACAGAATAGAGGCGAAGAATATAAACATACAAGAGCAGATTAATTCAGTCGTCAACAATGTGTTAGGATTGATAAAAGAACTTGACAAACTGGAGATAAAAACGGAGAAAGAAAGGATGCACTTGCGCGAGAACCTGGAAGACCAGTTAAGTAAAAATCAAAAGCAAATACGAGGAGAAATGGGAGAACAGTTAATTAAGAATCAGAAAGAGATAGGAGAGCAATTAATTAAAACTCAGAAGCAGATACAAGATCAAATAGGGGAACAGCTTGAGAAGAATCAGGAAAACAACGAAGAAAAATTAACAATTTGAAGAGTAGAATCCGGAAAGATTGGTAACAGCAGGTGAATGAGACTAAAGGGGATAGGCTGACTGTATTAAAGAGGCTAGGCGAGAATAACTCTAGAATACAGGCTCTGGAGGAAAGTTTGAAGTCCAAGTTCCAAGAACACGCAGACCTAATCGTTAAGAATGAGACAAGATCTTTAGAGAATGCCACTTTATTCTCTTCAGAAAATGCAGTAGGGAAACACGGAAGTATTGGAAGTCCGGAGGGGTCGAAGCTAGCTGAGGATACGAGCCGAGGTCAGAGTCCAGAGACAACTTGCAACACATTCCACGATTACAGAGGGGAGACGTCAACTCCACAACCTGGTGTGAAACCTGCACAAGTCATACAAGTCATTAGGGGAAATTATTTTAAACCAGACAAGTTCAGGGAAAATTCAGGATCTACTCCAAAAGCATTCTTGCGCCAGCTGGATGATTATTTTAATGACCAACACGTCAGTCCCACAAAACAGCTTCGTTTAGTGAAGAAGTTTTTAGAAGGCTCAAGTTTAATCTGGTTTCAAAGCTTCAAATATACGTTCAATGACATGGCCCAGTTTAAAGAAGCATTTTTGAGGAAGTTTCGGAGTCCTTCACTGCAGCAGGGGTTGAGGAAGGACTTATATACCAGAAAATACCATAGTACACACCCTACAAGGTTTTCTGAGTTTTTTAGTCAGCAGCTAGTAAAATTCCGGGATTTGACGAACCTCCGTCAGAGGAAAACATGGTATTAACTATCGGCAAGCAGCTTCCGATGAACATACAGCAATTTTTAGTGGCAGGAAATATCAAAACCGCAGTTCAGGCAGAGGAGATACTCCGCCACTTGGACGAAACGAGTATGGTTAGTCCACAGACCGGGAGACGAAATATGGAATGCGTGAATACCGCAGAAATAGTTCAGGGGCATCAAAACGGTCAAAGTCAGAACAATCAGACGAAGACACAGTCCACTAGCACACAATATACGCCCAGACGCAGGAATTCGACGGTCGAGACCAATACAACAATAATAATAATAGGGACTTCCAAAATCGCCGTGATAATTACCACAATCAGAACAACAATCACAATCAGAGGACGTACCAGCGAGAATATACTAACTGGAGAGGAAACCAAAGGCAGGGTAGACCATATCAGAGGAACGGGGACGGTAGATGGAATAATCAGAGGAATTATCGGCAAGAAAACCAGAGAGATTACCGTAACGATTTGAACGAGCGTTACGCTGAGTCGCAAAAATAACTGGACGAATTAAATGCAGAGGAGGAAACAGAGAAAGAGAAGTGGGGACGAGCCATGAAAAACAGAAGAAATCCCGACAATCACAGTAACGAGGATGCAGAAAAGGTGACAAGACAGCAGGATACGCGGGAAAATAGGAGAAGAAATTCGCAGGACGAAGTTTCAGGCAAGGGTCTGAAAATATGGTGAAGAAGACGGTAGCAGAAGAAGAGGACGGTAGCGGAAGAAGAGGACGGTAGCAGAAGAAGAGGAAGATAGCGGAAGAAGAAGATGGGAGCAGAAGAAGAAGGGAACCATTTGATGAGTAATCTGGACAAGGGATGCAGAATCATATTGCAAAAATTAATTTGAGAGCCCACACTCAATGTACGTGGCTACGTGGTACCTGGGAGGAGCGAGCTCTTGTTTGTAAACAAGACGGCAGGTCTGGCCTAAGTTGTAATTGTGTGAGTGAGAGAGGGGAGGTCTAGCGAGACGGGCGAATGACATCTCAGAGGGGAACACAGCAGCGAGAAGCGCGCACGTTAATTTAGACTGTGGAATGCACGTACAGGCAGACGAGTGAGGCACTTAAGTGATGTTATCTATACCACTGTGGATATGTTGTTAAAATCCAAATCAATCACTTGCTTCGAATTTCAAAACCTTGCTGAGGATAAATGAACCCTTATTGATTTGCCGATCAATAAGTCTTCATGATTTTTATTATTATTATTACTTATATCCAGGCAGTGCCTGTTGGAGTGGACAACGGAAGGCAGGTAGTGTGTCGCAACGCTTGCAACAGAGGTGGCGTGATAGTTATTTCTGGGAACGACCGGCTAAGCCAAGTTCAAGGACAAATTCTGACTGAACGCGCATACAATTTGGCGTCGTTAAGGGTGTGCCAGAGGTGAATTTCCAACCGATACACGATTGAATCAGCGAATCCGAAGAGAGGACGCCTGGACCACGCGGCGAGGTGCGTGCCTTAAAAAAGACGCTGAAAACACGTGTATGAAGAACAACCGATACGATAGGATTCCGCATGAGTGCATTGAGACGTTTAAATAAAAAGAAGAAGTTTGATACTAGTCCCAAGTCTGTGAGTAGAAAACTACAGATTATCTTCTCAGATTACCCCCACTCCATTCCATTCTGCCAGTTTCTAATAAATTGATCGGTGATGAGTAGTTTGGAACACAACTTTATCGAGCTCTGAGGAGCATAGTTCACGTCAGTCTGAACGAACATTCTATTGTGCTCTTGGTAGCAGAGTTCATGTCAAGCGGAGGGGAGATCTCTAGTTGAGATAAGCGACTCGGCATAAGTAATTGTGAGACTGTTAAATGCCAGCTACGTGGCTGACTAAGACTGTAATATTTTTTCTGTAATATTTTTGTGTTATATTTTGTGATGTATATGTGCGTGTGAATCAAGCAAATGCTTAGATAGGGCCAGTTCGACGTGGAAAAATCGCCCAGGACTCTTGAGTGAAAGTCAGTAGCTCATAGCGATTTTAGCAGGGTAGATTTTTAATTTTGAACATTTCTTTTTAAGAAGCCACGCCAAGATGTCTACAGCAAGGTCGATTGGTGGGATGATGTGCTACGCCTCTACCAGAATGTCGACGATGACGGGGTAAATTTCCCGTGGGAAATGCTCTGGGATGGAGGTTGATTTTCTGCAAGCTGGACGGTGATGTACAAATCATTGATTTATTCAATATGTAGCTAGATTAGACGCGGGAACGTGAAAATAATTTTATTCATGGTTTTTCTTGTGTATTTAAAGATTTCGTGCTCCGACACTCTTTTCTTTTAAATGTACGTTGGCACGTGGCAAAAAATGTTGTGTGATTGTATATTTTTCTTATGAGTCATTATCAGTATGCACGGCGCGTGCATTTGGATTTTATTCATGCGAATGCTAAGCTCGTCATGGTCGATAAATGGTGCTGTATTCAAATTCATTTTAAGTAGGAGAAGGGGGTAAAAGTTGTTAGATGTTTTACGAACAGGTTTTTATTCATACTAGGGTTGCCGAGCGCAACACGTAAGATGTCACTGTAGAACACCTTAGTTCTATATTTTTGAGTTTTTTTTATATCCCTTTTCAGGATCTTCAGTCACGGTCTAGACTGGGAACGCAAGTCGGTGGAAATATTTATGTCTTTTATTTCAGGTTTCTGTCAAACCCATACGTGTGATTCTGGTGTGTGTATTGTGTCAAGGTGTGTGTATTTGATTCTTCGTGATGAGGGGTAGAATGTGTCTACTGCCCTCAAATTTTGATGGTATTTTAAGGAAAGGCAGAGCGCTCTTGGAGGCTACTGTACCTTGTCCTGTGCTGATTCTTGGATTTCCTTGGGAAATGCTAAGATACTTTTATTTGACACACACACACGTATATTATGTGCTATTAGGAGCACGCTTCTTCGAGACTCGACCCATTGCTACGGCAGGTCGAGGTATGTTTACACGTGGGTTGACAGATGTGCAGATTCCACCTTGCGCCCGTCTATGTCTGGTGATTCATCGTTTAGGCAGTCCAGCTGACCGACTGACCCCTGTAAGCTATCTGTAGCAAACCTGTTCTTTTAATGATCGTGGGATCATATATTAAATTGGGGAGTTCGCCATGGCCGTTACGAATTACCGCATATCGTATGACATGAAATATTTGTTTTATGATGTAAATGTTGGCTTTGAGCCTAGTGATTTCTGTGACTCATTTCATTTGCTTATATGTTAGATTGCTGTTTGTTGTGACGCCGTTGGGAGTATTTCATATTTTCATGTAAAAATGGCAAGCGGCCATGTGTGTATTTTCCTGATTGGTCACGTGTTGATTTACTTGTGTTGATTTAAAAAGTCCTAATTTTAGGCGTTAGTGTGGATTGCTACGGCAATTCTTCGATTCCAATTTCATGCGCAAATTATTTTGTCTTAATCAGTGTAGGAAGTGTCGGATTTAGTTTAATTAGTGTTTAGTTGGTTCCTCGTGTCTGTCATGCTCTAAGACAATGCAGATTCGTCCCCTGAAGGTTTTCTGGATGGTACCGAATCTTGAATTAAATTGTACACATCGTACCGCATGCAGAGAAGCCGCACACGCACACGCACACGCACATGTCATTGCAGTAATTGGGGACATTTGGTCCAGGTGTTTACGATCTCTCCTGAGATCAGGCCTAGTTTGGCATTTTTATTAATTCAAGAGGGTGTCATTTTGGAATCCTTGTGTCTTTGTTCTAAATAGCGTAAATTTGTTGATCTGTTTATTAAATTCATATGATTTAATCCCGGTATTCACTTTTTCCTGCATGTTATTTTGTTATATGTTAACCTGCATGTTATAAGAAGCGCTTAACAACAACTTTACGAAATGGACTGTAACACCCCCCGAAATTGAGTTTCATATGCTTCTTTGCAAGGGTTCAGTATTTATCCGTCTCAAAAATTATATTACTCTACAAGGAATACTTTGGCAGATAACTGTACCTAAGTCTGCAAAATATCAATTTTACAGGAAAGTATATTGAAAATTAATGACAGAATTTACTGACCTTTAGGTGGATTAGCATAAACCTGGCTGGTATTCGTCCTGCACCTGACCTTCCTTGTCCTCCTCCTTTTTTGAGCTCTTTTATTTGATCTGGCCTCTTTAGTCATTGTTTGAGCCGATATCTCTGCGTCTTTTATCCTCTGAGGGTCGATCATGAGTAGCGCACTAGCCATATTTGAACCTCATAAGATACCTAATTTCTCAAGAACATTTCTCCTACTGCTAACACCATCATTAAAAGATATAATAGCATCCATTACACCTATCTGTAGAGATAAATTTAACTGACATACCAAGCTACTCTTTGAGTTAGCTTCCTCAGATAATGCAAGAAAGTTATTACTGTCACAGTACGGACACTTGGCCACGCTGTTTATAATGTTAATCAGGGATTTAAAAACTACTATAATATAATTATTCCCATTGCTACTGTTCTCACTGTTGAGACAAGTATCTAAAGTGTCACAGTTGTAAGACAGCTTACGTTTCGGTGTTCTTAGGGGGCGAACTAACCTCATTCACGCGTTGCACATTGTCACTGTCATTTTTATTATTAAATCTTCTTGCGGCGTTTCTAGGCGTATGTGATGTTGATTGCCATGATATGTTCGCTTTGAATTGAATTTCATTATACGCGGCATTTTACAGTAACAACAGCATTCACTATCCAGATGTACATTCACTTGGTAATAGCAAAGCTCGTGTAGGCAAAAACTGTTTGTAGACATTACAGAACGCGGGAAACTATTGAAGCTCAACAACCAAGCCTGGGTGAAAGTGTCCACATGGCCAGTGTGGATCAAGGAGTAAATAGAGTTGAAAAAGTTACTGCCTTTCAACATAAGCAACAAGGAACTCTTCAGTCTACAGTTTGACACATTGGAAACGTGGGCGTGGCAAGAGCCTGCCATTTTTTAAAACCTATTTAAATGGACTTAGAAGGAAGATAACCTCAATGAACTATATATATTCTGATACAGAAAAGTTCCTGTACACATTAATGCTGACATCAAAAATTGGCAAATTTAGTCATTTTGCGACATCCAGGTCCCCTATTTTATCATGAAATGCTATTAGCTGATAAGGGGATGTCTTGAAAAGAGGCTTAAAGATACCTACCTCTTTCAGATCTGAAGAAGGTGTTTCTGTTTTTATGGAAGGAATTATCTCAGGAATAGGAGATTCCTCAATCTTAATATCCGTGTGAAGGTCTGAATCAATCTGCAAAGAAATGACTTGTTTTTACAAATATGTTCCTTTGCGTAGGTGGAATAATATCTTTAAGATGATTTGCACTGAAGGAATCAAGGAATAAAATAACATACCAAAGGTAATTGAAAATCGCTTTCATACTTTTGTAACGTCAACCTGACAGTTTTTGTGGAGTTTATATCAGAAAACAATTCAGTTCATATGCACTCAAAGAACGAAGGCCTGGCATATAGTCACTAGTATTGAGTGTGTGTATTGCGACTTCGCGGCGTAGATGCACTTACCTACAGTTACCATAGAACGTTGATAAGGAGAAGCATGGTTAATAAATGTCGTGATCGTTTTGCCCTCTTGAGACCATATTAAGTCAAAGATGCTTAAGGTAGAGAGAAATTTAAAGGGAACGGGAATGACATCAAGGTTTATTCGTAAGTAAAGTGGCAGCTACTTGAAATTTCATTGCATACCAATCCACTTGTAATTCATAATACATGACTAATTGACTTTTTCAAGATTACGCAAGGTATTGAGAATAGAGAAGTGAACAGGAATATTTTTATAGACCAGAGCTGGATAGATTTTCTAAATGAAAATGCCGAGTAATTCTAATAACGGCTGAGACACAGCGCCATAGACCGTATCAGGGGTGTTTTTCAAGGTGAATTCGTCTCAGTCCAAAACAATCCACATCCCTCTTTCTCCTCAGTACAACGCTCCTAGAATAACAAAGAAACCCTCGCCATCAAATAAACAGTACAACATTGGAGGCTGCCATGAAGATAGAGGGTGGGCCAACACCTTATTTCCAGTAAGAGGCTGTGAAGGCTGTCATCAAGTGTGTGTCAATACTAAATTGACGGCCATGTGAAGCAGTGAGTGCTCAGTAGAAGCCCGATACTCTCCAGAACACGCATCTTTTACGTCGATTGCAATGTGCTCAAGTTTCTCCTGGCTAGGAACATGATTTTATCCTTAAGATTACATAATTTGAGGGGATATTGCTAGAGGAGCTTGAGGCTGTAGTCTCTCTTTGTTATATTACAAGGAAAACTTCTGTGATTGTAGTTCATCCCCAGATTCAAAGGACCATCCCTAGAGTAGCTGAAAATGTACGCATTTGAATCACTCGCCACACCTTGGGCAGCCTGAGATGGTGTTCTCATATCCTCCCCAACCAATGGCACTACTTCAACCATTCCCTCGGTTATGAACCATTCCTTTACTTCCATTTATATAATACTTGTGTCACGATTAAACGAGATTTACATTGGCAATGTACTCTCGTTAGTGTTACCATGATTGAACCACTCAGAGGGATACATATCCACCTCCCTTATACAACAAACTAGATTTTCTTTTCTAGAACCTACAATTAACACAGAATTGAATACTACATTATCATACACAGCATATCCACATATAAATTGACGTATTTACAAACATTATACTATTAGAAGCTCAGGAATATAACACTTTCAGGGTTAGATATACCTTGAGTGGCGTTCTGAACCCCACTCCAGACGAAGACATTAAGTAGTTTGGTAATTTATTATCGTATAACACTGCTTTTCATATTGTTTAAAATCCCTTTCTTGAAAGTAGTTATCTGCCTTCTAGTTTATGACTGAGGAGATTTTTGATTGTGACAATTTTTGTGTTGATTTTTTCTTACAAGATTACTATGAAGTAAACAATAAAATATTGTTAAAATATTATGCTTCCTAAATACTACCCTGCACGATTCTCTCAGTTGCAACCTTACAAGTATCTTATTACTCGTTTCTGCAATAATTTGAACATTTTCCCCATTATTCCTATTTGCTGCCCCATCTCAACCTATATCTCAATGCCGTATGAAATATGTGAATGTGTTAATCTATAGCAAACTGCTAACTGCCATTCGCTGCTTTAGTATCTTGAAATTCACTTTAAAACAAGAGTTTCTTTTTTTTATGCATATTTCATTTATATTCTCTTCCCATGATAAGTTACGATCTGCCGTAATGCCCAAACGTTTTGATGAGGCCACCTGTTGTATATCATTGGTTTCACAGTAAAATTTTCGATTTACCTTTTAAATTGGTGCCCTCATTCTTGAAAATATTATAAAGCTGATTGTTGAAAGATTTCACCTAACATTTTCTAAAAGAAAACTGAGTGACAAGATCGATACTCTTTTGAGTTACATGAAGGGTATTTGTTTTAATACAATCTCAGTTCAAACTTGAGGTATCATCTGCATATAGAATAATTAAACTATTTCTTGACTGTGGTACATAATTTACAAAAGGATATAAAGTAGGGGATCAAGGATTGAACAGTGGGTTATAACTTTTTGAAATAAACTAGGAGCGTATTGTAACTCGGAGGTATTCAAACCATTCCTGAAGTTATTTTTTGTTAATAGACATCTATAATATTTTTAACAGATGAAATGCCTCTCCCCTTATCCGATAAAACTCTACCTTCTCCAATAATAATTCATGATCTACTGAGTCAAAGGCTTCTGTCTGATCTACGAAATCCAATACAACACATTTATTAGATTACCATCGAGAGAGGGAAGCAGTGAATCATGAAATTCTGCAAAAGCATTTATAGATTTATATTTTCCGTATACCAAATTGATTCGTATTTATTAAATCATTCGTATTATTATTATTTATTTATTTAGCGTCTGCATTTTAGTGCCGGGAGTGTCCGAGGACATGTTTGGCTCACCAAAGGCCGTAGGTGCTTCAATGCGGACACCCATGGGTGAGCTACATGTTCCGTTCAATTTCAAGTATTTCGACCTTTCGCCAATGTCACTGACACCTAGTGAATCATTGATGGAGCGTTACAACGAAATAATAATAAACTCTAATATTTTTATGGCAAATAGCATATGTACTCTAAAATTGAAGGAGGAAGATTGTAATTTTACGTGATTATGAGCCATGGGACCTCTTTTTTACCTGGAATCCGAACCACAGGACATGGCATTTCTCTTCGAAATTGTCACATGCATTGACCGGGGAGCGAACAGTCCACCTTGGTGTGAGACCAACAGCTTGACTGCTACTCCAACACGCCTCCCACCCAAAAATTGTAACAGAATGTAGAGGCAGGGTGATCGGTGCGTATTTACCTGGTTGATGCCTGTCCCCTCTTAAAAATTGGTTTAACAGTGAATAGCTTTAGTATATCTGGGACGATACCTTTTTAGAGACACCTGTATATCAGTTCTGTAAGAATGTCTAAGATTGGACCATAGCACTGTTCCAATATACCGGGTGAAATGTCATCCCAACCATAAATGTTTATTTTTTATTTTTCTGATTATCATACTAAATTAATCTTCTGTTGTTGATTTCGGGAACACTGATTTAGTCCACTATTCTTCTATTACACCGCAACTACCATTACAATTTTCATTCCCAGTGTTTACAACGGGGTGCTGGATGCATTTACTACTTGTAATGATTGATTTACAAAATAATTAGTTCTTATCGAAATATTTTCCCATCTGTTGCTGTTGCAAATTGCTAAAATGTCTTCTGCAATTTTCCATACTCCTCTGGCAATGTACTTAGAATTTGTATTCAATATTCATATTCTGTGCTTTCTTTTTTAATTTCTCATTATATTTTACTTGTTATCTTTATAAATACTCAATGCAGTTTTCTTATAGCTTCAAACGCATGAATCTTGCTTAGTTTTTTCCTTATCGCACATATCAGACAGGCTTATTAATTTAGTGTGCAAAGGACTTCTTCTCTGTTTACCAATGAGCAGGATAAATTAAGACACACATTAAATACAGAACATAATTTTTCCGGGGCACCAAATACATCTCTGATATTTCTCACTTTCCCCTAATCGACATAACCATGTTCTTCTGTAAAATTTATTATTATTATTATGCACATTTCGTGTGTACTTCCTCACAGCCTGATTTAATTGAAATTCGTGAGGTTATACAATGTTTAATTCTAGACTATGATAGTCTGATACTAAATTTTCCACAACAGTGCAATTACGTAAGTCACAATCTAATAATGTTTCAAAATTTCAACTTACCATAGTTTTCTAGTTTACAAGATTAAGGCCTAATGATAATATAATGTCCAGTACAAACCAATCTATATTAAAATCACCAACCAAATAACAAAAATTCCTCCCAATAGCCACCAAATTAAAACACTGTAAAATAGTCGCGCAACCAGCAATAACATACGCCAATGAAAACATTTTTAAAAACACTTACACTGCAGAAATAGACAGAATACTCAAGATAGAAATAAGAAGAATTAGAACATGTGTAAATAAACAATACCAAAAATAAATGCAACTGGAGATGAGCTCGCAATGAAACAGTTTACAATGAAATGGAAACGGTAATGAGCACAATTAGGAAAAAGCGCATCTCATTCTTCGGACATCTCATCAGGACACAAGAAAACGGGATCAGTAGGAAAAATAATAGAAAAATTATGGAACTGTAAGAGTAAGATTAGATGGATTGCAGGAATAAAGAAGATATGAAGGAACTACAAATTACAATTGAGGATTTACAAAACTAAACAGAAAAAATCAAGAAACTCAAGACACACGGATTAGAAACCAAGATCAACAAAAAGACAAGGGTGATTTTAAACAAAGAAAGGAAGTTAAGATCTGAGGGAATGGAGAAGTATTGGGTTAAGAGGAAACTGAAGAACCGTTTGTAAGAAAATCATTAAAGTAGTCCTATGAAGGCCATAAAAAGAAAATAAATTAAATAAGTAGACCAAACTAAATAAATAAATAAATAAATATATAAATAAATCAAATCGCCAACAACTATTATATTTCAATATTTTTAATTTGCCACTTTGTTCAGTAAAACATTTTCATATTACCTTGGGGCTCTATATACTCCTGCTATAAATATTTCACAATCATCGTTGAGATGAATTACATACCAGTACCTGAAATATCCAAATCATGATCCCTACCATAGCTCTTCACCCACCCCGATTCCGGGATTCTAACTTTTATTTTATAGTACAGATCTACACCCTCACCTTTCTTTTTTTCTTGACAGTAGCTACTGGCTAGTACATATTATCTAGATGCATAGTATTTATCTCCTCCCTCTCACACCTCTGTTTAGTGGACTCAGTAATGCTGTAGTTTTTGAGTCTATCAGGTTATTTAAATGATCTACTTTATTACTTAGATGTTGAACATTCTGATTGTAAAGATGCATGTTAATACAATCAATATTGTGCAATCTAGTGACAGGGTTATGCCTGAGCCAACTTTCAGCTAAGTCAGCTCTGCCTACTAATTTTCCAGCTCATTATTAAATCCCAAAGGAATTGCCCTTTTCACAGTACCTGTACTTGTCTTACGGATAAAATTAGTCTGTAGAACTTTATTGTCTTCCCTTTTCCTAGTCTATTAAGACATAATTGTGTAACAAAGATATTGCAGTTAACTATCTGGGTGTTCCTAAAATGTTTACAATATCCTATTAGTTAGTCACAGTATTGTTCCTTGAAGGGGCGTCCATCTGCCTCTATAATACCCTCATTTATTCAAATCACACACATTAATTTTTCATTACATTATACCAATGAGGAATATTCACTACAAGGAGCATGGCACACATAAGTAAAAGCAATGCCAGGTTCAGCTCAGGTTTCGTGATATTCAAACCACTTCCTACTACTGCAGTTGTGGGGAGTAATATGTATGTATTCTATTAAGCCGCCCAAAATATAGATTTATACAAATTATTCCACAAAGCATGCCACTCCATAAGCTCACCATTTACATCAAGATTTGACAGGCATAGGTCATACAGATTGTGATGTAATTGAATTGCACAACTGCTAGTACCATAAGATATGTTGATTCAAGTTTAGGCGGTGGTCTCGTTGCCAAGTAGAACAGGAAGAGAAAGAAGATTGGTGATGATTTCTCATTTGATATATGATTTCTTAATGTGAGGTTAGGATATAAACAATGTTCTGCACTATCCTATAAGCACTAGGATAAACAAACAGCAGCGCAACATATCGCAGATGCAATCACATCTCAAATGCCTTATATGATTGAGTCTGAGCATTGGGTTATGGTGTAGTCTTCACCTACTATACTACCTATTTAGTGTCTTTCGTGATGTTTGTTTTTAGGGAAAATTTTACGGAAATGTATCGCGATCTATACCTTTCCCAAGATAAAAATGAGGAGCGTTGAACACATGGCTAAAAGCAATACCGGGTTCAGCTCAGATTCCGTGGGTTTCAAGCCACTTCCTACTACTGTAGTTGTGGGGAGTGATATGTATGTATTCCATTGAGCCATCTAGATTATAGGTTTTTACAAATTATTCCAGAGAGCATGCGACTCCATAAACTCATCAATTATAGGCTATCAAGATTTGACAGGCATATACAGTTTGTGGTATAATTGCTTTGCACAACTGCACAAAACGTAAGATATTGTGATTAGAGTTCAGACGTGCTCTCGTTTCCAAGAAGAGGAGGAAGGAAAGATGTGGTGGTGATTTTTTCTCATTTGAAATATGATTGTTGACAGCCAAGTTAAAATCTAAACATTAATTTAAGCCAGTGCAGAGCTCCCATTACTAAGGCAGTCTTCCTCGTTATCCACTATCCTATAAGCTAAGGATAAACAAACAACAGCATAACTCTGCTTGGATTCAATCATATGTCAAATGACTTATATGATTGAGTCTTAGCATTGTCATTATGGCGAAGTCTTCACCTACAATAGAGCCCACGGTGCCAGCACAGTGAACCAGCATTATGAATACAATAATATCAGCAACTGTTAGCTTCTAAGTTAAGAAACAAAACTGAATAATCCTAATTTTGAAATAATGAGAAAGTCATTCACATTATTATAAGAAAAGAAATGTAGAATCTATTATCACCAGTATATGATGTTCCACTTTGACCGCCTTGTTTTCCTCTTCAATTATATCCCAAGATCCATCCAGCAGATTAGAAGTGGGTAATTGGTCATTTGACTCCTAGAAAGAATTATACAAGTATGATCCAACATCAAACATACCGACAGAATAACAGCAATAAGTTACCGTACGTGTAACAATAAAGGAAAACACATCCCGGTTAGCCTATTATTTGGTAGCAAGCTTGCTATGGTACGCGATATACGAATTAAATAAAACTCACAACATTGAGGAATTCATCTGGCTCACTCTTAATTAATGGTTGTTGGTCCATAATGTTCAGGATGCTAGAACACATAAATCATTATCATACATAACACATGGAATGAGGTTACATCAGAACACCGAATTCAAGTTAGGCTACTGGTAATCCAAATCCCCAGGTGCACAGTGAGAAGAAGAAGTTAACAGAAAAATGTATTCGACAATGGGGCTCGACTTTATAAGATATTAGTTAGCGTGTAATAACGAGTAAAATATTAATGTCTAGCATTGCGATAGAATGAGGAATTACTGGTGGCAGTGGAGCAGTGAAATGAAGCAAACTAGGGAATTGGTTTCTCTATTCCTGAGTAGGCTACACACAAATCTGACCACAATGTGATGGAGCAGACGGAATTTATATAATTGTCCGACGTTAAATTCCATTACAAACCTATCAACGTAAAGTTAACTGAAGTTACTTCACGAGTTTCAAGATATTGGCGGTGACTATATATAGTGAGCAAAGAATTAGTGAGTTCCAGAAAACACAAGCTAATAGTTCCGCCTGGTGTTACAAGGATCCCACTTCGAATGAAAAACATTGAATCTCCCTCATTGTAGCTTGCCGGTACCAATATACAACGGAAGGAATTGCAAGATGTATTTATCCTTAAAAATTCACGCCAACTGCCACAGGGTAACTTGTGTAATTGCCGTCATAAATCACTTCCTAGTTACACTTTTAAACCTGTGAATCCTCGACAAATAAACATTGTAAAATTATCCACACAAGCAAAACTACCGTACGGTTGTAAAAAGAATCTATTATTGTAATTAAATTTTGACACGTCTGTAGAGAGCGTTCCAAATATCCCACCATGGAACAGAAAATCATCAGATCTTAATATTTCGCCACGAGGTTCATCACAGACACGAACTCCATGAGACGATGACGATAGACTATTGCTAGCAACGCACCCGTAAAATAAAACCACCGATGATAAATAGGCACATTATATGGAAAATTGTAATATAATGGATGCATTTCAAACACAATACAAAAATATCAGTTATTCTTTTACTTTAGCCTATGTTCTTATGCCCATATCTAATCCAGGCAATTACCCGGATGGTTCCTGAATTACGGCCATGGCCACCTCCTTCCCAATAACCACCTGCATTGAAATACAAACTCTCGTATACAGACACCACAGTACCACAGATTATCAAATTATACTCACACCCAAGTACACGGGGCTAAATAACCAAAATTTCGAAACCGCTCCAATGAAACAACAACAACTAAGTTACCGGTACATGACGTAATCTTCACCCCATAATATTCTGAGTAACAATGCTACATGGAATCTTTATGAGGTAGGTAATAGAAATACAGAAAATAATTCAATATGATCAGTATTCGTTTATCTGAGACCACTTAGTGGTGTAGTGGCTAGCATATTTAGCTGTCTCACATGATAACTGGGTTCGATTTACGATTCTGTTAAGAAATTTAGATCTGGTCTCAGGGTTAGAATGGGGTACACTTGGCTTCGTGAGGTATAACAGAAAAGGGGAGTTAACTCACCATAATTACAAAATCACTCACACAAATTTCAGACACCACAATAACACTGGCTGTCAGATAAATTTTAGTTATCACGTAGGCTACTTCTGTGATCGAAAGCTCCGTTAAAAAGCCACACTCAGTTTCAACCAAGCAAGCAAGGTGAATAGACGTGCAGTGAAGTGTAAGGAAGAATGGGAATCGCTATTCAGCAGTACCGGGCGGTCATCGGCCGCTGGCTGGCTAGAGTGAAGTGCGATTTTGGTGTCGGGAAGGTGATAGCGGGCAACGTCACTGAACAGATGGGGGTTTAGGCGATGGGGATGGTAGCGCTGGTTGTGGCGACGCTACTATTAATTGGAGGAGTGGAGTCAAACCCAGGGCCTGGTCAGCTGGGATGGCAAGAAATGGAAAAAATAAGGAAAATTGTAATGGAAGTGTCACAAAATGACCAGATCCGGGACATTCTTCGTGAGCAATGTAAGGAATTCAAGGAGATGAAGACATGTATAAGAGAAGAGATGGGAATAGTGACAGAAAGGCTGACCGAGAATAGTAGAGAGATAAAAGAGCTAAGAGAGAAAGTGAAGATATTAGAGGTGGAGGTAAATGAATTAAGGAAGACCAAGCTGGATGAGAGAATGAAAAACGTCTTCATTTACGGAATAAAGGAAGATGCCAAGGAAAGCACCGAGGATCTAACATCCAAGGTGCCCCGAGTGATTAGTGAAGGCATGCGGATAAACATTGGAGTCTCAGAGATTGACAATGTGACCAGGATAGGGCGGGGAAGGGGCACGAGGCCCGTGAAAGTGTCATTAGTTTCTTCGCTGATGGCTCACAGAATTCTGGCGAACACAAAGAACCTGAAATGGGAGAGGATATGGGTAAGGAGAGAAATGAGTAAAGAAGAGGCAAGCGAGCAACGGACCTTACAGTTTCATTTAAGGAAGGCAAGGAGCTCTGGTCTCAAGGCTTATGTAAAAGGCAATAGACTGGCGGTTAGCGGCAACAACTGGGATCGGATTTGGACAGTGGCACAACTCCAGGATATGGAGAAGCAACAACAACAGGAGACAGTTAGACCTAGCAACCAGGTGGAAGCAGCTGTCGGTTCAGAGGGAAGTGCGGTGATGATTCAACAGAGAGCATCGACCTCCAAGTCCAACACGGAAGTGGCACGAGCAGGAACGACTAACGTCAGCGCCAGGAACACCGGACAAGTGCGTGGTTTGCAGAAAGGTGAGACTGGGAAACAACGAGTTACTAGTCTAAAAGAACTATGGGACAAGAAAACCTTGACAGAGCAGTTTAATGTGGAGAAGGAGGTCATTTCTTCTCCAGGTGGCAGTATACTAGAGCTAGAGAAAGCTAGAGTTACTAGAAGTAAAGCTACCGCCAGCGAAGTAGGTAGGGGTAAAAAATAAATAAACTGGAATATTGCTAGCGTAAATATAGAGGGTTTTTTAAATAAGAGAGGGAACGATGTAGTTTTGACCCTAATAGAAGAAATGCAGATTGTAGGATTTGTTGAGAGTTGGCTCCCTGTAGGTTGCGAGGTTAAAATAGATGGCTTCAATATATATACAAAACCTAAGATTAGGAAAGCGCGTACCGGTAGGTTCCCGGGGGGGAATTGTTGTTTTAATTAAAGAAGAGGTGATGGAATTATCAGAATTTATTAGTTCAGAACTGGAAGAAGTAGTGTGGGTAAAAGCAGATATTAGGGGGAGGGGGAAAGGAACGGTATGTTTCGGCTTTGTCTACAACCCTCCGGAGAATTCCCCGTATGCAAGAGAAAGCTTTTTCGATGAGTTAGCTATTGAAATAAACAGAATTCAAAATATATATGAAGAGGCAGAGATTGTGCTTTTAGGGGAATTCAATGCGAGGGTTGCAGACAGAAAGCCCCTTTACAGCAAGGGGGTTGCCGAGGCCGTATGTGGGGATAGGCACAGCAAAGACAAGGAATGTAACAAGAACGGAGAAAAGATTTTGGAACTATGTGGTGCAGAAGAGCTATATATATTAAATGGTGTCTGTGTGGGGGATGAAGGATGTAACTTGAAGTATATAACAGAGATTGGAGGAAGTGTAATAGATTTAGCAATATGTTCCAGAGGAGCACTAGCTCTAATTAAGAGGTTCACTGTTGAAGAATGGGGGGAATCACACCACCTACCAATTGTCGTCAACATGCAGGGAGCGGTGACAAAATCAAAATCAAAAGGGAACCCACAAGTTAAAGCTATAGAGAGAAAAGTAAATAGATTCAGATGGAGGGAGGAAAACTGCAGAGAGTTCCAGAACTACTTCCAGGGAGAACATTTTGAGCTGATAAAGGTAGGGATAAGTTTAGTGATCAGTAATGATGAAATTGAAGGGGTAATACGTATGATTGAGAATGCAATTATGATGGCCGGGCGGAAAATGCGCGTGAAAGCAGAATTAAAGGATGGTACGATGAATCTTGTAGAAGGAAGGAAACCGAAGTTATTAGGGTACTGAAGTTATACAAGAGAGGAGGGGATGATACGATGAGAGTAGAATTTTGTCGTCTAAGTAAAGAATATAGGGAACTGCTCAGCAAAATGAAAGACGAATGGCAGGGTAAGGAAGCAACAGCTTAAATAAGGATTCTAAAGCTAACGACTGTAGCAAAGTGTGGAGCAGGATAAATTCTTACCGTAGGGGGAGCAGAAGTGGTGGGGGGAGCTCTATTAGTGATGAAGTATGGATTGCATATTATGAGAATCTGTTAAATGCTGAAGATATTTGGAGGAAGAGGGATGAGTTTGGCGTCCCGAGGGGGCTGTAGGCCACTCTGCCTATGCTGGACCAAGTCATGTCGATAGAGGAAATTAAGGAAGTAATAGCAAAAAGTAAAGGAGGGAAGTCAGGTGCTATTTCGGGGATAACAAATGAATTTTGGCAAGAGTTGAGTAACAATAGGTTCATGATGGACAGCTTGGTAAAAATCTTATCAAAATCTTTGAAGGAGGTAGATTTCCGAGGGCGTGGCAGGAGGGAATAATTTGTCCAATATATAAGAAGCGTGGGGACAAACTAGACCCAGGCAACTATAGAGGCATAACTTTGCTTGATAATTTGAGCAAAATGTACACCGGGGTCTTATCCAAGCGTTTAATAGCATGGGCAGAGGGCTGTTCGGTGTTCCCGAGACTCCAGACAGGATTCATAAAAGGGATGAGGACCAGTGGCAATATAATGGTGGTTAAAACGGTGATGGACAAGTACATAAGAAGGAAAAGAGGTAAGCTGTATATCACAGCTATTGATTTGGAGAAGGCGTTTGATTCAGTGAGCAGGGGAGCTGTCATGGCTAAACTGGGAAAAATCGGGGTGTCACATAAAATGATACGAGCAATTGAGAATGTGTATTCCGAAGTGAAATGTGCAATTAAAACTAAAGATGATGTAATTGTAGGAGAGATAACGTCTAATATAGGATTAAAACAGGGATGCAAATTATCCCCGGTGCTTTGTTTTGCTATTTATCAACGATATTTTCGATTCAAAGGGCTTTGAGCAACGGTCCAACCCTTGCTTGGACAATTATGATATCCCGGGCCTAGCTTTTGCTGATGACATCCTTCTGCTTGCTCTAACACCCTATAATATGCAATATAGTATTGACGAGATTGTGAGATACTGTGAGGACTGGAACTTAAAAATTAACCCGAGTAAGACCAAAGTTATGGTCTGCAAAAAGGGAGTTTAACTGGCTAAGAATGAAAAGTGGGTCATATATGGGTCACAGTTAGAAACGGTGAAAAAACTTGAGTATCTAGGGACGATAATGGCGAGTAATGGTAAATGGACCGAACAAATTAAAAGGGCAAAATAGAAAGGGCTAGCGGCATTGGCGAATGTTAAAGTGTTAGAGCGTAGGTTACCGAATCTTGACCAAAAGTGTATAAGAATGTGTTCAACGCACTCATCGTTTCAAGAGCACTCTATGGAGTGGAAGTATGGGGTTTAGAGGAAGGAACGAAAACCCTGGACAGTATTGTAAGTAGGTTTGCCAAGATAATTTTGGGGCTACCTAATTGCACGGCGAATTGTGGAGCGAGAATGTTGTGTGAGGATGTAAGCAATCGACAACATATCATAAAAAAGGTCATACAGTATTGGATTCGTTTAAAAGCAGGTGGAGGGGGGGGGGAAATGCTTAAGGTAGCCTACCTGCACCAAATGAAGCATCAGCAAGTGGGCTACTGGGTGGACGGGGTAAGAAGTGTACTGGAAAGATTAGGAATGGGTTATCTATGGGATAGGGACTTACAAAGAGAGGAAGGTATGGTGTGTAAAAAAGTGTGTAGAAGGGTTAATGACGTAGAGTTGCAGGTGCTAAGAGAAGAGTGCACCAGTAGGAGAACCTTAACGGAGTTCTGCGAAATAAGGAACTTTATGAGCATAAAGTCTCAATGCCTAATGAAAAGAGAAATGAGAGGGATAATTTGGTGGTTAATGGGGGTGTATAAGAACAAAGCGTTGAGAGAAGTAGGAAAAGAGGACATTTGCCTGTTTTGTGGGAAGGTTATGGGTGCAGCGCACCTGATCAGGGAATGCAAGGAAATTAAAATGATAAGAGCAAAGTTTGTAGACAAAGCAGATCTATACAGAATAGAAAATTAAAATGAGTATCACACTTTAATTAAATTACTAAAAAGGGAATGGGAGAAAGCAGGTCAATTAGCAAAATATTTTAATACCATCAGGGCAATGTGGAATAAGAAAGCGTCGGATGAGATTCAGAACAAAGATGCATGTAAATTAGGCATTCAAGTACAGGAGCTGGCTTCCTAAGCTATAAATCTTGTTAAAGCCTAGGAGAGCCTATCTGTACTAACTAGGTAGCCTATACGATTACTACAGTACAGCCACATATTGCTGTCTGTAGATTTTTCCTGTGAGTTTGATATATATTTTTTTCCTTACTACAAAACTTATCAGACTCTTACAGTCAGTAAGGGCTCGATAGGGAAATAAAAGTAATTCTTTCTGTGATGTGTCTCCCATGGAGAACTGTCAAAAAATGAAGAACACTGTGTCCACATTTATGATTAGGAAAGAACTTTGTGCAGTCTCCATCAGAAAAGTTGCCCAGTGATATTGTGAACGAAGATAACTACTGCAAAGCATTATTAAGTTTTGAAATAACGAGGAAGCTATGAAATGCCGAATGAACATTTGGTTTAATTATCTAACGCCATACTGTAAATTTGTTATCTATATGTTTATTGTCTGTATGTCACGATATGACTCTCTGAGTTAAAGTGACAATTAACAAGTAGATTTGGTTAAATAAATAAATAAAAATCCACACACACACTAAGAATTCTATTTCTCGCCTGGCTGTGCAAATATGTTCGGCTGCCACTCAGTTTGTTAAGGGACATTCTCATGAGTTCAACTTCCACACTCAGCACATTTTAAAGCTCAACTACTGAACTGATACAGCAACACTGTCATTCTAGTTTGTTTTCCCCAGCGAACCTAATTATTTCAACACTTAATAATCACACTCTAATTATCCCTTCTGTTCAAGGGCAGGTGTTAAGTTATCTCCCGAACGGCAGGTCGTAGCGTCACATCGATTGGACAGTCATCTTCATAATGTTTAGCTCTGTAACGTAAATTCAACAAAATAATTGAATACCGGTAATTTATCTTCTCGTGCGTGGAGAGAAATAAAGATTTAGTACGTCACAGCGAGCCCAGCGTGTTCAGTTATCTAGGCATCGTCACGGTATGCTATTGGATGACGCGAGCGAGCGAGTGAATCTGGCCCCTTCCTCACGTTATGAGTTGTTTTCTGCTTGGTAAAACATTGGACGGAAGGGACTGAAACATTTATATATCCCTACAAATTTGTCTAGGCTATATATAACCTACTATCTTCTTAGAGAAGTTCCTATGTTAGTTACATATTGAAAACAGTGTATCTTCAACATTTAAATATTGTAAATTAATCAACGAAGGGCACGAACATTAAATTCAGTCACGTCTGTAGAGAGTATTTCAAAACTCCCTACATGGAACTCAAATTTCTCATATTTTAATATTTCGCCACGAGGTACATCAAAGACACAGTCTTGTTGACGATATTGCTAGGATCGTATCGGTACCCGTTAAACAAAACAAACCAATATCAATTGTTAGTAAAGGAACACTGGACAATTGCTTCAAAGCTATCTTTACTGAGTGAAACTGCCACGGCCGCCTCCTGTCCAAATCCTACGTCTATTACAAATAAACACAGCAGTAGTTCAGGCCTATCAGTGACGTCTATTATCATACAAAGTCTACATACACCCAAGTACATGGGGCTAATGAATCAAAAGCTATAACTAGTCCGTCTATAGGGACCATAGTGGTTGTTTTGAGGAAAATTAAATACGGTGGTAAATGCAGGGGTAATTACGTTGAATAGGTTCGTTGAAATATAATTAAATGCACTATAAACACGCTATGTCAAAAGAGTACTCAGAAGAAATTATTCGCTGGTACCACCAGGTAAGTGCCACAGGCATCCCCGGTTGTATCGAAAAGGTTCCAGGTTTCAATCTGGTCGTAGATCTATCATTTGTTATTGTAGAGCAGAATAGACGTCAGTTAAGTTGTATAATGAAGTAACTGAGGAGTTTGGAATATAAGCCTACGGTATTGAGATTTCGGTTTGAGTGATTGAAATAATGGAATCTTGATTTTTATTTTTGTTTTGTTCCATATCGTCGTACATGTAGACGGTGGGTACTCATCGACACTGCTCATGTCATTTCATTATAAGTTATCTCATTCTTTTGAAATTGATATCACTGATTCCAAGGATTTAAACTAGTGGGTTTTTGCCAATAAAGAAATAAAAAATAATTGCGGAAAGGGAGGGGGGGGGGGGGGTTCAGATATTTATAACAAAAATAATATGCCTATTTAAGACTCGATATCTTTGCTCTTTTTCAAACTAATCGAGTAGTTTTTGTTGCAAATTGCTCTGCTGTATGTTCAGAATATTGTATAGCAGAATCGTTTTTTAAATCTTTGATTGAGGCAAATATATTAGCTTTGTTTTACAATTTACATTGTTCTGTTTGAAAACAAAATTGAATTGTGTGTGTGTGTGGGGGAGGGGGGGGGTGACGACCCCCTAATTTCAATTTAAGAGCATCATTCTGCTATACAACATAGCTGCATTATTTGTATATTATTTTAGTTTCCAAATGAAATTAAAATCAGCATTCTAAGTGGACATTTTAACTGCGCAAGTCAAGACATATATTGAAAAAGAATGAAGTGTGAAGAAACGTAACTTAAAACTGAGGTACACAATTTAGAGTGAAGAGTCTTATTTTTCTAATCCTAAAAATTTCCTGCAGTATAGATCGTGCCTTCTCTTTGGGATTTTAGTTCAATTTTGTGCATTCCCTAACCCGTCAGTATCTCCTACGTTGTTTTAGTTATGGTGTAGACTGTTTCAAAGCCAGGTTAATGTGTGCTTTATCTGCTGCACCTAAGCCAGACTGTCTTTTTGCCAGGTTTGATACTGCGTTCTGTAGGATGTCCAGCTCTGACGTACTGCCATCATTAAAGTGGCAAATACTATATTTTTTTTATAAGCCGCAAGTTGTTGTGAACCACCTACAAGCTAATAATAATATTGAATTGGCCCAGCTAAATCGTTTCTTACGTACTTCACTAATAAATAAACTAACTTACTATATGTTAAACAATCAGTACATAATACTCATGAAATCATATTCTGTAAGCTATACAATCTAAATCAATGAGAACATCCTTAATAGATTTATGGCATGTTAATGATCTTTCCACTAATTACACCTGTGTGAAACTAAATTGGATAGGTTAAGAATGTAAACAACGCTCTTAGGTTGCTACGTTCGTTGCCAAGAGCCGACTGCGGTGGCGTCTAGTAGCTAGTTCTGAACTAGGCCTAGTAGTCGTTGACGGTGGCGTTTGGCGGCAAAAGTAGGAACTATTTGAAAATTCAAAGTTGCAGTCCCTACTTTAATTAAAAAAAAACAGATACACACACAAATACAGTCATCACAATTAACACCGGTTATCAGACAGATTCTACACACACCCAAAGTACACGGGGCTACATGACCGCGTTGTCGCAGCCCCTAAACTAAGGAACCAACCAACCAACCCAGAACATCCTTAGAAGAAAAATTGAAAACATTCGTCATTATTTACATTGTCTGAACCTAACCTATACACACTATTTTTTGCTCACAATTATTGTTGACATGCATATCAATAGAAACAACATGATTATTTTCCGTTTGCTTTGGAGTATTAACGTGTTGATTCACTAGAAACACTAAGTGTTAAGTCTTAAATTTCTTCTTTTCGCGTTGAAGTCTTGGATCCTATCTTTCATATCACAACGTAGAAGACCGAATACAAGAAATAACGATCTATCTCTCACATGGCCTCATAACACACGAATAAATAATTCCTATTTTTGTCAAATAATGCAAATAGCTTAGTGCTGTCATGTGATATCCAAAAGGAAAACTAACTTCCGATAACGAGAAATAAGGTCTTCAAATGTTCTCGCGCTTCTGTTGATTAATATTAAAATATGAAGCAAGGAACGTCAAAGTGACAGCTGCTGAAAGCGTGAATATAAATGAGATAAACATTACAACTTGTATAAACTATATATTTCTGGAAACTAAAGAAGACAAACTTTCGAACGAGACAATAAATAAAATTTCAAAAATTTTCTTGAAATAAGAAGTAATAGGTCGATGAGTACCTTAAGGTGCGAATCACCTCCCTATCTTGCCCATGTTACATTTTCAATTTTTTGGTACAGATTACCCAAAACCTATTTGGGTTATTACAATGAAATTTTCAGAGATTTTATATGCATCTTTCTTTGTAATAATAGGAAGGATTATTTACGAAATTTGGATAGTCTTTTCAGAATTTAGTTTTTAAAAGTACATAATGTTTTCCCAAAAGTTTCATTAAATATATTAATAACTCAATTCTTAGTTAACATACTGAAAAATCCCTTCCTATTATCATTTGCAGAGGAATTATTAAACAACAGAAAAAGTTTGAATGGCCTGGCATAAGAACTTTCCTCATAAATGGTACCAAGGTACAAAATAATATAGACTACAACTGAGAAAATTGAAGCTAACGTTTTTCAGTGTAATTTCTTACCTGTGAAGGTTCTCAGACCTTTTCTGCCCCGTAATATGGATTATTTGCATTCTTGTTAGACCTTTTAAGATTCCTCTTTATTCTACTTCCCTTTAGTCATGTCTTTAACCACTAATTCTAGAGCCTGGTCTGCACAAATCCAACATGGCGGCGACGCGAAATTTTAATATAATATATTTAAATGGACGTTTCTCGCAAATTAACCATCCGAGTGCAAATGCGCTAGTTTCTTCGATGATCTTTGTGACATCAAAGCCTGCTGATCATGGGTATGATTCAATATCAGGTACGTTTATGCCATGAGATGTATAGGGAAGGGGAATGCTGCTGGGACAAATGTTGAAAATTGAGCCGGAATACAACACGGTGAATATTTTTAAAATATTGTTTCATAGCTACCAAATTGAAAATTGTTATTTACCAAGTGGAATGGAGTACATTCAAAAATTTACCTCCAGTAGTTCAGAAATTATCCGCAAATGAATGAGCCAAGGTAAAAGGGGAGTGTCTCTTCAAAGAGTAACGTGACTGCAAAAAGTGTCATTACATGCACAATTTTAAGACTTTTTTTTCTTCAATTTTTCAACCTATTTTAGTTATCCACATAGTAATTATTCAAAAACAATGAAAAACGAAATTTCAGTTATTCTCACCCCAAACCAGGTGTTTCTCACCTTAATATGAGTATACACGCCAGCTATTATTTGAAGCACGGAGGTATTTGACCCTGATTAACGTAAATCAATAGATGTTTAATGCCAAGCGAATTTTCCGACTTCCGTGAGAAAGTGTCACATGAATTTAATTAATGTGTGTGGGGGAAACAATAAATAGTATCTTGTCATCAGTGTGTATTTTATTTATAGGGGGGTACAAATCTCCGTTCAGAAATTCTTAGGTGTCAAGAGTTGATTAACTCATATACCGTTGTACGATGTGTAAATGGGTCATTCTCACCAAAAGGTTTTTTTTAAAGTCCCTGTGCCATAACAATTTGAACGTATAAAAATATTTATTTTTGAATTTATTGAAATACTCTTAAAATAATAAGAAATTAAAATGGCAAGTTATAATATAGTTATATATAATGAATAAAATATTATAACAAAATAAGTAGGTTGAAAGTCCCCTCCGTGGATGTCACCACTCCTGTGATGTAGGTAAAAATTACTATCCCAGGTCTAATATCAGTGTTTTATTAAAAAAGTAATATATGTGGCAATTACTACAATGTATGTACTTATTGAAAATATCTGATTTTTATTTTAGGTTTTATTTATTACAAGATAATTAGATTACAAAGTCAGTCCATAGGTTTTAATTCCCCTCCGTGGTCACACTTAAATTGCTAGATATTTCCTCCAGAATGCACCACCAGCCAGCATGCATGTAGAGACACTGAAAGGAAGGGGGCCAGCCATGTTTAAAGTCTGAGATTGATGTGATCTTGGGAAATTGTTGTAGATTTTGATAATTTTGTCATTTGGCAAAGTTCTTTGTGTCCACTCCGTGACCATCATAAAAAAGGTAAGAAATGAGGTATTTTCAACTATGAGTTAAGAATTAAGTTGTTTGACTGGAAAAGTTTACTAACTTACATTAATATCTTGTTAGTCTTATTTCAGACACAAAACAAGGAAAAATACTAACCCTACTTTTTGTCCCCTCCGTGGACGTCCCCTCCGTGGACTTACACTGTCCACGGAGGAGACAATATTGCCCACGGAAGGGATAATATTTCAAAATGATGGGAAAACAATGGTAGGCTAAAAAGAATAACATTTAAGGCTTTTGAAAAATTAATTATTTAGCCATGAAATCAATTATTACTTACTGTTATAAAACAGACAGCCAGTTTATCTTATCTAATGCCTTACCGACCTTCTTACCATTAGTAACTGTTTTAATTATGTTGTCTTTGAAATATTAAATAAAATGGGCACTAGGCCTAATTTAGCAGAACATTGATTAATCCAGTGAAATAATCTATATCTATAATTGCAATTATCCTGAATTTCTCATATACTTTGCAGTGTTAGGCCTATACCGTATCTATTACTTATATTAGGATTGCTAATACAAAAAAGAAAGCCAATAAGCAGTCAGTAGCTTATATAATTCAAAGAAGAGAGCAAAAGAGAGAAAATATGAAGAAAGCAAGACTCAAAATTAAACAAAATTCCATATTGCTAGAGGAAAGTAAAGCAAAAGAGAGAGAATGTTATCACAAGCGAAAGGCTATTGGAAAAATAAAATCTGTGTCGGAAATGACTAGCCGGGAACAAAGAAATGCACGGAAAGTTTGGAAAAAAAAATAAGAAATGTAAATATCGCAAAGGAATAAGCGATCAAAAAGAATTGGAACAGCGTTTGGAAGATCTTTCTCCACCAATCACACCTCGTCCACTTAATGATGCAATTGAAAACCGAGAACAAATTAGTGGTGGCAGTTCAAGAGGAAAGAAAATGGTGAGAAGGAAACTATTTGTAAATAACAAATTATCCTAATTTACAGGCACCTGCTAGATAACTTCATCAGGAGATTTCCTTAATCGTTTCCAGCTTCTCATACCACAGAAAAACTATGATACCAAGATGTCTACAGCAGCAGTGATGATGAACAAGAAGACAAAGTCAATAATGTACCCGACAGCCAACAAACTAGTAACTTATTGAATAAATATGTGGTTGTAGAATTCACAGCCAAAAAAAAAAAAACATGCAAACACTTCATAGGAATTATGACATATGAGGAACCTGAAACGTGCATTGTTAAATTTCAGAAGAAGAAATCAGACTTTTCTTTTGTCTATCCTGAAAAAGATGTCTCTATTGTTGAAAAGTGTCATGTTAATAAGGTGTTGAGTCCTCCTAATTCAAATAGGAGACAACACTATGAATTTAACATGGAACAGTTAACTAAGTTTTTATTAACCATGTCTTAGTGTTAACACATCATATTAAGAATGACTAAAATATGATTAAGAGACAATTTGGTCTAGTTTTATTTGGCCACGAGTCATGAGTTAAATTTGCTTTTAGCATTATAGTCCATGTAATCTACTTAAACGTTTCTCCACTAAGTTACTTCGTGTACTTTATTAATAATCCCTAAAATATTTTCGCTACCGGTACCTGAAATATTATGTTTACAATTTACATTTAATTATGTTTACAACTGACTATAACCTCTACTACAAATCTAAGTTGGCGACAATGTGATCAAAAATGTATTTTACTTTTATAAGTTGGCAATTGTTTTAAACCAGAAGAAGATGTACAGCTAATGGCGGAATGTATGTGTAAGATATTGTCTGTGAAATCTGAAGCCATCAGCCATCAAAATTGTACCTATATTGAATGTAGGGAAGTTTTTGATAACTCATAAACATGTGTTATGCTGTAGAGTCAAAAGGTATGATATTGTCGACGTATCTATTATGTATTTTTCAACTTGTATTTGAATGAGGTAATATGTTGTATGGAAGCACACCTTAATTTTACAAAATGTTCATAATAATAGAAGAAGTTTGTAACTGAGAGTGTAAACCATTATTGTATTATTTCTTTGTTTGCCAGGCGCCTTTTGATGATACTTGCTGTTTAATTTTTGATAAATAAAAGGACGTCATACATATTGACAATGACTTGATCATTCATCCCTGCTCGGAGCATAAGAATTACAACAGGTTATCGGCCCAGATACCGCTCATACGTCAGACACGCCGAGCATTACGGGATACAATTTGGACGTCGAGAAAAAGACAGCCGAGTCAGTCGTCGTCGTCCAAGTCAGAAGTCGTCAAGCCAGTCCAGTCAGCCGAGAAAGTCCACGTCAGTCATCGCAGACAAAGTCAGCCCCGTTGAAGAGGACGTCAACCACATCGTCAGCGCAAGAAACGTCAGCTAAGTCAATATAACCTCAAAATGTCAGTCAAGTAGCCTATACATGAGTCAGAGTAAATTGATAAAACTATTTGAAAATAAATAGTAAAATCTTGTGAAATCAAACTTTTGTCAATTTGTCATATTTTTGAAACTTAATTTTGTTTTTTTAAGTCAAGTCATGGATACAGTAAAGGTTCATTTAGAAACTTTGACAGAAGATTTGCATGGAAATGTCAATTATGATTCTTGGCGTTTCAAAATTAATTTAGCTATGAGAACAAAAGAATGTTTTGATATTGCAACTGGTTTGACTCTCAAACCATCAGGTACAAACTCCAATCCAGTACGTAATTGGATAAAGAAAGATG
This sequence comes from Meconema thalassinum, assembly GCA_946902985.2. Classification (NCBI taxonomy): domain Eukaryota; kingdom Metazoa; phylum Arthropoda; class Insecta; order Orthoptera; family Tettigoniidae; genus Meconema; species Meconema thalassinum. The sequence goes on from OX336398.1 coordinate 127,551,335, forward strand.
TAGAAGCTCAAGCGCTTATAGGTTTAAATGTCAGTAGTAATATAGCGAAAAAGCTAGTCAAATGCCAAACTGCAAAACAAATGTTAGATAAGCTAGAAAATGTTTATGGTATAAAGTCTGATATTACTGTTGAGGGTTTGCAAAGGAAATTTTTTGGTTATGTTTTTGACATCCAAAAATCAGCTGTTGAGAATTGCTTGGAGATTCAACAGATAGCCGAAGACCTGTTATCAGATGACGACAGGGTGAAAGACAGTTGGATGATGACACGAATGCTGAGTATGCTACCGCCTAAGCTGCACCATTTCAGAACAGCCTGGGACAATGTGACAGGAGCCGACAAAACTATTGAAACACTCATCGAAAGATTGAGGCTGGAAGAGGATCGACTCAATGAAGGTAAAAAGGAAAGTGGAGCAACTGCAGTCAACGCACTCATCGTAAAGGAGAAGAAAACTGGAAATCAGTCTACTCACAACAATAGCAACAGACAAGGTGGAAGCGCGCCAGTCTGCTGCTTTAAGTGTGGACAGAAAGGACATGTGAAGAAACACTGCAGAAACAAACCCTGTGCCAAATATCTTGCCTATTGTAAATAAAACTACCCTTGCCATGTGTGTGGACAGAAAGGTCACTTTGCAAGAGACTGTGCTAAGAAGGATGACAACAAAAATGGAAATGAAAGGTCAGAACGGAGAGAACAGAAGAGCGCGAATCGCCCATAACGCGCACTAGCGTCAGTGGGACTGTCAACTGCAGGGCTGAACAGCCTAAATTCGGAATGTAACACACGAAATCACTGGTACCAGGACTGTGGAGCTACACAACATATGACATCACACAGGAACTGGTTCGTCTAATTGATTGAATTGGAAACTCTATCTCCTATTGTCATCGGAGATGCGACTGTACTAGTGGGTGTTGGCATCGGCAACGTTCAACTTGAGGCGTTCAACGTAACAGAATGGTACAAGGTCATCCTGGAGTAGGTGCTTTATGTGCCTAAGCTCAACTACAATTTGATATCTGTCAGTCAGATACTCGACAGAGGTTATGTCCAAACTGCAAACAAAGATAAGTCAATATTTGAAACGTCTGATCATCGTGAAATTGTGGCCATGGCAGTCAGAGAAGGTGACCTCTACAGAGTGATGCTACGCCAGGAGAAGTCGGAAGCCTGTATGGTAGCCACCTCGATCGTAACCTGGCACGAGAGGCTCGCACACCAAAACCTGAAGTATGTGAAGGATGCTTTGGACAGGAATGGCATTCCATATGTTGATGATTGGAACGAGAGAGTCTGCGAAGGATGCACCTACGGTAAACAACATCGGGTATCTCACCCACTGAACGAGAAGGTTGCTACCCAACCATTGGATCTGGTCCATGTAGATATTGGAGAGATGGCGACACCATCGCTAGGAGGAGCAAAATATTTCTTGCTTTTCAAGGATGATTTTTCACATTTCCGAACAGTATACTTCTTGAAGACGAAGGACGAAGCCGCAGCCAAACTGGATGTTTTCATGAAGCTGGTGGGAAACCAATTCGGAAGAAAGGTGAAAATTCTAAGATCAGATAATGGAACCGAGATCAAGAATGCCTACACACGTAAGCTGCTGGAGGAGCTAGGTGTCTTTCACACTTTTTCAACAGCTTACACCCCAGAACAGAACGGAAGAGTGGAACGTGAAATGAGAACAATTGTAGAGTCGGCAAGGACAGCAATTCATGCACGAAACCTGAAGGACAATTTGTGGGCGAAAGCAGTGAACTATTCTGTGTTCACGATCAACCAGACTGGCACAAGTTCAGTGAAAGGAAAGAGTCCAGCCAACCTATGGTTTGGACGACAGGTCAACATGAACAAACGGAAAAGCTGCAGATGCGATTGCTACGTTTTGAATCCCAACCACAAGAGAAGCAAGCTTGACAAGAAGTCTAGGAAAGGTATATTTGTTGGATACGACATTGACTCTCCATCCTACAGAGTCTATCTCTCTGAAGAACGTGATGTTGTAAGTTCAGACAACGTCGTGTTTAATGAATGAGAAAAAGATAAGCGAAACCTGACAGATGTTGAAATGGCCAAGAACGAGAACGAGTTGATTGAAGAAGATGAGTATGAAGACAGCATATACCTAAGACAAGACAGAAACGAAGAAAGAGATGAAGCCATAGAAGAAGAAGAACAACCAAGAAGACCAGGACTACGCAATCGTCAAAATGTTCAGCTACCTGCCAAACTATCAGACTATGTCATGGGCTACCTCTGGGGAGGAAAGAGTGCCAACTTAGCCATGATAGGAGAAATCCAGGATATCTCTATTTACAAAGCGTTGAAAGATGCCAAGTGGCTGAAAGCCATGACAGAAGAATTTGAATCCTTACAGAAGATGGAAACTTGGAAATTAGTGAAATGTCCGGAAGCAGTTCGACCCCTGACCTGCCGCTGGGTGTTACGAGAGAAGCCTGATGGGAGAATGAAAGCACGACTGGTAGCACGTGGCTTTGAGCAGGAAGAAGGAGTTGACTATTCAGAAGCCTTTGGTCCAGTAGCAAGCCATGCTTCAATTAGACTGATTCTCAGTCATGCCGCTACTGAGAAGATGAAACTTGTTCCCTTTGATGTGAAGACAGCCTTCTTGCATGAAGACTTGGAGGAGAACTTGTACATGTATCAACCTGAAGGATTTGAAGAGGGTACTGGCAGAGTCTGCAAACTAATGAAAAGCATATATGGACTAAAGCAAGCACCAAGAAAGTGGAATGAGAAAATGTCAGATTTTCTTGAGAAGAAACTTGGACTAGTGAACACCGACGATGACCCCTGCATTTACTATAACGAGAAGAGATCTTTGATGATGGCTCTTTTCATCGACGACGGGCTCATCGCTGGATATAATGAAAAATAAATCTTTGAAGTTTTGGATGTCATAAATCGGGAATTTGAAATCACTTACCAACGATCAGTTCAGAAGCAATTCACGTACCTAGGCATGGAAGTCAGAATAGAGAACGAAGGAATTTTTGTGAACCAGCCTGGATACACCAGAAAGATCATCAATCGTTTTCGGTTCGACACTTGCAACTCAAGTTCAACACCCATGGAGAAAGGAATGGTGGCAAACGAAGAAGATCGAATCAACGACAGACCAGCGCCACCTACAACTCCATATCGAGAAGCAGTGGGAAGTCTACTCTACCTGGCTATAATATCCCGACCGGATATCCGCTACGCAGTGAACTACTTGAGCCGCTTCAACGGCAAAGCCATGCAGAGCAACTGGAAAATGGTGAAGAAGGTATTTCAGTATTTGAAGGGAACTCCAGACTATGGAATTTTCTTCAATGGAGACGACAAACTTGTGGCATATACAGATTCAGACTACGGTGGGGACACCGTAACAGGGCGCTCAACAAGTGGTGTTCTACTGTTGAGAGGAGGACCAATCATTTGGTACACACAGAAGCAGTGACTCGTTGCTACGTCAACAGCAGAAGCAGAATACCGAGCAGCTGCCTCATCGATAGATGACATCAGCTGGATCAAGAGAATTGGACTGGAACTCGAAATTTTGAAGTCAGACATACCAGTCACGCTGTTTGTTGACAACCAGTCAGCAATCCACATGCTGCACAATGTACACGAGGGGAAAAGTACAAAAGGAAAGAAACATATAGAGATTCCACGCAAATTCATCCAGGAACACGTGGGCAAAACTGTTGCTCTCAAACATGTCGAGAGCTCCAAGCAACTTCCTGATATCCTGACCAAAACCCTCAATAGAAAATTGTTTGAATCGCTTCGTTGTAAAATAATTAAGGAGGGGTGTTGAAATTTAATTATGTTTACAACTGACTATATCCTCTACTGTAAATCTAAGTTGGCAACAATGTGATCAAAAATGTATTTTACTTTTATAAGTTGGCAATTGTTTTAAACCAGAAGAAGATGTACAGCTAATGGCGGAATGTATGTGTAAGATATTGTCTGTAAAATCTGAAGCCATCAGCCATCAAAATTGTACCTATATTGAATGTAGGGAAGTTTTTGATAACTCATAAACATGTGTTATGCTGTAGAGTCAAAAGGTATGATATTGTCGACGTATCTATTATGTATTTTTCAACTTGTATTTGAATGAGGTTATATGTTGTATGGAAGCACACCTTAAGTTTACAAAATGTTCATAATAATAGAGGAAGTTTGTAACTGAGAGTGTAAACCATTATTGTATTATTTCTTTGTTTGCCAGGTGCCTTTTGATGATACTTGCTGTTTAATTATTGATAAATAAAAGGACGTCATACATATTGACAATGACTTGTTCATTCATCCCTGCTCGGAGCATAAGAATTACAACCCATATATACTTGAATATCTTAAAACATGTAATTTTAAGCATGCTGTCATTTAATAAATACGTCAAGTATTCTAAATATCCCCTCCGTGGAAAATTGAGTACCCTCCGTGGACAAGGCATATTTAAAAATCACTAATAAAAGGTTAGATATGACAGAAAAACTTGACCAGTCATATAGGGGTATTTTATAGGCAAAACTGAAGTTATGTACATTCTAAATTGTTGCATGCAACAAACTTTATAAGAATATTTTAATAATTGGCATCTGGAACCTTTGGTGAGAATGACCCAAATACTGTAGTTGCCTTAGAGGGCAGAGACCATCAAGTTGCATTGTAAGAATAAGCACTAATGTAACTGGGGACCTAGCCGCAATGATAGGAAATTCCTCATTTCTTATTAATGCAGTAGTGCTCATTAAGGACAGCTTTCGGCTGTCAAGATGTATAAAACATCAATAGTAAGTTGCCAATATATTTCTATTATAAACAATTGATAAAATAAATCCTGTCATAAACAATTTTCAATGTTAATCAACAATTACCAATACTAAATCTTGGCGATAATGTTTGAAACGATTATAGTTCTACGTAATTATTGTTGTTCAATTAAATAAATGCTAATGTTATAATAAATTGCCAATATTAATAATAAAAACAAATGATAAAATAAATGTAAATGTTTTAAATAATTGTCCCGTTTTACTAAGATTGCAAATCTTAATGACAAATAATCACAACATTTTATAAACAATTACACATATTTTAACAATTACAACTTAAATAAACAATTGTTGCTAATTCTTAAAATTGGTATTAAGTTAAGTAAGTATTGGCAGATCAAAGTAAATCATGGCTGATTAAAGCTTAACAATGTCAGATTTAAGTTATATTGTTTTTGTAATAAATGCCTGTGTGTGAAGCGTCCAATTCATACAATTTGTGGATCACAAGTACCTGTATTTTTTACGATGGTCACATGCAATGAAGGATCTTGATGTGAGTTGTAAAGTTAATAAATGTATTTTGAAGTTTGTTATTGTCAGTTATTCAGTTATTAAATTAATTTTTCTTACTTACAAATCCAACCAGTGTATGTGTCTTTTCTTGCAGTATTACTGATAATTCCGAAACCTGAATCAGTGCCAACGTGATTCTCATTTATAACCTGGCACGCACCTTTGTACAAACTCATGTCTACAGTATATCGCGTACGGAAGGTTAAAATGTATCTCCAAACTCATAGACGCAATACGTCTCCAACGAATCCAATTGATTGACCACTTAGAAAAAATGGACTCAAACATACTACAGTAGGCTAACTTAAATAAATCACACATACCTGAAGAACAAAACAATCAGAGCATATTGGTTCAAACAGACTGAGAAGGACCTTAAAGAATTAGGATTTCCAAATGTAATAGACCCTCTAAAATACATTTTGTAACATGTATTTTATATCGGTTTCGAAAATACTTTTCATAAGTATTTTGTATTTTTAAAATACATAAAATACAATCAAAATACAATCATAGCATTGGGTAATTTTCAGTTTTATCTTTCATTATGTTCCCTTTTCATAATTTAAGTTAATTGGTAGACATGACGCAGGTAAGTTTGAAATCAATGCAACTGTGCCAGCAATAAAGCAACCTTGTAAGACCATGTGCAAAGCTATTTATTGAGGATACATTTAGAACAAAATCTCCGCAGGAATGTCTCCCGGATGTTTTGTTATCCGCTTGGTTAATGTTGAAAACGTTTCCACTAGCAGTAGCCTCAAGCTACCAAGTATGAAATTCCCAAATCACAAGCGGTTGTCTGAACCTGTTAACTAGTATTGTTCGAAAATTCCTGGAAGTGCTCACACAAGAGCTGTACAAAATGAGACAATTGTCTCCCTTAAGAGCAGTGTAACAGTCGTATAAAACTTTGAATTGAAAAATAAGTTGCTGTTCTTTCATTTGACGGGCTTGGACATCGTGACCATTTAGTCCCGTGTACTTGGTATATATATATATATAATATATACACCGTATATATAATTTGACTGATAACCGTGTCTTTGTGTGTCAATGTAGTAGTAGTACCATAGTGTGTTTATTTTAATTCGGGGAAAGAGACAGCCGTGGCCTTAAGTTAGGAAACATCCCAGCAAAAGAGGAAAACCACTTCCGCACTTCGCTCGTTTGCTAGCCACTGCGCCACGAGGCAGACGAAAATAAATATGGTGGTGATTGTTAGTACATCTTGATCAACAGCCCGATGTATTTGGATGTGCTTTAAATGTGTCTAATAACCCGTGATTGTGTGGTTTTGTAGCAGTAAGCGTGGTTGTATTTATTATGGTCTAGAAATGAGCAGATGCCCTGGGACTTGAAATATGGTGGTATTCCGATATGTGGGGGAAAAACAGGAAACTTCACACAGAGGATGACCACTGTCAGTGCCAGAAAAGGAAACTAGGATCTCTGTACATGTCTTGGATAGTTGCCCACGTTTAGGATGGATGACGATGATTATGATGATGTATGCATGTCTACCCCTTATATATCCCGCTTTAATGGGATCTGGCATGAGATGCGAAGAAAGGCTATGTGGTGGATGTTTGTACGACTGGATGCCCTTCCTGACACCATCATGACAGGAGTTAAAGGGAGATGAAGATGAATGAAGCTGGGCAAGGAAGTGGATGGAAGCGGCCGTGGCCTGTCAGAAGGTACCGTCCCAGCATTTGCCTAGAGTTGAAAGTAGGGAAACCACGGAAAACAATTTCCATGACGGCTGACGGTGGGGCTCGAACCCACGTCTACCAAGTCCGCTTAGAGCTGGGCCCAATGGCCTAGCGCTGCGCGATGGCATGCGTAGCTAACGCTGTCGGTGATGATAATAATAATAATAATACGGTAAAATAACTATAATGCGTATTATTCCCGTTTCAACTGAGACGGAATTGATATGAGATGATTTTTCGCGTCCATCTGGTGGTTAGTTTATACAGCCGGATGCCCTTCCTGTCGCCTACCTCATGAGAGGAATTAATGAGAGATGATTTTATTGAAGGTGAATGAAACTATGCACGGACTTTCAGGGAAGCCGCCGTGACACATTCGTAGGTGCCGTCCCAGCATTTGTCTGTAGTTGAAGATGGGAAACCACGGAAAACCATTTCAAGGACGGCCGACGGTTAGGTTCGAACCAACGTCTACCAAGACCGCAGCTATCTGGGCCTCAGCTACCGCTATTTGTTGCTGGTAATTACTTATAACTGACCCAACTTATCCAGGTCTAGATTATATCGAGAACCCAGATGAGAGGGTATATTTATTTATTGTTTTTTCGGGGGCATATTACTTACAAAGGAGAATGTGTAATCGAATGTACAGATTAAACAAGTGGAGCCAATTGACTGTAGTGTCCCTTGGTGCAGATTTCTTACATCACCATTTTGGGAATTGAGAAGGTGGTCTGAATGATATACCTCACTGTTTTCCTGACAGCGCTATAATCTTTAACGTTTCTATTTTGAATATATAAGAAAATATGAACAGGCGGTCAAACATCTACACACTCTTTTTTAAATATCTCAAGTAAGAAACAGTTCTGAATAGTAGGAAATATTATTTAATGGAGCTTCAAGTGGTGTTGACCATCAATACTTACTTAATTATGTTAATTTCTAAGTATAACTTAACTGGTGTACAATTTTAATAGCCATTGATTTTTTAAAATGAAAATAACTTAATTTACAATATTTACATAGTGTTGCTGAATAAAAATACTTGATATTGACTTGCAAAAGGGACTGAAACGTGATTTTTTAAAATTAGTCTATTTTCGATTTTTGCAAAAAAAAGAAAGTAGACTTATGAGATCAACACAGGGCGAAAAATTGCGTGTCTGTCTGTGTGTGAGTGTGTGTACTCTGAATGTCTGTCCCCCCTATCAATTCGAACACGGTGAATCCGAATTGAATGAAATTTGGTACAGTGGTAGCACTAGCAAAGGGCACCTCAGCGTCATGTTTTATATCGCCGCCTTCTTGACAGAAACGTAATGGCGGCCAACCAAATGTTAAAAGCTTAAATCAAATTACGACCAACCTAATCATCTGATCTCTATTAATTTTTTCAACTTTATACCTTTATGAATGGAACATCTTTTGACCAAACTACAAGGTCATGAGCCGAATAATTGGCGGATGGCGGCCATGTTTGTCTGCAAATCGATTCCCCCTTCTCTATTCAAACATGGTGAAACTGAATTGAACGAAATTTAGTACAGAGGTAGCACTAGCAAAGGCCACCTCAGTGTCATGTTTTATATTGCCACCATCTTGAAGAAAACGTAAAGGCGACCACCCAAATGTTGAAGGCTTAAATCAAATTACGACCAAACGAATCATGTGATCTCTACCAATTTTTGCAACATTGTATCTTTGTATATGAAGAATGCTTTGACCAAACTGCAAGGTCATCATAAAAAGAATAATTTGCGTATGGCGGCCATGCTTGTGTGCATATAGATTCCCCCTATCTTTTCAAAGACGGTGAAACCGACTTGAACGAAATTTGGTATAGAGGTAGCAATAGCCAAGGGAACCTCATTGTCTTGTTTTATATCGCCGCGATCTTGACGGAAACGTAATGGCGGCCACCCATATGTTGAAAGCTTAAACCATATTACGACCAACCTAATAATCTGATCTCCATCAATTTTTGCAACGTTATACCTTTATGTATGGTACATCGTTTGACTAAACTACAAGGTCATGAGCCGAATAATTTGCGGACGGCGGCCATGTTTGTGTGCAAATTGATTCCCCCTATCTATTCAAACACGGTGAATCCGAATTGAACGAAATTCGGTACAAAGGTAGCACTAGCAAATGCCACCTCAGTGTCATGTTTTATATCGCCGCCATCTTGACGAAAACGTAATGGCGACCACCCAAATGGTGAATGCTTAAATCAAATTACGACCAAGCGAATCATCTGATCTCTATCAATTTTTGCAACATTATACCTTCATATATGAAGAATCTTTTGACCAAACTACAAAGTCATCAGCCCAATAATTTTCGGGTGGCGGCCATGTTTGAGTGCAAATCGATTCGCTGTATCTATTCAAACACGGTGAAACCGAATTGAACCAAATTTGGTACAGAGGTAGCAATAGCAAAGGGCACCTCATTGTCATTTTTCATATCGCCGCCATATTGACGGAAACGTAATGGCGGCCACCCTAATGTTAAAAGCTTATGTCAAATTACGACCACCCGAATCATCTGATCTCTACTAAATCTCGCAACAACATACGTTTTTGTGGGAAGCATCTTCTGACTGAACTACAGGGTCATCAGCCCAATAGTTTGCTGATAGCGGCCATGAATGTGTGCAAATCGATTCACCGTATCAATTCAAACACGGTGAAAGCGAATTGAATGAAACTTTGTACAGAGCTAGCACTAGCAAAGGGCACCTCATATTCATGTTTAATATCCGTATAACTCGTTGTATTTCAACAAGCTACTACAACCAACATTCAATTAAACTCCTTGATTGGACAAGGAGTTATAACAATACCCATGCATTTAGGAGAAAGTAGGCTATATGTTCTTTACTGAACATCTTGTGTTTTTAATGATATATCGCTTATGTTCGGTGGTTTCCAAATGGTGAGTCACTGAAAACTTTCTCGAACTTAATTGCATTTGTTTCAAAATAATATTACAATAAAGGGCACTATCGTCGGTAGAAAAAAATTCATTTCCAAATGTTCTCACAAAATTTCGCAATTTAACAACGTCGTTAGCTTGTATTGGAGTTTTAACTCCTTGCTTGCTGTGGTTGACGCTAAGCAGCATGGCATTTCACTGAAGGTCAAAATTAAGGAATTTGAGATATTAGGACCAGGTAATATTTCAGGAAATTCCATGTCATTCATAAGCTGGTAGTAAAGTGAAAGAAACGAAGGTATTTCAGTTGTTGGAGAATCCAGTTCTTCCTTACAGGCAGTGCAAACTACTAATTAGCAGATGATACAAATACTCTGGGTGATTTAAGGAAGGTGAAAGCAACTTTATCAATAACAAGGAAATATTCAGGTTTTGACCAACCAGCCACGAGAGTCTCGGAGTCCGAATAGAAATATACGACTGAACATGAAGTAACAAAAAGCGCTTCAAAACAATTAAATAGGACATTAGAACATACGCCACACTCAAGGATAGATATGCACTTAAACAGGCAAAGGAGAAGAATATGATGCATTGCGCCAAAATAAACAAAATATGCATAAATATGCAAAAATATGATTTTGCTTGATCTTCCGGGCCTCAGTTATTAAGCTGTAAATCTAATATCTTGGCATGAGAGCTAATTATCCGACCACCTCGTGGCGCAGTGGCTAGTATTCTTGGCTGTCACTCCTGAGGTCCAGTTTCGATTCCCAAATCTGTCAATAAATGTAATTCTGGTCTTAGGGAAAACTTAGAAGAGGTGGATTCAGTTCTCAACTCAATTATTCTGGAAGTGGTTTTCCGCGGTTTCCCACTTCTACTTCAGGCAAATGCCGGGATGATACCTAAATTAAGGGCATGGCCGCCTCCTTTCCAATCCTCATCTGAATTACAAATACACACACTAATATAGCCATCACAAAAACACAATTAATCAGACAAATTTCACACACACCCAAGTACAGGGGGCTACATGAACACAATATCACAACGACAACAAGCTCTTTATCCGAACTGGTGCACATTACAGTATTCAGTGACAGATTATACGAAGTCAACAGAGAATAATGGTGTTGGACCGTAAGTGGAACTACAAAGCTTCCACAAAATGTCATTCCAGATTCCACGTCTTGCGGTTGTCAGCAGTCTTTCAAATATAGCGTTCTCTCAAGAGTTTCAGCCAGAGTAAACAGTATACATATATACACTATATAAGTTTTATTTATATAAGTCCGCCTCGTTGCGTAGGGGCTAGCACTCTTTGCTGTCACCCCGGAGGCCCAGGTTCGATTCCCAGCTTTGCCTTGACATTTAATGGTTTGAGGACTGGAACGAGGTACACTCAGCCTCGTGAGGCAAAACTGAGATGAGGCGGGTTTGATTCCCATTCTAAGCAATCCTTGAAAAGGTTATCCGTGGTTTCCCACTAATACTCCAGGCGAATGCCGGGATAGCATCTTAATTACAAATTCACAAATACATAAATACACAAATGACTGTATAGCCATTGCCGTAACACAGGTTATCAGACAAATTCCACAGACATACACAAGCACACGGGGCTACATGGCCACGATGTCGCAAAGCCTCTTAATTAAATTAATCAACATACAGTCTATAAAAAAGAAAGTCACAAATGTATACAAAATAGCATTGTACCTCTTTGGTGGATTAATTGTAGTTAGATTCAAGGCCAATGAAGGTAGTACCTCCAAAGATCTCCTCGAGGTAGCTTAGGTCATACGATTATAATAATAATAACAATATCTATACCGTATATATTTCCCATTATATGGGTTTGGGGTCGAGGTGAGGTAAGTTTCTATGTGGCAATGGTTTTGACGGCTGCATTACCCTCCTGATGCCATCCTGAACACAGAGCTAGATGGAAAACAAAATTACAATAGGGCAAGGGGTTGGAAGAAAGCGACCAAGACCTATCAGGAAGTACTGTCCCGAAAAAAAAAATCATGGAGGCTGACGGTGGGATTTGAACCCTTTGGCCTTTCACGTTAATGCACGCACTCGTCCAGATCACCGATAATAATATAATAATAATAATACTCTAATAATGTTATTTTGAAAAGTTTGAATGGAAGAGAAGGATATTTTTTTAAAAGTATTTTGTATTTTTAATTGTATTTTAAATAATATTTTGTATTTTGTATTTTCAGGAATTTTATAACTGTATTTTGTATCAAAAATACTTTTTTGTGAGTATTTTCTATTTTGTATCGAAAATACACTTTGGGAGTATTTTGCCGAACTCTGGGTGGGAGACAACGCGCCGATTACAGAGGTATTTTGCGTGGTGTCGTTTGAAGCAGCAGGACGTGTCATGAACGCGGTCCCGAACGCCAATTTACACAATAGTGCGGGCGTGGATTGACTTGACGGACGATAAGCCGATAGTGCGGGCCAGTACAATAGAGCCGTACTACAGTGACTGGAACAATAGATTGCATTAATGTTCAAAACTTAGCTTCTGTGCTAACTAACTGTGAGAAAGTGCATAACTTCAGTATATCATAGTATACATGTGTTCCGTTGATATTGTAACAAAATTACGAATCTTTATAGCGATATTTGAGAGAAATGAAACTGTGCATACAAAAGTGATTATCTCAACGCAAGCAGCACATTTGCGTGAGTGGGAACTGTTGGTTATGGGAGCTTGTAGGCTAGCAGAAACAAAGCAGTGCGGGATATTCCTGAAAACAAGCGCGAGCTAGAAACATTAACTGTGAACATTGACATTGATATTTTTCATTATCAATATATTTCTACGATGTTGTATACTCGAAAGTTGAGAGGAATGAGTGTATGCATTTATATGATGAGTCTATTGGTGACATAAGTTAATTATGCGCTAGGAACGTGATATATGCTGAAGAACTGGAATGTTAGAGCAACCACAATGAAACAAAATTCTACCAATGAAGCAATGCCAATGCTAACTACACAACGGAAGAAAGGATTCATTCCCGATCATCGTTCACAAGAGAAGAGAACCAGAGAGATCCCGGTACGATGCGTGATGCTTGGTTCAGCCCCGGAGGAGAGGAGTCCAATGGAGATGGAGTTCGATACCAGACGGTGCATTTCGACACTGGGAGACGGAGTTCGAAGTTCGACAAGGCAGATGAAAACAGACAGTTATACAGAGAGTGAAATACTGTGTATTACGGTATTTTCCACCATTCTATTTCTACAAGAATCGTCCAAGGTAGAGAAAAGATTTCTTACGTAGTTGGTGGTTGAGTAGACTTGCAGTAACTAGTATATTTTGCTAGCACAAACCATATCAACATTTTTATTTCTTCAGTAGGTTTATAGTAGAAGTTCAGTAGTTTTCCAAGAGTTGTTTTTATTCGTCGATTTCATCCTTTTGAGAATTTCATCTGCTCTGTGAACTTTATTTTTTTTAAATTTAGACTTTTCTGTATTAATGAATTTATGACTGGTTGCTTAAATTACATTAATTTATTTTGACTACGATTTTGTAATTGGGAATTTTAATGTAAGAAGAATAATAGTTTAGGAAGAAGATTCATCAACTATAAAACATTATTCGCGTGTTTTATATTTTTCTCGTCGATCTATTGAAACATATTGGCATAGATTAAAGCAATTGTTATACTTGATATAACTTGAATATGACTAGAAGCTACATTAAATGTATTTGGATTCAGACATTTGAACATTGTGTAAGAGTGATTTCTTTAATTAGACAATTTCAGCATTGATGATAATTATTAATAATAATTTATCGGCATTATAATATATCAGATAAAGGACATTTTCTTATAATAAAACGTGATATATCAACAATTGAGAACTCTTTGTAAAACTTTTTTGCAACATTGACATAATTTATTGTTGACTTTATAAATAATACAACATACCAATTAGTAACGATCAGTGAGGTGTAACGAAACTGTATATCTATTAAATATTAACGACCTTAGTTTTCAAATCAGATTAGCATCCAAGTAAACCAAAATAGTCCATATACTGTAATAAAAGGTCAATATTAATGACAATATTTTGAATGAGAAGAATAATATACTTGAAACATCGAAATGAAATACTTATTGTAACAGAGAACTAATGTGACAGTTCTAAGGTCAAGTTGTAACGACACATACATTTTATATAGTGAAGTGAAGATTAATATTGCTATGGTAGATTGATAGCTACGATAATTAGTTCTGATACGCATTTTATACGTATTATTGAGAAAGAAGACGTTTGTTGAATGAAGTGGTGATGCTTTTTCGAGCAAAGTTGTTATGTGAAGGTTCGTATGCGTAATGTAGGTGTATTTACGAGAAATATAATGCAGTATAAAGCAGTGTTGATGCAAGAAAGAGTATTAGAGTATATACATTTATTTTAAACGACCTACAGTTAAAATGACAGAGGGAAAGTTGGCGGAAAATGTGTTGTGAAAAGATCATAAGATATTGGTTGGATAATTTTACTAAAACTATTATCATGATTTAGAAACTATACGTATGAGCTTAGCTTAAGTGTTCGGCCATATCAGAATGGAAATGACATAATTTCCTATAAGTTGCTATTAAAAGTAAACACTACTGGTAATAAAAGTAAACAATACCAGCGATGGTAATAAAATAGAGAACAAATAAGAGTAAAGAATACCGTACTAATAGTATAAACAATACTTATGAATACTAACGAAAGTAATGACGTTAATAAAGCTTTTTTTGCGTATGGCTTTTAGTGCCGGGATGTCCGAGGACATGTTCGGCTCACCAGTTCGCCTATAGTTAGGGACCAACCCCGGCATAAGCCTGGAAGGAAGATGGTAAACCACAGAAGACCTCTTCAAGGTTGCCGGCGGGGGTTTCGAACCTCCTCGCCTCCCGGGTGTGAGCGACTGCCAGTAGTCATGCCGTAACGACCACGGCTAACTCACCCGGTAATAAAGCTATTAAACATATAAACAGCTGATTGAATGTAAATAAGCAAACATTATTAATATACTACTTGTATCATTTGATAGTGAGCATAATTAAATATTTATAATAATAAATATTAATTTTCATTGATTAATAATTAGTGAGATTGTTTAATATTAAATGATATTAATATTGATAAATATTTTGATATTTAAATAATCATTTAATAGTTTGTTAGATAGTTATTGTTGTTTTAAGGGGCGGAACTACGAGACCATCTGCCCCTAAACATTTAATAATTATTAATAATAATTATATGGATTATTGGTGATGTTTATAAACAATTATAATTATTTTGAAGCGATTTTTTTAAATTTAACGTTGATAGTTTGGAGGAAGGATGTTTGATGAAGATTGACATATGGTTATTGTTGGCATCGATGATGTTTGACAGTGAAGACATGGGATGTCTTATGACAAGTCAATCCTTTGATGGTTTTCTGTAAATATTGTACATTGTGTGGAGAGTGATAAGAAGGAAAGGACATTAACGTGATGCATCTGTTAAAACACCAGTCGTTTTGTTTTTATGTTTATTTTGAAGTGCTGAATGAGAGGTTAGTGGAGATGTCAGAAACAGTAGATCGATTGACAATTGTAGTCAATATAAGCTGTAGTGTACAGTAAGAATATGCATTCAGAGGATAATGTATGGATTAAAAGAAGTAAATGTTAAACGTAAGTAATAATTTCAGATGCGTTCCAAAACTAACGAGCCGGATGCTGGAATGCGCAAACCAGTCACGCATCGGCTAATCGTGGCGTGTGTAACGAGGTGTGGTTACGACCAGAGCGTGGAAGGTCACAGCCCGTCATTAGAGGGCACGCGTGCACGTTACGAGACGATACAAGGCGAGCAGCAGCATGCAACAATCGTCCAACCAAGACCAAGGCAGTGGGCCATTCAACATGCTTCCTGGTGTGGTTGAAAACTGTGCGGCACCCATTGGGCACACACTTTCCGCAAGTGCAGTCCTTCCTTCATGATGGTGTGCACACTTCCGACGCTCAATCCGACCACGGCGGCTATGGCGTTCACTGTCACTCGGCGGTCCTGGGTAATGAGTGCATCAACCAGCTGGACGTTGTCATCGGTAATTCAGGGGGGTGCCCCTGACCGGGCATCATCGGCTAAAAATACCCGTCCTTCCCAGAAGCGCTTGTGTCACGCCTTGACCCTTGCAAGGGACATGCAGTGTTCGCCGTACACTTGTGACATTCGGCGATGAATGTCCGTTCCCCCTACTCCTTCCGCTGTCAGAAACCGAACAACAACTCTTTGCTCTTCGGTGGACGCCTCAATGTCACTGTTTGCAATACGACTGGCAGCGTTGGACGATTGATGTATGCTGCTGCTCGCTTTGTATCGTCACGTGGCATACAAGCGTGCGCTCTAACGGCGGGCTGTGACCTTCCACGCTCTGGTCGGAACCACACCTCGTTACACTCGTCACGATTAGCTGATGTCGTCACCGGTTTGCGCATTCCAGCCTCCAGCTCGCTACTTTTTGAACGCACCTTATATTTTAAAAGTATTTTAATTGAGACATTTACTTTTGCAAACTCTGAAACAGATGATCAGTGTTTAAATTCTGAACCAGCTGATCCATGTTTACGTTTTGAAGAGCAGTGGATTATAAATGTCAGATGCAGATAATTAAATATTTCACTTTTTGTTAGACAAGCGTGTTTATTAATATTTTATATAGATTGGGATTTTTATTTTATTGAATTTAAATTGTTTTGTTTATTCTGAATAAACAATATCATTCGTTTTTATAAACAGGCTTAAGTGATTTATTTAATTTATGGAGAGAGATTGTGTTGTGGAATGGATCATGGTTTAAGTATAGCCCCTTGCTATGCCTCATTTGCTTCGAGAACGTAAGTTTCTAGTATTCTCCAATTATTATTTGTTTGCCCAGTTTCTTTCTTCTTTTCTTTCATAACACAATCGCATGAAATAATTACCCACGTGTAGCTCTTTTTGGTAGGATTTTCAGGTTTATCTAGCCGGGGACCTTCAAGATTCTACAATTCAGCTGATCTTCGGATTCGACGAGTGTCCTCTCATGTTTAAACGGGTACTCGTACTTTACCAATAATCAGGCCACGGCTGCATCCTTTCCTGTTCCTTGCCTATGCCTCCCCTTCTTCCCAACACCCATGAGGCCCCCTGTTCGCTTTGCTTGCGACGCCACCCGGGCGAGGCGCTAGTCCCGCCTCCCCAGTTGTATCTCATCGACTTATCTCAAGCTCCAGGACACTGCCCGTAGAGCCGGTAAAAGTGAGATCCCTCGCTGAGTCCGTGTGAAAGGCCCACCTGGAAGGTAACTGACTACGAACGAACCACATACTTATAGCATAAAATATGCACTGTCTAATACTTGCAACATTGAAAGATTTGATTAGATATATTGAATTTGCTTGTACCAGCAAGATAATTATGAATTTTGTTGGAGTGGTTAGTGTTTTGTCACACTCAGAGCATCTTGAAGGCCGTCCTACTGAACCGCACGTGAGTGATTAGGGCCAAGGCATTGAGTTGCGTAACATTGATGCTGCAAACCGTGTTGGTGGAACAAATTGGTTAGGTTGTTGAAAGCGTATGTATTTATGTAGCTCATCATTTGTTAATTTTGGGTTTCTCCTATTTCTTGTTTCATACAGTTCTTAATCTACAAATCGGATGTGAACCGAAGTTTATTTCGATTTATTTTACAGTTGGCGTCCCCTTTGCTTCTTCTCGTTCTCCTTAGGACTCTTCGCCTTTTACCATCTGGTTTTATAATAAATCCGTTCTATATTGTTCAATTTAAATCACACAGACCGTTACACAATTAAGCGAATATCCTCATATCTCACCATCTAAAAATTTACCGTTTAAAGAATTAAATACTGTAGTTTGATATTGAAGTGGGCGTCTTATATTAAAGCGCGGGTAGTTCGGCATTGTAGTTTCTGAGTTGCTCAGTGCTCAACTGCTTTCATTGAACGGCGCATGCTGGGGGAAATCGTACTCGCAGCCTAATTTAGCCGTGTGGAGAGGCTCGAAGAAATTATAGTGTCAGCTGAGACCTGTGATAATTTGAATAACCTGTCTGTTCTCAATATTATTTCTAATTAAAGAGTATGCTGCCTCTTGGAGGTAATAACTTGATTCCTAGAAGTTAGCTGATGATATATGAAAGAACTCTTTGACACTTTGCAATTTATTCAAACATTTGCATTGCAAGAACTTTCGTCATCAGTGAGAAGGTGTTAACTAGGTACCGGTAGGTAGGAAATACAATTTTATCGCAAAATCTTATAACTTTAATAATAATAATGGGTCTATTGTAATGAAATCATTTTTTGTTGTTGTGTGTGGATGTTAACATGGAAATTCTATGCATGTATATTTATAGCTAAACTCCATATGGGCACCAGTGTTTGTAACTACCATATTTACGGATATTTCCGACCGATCAGAGCAGGCACTCCTCTGGTACGTTAGTGTAAACATGCCAAATGTGAGTTTACATTACATCTAAAGTTTGTGCCTTGCTGCGATGTACCTGAGAAAATTTTTAATATTAATCTGCTTTTATTAAGTAACCCCAATTTGCGAAAGGTGTTTGTGGGCGGTGTCTAATGAAGATTGTCTTTACCTAAAATAGTGGTTGTCAAGAGCAGCTTGTACACAATTCAGATAAGTCTTCATATCAGATCTTTCCACACATTATTGGTAGACATTCACATTATTTGTACGTAGCAGTTCTAGCTCTACACCAGTATCCTAGCAGATATTCGTAGGTAATTTCTGCATATTAATTTACAATTGTAGTTTGGGGCTTAATGCCTAAGTGTATCAAATCAATAGAATCTACACATTGATTAGATGGTGGAAGGTTTGTCGATGGGATTATCATTTCTCAGTCTTACAAATATGTAGATATTAAAATGCATTTTTTCCCCCATGATTTTAGTACCATACCGGTATTTAGCATTAAGAGTTTCCATACTTGGTAAGATTTAGTCCTGCTTTTTGTATTTTGAGGGCATTGTACGCTTTTCGATGCCATTATGGGCTTGGTAGTGTTCTGTAGAGCTATTTGTCATTTATAATTTCATCAGACGATGTTCGCTTGACATGCAAAGCGTGTTAAATTATAGTTTGTCCTCTCTTCGAGCCCATTCATCCAAGTACTCACAAATAGAATCCCAAGATTTGATCAACGACCATTAGTAATTGCCAGGCTAAACATCGTCCTGGTACTCACTAACAACATGTCAAAGATTGACTGACAGTGATTAGTAAAGGCTAGACTAATCATCAATTAAACTTTCACTTTTTAAATTCTGTTACCGTTTTTACTATTCTTCACATTCATCAACAAACACACATCTTTTTATTTACACTCTAACTTAATAATACATAACAATTTCAAAACTCTCTTTTTTTTCTTCACTGCCTACTTGCTATTTCTACTCTCGCACTGCCTTCTTGCTACTCAGCTGCTACATCACTCTCCTGCCAGTAACTAAGTTACGTTAACAGAGACAGAACATTTATAGAAACTATACATGAAAAAAACTATCTTAACCTAAGAAGTTATGAATTGAATTCTGCCCCGATATCTGGTAGGAAATGTTATCACCCTACCACAACGTGTAGTCTTGACTCGTGTGGAATGGAGAGGTTCAGTTCTTGAACACTGTTACACACCAAAGTACCTTGGTGTGAAACTGGACAGAACATTATCTTTTAAACAACACTGTCAGAATACCAAACAAAAGGTGTGTGCAAGCAATAATATTATCAGAAAATTAACAGGCAGATCTTGGGGTGCACACCCTCATGTCCTACGCACATCTGCTCTGGCCCTCTGCCTATCAGCTGCAGAATATGCATCCCCCGTGTGGAAAAACTCTGCATATGCTAAAGAAGTGTATGTTGCTGTGAACGAGACCAGTCGCATAATTACAGGGTGTTTGAGACCAACACCAACGTAAGAACTCTACCTTATCGCAGGAATCGCTCCTCCTCACGTAAGAAGGCAAGTAGCTGCAGAAGTTGAACGTTGGAAGCAAACAACCGATCCACGTCATCCACTCTATGGTCATCAAATACAGTCCGTTTGACTCAGGTCAAGGAAGATTTTTTTTAAGTACAACTGCACCCCTTTTTGTTACGGCAGGAAAACGAAGGCGTGAACTGTGGGAACAACATGTGCCTAATCCATCCATGAGTCTAAAGGAAGAACCTTCTGCAGGTTTTCACCTTCGCTATCTCATCTGGAAAACCCTCCACCGACTTCGCACAGGTGTTTCGGAATGCAAATCCAACCTTGTGAAGTGGGGCTATGCACAAGGAGAAATGGTCTGTGATTGTGGATTACTACTGGATGAAGAGCACCTTCTGGTTTGCCAGAATTTACCATCACCGTGCACAAAAGAGGATGTTTTGCAGACCAATGATAAAGCTGTTCTTGTAGCTGAACATTGGATGAACATTATTTAACAATGTATCTGGATACGGAAATATAATATACTGTCCTGATTGGCATGGTACTGTTCGGAAACGGGATTTCGTGGGAGATAGATTAGGATTCCTCACTGTATCTCGTTCTGTCTCTTCATCCACTAGTATATACGCAGGTTTGAGTCTATCAAAGGGCACATTAATATCTTTGCCCTTGATACTGATGGTGAAATACTTGCCCAGCCTCTTCACCACTAGGAACGGTCCTTCATAAGGTGGCTCGAGGGATTTTTTAACTTTGTCTGTCCTCAAGAACACATATGAACTACAAGATACGTATTTATGTATACATGTAGATCTGGATGTCACAGTCCTAGGTTTAGCAGGCTTAAGATGATTTATGTGATCCCGGAGTTGGGTTACAAAGGTACCTGAATTGGACTGTAACTGCATTGAGTGTTCGAAAAACACTCCAGGAAGTATGATGGTGGTTCCATACATCATTTCCGCAAGTGAGTATCTCGAGTCTTCTTGAATGTCTGCCCGTAGACCAAGTAGAACTGTTGGTAGGCTCTGAGTCCATCTGGGGTTCTTGTGTGCTCTGATTGCTGCTTTGAGGGTACGATGTAGCCGTTTTATTTTTCAATTTGCCTGTGGGTGGTAAGGAGTAGTATGTTGCACTTTCGCACCACAGATCATTGCTAAGTTTCTAAATAATTCCGATTTGAATTGTTTCCCTTGGTCCGTAACAATCATTTCTGGAACTCCAATTCTACTTATCCAAGTATTGTAGAAAGAACTTGCTACTGACTGGGCGGTGATATTGACCATTGGAATGACTTCCATCCAATTGCTGAATCGATCAATGCAAGTAAGGCAGTCATTGTTGCCCTCAGATGGTGGCAAAGGTCCAATTATATCCACATGAACGATTTTGAATCTATCATCTGTTTGCTCGAAGTTTCCGACTGGAGACTTAGTGTGCCTTGTCACTTTATTTTGTTGACAACTAATGCAAGATTGAGCCCATTTACGCACATCAATTCTTATTCTTGGCCATATAAACTTATCAACAATGATTTTTACGGTTACTTTCACGCCAGGATGTGCCATATCATGAATTTGTTTGAATTTTTTTGTGCGAAATAACTTTGGAACGAAAGGGCGAATGTTACTAGTAGAGACATCACACCACAACATGTACTGGGAACCTAACTGACACTGTTTGAATTTCATTGATGTATCGTCTTGTCATAACTGCTTCAGTTCTTCATCATTTTCTTGGTGTTTCGCTTTAACTTCATAATCAATCACTGAAATTTCATTAAGTCTTGACAGAGTATGGGCTACCACATTATCTCTTCCACAGACATGACGTATGTCAGTCGTGAACTGCGAGATGTACTGCTGGTGCCGTAGTTGCCGAGGGGATGCCTTCTCATTCTTTTGTTGGAATGCGTAGGTGATTGGTTTATGGTCCGTAAAATCGGTGAATTCTCTGCCTTCAATGAGGTGCCTAAATTGTTTCACTGCCAAGTATATTGCAAGCAATTCCTTATCATATGCATTGTAATTCTTCTGCGCACTGCTGAGCTTTTTAGAGTAGAAAGCTATGGGTCTCCAACCAGCGTCTTCATACTGCTGTAATGCTGCTCCAACAGCCTGATCAGAATCATCTGTGAAAAGGGCTATAGGCAGATCTGTAACTGGAAACGTCAGAAGTGTAGCATTAATCAGGTCTTCTTTACATTTCTCAAACTGCTTCCTGGTTTCGTCTGTCCAGCCAATTTTACTGCTATCGTTCTTCTTAGCTCCTTTCAAGTATTCGTGTAGAATAGCTTGAATTTCTGCTGCATTTGGCAGATAGCGATGATAAAAGTTGATCAAACCTAGGAAAGTGCGCAAGTCTCTCACGGTCTCAGGCAATTTATAATCCCTGATTGCTTGTACCTTCTCAGGAAGTGGTCTCGAACCACTTGGTGTGATCAGGAACCCAAGAAATTCAAGTTCTTTCGCAGCTATTACAGATGTAGTCATATTGATATGGAGGCCATACTTCGACAACCATCTAAAACTAGCTGTAGGTGATGCTTGTGTTCTGCGACTGATTGGGAGGCAATCAATATATTATCCAAGTAGGGGAATACAAAATTTAACCCTTTTAACACACCATCGATTAAACGCATGAATGTCGACGGTGCATTTTTCAGTCCAAAACTAATAACATTAAATTCAAAAAGTCTAAAGTGTGTGATAATGGCAGGTTTGTGCTTGTCTTCTTCTGCTATTGGAATCTGAAAATACGCTTTGAATACATCAATTTTGGAAGGAAGCGTGGTTCCGTCCAAGATGTGATGAAAGTATTCAAGTCTCGAAATAGGATACCTGTCTGGAATAGTTCGTTCATTCATTCTCCTATAGTATCCACATGGACGAAAGAATCCATCCTTCTTGTTTACCAAGTGAAGAGGACTAGCCCACTCTGACCATGACGGCCTGATAATTCCATGGTCCAGCATAAATTGGAATTCTTGTTTAGCTTGTTGTAACCGATGGGGTGCTAATGGTCTTGATCTAGAATATACTGGAGGTCCTTGGGTATTGATGTAATGGATAACATTATGTGAAATCTTTTCTGGTGCCAAGTTTGGCGACGTTATTTTTAGGATAGGAGCTGAACAAGTCGGCAAATTGCATGGTACTTTTGTTCACGGCACTTATAATTTCCTTTTCCGAAATTGACATAATCTCACCCTTGTTAGCCTACTCTTCACATTTTGCAAAATTGAGGAAAAAGTAGACTTATGAGAAGGGTCTGTCCTTCTGTCTGTCTGTCTGTCTGTCTGTCTGTCTGTCTGTCTGTCTGGCTGGCTGTGTGTGTGTCCCCCCTATCAACTCCTAAACGGCTGGAGCAATCAAAACAAAATTTGGTAGGAGTAAAGATTTATTCCTGAATATCTCACGGCCATATTTGAAAATGATGTCAGTGCTACCAACTGCTGAAAAATAGCAATTGAAATTTGAGCTCCATGTTGGAAATATTGGAAGGAATGAATGGAAGCTATTTCAAAATTGGCACAGATATAGATAATAATATTGCTGTTTAATTTCCAGGAGACCATATATGGCAGTGTTGCCAAAATGATTATAAGCCTGCTGATAGGTCCAATTTTTAAATGCATATAACTTCTACACTATCAATTGGAATTCACCCAAATTTCGTATGCGCTACCTGTACATAAACAGATATGACTGAGCGTATTCTTAAGAGCATCCAGGGCTGCCAGCTGTTAATAAATGCTCTCAATTTTTTTTATCCTAATACCCATATATCAGAAAGTATGCAAGCTGACAGCTTTAAACTATGCACACGTATAGTACCTGACATTCTATATTAATTTGGAGTAACTTACATACGTCAGTGCTACCAACATGAATCTAAACCTGCTGAGAGGTCCAAATTTAAATACATGTAACTTCTATAATATCATTTGGATTTCAACCATATTTCGTGTGTGCTATGTGTACCATAACAGATATGACTATGCCGATTCTTAAGAGTAACCAGGGCTGCCAACTGGTAATAAATGCTGTCTCTCTTTTTGTTGCCCTAATATCAATATATCAGAAAGTATGCAAGCCAATAGCTCTAAACTTTGCACACGTATAGTACCTGGCATTCTAGATTAATTTGGTGTAATTAATATAGGCCTACGCCAGTTCTGCCAACATGATTCTAAGCCTGCTGATAGGTTCGATTTTAAAGTGCATGTAACTTCTATACTAACTAATGGATTTCATTCAAAATGACACAACAATAGATCATATTATTTCAGATTATTTCTGACCAATACATGTATGTCATTGTTGCCAACATGATTTTACGCGCGCTGTTTGATCCAATGTTTAACTGCATGTAACGTCCATGCTATCCATTGGACTTGAACCAAATTTTGTATTCTCTACCTTAAGAGATGGATCTAAGAATATATTCAGTCACCAGGGCTGCCAACTGTAGTTCTCTATTAGGCTACATTATGCCAGGTATGCAGTATTTCGAACTAATTAGAAATGTCGATATTACCAACTTAATTTTGTCATTATTCTAGATAGATCCATATAGATTAATCATTGGCATGAATCATAAATTTTAAGAAAAGTAGGCTCTTTAGTTCGTCACGGAACTTCTTGGTTTAAGTATGGTTACGCCATCTGTTAATTGTTTGTTACGAATATCGACACATAAATGAAATTCGTTTAGGAAATCTGCTCCTGATATTCCCTTATTGACCTTACCAATTACATATGGCCACTGAAATTGTCTGGGTAAACCTAATTCAAGGTTAGGGTTCTGATACCGTATGTTGGAATTACAGTTCCATTCGCAGCATAAAGTTTAAACGAATCATCGATTCGATCACAGTTCATTTGTAGGTTTATGGATACGTCTGCCCCACTGTCATCGAGAAACCACAGGCCTGTTTTATTATCTGTTAAGAATAACCGGTGTTTGCGGCTTCTATCAAAATTCTCGGCAGATGAACTAGCCGCTAATTCTACTGCCTGTTGGAGTTTTCTGACAACTTCCATGAGCAAGGCTGTTTACATTTCCCTGGAATGCACTGTTGGCCAAATCGGAAATGGTAATAGCAGTACTCTTCCTTTGGGTCGTATCTTCTACTTCGACTGCGTTTGCTACTAAACCTTCGCCGGCGAGGACTACGATTCCGACCGCGGTGTTGTCCTATAGACATGGTGGCGATTTGTTGTTCCAGGTGAGCAATCTTAGTAACAAGCTCATTAATACTATTACCTTTTAGGTCTTGTGTATCAACCTTAAATACGTCATTGCGGGGGTTCATCTCCAACATCTATCGGCCATCACTGCGACACGCTCCAGGCACTCTTCGCTCACGACTAGGATACTTAATATGGAATCTGGAAGCTTATATAACCAAAGGGTTCTAATAACCTTATCAGACATATCCTTACCAGCTAACGATTGCATTTTTCTAAGAAGCTGACTAGGTTTGTAATCTCCTAACTCCACACCAGTAAGCATTCTTTTAATTTTCACATCTTCACTCTTTTAAAAATATCCAGGAGTGGTGATTTGCAGCCGTATAATTAGCAGTTCCTGGTCATATTATTATGCCCCAAATATTATCGATATATTTAGGTTCGAGTTGGGCAATTATGTAATTAAATTTTATCTCTCCGGATGTGATCATATTAATATTGAACTGGGCTTCTACTTGGAAAACCAAATTTCGGGTTTTGCTGACCAAAACGGAGGAATTTTTACGCTAACCTTGTTAGCTTCGCAGCCTAAGACTGGGATATCGTTATTTTGCGGTGTCAACATTTCTATTTCAATTTACAACAGATTCTACTCACGTAAGAATGTACTGTTGTTTAATTGACGACTTCTATATGTTTGTTGTCACGTCGGACGTCACCAATGTTTCCATTTTTACTATTCTTGACATTCATCAACACACACAAATCATTTTTATTTACATTCTAATAATACATAACAATTTCAAAACTCTCTTTTTTTCTTCACTGCCTACTTAATATTTCTACTCTCGCACTGCCTGCTTGATACTCAGCTGCTACAATTCCAAGAATTTACTGACAGCCATTGTTATGGTCTAGGCTAATCATCGCCCTAGAACTCAGAATACCAATGATTGACTCCAGGTAATCGCAAAGGCTAATCATAATCCTAATACCTACCAAGAGTATCTTTACGATTCACCAGCGGTCATTGATAAAGGCTAAGCTAAAATTCTTTAAAGTAGTCAATAAGAGAATACAAAGCATTGACCAACTGTTATTTGTAAAGAATGGCTAATCATCATTTAAGTTCCAGCAAAGAGAATATCAAGGATTGTCCAGGAGCCATTGGTATTCTTGGCTAATTATCAACCAAGCACCAAAGAATTGAAACCTACTTACAAAAATGTGCTGACCGCCATGTTGTTGTTTGAGTCTTCAGTCTTTTGACTGGTTTGATGCAGCAATCCAAGCCTCCCTGTCCTGAGCTAATTGTTTGATCTCTATATAGCTACCACACCTTACATCCGAGATAATCTGCATAACATATTCTACCCTTGTCTACCCCTAGAGTTCTTGTCCTCAACCCTTCCTTCAATATTTAAGTTCTCTATTCCTGGATGGCGTAGTGTGTGTTCAAAACCTAGACACTTCGGAGAAAATTCAAATATGCATTTTGATAAACCTTTTCAATTCTACAATTCAAGTCTTTTGTATATTTTAATAACATAAATTCTGTTCGAACTGGAAACAGTAATACGATAGGCTCTGTCAAACCTTAGAACAGTACAAAATTCAAATTACGGATTTAAGGCTTTGTATCTGCATTTCTTCTTAGCAATAACCTGAATTCACATGAGAGATGACCCTGGATATCAGCAAACTGTAGTATAAGTACGATGTTATGGCTTGAAGTTCTTATAAGCAAATCCGTATAATGCTAGGTTAGCAATTAAAATACGGCAAAGTCCATAAATGTAGCGATAATAATGTGTTCATGTTTGCGTGAAATTAAGATTTCATAATTCTGCTGAATCTTTTGTTCCTGGATGTAGGGTAGCTGTTTATTTCGACTTTAGCAAGTAATATATTCATCTTTCTCAAATGCTTCTGGTAGGAATGAAATAACCATAATACTACGAGCAAGTTTATATATGTGTAATTATTTGTGTAGGTCTTGAAAGGGATTGTTACTGGTCCAGTATGTGATTTTCAATATTGCATACTTGACGTAGGTATATCCATTGATGAATGCTAATTTTGTTTATCATTAACCTCACTCACAGCTTTGAACCTCAAAAGAGGTTATGGAGCAGTTA
Source organism: Meconema thalassinum (assembly GCA_946902985.2). Taxonomy (NCBI): domain Eukaryota; kingdom Metazoa; phylum Arthropoda; class Insecta; order Orthoptera; family Tettigoniidae; genus Meconema; species Meconema thalassinum. The sequence goes on from OX336398.1 coordinate 127,578,768, forward strand.
TACATGAGCCATAAATATCTGAACTAGAACTGAAATGGCTGTCAATCCCAACGCTTTGGATATGCATTTACCGATTGCTAGTCCCCTATCTAGTGAGTTTATATCAGTTGCCTGTTTTAAATACTACTACCAGTACCTAAAATAATATTAATGTGTGTATCATTGGTCAATAAAATTCAATATATTTGTGCTCCTCTTGTAGTGACGACTTGTTCCAAAGGGCATGTGGTTCAGTTACTTTTTTATTTATTGAAGTTTTAAGGGGCAGATTAGCGAGGTCATCTTCCCTTGACGCTTGGGGTTCTACGTGCATGTATTATGATGATTATGATGAAGTGAAATATGTTGCTCTTGTATTCCTCGAACTGTGCTACTGATATATGCCTTGCCTGTAGAGTTCCTTTGAAACAATCTCCCTGAACTCTCATGTATAGAAGCCGCCACTGTTCCCACATTTTAACATACAAAGACTTTTCACTGCGACATATCAGAGATTTAAACATTTCTAGTGGAATGGTTACTGACCCAGGACGGGGTTATAATTTATTATCAGTTTCAGCTCCTACTATTCATGCCCTTTGAAACCATAAGTAACATGTAAGGCAAAAGTTTTTTTCCAGTGCTTGTTGAAAGTAGATCAATGACTTACACTTAATATTGTAATATAATTGTTTTAATGAATCTTCCGCTCTTCTACAGTAGTTTCCACAACATCATGGAAGGACAACCATGCATCAAATCAGAACCAGCAGAATTCTTAACGGATGTAAGTTAGATTTTAGTATCATTTATATCATAACATCAAAAGATTAGTGATTGAAACTGGCAATTCGTTTAGTAATTATTAAAAAATTGCCACAGTGACTTAATACCACTCATGTAACAGGGACCGGTAATCATTTGGTTTGTGTGTTGTTAATGATAGTTTAGAGCTCATTTTCTATATTTTACATTGGTGATATTTTCATAGGTATTGAGTGATCAGCTACCCACTGATTGGCTGGCAGGGTTGAAGGTAGAGGAACCTAATGAGTTGTGTGAAGATACAACAGCTATAGATGCAATTGAATTTGTTAAAGAAGATCTTCAATACCAGGTGACTATAGACACTATATCCTATCCTAGAATATTTTCCATACGGTTCTGAAAGCTATATTTTGGATGGTGCAATTTTTTTGTTTGGCATTGAACGGTTGAAAAGTAAATTTTTTTTGCGGTATAATCGTTAAACCTTCTTGGAACAGTAGCTCACTATGTAGCTTAAAAAAATAAACGTTCCAATCTGGGACTTGTATATTGTATACTTGTAGGGGGTTTACCATTGAATGCATATTTGTTTTCTTTTTCATCAATCTCACACATATCCCCGAACCTTGACGAAGGTTACCAAGCACTTCGACATGAGCCAAAATAACCCACTGAGATTTGAAGTGGCATTTATAATGCAAATTTAGTTGTCTTGGTAAAGGCCACGCAATACACTGAATTTATTGAGACTCGATTATAGACTAATTATACTGCAGATATTTATTGTGCAATCACTTTGCAGCTGCACAGGCCGGCTATAAGTGCCGGCACCTCTAATTTCTTCAATGTGTCGAACGGCGTCAGACGGGGGTTTGTACTATGCTCTTTAATGCCCAACAGCTGTGCTTAGTAAGTCATCATTTTGGTTAAACTAAAGGTATCTCAATACGTGGAAGAACGTTTAATAACGTCCAGTTTTACAATGACACTAAGGTTGTAGCCAGCAAAACGTAAGAACTTGCTGACCTACTGACAAAAGTATAGGATGCTAGCGTATAGTAGGGGCAGATGACCTCGTAGTTCCACCCCTTAAAACAACAATATTACAAACTAACTAAAGTTATCGGATGGATTAGTCATCAATCTCAGGAAGTCGAAATTCTTGATATTCCAGGAGCACGGATCCAATTCACAGGTCAATTAAGTGGACTGGAGTTTGTGCTTCCATCTTCTACCTAATTGAGTCACCCATCTGCGGTACAGGAAATTGTGAATATGAGATATGACAACAGATTACATTAGGACATATGATTATGAAGAAGCTAACCATGCTCTGGCAGAACAGTCTGATAACAAACTGTATAAACATCCGTCTTGTCGAAATACTCAACTTTTCCGTGTCCTAAAATAGTTGCAAAACTTGGACACTCAAAGCCAGAGACAAGCAGGATAATGATATAATTGAACTTAGTGCCTGCGCAGAATGCTGCGCATAAAATAGACTGAAAAGAGTACTTTTATGTCGATATTTTAAGAACTTTACATCTCTGAGGGCCTTTCTTTTAGAGTCAACCTAAAACTTTCAGTTCTTTGAATATAATGTATTGTGAGGCGATAAGGAGGATACTTAGAAAATCAAGGATGGGTAGATCGAGGGTACTAGACCTAGGGGTAGTGCAGCGTGCAGATGGATATATTAAGTTAAAGAATAGCTTATGAATAGCTGGTATGCTTATGGGATAGCGTCAGCAATGAGTAAAATGACTTGTGATTGCGATTGCACATTGAGAAATATACTTTGCATATTCTTAAGAACGACCTGTATTTGTAAAGTTAAGTTGAGCATGAGGAGAAGGGTCCTTTACTAGTTCCTTGTATAGTGGATAGTGTTTGGTAAGTGAAACCAGGACATCAGGGAGTGAATTACTGTATTAATCCTCTTTCTGCTTCATGACTATTTTATCACACGACTAGATGAGTACATTAAGAAATATTGGTCAACATTTCTGTTTTTTTATTGTTTTTGTTTTGTATTGAAAGGCATGTATAAATACATATTAATTTTTTAATTCAACCTCATCAAGTTTCATAAAAGCGTTTTGTAGGTGAATTTGTAACAGTGAAGGTAATAAGCAGATTAGAATGTGTGTATTCTTATGAATTGTGATCCTATAACCATTTTAACTTCGTATGTAATAAAAGTGGTCTTTCTGACATGTGCGATGCCTTTGGTCGGGAAGATTTTACAGAAATATGTATTATTCTTGTGATCTAATGGGATTATGCAGTACTTGACATTGTGATACTTGAGCTTTTGATAAAGAATGTTTTACACATTGTTATACTCAGGATAATTGTCCCGGGTGAATACATTTGTGCGGTTGATTTTTCGTCCAAGATTGCACAAGGTGTATCTACTATTGTTTCTCTGTAGGGAGCATACCTGAAACAAGATGCTGAGGATAGAAAGGATATTCACATAGATGAGAGTACCAATTCAGAGCTTGTTACAAACGTTAAAAAGGAAACACGATTTTCATCAAGAGACGGAGATATCAGAGAAGTAAGTACCTTAAAGTTTATCTTCACGACTGCTTTTTGGATTGTAAGGCTGTATTACATGCTTTTGCATACCTTACTTTTTCCAGCAAGAACGTTTGGTAGAATCCAAGGCTAGTTATTGATTTAGTTTGTGTGGGAAGTTTAGATTAGTAGGAATTATCACAAAGTGAAAGGCATGATACCAGACCACCTGGCAGTCACCGAACACTGCTATGGGATCATTTCAAATCGATCACGTTGCAATCAGTGTAAAGAGTAGGAAAGAGATCATGAATAACAGAGTTCGAAAAGGTTGGAATATTGACTCTGACCATTTCGTCACACAAATTAAGACCTGATTATTACCTAAACGAAAGATACCTCCTACCATAATTCCACCAAGGATCGATCCTCAATTCCTTATGGAGTATAAAGAACGCTTTAAATCTGACATCATGCAAATGAAATGAAAGACTGGAACCACGTGCGGTCTACTATATGCGAAGCGACAAATAACTCGGACAACCTCGAAGGAAGCGACGCCATAGATGGTGGAATACTGAATATGACCTTGCAGTTGATGAGCGTGCTGCAGCTTGGATGAAGTGGAACTCGACAAAACGACAAGAAGATTGGGAGAATTTCGCAGTGGTGCGGTAACTGTCGAGCAAGACCATAAGGCGTGTGAAGAGATCTTACGATAGGTCAAGACTGGAAAAGTTGGATGAAGAATTTAAAATGTGTAACATCAGAAACTTTTATGAGGTCTTCAAAGAGGAACTCTTGGTATAAACCACAATGCCTTCCATTTAAGGATACAGACGGGCATCTGGTCACCAGCAACTGCGAGAACGTGGAACTTTTGGCAAACTACTTTGAACAATTGCTTAATTGAGAAGAGCCCACGGACAGATTGCCTGTTGAGGATCCTCCAGAGATAAACCTGCCATCCAACCCACCAACTTTGCAGCAAGTTGCTAATGGCATCAACCATCTTAAGAACTACGAGACACCTGGGAAAGATGGCATCATTGCAGAAGCCCTGAAAGCAGGTGGAAATACGATCGCAGAGGCCCTACACCAGATCTTAATCGAATGTTGGGAGACTGACAGGATCCCTGATGACTGGAAATCAGCTATCATACACCCTTTACATAAGAATGGCGATCATAGTTATGTCAACAACTACCGGAGGATATCTCTGCTGCCAATAGCACACAAAGTGCTCTCCAGGATTTTACGGGACAATGTAGAAAGTCAATGTGATCAAACAATTGGTTAATATCAAGGAGGATTTCGGCGTGGATGGTCCTGTACCGAGCAGATCATAAATCTGAAAACCATTCTCCAACTAAAAGAAGTAAGGAGTACGAACTTCACTGTGGTTTTCGTTGACTTCGCAAAAGCTTATGATTCCATCGACTGTCAGACACTCTTCTCAATACTCCAAGAATGAGGTGTGGATTATAACACACGCACCCTCATCAAACAGACTCTCACGGATACAACCTCTATGGTGAAGTTCAGAGGATAACTATCAGGGAGTTTCAAGATCAAAACCGGAGTTCGACGGGGTGATTGCCTCTCGCCCATTCTGGTTAATCTGGTGCTTGATAAAGTCATCAAGACGTGGGAATGCACATTAAGGAATCTAGGAATCAAACCAGTTGCCATTGGAGCTGGAACCCGAAGATTCTAGATCAGGTGCCTTGCCTTCGCAGATGACATTGCAATCTTATCCAACAACTCTAAGGATGCTGTCATAGCAATCCAAGCCCTGCACGAGAGAGTGGTGAAGTCTGGATTACAGATATCTTACGATAAGACAAAGTACTTTGAGAATCGGCACTCCGGAAACACCCCTTTGACGACCATACATGGAACGATTGGAAGAGTCAATCGCTTTCGTTATCTTGGTGAATGGTTCCACCCCAATGGTAGAGATGGCACCTCCATCTTAGCAAGGCGTACCAAACTCAACGCACCATACCAACTATGCCTCAATTTGTACAACAAGAAATGCATTTCAAGGAACGCTAAGATCTGTCACTACAGAACTGCTGTCAGACCACAGTTTCCGTATGCTGCAGAGACCCTCTTTATGAACAGAAAAGGCACCTTGGATGACCTGGAGAAAGCCGAAAGACGTATCCTCGGGTAAATCCATGGCCCGAGATTGCTCCTAGATGGAACCTACCTTTTGAAATCTAATTCTGACCTGTATCGACAATTAGAATCAGCCAATACCAGTATGCGACGTAGGAGGCTAAAGTTCTAAGGGTACCCACAATGATTGAACAGCAACAGGCTTACCAAGAAGATCTTCTCCTTGGTTAAAAGCTACAAGACATGAAGCCTGTGGCTTAATGAAATACTAAAGGACTTGGATTTGGCTGGAATAGCTGTCCTTGATGTAGAAGATCGTTCTAAATTTTGTGCTGTGGTAGAATCTTGGACCCCATTACCTAGAGTCCCTAAATGTCGCAAGCCCCTTTCGCAGGAGAGAATGGAGAAATTATCAGCAGGGCTCAAGAGATATTAGGAACGGAAAAGAGCGTCGAAGAAGAACTAGTCAAAAGCTCTCCGTAGTGGGGTTAAATTAATAATAAGTATATAAATCAAAATCTATGTCGACCGTCCCATAATTTCCCTAAAGGGTGGCAATGTTATCGTTCTATGGTGTTGGTTTACTATATAGGACGCCCCAAACAGTGATTATGCACAGAAGAGGATTGTTCATGTGACAGATCTGCTTCCCAGAAATTTCTTGTTTTGGCTGCAGCTTGCTATTGTCATTCAAAATGTTTTGAAGTTGTGGTTTTTCATTTCATTTCTCTGTGTAGATGAATTAAAATTGCTCCTCTGTTAATTCTGGGATGGCAGTCTTATTATTTAGAAGGTGTGCATTAACACAACCATGAATAAATAACTTAATGGAGACTGCATTCTCCAAGAAACTAAATAAAAATTGCTGTCGCTTAAGATGCCTGGATATTAGATGATGTATGCCGATTACAAGACGCCCAAAATATTTTTAGAACATGTAGCTAGTGCACAAGACTCCACAGAAGCAATTGAAATGAATAACCATAACTAATGGATGGCAATTGAAATCTAACAGTAAACCATACCCAGAAATTGAAGTTCCAGGCAAGCAGGTTTTGTTAGACGAGCCAGCATCTTTTCTCAATATAAACACTGGGTAGTTCATCACATGCAGCAGACCAATTACATAAAATATTTACTTCAGTCCGAAATAGAACCAGAAAAAATCTACTATGTATCTTATAAATTAGTGAACATTCCATAAACCTGTCACTATCGCTGCATCAAATTATTCGGAATAAATCTTTCAAAAACTCATCCGCAGTTGTTGAAGACCCGAAAAGCCATCACTCATAAGATATTAATTTGCACATGAAAGCCTACTATAGTTTATGTACCCATTGTCTGACATTATGTTAAACCTGGGACAATTGTCTCTTGAAACCACACTTGATATGAGGTATAGTTTATGCCTAGTTATCAGGGAACAAGGTACTTAATATAAGGAGATTCAGAATGGTCCCTGAGTGGTAGTTTAAGCTTTTGTCCATATGGCAATGGGTTTGATTTATGGCTATACCAAGGGTCAAAAATCTGCAATGCCATGTAGAATATGGGCATTACTGGGAACTACTTAATGATGATTGGCAGTTCCCCTCGGAGAAACTTGATGTTGTTCAAGTAGACTGTATGTATCTAGACAGGGTTGAAATCTTATCTTATATATGTTCGTTTTTTCGTCTTTTGTGCGTTCATAAACCATTCATCTGATTGCGTTCATATTTTGGTGAGTTGTTATGCATACTTCCGAAATCATTATAGGCATAGTTAATCAAATGTACAATAGACAGCGCGCGAGTAGTTTAAACAAATGCGCGTTGGCGATGCGTTCAAATACAATTCATCCGATTGCGATCAATTTTTGGTGAGTTATTGTGCACAGTCCAGGAAAAGTTATAGGCGTAGTAAATCTAATTTACAATAGATGGCCCGCGAGTAGCTTCAACAAAATGACGTGCGTTTGTTTCAAGAAAGTCCCACATGCGTTCATACACAATTCATCCCATTGAGATGAAACTTGGGTGAGATGTTTGTGTACTTAAGGCAAGGTTCCTGGCTTAGTAAATCCATGTTATAATAGGTAGCGCATGATTGATTCAACAAATGAGCGACGGCACGTGAATCGTTTCAACATAGTCCCGTATGCGTTCTTGTACCAATTGTCCGATAGCGACTAACCTTAGGTGAATTGTTGTGCACACTCCAGGAAAGGTTTCTGACTTAGTAAATCATTTATACAATAGGTACCGCACGAGTAGATTCAACAAATGAGTAAGGGCGCGCGTATCGTTTAAAAAAAATCCGTATGCGTTCATATACCGTTCATGCGATTGCAATGAAATTTGCTGAAATGTTGTTTCCACTCCCGCGAAGATTTCTGATTTAGTAAATCAACTTTACAATAGGTATCGCACAATTAGATTAAACAAGTGAGCGACGACGAACGAACTGTTTCAACATAGTCCCGTATGCGTTCATATACCATTCGTCCTTTAGCGATAAACTTGGGTGATTTGTTGTGTACACTCCAGGGAAAGTTTCAGACTTAATAAGTCCATTTTACAATAGGTAGGGCACAAGTAGATTGAACAAATGAGCGAAGTTGCGCGAAGCTTTTCAATAAAGTCCCGTGTGCGTTCATATACCTTTCGTGAGATTGGGTGAGATGTTGTGTACACTTCAGGGAAGGTTTCTGGCTTAGTACTTCCACTTGACAATTGGTATCGCACAAGTAGATTCAACTAATGATCGACGGCACGCGAATCGCTTAAACAAAGTCCCGTAGCGTTCAAATACCGTTCATCCGATTGCTATGAATCTTTGGTTTAATTGTTGTGCACACTCCAGGAAAGGTTTCTGACTTAGTAAATCCTTTTTACACTAGGTAGCGCACGAGTACATTCAACAAATGAGTAATGGCGCACGTATCGTTTAAAAAAAATTCCAATGCGTTCATATACCATTCATGCGATTGCAATAAATTTAGAGAAATGTTGTTTCCACTCCCGCAAAGATTTCTGATTTAGTAAATCCATTTTACAATTGGTAGCGCACTAGTGGATTCAACTAATGAGCGACAGCGCGTGAATCGTTTCAACCAAGTCCCGTATGCGTTCATATGCTATTCATCCGATTGTGATAAAACGTTCGTGAGTTGAGTACAGTCCTACGAAGGTGTATGAATTAGTAAATCCGTTTTACAATGGGTGGCGCACAAGAAGATTCAACAGATGAGTGAAGGCCTGTGAATCGTTTAAACAAAATCCCGTATGCGTTCATATACCATTCATTTCATTGCGATGAAACTTTGGTGAGTTGTTGAGCACGCTCCCATGATTTCTTTTGAGATAGTAAATCAATTTTACAATAGTTTAGAGGTGTTTAACGGAAAATTAATAAATATTGGGAATCCAAAAGCACTTCAACAAACAAAGTTACAACGCCAACACTTTCTTTGATTGGCATTGCAACGCATGCAGGGTACAGCTAGTTTTAAATGAAATCCTCTGTTAACGAATTTTGTTAAGTTAGGTTTGTTGAACATCGGGGAAAATATACTATCTTGGTTGTGGTCATTTCTTGGAAGTCCAACACTGCTTGTGGTGTTTGACGGGAGTTCGATTTTTGACCGTTTAAGTTACCATGCGGGTATGCCTCGTCACTGTTTCTTGGAGCATTATTATTTAATGCAATTGCCTTGAACTTGCTATTCTGCGTGACCTCGACCATAGCTCAGTATGCTCATGGTGCAGTTCTATACAGAAGCATACATGTCTAGATGGTTGTTTAAAGTTACTGCCGGACTTGGATTCTAGGTGTGTAGTTTATCCCCAATGGCCCAAACATGAATGTTTGAGAAAGTGAATACTTATTCATTAGAATAAATAGGTCTGGTGATCCCATATAATGTTTATATATATTTAATACTATACATATCATACAGGTTAAGACAATACATTTGGTAGATATAACAATTACTGACAACCTGAAATGGAACGTACAAACGGTGGAGCTAAGATACATCGATGCCAAGACGCTGGATTTTGTTCGGAGATGCCTCCGTGGGTGCAGTTTCAATGCTATATGTTGAGCTTGCTATCAATTGTCATACCAACATTTCTTATTTTCTACCTGCCTTGGTGCTCAATACCGCTGTTAACCTCCAAGAATTTGACGATGTCTAAGGTCGTGCAAATCCCCTAATAAACAAGAACGGCTGTCCTCCAGTCAGTCGACTCGATATGTAAGTAAAAAAATAGATGTCACTTTGCTACATAAATCCCTACGGGTGCCATTCACCTTTTACCACTACCGCGACTCTCCCTATCCTACAGCACTGAAAGTGAGATATATCTTAATATACATAGGTAACTTACCATTCTCTCTAGCTCAATTTGACTTAGTGTTTATATTTGATTTGTTTTACAGATCAGGGACACACTTAGGGCTTGCATTTTCCAATGGTCTTCTATTATTACTCTTAAGATTTAGGTCAAATAAATACATACTGAATCAACCAATTTGGATTCAAATATCTGGAAGTGATTATATGAGGTTTATTACGTTAATTATTTTCTTAGGATGTAGAAGATGGATCCCTGGATGAAGACGGAGATGCAAGTGGAGCTCATTTAAATAAGTAAGTAGCTGACATACTCTTTTATGTGTGACTAATGGAGAATGATTAACAATAATGCATGTTCTGTGCCCAAAGTAAATTCTCTCAATTTGTCACAGACCGTTATGATCGGTTGACCCAGAATCCTTTAGCATGGTTTTCAAATTTTTCCCCTGTTTGTTTTATATGAGGTATAGACTTATGATGTAAACTTGTGAGTGTGCTTGTCTGTACATGTGTCCCCTTGAAACGTTGTATTATAAGGTAAATTGGTGGTGCTAAATATTCTATTTAAACATATGGGTCTAATATTCTTCACAGATATTCTTCAGAGAAATAATTTCTTACGCTCAAAGAGTAGGACATGATGGCTCAGTTTTCAATCTGCTTTCCCCCGCCAAGGTGGATTGGGTTTGATTCCCGATTTTTGCAAGTGGGATATTCAGGATAAATGCCATATACAGTAGTACAGGAACTAGCCTAGAAGAACGTCACATGCCTATTGATCGAATGATTATTCGTAATGTAAAACACCAATATTCCTTTCTTACAACTCAGATACACACAGATGCTGTCTCCATTTGACTTAAAATGTTATACCATAAGTCTAGATGGAATGGTTTTTCAAAGGCCAAAAAAAATAAGGCTCTAATTTCGGAAGTAATCAATCGTTCCGAAACAAACGTAGTACAGTGAATGGCTACTGCGATATATGTCACGGTTAGGAACCGTGGAAATTCAGGTCCCATAATTCAATGTGTTTGGGCGCTCTTGGTTGCGTACAGGCTTCCAGATAGTCAATGGATCATATCTCCTGTGCATCAATTACGTCGTCAAATATACATATTATATTCGAATTTTAGCCAATGGCCATAGAGGGGTGTTTTAGTTGATTGCCCGAAGGCTTCCCATTAAAATTAATTTCAAGTAGTTCCTACTATGGCTTCCAATGTCACTGACACCTAGCCGCGAACGTTGGAATTTTATAGAGCGCTTCTAACCAAATAACATATAAATTTAGCTACACACTACCAATTCTGGTGGTAGGGTCTTTTACGTGTCATAAACCTATGTCATGGACTCCCTGGCTTTACTTCCCCTGCGAAGATAGGCATGCTCAGGATTTTTATGCTGTTAAAAATCCGATGATTTCGGCCGGGTTTGAACCCGCGATCATGGGCATTGCATAAGGTTGGAGTCTTGCCCGTCTTCTGTAGTGTCGTCGTAACGTTAGTGTTTTTTCTACTGGGATGCAATGTCAAAGTTGAAATTCCTTTCTTGTAGGATTTCCTATGTTTACATTAATAGCGTACTTGGAATACTGCTGAAGTATGCTACTGTCGACCAAAATATTATGTGCACTCGAGTTTGAAGGTTGTTTGTGAAGTAACCAATATACCTACATAAAATCCAATAACATCATCATTTTCGTCGTTCTATTTTACGTTATTTCATGTAGGTTTGGAATTTTTAATTTATATTTTAATATTTATTTGTCGCAGTTGAAACACAAAAAGTGCCCGTTTTTAAGTGTGTTACAACCATGCGACACATTTAAGAATTATTATCTCACAAACCCGTCAACTGATCGAATCCAAATTTTTACACAATATTCATTGGAATGTTGTATAACTGGTTTATTAATTTCAAAATTTTGTGTGTTCAAGAACGAAAGTTTTTATCATTTTTGTAAGGTAACTTTTTCTCGGCTCAGGGTCGTAGGAAAATGTAGATCTTGATTACGTTGTAATCCTCATACATCAAAAAGTTGTGCTGTATGACTGTGAAATACGTAAATTAATTCACATATTTTATATCGGTTTGTATTTTTACGGGGAATTAAGACATCCTTCACCAGCTAGCCGCTCCTGGAAATTCTGTACAGCATTGCTGATATGGAGCCCATCACTTCCGAGCGAGGTGCGCCATGACGCGTGATGGAGCCCATCTTGGCAACGCTGTACAGCTTTCATCGGAGCGGCTAACTCGTGAACCTTGTCTTAATTCCCCGTACAAATAAAAACCGATATAAAAAGGTGAATTAATTTACGTATTTCACAATCATATAACATTCTTTGTTGATGTATAAGGATTCCAACGCGACGAACAACTACATTTTCAAACCACCCCGAGCCGAGAAAAAGTTACCTTACAAAAATGATAACAACTTTGTTTCTTGGACACACAACATTTTGAAATTAATAAACCAATTATAGAACATTCCAATGTATATTGTGCTAAAATTTGGATTTGAACTGATGACGGGTTTGTGATGTAATAATTTTTAAATGTGACGCATGGTTGAAACACGCTTAAAAACGGGCACTTTTTGTGTTCCAACTGCGATAAAAAAATATTAAAATATAAGTTAAAAATTCCAAACCTACATGAACTAACGTAAATTAGAACGACGAAAACGATGATGTTATTGGATTTTATGTAGGTATATTGGTTATTTCACCAACAACCTTCAAACTCGAGTACACATAATATTTTGGTCGACAGTAGTCGCCCCGGTTCCGGCTATTCCTTGTTAAGATCTCTATATCTAGGCTATAAGTGACTGTGTTTTTACTCTCAATGCTTGTGCTTCATAGCATTAATCTTATTCGAACTGTAACCAGATGTGGCGTTCAACGCTGAAACATTCCGATGTGGGTAATTATGTATCAAGACAGTGGAAAAACTAAGTCGGTTTGAGGAACTTCTCACCCATAAACGCCTAACGTTAGCATAATGGTAACGCTGTACCGTTCATTACTTATATATTGCTCTACAGGAACTGTGCATGAAAATGATCTTCGAAATTCGTGGTTACATGATTACGGACGGTCCATTGAATAATAAATCGCGCTCGAGTCGCTATTGAATGCTTGACTGATGTCGCAATCATTATGTAAATTTAGTGTTTTTCTCCTCACGTCGCGTAGGAAATGTTTAGGCAGTAAATGTTTCTAATCTAGTTTTCTATGTACCTGCTCTATCTAGATGTAATTTTCTCAGGCGGATCTGTAATCATTGACAAGACAGGATATTTTCAGTGACATATTCATAAGGAATTAGAATACTCTTCATTATTTTATACACTTAGCTACTTCATATGCAGCTCATTCTACAGGGCATGTTTTGCTTAAGTACATCTTATGTCACCGCAGCGGTATTTCTTTATCCCAGTATCTTGCTCCATGGGGAATATCATCAAGTTCCATCTCTTGCGGTCTATTCTTCAAAGAAAAATACCAGGAAGAGAAGAGTTGGAAGGAGAAGAATATCCTTTTAAATATCACACAGCCTGGACCTCCAAAATGTCCACTGAAATATTCAGAGCTGCAAATGACAGGATCTGCACACTGAAAAGGTTTGGCAACGTCCGGGATGGATACGTATCAGCAGAAAAGAAGAAGACTGTGCCCCAGGGCATACTTTTGCCGAGTTACCTGGTTACTGGCAGTGCTTCTAAGGCCCTACAATAGCAGACCTATGGAAAAGAAAGAATAGGACTATATTTATATAGCTAAACATTCTTCCCGATGAAGACTAAATTCACCAGGATGACAACAGACTTACAGATAGTCGTATAAACCTTTGCGAGTGAGCTAGAGGTTCCGAATTTGTCTTTTCTAACTTTGGAGGAGCTGTGAAGTAAGATATATAAAATAAACTACTAAGTAGGCATGTCTGCTAAACGATATTCCTGAAGACAAAAAGTAACTTTATTTTACCCTTTCTGTCATAAAATCATGAAGGGAATGAAGTTGTTCAGGTAAAGGAACAATCTGAGTGTACGGAATTTCCAAAGAATATTGCACTAAAGATCGAGGCAAGAAAATAGTGGGAAATATTTGATAATATGTCTAGTAGTGACGGCCTGATTATTGTTCGCTCCCATGATAACAGCTTAGTACTTGTTGCCTCCTCAAGTCTCCCTGTTATTCCCCTGAACAATGTCAAATTGCGAAACACACGCCAAAACCCAGAAGATTTACTGAGTTTTACTATCCTGGCCCTGAAAGCCAATATATAATCAGTGTTTGTGGGACACTGCATTTAACAATTTAAATTTAGTTGCTAAACAGTGGATTACTGTAAAGATGTGAAAGGTCTTGCCCCATACAAAATTGAGGATTTATTATATGGATTAGGATATTTAAAGGTAGAGATCCATAAATATAGAGAAGTTTTGAATAATGTTTATTGAACATGAATAACAGGTTTTGCTTAGAAGAAATAAAATAATCACCAATAGGCAAAGACAAAAAGATAAGATGCTTTACCATGGCAATTTGAATCATCCAAGGAGTTTTAAGTTTATATACAGTAATATGTATTGAGTTCGCACACTAAGGTCCGCCACAATTATCTTTTTATCAGGTAAGTTAGCAGACACCAACGCAATAACGAAGCATCAGTGTTCTTAGTGATATACTTGATATCGGCATGTTAAAGGGGCTATGCAACGTCGTGAAGAAGACCAAGATACGGATATCAAAATAGAAACGATATAAGCGGCCATGTACGAAACCGTAGATGACTAACAAACGTAGATCGTATTAACAAAACAGAAGATATCTGCCATATAAATCAAGGAGATTCCAACAAAATCATATAAAAGAGAGAATTACTTAGCATTGTGTGAGAAGACCATTTTAGACGTATCACCATAATCTGCAGAACTAATACTTGTTGCGTCAAGATTATTTGAAGATATTTACGAGAAAATACTGAAAATGGTCAGCCCCGGGAACGAAACGAACCGATACCAGTGACGAGCGACGTACATCTAGAAGCAAACGCCACTAACGAGCCGAAATGATCAATAATAAGTATGCTCAACGGTGATCCGTAGGCTAAGGTCAACAGGGATGCAAAGTGTGCAAACTTACAAACCTTGTCCTTTATTGCATACGGCATGTAGAAATCTAATGCCTTTGGATCGGAAGAATGTGGTGGTTAAGAAATAATCTGAACCCACTCGTTCCAACAAGACACACTATATGTACTGTTAAATATAAATTCTATTCTAAAACTTTCGAGTATGAAAAGCATATTATTGAGCAATGAACACGGAATCAGATCCCTATAATTCTTGCAGACTTATTTCCTAGTAGTGATATTAATGAAAGCTGCTCCATTAATAATTTTACTACGTTTTTTCTACACCTGACTATTATTTCTCTTCCTATAATAATGTACCATACTTCAAACTGTTAGTACTTACTCTTTCAGGCTGATTGGTCCTGATACCTTGAATGCGGCTGCAATGAAGATATATGATGTTGGTAATAATGGTAGACAATATATTAACACTGCCTCTAGAGAAGAATGTTTTATCGAACAAACTTTGGATACTCGATACGCATGTAACATATGCAAAAGAAGATTTGCATATAAACAATCCTATAAGAGACATGTGCTTATACACAAAGACGTGAAAGCATATTCATGTGCCGTGTGCGATGCCAAATTGAAAACTCGAACAATTCTCATTCAGCACTTGATAATCCATAGTGGAAAGAAGCGATATTCATGTAGCGCATGTGAATCCAAATTTAACCGGAAAAACGATCTGAAGGAACACATGGTAACCCATAGTGGTAAGAGACCGTATTCGTGTAGCGTATGCAAAGCTACATTTTCCCGCAGGAAGGCTTTGGCTTGTCATACAGTTATCCATAGTGGCAAGAGGCCATACTCCTGTAGCGAATGCCCAGCCAATTTTACCCGTAGAGTAGGTTTGGCTTCCCACTTTCTAACACACAGTCGTGTGAAGCCATATTCATGTAGTGAGTGCGAAGCCAAATTTAACCAGAAAAGTAGTTTGGTCAGTCATATGTTACTCCATAGTGGCATGAAGCGACATTCATGTAGCGTATGCCAAGCCAAATTTAAGCGGAAAGGAGGTCTGAAAGATCACATGTTAATACATAGTGGCGTGATGCCATTTACTTGTAGCGTATGCAACGCCAAATTTAGCCACAAAGGAAATTTGGCCAGACATCTGTTGATCCATAGTGGCATGAAGCCTTATTCATGTAGTGTATGCGAAGCCACATTTAACCTGAGAGAATATTTGAAGAATCACATGCGAAAACATGTGATGCCTTATTCATGTGGTGAATGCGAAGCCAAATTTTCCTACAAAGTAGGTTTGATCAAACACCTGCTAATCCATAGTGGCGAGAAGCCATATTAATGTAGCGTATGCAGAGCCAAATTCACCCACATAAGAACTATGATAAAACATATGTTAATCCATCGTTGCGTGGGGCTATAAAAATGTTAGGTGTATGAAGTAATATTTAACAAGAAAGGAGGATTGAACAGCCACATGCAAATCCATAGTGGCGATGAGTGGTTATGTGAAGAACAGCCCAAGTTCGTTCTCATAAACGGGAGAAAGCATCAGGCAATGCCTGGACAAAATAACTACTGTGAAAGAAGCTATTAGACTGAATATTTTGGGCTAGGGGAGTGCGGCCTGGTTCCTTATACTCAACTTTAAGTCTAAATTTAACACTGAACATTTAAGCATTAATATAATATAAACTTTATTTGTTGTTTGACACAAGTGATAAATTCTATACATTACTGGAAACCCTTTGGGTTTAAAAATTAGTAGGTTGGCACAACTTGGTGCTATTTACAAGAGTTCATTTTAAAGACACACTATTTTGAAAACAATTGCACTTGCAAGCAATATTAAAACCATTAAAACATATAAGATTATTGATAAAAATAGAGAATAAAAGAACGTAACTTATCTTCCGATGCTATTCATGTTGACTAGAGAGGTTCATTGCTGCAGGTCGGCCGTGGCCAGAGCTTGCTGGTTTGCTGTTGTAGTTTATAGTTTACGAACACTATACTTTGTGATTTCGATGTCCAGCATCTCGAAATAAAGTATCGGCTTGAAGAAAGGTTCTTCTTTAGAACCAAAGTTCACTGAAGAGCGAAAGTAACAAGAAAGCTTTCATCTTGCGTAGCGGTGAGAACTGTGATCTGAGCCTGGCGACAGCTCATCTAGTTGTGGCTTTGATGCGTAGTAATCTCCAGCGTAGCGGTGTGACGTGCTGAGTACACCGTCTTATGTTGAAGCATGCCGTTAGGTATTTGCCCCATGGAACGAAGCTTTGGAAGACTCCATGAAGTGATGCGGTACTGGCGTGCTGGATCTGACGTGCTGGATCTGACTCTTGAAGAGGAGAACCGCTTCTTAAATAGGGCGTAGAACAATCGAGAAATCAGCACTGGCTGGCGGCGACTGATTGGCTAAAGCGGAGATGTGACGACAGTCCTTCACGTAGCGGCTAGGCGAGAAGCACACCTGGCAGTAGTGAACTTGTGGCTCGGAGAGTAAACATCTATGAACAGGCTGAGGTATGTGTCTTAGAAATTTTGTTTGTTACGAGTAATCACTCGAAAATTACATTATATATTATAAACATAAATGTGATTAAATACATTAATAGTTCGGTGGTCCCAAAGCATTTGACCGACAAATGCGGCATAAGAAATAAACACACATTAAAAACATCACGAAAGTGATCATGCTCCGAGACCCCCGAAAGAAAACAATCAAAGAATCATCTGGAAAAAACATGAACAACAATGAAAGAGGATGACACTAAGCCTCAACAGGCAAAATAGCAACCATAGAAATTGGTCTAGTATAGACTCCCTTACTAGTGAGAACATCTACAACTCTCACATGATTATCACGACCCAAATGGCAGTGAGTTACCCTACCAATATTCCATACGAGGGGGGGACTTGGATCTCGTAAAAGAACCATATCTCCCACTCGCACATCAGGCCGGGAAAGCCGCCACCTCTCTCTCCTGTTAAGTGAGCCGAGATACTCCAGCTTCCAACGGCGCCAAAAGGAGTTTCGCAAAGATTCTAACTTTCTCCAGAAAATAGGCAACCCGAGATCACAGCGTCGACTCAGCAAAGGAGGCGTAGAAGCTAAAGAACAGCCTATTAAAAAATGACCAGGTGTTAAGGGAAGAAGATCCTTAGGATCGTTAGACAAAGGCGTGAGCGGCCTAGAATTTACGATACCCTCAACCTGAATAATTAAAGAATTGAATTCCTCATAGGAAAGGATGGCTGAACCAAGGGTTTTCTTCAGCTGTCTCTTCGTGAGCTTTATGCAAGATTCCCAACGACCACCATGATGGGGGGCGTAAGGGGGAGTGAAATGCCATTTGAATCCCTTAGCATGAGAAAAATTAGAAAACTGTTCCTTAGCAGAAGGGGAGGTAAGCGCAGTTTTCCAAAGATCAAAAGTACTAACAAAAATTTTTGCGTTATCTGAGAAAACCTCGGAGGGAACACCCCTTCTAGCGGCAAATCTAGAAAAGGCTGCTATAAAATAAGGAGTAGAAGCACTTGTAACCAACTCAAGGTGAATGGCTCCTGTCACCATGCACACAAATAAAGAAATATAAAGTTTACCTAACAACTTTCGCTTAGATAAAGGGGAATTAACTTGATAGACATAAGGCCCAGCATAATCGATACCCGTAAGGGCGAAAGGCTTACTAGGTTCGGAACGAAAATATGGCAAGTTTCCCATAATTTGCGTGATTGGCGGGGGCTTAGATTTGAAACAAGGTATACATTTCCGAATAACAGAAGAAACTTCATGAACACCGTTAATGAGCCAATATTGCTCGCGAATTAAACAAAGCAAAGTGCGGGTGCCAGCGTGCAAATTCTGATAATGAAATTTCCTTACGATGAGAGTAGTAATAGGATGTCTAGAAGGGAGAATAATGGGATGTTTTTTCTCATCTGAGTAACTAGAATATTCTAGCCTGCCCCCCCACTCTTATTAATCCATCTTGGTCCACAAAAGGGGTGAGAGGTAACAGCCTACTAGACTTCGGTAAAGCTTTTTTGCTTAAAAGTGTCTGATACTCAAGAAAGAATACTTCTTGTTGCATAAGAAACAAGATTCTACGAGTAGCAAATTCCAATTCCATTTTAGTGAGAAAGGGTTGCGGCTTCACAGGCTCATCAAGAACAAGAAATTTCCATCGAAATAAATATGCTACCACATGAATTAATTTATTAAATGAAGAGTAACGCTGAAAAAGACTAGTAGCAATAGAAGTTAGAAAAAGGGAAGCGGTAGCAATGCGAGCATCAGGAACATCTTCTGCGAGCGGATTAGATGAACGAGGCCAACAAGAGAAATCCTGACTGAGCCACGCCGGACCATTCCAGTATAATTTAAAAGAAATTAATTTCTTGGGCAAGCAGCCACGTGAAATTATATCAGCGGGGTTTTCCTTCCCCGGAACATGATTCCATTGGTCAAAATGAGACAACTCTTGTATTTTAGAAACGCGATTAGCCACAAAAGTGGTCCAATGTGAAGAAGGTTTTGAAAGCCAAGCTAACACGATGGAAGAATCACTCCAAAACCATGTGGTCGAAAATTTCAAATTTAAACTGATTTTTAATTTACTGGCTAATTCCACAGCCATTACAGCAGAACATAATTCCAATCTAGGCAAAGATATGGATTTGAGTGGGGCTACCTTTGATTTTGCACAAATTAAATTGGAAAATCCGGGTAAAGTATTGGAAGGGCGGCCTACTAAGTAGGCGCAGCAACCATATGCCTTTTCAGAACTATCTGCAAATATGTGCAAATCGAAATACTGACATGAAAGGTCCGAAATTAAAGTGCGAGGAATAGAAATTTGAGAAAGATCTAACAAACTCTTGCGGTATTTCTACCACTCATCCAAAAGGGGGGAGGGTACCTGTTCATCCCAACCAATTTTCAATAACCAAAGTTTTTGCAAGAAAATTTTTGCAGTAATAACCACCGGAGCAATGTACTGCAATGGATCAAAAACTTTTGCTATTTCTGATAATAATTGCCTTTTCGTTCGAGGGTGAAACTCAGATAAGTGTACCTGATAGGAAAAGGTATCTGAAGAAGGAGACCAAAAAACACCCAAGGTTTAAATAGCTGATTCCTCAGTAGGAAGCGCAACACATTTATCAACAGGAGTTACTTGTGAAAAGTTAGATAAAAATTCGGTTGAGTTCGAGTTCCACTTATGAAGGGTAAACCCACCACCGGAAAGAAGAGAGTTTAAATCTTCACAAACACGAAGTGCTTCAGAAATACTAGAAAAGGAATGCAGAAAATCATCTACATAAAATGCAGTTTTCAAAACTTCAGAAGCTAGAGGATAAAAAAGATGACCATCTTGTTCGGCCAACATGTGAAGAGATCGTATTGCGAGAAACGCAGACGGCTTAAGACCGTATGTCACTGTTCTTAAACGAAATATTTTTATAGGTTTTGCATTGTCATCTCGCCACAAAATTCTTTGCAAATCACGTTGTTCTGAATTTACTAGAATTTGCCTATACATTTGCTTGATGTCAGCAAGAACAGCAATGGGGAATAGACGAAAGTTAAGTAAAACTGAAGTAAGATCTGTCTGAATAGCGGGTCCAGAATGCAGAGTGTCATTGAGAGAAACACCATTAGCATCTGGAGATGACCCATTAAAAACTACTCTTATCTGTTCTCGGGTGGAAGAATTTTTCCAAACCGGATGATGATTAAGATATACTATTTCTTTAGGAGGATTACTAATTTCTTCAGATTTTGGAACTACTTCCATGTGATTCGCTGATTCGTATTCTTCCATGAAGGAAGTATACTGAGTTTTTAAGAGAGCATCCTTTTTAAAGCGATTTTCAATTGCGAATAAAGCTTTAAGAGCTCTGGAATGTGATTCTGTAATAACAGGGGGGTTACAAATGCGAGGAAGAGTAACCACGAATCTGCCTTCAGTAGTGCGAACAGTGGTTTCTACGTAGTATGTTTCACAAATCTCATTATTGCGAGAATGAGGTGAGGTAACTTGAATATCCTCAATGTCCCAGAACTTAATTAATTCTTGATTTAAATCAGCACCAACAAAATAACAATGAGATTTTTGTTGAACTGGGTTGCGGTATATTTTCCCAGTGGCAATCCAACCAAAATCAGTTCTACGAAAGAAAACATCACGGGCAACTTTAACCTTTTCTGGATGTAAACATTGCCAAAAAATGCTGGCACTTAAAAGAATTTCTACAGATGAAGCTCTGTTGAAATTCGGATCTGCAAGTTGCAAATGATGCGGAATATTCCAACCCTGGACTTGAAAAGAAGTAATGGGGGTGTCATTACCTATGGAATTGATAATTAAAAAATCTAAATTTAAATGAATGCCGAGATTATTGGAATCTTTTACATCCACTTTAGCATAACTCAGAGATTGCGATTTGGAACCATTAATTCCTGTAACTTCTATAGAAGTAGGGCATATTTGTAGACCTAACTTGCGAACTAGCGATTCACTGATAAAATTGTTAGTTGCAGCATTATCTAACAATCCCCTTACAGAAACCCATTTTCCGTGAACATTCTTCACTAGAATTTGGACAGTGGACAATAAAACTTGAGTTTTACTGAACGAAATAGACCTTTGAGTAAAAGACTGAGCGTTATTCGGCGAAGTCTCAGAATTAGATTTAGCGGATGAACTATTGGTTGCTGATGACCGCGATCTTTCATGTCTATGCAGGAGAGTATGATGCTTTGCTTTACAGTGAAAACATAACCGTTCAGAATGACAATTGCTTATCATATGTGTCCCTGATAGGCAATTGAAGCAGTGCTTGTGGGTGGTAATTAATTTGCGTCTTTCATCCACAGATAAAGATTTAAATTGAGCGCACTGGTACAAGTTATGCGGTTGTTGACACAAAACACAAGCTTGTGCTTGATTGGAAGACCGAATATTTGTAGAAAAGGCATGTGACCTTAGCACTCTATGAGTGGGGCTGATGTCCTTACTATTAGAGGGAGGTTTGAAGGTAGAGCTACTCTTTTGGCTGGCTACAGCAGAGAGAATTTGGCATTTCGCCTTTAAGAATTTAATAATAGCTTCATAGGTACACAATGAATGTTGCGACAGATCTGCTTCCCAATCTTTTAAAGTTTTAGTGTCTAATTTAACAGAAATGAGATGAATCAAAAATAGATCCCAATGGTCAACTGGTTGGTCCAAATTGGCAAGCGCACGAATATGAAGTTCTGCAGCATCGATCAAATTACGAAGCGAGGCAAGATTATCAGCTTGAACCATAGGTAAATTGAATAAACCCTGTATATGACGTTGAGTTTTTAAACGAGTGTTCCCAAACCGATCTCTGAGAAGTGCCAAAGCTACTTCATAATTTTCATTTGTCAACGTAAGCTCTTGGATGAGTTTGAGTGCGTTGCCTTGCAAGGACAAACGCAAATAATGAAACTTCTGTATTGAAGGAAGAGAATCGTTTTCGTGAATCAATGAATTGAATAATTCAAAAAATGGTTCCCATGTAGCTTCATCTCCGGTAAATTTAGGTAATTCTATTTTCTGTAATATAACACGGGAAGGAAAAGAAGAAGATTCTGAAGGAGTTTTCTCCTGCTTTTCCCGCAATGTTAAACTTCTTAAAAGCTGCTTTGCGTCTGCAAACCCCTTATAATATAAATTTTCAACCTCAGAGCGGTCACTTTCCTGGTCGGGATATTGTGTCTCAATATTACTTTGGATCTCGTCATACTTTTCAAAGGCCTGTTCATAACCTTTCAGTCTTTGAGAAATTATGTCACTATTACGTTCTTTTTCCGTGAGCTCATATAGAAAAGTGCGAAAACGCGTGAGTTTGCCCTTGACCGAAGCCCTCGCATTAATGAGTTTTTCGTCAATTGGCATTGTGAAAGTTTGTTGTGAAAGTACTCACGACTTCCCTGTGAACTCGTACAACAGCCTGCCAGAAGAGAGAGAAAGCAGCCTTTCCAACGGTTAAATGTGGAACTTGTTTTTGTGTTTCCTCTTCCAGTGCCAAACATGAACTCCGAGCTGAAACTTTCCAAAAGAATTAGAAATCACAATTTTTGAACAATTTATACACTTAATGTTCAGTATGAGAGAAAAATTTTGTTAATTAGTTTAAATATTAATTTCTGAGAAAGGTTCAATCTACAGACTTGCTTCAACAAATGTTTACCAAACGCACTCCCGGTTATCGGCTCCATATGGTTATGTGAAGAACAGCCCAAGTTCGTTCTCATAAACGGGAGAAAGCATCAGGCAATGCCTGGACAAAATAACTACTGTGAAAGAAGCTATTAGACTGAATATTTTGGGCTAGGGGAGTGCGGCCTGGTTCCTTATACTCAACTTTAAGTTTAAATTTAACACTGAACATTTAAGCATTAATATAATATAAACTTTATTTGTTGTTTGACACAAGTGATAAATTCTATACATTACTGGAAACCCTTTGGGTTTAAAAATTAGTAGGTTGGCACAACTTGGTGCTATTTACAAGAGTTCATTTTAAAGACACACTATTTTGAAAACAATTGCACTTGCAAGCAATATTAAAACCATTAAAACATATAAGATTATTGATAAAAATAGAGAATAAAAGAACGTAACTTATCTTCCGATGCTATTCATGTTGACTAGAGAGGTTCATTGCTGCAGGTCGGCCGTGGCCAGAGCTTGCTGGTTTGCTGTTGTAGTTTATAGTTTACGAACACTATACTTTGTGATTTCGATGTCCAGCATCTCGAAATAAAGTATCGGCTTGAAGAAAGGTTCTTCTTTAGAACCAAAGTTCACTGAAGAGCGAAAGTAACAAGAAAGCTTTCATCTTGCGTAGCGGTGAGAACTGTGATCTGAGCCTGGCGACAGCTCATCTAGTTGTGGCTTTGATGCGTAGTAATCTCCAGCGTAGCGGTGTGACGTGCTGAGTACACCGTCTTATGTTGAAGCATGCCGTTAGGTATTTGCCCCATGGAACGAAGCTTTGGAAGGCTCCATGAAGTGATGCGGTACTGGCGTGTTGGATCTGACGTGCTGGATCTGACTCTTGAAGAGGAGAACCGCTTCTTAAATAGGGCGTAGAACAATCGAGAAATCAGCACTGGCTGGCGGCGACTGATTGGCTAAAGCGGAGATGTGACGACAGTCCTTCACGTAGCGGCTAGGCGAGAAGCACACCTGGCAGTAGTGAACTTGTGGCTCGGAGAGTCAACATCTATGAACAGGCTGAGGTATGTGTCTTACAAATTTTGTTTGTTACGAGTAATCACTCGAAAATTACATTATATATTATAAACATAAATGTGATTAAATACATTAATAGTTCGGTGGTCCCAAAGCATTTGACCGACAAATGCGGCATAAGAAATAAACACACATTAAAAACATCACGAAAGTGATGTAACGTGTGCGATGCAAAATTTACCCAAGGAGGGTATTTGATGAAACACATGCTAATCCACGGTCTTGAGAAGCTTGTTTGAAGTACCATCTGCGAAGTAGAAGGTACTCTCCAACAAGATTTATAATTGAACATCCTAAACCATTACGGACGAAACACGTTCTCATGTAGTAAATGTGAAGACCAAGACCAAGCTCATAAGTAATATTTGAAGACACATCATCATATATATTATTTTAGTAGTATGCATCCCTCCTGCGGCGCTCACAAGAGACCGATCGTGAAAAATGAGCATTCAAAGGAAATACAATATACATTACCAGTGACTCATTGCACTCTAATTTCATAAATATTTATAATTTCTTTAAAGAATGACTTTTAAAAAACTGTACGAAGTGTGCTATTTGCAGTTACTGTTGCTGCGGAAAGATACGCTCCATAATTGGTGTCTACTTCACATTTTGGCCGCTGTGACGCCCTTTTATGTCATGTTAACATTCTGAGTTCTTTCCTTTATCATTTTGCATCGATTCAGAATCAGTAAAGGAATGCGTACGATTTCAGAATCAGTAGGCTAAATCAATGGATTGGGTACTCAAATCGTATAACCGGCGAGTGTTACTGCTAAGCTTACAATCAATGGACTCAGCACAAACATGATTTAAGCTCATGCGTCTAAACAATGGATTTATTATATTCCAGGTTTGTTAATATGCCGCGATACAAGATTTTCTTCTGCATTATAATTCCATAAATTTCGATTTTTGTAAGAATTGTGCTTTTTGCAAATTCTGTTGCTCTAACATGCTGCAATTCAGAGTTGTCGTCTAAAACTTTAAAACATTGAACGTTAATTCTCCAACGGTTTTTCTTCTATCTGATTTCCAGAATCAATAAATCAATAGATTGGGTAGTCTACAGGTTTTTCTTCTGCATTCTAGTTCCATAAATATAGATTTTTGTAAGAAGTGTGCTTTTTGCAAATACTGTTGCTGTATCATGCTTGAGTTGTCGTCTGCGGCCTTAAAACTATCATCATCATCATCATGATATAGGCCTTATAAATTACCAGTGAAGAATTGCATTATAATTTCATAGATATCAATTTTTGTAAGAATTGTGCGATTTGCAAATGCTGATGCTCTAACATACTGCAATTATGAGTTGTCGTCTAACCCCTTAAAACTATTAAAGGTTAATTATTTTACAGGTTTTTCTTCTACATTCTAATTTCATAAATATCGATCGTTTCGCATGGTTTTCAGAAACAGTAAATCAATGGATTGAGTACTCTAAATCATATAACCGGTGTTTGTCACGACGTCTAAAACCATAGAACTATCAAACATTAATTCTTTTACAGGTTTTTCTTCTATCATACCCCTTGGTTTTCAGAATTACTAAATCAATTGATTGGGTACTCAAATAGTATAATTTCATAAATATCGAATAACCGATGAGTGTTATGATGATCCAATTTTCAGTGATTGCTTTCTTAAGTTACGGAACGTACAACTTGCAATTCTGACTGAAATGTAACGAATAACCGGTGAGTGTTACGGCTAAGCTCGCAATCAATGGACTCAGCACAGAAATGGAATCAACAGTGACGAATTGCATTTTAATTTCATAAATATCAAAGAAAGAAACCAGCCACAGCACGTTCTCATGCTGATGCTCCACTCGGGAAAGCGAAAGCACCCCTGTAGGTAACGTGCAAAGGAGTTAAGCGCTGATCGTTGCACTTAGTAACAAAAAAGCCTCACTGTAACCGGGGCGTGAAGAAGTTTTCCAACGAGGGCTGTCCTGATAAGGGAGAAGGACGCTCCTCAGGCAACAAGATAAAGCAGGAAATCTTGACCAAGATGCTTTCATAAATTTCGAATAACTGGTTTGTGTTATGATGATGCAATTTTCAGTGATTCCCTTTAAGTTAGATAACGTAGAACTTGGAATTCTAACTGAAATGTAAACAGTGTTCTATAATCATTTGGAAGAAATGAAAACATAACAACCTTTCTCCTTAAGTCCCTCATCATAAACCTATTGGGATATGTGTGGTTTATGAACAAGCGAGATTTTCTAATTTCATAAATGTCTATAATTTATAAGAAGTGTGCGATTTTTAGATACTGTTGCTGTAGGAAAATACGCTCTATAATTGCTGTCCACTTCACATCTTAGCTCTGTGACGCCTGTTTAGTGTCATTTTAACATTCTGAGATCTTTCCTTTATCATTCTGCATGGATTTCAGAAACAGCAAATCAAAGGAATGTGTACTCATATCGTATAATTTAATAAATTTCGGGTTAAGAATTGCATTCGAATTGCATAAATATAAAATTTTGCAAGAAGTATGCGATTTGCAGATACTAATGCTCTAACATTCTGCAATTATGAGTTGTTGTCTAAACCTTTAAAACTATTAAACGTTAATTTATTTTACAGGTTTTTCTTCTGCATTCTTATTTCATAAATATCGATCATTTCGCATGGTTTTCAGAAACAATAAATCAATGGATTGAGTACTCTAAATCGTATAACCGGCGTGTGTTACGGCGTCTAAAACCTTAGCACTATTAAACATTAATTCTTTTACTGGTTTTTCTTCTAACATTTCTCATGGTTTTCATAATTACTAAATCAATGGATTGGGTACTCAAATCGTATAATTTCATAAATATCGAATAACCTATGAGTGTTATGATGATCCAATTTTCAGTAATTGCCTTCTTAAGTTACGGAACGTACAACTTGCAATTCTGACTGAAACGGATCGAATAACCGGTGAGTGTTACGGCTAAGCTCTCAATCAATGGACTCAGCACAGAAATGGAATCAGCAGTGACGAATTGCATTTTAATTTCAAAAATATCAAAGAAAGAAACCAGCCACAGCACGCTCTCATGCTGACGCTCCACTCGGGAAAGCGAAAGCACCCCTGTAGGTAACGTGAAAGGAGTTCAGCTTTGAGCAATACACACAGAACAAGGAAAGCACCCCTGTAGGTATCGTGCAAACGAGTTTACGCTGATCGTTGCACTTAGGAACAAGAAAGCCTCACTGTAAGCAGGGCGTGAAGAAGTTTTCCAACGAGGGCTGTCCTGATAAGGGAGAAGGACGCTCCTCAGCCAAGAAGATAAAGCAGAAAATCTTGACCAAGATGCTTTCAGTAATTTCGAATAACTGGTGTGTGTTATGATGATCCAATTTTCAGTGATTGCCTTTAAGTTAGAGAACGTAGAACTTGGAATTCTAACTGAAATGTAAACAGTGTTCTATAGTCATTTGGATGAAATGAAAGCATAACAACCTTTCTCCTTAAGTCTCTCATTATAAACCTATTGGAAAGAGTGTGGTTTATGAACAAGCGAGCTTTTCTAATTTACACGAAGTGTGCGATTTTCAGATACTGTTGCTGTTATGAGTGTTATGATGATAGAATGTTCAATAATTGCCTTCTTAAGTTAGAGAACGTACAGCTTGGAATTCCAACTGAAATGAAAATGGTGTTCTATAATCATTTGGTTGAAATAATATCATAACAACCTTTCTCCTTAAGTCACTCATTATAAACCTACTGGGGAAAGTATGACTTATGAGATTTCTCGCACGGGTCCGCTAGTTTTCTAATAATAGGCATATTTAAGTGGTAATGGTATTTGAATTAAAGCATTTTTACTCATGATGTTGAAGTTGTCTCCTACATACAAACATTCTATGAATAGAACTAAAACCTAATGTGAGGTGACCTTTTCTTGGTTAATAACTCTCTTGGATATGCTTGTATATGAGTTGTTCTTTGAATTGTACCAAGGATATTCCGTTCTGAGTGCCTTGATGTTTCAAAACGAAACCTCGGCTATTTAATGATTCTATTGTTGCTGGTGTTAGTGAGACAAAACGTGCAGGAAGGAAAACAGAAAACTCATCGCATCGGCAGATGATGCGGGGACGATACTTTGTTTCAGTTTTTCGCAGCTCTGAAATTGGAAATGGACGGTTTATAGGGAGGTTACAAAGCCGTCGCAATTCCAGACCAGAAGCCTGTCCTAGTTTGTTCAGCTCATTTAAATTATCCATCATTTGAAAATATTTGTAGTGACTCAATGTAAGAACAATACTTCTACGAGGATGAATGTTTATATTGTCTAAAGACTATAATTGTAAATGAAAAATACAAAATGCATTATTAATACCCCCTATATTGCTGAGTATCCTATGTTACAAGTAGTGAGTAACAACTCTTTGTGTGTATATTCTATGAATTCCTTTTTTTAAATTCATTTGAAGTTCATCGATATTTAGAAGGCAATATAATGCTTTCTCGTAATCCTTAGCGTAAATGTATTATAGTAATGTGTCATGCATTTTTTCGTCACGTTTTCAATGTATCTATGTAAGCTCAACTATTTTTTACTTTGGTCAATTAAACTAGATCCTTGCCATCGATCCAGGAATTGATATCTTGCGTAAAACCTACTATACTAGATAATGCTTTGGACAGTTTGTTAGTTTGAGTAATTAGAGGTAAGACCTGCCTTTAATGGGCCTTTGTCCAGTTTTATTAAACACAGGTTCTAGAAATGCCATATTTGAGTAAACATCGATGGCAATGAGTATGTACTTGATACCGTTGTTGGCATTAGCATATGGGATAATTTCAACGAGATTGGCTGGCCAGAGTTCGTCCACGCCACGTGATATAACTTTCAGTCACCCATAGTTAAGCCTGGCAGGGCTGTGCAACTCGCGAACAATTCCCATCTTGGGCTTAAACAATGATTTTGGCATGCCGAAGCTCCTCTTATATATCCAGGCTCTCGGCTTCGTGCCCTGTCTGGCAATGAGACGTCTTTAAGGGCTCCAACCGATTAATTACTTTATTTGGGCTATTCACATAAGGGACTCAACGTGTGTTTTTATTCATTTAATGCAATGCCCGAAACCGTGTGTGCACGGTTTGGAAATAATTTCGCGATAACAGCTCTTTACTTAATGCTCTTATTTGCATTCACTGGTTCTGATGAATTATATATTCCGTGATGTGCACTAGTAGCTATCAAGATATTTTTGTATTTAATGAAGTCATCTTTACTGTAATCATCTGAGTCTGACGCTTTAGCGAACAAGAGCTTTAGAAGCCCAGGCGTGTAAATGTAATTAACTCCTCTTACTGTGTTCGTTTCATCGATTAGCATGATTTTTGAATCGCCAAAGTAAAAACCCGTGTTATCATAATGAGCGTCATAGGTTGTTTTGGATATATTTGCAAAAAAAACCTAATCGAGAAAAGGATACATTTTGTTGCCATAGGTATCTTTAAGCAAAGCAAAATTCTGGCATGCTCAAGGGTTCTGCTGTACTGGCATTTGTCTGTGTTGCGTTGAGGTGAAAATACGTCTTCTTCCACTTATTCAGATTCAAAGTCTTCATCCTTAGACTCAACCTCGAGCTCTACCCTCGGCTATACTTTCGGATGAGGTGGCGTTCTTAGCTATGCTTCCGGAGGCAGTTGTAGATGTTTATCTATAAAACGCTGGTCCTCCGCCTGCATGCGTTTGAGATCTCGGAACTTGTTCTGAATATGTTTACGAACGCGAGTAATATGTTTTAGCTGTGTCTCCTCCATCTCAATGCAAGCAGAATTAATTGGTCGATACCCTTATGATAGTGCCCGTCATTGATTCCACTATGATTATCTATCAAATGGCAATCATGCTGGTGTTTGGACCAACAAGCCTTGCACAGCTCTGAGAAGACCCTAAAGCTCATATCCGGGTTGACGTGGTCATCGAAAACGTGGCACATATTTCGTTCATCCTGACGAATAAAACAATATGGTTAGCATTGTCGCGAATAAGTTGTTTTGGCATTCTGGAATAAGTCTGACAGAGATAATAACAATCCACATTTATATGCCTTACCATGCTGAAATAGGCTTTTGCTCGCTAGCCACGTCATCAAAAATCAGGAGTGGATGAGGCCACACTGCATCTGGCGTTATAACCTCCTCGTGTGATGAGAAAGCAAAGTAGACCATGTGTTCTTTCTGCAGCTCAGACATCACCTATTCTAGGTACATGTACATAGGTTGATAGAGCGATTTTGCAAAAATGTAAGTGATTTGGAATCGAACGCCATTTGGAGCAGTTATTAGTGAAAGTTAAATATTTGTTTTTACACAGCCCGACGGGCCAGCAATGAGACAACGGAAACTTGAAGAAAACTGTGAACCGTATGACTTTCTTTGTAATTCAAACTGTAACATCGTTGATGGGTAGCAGTTTTGTCTGTTTGATAAATTTCATTGATCCTTCCATAGAGAGTGAGAAATATGGACGGGTTTGGATGAATGTTAACAGCAAACCGAAGACATTTTGAGATGCAGCACCTGTATTATTGCTAGCAGCAGCTCCTAAGAGCAGCTGGTTAATATAATCTGACGGTAACTACGATGCCCAGGAAAGACGCATTGCTAACAGGGCATAACCAGTTAATATACGGGATGGCAGTACTAAGGGCTATATCGATAACTGTATAGAATCCTCTACAATGAGAATAGACGAAGACAAACACTTTAACCATAAAACACGTAGGATTAAACAGCTATCCCCTGATGAAGAGAACACAGATGCTGTCAGTAAAGACTATGTAGACAATTTAACACATTCATTTCTCAAAGCTTCTCAGTGGAAAGCTCTATTCGATGGTACGCATGATGCGCAAAAGAGGCGAATTTGTAATGTTTTAAATCCCGTAAATAAGCAAGATGCCTGCACCAAGACTTATGCAGAATAGCTTAGCATTAATCTTAGGCAAAGATGGGCACATTAATGCTGAAGAGTCCACAGACGATGTCAGTAAGGGCTATGTTGACAATTTAACAAAACACGTAAAACATTTAACTCTGTAAACCCCGTAAATGAGCAAGATGCATGCACCAAGGCTTACGCGGATAACGTAGCATTAACCTTAGACAAGGATGGGCACATAAATGCAGGACGCTGTGATAAAGGACTTTGTGGACAATTTAACAAAGGAGTTAAATGAAGAAATGCATTCCGCTAAACATTTTGTCAAAAATATAAGTGATAGCATTAGTAGAATTGGAACTCTTAAACGTAATTTACATTAAGAAACTTAGAGTGCAAAGCGAGCCCGAACCAGCCTTTGATGCTATAAACAAACAATATTTGGATGCAGAGATAAAAATAACAGGGCTTATAAAAGCCAAGCACCCAGAGCCTGTACCAGACACAGCCTCAGCGTCTGAAGAAGACCCAGCGCTTGCTTTAGGTTATCGCAAAATGCCTGATGGTACATATATGATAGCATAATTAGAAGTTCTCATTTGTGGGCAACTTAGCAACCGAAAACCACTTTTTAAATTTTCGTTAGATAATAGATTAATTAGCATTCCTTATTTATAGAACATAAGAAAAAATACAATGTCAAAACAATGTTATTCTAAGAAAAAGAGAGGGCTGCGACATGTTTTAAAAGTAGCGCGTCAAGCCTATAAGAGTGAAAAGTACCCACAATTGGTGTTTCTAAAAGCCGTGCGCGCTGCCCAAGCACAAGTAGACTCGCAAACAAGACTACCTTTTCAAAAACGTTCGCGTGTCATTCCCATACCCAAACGAGGTGGCCTTTTACCAATTGTATTTGCAGGACTTGCCGCATAGGGTTCAATGCTCGGCGGTGCAAGTGTAGTTGCAAGGGCCGTCAAGTCCACCCAAGAGACAAAACGGCTATGGGAGGAAGGGAACGTCATATCGAGGGAGTCTATAGCCATAGGCAATAGAAACTCCAACATGCGACTTGGCACCTACAAACAAGGAATTGGCATCTACTTATCGCCTAAAAGAAGTCTAAGACTGCCGTCTAGAGCTATGACCCATGAAGAAGTCATGCATCATGCCAAACGGCTACAAATACCTAATTTCCGCGGTGTTTTATGCGCGATCGCTTACCAGCTAGACCTCGACACAATGAGTCCGCTATAGTTAATTAAGTCGACAGCCATGGGCCTGGATCTCATTTCGTAGCCTTTGCCAAGCGAGGGGCTCAGGTGTATTATTTTGACAGTTTCGGCAATTTAGCACCTCCCATGGAGCTCGCCCGCTACTTTGGTAGCAAAATTGTAACAACCAGGACTGTAGTCGACGCTGTCTCACTTTTTTGATGTATTATAGACAGTATAAAAAACAAACACTCACTTTGCGCGGAAAAGCACCCGAGCTCACTGTACATAATAATCCGCCCATTCAGCTGGGAGACAGGCCTTTTGTGTTGGGGCTCATCTCGTTTGGTGGCTCAACATAATATTTAACATAGTAGAAGGCATCAACGATACATTTTTCTTCAACGAGGTTTTGCCTTTTCCACCAGGCTGTTATACCGTGGACGACATTTTCGATCACATCAATGATGTTACTTTCAAGCTGAAGTAGCATCCAGTTCGCCGCGAGTTTGTGGCCGATGCTATCAATTCGCCATGTTTTCATAAACTGTAACATTATCACCAACGTGTACTACAATCAGCAAGCTTCGCGCTATCTGCACGACTTTATGGTTACAGTGCCCAGTGGTTTGGTTTTAACATTCGTAAAACACTCTCCTCTGTTTTTACCATCCTGTAAGCGTGAACTGCGCTCGCGAAATAACTCTAAGTCTGGTAAACAAGAACAATCAGCTCATTCCCTTCGCCAAACACACGCCTGTAACTTACAACGTCTAGTTGAAACCAGCATGAAACTATACATAATGTGAAACCGTTTTTCTTGAAGCATAAATCGTTTGTACATAATAAAACGCTCTATACATACAGTGAAATCCTTTTTAAAAAAGTCTTGTAAGCCTAACCTAAACTTAAAAAGTAAAACAACCTTGAAGCGATTCGGTTACATTCTACAAGTAATGATATCCATCCTGTACGTAAAGAGTCCCATCGAAACCTCTGAGGGTGTTGTGAGGATTGAACTTCATTCTTATCAGGCTTCAAAACAAAAATATAATAATAATGATGAAATCCGCATCAATATCAACCTACAAGACATTTGCACCTTACAACACTAGAGCTACCTTCATATCGAGGGCCAGCTCATGAAGGCTGATGGTACTACACCTACAATATCAAAGCTAGCTAATAATGCATTTTCCTTTTTATTTTCTGAGATTAGGTACTTAATCAATGGCGTCGAAGTGGACAACGTTAGAAACGTAGGCACAACGTGTTGCACGAAGCTCTATCCGTCGTTTGACAGTGAGGAAACTAAGGCACTTCGCTTGTCTGCCTGGTGTCTCGGAAGTGAGAACAACGATTGGATGGTTAATACAGATGGCACCTTCACAGGGGTTCTGCCACTTAAGTTCGTACTTGGCTTTGCAGAGGACCATAAACATATCATATTAATGTCAGGCAGGAACTCCTTCTCATTCTTGATTCCACGGTCCAACTGAACCGTGTTTTATGGAAGGTGAATCTCGTAACACCCTCCGACCAGCGCATGCTAATACTGCTCATAATAGTAGAAAAGGACACACCCCTGCTCATTCATGAGCTGGGAACTAAACGAATTCCCCGTCTTAGGCGCATCCGACAAGCACAGCTGGTCTATTAAGCCTTCTCGCTATGGAGAGCGACCGCTGTATTTGATTATGGGGTTTGTGACCGATCGCAAATACTTTGCCCGAGGGCATTCGGCTGACTTGTGCTGAACCTGAGACACTGGGAAAATGAGAGCAGACTGGAACGGCCGAAGAGAAACGAACACAGGGTCTCTGACGAGGTTTAGTCAAGAAAAACCCCTAGAGACAGGACATATGACATCACTAAGGTGATATGAAGCACATTCTGCTGTTATAAGTCAAATAACACAGAAAATATGGAAGAAAATTGCATTATATGGCTGAAAATTACATGAGTTTCTGAGCCTAGCACAAGGATTTGGAGCTTGCGACAGTCAACAAATTGCTTTGGAGAGAAGGCGTGTTTTCGTGGCGTCACGTCAGTAACTTGGAACTATTTATATTGTCTGGAGAGGGTGAGTGGACCACATGTGGACCCGTAAACTCCCATAAACATAAAGGCAGGACGCAAGAGAAGGGGACGCGGGAACAGTAATTTGAAGATTACTCGCGATTGGAACATGATACACATATGAGAGTTACAACAATATGAATCAAATTCAAGAAGGCTAATTGTCAAGCCGTCAAACGTCAAAATTGAAGCTGGAATAAGGAAGGTGCGGATGAACATGTCTTACTGAGGTCAGAGGACGGATCTCTGACGTGAGAAGGGGTATAACCGCTGACATAGCGTCATGATGCCCTGAAGAAATTATTTATTTTTAATTAATTGGCTGATCGAACCTCAAGCACGCAAGCAGTTATGAAACCTGTGCTGCAAGACGGACCAGAAAAACGCTATTTCAAGCCAGGAAAGGCATTTGGAAGAGAGATGAAGCTCCGACGAATTTTGGGATCTACTTTTCATTTGGAAACCCATATAAATTCGCCAGGGGAGTCAGCCGAGGACAGTTGTACCTGAATCTAGGGCAGAGAGCACGTCACTCTGATCCCTGAAATGACGACGCGTGCCAATATTTAAATTTTATAAGTAATCAGTGAGTATTATTCTAAAGTGCAACGTACCATGTCAAGTGAAAGTAATCACAATAGGTCAATAGAACCTTACCATGCAAAGACAATGTATTTTTATACACGTGTAAAAATATTTCAGTAAAATAGTATGAGAAGCGTCGTAGTTCAGAACAATGTATTATACGCAAGTATACGTGTGACTATACAGGGCACTGTAAGGAGCGCACCGCTCAGGTTAATAGTACGCGCAGTCTGAGAACAATAGAAGTTGTATGTGTACAAGTGAAATGTACAGTAGACAAGTGCAGCGTAGAAAATATCAGTTAGCTGAATTTACGTTGTTTAGTAAGCGCGCAGATGAATACATTGGTTCGAAGGGGTGAAGCATTTTAAGCGAATGTCACATTGTTAATGTATAAATCGATATTAGAGCATAGTTATGCCATTATCAACAATGTGCAAGTGGATAGAACTTGATAGACATTGGGAACGAAGGAGATGCTGGGATAGGCATTTTTCCAGTGCAATGGAATGTAGTAGCTATAATTAGACTCGAACGTTGGGAATCGTGAGGGATTTTCCAGGAGCAGATGTACACTAGATATCTTCGCGCAGATGATACGAGACCTCCAATCAGGAAACAGGATTAGTCGGGGAGGAAAGCTCATCGGAACCTGTAATTCTGAGATACTGCAGGAAGGATCGCCGAGCGAGGCCAGTGTATTTAAATATCGTGTGTTTTAAGTGTTTTGTATATTTTGAAGTGTATGTTTTAAAGTGTAATGAGAAATAGAAATGTGTAAAATGTCAGAACGAAGCAGTAACTTCAGTGTTATGAATGAAAGTGAAGCGCATTCCTTAGTGAAAAATCCACGCAACATGTATGTAAATAACGTGGAGATGCCTTGCTATGTGCAATTAAGGGAGGCAACATGGAAAGTAAGTGGGCGAGGTCACCACGGAAAAAGAAACGTGAGTACATGAAACCATGATTTTATTGTAAAATGTAGTCCACTGTTTGCCGAAATATGTAAAATAATATACCAATGAAAGTTTGAATCTTTGAAGGTATGACTTTTATGCCTTAAAATTTGTGTTGAAATAATATGTTCAAGTTAAAAATGTTCGTTTTACATCAAGTTTGTATAACTACGTTACAATTAAAGTAGAAATGGCAATTGATTAAAGGGTCAAATGTAGTCATGAACACGGAAGTTCATTATATTGATGATATAAAAATTGTTACGTTGTGTCAGGTTTAGGAAAGGTGTCAGTAATAATAATAATAAATAACCATCAGGGAAATTGTATGTAAACATGTTTGAAAGTAAAATAACTGTATGGTTAAACAGTGTTATTAAAAATCAAGGGACCGCTCAATGAAAAATCAGCATTATGATGTCACAAGGAATCATATAAGTAACAATGTACAGGAAAAATAATATGAAAAGGAAAATGGAAATGGTTAATAGAGATTTGAATTGCTGCTTGTTAAAGCAAGGTAAGAATAATTGATAGAGATTTTTCCTTATGATATAAGGAAGGGATTATCAACATACATAATCAGGAGGTCAGGTCAGCGTGTCGACGTATGAATTCTCGTATAGCCTAGGGCATACGAATGATATTATAAGCTATCGGGTGTATTTAGTGGGATCCCTAACCCAGATGTGCTAATTGGAGCGGCAAAGAACTCGAATCATTGTCGTATGGAGGAAAACACGGATACCTAGCCATTACACGTCTTATCGGCCTTCAGCCAGCTAATTGTGTGAATTAATTCATCTCTGCTAGAGTGAATTTGACACGGTGGGAAAGTAGTGCCCTTACCGTAGTCTTTAACATTAGCCACCGACTAATCCGCTTGGACTCCATGTTTAATGAATCTCGTTTCCTCGGCTTGAATTTAAATGTGCCAGTGATAGACCAGCCATTAAATTCTAATGATAGGGATGAATGATTAAACAGTTCCATACTTCCAAATGCATCCTGTAACAAGTAGGTCACCCATACACGAGGGCCAGTGTAACCTTGTAATGGTTTGTTTATGTCTGAAGGCAGAAATAAAGGTCGCTCGGAGGGGGTGAGAGAAAGGAAGTGGCATAAGGGGAGGCGGCGGCCATGCTTGGTGGCACCCAGCAGTGAAGGTCCACTGTATTCAGAGCTAAAGGTTTGGGCGAGCCTCGATCATTGTTCTACTGTAGTAGGATTTAAGGATTATAATTTTTGGTACCTTGGAATGTTATAAATTGTATATTGTATTAATGAATGTCAATTACATGTGTTATATGACACATTGCTATCTAAAAATCATCCTGATATCTTAATATTTGGCCAATTTACAAACTGGTAAAATTTATATTTTTGTGCTGACAGAAACGCCTAGTTTGAAGGAAGGAAACTTCACATTTTAAGCCATATCCACGCGACGGGTAGCATGTTTTACACCTCGACACAACGATAACAAATTAATGATGTGAAAGAGACTCATTACGGCATATAGTGGACATACAATTAAGAGTTTGGTTAAAGCATGGTAGAACGCAGATGTTTTGGTGGGGAGAAAGAATAAGACATGATTGTACACATATTGTATAGAAAAAAAATTGGATGCACTAGTTAATGTAGAATGTTGTAAGATTA
Source organism: Meconema thalassinum (assembly GCA_946902985.2). Taxonomy (NCBI): domain Eukaryota; kingdom Metazoa; phylum Arthropoda; class Insecta; order Orthoptera; family Tettigoniidae; genus Meconema; species Meconema thalassinum. Next base: position 127,616,336 of record OX336398.1, read on the forward strand.
ACGTTGTTTGTATTTGTTTAATCAGTGCAATAGCGCACGTGAAAGTGATTGCAATGGTAATTGCAGTGTAAACTTAAATCAACAGTTATTTGGATTTGTGATGTGGTAAAGTGAAATTTAATTCAGGGAAGGAGTATTATTTGCATTTTTGTGAAGTGTAGTGACACGGCATGGTTGTTGAACCACATGGACTGATATAGGACTAGTCAGTGGACTAGATTGCCAGCCATGGAGGGTGGAGATGAGGGTAAGTTAAGGGTTTATCTGTGTTTATGTCATCTCAACGCTCAAATGTTATTGCTTTGTGTTTGTAAATGTAAATATAATGCTTTTTGCTGTGTTATAAGCCATGATATTAACTCGAATTAAATCCTAGTAGAATAGAGTTGTGTGTTGTCATTGTAGAGTTGATGCCTTTTAGTTTCAAATCCTAAATATGTAACTGCTAAGTGGGAGGACGTTACACGCCTGTGGACGGCTGCTCGCTGGAGGCGGAAGCATATTTTCCATAGAAAATCATCATATGGGTACATGGGAAATTGTTATAATGTACATGGATTTGAACTGATGGTACAACTTAAGTCGGTAAGATTAAATGAATGAACTCAAGTAACTTAATGAATAGCATAAAGTAGGGAAAGACCGCACCTATTCTAATAAATGCTCATATCCGACAATCCATAAATTTTGATAAATCTGATAACATTTATCATGCCGCCCAAGGTCGTGGAGCTTATAGGATTTAGGGAAACCCCATATAATTTATATGATATTTCATGGGGAAAACCATAATATTTCCCCCCCCCCAAAAAAAAAATACTGTGTATGCGCGATTTTTTAGTTTATTAGGCCTTTAGAGCAACGTATATTCTCTCTGTTCGAGAAGAGAAGTGCCGACGGGTACTTGCGTTGCGTATCCGTACACAATTTATCCGGAATCCAATTTTAAAGGAAAATCTTACAATTTGTGTATAGTGTCTGAAGTCTTTCTTTGAAACGCATCCATTTATGTAACCGTGAAGCCTGCCTATATCTCAATTGAATTGAAATACATGATGTCTGGCACGGAGGGGATACTGCAGTGCATTGCAGAATTAAGACAGCATTTTGATGCTGTAAGAGATGAAAGTAACGAGATGCCAAGGCATAAGGACGAAATAAGCCAGCAGTTGGGTGAGGTAAACAAACAGCAGGTTGAAATGAACAATCGATTAGACGCCAATCAGGTTGAAATAAACAATCGATTAGATACAAATCGGATTGAATTAAATGTTAAATTAGGTCAGATGCAAGGAACTATTAAGATCGAAGTAACAGAGAATGTTGTAAGCACCATCTCAGAAATGCAGGTTACGTCAAATAAACGTTTTGAATCGATAGAGTCGAAACTCGAAAATAATTTTCAGGCGTGTAAACAATCGCAGGATGAAACAAACAGCAGGTTAGATGCACTATCAAGTGATCTTAAGGATATATAAATCCAGAATGAGGCGAATACCGAACGCCAAGCGAAACAGTTTTCCGATTTTACTAGAACTGTAGATCAGAAACTGGAAGAGAGCGAAAGTATGTGGAATCAGAAATTGATAGGATATGCGAATGCTATTAACAATGATTTAAAGAGGCAGGATTAAAACATATTAGGCCAATGCCAGGAAATAGGAGAAATTAAGGTCATCACGATCGAAAGCAAAGAATCAGTAGGCAATATAAAAGCTCAGGTGAGCAAAATTCATCAGGAATTGGACCAAGCTCGAAGCGACATTGTGGTGGTCAACAAAATACAAGAAGAAAATGGAGGGGACATCAAGAAGGTAAGAATCGAAATCTCAAGAGTCAATGGATACATCCAACAGGAAGTCAAAGGGCTCAGAGAAGAATTAGAAGTAAGACAAGGCCAGGAAAGAGAGGCAAACAACAAGACCCTTGCTCAAATAAAAGAAGAAGTAGAAGATGAAATTTCCCATATCAAGCAAAGTCTAAAGGAAGATAAGAAGAAAATATTTAAAGTGGCAGAAGAAAACCACGACAGGTTAAGCAAGATCGAACTGGAAGTACTCGCTTGACTGGATAGTGCAGAGGCGCACCACAATCAAATAGAGACTAGGATAATAGCACAGGAGGAATCCATAATGAGAGATCCGAAGTCAAGTGAAGACAGCTTGGAGGATATGAGGAAAAACAGGTGGGAAGATTTAGAGACCCAGCCTATAATGAGAAATGCCACATGGCCAAGCGAAAGTACATATATGACGCCAAATGCACCGATCGCAGCATCAACACCGCATGAAAATGCCATACAAAGCCAAGTTGTGACTGTGATCAGAGCCAATGAGGAAAAACCGAGAAAATTCTCAGGAAGCCATAGCAACATGACACCAAAATACTGGTTAAAGGAGGTGTTCGAATTTTTGGATGACGCACGGGTACCGCAAGAACGCAGGTTACGAGCCATAGAAAAACTAACGGAGGGAGAATGTGCGTTATGATTTCGCAGTTTCCGTTATACGTTCGACACTGTCGACGAGTTTCTGGAAGCTTTCTTGAAACGATACTGAGACCCCATCGTGCAGCAGAACTTACGATTGGATTTATACTCGAGGAGGTACAATACCAACAATCCAACTAAGTACGCAGAATTCTTTATATCTCAATTGTGTAAATTTAGAGAGCTAGATCAAGCGCTCAGTGAATTGGATTTATGTATTTCTATCGCTAAACAGCTTCCTTATGAAACACAAAGGCTGCTGATTTCGCCGAATGCGAAAATAGCGATGGGAATGGAGGCAGTTCTCAGGCAACTGGACTTCACTACATCGAATAACATGCGTCAGGATCGAACCGTCGAACAGGTGCACATGAGCAACACGCGGACTGACCAGAACAAAGTTCAGAACAAAAATAAAGCTACTAGTACTGAAACTTTGAGTTCCAAGGGAACATGAGCCCAGAAGATGGCAGTCAAAATATAAAGGAAACGCGAACAGAACCAGAGGAGGCAGAAACCACTGGAATCAACAAAATGTTCAAGTGGTAGTTCATACCAAAACAATGGGAGAAACAATGACCAAGAAGGCAACAATAGAACTTGGAGACCCCGGGAAAGAAGGCGTAACTTCGACGACGAAGTAGAGGAGGTGCCTCGCTGCAATATCTCGATGAAAGAGGAGAAGAGCCCAAGAAACATCAAGTCCGATGGGATGAGGCTATTCGGAATAGAACGTCACCGGATATATATGGCGACGGTGCCAAGAGCTTGGAATTACTGCGCAGCGAAGAGGAAAGAAGACATTCCAACGGGACTGGGGCTGTAGAGAAAAAACACCAAATTTAGAAGACTTGGGAAATGATGTAAACCCTGGATGGAATGCAGTGAACATCATTAATTGGATAGCAAAACCTTAAGAATTAATTGAAGACACAGGAGGAACACAGGTTATAGTCAAGAGGGAATTGCCCATAGTAATAGTAAGAGTGGCAGGTTTGAAAGTAAGAAGCCTCTTGGATACAGGCTCAACTGTGTGCCTCACTATGCAAGCTCTATATAATGAGATAGCACATAAAGGACACGTCTTGAAGATACCAATCTCAAGCGTTAAAATTAAGGGTATCATTCCAGATAAGATGATGGTATGCAAGCATCAAGTATTCCTAGACTTACAAATAGGAAACACTATATTTTCTCAGAGTTTTCTACTCGTAAGCAAGCTACCTTACAACCTCATAATTAGTGCAGATTGCATAAGGAAATACAGAGTGATTATACACCTATCACAGGACATAGTCATGTTCCGTGTGAATGAAGAAGCCGAAGGCTTATAGGTATCACTCAAGCATAGGAACCAGGGACAGATGAACAAGTATGGCACACATACAGCGACATGACTGAGAATTTAGTGTTGGCCACTGAAACCATAGAAAACGAACTGCAAACACTAGCCGCAGACATGGAAAAGGATCTGGAACCCGAATTTGAAAGCTGTATTTTGGAAAAGCTGGAAGAGACAAAAATTGGCCCAAGAGAGAAAGAGAATTTAAAGAAATTATTATAGGAACAGAAGGAAGTCCTTGATTCGAGACCTGGTCGGATAAAAATAACTCCAAATATGCATTCCAAGTCAACGACTGCACACCATTTAGGCAGAAACCCTACCCAGTCGCTGAAAAGCATTATGTTTTAGTAAATGAAGCAATTCAGGAGATGTTGGAGGCTGGTGTTATTGAGAAGAGATCCATGCCTTACGTAAGTCCTCTGGTAATTGTACCCAAGCCAGACGGAAATGTCAGAGTATGCCTAGACTTGAGGAACTTAAATATGAGGGTTATACCAGAATTTGACCAAGTGCCACCTATTAAGGAGACCCTCAGGATGTTTAAAGGAAAAACTGTGTTTACGAATTTGGATATCACAGCAAGTTTTCATCACATAGGATTGGAAAATAAAACTAGTCTTTTGACTGGATTTCTGTTTGATCAGCACTCATATTCGATCGGTCTAAAAACAGCTGGTTAAGCTTTGATAAGAGCGATAGACCGCAACTTATCTGAAGAAGATAAAGGGAGTACCATCAGGTACGTAGATGATATTCTACTTACATCGGAATCTCTGGAGGAGCACATGAGAGACTTAAAGAAGTTATTGGATTACCTTAGAGAAGCCAATTTTAAGGTTAATCTAAAAAAGTCTCACTTCTGTCAGAAGGATGTTAAATTCCTAGGGTACGTCATTGATGAGAATGGGGTAACGCCTAACCCAGAGAAATTAGAGGTGATTCGGAATTTTCCTCGACCAACGAAAGTAAAGAACGTTCGCCAATTTTGAGAGTTATTGGATTTTTTTCTAATCACTGCCCAAATTACACTACAACTGTGGCACCCCTGAAAGATCTGTTGAAGAAAGGCGGCTGGTGGAGATGGACGGAGCAATGCCAAGAAGCCTTCGTGAGGCCAAAACAAATGCTTTTAGAGTACGTGAGGTTGGGATAACCTGATTATACCCAGAAATTCATAATACAGACGGATGCATCACTTGTTGGAATAGGGGCGATGTTATTCCAGGATAATGTTGACAAGCCTAACGAGAAAGTTTTTATTGCCTTTATAAGCCGAAGGTTGAAGTCCCACGAGAAAAATTATACGATGACAGAGATAGAATTACTCGCAATATTGTACGCGTTACAATAATGGCGCAAAATCGTATACGGATTTCAAGTCGTTCTCAAAACAGACCGTAAAGCTTTGACATTCTTGTTAAAGACTGACTTGTCTAGTCAGAGGTTGACCAGATGGCCCCTGTATATTCAGCAGTTCAACGTGGAAATCGAGTATTTTCCAGGGAAAGAGAATGTAATACCAGACCTGCTAAGCCGATATCCGAGAGAAGAGGAAATTCTAGCTGTCGAGATAGAGAACCGAGATCAGAAGATCCTAGATGAATTGAGGAATCTCACCATCCTACAACGTCAAGATCCCTGGATTAGGATGATGATAGATTACTTCGAGGGAGTCTTAGCAAGGGGAACTGCGGTATACAGAGAGGCAGAGGCATTATCAACAGAATATCTGTGGTACAATCAAATGATACATAAATTCTGCGATGTAGAGCACACGCGCCCAAGAATTGTTATTCCTGCAGCTTTACAAGGGAGACTGGTGTGGCTGGCCCACAGAGCATTTGGACATCCGGGAGTAGATTAGACTGTTGTTCTACTAAAAGAAGCATTCATTTGGCCAAAGTTAAGAGAGACCGTGAGGAATGTTATCAGAACCTGCGATATGTGCCAAAGGGTAAAGCCAAATTCATTTTTAATAAGGCAACGACCCATTCCATTGTTACTAGAGAAGCCACAACAATTGATGTCAGTGGACAATTTCGGTTCATTTCCTAGGGCACATAGAGGCAATAAGCTCATTTTGTATCCATGGATGTGTTCTCAAAAATTGTGGTGTTATGCCCTATACAGAAGACCAGCTCAAAGCAGGTGCTGAAGAGACTGAAAGAGAGAGTTATTCCGATCCTAGGGAAGCCGGAAAACCCACTCTCAGGCCACGGGAGCTGTTTCACTAGCACAGAATTTCGGTGGGAATTGGCAATTCTTGGCATCAGGTAGATATTATCTACCATTCGCCATCCTGAGGCTAGACCGGTGGAACGCGTCATGAGAGAAATTAAAAAATACATGAAAATCTACTGTTCAGAGGAGAACTGGAGATGGATCGACGTCTTGGAGATCATAGAATACTGCATCAACAATACAGTGCACGAAGCCACAGGACAGGTACCCATGAGCCTATACCTTGATCAAAGACCAGAGAGGCCATGGATCGGTATCAAGCCATTACCTGCAGATGCACAGACAGGACGAGATTTGAGGATAAGAAAGACCTTCGAATATCTCCAGGCACAGGCCGAACGACGCCAGAGAAGAAACCAAGGAAAGCGATACCATCGACCGCTACTCGTCGGAGAGAAAGTCCTTGTGAAGAAACCAGCCAGTTCGGACCCTGACAGCCGAAAATATACGAAATTTAATGTTAATTTCCACGGCCGTGTGAGATCATTAGAGATCTACAGAACAATGCCTATAGGGTAAAGCATTTGGAAACTGGAAATGAAGTCGTCATGCACGCTGCAAATCTCAAAATGTATTTTCCGCCAGAAGAATTCGATGAACAAGAAGAAGAAGCAGCATACACCGAAGTGCACCTGGGAATAAATGGCAGACATGCAGAAAAGCTTGGGAGCTACCTAAGCGGGACGGAAGGAAGCCCAGACTGCTCGCCCAGTGAAGGAAGGAAAGAGACGAGATGTAATTGCCAACAACAGCTTTACGAGGAACTTGTTGTATTAGCAAGGGAGGTAGAAGCTATGAATGAGATCCTCGGCAGGGAAAATGCAAGTCTGAAGGACAGCCGGAGACTGGAAGGGGGGAAGGAGAGAGAGACCAACCCGATAGACGAGTTGAACGACCGCTTTTGTAAACAAGTGAGTCGCAGTCAGCCTTTCGTTTAAAGAAGCTCCCTTGCAAATGAATTCTATAAGCTTAGCAAGGGGAATCTGTGCCCGAGGGCATTATTCTCACTGGTGTTGAACCTGGGACACTGGAAAATGAGAGCAGACTGGAACGGCCGAAGGGAAACGAACCCAGGGTCTCTGAGGGGGTTTAATCAAGAAAACAGGACACATGACATCACTAAGGTGATATGAAGCAAATTCTGCTGTTATTAGTCAAAATAACACAGAAAATATGGAAGAATATTGCATTATAAGGCTGAAAAGTACATGAGTTTCTGAGCCTAGCACAAGGATTTGGAGCTCGTGACAGTCATCAAATTGCTTTGAAAAGAAGGCGTCTTCGTGGCGTCACATCAGTAACTTGGAACTATTTATACTGTCTGGAGAGGGTTGGGTAGTTTATTACCTGAGGAATAACCCACCCACCAAGGGAAGATGATTGAGAGAAGGAAGTAGATTTGGGATTGGAAAAGAAGGATAGAAAAATAGGAGGAGAGTCCCACAAAATTAATAAGTTTAGCTTTAAACACACTTAAAGGTGGTTGCCACCGAAAATCCGCTTTCGGATACCTAAAATGAGTAAGGACTTGGTCTAAGCTGACGAGAAACACAGATAGAACTTGGGCGGTTTGCAACAGAGTGGCTTTCGTATAATCCCTCTCAAGCATATATAAAACTACTATGGGGAAGAGTGATGGTCTGGCAAGACTGAGAGGAACAAATTTACTGTATGTCTTCTCAAAGAAATTGGGTTTTTCAAAATAATTCGAAGGATGCCAATGATTTAACTCAAGTTTGGTATTTTCAATTTCCAAAATTATGGAGTTCCTGTAAGGGCGACCAAGTGTCTCTAAGAAGGAAAATGATAAAGGATTATGCCTTATGGAGTAATCTTGGTAAATGAACCAATGGTTGCATTGGAAAATGGCTAAGCTTTTACTCAGCGAGGAGCCGGCTAAAAGTTTAGACAAAAAGAAACACTTATCTTTTAGAAAACTGACCATAAGTTTTCGAAGAGGATCTCCACAAGCAGGTAGCCGGCTTAGCGAGCTTTACTTGCCTTACTGGCCAATTAGAATTAGCTATTAAAGCTAAAAAGAACTTTAGTGAGGTGAAAATTAAGAGTTCTTGCTCAAATGCAACAAAGGGAAAAAGCCCTATTAATGATTTTAATGTCATTAAGTGAGGAGAGTCAAGGAAGATAGGATTTTGCCTAAACTTTGTATTCGTAAATGAAAAAGCGAAAGGATACGCTTCATTTATTTTACAATTACAAAAAGTTTGAAGAAATTAACAATTATGTAATATAATTTAGACAAATAGTTCATTTGAACTTTTTAACAAATGGGGTCGCAGACCTCTCAACATTAAATGTTTGCTCCAGGCAATTGACAATTTACAAGGTTTCAAACCTTACATGTTTCTAAAATCTTTATAAGATTTAAACAAATAAACAATGAAGTAATTAAAGTTGGAAAGTGAATTGTAGTACAAAGAGTGTACCTTAAGAAATTCTTGAGAGAATGTTCTAAAGAAAGTGACAACTTCGAATATAACAATAATAAAAACATGAAAAATAAGATAGAAGTTCCTACAACTTCTTATATTTATACAGAATTATTATATGAGAATTATACAAAAGAGGGCAGGTCACTTACTGTGAAACCTGAAGAAGGTGAAAAGGAAAGTTCTAGACTTCCCAAGTTTGAGCAGGAATCACTAGCCAAATGGGACAGTTTCCATTTCGTGAAACCTGAACATGACTCGCTCAAGAGTTTAAAGAAATGTTTTCCCTGATTATAGGAAAGGAACAATGTGATTTGAAACTTGTATCACACAAGCAATTATGCAGAATTTAATTAATGTTAAACTAGCAAAGTTGGAAGGGCACTTCGTGAGTGACACCTTATAGAAAGTTACAATTTTATTAATAATGGAGGTTAGTAGAAGGTTGAGGAAAGATCATTGGGATATAGGATCAATGTTCATGGCCGTATTTAATATAACCGGACGATCGCGACGCGGTAGAAACGTGGAGCAAGCACTGATTATCACTATAGTCTGTAAAGATTGATGCAAAGTTCACTGTAGAAACTCGAAAGTTCATGAGAAAGAAAGTTTTTACAATGCTGGAAAGAACTGGTTGCACTAGGTAGGCGAGAGTCTATTGCTGGAGAAAATGGTGGATTACAGTTAAATGCGCCATAGAACATCCCAACGGTGGACGAAAGTTAGCTATTGCAGTAATTTAAGGAAGATTCCTCATTTTAACTAGTATTTTCACAAGTGAGTGAAAAATACCTGACGGCAAGCCTCGCAGATAGAGTACCAGATCTGGAAAGTTCCAGAACGATCTTTATAGAAGAATGGAGTCAAAGTTAATCCAGCGGAGGAACTAGCTTTATAATTATAGACAGCGGGTATTAGATAATATCCCACGTAGTGAGAGGATTTCACATTTTGCAAGCATAAGAAATGCTGCTTTTCACCAAGATTGGCTTAATTAGACAAAAGCCCAACATGGAAAATCCCGCGAAGAATGATTACCGCCCCACAAGTAATCTCACGCTGTCTATAAAATAATCAATAAATGCATGTAGATAAAATTGATGAAGATGAGGTTAAACCCTTTAAAATGGTACTTATCTTAATTTCATGTTGAAGGCGAAGTTTCCTTTGAAGATAACTACTTTGCCAACATGGCGTAGAAGAGAGTATGCCTCTTGGTTTGAGGAGGCTAGCTCGAGTGGAGCTTTAACTGATCGAGTCAACTGCCGACTGAGAAGTGAGACCTGCTCAACGGAGCACGGAGAGACCAAGGAAGGGGAAAAGAGTGGGGGGTAGGAGACAAAAGGAGAACATATAAGCATTGCCAACTTTAAAACAAAAAATTGATCTCTTGCTGAGCCGGTCTTCAAAGAGTTGACAACAGATGATACTAGCGCAGCATGGTGAGTAAAGAAGTAGACGTAGTCCTCTTGCTCCAGGAGAAAATAGCTGGCGATGGTAACAGGATCTGGTGGCCAAATGGATAAGTAAGTCCTCTAGCACCAGGAAGAATTGAGGAGCTTCTGAGATTCGCTGCGAGATGACGCTAGGTGGGTCACAGAAGTTATATATCTGGAACAGACTTATGAAGACATAAGAGATATGCCCAACAAGGAGAAAACAGATGATCACTGTTGGTGTTTGACAAAGAGGAAGGAAGAAATGAACATGCAAAGAGCAATAAAAATTATATCTCAGGTACCGTGTATTCAAAGAATACACCATACTGGGCGGCAAACACCAACAGAGAGCAAATAAGCAGTTACACATTTAATGGAAGAGGAGCGATCAAAGACAGGGGTCTTGTAATCGAACCGTTAATGGTCAAGACTCTGACCACCCTGACTCTCCCATCTCTTCCAGGATAACACTTGGTTACTCTACCGGAAGTCCAAACTAGAGGGGGAGAAACATCCCTAACCAAGACCAAGTCCCCCACTTTAATGTCGGGACTGGAAAGAAACCACTTCTGCCTCCGTTGCAAGGAAGTTAAATATTCCAGGTTGCACCTCTTCCAAAAAGAATTACGGAGGGCTTCAAGTTTACGCCAAACAATAGGTAGATTAAAATCCCTGTAAGAATTGGGAAGAGGAGGAGGGGCAGAAAGAGAAGTGCCGATAAGGAAGTGACCAGGGGTGAGTGGAAGTAGGTCATCAGGGTCATTGGAAAGCGGAGTTAAAGGGCGAGAGTTAACCACACCTTCAATCAGAACAGACAGTGAATTGAATTCTTCGTAAGTCAGAATTCGATTACCTAAGACTTTTCTTAAATGACGTTTAGTGAGCTTTACGCAAGATTCCCACCTACCACCGTGATGAGGAGCGTAAGGCTGTATAAAGCGCCATTTGAAACCCTTTGAGTAGGAAAAATTAGAGATTTGTTCCATGGCAGGAGAGTAAGTGAGAGCTTTCTTCCATAGGGAAGCTGCGCCCTGAAAGGTGGAAGCGTTATCAGAGAACATCTCAGAAGGAACACCACGCCTAGCAGTGAAACGAGAGACAGCTGATAAAAAATAAGAAGTAGAAGCATTCGTTACTAGTTCCAAGTGGATTGCGCCGGTAACCATGCAAACAAAGAGAGAAACATAAAGCTTACCAAACAATTTGCGTTTAGCTTCAGGAGAGTTTCGTTGATATTGGAACGGACCCATATAGTCCACGCCAGTTAAAGCAAATGGGCGTATAGGAGAAGAACGAAAAGAGGGCAGATCGCTCATCAATTGAGTATTGATTTTAGGTTTCGCTTTGAAACAAGAAATGCACTTATGAATTACAGAAGAAACTTCATGAATTCCATTTATAATCCAGTACTTTTCCCTTAAAAGGCAAAGCAGAGTACGTGTACCAACATGAAGATTACGGTAATGAAAGTCACGTATAATTAAGGAAGTTACGTGATGTTTGGAAGGCAAAATAACGGGATGCTTTTTGTCCTCAGAGAGTAAAGATTGCGAGAGCCTTCCACCTACCCTGAGTAACCCATGGTCATCAAGAAACGGGGCTAAAGCACGGAGACGGCTGAATTTGGGAAGATCTCTTTTAGAAGAAAGCAATGACAATTCAGAAGAAAAGGCTTCTTGCTGTGTCAGTTGTAAAACCTTAACGGTAGCGAGATTCAATTCATGATTGGTGAGGTGTGGTTTAGGGAGAAGAGGTTGGTCAACCACAAGATATTTCCATCTAAGGAGATAGGCGACAATTCGTAGTAATTTATGAAAAGAAGAATAGCGGGACAACAAAGGATGAGAAGCGTTGGAAACAAGACAAGAAGCAATGGGTAGAGGTACTTTAGCGTCAGGCAAGTTGGAGTTTGTAGCTGGGGGTTTAGAAGGCCATGAGGAAGATTCGTCGATTAGCCACGAGGGCCCATGCCAGTACAATTGGGAAGCTGCCAATTGAGAGGGTAAACAACCACGAGAGATAATATCGGCTGGATTATCCGCACTGGGAACATGCCTCCATTGACATCCAGAAGAAAGAGTTTGAATTTTGGAAACCCTGTGTGCAACGAAAGTTTGCCAGTGAGAGGGGTTCTTGGCGATCCAAGAAAGGGCGATCATGGAATCGCTCCAGAGATAGATTTGCGAGAATTCGACTTTTAATACTTCCCGTAATTTCTTGACAAGTTCTGCAGCCATTAGTGCAGCGCACAGTTCGAGCCTCGGCAAAGTGATAGTTTTAAGAGGAGCGACCTTCGATTTGGCACAAACAAGGTTGGAAACTGGAGATCCATAGAGTGAATCGTGATAAACTAAATATGCACAGCAACCATAAGCTTTTTCGGAACTGTCCGCGAACACATGAAGGAAAAAAGATGCATTAGAATGAGAGCTGATTAAATTCCTGGGAATTTCAATAAGGGAAAGATCCAACAAATTGCTGCGAAACGAGAGCTAACGATTAAGAAAAGAAAGAGGGACAGTGTCATCCCATTCACATTTAAGCGACCACAGCTCTTGCATGAAGAGTTTGGCTATAACGATAACTGGGGCAAGGAATTGAAGTGGATCAAAAATTTTTGCAATTTCAGAGAGAATTTGTCTTTTTGTATTAGGAAGCTCTTCTGCGAGCGAAACTTTATAGATAAGAGTGTCAGTGCTAGTGCACCAGTGAACTCCTAGAGTTTTTATAGATTCGGAGTTTCCACAAATTTCGACAGAAGAAGGATCTACGTCTTCGATGGGAAACTGAGCGAGAAACTCAGGGGAGTTGGAGTTCCACTTATGGAGTGGGAAACCTCCATTCCTTAGTAATGCCTGAAGTTCTAAAGATACAAAAGAAGCTTCCTCCAAAGAGGGGAAGGATTGCAAATAATCGTCAACATAGAATGACGTAGTTAGTGCTTCAGAGGCTTTGGGGTTAAATAAATGACCATCTTGAGAGGCTAGCAAGTGTAAGGATCGGATAGCAAGGAAAGCAGAGGGTTTTAAGCCATAAGTAACCGTTTTCAAGCGAAATACCTTAATGGGCTTACTGGTTTCATCACGCCACAAGATTCTTTGAAGATCTCGTTGTTCTGGTTGAATTAACACTTGACGATACACCTGTTTTATGTCGGCTATGACAGCTATGGGAAATAATCGAAAGTTTAAGAGTATAGCAGATAGATCTGATTGAATAGCAGGACCAGAATAAAGAGTGTCGTTAAGGCTGTTGCCATTAACGTCGGGTGATGAACCATTGAAAACAACTCGAATTTTATATTTTACAAGAGGGTTTTTCCACACGGGATGATGATTTAAATAAACCGTTTCAATTGGGGGGTGCAATTCATCATCAGATTTGTTAACAACTTGCATATGATCTAAGCTTTCATACTCATCCATGAAATCAGTGTACTGTTGTTTAACAAGAGGTTCCTTCTTGAATTTGCTCTCGATAGCGAAGAGAGCTTTTCGAGCTTTAGGCTGAGAGTTGATAAGTTTAGGAGAATTATTTAATCTTGGCATTTGAACGACGAACCGGCCATCAGAAGAACGAGTGGTGGTATTTAAAAAAAGTTGCTCACAGAATTCATTTTCTGAAGAGGTTACATTAGGAGAATCAATATTTTCAAGTCTCCAGAACTGTTCCAGGTCAGTATTGGAGAAGTAACATTGCGATGCGGGTTGAGGAGAATAATGGGGAAGTTGCCCCGTGACGATCCATCCAAAATTAGTGTCTCTGGCGACCACGTTTGAGGATAACTTACGAACCTGTTTACGTAGGCAATTCCAGAAAACATTGGCACTAAAGAGTATGTCAATAGGGTTCTGCATATTAAAACAAGGATCGGCTAGCCTTAAATGCGAGGGAATGTTTAACCCTGAAATATCCACAGAGTGACTTGGAGTGTCTTCTCCGATGCTATTAAGAATTAGACAATTAAGTTTAAGAAAGTTGTTTCTATGACCAGTATCTCTTATAGTTAGCTTTGAAAATTGTAAAGCTTGCGATTTTGAGCTGTTGATGCCCGACACGTTGATAGAAGTGGGGTTTACAGGTAGACCTAGTTTTCTAATCAAGGAATTAGACACAAAATCATGAGTTGCCGCTGAGTCTAGAAGACCGCGTGCACGGACCCAGTTGCCAAAGTTATCCTGAACTTCGATTTGGACAGTGGACAACAATACTTGGGCACTGCGTATGGACTTGGCATTTTGAATATACGATGAAGCATTAGAGCTGTTAGCACTATCATTTTTCGGAGAAGTAGATGCTGTCGATGACCTTGCCTGATCATGACGATGTAGCAAAGTATGATGAGCCTTTTCACAATGGTAGCAAAGTCTTGTGGACTTACAGTTAGAAGCAGAATGCGTGGGCGCTAGGCAGTTGAATCAATGTTTGTTTTGAGCGACTAATTTTCGTCTGTCGTCGACTGACATTTCTTTAAAAGATTTGCAGAGGTATAAGGCATGGGGATCTTTACAAAGTATGCACTTTACAGGTTCGTTTAAACTTTTGCGAGGTTCGCTTTGCGTATTTAGAACAATAGAGCTAGCAACACGACGTTCACTAGACCTGGTTGGGTAACCAGTAGTGTTTGATTTAAATTTGGATGAGCTGGACCCGGGTTTTTGGGTATTGGACGCTGAGCGTTCACTTTTGGATTTGATGGACATTAATTCGAATTTGGAACTAGGAGATGAAGGTTCACTTTGATTAGCTAGAGCGGTTAAAAGTTGGCATCTAGCGTTTATGAAGGTGACTAAATGCTCGTAAGAGTAGTCGTCTTCTTTAGAAAGTTCAATTTCCCAAGCTTTGAGGGTAGCAGCATCAACTTTAGAGACTACTAAATGTATTAGGAAAGTATCCCAATGTTCAGTAGGTTGATCTAATTGGGACAAAGCTTTAACGTGGAGTTGGGTAGTGTCAACTAAAGTACGCAAACTAGTGACGTCATTGTGCTGTGACGCAGGTAGGTTAAATAGAGCCTTCATATGGCGTTGAATACGTAAACGTAAATTTCCATATCTTTCTTTTAATAAGTTAAAGGCAATGGGGTAATTTTCGGCACGCAGAGGAAGTGCTTCGACCAACTGCAAAGCTTGACCTCGGAGGATAGATCTCAAGTAATGAAACTTGTAAATGACTTGAATGTCTTCATTGTCATGAACAAGGGAGCAAAATAATTCATAGAAAGAATCCCAAGTGGATTCATCTCCAGAGAAATGGGGTAAATCAATTTTAGGTAAAATTGGTTTGGGCTTGTGAGTACCCTCACGGAAAGAAGTTTGTGGTTCGTGAAGGGAACCAAGAACAGAAGCGTCCTTTTTCTGCTCCTCTTCGAGTTGGCGTATTATTTTGAAAGCAGAACCTATGCCTTCGTAATATAGGTTTTCTACTTCGACACGATCTTCTGTTTGATTGAGCATGCAAGTTTCTATTTCAGTTTGAATGTTACAATAGTTTTCATATGAACGTTCAAAATCCTTTACACGATGTTTCAACAAGTCTAATTGCGCGTCTGAGGGATCTAATTCTTTTATGTACCTTCTGAATCGGGTAATTTGCCCTTTATAGGATGCTCGTTTAGAAGTAAGTTTTTCATCCTTATCCTTAACAGTGGGAGCCATATTAAAGAAGGTAGATGAAAATGTAACTCACGAAACTGTGGAACCTTGGAAATGCTGTCAAGCTGGCAGCAGCGAATGAGTAGAAAGAACGGGGCACACCAATGGAGACAGGAGCGGCCTCTTTCCCGTTCACAGGCTTTGCATGATGTAATTATAGCTGAAAAATTCAAAGCAGATATTAGTAATATGCAAAGTATTGTCAAATGACACTTTTTTAAAAAGAAAAAAGAAAAAATGGGCTCTCCCGGGTTTCTGGGACCAAATTTTGGGTAGTTTATTACCTGAGGAATAACCCACCCACCAAGGGAAGATGATTGAGAGAAGGAAGTAGATTTGGGATTGGAAAAGAAGGATAGAAAAATAGGAGGAGAGTCCCACAAAATTAATAAGTTTAGCTTTAAACACACTTAAAGGTGGTTGCCACCGAAAATCCGCTTTCGGATACCTAAAATGAGTAAGGACTTGGTCTAAGCTGACGAGAAACACAGATAGAACTTGGGCGGTTTGCAACAGAGTGGCTTTCGTATAATCCCTCTCAAGCATATATAAAACTACTATGGGGAAGAGTGATGGTCTGGCAAGACTGAGAGGAACAAATTTACTGTATGTCTTCTCAAAGAAATTGGGTTTTTCAAAATAATTCGAAGGATGCCAATGATTTAACTCAAGTTTGGTATTTTCAATTTCCAAAATTATGGAGTTCCTGTAAGGGCGACCAAGTGTCTCTAAGAAGGAAAATGATAAAGGATTATGCCTTATGGAGTAATCTTGGTAAATGAACCAATGGTTGCATTGGAAAATGGCTAAGCTTTTACTCAGCGAGGAGCCGGCTAAAAGTTTAGACAAAAAGAAACACTTATCTTTTAGAAAACTGACCATAAGTTTTCGGAGAGGATCTCCACAAGCAGGTAGCTGGCTTAGCGAGCTTTACTTGCCTTACTGGCCAATTAGAATTAGCTATTAAAGCTAAAAAGAACTTTAGTGAGGTGAAAATTAAGAGTTCTTGCTCAAATGCAACAAAGGGGAAAAGCCCTATTAATGATTTTAATGTCATTAAGTGAGGAGAGTCAAGGAAGATAGGATTTTGCCTAAACTTTGTATTCGTAAATGAAAAAGCGAAAGGATACGCTTCATTTATTTTACAATTACAAAAAGTTTGAAGAAATTAACAATTATGTAATATAATTTAGACAAATAGTTCATTTGAACTTTTTAACAAATGGGGTCGCAGACCTCTCAACATTAAATGTTTGCTCCAGGCAATTGACAATTTACAAGGTTTCAAACCTTACATGTTTCTAAAATCTTTATAAGATTTAAACAAATAAACAATGAAGTAATTAAAGTTGGAAAGTGAATTGTAGTACAAAGAGTGTACCTTAAGAAATTCTTGAGAGAATGTTCTAAAGAAAGTGACAACTTCGAATATAACAATAATAAAAACATGAAAAATAAGATAGAAGTTCCTACAACTTCTTATATTTATACAGAATTATTATATGAGAATTATACAAAAGAGGGCAGGTCACTTACTGTGAAACCTGAAGAAGGTGAAAAGGAAAGTTCTAGACTTCCCAAGTTTGAGCAGGAATCACTAGCCAAATGGGACAGTTTCCATTTCGTGAAACCTGAACATGACTCGCTCAAGAGTTTAAAGAAATGTTTTCCCTGATTATAGGAAAGGAACAATGTGATTTGAAACTTGTATCACACAAGCAATTATGCAGAATTTAATTAATGTTAAACTAGCAAAGTTGGAAGGGCACTTCGTGAGTGACACCTTATAGAAAGTTACAATTTTATTAATAATGGTGGTTAGTAGAAGGTTGAGGAAAGATCATTGGGATATAGGATCAATGTTCATGGCCGTATTTAATATAACCGGACGATCGCGACGCGGTAGAAACGTGGAGCAAGCACTGATTATCACTATAGTCTGTAAAGATTGATGCAAAGTTCACTGTAGAAACTCGAAAGTTCATGAGAAAGAAAGTTTTTACAATGCTGGAAAGAACTGGTTGCACTAGGTAGGCGAGAGTCTATTGCTGGAGAAAATGGTGGATTACAGTTAAATGCGCCATAGAACATCCCAACGGTGGACGAAAGTTAGCTATTGCAGTAATTTAAGGAAGATTCCTCATTTTAACTAGTATTTTCACAAGTGAGTGAAAAATACCTGACGGCAAGCCTCGCAGATAGAATACCAGATCTGGAAAGTTCCAGGAAGCTTGTAGTTTAACGTGACCGTTAATCTTGAGATCATGAGCCACGGGACCTCCTTTTTACGTGGAATCCGAACCACAGGACATGGCATTTCACATCGAAAATCTCACATGCATTGACCGGGAATCGAACCCGGACCGCCTTGGTGAGAGGCATACAGCTAGACCGCTGAGCCACCACGCCCCCCGGAAAGTTCCAGAACGATCTTTATAGAAGAATGGAGTCAAAGTTAATCCAGCGGAGGAACTAGCTTTATAATTATAGACAGCGGGTATTAGATAATATCCCACGTAGTGAGAGGATTTCTCATTTTGCAAGCATAAGAAATGCTGCTTTTCACCAAGATTGGCTTGATTAGACAAAAGCCCAACATGGAAAATCCCGCGAAGAATGATTACCGCCCCACAAGTAATCTCACGCTGTCTATAAAATAATCAATAAAAGCATGTAGATAAAATTGATGAAGATGAGGTTAAACCCTTTAAAATGGTACTTATCTTAATTTCATGTTGAAGGCGAAGTTTCCTTTGAAGATAACTACTTTGCCAACATGGCGTAGAAGAGAGTATGCCTCTTGGTTTGAGGAGGCTAGCTCGAGTGGAGCTTTAACTGATCGAGTCAACTGCCGACTGAGAAGTGAGACCTGCTCAACGGAGCACGGAGAGACCAAGGAAGGGGAAAAGAGTGGGGGGTAGGAGACAAAAGGAGAACATATAAGCATTGCTAACTTTAAAACAAAAAATTGATCTCTTGCTGAGCCGGTCTTCAAAGAGTTGACAACAGATGATACTAGCGCAGCATGGTGAGTAAAGAAGTAGACGTAGTCCTCTTGCTCCAGGAGAAAATAGCTGGCGATGGTAACAGGATCTGGTGGCCAAATGGATAAGTAAGTCCTCTAGCACCAGGAAGAATTGAGGAGCTTCTGAGATTCGCTGCGAGATGACGCTAGGTGGGTCACAGAAGTTATATATCTGGAACAGACTTATGAAGACATAAGAGATATGCCCAACAAGGAGAAAACAGATGATCACTGTTGGTGTTTGACAAAGAGGAAGGAAGAAATGAACATGCAAAGAGCAATAAAAATTATATCTCAGGTACCGTGTATTCAAAGAATACACCAAGGGTGAGTGGACCAAATGTGGACCCGTAAACTCCCATAAACACAAAGGCAGGACGCAAGAGAAGGGGGGTGAGGGAACAGTAATTTGAAGATTACTCGCGATTGGAACATGATACACATATGAGAGTTACGCCAATGTGAATCAAATTCAAGAAGGCTAATTGTCAAGCCATCAAACGTCAAAATTGAAGCTGGAATAAGGAAGGTGCGGATGAACATGTCTTACAAAGGTCAGCGGACGGATCACTGAAGTGAGAAGGGGAATAACCGCCGGCATAGCGTCATGACGCCCTGAAGAAATTATTTATTTTTAATTAATTGGCTGATCGAACCTCAAGCACGCAAGCAGTTATGAAACCAGTGCTGCAAGACGGACCAAAAAACGCTATTTCAAGCCAGGAAAGGCATTTGGAAGAGAGATGAAGCTCCGACGAATTTTGGGATCTACTTTTCATTTGGAAAACCATATAAGTTCGCCAGGGGAGTCAGCCGAGGACAGTTGTACCTGAATCTAGGGCAGAGAGCACGTCACTCTGATCCCTGAAATGACGACGCGTGCCAATACTTAAATTTTATAAGTAATCAGTGAGTATTATTCTAAAGTGCAACGTACCATGTCAAGTGAAAGTAATCACAATAGGTCAATAGAACCTTACCATGCAAAGACAATGTATTTTTATACACGTGTAAAAATATTTCAGTAAAATAGTATGAGAAGCGTCGTAGTTCAGAACAATGTATTATACGCAAGTATACGTGTGACTATACAGGACACTGTAAGGAGCGCACCGCTCAGGGTGATAGTACGCGCAGTCTGAGAACAATAGAAGTTGTATGTGAACAAGTGAAATGTACAGTAGACAAGTGCAGCGTAGAAAATATCAGTTAGCTGAATTTACGTTGTTTAGAAAGCGCGCAGGTATGAATACATTGGTTCGGAAGGGTGAAGCATTTTATGCGAATGTCACCTTGTTAATGTTTAAATCGATGTTAGAGCATAGTTATGACATTATCAACAATGTGCAAGTGGATAGAACTTGATAGACATTGGGAACGAAGCAGATGCTGGGATAGGCATGTTTCCAGTGCAATGGAATATAGGAGCTATAACTAGACTGCAACGTTGGGAATCGTGAGGAGCAGTTATACACTTGATATCTTGGGGCAGATGACACGAGACTTTCAATCAGGAAACAGGATTAGTCGGGGAGGAAAGCTCAACGGAACCTGTAATTCTGAGATACTGCAGGAAGGATCGCCGAGCGAGGCCAGTGTATATAAATATCATGTATTTTAAGTGTTTTGTATATTTTAAAGTGTACGTTTTAAAGTGTAATGATAAATAGAAATGTGTAAAATGTCAGAAAGAAGCAGTAGCTTCAGTGTTATGAATCAAAGTGAAGTGCATTTCTCAGTGAAAAATTCACGCAACATGTATTTAAATAACGTGGAGATGCCTTGCCAAGTGTAATTATGGCAGGCAACATGGAAAGTAAGTGGGCGAGGTCACCACGGAAAAAGAAACGTGAGTACATGAAACCGTGATTTTATTGTAAAATGTAGTCCACTGAATGCCGAAATATGTAAAATAATATACCAATGAATGTTTGAATCTTTGAAGGTATGACTTTCATGCCTCAAAATTTGAGTTGAAATAATATCTTTAAGTTATAAATGTTCGTTTTACATCAAGTTCGTGTAACTCCGTTACAATTAAAGTAGAAATGGCACTTGATTAAAGGGTCAAATGTAGTCATGAACTCGGAAGTTCATTATATTGATGATATAAAAATCGTAACGTTGTGTCAGGTTTAGGAAAGGTGTCAGTAATAATAATAATAAATAAACATCAGGGAAATTGTATGTAAACATGTTTGAAAGTAAAATAACTGTATGGTTAAACAGTGTTATTAAAAATCAAGGGAACGCTCAATGATAAATCAGCGTTATGATGTCACGCGGAATCATATAAGTAACAATGTACGGGGGAAATAATAAGAATAAGGAAAATGGAAATGTTTAAAAGTGATTTGAATTGCTGCTTGTTAAAGCAAGGTAAGAATAATTGATAGAGATTTTTCTTAATGATATAAGGAAGGGATTATCAACATGCGTAGTCAGGAGGTCAGGTCGGCGTGTCGACGTATGAATTATCGTATAGCCAAGGACATACGAATGATATTATTAACTATCGGGTGTATTCAGTGGGATTCCTAACCCAGATGTGCTAAATAGAGCGGCAAAGCACTCGAATCATTGTCGTATGGAGGAAAACACGTGATATCGGCCTTTAGCCACCTAATTGTGAGAATTAATTCATCTCTGCTAGAGTGAATTTGACACTGTGGGAAAGTAGTGCCCTTACCGTAGTCTTTAACATTAGCGTCCGACTAATCCGCTAGGACTCCATGTTTGATGAATCTCGTTTCCTCGGCTTCAATTTAAATGTGAGTAGTGGTTTTTGATCAGTTCCGCAGCCTCCTCCTCCTCCCCTCCTCCCAAGATGGCGGCCGTAGCTTAACTTAACCTAGCTTGTGAACCAATAAGGCTAGAGGCTTGAACGAGGTGTCAAATTACTCCGGCTGACACCCCCTTTCCTCTAGACTAGACAAATTAGATTAACCCCAAAATGAAACCTACCCCTACTAGAGGGTGAAATTTTAATATTTTAGAAAAATCTCGCTTTCCAAGTCTGACATGTGAGAGGGTGAATGCTAATATGAAATTAAACGTTGTTCCACATGAAAAACATGCAGAGTCCTGAATGCCGCTATGAATTAACATGTTTGTTATTTGTTTTTTCACATGCGCAATTAGTTTTTTTTTTGTAAGAGGCCGGGCTTTTTAATGATGGTGGCTGTAGTGTAGCCTAACCTAACCCAACCTATGAGGGGTGATCAAAAAGTATTTCAAGCGACGCTTGTTGATAGGCAAACCAATAATCAAAGAGTGGCATGTCAGCCCTTGAGTTGAGAGCCCCTTTTGATTGACCCCTGTTGATTGGTCTCTTTTGACTGACCCCTGTTGTCTAGCCGCTTTGGACGGATCCTTTTGAAGGGGGTCCTTTTTGACGGGTCCTTTTTGATGGGTCCCTGTGGACGAGTCCTTGTTGATGGGTCCCTGTGGACGGGTCCTTGTTGACGGGTCACTTTGGACTGATCCCTGTGGACTGGCCCATGAATTTATCAAAATTATGTCAAAGGGTCTAACTACATTTGTGTGAAAAGCAGTGTGTGCACGTGCACGATAAGAGCTAACAGGTCACATTCTGTTTGGTTCGTACTTAGCGTTAGGGCTAATGCACACACCCTAGCACACAAGGCACATGCAATTTGAGGACAGGTCAAGGGACCTAAGTGCGAAACTTGGTGGATGGATGTGTTCTAACGAGTCATTTTTAGTTGAAAGAGAATAATACCTGTTCTTAAGATGTTAAAACTGAAGAGATTGTACGTGCAGTAAGACGTCTTGTTATTTCCGGTGTCATGTTGCTGACATGGCAGAGAGCATACAGTTCTGTTGCTATGACTGACGCTACAGTAATTTAAAACCGCAGGTGTTCATCTTGACAAAGGATAATGCAAAGTCAGCAGTCATTGGATATGACACAGGTGTTCCTTTTGCACTTTGGACTCTCAGCTGTACTGGGAAAGGAGTTGCTATGGTCTGCAAAAAACTGCTGACACGAGCGATGAGAGTTTATATAAGAGAGGTGTCATATATTTCCCTACTGTCAGTCTTTATTACTCGCTTTGAGTGAACATTGCTCTATTATTGCTCAAGAGTTGCAAAAAGCCTTTTGGTAGAAAATCATTAAATTATTTTGCAAGGTAAGTATTTATTATTAATGGATGGTAGTCTTTTATTACTAATTGATGTTGAAGTTATTGATTGGAATGTATTTATTTATTGATTGATTCATTTGTTTACAGATAATTGGGTACCTGTAGGTTAACAGATTCCTACAATCTGTTCAGACTGTGACAGCACTTGATAAATTATTAAAGGTAAGTACCCCCTCTAATAACTTTTAAACAGCTAGAGCGATATTTTCCAATGTTCACCACTAGATGTCTGTGACAATGGCATATTTGGTAGTGGAAGTTGGAACCACTTGACCATGGTGTGTATTTGTAGGTTAGATTTTGATTACCGCTCTATTAAGTCCGAATGTTCGTTGCTAGGTGTCAGTGACAGGGAATATTTAAAGACTTAACCTCAGTTCACCTAACATAACCTAACTTTACCTAACTTAACCTTGTAACCTGACATGTTTTACAAGTTTAGACTTGCTTTAAAATTGCTTTTAAGACTGGCTATGACGTCACACTTAGCTCACATAACTGGTGGCCGCTGGTTTCTATCACGTGACATGTTCTACAAGTTTAGACTTGTTTTAAGACTGGCTATGACGTCACACCTTGCTCACTTAACTGACGGCCGCTGGTTTCTGTCACGTGACATGATCTTCAAGTTTAGACTTGTTTTAAGACTGGCTATGACGTCACACTTAGCTCACTTAAGTAGCGGCCGCTGGTTTCTATCACGTGACATGTTCTACAAGTTTAGACTTGCTTTAAGACTGGCTATGACGTCACACTTAGCTCACTTAACTGGCGACCGCTGGTTTCTGGCACTCTATCAAGTTCCAATGTTCACCGCTAGATGTCAGTGACAGTGGTATATAGTAACCCCTCAGTTAGAACTACATGAAATTAGACTTGCTAATACCCTGCTATAACCATTGACTGGAATGTAATTAAACTATTTTTACTTTACTTCGTTTTATCTTTTATTAAAATTTATGATTTCTTTCTTCGATAGGTAATTTCGAAAGTGATTTGATAATCATTATATTCAAGTGTGGTGACTGTAAGAAACAGTTCTCAAGACCTGACAACCTTCAACGGCACGCAAATGCTAAACATATCATTAAACTGTTTGTGTGCAGTCATTGTGCTATGACATTTAACCGACAGGAATTGAAATATGTAAAACCATTAACTAGCACAGAACCTTTAAACAAATGTGATGAAGTAGGGGGTGACTGTTCTAAAATAAATGCTCAAAAGCGTAAACGTTCTCAAGATTGTGAAAATAGTTGTGTAACAAAAAGAAAGAAGAATGCTGAACCTTCGATAACGCATTGTGATGTATGTAATATTGATATACCTTTTTCAATGATGCAGGGATATTTGCGCAGTATTAATCATAAAAATAACGCTTGCCACGAAAGAAGTTCTGCGAATATTCAACAAATTGGTAGTGCGTTTAAAAGTCAAATTGCTAGTTACAGACTTCATAGTGAAGAAAAAACTCAAAGTATTGAAATTTTTTTAAGGACTGTTCAACCTAGTGTGTAAGACTTGATAGATAATGTTTCAGTGGAGCATAAAACATCTAAAATTAATTTTTAACTCTTTGAGTTATATGTAAAAACTGGGAATGAAGGTGAAATAACTGATATCAAATCCTTTAATACAAAAATGTAATTGTTAGTGAATCAACTAATATTAGTGATATATACCAAGATATTTCAAGTGCTATCATTGTGAAGAGTGAAGAGTTCCAGGAAAGGGAGTCAGGCTGGGCGTTGGTTGAAGTACTTTATTTAGAAACCAACATGAATAAATATAATCCCCTTCGAGCATCATATTACATTGATTTACCAGAATGGATCAAACGTAAGAATGCTTGTGTAAACGTTATGAATAGTGACCATGCATGTTTTGCGTGGGCTGTAACCTCAGCTCTCCATCCAGCAGCGATGAATGAGAATAGAACATCATCTTATCCTCACTATTCCTCAGTGTTGGATTTAAAAGAAATGGAATTTCCTATGGCGATAAAAGACATTAAACGTTTTGAAGAGCTGAACAATGTAAGTATTAATGTGTATGGAATTGAAAACAAGAGTATAGTAGGTCCTCTATATTATGCTCAGGAAAAAAAGGATGCCCATGTTAATTTACTATACATAACAAATGGTGAAAATGCTCACTATTTTTGGATAAAACATTTAAGTAGACTTGTCGGTAGTCAACTAACAAAAGGTGAATCTAAGAAGTGGTAGTGTGATAGCTGTTTGCTATATTTTAAGAAAGAGGACGAACTAAATCAACATCAAAAATGGAGATTTAATCATGTGTGTACGGTATTACCTACTCCAAAAATAACATTCTGAAATTTAAAGACTTTGAGAAACAGCTTCGAGTACCATTTGTTATATATGCTGACTTTGAGGCTTTGCTAAAGCCATTTAATACATGTTCATCGAATCCAACCAAACCTTTTACTAACACTACTCACATTCATGATCCTTTTAGCTTTGCATATTATATTAAATGTAGTTATGATGACTCGTTAAATAAGTTTGAGCTCTATAGAGGACCCGATGCACCTAAAGTTTTTATGGAAAGACTTGAAAAAGATGCAATCCGTATATCCTCTATTTTAGACACTATTATTCCAATGGAGTCACTATCAGCATCACAGAAAATGAGTTTTGAAACTGAAACTAATTGTTTTATATGTGGTCAATGTTTATATATACAGACAGGGTTCGTGATTATGACCATTTAACAGGAAAATATCGTGGTGCTGCTAACCGAGAATGTAATTTAAAGATAGAGTAACTAAATTCATACCAGTCATTCTACATAACGGTAGCACTTTATTGTAAAGGAATTTGGAGCTTCAGATGTGAAAATTGATGTGATTGCAAATAAAAAGGAACAATACATATCGTTCACAAAATACACCAAAACTGACAATAAGAAAACTATAAACTGCGTTTTTTAGATTCATTCCTCTTTATGCCAAGTAGTCTTGATAAGCTTGCTAGTAATTTAAAATCAGATCAGTCTCGTAAAATTCAACGTGTCTTTCCTAAAGAAGATGATTTTAATTTGATTCGTCAAAAAGGTATATTCCCTTATGAATATATTAACTGTGTGGAACGTCTTGAGGAGTGTTCTTTACCACCAAAAGATGCATTTTACAGTTCTCTAAACACAAGTCATATCAGTGATCAGGAATATTTACATGCACAACGTGAATGGACACAGATTGACATTCAAACTTTAGGTGAATTTTCAGACATATATTTGAAGACAGATGTGTTGTTATTAGCAGATGTTTTTGAAAATTTTCGGAATGTTTGTATGAAAACTTATGACCTTGATCCATGTCAGTATTTTACTGCTCCTGGGTTAAGTTTCAGTTCAATGTTGAAAAAAAACGAAAGTAAATTTAGAATTGATGACTGATATAGACATGATTAATTTTATAAAATCATCAATTTGAGGTGGATTAAGCCAATGTAGTGGACGGTATTCTAAAGCAAATAATAAATACATACCTAGCTACAACTCTTGTGAAGAGTCAAAGTATATTGTCTACCTCGATGCAAATAACCAATACGGTTGGGCTATGAGTCAATATCTACCACTGAAAGATTTTCGCTGGCTGACACAACCTGAAATTGATGTCTTACATGTTGACACTCTAAATGATAACGATGATAAAGGATATATTTTAGAGGTAAATCTTGAGTACTCTTAAGAGTTACATGATGATCATAATGATTTACCATTTTGTCCTGAGAATATGAAATCTCCACACATCACATCACGAACAAAAATGTTAATTGCTAATGTAAATGATAAATGTAAATATGTAATACATTATCAAAACTTGAAACAGTGTCTACAGCATGGATTGAAATTAACTAAAATTCATCGCGTATTACAATTTCATCAGTCAGCATGGCTCAAACCATATATTGATCTAAACAATAATTTAAGAACACAGTCAACAAACGCGTTTTAAAAAGATTTTTATAAACTCATGAATAATAGTGTTTTTGGAAAGACTATGGAGAATGTCGATAAGCGAGTTGATGTTAGCTGATAACAAAGTGGGGGAATGATGGTAAAAGGTATGGTGCTAGCAACTTAATAATCAAGCCTAACATTCATAGCTGTTCAGTTATTCATGAGGATTTAGTTGTAATACAAATGAATCGTCTTAAAGTAACTTACAACAAACCTATATATGTGGGTTATACCATTCTGGAATTGTCAGAAACAATTATGTGTGAATTTCACTATGATTATATAAAGATAAACTATCATGATAATGCTAAATTACTCTACACAGACACAGATTCTTTTATTTATGAGTTTAAAACTGATGATTTTTATGAGGATATCAAAACTGAGCTAAATAGTTTTGATGCAAGTGACTATCCCGAGGATAATATTTACCATTTACCTCTAGTAAACAAAAAGGTTTTTGGGAAATTTAAGGATGAATGTGCTGGTGTTGTTATAGACACCTTTGCAGGCACAAAATCTAAAGCATACAGCTATATGACGATTGATGATGTAGTAGTAAAAAAATTAAAAGGAGTAAAGAGGAATGTTGTTAGTAAAGAGTTAGATATAAGTGATTATAAGAACTGTATAGTTAGTAACCCACCTGTATTATATAAGAAAATGTGTGTATTTAGAAGTAAAAATCATCAGCTACATACCAATTTGCTGAACAAAATTGCTTTAAGCAATGAAGACAACAAACGATTCATTATACCCAACACATTTGATACTCTTGCTTGGGGAAACAGTCGCATTGACGACTATTACTTTACTTAAGTCTAATGATCACTGTATTGTAATATTTGTAGTGTGTTTTATATTGTAATATTTTTTGTAAAAACAGTAAGTAGAATGTATAATGTTAGGCTACTGTAGTTTAGTAAAAATAAGATAAATATTACATTTTAGTGTAAAATGTTTGCTTTTTTATATTACGAAAATGATTTTAAAAATGTACAGAATGTATGAACTAAACAAGGGGAATGGAAAAAATGTAAAGTGGAAATTGTAAATATCCATGTGTGAAAAAGTGAAATGGCTATCACTATTTTAAAATAAAAAGACTTTGTGATCTGGTAAACCTTGTTTTTATTTCACAACAACAACAAAAATGTACAGAATGTGTAAACTAAACAAGGGGAATGTAAAAAAAATGAAAAGTGGAAATTGTAAATATCCATTTGTGAAAAAAATGAAGAGGCTATCACCATTTTTAAAATTAAAAGATATAGTGATCTGGTAAACCTTATTTTTATTTCACAACAAAAATGTACAGAATGTGTGAACTAAACAAGGGGAATGTAAAAATATGTAAAGTTGAAATTGTAAATATCCATGTGTAAAAAAATGAAAATAAAGAAATGGCTATCACCATTTAAAAAAAAGGTATTGTGATCTGGTAAACCTTGATTTATTTCGCAACAAATAGGGCTTTACAAAATTGAATACAAAGAAATACCAATTCCTCAATCCTTTTCAATGTTCATGTCCACTCATCATTAACTTTCCTTTTATAGCACTAATCACAATGAGGGCTGCCGACCTTTCTCCCACTGAGGCATCACAGGATGTCAAACGTTGTTAAGCTTTTTTCAACAATAACTTATCCACCACATGTTTTAATGCAGGATGCCTAAGGCGATAAGAAAGGTTACGTTTTTTGCATGCTCGATCCAAAGGATTAATAGGTATATCACCACGTTGCAAACGTTGATTCAGCTTTGTTCCAGGACCTCAAAAACGATAACCGGAAAAATGGATTTCAAAAGGTAAGTATTGATTGACTTTGTCAATGACACCATGACCTGTACAAGTTTGACATATCCTTTTCCATATGTTGAAAAAAGGTTTGATTTTTCTCTTCCTCCTCTGTAGACGATGTTGTTGTTGTTGCTTTTTCTCGCCATCACACCCGTGGTATGAGAAAACAAAGTCTTTACACTGACTTTTATGACCGTGATACAGTTTGACCAGCTGGCAAGTAGTACACTGTCGAATAGAGGGTATTTTAGCCATGGCCACTTGCTAATGGTGATCATAATCTGTACATGGTTGCAATTCACGTAACACAGGGTCTTGAGTCCATGATTTTGGTACATGTTGCCAGATTTCTTTCACGGCATTTGCTGCGACATAATATATGAACGATTTTGGAAGAGCCAATAATTCTTCTTTGGTAAAACTGTCTAGTTACTTTATACAAACAAAGAATTTGCCAATGGCTTTATCGGTAACATCCCCCTTCTCCATGGTATCACGTTGATGTTTACACGTCGCTTGTAGAAATCTCACTGGTGTCATTCACAGGTAAACCTAGAGTTTTAATTTTATTTAACAACTCCCAGCAGGCATTGATGGTTAGCCAATGAAACAATTGCCACACCTGTGCCAAGGCTTTATGGGTTATATTGTCACAGGGGCTGCGGTCCATATGTGTTTGCAGCGAGGGACAGCCCAAGTCCATTAAATCGATACATTGACAGTAAGACGCTAAAAATGGTTGTAGCCATTGACGTTTTTCACTACCTTTCACAAATATCACATGGGCAGAGGACAAGTGGGCTTTCATGACCATGTCCAGGTGCTTATATGAAATGGTTCCTTGATTCCACTCTAGTTGCATATGAGTTTCAATCCACTGGGTTTGTTTACGGTCTTTTTCACACAACAAATCAAACCTATAGGGTGGTTTAAACACTAAATGGGTAGCTTGCGATATCCAAAAAGTGGAACAATCAATGATGGCAACTTCTTTAACCTTCCAGCGGGCGCGTGGGCGGCAATTTGGCCGCCTTTTGAAGAAAGTCACGAGATTGTGCTCTTTATTGACGAATTACCAGACGGGACCTCCGGGTATTCGTTAATTACTCATCTCGACGTGAGACAGCGCTCCCGTAATTTTTCGAGTCGGCGCCAATCGGCCATTGTTCAGTTGCTAAGTGGTGCGTGCCATTGTCGTTCGAGTCAGGCGGCCAGTTTACCGCCACGCGCCCGATTGTGTTCCATTCCCTCACACTTGAATGAGACATGTAAGTAAATATATTTCTTTTGTGTGTGTGTGTGTGTGTGTGTGTGTGTGTGTGTAAGCGCGTGTATGTGTGTGTGAGAGAGAGAGAGAAACGTTTTCTCTTATACAGTACATACAATGTTCAAACACATTTAGATTTTGAAGTTTGGTTAGTTTTCTGTTAGATTCATTCCTTTCTCCTGTTCTTCATATTCGTCATATTGACGCAGTTGTGTCTTATTACTCGCGTTTCAGGGCACGATACAATGATCCTGATTCTATTCTACGAATACTTGATGAATTAGAAGATGATGATGAAACGAATGAAGGAGAAGATATTTGGGACGATCATAATGATATTGATTTCGAACCCGAAATTTTCGAAATGGACGGTCACAGTAGTGACTCTGAAGTTGAAATGGACAGAACTGATGATGTAAGTGATGACGACCGTGATGACAGCACCCTACGTTTCTTCATTGGGAAAGATAGTGAGACATTATGGGGAAATAAACCCATGGGTAAGAGTTCAAAAACAAAGGCAAAGAACTTGATAAAAACTTTTCCTGGTCCTAAAGGACTAGCTCGCCAGTGTAATACTGAACTAGAATGTTTTCTCACCATAATAAATTCAAATATGGTTGGTGAAATTGTTAGACACACAAATACGTTTATTGACAGGGTAAAATTGCAACATCCAGAAGGCCGGGAAAGAGATTTTAGAGAAACAACAAGATCGGAAATTTTAGCTCTTTTTGGTGCCTTGTTCTTGATGGCCGTGAAACGAGTACACCGCACAAATTTATCGGAATTGTTTACTACCAACGGGACCGGAATGGTAATACTGCGGGCTAACTTCAGTGAACGTCGCTTTCGATTACTGTTGAGAAGTCTTCGATTTGACGATGTGAATACTAGAACTGAACGTGCGGAAAATGACAAACTAGCCGCTATTCGCGAATTTCTCAATACCTTCGTTGCAAACTGTCAGAGTTCATATTCTCTTGGTGAGTTTGTAACTATAGATGAAATGTTAGTTGCATTTCGTGGGCGCTGTAGTTTTATACAGTATATGGCCAAAAAGCCCGCCAAGTATGGCCTCAAAATTTATGCTATGTGTGATTCCCGAACTTTCTATACTTACAATTTGGAGGTATACTGTGGGACGCAGAAACCGGGGCGTTATGCTGTTTCAAATAAGCCCTTTGATGTGGTAACGAGATTGAGTGAGCCAATAAAAAACACCAACCGAAATGTGACTACTGATAATTATTTCAGTAGTTACCCTTTGGCCGAATACCTACTGGAACAAGGACTGACCTTTGTAGGCACCCTGAAGAAGAACAAACGAGAGGTTCCACCCGAGTTTGTGGCTGAAAATAGGCATTTATTTCCCGGAACATACCAGTTTGGATGCCAATATGATAAAAGCCTTGTATCAGTGGCTACTAAAAGGAAGAAAGTTGTGTTGGTACTATCCACGATGCATGATGATAATGAAATTGATCAGGAATCTGGAAAAACATTCCACATCATGGATTACAATGCCACCAAAGGGGGGGTCGATACAGTGGACTTGATGACTTCACGGTGCTCGACTTCGAGACAAACACAAAGGTGGCCAATGGTACTGTTTCATCGCTTCCTCGATATTGCTGGAATAAATTCTTGCATAATATATAAAGCAAACAACGCAGACAACAAAACTTCTAGGAGAGAATACACTTTCAAATTGGCTATGGCACTCATGGAGGAAAACTTAAAACACCGTGCAACGATTTGGTCTCTTCCAAAGGATTTGCATGTTTTCTTGGAAGAGTACAGGAATAGTGCACCGAATGGAAGTACAGCAAGTGTTTCAAGAACGCGATGTATCTGTTATCGTTGCGGGTCCAAAAAGAACAACCGTACTCGTCTACAGTGCCACAAATGTGAAAGATTTGTCTGCAAAAAGCATTCACAGTAAGAAGTTTCCTGTGATGCTTGCCTCAAGAGTTTGGAAGAGGAAGATATGGTGTAGTTGAGTTCAAGCCAAGTAACTATGTATAGGCTATATTATAATGTATTATTCATTATTCATGCCACTGTCTTTTTATGGGGATATTGTCAACTATTGTTTATTAAAGTTTATTGTGTGCTTTGTGGAAATGTATATGAAGTCATTCATTTTAGTTGCCGATGGTTAATTGTGTGAAAATCGAGAGCTGTCTATGTTAAATCAAAGAGCGGCCATTTAGCCGCCGCGCGCCCGCCTGCGAGATCTAGGTATGCGCGCCCGCTGGAAGGTTAAATATAAATTTGTTATCTCCAATTTTAAACCCTTGACAATCCACAATCAGTGTGCGCAACATGTTCACTCTTGTCTGGACTAAGTCCAACTCACCACAGACTAACGATCGTCCACTAAGGTGTACCCATGACATTTGCTTACATTCCATTCTAGTAAAAAAACTGACTAGTCGCTATTGAGGTTAGGAAAGGACAGGGGACATGAGAAATAATATTAACAACCACAAAATATTTCTTTTATTACATCATTTTATTAGCATAACACGTCTTACAAGCTTTAGTCATTTTGGGATAGGGACGATACCAACTCATACAACAATATAGTCTTTTGTGTTTGTAACGTCCATAGCACCGATGATGTCCCAATGTCTCTAAACTGGTTGTTTTTGATTGTGAGCTCCTCACCGAAGCATCATTGACACCATAAAGTCCACACGTATCATAACTTGTTTTTTTCATCACTCAGAGGCACCAGTGAGGGGGTAAATTGAATGTCAGGGTATATTTCTCACCTCCATTCTGCATAGGTAGGGGCAGGAGGGTGACCAGCGCTGATGTTCTTGCATAGGTTCATCGCTCTCTTGCCATGGGTCTATGGTTAGGTGAGCTAAGTGTGACGTCTTAGCCAGTCCTAAAGCAAGTCTAAACTTGTAGAATGTCACGTGACAAGGTTAAGTTAGGTTATGTTAGGTGTGCTGAGGTTAAGTCTTTAAATATTTCCTTTCTTTGAGATACTTTCCAAAACCAAGAAAAAATTCCACTAAATACATTGACAAAAATAACTTGTCAAATAAGCCAACACACTAAAAGCCGATATAAGCCAACACAAAAGCCAATACATAAGCCAATACAAAAGCCAACGCAAAAGCAAACACAAAAACCAATACATAAGCCAACATAAAAGTCAACACACCAGCCATCGTTTATTTTGCATGTCATAATCTCCTTTGATACGTCGTAAGCTGTATATATCAACATACTTTTTAGTACATGCATCTGTAGAAAAATAAGTTGTCAAATAAGCCAACACAAAAGCCGACATGTAAGGCAACACAAAAGCCAATACGCAAGCCAATACAAAAGCCGACACAAAAGCCAATACATACGCCAACATAAAAGCCAATACATAAGCCAATATATAAGCATATGGTAAGTCACTCTATCACCAGAACAGTTGTAACCTTTGTAGTGTGAACATCATATTGACCGGTCAGTTACTACTATGGAACTTACTACAACCAACAAAGGTAGGCAACGTGCACTCTATCAAGGCTACTCTTATAACTAGAATCGTCAGAATGTGAATGGAATAATATTCTGGCGATGCTCGAAAGAGAGGTCAACAAAATATCGAGGCAATCTAAAAAGTAACAAGTAGTTCCGTGAAGAACTATACAGCCTATTTTCATATATCCTGCTCATGTTAATTGCCTCTATCAACATACAAAATTTCAGTTTAATTGCTGTAACAGATTCGTAGATATTGAGAACCGTCTAAATATTTCAGATGGTCGCCAGGTTGGATTTTTATTTTTGTACTATTACATTAAGATTATTGTGTACGTGTGGTATTCAAACTTCAATCGAATGATTAGAACACAAGAAGTAAAAACGAGATTTTAAAATTAAGCACAGCAGCCATCTTGTAATTATGCAAACAATTGAAATAAATTAGATGCCAGTGGATCAAAATTTGTATAAGCATTTAACGTGCAACGTTTCACGGCACTCGCATAGTTAATTCGCGAGAAACGTCCATTTAAATATTTATAATTCGCGTCGCCGCCATGTTGGATTTGTGCTCACCAGGTTACTGAAAGTCCTATAGGTGAACATATGTTCATAGTCTCTATGAACATTAAAAAATTCAGTTTGGTTGCTGTAAAAGATTCATAGATATTGAGAACCGTCTAAATATTTCGTAAGCTCGCCATTTAGGATTGTTATATGTATAGGTCATAGAGTTATGTACCATAGGACATTCAAGGTTCATTATTCAAACTTTCACTTCGATCGCATGATTACGACACAAGAAATAAAAACCTAATTTTAAAATTTCGCACAGCCGCCATCTTTAGGTTATGTAAACAATTGAATTAAATTAGATGTCAATGCATTACAATCAGCAAAATCATTTTGTTGTTGTTTGAGTCTTCAGTCTTTTGACTGGTTTGATGCAGCTCTCCATGCCTCCCTGTCCTGAGCTAATCGTTTCATCTCTACATAGCTACCACACCCTACATCCGAGGCAATCTGTTTAACAATTTATAACCTTGGTCTACCCCTACAGTTCTTGTCCTCGACCCTTCCTTCCATAACTAAGCTTGCTATTCCTGGGTGTCTTAGTATGTGTCCTACCAACCTATCTCTTCTCTTCATTAGCAGTCGCCAGAAACATCTCTCCTCTCCCACTCGCCTTAATACCTCTTCGTTTGTAACCCTATCTACCCATCTGATCTTCATCATTCTCCTGTAACACCACATATCAAATGCCTCAATTCTCCTCTTTTCTGCTGCACCAATAGTCCAAGTTTCACTTCCATAGAGCGCCACGCTCCAGACAAAGGCTTTCAAAAATGACTTCCTAATACCTAAATCTATATTCGATGTCAACAGATTCCTTTTTTGTAGAAAGGCTTTCCTTGCCTGAGCCAACCTACTTTTTATATCCTCTTTGCTTCGTCCATCACTGGTTATTCTGCTTCCTAAGTAACAGAAGTCTCCTACTTCCTTCAGCTTTTCACCTGCCAATTCGATCTCCATAGAGGTTTCTGATTTATTTCGGCTGCATTCCAGTATTTTTGTTTTACATTTATTAATTTTCATCATGAAGTCCTTCTGTAAGACGGAATCCATACCATTCAAAAACTCATTCAAATCCTCAGGCTTGTCGGCCAAGATGACGATGTCATCAGCAAATCTCAGAGTTGAAATTATTTCTCCTTGAATCTTCACTCCCACTTTAAATTTTTCTCCGATTTGCTTCATTGCTTGTTCAATGTAAAGATTGAAAAGTATGGGTGATAAGTTGCAGCCTTGCCTTACACCTTTCTGAATACCAGCTTCTCTCTCATATCCTTCAGCTCGAATGACTGCTGTCTGGTTTCTGTATAGATTGTATATCACCCTCCTATCCCTGTACTTTATTCCAATAGATTTCAACATGTCAAACAATTTAGTCCATTCAACGTTATCAAAAGCCTTTTCTAAGTCTACAAATGCCATGAAAGTTCTCTTATCTTTCCTTATTCTACCTTCCAAAATCAGCCTAAGACTTAGTACAGCTTCCCTTGTTCCTACATTTCTCCTGAAACCAAACTGGTCTTCACCCAACTCCGTTTCTATCTGGCTTTCAATCCTCTTGTAAATTATTCTAGACAGGATCTTTGAAGCATGAGTAATCAAGCTGATTGTACGGTAATCTTCACATCTGTCAGCTCCCACTTTCTTTGGTATAGGGATGATAACATTCTTCTTGAAATCAGGGGGTACCTCACCTGTCTCATAAATCCTACACACCAAGTGAAATAACCTGATCAGACCTTCATCTCCTATGCAGCGTAGCAACTCAATCGGTATATCATCTATGCCTGGTGTTTTGTTCCTGCCTACGTCCTCTAATGCTCTGTCAAATTCTGATCTCAATATTAAATATCCTTTTGCATCCTCATCAATTTCCTCCTCCCTTTCCATTACATGATTCTCAATCTCCTTTCCCTTATACAAGCACTCTATGTAAGCTTTCCATCTCTCAACCTTTTCTTCCCTATCTGTTAGAGGATTTCCATTTGTGTCCCCAATATTACAGCAGTTAGTCTTCTTTTCCCCAAAAGTATTCTTAATCCTTCGATAAGCTGTGTCTACTTTTCCTAATTTCAGACATTTTCTATACCTGCACATTTCTCTTTCAACCATTCTTCTTTCGCTTCCTTTCACTTCTTGTTAACCTCATTTCTCAGACGTCTGTATTCTGCTTTCCCCTCTTCATCTCTTAGATTCTTGTGTCTCTGCCTTTCATCCATCAATTCTAGTATATCCTGAGTGATCCACGGTTTTCTATCTATTCTTTCTTTCCTACCAATGTTTTCTTCTGCCGATTTTGTTATTTCATTCTTCAAAAGTGCCCATTCGTCTGCAATTGAAGTTTGTTTAGGGGTTTTGATGAGTCCTTCCTTTATACTCTTCTTGAATCTTTCGTTCACATCCTTTACATTCAGTCTGTCTATTGCCCACCTTTTTGGCTTTTGAATTTTCTTCAGTTTCTTCAACTTTAATCTGCATTTCATTACAACCAGATTGTGGTCAGAGTTTATGTCAGCACCAGGATATGTTTTACAATCCAAAATCTGGTTTTGAAACCTCTGCTTGACCATAATGAAGTCGATTTGGTAACGCCCTGTATCTCCTGGTCTCATCCATGTGTATATTCTTCTATTGTGGTTATTGAATAAGGTGTTAGCTATGACCAACTCATGTTCGGTGCAGAATTCCATCAGCCTGCTTCCTCGATCATTCCTTTCACCTAATCCAAAATCTCCTACTATCTTCCCTTCCCTCCCTTTTCCTACCACAGCATTCCAATCTCCCATTACTATAACATTTTCATCACCTTTGATATACCTCAGAATGTCATCTATTTTTTTCGTAGACCTTTTCAACATCCTCATCATCAGCTCGACTGGTAGGCATATAGACTTGTACCACTGTGGTGCACGTAGGTTTAGTATTGATTTTTGCTACAATAATCCGTTCACTGTATTGCTCATAATATTCCACCCGCTGTCCATGTTTCCTACTCAATATGAGACCAACTCCTGCTTGGCCATTGTTTGATTTAGTGCTAATGACCCTATAGTCTCCTGACCAAAAGTCCTGTTCTTCCTGCCAGCGCATTTCACTAATCCCAACCAAATCCAACCTCAACCTATCCATTTCCCTTTCTAAGTTTTCTAACTTTCCACTTCCTAGCAGACTTCTAACATTCCACGCTCCGATCCGTAGAATGTCAGATTTCCTCTTTGTCACTTCTGTGATGTTAACCACCTCTCATTTCACATTTCACTGCGGTCAGAGAGTTAAATCACGAGAAAAGTCTATTAAAATATTTCATATTCGCTTGGTCGCCATGTTCGTTTTGTACTTTACAGGTCTATGAAATATACATAGGTAAACTTGTATCAGTACCTTTTATAACCGTACAAAATTGCAGGGTGATATCTGTAATAGTTTCGGAGATATAGAATGTCAGTGAAATATTTCGCACAGCCGCCATTTTGAGGTTATGTAAACAATTGAACTAAATTAGACTCCAGTGTATTACAATGTGTATAACCATTTGCTGTCCAAGTTTCATTACGTTTGGATAGTTAAATCGCGAGAAAAGTCTATTTAAAAGTCTCAACTTCGCTTGACCGCCATGTTGGTTTTGTAGTCACCAGGTT
This sequence comes from Meconema thalassinum, assembly GCA_946902985.2. Lineage (NCBI taxonomy): Eukaryota > Metazoa > Arthropoda > Insecta > Orthoptera > Tettigoniidae > Meconema > Meconema thalassinum. The sequence goes on from OX336398.1 coordinate 127,653,916, forward strand.
TTTAAAAGTCTCATAGGTGAACTTCTAGTAGTGCCCTTTATCACCGTACACAATTTCAGGGCGATATCGGTAATAGTTTCGGAGATATTGAATGCTAGTGTAATATTTCGCACAGCTGCCATGTTGGATTGGTGAGACCGAACAAAATTTGAAGGGCACGGTCGAGGTCGCCGGGAATAGTGCTATGAACTTACCGAGTTTCATTGAAATCGCTCCAGCCGTTTAGATTTTATTAGGGTGACACACACACACATCACACACACACACACACCCGCACACACACACGCACACACACACGGACAAAAGGTGATCTCATAAGCCTATTTTTTCAAAATTGAAAATAGACTAAAATGGAAAGCTTTTAAGTGTGAGTGTTCATCAATATAGTTCTCCAAACAAACCAAGGTTGCTGTTTACAAAAAATCATGAAAATGCTAAAAAGCAAGTTCAAGAAAACGATATTGCTACTCAAGATAGTGCAGTGTGTGTTCAAAAGTACCTATCATGTCCTCAAAAAGTCATGTTAGGACAGTTGTCGACGTCTAAGAAACCCTCAACACTATCAAAGTCAAGACGGACTATGAGAGAGGTCTCTTTGGAAAAGAAACAAAAGGAATTGAATAGTTTTAGTGATGTTGAAGATAATGTTGATCGCAAGGATGGTGATTATAATAATAGTGATGAAGATGCTGAGGATGATGATGATAAAGATAATAATAATGCTCTGTTTACCCCTAAATAGTCATTTGTTAAATTTATTTATTGGAACAATCCCAGTAAGCTAATCCAGCGGCTTCAGCACTTGCATGCCTGTAAACAGGCTGGTCATACTAAATATGAGGAAGAACTCTTGAATATAGAAAATGAGCTTCGTCATGCCAAAATTATTATGTAATGGATCCAAATAACCTCTTAAACTGTTACTTAACAATACATGTAATATTTTCTACCACTTTTCTCACACATTTGCTGTCACTTCAAACTGTACATATTAAAATTAATATAAAAGCCAAATAAATAATTCTATTACCAGAACAGTTATAACCTTTGTAGTGTGAAAATCATACTAACAGGTTAGTTGCTACTATGGAACTTACTACAACTAGCCGAGGTAAACAACGTGTACTCTATAAAGGCTACTCCTATAACTATAGACGACAAAATGCAAAAGGAATAATATTCTGGCAATGCTCAAAACAGAGGTCAAGAAAATGTCAAGGCGACATGAAAAGTAGAAATGGTGTGGTTATAAGTGTGAGTGATCATCAATGTAGTGCTCCAGACAAAACACTAGTGTTGAAAAAAAATCATCACAATGCTAAAAAGTTAGTACAAGAGAAAGATGTTGCTACTCAAAATAGTGCATTGTTTATTGAGCAACATTTAACCCCTGTTGTAAAAGTTATGTTTAATCCATCTTCCACGTCTCAAGAGTCATCAACATCACAGACTATGCAAGAGGTAGTGTTGTTGTTTTAAGGGGCTGAACTACAAAGTCATCTGTCCTTGATATGCAAGTGGATTGGAAAGGACTAGATAGTAATAGACAAAAGAAGGTTGTATTTTCTATATAACTATTGTACAAGTACTTACATTAAATAAATAACAAATAGTTCCGTGAAGAACTATACAGCCTATTTTCCTATATCCTACTTATGTTAATTGCCACCATCAACATACACAATTTCAGTTTGATTGCTGTAATAGATTCGTAGATATTGAGAAACGACTAAATATTTCGGATGGTCGCCATGTTCAATTTTATATATGTAGGTCCTAGAGTTATGTACTGTTATATGCAGATTATTGTGAAAGTGTAGTATTCAAACTTCAATCGCATAATTAAGACACAAGAAAAAACAAGGAGATTTAAAAAATTTTCACAGCTGCCATCTTGAGGTTATGGAAACAATTGAAATAAATTAGATGGCAGTGGATTAACATTCGGATAAAGATTTACTGTACCAAGTTTCACTGCACGCGGATGGTTAAATTGCGAGAAACGTCCATGTGAATATTTATAATTCGCGTCACCGCCATGTTGGATTTGTGATCACCAGGTTATTTAAAGTCCTATAGGTGAACTTAAGTTCATAGCCACTATGAGCATTAAAAAATTTAGTTTGATTGCTAAACTAGATTCGTAGATATTCAGTATCGTCTAAATATTTCGGAAGGTCGCCATGTTGGATTGTTAAATGTATAGGCCATAGAGTCATGTACCATTAAAGGAAAATTATTGCGTAGGTTCATTATTCAAACTTTCACTTCGATCGCATGACTACACCACAAGAAATAAAATCTTAATTTTAAAATTCGCACTGCCGCCATCTTGAGGTTATGTAAACAATTGAACTAAATTAGATACCAGTGGATTACAATGTGTATAAATATTTCCTGTACCAGGTTTCAGTGCGCTTGGAACATTAAATCGCGAGAAAGGTCTATTTAAAATGTTCAAATTCGCTTGGCCGCCATGTTCGTTTTGTAGTTAACCGGTTTCTGAAAATCTTATAGATGGACTTCCAGTAGTGCCCTTTATCTCCGTACAAAATTTTAGGGAGATACCGCTAATAGTTTCAGAGATATAGAATGCCAGTGAAATATTTCGCACATCCGCCATCTTGTGATTATGTAAACAATTGAACGAAGTTAGATGTCGGTGCATTACAATGTATATAAACATATACTGTACCAATTTTCATTGCGTTTGGTTGGTCAAATCGCGAGAAACGTCTATTTAAAAGTCGCAAATTCGCTTGGCCGCCATGTTGGTTTTGTAGTTACCAGGTTTTCAAAAGTCACATAAGTGAACTTATAGTAGTTCCCTCTATCACCATAGAAAATGTCAGGGTAATATCGGTAATAGTTTCGGAGATATTGAATGCTGGTGAAATATTTCGCACAGCCGCCATGTTGGATTGGTGAGTCGTAACAAACTTTGAAGGGCACGGTCGAGGTCGCCGGGAATAGTGCTATGAACTTTGCGAGTTTCATTGAAATCGCTCCTGCCGTTTAGATTTTATTAGGGGGGGACACACACACGAATCACACACACACACACGCACACACACACGGACAAAAGGTGATCTCATAAGCCTATTTTTTCAAAATTGAAAATATGCTAAAAATAGTGTATGGGTATTGTCTGTTTTTCTTAATTGCTACCCCCATGTCCCACTATTATTGCAATTGTTAACCATCAACCGTCTCTGACTATGTTCGGAAAGAGAGTGGCCTTAAGCAATGCACTCCATCTATGGTGTGTGTAGCGAGTATCATAATAATTCAGTGTGACCAAGCCATGTTAAGGCAATAGTTATGTCAGGTATGGGATTCAAACCCTTGCTTCCTTGTACAGGAAATTTGATCTTAAGTCAAACACCTTAACCACTCGGCCAACCTGACAGTTACTAATTTAATTAGTCTTGTGGACTTGAGTGTTTACAAAACTTTTCCCAGTATACATTGACTAAACCACTTGCTTGTTTTGAAATATAGATTTTGTTTTGTTTTACCATAATATTGCAGTTATGAGTCTTGTGAACTGGGTGTTTAATATAGGGTTAAAGACATTTTAAAATAATTTTAGAAAATCTCATAGGTAACATGTAATGGGTTTTAGTAATGCATTACTGTTCGTTGACTAACGTTTACCGTTACACAACATTATTTTTGTTAAGCTTACATGTTGTTGTTTGAGTCTTTAGTCTTTTGACTGGTTTGCTGCAGATCTCAATGCCCCTAACCCGAGCTAATCGTTTCATCTCTATATAGCTACCACACCCTACATTCATAGCTATTTGTTTAACATATTCTAACCTTGGTTTCCCCTACAAGCTCTTGGGTTCAATTCCTAGCTTTAACACACAATTCTAAAAGTGGTATGAGGACTAAAACAAGTATACTCAGTCTCGGGTGGTTCAAATAAGTAGATAGGGTTTGATTCACACCTCGACCATACAGCACCATGTGTGTTTTTTTTTAAATAATGATAGCCATTTGTTCATTTTCACATTTCACACATTGCAATTTGTCAATTTTCCATTTGCATTTCTTTTAAATGTCAGATTGAAGTTTTTGAATTTCATGATATGGAAACATGGATTTTCCAATTTGTTGTTTACACATTTAATTTTTATTTTGTTTATGTCAAAAGTTCATATTTGCGAAACATAATTTTTTCATATTAAGTTTTTGTAAATGGTGTTAAAGTGAGTGCTAGGCCATGGCGATGGTACAGTCTGTCTATGTGTGTGCAAAACATAGAGGTCTACTACTACTACTACTACTGCAGGTAAGGCTGTTTTACACTCTCTCTCTCTCTCATTCTGTGTAGTCGTACATTCACACTACCATGCCTGTCTTTGAGAACAAACACACAACCACTCAATTTATCCTCAAAACATAATTGACATGCACACTCATCCCAAAGAACTTTTAGTTATACATTTAACATTTACCATTACAAAAATAAATGGTTTCCACTATTTACAACAAAATAACTATTTACAATTACAAAAATAAATATTTACAAAATACTAAATCAATTCAATCTACTGGTTACAAAAAGCGTCTCTAAACAATAAAATATAGAAATCACACCTCCTCCTCGTGGTTATAACCCCTTGGTAGGCTAATGCGTAGGTCATTCGTCTGCACACATTTGTTTTCCTACAAGGCAAAGTGCATTTTCTCTGTTCCACAAAATACGAATTAAGGTTGCTGGATTGTATCCTGCACCGTTTATGCGACATAGCTTTGCCAGTTCATAAAATCGCTAGGTGGTTCTCAACATATAGCTCTACATATGCCTCCTTATGGTTTAGTGTGCGATAGGCATCATTAACTGTATATCAAACCCAGTCCACCTTTGTATTTGTAATCCGAGTAATAATTTCAAGTGTGCTCTCTGCCATGTCAGCAAGAAAACACTGAAAGGAACTCCTCTGTCATATCCAATGACTGCTAACTTGGCATTATCTATTGTCAAGATGAACACCTGCGGTTTTAAATTACTGTAGCGTCAGTCATAGCAACAGAACTGTATGCTCTCTGCCATGTCAGCAACATGACACCGGAAGGAACACCTGTGTAATATCCAATGACTGCTAACTTTGCATGATCATCACCCATTGTCTTGATGAACACCTGCGGTTTCAAATTACTGGACCGTTAGTCATAGCAACTGAACTGTGCGCTCTCTGCCATGTCAGCAACATGACACCGGAAATAACAAGACGTCTCACTGCACGTACAATCTCTTCAGTTTTAACATCTTAAGAACATGTATTATTCTCTTCCAACTGCAAATGACTCGTTAGAACACATCCATCCACCAAGTTTCGCACTTAGGTCCCTTGACCTGTCCTCAAATTGCATGTGCCTTGTGTACTTGGGTGTGTGAATTAACCCCAACGCTAAGTACGAACCAAACAGAATGTGACCTGTTAGCTCTTATCGTGCATGTGCACACACTGCTTTTCAAACAAATGTAGTTAGGCCCTTTGACATAATTTGGATAAATTCATGGGACAGTCCATAGGGATCAGTCCAAAGGGACCCGTCAACAAGGACCCGTCCACAGGGACCCGTCAACAAGGACTCGTCCACAGGGACCCATCAAAAAGGACCAGTCAAAAAGGTCCCCCTTCAAAAGGGCCCGTCCAAAGCGGCTAGTCAACAGGGGTCAGTCCAAAGGGACAAATCAACAGGGGTCAATCAAAAGGGGCTCTCAACTCAAGGCCTGACATGCCCCTCTTTGATTATTGGTTTGCCTATCAACAAGCGTCGCTTGAAATACATTTTGATCACCCCTCATAGGTTGGGTTAGGTTAGGTTACACTACAGCCACCATCTTTAAAAAGCCCGCCCTCTTACAAAAAAAACTAATTGCGCATGTGTAAAAACAAATAACAAACATGATAAATCATAGCGGCATTCAGGACTCTGCATGTTTTTCATGTGGAACAACGTTTAATTTCATATTAGCATTCACCCTCTCACATGTCAGACTTGGAAAGCGAGATTTTTCTAAAATATTAAAATTTCACCCTCTAGTAGGGGTAGGTTTCATTTTCGCGTTGAAATAATTTGTCTAGAGGAAAGGGGGCGTCAGCCCGAGTAATTTCACACCTCGATCAAGTCTCTAGCCTTATTGGTTCACAAGCTAGGTTAAGTTAAGCTACGGCCACCATCTTGGGAGGAGGAGGAGGCTGGGGAACCGATCAAAAACCACTACTAATGTGCCAGTGATAGGCCAGCCATTAAATCCTGATGATATGGATAAATGTTTAAACAGTTCCATACTTCCAAATGCATTCTGTAACAAGTAGGACACCCATACACGAGGGCCAGTGTAACCTTGCAATGGTTTGTTTATGTCTGAAAGCAGAAATAAAGGTCGCTCGGAGTGAGTGAGAGAAAGAATGTGGCATAAGGGGAGGCGGCGGCCATGCTTGTTGGCACCCCGCAGTGAAGGTCCATTGCATACAGAGCTAAAGGTTTGGGCGAGCCTCGATCATTGTTCTACTGTAGTAGGATTTAAGGATTATAATTTTTGGTACCCTGGAATGTTATTAATTGAATATTGTATTAATGAATGTCAATTACATGTGTGATATGACACATTGCTATCTAAGAATCATCCAGATATCTTAATATTTGGCCAGGTTACAAACTGGTAAACTTTATATGTTAGTACTGACAGAAACGCCTAGTTTGAAGGAAGGAAACTTCACATTTTAAACTATATCCACGCGACGGGTAGCATGTTTTACACCTAGAAACAACGATAATAAATTAATGATGTGAAAGAGAGTCATTACGGCATATAGTGGACATACAATTAAGAGTTTGGTTAAAGCATGGTAGAACTCAGATGTTTTGGCGGGGAGAAAGAATAAGACATGATTGTACACATATTGTATAGAAAAAGATTGTACGCACTAGTTAATGTAGAAAGTTGTAAGATTAACGTTGTTTGTGTTTGTTTAATCAGTGCAATAGCGCACGTGAAAGTGATTGCCATGGTAATTGATGATGATGATAATTGTTGTTTTAAAGGGCCTAACATCCAGGTTATCGGCCCGAACAATGGTAATTGCAGTGTAAACTTAAATCAACAGTTATTTGGATTTGTAATGTGGTAAAGTGTGAATTTTAATTAAGGGAAGGAGTATTATTTGCATTTTTGTGAAGTGTAGTGACACGGCATGGTTGTTGAACCTCATGGACTGATATAGGACTAGTCAGTGGACTAGATTGCCAGCAATGGAGGGCGGAGATGAAGGTAACTTAAGGGTATATCTTTGTTTATGTCATCTCAACGCTCAAATTTTATTGCTTTGTGTTTGTAAATGTAAATGTAATGCTGTTTGCTGTGTTATAAGCCATGATATTAACTCAAATTTAATCCTAGTAGAATAGAGTTGTGTGTTGTCATTGTAGAGTTGATACCTTTTAGTTTCAAATCCTTAATAAGTAACCGCTAAGTGGGAGGACGGTACACGCCTGAGGACGGCTGCTCGCTGGAGGCGGAAGCATATTTTCCATAGAAAATCATCATATGGGTACAAAACCAACAGGCTAAGGATGCTTTGCAGTTAGATCACATAAGGCTGCGAAACGTTCGTCTTTCCCTGAATGGCGTCTCATTTCCCTATGAAGCACTAGACTTGAACTTTGAAGAATAAATTCGGAGCTCTGTACGAAATGTTTGTAAAATTCCAGTCATCTTATTACCAAAAGGTGTGCAGTCCACTGTTCTCGCCTGAGGACGTCAATACTAAAGCTCCTTTAACCATCTTTGACTGCTCTAATTTGGAGGAGTCGATTAAAGAGGTCACCGTAGACATTCGTTTGGATGTTAAACCAATGGAAATGTGCCCGCTAATACGAGTGCTTATTGTTTATCACCCACTTAGTAATATTGTAAAGAAGGCTTAGTCAAAATGAAATTAAAGAAGAAATATGAACACTTTCAATTTTGTCTCTTTTTTATATCAAACATAAACTTTTTTTAAAATAAGGCTTATATAGAACATGAGTGAGAAGACTAGCAAAGTGGAACACGCGTTCTTTTCACGCAGTCATGAGTTGATGCATGAGACAATACATCTCTATAGCACAATCCGTTTTCAATCAAATTCGGCTTTAGACTATGCCAATAGTAACATGATAAAACTCAACAAAGCTATTAAAAACGTTCTTGAGCTATCAATACAAATGGCTAACTGTACAGCTTCTCTTGTTGACATGGATGCTGCCCCCTAGTTCACCTAACACTAGCATGTTATTTGTAGCAAAAATCTATATTACGCGTTTACTTGAAATAATTGGCGTACGCATTGATATTGTAATATGTTGTGCAGTTACCATAGATTAGCAGCATATTTGAACTGATTTACTAGAATTAAGGTAATATGTAAAGGGTGAACCAAACACGTATATAATGTATATACCATAATGTTGTGGTTCAAAATGGGATGGGTACGTGAACCTGCTGTAGATGTGCTGCTTCCTATAGCCCTACATGTAGTTTCTGTACAGGATTTAAACTCACCTTCACTTTCAGTGCTTGCATTACAACCTCCCTTTGTAGTTATTAGTTCAAACCAAGTTTATTTATTTGTGCTAAAACACACACTATACGTGTAGGCAGGTAACTTAATTGCCTTTACGTTTGTTTTTAACAAACAAAATGTCACCTCATGTTAGATTTTAGATCTAAGTACTATTGTTCAATACATAGTATGTATGTGTTTATGTTTTTAAACATGTTACAAATGATGAGATGCATTATCTCCGAGAACAAACGTTCTTACATTATCAGACTTGATCACTCTCCTGTCATCATCTCGACTCAGAGCAATCTTTTGTAAGCAGTCAGTAGTTACACGGTGCGAAGTGGACCTGAAAACGTTCATTATCACTTGTAACATTGAGCATTCGAAGAGACGTCGTTCAAAGTCCCGCAGACTAATGCGTTTTTCAACAACGCTTCGAGTAACATACTTGATTTTTAAACCAATGTTTTGTTTGTGTCCAAAGCATACATCTTTGGTCGAAACTCTATACATTTTTGAACAAGCCGTCCATAAGTTTAATCTTAAAATTTTCCCTAACCCTTTTTGTTCTTGGTTGAATACAGAGGGTGGTCGGGTTTGTAGTCCCTTGTGTCCAAAAACTCATTCAAATTAGCACTCGCCATGTCCTGGTAAACATCATGAGTTGTTAATGAATGTATAAATGTGTCGGCGTTTTGGTACATTAATTTCAACTATTCACTGCCATAGAACGGAAGAAACATGTCATAGTGATACTCATATATCAGCGTTTTGGATAGATCCAGATCAGACATACCGATCGATGTACACTGGTTTGTCAAAATATTGTGAACATTTTGCTAAATGTACAGCCGCAATATTAGGCCCAATGATCTTTTTATCAATAAAGTTAGGGTTTGCCACAATTTCTCAAGCTGTTGTTACGAGGTGAATGTCTAAGCGATTTCGAACCTTTTAAATGTTCTTTCCAAACATAGCATTATTAAAAAGCTTGTACAAGTCCTTTTCAAAGTCGTGCTTAGCCTGTTTTCTGAGTTCAGTGTTGAAGTACACATAACTCTTTAACCAACGCCATTGAGCAAATCATGACACTCGATGCACCTTCTTTACCAACAGGCCATGTTCTATTGCCTGTTTAAGAGCCATGTAATGGACAACATAGCGTTCGTGGCTTTCAAGATGTAATATCGTTTTCTCCATACAGATGATTTTCTTCTTTCAGCAAGAAATGGCATATCAATATGCAGGTCGTGGAGTTCTGTTGGGTAGTCGATATCCACCACGAAAATGTAGCCATGTGGATCATTTTTAATTAGTTCCTTAATATTAGGAGTGTCTGGGGGGACCAAAAAAAACCACCGTGAGTCAGTGGTAAGGATATGGCCCAACCATACAGATTGTTAACATCTACATGCATAATAAACTGGGATGGTTTATCGCGATCATATTCAGGCATGTAATTATTATTTGCCACTCGAAGCGATATGAAACTTGAACCATAACACCTCGTATGCCGAGTTCTAAAAAGGAGTTGCTCGTAGTCTGTTAGGCAATCGAGTTGATTGCCTGTATAAAGCAGTATGGCCTCCCATGTAAAGGAAGGAAGAGAAACAAAATTAGCTGGATAGGGTTTGTGGGCTCGCATAGTTGCCGTGCAAAATGTTTCGACAACGTCTGCAAGGAGAAGCACGTCTTGTTTCAAGTACAGATCATTGTATTCCCCCATGGTTTTAATACCAAAATTATTCCATACTTTCTTTGCATGTTCATAGTCCTCATGACTATTATTTTCTCCTTTTAATTTGTTTAAGGACTTTTGTTTTGAAGGCATACTTTTTCTTCATATTTACTCCATGAATCGTTGTAGCCATAGGGAAAGACACCCTTTATCTTCATTAAAACAGCTTTGTCTTCTCCAAAGTGTTTGATAGTTTCAGGAAAGTGATCGAAGATTTTTCAGACTAAAATTCAAGAACCGAAATGAGTCAATAAATTTAATTCCTACAGTTTCATTTGGATGATATAGAGTGACGGATATGTACTTTTCACTACTGTTTAGAGTAACTGATACTCTCCCCTGTTTTGAACCTAGTCCTATCATAATAAAATTCATATTATAATTATGTAAATTATGTACAGTATAAAGACCTGTAAGAGTGTGTTTCTTTCCAATTGCAATTGTTATGTGTAGAGCCATGGTATTCTCCGGTGATATGAAAGTGGTCTCTCACTTTGATATTATCTTCATACGAAATTCTTTTCCACACATGTAACAAGTCTTGACCACTTGGAATTCACGATCTTGCTACCCTTTCAAGTCCATAGGCGTTTTGGGTAAATACTGGTCCGTAGAGAAGAGAGAGACAGTCCGAGTTTAAAAAAAGACCCAACATGTCTTTCTAAAATTACAGGTGCCAAAGTTATTAAGGGAGGAAAGTCGATGACCTGTTAGTTTTGGGTAATTTTGGCATATTCATAGGCCATAGGAAAGGGGACTTTGCCCCGAGTTATATGACACCTCACACGTCCAAATCCGATGATTGGTTCACGAGATATCGGGTTGCCGGGCTGCAACATGCAGTCGCGTTGCTTGCTTTAACGCTCACGGCTACAGCTGGGGCAGGATTCTCATTAGACCACTTCTAATGAACTGCTGTAATAATGAACTATCAAATATTAGCATTTATCTTCCAAAATAAATTTGTTTCTGTTATATTCGTTTCCATGGGTAAGGACTACATTTCTAAGTTATATCGTCTTAATTGTAATTATAATGCAGAACATCCAGCAGTCAATTTCAATTCTACAGGTGGAGATCACTACCAGACATCCTGAGAGCTCTATCCACTAGGTATGTAGACGATCTGATTTGAGTCCTTGGCTATGACTAGAGGTTACTAGGCAGGCATCTTGCGCCAGAGTTGACACGTGGTTGGGTTACCAGTAAATGTCCGCTTCTCCTGTCAATTATCTAGCAGGTTCTTTTTTGATATCACAAGCCTGGGAGTCCCCGCCCCAAAACCATACCAAGACTTTTACATTCTTTGCAAATCCCAGATTGTCTGGGGGAGGGGAGCCAAGAATGTTTTCCACTACACCATTAGGTGGTCTTGAAGCCCGAAAAACATTGTAATTGCAGCAACAGAAGTATTGTAAAGAGTATTCATGAACGAGAATAAAGCAAACTCAATATGATTTATCGTAAGGAAGTTTCAATAATTCACCAAATTGCCGAAGCTAATGGATTCAATAGTAAATATGTTAACAATATAATTAACAAAAATTAAGAACAAACCCGTTTCCAGATTAGCAAAAGAGGACAAAGTACCTTCCACATACGCAACGTTCACTTTTGTGAACCAATCCACATACAATGTTACTAGTGTACTAAAAATATATAAAATAAAAACAGCGTTCAGAACCAATAACACTAATCATAATAAATTTTTCAACTCACATATTCTCAACAAAACCAACAAATACAGCAATTCAGGTGTCTACAGGATTAAATGTAACGAGTGTAACGCCGATTACGTGGGACAAACGGGGAGAGGGTTCAATACCAGATTTTTGGAACATGTCAATGCCATCAAACATAATAAATTTTCAGCGGTGGGCAATCACATGGCAGAAACTTGGCATAAATTCACAACCATAGACAATGACTTAGAAATTTTACATCAAGAAAATAAAGGCACGCTCATGAATATTTTGGAACAAATAGAAATTGATAAAGCACAGAGATTCAACCCTTCACACAATCTTAATGAAATAATATTTGAAACCAGCATTTTATACAGAACACAAATAGACGAATTATATAGTAATAGATAAAATTCCCGCTATATTCCACTATTCATACCCATCATTTTTCATAACATACTAAAGATTGACACCTCTCATTCTACGTATTAATCAATCTCCATAAGAGCAATACACGGCGCGTCAACAAACCTCACTCATTCTCATTTCCTTAGCCTCCCATCTCCCACAACCCCAACCGCCACCTTTTCCCAAGCACGACACTAACACTCAGCTGTAAGAGTCTTCGCAAGGCGCATCCGGTTTGTTTTTGTTCACGCCCGAGCGCACTGCAGTTCTTGGTGGCGCGTGACGCGGCCACAGATTTTCTCCACTTCGACGCTTGCCAAGAGCAACGGGGGGACTAGAATGGTCCCACAATGACGCAGTGGGGACAGCGGACCGCAGCACCGGCCCAATTCAGAAGTTATGGTGCGCCTAGGCCTTAGTGATCCAATAAGAGCATCTTCTTTGGAGCGTCGAGCGGGAATTGTAAATAATTATTATTTCCTTATTCTTTATTCTTCATGTATTCTGTATGAGTTTATACAAGGAAAGTTTTTCCCTTGTGAAGTTTTGTTGGAGAGGCTGAGGAAGGGGGAGTATTAGCCCCCGAAACATGTCCCTGTAAGTAATAGAAATAAACAGTATTGAAGGCGGAAAATCTATTATTCTTTCAAAGTTATAGTTACGTCAATACGGACCTGAATAATCGACATTATGACTGTAACCTTGTTATTAATGCAATGTCGCTACGCAATCAAACTGTATGGGATCGAGCAGAGGGAAAATATTCTTGCTAAGTTATGTGGACTGTGCTGAAATTCTGGGTTTTGAGGTTCAACTGGCATCTGAAGCTCTTGTGCTAATGGTAGTATCACTCACACAGAACTTCACGTGTCCTAGGGTTACTTTCTGATCAATAAAACATCAGCAGCAATACAGCGCCAGATGGTCAATGTATGTACGGTATTACGAAGTTACATGAAGTAGGTGTTAAAGTGTGGTGAATAACCTGTGTTGGAACTTCTACTAATGTTCAAACGATGAAACAGCTTGGTTGTGCAATAGATTTGGCAGCAAGTAGTTGTAATTTTGGGCATGTGCAAATGGGAACTGTGTTTGTTATTTTTTTACCCTTGCCATATGGTGAAGAAGATTTTGTCTTCTCCAAAGCGGGATGACGGTAGTACATCACTAAACTAAACGAGATTCATGAGGTGGGGCTAAATTTTGCTCATAATCTGAGTGGTGCACAAATTTGGTGTGGAAACAAAAAATGAATGTTTAACTTGCTTTGCAGACATTGTTCTGGTGTTAGAGATGTTATTTCCTTTTTAAGGAAACAGGGCCATCCTTTCTCTGCTGACAGTGAAGCAACGGAAGTATTCATATACATTATCGACAGTACTGGTTAAAATGCTTCACAGAAACATGTGATTACTTGAGGCCCTTAAAACGTGAAGGAATACCACATGTGTGCCATGCTAGGAAGTGTTCTGTGTTTGACTTATTATAGCTGCCACTACTATTAGAGAAGTTGCTAGAATAACACCAAAACTGAGAATCCATTTTAATATGTGCTAACATATAAGTTTTCACAGAATCACATTGCGTTGATCTATTTTTCATTCGATCTCATGGTGGATGGAATAACAATCCCAATACTTTACAGTTCAAATGGGCATTACCAAGGCTATTGTTCAGAAACAGTGTAAATGCTGTTTGGAATTGTTTTAATATTGATTCAGTTTCAAACGGTTCTGTTTTTCAAATTCGTTCGCAGAATAAAACAAATTATAATGCTTGTGATGCTAACATTGGCACAGAAATGGAAGAGCAATATTCAGATTTGCTTGAAATGTATTTGAATTTCAGGAGAACAATTTGTGCTATATAGGAGGATATATCGTGAGGAGGCTTTTGAAGTCTCTAATTTTCTCACATTGTATAACAATGCTAATAAGGCAATCTGAACGTCTTCTTGACTACTCTTACGCTACTCCCCTCAATTCCTGTTACAATTTTGTGCAACATGTTTCGAGAGGTAAGCTAATTGAACCACCTCCAGATGTTGTTAAAATCATTCAATGTACAGAGAAGTAATTAAGGTTTAGAGTTGTGTTAGGCGAGCTGATGAGTATGCGCAATGTACAGTAGATAAAATTATTGCCTAGTCCGTCGTTATGAAGCTTAGTACTGGAGGTAACTTGCCTTTCAATTTCTCAAACCCAATGGAGAGTGATTTTTTTAGTGAAGCTCTGCACAAGTTGCAAATCCTAAGAAAGGTTGCAGAAATTCATGTATACATTAGACTAGTGAGTTGTGGTAAAAGGTAGTCCTTGTATAAAGCTCATAGCAACTCTTCTAGTGTCAGAGCAGAATTGAACAAACTAAATACAAACGCGTACAGATAATCATACATATGGCCACGGCAAACCACGACTGAAACTATGCTTCCATCGTTATCGCCAAGCCATGTCCAGCCATTTCCGACAGTGTTAAATCACTGTGTCTTCTGCAATTCACAGAAATGATTGACAAATCCTGTGTGGCCTTAGTTGAGTGGTGTTTATTAACGTGCAAGCTCTGCATAGACGATTAGCTATTAAAGCTGGGGAAGCACTCAGATTTAATAACTAAACCGAACGTAGTGAACCAAGTGATCAACTCGTATGTGGGCCGGGGAAATCTCTTCAACCATGATCATTTTCTAGAACTTGCCCTTGAGGCGAAAACTAATTTAATTGGCTAATCAGAGCTTTGGCCGAAAAATAACTGACATTAGGTTATATCATAATTCGAGATGCACTAATGGTGCATTGCTTTGAAAATATGTTCGTCGTCTGTATAACAAGTTCGTAGGGCCTACACTTTAAGGGCCAGTAAACGATCAGAAGGGACAGTTCATGGTCACGTGTGATGAATTTACACTCGATGTTTTTAAGATGACTTAAATATGATAAGAACTATTTAAAATATGTTTAAAATGAAATTTCTGTGTGTCATAAAAATTAATTTCCTTTATGTCGATTTTGCCAAGTATTTTAGGATATTAGACTGTGATGTGTGAGGGTGCATGTGAGTGTGGCTGGTGACAGACTGTTTTAGTGGTAGTATTTGTTGTTGGTGGAACTAAGTATTTTTTCGTTAGTAGAATTTTGGTATTTAATTTTTAGTAGAAGGTTAGTAGTTTTGTTGGTAGAATTGCTCTTTACTTATTCTGAGAGGGAGTAGCAGCCTTTCAGAATAAATAAATTCTTGACTTGTCTTATAGACGGTTAAGCTATTGATAATATAAGGCAACTAATGGCTGCACTGCGTTCTGCTGCACGGCTGAAACAACGGGAAACTACAGCCGTAAAGCTATTCCTGAGGATATGCACCTCTCTATGCATAATTACACGTGATGATGGCCTCCTCCCTTGTAACATGTCAATCCGGAGGTAAACTATTCCCCCGTTCGGATCTCCGGGTGGGGACTACTCGAGAGGGGGTTAACATCACAGAAGTGACAAAGAGGAATTCTGACATTCTACGGATCGGAGCGTGGAATGTTAGAAGTCTGCTAGGAAGTGGAGGGTTAGAAAACTTAGAAAGGGAAATGGATAGGTTGAGGTTGGATTTGGTTGGGATTAGCGAAATGCACTGGCAGGAAGAACAGGACTTTTGGTCAGGAGACTATAGGGCCATTAGCACTAAATCAAACAATGGCCAAGCAGGGGTTGGTCTCATATTGAGTAGGAAACATGGACATCGGGTGGAATATTATGAGCAAAATAGTGAACGGATTATTGTAGAAAAATCAATACTAAACCTACGTGCACCACAGTGGTACAAGTATATATGCCTACCGGTCAAGCTGATGATGAAGATGTTGCAAAGGTCTACGATGAAATAGATGAAATTCTGGGGTATATCAAGGGTGATTAAAATGGTATAGTAATGGGAGATTGGAATGCTGTGGCAGGAAAAGGGACAGAAGGGAAGATAGTAGGAGATCCGGATTAGGTGAAAGGAATGATCGAGGTAGCAGGCTGATGGAATTCTGCACCGAGCATGAGTTGGTCGTAGCTAACACCTTATTCAATAACCACAATAGAAGAATATACACATGGAAGAGACCAGGAAATACAGGACGTTACCAAATCGATTTCATTATGGTCAAGCAGAGGTTTCGAAACCAGATTTTGGATTGTATAACATATCCTGGTGTTGACATAAACTCTGACCACAATCAGGTTGTTATGAAATGCAGAATAAAGTTAAAGAAACTGAAGAAACCTAAAGCCAAAAAGGTGAGCAATAGACATACTGAAATTGAAGGATGTAAACAAAAGATTCAAGAAGAGTCTAAAGGATGGACTAATGAAAAACCCTAAACAAACTTCAATTGCAGACGAATGGACACTTTTGAAGAATGATATAACAATATTCGCGGAAGAAAACATTGGTAGGAAAGAAAGAATAGATAGAAAACCGTGGATCA
This sequence comes from Meconema thalassinum, assembly GCA_946902985.2. Lineage (NCBI taxonomy): Eukaryota > Metazoa > Arthropoda > Insecta > Orthoptera > Tettigoniidae > Meconema > Meconema thalassinum. The sequence continues at coordinate 127,670,773 of OX336398.1, forward strand.
CTCAGGATATACTAGAATTGATGGATGAAAGGCGGAAACACAAGAATGTAAGAGATGAAAAGGGGAAAGCAGAATACAGACGTCTGAGAAATGAGGTTAACAAGAAGTGCAAGGAAGCGAAAGAAGAATGGTTGAAAGAGAAATGTGCAGGTATAGAAAATTGTCTGAAATTAGGAAAAGTAGACGCAGCTTATCGAAGGGTTAAGAATACTTTTGGGGAAAAGCAGACTAAGTGTTGTAATATCAAGGACACAAATGGAAAGCCTCTAACAGATAGGGAGGAAAAGGTTGAGACATGGAAGGGTTACATATAGTGTTTGTATAAGGGAAAGGAGATTGAGAATCATGTAATGGAAAGGGAGGAGGAAATTGATGAGGATGCAAAAGGAGATTTAATATTGAGATCAGAATTTGACAGAGCATTGGGGGACTTAAGCAGGAACAAAGCACCAGGCATAGATGATATACCGATTGAGTTGCTACGCTGCATAGGAGATGAAGGTCTGGTCAGGTTATTTCACTTGGTGTGTAGGATTTATGAGACAGGTGAGGCACTCCCTGATTTCAAGAAGAGTGTTATCATCCCTATACCAAAAAAAGTGGAAGCTGACAGATGTGGAGATCACCGTTCAATCAGCTTGATTATTCATGCTTCAAAGATCCTATCTAGAATAATTTACAAGAGGATGGAAAACCAGATAGAAACGGAGTTGGGTGAAGACCAGTTTGGTTTCAGGAGAAATGTAGGAACAAGGGAAGCTGTACTAAGTTTAAAGTTGATTTTGGAAGGTAGAATAAGGAAAGATAAGAGAACGTTCATGGCATTTGTAGACTTAGAAAAGGCTTTTGATAACGTTGATTGGACTACATTGTTGACATTTTGAAATCTATTGGAATAATATAATAATGTTATTGGTTTTACGTCCCTTTTAACTACACTGGCTTTTAGAGACGCCGGGGTGCCGGAATTTTGCCCCGAAGGGGATCTTTAACGTGCCAGTAAATGTACTGACACGGCTCCCTCGCATTTGCGCACCCTCAAATTCCAGCTGATTGCGCCAGGTTTCGAACCTGCAACCTTCTATTGGAATAAAGTACAGGGATAGGAGGGTGATACACAATCTAAACAGAAACCAAACAGCAGTCTTTCGAGCTGAAGGATATGGGAGAGAAGCTGGTATTCAGAAAGGTGTAAGGCAAGGCTGCAACTTATCACCTAACTTTTCAATCTTTACATTGAACAAGCAATGAAGGAAATTGGAGAAAAATTTAAAGCGGGAGCGAAGATTCAAGGAGAAATAAATTCAACTCTGAGATTTGCTGATGACATCGTAATCTTGGCTGACACGCCTGATGATTTGAATGAGTTTTTGAATGGTATGGACTCTGTCTTAAGAAAATAATTCATGATGAAAATGAATGAATGTAAAACAAAAATACTGGAATGCAGCCGAAATAAATAAGAAACCTCTAGAGACATAAAATTGGCAGGTGAAAAGCTGAAGGAAGTAGGAGACTTCTGTTACTTTGGAAGAAAAATAACCAGTGATGGACGAAGCAAAGAGGATATAAAAAGTAGGTTGGCTCAGGCAAGGAAAGCATTTCTACAAAACAGGAATCTGTTGACATCGAATATAGATTTAGGTATTAGGAAATCATTTTTGAAAGCCTTTGCTGGGGCGTGGCACTATATGGAAGTGAAACTTGGACTATTGGTGCAGCAGAAAAGAGGAGAATTGAAGCATTTGAAACGTGTTGTTACAGGAGAATGATGAAGATCAGATGGGTAGATAGGGTTACAAACGAAGAGGTATTAAGACGAGTGGGAGAGGAGAGATGTTTCTGGCGACTGCTAATGAAGAGAAGAGATAGGTTAGTAGGACACATACTAAGACACCCAGGAATAGCAAGCTTGGTTATGGAAGGAAGGGTCGAGGACAAGAACTGTAGGGGTAGACCAAGGTTATAAATTGTTAAACAGATTGCCTCGGATGTAGGGTGTGGTAGATATGTAGAGATGAAACGATTAGCTCAGGACAGGGAGGCGTTGAGAGCTGCATCAAACCAGTCAAAAGACTGAAGACTCAAACAACAACAACAGGGTAATTTGTCAAATTAGAAATAATTCATGAACACGAGGACATATACAAAATGTACTTTAATTATATGCTGAGTTATTGTAAGAAATAAAGAAAACCTCCAACTCATTTTGGTTTAGCTGTAGAACGTGTTAAAGGCAAGTGCCTGGAATCAACCGTCAAAGTCGTTGTTTAAAACAGTATATCTGCTATTGAAAGACGAAAGCATGTAGACAATTGCGTAATTTATGTTTATTACATTTTGTTTCAATATACGGTACGAATTACGGTACTCCCCAAAATCCATGGAATGCTAAATTAGAGATTACTAAATGAAAAGTACATCACATGGAACTTTTTCCTTTGTTTTTTTTAAGAACCGTTCCTTCTCTCTTAAACCCCAATGGCTTGAGCCTTACATATGAAGCAGTTAGTGGTGGCAATAAAATTAATATATAACAGCAATCTTAGCATTAATACAGCGCATAAACTAGAATGTGGCTTGCATTTCGCTGCTTCCCGCGCCGCACAGGCACTCGCTACTCTTTGTCCTCTCTATTGTCGTCTGTCCTCGTTGGAAAATACAAGCTGCACTGTGCTCACCACCTGTATGCTGTATCTGGTGATAACGCTACCCTATTCATGCGAGGGCTATACTACACATGAAGAAATATCCCTCTCCCCCCGTTGACTCACACATGCACCTGCCCCCACCCCTGTCCAAAACAAATATGTGTGTCTGTACATTTTGAGGTCTTTGGCAGAATTAATGTTTTTTACTGCTTCAAAGAATGCTGAAAGTGTTCTTTTGTAACTTATGTGTATTGTTTTAGAACCACACGTTAAAATGTATCCCTCTTCCTCCTGAATACACACATACCTACACCCCCCCTCCCCACTCCTTCGACATATTCATTTTAACAGAACGAGTTAATTTTATAAGAAATGAAAATATTGCATTAATACTTTACTGTGTGTTCTTGACACCGAATCATATGGCTGCCCTTAACTCCTGTTTTTACCATTTGATACTCAATAATGGTAACACTTAAAGGCTAACTACACTATGAATATGGTGTGAAGAATTCATTTTCTTTCTTTACCAGCATTAACTTGTTACGCTTAAATTGCTTATTCACACCCACACCACACGGCACCACAGCCAATGAAGAGCCTATGCCTACTAAGCGATCGCTGCCCAGCCATTTGGCCTGCAGATATTGGGGTGACGCTTGGACAGCTCATCAAGTCCCCACGCAGGGCCCTGGGCGCGCTACGTCAACACCACGGGGCCGGCAAATTACGTATTCTATTTTACTTAAATCAACAGCAGAGTGTGAATTTAAAGGCAATTTATACTCTTGAACTTTACTTGGGCAATAATATTGTCACAGGCTGGCTGCGTGGCTCAGCGGCAACATTCTCGCCTGCTGTACCCAAGGTTGCAGGATCGAATCCTTGCGCATTCAGCTGACTTTTGAGGGCGCGCAAATGCGAGGGTGCCATGCCAGTAGATTTACTGCCAAGTATAGATCCCCTTCGGGACAAAATTCTGGCACCCCGGAGTCTCTAAAAGCCGCAGTCCTTAAAAGGGCCGTAAAACAAATAAGATTATTATTACGGTATTAATAATGGCACAGCAAAAAAAAAAGGACATATTTATTACACATAAACAGAGTTTGAGAATTCTTCCTTGACTTCCCTTTTACAGTTTTCAGTCTGAATACGGTTATGAATGCAATGATTTACATTGTTTACAAATAAAATAAACACTTGCAACAATGTTTTTGATAAGAGTCTATTGTCTGAAATTCACGAACTATTATAGGTAAGAAAATCAAATGGACAGGAGAATATTAACGTAAATGGGTCTTGGCCTACCTTAATTGACGCTAGCCACATCGGTAAATTAAAAGAACACTACTTTCAAAGGTTAACAATAATAACAATAATCACCAACACACACAATTATTACAGCTGCTGAATATTATCAATGTACTCATTCAAGTCGTCAGCGCGAAAATAACTAACTCCCTGCTACCAACCTTCACTAATCCCAGGATAATAGCCAGAGGTCCGTGTTATATCACCATTACAATTTGAATCAAGATTCCTGGTCTCAGATATTAATTTCATCATATTCTTTATTGTGTATTCAAAGATAGACAAACGGCATATCAGCCCATGGAATGTTATTTAATTCTTATTGTATGCAACCATGGAGTTTTTACTGGCGCATGCTCGTAGAGGGGTTTGTGAGAACACACTACTATTGTTGGTCACTGTTGTCAAACCTTCCATTATTAGGATTAAGAGGGCTGTGATTGGGGCAGAATGTGTCAGCTGACAGCGAATTGACAATTATGAAACATTTTACAGTGCTGAACGAACTCTTTCCTTATTGGCTTCTGATGAGGTAACTATGCTAGTCACACCTTTCAAAACAACAAATACTATTATTGATTTATTGAGGGACTTCGAGACATCGTGGTGATGTTGCCCTGTGAACATGGCTGTGTGTGGAATTTGTCTGATAGCCTGTATTATTGTGATTAGTGCGTGTATTTGTAATTCAAATGAGGATTGGGAAGGAGGCGGCTGTTGCCTTAAGTTAGGGACAATCCTGGCATTTGCCTGGTGTAGAAGTGGAAAACCACGGAGAAGGTTGGGCTCAGTCTACCCTGTTCCAGCCCTCAGACCAGAATTAAATGCATTGACAGAGCCGGGAATCGAACCCGGACCTCCGCAGTGACAGCTGAGAGTGTGGTAGCGAATCCTGTATCGTCAACCGGAGGGGCAAGGGTAGTCCTAGAAGTTAGCATATTTTCTGGGACTATTGATAAACTTGCTGCACTGTACGGAATGTACAGGCTCCACCCAGCTTACAGCCACTTTCTGCTTCATCACACTTCGTCTCTCTCAAAACTTACACCAGCCCCCTTCCGTCTTACCCCACTTACCACTGCAAATCTTCAGACGGAAGGTGAAGAGTCCGTAACTCCATCCTGAAACATTAACCAGTGAACTGCGTCCTGAAATTAATTTACCTGAGTGTGTGATATTGCCGAACAGTATGCCTTATTGGCAGAGCTACAGTTTTACAATTGCATTTAATTTTCTCAGAATTATTAGAGCCTGAACATATCTTTTATTGAAATATCGAGAGGAAAAAGAACACTTTTCGTTCTCTATGAAAGACACCGTCCAGGAATAGTTAAGGGCAACGGCTAATGGTTGTTTTGATTTTTTTAAACGTTTTGTTTCCCCCTCCACCACTACCCCTGTTCTAAACAGGTATGCATATTCATTTTTATCAAAGAAAGCTTTCCTGTGGGTGACACAAATATTTGCTACTTGTTTGACTGAGAAATGCCACTTAGTTCTTTGTTTATCACCTGTATAACATGGTAAATGTGAATTTCTTACTGTGTACTAGTGGGGTTACCTATATTCTGGTGATTACTTTGCTACTGTACACATTAAGAGTTATCCTGGTCACATACATACCACCCAGCCCCACCCCTTACCCAAACAGATATGCATATGCATATTTCTTCTTATCTTTCATAGGTTTTTAGCGGAGTTAGAATTTAAATCTGTTCTGGTAAACCTTGAATATGTAGTTGTTTTGTAAATTAAGATTATTTTTCTTAATTACAAATTAAGAATAACTTATTTCACCGAATCGCACATATACCCCTTTCCCCAACCCTCTCTTACATAATTTTAAGTTTGAGAGTTTTTTTTAGACCCGACCTGCTTTGAAGAACACTGAACATGTGGTTCTTTTGTAAATAAAGTATGTATTTTTGTTCACTAAGCATCTATTTAATGAAAATTCAGCAATTATCTGGATTTATGCCGCGCCTTGTGTGGGGTTTCGCCCAGGAACACCAATCTGGCTCATCAGCGAGCTCTCGGTATTCTGCGCCCGGAATTTCTGAGTTTTCATTCACGGGCCGTGAAAGCTTAAGTGCCTTGAATTTAACTATTTAGTTGTAGGCTTATGCATATTCACACACATATGAATACTGCCTTTGAGTTAATACAAATATTGATACCAATTTCCATATTTTTTGATCTTTATTCGTAGTCATTCCCTATCTAACTTTTTTTTCTTAATGTTGGCTACGTACGGCTTGTAGTTTATGCCAGTAGGCATATAGTTTTGTGTATTTTGCGTTTGATCTAAGGATAAGAATGTTGCAAAAGCAGGCTGCAATAAAGTATTTTATTTTGGCGTATATTCGTACCCATTTTCAGTATGAAATTACTATAATATTTTGAAATATGCATTTTGTCGTAAGTTCCGTTCAGTTAACCGTTCACCTAAATGTCCAAAAGCACCTCTTTTACTTGTATCTCGTCGTAAGTATGTACTTCATCCTTGCGTCAAACTCGCCCCCTTGACGTACACTACCAGACGTAACTAGTCGCACAAAAAACCGCACTTTGCTCCCATACAGTCAAAATTCAAGTATTACCTAAGAGTTCAATGGTTAGAAGTAATTCATATTTCAACCACTAGAGTACAACATAAATAAATCAGCACAATGCTGATAACGCAACGCGTGTTTCTAATTTAGTGATTTGTCTCTATATCTGGCAACGATTTAATAGATTTATTCGACAATATATTTTAATTTTTCCTTGTGAGACATTTAGCGACCTTACACCCTTTATTGGTGCCAGGAACAATTATTAACGTAACAATTCAGAATTTTTGCAGTGAAATTACCTGTTTCGTTAGTTTAAGTTGGCTACTCAGTTAAGCCTACCAGTGCGCAAAAATGAATTCTCAGGTTTATTTTCAGGTGGCATTGTAATTAGTAGTGATGGGTTGCGAGTGGACTCTTGAAGAATTGAGTCTGGGACCGTATAACTCGAGGTTCTCCAGTCCGGAATCAAGTCCGAGGACTCTGTCAGCGATATCTGCGAGCCATGTACGGAAACAACACGATGTATAATATTTTCGGTAGGCCTAGGGCCTAGGCCAAGTAATATATTTGTTTCCCATTAATGCACAGCCTTTCTTTGTCGTGTGGCCTCCTGAGAGACCGAGTGCTAGTCTTTCTAGTCAACGCCCGTGGGCATCCTGCGCGTCGGAATGAGAGATGGAATAGATGAAGATGAATTGAACTGGCGAAGGATGTGGAAGGAGCGGCCGTGGTCTGTCAGAAGGTACCGTCCCAGCTTTTGCCTGGTGTTGAAAATGGGGAAACCACGGAAATCAATTTCAAAGATGGCCGACGGTGGGGCTCGAACCCACGCGTCTACCAAATCAGCAGGGAGCTTGACCCCTTGATCAAACGCTGCGCCTTAGCCAGCGTAGGCACTGTATGCACAGTGATATAATACGGTAGAACTAGCAGAGGTACCCGCTCTTTGAACGGTCTTTGGTATTAATAACCAAACGTTATCAATTGAGCTACTGTTGCAATGGTTAGGAGCTTGTCATTCCTTCATATGTATATCAGAACGAAGTTAGTTTTCTTGGTATATCACAGACACTGTTCATTTAAGGGCCTAAAAATGCAGTTTTCGGAGACCCTTTATAGACTCCCTAGATTTGTAACACACATTGAGAAGCGCAACATATGCTTTGGTCGTCTTTCTAGGATCATTTTTATTTTTCGCCCATTTTAGCATATATTTTGAAATGTTTTCCCCTATACCCACCCTTCCATGAGAAGTACGGTGAAGAGTTTTATAAATGATTGGTGAATTGACTCATGGTTACAATACCTAATTTTACGATGCTCCAAGCACCCGAACACGAGTTATAGGCGTATATAAACAAAAATATATATCAACCACACAGTGTCAAACAAAATCATCTTTAGGATGAGCCGGTTTGTCGACAAAAATATGATGAATTAAAAAGCGCTGTCTAACTAAATTCACCTAACGTGTACTTCCTGACGTGAAAATATTATTGAAAACCTTATTGACGAAACGCAATATATGTCAAATAAAAATGGACCCTCACCGTTGTGGAAAGTCCCCATCCCCAAGAAGACCCTTTTAATAAATTATAAAGGTTTGTGACGTATGAAAGTTCAGGATTTGTATCCTCCAAATGCCCAAATTCCCAAAAGATGCAAAAAGCACTATTCAATTCAGGAATTTTTGATAATAATGTTGACGTTTGGAGATATAATAGACCTTCTGTACAACATATCGCACGTGTAAGTCGCGTTTAAACATTACAAGGGACCCCTTGACCCCCTTAAGCGCATTGATGAATTGTACAGTCTATGTTTGTTTCCATGATAACCTTATAGCCATTTGCAAACTTTCGCAGAAATTTAATAAATTGAATGGCATTGCTTCTTACAGAAATAGATGGCAAGTTGGATGTCACCTCTTGAGATACCGTTGTCATGATTACCGGCTTGTATTACTTCATTAGTTTCTTCTTGTTCTTCTTCTTTCGGATGGGCCAGCTAAGGACCACGACATTGAACTTTTCAACTTGGCGAGGGACTTGATGTTTGCCAAATATTCTCTGGCTATGTTTCTCCTTTCTCTCTTTTGTCCAGATGATGCCGTTTTTCTTAAAGGGTGGTCTGTCCTAAAAACTTTTCTGTTTAAGTATCTTTCTGAGATGTGATCGGCTTCTAATATCACTTTCCATTATCTTCAGTACTTGGATGTCCTTGTTAACTTCTGTTAGCCATGGTGTCACGCTCTTTCTATTCTCCCAGTAGTTGAGAAGCCGGTTGGTTAGTCTCGTTGGGTTCATCCTTGAGACATGTCCGTAGAAAGCCAGACGTCTCGTCCTGGCCACATCTGTGATTTTCTCAGTATATCTATATAGCTCCTGATTTGGTGTTCTTCTGTAGGCCTACTTGTCATCTATTTATTAGTTTATTACATGAAATTAATGTTCTGGGAATATCTCAGAAACGTGGTTTAGAGCCTTAAAACGTACCGTAGTAGCCTCCGATCCACCGAGGGGTTGAACATGAGTTGTGTCTCGTCCTTGTACGCCGTAATATAACAATAATCATAATAATAATAATTTAATAATATAGGGATAGGGATATAATAGACTTTCAGTAACACACCCGCACGTGTAGGGGAAGATGAATACTACTAATTATCATTACTCTTATCAAGTAACTTCTAGGTGATATTTTAATTTTCCTGGACCAGTGAAAGTGGCGGCATTGCCCTCACTAAGTGGACAATTCCGCCGTACTGATGGGGCAATACCGCCATATTTAAACTTAATGGGCATAGGCCTATGCAAACAACTTTGGATCATGAAAAACCTACAAAACGATTACTATACATACAGTGCCATTTACGATATTTATTAATTGCACAGACAGAAGTCACAAACCTAGTTTTTCGGAGAATCTTGGCCGCTACATTCAGAATGGACATTTAGTGCATCTGTACCATAGATCATTTTTTTTATAAAAACAAAAGATGGTAACGAATGTCGTTCTCTTGCTCTTCAGAAAACAGTAGTTTACGCCCAAATGTAGGTTTGTCGAACTTACTGTCTTTGAACCTATCACGTAGCCTAGTGTTGTTCTTGGAATATGAAACAACTTGGAAACACTTTTAACAAAACTACCATCATTTACAGCTTCAACAGCTTTCTTTTTATCGTCCGCAATCCATTTCGCCTTTTCTGTTTTTCTCCCTCTATTTCGCCGCATCTGTCGATAAAAGCAAGCAATTTCTAGTATTGGAAAGTTGAAAGGGGGAATACCGCCACCTGTGGTGGCATTACCCCATGAGCACATTGAGTGATTAGGCGCAAAATGCTACATAACCAACAAATTGAACGACATAAACGAATAGTATAAAATGATCAGTAATAATCATACTTTCATAAAATATTACCAAAATTAGGCAGTCACTTAATTAAACTACCCTTAACTTGATTCATTTCATGGCACAATATTACATCAAAAAGGATGATTGGAGATTTCTTATTCCCGAGCAAACGCACGCTTCCACAACGGCAATTGACACACCTGATTGTGTTTTGCTAGTCATCCACTAGAGGTCACACTTATTCGTGCGCATGTACTGAAAGTCGCGCAGTTATTCGAATTTTAGGGGTGGCGGGATTACCCAAGATGGCGGAATTCCCCCATCTTCCCCTAAATTGCGTGAAAAAATTCAAGAGTATCCCTTGACCACCTTAAGCGCACTATATACGTATTGATTAATTTTACAGCTTAAGTTAGTTCCGTGATAACCTTATAGCCGATTGCGAACGTTCACAGTAATGTAACAAATGGAATGGCATTGCGTCTTACAGAAATAGATGGACTCCTGAGATTGTGTTGTCATGGTTACCGGCTGGCATTCTTTCATTAGTGTTTATTAAATGAAATTAGTTTTCTGGGAATATCTAAAAACCTGTTGGTGTTAGGACCTTAAAATGTGGATCTCGGGGCCCGTAGGGCTCCCGAGTTTTGTTTCTCACATTGAGACGCTGAAAATGAGCTTTCTCTCATCTTTCTACGCCCATTTCAGCATGCATTTTAAGGGGGTAAGCCCTCTTTTATGAGAGGTATGGAGAAGAGTTCCATCAATGATTACTTTCGTGCCTCTGATGGACATATGTACCAAATGTTACGTTGATTCACTCAGCCGTTCTCGAGTGACGCGCGTACGAAATTGTACACAGACAGACAGACAGACTGACAGACACACAGACAAAAAAAATTGTTTTTGCGCACAACCGTCTTGAACCGGTCTGAAAAGCGTTAATAACTCAAATTTCCGTGGAAATGCAAAAAAAAAAAAAAAACAAAAAAAAAACAGACAGACATTCATTTATATATATATTGTTTGGAACAGTTACGTAACCTTCAGAGGGCTGCACCATCAATTATGATTGAGAAGGCTGTGGATGACCATGGGTATGGTATCTTTTTTTCAATTATCTCATTATTATTATTTTAAGTTCCTTGAGCATCAGAAGGATTGTTTAATAAAAGTACGAGCTGAGATAAGCATCTCTTTTGAAAATAAATGCAAAATGTGTAACATATCGTCTGTGGAGAGAACCAGCCTATTGGAGGTGAAACATTTTGGTCCTCTGGGTCGGGATAGATAATACTTTTACGTATCAGACGTCAAAAATGCTCACAAAAAAGGTATGTGACAATTGATTCAAACAGTGTGACAATTATCCAAATTATCCTGTCAATACTTCCTCTCTGCTCACAATATTAATTATGGATGTCGCTGAAAAGAGAGGACTCATCAAAAAAGAGCTGTAATAAAAGCTCGTCTGACACGAATTGTCAGCTACGTAGATAGTTTTCAACAAGGTGGCAACTTGAACGACATTCGTGTTAAGCAGAAGTTATTACACACTTCCAAGGAAGAGTACAACGTAGTACAAGGCCAGTTAGAAATGAAAGACTCTGAAGAATCACATGATATTGATAGGGAGACATTTGAAGAACTGTGTTTAGAGATAGAGTCTAGGATGGACACCTTACTAGAACCCAATTCACCTTCACAATCTGTTCCGTCTAACCCCCCAAATATTAAACTGCCAAAGATTGCATTGCCAACATTCAATGGCATAATATCTCGCTTCAGACACTTCAGAGATACCTTCCAGTCACTAATGATAAACAATACGTGTCTGACAGGCATTCAAAGATATCATTATTTACTATCATGTTTATCTAGCGAGCCCCATAAATTATTAGAAAACTTACCTGTCACAGATAATAATTTTAGAATAGCCTGGGAGTTGATCATCCAAAGATACGATAACCCCAAACTAATTGTGGACTGTCACATTAAGGAACTATTAAACCTACCTACTGCAAGAACTGAGTCTCCTAAAGAACTCTGGCAGTTACTCAATCAGCTGCTAAGTAACTTAAATGCAACAGAAGTGTTGGAGGTGCACACTCCCCTACTCGAACTAATCCTATCACACATGGTTTTCGAGAGAGTCAATCGGAACCATAGAAAGCAATGGGAATCCAGAACCTCCAGTACAAATTTTCCTAGTTTGAAAGATTTAGTAATTTTTTTAGAAGGAACTGCTCAGACATTGGAGCTCATTCATCGCTTCAAACAACTGATCCCTCATCAGAACTCTGATAGATTTTCCAGAAGGTCGTTCCTCAGTACTACTGCAGTGTGTGCATTTTGTAGGCATCCCCACAAGCTTACAAAATGCTCGAAATTTAATGAAACGGATCTCTCAACCAAATTAGAAATCGTCAAAGTGAGCAATCTTTGTTTCAATTGTTTGTGCGTCGGCCATAGGCAAGTAGAATGTACCGCAGGCAATTGCCGTATCTGTAACAACCAGCATAATACCTTGTTACATAGGGACAGAGAGGGGCATCGAAAGAGTACAAATTCAAGTTATTTCCGGCCTTATCAACAGCCATACTGGACTGTGAAGTGTAACTACAATCACGTAGACGTTCTTCTGTCTACAGCTGTAGTAAGAGTAACGGACAATAGAGGGAAAACTTTCGAGTGCCGAGCGTTACTTGACAGTGCTTCACAAATGAATTTTATGTCTAAAGCTTTAGCTGACCGCATAGGAATAAAATTAAGTCGTCGGTCTATTCCTATAAGTGGCATCTGTGATGCCCAGGCTGCTGAATCATCGCATATTTGTCAAATTCATGTCTCATCTAGGGTTACCGACTACAATATGCATGCAGTTTGTGCAGTGCTGTCTTGCATTACAGGTCTGCTTCCAACAACACCCTTCGATAGCTCTGATTGGCAAATACCTGCAGACATTTAACTGGCTCATCCTCATTTCAATAAACCGGATCAAGTCGACCTTCTCTTAGGAGCATTTATATTCTTTGATTTGCTCTACAGTGGTCAATTCAAGCAAGAGAATCATCCTACTATACAGAACACAGCATTTGGATGGATGTTGGCTGGTAGAATACCAACACAATCTATCAAGGTTGAGAAGAAACATGTAATGTCCTACCTTATCCGTAATGATGTACTTCACAAACAAGTTGATCAACTCTGGCAACAAGGAAAAAAGGATGGTGAAGCAGAGTCTTCGGGTTCCATGTCGGGCAAGTTGAGTGAAGAGTGGCTGAAGGAATTGCAGGCCAAGCAAGACGAGAGGTGACTCAAGAAGATGAACGGTACGGCGGACTCGACCGGTAACAAGACGCGACGAGACACGAGTCGAACAGGAGGCGGTGATACTGGCGATAAGAAGCCTTCTTCCGTTAAGGTTCTTGCTTCCCCTTTTGAAAACATTCACCTCCACACGGTGCCCCCCAAAGACCAATCCCTTGTGAATACTGCCGAGTGTGATTCGCGGCTCTCTAAAAGTACATTGAACAATTCCGTCAAGTCCCCGACGTTCCCAGTTCCTACGACAACAGGCAATCCGACTTTGCCTGCCCCATCTCAATCTATGAACTATGATAGTGCAAATGACTTCCTATCTAGCTATCCAGCAAACTTATGTGAGAACCGTTTCGACAATGGTTTTCACACAGGCGTGTTGTCTGTAAAGAAGCGTAAAAGCATTACGTCCTCCATCAAGTGTCTGGACCAGGACGTGGTAGACGGACACGTGGCGATCGTGAGTCAACTAGACGCTACCAAGACTGATAACACAAGCATCGGTATAGACGCCAAGGATGTTCGCAGAAAAAGCGTGAAGAAGAAGAAGAAGAGGAAGAATGAGACGTTCTGTGGCAAGGTGATCGTCGTGACGACCGCAGAGGATAAGAAGGAAGACAGCTACATCCCCCAATCCCATCCTGGAGAGAGTGATCCGGTCATCATTCCACAAGCAGGACTCGCCTCATTCACCCGACTTCCAGATAGAGGTGCGGAGTCTTCAGTCGCGAGATTTGGACCAGCCAGGAGCAATAGAAAGCAAGATCAACCATCATTTCCCTCAACAGGTGTACCAGAAGCTGGTTCCTCCGCATTCGTAATCTATCGTGGGGCCAAGGAGCGTGCAGGTTCAACCTCAGGCAGTCCATCAGGAGTCATGACTACCCAGCTTCCCAGAACCGGACCAGCAGCCGGCAAAGCCACGGCCGTATCACCCCGTTTCGGTCCCTCAGTCCTACCCCGAGCAGATCAGGACGGCACCCAGCAACCTATCATCACCAGAAACTCATTCAGCAGTACTAGTAACACATTTGGAAGCGTTGGTCAAAAGACTACCTATCCCAGCTACAACAATGCACCTGGTGGACTTCTGATGCAGCGAACCTTCAGACTGGTACTCTGTGCTTTTGAAGGAAGACAACCAACCACCACTTGTATGGCAGACAGGGATCGTGGTCGATTTTCACCCCGGCAATGACAATCTTGTGGGTGTTGTGACGGTACGCACTTCAAGGGGGACCTACAAGCGCCCAGTGACGAAGGTCTGTGCAAATCCACAAGACAAATGAAGTGCTTGAATTCAATGTTTTATTTGATGCTAATGAAGATGGGACAGTGATCGAAAGGGATTATTTTGCTTTCATAAGATATGCTTTCTAGTTTCATTGTAGTAATTTATATAAATTACGGTACGGTGGGCAGAATGTTTGGAACAGTTACTCACGTAACCGTCAGAGGGCTGCACCATCAATTATGATTGAGAAGGCTGTGGATGACCATGGGTATGGTATTGTCTCATTATTATTATTTTAAGTTCCTTGAGCATCAGAAGGATTGTTTAATAAAAGTACGAGCCGAGATAAGCATCTCTTTTGAAAATAAATACAAAATGTGTAACTTATTGTCTGTGGAGAGAACCAGCCTATTGGAGGTGAAACATATATATATATATATATAGATAATCAAAGTTGAAAACCGGCAAGAAGTCGACTGATGAAAGAAAAAAAGAATGCATTACACTGAAGAGAGATTTCCTTTTATGTGATCAATTGCTTAGCAGTAGTAGTCTATATATGGCTGTTGATAACACATCAAGCCTTACCGACAGCTTTGGTTCAGTGGTCAACGTTGCTGACTTCTACCGGGTGGGCCGGGGTTCGATTCCCGGCGAGAAGGTATTTCTTTTAATTCGATTTTTATTATATTCTTGTTCTATAAATACTCAGTCATTATAACATGAAACATATATTGTGTGCATTTTGCAAACGATTTTGCTCGTAAATCACTAGTGTCCCTGCCTAGGAGAAAAGTCGTTCGCAAGTTTAGCGAGTGTTGGGAATTTTTCCGCATTGTGTCCTATATCGCAGTTACGGATCGTGACGTCACCGTGGAATGTCGAGTCTTTCGCACGGGTTACTCATACATGCTCGGAACCGCCAGGCTCGCGAGTCCAAGCGTCTTTAATTAGTGTTGAATGGCGTCGTAAAATGGATTTTGTGTTTAGCCTAAGGGTAGAAGTTTACATCTGTATGTAAGGTAGACTTGACATTTCATTTCACCTGTTTATTTTGAAGCGGCAACTGAAATTGTGGCAAAGTTATATTGCGCTGGGTACAATTTGCTTGTACCACCATTAGAATTATTAATTCTGATTGAGACTTAACTCTTTTCTTGCAGATGTTAATGTTATGTCCAGTGGCGGTTGGTGTAGCAAATTAGTTGTGTGCTGTAGGCCGAACCCATTCTCCCTCCAAAAGAAATTGATTTTATATAAACCTAGAAATACTCACTCAGTGACGAAAAATGATGTACATACGTCGCTCCTTCTTGCTGCAGAACTTGTCAATCACCCTGGCATTGAACCCCTCCATACTGGAGACTTCTTCTCCGTGGAGAGCATAGCGAGGGCACTTAGTCTTTCTTGTGCCATGGTGTTCCGCAGAAAGGTATTGATCCTCTTCAGCGATGAGAAACACCTCTCAGGCTCTGAAGTAGTCATGGGTGTTGTTACTAATACCCTCAGAAGCTTGTTTGTTTGGCAGAAAGTACCTTGCAGATTACTGGATATTATGAAATGCAGAAGAGGGACTGCCCCACCAATATTCCTAAAATCTGGCCTACAGTACAGAACCGACAGTTCTGTTCTGAGATTTTTCTTTTCCAGCATGCTATAGGCTTGAACAATTACACCTAGTTCTTTATCTGGAAACGTTTTGGAAAATCGTTGAAAGTTGGTTGAATCTAACAGTTTTGCTGCTTCCAGGTGATCCAAGGTTTGGAAGCGATCACGGGCTTCTCGTGTTATTCTATCACATACTTCCATGGCATCAGTACGCCGACATGATAACTTTCTGAGCTTGTTTTTTGAAGCACATATTTCTTCAGAAGTACCGGTACTGGCAATGTTTTGTACCGATTCCCAGATGTTGTTGATCACTTGAATGAAGTGTGACACAGCAGATTTTATCTTCACGGCATCAGCTGTTCTTGACTGCAACTGATTGTACATATTGTCCACATGTGGCATCAATTTATGAAAGAAATGTAGCCAAAATATGAATTCCTCGTCTTCTAAGCTGCGACGAAGCCCTTTTGCCTGAAGGCAAGTTTTATAGGATGGAGTTTTCTCCAGCATTAATAAACACTCCCTTATGGATGCCCTTTGCTCGTACACCACATTTACCGTGCGTGACCTGAAATTCCATCTAGTCGCTGGTCCTGTTGGAATTCCTCGAGCTCCCACTGCTTCTATAGCAGACAACCGTTGCGGTGACCTTGAGAAGAAAGCAGGGAACGCTGACAGGTGAGCGAAGAACATCCTAGCCGACTGATTCTGCGAAGCTGCATGTTCCATTGTTAAATTCAGTTGGTGTGCATAGCAGTGGATGTAATGTGCGTTGGGATAGCAGGCTTTTATCTTCGCTTGCACTCCACCTTTACCACCACTCATTACTTATGCCACGTCGTAGGTCTGCGCAATAACTTTGTGTGGTGTAGCGTTAAACATGCTGTTCATTACACTTAATATACATGATGCAAGGGTATCCGCATTCTGACCTTCCGGTTTAAAGAAACCCGAAAATCGTTCGTATGGCATACCATCTTTCTCATACCGAAATACCAGCACTAACTGTGTCTGCTCTGAAACATCGTTAGTTTCATCGGCCATCACACTAACAAAATCTGCTTGCTGCATTTCTTCTGCTATCACTTCTCTGCAGGTTTCTAGCATGTAGTCCAACAGCTCGTTCTGGATGGTTTTTGAGGTCCCTTTGAAAACTCTATTAGATTCAATGTGCTCCTTTACTGCACTGTCTATACTAGAAATTAAATCTACTAGGCTCAAGAAAACGCCAGGATTGTCTGAAATATCACTTTCGTCGTGCCCTCTTAAAGCTAATTCAAACGCACCACAAAACTTAATGCAGTCTATAATTCTGGAGAGCACATACCTGTTCTTCTCCACTTGTTGGTTGTGCGTTTCTTTTTCTTCGTGATAAGCACGCCTTAATAATGTTGCAATATTAACTGTTCCTAAAGCACTTAAATTTAAAGAATTATTGATGTGTTTCTCGCTGTCACTATGCTTCCTCGTTAAAGCGTTTAGATGCCCAAGATCTCTAACACCCTCTGTTCCCCAAGAATCACTATTGCCAAAACACAAACAAGGAAAAAAGAAAAGGGCATTTCTAATCTCACACCCGCACACCCAATCATTTTCATACACTTTTCTATTACATTTTATAGTGTATGCAGATTTGTTAGAAGTGGCTTTCTGAGCAATATCTAAGTCCGGGGTAGGTCTACCTAACTTCTTTACCTTAGTTTTTTCTTCCAGAGTTCTGGTTGAAAATGGGGTTTTCAAGAGGCTCTCCTCCGAGTTTTCCATATTACACAAACACGCAAACAAACTCAACACATATACTCATTCCTCATACAAAATTAATTATGCACTGCACACAATAACACATGCAATTACAAAATATTCACGAACTCGGAAACACTTGGTGTGACCACGCAAAAACTGTACTACTCAGTATTACCAAAAGCATTAAAATGAACCCAGCAACGCCGTAATGCAAAATTACATGCTATTTTGCTATAGTGAAATTTATGAACTAGGCATCTCAATAATCGTGTCCTTATTTTGACGACATAAACATTTTAATTTTTATAGTACATCGATTTACAAAGTGTGGCTATAGAATAAGTAAGTTGGGAGTATTGAAAAAGACCTACTGGCGGGAACAGCTGATGGCTTCCTCTGCTTTTATCACCCCATTTTCTTTGAGCGATCCCGGTACCCTCTTAAATCCTATTGCTGAGTCCAGATAATGCCACTGGCCAGGTTCACATTCCGTGTGACCAGTGCTGCCTCTCTGTGGTCGAACAAAGAATCGCTGTGTTGACTGGTCTTAGCTGTTGTCCCAACTGCACATCCAGAACACAAGGGAAAAATTGGGCGCGTATGCGCAGAAGACAATTTTCTCGTTTGCTGCCAATAAACGTGGACATTCTCGCTGGGCTGTGATCTGTACAGCTAAAGTCGTGCACGGAGCGGAGCGCACGCCTAGATACCTCGCACCGTACTGTTCGAGTCTAAGCTGCGTGAACCTGAGAGGAATGTGCATCGCGGACTATGAGAAATGGTGTTGACGAGTGATGAGGTTTCTCGGCCCATGCCTAGTACAGAACCAAATACATTGGTCGGTGACTCACTGACTTATTCGTAACACCACACTGGCTTCAGGAAAGACCCTATGTTAGCAGTATTGGAATAGATGAGAATGTCAGGTAACACGGCGGGCTGTCGACAGGCTTCTCAATTCTCGCCTGCTCCTACCCTGCCTCTGCCCTTCATCCCGCAAGTTCACAGAGCTTGAAACCGAGCAGTACCTGTTCTGTGAGGGGAGTAGAAATATTTCCTATTATTTGCTTGACGTCTTTTTAAAGCGTCGTATTTGTAGATAATAGGCCTACTATTAAAATAATTTATTTTCAAATAAAGTTGTTGCGTGATCCTAAGTGGTCAATTCGCGTGAAAAAAAAAGCAATGTGCTGCAGCACTTCAGCACATAAGGAGCGGCCGCCCCTGGATATGTCACACTCAGAGCATTTTCATGGCCGTCATACTGTACCGCACGTGAGTGATTAGGGTCAGCGCATTGAGTTCCGCAAGTGAAACAAATTGGTGCTATCGCTGTTGGTGGAACAAAGTGGTTAGGTTGTTGAAAACGTATGTATTTATGTAGCTTATCTTATATATTAAAATAGTTTTCAAAAAATTTCACCCTTCACTAAAACTGAAATATCTCGGGAAGTATTTGCGCTACGACGACGTTTGTTGTCTTAAAATGTAATTCCCATCAAGCACCGTCGATTGATACCCACCTTACTTGATTATATGATTCGTGTATTAAAATAATTGCGAATATTACTTCCTTCAAGGTCTCACGAAAATAGAATCGAATGACTTGACGGACATATTGTCGCTAGGCGACAACGACTAACACTGTGTCATGTTATTCAACGCCACCCCAATAATAAATCTAGCTTGATATTAACAGAGAGTTCCCTAATTACGTCATGATATCGTTAACTTCTACCTGCTCCACTCGGTCGCTAATGTCGCATGTATCCATACATGATATCGTTAACTCCTACTTGTTCCACTCGGGCGGTTATGTCGCATGTATCCATACAATAAGCAGAAGGGGATTCTGTGCACATAATTTAATTAAAACTTCTCAAAGAATGGATTACTTTGAGACTGAAATGCTCATGCACAATCAGCAGTCATTTTGCTAATGACACTGTCATGTCAACATCTCTTTGAATGACAACAAATACTGTACACGAAAGAGAACTAATTTCACGAAGATGCCGCTACAGTCGAATGTTGGAACCGCCATTTTGTATTGTGTATCCGATATTTCTGTTATATAGTCTTTGGTCTCACCAGCTACAAACTGTCTTCTTTTCGTTTCATCATTCGCCCTTATAGGTTGTGTGCTCAATCAATACAATGAATCATAACATGATGAATGAGAGGCGACACTCAATTACAAATGTTATAAAGATTAAAGGTGACGGTAATTGTCCGTTCAGGTCATTGGCATATTGTGAGTACAACAATCAGAGTTTATTTACACAGGTTAGAAAGCGAATTGTAAAACATGTTACAGACAAGTGGAATAATTATTCTTCCTTTATTGTTGGCAACAGCGATATGTACGACACTGCTATCAATACGAGCGATGATTACAAAATGTATATGTCTATAAATGGTGTTCATGGAGGTCATGTTGAGTTAGTTGTCGCTGCTCAAGTTTGCAAAATGGATATTTATTCGTGGATTACTACTGTCGTATGGAAGGTGACCGGTTAAAATACACACATCAAAAAAAGTTTTGCATCACCTCGGTTCCAAGAGTTCCGGAACCGTTAAATACAAAGGGAATAGAGATCAACACAAACAACATTTCAGCTCGTTTTATTGCTCATGAGACCCACACATTGCATGTTGTACCATCATACAGCTAGACTTTCAGCATTTGTGGTCCAGATTGCAGTACACACCACTACCTCTAATACCCAGTAGCACGTCCTCTTGCATTGATGCATGCCTGTATTCGCCGTGGCATACTATCCACAAGTTCATCAAGACACTGTTGGTCCAAATTGTCCCACTCCTCAACGACAATTCGGCGTAAATCACTCAGAGTGGTTGGTGGGTCAAGACGTCCATAAACAGCCCTTTTCAACATATCCCAGGCATGTTCGATAGGGTTCATGTCTGGCGAACATGCTGGCCACTGTAGTCGAGCGATGTCGTTATCTTGAAGGAACGCATTCACAAGATGTGCACGATGAGGTCGAGAATTGTCGTCCATGAAGACAAATGCCTCTCCAATATTCTGCCGATATGGTTGCACTATGGGTCGGAGGATGTCATTCAGGTATCGTAAAGCCGTTTCGGAGCCTTCCATGACCACCAGTGGCGTACGTCGGCCCCACATAATGCCACCCCTAAACATCAGGGAACCACCACCTTGCTGCACTCGCTGGACAGTGTGTCTAAGACGTTCAGCCTGACCAGGGTGCCTCCAAACACGTCTCCGACGATTGTCTGGTTGAAGGCATATGCGACACTCATCGGTGAAGAGAACGTGATGCCAATTCCGTGGGGTCCATTCAGCATGTTGTTGGGCCCATCTGTACCGCGCTGCATGGTGTCGGGGTTGCAAAGCTGGACCTCGCCATGGACGTCGGGAGTGAAGTTGCGCATCATGCAGCCTATTGCGCACAGTTTGAGTTGAAACACGACGTCCTGTGGCTGAACGAAACGCATTATTCAACATGGTGGCATTGCTGTCAGGGTTCCTCCGAGCGGCAATCCGTAAGTAGCGGTCATCCACTACAGTAGTAGCCCTTGGGCGGCCTGAGCGAGGCCTGTCATCGACAGTTCCTGTATCTCTGTACCTCCTCCATGTCCGAACAACATCGCTTTGGTTCACTCTGAGACGCCTGGAAACTTCCCTTGTTGAGAGCCCTTCTTGACACAAAGTAACAATGCGGACGCGATCGAACTGCGGTATTGACCTTCTAGGCATGGTAGAACTACAGACAACATGAGCAGCGTACCTTCGTCCTGGTGGAATGACTGGAACTGATCGGCTGTCATACCCCCTCCGTCTAATAGGCCCTGCTCATGCATGGTTGTTTACATCTTTGAGCAGTTTTAGTGACATCTATGAACAGTCAAAGGGACTGTATCTTGGATACAATATACACAGTCAACGTCTATATGCCGGAGATCTGGGAACCGAGGTGATGCAAAACTTTTTTTGATGTGTGTATATACGTCATCAACAAACGAAGTTACGAGTTGATACGTATGCTGGTTTAGCAGGCGCCTTGCATGTACGAGCAGAAAATGAAAATCTCAGAGTCGGTCGTAATGTAGTTTTGCCATCTTTTTTGCAGGTAGCCTAAGGAAAATATGGCAAAATTATCAGGATGCGATGGTGATAGTGAGGAAGTTTGGAAAGCCAGATTTATTCATTACGTTCACCTATAATGCGGGCTGGCCAGAAATACTTAACAGCATTCATCTCTGGGAAACGGCTAATAATAGGCCTGATATTGAAGCGAGAGTTTTCCATTGCAAAGTAAAGGAATTGCTACGATTGATTAATATTAAAGACATTTTCGGTAAAAGCATATATATATACAGTGGAATTTCAAAAACGGGGTCTCCCGCACATCCATTTACTCTCAACATTAACGGAAGTTTGTAAGTTTCGAGAAATTTCTGACATTGACAGTGTGGTGTCAGCCGAAATACCAGATCTCGAGGATGAAGCGCTATACGAGTTGGTAAGGCGTCATATGGTACATGGTCCTCGCGGATCGTTGAATCCTTCTTCAATCTATATGAAAGATGGCGCATGAAAGAAAGATTTCCCTAAACAGTTTCAGGAAGAGACCAAAGATAATGCCAATGGTTGTCCTTCGTATAGGAGAAGAAATGATGGACGGATTATTATAAAAACAATTCGAGGCATTGACTTTGAAATCGATAGTCGATTCATTGTTCCCTAAAATCCATTGCTTTTACTTTACTTGCAAGCTCATATTAATGTTGAAATATGCTCAAGTGTTTGGAGTGTTAAATACATCCACAAGTATCTTATATATTAATATCCACAAGTACAGCATGTGTATAAAGGTCATGACTGCTGCATTGTTAAAATATGTCCTGAAGGCGAAACGGTGAACTGCGATGAAATTACTTCTTTCCTAAATGCTAGATATGTTGGTCCAACAGAAGCCGCATTCAGGATATGTTCATTTCACATGCATGAACAGTCACATTCTATCGTGTGATTACCAGTTCACTTGCCAAACTTGCAAAATATCTATTTTAAAAATTATAACGCTCCTGATATTTTACTTCAAGCGCAGTTGCGCAACCCGGAATTAAAAGCGTGGTTCAAGTTAAATCAAGATTCGCAAGCCAGAAGTCCGTATATATATCCTGAAACACCTGCACATTAGGTCTGGAATAAGAGAAACTGCCAGTGGCAAAAAAGAAAAAAATGTTTCAAAAACTATAGGCAGAATGTATAATGTTTCGCCTACAGAAACAGAAAGGTATTATTTACGCCTGTTATTGCTTCACGCCATAGGTGCTACCAGCTTCCAGGATATACGAACATACAAAGAAGTTGTCTATTCTACTTTTAAAGAAAACAGCTAAGGAGCGAGGTTTGCTGATTGACGATTCTGAATGGCAGCGTTGTTTGGCAGAAACGTCACAATTCCAGATGCCTTCTCAGTTACGACAACTGTTTTCTTACATATGTATCTTTCAGATCTCTTCAAATGTAAGATAATTATGGGACATTTTCAAGAATTCATTATCAGAAGATTATCTGCAGTTTCACGAACCTAACATTGCATATGAGTTCACTCTTATACATATTTCTAATACATTAAAGCTCCATGGTCTTCCCATTACTTCTCTCGAATTGCCAGCTATTATTGATAATTTACCTCAGACAAATTTACCAATGAATTATTCAAAACTTAATGAGGATCAATTACGTCTGATGATAAACCAAGCAAGTGGAAACCAAACGGCTCTAATTACAGAAATTTTGGGGTTAGAACAAAACAGCAATGCAAGGATGAGTAATGCATATTTCATTGACGGTTCAGGGGGCACCGGGAGAACATTTCTTTACCAATGCTTGATTCACAGTTGCACAAATTTGGGGTTAAATGTAGTTTCTGTTGCATGGACTGGTATTGCAGCAATGTTACTACCTCAGGGGCGCACTGTACACAGCCAGTTCAGGTTACCTCTACATTTACATGAATGTTCTGTATCAGGAATAAAAGTTAACAGCAAGGAAGCCTTTTATATTCGTTCAGCAAAACTTATCATCTGGTATGAAGCCTCTATGGCTAATAAGCACGCGTTGATGTCTGTAAATCGGTTTCCCAAGGTCATCATGAATAACGACGTGCCTTTCGGAGGACAAATTATCTTATTAGGTGGAAATTTTAGGCAGGTATTGCCTGTTGTGCCTCACGCATCTAAAGCAGCATCAGTCCAAATGTCAGTATGGTTCTCTCCTTTGTGGCCATTATTCAAAATTTTTTAACTCAACAAAAATATGAGAGCGGATACAGATCAACGTGACTTTGCAATCTTCTTGATACAAATTGGTAACGGTTAATACCCTCACGTCGATGGAGAAAATTCAGAATTAGTCCCACGCTGAAAATATTTCACGCTTTTCAAAAATAGCGATTTTAGCACCTAAAAATGAACACTGTAAAGTAATCAATGACAAAGTTTTAGACCTAATCCCAGGATCATCGAGAACTTATATCAGTGTGAATAATTTGATTACTGAAGATGAGAGTGAACTTCTACAGTTCCCAATAGAATTTTTAGACAGCATAGGCATAAGTGGATTGCCACCTCATATCCTTCGACTAAAAGAAGGCTCAATTGTGATTTTGTAGAGAAATATTAATGTTACCCAAGGTATGTTGAACGGTACTAGACCGTTGGTTCGGAAGATGCATGGCAATTCCTTACATCTGGAATTTATAACTGGCGAAAATGTTGGAAACAGTGTCCTACTCCCTCGCCTTGACCTTACGCCATCACGTACTTCTATGCCATTTTCCTTCAAAAGGAGGCAGTTTCTAGTACGTTTGGCTTTTTGTATAACTATCAATAAAGCTCCAGGTCAAACACTAGATTAATTAGGCATTTACTTACCTCAACTGGTGTTTAGCCACAGACAACTTTACTGTATGTCGCACTATCGTGAGCAAAATCCTTTCATGACGTCAAAGTTCAAATAGAACCAAAAGGCAAGCGAACAGCAAATGTCGAATGGAAGGAAGTACTATTAGAATTTTGAAACGAATGTTGCGGAGGAGCACAGACCTCAGCAAACGGGGCACAGATTAAATAACAATTATGCAAGGACGCCCGCATCCCTAATACGATAACTGTCCTGTAGTAATGGTAAAAAAATTACAATTGTCCTACATCGGTGATTACTATCCTACATCCTGTTATTACATTCCTGCAGTACTATAACAAAGATATACTCAATCAAATTTAGAGCTTAATAAATATTAATTCCTTCTGTGTGAGTTATCTTTTCATTTCTCATCAAACGCCTTTACTTACTATCCTATTTGTAGGGGTGGAGGCGATAGCTGTCTTTACAGAGATGTTCAAATTATTAGATTCGATGTCAGATTTCCAAAATTGCATTTTTACTTTTCACGGTTTAATGCACTAAATATGTTTACAAGGCGATTAAATTACTTCAAATGATTAACCAAGACTCCTAATTATATTTTCATTTAAGAAACTCAAATTAACATGATTTTTTAGAATTTCCACTAACAGAGGAGCCTTGCAAATGCAAAATGCCACACGTTTCGTTTTTATTACTTCTCTCTACTTTACGTGTGAATTTAGAGCTGAGGGATTTGGGGTCTTTTAACAGATGAACGCTATTGAACAATTCAAAGATTCATGAACTATGCATTGAAATCACCTGACTTGAATTCTAAAGTCAATGAAAAATTGAAAATGGACTCAGCTCAGATATCCGTCGGAATCCAATAATCTGAAAGTTTCCAGACGCAATTCCTTAAGGGAAAAGGTGTAATTCCACGGGAGAGGATACACTACTTAGTAGGACAACAAAAGAAGTTGGTCAATAAATTGATTTTGAATATAAGTAATTATGACTAATTAAAATTATTTATTTAATTCTATTAATTTGCACACCTCTATATGTTAACCAAGTGATACATCTCTAAATTCAAATATAAGAGACCCATCTTTTATTTTAAATTTATACCATTGTTCATAAGTAGACAAAACACCAAATTGTACCGCTGCAGCCTTAAATTGTGTGGATATCTCAATCTACTTAGTATAAAACGAAGTTCCCAATTCTTGGATGTAACGGGTAATCTCGAGAGCAACTTGATGGATTTTGATGCGGTTTTCACAATTCTGTAAAGGATTTCTCGATGAAGGATTAGGTAGAAAAAAATTATTTATGACCAAAAGAAGCCGAGCATTTACGATTTCAGTGAATTGAGTTGAAGAAAAACCTAACGTCCATGTGTCTTTTAAGCTTACACTGGGTAAACCGTTAAAAATATCGATATTCTCTGAGAATTGTTCAGCATGAAAAATTCTGCAAGAAGGTCCGCGACAGCTCCCACATCGACCACTGTAAGTGTGTTTACGTTTTCATTTCTTCCAGCAATCTCCATTCAGTGGAAATTTAAATGACTAGCTTCAGAGTGAGTTTACGAGCTTGCGAGCGACCTATCACCCTAGCTTCAGCCAGTATCAAACTCCCGAGTCGAATTCTTCAGAGAAGAGTATAGCTTATGTGTTTGGAGTTAGCTGTTCACCTCGGCTTTTCAGAATTGCGTCTGGAACCTGACGTCCGTGCGCCTTTTAAGCTTACGCAGGATAAACAGTGGGACACACACACAGAGGACCCACACATTTGATCTCATAAGTCTACTGCATCATTTACCCAAAAAGCGACGGTACCGTAAATGCCTGTTCAGGCATGGTGTAACTACAATGGTGAGGCGGATCGCTCCCTCTCTCTCGTGCGGATGACGTCACAACGGTGGCAACTGCGAGTTGTGGCTATAGGCGGGATTGAAACATGCTAATGTTGACAAGTGTGTGCGTTGCTAGTGAAAGTATTGTATTTCTTAATCTCTGTCGACGGAAAGTGGGATGCAATGCCGAATTGTGCTATGTATGGTTGCAACAACTACTCCAGGAAAACAAAAGGGTCTAATATAAAATACTTTGTATTTCCACAAGACAAAGATGTAGCGAGCCCATGGGTCAGAGCTTGCAGGGGGAGAACATGTTTAATTTAAAGCATGGTAAGTTATGATTTCTAAAACTAATCTGTCTGTTGTGAGCAGAACAGTAAATCATTCTTTAAATTATTTCTCTCTAAAATTAAAACAGTGCAATAGCTCTGGACGCATTTTCAAACTGAGATATTAAAAAATATTATAGAAATGAATAGGCAAACCAAATAACAATTACGAGTGGAGATTATTAGGGTCTATTATTATTATTAACATTATTATTTATTTATTCGTTAATTCCCCATAAGGAGAGCGTTACAACACAATCAATTGTCATGTTTCATTCTGGACCTTTCTTCTTTTTTCCCAAAAACCTCTCATATACACACTATGTTTCCTCTTTCTCTCTTCTGTCCACCTCTTGTCTCTCTTGGGAGTTTGCTCAAACTTCTGTAGTCTAAGTTTTTCTCTGTATTTGCTCCTGTCTGCCAGGTCTTCTGTAGAGATGTTTAGTTTCTTAAGGTCTTCCACAGTTTCCTTTACCCAATTAGTTTTTAGTGTGCTATTCGTAACTATATTAAAAATTTTCTTGGTCAGTCTGTCTTCGGTCATCCTATGTATATGTCCATAAAATTTTGCCCTTCTTTTCCTTATGTTGTTTGTAATCGTCTCTGTCTGTTTGTACAGTTCTATTGTCGGTCTCTTCATCCATATTCCCTCTTTATGAACTGGCCCGTAGATCTTTCTCCGAATTTTTCTCTCTTGTTTTTCTAATTCCTTGATTTTTGTTCGCCCCTTGATTGCTGTCGTTTCTGAAGCGTATAAGGCCTCTGGTAAGACTACTGTACGGTAGTGTCGTAATTTGGCATTGATGGAAATACTTTTTTTTATTGTAGTGGTTCCATGTAAGTCGGTATGCTTTCTGCAATTTAGCGATCCTGTCTTCATTGGATGCCAAGTTCAGTCCTGTTTTCTGTATAATCTCTCCTAGATATTTGAAACTTTCCACTTGTGTTATTTTTCCATCCTTGGTTTCCAGTGGGTGCTTGTCTGTAGATTTTGTGTCCATGAACTGTGTTTTTTCGTATGAGATTTGTAACCCTGTTTTGGCAGAGATATCATGTAGCGTCTCTAGAGCTTCTTTGGCTTCTTTTCTGTTATTTGTTATAATCGCTACATCATCGGCAAAGGCCAGACACATAATGTTGATTGTTCTTTCCTGGTGTTTTGCCATTTTTATGCCTTTGACTCCTTTTTCCCATGTCTTGATTATTTTATCCAAAACTGAGTTGAATAGAATGGGTGATAAACCATCACCTTGTCACACTCCTGTATTAATCTTCAAGGGTTCCGAGATCTCTCCCATGAATTTAACTTTGGATATTGTATTTGTTAATGTTTCTTGGATTAGTTTTCTGGACTTATTGTCGACCTTCATTTCTTCTAATGTGCTAAAAAGTGTTTCTCTATCTATGGAGTCGTACGCTTTTTTGTAGTCGACGAATGTGATTGTTGTGTTCCTGGTTTTTCTCGTTGCTAGTATTGTTCTCAGGCACCAAATCTGCTCACTGCACGATCTTCCCTTCTCGAACCCTCCTTGGTATTCTCCTATCTGTGGATCTATCTGAGGCTCTATCCGTTGTAACAGGGCTTTGGAGAAAATTTTGTATGCGACGGGTAATAGTGAAATCCCTCGATAATTATTAGGGTTCGTTTTGTCTCCCTTCTTGTGGAGGGGGTGTATTAGAGCTGACTTCCATTCTTCCATTCCTGTTTCCCAGATGTTTTCGATGATTTTGTGTATTTTTGGTGTAACATTTTCGTGGTCTAATTTCCAGATTTTCGAAATCAATCCGTCTTCTCCAGGTGCTCTATTGTTCTTTAGTGATTTTATTATTTCCACGATTTCTTCAAGTGTTGGAGGTTTTGAATCAATGTTAGGTTCTGTCTTTTCGAACTGTAATCTGTGTGTTGGTTTATCACAGTTAAGCAGTGAGTCAAAATATTGTGCCAGTATCGTACAGTTCTTTTTCGGGTTTGTCTCCAGTGTTCCGTCCTGTCTTTTGAAGCATAAGCTCTGTGGTCGATATCCTGTCACATTCTCTCTGAATGTTCTATAGAAGTTTCGTGTGTTATTTTTGGTAAAATCCTCTTCTATCTCCTTGAGTCTGTTGTTATCGTAGTTTCTTTTTTCTCTGCGGATTATTCTCGAGGAGTCTTTTTGTATCTTGTTGAATTCTTCCCTTTTTTCGGGTGTTCTATGGCTGTTAAATTTTTTCCAGGCTTGTATTCTATCCTCTATGGCTCTGTCACATGTCACGTTTCACCATCTGTGCTTCCTTTTCCTAGGGGGCTGCCCCATTTTTATCAGTTCTTTCATGTTTTCGGACATGTCCGTCCAGTTGTTACTCTCAATTTTCTTAAGTCCTTGTGTTATTTCTTTCTTGTTTAATTGTAAATACTCTGGGTCTGTTCTGAAAATTCTGGTTGTTCTCTTAGTTTGTCTGTTTGGTATAAACTTAGCCTTGATTTGTAGTAGATGATGATCAGATTCGAAAAAACCTTTTCTCGTTCGTATATTCATAACTTCTCTTGTGTTTTTTGTAGATATCGCAACGTGGTCTATCTGAAATTCTCCGAGGGCGCTTTTTGGAGATTTCCAAGTCCATAGTTTCTTGTAGGGTTTCTGGAATTGTGTTGACATGATTTTGAGGTCAACATTCCTACAGAAGTTTATCAAATTCTCTCCATTCTTGTTTGTCCTCTGGTGCGCTGTTTGTTTTCCTGTTGTGTCTCTGAATTTTCTTTCGCGGCCTAATTGTGCATTAAAATCACCAAGCAATAATTTTACATGCTTAGTGGGGATTTTGTTGGTGATTTCTTCTAAGTCTTCCCAGAATTCTTCTATCCTCTGTGGATTTTTGTTATTGTAGTTATTTGTGGGGGCATGAGCATTGATTATTGTATACGCTTTGTTACCAGAACGTATCGTAAGTGTGGAAATTTCTTCATATTTTGAGGTGAAATCTATTACAGAGTCCAATATTGAGTTGTGGACTACAAAACCTGTTCCGAAGAGTTTGAGATTTTTTCCTGGAATAGTTATGGCTGGTTTCCCCTTGTATATTCTGTAACTTCCCGAATCGAAGTGATTCTCATCTGAGAATCTCGTTTCCTGTATAGCCAGTATTCTGATATTGAATGTGTCCATGATGTTTGTTAGTTGTTTCACTTTACCTAGTTTCAGGAGTGTGTTTACGTTGAGTGTTCCCCTGTAAAATATTCTCTTAGTTTTGAGGGTTTTTGGGAAGCAATTCTCCTCTTCATGACATACCTAATCCCCTGGAATCCGATGATCAGGTACAATACCCAGTTTTATTGACTGGGGCCCAGGGTAGTGTGTTCGTTCACGTCGTTCTGTCTTGATTATTGATTTATGTTCAAGTTGTGATGGTGAAACCCCAAGGGATCTCACAGAATTACGACTGGAGTTTTGAATTCCAGAAGATTGGATCACAGCCGAGCTCACAGAGCTAACAGACGCCGACCAGAGTACCGGTGGTTACCATACAGACGTGTCTGGATTTTAAATTTTCACCTAGTAACCCTAGGCAGGGGCCCTCACAGGGTGCTACCATCCGGAGCCAGATGGACCCAGGTTTTTTTAACGAGGTGTTACTCCTCCCCCTCCTCCTTCCTCAACACTTGCGTGATGAGGCCCCGGGCTTGGGACCGGCACTGGCGGAGTTATTAACATTATTATTATTATTTTTATTATTATTATTATTATTAACATTATTATTATTATTATTATTTCAGCTCGAGTATGTTCTCTTCATTTCAATAAAGACAGTTTTGCTATTCCACTTCGTCAGCAATTGTTGAACTATACACCAGTACACAGTAGAACTTTAAAATTAGATGCCATTCCGACTGAAAATCTACCAAAATCCACTCAAATTACACAAAGGAAAAGGAAAAGATCTCTGGAAGAAGCTGAAAGTCGGTCGATGAGGCAGGAAAAGAGGCGTCGTAAAAGTGTTATAAGTGAAATTATACATAACAATGAAACACTCACCGAAGGAACACAATCTAAACAAACCTGCTTGAATGCGAAGGACTTAATAAGGTAAGCTTCTTTTTGTTTTTGAACATTGAAGTCTTATTTATTAATAAAAGGTGAATTTGTTTATTTTACACGCACAATACAACTAAGGTTCATTATGATACTTGGGAGAGAGGTAACTAGCGGAGTAAAGCACTGCTTTCACCGGATCGTTGAGACATTGATATCATGAGTTTAATTAAAGCCTGGTGTAGCTATAGTATTAATCTAATATTGACCTTCATGCAGCCGTAGTTTAGTTATCATATGAAAGAAATATTGCTCTTGTGAATAGAAACGTAGGCTACTCTAGTTCCAATATAGGTTTAAAAAGTAAACCTGATAATTCAACGAATGTCTTTCCTTTTAAGCATTCGTTCTCATGAAGATGAGGTCAACACAGTGAAGAAATTAGTTGAGGAGGTACGTGAGGAATCCGAAGCTTGGAAACAAAAGTACGATGATTTATGTGCAGACCATTCGGCGTTGAAGAAAGAAATCGCCGATCTGAAGAACAGTCGTTGCAAAGAAATTCAGACGATACTGGATAAAGTCTTCAGTCCAGGTCAAATAAAACATTTATTAAGTACAGAGATAGGTAAGAAAATCAATGGGTGTTCTGACGATATAGCAGTGGCTATATCATTCAGAAGTGTAAGCCCTAAAGCCTACCGGTTTTTAAGGGCTAATAACTATCCCTTGCCAGGACTGACGACGTTACGTGATTGGGCTAAATGTTTGAATTTAGAGCAGGATGTTTTGCAAGATGTTGTGAAACTAATGAAATATAAATCAGCAGGACTAACCGAATTGGAACGCTTGACTGTATTGACATTTGACGAAATTTATATTTCAAATCGCATGTGTATCGACAGAAGCAACCAGCAGAAAATTGGCCCTCACAAAACTTGCCAAGTTGTCATGGCACGAGGTTTGATTGGTCAGTGGAAGCAGCCTCTTTATTATGCCTTTGACCAAAGAATGAAAAAAGATATTATTCTTCGAATAGTATCGAATCTACATTCTGCAGGCTTCACTGTTGTAGCCATTACAAGTGATGTTGGGACCGGGAATACGGGCTTGTGGTCAGAGCTTAATATTGGACATAATAAGGAATGTTTCTTCAGTCATCCAAGCAACGATTCCTTAAAAGTGTTTGTGTTTGCAGACATTCCTCATTTATTGAAACTTGTGAGAAATCATTTGTTAGCTCAGGTATTTGTGCTGCTCAGTGGGAAAAATGTGAACAAGGAATGTTTGGAACTACTAATTTCTATGTCTTCTTCTGATCTCACTATTGCGCACAAAATTAGCAGATATCATTTAGATTTAAAGGGATCAGAAAGACAAAAAGTTCGGCCTGCAGCTCAAGTACTTTCAAACCAGGTATCAAAGGCTCTTGAATGGCGACAGCTACGTTCGCTCTAAACGTGGGACAACATAATTGATATGTAGGGTAGGTTTTAATTGCTAAGATGTAAACCTTTGTGATAGTTTCTGTCGGTATAATTATACTGACTAATCAGAATTTATGGATTTACTTTTATTTGTTTGTTTTTCGCTTACCGTAAAAATGCGAATATAGGGACGATAGTCTTGTACATATTGGACAATATGTAATTTATTCCTGCCAAATGTACCAAACAATTGTTTTCATCTTGCTGAAGACTTCTGTCAAGTCTTTGTGCAGGATCAGCTTTAGTTTAGTTAACGGTAGGCTACTTAAGTAGTTTGATATGCGGTAGGGCCTATCCATGTCCATAATTTTCCTATCTATGCTAATACTTGCATGCATGCAGCTGTCTTAATCAAATACTACAAGTACAGTATTAAAGATACAAAGTGACTTGTGATGGAACCACCCAGTTTGGACCATGGTCCTATTTTGACATACACTCTGCATGGCTGTGACTTCTGGTGTCCTATGCACCAGGGAATAAGGGAAGGATTGGTACAATCCTAGGCATGGGCGATGAAGTTGACAAAGAATGTTTGTTGGCTCTATAAATATATGTTAATATTGTTTGTTTGTGTACTTGCTAGAAGATCCTCCAGCAAAATAATAGTAGGCTTTATTGGCTACTTTATTATCTTCCCTCTGGTCCTCTATTATGCTTAGCTTAGAGCCTGCAAGGTGTAGGCCTACTACATTGTTGGATGTAAAAGCCTAGGAGTACAGTAGGGCTTCATTCAGTAGTGTACGTTAGCCCGTAGCTCCTTTTGAGTGCTGCTTCATTGTAGGTTTCAGTCTTACTGTGTTAGTAATCATCATTTTATGTATGCAGCATGTCAAATTGTACCTCCCTATTTGATGGTGGAGCCTGCTAACATGCATTTTATAGCTGAGAGAACAAGGGTTGGTCTGGCATCGTAGGGACATTTTTCTTACACTTAGGGTTAAAGTTCTCTTAGCTTGATCACTCGAAATATGTAAGAAAGTTAGCATTGTATTCCTGTGCTTGACAATGGAGTTCAGTACCTAGTATTTGTTCTAGGTGCAGAATAGCACCCAAATCTGTAATGGCTTCTCTACAGTCTAGCTGGAAACTGTTCTCAATGAGTGAATGACAGTTTGTAGTTCCAGGAAGAAAGGCTACCATGTTTTCAGCTCCCCTATA
Organism: Meconema thalassinum; assembly: GCA_946902985.2. Taxonomy (NCBI): domain Eukaryota; kingdom Metazoa; phylum Arthropoda; class Insecta; order Orthoptera; family Tettigoniidae; genus Meconema; species Meconema thalassinum. Next base: position 127,704,309 of record OX336398.1, read on the forward strand.
CCTTGTAGACACACAACTCCCTAGTCTTACCCATTAGGCCTAGATACATGCCTGGACACAATTCTTGTTTGACCACCTCGTGTAGTGGCTAGCATTCTCGGTTCTTTCCCCAGAGGTCTGGGTTCGTTTCCTGGCCCTGTCCATAAAAGTAATTCTGATCTGAGGTCTGAAACGGGGTATGCTAAGCCTCATGTGGCAATCCTGAGGCGAGGTGGATTCGATTCCCAACTAGGCCATCTTGGAAGTGGTTTACCACGTCTACTGCAGGCAAATGCCAAGATGGTTCCTTATTTATGGCCACGGCTGCCTCCCTCCCAATCCTCACCTAAAGTACAAAGACACACTAATACATTCACCATATCAAGAACTATTGCGAGAGCATCATCAGAAGAGAGCAGAGATTTGGAGCGATTTTTACTCTACTGACGCTATGATAAACAGAGAGTGGTCAGTTGCCAATTACGAATTGCGTCTTCTTGTTACCCGATATGCGGTACATTGTTTTCACCACAGAGTTTGCCGCACATTACAGTTTCACACACCTTATATAAACTGTGTTTGTTCTGTCTGCGAGAAAACATGTGAGCGTTATCACCTTGCTACTTGCATGAAGAGGAATAAGTCCTTGAAGGAAATTTGTTGTGACTAGTTTTGTAGTTACGGTATTTCTTATTTTGTTTGCTATGGACATTGGCTGTAATAAATATATTATTAATACAGTCACCATATTACAACATATTATCGTAAAAAAATACACACACCTAATTACTTGGGTCTCAATGAGCACCATGTCCAAGCACCTCGAATGATCAAAACAACTTGTGTTAAAAGTGGTCGTGCTACAGTGTTGAAAACTTCTGAACTATCAGAGACCCCTGGCCAAACTTTTCTGTTCACAAATCTGTTTCAGCTTTATCACATTCGTCATTTGAGACCTTCTCTAGCTTCATGAAGATAAGGGGTAATAAATGAAACAAGTATCTGGCGCCCAGCCTACACCAGGACTGGGCAGAAGAGCAACTCACGTGTGCTGCTCCTCTTCACAGTCCTACTGCAAACAAACATTCCCCCACTCTGCCTCTGCTATATTGAAAGGCAGATTACCGACCATTTGTATATATGTGGTGTTGATTTGCAGTAATACTACTTCATGCATTGCATTTATCTGTGTAGGCCTACATTGAAATTTAATTTTTGCTTCGACTTGTGCTTTGGACATTTGCAGTTTATCTTCCACCCGGGGCTGGTCCAGTTTTCCAAAGAGGGTTTCCGAGGCTGGAGTTGGCGGTCGGGTGGCTTAAAACAGTGTGCCATCAACCATCCAAGTAGCCTACTGACCACGTTCAAGATCTCATGTGTTTCTGTGTTCTCAACGAGCTTAACCATTGGTATTCACATCTCTGAAGGTTGTTTTCAGCTGCACAATCAAATGTAAAAGACAAAATGTAAACATTCAGAAAGCGGTATTCAAATAAATGAAATCTGTCTTTCACAAAGTAATTATCATTCCTCGAAACCTACTCATCATCCTGAATCCACATTACTGTATAGAATATTGAGGTTATATTGATCTCATGCGGTAGAGGAGGGTGGGGGTAGAATTTATGGGAGAATGAAATATATGAACATAGCATTTCATTGCAGCTACATTACTGGTGAATCAAGTGCAGCATGGTTAGGGGCGAGGAGGGGTTACGAATGTTTTGAGGTTTTGATGGTATAATGAAGCAAACTCTAATTACTCTCGATTATATAATTTTAACAGCTTTAAGTTATTATTAAGAACATTTATATTGTATTAAAAGCACCGGTAGGCTTTCAAATAGGCAAATAAATGGAAAAATAGTTCTCGTAGATTTGGAAATCATACCAACATGTCACACCAAAACTCATCATTGGTATTTCATTTTTGGAACTATATCGCCTCCTGAGGTGCAATAACGAATGCTTTTGATTCAGTGTCAGACACTAACAAGATGTTCAGTAAAGAACATATAGCCTACTTTCTCCTAAATGTATGAGTATAGTTATAACTCGTTGTTATTATCAAAGAGTATAATAGAACTATTCTTTGTTGAAGACCTTAGAAACGATTTACCTCTACCAAACGCCACAACCTAGATAAAAACTGCTACCATCATTGAAGAAAGAAAGAAAGATAAGAAGTATATCAAGAATGTTATGGATCTGGAGACATAATCGACCGGACTGGCTGCGTGGCTCAGCGGTAACGTTCTCGCTTGCTGGGCCCTAGGTTGCAGGTTCGTATCCTGGCGCAGTCAGCTGGCATTTGAGGGTGCACAAATGCGATGGAGCCGTGTCAGTACATTTACTGGCACGTTAAAGATCCCTTTCGGGCCAAAATTCCGGCACCTCGGTGTCTCTAAAAGCAGCAGTAGTTAAAAGGGATGTAAAACCAATAACATTATTGTTATTATTATTATTATTATTGTTATTATTACATATACGACCTGCCGTGGGCAACATCCAACTTTGAGTTGAGGCATGTCTTTACACGTCTGGTTGTGCATGACTTTCACAACCCTAATTGAATTAACAAATCTTTCCATGACCCTACAGAGACGTGTGTATACAAACTATGTGGATATTTTCGATTGCTATTTGCCTGAAATAAAAGTAGTAATTAATAACCTGAACTAACACCAACGGCTTGAATTCAGTTACTATGTGAAATCGTTTTGTTCTTTACTTCAAATAACATTTTCAAGTAACGCAAAATAGGCTGTTACAAACCCTTTAAAATAAAAAGTAAAAATGTATCGTAGTATCATCTTGTCATCCTTCAAATTCGATACGCATAGAATGCCAATGGTATAGTAATCAATGGAGCCCCACGTAGACTAGTCGTGACATCTAGTGGTGAAATATCGAACAATATAATCCTAACAGAGCGAGTGCATTCTAGCGGCCAGGAGAAGAAACTTTTCAATAAAATCTGGAAGTTAATAACACAGATTACCTACTACTACAGATAGCCGACAGCCATGCTAATTCTTGGTCCCTAAGACTTCAGCGCTGTCTGGTGTTTGACCGCGGTACTAGTTGAGCACGGCCGTGCGGGTAGCCTACCCCACCCCTTCCCCTCGTTCCGCTAAATATTCTCGTCCTAACTGCTCTACCCACTTCAATGTTCCGAAAATCACAATCTTCCCAATACTTATAGCACACGTCTTTAAGTGTGGAGATAATAATATGATCTACACGAAATAAATCACATTCAAAATAGCAATAACAGTTTTTTTTAAATAATACCAAAGTGGTAAATTGTGAATTCCGGAACTCTGAAATGAGCAATCACAGCATTTAGGACATGACCTCATCAATAATTTACATGTTTACATTTCTTTCAGTTGCAATTGGAGCATATTGCATTGACAAGAATTAGGCTACTCTCCAGCATATTATTACTCAATTTTAAAAAAATGGTCCCTTCCAATTAACCACTGTAGGCCCAGTTATAACCGATTAGTTCCGAGATTAAACTAGAAAGGAAAAGTACTGGGAAGGGAGAATATTCATATCTTAAAATGCTTGATGCTGTTCGCAATAACAGGAAAATTTTAAGAGAGAATACTAAGGAAATAGGTGGTGTAACCTGATCCTCATCACACTAAAATTGTTAGTGTAATTAATGCCAAATTCATTAGTTTCAGAAAAATAATTGGATATCACAAAATTTATATACAGTAGTTCATTTGATATTCCCTTTAAAATATATCCAGTCCACCAATTTTGAAGGGTGAAATATAGAAAGTACATGTACAAAAACAAATTTCATGGCACACTAATACAGTAAATTCTATGACATGCTGTGAAGGGGAAAGGAGAAATAGGACTTTCAATGAAAAACAAGAAACACACTCAATACTGCTAGAAATCATCATGTTTTATTTAAAAAGTTTGTCAACGAAGAAAAAATAACAGGGAGAGCCAAAATCAAACTTAGCAAAAATACAGTAATCAAATCTGGTCCTTTTAAAAGTATGTGTTGAGGCATGTTCTTCTTTCTTGCCAAGGTATAACGGTAGGCTACAGCACATGATAATGGACCTATTACCTCCTTGACGCCATGGCTGACAACGATGAACCGCAAATTCCTACAACACATGCAAGTTTGTATGTTGAAACAGTTAACTTAATAAATGTGTAATGCTTGAAATGGAGAACTTGAATTTGCTGTTATATGTATGTTTGCACCTACTATAACTATATTTTAAAAGAATCTCTTATTGTAGAATCGTTGTGTTTTTGATATTAATTTTAGGGCTTTTGATAACATAATCATTTAGCCCCATATATTTGGAAGTGTATAGGATTTATATGATAATCTCTGTTATTGTGGTATCTGTAGTAGTGTGTAGGCTATACTTCAGATGAGGACTGGAAAGGTGGCAGCCATAGTTAGGGACATTTATTTTTAAGAATTTTTAATAATATGTACTAAAAAGAAATTTAAATACCAACAGGAACAGTTACAAATTCCCTGTCCACTCAGCCAAGATATTCTGCAGATCTCTCCTGTGGGCCTCAACATTATTTTATTTTATTCCATTCCTGATGGAAATCCGGCAGTACCTTATTTCAACTCCTGGGGCACCTCCCCAAGCCTGTCCCTTATAAAGCTAAACACACTACTACAGTCATCACATAATCGGAGCAATTCTACCCACACCCAACTGCATGGGGCTGATGACCAAGATGTCCCAAGCCCATAAAATGAATTCACAGCAGACAAAATCAAGTCATTATGTTATTTTGTGTTGTGTTGGATTCTGACACATGTATGCGTTTGACAGAGTGCCATTTAAGCTAATGAACAGGAATGAATGAATACGACTACCCTACTTGTTTATGGATTTACAGGAGGCAGTCAAGATAGGAATTACCTAGAAATTTATATTCTGTATGTGTGGGAACCCATGATAAACCACTTGCTGGGTGGCTAAGCGGAGATTCAAACCCAACATTTCCCGGTTTACCTCACTAGGCTGTGTACCCTGTTCTTACCCTCTGACTAGAATTAGATTTCTTGACATTCAGCAATCAAACATGGACCCCAGAAGTGTCAACCAAGAACTATACCACCTGGTTGGTCTCATTTACTTTTAAGAATAATATGTACTAAAAAGAAATTGAAATTGATCCAAGTTATTTATTTTTACTCTGCTTCGAATGGAGGTTGCGGCGTTGTGTATAGTGCAGCCATTATATCCAATGTTGCAATGAGTAAATGTTCCCCGATATTGGTATAGGACACATTACCTGTATGTACTCGGAATAAGTGAAGCAATAGAGCAATACTTAATTAAATTACTAGAACTGAAAGTACCGGTAACAATTCCATAGCCAAAATTGTGACGTGCCTTTTATTTCTTAGGTGTTTTGCAGAAAATACTGTACTAAGAGTGTAGAGTTGAAATATAACTTGAACAAGAACACGACAGCCTAGAATAAATACACACGAGACACGACAATAGAGCACTTTAGAACAGTAACGAGAGCTAACTTAAAGTGGAGATGTTGGCAACCATGTGAATACAAACAATTTATGACTAGAACGTAAAACTATGCCAGCGCTCAGAGCATGTTAAAACAATTGGGATCAGTTCAGTCGTTTGCAAACGACTTGTTTATGTTACGGTGAATAGTCGTTGAATTCATTCGACTGTTTTCTAAAAGCAGTCAAACAAGTCGATGGTTTTAACTTTTGTCAGTCGACTGCTGATGCCCATCTCTACAAACCAATTGACAACCAGAATCAATTTGAGCGTACACACCTTCCGACTTGCTAAAATGCTATTAATATTGGATCCCAATATAAAATATTTTCTGATTTAATTTTCCTGGAAAATCTATTCTATGTTTGCATCGATCATTACCATCACGCTATGGGGAGAATTTCATAATAATTTTCTTGTAATTCATTTATCACGCGGTAGAATAAATGAATGAAATTCAATCAAAAATAAATAGAACTCTAAGCCATAATTGGTAAGCCCATGTTCAAGTTGTGTAATAATTCAAGAATGCACCCAATTCTCATTAAAAGTGTATAGACTGTGTTAAGGAGTTCAAACATAACCTAAATATTGAATGCTTAACATTTCCAATGAAATGACATACATATATATTTGGACAACTGGACGTAGGCTATTTCATTGAAAGAATCTACGAACAAGAAACTGTATAAAACTATAGGCACCTACAGCCGTCAATCTGTCCTCACAGTACCCGCTGGAGATTTTCATCACCACTCTATCTATACGGTACCTCGAGATAAACCTAAGTGCGCCAACTGTGAGGGAACACATAAACTCTTCCATCCCTGCCCTCATGTCTTTGCCACTAACCCCCCCCCCCCCCTCCCACACAGCACGCCACTGCTCTGACACAGTTGTTAGGCCTGCTACAACAACTCTCAGCCATAACCCTGTAAACTACAGCTAAACCAAACCCATAACCCTCTAATACACTTCATTTGCAGAGCAATAAAATCCATAAAACAACTCCGCAACGAGCTTCACAAAACCTAAATTATAAACGAAAAGACTACTCCACAAACACCAAAATCAGTAAACCTCCCTCATTTCAGCCACACTACACCTTAAACAGACATAGAAAGCATAGTCATGACCCCTTCATGGAGTAGGCTATTGTCTAAACACGAATATGTCTCCTTCAACTTTACTGAAGACTTCATTAAATTCTATTAAAAATTCATAAACTCATTCCACAAATCTTAAAATCAGTATACATCCATCATTTCAGTTACTCTATTCAATAAACAAACATAGAAGGCGTAGCCATGACCCCTTCATGGAGTAGGCTATTGTCTAAATCAGACTACGCATACTACAACCTTACTCCAATTCAAAATTACAGCCAAATGATCCATCTGACTGGGAGGCTTGCCTGGGATGATGGGCCAGAAAACTGGTATCTGGAGTTCATGCATAACCTAAATATTGAATGCTTAACATTTCCAATAACTTGGACAACTGGATTTAGGCTATTTCATTGAAAGAATCAACGAACTGTATAAAACTATAGGCACCTACAGGTATACTTAACTTATTAATTAAAGCTCTACAATAAACATACAGCACAATGAATTGTAGCATGAAGTTATCCTGAAGAAGTCGTTTGATTAGAACGACTACTTAAATTCGAATGATTCCATTCGCTTGGAATTAGTCGTTTGCCAACGACTTGTTTCATTCTAATGATTTCCAACGATTGCTTTGGGATCAGTCGTTTACAACGACTACTTCAATTCGAATGATTCCATTCGCTTGGAATTAGTCGTTTGCCAACGACTTGTTTCATTCCAATGATTTCCAACGATTGTTTTGAGATCAGTCGTTGCAAACGACTTGTTTATGATACGGTGAGTAGTCGTTGAATTCATTCGACTGTTTTTTAAAAGCAGTCAAATAAGTCGATTGTTTTAACTATCGACTAATTCGACTGTTTTCAGTCGACTGCTGCCCATCTCTACACACAACTAATGTTCTACACCAGCCGCTACTGAGCACGAGCTGTGACTGGCTTAGACATTAGCATCCTACGTGTTGAAAAATATTGTAAGTAACGTGTAGGAATAAAATACTACCTATAGGTATGTCAACCATTACATTGGCATATAATAAATGAATTATATTTATCTTGTATCTATCTATCCATCCCACGATATAACATAATACAAGGTGAAGAGTCCTTTAAAACAAATTGTTTACTGTGATACTGGAAGAAACAATACAACACAGTGGTAATAGTTCTAGCCTGCACCTATTTGTTAATAAAATTTCATGTGATTTCACTCAGATCTCTGTTGTAGTGGCATATTATATGTGCACCTTGTAACTTAACAGTACATTATGCAACGAGCCTATAATGACAATAATTAAGACACGAGTTTTATAATTTCCATACGAGTGTCTTAATTACAATTATAGACGAGTTGCATACGACTGTTTATGTTCGACGATAATTATAACTATTTTATGTTCGAACATAAATATTCATAAATATCTGTCGAGATTTCACCAGTTTTATGTACTGAACAGAGCGCATGGGATGCAGAGAATACCTTGTATTTGACCATGGCCTCCTGGAATACCTCACTATGACACTCGCCACGCAGTGAAATTTAAAATAGGGGGCCATGGAAGTGAGCGCAGGTGCGATGCTATCCTCACCTAATTGGTCACACAACTGTTTCCTGAGCTCTGATTGGTGGGAGAAACTGTATCATAATGAAAACAAGTACTATAATGAGCCTCATTATAGTACAGTTTTCTGACAAAATATTTACATTTCGCCAGTGTCGAACATAAACATATTAACCAATCTTCTTTACACTGTTTTATGAGTTAACACCACATCAAAACTGATGAGGATTTATTTTAGTTGGACACAGAAGCTTATTTATTAATGTAATAGACATCTATGATTGATGAAACCCATAAGATTGCCTCTCTCACCTTTCAGAAAATAACTAAAATTTTAATTCTGCGATTAATGTAACTAATCCACGAGTGTTTCTATTACACAACAATTAAGGGTAACTCCAGCATATCTTCTAGATTTTTGATGTGTCTACACCATATACTGCTTCTGCAGGTATCACCCTTCTGAAAGATGTCTCATCGTTTCTAATTCTATTCTTAATCTTCTGCCAGAAGAGAAATACTTTTGCAACGCATGAATGCAGTGCTGTAGCTGCTGAATTTTCTAAAAATAATTATGGAATGATGGGAAGAAAAATAAATATAGCCTATTCTAAAATAACAACATACGCATAAAATGAAACCATTCTGATGAACTTAATATGCTTCAAATTCAGAGTACAAATGCGTTCACCATTTGGTGCTTCGTTCATTTGTATATTTGGACCAAAATGTAGACCTCTGAAATAAATTTTAATGTTGGACTTTGCTCCACAGAACAAGAGCACACAGCCACCCATAGGACCAGTGTGTGCTAAGATTTTGAACCTGTAATTACAGTTCTACATCAGTAATGGCATTACTACATATTCAACCAACTGAATACTTGCCACTGCACCAGTAACTAACATGTGCAAGAACTGATCTTTTTTGAATACGGTACCAATAATTTGAAATTCAAGGAAGGGGAAAGTATTAAAGCTTAGACACGTTGCCATGAGCCATGACATTTTTAATCTACCGCAATGTAAAATGAATTATTAACACTCCTCAGAACGTGAGTACACATATGCAATAGGCTCATGGTACTGTATGTATCTCTGCAAGATGTAATCAAGTTGAAAACATTACGGTAACATAGACTCTTACCTGGTCATTTCTCAGGAGAGTAGGCCTAATTGCCACATTCATCTGCTATTTCGAGAACAGCAATTTACGATTTGTTTGTTCACAGAATTTGGTAGGCCTACCTGTGGAATAAATAATAGTGAAAGTTAATTAATATGTCAAGTAGAATATCACCTGTACACTGCGTCTAATATCAATTCAAAACTAGGCTACCGGTACGGTATATTTTTCACAGGCACTACAGAAACAAGTTTTCACTTAAACTCTTAAAATAAGCGTACTTACTTGGCGTAGCAGAAGAAGAACTGTTCACTTCTCATTACCAAGAAGACGATTTGATGAAAGAAAGATGAGAAAGAACACAACATTAATTATTATAAAATATTAATATACGGCCAATATTGTTTACAGCAAGCACGACATAATCAGAGCGTCCATGTTGGTCAATGACGCCACCCCAGTAGAAATAACGTTTATTTAATGATAAGTGCCGTAATTATCGTCGGTGAGCAAGATAATTGCAAGGAAATGTCAATTAGGAATTATGTGTATATTTATTGACTAAATATAGGGATATATTTGCAATTTAATTACAACGTGTATCATGCATATGTTGCAAGATGATATACAGCGCTCCATATGGCTGGCCGCGCAACTACACCGATGGTACCAAATAACCCCTATCTGGTTGACACCCCCTGGTTAATAAGTAGGCGTGCAGTTACCTTTTTGGCAGCTAGATGTCTCGAGTAAATCTGCTGGCGAATTATGTTTTAATTAAATATATATTTTACACCATAATATGCACAATATAACGCTTAATTTTAAAACATCTGAGTCATTACAAAACAATAAACATATAACATTTCAAGCAAAAAACCTAGCTCTGATCGGGTTTGAACCATAGGCATTTGAGCGATAGGCTAACGCTCTACCACTGAGCTAATTGTGTCAACGAATATCGTTCTATATAAAATGACTTACATGGAACTTGTTAGCAAATAATGATTTATACTAAACGATTTCATCACTGGAGTATATTATTTATATATAAAGCATTTCATACAAAGTTTATTTATTTTGTATCAGTACGCTATATTGCATGCAATACTCAAATTAGTGAAATATAAGTCAGGCACAAGATATCCGCTGCCATCTTGTCTTATTACTGAATCGGCTCAGCTTTTTAAAATCACGTCTGCACTATTGTATTACAAAATAAACTTTTAATTTCGAACGTGCCTCTTCCTTTAGAATAGTTAAAACGATTCTCGGCTCGATAATCGGAACTGGTGGGTCCCATGATATGGATTATAAAGTTTGCATAATTCGCACGGCCGCCATCCTGAAATGGTATGGCGGACGACCATGTAGTTTGGTCACAAGACGCATCCTATACGAAGGTATGTTGTTACCAAATTTGGTAGAGATCGGATGATTTGGTTAGTCGTTATTTGATTTTACGTTTTGAACGTTTGAGTGGCCGCCATTCAGTTTTAGTAAAGATGGCGGCGATATAAAACATGACACTGAGGTGTCCTTTGCTAGTGCTACCTTTGTACCAAATTTCGTTCAATTCGCATTCACCGTGTTCGAATTGATAGGGGGGGACAGACATTCAGAGTAGCCTACACACACTCACACACACACAGACACACACACACACACACACACACAGACTCACACATACACACACACACACACATACTCACTCACAGACAGACACACTTTTTTCGCCCTGTGTTGATCTCATAAGTCTACTTTCATTTTTTGCAAAAATCGAAAGTAGGCTAAACATCGGTTCCGAACGTAGTAATGTGCGTTCGTAATGATCACAGTCAATCGTAGTTACTTTATATGCGAGATTGGTAGCCATTGTAGCCCAAACATTGCCACGTGGACCTGAAATTCTATGAAATTCTAGCCAATATAAGCGTCCAGAAAATTAGCATTGAATGTCGTCTCTCTTATTATATGCTCCTTGATGAGGACATGGAAATGACATATGGACAGAGTGCTGTAGGATTGTTGAAGTGAATGCTGCGGAGCAGCACGGGTCTTTTAGTCATTTGTTAACTTTGGGCCTCTCCTATTTCTTGTTTCATACCGTTCTTAATCTGCAAATCGGATTTGCACCTAAGTTTATTTCAATTTATTTTCCAATTGGTGTCCCGTTTGCTTCCTCCTGTTAACTGGTACCTGGCCTTTTACCATCCAGTTTTATAATAAATCCGTTCTATATTGTTCTATTTACAATACGCAGACCGTTACTCAATCAAGCGAATATCCTGATATCTCTTCAGCTAAAAAAATTCGTTTCGTTGATTGTAACCAGTGGACAACGGAATAACAACCCGGTGAGTTTGATATTGAAGTGGGCGTCTTGTTTAAAGTTTGTGTAGTTTGGCATTGTACTGTAGTTTCTGAGTTTACGGAGCTGCTGAACTGCTTTCTTTTCACGACGCATGCTGCATGGGAAATCTTATTCGTAGCCTAATTTAGCCGTGTGGAGAGGCCCGAATAAAAAAGTAGTGTCAGCCAAGACCTGTGATAATTTGAATAACCTGTCTGTTCTCAATAGTATTATTAAGTAGCGAGCAGGCTGTCTTATATAGGTAATAACTCGGATCTTAGATGTTAGCTAATGACATTTGAAATACCTATTTGACACATTGCAAGAGCTTTCGTCATCAGTAAGAAGGAGTAAACTAGGTACCGGTAGGTAAGACATACATTTTTATCGCAAAAGCTTAAAACTCTAATAATAGTAATGAGCCTATTTTAATGAAATAATTTTTTGTTGTGTGTGGTGGTTAACATGGTAGAAATTTTAGGCGTTGCAACTTAAACTCCATAGGTATGTGCACACCCAGAAATTGTCAAAAAGTCGTATTTTTTTCAATTTTGAATGTTACATTGCCTGGATTCGTTATTTTATTAGCTTTAATTTGGTGTGAATTATATAACACTACCTTCACTACTTTTTGAGATATTAGCATTTATGTAAAATGCTGCACACTGAGCCACGACCCCTTTACTGGACACGAGGCAATTTCTTTGGGTAGCGGTTCACTTTAGACCATCCTTTGTATAAATATTTTTAAAAACTGAAATTACCTGATTTAATAGTCAGGAGGATATCAGGAGAGGATTGCGTATTAGATGTTCACTGCTCCGCTGTCATAGACCCACCATCCCACCCAAATAGCGACACGACTTATATAGTTGAAATCGAAGTTCTCACCCCCATCATTCTCACTGAGTCAGTATTGCCAATCCCACACGTTTGGTATTATTTCGCACGTGATGTACGAAATCACTAAGTGAACTCAATTACAGTGTTTATTTATATATTTATAATGTTTTACATACAAAAACAGACCTAACCTGGGGCTTACGCCCCAGACCCCCTTGCTTAAGGTACTAGCATTAATTTTCGACCAGGCAGTACCAAACCTAGTAGCGGACATAAATTGTATGTTATTAATGTTTTACATACAAAAACAGACCTAACCTGGGGCTTACGCCCCAGACCCCCTTGCTTGTAGTACTAGCAGTAATTTCCCACAAGACAGTGCCTAACTTAGTAGCGAAGGCGTGTGGTGAATTTCTTTATTCAAGTTGGTAACGTAGTCACATGATCGACTTTCGGGTGTCACATGACTGTCAAAGATGGCGTCCGTAAGTGAAGAAAGTGTCGAAAAATTGCATTCTTTCCGTGAAATAACAATTATTGCGGTGCAACAGTGGCTATTGAGTATGAAGAGATTGTGAAATGACTCCCAACAACTCCCCGAAAGGTATGCATATCATAAATGATATATTTTCAATAAGCTAAGGTGTTAAAAGTTGTTAAAAGTGATGAAAAGGGAGGATGGTCTAAAGTGAACAATACATTTTCTTTGCCTTCTGCTCATTCTGGTCATAGGGGCCGATAACCTAGATGTTAGGCCCCTTAAAACAACAATTATCATCATCATCATCATTCTGATCACCTGTGACTGTTGTTTTCTTTCTATTTACTCATGTAAAATATAGAGTTCACTCCATAGTAACCCTGTGCTGTTATCTATGAGAATTGTTTTTAATTATTTGAATCAGCAGCTGTGAATGTTTTGATGTTTTGAGCACCCTTGCATTTTGTAGGCCTACGATTTATATTGAAATACTTTTAGAAAGTTTTTGAGCAATTGTAATTTCTTTATCTTGAATATTGTTGTGCATTGTTGTTATAACCATGGGTATCAGAAGAACTAAAGGGAGCCTGTAAAGAAGTTCCATGGAAACCAGTGAAGCCATATGGACTTCCCTGTATCATTTAGCAGCAGGCAGGAATGAGGAACTCCATGGTAAATGTCCCAAAGGTGAAGGCAGTTGGTGTTCCTTCCAAAATGCGGTGGCAACTGGCACACTGGATAAATATAAGCCTAAAAATGGACTACCTGACAATGTACTTGAAGCTGTCAAGCCAATGTACTCCAAGTTGACTGATCCTGCCATGCTAAGGCGTTGTCTCCATTGCAAAACACAAAAACAAAATGGAAGTGTTAACGGCATGATATGGAGAAGATGCCCAAAAGACAGTTATGTAGGACTGAAAACATTGTATTTTTGTTTTATGGATGCTATTTGCCATTATAATTGTGGCCGAGATGTAGAATTGGAAATTCTAAAGCGGGAAGGTGTTATTATTGGTAAACATACTCGAGCCGGTGTGGAGTTGGCTAAAGCTCTAAAACAAAAAAAGTATCACCTATAAAACACCCCAGAGCAGAAAACCGGGAGGAGGTACCTGAGAGGAAGAAGGAAGATGAAGGAAGACCAGAATACTGCATTAGAAGGGACATCATGAGGCAGGAGGTTTCTGAAACAGTTGTAAAACTTTGAGATGGATTTCTCTGAATAATAATTTTTAATGACCTCAGTATTTCCAAAAATCATAACAGAGTTAATTATCCTATTTCACTGATTATTTTTTTAAATGAAAGCCAAAAGCCTACGCCAGTGCACTAACCTCTGATATGTAACTAATGTCGTAAAATATAATTATTTATGTGATTTGTTTATAAACACTCACAAAAAAATTGTAATCATTAAAGTAATAGGACACCAGCAGGCACAATTTCATTCTAGGCTCATGTATTTTAGGTTTATGCACTACCTAAAAGTGTTGTGAACAAGATGCAAAAATCAGATTTGAGAAAAGTCAATTAATTTGGGAGCTATGATGTTTAAAACAATATAATACATTTTAAACAAAATAATTTGTTATTAACAAATAATGCAACATTTTTAGTTCATATACATACTGATCTTTCTACTTTTTCTTGCTCTTTCTAGTACCTAAATTCTAAACAGGTAACTTTGTAATTTAAAAAAAGAAAATTCTTGGCGTACACATACCTTAAACTCCATATGTACACCAGTGTTTGTATCTGTTTTCGGATATTTCCGACTGACCAGAGCAGGCACTCCTGTGGTACGATAGTGTAGACATGCCAAAAGTGAATTTTACATTACATCTAAAGTTTGTGCCTTGGTGCCATGTATCTGTGAAAAGTTTTAATATTAATCTGCTTTTATTAAGTCACCTCAATTTGCATAAGGTATTTGCGTGTGGTTTCTAATAAAGATTGTTTTTACCTAAAATAGTGGTTGTCAAGAGCACCCTGTAGACATTTCACAATTCAGATAAGTCTTCATATCAGACCTTTCCACTCATTATTAGTAGACATTCACGTTATATGTTCGTATCAGTTCTATCTCTACCCCTGCATCCCAGCAGATATTCATAGGTAATTTCTGAATATTAATTTACTATTGTAGTTTGGGGCTTGATGCCTAAGTGTATCAAATCAATAGAATCTACACGTTCATAGATTAGATGGTGGAAGGTTTTTCGATGGGATTGTCATTTCTCAGTCTTGCAAATATATAGATATTAAAATAAATTTTATTTCATGTTTTTAGTACCGTACCGGTATTAGTCATTAAGTGTTTCCTTACTTGGTAAGTTTTATCCCTGCTTTCTGTATTTAGAGGGCATTGTCCACTTTTCGATGCCATTGTGGGTTTGGTAGTGTTCTGTAGAGCTATTTGTCATTTATAATTTTATCTGACGATGCTCGCTTGACAAGCCATATGTTTTCCTATAGTTTATCCTCTCTTCGAGTCCATTCTTCCAAGCACTCACAAATAGAATCCCAAGATTAGATCAACGACCATTAGTAAATGCCAGGCTAAACATCATCCTGGTACTCCCTAACAATATACCAAAGATTGACTGACAGTGATTAGTGAAGGCTAGACTAATCATCAATCAATCACTCACTTCTTAAATACCAAGGTTTTACTGACAGCCATTGGTAAGGCCTAGGTCAATCTTCGCCCAAGTACTCAGAATACCCATTATTCCCCTCCAGCTATTGGCAAAGGATAATCATAATATTAGTACCTACCAATTGTATATTTATGATTCACCAACAGTCATTGGTCAAGGCTATGCTAAAATTCTTTAAAGCAGTCACTAAGAGAATACAATGCATTGACCAACTGTTATTTATAAATGCTGGCTAATCATCATTTTCACATGACTCACTAACAGAATATCAAGTCTTCAGACTTTTGACTGGTTTGATGCAGCAATCCAAGCCTCCATGTCCTGAGCTAATTGTTTGATCTGTACATAGCTACCACACCTTACATCCGAAGTAATCTGCATAACATATTCTAACCTTCGTCTACCCCTACAGTTCTTACCCTCAGCCCTTCCTTCCATCCTCCTCCTCCTCGGCGCTACAGTCCATGTAGGACCTTGGCCTCTCCAACAATCGTTGCCCAATCCTGACGATCTTCTGCACGTTTCCTGCATCTTCTTATTCCCATCTTGCGTAAGTCATCCTCCACGTCATCCAACCATCGTTTCCTAGGTCTTCCTTTGCATCTTCTTCCACCTGGATTTCCTCTATAGGTCTTTCTAACCACTCTATCACCTGCCATTCTCTCCACATGTCCCAGCCATCTTAGTCTATTACTCTTTACTTCCGAAACTATATCAAGATGCCCATATAATTCCTCCAATTCTTTGTTTTCCCGTATTCTCCATCTTCCTGCCTCATTCACTGCTCCATAAATCTTCCTCAGTATTTTCCTTTCGCATCTTCTCAAAAGCTCCTCTTCTGTCACAGTCATAGTTCATGTTTCGGAGCCATACATTACCACTGGTCTTATAACTGTTCGGTAAACTGTCACCTTTGATCTTCTACTGAGGATGCGCGCTTTGAGGATTTTTGTCAGTGCCCAATAAGCTCTATTACCGGCTGCAATTCTTGCTTTTATTTCTTCTCTTGTGCTATTATCTTCAGTAACCAGTACTCCCAAATGCTTGAAACTTTTGCACTTCTCAAAATTCACCCCATTTAGGTTTATAAATAAATTTATATATTTATCTTTCTCCACAGTATTTCTCCTAGATAATAATAAATATTGAGTTTTGTTGTAGTTCACTCGTAATCCTACTTCTTCTGATTCTTTTCCTAACCGTCCCAACCCTTCTTCAAGATCTTTCAGTCTTCGTGACAGCATACCTACATCATCAGCATACTTTAGATTTTGGCTCATACGGTTGAACAGCGTGCCTCCTGGATTGCTGATATCTATCTTCCTCATTACTCTCTCTAGTACTATATTGAACAGCAGCGTGGACAGTACGTCTCCCTGTCGTATGCCTTAGTTTACCTCAAAAACTATTGAGAGTCTTCTTTCAACTTTAACTCGCCATTTTGTGCCAGTAAGTGTTATTTGCACCAGTCTGATTAGTTTGGGTGGGAATCCCATGTCCATCAAGGTCTGATACAGAGTTTTCCTTTTTACACTATCATAAGCCTGTTTGAAATCCACATATAGTTGGTGCACATCCACATTATATTCGTAACACTTTACCATTATTTGCCTTATTGTGAAGATATGGTCCGTCGTCGATCTACCCTGTCGGAATCCACACTGGTATTCTCCAAGTCTCTCTTCAAAAAGAGGCGTAAGTCTCAGAGCCATTACCTTGGCTAGGATTTTATAGACCACACTAAGCAGTGCTATGCCACGATAATTTTCACACTTTGCTTTATCATTCTTCTTATGGATTGGGCAAATAATGGCCGTGTTCCACTGTTCTGGTATCACCTCCTTCTCCCCTGTCTCCACAATCAACTGGTGTACCAGCTTTGCCAAATGTTCCCCACCACACTTAATCATCTCTGCTGAAATATTATCACCTCCTGGGGCTTTGTTATTCCTCAAGCTTTTAATTGCCAAACTAACCTCCTCCAGCGTCGGCACGGGTACTGGCATTGCATCAGTGTTATCCTTGCACCATGGTTGGTTATTCTCTTGACCCTCCTGTTCTAGCAATACCGTCTCTGCAGTAGCATTGATCAGCTCGCTGAAATATTCAGCCCATCGATCTAAAATCGGTTCTTCTCCTCCTATGAAATTTTCTTATTTATCTCTGCAGAAAACTGCTCGGGGTTGAAAGCCCTTCTTGACTTCCTGTATTCTTTTATAGTACTTTCTTACTTCTTGATTATTGTATTCTTCTTCTAGCTCTTCAATCCATTTCTTCTCTGATTCTCGTTTCTTCTACAAATTCCATCTGCCTCTTTCCTTTTCTTTGTATGTTCTTCTGTATTGTTTCTCGTTGGTCTACTCATAATTTTCTCCCTTGCAGCATTCATCTCCATTATAGCTATTTTACATTCTTCATCGAACCAGATTTGTATTTTAATCCTTTCTTCTGTCCCCAGTACTTCTTCTTCAGCTTCGTGCAGTGCGTCCCTCATTATAATCCATTTTCCTTCTACTCCCTCTAAATCCCAGTTTTGTTTAGTCTACAACTTCTTCCGTAAATGTGTTTCATATTGTTCGGCATTTTCCTTTTCTTTTAATTTTAAGACATTATACCTTCTAGGGTCTTTCCTCATCTTTCCAGATCTGTACACTGCTATATGCTGTCTATATTTTACCCTTACCATGAAATGGTCAGAGTCACAATCCGCTCCTCTACAACTGTCAACTTCGAGTATATCAGATGCGTGTCTTCTATCAATTACCACATGGTCAATTTGGTTGAATGTGGTTCCATCTGGTGAGCACCACGTTACTTTCCTTATATTCTTTCTCTGAAGCCATGTACTTTTCACAATCATTTCATTTCCCATGGCAAAGTCGATGAGTCTCTGTTCATTATTATTTGATACCTCATGCAGACTTTCCTTTCCTACCGTCTCTCTAAATGCTTCTTCTTTTCCCACCTTCGCATTGAAATCACCTAACACGATTTTTACATCTTGCCTTGCTATACCCTCGAGTTCCTGTTCAAGCTGACTGTAGAACGTGTCTTTCACCTCATCCTCATCCTCTTCTGTGGGGGCATATACACATATAAAGGTGATATTAAAGAATCGTGCCTTCATTCTCAAAGTACATATCCTTTCATTTAAGGGCTTAAAATTCAGTACTGCTGTTTTATATCTAATATCCACGAGGAAACCTGTGCCCCTATTCTTCCACTGTCGCCTCCACTATACATTATTGTATGGTTATCACTTCTCAATATACCATCTCCTCTCCATTTGATCTCTTGGATCGCAGCCACTCCTATACTATATTTCTCCATCTCTTCCTTAAGGCCCTTCAACGCTCCAGGTTTGTTCAATGTTCTCACATTCCAGGTTACTACGCACATACCATTTTTCCGTTTACATTTTCCTTTTCCTTGCATAGGTCGTTTATCATTATAATCAGTCTGGCTATTATTGTATTGGAGTTTCATAACAGGCTATTTTATTCGATATGGGGTTGTTAGCCCCATGATCAAGCCCCAACCTGGAGGACCAGGATATCCCTCTTTGTCTGACCCATCACCTTTGACCTGTCCGGCATGGGAGGCCCTACCAGGAGCTCACGCTCCCACCGGCATAGCTCGCAGTATCATTTGGGCTCTCAAGCCCCCACCTCACGACAAGATGAGGATACCATCGTGAGGGCTTCCTTCCATACTTAAGTTTTCTGTTACTGGATGGCTCAGTATGTGCTCAACAACCTAGAAATTTCGGAGAAAATACAAATGTGAATTTTGATAAACGTTTTCAATTCTACAATACAATTCTCGTGTATATATTAATAGCAATAATTCTGTTCCAACCGGAAACAATTATACGATAAACTCTGTCAAACCTTAGAACAGTACAAACTTTGAATTATGAATTTACGGCTTTGTATCTGCATTTCTTCTTAGCATTAACCTGAATTCACATGAGAAATGGCCCTGGATATCAGCACACTTTAGGATAAGTATGATACTATGGCTTGAAGTTCTTATAAGCAAATCCGTGGAATGCTAAGTTAGAAATTAAAATATGGTGAAGTCGATAAATATAGCGATAATAATGTGTTCATGTTTCAGTGTATTTAAGATAGGGAAACATTTACAGGCTGGCTGGTGCTGGAAGTTGCATATTTCCGCTGTATCTTCTGTTCCTGGATGTCGGGTATCTACTTCTTTCTACTTTAGCAAATAATATATTCATCTTTCACAAATGCTTCTGTTAGGAATGATATAACCATTACTAAAAGCAAGTTTATAAATGTATAATTGTCTGTGTAGGTCTTGAAAGGGATTGTTACTGGTCCAGTATATGATTTGCAATACTGCATACTTGAACTGGGTTTATCAATTGATGAATATTGTGGGGTTTGGAGCCATTTTTTCAGTGTTGCCTTAGTAAACAGGAGTTTAGTGCTTTTCAATCGGTCAACACGAATGTACCCAAATGAGCTGGGTTATGCCCTAATCCTGGAATAAATTACATGATATTAATAAATACACTAGGATGACCAGTTTCGATCGTCAAGCGATCATCATCAGATCACTTACACTTGCTATAAAATTTATATTTGAAAATACAGGTGAAAATATTTACAATATGTACAATTATTTAGTTTCAGTACCAATACTGCATATCTCCGCATCCCGCCATGATTGACAGACGTGCGTGAGCTCGGCTCCTCAGTTTAGGTGAATTAGAAGGTGTTATTGTGTAGTAGGTACATCCAAAATAAGTGGTTCACGTGTGTATAGTAAGTGAGCATATTCTGTGTTACGTTATTTCGACTGATAACCCTTACATACATAATAAAATTATAATTAAACCAGGATGACGAGAAGCAAGAATAAGCGTGCCTCAAGAGACGCCAGCGATAGTGCCAACTAAATTGAAGAGACCGTAGCTAAGGTACTCGACGAGACTCTCAGTTCGGGTAAGTTTCTTGAAACTATTATATCCGCTATCTCTGTGAGAGTGACTGAAATTGTTACTAAAGAACTGGATAAGTCTCTTCAGTTCAATATGGACCTGGTATCTTATCTCACAAAGAAACTTGAGAGTCGTGACTTTGAAATCCAAGCACTGAGAAATGAGCTTGAAGAAAAGTACGACTCCTTAGAACAGTATAGCAGGAGAGCCAATATCAGGATTTTCGGTGTGCATGAAAGTACTCAAGAAAATACAGATGAACTTGCTCTAAACGTATTTAAAGATATTGGTGCAAGTGTTAACCTCCTTGATATTGACCGTAGCCATTGCGTTGGACCCAAATCCCCTGGAAAAACTAGGCCCATCATTGTGAAATTCACTTCATTCCGTACGAGACAGGAGGTGTTTCTTAAAAAAAGATTTCTCAAGAGAAGCAATGTGACCATCCGTGAGGACCTCACCTCCACCCGACTGGCGATTCTGAAGGCTGCAATTTCTCGATTCTCAGTTAGAAATTGCTGGAGTTCTCAGGGCGATATCCTTATCAAAAAACTGGATGGTACCAAAATCAGGATTAACCGTATGAGTGACTTACCTAACTAATCAGTATCTTCAGTGTAAAAACAATTCACCTAGCTGACTGCGGCCAGTATAGCCTATGACATCGTAGTTCTAATTATTATTATCTGTTTACTATTATATTGTATTAGTCCTAGTTTACCATAGTACATTTCGGTTAGTTCAGTTTCCATTTCTTAAGTTGGCAAACCTGATCGACAAGCATGTTACCTCTGCCAGCAGCACTCTCGCAGCCACCCCCTGCAGTGAAAGGAATTTCTCCCGCACTCCCTCATCCCTCCCCTCCCCTACCGAACCGTTGTCATTCACTTCAAATAGCAGGCTACAATTAGCTCCCGGAAACAATGACCTTATCCCCACTCGAGATCGACTGTCTGAAAATTTGTCACTTAACCCAACCGGACTCCATATAGCCCACGTGAATGTACAATCCTTATCGGCACATTTTCATGAACTTTAACTCATTATACCTGATTTGTTCCATATTTGTTTGATGAGCGAGACGTGGCTATCACCGCTAAATCAATCTAAATCATTCCACTTTCCCGGCTACACTCTAATACGTAATGACGGTGTCGGGAAGAAAGGAGGAGGGGTAGGAGCTTTCGTTAAGTCAAACCTTAATCCTAAAGTCTTAGCATGTTCAGATAGCCAGTATAATAGGAGGCCTGAATTTATGCTATTCGAAATTGGTGCCGCCCATCAAAAGTGCGCTGTATGTGTTGTTTACAAAGCACCTTCACTGGGTCACTTGGAGGACGTGGAGAATGCGTTACTAAGAATCCTACCACTTTACCAACATGTAATAGTCATGGGCGATTTCAATACCAATATAGGCGACAACACCAAGTCTGAAACACGGCAACTGCTGAATATGCTTTCGTCACGAGACATGAAAATATTAGAACTATTACCAACACATCACACGCGTACTTCACACACGACAATTGACTTAATATCAGTAAAGAACACTGACAAGGTGCTTCAGTTTGGTCAGACATCTGTACCCGGAATTTCAGCCCACGATTTAATTTATATATCCTACTCATTAAAATGTCCCAAGACCAAACCAAGGACCATCATGTACAGAGACCTCTCTAAAATTGATATGAAATCCTTGACAGAAGATGCTCTATGTATCCCATGGCACGATAAACTGACTATTCACAACATAGATGATAAGGTAAACACAATGACCGAATACTTGACAGAACTTTATGACAGGAATGCTCCAGTAAAATCTGTTCGAGCGACGCGACCTCCTGCACCTTGGCTCAGCCCGGAACTTAAAGTACTGATGGCTAAGCGCGATGTTGCACACAGAAAGTTTAAGAGATTACCCACTCAACAGAATTATGATGATTACAAAAAACTTCGAAACAAAACTTCCCAAACGGTACGTAATGCTCGATTCAGACATGCTCATAACCTGCTAGGAGGTAATATTAAACCCTCTGTGGCGTGGGAGGAACTAAGAAACATGGGAATAGGTGGAGAGAAAATTGACAACCCCATTAATCTACCTCTTGACACACTCAACGATCATTTTACATCCACCGGACACTCAGTTGACCCTGACATGAAAGACAGAACTTTGATCAATAACTACAACATCCCCCCACCCCTAACAGAGAAACATTCAATTTCTCGCATGTTACCCCCTCACAAGCCAGACGTACTATTCTTCGAATAAAATCGAAATCTAAAGGGATTGACAATATAGAAATCGAATTATTCAAACGTATCATTGATATTATACTTCCCACAATAACACACATATTCAATCACTCGTTAATGACAGGTATGTAACCAAAGTTTTGGAAAGCGGCCTTCGTCATTCCAATCCCAAAAAATACACAGGCTAAATATGTAAGCGATTATCGCCCAGTCAGTATACTATCATCCCTCTCCAAATCACTGGAATTCATCGTCCACGAACAACTCTCCTCCTATTTGCTAGAGCACCCTCCTTGATGAACACCAATCCGGCTTCCGCAAAAATCATAGTACTACTACTGCACTACTCAAGGTCACGAATGACATAAGAAAGGCTATGGATAGTGGGCTAGTAACAATCCTAACACTGCTTGATTTCAGTAAAGCTTTCGATTCTGTTGACCATGACATATTACTCTCTTGTCTATTTAAAATTCATCTCTCCATGAACAGTATCCAATGGATGGACTCTTATCTACGTGCACGTCAACAATGTGTTAAAATTAACTCAAATCAAATGTCTTCATGACGTCCAGTTGAGAGAGGATTCCCTCAGGGGTCAGTCCTTGGACCGCTCCTGTTTTCAAAATATATAAACGACATTACGTCATCAATCACTAAATGCAAACACCATCTATATGCTGATGATGTACAACTCTACCTGCATTCAGCACCAGAAAAACTATCGGAAGCAATTGGCACCTTTAATGAATACTTAACTGAAATCTGTAACTGGACTCGCTTACATGGACTACGACTCAATGAGGCTAAAACCCAAGCAATCATAATCTCCCACCCGAAAATCCTCCTAAAACTAAAAAATAAAACCACTTTACAAAAATTATGCTTGTGCGATTCCCCAATCGAATTCCGAGAGTCAGTTAAAGATCTAGGCGTTATTATAGATGAACATCCTTCCTGGACGCAGCACGTCTGCAATGTTTCCAGAAAAGTATTTTTCGCATTGAATTCACTTAGAAGATTCTGGAATATTTTCTCTCGTGTATTAAAGGAACGACTTGTTTCCTCCCTAATATTGCCTCATTTTGATTACTGGGATGTGGTATACAATGATCTCACTGTTACTTTTAAAAACAAACTCCAACATGCACAAAATGCCTGTGTACGCTACATATTTAATTTACGGTATTATGACCATGTCACCCCCGCTTATGAGCAACTTAACTGGTTACGTCTAAATCAACGCCACGACCTCCATTCCTTATGTCTTCTTCAACAAATACTCTCAACATCAACTCCATCTTACCTGCATTCTCAGTTTCACCGCCTCTCGTACCAGCATACTCTTGGAACACGGTCAAAAAACGACACACTCTTGCTGATACCCATACACCGCACAGCACGCTATACCAACTCCTTCGTTGTTGCTACTGCACGACTGTGGAACAATCTGCCTCGCTCCGTCAGAGGAGCAATCCCGTCCAGCTTCAAGCAGCGTTGCCAGCAGTACATACTCACTAAGTAAATGAAAGTTGAACTCAATACTTATGCTTATATTCTTACTTCGTATTACATATATTCAAACTTTCCAATTCTCACTTTCTCATTTACGCTCTATTTATATATCTAAATAACCTCCTTCAGTAACGGCTAATTATCGTCATTATCATCTTCACCATCATTAGTCTACTTTTCTTTCTGTATTTCCTTTACCTTACTGTAATTTTAAACTTACTTCTAATTATCTTAGTTATTCACCCTAACAATGCAACAATTTACAGCCTACACCACCAAGCTAATCCAGTTTATATGTATTTTATATAGTATTGTAAAATTGTTAGATTTAAGTTGTATTTGTATTGTACATTACTTATTATTTGTATAATCTGGTTATATGGAAGAGAGGGCCCAATGGCCGTAATCTTGCCAGACGAAATAAATCTATCTATCTATCTATCTACATATTGTAAATATTTTCACCTGTAGTTTCAAATATAGATTTTATAGCCTACGTTTAATGGATCTGATGATGATCGCTTTACGATAGAAACTGGTCATCCCAGTGTATTTATTATCGCATGTAATTTATTCCAGGATTAGGGCATAACTCAGCTCTTTTGGGTATATTCGTGTTGACCGACTGAAAAGCACTAAACTCTTGCAATTGATGAATGTTAATTTTGTTTATCATTAACCTCACTCACAGCATTGAACCTCAAAGGAAGTTATAGAGCAGTGATACCTGAGCCATAAATATCTCAACTAGAACTGAAATGGCTGACAAACATCTCAACTCTTTGGATATGCATTTACCGATTGCTAGTTACCTGTAAAATGAGGTTTTATCAGTTGCCTGTTTTAAATACCAGTACCTAAAGTACTATTAATGTGTGTATCATTGGTCAATAAAATGCAATATATTTCTACTCCTCTTGTAGTAAAGACTTGTCCAAAAGCTCCTGTGGTTCAGTTATTTATTGAGCTTTAAAGGGGCAAATTAGCATGGTCATCTACCCCTGATGCCTGGGGTTCAATGTGCATGTAGTATGATGATTATGAAGTGAAATATTTTGCTCTTGGTTTCCTAGAACTGTGCTACTGCAATATATTTGCCTGACGAGTTCAATTTCAACATTCTCCTTGAGCCTCCATTTTCGGAAGCCGCCACTGCCCCCACATTTAAACATACAAACACTTTTCACTGCGACATATCAGAGATTTTAACATTTCTGGTGGAATAGTTACTGGCTCAAGACGTGGTTATAATTTAATATCAGTTTGAGTCCTACTATTCGTCCCTCCGAAACCATAATTACCATGGAAGGCAAAATACTTTTTGCAGTGTGTGTTGAAGGTAGATCAATAACTTACACTTAATGTTGTAATATAATTGTTTAACTGAATCATCCTCTCTTCTACAGTAGATTCCACAACATCATGGAGGGACAACCGTACATCAAATCAGAACCAGCCGAATTCTTAAAGGATGTAAGTTAGATTTTAGTTTCATTTATATCATAACATCGAAAGATTAGTGATTGAAACTGGCAATTCATTTAATAATTATTAATAATTTAGCATAGTGACTTAATACCACTCAAGTAACCAGGACCAGTAATCATTTGGTTTCTGTGTTGTTAATAATAGTTAAGAGGTCACATTCTATATTTTAAATTGGTGATACTTTCATAGGTATTGAGTGATCAGCTACCCAATAATTGGCTGGCAGGTTTGAAGGTAGAGGAACCTAACGATTTGGTTGAAGATACTACAGCTATAGATGCAATTGAATTTGTTAAAGAAGAACTTCAACACCAGGTGACTATAGACACTATATCTTATCCTGGAATATTTTCCAAAAGGTTCTGAAAGCTATATGTTGGATGGTGCAATTCTTTTGTTTGGCTTTGAACGGTTGAAAAGTAATATTATCTTGCTATAGCAGTAACACTCTGTAGCTTAAGAAACAAACGTACCAATCTGGGACATAGTAAGGCATAGTTTTTGTTTTGAGGGGTGGAACTACGAGGTCATCTGCCTCTAATCTGGGACATGTAATATTGCATACTTGTAAAGGGATTACCAAATAAGCCATATTTGTTTCATTTAGCATCAATCTCACTCATATCCGCGAACCTTGAAGAAGTTACCAAGCAGTTTGACGTGAGCCAAAATAACTCACTGAGAATTGAAGTGGCATTCATAATGCAAATATAGTTGTCTAGGTAAAGACTACGCAATATACTGTATTTTTTGAGGCTCGAATTATTATACTGCAAATATTTATTCTGCAATTACATCGCAGGTGTACAGGCAAGTGCCGGCTCATGTAATTTCTACAATGTGTCGAACGGTGTCAGCCGGCAGCTGTGCTTAGTAAGTCATCTTCTTGGTTGAACTAAAGGCATCTCAATACGTGGAAGATCGTTGAATAACGTCCAGTTTTACGATGACACTAAGGTTTTAGCCAGCGGAAAATAGGAACTTGCTGACCTACTGACAAAAGTGTAAGTTGTTAGCATATCGTAGGGGCAGATGAACTCGTAGTTCCACCCCTAACACTAACAAACTAACTAAGCGTATCGTATGGATTAGTCATCAATCTCCGGAAGTCCAAATTCTTGATATTCCAGGAGCACGGATCCAATCCACAGGTCGATTAAATTGACTGGAATTTGTGCTTTCCATCGTCTACCTGAGTCATCCACCTGCGATACGGTAAATTGTGAATATGAGATATGACGGCAGATTACATTAGGCCATATGGTAATGTAGAAGCTCACCATGTTCTAGCAGAACAGTCCGATGACAAACAGTATAAACATTCGCCTTGTTCAAACACTCGACTTTTCCATCTTCTGAAATAGTTGCAAACCCTGGACTCGCAAGTCCAGAGACAAGTAGCGTATTGAAGTATTCGAACGTTGGTGCTTGCGCAGAATGCTGCGTATAAAACAGACCGAAAAGAGAACTTATATGTCCATACGTTAAGAATTTCACATCTCTGGGGGCCTTTCTTCTAGATTCAACCTAAAACTTTCAGTTCTTTGAATATAATGTATTGTGAGAAGATATGGAGGATACTTATAAAATTAATCGATGATGGGTAGATCGAGGACACTAGACCTAGGCATAGAGCAGCGAGCAGGTGATATACTACCTTAAGTTAAGATCACTGGTTATCGTCTTCATCAAACTTGATCAAAAGCTGGTAAGTTTACGGGATAGCGCCAGTTACTTCATGGGGTCATGACATCAGAAATGAGTAATATGACTTGTGATTGCGATTGCACATTATAAATTGTACTTTGCATATTCTTAAGGGTGACCTGCATTTGTAAAGTTAAGTCCTTTACTAGTTCTTTGTATTGTGGAAAGTGTTTGGTAAGTGAAACCAGGACATCGGAGAGTGAATTACTGTATTTATCCTTTTTCAGCTTCATGACCATTTTATCACATGACTTGATTCCCTAGAGTACATGAAGAAATATTGGTCAACATTTCTGTTTTTTATAAATTCTTTTTTATTGAAGGGGATGCATAAATACTTATTTTTTAAATTCAACGTCATGTTTCATAAAACCGTTGTATAGGAGAATTTGTAACAGTTGAGGTAAATAAACAAATTAGCATGTGTTTTCATGGGAATTGTGATCCTTTGACCACTTGAACTTCATATTTAAATAATGTGGTCTTCCTGCCGTGTATGATGTCTTTGGTCTGGAACATTCTTCATCTTCTTCTTCTTTTATTCATAGGGCCTCTCGTTTCCAAGTTCCTGTTTAGCGTCGACCTCCAAGATCTTTTGCTACCATGTGTTTCCTTCATTCCCACCTGGATATCTCTGCTCCCTTCACAAAGCTGCAGATCAATCTTATTGGGTCTTCTAGGATTTTCTCTCTTTCTTCACCCGGCAGCCCCAGTGTGGAGATTCTAGTTCTTCCCAGCGCCTCACATTCAAAAAGTATGTGTTCAGCTGATTCTTCTGCTTCATTGTATTTCCTACATATATTGTCTCTTATTACTCCAATTCTATGTAGGTGTTTTTTAAGATGGCAGTGTCCTGTCAATAGTCCCATCTTATATTTCCTCTGCTAAGTTGTAGAAGTTGTTTAGTGTGCTTCTTGTTTGGTCCTTTTATCAGTTCCTTTGCAAGTCTGCAACCTGGAGTCTTTTTCCAGTTTTCTATTTGCTTCTTTTGTACCCATTTACCTATTACATGTCGGGCTTGTCTGTAAGAGATCCCACATACAGGTTCTGGGCCTACAAAATGTATCTCTGCTCCATTTCTGGCCAGTTCATCTGTCCTTTCATTATCTTCTATACCTGCATGCCCTGGTACCCATATTATTTTAACGGTGTTGTACTCTGAGAGCTTCAGGAGAACTGAGTGGCAGTACCATACTATTTTGGATGTTATCCGGACAGCCTCTAGTGCCTTAATGGTTGCTTGGCTATCCGTAAAAATGAAAATGTTCTTATCTTTATATTTCATTTTCAGGTTTTCTTCAAGACACGTGGTGATAGCTAACACCTCCGCTTGAAAGACAGTAGTGTGTCTGCCCAGGCTCATTTGAATTGATCTCTCAGGTCTTTCCCCGTTGATCCCTCCTCCTGTACCACTTACAGTTTTTTAGCCATCAGTCCACCACACTATATCCTCTCTATCGGTCTTCCACTTGTTGATATCCCAGTCTTCCTTTTTTATTATTTGGGTCTCAAATGGTTTCTCAAAGTTATACTTTGGTATCATGTAATCAGAAGGCATGTGTAGTACTTCCCCTGTTATAACTCTGTTAATTTTACAGTGTCCTAGATTGGGCCTTTGTGCTTTCCAGCATTCTGTTTGTTCCAATCGATATGAACTCATTCTAGCCTGTCCCTCTATGAAGTTGCATAGAGATGGGAGATCCAGTAATGTATTCAAGGCTTCTGTCGGCGCAGTTTTCATAGCTCCAGTTATAGCTACACATGCCATTCTCTGCAGACTATTTAATCTGCTGCCGACATTTCCCTGTTTTGCTTTCTCCCACCAAATGATTGAAGCATAGGTTATCGGTGGTCTAATGATCATTGTGTATATCCACATTACAACCGACGGATTTAGACCCCATGTTGTCCCAACAGCTCTCTTACACGCATAGAGTAAGTTCTTGGCCCGGGTTATGTTCCTTTCTATATGCGGATTCCAGGTTAGCTTTTTATCTAGCACTACTCCAAGATATAGTACCTGTTCTTCCATATAGATTTCTTGCCCAAAAAGCTTCAGTGTTCTCTTTCCCTCTAATTTTTTCTTTCTTGTAAAAGGGACCAGAGTTATCTTATTCGGGTTAACGGAAAGTTGTTCATCCCGACACCAGTTCTCTACAAGGTTAAGTGATCTCTGCATGAGGTCCTGTATGACACTCATCACCTTACCTCGTACTACAATCACTAGGTCGTCTGCATATCCTTGTGTATACATACCCTGTTCGTTGAGCCTGGCTATGATTTTGTCCACTACAAGATTCCACAACAGAGGAGATAACACTCCTCCCTGAGCACAGCCTCGAGTGGCCCTAACCGTTAGCGTCTCGTCAAACAGGGTTGCTTTTATCCTTCTTCCGTCCAGCATAGATTTAATCCATTTTACGACGGTTTTGCTGACCTTGCTCTCTTCTACTGCTTTGATCATAGAGTCCTGTATGACACTCATCACCTTACCTCGTACTACAATCACTAGGTCGTCTGCATATCCTTGTGTATACATACCCTGTTCGTTCTCAACTTCTTCTGTTGGAGGCAGATTAGTTGAGTCATATCGGAAGTACGCAGAGCCTATAATTATTTCTCTAGGTCCTTCCCAATTTCCAAGTTTTACCTTGGCCACAGTCAAATCCCGTGAACAGTGCTCCTGCAATAGAAGACATTGTAGTTTCCTACTCACAAGAAGGCACGTTCTGGGTATTTCCGATATTGTATCGTACATTAGCTTACCTCCAGATTCCGCCAGTCCTGCTACTTTGCCCTTGACTACCCATGGCTCCTGAACAAGGGCCACGTCAATAGCCTCGGACTTGAACTTTCTGGCGAAATTGGCCACAGCTACTTTTTATGTTGAAGGTTGGACTGAAGTACTTTCAGTACCATCCTTGCCAACATTGTGTTTCGTTTTTCCTTTGATGACCTGAAACCTGATTTGCCCAAGTCCGAGTTTAGTCTTCAGGCTTCTCTTCTTGAGCTCTTCAAAGTCTCGTTCACCAAGGGCCATAACGACTGTCCTTCCCGTTTCGTCAGTTGTTGATGCATTCAGCACCCTCCAATCTTTCGTCAGAATTTAGGTGTCGTGTATTCTGACAAGAACGTCTTCGACTTTCATCTTGTCAAAAGGAGGTGGGATCTTGGTGATGACCTTGATAGTGTTCAACACCTTCTTAGCGTCCGCCACCTCTAAATTCTCCCTTTTCCAGGGGTTACAATTGGATACTGTCTGCTCCAGCCAGCTTTTAGTTTCTGGATTGGCACAGATCAGTACCATTGCTCGATTTTCTAGCCTTGGTGACTCGAGGAAGCCTGGCAGACACCCATCTGACAGCGGCTTCATCTGCGCTATCAAGACGGTTGACAGTTCCGTCATATCCTCCTCCTTGAGCTTGCCATCTGGAAAGGTCTTAGGTATTATTACGACCTTGGATGAGGTCAGTCGTTCCGAAAAGGACATGACTGTTTCCTCCTTCTGTTTCTTGGAGAGTGGTTTTACAGCCGAACTTGGTGGCGTGCTGTCCTCCGACCTTGGTCTTTTGGACCTTGTCGGTGGCATAGCATTTTGCTGATCTCTGTTCTTAGGCTTCTTCTCCACCCAAGTTCCAGCCGCTATCTTGGTTTCTTTTCTCGCTTTCTTCTTTTCTTTGTAATATGCACTCGTGCGAGGTTTATTTTCTATGTTCATCCTGTTGATCTTTGATGCAGATATCTTCAGGTCTTTCCCGGTGGAATCTCCTGTGCTACTTGGTCCTGCAGTCTGCTCTACTGTAGCTTCTGTTGCCTTTTCCAATTCTTGTTTGGATTTAGAGACAGCCTGTCGTACTGGGACTTATGTCTCCATTTTGTCATCTCCGCTCTGCACATGGATATGCTCTGCTGGAGCTTCCATGGCTTTCTTTGATGTGGGGTTTGAAGTTGGTTCTTTCTGATTGTCCATGCTTCATATTATAATAGGGTTTTTGCCCCTTCTAGGGTCATGAGCGACGTTCTCACCATCCGTGATGAGGCATAAAGCCAGACATTGTCCTCCCGCAACTCAGGCTCTCCGTAGCAGTAACCACGCCCCTCAGTCGTCCATCCAGCAATCCGCCCCTGCCCCGAACCATCAAGCCAGGTTTGTACCGCCTTCAGTTGGCCTACTCACGTGGTAACCACTTGGCATTACCATGGCTGAGTTCACAGCCATGGCTTCCCCCCTAGATTGGGTTCGCCCCATTCCCAACCCGCAGCTCGTCCAGGCTACGTAGGGCAAAGTGATGTGTTGGTTCCAGCTCATCGCAGTGAGCCTTCACCTCAATCACCAGCACCCACTTCACCTAAACCACTGTTTCACCCATGCAGAGGGACCATGGATGCCTCTCTAGCAGGTATGGTCGAGGCCTCCACTTCCAAGCCTTGGCTTGGGCTAGTAACCGTGGGGGTATTATTACGCCCCCCCCCCTCCCACAGGGGGTGGGTGGTGTTTTAGCGTCCTCCTTCTTGTACAATGTCTGGTTACCATTCATGGTTCCACACAGTATCTCAAGAAAGGAGCTACTAGTCCCCCTCACCACGCAGAGGATCTTCACCTGTATCGAGTAACCTAGATTATCCCGATACAAATGTAGAAACACCAAGAGGAGGGTCTGGAACATCTGTCAGAAATATGTATTATTCTTGTCATCTAATAGGAATATACAGTATTTGACATTGTGATATTTGAGCTTTAGTTAAAGAATGTTTTACACATAGTTATACACAGGATAATTATCCCGGGTGAATACATTTGTGTGGTTGATTTATCTTTGGCCTTCCAAGATATATGTCGACAATGTGTATCTACTATTTTTTCTCTGTAGGGAGCATACCTAAAGAAAGAAACTGAAGATGGAAAGGATATTCAGATAGTGGAGAGTACCATATCAGAGCTTGTTGCAAACTTAAAAGAGGAAACACGATTTTCATCAAGAGACGGAGGTATCAGAGATGTAAGTACCATAACGTTTTATCTTCATGACTGCTTTTGGGTTGTAAGGCTTTAGTACACCTTACATTTTTCCAGCAAGATCGTTTGGTAGAATCTAAGATTTGTTTTTGATTTAGTTTGAGTTGACAGTTAATATTATTTGGAATTATCACGAAATATAAAAAATAGAAATCAAAAATCTATGTTGACCGTCCCGTATATTCCATAAAGGGTGGCAAAGTTGTTGTTCTATGTGATTATGCACAGAAGGGGATTGTTTGTGTGACAGATCTGTTTCCCAGGAATTTCGTGTTGTGCCTGCAGTGTGCTATTGGCCTTCAAAATCTATTTATGTTGTTGTTTTCCATTTCATTTCCCTATGTAGATGAATTAAAATTCCTTCTCTGCTTATTCTGGGATGGCATTCTTATTATTTAGAAGGTTTTCATTAACACAACTATGAATAAAGAATTTTATAGAGACTGCATACTCCCAAGAAACTACTTGAAAATCTCCTGTTGCTTAGTATGCCTGGGAATTAGATGATTTATGTCGATTACAAATCGCACAAATACTTTTAAGAACATCGAGCTAGTACACTAGACTCCATAGAAGCAATTGAAATGTATAACCATCTCAATTACTCATGAATGGAAATTGAAATCTGACAGTAAACTATACCCAGAAATTGAAGTTCCTGGCAAGCAAATTTTGTAAGACGAGCCAGCCCCTTCTCTCAATATAGACCTGGGCGGTTCATCCCATGCAGCAGACCAATCGCATAGATCATTTACTCCTGTATGTCTTAATAGAACTAGGAAAGGATCTACCATGTATCTTGTAAATTCGTGAACATTCCAAAAACCTGTATACACTTGTCACTATCGCTGCATCAAATTATTCGGAATAAATCTTTCAAAAACTCATCCGCAGTAGCTGCAGCTAACATGGCCTGAAGACCCGAAAAGCCATCACTCATAGGATTTTATTTTCCACATTTAAGCCTGCTTTAGTTTATGTATTGTCTGACTTCGTTGTAAACCTGGGACAATTCTCTCCTGAAACCAGACATAATATGAAGTATAGATTATGCCCAGTGATCAGGGAACAAGGTACTTAATATAAGGAGATTCAGAATTGTCCCAGAGTGGTAATTTAACCTTTCGTCCATATGGCTCTGGGTTTATTTATGGCTCTTCCGAGGGTCAAAAATCTGCAATGCCATGCCGAATAGGGGGCATTAATGGGAACTACTTATTGCTGATTGGCAGTACTCCTCGGAGAAACTTGATGTTGTTCAAGTAGACACTATGTATCTGGACTGGGTTGAAATTTTAAATCAATTCCTCCGTTAACGAATTTTGTTTAGTTATGATTGCTGAACATCGGGCAAAATAGACTGGCTTGGTTGTGGTGATTTCTTGAAGGTCTAACACTGCTTGTGGTGATTGACGGGAGTTCGCTTTTTGACCGATCAAGTTACCATAGGTGTATGCCACCTCACTGTTTCTGGAGCATTATTATTTAATGAAATTGCCTTGAGCTTGCTAAACTGCGTGACCTAAACCATAGCTCAGTATGCTGATGGTTCAGTTGTATACAGAAACACACATGTCTAGATGATTGTTTAAAGTAACTGTCGGACTTGGACACTAGGTGTGTAGTTTTCCTCAATGGCCTAAATATTAATGTTTGTGAAAGTTAATACTGTACATTAGATTAAGTAGATCTGGTAATCCCATATAATGTGTGTACATATTTAATACTATACATATCAAATATATTACGATATTACATTTGTCGCATCCTGGCAGAGTCAGCTGGCGTTTGAGAGTGCGGAAATGCAAGGGAGCCGCGACATTAGATTTACTGGCACGTTAAAGATCCCCTTCGCAGCATCATTCCGGCACCCCGTTGTCTCTAAAAGCCACAGTAGTTAAATGGGACATAAAAGGAATAAGATTATTATTATTATTATTATTATTACAATTCATTCGGTAGGTATAACAATTACCGACAACCTCAAATGGAACGTACAAACAAAGGAGCTAAGATACACGGCTGCCAAGATGCTGGATTATGTTCGAAGAAGCCTCCGAGGGTGCAATTTCAATGCTATATGTTGAGCTTTTCTAACATTTGTCAGACCATAATGTCTTATTTTCTCCCTGCCTTGGTGCTCAATTCCGCTGTTAACCTCAAAGAATTTGAAGATTCCTGACGTCGTGCAAATCGCCCAATAAACAAGAACAGCTGTCCTCCAGTCAGTCGCCTTGTTATGTAAACAAATAGATGTCACTTTGTTACATAAATCCCTTACAGGTGCCATTCACCTTTGACCACTACCGAGACACTCCCTATCCTACAGCACCGAGAGTGAGTAAGTGAGATATATCTTGATATACATAAGATATTGTTTCATACTCTAGCTCCAATTGACATAGTGATTATAGCCCAATTAATGTTTTCTTACAGATCAGGGGACACATTTATATAGGGAGCTTGCCTTTTCCAATGGCCTTCTGTTATTTCTCTTATGATTTAGGGCAAATAAATATTTACTGAATCAACGAATTTGGATTCAAATATCTTGAAGTTGTTATATGAATTTTATTACGTTAATTATTTTCTTAGGATGTTGGAGATGAGACCCTGGATGAAGAAGGAGATGTGTGTGGAGCTCATTTAAATAAGTAAGTAGCTGACATGCTCTTATATATCCGACTAATGGAAAATGTTTAACAAGAATGCATGTTAATTGCCCAAAGTAGATTTTCTCAATTTGTCACAGACCGTTATGATCAGTTGACCCGGAATTCTTTAGTTTGGTTTTTTAACTTTCCCCTGTTTGTTTCATATGAGATATGGGCGTATGATACAAACTCTTGTGCATGCTTGTCTGTACATGTGTCCTCTTGTAACTTTATATTATAAGGTGGTGCTGAATATTCCATTTAAACTTACGGAACTAATATTCTTCACAGGGCTTCTTCATGGAAATTATTTCATAAGCTCAATGAGTAGGTGGGTAGGTTATTATCTGAGGAATAACCCTCCCTAAGGGAAGATGATGACAAGAAAAGGAAAAGGAAGAAGTGGATTTCGGAATGGAGAAAAAGTATAGATAGATGAGACGAGAGTCCAATATAACTCATAAACTTAAACTAAAGTAAACGTTTAATCACTATTTTCACTGCGCGAGCCTGCGGGATACCTAAAGTGGGTATGGACTTTGGCACAGCTAACGGGAAATGCGGCTAGAGCTTGTGCTATTTGCAAACAAGCGGCGATCGTACCTTCCCTTCCCAGCCTGTATTTGGCTACTATGGGGAAGGGTGGTAGTCTGGCAAGACAAAGAATGACAGATTTACTGTATATCCTTTCAAAGGAGTTAAGTTTAAACGAATGTTTTGAAAGGCGCAAATAATTTGAATTTGCCGTGATGATTTTAGTTCTGGGAACTGTAGGATCTCCGACGACTGATCGAGTACTCCCAGGAAGGGTAGTGGTGAAGCAGTTATAGTGCTTTTGGGAACAATTTTGTCATTTTCTTGGAGAATTTGGGTAAGAAAAACAATAGTTGTATTTAAGAATAGCTAAGCTTTTATCCAGCAAAGTGCCGAGTAAATGTTTAGACCAGAAGAAAAACTTGAATTTTGGAAACGAACC
The DNA here is from genome assembly GCA_946902985.2 of Meconema thalassinum. Lineage (NCBI taxonomy): Eukaryota > Metazoa > Arthropoda > Insecta > Orthoptera > Tettigoniidae > Meconema > Meconema thalassinum. The sequence continues at coordinate 127,740,548 of OX336398.1, forward strand.
ACTAGTTTTAGAGAAATTCTCAACAAGCAGGAAGCTTGTGGAGCTAGCTTTACTTGCCTTACTGGCTCATTAAAATTAGCTATAGCAGCTAAAAGATGCTTTGAAAAAGATGATACTAGAAGTTTTCATTTAAATGCAACAAGAAGCAAAACTTTGCTTAGTTGGGTAGTTGATTTTATTAAGGAGGGCATAAGCCTATAGGACGAGTCAGGGAAGAGATGGTCTTTCCTAATCGTTATTCTGATGCGAAGGATAAAGCGCAAAGATATGATCTTTTTTTTAACAATGCATGGACATGTAATTGGTTTTAACAAATGTAAAAAAGTATAAGGTCTCAGACCTCTAGAAAGGTAATGTTTGCACTTGGCAATTAACAATATTAAGGTTAAAAACATCTTTTAAGCATTAAAATCTGCATAAGATTTTTAAAAGTTGTGCTTAAGATTGACAAATTCAAAATTTAACAACAATACAAAAGCAATTGAAGCTTCAACCATAAATAAGGTATAACTTGGGCACTTTAAGAATCCCTATGTGGAAATCATAGCAGTATGAACCGACAATAAATCTGAAATTATAACAAGAAAAGAGAAAATTAAGAAGAAGTTTCTATAACTTCCTATATTTATACAGTAATTACGGCCATGCTAAATTCAAATTGTAAAGGTCACTATTTGTGACACCTGAAAAAAAATTAGTTTACTCAATTATGAGTAGAGAAAAAATAGAATTCCCCCATTTAGAAGGGAAAAGAATTAAAATGTGAACTAGCCACTGATAAAGCAGAAGTTAATTCGTGAAATGCGAAACAAAATTGGGAGGGCACTTGTTATAGAGTGACACCTCGTTGAAAGATACATAAATTTATAATTTAATTGTATTATGTTAGTAAGGTATTGGGGAAAGAAGAATTGGGAACTTTAGGGAAAAGTTTTGGCCATGAATTGCTCTCACAAACGCGACGCGGTTGGTAGTTTAACGGGCACTGTTTTCATTATAGTCTATTGGTGTATTTGAAACGTTCACTACTGCAGCACAGAATGCTCACACGGAGAAAGGTTATTGCAATTATGTAAATCACTAGCTGAGTTTTAGCTTGAGAGAGTTTATTTAGTTCGAAATCCGTAGGTTGCAGTTGAATGCAGCGGAAAAATCCCACGAAGGAAGATAAATTATGTTAATTAGAAGTTTATGCAACATAAATTTCTCAGTGAGGAAAATGTATTCCCATATTGAGAAGAAATGCTAGGTTAATTTTACTTGTAGAAAGATAGTTCAATGTCGAAAGTTCTGGAGTTATGATAACAGTTGAATTGGGCAAGAGGTCCCACGAAGAAAAAGCTAAGTTTTTATAGACAGTATTTCGTTTAATATGAATCCCGCGGTGCGAGAACTCATTCTCAGTTAATTTGTACAAGAAGCACTAAATTTTTAAGTGGAAAGTCAGCTTAGATAGTTAGAGCATGACTAGAAAAATCCCTCGAAGATTGTTATTGCATTATATTTAGCAATTTCTAGCTGTTTAAAACCAATTAAAATGCGGTGAAAACCTTTGAAGTTTGGTACTTAACTCATTGTTTGTAGAGTAGATGATCCATGGCGACCGTTAGCTTGAACCCACAACATGGCGTAGATATTTAAAAAAAATGTCTCGAGTAGACAGGAGACAAGCCTAGGGTAGGCTCCAACTGTAAGTGTTGACGTCTGATACAGAAGTGAGAATCGCTCAACGGGGAACGAAGGTACCAAGGAGGGAGGAGGGAGGGGGAAACAGACAAAAGAACATACATAAGAGTTACAAACATAACAAAAATTAAATATCTTGATGGAGTAGTCTTCAAGTAGTTGATAGCAGGCATCAATGGCGAAGCCTGGTGGATGGGAATGTTGTAGAAGTCCTCTTGTGCATGGAGATGTTAGCTGACTATGACGACGACATCTGGTGGCTTGACTTGTAAGGAAGTCCTCTTGAGAGTGAAATTGTTGAAGAACTTCAGTGGTTAGCTGCTAGATGCCGCTAGGTTGATCATGGAAGATATATATTTATAACAGACTTACAAACGAGGTAAGCAAGGTTCACAAATAAAAGAAAAAGTAAGAAATCACTGTTGGTGTTTGCGAAAAAGGAAGGAATGAATTAAAGCAAAGAGCAGCAAGAGCTACCTCTGTCTTACCGTGTAATCCGAAGAATACACCAGTTGGGCGTGATATCTCAGTTGTCAATCTGTTTTTCCCCGCCAAGTTGGATCGGGTTTGATTCCCGATTTTTGCAAGTGGGATATTCAGGATAAAATGCCACATTCATTAGTACAGGAAGTAGCCTGGAAGTACGTCACATGTCTTTTGATCCCAGGATTTATCGTAATGTAAGACATCAATATTCATTTCTTGCAACTCAAATACATACTGATGCTGTCACCATTGGACTTAAAATGTTATACCATAAGTCTAGATGGAATGGTTTTCGAATGGCCGAAAAATAAGGCTGTAACTTGGGAAGTAGTTAATCGTTCCCACTGGATCGTAGTACAGTGAATGGCTACTGCGTTATATGTCATGGTTAGGAACCGTGGAAATACAGGTACCTCAATTCAATGTGTTTGGGCACTCTTGGTTGCGTACAGGCTTGAAGATAGGCCATGGGTCATATCTCCGGGCATCAATTACGTCGTCAAATATACATATTATATTTGAATTGCACCAATGGCCATAGCTGGATATTGTAACTGAACGCCCGAATGCTCCCCTTTAAGTTCAACTTCAAGTAGTTCCAACTATGGCTTCCAATGTCACTGACACCTAGCCGCGAACGTTGGAATTTTATGGAACGCTTCTAACCAAATAACGTATAAATTTAGTTACACGCTACCAATTCTGGTGGTAGGTTCTGTTATCTGCCATAAATCTATGTCATGGGCTCTCCGGCTTAACTTCCCCTTCGAAGATAGGCATACTGAGGATTTTATGCTCTTAAAAATCTGATGATTTCGGCCGGGTTTGAACCCGCGATCATGGGCATTGCTTATGGTTGGAGTCTTGCCCGTCTTCTGTAGTGTCGTCGTATCGTTCGTGTCTTTTTCTCCACTGAGATACAAAGTCAAAAGTTTACATTACGAGCATTCTTGGAATACAGCTGATGTATGCTAGTCGCCCCGGTTCCGGCTAGTCCTTGATAAGATCTCCATATCTAGGCTATAAGGGACCGTGTTCTTGCTCTCAATGCATGTGCATCAGTGCATTAAACTTAGTCGAACTGTAACCAGATGTGTCGTTCAACGCTGAAGCATTCCAAAGTGGGTAAATATGTGTCAAGACAGTGGAAAAACTAAGTCGTTATTGAGGAACTTCTAACCCATAAACGCCTAGCGTTAGCATAATGGTAACGCTGTACCATTCATTACATATATTGTTCCACAGGAACTGTGCATGACAGAAATCTTCGATCCTAATGGTTACATGATAATGGAAGGTCCATCGAATTATAAACCGCGCTCGAGTCGCTATTGAATGCTTGATTGATGTAGTTTTCATGGTTTGCTCCTCACGTCGTGTTGCCATGCCACAAAAGGAAACATGTGCTAATCTATTCTGAAGCAATTGTTTCTAATCTAGGTTTCTATGTACCTGCACTATCTAGAGCTAATTTCCCCAGGTGGATCTGTAATCAGTGACAACACAAGATATTTTCAGTAACTTATTCATATGGAATTAGAATACTCTCCATTCATTTATACACTTACCTACCTCATATGCAGCTCATTCTACAGGGCATATTTTGCTTAAGTACTTTTCATGTCACTGTAGCGGTATCCTTTTATCCCAGTATCTTGCTTCATGAGGAATACCATCGAGTTCCATCGCCTGCTGTCTATTCTTCAAGGAAAACTACCAGGGAAGAGAAGTGTTTTGGAAGGAGAAGAATATCCTAGTAAATAAAATCACACAGCCTGGACCTCCAAAACGTCCATTGAAATATTCAGAGCTGCAAATGCCAGGAACTGCACAGTGAAGGTGATTGCCAACATCCGGGTTGGATAGGAATCAGAAGAAGGCCGTGCGTAAGGACATACTTTTGCCGAGTTATTTGGTTACTGGCAGTGCTTAAGAATATACAATACGAGAAATACTTCATTTATTTCTTAGGCCTTACAATAGCTGACCTATTCAGCGGAAAAGAAAGAATAGGACTATATTTACTATATATGTATCAATATTTATCGAGCCACGAGAGCTAATCTTTCTTCCCGATGAAGACTAAATTGACCAGGATGACAACAGACCTACAGATAATCATATAAACCTTTGACAGTGAGCTGCAGTTTCTGAATTTGTCGTTGCAAAGAATGGAGGAGTTATGAAATAAACTTCTAAGTTGGTATGTATGCTAAACGATATTCCTGATGACAAAAAGAAACTTCATTTTTACTTCTTCCGTCATAATATCTTTAAGGGAATGAAGTTGCTCACTTGTGTGGCTATTCAGGTACGGAAACAATCTGAGAGTACGGAGCTTCCAAAAAATGTTAAATTGCACTAATGATATGAAGCAAGAAAATAAAGGCATGTTTGATAATATGTCAAGTAGTGACGGCATGATTATTGTTCGCTCCCATGATAACAGCTTAGTACCTGTTGCCTCTTCCAGACTCCCTGTTATTCCCCTGAACAATGTCAAATTGCCAAACACACGCAAAAACCCAGATCTATTGAGAGCCAATATACTATCAATGTATGTGGGACACTAGATTTAAGAATCTAAATTTTGTTGCTAAACAGTGGATCACTGTAAATATGTCAGTTATTATACGGATTAGGGTCTTTAAATATACAGATCCATAAATATAGAGAAGTTATGAATAATATTTATTGAACACGAATAACAGCTTTGGATTAGAAGAAATAAATTAATCACCACTAAGCAAAGACAAAAAGATAAGATGCATCACCATAGCAATATGAATCATCCAAAGAGGTTTATGTTTATATACAATTATATTGAGTTCGCACACTAAGGTCTGCCACAATTACTTTGTATCTGGTAAGTTAGCAGACACCAAAACAATATCGAAGCATCAGTGTTCTTTTTATATACTTCATATCGGCATGTTAAAGGGGCTATGCACCGTCGTGAAGAAGATCACAATATTGATATCAAGATAGAAACGATATAAGTGGCCGTGTAAAAAACCGTAGATTGACTAACAATCGCAGATCGTATAAGGAAAACAGTAGATATCATCAATATTAATTAAGGAGATTCCAAAAAAAATCATATAAAAGAGAGAATTACTTGGCATTGTGGGAGAAGACCATTTTAGATGTATCACCATAATCTGAAAAAGGCGTTGGTGTTTGCTAATTTACCTGATACAAAGTAATTTTGGCATACCTTAGTGTGCGAATTCAATATTACTGAATATAATCTTGTGCGAATTCAATATTACTGAATATAACCTTAAAACTCTTTGGAACTAATACTTGCCGGGACAGGAATATTTTTGAAGATATTTACGTGGAAATACTGAAAATGGTCAGCCCTGGGACGTAAAGAACCGATACCAGAGATGAGCGACGTAAATCTGGAAAGAAATTCCAATAACGACCCGAAATTACCTATAATAACTATGCTCACTGGTGATCCATAGGCGAAGGGTCAGCAGGGATGCGAAGTGTGCAAACGTACAAACCTTGTCCTTTAATGCATCCGGCGTGTAGAAATCATAAGCCTTTGGATCGGAAGAATGTGGTGGTTCAGAAACAATCTCAGCACACTCATTCCAACAAGACTCACTATATTTTCTATAATATAAATTCTATTGCAAAACATTCAGACTATGAAAAGCTTATTATTGAACAATGATAACGAAAGCAGATCCCGATAATTCTTGAAGACTTATTTCCTGATAGTGATATTAATGGAAGTTGCTCCAATTATAATTTCACTACATTGATCTCTATACCTTGACTATCATTTCACTTCCTATAATAATGTACCACTAGCGGACCCGTGCGAGAAAACTCACATGTTCATACACCACACTTTCCCCAATAGGTTTAGCAAATCGAATACTTCTTACAAAAATTGATATTGTACCCTTTTGAACATAGGACCTTCAGGACAGGATTCTATTGTCGGGGGTGGTGCGTTCCTACTTGAAGCTAACAACTGTCCTGGGTTGCATCATTTGGAAGATCAATAGGGCTGATTAATAAATCATCACACACAGGATTCAAAACAAAGGAAAAACAACTTTATTAACACTGGTAAAGAAATACAAAAATGATCGAAAAGAAAGCAAAAACCAAAAATATTAACTCAGGAAAATCAAAATTTAGAATAAGAAGCTATTCAAAATTGAACCAATCTCCAAAACAACTTAACGAATTACAAATTTTGAAATAAATCCAAAAGAAATCAAGATAACGAAAAAATATTAAAATCAATCCAAAAGATTTAAAAGTAAATAAAACAAGTAGTTCCGTGAAGAACTATACAGCCTATTTTCATATATCCTACTTATGTTAATTGCCTCTAGCAACATACACCATTTCAGTTTGATTGCTGTAATAGATTCGTAGATATTGAGAACCGACTAAAAATTTCGGATGGTCGCCATGTTGGATTTTATATATGTAGGTCCTAGAGTTATGTACTGTTACATGCAGATTATTGTGTACGAGTAGTATTCAAACTACAATCGCATAATTAGGACACAAGAAGTAACAAGGAGATTTTAAAATTTCGCACAGCTGCCATCTTGAGGTCATGGAAACAATTGAAATAAATTAGATGCCAGTGGATTACCATTCGTATAAGGATTTACTGTTCCAAGTTTCACTACACTCGAATGGTTAAATTGCGAGAAACGTCCATGCGAATTTTTATATTTCGCGTCGCCTCCATGTTGGATTTGTGAACACCAAGTTATTTAAAGTCCTATAGGTGAATTTAAGTTCATAGCCCCTATGAACATTAAGAAATTCAGTTTGATTGCTATAATAGATTCGTAGATATTAAGAGCAGACTAAATATTTTGGATGGTCGCCATGTTGAATTGTTAAATGTATAGGCCATAGAGTCATGTACCATTAAAGGAAAATTATTGCGTAGGTTCAATATTCAAACTTTCAATTCGATCGCATGTCTACACAAGAAATAAAAACTTAATTTTAAAATTCGCACATCCGCCATCTTGAGGTTACGTAAACAATTGAACTAAATTAGATACCAGTGCATTACAATGTGTATAAATATTTCCTGTACCAGATTTCAGTGCGTTTGGAACATTAAATCGCGAGAAAGGTCTATTTAAAATTTTAAAATTCGCTTGGCTGCCATGTTCGTTTTGTCGTTAACCGGTTTCTGAAAGTCTTATAGATGGACTTCCGTAGTGCCCTTTATCTCCGTAAAAGATTTCAGGGAGATACCGCTAATAGTTTCACAGATATGGGATGCCGGTGAAATATTTCGCACATCCGCCATCTTGTGGTTATGTAAACAATTGTACGAAGTTAGATATCGGTGCATTACAATGTATATAAACATATACTGTACCAAGTTTCATTGCGATTGGTTGGTTAAATCGCGAGAAACGTCTATTTAAAAGTCGCAACTTCGCTTAGCCGCCATGTTCGTTTTGTAGTTACCAGATTTTCAAAGGTCACATAAGTGAACTCATAGTTGTTCCCTTTATCACCATACAAAATGCCAGGGTAATATCGGTAATAGTTTTGGAGATATTGAATGCTGGTGAAATATTTCGCACAGCTGCCATGTTGGATTCGTGAGTCGTAACAAAATTTGAAGGGCACGGTCGGGGTCGCAGGGAATAGTGCTATGAACTTACCGAGTTTCATTGAAATGGCTCCAGCCGTTTAGATTTTATTACGGGGGGACACACACACGAATCACACACACACACACACACACACGCACACACACACGGACAAAAGGTGATCTCATAAGCCTATTTTTTCAAGAATGAAAATAGGCTAAAAAATATGTCAAAAACTCAAAAGAAATGAGTAATTAAATTCCAATTAAATTAATCAACCTCAATTAAATTAATTACATTTCAATTAATCAACCACAATTAAATTAATTACACTTTAATTAAATCAATTTCAATTAAATTAATTATCAATCCAAATAATTCAACATTCATTAAATTAATCATCAATTCAAATAAAATTACCTCAATTAAATTAATCACCAATCCAAATAAAATCAACCTTAATTAAATTAATCATCGATTCAAATAAAATTACCTCAATTAAATTAATCATCAATTCATATCACTCAGTGAATCAAATAATATTCAAATTAAATCAATTTAACTTTAATTGAACAGTGAATCCCATCATTTATCAATAATCGATCATCAATCAATTAATCCAATCTCTCAATTAAACAAACAACTAATCATTGATCATATGCCAAGATGAAAATCAATCTGATCTGACCATAATTAATATTCACTGTAATACATTCCACACCTCTGCATTCAATATTCAAAATACCATGGCATCTTGCCGTTGTGTGCCAATTAATTAGTTCAACAAACATCAAGCCATTGGCATATCCACCATTAATTTAGGGCTTCCATAATTATAATATTCATGAGGTAATCATTTTGTGACATGATCTGGCAACATTGCCCATGTGATCCCCTTTGGTGGATTAAGACACTTTCACCAAATCACAACACTCATGTATCCATTATTCACAACTACAAAATTCGCCCTTCAAATGAATATGAAATTTGGCACACTTATACCTTTGAGCCTTGAAGCATAAATCAATGCGTACTTATTAATACCAACTGGCAAATTTACACTCATACGACCTCATTGAGATTTGAGTTTGAGATGTGTTACACTGATACTTAAAATAAACACAAAATACCTTAGAAATATGATCAACTAAGAATTGAACTCAGGACTCGTAACAAAATGATCCGGGTCCCGGATTCAATACCGTCTGTCAAAGTCGTATGGGCGTGTGCTTAACTATACACATAAATACAACTGGAGATGCTTGCGAGTATCATGGCAAAAACATAAGCTTACCGTAAGGCAAGAAAATAAGGAAACCAAAATGAATACCAGCTGTATGCAGAAAATTTGCATATTCCAAATACATAAAAAACATCCTATGCTCGCATACCGCACCTAGCGACAAAAATTAAACAACGGTGTGTGTATCTTGTCAACGATGCCTGCGACTCTTCAATAAACAACATAACACAAATATGTATTTACAAGTTGAAACGCTAACAGAAAAAATATATACTCTCGTAGGCTTCGAAGCAAGGACTCTCACCTACCTTTTTCAGAGCATTGCACGTTCACAGACGCTTGCTACTATCCGAGAGAGCAATTTACTTCACAAAAAGGAAAATCAATCACCAAACGGATCCCATTATAATAAAAGTCACCATTATTATTATTATTATTATTATTGCTATCAACATGATTATCACCTTTAATTATTACCGCCGTGATGGAATCAACTATCCAAAGGTTACTGGGTATCAGTACCCTAAAATAAATTCGGTCTTGAAATCCATGAATTATTATTATTATTACATAAATAATTCATGCTTTTGGGCTAATGTGGTGTGTATTTTTAATTTAAACCATACGTTTCGATGTATGTTTCAAGGATGCTCATGCGCTTGCCCTTGTTAAGCACAACTGGTCTAGAATTATAAGGGAGGCAGTTGAAATTCGTAAAAATCCCAATAATTTTAACAGAGACACTGGATATCAGCTAAGTGACACTTGGCTACCAGTTATTAAGGATCTAGGGAGATAGTTCCTCTCAGTCTCTCTGTTCTTCACATATTTAAAATTGTACATTTTCCCTCTAGGACTCAGAGCCTGGATTTGATCTCCTTTGTTCGTCACTGGAGGAGTTTCCATCTGTTTTTTCGCCGTTGACTGTATGACGTTAGGCATCGTTCAGCTACACTTCCCCTTTGTTTATGTTTCCTTATATCCATCTAACCCTCCGGCCTCCCCCCCCCCCCCTCCTCATTCTTCGAGGAGTTTCTATATTTTCACACCGCCCCCTTTACCTTCTCGTTACTTACTACTCTGTCCGCCGTTCCACCATGGTCCATACAGTAATTTCTGGCAGCTGCTCTCTGGTGACGAACAGAGGAATTTATCTATATCTTTTGTAATCTCATTGATATACTTTCTTTGGCCACATTGTTTATTTCCATTGAAAAGGAAGTAGGTTTCTCCGAAACGTATGGTTTAAATTAAAAATACACACGGCATTAGCCCAAAAGCATGAATTATTTATGTAATAATCCGGGCCGTGAAAGCCTTAATATGCATATTATTATTATTATTATTATTATTAAGATCCATCTGGTTATTAATCTATTTGAATAAAATCTTCGCGGCAATGCCAGGACACAAAAGGTTATTGGATTAAAGTACCCTTTACAAAAGTTTATCCTCAACTCGTTAACAGATTATTATTATTATTATAATTAACATAAATATTATCATAATTAATACCTTTATAATAGACTTGGATCACAAGGTTAGTGTAATACAGTACCATTTGTAAATCTCAATCATGAATTCATTTTGGAAATGAATTTGAATATTATATAAGTTTCTCTGACTAGGGAGTCAGCTGTCTACATGACCGTCAAACTTAGCCTCCTTTGAACACAAAGGGTCCCGTTATGGAGAGGGGCGGGGAGTGTGCGACCTTGGCGAATGCCACCGCAGCTCAGACACTAAATGCTGTGGGCTCCCAAACTGCACTCTCAGTAAACTACACAGGCATAATGGAAACACATGGAGAAATGACCTCACCATCTAGATAGTCTTTGGTTCGACCTGAGTGGAACCTGGTCTTGGAGCAATATCATCATCGTGGTCCTATTTATCACACAAAACCTGTACGCAAACCTAGTCTTACCTGTTTCACAGGGTATGCCCAATACACCTCACTTACCTTTCTTTTCCTTTTCAGTTGGCAGTCGAGTGACATATGGCTGTGTCACCTGCAACTTCTTATACCTTTTCAATATTATTATACCATTTTATTTATTCCTCGTTGAACCCCCGGGGCCTCACGGAACCTCCCGGTATCACTTTTGGCATACATTCAACTATGTTCTCATTAACATACCACGATTAAGCCGATGTTCAGCTTGCTCCCCCAATACACTCAAATGGATACTCTAAATACTTCTCCCACTCAATACCACACTTACCTGCATTAATCTAAGAGAACGGACGCGTCAAATCATCCCTGACACAGTTCAGAGTGCATCCGTATGAATAATTACCACCACATGTGTCGTAATAAGGGCATTAACATTAAACTTCCTCCCCTTCTATCTGTACCTGATATCATTATTACTCTCGACTTTGTTATTATTATCCCTAGTTGACGTCATGCTTATTATTATTATTATGATTATCAATAACCTGCATCATTAGTGCGTCTATAAATTTTACATTCCTTAAATCTCTCTCTCTTTTTTTAAATCTACGTGCCTTTGCTCTTTCCGGCAACTTCATCCTGGGGCTGAAATACATACAACATAATGGGGTGAACACATGCATCCCTTTCAATGTACAATTTGGCGCGGTTTGCGAACAAACATCATCGCTAAGCATCTCCTGAACTAAACAAATAGCGTTCCGTCGTCACGGATACACTTAACCTACGACAAAAGATACTTAAACTAATAAAAACTAATATTACACTAGAACGAATATCTATTCCTGTATCGAACTATAATAAACACGACCCATAAAACTCTGACAAAGATAATTAATGGAAATTAATACTCATCATATTTCCAACGTTGGCCGTCATCCTCTCCAGCAATAGATGTCAGCAACCCCTAGCCATGTGCCTTTCACACCATACCGGCACTACACATATTCACATTCAATGCACTACTCCACTGAGTGATTGATAATCATGGTTAGCACTAAATTTCACCTTATTCTTACAAAACGAAAATAACACCACTGGTACGATTGGTGTACTCCAGTACCTTATCCAACACGCGTACGTTGCTTCACAATACACTTTTCACATAAAAATCGGGCTAGGATTACGCAACACTCGTTAAATCATGCACCAATTCTTCTGTTATTCCGCTCTCCATACGTGCCGGATTGGCAACCTCGATGCATTTTCTCTTCCCACTGTTCATTCACGGAACTGTCCTTGTTCCAGCCACGAGGGTTCGAGTCTCGGGCGATCAACTGCGCACCTCCCAACTTCTGCGACTGACAGTACTGTTTCTACAGCTATACAAATTTTGTCAACTTGTAACACTGCAAGCTCTCCCTGCACACATATGCTGTTTACTAAAGCTACGACTGCTTGTCTGAAATGTTCAACCTGCAGCCTTGAGTCGTACTGACCATTTACATGCAACTGAGTGTCATTGTATGTTGCGTGAAAACTGCATGACGACTGACTGTAAACTGATTTATCGCGAGTGCTTGTAACTGTTTGTCGAAAATGTGTCGAACTGCACAATAGCACATTGCGAACACCCTAACAGTCTCGAGCGGGCTCGCCAAACTATGCATCAACTAACATTCACTCGCACGTTAACTGCGTGACAACCAAACTGCGGAGAACTAACAACTCTCCGTGTGGACTGCTGAAAAACTAACTCCTCCCCGTGTGGTCTGCTGGAAACTAAGTGGACTGCGCAGGGGTGCAATATATCTACAACATGGCGACAGAGCACCTGAAGATTGTTCCACAAGCAAGAGCTCCGTACTCCAACACATCTATTTCAATACACTGTGTACATATTATTCGTGATAGTAAAGTCCGTCGAATCATAGGATTATCATCGATAATCGATCGTAATTTTAGGGGATATCAACACTGCATCCTCCGGACTATTTATGGCGAAATAGACACCATCCCCATTCTCACAACAAACTCTTCAACCCAGACGGATCCGCGGAAGGATCTCAGTTCTGGATCACTGATTTATTAATTTCTTGATGACTTAATTATTCTGTTCATCTGCAAAAAATCTCAGGATTATTTACGGCTTATTCTAGTCAATGGTTCGATCCTGGGTGCTGCCGTATCGTAGAAATAAATTAATTTCGCTACTTAGGGGCGTGGTGAAACCAGAATAAGACGTACAACAGAACTTTCCAGAACGTAATCTGATGCAAGCCCCTCCGAAAGTCCTTGAGCGCACACCTGCGTGGTAAATGCGCGTTATAGAAGTATGTTCTCGACTAGCCTTTGTCTGCGAGTTCCGTGCGACGTACCTTTGGTTCGTCAAGTGGCCAGTTGCATGACTCGCCCTAATAACACTGCGGCAGAGCATAACATGATTAAAATGACGCAAAATCAGACTTCCTTTTCCCTGTAAATCGAGGCTCATTTAAACGCTGTTTCTAGCATTACTGAGAACCATGCGAACTTAGCCTATGACCGTAGGATAAGGGCGCAATATTAAGAAAATTTATTAGAATGCAATTTGTCACTGATAATGCCATTTGTGTGCTGAGTGTGCTGTAACACTCACCGGTTATTCAATATTTATGAAATTATACGATTTGAGTACCCATTCCTTTGATTAACTGTTTCTGAAATCCATGCAAAATGATAAAGGAAGACCTCATAATGTTAAAATGACAACAAACGGGCGTCACAGCGACCAAAATGTGAAGTAGTCAGAAATTATGGAGCGTATTTTCATACATCAACAAAACCCGCAAATCGCACACTTCCTAAATTCTTTTTAAGTCATTTTTAAAGAAATTGTTGATATTTATGGAATTAGAATGCATATTGTCACTGCTGATGTCTATTCTCTTTCATTTGATTGCTCATTTTCACGATCGGTCGCTTGTGAGTGCTACAGGAGGGATCTATACTACTGAAATAATATATATGATTCTTCAAACTGTTTTCACTTACTATTACAGGCTGATATGTCCTGATACCTTGAATCCGGCTGCAATGAAGATATATGATGTTGGTAATAGTGGAATCCAATATACAAACACTGCCTCCAGAGAAGAATGTTCTATCGAAGAAACTTTGGAAACAACTACTTTAAGCCATAGTGCTAATGCTCAATACGCATGTAAAATATGTAAAAGAAGATTTATCTATAAACAATCCTTTAAGAAACATGTACTTTTCCATAGCGACAGGAAGGTATTTTCATGTGCTGTGTGCGACGCCATTTTTTCAGTGAAAGAAAATTTGAAACGGCACATTGTGATCCATAGTGGCAAGAGGCCATATGCAAGTAGTGCTTATCAAGCTAAATTTCTATGGAGTGGAGATTTAAAGAAACACATGTTAACCCGTAGTGATAAGACATGTATCGTATGTGAAGCCAAATTTAGTCGGAGGCATAGTTTGTACACCCACATGTTAATCCATAGCGGCGAGAAACCACATTCGTGCAGCGTATGCCAAGCCAAATTTAACCAGAGACACAATTTGAAAAATCACATGTTAACCCATAGTGGTGTGAAGCCGTATTCATGTTACATGTGCGAGGCCAAATTTGTTCAAAAAGGAAGTTTGAATATTCACATGTTAATCCATAGTGACGTAAGGCTATTTTCATGTAGCGTATGCGAAGCCAAATTTAAACGAAAAGGTCATCTGAAGGATCACGTGAAAATCCATAGTGACGAGAGGTCATTTTCATGTAGCGTATGCGAAGTCAAATTTAAAATAAAATCACATTTGGTTAGGCACATGTTCATCCATAGTGGCAAGAAGCCACATTCATGTCGTGTATGCGAAGCCACATTTAACCAGAGAGGGTATTGGAAGGTACACATGCTTACCCACAGTAAGCCATATTCATGTAGTGAATGCGAAGCCAAATTTTCCCGGAAGGGAAGTTTGATTACACACTTGCTGATCCATAGTGGCGAGAAGCCATAATAATGTAGCGTATGCGAAGAAAACTTACCCAGAGTGGATAATTTAACAAACGCAAAGTAATCCATAGTGGTGGGATGCCTTATTCATGTAACGTGTGCGATGCCTAATTTACCCTAGGATGGAATTTGAAGAAACATGCTAATACACAGCCAAAAGAAGCTTGTTTAGAGTACCTCTGCGTAGTATAAGTAACGTTCAAACAAGATTTATGAATAAACATCCTAAACCATTATGAACGAAGAACATTCTCATGTATTAAATGCGAAGGTAAACAAGCTCATAGGGGACTTTAGAAGACGCAATTTCTAATAATAGGCATAAGTATGTAGTAAATGGTATTAGAATAAAAATATCTTCACTTATGATGTTTGTTTTTGTCTCCTACATACAAACATACTATGCAAAGAACTAAAACCAAACGTGAGGTGACTTTTCTTTTGTTAAGCAACAATAACTAACAACAACATAACTTCTTTGAATTGTACCAAGGATATTCCGTTCTGAGTGCCTAGATGTTTTTAAAACGATACCTCGGCTATTTAATGATTCTATTGCTGGTGTTTGTGAGGCAAGACGTGCAAGAAGGAAAATAGAAAACTGATCGCATTGGCAGATGATACGGGGACCATACTTCATTTCAGTTTGTCGCAGCTCTTAAATTGGAAATGGACGGTTTATAGGGAGATTACAAAGCCGTCGCAATTCCAGATATCATCCATCATGTGAAGATATTTTTTGTGACTCTATGTAAGAACAATACTTCTGCTAAGGCGAATGTTTATATTCTCTAAAGCCTGTATAATTATTCTTTCAAATAATATACTAACGTCAATACGGACCATAATAATTGACAATGTGCCTGTATAATTGTTAATGATAAATACAAAATGTCATTATTAACCCCTATATTGTTGAGTACGTTACAAGTAGTGAGTAACTCATTGTGTGCATATTCTATGTATTCATTTTTATTCATTTGACGTTCATAGATGATATTTTGGAGGCAATATAATGCTCTCTCGTAAGGTTTAGAGTTAAGGTACCAAGTAATGTGTCGTGCCTTTCTTCATCCCTTTTTCAATGTCTCTATGTAAGCAAATCTATTTTTCTACTGTGTTCAATCAACCTTGATCCTTTTTTGCCTGCGTTGCGTTAAACCTTCTCTACTAGATAATGCTTAGGAAAAAGCTCAATCCTCCAATTGGGCGAATACACTTTGTCGAAATCCGACTTGTGTTTACTGATGCGAATGTGGTCGCCTAATTTAAAACGGTGACTTCAAGGATCAGCTGTTTTGATGGGATTGAAGAGCCTGTCCAGCCGTGGATTTTCTTTTGTTACGAGACGTGGTTTCGTGCCAATAGTTCGGTGTTTGCTATCGTTGTAACGTGTCACCAACTCTCCTACTAAGATGACCCAGCGATAAGTGTCCCTTGCTGTAAGATCTCGCCTCATGTGAGTTTTTAACGTTCGATTGAAACGCTCTACAACACTTGCTTTTACGTTGCTGTACGTGGTGTATTGCTTAGCGCCTAAAGACTGAAATTAGGTAGAGAAATCATTGTTAGAAGTCTCTTTACCCTGGTCTGCTTGCAGATGCTTGTTTTGGCGTCCTGAATTCTGAACGATACGTTTAAACGCCCCAGTCACTCTTTGTCTGGTTTAATTCGCACAAACTCAATACTGAACAACTTAAAAACAACAGTAACAAATCTGCCTATCAGATGCTATTGGCTGATAAACTTCCAAATGATTACCCTGAAGATATTGAGCAGCACAGGTCGTTATTCAAATCAGCCGTTATAGGAACTGGCAAAGAGGCAGTTTGTTTTAGAAAGAGAAAAAATCAGGACTGGTTTGACGAGAACGACAAAGATATATGTGAGCTAATTGTTGTAAAGCGGAAAGCCTACAACGCTTGGCAAAACGATTCAAATTGACTTCCCAAGAAACAGAGATATCAACAAGCCAAATAGGGAGTCCAGAAAAGATGCAGGATGATCAATAATAAATGGTGGATAGACAAATCTGTGGAAATGGAGAATTTAATCGCCTTTAAAAACAAGAGTGCCTTCTTCAGTGCTTCCAAGGCTATTTATGGTCCCTCCACCAAAGGTCTTAGTTGTCTAAAATCCAAAGATGATACTGAAGTTTCTAAAGATCCTGACTCGATAGATTCCCGTTGGAAAGAACATTTTCAAGTCCTCCTCAACAGAAACTCGCAAGTCAAGGAAGATGTAATTGCCTATATCTCTCATCAACCAATTCAAGATCACTTTGGTGATGTCCTTTCTCTTCATGGTATCGAGAAGGCCATTCAACAGCTGAAGAATAAAAAGTCACCCGGACAAGATGGAATCCCAGTTGAGCTCTTCAAGGAGGGTGGTCCTTTACTAATTCAACATACACACATGTTGATTGTGAAGATATGGAACACAGGAACATTCCCTCCTGATCTACGAGATGCTTCCATAATCACTATTTTCAAGAAAGGGGATAAGACTCTGTGTAACAATTACCGAGGAATAACTTTGCTCTCTGTTGCGGGAAATATTCTACCTAGAGTATTGTCCAATCGTCCACTGCCATTGACTGAAATGTGTGTACCAGAAACACGATGTGGTTTCAGACCAAACAGAGGTACAGTCGATATGATCTTCAGTGCACGACAAATACAGGAAAAGTCCAGAGAGCAAAACCAACCCTTGTATATGGCTTTTATAGCTCTTGCCAAGGCGTTTGATACTTTTAATCGAGAAGCTCTATGGAGAATTCTAGCTTTGATTGGATGTCCAAATACATACAGATGCTTCTACTGCACGACGGCATGTTTGCTATTGTTCATTCCACTACAAGACCAGGAGACGCTTTCCATGCTGGTACTGGAGTCCAACAAGGTTGTGTAATTGCTCCAACATTGTTCTCGGAGTTTGTTGGAACTATACTACACCTTGTGGATGATAAACTGCCATCAGTTGTTGAACTTGTGAATAGAACTCATGTAAGTCTGTTTAATAAAAGCAGACTGCAAGCTAAGACCAAGTTGTCCTCAGTGACAGGTATAGATCTTCAATATGCAGATGACAATGTTATTCTAGCCAACACTGAGGAAGATCTGCAATCAATCATAAATGCTTTTAATCAAGCTTATGAAAGAATTGGACTGGAAATTAACATTGATAAGACTAAGATCCTTTGTCAGCCAGCACCAAATTCCAACAAGAGAACTCCGGCTATTACAATCAATGGTCAATCTCTGCAAAACGTAAATCATTTTCCCCATCTTGGAAGCAACCTCTCCACATCTGCAAACATTCATACAGAAATTCAATATCGTTTACGATGTGCTAGTGCAGCTTTCGGTCGTCTCCTAAAAAGAGTGTTTGACAATCATGATATCAGTATGAGAACCAAACTCTACGTTTACAACGCTGTTGTAATCCATACTCTTTTCTATGGTTGCGAGACCGTGACAACTTACTGGAAAAACACCATCAACGAAGCTTACGGAGAATACTGAAAATTAAATGGCAAGATCGTCGAACAAACATTAGTATCCTCGAAGAAGCCAACACTACAAGCATGGAGGCAAAGGTAGTCAGGCATTAGATACGCTGGGCTGGCCATGTTGTCCGCATGCCCCATACACGCCACCCAAATAGAATCATGTACTCCTTATTAAAGAATGGACTGCGTAACCATGGAGGGCAGCTTAAACAATGCAAGGATGTCCTTAAATGTAACCTCGAAGAGTGTCAAATTGATACAGTCAACTGGGAAATTGCAGCCGAAGATACAACTAAATGGTGTAAAATTGTATACAATGGAGTTGAACAATTAGAACAAGATAGGAGAAGACTAGAACCTGAATGGAGGAACTGCAGGAAAGAACGTGCGAATGCAAGGGATGGTGTGCCTGCACAATCATCTGCTGTTACAACTAGTGTGTGTTGTCACTGCAGTAAAGTTCTGATCCAGAATTGAACTGTTCAGCCATCTGAGACGACAAAATACTTCCTAATAATATTGTATTTTACATACTATATATTCGTTGACGAATAAATGCCAATCATTATTACGCACAGCATGTACTTGGCGTGCTCAAGAGTTCTGCGGTACTGATAGTTGTCGGTGTGCGTTCAGGTGAAAATACGTCTTCCTCCTCTTCTTCAGATTCCAAGTCTTCATCCTTTGACTCAACCTTGAGCTCTACCTTTGGCTATATATTTAGGCTGAAGTGGAGTTTTTAGCAATGCTTCCAGAAGTGGTTTTAGATGTTTATCTAGAAAATGCTGGTTCCCCACCTGCATGCGTTTGAGATCTCTGAACTTATTCCGCATATTTTTACCAACGCGGATAATATGTTTAGGTGAGTGTCCTCTATCTCTATGTAAGTAGAATTAATTGGTCGAAACCCATACGATAGTGCCCGTTATTCATTTCGCTATGTTTATCTATCACAAGTCAACCATGCCGGTGCTCGGACCAACAATACTTGCACATCTCTGTGAAATGCCTTAAGCTCATATTCGGGTTGACGTGGTCATCGAAAACGTAGCGCATGATTCGTTCATCCTGAGGAAATAAAACAATAATGCTAGCTTTGTCGCGAATCAGTTGTTTTGGCATTCTGGAAGAAGTCTGAGGGAGATAAGAACAATCCACATTTAAACGCCTCACCATGCTGAAATTGGCTAGAATGATCGCCTGTTGCTCGCTAGCCACGTCGTCAAAAATGATGAGCGAATCAGGCCGCACAGCATCGGGCGTTATAACCTCCTCGTGTGCTGAGAAAGCTAAGTAGCCCATGTGTTCTTTCTGCAGCTCAGACATCACCTCTTCTACCCGTAGGTACATGTACATGAGTTGATCGAGCGATTTCGCAAAAATGTAAATGTTTTGGAATCGAACGCCATTTGGAGCAATGATTAGTGAAGGTAAAAGGTTTGTTTTACCATAGCCCAACTGACTAGCAATGAGACAACGAATAATTGAACGAAACAGTGAACCGTATGACTTTTTTTGTAATACAGACTGCAACATTGTTGATAGGTAGCTGTTTTGTCTGTTTGATAATATTCATTGTTCCTTCTAAAGAGAGTGAGAAATAAAGACGGGTTTGGAAGACCGTTAACAGCAGAACGAAAACATTTTGATGCAGCACCTGTGTTATCGCTCGCAACAGCTCCCAAGAGCAGATGGTTAATATAATATGTCGGTAACTACTATGCCCAAGAAAAAACGCATCGCTAACATTGCAGAACCAGTTAATATACGGGATGAGAGATCTAAGGGGTATGTCCATAACTTTATAGAATCCGCTACAATGATAATAGACAAAGACAAACACGTTAATGCTAAAACACGTAGGATTATACAGCTATCTCCTGCTAAAGAGAACGCAGATGCTGTTTGTAAGGACTATGTAGACAAATTAACCATTTCAACTCTCAAAGCTTCTCAGTGAAAGGCTCTAGCCGATGGTACGCATGATACGCAATAGAGAAGAATTTGTAATGTTTTATACCGTAAGTAAGAAAGATGCCTGCACCAAGGCTTATGCAGATAGCTTAGCATTAACCTTGGACAAAGACGGGCACATTAATGCAGGAGAACGTAGGATTAATCGGTTAGCTCCTGCTGAAGAGAACACAGACGCTGTCAGTAAGGGCTATGTTGACATTATAACAAGGATGGGCGCATTAATGCAGGATTAGGCGGTTAGTCCCTACTGAATTTGATTCAGACGCTGTGAGAAGTAGTTCGTCAAGCCTATAAGAATTAAAAGTGCCAACGATTGGCGTTCCTAAAAGCCGTGTGCGCTGCCCAAGCACAAGTGGACCCGCAAACAAGACTAGCGTTTCAAAAACGTTCGCGTGACATTTCCATACCCAACCGAGGTTGCCTTTCACCAATTGTATCATTTTAATGTCAGGCAGGAACTCGCCCTCATTCGTGATAGAATGGACTGAACACATTAAAAGGAGCGTACACTGTCGTTGATTCCAAGATCCAACTGAACCGTGTTTTATGGAAAGTGCCTCTCGTAATACCCTCCGACCAGCGGAAGCTAATGCTGCTCAAACTAGAAGAAAAAGACACTCCCCTGTCCATTCAGTTCAGGAGCTGTGAACTACATAAATATCTTGTCTTGGGAGCACCCGACAAGCACAGCTAGTCTATTAAGCCTTCTCACTATGGAGAGTGACCGCTGTATTTGATTGCGGGGTTTCAGACCGATCGCAAATACCAACAGGCTAAAGATGCTTTGTAGTTAGATCACATAAAGCTGCGAAACATGCGTCTTTACCTGAATGGCGTCTTATTTCCCTATGAAGCTCTAGACTTGAACTTTGAAGAAAAAATTCGGAGCTCTGTACGAAATGTTTGTAAAATTTCAGTCATCTTATTACCAACAGGTGTGTCGTCCACTGTTCTCGCCTGAGGACTTCAAAACTAAAGCTCCTTTCACCATCTTTGACTGCTCTCATTTGGAGGAATCGATTAAGGAGGTCACCGTAGACAGTCGTTTCGATTATGAAACAATGGGAAATGTGCCCGATATAACGAGTGCTTATTGTTTAATCATCCAAGATACAAGTCATCTGTCACCCACTTAGTAATATTGTAAAGAAAGCTTAGTAAAAAATTAAAAAGGAATGATGAATACTATCAATTTTGTCTCTTTTTTATGTCAAACATTTTTTTCTAAATAGGGCTGATATAGAACATGAGTGAGAAGACTAACACAGTGGAATACGAATTGTATTCACGCAGTCATGAGTTGATGCATGAGATAATGCATCTCTATTGCACAATCTGTTTTCAATCCAATTTGGTTTTAGACTATGACAATAGTAAAACAAAGCTATTAAAAACGTTCTTGAGCTATCAGTACAAATGGCTAATTGTACAGCTTCACTTCTTGACATGAATGCTGCCCCCTAGTTCACCTAAAATTAACATGTTATTTGTAGCAAAAAGAAACTATATTACGGGTATTTGAAATAATTGGTGATTAGGCTCCGAGGGTGAGCATCCTTGGGAGCTTTTGTCTTGTTGCACTCACTGTCATTGTCTTTCTGTCCTGTTTGGTGCGTGTTTATTCCTGTTTGGCTCCAGCTGTCTCCATGATTCCCTGTCTCTTGCCACTCTCGACCATTGGTTTCCCGCTTTAGCTCTGAAGTAGTCTGCCCATCCGGTTTTTGGCGTCCCACGTTTCTTCGTCCTTCTCTCAGGTCCCACGTCCCTTTCTGGTGATCCGTGCGTGATACGTGTCCTCCCCATTTCCATTTTAGGCTCTCTGCCCTTTCTACCACGTCGTGTATGTTTGTCCTTCTTAGTTCCTCGTTCCTGATTCTGTATCTTAGAGAAACGTTTAGGATATTACGCTCCATTCTTCTTTGACATACCTGTAGCTGCTTTTTCAGTTTTTCTGTCAAGGACCATGTTTGACAACGATAAAGTAGTGTTGGCATAACACATTTGTCTAGGATTTCTGCTTTTGTGCTTACGTTTATTCTCTTGTCTGTGAGTAAGAACTTAAGCGACCAATATTTGGTCCACTCCAGTCCTATACGGCGTTTGATTTCACTCTCTGTGTCTTTGTTCAGGGTGAAGCTTTGTCCTAGGTTCACATACTGTTGCACATACTCTAGTGGTGATTGATTGACTTGGATTGGATCTTGTGTTCCATTTGTCATTATTTTTGTTTTTGTGGGGTTCATTGTGAGGCCTACTTCTCTGCTTATTTTGTCCAGCTCATTGATCATTTCTTCTAGTGATTTTGCTGACCTTGCTATTAGCGTAATATCGTCCGCAAATCTTAGATGTGTCAGTTTCTGGCCGTCTATATTTATTCCGTGATTGTGCTTCCATTTCATTTTTCTGATTTGATGTTCCAGCAAACTTGTAAATAATTTAGGTGATAGAGGGCCCCTTGTTTCACTCCTCTTCTGATATGGAACCATTATCCGTCTCTTCCTGTTCTTACTTTTGCTCAGCTGTTTTGGTATATTTTACCTAATAACCCTATGTATTTCACGAGCACATCCCTGTGCACACAGGAGGCCTTTGCCCTTACGGGATGTCTGTAGGCTAATTTTATTATTATTATTATTATTATAAAATAGATATTGTGGTGTGTTGTGAAGTTACCACAAATTATCAGCATATTTGGACTGATTTAGAGGAATTAAGGTAATATGTAAAGGGTGAACCATACACGTATATACTGTACAGTATATAATGTTGTAGTTTAAAATGGGGTGGGTACGTGAACCTGCTGTAGATGTGCTGCTTCCTATAGCCCTACATGGAGGTTCTCTACAGGAAATAAACTCACCTTCACTTTCAGTGCTTGCATTACAACCTCCCTTTGTAATTATTAGGTGAAACCAAGTTTCTTTATTTGTGCTGAAATCCACAATATACGTGTAGGCTGGCATCTTAATTGTCTTTGCGTTGGCTTGTAACAAACAAAAATAAAGTCACCTCACGTTACGTTTTCGATCTAAGTACCATTGTTCAATGCATAGTATGTATGTGTTTATGTTCTTTCTTAAACATGTTATAAATTACTAGATGCATTATGTCCGAGAGCAAACGGGCTTACATTATCAGACTTGATCACTCTCTTGTCATCATCTGGACTCAGAGCAATCTTGTGCAAGCGGTCGGTAGTTAGACGGTGCGACGTTCATTATCACTCGTAACAATGAGCCCTCAAAGAGATATCATTCAAAGTCCCGAAGACTAATGCGATTTTCAACAACGCTTCATGTATCTCCCTTGATGTTTTAAACCAGTTTTTTGTTGATGTCCATAGCATACATCTTTGGTCGAAGCCCTATACATTTTTGAACAAGCTGTCGGCAAGCTTCATCTTTAAAATTTACCCAAAACCTTCTTGTTCTTGGTTGAATACAGGGGGTGATAGGGTTGTAGTCGCTTGTTTCCAAATACTCATTCAAGTTAGCTTTCACGGTGTCCTGGTAAACAGTATTAGTTGTTAATGAATGTATAAATGAGTCGGTGTTTTGGTACATTAATTTCAACTTGACGCTGCCATAGAACGGAAGCAAAACGTCATAGTGATACTCATACATCAGCGTTTTTGATAAATACAGAAGAGACATACTGATGTACACAGGTTTGTCCAAATATTGTGGACGTTTTGCTAAATGCACAGCCGCAATATTAGGTCCGAAGATCTTTCTATCGATAAAGTTAGATTTTGCCACAAGTTTCTCAAGCTGTTTCGCTGATGTTACGAGACGAATGTCTAAGCGATTTCGAACGTTTTCCATGGTCTTTCCAAACATAGCATAATTAAAAAGCTTTTACAAGTCCTTTTGAAAGTCGTTCTTAGCTTGTTTTCAGAATTCAGTGTTGAAGTCCACATAACTCTAATCAACGGCATTGAGAAAATCTTAACACTCGATGCACCTTCTTTACCACCAGGCCATGTTCTATCGCCTGTTTTAAAGCAACGTAATGGACAATATAGTGCTCGTGGCTTCCAAGATGTAATACCAGTTTCTCCACTACAGATGACTTCCTTGGTTTTCTTCTTGCAGCAAGAAACTGCACATTGTAATGCAGATCGTGGAGTTCTGTTGGGTAGTCGATATCCACCTCAAAAATGTAGCCATGTGGATCATTTTGACTGAGTTCCTTAAAATGAATAGTGCCTGGAGGGACCCAATAAAACTCATCGTAAGGTAGTGGTAAGGACATTAGCCAACCCCAGAGTTTGCTAGCAATTACGTACATAATTAACTTGGATGGTTTATCGCGATCATATTCAGGCATGTACTTATTATTTGCCACTCCAATGCGATGTGAAACTTGAACCATACCACCTCGTATGCCACACTCTAGAAAATTCAGTTGCTCGTAGTGTGTTAGGTAATCGAGCTCCCATGTAAGCGATGGAAGAAAAACAAAATGAGCTGGATCGAGTCTGTGGGTTCAGTTGCCTTGGGAAATGTTTCGACAACGTCTGCAAGGAGAAGCACGTCTTGTTTCAAGTACAGATCGTTGTATTCCCCCAAGGTTTTAACACCGAAGTGATTCCATTCTTTCTTTGCATGTTCATAGTCCTCATCGCTAATATTTTCCCCATTTAATTTGTTAAAAAGAACTTTTTGACGGCAGGCACGTTTCTTCAAATTTACTCCACGAATCGCTTTATTCTTAGGGGAAAGCATATTTTCTCCTCGTTAAAACAGCATTGTCTTCTCCATAGTGTTTGATAATTTCACGAAAGTGATCTAAGTTCTCAGCTAGTTTTTCTGTACTGCTATTCAAGAACCGAAATGAGTTAATAAATTTAATTCGTAGTTTCTTTTGGAAGATATAGAGTGACGGAAATGTACTTTTCATTAGTGTTTGGAATAACTGTTACTCTCCCCTGTGTTGAAGCTAGTTCTTTTATAATAAAATGCATATCACAATTGTTAATTGTGCATGAAGCCGTATAAGAAAGATAATATTTACATTTCAAATTGTAATTGTTATGTGCAGAGTCACGATATTCTCCGGTGATATGACAGTGGTCTCTCACATTATAATTATTTTCCGTGACTGCATTAGGTCCACGGTATAGTTTTGGCTCTGCAGGTAATTCGAATGGTTTGGCTTTGATTGAGGAATCTGCTTTTAAATATACTCTAAGACTCAAGGGTTCATGTTCCAGATATGATATTCCAACTCGCTTCGTCACAAGGCTCGCAACATTGAACTAAACGGATATACAGTGAGATTCTTTTGCTGGAGCGGGACCGGCGGCCGGCTACCGAGCGCGCTCACCTTTCGCCAGCCAACCGAGCTCAGGCCGCGGGGTTGCGCGAGGCGGAGGTGAGCTGACCAGGGTCATTAAAGTCCATTAAGTCACTAAACTTTCATCAAAGAGGGTGTGCATTGTCAGCGCACATATAGGAAGGTAGCATAAACAACAGCTGCAAGATTTAATTAAAGAAGGACAGATGTTTCTTTATTTCTTGGGAATCTGGATGACCTCACGTCACCAGTTAAAGGTTAGAACATACATTTCCACAGAAGTTACTAAAAATGTTCTCCTTCAGCTGACTGACAGACAGACATCGTTACATTATGTCACTACTCCTGCACCTCCCCCCCCCCCTTGTGAGTTTACTGTAATTAATCGAAGCACGGACCTAAGCCCGTTTGTTGTTCGATTGTGGGTTAATTTAACATGCAAAGTGTACAGATCAATTACCCGCACTCTAGTGTAGCTGGAGAAAAATATACGGCAACAGATATCCCTCGCAACAGAAGGGAATTACAACGTGTAAATGCTAATTTATTTTCATGGTACAACGCCTGTCTGTCAGTTGAAGGAGAACATTTCTAGGTTCTTCTGTGAAAAGGTAAGTTATTTAGTCATGATTTGCTGGTGAATTTACCATTAATTAATGTACTTTGTCACGGTTTCCACCTGCGCACAATCCGCGGTACGAGCTCGGTTGGCTGGTGGAAGGATTGAGCGCCCTGCAGCCGGTTGCCCGTCCCGCTCCAGAAAAAGTATCACCCTCTAGTTTTTTTTATGTAAACATAGTGTCCTAGCCCCTTTCTGTTGCTAGTGTATAATAGATTGGTGTGGTCTGCTACCACTTCATCAACAAACTTCAACGGCATAACTTTGTTGTTAGAATCTAAACAGAAAACGTTTACGAAATATTATTTTTCCTTCCAAACATTTTAATAGAACGAATAGCCATGGGCAAACCCTCCAGCCTTGGACCAATGTTTGGGATGCTAGGCCCTGCCTGTCAGAAGTCAGGACAAAGGGCGAGTGATAGAGGAGTAACACCTCTTAAACAAACCTGAGACCAGCTGACCCGGCTGGCAGTACCTTGTAAGGGTCCCTTGCCAGGGTTACGGTGAAGTCCACAACGGCAGCTACAGTGGAGAGGATAATCTTCGGTACAGTGTAGATGGCGGATGTGGCAGCCTAGTGCTCAGGATTAATTGAGTTATAGATATCGTCGTCACTCCAAGGATCGATATCAGTTGTAGCGTCTGGCCCTGAGCGGGCACCTGCGAACGGCGTCTGTACCCCATGTTAGGGGCGGCCGAATTTATATGCTGGAAGTAGCTTTAAAATGCTAGGCGTCAGACTCAGCGACAAGTCGGCCGAAATTTAAATGTTGTATCATCATGCACCAAGTAAATTGTGTTAGTATCCAGGCTAGGGCGTCTCCCGGAGTTACGTGTATTTTAAAATTTGACCTATCAGCAGGCTTAGAATCATGTTGGCAGCACTGACGTATTTTAGCTACTCCAAATTATACTAGAATGTCAGGTACTATATGTGCGCAAAGTTTAGAGCTATTGGCTTGCATACTTTCTGATATATTGATATTAGGGTAAAAATATAAACAGCATTTATTAACATTTGGCAGTCCTGATTGCTCTTAAGATTACGCATGGTCATATCTGTTATGGTACACATAGCACATACGAAATTTGGTTGAAATCCAATTGATTAAAAATTGATTCTATCAGAAGGCTTTTTTTTACGGTGATAAAGTTAACTACTAGAAGTTCACCTATTTGACTTTTGAAAAATTGGTAACTACAAAACCAACATGGCGGCCTCGCGAATTCGCGACTTTTAAATAGACGTTTCTCGTGATTTAATCAACCAAACGCAATAAAACTTGGTACAGTATATGTTTATACACATTGTAATGCACCGACATCTAACTTGGTTCAATTGTTTACATAACCACAAGATGGCGGATGTGCGAAATTTTTCACCGGCATACTATATCTCTGAAACTATTAGCGATATCACCCTCAAAATTTTACACAGAGATAAGGGGCACTACTGGAAGTTCATCTATAAGACTTTCAAAAACCGGTTAACTACAAAACGAACATGGCGGCCAGGGGAATTTGAAAATTTTAAATAGACCTTTCTCGCGATTTAATGTTCCAACCGCAATGAAGTCTGGTACAGAAAATGTTTATACACATTGTAATACACTGGTATTTAATTTAGTTCAATTGTTTACATAACCTCAAGATGGCGGCTTTGCGAATTTTAAAATTAAGTTTTTGTTTCTTGTGTCGTAATTATGCGATCGATGTGAAAGTTTGAATAATGAATCTACGCAATAATTTTCCTTTAATAGTACATGACTCTATGGCCTATACATTTAACAATCCAATATGGCGACCATCCGAAATATTTAGACGGCTCTGAATATCTACGAATCTATTATAGCAATCAAACTGAATTTTTAATGTTCATAGGGTCTATGAACTTAAGTTCACCTATAGGACTTTAAATAACCTGGTATCACAAATCCAACATGGCGGCGACGCGAAGTATAAATATTCACATGGAAGTTTCTCGCAATTTAACCATCCGCATGCAGTGAAACTTGGTACAGTAAATCCTTATACGAATGTTAATCCACTAGCATCTAATTTATTTCAATTGTTTCCATAACCACAAGATGGCAGCTGTACGAAATTTTAAAATCTCCTTGTTACTTCTTGTGTCCTAATCACGCGATTGAAGTTTCTATGCTACACGTACACAATAATCTTCATGTAACAGTACATAACTCTAGGACCTACATATATAAAATCCAACATGGCGAATCTGAAATATTTAGTCGGTCCTCTATATCAACGAATCTATTACAGCAATCAAACTGAAATTTTGTATGTAGATAGTGGCAATTAACATAATAAGGATATATGAAAATAGGCTGTATAGTTCTTCACGGAACTACTTGTTTTTCCTTGTGAGTCAATTAGCGACCTTCTGCCAGGAACAATATTATTAACGTAACAATTCGGAATGATTGCAGTGAGAATACCTGTGTTTCGTTAGTTTAAGTTGGCTACACAGTTAAGCCTACCAGTGCGCAAAAATGAATTCTCAGGTTTGTTAGTTTTTCATGTGGCATTGTAATTAGTAGTGATGGGCTGCGAGTGGACTCGCGAAGAAACGAGCCTGGGACCGTAAATCTCGAGGTACTCGAGTCCGGAATCGAGGCCGAAGACGCTGTCAGCGTTATCTGCGAGCCAAGTGTGGAAACAACAAGATGTATAATGTTGTCGGTAGGCCTAGGGTCTAGGCCAATTATTGTATTTGGTTCCCATTAATACACATTATTTCTATGTCGTGTGGCCTCCTGAGAGACCGAGTGCTGGTCTTTCCAGTCTACGACCGTTGGTGACCTGCGCGTCGGGATGAGAGATGGAATGGATGAAGATGAATGAAACTGGTCAAGGATGTGGAAGGATGCGGCTGTGGCCTCTCAGAAGGTACCATCCCAGCATTTGCCTGCTGTTGAAAATAGGGCAACCACGGATATCCATTTCAAGGACGGCCGACGGTGGGGCTCAAACCCACGCGTCTACCGAGTCAGCAGAGAGCTTGACCCCATGACCTAACGCTGCGCTTTAGCCAGCGTAGGTACTGAATGCACAATGATATAATTGAATATTTAAAATTGAAAACCGGCAAGAAGTCGACTGATGAAAGAAAGAAGGAAAGAATGAAAGAAAGATCGCAATACACCGAAGAGAGATTTCCTTCCATGTGATCAATTGCTAAGCAGTTGATAAAACATCAAGCCTTACTGACAGCTTTGGTTCAGTGATTAAAGTTGCAGACTACTACGGAGTGGGCCGAGGTTTAATTCCCGGCGAGAAGAAATTTCTTTTAACTTGATTTTTATTATTCTATTTTAAAATAAATACTCAGTATAAATATTTCAGCGAGCTGTAGAAGGTGAGACGCCAGGCATGCGGAGAAGTTACGCAAATTGCCAAAATGGTGGAGGAAGAAATAGAAGAAGATCCAGACATTACTATGGCAGTAGTGGAATGGGCAGTTAGGAAGATGAGGATGGGGAAAGCTGTGGGAATCGACGAAGTGGCAATAGAAATGACAAAGGCGGCAGGACCAGTGGGACTGCAGTGGACATACAGACTTCTCAGGAGTGTGTGGAGAGAGAAGAAAGTACCTGAAACCAGGAAAAAGGGAATAATATTGCCAATATTCAAGAAAGGAGACAGGAAGGTGTATGGTAACTACCGAGGAATCACTACCATCTCGCATGTTGCCAAAGTAATGGAAAGAATCCTAGAATAAAGAATTACAGTAAATGTAGAAAGCCATATAGAGGAGGGGCAGTTTGGATTTAGAGGGGGCAGGTCAACAGTGGAACCCATTTTCATTCTGAGACAGAACGTTGAAAACAGTTGGGAATATGGGAAGGATATGGTGATGACTTTTATTGATCTAGAAAAGGCCTATGATAGCATCCCTAGGACAAGTTTGGGAAAGCTAAAAAAATAGGGGGATAGGAAGGAACTGAGAGACATGATAAATGGAGTGCTACAGTAGTGTGGAGACTAGAGTCGGGACATCGGAATGGTTTAAAATTGATACTGGACTAAAGCAAGGAAGTGTGTTGTCACCTTTATTGTTCGTAATGGAGATGGATGACATCGTGAAGGCAGCAATGAAATAATATAGTAGGGCATAGATGAAGGTAATGTTGTTTGCAGACGACGTTGTGATCTGCGGCGAGGATGAGATGGAGGTACAAGAACAGTTAGTCGTAATAAATTAAAAGATTGAGCAATTGGGATTGAAGATAAATGTGGAGAAGAGTAAAACAGTGGTGATGAGTAGAGATAAGAAAGAAAGAAAGAAAGAAAGAAAGAAAAGGAGTAATCAAAGTAGGAGGTAAGGAATTGGAAGTCGTGAAACACTTCAAATACTTGGGAAGTGAACTGACTGAAGATGGAAGACTAGATTTGGAAATTAGCAGAAAAATACAACTCGGGAGTGCTTTATACCAACAGATACGGGGACTAGCTTGGCAAAAGGATATACCAATTAAGGCTAAAGGAGTTTTGTACAAAGCATATTATGTTCCTATAATGGCATATACAGCAGAAACTTGGACAATGACTAAGAGGGATGAGAGCAGAGTACAAGCAGCTGAGATGAGTTTCCTGAGAAGTATGGTCCAGAAAACGAGGAGGGACAGAGTGAGAAATGAAGATATACGGAAAGAACTGTGAGTACAGATATTAAATTACAAACTGGAACAAAATAGATTGAGATGGTTTGGACATGTCAAACGGATGAATGAAGTAAGGCTACCAAGACGAGCACTAGAACGACGGATGACAGGGAAGAGAGGACGAGGAAGACCAAGAATGCGTTGGATGGACTCGGAGGAGAATAGTATTAGAAAACGGAACCTGGATCGGACCATTGTGTCGGAAGAAGAATGGTGGAACGACAGAACAAAGTAGAGAGGAACCATATTTGCCCCCAACCAGCGTCAACTGGAAAAGGGGAAATGATGATGATGATGATGACTCAGTAATTATAACATGAAATATATATTGTGTGCGTATTGCGAACGATTTCGCTTGTAAATCACAAGTGTCGCTGCCTTGGAGCAGGGATGTAAACCTCCTCGCAATCTTGTGGGGGGGTTGTCAAATTTATAAACTGTAGTTGCATACCTACCAGGGAGAACCTTTTTTTTGCTTTAAGATTTAAAGCTTGAAATAACACGGTACTATAGGCTTAACGCTACATTAAACAAGATGTTCAGTAAAGAACATATAGCCTACTTTCTCCTAAGCTTCATTCATTCCATTCCTGACCCGGTCGGAGACTGGAAGCAGGCTGTGGATTTTCATTTTCATAATAGAACTATTCTTTGTTGAAGACCTTAGAAACGATTTACCTCTACCAAACGCCACAACCTAGATAAAAACTGCTACCATCATTGAAGAAAGAAAGAAAGAAAGAAAGATAAGAAGTATATCAAGAATGTTATGGATCTGGAGACATAATCGACCGGACTGGCGGCGTGGCTCAGCGGTAACGTTCTCGCTTGCTGGACCGTATGTTTCAGGTTCGTATCCTGGCGCAGTCAGCTGGCATTTGAGGGTGCACAAATGCGAGGGAGCCGTGTTAGTAGATTTACTGGCACGTTAAAGATCCCCTTCGGGACAAAATTCTGGCACCCCGGCGTCTCTAAAAGCAACAGTAGTTAAAAGGGACGTAAACCCAATAACATTATTATTATTATTATTATTACATAATCGGCCTGACGCGGGCAACATCCAACTTTGAGTTGAGGCATGTCTTTACACGTCTGGCTGCGTATGACTTTCACAACCCTAATTGAATTAACAAATCTTTCCATGACCCTACAGAGACGTGTGTATACCAACTATGTGGATATTTTCGATTGCTATTTGGCTGAAATAAAAGTATTAATTAATATCCTGAACTAGCACCAACGGTAGAGTTCAGATACTATGTGAAATCGTTTTGTTCTTTACTTCAATTAACATTTTCAAATAACGCACAATAGGCTGTTACAAACCCTTTAAAATAAAAAGTAAAAATGTATCGTAGTATCATCTTATCATCTTGTCTTCAAATTCGATGCGCATAGAATGCCAATGATATAGTAATCAATGGAGCCCCACGTAGACTAGTCGTGACATCTAGTGGTGAAATATCGAACAATATAAAGCGCAGCTCGTATTCAGTCGGCCGTGTCCTAACAGAGCGAGTGCATTCTAGCGGCCAGAAGAAGAAACTTTTCAA
Source organism: Meconema thalassinum (assembly GCA_946902985.2). NCBI lineage: Eukaryota > Metazoa > Arthropoda > Insecta > Orthoptera > Tettigoniidae > Meconema > Meconema thalassinum. Next base: position 127,773,124 of record OX336398.1, read on the forward strand.
TAAAATCTGGAAGTTAATAAGTAGGTCTGCGTGCAGTTACCTTTTTGGCAGCTAGATGTCTCGAGTAAATCAGCTGGCGAATTATGTTTTAATTAAATATATATTTTACACCATAATATGCACAATATAACGCTTAATTTTAAAACATCTGAGTCATTACAAAACAATAAACATATAACATTTCAAGCAAAAAACCTAGCTCTGATCGGGTTTGAACCATAGGCATTTGAGCGACAGGCTAACGCTCTACCACTGAGCTAATTGTGTCAACGAATATCGTTCTATATAAAATGACTTACATAGAACTTGTTAGCAAATAATGATTTATACTAAACGATTTCATCACTGGAGTATATTATTTATATATAAAGCATTTCATACAACGTTTATTTATTCATTTATTTTGTATCAGTACGCTATATTGCATGCAATACTCAAATTAGTGAAATATAAGTCAGGCACAAGATATCCGCTGCCATCTTGTCTCATTACTGAATCGGCTCAGCTTTTTAAAATCACGTCTGCACAATAGTATTACAAAATAAACTTTTAATTTCGAACGTGCCTCTTCCTTTAGAACAGTTAAAACGATTCTCGGCTCGATAATGGGAACTGGTGGGTCCCATGATATGGATTATAAAATTTGCATAATTCGCACGGCCGCCATCCTGAAATGGTATGGCGGACGACCTTGTAGTTTGGTCACAAGACGCATCCTATACGAAGGTATGTTGTTACCAAATTTGGTAGAGATCGGATGATTTGGTTAGTCGTTATTTGATTTTACGTTTTGAACGTTTGAGTGGCCGCCATTCAGTTTTGGTAAAGATGGCGGCGATATAAAACATGACACTGAGGTGTCCTTTGCTAGTGCTACCTTTGTACCAAATTTCGTTCAATTCGCATTCACCGTGTTCGAATTGATAGGGGGGGACAGACATTCAGAGTACACACACTCACACACACACACACAGACACACACACACACACACAGACTCACACACACACATACACACACACAGACTCACACACACACATACACACACACAGACAGACACACTTTTTTCGCCCTGTGTTGATCTCATAAGTCTACTTTCATTTTTTGCAAAAATCGAAAGTAGGCTAAAAATACATTATTGCCAACAGGATCATAGACCTCTCAAGGGCAAAGAGAGACAAGAATCATACCAGAGTGGTAAAATGTAACCTCTCTAACCTCAAGCACAGTGCCCCAAGAAACGAACCGCTTTCCAATCCCTTCTCCACAGCGGAAGTAGAAAGTGCAATCAAACAACTGAAAATCGGCAAGGCTGCTGGTCCCGACAACATCTATAATGAGTTCATTAAGAACATGGGTCCGTATTGTATATGCTGGCTCACTTCTCTCTTCACTTACATTCTCAAAGAGTACAGACTGCCCAGACAATTCAAACTGTCAAATGTTATAGCCATTCTCAAACCTGGCAAACCTGAAGACAGCCCCGAAAGCTATCGTCCAATAGCACTGCTCAGTTGCATATTAAAACTTTTTGAACGAATCCTTCTAACCAGAATAGCACCGCTCATTGAGGCGGTTATCCCTCCTGAACAAGCTGGCTTCAGACACGGACGCAGCTGCACTGATCAAGTTCTTGCCCTAACTACACACATTGAAGCAGGTTTTCAAGGTAAACGGAAATCAACAGCTGTTTTCATCGACTTGACAGCTGCGTATGATACTGTTTGGCGACAAGGACTGATCTACAAACTATTGCAAGTTGTACCAAGCCGAGAAATTGTGGATCTAATATCTAGCATGCTTAGTGAAAGGCAATTTGAAGTGTTCCTAGGAAACACTAAAAGCCGCAAACGAAAACTTAATAACGGCCTACCACAGGGATCTATTTTAGCCCCACTGCTATTCAATTTGTACATCCATGATTTACCAACTACAACATCAAGTAAGTTCATCTATGCTGATGATATCGCGCTGGTAGCTCAGAGCAATAACTTTGAAGATGGCGAACAAATCATTACGGAGGACCTGGAGAAGATGTCAACTTTCTTTAAAACCTGGAGATTGATCCCAAGCACAACAAAAACTGAAGTCTCTTGTTTCCATCTAGCGAATCGTGTCGCAAACTACAAACCTAGAGTCCTGTTCAATGGACAAGAGCTGAGGTACAATCCTTTCCCAAAATATCTCGGAGTCACTTTAGATAGAACCCTGAGCTACAAAGAGCACATCACCAAGCTCTCTCACAAAGTCGCCGCAAGAAACAACATACTGCATAAGCTCAGTGGTACCTCCTGGGGAGCCTCTGCTGACTGTCTACGTTTAACTGGCATCAGTCTTGTTTACTCAGCTGCTGAGTACTGTGCGCCTGTCTGGTTGGGAAGCGTACATGTGAAGAAGATAGACACGAAACTGAACGATACAATGCGTTGCATTACTGGTACCATCAAATCAACTCCATGTCACTGGTTACCCGTGCTGAGCCACATCCCTCCACCTCACTTAAGGCGGAAGCAAGCTCTACTGAGGGAGGCTAAGAAAATCTTTGCATCACCCTCTTTGCCACTGCATCAGGAATTCTGCCATCCGTCACAACAACGATTGCAATCCAGAAGACCGGCAAGTGTCACTGCAAGGCAACTCATCGCGGATGGATTTGACATAAAGGAAAGCTGGAAGCATGAGTGGTCAACAAAAACATTGGGAACAAGTGTCCACCATCTTGATCCCACAAAGAAGCCAAATGGTTTTGACCTACCAAGGAACCTCTGGTGCCGTATCAACAGGTTGAGGACTGGACATGGGTGTTGTAATTATTTCAGGTACAAGTGGGGCTGGATCAGTTCACCAATGTGTGAATGTAACTTAGAAGAACAGACGATTGAACACCTGGTCCTACGCTGTCCTCTTCATTCATACCCTGGAATTCCTGACGACTTGTTTGATCTCACACCTAGTCTAACCGAATGGTTGAAAAGGAAGGACTTTAAAGTTTAATTTTGTCTTATTTGTATTCTGTATTGTATCACCATACGATTAAATCTAAATTAATTATTCCTAATTAACCCTTCGGATTCCAAGCTAACTTTAATGAAATCACAAGTTATGAGAAAGATTATGTCCTACCTATAATTTTTAAGATGTTTATATTTGGCTGTAGCAGGCAAATATAGTATATGAGATGCTAAATACTTAAAACGGTGTTTCATTTGATTCTTTAAGAGATACTTTTTTATATAATTTTAAACGGACATTTTTTAAAGTTGTCTTTATGATTCAAAAAGCTACTCTCGCCCGCTTCTCTGGGCGCTAAAACCTCATTTATTTCTCCTTCGTTCAAAGAGCTAGCGATATTTATCACCATGTATCTCAATTAGCTCCGAGTAAGAATGTAAACCAACATAGCTTCAAAAGATCACACGTGCGGGTAATCAGCTGAACACAGCATGAACCCAGTTATTCACGGAACACAAACATATTGATATCCAGAGAGAGAATAATGCCTGCATTGTCTTGGTTACAACAGTGATAGCACTGCTTAGCTAGACGTAGTAGCCAAATAAAAACACATCTACCGCCCGTGGCATTTTTTGGCAGAAGCGTTCTTGGCCGATATATCGCCCCCTAGCACCATAAGGGTTAAAATACAAAATACAATCAGAATATGAATGTGAATACAAAACATAAAACAATAATTGTCAACGTCGAGCTAAGGACCCGAACACTGACTGCCCTCAGAGGCGCATATAGAGTTCTATTTGGGAGGGGTGGGGGAGGGCAACCGGGAGTCTGGTGGCATGGAATAGTCCCCAAAGAAAAGGGGGACCGGAGTTCCTCCACGGGAAACTTTTGTATAATTTGGTGCAAAATAATGAGTTTTAAGGCTATCTGGCATCACTATTTCAACCAATTTGTTGTTATGTTTTAGCCTACGTTTGATAATTGTCAAACACAACTAAGACATTTTCATGTTACTTTTAATTAATACAGTCATCTTGCTCACTTTATAGGATTTAGATAGAAAGAATGAACATTACTGTTTGGATTTGGGGCACATGACCTCGCTCATCCGCTGCTTAAAACCTCAATAACTATTGTGATTTACAACTTACACTACGGTATAACAAAAAGTCAAGGTTTCTTGAAGCATTACCAAATTGGTTTATAACTTCATCGTCAGTGATTTGTATGTCTCTGAGATTAGATAACAATTCTAGACCGATGAGTCAATTTTCGGAAGTAGAATTTCATTAAAGGAGATCACAACACAAAAACACATATTTCGTTATTTATTGCTAAATATGCAACATGGAAATTTAATAACAATGCCGTTAATCCGGTGCCTCTACATCCGAACGTTCTCAAGTTATGTGCGAAACTAGTAACTGCTCGTGACGTCACTGCGCTCTCTAGTCTACATAGCAGCCTGGTTGCTGTGCATAAGCTCGGGCAGTCTTTTCCCGCACTCAATCTCCTGCTGCCGTGTTCTTCTGTAGCCATTGTTAGTGTTCGTCAAAAGACTTATAATGGATGTAAATAACATTCGTCCGTATCAGTTTGAGCCAGAACAAACGACATTTGCTTATGTCCATTCAGATAGCGATCATGAAATTGATATAGTAAACACTACAGGCCGAGCAAGCATGCGAAATTAGGGTATGTGTAATGAGTGTACCATCATGGATACGAATGAAGGAAGTGTATGCAGTTGTGAATTAGACAATGTAAAAGCAGTGAAATCGGAAGAACTTATGTGTATAATAAGAAATCCCTCGTTTTCAAGGCTTATTTTAGACCACGAAGTGTTGACAATGCCAAGGCATAACATGAGCTTAAAATAATGAACAGGGCAAAGGAACGTTTACTGACAGCTTTAAAACCAACAAATAGAACTTGGCGAATTATTTGTTACAAGAAGTTCACTTCCTGGGTAAGTTCATGGACTGCGATTGGTAAGAATAACAGAATTGTCGTGCCACCATGTGTTGTCAACATCATAAGAAACACATTTCCGGAATCCAGTGGCACCTATGAGCCGGCCCCGTGGTGTTGGGGTAGCGCGCCTGCCTCTCACCCGGAGGCCCCGGGTTCGATCCCCGGCTCCGTCAGGGATTTTAAAACTGACGTGAGGGTTGGAACGGGGTGCACTCAGTCTCGTGAGGACAATTGAGTAGCTGTCTGACAGTGAGACAGCGCCCCGATCACGAATACCAAGATTAACGGCCGAGGGGACCCGACGCGCTGATCACGCGTCACCCCAATATCTGCAGGCCAAATGGCTGGGCAGCGGTCGCTTGGTCGGCCTTAGCCCGTCATGGGCTGGATAGTGCCAGGGGTTGTTTTTTTTTTTTTTTGAGTGGCACCTATGAGGGCATGCATCAACTTCATTTTAAAAAGTTGCGTTTCATCATAGTCAGTCTTTTTAAAATGCATTGAACACACAGTAGCCCCATTACCGGGAGAAAAATGTTTCCTCTTGCAAAATTGTACCCAACTGCTAAATCTACGTGGCGACTTACTTCGATTTGGAAATCTATGGAAATGTACTTCTTTTTCTCTACAGTTTTGGTTTTACTCTTTCTGTTGTTACAACCGTATACATTACACGAAGGCATTTTGCCAACTAGCTATCACACTCGATTATAATAAACAACACTAATCAACGGAAGAGTGACAGCGCACGTATTGCAACAATCAACTGAATTCAGCAGATAGCTCACTCGCCGCTTACGGCGCAGTGACGTCACAGCTACTCGTGTTTCCTTTGTTTACCGGCCTGCGGAGCGGCATAGAGCAAAAGCAAATATATAGTTGAAAACTGCCTGATACATACTTTGATTTTGAGGCCAGTAGACATTTGTGTTTTGGTCTCCTTTAAGTAAGTTTTCAACCTACTCAAACTCCAACTGTATTCGGCGAAGCTACAGAGACAGGCAAAATTTCCAAACGATTGATAAGGCTATATAAGTTACGAGAAAAAGAGGCTTTTGTCACACACGTCAAGGGCACTTAATGCTGTTCTTGTTTGGTTCTTAAGAGCGAATGCACTGGAGAGTAATAAGAGCAAACTGGTTGTCACACTGTTTCGTACATCACGCTACCGCTGCCTCGCTTTGCTACGTTGCCATATGACGCTTAGTAAGAATAGTATATTATAAGTATATTAGTTATTAATTCTTAAATTCATAAGCAAATATTATGTGTGTAAAATCTTGGGGGGGGGGGGGGGGGGAGGAGGGACGGAATGCCCCTGGGCTGCCGCAGTCCTTTGTTTACAAACAAGACGCAAGTCATTGAGCTTTGTAAACCATTTCCGAGTAGGTGGCTAATAGACAGCAGTGATTCCGTGTTCCATTTAATTTGTCCCATCGTAGATCGGAAGTGGTCTCATCACCGAAAAGCTTCTCTCGACAGAACAGCTTGAAGTAGGTACGCCGAGCAGATTCAAGGTCATCACAGTAACTAAGAACATACTTCACAAATTCAAACGAAGTAATCAACAAAGTTTAGACAGAAACTGACGAAATGATGGAACTCCACCGATTTGGATAAATACTCCACAAGCTTAGCATGCGAAGGGTGTGCTTAAAAAGCGAGGTACCCGAGGGAAAAGTCAAGTTATTTTACCCTGTTTATTTCAAATACACGACGCACACGCTGTTGTTTCCGGGCTGGAGTAATGATTTTGTGTGTCCCAGTACCCCACCTCAGTTTTAAACCAGGGCTCAGAAATCTTCTTCTTCTTCTTCTTCTTCTTCTTCCTAGCGTTTTCCCGCTGCTGCAGGGTCCGCTGTTTTGGTCTTGGCTCGTCATTTTGCACGATCTTGGGCATCATGAGGTCTTAGATTGAGAGCTTTCATATCCGCATTTGCTGTATCATGCCAGCGCTGTTTTGGGCGCCCACGTGGACGGTGCCCATTAACTTCAAAGGAGAGAGCGGAATTGGCAACAGTTCCAGGTGCAGCACGCAAGACGTGGCCATACCATCGAAGCCGTTTTTCCCGTGCCTTCTCAGTGATGGGTGCAACTCCTATTTGCTGGCGAACAGAGTCATTCTTTATATGATCTAGGAGTGTGATGCCCATCGACCAACGGAGCATACGCATTTCCATGCTATGTAATTGGCGCTCCGTAGCTTTGTCAGCTGGTCGACATTCAGCACTGTACAAAGCAACAGGACGTACTATCATGCGGTATATTTTGGACTTAAGGTATAGTGGCATCCTTCTGTCGCAGAGTACGCCTGTGACTTCCCTCCATCTCATCCATGCAGCCTTTATCCTACTTCGCACTTCATCACCTATCTCACCATCAGCTTGTAAGCGAGATCCTAGATACCTGAAGCTTAAGGTCTTCGTCAATGTCTCTCCATCAACTTGGATGGATCCGTTGGTTGGGACAGTTTCAAGGTATTCGGTCTTCTTTTTGTTCAGTCGAAGACCGTATTGTGAGAGACGGCTGTTCCAATTTTCAACTTGACGCTGCAATCCTATCCTGGTGGTATCAGCAAGTGCGACATCATCAGCATATAAGAGTGTCCAAGGGACATTCCTTTGCAGATCCCGTGTGACTGTGTCCATGACTAGGACAAAGAGCAATGGGGACAGTGCAGATCCTTGGTGTACACCGACTTTCACTGGGAAGCTCTCCGAGGTGCCAACAGCACAACGTACACAACTTGTGGTGTTTGTGTATAGCATCTTGATCCAGCTGATAAGCATTTCTGGTACACCATGGTTACGAAGTGCATACCAGATCACACGATGTGGAACACGGTCGAAAGCCTTTTCAAGATCAAGAAAGGCGATATGCAGTGGCTGTTGTTTCTCGCGATGCTTTTCGATGAGCATTCTGGCAGCGAAGATTGCATCAGTTGTTCCCGCACCCTTGACGAAGCCGCACTGGTTGGTACTAATACTGACGATGTCCCGCAGTCGTCGATCAAGGATTCTCTCAAAAATCTTCATTGTGTGCGACAGGAGGCGAATTGGACGATAATTTGTACATTCTGCTGGATCACCTTTTTGTTTAAAGATAGGTACAGTGATGCTTGTAGCCCAATCACTGGGAACAGTTCCAGAGTCAACTATGGCATTGAAAAAGTTGGTCAGCCAGTTGATCGCGGGTTCTTTTAATTCCTGCAACTTCCAGAAGTCTGCCGGCAGGTCATCTGGTCCTGGTGCTTTTTGATTCTTCATACTCCTAATGGCACTGGTGACTTCCTCAGATGTGATGTGTGAGATAGGACCTGCTGTTGGAGTACCTTCTGGAATAGAGGGATGTGGGAACTCAATGTTGGAAATCTCTTCAAAGTGTTGTTGCCAACGTTTGAGGATATCCTGTTTGTCTTGTAAACGTTGACCATCTTTGCCTTTTATGCACACATAGTGCTCAATATCCTGTACTGACTTTGTTCTAGCTTTGGTCAGCCTGAAGATAGTTTTCTCTCCTTCCTTTGAGTCCAGTGTTGTATACAGGTCATCATAGTGACTGCACCTAGCTTCAGCAACAGCTTTCTTAGCCTCACGTTTGGCTATGGCATACCTTTCCCTGTTCTCTAGAGTCTTTTGTGAGACCCAGTTTCTGTATGCCTTCCTTTTTTCATGCACCTTTTCTTGCACTTGGGGTGTCCATAGCCACGTTTGTTTATCAATTCGGAGGGAGCTAGGTTTTGTTGTGCCCAAAGTTGCTGTGGCGGTTTCAGTGACAGATTTACAGAATGTAGTCCAGGTGTTGTCTATCGCATTCAGGTCGATGGGAGGAAAATTTATACTGCCTGCTAAAGTCTCCTTTTGGTCTTTAAGCTTCCACCACTTGATCTTCTCAAGGACATTTATCCCTCTGCCTCTACGATGTTTAGAGATCCTTAAGTCTGCCGTTAGCAACTTATGTTGAGGGGCTACACAGTCATATGGTATGACCTTCACATCTGATACTAGTCGGAGATCACGGTGTCGAACAAGGATGAAGTCAATTTGGCTGCTGTAGTCACCACTGGTGTAGGTGATGAGGTGGTTTATGCGCTTTTTGAAAAACGTATTACCAATAACCAAGCATTCGCCTCGGCGAAATCCAAAATTTGTGTTCCATCATCATTCCGGGTACCATAGCCATTACCACCGTGGCAGCTATAACCGTCCTTGGTATGACCAACATGACCATTAAGATCACCACAGAGAAGTGGAAACTCATCTTGAGGACATGCTGAAACATGATCTTGTAGCTCTTGCCAAAACTGTTCCTTTTCTAGCTTATCACAGCCAGTTTGTGGTGCATATGCTGAGAAGACACGAAGCCGAGAAGATGCAATGTCGATTGTAATTGACATAAGGCGGTCTGAATAGCGCTGAACCTCAGCAACTCGGTCTCTCAGGCTGGCACAAACGATGACAGCAACACCATTTCTGTTGGACGTACCATGGTAGATCAGTTTATAGCCATCTCCGATGTCACGAGATTTTTGCCCCTTCCAGCGTGTTTCTTGTACACATGCAATGTCCACTTTCCGCTCTTTCAGCATCGCTGCTAGTTCACGGCTGCGTCCAGTAAGAGTCCCAATGTTGAGCGTGGCGATGCGTAAATTTTGTCTGCTTTGGACTTGCTTCTTTAACTGGTTCCGCCCTTGAACCAGTAGCCCTTGTCCATTTGTCGCGGCGGTCATGCGAGGCCGACGCGCGTCGCTTCTGGGGGACACCCTAGCATTATCCGACAAAATTGACGTAGACATGATCCATGGGTTGCGACAGAGTTACCGACCGGCTTGTCGCCACAGCCTGGCGTCGGGCATTTTAGAGCTACTGCCAGCAGGAATTTGGGCCGCTCCTAACATGGAGAACAGACGCCCTTTGCAGCCGCTCGATCCGAGTCAGACGCTGCTAAAAATAGTTCATCCACCTTCTTCGTCGTTGGGACTCGAAGTCTTCATCCGGCGTTGAAGCTGTTGACCATTTTACTCTTCCCCCTCCTCCTTTCTCAACCGGGCTTGGGACCGGCTACGGCGGAGTTAGGGCTCAGAAATACTAGTTCGAAAATGTACCTTTTCGGATCGTCGTAGTAAGTGGACAAAGCTCAAAGGGCCTCGCCTCTCGGCTCAGTTTGTGTCTCGGCCGGAAACGAGGGGGCCGAAATCGACTAGTTTTTTCCCCCGCTGAAATAAAGAAATGACTATTTAGAAGGCAAGATGTATTTTCCCATTTAAAGCCTAACGTAATATAAGATCGTTTATAAAATACTTTCTGGTTATTATAATTTTATTTTTTATGGGTAGGCTACTTAACCCCCCCTCCCTCTTGCGTTTTACGCCCCTGCCTTGGAGAAAAGTCGTTCGCAAGTTTAGCGAGTGTTGGGAATTTTGTCGCAATGTGTCCTATATCGCAGTTTCGGATCGTGACGTTACCGAGAAGATTGGAGTCCATCGCACGGATTACTCATACATGCTCGGAACCGCCAGGCTCGCGAGTTTATGCGTCACTAATCAGTGTTGAATAGCGCCGTAAAATGAAGTTTGTATTTAGCCAAAGGGTGCAAGTTAACATCTGTATTTAAGGTACTCTTGACATTTTATTTCACCTGTTTATTTCGCAGCAGCAACTGAAATTGTGGCAAAATTGTATTATGCGTCTGTACAATTACACAAGTTACCAAATACCGTACCGTACTTATAGCATAAAATATGCACTGTATATAGGCTACTTGAAACGTTGAATGATTTGATGGATATTTTGAATTTGCTTGCACCAGCAAGGGAATTATTAATTCTGAAAGAGACTGCACTCTTTTCGTTGTAGTTGTTAGTGTTATGTCACACTCAGAGCATCTTAATGGCCACCATACTATACCGCACGTGAGTGATTAGTGCCAGGGCATTGAGTTGCGTACCCAACTTAATCAAATTGATGCAATCCGTAGGCCTATTCGTGGAACAAAGTGGTTAGGTTGTTGAAAACGTATGTATTTATGTAGCTTATCATTTGTTTATTTTGGGTTTATACTATTTCTTGTTTCATACCATTCTTAATCTACAAATATGCACCGAAGTTCATTTCGATTAGGGCCGATAACCTAGATGTTAGGTCCCTTAAAACAACAATTATCATCATCATCATCATTTCGATTAATTTTACAGTTGGTGTCCCCTTTGCTTCCTCCTGTTCTCGTTATTACACGTAGCCTTTTACCATTCGGTTTTATAATAAATCCATTCTATATTACACAGACCGTTACACGAGCTAATATCCTGATATCTCTCCATCTAAAAATTCACCGTTTCATTGATTGTTAACAATGGACAACGGCATAAAAACATCTGAGTTTGATATTGAAGTGGGCGTCTTGTTTAAAGCTTGGGTAGTTCGTCATTGTAGATTCTGAATGCATAGCACTGCTCAACTGCTTTCTTTCAACGACGCATGCTGCTTGGGAAAACTTACTTGCAGCCTAATTTAGCCTGTGATAATTTGAATAACCTGTCTCTTCTCAATATTATTTCTAAGTAGCGAGATGTTGTCTTATGGGGGAAATAACTCGCTTCTTAGATGTTAGCTGATGACGTGAAAGAACTCTTTGACACATTGATATGTATTCAAACAATAAACAGTTGCATTGCAAGAGCAATCGTCATCAGTGAGAAGGTGTTGTTAACTAGATACTGGAAGGTAGGAAATACATTTTTATCGCAAAACTTATAACATTAATAGGCTACTAAGAATGGGTCTATAGTAATGAAATCATTTTTTCTTGTTTGTGTGGATATTAACATGGAAATTCTATGCATATATACTTATAATTCAACTCCATATGTGCACCTGTCTTTGTAACTCTTTTCGGATATTTCTGACTGACCAGAGCAGCAATCCTGTGATACGTTAGTGAATTTATATCGTAGGTTTGTGCCTTGGTGCGATGTATCTGAGAAAAGTTTTAATATTAATCTGCTTTTATTAAGTTACCTCAATTTGCGAAAGGTATTTGTGAGCGGTGTCTAATAAAGATTGTTTTACCTCAAATAGTGGTTGTCAAGGGCAGCTGATAGACATTCCACAATTCAGGTAAGTCTTCATAATTAGTAGACAATCACATTATTTGTACGTAGTAGTTCTATCTCTACACCAGCAGATATTCACATGTAATTTATGCATATTAAATTACAATTCCAGTTTGGGGCTTCTTACCTAAGTGTATCAAATCGATGGAATCTACACCTTCACAGAATATATGGTGGAAGAATTGTTGATTGGAATATCATTTCTCAGTATTGCAAATATGTAAATATTAAAATAAATTTTTATTTCATGTTTTTAGTACCGTACCGGTATTAATCATTAAGAGTTTCCATATGGTAAGTTTTAGCCCCGCTCTTTTTATTTAGAGAGCATTCTCCGATTTTCGATGTCATGCGTTTAGCACTGTTCTGTAGAGCTATTTGTCATTCAGATAAGTCTTCATAATTAGAAAACAATCACATTATTTGTACGTAGTAGTTCTAGCTCTACACCAGCAGATATTCATAGGTATTTTCTGCATATTAATTTTCAATTTCAGTTTGGGGCTTCTTGCTAAGTGTATCAAATCGATAGAATCTACACCATCAAAGAATATATGGTGGAAGAATTGTAGATTGGAATATCATTTCTCAGTATTGCAAATATGTAAATATTAAATAAATTTTTATTTCACCTTTTTAGTACCGTACCGGTATTAATAATTAAGAGTTTCCATATACCGGTATGTTAAGTTTTAGCCCCGCTCTTTTTATTTAGAGGGCATTGTCCGATTTTCGATGTCATTATGCGTTTAGCAGTGTTCTGTAGAGCTATTTGTCATTTATAATTTTATCTGACGATGCTCCCCCGATAAGCAGAACATGTTATCCTATTTTCTATCCTCTCCTCGACTCCATTCATCCAAGCACTCACAAATAGAATCCCAAGATTTGATCAATGACCATCAATAAATGCCAGGCTAAACATCATCCTGGTATTCACTGACAATATGCCAAAGATTCACTGACAGTATTAAGTAACGGCTACACTAATCATCAACTAAGGACTCACTTTTTAAATACCAAGGTTTTACTGACAGCCATTGGAAAGGTCTAGGCTAATCTTCGCCCAAGAACTCAAAATACCAATGATTGACTTCCAGATTTTGACAAAGGCTAATCATAATCCCTGTACATACCAATAGGATATTTAAGATTCACCTAGAGTCATTGGTAAAGGCTATGCTAAAATTCTATAAAGCAGACACTAAGAGAATACAAGGCATTGACCAACTGCTGTTTGTAAAGGATGGCTAATCACCATTTGAGTACTCATTTACAGAATGTCAAGGTTTGACCAGCAGCCATTGGTAAAGGCTTGGCTAATTATGAACCAAGCACTCAAGAATTGAAACCTACCTGCTAAAATGTGCCAACCGTCACATTGTTGTTCGAGTCTTAAGTAATTTTGACTGGTTTAATACATCAGTCCATGTCTCCCTGTCGTGAGCTAATTGTTCGATCTCTAAATAGCTACCACACCTTACATCCGAGGTAATCTGCATAACATATTCTAACCTTTGTCTACCCCTACTGTTCTTGTCCTCAACCCGTCCTTCCATATTTAAGTTTCTATTCCTGGATAGCTTAGTGTGTGTTCAACAACCTAGAAATTTCAGAGAAAATTCAAATGTGCATTTTGATAAATGTTTTCAATTTTACAATACAAGTCTTTTGTATATTTTAAGAACATTAATTCTCTTCTAACTGGAAACAATAATACGAAAAACACTGTCATACAAAGAATAGTACAAAATTTGAAATATAAATTTCAGGCCTTGTATCTGCATTTCTTCTTAGCATTAACCTGAATTCACATGAGAGATGACCTTTGATATTAGAAAACTTCAGTATAAGCATGATATTACTGCTTAAAGTTCTTATAAGCAAATCCATAGAATGCTAGGTTAGCAATTAAAATATGGCGAAGTCGATAAATGGAGCGTTCATGTTTGCTGAATAATTGTCTGTTTAGGTTTTAAAAGAGATTATTATCGGTACAGTATATGATTTGCTATATTGCATACTTCAACTGGGTTTATCAATTTATGAATGTTAGTTTTGTTTCTCATTGGCCTCACTCACAGCTTTGTTCCTCAAAGCAAACGGCTGTCAAACATCTCAATGCTTTGGATATGCATTTACCGATTGCTAGTTCCCTATCTAGTGAGGTGTTATCAGTTGCCTGTTTTAAATACAGTGATGGACGAAGGAAAGAGGATATAAAAAGTTGTTTGGCTCAGGCTAGGAAAGCATTTCTACAGAAAAGGAATCTGTTGACATCGAATATAGATTTATGAATTAGGAAGTAATAATTATTGAAAGCCTTTGTCTGAAGCGTGGCACTCTATGGAATTGAAACTTGGACTATTGGTGAAGCAGAAAAGAGGGGAATTCAAGCGTTTGAAATGTGGTGTTACAGGAGAATGATGTAGATCAGATGGGTAGATAGGGTTACAAACGAAGAGGTATTAAGACGAGTGGGAGAGGAGAGATGTTTCTGGCGACTGCTAATGAAGAGAAGAGATAGGTTGGTAGGACACATACTAAGACACCCAGGAATAGCAAGCTGGAGAAATTGGAAGATCACTGTTGGTGTTTGAGAAGAAGGAAGGAATGAACAAGCAAAGAGCAGTAAAAGTTTACTCTATCTTACCGTGTATTCCAAAGAATACACCACCCCGTGTGGGTGCGGGATAGAATACACCCACGGTATGCCCTGCCTGTCGTAGGAGGCGACTAATAGGGCCGACATGGCCGAATAATTTGCCAGTTTTTGTTTTGTTCAGACCCCCTGTGTATGGGGAGGGCAGAATTCATCCTCGGTATCGCCTGCCTGTCGTAAAAGGCGACTTAGAGGGGGCCTTATAAAGGTCGATTTTGTTTTTCTGGTCCCAGCTCTGGTTTGACCAGTAGAAATAAACATGCATGCTGTTAGGGGAAGGGCCACCTGCTTGACCATCTGGCCAGAAAGCCTAGACGGTATGCCCCATCCCGTCAGGTGGGTGCGCCATGTACCCTACAGTAGTATCCGCCTTACAACGAAGGTCCCTGCATTGCCGAATACTGGAGCTGCATAAATCCTGTGCATGCCGAGGGGGAAGTGCCTGTTCGAGGCACTGGGACTCCGGGCAATATCTGCTATGCCAGGTAGGTATTGCCTTGGCTGGGTGGTGCCCACAGTGATAGCCCCCGTTCGGAGTGGGCAGTATTCGGGGGGGATTTCGTCCGGGATGCCATCAAAGCGATCACGGACACCTGTACAGGGTGGCACCCTCAAAAAGCCGTCTCTTGAGTGTCGAGCTAATCCCAAGGTGTATACGCCTTGGGATGAAGCCTTTAATGGAAGATTCCCCGCTGATAAGTCTCCTCGCTACCTGGTAACTACGAGGACTGACTAGTAAAATCAATAATTTTTCTGAGGAAATCGAGGGGAAATTCGGGGACCTAAGCGGGATTTCCAAGCTCCGGAACGGTCAGCTGCTGCTGCACACCGTTGATCGGAAGCAAACCGAAGCGTTGCTGGAATGCACGCAATTCGGCGAAATTCCCCGTTAAGGTCTCAAAACACGAAACGCTGAATTAGGTCCGAGGAGTTATTTTCCATCGTGACCTCATTTTAAATAGCGATGCGGAATTGTTGCGGGATCTGGGGAAGAGAGGCGTCACCAAGATTAGGCGCATCTCCTGAAAGATTGGAGAGAACAGCGTCGATACCGGCGCTTTTATTCTCCATTTTGAGGGTGATGTAGTACCTAAGCAGGTGAAGGCCACATCGTACCACTGCGATGTTCGACCGTACATCCCTCCACCTATGCGCTGCTATCAATGACAGAAATTCGGGCATGTTTCCGCCAGGTGCACTGCCAAGGCCGTGTGTAGAGAGTGTGGCAAGGGGACACATGAGGGTGAGAGGTGTACGCCTCCCCCGATTTGTCCTAACTGCCAAGGAAACCACTCTCCACGATCGAAGCAGTGCCCTGAGTTCTGTATTGAAGGTAAAATTCAAGAAATAAGAACTCTTGATAGGCTTTCATATTACGACGCTCGCAAGAGGTACCGTGATATGAATGCCCCCGAATTTCGGGTATCGTTTGCAGCTGCAACGACGCCCTCATTCACCCCTGCCGCATCTTTACCGAGTGTAGTACCCTCGACGCCCGTATTTTCAGCAGTATTAAAATCACCCCTCGCTGTACCAGCGAAAAATGTCAGCCCGAAGGAGGTACAACAACCTTCTTCGGCCATATAAACCGGCGCAATCGGAGAAGAAGTCATCTTCTTCTCCGAAACGGTCGGCGAATAAGTCTTCCCCAGTTAAAAGGGGAAAGAAGACTTTGCCGACCAGGGCTGGTCCTCCTTCCAGCCCACCTAATACGAAAAATATATGGGAGAAGAGGGAGACGGTTCGTCGCCGTCTCTCTCGCCTTCCTGCTGACGGGGTGGCTACTGTCTCTGCTGGCCTTTCCGTTCCCACTACCACCAAGGGAGCGAAGCCTGCTGAAGCCAAGCCCGTCCGTATGGAGGAACTCCCCTATAGAAAAGAAAATAGATCGGCGGAGGAGAGGGGAACGGTTCAGCGCCGTTTCTCTTCCTCTCCTAAAGGCAGGGCTGCTCACGTATCTGCTGGCCATCCCGCTCCCACCACTACCGGTGGAGCGGTGCCAGCAGGAGCGACCTTGTTTTATAAGGACCCGGCGTCTGTGGGGAAGGGACCGTCTACTTCCCCAAACACACGTCGGCGCCGAACCAAGAAGAAATCTCTTCGGGACGTGTCGGGGACAGACACCCAGTCTTCGGACCGGGAGAAAGTCCCTCGACACCGCTCTCGCTCTTCCCCAAGAGCGAGACTCCTGAGGTCCGACGACGACCGCGCGCCACCCAAGAGAGCGCCCGCTCCATTTTCTTCGTCTTCGGAAGGAGATGTGGAGATTGAGGTGTGCTCTCCTGCCCCATCATCTCCAACTAGAGATGGGGAAGGGTGGCAAACGGTCAAGCATAAGTAGAAGACCCACTTCTACTTAAGTCCACACCATGGCACTATTACAATGGAACTGTAATAGCTACTCTGTTCATCTCGCTGAGTTACGACAATTAATATCTTCGTTTTCGGCAACCATTGTCTGTCTTCAGGAATCCAGGTTTCGTCCTGGACATGAGACAACAATGCGTCACTTCAAACTCTTCTCTAAAGACCGGGTGGACGGAGCTGTGGCCGCTGGTGGCGTCTGCACTCTCGTCAACTCTAGCCTCTTTAGTGAAGAGGTGCCGTTGCGTACTCAGCTAGAGGCAGTTGCAGTTCGTACTTCGTTGCCAGTAATGGCAAGAGTATGTAACGTGTACATCCCGCCTGATTCTCAGCCTGATTACGACCAGCTGGTGGATCTAGTCTCTCAGCTCACCCCTCCTTTCCTCCTTCTGGGAGATGTTAATGCCCACACCACCATCTGGGGCTCCGCTACCACTAGCGGTAAAGGGAGAGATTTTGAGAGGCTGATCAGGCGGCTGGACCTGTGTCTGTTGAACACAGGGGAGCCTACGCACTTCTCTATTGCACACGGTACCTATTCAAGTATCGATATTTCCCTGTGCAGTCGTGCGATGGTTCCCCTGCTACAGTGGGGTGTACACGATGACCTCTGTAATAGTGACCATTTTCCAATTATCGTTACTCTTCCGAACCAGAAAGCCATCGAGTTACCAAGTCGATGGCTTCTCCGTCGGGCTGATTGGCCAACTTTCACGGCACGTGCGGTGTTTGCCGAAGATACCTTTGGAAGTGTCGACGATCATATCATTCACATAACGAATTGTATTTTGGTTGCTGCTGAGGAAACAATACCTTCCTCATTCGGCAACTCACGCCGGAAGATTGTCCCTTGGTGGACAGCAGAGATTGCAGCAGCCATTAAAGATCGTAGACGTGCTTTCAAGTGCTATCGGAGGCAAAAGACTATGGCCAACCTTATCACCTTCAGAAGGATGCGTGCTAGAGCCCGATATCTGATTCGGGAGAGTAAGAAAACGACGTGGGGAAAGTATGTGTCGTCCATGACGGCGCATACTCCTTCATCTCAAGTGTGGACTAAGCTTCGTCGGATCTCCGGACTCCCGACATCACTATCGATACCCGGAGTGTCCATCAATGGAGATATCATCACGGACCAACAGCATTGGCTCGCACTTCTCCTATGTATCCTGCTCCGGGAGTTACGATCCTACATTTCTGACTGAAGCGGGAGGCAGAGAATCACCCCTTGTCCTTTGCTACTGCTGCTTCGGAGTCCTATAATGTACCATTCTCTGAATGGGAACTGCGCAGTGCGCTTGCACTGTGCAGGGACACGGCTCCTGGACCGGATAACATACATAATCAAATGTTAAAACATCTGTGCGAATCCAGTATAAAAAAAACCTGTTGATCCTCTTCAATCGTATATGGATTGAAGGGGAGTTTCCATCTCAAAGGCGAGAGGGGATCGTGATACCGATTCCTAAGGCTGGAAAGGATCCCAAGTTTATAAGCAGCTATAGGCCCATTTGTTTGACAAATGGCCTATGTAAGCTGATCGAAAAGATGGTGAACCGTCGACTGGTGTGGTTCTTGGAGGATAAAGGTCTCCTGTCTGAGTACCAATGTGGATATCGCTCTCATAGGTCCACCACTGACCATCTGGTGCGACTTGAGAGCGCCATACAGGAGGCTTTTTTCCGAAAACAGCCCCTAGTCACGGTTTTCTTTGACCTCGAGAAAGCCTACGACACCACATGGCGCTACGGGATCCTTTCCACCCTTCACAAGTGGGGACTCCGTGGTAACTTACCGACCTTCATTGCGAATTTCATGTCCGTCCGACTCTTCCGTGTAAGGGTCGGTAGGACATTATCGCAATACTTCTTCATTTCCCGTTTCCAGCTTCCTGGGTCGGGTTGTGAATCAAGGACCTCCAACGTTGCCTGTCTCTCCACCACTCCTCTCCCCCTTTAAGTACATCTTCAGGTTTTCCTCCCTTCTTCTCCACGCACTCCCACACTGTATCTGCCCATCTCTTTCGGGGCCTTCCGCGCGGTCTCTTCCCCGAAACCTTTTCCAGAAAAGCTTTCTTTGGCACTCTCTCCTCTCCCATTCTCATCATATGTCCATACCACTTTAACTTGGTTGTTTCTATCCTGTCCTGCAGCTTCAAGATTCCTGTCCTCCTTCTTATCTGCTCGTTTCTGATTTTATCTCTTCTGGTCTTCCCTTCTATACCTCTAGGAATTTCATCTCCGCTGCTTGTATTCTACTCTCCTCTCTTTTTGTAGTGGTCCATGCTCCAGCTGCATATGTTAGTACGGGTCCATAATAGGTTGAATATAATACCTGCTTACATTTCTTTGGGACATCTTGGTTCCACAGAATACCCCTAACACTCTGGTAGAAGCTGTTCGCTTGTTGTATTCTCTTTCCAATTTCCTCAGTAATCTTTCCATCTTCTGTGATCACACTTCCCAAGTACTTGAAACTTTTCACCACTTCTAGAATTTTTCCGTTCACTTCTATCTTTCCTCCTCCCTCCTTACTTCCCCTTGACATTACCATTGTCTTGCTCTTCTCTGTGCTAACTTTCATCCCAAACTTCGCAATCTCTTGGTTCCATGCATCTACTTTTTTTTTGTACTTCCTTTTCATCCTCAACCCATATCACTATATCATCTGCAAACAGCATGGCCTTTATTGCCTCTTGTCCCAATCTCTGTTTAACATTCTTGTGGATTTCATCCATGACTATGATGAATAGTAAGGGGGACAATACACTTCCTTGACGGAGACCCGTTTCCACCTTGAACCATTCTGTTTCTTGTATAGTGGTCTTTACGCTACTGACACAATATTTGTACATAGCTTTCACCATTTGCACTTCTGCACTGTTAACTTGCCTTTTTCTTAATACATCCCACACCACCTGTCTAGGCACACTGTCATAAGCTTTCTCAATATCAATAAAAGTCATCACCATGTCTTTTCCAAACTTCCATCTTTTCTCCATCATATGCCTTAGTGTAAAGATTAGATCAAAAGTTGATCTGTCTCTCCTAAAACCATACTGTTCTTCTTCCATCTCTCCATCTGTCTGCCTCCTCAGTCTACCTTCCAATACTCTCTCAAAGATCTTGGCTACATGGGCAATAAGGGTGATCCCTCTGTAATTGTTACATTCCTTTTTGTCACCTTTCTTAAAAAGTGGGATAATTAAACCCTTTCCCCATTCTTCTGGGATCTCTTTCTTCTTCCAAATTATTCTAAATAATCTATACAGCCACTGCAACCCTACTGGTCCTGCTGCTTTTATCATTTCTGTGGTCACCTCATCCACTCCAGGTGCTTTGCCACTCTTCATCTTCTTTATGGCTTCCTCTATTTCTAGCATAGATATCTCCTTTTCTTGTTCTTCTTCTTCCTCCATTGTTCCTTCTTGTTCCCTTTCTTCATCCAGTTCAATGTGTTTAACATTCAGTAGCTTTGGAAAGTATTCTTCCCATCTTTTCAATATACCATCTCTTTCATACAATATCTGTCCCGCAATACTATACCCAAGAAAATGGAGTTCCTCAGGGTTCAGTGCTGAGTGTCACCTTGTTCGCGATTGCCATTAATGGCATTGTTGCCGCCGCCGGGTCCGTGGTAGTTCCATCGTTGTATGTAGACGATTTATCTCTGCATAACAGCTCTGGAAGTATGGCAGTCGTGGAACGGCAATTGCAGCTAGCTATCAACCGGGTCGACAGGTGGGCGCACGACCGGGGTTTTCGTTTTTCAGCAGCGAAAACCTCCGTCGTCCATTTTTGTCGGCTACGGAGGCTACACTTACACCCTGAACTACATCTCAGGGATGCTGCGTAGCCGTTGGTTGACACTTATCGCTTCCTGGGGCTCCATTTTGACAGCCAGTTAACGTGGCAACACCATATACGGCAATTGAAAATGACATGTATCAGGAAACTGAACATGCTCAAGTTTCTTAGTGGCACTACGTGGGGGGCTGACCGTGCGGTGCTGCTACGGTTCGACCATGCCCTCGTCCTGTCCCGGCTAGACTACGGTTCTGCGGCATACGGTTCAGCAAGGCCGGCAACCTTGAAAATGCTGGACAGTATCCACCATAGTGGCGTTAGGCTGGCTACCGGTGCCTTCCGGACCAGCCCGATACCCAGCCTACTCGCCGAATCGGGTCTTCCACCTATAAATTATAGACGCCAACATATGCTTTTAGCATATGCTGCCAATGTGCGTCAAATGCCGCAACACCCGACCTATCAAGCTCTCTTCAGTACCCAAAACCACCAGGGGTACGCCAACCGGCCTCATGCCACTCGGCCGGTTGGTATTAGACTTGATAGCTCGTGTACTGAAATAGGAGTGGCTGTAGGTCCCTGTATGATCCGGACATCTAGCGAGGTGCCTCCGTGGCGGGTCCCGCGTCCGGAAATTCGGTTAGATCTTCACCAAGGTCCTAAGGTGAACACGGATGCGTCCGTTTACCGGAGGCAGTTCCACAGCATAGTTCACCAATTTCCGGACGCTGGCATTCTATACACGGATGGTTCGAAGGTGGCCGAGAAAGTGGGTTGTGCTTACGTTATTGTTGGTGCAAATACCAAGATCTCTTTGCCTGAGGCCTGTAGTGTGTTTACTGCAGAGCTCGTTGCCATCTATGAAGCTCTGCAGTTTGCACTACAGGATGCACGAATCCACTTTCTCGTGTGTACCGACTCTTTGAGTTCGTTGCAGTCAATTGCTACATGTTTCCCGCAACACCCCCTAGTGCAGCGAATCCACGACCTACTAGCCGGGCTGTGCCACGCTGACACTTGAATCACCTTTCTGTGGCTTCCAAGCCACATGGGAATTGCGGGAAATGAGTTAGCAGATCAAGCTGCAAAAGATGTGGTATCACTACCAACTCGAGCAATGGAGGTACCCGCAAGAGATATTCGCTCTCAGTTACGCCTACAAGTTCTGGCTTTTTGGGAGAGTCAGTGGCTAGCTGACCCACTGCCTAGTAAACTGAGAGCGATCAAGGGAACTACTCGCGTGTGGCGGAGCTCCTTCCGGGCCCGGAGAGAGTCCGTCATTTTGTGTAGGCTAAGGATAGGTCATACAAGATCCACCCACTCGTACCTAATGAGAAGGGAAGACCCCCCCACTTTGTACCTGTGGAGCCGTATTCACCGTGGCCCACATTTTTACCGAGTGTGTGGATCTTGCTGAATTACGAAGAAACCTTGGTTTGCAGACGACACTCAAACTTATATTAGCCGATGACGCGGTGGCTGCTGATCGCGTTATCCACTTTATAAGTGAGAGTGGGTTAGGGCCAGCAATCTAAATTTTCCAGTGAACATTGACTCAACGACTTGTTCGTTTTTGAATGATAATGTTTTGTTTTTTCCGTAATTTTTGTTTATTTTTATAATTTTTATTTTTATTTAATTTTTTTTTTTAAATTTTTGGTCTTTTTAAATTAAGATGTCCACCTCAAAATGTTAAATTCAATTCAAAATTTGTATTCTTTAATCTGTGTTAAGAGGGGCAGATGACCTCCTAGTTCCGCCCCTTAAAACAACAATAACTAACTAACTAACTAACGTGTCGAGCAGAGGGAGGACATGATTTATGACACATCAGACGAGTTGATATCCTATTGTTTAAAACGCCTACCCTTTGGATTGACGTCTAGTCCATTTTTTCTGTCGGCTACTATAAGAGAAACAGCCACACTGAATCATGACAGATATGCAGTTGCATCTGAGTTAATGGACAAATCTATGTTTTTGGATGACTTCATTGCAAGTGTAGATGATGACACAATGGTAATTGCCATATATCAGGAACTCACCGCTCTTTTGTAAGAAATTAAACTCTCACTTTCCAAGTGGGTGACCAACTCAGAACCGTTAAAAGCGTTATGGCGCAAGGAACATCTGGAGGAAAGAAGAGTGACGAGCGTTCTAGGAGTATGGAATACGGTTGAAGATTGTATCTTCACTAACAAGGAGAAGATTCCTAACGATCTCATACATAAACCAGGCACTAAGAAGAACATTCCTCGTGCCACCACCCAGTTCTACGATCCACTTGGACTTTTCGCACCAGTGGGAATTGTTGCCAAATTAATATTTCCGGATACCTGGCTAAGAGCATTGACCTGTGACGAGTTACTACCTCCAGATATAGCTAAGAATTGGCACTCTTGGCTTAACAAACATCACTTATTTTCATCTGTACACATTCCCAGATGGATCGGGATAGGGAAGACAAGTGACGAATCACATGTGCACGTATTCTGTGATGCCTCTGAGAGGGCATACGGAACAGTTATCTATGTGCAATCAACACGGGGCTATACCACCTCCGCTCGCATAGTTTGCAGAAAAAACAGACTAGCAACAGTGAAGAAAGTGACGCTTCCAAGATTAGAGCTGTTAGCCGCACTTATAGACACGCGCCTCCTGCGCTACTTTTGTGACGAAACTGGTTTTGATCTCAATGGAGCTACCCTGTGGAACGACTCTACAGTGGCGTTGAAATGGATAATAAATGACCCAAACAAGTGGAAGACTTTCGTTACCAATCGTATAACAGAGATAATTAGCCACACAACTCTCAGCCAGTGGCGACACTGTCCCGGAGACCAAAACCCTGTACATTATCTCACTTGAGGAGTAGACGCAGACCAGCTACAATCTTTAGACACGTGGTGGTGTGGTCCTCACTGGTTTACTCAGAGCGATATATGGCCACCTGACATAACAACGGAACACGTAACACTACAGAAATCAGAAAGATGCCTAATGTGTTTGTGATCACCACCACTGAACCCATCTTAGATGTATTAGGGTTCAGCTCATATTGGAAACTGGTAAATGTTACTTGCTGGGTTTTACGGTTGGACAGAGCGATCAAGGAAAGAGTACAATGCCACAAGTATCTGACAGAAAAGGAACTAAACGATGCCCGACTTTACTGGATACGTCAGGTTCAAGAAGTGTGTTTCGGTCTGGAACTCACAGCCTTGAAGAAAAACCTTCCACTTCCCAGTATGTACAAGATTGCAAGATTAAATTCTTATATTCAAGACGACCTGATTCGACTTGATGGTCGGCTTCAAAATGCAGATCTGACGCAGACAGAGAAGCAACCAGTGCTTTTGGATGGGTCCCACACTTTCACGCGACTTCTAATAAGGCAGACCCACCTCAGTCTCCATCACTTAGGTGTACGGATAGTACTGTCAGAGCTACGATCAGAATATTGGATTCTTCGAGTCCGGCAAACCATAAAGAAAGTTCTGCGCACGTGTCTGCCCTGTAAAATGGCACACAACCCCTTTGGCCAGGCTACTGAAGCACCCTTGCCAGCCGACCATGTGGAGCCCTTGCAACCCTTCGAAGTGACTGGCATTGACTTTGCAGGGCCTTGATATATCAAGGTGGGGAGAGAATCGAAGAAAAGCTACATTGCTCTCTTCAATTGTGCATCTAAAAGGGCCTTGCACCTGGAATTATGTTCAGATATGACTAATGAAACATTTCTCCTCGCATTACAAAGGTTTGCAGAAAGACGAGGGTTGCCACACATAATCTATACGGATAACGCCAAGAAATTCTACCTTACTAACAATGAATTGTCTTCACTATGGCAACACCTCACCGGATCGTCCGTCCATCAGTACCTAGCTCAGCATTCCGTCAAAGGCGATTCATTGCTCCATGGGCGGCTTGGTGGGATAGGATGGTTAGCATTACAAAACGATGCCTAAGGAAGGTGTTAGGCAAGGCATTGACAATCGAGGAAAGGCTAAATACCATCCTGGTGAATATTGAAGCCGCCATCAACTCACGACCCATCACTCAAAATTAGGACAGAGCGGAAGCTCTGACTCACGCCCACTTCTTGACCGGACAAAGACTAACTACCCTACCAACTAGACCAGAACCAACGTTAAGAACGAACCTGACAAAGGAGTTTACTGCACCACAAAAGATCACTGACGACTTCTGGAAGCGCTGGACTAAGGAATACCTCATGGAGCTGAGGAGCTTTCGTGAAGTCCATCATCCTCAAGGCAACATTCCGCAACTGCGAGTTGGAGACGTAGCGCTTCTGCAAGAAGACAGCCAACCCCGACACATGTGGAGGAAGGTCCACAGAGCGGAGCTCTGAGCTGGGAGAGATGGAGTGACAAGAACTGCAATACTCAAGGACTCAATGGGGACTATAATAACTCGTCCAGTGCAGCTGGTCATCCACCTATAGATAGACGAGGTTGGATTATGAAGCACCACGGCCTATCAACCAGTAACATATATTTAGTCTGGTAATATTAATCTATGCCAACCAGAGATTTTAGAGTGTAACAATAGAAACACGAAAATAAAGAGGGTCGTGGAAAAAGACGTGTTGTCCATCACACTACATAAATCCCTTACAGGTGTCATTCACCTTTGTACACTACCGCGACTCTCCCTATCCTACAGCACTGAGAGTGAGTGAGTGACATATATCTTAATATACATACTGTAGGTAACTGTTTCACACTATCTAGCTCCAGTTCCCATAGTGATTATACTTGATTCTTTCTACAGATCAGGGGACTCACTTATTTGTGGTGCTTGCCTTTTCGAATGGCCTTCTATTAATTCTCTTCAGATTTTTGGCAAATAAATATATAATGAATCAACCCATTTGGATTGAAATATCTGGAAGTGATTATATGAGTTTTCTTACATTAATTATTATCTTAGGATGTAGAAGATGGAACCCTGAATAAACCAAGAGATGCAAGTGGAGCTCATTTAAATAAGTAAGTTGCTGACATGCTCTTTTAAGTGTGACTAATGGATTTTTTTTAAACAAAAATGCATGTTAAATGCCCAAAGTAAATTATTTCAATTTGTTACAGACTGGTTTGATCTGTTGACCCGGAATTCTCTTTAGCATGTTTTCAAACATTTTCCCTGTTTGTTTGATATGAGATATAGGCTTATGATACAAACATTTGTGTGCGCTTGTCTGTTCATGTGTCCCATTGTAACTTTATATTATAAGGTAAATTGGTGGTGCTGAATATTCCATTTAAACATATGGGTCTAAATTTCTTCACAGAACTTCTTCATACAAAATAATTTCTAATGCTCAAAGAGTAGGCCCAGTTGTCAATCTGCTTTCCCCCGCCAAGGTGGATTGGGTTTGATTCCCGATTATTGCAAGTTTGATTCTCAAGGTAAAATGCCATATACTATTGTACAGGAACTGGCTTTGAAGAACGTCACATGCCCTATGATCGCAGGATTAATAGTAATATAAAACAACAAGATTCTTTTCTAACTACACAGATACACACTGACGCTGTCTGTTATACCATAAGGCTTTTGAAAGGCCGACAAATGAGGCTGTAACTTCGGAAGTAATCAATCGTTCCGACTAAAACGTAGTACAGTGAATGGCTACTGTGATATATATCATCGATAGGAATAGTGAAAATTCATGTCGCATAATTTAATGTGTTTGGGCTCACTTGGTTGCGTATAGGTTCCTGTGCATCAAATACGTCGTCAAATATACATATTATATTTGAATTTTAGCCAATGGCCATAGCGGGGTGTTATAGTTGAGTGCCCGAAGAATTCCCATTAAAATCAGATTCAAGTAGTTCCAAATATGTCTTCCACTGTCACTGACACCTTTCCGCAAACGTTGGAATTTGATAGAACGTTTCAAACCAAATAACGTATAAATTTAGCTACACACTACCAATTCTGGTGGAAGGTTCTTTTACGTGCCATAAATCTATGACATGGGCCCTCCAACTTAACTTTCCCTACCAAGAAAGGCATACTGAGGATTATTATGCTCTTAAAAATCCGATGATTTCGGCAAGGTTCGAACCCGCGATCATGGGCATGCATAAGGTTTTAGTCTTGCCTCTAGTGTTGTCGTAACGTTCGTGCCTTTTGCTATACTGGGATGCAAAGTCAAAATTTGAAATTCCTTTGTTGTAGAATATGCTATCTTAAGACTAAGAGTATACATGGAATACAGCTGAAGTATGCTAGTCGCTCTGGTTCTGGCTATTCCTGGCTATGGTCTCTATATCTAGCCTCTAAGGCACCGTCTTTTTGCTCTCAATGCATGTGCTTCAGTGCATTAAACTTAGTCGAGCTGTAGCATGATGTGGCGTTCAACACTGCAGCATTCTGAAGTGGGTAAATATGTGTCAAGACAGTGGAAAAACCTAGCCGGTAATGAGGAACTTCTAACCCATAAACGCCTAGCATTAACATAATTGTAACGCTGTACCATTCATTACATACAGTTTATTGCTCTACTGTAACTATGCATGAGGAAGATCTTCGAACTTCGTGGTTACATGATTATGGAAGATCCATTGAATCATAAACCGCGCTTGAGTCGATATTGAATGCTTGATTGATGTCGCAATCATTGTGTACATTTTGTTGTTTGCTCCTCACGTCGTGTTGCCATGCCACAAAATGAAACACGTCCTAATCTGAAAGATCAAGGTATTTTACTTTTCCTTTAGGTAGTAAATGCTTCTAATCTAGGTTTCTATATACCTGCACTATCTAGAGTAAATTTTCCCAGGTAGATCTGTATTCATTGATAAGACAAGATATCTTCAGTAACTTATTCATATGGAATTAGAATACTCTTCATGCTTTTATAACTTACCTACAAAGGGTATGTTTTGCTTAAGTTCGTTTCATATCACCGTAGTGTTTTTATTTTATCGCATTACTTTGCTCCATGAGGAATACCATCAAGTGCCTTCTCATGCAGTCTATTCTTCAAAGAAAAATAGCAGGGAAGAGAAGTGCTGCAGGAAGATGGATAGCCTTGTAAAACGAATCGAACAACCTGGACCCCAAAACGTCCACTAAAATATTCAGAACTGCAAATGACTGGAACTGCACAGTGCAAGTTGATTGCCAACAAATCGGGACCGACAGGAATCTGAAGAAAAAAAGAACACCATATTTGAGGGCATACTTTTGCCGAGTTATCTGGTTACGGCAGTAGTTCAGAAAATACAGTATCAGAATTACTTCGTTTATTTCTGAAGCCTTACAAAAGCAGACCTATTCAGTAAAGTGAAAAAGAAAGATTAGGACTATATTTATATGTATCAGTATTTATTAAGCCACTAGAGCTTAACATTCTCCCCGATGAAGTCTAAATTGACCAGAATGAAAACACACTTACATATAATCATATAAACCTTTGACAGTGAGCTACAGGTTCCATATTTATCTTTTCAAACAATGGAGGAGCTATGATATGTAAAATCAACTTCTAAACGATATTCCTGATGACAAAAAGAAAATTTATTTTGATTTGTTCTGTGATAATATCCCTAAGGGTATGATGTTACTCTCTTGTGTGGCTATTCAGTTACAAGAACAATCTGATAGTACGTAATTTTCAAAGAATGCTAAATTGCCCTAAAGATATGAAGCAGGAAAAAAGAGATATATTTGATAAAATGGCAATTAGTGACGGTTTGATTATTGCTTTCTCCCATGATAACAGCACAGTACCTCTTGCCTCCTCAATTATAACCAAAGGCGAAACACACGCAGAAGATCTACTAAGTTTTAATAACTTGGCCCTGAAAGCCAATATACCATCAATGTTTGTGGGACTTTGCATTTAATAATTTAATGGCAGTTGCTAAACAATGGATCACTGTTAAGATTTAATATATGGATTTTGGGTCTTTAATTGTAGAGATTCATAAATATAGCGAAGTTATGAATAATGTTTATTGAAACGCGAGTAAGAGCTTTTGCTTAGAAGAAATAGAATAATCTCCAAATGGCAAAGACAAAAACTCAGAAGCTTCACCATAGCAAATAAAATCATCCAAAGAGTTTTAAATTTATATACAGTAATATTGCGTTCGCACACTATGGTCCGCCACAAATACTTTGCATCAGTTATGTGTGGCAGACACCAACGTAATAAGGAAATATCATTTTTCTTTTTGTTATACTTGATATCGGCATGTTAAAAGGGCTATGCAATGTCGTGAAGAAGACTAAGATACGGATATCAAGATAGAAACGATATAAATGGTCATGGACAAACCCGTAGATTAACTAACAAGCGTAGATCGTGTTCACAAAATAGAATATATCAGCAATATTACTCAAGGGGATTCCAACAAAGTTTTATAAAAGAGAGAATTACTTGGCATTGTGAGAGAAGACCATATAAGA
This sequence comes from Meconema thalassinum, assembly GCA_946902985.2. Taxonomy (NCBI): domain Eukaryota; kingdom Metazoa; phylum Arthropoda; class Insecta; order Orthoptera; family Tettigoniidae; genus Meconema; species Meconema thalassinum. Next base: position 127,802,442 of record OX336398.1, read on the forward strand.
CGTATCACCATAATCAGAAAGGGGAAGAACCTCAAAACTACAAAGTTGTATTGGAGTACAAATACGTGCTGCAACAAGAATATATTTAGATATTTACGAGAAAATACTGAAAATGATCAGCCCCGGGAACGTAACGAACCGATACCAGAGACGACCGTCGTAATTCTAGAAAGAAACGCCAATAACCAACTAAAATTATCAATAATAAGTATGCTCATCGGTGATCCATAGGCGAAGGTCGGCAGGAATGTGAAGGGCGCAAACTTAATTGCATCCGACATGCAGAAATCTAACGCCTTTGGATCGGAAGAATGTGGTGGTTGAGAAACTATATCAACACACTCACGCTCACATAGCTATGACTTCAAAATTTCCAACAAGAATCACTATATTTTCTGTTAAATATAAATTAAATTGCATAACATTCAGACAATATGATAAGCAAATTATTGAGCAATGAAAACTGAATCAGATCCCGATAATTCTTAGACTTCTGTCCTGGTAGTGATATTCATAAACGTTTCTCTAATTATAATTTCGCTACTCTGATCTCTATACGTCGACTATTATTTCACTTCTTATAATAATGTACCATAGTTCAAACTGTTAGTACTTACTATTTCAGGCTGATATTTCCTGATACATTGAATCCGGCTGCAATGAAGTCAAATGATATTGGTATAAATGGAAGACAATATATTCAGACTGCCTCTAGAAAAACTTGTGCCATCGACAAAAATGTGGTAAGAAATACCCGATACACTTGTACTTTATGCAAACGAAAATATTTCCTTCAACAATCTTATAAGAAACATTTGCTATACCATACCGACGAGAAAGCACATGCATGTGCCGTGTGCGAAATCAAATTTACTAATGGAAGAAATTTGAATCGGCATATGCTAAAACATAATAGTGTGAAGAAGTATTCGTGTACCGTGTGCGAAGCCAAATTTTCTTATAAAGGTTCTTTGAATGAGCATTTGCTAATCCATAGCGGTGACAAGCGACATTTGTGTAGCGTATGCGAAGCGAAATTTACTAAGTTAAGATATTTGAAACGGTTCATGTTAGTCCATACTGGTGAGAAGCATCATTCGTGTAGCGTATGCCAAGCTAAATTTACTTTGAGAGGGAATTTGAATCAACACATGCTAATCCACACTGCTGAGAAGCGTCATTCGTGTAGTGTATGCGAAGCCAAATACCTTGAGAGGACACTTGAATCAACACATGCTAATCCATAGCGGTGAGAAGCGGTATACGTGTAACGTATGCGAAGCCAAATTTACCCAGAGAACACACTTGGTTCAACACATGCAAATTCATACTGGTGAGAAGCGACATTCGTGTACTGTATGCGAAGCCAAATTTGGTCAGAGGAGGTATTTGAACCAACATATGCTTACACATACTGGTAGAATGTTGTATTCATGTAGCGAATGCGAAGCCAAGTTTACTCGCAGAAGAACTTTGATCAAACATTTTCTAATTCATAGTGGCTAGAAGTGTCTTTCGTGTAGCGTATGCGAAACAAAATTTTCCCGCAGATAAATTTTGAATCAACACCTTCAAATCGCAAATGTTGAGAAGCGTATACGAAGCCAAATTTCCTGGAAGACGAAATTAGAATCAATAGTGATGAGAAATGACATTCGTGCAGCGTACGGGATGCCAAAATTCCCTTTGAGGGCATATTTAAATCAACATATGCTAACCCATAGTGGTAGAATGCCGTATTCATGTAGCGAATGCGAAGTTCAATTTATTTACGGAAAAACGTTGTTCAAACACTTGCTAATCCATAGATGCGTGAAGCGTCATTCGTTTAGCGTATTCGGAGCAAAATATTTTAAGAAAAAGAATTTGGACAGACACATTTTAATCCATAGTGAGTAGAAGCAATATTTATGTAGCGTATGCCAAGCCAAATGTACCTATAGAGATAGTTTGATAACGCACATAGCTTAATCCATAGTGGCGAGGGGCTATAATCATGTAGCGCGTGCGAATTAAAATATTACTAGAAAGGATGTTTAAAAAGAAAAAAGATACTGGCGAGAAGGTACGCTTATGAGCCGTTTGCTAGGCCAAATTTACTCCGTGACGAAATTTGAATCACCGCGTGCTAATCAATAGTGGCGGGAAGCCATATTCATGTATCGTGTGCGATGCCAAATTTACCTAAGGTTGCCCTTTGAAGAAACAAATGCTGCTCCATAGCCGAGAGAAGATTGTTCAAATACCATCTGCGAAGTAGAAGTTACTCTCGAGCAATATCTATATACAAACATCCCAATCATTAAGGACGAAAAACATTCTCATATAGTAAGCTCAGACGGGACATGTGAAGAAACATTTTCTAATAATCTACATTATTATGGAGCAAATGGTATTATAATTATTTTTTATTTACTCATGACTATGTTGTTTCCTACTACCAAATTCATCTGTTCATTAGCTGTTTTCAGAAACATCTCTCCTTACCACTCCCTCATTTGTTACTCTATCTACCCAACTTATATTCATCATGCTCTTATGGCACCATACTTCTAAAGATTCCTTTTCTTATTTTCTGCTACTGCCACAGACCATATATCTATTCCTTACAGTGCCAGTAGTCAGAATATTCAAAACTGCTTTTTAACTCAATCTATATTAAATAATGACGCAATTCTTTTATGTATTAATGTATTCCTTGCTCGAGCGAACCTATTGTTGTTATCCTCTTTGCTTCGTCGATCACTGTTAACTAAAAAGCAAAAGTCTCTTACATACTTAACCTTTCCACCTGCTTATTTGACGTCAATAGGGTTTTAAGATTTCCTTCATCTCCATTTTTTTAAATTAATTGATTTTCTTCCTCAAGAGATAGACCATACCTTTTTAGATTTATTCATATACTTCGATAAATCGTCTAGGATGTGAATGTCAATATTACATCACAGAGTTGAGAATATTTCTCGGTGAATTTTTAATTCTACAAGGCTTTTTTTTTGTAATTTTCATCTTTGCTTGTTCAATGTTATTTTGAAAATTATGCGTGATAAGCTGCAGACTTGCCTTACACCTATATGAATTCCAGACGCTCTCTTATGTTTTTCAGCCTGTATAACTGCCCTCTGTATAGATAAAAGATTTCCCTCGATTCCCTGCACTGTATTCCAATCCTTCTCAGTAAGTCAATCAGTCTACTCTAATCAGTGTTATTAAATGCATTTTCGCTGTCTTCAAATGCCATGAAACTTCTTTTATATTTACTTATTCTCTCTTCCATGTTCAACCAAACGCTCACTTCTGATTCCCTAATTCCTACGTTTCTTCTCAGGTAAAATTGATCTTCACCTAACTCGCTTTCTCTCTGTCTTTCCAACTTCTTGTGATTTATTCTAGCCTGATTCTTTAAAGCATGAGTGATCATGCTATTTGTATTATAATCTTCCCTTATATTAGCTTATGGTATCTTCGTTAAAGGGGAAGATAACATTCTCCTTAAAATCCGGGAGTACCTCACCTGGCTCAAATCCAACATTCAAACGAAATAATCTCGGTCTACCTTCAGTACCTATGCAATGTGGCAACTCAGTCAGCATAACATCTATTCGTGGTGTTTTATTGCTGCTTAAGTCTACCAGTGCTCCACCAAATTTAGACCTCCATATCTAATCTCCCTTCGTATCGCCATCAAATTCCTTATATCCTTCAAGAATATGATTCTCAATCTCCTTACCTCTATTGAAATGATCTCTGTAAGCTTTCCGTCTCAACCTATTATTTTCTATCTGTTTTCTAACTGATTGTGAGTCTTTTAATTAACTGTATCTACTTTTCCTAACTTCAGAAAATTTCAGACGTCTGTATTCTGCTTTCCCTATTTCATCTCTGGCTTTTCAGTTTTTTCGCGTATCACACATAATTCTAATATATAGAGGGTTTCACCAACCCCTTATTTTGTTCGGAGAATGGCAACCCAACTAACACGCCTATCATAGTCATCCTGAAAACATTAGTACCTGCTCCTTTTCAGCCTTAGTACTACGTTTCCGTTGAGTTCATGCTCGCGAATATAGTTGAATTCATTAGCAGCAGTGTGCTTTCAATGACCTCATATATAGTGCATGATTGAAACGATCTCACCTCCGGATAACTCCACACCACGTTTGGACAGGAAGTGGCTACGAATAGATAATATACGTGCCAGCGATACACCAAGTCTCTCAGTAGCTAAGGTGACTAATTAAAGCATTGCTGAAGTAACGTCAGGCAGGCTGTTAGGTACTGTACCATTAATTCATAGCCCGCGCACCACGCGCTGAGAACCCTCTTACGGTACTGATCTTGAGACCATATGGTGAGCGACCATTACACCTCAGATGTGTGTCACTCCAGGGTAGCCGATGTCTCGCGAGCGTCTACGAACGCTGGGAGGTAATGAAGGAGAAATTATATTATTGGTTCATGGTATCAATGACGTCACAAGACTTGACAAGATATATAATGTTTTAGAATAAACTAGAGTGATTTACGCAATAAAAAGATATCAAATAACTTGCCAGAATTCTAGAAAGTGTTTGCAAGTGCTCAAAACATTATAAGAAGTAATTAATGAAAAGAATGTGTATTTATGACAGTCCTCGTGACGGGTTTTGAACTAAGATACCTTAGAGTGGGGGAGGAAGTTCTTGTGAAGGAGCAACTGACTTCCACAAGGCAGAACGCAACTAGTTTCCGTGCGAGAAATCTTTTCACGGGAGTGATTGTCGTTAGCCGAGTGAAATAGTAAAAATACGTGGAGTAACGGACTGTGATAAAATACTCCACTGTGATCTATACTTTGAAGCAGTATGCAGTATGGTAAATGTGAGTGCCGCGTTCGACTCTCAAGCATGTGAGCGAGGACATTTGCAATTTGTAGTGCCGGAGCGGAGTGATCTATGAACACGAGCCCAGTGACGCCATTAAAAGTAGCTTGTGTTAAACAAGCGTATATTCAACTTTTGCTGAAGTTTAAAGCTACGGACAGCTTATACGATATACACGACATTTGTATAGGAACTACACCTTCCACAAGTGCCATGTTTCACATGCAGGCATCAGGGGAAGGAATGAACAGTATTCTGTAATTATAAACATGCAAGGCTAACTTATGACATAGGCATTACACTCATAGCATGGTAGAGATTACCAAAGACAGCAGCATTCAACTTGTGTTTAAGGAACACGCTATTCTCGCATAAGATGGACCAATCTTTCGAGAACATGCTTTTCACATCTCCAGCTGAGTTGGGCCTGACATATGGTTGCTATCGAATATCTCTCTGTTGCCGCATACGGTTATTTTCTGTCGGGAGACGTTAGTGCGCGGACTCTGATCGCGAGGACAGTTCGTGCGTTAAGCGACCGCGTGGACGGAGCTTGGAGCCTGCTCGGAGAAAGGAGGTCCTAGGTTCGACACCCGGAACGCCCATGGAGAAGTATTATGTCCTGTTGAGGTGCATAGTGAATTACTACGACATGATAATATCCTTTTTTGATCATCGCTACGAAGCCTGGCAGAAGGTAGAACACTTACAACTTTATTAATAGTGGCTGGGGGTGGTATTTGATGGTAGCTTTGGTTGCCATAGTTCACTACATTGTAGCATGGTTGGACAGAAGTTTAGGTTCGATGCTCTATCGTCTCTGACTTCCTGGCCAATCTGGTATTTTGATTTGGCATAACCAAATGCATTCAATTGTGTAGTTTTGGTAACTATATTTGATTCTATTAGTTTTTATTGGATTAATTAATGCAAATGTCCATTGTCGCGAAGACTCATTATAGGAGAATATCTATATTTTCGATAGAGATAGGAACTATTTTTGTGCCTAATGCACATTCTTATATTTCGTGCACATGAGCACTTCGATATTTTGACAGGATTATTAAAGTGCCTTTGATACACTTAGACGTGTGCTATGTTGATGAAATTGATTTTCTGCTTGAAGAAATGAAATTAATTAAAGGAAAAGTAACAATATATTTTTAATGTCATTTGGACATACATGTTTTTTCTGATGATGGATTAGTGGATAACATGATTTATTATTTTTCTGGAAGACGTCATACTTCTCTAAAGAGCGAGAGAGAGAATACCAATGTTGACTAATGATTCAATAGTTATTAAATATTCAGCTATTTACTAGATTCATGCTGTAGGTAGTATTGCTACATCATTCTCGAATTCACCTGAGGGGGGAGTCTTCATAATTAGTTGGATTTGATCAATTTTCACTTTAATCCAGTTCACATATTTCTTATGACAAGTAGTTGAGGCAGTCTATATGCTGTTAATATTTATATGTATACGGATCTTGAACGAGTTTATTGGCTAGCATCAACGCTCAGTTATTAATAAATCCTAGTCCAGATTTCAAGAAAAACTCGAGTAAGATAAATAATTCATAATGTGAGGCAAAGCTTAAAACTTAATAGGGTCATTTTCTTGGACATTTCTGACTTTCGTCACAAGTGTAATTTACTTCAATATTCATATTCACGATGCATGTGAATTATTTTGTGCAGCACTGAGGTGCAATGATGATTAGTTGTAGGATCTATTTGGGATAGGGTCACCAGTAAGGAAGTGTACTCATCGTCGAGCATATTTTGAGAAATGCTGTTATAGTGATTTTTGGATACACTGTTGAGTGTTATTCATGTTTTGGAATCGTGTTTGTGAGAGCACATATTTGAGATTGTGTGATTATACACAATGAGTTTATATTAAGGTTATTCCTTTCGTGGAATTTTGGATCAGATATTTTTGTATGGCATCTGTCTATGATTACCATTCATATATTTATTAACTGAGTAAAACACTGTGTCATGAATGTCAGTATGTTGGTGGAATATACCCAATGAACTAATTTACATTGTTAACAGATTCATATCATTTATAAGGATATTTTTTTACATGCATAACCACATCCACATTTCTAATTAACTTAGTTGTTTGTTAGATTATATCACGAATTAGAAACACTGTACCTGATCTATGACAAGTAAATTGCGGGTAGGAAGGTCGAATCAAGTCTCATCAATTTTTCTTTGTAAATAATTTACATATTGGGTGTAAATCGATGTTATGTATAAAATGTAAATATTTAATTTATTGTTGATTGATAAGATTGAAATATGATAATGATAATTGCGTCGATTTAGTTATTACATCTTCGACGACCAATTACAAGCAAACATTTTGTTATATATATATATATATATATATATATATATATATATATATATATATATGTGTGTGTCGAGATAGACCCCTGGTTTCTTGCCGTCGTTGTAGGCAATACCAGTATTTGCTACTGGCATTTAGTATTTCACCCTAGTTTTGAGGGGTAATTCTCTCCTTTTAGAAGGAATGTTAGGATGTCATATCTTTTTTCTGAATAAATTGAATTTCATTTATAAATTCTTCTGAGTTATGCTTTTTACAGGCGCTGGAATCAGTGGCGTAGCTAGACCTGAAGGGGCCCCGGGGCAAGATGTTGAAATGGGGCCCCCTCACTCTCTTTTGAAATTCTGACCTAGTTAGTTAGTTATTGTTGTTTTAAGGGGCGGAACTACTTGGTCATCTGCCCCTAAACCTGACCTAACTGCAACCTTTAATATTAATAATGTTTGAAGATGAGAGCTTATCAAAGTGACTTTATGCACTTTTCGAATTCCTCCCCCATTGCCACTTCCCTTTTTCTAGAAATATTTAATTTATACTTTGGCTGTTGGCTCCATAAAATGTCCTAAATAATTATGATAAATAATAGCTATAGCTTTTCAATTTGTGAAATTGTGATATCGTAATAAGAAAACTACGTCTACCCAAATATCAATTAGAAAGAGAAGAAAACTGCATGTAAATATATATTATAAGTACACATATTTGTTCTTTTATTACTGACAATAATGAAGCTAGAGTAGAAAACAAAAGGGAACAGATAGGATCGCCTATGAAGTACTAGGCTTTAAATATAAAATACATGCCAGGTCGAAAGCTCAAAATTATAAATATATTATACAAATAACTTGAAATAAAATAAATCTATAAATTTTTGCTCATTGTTTGCAAAACATTTAGTTGAGTTATTATTATCAAACAAACTATTTAAAACAAATAAACCTCAACTAACCTGTTGTTGTTTGAGTCTTCAGTCTTTTGACTGGTTTGATGCAGCCCTCCATGCCTCCCTGTCCTGAGCTGATCGTTTCCTATCCTAATTTACACAAAACGTTTTTCCTATTCTTTGCATCTGCAAATATGTTAATTACATGTGAGAAGTTACGTTTTCGAGCTCTTTCATTTTCAATCGATAAAAGGGCCAACCCACTTAAACATTCTTGGCTCATGGTGCTTCTTAGGTACGACCTGATAATTTTCAGCTTGGAAAAAGATATTTCTGCTTTAGCCACTGTGATAGGTGCAGTTAAGAACATAAAACAAGCAGTACACACGTCAGGATAGCTTGCAACCAGAATGTGATTTTCAATGTAGAGGAGGTCTATCAGGGAACAGTCGACATTTTCTTAATTTTAGAGGAAAAAGATGCACGCACGCTGGAAATGTGTGCAGAAAATGTTGGTGACACATCATCATAAAAAGTCTCGGCGAAACCTTTTGCCTCTTTAATCATTTCGTCATCTGAAGCATTGCTCAAGAAATAAGGCTGAACAACTTTGTAGGCATTAATAACTGACTTCATGCCTTCAAATCTGCTGATTAACTGAGCCATAATTGTATCAATCAAGGGGTAAAACACAGATACCAGAAATCTAGTTTCAGGATTGAGAAATAGGTGGTTTACACTCAGTTCATAAAAATGCTTTTTAACTTGCAGATGACCTCGTAGTTCCGCCCCTTAAAACAACAATAACTAACTAACTAACTAACTTGCTTTAGTCTTTTCTCAGAAAACTCGCAAGGTATTCCGCACTTGGAGCCCATAGTTGAAGCTTCTTTTATAAGGTCCTCAAATGAATTTCTTAGTTCAGTAACACTTTAATAGATCAAAAGCTGAAACAATATCCATATTTTCAGTTTGGAGACATTTAGATACGATGTTCAGTTGCTGCAAAATCTTTGTTTGTACAACTAACAGAAGCACAAATTCAAAACTTTCAATTTTATTTCTCAATCATATTGCATCATTCCTTTCTTTTGCCTTATTACTTGTCAAAGTAAGTTTGGATAGCACTCTTAATACATCGTCAAACCTCTCCTTTAAAGAAAAAACTGCTTCGTACCTTCCCGACCATCTTGTTGGGTTGAGTGTTTTTAATGTTATGTTTGCATTTTCAGATGCATCTTGCAGCCCCAGCCAGCGTTTGATACTGTGTCCAAAATGTTGTAGATATTTTGTACATTCTCAAAAAACTGTGATATTTCACGATTAGCTTCTACAGCGTCTTTCAACACCAGATTTAAATTATGACTTGCGCAATCTACAAAATATGCATGTGGCGCAACTTCTTGAATCTTTTTCTGCACTTCATTGTGTAAGTTACTCCACTCATTACGGTTGCGCCGTCGTAACATTGGTCACGACATGTTTTCATTTCAAGACCTTTATCTTTAATAGATTCCACTATTTTACTTGCCAAACCAAATGCACTTTGATCTTCAGCTTTTGTAAAATAAGTCAACGTCTCGCAAATCTTTATTTATTTGGGTATATTTTCATCATCATTTACCACTTAGATGTCCCCGAAAACTTTACTTAACTGATCAACTTTACTTATATCCTGAGTTGTATCCATAATAACAGAGAAAGAAAGAGAGCTCTGTATTTCAAATTTGATTTCTTTCAGTACTTCATTTGCCATCAAAGAAATAACTTCATTTTTTGGATGCCAAACTTAAATAGTTTACACTTCCTGCTGGCTTTTGCAAAAGGGTTCTTAGTACAGAGTCATGTTCTGACAGAAGTTCTATTATAGACAAGAAATTGACTGTATTTGGATCTTCCATTTTACTACTTCTTCCGCGGAAAGCAAGTTTACAGGTGGCCAAAGTTAATGAAACATTAACAATTTTTTCTAGAACGTTCCTCCAGTAATTTTTCTCTTCTTTTAACAGTTTTTATAAAGCATCACTCATTGTTTTATCATTCCTCCTTTTCTCAACCAAAACACAATAAAATGTGTGGTCATCTGATTGTTAATGAGTTTTAATTCTACAAGGTCATTATGTGTGTGCTCGCCAGTAAACACGACAATCTAAGCCGGCTGTGACTAGCGCAGATCGCGGCCACGTGCACCCAGTCCAGCCGGCGGTTGGCGGCTCCGCTGACTCATATCGTTAGTTCACACGTGTTTTGTCATTCATATGGGCGTGTTTTTACAAAGCTTAGTCGTTAGTGTTGCATGTTTAGTGAGAATTTTGATTACTGTGATTGTTGGTCATACCTAGACACCAATTCACATTGCACGAACGTGTGTATATCCATAATTCGTAAATGAAAAGCAGAAAATCTTGTTCTGAAACTAGACGAAAATTTCGAATCAAGTTTCCAGGAAGACCTGTGCCTAATGGCAGTACAATTAGGAGGCTCGCTAAACGATTTAAGGAAACAGGCTCCGTAAATAATAAAAGAGATGACAGATATTCTTTCATCAGAAGATGTCAGGTGTGTGTTACAAGAAAGGGAGGATATTTTCAGCATAGCCTGTGAGCACTGTAAGAAAACATTATTGAACATGTTTGGTAAAAGTGTGAAAGTGCGTCCCGATCGCCGGCTGAACCGGGTGCATGTGGCCGCGATCTGCGCTTGTCACAGCCGGCTTAGCTTGCCGTGTTTACTGGCACGCATACACATAATGACCCTGTATCACAAAGATGTTTCCAGTCGTTTAGTCCCGTACCACCGAAAGTGTTGTCTGAATGTTGTGGGAACCGCCAACATGGTCTAACTTTTGCGAATAGCAAAGCCAGAGTCCGTTACATTTCATCCCAGAACCTGATATAAAACTGCAGTAATTAGTTGAAAATTATATTTTATTTCCTCGTCCATCATGCTGTTTTGGAAAGGGACCACGAGGTTGACAAAGTCCTGATGCTATGAATAACCTTTTCATTTCTGGATTATTGACGGGACTGGGAAAATCCATTTTGTCTTGCAAAACATAATTTTCATCGTGTCCAGTTTCAGTCAAGCTTACTGCATCCTTGTTATTATTGACTGGCTGATCAAGACATGAAAGGCCACTATGAGTGGTCGGAACATCGATTTTATGTACCGGTACTTGAGACTGTTGATGAGCGTCAACATCTGAAGAAAATACATACCGGTAGTGAATAATAGTGAGCAATAAAATTTAGTGTAGTGGTTTATAGTTCATTGCAGTGTTTTATTTGAAGAAACAGATTCAACTAACTGTTGAACTAAGCCAACTAACTTATTATTGGTTGGTTAACGGGACAAAATGACTATGTCACCAATGATAGACGTCCGTTGAAACGATGCATACTGTATACCCGATGTGAAGTGAAAAACAAACGAATGTTCTCAGTCCAAGTGAAGTGAATCAACCGTCGCAATTCGCAAACCGCTTCATTGTTGTTGTTTTTATCACACATTCTATGCTTTTTATAATATGAACGTAATATGATATTAGTTTGTTATAAAATATTACGTCCTGACCAAATTGTTAATGGAACTCTTAATAACAATAATTTTACTTTGCTTAACAACTTATAACTTCTTCTTACCTTCATATTTTCATTTTCTTCGTTTTGATCGTATTTCTGCACCGAAACGTACTCTAAACCCGATTGAGTTTGAGGTTGCAACCATGCAGTTAACGATTTAGTACAAGCACGAACCGTCGCGTCTTTTTTTCTTTTATCCTTCCTTCTTTTAGCTCCACTTCCATAAGTAAGTTTCAAAGCGTAGTAAAAAAAATAGCACAATTCAAGTCACAACTTAAGTTCAGCCACTTAACCGGGAACCGCTGAGGCGACGCACCAACTACACTACCGCTACTACTCTGCTACTGTGCATTGCTGTGGTGTGATGTCGCAGTGGAGGGGAAAGGGATGGAACGATGAGTCATGGCCATGCACTGAATGGGGAACAATGCATTGTCTGTAGAGTGCCCGGCTATCAACAAATACTCATAAGAATACCACACAAATGGATGGATATATCTTACATACAGATTGCACTGAACGTGACTAGTTTCTAAACACAGGTTTAGACTCGTAGTTCCGTTTAATTGGGGCCTCTGAACTAAATTGAATTCTCAAATATGTTTTCTAGTACTACTTTTATTTATTTATTAGTATTTATATTTTTTCTTTTAGGGTTTGGGGGCCCCCTAACCTCGGGGGCCCCGGGGCGGTGCCCCGCTTGCCCCATTGTAGCTACGCCAAAGGCTGGAAGATTGTACTAGGAAGGCCATCGTTGGGTATTTCGGAGTAGTCCACCCTCCCGAGGTGCTCCATTCGTGGAAATCTCTTGTTCCCTGAGCTATTGTGCGATTTCGGCCAAGGTCTTACCTAATGCCATCTTGTTAGATATAATTGTGTCCCTTTCATCCCATTCACATGTTGGTAGGACTTGGGATTTTTAGCCGGGGATTTTCAGGTTCTACGATCCGGCTGTCTTTGTGGGATTCAACCGGTGATGGTAGGTGATTTTGGGCACAGTTATCTTTGCCCACCAACGTCTGGGCTCGTTTAAAACTGGAATACTAGAGTTGAAACCAGTTATATACCATTGAAACATTGAGTTATGTTTGTGGTAGGCCAAGTGAATAATGGTAAACCAATATTTTGGCACAAAGTGTTGGTATTCGTTTAAAAAAAAGCAATGACGAGGATAATCGATTTACAAGGGATACTAGTAAATTTTCAACCATTATTTGTTTGTTTTTGTGCAATATTTAAGTAGTGCCACACGCTTTATTAAATGATAAATGACTAGAACAGCTTCAATGGGAGGTATTCAAAGTAATCTTCATTGACATGCAAAGTCATGTGGGGCACTCAACGAAGTTCGTGTTCGAATTTCATGTCAGTCGTCTGATATATTTGTTCCCGGCAGATGATTTTGATAGCATCCTTATGATAGTAGTATTTATCTTAAACTTAAACTTTGTCAAATTAGTTGATGAATCCCCACCTGTATGAACCATCATTATCATTATTTATTTTTTGGAATCTGGATGATTTGATTGAATTGGTCCTAAGTAGTTTTAAGTATAAATTAAGGTTACTGCATGACAATGAAAATGATCATTTTATGGCAAATTGTGGCTGCTTTGGGATATTCCTGCTATGCGATGTGTTGTAGTGCAAGTGTCTTTTCGTGAAGTATATTTTGTTAATCACCATGTGTGAAGAGATGACGGACACTGTTGCAGACTTTAGGAAAATGTTTGAACTCATACAGAAAAAAATGGACGGTCTTAATCAAGACATAAATAGTATTAAGACATCTACACAAGCTAGTTTTGACAATATTTATGAAACTGTCAATAAGAGCACAAAAATAGTAAAGGATTCAGTTGATATCAATATTGAAGGTGAAATTGAGGCCATGCACCAATCTTTAAAAGAAACAAAGGATATCTAAAAATAGGTTGGAGACTAATGTTGATAAAGTAGATTACATTGTTGAGAAGCTTGCCATAGAAACAGTGAAGACCAATAAGGAATACACGATTGTAAAGGAAAACATTAATAAATAAGTAGATGCTCTCCAAAACTCTCAAGTTAATGATATTTTGGGTTCAGATAAGCTCATTATTGGGATTGAAGTTAAAGTTGATCAATGTAGGATTAATTTAACTGATAGGCTGATAATTGGACGGACAATAAAACGGGTCCAATAAGGAATCACTACCAGAGGCAGAAAATATACGAAAACAGGTACAAGGAGTACAACGAAAAGCCCTGGAATCGTCCATACGATGTGTATCGTAGAGAATATGACAATAAGACAAATAATTATAGAGAAGAGCCTTACAACAGAAATTATAGAAACAATCAAGGCTACGGTAGATATGATAACTATAGGACAGAGGAGTTTGTAAGAAAAACGAATCAGGAGAGGCTCAAGAGGGAGTGAGAAAAGTCCGACGTAAGGGGACGAAGAAGTTCGAGAGAAAGAAAGGGTTCGGAATACAGACAAAGAGAACATGATAAGGCGAAACCAAGCACCAGTCGACAGGATAATGGTTCAGAAAGAACACCTGCCGATGAGGATAGGAGAAAAACGCCGACGTTTAGACAGAAGTAGAGACTTGTATTGTAGATCTTCCATTCCGAGAACCTGAAGAAAGAAGAGACAAGATACGTTAAGAAGATTGTCTAACACAAGCATGAATTAATGATACATATGCCAGAATATCTAGATGTGATGCAAATAAAAGCTAAGCTGACTTTTATTTGAGGCATCAAGGGGGAAGATATACCATTCATTCATAGCCCGCGAGCCGCGAGCTGAGAACCCTCATACGGTACTGATCTTGAGACCATATGGTGAGCGGCCATTACACCTCAGATATGTGTCACTCGAGGGTAGCCGATGTCTCGCGAGCGTCTACGAACGCTGGGAGGTAATGAAGGAGAAATTATATTATTGTTTCATGGTGTCAATGACGTCGCAAGACTTGAAAAGAAATATTGTAATGTTTTAGAGTAAAATAGATTGATTTACGCAATGAAAAAAAATTCAAATAACTTGCCAGAATACTAGAAAGTTTATACAAGTGTTCAAAACATTATAAGAAGTAATTAATGAAAAGAATGTGTGTTCATGACAGTCCTAGCGACGGGTTTTGAACTAAGATACCTTAGAGTGGGGGAGGAAGTTCTCGTGAAGGAGCAACTGACTTCCACAAGGCAGAACGCAACATGTTTCCGTGCGAGAAATCTTTTCACGGGAGTGCTTGTCGTTAGCCGAGTGAAATAGTAAAAATACGTGGAGTAACGGACTCTGTTAAAATATTACACTGTGATCTATACTTTGAAGCAGTATGCAGTACGATAAATGTCAGTGTCGTGTTCGACTCTCAAGCATGTGAGCGAGGATATTTGCAATTTGTAGTGCTGGAGCGGAGTGATCTATGAACTCGAGGCCAGAGACGCCATTAAAAGTAGCTTGTGTTAAACAAGGGTATATTCAACTTTTGCTGAAGTTTAAAGCTACGGACAGCTTATACGATATACACGGCATGTGTATAGGAACTACACCTTCCTCAAGTGCCATGTTTCACATGCTGGCATCAGGGGGAAGGAGTGAATAGTATTGTACAACCCCCAGGGGTCTGCACCCCCTGGAGGCCATCCCCCCATCATCTATTCAAACTACCCCTAACTGGCAAATCCTGTAAGCCCAGGCCAACATCTATTAACACGCAAGGGCAGCTAGCCAGTCTGGATAGCTTACCCAATAATTGCATCACTACCACAAACAGCGACACACAATTAACTAGGACATCTATTCAGCACAATGCTGACAGCACAACGCTGGAGACTATAAAGGGAGGCCTTAACTAGGGCAGGCCCTCTCTCAATTACCAGTCTTTCAGTGCGGCGGCCGGAGGCTATCGCTGGTATCATCAGGTGAGTGAGTCAGCAGTGTTCAGAATCCTGTACTTTGTAACCTTTACCCCCTACTTGTATACACAAGTTTGTACACATTGTAACATTTACCACATCCCTTAAATGGGACTCATAATTCCATTATTACTGACCAATAAACACGTGGTCAGTACGCTACACCTGTATTACTACTTTACACGCCTCTTCACGACCTAAAGTCCATCCTGAATCCTCCGTCACGATTAGACGTGACGTACAGTAGCCAGATACTTGCTAGTGCAAGTATCATTGTATTCCCGTGTAGGCCTGACTGATAGGAGCGGCGCGCGCCATAGAGCTGACGCGTTCACATCGGTTACATAACCTGCCAGCCAGCCAGCTGGAAGAACAGCGCGTTGACCTGTACGTTAAGTTCCATCCCCTAAAATACACTTACATCTTTTATAAAAGCACCCTAACACTAAACAACACTCTACACTGGTCAGCTTGCCCGACTACGGGAAGCTACCCCCTTTTAGGCACTTCCTTATAAATTAACACAATAACTCTTCCGTTTTAGATCCAACCACCCCCAAATAAGGGATCTAAAACAGATGGTGGAGGCCGGATACCACGCACAGTAAAATAGGACTCATACAACGAGTTTTCGTGGTCAAAACGGCCCGTACCGCACATAGCCAAGCGAGACTGAATTTTTTTTCTTTCCTCCCAGACAGAGAGCATCATTTTTGCTCCGTACTACTTACACAGGGGAAATTCTTAGCAAACAAACCCCCCAGCCCCCAGAAAGAATCAGAGATAATAAGGATACACTGACATACACGCACAGTTTTTTTTTCTTAGAAGACGCATACATTTCATTTAGAATGGCACCTCATGCAGAAACAACAGAGATTGTAAGCCATAGAGGCAGTAGGGGTACGCCAATATTATTGGCATTATTATTCAGATGCCAAAGACATATACAAGGGCGACAGACACAAATACGGGCACTCTAAACAAAAAACGGGGTAACAAGGGCAAGCTCAGGGTCACGTTCGCAGACACACCCTCCCGAGAGGAAGAAAATAACAGCAACACAACTACACAAAAGCTGGGAACGATTAATACATTAAACGTTCGCCGGCAGACTTCTGTTCTAACAGCGAGGCCGATTAAGAGAGCTGGCAACGTACTTGGGGAGAGCACTTTGCTGACTGAGGCAAAGCACTCGGGACAGGAAGCAAGCCAAGAAGCTAAGCGTGCCCGGTACGATAAGCGGCCCGCTCCATGCCTTCCCAGTACACATGTCACTCCGGTAACAACAACAACAACAACTACATACATCCTACATAACACATCGGTGCAGGGCAGTGGATTTCAGGTATCGGCCCTCAAGATACACGCCACCATAAATGGCCACAGAGTGCAGGCCCTAATTGACACCGGGGCAGCCGTAAGTTGTGTTAATAGGAGACACGTTACCGAAGCCCAAATACACGATGTCACGGGTGACATCCGGCTGGTAGCGGCCAATGCTCAGACGCTAGAAAACGCGGGGGTGGCAAACATACATCTAAGGCTAGACCATTTTGCCACAACGCACCCCATGTTCGTTATAGAACACCTTTCTGCGTCAGCCATAATTGGCATGGATTTTCTCGCTAGATATGAGGCTAGCATAAATTTCGCTAGCGGTCAGATGCTTTTAAAGCACGACCAGAGGCTCACCACACATCCCATGATATACACCAGGAACAAAGATGGGATTCGAGCGGAGCGAGAAAATCACGAGCACCAGGCCTCTGTACTGCATACTATCAGCCAACACACAGACACACACACTGATAAGGCGGCCAACCAGAACCACAGGCAGGACCTGACTCCGGAGCAAGATGAAAGGCTCACGGAGCTCCTGGAGGCCAACAGGGATATTTTGCCCATTCAATGAAGGATCTCGCTGTGACAGACCTCATTGAACACCATGTCACACTCACTAGTGACCGGCCAGTACACCAGCCTCCCTTCAGAGTGAGCCAGAAGGAGAGACACGCCATCGACGCTCAGATCTCAGAGATGCTCGAGGCAGGGGTCATTGTTCCCGTTATTTCAAACTATAGCTCGCCAGTCCTGCTGACCAAAAAACGGGACGGATCTCACCGATTTTGTACTGACTACAGGAGGCTCAATAAGTTAGTCGAAAATGATAGTTACCCACTACCAAGGGCGGACACCTATTTGGACGCCCTTGGCGGAGCTAGCTGGTTCAGTTCGATGGATTGCTATAGTGGATTCTATTCAATCCCCGTCTATGAACCAGATAGGCACAAGCTGGCGTTCGTTACAGAGAACGGGCTATATACCTACACAAGGTTACCCATGGGCCTCCGTAACGCCAGCCAAACCTTCCAAAAGCTGGTGGATAAGACATTTTCAGGGCTTAAGTGGCGTTCCGTATTAGTGTACGTGGACGACATAACAGTTTTCTCCAATACCTTCGACGAACATATCGCACATTTGGAGGAGGCTTTCGCAAGGATCAGAGAGGCCAAGTTAAGGCTTAAACCTGCGAAATGTCAATTTGCCAGACAGCAGATTAACATATTGGGCCATATTGTCAACAGAGAGGGCGTTATTCCCGACCCAGCCAAGACTGACGCAATAACGGGCATCCCGATGCCCACAAATTTGAAACAATTGCGCAGTTTTATTGGTTTGGCATCGTATTACCGGAAGTATATCTACAGGTTTGCACACATC
This sequence comes from Meconema thalassinum, assembly GCA_946902985.2. Taxonomy (NCBI): domain Eukaryota; kingdom Metazoa; phylum Arthropoda; class Insecta; order Orthoptera; family Tettigoniidae; genus Meconema; species Meconema thalassinum. Next base: position 127,820,774 of record OX336398.1, read on the forward strand.
GCCCATCCCCTAACTGAGCTCACACGTGAAAAAACGCCCTTCAGCATCAAGCAGGAACACATAGATGCCTTCAACACACTGAAGCAACTATTGACCTCACCACCATTACTGCAACACTTCCACAGTGATAGGCCCACATTTTTACACGTGGATGCCAGCCTGTATGGGCTGGGGGCGGCCCCATTGCAGGAAGACGCAGAAGGGCGCATACGGCCCGTCGCCTACGCTAGCAGGAAGCTAACGGCCGTTGAGACTAGATACTCTGCCACAGAGCGGGAAATGCTGGCATTTTCGTGGGGAGTGAACTATTTCAGGGTATACCTCTATGGTATCAAGTTCACGGTAGTGACTGACCACGCGAGCTTGCTTTTTTGGGACAAATTTAAAAACCCAAACTCGCGGCTCAACAGGTTTATATTCCGCCTGTATGAATATGACTTCGTGGTAAAACACAAGAAAGGCGCTACACACCTAGACGCAGATGGGTTGTCTAGGCTGCCAGTAGCCGATCCCCCGGATGACAGTAAGGACCACGACTGGGACAACATGCCCACTTTTGCCCTGACGGTGATTAACATCAAACAGGAGCAAGAAAGTGATCCGTACTTGAAACAGATTCTACTGGCACTAGAAAACTTGGATAAAGTGGACTCCAAGACAGCACGGCTATCTAGGCGATTTTTCCTAGACAAAGACGGGGTACTAAAATTTAAGCCCACAGCCATGCACGATAACGCACCTATAGCGGTTCCGGAATCATTGAGAGAAAATATCATGATCGGACACCACAATAGCCCACTGGCAGGGGCACACTTAGGTACGCATAAAACATACCTTAGAATCTGTGACAAGTATTATTGGGTAAACATGAAGGCCGACATAGATACCTTTGTAAAGACATGTCACACTTGCCAGCGATTCAAAACAAGACCTGGCAAGCCTCATGGACTACTCAACCCAATTCCCGTGGGAGAGTTATTTCACAGAGTCGGGATAGATGTGAAAGGTCCCATTACAACAAGTCAGAAAGGCAATAAATATATCCTGGTGGCCACCGAGTATCTCACACGATATATGATTACAAAGGCTGTTCCCAAAGCAGACACGAACAGCATAGCCGAATTCTTATTTGATATAGTCACACGATACGGCCTATTCCAAACCTTATTATCCGACTTGAGGTACTATTTTCACCTCGAGAGTGCTCCAACAGTTTCTGGAGATACTCAGGATTAAGGCATACACTACCACGAGTTTTTCCCCGCAAACCAACGGACTCACGGGGAGTATGAATAAAATACTCGGAATAGCGTTGGCTAAATTCACAGAGGACGCAGGAACAGACTGGGATGAATACCTGCAACCCATTACTTTCAGTTATAATACCTCTATATCCACGGCTACGAAACACTCTCCACACTTCCTACTGCACGGATACACACCCAGAAGTCCCATAGATAATATATGTATCCCACAGGACACTTACACGGACAACGCTGCCCGGCTAGAGCACTTACAGATAGCTCGAATGAACGCTAGAAAAAACATAGCCGCGGCGCAGAAGAAACAAAAAGATCGGTACGATCGGCATAGGAAGACCGTGGAATACACACCCGGGCAATTGGTTATGATCTCCAATTCTGCCCGTAAGAAAAATGTGTCTGAGTTCCTCTTGCCACGTTGGTCAGGTCCCTTCAAAGTCTGCAGGAAGGTATCTGACCTAAACTATATCGTTAACGTGCGCCATGGACGTAAGTTCATTAAAGACACTATTCATGCCCGCCGTATGAAGGCATATCACACACGCAAAACCCCCACACCTACACGTACAGGCGGAAACACTGCCAAAAGGAAGGGAAGTAATCCCACTGGCAGACGTAGAAAGAAGGCCAAGAAATAGCCTTCGGATCTCACTGACCGCGCCGGGATACGACCCTAACACTCAACAGAACTGTCACGGAGACACAGCCCAGAATAGCGCCAGAAACAATTACTCTGGGTAAAAGACGGTCTCAAAACCCGCAACCCTCTGAATACCAGGAACATAAGGTCGGGTAGCTATCCATTTGCAGGATAGAAAAAAAAGTAGGAAGCTAAAATAGATTGGGACAGTTCCACCAATGGATGGTCGTAAATGAAAAACAACAAAATTGCCTCCGGCACATAGTCACCAAACACGCGACTAGCGGCCCGGAGACACTCGTGTATAACGACATTTTGCACAATGGATAGGGACCTGCATGTACTTTTTACACGAATGTAGTTATTGAAGATTCTTTTACAGTGCGGTAAGCATTACTCACAGTCACAGAGAGCAAGCCGATTAGACACACATGTGCCGGACACAGAGCATTATCAAAACAAGTAACAAGCGAGCGCGCACGACATTGTAATTCAATACCGCCACACTCAGCGATAACACAAGTCTCATGAGTAACCTGCACGCTTACAGACAGCAATATGCTAGCAGCTCTCAGAGCAGAACACACGGCATCATTTACGCCAGGTCTAGAACCCCACAAATCCCCAAATTACACTACGAGGAGAATTCAAAAACACACAAACTCTTCACAGGAATGCGTATTCCCATCTGCGCATTTCAAAATACACGGTACATGTGCCATAATATATACGGCACAAATAGCGCCGTAACAAGCCTTTACACTAAGCCGGGTCCGAACCCATGATCACACACCACACTCGTACCAAAAACTAACTAACCAACGGTATTTTTGGTACGAGAGACACAAGCAAAAACCACACTGGGGACACCTCAAGCCCTGAAACACAACGCAGACATATAACACAGAGAATTACATAGATCACGGGTCCAAATCCCAGCAAAAATTGGACACCAGGGAAAACAACTATCCAGGTTTTCAATCACACCGAAATTGGCCCATACAATTACAGAACCATATAATACCACATTTCCTTCGGCCAAAAGCCAGGCATAAAATTTCAATTACACCTGACATGGAAAATATATTTCCCAAACACAGGTACAGAAATTTCGTAAGACAAAGGTCTTATGGAATAGTGGCCACACAATAGTACTAGCAAATAGTACGAATTGCTACATTAGTCCGCCAAGAATCTAGAACAATGACAACACTCGCATACGTGCCGTAAAGCACATGCCGGCGGATGACATACATAACATCCGAGCCTGCCATTACACATACAAACCGCTGACTTGCAGATTTCATCACATTGCAATATTGCTGGTGACAGACACTATTGTTGTATCGGCATTGACCATGAAATTACAAGCACAAAACAATCATGATGCCACACATTTTTTTAACACTGCAAAAACAATTGTGACATTTAGCAATGGACAGACGTGACAGACCGGAACTTATCTTGGGCCCATAGGAGCACGTTCTCAAAGACGTTGACAGGCCACGGGCACCTCCTGCTCACACACGCGATACACATTAGGACTTGCCCTATAACAGACCAACCGTCCGCATGGTGTAACGGAACATAGTCACACACACACGCGCTCACTAATCAGGAGCGAACACAGACAGGGGCTCTGAGGAAAACAAGACCTCCCCCCTAATAACTTCCTTTCGCGATTTTATTTCTAAAATAAATCATTCCAGGCGATTAGGACATGGCCAGTCGCACTACGACCACTGGCCACATTCACACTACCAATGGCAGACCAGGTTAAGTCGTGACGTCACAGTGTCACGACGCTTTACTATCCCAAGGAGCGGATTGAAAGCAGACATGGACCAAGGGAGGATGACAGAAGCACAGGCTACCAGCGTACCACCTTACTCCCCTCCAATAACCTTCCCACATCCTACATGACCAACGCAGACACATGAACACGATCAAAACAGCTACACTACATTACAAAGTATACATAGGGGTTGATAGACTTCATGCGTCTAAAGAGAAGGCTTACTACGCCTTGGATCACGATGCTACCACCTGAGTATTAGGGGTGGGTCGGCAAACATCAAATAAGCATAATGCGCATCTCCAAATGAGAGATGAGGCCACAGTTATATATATTAACCATTTTTTTTGTTAATTAAATACTCCCGCATGACAGGAATATATTATTATTATGCCTCACCCTACACCTATCCTTACATGAGTGCGGATGCCTCATATCCAGATACCTGCATGGAATATCCCATCCATTTACCAACGGTATTACTATCAAACCTGCATGGAATTTTTATATTTTTGCAATCCCGGGAATTACCTGCCCCAGTCCACTCATTGTAAGAGCAATCCTAGTAGCATTACCGGCTCAAGGCCACCATTTATTGGAGCCCAAAGATGCGCAACCTCTTCCTACCATGCTTTCAGCCCACTCTACAAATAACTACCCCCAGATCCTAATAACAGGGTACCTGACATCATAGACCCTACTAACACCTCCATAAAGGGTTAACAGAGCATTATCTCTGGACAGCCGACGTAGCAATGGTAGACCTGAAGTAGTCTATGCACTTAGAAGCTCTACAACCCCACAACACTTGAAATATTTTACATTTTACACAGAAATAAATTACTTACACAGGTTACGCCCATATATATTTTTTTTACATGAAAAGGAATCTGAAACACTCTGATTGGTGATAACAGCATAAGCCGAAGGCAAGAGGCACCACACTGGAGCAGAGCTGGGGAAGGTGATGATGACCCTTACCCCAGTTGGCTCAACAAATCACTGACCCGACCGAACAGACGAACCACGTAAGGTTGAAGCATTCGGGATCTGGCACGGGCAAACGTCAAGATCTAGGGGTGCATCTAGCCTATCCCCCTTGTCGGAGACAGTTACACCCACTATGTGCCACGGTCGTCGAAGCCAAGACCTGCAGGGAAGACTTTCTGAGGATGGTGGGGGAAATAGCTCACTCCGCGCCGAACTCAGGGGCTGACCCTAGAGACGACCCAAATTATGACTAGACTTATAGTTAAAATTAAGTAAGTAGGGCTTCTACAGCGGGAAGCAATACTCCTGTGCGTTGGAGTGAAATATTATTGCGGCCAATAAAGGCGAAGAGAATATTACACTGCGAAAAGCATACTACGGCGGCCAATAAAGGCGAAGAGAATATTACACTGCGAAAAGCATACTACGGCGGCCAATAAAGGCGAAGAGAATATTATACTGCGAAAAGCATACTACGATTGCCAATAAAGGCGAAGATAATACTATGCCATTGGACGATGTCCAATGCCCACATAAATGGCGACGCATCGGGCAGCCTAAGGGCATTAAATGGGTAGCATAGCGAGCAACCCACAGGGGTTAAGTGGGCGACCCAACTACGACTACATACGCAAAGGCAAAGGTAAAGAACTGATAAGTACAGCGGGCGAAACGGTTTGCTCAGGGGCACCGTAAGCCGCCTGCGACTAGGTTAATACTAGTTGATAAACGTCGACATTAGGATTAAAATGGAGGGGACTACGAGGCATTGTTGGGTTCCGGTCTCAACAATGTACTACAAGGGCCCCCGCGAGAGAAATCGGACGGACGAGCCTCCATCTAAATTTTAGTACCTAAGTTACAGTGCCATTTTAAGGTCACTTAGATATAAGCAAATTCAACCAGCGCTGTTGCTAAAACTGGGCACAGCACATTTCGGCTTTAGAATAAGGTCTACTCGGCTTGTATATACAGTATAGTTTTACAATTAAGGCAATTTTTTTTTAAATTAAGGTAGAATATATCGGCACCCGGTATCCAAAATTCCGCTACCGGGGTAAGACCGACAACACATTAAGAAACGACATTACGGCACCGTATAGGGTAAGACCGACAACACATTAAGAAACGACATTACGGCACCGTATAGGGTAAGCCCGGCAACATATTAATTTAAATAGGATTAAGATTAAGCCGCTCGGCACCTGGTGGCTAAAAAATCCGTTACCAGGGTAAGCCCGACAACACTAGGCTAAAATAGGCCCACCTAGGCCCACCTAGATTAAGTTAGACTTCAGTGGCGCCACACTTAGTTTTACAAATTAAGCGCTACCAATGAAGTGTTATATATATACATGTATTGCAATGTATTGTAATGTCTTATTAATGATTAATCCACTTTCACCCACACAGGAAGACCACGGAGCAACGAAGAGATGAACATTTTTACATTGATACATTTTTTTGATTTACAGATAACTAGGAGCATGAATATGTCTGTTGTAAATATATTACCCACACCAAAATACACATACCTTCATGTATGTCACACACAAATACACTACTCATCGATTTTAGTTGCACCCTTAAAGGTGACAACGTCAGCGGTCAGCGGTGGACAGCATACGTGGGATGATGAACATCGCTGAACGCAAACACATTCAGCATACGCAAATGAAGCGTTACTTCAGGCTCGAAGGGCGACACGGAGGTTGTAAGTGCCGAACCTTCGACCCTAGGGTGGAATTCTGACCCACGACGGAAAACCACGAGGTTATATAATAAGTACAAGGAGGGAATAGTGGACTAGCCACTAAACCGCACCAGGAACGGCCGAATAAAGAGCGGTAGTCAAGGCATGATGGTAAGGTGCGCACAAAGAATAAGAGGTATACAATAACTGGCCATGTAACAGAGCTCTACAAGGTATATATGATAGTTGATAATTGTAAATTGTAAATTATTTTGTATTTTCTCGCCATATCATACAATTGAAAGGTTCCACTGGGGTGGCCAACATACCTATACATACAGGGTACCAACATGGCAACCATTATTTTTTCTATGTTCATCATTATTACTATGTTTACTTTGTTTACTTATAAATCGTCAGGAATATTACAAATGTAATGATTATTATTATTATTATCAGGTCATATCTGTTATCATTATCAAGACCACCAATGTATACAATGTCTATGCTTTTGTCTCTTTCATTTTTCTTTCTTCTAACTTCCACATTTGTCAGGGTGTTCCGTTTTATCCCTAATCAATAAATGCACTTTGAATATTTCCCTTAAATTATACCCTGGAACACCCATTTTTGTCTATTTCTTCTGTCTTTCTCATTGCAGGGAGCACTTTTTCCCTAAGATAGGGCGGACGACGCAATCATCCGTTCAGCCCTGGGTTTTTTTCCTCCCTGCACAACGATGTACCGAATAACTGTCAGATCTATATATTTTTTATGCAAACCTGCAATATGTCAATTTCGATTTTTTTTTCATGCAATGTCAAATGTTATATATATGTATGTCTATCCCATAACCCACCCCTCTGAACACGAGCTGATCTCACACCTACACATCTACACGACATCACCACATCCACACGACGGACGACACCAACAGAAGATACGAGGGGGCTTCAAGAACTTCAAGAACTAACTGCTGCAACAACATCCCCAACCCCAAGTTCCGTTCCCGTTCGCGGGGACGCGAACTAAATAGGGGAAGAGGCTTGTACAACCCCCAGGGGTCTGCACCCCCTGGAGGCCATCCCCCCATCATCTATTCAAACTACCCCTAACTGGCAAATCCTGTAAGCCCAGGCCAACATCTATTAACACGCAAGGGCAGCTAGCCAGTCTGGATAGCTTACCCAATAATTGCATCACTACCACAAACAGCGACACACAATTAACTAGGACATCTATTCAGCACAATGCTGACAGCACAACGCCGGAGACTATAAAGGAAGGCCTTAACTAGGGCAGGCCCTCTCTCAATTACCAGTCTTTCAGTGCGGCGGCCGGAGGCTATCGCTGGTATCATCAGGTGAGTGAGTCAGCAGTGTTCAGAATCCTGTACTTTGTAACCTTTACCCCCTACTTGTATACACAAGTTTGTACACATTGTAACATTTACCACATCCCTTAAAAGGGACTCATAATTCCATTATTACTGACCAATAAACACGTGGTCAGTACGCTACACCTGTATTACTACTTTACACGCCTCTTCACGACCTAAAGTCCATCCTGAATCCTCCGTCACGATTAGACGTGACGTACAGTAGCCAGATACTTGCTAGCGCAAGTATCATTGTATTCCCGTGTAGGCCTGACTAATAGGAGCGGCGCGTGCCATAGAGCTGACGCGTTCACATCGGTTACATAACCTGCCAGCCAGCCAGCCAGCTGGAAGAACAGCGCGTTGACCTGTACGTTAAGTTCCATCCCCTAAAATACACTTACATCATTTATAAAAGCACCCTAACACTAAACAACACTCTACACTGGTCAGCTTGCCCGACTACGGGAAGCTTCCCCCTTTTAGGCACTTCCTTATAAATTAACACAATAACTCTTCCGTTTTAGATCCAACCACCCCCAAATAAGGGATCTAAAACAGTATTCTGTAATTATAAACATGCAAGGCTAACTTATGACATAGGCATTCCACTCATAGCATTGTAGAGATTACCAAAGACAGCAGAATTCAACTTGTGCTTAAGGAACACGCTATTCTCGCATAAGATGGAGCAATCTTTTGAGAACTTGCTTTTCACATCTCCAGCTGAGTTGGGCCTAACATATGGTTGCTATCGAATATCTCTCTGTTGCCGCATACGGTTATTTTCTATCGGGAGACGTTAGTTCATGGACTCTGATCGCGATGACAGTTCGTGCGTTAAGCGACCGCGTGGACGGAGCTTGGAGCCTGGTCGGAGAAAGGAGATCCTAGGTTCGACACCCGGAACGCCCATGGAGAAGTATTATGTCCTGGTGAGGTACATAGTAAATTACTTCGACATGATAATATCCTTTTTTGATCATCGCTACGATGCCTGGCAGAAGGTAGAACACTTACAACTTTATTAGCAGTGGCTGGTGGTGGTATTTGAAGGTAGCCATGGTTGCCATAGTTCAATAAATTGTAGCATGGTTGGACAGAAGTTTAGGTTCGATGCTCTATCGTCTCTAACTTCCTGGCCAATCTGGTATTTTGATTGGGGATAACCAAATGCATCCAATTGTGTACTTTTGCTAACTATATTTGATTCTAGTAGTTTTTATTGGATTAATTAATGCACATGTTCATTGTCGCGAAGACTCATCATAGAAGAAGATCTATATTTTCGATAGAGATAGGAACTATTTTTGTGCCTAATGCACATTCTTATATTTCGTGCACTTGAGCACTTCGATATTTTGACAGGATTATTAAAGTGTCTTTGATACACTTAGACGTGTGCTATGTTGATGAAATTGATTTACTACTTGAAGAAATTACATTAAATAAAGAAAAAGTAACAATATATTTTAAATGTGATTTGGACATAGAAGTTTTTGCTGATGATGGATTAGAGGATAACATGACTTATTATTCTTTCTGGAAGACGTCATCCTTCTCTATAGAGCGAGACAGATTGCCAATGTTGCCTAATGAATCAATAGGTCCTAAATATTCAGCTATTTACGAGATTCATGCTGTAGGTAGTATTGCTACATCATTCTCGAGTTCATCTGAGGGGGGAGTCTTCATAATTAGTTGGATTTGACATATTTTGACATTAATCCACTTCACATATTTCTTATGAGTAGTAGTTGAGGCATTCTATATGCTGGTAATATTTATAATATTTTACGATTCTTGAATGAGTTTATTGGCATGCATCAACGCTCAGTTATTAATAAATCCTAGTCCAGACTTCACGAAAGTCTCGAGTAATATTAAAAATTATTGTAAATGAATAATGTGAGGCAAAATTAAAACTTAATAGGGTGATTTTCTTGGACATTTCTGACTTACGTCACAAGTGTAATTTACTTCAGTATTCATGTTCACGATGTATGTGAATTATATTGTGCAGCACTGAGGTGCAATGAGGATCACTTTATTTATTTAATTATTATTAGATACAACCATGAAAAGGTCATTTTACACTAATATTTTAACAATTTCAAATAATATTAACAAAAACAACAACAACAATAACAGGTAACAATTGGCAGTAATGGCAGCAAGGGATAAATCTCGGGAAGGACGCAGGGAGTGATTGGGGTAGTGAGTGATTAGGATGGTGAGGGGTTAGGAATTGAGAATGAAAGGGATCTTCTAATGTTATGTTTGAATGTTCGATAGGGAGAGAATAAGTCAATATTTGGAAGGGAGTTACTAAGGGTAGGTAGACGGTGGAAAATAGAGCGCTTATGTACTTCAAGACGTTGGCGAGGTATGTGGTGTAAATGGTTCTGACGTGTTGAACGGGAGGGAACATGGAGTGGGAAGTAGCTTAGTAGCATGTTATATTTTGTGTGACCATTCATAATTTTATGTAGGAAACACAGGTCAGTAAATTGTAGACGGCATCTCCGGTCGAGTAAATTGAGCTGATTTAGAATGTCGGATTTCGCAAAGTGCCTTAGTGAAGGATTGCGAACTTTATTGATATGAAGAAATTGAAGACACTGTTCAATTTAGAAATATTGGTTATAGCCGAAGTAGACCAAATTGGAGAAGAGAAATCTAGGTTTGGGAGAACATATGTGGTGAAGTATAATGTAAGTGCAGTGAGGTCTTTAATTTCTGAGAATCTGTATAGAATGCCGAGACTGAGCATTGTGCGAGATTTGATATGGTCAATGTGGGGGAGAGAATGTCAGTTTATCATCGTGAATAATACATAAATCTCTTACCTGTGAAACCGTATCCAATTTATTTCCACATATTTTATAGTCCGCCTGTTTTCCAGATTTCAGTAGTGAGAAAGACACATTGAAGCACTTTTTTGGAATTGGAGATAACTTCCATTTGTTGAACCAATCAGTGCATGTATTCACTGCTTCCTGGAGGTCAGCGTGGTCGTCAGAACTGGAATTTTTTCTGAATATCTTGAGGTAATCAGCGTACAGAAGAAGGGAACACGGAGAATTTTGCACACATGTGTTTATATTGTCCATATAAAGCACGAAGAGAAGGGGTCCCAAGATACTGCCCTGAGTTACTCCTGATAAGACTGGGAGCCAGGACGATACAGACCCTGGAAGCACTACCCGTTGTTGCCTTTTGGACAGTAAGCTTTGTATTAGGGATAAGAAGGATCCATGTACGTTGTATCGTGAAGCAAGCTTGTAGAGGAGAAGGAAATGGTTCACGGAATCAAATGCTTTCGCCAGGTCAACGTAGATTACATCTAGCTGAGATTTTTGATCTATTGCAGAAATTGTGTGATGGTTCGGAACAGTCAGATATGTTATACATGATTTTCCAGGGACGAAACCATGTTGTTCTTCTGAGAGGTGTGGTTTGGTGAAAGTGAGGAGACGGCAATGTATTATTCTTTCGAGAACTGAAGAGAGTATAGGGACGATAGATATAGGTCTGTATGAGGAAAGTTCATGCTTGCTGCCTGATTTAAAGGCTGGTGTGACATCAGCTCTTTTCCATGAGTCAGGAAAAGTGCCGGAAGTAATGCACCAGTTGAGTATCATGGATAAGGGGATAACGAGAGATGCAGAGGTGTTTTTCAGAAATATAGGGCTTATATCTGATGGTCCGGTAGATCTGTTTGCGGGCAGACTTTTTAAAATATTTTGGAATTCATCGGGGGTCGTTGAAATTTGAGACAGTGAATCAGAACAGACTCTAGTAAGTTGAGGGGGACTGGGGATTGGTACGGGAACTGAAAAGGTTGAATGAAAATATTCATTGAAATGTGTGGTCCTCAATTCAAATGGGATTTCTTCATTATGGAGGTTTAGGTTAAGTGGAATTCTTGGAGTCTTTCTACGGGATGATATAAGTGTCCAGAACTTCTTCGGGTTATTCTTGAGATTTCCTGTTATGGAAGAGATGTGGCGGCGGTAATCCTCTGTCATATGAACTCTTGAAATTTTCCGTAGGTGAATAAATATATTGCATGTATGAGGATTAGGAACTGATTTCCACAGTGACCACGCTCGAGTTCTGATTTGGAGAAGAAGTTTGGTGTTTTGACTTAGCCAGTGCGGGTATTTGTTGGATTTGGATACGGAGAAAGGAACGTGTTGTTTAATGGCCGAGTAAATTAAATCCTCAAACGAGGCCACTGCGCTGTTTACGTCTTTCTCAGCAGTTAGCAGGCACCAGGGTAGAGATGATAAATCCTGATTGACAGCTTGCCAGTCGACCTTTCTCCAAAGAGAGAAAGCTTTCTTATCGGTGGTGGGGCTATTTTTATGTCGGCTGGCTGGGACGGGGAGAGTGGCTTCTATTGAGCTATGGTTAGTGTTCAGGATATTTCTTCCAACGGTCACAGTGACATTACGCAGGGTTGAAAATATGAGGTCCAGAGTTTCGGATTTCCTTGTTGGATGTAGATTGAACTGTTTCAGATGTAGACCGTTTATAAAATTTGATAAGATGAAACTATCTATTTGGGGAGAGTGTATGGTACCATTGCCTATTGATGTCCAGGAGATATGGGAGTTAAAATCACCTAGCAACACTATTTCATTTTCTTGATTGAGGGCAAGAATAGTAGAGTTGAAACATTCTTCTAAGGTGTCAATTTTGCTGGAAGGTGGGCGGTAGAAGCAACCTACGAGTAAATTCTTCCTTTTTGGGATAATAATCTCAACCCATATTATTTCGCAGGAAGTTTCTAAGTCAGGCCGATGTTTTGCCTTCAGTTTGTTATGAACTGCGATTGCAACACCACCAACCCTTGAGGATCTGTCCCGGCGAAACACATTGAACTCAGATGAAAACGGAAGTTCCCCACAAGATACGAAGTCTGACAACCATGTTTCTGAGAGGCAGAGGATATCAAATTGAGTGATTTCTGTTGTATTTGCTAAACAGTCGGTTAGTTTATTTGTGACGCTCTGTGCGATCTGATAGTAGAGGTTAAGGGGTCCTGGGTTAAAGTGAATGTCACCTGATAGTAGTAGTAGTAACAAGTAAACTGCACTGGAGGAAGCACGGCAACGTTGTACTGGTCCACGAGGTGTGGTGAAAACATGGCGGAGCACTGGGAGGTTACAAGCTGCCGCGGTCGAGAAAGTAAAATGTCTCTCTGCACAGTACCACAGAATTTCTTGATCACACGACACATCACTGCGGTCGGAAATGTTTTCAGACACAGTTGCACACCATATAGTACACTTGAACAGGCAAAATACCACTAAATACAGTAATATGTCAGAGCTACTGAAACACGAGGTCTGTCACTTGCCACCATCTTTAACAACATTGAATCCATTTGGTATAGGGTCAGCAGTAAGTAGGTGTACTCATCGTCGAGCATATTTTGAGAAATGCTGTTAAGGTGATTTTCGGATACACTGTTGAGTGTTATTCATGTTGTGGAATCGTGCTAGTGAGAGGACATATTTGACATTGTGTGATTATACACAATGAGCTTATGTTAAAGTCATTCCTGTCGTGGAATTCTGGGACCAGATGTTTTGTATGTCATCTGTGTATGATTTGCACTGATATATTTGTTAACTGAATAAAACGTCATGTTGGTGGAATTTATCCAATGAAGTAATTTACTTTGTTAACAGATTCATGATATCATCTATATGGATATTTTTTACATGGATAAACACATCCACACTTCTAATTAACTTAGTTGTTTGTTAGATAATATCACGAATTACAAACACTGTACCTGATCTATGACAAGTAAATTTCGGGTCGAAGGTCGAATCAGGTCTCATAAATTTTTCTTTGTAAATAATTTGCCCAAGGGGTGTAAATTGATGTTATGTATAAAAAATGTAAATATTTAATTTATTGTTGATTGATAAGATTGAAAAATTATAATAATGATAATTGCGTCATTTTAGTTATTACATCGTCGACGCCCCATTACAAGCAAACATTCTGTTATATATATATGTGTGTGTGTCGAGATAGACTCCTGGTTTCTTGCCGTCGTTGTAGGCTATACCAGTATTTGTTACTGGCATTTAGTATTTCACCCTAGTTTTGAGGGGTAATTCTCTCCTCTTAGAAGGAATGTTAGGATGTCATATCTTTTTCCTGAATACATTGAATTTCATTTTAAAATTCTTCTGAGTTATGCTTTGAACAGGTGATGGAAGATTGTATTAGGAAGACCATGGCTGGATATTTCGGAGTAGTCCACTCTCCCGAGGTGCTCCATTCATGGAAATCTATTGTTCTCTGAGCTATTGTGCGATTTCGGCCATGGTCTTACCTAATGCCATCTTCTTAGATATAATTGTGTCCCTTTCATCCCATTCACATGTTGTTAGGACATGGGGATTATTTAGCCGGAGATTTTTAGGTTCTACGATCCGGCTGTCATAGTAGGATTCAACAGGTGATGGTAGGTGATTTCGGGCACAGTTATCTTGGCGCACCAGCCTCTGGGCTCAAGTAAATCCGGAATACCAGAGTTGAAACCAGTTATATACCACTGGAACATTGAGTTATAATTGTGGTAGCCCAAGTGAATAATGGTAAACCAATATTTTGGCACAACGTGTTGCTATTCGTTTTGATGAAACAATGACGAGGATACTGGATTTACTAGGGATACTAGTAAATTTGCAACCATTATTAGTTTGCTGTCGTGCAATATTTAAGTGGTGCCACACGCTTTATTAAATGATATGTGATTAGAACAGATTCAATGGAAGGCATTCAAAGGAATCTTCATTGACTTGCTCAGTCATGTGGGGCAGTTAATGTAGTTTGTGTTCGAATTTTGTGTAAGTCGTCTGATATATTTGTTACCGACAGGTGATTTTGATATCATCCTTAAGATAGTAGTATTTTACTTAAACTTTGTCATATTAGTTGATGAATCCTCACCTGTATGAACCATCATTATCTTTATTTATTTATTGGAATCTGGATGATTTGATTGAATTGGTCGTAGGTAATTTAAGTATAAATTAAGCTTACTGCAAGACAATGAAAATGTGCATTTTATGGCAAATTGTGGCTGCTTTGGGATATTTCTGCTATGCTATGTGTTGTAGTGCCAGTGTCTATTTGTGAAGTGTATTTTGTGAATCACCATGGGCGAAGGGACGACGGTCGCTGTTGCTGACTTTAGGAAAATGTTTGAACTCATCTCTCTCTCTCTCTCTCTCTCTCTCTCTCTATATATATATATATATATATAAGAATGAATGTATGTCTGTTTTTTCTGAATTTATACGGAAATTTGCGTTATTTACGCGTTTCAGACTGTTTTATGACGGATGCGCTCAAAAATAATTTTTTTGTCTGTCTGTCTGTTTGTCTGTCTGTGGACAAAGTGGTTATTCCCAATAACTCGAGAATGGCTGGGTGGATCAACGTAAAATTTGGTACAGATATCCTTCAGTGGCACGACAAGGGCCCCCCCAAAACCACATTTTAAGGCCCTAAAACCAACAGTTCTGGAGATTTTCCCAGAAAATCAATTTCATTTAATACAATAATGAAAGAAAGCAAGCCGGTAACCATGGCAACAGAAACTCACAGGTCCTTCTATTGCTGTAAGACGCAATACAATTCCATTTATTACATTACTGAGATAGTTTGCAAACGGCTATAAGGTTATAACGGAACCAAATTAAGCTGTAAAATTCATCAATATATATAATGCGCTTGAGGGGGTCAAGGGGTACTCTAGAATTTTTTCACGCGATTTACACGTGCTGGTGTGGTACGGAAGGTCTATTATATCCCAATCCCTATATTGTTATATTATTATTATAATTATTATTATACTACGGCCTGCAACGACGAGACAAAGCCTATTTTTAGCCCCCTAGTGTCAGAAAAAAAACTCGGGGCCCTTAAAAAGCCGTAAAAGGTCCCCGAAAACTATATTTAAAGGCTCTAAAACCAAGAGTTTCCTTATATTCCCAGAAAAATAATTTCATTTAATAAACTTATGTATAAATGCAAGCCAGTAACCATGACAACAGTGTCTCAAAAAGTTACATCCAACTTTCCTTCTATTTCTGCAAGAAGTAATGCCACTCCATTTATTACATTTCTGTGAAAGTTTACAAATGGCTATAAGGAACCAACCAAATCTGCAAAATTCATCAATGCTCTTAAGGGGCTCAAGGGGTACCCTAGATTTTTTCACAAGACTTAAACGCGCGATATGTCGTACAAAAGGTCTATTATATCTTCATACAGCAACATTATTTTCAAAAATTCCTGGATTTTAATAATTTATTTTTTATTTTATTTTTTTGCTTTTAGGAATTTGGGCCACTGGAGGCTAACAAACCTGAATTTCCATGCACCTCAAACCTTTATAATTTATTAAAGGGGTCTTCCTCTGGATGCGGACTTGACACAACAGTGAGGGTCAGTTTTTATGTGACGTGGATAATTGCGTTTCGTCTACGAGGTTTTAAATTTTATTTTCACGTCAGGAATTACACGTAAGGTAAATTAGTTTCAGAGCATGTTTCAACTAATCATTTATCTTTGTCGACAAACAGGTTCCAAGCATCTTACCATTGCAACAGTAGCTCAATTGATTACGTCTGAGTAGGGGAGTAGTGGCGCTTCTACTTCACTCCAGAACCCTACTTGCCCCACTACTAACCCTCAGTCATGTTAAATACCTCCTGAACGCATGGTCCGATTTTGACAAATGAGGTGTCATTGTACTCGAGCTGACGTCCTCTTTCCTATGGACCATGTATTATATTTTTCAAAAAAAAATTGAAATTTTTCGTTTTCGAAAATAGGCGTTAGTTTGAAAACCAAACATGATAGAACGTTGTGCCATGGCTCAAACGATTTGTCTTTTTAACCTTTATTTATTATAATAAAACTTTTTTATTTTTTATGTTTTTTTGAAAACACTCGAATTTTGAAAATCCCATATTTTGGAAACTGAATTATACAAAAAAGTTTATTTGACGTAAATGCAAGGTCCCTGCGCCCTCTACCCCGAAAATAAATGTCAAATCTCTAGGGCAAACATTTGTAGTAGTGTGGTGTTGGGGAGCCTGCTACACTTAGGAAGTTGTGAGCCCCTGGCAACCTTGGAATGGAAGGAGTCATGCTAGGAGGGCGTGCTTGGAATGGTTTTTTCGTTTCGTTTCGCTCTTTACGGGAATGTAGGTGTCGAAAATGTGAAATGCTGCAAACATGTTTTTTTTTTTGGGAAAAACGTGATTTTAGACTTTTTGTTATATCTCGCGAACCAATCATGATAGAGGCGTGTACGAGGGGTCCAAGGACTCGGGGTGACGTCCTATTTGCTATGGACCACTCGTTATAATTTGTTTGAAAAATTTGGAAACTCGATTTTGGGGTAAACCAGTGTTTTTTGTGATTTTTGCTAATAACTCATGAACCAATAAGCCTACAGACGACTGCGAGGGGTCATTTTTTCATCGCGTTGCCCTCTTGCCGAGGATGTTCGTGTTGAGCAGGAATGAAAAACCATGTTGAGGTAAAACCGTGATTTTAGACTTTTGCTCTATATCGCAAACCCATAACGCTAGAGACGTGAACGAGGTGTCCTAGGACTCGGGATCACGCCCCATTTTAGAAACTATGTTTGACATTATGACAAAGGGTCTAACGACACTTTTGTTGAAAAAAATATTAATTTTTCTTTATCTGTTTAAAATGTTCATGAAGCGTGGTGGTTGAGAGAGACGATACTGCAGGGTGTGTGTTTCAACGAACCTGTCGCTAACCACAAGGACCATGCTTAATAGAACAATCGCTATTTCGGCGGGTCGGTTTATGACAGAGCGAGGGTTCATTTTTCTGACATTTTACCCCCGAAGGAGATCTTTAACGTGTAAACGATGTTGAGAACTTGGTTCTATGTTGGTCGAAAGCGAGTACAGAAAACAAACTTGTAGAGGAGCAGACGAGCAGGAGGCGAATGCCATTTGAGCTTATTGGAATGCGCTGATCTGACTTGACAACAAGTGCAATGGAAAATTACAAAGACGCTTGAAGGTTAAATAATCTGACCATCGTGGTGGCAGGGAAGTGCGAAATGCATGCATACACATGTGAAACCACATGAGGGCTAAAAAAAGTCACATCTTGTCTTGCTTCGTACGTGAAAAAAATGCAAGTCCATGTGAAATTTGACCTGCTACAGGTGTTCACCTTGGACGTCAGCTGTCCACGTATTTGATAACAGGATGTTCAAAGCGTGGGAAAAAAGGATTATACATGCAACGTAACATATATGAAGACATGTCGTTATCATTTCCTCTCTCACTTAGGTGACTACCTTTGAAAACGTAGCGTTGCGTGAAACCCCTGGTCTTGTTTAACAGTTTTGGTGTTGGTGGAAAATACTTAACCTTGTTGTGAGGTAGGTATATATTTATTCATTTAGATATTTATTGATTTATATATATTTACAAGCAATTATTTATTGATTAGGTAATAAATGTTTTTATTTATTTATTTATTTGTTTGCAGATATCCGGTATACCTTACATTTCTGAGAGAGAAGAAACCATTGCACATTTGAGCCCACTAGAACGAAACAGCAACAAGCCACTGCAAGTGAAGGTGAGATTATTTTTTTAAACTAACTTGTTTCATTTTTTGTTGCATATTTAATTTTATGAAATGCATGTATTAACGTAAATTTAGGTATTTATAGCGTTTTATTTTATTTATTTTTAGAAACTTGGAAAGAAAAGCCTTACCGCTGTAGCAGTTGCTGAAAATCCGAGACGCAGTAGAGCGAAACCATTGTTTTCAGGCAGTGAACTATTGAAAACTCAGTTAAGCCTAACTTAAAATGCTATTGCATTTAACCACTACTGAAAAAAACTCTTACAAAAAAAAATTAATTACCTGTACATGACTGGGACAAGGATTGCTTTCTTGATTAATGGCTATGTTGTTGTTGACTGGGAAAAGTACAAGGCCATGTTGGATTTTCTAAAAAACAAAAAATTAAATTTAATTTATGGATGGTTCCCTATGGACTCAACGAATATCCACAGGTTTGAACATGATAATGTGAACAAAATGACATGACATTCAATTTTGTTTATATATTGGTTAAAGGGGGATGTAAATATCTGTAGCTTTATAAAAAAATAAGCACATGGGTTACTGTTAGTGCCAACATACAGTTTATTTTTAATGGTGTTTTGATATATTAATGCCAATTAACGTTAACGTTTTATTTACAAGTATTGATTGATTGAGTGATGGGCTATTTTGTTTGCTTTTAGGTGTCGTCAGGTGCCATTAACGTAGTGAACAGACAGTGAAAAAGGCATACATTATGCCTTAAAGTACTCTGTGCTCTTGTGCAACGTTAATAACATACAATAAGAAAAAGTTTTAATATAACACATGGCGTTAGTACCGAATACAACAAGTGAGCAAGTTGGTTTACCACGTGGGTTGAATTTAAAATCAGAAAATGATCGTTGGCCTGTAGGTTTTTTGTCGACACATGAACTTGCAAAAGCCGTTTTTTTTACTTGAACAGAGAAGATGTGGTGCGCTGTGTGTATTGTCGTATTGAACTTTCACACTGGGAAGAAGGGGACGATCCCTTTAGAGACCATTTGCGATGGTCTCCTTGTTGTCCTTACATGCTTGGAAAACAAGTGGGTAACCTACCAGTGTATTCATTTTACCGAACCACAAGACCATTGCCGCTACTTACGTTGTTGAATCCCAAATATATAATAATAATAATGATGTATTACCAGCCAACAACGGTAATGTCGATATATGTGGTCCATATGCCATAGACAGTGTTGACTAAAGCACTAGCATACCCAGAGTACAGCTCTGTTGAAAAACGTTTAGAATCTTATAAAAATGTTTGGCCATTAATATTAAAACACCTTACCAAACAGCTAAGTGAAGCTGGATTTTTTTTATACTGGTGAAGGGGATAAAACAATATGTTTTTATTGTGTATTTGCTTTAAAGGATTGGCAAATGACTGATGACCCTTTTGTGCAACACGCTCGTTGGTTACCAAACTGTAAATACCTGGTGTTGCTTAAAGGTCAGGAATTTGTGAACACTGTTCGTAAAGAAAACGTGATTGCAGCACATGACATAAAAGTGCCTTTAGAGTTAGAACACGCGGAGCAAATACATGAGGCTGAAAAAAAAAGACTTGTCTCACGAACAGATACAAAAGTGTGACCAACAAGTATGTAAAATTTGTTATCAAGATGAACTAGGTGTTGTATTTTTTGCCTTGTGGACACATGATAGCCTGTGTCAGGTGTGCATTAGAACTTAACACTTGTGCTATATGCAGAAAAGTAGTATCTGCTACAGTTAGGACATTTCTTGCATAACTAGTATAATTTATTCGCCATGCATAGTGCAAAATCCCTAATTGCACAATATTATTAAAGCTGTTTTAGAGTGTAATAGATATGCTTTTGTTTTGTTTATAGACTACTACAATGAATGTTTTGAATGCTGTGGGACAATCATGTGGCTTAGAGACAAAAAAAGCTCAGCGAATTGCCAACGCATACTCCATTCCGCATTATCAAGATTCGGAAATTGAAAACAGCATATGGTGATCGTGTACTTTGTGTATGTGAAAACTTTGAGACATTTCTGCCTATACCGGTTTAATGATATGTCGGAGAGTGTTTTTGATGAAGTCAACCTGTACACTCTGCAACCTGTACACTTAATTTATGAAGGTTTTAAAAACAATAGGTGCATGGTTCGTTTTAATTAAATTAAAAAATGTCAAATAATGATAATGGAAGATATAAGTCATGACAATGGACAGAAATAAAAATATGTGTATAGAATAATACTGTTTTAGTGTTCAGTATTGTCTATAAAAATATTATCATGAAACCAAAAAAAAAAATGTATATAAAGTTTGTAAATGAATTAAAATAATGGTACAATGTTGTTATATTTTCTATAGAAGTCAGAATATTTAACATTGCAGAGTATACATGATTATGACAATAAAAAGCACACTTAATACAAGTTTTTGCCTTTACGATAGTGTGTTAAGTTATAGTTTAAAAAAAAAGCGTGTTGTAGATCTTGTTTCTTCCACGGTGAGCAATAGGCATGCAAACGTTATTGTCTTGTTTTGGATCATTATCACTATCATAATCATAAGCAGAATGATCTATATCACTATTATTATAATGACTATAATTGTCCTCAACATTACTAAAACCAGTTAAATATTCCTGTTCCCCTTCCTGTTCCTGTTCCTCTTCCTCTACAGTGTCCTCGTGTAGAGTCTGCGTGGCTTTTGATAACGTTAAGGGTTTTTTGAACATTGAATTATTTTCAATAGTAGTATTGTTTTGTAGCACTTGCTTTTTAACATTTTCATGATTTTCTGTTGACAGCAACAGTGTTTTATGCAGTACACTACATTGATGATCACTGACGCTTAAAACCTCTGCTATTTTTACTTTTTAGCTCACTGCGACTTTGTTTTGAACGTTGTTTTGAACAACGCCAAATAACAGTTCCATTTGTATTGGTTCGATTCACAATATATGATTATCCTTTATAGAATGCATGAGGCTTACCATACCTAGTCACAGATACTTCCATATCGACTGTCAAGCATAGACTAAGCTCTAGTAAAGACAACTTGGTAATAGGAACAATAGTTAAATGTGCGAGCATATAAGGGTGCAAATGTGGGAGCAAAAAGTGGGAGCAAAAAGTGGGAGCAAAAATTGGGTGCAAAAAGTGGGAGCAAAAAGAGGGAGCAAAAAGTGGGAGCAAAAATTGAGAGCAAACAGTGGGAGCAAAAAAAAGTAGGAGCAAGTATGGGAGCAAATGTGAAAGCAAAAGTGGGAGCAAGTATGGGAGCATATGTGAAAGCAAAAGATGGAGCAAAAAGTGTCAGAAAAAAGTGGGAGCAAAAAGATTAAGCATATATGGGTGCAAATGTGGGAGCAAAAAAAATGTGGGAGCAAAAATTGGGAGCAAAAATTGAGAGAAAAATGTTGGAGAAAAAAAAATTAGGAGAAAGTATGGGAGCAAATGTGAAAGCAAAAGTGGGAGAAAGTATGGGAGCATATGTGAAAGCAAAAGTGGGAGCAAAAAGTGAGAGAAAAAAGTGGGAGCAAAAAGTGTAAGCAAAAGTGGGAGCAAATATGAGAGCAAAAAAAGTGGGAGCAAATGTGAAAGCAAAAGTGGAAGCAAAAAGTGAGAGAAAAAAGTGGGGGCAAAAATTGTAAGCAAAAGTGTGAGCAAATATAAGAGCAAAAAAATTAGTGTGAGCAAATATGGGAGCAAAAAGTGAGAGCAAACAGAGGGAGTTAAAAGTGTAAGCAAAAGTGGGAGCAAAAATTGAGAGCAAAAAGTGGGAGCAAAAATTGGGAGCAAAAAGTGGGATCAAAAAAAAGTAGGACCATGTATGAGAGCAAATGTGAAAGCAAGAGTGGGAGCAAGTATGGGAGCAAATGTGAAAGCAAAAGTGGGAGCAAAAAGTGAGAGAAAAATAGTGAGAGCAAAAAGTGTAAGCAAACGTGGGAGCAAATATGAGAGCAAAAAAAGTAGGAGCAAATATGGGAGCAAAAATTGGGAGCAAAAAGTGTAAGCAAAAGTGGGAGCAAAGAAGTTTGATCAAATATGGGAGCAGAAAGTGGGAGCAAATATGAAAGCAAAAGTGTGAGCAAAAAGTGAGAGCAAAAGTGAGTGCACAAAGTGTGAGCAAAATGTGTGAGCAAAAAGTGGGGGCAAATGTGGTGTTTTACTAAAACAATCTCCCCTAACCTATCCTAACTTTACCTAACCTAATTTCACCTAACCTAACTTCACCTAACCTAACCTTCCAACTCTCTGATCAAAAATTAAATTCTGGCCAAAGTCGAGTTGGAATCCAAAACCTCTGGGATAACACCCAAGTATACTAGCCACTACACCGCGAGTTGGGGGCAAATTATCATGCAACACAACACAAAAATAAATGTTTCCTGTTGTGTAACTCATTGGCTGACAACCATAGTTGAGAATTCAAACCCAAGACCTCAGGACTTTTGTTTTGAACATTATCAGAAATATTATTCCATTTACATTTTGCTGTTGCTTATAGTTATATGAGTTGGCATTAATATGGGAGCAAAAGTGAAAGCAAAAAGTGAGTGCAAGACTTCATATCAACTAATACACATAAATTAAATTTTAGTAAAGTGACTTGGCTAATAATAATAATAATAATAATAACAGTTTAAAAAAAATCAAAGGGGGATTGATATTTTTCAGGGTGTAATTTCCAAAGTACTGCCAAGAATAATAATTACATGAACCGATTCCAAGAACTCTAGAGTGTTTTTAAGGTTAATGATTGGCTAGAAGTGAGATAGAGCTAGCTAACCTTAGTTAACCTCAGCTCACTAAATCTAACCTTGTCACATGACATGTTCTACAAGTATAGACTTGCTTTGAGACTGGCTATGACGTCACAGATGAATGGCGGTGGGAGGCTGGACATGACTTTTCATTAAACAAAAACATTTTCCTTTTTGCCAGCCTCCCACCGCCATTCATCTGTGACGTCATTGCCAGTCTCAAAGCAAGTCTATACATGTAGAACATGTCCTGTGACAAGGTTAGGTTTAGTGAGCTGAGGTTAACTTAGGTTAGATAGCTCTATCTCACTCCTAGCCAATCATTAACCTTAAAAGCATTCTAGAGTTCTTGGAGTCTGTTCATGTAATTATTATTCTTGGCAGTACTTTGGAAATTACACCCTGAAAAATATTAATCCCCCTTTGAATTTTTTAAACTTTTATTATTATTATTATTATTATTATTTGCCAAGTCACTTTACTAAAATTTAATTTATGTGTATTAGTTGATATGAAAGTCTCAACAACCAGCCATGCTTGCACTCACATTTTGCTTTCACTTTTGCTCCCATATTAATGCCAACTCATATAACTATAAGCATCAGCAAAATGTAAATGGAATAATATTTCTGATAATGTTCAAAACTAAAGTCCTGAGGTCTTGGGTTTGAATTCTCAACTATGGTTGTCAGCCAATGAGTTACACTACAGGAAACTTTTATTTTTGTGTTGTGTTGCATGATAATTTGCCCATCTCGCGGTGTAGTGGCTAGTATACATGGGTGTTAT
Source organism: Meconema thalassinum (assembly GCA_946902985.2). NCBI lineage: Eukaryota > Metazoa > Arthropoda > Insecta > Orthoptera > Tettigoniidae > Meconema > Meconema thalassinum. Next base: position 127,844,767 of record OX336398.1, read on the forward strand.
CCCAGAAGTTTTGGGTTCCAACTCGACTTTGGCCAGAATTTAATTTTTTATCTGAGAGTTGGAAGGTTAGGTTAGGTGAAGTTAGGTTAGGTGAAGTTAGGTTAGGTTAGGGGAGATTGTTTTAGTAAAACACCACATTTGCCCCCACATTTTACTCAAACATTTTGCTCACACTTTGTGCACTCACTTTTGCTCTCACTTTTTGCTCCCACTTTTGCTTTCACATTTGCTCCCACTTTCTGCTCCCATATTTGCTCACACTTGTTTGCTCCCACTTTTGCTTACACTTTTTGCTCCCACTTTTTGCTCCCATATTTGCTCCTACTTTTTTTGCTCTCATATTTGCTCCCACGTTTGCTTACATTTTTTGCTCTCACTATTTTCTCTCACTTTTTGCTCCCACTTTTGCCTTCACGTTTGCTCCAAAACTTGCTCCCACTTTTGCTTTCACATTTGCTCTCATACTTGGTCCTACCATTTTTTGATCCCACTTTTTGCTCCCAATTTTTGCTCCAACTTTTTGCTCTCAATTATTGCTCCCACTTTTGCTTACACTTTTAACTCCCTCTTTTTGCTCTCACTTTTTGCTCACACTAATTTTTTTGCTCTCATATTTGCTCAGACTTTACCTTACACTTTTTGCCCCCACTTTTTTCTCTCACTTTTTGATCCCACTTTTGCTTTCACATTTGCTCCCAGCTTTTTTTGCTCTCATATTTGCACCCACTATTGCTTACACTTTTTGCTCCCACTTTTTTCTCTCACTTTTTGCTCCCTCTTTTGCTTTCACATATGCTCCCTTACTTGCTCCCACTTTTGCTTTCACATTTGCTCCCATACTTACTCCTACTTTTTTTTTGCTCCCACTTTTTTCTCTCAATTTTTGCTCCCACTTTTTGCTCCCAACTTTTGCTCCCACTTTTTGCTCCCACTTTTTTTTTGCTCCCACATTTGCACCCATATATGCTTACACTTTTTGCTCCCACTTTTTTTCTCTCACTTTTTGCTCCCTCTTTTGCTTTCACATATGCTCCCATACTTGCTCCCACTTTTGCTTTCACATTTGCTCCCATACTTGCTCCTACATTTTTTGCTTCCACTTTTTGCTCTCAATTTTTGCTCCCAATTTTTGCTCCCACTTTTTGCTTCCACTTTTTGATCCAAATTTTTACTCCCAATTTTTGCTCCCACTTTTGCACCCATATATGCTCGCACATTAAACTATTGTTCTTAATACCAAGTTTTCTTTATCAGAGCTTAGTCTATGCTTGATAGTTGATACGGAAGTGTCTGTGACTAGGTATGGTAAGCCTCTTGCATTCTATAAAGAATATTCATATATTGTGAAACGAACCAATAAAAATGGAACTGTTATTTGGCGTTGTTCAAAACAACGTTCAAAACAATGTCGCAGTGAGCTAAAAAGTAAAAATAGTGAGGCTTTAAGCGTCAGTGATCATCAATGTAGTGTACTGCATGAAACACTATTGCTGTCAACAGAAAATCATGAAAATGTTAAAAAGCAAGTACTACAAAACAATACTATTATTGAAAATAATTTATGTTCAAAAAACCCTTAACATTATCAAAAGCCACGCACACTCTACACGAGGACATTGTAGAGGAAGAGGAAGAGGAAGAGGAACAGGAACAGGAAGAGGAACAGGAATATTTAACTGGTTTTAGTAATGTTGAGGATAATTATAGTGATTATAATAATAGTGATATAGATCATGCTGCTTATGATTACGATAGTGATAATGATCCTAAACAAGACAATAACGTTTTCATGCCTATTGTTCACCGTGGAAGAAAAAAGATCTACAACATGCTTTGTTTTTAAAACTATTACACACTATCGTAAAGGCAAAGACTTGTATTAAGTGTGCTTTTTATTGTCATAATCATGTATACTCTGCAATGTTAAATATTCTGACTTCTATAGAAAATAAAACAACATTGTACCATTATTTTCATTTATTTACAAACTTTATATACATTTTTTTTGGTTTCATGATAATATTTTTAAAGACAATACTGAACACTAAAACAGTATTATTCTATACACATATTTTTATTTCTGTCCATTGTCATGACTTATATCTTCCATTATCATTATTTGACATTTTTAATTTAATTAAAACGAACCATGCACCCATTGTTTTTAAAACCTTCATAAATTAAGTGTACAGGTTGCAGAGCATTATTGACTTCATCAAAAACACTCTCCGACATATCATTAAACCGTATGGGCAGAAATGTCTCAAAGATTCACATACACAAAGTACACGATCACCATATGCTGTTTTCAATTTCCGAATCTTGATAATGCGGAATGGAATATGCGTTGGCAATTCGCTGAGCCTTTTTGTCTCTAAGCCACATGAATGTCCCACAGCATTCAAAACATTCATTGTAGTAGTCTATAAACAAAACAAAAGCATATCTATTAAACTCTAAAACAGCTTTAATAATATTGTGCAATTAGGGATTTTGCACTATGCATGGCGAATAAATTATACTAGTTATGCAAGAAATGCCCTAACTGTAGCAGATACTACTTTTCTGCATATAGCACAAGTGTTAAGTTCTAATGCACACCTGACACAGGCTATCATGTGTCCACAAGGCAAAAAATACAACACCTAGTTCATCTTGATAACAAATTTTACATACTTGTTGGTCACACTTTTGTATCTGTTCGTGAGACAAGTCTTTTTTTTCAGCCTCATGTATTTGCTCCGCGTGTTGTAACTCTAAAGGCACTTTTATGTCTTGTGCTGCAATCACGTTTTCTTTACGAATAGTGTTCACAAATTCCTGACCTTTAAGCAACACCATGTATTTACAGTTTGGTAACCTACGAGCGTGTTGCACAAAAGGGTCATCAGTCATTTGCCAATCCTTTAAAGCAAATCCAAAATAAAAACATATTGTTTTATCCCCTTCACCAGTATAAAAAATCCAGCTTCACTTAGCTGTTTGGTAAGGTGTTTTAATATTAATGGCCAAACATTTCTATAAGATTCTAAACGTTTTTCAACAGAGCTGTACTCTGGGTGTGCTAGTGCTTTAGTCTTGGAAACTCCCAATTTTTCAAAAGCACATGCCTATTCAACACTGTCCATGGCATATGGACCACATATATCGAAACTACCGTTGGCTAGTAATACATCATTATTATTATTTATTCGTGATTCTGCAACGTAAGTAGTGGCCAATGGTCTTGTGGTTCGGTAAAATGAATACACTGGTTGGTTACCCACTTGTTTTCCAAGCATGCAAGGACAACAAGGAGACCATAGCAAATGGTCTCTAAAGGGATCATCCCCTTCTTCCCAGTGTGAAAGTTCAATAAGACCAAACACACAGCGCACCACATCTTCTCTGTTTAAGTAAAAAAAACGGCTTTTGCAAGTTCATGTTTCGACAAAAAGCCTACAGGCCAGGATTCAAATGTTAACCAACGATCATTTTCTGATTTTAAATTCAACCCACGTGGTAAACCAACTTGCTCACTTGTTGTATTTGGTACTAACGCCATGTGTTATAATAAAACTTTTTCTTATTTTAAGTTATTAACGTTGCACAAGAGCACAGAGTACTTTAAAGCATAATGTATGCCTTTTTCACTGTCTGTTCACTACGTTAATGGCACCTGACGACACCTAAAAGCAAACAAAATAGCCCATCACTCAATCAATCAATCAATTAATACTTGTAAATAAACCGTTAACGTTAATTGGCACTAATATATCAAAACACAATTAAAAATAAACTATATGTTGACACTAACAGTAACCCATGTGCTTATTTTCTTTTTATAAAGCTACAGATAGTTACATCCACCTTTAACCAATATATAAACAAAATTGAATGTCATGTCATTTTGTTCACATTATCATGTTCAAACCTGTGGATATTCGTTGAGTCCATAGGGAACCATCCAGAAATTAAATTTAAATTTATGTTTTTAGAAAATCTAACATGGCCTTGTACTTTTCCCAGTCAACAACAACATAGCCATTAATCAAGAAAGAAATCATTGTCCCAGTCATGTACAGGTAATGATTTTTTTGTGTAAGAGTTTTTTTCAGTAGTGGCAAAATGCAATAGTATTTTAAGTTAGGCTTAACTGAGTTTTCAATAGTTCACTGCCTGAAAACAATGGTTTCGCTCTACTGCGTCTCGGATTTTCAGCAACTGCTACAGCTGCTTTTCTTTCCAAGTTTCTAAAAATAAATAAAATAAAACGCTATAAATACCTTAATTTAGGTTAATACATGCATTTCATAAAATAAAATATGAAACAAAAAATGAAACAAGTTAGTTTAAAAAAACAATCTCACCTTCACTTGCAGTGGCTTGTTGCTGTTTCGTTCTAGTGGGCTCAAAAGTGCAATGGTTTCTTCTCTCTCAGACATGTAAGGTATACCGGTTATCTGCAAACAAATAAATAAATAAAATCATTAATTACCTAATCAATAAATAATTGCTTGTAAATATATATAAATCAATAAATATATAAATGAATAAATATATACCTACCTCACAACAAGGTTAAGTATTTTCCACCAACACCAAAACTGTTAAACCTGACCAGGGGTTTCACGCAACGCTACGTTTTCAAAGGTAGTCACCTAAGTGAGAGAGGAAATGATAACGACATGTCTTCATATATGTTACGTTGCATGTATAATCATTTTTTCCCACGCTTTGAACATCCTGTTATCAAACACGTGGACAGCTGACGTCCAAGTTGAACACCTGTGGGAGGTCAAATTTCACATGGACTTGCATTTTGTCACGTACGAAGCAAGACAGGATGTGACTTGTTGAGCCCTCATGTGGTTTCACATGTGTATACATGCATTTCGCACTTCCCTGCCACCACGATGGTCAGATTATTTAACCTTCAAGCGTCTTTGTAATTTTCCATTGCACTTGTTGTCAAGTCAGATCAGCGCATTCCAATAAGCTCAAATGGCATTCGCCTCCTGCTCGTCTGCTCCTCTACAACTTTGATTTCTGTACTCGCTTTCGACCAACATAGAACCAAGTTCTTATCATCGTTTACACGTTAAAGATCTCCTTCGGGGGTAAAATGTCAGAAAAACGAACACTCGCTCTGTCATAAACCGACCCGCCGCAATACCGATTGTTCTAGTAAGCATGGTCCTTGTGGTTAGCGACAGGTTCGTTGAAACACACACCCTGCAATATCGTCTCTCTCAACCACCACGCTTCATGAACATTTTAAACATATAAAGAAAATTTAATATTTTTTTCAACAAAACTGTCGTTAGGGCCTTTGTCAAAATGCCAAACATAGTTTCTAAAAGGGAGCGTGAGCCCGAGTCCTAGGACACCTCGTTTGCGTCTCTAGCGTTATGGGTTTGCGATATAGAGCAAAAAGTCTAAAATCCCGGTTTTACCTCAACATGGTTTTTTCATTCCTGCTCAACACGAACATTCTCGGCAAGAGGGCAACGCGATGAAAACATTGACACCTCGCTCTCGTCTCTAGGCTTATTGGTTCGTGAGTTATCAGCAAAAATCACAAAAAACACTTGTTTTCCCCAAAACCGCGTTTCCAAATTTAAAAAAATATATAACGAGTGGTCCATAGCAAAGACGACGTCACCCCGAGTCTTTGGACCCCTCGTACACGCCTCTATCATGATTGGTTCGCGAGATATAACAAAAAGTCTAAAATCACGTTTTTCCCCCCAAAAAACTGTTTGCAGCATTTCACATTTTCGACACCTACATTCCCGTAAAGAGCGCAACGAGACGAAAAAAACGAATCCAAGCACGCCCTCCTAGCATGACTCCTTCTATTCCAAGGTTGCCAGGGGCTCACAACTTCCTAAGTGTAGCAGCTTCCCCCTCACCACTCTACTACACATTTTTGCCCTTGAGACGTGACATTTATTTTGGGGGTAGAGGGCGTAGGGACCTTGCATTTAGGTCAAATAAAATTTTTTGAATAATTCAAAGTTTCCAAAACATAAAAAATAAAAAGTTTTATTACAAAAATAAAGGTCATAAAGACAATTCGTTTGAGCCATGGCACAACGTTCTATCATGTTTGGTTTTCAAACTATCGCCTATTTGAGAAAACGAAAAATTTCAATTTTTTTAAAAACTATAATACATGGTCCATAGGAAAGAGGACGTCAGCTCGAGTACAATGACATCTCATTTGTCAAAATCGGACCTTGCGTTCAAGAGATATTTAACATGGCTGAGGCTTAGTATTGGGGCAAGGAGGGTTCTGGAGTGAAGTAGAAGCGCCACTACTCTACTACTCGTCTGGTTATTAATACCGAAGACCGTTATAAGAATGGGAACTTTTGCTAGTACAGAATAAAATGGACGGTCTTAATCAAGACATAAATAGTTTTAGGACATCTACACAAGCTAGTTTTGACAATATTTATGAAACTGCCAATAAGAACACAAAAATAGTTAAGGATTCAGTTGCTACCAATATTCAAGGCGAATTTGACGCCATGCACCAATCTTTAAAAGAAACAAAGCATAGCTATAAAAGGTTAGAGACTAATGTAGAGAAAGTAGATTTCATTGTAGAGAAGCTTGCCATAGAAACAGTGAAAACCAATAAGGAATTCACCATTGTAATGGAAAGCATTAATAAACAAGTATATGCTCTCCAAACCTCTCAAGTTAATGATATTTGGGGTTTAGATTATCTCCTTAATGGGATTGAAGTTAATGTTGATCAAAGTAGGATTAATTTAACTGATAGGCCTGATAATAGGACGGACAATAAAACGGGCCCAATAAGGAATCACTGCCAGAGGCGGAAAAGATACGTTAACAGGTACAAGGAGTACAACGAATAGCCCTGGAATCGTCAATACGATGACAGAAATGTGTATCGTAGAGAATATGACAATAAAAGAAATAATTACAACAGAAATTATAGAAACAATCAAGGCTACAGTAGATATAAAAACTACAGGACAGAGGAGTTTGAAAGAAGGAAGAATCAGGAGAGGCTCAAGAGGCAGCGAGAAAAGTCTGACGAAAGGGGACGAAGAAGTTCGATAGAAAGAAAGGGTTCGAAAGACAGAAAAAGAGAACTTGATAAGGCGAAATCAAGCACCAGTCGACAGGATAATGGTTCAGAAAGAACACCTGCCGATGAGGACAGGAGAAAAACGCCGACGTTTAGACAGAAGTAGAGACTTGTATTGTAGATCTTCCATTCCGAGAACATGAAGTAAGAAGAGACAAGATACGTTTGGAAGATAGTCTAACTCAAGCATGAATTAATGATACATATGCCAGAATATCTAGAAGTGATGCAAATAAGAGCTAAGCTGACTTTTATTTCAGGCATCAAGGGGTAAGATATACCATTCATCCATAGCTCGCGCGCTGCGAGCTGCGAGCTGAGAACCCTCTTACGGTACTGATCTTGAGACCACATGGTGAGCGGCCATTACACCTCAGATGTGTGTCACTCGAGGGTAGCCGATGTCTCGCGAGCGTCTACGAACGCAGGGAGTTAATGAAGGAGAAATTATATTATTGGTTCATGGTATCAATGACTTCACAAGACTTGAATAGAAATATTGTAATGTTTAAGAGTAAACTAGAGTGATTTAAGCAATGAAAAATATATCAAATAACTTGCCAGATTTCTAGAAAGTATTATAAGAAGTAATTAATGAAAAGAATGTGTATTCCTGACAGTCCTAGCGACGGATTTTGAACTAAGATACCTTAGAGTGGGGGAGGAAGTTCTCGTGACGGAGCAACTGACTTCCACAAGGCAGAACGCAACATGTTTCCGTGCGAAAAATCCTTTCACGGGAGTGCTTGTCGTTAGCCGAGTGAAATAGTAAAAATACATGGAGTAACGGACCGTGTTAAAATATTACACTGTTATCTATACTTTGAAGCAGTATGCAGTACGATAAATGTCAGTGTCCTGTTTGACTCTCAAGCATGTGAGCGATGAGATTTGCAATTTTTAGTGCCAGAGCGGAGTGATCTATGAACACGAGGCCAGTGACGCCATTAAATGTAGCTTGTGTTAAACAAGAGTTTATTCAACATTTGCTGAAGCTTAAAGCTACGGACAGCTTGTACGATATACACGGCATGTGTATAGGAACTACACCTTTCTCAAGTGCCATGTTTCACATGCAGTCATCAGGGGGAAGGAATGAACAGTATTCTGTAATTATAAACATGCAAGGCTAACTTATGACATAGGCATTAAATTCATAGCATGGTAGAGATTACCAAAGACAGCAGCATTCAACATGTGTTTAAGGAACACGCTATTCTCGCATAAGATGGAGCAATCTTTTGAGAACATGCTTTTCACATCTCCAGCTGAGGTGGGCCTAACATGTGGTTGCTATCGAATATCTCTCTGTTGGCGCGTACGGTTATTTTCTGTCGGGAGACGTGAGAGCGTGGACTCTGATCGTGAGGACAGTTCGTGCGTTAAGCGACCACGTGGATGGACCTTGGAGCCTGGTCGGAGGAAAGAGGTCCTAGCTTCGACACCCGGAACGCCCATGGAGAAGTATTATGTCCTGGCATGGCACATAGTGGATCACTACCACATGATAATATCCTTTTTTGATCATCGCTACGAAGCCTGGCAGAAGGTAGAACACTTACAAATTTATTTGTAGTGGCTGGTGGGGTATTTGAAGGTAGCCATGGTTGCCATAGTTCACTATACTGTAGCATGGTTAGACAGAAGTTTAGGTTCGATGCTCTATGGTCTCTGACTTCCTGGCCAATCTGGATTTTTATTTGGGCTAACCAAATGTATCCAATTGTGTAGTTTTGGTAACTATATTTGATTCTAGTAGATTTTATTGGATTAATTAATGCACATGTTCATTGTCGCGAAGACTCATTATAGGAGAATATCTATATTTTCGATAGAGATAGGAACTATTTTTGTGCCTAATGCACATTCTTATATTTCGTGCACTTGAGCACTTCGACATTTTGACAGGATTATGAAAGTGTCTTTGATACACTTAAACGTGTGCTATGTTAATGAAATTGATTTTCTGCTTGAAGAAATTACATTAAATAAAGAAAAAGTAACAATATATTTTTAAATGAGTCAATAGGTCCTAAGTATTCAGCTATTTACTAGATTCATGCTGTAGGTAGTATTGCTACATCATTCTCGAGTTCACCTGAGGGGGTCTTCATAATTAGTTGGATTTGATCAATTTTCACTTTAATCCAGTTCACATATTTCTTATGACAAGTAGTTGAGGCATTCTATATGCTGTTAATATTTAAAATTATACGGATCTTGAATGAGTTTATTGGCAAGCATCAACCCTCAGTTATTAATTAATCCTAGTCCAGACTTCAAGAAAGTCTCGAGATATATTAAAAATTATTGTAAATGAATAATGTGCGGCAAAATTGAAACTTAATAGGGTTATTTTCTTGGACATTTGTGACTTTCGTCACAGGTGTAATTTACTTCAGTATTCATGTTCACGATGTATGTGAATTATATTGTGCAGCACTGAGGTGCAATGACTATCACTTTATTTATTTAATAATTATTAGATACAACCATGAAAAGGTCATTTTACACTAATATTTTAACAATTTCAAATAATATTAACAAAAACAACAATAGCAGGTAAAAATTGGCAGTGATGGCAGCAAGGGATAAATCTCGGGAAGGACGCAGGGAATGATTGGGATAGTGACTGATTAGGAGGGTGAGGGGTTAGGAATTGAGGATGAAAGGGATCTTCTAATGTTATGTTTGAATGTTCGATAGGGAGAGAATAAGTCAATATTTGGAAGGGAGTTGCTAAGGGTAGGTAGACGGTGGAAAATAGAGCGCTTCTGTACTTCAAGACGTTGGCGAGGTATGTGGTGTAAATGGTTCTGACGTGTTGAACGGGAGGGAACATGGAGTGGGAAGTAGCTTAGTAGCATGTTACATTTTGTGTAACCATTCATAATTTTATGTAGGAAACACAGGTCAGTAAATTGTAGACGGCATCTCAGGTCGAGTAAATTGAGCTGATTTAGAATGTCGGATTTCGCAAAGGGCCTTAGTGAAGGATTGCGAGCTTTGACAATTGATATGAAGGAATTGAAGACTCTGTTCAATTTAGAAATATTGGTTATAGCCGAAGTAGACCAAATTGGAGAAGAGAAATCTAGGTTTGGGAGAACATATGTGGTGAAGTATAATGTAAGTGCAGTGAGGTCTTTAATTTCTGTGAATCTGTATAGAATGCCGAGACTGCGCATTGCGCGTGATTTGATATGGTCAACGTGGGGAGAGAATTTCAGTTTATCATCGTGAATAATATCTAAATCTCGTACCTGAGAAACCGTATCCAATTTATTTACACATATTTTATAGTCCGCCTGTTTTCCAGATTTCCGTAGTGAGAAAGACAAATTGAAGCACTTTTTCGGATTTGGAGATAACTTCCATTTGTTGAACCAATCAGTGCATGTATTCACTGCTTCCTGGAGTTCAGCAGGGTCGTCAGAACTGGATTTTTTTCTGAATATCTTGAGGTCATCAGCGTACAGAAGAAGGGAACACGGATAATTTTGCGCACATGTGTTTTTATCGTCCATATAAAGCACGAAGAGAAGGGGTCCCAGGATACTGCCCTGAGTTACTCCTAATAAGACTGGGAGCCAGGACGATACAGACCCTGGAAGCACTACCCGTTGATGCCTATTGGACAGGAAGCTTTGTATTAGGGATAGGAAGGATCCATGTACGTTGTATCGTGAAGCAAGCTTGTGGAGGTGAAGGAAATGCTTCACGGAATCAAATGCTTTGGCCAGGTCAACGTAGATTATATCTAGCTGAGATTTTTGATCTATTGCAGAAATTGTGTGATGGATCAGAATAGTTAGATTTGTTAAACATGATTTTCCAGGGACGAAACCATGTAGTCCTTCTGAGAGGTGTGGTTTGGTGAAAGTGAGGAGACGGCAATGTATTATTCTTTCGACGACTGAAGAGAGTATAGGGACGATAGATATAGGTCTGTATGAGGAAAGTTCATGCTTGCTGCCTCATTTAGAGACAGGTGTGACATCAGCTCTTTTCCGTAAGTCAGGAAAAGTGCCGGAAGTCATGCACCGGTTGAGTATCATGGATAAGGGGATGTCGAGAGATGCAGAGGTGTTTTTCAGAAATATAGGGCTTATGTCTGATTGTCCGGTAGATCTGATTGCGTGCAGACTTTTTAAAATATTTTGGATTTCATCGGGGGTCGTTGAAATTTGAGACAGTGAATCAGAACAGACGTCTCCCACAAGTCCAACCCCTCCTCCACGTTGTGGGGGACGGGCAACGGCATGAAGTAGGGGATTGCCTGTAGGGGTGAAGTACAGTGGGGACTTTGTGTGCCCCGGGACCGCTATGGTAGCTGTGAAGGCTCTATGGGAACCCTGAAAAGTGACGGCTGACGGGGCTCTGGTGAAGCTACGATAGGCCTAGCAAGCCAGTAGTGGATATCATATTTGCTTTCAAACCAGGAACAGGCCTCGGAAAGGACGGTTGCACACGACAACGACCCGGATATGCTAATGGACTACGAGTTGGGACATTAAACACACAGACACTGGCAGGAAAAGTGGAGGAGATTGTAGAAGTGATGGAGAGAAGAAAACTGGATGTACTGGGCTTGGCAGAAACAAGATGGGAAGGAGAAGGTCGCAGAGAACTGAGGAAAGGGTAACGGTTGTACTGGAGTGGGAACAGTGAAGGAAGGAGCAGCGGAGTAGGAGTAGTTGTGAGAGATGGAATGAAGGAAGAGGTAAAGGGAATAAGTGACAGAATCATGAAGATCAGAGTAACTGTAAAGGGAAGAAGCCTGGAGATAGCCCAGGTATATGCCCCTCAGATTGGATGTACAGCTCAAGAGAAGGAAGACTTTGAAGAGGAGCTACAACAGCAGTTGAATGGTCAGAGCATCATTGTCATGGGAGATGTGAATGCACATGTAGGAAGTGAAAGGCAAGGATATGAAAATGTATTGGGAGCAGAAGGATGGGGTAGCAGGAATGAAGAAGGGGGAAAGTTGTTGGAATTTTGCAAGAGAAACGGTTTAGTGGTAGGCAACTCCTGGTTCCGGAAGAAAGAAAGCCACAAGGTAACGAGGTACAGCAGTGATTTAACAAAGAAATCTTTGGTAGATTACATGCTGTACGACTGGGAAATGAAGAGAAGTGTCAGAGATATAAAGGTAATACCATCAGAGGCCTTAGATAGCGACCACAGAATACTTGTAATGAACCTGGGAGTTGTTAAGGATAGCAAAAGGACAGAGTACCAGGAAAGGAGAATCAAAGTATGGAAACTCAAGGAAAAGGAAGTCAAGGAAGAATTCCAGAAGATAATAAGGGAAAGGATGCCAACAGACAATCCTAAAACAGGGGAAGAGGAATGGAAGCAATTCAAAAACACAATGGTGGAAGCTGCAGTGGCAGTATGTGGAAGAACAAGCAACAGAAAGCGGTGTAAAGAGACATCATGGTGGAATGAGAGAGTAAAAGAAGCTGTGGGAAGGAAGAACAAGGCTATCAGAGTGTGGTTCCAGGAAAGAACTGATCTGGCAAGGGAAGATTATAAGATAAAGAAGTAAGAAGCAAACAAGATTGTTGCAGAGGAGAGGAAGAAGTGGATGGTAAAGTGGACAGAGATGATGGAGGAAGACAGCAGAGGAAATAAGAAAGTACTTTATTGGATGGTCAAAAGTAAGAGAAGAGGTCTGCGAGAGGATGTGGTAATGATGGACAAAAATGGAAATGAGGTACACAACAAAGAGACACTCAAGACAGTGTGGAAAGAGTACTTTGAGGATTTGCTGAATCCAAATGGTCATAGGGAGGAAGACAATGTATTGGAAGATGGAGAAGACAACACAGGAATGGAAAAGGACCTGACTTGGAGAGAACTGGAAATGGCTATAGACAAGATGAAAGGAGGAAGGGCACCAGGTGTGGATGGAGTGAGTGTTGAAATGGTGAAGGCAGCAGGGGAGGTTGGGAAACAGTGGCTGTACCGTGTGATGAGGGTGATATGGAAGGAGAAAAAGACCCCAGAAGATTGGAAGAAAGGATTAATTGTCCCAATATTTAAGAAAGGAAGCAGAAAGAAGTGCAGAAATTACAGGGGAGTTACACTCATACCTCACTGTGCCAAGATATATGAAAAGATATTAGAAAGTAGAATACGAGCCAAAGTGGAGAGACAATTGAGAGAGGAGCAGTATGGATTCAGACCTGGGAGATCAACAGTGGATCTCATATTTTCAGTGAGACAGCTCCAGGAACACCACTACGAATTTGGAGAGGATCTGTTGATGGCCTTCCTGGACATCGAAAAGGCCTATGATAGTGTGTGTAGGGAGAAGGTTTGGAAAGCAATGGAAAACATGGGAGTGGAAAAAGAGACTGTAGGCAGAGTGAAGGAGATGTATTGTGGAAGTGTGAGTTGTGTGAAAGTTGGAGGGGAAAGAACAGACTGGTTCAGACAAATGAGTGGCCTGAAACAGGGTAGTGCGCTGTCACCCCTTCTCTTTATTGTGGTTATGGACGAGGTATTGACACGGATAGCAGGAAAGATAGGAGAAGATAAGATGAAAGCAATGATGTTTTCAGATGATCTCATGGTCTGGGGAAACAAGGAGGAGGAAATTCAGGAGCAACTGAAGGCTTGGGAAGAAACAGTGGGAGAACACGGATGGAAGTTCAACATCAGTAAATGTGAGATTCTGTTAACGACCAGGAAAATGGACAGACCAATGAGTGGGATAACACTTGGAGGTGGACAGCTGAAGAAGGTGGAAAGTCTCAAGTACTTGGGAAGTATAGTGGAGGAAAATGGGAGAAATGACAAAGAGATTACGGAACGTGGCAGACAGGCAGAAGCATTTCTGAGAAGCATTAGGAGCTTATTGTGGAATAAAGATGTCCCACATAAAAGCAAGGAAGTTTTATACAGAAGCTACTATATCCCGATACTGACCTATGCTTCAGACGCGTGGACAATGAAGAAAAGAGACATAAGCAGAATACAGGCAGGTGAAATGAAGTTCCTGCGAAGTAGGATCGGAGTAACAAGAAGAGACAGGTTGAGGAATGAAAAGGTCAGGGAAATGGTGAAAGAAGAGCCCTTGCAAGGTAGGATTGAGACATCAAGACTGAGGTGGTATGGACACTTAAAGAGAATGGATGAGATGAAGATTCCCAAGAAGATATATGAGATGCAGATGCAGAAGAAACGACCAAGGGGAAGACCAAGAGATAGATGGCTGAAAGGAGTGGAGGAATGTGTAAAGAAGAGAGGCGAGGACTGGACCAGAGTGACAGCGAAGAGTTGGTGGGAAGAAAGAACTAAGTGGCGAGGCTTATGTTCCAAACAGACCCAGCCTGGGGCTGGAAACTGTACAAGATGATGATGATGATGATGATGATGATGATGAATCAGAACAGACGCTAGTAAGTTGAGGGGGACTGGGGATTGGTACGGGAACTGAAAAGGTTGAATGAAAATATTCATTGAAATGTGTGGACCTCAAATTAAATGGGACTTCTTCATTATGGAGGTTTAGGTTAAGTGGAATTCTGGGAGTCTTTCTACGGGATGATATAAGTGTCCAGAACTTCTTCGGGTTATTCTTGAGATTTCCTGTTATGGAAGAGATGTAGCGGTGGTAATCCTCTGTCATATGAGCTCTTGAAATTTTCCGTAGGTGAATAACTAAATTGCATGTATGAGGATTAGGAACTGATTTCCACAGTGACCACGCTCGGGTTCTGTTTTGGAGAAGGAGTTTGGTGTTTTGACTTACCCAGTGCGGATATTTGTTGGATTTGGGTACGGAGAAAGGAACGTGTTGTTTAATGGCCGAGTAAAGTAAATCCTCAAACAAGGCCACTGCGCTGTTTACGTCTTTCTCAGCTGTTAGCAGGCACCAGGGTAGAGATGATAAATCCTGATTGACAGCTTGCCAGTCGACCTTTCTCCAAAGAGAGAAAGCTTTCTTATCGGTGGTGGGGCTATTTTATGTCGGCTGTCTGGGACGGGGAGAGTGGCTTCTATTGAGCTATGGTTAGTGTTCAGGATATTTCTTCCAACGGTCACTGCGCTGTTTACGTCATTCTCAGCTGTTAGCAGGCACCAGGGTAGAGATGATAAATCCTGATTGACAGCTTGCCAGTCACCTTTCTCCAAAGAGAGAAAGCTTTCTTATCGGTGGTGGGGTTATTTTTATGTCGGCTGGCTGGGACGGGGAGAGTGGCTTCTATTGAGCTATGGTTTGTGTTCAGGATATTTCTTCCAACGGTCACAGTGACATTACGCAGGGTTGAAAATATGAGATCCAGTGTTTCGGATTTCCTTGTTGGATGTAGATTGAACTGTTTCAGATGTAGACCGTTTATAAAATTTGATAAGATGAAACTATATATTTGGGGAGAGTGTATGGTACCATTGTCTATTGATGTCCAGGAGATATGGGAGTTAAAATCGCCTAGCAACACTATTTCATTTTCTTGATTGAGGGCAAGAACAGTAGAGTTGAAACATTCTTCTAAGGTGTCAATTTTGCTGGAAGGTGGGCGGTAGAAGCAACCTACGAGTAAATTCTTCCTTTTTGGGATAATAATCTCAACCCATATTATTTCGCAGGAAGTTTCTAAGTCAGGCCGATGTTTTGCCTTCAGTTTGTTATGAACTGCGATTGCAACACCACCAACCCTTGAGGATCTGTCCCGGCGAAACACATTGAACTCAGATGAAAACGGAAGTTCCCCACAAGATACGAAGTCTGACAACCATGTTTCTGAGAGGCAGAGGATATCAAATTGATTGATTTCTGTTATATTTGCTAAACAGTCGGATAGTTTATTTGTGACGCTCTGTGCGTTCTGATAGTAGAGGTTAAGGGGTCCTGGGTTAAAGTGAATGTCACCTGATAGTAGTGGTAGTATCAAGTAAACTGCACTGGAGGAAGCACGGCAACGTTGTACTGTTCCACGAGGTGTGGTGGAAACATGGCGGAGCACTGGGAGGTTACAAGCTGCCGTGGTCGAGAAAGTAAAATGTCTCTCTGCACAGTACCACAGAATTTCTTGATCACACGTCACATCACTGCGGTCGGAAATGTTTTCAGACACAGTTGCACACCATATAGTACACTTGAACAGGCAAAATACCACTAAAATACAACTTGATGGTTATAATGTCCATCGTCATGACCGCACTAATAAGAGGGGAGGAGGTATCGTTCTCTACTGTAGAGATGACCTGATGATCCGTGTCATTTGTACCTCATCGACCGGCGATTTGCCGAGGACGGAGTTCATGTTCGTTGAAGTAGTTGCTAGTGGACAGAAAATACTTATTGGAGTGGTTTACCGACCACCTAAAGTATCTTATATGGCCGAGTTTGAAACGTATCTACTTAACTTGCTACCAACGTACGAACATATCATTATATTAGGGGATTTCAACACTAATCTGCTTACGAAGAATTACGATACTAAGAAATTAGAAGACATGATTTCCTCATGTGACTTGACTATCCTTCCTTCAAATCCTACTAACCATGTACATACTACCAACAACATTTCCCACACCTTAATAGATCTCAAAGTGACTAACAACCCTCAGAAAGTGGTAACTCACGGACAGATTTCAGTACCGGCCGTGTCCACCCACGATCTTATATTTCTCGCTTACTCACTACGCGTTCCAAAATATAAACCTAGGTATATAACGTGCAGGAATATGAATGATATCGATATGTACGATGCCTACATTCTTCCGTGGAATGTCATTTTAAATCTGAAAGACATTGCTGCAAAAATAAATAAATTTAATTCGTTAATACACAGTCTATACAAAAAACATGCACCCAAAAGACAGATAAGAATATCACGCAAACCTGATCCATGGTTAACCTCTGATGTTAAACACATGATGTGTCAACGTGATACACTCTACCAACATTACAAACCTACCCAAGACCCAAGTGACTATGAAAATTATAGAATAATGAGGAATAGAACTAAACAAATCATCCGTAATCTTAAGTTTAAATATGTTCGTGAATCAACAAGGAATCTAAATACGGCAAGTGCGTGGAGGCATCTCCGAGCCATGGGCATAGGCAACACACGGGAACAGCTTCAGGTACCTGACATTCCACTTGACGATTTAAATGCGTATTTCACGAAAGAGAGAGTTAAGTCTAATCCGCTTAACATACCTCATGTAAATAATGACCCATCATTTGTCCCACAAAGTCGGCCATGCTTTGCTTTTCGTACTGTCAGCACTAATGAAGTTAAGAAAGTCTTGTATTCTATTAAATCGAAAGCTAGTGGTGTCGACGATATTAATAATAAACAAAGTTTTTATGGTTCCGCCTAGTCAATACAAGTATTGACTAGGCGGAACCATAAAAACTTTGTTTATTATTACATTCCATCAATACGGAAAAATGTGCGACTTTAAAAGTCAAAAAGTCGACGATATTCCTATAACTTTCATACATAATATCCATGGCGCTATTCTACCCATTCTCACCCATATTTTAATCACTGTCTCAAAAACGGCACATTACATGCAATTTGGAAGTACGCTAATGTAATCCCACTTCCCAAGAACCCAGGCTCTAAACTTCTATCCGATTACCGTCAAATTTCTATTTTCTCCGCTCTTTCCAAAGCGTTGGAACGGTTGGTACATACTCAAATACTGGAATACCTGCACGCTCACTCTCTTCTGGATCCACTTCAATCTGGCTTCAAGAAGGACCATAGCACAGCAACTGCTTTACTAAAAGTGACTGATGATATCAGACAAGCAATGGACGAAAGACAAGTGACGATACTCACACTCCTTGACTTCAGTAGGACTTTTCACACGATACATATCCAGACATTGTTGAAGAAACTTGCATGCCTTTTCGGTAATGAGGCTTTAAAATTTTTCACCGCATATCTTACAGATCGCATGCAACGTGTAATAACACAAGATACTGCTTCACAGTGGCGACTCAGTAAGGCAGGAACCCCTCAGGGTTCCGTTCTTGGTCCTCTTTGGTTTGCCCTTTATATTAATGACATCTCCTCAGTAATAAAATATAATAGATATCATCTTTATGCGGATGACCTCCAAATTTACTGTCACGTTGGTATCAAAGATATAGCGAACGCGATACGAGATGTAAACACCGACCTGCAAAAACTCAGTGTGTATGCTAGCGATAACGCTCTCTTTCTCAACCCCAAAAAGACCCAAGTTATTATAATCGGCTCGCAGGGATTATTGAATTCCATGTATAAAAACTACACTATCCCTCCTGTGACTTTAAATGCAACCGTAATCCCGTTTAGTAAAACAGTGAAAAACCTCGGTATGACTCTGACTGAAACTCTTGACTGGTCTGCACATATAAGTAATACTTGCAGGAAGATGTAAGCGACGCTATACCCACTCAAACGGCATAAGGACATTTTACCACAAGACGTGAGGATAAAACTTATTGAGACTTTGATACTACCAATACTTGACTATTGCGACGTGGTCCTATTTGATGCAACTAGCGAACAAACTAAAAAACTGCAACGAGCATTGAACTCTAGTCTTCGGTTTGCTTTCAACTTGAATTACGATTCTCACGTAACCCCTAGCTACAAAGCTCTTTCTTGGCTGAAACCTGAAGGGCGTCGAAATTTTCATATTTTGACGTCGGTATATCGAACCCTAGACGAAAATCTCCCACTGTATATTTCTTCGAAATTTCATTTCCTGTCCTCATTTCATAATATTAATACTAGATCTGGCTCTTCCCTCGCTATTACCGTTAACCACTCTTCCAAGTACAATAAATCCTTCGTTGTGACTGGGTCGCGACTTTGGAATACACTCCCAGCTGACGTAAGGAAATGCAAGACCTACACAACATTTAAGACTGCTTGCAGAGATTTCCTTTTGAACACCGCTGACTGTTTCGTGTGACTGGTGATGGATGATAGACATCATGATTGAGCCATTATGGTAAATAAATAAAAATTGAAATACCCAGTTATTTACTAGATCTAACACTATCACTTATTATTATTATTATTAGTATTAGTATTAGTATTATTATTGTTTCAGGTAACAATTTTATATGTTTCTTTGTTTGATGTGCATTGCTATCTTTATTTTTTATGTCCTGTTTTATTCTAACTTAATTTCTAGTTTACGTATCTTATTCAGTGGTAGTATTTGTGTATTTTATTATAACTATGTGGTTAAGTGTAAGAGAGGGCCACGAGCCCTAACTTCTCCACTGAAAAAGACATAAATAAATAAATAAATAATATGTCAGAGCTATTGAAACACGAGGTCTGTCACTTGCTACCATCTTTAACAACATTGGATCCATTTGGTATAAGGTCAGCAGTAAGTAGGTGTACTCATCGTCGAGCATATTTTGAAATGCTGTTATAGTGATTTTAGAATACACTGTTGAGTGTTATTCATGTTGTGGAATCGTGCTAGTGAGAGCACATATTTGACATTGTGTGATTATACACAATGAGCTTATGTTAAAGTCATTCCTTTCGTGGAATTTTGGGACCAGATGTTTTGTATGACATCTGTGTATGATTTGCACTGATATATTTATTAACTGAATAAAACACTGTGTCATGTTGGTGGAATTTACCCAATGAAGTAATTTACATCGTTAACAGATTCATGATATCATCTATATGGATTTTTTTAAAATGGATAAACACATCCACACTTCTAATTAACTTAGTTGTTTGTTAGATAATATCACGAATTACAAACACTGTACCTGATCTATGACAAGTAAATTTCGGGTGGAAGGTCGAATCAGGTCTCATTAATTTTTCTTAGTAAATAATTTGCCCAATGGGTGTAAATCGATGTTATGTATAAAATTTAAATAATTAATTTATTGTTGATTGATAAGATTGAAAAATTATAATAATGATAATTGCGTCGATTTAGTTATTACATCGTCGACGCCCAATTACAAGCAAACATTCTGTTATATATATATATATACGTGTGTGTGTGTGTCGAGATAGACTCCTGGTTTCTTGCCGTCGTTGTAGGCTATACCAGTATTTGTTACTGGCATTTAGTATTTCACCCTAGTTTTGAGGGGTAATTCTCTCCTCTTAGAAGGAATGTTAGGATGTCATATCTTTTTCCTGAATACATTGAATTTCATTTTAAAATTCTTCTGAGTTATGCTTTGAACAGGTGATGGAAGATTGTATTAGGAAGACCATCGCTGGATATTTCGGAGTAGTCCACTCTCCCGAGGTGCTCCATTCATGGAAATCTATTGTTCTCTGAGCTATTGTGCGATTTCGGCCATGGTCTTACCTAATGCCATCTTCTTAGATATAATTGTGTCCCTTTCATCCCATTCACATGTTGTTAGGACATGGGGATTATTTAGCCGGAGATTTTTAGGTTCTACGATCCGGCTGTCATAGTAGGATTCAACAGGTGATGGTAGGTGATTTCGGGCACAGTTATCTTGGCGCACCAGCCTCTGGGCTCAAGTAAATCCGGAATACCAGAGTTGAAACCAGTTATATACCACTGGAACATTGAGTTATAATTGTGGTAGCCCAAGTGAATAATGGTAAACCAATATTTTGGCACAACGTGTTGCTATTCGTTTTGATGAAACAATGACGAGGATACTGGATTTACTAGGGATACTAGTAAATTTACAACCATTATTAGTTTGTTGTTGTGCAATATTTAAGTGGTGCCACACGCTTTATTAAATGATACATGATTAGAACAGATTCAATGGAAGGTATTCAAAGGAATCTTCATTGACTTGCTCAGTCATGTGGGGCACTTAATGTAGTTCGTGTTCGAATTTCGTGTAAGTCGTCTGATATATTTGTTACCGACAGGTGATTTTGATATCATCCTTAAGATAGTAGTATTTTACTTAAACTTTGTCATATTAGTTGATGAATCCTCACCTGTATGAACCATCATTATCTTTATTTACATATTGGAATCTGGATGATTTGATTGAATTGGTCGTAGGTAATTTAAGTATAAATTAAGGTTACTGCAAGACAATGAAAATGTGCATTTTATGGCAAATTGTGGCTGCTTTGGGATATTTCTGCTATGCTATGTGTTGTAGTGCTAGTGTCTATTTGTGAAGTGTATTTTGTGAATCACCATAGGTGAAGAGACGACGGTCGCTGTTGCTGACTTTAGGAAAATGTTTGAACTCATCTCTCTATATATAAGAATGAATGTTTGTCTGTTTTTTCTGAATTTCTACGGAAATTTGCGTTATTTACGCGTTTCAGACTGTTTTATGACGGATGCGCTCGAAAATATTTTTTTTTTGTCAGTCTGTCTGTTTGTCTGTCTGTGGACGAAGTGGTTGTTCCCTTATAACTCGAGAATGGCTGGGTGGATCAACGTAAAATTTGGTACAGATATCCTTCAGAGGCATGACAAGGGCCCCCCAAAACCACATTTTAAGGCCCTAAAACCAACAATTCTGGAGATTTTCCCAGAAAATCAATTTCATTTAATACAATAATGAAAGAAAGCAAGCCGGTAACCATGGCAACAGAAACTCACAGGTCCTTCTATTGCTGTAAGACGCAATACAATTCCATTTATTACATTACTGAGATAGTTTGCAAACGGCTATAAGGTTATAACGGAACCAAATTAAGCTGTAAAATTCATCAATATATATAATGCGCTTTAGGGGGTCAAGGGGTACTCTAGAATTTTTTCACGCGATTTACACGTGCTGGTGTGGTACGGAAGGTCTATTATATCCCAATCCCTATATTGTTATATTATTATTATAATTATTATTATACTACGGCCTGCAACGACGAGACAAAGCTTATTTTCAGCCCCTTAGTGTCAGAAAAAAACTCGGGGCCCTTAAACAGCCGTAAAGGGTCCCCGAAAACTATATTTAAAGGCTCTAAAACCAAGAGTTTCCGAGATATTCCCAGAAAACTAATTTCATTTAATAAACTTATGTATGAATGCAAGCAAGTAACCATGACAACAGTGTCTCAAAAAGTTACATCCAACTTTCCTTCTATTTCTGCAAGAAGTAATGCCACTCATTTATTACATTTCTGTGAAAGTTTGCAAATGACTATAAGGAACCAACAAAATCTGCAAAATTCATCAATGCGCTTAAGGGGCTCAAGGGGTAACCTAGATTTCTTCACAAGACTTAAACGTGCGATATGTCGTACAAAAGGTCTATTATATCTTCATACAGCAACATTATTTTCAAAAATTCCTGGATTTAAATAATTTATTTTTTATTTTATTTTTTTGCTTTTAGGAATTTGGGCCACTGGAGGCTAACAAACCTGAATTTCCATGCACCTCAAACCTTTATAATTTATTAAAGGGGTCTTCCTCTGGATGCGGACTTGACACAACAGTGAGGGTCAGTTTTTATGTGACGTGGATAATTGCGTTTCGTCTACGAGGTTTTAAATTTTATTTTCACGTCAGGAATTACACGTAAGGTAAATTAGTTTCAGAGCATGTTTCAACTAATCATTTATCTTTGTCGACAAACAGGTTCCAAGCACCTTACCATTGCAACAGTAGCTCAATTGATTACGTCTGAGTAGGGGAGTAGTGGCGCTTCTACTTCACTCCAGAACCCTCCTTGCCCCGCAACTAAGCCTCAGTCATGTTAAATATCTCCTGAACGCATGGTCCGATTTTGACAAATGAGGTGTCATTGTACTCGAGCTGACGTCCTCTTTCCTATGGACCATGTATTATATTTAAAAAAAAATGAAATTTTTTCGTTTTCGAAAATAGGCGATAGTTTGAAAACTAAATATGATAGAACGTTGTGCCATGGCTCAAACGAATTGTCTTTATAACCTTTATTTTTTGTAATAAAATATTTTTATTTTTTATGTTTTTTTCAAAACACTCGAATTTTGAAAATCACATATTTTATTTATAAATTGTTAATTATACAAAAAAGTTTATTTGACGTAAATGCATCGTCCCTACGCCCTCTACCCCCAAAATAAATGTCAAGTCTCTAGGGCAAAAATTTGTAGTAGTGTTGTGAGGGTAAGCTGCTACACTTAGGAAGTTGTGAGCCCCTGGCAACCTTGGAATGGAAGGAGTCATGCTAGGAGGGCGTGCTTGGATTCGTTTTTTTTTCGTTTCGTTGCGCTCTTTACGGGAATGTAGGTGTCGAAAAGGTGAAATGCTGCAAACATGTTTTTTTTGGGAAAAACGTGATTTTAGACTTTTTGTTATATCTCGCGAACCAATCATGATAGAAGGGTGTACGAGGGGTCCAAGGACTCGGGGTGACGTCCTATTTGCTATGGACCACTCGTTATAATTTGTTTGAAAAATTTGGAAACTCGATTTTGGGGCAAACAAGTGTTTTTTGTGATTTTTGCTGATAACTCACGAATCAATAAGCCTAGAGACGAGTGCGAGGTGTCATTTTTTTCATCGCGTTGTCCTCTTGCCGAGGTTTTCGTGTTGAGCAGAAATGAAAAACCATGTTGAGGTAAAACCGTGATTTTAGACTTTTTGCTCTATATCGCAAATCCATAACGCTAGAGACATGAACGAGGTGTCCTTGGACTCGGGCTCACGCCCCCTTTTAGAAACTATGTTTGACATTTTGACAAACGGCCTAGCGACACTTTTGTTGAAAAAAAATATTAAATTTTCTTTATCTGTTTAAAATGTTTATGAAGCGTGGTGGTTGAGAGAGACGATACTGCAGGGTGTGTGTTTCAACGAACCTGTCGCTAACCACAAGGACCATGCTTAATGGAACAATCGCTATTTCGGCGGGTCGGTTTATGACAGAGCGAGGGTTCGTTTTTCTTACATTTTACCCCCGAAGGAGATCTTGAACGTGTAAACGATGATGAGAACTAGGTTCTATGTTGGTCGAAAGCGAGTACAGAAATCAAAGTTGTAGAGGAGCAGACGAGCAGGAGGCGAATGCCATTTGAGCTTATTGGAATGCGCTGATCTGACTTGACAACAAGTGCAATGGAAAATGACAAAGACGCTTGAAGGTTAAATAATCTGACCATCGTGGTGGCAGGGAAGTGCGAAATGCATGCATACACATGTGAAACCTCATGAGGGCTAAACAAGTCACATCCTGTCTTGCTTCGTACGTGACAAAATGCAAGTCCATGTGAAATTTGACCTGCCACAGGTGTTCACCTTGGACGTCAGCTGTCCACGTGTTTGATAACAGGATGTTCAAAGCGTGGGAAAAAATGATTATACATGCAACGTAACATATATGAAGACATGTCGTTATCATTTCCTCTCTCACTTAGGTGACTACCTTTGAACACGTTGCGTTGTGTGAAACCCCTGGTCTTGTTTAACAGTTTTGGTGTTGGTGGAAAATACTTATCCTTGTTGTGAGGTAGGTATATATTTATAGATTTATATATTTATTGATTTATATATATATATTTACAAGCAATTATTTATTGATTTGGTAATTATTGATTTTTTTTATTTATTTGTTTGCAGATAACCGGTATACCTTACATGTCTGAGAGAGAAGAAATCATTGCACTTTTGAGCCCACTAGAACGAAACAGCGACAAGCCACTGCAAGTGAAGGTGAGATTATTTTTTTAAACTAACTTGTTGTTTCATATTTTATTTTATGAAATGCATGTATTAACCTAAATTAAGGTATTTATAGCGTTTTATTTTATTTAATTTTAGAAACATGGAAAGAAAATTCTTACCGCTGTAGCAGTTGCTGAAAATCCGAGACGCAGTAGAGCGAAACCATTGTTTTCAGGCAGTGAACTATCGAAAACTCAGGTAAGCCTAACTTAAAATGCTATTGCATTTTACCACTACTGAAAAAAACTCTTACACAAAAAAATTCATTACCTGTACATGACTGGGACAATGATTGCTTTCTTGATTAATGGCTATGTTGTTGTTGACTGGGAAAAGTACAAGGCCATGTTGGATTTTCTAAAAACAAAAAATTTAATTTAATTTATGGATGGTTCCCTATGGACTCAACGAATATCCACAGGTTTGAACATGATAATGTGAACAAAATTTTGTTTATATATTGGTTAAAGGGGGATGTAAATATCTGTAGCTTTATATAAAGAAAATGAGCACATGGGTTACTGTTAGTGCCAACATACAGTTTATTTTTAATGGTGTTTTGATATATTAATGCCAATTAACGTTAACGTTTTATTTACAAGTATTGATTGATTGAGTGATGGGCTATTTTGTTTGCTTTTAGGTGTCGTCAGGTGCCATTAACGTAGTGAACAGACAGTGAAAAAGGCATACATTATGCTTTAAAGTACTCTGTGCTCTTGTGCAACGTTAATAACATACAATAAGGAAAAGTTTTAATATAACACATGGCGTTAGGGCCGAATACAACAAGTGAGCAAGTTGGTTTACCACGTGGGTTGAATTTAAAATCAGAAAATGAACGTTTAGAATCTTATAAAAATGTTTGGCCATTAATATTAAAACACCTTACCAAACAGCTAAGTGAAGCTGGATTTTTTATACTGGTGAAGGGGATAAAGCAATATGTTTTTATTGTGGATTTGCTTTAAAGGATTGGCAAATGACTGATGACCCTTTTGTGCAACACGCTCGTTGGTTACCAAACTGTAAATACATGGTGTTGCTTAAAGGTCAGGAATTTGTGAACACTATTCGTAAAGAAAACGTGATTGCAGCACAAGACATAAAAGTGCCTTTAGAGTTAGAACACGCGGAGCAAATACATGAGGCTGAAAAAAAAAGACTTGTCTCACGAACAGATACAAAAGTGTGACCAACAAATATGTAAAATTTGTTATCAAGATGAACTAGGTGTTGTATTTTTGCCTTGTCGACACATGATAGCCTGTGTCAAGTGTGCATTAGAACTTAACACTTGTGCTAAATGCAGAAAAGTAGTATCTGCTACAGTTAGGGCATTCCTTGCATAACTAGTATAATTTATTCGCCATGCATAGTGCAAAATCCCTAATTGCACAATATTATTAAAGCTGTTTTAGAGTGTAATAGATATGCTTTTGTTTTGTTTATAGACTACTACTATGAATGTTTTGAATGCTGTGGGACAATCATGTGGCTTTGAGACAAAAAAAAGCTCAGCGAATTGGCAACGCATATTCCATTCCGCATTATCATGATTCGGAAATTGAAAACAGCATATGGTGATCGTGTACTTTGTGTATGTGAAAACTTTGGGACATTTCTGCCTATACCGTTTAATGATATGTCGGAGAGTGTTTTTGAAGAAGTCAGTAATGCTCTGCAACCTGTACACTTAATTTATGAAGGCTTTAAAAACAATAGGTGCATGGTTCGTTTTAATAAAACAAAAGAACAATTGTCAAATAATAATAACAATGGAAGATATAAGTCATGACAATGGACTGAAAGAAAAATATGTGTATAGAATAATAATGTTTTAGTGTTCAGTATTGTCTTTAAAAATATTATCATGAAACCAAAAAAAATGTATATAAAGTTTGTAAATAAATGAAAATAATGGTACAATGTTGTTATATTTTCTATAGAAGTCAGAATATTTAACATTGCAGAGTACACATGATTATGACAATAAAAAGCATACTTAATAAAAGTCTTTGCCTTTACGATAGTGTGTTATAGTTTTAAAAACAAAGCTTGTTGTAGATCTTTTTTCATCCACGGTGAACAATAGGCATGAAAACGTTATTGTCTTGTTTTGGATCATTATCACTATCATAATCATAAGCAGCATGATCTATATCACAATTATTATAATCACTATAATTATCCTCAACATTACTAAAACCAGTTAAATATTCCTGTTCCTCTTGCTGTTCCTGTTCATCTTCCTCTTCCTCTACAGTGTCCTCGTGTAGAGTCTGCGTGGCTTTTGATAATGTTGAGGGTTTTTTGAACATTGAATTATTTTCAATAGTAGTATTGTTTTGTAGCACTTGCTTTTTAACATTTTCATGATTTTCTGTTGACAGCAACAGTGTTTCATGCAGTACACTACATTGATGATCACTGACGCTTATAACCTCACTATTTTTACTTTTTAGCTCACTGCGACATTGTTTTGAACGTTGTTTTGAACAACGCCAAATAGCAGTTCCATTTTTATTGGTTCGTTTCACAATATATGAATAACCTTTATAGACTGGACATGACTTTTCATTACACAAAAACATCTTCCTTTTTTCCAGCCTCCCACCGCCATTCATCTGTGACGTCATAGCCAGTCTCAAAGCAAGTATATACTTGTAGAACATGTCATGTGACAAGGTTAGGTTTAGTGAGCTGAGGTTAACTTAGGTTAGCTAGCTCTATCTCACTCCTAGCCAATCATTAACCTTAAAAGCACTCTAGAGTTGTTGGAATCTGTTCATGTAATTATTATTCTTGGCAGTACTTTGGAAATTACACCCAGAAAAATATCAATCCCACTTTGAATTTTTTTAAACTGTTATTATTATTATTATTATTATTATTATTAGCCAAGTCACTTTACTAAAATTTAATTTATGTGTATTAGTTGATATGAAAGTCTCAACAACCAGCCATGCTTGCACTCACTTTTTGCTTTCACTTTTGCTCCCATATTAATGCCAACTCATATATCTATAAGCAACAGCAAAATGTAAATGGAATCATATTTCTGATAATGTTCAAAACTTAAGTCCTGAGGTCTTGGGTTTGAATTCTCAACTATGGTTGTCAGCCAATGAGTTACACTACAGGAAACTTTTATTTTTGTGTTGTGTTGCATGATAATTTGCCCATCTCGCGGTGTAGTGGCTAGTAAACTTGGGTGTTATCCCAGAGGTTTTGGGTTCCAGCTCTACTTTGGCCAGAAAATTAATTTTTGATCTGAGAGTTGGAAGGTTATGTTAGGTGAAGTTAGGTTAGGTGAAGTACGGTTAGGTTAGGGGAGATTGTTTTAGTAAAACACCACATTTGCCTCCACTTTTTACTCAAACATTTTGCTCACACTTTGTGCACTCACTTTTGCTCTCACTTTTTGCTCCCACTTTTGCTTTCACATTTGCTCTCACTTTCTGCTCCAATATTTGCTCGCACTTGTTTGATCCCACTTTTGCTTACACTTTTTGCTCCCACTTTTTCTTTCACATTTGCTCCCATACTTGCTCCCACTTTTGCTTTCACATTTGCTCTCAAACTTGCTCCTACTTTTTATTTGATCCCACTTTTTGCTCCCAATTTTTGCTCCCACTTTTTGCTCTCAATTATTGCTCCCACTTTGGCTTACACTTTTAACTCCCTCTTTTTGCTCGCACTTTTTGTTCCCATATTTGCTCACACTATTTTTTTGCTCTCATATTTGCTCACACTTTTGCTTACACTTTTTTCCCCCACTATTTTCTCTCACTTTTTGCTCCCACTTTTGCTTTCACATATGCTCCCATACTTGCTCCCACTTTTGCTTTCACATTTGCTCCCATACTTGCTCCTACTTTTTTTTGCTCCCACTTTTTTCTCTCAATTTTTGCTCCCACTTTTTGCTCCCACTTTTTTTTGCTCCCACATTTGCACCCATATATGCTTACACTTTTTGCTCCCACTTTTTTCTCTCACTTTTTGCTCCCTCTTTTGCTTTCACATATGCTCCCATACTTGCTCCCACTTTTGCTTTCACATTTGCTCCCATACTTACTCCTACATTTTTTGCTCCCACTTTTTGCTCTCAATTTTTGCTCACAATTTTTGCTCCCACTTTTTGCTCCCAATTTTTACTCCCACTTTTTGCTCCCACTTTTTGCTCCCACTTTTTTTTGCTCCCACATTTGCACCCGTATATGCTCGCACATTTAACTATTGTTCTTATTACCAAGTTGTCTTTACTAGAGCTTAGTCTATGCTTGATAGTTGATATGGAAGTGTCTGTGACTAGGTATGGTAAGCCTCATGCATTCTATAAAGGATATTCATATATTGTGAAACGAACCAATAAAAATGTAACTGTTATATGGCGTTGTTCAAAACAACGTTCAAAACAATGTCGCAGTGAGCTAAAAAGTAAAAAGAGTGACGTTTTAAGCCGTAGTGATCATCAATGTAGTGTACTGCATGAAACACTGTTGCTGTCAAAAGAAAATCTTGAAAATGTTAAAAAGCAAGTGCTACAAAACAATACTACTATTGAAAATAATTCAATGTTCAAAAAACCCTTAACATTATCAAAAGCCACGCAGACTCTACTCGAGGACACTGTAGAGGAAGAGGAAGATGAACAGGAACAGGAAGAGGAACAGGAATATTTAACTGGTTTTAGTAATGTTGAGGATAATTATAGTGATTATAATAATAGTGATATAGATCCTGCTGCTTATGAATATGATAATGATAATGATCCAAAACAAGACAATAACGTTTTCATGCCTATTGTTCACCGTGGATGAAAAAAGATCTAAAACAAGCTTTGTTTTTAAAACTATAACACACTATCGTAAAGGCAAAGACTTGTATTAAGTGTGCGTTTTATTGTCATAATCATGTATACTCTGCAATGTTAAATATTCTGACTTCTATAGAAAATATAAAAACTTTGTACCATTATTTTCATTCATTTACAAACTTTATATACATTTTTTTTGGATTCATGATAATATTTTTAAAGACAATACTGAACACTAAAACATTGTTATTCTATACACATACTTTTCTTTCAGTCCATTGTCATGACGTATATCTTCCATTATTATTATTTGACATTTGTTTTTTTATTTAATTAAAACGAACCATGCACCTATTGTTTTTAAAGCCTTCATAAATTAAGTGTACAGTTGCAGAGCATTATTGACTTCATCAAAAACACTCTCCGACATATCATTAAACCGTATAGGCAGAAATGTCTCAAATTTTTCACATACACAATGTACACGATCACCATATGCTGTTTTCAATTTCCGAATCTTGATAATGCGGAATGGATTATGCGTTGGCAATTCACTGAGCTTTTTTGTCTCTAAGCCACATGATTGTCCCACAGCATTCAAAACATTCATAGTAGTAGTCTATAAACAAAACAAAAGCATATCTATTACACTCTCAAACAGCTTTAATAATATTGTGCAATTAGGGATTTTGCACTATGCATGGCGAATAAATTATACTAGTTATGCAAGAAATGCCCTAACTGTAGCAGATACTACTTTTCTGCATATAGCACAAGTGTTAATTTCTAATGCACACTTGACACAGGCTATCATGTGCCCACAAGGCAAAAATACAACACCTAGTTCAACTTGATAAGAAATTTTACATACTTGTTGGTCACACTTTTATATCTGTTCGTGAGACAAGTCTTTTTTTTTCAGCCTCATGTATTTGCTCCGCGTGTTCTAACTCTAAAGGCACTTTTAAGTCTTGTGCTGCAATCACGTTTTCTTTACGAATAGTGTTCACAAATTCCTGACCTTTAAGCAACACCATGTATTTACAGTTTGGTAACCAACGAGCGTGTTGCACAAAAGGGTCATCAGTCATTTGCCAATCCCTTAAAGCAAATCCACAATAAAAACACATTGTTTTATCCCCTTCACCAGTATAAAAAGTCCAGCTTCACTTAGCTGTTTGGTAAGGTGTTTTAATATTAATGGACAAACATTTTTATAAGATTCTAAACGTTTTTCAACAGAGCTGTACTCTGGGTGTGCTAGTGCTTTAGTCTAGCAAACTCCCAATTTTTCAAAAGCACACGCCAATTCAACACTGTCTATGGCATATGGACCACATATATCGACACTACCGTTGTTGGCTGATAATACATCATTATTATTATTATTATATAAACAATTCATGCTTTTGGGCTAATGCCGTGTGTATTTTTAATTTAAACCATACGTTTCGGAGAAACCTTGCCTCCTTTTTCAATGGAAATAAACAATGTGGCCAAAGAAAGTATATCAATGAGATTACAAAAAATATAGATAAATTCCTCTGTTCGTCACCAGAGAGCAGATGCCAGAAATTACTGTATGGACCATGGTGGAACGGCGGACAAACTAGTAAGTAACCAGAAGGTAAAGGGGGCGGTGTGAAAATATAGAAACTCCTCGAAGAATGAGGAGGGGGGGGGGAGGTGGGAGGGTTAGATGGATATAAGGAAACATAAACAAAAGGGAAGTGTATCTGAACAATACCTAACGTCATACAGTCAACGGCGAAAAAACAGATGGAAACTCCTCCAGTGACGAACAAAGGAGATCAAATCCAGGCTCTGAGCCCTAGAGGGAAAATGTACAATTTTAAATATGTGAAGAACAGAGAGACTGAGAGGAACTATCTCCCTATCTAGGGAGATAGTTCCTCCCTATCTAGGGAGATAGTTCCTCTCAGTCTCTCTGTTCTTCACATATTTAAAATTGTACATTTTCCCTCTAGGGCTCAGAGCCTGGATTTGATCTCCTTTGTTCGTCACTGGAGGAGTTTCCATCTGTTTTTTCGCCGTTGACTGTATGACGTTAGGTATTGTTCAGATACACTTCCCTTTTGTTTATGTTTCCTTATATACATCTAACCCTCCCACCTCCCCCCCCTCCTCATTCTTCGAGGAGTTTCTATATTTTCACACCGCCCCCTTTACCTTCTGGTTACTTACTACTTTGTCCGCCCTTCCACCATGGTCCATACAGTAATTTCTGGCATCTGCTCTCTGGTGACGAACAGAGGAATTTATCTATATTTTTTGTAATCTCATTGATATACTTTCTTTGGCCACATTGTTTATTTCCATTGAAAAAGGAGGCAAGGTTTCTCCGAAACGTATGGTTTAAATTAAAAATACACACGGCATTAGCCCAAAAGCATGAATTGTTTATATAATAATCCGGGCCGTGAAAGCCTTAATATGCAAATTATTATTATTATTTATTTGTGATTCAACAACGTAAGTAGCGGCCAATGGTCTTGTGGTTCGGTAAAATGAATACACTGGTAGGTTACCCACTTGTTTTCCAAGCATGTAAGGACATTAAGGAGACCATCGCAAATGGTCTTTAAGGGGATCGTCCCCTTCTTCCCAGTGTAAAAGTTCAATACGACAAACACACAGCGCACCTCATCTTCTCTGTTCAAGTAAAAAAAAGGCTTTTGCAAGTTCATGTGCCGACAAAAAGCCTACAGGCCAGGATTCAAATGTTAACCCACGATCATTTTCTGAATATCAATTCAACCCACGTGGTAAACCAACTTGCTCACTTGTTGTATTTGGTACTAACGCCATGTGTTATAATATAACTTTTTCTTATTGTAAGTTATTAACGTTGCACAAGAGCACAGAGTACTTTAAAGCATAATGTATGCCTTTTTCACTGTCTGTTCACTACGTTAATGGCACCTGACGACACCTAAAAGCAAACAAAATAGCCCATCACTCAATCAATCAATACTTGTAAATAAAACGTTAACGTTAATTGGCATTAATATATCAAAACACCATTAAAAATAAACTGTATGTTGGCGCTAACAGTAACCCATGTGCTTATTTTCTTTTTATAAAGCTACAGATATTTACATCCACCTTTAACCAATATATAAACAAAATTGAATGTCATGTCATTTTGTACACATTATCATGTTCAAACCTGTGGATATTCGTTGAGTCCATAGGGAACCATCCTTCAAATAAATTTAAATTTTTGTTTTTAGAAAATCCAACATGGCCTTGTACTTTTCCCAGTCAACAACAACATAGCCATTAATCAAGAAAGCAATCATTGTCCCAGTCATGTACAGGTAATGCATTTTTTTTGTGTAAGAGTTTTTTCAGTATTGGTAAAATTCAATAGCATTTTAAGTTAGGCTTACCTGAGTTTTCGATAGTTCGCTGCCTGAAAACAATGGTTTCGCTCTACTGCGTCTCGGATTTTCAGCAACTGCTACAGCGGTAAGACTTTTCTTTCCAAGTTTCTGAAATTAAATAAAATAAAACGCTATAAATACTTTAATTTAGGTTAATACATGCATTTCATAAAATAAAATATGAAACAAAAAATGAAACAAGTTAGTTTATAGAATTATCTCACATTCACTTGCAGTGGCTTGTTGCTGTTTCGTTCTAGTGGGCTCAAAAGTGCAATGGTTTCTCCTCTCTCAGACATGTAAGGTATACCGGTTAACTGCAAACAAATAAATAAATAAAATCATTAATTACCTAATCAATAAATAATTGCTTGTAAATATATATAAATCAATAAATATATAAATGAATAAATATATACCTACCTCACAACAAGGTTAAGTATTTTCCACCAACACCAAAACTGTTTAACAAGACCATTGATTTCACGCAACGCAACGTGTTCAAAGGTAGTCACCTAAGTGAGAGAGGAAATGATAACGACATGTCTTCATATATGTTACGTTGCATGTATAATCATTTTTTCCCACGCTTTGAACATCCTGTTATCAAACACGTGGACAGCTGACGTCCAAGGTGAACACCTGTGGCAGGTCAAATTTCACATGGACTTGCATTTTGTCACGTACGAAGCAAGACAGGATGTGACTTGTTTAGCCCTCATGAGGTTTCACATGTGTATGCATGCATTTAGCACTTCCCTGCCACCACGATGGTCAGATTATTTAACCTTCAAGCGTCTTTGTCATTTTCCATTGCACTTGTTGTCAAGTCAGATCAGCGCATTCCAATAAGCTCAAATGGCATTCGCCTCCTGCTCGTCTGCTCCTCTACAACTTTGATTTCTGTACTCGCTTTCGACCAACATAGAACCTAGTTCTCATCATCGTTTACACGTTCAAGATCTCCTTCGGGGGTAAAATGTAAGAAAAACGAACCCTCGCTCTGTCATAAACCGACCCGCCGAAATAGCGATTGTTCCATTAAGCATGGTCCTTGTGGTTAGCGACAGGTTCGTTGAAACACACACCCTGCAGTATCGTCTCTCTCAACCACCACGCTTCATAAACATTTTAAACAGATAAAGAAAATTTAATATTTTTTTTCAACAAAAGTGTCGCTAGGCCGTTTGTCAAAATGTCAAACATAGTTTCTAAAAGGGGGCGTGAGCCCGAGTCCAAGGACACCTCGTTCATGTCTCTAGCGTTATGGGTTTGCGATATAGAGCAAAAAGTCTAAAATCACGGTTTTACCTCAACATGGTTTTTCATTTCTGCTCAACACGAAAACCTCGGCAAGAGGACAACGCGATGAAAGAAATGACACCTCGCACTCGTCTCTAGGCTTATCGATTCGTGAATTATCAGCAAAAATCACAAAAAACACTTGTTTACCCCAAAATAGAATTTCCAATTTTTTAATAGCAATGGTCCATAGCAAAGACGACGTCACCCCGAGTCCTTGGACCCCTCATACACGCTTCTATCATGATTGGTTCGCGAGTTATAACAAAAAGTCTAAAATCACGTTTTTCCCAAAAAAAAAAATGTTTGCAGCATTTCACCTTTTCGACACCTACATTCCCGTAAAGAGCGCAACGAGACGAAAAAACGAATCCAAGCACGCTCTCCTAGCATGACTCCTTCCATTCCAAGGTTGCCAGGGGCTCACAACTTCCTAAGTGTAGCAGCATCCCCCTCACCACACTACTACAAATTTTTGCCCTAGAGACTTGACATTTATTTTGGGGGTAGAGGGCGTAGGGACCCTGCATTTACGTCAAAAAACTATTTTGTATAATTCACAGTTTCCAAAATATGGGATTTTCAAAATTTGAGTGTTTTCAAAAAACATAGAAAATAAAAAGTTTTATTACAAAAAATAAAGGTCATAAAGATAATTCGTTTGAGCCATGGCACAACGTTCTATCATGTTTGGTTTTTAAACTATCGCCTATTTTAGAAAACGAAAAATTTCAATTAAAAAAAAATATATAATACATGGTCCATAGGAAAGAGGACGTCAGCTCGAGTACAATGACATCTCATTTGTCAAAATCGGACCATGCGTTCAAGAGATATTTAACATGGCTGAGGCTTCGTACTGGGGCAAGGAGGGTTCTGGAGTGAAGTAGAAGCGCCACTACTCCACTACTCGTCTGGTTATTAATACCGAAGACCGTTCTAAGAATGGGAACTCCTGCTAGTACAGAATAAAATGGATGGTCTTAATCAAGACATAAATAGTTTTAGGACATTTACACAAGCTAGTTTTGACAATATTTATGAAACTGTCGAAAAGAACACAAAAATAGTTAAGGATTCAGTTGCTATCAATATTCAAGGCGAATTTGACGCCATGTACCAATCTTTAAAAGAAACGTAGGATAGCTATAAAGGGTTAGAGACTAATGTTGATAAAGTAGATTTCATTGTTGAGAAGCTTGCCATAGAAACAGTGAAGAACAATAAGGAATTCACCATTGTAAAGGAAAACATTAATAAACAAGTAGATGCTCTCCAAAACTCTCAAGTTAATTATATTTCGGGTTTAGATTAGCTCCTTAATGGGATTGAAGTTAATGTTGATCACAGTAGGATTAATTTAACTGATAGGCCTGATAAGAGGACGGACAATAAAACGGGTCCAATAAGGAATCACTACCAGAGGCTGATATGATACGACAACAGGTACAAGGAGTACAACGAAAAGCCCTGGAATCGTCAATACGATGACAGAAATGTGTATCGTAGAGAATATGACAATAAGAGAAATAATTACAACAGAAATTATAGAAACAATCAAGGCTACAGTAGATATAAAAACTACAGGACAGAGGAGTTTGAAGAAGGAAGAATCAGAAGAGGCAGCGAGAAAAGTCCGGCGAAAGGGGACGAAGAAGTTTGATAGAAAGAAAGGATTCGAAAGACAAACAAAGAGAATTTGATAAGGCGAAACCAAGCACCAGTCGACAGGATAATGGTTCAGAAAGAACACCTGCCGATGAGGACAGGAGAAAAACGCCGACGTTTAGACAGAAGTAGAGACTTGTATTGTAGATCTTCCATTCCGAGAACATGAAGTAAGAAGAGACAAGATACGTTAAGAAGATAGTCTAACTCAAGCATGAATTAATGATACATATGCCAGAATATCTAGAAGTGATGCAAATAAAAGCTAAGCTGACTTTTATTTCAGGCATCAAGGGGTAAGATATACCATTCATTCATTCATAGCTCGTGCGCTGCGAGCTGAGAACCCTCTTACGGTACTGATCTTGAGGCCATATGGTGAGCGGCCATTACACCTCAGATGTGTGTCACTCGAGGGTAGCCGATGTCTCGCGAGCGTCTACGAACGCAGGGAGTTAATGAAGGAGGAATTATATTATTGGTTCGTGGTATCAATGACGTCACAAGACTTGAAAAGAAATATTGTAATGTTTAAGAGTAAACTGGATTGATTTAAGCAATGAAAAATATATCAATTAACTTGCCAGATTTCTAGAAAGTATTATAAGAAGTAATTAATGAAAAGAATGTGTATTCCTGACAGTCCTAGCGACGGATTTTGAACTAAGATACCTTAGAGTGGGGGAGGAAGTTCTCGTGACGGAGCAACTGACTTCCACAAGGCAGAACGCAACATGTTTCCGTGCGAGAAATCCTTTCACGGGAGTGCTTTTCGTTAGCCGAGTGAAATAGTAAAAATACATGGAGTAACGGACTGTGTTAAAATATTACACTGTTATCTTTACTTTGAAGCAGTTTGCAGTACGATAAATGTCAGTGTCCTGTTTGACTCTCAAGCATGTGAGCGATGAGATTTGCAATTTGTAGTGTCAGAGCGGAGTGATCTATGAACACGAGGCCAGAGACACCATTAAATGTAGCTTGTGTTAAACAAGAGATTATTCAACATTTGCTGAAGTTTAAAGCTACGGACAGCTTGTACGATATACATGGCATGTGTATAGGAACTACACCTTTCTCAAGTGCCATGTTTCACATGCAGGCATCAGGGGGAAGGAATGAACAGTATTCTGTAATTATAAACATGCAAGGCTAACTTATGACATAGGCATTACACTCATAGCA
This sequence comes from Meconema thalassinum, assembly GCA_946902985.2. Taxonomy (NCBI): domain Eukaryota; kingdom Metazoa; phylum Arthropoda; class Insecta; order Orthoptera; family Tettigoniidae; genus Meconema; species Meconema thalassinum. Next base: position 127,881,875 of record OX336398.1, read on the forward strand.
TGGTAGAGATTACCAAAGACAGCAGCATTCAACATGTGTTTAAGGAACACGCTATTCTCGCATAAGATGGAGCAATCTTTTAAGAACATGCTTTTCACATCTCCAGCTGTGATGGGTCTACCATATGGTTGCTATGGAATATCTCTCTGTTGGCGCATACGGTTATTTTCTGTCGGGAGACGTGAGTGAGTGGTCACTGATCGCGAGGACATTTCGTGCGTTAAGCGACCACGTGGATGGACCTTGGAGCCTAGTCGGAGGAACGAGGTCCTTGCTTCGACACCCGGAACGCCCATGGAGAAATTTTATGTCCTGGCAAACTACATAGTGGATTACTTCGACATGATAATATCATTTTTTGATCATCGCTACGAAGCCTGGCAGAAGATAGAACACTTACAAATTTATTTGTAGTGGCTGGTGGGGTATTTGAAGATAGCCATGGTTGCCATAGTTCACTATACTGTAGCATGGTTGGACAGAAGTTTAGGTTCGATGCTCTATGGTCTCTGACTTCCTGGCCAATCTGGATTTTGATTTGGGATAACCAACTGCATCCAATTGTGTAGTTTTGTTAACTATATTTGATTCTAGTATTTTTTATTGGATTAATTAATGCACATTTTCATTGTCGCGAAGACTCATCATAGGAGAAGATCTATATTTTCGTTAGAGATAGGAACTATTTTTGTGCCTAATGCTCATTCTTATATTTTGTGCACTTGAGCACTTCGATATTTTGACAGGATTATTAAAGTGTCTTTGATACACTTAGACGTGCACTATGTTGATTAAATTGATTTTCTGCTTAAAGAAATTACATTAAATAAAGAAAAAGTAACAATATATTTTTAAATGTCATTTGGACATAGATGTTTTTTCTGATGATGGATTAGTGAATAACATGATTTTTTATTATTATTATTTCTGGAAGACGTCACACTTCTCTATAGAGCGAGAGAGATTACCAATGTTGCCTAATGAATCAATAGGTCTTAAATATTCAGCTATTTACTAGATTTATGCTGTAGGTAGTATTGCTACATCATTCTCGAGTTCACCTGAGGGGGAGTCTTCAAAATTAGTTGGATTTGATCAATTTTCACTTTAATCCAATTCACATATTTCTTATGACAAATAGTTGAGGCATTCTATATGCTGTTAATATTTATAATTATACGATTCTTGAATGAATTTATTGGCATGCATCAACGCTCAGTTATTAATAAATCCTAGTCCAGACTTCAAGAAAGTCTCGAGTAATATTAAAAATTATTGTAAATGAATAATGTGAGGCAAAGCTTAAAACTTAGTAGGGTTATTTTCTCGGACATTTCTGACTTTCGTCACAAGTGTAATTTACTTCAGTGTTAATGTTCATGATGTATGTGAATTATTTCGTGCAGCACTGAGGTGCAATGAGGATCAGTTGTAAGATCTATTTGGGATAGGGTCACCAGTAAGGAGGTGTACTCATCGTCCAGCATATTTTGAGAAATGCTGTTGAGTGTTATTCATGTTTTGGAATCGTGCTAGTGAGAGCACATATTTGAGATTGTGTGATTCTACACAATGAGCTTATATTAACGTCATTCCTTTCGTGGAATTTTGGGACCAGATGTTTTTATATGGCATCTGTGTATGATTAGCACAGATATATACAGGCTGTAAAAAAAAGTCCTGCACCAAACTTAAACTCCGCATTGGAATGGGGGCAGGGAGTAATTTGAGATAGGGAACCCATGTCCGGAACGCAACCGTAACGCCCCTATGAGCGATTTTAATTATGAGTACATCTGGCAACGTCGCGTGTTATCCACGGCAGAAAACTGATTATCGCTCACAAGTCTACCTAGCTCCAGTCCCACTTCGTTGCTCAGTAGTAAAGCACTCGACCCTCAGGCGTAGGTGACTTCAGGCTGGGGTTCGAATTCTTCTTCCAACCCAACCTGATTTCTTCCCCTCCGAGTAATTTGATGATGGATCAACTTAATTACCGTAAGCATGATGTTTTCCGGTAGATGTTTCAAGAACGTTTTAAGAATCTTAATTAAATGTCCTCAGTTCCAACGATCGCTGAACCTGTCTCTGTATCTTCACTGTACCTCTTTTAAACTCGCAATCTTTTGCTTGTAAAGTAACCGCCTATGGCCTTTACCTCAAATTGCGATCTTAAACATATCATTGCGAAACAATCATACAGCAATTCCGACAAAAACAAAGAGATCATTTGTGTCCAAACAAAATCCTACCGTGAAGAAATAAATCGGCAACGAATATAACCAATTTGTTTTTCTTTTAAAACGCAAAATTGCGGCGTATAATGTAGCTCCTTTTAAAACGAAATTACAAACAAAATCTAGCCCTATGTAGTAATTAATTGATGCAAATACAAACGACTCAAAGAAAAAAAATCTCCACTGTTAGAAGGGGGATTCGAACCCGTTCACCTCACTGTGAGAGTCTAACAGCTTGGCACTGAGCCACGAGGTGGGCCTTTAGATAGATTGACTTGTGAGCTGTAATCGGTCCTCTGCCGTGGGTAGCACGGGACGTTGCCAAATGTGTTCATAATTAAAATCGCTGACAGGGGCGTAACGGTTGAGTTCCGCACATGGATTCCCTATCTCAAATTACTCCCTGTCCCCACCCGCATGCGGGATTTAAGTTTTGTGCAGGACTTTTCTTACAGCCTGTATATTAACTGAGTAAAACACTGTGTCATGAATGTCAGAATGTTGGTGGAATTTACCCAATCAAGTAATTTACATTGTTAACAGATTCATGATATCATTTATATGGATATCTTTTAGCCTATTTTGATTTTTGAAAAAATAGGCTTATGAGATCACCTTTTGTCCGTGGGTGTGTGCGTATGTGTGTGTGTGATTCGTGTGTGTGTCCCCCTAATACAAACTAAACGGCAGGAGAGATTTCAATGAATCTCGGTAAGTTCATAGCTCTATTCCGGGCGACCCCAACCGTGCCCTTCAAATTTTGTTACGTCTCACCAATCCAACATGGCGGCTGTGCGAATTATTTCACCAGCATTCAATATCTCCGAAACTATTACCGATATCAACCTAGAATTTTGTATGGTGATAAAGGGATCTACTAGAAATTCATTTACGTGACCTTTGAAAACCTGGTAACTACAAAAGCAACATGGCGGCCAAGCGAAGTTGCGACTTTTAAATGGAAGTTTCCAGCGATTTAACCAACCAAACGCAATGAAACTTGGCACAGTATATGTTTATACACATTGTAATGCACCGAAATCTAACTTCGTTCAATTGTTTACATAACCTCAAAATGGTGGTTGTGTGAAATATTTCACAGGCATTCAATATCTCCGAAACTGTTTATGATATCAACCTGAAATTGTGTACGGTGGAAAAGAGCACTGCTACAAGTTTATCTATGTAACTTTCAAAAACCTGTAAACTACGAAACGAACATGGCGGCCAAGCGAAGTTGCCACATTCTAAAACATTTTTCACGTGATTTATTCATATGAGCGCATTGAAATGTGGTACAGTAAATGATTATACATATTGTCATTCACTGGCATCTAATTTAGTTCAATTGTTTACATAACCACAAGATGGCGGCTGTGCGAAATTTTAAAATTTAGTTTTATTCTTGTGTCGTAATCATGCGATCGAAGTGAAAGTTTGAATAATGAAGCTACGCAATAATTTTTCTTTAATGGTACATAACTCTATGGCCTATACATATAACAATCCAAAATGGCGAGCATCCGAAATATTTTGACGGTTCTCAATATCTAAGAATATGTTCCAGCAATCAAACTGATTTTTTATGTTCATAGAGGCTATGCACATAAGTTCACCTATATGACTTTCAGTAACCTGGTGAGCACAAATCCAACGTGGCGGCGACGCGAAGTACAAATATTTAAATAAACGTTTCTCGGGATTTAACCATCTGAGTGCAGTGAAACTTTGCACGTTAATGCTTATACAAATGTTAATCCACTGGTATCTAATTTATTTCAATTGTTTTCATAACCACAAAATGGCAGCTGTGCGAAATTTTATAATCTCGTTTTTACTTCGTGTGTCCTAATCATGCGATTGAAGTCTGAAAACCACACGTACACATTAATCTTCATGTCTTAGTACATAAATAAAAATCCAACCTGGCTACCATCTGCAATGTTTAGTCGGTTCTTGGTATCTACGAATCTAACATAGCAAACAAACTGAAATTTTGTATGTTGATAGAGGCAATTAATATGAGTAGGATATATGAAAATAGGCTGTATAGTTCTTCACGGAACTACTTGTTTTACATGGATAAACACATCCTCACTTCTAATTAACTTAGTGTTTGTTAGATTATATCACGAATTAGAAACACTGTACCTGATCTATGACAAGTAAATTTCGGGTTGGAAAGTCGAATCAGGTCTCATAAATTTATCTTTGTAAATAATATACACATTTTGTGTAAATCGTGGTTATGTATAAAATGTAAATATTTAATTTATTGTTGATTGATAAGATTGAAAAATGATAATAATGTTAATTGCGTCGATTTAGTTATTACATCGTCGACGACCAATTACAAGCAAACATTCTGTTAGATATATATGTGTGTGTTTGTCGAGATAGACTCCTGGTTTCTTGCCGTCGTTGAAGGCTATACCAGTATTTGATACTGGCATTTAGTATTTCACCCTAGTTTTGTGGGGTAATTCTCTCCTTTTAGAAGGAGTGTTAGGATGTCATATATTTTTTCTGAATAAATTGAATTTCATTTTAAAATTCTTCTGAGTTATGCTTTGAACAGGTGATGGAAGATTGTATTAGGATGGCCATCGCTGGATATTTCGGAGTAGTCCACTCTCCCGAGGTGCTCCATTCGTGGAAATCTCTTGTTCTCTGAGCTATTGTGCGATTTATGCCATGGTCTTACCTAATGCCATCTTGTTAGATATAATTGTGTCCCTTTCATCCCATTCATTTGTTGGTAGGACTTGTTTACTTTTTAGACGGGGATTTTCAGGTTCTACGATCCGGCTGTCTTCGTGGGATTCAACAGGTGATGGTAGGTGATTTTGGGCACAGTTACCTTGGCCCACCAACGTCTGGGCTAGTGTAAAAATGGAATACCAGAGTTGAAACCAGTTATATACCATTGGAACATTGAGTTATGTTTGTGGTAGGCCAAGTGAAAAATGGTATACCAATATTTTGGAACAAAGTGTTGGTATTCGTTTTGATGAAACAATGACGAGGATACTGGATTTACTAGGGATACTAGTAAATGTGCAACCATTATTAGTTTGTTTGTATGCAATATTTAAGTGGTGCCACACGCTTTATTAAATGATAAATGATTAAAACAGATTCATTGGAAGGTATTCAAAGGAATCTTCATTGACTTGCTCAGTCACGTGGGGCACTTAATATAGTTCGTGTTCGAATTTCGTGTAAGTCGTCTGATATATTTGTTACCGACATGTGATTTTGATATCATCCTTAAGATAGTAGTATTTTACTTAAACTTTGTCATATTAGTTGATGAATCCTCACCTGTATGAACCATAATTATCTTTATTTATTTGTTGGAATCTGGATGATTTGATTGAATTGGGCGTAGGTAATTTTACGTATAAATTAAGGTTACTGCAAGACAATGAAAATGTGCATTTTATGGCAAATTGTGGCTGCTTTGGGATATTTCTGCTATGCGATGTGTTGTAGTGCAAGTGTCTTTTCGTGAAGTGTATTTTGTTAATCACCAAGGGTGAAGAGTTGACGGACACTTTTGCTGACTTTAGGAAAATGTTTGAACTCATACAGAATAAAATGGACGGTCTTAATCAAGACATAAATAGTATTAGGATATCTACACAAGCTAGTTTTGACAATATTTATGAAACTGTCAATAAGAACACAAAAATAGTTAAGGATTCAGTTGCTATCAATATTCAAGGCGAAATTGACGCCATGCACCAATCTTTAAAAGAAACAAAGGATAGCTATAAAAGGTTACAGGCTAAAGTTGATAAAGTAGATTACATTGTTGTGAAACTTGCCATAGAAACAGTGAAGAACAATAAGGAATTCACCATTGTAAATGAAAGCATTAATAAACAAGTAGATGCTCTCCAAACCTCTCATGTTAATGATATTTCGGGTTTAGATAAGCTCATTAATGGGATTGAAGTTAGGGTTGATCAGAGTAGGATTAATTTAACTGATAGGCCTGATAAGAGGACGGACAATAAAACGGGTTCAGTAAGGAATCACTACCAGAGGCTGAATGATACGACAACAGGTACAAGGAGTACAACGAAAAGCCCTGGAATCGTCAATATGATGACAGAAATGTGTATCGTAGAGAATATGACAATAAGAGAAATAATTATAGAGAAGAGCCTTACAACAAAAATTATAGAAACAATCAAGGCTACAGTAGATATAAAAACTACAGAACAGAGGAGTTTGAAAGAAGGAAGAATCAGGAGAGGCTCAAGAGGCATCGAGGGAAGTCCGACGAAAGGGGACGAAGAAGTTCGAGAGAAAGAAAGGGTTAGAAAGACCGACAAAGAGAACTTGATAAGGCTAAACCAAGCAGCAGTTGACAGGATAATGGTTCAGAAAGAATACTTGCCGATGAGGACAGGAGAAAAACGCCGACGTTTAGACAGAAGTAGAGACTTGTATTGTAGATCTTCCGTTCCGAGAACTTGAAGTAAGAAGAGACGAGATACGTTAAGAAGATAGTCTAACTCAAGCATGAATTAATGATACATATGCCAGAATATCGAGAAGTGATGCAAATAAAAACTAAGCTGACTTTTATTTGAGGCATCAAGGGGGAAGATGTACCATTCATAGCCCGCGCGCCACGAGCTGAGAACCCTCTTACGGTACTGATCTTGAGACCATTTGGTGAGCGGCCATTGCACCTCAGATCTGTGTCACTCGAGGGTAGCCGATGTCTCGCGAGCGTCTACGAACGCTGGGAGATAATGAAGGAGAAATTATATTATTGGTTCATGGTATCAATGATGTCACAATACTTTACAAGAAATATTATAATATTTTAGAGTAAACTATTGTGATTTACGCAATGTAAAAGATATCATTTAACTTGTCAGAATACTAGAAAGTTTATGCAAGTGTTCATAACATTATAAGAAGTAATTAATGAAAAGAATGTGTATTCATGACAGTCCTTGCGACGGGTTTTGAACTTAGATACCTTAGAGTAGGGGAGGAAATTCTCGTGAAAGAGCAACTGACTTCCACAAGACAGAACGCAACATGTTTCCGTGCGAGAAATCTTTTCACGGGAGTGCTTGCAGTTAGCCGAGTGAAATAGTAAAAAAAAACCTGGAGTAACGGACTCTGTTAAAATATTACACTGTGATCTATACTTTGAAGAAGTATGCAGTACGATAAATGTCAGTGTCCTCATCGACTCTCAAGCATGTGAGCGATGACATTTGCAATTTGTAGTGCCGGAGCGGAGTGATCTATGAACACGAGGCCAGAGACGTCATTAAAAGTAGCTTGTGTTAAACAAGAGTATATTCAACTTTTGCTGAAGTTTAAAGCTACGGACCGCTTATACGATATACACGGCATGTGTATAGAAACTGCACCTTTCTCAAGTGCCATGATTCAAATGCCGGGATCAGGAGAAGGAATGAACAGTATTCTGTAATTATAAACATGCAAGGCTAACATATGACATAGGCATTACACTCATAGCATGGTAGAGATTACCAAAGGCAGCAGCATTCAATATGTGTTTAAGGAACACGCTATTCTCGCATAAGATGGAGCAATCTTTTGAGAACATGCATTTCACATCTCCCGCTGTGATGGGTCTAATATATGGTTGCTATGGAATATCCGTCAGTTGCCGCATTCGGTTATTTTCTGTCAGGAGACGTGAGTGCGTGGACTCAGATCGCGAGGACAATTCGTGCGTTAAGCGACTGTGTGGACGGAGCTTGGAGCCTGGTCGGAGAAAGGAGGTTCTAGGTTCGACACACGGAACGCCCGTGGAGTATTATTATGTCCTGGTGAGGTACATAGTGGATTACTACGAAATGATAATATCCTTTTTTGATCATCGCTACGAAGCATGGCAGAAGGTAGAACACTTACAACTTTATTAGTACTGGCTGGTGGGGTATAAAGGTAGCCATGGTTGCCATAGTTCACTAAATTGTAGCATGGTTGGGCAGAAGTTTAGGTTCGATGCTCTATCGTCTCTGGCTTCCTGGCCAATCTGAATTTTAATTTGGGATAACCAAATGCATCTTCTTAATGATATTTCGGGTTTAGATAAGCTCACTAATGGGATAGAATTTAAAGTTGATCAAAGTAGGATTAATTTAGCTGAGAGGCCTGATAATAGGACTGACAATAAAACGGGTTCGTAAAGGAATCACTACCAGAGGCAGAAAAGGTACGATGACAGGTAGAAGGAGTACAACGAAGAGCCCTGGAATCGTCAATACGATGACAGAAATGTGTATCGTAGAGAATATGACAATAAGAGAAATAATTATAGAGAAGAGCCTAACAACAGAAATTATAGAAACAATCAAGGCTACAGTATATATTAAAACTACAGGACCGAGGAGTTTGAAAGAAGGAGGAATCAGGAGAGGCTCAAGAGGGAGAGAGAAAAGTCTGATGAAGGGACGAAGAAGTTCGAGAGAAAGAAACTGTTCGAAAGTCAAACAAATAGAATTTGATAAGGCGGAACCAAGCACCAGTCGACAGGATAATGGTCTAGAAAGAACACCTGCCTATGAGGATAGGAGAAATCACCGACGTTTAGACAGCAGTGGAGACTTGTATTGTAGATCTTCCATTCCGAGAACATGAAGTAAGAAGAGACAAGATACGTTAAGAAGGTAGTCTAATTCAAGCATGAATTAATGATACATATGCCAGAATCTCTAGAAGTGATGCAAATACAAGCTAAGCTGACTTTTATTTGAGGCATCAAGCTGGAGGGTATACCATTCATTCATAGCCCGCGCGCCGCGTGCTGAGAACCCTCTTACCGTACTGATGTTGAGACCATATGGTGAGCGGCCATTACACCGCAGATGTGTGTCACAGGAGGGTAGCCGATGTCTCGCGAGCGTCTACGAACGCAGGGAGGTAATGAAGGAGAAATTATATTATTGGTTCATGGTATCAATGACGTCACAAGACTTGAAAAGAAATATTGTATTGTTTAAGAGTAAACTAGAGTGATTTAAGCAATGATAAATATATCAAATAACTTGCCAGAATACTAGAAAGTATTATAAGAACTAATTAATGAAAAGGATGTGTATTCCTGACAGTCCTAGCGACGGATTTTGAACTAAGAAACCCTAGAGTGGGGGAGGAAGTTCTCGTGAAGGAGCAACTGACTTCCACAAGGCCGAACGCAACATGTTTCCGAGCGAAAAAACTTTTCACGGGAGTGCTTGTCGTTAACCGAGTGAAATAGTAAAACTACGTGGAGTAACGGACTCTGTAAAAATATACACTGTGATCTATACTTTGAAGCAGGATGCAGTACGATACATGTCCGTGTCGTGTTCGACCCTCAAGCATTTGAGCGAGGACATTTGCAATTTTTAGTGCCGGTGCGGATTGATCTATGAACACGAGGCCAGAGACACTATTAAAAGTAGCTTGTGCTAAACAATAGTATATTCAACTTTTGCTGAAGTTTAAAGCTACGGACAGCTTATACGATATATACGGCATTAAATAGGAACTACGCCGTTCTCAAGTGCCACGTTTCACATGCATGCATCAGGGGGAAGGAATGGACAGTATTCTGTAATTATAAACATGCAAGGCTAACTTATGACATAGGCATTACACTCATAGCATGGTAGATATTACCAAAGACAGCAGCATTCAACATGATTTACGGATCACGCAATTCTCGCATGAGATGAAGCAATCTTTTGAGAACATGCTTTTCACATCTCCAGCTGAGATGGGTCTAACATATGGTAGCTATCGAATATCTCTCTGTTGGCGCATACGGTTATTTTCTGTCGGGAGACGTGGGTGCGTGGACTCTGATCGCGAGGACAGTTCGTGCGTTAAGCGACCGCATGGACGGACGTTGGAGCCTGGTCGGAGAAAGGAGGTCTTAGGTTCAACACCCGGAACGCCCATGGAGAAAATTATGTCCTGGTGAGGTACATAGTGGATTACTACGACATGATAATATCCTTTTTGACCATCGCTACAGAAGCCTGTCAGCAGGTAGAACACTTACAACTTTATTAGTAGTGGCTGGTGGGGTACTTGAAGGTAGCCATGGTTGCCATAGTTCACTAAATTGTAGCATGGTTGGACACAGATTTAGGTTCGATGCTCTATGGTCTCTGACTTCCTGGCCAATCTGGATTTTGATTTGGGATATCGAAATGCATCCAATTGTGTAGTTTTGGTAACTATATTTGATTCTAGTAGATTTTATTGGATTAATTAATGCACATGTTCATTGTCGCGAAGACTCATTATAGGAGAATATCTATATTTTCGATAGAGATAGGAACTATTTTTGTGCCTAATGCACATTCTTATATTTCGTGCACTTGAGCACTTCGACATTTTGACAGGATTATGAAAGTGTCTTTGATACACTTAAACGTGTGCTATGTTGATGAAATTGATTTTCTGCTTGAAGAAATTACATTAAATAAAGAAAAAGTAACAATATATTTTTAAATGCAATTTGGACATAGAAGTTTTTCTAATGATAGATTAGTGGATAACATGATTTATTATTCTTTCTGGAAGACGTGATACTTCTCTATAGAGCGAGAGAGATTACCAATGTTGCCTAATGAATCAATAGGTCCTAAATATTCAGCTATTTACTAGATTCATGCTGTAGGTAGTATTGCTACATCATTCTCGACTTCAACTGAGGGGGGAGTCTTCAAAATTAGTTGGATTTGATCAATTTTCACTTTAATCCAGTTCACATATTTCTTATGACAAGTAGTTGAGGCATTCTATATGCTGTTAATATTTATAATTATACGATTCTTGAACGAGTTTATTGGCAAGCATCAACGCTCAGTTATTAATAAATCCTAGTCCAGACTTCAAGAAAGTCTCGAGTAATATTAAAAATTATTGTAAATTAATAATGTGAGTCAAAGCTTAAGACTTAGTAGGGTTATTTTCTCGGACATTTCTGACTTTAGTCACAAGTGTGATTTACTTCAGTATTCATGTTCACTATGTATGTGAATTATTTTGTGCAGCACTGAGCCGCAATCAATATCAGTTGTAGGATCTCTTTGGTATAGGGTCACCAGTAAGGAGGTGTACTCATCGCCGAGGATATTTTGAGAAATGCTGTTATAGTGATTTTTGGATACACTGTTGAGTGTTATTCATGTTGTGGAATCGTGCTAGTGATATCACATATTTGAGATTGTGTGATTATACTCAATGGGCTTATATTAACGTCATTCGTTTCGTGGAATTTTGGGACCAGATGATTTTTTATGGCCTCTGTGTATTATTAGCACTGATGTATTTTTTATCTGAGTAAAACACTGTGTCATGAATGTCAGTATGTAGGTGGAATTTACCCAATGAAGTAATTTACATTGTTAACAGATTCATGATATCATTTATATTGATATTTTTTTACATGGATAGACACATCCACACTTCTAATTAACTTAGTTGTTTGTTAGATTATATCACGTGTTAGAAACACTGTACCTGATCTATGACATGTAAATTTCGGGTTGGAAGGTCGAATTATGTCTCATAAATTTTTCTTTGTAAATAATTTACACTTTGAGTGTAAATCGATGTTATGTATGAAATGTTAATAGGAAATTATTTGTTGATTGATAAGATTGAAAAATGATAATAATGATAATTGCGTGCGTCGATTTAGTTATTACATCGTCGACAACTAATTACAAGCAAACATTCTGATATATATTGTTATGTGTGTCGAGATAGACACCTGGTTTCTTGCAATTGTTGTAGGCAATACCAGTATTTGTTACTGGCATTTAGTATTTCACCCTAGTTTTGAGGGGTAATTCTCTCCTTTTAGAAGGAGTGTTAGCATGTCGTATCTTTTTTCTAAAGAAATTGAATATCATTTTAAAATTCTTCTGAGTGATGGTTTCAACACGTGATGGAATATTGTATTAGGAACGCCATCGCAGGGTATTTCGGAGTAGTGAACTCTCCCGAGGTGCTCCATTCGTGGAAATCTCTTGTTCTCTGAGCTATTGTGCGATTTCGGCCATGGTCTTACCTAATGCCATCTTGTTAGATATAAATGTGACCCTTTCATCCCATTCACATGTTGGTAGGGCTTGGAGGTTTTTAGCCGGGGATTTTCAGGTTCTACGATCCGGCTCTCTTCGTGGGATTCAACAGGTGATGGTAGGTGATTTCGGACACAGTAGCAAGTTCGAACTTTTTTGTTAATGTCGTTTATACTGGATGTATTATTTATGCATATCTACCTGTTCCAACGAGTGATTTTGTATTTGGTCCCGAAAAGGACCGTCTTGTCCGATGGTACGTAGCCAGGTTGTACGACGTCATAACGATCTGTAGAGCGATTGCAAGGTACTCTGTATATTCAGGGTAGCAAATGTTTGAAATGTTGACTACCTTGGCTTAAAAGAAAACTCAGGCCGCCGCATGTGTCATGTCGAAGCCCACTGTAACACCGGGTTGTAAGACATTCCTCATTTTTACGCTGCGTTACCTCAAAACACTCTGTTACCCCAGGATGAAAACCTGTCCTCATTCTTACGTTTGACAAATATAAAATAGTATTGGTACAATGGCCTTCACGGCCAGTGAATTAAAACGAAGCAAATTTTCTAGTTTTGTGCCGAAACCCCACACAGGACACGCCTCAATCCTTGAAAATTTGCTAACATCTAATTCACTGGCCCTGAAAGCCAATATACCATCTTTTTAGAAGCATTCGTAGGGAAGATATGGCTGGTTGAGCTTTTAGTTCTCGCAATATGGAGGCGCAGGTGCGCTTAATAAAATGGGAGGTAGCAAGCAGTTTGCTACTCTTGTGGGGGTCAGGGAGTGGACACCTTGAGTCCGCTGAAGAACCAGCATGTTGTCTTAGGCGAAACACCACACAAGACACGGCGCAAACCTAGAAAATTTGCTGAGTTATAAAATAGTAGTCTATTAATTGATCAACTTATGAGAAATACTGTAAGGTATTAATAGTGGTCTAATGATAGTTTAAACCAACACCGTCAGTAGTTCTTAAATTTGCCATTATTTCCCGCGCTATTTATGGGATTTGAATATATGAGTTGTCATATGTCTCGGGGCAACGTCCCATTTTGTATGGCCCATGAATGTATTGAAAATACCCGAGACTAAAAGGTCGTTAATTTTTCCCAAATTATAATCTTTGGAACCCCTAAGTTTAGAAAAACATAGAACTTGTTTTACTTACGGTGATGCCCTCTTGTTTATGGGCTAAATATTTTTGACAATTTACTCAAAAGGCTTACCGATGTGGGAGGGCGGCTATTTTTATTCCCACAGGACGATACCGAGCTTGGGCCACGTGACTAGAGGGGCAAGTCTCTGGTTGTTTTTGGCATATGACTAGGGGCAAGCCTGCGGCGGTTTTGTTTTGTCACGTGACTAGGGGAAAAACCTGTGACGATTTATTTAGGTTATTATTTTATTACCTAATGAACAATGGATTATTTTACAAATATGATGAAACGACTTATCGAGATGCGAGATTGGTTTTTCGTTTTGAACCCGACTACCCTGCTTTGGCCACGTGACTATAGGGCGAAGCTATCTTTACAGAGAATGGATTATATATTAGCGCATTTATTAAGGCATAACCGATAATGATTATTGGTTAATGATGGATGGATAACTATTATTATTATTAGCTGATGATGCATGGATTGGTGGCGAGGCAGCGATATTTAGGCGGGAATAATGGCGAAAGGAATAGTTGGAATGGCTAGATGATTACTCGTTAAGTATTGAGTATTTAATATTTATTTTAGTACGCACGACTGTGAATGTAGGGATATAAATGCTCACAGTTACTAATAGACTATAGCTAGCGGGGATAGGCACACGCTTGGCTATGGAGGTAGTCAGATATATACTTTATTTATTTACGGGTAAAATATGAATTTATAGAGTCTATTGTATTAGTAATGTATAAGACAGCTGTAGCAGGCTTTGCAGAGCTAACTCGCAAGCAAGCAAGATCTTTCCGGTGTTACACTGCAACTCGAGAGCTTAGTTTAGCAGTATCACATTACGTTGAGTAGTAATTTGTGTTTGAATGACTTTTGTGGCTGAACCTTATATACTCTGAGCTGATAAGAGCTGCTTGAATGAATAATAGTCTTGCGATTTTGCATAGTACGCTACTGAAACCTGCTTGCTAAATACAATACGGTTTGTCAGTGTTTCGGTGATACTTATAGTAAATACTTTCTCGTGGTTTTTGCGTATTGACCTGTAGTTGTATCGGAAACAAAATTGTGAATTATGGGTAATTGGTAAAGCAACGTATCCACAGTTTATAAAATACTGGTGTTCAATGTGATTCTAATTAGTTTGGTAATAGCATGCGCTGTGCTATACGCTTACGTATGTGCTGTGCTGAACAGTGTTAACTATTTTAAAGGAAGACGGTTATAATATTTGCAGGGTATGTACCTGTTTATTTATTTATTTACTGGTAATTATTGATTATTTAATTGATTAAATTATGAATTAATTGTATTTACTTGTTTGCAGATATATTGTGCGACGGTTGCGTATTGGCTTTGTAGTGTTCAAGCTTCATTGATTGAATGACTAGTGCTGTCAGTGGCAACGTACTGTGAAACAGTTTTAGAGGGGGCAGTAGCGACATAGCCAGTGGCAACGTACTCTGAAACAGTTTTAGAGGGAGCAGTAGCGACATAGCCAGTGGCAACGTACTGTGAAACAGTTTTAGAGGGGGCAGTAGCGACATAGCCAGTGGCAACGAACTCTGAAACAGTTTTAGAGGGAGCAGTAGCGACATAGCCAGTGGCAACGAACTCTGAAACAGTTTTAGAGGGGGCAGTAGTGACATAGCCAGTGGCAACGTACTGTGAAACAGTTTTATAGGGGGCAGTAGCGACATAACCAGTGTCAACGTACTGTGAAACAGTTTTAGAGGGGGCAGTAGTGACATAGCCAGTGGCAACGTACTGTGGAACAGTTTTAGAGGGAGAAGTAGCGACATAGCCAGTGGCAACGTACTGTGGAACAGTTTTAGAGGGGGCAGTAGTGACATAGCCAGTGGCAACGTACTGTGAAACAGTTTTAGAGGGGGCAGTAGTGACATAGCCAGTGGCAACGTACTGTGGAACAGTTTTACAGGGAGCAGTAGCGACATAGCCAGTGACAACGTACTGTGGAACAGTTTTAGAGGGGGCAGTAGTGACATAGCCAGTGGCAACGTACTGTGAAACAGTTTTAGAGGGAGCAGTAGCGACATAGCCAGTGGCAACGTACTGTGAAACAGTTTTAGAGGGAGCAGTAGCGACATAGCCAGTGGCAACGTACTGTGAAACAGTTTTAGAGGGGGCAGTAGCGACATAACCAGTGTCAACGCACTGTGAAACAGTTTTACAGGGAGCAGTAGCGACATAGCCAGTGGCAAAGTACTATGAAACAGTTTTAGAGGGGGCAGTAGCGACATAACCAGTGTCAACGCACTGTGAAACAGTTTCAGAGGGGGCAGTAAGGACATAGCCAGTGGCAACGTACTGTGTAACAGTTTTAGAGGGAGCAGTAGCGACATAGCCGTTGGCAACGTACTGTGTAACAGTTTTAGAGGGGGCAGTAGCGACATAGCCAGTGGCATCGAACTCTGAAACAGTTTTATAGGGAGTAGTAGCGACATAGCCAGTGGCAAGGTAGTGTGAAACAGTTTTAGAGGGAGCAGTAGCGACATAGCCAGTGGCAAGGTAGAGTGAAACAGTTTTAGAAGGAGCAGTAGCGACATAGCCAGTGGCAACGAGCTCTGAAACAGTTTTAGAGGGGGCAGTGGCGACATAGCCAGTGGCAACGTACTGTGAAACAGTTTTAGAGGGGGCAGTAGTGACTTAGCCAGTGGCAACGTACTGTGAAACAGTTTTAGAGGGGGCAGTAGTGACTTAGCCAGTGGCAACGTACTGTGGAACAGTTTCAGAGGGAACAGTAGTGACATAGCCAGTGGCAACGTACTGTGGAACAGTTTTAGAGGGGGCAGTAGCGACATAGCCAGTGGCAACGTACTGTGAAACAGTTTTAGAGGGGACAGTAGCGACATAGCCAGTGGCAACGTACTGTGAAACAGTTTTAGAGGGGACAGTAGCGACATAGCCAGTGGCAACGTACTGTGTAACTGTTTTAGAGGGGGCAGTAGCGACATAGCCAGTGGCAACGTACTGTGTAACTGTTTTAGAGGGGGCAGTAAGGACATAGCCAGTGGCAACGTACTGTGTGACAGTTTTAGAGGGAGCAGTAGCGAGATAGCCAGTGGCAACGTACTGTGTAACAGTTTTATAGGGGGCAGTAGCGACATAGCCAATGGCATCGTACTCTGAAACAGTTTTAGAGGGAGAAGTAGCGACATAGCCAGTGGCAAGGTAGTGTGAAACAGTTTTAGAGGGAGCAGTAGCGAAATAGCCAGTGGCAAGGTAGTGTGAAACAGTTTTAGAAGGAGCAGTAGCGACATAGTCAGTGGCAACGTACTCTGAAACAGTTTTAGAGAGAGCAGTAGCGACACAGCCAGTGGCAACGCACTATGTAACAGTTTTAGAGGGGACAGTAGCGACATAGCCAGTGGCAACGTACTGTGTAACTGTTTTAGAGGGGGCAGTAGCGACATAGCCAGTGGCAACGTACTGTGTAACTGTTTTAGAGGGGGCAGTAAGGACATAGCCAGTGGCAACGTACTGTGTAACAGTTTTAGAGGGAGCAGTTGCGAGATAGCCAGTGGCAACGTACTGTGTAACAGTTTTATAGGGGGCAGTAGCGACATAGCCAATGGCATCGTACTCTGAAACAGTTTTAGAGGGAGAAGTAGCGACATAGCCAGTGGCAAGGTAGTGTGAAACAGTTTTAGAGGGAGCAGTAGCGACATAGCCAGTGGCAAGGTAGTGTGAAACAGTTTTAGAAGGAGCAGTAGCGACATAGTCAGTGGCAACGTACTCTGAAACAGTTTTAGAGAGAGCAGTAGCGACACAGCCAGTGGCAACGCACTATGTAACAGTTTTAGAGGGGACAGTAACGACATACCCAGTGGCAACGTACTGTGTAACAGTTTTCGAGGGAACAGTAGCGACATAACCAGTGGCAATGTACTCTGAAACAGTTTTACAGGGAGCAGTAGCGACATAGCTAGTGGCAAAGTACTCTGAAACAGTTTTACAGGGAGCAGTAGCGACATAACCAGTGGCAATGTACTCTGAAACAGTTTTAGAAGGAGCAGTAGCGACATAGCCAGTGGCAACGTACTGTGCAACTGTTTTAGAGGGGGCAGTAAGGACATAGCCAGTGGCAACGTACTGTGTAACAGTTTTAGAGGGAGCAGTAGCGACATAGCCAGTGGCAACGTACTGTGTAACAGTTTTAGAGGGGGCAGTAGCGACATAGCCAGTGGCATCGAACTCTGAAACAGTTTTAGAGGGAGTAGTAGCGACATAGCCAGTGGCAAGGTAGTGTGAAACAGTTTTAGAGGGAGCAGTAGCGACATAGCCAGTGGCAAGGTAGAGTGAAACAGTTTTAGAAGGAGCAGTAGCGACATAGCCAGTGGCAACGTACTGTGTAACAGTTACAGAGGGAGCAATAGTGACATAGCCAGTGGCAACGCACTCTGAAACAGTCTTAGAGGGAGCAGTAGCGACATTGCCAGTGGCAACGTACTGTGAAACAGTTTTAGAGGTCATTATTTATGTATTGTGCCCGATTGACGAGGATTTCGGGGAGCCATCGACCTTAAATGACCCTTCCGAAACCCCCCATCTCCCAGGAAGACATATAGGCTGGGAAGGAATGCATTCTTGGACTGGGAAAGCACTCAAGGAACTGCACTCGGGGGGTGTCGGGTGTAATGAGAGGAAAAACCACCAGTCCAGAGGAATACAAACTCAACAAAAACAATAAAGAGGCAAGGCTTACATTTAAATCGCACTCAGTTTATTCAAAATTTGGCAGACCCCTAACTACTTCCTAGAGGTGAAAACGGCTAGTCCGTGCTAACAATGTTCATAATAATTAAATCGTCTCCGTGAGACAATCCTAACAAATTAAGCCTCTCGAAGTCCTACGCAAAAGTGGGAAAACAAAGAATGCAATCTAATAGAATGACACGTAGATCTTCCCTATCCAATTACTTCGGAGATTCAATAATAGTAATAGTACAAGAATGATTCTACAGCAAGGTGAGTCATTTACTTGTTTACAATGCAAGATATTAGTTACATTTAAAGTATAATAAGTTTAAAGCTACGCTATGATGGTGTCATCTCCAACATTTAACGTTATAATTATTTCATCTAATGCCTATCGTCCGTTAATCATAATGGCAACGATGTAAACGAGAAGCGTTTCATCCAAAATTTATTTCCAAGCTAAAGCTATGCACATTCAGAACCTAACAGAAAGTATGAAAATCTATCCTAGTTACAACACGAATGAATAACATGTAAACACTCTTATATTAGATGCGCAATGGGCGCCACTGCAGTTACCTTCCTACATCGCAAATTCAATCCTTGTGAACTTGAGTCATGTTTGTGTTGGGAGAGAAACATTATGTTGGCGATAGCACGAATTAGTACATGTCTAACATCGCATCATCAGCTTAGCTACCGCGTTTAAACACGTAACTATCTGACTGTCGTCGCGTATAGGGGAAAGCTATATTTGTATTTAAAATGAGACGAAGAAACAAGTCTAAGTTATGGTCATCAAGGTTCATTTAAGTTTATGGTTTTATTTAGATTTCATTACAGTTCCTAGCTTTTGGTTTATATTCAGTTTTAGTTGAAAAACCCTGATATTTGATTATTACCTTCTTATTCATCTGGTTAGTTTATTCCTATCAGTTTCATTCTATTTTTTAGCCTATTTTCAATTTTGAAAAAATAGGCTTATGAGATCACCTTTTGTCCGTGTGTGTGTGCGTGTGTGTGTGTGTGTGTGTGTGTGTGTGTGTGTGATTCGTGTGTGTGTCCCCCCCTAATAAAATCTAAATTGCTGGAGCGATTTCAATGAAACTCGGTATGTTCATAGCACTATTCCCGGCGACCTCGACCGTGCCCTTCAAATTTTGTTACGTCTCACCAATGCAAAATGGCGGCTGTGCGAAATATTTCACTAGCATTCAATATCTCCGAAACTATTACCGATATCGCCCTGAAATTGTGTACGGTGATAAAGGGTACTACTAGAAGTTCACCTATGAGACTTTCAAAAACCTGGTGACTACAAAACCAACATGGCGGTCAAGCGAAGTTGAGACTTTTAAATAGACTTTTCTCGCGATTTAACTATCCACACGTAATGAAACTTGGTACAGCAAATGTTTATACACATTGTAATGCACTGGAGTCTAATTTAGTTCAATTGTTTACATAACCTCAAAATGGCGGCTGTGCGAAATATTTCACTGACATTCTATATCTCCGAAACTATTACAGATATCACACTGCAATTTAGTACGGTGATAAAGGGTACTGATACAAGTTTACCTATGTATATTTCATAAACTTGTAAAGTAGAGAACGAACATGGCGACCAAGCGAAGTTGAGACTTTTAAATAGACTTTTCTCACGATTTAACCATCCAAACGTAATGAAACTAGGTACAGCAAGTGTTTATACACATAGTAATGCACTGGAGTCTAATTTAGTTCAATTGTTTACATAACCTCAAAATGGCGGCTGTGCGAAATATTTCACTGACATTCTATATCTCCGAAACTATTACAGATATCACCCTGCAATTTTGTACGGTGATAAAGGGTACTGATACAAGTTTATCTATGTATATTTCATAAACTTGTAAAGTAGAGAACGAACATGGCGACCAAGCGAATGTGAAATATTTTAATAGACTTTTCTCGTGATTTAACTCTCTGAGCGCAGTGAAATGTGGTACAGTAAATGATTTTGCAGATTGTAATGCACTGCCATCTAATTTAAATCAATTGTTTACATAACCTCAATATGGCGGCTGTGCGAAATTTTAAAATTTAGTTTTTATTTCTTGTGTCGTAATCATGCGATCGAAGTGAAAGTTTGAATAATGAACCTAGGCAATAATTGTCCTTGAATGGTACATAATTCTATGGCCTATACATATAACAATCCTAAATGGCGAGCTTCCGAAATATTTAGACGGTTCTCAATATCTATGAATCTTTTACAGCAACCAAACTGATTTTTTTTTATGTTCATAGAGACTATGAACATATGTTCACCTATAGGACTTTCATTAACCTGGTGAGCACAAATCCAACATGGAGGCGACGCGAAGTATAAATATTTAAATGGACGATTCTCGCGAATTAACTATCCGAGTGCTGTGAAACGTTGCATGTTAAATGCTTATACAAATGTTGATCCACTGGCATCTAATTTATTTCAATTGTTTGCATAATCACAAGATGGCTGCTGTGCGTAATTTTAAAATCTCGTTTTTACTTCTTGTGTTCTAATCATGCGATTGAAGTTTGAATACCACACGTACACAATAATCTTAATGTAATAGTACAAAAATAAAAATCCAACCTGGCGACCATCTGAAATATTTAGACGGTTCTCAATATCTACGAATCTGTTACAGCAATTATACTGAAATTTTGTATGTTGTTAGAAGAAATTAACATGAGCAGGATATATGAAAATAGGCTGTATAGTTCTTCACGGAACTACTTGTTAATGACCATGTTAAATTCGTATAGTGTAAACAATTGGTGTCCCAAGCATCCAATACAAACACTTCATTGGAAGAAAAATCAATTCCAATACCATAAATAGCACCTCAGTGTGCTGATCAATACCACTGATCCATTGATCATCTGCTGTAGTAACGTGACAAACACCGCACGCGTCACCAACCTATTAAGTACGAAAACTTGTATTAGCATCTAAGGGTAATCATATCCTACCGCTGTAGAGCGGTTTTACATTATATGGTTCCTTTTTAAATCTATACAATCCAAGCTTGAGGATAAGGTTTATATATTGCTGTCATAACAGCTTTATACTCTGAAGTTACAGAAAGGTGTCTCATTTACTCATATATCGGACCTGAGCGTCTGGAAATCTAGCATTTATAATAATAATAGTTTTAATGCAGCCAATGGCCATTGAAAAAGTAAAAAAATACAATGCAGGTACTGTCAGTCGCTACAAAATTGCGTCAGGGAAGTTAATCTTCTTTTACAATATGCCGCATGATATCGGTCACAGGGCTCGCTACACAATTCACATATGCATGTAGCTGCATTTGGAGTGTGAAAGTCTTTTCTTCCGCAACACCTGAAATGAAATCCATGGACTGCGAAATACGTCACAGTGTGTCGTAAATCGAAGTCTGCTCTCTTCCAGTCAGACGATAACATCGCTTCTGTCCCATTGAAGTCCAACCATATTTCTTTCTTTTTTGATTGAAATTCCGCAAGAAGTTCCTGATAGGCAGCGCTAGATGGAAGCTGCATTTGTAGTCTGATTTGCTCAATACAGAATGGCTCTGCAGACAGCTCATACATTAGCCGGGACGGAGTAAATTTCGATGCACACAATACTTTCTTTAGGAAGATAGACTTTACTTGCTCTATTTCCCTTAAGTTGGTTTTGGTCAGATGAGGCCAGATCAGTTCCAGACCGTAGGTTAAAATAGGTGTCAGTGTGGAAACAAAGAGCTTCATAGCAGTAACTAAAGATAGTTTACGCAAATGCTGTATGTTGTTCATAGCTATTAGTGCAGCAGTCGCTCTGTTTCTCACATGCATTGTGAAAGAAGTTCCTGTCGTCTGGAAAATTAACCCTAAGTAGTTAAAATTCTTGACGGTTGTTATCGGTAAATCTCCAGGACTGTAATAAATCTTATCTCTATTCGAAATCATTCCCCCCTTACGGAAGACCATGTGGGCTGTTTTATTTTCGTTGATCTGTAATTTGTTCCTCTCGGCCCAGAGAAGCAGACGATCCATACATTCCTGCAGAACTTCCAAACTCTTTGCTCCAATTACTACATCATCTGCGTATATATAAAGAGATATCTTCTCTTCCATTTATAAACTTGGGTCTTTTGCTTACAGTCCTATAAAATGACTCGTTCTCTCGAACCTAGGATAGCCTGCTCAGCTCATCTTATAATGTTCCAATACATAGCTTGTTTGGCAGTCGTCTGCATGTCAAAAAAAAGTATTTGTTTCACTTCTCCACACTACATAAACTGGTTTTCAGGTAACAAGAATGTTTGTTATTCACTGGGCCCACTGCCTTCTATATAATTTACTGATGAAAAGAGCGCGCTGTCGTCACGTTTGCAAGGTCAAAATAAACCAAATAAAGTGTGACATTGACTCCTTTTCACGGCCAACAGCTGGTCGTTGAGTTTCACATGTTAAAATAAAACACTGTTCTTTCAGACAAGATTATGATACAAATCCTACACGTAAAAGAGTGTTGGTTCGATGCTCTGTCGAAGTTATATAAGAATGTTATGTATAATAATGGGTGGCAAATGCTATTATCCTCAACAAGTGCAAATGATACGTTATATTGGTGGTTTCTCCACCACATAGGAGTGCATGTTAAGTGTAAATCCTAACTAAGAATGTGCGGCGTAAGGTCATAATAACTAATCTAGTCCCCACAGCAGGACCGTACATAAAAATAGGTTTTAGCCGTCAGCCTGACTCACGTGCATTCTTCATAGTTATGCATGGTTTAGGTTGCAAATTAGGCGTATGGATGGAATGCCTGTAATCCACGTGCTTGCTTTGTAGTACAATATCACCCATTACTAAACCATTTGACGTGCGATCCCACCATAGCTAGACCATCTGGAGTGTGGTCTGACCGTCGCTAAACCCCGCCATGGTACGGGTCTACTCCATTTCAAAGCTCATGACTAGTTGAATAATTGGCGTTTCTTCATAATAGTTATGTTTCAATAAAGCCATGGTGGTTACACTGAATTTATCGGTCTAGTTGCAATTTCACAGAATTTACACTGGTAGCGGTTAGCAAGATAGAATGGCCATGTGGTCTTTCCGCTCACAGAAGCTAACTTATGGATTGTGCCAAAGTACACACTCAATACTGATTGATTAAGTTCACTCGTGAATTGTTCATTACTTGTTTAACACTGATTATAATCTCGCTGCTCATGTAAGAGAAAAAAAACGTGGCTTAGCAGCGTGCTTTGTGCCTATGTTAAATTGTTAGTGAATGATCACAAATATTCCGAATTGGCGAATACTGATAATCATAAACACACTCGGCAGTCATACTGCACATAATCACGTATGTTTCTTCACCAGATTAAGTAGAATCACACAGATACTTCTCGATTTATCGAGCACGTTTCGACGTCAAGGCAGAATCATGCCTGTCAGAAAAGGTACGTCACGCTGCCATCGTGCTTGCGATAAGAGTCGTTCATCAAGATGCCGGATGGACTCTCTAGTGACTAGTCAAGTGTGTGACTGTAAAAATATCTGCGGCATTCACTAGGGATTCTTTATATTCATGCCTCCTATTTATCATAAATCATATTTTTCTTCTGAGCATCCAAAATATTTACAACATTGGTTAATAATCAAGGGGTTCACAAAATATTTACAACATAATATACTCTCGGCGCGGCAACTCATATTAGCCAAACGAGCGCTCTTTTGGCTTGCTCCATGTATGATGAATTCTTCATGAGCCAAAGAAGTCACATGGCAAATGTGACATCGGGTTCAGTATATACTAATAATTATTTATTGTTCTATAAATTAATTGGACGATTAATTTTAGTTCTTATTTCAGATATTCCTCCGATTAGGTGTTGTCACCGATCTCGCATGGCTCTGAGAGCTCTGGCAACATTGCATGAGAGGGAGAAGAATGTGAGGAGGCTATGGAATGAATTGAGCGCCGAAAATGCGTGAGCGAAAGTAACCTGAGATTGGCATGAGTACGTCATGAATTAAGTCATCTGCTTGACTCGAAGAATGTTCCAGAAGCTTAGAGGCGCTGATGAACCCTCGGGCGAAGTCTACGTGGGAAGGTCAAGTCCGAGAGGCAGTTCACGTCTGTATTGTCATGCGCCGGGGAACTAACAGTTCGTTTCGGTATCATCGCGCTCCAGGAAAGTTACACTACAATCCTGTGCAAAGTGACAGTGTTTTTCCTGAGTAAACTGCGCGAGATTGACGTGCTGGATTGATTCATTTTACCCGTGTACGGTATTCATGCGTAATTTGAGTAATGCGGGACATAGCCGGAAAATACGGTATCATCTCGTACGTGAGCAGACGCACATTTAATAGACATTAAAACCTAGTGAAATAGAACAATATTACTACGTCTTCTGTATGGTGGCACGGTGCGATATTCAAATACCCAACATGCAGTATAAGCAAAGGCACGTGGGCATTAAAAGGCTTTCACGGAGTGTGACAAGGTTTGAGATTAGCCGCAATGTTTTTACGCACGAAACAAGAGAGTGTAGCACCAGGCATTTGTTTGAATAGTTGACAAGTGAAAGTAGCAGGGTCAGCGAACTGAAAGTAAAAGGGGATGTAGGCCAATGACCATATATGGCGCGGGGAAGGTCAAGGTAGAAGACTGCTTAGTACGAGGCAAGCTAGTGTGAGATTATATACACTAACGTGCGTTGTCAGTGAAATAACAGCACGGCTTTGAATCAATATTTCTTGGCACTTAACCATGAAAATTGGAGCGAATCGCAGAATGGACAATATGGATATCATTGCGCGTCAGTGCAAGTTCCGCGTTATGAACTGTCGTGACGGCAAGATGACCGGCTAGGCGATGTACGTGGGGGTTGTTACGATGGCGTGACGATCAAAGCGAGCCATGGACGACGGAGACCCAGGGGTTGCGAGCTGGATCCAGGATGAGAGGAGAGTATGTTCCTTGGGAGGACGTGGAACCAAAACCCCCCAGGAAATACGTCGACGGGAACAGGACCAAGTCGGTACAGAAACCATGTTAATTCATGAGTAAATCTGTCTGGGTACTGGTTACCGACATTTGTGTAGATGGGCGTATAATCGAAATAACCAGCGATAAAATGATACGATTATTAGGGCCAGATAATTTAAGTTTTCTCTTGAGCGATTATTATGGTCATTATTAGGGTTAAAATGAGATAAATGAATGTCTTGAAATATAGTATAAGTATATGGGTTATTCGGCGTGTTACGTCGCAGCGTGCTTTGAGATGGTTCAACTATGATGCCGATTCACTGTCAGAACATTCTAACATTCTAAATCTACAGGGAGTAACATTCACACTTAAGGGGGCACAGTTCTTTGTGCATTTCATGGTATCAATACGGAACACTCTCACAACACATGAAGTTATTTTACATGTTAAAATGAGCAGATGCATTTTATAGCGAGGTTATTCAAGGTTGTATTGAAGTGAAATTGTGTTTGTGAAACAGAATTGCTGTTTAAAAGAAATATATAATGAAGCTAAATGTGTTCGCTATGACGAGGTTGAAAAGGTAAATGATTATGTTTAATGTGATGTAGTAATTAAAGGAGTATGAAATTTTGAGGTCACTGCCAGTTGAGAATAAACAAATAGGCTAAAGACCAACTATTCAAATGTTTCTGGAGTAATTGTGAATGTGTGAAGATCACGTGGTGATCAACTAAAAATCTGAAATTATGCAAATTCAAATGTGTGAACGTAAATTCATAGAAGTGAAAAATAAGAGTGGTTTATCATCGTAATGTTTCAAAAAGATTGTATAATGCAATGTAATGCATGTAACAACCAACAACCAGTTTATTTTTAATTGAGGCATAATTGAATGGAAACCAGTTAATATGATAATGAAGACATTTAATCATGAGTTGAATTTGTCAATAAGTTGTATGACACTAGAGACATCCATATTTCTAGACAGTAGCGATTAGTTAGAAGGAGATCAAATGAGACACTATACATTTTTCGCTGGATATTTTTTTATAATTATACACCTGCTCACATATGGACTTTGCAATGGAGAGTTGATATGATAATTGAAGTAACGACCGTAATAGAAGTTTGATTTAGCTCAGATCTCCGTAAGTTGTATTATATCGAAAGTGAGAGCGCCCGGAGACTTTTGTCCCTATCAATTTAAAGTTTACTTTGGCGTTAATATTTTATTAGCACATCAAGATTAATTTCGAAGAATCTCCGAGTGAAGGCAGATTTGTGTGTTTTATTTTGTGTATTTCTTGGTGTGGTTTTATAATAAATTGGTGGATGAATTTTATCTTAACAGCGGAGTTCTATGTCATTCATGTTTTGTTGCTATACTTGGGTGTTCATCGGATCAATTTTGAGATTCACCCCAGTTGAACCCTATCATAGTTAAGACTCTGGGAATTTCTTTATCTCCTCTCCCGACATTTTTTTTTGCCGAAATTGATTCGAACATTCAGTTTTTTAATGTATTTCGGGTTGTACCGAATTATGACTGAGGATTGGCGTGTCGTGTCGGGCCACCCATTTGGAAGCCAGATTATCGGGCATAGTGTATTGTATCGGTTTCGCCGCTCTCTATCTGATTGTCCCACTGTTGGGTGCCAATTGTAGCTGTACAGTCCCAACCTGGGAGACAATTCAAACTGTACACTATAAGAGATCATCCCTCATTTGGGCGTCAATTGTAACTGTTCTGTCTCCAAATAGATAATAATAATAACACCTCTCCTCACAATGATTAATAATAATGATAATCGGGGTTCGTGGGGATGAAGCACCTGTACGATGAAGACAACAGTAATAGACATTCACACCCAACAACACCGGTGACAGCATAAATTAAAACACTTGAAAACTGGTGAAAATTTACATGTCTTCTGATACCAGAAAAATCACCACAATCGACAGGATCCTCGTTGTACAGATTACCGTAAAACTCTCTACCATATATACAAAGGCACACTTATGACATACACGCATGGACCCTTGGAAGATAATGTTTGCTGGAACTTAATGATGATAGCCGATATGAAGACTAACTCGACTGATTCTGGGGTTATTGCTCTCAGAGAATCAATCCTAGTTCTATATGAGTTATTTTGGGTGGATTTTAGTTATTTTCTTCGATGTTCTGCTTTGATCGCTTTAGCAACTGTTTCATTTCACTGATATGTTCACTAACTACTTATACTGTAATTGATTCCTTTCCTGTGCATGTATCATCTAGTTGACGTAAGAGGCCTACTTGTTTTGTGCAATATGTGTGACGGAATACCTCGATCCCAGTTAGGTATCATTTTCATCTTTCTTCGACATGCTAAATGGATTACAAGTGGGTCAGATATAATAAATGCAAGTCACATATCAGATTAACATAACCACTAGAGTATTTTTTAAAATCTTGTGTTTCGATTATTGTGTTGTAATGCACAAGCTTTATCTATTATCTGGGTCTATTATATGAGAACAAACATCCAAGGATTATAGGAAGAGGTAAGTCCAATGATAATACATTTGTTAAAGAATAAGATACATTTGACATAACTAGGTATCTTAGATTGATGGATGCTTATACCTAATACATACATTCAGGGCTTATCCAGTACGATATTATCGTGACTGCGAGATTGGAATGTTAAATGATGTTTTTAATGTTTTGGTCTACTTAACTGAGAAGCATTTGAGCTAATAGTTTGAACAGCAGATGTGGCAAATTATTTAATAGAGGTCAGTCTATGAGGTTTTCAAGGTTTATTTGTTGAATGCATTTGTTAAAGCGAGATGAAAGAATTAAAATGTAGTTGCCACGTTAAAACTATGTTGACTGGAATAATTTGAAATTGGATCCAGTGGAATTTACGGTTCGGGAAAAGCACTGAATTCAAATAAGATTTGTTGCGTAATAGTATAGGTGTATATTTGATGTGGTTTGATTACTGATATATTTACGTGGTATTTGTGGATGATGATATCCAAATTTGATATAGTTAGGTGGCACTAAAGATAATAATTGCAGTTTATGAATGCAAGAGATGGATTTGATCCCCATAATGTATAAGGGCATATTGTTTTGCACCACTGGAATATTTAATAAACTTAACTAGCATGATGGATAAGATTCAAGTAGCTGAGAACTCAGTGGTTCGATATGGATTCAAGGAAACTTTTTTGTAGTAGCTCAGGAGGTTTAAGCGGTATGATAATTTCTTCTATTGATACATTTAACTATCGCCTGAAGTAAAGAAAATCTTAGGATATTGTAGAAAGGGTGATTTCTTTCCCCTTATAATGCAAAAATATAACCCATTAAGATGGTTCAATTTGACGATTAAATAAGTGTGATGAAGGTAAATTTGCCTTTGATGAAGGAAATTAAGTATCTGATTTTCTACCCGCGAAGATGTAAATAATATGTGTAAATATAATAAGAGATTTAATAGTTCTTTTGCTACATTCACTGAGAGTTGCATGTTTATGTAACACTGGTTATGTCACTCAGGGATCGCAAGTGAAGTCAAGTGTTTGTGCTACGTGTGGATTCCTGAGATGACAAGTGGACTTTTAGATTTTATTTGGTTACAACGTGTGAACTGGTTGGTTTGGTCGTGAAATCTCACATAGTAACTACTGTATTTTGTTATGCCACCAGTCTCACAGAAGGGGTTTTGTATATTTATTTTCTATGTTTACCAAATATACAATTCATTTTATTTCCCTTTTATGTATATTTCGAGACTGCATATTTTACCAGCTATTATTTTCCTGGATAACTGAAAGGCATCATCAGAGGGAGTGTGGTGTTTATGAAAATCCAGCTCGATGGTGTCTACCTTTGTTGATTTAACCTGTCACGCCCAAGAGACATTCTGTCACATGTTAACCGAGCTAACATTTTTTTTGTATCAAACTGGATTTCGGCACACTCTTTTTATTTTTCCCTTACTTTGTCAGCCCCTTTCCGGGGGGTAATATGCGGCGTTTATTTAGCCGAGTTGTCGCATGCCGCCTCGGGTCGGGTACAATATGTAATTTCCAGTGGTTTTATATTCGAGTTCTACTTAAAGTGGGAAATCGATTATCGTGTTTCCTACTTGTTTTTTTTTCTCTAATGTTAGAACCAAATAGAAAGTTAATTTATCGCCCACTCTCTCGCCATGATCACTAAGAATTGACATGGCACTATTGTTTAATCGTATCAATGTCTTATATCTGGTGTATAGTCCATTATACGAATACTTCCATTACACCTTAAACGATAACTCGTTGAGCCTAAAAGTAAAACATAGGTAAGGTCTTGAATGTCTTTCACAGGCCATCGGTTGGTTATGTAAACGAGAAATACATGGCGCGGTGATTAAATCATCGAGGATACATAGTCTTCCACAAATTGTTTGGTTGTGACCTTATGAGGCTCTATGGGATCTGAAACGTCGGCTAGTCGTCTTCGCTTTATGGGTAATCTATTCACTTTAATTTCACACACGTTGTCCATTTCCGAGGTTAATAACTGTTTCCTACAGACATATTGTGGTTCCACAGGTTCAGCCAAGTGGATTATGCGTTTACCATTAGCAGTATAGCCATGTACATTAAGGTTTGGCACCATGCCATATAACCCTTTCACCTTGTTATCCACATACTTTTTTGTAGCGGCATCAATAAATACTTGAGGATGTTTCACATGGGTTGACTGTTTTCCAATAAAATCATAATCTCCCTCGATAGTCTGTGGAACCACCGACATCCAGTTAACATCCAGCTCCTTCAACTGCACTTCTAAGTGGTCAACAGTGTGGTCTTTATCCCCACCTCGTGCAATAGTGGACACTAATAATACATCTAAAAAACTGTCAGGCTTTGATCTGCCACGCTGATCCTGAAACAGACTAAAACGCATGAGATGTGGAGTAGGTAGAACAGCATCTACTTTACACACATGGGGCTGGTTAGTTTCCCCCCATTGTGACTTTGGGGAGGTTCGCCAAACAATGAAACATGTAGTGCAGGAATGCCCACTCCGTGCTTTCTCTGGCACCATGGAAGACCTGAACTAAGCAACACCAGAAGCAGTGAAGAGTGTAGCAGAATTGGAAATTCACATTTAGTGAGACGTACATCACTCATACTCAATGTTTACAATTGAACTATCGAAGTTGTCAGGTAGATAGTGATGAATAAATATATTGTTTTATTCCTGTTATTTTTTCTCTCAAGCTTCGTAAATTGCTTTGTATAAACATGATAATTTGTATTTACTCAGCGCTTATCTTCCACAGGATATGTAAATAGTTTATAGGTTGATTTCATCATACGCTAAATAAAAAATAAGTGTATATTAGCGGAGTCTGTCTCCTGTTTGGGATAATTTAATGGGGCGGCCTTGTTCTTGGCCATTCATGCACGTCCAAGGACATCCAGAGTAATACTGTTCCTGACAAAGGGCCTTGTTCCGTGTATAGAGAAAGCCTAATTTTACAATTAGTTGATATGCAGATTATTTAGCAGCAGGAGTCGCTCCCTGTTGGGGACATGGTTTCCCATCTCTTCCCTACATCACGTGAGCAACCTCACGGTTCACTCTTTCCCTCAAGTATTTCCTGCCTCATTGTTGGTCCCTCAGAGTGTGGAAAGACCAATCTTTTACTCACCCTCATCACGGCTCCAAATGGTCTGCGTTTTCAAAATATCTATTTCCGCAAAATCCCTCTACTAACCATTCTATGTGTTCCTGGATCAAGTCATGTTTGAACTACGAACCGGAAATATGTATTGTGTTATTTCACGTTTACAATGCAAAAAACTGTTATTGCCCCGGATGCAGTAATACCTGATTCGCTTATGGTTTTCGATGATGTCTCTACAGAATGGCAAGTTATTATTCAGAGTCCTTCCATCAGGGGTCGTCTCAAACATATCGACAGCTTTTATCTTGGACAAACGCATTCCAGATTGTCCAAACAACTCATTCGTCATAATGCCAATGTGATTGTTTTATTTTGTTAGGATGAGCGGCATATACGCCACATTTACAACGACCATGTCAATCCCGATATGACCTTTCAAACCTTTCCTCAATTGGAGCACATGCCTGGCTTGTTATTGACAAACAGAGTGATATTAACTTGGGGCGTTATCGCTTAGGGTTTGATCATTTTATTCATATTTAAGGGGCTACCTCATTTCCCTGTATGTCATTTCTACAGACACCATGACAAGAGCAGGGAGTCAAGTAATAAAGAATATTATTATGGCAAAAAATAATATTTGCCAAAATGTTTCGTCAATTGGGACGATCACGTGCGGATAATGCTTTGTTTACTCAGCAACATTTAGCTCCTCCTCTAAAAGCCATGTTTAAACCACCTTCCATATCACAAAGGCTGCCAACAGTTTCAAAAGCAACTCAGAATATGCAAGAGGTATGTGTGTAAAAGGAACTGGATTGTGCTAGTGATGTTGAGGAAGAGGTTATTTCACCGGGAAAGCCAGAGGATGAGGGGTTTACTCCAGAAAAACCATCGCCAATTCATCAGTTACTCATAACAACAGTGATTTCCAAAACACCTACGACTTCCAAACAGCCTACTTTGTCGGAAATGTTGTCTACACCCGAGTATAATGCTCAGTTAAAAAGCATTCTGGTAAAGAATTATGGTGCTTTAATAACACCCTATCTCAGAAATGTGTTTACTAAAAAGGCCGATACTACCTATGGTGTTTACTATGAAAATGATTGTTTTCGAATTGGTGATTCCTATATCAAGTTCGGTAAACAAGTAGTCATCATTAAAATGGTTACTATAAATTAACATCCGGCCTTTTGCAGCTGTTATTTTCACGTACCCCGTTTCCCGAAGACTTCCCACCCGGAATGATCTCATAACTTATAAAACCATCTTAGTGGAAACGAGTGCTCACAAGAGAGGGTATAAATGATCCGAACAAGTCAATGGGACTAAAAGTTTCAAATATAAGACCATCATTTCAAAATTATTTCCAACCACGGACAGTATTCTTCGTGGACCTTTAGCTTCGGGGGTTACATTTAAACCATTAAAACCAATTGTTGATGTGACCTACTGGCACAATCTCAGTAACCTAGTCAAACGCTTACAACTTTTGCATGCTTCACGACTAGCTGGTCATACCGATCGCGATTGCGAAATCCAAGAAATTGAGCATGAAATTCGAAATGCCAAATTTATTGTTTAAACCTTCACCAATCAAAGTGGAAATAGCCCGCGAGTGGCACACTCCTCCCAGCCGTAACTATCAGCGACTCAAAGTTATTTTATGTGGTGTTGAAGAGCTTTGGCATGCTGATTTGGTGGAAATGATACCCTATGCAAGCGTTCTTTTTGGGTTTTTCTTGGGTTCTTTTTGGTTTCTGTTCCGATCTTTTGGGTTCATCCTGAGGTTCTTTCGGGATCTTTTAGAATCTTTTTTGGTTCTATTTTGTTTCTTTGGGGTTTATTTTGGGTTTAAAGACGGTGTACGCTATATCCTTTCTGTATTTGATTCTTATTCCAAATGTGCTTTTGTTCAACGTGTGAGTCGCAAGTCAGGTCCTCTAGACATCGTTGCATTCAATAATATTATTCAAAAATCAAAACTTTAATGATGCTTCTGGAATGGGTACTCAATCTATTTAACAATTGCATTCGAACCTGCAGAATACCCAAAATCTGGAGGAAATCTAGAGTTATAGCATTCCTCAAACCAGGACAAGATCCCCATGATCCTAAAAATTACAGACCAATATCCTTGCTCTGTCATTTATTCAAGATCTTAGAACGAATGGTTCTGGTAAGGCTTGCAAAAATAGTTGAACCACTTTTGATCCCCGAGCAAGCTGGTTTTAGAAGAGGGAAGAATTGTACATCACAAATACTCCATTTGACCCAATATATTGAAGATGGTTTTGAAAATCGAAAAATAACTGGGGCAGTCTTCATCGACCTAACTGCGGCCTATGACACAGTTAACCACCAAATTCTGTTGAGTAAACTTCATAAGATGACCAAGGACAACAAGCTGACTGAATTTCTTCGATGTCTTCTTGAAAATCGAAGATTCTTTGTAGATTTCCAAGGGCGACATAGTCGTTGAAAGAATCTCCGGAATGGCCTACCTCAAGGTAGTGTTTTGTCTCCAATATTATTTAATATTTACACGAATGATCAACCCTTGCCAGAAGGAACTAAAAGCTTCATCTATGCAGATGATCGAGCTATTCTCACCCAGGGGGATCGGTTTGAGAGTGTTGAACGGAGATTAATGGCAGCCTTAGATGAACCGAGTCCATACTACAGAGAAAACCATCTAAAGCCTAACACCTCAAAGACGCAAGTTTGCGCTTTTCACTTAAAGAATATGCAGGCAAGAAGAAAACTGAAGATTTTCTGGGAGGGTGTTCTTTTGGATCATTGCTCTACACCTAAATATCTAGGGGTAACTCTGGATCGTGCACTCACGTATGAACAACATTGTGTTAACACGAAGCACAAAGTATCTACGCGAAATTCCATTCTTCGCAAGTTATGTGGTACCAACTGGGGAATGCATGCTCAAACAATGAGAACTACTGCTTTAGCACTGAGCTACTCTGCAGCAGAATATGCATGCCCTGTTTGGTATAGATCTACACCTTGTGACAAGTTATATTGCTTGGCTGGCATTGCTCCCCCAGATATTAGACGTGAAGTAGCTGCCAAACATGAAAAATCTAAAGTAGAAGTTTCCCAGACACATCCTCTACATAATTATCAACCTGCTCAACAACGATTGAAATCTAGGCGAAGTTTCCTACACTCTACTGAGTGCCTGTCGTATTCACCTCAATCATCAAGGCTAACTTCCTGGAGATCCAGAAACAATAATCTCAACGGATGGATGGTTCCATCTGAAACTCTCCCTGCCGGTTATGAAGAGTCGTGGCCTACATGGAAGAGTCTGAACAGGCTGCGGTCTGGGGTCGGTCGATCTAAGACCAATATGAAGAAGTGGGGCCTTTCCGATGAGTCAACCTTTTGCGCCTGCGGAGAAGAACAAACCATGGCGCACCTTCTCCATTGCAACTCCTGCCCTCTCATTTGCACTATGCAGGATGTAGTTCAGGCCACACCAAATGGACGAGATCTTGCCATATTTTGGTGCGATGTAATTTAATTGTTATTTTGTAAGTACCTTTAGTGTGTTTTTATTTTAAAAAAGTTATCTATGCTAATTTTACATGATGTATTGATTCTGATACGAATAAATAAATAACAATCAAAACGTCAACCCAGCTTCTGCAAACAGACCAGGGCAAATAATTTTTCAACAACGATTTCTCCAGCTTTCTGAAATCCTCGGGCATTCATCATTACACCACGTACAGCAATCTAAAAGGAAGTGTGGTAAAGCGTTTCAATCGCACGCTAAAACAGATGTGTGGAAGGAGTTTACGGCTCCGGATTCCTATCGCTGGATATACTTAATACCTGAGCTAGTGTTTTGTTACAATGATACCAAACACGGAACTATTGGAACAAAGCCGTGATGTGACAAAGAATATTTCAAGGCTGTATAAACTCCATCAAATCTGCTGATCCTGAATGCCATCGTCTTAAACTAGGTAATTATGTCCATGTCAGCAAGTTCAAGTCAGTTTTCGACAAAGGGTACACGCCGAATTGGGGTACGGTAATATTTAGTATTCGACAAATCAACCTCGACAGCCCAGCAACGTATGTACTGCAAGACCACAACCATCAGGCCCAGTGAGCTGTCTAGCCTTTCGCAGATGTTGTCGCAGTGGAAGTGTGTGTGTACCAATTAGCCAGGCGCTGGGCCCATTAAACCGGACGAAGGTTATGGAGGTATCAGAGGCGCTGGATTGAACGTACAACCACTGCGATGTGAATGCAAGTTCTATTCGAATGCGCTATTCATTGAGAACCATGGGCCTAGCTTAGCCTAGCTTAAAGAAATAAAGACTAAATAACGGATTAAAAAAGGTACACATACTCAACACTAAAGTAAAGGAACGGTAATGTATTCTCTAAGGAAATATTCCTAAGGTATGACGAGGAAGCTTAACACGCTAATGTAAGGTTATGTGTTTGACAAGATAATCTGGCAGTTCAAAGGACCGTGACATTAAGGTTATGGTCGATACGAGGTAAAGGTATAGGGGAATGTATATGGGGGAAGAATGCTCAAAAAGAGTAAAATTACATTGTGAAAAGATAAAGATAACAAGGGCTAGACAAAGAGTCGGGAAAAGTGAGTGTACCGCCAAAGAAGCGAACGGTAACTCAAATAGGCCTGAAGGAGGTGAGGGAGTATGAGACAGGACGGAGTTTAATAAAAGCACGCGTAGATATGACGTAAATGAATAAACACAAAATGAGGGGCAACTAACCGAAATGAAATAAACACGAGAGATGTTACGTTACACAAAATGAAAGATATCCATCAAAATACGTTACGCTAGAAAAGGGATTAAGCCATACTCATAGACTTGCGTACTAAAACGTAATCTTAAGATAAGAGGCAAACAAAAGATAAGAGGTATGGCAATGGTCTTACTGGAGAACGCACTATACAGTAAACCGTACCAAATATCTACACAATTAGATACCACGATAGGGGGAAAAAGATAACAGGAACGATACAGACGCACAATGGACATACTAGAATAGGCGATACGCCCTAGTATTCCATACGATAACCAAATACGCACACACACATACAGGGATAGTAAGTCGTACATACCTTGATGGATCTGCTTAATCCGTCATCGCGGAATAACACAAAATAAACTAAATTCACGCACCTACGCACACCTTTATAATAAACACAAACGAACGGGTAAAACACAGATAGAAAAGCAAGGCATCTCGAAAGCGAGAGTGGGAGCACAACATACAAAAACCTACATCAGAGAGAAAAAACAGAAGACTGCCCAGAGAGTAACATAGGGTTGTCACAGGTGACGGAAAAAGAAGATAAAAAGGTAAGAGGTGTCACTAATCACGATTCGGCATAGCAAGAAATCACTAAAACGAACCTTTATCAGCAATTATAGAAATGTCCACTGATATGCTCGGCTATTCTGGCCAGTAATAATCAAGACGAAAAGAGAACAATTCCGATGATTGACACGCCGAAGAAAAGAAAAAAAAGGGGAAGACTACAGGTGGAAGAAAAATAGTTCAGATTCCCACACACTCTCCCAAAAGTTATGTTACGTCCACCAAAATAGACGAACAAAAATTTTAACGAAACAAACACAAGGAAGGGAGAAGGGAGGAAAAACGGATACATCACGAACCGTGACGGGAAGGAGCCTAGAAGTAAGGGGAAGACGGGGAGGACTCAAAAAGTGTGTACATTAATGAAGATAAATATAAGAATCATAAGACGAAAAGTTCACAATAATAACGTTAGTTAAACCACATAAAATAAAATAGTGAAAATAAAATAAATACCCTAGCTTCCTCGCCAAAATAGTATACAAATGTTACAAAGTTACAGATTTACAATATATAATAAATATAAGTATACAAAAGCTGTCTTCCATAATCTCCCAAGGTAGAATGTCAGAGAGCAGATATCGATAATTAACTAAAACAAGAAAGAACGATTAATTGCGAGCGATATTAATTTATTTTAATAATGGGGTAAGGTTGAGTGGTGACCATCACGGTACTCCAACAAAGATTAAATTTTGGGGCGAAGAAAAATGACTAGAAGTCATCTATTTAAATATTATTCGAAGGAATAACCTGAAAAGGACGTAGATAACTATAATTGATAGCAACGCCATCTTGCGCCATCGCACGTTAACTCAAAGCAGATAGAGCTGGAAAACATGTCACAAGAACAAATAAACATTTAAGAGAAACAGAAGAAATGTGACAAAGATAGGTGGACTTACTTAGAAAACGCTTCAGTTGGATAATATGAGCGGTAGATATTTGTTGCAGGTTGTCGTTACTTACTAGTTTCATGGTACGCCCCTGCATTGCTCACAGAGTGGAGCTCTCCAATACCTAGTAGTTTATCTGAAAAGCAATGATATACCTTCCTACGTTGAACCTATTTGTGATGGGAAAAACATCAGTCATCACCGTAGCGTAGTCCCTGCTGAAATAAATCTTCTTCGCCTCATTAGTTTTCCTGGCGGGGGTTACATCGTGGGCAGGCAGTTCTAATTACATCGCGTAATCCACAACCGAAACAGAAAAGCGTAAGACGGTCTGTGCACATACAGAAATGATGTTCTTTACCGCAATTCCAACATGTATGTGAACTGTCATGTTCACCAGTACGAAAGGAATCACGACGAGGGCGTATATTAATAGGTATGGTATCGGTTACAACATTGGATCGGACATAATTAACAGATGAGGGTCGAGTTCTGTTGACTGCGGATAGACGGCGCGATTGAACTTCACAGGCCTACTAGCAGTGGAGTGAGTAACTAACGTATGTGAAAGGCGACAATGTCTAGCATTATTGACAGTAGGCGAAACAACACTTGGAGTAAAAAATCGTATTCTTCAGTACTATTAAAAGCAAGTACAGGAAACATTGTATCAGACGGAGGAGGGAGGGGAACATACTCTGTACACAGGCGATAATTACCTTCGAATTCCCTTCCCAAGTTAAGGATGTCATCAATAACGAATACATAAGATCTACGTACATAGAACTTATATTCTATATGTAGGTTACGATATATAATATCGATAGTTTCTTGACCAGTTAATGGAATGGGAAGGCGAGACATTAAAATTCGAATAGCCGTGGCATAATCATCCACACAAATAAGTGGAAAGTTACAATACCTTGAAAGGCAGTAAAATGCAGAGAAATGTTACTCCCTTATTCTTAAATATTCGTTCTTCAGCAGTAATGGGATGGGGTATCCAATTGCTTTTATTGGCGATGATATATAATGGCCTAGTTGTCAACAAACCACAGCCATCTTTCACTCTCGACACATAAAAAACGATATAGTTCCTTATTGCCAACTTACACATAGAGGAGGACGTATCTGTGGGATAAGCGGTCCCCTTGTGTCATTTTGGGGAATGAAACTAGGTGTAGATACATGAAGAGCTATACATTCGAATAGCGAGCAA
This sequence comes from Meconema thalassinum, assembly GCA_946902985.2. Lineage (NCBI taxonomy): Eukaryota > Metazoa > Arthropoda > Insecta > Orthoptera > Tettigoniidae > Meconema > Meconema thalassinum. Next base: position 127,920,286 of record OX336398.1, read on the forward strand.
GCTCTGCCTACCATTTTGAGCCCTCTGGCCTTTCGCAGATGTTGTCGCAGTGGAGGTGTGTGTGTACCAATTAGCCTGACGTTGGGCCCATTAAAACGGACTAAGGTTATGAAGGTATCAGAGGCGATGGATTGAACGTGCATTCACTGCGATGTGAATGCAAGTTCTATTCGAATGCGCTATTCATTGACAACCATGGGCCTAGCTTAGCCTAGCTTAAAGAAATAAAGACTAAATAACGGACTAAATAAGGTACACATACTCAACACTTAATAAAAGGGACGGTAATGTATTCTCCAAGGAAATATTCCTAAGGTATGACGAGGAAGCTTAACACGCTAATGTAAGGTTATGTGGTTGAGAAGATAATCTGACAGTTCAAAGGACCGTGACATTAAGGTTATGGGCGATACGGGGTAAAGGTATAGGGGAACGTATATGGGGGAAGAATGCTCATAGAGAGTAAAATTACATTGTGAAAAGTGAAGGATAACAAGACAAAGAGTCGGGAAAAGTGAGTGTACTGCCAAAGAAGCGAACGGTAACTCAAATAGTCCGGAAGGAGGTGAGGGAGTATGAGACAGGACATAGTTTAATAAAAGCGCGCGTAGATATGGCGTAATTTAATAAACACAAAATGAGGGGCAACTAACCGAAATGAAATAAACGCGAGGGATGTTACGTTACACAAAATGAAAGATATCCATCAAAATACGTTGCGCTAGAAAAGGGATTAAGCCATACTCATAGACTTGCGTACGAAGACGCAATCTTAAGATAAGAGGCAAACAAAAGATAAGAGGTATGGCAATGGTCTTACTGGATAACGCACTATACAGTAAACCGTACCAAATACCTACACAAAACGATACGACGATAGGGGGACAAAGATAACAGGAACGATACAGACACACAATGGACATACAAGAATAGGCGATACGCCCTAGTATTCCATACGATAACCAAATAAGCACACACACATACAGGGATAGTAAGTCGTAACATACCTTGATGGATCTGCTTAATCCAGCATCGCGGAATTACACAAAATAAACTAAATTCACGCACCTACGCACACCTTTATAATAAACACAAACGAACGGGTAAAAAACAGATAGAAAAGCAAGGCACCTCGCAAGCGAGAGTGGGAGCACAAAATATAAAAACCTACATCGGAGAGAAAAACAGAAGACTGCCCAGAGAGTAACATAGGGTTGTCACAGGTGACGGAAAAAAGAAGATAAAAAGGTAAGAGGTGTCACTAATCACGATTCGGCATAGCAAGAAATCACTAAAACGAACCTTTATCAGCAGTTATAGAAATGTCCACAGATATGCTCGGCTATTCTGGCCAGTAATAATCAAGACGAAAAGAGAACAATTCCGATGATTGGCACGCCGAAGGAATGAAATAAAGGGGAAGACTACAGGTGGAAGAAAAATAGTTCAGATTCCCACACACCCTCTCAAAGGTTTTGTTACGTCCACCAAAATAGTCGAACAAAAATTTTAATTAAACAAACACAAGGAAGGGAGAAGGGAGGAAAAATGGATACATCACGAAAAAGTGACGGGAAGGAGCCTAGAAGTAAGGGGAAGACCGGGAGGACTCAAAAAGGTTGTACATTAATGAAGATAAATATAAGAATCAAAAGACGAAAAGTTTACAATAATAACGTAAGTTAAACCAGATAAAATAAAATAGTAAAAATAAAATATAAACCCTAGCTTCCTCGCCAAAATATTATACAAAAGTTACAAAGTTACAGATTTACAATATATAATAAATATAAGTATAAAAAAGCTGTCTTCCATAATCTCCCAAGGTAGCATGTCAAAGAGCAGATATCGATAATTAACTAAAACAAGATTTAACGATTAATTGAGAGCGATATTAATTTATTCTAATAATGGGGTAAGGTTGAGTGGTGACCATCACGGTACTCCAACAAAGATTAAATTTTGGGACGAAGAAAAATGACTAGAAGTCATCGATTTAAATATTATTCGAAGGAATAACCTGAAAAAGACGTAGATAACTATAATTGATAGCAACGCCATCTTGCGCCATGGTGGACTTACTTAGAAAACGCTTCAGTTGGATAATATGAGCGGTAGATATTTGTTGCAGGTTGTCGTCACTTACTAGTTTCATGGTACGCCCCTGCATTGCTCACAGAGTGGAGCTCTCCAATACCTAGTAGTTTATCTGAAAAGCAATGATATACCTTCCTACGTTGAACCTTTTTGTGATGGGAAGGACATCAGTCATCACCGAAGCGTAGTCCCTGCTGAAATAAATCTTCTTCGCCTCATTAGTTTTCCTGGCGGGCTTTACATCGTGTACACGCAGTTCTAATTACATCGCGTAATCCACAACCGAAACAGAAAACCTTAAGACGGTCTGTGCACATACAGAAATGATGTTCTATACCGCATTTTCAACATGTATGTGAACTGTCATGTTCACCAGTACGAAAGGAATCACGACGAGGACGTATATTAATTGGTGTGGTATCGGTTGCAACATTGGATCGGACATGATTAACAGATGAGGGTCGAGTTCTGTTGACTGCGGATAGATGGCGCGATTGAACATCACAGGCCTACTAGCAGTGGAATGAGTAACTAACGTATGTGATAGGTGACAATGTCTAGCATTATTGACAGTAGGCGAAACAACACTTGTAGTAAAAGAATCGTATCCTTCAGTGCTATTAAAAGCTAGTACAGGAAACATTGTATCAGACGGAGGAGGTGGGGGAACATACTCTTTACACTGGCGATAATTACCTTCGAATTCCCTTCCCAAGTTAAGGATGTCATCAATAACGAATACATAAGATCTACGTACATAGAACTTATATTCTATACGTAGGTTACGATATATAATATCGATAGTTTCTTGACCAGTTAATGGAATGGGAAGGCGAGACAATAAAATTCGAATAGCCGTGACATAATCATCCACACAAATAAATGGAAAGTTACAATACCTTGAAAGGCAGTAAAATGTAGAGAAATGTTACTCCCTTATTCTAAAATATTCGTTCTTCAGCAGTAACGGGATGGGGTATCCAATTGCTTTTATTGGCGATGATATATAATGGCCTAGTTGTCAACAAACCACAGCCATCTTTCACTCTCGACACATAAAAAAACGATATAGTTCCTTATTGCCAACTTACACATACAGGTGGACGTATCTGTGGGCTAAGCGGTCCCCCTACGTCATTTTGGGGAATTCAACTAGGTGTAGTTACATGTAGAGCTATACATTCGAATAGCGACCAAGCTCTGTCTACCATTTTGAGCCGTCTGGCCTTTCGCAGATGTTGTCGCAGTGGAAGTGTGTGTGTACCAATTAGCCTGACGTTGGGTCCCATTAAAAGGGACTAAGGTTATGAAGGTATCAGAGGCGATGGATTGAACGTGCATTCACTGCGATGTGAATGCAAGTTCTATTCGAATGCGCTATTCATTGAGAACCATGGGCCTAGCTTAGCCTAGCTTAAAGAAATAAAGACTAAATAACGGACTAAATAAGGTGCACATACTCAACACTTAAGTAAAAGAACGGTAATGTATTCTGCAAGGAAATATTCCTAAGGTATGACGAGGAAGCTTAACACGCTAATGTAAGTTTATGTGGTTGAGAAGATAATCTGACAGTTCAAAGGACCGTGACATTAAGGTTATGGGCGATACGGGGTAAAGATATAGGGGAACGTATATGGGGGAAGAATGCTCATAAAGAGTAAAATTACATTGTGAAAAGAGAAAGATAACAAGGGCTAGACAAAGAGTCGGGAAAAGTGCGTATACCGCCAAAGAAGCGAACGGTAACTCAAATAGGCCTGAAGGAGGTGAGGGAGTATGAGACAGGACGGAGTTTAATAAAAGCGCGCGTAGATATGACGTAAATTAATAGACACAAACTGAGGGGCAACTAACCGAAATGAAATAAACACGAGAGATGTTACGTTACACAAAATGAAAGATATCCATCAAAATACGTTGCGCTAGAGCCATACTCATAGACTTGCGTACGAAGACGCAATCTTAAGATAAGAGGCAAACAAAAAATAAGAGGTATGGCAATGGTCTTACTGGAGAACGCACTATACAGTAAACCGTACCAAATACCTACACAAAAATATACGACGATATGAGGACAAAGATAACAGGAACGATACAGACACACAATGGACATACAAGAATAGGCGATACGCCCTAGTATTCCATACGATAACCAAATACGCACACACACATACAGGGATAGTAAGTCGTAACATACCTTGATGGATCTGCTTAATCCGGCATCGCGGAATTACACAAAATAAACTAATTTCACGCACCTACGCACACCTTTATAATAAACACAACCGAACGGGTAAAAACAGATAGTAAAGCAAGGCATCTCAAAAACGAGAGTGGGAGCACAAAATATAAAACCTACATCGGAGAGAAAAAACAGAAGACTGCCCAGAGAGTAACAAAGGGTTATCACAGGTGACAGAAAAAGAAGATAAAAAGGTAAGAGGTGTCACTAATCACGTTTGGGCATAGCAAGAAATCACTATAACGAACATTGATCAGCAATTATAGAAATGTCCACTGATCTGCTCGGCTGTTCTGGTCAGTAATAATCAAGAAGAAAAGAGAACAATTCCGATAATTGACACGCCGAAGGAAAGAAAAGAAGGGGAAGACTACAGGTGGAAAAAAAATAGTTCACAAGAAAGGACGGTTTTATCTCCAAGAATTCCAAAAAATACAGTTTCTGAAACATTACCTTGTGGAAAATGAGGTCAAATCAAATGGAAACAAATTGTGTGTTAAATCGCTCGGGGTTACCTGAGCCTTTAATTCTTAGATCAATAAATAGGCTTAAGTGTGAACCGTTTGTCTTTTATATATTAATACCCATCAACTCATAATCCTCGAATTAGGAAAGGGGTCAGCCGTGACCTATCTGTACTGCACTCATAACTAAAACGAGTTAAAATGTTCAATGACTTGCCAGTTACAATAATAGTAGCCTGTAATAATTCCATCCATATCTGGCTATGTAACATCACTCACAGGAAGTCTTTGCCTGTCTGTAACCTAACAAGTGAGGCGTACCGAGCACTAGGCTTCGTCATTAGAAATGTAAGACCTTTTCGGCAGGTGAAAACGGCCATTACACTCTTTAATGCTTACGTAAGGGCGAAATTAGAATATGCAAGCGTAGTGTGGAATCCGTGGCGTAAAAAATACATAAGATTACTAGAAGGAGTACAGAAGCGATTCGCCAGATTTATACATTATAAAATGAGCGGAAATTACCCATATATGGTCCCATATAAAATCTTATCGAATAATCTAAAAATTATTGCTTTGGAAGATCGTAGGAAAATAAATGATTCCAAGATCTTACACAAGATTGTAAATTCTACGGTAGATAACTCTTATTTTTTATCGTTGCTGAATTTCAATGTTCCACGTCTATCTTCAAGAACGTGGACAACTTTTAGGAATAAGAAAACATGCACCATGTCACACAAACATTCACCGCTTTATAGACTCTGCAGTAATTACAATAAAGCTGTAGTGTGTAATAAAAGTCTAGACTTCGATCTTAGTCTCCAAAAATTTGTAAAGGTATTTATGACCACATTGCCATGAGTGTAATTAATTAACAAAAAGGTAGAATATGTAACAGCATTAAGGTTAAGCTATAAATAATATTATTATGTAATTAATTTAGATGCTAATATTAGATTTAAGATTAGATTTAAGTTATGAAAAAAAATAGAATTACTGTTAAAATTTTGTAGGTTTACTGTTATTGGGGTTAACGACCCTGTTGTAAACCAGCATAAATAAATAAATAAATAAATAAATAAATAAACGGTCCTACTATCTCAGAGTTTCTGTTGAAAGGTTTACCTCGGTCTGAGGACAGGTTCATTCTTGTTAAAGCTAACCGTAACCTTGTCACGTGGCCAAAGCAAGGTATTGTGCCCGTTCATCCGAAGATAAATGCCCACATATGCGGGATCCATGAAGACAGTTGAGCACAAGATTCTTAAAATCTCAGGGGTGAACGGAAAAAGCTAGGTGGAGCTGAACTGTGTCCGAGACTCGCGCCTGAGCATAGTGAGGACGAAAAACACACAAAATTTCCACAAACCACACCCCACTTTTATCAGATAAAAATTATAATATCGGGCCATAAGCAGAACACTCCTACCTCAATCTACAGGGTGTAAATATATCCAGTCTCTCACCCTGAGATTCCTGATCGGTAAATAAAGGAAACTTTTCTCAAAATCACTTCCTATTTATTGTCATAAAGTTTAGGCATGTCCATCATATCCATATTCACTCACAAACTCTTATATCGTTCATTACCGACAATTGTTTACAACTTATACTTCAATTGAGGCACTGAGTAAAATTTAGTTCACAGTCTGTTTTCTATTATTTAGAAAATATATGCTTCACCATCCTCATTTATTAATAATTGATCCACTCGTCAAATATTATGATCATAACTGTTGCAAAATTTGTTTATAGAATTTTCGTCATGTTATAATTAAAGGATTTGCTGTTGTATAATTGAAAATAATCATCCCATAGAATTTCCCATTAGTAGCAAGCAATATTGATCTAAACATAACTGATTCAGGTGCTGTTTGACCATATATGAAAGAAATGATTCCCTGGTTTGAGCAGATCTTAAAAGTGACCTCCCCTAAACAAATGCATTCAGATGAAAACAAAAATGAATCTTCACGGGGTCTACCCCTTATTCATTTTCGACAACACCACTGTTCCACAATTAATGGTGCATTCAAGCTCCTAATGCCCCCATATCACATAATATATCGGTGCACTGTCTTCGACAGGCCCATTTATAAACTGAATGCTATACTTCCACACTTCAACTTAACACAATGGTCACAATCTGATCCGCCTGTTGGCAACAACCGGGATATTTACTTACATGTCATTACACTCAAAACACATTTTCAATTAGCTCAGTCCTCAACTACTTTTGGTTGTTACAAAAAACCTGATCCCCTATTCGCCTTGGGATTTATATTCCTCCTTTGTCTTGAGTTTTTATAAACAACTGAACTTGCAGCAAAATCAATTGATACTAATGGTAATATATTTTCGTTTCCTTGTTCGAATATTTTTATGAGAATTCATGATGATATTTCTCATATCAAAATATTATTATTATTATTTAAATCTTCACAGTACTCGATCATTATAATTATTTACTATTTATTTAATTTTTCCATTTCACAAATCATTCCTCCTTCACAAAATCAACTCATGAGTGACCAATATCACCTATCATTAGTAACGAATCAGGAAGCGAAAATAACACGTTGCGTTACTATCCGCCCTAAATAACTGAAATTGAACTACCAGGAAAACTGATAAACGACGAGTACTTCCTGTCCGACCGAGAACAACAAAATTCAGAAACATGAAAAAGGATTTAAAAAAAATACGCTGACCTATCAAGTTTGGGAAAAGAATATACACATGACTAGACTACAGTACAACTACGATAGCATGTAGAGATCTTACTTCCAGATATTCACTGTCTGTCAGGTGTTGAGATTGCAGCATAAAAGTTCCTCCATGAAGTGTGTCCACACACACCGTGCCACGTCCTGGAGTGAGCCCTACTGGACCTCTGGTAAGCCTCCTTTCCTCTCGGCCCATCGTGCTGTTCCCGAACCTTCTCACCTGGGATGATGTTGACTATGTCCATTCCGGCTTCCTTCATAGGCTGGTATCGTCTACGTGCCTTCATTATTCTTTCGAATCTAACCCATCTTCGGTTTTATTAGTGCATGTTCATAGCATCGGGAAGTTCCAAAATATCATTCTTAAAATCTCCATGATGTTCCGCCCCTATTATTTTACCATGTTTTTCACTGTCATCAGACCACATATTAATTGCGTCTCCCTTTATACTGACATCTCACGCAGCACTTAAGCACAATCGGCTTACAGTTGTATAATGAATTTTCAAAGTCCTGAGCTCGCACAGCTAATGGTTGCAAACACTCGTCATGACTATCTAAAATGCTCGTGCACATGGCCAAAACCTAATACTGGGCATTGCGACTTTCATATAATCACCAATCACGCGGTTAAATTTGAAGTGTATGGACCTGATATCCTCACTGTTCGTGTCCTCACATGTGGCAACACATTGAAATACACGGTTCACTTTCTAGCTGTCCACATGATCTATTCGCTATTTCAATACATGAAAGTAGTGTACTGTCAAAAAATGAAGTTATTGCCCCTACATTATGACAGTCAGTTCTAGTATAACAGTTCACAATTCTTATAAAGTACAGTTCAACTCACATGTGTTTGAAGAATAACTAAGTCTTTCTTTCCACCAGTAACACTATCACCGTTGGCACTTTGAAAATTTACAGGCCTTCCAGAACCTTCTACTCCGCGCATTCCGGCAACCCGTATACTTATTCACGGCGATGACGTATTATAACACTCGCTCGAGGGTCGCACTGACACAAACTGGACCAGAGAGACACCCTACTCTGATACTGAACACATTGCATACCTGCTGTCTGCTCATCACAGTTTGTATACGGCTTGGGCTCCTCACGTGGGTAAGCAGTTACGTCATACCCCAAACGTCCTTTCTTAATAACTTGGGAGAGCGTAATGCAATCTTCTTGGTCCTTTCACTGGAATCAATGTAAATTCAGGGGCTACATCCTGCCATAACACTTTTCTTTCAATCTCACGGGAATAAGTTAGCTCCATAAGTTCGAGCACCTTCGGCGTTCGTCCATTCGTCAAGTGGGCGCGCGCTCTCCTCCGATAGGCTCTCCTCCTATGAGCTCTAGTTCAAACTCAGTTCGGCGCTCCAATCAAACTATGGATAACGACTTGACGGCCCTGGACCGCGGGTACAGTACATCGGGTTTAAAAAATGACCACCCTCGCATCTCGTTAGGCCCTTCGGATACATTTGTAAAAGAATCGATGGTTCATTAACTAATAAAATAATTATTTAAAAAACTGTCACAGGCTTATCCCCTAGTCACGTGAAAAAACAAAACGGCTGCAGACTTGCCCTTAGTCACATGACAAAAACAAACCGAGACTCTTGCCCCCCCCTAGTCACGTGGCCCAAGGAATTTACCGTCGTGTGCGAATAAAAATAGCCACCCTCCCATGCCGTTAAGCCTTTTGAGTAAATTGTTTAAAATATTTAGCCCATAAACAAGGGGGCATTACCCTGTGTAAAACAAGTCCTAACATGTCTTTCTAACCTTAGGTGTTCCAAATATATTAATTGGAGAAAAATCAACAACCTTTTAGTTTCGGGTATTTTCCATATATTTATGGACCATACGAAAGGGGACATCGCCCCGAGTCATATGGTACCTCATATGTTCAAATCTGATAAATAGCGCTGGAAATATCGGCAAATGTAAAATTTGCTGACGGTGTTGGTTTAAACTACTTGTATTGAGTTCATTAGACTGTTAACACGACTTTTCACATTAAAGATACGCTGAGAGAAACTGACTATAGTAGAAAAGAAAGCTACTAACTGAATGAGCCTGCTGAATTAATTTTCAGGTTTGATTATTTTTATACAATCAAAGTAAAGTGTGTTGGCATGCTTGTGGAATTGATTTTCTAATCTTTATCATCTACTCGAGACCAACCTAAATCGTCCTGGAAGTGGTTATCCGTGTCATCCCTCTTCTATTACAAATAAAATGCAGCGAGAATATCACACTATATGTAATTCTCATAACTCCGTGACAAAATGTTGTTTCCGCTACCCATGATTCTCAGGGGTCTAGCGCATGCAATCCAGCTGGAGTTGGCTGCACATTCTAAAGCCATAAAAAAAGAAATGAACATAAACATTCCTTTTTCTTTTACCTGTGGACTAAAGAATAGTATTCGAACCGATATGAACGTTTTAGATAAAGAAAGTCAAGTGTACAACGCAAAAAGTTGTCACTTTCTATCCTTGCGTTGTGTGTAATCATCCGTGGCTGAAATGGTAACGCATCGGACTGTGGATTGAAAGAGTTGGGGTTCGATACTTGTTTGGGGGATAGGTTCATAATTTGTTTTCGTTACGTTTTATCGTCTTTGTCGACCGTTTTACCAATGTCTTACGACAGAAATGAAACAACAGATAAATATTGAGGATGGGGCACTAGTCATATAGCGAGTAGATGCATTTTCAGGTTGGATTCCACGAACGTTACATAGTGTTCGAATCCATTATTACATGAAATATCTTTGATATAAGCACGTCTAATAGAGTTGTCTTCTTTTTGTTAGAATTTATTAACACGTTTACTGGCAATCAGAATCTCCTTCGATATGTTGTTGTTTCATTTCAGGGGCTAGAACATCGTGGTCATTTAGCTCCGTGTACTCTGGTGTGTGTAATAAGTCTGTGATAACATGTGTTATAGCGGTGTCTGTATTTATCTATGTATTAACAAGGGATTGGGAAGGAGGCAAATTAGAATCTTTCCCGGCTATAGCCTGGAGTAGAAGTGAGAAACCACAGATTACCCCTTCCTGGGTGACTAAGGTGGGAATCGAACACCCCTCTTCTTAGTTTTGCCCCACGTCGCTTAGTGTAATTGTCCAAGACATTCCTCCAGCCCCTCCATACACAACACTCACCTCCGCCTACCGCCATGTCCTTCAAAACATTCTGAACATCAACACAAGCCGCACATACCCCTCGCGAAGAGAACACACACTTACTAGGTCCAAAACACTGGAGGAATAGCACCTGGCCTGAGAAACGTTCAGTAGGATCCCGAATATAGCTCCCCTCAGCCCCTTCGTGCTCAAAGCACACCAGACGAGAATCATAAACAACCCCTTAAATATCATTCACAACCCTACTCTCACACAATTACATACGCTGACATACAACACTAATCAGGGATTCAACAATGAACAAAGAGCACCGGAGTCATACTAGACAAACAGAGAAACCCAACACAATCTTGAACCCCCTACAAGCGTTCATGTCCTTATAAAAGGCTATCACACACACAATCCAGTCCCACACATGACAGGTAAACGACCCTTTCACATTAAACACACTCAATATACGTTGCATTGTCATCCCAATGCCCAGACACAAACATGAACGAGATCAAACCGATAACATATGGGTAAATCACACGCACACAAGAGGAGTACAAATAAGCTTCGAGATATAGTCTATGTATCCTTTCTTTGTATTACTGACCTGCTTAATTTCTCCTCTTCTCCCACAGAGCATTCCATTCTACTGGTTGGCTTTGTAATTCGGAAAAGGAAAGTACCTGTACTCGTCTCATGCTCTCTTAGGATATGATTGATGGCCCTGAGAAGGGTCGTTTGGGCTCCCAGACCAGGGTGTGCGATGATTGGTAAATACCGGTAAACCTCTCATTTCTTCTTCTTCTTTGGTGCTTCCTTCTTGAGCAAAGCCTTGGGCGTGGCAGCCCTCTTAGGCTTAGTTGCTTTAGATTTTCTGTCGCCACCTTTGCCTTCTTATCCTTGGAAGGAGGCTTAGGGGCAGGTGCAGCACGCTTCTTCTCGAAGGGTTTCTTGAAAATGGACTTCTTGGCAGCTGCATTCGCCCCGAACTTCTTGGTCTTGGGAAGGCGCTTCTCCTTAGGGACAGCAGACCGCTTGGCGGAGCCGGAAGCTCCCTTTCCCTTGGTCCGCACCATTTCTCCAGAATCGACAACAGCTTTCAGGTACTTCTTGAAGTAAGGTGCGAGGTTCTCAGAGTCCACCTTGTAGTTGGCAGAGATGTGTATTTTGATGGCTTGTAGAGATGACACACTACGTTCCTTGAGACTCTTTATGGCGCTGCCCACCATCTCGGAGGTTTTCGGTTGGGCGGGCTTCGTGCGGGGCATGTTGGAGGAAGAAGCCTTGTTCTTCTTGGGCTAGACCTGGACCGGAGCAGAGGAGGGATCTGAGGCTGCTGATGCTTCTGCCGTGTCGGCTATGGTGAGCGAACGAGTGTGTGTACTGCTGTCAGCAAACTAAAGAAAATGTTCAGCGCTCAAGTATAGACAAAACGGCAGGTCGCACCACTTAGAGAACCGCTGTGGTCGGCTGTCGGGTGGCCCGAGTGACGGTAAGTTTGGGGACGTGCTTCTTTGCCCCTTTAAGGTGTTCCGTATGCCCCTCGGCGATGTCTAGGCATCCTGGTCGGGATACGAAGGGATAGCCAAACGTGTGACACTTCCCCTTAACCGAGAGGAAGGCTCTTAGTTTCTGCCATCCTGGCTGAGGTGCGTTTGATGGGTAGCATTTCACCGGTCGCCTCTCTTTGCCGTTATTTAGGGGCGTCTAGCGCCATCTTGACGCCCCCTAGAGAGATCCCTACTCATCTGCCCGAAGCTTCATCCTTCCTCTAGCACCCGACTAGGAGCACAGCCTCCGGTACCAACCAGATACCCGTGAAAGCGGCAGCCATTAGGCCAGCTGGTTGATTTCTACAGAGGGAAGGAAGCCTACAGTAATCTGCCTCTCAAAATAGTGTCGGAATGGACCTACGTTGGGGATAACCCCCTGGGAGTTCCAGGACAATTGCTTCCTCGTTAGTCCTGTATCTTCCCGAAAGTCCCTGGCTCCTGATCAGGGCGAGCAAGCCTCATCTAGGGCTACTCTCGTTCCTTAGGTCCCTCCTCCTTGATGAGAAACCCTTATGAGGAGACTAATAGAACGGAAGTAAAGACTTTTGGAAAGTAAATTTGCCCTGGGGAAGGAGGGGAGGTCTGGCATCTCTAACAGAGTCATATTTGGTCTGCATTAAACCGAACACCTTCCTTTACCGTGCCTTTTTTAGAAAGATTCCTCACAGGTCCGATGCAGAGACACCGAATAAGTATTCGAACCAGGTCCTAAAAGAGTGGGATGAATACCTTAACATTCTGGATGTTACACTTACACAAGAGGCCTGTGAGCCTCTGAAGCAGCCGTTAAGGAGGAGGTTTATCCTGCATCTGCACCTCCCAGGTAACGAACCTACAGCCATCCTCCTTGAAAGCTTAGGCCCTTAAAAGACGTCCCCTGAGAACACTTCTCTAGTCGTTGTTTGTTTGTCCCAAGAACACTGATATGATATATGAGGTGCATTTCTATGCTTAAGTGTAATGTAAGTAAGCACATCCAATGAGAAAATGTAGACGGATGAATGAATGAATGAGTGAAAGAGGGTGCTTAAGAACTGTCTAATTGATATTACTCCTATTAGCTTGGTTTGTAAACAGTGTGAGCCCTTCCCCGCTCCCCAAAACCCACCCGCTTTAAACTCTGTCATCCTAATCTCATTAGAATAAATAATGGCATATTAATGCAAGTACTTTGTGGCACCTGTAACCTGTTATACTCTAGTAAAGCCTTCCCAAATACACAGGTTATCAGACAGCTCACAACCACACACAAAATGTTAAATAGTAAATATTGGATGATGATGATAATTGTTTTAAGGGGCCTAACATCTAGGTTAGAAGTAAATATTGGAGTCCATGTCAAGTTCAATTGCCTATAATCCCGAAAACTCGACTGATTCAGCAAGAGAGTAGTAGCCTCGAAGCCTGTAATTTAGATGCAGCTGTCCCAAACAGCATGCACGTACATAGCAAGGACCTAACAAGAAAATGAAAAATCAGTTCTTGCTTTCAGTTAGCAGAACATAAGGAAAGGCTGTAACAAGGCCTGTGCCTCTTCCTCGCATAACTACGTCCAATAATAAGCGTTTGGAAAAATATTAGAGCATCTTTACCCTCACCATAGGACGGATGGCTAGATCACGCAACCTGGTAGGAAGAATTAGTACAAAGCGAGATGTTAATTTATGCCGAGCAAGGCGACAGAAATCGACATAGATATCTTAGACACGGACCACATTGGAGTACCGAGTATTATTAAAACTGTTGCCTAGGACCTGACGTGTTGGAATTAAAAATTATTCCCTCAAATACCGCATATATGAACACTTAGGTTTTATTTTCCAAGAGTTATATGCGGTTTATTTCTCGCGAATTGAACGGCCTTCTTCCTACGTGTGTTATTAGCTGCTAATCTCTGCCACGGCGTCACTCTTTATCGGCATATATAACCGCCACAAGCCACCATTACGAGCGCCTTTGTGTTTTAAGTACAGGCTACTAAGAACAGTTTGGAATGTACTCGTGATTCCTAAGAAGACAGGAATTTATGAGAACGTCAAAGACAAATCGATAAATAATGAGATGGGTATAAAGTTTAATCCAAACCCCATTTATATAATATGAATTGACACTGAAAAGCTCCACAGCTTTAAAAGCGATGGTCGGTAGCACTGATAGAGCGGCGAGTTTCATGTTATATACTGATATCTCTCTATTTCGGGCAGATGACCTAGCTGTTCCGCCCTCTTAATGCTACAATAACTGTTATTCTCTTGGTGGAAAAATCCTCTCAACCTTCGGGAGTTGCCGTTTTGACCGTAAATACGAATAGCCTCGAGGGAACTCATCGCCTCGTGGAATTTTTGTGTTATACATTTACGAAGGTATAACTAGTATCTTCTATTCGCCCCTTTGTTATATCTAAGGCTTCTGTGGGGTTGTTTCCTTTTCCTTGTTTTTGTTACCCTCTTCAGGGCTCTCAGGTCATGAGCACGGTGCACTCGAGTAATGCTTAAGCCGAAAATTGACCTCCGGATTAGTATCATGTCGGAAGGCTCTTTCTAATGCTTCCCTCTACTCTAACCCCCCTCCCTCCTTTACCCTCTGTGTAGTAGGTTTTGTGTGTGCGTGATGATAACCTGCTTTATTGCGGTGTCTGCGTATTTCTGTCAGGTAAGGATTGGGAAGGAGGCCCTCATAATTCAAGCTTATACATTCCTTGTAGGTTTGGCCGAGCGTTCCAAGTCATTCGAATTATGTTCGAATTTTCTTCATAGGAAGCAGGGTTCGAATCCCTCACTCGTCAGCCCAGCATGGGTTGGATTAGATTAGATTAGATTTTTATTAAATCCATTCGATCAGTTACAAGTATACAATACATTTTTGATATAGGACACGTCAGAAATTACATCTATAAAATAAAATAACTAACAGGTATATATTACTAAAACTATAACTATTTATAACTTATTATAATAACAGATCTTAAGAGATACAATCTTATTGGACAACTATTTACACCTTACTCTATTGTCATATTATGAAAACTTAATTCTATGAATACAAGAACTTAAGCTAGGTATTACAATTAAAATAGAAAATTAAAATAAATATATATATATAGATTTCATCGCTCCTATACGCTAAGGTATTCAACTACAGAGTAAAAACCATGGCACTGCCGATAAGCTGTCAATATTCTATAAAAGGTATTTATTTTTGGGGCAAGTTTTATATACTGGGGTAGTTTATTGTATAATTTAACTCCTGTTTGGAAAGTTCCTTTTTGATGTATGCTTGTGTGTGTGTGTGAAATATGAATATTTTGATTTTGTCTTGTGTTATGCATATGAACTTCATTGTTTGTTTTAAGAAAAACATCTTTATTCATTAATTAAAAAAAAACATAATACTTTCAAAGATATAAATGCAGGGCAGCGGGAGAATGTTTAAATCTTTAAACAGAGGTCTACATGATTCTCTAGTGTTTACATTTGCCGTAATTCTAATCACCATCTTTTGTATCCTAAACGTGCTTAGTGCAACTGGTGACATACCCCAAAATATGACCCCATATCTTCAGTATGAATGGAAATAAGCAAAATGTGTATTTCTTAATGTGTGCATGCTAGTTCAGGTTTCAAAATACTTAACGCAAAGCACATCGAGTTCAGTTTTGTATTCAGATATTGTATATGTTTATTCCATTTCAAGTCATGTTGTATCCATAGTCCTAAAAATTTTGTTTCTGATTTATTTTCTATTTGATGACCATTTAATGTTATATTGGGCTTCGCAGGATTCCTATTCTGCACAGTGTGAAAATTTAGAGATACTGTTTTTTTATAATTTATTATGAGGCAATTATCTTTTGACCATTTGGCCAACTCTTCTGTAACGGAGTCAGCAGACTGCTGTAAGACCTGTTTAGTTTCACCTTTTATTACGAGTGTTGTATCGTCCGCAAACAAAATTTTCTTATGTGAATGAACGTTCCGTGTCATATCATTCATATATAGAAGAAAGAGTAGTGGGCCCAAAATCGATCCTGGGGTACTCCAAATTTAATAAATCCCTCATTGGACAATGTTTCATTAAGTAATTTTGTTCCATCATCCTTGTGTCTCAAGCTTACTATTTGTTTACGCCCTGTTAAGTAAGACTCTATCCATTTATTAGCTAGACCTGTAATAGCCTACCATATTGATTTAGTTTTGTAAGGAGGATTTTATGGTCAACAACATCAAATGCTTTCGATAAATCCAAGAATAGGCCAGTTACATGTTTCTTATTGTCAATTCATTTCAGTATACTATTACTACATTCATAAACTGCTGTCTGTGTAGATGTTTCCGTTCTGAGTCCATGTTGTGAGTTGGATAGTATTTTATTTTTTCTATAAAACTTATCAATCTCTTATACATGATTATTTCCACAATTTTTGCATACCAGTTGGTAAGGTAATAGGACGATAGTTATCTAATTCATATTTTGAACCGTATTTGTGCACTGGAATTACTTTTGAAAACTTCAAAATATCCGGGTAAGTTCCTGAGAGAATTGAACTGTTTATTAATTGTGTAAGTGGATTTACTATGTTTTATTTCCTTAAAATTATATCAGGGATGCCATCAATGCCAGCACAGAATTTATTTTTAGGTCTTTTATAACTATTCTTACCTCTATACTTGTGCCATGATTTATAAATAAAGAATCACGGCATATATTTATTTTATTATTAGGATTTAGTGTATTTACCTGTGATTTATTTAATAATTTTTGTGGAATTTCCAGAAAATAGTCATTAAAAGTGTTTGCTATTTCCTCTGGATTATTAATCACTTTATTATTTCTGGTCAGTGTAATGTTCCCTTGTATTTTAGCAGATTTACCAGTTCTTTCTTTTTATCACGGACCACATATCCCTGTTTTTATTAGATGATTGGGAAATAAAATTATCATTATGCATTTTATTTCTAGTCTTATTATATTATTTAATATGCTAGTGTATTTTCTGTATTATAAATTGAATTCAGGTGGTGTGTGTTATTGTTTACATAATTTGTGTAGAAATTTCTTTCTTTGACATGAATTTCTAATCCCTGGTGTTATCCAATTGATAGTTTTGTTATTTTGAATAGTTCTTTGTTTAAAGGGGAATGCTGTTTCAAAATAGTGTTTTAGGGAACTGTTAAATGCATTAAATTTATCATTTATATTTTCTAGTTTATACATTTCTGACCATGTTTACTTATTTAATAATTTATTGAAATATGCAACATAGGTTTCAGTGAATGACCTGCACTTTGATTTTATTCCATTATCATTATTATTGGTTGTTTCGGGTACTTCAAAACACAGTATTTGTCCATGGTGGTCACTAAAACCCGGACAATAGACTTCTATTGATTGGTGATATTTGTCTGTATTTATAAAAATTTGATCAGGAGTGGTTTTACTAAATTTTGTTATTCATGTTGGCGTATTTACTGTAGGTTTCAGTCCATAGGAAATTAGTAACTGTGTTAATAATTCACAATTCCTATCACATTTTAAGAAATCCACATTTACATCCCCACAAATTATTATATCGAAATTTACTTTCCTCATGTTATTGAGTAATAATTCTAATTTATCTATAAATAAATAAACTTTCCTTACGGTGAACGGTATGTGCATACAATTATTAACTTAAACTGCCGTATTTTTACGGCAGGGAATTCAAAATCCTAAAATAGGCCAAATATGGAGGTTCTCGAGGAAGGATCAGGCACATCATTTTATACCCCTCATTGTGAGAAAGTATCTTACAAATTGGAGCCTAAATAACTTTGTTTTTCGTGGTTTTATGCATATTTTTATCATTTTATTGTCTTATGGGACGGGTAAACTTTCCGCCATTTGGGGACCATATTTATATATTATATTACAAAAATATCCACTTTATAATACAAAATTTGTCATACGGTATCTTTAAAATTAATGATACATGTCTCGGCTCTTTGAGCCTTCTTCAGTCACAATGCACAATAAATTCTCAAGTCAATCTAGAACTAATCGGTGTGACATTCTCAATAAATTTGTAATAAAATTTTAAGTTTTTAACAATCGTCATTGCATTTAAAAACAAAGAAATAAAATAATTAAAGATTATTTGAAATCGGTATAATCCCTTTGTCGTCTCCCACAAGTCCAACCCCTCCTCCACGTGGTGGGAGACGGGCAACGGCATGAAGTAGGGGATTGCCTGTAGGGGTGAAGTACAGTGGGGACTTAGTGTGCCCCGGGACCGCTACGGTAGCTGTGAAGGCTCTATGGGAACCCTGAAAAGTGACGGCTGACGGGGCTCTGGTGAAGCTACGATAGGCCTAGCAAGCCTGTAGTGGATATCATATTTGCTTTCAAACCAGGAACAGGCCTCGGAAAGGACGGATGCAAACGACAACGACCCGGATATGCTAATGGACTAAGAGTTGGGATATTAAATATAAAGACACTGACAGGAAAAGTGGAGGAGATTGTAGATGTGATGGAGAGAAGAAAACTGGATGTACTGGGCTTGGCAGAAACAAGATGGAAAGGAGAAGGTCGCAGAGAACTGAGGAAAGGGTACCGGTTGTAATGGAGTGGGAGCAGTGAAGGAAGGAGCAGCGGAGTAGGAGTAGTTGTGAGAGATGGAATGAAGGAAGAGGTAAAGGGAATAAGTGACAGGATCATGAAGATCAGAGTAACTGTAAAGGGAAGAAGCCTGGAGATAGCCCAGGTATATGCCCCTCAAGTTGGATGTACAGCTCAAGAGAAGGAAGACTTTGAGGAGGAGCTACAACAGCAGTTGAATAGTCAGAGCATCATTGTCATGGGAGATTTGAATGCACATGTAGGAAGTGAAAGGCAAGGATATGAAAATGTATTGGGAGCATGAGGATGGGGTAGCAGGAATGAAGAAGGAAGAAAGTTACTGGATTTTTGCAAGAGAAACGGTTTAGTGGTAGGCAACTCCTGGTTCCGGAAGAAAGAAAGCCACAAGGTAACGTGGTACAGCAGTGATTTAACAAAGAAATCTTTGGTAGATTACATGCTGTATGACTGGGAAATGAAGAGAAGTGTCAGAGATATAAAGGCAATACCATCAGAGGCCTTAGATAGCGATCACAGAATTCATGTAATGATCCTGGGAGTTATTAAGGATAGCAAGAGGACAGAGTACCAGGAAAGGAGAATCAAAGTATGGAAACTCAAGGAAAAGGAAGTCAAGGAAGAATTCCAGAAGGTAATAAGGGAAAGGATGCCAAAAGACAATCCTAAAACAGGGGAAGAGGAATGGAAGCAATTCAAAAACACAATGGTGGAAGCTGCAGTGGCAGTATGTGGAAGAACAAGCAAAAGAAAGCGGTGTAAAGAGACACCATGGTGGAATGAGAGAGTAAAAGAAGCTGTGGGAAGGAAGAACAAGGCTTTCAGAGTGTGGTTCCAGGAAAGAAATGATCTGGCAAGGGAAGATTATAAGATAAAGAAGAAAGAAGCAAACAAGATTGTCGCTGAGGAGAGGAAGAAGTGGATGGTAAAGTGGACAGAGATGATGGAGGAAGACAGCAGAGGAAATTTGAAAGTACTTTATGGGAAGGTCAAAAGTAAGAGAAGAGGTCTGCGAGAGGATGTGGTAATGATGGACAAAAACGGAAATGAGGTACACAACAAAGAGACACTCAAGACAGTGTGGAAAGAGTTCTTTGAGGATTTGCTGAATCCAAATGGTCATAGGGAGGAAGACAATATATTGGAAGATGGAGAAGACAACACAGGAATGAAAAAGGACCTGACTTGGATAGAACTGGAAATGGCTATAGACAAGATGAAAGGATGAAGGGCACCTGGTGCGGATGAAGTGAGTGTTGAAATGGTGAAGGCAACAGGGGAGGTTGGGAAACAGTGGCTGTACCGTGTAACGAGGGTGATGTGGAAGGAGAAAAAGACCCCAGAAGATTGGAAAAAAGGATTAATTGTCCCAATATTTAAGAAAGGAAGCAGAAAGGAGTGCAGAAATTACAGGGACGTCACACTCATATCTCACTGTGCCAAGATATATTAGAACGTAGAATACGAGCCAAAGTGGAGAGAAAATTGAGAGAGGAGCAGTGTGGATTCAGACCTGGGAGATCAACAGTGGATCGCATATTTTCAGTGAGACAGCTCCAGGAACACCACTACGAATTTGGAGAGGATCTGTTGATGGCCTATGATAGTGTGTGTAGGGAGAGGGAGAAGGTTTGGAAAGCAATGGAAAACATGGGAGTGGAGAAAGGGACTGTAGGCAGAGTGAAGGAGATGTATTGTGGAAGTGTGAGTTGTGTGAAAGTTGGAGGGGAAAGAACAGACTGGTTCAGACAAATGAGTGGCCTGAAACAGGGTAGTGCGCTGTCACCCCTTCTCTTTATTGTGGTTATGGACGAGGTAATGACAGGGATAGCAGGAAAGATAGGAGAAGATAAGATGTAAGCAATGGTGTTTGCAGATGACCTCATGATCTGGGGAAACAAGGAGGAGGAAATTCAGGAGCAACTGAAGGCTTGGGAAGAAACAGTGGGAGAGTACGGATGGAAGTTCAACATCAGTAAATGTGAGATCCTGTTAACGACCAGGAAAAAGGACAGACCAATGAGTGGGATAACACTTGGAGGTGGACAGCTGAAGAAGGTGGAAAGCCTCAAGTACTTGGGAAGTATAGTGGAGGAAAATGGGAGAAATGACAAAGAGATTACGGAACGTGGCAGACAGGCAGAAGCATTTCTGAGAAGCATTAGGAGCTTAGTGTGGAATAAAGATGTCCCACAAAAAAAGCAAGGAAGTGTTATACAGAAGCTACTATATCCCGATACTGACCTATGCTTCAGAAACGTGGACGATGAAGAAAAGAGACATAAGCAGAATACAGGCAGTTGATATGAAGTTCCTGCGAAGTAGGATCGGAGTAACAAGAAGAGACAGGGTGAGGAATGAAAAGGTCAGGGAAATGGTGAAAGAGGAGCCCTTGCAAGGTAGGATTGAGACATCAAGACTGAGGTGGTATGGACACTTAAAGAGAATGGATGAGAAGAAGATTCCCTAGACGATACATGAAATGCAGATGCAGAAGAAACGACCAAGGGGAAGACCAAGAGATAGATGGCTGAAAGGCGTGGAGGAATGTGTCAAGAAGAGAGGCGAGGACTGGACTAGAGTGACTGCGGAGAGGTGGTGGGAAGAAAGAACTAAGTTGCGAGGCTTATGTTCCAAACAGACCCAGCCTGGGGCTGGAAACTGTACAAGATGATGATGATGATAATCCCTTTGTCATTATTATCTCTGACATGAAAAATTCGCCGAGTTAAAAAACCTGTTCCTCGCGTTACATCTGTAACACAAACGGCTCCTGACAGACACAATTCTTGCGTGAAAGATTAAACAAAATACCCTATTAGACTGTAAACTTACCCTATTATATAGACGTCGCACATATGTCAACAGCGTTTTGCTTAACCGGGTAGATCAAGTGCGTTGTAATTACTTGGTTAATAATCATGTATATTTGTGGTTATCGTACTGTTAGAGCAAGAAATATTTGATAAAATAAAGAACTGAAGAGTAAAACAATACAAATCCAACATTTATGGAAAACGAGATATTAACATACCGTAGTTTGAAGAAAGTGTTTGTCACACCGTACGTTGAGTATGGAAACATCTAATGTATAAACAGGTTAAAAGTTCCGCCTGATGAATACTTTTATTAATTAAGATTACTGTGTGGTCATAAATGGGACATGTTTCGAGGCCTAATTAATAGTTTTGGCCCCTTCATCAGCCGATATGACAGAACGATACAAGAATATTTTGCGTAGCACTTAAAATTCCCTTAAAATTGAAACTTGTATGGTGCACCATAAAGATAGATTGAAATATTTTACGTCTATTTTGAGTTATGTCAAAAGTCTTATGACCCAGTAACACTTTCAATGGACGCCTCACGATGGTCTCTTGATGTTATTGAAGACACAAATGTATGGTACCGGTTCGGTACGGCAGCAAACAGTTCAGATCACCTTTGTTGGAATCGGCAGTAGGAACATTAATTCCTCAATACTTCACCAGCAATATAAAGATAATAAAATCAATGAAGTCACTGCGATCATATCTTGTCAAATATAACGCTTATGAAGTGCTTTCAATGGAGAGATTGACCTCTAATCCATCTAAAAAGAAAAAAATATGGAGAAAAAATTAGTGAATTCCTAAAGGAGAAATGAGTAGGTGAAGGCAACTTATAAACTCCATAACCTGTAGAGGATCAATTAATAACCAAACTTATTAAATTGGTAAATAGCAAAAGATTAAATTGTATGCTATGCCGGTTCTGATTTGTCTTTTATTTTAAATATTATAGTCAATTTTATGGGTACAGCAGAGCTCATTTCCCAGATATATAACTGTATTAAATGAAATTAATGGGAATGTTAGTTCAGGTTAAAGCTGTAGAATGGGGTGGTGTGCTAATGTGTGATATTAGCAAGATAGATTCTCCAATAGTAAGACACGTGTAAATGTGAAGATAATTTGGGAAGTGTAGCGAAAATAAACAAGGAAAAGAGTGGCGCGTATAAATGGCAGGATGTGTTGATGTAAATAACTTGTTAAAATAGGTGCTTATAAAATGTGGATAATTAAGAAATATGGTAAAACTACAGGCGAAAAAGTTTAAGGGGGTTTATTTTTACTATTGATTTTTATAGTTATGTTGTCTGTGAGGGTATCAAACAAAAATTTTGAGTCGAAATTGATTTCATTGCGATTTATTGGGGCTGAAACTTTATGTGCTGTGTTAATTTCAATAGACTCAAGTATATTCATCATGGTTCCCTTATTGGTGTAATGTAAAATTTTTAAATCCTTTTCTATATTTGTGAATTTATGGCCGGACTCTTCCATACGGTTGGCCATGGCTGAATATTTTCTAAATTTTATGGCGTTTATGTGCTCATTGTATCTTGTAGCAAAATTTCTTCCGGATTGGCCTATGTAGTTAGTGTTGCAGTCATTGCAATTCAATCTGTAAATGCCAGATTTGCTGAAACTATCTTTCGCATTTATTATATTATAATTAGAGAATAGGTTTTGATTGGTATTATTGGTTTTGTACGCTATCTTCATGTTATGTTTTTTTTAAATTTGTTAGTGATATTTTAGAATTATTGAAATATGTGAACACTGCGTATGTTGACTTTTCGTTTCGCTCCGGTTGAAGGTGTGTGATAGGCTTATTTTTTTATTAATTATATTGTTAATGTATTGATAGTTGTAGCCATTGGTTCTGGCGATCTGATGAATAACTTTAATCTCTTTATCAAAATCTTGCTTGGATAGGGGCAATTTCATAGCTCTGTTTACAAGGCTGATAAAAGTGGCTCTTTTATGACAGCCAGGGTGGTTTGAATCGTGTCTTATAGCAGTATGCGTTTGCGTGGGATTCCTGAAAACTTGGTAGTGCAGTCTGTTATCTTTTTTTTAATAACGGTTGTGTCAAGAAAGTTAATCTTGTTGTTACCGACAGCAGTGGCTATGCTCGCTAAAGCGCAGTGTTAGGTCATGGGGCCAAGCTCTCTGCTGACTCGGTAGACGCGTGGGTTCGAGCCCCACCGTCGGCCGTCCTTGAAATGGGGTGGTTTCCCACTTTCATCACCAGGCAAATTCTGGGACGGTACCTTCTGATAGGCCACGGCCGCTTCCTTCCACATCCTTGCCCAGTTTCATTCATTTTCATCTATTCCATCTCTCATCCCGACGCGCAGGTCGCCCACGGGCGTCGACTAGAAAGACCTGCACTCGGCCTCTCTGGAGGCCAAACGACCAAAAAAATAAAAAATCTTGTTGTTAATGGTGGATTCTATAGTAAATTTAATATTATTATCAATGTTATTTAGCTTGTCTAAAATTTAACTTATTTTTTGAATTTTATCGTCAACTATGATGAACACATTATCAACATACCTTCCCCAAAATATAATTCCTTTTATTTTCCCTTCTATTATTGTTTCTTCTAAATAGTCGAGGTAAATATTGGCAATGATCCCTGATAGTGGTGAACTCATGGCTAGGCCATCTTTCTGTCTGTAAATTTTATTGTTGAATGTGAAGTGACTATTACCTAGTAGGTGACATTCATCATGCATCTTCTGAGGCACTTCAGTGGATTGATGGCCTGGACATAGAAGTTTAAACCAAGAACTTGTGTTTATGACTATGTATATAACTGTATATATAACTTGATATGTAGTGTATGAACTTTTATTTTAACTCTGTATCATCATACGATAAATAAATAATTACCTAGAATGAAATTTAAAATGCAAATGAACTCATCTATTTCTACTTTAGAGAGCCTGCTATTGTCTGTTAGATGTTGCTTAATAATATCTATTGAAGGTAGGATGGGGATATTAGTGTAAATATCTTTGATATCAGCGCTGTGTAACGAATGTTCTTGTTTTAATCTCAAGTGTATAGTTTTTTTTTTTTTTTGCAAAAATGCAAGGTATTTCTGAATGATTTATTAGCTTTAAAGCAATAAAGTTTTTTCAAAATTTGTTGAGCAAATTAAGATGTTTTGTATATTGGGCTGTTTCTGAAGTTGACGATTGGTCTGAAAGGAATGTTTTCTTTATGTATTTTGGGTAGGGCACGCAAGGTGGGAAGACTGGGATTCATATGGTTTAGACGATTTACTTGTTTTTCATCTAAAATGAAAACTGTATTCTTAAGAAAGCCTTTTAATTTTCTTTGTGTAGTTGCTGTGGGGTCGTTTTTATTTCCTCAAAACTATTAATTAGGCCTTCAAATATGTCCCGTTAATGACCACACAGTGATCATAATTAATAAAAGTATTGATCAGGCGGAACTTTTAACCTGTTTATACTAATTCGTTTATCAATACGGAACCAGAATGAACCGTTTAAGTTCTAAAATATCTAACGTGTCAATACCCGCCACTACATGTCTACCGATGATGAGGAGTGCTGGCTGACTGACCTTCTACCTACTGGTGGGAGCGTGTGTCGTGAAGAGGGAGCTGCTTGTACACGTCAGAGAATTATGTCTCGGAGCGGTGGGGATGGCTCTCTGTTTGTTTCGATCGCTCAGCCTTATTTAAGGAATGGTGTTAAATAACACGTTGTCGTTGTAATTTAATTAATTCAGATTGCTTATTGGGTCAGTCTTTTGGGCATTTATGAATTTCTATATATTCCAGCACATTGAGTTTTTTGCCTTTACTTATTATGTGTACTATTTCTAAATCTTCATTTACAGACCTGAAATTATGTTTTTTCTCGGCCATGTCATTCGCCATGGCCGAGAATTTGTTATATTTCAATGCACTGGTTTGTTCCCCGTATCTTGTATTGAAAGCTCTCCCTGTTTGTCCCAAATATGTTGCATCGCAATCCTTGCAGTTTACGTTGTATACTCCTGACTTGCTGAATTTGTTTGCTTTATTAACACTGTTATGATTAAAGAAGAGGTTACTATTGTTGTTTTGTGTTTTGTACGCTATGTTCATGATATACTTTTTAATTGTATTTGTTATTGTATGTACTTTAGGATTTACGTATGCGAAAATGGGGAAATATTGGTCTTTTTGCGATTTTTTTCTAGTGTCGTTTAAAATTTGTTAATGATATTGTTGTTTATTCTATTAACGTAGTCTTGTGAATAACCATTTTTGCTAGCAACGTTGGCTATGATTTTTAGTTCCTTATTAAAAATTTCTTCATTAGGTTTTTTTAGCGCTCTATTGAGTTAGCTATAAAGCGCGGCTTTCTTTTGGCACTCAGGATGATTAGAATCTTTTTTGAATGTCATATCTGTTTGGGTTGGTTTTCGAAACACCGGCATTTCATAATGTAGCTTGATCTCTGTTTTATTTACTTTTAAATCTAAGTAGTTTAAGAAATTTTCTTTTTAGGATTCAAGAGTGAATGTAATATGACTAAAGTCATAGATTTACATAATGAAGCCAACCAGGCATATATTTAAGCACATAGATTCTCCAGTTTATCAGCAGTTTATGTAAGGACATAAAATTCTAAAAGAATTGTTTGAGGAATAAGTGGAATCCGAAACATCTGAACAAACTTCAAAAAATAAAGGAAAAACTCACCTTGGAAGAAAACGCTGGAAATCATTAACGAAACCATCTTAAGAAGGGAAATAAATTTTCTATACAAAAAGAAGGATGAAAGACTTTGAAAGACTAATACAAAACTTAAAGACGAAACGCAACGATAGCGACTTGTACAGCACGGATGAGATGATAGACAGAGACTATGTGAACTACAACACGTCTTGGGCTCCACTACGAAGTATGCATGAATAGGAAATACCACCAGACGGTCCGAATGCATATGCTCGTGGTGATGAAAGAAGTGTGACAGACACCATGCAATGTGGTGTGAACAGAGAAAGTTATCTCTTACACTGTTGAGTATCATTGAATAGTGTTCTACACACCAATGCATATTTCACGCTATATTGTATATTAATTAATGCTTTTAATAAGAAGAGGTGCATGAGACATATTAGAAACATTGCCGCACCACCTGTTCCCTGCCCCCTTCGCCCCGCTCGACTCGCTAGTCGGGAGCTCTACTAAACTCGTCATTCTACTGAGAGCAGTCAGCAAACCTACCAGATCGCCCTACATGGGTCATTAGTTGCCCATCCGACATTTTGTGAAAGTCATGAGGTGATGAGTAGTGTACCAGCGCTTCCAGCCAGCCATTCAACAAGCAAGATAAGTTGAATAATATACTATTTCAAACTAATTTCATGGAGCTCCTTTAAACTCTCTTTCAAGAAACTTCATACTTCTAGTTTTATCTTGCTGGCAGGAATAACTGCAGTGATGTAATATCTTATTGTCATCCTCCAAGGGAAATCTCTTCATGTATAAAGTAATGTTGATAGCTTGGCACCACGTGGGATTTTATCTTTTCTACTTCACTCTGTCAAATGCCAGTAATTGGGCTCGTCATGGCATTGGTTTTGTACCCAATTCAATCCAGTCAAAACCGTCTCAAAAGTTCCTCAAGTATCATCGTCAAATTTGAAATCCGTAATTTACACATTGGGAACATCACCTAACTCTGCTTCTGTTTAATTGGCCAACTCTGATCATGTCACAAAACTCTCAACCCCAAGAAATTTCATCAATCTTTAAAACATAAACCCCTTTGGAGCTATGCAAATTCTCAACCCAGAAGTGATTCATCCTGTTACACAGTGACATTTTAGGTAGATTTCATTAGAAAGCTAACTATTGCAATGGGTCCCGTGTTTCGACTTCCGGAAAATTTCGACATATCTTCACGTTTCACATCCCCCTGACCCCAAAACCACCGTCAGTTCAAAAGTTTATATATAATTTATGTATGTATATATGTATATACATATATATATATGTATATCAGTTTCTTGTGGACACGATAACTGCCGTAATTTTGCACCAATCACATTGATTTTTTTTACCGAATATGTATACCTATAAAATCGCGGTCGAGTTCGTTACTGGGCTAAATCGGTCATAGGACGTGAAAATGGGTTTTTTTTTCGAAAAAGTGAAATATTGCTATAACTCTCTTAATATGTGAAATATCGAATCCGTTCAACGTTCATACTATGTGTCGGATAAAGCCCAAAAATTTATGTTTGAAGAGTTTTTTTATAGCACCAACCATTGACCAAAGGGGTGGGAAAAAGTAGGTTTTCCGGGAAACATTAATCATATCTCTCTTAATAGGCACAATATCAAAACCGTACAAAATGGACAATATTCCCCTAATAACTACCTAAAACTTTTGTCTGAAAGAATTTTAGATATGACCCACCATTACGCCAAGGGATGAGAAAAATGATTTCGGAATTATAAGAAAATGCCAAGAGCTATCAGATGTTGCCATGGCAACACTACTAAATTGATGAGGGATGAGCCATCAGACTTTGCCATGACAACGCACTTGCACGAGATCAGATTCAGTATTTCCATCTGACTAAGTGGGAAGCGACTTCGGTGACGTAACTGGTAGCATGCTGAATGTCTATGCCCAAGGTCGCGGTTTCAAAGCCGGCCGAAGTCGTCGGATTTTCTAAGAGCGCTAAAATCCCTCAGTATGCTTTCCTTTGCAAGGGAAGTTCCAACGTTCGTTGCGAGTTGCTGGTTGGGGTGACATCTAGTAGCCAAGTTCACAGCTAGGTGTCGTTGACGGTAGTACCTGGTAGCAACATTAGGAACTACTGCTAGAAATTGACCGTCTGCAGTCCTTACCTGAATTAAGACTAATACAGCCATTCCAATTCACACCGTTTATCAGACAGATTCTACACTCACCCAAAGTACACGGGGTTAGATGACCGCGTTGTCGCAGCCCCTAAACTGAGGAACCAACCAGAGGTAGATTTCATTAGAAAGCCAACTATTGCAATGGGTACCATGTTTCGACTTCCGGAAAATTTCGACATATCTTCGCGTTTCACATCCCCCAGACCCCAAAACCACCGTCAGTTCAAAAGTTTATATATAATGTATGTATGTAAATGTATATATATAAAAAAAAATATATATATATATATCAGTTTCTTGTGGACACGATAACTGCCGTAATTTTGCACCAATCACTTTGAATTTTTTACCGAATATGTATACCTATAAAATCTCGGTCGAGTTCGTTACTGGGCTAAATCGGTCGAGGGGGGTTAAAATGGTTTTTTTTTGAAAAAATGAAATATTGCTATAACTCTCTTAATATATGAAATATCGAATCCGTTCAACGTTCATACTATGTGTCGGATAAAGCACAAAAATGTATGTTTGAAGAGTTTTTTATAGCACCAACCATAGACCAAAGGGGGGAAAAGTGGGTTTTTCGGGAAACATTAATCATATCTCTCTTAATAGGCACACTATCAAAACCGTACAAAATGGACAATATTCCCCTAATAATTACCTAAAACTTTTGTCTGAATTTTGTTTTGATATGACCCACCATTATGCCTAGGGATGGGAAAAATGATTTCGGAATTATAAGAAAATGCCAAGGGCTATCAGTGGTTGCCATGGCAACACTACTTAATTGATGAGGGATGAGCCATCAGACGTTGCCAAGATAACGCACTTGCGCGAGATCAGATTCAGATATCCATCTGACTAAGTGTGAAGTGGCTTCGGTGACGTAACTGGTAGCATGCTGAATGTCTATGCCCAAGGTCGCGAGTTCAAAGCCGGCCGAAGTCGACGGATTTTCTAAGAGCGCTAAAAATCCCTCAGTATGCTTTCCTTTGGAGGGGAAGTTCCAAAGTTCGTTGCGAGTTGCTGGTTGCGGTGGCATCTAGTAGCCAAGTTCACAGCTAGGTGTCGTTGACGGTAGTACCTGGTAGCAACATTAGGAACTACTGTTTGAAATTGACCGTCTGCAGTCCTTACGTGAATTACAGACTAATACAGCCATCCCTAAGTACACGGGGTAACATGACCGCGTTGTCGCAGCCCCTAAACTGAGGAACCAACCAAAATCTCTGCGGAAGATATAATTTTGCGTGAAGAAGTAACAGACCGTTACATAGTTACACATCAGTGTCGAAACCTTGCATAAGGACAGTGTGACCTCAAGTATAAAAATGAACCCCAAATGACAAGAAGGTTACCGTTCCCGTAAGGCAATAAAATGTTTAAAATAAGCATAAAATGACGAAAAACAAAGTTAATTAAGCTCCAATTATAAAATACCTTCTGGCAATAAATGAGGTCTGATCCTTCTACGAAAACCTGCATATTCTGCCTATTTTCGCCTATCCCCAAGTTTGTCCAGTGAAATCTACCTCCATCTTCCGGCGTGCGGGGACTTTTTTTTTTTTTTTTTTTCAGATAAACTTTATCCCCGCCTTTTGAGTCCGTCGTTCCAAAAATAATCTGGTTTGCAGTACAATCGGTTAGAGTGTTGGTTACTCATACATATACAAACAGTGGGAAAAAATCCTTTCCTACTCTTTTTCAACCCCACTAACAACCAATTATTTAGTTTAAGTAATCGTTTGTCTATTTTTTGGCAACTTGAGGTTTCGTCCTTGGACATCCTCCCAATCTTTGAATGTATCAATTCTGTATCTCTGCATAAATTCCGTGGTATTTGTCAACCACGTCCCTGGGTGCAACTTATGCATAATTGGAGCTTTCTCGAAGCTAAAATGCTCTACATCTATTGTAACTTTAGAAGCTTGCGAGCTCATATTATTCTCTTGCCGCCAAGGCCCTGATTCATCCTTGTGCCGTTTTGGCTCAAGCTCTTTATCCCCCTGCCGTCTAGGCCGTGTTTCAGCCTGCGCTGTCTAGGTCCAAGCTTATTTCACGCTTGTGCTGTCTAGGCCTGAGTTCATATCAGCATTTTGCCGTTACGGCTCTCTTGTAAGTTCTTCTCATTCAAATTGTATTTCAAATTGTTCTCAGCGGTTACTGATGTGCCCAAGTTGCTAGGAGCATCCTAGATTCCTCTATCATAACTCTAGTCAATCTTCATTGTGGCTAATGGGGAATGTTAACTTACTCATCTAATCTAGTCTACGCAATAATTGCAAGTCTAATCTTGGTCTGAGACCAACTATGTAGCAGCAACTGCTACATTTATGTGTTGTAACGTATTCAGCAACTGAATTGCTCTGAAATTGTATCAGTGGCATAGGTTCAAATATTTGGCCACGGCCACCCCTTTTTGTGTTACACATTATCTTTCATTACTAAATGCATTAATGTGTATTCTCGATTATTATCGAAGCAAATTACTATTCTTTCACTTGATCTTCACTTGTGGCATCAACTTGAGATGCGCCTCGTAAATTTTGTCATTTATTTCTTTCGTTGGATGTGCTCTTACCTGTGCTAGCTTGAGAGTTTTAGTTTCACTTCGAGTTCAAAAATCAGTTTCTTCCCAAAAGCTTTAAGCTTGATTATATTTGTAACTACTGCCAGTACTTGTAAATAAGCCACGGGAGCCCCTTCCCTCACCGTACTCTCTTCTAAGAAATCTAAAAAAGTTTCTTATCAATATCACTACTAAACTAGCAAATTTTTGTGTCATTCTTTTATCGTTCTTTACACTTTTTGTAAATAAAACAACTCTTCTGATTTCTCTCCCCACCCTGTTTCTTTATTCTTACTGCATCTTCTCTATGGAGGCGATTGGACTCTTCCAATTGCTCCAAAACGTGGTGCCAAAACCCATGGTACTCAATTTGTCAATACATTTCTAAAGACGATATTCACTTGGAATTTTCAACTTTAATTTTGAACGAGATATCAACAGATGGGTGTTGGAGAGAGGCCACTCCTTGGAGTCCAACACTACGGTACGCACTCTTCCTTGATGCCAACTTAACAGCTTGTAAATCCTTATCTACCAGAAGCTTAAGTTGAACTCAAATTTCTATTCTTTAATATGGCACCCCTTGATGACAGATTTGTCAACGGGAGCACTTCGTACATAGAATACTTCGTAAACATTTAACTCTTCAAGAATATAACTTGGGCATAATTTCTTAGCGCTTGAAAAATTACGAACAGACTTACGAAAAGTATGAGGCAAGCCAAACATAGATCGAATCCGCAGCTCTTGACCAGGAGGGAGACCGTGAAGAGGTGGAAGCCTCGTAATATGAGGGTGTTTCTGTGGCTCATGCTGTAATCTGGCAAATCTCGGAAGATCAAAGAAAGCAAATTCTAGCTCCTAGTCCGGCTCAATCTCAAAAAACTGCGTCACGCGATGGCACACCCAGGCCTAGAACGTTGGTCCCAAAAATTAAACTGCCCCATTTCTCGGGCGATGAAAACCAATGGGATTATTTTTACCAACTTTTTTGTTCTGTAATCCATAAGTATGACTACATTCCCGCACTTAATATGTTTCATTATTTAAGGTCTTCTCTTCACAACCAAGCATTACAACTGGTCGAAGCTCTTCCATTATGCACTGACAATTACCCAATTGCTTTTAATCTGCTTAACGGGTGGTATAGTAACAGTCGTCTTTGCATACAGCATCTCTTGAAAACGCTTTCCAACTTAACAGCTATTCGTTCAAATACGTCAGCTCTTTGAGGGTTCTTGTGGACACCACTCAGCTTCATGTCAAAACCTTATACCAACTTGAGGAATACCTTTCTCATTCATCTCGTTACTTCTAAATTTGACGTCGCCACTACAAAAGCATGGGAAGTCGAGCTTTTCCACAATGACGAATATTCTTATGAGCATTTGGTCACTTTCATTAACAGTTGATGTCAGCATTTAACTGCACTCTCAACTCAAGATGAGCACGCCTTCACAAGCACTCAACGCCATGCTTCTTTTGCCCCTATATCTAGTGTTCCATCAAGTGGCTACAGGCTCAGGTCTTCAGAAAAAAAACAGCCTCGCTGCATTCAATAGTCAAGGTGAAAAACACAAAAAGCCCAATGATTTTACGAAATTTCCATTGTGTCCGAAATTCCACACATGGCATCCTTGTGATTCTTTTCGAGCACTCACTATCGACGATAGAAGAAATCTCATTGCCCATCAGCATCGTTGTTTTAATTGTCTTTTGCCTAAACATTCTGCGTTTAATTGCCAACCCACTAGACATTGTTTCCATTGCCAAAATCTGCATCACACCTTGCTACATCGTCAGGAGAGACCGAAGTCATCAGCCACTTCACCTTCCACCTCGAAACAAAGTGATGACGTAGAAAGGTCTAATGCTTCCTCCGTAGACATACAAGCTATATACCAAGCTGAAGATGAAGATCGAATATATAAGAAAATCCATTTAGAAGAGCGAGCCCAGTTGAATGGTCATTCTAAATTTTCGTAACAGCAAAGAGGTTAAATACATTATAGGTCACAGTAGCAAAACTAAACAGAATTTATGGCACCTGTCTGGAGGATATTCAGGAAATGGGACTAATAACTTTACTACCCGCTTCTATGATCAAAGCCAATGGAATAATTCCTGTACGCTCAGTTGAATCCAAACTGTGTTCATTGAATTCACAATTGTTGGAAAAAGTTTTCAGCCCATTTTAATTGTAATAAAATATATGAGTTACAGGACGATTTTGGGTTTAGGTGTTTTGGCTGAATGTGGAATAATGATTGAGCTTCAAGCGCGAATGATGAAATTAATAGAGTATAATAATAATAGAATTGAATTAGAAGAGAGAAGGGAGTCGTCAAATTGGGACAAAATGAACAGCATGATAAATGATATGAAGGTAGACAAAAGTTCATTACGCAATTATAGAAAACCTTTATCCAACTATTCAGTAATAATTTCACTCTTCAATTGAGGAATGCGTAGATATTTTTATAGCAAACCAAGACTAATAGAAAATTCTGAGCATGTGATTAAACTTATAAATGAAGATGTAGACACGAAACCAAATCCTATTTCAACAGTAAACAAGAAGATGCTGGAAAGACGATCAAAATTGGTATACGTTCTGATCATAAAAATCTCATCGCATTAGTTAAATCAATTACCCATAGGTTAAAATCCTGATATAAAACATAGCATGTGCTTGGATGTACGTGGTCTAAAGGAAAGGATGTTACCGCAATACAATCACCCTTCTAAAATAAGAGAATTGTTAAGGGGATTCCAAGGGAAAATGATCTTCAATACCATTGATTTATCAGCATATTAGTAATAAAGAGGAAAGCAAGAAATATACCGGATTTATATTCAAAGAAATGATCTACGTTTTCAATAGACTACCTTTCAGGATTAAAAATAGTGTCCCGGTAATGGTAAGAGCTTTCAAGTGTAATATAACAGTAGAAATAAATGAACACATTGACGATTTATCTCTTTAGATGCCAAGCTATTATGAGCATTTATGTTAAAAGGCCAAACCAAGCTTTGTGTATTTTCAAGGAAGAGTTTTGATAAAAGTTATCTCCTTCCTATATTTTATTGTGAATATTTTTCCGTAGCCGATAAAATATATTTAACTTATTAGATCCTAAATAAATAAAACTTGGTTTCATTTGTTTCATTAACGATACATATTTTTTTTTGTAATGGATTTTTTTCAAAATTATCATCAGTAAAGAATTCATGTTCGCACTCTTAACTCAGCATTAAAACCGAACTTACTCCCTCTTTAAAACGTTAAGATACTTTTTCGCCAAAGATATAAACTAGGTCCGACTAAGAAAAAAAGCAACACTACCTATAAATACTGTATCGCACGTGCGAAAAGTCTGCTTACTGCTGCATGCTCAAAGAATACTTATTACTTATGCACTAGCTTGCATGGTGGGTGAGTGATCAGCGTGTTGGTCTACTAACTCCAAGCTTGCAGGTTCGCTCCTGGCCGTGGTAAGTGATTTTTGAAAGGCGGCAAAAATTACGACATCATGTCATACAATGTTGGCATGTCAAAGAACCCATTTGAAATCAGTAGGCCGTGTTCATAATGGCAAAATTAATCGAGGGAGTTTCCGCCACCACAAAGTTCCTAATTTATCTACTAGAAAGCGCCATAGTGTTCAAGGAGCTTAGATATCTAACCTCCATAACTTTCATAGTGCTTCAAAGAACAACGAAATTCGACATGCATGCTACCCTTTGGGTGTCAAATAACGAAGCTTGCACCCGGCACCCTAGGCCATACGATATTATTATTATTACTTATGCACTTATTCAGGGAACTTATCCACAACGATATATACAGAGGAAGAATTATTCCCGCGTTGTCTTGGTTATAACAATGATAACTCTAAGTGGTTGGAGATAATTTTGAAGAAACTTTAATTTGGACGGGGCCGATAGATCGGCCAGTGGCACTGTAGGGGTTAGTCATTCCATCCTGGCTGAAGTTAACTTCAAATTTAATGAATACAAATACCATATCTGCCATATTGAAATATTATTCACATGACATGTAGTATATCGGGTGGGATATAGACCAAACCCTGCAAAAAAATATGTTCATCAAGATTTCCCAGAGGTCACACAATAAAGCATGTTCGACAGTTCTTGGTATTGTGCCAGGTTTTCTCGATCCACTGCCAATCGTATCCGGAAATCATGGCTAAAGTCAATAATTTATTGAAAAGAAAATTGGAAATAGGACAGTCAGTTATAAAGCAATCAGGAAATCAAATGAGATGCTTATAAGTAATAGGAAAATGGGAATATCCTGATTTCAATGGGTTATCTACTTAGAATCTCCACTTAGAGCTCCATTAGTTACCCTGAAATTAATCCTACTGAAAAAAACATGGTTGCCATACGGAAGACACTTGAGGTCGTTGGATAATATTTTTCTATATGTCGTCCATTTCGATGCAAAACCTATTAGACCGAGGGACACAACTATTATAACACCAACTGGCATAGAAATTGAATCAGGAATAGTGTGTACAAATTGAGTGAGAAAGAGATAGACTACAGGGGAATACGAGAATTAAAAGGACTGAAAGGAAACACTATGATAAATCTTTGCTTGAAGACGATTATGTCCTTAAAATGTGTATGGAAAGTCACCAACTACTTTATCTTTATCTATACCTCAATTTTTTCTACAACCAACATACATATATATATAAAAGGGCGTGGTGGCTCAGCGGTCTAGCTGTATGCCTCTCACCAAGGCGGTCCGGGTTCGATTCCCGGTCAATGCATGTGAGATTTTCGAAGTGAAATGCCATGTCCTGTGGTTCGGATTCCACGTAAAAAGGAGGTCCCGTGGCTCATGATCTCGAGATTAACGGTCACGTTAAACTACAAGCTTCCTTTCTTTATATATATATATATATATATATATATATATATATATATATATATATATATATAAGGAACCATATTAGGTTAAATGACCATTTATATTTTAGTGCTACGCTTTATCTTAATTTCATTATTTTAATGCTATACATATGGCTGATGAAGGGGACAAAACGTTAATTAGTCCATGAAACATGTACCAAGAACAACTTCATTAATAATTATTTTCATTTAAGTATTGATTCAGGCGGTAACATAAATCTTTTTAACACTATTCATCTGGATGTTAATAATGTTCTGGTAGATGTTGGTAAGATACAGTCCAAAGTGGACCATGTACAATTTGACATGGATCAGGTTAAATCTGATGTTAATTATATACAGTCTAAGATGGACGAGGTACAATCTGATATGGGTGAGGTTAAATCTGACATGGGTCAGGTTAAATCTGATTTTATAATAATATAGAGTCCAACGTGGACGATGCACAATCTGATATGGGTCAGGTTAAATCTGACATGGGCCAAGTACAGTCCGACATGGGTCAGGTTAAATCTGATGTTAATAATATACGGTCCAAGGTGGACGATGTACAATCTGACATGGGTCAGGTTAAATCTGACATGGGTCAGGTTAAATCTGATGTTAATAATATACAGTACAAGGTGGACAACGTTGAATATAATATTAAGGATGTACAATCCTAACTGACAGACTTAGAAAATGAAAACAAACGATTCCAAGTTGGAATACGATCTGAATTAGATGCTAGTAACACGGAACACAGAGAGAATTTAGATGCTCTCCAAAACGAATTCACTAATGAATCCATTAAAACTGAGGAATCCTTTGTTCAATTAAAAGGTGACATGGTAACTATAGAGTCTCAAGTAAAGGACCATACCAAGCTTCTCAGAGCAGACATAGAGATAGATTTGAAGGCCATTATAGACGAAAATGTTACTGTTCATACGCAGAAAATTGTCAAAAATAACCAAGAATGTGTAGTCGGTGTTAAGGTCGATCTGGATAAAAAAAACTTGCAAATAGTGAAATAAGATTAAATAAGACATTTAGAATGTTAGAGAAGATTCGTCAAAGAGAATCGAAGTCATTCAGAGTTCCCAAATCGCAATTATATCCGATTTTAAAAATCAATTAGCAGATAGGATTAAAGAGGTAGAAGTTAAGGGTGATCAGATAGTATTGACATCATTGAAGTCCTTTGCGTGCAAAAGATCTAACTCACTGCTACCAACCTTCACTAATCCCTGGATACTAGCCAGCGGTCCGTGTTACATCACCATTACAATTTGAATCAAGATTTGAGGTCTCAGATGCTAATTACATTATATTCTTTATTTTGTCTTCAAAGATAAACAAAGGGCATACCAGCTCATGGATTGTTATTTAATTCTTATTGTATGCAACCATGGAGCTTTTACAGGCACACGCTCGTAGAGGCGTTTGTGAGAACACACTGCTATTGTTGGTCGCTGTTGGCAAACCTCCGCTTATTAGAATAAAGAGGGCTGTGATTGGCCAGAATGTGTCAGCAGACAGCGAATTGACAATTATAAAATATTTGACAGTGCTGAACGAACTTTTTCCTTATTGGCTTCTGATGAGGTAACTATGCTAGTCACACCTTTCACAACAAATACTGATTTATTGATGGACTTTGAGTCATCGAGGTGACGTTGCCCTGTGTATTTGGCTGTGTGTGGAATTTGTCTGATAGCCTGTGTTATTTTGATTAGTGTGTGTATTTGTAATTCAGATGAGGATTGAGAAGGAGGTGGCTGTTGCCTTAAGTTAGGACCAATCCTGGCATTTGCCTGGGGAAGAAGTGGGAAACCACGGAGGACCACTTTCAGGATGTTTGAGGCTGAGTTTACCGTGTTCCAGCCCTCAGACCAGAATTAAATTTATTGGCAGGGCAGGGAATCGAACCCGGATTCCAGCAATGTGGCGGACGACAGCTAATACTGTAGTAGCAGATCCTGTAATTTTGACCGGAGTGACAAGGGTAGTCCTAGAAGTTAGCATATTTTCTGGGACTATTGATGAACCTGTTGCACTGTACGGATTGAACAGACTCCGCCCAGCTTCCAGCGCCTTTCTGCTTCTCCACCCTTCGTCTCTTTCAAAACATACGCCAGCCCCATTCCGTCTTACCCTTCTTACCATTTCAAATCTTCAAACGGGAGGTGGAGAGTCCGTAACTTCATCCTGAAACATTGCCCGGTGAACTGCGCCCTGTAATTAATTTACCTGAGTGTGTGATATTGCCGAACAGTATTCCTTATTGGCAGAGTTACAGTTTTACCATTACATTTAATTTTCTCAGAATCATTATAGTTTAATTTTTAAATTAAATATCGAGAGAAAAAAGAACACTTTTCGTTCTCTATGAAGGACACCGTCCAGGAATCCTTATGGGCAACCGCTAATGGTTGTTTTGATTTTTAGCCTATTTTCAATTTTGAAAAAATAGGCTTATGAGATCACCTTTTGTCCGTGTGTGTGTTCGTGTGTGTGTGTGAGTGTGTGTGTGTGATTCGTGTGTGTGTCCCCCCTAATAAAATCTAAACGGCTGGAGAGATTTCAATGAAGCTCGGTAAATTCATAGCTCTGTTACGGGCGAGCCCGACCGTGCCCTTGAAATTTTGTTACGCCTCACCAATCCAACATTGCGACTGTGCGAAATATTTCACCAGCATTCAATATCTCCGAAACTATTACGGATATCACCCTAGAATTTTGCATGGTGATAAAGGAAACTACTAGAAATTCACTTATGTGACCTTTGAAAACCTGGTAACAACAAAAGCAACATGGCGGCCAAGCGAAGTTGCGACTTTTAAATCGATGTTTCTCACGATTTAACCAACCAAACGCAATGACACTTGGCACAGTATATATTTATATACATTGTAATGCATCGATATCTAACTTCGTTCAATTGTTTACATAACCTCAAAATGGCGGCTGTGCGAAATATTTCACAGGCATTCAATATCTCCGAAACTGTTTATGATATCAACCTGAAATTTTGTACGGTGATAAAGAGCACTTCTACATGTTTATCTATGTAACTTTCAAAAACCTGTAAACTACGAAACGAACATGGCGGCCATGCGAATTTGACACATTCTAATACATTTTTCTCGTGATTTAATCATATGAGCGCATTGAAATGTGGTACAGTAAATAGTTATACATATTGTCATTCACTGGCATCTAATTTAGTTCAATTGTTTACATAAACTGAAGATGGCGGCTGTGCGAAATTTTAAAATTAAGTTTTTATTCTTGTGTCATATTCATGCGATCGAAGTGAAAGTTTGAATAATGAAGCTACGCAATAATTTTCCTTTAATGGTACATAACTCTATGGCCTATACATATAACAATCCAAAATGGCGAGCATCCGAAATATTTTGACGGATCTCAATATCTACGAATATTTTACAACAATCAAACTGAATTATTTTATGTTCATAGAGGCTATGAACATAAGTTCACCTATAGGACTTTCAGTAACCTGGTGAGCATAAATCCGATATGGCGGCGACGCGAAATATAAATATTTAAATGGATGTTTCTCGCGATTTCACTATCCGAGTGCAGTGAAACTTTGCACGTTAAATGCTTATACAAATGTTAATACACTGGTATCTAATTTATTTCAATTGTTTTTATAACCACAAGATGGCAGCCGTGCGAATTTTTAAAATCTCGTATTTATTTCTTGTGTCCTAATCATGCGATTGAAGTTTGAATACCACACGTACACAATAATCTTCATGTAATAGTACATAAATAAAAATCCAAACTGGCGACCATCTGAAATATTTAGACGTTTCTCAATATCTACGAATCTGTCACAACAATGAAACTGAAATTTTGTATGTTGATAGAGACAATTAACATGAGTAGGATATATGAAAATAGGCTGTATAGTTCTTCACGGAACTACTTGTTTTTAACGCTTTGCTTCGCCCTCAACCACTACCCCTGTTCGAAACAGGTATGCATATTCATTTTTCTCAAAGAAAGCTTTCCAGTCGATTAACACAAATATTTGCTACATGTTTGACTGAGAAATGCCACTTTGTTCTTTGTTCATCACCTGTATAACATGGTAATGTGAATATCTTACGGGGTACAACTGGGCTAACCTATATCCTGGTGATTGCTATGCTATTGTACACATTAAGAATTATTCTGCATCCCCCTGGTCACATACATACCACCCAGCCCCACCCCGGACCCAAACAGATATGCATATACATATTCGTTTTTAACTGTCATAGGTTTTTGGCCGAGTTAGAATTTAAATATGTTCTGCTAAATGTTGAATATGTGATTGTTTTGTAAATTAAGATTATTTTTTCTTAATTACAAATTAAGAATTACCTATTTAACCTACTCGCACATATACCCCTTCCTCAACCCTTCTCTTATATAATTTTAACTTTGTGAGATCTAAGACTCGATCTGCTTTGAAGAAAATTGAACATGTGGTTGATTTTTACGTAAATTATGAACGTTTGTACACTAAGCATCTATATAATGAAAATTCAGCAATTTTCTAGGTGTATGCCGTGTCTGGTGTGGGGTTTCGCCCAGGAACACCAATATGGCTCTAATCAACGGGCTCTTGGTGTTCCTCGCCTGGAATTGCTGAATTTTAATTTACGGGTAGTGAAAGCTAATATACCATCTATTTAATTGTTTACTTGAAGACTCTTGCATATTCACACACATATGCTGCCTTTGAGTTAATAAAAATATTGAATACCAATTACCATATGTTTTGATCTTTATTCTTTGTCATTCCCTGTCTGAACTTTTTTCATAATGTAGGCTACGTACGGCTTGAATGTATTGCCAGTAGGCCTATAGTTGTAGTGTACGCTGCCTTTGATCTATGGATAAAAATGATGAACAATCTGGCTGCAATATAATATTTTATGTTGGCGTAGGCCTATATTCGCACCCATTTTCAGTATCAAATTAGTATTATATTTTAAAATACGCATTTCGTCGTAAGTTCCGTGCAGTTAACCGTTCACCTAATTGTTCAAAAGTACCCCTTTTACTTGTATCTTCTCGTAAGTAGGTACATCATCATTGCGTCAAACTCGCCTCCTTGACGTACACTGCCAGACGTAACTAGTCACACCAAAAGCCGCACTTTGCTCCCATACAGTCGACATTCCAGTATTATATAAGAGTTCAGTGGTTAGAAGCAATTCATATTTCAACCTGTACAGTACAACATATATTAACACAATGCTTATAAACAACACCAGGGTCTCTAATTTAGTGATTTGTCTCTATATCTGGCAACGATTTATTAGATTTATTCGACAG
This sequence comes from Meconema thalassinum, assembly GCA_946902985.2. Lineage (NCBI taxonomy): Eukaryota > Metazoa > Arthropoda > Insecta > Orthoptera > Tettigoniidae > Meconema > Meconema thalassinum. Next base: position 127,961,728 of record OX336398.1, read on the forward strand.
GATATTTTTATTCTTTCTTGTGATACATTTAGCGACCTTACACACTTATATTGGGGTCAGGAACAATATTATTAACGTAACAATTCGGAATTTTTGCAGTGAAATTACCTGTGTTTCGTTAGTTTAATTTGGCTACACAGTTAAGCATACCAGTGCGCAAACATGAATTCTCAGGCTTGTTAATTTTTCTGGTGACATTTTAATTAGTAGTGATGGACTGCGAGTGGACTCGCGAAGAATCGAGTTTGGAACCGTAAACTCGAAGTACTCGAATCAGGAATCGAGGCCGAAGGCGCTGTCAACGTTATCTGCGAGCCATGTATGGAAACAACACGATGTATAATATTGGTAGTAAGCCTGGGGCCTAGGCCAATTATTCTATTCGTTTCACATTAATGCACAGTCTTTCTTTGTCGTGTGGCCTTCTGAGAGTCTGAGTCTGGGTCTTTCTAGTCAACGGCCGTGGGCGACCTGCGCATCAGGATGAGAGAAGGAATGGATGAAGATGAATGTAACTGGGCAAGGATGTGGAAGGATGCGGCTGTAGCCTCTCAGAAGGTACCGTCCCAGCATTTACCAGGTGTTGAAAACAGAGAAACCACGGAAATATATTTTAAGCTCGTCCGACGGTGGGTCTCGAATCCACGCGTCTACCGAGTCAGCAGAGAGCTTGGCCCCCTGACCTAACGCTGCGCTTTAACCAGCGTAGGCACTGAGTGCACAGTGATATAATAGATTATTTAAAATTGAAAACAAGAAGTCGACTGATGAAAGAAAGAAAGAAAGAACGCAATACACTGAAGAGAGATTTCCTTCCATGTGATCAATTGCTAAGTAGTAGTATATATAGCTGTTGATAACATATCAAGCCTTACCGACAGCTTTGGTTCAGTGGTTAACGTTGCAGACTTCTACTGGGTGGACCGGGGTTTAATTCCTGGCGAGAAGGAAATTCTTTTAACTCGATTTTTATTATACATTTTTTTATAAATACGCTGTCGTTATAATATGAAACATATATTGTATGCATATTGCGAACGATTTTGCTTGTAAATCACTAGTGTAGCTATCTTGGAGCAGGGGCGTAAAAGCCCTCGCAAACTTGGGGGGGGGGGGGGGGGGTAATATTTATAAACTCCGGTTGCCTACCTACCAGGAATAACCTTTTTTCGCTTTAAACTTTGACGCTTGAAATAACACGGTACTGTAGGCCTAACGCTACATTTAAAACAAGATGTTCGGGAAAGAACATATAGCCTAATTTCTCCTAAATGTATGGGTATAGTTATAACTCTCTGTCCTTATCATCTCCTAATTTCTTCCTATTTGAAGTGCAAATTGGCACACAGGATTTGAACAGTGGCGTTCAAACCATAGTTTATAATTTACCCCAGCATTTTGCAATTTCATCAGCAAACACTCCAAACACCGACTACTTACAATAATTGAAACTTCGTTGCTCTAATAAGGCCCATCTACAATGCGCAGTCGGCAGTCCGTAGTTGGTAGTCCTCGGTCGGCAGTCGCGATCGACTCCGTGTATACTATAGGCACCATACACAACATGAAGTTGCAGTTGGTAGCTGGCAGTTGGCAGTTGCGAATTTTATCCTTGAATGCCAACTACCCGACTGCAGCAATGTAATAGCCAATCAGAACAGATCAGAAACTGACGTCACGTTGTTGTTCTGTGTCGTATACGAATGATATAGGACTAAGTGAAGTAACTTCGCAACCCGTTAATTTATAGGCTAATCTTAAATACACGGTATAACAAAATAATCCATCTCCAAATCATCCATATTGCAAGTTTTGAGGTTATCAACAACGCCTCTGTGCACAAGGAATAAACGAATGTTACTGTATTATTACTCCTAGCAGTCGTTAAGACTGGGTTCACTAACAGGCCGGTATAGAGCGCTGCTCGAATCTATAGTTTCTGCATAGTACAACTGAAGGCTGGTAGATGTCACTCCGGTGGAGAATGTCGTTTTTTTTTAATATATAATTTCCATTGCAAAAAGCACCATATAACGCTTTATTTTATAACGTCTCAGTACTCAAGAAACAATGAATATAAAAATATCAAGCAAAAAGTTCTACTCTGATAGGATTTGAACCCCGGCCAGCCACATGAGAGACGGGAGCTCTAACCACACAGCCAATCGTACACTCATAACTCACGCGTTATCGATCAAATACATATAACGTACTGTATTAGCAAATAATCACTTGGACTGAAGATTTCTTCACTGTAGTGTATTTAAACCGAGTTCATTTCATATTAAGTTCATATAATTTTTATCAGTAGGTTATATTGCATGTAACATACTGAAATTAGTAAAATGTAGGTCAGAACGAGAGATCAGCTGCCATCTTGTCAAATAGCCGAGACGATTCAGATTTTTAAAGTCACTTCTAGATTATAATATTACAATATAAACTTTTAATTTCGAACGAACCACGTCGCTTAGAACAGATTAAACGATTCTTGGTTCGATGTGCACAAGGAATAAACGAATGTTACTGTATTATTACTCCTAGCAGTCGTTAAGACTGGGTTCACTAACTGGCCGGTATAGAGCGCTGCTCGAATCTATAGTTTCTGCATAGTACAACTGAAGGATGGTAGATGTCACTCCGGTGGAGAATGTCGTTTTTTTATATATAATTTCCATTGCAAAACGCACCATATAACCCTTTATTTTATAACGTCTCAGTACTCAAGAAACAATAAATATAAAAAAAATCAAGCAAAAATTTCTACTCTGATAGGATTTGAACCCCGGCCAGCCACATGAGAGACGGGAACTCTAACCACACAGCCAATCGTACAATCATAACTCACGCGTTATCGATTAAATACATATAACGTACTGTATTAGCAAATAATCACTTGGACTGAAGATTTCTTCACTGGAGTATATTTCAAACCGAGTTCATTTCATATTAAGTTCATATAATTTTTATCAGTAGGTTATATTGCATGCAACATACTGAAATTAGTAAAATATAGGTCAGAACGAGAGATCAGCTGCCATCTTGTCAAATAGCCGAGACGATTCAGATTTTTAAAGTCACTTGTAGATTATAATATTACAATATAAACTTTTAATTTCGAACGAACCACGTCGCTTAGAACAGATTAAACGATTCTTGGTTCGATAATCGGAACTGGTGGGTCCCATGTTTTGGATTATAAATTCTGCATTATTCACACGGCCACCATCCTGAAATGGTACGTTCGATGACCTTGTAGTTTGGGAACAAGACGCGTCCCATATGAAGGTAGGTTGTTACCAAATTTGGTAAAGATCCGATGATTAGTTTGGTCGTAATGCATTATTAAATTTTGACCATTCGATTGGCCGCCATTACCTTTTGGTAAAGATGGCGGCAATATAAAACATGACACTGAGGTGCCCTTTGCCAGTGCTACCTCTGTACCAAATTTCGTTCAATTCGGTTTAACCGTGTTCGAATTGATAGGGGGGGACAGACATTCAGAGTACACACACTCACACGCACACACACACACACACACACACACACAGACTCACACACATACACACACACAGACAGACACACTTTTTTTCGCCCTGTAGTGATCTCATAAGTCTACTTTCATTTTTTGCAAAAATCGAAAGTAGGCTAAAAACACGATAATTTTATTCAATATTCCTAATTAACCCTTCGGATGCCAAGCTAACTTTAATGAAATCACAAGCTTTTGATGAACATTATGTCCTGCATATAATTTTTAAGATGTTAATATTTGGCTGTAGCAGGCAAATGTAGTATATGAGATGCTAAATAATTAAAACATTGTTTCATTCGTTTAATTAAAAGATACTTTTTTATAATTTTAAATGGACATTTTTCAAAGTCGTCGTTATCAGTCAAAAACCTACTCTCACACGTTTCACTGGGCAATAAAACCTCATTTTTTCTCCATCGTTCAAAGAGCTAGCGATAATTATACCCATGTATCTCAATTAGCTCCGAGTAAGAATGTAAAGAAACATAGCTTCAAAAGATCACACGTGCGGGTAATCAGCTGACTACAGCATGAACCTAGTTATTCACGGAACACAAACATATCGATATCCAGAGAGAGAATAATTCCTACATTGTCTTGGTTACAACAGTGATATCACTGTTTGGCTAGAAGTAGTAGCCAAATAAAACCACAACTATCGTCCGTGGCATTTTTTAGCAGACGCGCCCTTGACCGATATATTGCCCCCTGGCACTATAAGGGTTAAATACAAAATAAAATCAGAATATGAATATAAATACAAAACATAAAACAATAATTGTCAACGTCGAGCTAAGGACCCGAACACTGACTGCCCGCAGAGGCGCATATAGAGTTCTATTTTGGGAGGGAGGGGGGGGGGGCATGGAATAGTCCCCAAAGAAATGGGGGACACAACTAAGACAATTTCATGTTACTTTTTATTAATACAGTCATCTTGCTCACTTTATAGGATTTAGATATAAAGAATGAACATTACTGTTTGGATTTGGGGCACATGACCTCGCTCATCCGCTGCTTGAAACCTCGATAACTATTGTGATTTACAACTGACACTACGGTATAACAAAAAGTCAAGGTTTATTGAAGCATTAACAAATTGGTTTATAACTTCATCGTCAGTGATTTGTATGTCTCTGAGATTAGATATCAATTCTAGACCGATGAGTCCATTTTCGGAAGTAGAATTTCTTTAAAGGAGATCACAACACAAAAACACATATTTCGTTATTTATTGCTAAATATGCAACATGGAAATTTAATAACAATGCCGTTAATCCGGTGCCTCTACGCCCAACCGTTCTCAAGTTATGTGCGAAACTAGTAAATGCTCGTGACGTCACTGTGCTCTCTAGTCTGCATAGCAGCCTTGTTGCTGTGCATAAGCTCGGGCAGTCTTTTCCCGCACTCCATCTGCTGCTGCCGTGTTCTTCTGTAGCCATTGTTAGTGCTAGTCAAAAGACTTATAATGGATGTAAATAACATTCGACCGTATCAGTTTGAGCCAGAACGAACGACATTTGCTTATGTCCATTCAGATAGCGATCATGAAATGGATATAGTAAACACTACAGGCCGAGCCGGCTTGCGAAATTAGTGTGTGTGTAATGAGTGTACCATCATGGATACGAATGAAGTGTATGCTGTTGTGAATTAGACAATGTAAAAGCAGTGAAATCGGAAGAACTTATGTGTATAATAAGAAATCACTCGTTTTCAAGGCTTATTTTAGACCACGAAGTGTTGACAATGGCAAGGCCATGAGCTTAAAAACAATGAACAGGGAAAAGGAACGTTTACTGACAACTTTAAATCCAACAAATAGAACTTGGCGATTTATTTGTTACAAGCAGTTCACTTCCAGGGTAAATTCATGGACTGCGATTGGTAAAAAAAACAGAATTGTCGTGCCACCATGTGTTGTCAACATCATAAGAAACACATTTCCGGAATCCAGTGGCACCTATGAGGGCATCAACTTCATTTTCAAAAGTTGCGTTTCATCATAGTCAGTTTTTTTTAAAATGCATTGAACACACAGTTACCGGGAGAAAAATGCTCCTCTTGCGAAATTGTACCCAACTGCTAAATCTACGTGGCGACTTACTTCGATTTGGAAATCTATGGAAATGTACTTCTGTTTCTCTACAGTTTTGGTTTTACTCGTTCTGTTGTTACAACCGTATACACTACACGAAGGCATTTTGCCAACTAGCTATCACACTCGATTATAATAAACAACACTAATCAACGGAAGAGTGACAGCGCGCGTATTGCAACAATCAACAGAATGGAGCGGATAGCTCACACGCCGCTTACGGCTCAGTGACGTCACACCTACTCGTGTTTCCTTCGTTTACCGGCCTGCGGAGCGACATAGAGCAAAAGCAAATACAGTATATAGTTGAACACTGCCTGATACATACTTTGATTTTGAGGCCAGTTGACATTTGTGTTTTGGTCTCCTTTATGTAAGTTTTCAGTCTACTCAAACTCCAACTGTATTCGGCGAAGCCACAGAGACAGGCAAAATTTCCAAACGATTGATAAGGGTATATAAAGTTACGAGAAAAAGAGACTTTTGTCACACACTTCAAGGGCACTTATTGCTGTTCTTGTTTGGTTCCTAAGAGCGAATGCAGTGGAGAGTAATAAGAGCAAACTGGTTGTCACACTGTTTCGTACATCACGCTACCGCCGTCTTGCTTTGCTACGTTGCCATATGACGCTTAGTAAGAATAGTATATTATAAGTATATTAGTTATTAATTCTTAAATTCATAAACAAATATTATGTGTGTAAAATCTCGGGGGGGGGGTGGGGGGTGGGGGGGTGGAGGGAGGAATGCCCCTGGGTTGCCGCAGTCCTTTGTTTACAAACAAGACGCAAGTCATTGAGCTTTGTAAACCATTTCCGAGTAGGTGGCTAATAGACAGCAGTGATTCCGTGTTCCATGTAATTTGTCCCATCGTAGATCGGAAGTGGTCTCATCATCGAAAAGCTTCTCTCGACAGAACAGCTTGAAGTAGGTACGCCGAGCAGATTCAAGGTCATCACAGTAACTAAGAACATACTTCACAAATTCAAACGAAGTAATCAACAAAGTTTAGACAGAAACAGACGAAATGATGGAACTCCACCGATTTGGATAAATACGACACAAGCGTAGCATGCGAAGGGTGTGCTTAAAAAGCGAGGTACCCGAGGGAAAAGTCAAGTTATTTTACCCTGTTTATTTCAAATACACGACGCACACGCTGTTGTTTCAGGGCTGGAGTAATGATTTTGTGTGTCCCAGTACCTTACCTCAGTTTTAAACCAGGGCTCAGAAATAACAGTTCGAAAATGTACCTTTTCGGATCGTCGTGGTAAGTGGACAAAGCTCAAAGGGCCTCGGCTCTCGGCTCAATTGGTGTCTCGGCCGGAAACGAGGGAGCCAAAATCGAATCGTTTTTATCCCCGCTTAAATAAAGAAATGACTATTTAGAAGGCAAGATGTCTTTTCCCATTTAAAGCCTAACGTAATATAAGATCATTTATAAAATACTTTCTGGTTATTATAATTTAATTTTTTATGGGTAGGCTACTTACCCCCCCTCCCTCGTGCGTTTTACGCCCCTGCCTTGGAGAAAAATCGTTCGCAAGTTTAGCGAGTGTTGGGAATTTTGCCGCAATGTGTCTTATATCGCAGTTACGTTACCGTGAAGATTGGAGTCCATCGCACGGATTACTCATACATGCTCGGAACCGCAAGGCTCGCGAGTTTATGCGTCACTAATTAGTGTTGAATAGCGCCGTAAAATGAAGTTTGTATTTAGCCTAAGGGTGCAAGTTAACATCTGTATTTAAGGTACTCTTGACAATTTATTTCACCTGTTTATTTCGCAGCAGCAACTGAAATTGTGGCAAAATTGTATTGTGCGTCTGTACAATTACACAAGTTACCAAATACCGTACCGTACTTATAGCATAAAATATGCACTGTATGTAGGCTACTTGCAACGTTGAATGATTTGATTGGATATTTTGAATTTGCTTGTACCAGCAAGGGAATTATTAATTCTGAAAGGGACTGCACTCTTTTCTTGTAGTGGTTAGTGTTATGTCACACTCAGAGCATCTTGATGGCCGCCATACTATACCGCACGTGAGTGATTAGTGCCAGGGCATTGAGTTGCGTACCCAACTTAATCAAATTTATGCAATCCGTAGGCCTATTGGTGGAACAAAGTGGTTAGGTTGTTGAAAACGTATGTATTTATGTAGCTTATCATTTGTTTATTTTGGGTTTATACTATTTCTTGTTTCATAACATTCTTAATCTACAAATATGCACCGAAGTTCATTTCGTTTAATTTTACAGTTGCTGTCCCCTTTGCTTCCTCCTGTTCTCGTTATTAAACGTAGCCTTTTACCATTCGGTTTTATAATAAATCCATTCTATATTACACAGACCGTTACACGAGCTAATATCCTGATATCTCTCCATCTAAATATTCATCGTTTCATTGATTGTAAACAATGGACAACGGCATAAAAACATCTGAGTTTGATATTGAAGTGGGCGTCTTGTTTAAAGCTTGGTTAGTTCGTCATTGTAGATCCTGAATGCATAGCACTGCTCAATTGCTTTCTTTCAACGACGCATGCTGCATGGGAAATCTTACTTGCAGCCTAATTTAGCCTGTGATAATTTGAATAACCTGTCTCTTCTCAATATTATTTCTAAGTAGCGAGATGTTGTCTTATGGGGGATATAACTCGCTTCTTAGATGTTAGCTGATGACGTGAAAGAACTCTTTGACACATTGATATGTATTCAAACAATAAACAGTTGCATTGCAAGAGCATTCGTCATCAGTGAGAAGGTGTTGTTAACTAGGTACCGGAAGGTAGGAAATGCATTTTTATCTTAAAACTTATAACATTAATAGGCTACTAAGAATGGGTCTATAGTAATGAAATATTTTTTTCTTGTTTGTGTGGATATTAACATGGAAATTCAATGCATATATACTTATAATTAAACTCCATATGTGCACCTGTCTTTGTAACTGTTTTCGGATATTTCTGACTGACCAGAGCAGCACTCCTGTGATACGTTAGTGAATTTACATCTTAGGTTTGTGCCTTGGTGCGATGTATCTGAGAAAAGTTTTAATATTAATCTGCTTTTATTAAATTACCTCAATTTGCGAAAGGTGTTTGTGAGCGGTGTCTAATAAAGATTGTTTTACCTCAAATAGTGGTTGTCAAGGGCAGCTGATAGACATTCCACAATTCAGATAAGTCTTCATAATTAGTATACTATCACATTATTTGTACGTAGTAGTTCTATCTCTACACCAGCAGATATTCACATGTATTTAATGCATATTAAATTACAATTCCAGTTCGGGGCTTCTTGCCTAAGTGTATCAAATCGATACACCTTCACAGAATATATGGTGGAAGAATTGTTGATTGGAATATCATTTCTCAGTATTGCAAATATGTAAAAATTAAAATAAATTTTTATTTCATGTTTTTAGTACCGTACCGGTATTAATCATTAAGAGTTTCCATATGGTAAGTTTTAGCCCCGCTCTTTTTATTTAGAGGGCATTGTCCGATTTTCGATGTCATTATGCGTTTAGCACTGTTCTGTAGAGCTATTTGTCATTCAGATAAGTCTTCATAATTAGAAAACAATCACATTATTTGTACGTAGTAGTTCTAGCTCTACACCAGCAGATATTCATAGGTATTTTCTGCATATTAATTTACAATTTCAGTTTGGGGCTTCTTGCTAAGTGTATCAAATCGATAGAATCTACACCATCAAAGAACATACGGTGGAAGAATTGTTGATTGGAATATCATTTCTCAGTATTGCAAATATGTAAATATTAAAATAAATTTTTATTTCACCTTTTTAGTACCGTACCGGTATTAATCATTAAGAGTTTCCATATACCGGTATGTTAAGTTTTAGCCCCGCTCATTTTATTTAGAGGGCATTGTCCGATTTTCGATGTCATTATGCGTTTAGCAGTGTTCTGTAGAGCTATTTGTCATTTATAATTTTATCTGACGATGCTCCCTCGACAAGCAGAACATGTTATCCTATTTTCTATCCTCTCCTCGACTCCATTCATCCAAGCACTCACAAATAGAATCCCAAGATTTGATCAATGACCATCAGTAAATGCCAGGCTAAACATCATCCTGGTACTCACTGACAATATGCCAAAGATTCACTGACAGTGTTAAGTAAAGGCTACACTAATCATCAACTAAGGACTCACTTTTTAAATACCAAGGTTTTACTGACAGCCATTGGAAAGGTCTAGGCTAATCCTCGCCCAAGAATTCAAAATACCAATGATTGACTTCCAGATTTTGACAAAGGCTAATCATAATCCTTGTACATACCGATAGGATATTTAAGATTCACCTAGAGTCATTGGTAAAGGCTATGCTAAAATTCTATAAAGCAGACACTAAGAGGATACAAAGCATTGACCAACTGCTGTTTGTAAAGGATGGCTAATCACCATTTGAGTACTCACTTACTGAATGTCAAGGTTTTCCAGCAGCCATTGGTAAAGGCTTGGCTAATTATGAACCAAACACTCAAGAATTGAAACCTACCTGCTATAATGTGCCAACCGCCACATTGTTGTTCGAGTCTTAAGTAATTTTGACTGGTTTAATGCAGCAGTCCATGTCTCCCTGTCCTGAGCTAATTGTTCGATCTCTAAATAGCTACCACACCTTACATCCGAGGTAATCTGCATAACATATTCTAACCTTTGTCTACCTCTACTGTTCTTGTCCTCAACCCGGCCTTCCATATTTAAGTTTCTATTCCTGGATGGCTTAGTGTGTGTTCAACAACCTAGAAATTTCAGAGAAAATTCAAATGTGCATTTTGATAAATGTTTTCAATTTTACAATACAAATCTTTTGTATATTTTAAGAACATTAATTCTCTTCTAACTGGAAACAATAATACGAAAAACACTGTCATACATAGAATAGTACAAAATTTGAAATATAAATGTAAGGCCTTGTATCTGCATTTCTTCTTAGCATTAACCTGAATTCACATGAGAGATGACCTTTGATATTAGAAAACTTCAGTATAAGTATGATATTACTGCTTAAAGTTCTTATAAGCAAATCCATAGAATGCTAGGTTAGCAATTAAAATATGGCGAAGCCGATACATGGAGCGATAATGATGCGTTCATGTTTGCTGAATAATTGTCTGTTTAGGTTTTAAAAGAGATTATTATCGGTACAGTATATGATTTGCTATATTGCATACTTCAACTGGGTTTATCAATTTATGAATGTTAGTTTTGTTTCTCATTGGCCTCACTCACAGCTTTGATCTTCAAAGCAAACGGCTGTCAAACAGCTCAATGCTTTGGATATGCATTTACCGATTGCTAGTTCCCTATCTAGTGAGGTGTTATCAGTTGCCTGTTTTAAATACAGTGATGGACGAAGGAAAGAGGATATAAAAAGTTGTTTGGCTCAGGCTAGGAAAGCATTTCTACAGAAAAGGAATCTGTTGACATCGAATATAGATTTATGAATTAGGAAGTAATAATTATTGAAAGCCTTTGTCTGAAGCGTGGCACTCTATGGAATTGAAACTTGGACTATTGGTGCAGCAGAAAAGAGGAGAATTCAAGCGTTTGAAATGTGGTGTTACAGGAGAATGATATAGATCAGATGGGTAGATAGGGTTACAAACGAAGAGGTATTAAGACGAGTGGGAGAGGAGAGATGTTTCTGGCGACTGCTAATGAAGAGAAGAGATAGGTTGGTAGGACACATACTAAGACACCCAGGAATAGCAAGCTTAGTTATGGAAGGAAGGGTCGAGGACAAGAACTTTAGGGGTAAACCAAGGTTAGAATATGTTAAATAGATTTTCTCGGATGTAGGGTGTGGTAGCTATGTAGAGATGAAACGATTATCTCAGGACAGGTAGCCATGGAGTGCTGCATCAAACCAGTCAAAACACTGAAGACTCAAACAATAACTAGTACCTAATAAAATGTTAATTTGTGTATCATTGGTCAAAAATATGCAATATTTTTTTGCTCCTCTTGGAGTAACGGCTTGTCCAAAAGTGCCTGTGGTTCAGTTAGTTATTTATTGTGCTCTTTAGGGGCGGATAAGCAAGGTCATCTGTCCCTGATGCCTGGGGGTCAACGTGCATGTATTATGATGATTATGTTGAAGTGAAATATGTTGCTCTTGGTTTCCTAGAACTGTGCTCCTGCAATATACCTTGCCTGTAGAGTTCCTTGCCAATCAGCCATCTCCCTGATCCCCCATGTACAGAAACCGCCACTGTTCCCACCTTTTAACATACAAATCTTTTCACTGCGACATATCTGACATATCTGACGAACTAAAGAGCCTACTTTTCTAAAAATTTAAGATTCATGCCAAATATTAATCTATATGGATCTATATAGAATAATGACGATTTTAAGTTGGTAATATAGAAATTTCTAATTAGTTCAAAATACTGTATACCTGGCATAATGTAGCCTAATAGAGCACTAAAGTTGACAGCCCTGGTGACTCAATATATTCTTGGTTCCATCTCAAGGTACAGGTTATTAAATTCGGTTGAAGTCCTATGGATTGCATGGACTTTACATGCAGTTAAACATTGGATCTAACAGCGCGCTTAAAATCATGTTGGCAACAATGTCATGCATGTATTGGGCAGAAATAATCTGAAATAATATGATATATTGCTGTGCCAATTTTGAATGAAATCCATTAGTTAGTATGGAAGTTACATGCATTTTAAAATTGGACCTATCAGCAGGCTTAGAATCATGTGGGCATCACTGACGTATATTAGTTACTCCAAATTAATCTAGAATGCCAGGTACTATACGTGTGCAAAGTTTAGAGCTATTGGCTAACATTCTTTCTGATATATTGATATTAAGGTAACAAAAATAGAGACAGAATTTATTAACAGTTGGCAGCCCTGGTTGTTCTTAAGAATATGCATAGTCATATCTGTTCTGGTACACATATCACATACGAAATTTGGTTGAAATCCAAATGATAGTATAGAAGTTACATGTATTTAAAGTTGGATCTCTCAGCAGGCTTAGATTCATGTTGGTAGCACTGACGTACAGTATATTAGTTACTCCAAATTAATATAGAATGCCAGGTGCTATACGTGTGCATAGTTTAAAGCAGTCGGCTTGCATACTTTCTGATATATTGGTATTTGGATAAAATAAATTGAGAGCATTTTTAACAGTTGACAGCCCTGGTGGCTCTTAGGAATACGCTCGGTCATATCTATTTATGTACACATAGCACATACGAAATTTGGTTGAATTCCAATTGATAGTGTAGAAGTTATATGCATTTAAATATTTGACCTATCTGCCGGCTTATAATAATTTTGGCAAGAACGCCATATATTGCCCCCCGGAAATTAAACTGAAATATTATTATTTACACTTGTGCGAATTTTGAAATAGCTCCCATTCATACTTTCCATGATATGCAACATGGAGCTCAAATTTCAATTGCAATTTTTCAGCAGTTGGTAGCACTGACATTTTTAAATACGGCATTGAGATATTACTCCTACCAAAATATTTTTCGATTGCTGCACCCGTTTTGGATTTGATAGGGGTGGGGGACACAGACAGATCGACAGACAGACATTTCCTCATTTTTGCAAAATGTGAAAAGAAGGCTAAACATTTCTAGTGGAATGGTTGCAGGCTCAAAATGGGGTTATAATTTTATATCAGCCTGAGCTCCTAATATTCGTGCCCTTTGAAACCATACTTACCATAGAAGACAAAATACCTTTTGCAGTGTGTATTGAAGGTAGATCAATGCCTTACACTTAACGTTGTGATTTAATTGTTTTAATGAATCGTCCTCTCTTCTACAGTAGATTCCACAACATCATGGAGGGACAATCATGCATCAAATCAGAATCTGCAGAATTCTCAAGGGATGTAAGTTAGATTTTAGTTTCATTTATATCATAACATCGAATGATTAGTGATTGAAACTGGAAATTCACTTTGTCACAGTGACTTAATTCCACTCAATAGTAGCCAGGACCGCTAATCATTTGGTTTTTGTGTTGTTAATAATAGTTTAGATCTCATATTCTATATTTTCCATTGGTGTTATATTCATAGGTATTGTGTGATCAGCTACCCACTGATTGGCTGGCAGAGTTGAAGGTAGAAAAATCTAATGATTTGTTTGAAGATACTACAGCTATAGATGCAATTGAATTTGTGAAAGAAGAACTTCAATACCAGGTGACTATAGACACTATACCCTATCCTGGAATACTTTCCAAAAGGTTCTGAAATCTATATTTTGTATGGTGCATTTCTTTCTTTGGCATTAAGCGGTTAAAAGTAATATTTTCTTGCTGTATAATCGTTAAACCTTCTTGTAGCAGTAACTCACTCTGTACCTTCAGAAACAAACCTACCAATCTGGGACTTGTAATATTGTATACTTGTTGGGGTTTTACCAAAGAATGCACATTTAGTTTCCTTTTCATCAATCTAACACATATCACCGTATCTTGAAGAGGGTTGCCAAGCAGTTTGACATGGGCCAAAATAACCCACTGAGAATTGAAGTGACATTCATAATGCAAATTTAGTTGTCTAGGTAAAGACTACGCAATATACTGTATACTAGTATACTGCATTTATTTATTGTGCAATCACATCGCAACTGTACAGGTAAATGCCGGCACCTCTAATTTCTTCAATATAATGAACGGTGCCAGACGGGGGTGTTTATTATGCTTTTATTGTACAACAGCTGTGCTTCATAAATCATCTTTTTGGTTGTACTAAAGGCATCTCAATACATGGAGGAACGTTTAATAATGTCCAGTTTTAAGATGACACTAAGGTTGTAGCCAGCCAAAAATAAAAACTTGCTGACCAACTGACAAAAGTATAGGATGTTAGCGTATCATAGGGGCAGATGACTTCGTGGTTTGGCCCCTTAAAACAACAATAACAAACTAACTAAGGGAATCGTATGGATTAGTCATCAATCTCAGGAAGTTCAAATTCTTGATATTCCAGGAGCACAGATCCAATTCATAAGTCAAATAAATAGACTGGAGATTGTGCTTTCCACAGTCTACCTACTTGAGTCATCGATCGGCGAGACGGGAAATTGTGAATATGGGATATGACAACGGATTAATTTACGATATATGGTAATGAAGAAGCTCACCATGTTCCGGAAGAACAGTCCGATAACAAACACTATAAACATCCGCTTTGTTGAAACACTGAAGGCTAGAGACAAGTAGCGAATTGATATATTCGAACTTTGGTTCTGGCACAGAATGCTGCCTATTAAATAGACCGAAATGATAACATAAATGTCCGTATTTTAAGAACTTTTCATCTGTGAGGGCCTTTCTTCTAGAGTCAACCTAAAACTTTCAGTCCTTTGAATAAAATGTGTTGTGAGAAGATAAAGAGTATACTTAGAAAATTAATCATGGATGGGTAGATCGAGGGCACTGGACCTAGGGGTAGAGTAGCGAGCAGGTGATATACTACCGTAAGTTAGGATCACCGGTTAGCGTCTTCATCAAACGTTATGAATGGGTGGTAAGTTTACGGGACAGCGCCAGTTAGTTCATGGGGTTAAGACGTCAGCAATGAGTAACATGTCTTGTGATTGCGATTGCACATTATGATATATACTTTGCATATTCTTATGGATGACCTGAATTTCTTAAGTTCAGTTGAGCATGAGGAGAAGTGTCCTTTACTTGTTCTTTGTATAGTGGAAAGTGTTTGGTGAGTGACACCAGCGCATCAGAGAGTGAATGACTGTATTTATCCTCTTTCTGCTTCATGACCATTTTATCACATGACTTGTTTCCCTAGATTACATGAACAAATATTGGTCAACATTTCTGTTTATGAATGGCTTTTTTTGCATTGAAGGGGATGTATAAATACTTATTAATTTTTTAATTCAACCTCATCATGTTTCATAAAACTGTTGTGTAGTTGAATTTGTAACAGTAGAGGTAAATAAACAAATTAGAGTGTCTGTTTTCATGTGATTTGTGATCCGATAACCACTTGAACTTCGTATGTAATCAAAGTGGTCTTTCTGCCGTGTATGATGCCTTTGGACGGGGACATTTTGTCAGAAATATGTATTATCCTTCTCATCAAATAGGAATATACAGTACTTGACATTGTGATATTTGAGCTTCAGTTAAAGAAAGTTCTACACATAGTTTTACACAGGATAATTATTCCGGGTGAATACATTAGTGCGGTTTGATTTTCTTTGACCTTCTAAGATATATTTTAACAAGGTGTATCTACTATTGTTTCTCTGTAGGGAGCATACCTGAAAGAAGATGCTGAAGATAGAAAGGATGTTCAGATCGTGGAGAACACCATAATAGAGCTTGTTCCAAACGTAAAAAAGGAAACTCAATTTTCATCAAGAGATGGAGATGTCAGAGATGTAAGTATCTTAACGTTTTATCTTCATGACTGCTTTTTGGGTTGTAAGGCTGTATTATATGCTTCTGTACTCCTTACATGTTTCCAGCAAAAACGTTTGGCAGATTCCAAGATTCGTTATTGATTAAGTTTTTTTTGTAGGCAGTTTAGATTATTTGGAATTATCACAAAATATAAGAAAATAGAAATCAAAAATCTATGTCGACCGTCCCATAATTACCCTAATGGGTGCCAAACATATTGTGCTATGTTGTTTGTTTACTATATTGGATGCAAACAGTGATTATGCACAGAAGAGGATTGTTTATGTGAAAGGTCTGCATCCCAGAAATTTCATGTTGTGGCTACAGCTTGCTATTGGCCTTCAAAATGTATTTAGGTTGTGGTTTTCCATTTCATTTCTCTATGTATATGAAGTAAATTGCTGCTTTGATTATTCTGGGATGGCAGTCATATTATTTAGAAAGTGTACATTTACACAACCATGAATAAAGTACTTAATAGAGACTGCATACTCCAAGAAAATAAATAAGAATCTGCTGTCGCTTAAGATGCCTGGGAATTAGGTGACGTATGTCGATTACAAGACGCACAAATACTTTCTAGAATATCGAGCTAGTGCAAGACCATCTCAATAACTCCTGAATGGAAATTGAAATCTAACAGTAAACTATACCCAGGAATTGAAGTTCCTGGCAATCAGGATTTGTAAGACCAGCCAGCCCCTTCTCTCAATATAAACACTGGGTAGTTCATCCCATGCAGCAGAACAGTCAATTTGAACATTTACTCCTGAATGTCGAAATAGAACGAGGGAAAGATCTACCATGTATCATGTAAATTCGTGAACATTAAAAAAACCGGTATAAACTTGGCACTATAGCTGCATCAAATTAATAGGAATAAATCTTTCAAAACGGCATCCGCAGCTGTTGCAGCTAACATGGCCTGAAGACCCGAAAAGACATCACTCACTAGATTTTACTTTGCACATGAAAGTCTACTTTAGTTTATGTATTGTGTGACTTCGTTGTAAACCTGGGACAATTGTCTCTTGGAACCAGATATGATATGAGGTATAGTTTATGCCCAGTCATCAGGGAACAAGTACTAAATATAGAGATATTCGGAATGGTCCCGGAATGGTATTTTAAGTCTTTGTCCATATTACCCTGGGTTTGATTTATGGTTCTTCCAAGCGTCAAAAAACTGCAGTGCCAAGTAGAATAGGGCGCATTAATGGGAACTAGTTACTGATGTTTGGCGATCCTCCTCGGAGAACCCTGATGATGTTCAAGTAGACTGCATATTTCGGAACTGGGTTGAATTTTTAAATCAAATCCTCTGTAAATGAATTTTTTAAAGTTATGTTTGTTGAACATCGGTGAATATATACTGGCTTGGTTGTGGCCATACCTTGAAGGTCCAACACTGCTTGTGGTGTTTGACGGGAGTTCGATTTTTGACCGTTAAAGTTACCATGCGGGTGTATCACTTCACTGTTTCAGGAGCATTATTATTTAATGAAATTGCCTTGAAGTTGCTAACCTGTGTGACCTCAACCATATGTCAGTATGCTGACGGTTCAGTTCTATACAGAAACATACATGATTAGATGATTGTTTAAAGTTTCTGTCGGTCTTGGACAATACGTGTATAGTATTTCCTCAATCAGAAAGTGAATACTGTACATTGGAATAAGTAGCTCTGGTAATCCCATAAAATGTGTGTATATAATTAATACTATACTTATCAAGCATGTTAAGACGATATATTTGGTAATTATAACAATTACCGACAACCTGAAATGGAACGTACTAATGCAGGAGCAACGATACACGACGCCACGATGCTCGATTTTGTTCGAAGAAGCCTATTATATGGGTGCAATTTCAATGCTATCTGTTGTGCTTTTCTAACATTTGTCAGACCAAAATTTCTTATTTTCTACCTGCCTTGGTGCCCAATACCGCTGGTAACCTCCAACAATTAGAAGATGTCTGACGTCTTGTAAGTCGCCCAATAGTCAAGAACAGCTGTTCTCCAGTCAGTCACTTTGATACATGTCATGGATTATGAAGCACCACGGCCTATCAACCAGTAACATATATCTAGTCTGGTAATATTAATCTATGCCAACCAGAGAGTGTAGAGTGTAACAATAGAAACACGAAAATAAAGAGGGTCGTGGAAAAAGATGTGTTGTCCATCACACAAAATTGGTGCCGAAACCCGGGAAACTTGAGAGCTTGCATGATTTATTACGAACACTATCTCAGTTTCGCATTGCAAGTAGAGGCTTGGATATACATATATACGGTAATAATATTTCCCTTTTAAGTAGTCATAACCTGGAAGCTACCACTATAAAAGGAGCACCATTTTGTCAGAGAATAATTACTGCATGCCCAACACGAGCGCACGGTTTACGGAGTAATACGACACACACTAGTGCCATCTGTCGGACAAGCGGTAATTCACTTCTTAGCAGTAGACGTCATGGAAGACAATACAACGGCTCAGCTCACGAAATTGAAACGCAGACGAGCGACTTACCGTTCTAACGCGACGCGTTTTATAAATAAAATTAATTCGTTTAGCCAGTCCACGGAATTAGATGAAATTAAACAATTCCACGAGCGTCTGCAGGGAACCGTATCGTCCCTAAATGCTCTAGATGAAAGCATCCAAGACTCACTCGATGACGCGGAATACGAAAACGACATAGTAGCCTGCGAAGAATATCTGAACAACTCCAAACGGGCAATCAGAAAGGCCACGGGCCTCATGGAACAGATATGCGCTGGGAGGGAGACCTATTTAACCACTCCGTCTCCTAGCACCTTCGCTCGACCCTCAACTACACAGGATATAAAGCTTCCTACTGTCAAATTGCATTCATTCTCGGGGAACATAGAAGAATGGCCAGCATTTTGGGAGCAGTTTGAGTACTTCATTGACAAAAATTCTTGTGTCCGTCATTAACAAACTAACTGGTGTTTCTCCGCGGATACTTGGAAGGCGAACCTAAACGTCTTGTAGATGGTATATCCATAACAGCAGGTACCTATGAGCAGATTAAACGACTTCTGATAGCATGATATGGCGATAAGAATAGAATTATTCAATCTCTTCTCGAATACTTAGAAAACCTCGAAGTTGCAGTCTCAGAAGCCCCTGAGGTATTAAATGCAACCTACATTGAATGTCACCGCCGTGTTGAAGCTTTGAAATCACTAGGAGAAGACGTCGACGCAATATGGTCGAATCTTGGCACCCAAGTTACTAAGAGCCTTTCCAGAAGACATATGCCGCCGCTGGCTTATCAACGCTAAAGGAATAGGCATACAAGAAGGAGACACCAGCCAACATGATTTTCCTCAACGAAGAAGTTGCAGGAACCTTCAATGCGCGAAAGATACGGGGGGATGCCACGTTGGTTACCACTTAAGTGCATACGAAAACCTTCGAACAAATGGAAACACGGGGTATAGATTCGTTCTGCGTATATTGCGAAAACCGAGGTCAGTGGGGTCAGGATTATCCTCAGATGAAGGATTGAGAGATTTAAGACAACAAATCGATGCTTTCTTTGCCTCCGCCGAGGGCACAATAAAACCAACTATTTCAAGAAGGGGGTGACGACTTGCACCAAATGTCGTGGGCCACATGACGTGTCCATCTGCTCTGAAGGGAACAACTTGCGAACCTCCGTAGGCAAGATAGGGGTCGTCACGTAGGATTTCACTCACCTACAGACGGCACGTGTATGGATCAAGGGGCCGACAGGTCGAAGCAAATTAATCCGTTGCATCCTGGACGCGGGAAGTCAATCTAGCTTCATCCATAACTCTCTCGTTGCAACTTAATGTCACTGAGCGCATGACTCTAGAGATACGCACGTTTGAATCACCCTCCAATACTCAGTACTCTAGAAAGAAGGTCTGCTTTGAGATGACGAGTTATTCAACCAGAGCTCAAGTCTCGATTACAGTGTTCGTAAGCCACAGCACCTACACTCCACAGCCGACCGCTCCTCAAGATATAACCACGCTAGCATCGTTAAGGAAGATAAAGATAGCAGATCCGAGTGATGACCACGCCACGGTTTTTTCCAATCGAGACACTCACAGGTGCTGATTCCTACTGGAAGATAGTTACAACAAGAGAACTCATTAGAGTGTTACCATCACTGGTCCTCCTTCCTACTATCTTTGGGTATATCCTCAGTGGAAATAGGTCAGGCGTCACAGTCAACCAGATAATGGTCCATCACATTTCTTCTGCTGTAGATGAAATCTCTGATGACAGTCTACGTCAGTTTTGAGAGTTGGAAGCTATTGGCATTAAGGAACATCAGGGGCGAACACTGTCACCCAAGGATCACGCTATTCTCCAAGATTTCCATAACACCTACCGTAAGGAGGATGGGAGGAGAGTTGTCACGTTGCCTAGGAAAGAGGGCGTTCTCTTTTCTTCCAACATCACCATAGCAGAAAGGCGATTCTCATCATTAAAATATAGACTACAAGGGAATGATGAGCTGAAGTCCATTTACCATAAACACATGTTAGATTATATACGGAGAGATCAAGTAGAGGTTGCCCCTCACAATGACTACTCTTGAGATGTATATTGTCTACCCCACCACATCGTAAAGAAATCCAACGCGAGTAGCACGAAATACAGAGTCGTTTTCGACGCATTCCCTCACGAAATAGACTCTCCATCACTAAATGACGTGCTCGAAATGGGTCCTAACTTGTTACCAAAAATTCTAGGGACACTGTTAAGATTTAAAAACACTCCAAAGCAATTGTATGCGATGGCCAGCAAGCATTCTTACAATTGACACTCAACGAAGATGATAGAGATTTTACAAGATTTCTATGTTATCGTGTCAAGCAGCCCCCGTGGGTAGATTATTAACTTGGGAATAACCTAACCACCAAGGGAAGATGATGAAGAAAAGGAAGTGGATTTCTGACTGAAGAAAAAGGATGGAGAAATAGGAGGAGAGTCTTACAAAAGTTATAAGTTTAACTTTAAATATACTAAAAGGTGACTGCCACTGCAAATCAGCTCTCCGATACCTAAAGTGAGTAGGGACCTGGGCAAAGATAACGGGAGACGCAGCTGGAACTTGGGCGGTTTGCAAGAGAGTGGTTTTAGCGTATTCCCTCTCAAGCATACATATGCCTACTATGGGGAAGGGTGATGGTCTGGCAAGACAAAGAGTAACAGATTTATTATGTATCTGTTCAAAGGAGTTTGTTTTAGACAAGTAATTTGAAGAATGCCAATAATTTGAATAGGTTTCTTTATTTTTTGTTTTCGAAATTGTAGAATTCCTAAAGAGCGACCAAATGCTTCCAAGAAGGATAGGGATAAAACAATTATTCCTTTGGGAATAATTTTGGTAAGTGCACCAATAGTTGTATTTGGAAATGGCTAAGCTTTTACCCAACAAGGAGCCGACTAAAAGTTTAGACAATGAGAAACACTTATATTTTGAAAAACCAACCATAAGTGTTGGAGAGAATCTCCACAATCAGGAAGCTGGCGTAGCGAGCTATGCTTGCCTTACTGGCCAGTTAGAATTAGCTATTAAAGCTAAGAGAGACTTTACCAAGTTGTCAACTATTAGTTCTTGCTCAAATGCAACAAGTGGTGAAAACCCTATCAAGAGATTTATTTGCATTAAGTGGGAAGAGTCAAGGAAGACAGGATCTTGCCTAACCGTTATGTTAGAGATATGATGAGTCAAAAAAGAAACTTTGAATTTATTTAACAATGCAAAAGAGTGTAATGAATTTAACAATGTTGGGTAGTAGTTTTTTGACAAATATATAATTTAGACTTTGTAACAAATGGGGTCACAGACCTCCGAAAAACATCTAAAGTTTGCGCCAGGCAATTAACAATTCCTTTGGTTTCAAACCTTTATATGTTTTAAAATCCTCGCAAGATTTTGAAATGGCGAAGATAAAATAAAAAAATTAAAGACAATTAAAGTGATTCAAGTTAGACAATAAATCAAGTACAAGGTGGGTACTTTGAGGAATTTCTAAGTAAATATCTTACAAAGAGTAACATCTTCGAAATTAACAACAACAAAAAGCAGGAAGAATAAAAGAGAAGTTCCTATAACTTCTTATATTAAAGCTGAATTACTTTGTTGGATTATGCAAATAGGACAGGTCACTTATTGTGAAACCTGAAGAGAAAAGTCGAAAGGAAATTTCTAGACCTCCTATGTTTAAGTAAGAATCACGAGACAAATAGGGCAAGTTTCCCTTTCGTGAAACCTAGAAATAACTCACTTATGAGTTGAAAAAATTGTATTCCCTGATTAGAAGGGAGAAACAATATAAGTTAAAGCGTGTACTAGACACGAAGTTTTACAGACTTTAATTAATGATATATAAGCAAAAAGGGAGGGCACGTCTTTAGAGTGACACCTCATTGAAAAAGACCTAAAGTAACAATTTTATTATTATGGTTTGTTAGTAAGAGATTTAGGAAAGATCAACTGGGATTGAGGATAAATGTTCATGGCCGTATTTATAATAATCGAACGAGCGCGACGCGGAAGAAATATTGAACAAACACTGTTTTCCACTATGGTCTGTTGGAATAGATGAATTGTTCACTGTATTAGCACAAAAGTTTATGGCAAGGAAAGTTATTGCAATGATGGAAAATAACTACTTACACTAGATAGGCGAGAGTCTATTGCTTGAGAAAGTTGTAGATTATCGTTAAATGCGCCAGAGAAAATCCCAACGGAGGAAGAAAAATTAGCTATTGATCAGTAATTCATAAGGAAGATTCCTTAGTTTGAAAAAGTATTCCCACATGTGAGTGGAAAATACATGACGGTATGACTGGTAGATAGAGAGCAGATCCTGGAAGGTTCCAGAGCAATCCTGACTGAAGAATAGGGCCAAAGTTATTCCAGCGGTGGAACGAGGTAAGTATTTTACAGACAGTGGGTAATTCAATGGTATCCCACGTTGTGAGAAGATCTCCCATAAGAAATGCTGCTTTCTATTAAGATTGACTTAGACAGACAAAAGCCCAACATAGAAAATCCCGCGAAGGATGATTATTGCCCCAAATATAGTAATCTCACACTGCCTATAAAATGATCATTAAAAGCATGTAGCTATTAAAAGACGATGAGAATGAGTTTAAAACCTGAAGTCGGTACTTATCTTTGCTTCATGGCGATGATGAAGTTCCCTTTGACGGTTGAGATTAAAGTTCCAACATGGCGTGGAAGTAAAAGATTGCCTCTTGAGTTGAGGAGGCTAGCTCTAGTTGAGCTTCAACTGACTAAATCGACTTTCGACGTACAAGTGAGACACGCTCAGCGAAGCACAGACGGACCAGGGAAGGGATAAGAGTGGGGGTAGGAAACAAAAGGAATACATATCAGAATAGACAACTTGACAAAAATAAGTTTTTTCTTGATGAATGGTCTTCAAAGAGTTGATAGTAGGCGACACTATCGCAGCCTGGTGGGTGAAAAAGTAGACAAAGTTCTCTTGATCACGGAGATGTTAGCTGGCGATGGCGACGAGATCTGGTGGCCAGATTGATAAGGAAGTCCTCTTGTACAGGGAAGAATTGAGGAACTTCAGAGATTCGCTGCTAGATGACGCTAGGTGGGTCATGGAAGATATATATCTAGAACAGACTCACAAGTAACATGAGAATCATAAACAGCAAGAAGAAATTGGAAGATCACTGTTGGTGTTTGAGAAGAAGGAAGGAATGAACAAGCAAAGAGCAGTAAAAGTTTACTCTATCTTAACGTGTATTCCAAAGAATACACCAAGCTGGGGGGAGCAAACACCAACAGGGAACGAGTTAACAATTAAAAATTTAAAGGTAATGGAGCAATTAAAGACAGTGGTCTTATGATGTGACCGCTAGTGGTCATGATTCTGGCTACCCTGACTCTCCCATCCCTTCCAGGATAACTCTCGGTCACTCTACCAGAAATCCAGACCAAGGGAGGAGAAACATCCCTAACCAGGACCAAGTCCCCCACTTTGATGTCGGGATTGGAAAGAAACCACTTCTGTCTCCGTTGCACGGAAGTTAAGTATTCCATGTTCCACCTCTTTCAGAAAGAATTGCGGAGGGCTTCAAGTTTACGCCAAACAATAGGTAAATTAGAATCCCTGTAAGAATTGGGAAGGGGAGGAGGGGCAGAAAGAGAAATGCCTATAAGGAAGTGACCAGGTGTGAGTGGAAGCTGGTCATCAGGGTCATTGGAAAGCGGAGTTAAAGGGCGAGAATTAACAACACCTTCAATCAGAACGGATAGTGAATTAAATTCTTCATAAGTCAGAATGCGATTACATAAAACCTTTCTTAAATGACCTTTAGTGAGCTTTACGCAGGATTCCCACCTACCACCGTGATGAGGATCGTAGGGAGGTATAAAACGCCATTTGAAACCCTTTGAGTAGGAAAAATTAGAAATCTGTTCCATGGCAGGAGCAGATTTGAGAGCTTTCTTCCACAAGGAAGCTGCACCTTGAAAAGTGGAAGCGTTATCAGAGAACATCTCTGAAGGAACACCGCGCCTAGCAGCGAAGCGAGAGACAGCTGATAAAAAGTAAGAAGTAGAGGCATTTGTTACTAATTCGAAATGGATCGCGCCAGTAACCATGCAAACAAAGAGAGAAACATAGAGCTTACCAAACAATTTGCGTTTAGTTTCAGGGGAATTTCGTTGATATTGGAACGGACCCATATAGTCCACACCAGTTAGAGCAAATGGACGTATAGGAGAAGAGCAAAAGGAGGGCAGATCGCTCATTAATTGAGTATTGACTTTAGGTTTCGCTTTGAAGCAAGGAATGCACTTGTGAATTACAGAGAAAACTTCGTGAATTCCATGTATAATCCAGTACTTTTCCCTTAAGAGGCAAAGCAGAGTGCGTGTACCAACATGCAGATTGCGATAATGAAAGTCACGTATAATTAAGGAAGTTACGTGATGTTTAGAAGGCAAAATAACAGGATGCTTTTTGTCCTCAGGAAGCAAAGATTGCGAAAGCCTACCACCTACCCTGAGTAACCTATTGTCATCAAGGAACGGGGCTAAAGCACGAAGACGACTGGATTAGGGAAGATCTCTTTTAGAAGAAAGTAAAGACAATTCAGAAGAAAAGGCTTCTTGCTGTGTTAGTTGCAAAATCTTAATAGTAGCGAGATTCAATTCATGATTGGTAAGGTGTGGTTTGGGGAGAAGAGGTTGGTCAACCACAAGATATTTCCATCTAAGAAGATAGGCGACAATTCGAATTAATTTATGAAAGGAAGAATAGCGGGACAACAAGGGATGAGAAACGTTGGAAACAAGACACGAAGCAATAGATATCGATACTTTAGCGTCAGGCAAGTTGGAGTTTGTAGCTGGAGGTTTCGAAGGCTAACAAGAAGAGTCTTCAATTAACCACGAGGGCCCATGCCAGTACAACTGGGAAGCTGCCAATTGAGAGGGTAAACATCCACGAGAAATAATGTCGGCTGGGTTGTCAGCGCTGGGCATATGCCTCCATTGACATCCCGAAGAAAGAGTTTGAATTTTGGAAACCCTGTTTGCAAGAAAAGTTTGCCAGTGAGCGGGGTTCTTGGCGATCCAAGAAAGGGTGATAATAGAATCGCTCCAGAGATAGATTTGCGAGAATTCAACTTTTAATACTTCCCGTAATTTCTTAACAAGTTCTGCAGCCATGAGTGCAGCACACAATTCAAGCCTAGGCAAAGTGATAGTTTTAAGAGGAGCCACCTTCGATTTGCCACAAACAAGGTTGGAAACTGAAGATCCATTTAATGAACCGCGATAAACCAAATATGCACAGCAACCGTAAGCTTTTTCGGAACTGTCCGCGAACACATGAAGGAAAAAAGATGCATTAGAATGATCGTTAATTAAATTCCTGGGAATTTCATTAAGGGCAAGATCAAGCAAATTGCTGCGAAAAGAAAGCCATCTGTTGAAAAAAGAAAGGGGAACAGTGTCGTCCCATTCACATTTGAGCGACCATAGCTCTTGCATGAAAAGTTTGGCTATAACGATAACTGGGGCAAGGAATTGAAGCGGATCAGAAATTTTTGCAATTTCAGAGAGAATTTGTCTTTTTGTGTCAGGGAGCTCTTCTGCGAGCGAAACTTTATAGATGAGAGTGTCAGTGCTAGTGCACCAATGAACTCCAAGAGTTTTTATGGATTCGAAGTTTCCACAAATTTCGACGGAGGAGGGATCTACGTCTTCAATAGGAAACCGGGCGAGAAACTCGTGGGAGTTGGAATTCCACTTATGAAGTGGGAAACCTCCGTTCTTTAGCAATGCCTGAAGTTCTAATGACACAAAGGAAGCTTCCTCCAGAGTGGGGAAGGACTGCAAATAATCGTCAACATAGAATGACGTAGTTAGTGCTTCAGAAGCTTTAGAATCAAATAAATGACCATCTTGAGAAGCTAGCAAGTATAGGGATCGGATAGCAAGGAAAGCGGAAGGTTTTAAGCCATAAGTAACCGTTTTTAAACGAAATACCTTAATGGGCTTACTGATTTCATCGCGCCACAAGATTCTTTGGAGATCTCGTTGTTCAGGCTGAATTAATACTTGACGGTACATCTGTGTTATATCCGCTATAACAGCTATGGGAAATAATCGAAAGTTTAAGAGTATAGCAGATAGATCTGACTGAATAGCAGGACCAGAGTAAAGAGTATCGTTAAGGCTGTTGCCATTAACGTCAGGTGATGAACCATTGAAAACAACTCGGATTTCATCCTTTACAAGAGGGTTTTTCCACACGGGATGATGATTTAAGAAAACCGTTTCAATTGGGGGGTGCAATTCATCATCAGATTCGTTAACAACTTCCATATGATCTAAGCTTTCATACTCATCCATGAAGTCAGTGTACTGTTGTGTAACGAGAGGTTCTTTCTTGAATTTGCTCTCGATAGCAAAGAGAGCGTTTCGAGCTTTGGGTTGAGAGTTAATAAGTTTAGGGGGGTTATGTAATCTAGGCATTTGAACAATGAACCGGCCACCAGAAGAACGAGTGATGGTGTTCAGAAAAAGTTGCTCACATAATTCATTTTCTGAAGAGGTCACGTTAGGGGAATCAACGCTTTCGAGCCTCCAGAACTGTTCCAGGTCAGTATTGGCGAAGTAACATTGCGATGCGGGTTGGGGAGAATAATGGGGAAGTTGTCCGGTGACGATCCATCCAAAATTAGTGTCTCTGGCGACCACGTTTGGGGATAACTTGCGAACCTGTTTACGAAGGCAATTCCAGAAAACATTGGCACTAAAGAGTATGTCAATGGGGTTTTGTATGTTGAACAAGGGATCGGCTAGCCTTAAATGCGAGGGAATGTTTAACCCTGAAATATCCACAGAGTGACTTGGAGTGTCTTCTCCAATGCTATTGAGAATGAGACAATTCAGTTTGAGAAAGTTGTTTCTGGGACAAATGTCTCTTATGGTTAGCTTTGAGAACTGTAAAGCTTGCGATTTTGAGCTGTTAATGCCCGATACGTTAATAGAAGTGGGGTTTACCGGTAGGCCTAGTTTTCTAATCAAAGAATTAGACACAAAATCATGAGTTGCCGCTGAATCAAGAAGACCGCGTGCACGGACCCAATTGCCAAAGTTATCCTGAACTTCGATTTGGACAGTAGACAATAATACTTGGGCACTACGAATGGACTTGGCATTTTGAATGTACGATGAAGCATTGGAACTGTTAGCATTGTCACTTTTCTGAGAAGTAGATGCTGTCGATGACCTTGCCTGATCATGACGATTTAGTAAAGTGTGATGAGCTTTTTCACAATGGAAGCAAAGTCGTGTGGACATGCAATTTGAAGCGGAATGCGTGGGCGCTAGGCAGTCGAAGCAATGTTTGTTCTGGGAAACTAATTTTCTTCTGTCGTCGACTGACAGTTCTTTAAAGGATTTACATAGATATAAGGCGTGGGAATCTTTACAAAGTATGCACTTTAAATGTTCATTTAAATTCTTGCGTGGTTCGCTTTCAGTGTTTAAAACAAGAGAGCTAGCAATACGGCGTTCACTAGACCTAGTTGGGTAACCAGTAGTGTTTGACTTAAATTTAGATGAGCTGTACCCAGAAATTTTTGAGTACTAGACGCTAAGCGTTCGCTTTTGGGTTTAAGAGACATTAATTCAAATTTAGAACTCGGGATGAGGGTTCACTTTGATTAGCTAAAGCGGTTAAGAGTTGGCATCTAGCATTTATGAAAGTGACTAAATGCTCGTAAGAGTAATCGTCTTCTCTAGAAAGTTCAATCTCCCAAGCTTTGAGAGTAGCAACATCAACTTTAGAAACCACTAAATATATTAGGAAAGTTTACTAGTGTTCAGTGGGTTGTTCTAATTGGGACAGAGCTTTAACGTGAAGTTGTGTAGTATCAATGAGAGTACGCAAACTAGTGACGTCATTGTGCTGTGACGCAGGTAGGTTGAATAGGGCCTTCATATGGCGTTGAATACGTAACCGTAAATTTCCGTATCTTTCTTTCAATAAGTTAAAGGCAATGGGGTAGTTTTCGGCACTTAAGGGGAGTGCTTCAACTAACTGCAGAGCTTGACCTCGGAGGATAGATCTCAAATAATGAAACTTGTAGATGACTTGAATGTCTTCATTGTCATGAACAAGAGAGCAACATAATTCATAGAAAGAATCCCAAGTAGATTCGTCTCCAGAGAAGTGGGGTAAATCAATCTTAGGTAGAATTGGTTTGGGCTTGTGAGTTCCATCGCGAAAAGTGGTTTGTTGTTCGTGAAGGGAACCAAGAACAGAACCGTCCTTTTTCTGTTCTTCTTCGAGTTGGCGTATTATTTTGAAAGCAGAACCTATACCTTCGTAATATTGGTTTTCTACTTCGACTCGATCTTCGGTTTGATTGAGCATACAAGTTTCTATTTCAGTTTGGATGTTACAATAATTTTCATATGAATGTTCAAAATCCCTTACACGATGTTTTAACAAGTCTAATTGAGCTTCTGAGGGATCTAGCTCTTTGATGTATTTTCTGAATCGGGTAATTTGCCCTTTATAGGATGCTCGTTTAGAAGTAAGTTTTTCATCCTTATCCTTTTCAGTAGGAGCCATGACAAGGTAGGTAGATTAAAGTATAACTTACGAATCTGTGGAACCTTGGAAATGTTGTCACGCTGGCAGCAGCAAATAAGTTGAAAGAAAGGGACACACCAAAGGAGACAGGTGCGGCCTCTTTCCACTTCACAGGCTTTGCACGATGTAGTTATAGCTGAAAGATTCAAAGCAGATATTAATAATTTGCAAAGTATTGTCAAATAACCCTTGAGAAAAAATATAGAAAATTACAAATGGACTCTCCCGGGTTTCGGCACCAAATTTTGGGTAGATTATTAACTTGGGAATAACCTTACCACCAAGGGAAGACGATGAAGAAAAGGAAGTGGGTTTCGGCCTGAAGAAAAAGGATGGAGAAATAGGAGGAGAGTCCTACAAAAGTTATAAGTTTAACTTTAAATATACTAAAAGGTGACTGCCACTGCAAATCAGCTCTCCGATACCTAAAGTGAGTAGGGACCTGGGCAAAGCTAACGGGAGACTCAGCTTGAACCTGGGCGGTTTGCAAGAGAGTGGCTTTAGCGTATTCCCTCTCAAGCATACATATGCCTACAATGGGGAAGGGTGATGGTCTGGCAAGACAAAGAGTAATTGATTTGTTATGTATCTGTTCAAAGGAGTTTGTTTTTAGACTAGTAATTTGAAGAATGCCAATAATTTGAATAGGTTTCGATATTTTTTGTTTTCGAAATTGTAGAATTCCTAAAGAGCGACCAAATGCTTCCAAGAAGGATAGGGATAAAACAATTATACCTTTGGGAATAATTTTGGTAAGTTGTATTTGGAAATGGCTAAGCTTTTACCCAGCAAGGAGCCGACTAAAAGTTTAAGACAATGAGAAACACTTATATTTTGAAAAACCAACCATAAGTGTTGGAGAGAATCTCCACAATCAGGAAGCTGGCGTAGCGAGCTATTCTTGCCTTACTGGCCAGTTAGAATTAGCTATTAAAGCTAAGAGAGGCTTTACCAAGTTGTCAACTCAGAGTTCTTGCTCAAATGCAACAAGTGGTGAAAACCCGATCAAGAGATTTATTTGCATTAAGTGGGAAGAGTCAAGGAAGACAGGATCTTGCCTAACCGTTATGTTAGAGAAATGATGAGTCAAAAAAGAAACTTTGAATTTATTTAACAATGCAAAAGAGTGTAATGAATTTAACAATGTTGGGTAGTAGTTTTTTGACAAATATATAATTTAGACTTTGTAACAAATGGGGTCACAGACCTCCGAAAAACATCTAAAGTTTGCGCCAGGCAATTAACAATTCCTTTGGATTCAAACCTTTATATGTTTTAAAATCCTTGCAAGATTTTGAAATGGCGAAGATAAAATAAAAAAAATTAAAGACAATTAAAGTGATTCAAGTTAGACAATAAATCAAGTACAAGGTGGGTACTATAAGGAAATTCTAAGTAAATATCTTAGAAAGAGCAAGAACTTCGAAAGTAACAACAACAAAAAGCAGGAAGAATAAAAGAGAAGTTCCTATAACTTCTTATATTAAAGCTGAATTACTTTGTTGGATTATGCAAATAGGACAGGTCACTTATTGTGAAACCTGAGGAGAAAAATCGAAAGGAAGTTTCTAGACCTCCTCTGTTTAAGTAAGAATCACGAGACAAATAGGGCATGTTTCCCTTTCGTGAAACCTAGAAATAACTCTCTTATGAGTTGAAAAAATTGTATTCCCTGATTAGAAGGGAAAAACAATGTAAGTTTAAGAGTGTACTAGACACGAAGTTTTACAGACTTTAATTAATGATATATAAGCAAAAAGGGAGGGCACGTCTTTAGAGTGACACCTCATTGAAAAAGACCTAAAGTAACAATTTTATTATTATGGTTTGTTAGTAAGAGGTTTAGGAAAGATCAACTGGGATTGAGGATAAATGTTCATGGCCGTATTTATAATAATCGAACGAGCGCGACGCGGAAGAAATATTGAACAAACACTGTTTTTCACTATGGTCTGTTGGAATAGATGAAAAGTTCACTGTAGTAGCACGAAAGTTTATGGCAAAGAAAGTTATTGCAATGATGGAAAATAACTACTTACACTAGATAGGCGAGAGTCTATTGCTTGAGAAAGTTGTAGATTATCGTTAAATGCGCCAGAGAAAATCCCAACGGAGGAAGAAAAATTAGCTATTGATCAGTAATTCACAAGGAAGATTCCTTAGTTTGAAAAAGTATTCCCACATGTGAGTGGAAAATACATGACGGTATGACTGGTAGATAGAGAGCAGATCCTGGAAGGTTCCAGAGCAATCCTGACTGAAGAATAGGGCCAAAGTTATTCCAGCGGTGGAACGAGGTAAGTATTTTACAGACAGTGGGTAATTCAATGGTATCCCACGTTGTGAGAAGGTCTCCCATAAGAAATGCTGCTTTCTATTAAGATTGGCTTAGACAGACAAAAGCCCAACATAGAAAATCCCGCGAAGGATGATTATTGCCCCAAATATAGTAATCTCACACTGGCTATAAAATGATCATTAAAAGCATGTAGCTATTAAAAGACGATGAGAATGAGTTTAAAACCTGAAGTCGGTACTTATCTTTGCTTCATGGCGATGATGAAGTTCCCTTTGACGGTTGAGATTAAAGTTCCAACATGGCGTGGAAATAAAAGATTGCCTCTTGAGTTGAGGAGGCTAGCTCTAGTTGAGCTTCAACTGACTAAATCGACTTTCGACGTACAAGTGAGACACGCTCAGCGAAGCACAGACGGACCAGGGAAGGGATAAGAGTGGGGGTAGGAAACAAAAGGAATACATATCAGAATAGACAACTTGACAAAAATAAGTTTTTTCTTGATGAATGGTCTTCAAAGAGTTGATGGTAGGCGACACTATCGCAGCCTGGTGGGTGAAAAAGTAGACGAAGTTCTCTTGATCACGGAGATGTTAGCTGGCGATGGCGACGAGATCTGGTGGCCGGATTGATAAGGAAGTCCTCTTGTACAGGGAAGAATTGAGGAACTTCAGAGATTCGCTGCTAGATGACGATAGGTGGGTCATGGGAGATATATATCTAGAACAGACTCACAAGTAACATGAGAATCATAAACAGCAAGGAGAAATTAGAAGATCACTGTTGGTGTTTGAGAAGAAGGAAGGAATGAACAAGCAAAGAGCAGTAAAAGTTTACTCTATCTTACCGTGTATTCCAAGGAATACACCACCCCTTGTGGGTGCGGGATACACCCACGCTATGCCCTGCCTGTCGTAGGAGGCGACTAATAGGGCCGACATGGCCGAATAATTTGCCAGTTTTTGTTTTGTTCAGACCCCCTGTGGATGGGGAGGGCATAATTCATCCTCGTTATCGCCTGCCTGTCGTAAAAGGCGACTTAGAGGGGGCCTTATAAAGGTCGATTTTGGTTTTCTGGTACCAACTCTGGTTTGACCAATAGAAATAAACATGCATGCTGTTAGGGGCAGGGCCACCAGCTTGGCCATCTGGCCAGAAAGCCTAGACGGTATGCCCCATCCCGTCAGGTGGGTGCGCCATGTACCCTACAGTAGTATCCGCCTTACAACGAAGGTCCCTGCATGGCCGAATACTGGAGCTGCATAAATCCTGTGCATGCCGAGGGGGAAGTGCCTGTTCGAGGCACTGGGACTCCGGGCAATATCTGCTATGCCAGGTAGGTATTGCCTTGGCTGGGTGGCGCCCACAGTGATAGCCCCCGTTCGGAGTGGGCAGTATTCGGGGAGGATTTCGTCCGGGATGCCATCAAAGCGATCACGGACACCTGTACAGGGTGGCACCCTCAAAAAGCCGTCTCTTGAGTGTCGAGCTAATCCCAGGGTGTATACGCCTTGGGATGAAGCCTTTAATGGAAAATTCCCCGCTGGTAAGTCTCCTCGCTACCTGGTAACTACGAGGACTGACGGGGGGATTTTAAACTAGTAAAATCAATAATTTTTTTCTGAGGAAATCGAGGGGAAATTCGGGGACCTAAGCGGGATTTCCAAGCTCCGGTACGGTCAGCTGCTGCTGCACACCGTTGATCGGAAGCAAACCGAAGCGTTGCTGGAATGCACTCAATTCGGCGAAATTCCCCGTTAAGGTCTCAAAACACGAAACGCTGAATTAGATCCGAGGAGTTATTTTCCATCGTGACCTCATTTTAAATAGCGATGCGGAATCTGGGGAAGAGAGGCGTCACCAAGATTAGGCGCATCTCCTGAAAGATTGGAGAGAACAGCGTCGATACTGGCGCTTTTATTCTCCATTTTGAGGGTGATGTAGTACCTAAGCAGGTGAAGGCCACATCGTACCAGTGCGATGTTCGACCGTACATCCCTCCACCTATGCGCTGCTATCAATGACAGAAATTCGGGCATGTTTCCGCCAGGTGCACTGCCAAGGCCGTGTGTAGAGAAGTAGGTAAGCAGGGGGGGTTCTGACTCAAATACCGTTATTTATGCAAATTAGGGGGGCTTGGCAAGGTCAATAACCTTGAGGTAGGTCATGATCAATGACCTTGAGGTAGTTCATTGACCCCCAAGGTCGCCGGGACCCCGGAAGGTAAACAAACCTTGGAGGGTCCAGGAACCGGTTTGAGGGGGTGTGGGTGGAGGGGGAGGAGTGGGGGGGAGGGAAAGGGGGGGAGGGGGTGGTGGCGAAGGGGGGGGGGGATGAGGGGGAAGGATGGAAGAGGCTCTGCACGAGACCCTCCTCGACCCAGTCTCTCTGTTGGACTGAGCGCCTTCTCTGTTATTATCTCGTGCTATATAGCTTTGCTTTATGCCCGATGAGATCCGAGTGTTGCCGAAGGTTTCCGAATCCTTGGTTGTGAATGAATTGTCAGAGAATTGAACGGTCAACTGGTGTGTGTGTGACGTCACAGCAGATTACGGGATGTGATGTAGGTCATGGACGGGAGTGTTTTGAATGGAAAACATGAATGGCGGTGGATGGTGGTGGTTGTTGAACCCTGACGTGGTAGGTTGGTTAGGTGTGAATGGGTCTGAGAGACAAACAAGATGGGGTTGAAAGCGCTCAATGGTAAACAAACATCAATGGTATCTGGAGTAGCGAATGGGATTGAGAGAGAGGGGGAATGAACTGGTTGTTGAATGTGCTCAATGGTAAACAAACATCAATGAATCGGGAGTAGTATTTCCTGTAAATGGTAGGGTGGGGGAGGATACAAAACGCATGGCATGTTGGGTCGGCCAGCTCGACATGAAATAAAAACAAGGCGTACACCAGATCTGATTTATTAATCCATGAATTATATGTGGCATTAAAACCTAGCCACTTAACAAAAGTTTATTGCCACGTTTTTTTTACAATTTTTTCAACAAGATAATGCTTGGGATATTGTGTCCTTTGCAGTTCCTCCATGTAGAATCCTCCTTGGATTGGCTGCTTGTTGAGGTCATCAAGTAAATAAACAACTGGATTAGAAAGTTTTACCTTGCGAATACGAAATATTTCTGTGCTCCAGTTTGGTGTTTATGCTTTGGCGAAGATTGTTTTATGTTTACTGATGCGCACATGATCACCAATACGTAATCGATGACGTCGCGGATCTACTGTTTTGATTTTGTGATGAATGCGATCCAATTGCGCAATGTTCTTGGTTTCAAGGCGTGGTTTCATTCTGATGGTTCTATGTTTAGTGTTGTTGTAACGTGTCACCAGGTCGCCTACAAGTTCAACCCAGCGATAGGATCCTCTTGCTGTAAATTGTTCCCACATGCGCGTCTTGAGTGTGCGGTTGAAACGTTCTACAACACTTGCCTTTAGATTGCTAAAAGTGGAATAATGATGGATGTCAAGTGATTTGAGATAAGCGGAAAAAGTCTTGTTGAAAAATTCTTTGCCTTGATCTGTTTGAAGCAAACGAGGTTGTCGTCTTGACCGCTGAATGATGGTCTTGAATGCAGCGGTGACCAGTTTTGCAGATTTATTCCGAACAGGTTCAACAAAGGCCATTTTGGAATAAACGTCGATGACAGTGAGCAGATAGTTGACCCCGTTGTTAGCTTTGGCATAGGGAATCATTTCCACCAGATCAGCTTGCCAAAGATCATCAACACCCCGTGTGATGACATGACGACGATGGTAGAGACGACGAGCTTGTTTATGCAACTCGCGAGCAATGGCTGCCTTAACAGGCGAGGGTGTATGAACACGTTGACTCATTAGACAATAATGCCAGCATAGCGAAGCTCCTCTTCTATTTCTAAAACTTCCGCCTCGTGTCCGGTATGACCAGCCTGTTCCGATGCACGCAACAGTTGCAGACGTTTAACTAACTTATTTGGATTGTTCCAATAGGTGAAATCAATGAATGGTTTCAAAGTATTAAACGCGCTACCGGATGCTGAATTTACACGGCGAACACTTGCATAGGTGGGAAACAATTTTGATATGATAGTTCTATATTTGAAACCCTTATTAGCATTTATTGCTTCAGAACGTTTATAATTACGCCTAAAACCATTTGTAGCCATCAAGATGTCTTTATACTTTTCAAGATCTTCTTTAACATAGTTCTCGGTAGAAGGTGTACGTGAAAATAAAAGTTCTAAAAGACCTGGCGTCAATTTGTAACGAACTGTTTTAACAATCAAAACATTTTCACTTATCTTGATTGGTGAATCGCCAATTTGAAATCTATTGTTTTCATAGCGAACACCATAGGTAGTATCAGTTTTCTTAGTAAAAAGATCTTCAAGGAAGGGGGTAACCAACGCACCATAATTTTGTAGTAAAATGGATTTTAACCGCACATATTGTTCGGGCGTATTCAATATTTCTTTAAGAGTAGGCTGCTTTTCTTTGGGTCTAGTGGGTGTTTCAGCAATTATTGATGTTTTCAAAAACTGGGGCAGCGGTGATTCTTTGGAGCCAGAAGACGGAAGCAATGGAGAAAAAACATCCTCAGGTTCTTCATCATTTTCTTCCTCCTCCTCCTCAATTGTTTGTGTTTCTTTTGAGCGTGTACTAGGCTTTGATGTTCCTTTCAACACTGCTTCCAGAGGTGATTTCAAATGTCTTTCGACAAACAATTCACTGTCGGCATGTGAACGTTTTAGATAGCGAAACTTTTGTCGAATGCTATTTCGCGCACGGATTATGTGCTTTTTTAATTGACTCCCTGTTGTCGCCATGACATCTGAACAAATGATGTTCAGAAAAGCAATGCAGCTACTTAAATACGAATGAAATGATCAAATCCCATGCGGTAGCGTCCATTGTTGATGTTGCTCTGCTTATCAATGACAAGACAACTGTGGCGATGAGCGTTCCAGCACGTGGCACACAACTGTGGAAAGGCTTGAAAGGTCATGTCTGGGTTCACGTGATCATCGTAGAAGTGATGCATGTTGCGCTCATCCTGACGGAAGAGAACAATCACGTTGGCATTGTCACGAATCAACTGTTTTGGTATTCGCGAATAGGTTTGAGCGAGATAAAAACAATCAATATATTTATGACGTCCCATGCTAAAGTAAGCCTGAATAATACCCTGTCGTTCTGTGGCCACATCGTCAAAAATCATAAGCGAATGGGGGCGAACATTGTCTGGAGAAATGACTTCTTCGTGCGCTGCGAATGTGAAGTAGCCCATGTTGCGCAGATCTGACATGACCTGTTCCAAGAACACATACAGCGGTTGATACAGCGATTTGGCAAAAATAT
Organism: Meconema thalassinum; assembly: GCA_946902985.2. Taxonomy (NCBI): domain Eukaryota; kingdom Metazoa; phylum Arthropoda; class Insecta; order Orthoptera; family Tettigoniidae; genus Meconema; species Meconema thalassinum. Next base: position 127,998,652 of record OX336398.1, read on the forward strand.
AGATATTTTGAAAGCGCACTCCGTTTAAGGGGGTGATGAGGGTAAGCAGAAGATTGGTTTTTCCTCATCCCGACGGGCCGGCGATGAGACAGCGAATGGAGGATGGGAAGAGTGATCCATGACGTTGTTCGGACGATGTTGAGAAGAGGCGTGAAACCAAGTCTCCCACCGGAAGTGAATGTTGTTGCTTAATAATCTGCATATCAACTACATGTGAAAGGGGAAGAGCTGGTCTCTATATACATGAGGCAAACGGGTGTTTCAGTTCCAGTGTAACCATGGACGCCTTTGGAAGAACTCTTAAAACAAATGAATGATTTGCTTTGACAAACGATCCAAATCATGATACATATCCGGCTACAAAACGATATGTCGATGCTAATGTATTGCCACGCACAACAGATGGCAATTACAACTTTAATGGAAAGCGATTGACCAATATAACAGAACCCGTATTACCTTTGGACGCATGTTCAAAAAAGTATGTAGATTATTTCCGCTTACGACGTATCAAAGGAGATTATGAGGCTCAGAATAAACGTATTACGGGCGTTGCGGATCCTGTGAACGATCAAGATGTGTGCACCAAAGCCTATGTGTTAACCAATGCTGTGGTGTTAACAGAAGCAAAGGACTATGACGTACACCAACGTCGAATCACTCAGCTGGCTCTTCCAACAAACAACACGGACGCTGCTAGAAAGGACTATGTAGATAACAAGGTGAAACAGGTGCTCAGTATTGTACCCACCCTAACTGTAAAGGGCTATACAGCAAATAATGCACGCCTTGTGCATGTGGCCGATCCTGAAGATGATCAAGATGTTTGTACAAAACGGTTTTTAAACTCTGAAATGGAAAATGTGTGGGAAATTAAGGAGAACGCTCTACAGATGAAGCGAAGACGAATAGCCGAAGTTGCTGATCCTGTGCAACCTCACGACGTGACGACCAAACGATTTTTGGAACAACGGTTATCGATTTTTATTAAATCAATACCCTCTATATTTCTGCTTCACATTGTAAACCAACAACCGGTAAAAGATCCCAATAACCTCGCCTACATACTACGTTCGGGGTATGACAATTACCGTTTAATGTGTGATGGTGCCATTCGTGTAATTGAGTATGCACCAGATTTGAAACATTTAGAGGTACGATTAAACGGTAGTGTTCAACCACTTATTGATCAACCGGTGAAAGCCGGAGACAAATTATTCTTTCACTTGAAACTCTCGTCTGAAGAAAAAGAGGCTGGGAAAACGATGAACGATTTTCCTCTGTATATAGAACTTGAATATACAGCCACCATTGAATAAATAATTACAGGTTCCCTTCCTGAGGAGCGTTAGTTGTGTTCTATACTTTGTGGTGTGAGGTTGTCTTGTTCTTTGGTCGCGATGGTGAAACAGAGATATGTGGTGAAGAAGAGGAAGAAGTTGTCAAGAAAGGGAGGTTTTAAAGCTATTATTCATGCGGCACGTCAAGCTTCGCGCGGAGAAACAAATAGTGAGTTGGCTATTAAGAAAGCACTCCGAGCAGCACGATTGCATGCGAATCCCAAAAGTAAACTACGTTTTAGAATACGTGCCCGAGTTATTCCTGTGCCGAAACGTGGTGGATTTTTACCTGCACTGTTTGCTGGACTAGCAGCCCTGGGTTCACTTCTTGGAGGAGCAAGTGCGGTAGCACGAACGGTGAAAGCTGTTGAGGAGGCGAAGCAACAGTTGAAGGAAAGTGAAAGGCATAATAAAACTATGGAGGCCATAGCACTGTGCGGCAAAGGTGTGAACATGAAGCTAGCACCCTACAAGAAAGGACTCGGCATTTACATGTCGCCAAAAAACGGTTAATCGATGCACTGCCACGACGAGCCATGACGCATGAGGAAGTTATAAGATATGCAAAACAGCTTAAGATCTCCCACTTTCGAGGCGTGTTTATGCGCAACCAACTACCGTCTCGACCACGGAGCCATGAAAGTGCAGTTGTCAATTTGGATGACAGTCATGGACCGGGAACGCATTATGTGGCCTACATAAAGCATGGGCGAACCGTGTGGTACTTTGACAGTTTTGGAAATCTTCCTCCTCCGACAGAGCTTGTTCGCTATTTTGGAAGCAGTGCAACAATACACTATAATGTGAAACGAGTGCAAAATTTTAACACGCAACAGTGCGGTCGTCTATGTTTGACTTTTCTATATAAGACCGAGCACGGCGGGTGACGTGGTCATTATGACAACAGAAAGTAGAACGTTTACGGTGCACGGACAAGGTGCGGAAGTAACTGTTGACTTTTATCCTCCTATTGAATTGGGACGACGACCCTACGTGCTGGGACTTGTTTCGTTTGAAGGCTATAATAGAATCTGCAACATAATTGAAGACGTCAATGATAAGTTCTACTACGATGACTATGTGTTAACTCTACCGTCTGGCAGCTACACCGTAGATGATATTCACGATCACATCTACACAACTCTCACCAAGGAATTTAGTCTAAAAGCATTTCTTGACGGGACACGCAAGTTTGAACTCATAGCCAACATCGTGACACATCGCTGCAGTATTCTTTCTTCTTTTAGGATTGATTTTAAATCTCAACCAGATTCGATTGGGTCATTGTTAGGCTATTCACCACAAGTGTTAGTACCAAACGTGATACACAAGTCTGACCAACCGGTGAAAATAATTGAAGATCATCACATATCTGTCACGTGTAATATTATTACAGACGTCTACACCAATCAAGATCCCTCGCATTCGCTTTATGATTTTATTGTTACTTCACCTGGTGGTTATATCATCCGCGAAAACCCGTCGGTGGAGCTCTATCATCCTGTGAGTGTGACCAACATCAGGAATATTACCTTAAGACTGGTGAATAGAAACCAACGTCTCATCCGGTTAGACCCTCATACACCTGTGACCTACAAACTGTATCTGAAGCCAGCATGAAACAAGTGTATAAAGCGGCAACGCTGTCAAGAGCAGGTGTTAGTTGTGCTCAACACGTGTACAGGTTAACACGTGTCAACAAGCAGATCCTACAACAACTTGGTTACATCTTACGTCATGAATTCGATTCTAGACGTGACAAACCCTGTCGAAGTACAGGAGGGTATTGTAAGAATTGAACACCATTCCTACCAACCGTATACTCAGGGACTAAATAATAACGATGAGATTCGAATTACTATTAACCAACAAGATATCTACACGCTTCCACATGAAAGTTACATCCAGATTGAAGGGCAACTCACCAAATTGGATGGTACCATTCCAACAACGTCAAAGTTGGCCAACAATGCTTTGGCCTTTTTGTTTTCTGAGGTTCGCTACGTGATCAACGGTATTGAAGTGGATACTACTCGAAATGTTGGCATAACAAGTGTCATGAAACTTTATCCCTCGTACGGAAGCGAAGAGAGTAAAGCTTTTTGTATGGCTGGTTGGTGTCCCAACTCAACCAACGACTGGATGATTAACGATGATGGTACATTTACTGGACATTTACCTCTAAAATTAATACTAGGCTTTGCAGAGGATCATAAGCGCATTGTTGTGAACGCAAGACAGGATCTGATTCTTGTACGAGACAGGAGTGATTATAATGCGCTGATTCAGCGCCAATAGATACAAAAATTCTACTGCAACGAATTCTATGGAAAGTACCGCACGTTACTCTATCAGATCAGAAAAAATTGAGTCTGCTCAAGATTGTGGAGAAGGATACAGCTTTACCCATTCAATTTAGAAGCTGGGAGCTGCATGAATACCCGGTATTACCACTCTCCGATACACATACTTGGTCTATAAAAACCTCACGTTATACAGAGCGGCCACTCTACGTCCTGGTTGGTTTTCAAACAGATCGCAAATATCAACAGAATAAAGATGCATCAAAATTTGACCACATCCAATTACGAAATATACGTCTCTTTTTGAACTGAGTTACCTTTCCCTATGAGGGAATGGATTTAAACTTTAACAAGAACAAATATGGTAAGCTCTATGACATGTTTGTAAACTTTCAGTCATCCTATTATCAGAAAGAGGCATGTCCGCTATTATCACCACAAGACTTCAAGTCCAAGGCGCCTATGGTGGTGATGGACTGTTCGTTTTTGGAGGAGTCGATGAAGGAAACAACAATTGATATCAGACTAGAATTTGAAACATCGACAGTTATTCCAGAAAAAACAACAGCCTATTGCCTTATTGTTCACGAGGCGCAAGTGTTTTATCAACCGCTGTCCAATATGGTGACCAGAGTATAAATAGCATGTCTTCCTGCATTGCCCTTCACAGTCATGGAAAGCTACGATGAAGTCACAACCCCCTCTGCGAGGTGGGTCTGCAAATGTGAAAGTGATTCACCAGGTTCAGATGAAGATTCAAGGTTTACCATTTATCGCGCCCTAGTGAGTGAAGCTATAACTGCCTATCACAAGAATCATACTGTGCTTAGAATGCCGCCGCATCTGGTTCACTATTTTCCAGATGGATTCATGTCTACGTTTGGTATTCATGACAGGGGCTACAACAACAAGCCCATCACTAATCAAACAAATAATGTGGACGATGGCGTTGCCAAAGCTTCATCTTGTCATGTTGGAGAGCGGGTAGATTGCATGGACTGCAAATGCGATCGTTGCTCAACAAGTCGAGACGCTGATGCAGCATTTGAAATTTATCGCACCCTGGTGAGTTTAGCAATACGCGCCTACCATAAAGCAGAATTTCTTCGTGAAATGCCGCAGCATCTGATTGCCTATTTACCAGCTGGATTTCTGACCGCGTACGGTGCACACGACATTGACCTTAATTGGGATAAGCTACCATTTCACCTCCGTATGTCGGTGGAAGTTGCAGCCTGCCGTCCTTGTCGTAGACACTTTATGCATCGAGGAGATTCTCACTGTGATTGGGATGGTCCAAATCCTATGATAAAAAATTGTAAGCGATATACTGATAACTTTATTAATAAAATTGTGTAATTGATTCTTTGTGTGTATATTATTTTCCCGCTCCTATCCAATCAGTTAGTTGTTAAGAAGCAGCGGTAGTGGAAGGTGTGATATCCGTCACCATGCCGAAAACATTGATTGTCGACGTGCAGGGCTTTAAGGTGAACGGAAACAAGTTTGTATTGTAAGAAGTAGGAATTATTGACTGCACAACCATGTGGGCACCAAGAGTAACCAGTTTTGTCTTTGAACCACCGTTTCCATTGCATTTGCAGTCAGACGAGGACAGAAGACAAACAGAGTGGTTGCAACGCAATTTGGGACTAGTCTGGAAAGAAGGCGACATTCCTTACCATCATCTATCACTTGTTCTGAAGGCTCACTTGTTTGGTGCTGATCTTGTCTTTGTAAAGGGAAGTGAAAAAAAGGAATGGTTGCGTCAGTATGTTAATTCAACATGTCAACTTGTTGACCTTCATGATCTGGGATGTCCTGCACTGTACAACCTGTCCGTGCCTGATGAACCTCTACAAAATAAAACACTTCAAAATGTTTGGAAGCTTTTTGATTGGCTAGCTCGCAGAGCATGTCAAAACTTGCATGTTGAGTGCAAAGCGTTGTAACGTCAGCTTCAGTGTGAGACATACCAGTGATCAGTGTGGACGTGTAGTAATATGGCTGCAATTGAAGGTTTGGACTCCAACCCCACAGAGCGAGCTATTGTCAAGTTTTTTGCCTGTAAAAAAAAGCTTGACAGTTTCACAGATGAGGAATTGAACGCTTTGCCCAAGGCGTTCCTTTTTTATGTTGCTTCAAACGCGGTGAAAAATATTTGGCACAGTGTACCTAGTGAATGGAGCAGAGATCCTGGTCTGCGTGAGCTACAACCATGCACTGACTTTAGTCATCACCAGCAAGTGTCTATTACTAAAATGCCATCCATTAGACAGTGTGGAACGTGTCAGCTCATCAAATTGTACCACGGGCATACAAATATACCCTCCTGTAAATACTTTACTTCATCATTCCATGGTTGCGATGAAGAAGAGGAAGAAGAGACAGCAGTGGCAGTATCGCCAGCACCAAAAAGTAAGACAACGATTGAAAAAGATATATCAGATCTTTGCTGATCATGGTCTAGTTAACAAGGCCATTGATGTACTTCCCATTGAACTGCATATTCCCGGCTATCAATTTTGTGGACCTGGGACTAAACTAAATCAACGTCTAGCACAAGGGAATTCTGGAATCAACAAATTGGATGCTGCGTGTAGAGATCATGACATTGCTTACAGCGACAAGAATGCAGGAGTACGTCGAGTTGCAGACCGCATTCTTCTAAGAAAGGCTGTGCAGCGCGTGACATCATCTACTGCTTCCATTGGTGAAAAGATTGTAGCCTTGATCGTGGCTGGAGCTATGAAGTAAAAGCTAATGATTGGTGGTGGTTGTGGATTAGCAAGGAAAAGGACAAAGAAATAACCATGAATAAAATATTGTTAAGTATTTATTTGAGAGTCAGTCCACCAGATTACAGCATTCACAAAAGATGTTTTGGTTTCTTCTTGTAAAAACATACAATTGTAATAAAAAAAGAATTGAAAACGGCGAGTTGCAGATCGCATTCTTCTAAGAAAGGCTGTGCAGCGCGTGACATCATCTACTGCTTCCATTGGTGAATAGATTGTAGCCTTGATCGTGGCAGGAGCTATGAAGTCAAACCTAATGATTGGTGGTGGTTGTGGATTAGCGAGGAAAAGGACAAAGAAATAACCATGAATCAAATATTGTTAAGTATTTATTTGAGAGTCAGTCCACTAGATTACAGCATTCACAAAGTTGTTTTGGTTTCTTCTTATAAAAACATACAATTGTAATAAAAAAAGAATTGAAAAATGAAAGTGTGTTCTTATTTACTAGGTGTGGAAATGTCCAAAAGGCAAGCTATTTACACCATCCCACAGCCGTTTATTGTCATATGTAGACAGCGATGTTTTATTTTGATTTACTGTAAATATATTATGGTTCTTTGAAAGAATGCGTGTTTGCTGGTACAAGCGAGAGGTATTTGTGTAGAGTACACATCGATATTCCTCAACATTGAGGAATTGTGTGACGCTACGAAGAACACCCTTCGCTTTGCATTGACCTTTATTCTTTTGTGTTGAAAATGCGTACATTTTCGGCGCCAAAGCCACAAATTCCGTCATAACATCACCAGCACACTCATCCTTAAATAGACCAATGTGTTTTTTATTCATGGGAATTATGCCAAACATATTGTTAACCTCATAGTTTGAGGTATCAAAGTAACTTGGATGTTCTCTCATCACAGAGTAAATATCCGTCTTATTGGTTTGATAAATAAGACTGTCTGTATCCATATACAGTAATTTTACATCTCCAAACTTTTGTTTGGCAAACTCATAATGAAATTGATACATTACAAATTTTGAACAGTCAAGTATTACCATTCCTAAGTAAATTGGTTTGTTATACATGATTTCTGTCTTTGACAATTCAATGGTTACTAAATCAGTTTCAATAACTCGTATTGAATGGAAATTGGGCATAGCATAATATTTTCGTGCGCCATACCGACCATCCCGGTGGTTTACCAAATGAATAGTTCTATGCTTTCTAATATTTTCCATAGATTTACCGTAGCATGCATTGTTCATTAATTTATAAAAAATTGACTCGAATGTAGCCTTGGCGTGCTGCCGATAATGAGTATTTAATTGCATGTACGGTTGTAACCATGGTTTCTGGTCAAAACAAATAATGCGGTGAATGGTTTGTAGCTTCAAACCGTGTTTCAAACATTGCATTAAATTTTCGATGTGTATGACGTAGCGATTTTTCGGATTTAACGTTGCCAGCTACTTTTTATCGTTAGAACGTGAACTGGGAGGTTGTAGTTTTTCAACACAAAATGGTAGATCAGAATGATCATTGTGTATCTCGCGGGGATATAATATGTCAACTTCTAGGACATAGCCACGTGTGTTATTGCTCAACGCGTCCTGTAAATTAAAATTTGAAACTTCATCTGAAGTCAGCCATCGAAAATTTTGATACGGAAGCGGTTTTTCCATAGCATATCCGTATAAATTGTTACAATCCAGGTAGGTGAGGTATGTTGTAGGTTGCTTTGGTTTGTATGTGTCCATATATGGATTATTTGCTTTGGCATGCTTTTGCACAAGCGATACAAGCCCGCCACGTATCCCGCGTTCAAAAAAGAGCAACATGTCGATGTCTATTAATAGTTCCAGTTCTATTTCAGTCACCTTCAACATACAGTCCCAACTGTATCCGGCAAGGGTGTAGTAATGGGCTGGATCTAGATTGTAGATTTCAAGACACAGTTTGCGAAAGTGTTCAAACACGTCTGTCAAAAGTAGTGTATCAATTTTGAGGTATAAATCAGCATACTCGCCCAAAGTTGATATCTTGAACACGTCCCATACTTTTTGGGCGTGTAAATAGTCTTCTTCAGAAATATGACTTTTTGTTAAGTCATTGTAAAATTTATCCTTTGAAGGGAGTGCAGTTTCCTGCAAACATGCCCAATTGTTTACATAATTATAGGGAAACACGCCTTTTCGAATGCATAATTCAAATTGTTCGTCACCAGTAAAGTTTTGACGTACAGAATGCAAATTGTTTGGGTGAAGCCCTTGAACCAGCGCATCCAATGATGATGCGAGGAATCTATACGAATCTAAAAATCGTATACTAATTCCATTTTGCCATTTTGTAAACGAAATAAAATTTTCATGATTTTGTGGAATTAAAGTAAACTTTTGGTTTTCAAGGTTAACAAATTCCTTAATTAGATGACTGTCATACCGAGACATGTTGTGTAAGAAACAAGAAATATAGCGAGCTCTTTTATAGGCCAAATTGCATGCACTATGAGCCGCTCCTCTAAATTTGCCAGTGTACCGATTATGATCTCTCACCGGCGTGTCACAAGGTGCTATTGGTTTTTGACAAATGTGGCAAGTGGTTGCTGTTGCAAAAGCCACCTCGTCTGCATCCAACATTTGAAGCGTAATTGGGTTTTCCAGGATATTGTACACCCAATTTGCCAAGGCGTCCAATTCATTTAAAAACCAAGCAGCAGCATTTGCATCGCGATAAGATTTGAAGTAAGAAAGCGAAGGGTCATATGAGCAAATCACGTTTAGAGCACAACTGAATGGCACATGTTGCTGTACTTGTTGAGTGTACGGGCGTGCTGGATCCGGATTACATGTGTCAATGGGTCTGGTTAAACATTCAAAATCTGCATATACTGTAAATGGAAGCGGTTCTTGACGAGACACATTTTGAAATTTCATACTGGCTTTATCCTTTTCTGGGAATGTAATTTTTACAGCTGGTTGTGTAATGCAATCAATAGTATGGGCTGTCAACTTTTGATTGCTAGTTAAATATTGCAAACAGCGATCACATATATATACCCTATTTTTACTCTTTGTAACTTGTGAACGAACTAGTCTGGAAAGATCTTTGATATAACAATAATGGTTGCACAATTCCCCTTCAATCTACAATAAATTAAAATGCTTTTCTTTTTTTTCCTTTGTCACATAGAGTGGCCCAATAACTTTGTCCCCTTCACCTCCGTATACATTAATGGAGTAAAGCAGATTTTTAGATTCGAAACGAGAAATGGCGTTGAGGTCCATTGGGAATTCTATGTCTGCTAAATTTAGACTGATCATTAATTCCATAAATTTCTGGTGATATTTGCCCATTCTGTGAACATTTTTACTTGCAGAACATAACCCAGCAGCCAGGGACCAAATAAAGCAGAAAACATCAATATTATCCACATTGATAACTGCGTGAGGGTTTTCCAACTGTTTAGGCAAATTAACATGAGATGACCCACTATTTATGGGATCAAAGGTGCATACATTAATTTTAAGATGATTGATAGCTTCCAGCGATTTGCCGCTTTCTAATTCTTGAAACTCAGCAAAGCGTGTTGTGAGTTTATCAACAATGTTTTTACTATACCAACTGTGTATATTATCAGTGCGGTATAATTTAGTCATGTGTGTGTGTACATAGATTGGCTGTATGATTTCCTCACCTTGTTTCAAAATTGCAAAGTCACATAATAATTCAGCGTTAACCTTTAACGCTACATGTTCTCTTAAAGAGTCTTCTATTTTGTTTTGAAAAATGTTGTAACTAGTGTTTAAATATTCATTGAGATCTAAAATGTTTGCATCATTATTGACTTTAGTGCTACAGATATTGTTATGGAAACAACTATCCACATCTTGCCAACTTTGTTCCGGTGGCGACATGATGTCCCTTAGTACTTAACAATTACAAAAAATGAACGGTTTGCAGAGAGAGTGAACCAAAGTTTATTTTCCCTGCAAATTCCGTTTTTACATAAACTAATTTTAAATTTTAATTTTTTCTTCTATGAATTCCACCACACATCTTTTATTTTCCAGTCCCAAATATTTTAAATAGATGGTCCCTTTGTTGAGATCAGATACATCTTCCTCGCTGAGTTCCTTGAATCTCGACGGTAGAAATACTGCAAAGTCCTCCAGTTCGCAAACAATACGTTCGCCAAATTTGGTCTTGACTCGACGAACAGCAGTTACCAAATAAGACTCATTTACCTGCAGATCCTGTAGTCGTTTAGTCTCTGGTCCAGCATCTTTCCCTATGGAATTCGCATTTTTTATTGCCGACATTCTGAAATCGAATTTTATATCTATAATAGTGTTTTAGTATACCTAAGCCATTATCGCTAGCCACTAATTTAATTGTCAACAGCTTGCGTTCACCATTTTCCTACTTCTCCTCAATCCATTACAAAAAAACAGGTTATCAAACAAGTTATACACCCAGGTGCATGGGGACTCCATGGTCAGGAGCTGATGATTTAAATGTCCTTAACTAAATAGGGTACATGACCTGGAGCTGATGATCTAAATGTCCTTTCACTCAGCAATACATAGCAGTTAGCATTCTCAACTGTTACTGTGGAGGTCTGGTTTGTTCTGTAAACAAAATTAATTCTGGTCTTAAGGTTGGAATGGGGTTTGCTCTATGTTCCCGGGCAAAACAGGGGCGGGTTGCCAATATAAATGTTCACGAGTGAAGTCGAGGCGGGGTGCTTGTATAATATAACTGTTCCCGGGTGAAGCCGGAGAAGGTTGGTTGAATAATATAACTGTTCACGGACGAAGCCAGGGGCAGATTGGTTGTATAATTTAACTGTTCGCCGGGCAAAGCCGGGGAGGGGGTTTAGTATAATATGTAACTGTCCCCGGGTGAAGCCGGGGCGGATTGCTTGTATAATTTAACTGTTCCCGGACAAAGCCGGGGTGGATTGCTTGTATAATTTAACTGTCTCCCGGGCGAAGCCGGAGCGGGTTTGTAGTATAATATATGACTGTACTTGGGTGAAGCCGGGGCAGATTGCTTGTATAATTTAACTGTTCCCGGGCAAAGCCGGGGCAAACTGCTTGTATAATTTAACTGTCCCCCGGACGAAGGCGGAGTGGGTTTCTAGTATAATATATAACTGTTCCCGGGTAAAGCCGGGGTGAATTTCTTGTATAATTTAACTGTTACCGGGCGAAGCCGGAGCGGGTTTCTAGTATAATATATGACTGTTCCCGGGTGAAGCCATGGCAGATTGCCTGTATAATTTAACTGTTCCCGGGCGAAGCCAGGGCGGATTGATTGTATAATTTAACTGTCCCCCCGGGTGAAGCCGGAGCGGGTTTCTAGTATAATATATAACTGTTCCCGGGTGAAGCCGGGCAGATTGCTTGTATAATTTAAGTGTTCCCGGACGAAGCCGGAGCGGGTTTTTAGTATAATATATAACTGTTTACGGGCGAAGCCGGGGCAGATTACTGATATAATTTAACTGTCCCCCGGGCGAAGCCGGAGCGGGTTTCTAGTATAATATATAACTGTTCCCGGACTAAGCCAGGGCAGATTGCTTGTATAATTTAACTGCCCCACGGGCGAAGCTGGAGCGGGTTTCTAGTATAATATATATCTGTTCACGGGTGAAGCCGGAGCAGATTGCTTGTATAATTTAACTGTTCCCGGGCAAAGCTGGAGCGGGTTTCTAGAATAATATATAACTGTTCCCGGGCGAAGCCGGAGCGGGTTTCCAGTATAATATATATCTGTTCCCGGGCGAAGCCGGAGCAGGTTTCTAGTATAATATATAACTGTTTCCCAGGCGAAGCCGGAGCAGATTGCTTGTATAATTGAACAGTCCCCCGGGCGAAGCCGGAGCGGGTTTCTGGTATAATATATAACTGTTCTCGGGTGAAGCCGGAGCAGATTGCTTCTATAATTTAACTGTTCCCTGGAGAAGCCAGAGCGGGTTTCTAGAATAATATATAACTGTTCCCGGGCGAAGCCGGAGCGGGTTTCTAGTATAATCTATAACTGTTCCCGGGCGAAGCTGGGGCAGATTGCTTGTATAATTTAACTGTTCTCGGGTGAAGCCGAGGCGGATATTTTTTGTATAATTTAACTGTCCCTCGGGCGAAGCCGGAGCGGGTTTCTAGTATAATATATATATCTGATCCCGGGTGAAGCCGGGGTGGATTGCTTGTATAATTTAACTGTCCCCCGGGCGAAGCCGGAGCGGGTTTCTAGTATAATATATAACTGTTCCCGGGCGAAGCAGGGGCGGATTGCTTGTATAATTTAACTGTGCCCGGGCAAAGCCGGGGCAGATTGCTTGTATAATTTAACTGTTCTCGAGCGAAGCCGGTGCAGGCTTCTGGTATAATATAACTGTTCCCGGGCGAAGCCGAGTCGGGTTTCTGGTATAACATAACTGTTCCCGGGCGAAGCCGGGTCGGGTTGTTTGTATATTATATCTGTTCCCGGGCGAAGCCGGGGCAGGTTTCTAAAATAATTTACCTGTTCAATACACCCAAGTGCATGGGGGCTACATTGCGGGAGGTGATGATTTAAATGTCCTTAACTAAATAGGATACTTGACCTGGAGCTGATGTTCTAAGTATAGAAGTGCATGCATGTCTAGGTGCTAATGATAAATATATCCTTCACCTCTGCAATACATAAGAGTTCACCATCTCTTCCGTGTCTGTGTCTAGCACAGTATTTATCCCGCGGGCTATGCAGTGAAATCTGCAACATTTAATTGGATAATAACAGTAATTATTTAATTGAGCTGCATTCATTTAATATATTCCAGGCAGCTAATGGTTTATGTTGCATGTCACGTTAAAACCAATCTTATTACATGCAATGAATTCTGCTTGTTTCATCCTTGAAGTAATTATTACTTGTCTTATTCATACTGTCTAACTTTTAAAGCAGCTTTGTCAATAGGCCATTATACTATTAAAATTCAAACATCTTCATGTGGATTTAAACCTACAATCTCAGCATTTACAGTACTGTAATGTGCAGTACAATCACTTATTTTGTAAACCAACAGGCTGAGTTAGTCTCCCAGTAGCACATAGTCAAATATATCCACTAGGATATACTTTAAAGTTATATACTTAAGTATGTTGAATATTACCTGATAGACAAGGATCCAATTGCAATCTGGTGTGAACGCTGTAAGCTCGCAGTTAACTCTACTTTCATTTCAATTCTGCCCCACTATTTATACCCCTACAAATACAGGAAACGCCCCTGGATTACCGTTCCTTTCACACAAAAATGACCTCCACACGGCATTACCCTGCATTAATACAGGAATCTTTACTGACCTACCTTTCACCAGAATTAGCTCAACACTGTATAACCCTGCACAAATACCTTAAACACTCCTAATTTAACCTCCTTTCACCAGAAAACACAGTATAAAAAGAGGTTGTTCCTTTTCAAAACATATCATTCGCTGCAATGTCTGCCAAAGAGACCAAGGAAACTATGGGGCTGGATGAAGAAGACAACGATGAGGATTCGACTCTTGATGTGTTAATGTAAGTATTATTTATTTACTTTATTTACTAAAGCCTTATGTAGCAGCACGCCAGTCTCTCGCCGCTGGGTGCGTGGTTCAATTCCAGTCACTTTATGTTAGATCTGTGCTGGGCAAACCAAAAGCAGACTGGTTTTTCTCTGGGAACACCAGTTTTCCCTGTCAAAATTTTCTTCCGGCAACACCCTCCACTATCATTTCATTTCATCTGTCATTCATTTAATCATTGACTCACAAAAGTGAGACAGGCTTTGGCAGCCAACACAGATCTTATTCTCGCCGCTAGATGGGGCTTAATTCATTCCATTCCTGATCTGGTCAAATACTGGATGCAAGCGGTGTTTTTTTCTTCTTCAAAATGATTAGAAATACTGAGCGTAGTTACCGTCTTTTGTAGCCCATGTTTACTTGGGTGTGAGTAGAATTTGTCTGTTAACCTGTGTTATTGCGATGAATGTATTAATCAAAAAAAGGATTGGGAAGAATGTCGGATTTTTAAGTGTGTTAAAAATCCTTCAGTATGCCTTCCTTTGGAGGGGGAGTAAAGCCAGTGGTTCCATGTTCTCACTTTATGACATGTAAAAGATCCGTCCACAGACTAAACTTGTGTGAAGCTAAATTGACAGGTTAGATTTTGTCAAAACAAGTTCCAACATTCACAACTAGATGGCATTATTATCTAGTAGCAAAAAGTTGGAACTTGTAGCTCACCCTAAAGGCGTTCGCTGGAAGCAGCTACATACTTAAGTGAGTCACACATGTTCTTGGACACTTCCAGCACTGAAACCCATACTCAAGTTCCAACATTCACCACTAGGTATCATTATTATTATTGATTTAAGCCCACTACGGAGCGCTTATGACTAGTTCTTCGATGCTCTTTTCCGTTCCCAATATCTCTTGAGCCCTGCTGATAATTTCTCCTTTCTCTCCTGCGAAAGGGGCTTCCGACATTTAGAGACTCTAGGTGGTGGGATCCAAGATTCTACCATAGCACAAAATTTAGAACGATCTTCTACATCAAGGTCAGCAATTCCAGCCGAATCCAAGTCCTTTAGTACTTCATTAAGCCACAGGCTTCCAGTCTTGTAGCTTTTAACCAAGGAGAAGATCTTCTTGGTAAGCCTGTTGCTGTCCATTCGTTGTAGGTGCCCATAGAACTTTAGCCTCCTACGTCGCATACTGGTATTGGCTGATTCTAACTGTCGATACAGGTCAGAATTAGATTTCAAACGGTAGGTTCCATCTGGGAGCAATCTCGGGCCATGGATTTTCCTGAGGATACGACTTTCGGCTTTCTCCAGGTCATCCATGGTGCCTTTTCTGTTTATCAAGAGGGTCTCTGCGGCATACAGAAACTGTGGTCTGACAGCAGTTCTGTAGTGACAGATCTTAACATTCCTCGAAATGCATTTCTTGTTGTACAAATTGTGGGATAGTTGGTATGCTGCGTTGAGTTGGGTACGCCTTGCTAAGATGGAGGTGCCATCTCTACCATTGGGGTGGACCCATTCACCAAGATAACGAAAGCGATTGACTCTTCCAATCGTTCCATGTATAGTCGTCAAAGGGGTGTTTCCGTAGTGCCGATTTTCAAAGTACTTGGTCTTATCGTAGGATATCTGTAATCCAGATTTCACCGCTATCTCGTGCAGGGCTTGGACAGCTATGCCAGCATCCTTAGAGTTGTTGGCCAAGATTGCAATGTCATCTGCGAAGGCAAGGCACCTGATCTCGATTCTTCGGGTTCCAGCTCCAATGGCAACTGGTTTGATTCCTAAATTCCTCAATGTGCATTCCCAGGTCTTGATGACTTTATCAAGCACCAGATTAAACAGAATGGGCGAGAGACCATCACCCTGTCGTACTCCGGTTTTGATCTTGAAACTCGGAGATAGTTCTCCTCTGAACTTCACCTTAGAGGTTGTATCCGTGAGAGTCTGTTTGATGAGGGTGCGTGTGTTATAATCCACACCTCGTTCTTGGAGTATTGAGAATAGTGTCTGGCGGTCGATGGAATCATAAGCTTTTGCGAAGTCGACGAAAACCACAGTAATGTTCGTACTCCTTACTTGTTTTAGCTGGAGAATGGTTTTCAGATTGAAGATCTGCTCGGTACAGGACCTTCCACGCCGAAATCCTCCTTGATATTCACCAATTGTTTGGTCACATTGACTTTCTACATTATCCAGTAAAATCCTGGAGAGCACTTTGTATGCTGTTGACAGCAGAGATATCCCCCGGTAGTTATTTACATTACTGTGATCGCCTTTCTTATGTAAAGGGTGTATGACAGCTGATTTCCAGTCATCAGGGATCCTGCCAGTCTCCCAACATTCGATTAAGATCTGGTGTAGGGCCTCTGCGATCGTATTTCCACCTGCTTTCAGGGCTTCTGCAATGATTCCATCTTCCCCTGGTGCCTTGTAGTTCTTAAGATGGTTGATGGCATTAGCAACTTGCTGCAAAGTTGGTGGGTTAGATGCCAGGTGTATCTCTGGAGGATCTTCAACAGGCAATCTGTCCGTGGGCTCTTCGCAATTAAGCAATTGTTCAAAGTAGTTTGCCAAAAGTTCCACGTTCTCGCGGTTGCTGGTGACCAGCTCCCCGGCTGTATCCTTAAAGTGAAGGCATTGTGGTCTATACCCAGAGAGTTCCTCTTTGAAGACCTGATAAAATTTTCTGGTGTTATACATTTTAAATTCTTCATCCAACTTTTCCAGTCTTGACCTATCGTAAGATCTCTTCACACGCCTTATGGTCTTGCTCGACAGTTTCCGCACCACTGTGAAATTCTCCCAATCTTCTTGTCGTTTTGTCAAGTTCCACTTCATCCAAGAAGCAGCACGTTCATCAACTGCAAGGTCACATTCAGAATTCCACCATCTATGGCGTCGCTTCCTTCGAGGTTGTCCGAGATTGTTGGTCGATTCGCATATAGTGGACCTCAGGTGGTTCCAGTCTTTCATTTCATTTTGCATGATGTCAGATTTAAAGCGTTCTCTATTCTCCATAAGGAATTGAGGATCAATCCGTGGTGGAATTATGGTAGGAGGTATCTTTCGTTTAGGTAATAATCTGGTCTTAATTTGTGTGAAGAAATGGTCAGAGTCAACATTCCAACCTTTTCGAACTCTGACATTCATGATCTCTTTCCTACTCTTTACACTGATTGCAACGTGATCGATTTGAAATGATCCCATAGCAGTGTTCGGTGACTGCCAGGTGGTCTGGTATCTTGCCTTTCTAGGAAAAACTGTGGACATGATCTTTAATTGGTACAACCTACACAGTTCAATTAAGCGTTTGCCGTTGGTATTGGTTCGTCTATGTGCTGTATATGGCCCCAGTATGTCTTGGTACTGTCGTTCTTTGCCCAGTTGAGCATTGAAGTCACCTACCAGGAACTTGACGTGGTGATCGGGGATCTTACTGATCTCGTCTTCTAGCAACTGCCAGAAACTTTGGACCTTTTCAGGGTTCTTCTTGTTGTCATCATTAACTGGAGCGTGTGCATTTACAATAGAGTATCCCTTGTTGCCGCATCTGAGAGATAATACGGAGATACGTTCGCTAGCTGATGTGAATCCGATGACAGAATCCATCACATCACGTCTTATTAAAAAGGCTGTTCCAAAAACGCTAGAGCCTTGTTTATTCTTAGACGCCGGCTTCCCCTTAATTACTCTATAACCTTCTGACTCAAAAGCCACATCATCAGTAAATCTGGTTTCTTGGACTGCTGTTATTGAAATTTTGCGTTTATTCAGGATATCGGTCAATTGCTTGAGTTTTCCGGTCTTACAAAGAGTTTGAATATTGATAGTTCCAATGTGTGTGATAGTTTTGGGTCTCAATCGGTTGACAGTATTGGGGAACTCCGACTTTCCCCGCACGATGAGGTCAGGCTCCCCAGAGTCCGAAGGCCTGAATGCGCCACCATTGGTGACGGGAGATTGGATACTCCCTGGGGTAGTGACATATGCGTCGTTGTTTATCATCGTATGCGAACTAGTAAAGAGATTTACTAGGGGTGAAGACTGAACGCCTTCAAGGTTGGCCACTCCGAATCTTATTCAGGAGCGTTAATTACAATGGGGTCGCCACTCCCAAAGGCATTTTAGAGCTACTGCCAGCAAGTATTCAGGCCGCCCCTTACATGGAGAACAGACGCCCTTGCAGCCGCCCCTAACATGGGAAACAGACGCTGCTGATGCTTAGTGCACTCACATTATTCCCTGAGTACTGGGCTGCCTCGTCCGCAATCTCCACCGTTCCAAAGTCCATCTTCTCCGCTGTAGATTCCGTTGAGGTCTTCACTCGTAACCCTGAGCTGGGACCCTTACCAGATGGTACACACCGGGCCAGTATGCTCTGGGACTCACATAGGCAGGGGCGCCAATCCCAGGGCAGGGCTACCTCCGAAGAGGGTCCCTACCTGCTACCTACTAATCATTAATATCTAGTAGCAAAATTTTGGAACTACTTAAAATTGAACAGAACTTGTAGCTCACCCTAAGGGCGTCCGCTGGAAGCTGCTGCAGACTTAGGTGAGCTGTACTTGCTCTCACACATTCCCAGCAATTCACAATACAATATTTAGATAAACAAGCGTTATAAAACAATTTTGTTGTACTCTTTATTGTATACATTTTTATAGCTTTGGAAATGATCCAGTTTTGGTGTTTTTTTTTCTGCTTTAATGACAGCGATGGAAGGGCGTGGGAGAGGTCAAGCAGAAGAAGAAGAAGAAGATGATGATGATGAAGAGGAAGATGAAGAGGAAGAAGCTGGTGATAAAAGACAAAATAGTTGTAGTAACAGTTCACAACATAAAACATAATTTTACTTTTTTTGCTTCTGGTTTTATTTGTTTTTACATTCAACCTACCAAGCAAGCCAGAGTTCAACACCCACCATCCCTCTCCATTCATGATTCAAATACGTTTACCTCATCATTTGTCCCCCACCCTCTCAATCACCGTAAGGTCATTCCCAGACATGACCTACCATACAACCCGTTGTCAATCTCAGGATTAGTCATCCCATGTGACGTCACACACAGGTTAACCGTTCAAATCTGTTTATTCATTCACACACCCACCTATGTTCATTAAACATCCACCCACGCATCGATGTTTGTTTACCATTGAGCGCTTTCAACCCCATCTTGTTTGTCTCTCAGACCCATTCACACCTAACCAACCTACCACGTCAGGGTTCAACAACCACCACCATCCACCGCCATTCATGTTTTCCATTCAAAACACTCCCAACCATGACCTACCTCACATCCCTTAATCTGCTGTGACGTCACACACACACCAGTTGACCGTTCAATTCTCTGACAATTCATTCACAACCAAGGATTCGGAAACCTTCGGCAACACTCGGATTTCATCGGGCATAAAGCAAAGCTATATAGCACGAGATAATAACAGAGAAGGCGCTCAGTCCAACAGAGAGACTGGGTCGAGGAGGGTCTCGTGCAGAGCCTCTTCCATCCTTCCCCCTCATCCCCCCCCCTCGCCACCACCCCCTCCCCCCCTTCCCCTCCCCCCCCCACTCCTCCCCTCCACCCACACCCCCTCAAACCGGTTCCTGGACCCTCCAAGGTTTGTTTACCTTCCGGGTCCCTGCGACCTTGGGGGTCAATGACCTACCTCAAGGTCATTGATCATAACCTACCTCAAGGTCATTGACCTTGCCACACACCCCTAATTTGCATAAATAACGGTATTTGAGTCAGAACCCCCCTGCTTACCTACTTAGAGAGTGTGGCAAGGGGACACATTAGGGTGAGAGGTGTACGCCTCCCCCGATTTGTCCTAACTGCCAAGGAAACCACTCTCCACGATCGAAGCAGTGCCCTGAGTTCTGTATGGAAGGTAAAATTCAAGAAATAAGAACTCTTGATAGGCTTTCATAATACGACGCTCGCAAGAGGTACCGTGATATGAAAGCCCCCGAATTTCGGGTATCGTTTGCAGCTGCAACGACGCCCTCATTCACCCCTGCCGCATCTTTACCGAGTGTAGTACCCTCGACGCCCGTATTTTCAGCAGTATTAAAATCACCCCTCGCTGTACCAGCGAAAAATGTCAGCCCGAAGGAGGTACAACAACCTTCTTCGGCCATCTAAACCGGCGCAATCGGAGAAGAAGTCATCTTCTTCTCCGAAACGGTCGGCGAATAAGTCTTCCCCGGTTAAAATGGGAAAGAAGACTTTGCCGACCAGGGCTGGTCCGCCTTCCAGCCCACCTAATACGAAAAATATAGGGGAGAAGAGGGAGACGGTTCGTCACCGTCTCTCTCACCTTCCTGCTGACGGGGTGGCTACTGTCTCTGCTGGCCTTTCCGCTCCCACTACCACCAAGGGAGCGAAGCCTGCTGAAGCCAAGCCCGTCCGTATGGAGGAACTCCCCTATAGAAAAGAAAATAGATCGGCGGAGGAGAGGGGAACGGTTCAGCGCCGTTTCTCTTCCTCTCCTAAAGGCAGGGCTGCTCACGTATCTGCTGGCCATCCCGCTCCCACCACTACCGGTGGAGCGGTGCCAGCAGGAGCGACCTTGTTTTATAAGGACCCGGCGTCTGTGGGGAAGGGACCATCTACTTCCCCAAACACACGTCGGCGCCGATCCAAGAAGAAATCTCCTCGGGACGTGTCGGGGACAGACACCCAGTCTTCGGACCGGGAGAAAGTCCCTCGACACCGCTCTCGCTCTTCCCCAAGAGCGAGACTCCTGAGGTCCGACGACGACCGCGCGCAACCCAAGAGAGCGCCCGCTCCATTTTCTTCGTCTTCGGAAGGAGATGTGGAGATTGAGGTGTGCTCTCCTGCCCCATCATCTCCAACTAGAGATGGGGAAGGGTGGCAAACGGTCAAGCATAAGTAGAAGACCCACTTCTACTTAAGTCCACACCATGGCACTATTACAATGGAACTGTAATAGCTACTCTGTTCATCTCGCTGAGTTACGACAATTAATATCTTCGTTTTCGGCAAACATTGTCTGTCTTCTGGAATCCAGGTTTCATCCTGGACATGAGACAACAATGCGTCACTTCAAACTCTTCTCTAAAGACCGGGTGGACGGAGCTGTGGCCGCTGGTGGCGTCTGCACTCTCGTCCACTCTAGCCTCTTTAGTGAAGAGGTGCCGTTGCGTACTCAGCTAGAGGCAGTTGCAGTTCGTACTTCGTTGCCAGTAATGGCAAGAGTATGTAACGTGTACATCCCGCCTGATTCTCAGCCGGATTACGACCAGCTGGTGGATCTAGTCTCTCAGCTCACCCCTCCTTTCCTCCTTCTGGGAGATGTTAATGCCCACAACACCATCTGGGGCTCCGCTACCACTAGCGGTAAAGGGAGAGATTTTGAGAGGCTGATCAGGCGGCTGGACCTGTGTCTGTTGAACACAGGGGAGCCTACGCACTTCTCTATTGCACACGGTACCTATTCAAGTATCGATATTACCCTGTGCAGTCGTGCGCTGGTTCCCCTGCTACAGTGGGGTGTACACGATGACCTTTGTAATAGTGACCATTTTCCAATTATCGTTACTCTTCCGAACCAGAAAGCCATCGAGTTACCAAGTCGATGGCTTCTCCGTCGGGCTGATTGGCCAACTTTCACGGCACTTGCGGTGTTTGCCGAAGATACCTTTGGAAGTGTCGACGATCATATCATTCACATAACGAATTGTATTTTGGTTGCTGCTGAGGAAACAATACCTTCCTCATCCGGCAACTCACGCCGGAAGATTGTCCCTTGGTGGACAGCAGAGATTGCAGCAGCCATTAAAGATCGTAGACGTGCTTTCAAGTGCTATCGGAGGCAAAAGACTATGGCCAACCTTATCACCTTCAGAAGGATGCGTGCTAGAGCCCGATATCTGATTCGGGAGAGTAAGAAAACGACGTGGGAAAAGTATGTGTCGTCCATGACGGCGCATACTCCTTCATCTCAAGTGTGGACTAAGCTTCGTCGGATCTCCGGACTCCCGACATCACTATCGATACCCGGAGTGTCCATCAATGGAGACATCATCACGGACCATCTCGCCATTGCCAACAGCATTGGCTCGCACTTCTCCTATGTATGCTGCTCCGGGAGTTACGATCCTACATTTCTGACTGAAGCGGGAGGCAGAGAATCACCCCTTGTCCTTTGCTACTGCTGCTTCGGAGTCCTATAATGTACCATTCTCTGAATGGGAACTGCGCAGTGCGCTTGCACTGTGCAGGGACATGGCTCCTGGACCGGATAACATACATAATCAAATGTTAAAACATCTGTGCGAATCCAGTATAAAAAAACCTGTTGATAGTCTTCAATCGTATATGGATTGAAGGGGAGTTTCCATCTCAATGGCGAGAGGGGATCGTGATACCGATTCCTAAGGCTGGAAAGGATCCCAAGTTTATAAGCAGCTATAGGCCCATTTGTTTGACAAATGGCCTATGTAAGCTGCTCGAAAAGATGGTGAACCGTCGACTGGTGTGGTTCTTGGAGGATAAAGGTCTCCTGTCTGAGTACCAATGTGGATTTCGCTCTCATAGGTCCACCACTGACCATCTGGTGCGACTTGAGAGCGCCATACAGGAGGCTGTTTTCCGAAAGCAGCCCCTAGTCACGGTTTTCTTTGACCTCGAGAAAGCCTATGACACCACATGGCGCTACGGGATCCTATCCACCCTTCACAAGTGGGGACTCCGTGGTAACTTACCGACCTTCATTGCGAATTTCATGTCAGTCCGACTCTTCCGTGTAAGGGTCGGTAGGACATTATCGCAATACTATACCCAAGAAAATGGAGTTCCTCAGGGTTCAGTGCTGAGTGTCACCTTGTTCGCGATTGCCATTAATGGCATTGTTGCCGCTGCCGGGTCCGCGATAGTTCCATCGTTGTAAGTAGACGATTTATCTGTGCATTACAGCTCTGGAAGTATGGCAGTCGTGGAACGGTAATTGCAGCTAGCTATCAACCGGGTCGACAGGTGGGCGCACGACCGGGGTTTTCGTTTTTCAGCAGCGAAAACCTCCGTCGTCCATTTTTGTCGGCTACGGAGGCTACACTTACACCCTGAACTACATCTCAGGGATGCTGCGTAGCCGTTGGTTGACACTTATCGCTTCCTGGGGCTCCATTTTGACAGCAAGTTTACGTGGCAGCACCATATACGGCAATTGAAAATGACATGTATCAGGAAACTGAACATGCTCAAGTTTCTTAGTGGCACTACGTGGGGGGCTGACCGTGCGGTGGTGCTACGGTTCTACCATGCCCTCGTCCTGTCCCGGCTAGACTATGGTTCTGCGGCATACGGTTCAGCAAGGCCGGCAACCTTGAAAATGCTGGACAGTATCCACCATAGTGGCGTTAGGCTGGCTACCGGTGCCTTCCGGACCAGCCCGATACCCAGCCTACTCGCCGAATCGGGTCTTCCACCTTTAAATTATAGACGCCAATATATGCTTTTAGCATATGCTGCCAATGTGCGTCAAATGCCGCAACACCCGACCTATCAAGCTCTCTTCGGTACCCAAAAACACCAGGGGTACGCCAACCGGCCTCGTGCCACTTGGCCGGTTGGTATTAGACTTGATAGCTCGTGTACTGAAATAGGAGTGGCTGTAGGTCCCTGTATGATCCGGACATCTAGCGAGGTGCCTCCGTGGCGGGTCCCGCGTCCGGAAATTCGGTTAGATCTGCACCAAGGTCCTAAGGTGAACACGGATGCGTCCGTTTACCGGAGGCAGTTCCACAGCATAGTTCACCAATTTCCGGACGCTGGCATTCTATACACGGATGGTTCGAAGGTTGCCGAGAAAGTGGGTTGTGCTTACGTTATTGTTGGTGCAAATACCAAGATCTCTTTTCCTGAGGCCTGTAGTGTGTTTACTGCAGAGCTCGTTGCCATCTATGAAGCTCTGCAGTTTGCACTACAGGATGCACGAATCCACTTTCTCGTGTGTACCGACTCTTTGAGTTCGTTGCAGTCAATTGCTACATGTTTCCCGCAACACCCCCTAGTGCAGCGAATCCACGACCTACTAGCCGGGCTGTGCCACGCTGACACTTGAATCACCTTTCTGTGGCTTCCAAGCCACATGGGAATTGCGGGAAATGAGTTAGCAGATCAAGCTGCAAAAGATGTGGTATCACTACCAACTCGAGCAATGGAGGTACCCGCTAGAGATATTCGCTCTCAGTTACGCCTACAAGTTCTGGCTTTTTGGGAGAGTCAGTGGCTAGCTGACCCACTGCCCAGTAAACTGAGAGCGATCAAGGGAACTACTCGCGTGTGGCGGAGCTCCTTCCGGGCCCGGAGAGAGTCCGTCATTTTGTGTAGGCTAAGGATAGGTCATACAAAATCCACCCACTCGTACCTAATGAGAAGGGAAGACCCCCCACTTTGTACCTGTGGAGCCGTATTCACCGTGGCCCACATTTTTACCGAGTGTGTGGATCTTGCTGACTTACGAAGAAACCTTGGTTTGCAGACGACACTCAAACTCATATTAGCCGATAACGCGGTGGCTGCTGATCGCGTTATCCTCTTTATAAGTGAGAGTGGGTTAGGGCCAGCAATCTAAATTTTCCAGTGAACAATGACTCAACGACTTGTTCCTTATTGAATGATAATGTTTTGTTTTTTCCGTAATTTTTGTTTATTTTTATAATTTTTATTTTTATTTAATTGTTTTTTTTTAATTTTATTTTTAATTTTTGGTCTTTTTAAATTTAGATGTCCACCTCAAAATGTTAAATTCAATTCAAAATTTGTATTCTTTAATCTGTGTTAAGAGGGGCTGATGACCTCCTAGTTCCGCCCCTTAAAACAACAATAACTAACTAACTAACGTGTCGAGCAGAGGGAGGACGTGATTTATGACACATCAGACGAGTTGATATCCTATTGTTTAAAACGCCTACCCTTTGGATTGACGTCTAGTCCATTTTTTCTGTCGGCTACTATAAGAGAAACAGCCACACTGAATCATGACAGATATGCAGTTGCATCTGAGTTAATGGACAAATCTATGTTTTTGGATGACTTCATTGCAAGTGTAGATGATGACACAATGGTAATTGCCATATATCAGGAACTCACCGCTCTTTTGTAACAAATTAAACTCTCACTTTCCAAGTGGGTGACCAACTCAGAACCGTTAAAAGCGTTATGGCGCAAGGAACATCTGGAGGAAAGAAGAGTGACGAGCGTTCTAGGAGTACACTGGAATACGGTTGAAGATTGTATCTTCACTAACAAGGAGAAGATTCCTAACGATCTCATACATAAACCAGGCACTAAGAAGAACATTACTCGTGCCACCACCCAGTTCTACGATCCATTTGGACTTTTCGCACCAGTGGGAATTGTTGCCAAATTAATATTTCCGGATACCTGGCTAAGAGCATTGACCTGGGACGAGTTACTGCCTCCAGATATAGCTAAGAATTGGCACTCTTGGCTTAACAAACATCACTTATTTTCATCTGTACACATTCCCAGATGGATCGGGATAGGGAAGACAAGTGACGAATCACATGTGCACGTATTCTGTGATGCCTCTGAGAGGGCATACGGAACAGTTATCTATGTGCAATCAACATGGGGCTATACCACCTCCGCTCGCATAGTTTGCAGAAAAAAGAGACTAGCAACAGTGAAGAAAGTGACGCTTCCAAGATTAGTGCTGTTAGCCGCACTTATAGACACGCGCCTCCTGCGCTACTTTTGTGCAGAAACTGGTTTTGAGCTCAATGGAGCTACCCTGTGGAACGACTCTACAGTGGCGTTGGAATGGATAATAAATGACCCAAACAAGTGGAAGACTTTCGTTACCAATCGTATAACAGAGATAATTAGCCACACAACTCTCAGCCAGTATTGACACTGTCCCGGAGACCAAAACCCTGTACATTATCTCACTTGAGGAGTAGACGCAGACCAGCTACAATCTTTAGACACGTGGTGGTGTGGTCCTCACAGGTTTACTCAGAGCGATATATGGCCACCTGACATAACAACGGAACACGTAACACTACAGAAATCAGAAAGATGCCTAATGTGTTTGTGATCACCACCACTGAACCCATCTTAGATGTATTAGGGTTCAGCTCATATTGGAAACTGGTAAATGTTACTTGCTGGGTTTTACGGTTGGACAGAGCGATCAAGGAAAGAGTACAATGCCACAAGTATCTGACAGAAAAGGAACTAAACGATGCCCGACTTTACTGGATACGTCAGGTTCAAGATGTGTGTTTCGGTCTGGAACTCACAGCCTTGAAGAAAAACCTTCCACTTCCCAGTATGTACAAGATTGCAAGATTAAATCCTTATATTCAAGACGACCTGATTCGACTTGATGGTCGGCTTCAAAATGCAGATCTGACGCAGACAGAGAAGCAACCAGTGTTTTTGGATGGGTCCCACACTTTCACGTGACTTCTAATAAGGCAGACCCACCTCAGTCTCCATCACTTAGGTGTACGGATAGTACTGTCAGAGCTACGATCAGAATATTGGATTCTTCGAGTCCGGCAAACCATAAAGAAAGTTCTGCGCACTTGTCTGCCCTGTAAAATAGCACACAACCCCTTTGGCCAGGCTACTGAAGCACCCTTGCCAGCCGACCATGTGGAGCCCTTGCAACCCTTCGAAGTGACTGGCATTGACTTTGCAGGGCCTTGATATATCAAGGTGGGGAGAGAATCGAAGAAAAGCTACATTGCTCTCTTCAAGTGTGCATCTAAAAGGGCCTTGCACCTGGAATTATGTTCAGATATGACTAATGAAACATTTCTCCTCGCATTACAAAGGTTTGCAGAAAGACGAGGGTTGCCACACATAATCTATACGGATAACGCCAAGAAATTCTACCTTACTAACAATGAATTGTCTTCACTATGGCAACACCTCACCGGATCGTCCGTCCATCAGTACCTAGCTCAGCATTCCGTCAAAGGCGATTCATTGCTCCATGGGCGGCATGGTGGGATAGGATGGTTAGCATTACAAAACGATGCCTAAGGAAGGTGTTAGGCAAGGCATTGACAATCGAGGAAAGGCTAAATACCATCCTGGTGAATATTGAAGCCGCCATCAACTCACGACCCATCACTCAAAATGAGGACGGAGCGGAAGCTCTGACTCACGCCCACTTCTTGACCGGACAAAGACTAACTACCCTACCAACTAGACCAGAACCAACGTTAAGAACGAACCTGACAAAGGAGTTTACTGCACGACAAAAGATCACTGACGACTTCTGGAAGCGCTGGACTAAGGAATGCCTCATGGAGCTGAGGATCTTTCATGAAGTCTGTAATCCTCGAGGCAACATTCCTAACTGCGAGTTGGATACGTAGCGCTTCTGCAAGAAGACAGCCAACCCCGACACATGTGGAGGAAGGTCCACAGAGCGGAGCTCCGAGCTGGGAGAGATGGAGTGACAAGAACTGCAATACTCAAGGACTCAATGGGGACTATAATAACTCGTCCAGTGCAGCTGGTCATCCACCTATAGATAGACGAGGTTGGATTATGAAGCTCCACGGCCTATCAACCAGTGACATATATTTAGTCTGGTAATATTAATCTATGCCAACCAGAGATTTTAGAGTGTAACAATAGAAACACGAAAATAAAGAGGGTCGTGGAAAAAGACGTGTTGTCCATCACACTACATAAATCCCTTACAGGTGTCATTCATCTTTGTACTCTACCGCGACTCTCCCTATCCTACAGCACTGATAGTGAGTGAGTGACATATATCTTAATATACATACTGTAGGTAACTGTTTCACACTATCTAGCTACAGTTGCCATAGTGATTATACTTGATTTTTTCTACAGATCAGGGGACTCACTTATTTGTGGTGCTTGCCTTTTCGAATGGCCTTCTATTAATTCTCTTCAGGGGCGTGGTGGCTCAGCGGTCTAGCTGTATGCCTCTCACCAAGGCGGCCCGGGTTCGATTCCCGGTCAATGCATGTGAGATTTTCGAAGTGAAATGCCATGTCCTGTGGTTCGGATTCCACGTAAAAAGGAGGTCCCGTGGCTCATGATCTCAAGATTAACGGTCACGTTAAACTACAAGCTTCCTTCCTTCCTTTTTAATTCTCTTCAGATTTTTGGCAAATAAATATATAATGAATCAACCCATTTGGATTGAAATATCTGGAAGTGATTATATGAGTTTTCTTACATTAATTATTATCTTAGGATGTACAAGATGGAACCCTGAATAAACCAAGAGATGCAAGTGGAGCTCATTTAAATAAGTAAGTTGCTGACATGCTCTTTTAAGTGTGACTAATGATTTTTTTAAACAAGAATGCATGTTAAATGCCCAAAGTAAATTATTTCAATTTGTTACAGACTGGTTTGATCTGTTGACCCGGAATTCTCTTTAGCATGTTTTCAAACATTTTCCCTGTTTATTTCATATGAGATATAGGCTTATGATACAAACATTTGTGAGCGCTTGTCTGTTCATGTGTCCCATTGTAACTTCATATTATAAGGTAAATTGGTGGTGCTGAATATTCCATTTAAACATATGGGTCTAAATTTCTTCACAGAACTTCTTCATACAAAATAATTTCTAATGCTCAAAGAGTAGGCCCAGTTGTCAATCTGCTTTCCCCCGCCAAGGTGGATTGGGTTTGATTCCCGATTATTGCAAGTGTGATTCTCAAGGTAAAATGCCATATGCTATTGTACAGGAACTGGCTTTGAAGAATGTCACATGCCCTATGATCGCAGGATTAATAGTAATATAAAACAACAAGATTCTTTTCTAACTACACAGATACACACTGACGCTGTCTGTTATACCATAAGGCTTTTGAAAGGCCGACAAATGAGGCTGTAACTTCGGAAGTAATCAATCGTTCCGACTGAAACGTAGTACAGTGAATGGCTACTGTGATATATGTCATCGTTAGGAATAGTGGAAATTCATGTCGCATAATTTAATGTGTTTGGGCTCACTTGGTTGCGTATAGGCTTCGAGATAGGCAATGGATCATATACGTCGTCAAATATACATATTATATTTGAATTTTAGCCAATGGCCATAGCGGGGTGTTATAGTTGAGCGCCCGAAGAATTCCCATTAAAATCAGATTCAAGTAGTTCCAAATATGTCTTCCACTGTCACTGACACCTTTCCGCAAACGTTGGAATTTGATAGAACGTTTCAAACCAAATAACGTATAAATTTAGCTACACACTACCAATTCTGGTGGAAGGTTCTTTTACGTGCCATAAATCTATGACATGGGCCCTCCAACTTAACTTTCCCTACCAAGAAAGGCATACTGAGGATTATTATGCTCTTAAAAATCCGATGATTTCGGCAAGGTTCGAACCCGCGATCATGGGCATGCATAAGGTTTTAGTCTTGCCTCTAGTGTTGTCGTAACGTTCGTGCCTTTTGCTACACTGGGATGCAAAGTCAAAATTTGAAATTCCTTTGTTGTAGAATATGCTATCTTAAGACTAAGAGTATACATGGAATACAGCTGAAGTATGCTAGTCGCTCTGGTTCCGGCTATTCCTGGCTATGGTCTCTATATCTAGCCTCTAAGGCACCGTCTTTTTGCTCTCAATGCATGTGCTTCAGTGCATTAAACTTAGTCGAGCTGTAGCATGATGTGGCGTTCAACATTGGAGCATTCTGAAGTGGGTAAATATGTGTCAAGACAGTGGAAAAACCTAGCTGGTAATGAGGAACTTCTAACCCATAAACGCCTAGCATTAACATAATTGTAACGCTGTACCATTCATTACATACAGTATATTGCTCTACTGTAACTATGCATGAGGAAGATCTTCGAACTTCGTGGTTACATGATTATGGAAGATCCATTGAATCATAAACCGCGCTTGAGTCGATATTGAATGCTTGATTGATGTCGCAAACATTGTATACATTTTGTGGTTTGCTCCTCACGTCGTGTTGCCATGCCACAAAATGAAACACGTCCTAATCTGAAAGATCAAGGTATTTTACTTTTCCTTTAGGTAGTAAATGTTTCTAATCTAGGTTTCTATATACCTGCACTATCTAGAGTAAATTTTCCCAGGTAGATCTGTATTCATTGATAAGACAAGATATCTTCAGTAACTAATTCATCTGGAATTAGAATACTCTTCATGCTTTTATAATTTACCTACAAAGGGTATATTTTGCTTAAGTTCGTTTCATATCACCGTAGTGTTTTTATTTTATCGCATTACTTTGCTCCATGAGGAATACCATCAAGTGCCTTCTCATGCAGTCTATTCTTCAAAGAAAAATAGCAGGGAAGAGAAGTGCTGCAGGAAGAAGGATAGCCTTGTAAAACGAATCGAACAACCTGGACCCCAAAACGTCCACTAAAATATTCAGAACTGCAAATGACTGGAACTGCACAGTGCAAGTTGATTGCCAACAAATCGGGACCGACAGGAATCTGAAGAAAAAAAGAACACCATATTTGAGGGCATACTTTTGCCGAGTTATCTGGTTACGGCAGTAGTTCAGAAAATACAGTATCAGAATTACTTCGTTTATTTCTGAAGCCTTACAAAAGCAGACCTATTCAGTAAAGTGAAAAAGAAAGATTAGGACTATATTTATATGTATCAGTATTTATTAAGCCACTAGAGCTTAACATTCTCCCCGGTGAAGTCTAAATTGACCAGAATGAAAACACACTTACTTATAATCATATAAACCTTTGACAGTGAGCTACAGGTTCCATATTTGTCTTTTCAAACAATGGAGGAGCTATGATATGTAAAATCAACTTCTAAACGATATTCCTGATGACAAAAAGAAAATTTATTTTGATTTGTTCTGTGATAATATCCTTAGGGGTATGATGTTACTCTCTTGTGTGGCTATTCAGTTACAAGAACAATCTGATAGTACGTAATTTTCAAAGAATGCTAAATTGCCCTAAAGATATGAAGCAGGAAAAAAGAGATATATTTGATAAAATGGCAATTAGTGACGGCTTGATTATTGCTTTCTCCCATGATAACAGCACAGTACCTCTTGCCTCCTCAACTATAACCAAAGGCGAAACACACGCAGAAGATCTACTGAGTTTTAATAACTTGGCCCCGAAAGCCAATATACCATCAATGTTTGTGGGACTCTTCATTTAATAATTTAATGGCAGTTGCTAAACAGTGGATCACTGTTAAGATTTAATATATGGATTTTGGGTCTTTAATTGTAGAGATTCATAAATATAGCGAAGTTATGAATAATGTTTATTGAAACGCGAGTAAGAGCTTTTGCTTAGAAGAAATAGAATAATCTCCAAATGGCAAAGACAAAAAGCTCAGAAGCTTCACCATAGCAAATAAAATCATCCAAAGAGTTTTTAATTTATATACAGTAATATTGCGTTCGCACACTAAGGTCCGCCACAAATACTTTGCATCAGTTATGTGTGGCAGACACGAACGTAATTAGGAAATATCATTTTTCTTTTTGTTATACTTGATATCGGCATGTTAAAAGGGCTATGCAATGTCGTGAAGAAGACTAAGATACGGATATCAAGATAGAAACGATATAAATGGTCATGGACAAACCCGTAGATTAACTAACAAGCGTAGATCGTGTTCACAAAATAGAATATATCAGCAATATTATTCAAGGGGATTCCAACAAAGTTTTATAAAAGAGAGAATTACTTGGCATTGTGAGAGAAGACCATATAAGACGTATCACCATAATCAGAAAGGGGAAGAACCTCAAAACTACAAAGTTGTATTGGAGTACAAATACGTGCTGCAACAAGAATATATTTAGATATTTACGAGAAAATACTGAAAATGATCAGCCCCGGGAACGTAACGAACCGATACCAGAGACGACCGTCGTAATTCTAGAAAGAAACGCCAATAACCAACTAAAATTATCAATAATAAGTATGCTCATCGGTGATCCATAGGCGAAGGTCAGCAGGGATGTGAAGGGCGCAAACTTAATTGCATCCGACATGCAGAAATCTAACGCCTTTGGATCGGAAGAATGTGGTGGTTGAGAAACTATATCAACACACTCACGCTCACATAGCTGTGACTTCAAAATTTCCAACAAGAATCACTATATTTTCTGTTAAATATAAATTAAATTGCATAACATTCAGACAATATGATAAGCATGTTATTGAGCAATGAAAACTGAATCAGATCCCGATAATTCTTCGAGTTCTGTCCTGGTAGTGATATTCATAAACGTTTCTCTAATTATAATTTCGCTACTCTGATCTCTATACGTCGACTATTATTTCACTTCTTATAATAATGTACCATAGTTCAAACTGTTAGTACTTACTATTTCAGGCTGATATTTCCTGATACATTGAATCCAGCTGCAATGAAGTCAAATGATATTGGTATAAATGGAAGACAATATATTCTGACTGCCTCTAGAAAAACTTGTGCCATCGACAAAAATGTGGTAAGAAATACCCGATACACTTGTACTTTATGCAAACGAAAATATACCCTTCAACAATCCTATAAGAAACATTTGCTATACCATACCGACGAGAAAGCACATTCATGTGCCGTGTGCGAAACCAAATTTACTAATGGAAGAAATTTGAATCGGCATATGCTAAAACATAATAGTGTGAAGAAGTATACGTGTACTGTGTGCGAAGCCAAATTTTCTTATAAAGGATCTTTGAATGAGCATTTGCTAATCCATAGCGGTGACAAGCGACATTTGTGTAGCGTATGCCAAGTGAAATTTACTAAGTTAAGATATTTGAAACGACACATGTTAGTCCATACTGGTGAGAAGCATCATTCGTGTAGCGTATGCCAAGCTAAATTTACTTTGAGAGGGAATTTGAATCAACACATGCTAATCCACACTGGTGAGAAGCGTCATTCGTGTAGTGTATGCGAAGCCAAATTTACCTTGAGAGGACACTTAAATCAACACATGGTAATCCATAGCGGTGAGAAGCGGTATACGTGTAACGTATGCGAAGCCAAATTTACACACTTGGTTCAACACATGCAAATTCATACTGGTGAGAAGCGACATTCGTGTACTGTATGCGAAGCCAAATTTGGTCAGAGGAGGTATTTGAATCAACATATGCTTACACATACTGGTAGAATGTTGTATTCATGTAGTGAATGCGAAGCCAAGTTTACTCGCAGAAGAACTTTGATCAAACATTTTCTAATTCATAGTGGCTAGAAGTGTCTTTCGTGTAGCGTATGCGAAACAAAGTTTTCCCGCAGACAAATTTTGAATCAGCACATTCAAATCGCAAATGTTGAGAAGCGTATACGAAGCCAAATTTCCTGGAAGACGAAATTAGAATCAATAGTGATGAGAAATGACATTCGTGCAGCGTATGGGAAGCCAAAATTCCCTTTGAGGGCATATTTAAATCAACATATGCTAACCCATAGTGGTAGAGTGCCGTATTCATGTAGCGAATGCGAAGTTCAATTTATTTACGGAAAAACGTTCAAACACTTGCTAATCCATAGGGGCGTGAAGCGACATTCGTTTAGCGTATTCGGAGCAAAATAATTTAAGAAAAGGAATTTGGACAGACACATTTTAATCCATAGTGAGTAGAAGCAATGTTTATGTAGCGTATGCCAAGCCGAATGTACCCATAGAGGTAGTTTGATAACACACATAGCTTAATCCATAGTGGCGAGGGGCTATAATCATGTAGCGCGTGCGAAGTAAAATATTACTAGAAAGGATGTTTAAAAAGAAAAAAGATACAGGCGAGAAGGTACGCTTATGAGCCGCTTGCTAGGCCAAATTTACTCCGTGACGAAATTTGAATCACCGCGTGCTAATCAATAGTGGCGGGAAGCCATATTTATGTATCGTGTGCGATGCCAAATTTACCTAAGGTTGCCCTTTGAAGAAACAAATGCTGCTCCATAGCCGAGAGAAGATTGTTCAAATACCATCAGCGAAGTAGAAGTTACTCTCGTGCAATATCTATATACAAACATCCCAACCATTAAGGACGAAAAACATTCTCATATAGTAAGCTCAGACGGGACATGTGAAGAAACATTTTCTAATAATCTACATTATTATGGAGCAAATGGTATTACAATTATTTTTTATTTACTCATGACGATGTTGTTTCCTACTACCAAATTCATCTGTACATCAGCTGTTTTCAGAAACATCTCTCCTTACCACTCCCTCATTTGTTACTCTATCTACCCAACTTATATTCATCATGCTCTTATGGCACCATACTTCTAAAGATTCCTTTTCTTATTTTCTGCCTCTGCCACAGCCCATATATCAATTCCTTACAGTGCCAGTAGTCAGAATATTCAAAACTGCTTTTTTAACTCAATCTATATTAAATAATTACGCAATTCTTTTATGTATTAATGTATTCCTTGCTCGAGCGAACCTATTGTTGGTATCCTCTTTGCTTCGTCGATCACTGTTAACTAAAAAGCAAAAGTCTCTTACATACTTAACCTTTCCACCTGCTTATTTGACGTCAATCGGGTTTTGAGATTTCCTTCGTCTCCATTTTTTTAAATTAATTGATTTTCCTCCTCAAGAGATAGACCATACCTTTTTAGATTTATTCAAATACTTCGATAAATCGTCTAGGATGTGAATGTCAATATTACATCACAGAGTTGAGAATATTTCTCGGTGAATTTTAAATTCTACAAGGCTTTTTTTTTGTAATTTTCATCTTTGCTTGTTCAATGTTATTTTGAAAATTATGCGTGATAAGCTGCAGACTTGCCTTACACCTATATGAATACCAGACGCTCTCTTATGTTTTTCAGCCTGTATAACTGCCCTACGATTTCTGTATAGGTAAAAGATCTCCCCCGATTCCCCGCACTGTATTCCAATCCTTCTCAGTAAGTCAATCAGTCTACTCAAATCAGTGTTATTAAATGCCTTTTCGCTGTCTTCAAATGCCATGAAACTTCTTTTATATTTACTTATTCTCTCTTCCATGTTCAACCAAACGCTCACTTCTGATTCCCTAGTTCCTACGTTTCTTCTCAGATAAAATTGATCTTCACCTAACTCGCTTTCTGTCTGTCTTTCCAACTTCTTGTGATTTATTCTAGTCTGATTCTTTAAAGCATGAGTGATCACGCTGATTTTATTATAATCTTCCCTTATATTAGCTTATGTTATCTTCGTTAAAGGGGAAGATAACATTCTCCTTAAAATCCGGAAGTACCTCACCTGGCTCAAATCCAACACCCAAACGAAATAATCTCGGTCTACCTTCAGTACCTATGCAATGTGGCAACTCAGTCAGTATAACATCTATTCGTGCTGTTTTATTGCTGCTTAAGTCTACCAGTGCTCCACCAAATTTAGACCTCCATATCTAATCTCTCTTCGTATCGCCATCAAATTCCTTATATCCTTCAAGAATATGATTCTCAATCTCCTTACCTCTATTGAAATGATCTCTGTAAGCTTTCCGTCTCAACCTATTATTCTCTATCTGTTTTCCATCTGATTGTGAGTCTTTTAATTAACTGTATCTACTTTTCCTAACTTCAGAAAATTTCAGACGTCTGTATTCTGCTTTCCCAATTTCATCTCTGGCTTTTCATATTTTTCGCGTATCACACATAATTCTAATATATAGAGCGTTTCACCAACCCCTTATTTTGTTCGGAGAATGGCAACCCAACTAACACGCCTATCATAGTCATCCTGAAAACATTAGTACCTGCTCCTTTTCAGCCTTAGTACAACGTTGCCGTTGAGTTCATGCTCGCGAATATAGTTGAATTCATTAGCAGCAGTGTGCTTTCAATGACCTCATATATTGAGCATGATTGAAACGATCTCACCTCCGGATAACTCCACACCACGTTTGGACAGGAAGTGGATACGAATAGATAATATACGTGCCAGCGATACACCAAGGCTCTCAGTAGCTAAGGTGCCTAATTCAAGCATTGCTGAAGTAACGTCAGGCAGGCTGTTAGGTACTGTACCATTAATTCATAGCCCGCGTACCACGCGCTGAGAACCCTCTTACGGTACGGATCTTGAGATCATATGGTGAGCGGCCATTACACCTCTGATGTGTGTCACTCCAGGGTAGCCTATGTCTCGCGAGCGTCTACGAACGCTGGGAGGTAATGAAGGAGAAATTATATTATTGGATCATGGTATCAATGACATCACAAGACTTGACAAGATATATAATGTTTTAGAACAAACTAGAGTGATTTACGCAATGAAAAAGATATCAAATAACTTGCCAGAATACTAGAAAGTGTTTGCAAGTGTTCAAAACATTATAAGAAGTAATTAATGAAAAGAATGTGTATTTATGACAGTCCTAGTGACGGGTTTTCAACTAAGATACCTTAGAGTGGGGGAGGAAGTTCTTGTGAAGGAACAACTGACTTCCACAAGGCAGAACGCAACATGTTTCCGTGCGAGAAATCTTTTCACGGGAGTGATTGTCGTTAGCCGAGTGAAATAGTAAAAATACGTGGAGTAACGGACTCTGTTAAAATACTACACTGTGATCTATACTTTGAAGCAGTATGCAGTACGGTAAATGTGAGTGCCGCGTTCGACTCTCAAGCATGTGAGCGAGGACATTTGCAATTTGTAGTGCCGGAGCGGAGTGATCTATGAACACGAGCCCAGTGACGCCATTAAAAGTAGCTTGTGTTAAACAAGCGTATATTCAACTTTTGCTGAAGTTTAAAGCTACGGACAGCTTATACGATATACACGACATGTGTATAGGAACTACACCTTTCACAAGTGCCATGTTTCACATGCAGGCATCAGGGGAAGGAATGAACAGTATTCTGTAATTATAAACATGCAAGGCTAACTTATGACATAGGCATTACACTCATAGCATGGTAGAGATTACCAAAGACAGCAGCATTCAACTTGTGTTTAAGGAACACGCTATTCTCGCATAAGATGGACCAATCTTTTGAGAACATGCTTTTCACATCTCCAGCTGAGTTGGGCCTGACATATGGTTGCTATCGAAAATCTCTATGTTGCCGCATACGGTTATTTTCTGTCGGGAGACGTTAGTGCGCGGACTCTGATCGCGAGGACAGTTCGTGCGTTAAGCGAACGCGTGGACGGAGCTTGGAGCCTGCTCGGAGAAAGGAGGTCCTAGGTTCGACACCCGGAACGCCCATGGAGAAGTATTATGTCCTGTTGAGGTACATAGTGAATTACTTCGACATGATAATATCCTTTTTTGATCATCGCTACGAAGCCTGGCAGAAGGTTGAACACTTACAACTTTATTAATAGTGGCTGGTGGTGGTATTTGAAGGTAGCCATGGTTGCCATAGTTCACTACATTGTAGCATGGTTGGACAGAAGTTTAGGTTCGATGCTCTAGTCTCTGACTTCCTGGCCAATCTGGTATTTTGATTTGGCATAACCAAATGCATTCAGTTGTGTAGTTTTGGTAACTATTGTACCCGATACCTAGTTTAGGCTATCGGCTACGCCAGCAGACATTAAGCCGTAGTTGAGATTTTGGGAAGAGTTAGGAAAAGATAGCGCACCGATCCAGTCAAGAAGAATGTCAAGATGACGTAGGAGGTCTAGGATCAAGGAGGCACTGACATCTGTAAGAAGATGGAATTATGGATAGAGATGTGAAACTTTATTGAGATATATATGGAATATGGTAATTAAACATCTTAGAAGAGGAAATATAACATGCATTATATGTGGAAATAATTGTAAGGAAGTCAGATAACCCTTAAGTTATTTTATAACGGAATAGCCGAGATGATGTGGGTTCGAGACTATGATCGTGACGCGAGAGCACAGTGGTGGGGGACAACACCACGTGTCTGCGCCAGGCAGATAAGAGTGAAGACAGTGTCAGCACATTGAGTGGAGCTCTGTCAGTCGAGCAAGTAGGGTCGAGCTCTGTAGCGCAAGCGAGACGCACGGTGAAGGTCGCGTAGCATACCGAAACTGTCACGGCAGAGTGTAGGCGACAGTTTCAGCATCGCCGAGCAGCGAACGCCAAGCAGGTCGTTGATCCAGGCGGACTTGCCGAGGAAGCAATCACAGACGGCCGGGATATGTTAGAACAGCACTGCAAGTAGTTGGAGACTTTATTACAAGCTACATTTCAACGCAGTTTGAACACAGTTCTTTTATGAATAACTTTATGACTATGCTTTTCTATAACGCATTCAAAGTTACTTTAACAATTTCACGCAAGCGGAATGTTGTTAGCATAGGCACTGATGAACATTAGATCGTGCATTAATGAAATTTATTTCTTATGCAGTTTCATGAATTATCAAATACGGACAAATACAGGGTGTTTAATAAACTTGGACACTCTCATGTAAAATTTTATTTTACGAAAGTGAGATTTAGCAGTTGTTAGAGATTGGTATTTCAATACTCAAACTGAACATTTAATGGAACAGTGGCGTAACATAGAAGAGGAGTAGGGGGTCCGCTGTTTCCATGAACATTTTCGAGAGGAGTTGGACAATATCCGGTATGGGTAATCCGAAGTTCAACATGTCAGAGTAGACGCAGATAGAGACAAGATGGCACCGCAGAGCGATGGATTCGATTCCTGACGAGAGGAGTCCACCAGCTGATTCACTTGGGATTTCGAATGCAATCATCATTTCATGGATGGAATGCTATTCACGCCGATCTTTCGAGAAATTCATTATGTAGGGAAAATCGACGATCTTGGAAATTTAATTACAGCTGATTATGAAAGGTACTGTAAGAGTCATAACTACCTGATACGATTATTTTCATGAATACTGGGCACACATGTATATTTTTCTAATAGGAGTGATACGATTATTAAGACATGGTTTGACTTTATATACTTCGAATTTGCTAGAATATGAAGTGACCATATGATATGGCAGGCATCATTATACGAAATTCTCACCATTGGTTGGCTTTATTAAGCAGATGTTTGGTCTTTTAGACATTTTTCCAGCTAGGATATTTTTTTCATGAATAGTTTTTTTTTTGTGTGTAACGAGTATTTCGAACTCGTGATCTGCAATTGATTATCTAAAATTACTTCGTCAGTTCATTGCATACTAGCGAGTGTGTATTATTCATCAGTAGGGATTTTTTCCATTGGATTGTTTGGAGATATTAAAAAGTTATTCACTTTAGTGAATGAACATCGCTTTTATATGACAACTAGAAACTTGTTGATTTCTATCTGGTACATTCACTCATATATTCTACGAGATGGGGTCTTTCGTATTTATACGATTGTATGGTGGTACTCATCTTACCCATCGTTCAGGGCAATATCATCCAAGTCGACGGGGCGAGGTCTTTCGTATTTATACGACTGTACGGTGGTTACACATCTTACTTGCCATTGAGGGACTCATTTTTATCATCCGAGTGTACACGAGATTGTAAGTGAATCAAACAAGGAACTACTAGTCACATATCAGTCGAAATTTTGTTAAATAAAGTAA
Organism: Meconema thalassinum; assembly: GCA_946902985.2. NCBI lineage: Eukaryota > Metazoa > Arthropoda > Insecta > Orthoptera > Tettigoniidae > Meconema > Meconema thalassinum. Next base: position 128,038,117 of record OX336398.1, read on the forward strand.
CGATAAATGTCAGCAGGATTGCATTTAGTAATTCTTGTTTGCCAATCCAATATTTTGTTGCTATACTCTTTTGAGAGTAATTTCAGTTTAACAGCTGTTACAGCTGATGCTTTTGATGATTTTTATAATTGTGTTTGATACCTTTGAGAAGGATTTAAAGTAATTGAATCTTGTAAGATTAATCATTAATGGTCAGAATTATTTTAAGGCAGATCAGTATTGCAGATTTTGATATGAGAGATTATAGCACATTGGTGTTTTTCTGTGATGTGGGTTATGAAAATTGTAAGAGAATTTATGCTATTTGAAAGCAGATCTTAAATTACTGAGGTAATATATTTTTCCAATTGTTTAAGAAGTTGTCTAGATGTGATCAGATTAATTACAGTTATTGGAGATTGTGTGCGTTGATATTTGAAGCCAGTTATATATTTTTTTGTAGATCATGCAACATGGTTAAGTGGAGTTTGTGGTAGGCATTTTGTGGAAGTTGCCATGTGATAGTTGCAACGTTGATAATGTATTTTGAAGCAGACATGAGGTCGTCGTACCCAGTCTAGCATAATTGTTGAGATTCATGCTGTATGTGCTGAATATTTATGGAGTTTTTGTGGAATAATTATTGTATTCAAATGTGATATTTGAAGTATTGAGGAAATGTAATGTCGTTGTGGATAGTTAGATCCAACGTGATGTCGTGGAGGCAATAATATTTTTTGGCATGATAAATTGAATACGAGATATAACTTGGAAGTGGTAAAACTGTAAGACAACGTTCTATAAACCATATTAAACAATTTGTTAGGAAATTAAACAAATAAATAAAGTTGATAATACAAGATTTTCTGAAAATAATAATTAATGAAATAATAATCTGAGATTTAAGCATATTAACGATCTGACCTAATGAAATAAAAATCAGAATGACTAGATGAAATAATGAAAAACTAAATAACCAGATGATTGAAATTTAAATAATTTGATAAATTAAATTTTGGAATAAATCGATGAATTAAATAGATCAATGAATTAAATAAATGGATGAATTAAAGATTGGATAAATTAAACTGATTGAAATAAATTAATAGACAATTGTGATGATGATGAATAACTGAATTAGAAGGTGATAATTAATTAAAGAAGCTGATGATTAATGAATTTATATGGAATTAAATAAATTTAATTGAGAGATAATTTGAAGGAATTGCAACTTGAGTTGAGAATTTAAATGATGTAATGGTGATGAATTAATGATTCTGACTGGAATATGTAGAATTTTGAAGTGAAAATTAATGTGAGAAATGTTTAATTTTGATGATGACGATAACGATGACCAATGAGCCATGATTTTTCTGTAATTCACAGATAAGAGATTGTTAATGACAATGTAAATAGTGTAAATTAATTATTCAATGTTTAGGAGCATTTGACTAACATGTTCAACGTTCAAATTATGCCATGCAAACCATAAATTACGTGATGTTTAATATGTGTGATTATAATACGTGTATGTTTAGACAGATTAATAATTTTTTAAATCCACATGGATGTTAAATTAAAGAGAAATTAGGTCTCAGGTTTCACAAATGTCAGTGACGAAAGACATAGTGCTACAGTGATCCTGAGAACCCAAGAGAACTTTAGAGATTTTTCTTGTTATGTGGATGAAATAATTTTGGATTAGAAAAGAGATGGTTCGATTTTTGGACAATGACAATTTAACTTTGGCATTCGACCATACTCTTAGGTAGGAGTTATATTTAAAATGTCTGTCTGACTATCAAAGTAAAATAAATTTGTTTTTATCTTAGTTGTGATCTGATGATGGTGTGATGTTCCTTTTTCTTTCCTTGTCTTGAGTAAGGCTTATCCGGAAAGGAAGTGGTTTGCTAGGAATTCAGTTGATGGCGCCCATTTATATTTGCATTATTTCTATTAAACTTAAGCCCGTAACGACCCTAGAGATACTTTGTCTCGTGATACCCACTGCTTTTTCGATAACTCAGCTGAATTTCCGACACATTCCTTATTTGACTAGAGGTTCATTTAACTGCGCTCTGTCCCGGAACTCCAGGAATGCGATGCTATAGCAGATGGGTCATCGCATCCCCAGGACGAACGGGTACACTATATTTGTTTCTAGTAGTTTTTATTGGATTAATTAATGCACATGTCCATTGTCGCGAAGACTCATTATAGGAGAATATCTATATTTTCGATAGAGATAGGAACTATTTTTGTGCCTAATGCACATTCTTATATTTCAAGCACATGAGCACTTCGATATTTTGACAGGATTATTAGAGTGCCTTTGATACACTTAGACGTGTGCTATGTTGATGAAATTGATCTTCTGCTTGAAGAAATTAAATTAATTAAAGGAAAAGTAACAATATATTTTTAATGTCATTTGGACATACACGTTTCTTCTGATGATGGATTAGTGGATAACATGATTTATTATTTTTCTGGAAGACGTCATACTTCTCTAAAGAGCGAGAGAGAGAATACCAATGTTGACTAATGATTCAATAGTTATTAAATATTCAGCTATTTACTAGATTCATGCTGTAGGTAGTATTGCTACGTCATTCTCGAATTCACCTGAGGCGGGAGTCTTCATAATTAGTTGGATTTGATCAATTTTCACTTTAATCCAGTTCACATATTTCTTATGACAAGTAGTTGAGGCAGTCTATATGCTGTTAATATTTATATGTATACGGATCTTGAACGACTTTATTGGCTAGCATCAACGCTCAGTTATTAATAAATCCTAGTCCAGATTTCAAGAAAAACTCAAGTAAGATAAATAATTCATAATGTGAGGCAAAGCTTAAAACTTAATAGGGTCATTTTCTTGGACATTTCTGACTTTCGTCACAAGTGTAATTTACTTCAATATTCATATTCACGATGCATGTGAATTATTTTGTGCAGCACTGAGGTGCAATGATGATTAGTTGTAGGATCTATTTGGGATAGGGTCACCAGTAAGGAAGTGTACTCATCGTCGAGCATATTTTGAGAAATGCTGTTATAGTGATTTTTGGATACACTGTTGAGTGTTATTCATGTTTTGGAATCGTGTTAGTGAGAGCACATATTTGAGATTGTTTGATTATACACAATGAGTTTATATTAAGGTCATTCCTTTCGTGGAATTTTGGATCAGATATTTTTGTATGGCATCTGTCTATGATTAGCATTCATATATTTATTAACTGAGTAAAACACTGTGTCATGAATGTCAGTATGTTGGTGGAATATACCCAATGAACTAATTTACATTGTTAACAGATTCATATCATTTATATGGATATTTTTTTACATGCATAACCACATCCACATTTCTAATTAACTTAGTTGTTTGTTAGATTATATCACGAATTAGAAACACTGTACCCGATCTATGACAAGTAAATTGCGGGTAGGAAGTTCGAATCAAGTCTCATCAATTTTTCTTTGTAAATAATTTACATATTGGGTGTAAATCGATGTTATGTGTAAAATGTAAATATTTAATTTATTGTTGATTGATAAGATTGAAATATGATAATAATGATAATTGCGTCGATTTAGTTATTACATCTTCGACGACCAATTACAAGCAAACATTTTGTTATATATATATATATATTGTGCCCTTGGCCTATGTCTTAGGCCATGGACACATTATGTCACTGGAGTACTTATATGGGGCAATGTCATGATGTTAATGAGAATGAAATCATCATTATGTAATGATCATAAGAAATAACTAGGATCTTTCTGCCGTAGTGAGACCACATATACTGTATATGGCTTGGCAGTTCTGACAGGGAGAAATTTATGGTTTTCACACAATGGACAGAGCAGGTGCATTCCAAGTCGCTTGCCTGCAAGTTTCAGAGCAGGAGCACCCCAGCGAATTCTGAGAATCTTGCCAAAACGCAGTAACTATCTCAAGTTAGCACGCAGTAGATGCTTGACTCCGCCCTCAGAGAGTACGCCTCGGTTGGTTACAAGAGATCAAAGAGATCAAGACATTACATGAATGATCTAAAACGCCCATGATGAATCTAATTATTATTAAGAATTTTGGGAATGCGGTAACGGATTAAATATCTCTGTGTTCATCGAATAGAAGTAGTCCCCGCGCAAGGAAATTTGACAACGTCGAGTGTGTGAGAGAGAGAACATAGCGTCCTTCAGCAAGAAATTAGTTCTACCCAAGCGCTGATGATATAAATTTAGCCTATGATCGAGTTTCGTCGTGAATCATATGATTAGCAAGGCCATATTTTTATGTATGAATTAAGGTACCTGATTACTGTAGCCTATGATTGTGAAGGGAGCATTTGGTGTCGTATGTGCAAAACTGTGAATTGGCAACCATTTTGTCATATATGTGGGTGAAGTCTGTGACAGGGGCATTGTTCATCATTCAGCCAACGTTAGTGGATGCTGGTCCATGTAGCGTCACGCCCAAGCATTAATGTACGAAACGCACAGTCCATTGTTCGGCTGATGCGAAATAATATTAAAAATGAATACTGAGCTATGAATGTGTATAACAGTAAGGACGGATGTGAAATTATATGTAATTCAAGTGAAAAATATGTAACAGAAAATGTGTCCGCGACAAGTGTGGAAATAGTGTGAGAATTTGTCATCTATGACACAAGTGTATAGTCCACTAATGTATATTTTTTTTGTGGTGCATAATCTAATTAAATATGTGTGTGTGTGCATTTTAAAAGGGTGCTGGCTTATAGCAACCTAGTGATAATGGAGGATTGCAGTGATATTATCGAGTGGTTTTACATCATCGTGATGGAATTCGAACTGGCCATGGAGGTCATGTGTTAAGTTATACTGTTGCGGGCCTCTGGTCCAACTCTTGCAAATGATGAAGGAAGTCTTCAATATGATAAGTACCTTTTGATTATATTTTACAGTGTCAAATAATTCATGGATTTTATCGCCATAATGTTAGCATGTTATTTGTTTTCTTTTGATTTGTTTTATCTTGTGTGTACAATGACTGTGTCGATGGCGACCATAGTCGTGCATCTGAAGGAGCTGGGTACGCTCATAAGGATTAAGGATCAGAATAATTATTTTAATGAATTAAAAGTGCCTAACTTAACGTAAGGATGTTGCTAGGTAATCGTATCCGTATATAAAACACATGGTAGAATTCCCTATTTTATTTATAGATGTGTGTTAGAAATATCCCCTGTGTTTTCCACCCAAATAGAACGAACGAAGCATGGTATTTCGATAGGTGCCCTTTCCAGGTAAAATCTCATTATTTCGTATAAATGACCAGAAATAGTAATTTATGTATTTGCATACCGGATGAATTAATATCCGAGGATTTTTTTTGGGACGATATTTAAAGGACCATGGTGTATTGTGATGGATAATGACGGGATATTATGGTGTAAGCAATGAGTATAGTTTAGAGGACAGTTTACAATGATATAAGTGACGGCTGAGCCAGCCTCACTAATTGTTATATCAGTTTTTATTGAACGCGTGTGATATTTAAGGCCATACAGGTAAGATGTTGTAAGGAGGAATCTACGATGAAATAAGATAAAATAGATGATGATGCCAGGTAATAAGACCTGAGGGAAGATGTCAGATGAGAGTTAGTATGATAAGTTTACAATGATATAAGTGACGGCTGACCCAGCCTCACTAATTGTTATATCAGTTTTTATTGAACGCGTGTGATATTTAAGGCCATACAGGTAAGATGTTGTAAGGAGGAATCTACGATGAAATAAGATAAAATAGATGATGATGCCAGGTAATAAGACCTGAGGGAAGATGTCAGATGAGAGTTAGTATGATAAGTTTACAATGATATAAGTGAATTGTGTGTGTAAGTTAGTGGCCATCAAGCGCAGATAAAATAATGCTATAATTAATCTATATCCAAATGAGAGCGTCCCGCTCCACATTTAGAATACTAAGATCCAGTCCGATCAGCTGGTAAGAATAGAATCATATGTTAGCCAGGGAGGGGTGAAGACTTGCATTTCTCCCTTTCACGGTCAAGGTCAGCCAGCAGGCGCGGCTCGCCTATTGTCACTTTCCACAAAGAAAAGGAGCCCATTCAGGACTCGGGTGCTTTGTCGCAGCGATTTGTATAATTTTTGTTATGTTTGGTCCCAAGTTTAATATTCACGTAAGGATATGTTAGGTTACTACCCTGATGCCTCCAATCGATAGTGCTTCTTTTACTGGTCATTTTGATATAAGGGACGGTTTTGTCTGTTGACCATACAGTCCCGGGTTCGATATCCTTTTGTTGTGCCTGGTCCAGACGCTATTTTTAAACGGGTACTAGATAGGCAATAACCTTGCGGTCCCGTGTTCGAAATCCTTTTATTCATACCTGGTCGATCAGTCTTTTTAAATGGGTACTAGCTAGACAGTGACCATAGAGTCCTGTGTTCATGAATAATTATTTTCGGTCCTGGAAAATAATTATTATTAGTTTTTTTTATAGTTAATATTGGTTCAAAATCATCTTGAGATTTCTTTTTCTCGATAATTGTTGAACGGACCATGCTTTGTTCTATTGTAACCTCGTTCTGCGAGATAAGGCATTCAAGGTAAGAAATGTGTAGGTAGCGAATACCCCTAAATACATATTGACCCTATTGAATAAGCCGCTAAGAACATGTTTGTGCCATGTCTATCTTTTTCAGGGGTCGCGGCTTCAAATACATTCACCGTTGCTTAACGTGACTCTGACACGATACGATTACTTTAATAATGTTTGGTTGGAATTATTAATTGTTTTTCATGTTTATCCAACCCAAATGTGGTAGGCAGATGATTAGTCATCATTTTTTTTATGATGCTATTTTTGTTTGTTCTTAAGGCACTTTTCTTAGTTTGTTTATTATATATCCATGAATTATTTGACAAGGCATCGGGTGCTTGGTTCGAGAATGTATCACGTCGAACGCAAGGGCCGAAGCCAGGCTTATCATATCGCTAATATGTTAATGTAATATGTGACGATTTGTAAGGGTGTTTCAAGGCTAAGTAAATTCAATGGCTTCATTGATTCAGCTAATTTGTTTTAAAGCTAAGACGTCCGAAGTAATGTCGGGATTGGACATTAAGATTCCGTACGGAAAGGCTTCCATAATTAATTTACAAGAGTATGTAAATAAGATGCATAAATCATATTCATGTTTGCAGATAGAAATACATAATTAATGCCATGAAGGTTAAGATTTGATATGAGGATAAACTTTTATTTAACGGAGGGATTCTAGTAAATGTTAATTAAACGCCATTAATAATTAAGTGAGCCAATGGCTAGGCTATAATGTATACTTCGGAATGGCCAGGGATGTCTCTGATATTGAACATGCCATGCATCTGAAATGTAATTGGATGATATTAGAATCAATGATCATTATGTTTACTCAGATTAATGATCGATTAATTTCGCATAATTGGATTTCTTTTTCTTAATCCATACTGTTGTTGCAATTAACCGGACCCTCTTGATTCCTCATCTCTTAATAACTTAACTTTCTGATGATATCTTATCATCGTAATTAATAAATTTGATTATGGCAATTAATGCTAATTGGTGTTAACCAGATTTCATTTTTGATTCATTCTCTTTATTTTGCCATATGATTGGTTTTTATTTGTCAATAAATTTGATTGTAATCATACATCATAACTACTATGATAAGTATTAATTGATGCTGATTAGCATTTAATTGGTGGTTTTTGGACATTAATTAGTCCATTGTTTATATTTTTTGATTTTGACTTAATTTTATTGATTCCGTATTTGATTTATTTTACCTTTGAGTTATTATTATTATTATTTTAAATTTCATTTCTACTATTTTGGTTTTATTTCATTTATTTGTTTTTGCTGTACTGGTGTTGGTGCATTAAATTTGTTTATTCTCATTCAGAATCTGTGTGTGATGAATTTTATTCAGCCCTAGTGATCTTCCTATAATATCCAGAACAGTTTCATATTCAAGCTAGTGTACCGTTCATGCCCCGACGACAGAGTCCTGTTCTGAAGGCCTTGTGCAAGGGTACATGGCAAAGGATAGATTATTCTCTATTCTTCTTCGATTTTTCTATTCTGGAAGATCCTAGTGGTTAACATACACAGATGCACCCGGGTTTTGTGCTTGTTTGATTAAGTTTGGCTTGCCTACTCGTTCGGCATGTTAATTATTTTTTTTGACTTTATGCTGAGCGGGTAAACGCTGGAAGATACCCATAAGTCACTTATCAATTCAAACCCGAATCCAAACCGTATTCCATTCATTTCATACCCGTTATTTTTCCGTGAGGATCAGCCTTGCCCTTTTTCCGCTTGCCACATTCATTTAATACCAAACCCTGCTCTCCCCACCACCAGTCCAAAGTGCAAAATGGCGCCCAACGTGGTGACTTAAGCTTGAGACAACAGCAGCCCAACATAAGGTCGAAATGGAGCTCAATTAATTGAATGAGAGTTACTGTAATTAAATTTTCATTTATATAAATTTTTATAGTATCATACAGTAATCTCAAGGAGTCCCTTGAAATTTTTATAGCATTGAGCATCCATCAGATAGTTAATTAAGGCTCATTAGTGGCCTGATGAGAAACATTAATCACTTTAATTAATGTTTGATTAAATTAAATTAATTAATTAATTTTTTTCTTTTAGTGATAAGTCAAATATTTAATGACACCAATGGATTACAATCAAATTTTGAATCGTTTTACTGTTGCAATATCACTGTAGGTGATTGCAAATTCGAAGGATAGGGGAAGGAAGCCTTGAAAGCTTTGAAATACACTTACATTGCATGGTGTGTTGATGTGTATATTTGCATGAGTTGGGACAAGCCCGCATATTCTCTTATTGATAATTATGTCGTCGACAGAGGACCTGATGGTCGTATTGCAAGAATTTAAGGACAGTAGTTATAAGCAGATGCAGGAAATAAAAGACAGTAATCAGGAACTTAGAGTTAGTACTGAACAGCAATTGTCACAGATGCAGGAAATAAAAGACAGTAATCAGGAACTTAGAGTTAGTACTGAACAGCAATTGTCACAGATGCAGAGAAATATAGAACATGTAGGCCGCATTTGCAATCAGAGTACTGAGAAAATAGAAATTCATATGGTCACGATCGAGAACGAGATCAAGAACGTGTCTCAGAGAATGGCTAGTATGGAAATTCGAGTTCAAGCGCAGGTAGCGAAATGTGAAGTGGGAATCGCAGCAACTCAGGCAGATGTCGACAAGCTGAGAGATGAGAATAAGTCAACGCAAGCTAGGATAGGAGTGATCGAGACCGACATCTCTACATTTAAGGACGAGATTAAGGATTCATTGCAGCTCATACGAGATGATATGGATGGCCAACATGACGAATGTAAGAAATCATGGGAAAAGGATAAGGAAGGATTGAAGAGAGATGTCGAATTAGCATACGATGACATGAGCCAGGAGGCTAAGGAAGAAAGGATAGCTGTACTCCGTAAATTAGAAGAGAGCAAATTAAAGATGAATAAGGTCGAGATGGAGCTTTTGTCAAGGATGGAACGACAAGAAAATAAACAAGTCAAAAGCGACCTCAAGATGCTGATCCAAGAAGAGGTCATCGCCGACTTACAAAAAGGATTGGCCAAGTCCATTACAGAAACCCGTATGGAAGGGAAAGTAGGATTTCAGGAGCATACGACCATAGATGAGGGGATGGAACCTCACAGTCAGGAATTCAGGGGTCGTACTTCGACACCCGTCGAGTCCAACGCAGCTGCCCAGGTCATTCACGTTATAAAAATGAGTGATGACCGGCCGAACAAATTTTCAGGGAACAATAACTTTACTCCTAAGAGTTTCCTCAGAGAATTGATGGAATACATCAAAGAAAGCAAGATCTCAGAAGACCGACAGTTAAGGACAGTGGAGAAACTTTTGACCGGACACGCGTTACAATGGTTCCGTAGCTTCAGGTATACCTTTGACACTATGGGAGAATTCCGTGAAGCATTTCTGAAGAAGTATTGGAGCCTTGCCTCGCAACAGAACCGGAGGATGGAACTATACGCGCGCCGCTATAGTACCACATCACCCACAAAATATTCAGAATATTTCATCACACAGCTACACCGGATGAAAGAGTTGGATATGCCTCCATCAGAAGAAGAGATGATCACCGCCATTGAGAAGCAACTGCCAGTCGGGGTTCAACAGATCATGGCGGCAGCGAACGTACGGACAGCGGTATATGCCGAGGAGATATTAAGAAACCTCGATGAGACGACGATCCACAGTCCGCAAAGATCAGGTCGAATGACTGAAAATGTAAACGTGGTCGGCCTAGAAGAAGCACCTAGACGACGCATGAAAGACCAAAGTACAGACGCCATGGACATGAGGCAGAACTGGGAACGTCGGGAATACCAAGATCAAGAACTGAGGCCCCCGTGGTATGGTAACCGAGGTAATAACAACTGGAGGTCGTCCCAAAGACAAAATGAACCATGGAGAGGACATCGTGGATCATACAGGCCGTATAACAAGAAAGGTGGCACAGCGATTCGGAGCGGTATTTGGCAGAATTACGTGCCAAAGAATCGGCCGAACAAAGTAAGAAAGACAGATGGAACAGGGGAATGAATGATCGAAGGGATCCAGATGTCATCGAACAGGGAGCTGAGAGCCTGGAACTCCAGAATGCCCGGAGGAATAGCAATCAATCATCCGGAGGTACACCAGATAGGAATGGCAACAACGAGAAAAAAAAACGCCAATTTTAGAAGATGGGAACGTCGCTAGTGCACAGAACAGTCACAATGCAAAGTATATGGTAGTAGCGCAGATCAGTGATTGGGTCATCAAAGAAGAGGATTTGACGGAGGACACAACAGGGCCAAAGATTAATACAATTAGAGAATTACCCATAATTTACGCCCGAGTGGGAGGTCTAACGGTACGATGTATGGTAGATACGGGTGCCAGCATCAGTATAGCTTCCCAGGCATTAGTTAAAGAGTTGGAGAGATTGGGGAAGGTTCCCGTGATGCCAATTTCTAACATCACAGTCAAGGGCATTATCCCAGACAAGTCCGCAGTCTGTAAGTTCCAAGCTTTGTTGGACATTACACTGCAAGGACATAATATGCCGCATTCGTTCATCATAATGAACAAGATAAATTATAACATTATTTTGGGAGCGGACTTCATTCGAGAATATAAAGCAGTAATCAACCTATATGAAAACACCATTTGCTTTAAAGATATTGGAGAGGACAATCATTTGGACATGCAATTAAATACGGATATTCCAAGAGATGGCGAAGAGATATGGACATTGTGCACCACTGAAGAGATGGAAGCATATGAGATAATCGACGAAAGGTTAAGGGATATTGAGGATGATTTAATGGAACCTGAATCCTGGGTCATGGCGCTCGAAGAATTGGAAGACAGAATTACTGACGCTTTTGAGGAGAAGGCTCGTGAAGCAAAGATAAATGAGGAGAACAGGATCAAATTGATGGACATGTTAAAGCGACACGAACCGGTTTTTAATTCTAAACCCGGTAAGATAGAACATTTCAAGTACCAAATGCAGGTCAACGATTGGTCACCGTTTAGGAAAAAGCCTTATCCGATAGCCGAAAAACATATGAATGAGGTGAAAGAAACCATCAAGCAAATGGAGGATGCTGGAGTCATAGTTAAGATGGCTACCCCATTCGTGAGTCCGTTGGTTGTAGTCAAGAAACCCAATGGCTCTGTTCGAATATGTCTGGACGCCAGGACAATTAATGAACGATTGATTCCTGAATATGACCAAGCTCCAGCGATCAAAGAGGTCATAAACAAATTCCAGAACAAGATATATTTTTCATCGATAGACTTGACTAGTAGCTATCACCATTTGGAACTGGATGACAAGTCAAGGTTATTGACTGGATTCCTATTTAATCAGCAAACTTATGCATTTCAAAGATTACCATTCGGTATCAAAACAGCAGGTTCGGCACTCATACGAGCGTTAGACCGGAACCTGACGTCGGAAGTCAAGGATGCCACTGTAAGATATGTCGATGACATACTCTTGGCGTCTGATAATTTGGATGATCACCTCACGAATTTAGAGAAATTACTAGACAATTTGGAGAAAGCCAATTTCAAAATTAACATCCAAAAATCTCATTTTTGCCAGAAGGAGGTACTCTATTTAGGCCACATCATCGATGGTGAAGGAGTACGCCCAAATCCTGCGAAACTAGAGGCTATTCGGAACTTTCCTAAACCAAACAGGGTAAAACACGTCCGCCAATTTCTGGGCATTTGCAATTTCTTTGCAAATCATTGTCCCGGGTATACTGAGGCTGTGGCGCCACTACAGGATATGCTTCGTAAGAACAGCAAATGGGCATGGAAGGAAGAATGCGACGCGGCTTTTCGGAAAACGAAGGAATTACTAACCAATAGTATTAAATTGGGTTACCCGGATTTCTCAAGAAAATTTATAATTCAAACAGACGCCTCACGGATTGGAATTGGATGCATGCTGTACCAAGAAGATCCAAACAACCCTCGAGAACGATCTTACTTGGCATTTTCTAGCCGAAAGCTAAAGACACACGAGCGAAATTACACAGTAACGGAATTGGAACTTCTGTCCATCATTTTTGCTTTACAACAATGGAGGAAGACTGTCTATGGTTTCGAGATTTTGATAAGAACCGACCACAAGAGCCTTATTTTCCTATTGAAAACTCCCATGGCTAGCGAGCGAGTGAACAGATGGTCGTTGTATGTTCAACAGTTCAATATTGACATTGAACACTGCCCAGGAAGATTCAATGTGATACCCGACGCATTAAGTCGAAACCCAGAACGAGGAGAAGGAGTATTATCTGTACATCAAGTCGAGCTCACTCAGGCAGATCAGGAATTTTTGGTTAAACTGAGAGAAATTCAGGCTGAACAAGTTAAGGATCCGTGGATGAATATGATCATCGATTATTTAAGAGGAAGATTGCAACGAGGAACGCCCGCGTATTTGGAAGCGGAGAAAATTTCGACAAGTTATATTTGGTATAATAACCTGCTGCACAAGTACGTGGATCCCGATCGCGTGAAATCAAGGATTGTGGTGCCACCTTCTTTACAGAGAGGTCTAGTCTGGCACGCACATAGCATATCTGGACATGGAGGAATCGATAAGACAAGTGCCCTTATTCAAGAAGCATTTGTATGGCCCAAATTAAGGGAAACCATTCGCAGTGTTTTGAAGACCTGTGACAAATGTCAAAGGGTTAAGCCAAACTCATTCCTCATGAAGCAATATCCCAAACCTCTACTGCCACAGAAGCCGTGCGAACTGGTCGCCATGGACGGTTATGGTCCATTACCGAAAGGCAGAAGAGGATGCAAATACATTCTCGTCAGCATCGATGTATTTACAAAATACGTGGTGTTATGTCCAGTTCAGAAGTTAAACACTAAACAGGTACTGAACAGAATTAAGGCAAGGGTAATTCCAACGTTAGGGAAGCTGGAATTCTGTCTTACGGACCACGGCAGTTATTTCACTAGTGCCGAGTTTAGGAGTGAGATGGTGAGGTTAGATGTCCGGCACGTGTTGAGTTCAGTGCGCCATCCTGAGGGAAATCCATCAGAAAGAATAATGCGGGAGATCGCAAAATATTGCCGAATTTACTGTTCTGATCAGCATTGGAAGTGGGTCGACGTATTACCCGTAATGGAATTCTGTATAAACAATACGATCCATGAAAGCACAGGACAGATCCCCACAGTCCTTCACTTAAATCGATGTCCGGATCGACCGTGGAAGAACATCTTACCGTGTCCATTGGACGCACGACCAAGCCATGAATTAACCATACAGGCCACGGCAACTTATTTGAAGAAACAAGCTGATCGTCGATTACGTAGAGTGCGTAATAAAAGATTTCACCGTCCTTTGGAATTGGAAGAATTGGTTTTGGTGAAACGACCAGCAGTGTCCGATCCAGCGAAGCGAATATACTCAAAATTTTGCGAGATATTCTATGGACCGTACCGAGTCATAAAGGTGATTGGAAATAATGCCTATAAAGTAAAACACCTACGCACTGGAGTCGAGTCTGTCTATAACGCACAGAATCTAAAACTATACTACCCCGCCGAAGAAGATGAGGTCCAACATCGAGTCAACGTAGTGGAGAAGAAAGAAGAAGGGGATGATCCGGTCCAAGTAGAAGAACCATCGGAAGGAGAAGAAGAGATCCAGCGAACAAATAATCACGACTGTCAATGGATAACGCTGCATGAAGAATTTGATAATGCTAAGGGAGAGTGAACTAAGGATAAATGCAGAATTTAAAGCTGAGAATAAGAGGCTGCGTGAAGAATTTCACGATCCGAATTAATTTAGAGTCCCTCAGAAAGCAAACTTCGAAAGAAGGTCGATGAGGAAGACATGACATTGTTAAAATGGATTATGTTGCCGAGTATTGTTGAATTGTAAAAACTCTTCGTAACCTCAGCAGTTTTTCCAAACTAAGAAGGAGGGAGATGTGCCCTTGGCCTATGTCTTAGGCCATGGACACATTATGTCACTGGAGTACTTATATGGGGCAATGTCATGATGTTAATGAGAATGAAATCATCATTATGTAATGATCATAAGAAATAACTAGGATCTTTCTGCCGTAGTGAGACCACATATACTGTATATGGCTTGGCAGTTCTGACAGGGAGAAATTTATGGTTTTCACACAATGGACAGAGCAGGTGCATTCCAAGTCGCTTGCCTGCAAGTTTCAGAGCAGGAGCACCCCAGCGAATTCTGAGAATCTTGCCAAAACGCAGTAACTATCTCAAGTTAGCACGCAGTAGATGCTTGACTCCGCCCTCAGAGAGTACGCCTCGGTTGGTTACAAGAGATCAAAGAGATCAAGACATTACATGAATGATCTAAAACGCCCATGATGAATCTAATTATTATTAAGAATTTTGGGAATGCGGTAACGGATTAAATATCTCTGTGTTCATCGAATAGAAGTAGTCCCCGCGCAAGGAAATTTGACAACGTCGAGTGTGTGAGAGAGAGAACATAGCGTCCTTCAGCAAGAAATTAGTTCTACCCAAGCGCTGATGATATAAATTTAGCCTATGATCGAGTTTCGTCGTGAATCATATGATTAGCAAGGCCATATTTTTATGTATGAATTAAGGTACCTGATTACTGTAGCCTATGATTGTGAAGGGAGCATTTGGTGTCGTATGTGCAAAACTGTGAATTGGCAACCATTTTGTCATATATGTGGGTGAAGTCTGTGACAGGGGCATTGTTCATCATTCAGCCAACGTTAGTGGATGCTGGTCCATGTAGCGTCACGCCCAAGCATTAATGTACGAAACGCACAGTCCATTGTTCGGCTGATGCGAAATAATATTAAAAATGAATACTGAGCTATGAATGTGTATAACAGTAAGGACGGATGTGAAATTATATGTAATTCAAGTGAAAAATATGTAACAGAAAATGTGTCCGCGACAAGTGTGGAAATAGTGTGAGAATTTGTCATCTATGACACAAGTGTATAGTCCACTAATGTATATTTTTTTTGTGGTGCATAATCTAATTAAATATGTGTGTGTGTGCATTTTAAAAGGGTGCTGGCTTATAGCAACCTAGTGATAATGGAGGATTGCAGTGATATTATCGAGTGGTTTTACATCATCGTGATGGAATTCGAACTGGCCATGGAGGTCATGTGTTAAGTTATACTGTTGCGGGCCTCTGGTCCAACTCTTGCAAATGATGAAGGAAGTCTTCAATATGATAAGTACCTTTTGATTATATTTTACAGTGTCAAATAATTCATGGATTTTATCGCCATAATGTTAGCATGTTATTTGTTTTCTTTTGATTTGTTTTATCTTGTGTGTACAATGACTGTGTCGATGGCGACCATAGTCGTGCATCTGAAGGAGCTGGGTACGCTCATAAGGATTAAGGATCAGAATAATTATTTTAATGAATTAAAAGTGCCTAACTTAACGTAAGGATGTTGCTAGGTAATCGTATCCGTATATAAAACACATGGTAGAATTCCCTATTTTATTTATAGATGTGTGTTAGAAATATCCCCTGTGTTTTCCACCCAAATAGAACGAACGAAGCATGGTATTTCGATAGGTGCCCTTTCCAGGTAAAATCTCATTATTTCGTATAAATGACCAGAAATAGTAATTTATGTATTTGCATACCGGATGAATTAATATCCGAGGATTTTTTTTGGGACGATATTTAAAGGACCATGGTGTATTGTGATGGATAATGACGGGATATTATGGTGTAAGCAATGAGTATAGTTTAGAGGACAGTTTACAATGATATAAGTGACGGCTGAGCCAGCCTCACTAATTGTTATATCAGTTTTTATTGAACGCGTGTGATATTTAAGGCCATACAGGTAAGATGTTGTAAGGAGGAATCTACGATGAAATAAGATAAAATAGATGATGATGCCAGGTAATAAGACCTGAGGGAAGATGTCAGATGAGAGTTAGTATGATAAGTTTACAATGATATAAGTGACGGCTGACCCAGCCTCACTAATTGTTATATCAGTTTTTATTGAACGCGTGTGATATTTAAGGCCATACAGGTAAGATGTTGTAAGGAGGAATCTACGATGAAATAAGATAAAATAGATGATGATGCCAGGTAATAAGACCTGAGGGAAGATGTCAGATGAGAGTTAGTATGATAAGTTTACAATGATATAAGTGAATTGTGTGTGTAAGTTAGTGGCCATCAAGCGCAGATAAAATAATGCTATAATTAATCTATATCCAAATGAGAGCGTCCCGCTCCACATTTAGAATACTAAGATCCAGTCCGATCAGCTGGTAAGAATAGAATCATATGTTAGCCAGGGAGGGGTGAAGACTTGCATTTCTCCCTTTCACGGTCAAGGTCAGCCAGCAGGCGCGGCTCGCCTATTGTCACTTTCCACAAAGAAAAGGAGCCCATTCAGGACTCGGGTGCTTTGTCGCAGCGATTTGTATAATTTTTGTTATGTTTGGTCCCAAGTTTAATATTCACGTAAGGATATGTTAGGTTACTACCCTGATGCCTCCAATCGATAGTGCTTCTTTTACTGGTCATTTTGATATAAGGGACGGTTTTGTCTGTTGACCATACAGTCCCGGGTTCGATATCCTTTTGTTGTGCCTGGTCCAGACGCTATTTTTAAACGGGTACTAGATAGGCAATAACCTTGCGGTCCCGTGTTCGAAATCCTTTTATTCATACCTGGTCGATCAGTCTTTTTAAATGGGTACTAGCTAGACAGTGACCATAGAGTCCTGTGTTCATGAATAATTATTTTCGGTCCTGGAAAATAATTATTATTAGTTTTTTTTATAGTTAATATTGGTTCAAAATCATCTTGAGATTTCTTTTTCTCGATAATTGTTGAACGGACCATGCTTTGTTCTATTGTAACCTCGTTCTGCGAGATAAGGCATTCAAGGTAAGAAATGTGTAGGTAGCGAATACCCCTAAATACATATTGACCCTATTGAATAAGCCGCTAAGAACATGTTTGTGCCATGTCTATCTTTTTCAGGGGTCGCGGCTTCAAATACATTCACCGTTGCTTAACGTGACTCTGACACGATACGATTACTTTAATAATGTTTGGTTGGAATTATTAATTGTTTTTCATGTTTATCCAACCCAAATGTGGTAGGCAGATGATTAGTCATCATTTTTTTTATGATGCTATTTTTGTTTGTTCTTAAGGCACTTTTCTTAGTTTGTTTATTATATATCCATGAATTATTTGACAAGGCATCGGGTGCTTGGTTCGAGAATGTATCACGTCGAACGCAAGGGCCGAAGCCAGGCTTATCATATCGCTAATATGTTAATGTAATATGTGACGATTTGTAAGGGTGTTTCAAGGCTAAGTAAATTCAATGGCTTCATTGATTCAGCTAATTTGTTTTAAAGCTAAGACGTCCGAAGTAATGTCGGGATTGGACATTAAGATTCCGTACGGAAAGGCTTCCATAATTAATTTACAAGAGTATGTAAATAAGATGCATAAATCATATTCATGTTTGCAGATAGAAATACATAATTAATGCCATGAAGGTTAAGATTTGATATGAGGATAAACTTTTATTTAACGGAGGGATTCTAGTAAATGTTAATTAAACGCCATTAATAATTAAGTGAGCCAATGGCTAGGCTATAATGTATACTTCGGAATGGCCAGGGATGTCTCTGATATTGAACATGCCATGCATCTGAAATGTAATTGGATGATATTAGAATCAATGATCATTATGTTTACTCAGATTAATGATCGATTAATTTCGCATAATTGGATTTCTTTTTCTTAATCCATACTGTTGTTGCAATTAACCGGACCCTCTTGATTCCTCATCTCTTAATAACTTAACTTTCTGATGATATCTTATCATCGTAATTAATAAATTTGATTATGGCAATTAATGCTAATTGGTGTTAACCAGATTTCATTTTTGATTCATTCTCTTTATTTTGCCATATGATTGGTTTTTATTTGTCAATAAATTTGATTGTAATCATACATCATAACTACTATGATAAGTATTAATTGATGCTGATTAGCATTTAATTGGTGGTTTTTGGACATTAATTAGTCCATTGTTTATATTTTTTGATTTTGACTTAATTTTATTGATTCCGTATTTGATTTATTTTACCTTTGAGTTATTATTATTATTATTATTTTAAATTTCATTTCTACTATTTTGGTTTTATTTCATTTATTTGTTTTTGCTGTACTGGTGTTGGTGCATTAAATTTGTTTATTCTCATTCAGAATCTGTGTGTGATGAATTTTATTCAGCCCTAGTGATCTTCCTATAATATCCAGAACAGTTTCATATTCAAGCTAGTGTACCGTTCATGCCCCGACGACAGAGTCCTGTTCTGAAGGCCTTGTGCAAGGGTACAATATATATATATATATATATATATATATATATATATATATATGTGTGTGTGTGTGTGTGTGTGTCGAGATAGACACCTGGTTTCTTGCCGTCGTTGTAGGCAATACCAGTATTTGCAACTGGCATTTAGTATTTCACCCTAGTTTTGAGGGGTAATTCTCTCCTTTTAGAAGGAATGTTAGGATGTCATATCTTTTTTCTGAATAAATTGAATTTCCTTTATAAATTCTTCTGAGTTATGCTTTTTACAGGCGCTGGAAGCAGTGGCGTAGCTAGACCTGAAGGGGCCCCGGGGCAAGATGTTGAAATGGGGCCCCCTCACTATCTTTTGAAATTCTGACCTAGTTAGTTAGTTATTGTTGTTTTAAAGGCGGAACTACGAGGTAATCTGCCCCTAAACCTGACCTAACTGCAACCTTTAATATTAATAATGTTTGAAGATGAGAGCTTATCAAAGTGACTTTATGCACTTTTCGAATTCCTCCCCCATTGCCACTTCCCTTTTTCTAGAAATATTTAATTTATACTTTGGCTGTTGGCTCCATAAAATGTCCTAAATAATTATGATAAATAATAGCTATAGCTTTTCAATTTGTGAAATTGTGATATCGTAATAAGAAAACTACGTCTACTCAAATATCAATTAGAAAGAGAAGAAAACTGCATGTAAATATATATTATAATTACACATATTTGTTCTTTTATTACTGACAATAATGAAGCTAGAGTAGAAAACAAAAGGGAACAGATAGGATCGCCTATGAAGTACTAGGATTTAAATATAAAATACATGCCAGGTCGAAAGCTCAAAATTATAAATATATTATACAAATAACTTGAAATAAAATAAATCTATAAATTTTTGCTCATTGTTTGCAAAACATTTAGTTGAGTTATTATTATCAAACAAACTATTTAAAACAAATAAACATCAACTAACCTGTTGTTGAGTCTTCAGTCTTTTGACTGGTTTGATGCAGCCCTCCATGCCTCCCTGTCCTGAGCTGATCGTTTCCTATCCTAATTTACACAAAACGTTTTTCCTACTCTTTGCATCTGCAAATATGTTAATTACATGTGAGAAGTTACGTTTTCGAGCTCTTTCATTTTCAATCGATAAAAGGGCCAACCCACTTAAACATTCTTGGCTCATGGAGCTTCTTAGGTACGACCTGATAATTTTCAGCTTGGAAAAAGATCTTTCTGCTTTAGCCACTGTGATAGGTGCAGTTAAGAACATAAAACAAGCAGTACACACGTCAGGATAGCTTGCAACCAGAATGTGATTTTCAATGTAGAGGAGGTCTATCAGGGAACAGTCGACTTTTTCTTAATTTTAGAGGAAAAAGATGCACGCACGCTGGAAATTTGTGCAGAAAATGTTGGTGACACATCATCATAAAAAGTCTCGGCGAAACCTTTTGCCTCTTTAATCATTTCGTCATCTGAAGCATTGCTCAAGAAATAAGGCTGAACAACTTTGTAGGCATTAATAACTGACTTCATGCCTTCAAATCTGCTGATTAACTGAGCCATAATTGTATCAATCAAGGGGTAAAACACAGATACCAGAAATCTAGTTTCAGGATTGAGAAATAGGTGGTCTACACTCAGTTCATAAAAATGCTTTTTAACTTGCAGATGACCTCGTAGTTCCGCCCCTTAAAACAACAATAACTAACTAACTAACTAACTTGCTTTAGTCTTTTCTCAGAAAACTCGCAAGGTATTCCGCACTTGGAGCCCATAGTTGAAGCTTCTTTTACAAGGTCCTCAAATGAATTTCTTAGTTCAGTAACACTTTAATAAATCAAAAGCTGAAACAATATCCATATTTTCAGTTTGGAGACATTTAGATACGATGTTCAGTTGCTGCAAAATCTTTGTTTGTACAACTAACAGAAGCACAAATTCAAAACTTTCAATTTTATTTTTCAATCATATTGCATCATTCCTTTCTTTTGCCTTATTACTTGTCAAAATAAGTTTGGATAGCTCTCTTAATACATCGTCCAACCTCTCCTTTAAAGAAAAAACTGCTTCGTACCTTCCCGACCATCTTGTTGGGTTGAGTGTTTTTAATGTTATGTTTGCATTTTCAGATGCATCTTGCAGCCCCAGCCAGCGTTTGATACTGTGTCCAAAATGTTGTAGACATTTTGTACATTCTCAAAAAACTGTGATATTTCACGATTAGCTTCTACAGCGTCTTTCAACACCAGATTTAAATTATGACTTGCACAATGTACAAAATATGCATGTGGCGCAACTTCTTGAATCTTTTTCTGCACTTCATTGTATAAGTTACTCCACTCATTACGGTTGCGCCGTCGTAACATTGGCCACGACATGTTTTCATTTCAAGACCTTTATCTTTAATAGATTCCACTATTTTACTTGTCAAACCAAATGCACTTTGATCTTCAACTTTTGTAAAATAAGTCAACGTCTCGCAAATCTTTATTTCTTTGGGTATATTTTCATCATCATTTACCACTTAGATGTCCCCGAAAACTTTACTTAACTGATCAACTTTACTTATATCCTGAGTTGTATCCATAATAACAGAGAAAGAAAGAGAGCTCTGAATTTCAAATTTGATTTCTTTCAGTACTTCATTTGCCATCAAAGAAATAACTTCATTTTGGATGCCAAACTTAAATAGTTTACACTTCCTGCTGGCTTTTGCAAAAGGGTTCTTAGTACAGAGTCATGGTCTGACAGAAGTTCTATTATAGACAAGAAATTGTCTGTATTTGGATCTTCCATTTTACTACTTCTTCCGCGGAAAGCTAGTTTACAGGTGGCCAAAGTTAATGAAACATTAACAATTTTTTCTAGAACGTTCCTCCAGTAATTTTTCTCTTCTTTTAACAGTTTTTCTAAAGCATCACTCATTGTTTTATCATTCCTCCTTTTCTCAACTAAAACACAATAAAATGTGTGGTCATCTGATTGTTAATGAGTTTTAATTCTACAGGGTCATTATGTGTGTGCTCGCCAGTAAACACGACAAGCTAAGCCGGCTGTGACTAGCGCAGATCGCGGCCACGTGCACCCAGTCCAGCTGGCGGTTGGCGGCTCCGCTGACTCATATCGTTAGTTCACACGTGTTTTGTCATTCATATGGGCGTGTTTTTACAAAGCTTAGTCGTTAGTGTTGCATATTTAGTGAGAATTTTGATTACTGTGATTGTTGGTCATACCTAGACACCAATTCACATTGCACGAACGTGTGTATATCCATAATTCGTAAATGAAAAGCAGAAAATCTTGTTCTGAAACTAGACGAAAATTTCGAATCAAGTTTCCTGGAAGACCTGTGCCTAATGGCAGTACAATTAGGAGGCTCGCTAAACGATTTAAGGAAACAGGCTCCGTAAATAATAAAAGAGATGACAGACATTCTTTCATCAGAAGATGTCAGGTGTGTGTTACAAGAAAGGGCGGATATTTTCAGCATAGCCTGTGAGCACTGTAAGAAAACATTATTGAACATGTTTGGTAAAAGTGTGAAAGTGCGTCCCGATCGCCGGCTGAACCGGGTGCATGTGGCCGCGATCTGCGCTTGTCACAGCCGGCTTAGCTTGCCGTGTTTACTGGCATGCATACACATAATGACCCTGTATCAGAAAGATGTTTCCAGTTGTTTAGTCCCGTACCACCGAAAGTGTTGTCTGAATGTTGTGGGAACAGCCAACATGGTCTAACTTTTGCGAATAGCAAAGCCAGAGTCCGTTACATTTCATCCCAGAACCTGATATAAAACTGCAGTAATTAGTTGAAAATTATATTTTATTTCCTCGTCCATCATGCTGTTTTGGAAAGGGACCACGAGGTTGACAAAGTCCTGATGCTATGATTAACCTTTTAATTTCTGGATTATTGACGGGACTGGGAAAATCAATTTTGTCTTGCAAAACATAATTTTCACCGTGTCCAGTTTCAGTCAAGCTTACTCCATCCTTGTTATTATTGACTGGCTGATCAAGACATGAAAGGCCACTATGAGTGGTCGGAACATCGATTTTATGTACCGGTACTTGAGACTGTTGATGAGCGTCAACATCTGAAGAAAATACATACCGGTAGTGAATAATAGTGAGCAATAAAATTTAGTGTAGTGGTTTATAGTTCATTGCAGTGTTTTATTTGAAGAAACAGATTCAACTAACTGTTGAACTAAGCCAACTAACTTATTATTAGTTGGTTAACGGGACAAAATGACTATGTCACCAATGATAGACGTCCGTTGAAACGATGAATACTGTATACCCGATGTGAAGTGAAAAACAAACGAATGTACTCAGTCCAAGTGAAGTGAATCAACCGTCGCAATTCGCAAACCGCTTCATTGTTGTTGTTTTTATCACACATTCTATGCTTTTTATAATATGAACGTAATATGATAGTAGTTTCTTATAAAATATTACGTCCTGACCAAATTGTTAATGGAACTCTTAATAACAATAATTTTACTTTGCTTAACAACTTACCTTACCTTCATATTTTCATTTTCTTCGTTTTGATCGTATTTCTGCACCGAAACGTACTCTAAACCCGATTGAGTTTGAGGTTGCAACCATGCAGTTAACGATTTAGTACAAGCACGAACCGTCGCGTCTTTTTTTCTTTTATCCTTCCTTCTTTTAGCTCCACTTCCATAAGTAAGTTTCAAAGCGTAGTTAAAAAATAGCACAATGCAAGTCACAACTTAAGTTCAGCCACTTAACCAGGAACCGCTGAGGCGACGCACCACCTACACTACCGCTACTACTCTAATACTGTACATTGCTGTGGTGTGATGTCGCAGTGGAGGTGAAAGGGATGGAACGATGAGTCAAGGCCATGCACTGAATGGGGAACAATGCATTGTCTGTCGAGCGCCCGGCTATCAACAAATACTCATAAGAATACCACACAAATGGATGGATATATCTTACATACAGATTGCACTGAACGTGACTAGTTTCTAAACACAGGTTTAGACTCGTAGTTCCGTTTAATTGGGGCCCCTGAACTAAATTGAATTCTCAAATATGTTTTCTAGTACTACTTTTATTTATTTATTATTATTTATATTTTTTCTTTTAGGGTTTGGGGGCCCCCTAACCTCGGGGGCCCTGGGCGGTGCCCCGCTTGCCCCATTGTACTACGCCAATGGCTGGAAGATTGTACTAGGAAGGCCATCGTTGGGTATTTCCGAGTAGTCCACTCTCCCGAGGTGCTCCATTCGTGGAAATCTCTTGTTCCCTGAGCTATTGTGCGATTTCGGCCATGGTCTTACCTAATGCCATCTTGTTAGATATAATTGTGTCCCTTTCATCCCATTCACATGTTGGTAGGACTTGGGACTTTTAGCAGGGGATTTTCAGGTTCTACGATCCGGCTGTCTTTGTAGGATTCAACCGGTGATGGTAGGTGATTTTGGGCACAGTTATCTTTGCCCACCAACGTCTGGGCTCGTTTAAAACTGGAATACCAGAGTTGAAACCAGTTATATACCATTGGAACATTGAGTTATGTTTGTGGTAGGCCAAGTGAATAATGGTAAACTAATATTTCGGCACAAAGTGTTGGTATTCATTAAAAAAAAAGCAATGACGAGGATACTCGATTTACAAGGGATACTAGTAAATTTTCAACCATTATTTGTTTGTTTTTGTGCAATATTTAAGTAGTGCCACACGCTTTATTAAATGATAAATGACTAGAACAGCTTCAATGGGAGGTATTCAAAGTAATCTTCATTGACATGCAAAGTCATGTGGGGCACTCAACGAAGTTCGTGTTCGAATTTCATGTCAGTCGTGTGATATATTTGATTTTGATAGCATCTTTAAGATAGTAGTATTTATCTTAAACTTAAACTTTGTCAAATTAGTTGATGAATCCCCACCTGTATGAACCATCATTATCATTATTTATTTATTGGAATCTGGATGATTTGATTGAATTGGTCGTAAGTAATTTTAAGTATAAATTAAGGTTACTGCATGACAATGAAAATGATCATTTTATGGCAAATTGTGGCTGCTTTGGGATATTCCTGCTATGCGATGTGTTGTCGTGCAAGTGTCTTTTCGTGAAGTATATTTTGTGAATCACCATGTGTGAAGAGATGACGGACACTGTTGCAGACTTTAGGAAAATGTTTGAACTCATACAGAAAAAAATGGACGGTCTTAATCAAGACATAAATAGTATTAAGACATCTACACAAGCTAGTTTTGACAATATTTATGAAACTGTCAATAAGAGCACAAAAATAGTAAAGGATTCAGTTGATATCAATATTGAAGGTGAAATTGAGGCCATGCACCAATCTTTAAAAGAAACAAAGGATATCCAAAAATAGGTTGGAGACTAATGTTGATAAAGTAGAGTACATTGTTGAGAAGCTTGCCATAGAAACAGTGAAGACCAATAAGGAATACACCATTGTAAAGGAAAACATTAATAAATAAGTAGATGCTCTCCAAAACTCTCAAGTTAATGATATTTTGGGTTCAGATAAGCTCATTATTGCGATTGAAATTAAAGTTGATCAATGTAGGATTAATTTAACTGTTAGGCTGATAATTGGACGGACAATAAAACGGGTCCAATAAGGAATCACTACCAGAGGCAGAAAATATACGAAAACAGGTACAAGGAGTACAACGAAAAGCCCTGGAATCGTCAATACTATGTGTATTGTAGAGAATATGACAATAAGAGAAATAATTATAGAGAAGAGCTTTACAACAGAAATTATAGAAACAATCAAGGCTAAGGTAGATATGAAAACTATAGGACAGAGGAGTTTGTAAGAAAAAAGAATCAGGAGAGGCTCAAGAGGGAGTGAGAAAAGTCCGACGTAAGGGGACGAAGAAGTTCGAGAGAAAGAAAGGGTTCGGAATACAGACAAAGAGAACATGAAAAGGCGAAACCAAGCACCAGTCGACAGGATAATGGTTCAGAAAGAACACCTGCCGATGAGGATAGGAGAAAAACGCCGACGTTTAGACAGAAGTAGAGACTTGTATTGTAGATCTTCCATTCCGAGAACATGAAGTAAGAAGAGACAAGATACGTTAAGAAGATAGTCTAACTCAAGCATGAATTAAGGATACATATGCCAGAATATCTAGAAGTGATGCAAATAAAAACTAAGCTGACTTTTATTTGAGGCATCAAGGGGGAAGATATACCATTCATTCATAGCCCGCGCACCGTGAGCTGAGAACCCTCTAACGGAACTGATCACGAGACCAAATTGTGTGCGGCAATGACACCTCAGATGTGTGTCACTCGAGGGTAGCCGATGTCTCGCGAGCGTCTACGAACGCTGGGAGGTAATGAAGGAGAAATTATATTATTGTTTGATGGTGTCAATGACGTCGCAAGACTTGAAAAGAAATATTGTAATGTTTTAGAGTAAAATAGATTAATTTACGCAATGAAAAAAAATTCAAATAACTTGCCAGAATACTAGAAAGTTTATGCAAGTGTTCAAAACATTATAAGAAGTAATTAATGAAAAGAATGTGTGTTCATGACAGTCCTAGCGACGGGTTTTGAACTAGATACCTTAGAGTGGGGGAGGAAGTTCTCGTGAAGGAGCAACTGACTGCCACAAGGCAGAACGCAACATGTTTCCGTGCGAGAAATCTTGTCGTTAGCCGAGTGAAATAGTAAAAATACGTGGAGTAACGGACTCTGTTAAAATATTACACTGTGATCTATACTTTGAAGCGGTATGCAGTACGATAAATGTCAGTGTCGTGTTCGACTCTCAAGCATGTGAGCGAGGACATTTGCAATTTGCAGTGCCGGAGCGGAGTGATCTATGAACTCGAGGCCAGAGACGCCTTTAAAAGTAGCTTGTGTTAAACAAGAATATATTCAACTTTTGCTGAAGTTTAAAGCTACGGACAGCTTATACGATATACACGACATGTGTATAGGAACTACACCTTTCTCAAGTGCCACGTTTCACATGCAGACATCAGGGGGAAGGAGTGAATAGTATTCTGCAATTATAAACATGCAAGGCTAACTTATGACATAGGCATTACACTCATAGCATGGTAGAGATTACCAAAGACAGCAGAATTCAACTTGTGTTTAAGGAACACGCTATTCTCGCTTAAGATGGAGCAATCTTTTGAGAACATGCTTTTCCCATCTCCAACTGAGTTGGGCCTAACATATGGTTGCTATCGAATATCTCTCTGTTGCCGCATACGGTTATTTTCTGTCGGGAGACGTTAGTTCGTGGACTCAGATCGCGAGGACAGTTCGTGCGTTAAGCGACCGCGTGGACGGAGCTTGGAGCCTGGTCGGAGAAAGGAGGTCCTAGGTTCGACACCCGGAACGCCCATGGAGAAGTATTATGTCCTGGTGAGGTACATAGTGAATTACTTCGACATGATAATATCCTTTTTTGATCATCGCTACGAAGCCTGGCAGAAGGTAGAACACTTACAACTTTATTAGCAGTGGCTGGTGGTGGTATTTGAAGGTAGCCGTGGTTGCCATAGTTCATTAAATTGTAGCATGGTTGGACAGAAGTTTAGGTTCGATGCTCTATCGTCTCTAACTTCCTGGCCAATCTGGTATTTTGATTTGGGATAACCAAATGCATCCAATTGCGTACTTTTGCTAACTATATTTGATTCTAGTAGTTTTTATTGGATTAATTAATGCACATTTTCATTGTCGTGAAGACTCATCATAGGAGAAGATCTATATTTTCGATAGAGATAGGAACTATTTTTGTGCCTAATGCACATTCTTATATTTCGTGCACTTGAGCACTTCGATATTTTGACAGGATTATTAAAGTGTCTTTGATACACTTAGACGTGTGCTATGTTGATGAAATTGATTTACTACTTGAAGAAATTACATTTAATAGAGAAAAAGTAACAATATATTTTAAATGTCATTTGGACATAGAAACTTGTGCTGATGATGGATTAGAGGATAACATGACTTATTATTCTTTCTGGAAGACGTCATCCTTCTCTATAGAGCGAGACAGATTGCCAATGTTGCCTAATGAATCAATAGGTCCTAAATATTCAGCTATTTACGAGATTCATGCTGTAGGTAGTATTGCTACATCATTCTCGAGTTCATCTGAGGGGGGAGTCTTCATAATTAGTTTGATTTGACATATTTTGACATTAATCCACTTCACATATTTCTTATGAGAAGTAGTTGAGGCATTCTATATGCTGGTAATATTTATAATATTTTACGATTCATGAATGAGTTTATTGGCAAGCATCAACGCTCAGTTATTAATAAATCCTAGTCCAGACTTCATGAAAGTCTCGAGTAATATTAAAAATTATTGTAAATGAATAATGTGAGGCAAAATTAAAACTTAATAGGGTGATTTTCTTGGACATTTCTGACTTTCGTCACAAGTGTAATTTACTTCAGTATTCATGTTCACGATGTATGTGAATTATATTGTGCAGCACTGAGGTGCAATGACGATCACTTTATTTATTTAATAATTATTATATACAACGATGAAAAGGTCATTTTACACTGATATTTTAACAATTTCAAATAATATTAACAAAAACAACAACAACAAGAACAGGTAACAATTGGCAGTGATGGCAGCAAGGAATAAATCTCGGGAAGGACGCAGGGAGTTATTGGGGTAGTGAGTGATTAGGAGGGTGAGGGGTTAGGAATTGAGAGTGAAAGGGATCTTCTAATGTTATGTTTGAATGTTCGATAGGGAGAGAATAAGTCAATATTTGGAAGGGAGTTACTAAGGGTAGGTAGACGGTGGAAAATAGAGCGCTTCTGTACTTCAAGACGTTGGCGAGGTATGTGGTGTAAATGGTTCTGACGTGTTGCACGAGAGGGAACATGGAGTGGGAAGTAGCTTAGTAGCATGTTACATTTTGTGTAACCATTCATAATTTTATGTAGGAAACACAGGTCGGTAAATTGTAGACGGCATCTCAGGTCGAGTAAATTGAGCTGATTTAGAATGTCGGATTTCGCAAAGTGCCTTAGTGAAGGATTGCGAACTTTATTGATATGAAGAAATTGAAGACACTGTTCAATTTAGAAATATTGGTTATAGCCGAAGTAGACCAAATTGGAGAAGAGAAATCTAG
Source organism: Meconema thalassinum (assembly GCA_946902985.2). Classification (NCBI taxonomy): domain Eukaryota; kingdom Metazoa; phylum Arthropoda; class Insecta; order Orthoptera; family Tettigoniidae; genus Meconema; species Meconema thalassinum. The sequence continues at coordinate 128,067,286 of OX336398.1, forward strand.
GTTTGGGAGAACATATGTGGTGAAGTATAATGTAAGTGCAGTGAGGTCTTTAATTTCTGAGAATCTGTATAGAATGCCGAGACTGAGCATTGCGCGAGATTTGATATGGTCAATATGGGGAGAGAATGTCAGCTTATCATCGTGAATAATACCTAAATCTCTTACCTGAGAAACCGTATCCAATTTATTTCCACATATTTTATAGTCCGCCTGTTTTCCAGATTTCAGTAGTGAGAAAGACACATTGAAGCACTTTTTCGGAATTGGAGATAACTTCCATTTGTTGAACCAATCAGTGCATGTATTCACTGCTTCCTGGAAGTCAGCGTGGTCGTCAGAACTGGAATTTTTTCTGAATATCTTGAGGTCATCAGCGTACAGAAGAAGGGAACACGGAGAATTTTGCTCACATGTGTTTATATCGTCCATATAAAGCACGAAGAGAAGGGGTCCCAGGATACAGCCCTGAGTTACTCCTGATAAGACTGGGAGCCAGGACGATACAGACCCTGGAAGCACTACCCGTTGTTGCCTATTGGACAGGAAGCTTTGTATTAGGGATAGGAAGGATCCATGTACGTTGTATCGTGAAGCAAGCTTGTGGAGGAGAAGGAAATGGTTCACGGAATCAAATGCTTTCGCCAGGTCAACGTAGATTACATCTAGCTGAGATTTTTGATCTATTGCAGAAATTGTGTGATGGTTCAGAACAGTCAGATTTGTTATACATGATTTTCCAGGGACGAAACCATGTTGTTTTTCTGAGAGGTGTGGTTTGGTGAAAGTGAGGAGACGGCAATTTATTATTCTTTCGAAAACTGAAGAGAGTATAGGGAGGATAGATATAGGTCTGTATGAGGAAAGTTCATGCTTGCTGCCTGATTTAAAGGCAGGTGTGACATCAGCTCTTTTCCATGAGTCAGGAAATGTGCCGGAAGTCATGCACCAGTTGAGTATCATGGATAAGGGGATGCCGAGAGATGCAGAGGTGTTTTTTTTTTCAGAAATATAGGGCTTATGTCTGATGGTCCGGTAGATCTGTTTGCGGGCAGACTTTTTAAAATATTTTGGATTTCATCGGGGGTCGTTGAAATTTGAGACAGTGAATCAGAACAGACTCTAGTAAGTTGAGGGGGACTGGGGATTGGTACGGGAACTGAAAAGGTTGAATGAAAATATACATTGAAATGTGTGGTCCTCAATTCAAATGGGATTTCTTCATTATGGAGGTTTAGGTTAAGTGGAATTCTGGGAGTCTTTCTACGGGAATATATAAGTGTCCAGAACTTCTTCGGGTTATTCTTGAGATTTCCTGTTATGGAAGAGATGTAGCGGTGGTAATCCTCTGTCATATGAACTCTTGAAATTTTCCGTAGGTGAATAAATATATTGCATGTATGATGATTAGGAACTGATTTCCACAGTGACCACGCTCGAGTTCTGTTTTGGAGAAGGAGTTTGGTGTTTTGACTTAGCCAGTGCGGGTATTTGTTGGATTTGGATACGGAGAAAGGAACGTGTTGTTTAATGGCCGAGTAAAGTAAATCCTCAAACAAGGCCACTGCGCTGTTTACGTCTTTCTCAGCTGTTAGCAGGCACCAGGGTAGAGATGATAAATCCTGATTGACAGCTTGCCAGTCGACCGTTCTCCAAAGAGAGAAAGCTTTCTTATCGGTGGTGGGGCTATTTTTATGTCGGCTGGCTGGGACGGGGAGAGTGGCTTCTATTGAGCTATGGTTAGTGTTCAGGATATTTCTTCCAACGGTCACAGTGACATTACGCAGGGTTGAAAATATGAGGTCCAGTGTTTCGGATTTCCTTGTTGGATGTAGATTGAACTGTTTCAGATGTAGACCGTTTATAAAATTTGATAAGATGAAACTATCTATTTGGGGAGAGTGTATGGTACCATTGTCTATTGATGTCCAGGAGATATGGTAGTTAAAATCGCCTAGCAACACTATTTAATTTTCTTGATCGAGGGCGAGAACAGTAGAGTTAAAACATTCTTCTAAGGTGTCAATTTTGCTGGAAGGTGGGCGGTAGAAGCAACCTACGAGTAAATTCTTCCTTTTTGGGATAATAATCTCAACCCGTATTATTTCGCAGGAAGTTTCTAAGTCAGGCCGATGTTTTGCCTTCAGTTTGTTATGAACTGCGATTGCAACACCTCCAACCCTTGAGGATCTGTCCCGGCGAAACACATTGAACTCAGATGAAAACGGAAGTTCCCCACAAGATACGAAGTCTGCCAACCATGTTTCTGAGAGGCAGAGGATATCAAATTGATTGATTTCTGATATATTTGCAATAATTGCTGAGTTTAATTCACCGGCCGTGAAAGCCAATATACCATCTTTTTGGAAGCCTTCATAGGGAGGATGAGGCTGCTTGAGCTTTTAGTTCTAGCAGTCAAGTAGTGCAGTTGCACTCTATATAAAGGGAGGTAGCGCGCAGTTCGTTACTCCTGTGGGGGTCCGGGCGGGGACACCAAGAGCCCGCCGATGAGCCAGCTTGGTGTCCTAGGCGAAACCCCACACAAGACACGGCACAAACCTAGAATAATTGCTGAGTTTAATTCACCGGCCGTGAAAGCCAATATACCAACTTTTTGGAAGCCTTCATAGGGAGGATGAGGCTGCTTGAGCTTTTAGTTCTAGCAGTCAAGTAGTGCAGTTGCACTCTATATAAAGGGAGGTAGCGCGCAGTTCGTTACTCCTGTGGGGGTCCGGGCGGGGACACCAAGAGCCCGCCGATGAGCCAGCTTGGTGTCCTAGGCGAAACCCCACACAAGACACGGCACAAACCTAGAATAATTGCTGAGTTAAATTCACCGGCCGTGAAAGCCAATATACCATCTTTTTGGAAGCCTTCATAGGGAGGATGAGGCTGCTTGAGCTTTTAGTTCTAGCAGTCAAGTAGTGCAGTTGCACTCTATATAAAGGGAGGTAGCGCGCAGTTCGTTACTCCTGTGGGGGTCCGGGCGGGGACACCAAGAGCCCGCCGATGAGCCAGCTTGGTGTCCTAGGCGAAACCCCACACAAGACACGGCACAAACCTAGAATAATTGCTGAGTTTAATTCACCGGCCGTGAAAGCCAATATACCATCTTTTTGGAAGCCTTCATAGGGAGGATGAGGCTGCTTGAGCTTTTAGTTCTAGCAGTCAAGTAGTGCAGTTGCACTCTATATAAAGGGAGGTAGCGCGCAGTTCGTTACTCCTGTGGGGGTCCGGGCGGGGACACCAAGAGCCCGTCGATGAGCCAGCTTGGTGTCCTAGGCGAAACCCCACACAAGACACGGCACAAACCTAGAATAATTGCTGAGTTTAATACACCGGCCGTGAAAGCCAATATACCAACTTTTTGGAAGACTTCATAGGGAGGATGAGGCTGCTTGAGCTTTTAGTTCTAGCAGTCAAGTAGTGCAGTTGCACTCTATATAAAGGGAGGTAGCGCGCAGTTCGTTACTCCTGTGGGGGTCCGGGCGGGGACACCAAGAGCCCGCCGATGAGCCAGCTTGGTGTCCTAGGCGAAACCCCACACAAGACACGGCACAAACCTAGAATAATTGCTGAGTTTAATTCACCGGCCGTGAAAGCCAATATACCATCTTTTTGGAAGCCTTCATAGGGAGGATGAGGCTGCTTGAGCTTTTAGTTCTAGCAGTCAAGTAGTGCAGTTGCACTCTATATAAAGGGAGGTAGCGCGCAGTTTGTTACTCCTGTGGGGGTCCAGGCGGGGACACCAAGAGCCCGCCGATGAGCCAGCTTGGTGTCCTAGGCGAAACCCCACACAAGACACGGCACAAACCTAGAATAATTGCTGAGTTTAATTCACCGGCCGTGAAAGCCAATATACCATCTTTTTGGAAGCCTTCATAGGGAGGATGAGGCTGCTTGAGCTTTTAGTTCTAGCAGTCAAGTAGTGCAGTTGCACTCTATATAAAGGGAGGTAGCGCGCAGTTCGTTACTCCTGTGGGGGTCCGGGCGGGGACACCAAGAGCCCGCCGATGAGCCAGCTTGGTGTCCTAGGCGAAACCCCACACAAGACACGGCACAAACCTAGAATAATTGCTGAGTTTAATTCACCGGCCGTGAAAGCCAATATACCATCTTTTTGGAAGCCTTCATAGGGAGGATGAGGCTGCTTGAGCTTTTAGTTCTAGCAGTCAAGTAGTGCAGTTGCACTCTATATAAAGGGAGGTAGCGCGCAGTTCGTTACTCCTGTGGGGGTCCGGGCGGGGACACCAAGAGCCCGCCGATGAGCCAGCTTGGTGTCCTAGGCGAAACCCCACACAAGACACGGCACAAACCTAGAATAATTGCTGAGTTTAATTCACCGGCCGTGAAAGCCAATATACCATCTTTTTGGAAGCCTTCATAGGGAGGATGAGGCTGCTTTTGCTTTTAGTTCTAGCAGTCAAGTAGTGCAGTTGCACTCTATATAAAGGGAGGTAGCGCGCAGTTCGTTACTCCTGTGGGGGTCCGGGCGGGGACACCAAGAGCCCGCCGATGAGCCAGCTTGGTGTCCTAGGCGAAACCCCACACAAGACACGGCACAAACCTAGAATAATTGCTGAGTTTAATTCACCGGCCGTGAAAGCCAATATACCATCTTTTTGGAAGCCTTCATATTGAGGATGAGGCTGCTTGAGCTTTTAGTTCTAGCAGTCAAGTAGTGCAGTTGCACTCTATATAAAGGGAGGTAGCGCGCAGTTCGTTACTCCTGTGGGGGTCCGGGCGGGGACACCAAGAGCCCGCCGATGAGCCAGCTTGGTGTCCTAGGCGAAACCCCACACAAGACACGGTACAAACCTAGAATAATTGCTGAGTTTAATTCACCGGCCGTGAAAGCCAATATACCATCTTTTTGGAAGCCTTCATAGGGAGGATGAGGCTGCTTGAGCTTTTAGTTCTAGCAGTCAAGTAGTGCAGTTGCACTCTATATAAAGGGAGGTAGCGCGCAGTTCGATACTCCTGTGGGGGTCCAGGCGGGGACACCAAGAGCCCGCCGATGAGCCAGCTTGGTGTCCTAGGCGAAACCCCACACAAGACACGGCACAAACCTAGAATAATTGCTGAGTTTAATTCACCGGCCGTGAAAGCCAATATACCATCTTTTTGGAAGCCTTCATAGGGAGGATGAGGCTGCTTGAGCTTTTAGTTCTAGCAGTCAAGTAGTGCAGTTGCACTCTATATAAAGGGAGGTAGCGCGCAGTTCGTTACTCCTGTGGGGGTCCGGGCGGGGACACCAAGAGCCCGCCGATGAGCCAGCTTGGTGTCCTAGGCGAAACCCCACACAAGACACGGCACAAACCTAGAATAATTGCTGAGTTTAATTCACCGGCCGTGAAAGCCAATATACCATCTTTTTGGAAGCCTTCATAGGGAGGATGAGGCTGCTTTTGCTTTTAGTTCTAGCAGTCAAGTAGTGCAGTTGCACTCTATATAAAGGGAGGTAGCGCGCAGTTCGTTACTCCTGTGGGGGTCCGGGCGGGGACACCAAGAGCCCGCCGATGAGCCAGCTTGGTGTCCTAGGCGAAACCCCACACAAGACACGGCACAAACCTAGAATAATTGCTGAGTTTAATTCACCGGCCGTGAAAGCCAATATACCATCTTTTTGGAAGCCTTCATATTGAGGATGAGGCTGCTTGAGCTTTTAGTTCTAGCAGTCAAGTAGTGCAGTTGCACTCTATATAAAGGGAGGTAGCGCGCAGTTCGTTACTCCTGTGGGGGTCCGGGCGGGGACACCAAGAGCCCGCCGATGAGCCAGCTTGGTGTCCTAGGCGAAACCCCACACAAGACACGTTACAAACCTAGAATAATTGCTGAGTTTAATTCACCGGCCGTGAAAGCCAATATACCATCTTTTTGGAAGCCTTCATAGGGAGGATGAGGCTGCTTGAGCTTTTAGTTCTAGCAGTCAAGTAGTGCAGTTGCACTCTATATAAAGGGAGGTAGCGCGCAGTTCGATACTCCTGTGGGGGTCCAGGCGGGGACACCAAGAGCCCGCCGATGAGCCAGCTTGGTGTCCTAGGCGAAACCCCACACAAGACACGGCACAAACCTAGAATAATTGCTGAGTTTAATTCACCGGCCGTGAAAGCCAATATACCATCTTTTTGGAAGCCTTCATAGGGAGGATGAGGCTGCTTGAGCTTTTAGTTCTAGCAGTCAAGTAGTGCAGTTGCACTCTATATAAAGGGAGGTAGCGCGCAGTTCGTTACTCCTGTGGGGGTCCGGGCGGGGACACCAAGAGCCCGCCGATGAGCCAGCTTGGTGTCCTAGGCGAAACCCCACACAAGACACGGCACAAACCTAGAATAATTGTTGAGTTTAATTCACCGGCCGTGAAAGCCAATATACCATCTTTTTGGAAGCCTTCATAGGGAGGATGAGGCTGCTTGAGCTTTTAGTTCTAGCAGTCAAGTAGTGCAGTTGCACTCTATATAAAGGGAGGTAGCGCGCAGTTCGTTACTCCTGTGGGGGTCCGGGCGGGGACACCAAGAGCCCGCCGATGAGCCAGCTTGGTGTCCTAGGCGAAACCCCACACAAGACACGGCACAAACCTAGAATAATTGCTGAGTTTAATTCACCGGCCGTGAAAGCCAATATACCATCTTTTTGGAAGCCTTCATAGGGAGGATGAGGCTGCTTTTGCTTTTAGTTCTAGCAGTCAAGTAGTGCAGTTGCACTCTATATAAAGGGAGGTAGCGCGCAGTTCGTTACTCCTGTGGGGGTCCGGGCGGGGACACCAAGAGCCCGCCGATGAGCCAGCTTGGTGTCCTAGGCGAAACCCCACACAAGACACGGCACAAACCTAGAATAATTGCTGAGTTTAATTCACCGGCCGTGAAAGCCAATATACCATCTTTTTGGAAGCCTTCATATTGAGGATGAGGCTGCTTGAGCTTTTAGTTCTAGCAGTCAAGTAGTGCAGTTGCACTCTATATAAAGGGAGGTAGCGCGCAGTTCGTTACTCCTGTGGGGGTCCGGGCGGGGACACCAAGAGCCCGCCGATGAGCCAGCTTGGTGTCCTAGGCGAAACCCCACACAAGACACGGTACAAACCTAGAATAATTGCTGAGTTTAATTCACCGGCCGTGAAAGCCAATATACCATCTTTTTGGAAGCCTTCATAGGGAGGATGAGGCTGCTTGAGCTTTTAGTTCTAGCAGTCAAGTAGTGCAGTTGCACTCTATATAAAGGGAGGTAGCGCGCAGTTCGTTACTCCTGTGGGGGTCCGGGCGGGGACACCAAGAGCCCGCCGATGAGCCAGCTTGGTGTCCTAGGCGAAACCCCACACAAGACACGGCACAAACCTAGATTAATTGCTGAGTTTAATTCACCGGCCGTGAAAGCCAATATACCAACTTTTTGGAAGCCTTCATAGGGAGGATGAGGCTGCTTGAGCTTTTAGTTCTAGCAGTCAAGTAGTGCAGTTGCACTCTATATAAAGGGAGGTAGCGCGCAGTTCGTTACTCCTGTGGGGGTCCGGGCGGGGACACCAAGAGCCCGCCGATGAGCCAGCTTGGTGTCCTAGGCGAAACCCCACACAAGACACGGCACAAACCTAGAATAATTGCTGAGTTTAATTCACCGGCCGTGAAAGCCAATATACCATCTTTTTGGAAGCCTTCATAGGGAGGATGAGGCTGCTTGAGCTTTTAGTTCTAGCAGTCAAGTAGTGCAGTTGCACGATATTTGATTACTTTTGGCATGCAGATTTGTGGAAATCTATTATCAGTTATGGCATTGATTTGGAATTTTGAAGAAATTAATTTTGAATTTTTGAAATTTGAAAATCCATCAAGTATAGCCAAAGTTAAAACTTCCAGCAATGACGCAGCAACAGGCTATGGAAGGGATGGATACGCCCCTTAAGAAGTTGATAAAAGGTCGTGCACAGGAGAGAGGAGCTCTCAGATCTCATATGTCAGATCGCATATATATTTCTGGTGATACATAGTTATTTTCAAGTGATTCAGTGAAGTAAGTTGTCTTTAGCGTGGTTAAAGCCCGGCGCATCGAACGAACTCGGAGCAGTTCCATTTTACGCTGCTTGAAACTAGGTGAAGTTGAAACGCTCACATTAACGTTTCCACCAGTCAAGATATCAAGCGCTAACTTCAGCCTTTATTATAGTTCTATTGGGCAGTACAACATTGAGGTGTGTACAAGGTTTGAACAATTTCACAGTTATACTTCGAAAGATATTGGAACTTTAAGGCTGCCAACAAAAGTGATTTTCTCGCCACATGAGAAACACTTTTAAAATTCCACATTATACACTACGGCTGACACGTGGAGTGCAACAGTGATATTGGAGAATACGTTTGGTATTACAACGATACATTCGACTATGGAACATTATAATCTTGCAGTGCTTTCAATGATTATAACAGTAGTTGAGATGGAAGGCTAAGGCTTTAATGCAATTGGGACATATATCGCTTGGAGTAAAGTAACAGCATGGAACTTCGTTAATCGTCTTTCTACAAAAGCGAGCATGTAGTGAACATCCAACTACACTCATGCATCGTGAATCCATCGCTGAATTATACCAGATAACAGTGGAAATATTTTCATACTCCACAACTATGAATATTTCTGCGGAAATAACTACAATAAACTTCATGGCGAATTCCTGCAAGAACTTCAGGGAACTTTCAAGAGAGGCCAGGGTTGTCCCGGCGCACAAAGAAGAGTTTTGCCAGAAGGATGTTTTTCGTATCCACGGAGCAGTGCAATTTCGGAGGAGGAAGCAGTTCGATTCTCCGAGGACGCTGATTCCAGATTCGAGGACGGAGCACATCTTCACGCTGGTGAATTGGAACCAACAGCAGTTTTCTTTGAAAACTTTCCTCTAGATCTTCAATCAACAGATAAGGTAGTCGTGAACGTTTCTTGTATTATTTGAGTCTTGTAGCGATATCTGAGCAACCATTCTTCCCATATTTTCTGTCCTATATTTTGCCCCATTTTCTTGATTGATATTTCTGTACTCAGTACACTTCGATGAGTTATGCCTTTTTCTTCGATTTTTGAGACATTGCTATGTCATTGGAATACTTAATAATTTTGGATCAGTTGAGACTGATGATTTAGATTCTTTCAGTAATTTGCATATTTTTGTAGTCACGATTTGACTGTAAAGTTAACGATTTGCTATGGCAGAGTTGAATTCCGACAGCGTGTCACTTTATTAAAGTAATTCTATTCAGTAATTTACTTTGACCAATTTTCTGTCATCCTAAAGAAAGAAGAATGATTAAAAGATTTTAGAGCGTTAAAATCTATTACGATATCGACGATCTTTGAAATACTAGTCGTCTTATGAACATGATTGCAACATAGACATTTATCATTGCATTATAGACAATTTTATGAAATATGAACGTTAATTACAATTTATTGAATACACTATAGTAATGAACATTTGATAGGAGTTTTTCTCAATTCTAGATTGGAACAATAATGTTTGCATTCCACAATCTAATTGTATTCTATTCGTCTATTCATGCAGTTTAGTTGAACTTTGTTTGAAGATAGTTTTTTTATACTGCGTTACTTTGAAGATGTTAATCTCAATTTTGATAGACCAGGCAGGAGTGTCTAACCGTATTCGCTATTAAATTTATTTGTGATTGGCAAAATTTTACTTCATATCGATTCATGAATGAAACCCACGAAGGTTAAATAATAACAGTCATTATTACAATTGATGAATATAAGAATTTTTAAAGAGGAACAATGGATGTATAATCGTTAGTTCAGTGGACGTGTAAAAGTCGCTGATGAGTAATGCCATTGAATAATGAAGGAGGTTCCCACAATAATTAATGAAGTTGATGAATTAATAAGTGGAGGTTTTTGTGTGTAGTTTGGAAGATTTTTATGCCATATATATGAAGATATATGATGAATTTTGGGCCAATTGTTGTGTAATTTTGTGCGTTATAAGCGAAGTATTTTCCCGCTGATTGCATTGTTCTTGTTCTTTGAAAGATTATTCATATGAAGATACTGTTAAAATTAACAAGAGTGTTAAATAATTTGAGATAAAGATTTTGAATGGAGGTTACAGTCACAAATATTAATAATTATTATTAAACCTTATTAAACCTGAATTTGACAGTTAAATATAACTAACCTTCATTGGTCGATTATATCAACACGATTTGAGTAATTATCAACCGGATAAACGTGTGGTTTAATGTATTTCTTGTATAAATAATATAAACAATATAATATTGTAAAATAATTTTGTAAATATCTTTGTTAAATAATTTGAAAAGATAGTGATTAATAGAATCGTGTATAAAATTTTCAATTGTCATTTGACATTGTTATAAACAATTTATTATTGTTATAAATAATTAATGAACTTTTGTTATTAACATTTAGAGTTTTGTTTTTATACTCTAAACAACGCTAGTTAAACAAGTGGTTTGAACAATTAATCATGATTTGGGATTGTTGGAGTAATCCACTGGTGTTTGAATGAAGCATGTAAGACATTTGCGTGATAATATTTCAGTTGAGATGTGAACATTTACGTATTTGAAAAGAAGAGCCAAGCTCTGAGGTAACACGCTTATGCTAGGGTTGAACGAACGGGAGTCCGCCTTGACAATGCAGGTGTATTGCAGCTGGCCCGGACAACTGTGTTACAGAGGCCAAGGACGTTCCATAATAGCCTTGTGGCTATAAATAAAATGTGAAGTATATAAACACGCAAAACAATTGATATATATGTCTCATCCCAAATCCCGTTTCCATTCCATATGCATTATTATTTTTACGTTGCTATGAGCTTGAGAAAGCTGAAACATTATATGTAGAGAATACAGGTCCTACAGGAGGACATGGTTATGTGGTCGATGGCTTCTGATTGCCACGTATATTTTGTTGTTTCTTTTTTTTTGTTAAATCATTATGTGAAATAAATTATTGTGCAGTTTAAAGTTTCTCGTCTTCGTTCTGGTTCATTTTAAATATCATGGTGGAGGTTATTGTGTGGGCATACTTTTAAGGGATCCAGTTGACAACCCAGTCCCCGAGATAAATTTAAGAGGTAAGTAAAGGTAAGTATGAACCCCCGTATATTTTGGTGTGTTCCACAATAATTTTCTTGTTAACTATTGTGCTCTAATCTCGATAGTATCTGTCAGTGCCATTTTCATTGATGTAGCTGTGCCGGTGCGTTTGATTATTGGCAATCCGATTGAGGGGGCGGATATCTGACAGCCTACTATCCGGATATCGGGTACAGTACGCACATATTTTTAATTTGATGGCGCGTGTCTTTAGTCCTTCTCGTAGCGTTGAAAGGAGGAAGGAAAGGAATGTGGTACGTTTGGGACTGGAACGAAATCACCGTGCGAAAACACCCTAGAGATGGTGTATGGCGGTGTTTTTCAGCCATAGTAAGACCGTGCTCGGCAGTTTTGTTCAGAAAAGCTCTTTAGCTGTTGTCTATGAAAATATTCATATTCATTTCAATATTTGATACCACTTTGCATAATCTTGACAACGTCAATGGATCACGAATTACGTATTACAAGTGAATAGGTATGAAATGAAATTTCAAGTAGCTGCTACTGTACTTACGAATAAACCTTCACCCTTTTATCGTTTCTCTTAAAAGTCCTCCCTAACTTAAGTTCCCCTTAAAGTCCTCCCTGCCTTGAGTCCCCCTAAAGTCCTCCCTACCTTAAGTTCCCCTTAAAGTCCTCCCTACCTTAAGTCCCCCTAAAGTCCTCCCTACATGAATTCCCCCTAGAGTCCTCCCTATTTTAAGTTCCCCTTAAAGTCTTCCCTGCCTTAAGTTCCCCTTAAAGTCCTCCCTACCTTAAGTCCCCCTAAAGTCCTCCCAACATGAATTCCCCTAAAGTCCACCCTACCTTAAGTTCCTCTTAAATTCCTCACTGCCTTAAGTGTCCCTAAAGTTCTCCCTGCCTTAAAATCCACTTAATGTCCTCCCTACCTTAAGTTCCTCTTAAAATCCTCCCTACCATAAGTACCTCTTAAATTCCTCCCTACCTGAAGTATTCTTGAGATGAGTATTGCTTTAATCTGGCCCCAAGAGCATAAGGGCAAACAACACTGAACACAAAGCTCACCACGTTCTTGTCCTTATTGACGTTATATGTTAACTCTAAGTAACTGCATCTACGCTGCATAGTTGCAACACACACACTCAATGCTAGTGACAATAAATAAGCTAGGCCTACGTTTTTCGAGTGTATACTAACTGAAATACTTTTTGATATAATCTGCACAATAACTGGTTATGCCACGACACGGTTGACGTAAGATAATTATGAATGCAAGGTTGAATGACCTTAAGTGTGTTATTTTATTCCTTCAATATTTCAGTGCCAGTTTACAAGTCATCTGTAAGATATAATTTCAACTACCAAAAGGAACATGTTTGTGAACCAATTAATTTCTTTTCAGGACGATGCAGACCATCACACTGATATTAAAAATTGAGTAATCTTCTATTCCAGAGATCGATCCAGGCATCAAAACAGAAACACCATCTTCAGATCCAAAAGAAGAGTTGAATTCTCAAAATTGTGTTAGTGAGAAACGGATGCGTTTGGGTGTGTTTTGTACAGCGAGCACAATCCATTTTGGTGGAAGGACGGCGAATTGAATTATCTGTCCCATACGATACTTCAAACCGCGACAACCGGCCTTTTGCGTTGGTGCTCTGATCAATTAGCTACTAGGGGTGGCATTATAATGTTATTGGCAAATTATATATTATGTCAAGCTTACATATATTTGGCATACTCACTTGGTATTAGTTGCTCACAGTGGACTTGAAGTCTAGGTATAACAATTGATTTGGGACACCTATATTCTGACCAGAGATCCTCCCGTGAATGCTACAGATGGGAGGTGGTTTTAACTAACCTCAGGAGTGGTATATCGGGCTAAATTACATGAACTCGAGGAAATTGCTGGGATGGTTCTAACTCATGACATTGGAGGGAGCATTGCAAGAACGTGTAGTAAACCTTAAGATAATAAAAAAGATGTGAGTTAAAAGTAAAGGAATGTTATAGAATCATTCGGAGAAAGTTTTATCGAATAGATAAATCCTCTTCCTTTTATTGGTAAGAACTCTACCCGAAAATGAGCCCGAACCTACCCGGTATTTGTCAATCCACAGATGGATGTAGGAAGGCAGAAGCACTGAGGTCCCCGGCAAAAAACAACCGCAATGCATCGCTGACAAGTATCTCATTAAGGTCATTATTTTATACAAGATGGAAAACACACCAGACGATTTGAATGCGTTTTTAAATGCTATGAATTCTGTCCAGAGGAAAGGATTCATGATGAAAATTAATAAATGTAGAACAAATAATTGAAAAGCAGTCGAAAGAAATCAGAAACCCCTATGGATTTCGAATTAGCAGGTGAAATGCAAAAGGAAGTAGGTGACTTCTGTTACATTGGAAGCAAAATAACCAGTGATGAACGAAACAAAGAGGATATAAAATGTAGGTTAGCAGAGGCAAGGAAAGCATTTCTACAGAAAAGGAAACTATTGACATCGATTTAGGTATTAGGAAGTCATTGAAGGCCTTCGTCTGGAGAGTAGTACTCTATGGGAATGAAACTTGGCCTGTTGGAGCAGCAGAAGAGGGGACAATTGAAGCGTTTGAAATGTGGTGTTACAGGAGAATGATGAAGATCATATGGGTAGATAGGGTTTCGGATGAAGAGGTATTAGGGCAAGTGGGAGAGGAAGGGTGTTTCTGGTGACTGCTAATGAAGAGAAGAGGTAGGTTGGTAGCACACAGACAAAGACACCCAGTAATAGCAAACTTAGTTATAGGAGGAAGGGGCGAGGATAAGAACTGTAGGGGTAGCCCAAGGTTAGAGTATGTTAAACAGATTGCCTCGGATGTAGCGTGTGGTAGCTAAGTAGAGATGCAATGATTAGCTCAGGACAGGGAAGCATGGAGTGCTGAATCAAACCAGCCGAAAGACTGAAGACTCAAACAAGTCAATAAATTATATAAATAGTATTTAATATACCAGGTCTCTTCAGTAATTGTCTCATAAACGAATTAAAACTAATTGAAGTACGAGCAATGTTGATCAATATTTACGTTGGGTTTTGCCTTTTCTTAATATTTTTCATAAAAAGTATTCACGAACACATCTGTAACAATGAATTCTTTAAATTGATGATAATACAAAATATTTTCTGAAAAATAGGTATGGGTTCAATAACTGGTGATGGTAAATATTATGTTATAAATAGATTTGAACATTTTAAAAACTCTTTTGGGATGGTTTATCACAAGATGAAATAAGGCTCTTTGCTGAGGGGATTATGGTTTGGGAATTTATAGTATTTATTCCTTGTATAATTGAAAATTGTATACAGTATATGGCACGGATGAAGTCGATGGACTTTGACTGAGGAGTAGAGCGTATATATCGATGGTGAAGTTGGATTCAATAGATGTTAATGTATGCGTTGGTTCTTATTGAAAGAGTCATTGGAAGGTACGAAGCTATGTCCCATTATTGCATTTTCATAACTCTCTTCTTGCGTTTAATCCATTATTTTCTAACCCCCTTTTTGGAACCTGACTTGTAAATTCAATTGATAACGTTTCCTGCCAATAAATGAAATTAATTTTCGTTTTCACTCGTAGAAAAAGGAAATGTCGTTATTCCTTTATCTTTGAACTTTCTCGAATCTAACTCTTGTTAGATCAACGTTGACCTCAGGCTTTAGTGGTGGGATTTCTATCGTAGAAATGGGCGTTGCATGTCGTCTCATCTCTTCGTCACACCTATCCTGTTATGTTCCACAGAGTTTCTGATTGTCCAACAGGTTAGAGGCTTAAGGTGGTAGTTGTTCTCACCTTGCTTGACATACAGATGGAAAAACCTTCATTCTTCGTTGTTCACAAATAAATTTGTCTTGTCCCATCTGGACCTTTAGCCTTCTCTAATTCTCCCTGAATCACATTTTCCAGATTATAAACATTCAAGATTTTATCAAACCAGCGCAAATAACTGCCATCAAATGTAATATTTGTAAAAATAAGTATTGTACCCATGTGAGTAATCTCGGTGGATAATATGCATCTGCCTCCAGCTAGCATCAGCTCTCAGGTGTGTACGGTAACCCCAATTTAGCAGTGCATATTTTGGATTTGAGGCTAAGAGGTATCAACTCTACAATGATAAGGCACAACTCTATTCTAAAACTTTAATTCAGTAAAATAAATCATGGCTTCAAACACAAAACAATACCCAAAAAGCATAAAATAAAGCAAACAAAATTTTTACGTCCACAATCCACAAGTAAACAAATATAAAATCACAACAAAGTCATACCTAGCCATAAGGCTTTACCCTTCTGTGAACTTCACAAGGATATACTAGTGCGCTGATGCACCTACGACTTCAAAACAAACTGTACATTAACATAACAGTCATACAATGTGACTTCTTTAATATTACAACAAGGATTATTCCTTAAACCTCTTTATGTTAAACAATTATGTGTGCCGTGCGTGTTTTGATATTTTTCTTCTCACCAAAGAAATGCTTTGCATGCATTTACCTATTTGGACGTTGCACCAAATCAACGTGCAACTCCATAATTATGTAAGCTACCCCCGACACATCCTCCAATTATATGGTTTCACCGCATGCTGTCTGTGATTCCTAGATAAAACGTTACGTTATAGCTTATGTCGGATTGTACGATAGACTACCTCGCGCTCATGGCGATTTGCATCTAGTCACCAACTACATGACTTGGCTCCAGTGACAGTACAAATATATCATGTAACTATTCGTCAGATAGCTAAAATAATGAACCATCAGGATGAACTATAATTATCCATGTGTTCACAAACCACATGGCTATAATACTCAACATAACAATCTTGCATTATATGTCATTTTAACAAGGTCTAGAATCTCTTCCCTTTATAACTTGCCTGAGCGGCCCGGGTGGCTAGCACCGACCCTCGGCTAAGGAAGTCGCTACACAATAGAAAGTGGAATGGGTCGTTTCACCAATTATCTCGACCTTTCTAAAAGTTTGAAAGCCTTCCTCTCTAAGCCGTGACGATTTACAAGACAAATACTGTGTCCTGACCGACACACATGTTCCCAAAGGATCTTAATTGACTATTATGCCAACAGGTATTGAATGAGCTTTTGTAATTATTCCTACGTCGAGGATAATGATTAATTAATGGCCTCACATGGGTCCATCCAACATGAAGGTTCGGGGTTCGCAATGCATGACCCTGGCGGTTTGACCGATGTCTCAAGTATAATATAGGCGCACAAAACCACTGTCGCCATGAGTTTTCGCTACCAACGAGCGTAAATAACTCATCAATAAGTTCTCGGGAAATCATAGAGCTGCGAGGTGTCCTTGTTTCCTCGACTCTGTCAAGATTCCAGTCCGGAGCACATTTCAATCCTTTCTTCAGAGTTAGGGTCCATCACTAAAACTCTGGAATTAATAATATCTCCAACAATGTCCACGACATAGGAGAATTCATACGTAGAATAGACTATCTGGCCCCTAATGCTCCATGCTACGACACTCCGACCTATAATATTAAGAGAAATCTAACATTTACTCTATAAGCTTCTCAATTAAGCTGCAAATTCAATTCACTAAAAGCTCTTTCATTACTGGTATCATTACTGAATATATGCAATATTCTGATATAAAACTTCTTTCCATAGTTACTGTAATGTAATCTCACTGTAACATCTTCCTGCTTAGATTGATAAGTCTTGCACTTAGCGTTAATAATTCTCGCTTACAACATTTATTTGTTTCCTGATGTGTTCATTCATACTCTTAATAACCATTATTATTATTATCATCATTTCTCACTGACATTAATGACCAAAATCATTATTTATTATTATTATTATAATCTCATTGACATAAATGATCAAAATCATCATTTATTATTATTCTCACATAAATTACCAAAATTTCCGACATAGCTATACGTTTTAAACTCGAACAATCGCGTTCGTTACATTTACATAACTGATTGCCATTCTTAATTCATAGTGGGAATAATTACTCCACTTAATGATGCAAATCAACATCTCAACTCTATAAAAATCAACTCAATACTGATTAAACATGGAGGATCAGCCTCCTAACTGATTTTTACTGGCATCTATAAGGAATTCACAATACCTTTACGGAATCACAGACATGCAGCGGTCCCTACTTCTACATAATCATAACCATAATTTGTGGGGTACTTACATCTCTATAGGCATCTAAGGTGGCTCCGACCAATCATATTCTTCCATGTCGCCCGCCATAATGGGTTTAACGCGACATATTTCTCTTGTTTACACACATTTGATTACACATAATTTCTATCACCAACACGACACGTTGCATACCTTTCAGGAAGTTATCACTCCCCAAACATGTGAAACACTTCATCAAACACTACTTTAAATGATATTTTTACATATGCATTACACTGAACACTCGTCACTTTATACACACTTCAATGCTGAAATTCCCTAGCAGAGATCGAAATTGCAGGTGTCGACGGCATCTTACGTTACCAACTCCTGATTGAAAGTCTGGTTATCTGCTCTCGGAACTCTCCAACAGTTTTTATGAATATCATTCCTACAGTAAGCGTCCTGCGTTACATCAATACGCTGGCTCCCAAACATGAGCGTTAACATCTGGTACTCTCATGGCAATACCAAACACTTAGTAGAGTTTCTTTCGCGCATTCTATCGTAGTTACACATATACGATTAGTTAATACTATACACACTGCGCTTAATAAAGTTCAACACTTTCACAAATAATTATATACAATAGTTCTACCGTTAGTCTATACGGTGCTTCGTAACTGAACACGTCATAATTCGTGCTGCTGATTATGCCTGTATCACGACTATTATTCATACAAGCATGTTTACTGTTTCTTTTACACATACCAGTCTTTGTTCGGCGTCTTGATGAATAGATCCGTCATGCGTTTTGCCTTGACGAACTTGCTTCAACCTGGCCGTAGCTGACTGAAGTTTCACTCGAAGACTGCACGTAACTTATTTGAAGACTTCTGTATGCGGCTTGCACGCTGTCTCGTACTGCTGCATATTTGCTGCATACTGATTGCAACTTATTGCCATTGTGCTACAATTGACAATTGAGTAAGACTGTAACTGGCTGTAACTGCGCTTGGCGGCATGTAGACTGCGTGACAACTGAGTTTCAACTGAGCATAGCTGAGAGCTCCTCCTGGGGTCTACTCCCTTATATCGGATTTCCACAGAAAGTAGAGCAACATCTTCCCGCGAAATCTTGGCTCCTCTCACAGCATGATTCAGGTCTTCAAACCATGATCATTGTGTTCCTCTCTCTTCACAGGTCCCAAAACTATCTGTGTGCAAAGGAATCGCTCGTCCAATTAATTAATATTAATTCCTTTCTCCATGGCGTGGGACGCTACCTAACGGGAAACCCCCGGCAACATCTTCACATCCATCCGCGAACAATGGTCGTTTTACAGTCCTTACGCACATCATTAAATATGCACCAATTTCGCAGGTAAAAGACTCTAAAATTATCTTCTTGCCAAGATATTCACCTGTGTGCAACTCTCATCTCGATTCGTTACTCCAATCACGAGTAATCAATGATTTTTCTGGGCATTTCTCCGCCCCTACTCCAAATCTATTCTCCGTCGGGGAATAACTATGTCATTATTCAGGCCTCACCCCTGCTCCAGACGACATAATGGGGTCACAGAGATGGACGTGGCTCCACTGGGACCAACCCACAATTCTGGGCCAATTAGTAAATGTCAGCTCTGCCCTCCTCTGTGCTTCAAGCCTCCAATAGCTTACACCAAGTCGTCTCATAATGATATAATCTGCTTATTATTTCCTACATTATTTTAATAAATAATGCCATTTCATCAAAATCACACCAGTGATTAAATATACATTTCTTTCGAGGGGTTTTTACCAAGAAACTCCCTGTACAGATCTCTGGTTCGCTTCCTGGTGGAACCTTTATACTGAGATCACAGTCTCTGAGAACCATGTTCGATTCCAGTCAGCATAACCCCATCGGGTTCATGTTCCCCTTGCAAAACTTATAAAAGTCCAATGCAAGTGGCTTATATAAGTAACCAGCTGACTGTCGACCACCGTCTGTGTTTACGTCTGGGGTCCTTCACCTTGTCTGGCTGCGAGTGGGTTAGTAGTGTTCCCCCTTCCACACTCGGCCTTGTTTCTGAGCTGTCTATTCTCCCTGCGAAGGGTCGTGTTTACAGCCTCAACCTCTCTAGCCACTCTGACCATTTCTTCATAGAATTCTCGCAAACACTGGCATTCTTTCTGCTCTCCGCTTACACTGGGTAAACTGTCTGCTTCTCGTCCCGTCTCGCCGTTCCAACATTCAGGTCTGCCTGCTTGGCTGCCTCCGCTCTCCACGTTGAGTTGGGTGTGCGTTACTAATTCTTCTTCTGGTTCGTCGAATTCTTCTGGCGAGTAATAAACTTTTAAGTTGGCTATGTTCATAACGATCTCGTTTCCATTCTCTAAATGCCTTAACCTGTATGCATTGTTCTGGAGGTCTCTTATCACTTCGAACGGGCCGTGGTAAGAAAAATTAAACTTTTTATACTTCCGTGCCTCTGGATCTGAACTGGCGGGTTTCTTAATTAAAACTTTCTGTCCCACGAGAAGCGGTTTATGATACCTCTTCGCACGATTCCTTCTCTGACGTCTCTCCGCCTGTGCTTTGAGATATTCAAAGGTTCGTTGGATCCTCAATTCTCTACCGGGCTGTGCGTCTACAGGTAATGGAATAACACCATTCCACGGTCTCTCTGGTCTCTGATCCAGATGTAGAGTAACGGGAACCTGACCTGTCGCCTCATGTACAGTATTATTTATACAGTATTCAATTACTTCTAGAAATTCAATCCAACGCCAATTCGCTTCAGAACAGTAGATCTTCATGTATTTCTGGACCTCTCTCATTACTCTTTCAACGGGACTTGCCTCAGGATGGCGAATGGTAGATAAAATCTGCCTAATTCCTAGAGTTTCCAGTTCTCAACGAAATTCTGCACTAGTAAAGCAACTTCCGTGGTCCGAGAGAATGCTATCCGGCTTCCCAAGAATCGGAATAACTCTCTCTTTCAGGCGCTTCAAGACCTGTTTTGAACTTGTCTTTTGAATGGGGCACAACACCACCATTTTCGAAAATACATCCATGGCTACAAAAATGTGTCTATTGCCTCTACGTGCTCTAGGCAATGGTCCAAAGTTGTCGATACTCAATAGCTGCCTTGGCTTCTCTGGCAATAACGGGATAGGTCGTTGCCTCATTAAAAAGGGATTCGGCTTTACCCTTTGGCAAAGATCACATGTTCTAATAGCATTTCTCACCGTTTCTCTCAATTTTGGCCAAGTAAATGCTTCCTTCAACAGAGCACAAATTTCCAAACGCTCTGTGGGCTAGCCATACTAATCTCCTCTGCAAAGATGCAGGAATTACAATCCTTTGACGTGTGTGATCCACATCGTCCCACTTGTGTAATATCTGATTATACCATACATAATCTGTTGCCAATGCCTCCGCCTCTCTGTATATCGCAGTTCCCCCTGCTAAGCGTCCCTCGAAGTAATCGATTATCATCTTCAACCATGGGTCTTCGCGTTGTAGGTTGGTAATGTTCCTTAAGTCATCCAACGTCTTCTGATCTCGATTCTCAATCTGGACCGCTAGCACTTCTTCTTCTCTAGGGTAACGACTTAATATGTCCGGTATTACATTCTCTTTCCCTGGACAGTATTCTATTTCCACATTAAATTGCTGGATATACAGGGACCATCTTGTCAATCTCTGACTAGACAAATCCGTCTTTAACAAAAATGTTAAAGCTTTATGGTCTGTTCTCAGAACTATTCGGAAGCCGTACACGAGTTTGTGCCACGATTGCAACGCGTACAAAATTGCGAGCAATTCTATCTCTGTGATCGTGTAGTTTTTCTCATGGGCTCTCAGTCTTCTGCTTATAAAGGCGATAAAAACTTTCTTCTCAGGCTGGTCAACATTTTCCTGGAATAGCATCGCTCCAATCCCAATAAGTGATGCATCCGTCTGTATGATGAACTTCTGGGTATAATCTGGGTATCCCAGTTTCACATATTCCAAAAGCATTTGTTTTGACCTCACGAATGCTTCCTGACATTGCTCCGTCCAATTCCATCTGCCGCCTTTCTTCAATAGGTCCTGCAGTGGTGCTACTGTCGCAGTATAGTTTGGGCAGTGGTTCGAAAAGAATCCAATTACTCCCAAATACTGTCGGACGTGCTTAACTTTCGTGGGTCGAGGGAAATTCCGAATTACCTCCAATTTACCTGGATTAGGCTTCACTCCATTTGCATCAATAACATGTCCTAGGAATTTAACTTCCCTCTGACAGAAGTGCGATTTCTTGATATTGACCTTAAAGTTCGCTTCTCGAAGGTCATCTAGCAACTTCTTCAGGTCTCTCATGTGCTCCTCCAGAGATTCTGATGTGAGTAGAATGTCGTCTACATATCTGATGGTACTCTCTTTAACCTCATCTGATAGATTGCGATCTAACGCTCTTATCAGGGCTGAACCAGCTGTTTTCAACCCAAAAGGTAGCCTTAAAAATGTGAATGTATGTTGATCAAACATAAATCCTGTCAACAGACTAGTTTTCTTCTCTAATTCAAGATGGTGGAAACTGGATGTGATATCCAAATTTGAGAATATAGTTTTCCCTCTAAACTTCCTGAGGATCTCTTTAATAGGTGGCACTTGGTCAAATTCCGGAATAACTCTCAAATTTAAGCGTCTCAGGTCCAAGCAGACTCTGACAGATCCGTCTGTCTTTGGTACAATTAGCAATGGACTTACATAAGGCGTAGGTGTTTTCTCAATAACGCCGGCCTCCAACATCTCCTGAATTGCC
The DNA here is from genome assembly GCA_946902985.2 of Meconema thalassinum. NCBI lineage: Eukaryota > Metazoa > Arthropoda > Insecta > Orthoptera > Tettigoniidae > Meconema > Meconema thalassinum. The sequence goes on from OX336398.1 coordinate 128,089,317, forward strand.
TCTTTCACTTTAGCATAATGCTTTTCAGCTATAGGGTAGGGTTTCTGCCTAAATGGTGTCCAATCACTGACTTGAAAAGCATAAGTGAAGTTCTTTATCCGACCAGGTCTCGAATCAAAGACTTCCTTCTGTTCCAGCAATAACTGCTTTAAATTTTCCTTCTCTTTTAGCCCAATTTTCGCTTCTTCTAGCTTCTCCGAAATATATTCTTCCAATTTGGGTTCCAGATCTTTTTCCAAGTCTGTGGCTAGTGTTTTGAGCTCCGCTTCTAACTGCTCAATAGCTAACGCTTCTTCATCAGCCACATCTCTGTATGTATGCCATACTTGTTCACTGGATCCTGGTTCAATTTCATTGAGTGCGACCTCTAAGCCTTCAGCTTCTTCATTCACATGGAACATAACCCTGTCCTGTGCTAGGTCAATTATCACTCTGTATTCCCTTATAAACTCTGCCCCAATAAGTAGGTTATAAGGTAGTTTGTTTACTAACAGAAAACTCTGTGAGAAAATTGAGCCTCCTATCTGTAAATCTAGGAATACCTGGTATTTACATATCATTGTTCTGTCTGGAATTACCCCTTTAATTTTGACACTGGAGATCGGTATCTTCAAAATGTTCTCTCTCCGGGCTATTTCATTATATAGAGCTTGTGTCATCAGGCTTACTGTTGATCCCGTATCTAACAGACTTCTGACTTTTAATCCTGCCACTCTCACAATTATAATAGGCAATTCTCTCTTGACCATGACCTGTGGTCCTCCTGTATCCTCAATCAATTCTTCTGGTTTGGCTATCCAATTGATGATGTTAATAGACTTCCATCCATCAGTCTCGAGCTCTTCTAATTTTGGCGTTTTTTTTTTCTTCAGCGCCCGCCCCTTTGGAGTTCCTTCTCTCCTGTTCGCTGCGCTGTAGTTCCAAACTCTTAGCTCCATCTCCATATCTGTCTGGCGATGTCCTGTTCTGCATGACTTCTTGCCAGCGGACTTGTGGTTTCTGGGGCTCATCTCCCCTTTCTTCGAGGTATCGCAAAGAAGCATGATATCGCTCTTCTGCCTCGTCATCGAAGTTATTTCTTCTCTCTTGGGGTCTCCAGTTTCTATTATTGCCTTCCTGGCCATTATTACCTCCATTGTTATGGTACGGTTTGCCCCTGTTATTGTGTTTATTCCACGAACTTCGACCTCTTCCTGCTTTATTAGCATTTCCTTTGTACCTTGACTGCCATTTTCTGGGTTCCTGTTCCCATTGCCGTCCATAGGAATCTAAAGTTTCTGTGCTCGTGGCTTTGTTGTTCCTTGGAGCTTGCTGTTGGTCAGTCTGTGTGTTGGTCACGTGGACTTGTTCCACGGTTCGACTCTGACGCATAGTATTTGCTGTGGTGAGGTCCAGTTGCCTTAGAACTGTCTCCATTTCCATAGCAGTTTTCGCATTAGCCGAGATTAGTAGCCTTTGGATCTCGTATGGAAGCTGTTTGGCGATAGCAATGCATAGCTCCAGTTCACTAGGTTTTTGATCCAGCTCTTTAAAACGACACATCTGCGATATGAAGAATTCTGCGTACTTCGTCGGGTTGTTCGTGCTGTACTTTTTGGCATACAAATCCAGCCGTAAATTCTGCTGAGTCGCGGCGTCCCAATATCTCTTCAAGAATGCCTCGCGGAATTCCTCAACAGTATCAAAAGTGTAACGGAAGCTGCGAAACCATAATGCGCACTCCCCCTCTGTTAACCTCTCTATAGCACGTAGCCTACGCTCCTGCGGTATTCGTGCATCATTGAGATATTCAGTCACTTCCTTTAACCAATATTTTGGTGTCATACTACAGTGACTACCTGAAAATTTCCTAGGTTTTTCTTCGCTTGCCCTAATGACGTTTATCACCTGGGTGTGCATCGCGTTTTCATGTGGCGTCGATGCCGCAATTGGTACACCTGGCGTCATGTAAGGACTTTCTCCTGCGCCTGCAGCATTCCTGCTTATAGGTTGGGTTTCTAGGTCTGCCCACCTTGTTTTTCTCATATCCTCTATGCTGCCTTCACTTGACTTAGGATATTTCAGAAGTGTCTCCTCCTGTGCTATTATCCTAGTCTCCATTTGGTTATGGCGCATTTCTGCTCTTTCTAGGCGAGTAATGACTTCTTTTTCTATTCTCGTAAGCCTATCTCGGTTTTCCTCGGCTACTTGAAAAATTTTCACCTTGTCTTCTTTCAGACTTTGTTTGATATGGAATATTTCATCCTCTACGTCCTCTTTAATTTGAGCAAGGGTCTTGTCGCTTGCCTCTGTTTTCTGGCCTTCTCTTATTTCGAGTTCTTCTCTCAGACCTTTAATTTCATCTTGAATGTGTCCATTGACTTTAGACAATTCATTCCGGACCTTGGTGATCTCGCCTCTATTTTCCTCTTGTCTTTTATTGACCATGACAATATCACTCTGAACTTGGTCCAGTTCTTTATGAACTTTACCCATCTGACTTTTCACGTTGCCTACCAGCTCCTTACTTTCATGAGCGATAGCCTTGATTTCGCCTATTTCCTGGCATTGACCTAATATATTCTGGTCCTGTTTCTTGAGGTCACCGTTAATTGCTCTAGCGTAGCTTTTCAATTTCTGGTCCCATTTGGAGTCGTTCTCCTCTAATCTCTGGTCTACTGTTTTCGTAAACTCTGCGAACTGTTTCGCTTGGCGTTCGAGATTCGCCTCATTTTGGATCTGAATATCCTTAATATCGTTAGACAACGCCTCTAATTTACTGTTGGTTTGCTCCTGAGCATGCCTACACGCTTGCAAATTACCCTCAAGTTTGGCTTCTATAGCCTCGAAACGTTTATCAGTATTTACCTGCATTTCCGATACAATGCTTACAACAGTATCTGTTACTTCGGTCTTAATGACTTCTTGCATTTGACCTAACTTATTATCTAGTGCAACCTGATTTGCATCTAACCGACTGTTTATTTCAGCCTGAGTTGCATTAATTGCCTCCTGATTGGCATCTAACCTGTTATTTAACTCTCTCTGGTTCTCATCTAACCGAGTGTTTATACTATCCTGGAACGCCTTGGTTTCCAGTTTACTCTGCTCGTGAGCAGCATCAAAATGCTGTTTCAGTCCTGCAATAACTTGCAAGATCTCCTGCGTACCTGACATTTTCCAATAACACACTTAAATATGCAGGCAGGCTTCCTGGAAAAATATGTGGATACGTTTCGAAGAGAAACATCAAACACTGCACACATATTGTGAAGTCGTACAAAACCTGATAATATTATGGTAGATTGTGGATTGGGTAAGTAATGCTCGTACCCTTAGGCCATTCTCTTCTCAATAGAGAGATTCTGCGTTACCTCAAAAGCCTACTGAATTCAAAAATCACTCAAACACAGTTTGAGGCAAAACAATTACTATGGTTTTCCCCATGAAATACCATAAAAAAATCTATGGGTTTTCCCTAAATCCCATAAGCTCCACGTATTCTGGGCGCCATGATAAATTATATGATGGCTATGGTATTAGTAGGACATCGGCCATATTTTAATTTACTATAAAAACTGTTCAGGGAGTGGTTTTTACTGCCGAAAGCCCCACTTGGGCCACGCCATGATAAATTAATAGGAGTGATGTCTATAGGTATCTATCAAAATTTATATATACGTATCGGAACTTAGCTATGGATTAGGAGCGGTCACACCCTACTTCGTTAATTCTTACTTTAATAGAGTTGTGTGCATTAAATCTGACCGACTTTAGTCGTACCTTTAGCTCAAATCACAGTATAGGACATCAATTCCCATGTACCCATGTGAGTAATCTCGGTGGATAATATGCATCTGCCTCCAGCTAGCATCAGCTCTCAGGTGTGTACGGTAACCCCAATTTAGCAGTGCATATTTTGGATTTGAGGCTAAGAGGTATCAACTCTACAATGATAAGGCACAACTCTATTCTAAAACTTTAATTCAGTAAAATAAATCATGGCTTCAAACACAAAACAATACCCAAAAAGCATAAAATAAAGCAAACAAAATTTTTACGTCCACAATCCACAAGTAAACAAATATAAAATCACAACAAAGTCATACCTAGCCATAAGGCTTTACCCTTCTGTGAACTTCACAAGGATATACTAGTGCGCTGATGCACCTACGACTTCAAAACAAACTGTACATTAACATAACAGTCATACAATGTGACTTCTTTAATATTACAACAAGGATTATTCCTTAAACCTCTTTATGTTAAACAATTATGTGTGCCGTGCGTGTTTTGATATTTTTCTTCTCACCAAAGAAATGCTTTGCATGCATTTACCTATTTGGACGTTGCACCAAATCAACGTGCAACTCCATAATTATGTAAGCTACCCCCTACACATCCTCCAATTATATGGTTTCACCGCATGCTGTCTGTGATTCCTAGATAAAACGTTACGTTATAGCTTATGTCGGATTGTACGATAGACTACCTCGCGCTCATGGCGATTGGCATCTAGTCACCAACTACATGACTTGGCTCCAGTGACAGTACAAATATATCATGTAACTATTCGTCAGATAGCTAAAATAATGAACCATCAGGATGAACTATAATTATCCATGTGTTCACAAACCACATGGCTATAATACTCAACATAACAATCTTGCATTATATGTCATTTTAACAAGGTCTAGAATCTCTTCCCTTTATAACTTGCCTGAGCGGCCCGGGTGGCTAGCACCGACCCTCGGCTAAGGAAGTCGCTACACAATAGAAAGTGGAATGGGTCGTTTCACCAATTATCTCGACCTTTCTAAAAGTTTGAAAGCCTTCCTCTCTAAGCCGTGAAGATTTACAAGACAAATACTGTGTCCTGACCGACACACATGTTCCCAAAGGATCTTAATTGACTATTATGCCAACAGGTATTGAATGAGCTTTTGTAATTATTCCTACGTCGAGGATAATGATTAATTAATGGCCTCACATGGGTCCATCCAACATGAAGGTTCGGGGTTCGCAATGCATGAGCCTGGCGGTTTGACCGATGTCTCAAGTATAATATAGGCGCACAAAACCACTGTCGCCATGAGTTTTCGCTACCAACGAGCGTAAATAACTCATCAATAAGTTCTCGGGAAATCATAGAGCTGCGAGGTGTCCTTGTTTCCTCGACTCTGTCAAGATTCCAGTCCGGAACACATTTCAATCCTTTCTTCAGAGTTAGGGTCCATCACTAAAACTCTGGAATTAATAATATCTCCAACAATGTCCACGACATAGGAGAATTCATACGTAGAATAGACTATCTGGCCCCTAATGCTCCATGCTACGACACTCCGACCTATAATATTAAGAGAAATCGAACATTTACTCTATAAGCTTCTCAATTAAGCTGCAAATTCAATTCACTAAAAGCTCTTTCATTACTGGTATCATTACTGAATATATGCAATATTCTGATATAAAACTTCTTTCCATAGTTACTGTAATGTAATCTCACTGTAACATCTTCCTGCTTAGATTGATAAGTCTTGCACTTAGCGTTAATAATTCTCGCTTACAACATTTATTTGTTTCCTGATGTGTTCATTCATACTCTTAATAACCATTATTATTATTATCATCATTTCTCACTGACATAAATGACCAAAATCATTATTTGTTATTATTATTATTATAATCTCATTGACATAAATGATCAAAATCATCATTTATTATTATTCTCACATAAATTACCAAAATTTCCGACATAGCTATACGTTTTAAACTCGAACAATCGCGTTCGTTACATTTACATAACTGATTGCCATTCTTAATTCATAGTGGGAATAATTACTCCACTTAATGATGCAAATCAACATCTCAACTCTATAAAAATCAACTCAATACTGATTAAACATGGAGGATCAGCCTCCTAACTGATTTTTACTGGCATCTATAAGGAATTCACAATACCTTTACGGAATCACAGACATGCAGCGGTCCCTACTTCTACATAATCATAACCATAATTTGTGGGGTACTTACATCTCTATAGGCATCTAAGGTGGCTCCGACCAATCATATTCTTCCATGTCGCCCGCCATAATGGGTTTAACGCGACATATTTCTCTTGTTTACACACATTTGATTACACATAATTTCTATCACCAACACGACACGTTGCATACCTTTCAGGAAGTTATCACTCCCCAAACATGTGAAACACTTCATCAAACACTACTTTAAATGATATTTTTACATATGCATTACACTGAACACTCGTCACTTTATACACACTTCAATGCTGAAATTCCCTAGCAGAGATCGAAATTGCAGGTGTCGACGGCATCTTACGTTACCAACTCCTGATTGAAAGTCTGGTTATCTGCTCTCGGAACTCTCCAACAGTTTTTATGAATATCATTCCTACAGTAAGCGTCCTGCGTTACATCAATACGCTGGCTCCCAAACATGAGCGTTAACATCTGGTACTCTCATGGCAATACCAAACACTTAGTAGAGTTTCTTTCGCGCATTCTATCGTAGTTACACATATACGATTAGTTAATACTATACACACTGCGCTTAATAAAGTTCAACACTTTCACAAATAATTATGTACAATAGTTCTACCGTTAGTCTATACGGTGCTTCGTAACTGAACACGTCATAATTCGTGCTGCTGATTATGCCTGTATCACGACTATTATTCATACAAGCATGTTTACTGTTTCTTTTACACATACCAGTCTTTGTTCGGCGTCTTGATGAATAGATCCGTCATGCGTTTTGCCTTGACGAACTTGCTTCAACCTGGCTGTAGCTGACTGAAGTTTCACTCGAAGACTGCACGTAACTTATTTGAAGACTTCTGTATGCGGCTTGCACGCTGTCTCGTACTGCTGCATATTTGCTGCATACTGATTGCAACTTATTGCCATTGTGCTACAATTGACAATTGAGTAAGACTGTAACTGGCTGTAACTGCGCTTGGCGGCATGTAGACTGCGTGACAACTGAGTTTCAACTGAGCATAGCTGAGAGCTCCTCCTGGGGTCTACTCCCTTATATCGGATTTCCACAGAAAGTAGAGCAACATCTTCCCGCGAAATCTTGGCTCCTCTCACAGCATGATTCAGGTCTTCAAACCATGATCATTGTGTTCCTCTCTCTTCACAGGTCCCAAAACTATCTGTGTGCAAAGGAATCGCTCGTCCAATTAATTAATATTAATTCCTTTCTCCATGGCGTGGGACGCTACCTAACGGGAAACCCCCGGCAACATCTTCACATCCATCCGCGAACAATGGTCGTTTTACAGTCCTTACGCACATCATTAAATATGCACCAATTTCGCAGGTAAAAGACTCTAAAATTATCTTCTTGCCAAGATATTCACCTGTGTGCAACTCTCATCTCGATTCGTTACTCCAATCACGAGTAATCAATGATTTTTCTGGGCATTTCTCCGCCCCTACTCCAAATCTATTCTCCGTCGGGGAATAACTATGTCATTATTCAGGCCTCACCCCTGCTCCAGACGACATAATGGGGTCACAGAGATGGACGTGGCTCCACTGGGACCAACCCACAATTCTGGGCCAATTAGTAAATGTCAGCTCTGCCCTCCTCTGTGCTTCAAGCCTCCAATAGCTTACACCAAGTCGTCTCATAATGATATAATCTGCTCATTATTTCCTACATTATTTTAATAAATAATGCCATTTCATCAAAATCACACCAGTGATTAAATATACATTTCTTTCGAGGGGTTTTTACCAAGAAACTCCCTGTACAGATCTCTGGTTCGCTTCCTGGTGGAACCTTTATACTGAGATCACAGTCTCTGAGAACCATGTTCGATTCCAGTCAGCATAACCCCATCGGGTTCAGTATATCAGTCTGTATATTAGCAATTGCCACTGATCACCTAACACTGCTCATTAATGTGCTCTTTTAACAAGATAAGCATGCTATAAAGTGGTAGTTGGCTACTCATTAATTTCAGAATAACTCTATAAACGTCATATCATTGATCCTGGACAAATATATCTCATAGATGTGACTTATTATATGAAGATATACTGAGTAAATATTAACACTGTACTCTTCACAAAAAACATGGTACCATAAACAATAAATTATTTCAAGGTACAAATAATATGCGAACGAGCATTCCCAAAAATATACACACATCAAAAAAAGTTTTGCATCACCTCGGTTCCCAGATCTCCGGCATATAGACGTTGACTGTGTATATTGTATCCAAGATACAGTCCCTTTGACTGTTCATAGATGTCACTAAAACTGCTCAAAGATGTAAACAACCATGCATGAGCAGGGCCTATTAGACGGAGGGGGTACGACAGCCGATCAGTTCCAGTCATTCCACCAGGACGAAGGTACGCTGCTCATGTTGTCTGTAGTTCTACCATGCCTAGAAGGTCAATACCGCAGTTCGATCGCGTCCGCATTGTTACTTTGTGTCAAGAAGGGCTCTCAACAAGGGAAGTTTCCAGGCGTCTCAGAGTGAACCAAAGCGATGTTGTTCGGACATGGAGGAGGTACAGAGATACAGGAACTGTCGATGACAGGCCTCGCTCAGGCCGCCCAAGGGCTACTACTGTAGTGGATGACCGCTACTTACGGATTGCCGCTCGGAGGAACCCTGACAGCAATGCCACCATGTTGAATAATGCGTTTCGTTCAGCCACAGGACGTCGTGTTTCAACTCAAACTGTGCGCAATAGGCTGCATGATGCGCAACTTCACTCCCGACGTCCATGGCGAGGTCCAGCTTTGCAACCCCGACACCATGCAGCGCGGTACAGATGGGCCCAACAACATGCTGAATGGACCCCACGGAATTGGCATCACGTTCTCTTCACCGATGAGTGTCGCATATGCCTTCAACCAGACAATCGTCGGAGACGTGTTTGGAGGCACCCTGGTCAGGCTGAACGTCTTAGACACACTGTCCAGCGAGTGCAGCAAGGTGGTGGTTCCCTGATGTTTTGGGGTGGCATTATGTGGGGACGACGTACGCCACTGGTGGTCATGGAAGGCTCCGAAACGGCTTTACGATACCTGAATGACATCCTCCGACCCATAGTGCAACCATATCGGCAGAATATTGGAGAGGCATTTGTCTTCATGGACGACAATTCTCGACCTCATCGTGCACATCTTGTGAATGCGTTCCTTCAAGATAACGACATCGCTCGACTACAGTGGCCAGCATGTTCGCCAGACATGAACCCTATCGAACATGCCTGGGATATGTTGAAAAGGGCTGTTTATGGACGTCTTGACCCACCAACCACTCTGAGAGATTTACGCCGAATTGTCGTTGAGGAGTGGAACAATTTGGACCAACAGTGTCTTGATGAACTTGTGGATAGTATGCCACGGCGAATACAGGCATGCATCAATGCAAGAGGACGTGCTACTGGGTATTAGAGGTAGTGGTGTGTACTGCAATCTGGACCACAAATGCTGAAAGTCTAGCTGTATGATGGTACAACATGCAATGTGTGGGTCTCATGAGCAATAAAACGAGCTGAAATGTTGTTTGTGTTGATCTCTATTCCCTTTGTATTTAACGGTTCCGGAACTCTTGGAACCGAGGTGATGCAAAACTTTTTTTGATGTGTGTATATGGCATGGATGTGTGAAACCCTTCGCTCGCCTTCAAAAGTTCCCTGAACATATATAGATGTACACAGAAACCCTCCACAAATTACAATACCAGAACGTATCATTTGGATGTATACAAAACCCCTCATCTACGACAAACCAACCCCTGTCCGTAAAATATTCACAGAAGTTATATGGATGTGAAGAAACCCCTCCCTATAACATTCGCAAAACATCTATTGATTGATGTACAAATCCTACTTACTATAACATTCGCGGATTATAACATGTGGAATTATGTCTAACCCCCTCTACCTGTAAAATTCACAGAATATTTCATTCAGATGTGTGCAAATTCCTCTCCCAATGTCTCTCCACTTGAAACCATTCATACTATGCTTCAAAAGTGCTTTCCGGCGACTAAGGACATACAGGTTGTCTTTTAAACCTTCTCTCTCGAAGGAGCATTGTGCACTTTTTGCGAACATCCATTTTAGGGCAATACATTCGTTCTCTCTCCTCATTATGACGGAAACATCGGTAGATTTACATTTTTTTTCACAACTACTGTACATCACTGTACACGAATGTCACTGATGGCCACTGTAGGTTATGAACCTTCAAACTAACTCGTATACTGAATTCCGAATCATATGTAATACATGAATTTAGGTACCAAACTGTATTAAAATATAAGTTTTCATTTTACCCAAACCCCTTTAGGGAATTCTGCTTCACATGTATGCGCGCGAGTTGTTCTGGCTAACAGGCAGAATTTTGTTCCAAATGCTCTTCTCACTGATTGAGTGATTCACAAGAAATATGGCATTTGCCTGCTGCCGATTAAATTACCTGTATTTTACCTTCTCGTTTAAGAAACCTGTTTTGAATGTAGTAGTAAAACATTCAGGAAACACATATGTCTCCTTAAGCTAATCTTTCGAGCAAATTCTGTTCCAACATATATCACGTAACGTAGACTTTTTTACAGTAAGAATGAAGATATGTTTCATCAAAGATACATAAGATCCATCATTTAACATACCCTGTATGAATTAACATGTGCTTCAGGAATATCCTACTTTCTAAGAAAGATTTTTCAGCTAGTATTGTGTGAATTTGCCTCAGTCCGCAATAACAAATTATTTTTAAACAAAAGTTTGATGCTTTTCAGTCGGTAACACGATTTTACCCAAAGAGATGGGTTAAGCCCTAACTATATTAATGGGCATTTGGCCACAAATAATCAGCATGTGGCTATCTAAAGAACTTTGCAGAATAAAGTTGCTCCTGGTGTACTTCATGATTATTGTTTCAGCCTACTATGAATTAGGACGTGTCTCTTGAAAGTACCTTTACCAGGAAAATTGCTCCATATGAACTACATGAATAGGACTGTCGGGTGCTATGAATAAGCATGTGTTCCTCGAAATATAGATTCATAGAAACGTTTTTCTCCACATGTATGCGCATTTTCTAACATACCTACAGAAAAAAAACGCGCCAATCTCCACTTTGTTCCACATAAAAATTACGAATGTGCCAATATGAATCAGCACATGAGTATCCAAGTATTATTTGCAAGTAATGTTTGCTCCGCATGAACTATTTGAGTGTGGCCCTAGGCGTTCATGAATTAACATGTGCCTTTTCAAATATGCTATTCTAATGAGTTTAATGCGCATGTAGAACATGAATACTGCTTCACACCTCTATGAATGAGGATACGTTTGTTCAAACTTCGCTGCAAAGTTAAGTTAGCTCAGTACGTAGTAGATGACTATGGCTTTAAACAAGTATGAATGAGCATGTGTCTCTTCAACGTTCCCTTCTCAGAAAAGCTTGCTCCGCACGTACATGAGTATGGCTTTATGCCACTATGAATGAGCTTGTGTCTCTTCCACGTTCCCTTCTCAGAAAAGCTTGCTCCGCACGTACATGTGTATGGCTTTACACCACTATGAATCACCATGTGTCTCTTCAATTTTCCCTTCTCAGAAAAGCTTGCTCCACATATACATGAGTATGGCTTTACACCACTATGAATGAGCACGTGTCTTTTCAAGGTTCCCTTTTCATAAAAGCTTGCTCCGCACGTACAACATGAATATAGCTTGACATTACTATGGATGAGCATGTGATTCTTCGAATATGCTTTTCGAGTAAACTTTTTTCCGCAAATACTACAATTATATGCCTTCAAACTATTATGTATTAGCATGTGTCTCTTTAAACTTCCCTTCTCTGAGAATCTTGTGCCGCATGTACTGCATGAGTATGGCTTTATACCACTATGAATAAGCAAGTGTGTCTTCAAATCTCTCTGCTCCTTGAAGTTTGTTCCACATGAACTACATGAGTATGGCCGTACACCACTATGAATAAGCTTGTGTCGCTTCAAATAACGCCGTTCTTTAAAGTTTGCTCCACATGTACTACATGAATGTGGCTTCAGGCCGTTATCAGATAAGATTTGTTCCCTCATGTCACTCCGGACTGCTATGTATCTGTTACCATTTTGAAAAAGTGAAGCTCCGAGGGTATCACTTGTTAGGGATTCCTCCGACCTGTGGGAGATAATATTATCAATAGAAGATATCCACTGAAGTAAGCTAAGTAAGTAGCCACTAACATTATAATATAAAAGTTCACATACGACGAACAATTACTCATAACTTTACAATTTATCTTCTGGTACTAAAATATTGTATATATATTTATAACTTCTTTACACAATTATTTGTGGACATAGATTAAAAATCCTAAATGTAAAGCATCAGATAATGATCACTTGAAAAATGTAACTAGTCAACCAAGTGAATTATTTATTTATTAAAAGAATGCGCACAATGTGATTTGATTTCATTAGCATAGAGTTACAATGATTTTTATCTCTTTTTGCAGAATTGAAAGTGGTGTCTGACAAACAAAACATCACTAAGTTCACACAAACACGAATCACAAGGTGCATGAAATCTCTTAATGGGGCAGACCGCATGATGGAAACCATGAGAGCAAACCTGGTGGCATGTCTCATATCGTAAATAGTCTGAGTCCTCTGCCTATTCGCCATCGCGTCAGTGCTGCAAGATTACAACCTAATGTCTGCTCCTCTTTGTTTTCGTCTGCTTGTAGTAGCTTGGAATGCTGTCGTTGATGACAGAAACATTCTATTTCTGATCTCTTGTATCAGATAGCTTTCCATCGTTAGTACATTCAAGCCTTCACTTTCTCTAGAGTTTCAAGATCACTCACTTTAATTGATCCCATATAAGTTTAATTCCATAGGTCATAACCATAATTATTTCTCGAAAGAGTTTCATTGCAGTGGTCAGGGTCAGTTTCTCGGGCTTTGGAATACCTTTCATAGCTCTAATCCTTGCTCTCTTTTCTCTAACATGAAAAGAGAAGGTGGCCCTTGTAGTTTGAAGGCAAATGCCCAGATACATGAACTGATTCACAATGGCTAACTTGTTTCCTCCTAGGTACAATCGGTCTTGTAATGCATTTCTTCGTCCCTTCTGGAACGTCATTTGGACTGTCTTCTTAGTGTTGATTGAAATAATATTTTCCATTACCCATTCCGAGAGTCGATCGATTGCATCTTAGAAGTCTTTCAGGATTGATCCTCCTATGACACTGTCATCGGCATACGTGTTCACAACGACTTTCTAATCCATCCCTTGAGTGATTCTTGTCACATTGGCTGTTACGATATTGAATAATAGGGGACTCATGGTGTCAACCTGTAGTACTTGGTTCGTTTGGGCTATGATACTTTGCAGATGACATCAACCTCACCATACAAAGCGCAGAATTCAGTGAAGCTGAATAAATTCTATCCCAGGATCTTGAGGTGATGGATGATTATTTCACAAAGTGGCGATTGACACCTAGCCCTCAAAAAACAGAAGTAGCTACGTTTCACGTCAGTAACAGGAATGCAAGCTACCAACAGACAGTCAGGTTCAGAAATCACACACTGCGATGTAATGCTACCCCCAAAAGCCTTGGTGTAGCTTTAGATAGATCTCTAACCTATCGCAATCACCTTCAGAAACTGGCAGCTAAACTGAAAAGTCGTAACAACTTTCTGGGAAGGCTAGCTGGAATATCATGGGGTGCAGATGCAAATTCACTGCGAACAACTGCTTTAGCACTAGTATATTCTTCAGCTGAATACCGTTCTGCAGTATGGCTGATTAGTTCCCATACTCGTCTGGTCGACGTCCAGCTACGCCACACAATGAGAATCATATCTGACACCCTGCACTCTACTCCTGTACAGTGGTTACCCGTACTGATCCACATTCAACCTCCTCACATCAGACGACAAAATGCCCTTTTCAGATTATGGACTAAGGTGATGATGAACAGCTCACTTCCCATCCACCAGGATACAGATGAAAACGAGGTAGTGAGTGAGACTGAAATCCCGGAAAACTGACTGGAAGACGGCCAGGAATCTAGTTGCCATAAGTTTAAGACCTGACGAAGCATGGAAGCAAGAATGGGCCAGATTACACCCACATTGTCTAATCAACATCGATGACCCAACAGCAAGACCTCCTGGATTCCACCTCCCACGCACCTTCTGGACCACATCTAACAGGATACGCTGCGGCGTTGGAAGAACTGCTCCTGCACTACACCTATGGGGGTGGTTGGAGTCTCCTTCCTGCAAATGTGGTGCTGAAGTGCAAACCATCAGCCACATCGTGAAAGAATGTCCTCTACGAGCATCCACTGGGCCTATGGAGGAACTACATCAAGTAACCCCTGCGGCACTCACTTGGTTGGCAGGACTAGACATCATCTTGTGATGAAATCTCAGAATCTGCAGCTGTGTGTGTGTGTATGCGTGCCTCCTAGTTAGTCTGTAATACTTTATATCCGTGTATATAAATATGTACAGTATATTTTTTTCTAATACCAATTATATGTAAAATACATTTCAAACGATTGTCAAATAAAGCATCATACGCTATATAAATAAAACTGGACTTAAAGTGGCCTTCCATAAAACTAATTTTATCACAAATGTCAAAGATGCCTAAAATTCATCACGATTGGTCAGCAAAAAAATCAAAAAAGTCCGAAAATTTAAATAGCTAGGGGAATGGTTTACCCCTAATAATTCAGAAATAGCTGCCATTGAGAGCAGATGTAACAAATAGGAAGGTGCCTTTCAAACCTTCAAAAACATTTACAAAAGTAAAAGCTTGTCCCGGAATGTCAAACTTTGTCATTATGACACAGTAATTAGGCCGTCAGCACTCTATGTCGCAGAATGCTTACAGATAACAAACACAGGCCCATTGAGGAAATTAGAACTTAAGGATCAGAAAATTCTAAGGAGAATATTACGACCTGTTAATGATAATGGTACTTACAGAAAAAGGAGAATGTCTTTCTTTGGACATTTGGAACGGATGGAGCATCATCGACTTTCATATCGAATACACTCATCAATCTCTAAAAAAAATCCAATTGTAAATTGTCGATGCAAGTTAATAAGGACCTAACAGAACCTCAAATCAATCAAGCTCTGGTTAGGGAAAGGAAACTGTTCAGAAAGGCGGTTAAATCAACCAGTAATCTACACACTTTAACATCTGTGATGCCTCGCTCTCACTGCAAGTGGACGGAAGAAAGGAGAGCTGAACATTCGTCAAGAATGAAGATCTACTGGCAGACAAGAAAACAAGCATTACAGTGATCATATGAGCAAATAACATCGTGGTCCATTGATGGCCGAAACGACTCAAAATAAAATGATACTGGATGTAGTAATGTCATCACCTATGACCAATCTTGTGTCAGAGAGTACGTTTCTGATTAGTCTGTCAAGATAGTTTTTTCGTCCTATGAAGCGCTCTTATTTCGAGGTAGGTACTTCTCTATCCAGTAAGTCGAAAGCCTTATTAAAGTAAATGAAAACTGCGAAGAATTTTCACTTTGCCTTTCTTAAGGTATCATCTATGTCAGTCAATAAATTCCTTACTGCATGGAGAGTTGATCATCCCCTTCTAAAATCGAATTCAAAGTCCAGGATAGAGTTATCAACCATCAAACTGTCTTCCACATTGTCCTACATAGATACTGTACCTTTACATCCTTCTTCTTTGTATGTGAACAAATATACACATGACTTATAAAGTGGGTTTCTCTTCCTTAGGTTTCTGTTATGTATGTGTTTACTGAGTGCGTTGTTCGTTCTGAATGGTATATTGAGGCCTTGTTTCTTGAAAATATTTGTTCATTTGTATGTGTTTTTATTCAGGAAGTTGAACCGTACATAATTTCCTTTTGGGAGGGATCGTGCATATTGTCCTCTATTTTCTTTCGATGTTTCGTAAGCATTCGGTCTATTTTTGGGTGTGAAATTGTTTTATCGTTTCATTTTCTATTTGAAGTTCTGGATTGACATCGGAATATTGTCTCAACGTCGTTGACTTCTTTAAAAGACTTGTCAACTAAAACCCCAAGTGAATTTGTAATAATACATTAAAAGTCTATACTGCAATCCATGCCTAACCGTCATTCTCCTGCCACTTACTGTCATAAGGCTAAACTGTAATACACTATTTAGAGCACATGTATCTAGTGATAGTTGTCTTCAGCAACACTATAATACATTATTTAAAGCAAATGTATCAATTGATAGTTGCCTTGAGCTACACTAGAATACACTATTTCAGCACATGTATTAAATGATAGTTGTCTTAAACTACACTATAATACACTACTTAAAGCACATGTATAAGTGATAGTTGTCTTGAGCTACACTTTGATACACTATTTAAAGCGAGTGTATCAAGTGATAGTTGTCTTGAGCTAAACTATGATACACTATTTAAAGCACATGTATCAAGTGATAGTTGTTTCGACCTATAATATAATACACTATTTAAATTACTTGCATAAAGTACTACAAGACTTGTCTACCCACAACGGGTAAGCTGGCCTTGTGAAAAGTAAGAACATATTGGATTTTACTTGCTGAAACTTTGGATCAGGAGGAAGCTATTTATGCTTTTAGTTTGGGTTACAGAAGAATCGTATGGCGTTAAGGACACATTGGAGGGGGGTTTAAAGTAATCGATGTTCCTTACAAAAGTCATTCACATTCTTATCACTAGGGCATGATTGTGCTTCTCCTCCAAGCATACTTCTACAAGACAGAAATAGCTCCCATTATCAGACTGACAAACGTTTCTTTAATACTTCAAGACAGAGGGAACTCTGAACGAGAAAGGATATTTTATGTGCTGCTAAATGGAAAGTTAATATCAATATCTACTTCAATGAAGAGACATATTCAATAAGAGACACATCTGACCTTGCCAACGAAGTAAGTACAGAACTTACAGCTATCCACGCTTTAAGCGGAAGATCATGCTCTATGTATGTTGAACACTTACTTATTTAATTGATTTCCACTTCCATCACTTTCTAGTTCCTGGATTTTTTCTCTCACCTCCTAGGGATAAGATGGAATAAGTTATTTCTGTCCTCTTATACGTTTACACAAATAACAAACCATGTGATTGTACAGCACTGCTAAGCTGAAGTGAAGATGTACACGCTGAACGACTTTCGTACTGTCCATCACATCTTACTGCTAGAGATGAACATTATACAGATAAGTGGTTATCATCCCCAGTTCTATTAAATGCAACTAGTGGGAGTCTATTATAGAATATGTAACATCAATATTGTTACTATATTATGTGGTTACTACAAGAATTATACGTCTCCTAGTATACGGGAGCACATAGTGGGCAACTAGTAAAACGTGAATGTGGCAAACATATGCTAGCTTCATATAAAGTACATTTCTAAATGACATATAACATGCACACCCAGTAGATCAGTGATCAGAGCAACATCGCACAAAGCCGGCGGTTGCGGGTAGAAGTATCGCATAGGACAGAAATTTCAATTCGCCATCCAAAATGGAAAGTGCTGCCAGTACAAAAAACACAGCCAACGGCATCCGTTTGTCATCAACACAATTATTGTAAAAAATACTACTTTTTATCATGAAATGCTATTAGGTGATAAGGGTATGTATTGTGAAGGGGACCCGGAAGTGAGAGTATACCAAAATATGTACTAATTTGAAGGTCATTTTCTTGAAAACCATTAATTTGATTTTCGTAAAATTTCATACACATATTACATACATGATCTATTTTCTGTTCCACAAGAATCATTGATCTGCAGTTATTGGTGTATCCGTTATACCAACAAATGTCCTTGAATGTTTTATAATTCTCAGTTTGCGGAAGAAACTTTCGGTACACATTCCTTGGAAAGTATTCCATGAAACGACCCCAAATTGTGTAGTTTTTTTCTCCAAGATGTACATCATTTTGGCTTGCCTGGTTTTGTTTGTCTAGAGTCGTTAATATAAGAAAAATTCAAAAATAATATTAATGCCCATATTTTGTTGATTTTTTTGCATAAATATGCAAGAAAAAATTATACTTATTCGCAACACTTATTCATTTTAGGCATAATACATAGTGTATGGGACTTGGAGGGTTTCTACAATGTGTTAGGGGTAGTTTAGAGTGTTATGAGGATAGGGGATGTTTGTGTAAGTGTTATGTGTGAGGTGGGGTAAAAGGGCGTCTATTCAGCTTCGATGTGCTTGATGAGGAGCTACCAAGTGTTCGGGGGGTGAATGGTGAGCTCGGGGATGGAGTATTTGTAAAGGGGTTGATGATTAATTGATAACCTGTGACTGTGTGCCTCAACTCGTGCGGGAGGCGCGTACAAGAGAGAACTATGAGCAGTCGTGCTGACTAGAGCTCTATGGCGAGCGGTCAGACGTATTGCCGATCTAATACCTTTGAAACAATTAAACAATGCTGGGCCCAAATGGGTTGTGTGGGAGGATAGGGAATTATCCTACAAACAAATATAAGACCAAATAGATATACTACTAGTAGGTTTAATGACTACTTTTCTTAATGAGGTGCAAATAATCCTAAGACCAGACTTCAGTATTACAGGATTTAGTGTGGCAACAAGACTGATACAAAAGTGTACAAAGGGGTAGATTGTAAATAGTGTGTGGATGTAAAGAAGAAGTCCTCGCAGGTACACTTACCCCTAGATGGCAGTTGTCGTGGTGTTGAATGGCAGCACTTCCCCTACACACAGACGTCGAGTGGGTTCATTTTCTCTCTTTTATAATTATGGTAATGCAAGGTGTGCGTAATTGGCATATTCCAGGCTGGCTGGTACTAGCGTAGGGGTCGTTCGAGTTCAACTGAGTTCACAGGAGTTCACGTAGGTTCACATGAGTGTGTTAATTATAATGTAATTGATGTAGGGACTGATGATGTGTAGATGTATTGGGGCGATCAAGTATAATTTGTTATGGGGGTGGGGTGGTATCCCCCTGTGGATACAACAATAGAGTGTGTATGTATATATCCATCTCAAAAAAATATTATATTACTCTACAAGGAATACTTTGGGAGGTAACTGTACCTAAGTTTGCAAAATATCAATTTTACAGGAAAGCATATTGAAAATTAATGACAGATTTTTACTGACCTTTAGGTAGCTTATCATAAACCTGGCTGGTACTAGTCCTGCCCCTTAGCTTCCTTGTCCTCCTTTTTTAGCTCTTTTATTTGATCTGGCCTCCTTAGTCATTGATTTACCCGATATCTCTGCCTCCTTTATCCTCTGACGGTCGATCAGAGTAGCGCACTAGACATATTTGAACCACATAAGATACCTAATTTCTCAAGAACATTTCTCCTACTGCTAACACCATCTTTAAAAGATATAATAGCATCCATTACCCCTATCTGTAGAGATAAATTTAACTTACATGCCAAGCCTCTCCTTGAGTTAGCTTCCTCAGATAATGCAAGAGAGTTATCACTGTCACAGTACCGACCCTTTGCCACGCTGTTTATAATGTTAATCAGGGTTTTAAAATCTACGATAATTTAATTATTCCCATTGCTACTGTTCTCACTGTTCAGACTAATATCTAAAGTGTCACAGTTGTAAGACAGCTTACATTTCGGTGCACTTGGGGGCGAACTAACCTCCACGTTGCACATTGCCACTGTCATTTTTAGCCTATTTTCATTTTATGAAAAAAAAAATATGCTTATGAGATCACCATTCGTCCGTGTGTCTGTCTGTGTGTGTGTGAGTGTGCCCCCCCCCCAAATACAATCTAAACGGCTGGAGCTATTTCAATGAAACTCGGTAAGGTCATAGCACCATTTCGGCCGACCCCAAAATTGTATTAGGTCTAACCAATCCAACATGGCGGCTGTGCGAAATATTTAACCAGCATTAAATATTTCCGAAACTGTTACAGATATCACCCTGAAATTTTGTACAGTGATCAACGGAACTACTAGAAATTCAGCTATGTGATTTTTGAAAACCTGGTAACTACAAAACCAACATGGTGCCCAATCGAATTTGCGACTTTAAAATAGATGTTTCGCGGGATTTGACCAACCAAACATAATGAAACTTGGTACAGTATATGTCTATGCACATCGTAATGCACCGACATCAAATTTCGTTCACTTGTTTACATAACCTCAAGATGGCGGCTGTGCGAAATATTTCACCGGCATTCTATATCTCCGAAACTATTACCGATATCACCCTGAAATTTTGTAGGGAGATAAAGGACACTAGTAGATGTTCATATTTGAGAATTTCAAAAACCTGTTAACTACAAAACGAACATGGCGGCCAAGTGAAGTTGAAAGTTTTAAATCGAATTTTCTCGAGATGTAATTATCCAAAATCAATGAAACTTGGTACAGAAAATGTTTATATACATTGTAATGCACTGGCATATAATATAGTTCAATTATTTACATAAATTCAAGATGGCGGCTGTGCGAAATTTTAAAATTATTTTTTTATTTCTTGTGTCGTAATCATGCGATCGAAGTGAAAGTTCGAATAATGAAGCTACGCAATACTTTCTTTATGCTACATAATTATATGGTCTATACATACAACAATCAAAAATGGCGACCATCCGAAATAATTCGACGGTTTTCAGTATCTACGAATCATTTACATCAATCGAACTCTTTTTGTTATGTTCATAGAGGCTGTGAACATAAGTTTATGTATAGGACTTTCAAAAACCTGGTGAGCACAAATCCAACATGGCGGCGACGCAAAGTATAAATATTTAAGTGGACGTTTCTCGAGATATAACCATCCGAGTGCAGTGGAACTTTGTACAGTAAATGCTTACACAATTGTTAATCCACTGGCATCTAGTTTATTTCAATTGTTTCATAACCACAAGATGGAAGCTGTGCGAAATTTTAAAATCTCTTTTTTACTTCATGTGTCCTAATTATGCAATTGACGTTTGAATACCACACGTACTGTGCCCATTAACAATGGATTGGTTGGGCGTGATTTTGAAGCGAGCGCACTGTGCCGTCAGCGAGGCTGCGACAAGCTGTCGACTCACCATAGTTTGAATTATATTTGGAACAATTCTTCAGTTTATTCCTGATGTTTCTATTGAAATTAATGACCTTCTAGAGTTTTCGACGGTGAGGACCAATAGAATAGGAGACCTCGCATTAAGTAATGCGATATCAGCCATCGATATGTGACCTTGGGGCTGTATAAAAGCTGGCTCTTTTGGAGGTCAAGTTACAGATATCTGTCGACCTGTCTACGTGTGTGCGCAACTGCTCCGAGAAGATAGGCAATCACTACAACGTTTTCATGTCACTCTGACATTAAGTCCAGGGACATAGTCTGATTTTGCACTGGTGGCGAAAAGTTAAAGAGATATCGAGTGCTCCGAAACGTATTATTATTATCATGGTGATTGTGATAATTCATCACGTTGAGAATACTTCAGAAAATTACAGATATGTGAGCGTGAACTTGTTCTACACAAGTGATTGACTATTGTACTGTGTGTAACTCCTACCAATTGCGCACCACTTACGAACTGGGATCGTGTCCAAGCTAGCCATATAACGTTATGCAAAGTGCTCGTGAGCTACTCCGATAGCCTATATTTTAGATGGGGAATTTCATGCCAGAATTAGACCATGTTTAGTGGAGACATTCTTACCTGAATTATTATTATCATCCTGCCCTATAATATCAACTTGAACATATAAGTGGACATTCTAATAGACTGTGGGCTACATTAGCAGAATGCCGTGTGTGCATTTGAAACGACCCCATAATATGGTAACGTCACTGCCCCACTGTTCGAGTATGGCTAGCGGCTAGAGCGGCACTATTTGAGGGGAACAATGCCAGGATGACCGGGTGGGGAACAAGAGCCATGCCATTAGCGGCATATTTCTGTGGACGAGGACGACGAGTGAGGCGAACGCAGTCTTCACGGGTCCGTGGTGCCAGGGTTCGATCCGCACCGAGGGATGTCCGATCGCCACAGAACACATGAGGTAGAAGACTTCCAAATAACGTAGACACTTTTCAGAACCATGAATTTTCATTATTTCCGATAAACCAATTCACTTTCTTGATAGTTAGGAAACGTCGTTATAATTTCAGATAGTTGCATACTTCTAGGCGTATTTTTCTTGTAGTCGCTTAAGACTTGTAGATGAGGTGGATCCTCAATACTTTTCACTAGTAATTATTATAAATAATATGGGATGTCCTACCCCATTCATATAATGCAGCAGATTTATGACAAATTAAATGCATTGAGATTTTTTCTTTTGTATAACAGAAAATATTTTCTAAAGGATAATAATAATAAATATCACTATAAATTAATAATTGGTGAACACTGAATTTTGATGAATAACAGTGGAAGTAATCTTCCCTGAGGATCATAAATATAAAATATATGGTAAATATGTTGAATTTTGGTTACAAACAATTAGTTGATTATGTAAAATCTGGGATCTTACGATCTGTAATATTATTGGGAATTGTGAAATGAAGCTTAATGATGTTGATTGTGTATCAATGCACTTTTATGAAGTTAGTTAAATGAGGTGTTGATCCTCGTATGAGTGGATGTTTGCGGGAGTGATATCCTAATCCACAGAAGGCTGTTTGCTTTAGAAAATAAAATGGTAGCCGCGGGAGAGATATCCTGTCCCATAGTAATGATAGTGCTTCAAATGTTATTCCAATTCCTAAAGAATTCCCATGAAATACAATAATCTTAAATCACTGATTTATTATAATGTAATGATGTCACGTCTAACCTCATGCCAATTTTTATTGTGGCTAGTTAAATTCATGTTCAGTGCTGTAGATCCTCTCATTTAATAATATGATCCTGAATTTAGAAAGAGATATCCGAGTCTACCTTTGACGAAGCCGATAATGGTCATTATTATTATTATTATTGTTACTATTTTTGCTTTAAGATCCTTAACTGCTGTGACCAAGTTAATAATCAATGTGATGCAATTGGACAAGCCGCGTTAGGGAGTGTCATTAGAAATTGTGTGTTTTCATAGTAGTTATGAAAATCGGATGTGAAACTACCCCATGATAGTGTATATAATCCATGTAAATATGTGAATAGGACTAATTTAAACTGCAACCTAATAGGGCAAAATTTAATATATTTTTATGTTGTGAATAATTATGCCATCTCTCATGTATAGAGTAAAAGAATAACGTGTGGTTTCAAACATAGTCAAACCAACGTACATTCATGAAGAGACTATGATTTGTTTTGTTTGAGAAACATACTCAGGATAGGAAGTGCGTATTGCTATTATTTTTGCTATTGCCAACAGGCAGTATTTCATGAATAAATAATTGGTGAATTGGTTTTATCTCAATACTAGCTGAAGTACCCGTGCTTCGCTACGCGTCATAAATAAATTAAAACGTGAAGGTGACAGTTAAAATAGGGGATAGGCGAGGTGCTGCGCAGAGGGAGATTAAGGATGGAACATTTTGTCCAACTACAACGCTCGGCGTTGACCGTGTTTTATAGCACAAATTTAGGTTTTACTCGCTAACCGTTGGAGATACCTTTCGGATAGGAAATGTAATTTTAAACCTCGTATATGCCATCAAAAGTTTGCTATTTCTTAGCGTTCTCTTTTTATTTCAAATGGAAATATGAGTTTGAAACCAAAGGGTGTAGTGACGTCACTAAAATGGTCGCCATCTTTAAATAGTGCAAAGTATTGAAATCAAAAGTAACCTATATGTTAACCAGGTAAATCAGCTACTTCCATGTAAAATTCATGTATATCGGACCAGTGGTACTTGCGTGATTGAGCAATACACAAACACACACCATCTCATTTTTAGCCTCGCTTCGCTCGCGTCATAGTCGTGTCATATTGTTATTTAATGAAAGGCATTTTTAACCCAGTTAACACCCCTTTAGAACCTCAATATCCAAAAATCCCTCCTTAGTAGACGTTTTCGACACACAACAAACATATCCACAAAATATCATTCTTCTAACTTTAATAGTTTTGGTTGGTCGATGAGAGTGAACATCCAAAAATCCTTCCTTAGTGGACGTTTTTCTTCGAGAATTTCACCCCTCCCCATAGGCCCCTTAAATTGCATTTATGAAAAAACAGTCGAACAGCTATTTATTTTATTTATTTATTTATTTTTAAGCTGATTTATTTCCTTCGAGTTTCAAACTCCTCGCCTATGTCGTTTAAGAGATACACGCTCCGTTAGGAATCTTTCAACCCCCACTTATCATCCCTTTAACCTCATAATATACACTACATTGAAAAACCATTAGACATGTGTCAGCTTATTTTTAATGATTAGTATATATGCCAAGTATCACATCCCCAAATGAAACCACTCGTGATGAGTGAGTGAGTCAGACAGGACATTTTCTTTCAATTATTTTTACCAGAATTTCACCCTTCCCCATGGGCCCCTTAAATTGGATTGATGAAAAAACGCTTGAACACCTATTAACTTATATTTAAAGCTGTCTTTTTCCCCTGAGGTTGATGACTGAGTGAGTTAGTCAGTCAGTTAGGACACTTTCTTTCCTTCCCCCCCCCCCCAGAAATTCACCCCACCCCATTGGCCCCTTAAATTAATTTATGGAAAAACGTTCGAACACCGATTAACTTACTTTTTAAGCTGATCTTTTTCGCTGAGTTTCAAATTTCTCGCCTATAGTTTAAGAGATAGGCCTACACGCTCCGTTAAGAATCCTTCAACCCCCCACTTTTCACCCCTTTCACCTCATAAAATACACCACATCGAAAAACCCTTAGACACATCTCTGCTTATTTTTAATGATTAGTTTTTATGCCGAGTATCACATTCACAAATGAAACCACTCGTGAGATATTGTTATTCAATGAAATGCAGGTTTAACCCCCTTAAGACCCCTTTAGAACCTGAATATCCAAAAATCCTCCCTTAGTGTACGGTTTTGACATACAACGAACATATCCCCGAAATGCCATGTTTCCAACTTCAATATTTTTGGCTCGGCGATGATGAGTGAGTGAATGAGTCAGGACATTTTCTTTCAATTTTGTTTTCTTCAGAATTTCACCCCTCCCGATGAACCCCTTCAATTTGATTGATCAAAAAACTGCCAAAAAGCTATTTACTTACTTTAAAGCAGTTTTCCCCCTGAGTTTGATGAGTGAGTCAGTCGGTCAATCAGTTAGGAAACTTTTTCTTTCCTGTTCCCCCCCCCCAGAATTTCACCCCTCCCCATGGGCCCCTTAAATTGGGTTTATGAAAAAACGGTCAAACACGTATTTACTTATTTTTATGCTGATTTTTTCCGCTGAGTTTCAAACACCTCGCCTATGTCGTTTAAGAGATACACGCTCCGTTAGGAATCTTTCAATCCTCACTTTTCACCCCTTTCACCTCATAATATACACCACATCGAAAAACCCTCAGGCACGTGTCTTTTTTATTATTAATGATGAGTTTATATGTCGAGTATCACATCCCCCAATGAAACCAATCGGGAGTTATTGTTATTCAATGAAATGCAGGTCTACCCCCTTAACACCCATTTAGAACCTGAATATCCAAAAATCCTCCCTTACAGGGCATTTGCGGCCCTTGAGGAAGCTGCATACCAAATTTCATACCAATCCGTTCGGTGGTTTCTGAGATTTCGTGATGAATGAAAGAGTGAGTGAGTGGTATTTGACAAAGTAGATAGGGTCAAGTCTTTGTTATGCTAAACTCGGTTGACAGTGCTGTGTGAGCAGTTGAGTAACTAACGGGATTTCAAGTAAAGATCCTCATTTTCTATACCGGTAGTGCAGAGCAAAACTGGCATCCAGTCGGCCGTGTCTCGACTTGAGCTATGTTGCCATGGAAACTATCTGCCTTGCCATTAATTCATGAGTATATTTTATGATTTGATTAGCCTGTGCTTGAGTGCAAAAGGGCCGAAATCAGAAGAATGAGAAAGACTATCGAAAATTCATGTAGCCAGCGGTTCCTTCTGGGTCCTAAACTATGCGTATGCAAAATTTGGTTGAGATTGGTGGAACGGTGTAGATTTGTATACGGAACAGACCCATCCACATACATACATACATACATACATACAGACTTTCACTTTTATATGTAAGATATGTCTTTACTTTCCGTTATGTGTTGTGATGTCTTTCCTTTTCCTTTTCGGGGAGCATTGATGCAGTGTGCAGTAAATATAGCCCAGCCCAGAACGCCCTGAGATAGATCTCGTGCTGACACTGTGTTCATGCTGCCTCGCATGTGGTCGTCTGTCCATCCCAGGTGGTCAGACGGGCACATAAGGAAGATAATGATATGTCGGCCAACCTGTGGAGCTCGATAGGAGTAATATAGCTCAATTGATTGAGCATCGTTGTCTTGGATTTTGATCCATTCTTGCTTTAGATTTTGTTTGTTTTCGTGACATATAACAGATGTGAGGTACATTTTTGTTGTTGCTGTTGTTGTTGTTGTTGTTGTTGTTGTTGTTGTTGGTTAAGCATATTAATTTACGTATTTCGGAAGGAAATTCATGGCTCGGAAATACTACATAATCTACCATTAGCTTTAAGTCCCTTGAGTGTCTGGTGTTGGTTCTTCTCACTGATTGACATTTATTGTGTTGTGTGTAATCATGTCTAGTGAGGAAATGAAGACTTTATTGTTATCTCTGAATGATAAAATGACAGAGAACTCTTTAATTTTAGATCCCTGGCAAATAAAAATGAAAGAAACCTCTGATGCTATTTCAGTAGCAGCTGAAAATGTGAAACCAAATACAAAGTTATTAGAAAATAGGATTAAAACTACGTTAGAAACTATTCAAACCCCTTCAGATACCCTTGAAGATAAAATGAAAATTGCAATACGGGGTTGTGCAGAATTACTGGAGGGTAAAATGCTTGAAAATTCTGAATCCCTTGAAAATAAAATTCATAATAGTTCCAAAGAACTTGAGGGTAAAATGCTTGAAAATTCTGAATCCCTTGAAACTAAACTTTCTGAATCCCTTCAAAGTCAAATCCAAAATAGTTCAAAGGAGCTTACTAAAGACCTTGAAAATAAAATTGAAAGTATTTCTTATTTACTTGAAGAGAACATTTTGGAAAATTCAGAATCTTTTGAGAGACAGATTAAGTTAGTAGAGGCTAATTTAGAATGTCAGATGGGTGATAACTCTGCTGCACTTACATTAGTAGAAAATAGGGTTAAGAATGATTACTTGGCTCCTGAAAGGCAAATTAATTTAATTGAAAAGAACATTCAGGAAAGTTCGAGTACTTTAGAAGCACGTAACGGGTCAGTGGAAATTCAGGTTCTTGAAAAAAGCTCAAAGTTAGAGGAAAGTGTGTCGAAGACTCACGAAGAAATAGAAGAATTAGAAGAGGCGGTACTTAAGAAGGCCCAAGGATATGTTATTAAATTACAAGATGATGCTCTTCGTATGGAGGCTAGGTTAGAAGGCAAGATAGGTGAGGTTACGGATGGTCTTGTGACCGAAATAAAGTCTCAACTCTCTGTAGACGTTAAAAATTCTATTTTCGAAAATATGCAGAAACAAATAGTTTCATGCGTGGCTAAGGAGGTTGATGATGATCTGAAAGATGTTCATAAAGCTATTAGAACGTGTGATTATCATCTTAGAAAAAAATAGGCGTGGTTCAAGAAGATTTAGAAAAAATCGATAAATGGTCACTAAGGATTTGAACAAAAGAGTATCGGACTCAGAAAAAATATTGAACCGTATAGAAACATACAACCAGGATTTTCATGACGATTTTAACAAAATAAAAAAGAAAACAGAAACAGTTACCACCACGGAATTGCAGGCTGCCCAGGAACAAATGAGGTCTGAACTTGTGAAACAGCTGAAGGCCGAAGTCTCAGAGACACCACAGGAACAGTTAAAAACCAAAATCTCTCAAATAAAAGCGGAAGTTTCCAAAATTCAACCGGAACAATTGACGTCCGACATTATAGAGCAGAGGGAGATAGAAAGCGCGAAAATACCAACTAACGAGATTCAAGCAGCTATTTCAGCTTTGGAAAACAAAATCAGGTCCTTGGAAACAAAATATAAATCAGGAGTAGAATCCAAGGATTCGAATATGGCAAGTGAAAAGACGCCTTATATTCACTTCCATCAAACACCTGTTCGCGATAATCATCCTCGGACAGCCAATTCAGTAATGACGGTCATCAATAGTAAGGATGAAAAACCAGCTAAGTTTAGTGGAGTAGGTACCATTACCCCTGTTGAATTTCTTAGGGAGGTACAGGATTACCTATCTGAAATGAGAGTTTCACCAGCCAGAGAGGTGAATGTCATAGGCAAACTGCTTGAGGGTCCCGCACTTATAAGGTATCGAGCTTTCAGATACACTATGACTGATTTTGAAGATTTTTCGAAAAACCTTTTGAAGAAATGTTGGTCCCCTGAAATCGAGCAGAACATTTGTTCTGAGGCATACTCGAAGAAATTTTCAAATTCACAGTCTACGCAATTTTCTAGCTACTTCGCCAGTCAGTTAGCTATACTCACATTTTTACAACCCCCATGCCAGAATACGAATTTATTACGGCATCAAAAAATCAGTTCCCGCTGGACGTCCAGAGAACTTTAATAGCTGCTGGAGCCGAGAGTTTGTAAGATCTAGATTAAATTCTCCAGAGGTTGGATCACGTTAGCAATCAACAATATCGGGAGAGGAATGCCAGGTCAGATCCTCGAACCATGAATTTGGTAACGACAGACCGACATTGCCAAACACAAACTAACAACACAGAGAGGAATTATCAACCACGTGACCATCGTGATGGTAAACAACATCAAGAATCCCATGGCGGAAGATATCAAGGACAATATTTCCAGTATGAGAGAAGAGGGAGATATCGCCGTGGGACACAATACGATTGTAGGAGGAATAATCAGGATTGGAGAAACTCAGATGATAGGAATAATCGAGGATTCCAAAATCAAGAAAATCGAGACTTCAGGGATCGCGACAATCGCAGATATTTAGAAGAAAGGCATATAAAACGTAAGACATACTTAGATGAACTCAACAAGAAGGATAAGAAGGAGGAGCCCAAACCTGAAACTTCGCGTAAATTAGAAGAGACGGATCATAATTTTGATGCGAAAGGAAAAAGAATACTCCGCTATGACAGACTGACATAGGAGTCTGGAGGAGGTTTCATCCGTGTTTCATGAAGAGGATATGGAGGATAATTATTTCATTTTTAATAAGGTTATCTATAAACAGAAAGAAGGTTTAGCTATGGGATCCCCGTTATCGGGCATCATTGCCAACATGTACCTAGACCACCTGGAACACACTGAAATAATTAGCACAATTAAGGGAATAGAGTTTTGGGGCAGATATGTTGATGATGTGTTCATTATTGTCAATGACAACATCCAAAGCATTGATAGCATTTTCAACAATTTAAATAGCATAGACCACAACATCAAGTTTACATTGGAATCGGCAATTGATAACATTATTAAATTCCTGGATGCTACTGTTACTAAAACAAACAACAGGCTGCATTATAAAATTTTTAGAAAACCTACGCAAACACATACCATTATTAGACATGATTCCACCCACCCAGGTTCCCATAAAAAAGCCACCTTTTTTTAGCCTCGTTAACAGGGCCCTCAGTTTACCTTTATCTAAACAGGATATCAATACCGAAATTACCGGGTGAGTTAGCCGTGGTCGTTACGGCATGACTGATGGCAGTCGCTCACATCCGGGAGGAGATGAGGTTCAAATCCCCCCGCCGGCAACATTGAAGATGGTCTTCTGTGGTTTCCCATCTTCCTTCCAGGCAAATGCCGGTGTTGGTCCCTAACTATAGGCCACAGCCGTTACCTTCCAACTCCTCGATCTTCCATTCCAACTTTCCTCCCCAACGATACTTGTAGCTCACCCATTGGGTGTCCGTCTCGAAGCAGCTACAAAACTAGCGAGCCGAACATGTCCTCGGACACTCCCGGCAAGAAAAGCCATAGGCTAAAAAAAACGAAATTAAAATTATCCATCAAATAGCCAAAGTTAATGGTTTTAGTCGGAATTATGTGAATAATATTCTCAGGAAAATAAAAAATAAACCAGCCACCCACCTCATACCAGAAAAAATCGATAAACCAACATATGCGGTTTTAACCTATCACAATAATGCCACGTACAGTATCACCAATACTTTCAAGAAATACAATATGAAACTAGCATATAAAACCAGTCACACCAATAGAAACCTATATTTTAATTCACATACTTTGAATCCTAAAGATAAGCACAGTACCTCTGGCATCTACAAATTAAATTGTAATGACAGGAAAACCAATTACATTGGACAGACCGGGAGAAGCTCCATTACTAGATGTTCTGAGCATGTAAACGCTACTAAATGAAGAAAATTTTTAGCCAAGGCTTCCCACATGAATGATATGAATCATAGTTTCACAAACATTGGCAATGACCTCGAAATTCTACATCACGTTAACAAAGATTCTTTAATGAACATTTTGGAGTCCATCGAGATCAACACTGCCCAGAGAATTTTCAACCCCCCTAACCTCAATGAAATATATTTCGATTCTAATGTGCTGTTCGACACCCTAGCAGATTTCATCATATCAACAAACAAAGATTATAACAAACCGCCTTGAGCTCTCTCCTCAGCTGGTCCGTCTTCCCCATCACCTTCCCCTTAACCCCTCCTAAACCCAGCCTCTCCATCGCCACGACAGCGCTCCTCCATCTCCCCTATTTCCTTCCCGCATCTTGCTCCGCTTGCGAGCCCAGCTGTTTGTTATTGCATTTCCAAGTCTGTTGGACACAGCGCTTCCTGCTTCGGACTCCCGGTGTTCGTTGCGTTATACTGTAAGTTTTTTTCTTTCGTATCGGCCTAAAGAGCCCTATTTTCACTATTTCTTGGTCCCAATAAGACTAATATTTTTCGTTCCCTACACTTGATTTTTTCTATACTAAATTTTCTTTTCTAAAAGTCATTTTTTGTTTCCTCCTTAGGACCTATCTAAGGCCCATTTCCGCGTAGAAGAAGGAACATTTTTGGACTAGTCAATATGCCAACAAGTTTTAAAGGATTTCTCCATGATTCTATCCTCAAGAGGCTCTGTTCCAAACTTGGCTTGTTCGATCCGCGTCATAGGCGAAGTATTGGTCTTTCAACAGCAACTTTCTCCGTTTAACAGGAGTAGCAAACAGCCAGGTCCAATAGACTGGAGTTTTTAACAATATTTTCAGCATTTTAACATGGAATGTTTAGACACGATACCCTGATGGTATTATTATAAGGACTCGTAAAAGACTTGTTTTGACAAGCACTTGAAGTGCCCTTTTACTATGTTATTTTAATGTATGTTTTCATCTGTAGCCTGTAACATTTTTAAGTGTCTTTCTATTTTTGTTACATTCGAGTGTTTTATTCACCACTTCATCTTTCACTTTTAGTATGTTTCATTTTTATCCATTCTTTTTCATGTTAATCTACATTTTATGATATATCCGATGATTTTACTGATGATTTGTATTTTTGGCTGATGAAGGGGCCATCATAATAGGCCCCGAAACATGTACCATATGGGATTAATATAGCCCTATAATTATAATTGTGTATTGATCAGGCGGATCTCCCAAATTATATTATACTATGGAGGATAAATCATGCCGGATAAGAAGAGAAAACATCGAGGGAAAGATGAAAAATACAAATTCGAGGAATTCTTATTTTTGAAGAGGTAGGTGACGTATGTGCCCATTTACAATGGATTGGTTGGGCGTGATTTTGAAGCGAGCGCGCTGTGACGTCATCGAGGCTGCGACAAGCTGTCGACTCACCATAGTTTGAAAGAGCCGCATGTCTCACGTGCAGCCAGGGAATATTGGAACGCAATATGCTTACTAGGTTTTGGTTAAGGAAGAGGATGACATCAGCACTTCAGAATTATATTTGGAATAATTCTTCAGTTTATTCCTGATATTTCTATTGGAATTAATGACCTTCTGGAGTTTTCTACGGTGATGACCAATAGAATAAGAGACCTCGCATTACGTAATGCGATATCAGCCATCGATATGTGACCTCGGGGCTGTATAAAAGCTGGCTCTTTTGGAGGTCAAGTTACAGTTACCCATCGACCTATCTACGTGTGTGCTTTTATCCGTCAATACGGTGAAGCAGGTCTCTACGTTATTCTACTACACCGTCATACTGCGCAACTGCTCCGAGAAGATAGGCAATCACTACAACGTTGCCATGTCACTCTGACATTACATCCAGGGACATAGTCTTATTTTGCACTGGTGGTGAAAAGTTAAAGTGTTATCGAGTGATTGTGATAATTCATCATGTTGAGAATACTTCAGAAAATTACAGGTATATGAGCGTGAACTTGTTCTACACAAGTGAATGACTGTTGAAGTGTGTGTAACTCCTAACAATTGCGCACCACTTATGAACTGGGATCGTGTCCAAG
Organism: Meconema thalassinum; assembly: GCA_946902985.2. NCBI lineage: Eukaryota > Metazoa > Arthropoda > Insecta > Orthoptera > Tettigoniidae > Meconema > Meconema thalassinum. Next base: position 128,121,901 of record OX336398.1, read on the forward strand.
CTAGCCATATAACGTTATGCAAAGTGCTCGTGTGCTACCCCGATAGCCTATATTTTATATGGGAAATTTCATGCCAGAATTAGACCATGTTTAGTGGAGACATTCTTACGAGAATTATTATTATCACCCTGCCCTATAATATCAAGTTGAACATATAAGTGGACATTCTAATAGACTGTGGTCTACATTAGCAGAATGCCGTGTGTGCATTTGAAACGACCCCATAATATGGTAACATCGCTGCCCCACTGTTCGAGTATGGCTAGCGGCTAGTGCAGCATTATGTGAGGGGAACAATGCCAGGATGACCGGATGGGGAACAGGAGCCATGCCATTAGCGGCATATTTCTGTGGACGAGGACGACGAGTGAGGAAAAGGCAGTCTTCACGGGTCCGTGGTGCCGGGGTTCGATCCGCACCGAGGGATGTCCAATCGCCACAGAACACATGAGGTAGAAGACTTCCAAATAACGTAGACAATTTTCAGAGCCTTGAATTTTCATTATTTCCGATAAACCGATTCACTTTCTTGAGAGTTAGAAAACGTCGTTATAATTATATATGGTTGCATACTTCTAGGCGTATTTTTCTTGTAGTCGCTTAAGTCTTGTAGATGAGGTGGATCCTCAATACTTTTCACTAGTAATTATTATAAATAACATGGCATGTCCAACACCATTCATATAATGCAGCAGATTTATGACACATTGACATTGTTTTCTGTATAACAGAAAATATTTTCTAAAGGATAATAGTAATAAATATCTCGATAAATTAATAATTGGTGAACACTGAATTTTGATGAATAACAGTGGAAGTAATATTCCTTGAGGATCATAAATATAAAAGAATATGGTAAATATGTTGAATTATGGTTACAAACAATTAGTTGATTATGTAAAATCTGGGATCTTACGATCTGTAATATTATTGGATAATGTGAAATGAAGCTTAATGATGTTGATTGTGTGTCAATGCACTTTTATGAAGTTAGTTAAATGAGGTGTTGATCCACGTATGAGTGGATGTTTGCGGGAGTGATATCCTAATCCACAGAAGACTGTTTGCTTTAGAAAATAAAATGGTAGCCGCGGGAGAGATATCCTGTCCCATAGTAATGATAGTGCTTCAAATGTTATTCCAATTCCTAAGAATTCCCATGAAATACAATAATCTTAAATCACTGATTTATTATAATGTAATGATGTCACGTCTAACCTCATGCCAATTTTTATTGTGGCTAGTTAAATTCATGTTCAGTGCTGTAGATCCTCTCATTTAATAATATGATCCTGAAATTAGAGATATCCGAGACTACCTTTGACGAAGCCGATAATGGTCATTATTATTATTACTAGAAGACCCGTGCTGCTCCGCAGCATTCACTTCAATCCTACAGCACATCTGTCCATATGACATTTGCATGTGTTCATGCTAGTGACCTGAACAGACATTTAACGTACCGTCGTTTTTGGGTAAATGATGAAGTAGACTTATGAGATCAAATGTCCTCTGTGTGTGTGTGGCACCATTTACCCAGCGTAAGCTTAAAAGGCGCACGGACGTCAGGTTCCAGACGCAATTCTGAAAAGCCGAGGTGAACAGCTAACTCCAAACACATAAGCTATACTCTTCTCTGAAGTACGTGGGTTGGCGACCACGCACAGTGGTCTGGATCCGTAAAAAAGCGGACAATAATAGATTTTTCAACTTTACATTAGAAAGGCCAAACCAACTCCCAAGTGAAGTATGTTAATCAGTGTACATTAATTTCACTTTTTCTTTGGAAATTGCTTCTGTGTTTCTCAGATATAATACTACAAAAGTGATACAACTCTTCGTTTCTGAATTCCGCGCTCCATTAAGTAAACTTTGAAATATCATTCTAACTTCAAAACGAAACTCGGGGTCTATAATACTGTATCTGTATGTAGTTTGTGATCTGATATATTTGATTATGGCATGATTTTCGATTTCAGATCACTTATAAGGACTGTTATACTTATTTTTATAGTGCTTTATTTTCTTCAAGAAAAATAAATTTAGCTTGACCTACAAAAAAATGTATACATATGTATACCATGAAACTTATGCAAGTTTTAAAATGATGACTGGAGAATATATCCTTAAAGGTTTCATGGCCAGAACCCGCCAGATGCGTGATTGAGAAGAGAGAGAACATTACTGCGTGCTCTGAGGATAAACACTCGGGCGAGATAAGGGCCTGTTGAGACATTTGTTTATGCTATGCAAGGGATATCTCGAGGCCATGAAACCAAAATAATCTTCAATCATGAGAAGTAATTGATAAGTAGTAGTTGTGTGTGTTGTGAAGAGTGAAAAATGAATTTTCGTTGTTAGTCGCAGTGACCTTATTAACAAGATTCGAGACAACAAAAATCAGTCTCGCGCGCGTCAAGGTTAGTTTGTGGTAACATATCTCCTTAACAAATTCCAATTAAAAGTTGACGATAGTGTAGAGAAAACAGTGTATAATAATATAAGAACCTTTTCTTTTTGCCGTATGTTGACCGGTGGAGAATGTGTAACTTCTTAGAACATGCTATTTTTGAAGAAATATTCAGACTGGTTGAAAACAGAAATTGTGATATCAATTCCGAGCATTCCTGGCTCCGCAAAATCAGTAGATCGAGGTCGACCTCCAAATGAATTTCAAGAGCTAACGGAGAGAAGCAAAATAAGGAAAATTAAAGACGTAAGGGAGAGTGCCACTTCATCAGAGCTTGCCTATGCGACCGTTATGAATTTAAGGGCAGAGGGAGACGATTCATCAGCCAAGCTAAAAAGAAGCTACCACGACTACACCAACAAGGAGCAAACGAATGGTGCGAAATTTTCAGAAATGAAAAATCTACATAAGTGGCACAAAAGCTCGTCGACAATTTACAACATGAGTTTGGAATTTCAGTTCCACACGCCCACTTTCGATTTTTTGAATGTCTCCTGAATAGTTCGTACCGCCTGGGTTTTAAAAAGTGGAAAGTGAGCGTGAAAGATGGTAATCGAGACTTATTCGAAAGAAAGAAAAAAATGTGCAAGACTCATTCAGAACGAGATTAGGTCTTCTAGTTGATATTCCGAAGCCTGGATATGGAACAACCAGTGATGGCAACACTGCCCGAAGGATTTTTGATCAACCTCAAGTAGCATCCGAAATAACAGGGGTAGACTGTGAGTTAATAACTCGTTTTGGAATAATTTTAAAAGCAATTTCCTCTAGTCATGAAATTAATAGTTCAGAGTTCAATTCCTACTGCTGCGAAACAGCAAGCTTATATGTACGGCTATATCCGTGGTGTTACATGCCTCTGACACTCCATAAAATACTTATCCATGGGTGTTTCATTATAGAAGCAGCTATTTTGCCGATTGGAGAACTTTCAGAAGAGGTCTTAGAGTCTAGAAACCAAGATGTAACAAAATATAGAGAAGACCATACCAGAAAATCCTCAAGAATTTCCAATAATTTTGACTTGTTCCATAGACTATTACAAAGCTCTGATCCAGTAATCTCAAGCACGGGAAGTCTACCGAAGAAGAAATGAAGACAGTTGCCTCAGGAGGTGTGTAATTTATTGTCAATACCCGAGGACGAGACGGTTCAGGAAGGGGAAGAAGAAGAAGTCGACTCATCCGGATCAGAGGAAGAATAAGTAAGTAATTTTATGTACTAAGACAAATTTATCTAATAGTAACATCTAATTTAAAGTTTTATACGAAAGTATTTCATTTCATTTAGCGGAAAATATTTTTGTCCGCTTTTTTTCAAATCCGGACCACTGTCCCACGGGACCCCAGCTGAGTCCGGCATTGCTTCCACTTACTTGTGCCGGGATCCTCTACGTCTTCTTTCCTGTCGACATCCCTTGGTCAACTCTTGTTCTTTTCCGACCCCGACGGTATTAGGGTATCCGAGGCCTAGGGAGTCTTTCACTTTCCTGCCTTAATTGGCCCTTGTTTCATCTTTCCTGATCCCTCCTTCTTCGAGGGGTCAGACCTCTTGTTTTCTTTTCATTATATTTCCTTTACTTTTTAAGATCCCGCACGGTTTTTGTTAATTGGCTCCCGTGTATCTAAATTCCATTGAGCGATTTCATTTGCATCCACACTCCATTTTGTAGGTGTTTTCAGACTACGTTGCATTTTTTAAGTCTTTTCGATCTACAGTAAATGGCATTTTGCTAGTGTTTTCATCCTCGATTGCATTTTGTAAGGATCGACAATCTAAATTGTCTTTTAGTAAGTCTTTCAATATAGGGGATGGGACTTTTGTGAGTATTTTGAATCTAAATTGCATTTTGTATGGTGGTCATTTTGCAAGTATTTTGATTCTCAATTGTAATTTGTGGGTATTTTGAATCTAAATTACATTTTGTAAGTATTTTAAATCTAAATTGCATTCTGTAAGTATTGTCCATCCAATTGAGTAGTTTGAATCTTCCATGCATTTTGTAAGCATTCTCAATTTCAATTGCATTTTGTCAGTATTTCGAATTTCAATTGCTCTGCGTGATTTTTTGGAATCTGAAATGCGCTTTTTTCAATCTAAATTGCATTGTGTATTTTCAATTTCAATTGCATTTTGTAAGTATTTTGAACCTCAATTGCATTTTGTACGTATCTTCAATCTCATTTGCATTTTGTAAGTATTTTTCAATCTATTCCTTTTGTGAGTATTTTCGTTCTAAATTCCCTTTTGTAAGTATTACCGCTCTCCATTTTGTGAGTAGTTTCAATCTGAGTTCCTTTTTGTAAGTATTTTCCTTCTCACTTAATTTTCGTTCTGGTTTCCACTTCATTGTCATTTTCGCTATCACCCAGACCATTAGGGGCCGATAACCTAAATGTTAGGCCCCTTAAATCAACAATTATCATAATTATCTCTGAAGTATTAACTCGACACGACGCGACAGTTTGATGCTGGCTGAAGGTAGGGTGATAGATCACTGGCAAGCTCGTAAACTCACCCTGAAGCTAGTAATTTAAATTTCCACTGAATGGAGATTGCTTGAAGAAATGAGAACGTAAAAACACTTACAGTGGTCGATGTGGGAGCTGTCGCGATCTTTCTTGCAGAACTTTTCGTGCTGATCAATTCTCAGAGTATATCAATATTTTGAACGGTTTACCCATAAAATGTCATAAATATATTTTTCTACCTAATCCTTCATCTTAATCGAGAAATCCTTCACAGAATGGTTAAAACCGCATCAAAATCCACCAAGTTGCTCTCGAGATTACCCGTTACATCCAAGAATTGGGAACTTTTGCTTTATACTAAGTAGATAGAGATATCCACACAATTTAATACTACAGCAGTACAATTTGGTGATCTGTCTACTTATGATACCAATGGTTTACATTTAAAATAAAAGATGGGTCTCTTATTTTTGAATTTAGAGATGCACCGTAACTCTTGGGTAACATAATTATAAAAGTGTGCAAATTAATAGAATTAAATAAAATAATTTTAATAAGTCATAATTTCTTTTATTCAAAATCATTTTATTGACGAACTTCTTCTGTTATCCTACTTAGTAGTGTTTCCTCTCCCGTGGAATTACACCTTTTCCCATAAGGAATTGCGTCTGGAAACTTTCAGATTATTGGATTCCGAGGGATATGTGAGCTGGGTTCGCTTACAATTTTTCATTGACTTTAAATTTAAGTCAGGTGATTTCAATGAATAGTTCATGAATCTTTGAATAGTTCAATAGCATTCATCAGTTAAAAGACCCCAAATCCCTCTGCTCAAAATTCACACGTAAAGTAGTGTGAAGTAATAAAAACGAAACGTGTGGCATCCTGCATTTGCAAGGCTCCTCTGTTAGTGGAAATTCTAAAAAATCATTTTAATTTGAGTTTCTTAAATTAAAATATAATTAGGAGTCTTGGTTAAACATTTGAAGTAATTTCATCGCCTTGTAAACATAGGCCTACTTAGTGCATTAAACCGTGAAAAGTAAAAATGCAATTTTGGAGAACTGACATCGAATCTAATAATTTCCACACCTCTGTAAAGACAGCTATCGCCTCCACCACTACGGATAGAATAGTGAGTCAAGGAGATTGATGAGAAATGAAAAAGATAACTCACACAGAAGGAATTAATATTTATTAAGCTGTAAATTTGATTGAGAATATCTTAGTTATAGAACTCAGTGAATGAAAGAACAGGATGTAGGATAGTAATCACCGATGTAGGACAATATCACTTTTTTACCATTACCACAGGACAGTTATCGTATTAGGGATTCGGACGTCCTTGTATAATTGTTATTTAATCTGTGCCCCGTTTGCTGACGTCTGTGCTCCTCCGCAACATTCGTTTCAACATTCTAATAGTACTTCCTTCCATACGACATTTGCTGTACGCTTGCCTTTTGGTTCTATTTGAACTTTGACGTCACGAAAGGATTTTGCTCGCGATAGTGCGACATACAGTTGTCCGTGGCTAAACACCGGTTGAGGTAGATAAATGCCTACTTGATCTAGTGTTTGACCTTGAGCGTTATTGATAGTTATACAAAAAGCCAAACGTACTGGAAACGGCCTCCTTTTGAAGGAAAACGGCATAGAAGTATCTGATGGCATAAGGTCAAGGCGAGGAAGTAGAACATTGTTTCCAACATTTACGCCAGTAATTATTTCCAGGTGTAAGCAATTGTCATGCATCTTCCGAACCAACAGTCTAGTACCGTTCAACAGACCTTGGGTAACATTAATATTTCTCAACAAAATCACAATAGAGCCTTCTTTTAGTCGAAGGATATGAGGTGGCAATCCACTTATGTCTAAGCTGTCTAAAAATTCTGTTGGGAATTGTAGAAGTTCACTCTCATCTTCAGTAATTAAATTATTCACACTGATGTAAGTTCTCCATGATCCTGGGGGGATTAGCTCTAAAACTTTGTCATTGATTTCTTTACAGTGTTCATTTTTAGGTGCTAAAATCGCAATTTTTGAAAAGCTTGAAATATCTTTCAGTGTGGAAATTTCGTTTCCATATATTTCAGTGATGATATCAGTTTTAGCAATGATGGAGGGTAGTACGTCGACTAATTCTGAATTTTCTCCATCGACGTGAGGGTATTCACCGTAACCAATTTGTATCAAGAAGTCTGCAAAGTCACGTTGATCTATATCCACTCGCATGTTTTTGTTGAGTTTAAAAATTTTGAATAATGGCCACAAAGGAGAGAACCTTATTGACATTTGGACTGAAGCTGCTCTAGATGCGTGAGGCACAACAGACAATACCTGCCTGAAATCTCCACCTAAGATGATAATTTTTCCTCCGAAAGGCACGTCGTTATGCATGATGTCCTTGAGCAGCCGATTTACACATGCGTGCTTATTAGCCATAGGGGCTTCATCCCAAGTACGTTTTGCTGAACGAATATAAAAAGCTTCCTTGCTGTTAACTTTTATTCCTGATACTGAACTTTCATGTAAATGTAGAGGTAACTTGAACTGGCTGTGTACAGTGCGCCCCTGAGGTAGTATCATTGCTGCAATACCAGTCCATGCAACAGAAACTACATTTAACCCCAAATTTGTGCAACTGTGAATCAAGCATTGGTAAAGAAATGTTTCCCCGGTGCCCCCTGGACCGTCAATGAAATATGCATTACTCATCCTTTTATTGCCGTTTTGTACTAACCCCAAAATTTCTGTAATTATAGCCGTTTGGTTTTCATTTGCTTGGTTTATCATCCGACTTAATTGACCCTCATTAAGTTTTGGATAATTCATTGGTAAATTTGTCCGAGGGAAATTATCAATAATAGCTGGCAATTCGAGAGAAGTAATGGGAAGGCCATGGAGCTTTAATGTATTAGAAATATGTATAAGAGTGAACTGATATGCAATGTTAGGTTCGTGAAACTTCAGATAATCTTCTGATAATGAATTCTTGAAAATGTCCCATAAATATCTTACATTTGAAGGGGTCTGAAAGATACATATGTAAGAAAACAGTTGTCGTAACTGAGAAGGCATCTGAAATTGTGACGCTTCTGCCAAACAACGCTGCCATTCAGAATCATCAATCAGCAAACCTCGCTCCTTAGCTGTTTCTTTAAAAGTAGAATAGACAACGGTTTTGTATGTTCGTAGATCCTGGAAGCTGGTAGCACCAATGACGTGAAGCAATAACAGGCGTAAATAATACCTTTCTGTTTCTGTAGGCGAAACATTATACATTCTGCCTATAGTTTCTGAAACATTTTTTCTTTTTTGCCACTGGCAATTGCTCTTATTCCAGACGTAATGTACTGGTGTTTCAGGATATATATACGGACTTCTGGCTTGCGAATCTTGATTTAACATGAACCACGCTTGTAATTCCGTGTTGCGCAACTGTGCTTGAAGTAAAATAGCAGGAGCGTTATCATTTCTAAAATAGATATTTTGCAAGTTTGGCAAGTGAACTGGTAATCGCACGATAGAATGTGACTGTTCATGCATGTGAAATGAAAATACCAGTATGCGGCTTCTGTTGGACCAACATATCTAGCATTTATAAAAGAAGTAATTTCATCGTAGTTCACCGTTTCGCCTTCAGGACATATTTTAACATTGCAGCAGTCATGACCTTTATACATATACTTGTGGATGTATTTAACACTCCGAACACTCGAGCATATTTCGACATTAATATGAGCTTGAAAGTAAAGTAAAGGAAATGGATTGTAGGGAACAATGAATCGACTATCGATTTCAATGTCAATACCTCGAATTGTTTTTACAATAATCCGTCCATTATTTCTTCTCATATACGAAGGATAACCATTGGCGTTATCTTTGGTCTCTTCCTGAAACTGTTTAGGGAAATCTATCTTGCATAGGCCATCTTTCATACAGACTGAAGAAGGATTCAAAGATCCGCAAGGACCATGTACCATATGATGCCTTACCAACTCGTATAGCGCTTCATCCTTGAGATCTGGTGTTTCGGCTGACACCACGCTGTCAATGTCAGAAATTTCTCGACACTTACTATCTTCCGTTAACGTTAATAGTACATGGATGTGCGGGAGACCTCGTTTTTGAAATTCCACTGTATATAGATATGCTTTTACTCTACCGAAAATTTCCTTAACATTAATCAATCTTAGCAATTCCTTTACTATGCGATGGAAAACTCTCACTACAATATCTGGCCTATTATTAGCCGTTTCCCAAGGATGAATGTTGTTAAGTATTTCTGGCCAGCCCGCATTACAGGTGAATGTAATGAATAAATCTGGCTTTCCAAACTTCCTCACTATCGCCATCGCCTCCTGATAATTTTGCATCATATTCCTTGTGCTACCTGTAAAAGAAGATTGCAAAACTACAATACGACCGAATCTGAGATTTTCATTTTCTGCTCGTACATGCAAGGCGTCTGCTAAACCGGCATATGTATCAACTCGCAACATAGTTTGTTGATGACGTATATATTTTAACCGGTCACCTTCCATACGACAGTAGTAATCCACGAATAGCTGTTGAGTCAATTTACCAGCGTTAATAAGGGGATTGAAATCGAACTCAGCTCCTAGACCTCGAATGGCAATTCTGTACAGAATATACTCACGCATTGTGACAGTATGATGTATTTTAGTTTGTCTCACTCCAGCAGTTGGCATTGAAATGTGCCAACCAGACTCTCCGCAAGGCCAAATCAAGGTATAACACATAGGATCACAGTGCATACTATCATAATCCACATTCCTCAAGCCACCTTCTCTCTCATATACTGCAATGTGTCGATGAGATGGTGGAGCTCCATCAACAGTTCCAAATACAGCAGCAATTTCTGAACATGTGGGGTCATTATAACGTCTTCGATCTGAGGAAGGTTCGTGATAGAAACGCATTACCAATTCCATTTGACGACGATTTTCTTTTAGAGCTGATTTTTTCTCTTCACTTACTTTCTCGTGCATTGTTTTATAAGAGCGCACGTAAGGATTGTGCTGATCTAGTAAACGATCTAAAAGACTGAGGGTATCTTCTCTCAGTTCGTGATTAGCATCATTCAGTAGCCTTAAATCATTTGCCTCTGAAAATTCTAATATGTATAATTGGCCATATGAACTGTTTTCCTGTTTTCTGGCATATAAAGGGGAGATTCTATGATGAATGACACCATTGATTTTGAAACAGTAAGGCCCATGGCTCGGTAGTAGCTCAGCAGTAGCACCAAAAGATACAAACGACATAGCATTATTATACTGCCGAACATTTTTCCTAAAATTTTTACTGATTTCGTCACAATTCATAAACAACTGCTTAATTTCTGGAAGTATTGTGTATGGTGGAAGTTTCACTTTGCCATCGCTACAACAAAAAGAAAAGCGACCACTTGTATTTTTCTCTTTTGAAAAGTATACAGCTGAGCAGTAGTGACAAATGTTACACAGACTTCCAATTGAGAATGGTTCTATGTAGGGAATAGTATCAAAATAGCACATCGATAAGTGGCTGAGAACGGTTTTGTGACAATCTGTTCCTGATATCGATTTGAGTCGCGTAGTGCTCGTTTCTGTTTCTTGGTATTGACGTTTTCGACCATACTTGACTCTGAGTTAGCACTGGTATCTAGGACGTCATAAGACCGTTCCGGCCATCTCCAGAATACAGTAAGGAAATTATTCTATTTGGTCGTATTTTCGGCGTTTACAGTATGTGTTTTATTATTAGTAACTATGTTAAAATTCATTTTGTAAACTTGAGCAGCGGCAACTAACTCAACATGACCTCCATGAATACCATTCACAGACATATGCATTTTGTAATCATCGCTCGTAATGATAGCAGTTTCGTACATATCGCTGTTGTCAACAATAAAGGAAGAATACTTATTCCAATTGTCTGTAACATGTTGAAGAATTCGTTTTCTAACCTTTGTAAATAAACTCTGACTGTTGTACACACAATATGCCAATGCCCTGAACAGACAATTTCCGTCACCTTTAATTCTTATCACATTTTGTCTCTGGCTAACTGGTCCTGAGGTTCGCTTCCGACACGATCCTGGGGTTTTACTGCACGCAAACCCACTCTTAGTTTGAAAATGTAAATCAGGCACTGAATCGAGTGACTTGGCATCCGCGTTCTCAACTGAGATAGCACTGATACCGGTATTTAGGACGTCATAATGACCGTTCCACCTATCCCCGGAGTATAGCAAAGAAATTATTCTATTTGATGGCGTATTTTCTGCTTTTAGACTTCGAGTTTTATTATTAGTGATTATGTCAATATCCATTTTGTAAACTTGAGCAGCGGCAACTAACTCAACATGACCTCCATGAATACCATTCATAGACATATACATTTTGTAATCATCGCTCGTATTGATAACAGTTTCGTACATATCGCTGTTGCCAACAATAAAGGAAGAATAATTATTCCAATTGTCAGTAACGTGTTTCACAATTCGCTTTCTAACCAGTGTAAATAAACTCTGATTGTTGTACTCAAATATGCCAATGACCTGAACAGACAATTACCGTCACTTTTAATCTTTATAACATTTGTAATTGGGTGTCGCCTCACATTCATCATAATATGATTCATTGTTTTGATTGAGCACACAACCTATAAGGACGAATGATGAAACGAAGAGAAGACAGTTTGTAGCTGGTGAGACCAAAGGCTATATAATTGAAAGATCGGATACACAATACAAAATGGCGGTTCCATCATTCGACTGTAGCGGCATCTTCGTGAAATTAGTTGTCTTTCGTATACAGTAAATTTTGTCATTCAAAGAGATGTTGACATGCCAGTGTCATAAGCAAAATGGCTGCTGATTGTGCATGAGCATTTCAGTCTCAAAGTAATCCATTCTTTGAGAAGTTTTAATTAAATTATGTGCACAGAATCCCCTTCTGCTTATTGTATGGACACATGCGACATTAGCGCCCGAGTGGAAGAGGTAGAAGTTAATGATATAATGTATGGTTACATGCGACATTAGCGCCCGAGTGGAGCAGGTAGAAGTTAACGATATCATGACGTAATTAGGGAACTCTCGGTTAATATCAAGTTCGATTTATTATTGGGGCGGCGTTGAATATCATGATACGGTGTTAGTCGTTGTCGCCTAGCGACAATATGTCCGTGAAGCCGTTCGAATATTCCATTTTCGTGAGACCTTGAAGGAAGTAATATTCGCTATAATTTTAATACTCGAATGATATAATCAAGTAAGGTGGGTATCAATCGAGAGTGCGTGACATGCATTACATTTTACGACAACAAACGTCGTCGTAGCGCAAATACTTCCCGAGATATTTCAGTTTTAGTAAAGGGTGAAATTTTTTGAAAACTATTTTAATATATAAGATTGTTGCTATTTTTGCTTTAAGATTTCTAACTGCTGTGACCAAGTTAATAATCAATATGATGCAATTGGACGAGCCGCGTTAGGGAGTGACATTAGAAATTGTGTGTTTTCATAGTAGTATTGAAAATCGGATGTGAAACTACCCCATGATAGTGTATATAATCCATGTAAATATGTGAATAGGACTAATTTAAACTGCAACCTAATAGGGCAAAATTAAATATATTTTTTATGTTGTTAATAATTATGCCATCTCTCATGTATAGAGTAAAAGAATAACGTGTGGTTTCATAGTCAAACCAACGGACATTCATGAAGAGACTATGATTTGTTTTGTTTGAGATGCATATTCAGGATAGGAAGTGCGTATTGCTATTATTTTTGCTATTGCCAACAGTCAGCATTTCATGAATAAATAATTGGTGAATTGGTTTTATCTCAATATATGTCTTTACTTTCTGTTATGTGTTGTGACGTCTTTCTTTTTCCCTTACGGGGAGAATTGATGCAGTGTGCAGTAAATATAGCCCAGTCCTGAACGCCCTGAGATAGATCTCGTGCTGACACTGTGTTCATGCTGCCTCGCAAGTGGTCATCTGTGCATCCCAGGTGGACAGACGGACACAGTACACAATACTCTTCATGTAAAAGTACATAAATAAAAATCCAACATGGCCACCATCTGAAATATTTATACGGTTCTCAATATCTACGAATCTATTACAAAAATCAAGCTGAAATTTTGTATGTTGATAGAGGCAATTGACATGAGAAGGATATAAGAAAATAGGCTGTATAGCTCTTCACGGAACTACTTGTTTATTATTAAATCTTCTTGCTGCGTTTCTAGGCGTATGCGATGTTGATTGCCATGACATTTTCGCTTTGAATTGAAATTCTTTATGCGCGGCATTTTCCAGGAACAACAGCATTTACTATCCAGATGTACCTTCACTTGGTAATAGCAAAGCTCGTGTGGGCAAAACTGTTCGTAGACATTACCGAACGCGGGAAACAATTGAGGCTCAACAACCAAGCCTGGGTGAAAGAGTCCACACGGCCAGTGTGGATCAAGGAGTAAATAGAGTTGAAAAAGTTATTTCCTTTCAACATAAACAACAAGGAACTGTTCAGTCTACAGTTTGACACACTGAAAACGTGGGCGTGGCAAGAGCACGCCATTTTTGAAAACCTATTTAAAAGGACTTAGAAGGAAGACAACCTCAATAAACTTTATATATATTCTGATTCAGAAAAGTTCCTTGTTGTAAATAGTTGTAAAAATACTACTCGGTATCTTGAAATGCTATTAGGTGATGAGGAGACGTCTTGTAAAGAGGCATAAAGATACTTACCACTTTCAGATCTGAAGATGGTGTTTCTGTTTTGATGCAAGGTATTATCTCAGGAATAGAAGAATCCTCAATCTTAATATCCGTGTGAAGGTCTGAATCAATCTGCAAAGAAATTACATGTTTTACAAATATGTTCCTTTGCGTAGGTGGAATAATATATTTCAGATGATTTGCACTGAAGGAATCAAGGAATAAAATAACATACCAAAGGTAATTGAAAATCGCATTCATACTTTTGTAACGTCAACCTGACAGTTTTTGTGGAGTTTATATCAGAAAGCATTTCAGTTCATATGCACTCGCAGAACGCAGGCCTGGCATATAGTCACTAGTATTGAGTGTGTATTGCGACTTCACGGCGTAGATGCAGTTACCTACAGTTACCATAGAACGTTAATAAGGACAAGTATCATTGATTAATATCGTGATTGTGTTGCCCTCATGAGACCATATTAAGTCAAAGATTCTTAAGGCAGAGAGAAATTTAACGGGAACGAGAACGAAATCAAGGTTTATTCGGAAGTACAGTGGCAGCTACTTGAAATTTCATTGCATACCAATCCACTTGTAATTCATAATACATGACCAACTGACGTTGGCAAGATTACGTAATGTATTAAGAATTGAGAAGTGAACAGGAATATTTTTGTAGACAAGAGCTGGATAGTTTTTCTAAATGAAAATGCCGAGCAATTCTAATAACGGCTAAGACGCAGCACCATAGACCATACAGGGGTGTTTTTCAAAGTGAATTCGTGTCAGTCCATAACAACCCACCTCCCTCTCTCTCTCTCTTCAGTACAACGCTCCTAGAAGAACAAAGAAACCCTCGCCATCAAATAAACAGTACAACATTGGAGGCTGCCATGAAGATAGAGGGTTGGCCAACTCCTTATTTACAGTAAGAGGCTGGTGTGAGACCAACTGCTTGACTGCTACTCCAACACGCCTCCCACTCTAAAATTGTAACAGAATGTAGAGGCAGGGTGATCGGTCCGTATTTACCTGGTTGATGCCTGTCCCCTCTTAAAAATTTGTTTAACAGTGAATAGCTTTAGTATATCTGGGACGATACGTTTTAAGAGAAACATGTATATAAGTTCTGTAAGAATGTCTAAGTTTGGACCATAGCACTGTTCCAATATACAGGGTGAAAAGTCATCCCAACCATAAATATGTTTATTTTTTATTTTTCTGATTATCATACTAAAATAATCTTATGTTGTTGATTTCACTATTCTTGTAATACACTGCTACTACTATTACAATTTTAATTCCCAGTGTTTATAACGGGATGCTGGATGCATTTACTACTTGTAAAGATTAATTTATACAAAATTATTAGTTCTTATCGAAATATATTCCCATCTGTTGCTGTTGCAAATTGCTAAAATGTCTTCTGCAATTTTCCATACTTCTCTGGCAATGTACTTAGAATTTTTATTCAATATTCGTATTCTGTGCTTTCTTTTTTAATTTCTCATTATATTTTACTTGTAATCTTCATAAATATTCAATGCAGTTTTCTTATAGATATCAAACGCATGAATCTTGGTTTTGTCTTTATCGCACATATCAGACAGGCTTGTTAATTTAGTGTGCAAAGGACTTCTTCTCTGTTTACCAATGAGCAGGATAAATTAAGACACACATTAAATACAGAACATAATTTTTTCCGGGGCACCAAATACATCCCTAATATTTCTCACTTTCACGTAATCGACATTACCATGTTCTTCTGTAAATTTTATTATTATTATTATGCACATTTCGTGTGTACTTCCTTACAGCCTGATTTAATTGAAATTCGTGAGGCTATACAATGTTTAATTCTAGACTATGCTAGTCTGATACTAAATTTTCCACAACAGTGCAATTTCTTAAGTCACAATCTAATAATGTTTCAAAATTTCAAGTTACCATAGGTTTCTAGTTTACAAGATTAAGGCCTAATAATAATATAATGTCCAGTACAAACCAGTCTATATTAAAATCACCAACCATATAACAAAAATGCCTCTTTTTTGCATATTAAGGCTTTCACGGCCCGGATTATTACATAAATAATTCATGCTTTTGGGCTAATGCCGTGTGTATTTTTAATTTAAACCATACGTTTCGGAGAAACGCCCAAAAGCATGAATTATTTATGTAGTAAAAATGCCTCTTGATAGGCACCAAATTAAAACACTGTAAAATAGTTGCGCAACCAGCAATAACATACGCCAGTGAAACCATTTTTAAAAACACTTACACTGCAGAAATAGACAGAATACTCAAGATAGAAATAAGAAGAATTAGAACATGTGTATATAAACAATATCAAAAATAAATGGAACTGGAGATTAGCTCCCAAAGAAACAGTTTACAAAGAAATGGAAACGGTAATGAGCACAATTAGGAAAAAGCGCATCTCCTTCTTCGGACATCTCATCAGGACACAAGAACACGGGATCAGTAGGAAAAATAATAGAAAAAATATGGAACTGTAACAGCAAGATTAGATGGATTGCAGAAATAAAGAAGATATGAAGGAACTACAAATTACAATTGAGGATTTACAAAACAAAACAGACAAAATCAAGAAACTCAAGACACACGGATTAGAAACCGAGATCAACAAAAAGACAAGGGTGATTTTAAACAAAGAAAAGAAGTTACGATCTGAGGGAATGAAGAAGTACTGGGTTAACAGGAAACTGAAGAACCGTTTGTAACAAATTCATTTAAGTGGTCCTATGAAGGCCATAAAAAGTAAATAAATAAATCGGTCAAAATAAATAAATATATAAATATATAAAATCGCCAACAACTATTATATCTCAATATTTTTAATATGCCACTTTATTCAGAAAAACATTTTCAAATTACCTATGGGGCTCTATATACTCCTGATATAAATATTTCACAGTCATCGTTGATATAAATTACATACCGGTACCTTAAGTATCCAAACCACGATCCCTACGCACCCAAATTCCGGGATTCTAACATTTATTTTATAGTACAGATCCACACCCTCACCTTTCCTTTTTTCTTGACAGTAGCTACTGGCTAGTACATAATTATCTAGATGCATATTATTTATCTCTTCTCTCTCACACCTCTGTTTAGTGGACTCAGCAATGCTGTAGTTTTTTAGTCTATCAGGTTATTTAAATGATCTACTTTATTACTTAGATGTTGAACGTTCTGATTGTAAATATGCATATTATAACAATCAATATTGTGCACTCTAGTGACAGGGTTATGCCTGAGCCAACTTTCAGCTAAGTCAGCTCTGCCTACTAATTTTCCAGATTATTAAATCCCAAAGGAATTGCCCTTTTCACAGTACCTGTACTTGTCTTACGGATAAAATTAGTCAGTAGAACATTATTATTGTCTTCCCTTTTCCTAGTCTATTAAGATATAGTTGTGTAACAAAGATATTGCAGTTAACTATCTGGGTGTTCCTAAAATGTTTACAATATCCTATTAGTTAGTCACGGTATTGTTCCTTGAAGGGGCGTTCATCTGCCTCTACAATACCCTCATTCATTCAAATCACACACTTTAATTTTTCATTACATCATACCAATGAGGAATATTCACTACAAGGAGCATGGCACACATAAGTAAAAGCAATGCCATGTTCAGCTCAGGTTTCGTGAGATTCAAACCACTTCCTACTACTGCAGTTGTGGGGAGTAATATGTATGTATTCTATTAAGCCGTCCAAAATATAGATTTACACAACTTATTCCACAAAGCATGCCACTCCATAAGCTCACCATTTACATCAAGATTTGACAGGCATAGGTCATACAGATTGTGATGTAATTGCATTGCACAACTGCTAGTACCATAAGATATTCTGATTCAAGTTTAGGCGGCGGTCTCGTTGCCAAGTAGAACAGGAAGAGAAAGAAGATTGGTGATGATTTCTCATTTGATATATGATTCCTTAATGTGAGGTTAGGATATAAACAATGTTCTGCACTATCCTATAAGCACTAGGATAAACAATCAGCAGCGCAACATATCGCAGATGCAATCACATCTCAAATGCCTTATATGATTGAGTCTGAGCATTGGGATATGGTGTAGTCTTCACCTACTATACGACCTATTTAGTGTCTTTCCTAATGTTTGTTTTTAGGGAAAATTTTACGGAAATGTATCGCGATCTATACCTTTCCCAAGAAGAAAATGAGGAGCGTTGAACACATGGCTAAAAGCAATACCTGGTTCAGCTCAAATTCCATGGGTTTCAAGCCACTTCCTACTACTGTAGTTGTGGGGAGTGATATGTATGTATTCCATTGAGCCATCTAGATTATAGATTTATACAAATTATTCCAGAGAGCATGCGACTCCATAAACTCATCAATTATAGGCTATCAAGATTTGACAGGCATATACAGTTTATGGTATAATTGCTTTGCACAACTGCACAAAGCGTAAGATATTGTGATTAGAGTTCAGACGTGCTCTCGTTTCCAAGAAGAAGAGGCAGGAAAGATGTGGTGATTTTTTGTCATTTGAAATATGATTGTTGACAGCCAAGTTAAAATCTAAACATTAATTTAAGCCAGTGCAGAGCTCACATTACTAAGGCAGTCTTCTTTGTTATCCATTATCCTATAAGCTAAGGATAAACAAACAAAAAGGAAGCTTGTAGTTTAACGTGACCGTCAATCTTGAGATCATGAGCCACGGGACCTCCTTTTTCGTGGAATCCGAACCACAGGACATGGCATTTCACTTCGAAAATCTCACATGCATTGACCGGGAATCGATAAACAAACAACAGCATAACTCTGCTTGGATTCAATCATATGTCAAATGCCTTATATGATTGAGTCTTAGCATTGCCATTATGGCGTAGTCTCCACCTACTATAGAGCCCAGGGTGCCAGCACAGTGAACCAGCATTATGAATACAATAATATCAGCAACTGTTAGCTGCTAAGTTAAGAAACAACACTGAATAATCCAAATTTTGAAATAATGAGAAAGTCATTCACATTATTATAAGAAAAGAAATATAGAATCTATGATCACCATTATATGATGTTCCACTTTGACCGCCTTGTTTTCCTCTTCAATTATATCCCAAGATCCATCCAGCAGATTAGAAGTGGGTAATTGGTCATTTGACTCCTAGAAAGAATTATACAAGTATGATCCAACATCAAACATACCGACAGAATAACAGCAATAAGATACCGTACGAGTAACAATAAAGGAAAACACATCCCGGTTAGCCTATTATTTGGTAGCAAGCTTGCTATGGTACCCGATCTACGAATTAAATAAAACTCACAACATTGAGGAATTCATCTGGCTCACTCTTAATTAATGGTTGTTGGTCCATAATGTTCAGGATGCTAGAACACATAAATCATTATCATACATAACACATGGAATGAGGTTACATCAGAACACCGAATTCAAGTTAGGCTAATGGTAATCCAAATCCCCGGGTGCACAGTGAGAAGAAGAAGAAAAAGTTAACAGAAAAATGTATTCGACAATGGGGCTCGACTTTATAAGATATTAGTTAGCGTGTAATAACGAGTAAAATATTAATGTCTAGCATTGCGATAGAATTAGGAATTACTGGTGGCAGTGGAGCAGTGAAATGAAGCAAACTAGGGAATTGGTTTCTCTATTCCTGAGTAGGCTACACACAAATCTGACCACAATGTGATGGAGCAGACGGAATAAATATAATTGTCCGACGTTAAATTCCATTACAAACCTATCAACCTAAAGTTAACTGAAGTTACTTCACGAGTTTCAAGATATTGGCGGTGACTATATATAGTGAGCAAAGAATTAGTGAGTTCCTGAAAACACAAGCTAATAGTTCCACCTGGTGTTACAAGGATCCCACTTCGAATGAAAAACATTGAATCTCCCTCATGTAGCTTGCCAGTACCAATATACAACGGAAGGAATTGCAAGATGTATTTATCCTTAAAAATTCACGCCAACTGCCACAGGGTAACTTGTGTAATTGCCGACATAAATCAGTTCCTAGTTACACTTTTAAACCTGTGAATCCTCGACAAATAAACATTGTAAAATTATCCACACAGGCAAAACTACCGTACGTTTGTAAAAAGAATCTATTACTGTAATTAAATTTTGACACGTCTGTAGAGAGCGTTCCAAATATCCCCCCATGGAACAGAAAATCATCAGATCTTAATATTTCGCCACGAGGTTCATCACAGACACGAACTCCATGAGACGATGACGATAGACTATTGCTAGCAACGCACCCGTAAAATAAAACCACGACCCACCGATGATAAATAGGCACATTATATGGAAAATTGTAATATAATGGATGCATTTCAAACACAATACAAAAATATCAGTTTTTCTTTTATTATATGTTCTTATGCCCATATCTAATCCAGGCAATTACCCGGATGGTTCCTGAATTACGGCCATGGCCACCTCCTTCCCAATATCCACCTGCATTAAAAATACAAACTCTCGTATACAGACACCACAGTAGCACAGATTATCAAATTATACTCACACCCATGTACACGGGGCTAAATAACCAAAATTTCGAAGCCGCTCCTATGAAACAACAACTAAGTTACATGACGTAATCTTCACCTCATGTTATTCTGAGTAACAATGCTACATGGAATCTTTATATGGTAGGTAATAGAAATACAGAAAATAATTCAATATGATCAGTATTCGTTTATCTGAGACCACTTAGTGGTGTAGTGGCTAGCATATTTAGCTGTCTCACATGATGACTGGGTTCGATTTACGATTCTGTCAAGAAATTTAGATCTGGTCTCAGGGTTAGAATGGGGTAAACTTGGCTTCGTGAGGTATAACAGAAAAGGGGAGTTAACTCACCATAATTACAAAATCACTCACACAAATTGCAGACACCACAATAACACTGGTTGTCAGATAAATTTTAGTTATCACGTAGGCTACTTCTGTGATCGAAAGCCCCGTTAAAAAGCCACACTCAGTTTCAACCAAGCAAGCAAGGTGAATAGACGTGCAGTGAAGTGTAAGGAGGAATGGGAATCGCTATTCAGCAGTACCGGGCGGTCATCGGCCGCTGGCAGGCTAGAGTGAAGTGCGATTTCGGTGTCGGGAAGGTGATAGCGGGCAACGTCACTGAACAGATGGGGGTTTTGGCGATGGGGATGGTAGCGCTGGTTGTGGCGACGATACTATTAATTGGAGGAGTGGAGTCAAACCCAGGGCCTGGTCAGCTGGGATGGCAAGAAATGAAAAAAATAAGGGAAATTGTAAAGGAAGTGACACAAAATGACCAGATCCGGGACATTCTTCGTGAGCAATGTAAGGAATTCAAGGAGATGAAGACATGTATAAGAGAAGAGATGGGAATAGTGACAGAAAGGCTGACCGAGAATAGTAGAGAGATAAAAGATCTAAGAGAAAAGGTGAAGATATTAGAGGTGGAGGTAAATGAATTAAGGAAGACCAAGCTGGATGAGAGAAAGAAAAACGTCTTCATTTACGGAATAAAGGAAGATGCCAAGGAAAGCACCGAGGATCTAACATCCAAGGTGCTCCGAGTGATTAGTGAAGGCATGCGGATAAACATTGGAGTCTCAGAGATTGAGAATGTGACCAGGATAGGGCGGGGAAGGGACACGAGGCCCGTGAAAGTGTCATTAGTTTTTTCGCTGATGGCTCACAGAATTCTGGCGAACACAAAGAACCTGAAAGGGGAGATGATATGGGTAAGGAGAGAAATGAGTAAAGAAGAGGCAAGCGAGCAACGGACCTTGCAGTTTCATTTAAGGAAGGCAAGGAGCTCTGGTCTCAAGGTTTATGTAAAAGGCAATAGACTGGCGGTTAGCGGCAACAACTGGGATCGGATTTGGACAGTGGCACAACTCCAGGGTATGGAGAAGCAACAACAACAGGAGACAGTTAGACCTAGCAACCAGGTGGAAGCAGCTGTCGGTTCAGAGGGAAGTGCGGTGATGATTCAACAGAGAGCATCGACCTCCAAGTCCAACACGGAAGTGGCGCGAGCAGGAACGACTAACGTCAGCGCCAGGAACACCGGACAAGTGCGTGGTTTGCAGAAAGGTGAGACTGGCAAACAACGAGTTACTAGTCTAAAAGAACTATGGGGCAAGAAAACCTTGACAGAGCAGTTTAATGTGGAGAAGGAGGTCATTTCTTCTCCAGGTGGCAGTATACTAGAGCTAGAGAAAGCTAGAGTTACTAGAAGTAAAGCTACCGCCAGCGAAGAGGGTAGGGGTAAAAAATAAATAAACTGGAATATTGCTAGCGTAAATATAGAGGGTTTTATAAATAAGAGAGGGAACGATGTAGTTTTGACCCTAATAGAAGATGTGCAGATTGTAGGATTTGTTGAGAGTTGGCTCCCTGTAGGTTGCGAGGTTAAAATAGATGGCTTCAATATATATACAAAACCTAAGATTAGGAAAGCTCGTACCGGTAGATTCCCGGGGGGAATTGTTGTTTTAATTAAAGAAGAGGTGAGGGAATTATCACAATTTATTAGTTCAGAACTGGAAGAAGTAGTGTGGGTAAAAGCAGATATTAGGGGGAGGGGGAAAGGAACGGTATGTTTCGGCTTTGTCTACAACCCTCCGGAGAATTCCCCGTATGCAAGAGAAAGCTTTTTCGATGAGTTAGCTATTGAAATAAACAGAATTCAAAATATATATTAAGAGGCAGAGATTGTGCTTTTAGGGGACTTCAATGCGAGGGTTGCAGACAGAAAGCCCATTTACAGCAAGGGGGTTGCCGAGGCCGTATGTGGGGATAGGCACAGCAAAGACAAGGAATGTAACAAGAACGGAGAAAAGATTTTGGAACTATGTGGTGCAGAAGAGCTATATATATATTAAATGGTGTCTGTGTGGGGGATGAACGAGGTAACCTGACGTATATAACAGAGATTGGAGGAAGTGTAATAGATTTAGCAATATGTTCCAGAGGAGCACTAGCCCTAATTAAGAGGTTCACTGTTGAAGAATGGGGGGAATCACACCACCTACCAATTGTCGTCAACATGCAGGGAGCGGTGACAAAATCAAAATCAAAAGGGAACCCACAAGTTAAAGCTATAGAGAGAAAAGTAAATAGATTCAGATGGAGGGAGGAAAACTGCAGAGAGTTCCAGAACTACTTCCAGGGAGAAAATTTTGAGCTGATAAAGGTAGGGATAAGTTTAATGATCAGTAATGATGAAATTGAAGGGGTAATACGTATGATTCAGAATGCAATTATGATGGCCGGGCGGAAAATGCGCGTGAAGTCTAGGGGAAAATTAGGGAGAATTAAAGGATGGTACGATGAATCTTGTAGAAGGAAGAAAACCGAAGTTATTAGGGCACTGATGTTATACAAGAGAGGAGGGGATGATACGATGAGAGTAGAATTTTGTCGTCTAAGGAAAGAATATAGGGAACTGCTCAGCAAAATGAAAGATGAATGGCAGGGTAAGGAAGCAACAGCACTAAATAAGGATTCTAAAGCTAACGACTGTAGCAAAGTGTGGAGCAGGATAAATTCTTACTGTAGGGGGAGCAGAAGTGGTGGGGGAGCTCTATTAGTGATGAAGTATGGATTGCATATTATGAGAATCTGTTAAATGCTGAAGATATTTGGAAGAAGACGGATGAGTTTGGCGTCCCGAGGGGGCTGGAGGCCGCTCTGCCTATGCTGGACCAAGTCATATCGATAGAGGAAGTTAAGGAAGTAATAGCAAAAAGTAAAGGATAGAAGTCAGGTGCTATTTCGGGGATAACAACTGAATTTTGGCAAGAGTTGAGTAACAATAGGTTCATGATGGACAGCTTGGTAAAAATCTTTAACAAAATCTTTGAAGGAGGTAGATTTCCGAGGGCGTGGCAGGAGGGAATAATTTGTCCAATATATAAGAAGCATGGGGACAAACTAGACCCAGGTAACTATAGAGGCATAACTTTGCTTGATAATTTGAGCAAAATGTACACCGGGGTCTTATCCAAGCGTTTAATAGCATGGGCAGAGGGCTGTTCGGTGTTCTCGAGACTCCAGACAGGATTCAGATAAGGGATGAGGACCAGTGACAATATAATGGTGGTTAAAACGGTGATGGACAAGTTCATAAGAAGGAAAAGAGGTAAGCTGTATATCACAGCTATTGATTTGGAGAAGGCGTTTGATTCAGTGAGCAGGGGAGCTGTCATGGCTAAACTGGAAAAAATCGGGGTGTCACATAAAATGATACGAGCAATTGAGAATGTGTATTCCGAAGTGAAATGTGCAATTAAAACTAAAGATGATGTAATTGTAGGAGAGATAACTTCTAATATAGGATTAAAACAGGGATGCAAATTATCCCCGGTGCTTTTTTTTTGCTATTTATCAACGATATTTTCGATTCAAAGGGCTTTGAGCAACGATCCAACCCTTGCTTGGACAATTATGATATCCCGGGCCTAGCTTTTGCTGATGACATCCTTCTGCTTGCTCTAACACCCTATAATATGCAATATAGTATTGACGAGATTGTGAGATACTGTGAGGACTGGAACTTAAAAATTAACCCGAGTAAGGCCAAAGTTATGGTCTGAAAAAAAGGAGTTAAACTGGCTAAGAATGAAAAGTGGGTCATGTATGGGTCACAGTTAGAAACGGTGAAAAAACTTGAGTATCTAGGGACGATAATGGCGAGTAATGGTAAATGGACCGAACAAATTAAAAGGGCAAAATCGAAAGGGCTAGCGGCATTGGCGAATGTTAAAGTGTTAGAGCGTAGGTTACCGAATCTTGACTACAAAGTGTATAAGAATGTGTTCAACGCACTCATCGTTTCAAGAGCACTCTATGGAGTGGAAGTATGGGGTTTAGAGGAAGGAACGAAAACCCTGGGCAGTATTGTAAGTAGGTTTGCCAAGATAATTTTGGGGCTACCTAGTTGCTCGGCGAATTGTGGAGCGAGAATGTTGTGTGAGGATGTAAGCATTAGACAACATATCATAAAAAAGGTCATAAAGTATTGGATTCGTTTAAAAGCAGGTGGAGGGGGGGGGGGAATGCTTGAGGTAGCCTACCTGCACCAAATGAAGCATCAGCAAGAGGGCTACAGGGTGGACGGGATAAGAAGTGTACTGGAAAGATTAGGAATGGGTTATCTATGGGATAGGGACTTACAAAGAGAGGAAGGTAGGGTGTGTAAAAAAGTGTGTAGAAGGGTTAATGACGTAGAGTTGCAGGTGCTAAGAGAAGAGTGCACCAGTAGGAGAACCTTAACGGAGTTCTGCGAAATAAGGAACTTTATGAGCATAAAGCCTCAATGCCTAATGAAAAGAGAAATGAGAGGGATAATTTGGTGGTTAATGGGGGTGTATAAGAACAAAGCGATGAGAGAAGTAGGAAAAGAGGACATTTGCCTGTTTTGTGGGAAGGTTATGGGTGCAGCGCACCTGATCAGGGAATGCAAGGAAATTAAAATGATAAGAGCAAAGTTTGTAGACAAAGCAGATCTAAACAGAATAGAAAATGAAAATGAGTATCCCACTTTAATTAAATTACTAAAAAGGGAATGGGGGAAAGCAGGTCAATTAGCAAAATATTTTAATACCATCAGGGCAATGTGGAATAAGAAAGCGTCGGATGAGATTCAGAACAAACATGCATGTAAATTAAGCATTCAAGTACAGGAGCTGGCTTCCTAAGCTATTAATCTTGTTAAAGCCTAGGAGAGCCTATCTGTATTAACTAGGTAGCCTATACGATTACTACAGTACAGCCACATATTGCTGTCTGTAGATTTTTCCTGTGAGTTTGATATATTTTTTTTTCCTTACTACAAAACCTATCAGACTCTTACAGTCAGTAAGGGCTCGATAGCGAAATAAAAGTAATTCTTTCTGTGATGTGTCTCCCATGGAGAACTGTCAAAAAATGAAGAACACTGTGTCCACATTTATGATTAAGAAAGAACTTTGTGCAGTCTCCATCAGGAAAGTTGCCCAGTGATATTGTGAATGAAGATAACTACTGCAAAGCATTATTAAGTTTTGAAATAACGGGGAAGCTATGAAATGCCGAATGAACATTTGGTTTAATTATCTAACGCCATACTGTAAATTTGTTATCTATATGTTTATTGTCTGTATGTCACGATATGACTCTCTGAGTTAAAGTGACAATTAACAAGTAGATTTAGTTAAATAAATAAATAAATAAAAAGCCACACACACACTGAGAATTCTATTTCTCGCCTGGCTGTGCAAATATGTTCGGCTGCCACTCGGTTTGTTAAGGGACATTCTTATGAGTTCAACTTCCACACTCAGCACTTTTTCAAGCTCAAGTACTTAACTGATACAGCAACACTGTCATTCTAGTTTGTTTTCCCCAGCGAACCTAATTATTTCAACACTTAATAATCTATCACACTCTAATTATCCCTTCTGTTCAAGGACAGGTGTTAAGTTATCTCCCGAACGGCAGGTCGTAGCGTCACATCGATTGGACAGTCATCTTCAAAATGTTTAGCTCTGTAACGTAAATTCATCAAAATAATTGAATACCGGTAATTTATCTTCTCGTGCGTGGAGAGAAATAAAGATTTAGTACGTCACAGCGAGCCCAGCGTGTTCAGTTATCTAGGCATCGTCACGGTATGCTATTGGATGACGCGAGCGAGCGAGTGAATCTGGCCCCTTCCTCACGTTATGAGTTGTTTTCTGCTTGGTAAAACATTGGACGGAAGGGACTGAAACATTTATATATCCCTACAAATTTGTCGTAGGCTATATATAACCTACTATCTTCTTAGAGAAGTTCCTATGTTAGTTACATATTGAAAACTGTGTATCTTCAACATTTAAATATTGTAAATTAATCAACGCAGGGCACGAACATTAAATTCAGTCACGTCTGTAGAGAGTATTTCAAAAATCCCTACATGGAACTCAAATTTCTCATATTTTAATATTTCGCCACGAGGTACATCAAAGACACAGTCTTTGTGACGATATTGCTAGGATCGTATCGGTACCCGTTAAACAAAACAAACCAATGTCAATTGTTAGTAAAGGAACACTGGACAATTGCTTCAAAGCTATCTTTACTGAGTGAAACTGCCACGGCCGCCTCCTGCCCAAGTCCTACGTCAATTACAAATAAACACAGCAGTAGTTCAGGCCTATCAGTGACGTCTATTATCATACAAAGTCTACATACACCCAAGTACATGGGGCTAATGAATCAAAAGCTATAACTAGTCCGTCTATAGGGAACATAGTGGTTGTTTTGAGGAAAATTAAATACGGTGGTAAATGCAGGGGTAATTACGTGAATAGGTTCGTTGAAATATAATTAAATGCACTATAAACACGCTATGTCAAAAGAGTACTCAGAAGAAATTATTCGCAGGTACCACCAGGTAAGTGCCACAGGCATCCCCGGTTGTATCGAAAAGGTTCCAGGTTTCAATCTGGTCGTAGATCTATCATTTGTTATTGTAGAGCAGAATAGACGTCAGTTATGTTATATAATGAAGTAACTGAGGAGTTTGGAATATAAGCCTACGGTATAGAGATTTCGGTTTGAGTGATTGAAATAATGGAATCTTGATTTATATTTTTGTTTTGTTCCATATCGTCGTACATGTAGACGGTGGGTACTCATCGACACTGCTCATGTCATTTCATTATAAGTTATCTCATTCTTTTGAAATTGATATCACTGATTCCAAGGATTTAAACTAGTGGATTTTTGCCAATAAAGAAATAAAAAATAATTGCGGAAGGGGGGGGGGGACTTTTTCAGATATTTATAACAAAAATAATATGCCTATTTAAGACTCGATATCTTTGCTCTTTTTCAAATTAATCGAGTAGTTTTTGTTGCAAATTGCTCTGCTGTATGTTCAGAATATTGTATAGCAGAATCGTTTTTTTAATCTTTGAATGAGGCAAATATATTAGCTTTGTTTTACAATTTACATTGTTCTGTTTGAAAACAAAATTGAATTGTGTGGGGGGGGGGGGGTGACGACCCCTAATTTCAATTTAAGAGCATCATTCTGCTATACAACATAGCTGCATTATTTGTCTATTTTTTAGTTTCCAAATGAAATTAAAATCAGCATTCTAAGTGGACATTTTAACTGCGCAAGTCAAGACATATATTGAAAAAGAATGAAGTATGAAGAAACGTAACTTAAAACTGAGGTACACAATTTAGAGTGAAGAGTCTTATTTTTCTGATCCTAAAAATTTCCTGCAGTGTAGATCGTGCCTTCTTTTTGGGATTTTAGTTCAATTTTGTGCATTCCCTAACCCGTCAGTATCTCCTACGTTGTTTTAGTTATGGTGTAGACTGTTTCAAAGCCAGGTTAATGTGTGCTTTATCTGCTGCACCTAAGCCAGACTGTCTTTTTGCCAGGTTTGATACTGCGTTCTGTAGGATGTCCAGCTCTGACGTACTGCCATCATTAAAGTGGCAAATACTATATTTTTTTACAAGCCGCAAGTTGTTGTGAACCACCTACAAGCTAATAATAATATTGAATTGACCCAGCTAAGTCGTTTCTTACGTACTTCACTAATAAATAAACTAACTTACTATATGTTAAACAACCAGTACATAATACTCATGAAATCATATTCTGTAGGCTATACAATCTAAATCAAAGAGAACATCCTTAGAAGAAAAATTGAAAGCATTCGTCATTATTTACATTGTCTGAACCTAACCTATACACACTATTTTTTGCTCATAATTATTGTTGACATGCATATCAATAGAAACAACATGATTATTTTCCGTTTGCTTTGGAGTATTAACGTGTTGATTCACTAGAAACACTAAGTGTTAAGCCTTAAATTTCTTCTTTTCGCGTTCAAGTCTTGGATCCTATCTTTCATATCACAACGTAGAAGACCGAATACACGAAATAACGATCTATCTGTCACATGGCCTCATAACAAACGAATAAATAATTCCTATTTTTGTCAAATAATGCAAATAGCTTAGTGCTGTCATGTGATATCCAAAAGGAAAACTAACTTCCGATAACGAGAAATAAGGTATCCAAATGTTCTCGCGCTTCTGTTGATTAATATTAAAATATGAAGCAAGAAACGTCAAAGTGACAGCTGCTGAAAAGCGTGAACATAAATGAGATAAACAATACAACTTGTATTAACTATATATTTCTGGAAACTAAAGAAGACAAACTTTCGAACGAGACAATAAATAAAATTTCAAAAATTCTCTTGTAATAAGTAGTAATGGGTCGATGAGTACCTTAAGGTGCGAATCACCTTCCTATCTTGCCCATGTTACATTTTCAATTTTTTAGTACAGATTACCCACAACCTCTTTGGGTTATTACAATGAAATTTTCAGAGATTTTATACGCATTTTTCTTTGTAATAATAGGAAGGATTATTTACGAAAATTGGATAGTCTTTTCAGATTTAAGTTTTTAAAAGTACATAATGTTTTCCCAAAAAGTTTCTTTAAATATATTAATAACTCAATTCTTAGTTAACATACTGAAAAATCCCTTCCTATTATCATTTGCAGAGGATTTATTAAACAACAGAAAAAGTTTCAATGGCCTGGCATAAGAACTTTTCTCATAAATGGTACCAAGGTACAAAATAATATAGACTACAACTGAGAAAATTGAAGCTAACGTTTTTCAGTGTAATATCTTACCTGTGAAGGTTCTCAGAACTTTTCTGCCCCATAATCTGGATTATTTGCATTCTTCTTAGTCCTTTTAAGATTCCTCTTTATTCTACTTCCCTTTAGTCATGTCTTTAACCACTAATTCTAGAGCCTGGTCTGCACAAATCCAACATGGCGGCTACGCGAAATTTTAATATAATATATTTAAATGGACGTTTCTCGCAAATTAACCATCCGAGTGCAAATGCGCTAGTTTCTTCGATGATCTTTATGACATCAAAGCCTGCTGATCATGGTTATGATTCAATATCAGGTACGTTTATGCCATGAGATGTATAGGGAAGGGGAATGCTGCTGGGACAAATGTTGAAAATTGAGCCGGAATACAACACGCTGAATATTTTTAAAATATTGTTTCACAGCTACCAAATTAAAAATTGTTATTTACCAAGTGGAATGGAGTACATTCAAAAATTTACCTCCAGTAGCTCAGAAATTATCCGCAAATGAATGAGCCAAGGTAAAAGGGGAGTGTCTCTTCAAAGAGTAACGTGACTGCAAAAAGTGTCATAACATGCACAATTTTAAGACTTTTTTTTTTAATTTTTCAACCTATTTTAGTTATCCACATAGTAATTATTTAAAAACAATGAAAAACGAAATTTCGGTTATTCTCACCCCAAGCCAGGTGTTTCTCACCTTAATATGAGTATACACACCAGCTATTATTTGAAACAAGGAGGTATTTGACCCTGATTAGCGTAAGTCAACAGTTGTTTAATGCCAAGCGAATTTTCCGACTACCGTGAGAAAGTGTCACATGAATTTCATTAATGTGTGTGAGGGAAACAATAAATAGTATCTTGTCATCAGTGTATATTTTATTTATAGGGGGGTAACAAATCTCTGTTCAGAAATTCTTAGGTGTCAAGAGTTGATTAACTCATATACCGTTGTACGATGTTTAAATGGGTCATTCTCACCAAAAGGGGGTTTTTAAAGTCCCTGTGCCATAACAATTTGAACGTATAAAAATATTTATTTTTGCTTTTATTGAAATAATCATAAAATAATAAGAAATTAAAATGGCAAGTTATAATATAGTTATATATAATGAATAAAATATTATAACAAAATAAGTAGGTTGAAAGTCCCCTCGGTGGATGTCCCCACTCCTGTGATGTAGGTAAAATTACTATCCTAGGTCTAATATCAGTGTTTTATTAAAAAAGTAATATATGTGGCAATTACTACAATGTATGTACTTATTGCAAATATCTGATTTTTATTTTAAGTTTTATTTATTACAACATAATTAGATTACAAAGTCAGTCCATAGGTTTTAATTCCCCCCCGTGGACACACTTAAATTGCTAGATATTTCCTCCAGAATGCACCACCAGCCAGCATGCATGTAGAGACACTGAAAGGAAGGGGGCCAGCTTTGTTTTCAGTCTGAGATTGATGTGATCTTGGGAATTTGTTGTAGATTTTGATAATTTTGTCATTTGGCAAAGTTCTTTGTGTCCACCCTGTGGCCATCATAAAAAGGTAAGAAATGAGGTATTTTCAACTATGAGTTAAGAATTAAGTTGCTTGACTGGAAAAGTTTACTAACTTACATTAATATCTTGTTAGTCTTACTTCAGACACAAAACAAGGAAAAATCCTAACCCTACTTTTTGTCCACTCCGTGGACGTCCCCTCGTGGACTTACACTGTCCACGGAGGGGACATTATTGTCTATGGAAGGGATAATATTTCAAAATGATGGGAAAACAATGCTAGGCTAAAAAGAATAACATTTATGGCTTTTGAAAAATTAATTATTTAGCCATGAAATCAATTAAAACTTACTGTTATAAAACAGACAGACAGTTTCTCTTATCTAATGCCTTACCGACCTTCTTACCATTAGTCACTGTTTTAATTATGTTGTCTTTGAAATATTAATTAAAATGGGCACCAGGCCTAATTTAGAAGAACATTGATTAATCCAGTGAAATAATCTATATCTATAATTGCAATTATCCTGAATTTCTCATATACTTTGCAGTGCTAGGCCTATACCGTATCTATTACTTATTTTAGGATTGCTAATACAAAAAAGAAAGCCAATAAGCAGTCAGTAGCTTATATAATTCAAAGAAGAGAGCAAAAGAGAGAAAATATGAAGAAAGCAAGACTCAAAATTAAACAAAATTCCATATTGCTAGAGGAAAGTAAAGCAAAAGAGAGAGAACGTTATCACAAGCGAAAGGCTAGTGGAAAAATAAAATCTGTGTCGGAAATGACTAGCCGGGAACAAAGGAATGCACGGAAAATTTGGAAAAAAATAAGAAATGTAAATATCGCAAAGAAATAAGCGATCAAAAAGAATTGGAACAGCGTTTGGAAGATCTTTCTCCACCAATCACACCTCGTCCACTTAATGATGCAATTGAAAACCGAGAACAAATTAGTGGTGGCAGTTCAAGAGGAAAGAAAATAGTGAGAAGGAAACTATTTTTAAATAACAAATTATGCTAATTTACAGGCACCTGCTAAATAACTTCATCAGGAGATTTCCTTAATCGTTTCCAACTTCTCATACCACAGAAAAACTATGATACCAAGATGTCTACAGCAGCAGTGATGATGAACAAGAAGACAAAGTCAATAATGTACCCGACAGCCAACAAACTAGTAACTTATTGAATAAATATGTGGTTGTAGAATTCACAGCCAAAAAAAAACATGCAAACACTTCAAAGGAATTATGACATATGAGGAACCTGAAACGTGCATTGTTAAATTTCAGAAGAAGAAATCAGACATTTCTTTGTCTATCCTGAAAATGATGTCTCTATTGTTGAAAAGTGTCATGTTAATAAGGTGTTGAGTCCTCCTAATTCAAATAGGAGACAACACTATGAATTTAACATGGAACAGTTAACTAAATTTTTATTAACCATGTCTTAGTGTTAACACATCACATTAAGAATGACTAAAATATGTTTAAGAGACAATTTGGTCTAGTTTCATTTGGCCACGAGTCATGAGTTAATTTTGTTTCTAGCATTATAGTCCATGTAACCTAATTAAACATTTCTCCACTAAGTTACTTCGTGTACTTTATTAATAATCCCTAAAATATTTTCGCTACCTGAAATTTGCCAAGATATATTACTTTATTAGACATTAAAGTTTACTTGGGGCCAACATTTTGTACTTTTAATTAATTTAGCATCATAATATTTACATATTGTTGAAATTTAATTATGTTTACAACTGACTATAACCTCTACTACAAATCGAAGTTGGCGACAATGTGATCAAAAATGTATTTTACTTTTATAAGTTGGCAATTGTTTTAAACCAGAAGAAGATGTACAGCTAATGGTGGAATGTATGTGTAAGATATTGTCTGTGAAATCTGAAGCCCTCAGCCATCAAAATTGTATCTATATTGAATGTAGGGAAGTTTTTGATAACTCATAAACATGTGTTATGCTGTAGAGTCAAAAGGCGCCTTTTGACGATACTTGCTGTTTAATTTTTGATAAATAAAAGGACATCATACTTATTGACAATGACTTGATCATTCATCCCTGCTCGGAGCATAAGAATTACAACAGGTTATCGGCCCAGATACCGCTCATACGTCAGACACGCCGAGCATTACGGGATACAATTTGGACAAGTCATAAGTCGTCAGGCCAGGCCAGTCAGCCGAGAAAGTCCACGTCAGTCATCGCAGACAAAGTCAGCCCCGTCGAAGAGGACGTCAACCACATCGTCTGCGCAAGAAACGTCAGCTAAGTCAATCTAACCTCAAAATGTCAGTCAAGTAGCCTATACATGAGTCAGAGTGAATTGATAAAACTATTTGAAAATAAATAGTAAAATCTTGTGAAATCAAACGTTTGTCAATTTGTCATATTTTTGAAACTTAATTTTGATTTTTAAGTCAAGTCATGGATACAGTAAAGGTTCATTTAGAAACTTTGACAGAAGATTTGCATGGAAATGTCAATTATGATTCTTGGCGTTTCAAAATTAATTTAGCTATGAGAACAAAAGAATGTTTTGATATTGCAACTGGTTTGACTCTCAAACCATCAGGTACAAACTCCGATCCTGTACGTAATTGGATAAAGAAAGATGTAGAAGCTCAAGCGCTTATAGGTTTAAATGTCAGTAGTAATATAGCGAAAAAGCTAGTCAAATGCCAAACTGCAAAACAAATGTTAGATAAGCTAGAAAATGTTTATGGTAAAAAGTCTGATATTACTGTTGAGGGTTTGCAAAGGAAATTTTTTGGTTATGTTTTTGACAGCCAAAAATCAGCTGTTGGGAATTGCTTGGAGATTCAACAGATAGCCGAAGACCTGTCATCAGATGACGACAGGGTGAAAGACAGTTGGATCATGACACGAATGATGAGTATGCTACCACCTAAGCTGCACCATTTCAGAACAGCCTGGGACAATGTGACAGGAGCCGACAAAACTATTGAAACTCTCATCGAAAGATTGAGGCTGGAAGAGGATCGACTCAATGAAGGTAAAAAGGAAAGGGGAGCAACTGCAGTCAACGCACTCATCGCAAAGGAGAAGAAAACTGGAAATCAGTCTACTCACAACAATAGCAACAGACAAGGTGGAAGCGCGCCAGTCTGCTGCTTTAAGTGTGGACAGAAAGGACATGTGAAGAAACACTACAGAAACAAACCCTGTGCCAAATATCTTGCCTATTGTAAAGAAAACTACCCTTGCCATGTGTGTGAACAGAAAGGTCACTTTGCAAGAGACTGTGCTAAGAAGGATGACAACAAAAATGGAAATGGAAGGTCAGAACGGAGATAACAGAAGAGCACGAATCTCCCATAACGCGCACTAGCGTCAGTGGGACTGTCAACTGCTGGGCTGAACAGTCTAAATTCGAAATGTAACACACGAAATCACTGGTACCAGGACTGTGGAGCAACACAACATATGACATCACACAGAAACTGGTTCGTCAAATTGATTGAATTGGAAACTCCATCTCCTATTGTCATCGGAGATGCGACAGTACTAGAGGGTGTTGGCATCGGCAACGTTCAACTTGGGGCGTTCAACGGAACAGAATGGTACAAGGTCATCCTGGAGTATGTGTTTTATGTGCCGAAGCTCAACTACAATTTGATATCTATCAGTCAGATACTCGACAGAGTTTATGTCCAAACTGCAAACAAAGATAAGTCAATATTAGAAACGTCTGATCATCGTGAAATTGTGGCCATGGCAGTCAGAGAAGGTGACCTGTACAGAATGATGCTACGCCGGAGAAGTCGGAAGCCTGTATGGTAGCCACCTCGATCGTAACCTGGCACGAGAGGCTCGCACAGCAAAACCTGAAGTATGTGAAGGATGCTTTGGACAGGAATGGCATTCCATATGTTGATGATTGGAACGAGAGAGTCTGCGAAGGATGCACCTACGGTAAACAACATCGGGTATCTCACCCACTGAACGAGAAGGTTGCTACCCAACCATTGGATCTGGTCCATGTAGATATTGGAGAGATGGCGACACCATCGCTAGGAGGAGCAAAATATTTCTTGCTTTTCAAGGATGATTTTTCACATTTCCGAACAGTATACTACTTGAAGACGAAGTACGAAGCCGCAGCCAAACTGGATGTTTTCATGAAGCTAGTGGAAAACCAATTCGGAAGAAAGGTGAAAATTCTAAGATCAGATAATGGAACCGAGATCAAGAATGCCAACACACGTAAGCTGCTGGAGGAGCTAGGTGTCTTTCACACTTTTTCAACAGCTTACACCCCAGAACAGAACGGAAGAGTGGAACGTGAAATGAGAACAATTGTAGAGTCAGCAAGGACAGCAATTCATGCACGAAACCTGAAGGAAAATTTGTGGGCAGAAGCAGTGAACTATTCTGTGTTCACGATCAACCAGATTGGCACAAGTTCAGTGAAAGGAAAGAGTCCAGCCAACCTATGGTTTGGACGACAGGTCAACATGAACAAACTGAAAAGCTTCAGATGCGATTGCTACGTTTTGAATCCCAACCACAAGAGAAGCAAGCTTGACAAGAAGTCTAGGAAAGGTATATTTGTTGGATACGACATTGACTCTCCATCCTACAGAGTCTATCTCTCTGAAGAACGTGATGTTGTAAGTTCAGACAACGTCGTGTTTAATGAAGGAGAAAAAGATGAGCGAAACCTGACAGATGTTGAAATGGCCATGAACGAGAACGAGTTGATTGAAGAAGATGAGTATGGAGACAGCATAGACCTAAGACAATACAGAAACGAAGAAAGAGATGAAGCCAGAGAAGAAGAAGAACAACCAAGAAGACTAGGACTACGCAATCATCAAAATATTCAGCTACCTGCCAAACTATCAGACTATGTCATGGGCTACCTCCGGGGAGCAAAGAGTGCCAACTTAGCCATGATAGGAGAAATCCAGGATATCTCTATTTACAAAGCGTTGAAAGATGCCAAGTGGCTGAAAGCCATGACAGAAGAATTTGAATCCTTACAGAAGATGGAAAATAGGAAATTAGTGAAATGTCCGGAAGCAGTTCGGCCCCTGACCTGCCGCTGGGTGTCACGAGAGAAGCCTGGTGGGAGAATGAAAGCACGACTGGTAGCACGTGGCTTTGAGCAGGAAGAAGGAGTTGACTATTCAGAAACCTTTAGTCCAGTAGCAAACCATGCTTCAATTAGACTGATTCTCAGTCATGCCGCTACTGAGAAGATGAAACTTGTTCTCTTGATGTGAAGACAGCCTTCTTGCACGGAGACTTGGAGGAGAACTTGTACATGTATCAACCTGAAGGATTTGAAGATGGTACTGGCAGAGTCTGCAAACTAATGAAAAGCAAATATGGACTAAAGCAAGCACCAAGAAAATGGAATGAGAAAATGTCAGATTTTCTTGAGAAGAAACTTGGACTAGTGAACACCGACGATGACCCCTGCATTTACTATAACGATAATAATGATGATGATGATAATTGTTGTTTTAAGGGGCCTAACATCTAGGTTATCGGCCCCTGATGGTTTGGGTGTTACTATAACGAGAAGAGATCTTTGATGATGGCTCTTTTCGTCGACGTCGGGCTCATCGCTGGATATAATGAAAAAGAAATCTTTGAAGTCTTGGATGTCATAAATCGGGAATGTGAAATCACTTACCAACGATCAGTTCAGAAGCAATTCACGTACCTAGGCATGGAAGTCAGAATAGAGAATGAAGGAATTTTTGTGAACCAGCCTGGATACACCAGAAAGATTATCAATCGTTTTCGGTTCGACACTTGCAACCCAAGTTCAACACCCATGGAGAAAGGAACGGTGGCAAACGAAGAAGATCGAATCAACGACAGACCAGCGCCACCTACAACTCCATATCGAGAAGCAGTGGGAAGTCTACTCTACCTGGCTACAATATCCCGACCTGATATCTGCTACGCAGTGAACTATTTGAGCCGCTTCAACGGCAAAGCCATGCAGAGCAACTGGAAAATGGTGAAGAAGGTATTTCAGTATTTGAAGGGAACTCCAGACTATGGAATTTTCTTCAATGGAGACGACAAATTTGTGGCATATACAGATTCAGACTACGGTGGGAACACCGTAACAGGGCGCTCATCAAGTGGTGTTCTACTGTTGAGAGAAGGACCAATCATTTGGTACACACAGAAGCAGCGACTCGTTGCTACGTCAACAGCAGAAGCAGAATACCGAGCAGCTGTCTCATCGATAGATGACATCAGCTGGATCAAGAGAATTTGACTGGAATTCGAAATTTTGAAGTCAGACAAACCAGTCACGCGGTTGTTGACAACCAGTCAGCAATCCACATGCTGCACAATGCACACGAGGGGAAAACTACAAAACGAAAGAAACATATAGAGATTCCACGCAAATTCATCCAGGAACACGTGGGCAAAACTGTTGCTCTCAAACATGACGAGAGCTCCAAGCAACTTGCTGATATCCTGACCAAACCCCTCAATAGAAAATTGTTTGAATCGCTTCGCTGGAAAATAATTAAGGAGGAGTGTTGAAATATAATTATTTTTACAACTGTCTATAACCTCTACTGTAAACCTAAGTTGGCAACAATGTGATCAAA
Organism: Meconema thalassinum; assembly: GCA_946902985.2. Lineage (NCBI taxonomy): Eukaryota > Metazoa > Arthropoda > Insecta > Orthoptera > Tettigoniidae > Meconema > Meconema thalassinum. Next base: position 128,159,438 of record OX336398.1, read on the forward strand.
AATGTATTTTACTTTTATAAGTTGGCAATTGTTTTGAACCAGAAGAAGATGTACAGTTAATGGCGGAATGTATGTGTAAGATATTGTCTGTGAAATCTGAAGCCATCAGCCATCAACATTGTATCTATATTGAATGTAGGGAAGTTTTTGATAACTCATAAACATGTGTTATGCTGTAGAGTCAAAAGGTATGATATTGTCGACTTATATACTTATATAATATGTATTTTTCAACTTGTATTTGAATGAGGTTATATGTTGCATGGAAGCACACCTTAAGTTTACAAAATGTTCATAATAATAGAAGAAGTTTGTAACTGAGAGTGTAAACCATTATTGTATTATTTCTTTGTTTGCCAGGCGCCTTTTGATGATACTTGCTGTTTAATTTTTGATAAATAAAAGGACGTCATACATATTGACAATGACTTGTTCATTCATCCCTGTTCGGAACATAAGAATTACAACACATATATACTTGAATATCTTAAAACATGTAATTTTAAGCATGCTGTCATTTAATACGTCAAGTATTCTAAATATCCCCTCCGTGGAAAATTGTGTCCCCTCCGTGGACAAGGCATATTTAAACATCACTAATAAAAGGTTAAATATGACAGAAAAACTTGACCAGTCATATAGGGGTATTTTATTGGCTTAACTGAAGTTATGTACATTCTAAATTGTTGCATGCAACAAACTTTATAAAAATATTTTAATAATTGGCATCTGGAACCTTTTGGTGAGAATGACCCAAATACTGAAGTTGCCTTAGAGGGCAGAGATCATCAAGTTGCATTGTAAGATTAAGCACTAATGTAACTGGGGACCAAGCTGCATTGATAGGAAATTCCTCATTTCTTATTAATGTAGTAGTGCTCATTAAGGACAGCTTTCGGCTGTCAAGAAATATTAAACATCAATAATAAGTTGCCAATATATTTTTATTATAAACAATTGATAAAATAAATCCTGTCATAAACAATTTTCAATGTTAATCAACAATTACCAATACTAAATCTTGGCGATAATGTTTGAAACTATTATAGTTCTAAGTAATTATTGTTGTTAAATTAAATAAATTCTAGTGTTATAATAAATTGCCAATATTAATAATAAAAACAAATGATAAATAAATGTAAATGTTTAAACAATTGCCCCGTTTTACTAACATTGCAAATCTTAATGACAAATAATTACAAAATTGTATAAACAATTATAAATATTTTAACAATTACAACTTAAATAAACAATTGTTGCTAATTCTTAAAATTGGTATTAAGTTAAGTAAGTATTGGCAGATCAAAGTAAATCATGGCTGATTAAAGCTTAACAATGTCAGATTTAAGTTATATTGTTTTTGTAATAAATGCCTGTGTGTGAAGCGTCCAATTCATACAATTTGTGGATCACAAGTACTTGTATTTTTTACGATGGTCACATGCAATGAAGGATCTTGATGTGAGTTGTAAAGTTAATAAATGTATTTTGACGTTTGTTATTGTCAGTTATTCAGTTATTAAATTAATTTTTCTTACTTACAAATCCAACCAGTGTATGTGTCTTTTCTTGCAGTATTACTGATAATTCCGAAACCTGAATCAGTGCCAACGTGATTCTCATTTATAACCTGGCACGCACCTTTGTACAAACTCATGTCTACAGTGTATCGCGTACGTAAGGTTAAAATATATCTCCAAACTCACAGACGCAATACGTCTGCAACGAATCCAATTGATTGAGCACTTAGAAAGAATGGACCCAAACATACTACAGTAGTCTAACTTAAATAATTCACACATACCTGAAGAACAAAACAAGCAGATCATATTGGTTCAAACAGACTGACAATGACCTTAAAGAATTAGGATTTCCAAATGTAATAGACCCTCTAAAGTACATTTTGTAACATGTATTTTGTATCGGTTTCGAAAATACTTTTCATAAGTATTTTGTATTTTTTAAATACATAAAATACAATCAAAATACAATCATAGCATTAGGTAATTTTCAGTTTTATCTTTCATTATCTTCCCTTTTCATAATTTAAGTTAATTGGTAGACATGACGCAGGTAAGTTTGAAATCAATGCAACTGTGCCAGCAATAAAGCAACCTTGTAAGACCATGTGCAAAGCTATTTATTTAGGATACATTTAGAACAAAATCTCCGCAGGAATGTCTCCCGGATGTTTTGTAATCTGCTTGGTTAATGTTGAAAACGTTTCCACAAGGAGTAGCCTCAAGCTACCAAGTATGAAATTCCCAAATCACAAGCGGTTGTCTGAACCTGTCAACTAGTATTGTTCGAAAATTCCTGGAAGTGCTCACACAAGAGCTGTACAAAATTCGACAATTGTCTCCCCTAAGAGCAGTGTAACAGTCGTATAAAACGTTGAATTGAAAAATAAGTTGCTGTTCTTTCATTTGACGGGCTTGGACATCGTGATCATTTAGTCCCGTGTACTTGGTGTATATATATATATACCGTATATATAATTTGACTGATAACCGTTCTTTGTGTGTCAATGTAGTAGTAGTACAATAGTGTGTTTATTTTAATTCGGGGAAAGAGACAGCCGTGGCCTTAAGTTAGGAAACATCCCAGCAAAAGAGGAAAACCACTTCCGCACTTCGCTCGTTTGCCAGCCACTGCGCCATGAGGCAGACGAAAATATATATGGTGGTGATTGTTAGTATATCTTGATCAACAGCCCGATGCATTTGGATGTGCTTTAAATGTGTCTAATAACCCGTGATTGTGTGGTTTTGTAGCTGTAAGCGTGGTTGTATTTATTATGGTCTAGAAATGAGCAGATGCCCTGGGACTTGAAATATGGTGGTATTCGGATATGTGGGAATAAACCAGGAAACTTCACACCGAGGATGACCACTGTCAGTGCCAGAAAAGGAAACTAGGATCTCTGTACATGTCTTGGATAGTTGCATACGTTTATGATGGATGGCGATTATGATGATGATGTATGTATGTCTACCCCTTATATTTCCCTTTTTAATGGGATCTGGCATGAGATGCGAAGAAAGGCTGTGTGGTGGATGTTTGTACGACCGGATGCCCTTCCTGACACCATCATGACAGGAGTTAAAGAGTGATGAAGATGAATGAAGCTGGGCAAGGAAGTGGAAGTAAGCGGCCGTGGCCTGTCAGAAAGTACCGTCCCAGCATTTGCCTAAAGTTGAAAGTAGGGAAACCACGGAAAATAATTTCAATGACGGCTGACGGTGGGGCTCGAACCCACGTCTAGCAAGTCCGCTTAGAGCTTGGCCCCATGGCCTAGCGCTGCGCGATAGCATGCGTAGCTACCGCTGTCGGTGATGATGATAATAATAATAATAATAATACGGTAAAATAACTATAATGCGTATTATTCCCGTTTCAACTGACACGGAATTGATATGAGATGATTTTTCGCGTCCATCTGGTGGTTAGTTTATACAACCGGATGCCCTTCCTGTCGCCTACTTCAAGAGAGGAGTTAATGAGAGATGATAAGAATGAAGGTGAATGAAACTATGCACGGACTTTCAGGGAAGCCACCGTGACACATTCGTAGGTGCCGTCCCAGCATTTGTCTGTAGTTGAAAATGGGAAACCACGGAAAACCATTTCAAGGACGGCCGACGGTTAGGTTCAAACAAACGTCCACCAAGACCGCAGCTATCTGGGCCTCAGCTACTGCTATTTGTTGCTGGTAATTACTTATAACTGACCCAACTTATCCAGGTCTAGATTATATCGAGAACCCTGATGAGAGGGTATATTTATATTTTGTTTTCTTTGGGGCATATTACTTACAAAGGAGAATGTGTAATCGAATGTACAGATTAAACATGTGGAGCCAATTGACTGTAGTGTCCCTTGGTGCAAATTTCTTACATCACCATTTTGGGAATTGAGAAGGTGGTCTGAATGATATACCTCACTGTTTTCCTGACAGCGCTATAATCTTTAACGTTTCTATTTTGAATATATAAGAAAATATGAACAGGCGGTCATATATCTATACACTCTTTTTTGAATATCTCAACTAAGAAACAGTTCTGAATAGTAGGAAATATTATATTAAGGAGCTTCAAGTGTTGTTGACCATCAGTAATTGTTTTATTATTGTACAGGCCCGGGGGGCTGTAACCCCTGAAAGCCACCCCCCATCTTCTACTAAAACCACCCCAACTGGCAAAATCATAAGACCAGAACAGTACCTTTACACGGCAACAGGCGACCACCCAGCTTGGGAGGTTGGCCAACGGCTTGCAACACATAACATAAACATCCACACACCAGCTAACTGGGGCAGCTACGTCAACGGAATGCTGACTAAGCAACGCCAGGAACTATAAGAAGAGAGGCCTTTTTGGAGCATTATCTGTCATACAGTGTGTGTTGCCGAAGGCCCTGTTCCAGCTGCCGTCATCAGGTGAGACTCAGCAAGTGTTCAGATATCCTTTACTTTGTAAACACCCATCCGCAATCTTGTACACTCAACTTGTATCATTACTTACATTCCCCTAAAAGGGACTTACAATTTCACACTCACTGACCAATAAACACATGGTCAGTAAACTACACTTGTCTTGTTAATTACACGCCTCTTTACATCCTCATACCCTTCCTGACTCTCGTCACGATCGACCGTGACCATAGTAGCCAGTAATTGCTTGCTCAGGTTTCATTGTGCTTCCCGCAAGCGACTCGACTACGTAACGTCAAGCCGCTGACGTAAGCACGCCTATTGTACCACTCATTCCGTCCAGCTGGCAGGTCGGTGTATTAGCCTGCAGTTATAGGTCCATCCCCTAATCGACACTTGCGTCTTTGCAGGAACACCCATTAGCGTTTAAGTGCTAAACAACACACTACACTGGTAAGCTCACCCAGCTACGGGAAGCTACCCCCCCCCCTCTAGGAATCACCTTCCAAATTAGTACAATAATACAAGTGTTTTAGCCCTAACTACCCCCAACTAAGGGATCTAAAACATATTGGTGGAGCCGCGGCTACCACGCACAGTAAGGGTAGGACTCATACAACGAGCCCTCGTGGTAGAAACGACCCCTACCGCACACAGCCAAGCGTTAGGTAATTTTTTTTTTGAAGACAATATTATTTTTTATTTTTTATTATCCCTTCACTTTGGAAATACAAGGGAAATTTTAATCAACCCATCCATCCCCACCCCCTGGAAAGAATCAGAGATATAATATACTGCCGAGCATACACAGTTTTTTATATATATATATATTACATACACTTGATTCGGCATGGCCCCTCTATACCGCCTAGCTGTGCTGAGAAGCATTGGGGAGTACCAGGAGTTAATTGCCTGGCACAAGGTCTTTGAGACAAGACAGGACTACCTCACAAGGTTTCAACAGCTCCTGCACGCCCAGTATATGCGGATCATAAGGGCACTTGTCCGGCCACTCCGCAGCGCTAAGAATCGCAAGATTCGAGCGAAAATCCCCACCCTCCGTACACAAATCATTAAGGCACACTGGCAACTACACTGCCGACACGAATTCATGTTCCAGCAATGGTATACACTCATAACAGAACACCAACGGATAGGGACTAATGGCACCAAAGTTGCCGAACAGGCCATGAGCCTCAGTAGGCAGTACGCCCAAATTTGGGAGGAATATAAGGAACTCCAGGCTAACAAGGCCAATTTTGAGTTCATGGCAGGGCCGCCAGCCCAGCCGAGAGAGGACATAAGCGTAGATACGCTAACTCGGCAATTTTCAAGGATGTCCCTCTCGACACGTACTGCCACACAAGGGAAGGAGTTCGCCGTGGCCACAGTTCGGAAAACGGCCAGGTTAGACTCCAACACATTACAGGGCCAAGATCACATGGACATACGCCCCTCAGCTCCGGCTCGGAAGGCAATTTTGCCAAACCGAGGAGCAGAACCCATGCCAACCCCCTCGGAACGGACGAACGAGAGGGAGTTGACGCCAGGACTCTCGGGCACGCATAATTACACAGGGAGAAAACGGGAGGTAAATATGCCATGGGCTGAGGACGTAGAGCCCGCCCTACAGCACATTAAGCCCACACAAATCTACACACATAGGCAAACACAAGGGCAGGAGTCTACCGTGGCCATAGGCCAGAAATCGGTTAGACTACACTCCACTACATCGCCAGGGCAAATACAGGCAATTACACGGCTTTTACCGTTAGTTGAAAGGGCAAGTTTGCCAGAATGGAAGCGGGCACCAGCATGTGTACCCCAGGTGCAAATGCATAAGAGGGTGTTGCCTTCAGCCCATCAGGGTGCAAAACGCACGCCTGTGCACACTGACCAGCCACAAACACACAGTACACGGGGTATAAGAAAGGTCTTATTACCTACCCCACGAGGCCGGGCAGTCAGGATTACACACACCCCTATAAACTCTGCTAGGATAGCGCGGAGCGCAATCAGCCCCTCAGACACAACCACATTCAGGCCAACATCCAGGCACTACGGTGAAAGTGGGCCCAGGCTTACTTTGCTACAAACTCCTCCAGAAAATAGCAAAGAAGCACCTCAGTGGGTTTCATGGGCCTACGCCTTAATGACAGGGCGAAAGTATTCACCTTTCCGAGCAAGGACGCTCGGACGGGGATAACAACTCTCACCAGGAATACAACATACACCAATGTCACTTGTACCACAATTACAGATACAGGTAGACTCTTTTACATGAAGGAAACACTACAATGGACACACATAGGGCAGGTTACATCCCTGTAAACGGTAGACACGCAGAGACTCACGGACAAAAACTGCACATTTTTCATGTATATACAACGGAACATGGCTAAGTCAAAAATGTATAATTCAAAATTTTTTCTTTAAGTTTTTCTTGGCCCCTAGCATTTTTTTAGGCCATCAAGGGATTATAATCGGGGTTAATTCAGGACATATTTTGGCAATTCAAAGTTTTTAATATGCAAAGCCAAGCGGAAGCCAATCAGTCGGGCCACGCGGCTCAGGGTCGGGAAGAACTATTCAGAATACAGCCTAAGCAACAAACCACAGCATAGAGCTTAGGCGGGTCTTTCTAAGTAGAAATGACTAAGTTATTCTATGTTCCGGTCCTACAATTTGCTAGAATCTCTTGTGATAGCCGAGAGCCCTAATCGTAAGAAACAGTCGAAAATCTCAAACTATTTTTGAAACATAGTAGATTTCTCCGCGACATAACTTGATTACTGCCTTACTAACGGCGTCAAATAGGTGCATAGTAAACTCAGGTTTCAACTTTCATTTGAAACTTTTGAAATTAACTACGGTACAATCGTTATAAAGTACCATCGTTTGTTAATTTGCTACAGTGAACGTAAACCTCTATGTAAACGTCATACAATGTACTTTCCCTACTCTTTCTTTCTTAATGCGAATGTTTGCATAACGCAATTTTGCTTTCACTAATCCCGTGAAGTGCGAATTATCCAAGTTGAACTGTATATATTTGATCCATAGGTGTACCCTACCTGTTACGCTGCCTATAGCATGAGTTTTTGCCCCAGGACAGCGCTCATACTAAACATAAACACCATGGAGTAACACTCACAGCTCAAGGGAAAACACCATTATTTATTTTTGGAAGTCACACACTAAACGCAAATACCGTACAAAACAGTCAAAACACTTGGCAGAACTGTCCCGGAGACACAAGCCTAAAAGGCACCAGGAATAATTATCCTGGACAAAGACGGTCTCGAATCCGCAAACTCCTGGATACCAGGAATGCAAGGTCGGGTAACTATCCAATGGGAGGATAGAATGATAAAGGACAGTTACACCAACAGGTATTCATACGCACAAAACAATAATATCACCTCCGACACCTAGTCACCAAACACGCGACTAGAGGCCCGGAGACACGCGTACATAAACACAGATAACTACCAATAACAAGGATATATTCGCCCCACGCTTACAACAACACAAAATTAGGGAACACAACATGTAGTTAAAGGACGGTTCTTTTACGTTGCGAGGGACCCGAGACACGCCGTGTAGGCAGACAATTGTAAGACGTGTCAATAAACCTACACAAACTGTCTCGGCGAGCAAGCAAGCAAAGGATTTCCTGCACGGGTGTAATTCAATACTATCGCAGTCAGCGATAACACACTCCTGAATAGGCGACCTTCACTAACACGGACAACCTAAGAGTACTCCAGACCTGGCTGGAACATACACATTCATTCACGGCAGTTTCAAAACCCTATAACTCTCAAAATTAGAATACGAGGGGCATTCCAAAAGACCCAAACTTTTCACGCCAAAGCGTATTTTCATCTCGTATCTCAAACACACGATTCACGTGCCATGGGACAAATAGTACAAAAAATTGTAACACCAGGACCTTAAACCAAGGCGGGTACGAACTCACGATCACACAACACAGGCGTGCCAAAAACAAACTAACCAATGGTATTTTTGGCACAATCAGAAACCACACTAGGGAAGCTAAAATCCCAACAGACAACGCAGACATGAAACACGGAGAATTACACGGGATCGCGGGTCCGAATGCCCAGTAAAAATCGGACGCCGTGGAAAACAAATATCCAGAATCCCAATTAGACTGAAATTGGCCCCATACAAGTACATAAGCGGTTGAGCCACACGATTTTAACGACAGGGAGATCCTTTACCATACATACAGGAACATAGATTCGTTCCAAGGTACTCGCTACAACAGCCCTACCTCGGCAATGGCGACCCAGGAATTCCCAATAAGGGGGCGTACCAAAAATCCTAGGCCTCCACGGGGACCACAATAGACTTCCTAGACATGGATTACACATAACTGCACAAGGCAGAGGTCTTGCGGAAAACAATGTACGCACAACATCGGTAAGCAAAAACGGGACAGATTAGCACACTGGCCATCCCGGAATCCCAAACAATGACAACACTCCGACATTGGCAAAAGTCACGTTCCGGCAGCCGACATACGTAACATCAGAGACTTCCCGTACACAAGCACAAGAAAACAAAACACGACAAAACACTGACTTGCGAATTCCGAAAGCATTGCAACACTGCTGTCGGCAGACACTCTTGTCATAACGGAAGTGACCATGAAATGCAGACATGACCACAAAAACAAGCCAATAATAATGGCATACATTGACACAGGATTCGGCGCTGTTACAACAGGCATAACATTTAGCAATGTACAGACACGATAGGCCGGATTTATCATAGGGCCACAGAAGCTTGTTTACAAGTGCGATAACTGGTTTACACGTGCCGTCTGACACTCAGCCATGCGACACACGATAGGACTTAGCCGATAACGGCACGCCCGCCAGTAGGCGCAGCGGAGCGCAACCACAGACACGCAAGCCTCAGTAACCACAGCCACGGGCACCGCCTGCCCACTAATCAGGGGCGAATACAGGCAGGTGCTCTGAAGGAACAACCCCCCCCCCCCCAATAACTACTTCTCTTTTTGTTTTTGTTTTTAATCCCAAAACCATCATAGGCGATCAGGACATGACCAGTCACACTACGATCACTTGCTACATTAACATTACAAATGAGAGACCAGATTAGGCCGTGACGTCACAGCGTCACCGCACTTCACCATCACAAGGAGCGGATAGAAAGCAGATATTGACCAAGTGAGGATGACAGGAGCAGAGATGGATAGTGCCAGCAAGATAGCCAATATACCACCTACAGGCTACTATTATACCACCTTTCTCCTTCCATAACCTTGTCACTCACAACATTAGCCAACACAGACATACAGACACAATAAAAACAGTTACACTACATTCCAAAATATACATCGGGGTTGATAGACTTCATGCGTTTAAAGAGAGGGCTCACTACGCCCTGGCTCTCAATGCTTACGCCCGAGTATTAGGGGCGAATCGGAAAAACGACATTTAGCGTAATGCACATTTCTAAGCAAGAGATGAGGCCAAATTTATATTAACAATTCTTTTTTACTAAATAATCCCGCATGAAAGGGACATAGGATTATTACACCTCGACCTATACCTACCCACAAATGAGAGCGGATACGCCTCATATCCAGCCACATGCATGGAATATCCTACCCACACACCTGGGTTATTATTACTCCTGCATGAAATGTTTAAAATTTTTGCAAACCCGGGAAGTACCTACCCCCTCCACTTACTGTAAAAGCATCCTAATAGCATCACCGGCGCCCGGCCACCATTAAGATGGAGCCCAACGATGCACAACCCTCTCCTACCATGCTTTAAGCCCATCCAGCAGATAACACCCCCGGATCCTAATAACAGGGAACCCAACGCCATAAAACCCCATTAACGCCTCCAAGAAAGTTACCAAGGCATTACAGCTGGAAGTCCGACGTAGCCATAGAAGGCCTGAAGTAGTCCATGCATTTAGATGATTCTACAACCCCAGAACACTTAAAAATTTTACATTATTTACACAGTAAATTATTTACAGATCACACTATGTTTTTATTATTAACACAAAAGGAATCTGATGACACGCTGAATGGTGATGACAGCGTAAACAGAAGGGCAGAGGCGCCACACAGGAGCAGAGCTGGGGAAGGCGATGATGAGCCTTACCCCAGTTGGCTCCATGACCCTGACCAAAGAGACGAACTTCGTAAGTTTGAAGCATTCATGGCCTGGCGCGGGCAAACGCCAAAACCGGGGGTGCGTCTAGCCTACCCCCTCGGCAGAGGAAAGTTACACCCACTATGCGCCACGGTCGTCGAAGCCAAGACCTGCTGGGGAGACTTTTGACAAACGGGGGGAGAATTAGCCAGCTCCAGACCGGACTCAGGAGAGGAACCAAGGGACGACCAAATTAGGACTAGACTCCTAGTTTAGTATGTAAGTAAGTAGAACTTCTATGGCGGGGAGCTAGTCTCCTACTCGCAGGAGTGAAGCAGGATCTCAGGATTCAGCGGGATCAATCCTAGATCCAACAAGTCCTTGACCCGCGTGGCAAAGGTGAAGACAACCAAACAAATGAAGAATGAATTAACAAATAATCAATAATATATATGGAATGAATGCGGTCATTCGAACCCGCGCCCACATAAATGGCTGACAACGGGTCGCCAGAGCGTAAATGGTCACGCACCGGGCGGCCAGAGATATTAAATGAGGAGCACAGCGAGCCCTCACAGGGGTTCTAGTGGACAAGCCCAACAATGATGAATACATCAATAAAATGACACAGGAAGAATAATGACAACATATGCAAATACAACGGCAATGAACAGGATGGCCGGGCGAGGCGTTTGCCCTCCAAGCACCGCAGTCGCCCAGGACTTTATTAATTACTAGTATTAATCATTAATATAAATGTCGACAACTAATATTAAGGGAGCGGAATCCGGCTGTTCTAGAGACAACCGGTGTTTCTAGAATACGTGCGGGTGGTGATCTGAGGAAGTAAATTGCCTCAGGCGATCGCTCTGGTCGAAATTTTAGCATGTAAGACAGTTGCATTTTGGTACGCAACTTAGAATTAAGCAAATTTTATAAGCGCTGTTGCTAAATAATAGCACAGCACATTTCGGCACTAAACTAAGGCAAAACCATTCGGCTTATAAATATCAAATATTTTTTTCTTTTCATTTATCATAATTTAGACTAAACACGTTCGGATCCTGGCGACTAAAAAACCATTGCCAGGGTAAGCCCGATAATACATTAAGATAAGTAAGATTAAGACAAAATATTTCGGCGCCTGGTGACAAAAAAAACCGTCATCAGGGTAAGCCCGACAATACTTTAAGATAAGCACCTTAAGATTAAGGAAAAACATTTCGGCACCGTATAGGGTAAGCCCGATCATACGTTAGGTAAAACGAACATATGCAAGGTGAACGCGACATTGATATTGGCCAAATGTTACTACTAATCATGTCATTTATTCCAGAGGAAAAAGAGCTTCAACCAGTGGACACACTGACACAGGAGGCGATATAGAGAGTATGCAATAGTCACATGTTTTTTTTAACCTCTCCATTTTTCAGGCGGCGACACCAGACATATGACACTGGTGACAATGATTTCACTGCCATACAGCAGCGGCAGGTTACTATGTTAATATTTCTGCCATGATACTACTGTGCACCAACTCACTCACTAATTTGTATACACGTAACAGAATCCAACACACTCACCACCTTCTCTTTCAGCAACACAGAAATCTGCACAGCAGGGCTGATACCTGTGGGGTATCAGGCTTACTGACAGATCAACATAAACAAAGAAAATAAAGCGTCAAAGATGCGACGCAATTAACGACAATGAGGGCGCAACCGATTTGTGGCGGCGACTCTCACTGTCAAGTGTGGAGGCATTCGCCCACAGGGAATGATCCACAGTATAGGGATATACCAACAGCTCGACCACTAAACCGCACCGAAAACGGCCGGAGAGAGTATGCCCATGAGAAAGAGGTACCAAGCTCACGGGCAAAGCGTATTATTACTATTATTATTATTATTATTATTATTAGTATAGCTGTTACCATGTCATCATTGTAAAAAGGAAATGAAAATGCAAGAAGTAATATGAAAATAATGAATTGCAGTACAACCTACACATCTGGAACACAATTCTGTTACATCTATGCATATAACCTTATGGTCACACCATTTAACCCTGCCACACTATGTATACACTTTTGTTTCTTTCATTTTTCTTTCTACTAACGCCCAAACTTGTGAAGGTGTCCCATTTCATCCCAAGAACAATAAACCATTATAATATTTCCTTTAACTTATACCCTGGGACACCTGTTTTTCTATTCTCTTCTATCTTTTAAACTATATATCACAGGGAGCAATTTTTCCTCCACACAGCACCGGACGGCACAACCACCCGTCCAGCCATTGGTTTTTTCCTCCCTGGACAATAACAACATGTATACCTAATGTCATGATCAAGTATTCTGTTTTTTTTTGTTTTTGTACCTTTATTATTATTCGAATGTCAACTTTCAAAACTTAACTATTACAAATTTACCATGTATAGCATGTATAGCCCACAACCTACCCCTCTGAGCACAAGCTGATCTCACATCACCACGACATCAACACACCTACATCTACACCAACACTGAAGAAAAGAAGAAGAGGTACAAGAAGAAACCAAAAATCTACCTAATTAGCTATCTAATGAAACGATCCATCGTCACCCCCACTCCACGTTCCGTTCCCGTTCGCGGGGACGCGAACTAATCAAAGAAGAAGACTTGTACAGGCCCGGGGGGCTGTACCCCCTGAAAGCCACCCCCCATCTTCTACTAAAACCACCCCAACTGGCAACATCATAATACCAGAACAGTACCTTTACACGGCAACAGGCGACCACCCAGCTTGGGAGGTTGGCCAACGGCTTGCAACACATAACATAAACATCCACACACCAGCTAACTGGGGCAGCTACGTCAACGGAATGCTGACTAAGCAACGCCAGGAACTATAAGAAGAGAGGCCTTTTTGGAGCATTATCTGTCATACAGTGTGTGTCGCCGAAGGCCCTGTTCCAGCTGCCATCATCGGGTGAGACTCAGCAAGTATTCAGATATCCTTTACTTTGTAAACACCCATCCGCAATCTTGTACACTCAACTTGTATCATTACTTACATTCCCCTAAAAGGGACTTACAATTTCACACTCACTGACCAATAAACACATGGTCAGTAAACTACACTAGTCTTGATAATTACACGCCCCTTTACATCCTCATACCCTTCCTGACTCTCGTCACGATCGACCGTGACCATAGTAGCCAGTAATTGCTTGCTCAGGTTTCATTGTGCTTCCCGCAAGCGACTCGACTACGTAACGTCGAGCCGCTGACGTAAGCACGCCTATTGTACCACTCATTCCGTCCAGCTGGCAGGACGGTGTATTAGCCTGCATTTATAGGTCCATCCCCTAATCGACACTTGCGTCTTTGCAGGAACACCCATTAGCGTTTAAGTGCTAAACAACACACTACACTGGTAAGCTCACCCAGCTACGGGAAGCTACCCCCCTCCTAGGAATCACCTTCCAAATTAGTACAATAATACAAGTGTTTTAGCCCTAACTACCCCCCAACTAAGGGATCTAAAACATTATGTTAATTTCTAAGTATAACTTAACTGGTGTACAATTTTAATAGCCATTGATTTTTTAAAATGAAAATAACTTAAATTTACAATATCCACATAGTGTTGCTGAGTAAAAATAATTGATATTAACTTCCAAAAGGGACTGAAACGTGCTTTTTTAAAATTAGTCTATTTTCGATTTTTGCAAAAAATGAAAGTAGACTTATGAGATCAACACAGGGCGCAAAATTGCGTGTCGGTCTGTGTGTGAGTGTGTGTACTCTGAATGCCTGTCCCCCCTATCAATTCGAACAAGGTGAATCCAAATTGGATGAAATTTGGTACAGTGGTAGCACTAGCAAAGGGCACCTCAGTGTCATGTTTTATATCGCCGCTTTCTTGACAGAAACGTAATGGCGGCCACCCAAATGTTAAAAGGTTAAATCAAATTGCGACCAACCTAATCATCTGATCTCTATTATTTTTTTCAACTTGATACCTTTATGAATGGAACATCTTTTGACCAAACTACAAGGTCATCAGCCCAATAATCGGCGGATGGTGGCCATGTTTGCAAGCAAATCGATTCCCCCTATCTTTTCAAACATGGTGAGACCGAATTGAACGAACTTCAGTACAGAGGTAGCACTAGCAAAGGCCACCTCAGTGTCATGTTTTATATTGCCACCATCTTGACGAAAACGTAATGGCGACCACCCAAATGTAGAAGTATTAAATCAAATTATACGAATCATGTGATCTCTACCAAGTTTTGCAACGTTGTATCTTTGTATATGAAGAATCCTTTGACCAAACTGCAAGGTCATCAACCGAATAATTTGCGTAAGGCGTTCATGTCTGTGTGCATATCGATTCCCCCTATCTTTTCAAAGACGGTGAAACCGAATTGAACGAAATTTTGTACAGAGGTAGCAATAGCCATGGAACCTCATTGTCTTGATTTATATCGCCGCCTTTATCAATAACAAGGAAATATTCAGGTTTTGACCAACCAGCCACGAGAGTCTCGGAGTCCGAATAGAAATATACGACTGAACATGAAGTAACAAAAAGCGCTTCAAAACAATTAAATAGGACATTAGAACATACGCCACACTCAAGGATAGATATGCACTTATACAGGCAAAGGAGAAAAATATGATGCATTGCGCCAAAATAAACAAAATATGCATAAATATGCAAAAATATGATTTTGCTTGATCTTCCGGGCCTCAGTTATTAAGCTGTAAATCTAATATCTTGGCATGAGAGCTAATTATCCGACCAGCTCGTGGCGCAGTGGCTAGTATTCTTGGCTGTCACTCCTGAGGTCCAGTTTCGGTTCCCAAATCTGTCAAGAAATGTAATTCTGGTCTTAGGGAAAACTTAGAAGAGGTGGATTCAGTTCTCAACTCAATTATTCTGGAAGTGGTTTTCCGCGGTTTCCCACTTCTACTTCAGGCAAATGCCGGGATGATACCTAAATTAAGGGCATGGCCGCCTCCTTTCCAATCCTCATCTGAATTACAAATACACACACTAATATAGCCATCACAAAAACACAATTAATCAGACAAATTTCACACACACCCAAGTACACGGGGCTACATGAACACAATATCGCAACGACAACAAGCTTTTTATCCGAACTGGTGCACATTACAGTATTCAGTGACAGATTATACGAAGTCAACAGAGAATAATGGTGTTGGACCGTAAGTGGAACTACAAAGCTTCCACAAAATGTCATTCCAGATTCCACGTTTTGCGGTTGTCAGCAGCCTTTCAAATATGGCGTTCTCTCAAGAGTTTTAGCCAGAGTAAACAGTACACATATATACACTATATAACTTTTATTTATATAAGTCCGCCTTGTTGCGTAGTGGCTAGCACTCTTTGCTGTCACCCCGGAGGCCCAGGTTCGATTCGCAGCTTTGCCAAGACATTTAATGGTTTGAGGACTGGAACGAGGTACACTCAGCCTCGTGAGGCAAAACTGAGAAGAGGTGGGTTCGATTCCCATTCTAAGCAATCCTTGAAAAGGTTATCCGTGGTTTCCCACTAATACTCCAGGCGAATGCCGGGATAGCATCTTAATTACAAATACACAAATACATAAATACACAAATGGCTGTATAGCCCGTAACACAGGTTATCAGACAAATTCCACACACTTACACAAGCACACGGGGCTACATGGCCACGATGTCGCAAAGCCTCTTAATTAAATTAATCAACATACAGTCTATAAAAAAGAAAGTCACAAATGTATACAAAATAGCATTGTACCTCTTTGGTGGATTAATTGTAGTTAGATTCATGGCCAATGAAGGTAGTACCTCAAAAGATCTACTCGAGGTAGCTTAGGTCATACGATTATAATAATAATAACAATTTCTATACCGTATATATTTCCCATTATATGGGTTTGGGGTCGAGTTGAGGTAAGTTTCTATGTGGCAGTGGTTTTGACGGCTGCATTACCCTCCTGATGCCATCCTGAACACAGAGCTGGATGGAAAACAAAATTACAATAGGGCAAGGGGTTGGAAGAAAGCGACCAAGACCTATCAGGAAGTACTGTCCCGAAAAAACATTTCATGGAGGCTGACGGTGGGATTTGAACCCTTTGGCCTTTCACGTTAATGCACGCACCCGTCCAGATCACCGAGAATAATATAATAATAATACTCTAATAATGTTATTTTGAAAAGTTTGAATGGAAGAGAAGGATATTTTATTGAAAGTATTTTGTATTTTTAATTGTATTTTAAAATAATCTTTTGTATTTTGTATTTTCAGGAATTTTATAACTGTATTTTGTATCAAAAATACTTTTTTGTGAGTATTTTCTATTTTGTATCGAAAATACATTTTGGGAGTATTTTGCCGATCTCTGGGTGGGAGACAACGCGCCGATTACAGAGGTATTTTGCGTGGTGTCGTTTGAAGCAGCAGGACGTGTCATGAACGCGGTCCCGATCGCCAATTTACACAATAGTGTGGGCGTGGATAGTCTTGACGCACGATAAGCCGATAGTGCGGGCCAGTACAATAGAGCCGTACTACAGTGACTGGAACAATTGATTGCATTAATGTTCAAAACTTAGCTTCTGTGCTAACTAACTGTGAGAAAGTACATAACTTCAGTATACCATAGTATACATATGTTCCGTTGATATTGTAACAAAATTACGAATCTTTATAGCGATATTTGAGAGAAATGAAACTGTGCATACAAAAGTGATTATCTCAACGCAAGCAGCACATTTGCGTGAGTGGGAACTGTTGGTTATGGGAGCTTGTAGGCTAGCAGGAACAAAGCAGTGCGGGATATTCCTGAAAACAAGCGCGAGCTAGAAACATTAACTGTGAACATTGACATTGATATTTTTCATTATCAATATATTTCTACGATGTTGTATACTCGAAAGTTGAGAGGAATGAGTGTATGCATTTATATGAAGAGTCTATTGGTGACATAAGTTAATTATGCGCTAGGAACGTGATATATGCTGAAGAACTGGAATGTTAGAGCAACCACAATGAAACAAAATTCTACCAATGAAGCAATGCCAATACTAACTACACAACGGAAGAAAGGATTCATTCCCGATCATCGTTCACAAGAGAAGAGAACCAGAGAGATCCCGGTTCGATGCGTGATGCTTGGTTCAGCCCCGGAGGAGAGGAGTCCAATGGAGATGGAGTTCGATACCAGACGGTGCAGTTCGACACTGGAAGACGGAGTTCGAAGTTCGACAAGGCAGATGAAAACAGACAGTTATACAGAGAGTGAAATACTGTGTATTACGGTATTTTCCACCATTCTGTTTCTGCAAGAATCGTCCAAGGCAGAGAAAAGATTTCTTACGTAGTTGGTGGTTGAGTAGACTTGCAGTAACTAGTATATTTTGGGAGCTCAAACCATATCAACATTTTTATAAATTTATTCTTCAGTAGGTTTATAGTAGAAGTTCAGTATTTTTCCAAGAGTTGTTTTTATTCGTCGATTTCATCCTTATGAGAATTTCATCTGCTCTGTGAACTTTATTTTTTTTAAATTTCGACTTTTCTGTATTAATGAATTTAAGACTGGTTTCTTAAATTACATTAATTTATTTTGACTACGATTTTATAATTGGGAATTTTAATGTAAGAAGAATATTAGTTTAGGAAGAAGATTCATCAACTATAAAACATTATTCGCGTGTTTTATATTTTTCTCGTCGATCTATTGAAACATATTGGCATAGATTAAAGCAATTGTTATACTTGATATAACTTGAATATGACTAGAAGCTACATTAAATGTATTTGGATTCAGACATTTGAACATTGTGTAAGAGTGATTTCTTTAATTAGACGATTTCAGCATTGATGATAATTATTAATAATAATTTATCGGCATTATAATATATCAGATAAAGGACATTTACTTATAATAAAACGTGATATATCAACAATTGAGAACTCTTTGTAAAACTTTTTTGCAACATTGACATAATTTATTGTTGACTTTATAAATAATACAACATACCAATTAGTAAAGATCAGTGAGGTGTAACGAAACTGTATATCTATTAAATATTAACGACCTTAGTTTTCAAATCAGATTAGCATCCAAGTAAACCAAAATAGTCCATATACTGTAATAAAAGGTCAATATTAATGACAATATTTTGAATGAGAGGAATAATATACTTGAAACATCGAAATGAAATACTTATTGTAACAGAGAACTAATGTGACAGTTCTAAGGTCAAGTTGTAACGACACATACATTTTATATTGTGAAGTGAAGATTAATATTGCTATGGTAGAGTGATAGCTACGATAATTAGTTCTGATACGCATTTTATACGTATTATTGAGAAAGAAGACGTTTGTTGAATGAAGTGGTGATGCTTTTTCGAGCAAAGTTGTTATGTGAAGGTTCGTATGCGTAATGTAGGTGTATTTACGAGAAATATAATGCAGTATAAAGCAGTGTTGATGCAAGAAAGAGTATTAGAGTATATACATTTATTTTAAACGACCTACAGTTAAAATGACAGAGGGAAAGTTGGCGGAAAATGTGTTGTGAAAAGATCATAAGATATTGGTTGGATAATTTTACTAAAACTATTATCATGATTTAGAAACTATACGTATGAGCTTAGCTTAAGTGTTCGGCCATATCAGAATGGAAATGACATAAATCCTATAAGTTGCTATTAAAAGTAAACACTACTGGAAATAAAAGTAAACAATACTAGCCATGGTAATAAAATAGAAATCAAATAAGAGTAAAGAATACCGTACTAATAGTATAAACAATACTTATGAATACTAACGAAAGTAATGACGTTAATAAAGCTTTTTTTTTGCGTATGGCTTTTAGTGCCGGGATGTCCGAGGACATGTTCGGCTCACCAGTTCGCCTATAGTTAGGGACCAACCCCGGCATAAGCCTGGAAGGAAGATGGTAAACCACAGAAGACCTCTTCAAGGTTGCCGGCGGGGGTTTCGAACCTCCTCGCCTCCCGGGTGTGAGCGACTGCCAGTAGTCATGCCGTAACGACCACGGCTAACTCACCCGGTAATAAAGCTATTAAACATATAAACAGCTGATTGAATGTAAATAAGCAAACATAATTAATATACTACTTGTATCATTTGATAGTGAGCGTAATTAAATATTTATAATAATAAATATTAATTTTCATTGATTAATAATTAGTGAGATTGATTAATATTAAATGATATTAATATTGATAAATATTTGGATATTTAAATAATCATTTAATAGTTTGTTAGATAGTTATTGTTGTTTTAAGAGGCGGAACTACGAGGCCATCTGCCCCTAAACATTTAATAATTATTAATAATAATTATATGGATTATTGGTGATGTTTATAAACAATTATAATTATTTTGAAGCGAATTTTTTTAATTTAACGTTGATAGTTTGGAGGAAGGATGTTTGATGAAGATTGATATATGGTTATTGTTGGCATCGATGATGTTTGACAGTGAAGACATGGGATGTCTTATGACAAGTCAATCCTTTGATGGTTTTCTGTAAATATTGTACATTGTGTGGAGAGTGATAAGAAGGAAAGGACATTAACGTGATGCATCTGTTAAAACACCAGTCGTTTTGTTTTTATATTTATTTTGAAGTGCTGAATGAGAGGTTAGTGGAGATGTCAGAAACAGTAGATCGATTGACAATTGTAGTCAATATAAGCTGTAGTGTACAGTAAGAATATGCATTCAGAGGATAATGTATGGATTAAAAGAAGTAAATGTTAAACGTAAGTAATAATTTCAGATGCGTTCCAAAACTAACGAGCCGGATGCTGGAATGCGCAAACCGGCCACGCATCGGCTAATCGTGGCGTTTGTAACGAGGTGTGGTTGCGACCAGAGCGGGGAAGGTCACAGCGCGTCGCTAGAGGGCACGCGTGCACGTTACGAGACGATACAAGGCGAGCAGCAGCATGCAACAATCTTCCAACCAAGACCAAGACAGTGGGCCATTCAACATGCTTCCTGGTGTGGTTGAAAACTGTGGGGCACCCATTGGGCACACACTTTCCGCAAGTGCAGTCCTTCCTTCATGATGGTGTGCACACTTCCGACGCTCAATCCGACCACGGCGGCTATGGCGTTCACTGTCACTCGGCGGTCCTGGGTAATGAGTGCATCAACCAGCTGGACGTTGTCATCGGTAATTCAGGGGGGTGCCCCTGACCGGGCATCATCGGCTAACGATACCCGTCCTTCCCAGAAGCGCTTGTGTCACGCCTTGACCCTTGCAAGGGACATGCAGTGTTCGCCGTACACTTGTGACATTCGGCGATGAATGTCCGTTCCCCCTACTCCTTCCGCTGTCAGAAACCGAACAACTCTTTGCTCTTCGGTGGACGCCTCAATGTCACTGTTTGCAATACGACTGGCAGCGTTGGAAGATTGATGTATGCTGCTGCTCGCTTTGTATCGTCACGTGACATACAAGCGTGAGCTCTAACGGTGGGCTGTGACCTTCCACGCTCTGGTCGGAACCACACCTCGTTACACTCGTCACGATTAGCTGATGTCGTCACCGGTTTGCGCATTCCAGCCTCCAGCTCGCTACTTTTTGAACGCACCTTATATTTTAAAAGTATTTTAATTGAGACATTTACTTTTGCAAACTCTGAAACAGATGATCAGTGTTTAAATTCTGAACCAGCTGATCCATGATTACGTTTTGAAGAGCAGTGGATTATAAATGTCAGATGCAGATAATTAAATATTTCACTTTTTGTTAGACAAGCGTGTTTATTAATATTTTATATAGATTGGGATTTTTATTTTATTGAATTTAAATGGTTTTGTTTATTCTGAATAAACAATATCATTCGTTTTTATAAACAGGCTTAAGTGATTTATTTAATTTATGGAGAGAGATTGTGTTGTGGAATGGATCATGGTTTAAGTATAGCCCCTAGCTATGCCACATTTGCTCCGAGAACGTAAGTTTCTCGTTTATTATTTGTTTGCCCAGTTTCTTTCTTCTTTTTTTTTTCATAACACAATCGCATGAAATAATTACCCACGTGTAGCTCTTGTCGGTAGGATTTTCAGGTTTATCTAGCCGGGGACCTTCAAGATTCTACAATCCAGCTGATCTTCGGATTCGACGAGTGTCCTCTCATGTTTAAACGGGTACTCGTACTTTACCAATAATCAGGCCACGGCTGCATCCTTTCCTGTTCCTTGCCCTTCTTCCCAACACCCATGAGGCCCCCTGTTCGCTTTGCGTGCGACGCCACCCGGGCGAGGCGCTAGTCCCGCCTCCCCAGTTGTATTTCATCGACTTATCTCAAGCTCCAGGACACTACCCGTAGAGCCGGTAAAAGTGAGATCCCTCGCTGAGTCCGTGTGAAAGGCCTACCTGGAAGGTAACTGACTACGAACGAACCACATACTTATAGCATAAAATATGCACTGTCTAATACTTGCAACATTGAAAGATTTGATTGGATATATTGAATTTGCTTGTACCAGCAAGATAATTATGAATTTTGTTGGAGTGGTTAGTGTTTTGTCACACTCAGAGGATCTTGAAGGCCGTCCTACTGAACCGCACGTGAGTGATTAGGGCCAAGGCATTGAGTTGCGTAACATTGATGCTGCAAACCGTGTTGGTGGAACAAATTGGTTAGGCTGTTGAAAGCGTATGTATTTATGTAGCTCATCATTTGTTTATTTTGGGTTTCTTCTATTTCTTGTTTCATACAGTTCTTAATCTACAAATCGGATGTGAACCGAAGTTTATTTCGATTTATTTTACAGTTGGCGTCCCCTTTGCTTCATCTCGTTCTCCTTATGACACTTCGCCTTTTACCATCTGGTTTTATAATAAATCCATTCTATATTGTTCAATTTAAATCACACAGCCACTTACACAATTAAGCGAATATCCTCATATCTCACCATCTAAAAATTTACCGTTTAAAGAATTACAAACTGTAGTTTGATATTGTAGTGGGCGTCTTGTATTAAAGCTTGGGTAGTTCGGCATTGTAGTTTCTGAGTTGCTCAGTGCTCAACAGCTTTCATTGAACGGCGCATGCTGGGGGAAATCGTACTCGCAGCCTAATTTAGCCGTGTGGAGAGGCTCGAAGAAATTATAGTGTCAGCTGAGACCTGTGATAATTTGAATAACCTGTCTGTTCTCAATATTATTTCTAATTAAAGAGTATGCTGCCTTATGGAGGTAATAACTCGGTTCTTAGAAGTTAGCTGATGACATGTGAAAGAACTCCTTGACCCTTTGCAATTTATTCAAACATTAAACAGTTGCATTGCAAGAACTTTCGTCATCAGTGAGAAGGTGTTAACTAGGTACCGGTAGGTAGGAAATACATTTTTATCGCAAAATCTTATAACTTTTAATAATAATAATAATAATAATAATAATGGATCTATTGTAATGAAATCATTTTTTGTTGTTGTGTGTGGATGTTAACATGGAAATTCTATGCATGTATACTTATAGCTAAACTCCATATAGGCACCAGTGTTTGTAACTACCATATTTTCGGATATTTCCGACCGACCAGAGCAGGCACTCCTGTGGTACGTTAGTGTAAACATGCCAAATGTGAGTTTACATTACATCTAAAGTTTGTGCCTTGCTGCGATGTACCTGAGAAAAGTTTTAATATTAATCTGCTTTTATTAAGTCACCCCAATTTGCGAAAGGTGTTTGTGGGCGGTGTCTAATGAAGATTGCCTTTACCTAAAATAGTGGTTGTCAAGAGCAGCTTGTACACATTTCACAATTCAGGTAAGTCTTCATATCAGATCTTTCCACACATTATTAGACATTCACATTATTTGTACGTAGCAGTTCTAGCTCTACACCAGTATCGTAGCAGATATTCGTAGGTAATTTCTGCATATTAATGTACAATTGTAGTTTGGGGCTTAATGCCTAAGTGTATGAAATCAATAGAATCTACACATTGATAGATTAGATGGTGGAAGGTTTGTCGATGGGATTATCATTTCTCAGTCTTACAAATATGTAGATATTAAAATACATTTTTGTTTCATGATTTTAGTACCATACCGTATTTAGCATTAAGAGTTTCCATACTTGGTAAGATTTAGTCCTGCTTTTTGTATTTAGAGGGCATTGTACGCTTTTCGATGCCATTATGGGCTTGGTAGTGTTCTGTAGAGCTATTTGTCATTTATAATTTTATCAGACGATGTTCGCTTGACAAGCAAAGCGTGTTGTCCTATAATTTGTCCTCTCTTCGAGCCCATTCATCCAAGCACTCACAAATAGAATCCCAAGATTTGATCAACGACCATTAGTAAATGCCAGGCTAAACATCGTCCTGGTACTCACTAACAACATGTCAAAGATTGACTGACAGTGATTAGTAAAGGCTACACTAATCATCAATTGAACTTTCACTTTTTAAATTCTGTTACCTTTTTTTACTATTCTTCACATTAATCAACACACACAAATCTTTTTATTTACACTCTAATAATACATAACAATTTCAAAACTCTCTTTTTTTCTTCACTGCCTACTTGCTATTTCTACTTTCGCACTGCCTTCTTGCTACTCAGCTGCTACATCACTCTCCTGCCAGTAACTAAGTTACGTTAACAGAGACAGAAAATTTATAGAAACTATACATGAAAAAAAAAAACTATCTTAACCTAAGAAGTTAGGAATTGAATTCTGCCCCGATATCTGGTAGGAAATGTTATCACCCTACCACAACGTGTAGTCTTGACTCGTGTGTAATGGAGAGGTTCTGTTCTTGAACACTGTTACACACCAAAGTACGTTGGTGTGAAACTGGACAGAACATTATCTTTTAGACAACACTGTCAGAATACCAAACGAAATGTGTGTGCAAGGAATAATATTATCAGAAAATTAACAGGCAGATCTTGGGGTGCACACCCTCATGTCCTACGCACATCTGCTCTGGCCCTCTGCCTATCAGCTGCAGAATATGCATCCCCCGTGTGGAAAAACTCTGCATATGCTAAACAAGTAGATGTTGCTGTGAACGAGACCAGTCGCATAATTACAGGGTGTTTGAGACCAACACCAACGTAAGAAATCTACCCTATCGCAGGAATCGCTCCTCCTCACGTAAAAAGGCAAGTAGCTGCAGAAGTTGAACGTTGGAAGCAAACAACCGATCCACGTCATCCACTCTATGGTCATCAAATACAGTCCGTTCGACTCAGGCGAAGGAAGATTTTTTTTAAAGAACTGCCCCCATTTTTGATACGGCAGGAAAACGAAGGCGTGAACTGTGAGAACAACAAGTGCCTAATCCATCCATGAATCTAAAGGAAGAACCTTCTGCAGGTTTTCACCTTCGCTATCTCATCTGGAAAACCCTCCACCGACTTCGCACAGGTGTTTCGGAATGCAAATCCAACCTTGTGAAGTGGGGCTACGCACAAGGAGAAATGGTCTGTGATTGTGGATTACTACAGGATGAAGAGCACCTTCTGGTTTGCCAGAATTTACCATCACCGTGCACAAAAGAGGATGTTTTGCAGGCCAATGATAAAGCTGTTCTTGTAGCTGAACATTGGATGAACATTATTTAACAATGTATCTGGATACGGAAATATAATATACTGTCCTGATTGGCATGGTACTGTTCGGAAACAGGGGACTTCGTGGAAGATAGATTAGATTCCTCACTGTATCTCGTTCTGTCTCATCATCCACTAGGATATACGCAGGTTTGAGTCTATCAAAGGGCACATTAATATCTTTGCCCTTGATACTGATGGTGAAATACTTGCCCGGCCTCTTCACCACTAGGAACGGTCCTTCATAAGGTGGCTCGAGGGATTTTTTAACTTTGTCCTCAAGAACACATGTGAACTACAAGGTACGTATTTATGTATACATGTAGATCTGGATGTCACAGTCCTAGGTTTAGCAGGCTTAAGATGACTTATGTGATCCCGGAGTTGGGTTACAAAGGTACCTGAATTGGACTGTAACTGCATTGAGTGTTCAAAAATCACTCCAGGAAGTATGATGGTGGTTCCAAACATCATTTCCGCAAGTGAGTATCTCGAGTCTTCTTGAATGTCTGCCCGTAGACCAAGTAGAACTGTTGGTATGCTCTGAGTCCATCTGGGGTTCTTGTGTGCTCTGATTGCAGCTTTGAGGGTACGATGTTGCCGTTTTATTTTTCCATTTGCGTGTGGGTGGTAAGGAGTAGTATGTTGCACTTTCGCACCACAGATCATTGCTAAGTTTCTAAATAATTCCGATTTGAATTGTTTCCCTTGGTCCGTAACAATTATTTCTGGAACTCCAAATCTACCTATCCAAGTATTGTAGAAAGTACTTGCTACTGACTGGGCGGTGATATTGACCATTGGAATGACTTCCATCGAATTGATGAATCGAGCAATGCAAGTAAGGCAGTAATTGTTGCCCTCAGATGGTGGCAAAGTTCCAATTATATCCACATGAGCGATTTTGAATCTATCATCTGGTTGCTTGAAGTTTCCGACTGGAGACTTAGTGTGCCTTGTCACTTTATTTTGTTGACAACTAATGCAAGATTGAGCCCATTTACGCATATCATTTCTTATTCCTGGCCATATAAACTTATCAACAATGATTTTGACGGTTACTTTTACGCCAGGATATGTCATATCATGAATTTGTTTGAAAATTTTGGTGCGAAATAACTTTGGAACGAAAGGGCGAATGTTACTAGTAGAGACATCACACCTCAACATGTACTGGGAACCTAACTGACACTGTTTGAATTTCATTGATGTATCGTCTTGTCATAACTGCTTCAGTTCTTCATCATTTTCTTGGTGTTTCGCTATAACTTCATAATCAATCACTGAAATGTCATTAAGTCTTGACAGAGTATCGGCTACCACATTATCTCTGCCTCAGACATGAAGTATGTCAGTCGTAAACTGCGAGATGTACGGCAGGTGCCGTAGTTGCCGAGGGGATGCCTTCTCATTCTTTTGTTGGAATGCGTAGGTGATTGGTTTATGGTCCGTAAAATCGGTGAATTCTCTACCTTCAATGAGGTGCCTAAATTGTTTCACTGCCAAGTATATTGCAAGCAATTCCTTATCATATGTACTGTAATTCTTCTGTGCACTGCTGAGCTTTTTAGAGTAGAAAGCTATGGGTCTCCAACCAGCGTCTTCATTCTGCTGTAATGCTGCTCCAACAGCCTGATCAGAATCATCTATGAAAAGGGCTATAGGCAGATCTGTAACTGGAAACGTCAGAAGTGTAGCATTAATCAAGTCTTCTTTACATTTCTCAAACTGCTTCCTGGTTTCGTCTGTCCAGCCAATTTTTCTGCTATCGTTCTTCTTAGCTCCTTTCAAGTATTCGTGTAGAATAGCTTGAATTTCTGCTGCATTTGGCAGGTAGCGATGATAAAAGTTGATCAAACCTAGGAAAGTGCGCAAGTCTCTCACGGTCTCAGGTAATTAATAATCCCTGATTGCTTGTACCTTCTCAGGAAGTGGTCTCGAACCACTTGGTGTGATCAGGAACCCAAGAAATTCAAGTTCTTTCGCAGCTATTACAGATGTAGTCATATTGATATGGAGGCCATACTTCGACAGCCATCTAAAACTAGTTGTAGGTGATGCTTGTGTTCTGCGACTGATTGGGAGGCAATCAATATATTATCCAAGTAGGGGAATACAAAATTTAACCCATTCAACACACCATCGATTAAACGCATGAATGTCGACGGTGCATTTTTCAGTCCAAAAATCACAACATTAAATTCAAATAGTCCAAAGTTTGTGATAATGGCAGGTTTTTGCTTGTCTTCTTCTGCTATTGGAATCTGAAAATACGCTTTGAATACTTCTATTTTGGAAGGAAGCGTGGTTCCGTCCAAGATGTGATGAAAGTATTCAAGTCTCGGAATAGGATACCTGTCTGGAACAGTTCGTTCATTCAGTCTCCTATAGTCTCCACAAGGAAGAAAGGGATCCATCCTTCTTGTTTACCAAGTGAAGAGGACTAGCCCACTCTGGCTGTGATGGCCTGATAATTCCATGGTCCAACATATATTGGAATTCTTGTTTAGCTTGCTGTAACCGATGGGGTGCTAATGGTCTTGATCTAGAATATACTGGAGATCCTTGGGTATTGATGTAATGGATAACATTATGTGAAATCTTTTCTGGTGCCAAGTTTGGCGACGTTATTTTTAGGATTGGAGCTAAACAAGTCGGCAAATTGCATAGTACTTTTGTTCACGGCACTTATAAATTCCTTTTCCGAAATTGACATAATCTCACCCTTGTTAGCCTACTTTTCACATTTTGCAAAAATGAGGAAAATGTAGACTTATGAGAAGGGGCAAATGTGTGTCTGTCTGTTCTTCTGTCCGTCTGTCCTTCTGTCTGTCTGTCTGGCTGTGTGTGTGTCCCCCTATCAACTCCTAAACGGCTGGAGCAATCGAAACAAAATTTGGTAGGAGTAAAGATTTATACCTGAATATCTCACGGCCATATTTGAAAATGATGTCAGTGCTACCAACAGCTGAAAAATCGCAATTGAAATTTGAGCTCCATGTTGGATATCTTGGAAGGAATGAATGGAAGCTATTTCAAAATTGGCACAGGTATAGATAATAATATTGCAGTTAAATTTTCAGGAGACCATACATCGCAGTGTTGCCAAAATGATTATAAGCCTGCTGATAGGTCCAATTTTTTAATGCATATAACTTCTACACTATCAATTGGAATTCACCCAAATTTCGTATGTGCTACGTGTACATAAACAGATATGACAGCGTATTCTTAAGAGCCTCCAGGGCTGCCAACTGTTACTAAATGCTCTCATTTTTTAAATCCTGATACCCATATATCAGAAAGTATGCAAGCTGACAGCTTTAAACTATGCACACGTATAGTACCTGACATTCTATATTAATTTGGAGTAACTTATATACGTCAGTGCTACCAACATGAATCTAAACCTGCTGAGAGTTCCAAATTTAAATACATGTAACTTCTATAATATCTTTTGGATTTCAACCAAATTTCGTGTGTGCTATGTGTACCATAACAGATATGACTATGCCGATTCTTAAGAGTTACGAGGGCTGCCAACTGTTAATAAATGCTGTCTCTATTTTTGTTACCCTAATATCAATATATCAGAAAGTATGCAAGCCAATAGCTCTAAACTTTGCACACGTATAGTACCTGGCATTCTAGATTAATTTGGTGTAACTAATATAGGCCTACGCCAGTGCTGCCAACATGATTCTAAGCCTGCTGATAGGTTCGATTTTAAAATGCATGTAACTTCTATACTAACTAATGGATTTCATTCAAAATTGACACAACAATTGATCATATTATTTCAGATTATTTCTGACCAATACATGTATGTCATTGTTGCAAACATGATTTTGCGCGCGCTGTTTGATCCAATGTTTAACTGCATGTAACGTCCTTGCTATCCATTGGACTTCAACCAAATTTTGTATTCTGTACCTTAAGAGATGGAGCTAAGATTATATTCAATCACTAGGGCTGCCAACTGTAGTTCTCTATTAGGCTACATTATGCCAGTTATACAGTATTTCGAACTAATTAGACATTTCGATATTACCAACTTAATTTGGTCATTATTCTAGATAGATCCATATAGATTAATCATTGGCATGAATCTTAAATTTTAAGAAAAGTAGGCTCTAGTTCGTCACGGAACTTCTTGCTTTAAGTATGGTTAAGCCATCTGTTAATTGTTTGTAACGAATATCCACACATAAATGAAATTCGTTTAGGAAATCTGCTCCTGATATTCCCTTATTGACCTTACCAATTACATATGGCCACTGACATTGTCTGGGTAAACCTAATTCAAGGTTAGGGTTCTGATACCGTATATTGGAGTTACAATTCCATTTGCAGCCTAAAGTTTAAACGAATCATCGATTCGATCACAGTTCATTTGTGGGTTTATGGATACGTCTGCCCCACTGTCAACGAGAAACCACAGGCCTGTTTTATTATCTGTTAAGACTAACCGGTGTTTGAGGCTCCTATCAAAATTCTTGTCAGATGAACTAGCCGCTAATTCTACTGCCTGTTGGAGTTTTCTGACAACTTCCATGAGTAAGGCTGTTTACATTTCTCTGGAATGAACTGTTGGCCAAACCGGAAATGGTAATAGCAGTACTTTTCCTTTGGGTTGTATCTTCTACTTCGACTGCGGTTGCTCTAAAGCTTCGCCGGCGAGGGCTACGATTCCGACCGCGGTGGTGTCCTATAGACATGGTGGCGATTTGTTGTTCCAGGTGAGCAATCTTAGTAACAAGCTCATTAATACTATTGCCTTTTAGGTCTTGTGTATCAACCTTTAATACGTCATTACGGGGGTTCAGCTCCAACATCTATCAGCCATCACTGCGACACGCTCCAGGCACTCTTCGCTCACGACTAGGATACTTAATATCGAATCTGGAAGCTTATCTAACCAAAGGGTTCTAATAACCTTAATAGACATATCCTTACCAGCTGACGACTGCATTTTTCTAAGAAGCTGACTAGGTTTGTAATCTCCTAGCTCCACACCAGTAAGCATTCTTTTAATTTCACATCTTTACTCTTTTAAAAATATCCAGGAGTCGTGATTTACAGCCGTATAATTAGCAGTTCCTGGTCATATTATTATGTCCCAAATATTATCGATATATGTAGGTTCGAGTTGGGCAATTATGTAATTAAATTTTCTCTCTCCGAATGTGATTCTATTAATATTGAACTGGGCTTCTACTTGGAAAACCAAATTTCGGGCTTTGCTGACCAAAACGGAGGATTTTTTACGCTAACCTTGTTAGCTTCTCATCCTAAGACTGGGATATCGTTATTTTCCGGGGTCAACATTTCTATTTCAATTTACAACAGATTCTACTCACGTAACAATGTACTGTTGTTTAATTGACGACTTCTGTATGTTTGTTGTCACGTCGGACGTCACAAATGTTACCGTTTTTACTATTCTTGATATTCATCAACACACACAAATCATTTTTATTTACATTCTAATAATATATAACAATTTCAAAACTCTCTTTTTTTCTTCACTGCCTACTTAATATTTCTACTCTCGCACTGCCTTCTTGATACTCAGCTGCTACAATTCCAAGAATTTACTGACAGCCATTGTTATGGTCTAGGCTAATCATCGCCCTAGAACTCAGAATACCAATGATTGATTCCAGGTATTCGCAAAGGCTAATAATAATCCTAATACCTACCAAGAGTATCTTTACGATTCACCAGCGGTCATTGATAAAGGCTATGCTAAAATTCTTTAAAGTAGTCACTAAGAGAATTCAAAGCATTTACCAACTGTTATTTGTAAAGGATGGCTAATCATCATTTAAATACCAGCTAAGAGAATATCAAGGATTGTCCAGCAGCCATTGGTAAAGTCTTGGCTAATTATCAACCAAGCACCAAAGAATTGAAACCTACTTACAAAAATGTGCCGACCGCCATGTTGTTGTTTGAGTCTTCAGTCTTTTGACTGGCTTGATGCAGCAATCCAAGCCTCCCTGTCCTGAGCTAATTGTTTGATCTCTATATAGCTACCACACCTTACATCCGAGGTAATCTGCATAACATATTCTACCCTTGTCTACCCCTACAGTTCTTGTCCTCAACCCTTCCTTCAATATTTAAGTTCTCTATTCCTGGATGGCTTAGTGTGTGTTCATCAACCTAGACACTTCGGAGAAAATTCAAATATGCATTTTGATAAACATTTTCAATTCTACAATTCAAGTCTTTTGTATATTTTAATAACATAAATTCTGTTCGAACTGGAAACAGTAATACGATAGACTCTGTCAAACCTTAGAACAGTACAAAATTTGAATTACGGATTTAAGGCTTTGTATCTGCAATTCTCCTTAGCAATAACCTGAGTTCACATGAGAGATGACCCTGGATATCAGCAAACTGTAGTATAAGTACGATGTTATGGCTTGAAGTTCTTATAAGCAAATCCGTATAATGCTAGGTTAGCAATTAAAATACGGCGAAGTCCATAAATGTAGCGATAATAATGTGTTCATGTTTGCGTGTAATTAAGATTTCATAATTCTGCTGTATCTTCTGTTTCTGGATGTAGGGTAGCTGTTTATTTCGACTTTAGCAAGTAATATATTCATCTTTCTCAAATGCTTCTGGTAGGAATGAATTAACCATAATACTACGAGCAAGTTTATATATGTGTAATTATTTGTGTAGGTCTTGAAAGGGATTGTTACTGGTCCAGTATGTGATTTTCAATATTGCATACTTGAAGTAGGTCTATCCATTGATGAATGCTAATTTTGTTTATCATTAACCTCACTCACAGCTTTGAACCTCAAAAGAGGTTATAGAGCAGTTATACATGACCCATAAATATCTCGACTAGAACTGAAATGGCTGTCAATCCCAACGCTTTGGATATGCATTTACCGATTGCTAGTCCCCTATCTAGTGAGGTTATGTCAGTTGCCTGTTTTAAATACTACTATCAGTATCTAAAGTAATATTAATGTGTGTATCATTGGTCAATAAAATGCAATATATTTGTGCTCCTCTTGTAGTAACGACTTGTTCAAAAGGGCATGTGGTTCAGTTAGTTATTTATTTATTGAAGTTTTAAGAGGCAGGTTAGCAAGGTCATCTTCCTTTGACGCCTGGGGTTCTACGTGCATGTATTATGATGATTATGATGAAGTGAAATATGTTGCTCTTGTTTTCCTAGAACTGTGCTACTGAAATATGCCTTGCCTGTAGAGTTCCTTTGCAACAATCTCCCTGAGCTCCCATGTATAGAAGCCGCCACTGTTCCCACATTTAAACATACAAAGACTTTTCACTGCGACATATCAGAGATTTAAACATTTCTAGTGGAATGGTTACTCACCCAGGACGGGGTTATAATTTATTATCAGCTTCAGCTCCTACTATTCATGCCCTTTGAAACCATAATTAACATGTAAGGCAAAAGTTTTTTTCCTGTGCTTGTTGAAAGTAGATCAATGACTTACACTTAATATTGTAATATAATTGTTTTAATGAATCTTCCTCTCTTCTACAGTAGTTTCCACAACATCATGGAAGGACAACCATGCATCAAATCAGAACCAGCAGAATTCTTAAAAGATGTAAGTTAGATTTTAGTATCATTTATATCATAACATCAAAAGATTAGTGATTGAAACTGGCAATTTGTTTAGTGATTATTAAAAATTTTCCACAGTGACTTAATACCACTCATGTAACCGGGACCGGTAATCATTTGGTTCGTGTGTTGTTAATGATAGTTTAGAGCTCATTTTCTATATTTTACATTGGTGATATTTTCATAGGTATTGAGTGATCAGCTACCCACTGATTGGGTGGCAGGGTTGAAGGTAGAGGAACCTAATGAGTTGTGTGAAGATACAACAGCTATAGATTCAATTCAATTTGTTAAAGAAGATCTTCAATACCAGGTGACTATAGACACTATATCCTATCCTAGATTATTTTCCATACGGTTCTGAGAGCTATATTTTGGATGGTGCAATTTTTTTTGTTTGGCATTGAACGGTTGAAAAGTAATTTTTTTTGGTGGTATAATCGTTAAACCTTCTTGAAACAGTAGCTCACTATGTAGCTTAAAAAATAAACGTTTCAATCTGGGACTTGTATATTGTATACTTGTAGGGGGTTTACCATTGAATGCATATTTGTTTTCTTTTTCATCAATCTCACACATATCCCCGAACCTTGACGAAGGTTACCAAGCACTTCGACATGAGTCAAAATAACCCACTGAGAATTGAAGTGGCATTTATAATGCAAATTTAGTTGTCTTGGTAAAGGCCACACAATACACTGTATTTATTGAGACTTGATTATAGACTAATTATACTGCAGTTATTTATTGTGCAATCACTTTGCAGCTGTACAGGCTGGTTTTAAGTACCGGCACCTCTAATTTCTTCAATGTGTCGAGCGGCGTCAGACGGGGGTTTGTACTATGCTCTTTAATGCACAACAGCTGTGCTTAGTAAGTCATCATTTTGGTTGAACTAAAGGCATCTCAATACGTGGAAGAACGTTTAATAACGTCCAGTTTTACGATGACACTAAGGTTGTAGCCAGCAAAACATAAGAACTTGCTGACCTACTGACAAAAGTATAGGATGCTAGCGTATAGTAGGGGCAGATGACCTCGTAGTTCCACCCCTTAAAACAACAATATTACAAACTAACTAAGCTTATCGGATGGATTAGTCATCAATCTCAGGAAGTCGAAATTCTTGATATTCCAGGAGCACGGATCCAATTCAAAGGTCAATTAAATGGACTGGAGTTTTTGTGCTTTCCATCTTCTACCTAATTGAGTCACCCATCTGGG
This sequence comes from Meconema thalassinum, assembly GCA_946902985.2. Classification (NCBI taxonomy): domain Eukaryota; kingdom Metazoa; phylum Arthropoda; class Insecta; order Orthoptera; family Tettigoniidae; genus Meconema; species Meconema thalassinum. Next base: position 128,193,512 of record OX336398.1, read on the forward strand.
GTACAGGAAATTGTGAATATGAGATATGACAGATTACATTAGGACATATTGTACCCGAATGGGTGTCTCTAGGCCTAACAATTAGTAATAATAATAATAATCTCGGGTGCGGTGCGTTCGTTAAATGATCACTAATGGCCTAGGTCAACAGGAAACAGGTTTGCTAAAACTACTGAAATGGCGTACACTAGTTAACAGGTAAAAACTAATTTATTGAACTCAAAAATCCGGTCTGAAGAATTACATTAACTCAAAAAATAAAAATATAAATGCAACAGCAAAAACAAGTTACAGTAACGTTACAAATTAAACCCAAGAAGAAAAAAAATAAAAAAAATCAAACAATTAAGTTTAAAGTAACAAAATCAAAATAGTAAAAGAAATCACGGTTCTCCCAGTGCTCATCATCGGCCTCAATACAGCTTAAAATGAAATGAAAATAAAATACATTAATTGAATCCAGCTGTGAGCAAGCAAAGATTACATCACTACATTAATAGCTGACAGCCAGGGGGGGGGGGGCAATGTTACTACGGTGAATGTCAACTGCTACGACAAATTCAGGGTCTCAAACAAAGTGCAGTTGCCCTAAAAATACTTAAATAAAATGGTCTGATTCCTCTTACTGGCACACACATCTGTAAATACGCTTGGACATAGTGTGAGAGTATTCTTTCTGATAGGCATCTGACATTTGGTCGTTCAGACAATCGGGTGGACAATAATATAGAAAATATTGGTGCAACGAGATAACACAAATTAACAGGGGCGTAACTACACCAAATGCAACACAAAACATTCTGGGTTCGAACCAGAAATTTACATAAAGAAAATAGCCCAACAAAATGGCTCACTTAAACAGAAAATGCCAGCATGCCTAACTACTAATAAACAAACCCCCCTCTCCTGTCTAAAATCTAACTTCAATCTTCCGTGTGTTGATAAACTAATCGACCTTGACCAACCAGCCGGGGTGACACTCCCCACGGGTAGGGAGCAGGCTTCCACGAGACAGCTGGACAGATGACTTCACATTCTAAAATGTGGTCTCTTACTAAAAACGCTTTAGTGGCTAAGCTACAATTTGTGATATTGACAGGGTTTTAAATACATTTTACATCAGACCAGGGTTGCGCATCAAAAACCAGAGACGTCAGCACTCCTCCAACCTGTGAAAAAAAACACATCGCGTGTGTGTGTACACAAAACAAACATGATGAACCAAAACGTACTGTGTGTGCATACTAATTACTTTGGACTACGCTGTCCGGAAACACTTACATCGGAAATACACTCCGGAAACACATACCTCGGACTACCATCCTGAAACAACTTTCATCGGAAATACAATCCGGAAAAACACTTACCTCGCAAATACAATCCGGAAACACTTATGGGCTCAACATTCGGCCGGTATGCACACAAATACAACCTCATGGCTCCTTGCCGGAAAAAAAATGGAAGCACACACACATAGAAAAATCTATGACAGACATCGTCCTGCTTGCCGCTCCTGGGAATTCACTGGTCAATTCGCAACCGGTCTGGGAAAAAGAAAAGTGGGACCTGGGTCGCTAACCATCTGACCTATTTTCATAAAGTGGCAAAACTAGTCCAACCTACCTGGGCGTTACTAAATGTCACAAAAACAAATTCTTACCCTATCTACTTGTCAGGTCGTACAAATAACTTACAGCTAGTCTTACATGAATATATAGACACAACATATCCATCCTAAAACACACGACAATTTAACTCTTGATGTCTTTGGCAAATAAAAATTACAGACACCTCCGTCATCCACCAAAAAAACATGCATTATTTTTAAGGACTGACGGACAAAACAAAATTAAAAAAGGACTGGCATGCTGACTAAAAACAACAACTAATAGCTCCTGTCTAAAACGAAATATTGACATCAAAAGTCTAAACAAAGCTAATACTACTCTACAAATATCTCGTCCCCTTTTCTACATTACGTCCCCAAATATAGAAAGTTTAATACTCATCACTTGTCCCTGGAGTAGACAGGCCCATGACGGCTGCTGGGTCACCACTTCGACACCCGGACGTAAGGCCCTTAGCCCATCATCAATCCGGTGTCGTTCCACTGGGTCATCTTACAAGACGATGACATACACACCAATACACTGTTAACACTAATCGATGCACTTATTTTGCACACCCTATCACATAAGACACTTTTTACACTTGTATTCACGGGCTTCATTCGCTGCGAAGCGTTATATGTGGCTGGCGGTACCATTACTGCAAATCGAGCTTGCAGGTCCTCAGTAGGCCGGCATACACCTAACCAGTTCAGTCCTAGATTGGTATTTTCTACGATTTCCTAGACCGTCAAAACAGATGAGTACAGGCTTATAGGTTCAGCGATCTCGCTTGCAACTCGTTAGCTCAACACAAAGTTCCCTGCTCGGGTCTCGAATGGGCTGCTGGTCGCCACTCCGCGCTCTCGGCTACACACGGCGTGGCGTTAAGTTTTTAATGGACGTGGGTGGCAAACCCCGTCTCGATAGATTTGTATTAAATAATGTTCACCTTCGATAACTATCATGACCGCTGTGGGTCTTTAGCCACAAGTTTGAATGATTGGTGGTAAATGTTTATCACATAGAAAAAGTTTTCTCACTTGGCTACGCGGTATCAAAGTCGCGAGCAGCGTGGACTGTATCTGGTGTGGCCGCAAAACTGACTGACTAGTGTCCGCGCTCAGTTCCTATATCCACCCTCAACTTTGGAACAATGGACTTGTCACCTCTGTCAAGTGCGCGCCCATAGCAATCGTCAGAGTGCGATAATTTTTGGTTCAGCCTGTAGGTCAAGATGAGGACGGCAATATTCATATGATTTAATTCGAAATCGATAGGCAGGAACGTCTTCAAATCAAATTGCATCATGACGCTACAGGGTAGATCCTCGTTTGGCGCCATGTCTTGAGTATCGTGGAGGGGGAAATATTCCTCCGCGGCTGACTCAGTAATATCCCCGTAACTCTGGTAGTTTATGGGCTTGGGCCGTGATTAAAGTTCTGAAATGCATTTCTCAGCCTCTTCTCTGATTGGGCCTTTTCATACAATTATTCCATAGGCGGATCTCAAATTAGCATCTCGGCGCTACTTTACAAGTAGTGTGTTTGTACGGGTTCTAGCACCTCCTCCTCCTCACCCTCCTCACAAGATGGCGACGTTGCGATATCACTTTACCGCATGGTCAGATTTTGACAAATGCGGTGTCATTGAACTCGGGCTGATACTCTCTTTCCTATGGACAACATATTTCCACCCCAAAATAAAACCTACCCCTACTAGAGGGTGAAATTGTAATTTCTTTTTGAAAATTTCACTTTTCAAGTGCAACATGTGAGAGTTTGAATGCTAATATGAAATTAAACGTTGTTCCGCAAACCAATAATCAAAGAGGGGCATGTCAGGCTTTGAGGCGAGAGCCCCTGTCATTGTTGACGAGTCCCTGTGGACGGGTCCTTGTTGGCGGGTCCCTGTTGACAGGTCATTTTTGACAGGTCATTGTTGATGGGTCCTTGTGGACAGGTCCTTGTGGACGAGTCCTTGTGAATGAGAGCCTTTGGACTGATCGCTACGGACTAGCCCATGAATTTATTTAAATTATGTCAAAGGGCCTAACTACATTTTGCGTGTAAAGCAGTGTGTTGAACTCACGTTCACTAATCCCCCACTACTATAATGGGATAACGATATGAAAGGAAAGTGACGAAATACATGTGAACACGTGTGAGATGACCATATTACCATCCTCCTTGTGAAACAAGGTTTTGGTTCATACGTGAGAAAATGCGAGTTCATGTGTAATATGATCTAACACACAGGTGTTCACCTGTACACGCGCACGATAAGAGCTAACAAGTCACAACCTGTTTTGACAATGGTGGGAGGTGAGGGGAGGAGAGGGGGAGAGTTGGTGTAAGAGAGAACTCAGGTGAAGAGAGAAAGAAATATGTATTGCTCATAATACATGTAGAGCTGAGGACTGTACATAGGGCTGTAGGTTAAGTACATCATGAGTGAATAAATAAATTCAAGGCACACAGGTTCACACAACATGTAATTTATTAATCCAAGAATTAAAGGCTGCGCTAAATCCCAACCATTTTACATATAGTTTTTTCCTTTTTGTTTCAACACTTTTTCCACAAGGTAATGTTTAGGAAACGCTGTCTTTTGGAGTTCTTGAAGGTAAAACCTGCCTTTTATGGGTTGATGGTTGAGGTCCTCGAGTAAATAGGTGAGTGGACTGTTCAGGTTGACTTGACGAATTCGAAATAGTTCAGTCCCCCAATTTGTTGTGTAGCCCTTGTCGAAGACGGACTTGAATTTGCTCACACGAACGTGGTCCCCAATGTTAAGGCGATGACGTTTAGGGTCTGCTGTTTTTATGGGGTTAAACAGTTTATCCAGTTGTGGAATATTTTTGGTTACAAGTCGTGGCTTGTTCCCATTGGTTCTGTGTTTGGTGTCATTGTAACGTGACACTAGCTCAGGTAACAAGTCTAACCAGCGATAAGTGCCCTGAGCGGTAAACGCTTTCCACATATGGGTTTTCAATGTTCGGTTGAACCGCTCGACCACGCTGGCTTTGAGATTGCTGTACGTGGTGTAATGGTGAATATCCTTAGATTTGAGAAAACTGGAGAAATCCTTGTTAAAAAATTATTTTCCTATATCGGTTTGTAGCAGCTGAGGTTGACGTTTGGATTGTTGAATAATATGTTGAAAGGCCTTGGTGACTAGTGGACCAGACTTGCGACGCACAGGTTCAGCAAATGCCATTTTGGAATAAACATCAATGACCGTCAACATGTACCGTACACCATCGTTAACGCTAGCATAGGGAATCATTTCAACCAAGTCTGCTTGCCAATGTTCATCCACACCCTGTGAAATCACCTTGAGTCGCTGATAGTGACGTCTAGCTGGACGATGCAACTCGTGAGTAGTACCCATTTTAATGGGTGAGGGCTTAAACAATAATTTTGGAATTTCGAAGTTCTTCCTCAATTTCTTGAATTTCTAAATCGTGACCAGTATGGCCGGCTTGACGTGATGCATGCAACAGCTGTAGTCGCTGGACGAGTTTATTGGGATTGTGCTAGTAGGTAACATCCACAAGGGGTTTTAATGGCTTAAATGTCACCCCTGAAGCGGTCACTTTACGACGACCACTTTGACTAGTGGGGAACATTTTTGCAATGATGGTTTTATATTTTTGAGATATATTGGCATTCACTTGTTGAGTGGGATCATACTGTCTTTTGTGGGCATGGGTGTCCAATAAAATGGATTTATATTTACCAAGGTCGTCTAGCGTATAATCTTGGTATGAGGGAGTCCGAGAAATAGTAGCTTTAACAGTCCTGTTGTTAATTTATAGTTGATCTTTTTAATGACAGCTTTAGTACGACTAAATTTAATCGATGAATCACCAATTTTAAAACTATCATCCTCATAGCAAACACCATATGTGGTACCTGTGTTTCCAATAAATAGATTGGTGAAATAGGGTTCCAGTGTTGATCCATAATATTTTATTAAAATGTTTTTCAGTTGAACTTTATGTTGAGGGGTGGCTAAGAGTTGTGAAAATGAAGACGATCTGGAAGGGCAAGGTGTTTCGACCATGACCAAGGATTTCTTTTTTCTTAAAAAATCTGCAAGGGGTGATGCCTTTTTTTTGAGGCGTAAACACTTGTTCCTCATTATCCTCAACTTCGCTAACACTAGTTAAATCTTCCTGTTCCTGTTCCTCTTCCTCTTCCTCAGGGTCCTCGTGGTGCGTTTGAGTGGCTTGTGAAACGGTGGGTAGCGTTTCAGATGGCTTGAAAGAGGGTTTCAACATAGCTTTTAGCGGAGGGGCTAAATGTTGTTGAATAAGCAAAGCATGATTCGCACGTGATCGTTTCAATTGACGGAACTTTTGGCGAATAGTATTTTTTGCTCTAATAATATGCTTTTTCAATTGACTCTCTGCTAACGCCATGGTGTCTTGACAAATGACTTGACAGGGAATGATACAGGGCCTTAAGTAGCAATAAAATGATCAAACCCTAAGCGATACCGCCCTTGGTTGAGTTCACTTTGTTTGTCAATCACTAAACAGGCATGGCGTTGAGTGTTCCAGCACTTGGCTCACAATTCTGTAAACATTTGAAAGGTCATATCCGGATTCACATGTTCATTATAAATGTGACGACTGTTCCTCTCGTCCTGCCGAAATAAAACAATGACATTGGCATTGTCACGAATCAACTGTTTGGACATTTTTGAATACGTTTGTCCAAGATAAAAGCAATCGACATGTTTGTGACGACCCATGCTGAAATAGCTTTGAATGATGCCTTTTCGTTCAGTGGATACATCATCGAAAATCATGAGTGAATCAGGCTTTACCTCATCTGGTGAAATAACATTTTCTTGCGTGGAAAATGTGAAATACCCCATATTCTCATTTTGTAATCCAGACATGACTTGATCCAGAAACACGTAGAGGGGTTGATAGACAGATTTTGCGAAAATATAAATATTTTGAAAACTCAGACCATTGGGCGCTGTAATAAGTGTCAGCAAAAGATTGGTCTTTCCACAGCCGGAAGGTCCCACAATAATGTGGCGAATGGAAGATGGAAACAGTGAACCATGGCGTTGTTCACGTGATGTGGGGCAGAGATGGGAAACCATGTCCCTCACGGGGAATGACTCTTGCTGCTTAATTATCTTCATATCAACTAAGTCTTAGAGAGGCTAGCAGGCTGTCTATATACATCGCACCGAGCCTTGTCATAGAAACAGTAGACTCGTACTACAGGTTGTTGATGGATGTCTTTGGACGTGCGTTGATGGCCAAAGCTAGGTCTGTTCCCATACATGATCCTAAGCAAGAAACAGATCCTGCTAATAAACACTATGTGGATAGGTCTGTAGTGCCACGCACCAAACAGGTAGATTATGACTTTAAGGGAAAGCGCTTAACCCATGTGAAACATCCTCAAGTGTCTACAGTTGTTGTTGTTTGAAACAACAGACGGTACTACAATAAAGTATGTGGATAACAAGGTGTATGAGTTTTATGATAAAGTGCCTCAGCTTACGGTGGATGGCTATAGCGCTAATCATCACCGCATTATTCACGTGGAAGACCCTCAAGAAGATGATGATGTCTGTACCAAGCGATTCGTGACCTATGAAATGAAAAGGCTTTATAAATTTATCCCATCTGTAATTTTAGTGTATCTGACAAATGTAAAACCTGTGAATGAGAGAAACCATATACCGCTAGTTCATGACCAGCACTTGACCTATGTGCTTGCTTCGGGTTTAAGCCACTATCGACTACACTATGAGGGAACCATTCACATCAAATATGCCATACCTGATGAGAACCATTTACAAATAGAGATAAATGGTCATAGGATGTTGGTCCATAACCATGAAATGGTCAATGCAGGAGACGAATTATCCTTTCATCTCACGTTGACATGGGATGAAAAGCAAGCTGGAAAACCCATAAACGATTTCCCACTTTATGTTGAATTGGAATATACAGCCATGAAATAACAATCTGACGTTAGTTGTGACTTAAACTTTCTTGTGAAAGGTTGTTGGTAATCATCATCATGGTGAAACAAAGATATGTGGTGAGAAAGACTAAAAATATGACCCTGTCCTTGGCAAAGCTTGGGCTTAAGACATTCATGGACAAGCCCTTGCGGAAGAAAAAAAGAAAAAATAATGTGTTGATCATAAGGAAAGCTCTTCGAACAGCACAGAGACATGATATTCCAAAACATCAGCGACAGGGTTCAAAACAAGGGCGAGTGATTCCCGTCCCCAAACGAGCGGGATTTTTACCTGCATTATTCGCTGGTCTGGCTGCTCTAGGATCACTTTTAGGCGGCGCCAGTGCAGTGGCAAAAACTATTAAAGCCGCGCAACAGGGCAAGCAACAACTCAAAGAATGTCAGCGACACAATGAAACTATGGAAGCCATTGCTATGGGGGCTAGAAATGGTAATTTGAAGCCAGCCTTTTATCAACAAGGATTTGGAATTTCACCTTTTCGAAAAAAAAATCTTTAACCTCAGCCATAGCAATTACTGAGAAACAGGCCATTGCTAATGAATTAAATGTCTTTAACGGTAGTGTGTTCAATAAATCCAATAGCTGTGTGTTGGACCTTAACGACGAATCAGGGGCTCCCCTGTTCCAAATAAACCAGTCAGCAATTATTGTAAAGCTAATACAAAAACTACGTTTCAATGTATCAAAGGGTCCTGATAATATTGTTAGTGAAGTACTTAAACTAGGAGGTAGGGCCGTGGCACGATACTTGGAGGTGATGTTTAATGTGTCCATTAACAATGCGCAAATCCCAGATGACTGGAAAAGAGCTACGGTAGTCCCAATATTTAAGGGAGGGAGCAGACATGAATTGGGCAACTACAGGCCGGTTGGCCTTACGTCCATCGTTTGTAAACAGATGGAGCGTCTCATTTGCGACTACTTGAGGGAACAGTGGGAAACATTATCATGGTTTAATGATATGCAACATGGATTTCGGAAAGGTTACTCATGCGAGAGTCAGATGCTATCACTTTTTCAGGACATTAGCGAATCGTTAGACCATGGAGTTTCAGTCGACGCCGTGGTTATAGATTTTGCGAAGGCATTTGATGTCGTGCCGCATGACATGCAACTCCATAAATTAGCTTCGACGAAGATTGATAGAAGAGTAATTTTATGGATCCAAGAATTTTTGACGGGTCGTTCACAGAAAGTGAAAGTCGAAGGCATATTCTCGGATGAAATTACCGTAACGTCGGATATCCCTCAGGGCAGCGTAATCGGATCTTTGTTATTTTTGGCGTTTATAAATGACTTACCAAATGGGATTCGCAGTGACTGTCGATTGTTTGCGGATGATTGTGTAATATACCGAAAGATACATGACTCACAAGACAATGCAGTGCTTCAAGAGGACCTGAACCTGGTCTATAAGTGGGCGATTGAAAATAAAATGAAAATAAACACAAGAAAATGTAGTCTCTTAAAAATAGGGAAAGTGCGAAGGCAGGATTTTCAATATAACATTGGCTCGGAAATACTTGTAGAAGAAGATTCTTGCAAATATTCGGGTGTTCACGTAAGGAATGATATGAAATGGAGTAGTCATGTAGGATGTGTAGTTTCAAAAGCTTACAAATCCCTGCACTTTGTAATGAGGGTATTAAAAGAAAGTAGTACCTCTGCTAAAGAATTAGGCTATTTGTCACTTGTAAGACCTATTCTGGAATATGCCTAGGCGGTTTGGGATCCATATCAAGTAGGTCTCATCAATGAGTTGGAAATGGTACAAAGAAAGGCCGCTAGATTTGTGCTCAGTGACTTTAATCCCAGGAGCAGTGTGAGCCGTATGTTAAAGAAACTTGGGTGGGAATCACTGGAGGCTAGGAGGATGAAATCTAGACTCTGCGCTATGTACAACACGTATACAAATCAACCAGCATGGGATGAGCTTAGCAAACGATTGGGAAAGCCCACTTACATGGGTAGGAGCGATCATCCTTTCAAAGTTAAGGGCCGACCACAGCGAACAAATTATGGTAAATATTCTTTTGTAAACCGTGCCATTGATAACTGGAACTCTCTACCTGCCGCAGTCTTAGAGCCTTTTCCCAAACATATAGGTGTGTTTAAGAAAAGACTGACTATTTGTGTAAATACTCCAGTTTAATTGTTGTATAATTGTTATTGAATAGTTATGTACAATTATTTATATGTTATGTATGTCCAATTTGCCACCGGGGGACACCCCCCCCCCCCCATTGCAAATAAATAATTGAATGAATGAATGAATGCCCTGACACATCAACAAGTGGAAAGCTATGCTAAACAACTGAAGCTATCTCATTTTTGAAGTGTGTTTATGCGAAACCAATTACCCTCACGACCCTGGAAACATGAATGTGCTGTTGTCAATTTGGATGATCACCGAGGACCCGAAACACATTATGTAGCTTAAGTCAAAGAGGGATCCACTGTATGGTACTTTGACAGTTTTGGGAATTTGCCCCCGCCCATGGAACTAGTGGCCTATTCTGGAAACAGGATCAAGATATATTATAATGTGAAACGTGAGCAAACGTTTAACAGCCAACAGTGTGGACGTTTGTGTTTAATTTTTATATATAATAAGCAGCATAAGCAAAAACGTCAACAGTATGTCGGTGGAAATTAAGACGTTTACACTGCATGGGCGTGGACCTGAAGTGAGCCTAGACTTTTACCCACCTATCGAATTGAGTGAAAGACCTTATGGTTTAGGACTTGTTTCACTTTGAAACGTACAATAGAATATACAACATACGTGAAAATGTGAACAACAAGTTTTACTATGATGATTGTGTGCTCACCCTGTACTCTGGTGGATACACGATAGATGACATTTACGAACACATTTATGTTGTGTTGATCAATGAATATGGTTTAAAGTCATTTCTCGATGGAACGCGCAAGTTTGAACTTGTAGGAAATACCAACACTCATCGCTGTAGTATTTTTTTCTACATTCAAAATTGACTTTAAAACACACCCCGATTCCATTGGTCCATTACTAGGATTTAAACCACGCGTGTTGGAGCCCAACAAAAAACATGAATCAGACCATGAAGTGAAATTCATTGAGGACCATCATGTGTCGGTGACGTGTAATATTATTAGCCAAGTGTACACCAATCAAGAACCGTCGCATTCGCTTTATGGCTTTATTGTAACATAGCCCAATGGCTATATTATTCGTGAAAACCCTCCAGTGGTGCTTTTTCATTCTGTGGCTGTCGATGGTATTAGTAATATAACATTAAGACTGATCAATAGAGAGCAACAACTCATTGATCTAGATTCTACCACACCAGTGACTTACAAGTTGGTGCTAAAACCACTATGAAGTTTATATATAAAGCAACAGCACCGTCTAGGAATGGTGTTAGTTGTTTACCACGTTAATACACGTTAACATCTCAGAACAAGCATATTTTACAGCATTTGGGTTACCACGTCAACCCCCATGATGAATTCTATCCTAGAGGTAGCGAACCACATCGAGGAGCAGCCAGGAGTGGTAAGAATTGATCTCCATTCTTATCAAGCTCAAACACCTGGACTCAATAACAATGATGAAATTCAATTTGTTATCAACAACCAAGATATTTACACTCTACCGCATGAAAGTGTTATTCAGATTGAAGGTCGGCTCACCAAAGCCGATGGTTCTACACCCACCACATCCAAGTTATCCAACCATGCTTTCGCCTTTCTGTTTTCTGAAGTGCGTTACGTGATTAACGATATCGTGGTGGATAGCACTCGAAATGTGGGTATTTCCAGTGTCATGAAACTATATCCCTCTTATAGTGAGGAAGAAGCTAAAACACTTTGCATGGCGGGTTGGTGCCCTGACTCGATCAATAACTGGACGGTACACACCGATGGCACCTTTACTGGATATTTACCTCTTAAACTGATTTTAGGCTTTGCTGAAGATCACCAGCGCATTGTGGTCAACGCAAGGCAAGTGCTTTATCTGGTGAGAGACAGGAGTGATAATAATGCACTCAAGGGAGCCGACAATGCCCCCATTGATTCAAAAATTCAACTACAACGCTTGCTATGGAAAGTGCCTCATGTGACCGTTAACGATAGCAAAAAACTGGACATACTCAAAATGGTAAAGAGAGATATACCTCTACCCGTGGAATTTAGAAGCTGGGCACTCCATGAGTACCCGCTATTGCCCACCACCAACACACACAGTTGGTCTATTAACACAGCCCGCTATACAGAGAGACCTCTCTACATGATTGTGGGTTTTCAAACGAATCGCAAGTATCAACAAACCAAAGATGCCACGCAATTTGATTACCTGCAATTGAGAAATGCACGTCTTTTCCTCAACGGTGCTGTGTTTCCCTTTCAAGGACTGGATTTAGATTTTTCAAAAAATAAGTTTGGCCCCCTGTACGACTTGTCTTCTAAATTAAGATGGTCGTATTATCAAAAAGAGAATTGCCCTATGTTGTCACCTCAAGCTTTTAAGACAAGGGCGCCACTGATTGTCTTTGACTGTTCCTACTTGGAAGAGGCTGTTAAACCATCCAATAATAACATTCGACTAGATTTTGAAACGCATGACAATGTTCCAGCCAATACAACGGCCTATCGTTTGATTATTCATCACAAACAAGTCCACTATTATCCACTGTCCAACCAAGTGACAAGTGTATAAATAGCAGGTCAACCCACATCAAACCGCTTAGTCATGTCTTGCTTTCAAGCCTCAAGAGAAGTTACATCCATGAATTTTAAATCTGAGGAACAACGTTTCAAGACCTTTGCGACGTGGCCGGTGCCTTTTATAAACCCTCAAGCCTTAGCGGCCGCTGGATTCTACTATTTAAAAACAAGAGATGAAGTGAAATATGTGTTTTGTCCCATCATCTTAGACCAATGGCAAGAAAGTGATGAACCCATGCAGGAACATCAGCGCTGGTCACCTGCCTGCCCCTACCTGTGCAGAATGGAGGTGGGTAATATACCCTGTCATTCAAGTTACCCCTCACTCGTGCCTCTAAGTGAGGAAAAAAGTTATGATACATGTGGACTTGATGGTGTCAACAGTGTTTCAGTGAGCAGCTCACAGTCAAAAACATCAAGTTTAGAGACATTGGGATATCATCGGTGTTATGGACACTATAAACACAAAATACTTTTTTGTATGAGTTGGTACCGCCTCTATCCTAGAATGAAAAAAGAATGTAAAACTTGTTATGCTAATAAAATAATATAATAAAAAATTGGTTGTTGTTGTTATATTATTATTTCTTATGTTTTTCTTTTCTTTTACTAGAATGGAATGTAAGTAAATGTCATGGGTACACCTTACTGAACAATCGTCAGTCTGTGGTCAGTTGGACTTGATCCAGACAAGAGTGGACATATTGCGTGCACTAATCGTCGACTGTCAAGGGTTTAAAATTGGAGATAACAAATTTATATTTAAAGAAGTGGCCATTATCGATTGTTCCACTTTTTGGATATCGCAAGCTACCCATTTGGTGTTTAAACCACCTTATGCGTTTGATTTGTTGCGTGATAAAGACCGTAAACAAACCCAGTGGATTGAAACTGATATGCAAGTAGACTGGAATCAAGGAACCATTTCATATAAGCACCTGGACATAGTCATGAAAGCCCACTTGTCTTCTGCCCATGTTGTATTTGTGAAAGGTAGTGAAAAACGTCGATGGCTACAACCATTTTTGGCGTCTTACTGTCAATGTATCGATTTAATGGACATGGGCTGTCCCTCGCTGCAAACACTCATGGACCGCTGCCCCTGTGACAACATTACCCATAAATCCATGGCACAGGTGTGGCAATTGTTTCATTGGCTAACCACCAATGCCTGCTGGGAGTTGTTAAATAAAATTAAAACTCTAGGTTTACCTGAGAATGACACCAGTGAGATTTCTACAAGCGACGTGTAAACATCTACATTATACCATGGAGAAAGGGAATGCTACCGATAAAGGGATTGGAAAGTTCTTTGTGTGTAAAAAGAAACTAGACAGTTTTACCAAAGAAGAATTATTGGCTCTCCCAAAATCGTTCATTTATTATGTGGCAGCAAATGCAGTGAAAGAAATCTGGCAACATGTACCAAAATCATGGACTCAAGACCCTGTGTTAAGTGAATTGCAACCATGTACGGATTATGATCACCATAAGCAAGTGGCTACGGCAAAAATAACATCTATGCGACAGTGCGCCACTTGCCAGCTGGTCAAACTGTATCACCGTCATAAAGGTCCATGTAAAGACTTTGTTTCTTCATTCCACGGGTGTGATGGGGAAAAAAAGCAGCAACAACAAACATCATCCACAGAGGAGGAGGAAGATCAAACCTTTTCTCCACCTATGGAAAAGGATATGCCAGACCTGTACTGGCAATGGCGTCATTGATAAAGTCATTCAATACTTGACTTTCGAAATCTACCGACCTGATTATTATTTGTGTTGTCCTGGAACTTGTCTTGAAGAACCTTTGCAGCGAGGTGATATACCTATTAATCCTTTGGATCGAGCATGTGCCTTTCTTATCTTCTTATCATCACAGTCATCCTGCATTAAGACGTGTAGCGGATAAAGTATCGTTGAAAAGCTAAACAACGTTTGACATCCTGTGATGTCTCAGTGGGAGAGAGGTTGGCAGCCCTCATTGTGATTAGTGCTATATAAGGAAAGTTAATGATGAGTGGACATGAACATTGAAAAGGATTGAGGAATTGGTATTTCTTTGTATTCTATTTTTGTAAAGCTCTATTTGTTGTGAAATTTAAACAAGGTTTACAAGATCACAATGTCTTTTAATTTTAAAAATGGTGATAGCCATTTCTTTATTTTCATTTTTTCACACATGAATATTTACAATTTCCACTTTACATTTTTTTACATTCCCCTTGTTTAGTTCACACATTCTGTACATTTTTAGCCTATTTTCAATTTTGAAAAAATAGGCTTATGAGATCACCTTTTGTCCGTGTGTGTGTGCGTGTGTGTGTGTGTGATTCGTGTGTGTCCCCCCCCCCTAATAAAATCTAAACGGCTGGAGCGATTTCAATGAAACTCGGTAAGTTTATAGCACTATTTCCTGCGACCCCGACCGTGCCCTTCAAATTTTGTTACAACTCACCAATCCAACATGGCAGCTGTGCGAAATATATCACCAGCATTCAATATCTCCGAAACTATTACCGATATTACCCTGACATTATGTAAGGTGATAAAGGGAACAACTATAAGTTCACTTATGTGACCTTTGAAAATAAGGTAACTACAAAACGAACATGGCGGCCAAGCGAAGTTGCGACTTTTAAATAGACGTTTCTCGCGATTTAACCAACCAAACGCAATGAAACTTGGTACAGTATATGTTTATATACATTGTAATGCACCGACTTCTAACTTCGTTCAATTGTTTACATAACAACAAGATGGCGGATGTGTGAAATATTTCACCGGCATTCCATATCTGTGAAACTATTAGCGGTATCTCCCTGAAATATTTTATGGAGATAGAGGGCACTACGGAAGTCATCTATAAGACTTTCAGAAACCGGTTAACTACAAAACGAACATGGCAGCCAAGCGACGTTGAACATTTTAAATAGACCTTTCTCGCGATTTAATGTTCCAAACGCACTGAAATCTGGTACAGGAAATATTTATACACATTGTAATGCACTGGTATCTAATTTAGTTCAATTGTTTACATAACCTCAAGATGGCGGATGTGCGAATTTTAAAATTAAGTTTTTATTTCTTTTGATGTATTCATGCGATCGAATTGAAAGTTTGAATATTGAACCTACGCAATAATTTTCCTTTAATGGTACATGACTCTATGGCCTACAAATTTAACAATTCAACATGGCGACCATCCATAATATTTAGTCGGCTCTGAATATCTACGAATCTATTATAGCAATCAAACTGAATTGCTTAATGTTCATAGGGGCTATGAACTTAAGTTCACCTATAGGACTTTAAATAACTTGGTGTTCACAAATCCAACATGGAGGTGACGCGAAATATAAAAATTCACATGGACGTTTCTCGCAATTTAACCATCCGAGTGTAGTGAAACTTGGAACAGTAAATCCTTATACGAATGGTAATCCACTGGCATCTAATTTATTTCAATTGTTTCCATAACCTCAAGATGGCAGCTGTGCGAAATTTTAAAATCTCCTTGTTACTTCTTGTGTCCTAATTATGCGATTGTAGTTTGAATACTACACGTACACAATAATCTGCATGTAACAGTACATAACTCTAGGACCTACATAAATAAAATCCAACATGGCGACCATCCGAAATTTCTAGTCGGTTCACAATATCTACGAATCTATTACAGCAATCAAACTGAAATTGTGTATGTTGCTAGAGGCAATTAACATAAGTAGGATATATGAAAATAGGCTGTATAGTTCTTCACGGAACTACTTGTTTGTTGTGAAATAAAAAATAAGGTTCACTAGATCGCTATATCTTTTAATTAAAAAAAATGGTGATAGCCATTTCATTTATTTCACACATGGATATTTACAATTTCCACTTTTCATTTTTTTACATTCCCCTTGTTTAGTTTACACATTCTGTACATTTTTGTTGTTGTGAAATAAAAACAAGGTTTACCAGATCACAATGCCTTTTAATTTTAAAATGTTGATAGCCATTTCACTTTTTCACATATGGATATTTACAATTTCCACATTTCATTTTTTACATTCCCCTTGTTTAGTTCACACATTCTGTACATTTTTAAAAATCTTTTTCGTAATATACAAAAGCAAACATTTTACACTAAAATGTATTACTTATCTTATTTTTACTAAAACTACAGTAGCCTAACATTATACATTCAACTTACAGTTTTTACAAAAAATATTACAATATAAAACACACTACAAATATTACAATATAGTGATCATTAGACTTAAGTAAAGTAATAGTTGTCAATGCGACTGTTTCCCCAAGCAAGAGTATCAAATGTGTTGGGTATAATGAATCGTTTGTTGTCTTCATTACTTAAAGCAACTTTGTTCAGCAATTGGTATGAAACTGATGACTTTTACTTCTAAATACACACATTTTCTTATATAATACAGGTTGGTTACTAACTATACAGTTTTTATAATCCCTGATATCTAATTGTTTACTAACAACATTCTTTTTCACTCCTTTTAATTTTTTTAATACTAAATCATCAATTGTCATATAGCTGTATGATTTAGATTTTGTGCCTACAAAGGTGTCTATAATAACACCAGCACATTCATCCTTAAATTTCCCAAGAACCTTTTTGTTTACTAGAGGTAAATGGTAAATATTATCCTCGGGATAGTCACTTGTATCAAACCTATTTAGCTGAGTTTTGATATCCTCATAAAAATCATCATTTTTAAACTCATAAATAAAAGAATCTGTGTCTTTGTAGCGTAATTTAACATTATCAAGATAGTTTTTCTTTACATAATCATATTGAAATTCATACATAAGTGTTTTTGATAATTCCAGAATGGTGTAACCCACATATATGGGTTTGTTGTAAGTTACTTTAAGACGATTCATTTGTATTACAACTAAATCGTCATGAATAATTGAACAGCTATGAAAGTTAGGCTTGCTTAGTAAGTTGCTCGCACCATACCTTTTACCATAATTCTCCCACTTTGTTATCAGCTTTACATCAACTCGTTTATCAACATTCTCCATAGTCTTTCCAAAAACACTATTATTCATAAGTTTATAAAAATCTTTTTCAAACGCGTTTGTTGACTGTGTTCTTAAATTATTGTTTATATCAATATACGGTTTGAGCCATGCTGACTGATGAAATTGCAATACGCGAAGAATTTTAGTTAATTTCAATCTATGCTGTAGACACTGTTTCAAGTTTTGATAGTGTATTACATATTTACATTTATCTTTTACATTAGCAATTGACATTTTTGTTCGTGATGTGATGTATGGAGATTTCATATTCTCAGGACAAAATGGTAAATCATTATGATCATCATGTAACTCTTTAGGGTAATCAAGATTTACCTCTAAAATATATCCTTTATCATCGTCATCATTAAGAGTGTCAACATGTAAGACATCAATTTCAGGTTGTGTCAGCCAGCGAAAATCTTTCAGTGGTAGATATTGGCTCATAGCCCAACCATATTGGTTATTTGCATCGAGGTAGACAATATACATTGACTCTTCACAAGGGTTGTAGCTAGGCATGTATTTAGTATTTTCTTTAGAGTACCGTCCACTACATTGGCTTAATCCACCTGGAATTGATGATTTTATAAAATTGATCATGTCTATATCAGTCATTAATTCTAAATTTACTTTCGTTTTTTTCAACATTGAACTGAAACTTAACCCAGGAGCAGTGAAATACTGACAAGGATCAAGGTCATAAGTTTTCATACAAACATTCCGAAAATTTTCAAAAACATCTGCTAATAACAACACATCTGTCTTCAAATATATGTCTGAAAATTCTCCTGAAGTTTGAATGTGGAACTGTGTCCATACACGTTGTGCATGTAAATATTCCTGATCACTGATATGACTTGTGTTTAAGGAACTGTAAAATGCATCTTTCGGTGGTAAAGAACACTACTCAAGACGTTCCACACAGTTAATATATTCGTAAGGGAATATACCCTTTTGACGAATCAAATTAAAATCATCTTCTTTAGGAAAGACACGTTGAATTTCATGAAAATGATCTGATTTTAAATTACTAGCCAGCTTATCATGACTACTCGGCATAAAGCGGAATGAATCTAAAAATCGCAGTTTAATGGTTTTTTTATTGCTAGTTTTGATGTATTTTGTGAACGATATGTATTGTTCCTTATTATTTGCAATCACATCAATCTTCACATCTGAAGCTCCAAATTCTTTAACGATAAAGTGGTTATCGTATTTGCTACCGTTATGTAGAATGACCGGAATGAATTTACTTACTCTATAATTTAAATTACATTCTTGGTGAGAAGCACCACGATATTTTCCTGTTAAATGGTTGTGGTCGCAAACCCTGCCTGTATATAAACATTCACCACATATAAATCAGTTTCATTTTCAAAATTAATTTGCTCTGATGAAGTTAGTGGCTCCATTGGAATGATCGTATATAAAATAGAGGATATACGGATGGCATCTTTCTCAAGCCTTTCCATAAAAACTTTAGGTGCATCAGGTCCTCTACAGAGCTCAAACTTATTTAAAGAGTCATCATAGCTACATTTAATATAATATGCAAAGCTAAAAGGTTCATGAATGTGAGTAGTGTTGGTGAAAGGTTGGGCTGGATTCTATGAACATGTATTAAATGGTTTTAGCAAAGCCTCGAAGTCAGTATATATAACAAATGGTACTCGAAGCTGTTTCTCATAGTCCTTAAATTTTAGAATGTTATTTTTAGGAGCCGGTAATACCGTACACACATGATTACATCCCCATTTTTGATGTTGAGTTAATTGATCCTCTTTTCCAAAATATAACAAACAACATCACACAACCACTTCTTAGATTTATCTTTCGATATCTGACTACCGATAAGTCTACATAAATGTTTTATCCAACAATAGTGGGCATTTTCACCTTCATTTATGTACAGTAAATTTACATGAGCATTCTTTTTTTCCTGAGTATAATATAGAGGAGCTACTATACTCTTCCTTTCAATTCCATACACATTAATACTTACATTGTTCAACTCTTCAAAACGTTGAATGTCTTTTATCGCCATAGGAAATTCTATTTCTTTAAAATTGAAAAATGAAGAATCGTGCGGATAAGATGATGTTCTCTCCACAGCCTTTTCAGCTGTATGGAGAGCTGAGGTTACAGCCCATGCAAAACATTCATGGTCACTATTCATAACGTTCCTAACAGCTTTCTTTCGTTTGATTCATGCAGGTAAATCAATGTATGATGAAGCTCGAAGGGGGTTATATTTATTCATGTTGGTTTCTAAATAAAGCACTTCAACCAACGCCCAGCCTGACTCCCTTTCCTGGAACTCTTCACTATTCACAATGATAGCACTTGAAATATCTTGGTACATATCACTGATATTAGTTGATTCACTAACAATTATGTTTTTTGTATTAAAGGATTTGATATCTGTAATTTCACCTTCACTCCCAGTTTTTACCGAGTCAAAAAAGTTCAAAATTCATTTTAAATGTTTTATGGTCCACTAAAACATTATCTATCAAGTCAAACACAGTAGGTTGAACATTCTTTAAGAAATTTTCAATACTTTGAGTTTTTTCTTCACTATGAAGTCTGTAACTAACAATTCGACTTTTAAATGCACTACCAATTTGTTGAATATTCGCAGAATTTCTTTCATGGCAAGCGTTGTTATTTAGATGAATACTGCGTAAATGTCCATGAAGGATTTAAGAAGGTATATCAATATTACATACATCACAATGTGTTATGGAAAGTTCACCATTCTTCATTATTTTTGTTGTACAACTATTTTCACAATCTTGAGAACATTTACGCTTTTGAACATCACATTCGTTTAAAGGTTCCGAGCTAGTTAATGGTTTTACATTTTATAATTCCTGTTGTTCCCCATGCACCTCAACCATGTGGGATTGATATCGCTTTACAGCAGAAAAACCAAGTTCGCAAACTGAACACGAAAATGGTGCTGAACTAACATGCATTAAATTTACATGACGTGCAAGATTATCTTGTCTCTTAAATGTGGTAGCACAATGACTGCACACAAACATTTTAATGTCATGTTTAGCATTTGTGTGTCGTTGAAGGTTGTCAGGTCTTGAGAACTGTTTCTTACAGTCACCACACTTGAACATGATGAACACTTTCGAAATTACCGATAAAAGAAAGAAATCATAAATGTTAATAAATGATAAAACAAAGTACAATATAAATAGTTTAATTATATTCCAGTCAATGGTTATAGCAGGGTATTTAAGTCAATCATCTGTGAACTCCTAGAAAGTCTAACTTCATGTAGTTCTAACTGAGGGTTACTATATACCACTGTCACTGACACCTAGCGGTGAGCATTAGAACTTGATAGAGTGGTAGAAACCAGCGGTCGCCAGTTAAGTGAGCTAGGTGTGACGTTATAATCAGTCTTAAAGCAAGTCTAAACTTGTAGAACATGTCACGTGATAGAAGCCAGCGATCGCCAGTTAAGTGAGCTAAGTGTAACGTCATAGCCAGTCTTAAAACAAGTTTAAACTTGTAGAACATGTCACGTGATAGAAACCAGCGATCGCCAGTTAAGTGAGCTAAGTGTGACGTCATAGTCAGTCATAAAGCAAGTCTAAACTTGTAAAACATGCCACGTGACAAGGGTAAGTTAGCTAAGGTTAGGTTATGTTAGGTGAACTGAGGTTAAATCTTGAAATATTCCCTCTGTCACTGACACCTAGCAATGAACATTCAGACTTAATAGACCGGTAATCAAAATCTAACCTACAAAATTAACTTTACACACCATGGTCAAGTAGTTCCAACTTTTGACTGCCAAATATACCATTTTCACTGACATGTAGTGGTGAACATTGGAAAATATCACTCTAACTGTTTAAAAGTTATTAGAGGGGCACTTACCTTTTTATAATTTATCAACTGCTGCCACTGAATTAACAGATTGTAGGAATCTGGTAACCTTCAGGTACCCAATTATCTGTAAAGAAATCAATCAATCAATCAATAAATTCAACATCAATTAGTAATAAAAGACTACAATCCATTAATAATAAGTACTTACCTTGAAAAAAATTTAATGATTTTCTACCAAAAAGGCTTTCTTACAACTCTTGAGCAGTAATAGAGCACTGTTCACTCAAAGCGAGTAATAAAGACTGACAGTAGGGAAATATATGGCACCTCTCTTATATAAACTCTCACGCTCGTGTCAGCAGTTTTTTGCAGATCCACAAGGACTCGTCCACAAGGACCTGTCCACAAGGACCCGTCCACAGGGGCCCGTCCACAAGGACCCGTCAACAAGGACTCGTCAACTAGGACCCGTCAACAATGGCTCGTCAACAATGACCCATCAACTGGGACTTGTCAACCAGGACCCATCAACATTGACCCATCAACAATGACCCATCAACAATGACCTGTCAAAATGACCTGTCAACAGGGACCCGCCAACAAGGACCCGTCCACAGGGACTCTTCAACAATGACAGGGGCTCTCGCCTCAAAGCCTGACATGCCCCTATTTGATTATTGGTTTGCGGAACAACGTTTAATTTCATATTAGCATTCAACTCTCACATGTTGCACTTGAAAAGTGAAATTTTCAAAAAGAAATTACAATTTCACCCTCTAGCAGGGGTAAGTTTTATTTTGGGGTGGAAATATGTTGTCCATAGGAAAGAGGGTATCAGCCCGAGTTCAATGACAATTCATTTGTCAAAATCCGACCATGCGGTCGAGAGATATCGCACCGTCGCCATCTTGTGAGGAGGGTGAGGAGGAGGAGGTGCTAGAACCCGTACAAACACACTGCTTTTACATTGTCTAATTCCGAGGGCTCTAGTGCTGGAGGATTATCGAGGCTTGGGTGTCGTAAATTTAGCACTTCAGCTGTACAATAAGTATGTTGGCTAAACAATAGGAGCTCTCGCCAACAAGCTTCTTGGAAATGCGAGCCTCACCCAGCCAGGCTACGTTATTGTCATGCTTCTCGTATTCCAAACCTCCGTGTTTTTCTTAGTGCTATGGGCAGTAGAGTAATTATTGTTCTTAACATCATATTGGATTGGCAACTCAGATGTCGTATTCATTTCGGTTCAGGCACTATCGTGTTCCTTGTATATGGCTCCCCCACAATTTCGGCACTGAGAACACCGCAAATTATGCGTGCTCGGTTTGCGATCGATCCTGAGGTCTCCGATAACTCGGCATGCTATCGATCCCTAGCCCGCAGATCGGTCACAATTTCCCCTGGTCAGTTTGAAAAATGTGTACGATCGGAAACAGTACAATTTTTCAATCCTAATACCATGGTCATTTGGTATTATAATGCCGAGTTCAACGCTCTCTCTTCCTCCTCAGCGGGGTTCTCTCTATCTAGTTCTCGGAGTTGTAACAGTTCACGCTTTTCTTTTCGTAAATCCCCGTTGGTCTTCAAGGCTGCGCTGAGTTACCTTCCCAGTTCGTCCCTCAGCGTAACTAGCTCACATCTGTGGGGTCGCTCTTCTGTGTTGCTTCTTTGATCCGTAATGGCATTCACTTGGGCAGGCGGCGGTTCGTCTAATACATTGCTGGGGTAGTATACTTTCAAATTTTGCGCGTTGTGGGTGACCTCGTTCTGTCCTCCTTATTCTCGAATTTTGTAAGCGTTGTTTCCCAAACATTGAATAATTTCGTGAGGTCCCTCGTAAATGGCGGCAAATTTTGCGTAGAATTGCGCAGAAGGGTTTGATACGGCAGGTTTCTTCACCAAAACGCACTCTCCCAATCTTAGGGGTCGGTGGTATCTTCTCCCTCTCACCCGATTCAGTCTCTTCTCGGCTTGTTCGCGCAGGCTCGTTGGAAATCCTGTCTCCCTGTTGGGCCGGCCGTGGCCTGTAGCTTCCATGCCTTCCCTCTCGCAGTTGGTACGGCGCTGAGTCGTGGCGTCCTTGGTCCCAACGTCCGCGGGGTCTTCTAGGATGGTACTGCCTGTTCCATCCTCGCTCTCCCCTTGCCTGGTACCTTGGTTCATAACCCCTCGGCGGTCGGTTCTCATATCTCCTTCCGTTGTTATCGCGGGGCGCGCTCGCTGTAGTGGTCCCCTGCGCCCGTGTGACTGGCCTTCTTTGGACTTCCGCCGCATGAATTTGTTCAGTGGGCCTCATGCGCTGTAAATGCGCGGTAGTGTGGTCCAGCTGCCTCAAAATTCCCTCCGTTTGTATTGCCGTCTGGGCGTTTGCTGCGATAAGCGTCTCTTGGACTTTAACAGGTAGCTGTTTACCTATTGCGGCTACCAGAGAGCGTTCGGAAGGGGGATCGTCGAGTTCTCTCATCTTGGCGAATTGCGCAATAAAATACTCCGCGTATTTTGTCGGGCCTTGCGTTGAAAACTTACGGGAATATAACTCCAGTCTCAAATTTGGTTGCCGCTCGAGACTCCAGTACGTTTTTAGAAAAGCCTTCCTTGAACTCTGCCAGGGACTGAAAAGTGTAGCGGAAACTCTGAAACCATTGTAAGGCGGCATCTTCCAAAAGTTTCTCCACCGTGCGCAGGTACCTTTCCTCCGGTATGCGGTTTTCCAAGATGTAAGCGTCCAGTACGCGAATGAATTGTTTTGGGGGTCATGGCGCTATTCTCGTTGTATCGTTTTGGGCGGTCATCTCCGGGCCTGATCACATGTACAAGCTGCGTCGACGTCGCGGCGTCGTTCGGCGTCGAAGTTCTGGCTTTCGGCGTCCAGAATGTTATGCTTGTTGGAAATCCGAGTAATCCATTTAACGGTGGCTCTGGCGTCGTCTGTGACTGACATCCTGTCTTCCGGGGGTTATTATTATTATTATTATTGCTCCGGGCGTCGTCCATCGTCCGTGCAGCTTCTCTTTGCAGTTCGAGGATTGCCTCGTCCTGAATCTGCCCTCTCAGGTCTGTTTTAATTAATTTTGCCTCCTGGCGTTCAATTCTCGATATCATTTCCATTTCCAACTTCCGGACTCTTTCTAGGTTGGCCTCCATTTGTTTTTCCATTCCCTTCTTATTCTCGTGGGCGTCTTCCTCATTTCGCTCTGTTAATCCGTCGATTTCCTCTTTCAATTCCTTTATCCCAATTTGCATAATTTTAATGTGTCGGGTGACATTTTGTTCTCGGCCTTCCATAGCAATGACGCGTTCAGCTCCGGCGCTAATCTGCCCCCGGACTTCCTCTAGCTGTTTCGTAACTCTTATGTCCATAGATTCCATTGCTCGTTATTTCTTCCAGATTCTTATCCATATCTTTGACGGTATTATCCACCTTATTTACTTCTGTGAGCGATTCTTGAGAATTCTTGTCCGCTTTGCTCTCTATTTCCCCCGTTTTGTGTGTTAGTTTATCGATCTGCTCTGTAGTGGACCGTGTAAGTTGCTCCAATGCGGCCCTCAACTCCTTGCCCTGCGGTATGCAAGTTTGCCCTAGCTGTTCGGTCTTGAAGTTAATTTCTGCCTTAACCGCCTCTAAACTATTTTTGAGTTCCTTATCCGCGGCTTCCGACCTTTGCTCCCATTTTCTATCACTAGCTTCGAACCTTTCCTCTGCCTTTCTGTGACTAACTTCTAACGTGTCTCTGAGCTGCTCAATATTCGCTGCCGCGCTTTCCTCATTTTTTTTACAAAGTACATCATACATAACTTGCAACTCCTCGGAAGTAGCCATTGCAACACACACACAATAATATAATCACTGAGAATACGGGTGTCCAGGTTCCCCATTCACCATCATGCACCTGTCTTGTGTAGTAGTAGGAATCAGAATAATTTTGGACCTGTTACAATATTTACGTAACAACAACAACAACAACAACCACAACCTGCCTGAATGGCCTCCTAGTATCCAGGTCTCCAAATACAATAACATATAACAATTTTAAACTCCTCTGGGATGCCTTAATAAAATGTCTAACCCGTTCGCAAAAATCAACAACACAGTTCATTAATTGAGGATTAGTGAATCCGGAGTTAGCTCTCACAAGCGTGGGCTACCTAACCAAATCATCCCCTTTCTGGACTGCTATCTTTCAAAACAAAATTATTTCCAATTTAATTTTTCTGGGTTTACCCGTGAATTTAACAACGCCGTCTACGCGTGACTTTAATTATTCACCCAGAAACAAACAAATTTTTGTCCATTATAGGCAATCTCGTTTATTGGTTCACTCCTCCTACCTTCGTTTGGATAATTACATGATTATTCATTCTAGATCATAGACCTTCGCCTTTTTCAATAGAACCGCCTTCCACAATGGATCTAGCCTCCACAATGGCTCTAGCCTCCACAATGGATCCAGCCTCCACAATGGATCCAGCCTCCACAATGGGCGCCATTTTTAATATTATATAATGTGGGGTGGTCCTGTGGTGCAATGAAAATGCTACGGATCACTAAATCATCCTGGCAGAATATCCAGTCACCTCTGTGAGCTGTCTTCATTACTTCCAGCGTCACTTGTGGGTACTAGGAGAAATATTTCACCGCATCGGTAGATCTAGGTATCAGGTAGTGCAAACATGTGGGGAATAGTAGACTACTTTAAACGGAGCGGTTGCCAAACTCCTCTCCCACGAACAAAACCTTGTGTACGCCACTGTTCCGGTTTTGAAATAGAAAATGGGTCCTAAATATTTGCTATGTACCCAATTGGGTGTCTCTAGGCCTAAAAATTAGTAATAATAATAATAATCTCGGGTGCGTTGCGTTCGTTAAATGATCACTAATGGCCTAGGTCAACAGGAAACAGGTTCGCTAAAACTACTGAAATGGCGTACACTAGTTAACAGGTAAAAACTAATTTATTAAACTCAAAAATCCGGTCTGAAGAATTACATTAACTCAAAAAACAAAAATATAAATGCAACAACAAAAGCAAGTTACAGTAACGTTACAAATTAAACCCAAGAAGAAAAAAACAAACAAAATCAAACAATTAAGTTTAAAGTAACAAAATCAGAATAGTAAAAGAAATCACGGTTCTCCCAGAGCTCATCATCGGCCTCAATACAGCTTAAAATGAAATGAAAATAAAATACATTAATTGAATTCAGCTGTGAGCAAGCAAAGATTACATCAGTACGTTAACAGCTGCCAGCCAGGGGTGGCAATGTTAATACGGCGAATGTCAACTGCTACGACAAATTTAGGGTCTCAAAGAAAGTGCAGTTGCCCTAAAAATACTTAAATAAAATGGTCTGATTCCTCTTACTGGCACACACATCTGTAAATACGCTTGGACATAGTGTGAGAGTGTTCTTTCTGATAGGCATCTGACATTTGGTCGTTCAGCCTATCGGGTGGACAATAATATAGAAAATATCGGGGCAACGAGATAACACAAATTAACAGGGGCGTAACTACACCAAATGCAACACAAAACATTCTGGGTTAGAACCAGAAATTTACATAAAGAAAATAGCCCAACAAAATGGCTCACTTAAACAGAAAATGCCAGCATGCCTAACTACTAATAAACAAACCCCCTCTCCTGTCTAAAATCTAACTTCAATCTTCCGTGTGTTGATAATCTAATCGACCTTGACCAACCAGCCGGGATGACACTCCCCACGGGTAGCGAGCACGCTTCCAAGAGACAGCTGGACAGATGACTTCACATTCTAAATTGTGGTCTCTTACTAAAAACGCCTTAGTGGCTAAGGTACAATTTGTGACATTTACAGGGTTTTAAATAAATTTTTACATCAGACCAGGGTTGCGCATCAAAAACCAGAGACGCCAGCACTCCTCCAACCTGTGAAAAAAAAACCACATCGCGTGTGTGTGTACACAAAACAAACATGATGAACCAAAACGTACTGTGTGTGCATACTAATTACTTCGGACTACGCTGTCCGGAAACACTTACATCGGAAATACACTCCAGAAACACATACCTCGGACTACCATCCGGAAACAACTTACATCGGAAATACAATCCGGAAAAACACTTACCTCGGAAATACAATCCGGAAACACTTATGGGCTCAACATTCGGCCGGTATGCACACAAATACAACCTCACGGCTCCTTGCCGGAAAAAAAATGGAAGCACACACACATAGAAAAATCTATGACAGACATCGTCCTGATTGCCGCTCCTGGGAATTCACTGGTCAATTCGCAACCGGTCTGGGAAAAAGATAAGTGAGACCTGGGTCGCTAACCATCTGACCTATTTTCATAAAGTGCCAAAACTAGTCCAACTTAGCTGGACGTTACTAAATGTCACAAAAACAAGTTCTTACCCTATCTACTTGTCGGGTCGTACACTTAACTTTCAGCTAGTTTTACATGAACATATAGACACAACATATTCATCCTAAAACACACGACAATTAACTTAAGATGTCTTTGGCAAATAAAAATTACAGACACCTCCGTCATCCACCAAAAAACCTGCATTAATTTTAAGTACTGACGGACAAAACAAAATAAGAAAAGGACTGGCATGCTGACTAAAAACAAACTAATAGTCCCTGTCTAAAACGAAATATTGACATCAAAATTCAAAACAAAGCTAATACGACTGTACAAATATCTCGTCCCCTTTTCTACATTACGTCCCCAAATATAGAAAGTTTAATACTCATCACTTGTCCCTGGAGTTGACCGGCCCATGACGGCTGCTGGGTCACCACTTCGACACCCGGATGTAAGGCCCTTAGCCCATCATCAATCCGGTGTCGTTCCACTGGGTCATCTTACAAGATGATGACTTACACACAAATACACTGTTAACACTAATCGATGCACTTATTTTGCACACCCTATCACATAAGACACTTTTTACACTTGTATTCACGGGCTTCATTCGCTGCGAAACGTTATATGTGGCTTATAGATAGATAGATAGATTTATTTTGTCTGGCAAGATTAGGGCCATTGGGCCCTCTCTTCCATCTAACCAGATTTTACAATTAATACATTATTACATTATTTGCAAAACTTAACAATGGTACTTAAATCTAACAGGAATACATTTCAGATTTGATCACAATACATATAATGGCAGGTAAGCATGGCGTAGGAAAAATTATTGTAATTAGTTAATTATAGCTAAAGTAAGGAAATAATAGGGAAACACAAACACTAATAAAACAGAACCTGATGATGATGTGATGATGTTGATGATGATGATAAGCATCATGGATGAGTTATTACTATAGCCTAATATTGATTTTGCAATGCGCATTTAAAAGGATGTAAGAAAACATTTAGGTAACTAAACAGAAAATAAATAAAACGTACCGTTACTGCGAATCGAGCTTGCAGGTCCTCAGTAGGCCGACATACACCTAACCCGTTCAGTCCTAGATTGGTATTTTCTACGATTTCCTAGACCGTCAAAACAGATGAGTACAGGCCTATAGGTTCAGCGATCTCGCTTGCAAGTCGTTAGCTCAACACAAAGTTCCCTGCTCGGGTCTCGAATGGGCTGCTGGTCGCCGCTCCGCGCTCTCGGCTCCACACGGCGTGGCGTGAAGTTTTTAATGGACGTGGGTGGCAAACCCCGTCTGGATAGATTTGTATAAAATAGTGTTCGCCTTCGATAACTATCATGACCGATGTGGGTCTTTAGCCACAAGTTTTAATGATTGGCGGTAAATGTTTATCACATAGAAAAAGTTTTCTCACTCGGCTACGCGGTATCAAAGTCGCGAACAGCGTGGACTATGTCCGGTGTGGCCGAAAAACAGACTGACTAGTGTCCGCGCTCAGTGCCTATATCCACCCTCAACTTTGGAACAATGGACTTGTCACCTCTGTCAAGTGCGCGTCCATAGCAATCGTCACACTGCGATATCTCTCGACCGCATGGTCGGATTTTGACAAATGAGGTGTCATTGAACTCGGGCTAATACCCTCTTTCCTATGGACAACATATTTCCACCCCAAAATAAAACCTACCCCTACTAGAGGGTGAAATTGCAATTTCTTTTTGAAAATTTCACTTTTCAAGTGCAACATGTGAGAGTTTGAATGCTAATATGAAATTAAACGTTGTTCCGCAAACCAATAATCAAAGAGGGGCATGTCAGGCTTTGAGGCGAGAGCCCCTGTCATTGTTGACGAGTCCCTGTGGACGGGTCCTTGTTGGCGGGTCCCTGTTGACAGGTCTATTTTGACAGGTCATTGTTGACGAGTCATTGTTGATGGGTCTTTGTTGACGGGTCCTTGTGGACGGGCCCCTGTGGACGGGTCCTTGTTGACAGGTCCTTGTAAACGAGTCCTTGTGGATGAGACCCTTTGGGCTGATCGCTACGGACTAGCCCATGAATTTATTTAAATTATGTCAAAGGGCCTAACTACATTTTGCGAGTAAAGCAGTGTGTTGAACTGACGTTGTTCACTAATCCCCCCCACTACTATAATGGGATAACGATATGAAAGGAAAGTGACGAAATACATGTGAACACGTGTGAAATGACCATATTACCGTCCTCCTTGTGAAACAAGGTTTTGGTTCATACGTGAGAAAATGCGAGTTCATGTGTAATATGATCTAACACACAGGTGTTCACCTGTACACGCGCACGATAAGAGCTAACAAGTCAAAACCTGTTTTGACAATGGTGTGAGGTGAAGGGGAGGAGAGGGGAAGAGTTGGTGTAAGAGAGAACTCAGGTGAAGAGAGAAAGAAATATGTATTGCTCATAATACATGTAGAGCTGAGGACTGTACATAGGGCTGTAGGTTAAGTACAACATAAGTGAATAAATAAATAAATACAAGGCACACAGGTTCACACAACATGTAATTTATTAATCCAAGAATTAAAGGCTGCGCTAAATCCCAACCATTTTACATATAGTTTTTTCCTTTTTGTTTCAACACTTTTTCCACAAGGTAATGTTTAGGAAACGCTGTCTTTTGGAGTTCTTGAAGATAAAACCTGCCTTTTATGGGTTGATGGTTGAGGTCCTCGAGTAAATAGGTGAGTGGACTGTTCAGGTTGACTTGACGAATTCGAAATAGTTCAGTCCCCCAATTTGTTGTGTAGCCCTTGTCGAAGACGGACTTGAATTTGCTCACACGAACGTGGTCCCCAATGTTAAGGCGATGACGTTTAGGGTCTGCTGTTTTTATGGGGTTAAACAGTTTATCCAGTTGTGGAATATTTTTGGTTACAAGTCGTGGCTTGTTCCCATTGGTTCTGTGTTTGGTGTCATTGTAACGTGACACTAGCTCAGGTAACAAGTCTAACCAGCGATAAGTGCCCTGAGCGGTAAACGCTTTCCACATATGGGTTTTCAATGTTCGGTTGAACCGCTCGACCACGCTGGCATTGAGATTGCTGTACGTGGTGTAATGGTGAATATCCTTAGATTTGAGAAAACTGGAGAAATCCTTGTTAAAAATTATTTTCCCATATCGGTTTGTAGCAGCTGAGGTTGACGTTTGGATTGTTGAATAATATGTTGAAAGGCCTTGGTGACTAGTGGACCAGACTTGCGACGCACAGGTTCAACAAACGCCATTTTGGAATAAACATCAATGACCGTCAACATATAGCGTACACCATCGATAACGTCAGCATAGGGAATCATTTCAACCAAGTCTGCTTGCCAAAGTTCATCCACACCCTGTGAAATCACCATGAGTCGCTGATAGTGACGTCTAGCTGGACGATGCAATTCGTGAGCAATACCCATTTTAATGGGTGAGGGCTTAAACAATAATTTTGGCATTTCGAAGTTCTTCCTCAATTTCTTGAATTTCCCAATCGTGACCAGTATGGCCGGCTTGACGTGAAGCATGCAACAGCTGTAGTCGCTGGACGATTTTATTGGGATTGTGCCAGTAGGTAACATCCACAAGGGGATTTAATGGCTTAAATGTCACCCCTGAAGCGGTCACTTTACGACGACCACTTTGACTAGTGGGGAACATTTTTGCAATGATGGTTTTATATTTTTGAGATATATTGGCATTCACTTGTTGAGTGGGATCATACTGTCTTTTGTGGGCATGGGTGTCCAATAAAATGAATTTATATTTACCAAGGTCCCCTAGCGTATAATCTTGGGACGAGGGAGTCTGAGAAATAGTAGCTTTAACAGTTCTGTTGTTAATTTATAGTTGATCTTTTTAATGACAGCTTTAGTACGACTAAATTTAATCGATGAATCACCAATTTTAAAACTATCATCCTCATAGCGAACACCATATGTGGTATCTGTGTTTCCAATAAATAGATTGGTGAAATACGGTTCCAGTGTTGATCCATAATATTTTATTAAAATGTTTTTCAGTTGAACTTTATGTTGAGGGGAGGCTAAGAGTTGTGAAAATGAAGACGATCTGGAAGGGCAAGGTGTTTCGACCATGACCAAGGATTTCTTTTTTCTTAAAAACTCTGCAAGGGGTGATGCCTTTTTTTGAGGCGTAAACACTTGTTCCTCATTATCCTCAACTTCGCTAACACTAGTTAAATCTTCCTGTTCCTCTTCCTCTTCTTCTTCCTCAGGGTCCTCGTGGTGCGTTTGAGTGGCTTGTGAAACGGCGGGTAGCGTTTCAGATGGCTTGAAAGAGGGTTTCAACATAGCTTTTAGCGGAGGGGCTAAATGTTGTAGAATAAGCAAAGCATGATTCGCACGTGATCGTTTCAATTGACGGAACCTTTGGCGAATAGTATTTTTTGCTCTAATAATATGCTTTTTCAATTGACTCTCTGCTAACGCCATGGTGTCTTGACAAATGACGTGACAGGGAATGATACAGGGCCTTAAGTAGCAATAAAATGATCAAACCCTAAGCTATACCGCCCTTGGTTGAGTTCACTTTGTTTGTCAATCACTAAACAGGCATGGCGTTGAGTGTTCCAGCACTTGGCACACAATTCTGTAAACATTTGAAAGGACATATCCGGATTCACATGTTCATTATAAATGTGACGACTGTTCCTCTCGTCCTGCCGAAATAAAACAATGACATTGGCATTGTCACGAATCAACTGTTTGGACATTTTTGAATACGTTTGTCCAAGATAAAAGCAATCGATATGTTTGTGACGACCCATGCTGAAATAGCTTTGAATGATGCCTTGTCGTTCAGTGGATACATCATCGAAAATCATGAGTGAATCAGGCTTTACCTCATCCGGTGAAATAACATTTTCTTGCGTGGAAAATGTGAAATACCCCATATTCTCATTTTGTAATCCAGACATGACTTGATCCAGAAACACGTAGAGAGTTTGGTGGAGAAATTTTCGAAAATATAAATATTTTGAAAACTCAGACCATTGGGCGCTGTAATAAGTGTCAGCAAAAGATTAGTCTTTCCACACCCCGAAGGCCCCACAATAATGCAGCGAATGGAAGATGGAAAGAGTGAACCATGGCGTTGTTCACGTGATGTGGGGCAGAGATGGGAAACAATGTCCCTCACGGGGAATGACTCTTGCTGCTTAATTATCTTCGTATCAACTAAGGCTTAGAGAGGCTAGCAGGCTGTCTATATACATCGCACCGAGCCTTGTCATAGAAACAGTAGACTCGTACTACAGGTTGACGATGGATGTCTTTGGACGTGCGTTGACGGCCAAAGCTAGGTCTGTTCCCATACATGATCCTAAACAAGAAACAGATCCTGCTAATAAACACTATGTGGATTGGTATATAGTGCCACGCACTAAACAGGGAGATTATGACTTTAAGGGAAAGCGGTTAACCCATGTGAAACATCCTCAAGTGTCTACAGACGTTACTACAAAAAAGTATGTGGATAACAAGGTGTATGAGTTTTATGATAAAGTGCCTCAGCTTACGGTGGATGGCTATAGCGCTAATCATCACCGCATTATTCATGTGGAAGACCCACAAGAAGATGATGATGTCTGTACCAAGCGATACGTGACCTATGAAATGAAAAGGCTTTATAAATTTATCCCATCTGTATTTTTAGTGTATCTGACAAATGTAAAACCTGTGAATGAGAGAAACCATATACCGCTAGTTCATGACCAGCACTTGACCTATGTGCTTGCTTCGGGTTTAGGCCACTATCGACTACACTATGAGGGATCCATTCACATCAAATATGCCATACCTGATGAGAACCTTTTACAAATAGAGATAAATGGTCATAGGATGTTGGTCCATAACCATGAAATGGTCAATGCAGGAGACGAATTATCCTTTCATCTCATGTTGACATGGGATGGAAAGCAAGCTGGAAAACCCATAAACGATTTCCCACTTTATGTTGAATTGGAATATACAGCCATGAAATAACAATCTGACGTTAGTTGTGACTTAAACTTTCTTGTGAAAGGTTGTTGGTCATCATCATCATGGTGAAACAAAGATATGTGGTGATAAAGACTAAAAATATGACCCTGTCCTTGGCAAAGCCTGGGCTTAAGACATTCATGGACAAGCCCTTGCGAAATAAAAAAATAAAAAATAATGTGTTTATCATAAGGAAAGCTCTTCGAGCAGCACAGAGACATGTTATTCCAAAACGTCAGCGACAGGGTTCAAAACAAGGGCGAGTGATTCCCGTCCCCAAACGAGCGGGATTTTTACCTGCATTATTCGCTGGTCTGGCTGCTCTAGGATCACTTTTAGGCGGCGCCAGTACAGTGGCAAAAACTATTAAAGCCGCGCAATAGGGCAAGCAACAACTCAAAGAAAGTCAGCGACACAATGAAACGATGGAAGCCATTGCTATGGGGGCTAGAAATGTTAATTTGAAGCCAGGCTTTTATCAACAAGGATTTGGAATTTCACCTTTTCGAAAAAAAAATCATATTTAACCTCAGCCATAGCAAGACATGCCCTGACACATCAACAAGTGGAACGATATGCTAAACAACTGAAGCTTTCTAATTTTTGAGGTGTGTTTATGCGAAACCAATTACCCTCACGACCCTGGAAACATGAATGTGCTGTTGTTAATTTGGATGATCACCGAGGACCTGGAACACATTATGTAGCTTATGTCAAAGAGGGATCCACTGTATGGTACTTTGACAGTTTTGGGAATTTGCCCCCGCCCATGGAACTAGTGGCCTATTTCGGAAACAGGATCAAGATATATTATAATGTGAAACGTGAGCAAACGTTTAACAGCCAACAGTGTGGACGTTTGTGTTTAATTTTTATATATAGTAAGCAGAATAAGCAAAAACGTCAACAGTATATCGGTGGAAATTAAGACGTTTACACTGCATGGACGTGGACCTGAAGTGAGCCTAGACTTTTACCCACCTATCGAATTGAGTGAAAGACCTTATGGTTTAGGACTTGTTTCACTTGAAACGTACAATAGAATATACAACATACGTGAAAATGTGAACAACAAGTTTTACTATGATGATTGTGTGCTCACCGTGAACTCTGTTGGATACAAGATAGATGACATTTACGAACACATTTATGTGGTGTTGATCAATGAATATGGTTTAAAGTCATTTCTCGATGGAACGCGCAAGTTTGAACTTGTAGGAAATACCAGTACTCATCGCTGTAGTATTTTTTCTACATTCAAAATTGACTTTAAAACACACCCCGATTCCATTGGTCCATTACTAGGATTTAAACCACGCGTGTTGGAGCCCAACAAAAAACATGAATCAGACCATGAAGTGAAATTTATTGAGGACCATCATGTGTCGGTGACGTGTAATATTATTAGCCAAGTGTACACCAATCAAGAACCGTCGCATTCGCTTTATGACTTTATTGTAACATCGCCCAATGGCTATATTATTCGTGAAAACCCTCCAGTGGTGCTTTATCATTCTGTGGCTGTCGATGGTATTAGTAATATAACATTAAGACTGATCAATAGAGAGCAACAATTCATTGATCTAGATTCTACCACACCAGTGACTTACAAGTTGGTGCTAAAACCACTATGAAGTTTGTATATAAAGCAACAGCACCGTCTAGGAATAGTGTTAGTTGTTTACCACGTTAATACACGTTAACATCTCAGAACAAGCATATTTTACAGCATTTGGGTTACCACGTCAACCCCATGATGAATTCTATCCTAGAGGTAGCGAACCACATCGAGGAGCAGCCAGGAGTGGTAAGAATTGATCTCCATTCTTATCAAGCTCAAACACCTGGACTCAATAACAATGATGAAATTCAATTTGTTATCAACAACCAAGATATTTACACTACCGCATGAAAGTGTTATTCAGATTGAAGGTCGGCTCACCAAAGCCGATGGTTCTACACCCACCACATCCAAGTTAGCCAACCATGCTTTCGCCTTTCTGTTTTCTGAAGTGCGTTACGTGATTAACGATTCGTGGTGGATAGCACTCGAAATGTAGGTATTTCCAGTGTCATGAAACTATATCCCTCTTATAGTGAGGAAGATGCTAAAACACTTTGCATGGCGGGTTGGTGCCCTGACTCGATCAATGACTGGATGGTACACACCGATGGCACCTTTACTGGATATTTACCTCTTAAACTGATTTTAGGCTTTGCTGAAGATCACCAGCGCATTGTGGTCAACGCAAGGCAAGTGCTTTATCTGGTGAGAGACAGGAGTGATAACAATGCACTCAAGGGAGCCGACAATGCCCCCATTTATTCAAAAATTCAACTACAACGCTTGCTATGGAAAGTGCCTCATGTGACCCTTAACGATAGCAAAAAACTGGACATACTCTAAATGGTAAAGAGAGATATACCTCTACCCATGGAATTTAGAAGCTGGGCACTCCATGAGTACCCGCTATTGCCCACCACCAACACACACAGTTGGTCTATTAACACAGCCCGCTATACAAAGAGACCTCTCTACATGATTGTGGGTTTTCAAACGAATCGCAAATATCAACAAACCAAAGATGCCACGCAATTTGATCACCTGCAATTGAGAAATGCTCGTCTTTTCCTCAACGGAGCTGTGTTTCCCTATGAAGGACTGGATTTAGATTTTCAAAAAATAAGTTTGGCCCCCTGTACGACTTGTTTTCTAAATTTAGATGGTCGTATTTATCAAAAAGAGAATTGTCCTATGTTGTCACCCCAAGCTTTTAAGACAAGGGCGCCACTGATTGTCTTTGACTGTTCCTACTTGGAAGAGTCCGTTAAACCAACCAATATTGACATTCGACCAGATTTTGAAACGCATGACAATGTTCCAGCCAATACAACGGCCTACTGTTTGATTATTCATCACAAACGAGTCCACTTTTATCCACTGTCCACCAAAGTGACAAGTGTATAAATAGCAGGTCAACCCACATCAAACTGCTCAGTCATGTCTTGCTTTCAAGCTTCAAGAGAAGTTCCATCCATGAATTTTAAATCTGAGGAACAACGTTTCAAGACCTTTGCGACGTGGCCGGTGCCTTTTATAAAACCTCAAGCCTTAGCGGCCGCTGGATTCTACTATTTAAAAACAAGAGATGAAGTTAAATGTGTGTTTTGTCCCATCATCTTAGACCAATGGCAAGAAAGTGATGAACCCATGCAGGAACATCAGCGCTGGTCACCTGCCTGCCCCTACCTGTGCAGAATGGAGGTGGGTAATATACCCTGTCATTCAAGTTACCCCTCACTCGTGCCTCTAAGTGAGGAAAAAAGTTATGATACATGTGGACTTGATGGTGTCAACAGTGTTTCAGTGAGCAGCTCACAGTCAAAAACATCAAGTTTAGAGACATTGGGATATCATCGGTGTTATGGACACTATAAACACAAAATACTTTTTTGTATGAGTTGGTACCGCCTCTATCCTAGAATGAAAAAAGAATGTAAAACTTGTTATGCTAATAAAATAATATAATAAAAAATTGGTTGTTGTTGTTATATTATTATTTCTTATGTTTTTCTTTTCTTTTACTAGAATGGAATGTAAGTAAATGTCATGGGTACACCTTACTGAACAATCGTCAGTCTGTGGTCAGTTGGACTTGATCCAGACAAGAGTGGACATATTGCGTGCACTAATCGTCGACTGTCAAGGGTTTAAAATTGGAGATAACAAATTTATATTTAAAGAAGTGGCCATTATCGATTGTTCCACTTTTTGGATATCGCAAGCTACCCATTTGGTGTTTAAACCACCTTATGCGTTTGATTTGTTGCGTGATAAAGACCGTAAACAAACCCAGTGGATTGAAACTGATATGCAAGTAGACTGGAATCAAGGAACCATTTCATATAAGCACCTGGACATAGTCATGAAAGCCCACTTGTCTTCTGCCCATGTAGTATTTGTGAAAGGTAGTGAAAAACATCGATGGCTACAACCATTTTTGGCGTCTTACTGTCAATGTATCGATTTAATGGACATGGGCTGTCCCTCGCTGCAAACACTCATGGATCGCTGCCCCTGTGACAACATTACCCATAAAGCCATGGCACAGGTGTGGCAATTGTTTCATTGGCTAACCACCAATGCCTGCTGGGAGTTGTTAAATAAAATTAAAACTCTAGGTTTACCTGTGAATGACACCAGTGAGATTTCTACACGCGACGTGTAAACATCTACATTATACCATGGAGAAAGGGAATGCTACCGATAAAGGGATTGGAAAGTTCTTTGTGTGTAAAAAGAAACTAGACAGTTTTACCAAAGAAGAATTATTGGCTCTCCCAAAATCGTTCATTTATTATGTGCCAGCAAATTCAGTGAAAGAAATCTGGCAACATGTACCAAAATCATGGACTCAAGACCCTGTGTTAAGTGAATTGCAACCATGTACGGATTATGATCACCATAAGGAAGTGGCTATGGCAAAAATACCATCTATGCGACAGTGCGCCACTTGCCAGCTGGTCAAACTGTATCACGGTCATAAAAGTCCATGTAAAGACTTTGTTTCTTCATTCCACGGGTGTGATGGAGAAAAAAAGCAGCAACAACAAACATCATCCACAGAGGAGGAGGAAGATCAAACCTTTTCTCCACCTATGGAAAAGGATATGCCAGACCTGTACTGGCAATGGCGTCATTCATAAAGTCATTCAATACTTGACTTTCGAAATCTACCGACCTGGTTATTATTTGTGTGGTCCTGGAACTTATCTTGAAGAACCTTTGCAGCGTGGTGATATACCTATTAATCCTTTAGATCGAGCATGTGCCTTTCTTATCATCACAGTCATCCTGCATTAAGACGTGTAGCTGATAAAGTATCGTTGAAAAGCTAAACAACGTTTGACATCCTGTGATGTCTCAGTGGTAGAGAGGTTGTCAGCCCTCATTGTGATTAGTGCTATATAAGGAAAGTTAATGATGAGTGGACATGAACATTGAAAAGGATTGAGGAATTGGTATTTCTTTGTATTCTTTTTTGTATAGCTCTATTTGTTGTGAAATAAAAACAAGGTTTACAAGATCACAATGTCTTTTAATTTTAAAAATGGTGATAGCCATTTCTTCATTTTCATTTTTTCACACATGAATATTTACAATTTCCACTTCCCCTTTTTACATTCCCGTTGTTAGTTCACACATTCTGTACATTTTTGTTGTTGTGAAATAAAATATATATCTTTTAATTCTAAAAATGGTGATAGCCATTTCATCATTATCATTTTTTCACACATGAATATCTACAATTTCCACTTTACATTTTTTTACATTCCCCTTGTTTAGTTCACACATTCTGTACATTTTTTTGTGAAATAAAAATAAGGTTCACTAGATCACTATATCTTTTAATAAAAGAATGGTGATAGCCATTTCATTTTTTTTCACACATGGATATTTACAATTTCCACTTTTCATTTTTTTACATTCCCCTTGTTTAGTTTACACATTCTGTACATTTTTGTTGTTGTGAAATAAAAACAAGGTTATCAGATCACAATGTCCTTTAATTTTAAAATGTTGATAGCCATTTCACTTTTTCACATATGGATATTTACAATTTCCACTTAACATTTTTTACATTCCCTTTGTTTAGTTCACACATTCTGTACATTTTTTAAAATCTTTTTCGTAATATACAAAAGCAAACATTTTACACTAAAATGTATTACTTATCTTATTTTTTATTAAAACCACAGTAGCCTAACATTATACATTCTACTTACAGTTTTTACAAAGAATATTACAATATAAAACACACTACAAATATTACAATATAGTGATCATTAGACTTAGGTAAAGTAATAGTTGTCAATGCGACTGTTTCCCCAAGCATGAGTATCAAATGTGTTGGATATAATGAATCGTTTGTTGTCTTCATTACTTAAAGCAAGTTTGTTCAGCAAATTGGTATGTAGCTGATGACTTTTACTTCTAAATACACACATTTTCTTATATAATACAGGTTGGTTACTAACTATACAGTTTTTATAATCCCTTATATCTAATTGTTTACTAACAACATTCTTTTTCACTCCTTTTATTATTTTTACTACTACATC
The DNA here is from genome assembly GCA_946902985.2 of Meconema thalassinum. Classification (NCBI taxonomy): domain Eukaryota; kingdom Metazoa; phylum Arthropoda; class Insecta; order Orthoptera; family Tettigoniidae; genus Meconema; species Meconema thalassinum. The sequence goes on from OX336398.1 coordinate 128,233,255, forward strand.
ATCAATTGTCATATAGCTGTATGATTTAGATTTTGTGCCTACAAAGGTGTCTAAAATAACACCAGCATATTCATCCTTAAATTTCCCAAGAACCTTTTTGTTTACTAGAGGTAAATGGTAAATATCATCCTCGGGATAGTCACTTGTATCAAACCTATTTAGCTGAGTTTTGATATCCTCATAAAAATCATCAGTTTTAAACTCATAAATAAATGTCTGTGTAGAGTAATTTAACATTATCAAGATAGTTTTTCGTTACATAATCATAGTGAAATTCATACATAAGTGTTTTTGATAATTCCAGAATGGTGTAACCCACATATATGGGTTTGTTGTAAGTTACTTTAAGACGATTCATTTGTATTACAACTAAATCCTCATGAATAATTGAACAGCTATGAAAGTTAGGCTTGCTTATTAAATTGCTCGCACCATACCTTTTACCATAATTCTCCCACTTTGTTATCAGCTTTACATCAACTCGTTTATCAACATTCTCCATAGTCTTTCCAAAAACACTATTATTCATAAGTTTATAAAAATCTTTTTCAAACGCGTTTGTTGACTGTGTTCTTAAATTATTGTTTATATCAATATACGGCTAGAGCTATGCTGACTGATGAAATTGCAATACGCGATGAATTTTAGTTAATTTCAATCCATGCTCTAGACTCTGTTTCAAGTTTTGATAATGTATTACATATTTACATTTATCTTTTACATTAGCAATTAACATTTTTGTTCGTGATGTGATGTATGGAGATTTCATATTCTCAGGACAAAATGGTAAATCATTATGATCATCATGTAACTCTTTAGGGTACTCAAAATTTACCTCTAAAATATATCCTTTATCATCGTTATCATTAAGAGTGTCAACATGTAAGACATAAATTTCGGGTTGTGTCAGCCAGCGAAAATCTCTCAGTGGTAGATATTGACTCATAGCCCAACCATATTGGTTATTTGCATCGAGGTAGACAATATACTTTGACTCTTCACAAGGGTTGTAGCTAGGCATGTATTTATTATTCGCTTTAGAGTACCGTCCACTACATTGGCTTAATCCACCTCGAATTGATGATTTTATAAAATTGATCATGTCTAAATCAGTCATTAATTCTAAATTTACTTTCGTTTTTTTCAACATTGAACTGAAACTTAACCCAGGAGCAGTGAAATACTGACAAGGATCAAGGTCATAAGTTTTCATACAAACATTCCGAAAATTTTCAAAAACATCTGCTAATAACAACACATCTGTCTTCAAATATATGTCGGAAATTTTCCTAAAGTTTGAATGTGGAGCTGTGTCCATACACGTTGTGCATGTAAATATTCCTGATCACTGATATGACTTGTGTTTAAGGAACTGTAAAATGCATCTTTCGGTGGTAAAGAACACTACTCAAGACGTTCCACACAGTTAATATATTCGTAAGGGAATATACCCTTTTGACGAATCAAATTAAAATCATCTTCTTTAGGAAAGACACGTTGAATTTCATGAAACTGATCTGATTTTAAATTACTAGCCAGCTTATCATCACTACTCGGCATAAAGCGGAATGAATCTAAAAATCGCAGTTTAATGGTTTTTTATTGCTAGTTTTGATGTATTTTGTGAACGATATGTATTCTTCCTTATTATTTGCAATCACATCAATTTTCACATCTGAAGCTCCAAATTCTTTAACGATAAAGTGGTTATCGTATTTGCTACCGTTATGTAGAATGGCCGGAATGAATTCACTTACTCTATAATTTAAATTACATTCTTGGTGAGCAGCACCACGATATTTGCCTGTTAAATGGTCATGATCGCGAACCCTGTCTGTATATAAACATTCACCACATATAAAACAATTAGTTTCAGTTTCAAAATTAATTTGCTCTGATGAAATTAGTGGCTCCATTGGAATGATCGTATTTAAAATAGAGGATGTACGGATGTCATCTTTCTCAAGCCTTTCCATAAAAACTTTAGGTGCATCAGGTCCTCTATAGAGCTCAAACTTATTTAAAGAGTCATCATAGGTACATTTAATATATTATGCGAAACTAAAAGGTTCATGAATGTGAGTAGAGTTGGTGAAAGGTTGGGCTGGATTCGATGAACATGTATTAAATGGTTTTAGCAAAGCCTCGAAGTCAGTATATATAACAAATGGTACTCGAAGCTGTTTCTCATAATCCTTAAATTTTAGAATGTTATTTTTAGGAGCCGGTAATACCGTACACACATGATTACATCCCCATTTTTGATGTTGAGTTAATTGATCCTCTTTTCCAAAATATAACAAACAACCATCACACAACCTCTTCTTAGATTTATCTTTCGATATCTGACTACCGATAAGTCTACTTAAATGTTTTATCCAACAATAGTGGGCATTTTCACCTTCAGTTATGTACAGTAAATTTACATGAGCATTCTTTTTTCCTGAGTATAATATAGAGGACCTACTATACTCTTCTTTTCAATTCCATACACATTAATACTTGCATTGTTCAACTCTTCAAAACGTTGAATGTCTTTTATCGCCATAGGAAATTCTATTTCTTTACAATCGAAAAATGAAGAATAGTGCGGATAAGATGATGTTCTCTCCACAGCCTTTTCAGCTGTATGGAGAGCTGAGGTTACAGCCCATGCAAAACAAGCAGGGTCACTATTCATAACGTTCCCAACAGCTTTCTTTCGTTTGATTCATGCAGGTAAATCAATGTATGATGATGCTCGAAGGGGGTTATATTTATTCATGTTGGTTTCTAAATAAAGCACTTCAACCAACGCCCAGTCTGACTCCCTTTCCTGGAACTCTTCACTCTTCACAATGATAGCACTTGAAATATCTTGGTACATATCACTGATATTAGTTGATTCACTAACAATTATGTTTTTTGTATTAAAGGATTTGATATCTGTAATTTCACCTTCACTCCCAGTTTTTACAGAGTCCAAAAATTCAAAATTCATTTTAAATGTTTTATGGTCCACTAAAACATTATCTATCAAGTCAAACACAGTAGGTTGAACATTCTTTAAGACATTTTCAATACTTTGAGTTTTTTCTTCACTATGAAGTCTGTGACTAACAATTCGACTTTTAAATGCACTACCAATTTGTTGAATATTCGCAGAATTTCTTTCATGGCCAGCGTTGTTTTTATGATGAATACTGCGTAAATGTCCATGAAGGATTTAAGAAGGTATATCAATATTACATACATCACAATGTTGTATGGAAGGTTCACCATTATTCATTCTTTTTGTTGTACAACTATTTTCACAATCTTGAGAACATTTACGCTTTTGAGCATCACATTCGTTTAAAGGTTCCGTGCTAGTTAATGGTTTTACAGTTTTTAATTCCTGTTGTTCCCCTTGCACTTCAACCATGTGGGATTGATATCGCTTTACAGCAGAAAAACCAAGTTCGCAAACTGAACACGAAAATGGTGCTGAACTAACATGCATTAAATTTACATGACGTGCAAGATTATCTTGTCTCTTAAATGTGGTAGCACAATGACTGCACACAAACATTTTAATGTCATGTTTAGCATTTGTGTGTCGTTGAAGGTTGTCAGGTCTTGAGAACTGTTTCTTACAGTCACCACACTTGAACATGATGAACACTTTCGAAATTACCTATAAAAGAAAGAAATCATAAATGTTAATAAATGATAAAACAAAGTACAATATAAATAGTTTAATTATATTCCAGTCAATGGTTATAGCAGGGAATTTAAATCAATCATCTGTGAACTCCTAGCAAGTCTAACTTCATGTAGTTCTAACTGGGGGTTACTATATACCACTGTCACTGACACCTAGCGGTGAGCATTAGAACTTGATAGAGTGGTAGAAACCAGCGGTCGCCAGTTAAGTGAGCTAAGTGTAACATCATAGCCAGTCTTAAAACAAGTTTCAACTTGTAGAACATGTCACGTGATAGAAACCAGCGATCGCCAGTTAAGTGAGCTAAGTGTGACGTCATAGTCAGTCATAAAGCAAGTCTAAACTTGTAAAACATGCCACGTGACAAGGGTAAGTTAGGTAAAGTTAGGTTATGTTAGGTGAACTGAGGTTAAATCTTGAAATATTCCCTCTGTCACTGACACCTAGCAATGAACATTCAGACTTAATAGAGCGGTAATCAGAATCTAACCCACAAAATTAACTTTACACACCATGGTCAAGTAGTTCCAACTTTTGACTGCCAAATATACCATTTTCACTGACATGCAGTGGTGAACATTGGAAAATATCACTCTAACTGTTTAAAAGTTATTAGAGGGGCACTTACCTTTTTAAAATTTATCAACTGCTGCCACTGAATGAACAGATTGTAGGAATCTGGTAACCTACAGGTACCCAATTATCTGTAAAGAAATCAATCAATCAATCAATAAATTCAACATCAATTAGTAATAAAAGACTACAATCCATTAATAATAAGTACTTACCTTGCAAAATAATTTAATGATTTTCTAACAAAAAGGCTTTTTTACAACTCTTGAGCAGTAATAGAGCACTGTTCACTCAAAGCGAGTAATAAAGACTGACAGTAGGGAAATATATGACACCTCTCTTATATAAACTCTCATCGCTCGTGTCAGCAGTTTTTTGCAGATCACTGCAGTTCCATTCCCAATACAGCTGAGAGTTCAAAGTTCACTAGGAACACCTGTGTGGTATCCAATTACTGCTGACTTTGCATGATCATCACCCATTGTCTTGATCAACACCTGGGGCTTCAAATTACTGCAGCGTTAGTCATAGCAAGAGCAGTGTGCGCTTCATGAACACTTGTGGTTTCAAATTACTGCAGCGTTAGTCATAGCAACAGATCTGTGCGCTCTCTGTCATGTCTGTAATATGACACAGGAAGTAACAAGTCGGTTTACTGTACATACCATCTCCTCAGTTTTAACATCTTTAGAACATATATTTCTTCTCTTTCAACTATAAATGACTCGTTAGAACACATCCATCCAACAAGTTAGATCCCTTGTATGTTCACATGTATTTCATCACTTTCTTTTCATATCGTTATCACATTATAGTAGTGGGGGATTAGTGAACAACGTCAGTTCAACACACTGCTTTACTCGCAAAATGTAGTTAGGCCCTTTGACATAATTTAAATAAGTTCATGGGCTAGTCCGTAGCGATCAGTCCAAAGGGTCTCATCCACAAGGACTCGTCCACAAGAACCATTCCACAGGGGCCCGTCCATAAGGACCCGTCAACAAGGACTCGTCAACAAGGACCCGTCAACAATGACTCGTCAACAATGACTCGTCAACAATGACTCGTCAACAATGACCTGTCAACAATGACCCATCAACAGGGACTTGTCAACAAGGACCCATCAACAATGACCCATCAACAATGACCTGTCAAAAATTACCTGTCAACAGGGACCCGCCAACAAGGACCCGTCCAAAGTGACTCGTCAACAATGACAGGGGCTCTCGCCTCATAACCTGACATGCCCCTCTTTAATTATTGGTTTGCGGAACAAAGTTTAATTTCATATTAGCATTCAAACTCTCACATGTTGCACTTGAAAAGTGAAATTTTCAAAAATAAATTACCATTTCACCCTCTAGTAGGGGTAGGTTTTATTTTGGGGTGGAAATATGTTGTCCATAGGAAAGAGGGTATCAGCCCGAGTTCAATGACTCCTCATTTGTCAAAATCCGACCATGCGGTCGAGAGATATCGCACCGTCGCCATCTTGTGAGGAGGGTGAGGAGGAGGATGTGCTAGAACCCGTACAAACACACTGCTTTTACAATGTCTAATTCCGAGGGCTCTAGTGCAGGAGGATTATCGAGGCGTGGGTGTCGTAAATCCAGCACTTCAGCTGCACAATAAGTATGTTGGCTAAACAATATGAGCTCTCGCCAACAGCTTCTTGGAAATGCGAGCCTCACCCAGCCAGGCTACGTTATTGTCATGCTTCTCCTATTCCAAACCTCCGTGTTTTTCTTAGTGCTATGGGCAGTAGAGTAATTATTGTTCTTAACATCATATTGGATTGGCAACTCAGATGTCGTAATCATTTCGGTTCAGGCACTATCGTGTTCCTTGTATATGGCTCCCCCAGAATTTCGGCATTGAGAACACCGCAAATTATGCGTGCTCGGTTTGCGATCGATCCTGAGATCTCCGATAACTCGGCATACTATCGATCCCTAGGCCCCTGATTGATCACAATTTCCCCTGCTCAGTTTGAAAAATGTGTACGATCGGAAACAGTACAATTTTTCAATCCTAATACCATGGTCGTCTGGTATTATAATGTCGAGTTCAACGCTCTCTCTTCCTCCTCAGCGGGGTTCTCTCTATCTAGTTCTCGGAGTTGTAACACTTCGGGCTTTTCTTTTAGCAAATCCCCGTTGGTCTTCAAGGCTGCGCTGAGTTACCTTCCCAGTTCGTCCCTCAGCGTAACTAGCTCACATCTGTGGGGTCGCTCTTCGGTGTTGCTTCTTTCATCCGTAATGGCATTCACTTGGGCAGGCGGCGGTTCGTCTAATACATTGCTGGGGTAGTATACTTTCAAATTTTGCCCGTTGTGGGTGACCGCGTTCTGTCCTCATGTTTCTCGAATTTTGTAAGCGTTGTTTCCCAAACATTGAATAATTTCGTAAGGTCCCTCGTAAATGGCGGCAAAATTTGCGGAGAATCGCGCAGAAGGGTTTGATACGGCTGGTTTCTTCACCAAAACGTACTCTCCCAATCTTAGGGGTCGGTGGTATCTTCTCCCTCTCAGTCTCTTCTCGGCTTTTTCGCGCAGGCTCGTTGGAAATCCTGTCTCCCTGTTGGGCCGGCCGTGGCCTGTAGCTTCCATGCCTTCCCTCTCGCGGTTTGTACGGCGATGAGTCATGGCGTCCTTGGTCCCAACGTCCGCGGGGTCTTCTATGATGGTACTGACTGTTCCATTTTCGCTCTCCCCTTGCCTGGTACCTTGGTTCATATACCCTCGGCGGTCGGTTCTCATATCTCCTCCAGTTGTTATCGCGGGGCGCGCTCGCTGTAGTGGTCCCCTGCGCCGTGTGGCTGGCCTTCTTTGGACTTCCGCCGCATGAATTTGTTCAGTGGGCCTCATGCGCTGTAAATGCGCGGTAGTGTGGTCCAGCGGTCTCAAAATTCCCTCCGTTTGTATTGTCGTCTGGGCCTTTTGCTGCGATAAGCGTCTCTTGGACTTTAACAGGTAGCTGTTTACTTATTGCGGCTACCAGAGAGCGTTCGGAAGTGGGATCGTCGAGTTCTCTCATCTTGGCGAATTGCGCAATAAAATACTCCGCGTATTTTGTCGGGCCTTGCGTTGAGAACTTACGGGAATATAACTCCAGTCTCAAATTTTGTTGCCACTCAAGACTCCAGTACGTTTTTAGAAAAGCCTCCTTGAACTCTGCCAGGGACTGAAAAGTGTAGCGGAAACTCTGAAACCATTGTAAGGCGGCATCTTCCAAAAGTTTCTCCACCGTGCGCAGGGGGCTTTTCCTCCGGTATGCGGTTGTCCAAGATGTAAGCGTCCAGTTCGCGAATGAATTGTTTAGGGGTCATGGCGCTATTCTCGTTGTGTCGTTTTGGGCGGTCATCTACGGGCCTGATCACATGTACAAGCTGCGTCGGCGTCCCGGCGTCGTTCGGCGTCGAAGTTCTGGCTTTCGGCGTCCCGAATGTTATGCTTGTTGGAAATCCGAGTAATCCATTTAACGGCGGCTCTGGCGTCGTCTGTGACTGACATCCTGTCTTCCGGGGGTTATTATTATTATTATTATTGCTCCGGGCGTCGTCCATCGTCCGTGCAGCTTCTCTTTGCAGTTCGAGGATTGCCTCGTCCTGAATCTGCCCTCTCAGGTCTGTTTTAATTAATTTTGCCTCCTGGCGTTCAATTCTCGATATCATTTCCATTTCCAACTTCCGGAATCTTTCTAGGTTGGCCTCCATTTGTTTTTCCATTCCCTTCTTATTCTCGTGGGCGTCTTCCTCATTTCGCTCTCTTAATCCGTCGATTTCCTCTTTCAATTCCTTTATCCCAATTTGCATCATTTTTATGTGTCGGGTGACATTTTGTTCTCGGCCTTCCATAGCAATGACGCGTTCAGCTCCGACGCTAATCTGCCCCTGGACTTCCTCTAGCTCGTTTCGTTATTCTAATGTCCATGGATTCCATATTGCTCGTTATTTCTTCCAGATTCTTATCCATAGCTTTGACGGTATTATCCACCTTATTTACTTCTGTGAGCAATTCTTGATAATTCTTGTCCGCTTTGCGCTCTATTTCCCCCGTTTTGTGTGTTAGTTTATCGATCTGCTCTGTAGTGGACCGAGTAAGTTGCTCCACTGCGGCCCTCAACTCCTTGCCCTGCGCTACGCAAGTTTGCCCTAATTGCTCGGTCTTTAAGTTAATTTCTGCCTTAACCGCCTCTAAAATATTTTTGAGTTCCTTATCCGCGGCTTCCGACCTTTGCTCCCATTTTCTATCACTAGCTTCGGACCTTTCCTCTGCCTTTCTGTCACTAACTTCTAACGTGTCTCTGAGCTGCTCAATGTTCGCTGCCGCGCTTTCCCCAATTTTTTTACAAAGTACATCATACATAACTTGCAACTCCTCGGAAGTAGCCATTGCAACACACACACAATAATATAATCACTGAGAATACGGGTGTCCAGGTTCCCCATTCACCATCATGCACCTGTCTTGTGTAGTAGTAGGAATCAGAATAATTTTGGACCTGTTACAATATTTACGTAACAACAACAACAACAACAACCGCAACCTGCCTGAATGGCCTCCTAGTATCCCGGTCTCCAATTACAATAACATATGACAATTTTAAACTCCTGTGGGATGCCTTAATAAAATGCCTAACCCGTTCGCAAAAATCAACAACACAGTTCATTAATTGAGGATTAATGAATCCGGGGTTAGCTCTCACAAGCGTGGGCTACCTTACCAAATCATCCCCTTTCTGGACTGCTATCTTTCAAAACAAAATTATTTCCAATTTAATTTTTCTGGGTTTACCCGTGAATTTAACAACGCCGTCTACGGGTGATTTTAATTATTCACCAAGAAACAAACAAATTTTTGTCCAGTATAGGCAATCTCGTTTATTGGTTCACTCCTCCTACCTTGGCTTGGATAATTACATGATTTTTCATCCTAGATCATAGACCTTCGCCTTTTTCAATAGATCCGCCTTCCATAATGGATCTAGCCTCCACAATGGATCTAGCCTCCACAATGGATCCAGCCTCCACAATGGATCCAGCCTCCACAATGGGCGCCATTTTTAATATAATATAATATAATGTGGGGTGGTCCTGTGGCGCAATGAAAATGCTACGGGTCACTAAATCATCCTGGTAGAATATCCAGGCACATCTGTGAGCTGTCTTCATTACTTCCAGCGTCACTGGTGGGTACTAGGAGAAATAGATCACCGCATCGGTAGATCTAGGTATCAGGTAGTGCAAACATGTGGGGAATAGTTGACTACTTTAAACGGAGCGGTTGCCAAACTCCTCTCCCACGAACAAAACCTTGTGTACCCCACTGTTCCTGATTTGAAATAGAAAATGGGTCCTAAATATTTGGTAGGTACCCGATTGGGTGTCTCTAGGCCTAACAATTAGTAATAATAATTATAATATCGGGTGCGGTGCGTTCGTTAAATGATCACGAATGGCCTACGTCAACAGGAAACAGGTTCGCCTCAACTACTGAAATGGCGTACACTAGTTAACAGGTAAAATCTAATTTATTAAACTCAAAAATCCGGTCTGAAAAATTACATTAACTCAAAAAACAAAAATATAAATGCAACAGCAAAAACAAGTTACAGTAACGTTACAAATTAAACCCAAGAAGAAAACAAACAAACAAAATCAAACAATTAGGTTTAAAGTAACAAAATCAAAATAGTAAAAGAAATCACGGTTCTCCCAGAGCTCATCATCGGCCTTAATACAGCTTAAAATGAAATGAGAATAAAATACATTAATTGAATCCAGCTGTGAGCAAGCAAATATTACATCACTACGATAACAGCTGACAGCCAGGTGTGGCAATGTTACTACGGTGAATGTCAACTGCTACGACAAATTCAGGGTCTCAAACAAAGTGCAGTTGCCCTAAAAATACTTAAATAAAATGGTCTGATTCCTCTTACTGGCACACACATCTGTAAATACGCTTGGACATAGTGTGAGAGTATTCTTTCTGATAGCCATCTGACATTTGGTCGTTCAGCCTATCGGGTGGACAATAATATAGAAAATATCGGGGCAACGAGATAACACAAATTAACAGGGCGTAACTACACCAAATGCAACACAAAACATTCTGGGTTCGAACCCGAAATTTACATAAAGAAAATAGCCCAACAAAATGGCTCACTTAAACAGAGAAAATGCCAGCATGCCTAACTACTAATAAACAAACCCCCTCTCCTGTCTAAAATCTAACTTCAATCTTCCGTGTGTTGATAAACTAATCGACCTCGACCAACCAGCCAGGGTGACACTCCCCACGGGTAGCGAGCACGCTTCCACGAGACAGCTGGACTGATGACTTCACATTCTAAATTGTGGTCTCTTACTAAAAACACATTAGTGGCTAAGCTACAATTTGTGACATTTACAGGGTTTCAAATAAATTTTACATCAGACCAGGGTTGCGCATCAATAACCTGAGACGTCAGCACTCCTCCAACCTGTGAAAAAAAAACACATCGCGTGTGTGTGTAGACAAAACAAACATGATGAACCAAAACGTACTGTGTGTGCATACTAATTACTTCGGACTACCCTGTCCGGAAACACTTACATCGGAAATACACTCCGGAAACACTTACCTCGGACTACCATCCGGAAACAACTTACATCGGAAATGCAATCCGGAAAAACACTTACCTCGGAAATACAATCCGGAAACACTTATGGGCTCAACATTCGGCCGGTATGAACACAAATACAACCTCACGGCTCCTTGCCGAGAAAAAAATGGAAGCACACACATAAAAAAAATCTATGACAGACATCGTCCTGCTTGCCGCTCCTGCGAATTCACTGGTCAATTCGCAACCGTTCTGGGAAAAGGAAAAGTGGGACCTGGGTCGCTAACCATCTGACCTATTTTCATAAAGTGGCAAAACTAGTCCAACCTAGCTGGACGTTACTGAATGTCACAAAAACAAATTCTTACCCTATCTATTGGTCAGGTCGTACACTTAACTTACAGCTAGTCTTACATGAATATATAGCCACAACAAATCCATCCTAAAACACACGGCAATTAAACTCATGATGTCTTTGGCAAATAAAAATTACAGACACCTCCATCATCCACCAAAAACATGCATTATTTTACGGACTGACGGACAAAACAAAATAAAAAAAGGACTGGAATGGTGACAAAAAAAACCTAATAGCCCCTGTCTAAAACGAAATATTGACATCAAAAGTCCAAACAAAGCTAATACTACTGTACAGATATCTCGTCCCCTTTTCTACATTACGACCCCAAATATAGAAAGTTTAATACTCATCACTTGTCCCTGGAGTAGACAGGCCATGACGGCTGCTGGGTCACCACTTCGACACCCGGACGTAAGGCCCTTAGCCCTTCATCAATCCGGTGTCGTTCCACTGGGTCATCTTACAAGACGATGACTTACACACAAATACACTGTTAACACTAATCGATGCACTTATTTTGCACACCCTATCACATAAGACACTTTTTACACTTGTATTCACGAGCTTCATTCGCTGCGAAGCGTTATATATGGCTGGCGGTACCGTTACTGCGAATCGAGCTTGCAGGTCCTCAGTAGGCCGACATACACCTAACCCGTTCAGTCCTAGATTGGTATTTTCTACGATTTCCTAGACCGTCAAAATAGATGAGTACAGGCCTATAGGTTCAGCGATCTCGCTTGTGACTTGTTAGCTCAAAACAAAGTTCCCTGCTCGGGTCTCGAATGGGCTGCTGGTCGCCGCTCCGCGCTTTCGGCTCCACACGGCGTGGCGTTAAGTTCTTAATGGACGTGGGTGGCAAACCCCGTCTGGATAGATTTGTATAAAATAGTGTTCGCCTTCGATAACTATCATGACCGCTGTGGGTCTTTAGCCACAAGTTTGAATGATTGGTGGTAAATGTTTATCACATAGAAAAAGTTTTCTCACTCGGCTACGCGGTATCAAAGTCGCGAGCAGCGTGGACTATGTCCGGTGTGGCCGCAAAACTGACTGACTAGTGTCCGCGCTCAGTGCCTATATCCACCCTCAACTTTGGAACAATGGACTTGTCACCTCTGTCAAGTGCGCGCCCATAGCAATCGTCAGAGTGCGATAATTTTTGGTTCAGCCTGTAGGTCAAGATGAGGACGGCAATATTCATATGATTAAATTCGAAATCGATCGGCAGGAACGTCTTCAAATCAAATTGCATCATGACGCTACTGGGTAGATCCTCGTTTGGCGCCATGTCTTGAGTGTCGTGGAGGGGGGAAATATTCCTCCGCGGCTGACTCTGTAATATCCCCGTAACTCGGGTAGTTTTTGGGCTTGGGCCGTGATTAATGTTCTAAAATGCATTTCTCAGCCTCTTCTCTGATTGGGCCTTTTTATACAATTATTCCATAGGCGGATCTCAAATTAGCATCTCGTCGCTACTCAACAAGTAGTGTGTTTGTACGGGTTCTAGCACCTCCTCCTCCTCACCCTCCTCACAAGATGGCGACGGTGCTATATCTCTCGACCGCTTGATCGGAGTTTGACAAATGAGGTGTCATTGAACTCGGGCTGATACCCTCTTTCCTATGGACAACATATTTCCACCCCAAAATAAAACCTACCCCTACTAGAGGGTGAAATTGTAATTTCTTTTTGAAAATTTCCCTTTTCAAGTGCAACATGTGAGAGTTTGAATGCTAATATGAAATTAAACGTTGTTCAGCAAACCAATAATCAAAGAGGGGCATGTCAGGCTTTGAGGCGAGAGCCCCTGTCATTGTTGACGAGTCCCTGTGGACGGGTCCTTGTTGGCGGGTCCCTGTTGACAGGTCATTTTTGACAGGTCATTGTTGATGGGTCATTGTTGACAAGTCCCTGTTGATGGGTCATTGTAGACAGGTCATTGTTGACGAGTCATTGTTGACGGATCCTTGTGGACGAGTCCTTGTTGACGGGTCCTTGTGGACGGGCCCCTGTGGATGGGTCCTTGTGGACAGGTCCTTGTGGACGAGTCCTTGTGGATGAGACTCTTTGGACTGATCGCTACGGACTAGCCCATGAATTTATTTAAATTATGTCAAATGGCCTAACTATATTTTGCGTGTAAAGCAGTGTGTTGAACTGACGTTGTTCACTAATCCCCCACTACTATAATGGGATAACGATATGAAAGGAAAGTGACGAAATACATGTGAACACGTGTGAGATGACCTCATTACCGTCCTACTTGTGAAACAAGTCACATCCTGTTTTGGTTCATACATGAGAAAATGCGAGTTCATTTGTAATATGATCTAACACACAGGTGTTCACCTGTACACGCGCACGATAAGAGCTAACAAGTCACAACCTGTTTTGTCAGTGGTGGGAGGTGAAGTGGAGGAGAGTGGGAGAGTTGGTGTAAGAGAGAACACAGGTGAAGAGAGAAAGAAATATGTATTGCTCATAATACATGTAGAGCTGAGGACTGTACATAGGGCTGTAGGTTAAGTACAACATGAGTGAATAAATAAATACAAGGCACATAGGTTCACACAACATGTAATTTATTAATCCAAGAATTAAAGGCTGAGCTATATCCCAACCATTTTACATATAGTTTATTTCCTATTTTTTCAACACTTTTTCCACTAGGTAATGTTTAGGAAACGCTGTCTTTTGGAGTTCTTGAAGATAAAACTTGCCTTTTATGGGTTGATGGTTGAGGTCCGCGACAAAATAGGTGACTGGACTGCAGGCTGACTTGACGAATTCGAAATAGTTCAGTCCCCCAATTTGGTGTGTAGCCCTTGTCGAAGACGGACTTGAATTTGCTCACACGAACATGGTCCCCAATGTTAAGGCGATGACGTTTAGGGTCTGCTGTTTTTATGGGGTTAAACAGTTTATCCAGTTGAGGAATATTTTTGGTTACAAGTCGTGGCTTGTTCCCAATGGTTCTGTGTTCGGTGTCATTGTAACGTGACACTAGGTCAGGTAACAAGTCTAACCAGCGATAAGTGCCCTGAGCGGTAAACGCTTTCCACATATGGGTTTTCAATGTTCGGTTGAACCACTCGACCAAGCTGGCTTTGAGATTGCTGTACGTGGTGTAATGGTGAATATCCTTAAATTTGAGAAAACTGGAGAAATCCTTGTTGAAAAATTCTTTTCCCAGATCGGTTTGTAGCGGCTGAGGTTGATGTTTGGATTGTTGAATAATATGTTGAAAGGCCTTGGTGACTAGTGGACCAGACTTGCGACGCACAGGTTCAACAAACGCCATTTTGGAATAAACATCAATGACCGTCAACATATAGCGTACACCATCGTTAACGCTAGCATAGGGAATCATTTCAACCAAGTCTGCTTGCCTAAGTTCATCCACACCCTGTGAAATCACCTTGAGTCGCTGATAGTGACGTCTAGCTGGACGATGGAATTCGTGAGCAATACCCATTTTAAAGGGTGAGGGCTTAAACAATAATTTTGGCATTTCGAAGTTCTTCCTCAATTTCTTGAATTTCCCAATCGTGACCAGTATGGCCGGCTTGACGTAAAGCATGCAACAGCTGTAGTCGCTGGACGAGTTTATTGGGATTGTGCCAGTAGGTAACATCCACAAGGGGTTTTAATGGCTTAAATGTCACCCCTGAAGCGGACACTTTACGACGACCACTTTGACTAGTGGGGAACGTTTTTGCAATGATGGTTTTATATTTTTGAGATATATTGGCATTCACTTGTTGAGTGGGATCATACTGTCTTTTGTGGGCATGGGTGTCCAATAAAATGGATTTATATTTACCAAGGTCCCCTAGCGTATAATCTTGGGATGAGTGAGTCCGAGAGAATAGTAGCTTTAACAGTCCTGGTGTTAATTTATAGTTGATCTTTTTAATGACAGCTTTAGTACGACTAAATTTAATCGATGAATCACCAATTTTAAAACTATCATCCTCATAGCGAACACCATATGTGGTATCTGTGTTTCCAATAAATAGATTGGTGAAATAGGGTTCCAGTGTTGATCGATAATATTTTATTAAAATGTTTTTTAGTTGAGCTTTATGTTGAGGGGTGGCTACGAGTTGTGAAAATGGAGACGATCTGGAAGGGCAAGGTGTTTCGACCATGACCAAGGATTTCTTTTTTCTTAAAAACTCTGCCATGGCTGATGCCTTTTTTGAGGCGCAAACAGTTGTTCCTCATTTTCCTCAACTTCGCTAACACTAGTTAAATCTTCCTGTTCCTCTTCCTCTTCCTCTTCCTCAGGGTCCTCGTGGTGCGTTTGAGTGGCTTGCGAAACGGTGGGTAGCGTTTCAGATGGCTTGAAAGAGGGTTTCAACATAGCTTTTAGCGGAGGGGCTAAATGTTGTTGAATAAACAAAGCATGATCCGCACGTGATCGTTTCAATTGACGGATCTTTTGGCGAATAGTATTTTTTGCTCTAATAATATGCTTTTTCAATTGACTCTCTGCTAACGCCATGGTGTCTTGACAAATGACTTGACAGGGAATGATACAGGGCCTTAAATAGCAATAAAATTATCAAACCCTAAGCGATACCGCCCTTGGTTGAGTTCACTTTGTGTGTCAATCACTAAACAGGCATAGCGTTGAGTGTTCCAGCACTTGGCACACAATTCTGTAAACATTTGAAAGGTCATATCCGGATCACATGTTCATTATAAATGTGACGACTGTTCCTCTCGTTCTGGCGAAATAAAACAATGACATTGGCATTGTCACGAATCAACTGTTTGGACATTTTTGAATACGTTTGTCCAAGATAAAAGCAATCGATATGTTTGTGACGACCCATGCTGAAATAGCTTTGAATGATGCCTTGTCGTTCAGTGGATACATCATCGAAAATCATGAGTGAATCAGGCTTTACCTCATCCGGTGAAATAACATTTTCTTGCGTGGAAAATGTGAAATACCCCATATTCTCATTTTGTGATCCAGACATGAATTGATCCAGAAACACGTAGAGGGGTTGGTAGAGAGATTTTGCGAAAATATAAATATTTTGAAAACACAGACCATTGGGCGCTGTAATAAGTGTCAGCAAAAGATTGGTCTTTCCACAGCCGGAAGGTCCCACAGTAATGCAGCGAATGGAAGATGGAAAGAGTGAACCATGGCGTTGTTCACGTGATGAGGGGCAGAGATGGGAAACCATGTCCCTCACGGGGAATGACTCTTGCTGCTTAATTATCTTCATATCAACTAAGGCTTAGAGAGGCTAGCAGGCTGTCTATATACATCGCACCGAGCCTTGTCATAGAAACAGTAGACTCGTACTACAGGTTGACGATGGATGTCTTTGGACGTGCGTTGAAGGCCAAAGCTAGGTCTGTTCCCATACATGATCCTAAACAAGAAACAGATCCTGCTAATAAACACTATGTGGATAGGTCTGTAGTGCCACGCACTAAACAGGGAGATTATGACTTTAAGGGAAAGCGGTTAACCCATGTGAAACATCCTCAAGTGTCTACAGACGTTACTACAAAAATGTATGTGGATAACAAGGTGTATGAATTTTATGATAAAGTGCCTCAGCTTATGGTGGATGGCTATAGCGCTAATCATCACCGCATTATTCACGTGGAAGACCCACAAGAAGATGATGATGTCTGTACCAAGCGATACGTGACCTATGAAATGAAAAGGCTTTATAAATTTATCCCATCTGTATTTTTAGTGTATCAGACAAATGTAAAACCTGTGAATGAGAGAAACCATATACCGCTAGTTCATGACCAGCACTTACCTATGTGCTTGCTTCGGGTTTAAGCCACTATCGACTACACTATGAGGGAACCATTCACATCAAATATGCCATACCTGATGAGAACCATTTACAAATAGAGATAAATGGTCATAGGATGTTGGTCCATAACCATGAAATGGTCAATGCAGGAGACGAATTATCCTTTCATCTCATGTTGACATGGGATGAAAAGCAAGCTGGAAAACCCATAAACGATTTCCCACTTTATGTGGAATTGGAATATACAGCCATGAAATAACTATCTGACGTTAGTTGTGACTTAAACTTTCTTGTGAAAGGTTGTTGGTCATCATCATCATGGTGAAACAAAGATATGTGGTGAGAAAGACTAAAAATATGACCCTGTCCTCGGCAAAGCCTGGCTTATGACATTCATGGACTAGCCCATGCGAAAGAAAAAAATAAAAAATAATGTGTTGACCATAAGGAAAGCTCCTCGAGCAGCACAGAGACATGTTATTCCAAAACGTCAGCGACAGGGTTCAAAACAAGGGCGAGTGATTCCCGTCCCCAAACGAGCGGGATTTTTACCTGCATTATTCGCTGGTCTGGCTGCTCTAGGATCACTTTTAGGCGGTGCCAGTGCAGTGGCAAAAACTATTAAAGCCGCGCAGCAGGGCAAGCAACAAATAAAAGAAAGTCAGCGACACAATGAAACGATGGAAGCCATTGCTATGGGGGCTCGAAATTTTAATTTGAAGTCAGCCTTTTATCAACAAGGATTTGGAATTTCATTTTTTCGAAATAAAAAAACATCTTGAACCTCAGCCATAGCAAGACATGCCCTGACACATCAACAAATGGAAAGCTGTGCTAAACAACTGACGCTTTCTCATTTTCGAGGTGTGTTTATGCGAAACCAATTACCCTCACGACCCTGGAAACATGAATGTGCTGTTGTCAATTTGGATGATTACCGAGGACCTGGAACACATTATGTAGCTTATGTCAAAGAGGGATCCACTGTATGGTACTTTGACAGTTTTGGGAATTTGCCCCCGCCCATGGAACTAGTGGCCTATTTTGGAAACAGGATCAAGATATATTATAATGTGAAACGTGAGCAAACGTTTAACAGCCAACAGTGTGGACGTTTGTGTTTAATTTTTTTATATAAGAAGCAGCATAAGCAAAAACGTCTACAGTATGTCGGTGGAAAGTAAGACGTTTACACTGCTTGGGCGTGGACCTGAAGTGAGCCTAGACTTTTACCCACCTATCGAATTGAGTGAAAGACCTTATGGTTTAGGACTTGTTTCACTTGAAACGTACAATAGAATATACAACATACGTGAAAATGTGAACAACAAGTTTTAATATGATGATTGTGTGCTCACCCTGAACTATGGTGGATACACGATAGATGACATATATGAGCACATTTATGTGGTGTTGATCAATAAATATGGTTTAAAGTCATTTCTCGAGGAACGCGCAAGTTTCAACTTGTAGGAAATACCAACACTCATCGCTGTAGTAATTTTTTCTACATTCAAAATTGACTTTAAAACACACCCCGATTCCATTGGTCCAGTACTAGGATTTAAACCACGCGTGTTGGAGCCCAACAAAAAACATGAGTCAGACCATGAAGTGAAATTCATTGAGGACCATCATGTTTCGGTGACGTGTAATATTATTAGCCAAATGTACACCAATCAATAACCGTCGCATTCGCTTTATGACTTTATTGTAACATCGCCCAATGGCTATATTATTTGTGAAACCCCCCCCCCCCAGTGGTGCTTTTTCATTCCGTGGCTGTCGATAGTATTAGTAATATAACATTAAGACTGATCAATAGAGAGCAACAACTCATTGATCTAGATTCTACCACACCAGTGACTTACAAGTTGGTGCTAAAACCACTATGAAGTTTGTATATAAAGCAACAGCACCGTCTAGGTAAGGTGTTAGTTGTTTACCACGTGAATACACGTTAACATCTCAGAACAAGCATATTTTACAGCATTTGGGTTACCACGTCAACCCCCATGATGAATTCTATCCTAGGGGTAGCGAACCACATCGAGGAGCAGCCAGAAGTGGTAAGAATTGATCTCCATTGTTATCAAGCTCAAACACCTGGACTCAATAACAATGATGAAATTGAATGTGTTATCAACAACCAAGATATTTACACTCTACCGCATGAAAGTGTTATTCAGATTAAAGGTCGGCTCACCAAAGCCGATGGTTCTACACCCACCACATCCAAGTTAGCCAACCATGTTTTCGCCTTTCTGTTTTCTGAAGTGCGTTACGTGATTAACGATATCGTGTTGGATAGCACTCGAAATGTGGGTATTTCCAGTGTCATGAAACTATATCCCTCTTATAGTGAGGAAGAAGCTAAAACACTTTGCATGGCGGGTTGGTGCCCTGACTCGATCAATGACTGGATGGTACACACCTATGGCTCCTTTACTGGATATTTACCTCTTAAACTGATTTTAGGCTTTGCTGAAGATCACCAGCGCATTGTGGTCAACGCAAGGCAAGTGCTTTATCTGGTGAGAGACAGGAGTGATAATAATGCACTCAAGGGAGCCGACAATGCCCCCATTGATTCAAAAATTCAACTACAACGCTTGCTATGGAAAGTGCCTCATGTGACCCTTAACGATAGCAAAAAACTGGACATACTCAAAATTGTAAAGATAGATATACCTCTACCCATGGAATTTAGAAGCTGGGCACTCCATGAGTACCCGCTATCGCCCACCACCAACACACACAGTTGGTATATAAAACAGCCCGCTATACAGAGAGACCTCTCTACATGATTGTGGGTTTTCAAACGAATCGCAAGTATCAACAAACCAAAGATGCCACGCAATTTGCTCACCTGCAATTGAGAAATCACGTCTTTTCCTCAACGGTGCTGTGTTTCCCTATGAAGGACTGGATTTAGATTTTTCAAAAAATGAGTTTGGCCCCCTGTACGACTTGTTTTCTAAATTTAGATGGTCGTATTATCAAAAAGAGAATTGTCCTAAGTTGTCACCCGAAGCTTTTAAGACAAGGGCGCCACTGATTGTCTTTGACTGTTCCTACTTGGAAGAGTCTGTTAAACCATCCAATATTGGCATTCGACTAGATTTTGAAACGCATGACAATGTTCCAGCCAATAGAACGGCCTACTGTTTGATTATTCGTCACAAACAAGTCAACTATTATCCACTGTCCAACCAAGTGACAAGTGTATAAATAGCTGGTCAACCCACATCAAACCGCTCAGTCATGTCTTGCTTTCAAGCCTCAAGAGAAGTTACATCCATGAATTTTAAATCTGAGGAACAACGTTTCAAGACCTTTGCGACGTGGCCGGTGCCTTTTATAAACCCTCAAGCCTTAGCGGCCGCTGGATTCTACTATTTAAAAACAAGAGATGAAGTGAAATGTGTGTTTTGTTCCATCATCTTAGACCAATGGCAAGAAAGTGATGAACCCATTCAGGAACATCAGCGCTGGTCACCTCCCTGCCCCTACCTGTGCAGAATGGAGGTGGGTTATATACCCTGTCATTCAAGTTACCCCTCACTCGTGCCTCTAAGTGTTGAAAAAAGTTATGATACATGTGGACTTTATGGTGTCAACAGTGTTTCAGTGAGCAGCTCACAGTCAAAAACATCCAGTTTAGAGACGTTGAGATATCATCGGTGTTATGGACACTATAAACACAAAATACTTTTTTGTTGTATGAGTTGGTACCGCCTCTATCCTAGAATGAAAAAAGAATGTAAAACTTGTTATGCTAATAAAATAATGAAATAAAATATTGGTTGTTGTTGTTATATTATTATTTCTTATGCTCCCTGTCATATCCTAACCTCCATAGTGACTACTCAATGTTTTTATTTTCTTTTACTAGAATGGAATGTAAGTAAATGACATGGGTACACTTTAATGAACAATCCTCAGTCTGTGGTCAGTTGGACTTGATCCAGACAAGAGTGTACATGTTGCGTACACTAATCGTCGACTGTCAAGGGTTTAAAATTGGAGATAACAAATTTATATTTAAAGAAGTGGCCATTATCGATTGTTCCACTTTTTGGATATCGCAAGCTACCCATTTGGTGTTTAAACCACCTTATGCGTTTGATTTGTTGTGTGATTAAGACCGTAAACAAACCCAGTGGATTGAAACTCATATGCAAGTAGACTGGAATCAAGGAACCATTTCATATAAGCACCTGGACATAGTCATGAAAGCCCACTTGTCTTCTGCCCATGTAGTATTTGTGAAAGGTAGTGAAAAACGTCGATGGCTACAACCATTTTTGGCGTCTTACTGTCAATGTATCGATTTAATGGACATGGGCTGTCCCTCGCTGCAAACACTCATGGATCGCTGCCCCTGTGACAACATTACCCATAAAGCCATGGCACAGGTGTGGCAATTGTTTCATTGGCTAACCACCAATGCCTGCTGGGAGTTGTTAAATAAAATTAAAACTCTAGGTTTACCTGTGAATGACACCAGTGAGATTTCTACACGCGACGTGTAAACATCTACATTATACCATGGAGGAAGGGGATGCTACCGATAAAGCGATTGGAAAGTTCTTTGTGTGTTAAAAGAAACTAGACAGTTTTACCAAAGAAGAATTATTGTTTCTCCCAAAATCGTTCATTTATTATGTGCCAGCAAATTCAGTGAAAGAAATCTGGCAACATGTACCAAAATCATGGACTCAAGACCCTGTGTTAAGTGAATTGCAACCATGTACGGATTATGATCACCATAAGGAAGTGGCTATGGCAAAAATACCATCTATGCGACAGTGCGCCACTTGCCAGCTAGTCAAACTGTATCACGGTCATAAAAGTCCATGTAAAGACTTTGTTTCTTCATTCCACGGGTGTGATGGAGAAAAAAAAGCAGCAACAACAAACATCATCCACAGAGGAGGAGGAAGATCAAACCTTTTCTCCACCTATGGAAAAGGATATGCCAGACCTGTACTGGCAATGGCGTCATTCATAAAGTCATTCAATACTTGACTTTCGAAATCTACCGACCTGGTTATTATTTGTGTGGTCCTGGAACTTATCTTGAAGAACCTTTGCAGCGTGGTGATATACCTATTAATCCTTTAGATCGAGCATGTGCCTTTCTTATCATCACAGTCATCCTGCATTAAGACGTGTAGCGGATAAAGTATCGTTGAAAAGCTAAACAACGTTTGACATCCTGTGATGTCTCAGTGGTAGAGAGGTTGTCAGCCCTCATTGTGATTAGTGCTATATAAGGAAAGTTAATGATGAGTGGACATGAACATTGAAAAGGATTGAGGAATTGGTATTTCTTTGTATTCTTTTTTTGTATAGCTCTATTTGTTGTGAAATAAAAACAAGGTTTACAAGATCACAATGTCTTTTAATTTTAAAAATGGTGATAGCCATTTCTTCATTTTCATTTTTTCACACATGAATATTTACAATTTCCACTTTACATTTTTTACATTCCCCTTGTTTAGTTCACACATTCTGTACATTTTTTGTTGTGAAATAAAAAATAAGGTTCACTAGATCGCTATATCTTTTAATTAAAAACAAGATGTTCAGTAAAGAACATATAGCCTACTTTCTCCTAAATGCATTGGTATTGTTATAACTCTTTTTCCTTTTCAAGGAGTATGATTGAATGTTGGTTGTATTAACTTGTTGAAATACAACGTGCTATAGGGATATTAAACATGAATATGAGGTGCCATTTGCTAGTGCTACCTCTGTACCAAATTTCGTTCATTCGGTTCCACCGTGTTCCAATTTGGATAAAGATGGCCGCCGTCTGCAAATTATTAGGCTAGTGACCTATTAGATTGGTCAAAGGATGCTCCCTCCATAAAGGTATGTTGTTGCAAAGTTTGGTAGAGATCGGATGGTTATGTTAGTCGTAATTTGATTCAAGCTTTAAACATTTGTGTGGCCGCCATTACGTTTCTGTCAATATGGCGGCGATATTAATCATGACACTGAGGTGTCCTTTGCTAGTGCTATCTCTGTACCAAATTTCGTTCCATTCGATTTCACCGTGTTTGAATTAATAGGGGGAATCTATTCTGACACAAAGATGGCCGCCATCCGCAAACTATTAGGCGAATGACCTATTAGATTGGTCAAAGGATGCTCCCTCCTTAAAGGTATGTAGTTGCAAAATTTGGTAGAGATCGGATGATTAGGTTAATCGTAATTTGATTTAAGCTTTGAACATTCGTGTGGCCGCCATTACGTTTCAGTCAAGATGGCGGCGATATAAAACATGACACTGAGGTGCCCTTTGCTAGTGCTACCTCTGTACCAAATTTCGTTCCATTCGGTTCCACCGTTTTCGAATTAACAGGGGGAATCAATTTTGACATAAAGATGGCCGCCATCCGCAAACTATTAGGCGAATGACCTATTAGATTGGTCAAAGGATGCTCCCTCCATAAAGGTATGTAGTTGCAAAATTTGGTAGAGATGGGATGATTAGTTTAATCGTAATTTGATTTAAGCTTTGAACATTCGTGTGGCCGCCATTACGTTTCAGTCAAGATGGCGGCGATATAAAACATGACTCTGAGGTGCCCTTTCCTAGTGCTACCTCTGTACCAAATTTCGTTCATTCGGATCCACCGTGTTCGAATTAATAGGGGGAATCAATTTCGACATAAAGATGGCCGCCATCCGCAAACTATTAGGCTAATAACCTATTAGATTGGTCAAATGATGCTCCCTCCATAAAGGTATGTTGTTGCAAAGTTTGGTAGAGATCGGATGGTTATGTTAGTCGTAATTTAACTTAAGCTTTGAAAATTTGTGTGGCCGCCATTACGTTTCTGTCAATATGGCGGCGATATAAAACATGACACTGAGATGCCCTTTGCTAGTGCTACCTCTGTACCAAATTTCGTTCCATTCGGTTTCACCGTGTTTGAATTAATAGGGGGAAATGATTTTCACACAAAGATGGCCGCCATCCGCAAACTATTAGGCTAATGACCTATTCATTTGGTCAAACGATGCTACCTCTATAAGGGTATGTTGTTGCAAAGTTTGGTAGAGATCGGATGATTAGGTTAATCCTAATTTGATTTAAGCTTTGAACATTTGTGTGGCCGCCATTACGTTTCCGTCAATATGGCGGCGATATAAAACATGACACTGAGGTGCCTTTGTTAGCCCTATCTCTGTACCAAATTTCATTCCATTCGGTTGCACCGTGTTTGAATATATAGGGGGAATCGATTTTCACACAAAGATGGCCGCCATCCGCAAACTATTACGCTGATGACCTATTAGATTGTCAAAAGATGCTTCCTCCATGAAGGTATGTAGTTGCAAAATTTGGTAGAGATCGGATGATTAGGTTACTCGTAATTTGATTAAACTTTGAACATTCGTGTGGCCGCCATTACGTTTCAGTCAAGATGGCGGCGATATAAAACATGACACTGAGGTGCCCTTTGCTAGGGCTACCTCTGTACCAAATTTCGTTCCATTCGGTTGCACCGTGTTCGAATTAATAGGGGAATCGATTTTCACACAAAGATGGCCGCCATCCGCAAACTATTACGCTGATGACCTATTTGTTTGGTCAAAGGATGCTCCCCCATAAAGGTATGTTGTTGCAAAATTTGGTAGAGATCGGATGATTATGTTAGTCGTAATTTGATTTAAGCTTTGAACATTTGTGTGGCCGCCATTACGTTTCCGTCAAGATGGCGGCGATATAAAACATGACACTGAGGTGCCTTTTGTTAGTAATACCTCTGTACCAAATTTCGTTCCATTCGGTTGCACCGTGTTCGAATTAATAGGGGGAATAGATTTTCACACAAAGATGGCCGCCATCCGCAAACTATTACGCTGATGACCTATTGGTTTGGTCAAAGGATGCTCCCCCATAAAGGTATGTTGTTGCAAAATTTGGTAGAGATCGGATGATTAGGTTAGTCGTAATTTGATTTAAGCTTTGAACATTTGTGTGGCCGCCATTACGTTTCCGTCAAGATGACGGCGATATTAAACATGACACTGTGGTGCCCTTTGCTAGTGCTACCTTTGTACCAAATTTCGTTCAATTCGTATTCACCGTGTTCGAATTGATAGGGGGGGACAAACATTCAGAGCACACACACTCACACACACACACAGACACACACACACAGACTCACACACACACATACACACACACACACATAGACTCACACATACACACACACAGACAGACACACTTTTTTCGCCCTGTGTTGATCTCTTAAGTCTACTTTCATTTTTTGCTAAAATCGAAAGTAGGCTAAAAATGGTGATAGCCATTTCATTTTTTTCACACATGGATATTTACAATTTCCACTTTTCATTTTTTTACATTCCCCTTGTTTAGTTTACACATTCTGTACATTTTTGTTGTTGTGAAATAAAAAAAAAGGTTTACCAGATCACAATGTCTTTTAATTTTAAAATGGTGATAGCCATTTCACTTTTTCACATATGGATATTTACAATTTCCACTTTACATTTTTTTAGCCTACTTTCGATTTTTGCAAAAAATGAAAGTAGACTTATGAGATCAACACAGGGCGAAAAAAGTGTGTCTGTCTGTGTGTGTGTATGTGTGTGTGTGAGTCTGTGTGTGTGTGTGTGTCTGTGTGTGTGTGAGTGTGTGTACTCTGAATGTCTGTCCCCCCTATCAATTCGAACACGGTGAATGCGAATTGAACGAAATTTGGTACAAAGGTAGCACTAGCAAAGGACACCTCAGTGTCATGTTTTATATCGCCGCCATCTTGATGGAAACGTAATGGCGGCCACACAAATGTTCAAAGCTTAAATCAAATTACGACTAACCTAATCATCCGATCTCTACCAAATTTTGCAACAACATACCTTTATGTGGGGAGCATGCTATGACCAAACCAATAGGTCATCAGCGTAATAGTTTGCGGATGGCGGCCATCTTTGTGTGAAAATCGATTCCCCCTATTAATTCGAACACGGTGCAACCGAATGGAACGATACTTGGTACAGAAGTAGTACTAACAAAAGGCACCTCAGTGTCATGTTTATATCGCCGCCATCTTGGCGGAAACGTAATGGCGGCCACACAAATGTTCAATGCTTAAATCATATTACAACTAACCTAATCATCCGATCTCTACCAAATTTTGCAACAACATACCTTTATGGGGGGAGCATCCTTTGACCAAACTAATAGGTCATCAGCGTAATAGTTTGCGGATGGCGGCCATCTTTGTGTGAAAATCGATTCCCCCTATTAATTCGAACACGGTACAACCAAATGGAACGAAATTTGGTACAGAGGTAGCACTAACAAAAGGCACCTCGGTGTCACGTTTTTTATCGCCGCCATATTGACAGAAACGTAATGGCGGCCACACAAATGTTAAAAGCTTACGTTAAATTACGACTAACATAACCATCCGATCTCTACCAAACTTTGCAACAACATACCTTTATGGAGGGAGCATCCCTTGACCAATCTAATGGGTTATTAGCTTAATAGTTTGCGGATGGCAGCCATCTTTATGACAAAATTGATTCACCCTATTAATTCGAACACGGTGGAACCGAATGGAACGAAATTTCGTACAGAGGTAGCACTAGCAAAGGGCACCTCAGGGTCATGTTTTATATCGCCGCCATCTTGACTGAAACGTAATGGCGGCCACACGAATGTTCAAAGCTTAAATCAAATTACGATTAACCTAATCATCCGATCTCTACCAAATTTTGCAACTACATACCTTTATGGAGGGAGCATCCTTTGACCAATCTAATAGGTCATTCGCCTAATAGTTTGCGGATGGCGGCCATCTTTGTGTCAGAATCGATTCCCCCTATTAATTCAAACACGGTGAAACCGAATGGAACGAAATTTGGTACAGAGATAGCACTAGCAAAGGGCATCTCAGTGTCATGACAAATATCGCCGCCATATTGACAGAAACGTAATGGCGGCCAAACAAATGTTTAAAGCTGAAATCAAATTACGACAAACATAACCATCCGTTCTCTACCAAACTTTGCAACAACATACCTTTATGGAGGGAGCATCCTTTGACCAATCTAATAGGTCATTAGCCTAATAGTTTGCGGATGGCGGCCATCTTTATGTCAAAATTGATTCCCCCTATTAATTCGAACACGGTGGAACCGAATGAACGAAATTTGGTACAGAGGTAGCACTAGCAAACGGCACCTCAGTGTCTTGTTTTATATCACCGCTATCTTGACGGAATCGTAATCGCGGCCACCCAAATGTTAAAAGCTAAAATGTAATTACGACCAACCTAATAATCTAGTCTCCACCAAATTTTGCAACACCATACCTTTATGTGGGAAACATATTCTGACCAAACTGCAAGAACATCAACCCAATAGTTTGCAGATGGTGGCCAAGTATGTGTGCAAATGGATTCCCCCTATCAATTCAAACACGGTGAAACCGAATTGAACGAAATTTGGTACAGAGGTAGCACTAGCAAAGGGCACCTCATATTCATGTTTAATATCCCTATAGCAAGTTCTATTTCAACAAGCTACTACAACCAACATTCAATCATACTCCTTGAAAAGGACAAAGAGTTATAACAATACCCATGCATTTAGGAGAAAGTAGGCTATATGTTCTTTACTGAACATCTTGTTTTACATTACCCTTGTTACATTCCCTTTTAAAAATGTACAGAATGTGTGAAACATTCTGTACATTTTTTAAAATCTTTTTCGTAATATACAAATGCAAACATTTTACACTAAAATGTATTACTTATCTTATTTTTACTAAAAACTACAGTAGCCTGACATTATACATTCTATTTACAGTTTTTACAAGAAATATTACATTATAAAACACACTACAAGTATTACAATATAGTGATCATTAGACTTAAGTAAAGTAATAGTTGTCAATGCGACTGTTTCCCCAAGCAAGAGTATCAAATGTGTTGGATATAATGAATCGTTTGTTGTCTTCATTACTTAAAGCAACTTTGTTCAGCAAATTGGTATGTAGCTGATGATTTTTACTTCTAAATACACACATTTTCTTATATAAATCAGGTGGGTTACTAACTATACAGTTTTTATAATCCCTTATATCTAACTCTTTACTGACAACTTTCTTTTTCACTCCTTTTAATTTTTTTTACTACTACATCATCAATTGTCATATAGCTGTATGATTTAGATTTTGTGCCTACAAAGGTGTCTATAATAACACCAGCACATTCATCCTTAAATTTCCCAAGAACCTTTTTGTTTACTAGAGGTAAATGGTAAATATTATCCTCGGGATAGTCACTTGTATCAAACCTATTTAGCTGAGTTTTGATATCCTCATAAAATCATCAGTTTTAAACTCATAAATAAAAGAATCTGTGTCTGTGTAGAGTAATTTAGCATTATCAAGATAGTTTTTCTTAACATAATCATAGTGAAATTCATACATAAGTGTTCTTGATAATTCCAGAATGGTGTAACCCACATATATGGGTTTGTTGTAAGTTACTTTAAGACGATTCATTTGTATTACAACTAAATCCTCATGAATAATTGAACAGCTATGAAAGTTAGCTTGCTTATTAAGTTGCTCGCACCATACCTTTTACCATCATTCTCCCACTTTGATATCAGCTTTACATCAACTCGTTTATCAACATTCTCCATAGTCTTTCCAAAAACACTATTATTCATAAGTTTATAAAAATCTTTTTCAAACGCGTTTGTTGACTGTGTTCTTAAATGATTGTTTAGATCAATATACGGTTTGAGCCATGCTGACTGATGAAATGGCAATACGCGATGAATTTTAGTTAATTTCAATCCATGCTGTAGACACTGTTTCAAGATTTGATAATGTATTACATATTTACATTTATCTTTTACATTGGCAATCAACATTTTTGTTCGTGATGTGATGTATGGAGATTTCATATTATCAGGACAAAATGGTAAATCATTATGATCATCATGTAACTCTTTAGGGTACTTAAAATTTACCTCTAAAATATATCCTTTATCATCGTTATCATTAAGAGTGTCAACATATAAGACATCAATTTCAGGTTGTGTCAGCCAGCGAAAATCTTTCAGTGGTAGATATTGACTCATAGCCCAACCATATTGGTTATTTGCATCGACGTAGACAATATACTTTGACTCTTCACAAGGGTTGTAGCTAGGCATGTATTTATTATTCGCTTTAGAGTACCGTCCACTACATTGGCGTAATCCACCTCGAATTGATGATTTTATAAAATTGATCATGTCTATATCAGTCATTAATTCTAAATTTACTTTCGTTTTTTTCAACATTGAACTGAAACTTTACCCAGGAGCAGTGAAATACTGACAAGGATCAAGGTCATAAGTTTTCATACAAACATTCCGAAAATTTTCAAAAACATCTGCTAATAACAACACATCTGTCTTCAAATATATGTCTGAAAATTCTCCCAAAGTTTGAATGAGAATCTGTGTCCATACACGTTGTGCATGTAAATATTCCTGATCACTGATATGACTTGAGTTTAAGGAACTGTAAAATGCTTCTTTCGGTGGTAAAGAACCCTCCTCAAGACGTTCCACACAGTTAATATATTCATAAGGGAATATACCCTTTTGACGAATCAAATTAAAATCATCTTCTTTAGGAAAGACACGTTGACTTTCATGAAACTGATATGATTTTAAATTACTAGCCAGCTTATCAAGACTACTCGGCATAAAGCGGAATGAATCTAAAAATCGCAGTTTAATGGTTTTTTATTGCTAGTTTTGATGTATTTTGTGAACGATATGTATTCTTCCTTATTATTTGCAATCACATCAATTTTCACATCTGAAGCTTCAAATTCTTTAACAATAAAGTGGTTATCGTATTTGCTACCGTTATGTAGAATGACCGGAATGAATTTACTTACTCTAAAATTTAAATTACATTCTTGGTGAGCAGCACCACGATATTTTCCGGTTAAATGGTCATGATCGCGAACCCTGTCTGTGTATAAACATTCACCACATATAAAACAATTAGTTTCAGTTTCAAAATTCATTTGCTCTGATGAAGTTAGTGGCTCCATTGGAATGATCGTATTTAAAATAGAGGATATACGGATGACATCTTTCTCAAGCCTTTCCATAAAAACTTTAGGTGCATCAGGTCCTCTATAGAGCTCAAACTTATTTAAAGAGTCATCATAGCTACATTTAATATAATATGCGAAGCTAAAAGGTTCATGAATGTGAGTAGTGTTGATGAAAGGTTGGGCTGGATTCGATGAACATGTATTAAATGATTTTAGCAAAGCCTCGAAGTCATCATATATAACAAATGGTACTCGAAGCTGTTTCTCTAATCCTTAAATTTTAGAATGTTATTTTTAGGAGTCGGTAATACCGTTCACACATGATTACATCCCCATTTTTGATGTTGAGTTAATTGATCCTCTTTTCCAAAATATAACAAACAACCATCACACAACCTCTTCTTAGATTTATCTTTCGATATCTGACTACCCATAAGTCTACTTAAATGTTTATCCAACAATAGTGGGCATTTTCACCTTCAGTTATGTACAGTAAATTTACATGAGCATTCTTTTTTTCCTGAGTATAATATAGAGGAGCTACTATACTCTTCTTTTCAATTCCATACACATTAATACTTGCATTGTTCAACTCTTCAAAACGTTGAATGTCTTTTATCGCCATAGGAAATTCTATTTCTTTAAAATCGAAAAATGAAGAATAGTGCGGATAAGATGATGTTCTCTCCACAGCCTTTTCAGCTGGATGGAGAGCTGAGGTTACAGCCCATGCAAAACATGCATGGTCACTATTCATAACGTTCACAACAGCTTTCTTTCGTTTGATTCATGCAGGTAAATCAATGTATGGTGATGCTCGAAGGGAGTTATATTTATTCATGTTGGTTTCTAAATAAAGTACTTCAACCAACGCCCAGCCTGACTCCCTTTCCTGGAACTCTTCACTCTTCACAATGATAGCACTTGAAATATCTTGGTACATATCACTGATATTAGTTGATTCACTAACAATTATGTTTTTTTGTATTAAAGGATTTGATATCTGTAATTTCACCTTCACTCCCAGTTTTTACATAGAGTCCAAAAAGTTCAAAATTCATTTTAAATGTTTTATGGTCCATTAAAACATTATCTATCAAGTCAAACACAGTAGGTTGATCATTCTTTAAGAAATTTTCAATACTTTGAGTTTTTTCTTCACTATGAAGTCTGTAACTAACAATTCGACTTTTAAATGCACTACCAATTTGTTGAATATTCGCAGAATTTCTTTCATGGCAGGCGTTGTTTTTATGATGAATACTGTGTAAATGTCCATGAAGGATTGAAGAAGGTATATCAATATTACATACATCACAATGTGTTATGGAAGGTTCACCATTGTTCATTCTTTTTGTTGTACAACTATTTTCACAATCTTGAGAACATTTACGCTTTTGAGCATCACATTCGTTTAAAGGTTCCGTGCTAGTTAATGGTTTTACAGTTTTTAATTCCTGTTGTTCCCCATGCACTTCAACCATGTGGGATTGATATCGCTTTACAGCAGAAAAATCAAGTTCGCAAACTGAACACGAAAATGGTGCTGAACTAACATGCATTAAATATACATGACGTGCAAGATTATATTGTCTGTTAAATGTGGTAGCACAATGACTGCACACAAACATTTTAATGTCATGGTTAGCATTTGTGTGTCGTTGAAGGTTGTCAGGTCTTGAGAACTGTTTCTTACAGTCACCACACTTGAACATGATGAACACTTTCGAAATTACCTATAAAAGAAAGAAATCATAAATGTTAATAAATGATAAAACAAAGTACAATATAAATAATTTAATTATATTCCAGTCAATGGTTATAGCAGGGTATTTAAATCAATCATCTGTGAACTCCTAGCAAGTCTAAATTCATGTAGTTCTAACTGGGGGTTACTATATACCACTGTCACTGACACCTAGCGGTGAGCATTAGAACTTGATAGAGTGGTAGAAACCAGCGGTCGCCAGTTAAGTGAGCTAGGTGTGACGTTATAGTCAGTCATAAAGCAAGTCTAAACTTGTAGAACATGTCACGTGATAGAAACCAGCGATCGCCAGTTAAGTGAGCTAAGTGTAACGTCATAGCCAGTCTTAAAACAAGTTTAAACTTGTAGAACATGTCACGTTATAGAAACCAGCGATTGCCAGTTAAGTGAGCTAAGTGTGACGTCATAGCCAGTCTCAAAACAAGTCTAAACTTTTAGAACATGTCACGTGATAGAAACCAGCAGCCACCAGTTAAGTGAGCTAAGTGTGACGTCATAGTCAGTCATAAAGCAAGTCTCAACTCGTAAAACATGTCACGTGACAAGGGTAACTTAGGTAAAGTTAGGTTATGTTAGGTGAACTGAGGTTAAATCTTGAAATATTCCCTTTGTCACAGACACCTAGCAATGAACATTCAGACTTAATAGGGCGGTAATCAAAATCTAACCTACAAAATTTACTTTACACACTATGGTCAAGTAGTTCCAACTTTTAACTGCCAAATATACCATTTTCACTGACATGTAGTGGTGAACATTGGAAAATATCACTCCAACTGTTTAAAAGTTATTAGAGGGGCACTTACCTTTTTATAATTTATCAACTGCTGCCACTGAATTAACAGATTGTAGGAATCTGGTAACCTACAGGTACCCAATTATCTGTAAACAAATCAATTATTCAATCAATCAATAACTTCAACATCAATTAGTAATAAAAGACTACAATCCATTAATAATAAGTACTTACCTTGCAAAATAATTTAATGATTTTCAACCAAAAATGCTTTTTTACAACTCTTGAGCTGTAATAGAGCACTGTTCACTCAAAGCGAGTAATAAAGACTGGCAGTAGGGAAATATATGACACCTCTCTTATATAAACTCTCATCGCTCGTGTCAGCAGTTTTTTGCAGATCACTGCAGTTCCATTCCCAATACAGCTGAGAGTTCAAAGTTCACTAGGAACACCTGTGTGGTATCCAATTACTGCTGACATTGCATGATCATCACCCATTGTCTTGATCAACACCTGGGGCTTCAAAAAACTGCAGCGTTAGTCATAGCAACAGCAGTGTGCGCTCTCTGCCATGTCAGCAACATGACACTGGAAGGAACACCTGTGTAATATCCAATGACTGCTAACTTTGCATGCTCATCACCCATTGTCTTCATGAACACTTGCGGTTTTCCAATTCTTGCAGCGTTAGTCATAGCAACAGATTTGTGCGCTCTCTGTCATGTCTGTAATATGACACAGGAAGTAACAAGTCGGTTTACTGTACATACCATCTCCTCAGTTTTAACATCTTAAGAACATGTATTATTCTCTTTCAACTACAAATGACTCTTTAGAACACATCCGTCCACCAAGTTAGATCCCTTGTATATTCACATGTATTTCATCACTTTCTTTTCATATCGTTATCACATTATAGTAGTGGGGGATTAGTGAACAACGTCCAACACACTGCTTTACACGCAAAATGTAGTTAGGCCATTTGACATAATTTAAATAAATTCATGGGCTAGTCCGTAGCGATCAGTCCAAAGGGTCTCATCCACAAGGACTCGTCCACAAGGACTCGTCCACAAGGACCTGTCCACAGGACCCGTCCACAGGGGCCCGTCCACAAGGACCCGTCAACAAGGACTCGTCAACAAGGACCCGTCAACAATGACTCGTCAACAATGACCTGTCAACAATGACCCATCAACAGGGACTTGTCAACAAGGACCCATCAACAATGACCCATCAACAATGACCTGTCAAAAATGACCTGTCAACAGGGAACCGTCAACAAGGACCCGTCCACAGGGACTCGTCAACAATGACAGGGGCTCTCGCCTCAAAGCCTGACATGCCCCTCTTTGATTATTGTTTTGCGGAACAAAGTTTAATTTCAGATTAGCATTCAAACTCTCACATGTTGCACTTGAAAAGTGAAATTTTCAAAAATAAATTACAATTTCACCCTCTAGTAGGGGTAGGTTTTATTTTGGGGTGGAAATATGTTGTGCATAGGAAAGAGGGTATCAGCCCGAGTTCAATGACACCTCATTTGTCAAAATGCGACCATGCAGTCGAGAGATATCGCACCGTCGCCATCTTGTGAGGAGGGTGAGGAGGAGGAGGTGCTAGAACCCGTACAAACACACTACTTTTACATTGTCTAATTCCGAGGGCTCTATTGCTGGAGGATTATCAAGGCTTGGGTGCCGTAAATCCAGCACTTCAGCTGCACAATAAGTATGTTGGCTAAACAATAGGAGCTCTCGCCAACAAGCTTCTTGGAAATGCGAGCCTCACCCAGCCAGGCTACGTTATTGTCATGCTTCTCGTATTCCAAACCTCCGTGTTTTTCTTAGTGCTATGGGCAGTAGAGTAATTATTGTTCTTAACATCATATTGGATTGGCAACTCAGATGTCGTATTCATTTCGGTTCAGGCACTATCGTGTTCCTTGTATATGGCTCCCCCACAATTTCGGCACTGAGAACACTGCAAATTATGCGTGCTCGGTTTGCGATCGATCCTGAGGTCTCCGATAACTCGGCATGCTATCGATCCCTAGCCCCCTGATCGGTCACAATTTCCCCCTGCTCAATTTGAAAAATGTGTACGATCGGAAAGAGTACAATTTTTCAATCCTAATACCAAGGTCATTTGGTATTATAATGCCGAGTTCAACGCTCTCTCTTCCTTCTCAGTGGGGTTCTCTCTATCTAGGTCTCGGAGTTGTAACAGTTCGCGCTTTTCTTTTCGCAAATCCCCGTTGGTCTTCAAGGCTGCGCTGAGTTACCTTCCCAGTTCGTCTCTCAGCGTAACTAGCTCACATCTGTGGGGTCGCTCTTCTGTGTTGCTTCTTTCATCCGTAATGGCATTCACTTGGGCAGGCGGCGGTTCATCTAATACATTGCTGGGGTAGTATACTTTCAAATTTTGCGCGTTGTGGGTGACCTCGTTCTGTCCTCCTTATTCTCGAATTTTGTAAGCTTTTTTTTCCCAAACATTGAATAATTTCGTAAGTTCCCTCGTAAATGGCGGCAAATTTTGCGTAGAATCGCGCTGAAGGGTTTGATACGGCAGGTTTCTTCACCAAAACGTACTCTCCCAATCATAGGGGTCGGTGGTATCTTCTCCCTCTCACCCGCTTCAGTCTCTTCTCGGCTTGTTCGCGCAGGCTCGTTGGAAATCCTGTCTCCCTGTTGGGCCGGCCGTGGCCTGTAGCTTCCATGCCTTCCCTCTCGCGGTTGGTACGGCACTGAGTCGTGGCGTCCTTGTTCCCAACGTCCTCGGGGTCTTCTAGGATGGTACTGCCTGTCCCAACCTCGCTCTCCCCTTGCCTGGTACCTTGGTTCATAACCCCTCGGCGGTCGGTTCTCATATCTCCTCCAGTTGTTATCGCGGGGCGCGCTCTCTGTAGTGGTCCCCTGCGCCCGTGTGGCTGGCCTTATTTGGACTTCCGCCGCATGAATTTGTTCAGTGGGCCTCATGCGCTGTAAATGCGCGCTAGTGTGGTCCAGCTGTCTCAAAATTCCCTCCGCGTGTATTGCCGTCTGGGCGTTCGCGGCGATAAGCGTCTCTTGGACTTTAACAGGTAGCTGTTTACCTATTGCGGCTACCAGAGAGCGTTCGGAAGGGGGATCGTCGAGTTCTCTCATCTTGGCCAATTGCGCAATAAAATACTCCGCGTATTTTGTCGGGCCTTGCGTTGAGAACTTACGGGAATATAACTCCAGTCCCAAATTTTGTTGCCGCTCGAGACTCCAGTACGTTTTTAGAAAAGCCTCCTTTAACTCTGCCAGGGACTGAAAAGTGTAGCGGAAACTCTGAAACCATTGTTAGGCGGCATCGTCCAAAAGTTTCTCCACCGTGCGCAGGTGCCTTTCCTCCGGTATGTGGTTGTCCAAGATGTAAGCGTCCAGTTCGCGAATGAATTGTTTAGGGGTCATGACGCTATTCTAGTTGTATCGTTTCGGGCGGTCATCTCCGGGTCTGATCACATGTACAAGCTGCGTCGACGTCGCGGCGTCATTCGGCGTCGAAGTTCTGGACTTTGGCGTCCCGAATGTTATGCTTGTTGGAAATCCGATTAATCCATTTAACGGCGGCTCTGGCGTCGTCTGTGACTGACATCCTGTCTTCCGGGGGTTATTATTATTATTATTATTGCTCCGGGCGTCGTCCATCGTCCGTGCAGCTTCTCTTTGCAGTTCAAGGATTGCCTCGTCCTGAATCTGCCCTCTCAGGTCTGTTTTAATTAATTTTGCCTCCTGGCGTTCAATTCTCGATATCATTTCCATTTCCAACTTCCGGACTCTTTCTAGGTTGGCCTCCATTTGTTTTTCCATTCCCTTCTTATTCTCGTGGGCGTCTTCCTCATTTCGCTCTGTTAATCCGTCGATGTCCTCTTTCAATTCCTTTATCCCAATTTGCATCATTTTAATGTGTCGGGTGACATTTTGTTCTCGGCCTTCCATAGCAATGACGCGTTCAGCTCCGGCGCTAATCTGCCCCTGGACTTCCTCTTGCTGTTTCGTAACTCTAATGTCCATAGATTCCATATTGCTCGTTATTTCTTCCAGATTCATATCCATAGCTTTGACGGTATTATCCACCTTATTTACTTCTGTGAGCAATTCTTGATCATTCTTGTCCGCTTTGCGCTCTATTTCCCCCGTTTTGTGTGTTAGTTTATCGATCTGCTCTGTAGTGGGCCGTGTAAGTTGCTCCACTGCGGCCCTCAACTCCTTGCCCTGCGCTATGCAAGTTTTCCCTAGCAGCTCGGTCTTTAAGTTAATTTCTGCCTTAACCGCCTCTAAACTATTTTTGAGTTCCTTATCCACGGCTTCCGACCTTTGCTCCCATTTTCTATCACTAGCTTCGGACCTTTCCTCTGCCTTTCTGTCACTAACTTCTAACGTGTCTCTGAGCTCCTCAATGTTCGCTGCCGCGCTTTCCTCAATTTTTTTACAAAGTACATCATACATAACTTGCAACTCCTCGGAAGTAGCCATTGCAACACACACACAATAATATAATCACTGAGAATACGGGTGTCCAGGTTCCCCATTCACCATCATGCACCTGTCTTGTGTAGTAGTAGGAATCAGAATAATTTTGGACCTGTTACAATATTTACGTAACAACAACAACAACAACAACAACCACAACCTGCCTGAATGGCCTCCTAGTATCCAGGTCTCCAAATACAATAATATATAAAAAAATTAACTCCTCTGGGATGCCTTAATAAAATGCCTAACCCGTTCGCAAAAATCAACAACACAGTTCATTAATTGAGGATTAAAGAATCCGGGGTTAGCTCTCACAAGCGTGGGCTACCTAACCAAATCATCCCCTTTCTGGACTGCTATCTTTCAAAACAAAATTCTATCCAATTTAATTTTTCTGGGTTTACCCGTGAATTTAAAAACGCCGTCTACGTGTGATTTTAATTATTCACCCAGAAACAAACAAATTTTTGTCCAGTATAGGCAATCTCGTTTATTGGTTCACTCCTCCTACCTCGGCTTGGATAATTACATGATTATTCATCCTAGATCATAGACCTTAGCCTTTTTCAATAGATCCGCCTTCCACAATGGATCTAGCCTCCACAATGGATCCAGCCTCCACAATGGATCCAGCCTCCACAATGGGTGCCAGTTTTAATATAACATAATATAATATAATGTGGGGTGGTCCTGTGGCGCAATGAAAATGCTACGGGTCACTAAATCACCCTGGTACGGCTCATAATCACAAGATTCACGGTCACGTAAAACTACAATCTTCCTTCCTTCCTTCATACTGGTAGAATATCCAGTCACCTCTGTGAGCTGTCTTCATTACTTCCAGCGTCACTGGTGGGTACTAGGAGAAATAGATCACCGCATCGGTAGATCTGTAAATACGCTTGGACATAGTGCGAGAGTATTCTTTCTGATAGGCATCTGACATTTGGTCGTTCAGCCTATCGGGTGGACAATAATATAGAACATATCGGGGCAACGAGATAACACAAATTAGCAGGGGCGTAACTACACCAAATGCAACACAAAACATTCTGGGTTCGAACCAGAAATTTACATAAAGAAAATAGCCCAACAAAATGGCTCATTTAAATAGAGAAAATGCCAGCATGCCTAACTACTAATAAACAAACCCCCTCTCCTGTCTAAAATCTAACTTCAATCTTCCGTGTGTTGATAAACTAATCGACCTTGACCAACCAGCCGGGGTGACACTCCCCACGGGTAGCAAGCACGCTTCCACGAGTCAGCTGGACGATGATTTCACATTCTAAAATGTGGTCTCTTACTAAAAACGCCTTAGTGGCTAAGCTACAATTTGTGACCTTCACAGGGTTTTAAATAAATTTTAAATCAGACCAGGGTTGCGCATCAAAAACCAGAGACGTCAGCACTCCTCCAACCTGTGAAAAAAACACATCGCGTGTGTGTGTACACAAAACAAACATGATGAACCAAAACGTACTGTGTGTGCATACTAATTACTTCGGACTACGCTGTCCGGAAACACTTACATCGGAAATACACTCCGGAAACACTTACCTCGGACTACCATCCGGAAACAACTTACATCGGAAATACAATCCGGAAAAACACTTACCTCGGAAATACAATCCGGAAACACTTATGGGCCCAACATTCGGCTGGTATGCACACAAATACAACCTCACGGCTCCTTGCCGGGGAAAACAATGGAAGCACACACACATAAACAAATCTATGACAGACATCGTCCTGCGTGCCGCTCCGGGGAATTCACTGGTCAATTCGCAACCGGTCTGGGAATACGAAAAGTGGGACCTGGGTCGCTAACCATCTGACCTATTTTCATAAAGTGGTAAAATTAGTCCAACCTAGCTGGGCGTTACTAAATGTCACAAAAACAAATTCTTACCCTATCTACTTGCCATGTCGTACATTTAACTTACAGCTAGTCTTACATGAATATATAGCCACAACAAATCCATCCTAAAACACACGACTATTTAACTTATGATGTCTTTGGCAAATAAAAATTACAGACACCTCCGTCATCCACCAACAAACATGCATTATTTTTAAGGACTGACGGACAAAACAAAATAAAAAAGGACTGGCATGCTGACTAAAAAAAAACTAATAGCCCCTGTCTAAAACGAAATATTGACATCAAAATTCCAAACAAAGCTAATACTACTGTACAAATATCTCGTCCCCTTTTCTACATTACGTCCCCAAATATAGAAAGTTTAATACTCATCACTTGTCCCTGGAGTAGACCGGCCCATGACGGCTGCTGGGTCACCACTTCGACACCCGGACGTAAGGCCCTTAGCCCTTCATCAATCCGGTGTCGTTCCACTGGGTCATCTTACAAGACGATGACATACACACAAATACACTGTTAACACTAATCAATGCACTTATTTTGCACACCCTATCACATAAGACACTTTTTACACTTGAATTCACGGGCTTCATTCGCTGCGAAGCGTTATATGTGGCTGGCGGTACCGTTACTGCGAATCGGACTTGCAGGTCCTCAGTAGGCCGACATACACCTAACCCGTTCAGTCCTAGATTGGTATTTTCTACGATTTCCTAGACCGTCAAAGCTGATGAGTACAGGCCTATTGGTTCAGCGATCTCGCATGCAACTCGTTAGCTCAACACAAAGTTCCCTGCTCGGGTCTCGAATGGACTGCTGGTCGCCGCTCCGCGCTTTCGGCTCCACACGGCGTGGCGTTAAGTTTTTAATGGACGTGGGTGGCAAACCCCGTCTGGATAGATTTGTATAAAATAGTGTTCGCCTTCGATAACTATCATGACCGCTGTGGGTCATTAGCCACAAGTTTGAATGATTGGCGGTAAATGTTTATCACATGGAAAAAGTTTTCTCACTCGGCTACGCGGTATCAAAGTCGCGAGTAGCGTGGACTATGTCCGGTGTGGCCGCAAAACTGACTGACTAGTGTCCGCGCTCAGTGCCTACATCCACCCTCAACTTTGGAACAATGGACTTGTCACCTCTGTCAAGTGCGCGCCCATAGCAATCGTCACACTGCGATAATTTTTGGTTCAGCCTGTAGGTCAAGATGGGGACGGCAATATTCATATGACTAAATTCGAAATCGATCGGCAGGAACGTCGTCAAATCAAATTGCTTCATGACGCTTCAGGGTAGATCCTCGTTTGGCGCCATGTCTTGAGTGTCTTGGAGGGGGGAAATATTCCTCCGCGCCTGACTCAGTAATATCCCCGTAACTCTGGTAGTTTTTGGGCTTGGGCCGTGATTAACGTTCTGAAATGCATTTCTCAGCCTCTTCTATGATTGGGCCTTTTTATACAATTATTCCATAGGCCGATCTCAAATTAGCATCTCGGCGCTACTTTACATTGTCTAATTCCGAGGGCTCTAGTGCTGGAGGATTATCGAGGCTTGGGTGTCGTAAATCCAGCACTTCAGCTGCACAATAATTATGTTGGCTAAACAATAGGAGCTCTCGCCAACAAACTTCTTGGAAATGCGAGGCTCACCCAGTCAGGCTACGTTATTGTAATGCTTCTCGTATTCCAAACCTCCGTGTTTTTCTTAGTGCTATGGGCAGTAGAGTAATTATTGTTCTTAACATAATATTGGATTGGCAACTCAGATGTCGTATTCATTTCGGTTCAGGCACTATCGTGTTCCTTGTATATGGCTCCCCCACAATTTCGGCACTGAGAACACCGCAAATTATGCGTGCTCGGTATGCGATCGATCCTGAGGTCTCCGATAACTCGGCATGCTATCGATCTCTAGCCCCCTGATCGGTCACAATATGGTTATGAAGAAGCTAACCATGCTCTGGCAGAACAGTCTGATAACAAACAGTATAGACATCCGCCTTGTCGAATTACTCAACTTTTCCATGTCCTAAAATAGTTGCAAAACTTGGACACTCAAAGCCAGAGACAAGTTGGATATTGATATAATCGAACTTGGTGCTTGCGCAGAATGCTGCGCATAAAATAGACTGAAAAGAGAACTTTTATGTCCATATTTTAAGAACTTTACATCTCTGAGGGCCTTTCTTCTAGTCAACCTAAAACTTTCAGTTCTTTGAATATAATGTATTGTGAGGCGATAAGGAGGATACTTAAAAAATCAAGGATGGGTAGATCGAGGGCACTAGACCTAGAGGTCGAGCAGCGTGCAGATGGATATACTAAGTTAATGGATAGCTTATGAATAGCTGGTATGCTTATGGGATAGCGTCAGCAATGAGTAAAATGACTTGTGATTGCGATTGCACATTGAGAAATATACTTTGCATATTCTTAAGGACGACCTGTATTTGTAAAGTTAAGTTGAGCATGAGGGGAACGGTCCTTTACTAGTTCTTTGTATAGTGGAAAGTGTTTGGTAAGTGAAACCAGGACATCAGAGAGTGAATTACTGTATTTATCCTCTTTCTGCTTCATGACTATTTTATCACACGACTAGATGAGTACATTAAGAAATATTGGTCAACATTTGTGTTTTTTATTGTTTTTGTTTTGTATTGAACGGGATGTATAAATGCATATTAATTTTTTAATTCAACCTCATCATGTTTGATAAAACCGTTGTGTAGGTGAATTTGTAACAGTGGAGGTAATAAGCAAATTAGAATGTGTGTATTCATATAAATTGTGATCCTATAACCATTTGAACTTCGTATGTAATAAAAGTGGTCTTTCTGACATGTGCGATGCCTTTGGTCAGGAAGATTTTACAGAAATATGTATTATTCTTGTGATCTAATGGGATTATGCAGTTATGCGGAACTTGACATATTGATACTTGAGCTTTTGTTAAAGAATGTTATACACATTGTTATACACAGGATAATTGTCCCGGGTGAATACATTTGTGCGGCTGATTTTTCTTCCAAGATTGCACAAGGTGTATCTACTCTTGTTTCTCTGTAGGGAGCATACCTGAAGCAAGATGCTGAGGATGGAAAGGATATTCAGATAGATGAGAGTACCATTTCAGAGCTTGTTACAAACGTTAAAAAGGAAACCCGATTTTCATCAAGAGACGGAGATATCAGAGATGTAAGTACCTTAAATTTTTTATCTTCACGATTGCTTTTTGGATTGTAAGGCTGTATTACATGCTTTTGCATACCTTACTTTCTTCCAGCAAGAACGTTTGGTAGAATCCAAGGTTATTTATTGATTTAGTTTGTGTGGGAAGTTTAGATTAGTAGGAATTATCACAAAGTGAAAGGCAAGATACCAGACCACCTGGCAGTCACCGAGCACTGCTATGGGATCATTTCAAATCGATCACGTTGCAATCAGTGTAAAGAGTAGGAAAGAGATCATGAATAACAGAGTTCGAAAAGGTTGGAATATTGACTCTGACCATTTCTTCACACAAATTAAGACCTGATTATTACCTAAACGAAAGATACCTCCTACCATAATTCCACCAAGGATTGATCCTCAATTCCTTATGGTGTATAAAGAACGCTTTAAATCGGACATCATGCAAATGAAATGAAAGACTGGAACCTCCTGCGGTCTACTATATGCGAAACGACCAATAACTCGGACAACCTCGAAGGAAGCGACGCCATAGATGGTGGAATTCTGAATGTGACCTTGCAGTTGATGAGCGTGCTGCAGCTTGGATGAAGTGGAACTCGACAAAACGACAAGAAGATTGGGAGAATTTCACAGTGGTGCGGTAACTGTCGAGCAAGACCATAAGGCTTGTGAAGAGATCTTACGATAGGTCAAGACTGGAAAAGTTTGATGAAGAATTTAAAATGTGTAACATCAGAAACTTTTATCAGGTCTTCAAAGAGGAACTCTCTTGGTATAAACCACAATGCCTTCCATTTAAGGATACAGACGGGCATCTGGTCACCAGCAACTGCGAGAACGTAGATTTTTTGGCAAACTACTTTGAACATTTGCTTAATTGCGAAGAGCCCACGGACAGATTGCATGTTGAAGATCCTCCAGAGATAAACCTGCCATCTAACCCACCAACTTTGCAGCAAGTTGCTAATGACATCAACTATCTTAAGAACTACGAGACACCAGAGAAAGATGGCATCATTGCAGAAGATGTGAAAGCAGGTGGAAATACGATCGCAGAGGCCCTACACCAGATCTTAATCGAATGTTGGGAGACTGGCAGGATCCCTGATGACTGGAAATCAGCTAGCACACACCCTTTAGATAAGAATGGCGATCACAGTTATGTCAACAACTACCGGGGGATATGTCTGCTGTCAATAGCACACAAAGTGCTCTCCAGGATTTTACTGGACAATGTAGAAAGTCAATGTGATCAAACAATTGGTTAATATCAAGGAGGATTTCGGCGTGGAAGGTCCTGTACCGAGCAGATCTTAAATCTGAAAACCATTCTCCAACTAAAAGAAGTAAGGAGTACGAACTTCACTGTGGTTTTCGTCGACTTCGCAAAAGCTTATGATTCCATCGACTGTCAGACACTCTTCTCAATACTCCAAGAATGAGGTGTGGATTATAACACACGCACCCTCATCAAACAGACTCTCACGGATACAACCTCTATGGTGAAGTTCAGAGGATAACTATCAGGGAGTTTCAAGATCAAAACCGGAGTTCGACGGGGTGATGGCCTCTCGCCCATTCTGTTTAATCTGGTGCTTGATAAAGTCATCAAGACGTGGAAATGCACATTAAGGAATCTAGGAATCAAACCAGTTGCCATTGGAGCTGGAACCCGAAGATTCTAGATCAGGTGCCTTGCCTTCGCAGATGACATTGCAATCTTATCCAACAACTCTAAGGATGCTGTCATAGCTATCCAAGCCCTGCACGAGAGAGCGGTGAAGTCTGGATTACAGATATCTTACGATAAGACCAAGTACTTTGAGAATCGGCACTCCGGAAACACCCCTTTGACGACCATATATGGAACGATTGCAAGTGTCAATCGCTTTCGTTATCTTGGTGAATGGTTCCACCCCAATGGTAGAGATGGCACCTCCGTCTTAGCAAGGCGTACCAAACTCAACGCAGCATACCAACTATCCCACAATTTGTACAACAAGAAATGCATTTCAAGGAACGCTAAGATCTGTCCCTACAGAACTGCTGTCAGACCACAGTTTCCGTATGCTGCAGAGACCCTCTTGATGAACAGAAAAGGCACCTTGGATGACCTGGAGAAAGCCGAAAGACGTATCCTCGGGTAAATCCATGGCCCGAGATCGCTCCTAGATGAAACCTACCGTTTGAAATCTAATTCTGACCTGTATCGACAGTTAAAATCAGCCAATACCAGTATGCGACGTAGGAGGCTAAAGTTCTAAGGG
Organism: Meconema thalassinum; assembly: GCA_946902985.2. Lineage (NCBI taxonomy): Eukaryota > Metazoa > Arthropoda > Insecta > Orthoptera > Tettigoniidae > Meconema > Meconema thalassinum. Next base: position 128,277,759 of record OX336398.1, read on the forward strand.
TACCCACAATGATTGAACAGCAACAGGCTTACCAAAAAGATCTTCTCCTTGGTTAAAAGCTACAAGACAGGAAGCCTGTGGCTTAATGAAATACTAAAGGACTTGGATTTGGCTGGAATTGCTGTCCTTGATGTAGAAGATCGTTCTAAATTTTGTGCTTTGGTAGAATCTTGGCCCCCATCACCTAGAGTACCTAAATGTCGCAAGCCCCTTTCGCAGGAGAGAATGAAGAAATTATCAGCAGGGCTCAAGAGATATTAGGAACGGAAAAGAGCATCGAAGAAGAACTAGTCAAAAGCTCTCCGTAGTGGGGTTAAATAAATAATAATAAATATATAAATCAAAATCTATGTCGACCGTCCCATAATTTCCCTAAAGGGTGGCAATGTTATTGTTCAAAGTTGTTGGTTTACTATATAGGACGCCCCAAACAGTGATTATGCACAGAAGAGGATTGTTCATGTGACAGATCTGCTTCCCAGAAATTTCTTGTTTTGGCTGCAGCTAGCTATTGGCATTCAAAATGTTTTGATGTGGTTTTCCATTTCATTTCTCTGTGTAGATGAATTAAAATTGCTCCTCTGTTAATTCTGGGATGGCAGTCTTATTATTTAGAAGGTGTACATTAACACAACCATGAATAAATAACTTAATGGAGACTGCATTCTCCAAGAAACTAATTAAAAATCTGCTGTCGCTTAAGATGCCTGGTTATTAGATGATGTATGCCGATTACAAGACGCCCAAAATCTTTTTAGAACATTTAGCTGGTGCACAAGACTCCAGTGAAGCAATTGAAATGAATAACCATAACTAATGGATGGCAATTGAAATCTAACAGTAAACCATACCCAGAAATTGAAGTTCCTTGCAAGCAGGTTTTGTAAGACGAGCCAGCCCCTTTTCTCAATATAAACACTGGGTAGTTCATCCCATGCAGTGAACCAATTACATAAAATATTTACTTCAGTCCGAAATAGAACCAGAAAAAGATCTACTATGTATCTTATAAATTCGTGAACATTTCATAAACCTGTCACTATCGCTGCATCAAATTATTCGGAATAAATCTTTCAAAAACTCATCCGCAGTTGTTGAAGACCCGAAAAGCCATCACTCATAAGATATTAATTTGCACATGAAAGCCTACTATTGTTTATGTACCCATTGTCTGACATTGTGTTAAACCTGGGACAATTGTCTCTTGAAACCAGACATGATATGAGGTATAGTTCATGCCTAGTTATCAGGGAACAAGGTACTTAATGTAAGGAGATTCAGAATGGTCCCGGAGTGGTAGTTTAAGCTTTTGTCCATATGGCAATGGGTTTGATTTATGGCTCTTCCAAGGGTCAAAAATCTGCAATGCCATGTAGAATAGGGGCATTAATGGGAACTACTTAATGATGATTGGCAGTTTCCCTCGGAGAAACTTGATGTTGTTCAAGTAGACTGTATGTATCTAGACAGGGTTAAAATCTTATCTTATCTTATCTACTATATATTTGTCAAATACCACTCAATCACTCACTCACTCATTCATCACGAAATCTCAGAAACCACCGAACGGATTGAAATGAAATTTGGTATGCAGCTTGCTCACGGGCCGCAAACGCCCACTAAGAAAGGATTTTTGGATATTCAGGTTTTAAAGGGGCTTTAAGGGGGTAGACCTGCATTACATTGAATAGCAATATCTCCCGATTGGTTTCATTGGGGGATGTGATAGTCGGCATATAAACTCATAATTAAAAATAAGAAGACACGTGTCTGAGGGTTTTTCGATGTGGTGTATATTATGAGGTGAAAGGGGTGAAAAGTGGGGGATCAAAGATTCCTAACGGAGTGTGTATCTCTTAAACGACATAGGCCAGGAAATTGAAACTCAACGGGAAAAAATCAGCATAAAAAATAAGTAAATATGTGTTTGACTGTTTTTTCATAAATCCAATTTAAGGGGCCCATGGGGAGGGGTGAATTTCTGGGAGGGGTAACAGGAAAGAAAGTGTCCTAACTGATTGATTGACTGACTCACTCATCAAAGTCAGGGGGAAAACTGTTTAAAGTAGGTAAATAGCTGTTCGACAGTTTTTTCATAAATCAAATTTAAGGGGTTCATGGGGAGGGGTGAAATTCTGAAAAAAGAAAATTGAAAGAAAATGTCCGGACTCACTCACTCACTCACTCACTCACACATCACCGCCCAGCCAAAATTATTGAAGTTAGAAACATGACAGTTTGGGGATATGTTCATTGTATGTCAAAGCCGTCTACTAAGGGAGCATTTTCGGATATTCAGGTTCTAAAGTGGTCTTAAGGGGGTTAAACCTGCATTTCATTGAATAACAATATCTCCTGATTGGTTTCATTGGGGGATGTGATACACGGCATATAAACTCATCATTAAAAATTAAGAAGACACGTGTCTGAGGGTTTTTCGATGTGGTGTATATTATGAGGTGAAAGGGGTGAAAGATGGGGGTTTAAGGATCCCTAACGGAGCGTGTATCTCTTTAACGACATAGGCGAGGAGTTTGAAACTCAGCGGAAAAAATCAGCTTAAGAATTAAGTAAATAGGTGTTCGACCGTTTTTCCATAGATCCAATTTAAGGCGCCCATGGGGAGGGGTGAAATTCTGGGGGGAAAAACAGGAAAGTGTCCTAACCGATTGACTCACTCACTCTTCAAACTCAGGGGGAAGAACTGTTAAAAAATGTGTTTGACAGTTTTTTTTTGATAAATCAAATTTAAGGGGTTCATCGGGAGGGGTGAAATTCTGAAGAAAAAAAAATTGAAAGTAAATGTCCTGACTCACTTACTCACTCATCATCGCCCAGACAAAAATGTTGAAGTTGGAAACATGGCATTTTGGGCATATGTTCGTTGTATGCCAAACCCGTACACTAAGGGAGGATTTTTGGATATTCAGGTTCTAAAGGGGTCTTGAGGGGGTTAAACCTGCATTTCTTTGAATAACAATATCTCTTGATTGGTTTCATTTGTGGATGTGATACTGGGCATATAAACTAATCATCAAAAATAAGCAGACATGTGTCTAAGGGTTTTTCGATGTGGTATTATTATGAGGTGAAAGGGGTGAAAAGTGGGGGTTGAAGGATTCCTAACGGATCGTGTAGGCCTATCTCTTAAACGTCATTGGCGATAAATTTGAAACTCAGCGAAAAAAATCTGCTTATAAAATAAGTCAATCGGTGTTCGACCGTTTTTTCATAAATTAATTTAAGGGACCTATGGGGTGGGATGAAATTCTGGGGTAAAAAGGAGAGAAAGTGTCCTAACTGACTGACTAACTCACTCACTCATCAAACTCACGGGAAAAAGACAGCTTAAAAATAAGTTAATAGGTGTTCAAGCGTTTTTTCATCAATCCAATTCAAGGGGCCCATAGGGAGGGTGAAATTCTGGTAAAAATAATTGAAAGAAAATGTCCTGTCTGACTCACTGGCTCCTCACGCCCAGCGAAGCTATTAAAGTTGGAAACATGAAATTTTGGGAATATGTTCGCTGTATGTCGAAAACGTCAACTAATGAATGATTTTTGTTTATTCGGGATTTAAAGAGGTGTTAAGGGGGTAAACGTGCATTTCATTGAATAACGATATCTCATGAGTTGTTTCTTTGGGGATGTGATATTCAGTATATAAACTAGTCATTAAAAATAATCAGACATATGTCTAAGGGTTTATCGATGTGGTGTAGCCTATATTATGATGTGAAAGGGGGTGAAAATTGGGGGTTGAGGGATTCTTAACAGAGCGTGTATCTCTTAAACGACATAGGCGAGAAGTTGGAAATTCGGCGGGAAAAAAAGCTTAAAATATAAGTAACTAGGTGTTCGACCGTTTTTTCATATGTCCAATTTCAGGGCCCTTGGAGAGGGGTGAAATTCTGGGGAAAAACAGGAAAGAGTCCTAACTCACTCACTCATCAAACTCAGGGGGGAAGAACAGCTCAAAAGTAAGTAAGTAGGTGTTCGACCGTTTTTTTTTCATAAATCCAATTTAAGGGGTTCATGATAGGGGTGAAATTCTGGGGAAAGGAGTCCACTAAGGAAGGATTTTTTGATATTCACTCATCATCCCCCAGCAAACCTATTGCAGTTAGAAACTTGAAATTTTGGAGATATGTTCGTTGTGTCGAAAAAGTCCACTGTGGATGGATTTTTTGATATTCATGTTCTCAAGGGGTGTTAAGGGGGTTAAACTTGCATTTCATTGAATAACAATATTTCACGAGTTGTTTCATTTGGGGATGTGATATTCGGCATATAAACTAATAATTCAAAATAAGCAGACATATGTCTAAGGGTTTATCGATACGGTGTATATTATGAGGTGAAAGGGGTGAAAATTGAGGGTTGAAGGATTCTTAACGGAGCATGTGCTGTATCTCTTAATCAACATAGGCGATAAGTTTGAAATTCAGCGGAAAAAGCAGCTTAAAAATAAGTAAATAGGTGTTCGACCGTTTTATTCATAAATCCAATTTAAGGGGTTCATGGGGAGGGGTGAAATTCTAAAAAATAAATGAAAGAAAATGTCCTGACTGACTCACTCACTCATCATCGCCCAGCCAAAATTATTGAAGTTAGAAACATGACATTTTGGGGATATGTTCGTTGTATGTCGATAGCGTCCACTAAGGAAAGAGTTTTGGATATTCGGGTTCTAAAGAAGTGTTAAGTGGGTAAACGTGCATTTCATTGAATAACAATATCTCACGAGTGGTTTCATTTGAGGATGTGATACTTGGCATATATACTAATCATTAAAAATAAGCTGTCACATGTCTAATGGTTTTTCGATGTGGTGTATATTGTGAGGAGAAAGGTAGGAAAAGTGGGGGTTGAAAGATTCCTAACGGAGCGTGTATCTCTTAAACGACATAGGCGAGGAGGTTTTGAAACTCGGAGAAAATCAATTAGCTTAAAAATAAATAAATAAATAAATGAATAAATAAATAATTAAAATAAATAGGTGTTCGAGCGTTTTTTCATAAATCCAATTTAAGGGGCCTATGGGGTGGGGTGAAATTCTGGAAGAAAAACGTCCACTAAGGAAGGATTTTTGGATGTTCACTCTCATCGACCAACTAAAACTATTAAAGTTAGAAGAATGATATTTTGGGGATATGTTTGTTGTATGTCGAAAACGTCTACTAAGGAGGGATTTTTCGATATTCAGGTTCTAAAGGGGTGTTAACGGGGTTAAACCTATATTTCATTGAATAACAATATGACACGACTATGACGCGAGCGAAGCAAGGCTAAAAATAAGATGGTGTGTGTCTGTGTATTACTCAATCACGCAAGTACCACTGGTCCGATTTACATGAATTTTACATGGAAGTAGCTGATTTACCTGGTTAACATACAGGTTACTTTTGATTTCAATACTTTGCACTATTCAAAGATGGCGACCATTTTAGTGACGTCACTACACCCTTTGGTTTCAAACTTTCATATTTCCATTCCAAATAAAAAGATAACGCTAAGAAATAGCAAACTTTTGATGGCATGTACGAGGTTTAAAATTACATTTTCTATCCGAGAGGTATCTCCAACGGTTAGCAAGTAAAACCTAAATTTGTGCTATAAAACGCGGTCAACGCCGAGCGGTGTAGTTGGACAAGATGTACCATCCTTAATCTCCCTCTGCGCAGCACCTCGCCTATCCGCTGTTTTAACTGTCACCTCCACATTTTAATTTATTTATGACGCGTAGCGAAGCACGGGTACTTCAGCTAGTCTTATATATATATATATATATATATATATATATATATATATATATATAAAAGAATGTTCGTTTGTTCGTCTTTTATGCGTTCATAAACCATTCATCTGATCGCGATCATATTTTGGTGAGTGGGTATGCATATTTCCGAAATCATTATAGGAATAGTTAATCCAATGCACAATAGACAGCGCGCGAGTAGTTTAAACAAATGCGCGTTGGCGATGCGTTCATATACAATTCATCCGATTGCGATCAAATTTTGGTGAGTTATTGTGCACAGTCCAGGAAAAGTTATAGGCGTAGTAAATCTAATTTACAATAGATGGTCCGCGAGTAGCTTCAACAAAATGGCGTGCGTTTGTTTCAAGAAAGTCCCACATGCGTTCATATACAATTCATCCCATGGCGATGAAACTTGGGTGAGATGTTTGTACACTTAAGGTAAGGTTTCTGGCTTAGTAAATCCACTTGACAATAGGTAGCGCTCGAGTAGATTCAACAAATGGCCGACGACGGGAGAAGCGTTTCAACAAAGTCCTGTATGCGTTCACATACCATTCGTTCGATAGCGATGAAACTTGGGTGAGAGGTTGTGTACACTACAGGCAAGGTTCCTGGCTTAGTAAATCCATGTTATAATAGGTAGCGCATGAATATGATCAACAAATGAGCGACGACGCGCGTTGCGTTTCAAAAAAGTCCCGTATGCGTTCATATACTATTCGTCTGATAGCGATGAAACTAGGGTGATATGTTGTGTGCACTCCAGGGAAGGTTTCTGGCTTAGTAAATCCACTTTACAATAGGTATCGCACAAGTAGATTAAACAAATGAGCGACGACGCACGAAGTGTTTCAACATAGTCACATATGCGTTCATATACCAATCGTCCGATAGCGATTAAACTTAGGTGAGTTGTTGTGTACACTCCAGGGAAAGTTTCAGGCTTAGTAAATCCATTTTACAATAGGTAGCGCACAAGTAGATTCAACAAATGAGCGAAGACGCGCGAAGCGTTTCAACAAAGTCCCGTATGCATTCATATACCATTCGTCCGATAGCGATGAAACTTGGGTGAGATGTTGTGTACCTTCAGGGAAGGTTTCTGGCTTAGTAAATCCACTTTACAATATGTATCGCACAAGTAGATTCAACAAATGAGCGACGGCACGTGAATCGTATAAACAAAGTCCCGTGTGCGTTCATACACCATTCATCCGATTGCTATGAAACTTTGGTGAATTGTTGTGCACACTCCAGGAAAGGTTTCTGACTTAGTAAATCATTTTTACAATTGGTACCGCACGACTAGATTCAACAAATGAGTAAGGGCGCGCGTATCGTTTAAAAATATCCGTATGCGTCCATATACCATTCATGCGATTGCAATGAAATTTGGTGAAATGTTGTTTCCACTCCCGCGAAGATTTCTGATTTAGTAAATCAACTTTACAATAGGTATCGCACAATTAGATTAAACAAATGAGCGATGACGAACGAACTGTTTCAAAATAGTCCCCTATGCGTTCATATAACATTCGTCCTTTAGCGAAAAACTTGGGTGATTTGTTGTGTACACTCCAGGGAAAGGTTCAGTCTTGGTAAGTCCATTTTACAATAGGTAGCCCACAAGTAGATTGAACAAATGAGCGAAGTCGCGCGAAGCATTTCAACAAAGTCTCGTATGCGTTCATATACCATTCGTCCGATAGCGATGAAACTTGGGTGAGATGTTGTGTACACTTCAGGGAAGGTTTCTGGCTTAGTACTTCCATTTTACAATTGGTATCGCACAATTAGATTCAACTAATGATCGACGGCACGCGAATCGCTTAAACAAAGCCCCGTAGCGTTCAAATACCGTTCATCCGATTGCTATGAATCTTTGGTTGAATTGTTGTGCACACTTCAGGAAAGGTTTCTGACTTATTGAATCCTTTTTCAATAGGTACCGCACGAGTAGATTCAACAAATGAGTAACGGCGCGCGTATCGTTTAAAAAAATTCCTATGAGTTCATATACCATTCATGCGATTGCAATAAAATTTAGAGAAATGTTGTTTCTACTCCCGCAAAGATTTCTGATTTAGTAAATCCATTTTACAATTGGTAGCGCACTAGTGGATTCAACTAATGAGCGACAGCGCGTGAATCGTTTCAACCAAGTCCCGTATGCGTTCATATGCCATTCATCCGATTGTGATAAAACGTTGGTGAGTTGAGTACAGTCCTGCGAAGGTGTATGAATTAGTAAATCCGTTTTACAATGGGTGGCGCACAAGAAGATTCAACAAATGAGTGAAGGCACGTGAATCGTTTAAACAAAATCCCGTATGCGTTCATATACAGTACTATTCGTTTCATTGCGATGAAACTTTGGTGAGTTGTTGAGCACGCTCCCATGATTTCTTTTGAGATAGTAAATCAATTTTACAATAGTTCAGAGGTGTTTAACGGAAAATAAATAAATATTGGGAATCCAAAAGCACTTCAACAAAGTTACAACGCCAACACTTTCTTTGATTGGCATTGCAACGCATGCAGGGTACAGCTAGTTTTAAATAAAATCCTCTGTTAACGAATTTTGTTAAGTGAGGTTTGTTGAACATCGGGGAAAATATACTGTCGTGGTTGTGGTCATTTCTTGGAAGTCCAACACTGCTTGTGGTGTTTGACGGGAGTTCGATTTTTGACCGTTTAAGTTACCATGCGGGTATGCCTCGTCACTGTTTCTTGGAGCATAATTATTTAATGAAATTGCCTTGAACTTGCTATTCTGCGTGACCTCGACCATAGCTCAGTATGCTCATGGTGCAGTTCTATACAGAAGCATACATGTCTAGATGGTTGTTTAAAGTTACTGTCGGACTTGGATTCTAGGTGTGTAGTTTATCCCCAATGGCCCAAACATGAATGTTTGAGAAAGTGAATACTTATTCATTAGAATAAATAAGTCTGGTGATCCCATATAATGTTTATATATATTTAATACTATACATATCATACAGGTTAAGACAACACATTTGGTAGAAATAACAATTACTGACAACCTGAAATGGAACGTACAAACGGTGGAGCTAAGATACATGGCTGCCAAGATGCTGGATTTTGTTCGGAGATGCCTCCGTGGGTGCAGTTTCAATGCTATATGTTGAGCTTTCTATCAATTGTCATACCAAAATTTCTTATTTTCTACCTGCCTTGGTGCTCAATACCGCTGTTAACCTCCAAGAATTTCAAGATGTCTAACGTCGTGCAAATCCCCTAATAAACAAGAACAGCTGTCCTCCAGTCAGTCGACTCGTTATGTATGTAAAAAAATAGATGACACTTTGCTGCATAAATCCATACGGGTGCCATTCACCTTTAACCACTACCGCGACTCTCCCTATCCTACAGCACTGAGAGTAAGTGAGATATATCTTAATATACATAGGTAACTTACCAATCTCTCTAGCTCAATTTGACATAGTGATTATAATTGATTTGTTTTCAGATCAGGTACACACTTATGTATGGGGCTTGCATTTTCCAATGGCCTTCTATTATTACTCTTAAGATTTAGGGTAAATAAATACATACTGAATCAACCAATTTGGATTCAAATATCTGGAAGTGATTATATGAGGTTTATTACGTTAATTATTTTCTTAGGATGTAGAAGATGGATCCCTGGATGAAGACGGAGATGCAAGTGGAGCTCATTTAAATAAGTAAGTAGCTGACATACTCTTTTATGTGTGACTAATGGAGAATGATTAACAATAATGCATGTTCAGTGCCCAAAGTAAATTCTCTCAATTTGTCACAGACCGTTATGATCGGTTGACCCAGAATTCTTTAGCATGGTTTTCAAATTTTTCCCCTGTTTGTTTTATATGAGGTATAGACTTATGATATAAACTTGTGAGTGTGCTTGTCTGTACATGTGTCCCCTTGTAACTTTGTATTATAAGGTAAATTGGTGGTGCTAAATATTCTATTTAAACATATGGGTCTAATATTCTTCACAGATATTCTTCATAGAAATAATTTCTTACGCTCAAAGAGTAGGACATGATGGCTCAGTTGTCAATCTGCTTTCCCCCGCCAAGGTGGATTGGGTTTGATCCCCGATTTTTGCAAGTGGGATATTCAGGATAAATGCCATATAAAGTAGTACAGGAACTAGCCTAGAAGAACGTCACATGCCTATAGATCGAAGGATTAATCGTAATGTAAAACATCAATATTCCTTTCTTACAACTCAGATACATACAGATGCTGTCTCCATTTGACTTAAAATGTTATACCATAAGTCTAGATGGAATGGTTTTTCAGAGGCCAAAATATAAGGCTCTAATTTCGGAAGTAATCAATCGTTCCGGAACAAACGTAGTACAGTGAATGGCTACTGCGATATATGTCACGGTTAGGAACCGTGGAAATTCAGGTCCCATAATTCAATGTGTTTGGGCGCTCTTGGTTGCGTACAGGCTTCGAGATAGGCAATAGATCATATCTCCTGTGCATCAATTACGTCGTCAAATATACATATTATATTCGAATTTTAGCCAATGGCCATAGAGGGGTGTTTTAGTTGATTGCCCGAAGGCTTCCCATTAAAATTAATTTCAAGTAGTTCCTACTATGGCTTCCAATGTCACTGACACCTAGCCGCGAACGTTGGAATTTTATAGAGCGCTTCTAACCAAATAACCTATAACTTTATCTACACACTACAAATTCTGGTGGTAGGATCTTTTACGTGTCATAAATCTATGCCATGGACTCCCTGGCTTTACTTCCCCTCCGAAGATAGGCATGCTCAGGATTTTTATGCTGTTAAAAATCCGATGATTTCGGCCGGGTTTGAACCCACGATCATGGGCATTGCATAAGGTTGGAGTCTTGCCCGTCTTCTGTAGTGTCGTCGTAACGTTAGTGTTTTTTTTCTACTGGAATGCAATGTCAAAGTTGAAATTCCTTTCTTGTAGGATTTTCTATATTTACATTAAGAGCGTACTTGGAATACAGCTAAAGTATGCTACTGTCGACCAAAATATTATGTGCACTCGAGTTTGAAGGTTGTTTGTGAAGTAACCAATAGACCTACATAAAATCCAATAACATCATCATTTTCGTCGTTTTATTTTACGTTATTTCATGTAGGTTTGGAATTTTTAATTTATATTTTAATATTTTTTTATCGCAGTTGAAACACAAAAAGTTCCCGTTTTTAAGTGTGTTACAACCATGCGACACATTTAAGAATTATTATCTCACAAACCCGTCAATTGATCGAATCCAAATTTTTACACAATATACAATGGAATGTTGTATAACTGGTTTATTAATTTCAAAATGTTGTGTGTTCAAGAACGAAAGTATTTATCATTTTTGTAAGGTAACTTTTTCTCGGCTCAGAGTCGTAGGAAAATGTAGATCTTGGCTGCGTTGTAATCCTCATACATCAAAAAGTTGTGCTGTATGACTGTGAAATACGTAAATTAATTCACTTTTTTATATCGGTTTGTATTTGTACGGGGAATTAAGACATCCTTCACCAGCTAGCCGCTCCTGGAAATGCTGTACAGCATTGCTGATATGGAACCGATCACTTCCGAGTGAGGTGCGCCATGACGCGTGATGGAGCCCATCTTGGCAACGCTGTACAGCTTTCACCGGAGTGGCTAACTGGTGAACCTTGTCTTAATTCCCTGTACAAATAAAAACCGATATAAAAAGGTGAATTAATTTACGTATTTCACAATCATACAGCATACCTTGTTGATGTATAAGGATTCCAACGCGATGAACAACTACATTTTCAAACCACCCCGAGCCGAGAAAAATTTACCTTACAAAAATGATAACTTTGTTTCTTGGACACACAAAATTTTGAAATTAATAAACCAGTTATAGAACATTTCAATGTATATTGTGCTAAAAGTTGGATTTAATCTGATGACGGGTTTGTGAGATAATAATTCTTAAATATGACGCATGGTTGAAACACGCTTAAATACGGGCACTTTTTGTGTTCCAACTGCGATAAAAAAAATATTAAAATATAAGTTACAAATTCCAAACCTACATGAACTAACGTAAAATAGAACGACAAAAACGATGGTGTTATTGGATTTTATATAGGTATATTGGTTATTTCACCAACAACCTTCAACCTCGAGTACACATAATATTTTGGTCGACAGTAGTCGCCCCGGTTCCGGCTATTCCTTGTTAAGATCTCTATATCTAGGCTATAAGGGACTGTGTTTTTGCTCTCAATGCTTGTGCTTCAGAGCATTAAACTTATTCTAACTGTAACCAGATGTGGCGTTCAACGCTGAAGCATTCCGATGTGGGTAAATATGTGTCACGACAGTGGAATAACTAAGTCGGTTTGAGGAACTTCTCACCCATAAACGCCTAGCGTTAGCATAATGGTAACGCTGTACCATTCATTACTTATATATTGCTCTACAGGAAATGTGCATAAGAAAGATCTTCGAAATTCGTGGTTACATGATTACGGACGGTCCATTGAATCATAAATCGCGCTCGAGTCGCTTTTGAATGCTTGATTGATGTCGCAATCATTATGTACATTTAGTGGTTTTCTCCTCACGTCGCGTAGGAAATGTTTAGGTAGTAAATGTTTCTAATCTAGTTTTCTGTGTACCTGCTCTATCTAGATGTAATTTTCTCAGGTGGATCTGTAATCAGTGACAAGACAGGATATTTTCAGTAACATATTCATATGGAATTAGAATACTCTTCATTATTTTATACACTTACCTATTCATATGCAGCTCATTCTACAGGGCATGTCTTGCTTAAGTACATTTTATGTCACCGCAGCGGTATTTCTTTATCCCAGTATCTTGCTCCATGGGGAATATCATAAAGTTCCATCTCTTGCGGTCTATTCTTCAAAGAAAAATACCAGGGAAGAGAAGATTTGGAAGGAGAAGAATATCCTTTTAAATATCACACAGCCTGGGCCTCCAAAATGTCCACTGAAATATTCAGAGCTGCAAATGACAGGATCTGCACACTGAAGAGGTTTGGCAACGTCCGGGATGGATACAAATCAGAAGAAAAGAAGAAGACTGTGCCCCAGGGCATACTTTTGCCGAGTTACCTGGTTACTGGCAGTGCTTCTAAGGCCCTACAATAGCAGACCTATGGAAAAGAAAGAATAGGACTATCTTTATATAGCTAAACATTCTTCCCGATGAAGACTAAATTGACCAGGATGACAACAGACTTACAGATAGTCGTATAAACCTTCGCCAGTGAGCTACAGGTTCCGAATTTGTCTTTTCAAACTTTGGAGGAGCTGAGAAGTCAGATATATAAAATAAACTACCAAGTAGGTATGTCTGCTAAACGATATTCCTGAAGACAAAAAGAAAGATTATTTTGACCCTTTCTGTCATAATATCATGAAGGGAATGAAGTTGCTCATTTGTGTAGCTATTCAGGTAAAGGAACAATCTGAGTGTACGGAATTTCCAAAGGATTTTGCACTAAAGATATGAGGCAAGAAAATAGAGGTATATTTGATAATATGTCTAGTAGTGACGGCCTGATCATTGCTCGCTCCCATGATAACAGCTTAGTACCTTTTGCTTCCTCAAGTCTCCTTGATATTCCCCTGAACAATGTCAAATTGCGAATCACACGCCAAACCCCAGAAGATCTACTGAGTTTTAATTACCTGGGCCTGAAAGCCAATATATAATCAGTGTTTGTGGGACACTGCATTTAACAATTTAAATTTAGTTGCTAAACAGTGGATTACTGTAAAGATGTGAAAGGTCTTGCCCCATACAAAATTCAGATTTATTAAATGGATTAGGATATTTAAATGTAGAGATCCATAAATATAGAGAAGTTTTGAATATTGTTTATTGAACACGAATAACAGCTTTTGCTTAGAAGAAATAAAATAACCACCAATAGGCAAAGACAAAAAGATAAGATGCTTTACCATAGCAATTTGAATCATCCAAGGAGTTTTAAGTTTATATACAGTAATATGTATTGACTTCGCACACTAAGGTCCGCCACAATTATATTTTTATCAGGTAAGTTAGCAGACACCAACGCAATAACGAAGCATCAGTGTTCTTAGTGATATACTTGATATCGGCATGTTAAAGGGGCTATGCAACGTCGTGAAGAAGACCAAGATACGGATATCAAAATAGAAACGATATAAGCGGCCATGTACGAAACCGTAGATGACTAACAAACGTAGATCGTATTAACAAAACAGAAGATATCTGCCATATAAATCAAGGAGATTCCAACAAAATCATATAAAAGAGAGAATTACTTGGCATTGTGGGAGAAGACCATTTTAGACGTATCACCATAATCTGAAACAGGTAGAACCTCGACACTACAAAGTTTTATTGGAGAACTAATACTTGTTGCTTCAAGATTATTTGAAGATATTTACGAGAAAATACTGAAAATGGTCAGCCCTGGGAACGAAACGAACCGATACCAGTGACGAGCGACGTATATCTAGAAACAAACGCCAGTAACCAGCCGAAATTATCAATAATATGTATGCTCAGCAGTGATCCATAGGCGAAGTGATGATAATTGTGCAAACTTACAAACCTTGTCCTTTATTACATACGGTATGTAGAAATCTAATGCCTTTGGATCGGAAGAATGTGGTGGTTAAGAAATAATCTAAACCCACTCGTTCCAACAAGACACACTATATGTTCTGTTAAATATAAATTCTATTCTAAAACTTTCGAGTATGAAAAGCATATTATTGAGCAATGAACACGGAATCAGATCCCGATAATTCTTGCAGACTTATTTCCTAGTAGTGATATTAATGAAAGTTGCTCCATTTATAATTTCACTACGTTTTTTCTACACCTGACTATTATTTCTCTTCCTATAATAATGTACCATACTTCAAACTGTTAGTAATTACTCTTTCAGGCTGATTGGTCCTGATACCTTGAATAAGACTGCAATGAAGATATATGATGTTGGTAATAATGGTAGACAATATATTAACACTGCCTCCAGAGAAGAATGTTTTATCGAACAAACTTTGGAAAGAAATATATTAATACCCAGTGGTAATACTCGATACGCATGTAACATATGCAAAAGAAAATTTATATATAAACAATCCTATAAGAAACATGTGCTTATACACAACGACGTGAAAGCATATTCATGTGCCGTGTGCGATGCCAAATTCAAAACTCGAGCAATTTTCATTCAGCACTTGATAATCCATAGTGGAAAGAAGCGATATTCATGTAGTGCATGTGAATCCAAATTTATCCGGAAACATGATCTGAAGGAACACATGATAACCCATAGTGGTAAGAGATCGTATTCGTGTAGCGTATGCAAAGCTACATTTTCCCGCAGGAAAGGTTTGGCCTGTCATACAGTTATCCATAGTGGCAAAAAACCATACTCGTGTAGCAAATGTCCAGCCAATTTTACCCGTAGAGGAGGTTTAGCTTCCCACTTTCTAACACACAGTCATGTGAAGCCATATTCATGTAGTGAATGCGAAGCCAAATTTGGTCATAAAAGTTGTTTGGTCAGTCATATGTTACTCCATAGTGGCATAAAGCCATATTCATGCAACGTATGCGAAGCCAAATTTAAGCGCAAAGGAGGCCTGAAAAATCACATGGTAATACATAGTGGTGAGATGCCATTTACCTGTAGCGTATGCAACGCCAAATTTGGCTACAAAGGAAATTTGGTCAGACATGTGTTAATCCATAGCGACATGAAGCCTTATTCATGTAGTGTATGCGAAGCCACATTTAACCGGAGAGAATTATTGAAGAATCACATGCGAAAGCATGTGATGCCTTATTCATGTAGTGAATGCGAAGCAAAATTTTCCTACAAAAGAGGTTTGATCAAACACCTGCTAATCCATAGTGGCGAGAAGCCATATTAATGTAGCGAATGCAAAGCCAAATTCACCCACATAAGAACTATGATAAGACATATGATAATCCATGGTTGCATGGGGCTATAAACATGTAAGGTGTTAGAATTAATATTTAATGAGAAAAGAGGATTGAACAGCCACATACAAATCCATAGTGGCGATGAGTCTCCATGTAACGTGTGCGATGCCAAATTTACCCAAGGAGGGTATTTGAAGAAACACATGCTAATCCACAGTCTTGAGAAGCTTGTTCAAAGTACCATCTGCGAAGTAGAAGGTACTCTCCAACAAGATTTATAATTGAACATCCTAAACCATTAAGGACGAAACACGTCGTCATGTAGTATATGCGAAGACAACCAACCTCATAAGTGATATTTGAAGACACATCATCATATATATTATTTCAGTAGTATGCATCCCTCCTGCGGCGATCACAAGAGACCGATCGTGAAAAATGAGCATTCAAATGAAATAGAATATACATTACCAGTGACTCATTGCACTCTAATTTCATAAATATCTATAATTTCTTTAAAAAATGACTTTTAAAAAACTGTAAGAAGTGTGCGATTTGCAGTTACTGTTGCTGCGGGAAGATACGCTCCATAATTGGTGTCCACTTTACATTTTGGCCGCTGTGACGCCTTTTTATGTCATGTTAACATTCTGAGGTCTTTTCTTTATCATTTTGCATCGATTTCAGAATCAGTAAAGGAATGCGTACGTTTTCAGAATCAGTAGGCTAAATCAATGGATTGGGTACTCAAATCGTATAACCGGCGAGTGTTATTGCTAAGCTATCAATCAATGGACTCAGCACAAACATTATTTAAGCTCATGCGTCTAAACAATGGATTTATTATATTCCAGGTTTGTTAATATGCCGCGATACAAGATTTTCTTCTGCATTCTAATTCCATAAATATAGACTTTTGTATGAATTGTGCTTTTTGCAAATACTGTTGCTCTAACAGGCTGCAATTCAGAGTTGTCGTCTAAAACCTTAAAACATTGAACGTTAATTCTCCAACAGTTTTTCTTTTATCTGATTTCCAGAATCAGTAAATCAATGGATTGGGTAGTCTACAGGTTTTTCTTCTGCATTCTAATTCCATAAATATCGATTCTTGTTAGAAGTGTGCTTTTTGCAAATACTGTTGCTGTATCATGCGTGAGTTGTCGTCTGCAGCCTTAAAACTATCATTATCATCATCATATAGGCCTCATAAATTACCAGTGAAGAATTGCATTCTAATTTCATAGATATAAATTTTTGTAAGAATTGTGCGATTTGCAAATGCTGATGCTCTAACATGCTGCAATTATGAGTTGTCGTCTAACCCCTTAAAACTATTAAACGTTAATTATTTTACAGGTTTTTCTTCTACATTCTAATTTCATAAATATCGATCATTTCGCATGGTTTTCAGAAACAGTAAATCAATGGAGTGAGTACTCTAAATCATATAACCGGCGTTTGTCACGACGTCTAAAACCGTAGAACTATCAAACATTAATTCTTTTACAGGTTTTTCTTCTATCATATCCCTTGGTTTTTCAGAATTACTAAATCAATGATTGGGTACTCAAATAGTATGTTTTCATAAATATCGAATAACCGATGAGTGTTATGATGATCCAATTTTCAGTGATTGCCTTCTTAAGTTACGGAACGTACAACTTGCAATTCTGACTGAAATGTAACGAAAAACCGGTGATTGTTACGGCTAAGCTCTCGATCAATGGACTCAGCACAGAAATGGAATCAACAGTGATGAATTGCATTTTAATTTCAAAAATATCAAAGAAACAAACCAGCCACAGCACGCTCTCATGCTGACGCTCAACTCGGGAAAGCGAAAGCACCCCTGTAGGTAACGTGCAAAGGAGTTCAGCTTTGAGCACTACCCACAGAGAACAAGGAAAGCACCCCTGTAGGTATCGTGCAAACGAGTTTACGCAGATCGTTGCACTTAGGAACAAGAAAACCTCACTGTAAGCGGGGCGTGAAGAAGTTTTCCAACGAGGGCTGTCCTGATAAGGGAGAAGGACGTTCCTCAGGCAACAAGATAAAGCAGGAAATCTTGACCAAGATGCTTTCATAAATTTCGAATAACTGGGTGTGTTATGATGATCCAATTTTCAGTGATTCCCTTTAAGTTAGAGAACGTAGAACTTGGAATTCTAACTGAAATGTAAACAGTGTTCTATAATCATTTGGAAGAAATGAAAACATAACAACCTTCCTCCTTAAGTCCCTCATTATAAACCTATTGGGATATGTGTGGTTTATGAACAAGCGAGATTTTCTAATGTCATAAATGTCTATAATTTATACGAAGTGTGCGATTTTCGGATACTGTTGCAGTAGGAAAATACGCTCCATAATTGCTCTCAACTTCACATCTTAACCGCTGTGACGCCTGTTTAATGTCATTTTAAAATTCTGAGATCTTTCCTTTATCATTCTGCATGGATTTCAGAAACAGCATATCAAAGGAATGTGTACTCATATCGTATAATATAATGAATTTCCGGTTAAGAATTGCATTCGAATGGCATAAATATAAAATTTTGTAAGAAGTGTGCGATTTGCAGATACTAATGCTCTAACATTCTGCAATTATGAGTTGTCGTCTAAACCTTTAAAACTATTAAACGTTAATTTATTTTACAGGTTTTACTTCTGCATTCTTATTTCATAAATATCGATCGGTTCGAAACCTGGCGCAGTCAGCTGGTATTTGAGGGAGCGCAAATGCGAGGGAGCCGTGTCAGTAGATTTACTGTCACGTTAAAGATCCCCTTCGGGGCAAAATTCCGGCAACCCGGCGTCTCTAAAAGCCAGTGTAGTTAAAAGGGACGTAAAACCAATAACATTATTATTATTATTATTTTAAATATCGATCATTTCGCATGGTTTTCAGAAACAATAATTCAATGGATTGAGTACTCTAAACCGTATAACCGGCGTGTGTTACGGCATTAAAAACCTTAGCACTATTAAACATAAAATCTTTTACTGGTTTTTCTTCTAACATTTCTCATGGTTTTCATAATTACTAAATCAATAGATTGGGTACTCAAATCGTATAATTTCATAAATATCGAATAACCGATGAGTGTTATGATGATCCAATTTTCAGTAATTGCCTTCTTAAGTTACGGAACATACAACTTGCAACTCTGAATGAAATGGATCGAATAACCGGTGAGTGTTACGGCTAAGCTCTCATCAATGGACTCAGCACAGAAATGGAATCAACAGTGACGAATTGCATTTTAATTTCAAAAATATCAAAGAAACAAACCAGCCACAGCACGCTCTCATGCTGACGCTCCACTCGGGAAAGCGAAAGCACCCCTGTAGGTAACGTGCAAAGGAGTTCAGCTTTGAGCACTACACACAGAACAAGGAAAGCACCCCTGTAGGTATCGTGCAAACGAGTTTACGCTGATCGTTGCACTTAGGAACAAGAAAGCCTCACTGTAAGCGGGGCGTGAAGAAGTTTTCCAACGAGGGCTGTCCTGATAAGGGAGAAGGACGCTCCTCAGCCAAGAAGATAAAGCAGGAAATCTTGACCAAGATGCTTTCATAAATTTCGAATAACTGGTGTGTGTTATGATGATCCAATTTTCAGTGATTGCCTTTAAGTTAGAGAACGTAGAACTTGGAATTCTAACTGAAATGTAAACAGTGTTGTATAATCATTTGGATGAAATGAAAGCATAACAACCTTTCTCCTTAAGTCTCTCATTATAAACCTATTGGAAAAAGTGTGGTTTATGAACAAGTGAGATTTTCTAATTTCATAAATGTCTTCAATTTATACGAAGGGTGCGATTTTCAGATACTGGTGCTGTTATGAGTGTTATGATGATAGAGTTTTCAATAATTGCCTTCTAAAATTAAGGAACGTACAGCTTGGAATTCCAACTGAAATGAAAATGGTGTTCTATAATCATTTGGTTGAAATAATATCATAACAACCTTTCTCCTTAAGTCACTCATTATAAACCTACTGGGGAAAGTATGACATGAGATTTCTCGCAAGGGTCAGCTAGTTTTCTAATAATAGGCATATTTATGTAGTAAATGGTGTTTGAATTAAAGCATTTTTTCTCATTATGATGTGGAAGTTGTCTCCTACATACAAACATTCTCTGAATAGAACTAAAACCTAACGTGAGGTGACATTTCCTTGGTTAATAACTCTCTTGGATTTACTTGTATATGAGTTGTTCTTTGAATAGTACCAAAGATATTCCGTTCTGAGTGCCTTGATGTTTCAAAACGAAACCTCGGCTATTTAATGATTCTATTGTTGCTGGTGTTAGTGAGGCAAAACGTGCAGGAAGGAAAACAGAAAACTCATCGCATCGGCAGATGATGCGGGGACGATACTTTGTTTCAGTTTTTCGCGGCTCTGAAATTGGAAATGGACGGTTTATAAGGAGGTTACAAAACCGTCGCAATTCCAGACCAGAAGCCTGTCCTAGTTTGTTCAGCTCATTTAAATTATCCATCATTTGAAAATATTTGTAGTGACTCAATGTAAGAACAATACTTCGGCGAGGATGAATGTTTATATTGTCTAAAGACTATAATTTTAAATGAAAAATACAAAATGGCATTATTTATACCCCCTATATTGCTGAGTATCCTATGTTACAAGTAGTGAGTAACTCTTTGTGTGTATATTCTATGAATTCCTTTTTTTGTCGTTCATCGATATTTACAAGGCAATATAATGCTTTCTCGTAATCCTTAGCGTAAAGGTATTATAGTAATGTGTCATGCATTTTTTCGTCACGTTTTCAATGTATCTATGTAAGCTCAACTATTTTTTTACTTTGGTCAATTAAACTAGATCCTTGTCATCGATCCAGGAATTGATTTCTGAGCTAAACCCCAACCAACGTACATAGACCTTTTTTCATTTCTTGCGTAAAACCTACTATACTAGATAATGCTTTGGATAGTTTGTTAGTTTGAGTACTTAGAGGTAATACCTGCCTTTAATGGGCTGGGCTTAAGTCTTCCAGCAAATAAGTAACAGGCTTGTCTAGTTTTACTTGTTTAATGCGAGAAAGATCAGTCCTCCAGTAGGGCGTATATTCGTTGTCGAAATTGGACTTGTGTTTGCTGATGTGAATGTGGTCGCCTATTTTAAAACGGTGTTGTCTGGGATCAACTGTTTTGATGGGATTAAAGATCCTATCCAGCCGTGGATTTTAGTTTGTTTGTTACCAGACTTGGTTTCGGACCAATGGCTTTGTGTTTGCTATCGTTGTAACGTGTCACCAGCTCTGCTACTAAGTTGACCCAGCGATAAGAGCACCTTGCTGTAAATTCTCGCTACATGTGTGTTTTAACGTTTGATTGAAACGATCTACCACACTTGCTTTTACGTTGCTGTACGTGGTGTATTGCGTAGAGCCTAAAGACTGAAAATAGGTAGAGATATCCTTGATAGAAAACTCTTTACCCTGGTCTGTTTGCAGATGCTTGGGTTGGTGTCCTGAACTCTGAACGATACGTTTAAACGCCTCGGTCACTCTTTGTCCAGTTTTATTAAACACAGGTTCTAGAAATGCCATATTTGAGTACATCGATGAAAATGAGTATGTACTTGATACCGTTGTTGGCATTAGCATATGGGATAATTTCAACGAGTTTGGCTGGCCAGAGTTCGACCACGCCACGTGATATAACTTCCAGTCACCCATAGTTACACCTGGCAGGGCTGTGCAACTCGCGAACAATTCCCATCTTGGGCTTAAACAATGATTTTGGCATTCCGAAGCTCCTCTTATATCTCCAGGCTCTCGACTTCGTGCCCTGTCTGGCAACGAGACGCCTTTAAGGGCTCCAAGCGATTAATTAGTTTATTTGGGCTATTCACATAAGGGACTCAACGTGTGTCTTTATTCATTTAAGGCAATGCCCGAAACCGTGTGTGCACGGATTGGAAATAATTTCGCGATAACGGCTCTATACTTAATGCTCTAATTTACATTCACTGGTTCTGATGAATTATATATTCCTTGATGTGCACTAGTAGCTATCAAGATATTTTTGTATCTAATGAAGTCATCTTTATTGTAATCATCTGTGTCTGGCGCTTTAGCGAACAAGAGCATTAGAAGCCCAGGCGTGGACATGTAATTAACTCCTCTTACTGTGTTCGTTTCATCGATTAGCCTGATTTTTGAATCGCCAAAGTGAAAACCCGTGTTATCATAATGAGCGTCATAGGTTCTTTTGGATATATTTGCAAAAAAAAACTAATTGAGAAAAGGATACATTTTGTTGCCATAGGTATCTTTAAGCAAAGCAAAATTCTGGCATGCTCAAGGGTTCTGCGTTACTGGCATTTGTCTGTGTGCGTTGAGGTGAAAATACGTCTTCTACCTCTTATTCAGATTCAAAGTCTTCATCCTTAGACTCAACCTCGAGCTCTACCTTTGGCTATACGTTTGGATGAGGTGGCGTTCTTAGCTATACTTCCGGAGGCAGTTGTAGATGTTTATCTAAAAAACGCTGGTCCTCCGCCTGCATGCGTTTGAGATCTCGGAACTTGTTCTGAATATGTTTACGAACGTGAGTAATATGTTTTAGCTGTGTCTCCTCCATCTCAATGTAAGCAGAATTAATTGGTCGATACCCTTATGATAGTGCCCGTTATTGATTTCGCTATGATTATCTATCACATGGCAATCATGCTGGTGTTCGGACCAACAAGCCTTGCACAGCTCTGAGAAGACCCTAAAGCTCATATCCGTGTTGACGTGGTCATCGAAAACGTGGCACATATTTCGCTCATCCTGACGAATAAAACCATAAGGTTAGCATTGTCGCGAATAAGTTGTTTTGGCATTCTGGAATAAGTCTGACAGAGATAATAACAATCCACATTTATATGCCTTACCATGCTGAAATAGGCTTTTCCTCGCTAGCCACGTCGTCAAAAATCATGAATGGATCAGCCCACACTGCATCGGGCGTTATAACCTCCTCGTGTGATGAGAAATCAAAGTAGTCCATGTGTTCTTTCTGCAGCTCAGACATCACCTGTTCTAGGTACATGTACATAGGTTGATAGAGCGATTTTGCAAAAATGTAAGTGTTTGGGAATCGAACGCCATTTGGAGCAGTGATTAGTGAAAGTTAAAGATTTGTTTTTACACAGCCCGACGGGCCAGCAATGAGATAACGAATACTTGAAGGAAACAGTGAACCGTATGACTTTTTTATAATACAGACTGTAACATGGTTAATGGGTAGCTCTTTTGTCTGTTTGATAAATTTCATTGATCCTTCCATAGAGAGGGAGAAATATGGACGGGTTTGGATGAATGTTTATAGCAAACCGAAGACATTTTGATGCAGCACCTGTATTATCGCTCGCAGCAGCTCCCAAGAGCAGCTGGTTAATATAATCCGACGGTAACTACGATGCCCAGGAAGAACGCATTGCTAACAGGGCATAACCAGTTAATATACGGGATGGCAGTACTAAGGGCTATATCGATAACTGTATAGAATCCTCTACAATGAGAATAGACAAAGACAAACACTTTAACCATAAAACACGTAGGATTAAACAGCTATCCCCTGATGAAGAGAACACAGATGCTGTCAGTAAAGACTATGTGGACAATTTAACACATTAAACTCTCAAAGCTTCTCAGTGGAAAGCTCTAGCCGATGGTACGCATGATGCACCGTAGAGGCGAATTTGTAATGTTTAAATTCCGTAAATAAGCAAGATGCCTGCACCAAGGCATATGCAGATAGCTTAGTATTTCCCTGAGACAAAGACGGGCACATTAATGCTGAAGAGTACACAGACGCTGACAGTAAGGGCTATGTTGACAATTTAACAGAAGACATAAAACATTCAACTCTGTAAACCCCGTAAATGAGCAAGATGCATGCACCAAGGCTTACGCTGATAGCTTAGCACAAAGCTTAGACAAGGATGGGCACATTAATGCAGGACGCTGTGATAAAGGACTATGTGGACAATTTAACAAAGGAGTTAAATGAAGAAATGCATTCCGCTAAACATTTTGTCAAAAATATAAGTGATAGCATTAGTAGAATTGGAACTGTTAAACGTAATTTACATTAAGAAACTTAGAGTGCAAAGTGAGCCCGAAACAGCCTTTGATGCTATAAACAAACAATATTTGAATGCAGAGATAAAAATAACAGGGCTTATAAAAGCCAAACACCCAGAGCCTGTACCAGACACAGCCTCAGCGTCTTAAGAAGACCCAGCGCTTGCTTTAGGTTATCGCAAAATGCCTGATGGTACATATATGATAGCATAATTAGAAGTTCCCATTTGTGGGCAACTTAGCAACCGAAAATCACTTTTTTAAATTTTCGTTAGATAATAGATTAATTAGCGTTCTTTATTTATAGACCATAAGAAAAAATACAATGTCAAAACAATGTTATTCTAAGAAAAAGAGAGGGCTGCGACATATTTTAAAAGTAGCTCGTCAAGCCTATAAGAGTGAAAAGTACCCACAATTGGCGTTTCTAAAAGCCGTGCGCGCTGCTCAAGCACAAGTGGACTCGCCAACAAGACTACCGTTTCAAAAACGTTCGCGTGTCATTCCCATACCCAAACGAGGTGGCCTTCTATTTGCAGGACTTGCCGCATTGGGTTCACTGCTTGGCGGTGCAAGTGTAGTTGCAAGGGCCGTCAAGTCCACCCAAGAGACAAAACGGCTATGGGAGGAAGGGAACGCCATATCGAGGGAGTATATAGCCATAGGCAATAGAAACTCCAACATGCGACTTGGCACCTACAAACAAGGAATTGGCATCTACTTATCGCCTAAAAGAAGTTTAAGACTGCCGTCTAGAGCTATGACCCATGAAGAAGTCATGCATCATGCCAAACGGCTACAAATACCTAATTTTCGCGGTGTTTTTATGCGCGATCGCTTACCAGCTAGACCTCGACACAATGAGTCCGCTATAGTTAATTAAGTCGACAGCCATGGGCCTGGATCTCATTTCGTAGCCTTTGCCAAGCGAGGGGCTCAGGTGTATTATTTTGACAGTTTTGGCAATTTAGCACCTCCCATGGACCTCGCACGCTACTTTGGTAGCAAAATTGTAACAACGAGGACTGTGGTCGACGCTGTCTCACTTTTTTGCTGTATTATAGACAGTATACAAACACAAACACTCACATTGCGCGGAAAAGCTCCCGAGCTCACTGTACATAATAATCCACCTATTCAGCTGGGAGACAGGCCTTTTGTGTTGGGGCTCATCTCATTTGGTGGTTCAACATAATATTTAACATAGTAGAAGGCATCAACGATAAATTTTTCTTCAACAAGGTTTTCCCTTTTCCACCAGGCTGTTATACCGTGGACGATATTTTCGATCACATCAATGATGTTACTTTCAAGCTGAAGTAGCATCCAGGTCGCGGCGAATTTGTGGCCGATGCTAACAATTCGCCATGTTTTCATAAACTGTTACATTATCACCGACGTGTACTACAATCAGCTAGCTTCGCGCTATCTGCACGACTTTATGGTTACAGTGCCCAGTGGTTTTAACATTCGCAAAACACTCTCCTCTGTTTTTTACCATCCTGTAAGCATGAACTGCGCTCGCGAAATAACTCTTAAGTCTGGTAAACAAGAACAATCAGCTCATTCCCTTCGCCAAACACACGCCTGTAACTTACAACGTCTACTTTAAACGAGCATGAAACTATACATAATGTGAAACCGTTTTTCTTGAAGCATAAAGCGTTTGTACATAATAAAACGCTCTATACATAGAGTGAAATCCTTTTTAAAAAAGTCTTGTAAGCCTAAGCTAAACTTGAAAAGTAAAACAACCTTGAAGCGATTCGGTTTCATTCTACAAGTAATGATATCCATCCTGTACGTAAAGAGTCCCATCGAAACCTCTGAGGGTGTTGTGAGGATTGAACTTCATTCTTATCAGGCTTCAAAACAAAAATATAATAATAATGATGAAATCCGCATCAATATCAACCTACAAGACATTTACACCTTACAACACGAGAGCTACCTTCATATCGAGGGCGAGCTCATGAATGCTGATGGCACTACTCCTACAATATCAAAGCTAGCTAATAATGCATTTCCTTTTTATTTTCTGAGAGTAGGTACTTAATCAATGGCGTCGAATTGGACAACGTTAGAAACGTGGGCACAACGTGTTGCACGAAGCTCTATCCGTCGTTTGACAGTGAGGAAACTAAGGCACTTCGCTCGTCTGCCTGGTGTCTCGTATTTGAGAACAACAACTGGATGGTTAATACAGATGGCACCTTGTCATGGGTTCTGCCACTTAAGTTCGTACTTGGCTTTGCAGAGGACCATAAATATATCATATTAATGTCAGGCAGGAACTCGTTCTCATTCGTGATAAAAGCGACTACATCACAGTAAAAGGAGCAGACACTGTCGTTGATTCCACGATCCAACTGATCCGTGTTTTATGGGAAGTGCCTCTCGTAACACCCTCCCATCAGCTGAAGCTAATACTGCTCATACTAGTAGAAGAGGACAAACACCTGCCCATTCAGGAGCTGGGAACTATACGAATTCCCGGTCTTAGGCGCATCTGACAAGCACAGCGGTCAATTAAGCCTTCTCGCTATGGAGAGCGACTGCTGTATTTGATTATGGGGTTTCAGACCGATCGCAAATACTGTGCCCGAGGGCATTAGGCTGACTGGTGTTGAACCTGGGACACTGGGAAATGAGAGCAGTCTGGAACGGCCGAAGAGAAACGAACCCAGGGTCTCTGAGGGTGTTTAGTCAAGAAAAACCCCTAGAGACAGGACACTTGACATCACTAAGTTGTTATGAACCAAATTCTGCTGTTATAAGTCAAAATAACACAGAAAATATGGAAGAATAATGCATTATTTGGCTGAAAAGTACATGAGTTTCTGAGCCTAGCACAAGGATTTGGAGCTCGTGACAGTCAACAAATTGCTATGGAAAGAAGGCGTGTTTTCGTGGCGTCACGTCAGTAACTTGGAACTATTTATACTGTCTGGAAAGGGTGAGTGGACCACATGTGGCCCCGTAAACTCCCCTAAACACAAAGGCAGGACGCAAGAGAAGGGGGCGTGGGAACAGTAATTTGAAGATTACTCGCGATTGGAACATGATACACATATGAGAGTTACACCAATGTGAGTCAATTCAAGAAGGCTAATTGTCAAGCCATCAAACGTCAAAATCGAAGCTGGAATAAGGAAGGTGCGGATCAACATATCTTACAGAGGTCAGCGGACGGATCACAGAAGTGAGAAGGGGAATAACCGCTGACATAGCGTCATGACGCTCTGAAGAAATTATTTATTTTTAATTAATTGACTGTTCGAACCTCAAGCACGCAAGCAGTTATGAAACCAGTGCTGCAAGACGGAACAGAAAAACGCTATTTCAAGCCAGGAAAGGCATTTGGAAGAGAGATGAAGCTCCGACGAATTTTGGGATCTACTTTTCATTTGGAAACCCATATAAGCTCACCAAGGGAGTCAGTCGAGGACAGTTGTACCAGGATCTAGGGCAGAGAGCACGTCACTCTGATCCCTGAAATGACGCCACGTGCCAAGACTTTAACTTTATAAGTAATCAGTGAGTGTTATTCTCAAGTGCAAGGGGCCGATAACCTTGATGTTA
The DNA here is from genome assembly GCA_946902985.2 of Meconema thalassinum. Classification (NCBI taxonomy): domain Eukaryota; kingdom Metazoa; phylum Arthropoda; class Insecta; order Orthoptera; family Tettigoniidae; genus Meconema; species Meconema thalassinum. The sequence continues at coordinate 128,305,177 of OX336398.1, forward strand.
GGCCCCTTAAATCAAGAATTATCATCATCATCATCTCAAGTGCAACGCACAATGCCAAGTGAAAGTAATCACAATAGGTCAGTAGAACCTTGCCATGCAAAGACAATGCATTTTATACATGTGTAAAAATATTTCAGTAAAATAGTATGAGATGTGTCGTAGTAGAGAACAATGTATTATACGCAAGTATACGTGTGACTATACAGGACACTGTAAGGAGCGCATCGCTCAAGGAAATAGTACGCGCAGTCTGAGAACAATAGAAGTTGTATGTGTACAAGTGAAATATACAGTAGACAAGTGCAGCGTAGAAAATATCAGTTAGCTGAATTTACGTTGTTTAGTAAGCGCGCAAGTATGAATACATTGGTTCGAAATGGTGAAGCATTTTATATGAACGTCACATTGTTAATGTTTAAATCGATGTTAAAGCATAATTATGCCATTATCAACAATGTGCAAGTGGATAGAACTTGATAGACATTGGGAACGAAGGAGATGCTGGGATAGGCATGTTTCCAGTGCAATGGAATGTAGGAGCTATAACTAGACTGGAACGTTGGGAATCGTGAGGGATTTTCCAGGAGCAGATGTACACTAGATATCATCGCGCAGATGATATGAGACTTTCAATCAGGAAACAGGATTAGTCGGGGAGGAAAGCTCAACGGAACCTGTAAATCTGAGATACTGCAGGAAGGATCGCCGAGCGAGGCCAGTGTGTATAAATATCGTGTGTTTTAAGTGTTTTGTATATTTTAAAGTGTATGTTTTCAAGTGTAATGGAAAATAGAAATGTGTAAATGTCAGAGCGAAGCAGTAGCTTCAGGGTTATGAATCAAAGTGAAGTGCAATTCTTAGTGAAAAATCCACGCAACATGTATGTAAATAACGTGGAGACGCCTTGCTAAGTGCAATTATGGCAGGCAACATGGAAAGTAAGTGGGCATGGCCACCACGAAAAAAGAAACGTGAGTACATGAAACCATGATTTTATTGTAAAATGTAGTCCACTGTATGCCGAAATATGTAAAATAATATGCCAATGAATGTTTGAATCATTGAAGGTATGACTTTCATGCCTTAAAATTTGTGTTGAAATAATATGTTCAAGTTAAAAATGTTCGTTTTACATCAAGTTCGTGTAACTCCGTTACTAATAAAGTAGAAATGGCAATTGATTAAAGGGTCAAATGTAGTCATGAACACGGAAGTTCATTATATTGATGATATAAAAATCGTTACGTTGTGTCAGGTTTAGGAAAGGTGTCAGTAATAATAATAATAAATAAACATCAGGGAAATTGTATGTAAACATGTTTGAAAGTAAAATAACTGTATGGTTAAACAGTGTTATTAAAAATCAAGGGACCGCTCAATGAAAAATCAGCATTATGATGTCACAAGGAATCATATAAGTAACAATGTACAGGAAAAATAATAAGAAAAGGAAAATGGAAATGGTTAATAGAGATTTGAATTGCTGCTTGTTAAAGCGAGATAAGAATATTGATAGAGATTTTTCTTTATGATATAAGGAAGGGATTATCAACATGCGTAGTCAGGAGGTCAGGTCCGCGTGTCGTATAGCCTAGGGCATACGAATTATATTATAAGCCATCGGGTGTATTCAGTGGGATCCCTAACCCAGATGTGCTAATTACAGCGGCAAAGCACTCGAATCATTCTCGTATGGAGGAAAACGCGCGATATCGGCTTTTAGCCAGCTAATTATGTGAATTAATTCATCTCTGCTAGAGTGAATTTGACACGGTGGGAAAATAGTGCCCTTACCGTAGTCTTTAACATTAGCCACCGACTAATCCACTAGGACTCCATGTTTGGTGAATCTCGATTCCTCGACTTGAATTTAAATGTCCCAGTGATAGGCCAGCCATTATATCCTAATGATGGGGATAAATGTTTAAACAGTTCCATACTCCGAAATGCATTCTGTAACAAGTAGGTCACCCAAACACGAGGGCCAGTGTAACATTGCAATGGTTTGTTTATGTCTGAAGGCAGAAATAAAGGTCGCTCGGAGTGAGTGAGAGAGAGAATGTGACATAAGGGGAGGCGGCGGCCATGCTTGTTGGCACCCCGCAGTAAAGGTCCATTGTATTCAGAGCTAAAGGTTAGGCGTGCCTCGATCATTGTTCTACTGTAGTAGGATTTAAGGATTATAATTTTTGGTACCCTGGAATGTTATAAATTGAATATTGTATTCATGAATGCCAATTACTTGTGTGATATGACACATTGCTATCTAAGAATCATCCTGATATCCTAATATTTGGCCAAGTTACAAACTGGTAAACTTTATATTTTTGTACTGACAGAAACACCTAGTTTGAAGGAAGGAAACTTCACATTTTAAGCTATATCCACACGACGGGTAGCATGTTTGACACCTCGACACAACGATAACAAATTAGTGATGTGAAAGAGACTCATTACGGCATATAGTGGCCATACAATTAAGAGTTTGGTTGAAGCATGGTAGAACTCAGATGTTTTGGTGGGGAGAAAGAATGAGACATGATTGTACACATATTGTATAGAAAAAAATTGTATGCACTAGTTAATGTAGAAAGTTGTAAGATTAACATTGTTTGTGTTTGTTTAATCAGTGCAATAGCGCACGTGAAATTGATTGCTATGGTAATTGCAGTGCAAACTTAAATCAGCAGTTATTTGGATTTGTGATGTGGTAAAGTGTGAATTTTAATTAAGGGAAGAAGTATTATTTGCATTTTTGTGAAGTGTAGTGACACGGCATGGTTGTTGAACCACATGTACTGATATAGGACTAGTCAGTGGACTAGATTGCCAGCCATGGAGGGCGGAGATGAAGGTAACTTAAGGGTATATCTTGGTTTATGTCATCTCAACGCTCAAATTTTATTGCTTTGTGTTTGTAAATGTAAATGTAATGCTGTTTGCTGTGTTATAAGCCATGATATTAACTCAAATTAAATCCTAGTAGAATAGAGTTGTGTGTTGTCATTGTAGAGTTGATGCCTTTTAGTTTCAAATCCTTAATATGTAACCGCTAAGGGGGAGGACGGTACATCGCCTGAGGACGGCTGCTCGCTGGAGGAGGAAGCATATTTTCCGTAGAAAATCATCATATGGGTACAATAGCAACAGGCTAAAGATGTTTTGCAGTTAGATCACATAAGGCTGAGAAACGTTTGTCTTTCCCTGAATGGCGTCTCATTTCCCTATGAAGCACTAGACTTGAACTTTGAAGAATAAATTTGGATCTCTGTACGAAATTTTTGTAAAATTCCAGTCATCTTATTACCAAAAGGTGTGCCGTCCACTTTTCTCGCCTGAGGACGTCAATATTAAAGCTCCTTTAACCATCTTTGGCTGCTCTCATTTGGATCGATTAAACAGGTCACCGTAGACATTCGATTGGATGTTGAGCCAATGGAAATGTGCCCGCTAATACGAGTGCTTATTGTTTAATCATCCAAGATACACAAGTCGTTTATCATCCACTTAGTAATATTGTAAAGAAGGCTTAGTAAAAAAATGAAATTAAAGAAGAAATATGAACACTATCAATTTTGTCTCTTTTTTATATCAAACATAAACTCTTGTAAAATAAGGCTTATATAGAACATGAGTGAGAAGACTAGCAAAGTGGAACACGCGTTATTTTCACGCCGTTATGAGTTGATGCATGAGACAATACATCTCTATAGCACAATCCGTTTTCAATCCAATTCGGCTTTAGACTACGACAATTGTAAAATGATAAAACTCAACAGAGTTATTAAAAACGTTCTTGAGCTATCAATACAAATGGCTAACTGTACAGCTTCTCTTGTTGACATGAATGCTGTCCCCTAGTTCACCTAACACTAGCATGTTATTTGTAGCAAAAATCTATATTTTGCGTGTACTTGAAATAATTGGAGTACGCATTGACATTGTAATATGTTGTGCAGTTACCATAGATTAGCAGCATATGTGAACTGATTTACTAGAATTAAGGTAATATATAAAGGGTGAACTAAACACGTATATACTGTATATACCTTAATGTTGTGGTTCAAAATGGGCTGGGTACGTGAACATGCTGTAGATGTGCTGCTTCCTATAGCCCTACATGGGGTTTCTGTACAGGAAATAAACTCACCTTAACTTTCAGTGCTTGCATTACAACCTCCCTTTGTAGTTATTAGTTCAAAACAAGTTTATTTATTTGTGCTAAAACCCTCACTATAGGTATAGGCAGGTAACTTAATTGCCTTTACGTTTGTTTGTAACAAACAAAAAGTCACCTCATGTTAGGTTTTAGATCTAAGTACTATTGTTCAATACATAGTATGTATGTGTTTATGTTTTTTTAAACATGTTACAAATGATTAGATGCATTATCTCCGAGAACAAACGTTCTCACATTATCAGACTTGATCACTCTCTTGTCATCATCTCGACTCAGAGCAATCTTTTGTAAGCAGTCAGTAGTTACACGGTGCGAAGTGGACCTTAAAACGTTCATTATCACTCGTAACATTGAGCATTCGAAGAGACATCGTTCAAAGTCCCGGAGACTAATGCGTTTTCCTACAACGCTTCGTGTAACATACTTGATATTTAAACCAATGTTTTGTTTATGTCCAAAGCATACATCTTTGGTCGAAACTCTTTACATTTTTGAACAAGCTGTCCATAAGCTTAATCTTTAATTTTCCCAAACCCTTCTTGTTCTTGTTTGAATGCAGAGGGTGGTCGGGTTTGTAGTCGTAGTGTCCCAAAACTCATTCAAATTAGCACTCGCCATGTCCTGGAAAACATCATGAGTTGTTAATGAATGTATAAATGTGTTGATGTTTTGGTACATTAATTTCAACTATTCGCTGCCATAGAACGGAAGCAGAACGTCATAGTGATACTCATACATCAGCGTTTTGGATATATCCAGAGCAGACATACCGATCGATGTACACTGGTTTGTCAAAATATTGTGAACGTTTTGATAATTGTACAGCTGCAACATTAGGTCCAAAGATCTTTTTATCAATAAAGTTAGGTTTTGCCACAATTTCTCAAGCTGTTGTTACGAGGTGAATGTCTAAGCGATTTCGAACCTTTTAAATGATCTTTCCAAACATACCATTATTAAAAAGCTTGTACAAGTCCTTTTCAAATTCGTGCTTAGCTTGTTTTCTGAGTTCAGTGTTGAAGTACACATCACTCTTTAACCAACGCCATTGAGCAAATCATAACACTCGATGCACCTTCTTTACCAACAGGCCATGTTCTATTTCCTGTTTAAAAGCCATGTAATGGACAATACAGCGTTCGTGGCTTCCAAGATGTAATATCAGTTTCTCCACAACAGATGGTTTTCTCCTTTCAGCAAGAAACGGCATATCGTTATGCAGGTCGTGGAGTTCTGTTGGGTAGTCGATATCCACCACGAAAATGTAGCCATGTGGATCATTTTTACTTAGTTCCTTAATATTAAGAGTGTCTGGAGGAACCCAACAAAACCCACCGTAAGGTAGAGGTAAGGATGTGGCCCAACCATACTGATTGTTAGCATCTACATACATAATAAACTGGGATGGTTTATCGCGATCATATTCAGGCATGTACTTATTATTTGCCACTCCGAAGCGATATGAAACTTGAACCATACCACCTTGTATGCCGAGCTCTAAAAAGGAGTTGCTCGTAGTCTGTTAGGTAATCGAGCTGATTGACTGTATAAAGCACTATGACCTCCCATGTAAGCGAAGGAAGGGAAACAAAGTGAGCTGGATTGAGTTTGTGGGCGCGCATAGTTGCCGTGCAAAATGTTTCGACAACGTCTGCAAGGAGAAGCACGTCTTGTTTCAAGTACAGATCGTTGTATTCCCCCATGGTTTTAACACCAAAATTATTACATACTTCCTTTGCATGTTCATAGTCCTCATCACTATTATTTTCTCCTTTTAATTTGTTAAAGAACTTTTGTTTTGAAGGCAGACTCGTTTCTTCATATTTACTCCATGAATCGTTGTGGTCATAGGGAAAGACACACTTTATCTTCATTAAAACAGCTTTGTCTTCTTCTAGGTGTTTGATAGTTTCAGGAAAGTGATCGAAGTTCTCGGGTAGATTTTTTAGACTGCAAATCAAGAACCGAAATGAGTCAATAAATTTAATTCCTACAGTTTCGTTCGGAAGATATAGAGTGACGGATATGTACTTTTCACTACTGTTTAGAGTAACTGTTACTCTGCCCTGTTTTGAACCTAGTCCTATTATAATAAAATGCATATCTCAATTTTGTAAATTATGTACAGTATTGTGCCCATATGGACATTGGCACAGGTGAACCCGTGACCTTTTATTAAAAAAAATATGATAGAGTTTTACAGAAATCATAAGAAACCAAGAAGCAATTCTTTGTAGAACAGGCTTCAGAAACCAAGCCAGAAAGTGCAGATGGTTTATTAAAAAAACTCGCAGGGACATAAAGTCACATTATCCTGACACATTCAATATAGAAAACCATTAATGAAGCTATTAAAGAAGCGAGAAAATTCCGAGTTGAAGTGTTATAATGGATCCTTGACATTCCGTGAGACAGCAATTCTAGCAAGAATGATTGCAAGTCGAGTGTGACATTGACATTAATTGGAAAACTACATTTTTAATGACACTCTTGAAAGTAGACCCTGGAAAGCGCCAGCTAGCAGAAATTTGAACATATAAACAGGGAAGTCCACGTCATAAAACTTAACGAACTAAATACACCGTGTTAACAAGCTATGAAATCTAGACACACGCAGTGAATGAATAATTCTGAAGGTTGGAAACCCTGTAAAATAATCACAGGAGAAAACACTGACACAAAACTAAGTCATTAGAATTCCGGCCCAGTGCTATGAAAGAATACGAGGTAGTGAGTTTGGCCCCTCAATGTGAATATAACGATTTTGATTAATTAAAAATTAACCTATGAAGGTATTTCATTCCGCCAAAAGCAATCTTATAGATAAAGTATTTTACATCTGGAAATAAATTATGGACCAGATTGGAACAAGGAGTCAGGAGTTGAGTTCCCTAAGTTGTAAGGAACTACATTCTGTGTCAAATCAGATATATAGGCCTTGAGCTAAGTTAGAAGCACAGTCAACGACAGTCATCAGACAGTAGAATACAGTTCACCAAGCCTCGGGGAGGTAACGCTACGTGATATCAGTAAGAACGGAGGTCGTGCTACATGCGCCGGGCCATAAGTGCATGTTAGTTCATCAGTAGAACACAGTTCGATTTCAGCCCTAAGTGTAGGTCGTACTATTCAACTAAGACGCAGTAATTAGTCAGATTAAGACTTCAGGGAAAACGCGCTACGCTACAAATTAGACGATGTTGCACCATAGTAACGATCCAGAGTTAGGGACTCTGAGCGATCATACAAGTCTATAGAACACTTAAATCAAAGGACTGTAAAGATAAGAACATTAGAAATAGAAAAACAGGTAGTGAATTCGTAGAGCGGAAACAAGTTGCGTTACGCCACAGTAAAGGCGTTCGGAAAACATTAACTCCTAGAGGGGACATTCAATGAACAATATATTGCAACTGCATAGTGCAGTTGCACCATAGTAACGATCCAGAGTTAGGGACTCTGAGCGATCATACAAGTCTATAGAACACTTAAATCAAAGGACTGTAAAGATAAGAACATTAGAAATAGAAAAACAGGTAGTGAATTCGTAGAGTGGAAACAAGTTGCGTTACGCCACAGTAAAGGCGTTCGGAAAACATTAACTCCCAGAGGGGACATTCAATGAACAATATATTGCAACTGCATAGTGCAGTTGCACCATAGTAACGATCCAGAGTTAGGGACTCTGAGCGATCATACAAGTCTATAGAACACTTAAATCAAAGGACTGTAAAGATAAGAACATTAGAAATAGAAAAACAGGTAGTGAATTCGTAGAGTGGAAACAAGTTGCGTTACGCCACAGTAAAGGCGTTCGGAAAACATTAACTCCCAGAGGGGACATTCAATGAACAATATATTGCAACTGCATAGTGCAGAAACATTTCGAGAACGCGAAGTCAAAGAGAGGAAATAATATTCGAGGAAATAGCAGCTAGAAACAGGAATAGGAAATGTATGGACTACGAATTGGAAGCCAAGCTATAATGTTATATAAGTTCCGATAGATAGAAATAGGAGAAGAAGTGGCGGCAAGAATTACGGACAATTTTTCGCCTAAATAAAACAGGCAGAATTAGTAAAGCCACGTGCATTAAATAGATACCAGAGAGACTAAACTAAATAAAGACTTACCAGAAGTAGGTGATTCATAGAAGAAGATGACACACGTTCGATGCAGGTGTAGGGAGCGCATCAGAGATCGTCAGTGTCGTGATATCCATCGCCAAAACGCTGAGATATGGTCCGTGTGAATAAGTGTACAGTAGTGTAAATATTAAAAAAGTGTATTTTTTAGTTAGAAGCAGAATAATTATGTATTTAAAAATGTGTAAGTGTAAAATTAATGAGCAGAATATGAAGATGGTCAATTTTTGTGTAATTATGTGTAACTGAAGAAGTAAGATGGGTGAAGTCATCCAAAGATTTGGTCATGAACCGAACATGAGTAATGAAATTTCATTATCATAAATGTTGTATCATGTGCTGATAAGAAATTGTGAAATGTGCTAATAAGAAATTGTAAAATGTGCTAATAAGAAATTGTGAAATGTATGAAGTAACCAAGTAACTGCACCAGTATATAAATGAATAGCGGTTAAAATGTGTTGGAAAAATCTCAAGTGTAAGTTTGCAAAATGTAAGAATATAAATGTTAAAGTGCAAAGTGTAAAGTATTTGAAACCCGTAAAATGAATAATAAATATTGGTAAATACAATCTGAGAGGAGAAATCGAATATAATGATATTATTGGCAAGTAATTTATGCCGTACGATAAACTGTAAAGTAAATATGAAATGAGCACCATAATAATAATAAATGTTGAGTTTTTATACTCCACGAATAATGAGTAAATATTGAGTAATTGCATTCCGTAAATAATGATGTGATAAGTAACAACGAATAACAATAATAATAATGAGCTCTAATTGAAAGAATTGAATAATCAAAGAATCCTTGGGATACCTAAAATATAAATGAAAGTAATAATGTTTGTTCAGATCGCAAATGTAATGAAGTAAAGTAAACTTAAATGGTGGTAAATCGAACACCTTGAGAATATATTATGAAGTTTGTAGGCTATAGGCCAGGTTAAAGGGAAAACGTCGAAGTGAGAACCAGTAAGTAATGCCGCGAAATAAGTAAAGTTGAGTTATTTGAGGATACAGAATTGTGCGATGAAAGTCCAAGTTATAATAATGTTGTATTGCCAAAATGGGCTAATGAATAATGAGTAGCGTCAAGCTAGGGAAATGTATTATCCCATAACATGCATATTCGGGAGATCAAAAAGTGTATTAATTGTTGGAATATCGTCTTCGTTATTAAGGGTCGCACCAATGGAAGACAAGTGTCTTGCCAGTCAGCTGAATTGTATTATGGTAATTGCATTTAAGTCCCGCTAGGCATGATGAGGATCTCTAGTCAGAGGCATTGCCGAGTATGTTCATATAAGTCTGGAAGGAAATAAAAGGTTTCTACGAGGTATGATATGACAGGGGAGGCCAGTAGTTGTCCCCGAGCCTAATATCATATAACCTATCCTTAAATTCGCCAGCATTGTAGTTATCCGACCAATAAGTGTGTGAAATAATAAATGTAAGACGGAATTTAGGCATGATGGAGATCTCCAAATGTTCGCATTGAAAGTATTAAATCGTCGTGATCTCAGAATAAATGCATTGGTTATGAGGAATATGAATAAAATGATATAATAAAGTAAGGAATGATAATTGAATTAATGTGAGTGAGCTTGGACAATCATACGTTTGTAAGAGGGAAAACAAACAGTTGAAAGTCGCGAAGGGTGAATGAATGGAGTGAAAACTAGGTCGTAAATCTTAAACTAAATAGCGTGAAGGAGGGGAGCCTAGCGACCTTGCCAGCTCTTACGAGACCGCAGGGGAAGCTATGCAATGGAGGCTTTATGAGTAGAGGCTTTGAGGATCTGAACAGTAGCAGCCATACAACGGAGAATTATGAAAATTTGTTTAATAAAGGTGCTATAAGAATATAATGTAAATTGTTTTATTGATGGGTTTTAGACAATTGTCCCCATCCCAAGTTTGAAGTAATTCCATAATGTTTGACCATAATAGTCAAGGAATAAGATGTTAGGAAAGTAATCGATTTCTGCCTCAAAAGATTAAATAAGTGAGACGGGTAAATAAATAATTGAGTTTGGAAGTAATCCAAGTGAATGATAATGATAATGGCACATGATACATCATTAATGAACCACCTTAGAGCATGAGAATCAAGTTGAAAGGTGTGGGTTCGATCCATGGCATGTAAATGCGTTGATATGTTGTGTTCAAGTGTAAACACCTAAGGCTTAAAGGAAGAATATAGTGCAGTTTAAAAGTAACTGAATGTATTGCAAATAATGAAAGTAAAGACAAAGTAAAGTCCTGAAGGGATTATAATAATACGGTAAATGTCCGCAAACTTAGATGATTTTTGATAAAGTAGTAGTCATGCTTTATGCCTAAATAAACAGAAATAAAACTGTAAGAAATAATTTCTGTAGTGATCTTTAATAATAGATATCAGCTCAAGTGAGCTATGCAAGATAATTCTAGTATAGATTTGAGTGATTTTTGATGATTTTTTTTATTAATTTTGATTTTTGTTTTGGACTGATTCCAGACAATTTGAATTTGTATTTGTATTTTTCCTGGGCACTCTTTAAGAGAATACATTCATATTAATTGTAATATGTTAGTTGTTTGTGTAGTCTTGTTGATCCATCATTGCTTCCATATCCGAATGTGAGATCATATTGTGGGCTGAAGGGTACACACCCCGGAGGCGCATAGCAAGCCAGGTTATGATCAAGCATTCTCCGACATGATCGGGTACAGTACCTGTAAGAATGTGTTTTTTCCAATTGCAATTGTTATGTGCAGAGCCATGGTATTCTCCGGTGATATGAAAGTGGTCTCTGACTTTGTTATTATCTTTTTGACGAAATTTTATTCCACACATGTAACAAGTCTTAACCGCTTGGAATTCACGATCTTGCTACCCTGTGAACTCCATAGGCATTTTGGGTAAAGCAGTGGTCCAAAGAGAGGAGAGAGACATTTCGAATGAAAAAAGACCCAAAATGTCTTTCTAAAATTACAGGTGCCAAAGTTATTAAGGGGGGGGGGGGGAAGTCGATGACCTATTAGTTTTGGGCATTTTTGGCATATTCACTGGCCGCAGGAAAGGGGACTTTGCCCCGAGTAATATGACACCTCACACGTTCAAATCCGATGATTGGTTCACGAGATATCGGGTTGCCGGGCTGCAACATGCAGTCGTGTTGCTTGCTTTAACGCTTACGGCTACAGGTGGGGCAGGATTCTCATTAGACCACTTCTAATGAACTGCTGTAATAATGAACTATCTAATACTAACATTTATCTTTCAAAATAAATTTGTTTCAGTTATATTCGTTTCCATGGGTAAGGAATACATTTCTAAATTATATCGTCTTAATTGTAAATATAAAGCAGAACATCCAGCAGTCAATTTCAGTTCTACAGGTGGAGATTACTACCAGACATCCTGAGTGCTATATTCACTAGGGATGTAGACGATCTGATTTGAGTCCTTGGCTATGACTAGAGGCTACTAGACAAGCATCTTGCGCCAGAGTTGGCACGTGGTATGGTTACCAGTAAATGTCCGCTCCTCCTGCCAAAAATCTGGCAGGTTCCCATTTGATATCACAAGCCTGGGAGTCCCCGCCCCAAACCATACCAAGACTTTTACATTCCTTGCAAATCCCAGATGCTCTGGGGGAGGGGAGCCAAGAATGTTTTCCACTACACCATTTGGTGGTCTTGTAGCCCGAAAAACGTTGTATTTGCAGCAACAGAAGAATAGTAAAGAGTACTCATGAACGATAATAAAGCAAACTCAATATGATATACAAGTAATTACATTATAACGAAATAACAAGACGTTCCGTAACACGGTGGCGACTACTGGTTTTTATAATGTGTACGACGTGATATGATAAGCTTAACTTAAGACCAGTTTGGTTTTAGGAGAAATGTAGGAACAAGGGAAGCTGTACTAAGTCTCAGGCTGATTTTGGAAGGTAGAATAAAGAAAGATAAGAGAACGTTCATGGCATTTGTAGAGCAAAGTCCTTTGATAACGTTGATTGGACTAAATTGTTTGGCATTTTGGAATAAAGCACAAGGATAGGAGGGTGATCTACAATCTATTCAGAAACCAGACAGCAGTCATTCGAGCAGAAGGACATGAGAGAGAAGCTGGTATTCAGAAAGGTGTAAGGCAAGGCTGCAACTTATCACCCATACTTTTCAATCTTTACATTGATCAAGCACTGGAGGAAATTGGAGAAAAGTTTAAAGCGGGAGTGAAGATCCATGGAGAAATAATTTCAACTCTGAGATTTGCCGATGACATAGTCATCTTGGCCGACACGCCTGAGGATTTGAATGAGTTTTTGAATGGTATGGACTCCGTCTAGGGGAAAGAATTCATGATGAAAATTAATAAAAGTAAAACAAAAATACTGGAATGCAGCCGAAATAAATCAGAAACCTCTATGGACATAACAATGGCAGGTAAAATACTAAAGGAAGTAGGAGACTTCTGTTACTTAGGAAGCAAAATAACCAGTGGTGGACGAAGCAAAGGGGATATAAAAAGTAGGTTAGCTCAGGGAAGGAAAGCATTTCTACAGAAAAGGGATCTGTTGACATCGAATATAGATTTAGGTACAGTATTAGGAAGTTATTTTAATGCCTTTGTCTGGCGTGTGGCACTCTATGGAAGTGAAACTTGGACTATTGGTGCAGCAGAAAAGAGGAGAATTGATGCATTTGAAATGTGATGTTACAGGAGAATGATGAAGATCAGATGGGTAGATAGGGTTACAAACAAAGAGGTATTAAGACTAGTGGGAGAGGAGAGATGTTTCTGGCGACTGCTTATGAAGAGAAGAGATAGGTTGGTAGGACACATACTAAGACACCCAAGAATAGCAAGCTTAGTTATGGAAGGAAGGGTCGAGGGCAAGAACTGTAGGGGTAGACCAATGTTAGAATATCTTAAACAGATTGCCTCAGATTTACGGTGTGGTAGCAATGTAGAGATGAAACGATTAGCTCAGGACAGGTAGGCATGGAGAGCTGCATCAAACCAGTCAAAAGACTGAAGACTTAAACAACAAGTATTTTAGGTGAGCTAAATTGAGATATTAGACTCAGTCTAATATTAATTATTTAGTCGCACAGCACAATTACGAACACATTACACAATGCAATACAATCGAATACCACTCCAAAGATGTGCTCACGCTTAAACCAGACACTATCCATTCTGACCGCGTGAAATCGTAACCAATATGCCCGTAGTGTTGGTTTAAATTTAACCAATAGCGAGACACGGGGATCTCAGTCGACGTCCTGTTGCTGTGTTCTTATCTGAGGGGCCCTATTTGTCAACAGTATTATAGACTGCAAATATCACCTCCACCTCCAACAAATTGAATTCATGTTTAACGCTGAAAATTCGCGAGGTGCTGAATATTCATATTAAATTGTACCCTTTCTCCCATTATTACATTTCCAGACTGATGCAATTAATTTCAATGAAGGAGAATGTTCAACGAAGATATTAAAGTTTTCATGTTTTGATAATAATAATATTATTATGTTTTGATGCAAACATATTTTAATTTACAGGATGAAATGCAGGTCACCATCTCAGTGTCTAACGTCTCTGATTTAAAAAAATCATTATACATAACAGTCTCTTCCTAAGATACCAAAACTTCCAGATTCACCAGAAAAGAAGGCTCTGAAGAAGAAAATTAAGCTATTGCAAGAAAAACAAGTAGTTCCGTGAAGAACTATACAGCCTATTTTCATATATCCTACTTATGTTAACTGCCACTATGAACATACAAAATTTCAGTTTGATTGCTGTAATAGATTCGTAGATATTGAGAACCGACTAAATATTTCGGATGGTCGCCATGTTGGATTTTATATATGTCGGTCCTAGAGTTATGTACTGTTACATGAAGATTATTGTGTACGTGTAGCATTCAAATTTCAATCGCATGATTAAGACACAGGAAGTAACTAGGAGATTTTAAAATTTCGCACAGCTGCCATTTTGTGGTTAAGGAAACAATTGAAATAAATTAGATGCAAGTGGATTAACATTCGTATAAGTATTTATTGTACCAAGGTTCACTGCACTAGTATGGTTAAATTGCGAGAAACGTCTATGTGAATATTTATAAATCGCGTCGCCGCCATGTTGGATTTGTGATCACCAGGTTATTTAAAGTCCTATAAGTGAACTTATGATCATAGCCCCTATGAACATAAAGAAATTCAGTTTGATTGCTACAATAGATTCGTAGATATTGGAGCCGTCTAAATATTTCGGATGGTTGCCATGTAGGATTGTTAAATGTATAGGCCATAGAGTCATTTACCATTAAAGGAAAATTATTGCGTAGGTTCATAATTCAAACTTTCACTTCGATCGCATGATTACGACACAAGAAATAAAAACTTAATTTTAAAATTCGCACAGCCAATTTTTGAGGTTATGTAAACAATTGAACTAAATTGGATACCACTGCATTACAATGTGTATAAAAATTTCCTGTACCAGATTTCATTGCGTTTGGAACATTAAATCGCGAGAAAGGTCTATTAAAATGTTTAATTCGCTTGGCTGCCATGTTCGTTTTGTAGTTAACCGGTTTTTGAAAGTCTTATATATGAACTTCCAGTAGTGCCCTTTATCACCGTACAAAATTTCAGGGTGATATCGCTAATAGTTTCAGAGATATAGAATGCAGGTGAAATATTTCGCACATCCGCCATCTTGTGGTTATGTATACAATTGAACGAAGTTTGATGTCTGTACATTACAATGTATATAAACATATACTGTACCAAGTTTTATTGCGTTTGGTTGGTTAAATCGCGAGAAACGGCTATTTAAAAGTCGCCAATTCGCGTGGCCGCCATGTTGGTTTTGTAGTTGTCAGTTTTTAAATAGTCACATAGGTGAACTTCTAGTCGTTCCCTTTATCACCGTTAAAAATTCCAGGGTGATATCGGGAATAGTTTCGGAGATATTGAATGCTGGTGAAATTGTCGCACAGCCGCCATGTTGGATTGGTGAGACGTAACAAAATTTGAAGGGCACGGTCGGGGTCATCCGGAGTAGTGCTATGAACTTATCGAGTTTCATTGAAATCGCTCCAGCCGTATAGAAGTTATTAGGGGGACACACACACACGCACACACAGACACACGGACAAAAGGTGATCACATAAGCCTATTTTTTTCAAAATTGGAATTAGGCTAAAAACATAGGCGAAGAAATATGGAGATCGTCAATATGGAGCAACTCCTTGAAGAGTTGAAATCGGCCAATTCATCACAACGTGTAATTTCTGTGCTTGAGTCAAGGTTTGAAGGTTCTTAGGAATACTTTTAAGAATGAAGGTAATTCTAAAAAAAAACAGGTTGCATTACACATGTCTGATGAAGCAGTTTACCGCAACACTGTGCTTCTATTCACCAAAGACATACAGATTTGTTCTTTCGAATTTCCATAATATATTTCATTTACCACACCCGTCAACCTTAAGGGTATGGACGTCCAAACTGAATTGTGAGCCAGGCTATTTGAAAGAAGTCTGTTAATATCCGAAGGAGAATAATGCTGAGAAGCCTTGGTTGGAAGACTGTACCCTTGTTATTGATGCAACGTTGCTACGCAATCAAACTGTATTGGACCGAGCAGAGGGAAAATATTCTTCCTATGTGGACTGTGCTGAAATTCTGGGTTTTGAGATTCAACTGGCATCTGAAGCTCTTTTGCTAATGGTAGTATCACTCACACAAAACTTTAAGTGTCCTAGGGTTACTTTCTGATCAATAAAACATCAGCAGCAATACAGCGCCAGATGATCAATGTATGTATTACGAAGTTACATGAGGTAGGTGTTAAAGTGTGGTGCATAACCTGTGTTGGAACTTCTACTAATGTTCAAAACGATGAAATAGCTTGGTTGTGCAATAGATTCAGCAGCAAGTAGTTGTAGTTTTGAGCATGTGAAAATGGGAACTGTGTTTGTTATTTCTGACCCTTGCCATATGGTGAAGAAGATTTTGTCTTCTCCAAAAGGTGATAATGGTAGTACATCACTAAACTAAACAAGATTCAGGAGGAGGGGCTAAATTTTGCCCACAATCTGAGTGGTGCACACATTCATTTGTGGAAACAAAAAATGAATGTTTAAATTGCTGAGCAGACATTACGTTCTGGTGTTACAGATGCTATTCCCTTTTCAAGGAAACAGGGCCATCCTTTCTCTGCAACAGTGAAGCAACGGAAGTATTCATATACATTATCGACAGTACTGGTTAAAATGCTTCACAGAAACATGTGATTACTTGAGGTCCTTAAAAAGTGAAGGAATACCATATGTGTGCATGCTAGGAAAATATTCTGTGTTTGACATGTTATAGCTGCCACTTCTATTAGAGAAGTTGCTAGAATATTGCTCAACCAAAACTGAGAATCCATTTTATTATGTGTTAACATATAAGTTTTCACAGGATCCCATTGAGTTGATCTTTTCTTGCATTTGATCTCATGCTGGATGGAATAACAATCCCAATACTTTGCAGTTCAAATGGGCATTAACAAGGCTATTGTTCAGAAACAGTGTAAATGCTGTTTGGAATTGTTTTAATATTGATTCAGTTTCAAAGGGTTCTGTTTTTCAAATTCGTTCGCAGAAGAGAACAAATTCTAATGCTTGTGATGCTAACATTGGCACAGAAATGGGAGAGCAATATTCAGATTTGCTTGAAATGTATTTGAATTTCAGGAGAACAATTTGTGCTATATAGGAGGATATATTGTGAGGAGGATTTTGAAGTCTCTAACTTTCTCACATTCTAGAACAATGCTTATAAGGCAATCTGAACGTCTTCTTGACTACTCTTACGCTACTCCCCTCAATTCCTGTTACAATTTTGTGCAACATGTTTCGAGAGGTAAGCTAATTGAACCACCTCCAGATGTTGTTAAAATCATTCAATGTACAGAGAAGTAATTTAGGTTTAGAGCTGTGTTAGGCGAGCTGATGAGTATGCGCAATGTAGATAAAAATTTTGCCTAGTCCGTCGTTATGAAGCTTAGTACTGGAGGTAACTTGCCTTTCAATTTCTCACACCCAATGGAGAGTGAATTCTTTTGTGAAGAGCTGCAAAAGTTGCAATTCCTAAGAAAGGTTGCAGAAATGTATGTATACATTAGACTAGTGAGTTGTCGTAAAAAGCAGTCCTTGTATAAAGCTCATGGCATCTCTTCTAGTGTTAGAGCAGAATTGAACAAACTAAATACCAACGTGTACAGAGAATCATACAGATGGCAACTGCAAACTGCGACTGAAGCAATGCTTCCATTGTTACCGCCAAGCCATGTCCGGCCATTTCCCGCAGTGTTAAATCACTGTAATTCTGTAATTCGCAGAAAAGATTGACAAATCCTGGGTGGCCTTTGTTGAGTGGTGTTTATTAACGTGCAAGCTCTACATAGACAATTAGCTATTAAAGCTTGGGATGCATTCAGATTTAATAACTAAACCGAACGTAGTGAACCA
The DNA here is from genome assembly GCA_946902985.2 of Meconema thalassinum. Taxonomy (NCBI): domain Eukaryota; kingdom Metazoa; phylum Arthropoda; class Insecta; order Orthoptera; family Tettigoniidae; genus Meconema; species Meconema thalassinum. Next base: position 128,323,030 of record OX336398.1, read on the forward strand.
AGTGATCAACTCGTATGTAGGGCGGAGAAATCTCTTCAACCATGATCATTTTCTAGAATTTGCCCTTGAGGCGAAAACCATTTTAATTGGCTAATCAGAGCTATGGTCGAGAAATAACTTGACATTAGATTATATCATAATTCGAGATGCACTAATAGTCCTCTGTATAACAAGCTCGTAGGGCCTACACTTCATGGGCCAGTAAACGATCAGAAGGGACAGTTCATGGTCACGTGTGATGTATTTACACTCGATGTTTTTAAGATGACTTACATATAAATGTTTGGTGCTTTTCAGTCGGTCAACACGAATGTACCCAAATAGAGCTGGGTTATGCCCTGATCCTGAAATAAATTACATAAGATTAATAAATACACTAGGATGACCAGTTTCGATCGTCAAGCGATCATCATCAGATCCATTACACTTAGGCTATAACATCTATGTTTGAGAATACAGGTGAAACATATATACAATATGTACAATTATTTAGTTGCAGTGTTGGTAATGCAACAGTCGGTATATGTTAAATGTGGTATATCTAATGTTAGGTAAACTTCTAAAATAGTGATGAAAATCCGGAATTTGTCTGTTAGGGGTGACTATATGGTTTTACAAAATCAACTATGGTTATACTGAAATAATGCAAGCTTATACTTATCGAGTTGTCTCCTTAACTGGAACATGAAGCAGTTGCGTGTTTCCATAGACACCAGTTGTAGTCGACTAACCCCGAGTGTTCGTTGGGTGGATCTGGTTTTCCCCTTCCTCCCCCTTTAGTTGCCATGTTCTTCCAGAGGTCAGTGCCATGTATATTTGTGTGACTTTGCCAAATCTAGATAAAAGTGTATGCTCTTGAATGCAGGAGTCTGCAACTACTAAAGACCGTGGAACTATCTTCGCCACGCATGGGCTAAAAAAAAAAGCCATTTATACTAAGCGGTACACGGTCTATTGAAGACGTCCCGGCACCTTTAATACTGCCGCGCATATCGGCCTACGTTTATTGCAGAAAAATGTACATAGTACACCTGATCCAAATAACATTTACCTATAAACACCGCTATTTTCCCCTTTTTTTATCTAGCTTGGCTGTATCGCTAAGTTGTGTCTTGTTTCCAACAGGGTGTGTTTTAGTAGAGCGAAAAGGGGTGAACTCTCCATAAAAGTGTGTTCATTTAGATTGTTGGGATTGTTTTGTTTGGCTAGGTGAATCTCGATTGCTTCTTTTATGTCGAGAGCTCTGCCTTTCGATTCGTGATGAATTATTTTTAGATCAGTCTCGATTTTAGTAAAGCTGTGCCCCGTGTCACACATATGTTCGCATACGGCTGAATGTGTTCCGTATCTTATCGCATTCCTATGTTCATTATAACGTGTATCTACTCGTCTTCCGCTCTGTCCAATGTAATTAGCATGGCAACCAATGTCTTGGCATGTAATAGAATATACCCCTGACTTTGAATACGGGTCTTGTTTATTTAGATTGCTATTTTGCAGGTGCCACCCGGTCGTATTTTTCGTTGTGAATGCTATTTTTATGCCTTGGTTTTTGGAATAGATTAGTGATTTTATATGTGTTCTCATTCACATAGTTGAAGCGCGCGAATTTTTTCTCATTAATGTCCGGTTTTGGAATCATTTTATCTTTATTTTTATGTTTGGCTACAATTTGGTCTATTTTGCTTGGCGGGAAATTGTTTTCCTTTGCTATTTGTTTAATGGTTCTTATTTCCTTATTATAATTGTCTGTTGACATGGGTATGTTTAAAGCTCTGTGCACCATTGAATTGAACCCTGCTAATTTATGCGTACTGGGGTGATTAGACTGATTGTCGATTGCATGCGAGGTTTGTGTGGCTTTTCGGAATATGGAGTATGAAAGCTAGTTGTCCTTACGTTCAATAGTTATGTCGAGATAATTTATTTTTCGATCTGTTTCGGATTCCTTGGTGAATTTGATTGAGTGGTGTAGGCTATTAATGGATTGGAGAATGTTTCTTCGCTTGTTAATTCAGTATCGTAGATGCAAATTACATCATCTACGTATCTCTTCCATATTACTATTCCCTTTGTTGAAGTCTTTTCTAAAAACTCATTTTCTAGTGCATTAATGAAGATGTCAGCGATTAATCCGCTTATTGGTGATCCCAACGCTAATCCTTCTGTTTGTGTGTACATTTTATTGTCGAATTGAAACGCGTTTTGGCCGAGGACGACCCTCAGTAGTCGCACGATCTCTTCAGTTTCTTTTTCCGAATTGTTGGATTTTAAGTTATTTTCGATAGTGTTGATTGCATCATCAATATGAATATTGGTGTACATGTTAGTTACATCGAAAGATACAAGCCTCATGCTAGGTTTCATTTGTAGGGTGTTCAGTGCTGTTACTAATTCCGTCGTGTTCTTTACAGAGTTGTTTTTGTCGTTGGAAAGGCGGCGTTTTATGATTTTAGTAACTCTTTGCTGATTTTGTAGTTAGCTGAAAACTAATAAACATGAACCCGAAAATACCGTCATTGAGGGGACAACCAAAAATACACAAAAATGAGTGCCCAATGAGACCAATAGTCAATTGTAATTCCATAGTAATATGGAAGAGATACGTAGATGATGTAATTTGCATCTACGATACTGAATTAACAAGCGATGAAACAATTCTCCAATCCATTAATCGCCTACACCACTCAATCAAATTCACCAAGGAATCCGAAACAGATCGAAAAATAAATTATCTCGACATAACTATTGAACGTAAGGACAACGAGCTTTCATACTCCATATTCCGAAAAGCCACACAAACCTCGCATGCAATCGACAATCAGTCTAATCACCCCAGTACGCATAAATTAGCGGGGTTCAATTCAATGGTGCACAGAGCATTAAACATACCCTTGTCAACAGACAATTATAATAAGGAAATAAGAACCATTAAACAAATAGTAAAAGGAAAACAATTACCCGCCAAGCAAAATAGACCAAATTGTAGCCAAACATAAAAATAAAGATAAAATGATTCCAAAACTGGACATTAATGAGAAAAAATTCGCGCGCTTCAACTATCTGAATGAGAACACATAAAAAATCACTAATCTATTCAAAAATCAAGGCATAAAAATAGCATTAACAACGAATAATACGACCGGGAGGCACCTGCAAAATAGCAATCTAAATAAACAAGACCCGTATTCAAAGTCAGGGGGTATATTCTATTACATGCCAAGACATTGAGTGTCAAGCTAATTACATTGGACAGAGCAGAAGACGAGTAGATACACGTTATAATGAACATAGGAATGCGATAAGATACGGAACACATTCAGCCGTATGCGAACATATGTGTGACATGGGGCACAGCTTTACTAAAATCAAGACTGATCTAAAAATAATTCATCACGAATCGAAAGGCAGAGCTCTCGACATAAAAGAAGCAATCGAGATTCACCTAGCCAAATAAAACAATCCCAACAATCTAAATGAACACACTTTTATGGAGAGTTCACCCCTTTTCGCTCTACTAAAAACACACCCTGGCGAAAACAAGACACAACTTAGCGATACAGCCAAGTTAGATACAAAAGGGGGGGAAAATAGCGGTGTTTATAGGTAAATGTTATTTGGATCAGGTGTACTATGTACATTTTTCTGCAATAAACCTAGGCCGTTAAGCGCGGCAGTATTAAAGGTGCCGGGACGTCCTCAATAGACCGTGTACCGCTTAGTATAAATGGCATTTTAGCCCATGCGTGGCGAAGATAGTTCCACGGTCTTTAGTAGTTGCAGACTCCTGCATTCACTAGCATACACTTTTATCTAGATTTGGCAAAGTCACACAAATATACATGGCACTGACCTCTGGAAGAACATAGTAACTAAAGGGGAGGAAGGGGAAAACCAGTTCCACCAGCGAACACTCGGGGTTAGTCGACTACAACTGGTGTCTATGGAAACACGCAACTGCTTCAAGTTCCAGTTAAGGAGACAACTCGATAAGTATAAGCTTGTATTATTTCAGTATAACCATAGTTGATTTCGTAAAACCATATAATCACCCCTAACAGACAAATTCCGGAATTTCATCACTATTTTAGATGTTTACCTAACATTAGATATACCACATTTAACATATACCGACTGTTGCATTACCAACACTGCAACTAAATAATTGTACATATTGTATATATGTTTCACCTGTATTCTCAAACATAGATGTTATAGCCTAAGTGTAATGGATCTGATGATGATCGCTTGACGATTGAAACTGGTCATCCTAGTGTATTTATTAATTTTATGTAATTTATTTCAGGATCAGGGCATTACCCAGCTCTATTTGGGTACATTCGTGTTGACCGACTGAAAAGCACCAAACTTTTGTTTAGTTAGGCAACACTGAAATATGGCTTCAAACCTCACAATGACTTACATATGATAAGAACTATTTAAAATATGTTTAAAATGAAATTTCTGTGTGTCATAAAAATTAATTTTCTTTATGTCGATTTTTCCAAGTATTCTAGGATATTAGACTGTGATGTGTGAGGGTGCATGTGAGTGTGGCTGGTGACAGACTGTTTTAGTGGTAGTATTTGTTGTTGGTGGAACTTAAGTATTTTTTCGGTAGTAGAATTTTGGTATTTAATTGTTAGTGGAAGGTTAGTAGTTTTGTTAGTAGAATTGCTCTTTACTTATTCTGAAAGGGAGTAGAAGCCTTTCAGAATAAATCAATTCTTGACTTGTCTTATAGACGGTTAAGATATTGATAATATAAGCCAACTATTGGCCACACTGCGTTCTGCTGCACGGCTGAAAGCAACGGGAAACTACAGCCGTAATGCTATTCCCGAGGATATGCACCTCTCTAAGCATAATTACATGTGATTATGTCCTCCTCCCTTGTAAAAGTTCAATCCGGAGGTAAACTAGTCCCCCGTTCGGATCTCCGGGTGGGGACTACTCGAGAGGGGGTTAACATCACAGAAGTGATAAAGAGGAAATCTGATATTCTACGGACCGGAGCGTGGAATGTTAGAAGTCTGCTATGAAGTGGAAGGTTAGAAAACTTTGAAAGGGAAATAGACAGGTTGAGGCTCGATTTGGTTGGGATTAGTGAAATGCGCTGGCAGGAAGAACATGACTATTGGTCAGGACACTATAGGGCCTTTAGCACTAAATCAAACAATGGCCAAGCAGGGATTGGTCTCATATTGAGTAGGAAACTTGGACAGCGGGTGGAATATTATAAGCAATATAGTGAACGGATTATTGTAGCAAAAATCAATACTAAACCTACGAGCACCACAGTGGTACGAGACTATTTGCCTACCAGTCAAGCTGATGATGAAGATGTTGAAAAGGTCTACGAAGAAATAGATGAAATTCTGGGGTATATAAAGGGTGATGAAAATTTTATAGTAATGGGAGATTGGAATGCTGTGGTAGGAAAAGGGAGAGAAGGGAAGGTAGTAGGAGATTTCGGATTAGGTGAAAGGAATGATCGAGGAAGCAGGCTGAAGGAATTCTGCACCGAGCATGAGTTGGTCATAGCTAACACCTTATTCAATAACCACAATAGAGGAATATACACAAGGATGAGACCAGGAGATACAGGACGTTACCAAATCGACTTCATTATGGTCAAGCAGAGGTTTCGAAACCAGATTTTGGATTGTAAAACATATCCTGGTGCTGACATAAACTCTGACTACAATCTGGTTGTTATGAAATGCAGATTAAAGTTAATGAATCTGAAGAAAACTCAATATAGTCTAGGACAAGAACTGTAGTGGTAGACCAAAGTTAGAATATGTTAAACAGATTGCCTTGGATGTAGTGTGTGGTAGCTATGTAGAGATGAAACGATTAGCTCAGGACAGGAAGGCATGGAGAGTTGCATCAAACCAGTCAAAAGACTGAAGACTCAAACAACAACAGGGTAATTTGTTAAATTAGAAATAATTCATGAACACGAGGACATATACAAAAGGTACATTAATTATATGCTGAGTTATTGTATGAAATAAACAAAACCTCCAAAGCATTTTGGGTTAGCTATAGAACGTGTTAAAGGCAAGTGCCTGGAAATCAACCGTCAAAGTGGTTGTTTAAAACAGTATAACTACTATTGAAAGGCGAAAGCATGTAGACAGTTGCGTAATTTATGTTTATAACATTTCGTTTCAATATACGAATTACGGTACTCCCCAAAATCCATGGAATACTAAATTAGAGATTACTGAATGGAAAATACATCACATAGAACTTTATGCTTTGTTTTTTAAGTGCTGTTCTCTCTCTCTTAAAACCCAAAGGCTTGAGCCTTACATATGACGCAGTTAGTGGTGGCAATAAAGTTAATATATAACAGCAATCTTAGCAGTAATACAGCGCATAAACTAGAATGTGGCTTGCATTTCGCTGCTTCCCGCACCACACAGGCACTCGCTATACTTTGTCCTCTCTATTATCGTAAGTCCTCGTTGGAACATACGAGCTGCACTGTGTTCACCACCTGTATGCTGTATCTGGTGATAACGCTACCCCATTCATGCGAGGGCTCTACTACACATGAAGAATCATCCCTCTCCCCCTGTTTACCCACACATGCACCTGTCCCCACCCCTGTTCAAAACAAATATGTGTGACTCTTCATTTTGAGGTCTTTGGCAGAATCAATGTTTTTTACTCCTTCAAAGAATGCTGAAAGTGCTGTTTCGTAACTCAGGTGTATTGTTTTAGAACCACACGTTAAACGGTATCGCTCTTCCTCCTGCTCACACACATACCTCTCCCCCCACCTCTCCGACATATTCATTTTAATACAGCGAGTTAATTTAATATGAAATGCAAATATTGCATTAATACTTTACTCTATGTTCTTGACACCGGATCATAAAGGTGCCCTTAAATCCTGTTTTTACCATTTGGTAACTCAACAACGATAACATTAAAGGGTAATTACGCTGAGAAACTGGTGTGAAGAATTCATTTTCGTTCTTTATTAACTTGTTACGCTTAAATTGCTTATTCACATCCACACCCCACGGCACCACAGCCAATGAAGAGCCCAGGCCTACCAAGCGACCGCTGCCCAGCCATTTGGCCTGCAGATATTGGGGTGACGCGTGGTCAACTCATCAAGTCCCCACGCAGGGCCCCAGGCGCGCTACCTCAACACCACGGGGCCGGCAAATTACATATTCTATTTTACTTAAATCAATAGCAGAGTGTGAATTTAATTACAAATTATACCCTTGAAATTTACTTGGGCAATAATCTTGTCACAGGCTGGCTGCGTGGCTCAGCGGCAACGTTCTCGCATGCTGTACCCAAGGGTGCAGGATCGAATCCTCACGCATTCAGTTGGTCTTTTAGGGTGCGCAAATGCGAGGGAGCCGTGTCAGTAGATTTACTGGCAAGTAAAGATCCCTTCGGGACAAAATTATGGCACCCCGGAGTCTCTAAAAGCCGCAGTATTTAATAGGGACGTAAATAAATTATTATTATTAATAATAATAATGTCACAGCAGATAACTCATACATTGACTCTTTACTTTTGCAGTTTTAAGTTTGAATACGGTTATGAAAGCATTGATGTAAAATATACTGGTATTGTTGGCAAAGGAAAGAAGTCACTTGCGACGATGTTTTTGATAGAATGTATTTTCTGCAATTTAGGAAATATGATAGATAAGAAAATCATGTGGACAGGAGAATATTAACGTAAATTGACGCTAGCCACACCGGTAAATTAAAAGAATACTACTTTCAAAGGTTAATAATAATAATAATAATAATCGCCAACACACACAAAGATTATAGCTGCTGAATATTATCAATGTACTCATTCAAGTCGTCAGCGGGAGAAAGAACTAACTCCCTGCTACCAACCTTCACTAATCCCAGGTTACTAGCCAGAGGTCTGTGTTATTAATAATGTCACACCAGACAAAGTAAACATTTAGTACACATAAACAGAGTTTGAGACTTCTTCCTTGACTTTTTCCTTTTACAGTTTTCAGTCTGAATACGGTTATGAATGCAATGATTTAAAATATACTGACATTGTTGACAAATAATATAAACACTTGCAACAATGTTTTTGATAGAGTCTATTGTCTGAAATTCACGAACTATTATAGGTAAGAAAATCAAATGGAGAGGAGAATATTAACGTAAATGGGTCTAGGCCTACCTTAAATGACGCTAGCCACATCGGTAAATTAAAATAACACTATTTTCAAAGGTTAACAATAATAACAATAATCACCAACACACACAATGATTACAGCTGCTGAATATTATCAATGTACTCATTCAAGTCGTCAGCGCGAAAATAACTAACTCCCTGCTACCAACCTTCACTAATCCCAGGATACTAGCCAGAGGTCCGTGTTACATCACCATTACAATTTGAATCAAGATTCCTGGTCTCAGATGTTAATTTCATCATATTCTTTATTGTGTATTCAAAGATAGACAAAGGGCATACAAGCACATGGATTGCTATTTTGTTCTTATTGTATGCAACCATGGAGATTTTATTGGCGCATGCTCGTAGTGACGTTTGGGAGAACACTCTTCTATTGTTGGTCACTGTTGTCAAACCTTCGATTATTAGAACAAAGAGGACTGTGATTGGGCCGGAATGTGTCAGCTGTCAGCGAATTGACAATTATGAAACATTTGACATTGCTGAACGAACTCTTTCCTTATTGGCTTCTGATGAGTTAACTATGCTAGTCACATCTTTCACAACAACAAATACTGTTGTTGATTTATTGACAGACTTCTTGGTGTTATAGCCCCATGTATTTGGCTGAGTGTGGAATTTGTCTGATAACCTGTATTATTGTGACTAGTGTGGGTATTTGTAATTCAGATGAGGATTGGGGAGGAGGCGGCTGTTGCATTAAGTTAGGAATCATCCTGGTATTTGCCTGGGGTAGAAGTGGGAAAATACAGAGTACGCCTACTACTTTCAGGAAGGTAGAGGCTGTGTCTACCCGGTTCCAGCCCTCAGACCAGAACTTAATTTATTATCAGAGCTGGGAATTGAACCCGGACCTCCGCAGAGACAGCCGAGAGTGTTTGTCACTACGCAATGAGGAGGACGACAGCAAATACTGTAGAGCAGATCCTGTAACGTCGACCGGAGGGGCAAGGGTAGTCCTAGAAGTTAGCATATTTTCTGGGACTATAGATGAACTTGCTGCAATGTACGGATTGTACAGACTCCGCCCAGCTTACAGCCACTTTCTGCTTATCCACCCTTCGTCTCTCTTGAACAATACACCAGCCCCCTTCCGTCTTACCCCACTTATCATAGTAAATCTTCAGACGGACGGTGAAGAGACCGTAACTTCATCCTGAAACATTGACCGGTGAACTGCGCCCTGACATTAATTTACCTGAGTGTGTGATATTGCCGAACGGTATTCCTTATGGACAGATCTACAGTTTTACAATTACATTTAATTTTCTCAGAATTATTAGAGACCAATTTTTTATTAAAATATCGATAGGAAAAAGAACTGTTTTCGTTCTCCATGAATGCCATCATCCAGGAATCCTTATGGGCAACAGCTACTGGTTATTTTGATTTTTTTACGTTTTGCTTCCCCCTCCACCACTACCCCTGTTCGAAACAGGTATGCATATTCATTTTTATCAAAGAAAGCTTTCCAGTCGGTAACACAAATATTTGCTACATGTTTGGCTGAGGAATGTCCCTACCTTCTTGGTTCATCACCTGTATAACATGGTAAATATGAATTTCTTACTGTTAAAAACTGGGCTTACCTATATCCTGGTGATTACTATGCTACTGTACACATTAAGAGATATCCTGGTCACATACATACCACCCAGCCCCACCCCTGACCCAATCAGATATGCATACGCATATTCGTTTTTAACTTTCATATGTTTTGGCTGGGTTAGAATTTAAATCTGTTCTGGTAAATGTTTAATATGTGATTGTTTTGTAAATTAAGATTATTTTTTAAATTTACAAATTGGGAATAACCTATTTCACCTGTTGGCACATATACCCCTTCCCCCACCCCTCTCTTATATAATTTTAACTTTGTGAGGTCTAAGACTCGGCCTGCTTTGAAGAATATTGACCTTGTGGATGTCTTGTAAATAAAGTATGAATTTTTATACTCTAAGCATCTATTTAATTAGAATTCAGCAATTTTTCTAGGTTTATGCCGTGTTTTGTGTGGGGTTTGGCCCAGGAACACCAATCTGGCTCTCATCAGCGGGCTCTTGGTGTTTCGCACCCGGAATTGCTGAGTTTTAATTCTCTGGCCTTGAAGGCTAATATACCATCAATTTAATTGTTTAGTTGTAGGCTTATGCATATTCACACACATATGAATGCTGCCTTTGAGTTAATAAAAATGTTGAATACCAATTACCATATTTTTTGATCTTTATTCTTAGCCATTCCCTGTCTAAACATTTTTTTCTTAGTGTAGGCTACGTACGGGGTGTATTTTTTGTCAGTAGGTCTATAGTTGTTGTGTACGCTGCCTTTGATCTAAGGATAAATATGATGAACAATCAGGCTGCAATATAATATTTTATGTTGGCGTAGGGATGTGGCGGCCCCATCGCCCGGTGGTAAACCACTGCAATCAGCCACCCGAATATTGGCGGGAAAACCATAACTTAGTGGGTAAGGAGGAAATGCCTGCTCAAACCCTGACCATCTGGGGCAGCCTGTCTCCAGGGGATAAATATGGAGGATGGGAATGTAACCCAACAAACCACTCTAAGTTGGGCTAATCACCCTTGTGGAGGTAAAGTGATTCAGAGAACTACAAGTAGCCTCAGATTGGACGGATATAAACGACGACGACCGGAGTGGAAACGGTACACGAGATTCGGAACATGGAATACTAAGACAATCGTTGGTAAAGAAGTGGAATTGATACAGGAAATGAAGGACCACAGTCTAGAAGTACTGGGATTAAGTGTGGTTAAGAGAAAAGGTAGTGGAATTAAGAGAATGTCAAAAGGGTACACTTTGAGGTACTCTGGAGTTGGGATGGATAGTCGAACATAAGAGGGAGTAGGAATAATAACCAGCGAGCAGTTGGAAATGAGAGTGAGTGGATGGGAACCAGTTAATTTAAGAATAATAGTTGTCAATTTGGATTTGGATTTCGAAGTGTCCTATATTCAAGTTTATGCACCAACGGAAGATTCCAATGCACTAGATAAGGAGGAATTATATGCACAACTACAATGGACCATAGACAAGGAAGTAGTCAGAGGACGCCATGTATTAATAGGAGGTGACTTCAATGGGCGAATCGGTCAGGACAAAAAGAAAGCTCATGGAAGTATGGGTAACCATGGAGGAGAGAAGACCTTAAATGACAGTGGTAGGCGCCTAATAGAATTTTGCATAGGAAATCAACTATTATTGTGAAATTCCTTCTTTCCTCATAAGCAAGTGCTTAAGATCACTTATGAAGCAGATGGCAGGGATGCCAAAATTATTATAGATTATTTTGTATACCCTCAAAATATCCGGAATAACATTATGGATGTGAAGGTTAAAAGTGGGACAGAACTTGCAACGGATCACGGATTGTTGGCGGCAGACACCAGGTTGAAAAGACCAGCCAAGCCTAAAACCAAGAAATTCGAGACGATTAAGTTGAGGGAACTGCAGAAGGAAGAAAATAAGACTCGGTATGGAGAGTTGGTGAAGACGAGATTACAAGGAAGAACAAATCTGGATGAATACATCAACACTGTGCGGACTGATCTGAAAACAGTATTAATAAAGTCAGCAGTAGAAGTATGTGGGAAAATAGTGGTAGAAACAAGGAAGAAAAGAACTAGTTGGTGGAATGAGGAAGTGAAGCGGAAAGTGAAAGACAAAAAGGAAGCCTGGAAAAGATATAAGTTATTGCATGACGGACTGAAGAAGACTGGAGAAACTATAGGGAACAAGAAATTAAGTGAAACGAGAGGTGATGGATGCTAAAAGGAAATCTAGGGAAGATTTTGAAAATATGGTTGAAAATAAGGCAAGAGAAAACAACACAAGAAGTTTTTGGAAATCAATAAAAGCACTCAGAAGCAGATAAGGTCAATTAAGGATGGAGATAAGTTGGTTTCAGAGATGGCAGCTGTATTAGAGGTGTGGAGAAGGCACTATATAGAAACGTTTCAAAAACAAGAGTCATTACAAGAAGAAGGAATTGCCTATGGGCCATATGAAAGAGTGCAAGATCCCAAAATTGAAGGGAATATAATTGAGGAGGATGTGGGAATGGCAGTTGAACAAGTTAAGACAGGGAGAGCAGCAGGAATTGATGAGATAGCCCCAGAATTAATTAAATAAGGGGGGATGGAGGTGGTAAAGTATTTAACTAAAATGTTCCAGAGAATATGGGAAGAGAACAAAATCCCTGAGGAATGGAGTAAGAACTAAATTGTACCATTACACAAGAAGGGGAACAGCTATGATTGTAATAACTACAGGGCCATATGTCTGTCATCAAAAGTCTACAAAGTCTACACTCGTGTGCTGGAGAGCAGATTGAGGAGGGCGGTGGAAGAAGATATGGAGGATGAGCAGGCTGCTTTTAGGCCTGGGAGGCAGACACAGGATCATATCTATACCATAAGAGCATATCCAAAAATCCGGACGTGTATTTAGCATTTCTCGATATCAAAGCTGCATTTGACTCTGTACCAAGACAATACGTATGGGAAGCACTGGCAGCGAAGAGTGTGCCAATGAAGCTGAGAAATGCTGTGAAGAGCATATAAAGACTACCAATGATGGGAATAGTACGTTCAGATGGAGAAACATCTGAAGAATTTCCAATGGAGAAAGGAATTGAACAAGTAGATAGCCTTAGCCCTTTGCTTTTCAACATCTTGCTAGACGAAATATCTAAAATATGTAAGAGAAGAACTTACAGAACAAAGCTTGGAATGTGGAGATTACGACCGGTTTATATGCAAGTACTGCTCTATGCAGATGATATAGTACTGGTAGCTGACACACCAGAAAGACTTCAGCAAGCAGTGGTGGAATGATATGATGAATTGAAAAGGAAGGGAATGATAGTGAATGAAGAGAAAAGTAAAGTAATGAGGGTCTCAAAACAGAATAAACAGGAAGAAGAGCTCAATATCCCCTGTAATGCAAAGCGTCTTGAGAAAGTAGAAACTTTTGAAAATCTAGGAACCATGTTAAGTAATGATGGAAAAATTGAACCCGAGGTACTAAATAGAACTAAGAAAGCAGTATCAGCTTATTATCAGATGAATACCACAATAGTAGGGAAGAAGGAGATAAGTCTTAACACCAAAACGCAGATCTATAATGCAATCCGATTACGTTGTATGGTATGGAGAGTTTGGCATTAGAAGATAAACATCTACGTAGGATTACTGCCACAGAAATGAAGTTTCTGAGGAGAGCAGTAGGAAAGACAAGAAGAGATCGAAATCGAAATGAGAGAATAAGAGGGGAATTAGGACAAAAACAATGGGTGAAGTGGTTGAGGAACGTCAGTTGAGATGGTACGGACATGTTACGAGAATGGAGGAAGAAAGAAAAGTAAAACAAATACATGAAATGTGAGTTGATGGAGGAGCTGGACGAGGTAGACCCCGCATTACATGGGAGAATAGGATTGAGAGATTGGGACAGGAAAGGGGAAAAACTGTTGTGGAAATTAAGAGAATGCGGAGAAATAGAGCGAAATGGCAGAAATGGCTCAAACGAGGCTACCCCGACGCTTGAAGGCATAACGCAATTGAAGAAGAAGACGAAGTAGAAGAAGAAGAAGATGTTGTCGTATATTCGTAACCCTTTTCAGTATCAAATTACTATGATATTTTTAAATATGCATTTCGTCGTAAGTTCGGTTCAGTTAACCGTTCACCTAAATGTTCAAAAGTACCTCTTTTAATTGTATCTCGTCGTACGTACATCATCCTTGCGTCAAACTCGCCTGCTTGACGTACACTGCCAGACGTAACTAGTCGCACCAAAACCCGCACTTTGCTCCCATTCATTCGGCATTCAAGTATTACTTAAGAATTCAATGGTTAGAAGTAATTCATATTTAAACCACTAGAGTACAATGCTGATAACGCAACACCAGGGTTTATAATTTTGTGATTTGTCTAGGCAAAGATTTAATACAAGTATCCAACAAGATACTTTATTTTTCCTTGTGAGACATTTAGCGACCGTACACACTTTTATTCGTGCGAGGAACAATATTAGTAACTTATCAATTCGGAATTTGTGCAGTGCGAATACCTGAGTTTCGTTAGTTTAAGTTGGCTACACAGTTAAGCCTACCAGTGCGCAAACATGAATTCTCAGGTTTGGTAATTTTTCTGGTGGCATTGTAATAAGTAGTGATGTGCTGCGAACGGACTCGCGAAGAATCGAGTGTGGGACCGTAAAACTCGAGGAGGTACTTGAGTCTGGAATCGAGGCCGAAGATGCTGTCAGCGTTATCTGCGAGCCATGTATGGATACAACACGATGCATAATGTTGTCGGTAGGCCTAGGATCTAGGCCAAGTATTGTATTTGGTCGGACATGTACGACATTCTCCACATTCGTTCTCTGTCGTGTGGCCTCCTGAGAGACCGAGTGCTGGTCTTTCCAGTCTATGGCCGTGGACAACCTGCGCGTCGGGATGAGAGGTGGAATGGATGAAGATGAATCAAACTAGGCAAGGACGTGGAAGGATGCGGCTTTGGCCTCTCAGAAGGTACCGTCCCAGCATTTGCCTGGTGTTGAAAATAGGGAAACCACGGAAATCCATTTCAAGGACGGCCGACGGTGGGGCTGAAACCCACGCGTCTACTGAGTCAGCAGAGAGCTTGGCCCCATGACCTAACGCTGCGCTTTAGACAGCGTAGGCACTGAATGCACTGTGATATAATGGAATATTATAAATTGAAAACCGGCAAGAAGTCAACTGATAAAAGAAAGAATGAAAGAAATGAAGAACGAAAGAAAAAAGATAGAACGCAATACACTGAAGAGAGATTTCCTTCTAAGTTATCAATTGCTAAGCAGTAGTATATATGGCTGTTGATAACACATCAAGCCTTTCCGACAGCTTTGGTTCAGTGGTTAATGTTGCAGACTTCTACGGAGTGGGCCGGGGTTTAATTCCCGAAGAGAAGGAATTTCTTTTATCTTGATTTTTACTATACTTTTTAAAAATAAATACTCAGTATAAATATTTCAGCGAGCTGTTGAAGGTGAGACGCCAGGCATGCAGAGAAGTTACGCAAACAGCCAAAATGGTGGAGGAAGAAATAGAAGAAGATCCAGACATTACTATGGCAGAAGTGGAATGGGCAGTTAGGAAGATGAAGATGGGGAAAGCTGTTGGAATCGACGAAGTGGCAATGGAAATGATCAAGGCGGCAGGACCAATGGGACTGCAGTGGGCATACAGACTTCTCAGGAGTGTGTGGTGAGAGACGAAAGTACCTGAAGCCTGGAAAAAGGGAATAATATTGCCAATATTCAAGAAAGGAGACAGGAAGGTGTGTAGTCCCTACCGAGGAATCACCATCATCTCGCATGTTGCCAAAGTAATGGAAAGAATCCTAGAAAAAATAATTAGAGTAAAGGTAGAAAGCCAAATAGAGGAGGAGCAGTTTAGATTTAGAGGGGGCAGGTCAACAGTGGAACCCATTTTCATTCAGAGACAGAACATTGAAAAGAGTTGGGAATATGGGAAGGATATGGTAATGACTTTTATTGATCTAGAAAAGGCCTATTATAGCATCCCTAGAACAAAAGTTGGGGAAAGCTTAACAAATAAGGGGATAGGGAAGGAACTGAGAGACATGATAAAAGGAATGTGCATGGAGTGCTACAGGTTTGTCAAGACTAGAGTCGGGACATCGGAATGGTTTAAAATTGACACTGGACTAATGCAAGGAAGTGTGTTGTCACCATTATTGTTCGTAATGAAGATGGATGACATCATGAAGGCAGCAATGAAAGAATATAGTAGCGCAAAGATGAAGGTAATGTTGTTTGCAGACGATGTTGTGATCTGGGGCGAGGATGAGATGGAGGTACAAGAACTGTTAGACGTAATAAATTAAAAGATTGAGCAATGGGGATTGAAGATAAATGTGGAGAAGAGTAAAACAGTGGTGATGAGTATAGATAAGAAAGAAGGAATAGAGACATGATAAAAGGAATGTGCATGGAGTGCTACAGTATTTTTAAGACTAGAGTCGGGACATCGGAATGGTTTAAAATTGACACTGGACTAATGCAAGGAAGTGTGTTGTCACCATTATTGTTCGTAATGGGGATGGATGACATCATGAAGGCAGCAATGAAAGAATATAGTAGGGCAAAGATGAAGGTAATGTTGTTTGCCGACGATGTTGTGATCCGGGGCAAGGATGAGATGGAGGTACAAGAACTGTTAGACGTAATAAATTAAAAGATTGAGCAATGGGGATTGAAGATAAATGTGGAGAAGAGTAAGACAGTGGTGATGAGTAGAGATAAGAAAGAAGGAAAAGAAGTAATCAAAGTAGGAGGTAAGGAATTGGAAGTGGTGAAACACTTCAAATACTTGGGAAGTGAACTGACTGAAGATGGAAGACTAGATTTAGAAATTAGCAGAAGAATACAACTCAGGAGTGCTTTCTACCAACAGATAAGGGGACTAGTATGGAACAGGGATATACCAATTAAGGCTAAAAAGTTATGTACAAAGCATATTATGTTCCTATAATGACATATGCAGCAGAAACTTGGACAATGACTAAGAGGGATGAGAGCAGAGTACAAGCAGCTGAGATGAGATTCCTGAGAAGTATGGTCCAGAAAACCAGGAGGGACAGAGTGAAAAATGAAGATATACGGAAAGAACTGGGAGTACAGAAACTAAATGACAAACTGGAGCAAAACAGATTGAGATGGTTTGGACATGTCAAACGGATGAATGAAGTAAGGCTACCAAGACGAGCAGTGGAAATATGGATGGTAGGGAAGAGAGGACGAGGAAGACCAAGAATGCGTTGGATGGACTCGGGGGAGAATAGTATTAGAAAACGAAACCTGGATGGTAACACTGTGTCAGAAGAGGAATGGTGGTACGACAGAACAAAGTAGAGAGGAACCATATTTGCCCCCACTCAGTGTCAACTGGAAAAGGGGAAATGAAGATGATGATGATGATGACTCAGTAATTATAATATGAAATATATATTGTGTGCATATTGCGAACGATTTCGCTTGTAAATCACAAGTGTCGCTGCCTTGGAGCAGGGGCGTAAAACTCCTCGCAATCTTGGGGGGGGGGGGGGGGGGAGGGGGGGTCAAATGTATTAACTGCAGTTGCATACCTACCAGGGAGAACCTTTTTAGCTTTAAGCTTTAAAGCTTGAAATAACACGGTACTATAGGCTTAACGCTACATTAAAAATACGTTAATTTTATTAATTATTCCTAATTAACCCTTCGGATTGCAAGCTAACTTTAATGAAATCACAAGTTTTGAGAAACATCATGTCCTGCCTATAATTTTTAAGATGTTTATATGTGGCTGTAGCAGGCATAGTATATGAGATGCTAATTACTTAAAACTGTGTTTCATTTGTTTCATTAAAAGATACTTTTTTATAATTTTAAACGGACATGATCAAAGTTGTCGTTATGATTCAAAAAGCTACTCTTGCCCGCTTCACTGGGCGCTAAAACCTCATTTATTTCTCCATCGTTCAAAGATCTAGCGATATTTATCACCATTTTTCTCAATTAGCTCCGTGTAAGAATGTAAACAAACATAGCTTAAAAAGATCACACGTGCGGGTAATCAGCTGACCACAGCATGAACCCAGTTATTCACGGAACACAAACATATCGATATCCAGAGAGAGATTAATTCCTGCATTGTCTTGGTTACAACAGTGATAGCACTGCATAGCTAGAAGTAGTAGCCAAATAAAAACACATCTACCGCCCGTGGCATTTTTATGCAGAAGCGCACTTGGCCGATATATCGCCCCCTGGCACTATAAGGGTTAAAATACAAAATACAATCAGAATATGAATATAAATACAAAACATAAAACAATATTTGTCAACTTCAAGCTAAGGACCTGAACACTGACTGCCCGCAGGGGCGCATGTAGAGTTCTATTTGCGAGGGAGGGGGGCAACCGAGAGTTTGGCGGCATGGAATAGTCCCAAAGAAATGGGGAACCGGGGTTCCTCCACGGGAAACTTTTGTATAATTTGGCGCAAAATAATGAGTTTTAAGGCTATCTGGCATCACTTTTTCAACCAATATGTTGATATGTTTTTGCCTACGGTCGATAATTGTCAAACACAACTAAGACAATTTCATGTTACTTTTTATTAATACCGTCATCTTGCTCACTTTATAGGATTTAGATAGAAAGAATGAACAATACTGTTTGGATTTACGACTTCCACTACGGTATAATGAAATGTCAAGGTTTCTTGAAGCATTACCAAATTGGTTTATAACTTCATCGTCAGTGATTTGTATGTCTCTGAGAATAGATAGCAATGCTAGACCGATGAGTCCGTTTTCGGAAGTAGAATTTATTTAAGTATGTTTTCAAACTCCAACTCTTTTCGGCGTTGCTACAGAGACAGGCAAAATTGCAAAACGATTGATAAGGGTATACAAGTTACGAGAAAAAGAGACTCTTGTCACACACTTCAAGGGCACTTATTTCTGTTCTTGGTTAGTCCTTAAGAGCGAAGGCACTGGAGAGTAAACAGAGCAAACTGGCTGTCACACAGTTTCGTACATCACGCTACCGCCGCCAGGTTTGCTATGTTGCCATATGTCGCTTAGTAAGAATAGTACATTATAAATATATTAGTTTTTAATTCTTAAATTCATAAACAAATATTATGTGTGAAAAAATCTCGGGGGGGGGGGGGGGGAGGAGAGGACGCCCCCTGGATTGCCGTAGATCTTTGTTTACAAACTCTTGAGCAAGACGCGTTTCATTGAGCTTGTCAACGATTTGCGAGTTGGTCGCTAGTAGACGGCAAAGATTCCATGTTCCATCTAATTGGACTCATCGTAGATCGGAAGTGGTCTCGTCACCGAAAAACTTCTCTCTGCTGAACAGCTTGAAGCAGTGCCAAGCAGATTCACGGTCATAGGAGTAACAATGAACAAACTTCACAAATTCTAGCGAAGTAATCAACAAAGTTTAGACAGAAACTGACGAAATGCTGGAGCTCCACCGATTTGGATAAATACGCCACAAGCGTACTATCGCATGCGTAGGCTGTGCTTGAAAAGCGAGAAACGCGAGGGAAGAGTCACGTTATTTTACCCTGTTTATTTCAAACACACGACGCCCACGCTGTTGTTTCCGGGCAGGAGTAATGATTTTGTGTGTCCCAGTACCTTACCTCAGTTTTAAACCAGGGCTCAGAAATAATAGTTCGAAAATGTACCTTTTTGGATCGTCGTGGTAAGTGGACCCAGCTCAAAGGGCCTCGGCTCCGTTGGCCCCTCGTCGGGAAACAGCAAAGGGGGCAAAAATAGACTGTTTTTTTTATCTCGGCAGAATAAAGAAATTACGACTAAGGAGGCAAGATGGCTTTTCCCATTTAAAGCCTAACGTAGTATTAAATCCTTTATAGAATACTTTCTGGTTATTTTAATTTTATTATTTTTAAGGGTAGGCTACTGAAAAATTTTACCTCGTCCCTAAAACTTGGGGGGAGGGGGCAATGCTCCTCCATGCGTTTTACGCCCCTGCCTTGCAGAAAAGTCGTTCGCAAGTTTAGCGAGTGTTAAAAATTTTGCCGCATTGTGTCGTATATCGCAGTTACGGATCGTTACGTTACCGTGAAGATTGGAGTCCTTCGCACAGATTACTCATACATGCTCGGAACCCCTAGGCTCGCGGGGCCAAGCGTCACTAATTAGTGTTGAATAGCGTCGTAAATTGAATTTTGCGTTTAGCCTAAGGGTGCAAGTTCACATCTCTATGTAAGGTAGTCTTGATATTTCATTTCACCTGTTTATTTCGCAGCGGCAACTGAAATTGTGGCAAAATTGCATTGTGGGTCTAGTACAATTAATTACACAAGTTACCAAATACCGTACTTATAGTATGAAATATGCACTGTCTATAGGCTACTTGCAACCTTCAATGATTTGATTGGAATTTTTTAATTTGCTTGAACCACCAAGGGAATCATTAATTCTGAAAGAGACTGCACTCTTTTCTTGCAGTGGTTTATGTTTTGTCACACTCAGAGCATCTTGATGGCCGCCATACTGTACTGCACGTGAGTGATTAGTGCCAGGGCATTGAGTTACGTATCCAACTTAATCAAATTGATGCAATCCGTGTTCGTAGAACAAAGTGGTTAGGTTGTTGAAAACGTATATGTATTTATGTAGCTTATCATTTGTTTATTTTGGGTTTGTCCTATTTCTTGTTTCATACCATTCTTAATCTACAAATCAGATGTGCACCGTCAGGGGCGGATCTAGGGGAGGGCGAGCGCCCAGGGCCCCGCGGTCCGGGGGGCCCCGTGCCATGGATTTTTTAAACTAATTATGTTCGACCCTAACTATTATGTGTCAGAAAACTATATCATAATGAGGCTCATTATAACACTATTTTTAATTATGAAACAGTTTCTCCCACCAATCAGAGCTCAAGAAACAGTTGTGTGACCAATTAGATAAGGATACCTTCGCGCATGCGCTCAAAATCCAACATGTCTATATAAATTACCTAAATTGCACCGTCCATATGTTCGCGTAAATAAACTGGTGAATATGAGACAAGAAATGGCACTGTACCTTAATATCCCCAAAATCAATTTCTACACAGCGCGTGGTTTTGAAACGACTTCGGTGACAGTTTTACTGAATACTGGAGCACAATCTGAACATATGGCATTGAAGCACACAGAGCGCATGCGTCGGTTGTCCAGAGAGTTTGGAAAACAGAGATATACTACCCACCGCAGCACCCGATCACAACATTCTAGTGACTGAACAAATATTTATGAATATTTATGTTAAAACATATAATAAAGTTATAATTATCGTCGAACATAAACAGTCGTATGCAACTCGCCTATAATGGAAATTAAGACACTCGTATGGAAATTATAAAACTCGCGTATGCTCGTTTTAAAAAAATACTCGTGTCTTAATTATAGCCATTATAGGCTCGTTGCATAATGCATTATTATGATTCATATGACTTTTGTCAGTGCAGCTATGACCTCCCGTGACCGTTTAGCAAGTTAAGATTTCAGTTAAATAATAGAAGACTTCAGCCGAGAAAAATGTCGCAAAGTAATATTTTAATACAGTATTTCATAGTTTACATAATCTTCTTCAAGGGGACTTTCATATTATTAACACAAATATTCAAAATATTGTAACTTTATTATTACCCAACTATTTTCCATTTTATTTGATATTTTTATATTTCCTAAGGTTGTGCGGGACCTTATCATATCGCCCAAGGCCTGGATTCGCTACAGTGCACCGTAGTTCATTTCGATTTATTTTATATTTTGCGTCCCCTTTACTCCTCCTGTTCTCGTTATGACACCTAGCCTTATACCATCCGGTTTTATAATAAATCCATTCCATATTGTTCTATTTACATTACACAGACCGTTACACGAGCGAATATCCTGATATCTCTCCACCTAAAAATTCACCGTTTTATTGAGTGGAACCAGTGTACAACGGCATAAAACCATTCGAGTTTGTTATTGAAGTGGGCGTCTTGTTTAAAGCTTAGGTAGTTCAGCATTGTAGAACTGAATGTATAGCACTGCTCAACTGCTTTCTTACAACGGCGCACGCTGCATGGGAAATCTTATTACTCGCAGCCTAATTTTCCCGTGTGGAGAGGCTTGAAAAACACGATAGACCAGTGATAATTTGAATAACCTGTCTGTTCTCAATATTATTTCTAAGTAGCGAGAAGTTGTCTTATGGAGGAAATAACACGGTTCGTAGATGTGAAAGAACTCTTTGACACATTGATATTTATTCAAACAATAAGCAGGCTACTTTGCAAGAGCTTTCGTCATCAGTGAAAAGGCGTTGTTACCTAGGTACCGGAAGGTAGGGTATACATTTTTATCGCAAAAGCTTATAACATTAATACTAACTAGCACTACCCGTCGCGGCTTCGCCCGTGAATATTCTGGTTGTTAAGAGTACACTTAGCAAAATCTCAATCATGAATGCTATGACTGATTTATCCTTGGTATGAATAATCAGATTTTATCAATTCAGCTACAGGTGCAGTGGTTAGGGATTTGTCATTCCCTCATATGTATATCAGAGCGAAGTTAGTTTTCTAGAAATATCACAGACCTTTAAATGTGGTTTTCGGAGATCTTTTATAGTCGGGTGCAAAAGACCTTCCGTACCATACTCACACGTGAAAATTGCGTGAAAAGAATTTAGAGTGCCCCTTGATCCCCTTAAGCGCATTGTACTGTATGTATTGATGCATTTTACAGCTTAATTTGGTTCAGGGATAACCTTATAACCGTCTGGAAACTTTCACAGTAATGTAATAATTGGAATTGCATTGCGTCTTACAGAAATAAATGGACCTGTGGGATTCTGTTACTATGGTTACCGTGTTGCATTCTTTCGTTGTTTCATTGTAAATATACAGGTTTTAAGGTATTTATTTATTTGTGAAGCATTTAAAGAGTAAGTGAGCGCGTTTCGCTTACGCATTGGGTTGTGCTGAATCTGTAGGTACCCCATATGTGTAGGTTGATATCAATGGGACCTTATTTTCGGTACAAAACTGGAATGGGATCTTAGCAGAATAATATAGGGAGGGTTAATGAGTCTATTGTAATTAAATCATTTGTTGTTGTGAATGGATGTTAACATGGAAATTCTATGCATGTATACTTATAATTCGACTCCATATGTGCACCTGTCTTTGCAACTGTTTTCGGATATTTCCGACTGACCAGAGCAGCACTCCCGTGATACGTTAGTGTAGACATGTCAAATGTGAGTTTACATTACATCTAAAGTTTGTGCCTTGGTACGATATATCTGAGAAAAGTTTTAATATTAATCTGCTTTTATTAAGTCACCTAAATTTGCGAAAGGTATTTGTGGGCGGTGTCTAATAAAGATTGTTTTTACCTCAAATAGTGGTTGTCAAGAGCAGCTTGTAGACATTCCACAATTCAGATAAGTCTTCATAATTAGTCTGTCTGTTAGGTAGTCAGCCCGAAGGCTGGTTGGATCCTCAAAAGCACCGCCGTTACGTTATGTGAGTAGATACCCACAAAAACCCAAGGCAGCGCTATACTGAGGCGTTCTAGGCAAGATGAGGAGTGAGGTAGTTTGCCATTGCTTTCCTCACTGAGTCAGAACAGTAGTCCTAACCTTATGAGTGGAACCTTTCACAGCATTCACAGGCACTGACTGTGCCCCGAATGCCATTACTAGGCACCACCCATACCTCAGTAGCTTCCATATAATCACAGCCATGAGTGAGACTGAGACATCGGTGAAAAGCCACCTTTTACTCTAGCCTGTGCCAACTGACAAATGCAAATGTATTGTATTCATCAAGAGATGGCAAACAGGCCACTCATAATTAGTAGACAATCACATTATTTGTACGTAGTAGTTCTAGCTCTACACCAGCAGATATTCGTAGGTATTTTCTGCACATTAATTTACAATTCCCGTTTGGGGCTTCTTGCCTAAGTGTATCAAATCGATAGAATCCACACCTTCATAGATTATATGGTAGACGATTTGTTGATTTGAATATCATTTCTCAGTATTGCAAATATGTAGATACAGTATTAAAATATATTTTTATTTCATGTTTTTAGTACCGTACCGGTATTAATCTTTAAGGGTTTCCTTACATGGTATGTTTTAGCCCCGCTCTTTTTATTTAGAGGGCATTGTCCCCTTTTCTATATCATTTTGGGCTTAGCAGTGTTCTGTAGAGCTATTTGTCATTTATAATTTTACCTGACGATGCTTGCTTGACAAGCAGAACATGTTATCCTATAGTTTATCCTCTCCTCGTGTCCATTCATCCAAGCACTCACAACTAGAATCCCAAGTTTGATCAATAACCATCAGTAAATGCCAGGCTAAACATCATCCTAGTACTCACTAAGAATATGCCATAGATTGACTGACTGTGTAAGTAAAAGCTCCACTAATCATCAACTAAGGACTCACTATTTAATTACCAAGGATTTACTGACAGCCATTGGAAAGGTCTAGGCTAATCTTCGCTCAAGAACTCATAATACCAGCTTTTGGCAAAGCCTAATCATAATCCTCGTACCTGCTAATAGGATATATTAGATTCACCAACAGTCATTGGTAAAGGCTATGCTAAAATTCTCTAAAGCAGACACTAAGAGAATACAAAGCATGGACCAACTGCTATTTGTAAAGGTTGGCTAATCATCATTTAAGTACTCACTAACAGAATGTCAAGGTTTGACCATCAGCCATTGGTGAAGGCTTGGCTAATTATGAACCAAGCACTCAAGAATTGAAACCTACATGCTAAAATGTGTCGACCGCCATGTTGTTGTTTGAGTCTTAAGTACTTGGCCTGGTTTAATGCAGCAGTCCATGCTTCCCTGACCTGAGCTAATTGTTTGATCTCTATATAGCTACCACACCTGACATCCGAAGTAATCTGCATAATACATTCTAATCTTAGTCTATCCCTACTGTTCTTGTCCTCAGGCCGTCCTTCCACATTTAAGTTTCTATTCCTGGATAGCTTAGTGTGTGTTCATCAACCTAGAAATTTCGGAGAAAATTCAAATGTGCATTTTGATAAACGTTTTCAATTAGGCTATACAATACAAGTCTTTTGTATATTTTAAGAAATTAATTCTGTTCTAACTGGAAACAATAATACGAGACACTGTCCAACATAGAACAGTACAAAATTTTAATTATGAATTTAAGGCCTTGTATCTGCATTTCTTCTTAGCATTAAACTGAATTCACATGAGAAATGACCTTTGATATTAGAAAACTTCAGTATAAGTATTATATTACGGATTGAAATTCTTATAAGCAAATCCTTAGAATCCTAGGTTAGCATTTAAAATATGGCGAAGTCGATAAATGTAGCGATAATGATGAGTTCATGTTTGCTGAATAATTGTCTGTTTAGGTTTTAAAAGAGATTATTATCGGTCCAGTATGTGATTTGCAATATTTCATACATGAACTGGGTTTATCAATTGATGAATGTTAGTTTTGTTTCTCATTGGCCTCACTCACAGCTTTGATCCTCAAAGTAAATGGCTGTCAAACATCTCAATGCTTTGGATATGCATTTACCGATTGCTAGTTCCCTATCTAGTGAGGTGTTATCAGCTGCCTGTTTTAAATAGAACTACCAATGATGGACGAAACAAAGATAATATAAAAAGTAGTTTGGCTCAGGCGAGGATAGCATTTCTACAGAAAAGGACATGTTGACATCGAATATAGATTTATGTATTAGGAAGTAATTATTGAAAGCCTTTGTCTGGAGGAAGGCACTCTATGGAAGTGAAATTTAGACTATTGGTGCATCAGAAAAGAGGAGAACTAAAGCGCTTGAAATGTGGTGTTACAGGAAAATGATCAAGATCAGATGGGGAGATAGGGTTACAAACGAAGATGTATTAAGACGAGTGGGAAAGGGGAGATGTTTCTGATGACTGGTAATGAAGATAAGAGATAGGTTGCTAGGACACATGGGGCCGATAACCTAGATGTTAGGCCCCTGAAAACAACAATTATCATCATCATCATCAGCTAGGACACATACTAAGACACACACGAATAGCAAGCTTAGGAATGGAAGGAATGATCGAGGACAAGAACTCTAGGGGTAGACCAAGGTTAGAACATGTTAAACCGATTTCCTCGGATGTAGGGTGTGGTAGCTATGTAGAGACGAAACGATTATCTCAGGTCAGGGAGCCATGGAGTGCTGCATCAAACCAGTCAAAAGACTGAAGACTTAAACAATAACCAGTGCCTAATGTAAAGTTCATGTGTGTATCATTGGTCAAAGCCATGCAATATTTTTGTGCTCTCCTTGGAGTAACGACTTGTCCAAAAGTGCCTGTGGTTCAGTTAGTTATATATTGTGCTTTTTAGGGGCGGATTAGCATGGTCGTCTGCCCCTGATGCCTGGGGTTCAAGGTGCATGTATTATGATGATTATGTTGAAGGGAAATATGTTGTTCTTGGTTTCCTAGAACTGTGCTACTACAATATACCTTGCCTGTAGATTTCCATTGCAATCAACAATCTCCCTGAGCCCTCATTTACAGAAGTCGCAACTGTCCCCACATTTAAACATACAAACACTCTTCACTGTGACATATCTGACATATACACATTTCTAGTGGAAAGGTCGCGGCTCAAGTTGGGGTTATAATTTTATATCAGCTTGAGCTCCTAATATTCGTGCTCTTTGAAACCATAAATACCTTGGAAGACAAAATACTTTTTGCAGAGTGTATTGAAGGTAGATCAATTACTTACACTTAACGTTGTAATATAATTGTTTTTATGAATCGTCCGCTCTTCTACAGTAGATTCCACAACATCATGGAGGGACAACCACGCATCAAATCAGAACCTGCAGAATTCTCAAATGATGTAAGTTAGATTTTAGTTTCATTTGTATTATAACATCGAAAGATGAGTGATTGAGACTGGGAATTTAGTAGTTATTAAAACTTTGGCACAGTGACTTATTACCACTCAATATGCCCAACCGGTAATCATTTGGCTTTTGTGTTGTCAATAATAGTTTAGAGCTCATTAGCTATATTTTACATTGGTGATATTTTCATAGGTATTAAGTGATCAGCTACCCTCTGATTGGCTGGCAGGGTTGAAGGTAGAGAAACCTAATGATTTGT
The DNA here is from genome assembly GCA_946902985.2 of Meconema thalassinum. Classification (NCBI taxonomy): domain Eukaryota; kingdom Metazoa; phylum Arthropoda; class Insecta; order Orthoptera; family Tettigoniidae; genus Meconema; species Meconema thalassinum. Next base: position 128,350,010 of record OX336398.1, read on the forward strand.
TTGAAGATGCTACAGCTATAGATGCAATTGATTTCGTTAAAGAAGAACTGCAATACCAGGTGATTATGGACACTATATCCTATCCTGGAATATTTTCCATAAGGTCTGCAAGGTACATTTTGGATGGTGCCCTTTTTGGGGTGGGGGCCTTGGAACGGTTGTAAAGTAGTATTTTCTTGCTCTAGCAGTAAGTCACTCTGTAGCTTATGAATCAAATGTACCAATCTGGGACTTGTAATATTGTATACTTGTTGAGGTTTTACCAATGAATGCACATTTTGTTTCCTTTTCATCAATCTCACACATATCAGCGTACCTTGAAGAATGTTACGAAGCAGTTTGACATGAGCCAAAATACCCCACTGGGAATTGAAGTGGCATTCATAATGCAAATTTAGTTGTCTAGGTAAAGACTACGCAATATACTGTATACTAATTATACTGCAGTTATTTATTGTGCAATCACATCGCAGCCGTACAGACAAATGCTAGGGCCTCTAATTTCTTCAATATGACGAACGGCGTCAGACGGAGGTGTGTATTATGCTTTATAATGTACAACAGCTGTGCTTAATAAGTAATCTTTTTGGTTGAACTATAGGCATCTCAATACGTGGAAGAACGTTTAATAACGTCCAGTTTTAAGATGACACTAAGGTTGTAGCCAGCTGAAAATAGAAACTTTCTGAACTACTGACGAAAGTATAGGGTGTTAGCATATCGTAGAGTCAGATGACTTCGTGGTTCGGCCCCTTATAACAATAATAACAAACTAACTAAGAGTATCGTATGGATTAGTCATCAATCTCAGGAAGTCCAAATTCTTGATATTCCGGGAGCACATATCCAATATACAGGTCGATTAAATAGACTGGAGTTTGTGCCTTCCACAGTCTACCTACTTAAGTCATCTATCTGCGATACGGGAAATTGTGAATATGAGATATGACAATGGATTAATTTAGGATATATGGTAATGAAGAAACTCACCATGTTCTGGCAGAAAAGTCCGATAACAAACAGTATAATCATCCGCCTTGTTTAAACACTCGACTTTTCTATCTTCTTAAATAGTTGCAAACCTTGAACACTGAAGGCTAGAACAAGTAGCGTAGTGATATATTTGAACTTTGGTTCTGGCGCAGAATGCTGCGCATTAAATGGACCTAAAGGAGAACTTAAATGTCCGTATTTTAAAAACTTTTCATCTGTGAGGGCCTTTCTTCTAGTGCCAACCTAAAACTGTCAGTTCTTTGTCTAACATGTATTGTGAGAAGATACGGAGGATACCTAGAATATTAATCAAGGATGGGTAGATCGAGGGCACTGGAACCAGGGGTAGAGCAGCGAGCAGTTGATATACTACCGTAGTTAAGATCACCGGTTAGCGTCTTCATCAAACGTTATGAAAAGCTGGTAAGTTTACGGGATAGCGCCAGTTAGTTCATGGGGTTACGACGTCAGCATTGAGTAAAATGACTTGTGATTGCGATTGCACATTATGATATATACTTTGCATATTCTTAATTGGTAGAGTTAAGTTGGGCAAGAGGAGAAGTGTCCTGTAATAGTTCTTTGTATAGAGGAAAGTGTTTGGTAAGTGAAACCAGTACATCAGAGAGTGAATCACTGTATTTATCCTTTTTCTGCTTCATGACCATTTTATCACAGGACTTGATTCTCTACAGTACATGAAGAAATATTGGTCAACATTTCTGTTTATGAATGTTTTTTTTGGCATTCAAGGGGATGTATAAATACTTAATAATTTTTTATTCAACCTCATCATGTTACATACAACAGTTGTGTAGGTGAATTTGTAACCGTTGAGGTAAATAAACAATTTAGATTGTGTGTTTTCATGTGAATTGTGATCTGATAACCACTTGAAGTTCCTATATAATAAAAGTGGTCTTTCTGCCGTGTGTGATGCCTTTGGACTGGAACATTTGTCAGAAATATGCATTATTCTTGTCTTCAAATAGGAATATACAGTACTTGACATTGTGATATTTGAGCTTCAGTTAAAGAAAGTTCTACACATAGTTATACACAGGATAAATATCCCCGGTGAATACATTTGTGCGGGTTGATTTTCTTTGACCTTCCAAGATATATGTTTACAAGGTGTATCTTCTATTGTTTCTCTGTAGGAAGCATACCTGAAAGAAGATGCTGAAGATAGAAAGAATATTCAGATTGTGGAGTGTAGCATATCAGAGCTTGTTACAATCGTAAAAAAGGAAACTCAATTTTCATCAAGGGACGGAGATGTCAGAGATGTAAGTATCTTAACGTTTTATCTTCATGACTGTTTTTTGGATTGTAAGGCTGTATTACATGCTTCTGTACACCTTACATGTTTCCAGCAAGAATGTTTGGCAGATTCAAAGATTTGTTATTTATTTAGTTTTTTGTGGGCAGTTTAGATTTTATTTGGAATTATCGCAAAATGTAAGAAAATAGAAATAAAAAATCTATGTCGACCGTCCCATAATTACCGTAAAGGGTGGCAAAGATATTGTACTATGTTGTTGGTTTACTATATAGGATGCCCCAAATAGTGATTATGCACCGAAGACGATTGTTCATGTGACAGGTCTGCTTCCCAGAAACTTCGCGTTGTGGTCACAGCTTGCTATTGGCCTTCAAACTGTATTTATGTTGTGGTTTTCCATTTCATTTCTCTGTGTAGATGAATTAAAATTACTCTTTTGAAGTCATTTTATTTAGAAGGTGTACATTTACACAACTGTGAATAAGGAACTTAATAGAGACTGCATACTCCAAGAAACTAAATAAGAATCTGCTGTCGCTTAAGATGTCTGGGAATTAGATGATGTATGTCGATTACAAGTCGCCCAAGAACTCTTTAGAACTTCGAGCGAGTGCACGAGACTCCATAGAAGCAATCGAAATGTATAACCATCTCAATAACTCATGAATGGTAATTGAAATCTAACAGTAAACTATACCCAGCAATTGAAGTTCCTGGCAAGCAGGATTTGTAAGACAAGCCAGCCCCTTCTCTCAATATAAATACTGGTTAGTTCATCCCATGCAGCAGAACAATCAAGTAGAACATTTACCCCTGTATGTCGAAAAAGAACCAGGGAAAGGTCTATCATGTGTCTTGTAAATTCATGAGCATTAAAATAATCTGTATTAACTTGTCACAATTACTGCATCAAATTATTCGAAAAAATCTTTCTAAAACCCATCCGCGGTTGTTGCAGCTAACATGCCATGAAGACCCGAAAAGACATCACTCACAAGATTTTAGTTTGCAAATGGAAGCCTACTTTAGTTTAGTTTAGTCTGACTTCGTGTTAAACCTGGGACAATTCTCTCTTGTAACCAGACATGATATGAGGTATAGTTTATGCCCAGTCATCAGGGAACAAGAACTTTATATAGGGAGATTCAGAATGGTCCCGGAATGGTAATTTAAGTTTTTGTCCATATTACTCTGGGTTGGATTCATGGCTCTTCCAAGGGTCAAAATACTGCAGTGCCATGTAGAATAGGGCGCATTAATGGGAAATAGTTGTTGATGATTGGCAGTCCTCCTCAGAGAAACCTGATGTTGTTCAAGTAGACTGCTTGTATCGGGACTGGGTTGAATTTTTATATCAAATCCTCTGTTAACGAATTTTGTTGAGTTATGTTCGTTGAACATCGGTGAAAATATATTGGCTTGGTTGTGGTCATATCTTGAATGGTCCAACACTGGTTGTGGTGTTTGACGGGAGTTCGATTTTTGACCGTTAAAGTTACCATGCGGGTATGCAACGTAACTGTTTCAGGAATATTATTATTTAATGAAATTGCCTTGAACTTACTAAACTGCGTGGCCACAACCATAGCTCAGTATGCTGATGGTTCAGTTCGAGACAGAAACATACATGACAGGATGATTGCTTAAAGTTTTTGTCGGACTTGGACACTACGTGTGTAGTATTTCCTCGATCAGAAAGTGAATAGTGTTAGTTAGTTATTGTTGTTTTAAAAGGCGGAACTACGAGGTCATCTGCCCCTATGTGAATACTGTACATTAGAATAAGCAGGTCTGGTAATCCCATATAATGTGTGTATATAATTAATACTATACTTACCAAGCATGTTAAGACAATATATTTGGTAAGTATAACAATTGCCGACAACCTGGAATGGAACTTACAATCACTGGAGCTACGATACACAACTGCCAAGATGCTCGATTTTGTTCGAAGAAGCCTCCGTGGGTGCAATTTCAATGCTATATTTGAGCTTTTCTAACATTTCTCAGACCAACATTTCTTATTTTCTACTTGCCTTGGTGCCCAATGCTTCTGTTGACCTCCTAGAATTAGGAGATGTCCGACGTCTTGCAAATCGCCCAATAATCAAGAACAGCAGTTCTCCAGTCAGTCACTTTGCTATATAAATCCCATACAGATGCCATTCACCTTTGACCACTACCGCGACTCTCCCTATCCTACCGTACTGAGCGTGAGTGTGTATCTTAATATACATACTGTAGGTAACTGTTTCGTACTCTCTAGCTCCATTTGACTTAGTGATTATATTTGATATTTTTTAAAGATCAGGAGAGACACTTATGTGTGGGGTTTGCCTTTTCCAATGGCCTTCTATTATTTCACTTAAGATTTATGGAAAATAAATATATAATGAATCAACCAATTTGGATTCAAATATCAGGAAGTGATTATAAGAGGTTTATTACGTTAATTATTTTCTTAGGATATAGAAGATGGAACCCTGGAAAAAGAAGGGGATGCAAGTGGAGCTCATTTAAATAAGTAAGTTGCTGACATGCTCTTTTAAGTGTGATTAATGGAAAATGTTTAACAAGAATGCTTGTTAAATGCCCAAAGTAAATTTTCTCAATTTGTCACAGACCGGTATGATATGTTGACTCCCCTGTTAGTTTCATATGAGATATAAGCTTATAATATAAACCTTTGTACATGCTTGTCTGTACGTGTGTCCCCTTGTAACTTTATAAGGTAAATTGGTGGTGCTGAATATTCCATTTAAAAATATGGGTCTAAATTTCTTCACAGAGCTTCTTCATAGAAATAATATCTTAAGCTCAAAGAGTAGGGCATGAAGGCCCGGGATTCTCAAGGAAAATGCCATTTACAGTAGTACAGGAACTGGCTTAGAACAACGTCACATGCCCTATGATCGCTGGATTAATAGTAATGCAAAACAACAAGATTCTTTTCTTACAACACAGATACACACTGACGCTGTCCCGATTTGACTTAAAATGTTATACCATAAGGCTAGATGGAATGGTTTTTGAAAGGCCGACAAATGAGGTTCAAACGTCGAAAGTAATCAATCGTTCCGAAAGAAACATAGTACAGTGAATGGCTACTGCGATATATGTCATGGTTAGGAACCGTGGAAATTCAGGTCCCATAATTGAATGTGTTTGGTCACTCTTGGTTGCGTACAGGCTTCGAGATAGGCAATGGATCATATCTCCTGTGCATCAATTACGTCGTCAAATATACATATTATTTTTGAATTTTAGCCAATGGCCATAGCGGGGTGTTTTAGTTGAGCGCCAGAAGAATTCCCGTTAAAATCAGATTCAAGTAGTTCCCGCTCTGGCTACCACTGTCACTGACACCTAGCTGCAAACGGTTGAATTTGATAGAGCGTTTGTAACCAAATAACCAATAAATTTAGCTACACACTACCAATTCTCGTGGTAGGTTCTTTTACGTGCCATAAATATATGACTTGGGCTCTCCAGCTTAATTCCCCTCCGAAGAAAGGCATACTGAGGATTATTATGCTGTTAAAAATCCGATGATTTCGGCTGGGTTTGAGCACGATCATGGGCATTGCATAAGTTTGGAGTCTTGCCCGTTTTATCTAGTGTTTTCGTAACGTTCTTGCCTTTTGCTCAACTGTGGTGCAACGTCAAAATTTGAAATTCCTTTGTTGTAGAATTTTCTATCTTAAGATTAAAAGCATACATGGAATGTAGCTGAAGTATGCTAGTCGCCCCGGTTCCGGCTATTCCTTGTTATGATCTCTATATCTAGCCGATAAGGCGCCGTCTTTTTTTCTCAATGCATGTGCTTCAGTGCATTAAACTTAGTCGAGCTGTAGCATGATGTGGTGTTCAGCACTGCAGCATTCTGAAGTGGGTAAATATGTGTCAAGACAGTGGAAAAACCTAGCCGGTAATGAACTTCTAACCCATAAACGCCTAGCGTTAGCATAATTGTAACGCTGTACCATTCATTACATCTATACTAATATAATAAAGCTGAAGAGTTTGTCTGTGTGTTTGTGTCTTTAAACGCGCTAATCTCGGGAACTACCAGTCGGATCCGAAAAAATATTTTGTGTATGATAGCCAGATTCAAGAGCAATATTTTCGGCTATGTTAAATTTCGGACAGACCATTCTACTCCCTGCATTTAGGCCCTTTTGCACAAATCTACACCGTTTCACCGATCTAATAACTTGACGGATATATTGTCAATAGGCGACAACGACTAACACTGTATCATGATAGTCAACGCCGCACCATTGATGGACAGGTTGTCACTAGGCAACAATGATTTACTCAGTATCATGATAGTCCGGTAAAATTTGCTAAAGGACTCGTGGGAAAACTGACCAATTGGCAATCAAGGATTGTATTGGACTGTAGTATTCTGTATGCTAGCGTATGCACAGTTAATCAGCATATTAGCAAAATGTAATGTAATGCTATCCTGTCAGAGAAACATAGGGGCAAACATTCCAACATTCTCCTATCACCATTTTGCAGTTTTCATGTGTAGACAGTTGTTATTTCATTTGCGGGGCTTATACATCGTGGTCATGTTGCCCTCTTGTACATAGGTGTGTGTGTAGAATTTTTGTGATAACCTGCGTTATTGTGATTGTTGCACTTGCATGTGCAAATTGGAGATAATATAAGGTATTTGTAGCCATTTTTCAGTGTTGCTGAAAGGTTTATTGGACAGAAGTATTCTCTATGCTATCGTATGCACAGTAAATCAGCGTATTAGCGAATTGTAATGTAATGCTATCCTGTCAGAGAAAATAGCGGCAAACATTCCTACATTCTCCTAACACCGTTTTGCAGTTTTCATGTGTAGACAGTTGTTATTACATTTGCGGGGCGTAGACATCGTGGTCATGTTGCCCCATGTGCATGGGTGTGTGTGTAGAATGTTTGTGATAACCTGTGTTATTTTAATTGTTGCACTAGCATGTGTAAATTGGAGAGAGGATATGGTATTTGAAGCCATTTTTCAGTGTTGCTCAAGGATTTATTGGACTGAAGTATTTCTCTATGCTATCTTATCCACAGTTAATATTTCATTTGCGGGGCTTTGACATTGTGGTCATGTTGCCCCGTGTACATGGGTGTGTGTGTAGAAATTTTGTGATAACCTGCGTTAATGTGATTGTTGCACTAGCATGTGTACATACGGTATAAAGTTCAATGTTAGTTTGTCTGTCTGTTATTTATACAAATCTACACCGTTTCACCGATCTGAACCAAAATTTGTATACTTACACTTCGGAACACTGCGAGTAACACTGTTTACGTGAAATTTCGGACAGACCACTCCATTCCCTGCATTTAGGCCCTTAGGCACAAATTTACACCGTTTCACCGATCTTAACCAAAATGTGTATTCTTACCCTTTGGAAACCTGCGAGTAAAACTGTCTACATGAAATTTCGGACAGACCACTCCATTCCCTACAGTTAGGCCCTTTAGCACAAATCTACACTGTTTCACCGATCTGAACCAAACTTTACATATTTACCCTTTGGATCCCGACGTGTAACACTGTCTACGTGATATTTCGGACAGATCATTCCATTCCCTGCATTTGGGCCCTTTGGCACAAGTCTACATCGTTTCACCGATCTTAACCTAACTTAATGTACTTGCCCTTTGGTACCCTGCGGGTAACACTGTCCACTTGATACTTTGGACAGCTCTCCCCATTCCCTACATTCAGAACAACAGACAAAATGAACTTGAAAACTACGTTTTAAGGTCCTTCATGTCCGTATAGTGTAACTGTAAGAATATTTTAATAAGTCAATCGTTGGCTGGCAATGCGAGCTGTATCACGTCACCCCTACCTGAATTACGAAAATTGTTACAACTTGCGCTGCTTATAAATTGGAGTCACTGGGAGTAAATGTTGCAAGAAGATTTCTTAGGCCCCTCAAACTGTTATCATCATGAAAATATTATTCCTCTGTATAAGTGCCATGGTGTAGGTGCAGTACATAGAGGTAATCAGCTGCAATAAGCGTTGGTGCTTTCAAATTTACTTTCATTTAAACAGATCCTTATCCTTGAGCGGTATGTGGCGATAAATGACGCTATTGCTACATCTGGAGCTCGGGACAGCCGAAGTTTTCCAAAGTGCTCTGATTATTTTCCTATGGCACTATGTGACAAAAGACGACAGTATTGTTCTATAGCTTTCTAACAGCCAATGAGATATAGTCCCTAGGCAGTGCCTTTTATTTCACATACTCCTCTTTCTAATCATATTTTTCAATTCGTATGTAAATTACATGTGTCAGTACTGTAGTTAGTAAATAGCAGTTTCCCTATTCTCTATTGTCATTATCATTAGAGGAAAAATACCTGAATGTTAGGTCCATTATACTGTACTACTTATCACCCCCACCACCCCACCCCCACCATCACCACCAACACAAAAGTTTTATCTTTAAAATAGTATTTTCTGTTAGTTTCAGTATTATGTGCCAGTTCTGTAGTAGTATTCATTATCATCCATAAAACAAACAAATCCATAGGGCGAAGCAGGGCACTACTGATGGTACAGTATATTGCTCTACTGTAACGGTGCATGAGGAAATCTTCGAACATCGTGGTTACATGATTATGGAAGATCCATTGAATCATAAACCGCGCTTGAGTCAATATTGAATGCTTGATTGATGTCGCAATCATTGTGTATATTTCGTGGTTTGCTCCTCACCTCGTGTTGCCATGCCACAAAATGAAACACGTCCTAATCTGAAATATCAAGGTACTTAACTTTTCCTTTAGGTAGTAAATGTTTCTAATCAAGGTTTCTATATACCTGCTTTATCTACAGGTAATTTTCCCAGGTAGATCTGTAATCATTGATAAGGCAAGATATCTTCATTAACTTGTTCATATGGAATTACAATACTCTTCAAGCGTTTATACATTCACCTACTTCGTATGCAGCCTATTTTACATGGCATGTTTTACTTAAGTACGTTTCGTATCACCGTAGTGTTAATACTTTATCGCATTACCTTTCTCTATGAGGAATACCATCAAGTACCATCTCCTGCAGTCTATTCTTCAAAGAAAAAGACAGGGAAGAGAAGTGTTGGAGGGAGAAGGATATCATTGTAAAAAGAATCGCACAGCCTGGACCTCCAAAACGTCCACTAAAATATTCAGAGCTGCAAATGACTGGAAGTGCACAGTGAAGTTGATTGCCAACAAACCAGGACCGGTAGGAATCTGAAGAAAAAAAGAACACCGTACTCGAGGGCATACTTTTGCCTAGTTATCTGGTTACTGGCAGTACATCAGAAAATATATTATGAGAATTACTTAGTTTAGTTTGGAAGCCTTACAAAAGCAGACCTATTCAGTAAAGTGAAAAAGAAAGAATAGGTCTATATTTATATGTATCAGTATTTATTGAGCCACCAGAGCTTAACATTCTTCCCGATGAAGTCTAATTTGACCACGATGAAAACGGACTTAAAGATAATCATATAAACCTTTGACAGTGAGCTGCAGGTTTCATATTTGTCTTTTCAAACAATGGAGGTGCTATGAAGTAAGATATGTAAAATCAACTTCTAAACGATATTGCTGATGACAAAAAGAAACTTTATTTTGATTTGTTCTGTCATAATATTCTTAATTGAATGATGTTGCTCACTTGTGTGGCTATTCAGGTACACGAACAATCTGATAGTATGGAGTTTCCATAGAATGCTAAATTGCACTAAAATTATGGGCAATAAAGAAGAGGTATATATGATAAAATGTCAAGTAGTGACCGCTTGATTATTGCTTTCTTCCTTGATAACATCACAGTACCTGTTGCGCCCTCAAGTCTCCCTGCTCGTCCCCTCAACAATGACCAAAGGCGAAAAACATGCGAAATCCCAGAAGATCAACTGATTTTTAATTACTTGGCCCTGAAAGCCAATATACCATCAATGTTTGTGGGACTCTGCATTTAATAATTGAAGGCAGCTGCTGAACAGTGGACCACTGTTAGGATTTAATATATGGATTTTGGGTCTTTAATTGTAGAGATTCATAAATATAGAGAAGTTATGACTAATGTTTATTGAAACGCAAGTAACAGGTTTTGCTTAGAAAAAATATAATAATCACCAAAATCCAAAAGACAAAAAGATCAGAAGCTTCACCATAGCAAATAAAATCATCCAAAGAGTTTTAAGTTTATATACAGTAATATTGCGTTCGCACACTAAGGTCCGCCACAATTACTTTGCATCAGTTAGGTGTAGCAGACACCTACGCAATAAGGAAATATCAGCATTCTTTTTGTTATACTTGATATCGGCATGTTAAAAGGGCTATGCAATGACGTGAAGAAGACTAAGATACGGATATCAAGATAGAAACGATATAAATGGTCACGTACAAACCCGTAGATAACTAATAATCGTAGATCGTGTTCACAAAATAGAAGATATCAGCAATATTACTCAAGGGGATTCCAAAAAAAATATATAAAAGAGAGAATTACTTGGCATTGTGGGAGAAGACCATACAAGACGAATCACCATAATAAGAAAGGCGAAGAACCTCGAAACTACAAAGTTGTATTGAAGTACTAATACCTGCTGCATCAAGAATAAATGAAGATATTTACGAGGAAATACTGAAAATGATCAGCCCCGGGAACGTAACGAACCGATACCAGAGACGAGCGTCGTAATTCTAGAAACAAACGCCAATAACGAACTCAAATTATCAATAATAAGTATGCCTAAACAGTGATCCATAGGCGAAGGTCAGCAGGGATGTGAAGGGTGCAAACTTAAACACCTTGTCCTTTATTGCATCCGACATGTAGAAATCTAACGCCTTTGGATCGGAGGAATGTGGTGGTTGAGAAACAATCGCCACACACTCACGCTCACATAGCTGACTGCAAAATTTCCAATTTGACACACTATATAAATTCAGTTGCAAAACATTCAGACATTGGGCAATGAAAGCTGAATCTGATCCCGATAATTCTTAGACTTATTTCTTGGTAGTGATATTCATAAACTTTTGTCAAATTATAATTTCGCTACTTTGATCTCTATACCTCGACTATTATTCCATTTCTTATAAATGTACCCTACTTTAAAATGTTAATACTTACTATTTCAGGCTGATATGTCCTGATACATTGAATCCGGCCGCAATGAATTTAAATGATGTTGGTAATAATGGAAAACAATATATTAAGCCTGCCCCTAGGAAAACTTGTTCCATCGACAAATATTTGGAAACAACCAAATATAAAAATAGGGAGATTTTGAATCGACACATGCTAATCCATAGAGGTGAAAAGCGACATTCGTGCAGCGTATGCGAAGCCAAATTTAAACATAGAGGACATTTGAATGAACACATGCTTATCCATAGTGGTGAAAAGCGACATTCATGTTGCGTATGCGGAGCTAAATTTACTACGAGAGGAAATTTGAATCAACACATGCCTATCCACACTGGTAAGAGGCGTCATTCGTGTAGCGTATGCGAAGCGAAATTTATTCTGAGACGGGATCTCAATCAACACATGCTAATCCATAGTGGTGAGAAGCGTCATTCGTGTAGCGTATGCGAAGCCAAATTCACTCAGAGGGGAAATTTGAATCGTCATATGCTAACTCATAGTGGCAAAAAGCCGTAATCATGTAGTAAATGCAAAGCCAAATTTACTCTCAGAAGAAGTTTGATCAATCATCCGCTAATCCATAGTGGTAAGAAGCGTCATTCGTGTAACGTATGCAAAGCTAAATTTAGTCGTAGAGCACATTTGAATCAACACATGCTTATCCACGGTGGTGAGAAGCGATAGTCGTGTATTGTGTGCGAAGCGAAATTTTATATGAGAGGAACTTACAATTTGCACATACTTAACCATAGTGGTGAGATGTGACATTCGTGCAGCTTATGGGAAGCCAAATTTAATATGAGGGGAATTTGAATAGATTTGTGCTAACCCTTAGTGGCAAGAAGCCGTATTCATGAAGCGAATGCGAAACCAAATTTACTGTGGTCAATCACCTGCTGATCCAGGGTGGCGACGCTCTTGTGGTGTATGCAGAGCCAAATACATTCAGAAGAGAAATTTGGTCACACATTTTTATCCATAGTGACTAGAAGCCATATTTATGTAGCGTATGCCAAGCAAAATGTACCCTTAGAGGAAGTTTGGTAACACACATATCTTAATCCATGTTAGCGAGGGGCTATAAAATATTACTAGATAAGAGGTTTAAACATACATGCACGTTTCTGTGCCGTTTGCGTGAATAACCGAGTGCTAATCAATAGTGGCGAGAAGCCATATTCGTGTAATGTGTGCGATGCCATTTTACCTAAGGACCGTCATTGGACGAAACAAATGCTACTCCATAGTCGAGATAAGCTTCTTAAAGTACCATCTGCGAAGAAGAAGTTACGCGCGAACAATATTCATATACACACATCCTAAACCATTAAGAACTAAAAACATTCTTATGTAGTATATGCGATGACAACTATGCTCAGAGGGGACATGTGAAGAAACAGTTATATAATAGATATAATTATGTAGCAAATGGTATTTGAATTACATATTTTTTACTCATGATGATGTTGTTTCCTTCTACCAAATGCATCTGTACATTATCCGTTTTCAGAAACATCTCTCCTTACTACTCCCTCATTTCCTGCTCATTCTACCCATCTTATCTTCATCATTCTCTTTTAACACTTTATAGGGCAAAAGACTGGCGGTAAACAATATTTGATTTTTGGTATATTTGTAATTGGGGGTGATAGATGAGTAGGAATATGCATCAATTTTATGGGCGTGGATTCTATTTTATGATATAAGGGGTGGGAAATTATTATCCCACTGCCCACACCCGACAGTATGTTTTCTAAAATGTGCAATGGTGTAATAATCTCCCACCTCTAAATTAAGATTATACTGTGTTTGTAACTCAACGATGAGGTTTATTTAACAGGTTATAATATATAAGAACACCCATCACGCTTTACAATTTTAAAAAACTCCCACGCATAACAAGGTCAGTGACTTATTTGAACCCATGTGGATTGGTTCAAGTGTCGAATTCATACCTTTATATGTAAGAAAAGGAAGAAATAATGCAGTCTTTAGAATGGATTTGTAAAGAATTTTAAAGGGTTAATAAGAAGTTGGGCTGTTACAAGGTGACGCAAGCGTGAGTGACCGCTAGTCACGCGGGCATGAGATCATGCCTGACGCGGCGATAAGAGGCTAGCACATGATTATTAATAGAGCTGGTAGTTTTCCACTGTGAGTGACGGAGAAGGAGTTTCGGAAAAAGGTCTTACTCAGCGATAAAATGCCAACGTCGCAATGACGCAAGAAGAGAAATAATTAAAATTAAGCCATTTGCAAGCATTTAATTAATCAAATGAACCCGTCACTGTTGATCATCCTAGGAAAGAGATTTTTGTGTGTGGAAAAAGTTTATAATAATTGCACAGGAAAGAAGTGCATATGCGGCATGACATCGATAGTTATTCCCCGAGCCAAAGCTAGTAGAGACGGAAAACAAAACCACACTACCCGCGCATCTGATGAGCCCATTTATCTAATATCTTGGAATTGTGTGATCGATTTTCGTGATTAGAGGAACCCTTTTTACGTTTAAAACGAGAGCTTTTAGGAGACATATATTTCGAAATTTTACGACAATTATTTTAGAAGTTAGTGTTGGAGAAGAAACAAATCTAATATTTTTGTGGCAGATTTGAATATAAACCCTGGACGGGCCAGAAGGGGTATGCAGCATTCACCAGACCGCGATAGGTCGTGTTACTCCGTATCGCAGACGAGCATCCCGTATGGGAGTCGCCGTTTGGTATCGTCAATAGTATCGTCGTGCGAAGACACATCAGAATCCTTGTTGTAGGATATATATCATCAAGCTTCGGACTTTATAAATTTCATCAGTACAGTTAAAGTTTTAGACTGTGGACTTAAGAAATTACTGGCGATAGGTACTCGAATTGAAATAGTTTCAGTTAAAGAACCGCTGCATCATAGGATATTGAAGTACCCAAGGACAGTGGACTATAAAATTCTATCTACGTTAAATAACCAGATCAGGGTAGAACGTGATAGTAACACCTAGTGTTCCTGAACTGAGGAGACTAGAGCGGAGTGTGATAGAATTTAGGAATCGAGATTCCAGGCTTTGTCTAGGTGTAGACAAATGAACAGTCAGACATTGGAATTAATCCAATAAGTCAAGAATCGCAGAAACAGAAAGTAAAATCCATGTGTGGATTATTAGACAAGGAAATTACTAGGTCTCCGTTATACTAGTTCGAGCGATCCTAAAGTAAAACGTCAGTGACAGACTTATATTAGATGAACAATTTAGCGTCTAGGAAGAAACGATATCGTGCAGTAAAATCATTAAGCCGATAGTCAAACCCATAATAGAGAATCAACCGTTCCAGTGAGGGTAGTTCAATGGAGACTTTCAATCTCCCATCAGATTAGGAAGCCGACTTACATAAAGTGCAACCCTTAGAAACGGGAAAGAATAAGGAAATCACGTGTGTTAAGGCAAATAATTAATGCCAGAGTGATAAAATTTTATATAATTCATGTTCAGTGAAAATTTTGAGAGTAATATATTTTTAGTGAAATTGTAATTGTGTTTAAGTGAAAATGAATCCAAAAATGGTATTATTTAGATTAAAAGTGATCAGTGTATATGTTTTATGTGATGTTAAAAAGTGTTGTCAAGTGTAGATATGATCGTGAATATGGCTTAAGAAGCAGTAAGTGGGTGAAATGTTTCATCGATGGAGAACTCGGTCTTTGACCGTAAAATCATGTGAGTACTAATTTCATTATTATGTGATTTGGAGAAGATTTTCGTATAATCCTCAGAAGTGGAAGTAGGGATGTTTGAAAACATGTGAAATATCGGCTGAGCGGTCTGAACAATTAATTTGATTGAAATATAAATAATGGGAAGTGTAAATGAATCCCTTGTGGAAAATATTAAGTGGAATATCAGTATAATGTTCAATAATATAATTATGGTAAAGCAAGCGCGATAATAATAATAATAATAATTTAAAAAAATATGTGATGAATTTTATATTGAATAAGTGGTAGCTGCAAGAGCTCTTTAAATGAATTGTTAATATGGTGTGGAACCAATAATGTTCTTTATGTTATAATAGTTATTGTTGATGGAGGATAAGGCTGAATATATTATTTTTGAGACGAAGATCAAATTTTGATTTGAATTTATTTCTTTCTTTGAAAGGCAACTTGGCTATTTTATGTAATGAGTGCATGTCGCGCACTTGAAATAATTTGTCGCGCTAGGAACGCGTTGAAATGCTCGGTAATAATAATTGTGAGGGACAATTAGTAGCGGTAATTAGTTATGTTGAATTGTGGTATTGCAATGCTGAAAAGGTTACAATATATGTTGTATTATGAGCGCTGGTTGCGTACAATATCTTCCGTAAGTCGCTAAGTTGTAAGTCCTCAAAGTTGGGATATGGTTCCCGAGGCAGTTTTAAAGGATTGAACTCAGAGTCGTCCGCGTCGAAGCCCCTTATATATTTGTTGTTTTATGGATTTTCTTACCCGCTAATGAGGACACTTCATAATTATACTTTACCGAAGCTAAAAGAATAGGTCTGTAGAACCTAATACTGTCTTGTTGTTAATTTGTATTATAAGCCTGGTCTTTCAAAAGAAACTCATTAAAGCAGCTGGTAGTAGCGCTGTCAAGCCCATCTCTCGAGGGAGCAAGACTGTGGGTCTCCCCTCCTTCCTAAGCCATAAATCAGCCAAGTATTGAGACAGATCCTTACAACTCTCTTATAGAGAAAGGTCAAGAACGAGCTGTCTGATTCACGTTACACGGAAGTGTTTAAGATTGTTTTAACGACCCAGAATTTGAACTGAGGTCCTCTTACGTTCATTATTATCGCTTGCAGAGTTTAGATCGTTGCTTCCTTAAGATATAATTGTCTTTGGAGACAATATAATAAAGTCCCTAACTTTATTATTAAATTGATTCAGTTGATTCTCGAGTTATGATGAAAATGTTGAGATTTTGGGAGTAAATCTTAAGTTGACTTGGTCAGTAGTTTTCTGTAACTCAGGGATGCGCAAGTTTTTCCCAATCACGGTAGTGTGTTGGTAGCTTGAAAAGAGATATGGTAACAAATGAACATTGTGGGAGCCCAAAATTAATTAATAAATAGCCATACTATGATATTGTAATTAAAGTCAGATATACTCATGTAAAAACCAAATGGTGTGTGTTTAATTGTCAACACAATGCATGTAAGCTTTACCGAGCCATTTGGAGCTCGTTTTTAAAGAATTAGGATTGATGCTATATGGGAGTGAAACTCAGATGAAGTTTTTGTTTGGTTTTTGGATAACTAGTTATTATTATTTTGTGAATCATTAATTTGAATTCCTTGTTCATATTTGAACAAGTGTGAAGTGTAGTGTCAGTGTTTTATGTTTATTTTGTAGCGCCATATTTTGAATAATTAAATGTTTTGATAGTAGGATTTGATTTTGTTTATTTTTGGAAGTGTATCCTATGCTTAATCCAGAGTGTGCAAGTCACAGAGTGGGAGAATATACCATGAACCCCGATACTCCCGATTGAGCATTGCTGGCGAACTGTGATTTGCATATTTCATTGTTGAAATGGGCACACTATAACATCTTTGCCGAAAACTGAACAAAAAATATAAAAGTAATTTTGGAATGTTAAAAGTTAGTAAATTCGAATATAATTAAATAATGTCAAAATAGTATTTACTAAAAACACAGAAATTTATTTTAAAAATCTTATATTCTATGGCAAACACCCTGAGCAGGAGAATTATTTCCATTCCAGCTGAAATATATTTACTCAAGTAACCAAAACCATTATTTACATTGTATTTCAGTTATATACCAACGTTTACAAATTTCTTATCTTCAATAAAACACCTTCTTCTGTAAAACAATGCATTTCTTTAAGGGACACTGGGACTGAAATTTTAGTGAAATTTGTGGAAAATGTCGATTTTCGGTTTTTTCCATATTAATACACCCCTATCCCCTGCGGATCATATAGCAGTGTTTTTATCCGAATTCCGCCATTTTTAAAGCCCTGGCGTAGCTTTAAAATGCACGGTGTGTCCTTTAAACGCCCCAGCACAGTAAGTGTCCTGAAGGTTCTGAGTCTTGGTGTTTCTACAATCGAAGTATCGCAGCTGGTAAAACACCACAGAGTCATGACAAAATGGCTGTAGAACTTTATGAACCCTTAGTTGTCAAGATTATGCCTGTTTATCAAAGGCTGGCATCAGATGAGCTACTATTCAGATGCATCCGTGGTGCTACTGAAAATCAGAATGAGTCACTGCGTTCTGTTATCTGGAGGAAGTGACCAAAGGAGATTTTTATTTCACGGAAGATACTTGAAATTGCTGTTAGTAATTCTGTAGCAGAATTAAACATGGGGTGTAGTGCAACAACAGAGTTGAAATCAGGAATAAGACTAACTTCAGTATCTCATGCCACAGCACAAACACTTGAAAGATGTGTCAGTCGCAGGAAGTATGTAAGTCCGCGGTCATAATTGGAGAAGTGAAAGGCATGTCGACGGAAGGTGAAACTGACGGAAATGAAGGAGGAGGCTGCAAAACAGAAGAAGGAGGGTGTCACCTATGCTGTAGGACAATCCTAATGTCATTGGTAAGCTGAAAACTTGTAAATTGTGCATCATTTTAGAAAATTGCTGTTTTCTCTGATTCACTTTTTCAGGCATTCAAAATGTTACTCGCGTCATAAATCTTATGATATTGCTTTCAAAATGGGAATTTATTATCTTCATTGCAATGACTATAAACCTGCGGATCGTTTTTTAGATTGCACTTTTGGTATGGCTGCAAAAAAAAATTCAAACTGGAAAAAATACGATTTTTTTGTAGAAAAAAACTTGGATATGGAAAAAAATTAATTTCTTGGCCCTCATTAATGCAATTCAAAATCGGATCCGTAGGTTTCTTCCAATTGTTATAGTGCAACAGAATATTACCTAAAAGTTACACTATCTTGTTTTTTTTAACGCGGCTGACCTTTATAAAACTTGAATAATTAGCACAATAAATGTACAAAATAATTAATATCTGGAGAACTAATCAACTTACAATGCTCACGTTTCCCACAGTGGTTAATAATATGACTATTCATAACCATATAAAATTTCAAAGCTGTACCTCAGTTTATATAGAATTTGAAAATTTCAGTCCCAGTGTCCCTTAACTCAACCCAACCGAACTGGCGAGCACGTGCACTGGGGAGACCACTGGGTTATATGCTTCCCACCATTGGTTTCTGATGACAGTATAGGCCTACATCAAATTAATGGGTTTTCAATATTTCGGTGCAGCTAGCTTGTGGATGCATGTGGAACTGATTGAAATGAAAGGGGTGGGAATATTCTCTCCCTAACACCGTTCTATAAATACATGGAGGGATGACAGTATCCCAAGGACCTATAAAGGGTTAACACCACACTTCTAAAGATTCTTTTCTCTCTTATTTTCTGCTACTGCAACAGCCCATATTTCAATTCCTTACTGTGCCACTACTCAGAATATTGAAAACTGATTTTTAAACTCAATCTATATTTTATATCAACGCAATTCTTTTATGTATTTATGTCTTCCTTGCTCGAGCAAACCCATTTTTGTTATCCTCTTTGCTTCGTCAATCAATGTTAACTAAAAAGGAAAAGTCTCATACATACTTATCCTTCTCATCTGCATATTTGACGTCAGTAGGGTTTTGAGATTACCTTCGTCTCCATTTTTTTTTGTTGATCTTCTTCCTCAAAAGATAGGCCATACCTTTTTAGATTTATTCAAATACTTTGATAAATCGTCTAGGATGTAAATGTCAATATTAAATCTCAGAGTTGAGAATATTTCTCGTTGAATTTTAAATTCTACAAGATTCATTTTCTAATTTTCTTCCTTGCATGTTCAATGTTTAGTTTGAAATTTATGCGTGATATTCTGCAGCCTTCCCTTCCACCTTTATGAATACCTGATATGCTCTTATGTTTTTCAGCCTGTATAACTGCCCTCAGATTTCTGTATAGATAAAAGATCACCCTCGTTTTACTGCTCTGTATTCCAATCCTATTCAGTAAGTCAAACAGCTAACTCCAATCAGTGTTGTCTTTTCACAGTCTTCAAATGCCATGAAACTTCTTTTACATTTACTTATTCTATCATCCATGTTCAACCTAACGCTCACTACAAATTCCCTGGTTCCGATGTTCTTCTCAGACAAAATTCATATTCACCTAACTCGCTTTCTCTCTCTTTCCATTATATTGTGATTTATTGCAGTCTGATTTTTTAAAGCATGACAGATCACGCTGATTGTATTATAATCTTACCTTATATTATCTTCTATTATCTTCGTTAAAGGGATGATATCATTCTCCTTAAAATCTGGGAGTACCTCACCTGTCTCAAATCCAACATCCAAACGAAATAATCTGGGCATACCTTCAGTACCTATGCAATGTAACAACTCAGTCTGTATGCGTGGTGCTTTATTACTGCTTAAGTCTACCAGTGCTCTATCAAATTCAGACCTCCATATTTAATCTCCTTTCGTATCGTCATCAACTTCCTTCTCTCCTTCCTGAATATGATTCTCAATCTCCTTACCTCTATACAAATGGTCTATGTAAGCTTCCTGTCTCTTCACCTATTATTCTCTATCTGTTTCAATTTGATTGCGGGTCTTTTGATTACCTGTAACTAATTTTCCTAACTTCAGGAAATTTTTAGACGTCTGTATTCTGATTTCCCAATTTCATTACTGGCATTCATGTTTTTCCGCTTATCACACATTATTCTAATAAATAGAGTGATTCACCAGCCCCTTAGTTTCTTCGGAGAAAGGCAACCCAACTAATGCGTATATCATAGTCATCCCGAAAAAATTAGTACCTGCTCCTTTTCAACCTTTATTTTACCGTTGAGTTCATGCTCGCGAATATAGTAGAATTCATTAGCAGCAGTGTGATTTCAATTACCTCATATATAGTGCATGATTAAAACGATCACATCTCAGGATAACACCACTACACGTTTGGAAAGGAAGTGGCTACGAATTGATTACATAAGTGCCAGCGATACACCATGGCTCTCAGTAGCTAAGGTGGCTAATTCAAGCATTGCTGAAGTAACGTCAGGCAAGCTGTGAGGTACCATGTTCGAACGCCGAGCTAGTACATATTTTTTGGTTAATGTCGTTTAAACTGGATGTATTATTTATGTATATCTACCTGTTCCAACGAGTGATTTTTATTAGGTCCCAAAAAGGACCGTTCTTATCCGATGGCACGTAGCCAGGTTGGACGACGTCATAATGATCTGTAGAGCGATTGCATGGTACGCTGTATATTCAGGGTAGCAAGTGTTTGAATTGTTGACTACCTTGGTTTAAAGGAAAACTCGGGCCACCGAACGTATTAAGTGAAAGCCCTCTGTAACACCGAGTTGTAAACCATTCGTCATATTTACGCTGTGTCACCTCAAAGCCCTCTGTTAACCCGGGATGAAAACCAGTCCTCATTCTTACGTTTGAGAAATATAATATAGTACTGGTATATTGGCTTTCACGGCCAGTGAATTAAAACTCAGCAAATTTTCAAGGTTTGTGCTGAAACCCCTCACAGGACACGACTCATAACTAGAAAATTTGTTGAGATTTAATTCACTGGCCGTGAAAGCCAATCACCCTCGTTTTGGAAGCCTTCGTAGGGAAGTTATTGCTGGTTGATCTTTTGCTTCTTACAATAAGAAGGCGCAGGTGCGCTTCTTATAAAGAGGGGTAGTGCGCATTTTGCTACTCCTGTGGGGGTCAGGGCGCGGACAGCGAGAGCCAGCTGATGAGCCAGCTTGGTGTCCTAAGCGAAACACCTCACAAGACACAGCACAAACTTAAAAAATATGCTGAGTTATAAAATGGTATTAATTGATCAACTTATGAGAAATACTGTAATGTATTAGTAGTTATCTAGAGTTAGTTTAAACCAACACCGTTAGCAGTTTTTAAATTTGCCTTTATGTCCCGCGCTATTTATCGGATTAGAACATATGAGGTGTCATATGACTCGGGGCGACGTCCCATTTTGTATGTTTTATGAAGGTATTGAAAATACCCGAGACTAAAAGATCATTAATTTTCCCCCAATTAATATCATTGGAAGCCCTAAGTTTAGAAAGACATGTTAGGTATTGTTTTACTTAGCGTGATGCCCCCTTGTTTATAAGCCAAGTATTTTTTGACAATTTACTCAAAAGGCTTACCGGTATGGGAGGGTGCCTATTTTTATTCGTACGCGACGGTACCTTGCTTGGGCCACTTGACTAGAGGGGCAAGTCTCTGCTTTTTTGTGATATGACTAGGGGAAAGTCTGCGGCGGTATTGTTTTGTCACATGACTAGGGGAAAAGCCTGTGACTTTTTTTAAATTATAATTTTAATACTTAATGAACCATGGATTATTTTACAAATTTGATGAAAGGACTTATCGAAATGCGAGAGCGGTCATTCTCTTTAAACCTGACTGAACCCTGCTTTGGCCACGTGACTAGAGCGCGAAGCTATCTCTAGAGTGGATGGATTATTTATTAGGGCATTTATTAAGGCATTTATTAAGGCATAACCGATAATGATTATTGGTTAATGATGCATGGATAACTATTATTATTATTAGATGATGATGGATGGATTTCTGGCGAGGCAGCGATATATAGCCGGGAAGAATAGCGAAAAGAATAGTTGCAATGGCTAGATGATTTCTCGTTAAGTATTGAATATTTAATATTTATTTTAGTACGCACGGCTGTGAATGTAGGGATATAAATGCTGACAGTTACTTATAGACTATAGTTAGCGGGGATGGCACACGCTTGTCCATGGAGGTAGTCAGAGATATAATTTATTTATTCTAGATGTTAGGCCCCTTTAAACAACAATTATCATCATCAACACCAATTTATTTATTTACGGGTAAAATATGAATTTATGGAGTCTCTTGTATTAGTATTGAATGAGACAGCTGTAGCACGCTTTGCAGAGCTAACTCGCCAGAAAACAAGATCTTTCTGGTGTTACACTGCAACTCGAGAGCTTAGTTTAGCAGTATCACATTACGTTGAGTAGTATCAGATTTGTGTTTGAATGACTTTTGTGGCTGAACCGTGTGTACTCTGAGTCTTACTATTTTGCACAGTACGGTACTGAAACCTGCTTGCTGAATACAATACAGCTTGCCAGTGTTTCGGTTAATACGTATAGGAAATACTTTCTCGTGTTTTTTGCGCATTTGGACTTATGAAGTTGTAGTTGTATGGGAAACAAAATAGGGAATTATGGGTAATTGGTAAAGCAAATTATCCACCGCTTATAAAAGACTGGTGTTCAATGTCATTCTAATTAGTTCGGTAATAACATGGGTTGTTTTAGAGGGAGCAGTAGCAACATAGCCAGTTGCAAATTTACTGTGAAACAGTTTTAGAAGGAGCAGTAGCGACATAGCCAGTGGCAAAGTACTGTGAAACAGTACATAGCCAGTGGCAAAGTACTGTGAAACAGTTTTAGAGGGAGCAGTAGCGACATATCCAGTGGCAACGTATTCTGAAACAGTTTTATAGGGAGCAGTAGCGACATAGCCAGTGGCAACGTACTCTGAATCAGTCTCAGAGGGAGCGGTAGCAACATAGCCAGTGGCAACGTACTGTGTAACAGTTTTAGAGGGGACAGTAGCGATATAGCCAGTGGCAACGTACTCTGAAACAGATTTAGAGGTAACTATTTATTTATTTATTTATTTATTTACCTACTCATAATTATTTATTGATTTATAAATTAATTGGACGATTAATTTTAGTTTTTATTTCAGATATTCCTTTGACTACGTTTGTTGTATTGGTTCAGCCACTCACTATCTGATCGTTCCACTGTTGGGTGCCAATTGTATTTGTACAGTAGCCATTTGGGCGACAATTGTAACTGTACATACACTATAAGAGATCGTCCCTCATTTGGGCGTCGATTGTAACTGCTCTGTCTCCAAATAGATAATTATAATAACAGCTCCCCTCAGAATGAATAATAATAATAATAATGAAAATCGGGGTTCGTGGGGATGAAGCAACTGTACGATAAAAACAACCGTAATAGACATTCACACCCAACTACACCGGTCACCCCAAAAATAAAAACACTCGAAAACTGGTAATAATTAACATATAAGCCCGCCAATCTGGGCCCAACATTTGGGAAGCGAGGGTCTGCCTGTCACAAGCCAGGACTAAGGGTGAGTGATAGAGGGATAACACCTCTTTAAAAAACCTTGGTCCAGTTGGCCCGGTTGGTAGTAACTTGTATTGGTCCCTTGCCAGGGTTACAGGTGAAGATAGACAACGGTTGAGAAGGGGAAGAGGACCTCGCGTCCCATCGGCGGATAAAGCGGAGGAACTAACTTCAAGCTCCGGGGCTTACAACCTTGGTTCTACTAACGGGAAGGAGCAATCCGAACCACATATTTTTTAACAATCAAGCATGATGGAAAGTCGTCAAAAGGAAGACACTACCCCAGGTGGTAACTGTTTAAGGGAATCCAGCACACCTAGGATTGCTCGCAAGGCTTTGGAATCTGGGGATCTTTCACGTAGATGCTTAAAGAATACTAAATTGAAGACGAAACAAAAATATTATTTTGGAACGTTAAAGGTCAACTCATTACTCAAAGTTGGTAAACACAAAGAACTGACAAATATGATGGACGAACATGACATCTCAATCTTGGCCTTGCAGGAAACACGGTATCAGGACGAAGATGTAATGGGCATTGAGGGCTATAGGGTCTATAAAGGACAGCGAGCAGTGAAGATAGGAAAGAATATGCCAATGTTTGACACAGCTTTTGCTGTAAATCAGAATTTTTTCAGTGCAGTTGTGGACTTATCTAGCCCGTCTGAAAGACTATCACTCCTTGCTCTACGCTGTAGTAACAATGGCTATACCCTGTTCAATGCACATGCACCTATTAACGAGGACAACAGGCGTAATCCCGAGAAAGTTGAACAATTTGGAACCTTATAGAGGAGGAGATGGAGAAAATACCGATACAGGATATCAAGGTTTTATGGAGCGACTTCAACGCTCAACTGTGAATAGAAGTAAGATACAGATCGACAGTAGGAAAATATCCTGCTCACAGAATGACCGACAAAAATGGAACAAGGTTTGTCGAACTGTGTAGGAAGTTTGATCTTCAGATAATGTCAACTTTCTATAAATAAAAACCAAGTTAACAGAAGACATCGTTCACCTGGCAATTCGAACGGAGATAAACACATTGATCACGTGGCAATATCCAGGACAGCAATGAAGGAGATTATGAATGTTAAAGTACAGAGAGGGGCCAGATTTGATTCAGATCATTATCTCTCCAAGATTAAAATGAAATTAATTTCTTTTATAAAGGCTCCGAAAACTGGAAATAAACTTCACAGATATGATGTGACAAAACTTAAGGAGGTTGAGCAAGAAGTATTGGAGCAATACCACCAGCAATTAACATTTAAATCCAAGAATTGGACTGACATTGTCTCCAAAATCCAACAAGCAGCCAATGTTTCAATCTTGACAGCACAGAAGCGTAAACACAGATGATGGAAGGAGACCTGTGATAGTGCATGTGCACAAAGAACAGATGCCTGGAAGAAATGGAACTCAACGAAGAGACAAGAAGATTATAACATGTTTTGTGACAGTCGGAAAGATGCAGCCTGGGTTTTCCGAATTGCAAGGCGATCATATGAGAAACAACAGATGGATCAGATTCATCAGGATTTCCAGAAGAAGAATGTCAAGTACTTGTATCAAACTTTCAAGTCTAATCTGAAAGGGTATCAAGCACCGAGCATGTGCTTCGGAGATGAAAATGGAAAGTTAGGTCTGAACAACAAGGAGAACTGTCGTACCTTGGCTGAGTACTTTAAATAAATTACTCAATTGTGATGAACCAAAACAGAGGCTACTCCTGGGTCGTCCTACTCAAGTAATGGCTTAATAGCATCCACATACTAAGACAGAAATTAAAATGATTATCGATGGTCTAAAGAATAATAAAGCAGCGGGAGAGGATTCCATTGTAGCAGAGCTGCTAAAACTCGCAAATGAAGATACTCTGAATATATTAGCTGAGCTCTTTGCGGAGATATGAAGAACTGGTAGGATACCCACAGAGTGGCAGTCTGCATTAATCCACCCTCTCCACAAAAAGGGGGGATATCAATTGTATCTGTTCCCTACAAGATCCTATCCAAAGCACCTCAGAACAGAATTGAAGATCATCTTGATAATCAGATTGGTGAGTACCAGGCCGGTTTCAGAAAGGGACATTCTTGTCCGGAACAGGTTTTTAACCTGGAAAACATCATTAGGTATAAGACGATAGGCAGATATGTCTATGTGGTCGTATTCATTGATTTTAACAAAGCGTATGACTCAATTGACCGCTGATTATTCTGAAAGATTTTGGAGTGGATGAAACGTCTCGAAATCTGATTAAACAGACTTTGACCGACACAGTGTCAAAAGTAAAATTAATTGGCGAGATCTCAGATCCCTTTGCAATCAAAACTGGTGTCAGACAAAGTCATGCATTATCTCCAATCCTTTTCAACAGTGTATTATAAAAGGTCATTGGTGAATGGAGGAAGACACTGAGTCGGGAAGAAGGGAATGAAGAACGATTCAGGCTAGGACCCAAACTGAAAGGGAGGCACGTAGATTGCTTGGCTTTTACAGATGCCCTAGCTATTTTTGCCAACAATATTAAATCAGCCATGGCAGAGATTAATCGGTTGTCAGAGATGGCTGAGAAAGTAGGTTTACAGATTTCCTTTGAGAAGACAAAGTACATGACAAATATCAGTGATGGACCAGAATGGATGAAAACAAACCAAGGGATGAATAAATGTGTAAAGAAATTTAAATACCTGGGCGAGGTAATCCAACAAAACGGCCTCGAACCGGAAGCAATTAATCTTAGAATCTGGAAGTTAGACCGAGCCTATCACCTGACTAAAAATCTCTATTATAATAAGTCGCTGAGCATTGGAGTGAAATTAAGACACTACAGCACGGTTGTCAAACCTGAAGCATTATATGCTTCGGAGATTTTGACTATGAACAAACGGGGACTAGTCGACCAGTTAGTCAAAAGAGAACGCAGGGTATTGTAAAACATTTTAGGCAACATATGGGTTGACGGACACTTACATTTGAAGTCAAACGAAGAGTTATTTAGAAAGATAGAACCAGTCACGTCAACAATAAATAGGAAAAGGTTGTATTTCAATGGACACATTTTCAGAATGTCCAACGATCGTCGAACAAAGAAAATTTGGAATCTCGTGAAACCAAAGAGGAAAAAATTGGCATGGTTTGAAGAATGTAACAAAGACCTTATAGAAATTGGTATTATGAACTGCAAAATTTTGAACAGGGGTGAATTCAGACACTTAATCAAAAATTACCTGGGATTTAAGGTAGTGGCAGAACCCAAAATACGGAGGGAACCTCTTTCAGAAGATCGGAAGAAGGCGATGAGTGATGGGCTCAAGAGATACTGGCAGGACATCAAAGCTGGCAGACGATCTGGAACGAAACATTGATTTCGATTGTTACTCCGTAGTCCATAGAGGCTCAATTAAAATGTAAAAAAATAACATCTTATATATAAAGGTGAAAGTCAGTATGTATGTATGTGGGTGGGTATATTTTTTCCGTATACAAATCTACACAGTTTCACTATTCTCAACCAAATTTTGCATACACATAGTTTAGGCCGCAGAAGGAACATGGATTTTCGTAAGTCTTTCTCATTCTTCTGATTTCGGCCTTTTTGCACTCGAGCAAAGGCTAATTAAGTCAGAAAATATTCTGATAATATAAGGCAAGGCCGGCCATCTCCATGGCAACACTAGCTCAAGACGGTTTCTATCTATCTCGGTAAGAGGCCATGCTACACCCACTACCAGCTAGATCACATCCACCCAAGCTGCTTTAAACTGCCTGTCCCTTTACCACAAGATAGGTTGCAGCACCAACCCGCGGCATTTTCACTGCCAGCTGGATCGTATCCCTCCTGACTGCTTTAAACTGCCTGCCCATTCTACACTCAGACGTGTATAGGATATACTGTATATTAATTCACCGCTAGGTTGCAGCGCCAACCCTCCGCGGCTTTTTAAGGGGACGATACCTGAAACGAAGGGTTTTTAACTTTGGAGGCTTAATATCGAGGTTAAAAGAAAACGCGAAAACATGGCACTAAGTTAGTTCTTTTGTTATTCAATCAGCATAAAGTATATGCTATTAATTTAGACACGTACTTACGAGCAAATGTTCCGTATAAAGGAAAGCGAAAAATACAAAACAAAGGGTTGTTAAGTTTTGAGCTTAATATCGAGATTGAAAAAACGTGAAAACATGGCACTAAGTTAGTTCTTTTGTTTTTCAATCAGCATAAAGAATATGATATTTATCATTTAGACTTTCACGGCCCGTGACACTCCATAATGTAGAATTATTACAACCGGGTAACTACAGAGTTCCCTGTACTTGTGGCAAGGTTTATATCGGGCAGATTTCGAGAACGATATGCACTCGCATTAAAGAACATAATAGATGTATCAGGCTCATTCAACCTATAAATCAGCTGTTGCTGATCATGCTTTAACACCTGACCATGATGTCATGTTCCAAGGAGTGAATGTTCTTGCCCGTATAAAGCATATCGTCCCAGAATCATCAGGGAGGTGGTTGAAATACGTAAACACCCAGATAATTTCAACCGCGACACCGGCTACAATCTCAGTGAATTCTGGCTACCTATTATCAGAACACTGAGAAAGTAATATACTGCTGCTTTTCGTCGTCCCTAACATGAGGCTAAAATGCGTCCATCTTAGCGCACCTTTTTTAGTCTCTTTGTTACTTTCTCTTAGCAACAATTTAGTCGTATTTTCGTTTATTCCTGATGAAGAAAGACAGGGTTTCTTTCGAAACGCGTCGAGTTTGATTAAATAAAACACAGCATAAGCCCAAAATTCTACATTATGGATAATATGATATTTATGTATTATTTATCTTATGGCTAGCAACTAGATGAATTACAATATAATAAATGTATATATAGATAAGTAAATCATATGTAGGCCTACTATATATACATCACAAGAGCATAGGTTGCGTTCGCATTCACAACGAGATGTCCAGTTGTTCAAGCCAGTGCAGAAAGAGAGGTGCAGTAGAAATAGCATCTTGTGGTGATTCAGCATACTTCCTCAGCGGACATTCTTGAATAATATGCTCTACGGTTTGAAGGGGAGCTCCGCAGTCACAGGCAGGAGAATCGTGAAGTCCCCATTTATGTAACATGGCGTTACATCTGGCGCGACCTGTTCTTAGGCGATTTAACTTTACCCACTGGTTTCTCTTCAGGTTAAATCCCGGAAGTCTTATAGTTGGATCTAGAATACCTTGATGTTTCAAAGGAGCAGACTTCCAGTTTTGGCGCAATTGTTCCGTGGAATTAATGTTAGGTATGTTATGCCATATTGGGTTCCTTGATCTAAGACGAGTGGAGGGAAGATCATTACGAACTTCATGAATTGGGAGATCCTGTAGTTGATTTTGTTGATGTAGCTTTCTCCACTCACGTACTTTTGCTTCCTGTCGTCTTAGTGCTGGAGGTGATATGTTACTGATAGTGTGCAACCAGGGAGTTGGGGTGGATCTCAGTGTACCTGTTATGACCCTCATACTTTCATTCAGATGAACATCGATCTTGTTAGTATGAGCACTACGGTGCCACACTGGGGGCACAATACTCTGCTACAGGATAAAGCATGGACAGGGCAGTCGTGCGTAGTGAAGATGCATCAGCACCACATAATGTGGCAGCCAATTTCTTCCTGATATTGTTCCGCGATTTGAGTTTTTGGCCTGTGTACTCCAAGTGTTTTTTTGAAGGTTAAGGAACAGTCCAAGGTGATTCCAAGATATTTAGGCCTGAAATTGTGCTTAACTCCTTGCTGGCAGAAGTTCACTTTCAGCTGTTGGTGGGCAATGCGGTTGCAAATATGATATTAATTCAGACACATACTTACGGGCAATTTTCCCATTTAAAGGAAAGGGAAACATACATTGAGGTGGAGGTGATTGTTTTCAAGGGGCGAAATGTCTAGCTCATTTGCCCGTAATTATACAATACGGATGATAATAAAAATACAACTACTTCCAACTAATTTAAATCTAACTTACATACTAGACGAGATGAAAAGAAGAGAATAAGAGCAATAAAATACAAGGAAAAGAAATGCCTCCGGCCGCCGAAGAGAAGGATGTTGATTAATTTAGGGACTTTGGAACATCGTCCTCATGTAGCCCCGTGTACTTTGCGGTGTGTTGAATTTGTCTGATAACCCGTCTTATTGTGATGGCTGTATTAGTGTGTGTATTTATAAGTCAAGTGAATTGTCCAATGGTAACTCATGAAATGAGATTCCTCGGCATTCAAACTTGCCCTGTTCTGATTTATAAAAGCACACACATCAATACGCCATCATAAAATACAAAACACAACTTCACCATTAACATCAATACAAAACAAATGTCTGTAACAGTGACTTAAAAAAGCGGCGATCACAGTGGGTTGGTGCTGCTTTTAGCGTCTATATTAGGAAACGAGGTTGTTCGCATAAACCAATACTGTAATCGTTTAATGGTCATACAGTTTAAAGCAGCCAGGAGGGATGCGATCCACAGGCAGTGGCCACACCATTTATTATCTAAAGCACGATAATAAAACATTAGAAATCTGAACGCAATAAAAATCTGAAACCATATCTCTTTTATTAACAGGGGTCGTAATAGGGAAATGAAATATAAAAGAAATACATTGGCAAACCCTGCATTCGACATACTATTGCAGATTGTTCTTAAAGTAGCATTATTTTCTTTGTGATTAGATTTCGGATAATAAGGACCAATCAGTAGCTACGGCGGTAGTAACACAATTTGCCACCAGGACCGATGTGGCAGTAGTAACACAGAATTACACCAGGTACCGCAACGGACAGAGATAATCCAAAGATATTAGTGTTGACCAAACATGATATAAATAAAGTGTTGACTAAGGCTACCGGTAGCCTTGACTACACTTCGGTTATTGTCAAACGAGTGCTGTTCTTTGCACATGTATCTGATCTCCTATTTCTTCAAATAAAAAGTGTGTTCATCCCACATTTTTGCTGATTTTCTATGTATTAGCCATTTTAGTGGTTACTGACGAATGGTATCTCCTTGTTGTGACCTCTCGTTTGTGACGGATGGACGGATACCTGCTCTGTAGGAATTACTCGCGGGTGAGAGTATCCAATACGTAGATAGTTTCTGTGTGTCCTACCTTTTTTTGTGAATATATAGTGTTTGTGTTCCTTTACTGTTTGGGTGAGTATCCTCAACTTTTTCTGCTGACATCATGGACGATAATAGTGAGGGAAAGGGGGTGAGGATGAAGGAATTGAATATTTTACTACTGAAGTTCTTAATCTAACTGCAACTGTTGTTAATGCATCTCCTCTGATTACAACGAATGATACACGACTTACACAGCAAGTCACACCCTGTATCATCACGGAACCTCCTGTGCATGAGACACCTCGCACGTATCATGACAACCATAACGGGCTATATTATGTCATGGTGAATTCCATTGATAGCACCAGCCGGATCGGTAATTTGCATCCAATGGGACTCGGTAAACGTTTTTATGAAAGTAAGATTGTTGGTATTCAGGAGATACACCGCAAAGGTCGGAATCGAATACAGGTGACCTTTCGTACCTCACGTGACGCAAATATTTTTTTCCAGCACCCTATTCTTACTGAAAAACGATTAAAGGCTTTTATTCCCTCAGCCAATATCCATACAGTGGGTTTAATTAGAGAGGTAGATACTTCTTTCTCGTCTGCAGACATCCTTAAATATTTGGAGTCTCCTTGCCCCATTGTGAAAATTCAACGCATGGATCGAAGGAGAGTGACTAACGGGGAGGTAGAATTACTACCAACCGGTACGGTCAAAAGAGTCTTCGAAACTCAAAATTTCCCGGCCTATATTTCTATATTCCATGTTATTTTGGAAGTTCATGTTTTCATATTGCGACCTATTCTTTGCAAGAGATGTCAACGATATGGCCACACAGGTCATACTTGTAGAGCTCGAGCACCACGATGTGGATCCTGCGCCCAAGGTCACGAAACACAAACATGTACTCAGGTGCTGGCATGCTGTGCCAATTGTGGTGAAAACCATGTTAGTGGCTCCCCGAGTTGTGAATATCACATTCAACAAGTCGAAATTAAAACTCGCATGTGCACAGAAAATAAAACATACCAAGAAATTATCAATTCCACATCACGTAATACGTTTCAACCCCTTTCGGTCCCACGGAAATTTCCTCCTCTTGCTCGAATTTCCTCGTCTCCTACAATTTCTATACCTAAGAAACGTAAGTTCACAACGACAGTCACGAGTGCTCCTAAGGTCATTTACCCATTGGGGTACGATAGCCCTGCTTATTTGTCTATTTTACATGGGGACAAAGCCTCAAGCTCTGTGCCCCCTCCTTCTTCCGTTGTACCGTCACAGGTGTGCCCCAAGATCATCACCAGGGATGTTATGCATTTAATGGAATTATTGGGTACTAATGTACAATGGGCCCATTTACTTTAAAATATTTACGATGAGATTTCTCCCTTATCTTTTCCCGCAGCCCCCGGACCATCTCCTCGTATAGAGCCTACTTCTGCTAGTACTTCTGCTTCATCTACCTGAAAATTCTTCGATGGAATGCTCGTAGCATTCATAACAAAAGACATGAATTACTACTCTTAATTCAGGATTACACCCCTGATATCATTCTCATTCCAGAATCATGGTTATCCCCCAATTTATCCTTTCATGTTCCCCGATATCACATTGAACGCCAGGATGGCCCGCAATGTGGTGGTATTTTTACATTAATCCATGAACGGCTTCCATACCGGGTTACCCCATTTCTTTTTCCTATCGCCAGAACCTATGTGCTTACCATCACTGTTGACTCCCTACATATCACTAATTTGTATATTCCACCAGCTATCAAAGGTAATTTCAGACAATGGCATTCCTTTTTTCCTACTGTAATTCATTTACATCCCACGTTATTGGTGGGGATTTCAATGGACATCATACAGAATGGGGTTGCATCCGCACGGCACCCAAGGGTCGGAATATCATGACTGCATCCAAGCAGTCTCATCTCCAGATTCTAAATGATGATTCACCTACTCGTATTTCTCCTCCTTCTCAGGCCCCTAGTGCTGTTGACTTAACGTTTGTTTCTCTTCCTATTGCACACATAATAATATGGCACACGACACCTGACCTACACGAAAGCGATCACTATCCTATACTGATTACCCTTGATTCTATCCATCGTCCTAGTAATACATTGCCCCCTCCTTTTTTATCCGAAGTTTCAAACGATTCGATTCATCTCTATTTTCAGAATATATCCAACCGTTTTTTTTTGTCATACTGGACCCTACTTCGCGCCTCTTATGATTTGTTCCTTACCTCCATAGCTCAATATTTTGTAACCTATCATCCTCTAATTCCCAGTTCACGCACCCCTAGTAAGAGACGGTCCTTGCTACCCTGGTGGGACGATGAATGCACGTGATTGGTTAAGAGGCGGAAACATTTTTTAAGGCTTTTCCGAACATATAATAACCCGTATACTTACCAAAATTATAAAAAGTTTATTGCCAAGTGCCAACAGTCTTTTAATGACAAACGAAGAGCAGCTTGGCGGGAATACGTCTCTACTATTCACCGTCAGACGCCTATTACTCATATATAGACTGTGATTAAAACCTTATCTCGCCGCCACTTACTTCCAAGTCCACATCGTTTGAATTATGACAATCGTTATGTTTTTATCGCAATATGACTTATTTTTTCAACAGGATATTACCTTTTCCCTCCCAGGAACACAATCCCATGTTGTCATGCCTTTTGCAACCGATAACTTTTTCCGAATTTCAACTAGCCTTAGTACACAAAAAATCTACCACCCCGGGACCAGAGTATACATACTACCACGTCATTAATAGTCTCCCCAATAATGCTCACAGGGTTCTATTAGATGTTTTTAATTCTGTCTTATGCTCCGGCCATGTACCTGAAGATTGGTATGAGTTTTTATTACTGGCTATTTTAAAACCTGGAAAAAAATCCAGATTTAGCAGCTAGCTATCGTGGCATACATCTTGTGTCCTGTATTCGGAAGACTTTCCAACGGATTTTGCTGACAACATTGGTATGCACTTTAGAATATCATGACTTGGTGCCGAAAACTCAATACGCCTTTGCTAAACGTAAATCTCCTACTGATGCCCTGAATATTTTTCTCCTTGATGTCATTTTGTCTTTTTGCCGTAAACACTCCACTTGAGCAGTCTTCTTAGATATTAAAGTTGCTTATGATAATGTGAAGACCGTCTTATTACTGCAAAAACTCCACCAACGACAATTTCTGCTTATATTTATTAAAATCATCTCGGCATTTTTACGGCGACGACATATCACACTTTCCCCCTTACCATCTCTGCTAAATTACAGATATTTGTCATCTGGTCTGCCACAGGGTGATATTTTAAGTGGAATGAAAATGAAAATCCACAGCCTGCTTCCAGTCTCCGACCGAGTCAGGAATGGAATGAATGAAGCCCCCATCTAGCGGCGAGGATATGAACTGTGCCGGCTGCCGAGGCCTGACGCACTCCTCTGGGGCATTTTAAGTGGAATACTATACCTAATTTACACAAGTGAGATTGAACGACTTTTACTTCCTCATGTCCGCCTAATACAATACGCCGATGATGTACTTTTATACTGTTCCGATTCTGACGTAAATACCTGTCGTCACTCCATGTCTCATGCTCTCACGATATTACATTCTTGGCTGTTTTCAAATGGTCCTGATACCGTTCCTCAAAAACATTCTGCACTACTCTTCTCTCATAAACGTGTATGTGACAGGTCGCCGATCCCTTATAATCAGGTTACCATTCCGCTTGTCCACCAAACAAAATATTTAGGTCTCATCATAGACGATAAGTTAACCTGGTTGCCTCAAATCAATCACTTAACCTCTCATGTGTCCCAGAAATTAAATGTAATACGTTACTTAACTCGTCGTCATTGGGGAGCCGACCCACGGACATTATTGCTCTTTTATGAAAATATGATTCGTACGGTCCTAGATTATAGTAGTCATTATCATGACGTTATGCCAAAAACGCGTCTCTGAGTATTAGATAAGCTACAATACTCTGCTCTAAGAATTGTCTTAGGGACACTTTCTTCCACACCCACACAGGCTCTTTTCGTCGAGGCTTCAGATCAACCTCTCCATACCAGGCGACGTTATCTTTCTACACGGTATCTCCTACGGCATATGGCTCTCATAGCATCACCCCTACTTCCTAAACTACAACTTCTCTCTGAATATCATCAGCAAAGTTTATTAAAACGTTATTCTCGCCCTTCTATTCTCCTCTCCTATATTGAGCTTTCAAGTTTTCAATCTAATATTCTTCAAACACGAAAACCCCTTTGTTATAATGCCAGCTCTCGGCGTTACTGTTTCAACCTGATGTTGTTCAACATTCCCCCCTTATATCTCGCATATCTCCTATTCTTACTCCCTCAATTTCCCGCAAATATTTCTACAATCTCATCGACAATATACAACAATTTATGCATATGGGTCAAAATTTTCCTCTCCCTCAAGTACGGGAGCAGCATTTTATACCCACTCTATTTCATATCTCTCCTAATTTAAATTGCCGCATACTCTCTCTATTTTTTTCAGTGGATGCATTTGCTATTCGTCAAGCACTTATTTACATCAAAAGGAATAACATAACTAAGTCCCTCATTCTCTCCGATTCCCAAAGTCTTCTCCAGGCTTTACATCATGCACATACTTCAAATAATTGGTTTGTATTTAATATCATCAATTTAACTTATGAATTATCTAATATGGGCTACCGGATAGTTTTTTCATGGATAATGGGACATTCCAACCTATCTGGGAACGAATGTGTTGATAAAGCAGCAAAAGAAACATCCATTGACGAATGTGGCTACTCCAGCATCCGATTATATTCCCCTTATAAAAACTCAATTACTTAATGTATGGTTACAGCATTGGCAAGAATATACACGCACGAAAGCCAAGTTATATTATCTGATTCAACCTAACATCCCAAGATAGCCATGGTTTTTAATGGATCTTACACTAGACGTCATATTATCACGATTCTTCGTTTAAGATTTAATCATGCCTTAACACCGGTATATATGGCCCGCTGTAAGCTTCGTCCTTCGGATCTCTGTGACTGTTCTATGGCAATCGGTACCATTAATCATTTAATTTTCCAATGCCCCATTTACGACACTCAACGTACCCCTTTTCTACACACTTTACGTTCTTTAGGATTCCCACTACCTCTAAACATCTCTGTTCTAATTCATTCTCCCATTCCCTCTGTTCTTTATGCCTTACTTCGGTTTCTTCATCAATGTCACCTAAAGTTTTAATTTCCATACCCTTATGTGTGACGCTGTCATGTCCTGTGCCAATGTAGTAAGTCACTAAGGTACGTAGCTTAGTGTGAAGATTAGAACCTTCATGTGTCCTTGTCTGTATGTGTTACTTTCTCTCCAGTGGTCTTTAGTTCAAAGCATATTGGATACTTTTCACGTTAGATAGTCTTATTAGTGCTGGGACTGGGTACAGAGCCAGCGTGCTAAGCCCAATACATAGTTAGTTTAGTTAGTTATTGTTGTTTTAAGGGGCGGAACTACGAGGTCATAACCTACAATATATATATATATATATATAAACACTTGGTGGAGCATCACATGAAGCAGACCAATCACATAGAACATTTACTCCAGTATGTCCAAATAGAACCAGGGAAAGATCTACTACGTTTCTTGTAAATTCGTGAACATTCCAAAAACCTGTATAAACCTGTCACTATCGCTGCATCAAATTATTTGGAATAAATCTTTCAAAAACTCATCCGCAGTTGCTGAAGCTAACATGGCCTGAAGACCCAAAAAGCCATCACTCATAATTAATTTACTTTGTACATGAAATCCTACTTTAGTTTAAGTATTGTTTGACTTCGTGTTATACCTGGGACAATACTCACTTGAAACCAGACATGATATGAGGTATAGTTTATGCCCAGTGATCATGGAACTAGGTACTTAATATAAGGAGATTCAGAATGGTCCCGGAGTGGTAATTTAAGCTTTTGTCCATACGGCAATGGGTTTGATTCATGGCTCTTCCGAGTGTCAAAAGTCTGCAATGCCAAGTAGAATATGGGGCATTAATGGGAACTAGTTATTGATGATTGGCAGTACTCCTCGGAGAAACCTGATTTTGTTCAAGTAGACTGTATGTATCTGGACTGGGTTGAAATTTCAAATCAATTCCTCGTTAACGAATTTTGTTAAGTTATGTTTGCTGAACATCGGGCGAAATATACTGGCTTGGTTGAGGTCATTCTTGAAGATCGAACACTGGCAATGGTGTTTGACGGGAGTTCGATTTTTGACCGATAAAGTTACCATAGGTGTATGCCACGTCACTGTTTCAGGAGCATTATTATTTAATGAAATTGCCATGAACTTGCTAAACTGCTTGACCTAAACCATAACTCAGTATGCTGATGGTTCAGTTCTATACAGAAACATCCATAATATCTAGATATTTTTTTAAAGTTACTGTCGGACTTGGACACTATGTGTTTAGTTTTCCACAATGGCCTAAACATTAATGTTTGAGAAAGTTGGGTTACGTAGCTCTAGTAATCCCATATAATGTGTATATATAATTAATACTATACATATCAAATATATTAAGACAATACATTTGTCGTATCCTGACGCAATCAGCTGGCGTTTGAGGCTCGGAATTGCCAAGGAGCCGTGTCAGTAGATTTACTGGGACGTTTAAGATCCCCTCCGCGGCATCTTCCGGCACCCCGGCGTCTCTAAAAGCCACAGTAGTTAAATGGGACGTAAAACCAATAACATTATTATTATTACAATACATTTGGTAGGTATTACAATTACCGACTACCTGAAATGGAACGTACAAACGCAGGAGCTACAGTAAGATAAACGGCTGCCAAGATGCTGGATTTTGTTCGAAGAAGCCTTCATAAGTGCAATTTCAATGCTATATATTGATCTTTTCTAACATTTGTCAGACCATTTTTTTTTATTTTCTACCTACCTTGATGGTCAATACCGCTGTTAACCTCCAACAATTTGAAGATTCTTGACGTCATGCAAATCGCCCAATAAACAAAGACAGCTGTCCTCCAGTCAGTCGCCTCGTTATGTAAACAAATAGATGTCACTTTGCTACATAAATCCCTTACAGGTACTATACTCGAATTTATCAGTGACAATGAGAATGTTTCACAAGAGATTCGAACTGTGTCACAAGACAATTTTATGCTTGGAAATAAAGTCGAAATATGAGTTACTTTTCTCACATTATATGAGTCTGTGATGTGAAAGAAAGTATTTGTCAAGTTTTACGTGTATAGAAAAGCCTTTATTTGAAGAAGGAAAGGTACTTTTATCATCTGAATTATTTTAACAAGGGATGAATGACTTTCAAACGAGGCTGGATTTATGACAAGTTACACTCCAAGACAGCCTAGAACCGTTTTCTGCATGTCAGGCTATAGAGTTCGGAGAGCCCAAGGGTGACACGCGCAGGAGAGACAAGGAAAGGAGATATTGGCACACGACGCTATTTTGATAGCGAGGAACAATGGAAATGGACATAGCAACTGTTCAACCAATCAAAATGATTTACAGTCCCGAGAGACTAGATTGTTATTGAGCCGTTCCTCGGCTCACTCTACACCTTTCCCCTCAGAAAAGGTAAAGAAGAAGTACAAGAAGTAATGTAAGATATATAGTTGCTCCGGCGGTCACTAGATGGATCCACTTTCGGATTTGGCAAGTTGCATGAAAGATAGT
Source organism: Meconema thalassinum (assembly GCA_946902985.2). Taxonomy (NCBI): domain Eukaryota; kingdom Metazoa; phylum Arthropoda; class Insecta; order Orthoptera; family Tettigoniidae; genus Meconema; species Meconema thalassinum. The sequence continues at coordinate 128,388,618 of OX336398.1, forward strand.
TGCATGATTTGCTGATAGAGCGCATTATGAGGTTACTTGGTAGTAAGTTATGAACATAACTTGTATTTGTCCTGTTTTTTAAATGGCATGACGACAATTATTGAGATGGATTTATTAACAAGATGGTGATATGTTCATGACCTGAGAAAATGTAACTGCACGCACGGGATGTTGGTTCGGGATGACAGGGGGCTTGCTCTCCTTATTTAAAGTCCCGATATTTTATTCTGAACATCGAGAGTATCTGATCAGCTGGTGACATCACTGGAAGTTGGAAATTTGGAAGCTTTATTGATCTACTACATCTGGGTGGAAATTAGGCCTAGCTTTTGAAGAGCGAAGTATTGATATGAAGGCATTGATAAAATGAGTCAGTTAGAGCTACGTATGGAGATGTTTTATGAAGATTTGGTCCTACTTGTTAATATTTTAACTTGTTAACTGCGTTAACTATTGGAACTAGATCGAATGATGTCACCGGTATATTGGTATGTGTATGTATTGCAGTAAGTAGATGTGCACATGGAAATTGACCAGAGGTAATGTCTTAATATTTATTTCTTTGTTTGGAAGTGTGATGGCCTAGCTGAGAGATGAAGTGTTTTTAATTTTTAGTGTGACGTAGTTAATGTTTTAAAATCTCTTTTAATTTTGTAACGTTTGCCCTCTTTAACTACGAGTTGTATGATCCATATGATCCCGTATAATTTATTATTTATTCAGTTCTTTAACGTAGGTTGTATCAGCAGCGCTGTAAGAGTTTCGTTTGTCTTTTGTCAACTGTCATGGCAGCTATAAGATTATTATGTATGTAGGCCGACAATAAGTGGGAAGATACGAGAAGATCGACGTGGAGCCATTAGTAAAAATTTACAGAATTGGGATCACTATCATGTTATTGGAGATTGCTGATATGAATTGGTTCATATTTACTTAGGCGATAAGAACAACATGATGAATAGATGTATTGAAGAAAGAAGATATATGATGAAATATTATATTGGGAGAGATGTGTTTGATCCTATGAGAGTTCTTATATCCACTGATAGACAAATCTTGTCGTCGACCTTAAGAAGCTGCCGGTTAGAAAGATCGTATGTGAATGTTTAGTTATGACAAGGCAAATGAAATTAGGAGATCCCTCAGAAGTGAGTACCTTTCCAAGGCCCGGAACACACACCTTATTGTTAATGTTTTATATGTTGTATGTATTTATGTTTGTTTAAATGTCTTTGGACTTGTAATATTTTTGAGAATAGAGAAAGTAAGTTGAAATGAGCCTCTGTATTATTTCCAAATGTAAATCTAAGGGATGTTCTCAAACAGATCTTCTGGGTAGCATTGCTAAAATATGGGTCCAGTCTTTCCAATCTTTTTATCTGTAGGCAACGTGTCAACTGTTTTTTCAGAGCGTGGTTGACGAGCTCGAACCATATTTATTATCTGTTTGAGTTTTTAATGAATTTGCATTTGGAGATAACATTGAGGCTAGGCTTAGCCTCCAAATATGTGGCAGTGTATAGGGGTTTTAATGATGTGATTTCCTTCTTGCATGTTACTCGCTGCTAATTTATATGGATGCGAGTATTGCAAAGGCACTATATTATTTGTCAAAAGAAGAAATAGCCTGCGAAATATTAATTCGTGGGTCGGAACCCAACTACCACCGTGAATTAGATATTCTGGTTCTCAAAGCCTTGAAAGATATTCCTGTGATTGTATTGCCTGAGGAACATTGGGAGTGAACAACTGGTAAGCCTAACATTGTATTATCTGTTTCCGAGTTATTGAAGTCTGCTGATTTGTTGAAAAATATTGATAATCAGTCGACTTATCGCGTGATAAAGATTAAATTTCGTGCGCTGCACTTGATCGAGCGTTTGTCTTCCTCAATTATTTTCTGGTCGAAAAGTGATTGTGATTTTGCGGATAAGTTGGTTAGACTGCGCAATAAGCTTCTTGATAAATATAATAGGTTGTCGTCCGAGGTAATTGGTGAAATTTCTACTGAGATTATTGCGTGTGCGGAAGGTGCTTGCTCAAGTACTGATAAGTCGAGTGAATTAGTGGTTGAGAATTATTTAGGTGCTGATTTAGTGTCTGTATCGAAGAGTTGTAGCGATAATATGAAGAATCACGTGACTGAATCGCATGCTTTAGAGCGAAATGTAGGGTAAGGGTCATCCAGTAATTTGTCAAGGGCTGTGTCGAGTCCAATTTATTCTAGTGTGTGTGATCCAGAGCAATTAAACGAAGGAGATAATATGTTGTCAGTACCATTGTCATGTCAAAGCGTTGGTAACACTGCAAGTGATTCAGGATCTCGTTTGCCTCATTACACTAGAGCAGTGCAAACAGATGATAGCCTCGTTTGCGGAAATAACCTTGTGGAAAGTGCTAATTTGCGTGGAGATTTAAATTATTCTGTTTCATCTGGTATTGCAATACCTTCTAACCTCTCTGCTGATAGCGATATTAAGTTCGTAAATTTACCTAATCCATTGAGTTCTGTCCTTACGGAATTTCACGTTTGTAGTGACACTGATAATGATTTATTAGTGACGTTTTCAAAGAAATTTATTGAATTGAGGGATAGCGCTGTTGTGTTCAGATTGTCAGAGCTACAAATATTTAGGATTATTTATCCTTGCACAAATGCGATATTACGAGAAAAATTTATTGATTCGCACACACTGTCTGAACTGCATGGATGTTATTTATTTCGTGGACAACGCATGGATGAGACACTAAACGAATACTTCCTTGATATTAAAGTTTATGCTAAAGTTTTTGCTAGTGAGCTGACTGAAGCTCAGATCGTAAATTCATTGGTGGTAGGTATTAATCCGGTTTATCGGTCATACCTGTCCATGAATGTCATGCCTCGTAATTATGCTGAGTTCAACGAAATGATTTTGTTTGCTGAAAAGGTAAGAAAGGCAAACACGTTGCGCATGAGTTATCCTTCCTTGCCATGTACTTCTACGCAAGGTTATGTAAATTATTTTCAGCATCCTGGTGGTTCTCAGGGGAGAACAGCTGAGCAGCCGAGTGACGTCAATCCTGTTCCAGACAATTATGTTACTGTATTTCAGCCAAATGTATTTCAGGGTAGCAGAGTTTCCGGGCCAGTACATGTTGCGCCAAATGTATTTAAGGGGTGTACTTCGCAGAGATCCAGGCGTAGTAAACACAATACAGGTAAAAGGTGTGACTTATGCGGGTCATACAACCATCTTAGACGCTGGTGTGATGCCGGTTCTAATGACAATATTTTAAGTAATGATAAAGGTATTTCGTCAGATAACCATAATTTAACTTCAGGTTATATAAAAAGAAAATCTAAAAGATCACGGGATCAGAATTATTGTCGTGGTCTGGCAGCAAGTAAAAGAATTTGTAACCGAGTCTCGTATGTGGATAATGGCATTTCACCGTGCATTGATGTTGATATTAATAATGAACCGGTCGTCGCTTTAGTAAATTCTGGAAGTGTAAGTTCGTTTATAGATCTTGAGTGGTTTAATAAGATGCGTTCTGTATGTAAATTTGGAGAACTAACTGTTGAAAATAATAATATTATTTCGGCGAATTCTTCGTGTTTGGACGTTAAGGGATACATTATTGTGAAGATCAGAATAGTAAACTTCACATGGAAGTTCAGATTGTGGGTTGTTAAGAACCTATCGTGTAGGGTTTATCTTGGTGCTGACTTTTTTAGCGCACGTCGGATTATTGATAGATTTAAGATCTAAAACATGTTGGTTTAAGTTGAGACCTTCCTTAAAAGTTGTATTCAATGATTCTTCTCATAATGCTGTCATGAATTCGGTTCAGGAAGACGATAAAACCGTTAAAGTTGAAGATTTAATGTTGGATCATTTATCTCAGTATCAGGGCAATAGAATCCGTTCATTATGCTCCGAATTCACCGATGTTCTTACAGATAAGTTAGGTATGAAAAGCATTATGGAATATGAGATTGAACTCTCAGATATGATTCCGGTTAGATCCGCTCCGTATCGATTAGCACCACCCAAAATGAAAGCTTTGAAGAGTATTATAGACGAGATGGTTAACAATGGAGTGATTAGGAAATCGACTTCTCCTTACTCATCACCGATATTTCTAGTGCCGAAACCAAATGGCGAATTTAGACCAGTCGTGGACTACCGCGCTCTAAATAAGAAGGTAGTGCTACAACAGATTCCTCTACCTGATCTACAATCATGTTTCGGTTGGTTCAAGGGTGCCCAATTCTTCACTGTCTTAGATCTGAAAAAAGCGTATTTACAGATTCCATAGGCGGAGATGTCCAAAGCGGTCACTGCGTTTACGACCGATTGGAACCTGTATGAATTCCAACGCCTTCCCTTTGGGTTGTCGACGGGTGCAGCTGTCCTTAGCCGTCTGCTTGATAACATATTCGATGGTATCAAATTTCGTTCCGTAGTATTTGGATAATGTGGTAGTATTCAGTAAGACCTTCGAGGAACATGTTGAACATGTAAGAGAAGTGTTAGTTCGGCTCAAGCAAGCGGGTTTGACAGTGAAACTGTCAAAGGTTTCGTTTGCCAAATCCCAAATTTCGTTTCTTGGACACATTGCTTCTTCGTCAGGAGTTTCGGTTGATCAGAACAGAACTCAGGCCATTAAAGATTTTAAACCACCGAGGAATGTTAAAGAAGTTGCCCGTTTCATTGGAATGTTAAATTACTTTAGGTAGTTTGTGCCTAACTTCGCACATAGAGCTGCTCCTCTCAATTATTTGAGAAAGAAAGGTACTGAGTTCGTTTGGGGTTATTCTCAGCAATCGGCGTTTGAGGATTTGGAGATGGCGTTAATTAACGCACCTATTTTAGCCATTCCTGACTTCAACAAACCCTTTATCGTACAGACTGACGCATCTAATAGGGCTATTGGAGCCGTTCTTTTACAACAGAATCAGGAGGATAGATTACCCATAGCGTATGTTTCGCGTAAATTGTCCGATGCTGAAATAAAATACTTGGTATACGAGTTGGAAGGATTGGCGGTGATGTTCGCGCTCGAGAAGTTTAAGATGTATCTTGAGCACATGGAATTCAAGTTAGAAACCGACAACCAGGCGCTGAGTTGGGTTCTGGGAAGACCCCGGAAATCAGGCCAAATAGCGCGCTGGGCCACGAGAATTTTATCTTTTAAGTTCACTGTCAAGCACTTCAAAGGCACCGACAATGTAATTTCAGACTGTTTAAGTAGGATGTATGGTGATTGTACGGATTCGTGTGATAAGGAAGAAGGAGGAGGAAATTCATATTTGGTTGACAAAACATGCAATGTTATTCTATCTAATTATCCGTCACTCTTCAGGGATGTATCTGCATATCAAAGGGAAGATACCTGTTTGGTTGATATTATTAATAAGATTGAAGGAGGAGAAGTGATCAAACCTTATTCAATGAGAGGTAATATTTTGTGTTGTACTGCTCGACATGATCACCAGGCTAAGATTGTGTTACCTTCGGTATTAATTTCGGAAAGGTTTAAATATTTTCATGAGTCGCCAATTGGCGCACATCTCGGTGTATTTAAGACTAGGCAACGCATCAGAGAAAATTTCATTTGGAAAGGTATGGACGGTGATGTCAGGAAAATGGTGGATAGTTGTAAGGTTTGCAAATTGGCAAAACCGTCTACCAATACTAAGATTGGTATGCTAGCGTCAGATGTAGCCTAGAGACCTATGGAAAGGATATTTATTGATTTTGTTGGTCCATTTCCTAAGTCGAGGTCGGGAAATAGATTTGCACGGACGCTTTCACAAGGTTCAACTGGATTTTTCCCACAAAATCAGCGACCACGCAAACGGTTATTAAATGCCTTGATAATATTTTCAGCAACTTCGGACCTTGTCAGTTTCTGGTGAGTGATAATGCAAGGTGTTTTACCTCAAGCATCTTCAGAAACTTCTTATTTGAACTGGAAATATCACACGTTACCTCAACCCCATACTATCCGAAGGGTTCTTACGCCGAAAGAGTCAATAGGAATTTCCGGGCCGCTCTCATCGCCTACCATCACAAGGTCCACAGTTTGTGGGATTCCTATATTCCGTGGTTGACATTTTCATTAATACTGCCATTCATGAAGCTCACAAAACTACTCCGTTTGCTTTAATGTTCTCATTTGTACCCAGCTCACCAATATCCAATCTGTGGACCTAAAATCAGTTGTTGCCGGAGCAGTATTATTTTAGCCATATCAAGAAGATATAGAAGACTGCTAAGGGCAACATGAAGGTTGCGCACGAGAAGCTTGAGAAGAGGTACAATGAAGGTCGTAAGCCCACTGATATTAAAGTTGGTGATAATATCTATGTGAAGAATTTCTCTTTGAAGGAAGTAGGACCAAATGAATTGGGTAAATTAAGAGGAAGGTTCTGTGGGCCGTTTGAGGTTGTTAGAATTTTAACGCCTGGATTTTGAGGAAGACTTAAGATATTATTAGAAGAGGAGAGATATCGTGCAGGACGTGATAATGTAAATAACATATATTTGTGTAAATAATGATCAATATTATATTTAAATAATTTAAAGTGTAGATTTGGAACGATAGTTCGAGAATATGAGAGGATGTATTAAATAGGGAGATATTTGTAATAAGTGACGTTTTGTTTGACAATTCTATAATTGCATAAAATTTAAAGAAATACACGGTGTTCAATAAGTTTGTTCATTTTGAAGAAAGTTTATTATGAAGTGTTATTTAAAGTAAATGTGTAAATTTTGTGGAAGAGGACTTAGTGAAGTCATAGATCATATCAAGATTGATATCATTCTTGGATAAAGGATTTATAATCCTATTTGATGTTTGGTTGTGTCTAGGAAGACACTAGTTCATTTTTATTTTGAGAGAGGGACATATTGTGTATTGTCCTAAGTTAATAAACATCGGAAGCACTGGTTAGTCTGCTTGACTAATTTTCTAATAACTGAACTTTTATTCATCGCTTAATTGACCTAGGATAGTACTAGTAGTTAGGTACAGACGGCCTTTATCGACATATTTTTAACCGTGACATCCCTGAGATCCAAGTTTCTCGATCTACCTTTTATTTTCTATGGTTAGACATTGTATGTAACTTGGAAGTACTATCGTGTGGTTCTTATGAGTCGAGCGTTCCCTAGTCGTTCACCTAGTAGGGATGTGTTGATTTACCTGTCTGAGTATCAACGTCCTTGCAATCCTTTCCATCTTCGCGGATAATAGGTGGTGACTACGCGGAATTCGGGCACAGTACCATTCACCTTTGACCACTACTGCGACTCTCCCAATCCTACAGCACTGAGAGTGAGTAAGTGAGATATATCTTCATATACATAGGAAACTGTTTTATACTCTCTAGCTCCTTTTGACATAGTAATTATATTTGATTTGTTTCAAAGATCAGTGGATACGCTTATTCAGTATATGGGCTTGCTTTTTCCAATGGCCTTCTATTATTTCTCTTAAGATTTATGGCAAATAAATATGTAATGAATCAACCAATTTGAATTCAAATATCTGGAAGTGGTTAAATGAGGTTTATTACGGTAATTATTTTCTTAGAATGTAGAAGATGGAAGGAGATGCAAGTGGAGCTCATTTAAATAAGTAAGTAGCTGACATGCACTTTTAAGTGTGATTAATGGAAAATGTTTAACAACAATGCATGATAATTGCTCAAAGAAAATTCTCTCAAATTTTATTAGACCGTTATGATTGGTTGACCCGGAATTCTTTATCTTGGTTTTCAAACATTTCCCCTGTTTGTTTCATATGAGATATAGGCTTATGATGCAAACTCTTGTGCATGCTTGTCTGTACATGTGTGCCCTTGTAACTTTATATTATACCCTAAATGGAATGAACTTGCTCACGTGTGTAGCTATTCAGGTAAAGGAACAATCTGAGTGTACGGAGTCTCCAAAGAATGTTAATTTGCACTATATGAAGCAAAAAATAGAGATATGTTTGATAATATGTCAAGTAGTGACGGCATGATTATTGCTCGCTCCCATGATAACAGCTTAGTACCTGTTGCCCCCTCAAGTCTCCCTGATATTCCCCTGAACAATGTCAAATTGCGAAACACACGCAAAAACCAAGAAGATCTACTGAGTTTTAATTACTTGGCCCTGAAAGTCAATATAACTCAATGTTTGTGGGAAACTGCATTTAACAATTTAAATTTAGTTGCTAAACAGTGGATCACTGTAAATATATTAAAGGTCTCGCCCAATACAAAATTAGGGATTTATTATATGGATTAGGATCCTTTAATGTAGAGATCCATAAATGTAGAGAAGTCATGAATAATTTTTTTTTTTTTTTAGCGTATGGCTTTTAGTGCCGGGAGTGTCCGAGGACATGTTCGGCTCGCCAGTTTTGTAGCTGCTTCGAGACGGACACCCAATGGGTGAGCTACAAGTACCGTTGGGAAGGAAAGTGGGAATGAAAGGTCGAGGAGTTGGAAGGTAGCGGCTGTGGCCTATAGTTAGGGACCAACCCCGGCATTTGCCTGGAAGGAAGATGGGAAACCACAGAAGACCATCTTCAAGGTTGCCGGTGGGGGGATTCGAACCTCCTCGCCTCCCGGATGTGAGCGACTGCCAGCAGTCATGCCGTAACGACCTCGGCTAACTCACCCGGTGTCATGAATAACGTTTATTGAACACGAATAACAGCTTTTGCTTAGACGAAATAAAATAAAAACCAATAGGAAAAGACAAAAAGATAAGATGCTTTACCGTTGCAATTTGAATCATCCAAACAGTTTTAAGTTTATATACAGTAATATGCAATGAGTTCGCACACTAAGGTCCGCCACAATTATTTTTGTATCAGGTAAGTTAGCAGACACAAACGCAATGACGAAGCATCAGTGGTATGGTAAAGGGGCTATTGAACGTCGTGAAGAAGACCAAGATACGGATATCAAGATAGAAACGATATAAGCGTCCGTGTACAAAACCGTAGATGACTAACAAACGTAGATCGTGTTAACAAAACAGAAGAAAGGAAAAAGGAAGGAAGATTGTAGTTTTACGTGACCGTGAATCTTGTGATTATGTACCACGGGACCTCCTTTTTACGTGGAATCCGAACCACAGGACATGGCATTTCACATCGAAAATCTCACATGCATTGACCGGGAATCGAACCCGGACCGCCTTGGTGAGAGGCATGCAGCTAGACCGCTGAGCCACCACGCCCTTACAAAACAGAAGCTATCAGCCATATAAATCAAGGAGCTTCCAACAAGATCATATAAAAGAGAGAATTTCTTGGCATTGTGGGAGAAGACCATTTTAGACATATCACCATAATCTGAAAAAGGTGGAACCTCGACACTACAAAGTTGTATTGGAGAACTAATACTTTCCACGTCAAGAATATTTGAAGATATTTACGAGAAAATACTGAAAATGGTCAGCCCTGGGAACGTAACGAACCGATACCAGGGACGAGACGAGCGACATAGATCTAGAAAGAAACGCCAATTACGAGCCGAAATTATCAATAATATATATGCTCATCGGTGATCCCTAAATGAAGGTCAGGAGGGATGCAAAGTGTGCAAATTTACAAACCTTGTCCTTTATTGGATCCGGCATGTGGAAATCTAAGGCATTTGGATCTGAAGAATGTGGTGGTTAAGAAATAATCTAAACACACTCATTCCAACAAGACACAATATATTTTCTGTTAAATATAAATTCTTTTCTGATATTTTGAAGGCAATATAATGCTTTCTCCTAATCCTTAGCGTTAAGGTATTCTAGTAATGTGTCGTGCATTTGCTCGTCTCGTTTTCTATGTCTCTATGTAAGCTTAACTATTTTTTCTTTGTTCAATCAACTAGATCCTATTCATCGATCCACGAATTGAATGCTGAGTTAAGCCCAGACCAACGCACATAGACCTTTTTTCCTTTCTTGCTAGATAATGCTTTGGATAGTTTGTTAGTTTGAGTTCTTAGAGATAATACCTGCCTTTAATGGGCTGGACGTTAAGATATTCTAGTAAATAAGTAACAAGCTTGCCTAGTTTCACTTCTCTAATGCTAAAAAGCTCAGTCCTCCAATTGGGCGTAAATCCCTTGTCGAAAACGGGCTTGTGTTTACTGTGTTTTGTGGTCGGCTATTTCAAAACGATGGTGTCTAGGATCAACTGTTTTGATGGGATTAAAGAGCCTGTCCAGCCGTGGATTATTTTTTTGTTGCGAGATGTGGTTTCGTGTCAATGGATCTGTGTTTGCTACCGCTGTAACGTGGCCCTCCGCCTGCATGCGTTTGAGATCTCGGAACTTGTTCTGAGTATTTTTACGAACGTGAATACTATGTGTTAGCTGTGTCTTCTCCATCTCTATATAAGCAGAGTTAATTGGTCGAAACCCTTACGATAGTGCCCGTTATTGATTTCGCTATGTTGATCTATCACAAGACAACCATGCTGCTGCTTGGACCAACAAGCCATGCACAGCACTGTGAAGGCCCTAAAGCTCATATCCGGGTTGACGTGGTCATCGAAAGCATGGCGCATGATTCGTTTATTCTGACGAAATAAAACAATAAGTTTAACATTGTCGTGAATCAGTTGTTTTGGCATTCTGGGATAAGTCTGACAATGATAAGAACAATCCACATTTATAAGCCTCACCATGCTGAAATAGGTTTGAATGATCACCTGTTGCTCGCTAGCAACGTCGTCGAAAATGATGAGCGAATCAGGCCGCACAGCTTCGGGCGTTATAACCTCCTCGTATGATGAGAAAGCAAAGTATCCCATGTGTTCTTTCCGCAGCTCAGATATCACCTGTTCTAGATAGATGTACATGGGTTGATAGAGCGATTTTTCAAAAATGAAAGTGTTTCGGAATCTAACGCCTTTTGGAACAGCGATTATTGAAAGTTAATGGTTTGTTTTAACACAGGCCGACGGGCCAGCAACGAGACAACGAATTCTTGAAGGAACCTGTGAACCGTATGAGTTTTTTTTTTTTTTTGTAATTCTGACTGTAACATCGTTGATAGGCAGCTGTTTTGTCTGTTTGATAATTTTCAATGTTCCTTGAATAGAGAGTGAGAAATATGGACGGGTTTGAATGAATGTTAACAGCAAACCGAATACATTGTGGTGTTTGAAGCCATATTTTCAGTGTTGCCTTAGTAAACAAGAGTTTAGTGCTTTTCAGTCGGTCAACACGAATGTACCCAAAAGAGATGGGTTATGCCCTAATCCTGAAATAAATTACATGAGATTAATAAAACACTAGGATGACCAGTTTCGATCGTCAAGCGATCATCATCAGATCCATTACACTTAGGCTACAAAATCTATGTTTGAAATACAGGTGAAAATATGTACAATATGTACAATTATTTAGTTGCAGTATTGGTACTGCAACTGTCAGTGTATGCTAAATGCAGTATATATGTTAAGTGAAATGCTAAATGGTGATAGCTATCCGTAGATTGTACTTTAGAGAGATTATATGGTTGTAAACTATGGTTAAACTATAAAATTTTAGGCTAACTAATTATCTGATTGTCTTCCGTACAACAGCTACTCGCAGTTTTCGTGCTCACTGGAACTCACTGTGCGGTTGACTGCGGTGGCTATCTTAATGACTGGTTTTTCCCTGCTTTCTCCCCCCTGCTCCTACGTGCTGTGGGGAGTGATAGCGATGTGTTTATGTGAGGTGTTGCCAACCTAGATAAGATGTATGTTATTGAATGAGGTGGGTCTACAACTATTAAAGACCGTGGATTAGCCCTCGCCACGCGTGGAGCATAACCCATTCGAACTAAGCGTTGACGGTCTTATGAGGACGTCCCGGCACCTTTAATACTGCCGCGAATATGGGCCTTGGTTTATTGCAGAAGAAAAGTACATCGTACACATGATCCAGATAAAATTTACCTATTAAAATAAATTATCTCGATATAACTATTGAACGTAAAGACAACGACCTTTCATATTCCATATTCCGGAAAGCAACACAAACCTCGCATGCAATCGACAATCAGTCTAATCACCCCAGTACGCACAAACTAGCGGGTTTCAATTCAATGGTGCACAGAGCTTTAAACATACCCATGTCAAAAGACAACTATAATAAGGAAATAAGAACTATTATGCAAATAGCAAAGGAAAACAACTTCTCGCCAAGCAAAATAAATCAAATTATAGCCAAACATAAAAATAAAGATAAAACGATTCCCAAACCGGACAGTAAAGAGAAAAAATTTGCGCGTTTCAACTATGTGAATGCGAATACATATAAAATCACTAACCTATTCAAAAAGCAAGGCATAAATATAGCTTTCACGACGAAAAACACAACCGCTAGGCACCTCCTAAATAGTAATCTAAATAAACGTGACCCGTATTCAAGGTCAGGGGTATATTCTATAACGTGCCAAGACACCGATTGTCAAGCTAATTACATCGGGCAGAGTGGAAGGCGAGTAGACACACGTTATAATGAACATAGGAATGCGATAAGATACGGAACACATTCAGCCGTGTGCGAACATATGTGTGGCGCAGGGCACAGCTTTACCAACATAGAGTCGGACCTTAAAATAATCCATCACGAATCGAAAGGCAGAGCTCTTGACATAAAGGAAGCAATCGAGATACACCTAGCCAAACGAAACAATCCCAACAATCTAAATGAACACACGTTCATGGAGAGCTCACCCCTCTTCACGCTACTAAAAACACACCCTGTCGGAAACAAAACACAATTTAGCGACACAGCCAATCTAGATAAAAAAGGGGGGGAAATTAGGGGGTTATTAATAGGTAAATGTTATCTGGATCAGGTGTACGATGTACTTTTCTTCTGCAATAAACCAAGGCCCATATTCGCGGCAGTATTAAAGGTGCCGGGACGTCCTCATCGTCAACGCTTAGTTCGAATGGGTTATGCTCCACGCGTGGCGAGGGCTAATCCACGGTCTTTAATAGTTGTAGACCCACCTCATTCAATAGCATACATCTTATCTAGGTTGGCAACACCTCACATAAACACATCGCTATCACTCCCCACAGCACGTAGGAGCAGGGGGGAGAAAGCAGGGAAAAACCAGTCGTTAAGGTAACCACCGAAGTCGACCGCACAGTGACTTCCAGTGAGCACGAAAACTGCGAGTAGCTGTTGTACGGAAGACAATCAGATAAGTAGTTAGCCTAAAATTTTATAGTTTAACCATAGTTTACAACCATATAATCTCTCTAAAGTACAATCTACGGATAGCTATCACCATTTAGCATTTCACTTAACATATATACTGCATTTAGCATACACTGACAGTTGCAGTACCAATACTGCAACTAAATAATTGTACATATTGTAAATATTTTCACCTGTATTTCAAACATAGATTTTGTAGCCTAAGTGTAATGGATCTGATGATGATCGCTTGACGATCGAAACTGGTCATCCTAGTTTTTTATTAATCTCATGTAATTTATTTCAGGATTAGGGCATAACCCATCTCTTTTGGGTACATTCGTGTTGACCGACTGAAAAGCACTAAACTCATGTAAACCGAATACATTTTGATGCAGCACCTGTATTATCGCTCGCAACAGCTCCCAAGAGCATATGGTTAATGTAACCTGGCGATAACTACGATGCCCAGGAAAAACGCATTGCTAACAAGGCAGAACCATTTAATATACGGGATGCCAGTACTAGGGGCTCTATCCATAACTATATAGAATCCACGTCAATGATAATAGACAAAGACAAACACTTTATCGCTAAAACACGTAGTATTATACAGCTATCCCCTGCTAAATGGAACACAGATGCTGTCAGTGAGGACTATGTAGACAATTTAACACATTCAACTCTCAAAGCTTCTCAGTGGAAAGCTCTAGCCGATGGTACGCATGATGCGCAATAGAGGCGAATTTCTAATGGTTTAAATTCCATAAATAAGCAAGATGCCTGCGCCAAGGCATATTCATTCATTCATTCATTCATTCATTCATTTATTTGCAATGGGGGTTGTTTCCCCCGGTGGCAAATTCGATATACATAGCAATTCAATAATAATTATACAACAATTTAACTGGAGTATTTACACAAATAGTCAGTCTTTTCTTAAACAAACCTATATGTTTGGGAAAAGGCTCTAAGACTGCGGCAGGTAGAGAGTTCCAGTTATCAATGGCACGGTTTACAAAAGAATTTTTACCATAATTTGTTCGCTGTGGTCGGCCCTTAACTTTGAAAGGATGATCGCTCCTACCTATGTAAGTGGGCTTTCCCAATCGTTTGCTAAGCTCACCCCATGCTGGTTGATTTGTATACGTGTTGTACATAGCGCAGAGTCTAGATTTCCTCCTCCTAGCCTCCAGTGATTCCCACCCAAGTTTCTTTAACATACGGCTCACATTGCTCCTGGGATTAAAGTCACTGAGCACAAATCTAGCGGCCTTTCTTTGTACCATTTCCAACGCATTGATGAGCCCTACTTGATATGGATCCCAAACCGCCGAGGCATATTCCAGAATAGGTCTTACAAGTGACAAATAGCCTAATTCTTTAGCAGAGGTACTACTTCCTTTTAATACCCTCATTACAAAGTGCAGGGATTTGTAAGCCTTTGAAACTACACATCCTATATGACTACTCTATTTCATATCATTCCTTACGTGAACGCCCAAATATTTGCAAGAATCTTCTTCTACAAGTATTTCCGAGCCAATGTTATATTGAAAATCCTGCCTTCGCACTTTCCCTATTTTTAAGAGACTACATTTTCTTGTGTTTATTTTCATTTTATTTTCAATCGCCCACTTATAGACCAGGTTCAGGTCCTCTTGAAGCACTGCATTGTCTTGTGAGTCATGTATCTTTTGATATATTACACAATCATCCGCAAACAATCGACAGTCACTGCGAATCCCATTTGGTAAGTCATTTATAAACGCCAAAAATAACAAAGTTCCGATTACGCTGCCCTGAGGGATACCCGACGTTACGGTAATTTCATCCGAGAATATGCCTTCAACTTTCACCTTCTGTGAACGACCCGTCAAAAATTCTTGGATCCATAAAATTACTCTTCTATCAATCTTCGTCGAAGCTAATTTATGGAGTAGCATGTCATGCGGCACGACATCAAATGCCTTCGCAAAATCTATAACCACGGCGTCGACTGAAACTCCATGGTTTAACGATTCGCTAATGTCTTGAAAAAGTGATAGCATCTGACTCTCGCATGAGTAACCTTTCCGAAATCCATGTTGCCCATCATTAAACCATGATAGTGTTTCCCACTGTTCCCTCAACTAGTCGCAAATGAGACGCTCCATCTGTTTACAAACGATGGACGTAAGGCTAACAGGCCTGTAATTGACCTATTCAAGTCTGCTCCCTCCCTTAAATATTGGGACTACCGTAGCTCTCTTCCAGTCATCTGGGATTTGCGCATTGTTAATGGACACATTAATCGTCACCTCCAAGTATTGTGCCACGGCCCTACCTCCTAGTTTAAGTACTTCACTAACAATATTATCAGGACCCTTTGATACATTGAAACGTAATTTTTGTATTAGCTTTACAATTGCTGACTGGTTTATTTGGAACAGGGGAGCCCCTGATTCGTCGTTAAGGTCCAACACACAGCTATTGGATTTATTGAACACACTACCGTAAAAGACATTTAATTCATTAGCAATGGCCTGTTTCTCAGTAATTAATTTACCGTCACAGGACATTTTCATAGACAAATTATTTGAATTTCCCTTTCTTCTCCTAACATAACTGTAATTTTTTTTCCACCCATCACCTCCCGAACCAAGTTAAACCTTGCATATAACTGTCATGAGCAGCCCTCTTTTTTAAGACGAGCTCTCTTGATAAGGACTTAAATTTTAACATATACTTGTCACTATCATGTCTTTTATTGTATAATTTCCTAATTTTCCGTTTTAGACTCCTAATTTCTCGTGTGCAATACTCAGGATCTGGGTTTTGTTTCAGCAATTTAAATGGGACAAATTTATCAACAGCGCTATTTAAAATTTTCAAAAAGTTAGTCCACAGGATATTAATGTGATTTCCTTCCGATGCCCATCCTACAAATAGCTCATTCAAATACCCCTGAAACTTGCCCTGATCCGCCCTGCGATACTGGAATATGATCTTTTTTGCTACATCAGAGTCTAATTTTGTAATGTCACCATATCTAATATTTAATTCAACCCCAGAATGGTCACTAATTCCTGGTACTTTCAGACAGTTAATATACAGCTCTACAGGCCTTACGAGATAAACATCTAAGGTATTATTGTCTCTAGTTGGGAAGTCAACTACTTGGGAAAATCCACCCTCCCTTAAGAATTTATTTGCAGCACTCTGAGCTTGACCACAGCTAGTTGACTCACCAGACCAGTCTACTCTGGGGAGGTTTAAATCTCCAGCAATTATTATGCTCTTTTTCATAGCATTACCCGTACAAGTTTTATCATACAGTGTTTCGAGAAGAAAAAAGTTATCTTTCGGTGCTCTATACGCCCCTATCACCTGAAGAGGGAATTTATTTCCTTTATCCGAAATTTGTACACGTAACATTTCATGATCCATATCAGCCCACTTTAAGAAACTAGCTATATTTTTGCGCACACAAATAAATTGCCCACCACCTCGCTTCCCCAGATCTCTTCTGTACATTTCGTAGGTCCCTTGAATAATTTCGCTACTATTTATGTCCTCATATAACCAAGAATCAGATGCAATGACAATGTCCGGAGATTACGTCTCTACAAGATTCCAAAATTCAATTAATTTATTTCCTAAACTCTGGCAATTAACTTGCAGTAATCTTAGAGTCTTACCTCCGCAGCAAATATCTCGAAATAGCTCCTTCTGTTCCCATCGGCTGGCCACCTCTGGACCTGCTCCTCCTCACAAAAGCCGGCACGAACCGATGACCCTGTCATGTAGATTCCCTAGGTTAAAGGCACCCCGTCGATTTAGATGCAGCCCGTCTCGGGCGAAGTCACGGCCACCAATCCAGCACTCAGCTTCTACGTACACTAATCCCAGTTATGCACATACCCAGTCCATGCGGTCATTTACAGTCTTAACTCGCCTTAACGGAACATCTCCCCGCCAAACAATGCCACTCATTATAATTTTGGCATTTCTAAACTTGCTTTTAGCTTTTCTGCCTAGTTCGTAGAGCTCCCCCATGATGTAATCAGCTGTAGCCCTCTTCTTCAAATCGTTCGTCCCAACATGTAGCAACAACACTTTAACTTTGTCACAGTCCTCTACATTTGATTCTTCCACTTGTTGGGCAAGCTGGTCAATTTTAATCCCCGGAAAACACCGCACTTTCGCACCTGATTTCCTCGAGATATTCGCACTCCATCGTATCATTGAATCACCCATTATGATAACGTCATCCTCAGTTTGCTCCTGCACGCCCTCTTCCACACTGATCCCAGTAGAAAGCCGTTCTGTCACATCCTTCACCGTTTCTTCTGATTCACGAAGCTGTGCTCTAAGTTCCTGTATTATTTGATCCCTTGCTTTGATTTGCACCCTCAAACAGTCTGGCGTATCACATACTTTACAAAACCAATTTCCGACATCTCAATCCTCCTTCTTGACCTTAATACAGCCGAAGTGAAACCATTTCTCACATAGTCCTCACTCAACACCATTCTTCAATGTTTTACTGCACGTCGAACACTTTAAAGCTGCCACTGGATCATTTGCCTGATTCACATTTGGAGTAACAGGCCCTGGATTCACTTCCACTCCACCAATAACTAGCAATGCAGCTATCACTTGGGATATGAACCACGAGTTGCTAGGTCCCGTACGTACACACAAACACCGGTAATCCCGACTACCCTTCGCATACCACAGTCCGATCCTCGCCCGATAACACTCCAGAGAACAACCCATTTCAGCATATGCAGATAGCTCAGTATTACCCTTAGACAAAGACAGGAACATTAATGTTGAAGATTACACAGTCGCTGCCAGTAAGGGCTATGTTGACAATATAACAAAAGACGTAACACATTCAACTCTGTAAACCCGTAACACCAAGTCATACGGTGATAGCTTAGCATTAAGCATAGACAAGGAAGGGCACATTAATGCAGGACTCTGTGATAAAGGACTATGTGGACAATTTAACAAAGGAGTTATATGAAGAATTGCATTCCGCTACAAATGTTGTCAAAAATATAAGTGATAGCATTAGTAAAATTGGAACTCTTAAAAGTGATGTATTTTCCATTTAGTAACTTAGAGTGCAAAGCGAGCTCAAGATAGCCTTTGATGCTATAAACAAACAATATTTGGATGCTGAGATAAAAGAGCTAACAGAGCTTTTAAAAGCCAAACACCCAGAGCCTGTACCATACACAGGCTCAGCGTCTGAAGAAGACCCAGCGCTTGCCTTAGGTTATCGCAAAATGCCTGATGGTACATTAATGATAGTAAAATTAGAAATTCCCATTTGCAGGCAACTTAGCAACTGAAAACCACTTTTTTAAATTTTCGTTAGATAAGAGATTAATTAGTAGTCCTTATATAGACCATAAGATAAGTAAAAATAGGCCTACAATGTCGAAACAACGTTATCCTAAGAAAAAGAGAGGGCTGCGACATATTTTATATGTAGTTCGTCAAGCCTTTAAGAGAGAAAAGAACCTACGATTGGCGTTCCAAAACGCCGTGCGCGCTGCTCGAGCCCAAGTGGACCCGCAAACAAGACTAGCGTTTTAAAAACGTTCGTGAGTCATTCCCATACCAAAACGAGGTGGATTTTTACCAACTGTATTTGCAGGACTTGCCACATTGGGTTTGCTGCTTGGCGGTGCAAGTGTAGTTGCAAGGGCTGTCAAGTCCACCCAAAAGGCAAAGCGGCTATGGGAGGAAGGGAAACGCCATAAAGAGGCCATGGAGTCCACAGCCATAGGCAATATAAACTTCAACATGCAACTTGGTACCTACAAACAAGGACTTGGCATCTACTTTTCGCCTAAAAGAAGTCTAAGACTGCCGTCGAGAGCGATGACCCATGATAAAGTCATGCATCACGCCAAAGGGCTACAAATACCTAATTTCGCGGTGTTTTCATGTGCGATCGCTTACCAGCTAGTCCTCGACACAATGATTCCGCTATAGTTAATTAAGTCGACAGCCATGGGCCTGGATCTCATTTCGTAGCCTATGCCAAGCGAGGGGCCCAGGTGTATTATTTCGACAGTTTCGGCAATTTAGCACCTCCCATGGAGTTCGCACGCTACTTCGGGATTTCTAAGACGTATTATAATATTAAACGGGAGCAAAATTATAACAGCCAGGACTGTGGTCGACACTGTCCCACTTTCTTGCTGTAATATAGACGGTATACAAACACCAACACTCACATTGCGCGGAGAATATCCCGAGCTCACCGTACATTATAATCCTCTAATTCAGCTGGGGCACAGGCCGTTTGTTTTGAGGCTCATCTCGGTAGATGGTTCAACAGAATATTTAACATAGAAGAAGGCATCAACAATAAATTTTACATCAACGACGTATTGGCTTTTTCACCAGGCTGATATAGCGTGGACGATATTTTCGAATTCGCCACGTTTTCATAAACTGCAACATTATCACCGACGTGTACTACAAACAGCAAGCTCTGCGCTATCTGCACGACTTGATGGCTACAGTGCCCAGTGGGTTTAACATTCGCAAAACACTCTCCTCAGTTATGGATTTTGGGCTACTGCCGGGTGAAATTAAATTAAATACCACCAGACGTTTGGAGGGAACCTTGCCTCCTTTTTCAATGGAATTAAACAATGTGACCAAAGAAAGTATATCAATGAGATTCCAAAAAAAAAAAAAGAAGTTCCATGACGAACTAGAGAGCCTACTTTTCTTAAAATTTAAGATTCTTACCAATGCTTAATCTATAAGGACCTATCTAGAATAATGACGAGATATTTAAAGTCGGTAATATCGACATTTCTAATTAGTTCGAAATATACCTGGCATAATGTAGCCCAATAGAGCACTGCAGTTGGCAGCCCTGGTGACTGAATATATTCTTAGTTCCATCTCTTAAGGTACGGAATGCAAAATTTGGTTGAAGTCCATTGGATAGCATGGACGTTACATGCAGTTAGACATTGGATTTATCAACGCGCGTAAAATCATGTTGGCAAAAATGTCATGCATGTGTTGGTCAGAAATAATCTGAAATATTATGATATCTTGTTGTGACAATTTTGGATGAAATCTATTTCTTGGTATTGAAGTTAATGATATTTTAAAATTGGAACTATCAGCAGGCTAAGAATTATGTTGGCAGCACTGACGTATGTTAGTTCCTCCAAATTAATCTGGAATGTCAGGTACTATAAGTGCGCAAAGTTTAGAGATGTTGGCTTGCATACTTTCTGATATATTCATATTAGAGTAAAACATATAAACATCATTTATTAGCAGTTGGTAGCCCAGAGTGCCCTTAAGAATACGCATAGTCATATTTGTTATGGTGCACATAGCACATACGAAATTTGGTTAAAATCCAATTGATCGTATAGAAGTTCCATGTATTCAAAATTGGGCCTATCAGCAGGCTTAGAATCATGTTGGTAGCACTGACATACATTAGTTGCTTCTAATTTATCTAGATTGTCAGGCACTATACGTGTGCAAAATTTAGAGCTGTTGGCTCGCATAATTTCTGATATATTGGTATTTGGAAAAAAAATAGAGAGAGCATATATTAACAGCTGGCAGCCCTAGTGGCTCTTAAGAATACTCTCAGTCATATCTGTTTATGTACACATAGTACATACGAAATTTGGTTGAAATCCAATTGATAGTGTAGGAGTTTTATGCATTAAAAAATTGGACATATCAGTAGGCTTAGACTCATTTTGGCAACACTAACATGTATGGCCTCCTGAAAATTAAACTGAAGTTTGATTATCTATATGTGTGCCAATTTTGGAATAGTTCCCATGTATACGTTCCAAGATATCCAACATTGAGTTCAAATTTCAATTGCGATTTTTCAGCAGTTGGTAGTACTGACATCGTATTCAAGTATGACATTGAGATGTTCCGGTATAAATTTTACATATTATTTCAGTATAAATATGTTCATGTTATAACCAAGGAAGGAAGGCATAGCTCGCAATCCAGAGTGTTAACAAAGAAGCAGCCTGTACGTGACTTATTGTAACTTTCACCGTGCCACTGGCAATAGGGCTGGAAAGCAACGAGCAACGTCTCGAGGCCAGATGGGATGAAGAAGGGAAATCGGTCATTCAACCCATGCGAAAGAAGGCGCGAATTCAACGATAATCTATGAAACAAGCTCCGCCTACTTGAGAGGAATTAGTGCATCAATTAAGATGAAGGAATGCAAGTCGCACCATCATGAAGAGGACGATCTCAACCTCTCAAAAGTCATTTTGAATTTTAAAAATAATCATTGTGGGATTTTATCCAGCAGAAAAACTAGAATGAGGGGTGAGTTTGAAATAGCCAATAACAGATAGACGCCACCAAAAGCCGCGAAAATGAGGAACAATGACAGCGATTATCAACTGATCCTATGATCCGATTTGAAATTTAAGAGCAGTTTGGAGACATTGAAAACAAGAGTATTCGAATGGACTGCATATCATTAGCATGCGAGTGATATTATGGAAATAAATTTTGGAAATGACCCACTCCTGTGTGATTCCTCGGGAAACATATAAATAGTTGGTGGACGTACAGTGATAACAGTCGATATTGCCGTTCCCGTGTGGCGAGAGCCTTTGCCCGTGGAGGCCAAGAATTACCGCGAAATTTCTAAGTGTTACCAGTCGACATTTTGCATCGAAGTTTTAAAAGCAGTAACTTTGCATAACTCATAACAGCTATATCGAGCGCAAAGCTGAACAGTATAATTACGCGAAGTGCGTGGACCGTTGATAATAAAAAAGAGACCGAAAATTTGCAGATTTCGAGATCTATAAATTAGGGATAACCACCCGCGCTATTAGAACGAATGTCAGTTACGCAGGAAGCTATACGGACTGTAGGCTGAATTAAGTAAGCTAATGCATTGCTCAGGGTAATAGGATTGTTCCGCTTACATCAACCGTGCATTATTAAAAGGTAAAGTTCATAGTGGACCGTTGTTTTTGTGAATTGGAACCGAGTGTAAAATCATCCTCCCACTTCAAGAAGGACCGCAAGAATCAGCAGGTTGGACTTCTGGAACCAAGCATCACCATGGACAGGATGGTTAGATAAGTAATCCCAAAATGGGGTGTGCATGCATAATGTCTCCTATGACAGGAATTGGATACGCTTCTTTCAAAATTATAAGCAATTATAATAAATAGGTATTTTCGGGCACAGCAGGCGAAATTTTATGCAAGGTTTGTATATATTTAGTGATAGATCGTTTGTTGTTTTGTCAGATTCGATTACATGGTCATCATATTTGTGTTATTTTGTGTGTTGGTCAGTGCCGTTCCTTATGGATGCACAATTAAAGGGATAATGGGATTTGAGTGCACAAGCACAAACCGTAAAGTAGAATGTCGAGATTTGGGGGGAAAATAACTGATGATATTGTGACAGACCAGTCTAACGCAGCTGTATTGAGCAAGAGCTCCAGGGTATGGAGTTGATGACCATCACCGAGGTAAGAGGTGATGTGCAATGGTTAAGGTGACAGTCAAATTTCAGTTGAGATTGAGAGTTAACCCTTGGCCGAATTTTAAAGGGCGAGCGGAGGTTACATTCCCGCAGTTCTACGATGATATAATTGGTAATTATTCGTAAGTGTGAACGGAGGTTACGTTCCCGCAGTTCTACGATGATATAATGGGTAAATATTGGTAAGTAATGATTGGATTCATGTCTTGAGGGAGCATATGATGGCTCTTTCACGGAAAGTATAGGTGTGTACAACTCGTTGCCCAAGGCAGCCAGACGGGGGGGGGGGGGGGGGGCAGGTAAAAGTGTCCCCAGCCAACTGTCTTTCTTAGGATGTAGCGGAGGTCATTGTCCACCATGACTGTGTTGTTTGGAAACATAGAACGGCTCTTACAATATCAGGTACACCACATCTGAGTGGTATTGTTTATCTTTGAAGGCAGGATGCTGCGACACCTTCCCGGGGTTTGTTCTTTTTTCCGCTTCAAGAAGCGAGGTCGTGTAATGTTATTTTGTCATTGTACATTCATTGTAATTAATTGCGTATTTTAATTCACGGTTCACGGGGCACAGGCCGCCGTGGTGGTTTTATGTTGATAACCCTTGTGTGTTTTTCCTAGTATTATTTTGATTGTCATTTAGTTGGCAGAGCTGTGGCTCTGATTTGAGTTAACTTGTTCCTTTGAAACTGTAAAGTAAGTGATGCACGTATCTGCATGTGACCGGGAATATCCTATGCCTTCATAGCCAGACTCTTGAGAGGATGGAAATGATTGTAATGAAAGAACCTATCCGACACCCAGAAATTACCATAATTATAATAATGTGTGCGCGTTGTTTAATAGAATGGCTGGACAGTTTCAGGCCATAATTTGTATGATTTGGAGTCTTTTGACATTTGAACTTTGAAGCAAAGTACTGCTAGTGAAATTTCATTTTCTTTCCTGGTATCAGCCAGTGTTGATGGTTAATTTTTGATCAGCTTTTGAGTTATAATTTTGTGATTTCCAGTAAATGTAAGAGGAGTTGTTGTGTTGTCAGTTGACGGGTGTAAAAGGGGAGGTGTGTTATTTCTGTGAATAAATAATTGTTGCATTTAAATAATACTCTGGCACATTGATTTAATTTAGGGCTTCCTCTGATCCTTAACGAACCCCTAGGATATATAATAAAGTTAGAGCCACCCGAACAGACCACTACCCGAGATAAAATCATCATCCTAGAAGGCCCGGAATGGTGCATATGAATTCGGTGATAACACAGTAATTATTCGAGTTCGTATTGTTCTTATTTGTTAGTTTATGAATCACAGTGAAGGAGAAATGCCAGAGAGTAGCTAGTCGGAGCATTACCGAAGTATACATGTTGCTTGGAGGTGAAGGTAAACATGGTGGCCCGTGTCGGCCTTTTGCCGTGAATGTGAGCGCTCAGCTCGTGATGTTTTGCCCATGGTAACATGTGTAGAGAGGTAATCATACATGGTGCCCAATGTGGGGCCTAAATTAATGCTAATTTATGGGAAGTAGAAGCATAGAGTTTGTATAAATAAATAACCGAGAACACTTATTTTATTTGTAACATTTTAGGTAGAAGAAGAGTTCTCGTGGCGCCCATACAAGTTGATTTGCTTAGTAACAATCTCCAGAGGTATTTTGCAGGACGGCAAGGCCGTAAAAGTCATGTTAATCGTCTATTGACAAGACTGGGAAATTAACGTTAACGCAAAAGGTTAAACCGAAAATGTATTCACGAAAGCAGACATCAGTTAGGCAGCTCTTCAAGCAATAAAAGTAACTAATAGAATTAACGTAGACAAGGTATATAAGATTGGGATAATAGCTATTCATTTTATGATTTTGGAGGATGGGGACTGCATGCTGCATGCCCCAGTATTCTCAAACAAGGGTTTTATATTTTGTGGCGATGGCTACGGTGGAAGAAATTCGAGCTATTTTCGAAAGCTCGGTAGCAAGGACAATTGAACAGTTTGAACGGTTCAAAAGGAGTGTAGTGAGCAAAACCCTATAAACAATCTACTATTAGTAGTGCAAATGACAGGCCAACTAACGGAACAGATTGCGAAGCAAAATACTATAAACAATACACTGTTAGCGGAAAAAAGTAAACAAAACTATGCTCTTTTACCAGAGCAGATTACGGAGCAGAGTAGGCAGAATAATGAGACATTAAAAGAGCAACTGATAGGCAAATTAGCGGAACAATTAGCTAAAGTAACCCTCGATACAACCGCACAGTTAGAGAAGATGGAGACCAACCTCAGACAGTCAATAGCTTTCAGTGAAGAGAAACCCACATCTGAGCTCGCACTATTAGAAGAGGCATGCAACGCGAACACTGGTGGGATTAAGCAAGAACAATTAGCGATCCAAGCCAAGGTTAAAGGGGTGGATGAAGAAATAAAATCCAATAAGAAACAGATACACGACTTAGGAGAGGATATCGCAGGGGTCAGAACAGAGATGGATAAGGCAGCTTTAACTTCAATGGAACGATGGAGTATCCAAGAAAGCGAAAATGACATTTATTAAAGAGAGTATCCATGAGAATAACGTCTTGATAGGAGATAGGCTCGACAAATTAGAAAGTGATTAGGAGGACGGGAAGAAAAAGGAAGAGAAGATATATGAAAGGATGCGGGAAGAAATTAACAAGTCATGCCGACAAATTGGAATTGAAGGGAAAGAGGATAGGAAGAAGTTAATCGAGCAAATGGAAGAGAGCCGAAAGAGAATAAAGGAGGTCGAAATGCAATTACTGGGAAAAATAGAAGGGCAGGAGCGAAAAATCCTTAAAACAGAAATACGTTCACTGGAACAACAGGACATGCTTCTTGAAATAAAAGCTAGTAACAGTACTTAAGAGAGTAACGGGACGGCTAGTAACCACAATACCAGCCAGACACAAGCAGAGGGACTGACCGGATGTAGCGGCGGGCTAACAGCAGCAAGCAAAAGTAATGACGGTTTCCATATATTTAGGGGACACGCATCTAGACCACATCAACCAGTTAATAACAACAATACCTCAGCGACTCAATACGTACAGATAGTGAGAATGCAGGAGGATCGCCCTAAGAAGTTCAACAATGATGGGTCACAGACGCCAAAAGCATATTTAAAGGAAATAGATCATTACCTGGCAGATAACAATATGCCTGAAGCTAAGAAAGTTAGAATAACGGAAAAACTACTTGCGATAGCGTGCTTACATTGTTCAAAAGTTTTTGCTACACTTTTGAAAATATGGAGAATTTCAAACAGACATTCCTACGCCGATATTGGAGCCCATCCGTGCAGCATTGTCTGAGAATGGAACTGTATAGCCGGAAGTATCACGCTTCCCAGCCCACGCGCTACTCTGACTATTTCTCGGCCCAGCTCCTAAGATTAAATGATCTTGAGATTTTGCCGCCAGAATCGGAACTAGTAATGACAATTGGTAAACAGCTTCCATTACCGGTACAACAGTTCCTGATTGTCGCAAACGTGACGAGCGCAGTGCACGAAGAGCAGATTCTCAGTAGGCTGGATGATACATCAATAGGTACACATAGCAGAAACATCAGGGCAATTGAGGGCACAGCACTCCTTGTAAACCAGACTGAGCTTATCAACATCAGAGACCAGAGCACTAACACGAATGCTAGCCCAAAGAACGGGAATAACAATGGAAGGTTGGACATGCCGAGAGAGGAGCAGAGATGATGGGAACCAAGGAATGAGAGGAACTGGCAACCGCGACCGAAATGAAGAGATGAATGGAGAGGGGCGTCGTTGCGAAGGTCCATACAACTACCGCAGGTATGACAGGCGCGATAATAGAACCTGGAACCGAGGACGAAATGCGAACCAAGGATACACGGAAGACAAACGAAGAGAATGGCAGAGCAGGCACGAAGCGTCACAACAATACTTGGATGAGATACACAACAACCTAGAGACAGAGAAAGATCGTTGGCGACGAACCATCGAAAATCGTGAAAATCCAGATATGGAGGTGACTGGAGCTGAGGGTGAATTAGCACGGCAGCACCGAGAGAACCAAAATGACAACAGCAAGACGGGGCCATTAGTAAAAAAAGTTACTAGCGGATGATGAAGATAGCCTCAATTTCACGCCGGATAAATCTCAGTGGTTGGTAGCGAACATTGAAGATTGGGTCGCAACTCCTGAAGATTTTACGGGTGAAATTAACCAGCCAGCGCAACAATGCTTAAATAAATTACCTGTAATTATTGCAAGGATAGGAGGTTTGAGAGTACGAAGTCTGGTCGACACTGGAGTACAGCTATGTTTGGCATCAGAAGCACTAATCAGAGCACTAAGCGAGAAACAGACAATCCCCACAATTCCGGTACCACAAGTAAAAATAAGAGGAGTAATTCCTGGAAAGACCGCCATATGCAAATTTCAAGTACAGTTGTATTTAGAGATCTTAGGACACACTTTATCTCAAGTATGCATGGTTATGAATAAAATTAACGTAAACATCATCCTTGGGGCTGATTTCATATACGAGCACAAAGTAATAATCGATCTACGCAACAATGTGATTAGATTCAAAAATATGGAAGGTTTATCATCAGTCCATCTGAACATGAGAAATTACAGCTTAGACAGAGAGGATAATATTTGAGTGCAGGAGACAATTCCTGAAGAACAGGAAGGGAATCTATTAGAGGAAGAGTATTCGAACCTGGGACTCCTGGAGAACGAGCAAGACCAGGAAAATAAGATGTGGTCCCTGGCCGTAGGAGATGACAACAAAGACGATTTCAAAGCACTGCTATGAGAGAAATTAAAGGAAGGAAAATTAAATGATGAAGAAAGGGATTGCCTGGCTAAAATTTTACGTAAACATTCAGCTGCATTCAACACCCTGCCGGGTAAAATATTAAATTTTAAATACGCCATGCAGGTGGACAATTGGACTACGTTTAAAAGCTGACTCTACCCAATTCCAGAAAAACATCACGCAGCGGTTAAGAAAATTATAGATGAAATGCTTAAAGGGGACATAATCAGGAAGACCCCAACCCCTTACTTGAAGGCTACATTAGCGGAGGCGAAACCCAATGGTTCCGTGAGACTATTTCTCGATGCACGCACGCTCAATTCACGACTGGTTGACGAAACAGACCATGCGCCACTAATTAAAGAAGTATTAAAGAAGTTCCATAAGGAAAGGATCCATTCATCGGTAGATCTTGCTAATAGCTACTGACACAATGAATTAGAGGAAAAATCAAGTTGTTAACAGGGTTTCAGCTCAATAATCAAAGTTTACCTGGTCTCGACTCCCGTTTGGGGTGAAGACGGCCGGATCCACAATAATTCGAGTGCTGGATCGAAATTTGACAGAGGAAGTCAAAAACATGACTGTCAGATATGTGGATGATATCATGTTAACGTCAGAAACCATCGAAGAACACATGCAAAATTTAAGCAAGTTATTAGAGAACCTCGAAATGGCGAATTTTAAGATCAACCTAAAAAAATCGCACTTCTTTCAAAACGAAATTTTATATCTTGGTCATATTGTTGACGGAGAAGGAGTGAGGCCTAATCCTGTCAAAATAGAAGCCATTAGAAATTTTCCCCGTCCAACCAGAGTCAAGCACATAAGAATATTTTCGGGGGCAACAAACTTCTTCCGTGGAAACTGCCCAGGATACACTAAAGTGGTGGCACCGTTACAAGAAATGTTGAAAAAGAACAACCGGTGGTCTTGGATGATGATAGTGTAAGAACATTTGTAACTACGAAGGAATTGTTGGAGAACAGCATACAACTGGGATACCCAGCCTTTTCGAGGAAATTCCTAATCCAAGCAAATGCATCTATAGTGGGCATCGATGCCATGCTATTTCAGGAAGATGCAGATAAAACCACAGGCCGCTCATACATAGCATTCATCAGCCGGAAGCTGAGGAAACACGAGAAAAGCTATGCCTTCTCAGAACTTGAACTCATGGCCATCATACACGCACTAAAGCAGTGGCGTAAAATTATCTATGGGTATCCTATAACGATCCGCACCGACCATAAGGCGCGGACCTTTCTATTTAAAACTGCCATGGTGAGTGAACGCATTAACAGGTAGGCCATATATGCACAGCAGTTTGACCTACAAATAGAACATGTATATGGAAAATTAAACGTAATCCCGGACATCTTAAGCCGAAATCCAGAAGAGGAGGCGCAGAAAGATGAAATGTTTGTGCATCATATTGTGTTGACACGCGAAGACCAAGACTTCGTACAAGAACTGGAGAGTTTACCGCGCGAACAAGAGTAGGAACCATGGATGAAGCAGATGATTAAGTTCTTTAAGAGAGAATTAACGCCCGGTACGCCTGCATACCAAGAGGCTGAAGCGCAAGCGAGAGATTATCACAACCTCAACAATATGCTTCATAAATTCATAGACGAAAACAATGTAAAACTAAGGATACTGTTGCCAGCATCTTTTCAAGGGAAACTGGTGTGGCATGCTCAATACACATTCGGTCACGTGGGAATAAACAAGACTGAAGCGACGATAGGTGAGGCTTTCACCTGGCCACGAATGAGGACCACGGTACGCGATGTCTTGAAATCATGCGATACTTGCCTGAGTGCAAAACCAAATAACATCCTCATGAGACAGTACCCAAAACCACTCTTGCCGCAGAAACCATTAGAACTAGTCGCGATAGATTGCACGGGCCCACTCCCGAAGGAACGAAGAGGAGTGCGACATGTCCTCGTGTGTGTCGACGTCTTCTCCAAGTTTTGTTGTCATATGTGCAATTCAAAAGGCAACATCTAAGCAGGTCATGAGCAGAATTAAGAACCGTATAATACCTACGATGGGAAAGCCAGAATTCGTACTTTCCGACCATGGAAGTTACTTCACCTCGGCAGAATTAAAACGAGGATTAAATGAACTACGCATAAAACATGTGCTATCAAGCATAAGACACCCACAGAGTAATCCGTCAGAGAAAATTTTGAGAGATATTTCTAATCATATCCGCATGTTCATACCCACTGAACATCATCGTTGGGCTGATACCCTGAAGAACATCGAAATTTGTATCAACATGACACGTCATGAGTCGACTGGATAAATTTCATACACGCTACACTTGAACCAGCAACCACCGAGATACTGGTCAACAGTTCTAAATTGCCCAATGGACTCACAGCCAGCACCACAACTGAGAATTGAATCAACAGTCAAGTACATGAGAGAGCAAGCCAATAGGAGGCTAAGAAGAGTTGAAGGGAAACGCTTTCTCAGAGAATTAAAAGTAGATGAGCTAATTTATTGAAAAGACCACGTATATCAGACCCTGCCAACAAAATATATCACATGTGGTGCTTTCCATACATTGGTCCTTACCGTATCCCAAGGACTTCGGAAATAATGCCTATAAAATACAGAAAGTCAACGGCGGAAATACATCAGTTGTGAACATTTCAAAAATTATAGTTTATCATGAAAGAGAGCCGGTTGATCAGCCACGGAATGACACTGGTGTGAACATAGTGGAAGTTCAGTAGCAAGGAGACAAGTGCACGTGGAATAAGGAAACATTCAGTAGTAAATAGACCTGATGTTTACGGGCATTCACAATGGAGCAGCTGAGGAGTTTGAGTTCATAGTGGACCTTTGTTTTTGTGAATTGGAACCGAGTGTAAAATCATCCTTCCACTTCAAGATGGACCGCAATAACCAGCAGGTTGGACTTCTGGAATCAAGCATCACCATGGACAGGTTGTTTAGATAAGTAAACCCAAAATGGGGTGTGCATGCATAATGTCTCCTATCACCGGTATTGGATACGCTTCTTGCAAAATTATAAGCAATTATAATAAATACGTGTTTTCGGGTACAGCAAGCAGAATTTTGTGCAAGTTTTGTATATTGTATATATTTAATGATAGATTGTTTGTTGTTTTGTCAGATTCGATTACATGGTCATCATATTTGTGTTATTTTGTGTGTTGGTCAGTTCCGTTCCTTATGGATGCACAATTAAAGGGGTAATGGGATTAGAATGCACAAGCACAACCCGTGAAGTAGAATGTCGAGATTTGGGGGGAAAATATCTGATGATATTGTGACAGACCAGTTTAACTCAGCTGTATTGGGCACGAGCTCGAGGGTAAGGAGCTGATGAACATCACCGAGGTAACGAGTGATGTGCAATGTTTAAGGTGACAGTCAAATTTCTGGTAAGATTGAGAGTTAACCCTTGGCCGAATTGTAAAGTGTGAGCGGAGGTTAAATTCCCGCCGTTCTACGATGATATAATTGGTATTATTGGTAAGTGTGAACGGAGGTTACGTTCCCGCATTTCTACGATGATATAATGGATAAATATTGGTAAGTAATGATTGGATTCATGTCTTGAGGGAGCATATGATGGCTCTTTCACGGAAAGTATAGGTGTGTACAACTCGTTGCCCAAGGCAGCCAGACGGGGGGGGGGGGCAGGTATAAGTGTCCCCAGCCAACTGTCTTTCTTAGGGTGTAGCGGAGGTCATTGTCCAACGGCTCTTACAATATCAGGTACACCACATCTGAGTGGTATTGTTTATCTTTGAAGTCAGGATGCTGCGACACATTCCCGGGGTTTGTTCTTTTTTCCGCTTCAGGAAGCGAGGTCGAGTAATGCTATTTTGTCATTGTGCATTCATTGTAATTAATTGAGTATTTTAATTCACGGTTCACGGGGCGAAGGACGCCGTGGTGGTTTTATGTTGATGACCCATGTGTCTTTTTTATAGTATTATTTTGATTGTCATTTAGTTGGCAGAGCTGTGGCTCTGATTTGAGTGAACTTGTTTCTTTGTAAATGAAAAGTAAGTGATGCACGTATCTGCATGTGACCGGGAATATCCTATGCCTTCACAGCCGGACTCTTGAGAGGTTGGAAATGATTGTAATGAAACAACCTATCCGTCACCCAGAAATTACCATGATTATAATTATGAGTCCGCGTTGTTTAATAGAATGGCCTGACAGTTTCAGGTCATAATTTGTTTGACTTGGAGTCTGATGACATTTGAACTTTGAAGCAGAGGACTGCTAGTGAAATTTCATTTTCTCCCCTGGTATCAACCAATGTTGATGGTTAATTATTGATCAGCTTTTGAGTTATTATTTTGTGATTTCCAGTAAATGTAAGCAGAGTTGTTTGTGTTGTCAGTTGACGGGAGTAAAAGGGGAGGTGTGTTATTTCTGTGAATAAATTATTGTTGCATTTAATCCTCTGGCATACTGGTTTAATATAAGGCTTCCTGTGAGTCTTCACGAAACCCCTAGGATATATAATAAAGTTAGAGCCACCCGAACAGACCACTACCCGAGATAAAATCTTCATCCTAGAAGGCCCGGAATGGTGCATATGAATTCGGTGATAACACAGTAGTTATTCGAGTTCGTATTGTTCTTATTTGTAAGTTTATGGATTACAGTGAAGGGGAAATGCCAGAGAGTAGCTAGTCGGAGCATTACCGAAGTATGAATGTTGCTTGGAGGTGAAGGTAAACATGGTGGCCCGTGTCGGCTTCTTTCCATGAATGTGAGCGCTCAGCTCGTGATGTTTTGCCTATGGTAACATGTGTAGGGAGGTAATCATACATGGCGCCCAATGTGGGGCCTAAATTAATGCTAATTTATGGGAAGTAGAAGCATGGAGTTTGTATAAATAAAAAGCCGAGAACACTTATTTTATTTGTAACATTTTAGGTAGAAGAAGAGTTCTCGTGGCGCCCATACAAGTTGATTTGCTTAGTAACAATCTCCAGAAATATTTTGTTGGACGGCAAGGCCGTAAAAGTCATGTTAATCATCTATTGACAAGACTGGGAAATTAACGTTAACGCAAAAGGTTAAACCGAAAATGTATTCACGAAAGCAGACATTAGTTTGGCCACTCTTCAAGCAATAAAAGTAACTAATAGAATTAACGTAGAAAAGGGATATTAGATTGGGATAATTGCGAATCATTTTATGATTTTGGACGATGGGGACTGCATGCTGCATGCCCCAGTATTCTCAAACAAGTGTTTTATATTTTGTGGCGATGGCTACGGTGGAAGAAATTCGTGCTATTGTAGAAAGCTCGGTAGCAAGGACAATTGAACAGTTTGAACAGTTCAAAAAGGAGTATAGTGAGCAAAACTCAATAAACAATCCACTATTCGTAGAGCAACTGACATGCCAAGTAACGGAACAGATTGCGAAGCAAAATACTATAAACAATACACTGTTAACGGAACAAAGTACACAAAACAATGCTCTTTTAAAGGAGAAGATTGCGGAGCAGAGTAGGCAGAATAATGAGACTTTAAAAGAGCAACTGACAGGCAAATTAGCGGAACAATTAGGTAAAGTAACCCTCGATACAACCGCACAGTTAGAGAAGATGGAGACTAACCTCAGACAGTCAATAACTTTCAGTGAAGAGAAACCAGCATCTAAGCTCGCACAATTAGAAGAGGCATGCAACGCGAACACAGAAGGGATTAAGCTAGAACAATTAGCGATCCAAGCCAAGGTTAAAGGGGTGGATGAAGAAATAAAATCCGATAAGAAACAGATACACGACTTAGGAGAGGATATCGCAGGGGTCAGAACAGAGATGGATAAGGCAGCTTTATCTTCAACGGAACGATGGAGTATCCAAGAGAGCAAAAATGACATAATTAAAGAGAGTATCCGTGAGAATAACGTCTTGATAGGAGATAGGCTCGATAAATTAGAAAGTGATTAGGAGGACGGGAAGAAAAAGGAAGAGAAGAGATATGAAAGAATGCGGGAAGTAATTAACAAGACTTGCCGACAAATTGGAATTGATGGGAAAGAGGATAGGAGGAAGTTAATCGAGCAAATGTAAGAGAGCCGAAAGAGAATAAAGGAGGTCTAAATGCAATTACAGGGAAAAATAGAAGTGCAGGAGCGAAAAATCCTTAAAACAGAAATACGTTCACTGGATCAACAGGATTTGCTTCTTGACATAAAAGCTAGTAACAGTACTAAAGAGGTTAACGGGACGGCTAGTAACCACAATACAAGCCAGACACAAGCAGAGGGACTGACCGGATGTAGCCGCGGGCTAACAGCAGCAAGCAAAAGTAATGACTGTTTCCATATATTTAGGGGACACGCATCTAGACCACATCAACCAGTTAATAATAACAATACCTTAGCGACTCAATATATACAGATAGTGATAATGCAGGAGGATCGCCCTAAGAAGTTCAACAATGATGGGTCACAGACGCCAAAATCATATTTAAAGGAACTAGATCATTATCTGGCAGATAACAATATACCTGAAGCTAGGAAACTTAGAATAACGGAAAAACTACTTGCGATAGCGTACTTACATGGTTCAAAAGTTTTCGCTACACTTTTGAAGATATGGAGAATTTCGAACAGGCATTCCTACGCTGATATTGGAGCCCATCACGTGTAGCATATTATGAGAATATAACGGTATAGCCGGAAGTATTACGCTTCCCAGCCCACGCGCTATTCTGACCATTTCTCGGCCCAGCTCCTAAGATTAAAAGATCTAAATATTTTGCCGCCAGAATTGGAAATAGTAATGACTATTGGTAAACAGCTTCCATTACCGGTACAACAGTTCTTGATTGCCGTGACGAGCGCAGTGCACGAAGAGGAGATTATCCATAGGCTGGATGATACATCAATATGTACGCATAACAGACACATCAGAGCAATTGAGAGCACAGCACTTGTACACCAGACTGAGATTATCAACATCAGAGACCAGAGCACTAACACGAATGCTAGCCCAAAGAACGGGAATAACAATGGAAGGTTGGACATGCCGAGAGAGGTGCAGAGATGATGGGAACCAAGGAATGAGAGGAACTGGCAACCGCGACAGAAATGAAGAGATGAATGGAGAGGGGCGTGGTTGCGATGGTCCATACAAGTACCCCAGGTGTGACAGGCGCGATAATAGAACATGGAACCGAGGACGAAATGCGAATTAAGGATACACGGAAGACAGCCGAAGAGAATGGCAGAGCAGGCACGAAGCGTCACAACAATACTTGGATGAGTTACACAACAACCTAGAGACAGAGAAAGATCGTTGGCGACGAACCATCGAAAATCGTGAAAATCCAGATATGGAGGTGACAGGAGCTGAGCGTGAATAAGCACGGCAGCACCGAGAGAACCTAAATGACAAGAGCAATAAGGGGGCCATTAGTAAAAAAGTTACTAGCGGATGATGAAGATAGCCTCAATTTCACGCTGGATAAAACTCAGTGGTTGGTAGCGAACATTGAAGATTTAGTCGCAACTCCTGAAGATTTTACGGGTGAAATTATCCAGCCATAGCAACAATGCTTACATAAATTACCTGTAATTATTGCAAGGATAGGAGGTTTGAGAGTACGAAGCCTGGTCGACACTGAAGTGAAGCTATGTTTGGCATCAGAAGCACTAATCAGAGCACTAAGCGAGAAACAGAAAATCCCCACAATTCCGGTACTACAAGTATAAATAACAGGAGTCATCCCTGAAAAGACTGCCATTCGCAAATTTCAATTAGAGTTGGATTTAGAGAACTTAGGACACACTTTATCTCAAGTATTCATGGTTATGATTAATAAACGTAAACATCATCCTTGGGGCTGATTTCATATACGAGCACAAATCAATAATCGATCTACGCAACAATGTGATTAGATTCAAAAATATGGAAGGATTATCATCAGTCCATCTGAACATGAGAAATTACAGCTTAGACAGAGAGGATAATATTTGAGTGCAGGAGACAATTCCTGAAGAACAGGAAGAGAATCTATTAGAGGAAGAAAATTCGAACCTGGGACTCCTGGAGAACGAGCAAGACCAGGAAAATAAGATGTGGTCCATGGCCGTAGGAGATGACAACAAAGACGATTTCAAAGCACTGCTATGAGAGAAATTAAAGAAAGGAAAATTAAATGATGAAGAAAGGGATTGCTTGGCTAAAATTTAATGTAAACATTCAGCTGCATTCAACACCCTGCCGGGTAAAATATAAAATTTTTACACGCCATGCAGGTGGACAATTGGACTACGTTTAAAAGCCGACTCTACCCAATTCCAGAAAAACATCACGCAGCGGTTAAGAAAATTATCGATGAAATGCTTAAAGAGGTCCTGTACCGAGCAGATACACAAACTGAAGACCATCCTTCAATACAGCAAGTCAAGAGCTAGACAATGGGTAACTATATTTGTCGACTTCCAGAAAGCATACGACTCAGTGGACAGAATTACTCTTTTTAACACCTTGAGTGAACTAGGACTCAACGACAAGATCAATAGGCTGGTGCAAGCCACCCTGCACAACACCACATCCAGAGTAAAGTTTAGAGGACAGCTCTCGAAGAGTTTCACCTTTGAAACAGGGGTGAGACAAGGAGACGGCATCTCATGCATATTATTTAATTGTGTTCTGGAAAAGATCATTAGAGAGTGGACGAGAATCCTACCAGGGAATACTAGTTTCGGATGGGGATTAAAGCTGACAACCTAAGGATTCCATGCATAGCCTTTGCAGACGATCTGACTTTATTGGCAAATGACATACAGGAGGCTACTACTCAGCTCCAAACACTGCACTCAATAGCGGCTAAAACGGGTCTTTTGATTAACATAGGAAAGACCGAGTTTGTTACTAACATCAAGGATACCCCTAGAATGATGAGAGTCAGTGATAACATCTACATCAAGAGAGTCAAAAGTGTAAAATACCTTGGGGAATGGTTTTCAAAGGACCTAAGCGAAACAGTGGCTCTTGAACACAGGAGACTCAAACTAGATAAGGCTTACCATGCCTGTAGAAAACTATATGCTTCAAAAAAATTGTCGATGAATGTCAAACTAAGACACTACAATGCAGTAGTCAGACCTTCAGTCCTCTATGCAGCAGAGTGCCTATGTCTAACTAAGAAGACCCCATTAAGAGCCCTTGAGGTACAAGAAAGAAAGTTCCTGAGACGGATAGTAGGACCAAGAACTCTACAAGATGGAAGCCGATGGTATCAACCAAATCGTGAGCTATATAAACACCAAGAAAATCTCATGGATGCCATCAGAAGAAGGCGACTGGCTTTTTACGGACATCTATTCAGAATGGACTCAAACAGGTTATCCCATAGGATCTTCAAGGCTGCTAACAAGGGCAAAGCTACTGGATTCTTGTGGAAGAAGCAAGTGGAAAAGGATCTTTCGGAATCTATATATATAAAGCTCAATGTTTGTCTGTCTGTCTGTCTGTCTGTCTGTTATGTATACAAATCCACACTGTTTCACCGATCTGAACCAAAATTTGTATACTTACCCTTCGGATCCCTGCGGGTAACCCTGTCCACTTGAAATTTCCGACAGACCACCCCATTCCCTGCATTTAGGCCCTTTGTCCCAAATCTACACCGTTTCACCGATCTCAACCAAAATTTGTATACTTACCCTATGTAACCCTGTGAATAACACTGTCCACTTAAAATTTCGGACAGACCACCACATTTCCTGCATTTAGGCCCTTTGGCAAACTTCTACACCGTTTCACCGATGCGAACCAACATTTGTATACTTACCCTTTGCAACCCTGCGGGTAACCGTGTCCACTTGAAATTTCGGACAGACCAACCCAATCTCTGCATTTAGGCCCTTTGGTCCAAATCTACACCATTTTACCGATCAGAACCAAAATGTGTATACTTACCCTTTGCAACCCTGCGGGTAACCCTGTCCACTTGAAATTTCGGACAGTCCAACCCAATCTCTGCATTTAGGCCCTTTGGTCCAAATCTACACCGTTTCACCGATCAGAACCAAAATTTGTATACTTACCCTTTGGTACCCTGCGAGTAACACTGTCTGCTTGAAATTGGGGACAGACCACTCCATTCCCGTAAAGTGGACAGGGTCCGTCCCAAAGGCAATGGAAAAAAGGGGTAGAACCGTACCCGCTCAGGAAACCTTCAGGGTTGCCAGTTCCTGAACTCACCAGCCATGAGCCCTTGAGGATGTAGCACTATCCAGGGTGCACCAGGGCTACACACACCCTGCCTCCTTGAGGGTCTTGAGAAGAAGATATGAGATATTAAGAAAAGAATGAGGCTATCAGGAATGATTAGACAAGGGTCAATTAAGGCGGGAAAGTGTAAGAGTCACTAGGCCTCGGATAACCTGATACCATCGGGGTCGGAAGAGAACAAGAGTTTGACCAAGGGAGGCTGACAGGAAAGAGAACTGAAAGGTGCCCGGCACCAGTAAGTAGAAGCAATGCCGGACTCAGCTGGGGTCCCGTGGTCGCAAACCCACGTCCCACAAGTTGTGACCCGGGTGGGTGGAGGGGGAAAGAGGGGGCAGGGGTAAGAATAGCTTGCTCATTCATCGCGAGGTGACATGAGAAAAATGTCCAGACCCCGCCGTGTTACCTGTTATTGCTGACTATGCTGATGTTCATACAGGGTCTTTGCTCAAACCGCTGTAGTGTTACGAAAGAATGAGTGAATCACCGGTCAATGTGAATAGGACCGGGAACCCCCCCGAACGTCTGTCATCATATATCGTCATCATCTGCGATATTCTCAGCTACGTGCAGCTTGGACCCGAGCAGTACTCGATAAGCTCTTTCACTACACGCATCGAGTATAGGCCTAAACCAGAATATAACGTTCAGACTTTGGAAGACATCGAAGGTAGTAATCTGAATTACCTATATCAGATTTAAAATTACACCATGTTCGTTTAGTAGTCATTTTTCATTACCTTATTATTATCATAAGGGCAAATGACCTAGATGTTACACCTTTATACCACTAATCACCACACACAATAAGTCTTCATCGCCTGTGAATTTTGAAATATTTCTATCACGGTAGTTCGTAAGTTTGTCGTGTCAATTCAACAGTAGTTTTCATTACCATCCTCATCAAAAGGGCAAATGACCTAGATGTTACGTCCATTATACTACTATGTAACACCACAGTCTTCATCGCCTGTGATTTTTAAAATGTGTATTTCCATTAGTTTGTAAGTTTGATATATCCGTTCAGTAGTAGTCGTCTTCATTATCATCCTCATCAAAGGGGCAAATGACCTAGATGTTACGTCCATTATACTACTAAGCAACACCAGAGTCTACCTAGCCTGTGATTTTAAAAATGTGTATTTCCTTTAGTTTGTAAGTTTGATATACCCGTTCAGTAGTAATCGTCTTCATTATCATCCTCATCAAAGGGCCAAATGACCTAGATGTTACGTCCATTATACTACTAAGCAACACCAGAGTCTACCTAGCCTGTGATTTTAAAGATATGTATTTCCATTAGATTGTAAGTTTGATATACCCGTTCAGTAGTAGTCGTCTTCATTATCATCCTCATCAAAGGGGCAAATGACCTAGATGTTACGTCCATTATACTACTAAGCAACACCCGAGTCTACCTAGCCTGTGATTTTAAAAATACGTATTTCCATTAGTTTGTAAGTTTGATATACCCGTTCAGTAGTAGTAGAAGTAGTCTTCATTGTGATCCTCATCAAAAGGGCAAATGACCTCTCATTCCTTTAAAGTATCAATTATTCCCATTCGTTGATAAGTTACATGTGCCAGTAGTCGCTTCTATGTTCATCATCACTATGTAGAAGATGTTTTGCTTCAGAAGAAAAGACAACTGGATGCTCAGGAACGTTAACGATATATCGACTGCGAAATCTGGAAGCTTCTCTTTGAGGAATTGCTTCAGACATTTATCGTACAGTTTAAACCTTAACAAGACGAAACTTTTAACCAGATAGCGATCTAAGTGGGAGCTCTTTGGCAAAAAATAATCAAGTCTTTCCCGAAATGTGAGTCCTAAAAATAACTTTTTCTATTATTTTCTAAGTTTCATATGCCAGTTATGTGGTAATTATCAATATCATCCTGATCAGTAGGGCAAATTACCTAGATGTTACGCCCTCAACGTCATTTGGGGTAAATGACCTAGATTTTAAGTCCATTATATTTCTAATCACCACCACATAAAGTCTTCTACGACTGAGATGTCACGAATTCTGGGACCGCTAACGACATATCTCGACTCGGACTGAAGACAAATATCACGAGAATGATCATTATTTTACAGAGCCTTCCCATAGTGACTTATGTATAAACATTGTCACTGGGTTTGATAATGTAAGAAATGAATACATAAATAAATATAATTTATGACGTTGAGTGTTAAGGAGACTGAAATATTATCATCTATCCACCGGGCGAAGCCGGGTACTACTGCTAGTTCCATATAAATGAAAATGGCATAGCCGACCAGAGTAACTATCATACAGCTCTTAAAATTAAATCCTTCGTAACATCCCTTACAGAAGTTACCCACAGACCAAAAGACGAGACTAGGAAATGGTCTGAGGAACGTAAAATTCAATTTAGCCGGAAAATGAAGGACTACTGGGCCATCAGAAAAGCTCGAGGTACCTACATGAAAACAGCTGCCAAACCCACCACTAAGAACACCAATCGTGGCAAGCCTGACGATGACATCAAGAAACAACTAAAACACAAGCACCGTGGTCCAGAGATGACCCCTAACGAAATAAAAGAACAGAGGACATAATCAGGAAGACCCCAACCCCTTACTTGAACGCCATATTATCGGAGGCGAAACCCAATGGTTCCGTGAGACCATGTCTCGATGTACGCACGCTCAATTCATGACTCGTTGACGAAACAGACCTTGCGCCACTAATTAAAGAAGTATTAAAGATGTTCCATAAGAAAAGGATCTATTCATCGGTAGATCTTGCTAATAGCTACTGGCACATCGAATTAGAGGAAAAATCACCGTTGTTAACAGGGTTTCTGTTCGATAATCGGTGTTTCCCTGGTCTCGTCTCCCGTTTGGGGTGAAGACGGCCGGATCCGCACTAATTCGAGCGCTGGATCGAAATTTGACAGAGGAAGTCAAAAACATGACTGTCAAATATGTGGATAACATCATGTTAGCGTCAGAAACCATTGAAGAACACATGTGAAATTTAAGCAAGTTATTAGAGAACCTGGAAAGGGCGAATTTTAACATCAACCTAAAAAAATCGCACTTCCTTCAAAACGAAATTTTATATCTGGGACATATTGTTGACGGAGAAGGAGTGAGGCCTAATCCTGTCAAAATATAAGCCATTAGAAATTTTCCCCGTCCAGCCTGAGTCAAGCACATAAGAATGTTTCTGGGGGCGACAAACTTCTTCCTCGAAAACTGCCCAAGATACACTGAAGTGGTGGCACCGTTACAAAAAATGTTGAAATAGAACAACCGGTGGGCTTGGAATGATGATAGTGAGAGAACGTTTGTAGCTACAAAGGAATTGTTGGCGAACAGCATACAACTGGGATACCCAGATTTTTCGATTGAATTCATAATGCAAGCAGATGCATCTATGGTGGGCATCGATGCTATGCTATTTCAGGAAGATGCAGATAAAACCACAGGCCACTCATACTTAGCATTCATCAACCGGAAGCTGAGGAAAGACGAGAAAAGCTATGCCATCTCAGAACTGGAACTCATGGCCATCATACACGCACTACAGCGTGGTGTAAAATTATCTATGGGTATCCTATTGACGTCCGAAACGGGGGAGGAGCTTACGGTCAGCTGTTTGCAATATGGCGGCGATATAGTGACGTGAAGTAATTGGGTGTGCGTTTGTTATGGCTTCTAATTTATTATGGCAACATACTACATATTTCCTTTCATTGATAGAAATATTTTTATAATCAATTGAAATGCAGTGCCTAATTACTACCAGTTAAAAATATTACCCACATGTAGATAGTTAATTTACTGTCTGCTGTTACATATATGAAGCCTGTACTTGGGAGCCTAGCGGTATCGATGTTCTTATTAATTTCACAATATATATATCTCACATAACACAAAGGACGACTCCCTGATAATAAATTGAATCAAGCAACCCTGAATTTGCATGAATTTTTTGGTTTCAAAGAAGCGTTACTTGGGATGCTCAAATCATACTTCAATATTGCAAATATTGACCTACATACTTGCTGTTCAAAGGCAAGATTGTTAATTTATTAATCTCTTGCCACAGGCAAGTTAAAATGGAGACATCCTCTTTATCAATATATTTAATTAAATATTTAAAATACAGATAGTTAA
This sequence comes from Meconema thalassinum, assembly GCA_946902985.2. Taxonomy (NCBI): domain Eukaryota; kingdom Metazoa; phylum Arthropoda; class Insecta; order Orthoptera; family Tettigoniidae; genus Meconema; species Meconema thalassinum. Next base: position 128,430,592 of record OX336398.1, read on the forward strand.
CAAAGCTGGAGTCTCCATTTGAACTTGTCATAAGCAAACGGAACAGATCAAAAACTACACTATAAGCCAAACCAAATTCAATCCTCAGCTCGACATAAACCATAATACCAATTAAAACCTATACAAAACATACTCTCCTTACTGTTGTACAACTTTCAAACCAACTATTCGCACTCAAAACTGTAAAACCCGGAAATGGGAACTAATTAAAGTTAGAATAGCCTAGGCCGATCCGGTCTCCTGCTACATTACCGCATATGTATACTTAACATCACTATAACTTCAAAATTACAGCTAAGTGACCTATCTGCCCGAGTAGTATAGGTGTTGCCGGCCTGCCTGGGATGATGGGTCACCAAACCGGTACTTAAAACTAAGATTTTACATTTTAATTAACTAAATTCAACAGTAGGGAGATCATAGCCATAAACACAATTCAAGCCAAATCATACTTCAATGACCTACGTACTTGCTGTTCAAAGGCAAAAATATAAATTCTCTGGCAAATTAAGGCTAGGAACAGCATTTTTCTTAAGTTTTCTAACCATTCGGCTATTATCAATCGGAAGAACCCCTAAAATTAGTTTACGAAGAGCGGATTACCTTCTTTGTACGGCACAGAAGTAATAGGCTATACGTTTATCAGTATTTTTGATGTAGCTAAATCCATGTGAATACAAATTAGAGACAATAACTATCAATAATCAACAGTACCGGTGGAAAGAAGTCGTCTTCACAAAAATGCAGACTGCACACTGTCATGTAACATGTAACACGTTTTCCAATTGACAGCGCCGAAGCCCATCTTTCTCTCTGAACATTTTGTACAGGAAAGTAGTGAAGATATTTCGTAGCCGTTTTATACGATTTGCAACCGTATACAGAGCAGTACCTCCTCGAATTTGACAAATTTCTTTCGGTTTCCATCACGAAGTCAATGCTCCACCATCTAAATATTTCTCACCAGTCACAATGTTACAGTTTCAACATTCTGCCGAGTGGCTGCGCCATCCAACTTTTCTGACGTCAATAACGATCCGCACCGACCATAAGGTGCGGACCTTTCTATTTAAAACTGCCATGGTGAGTGAACGCATTAACAGGTAGGCCATATATGCACAGCAGTTTGACCAACAAATAGAACATGTATATGGAAAATTAAACGTAATCCCGGACACCTTAAGCCACAATCCAAAAGAGAAGGCGCAGAAAGATGAAATGTTGGTGCATAATATTGAGTTGACACGCGAAGACCAAGACTTCATACAAGAACTGCAGAGGTTACCGCAGGAACAAGAGTAGGAACCATGGATGAAGTGGATGATTAAGTTCTTTTAGACTGAATTAACGCCCGGTACGCCTGCATACCAAGAGGCTGAAGCGCAAGCGAGAGATTATCACTACCTCAACAATATGCTTCATAAATTCATAGACGAAGGTCATGTAAAACTACGGATACTGTTGCCAGCATCTTTGCAAAGGAAACTGGTGTTTCATGCCATTACACACTCGGTCACGTGGGATTAGACAAGACTGAAGCGACGATAGCTGAGGCTTTCACCTGGCCACGAATGAGGACCACGGTACGAGATGTCTTGATATCATGCGATACTTGCCAGCGTGCAAAACCAAATATCTTCCTCGTGAGACAGTACTCAAAACCACTCTTGTCGCAGAAACCATTAGAACTAGTCGCGATGGATTGCATGGGCCCGCTCCCGAAGGAACGAAGAGGAGTGCAACATGTCCTGGTGTGTGTCGACGTCTCCTCCAAGTTTGTTTTCATATTTGCAATTCAAAGGACAACACCTAAGCCGGTCATGAGCAGAGTTAAGAACCGTATTATACCTACGATGGGAAAGCCAGAATTCTTACTTTCCGTCCATGGAAGTTACTTCACCTTGGCAGAATTCAAACGAGGATTAAATGAACTAGGCTTAAAACATGTGCTATCAAGCATAAGACACCCACAGAGTAATCCGTCAGGGAAAATTTTGAGAGATATTTCTAAACATATCCGCATGTTCATACCCACTGAACATCATCGTTGGGCTGATACCCTGAAGATCATATAATTTGTATCAACATGACACGTCATGAGTCGACTGGACACATTTCATACACGCTACACTTGAACCAGCAACCACCGAGATACTGGACAACAGTTCTAAATTGCCCAATGGACCCACAGCCAGCACCACAACTGAGAATTGAATCAACAGTCAAGTACATGAGAGAGCAAGCCGATAGAAGGCTAAGAAGAGTTGAAGGGAAACGCTTTCTCAGAGAATTAAAAGTAGATGAGCTAATTTATTGAAAAGACCACGTATATCAGACCCTGCCTACAAAATATTTCACAAGTGGTGCTTTCCATACATTGGTCCTTACCGTATCCCAAGGACTTCGGAGATAATGCCTATAAAATACAGAAATTCAACGGCGGAAATACATCAGTTGTGAACATTTCAAAAATTGAAGTTTATCATGAAAGAGAGCCGTTTGATCAGCCTCGGAATGACGCTGGTGTGAACATAGTGGAAGTTCAGTAGCAAGGAGACAAGTGCACGTGGAATAAGGAAACATTCAGTAGTAAATAGACCTGATGTTTACGGGCATTCACAATGTAGCAGCTGAGGAGTTTGAGTTCATAGTGGACCATTGTTTTTGTGAATTGGAACCGAGTGTAAAATCATCCTTCCACTTCAAGATGGACCGCAATAACCAGCAGGTTGGACTTCTGGAATAAAGCATCACCATGGACAGGTTGTTTAGATAAGTAAACCCATAATGGGGTGTGCATGCATAATGTCTCCTATCACCGGTATTGGATACGCTTCTTTCAAAATTATAAGCAATTATAAAAAATACGTGTTTTCGGGAACAGCAAGTAGAATTTTGTGCAAGTTTTGTATATATTTAGTGATAGATTGTTTGTTGTTTTGTCAGATTCGATTTCATGGTCATCATATTTGTGTTATTTTGTGTGTTGGTCAGTTCCGTTCCTTATGGATGCACAATTAAAGGGATAATGGGATTTGAGTGCACAAGCACCACCCGTGAAGTAGAATGTCGAGATTTGGGGGGAAAATATCTGATGATATTGTGACAGACCAGTTTAACTCAGCAGTATTGGGCACGTGCTCGAGGCTAAGGAGCTGATGACCATCACCGAGGTAACAGGTGATGTGCAATGAATAAGGTGACAGTCAAATTTCAGGTAAGATTGAGAGTTAACCCTTGGCCGAATTGTAAAGTGTGAGCGGAGGTTATATTCCCGCCGTTCTACGATGATATAATAGGTATTATTGGTAAGTGTGAACGGAGGTTACGTTCCCGCAGTTCTACGATGATATAATGGGTAAATATTGGTAAGTAATGATTGGATTCATGTCATGAGGGAGCATATGATGGCTCTTTCACGGAAAGTATAGGTGTGTACAACTCGTTGCCCAAGGCAGCCAGACGGGGGGGGGGGGGGGGGGCAGGTATAAGTGTCTCCAGCCAACTGTCTTTCTTAGGATGTAGCGGAGGTCATTGTCCACCAGGACTGTGTTGTTTGCAAACATAGAACGGCTCTTAAAATATCAGGTACACCACATCTGAGTGGTATTGTTTATCTTTGAAGTCAGGATGCTGCGACACATTCCCGGGGTTTGTTCTTTTTGCCGCTTCAGGAAGCGAGGTCGAGTAATGATATTTTGTCATTGTGCATACATTGTACTTAATTGAGTATTTTAATTCACGGTTCACGGGGCGCAGGCCGCCGTGGTGGGTTTATGTTGATGACCCATGTGTGTTTTTATAGTATTATTTTGATTGTCATTTAGTTGGCAGAGCTGTGGCTCTGATTTGAGTGAACTTGTTTCTTTGTAACTGAAAAGTAAGTGAAGCATGTATCTGCATGTTACCGGGAATATCCTATGCCTTCACAGCCGGACTCTTGAGAGGTTGGAAATGACTGTAATGAAAGAACCAATCCGTCACCCAGAAATTACCATGATTATAATAATGAGTGCGCGTTGTTTAATAGAATGGCCTGACAGTTTCAGGTCATAATTTGCTTGACTTGGAGTCTGTTGACATTTGAACTTTGAAGCAGAGGACTGCCAGTGAACTTTCATTTCCTCCCCTGGTATCAACCAGTGTTGATGGTTAATTATTGATCAGCTTTTGAGTTATTATTTTGTGATTTCCAGTAAATGTAAGAGGAGTTGTTTGTGTTGTCAGTTGACGGGAGTAATAGGGGAGGTGTGTTATTTCTGTGAATAAATTATTGTTGCATTTAATCCTATGGCATACTGGTTTAATTTAAGGCTTCCTGTGAGTCTTCACGAAACCCCTAGGATATATAATAAAGTTAGAGCCACCCGAACAGACCACTACCCGAGATAGAGTCTAGATCCTAGAAGGCCCGGAATGGTGCATATGAATTCGGTGATAACACAGTATTTATTCGAGTTCATTTTGTTCTTATTTGTTAGTTTATGGATTACAGTGAAGGAGAAATGCCAGAGAGTAGCTAGTCGGAGCATTACCGAAGTAAGAATGTTGCTTGGAGGTGAAGGTAAACATGGTGGCCCGTGTCGGCCTTTTTCCGTGAATGTGAGCGCTCAGCTCGTGATGTTTTGCCCATGGTAACATGTGTAGGGAGGTAATCATACATGGCGCGCAATGTGGGGCCTAAATTAATGCTAATTTATGGGAAGTAGAAGCATGGAGTTTGTATAAATAAAAAGCCGAGAACACTTATTTTATTTGTAACATTTTAGGTAGAAGAAGAGTTCTCGTGGCGCCCATACAAGTTGATTTGCTTAGTAACAAACTCCAGAAATATTTTGTAGGACGGCAAGGCCGTAAAAGTCATGTTAATCATCTATTGACAAGACTGGGAAATTAAAGTTAACGCAAAAGGCTAAACCGAAAATGTATTCACGAAAGCAGACATCAGTTAGGCAGCTCTTCAAGCAATAAAAGTAACTAATAAAATTAACGTAGACAAGGGATATAAGATTGGGATAAAAACAGATTCATTTTATGATTTTGGAGGATGGGGACTGCATGCTTCATGCCCCAGCATTCTCAAACAAGTGTTTTATATTTTGCGGCGATGGCTACGGTGGAAGAAATTCGTGCTATTGTAGAAAGCTCGGTAGCAAGGACAATTGAACAGTTTGAACAGTTCAAAAAGGAGTATAGTGAGCAAAACTCAATAAACAATCCACTATTCGTAGAGCAACTGACAGGCCAAGTAACGGAACAGATTGCGAAGCAAAATACTATAAACAATACACTGTTAGCGGAACAAAGTACACAAAACAACGCTCTTTTAACAGAGAAGATTGCGGAGCAGAGTAAGCAGAATAATGAGACATTAAAAGAGCAACTGACAGGCAAATTAGCGGAACAATTAGGTAAAGTAACCCTCGGTACAACCGCACTGTTAGAGAAGATGGATACTAACCTCAGACAGTCAATAGCTTACAGTGAAGAGAAACCAGCATCTAAGCTCGCACAATTAGAAGAGGCATGCAACGCGAACACAGAAGAGATTAAGCTAGAACAATTAGCGATCCAAACCAAGGTTAAATGGGTGGATGAAGAAATAAAATCCGATAAGAAACAGATACACGACTTAGGAGAGGATATCGCAGGGGTCAGAACAGAGATGGATAATGCAGCTTTATCTTCAACGGAACGATGGAGTATCCAAGAGAGCAAAAATGACATAATTAAAGAGAGTATCCGTGAGAATAACGTCTTGATAGGAGATAGGCTCGATAAATTAGAAAGTGATTAGGAGGACGGGAAGAAAAAGGAAGAGAAGAGATATGAAATAATGCGGGAAGAAATTAACAAGACTTGCCGACAAATTGGAATTGATGGGGAAAAGGATAGGAGGAAATTAATCGAGCAAATGTAAGAGAGCCGAAAGAGAATAAAGGAGGTCGAAATGCAATTACTGGGAAAAATAGAAGGGCAGGAGCGAAAAATCCTTAAAACAGAAATACGTTCACTGGATCAACAGGACATGCTTCTTGCAATAAAAGCTAGTAACAGTACTAAAGAGAGTAACGGGACGGCTAGTAACCACAATACCAGCCAGACACAAGCAGAGGGACTGACCGGAAGTAGCCGCGGGCTAACAGCAGCAAGCAAAAGTAATGACGGTTTCCATATATTTAGGGGACACGCATCTAGACCACATCAACCAGTTAATAATAACAATACCTTAGCGACTCAATATATACAGATAGTGAGAATGCAGGAGGATCGCCCTAAGAAGTTCAACAATGATGGGTCACAGACGCCAAAAGCATATTTAAAGGAACTAGATCATTATCTGGCAGATAACAATATACCTGAAGCTAGGAAACTTAGAATAACGGAAAAACTACTTGCCGATAGCGTACTTACATGGTTCAAAAATTTTCGCTACACTTTTGAAGATATGGAACAGGCATTCTTACGCTGATATTGGAGCCCATCCGTGCAGCATAGAGTGAGAATAGAACTGTATAGCCGGAAGTATCACGCTTCCCAGCCCACGCGCTACTCTGACTATTTCTCGGCCCAGCTCCTAAGATTAAAAGATCTAGATATTTTGCCTCCAGAATTGGAACTAGTAATTACTATTGGTAAACAGCTTCCATTACCGGTACAACAGTTCTTGATTGCCGTGACGAGCGCAGTGCACGAAGAGGAGATTATCCATAGGCTGGATGATACATCAATATGTACGCATAACAGACACATCAGAGCAATTGAGAGCACAGCACTTGTACAGCAGACTGAGCTTATCAACATCAGAGACCAGAGCACTGACACGAATGCTAGCCCAAAGAACGGGAATAAAAATGGAAGCTTGGACATGCCGAGAGAGGAGCAGAGATGATGGGGACCAAGGAATGAGAGGAACTGGCAACCGCGACAGAAATGAAGAGATGAATGGAGAGGGGCGTCGTTCCGAAGGTCCATACAACTACCGCAGGTATGACAGGCGCGATAATAGAACATGGAACCGAGGACGAAATGCGAATTAAGGATACACGGAGGACAGCCGAAGAGAATGGCAGAGCAGGCACGAAGCGTCACAACAATACTTGGATGAGTTACACAACAACCTAGAGACAGAGAAGGATCGTTGGCGACGAACCATCGAAAATCGTGAAAATCCAGATATGGAAGTGACAGGCGCTGAGATGAATTAGCACGGCAGCACCGAGAGAACCAAAATGACAAGAGCAAGAAGGGGGCCATTAGTAAAAAAAGTTACTAGCGGATGATGAAGATAGCCTCAATTTCACGCTGAATAAAACTCAGTGGTTGGGTCGCAACTCCTGAAGATTTTACGGGTAAAATTAACCAGCCAGCGCAACAATGCTTAAAGAAATTACCTGTAATTATTGCAAGGATAGGAAGTTTGAGAGTACGAAGCCTGGTCGACACTGGAGTGCAGCCATGTTTGGCATCAGAAGCAATAATCAGAGCACTAAGCGAGAAACAGAAAATCCCCACAATTCCGGTACCACAAGTATAAATAAGAGGAGTCATCCCTGAAAAGTCTGCCATATGCAAATTTCAAGTACAGTTGGATTTAGAGATCTTAGGACACACATTATCTCAAGTATTCATGGTTATGAATAAAATGAAAAAAAAAACATCATCCTTGGGGCTGATTTCATATACGAGCACAAAGCAATAATCGATCTACGCAACAATGTGATTAGATTCAAAAATATGGAAGGATTATTATCAGTCCATCTGAACATGAGAAATTACAGCTTAGACAGAGAGGATAATATTTGAGTGCAGGAGACAATTCCTGAAGAACAGGAAGAGAATCTATTAGAGGAAGAAGATTCGAACCTGGGACTCCTGGAGAACAAGCAAGACCAGGAAAATAAGATGTGGTCCATGGCCGTAGGAGATGACAACAAAGACGATTTCAAAGCACTGCTAAGAGAGAAATTAAAGGAAGGAAAATTAAATGATGAAGAAAGGGATTGCCTGGCTAAAATTTTATGTAAACATTCAGCTGCATTCAACACCCTGCCGGGTAAAATATTAAATTTAAAATACGCCATGCAGGTGGACAATTGGACTACGTTTAAAAGCCGACTCTACCCAATTCCAGAAATACATCACGCAGCGGTTAAGAAAATTATAGATGAAATGCTTAAAGAGGTCCTGGTTTTTTTGTCGTGTGGCCTCCTCAGAGGCCGAGTGCAGGTCTTTCTATTCGACGCCCGTGGGCGACCTGCGCGTCGGGATGAGAGATGGAATAGAGGAAGGTGAATGAATGAAACTGGGCAAGGATGTGGAAGGAATCGGCCGTGGCCTATCAGAAGGTACCGTCCCAGCATTTGCCTGGTGTTGAAAATGGGGAAACCACGGAAAACCATTTCAAGGACGGCCGACGGTGGGGCTCGAACCCACGCGTCTACCGAGTCAGCAGAGAGCTTGGTCCCATGACCTAATGCTGCGCTTTAGCCAGCTGAGCCACTACTGTCCTGTACCGAGCAGATACACAATCTGGAGACCATCCTTCAATACAGCAAGTCAAGAGCCAGACAATGGGTAGCTATATTTGTCGACTTCTAGAAAGCATACGACTCAGTGGACAGAATTACTCTTTTTAACTCTTTGAGAGAACTAGGACTCAACGACAAGATCAATAGGCTGGTGCAAGCCACAATGCACAACACCACAGCCAGAGTAAAGTTTAGAGGACAGCTCTCGGAGAGTTTCACCATTAAAACAGGGGTGAGACAAGGAGACGGCGTCTCATGCATATTATTTAATTGTGTTCTGGAAAAGATCATTAGAGAGTGGACGAGAATCCTACCAGGGAATACTAGTTACGGATGGGGATTAAAGCTGACAACGAAAGGATTTCATGCCTAGCCTTTGTAGACGATCTGACTTTATTGGCAAATGACATACAGGAGGCTACTACTCAGCTACAAACACTGCACTCATTAGCGGCTAAAACGGGTCTTTTGATTAACATAGGAAAGACCAAGTTTGTTACTAACATCAAGGATGCCCCTAGAATGATGAGAGTCAGTGATAACATCTACATCAAGAGAGTCAAAAGTGTAAAATACCTTGGGGAATGGTTTTCGGAGGACCTCAGCGAAACAGTGGCTCTTGAACACAGGAGACTCAAACTAGATAAGGCTTACCATGCCTGTAGAAAACTAAATGCTTCAAAAAATTGTCGATGAATGTCAAACTGAGACACTACAATGCAGTAGTCAGATCTTCAGTCCTCTATGCAGTAGAGTGCCTATGTCTAACTAAGAAGACCCCATTAAGAGCCCTTGAGGTACAAGAAAGGAAGTTCCTGAGACGGATAGTAGGACCAAGAATTCTACCAGATGGAAGCCGATGGTATCAACCAAATCGTGAGCTATATAAACACCAAGAAAATCTCATAGATGCCATCAAAAGAAGGCGACCGGCTTGTTACGGACATCTATTCAGAATGGACTCAAACATGTTATCCCATATGATCTCCAAGGCTGCTAACAAGCAACTGGATTCTTGTGGAAGAAGCAAGTGGAGAAGGATCTTTCGGAACTCCATATAAATGAAAATGACATAGCCGACCGGAGTAACTATCATACAGCTCTTAAAATTAAATCCTTCGTAACATCCCTCACAGAAGTTACCCACAGACCAAAATACGAGACTAGGAAATGGTCTGTGGAACGTAAGATTCAATTTAGCCGGAAAATGTTACTGGGCCATCAGAAAAGCTCGAGGTACCAACATGAAAGCAGCTGCCAAACCCACCACTAAGAACACCAATCGTGGCAAGCCTGACGATGACATCAAGAAACAGCTAAAACACAAGCACCGTGGTCCATAGATGGCCCTAACGAAATAAAAGAAAAGGGGACATAATCATAACCATTGAAGAACACATGCGAAATTTAAGCAAGTTATTAGAGAACCTCAAAAGGGCGAATTTTAACATCAACCTAAAAAAATCGCACTTCCTTCAAAACGAAATTTTATATCTGGGACATATTGTTGAAGGAGAAGGAGTGAGGCCTAATCCTGTCAAAATATAATCCATTAGAAATTTTCCACGTCCAGCCTGAGTCAAGCACATAAGAATGTTTCTAGGGGCGACAAACTTCTTCCGTGAAAACTGCCCAGGATACACTGAAGTGGTGGCACCGTTACAAAAAATGTTGAAAAAGAACAACCGGTGGGCTTGGAATGATGAAGCATAGGACTCCTAGGGAAATTTCATTTTCTTTCCTGGTATCAACCAGTGATGATGGTTAATTATTGATCGGCTTTAGAGTTATTATTTTGTGATTTCCAGTAAATGTAAGGGGAGTTGTTGTGTTGTCTGTTGACGGGAGTAAATGTGGAGGTGTGTTATATTTGTGAAAAAATTCTTGTTGCATTTAAATATTCCTCTGGCACATTGATTTAATTTAGGGCTTCCTGTGATCCTTAACGAAACCCCTAGGATGTATAATTAATTTAGAGCCACCCGATCAGACCACTACCCGAGATAGAGTTTACATCCTAGAAGGCTCAGAAGGGTACAGTAGCAGTGAGATCATTTTCGAGTATGACATTGAGATGTTACGGTATAGATCTTTACTCATACCAAATTTGGTTTCGATTGCTGCAGCCGTTTAGGAGTTGATAGGTGGGACACACACACATACTGACAGACAGAAGGACAGACAGACAATTTCCCGTATCGATCTCATAAGTCTACTTTTTCCACATTAAAAAAATATGTGAAAAGTAGGCTAAAAACTAGACAAATTCCTCTGTTCATCACCAGAGAGCAGCTGCCAGAAATAACTGTATGGACCATGGTAGAAAAACGCACCATATTAATAAGAACGGCGGACGGAGTAGTAAGTAAGGAGAAGGTAAAGGGGGCGGAGGAAAATGTAGAGACTCCTCAAAAAATGAGGATTTCCAAATAAGGAGAAAGGCGGGGGGGAGATAAGGTTTGATGGATATAAGGGAACAGAAACAAAAGCGAAGTGCATCTGTACGATACGTAACGTCATACAGGCAACGGCGAAGTAAAAACAGATGGTAATTCCTCCAGTGGCGAACAATGGAGATCAAATCTCGGCTCTGTAGCCCTAAAGGGAAACGTACAATTTGAAATAGGTGAAGAACAGAGAAACTGAGAGGAACTATCTTCCTAGATCGTTAATAACTGGTAGCCAAGTGTCACTTAGCTGATATCCAGTGTCTCTATTAACCCCACTAGTTTTAAGCTGAATGCTGGCCTAATACAAAGAAACATGAACATGAACAAGACTTGCACTCAATGTAGATGCGGATGCTACGATGGTCCTTAGGAATTATACGGCTGGGTTGTATTAATGACGGAAACGTCCGCAATACTCTAGGAATAGCCCCTATTCCAGCCAAATGAGAGAGAATCGGCTGCGTTGGTACGGGCATGAAGCCCGAGAAAATACAGAGTTCATTGTAAGGAAGTCACTTCCTCTCAAGCCTGATGGACAAAGACCTCCAGGACGACGAAAAAGGCGTTGGGTGGATACCCTACACGACGATATGCGCTTCGTAGGTATTCTTACCCATGGGAAATGTAATATCTGAAAAGTCATATTGATCGTTTAAACCTCTGTACCTGTAAATACAATCAGCGTTAATTTCAAAATATTTTGACAGCATTGCATAGAAGAAGCACCTGTCATCATTATTTTTAACGTTTATACATGCTTCTTAGCACTAAATTCTTCAGGGGGACGTAGGTATGTACTTCCTCTCAGTGAGTTATACTTGTTTATTCTAACCCACAAATCATCTACACCCAACAGATTCATGTAATTCTGAGATTAATTTCTTATATTGTGTGCTAACAAATTCATTTTAAAGACATTCCCTTAAAAACAGCCTCATTCTTTGTTTTAAAAGCTCGATCATATTCCACCTCGTGAACTTTGATAAACAAACATTCGAGCATCAGATTGATCTTTACGGAATTATGGAAATTGTCTTCTTGTTTTATGAGAATAATAACTCGCTCCTTGCTTTCTCGAGATATGCTCCTGCGTCATTGCATGTTTCACATCGAATAATGTAAGAATGCATTCGGTCTGCAAATGCCTATTCATAGATCACAACTCCCTCATCATCAGGAACTGTCGGCAGAAGAGCACTCTTTGTAAGCTCGTACCTTCTACGCTTGTTGGGTAATTCATAACCACAAAACTTCTCGTGCCGTTGTCCGTTGTATGAGTTTGAAAAATCATTCTTACATTTTTTACACTGATAAAAGGTTCCGCATGAATGCATGTGGCGTCTCCTATTTGATTTTCGAGTAAAAGCTGCTCCACATTTTTCACAGAGTGAGGATGTCACGTTAGACATAATGCAAAAAGCTCTCTCTATATAACAAGCAACTACGAGACAGCTTGCTCTGTACACAAGCTAATTCTTGACTTCTTGTTACTTGCACACCAAAACTTAAATTTACCATATAGCAGTAAAAACATGACATCTTGTTATGTGTAGCCTACATATGGTACGGTACCGTACTAACATTCAATGTTTGTTACTTGCACACCAAAACTTATGACAAAATGGGCACATAGCAGTGAGCACAAGACCTCTTGTTATGTATAGGCTACATTCTTTCTTTTGAATTTTTGTTACTTTCACACCAAAACTTAAGACAAAATTAGCAAATAACGGCAAGTGCAAGACAGCTTTTTCTGTATAATCATTAACGTTTAACTTTTTGTTACTTGCACACCAAACCTTAAGACAAAATGACCGCATAGAAGTGGGTACAAGACCGCTTCTTCTGTATAAATATTAACATTCTACTTATGGTTGATTTGCCATCACTGAGCATGATAAAAACCAAATAAGAAATAAAGCTAAAAACATGCATGTAACTCGCATCTTGGCTTAATTCCACTGAATCAAATTGTTTACACTGTCAAATTATACTTCCTTTACGTTTCTATGCAGCTCCCAAGCATCCTTACATAGAGCCACATAAATATTTCCATGTGAGTTAGCACTTGCAAATCATGAATAAAAAATAACTTTGTTTATTAGCGTTGCTTGTTTGCTGCAAAAACACAAGTACCTATAATAGAACTTTGTTAATTAGCATTGCTCGCTTGTTTCAAAAACACAAGCCCCTGTGAAGGAACACATCATTCATTCATCGCTTGTCTCAAAAAGTACAAGTACCTAAGATAGAACACAGCATTGGTCGCTTGCCTCCAAAAGTACAAGTCACTATAGAGCTTATCAAAGCCAAACTCTTAAAAACACGTCAGTAACTCGCATCAATCAGTTTTCACTCCCAAATTGTACATTCTATACGTTTCTATACAGCTCTCAAGCATGCTTACATAGAGCCACGATAATATTTCCATGTGAATTAGCACTTGCAAATCATTAATAATAAAAATAAACTGAATTTATTAGCATTGCACGCTTGCTGCAAAAACACAAGTCCCTATATTAGCATTGATCGCTTGTTGCAAAAAAGTACAAGTCCCTATGATATAACACAGCATTGATCGCTTGACTCCAAAAACACACGAAAAAGTACAAAGCACCTAGAATCAGACCCGGGACCTCTCAACAAGGCAGTGCAGTCGTAAATTGGAAAAACGTACAAGGAACCACGGTATAGCACATACAAAATAGCCAAACACAAAGCACCAGCCCTCACGCTAACGGAACCGGGAATCGAACCCGGGACCATGTCAAGCGGACACGACGTGGTGGTGGCGCCATATTATGGGGCCGCAATCTTGGAACATGTCACGTGGGATAGACATCTTGAAAAAAAAAACAACGTGGCGACCCTCATGGGGGCAGCCATCTTGGAAGAAACAAAATAATGCTGGCCATGGGGCCGCCATCTTGGAGAAACAAAATGGCGACATCCAAGGGGGCCGCCTTCTTGGATAAAACAACATGGCACTGGTCACGTGCGGCCGCGGTCTTAGATTGAGGATGAGGATCCTAGTGGAAGTACATTACATCTACTTGAAGAATTGAAGGAGACGTCGTGCTGGGGAAATCTGAAATCTGGAAAATAAACTGGTAATATGCCACCCAAAGTTCTGTTCTGCACTCTGGAAAATAAACTGTTAATTTGCCACCCGAAGTACCAGACACTGTTCCTGCACAGTAGCCAATCTGCCAAATGTGATTATTTTCAAAATGTTAGCACTCAGAATGTACATAAACCCAGTAAATAGGTCCCACAAAACTACACTTTGGTACATTTTGCACAACATGTGCTGACCAGCGAGAACCAAGCTTTTGCGACTACTAACGACTGATAGCAAAAACAAGAGGGGACCACACCTCCTTCCAACAGAACAAGTAATTTCAGCCTTAACACAGGGGAAAATGGGTTTCTAAGTGGTCATCAATATGGCGATGGGGCACGTCAATTGTCATGGGAGGTGGTGTGGGATATAAGCAGCGGTCTAATGAGAATCCTGCACCAACTGTAGCCATGAGCGTTAAATCACGAACGTGACTGCATGTTGCAGACCGACAACCCGATATCTTGTGAACAAATCATCGGATTTGGACGTGTGAGGAGTCATATTACTCGAGGCGAAGTCCCCTTTCCTATGGTCCATGGATATACCCAAACTACACAAAACTAAAAGGTCATCGATATTCCCCTTAATAACTTTGGAACCTGTAATTATAGAAAGATGTGTTAGGACATGTTTTACTCGAAATGACGCTGTCTCTTCTAGGGATCACTGATGTATCCAATATATCCCAAACTAAAAACATCATAGGCTTTATTGATATTTCGATAACCCCTAATTGTAGAGAATCACGTGAGGTGTGACTTGGGATGACCCCCTCTCTTTTCCTATGGTTCATTCATTTAACGAAAACACCTAAATATTAATATCTCACTAACCAATGATCGGATTTGGACACGTGAGATGTCAAATTACTCTGCATTACGCCCTTTCAGTTACTAAGGTTCATTTACCGAAAATACCTTAAACTAAAAGCCATGAATTCTTTCCACTACACCATTAGGTGGTCTTTTAGCGTTAAAACTTTGTAATTGCAGCAACAGAAGTATAGCAATGAGTTTTCATGAATGATAACAAAGCAAACTGTATATGATTTACAAGTAATTACAGTATAACGAAATAACAAGACGTTCCGCGACGATCTAAAGAGCCTATTTTTCTGAAAATTGAAGATTCATGCCAATATATAGAGACCTATCTTGAATAATGACGAAATTAACGTGGGAATGCTTACATTTATAATTAGTACAAAATATATCCAAAAAAATGTAGGCTAGTGGAGCACTATAGGGTTCAACCCATGTGTCTGTAAATATATTTTTAGTTCCATCTGTTAAGGTAGAGATTGCACATACAAAACTGGTTTGAAGTCCACTGGATAGTATGGACTTTTCATGCAGTTAGATATTGGAGTTAACAGCGTGCGTAAAATCATGTTGGCAACAATGTCATGGATGTGTTGCTCATAATTGTTTTGAAATATTATGATCTATTATTGTGCCAATTTTGGACAATATCCATTTGATAATATAGAATTTGCATGTATTTAAAAATTAGGCGTATTAGCAGGCTTAGAATCATGTTGGCAGCACTGGTATATATTTATCAGTTACTACAAATAAATCTAGAAATGCAGGTATTGTACGAATTCAAAATTTAGAGCTATTGGTTTGCATACTTTCTGATATATTGATATTGAGGTTAAAAATGTAGAGATATAATGTATTAACAGTCGGCAGCCCTGCTGGCTCTTAATAATACGCATAGTCATATCTGTTATGGTATATGTAGCGAATACGAAATTTGATTGAAATCTAATTGAAGTATAGAATTTTTATGTTTTTTTTGAAATTGGACCGATTAGCTGGCTGAGAATCATGTTGGCAACATTATAATGTATGAGCTCCTGAAAAATAATATGTAATGTAATTATCTGCGTGACAATTTTGGAGCACTTCCCATGCATACGTTCCGATATATCCAACATATAGCTCAAATTTCAATTGCGATTTTTCAGCAGTAGTTAGCACTGACGTCATTTTCAACATTTAATTAAATATTTAATATAGCCATGATATATTCAGGTGTAGATCTTTAGTAGGCTAGAAATCACATATAGAGCAGAAATATATTTATTTAACGCAGTTTCTGACTACACATCGCAGCTAATTAGTACAAAATCGGTTAATAAGAAAGAATGATAAGTATTTTTAATGGTCTGGTTACATGGTTTTTAAGTTTCTTGTTTGAATGATGACAAGGGTTCAAAATATACTTGTGTAAAACTTCAGCCCGGAATACTTTCAGTGCACAGTAGCTTTTGTTACAAAATTTGGATCTTTCTCTCTGTGTCAAACTGCAATCGATGCCAACATTTTCTAAGTTGCAGGAAGGACATGTTTTCAAAGAACATTGCTTTAACATGTTTCAGGCTAACAAATTTAATGCCAGACCACCTTTGGTTAACTCATGTTCTCGGCTGACCTCAAAGCTATTTGGGTAATGTTTGTGTGGGTAGTATATTCATTCTTTTCCTGTCTCACATGTCCCCTTCCGTTCTCATTCTGATATCTTCATTCTCTAGGGACTGGTGCTCTGAACTGTGATATGAGTTTCTTATTACGTAGCAGATTGTATGTGTGTCGAATATTACAATAAAACGGAACTATTTCCTTCGAAGAGTAATATTTCTTGCAACAAACTCACTTCATTAGAGTCGAAACTTCACAATGAAATTTAGTGATAAATTGGAGTTAAAGTGGAAGAATTAAAATGTTCCTCTAATGCCCGTAATCCAGACCAAACACCATCTGAATAAACATAACTTGTTCTCTCTACAAAAGGAAGGCTTGATCCTCATCTTTTATCCTTAAAACAACCATAAGTAACTAATTGATGTAGGCACCGTATGTAAATAATTGATTTTAATTTGTAAGGTAAATATGTGGTGCAGGCCTTGAGGTAGTGCCGGTGTGTAATTGCACCACCATCGTACCCTCTCAATAACAGTTTGTATTAAATTTAAATTTCATGAAAATGGTAAGCTATCTTATTTTGCATTCATTTGAAAGAGTGCACAAACTGGCGTCGCTTTCTTTAATCAGTGCGCCAAACTTCACGGTCACCACCTCCGAAAATATGACACAGTGCAAAAGGCTTTGTTTAGCGTGGGTATTGAGGTGTTGTGTTGGGCTGAGGTAGAACCGATAATCGCTTGTCGCGGCTGTATAATTCCATACACTAGAGTGCAGCATGAAACAGGCACAAGTAAGAACTATTAGAAGCATTGAACTGTAGTTATTAGTGGAACAACTCCTCCCATGGTAACTCTCGTTGAAAACTGCTTCTTTGGTCATCGCCTAGTCATGCCTGTTATTGTACGTCAGTCGTGAAATCCTCTGAGGTTGCAAGTCAGCTGATGAGTCGTGATTCTTTTAATATACTAGCTGTACCCGGCATGCGTTGCAATGCCAATCAAAGAAAGTTTTGGGGTTTTGACTTTGTTAGTTGCAGTGCTTTTGGATTGCCAATATTTTCTTCTTTTTCCGTTAACCACCTCTAAACTATTATAAAAAATTAATTTACCATTTCTGAAACATTCACGTGAGCGTGATCAACAACTCACGAACGTTACACCTCAAAGAAATGAATGGTATATGAACGCATACGGGACTGATGAAACGATTAGAGCGCCGTCACCCATTTGTTGAATATACTCGTACGCTACCTATTGTAAAATGGATTTACTAACTCGAAAACCTTTCCTGGCGTGTACACAACAACTCATCAAAGTTTCATTGCAATCGGATGAATGCCATATGAACGCATACGGGATTTTGTTTAAACGATTCGCGCCGTCAATCATTTGTTGAATCTTCTTGTGCGCCACCCATTGAAAAACGGACTTACTAATTCATGAACCTTCGCAGGACTGTACTCAGCTCTCCAAAGTTTTATCACACTCGGATGAATGATATATGATCGCATACGGGACTTTATTGAAACGATTCACGCGCTGTCGCTTATTAGTTAAATCTACCCGTTTGCTACCCATTGTAAAATGGATTTACTAAATCAGGAAGCTTCGCGGGAGTGGAAACAACATTTCAACAATTTTCATTTCAATCGCATGCATGGTATATGAACGTCTACGGAATTTCGTTTAAACGATACGCGTACCGTTACCTATTTGTTGAATCTACTCGTGCGCTACCTATTTTAAAATTGATTTACTAAGTCGGAAACCTTTCCTCGGGTGTACACAACAATTCACTAAAATTTCATCGCAATCGGATGAATGGCATATGACCACATACGGGACTTTTATAAAACGATTCATGTGCCGTAGCTCATTTGATGAATTTACTCGTGCGCTACCTATTGTAAAGTGGATTTACTAAGCCAGAAACCTTCCCGGAAGCGTACACAACATCACACCCAAGTTTCATCGCTATCGGACAAATGGTATATGAACGCATACGGGACTTTTTTGAAACGCTTCACGCATCTTCGCTCATTTGTTGAATCTACTCGTACGCTGCCTATTGTAAAATGGATTTACTAAACCTGAAACCTTCCCTGGAGTGTACACAACAACTCACCAAAGTTTCATCTCTATCGGACGATTGTATATGAACGCATACGGGTCTTTGTCGAAACACTTCGCGCGTCGTCGCTCATTTGTTGAATCCATTCGTGCGCTACCTATTGTAACATGGATTTACTAAGCTTGAAATCTTCCCTGAAGTGTACACAACATCTCACCCACGTTTCATCGCTATCGGACAAATGGTACATGAACGCATACGGGACTTTGTTGAAACACTTCGCGCGTCGTCGCTCTTATATTTAATATACTTGTGTGTTAGCTATTTAACATGGATTTACTAAGCCAGAAATCTTCCCTGGACTGTACACAACATCTCATCCAAGTTTCATCGCTATGGGACGAATTGTATACGAACGCATACGGGACATTGTTGAAACGCTTTGAGTGCCATCGCTCAATTGTTGAGTCTACTCGTGCGCTACCTATTGTTAAGTGGATTTTCAAAGCCAGAAACCTTCCCTGAGTGTATACAACATCTCACCCAAGTTTCATCGCATTGGGGATGAATGGTACATGAACGCACGAGGGACTTTGTTGAAACAAACGCACGCCATTTTGTTGAAGTTACTCGCGCGCCATCTATTGTTAATTGGATCTACTATGCATATAACTTTTCCTGGCGTATACACAACAACTCACCAAAATTTGATTGCAATCGGATGAATTGTATATGAACACATACGGGACTTCGTTGAAACGATTCGCGTGCCGTCGCTCATTTGTTGAATCCACTTGTGCGATACCTATTGTAAAGTGGATGCACTAAGCCAGAAACCTTCCCTGATGAGTACACAACATCTTACCCAAGTTTCATCACTATCGGACGAATGGTATATGAACGCATACGGGACCTTCTTGAAACGCTTCGCGCGACTTCGCTCATTTGTTGAATATACTTGTGCGCTACCTATTGAAAAATGGATTTACTAAGCCTAAAACTTTCCCTGGAATGTGCACAACAACTCACCCAAGTTTAGTCGTTATCGGACGAATGGTATATGAACGCATACGGGACTATGTTGAAACACTTCGCGCGTCGTCGCTCATTTGTTTAATCTACTTGTGCGATACCTATTGTTAAGTGGATTTACTAACCCAGAAAGCTTCCCTGTAGTGTACACAACATCTCAGCAAAGTTTCATCACTATCACACGAATAGTATATGAACGCATACGAGACTTTGTTGAAACGCTTCACGCATCGTCGCTCATTTGTTGAATCTACTCGTGCGCTACCTATTATAACATGGATTTACTAAGTCAAAAACTTTAGCTGTAGTGTACACAACCTCTCACCCAAGTTTCATCGCTATCGGACGAATGGTATGTGAACGCATTCTGGTCTTTGTTGAAACGCTTCGCCCGTCGTCGCTCATTTGTTGAATCTACTTGTGCGATACCTAATTTTAAGTGGATTTACTAAGCCAGAAACCTTTCCTGTAGTGTACACAACATCTCTCCCAAATTTCATCGCTATCAGACGAATGGTATATGAACACATCCGGGACTTTTTTGAAACGCTTCACGCGTCGTCGCTCATTTGTTGAATTTACTCGTGCGCTACCTATTATAACATGGATTTACTAAGCCAGAAACCTTGCCTGTAGTGTACACAACCTCTCACCCCAGTTTCATCGCTATCGGACGAATGGTATGTGAACGCATACAGGACTTTGTTGAATCGCTTCGCTCGTCGTCACTCATTTGTTGAATCTACTCGTGCGCTACCTATTGTTTAGTGGTTTCACTAAGCCATAATCCTTATATGAAGGGTACAGAACTTCTCACCCAAGTTTCAACGCAATGGGATGAATGGTATATGAACACATGTGGGACTTTCTTGAAACAAACGCACGCCATTTTGTTGAAGCTACTCGCGCGCCATCTATTGTAAATTGGATTTACTACGCCTATTAATTTTCCGGGACTATGCACAACAACCCACCAAAATTTGATCGCAATCGGACGAATTGTATATGAACGCATCGCCATTATGCATTTGTTTAAACTACTCGCGCGCTCTCTATTGTGAAATGGATTAACTATGCCTATGATCATCCCGGAAGTGTTTACAACAGGCCAGGCGACAGGTCGGAAAAAAGCCTCAATAAGGAAATAATTAGTGGAAAGCTGGAAATTGCCTTAATCGGTTTATTTGGACCCACATATTACTCTCCCAAGTTTTCCCCCTCGAGCGAAGTCGGCGTTGGCCCTTTTGGCCCTAAGAAGGTACCATTTTTCGTTTTTTTTTTTCAAATATCTCCCAAACCATCAACTTTATCCACAAAATACCTATTATAAAAAATAATTGCGAGTAAATTTCCTACAAGAATGATCTGTACCATTTGTCTCTAATGTAAACCGTTACGATGCTACGACCATTCAAAGTGGAGCCCTTTTTGATTCTTGCGGAAAAGCTTTGGAAATAATATGCCATATCAAAGTTTCTACTTGTTATAAATATTTGTCATCAATCAAGGTGCACAAGCTGTTAACTTTAGTATAACAGCTTTTCAATGTAAACAGCTGTGGCAAAGTACCCATCATTAGTATTATCATTGCGTAGTATTGGCATAAAATCACTCTTTTCCACACCACCTGGCGTTAAAGTAACTGGCGCGTTTTTTTATGTGGTGTCCCCAGGAGGCCTAATCCACTGTTGAAATATCAAAGTTAGTCGATTTTAAGCCATTTTGATGAAGGCTGGCAGTCTTGATCGTCTGCCTTAATTTCTCCGTCATCGCTTTCATCGTCTGTAGCGGTACATTTGTCCGACGTCACAGGGCGCTCAAGATTAACATTGATGTCTCCGACACAATCAACCATATCATCTTCCTCGGCAGCATTTGTACATGACCGTCCCATACAATTCTTGCAGATTCTTGAGCATCAGAGGCCCGTTTTCCTGCAACCACACGCTGCGTTACATCCTTTCGAACATTTGCAGGATAATGTGTTTAGAAGCGTTTGTGCCGCCGGATCCCTCGTCGTAGATATGGGAGCCAAACCACATTGAGAATTTTTCCAGCCCAAATCCAGTGGATTTTTTTCATTTCCACACCATGTTTGGATTTGATGGCATGTTCTTAAAGAATTCTCACGTGCCGCTGATTCGGTGGGAGGTAAGCTTGCGAGATTAAATCGATGTTTGCTTAGAGATTTTGCAAACAGTTGGAACCGCAACACATTCAGGGTATTTCCCGTGGTTTTGTTGTCAAAAAGCCTAGCCAAAAGCAACTGGACCGCTTTGTCAATTTCAGCGGGGTTTGCGTTCACGTCTTGGAAAACCCTTACAGCTGTCTGCAGTTCCTCATTACTCTTCAGCAGTGTTACGAATTTCATTTTGCCCTGCCTGTGAAACGAAGACGTTGTATCGCACCCACTAAACGCATGCAAAAAGAGGATGTTTTCCTGCACACACGGCGGGAGATTGAAACTTGTTGTGCAAAATAGTTGTTGTTTGGTTGAACCTTTGCCGGGTTTCATAAAATACATTTTCGTGGAGGGTGGCACACGAGCCGCCAAGATGACCAGGAT
Organism: Meconema thalassinum; assembly: GCA_946902985.2. Lineage (NCBI taxonomy): Eukaryota > Metazoa > Arthropoda > Insecta > Orthoptera > Tettigoniidae > Meconema > Meconema thalassinum. The sequence continues at coordinate 128,452,797 of OX336398.1, forward strand.
ATGTATATCTTTAGCCACTATAATGACCGAATTGTTGGGCCGAGATAACTCGAGTGTAGTGGTAATGATGAGCACATCGGCATCATCTGGAGCTTGTCTGGTTTCGATTCTTTCGCTTTCGAATTTGACGCGCTACAAGTTGATCAATCTTAGTTTGTTTGTGTCATTAGACAAACATTTTGCTTGTGGCATAGGTGCCGTCATGGACTCATAAAAAAACATTAGCAGCATCATGCTTGTGCGATCGTCGAAGACGTTCAGCGGACTTGATACTGCGAGCTGCTGGGTCGTCAGGAAACCCATCGAAAATAATGGCACTGTTTTTGAAGTATCTTTTAACGTAATTCACATATTTGGCATTAATGCCGACAAAAGTATCGGTTTGGTACCAAATTACACGGTGCAGAAGATATCATCCGTCGAGAACATGATGTTGGTCCTCAAATGTGGGCTCATCGGTAACAGGATGGAATAATTTATAGAACACAGACTTTTGCGTCTTACGCACTCCCGCTTCATGAAAGATCGCAACCGGATACGAAGCTAGTTCAAACTAGAAATATTGTTTCAATTCTGCATCGGATTTCTTTGCAAGGCAAATGCGTTGGAAAAGCACAAGAGGATCAACAGGAATATCCATGTTGCGGAATTTTACTTTCGAATTTACCGCGCGGAGAGGCATCACGCGATTTTTTCTAAGGAACTTCACATCGCGAAAGTTGTTGCCGGTTATGCCTTTTTGTGCTGCAATTCCAATTTCATAGGCCATATGACAAGTAATTTGTCCATCCCCGACAACTCGTGTGCTTAACGAAACAGTGTGTTGTCCACGAGGAAAGGGATCATGAGTTGATAACCATCGAACAAATTTTGTCAAGTCCGCATCATCGATGTTAATTTTGAGCGCCGTGTGACGTCGGACAAATGCACCGATACAGACGATGAAAGCGATGACGGAGAAATTGAAGCAGACGATCAAGACTGCTAGCCTTCATCAAAACGGTTTAAAATCGACTAATTTTGACATTTGAACAGTGGATTAGGCCTCCTGGGGACACCACTTAAAAATCGCGCCATTTACTTAACCGCCAGGTGGTGTGGAAAAGAGTGATTTTATGCCAATACTACGCAATGATAATACTAATGGTAGGTACATTGCCACAGCTGTTTACATTGAAAAGCTGTTATACTAAAGTTAACAGCTTGTGCACCTAGAATGATGACAAATATTTATAACAAGTTGAAACTTTGATATGGCATATCATTTCCATAGCTTTTCAGCAAGAATCAAAAAGGGCTCCATTTTGAATGGTCGTAGCATCGTAACGGTTTACATTAGAGACAAATGGTTATGAACACTTTTGTAGGAAATTTACTCACAATTAAAACTCAGCAATTCTTCTAGGTTTGTGCCGTGTCTTGTGTGGGGTTTCGCCTAGGACACCAAGCTAGGCTCATCGGCGGGCTCTTGGTGTCCCCGCCCGGACCCCCACAGGAGTGACGAACTGCGCGCCACCTCCCTTTATATAAGGTGCAACTGCACCACTTGACTACGAGAACTAAAAGCTCAAGCAGCATTAACCTCCCTATGAAGGCTTCCAAAATAGATGGTATATTGGCTTTCACGGCCGGTGAATTAAAACTCAGCAATTCTTCTAGGTTTGTGCCGTGTCTTGTGTGGGGTTTCGCCTAGGACACCAAGCTAGGCTCATCGGCGGGCTCTTGGTGTCCCCGCCCGGACCCCCACAGGAGTGACGAACTGCGCGCCACCTCCCTTTATATAAGGTGCAACTGCTCCACTTGACTACGAGAACTAAAAGCTCAAGCAGCATTAACCTCCCTATGAAGGCTTCCAAAAAAGATGGTATATTGGCTTTCACGGCCGGTGAATTAAAACTCAGCAATTCTTCTAGGTTTGTGCCGTGTCTTGTGTGGGGTTTCGCCTAGGACACCAAGCTAGGCTCATCGGCGGGCTCTTGGTGTCCCCGCCTGGACCCCCACAGGAGTGACGAACTGCGCGCCACCTCCCTTTATATAAGGTGCAACTGCACCACTTGACTACGAGAACTAAAAGCTCAAGCAGCATTAACCTCCCTATGAAGGCTTCCAAAAAAGATGGTATATTGGCTTTCACGTCCGGTGAATTAAAACTCAGCAATTCTTCTAGGTTTGTGCCATGTCTTGTGTGGGGTTTCGCCTAGGACACCAAGCTAGGCTCATCGGCGGGCTCTTGGTGTCCCCGCCCGGACCACCACAGGAGTGACGAACTGCGCGCCACCTCCCTTTATATAAGGTGCAACTGCACCACTTGACTACGAGAACTAAAATCTCAAGCAGCATTAACCTCCCAATGAAGGCTTCCAAAAAAGATGGTATATTGGCTTTCACGGCCGGTGAATTAAAACTCAGCAATTCTTCTAGGTTTGTGCCGTGTCTTGTGTGGGGTTTCGCCTAGGACACCAAGCTAGGCTCATCGGCGGGCTCTTGGTGTCCCCTGTGGGGATCCGGGCGGGGACACCAAGAGCCCGCCGATGAGCCTAGCTTGGTGTCCTAGGCGAAACCCCACACAAGACACGGCACAAACCTAGAAGAATTGCTGAGATTTAATTCACCGGCCGTGAAAACCAATATACCATCTTTTTTACTCACAATTATTTTTATAATAGGTATTTTGTTGATTAAGTTGATAGTTTGGGAGATATTTGCAAACAAATGAAAAATGGTACCTTCTTAGGGCTAAAAGGGCTGACTTCGCTCGAGGGGGAAAACTTGGGAGAGTAATATCTGGGTCCAAATAGAGCGATTAAAGCAATTTCCAGCTTTCCACTAATTATTTCCTTATTGAACTACCTGTCGCCTGGCCTATAGACTGTTTTGCTGCAATAAATGCATTATTATTATGTTATAAAATGAAGTTGCCCATTGCTTGTGTAGCATTTGGATGCTCTAATAGGCAGGAGAAAAACTCACAAAAGCTTCATTTCCACTGGTAAGCACTACCTCTGTGCAAAATTATAAATATTTTTTTTTTCAACAATACCGCACGGTAAGTTTTCGGCCTGCTTTATTTTCGAATTGAGATTTGTAAATAAGTCTTCTGCGTGTATGGATACGTCTTACATCAAATATTGACATAATAGGCCTAGAGAGAATATGACACAAATACGTAGACCCTATTATTATTTATTCGTGTCAGAGGTACAAATATAGCCAACAAACCAGTTACAAAATATGAAATAAAATTAATCACATAAGGAAGCATTTGAAAAGACTTGCATAAAGTACAACACATGAAAGAGCAGGAGATATGAAACAGGAGAAATCAAGTATTAGAATATATATACAATATTTACACATGTTGTGACCAGTATTTGGCTACATTGACTGCATTATGTCCATTTAATGCCAGTTCCAACCCTATACAAATATGTATGTTCATTTTGAACTTTGAGGCTTTCGGCAGAATTAATATTTTTTTCTGCTCCAAAGAATGCTGAAAGTGTTGTTTTGTAAATTAAGTGTATTGCTTTAGAAACACACGTTAAGAGTTATACCCCTTCCTCCTGTTCACACACATACCTCTCCCCCCACCCGTCGGACATATTCATTTTAACAGAACAATTAATTTTTTATGAAATGGAAATATTGCATTAATACTTTACTGTGTGATCTTGACACCGGATCATAAGGCTGCCCTTAACTCCTGTTTTTACTATTTGGTAACTGAACAATGTTATAACATTTAAAGGTTAACTACACTGAGAACCTGCTGTGAAGAATTCATTTTCATCATTTACCAGTACTAACTTGTTCCGCTTCAATTGCTTATTCACACCCACACCCCGCGGCACTACAGCCAATGAAGGGCCTAGGCTTACCAAGCGACCGCTTCCCAGCCATTTGGCTTGCAGATATTGGGGTGACGCGTGGTCAGCTCTTCAAGTCCCCACGCAGGGCCCCAGGCGCGCTAACTCAACACCACGGGGCCGGCAAATTACATATTCTGTTTTCCTTAAATCAATAGCAGTGTGTTAATTAAATTACAAATTATACTCTTGAATTTTTCATGGGCAATAATATTGTCACAGGCTGGCTGCGTGGCCTGCTGTACCCAAGGTTGCAGGATTGAATCCTCGCGCAGTTAGTTGGCATTTGAAGGTGCGTAAATGTGAGTGAGCTGTGCCAGTAGATTTACTGGCAAGTAAAGATCCCCTTCAGGACAAAATTCCGGCACCCCGGAGTCTCTAAAAGCCGCAGTATTTAAAAGGGACGTAAAACAATTAACATTATTATTATTAATAATGTCACATCAGAAAGAGGACACATTTATTACACATAAACAGAGTTTGAGAATTCTTTCTTGACTCTTTCCTTTTACAGTTTTCAGCCTGAATACGGTTATGAAAGCAATGATTTAGAATATACTGATATTGTTGGCAAATAAAAAAGCACTTGTAACGATGTTTTTTGATAGAGTCTATTGTCTGCACATCACGAACTATGATAGGTAAGAAAATCAAAAGGACAGGAGAATATTAACGTAAATGGGTCTAGGCCTACCTTAATTGACGATAGCCACACCGGTAAATTAAAAGAACAATACTTTCAAAGGTTAATAATAATAAAAATAATAATAATAATAATTGCCAACACACACAAATATTACAGCTGCTGAATATTATCAATGTACTCATTCAAGTCGTCAGCGCGAGAAAGAACTAACTCCCTGCTACCAACCTTCACTAATCCCAGGATACTAGCCAGAGGTCCCTGTTACATCACCATTACAATTTGAATCAATATTCTTGGTCTCAGATGTTAATTTCATTATATTACTTATTATGTATTCAAAGATAAACAAAGGGCATACTAGCTCATGGATTGTTATTTAATTCTTATTGTATGCAACCATGGAGATTTTACAGGCACACGCTCGTGAGAACATACTGCTATTGTTGGTCACTGTTGTCAAACTTTCGATTATCAGAACAAAGAGGGCTGTGATTGGGCCAGAATGTGTCAGCCGACAGCGAATTGAAAATTACAAAACATTTGACAATTCTGAACGAACTCTTTCCTTATTGGCTTCTGATGAGGTAACTATGCTAGTCACACCTTTCACAACAACAAATATTGTTGTTGATTTATTAAGGGACTTTGAGACATCGTGGTGATGTTGCCCTGTGTACTGATACCCTGTATTATTGTGATTAGTGTGTGTATTTTTAATTCAGATGAGGATTGGGAAGAAGGCAGCTGTTGCCTTCAGTTAGGAACAATCCTGGCATTTGCCTGGGGTAAAAGTGGGACACTACGGAGGACCTATTTCAGGATGGTTGAGGCTGAGTCTACCCTGTATCAGCCCTTAGACCAGAATTACATTTATTGTCGCAGCCGGGAATCGAACTCGGACCTCCGCAATGGCAGCTGAGAGTGTTAGCAGCTACGCAATGAGGCGGACGACAGCAAATACTGTAGTGGAAAATCCTGTAACGTCGACAGGAGGGGCTAGGGTAGTCCCAGAAGTTAGCATATTTCTGGGATTATTGATGAAATTGCTGCACTGTACGGATTGTACAGACTCCGCCCTGCTTACAGCCACTTTCTGCTTCTTCACACTTCCTCTCTCTTATAACACAAACCTGCCCCCTTCCGTCTTACCCCTCTTACCATTGCAAATCTTGAGACGGAAGGTGAAGAGTCCGTAACTCCATCCTGAAACATTAACCAGTGAACTGCGCCCTGAAATTAATTTACCTCAGTGTGTAATATAGCCAAAAAGTATGCCTTATTGACAGAGCTGCAGTTTTGCAATTACAAGTAACTTTTTTAGAATTATTAGAGTCCAATTTTCTATTAAAATTTCAAGAGAAAAAACACCTTTCGTTCACCGTCTAGGAATCCTTATGGGCAACCGACAGGTTGTTTTTCAATTTTCTTAAACGATTTGCTTCCCCCTGCACTAGTACGTACCTCCACCACTACCCCTGTTCGAAACTGGTATGCATATTAATTTTTATAAAAGAGAGCTTTCCAGTCGGTTAACACAAATATTTGCTACATGTTGGGCTGAAGAATGCCCCTTTCTTCTTGGTTCATCACCTGTATAACATGGTAAATATGAATTTCTTACTGTGTACTGCTGGGGTTACCTATATTCTGGTGATTACTATGCTACTGTACACATAAAGAGTTATCCTGGTCACATACATACCACCCGGCCCCACCCCTGACCCAAACAGATATGCATATGCATATTCGTTTTTTACTTTCATAGGTTTATGGTTGTGTTAGAATTTAAATATGTTCTGGTAAATGTTTACTATGTGGTTGTTTTGTAAATTAAGATTATTCTTTTTTAATTACAAATTACGAATAACCTATTTCACCCGTTGGCACATATACTCCTTCCCCCACCCCTCTCTTATATAATTTTAACTTGGTGAGGTCTAAGACTCGACCTGTTTTGAAGAATATTGACCTTTTGATTGTTTTGTAAATAAAGTATGTATTTTTGTACATTAAGAATCTATTTAATTTAAATTCAGAAATTTTTCTAGGTTGATGCCGTATTAGGTAGATTTCATTAGAAAGCTAACTATTGCAATGGGTACCATGTTTCGACTTCCGGAAAAATTCGACATATCTTCGCGTTTCACATCCCCTAGACCCCAAAACCAGCTAGCCGCTCCGGGGAAAGCTGTACAGCGTCATGGCGCTCCTCGTTTGCTAGTGATGGGCTCCAACTCGGCCACGCTGTGCAGCTTTGTCTGTATCGGCTAGCTGCTAAACGATGTCTTATTTCCCCATACAAATACAAACCGATATAAAATAACTAAATTAATTTACGTATTTCACAGTCACACAGCATAACCTTTAGATGTATAAGGATTACAACGTGACCAAGAACTACATTTTCCAACCACCCCGAGCCGAGAAAAAGTTACCTTACACAAATGATAACAACATTGTCCCTTGGACACACACAATTTTGAAATTAATAAACCAGTTATACATCATTCAAATGTATATTGTGTTAAAATTTGGATTCGATCTGATGACGGGGTTTTGAGATAATAACTCTTAAATGTGACGCATGGTTGAAACACGCTTAAAAACGGGAACTTTTTGTATTCCAACTGCGATATAAATATTAAAATATAAATTAAAAATTCCAAACCTACATGCACTAACGTAAAATTGAACGACGAAAAGGAAAATGTTATTGGATTATATGTAGGTCTATTGATTACTTCACAAACAACCTTCGAACTCGAGTGCACATTATATTTTGGTCGACAGTAAGAGTTCAATGGTTAGAAGTGATTCATAATACAACCACTAGAGTACAACATACGTATATTAGCACAATACTGATAACGCAACACCACGGTTTCTAATTTTGGAATTTTTCTTGGCAAAATTGAATACATTTATTCAACAAAATACCTTTATTATTCCTTGTGAGTCAATTGGCGACCTTACACACTTATATTCGTGCCAGGAACAATATTATTAACGTAACAATTCGGAATGTTTGCAGTGAGAATACCGGTGTTTCGTTAGTTTAAGTTGGCTACACAGTTAAGCCTACCAGTGCGCAAACATGAATTCTCAGGTTTGTTAGTTTTTCAGGTGGCATTGTAATTAGTAGTGATGGGCTGCGAGTGGACTCGCGAAGAATCGAGCTGGGACCGTAAAACTCGAGGTACACGAGTCCGGAATCGAAGCCAAGGACGCTGTCAGCGTTATCTGCAAGCCACGTATGGAAACAACACGGTGTATAATATTGTCGGTAGGCCTAGGGCCTAGGCCAAGTATTGTATTCGTTGCCCATTAATACACAGTCTTTCTTTGTCGTGTGGCCTCCTGAGAGACTGAGTCTAGGTCATTCTAGTCGACGCTCGTAGGCGACCTGCGCGTCGAGATGAGAGATGGAATGGATGAAGATGAATGAAACTGGGCAAGGATGTGGAAGGATGCGGCTGTGGCCTCTCAGAAGGTACTGTCCCATTATTTGCCTGGAGTTGAAAATAGGGAATCCACGGAAATCCATTTCAAGGACGGACGACGGTGGGGCTCGAACCCACGCGTCTACCGAGCCAGCAGAGAGCTTGGCCCCATGACCTAACGCTGCGCTTTAGACAGCGTAGGCACTGAATGCACAGAGATATAATGGAATATTTAAAATTGAAAACCGGCAAGAAGTTGACTGATGAAAGAAAGAAAGAACACAATACACTGAAGAGAGATTTCCTTCTAAGTGATCAATTGCTAAGCAGTAGTATATATGGCTGTTGATAACACATGAAGCCTTACCGACAGCTTTGGTTCAGTTGTTAACGTTGCAGACTTCTACTGGGTGGACCGGGGTTTAATTCCCGGCGAGAAGGAAATTCTTTTAGCTCGATTTCTATTATACTTTTTTTTTATAAATACTCAGTCGTTATAATATGAAACATATATTGTGTGCATATTGCGAACGATTTCGCTTGTAAATCACTAGTGTCGCTATCTTGGAGCAGGGGCATAAAAGCCCTCGCAAACTTGGAGGGGTAATGTTTATAAACTCCAGTTGCCTACCTACCAGGGATAACCTTTTTTCGCTTTAAACTTTAACACTTGGAATAAAACGGTACTGTAGGCCTAACGCTACATTAAAAAAAAATACGTTAATTTTATTCATTATTCCTAATTAACCCTTCGGATGCCAAGCTAACTTTAATGAAATCACAAGTTTTTGATAAACATTATGTCCTGCATATAATTTTTAAGATGTTAATGTTTGGCTGTAGCAGGCAAATGTAGTATATGAGATGCTAAATAATTAAAACAGTGTTTCATTTTTTTAATTTAAAGATTCTTTTTTATAATTTTAAATTGACATTTTTCAAAGTCGTCGTTATCAGTCAAAAACCTACTCTCACACGTTTCACTGGGCGCTAAAACCTCATTTTTTCTCCATCGTTCAAAGAGCTAGCGATATTTATACCCATGTATCTCAATTAGCTCCGAGTAAGAATGTAAACAAACATTGCTTCAAAAGATCACACGTGCGGGAAATCAGCTGACTACAGCATGAACCCAGTTATTCACGGAACACAAACATATCGATATCCAGAAAGAGAATAATTCCTACAATGTCTTGGTTACAGCAGTGATATCACTGCTTGGCTAGAAGTAGTAGCCAAATAAAACCACATCTACCGTCCGTGGCATTTTTTAGCAGACGCGCCCTTGGCCGATATATCGCCTCCTGGCACTATAAGGGTTAAAACACAAAATACAATCAGAATATGAAAATAAATACAAAACATAAAACAATAATTGTCAACGTCGAGCTAAGGACCCGAACACTAGCTGCCCGCAGGGGCGCATATAGAGTTCTATTTGAGATGGCGGGGGGCAACCGGGAGTTTGGTGGTATGGAATAGTCGCCAAAGAAATGGGGAACCTGGGTTCCTCCAAGGGAAACCTTTGTATAATTTGGTGCAAAATAATGTGTTTTAAGGCTATCTGGCATCACTTATTCAACCAACATGTTGATATGTTTTAGCCTATTTTGATTATTGTCAAACACAACTAAGACAATTTCATGTTACTTTTTATTAATACAGTCATCTTGCTCACTTTATAGGATTTAGATAGAATGCTGTTGTGAATTAGACAATGTAAAAGCAGTGAAATCGGAAGAACTTATGTGTATAATAAGAAATCACTCGTTTTCAAGGCTTATTTTAGACCACGAAGTGTTGACAATGGCAAGGCCATGAGCTTAAAAACAATGAACAGGGAAAAGGAACGTTTACTGACAACTTTAAATCCAACAAATAGAACTTGGCGATTTATTTGTTACAAGCAGTTCACTTCCAGGGTAAATTCATGGACTGCGATTGGAAAAAATAACAGAATTGTCGTGCCACCATGTGTTGTCAACATCATAAGAAACACATTTCCGGAATCCAGTGGCACCTATGAGGGCATCAACTTCATTTTCAAATGTTGCGTTTCATCATAGTCAGTCCTTTTAAAATGCATTGAACACACAGTTACCGGGAGAAAAATGTTTTCTCTTGCAAAATTGTACCCAACTGCTAAATCTACGTGGCGACTTACTTCGATTTGGAAATCTATGGAAATATACTTCTTTTTCTCTACAGTTTTGGTTTTACTCGTTCTGTTGTTACAACCGTATACACTAAACGACGGCATTTTGCCAACTTGCTACCACACTCGATTATAATAAACAACACTAATCAACGGAAGAGTGACAGCGCGCGTATGCAACAATCAACTAGTTACTGCTCGTGACGTCACTGTGCTCTCTATTCTACATAGCCGCCTTGTTGCTGTGCATAAGCTCGGGCAGTCTTTTCCCGCACTCCATCTCCTGCTGCCGTGTTCTTCTGTAGCCATTGTTAGTGTTAGTCAAAAGACTTATAATGGATATGAATAACATTCGTCCGTATCAGTTTGAGCCAGAACAAACGACATTTGCTTATGTCCATTCAGATAGCGATCATGAAATGGATATAGTAAACACTGCAGGCCGAGCCGGCATGCGAAATTAGTGTATGTGTAATGAGTGTACCATCATGGATACGAATGAAGGAAGTGTATGCTGTTGTAAATTAGACAATGTAAAAGCAGTGAAATCGGAAGAACTTATGTGTATAATAAGAAATCCCTCGTTTTCAAGACTTATTTTAGACCACGAAATGTTGACAATGGCAAGGCATAACATGAGCTTAAAAACAATAAACCGGGCAAAGGAACCTTTACTGACAACTTTAAATCCAACAAATAGAACTTGGCGATTTATTTGTTACAACCAGTTCACTTCCTGGGTAAATTCATGGACTGCGATTGGTAAAAATAACAGAATTGTCGTGCCACCATGTGTTGTCAACATCATAAGAAACAAATTTCCGGAATCCAGTGGCACCTATGAGGGCATCAACTTCATTTTCAAATGTTGCGTTTCATCGTAGTCAGTCCTTTTAAAATGCATTGAACACACAGTTACCGGGAGAAAAATGTTTTCTCTTGCAAAATTGTACCCAACTGCTAAATCTACGTGGCGACTTACTTCGATTTGGAAATCTATGGAAATATACTTCTTTTTCTCTACAGTTTTGGTTTTACTCGTTCTGTTGTTACAACCGTATACACTAAACGACGGCATTTTGCCAACTTGCTACCACACTCGATTATAATAAACAACACTAATCAACGGAAGAGTGACAGCGCGCGTATGCAACAATCAACTGAATGGAGTGGATAGCTCACTAACCGCTTACGGCGCAGTGACGTCACACCTACTCGTGTTTCCTTCATTTACCGGCCTGCGGAGCGACATAGAGCAAAAGCAAATATATAGTTGAACACTGCCTGAGACATTCTTTGATTTTGAGGCAAGTTGACTTTTGTGTTTTGGTCTCCTTTAAGTAAGTTTTCAACCTACTCGAACTCCAACTGTATTCGGCGAAGCTACAGAGACAGGCAAAATTTCCAAACGATTGATAAGGGTATATAAAGTTACGAGAAAAAGAGACTTTTGTCACACACTTCAAGGGCACTTATTGCTGTTCTTGTTTGGTTCCTAAGAGCGAATACACTGGAGAGTAATAAGAGCAAACTGGTTGTCACACTGTTTCGTACATCACGCTACCGCCGCCTCGCTTTGCTACGTTGCCATATGACGCTTAGTAAGAATAGTATATTATAAGTATATTAGTTATTAATTCTTAAATTCATAAACAAATATTATGTGTGAAAAATCTTGGGTGGGGGGGGGGGGGGAGGGAGGGAGGGAATGCCCCTGGGCTGCCGTAGATCTTTGTTTACAAACAAGACGCATGTCATTGAGCTTGTAAACCATTTCCGAGTATGTGGCTAGTAGACAGCAATGATTCCGTGTTCCTTCTAATTTGTCCAATCATAGTTCGGAAGTGGTCTCATAACCAAAAAAAAATCTCTCTGCAGAACAGCTTGAAACAGGTACGTCGAACAGATTCACGGTCATCACAGTAACAAAGAACAAACCTCACAAATTCAAATGAAGTAATCAGCAACGTTTAGACGGAAACTGACGAAATGCTGGAGCTCCACCGATTTGGATAGCCTAAATACGCCACAAGAGTAAAATCGCATGCGTTGGCTGTGCTTAAAAAGCGAGGCACGCGGGGAAGAGTCACGTTATTTTACCCTGTGTATTTATAACACACGACGCACACCCTGTTGTTTCCGGGCTGGAGTAATGATTGTGTGTGTCCCAGTACCTTACCTCAGTTTTAAACCAGGGCTCAGAAATAATAGTTCGAAAATGTACCTTTTCGGATCGTCGTGGTAAGTGGACCCAGCTCAAAGGGCCTCGGCTCAGTTGGCGCCTCGGCGGGAAACGAGGGGGCCAAAATCGACTAGTTTTTTCCCGCTAAAATAAAAAAATTACGACTAAGAAGGCAAGATATCTTTTCCCATTTAAAGCCTAACGTAATATAAAAACGTTTATAAAATACTTTCTGGTTATTTAAATTTTATTTTTTTAAGGGTAGGCTATTTAAAAATTTTGCCTTGCACCTAAAGGAGAGGGGGGATCTTGGAGAAAAGTCGTTCGCAATTTAGCGAGTGTTCGGAATTTTGCCGCAATGTGTCCTATATCGCAGTTTCGGATTGTGACGTTACCGTGAAGATTGGAGTCCTTCGCAGGGATTACTCATACATGCTCGGAACCGCCAGGCTCGCGAGTTTATGCGTCACTAATTAGTGTTGAATAGCGCCGTAAAATGAAGTTTGTGTTTAGCCTAAGGGTGCAAGTTAACATCTGTATTTAAGGTACTCTTGACATTTTATTTCATCTATTTATTTCGCAGCAGCAACTGAAATTGTGGCAAAATTGTATTGTGCGTCTTGTACAATTACACAAGTTACCAAATACCGTTCCCTACTTATAACATAAAATATGCACTGTACATAGACTACTTGCAACGTTGAATGATTTGATTGGATATTTTGAATTTGCTTGTACCACCAAGGGAATTATTAATTCTGAAAGAGACTGCACTCTTTATCTTGTAGTGGTTAGTGTTATGTCACACTCAGAGCTTCTTGATGGCCACCATACTGTACCGCACGTGAGTGATTAGTGCCAGGGCATTGAGTTGCGTACCCAACTTAATCAAATTGATGCAATCCGTAGGCCTATTGGTGGAACAAAGTGGGTAGGTTGTTGAAAACGTATGTATTTATGTAGCTTATTATTTGTTTATTTTGGGTTTCTACCATTTCTTGTTTTATATCATTCTTAATCTACAAATATGCATCGAAGTTTATTTCTATTTATTTTACAGTTGGTGTCCCCTTTGCTTCCTCCTGTTCTCGTTATTACACGTAGCCTTTTACCATCCGGTTTTATAATAAATCCATTCTATATTACACAGACCGTTACACGAGCCAATATTCTGATATCTCTCCATCTAAAAATTAACCTTTTCATTGAATGTAAACAATGGACAACGGCATAAAACTATCCGAGTTTGATATTGAAGTGGGCGCCTTTTTTAAAGCTTGGGTAGTTCGTCATTGTAGATTCTGAATGCATAGCACTACTCTACTGCTTTCTTTGAACGACGCATGCTGCATGCTGCATGGGAAATCTTACTTGCAGCCTAATTTAGCCGTGTGGAGAGACCTGTGATAATTTGAATAACCTGTCTGTTCTCAATATTATTTCTAAGTAGCGAGATGTTGTCTTATAGGGGAAATAACTCTGTTCTTAGATGTTAGCTGATGACGTGAAAGAACTCTTTGACACATTGATATTTATTCAAACAATAAACAGTTACATTGCAAGAGCTTTCGTCGTCAGTGAGAAGGTGTTGTTAACTAGGTACCGGAAGGTAGGAAATACATTTTTATTGCAAAAGCTTATAACATTTATAGGCTACTAAGAATGGGTCTATAGTAATGAAATCATTTTTTCTTGTTTGTGTGGATATTAACATGGAAATTCTATGCATATATACTTATAATTCAACTCCATATGTGCACCTGTCTTTTAACTGTTTTCGGATATTTCTGACTGACCAGAGCAGCACTCCTGTGATACGTTAGTGAGTTTACATCTTAAGTTTGTGCTGTGGTGCGATGTATCTGAGAAAAGTTTTAATATTAATCTGCTTTTATTAAGTCACCTCAATTTGCGAAAGGTGTTTGAGGCGGTGTCTAATAAAGATTGTTTTACCTCAAATAGTGGTTGTCAAGGGCAGCTGATAGACATTCCACAATTCAGACAAGTCTTCATAATTAGTAGACAATCACATTATTTGTACGTAGTAGTTCTAGATCTACACCAGCAGATATTCATAGGTTTTTTCTGCATATTAATTTTCAATTCCAGTTTGGGGCTTCTTGCCTAAGTGTATCAAATCGATAGAATCTACACCATCGCAGAATAAATGGTGAAAGAATTGTTGATTGGAATATCATTTCTCAGTATTGCAAATATGTAAATATTAAAATAAATTTTTATTTCATATTTTTAGTACCGTACCGCTCTTAATCATTAAGAGTTTCCATATATGGTAAGTTTTAGCCCCGCTCTTTTTACTAGAGGGCATTGTCCGATTTTCGATGTCATTATGCGTTTAGCAGTGTTCTGTAGGGCTATTTGTCATTTATAATTTTATCTGACGATGCTCGCTCGACAAGCAGAACATGTTATCCTATTGTCTATACTCTCCTCAACTCCATTCATCCAAGCACTCACAAATAGAATCCCAAGATTTGTTCAACGACCATCAGTAAATGCCAGGCTAAACATCATCCTGGAACTCACTTACAATATGCCAAAGATTCACTGACAGTGTTAAGTAAAGGCTACAGTAATCATCAACTAAGGACTCACTTTTTAAATACCAAGTTTTTACTGACAGCCATAGGAAAGGTCTAGGCTAATCTTCGCCCAAGAACTCAGAATACCAATGATTGACTTCCAGATTTTCACAAAGGCTATCATAATCCTTGTACATACCAATAGGTTATTTAAGATTCACCTAGAGTCGTTGGTAAAGGCTATGTTAAAATTCTATAAAGCAGACACTAAGTGAATACAAAGCATTGACCAACTGCTGTTTGTAAAGGATGGCTAATCACCATTTGAGTACTCACTTACAGAATGTCAAGGTTTGACCAGCAGCCATTGGTTAAGGCTTGGCTAATTATGAACCAAGCACTCAAGAATTGAAACCTACCTGCTAAAATGTGCCAACCGCCACATTGTTGTTCGAGTC
This sequence comes from Meconema thalassinum, assembly GCA_946902985.2. NCBI lineage: Eukaryota > Metazoa > Arthropoda > Insecta > Orthoptera > Tettigoniidae > Meconema > Meconema thalassinum. The sequence goes on from OX336398.1 coordinate 128,468,087, forward strand.
TTAAGTTATTTTGACTGGTTTAATGCAGCAGTCCATGCCTACCTGTCCTGAGCTAATTGTTCGATCTCTAAATAGCTACCACACCTTACATCCGAGGTAATCTGCATAACATATTCTAACCATTGTCTACCCCTACTTTTCATGTCCTCAACCCGTCCTTCCATATTTAAGTTTCTATTCCTGGATGGCTTAGTGTGTGTTCAGCAACCTAGAATTTTCGGAGAAAATTCAAATGTGCATTTTGATAAATGTGTTCAATTGTACAATACAAGTTTTTTGTGTATTTTAAGAACATTAATTCTCTTCTAACTGGAAACAATAATACGAAAAACACTGTCAAACATAGAACAGTACAAAATTTGAATTATAAATTTAAGACCTTGTATCTGCATTTCTTCTTAGCATTAACCTGAATTCACATGAGAGATGACCTTTGATATTAGAAAACTTCAGTATAAGTATGATATTGCTGCTTAATGTTCTTATAAGCAAATCCATAGAATGCTAGGTTAGCAATTGAAATATGGCGGAGTCGATAAATGTAGCGATAAGGATGTGTTCATGTTTGTTGAATAATTTTCTGTTTAGGTTTTAAAAGAGATTATTATCGGTCCAATATATGATTTGCTATATTGCTTACTTCAACTGGGTTTATTATCAATTGATGAATGTTAGTTTTGTTTCTCATTGGCCTCACTCACAGCTTTGATCCTCAAATGAAATGGCTGTCAAACATCTCAATGCTTTGGATATGCATTTACCGATTGTTAGTTCCCTATCTAGTGAGGTGTTATCAGTTGCCTGTTTTAAATACTACTGCCACTGATGGACGAAGCGAAGAGGATATAAAAAGTAGTTTGGCTCAGGCTAGGAAAGCATTTCTACAGAAAAGGAATCTGTTGACATCGAATATAGATTTATGTATTAGGAAGTAATTATTGAAAGCCTTTGTCTGAACCGTGGCACTCTATGGAAGTGATACTTTGACTATTGGTGCAGCAGAAAAGAGGTGAATTCAAGCGTTTGAAATGTGGTGTTACAGGAGATTGATGAAGATCGGGTGGGTAGATAGGGTTACAAACGAAGAGGTACTAAGACGAGTGGGAGAGGAGAGATGTTTCTGGCGACTGCTAATGAAGAGAAGAGATAGGTTGGTAGGACACATTCTAAGACACCCAGGAATTGCAAGCTTAGTTATGTAAGGAAGGGTCGAGGACAAGAACTGTAGGGGTAGACCAAGGTTAGAATATGTTAAATAGATTTCCTCGGTTGTAGGGTGTGGTAGCTATGTAGAGAAGAAACGATTATCTCCGGACAGGGAGCTATGGAGTGCTGCATCAAACCAGTCAAAAGACTGAAGACTCAAACAATAACCAGTACATTATATAATGTTAATATGTGTATCATTGGTCAAAATCATGCAATATTTTTTTGCTCTTCTTGGAGTAACGGCTTGTCCAAAAGTGCCTCTGGTTCAGTTAGTTATTTATTGTGCTTTTTAGGGGCGGATTAGCAAGGTCATCTGTCCCTGATGCCTGGGATTCAACGTGCATGTATTATGATGATTATGTTGAAGTGAAATATGTTGCTCTAGGTTTCCTAGAACTGTGCTACTGCAATATACCTTGCCTGTAGAGTTCCTTGCCAATCAGCCATCTCCCTGAACCCCCATGTACAGAAACCGCCACTGTTCCCACATTTTAACATACAGATCTTTACACTGCGACATATCTGACATATCTGACGAACTAAAGAGCCTACTTTTCTTAAAATTTAAGATTCATGCCAATTATTAATCTATATGGATCTATCTAGAATAATGACGATATTAAGTTGGTAATATAGACATTTCTAATTAGTTCAAAATACTGTTTACCTGGCAAAATGTAGCCTAATAGAGCACTAAAGTTGATAGCCCTGGTGACTGAATATATTCTTAGTTCCATCTCTTAAGGTACAGGTTACACAATTTGGTTGAAGTCCTATGGATAGCTTGGACGTTACATGCAGTTAAACATTGGATATAACAGCGCGCGTAAAATCATGTTGTTAACAATGTCATGCATGTATTGGGCAGAAATAATCTGAAATAATATGATCAATTGTTGTGCCAATTTTGAATGAAATCCATTAGTTAGTATGGAAGTTGCATGCATTTTAAAATTGGACCTATGAGCAGGCTTAGAATCATGTGGGCATCACTGACGTATATTAGTTACTCCAAATTAATCTAGAATGCCAGGTACTATACGTGTGCAAAATTTAGAGCTATTGGCTAGCATTCTTTCTGAAATATTGATATTAGGGTAACAAAAATAGAGAGAGCATTTATTAACAGTTGGCAGCCCTGGTTGTTCTTAAGAATACGCATAGTCATATCTGTTCTGGTACACATTGCACATACGAAATTTGGTTGAAATCCAAATGATAGTATAGAAGTTACATGTATTTAAAGTTGGATCTCTCAGCAGGCTTAGAATCATGCTGGTAGCACTGACGTATATAAGTTACTCCAAATTAATATAGAATGTCAGGTGCTATACGTGTGCATAGTTTAAAGCTGTCGGCTTGCATACTTTCTGATATATTGGTATTTGGATAAAATAAATTGAGAGCATTTTTGAACAGTTGACAGCCCTGGTGGCTCTTAGGAATACGCTCGGTCATATCTGTTTATGTACACATAGCACATACGAAATTTGGTTGAATTCCAATTTATAGTGTAGAAGTTATATGCATTTAAAAATTTGACCTATCTGCAGGCTTATAATAATTTTGGCAACACTGCCATATATTGCCCCCCGGAAATTAAACTGAAATATTATTATCTACACTTGTGCCAATTTTGAAATAGTTCCCATTCATACTTTCCATGCTATCCAACATGGAGCTCAAGTTTCAATTGCGATTTTTCAGCAGTTGGTAGCACTGACATTTTTAAATACGGCATTGAGATATTACTCCTACCAAAATTTGTTTCGATTGCTGCACCCGTTTTGGATTTGATAGGGGGGAGACAGACAGACCGACAGACATTTCCTCATTTTTGCAAAATGTGAAAAGTAGGCTAAAACATTCTAGTGGAATGGTTGCAGGCTCAAAATGCGGTTATAATTTTATATCAGCTTGAGTTCCTAATATTCGTGCCCTTTGAAACCATACTTACCATAGAAGACAAAGTACTTTTTGCAGTGTTTATTGAAGGTAAATCAATGACTTACACTTAACGTTGTGATATAATTGTTTAATAAATCGTCCTTTCTTCTACAGTAGATTCCACAACATCATGGAGGAACAACAATGCATCAAATCAGAACCTGCAGAATTCTCAAGGGATGTAAGTTAGATTTTAGTTTCATTTATATCATAACATCGAATGATTAGTGATTGTAACTGGAAATTCACTTTGGCACAGTGACTTAATTCCACTCAATAGTAGCCAGGACCGCTTATCATTTGGTTTTTGTGTTGTTAATAATAGTTTGGATCTCATATTCTATATTTTACATTGGTGTTATATTCATAGGTATTGTGTGATCAGCTACCCAGTGATTGGCTGGCAGAGTTGAAGGTAGAGGAATCTAATGATTTGTTTGAAGATACTACATCTATAGATGCAATTGAATTTGTGAAAGAAGAACTTCAATACCAGGTGACTATAGACACTATACCCTATCCTGAAATACTTTCCAAAAGGTTCTGAAATCTATATTTTGTATGGTGCATTTTTTTCATTGGCATTGGACGGTTAAAAAGTAATATTTTCTTGCTTTATAATCGTTAAACCTTCTTGTAGCAGTTACTCACTCTGTAGCTTAAGAAACAAACGTACCAATCTAGGACTTGTAATATTGTATACTTGTTGGGGTTTTACCAAAGAATGCACATTTAGTTTCCTTTTCATCAAACTAACACATATCACCGTATCTTGAAGAAGGTTGCCAAGCAGTTTGACATGAGCCAAAATAACCCACTGAGAATTGAAGTGACATTCATAATGCAAATTTAGTTGTCTAGGTAAAGACTACGCAATATACTGTATACTAGTAGAAGAAAGAAGAATGAGATGAAAGGTGGAAGGAGAGTTGCAAGAGGAACAGTATGGCTTCAGGAGTGGAAGATCCACAGTGGACCCAATCTTTAGCTTGAGGCAGGTGATGGAAAAGAACTGGGAATATGGAGAGGATTTGATCATGACTTTCATAGATCTAGAAAAGGCATATGATAGTGTCCCCAGAGAGAAGGTATGGGAAACCATGGTTAAGAAGAGACTGGGAAGAGAAATGTTGGAAATGGTGCAAGCAATGTACAACAACTGTGTTAGCAGGGTTCTGACCCCTGTTGGAAAGACAGATTGGTTTAGGAACAAGACTGGACTAAGACAGGGGAGTGTGCTGTCACCTCTTTTATTCATAATGGTAATGGATGAAATTGTAAAGGAAACAAAGGAAGCATATGGACATAAAGAAATGAAGTTACTATTATTTGCAGACGATATTGTGGTCTGGGGAAGGAACACGGAAGAAGTGCAAAAACAACTAGATGCACTGAACGAAAATATTCAGAAGTATGGCCTGAAAATCAGTATAGAGAAAAGCAAGACCATGGTGATGACAAGAGGGGAAAGACAAGGAAAGGGCATTGTGAAAATTGGAAGTCAGAGTTTGGAAATTGTGGACACGTTCAAATACCTAGGAAGTGAATTGATGCAAACTGGTAGGTTGGACATGGAGATTGGCAGGAGGGTACAGCAGAGCAATGCATTCTATCAAAGTGTAAGAAAACTTGTTTGGGATAAGGAAGTACCAAGGAAAAGCAAGGAGGTAATGTATAAAATGTACTATGTACCCATATTAACGTATGCAGCTGAGACTTGGACCCTGACGAGCAGGCAAGAGAGTAGAATCCAAGCCAGTGAAATGAAATTCCTAAGAAGTATGATAGGTAAGACAAGGAAAGACAGAGTGAGGAATGAAGATGTTAGGAAGGAAGTTGGGATGGGAAAACTAAATGAGAGAATTGAGAAGAATAAACTAAGGTGGTTTGGACATGTAAAGAGGATGGAGGAAAATAGAATACCAAGACAGATGCTGGAGGCGAAGTGCAAGGGTAAGAGAGCAAGGGGAAGACCTAGAACAAGGTGGATTGATTCAGTGAAGAACAGCGTGAGAAAAAGAAATCTGGACTGGGACAAGATCGTGGAAGAAGAATGGTGGAAGGAAAGAGGAAAGTGGAGAAGTGCCATAAATACCCCGACCCGGCAGAAGCTGGATAAGGGGAAATGATGATGATGACTAGTATACTGCAGTTATTTATTGTGCAATCACATCGCAACTGTACAGGCAAATGCCGGCACCTCTAATTTCTTCAATATAATGAACGGTGTCAGACGGGGGTGTTTATTATGCTTTTTAGTGTACAACAGCTGTGCTTCATAAGTCATCTTTTAGGTTGAACTAAAGGCATCTCAATACGTGGAGGAACGTTTAATAATGTCCAGTTTTAAGATGACACTAAGGTTGTAGCCAGCAAAAAATAAAGCTTGCTGACCTACTGACAAAACTATAGGATGTTAGCGTATCGTAGGGGAAGATGACTTCGCGGTGTGGCCCCTTAAAACAACAATAACAAACTAACTAAGGGAATCGTATGGATTAGTCATCAATCTCAGGAAATTCAAATTCTTGATATTCCAGGAGCACAGATCCAATTCTTAAGTCAATTAAATAGACTGGAGATTGTGCTTTCCACAGTCTACCTACTAGAGTCATCGATCTGCGAAACCAGAAATTGTGAATATGGGATATGACAACGGATTAATTTAGGACATATGGTAATGAAGAAGCTCACCATGTTCCGGAAGAACAGTCCGATAACAAACAGTATAAACATCCGCGTTGTTGAAACACTCGACTTTTCTATCTTCTTAAATAGTAGCAAAACTTGGACACTGAAGGCTAGAGACAAGTAGCGAATTGATATATTCGAACTTTGGTTCTGGCGCAGAATGCTGCCTATTAAATAGACCGAAAGGATAACTTAAATGTCCGTATTTTAAGAACTTTTTATCTGTGAGGGCCTTTCTTCTAGAGTCAACCTAAAACTTTCAGTCCTTTGAATAATATTATTAATAATAATAATAATAATATCGTATGGCCTTGAGTGCCTGGTGCAAGCTTTGTTAATTGACACCCAGAGGGTAGCTTGCATGTCGAATTTCATCGTTCCTTTGAACGTTATGAAAGTCAAGGAGGTTAGATATCTAAACCCCTTGACACTACAGCGCTTTCAAGTAGAGAATGGAGGAACTTTGTGTTGGCGGAAAATCCCGAGATTAATTTTGCCATTGAACACGGCCTACTGAATTCAAATGGGTTCTTTAACCTGCCTACAACGTATGACATGAGTGTCGTGATTTTTGTCGCCTTCAAAAATCACTTACCATGGCCAGGAGAGAACCTGCAATCTTGGGGTTGGTAGTCCGACACTATAACCACTCACCCACCGTGGCAAGCAGTCGTTTGAATAAAATGTATTGTGAGAAGATAAGGAGGATATTTAGAAAATTTATCATGGATGGGTAGATCGAGGGCACTGGACCTAGGGGTAGAGCAGCGAGCAGGTGATATACTACCGTAAGTTAAGATCACCGGTTAGCGTCTTCATCAAGCGTTATGAAAAGCTGGTATGTTTACGGGATAGCGCCAGTTAGTTCATGGGGTTACGACGTCAGCAATGAGTAACATGTCTTGTGATTGCGACTGCACATTATAATATATACATTGCATATTCTTAAGGATGACCTGAATTTCTAAAGTCAGGTTGAGCGTGAGGAGAAGAGTCCTTTACTTGTTCTTTGTATAGTGGAAAGTGTTTGGTAAGTGACACCAGGACATCAGAGAGTGAATTACTGTATTTATCCTCTTTCTGCTTTATGACCATTTTATCACATGCCTTGATTCCCTAGAGTACATAAAGAAATATTGGTCAACATTTCTGTTCATGAATTACCTTTTCTTTTGCATTGAAGGGGATGTATAAATACTTATTAATTTTGTAATTCAACCTCATCATGTTTCATAAAACAGTTGTGTTGGTGAATTTGTAACAGTAGAGGTTAATAAACAATTAGATTGTCTGTTCTCATGTGATTTGTGATCCGATAACCACTTGGACTTCGTATGTAATAAAAGTGGTCTTTCTGCCGTGTATGATGCTGGTGTATTCCTTGGAATACACGGTAAGACAGAGTGAGGTTTTGCTTCTCTTTGCTTTATTTCATTCCTTCATTTTACGCCAACACCAACAGTGATTTCCTAGTTTTTCTTTGTTTATTCACTTTGCTTATATTACCTGTAAGTCTGTTCTAGATATATATCTTCCATGACCAACCTAGCGTCATCTGGCAGCGAATCTCTGAAGTTCCTGAATTTTTCCATGTAGAAGAGGACTTCCTTACCAATCTAGCCACCAGATCTCGTCACTATCGCCAGCTATCATCTCTGTGATCAAGAGAACTTTGTCTACAATCCCATCCACCAGGCTTCGCTAGTGACGCCTGCTATCAACTCTTTGAAGACCATTTCATCAAGATACTTAATTTTTGTAATGTTTGTCATTCTTATGTATATTCCTTTGTCTCCTACCTCCACTGTTTTTCCTTCCTTGGTCCCTCCTTGCTTCGTTGAGCTGGCCTCACTTGTGCTTCAGTCGTCAAGACCTCCAGTGGGAGCCTAACTAGGGCTTGTCTCCTCTCCTCGAGAGACAAAATTTTGAATCGGACGCCATGTCCAGATCTTAACTAACGGTCGCCTGGATCGACTACCACAGAAATGAGCTAAGTACAATGTTCTTCATATTTTAATCGCTTTTAATTAGCTATATGCTTTTAGTACTGTTCTATAGACAGTGAGAAGTTGCTAAATGCTGTGCAATTGCAATCTTCGCGGGATTTCGATGTCAGGCTTTGTCTATCTAAGACAGCTAATCTTGTAAAACAAAGCAGCATTTTTGTGCATGTTAACTGAGAATGAGCTCTCACACCGTGGGATTCTTATTAAACTAAATACTGTCTATAGAAAACTTAGCTCGTTCCACCGCTGGACTTTATTTACCCAGTTCAACAGTTATGATTGTTCTGGAATGTTCCACGCCAAACAATTCATCTACAAGCTAAACCTTCTAGTATTTTCCACTCACATATGGGAATACTTTTTCTAACCAAGGAATTTTCCTTATGAACAGCTAATCAACACCTAATTTGTCTTCCTTCGTGGGAATTCATCTGCTGCATTGAACTATAACCTACAAACTTTTCAACGCAATAGACTCTCTCAAACCAAAATGCAACTAGTTATTTTACACCACCGCAATAACTTTCCTTCTATAAACTTTCTGTGCTACAATAGTGAAATTTTCAACCACGTCAATAGATTATATTGAAACCAGTGTTCGTCCAACTTCTCCTCCGCGCCGCGCTCGTCCGAAATAAATAAATAAGGCCAAGAACTTTCTCCACAAAGTTCCTATTTCCTCTTCCTCGACCACTCTTTGCTAACAAATTAGGTTAATCTTTAAATTTATGTCCTTTTCAATGAGGCCTCGCCAAACCATAGGTGCCCTCCCAACCTTTCTCCATTTATAACTTATTCACTCTGTTTAAGTATCAGCAGTTAGAAACTGCATATTAATCTATGTTCTTTTCCTGCTAGTACAGGAATTGTTTATGTTCTAAGTACTCAACTTTTCATTTATCTCGTTGATCCAGGTTTCACGAAAGGGTAATTTTCCCTATTTTTCCTCGTGATCCTGTTTAAACATTGAAGTTCTAGAAACTTCTTCTCAATTTTTCTCTTCAGGTTTCACAATAAGTGACCTGCCCTATTTGTATAAATTCTAATAGTAATTTCTGCATCAATATAAGAAGTTATAATAACTTGTATTTAATTTCTCTCTCTTTTTGTTGTTGTTGTTGTTATAATTTCGAAGCTGTTATTTGTTCATACTTTTAAGATGCCCTTATAGGAATTCGTAACGTACTTGTTTAACTTTGATTATGTTAATTATCTTTAAATTTTCAATTTGTTAATCTTAGCACCATTTTAAAATCTTATGCAGATTTTAGTGCTTATAAAAGGTTCCAAACCAAAAATTGATAATTGCCTAGTGCAAACTTTAAATAATTTAGAAGGTTTGAGACCTCAATTGTTTAAAAAATTAAATTATATAATTGTTAAAATTGATCATATTCTACGCATTGTTAAGTAAATCAAACAATATCTTTTTGCTTCATCATTTTCTATAAAATAATTATTAGGCAATATCCTGTCTTCCCCCAATTCTTCCTATAGGCTTACACCCTCTTTAAAAAACTCACAAATCAAATTAATAACGGTTTCACTATTTGTTGCATTTGAGCAAGAACTCTTAGTCACAAACTTATAAAAGTCGCTCTTAGCTTTGATAGCTAATTCTAACTAGCCAGTAAGGCAAGTATAGCTCGCTCCGCCAGCTTCCGGCTTGTTGAGTTTTTCTCTACAACTTATGGTTGGTTTTCCAAATTTATGTTTTTCTCATCGTCTAAACTTTTAGTCGGCGCATGCTGGGTAAAAGCTTAGCCATTCTTATATGCAACTATTGGTGCTCTTACCAAAATTATTTCCAAGGGTATAATTGCCTCATTGCTACTCTTCCTGGAGACATTCGGTCGCTCCTTAGAAATTCTACAATTTCAAGAACTAAAACATCACGGCTAATTCAAATTGTTGGCATTCTTCAACATATTTGTTTAAAACAAACTCCTTTGAAGGGATACATAGTAAACTCATCAGTTCTTTCTTTACCAGACCACCACCCTTTCACATAGTAGCCGAATCTTGGCTTTGAAGGGAAGATAGCCCAAGCTTCAGCCGCATTTCCCGTTAGCTACGGCCAGGTCCGTACCTACTTAAGGTGTTTCACGGGCTTTGCGGTCACACTCGTCTCTAAACATTGTCTTTGTTTTCTGTTGGACTCTCGTCCTATTATCCACACTTGTTCCTTAGTCCGAAACCCACTTCCCTTAACTTCTCTCTTCATCTTCCCTTGCGGGTAAGGTTAATTCCTAGCAAAAACCCACCCAGATGCCATTGGACGGGAACATTTTGTCAGAAATATGTATTATTCTTGTCATCAAATAGGAATATACAGTACTTGACATTGTGATATTTGATCTTCAGTTAAAGATAGTTCTACACATATACACAGGATAATTATCCCGGGTGAATACATTTGTGCGGTTTGATTTTCTTTGACCTTCCAAGGTATATTTTAACAAGGTGTATCTACTATTGTTTCTCTGTAGGGAGCATACCTGAAAGAAGATGCTGAAGATAGAAAGGATATTCAGATAGTGGAGAACACCATATTAGAGCTTGTTCCAAACGTAAAAAAGGAAACTCAATTTTCATCAAGAGACGGAGATGTCAGAGATGTAAGTATCTTAACGTTTTATCTTCATGACTGATTTTTGGGTTGTAAGGCTGTATTACATGCTTCTGTACACCTTGTTACCTATCAACTCGCCTACGTTTCTCTTATAATAATAATCGTGGTTCGTAGGGGTTAAGCACCTGTGCAATATAACAACAGCAATCCACATTCACACCTTACTGCACTGGTAACCTCTTAAAAAATAGACCTGGATCTGGTAAAAGTTGACATTTATTCTTTTAACGCACATCTATATATATCATTTGGCAGGACCCTCGTCTACTATAGAATGAACGAAATATCTCCCTATCATATATACCTTGTCATACTTCATGTGACATCCACATAAGGACCAGGTATGTAGTTTGCTGCTTGTCGATGATGGCCGGCTGGCTTGTAGGATTTCTCTACTAATATTGGGGCATTCCCAAAGAATCAATTCTCCCTATTGTCACTGTAATTAACTTCTTCACAAATAACACATAGCTTTCCACGCATCTTGCTCTCTATTATTACTCCTTTCTTCATCCATTAATCTAATTTCTTTTTCTCAATACTATTTTCTCCGTTTCTTTACATCATCGAAACACATCTCTTGATTCATCACCATCAAACTCTCATATCTTTTCATCGTCACGGAAAAGAATAAAAAAACAACATCAAAAAAAGAACATAGAAAAGAAACTTCATTGGCAAGGCCAACTGACATGCCACACAGAGATGCAAACATCCCTCCTAGTAAGCGCCATTTTCTTACCTAAAAAGAGCTGAGCTTTGTAACCAATATGTTTAACTAACACTAGCAAACAGACTTGAGTCCTGCCTATAAATACATATCTGATAATTTGTAATACATAAAATCTTACATCCACTTGGTACAGTCACAACCTTACATGTGTCCAGCAAGAACGTTTGGCAGATTCCAAGATTCGTTATTGATTTAGTTTTTTTGTGGACAGTTTAGGTTCTTTGGAATTATCACAAAATATAAGAAAATAGAAATCAAAAATCTATGCCGACCGCCCCATAATTACCCTAATGGGTAACAAAGATATTGTGATATGTTGTTTCTTTATTATATAGGATGAAAACAGTGATTATGCACAGAAGACTATAGTTCATGTGAAAGGTCTGTTTCCCAGAAATTTCATTTTGTGGCTACAGCTTGCTATTGGCCTTCAAAATGTATTTATGTTGTGGTTTTCCATTTCATTTCTCTATGTATATGAAGTAAAATTGTTCCTTTGCTTATTCTGGGATGGCAGTCATATTATTTAGAAGGTGTACATTTACACAACCATCAATAAAGAACTTAACAGAGACTGCATACTCCAAGAAACTAAATAAGAATCTGCTGTCGCTTAAGATGCCTGAGAATTAGATGACGTATGTCGATTACAAGACGCACAAATACTTTCTAGAACATCGAGCTAGTGCACGAGACTCCATAGAAGCAATTGTAATGTATAACCATCTCAATAACTCATGAATGGAAATTGAAACCTAACAGTAAACTATACCCATAAATTGAAGTTCCTGGCAAGCAGAATTTTTAAGACCAATATAAACACTGGGTAGTTCATCCCATGCAGCAGAACAATCAAATAGAATATTTACTCCTGTATGTCGAAATAGAACTAGGGAAAGATCTACCATGTATCTTGTAAATTCGTGAACATTTAAAAAAAAGGTATAAACTTGGCACTATTGCTGCATCAAATTATCCGGAATAAATCTTTCAAAAACGCATCCGCAGTTGTTGCAGCTAACATGGCCTGAAGACCCGAAGAGACATCACTCACTAGATTTTACTTTGCACATAAAAGCCTACTTTAGTTTATGTATTGTCTGACTTCGTTGTAAACCTGCGACAATTCTCTCTTGAAACCAGATATGATATGAGGTATAGTTTAGGCCCAGTGATCAGGGAACAAGTACTTAATATAGGGAGATTCAGAATGATCCCAGAATGGTAATTTAAGTTTTTGTCCATATTACTCTGGGTTGGATTCATGGCTCATCCAAGGGTCAAAAAACTGCAGTGCCAAGTAAAGTAGGGCGCATTAATGGGAACTACTTATTGATGATTGGCAATCCTCCTCGGAGAACCCTGATTGTGTTCAAGTAGACTGCATATTTCGGGACTGGGTTGAATTTTTAATCAAATCCTATGTAAACGAATTTTTTTAAGTTACGTTTGTTGAACATTGGTGAATATATACTGTCTTGGTTGTGGTCATGCCTTGAAGGTCCAACACTGCTTGTGGTGTTTGACGCGAGTTCGATTTTTGGCCGTTAAATTTACCATGCGGGTATATCACATCAGTGTTGTTGTTTCCTATGGCTAGCCCGGATTCCAATCCATCAGCTTTCTTGCGTTCCAATAGAGTTGTGTGAGGTTTCCAGAAGTTCTAGCCGTCACATCAAGTTTGTTGCAATGTAGCAGGTGTCCCTTATCCATTTTACTTCCAGGTTCGAGACAAAGTGTGCATTCTTCAGATCTCAGGATGTTGATTCGTTTCAGATGAGCTGCAAGGCAGTCGTGGCCAGTGTTAAGCCTGAAGAAGGCTACAGCTTCTTTTCGTGGTGTTAATTTATATTGATCCCATTTAGCATCAATGTCTTTCCATAATTTGGTTTCTGCTGTTTTCTTTGCCATTTCTTCATACCTGTTTTTGATAGTATTTTTCAAGATCCTTTTTGCTGACATAAAATCAGTCTGACTGACAGGTTGTTGTAGTGTGGTACCGGTACCTTTTTTTTTGCTAATCTGTCTGCCTCTTCATTTCCTGCTATTCCAACATGAGAAGGGATCCACTGAAATGAGATCTGTTTGTGGAGTCTTTGAAGGGTTTTTATCATACAAAAAATTTATTTCAGTTCTTTATTTTGGGGCTTATAATTTGACGAGATGGCTTGGATGGCTGCTTTTGAATCTGTAATGAGAACGCATTTTTGATAATCAATGTTTCTGCCTAATAACTGATGGAGTGCATGTGAAATTGCTCTTATCTCAGCATCAAAGTTTGTTTTGTTTTGTTTTGGCCTACTGGGAAGTATAGTGAGAAGAGAGATGAATGTATTCCTGCTCCAGTTCTATTTTCTTTGTTTTGTGAGCCATCTGTAAATATTTTTAGCCATTGATTAGATGGATATCTTTCTTCTATTGTACAGAGGGCCAGTTGTTTTAGATCTTGTGGTAAAGAGTCTTTCTTGCAGACCTCTTCTAACAAAGTAAGATCTGTAGTCACTTGTATATATTCAATGGGATTGACTGGCATACAGAGTGGTTCAAGTTTTATTTGCAGATTGCTCTTATTGATGTATTCTTTGGCGAGGCTTAAGGGATCTTTTTGCGTTTTAAGATTGGGGCTAGAAACTGGCTTTTTGATCCATGTCATTTGAGGTAGTCTTTGTATACTGAGGTATGCATTGGCTGTTTGATGTTTCATCTCTTCTTCTATTGGTAAGTTGTGGGTATATAATTGCAAGGCGGTTATAGGTGTGGTTTTTATTGCACCTGTTATGATTCGTAGGGCATTATTCTGACACCTCTCGAGGCGATCAATGTTTGACTGGGGTGTTGTAGAGTGTACTTCACTGCCATATTTTATGATAGGTTTGATGTAAGTATTGTAGGTTTTGTTGAGTGTGTCTTGAGTGCTCCCCCAAGTAGCTCCTGCTAGTCTCTTCAGTAATTTCATCCGTTTGTTTACCTTATGCTCCACATGTTTTATGTGTTTGGTCCAGTTCAGCTTCTTGTCCATGATGATACCTAGGTACTTTGTATTTTCACTTTTTGGAAGGTCTTGATTACTAAATTTGAGACTAAAAGTTGGATTGTGGTGTCTCAGGGAGGAAAACTGGTATACTGTTTTGGAAGTATTGATTTCCATATTATTGTTTTCGGTCTTGTTTTTGAGTTTTATAAGTGCCTGGTTCACTCTGTGTTCAAGAAGAATTTCCTGATTTGGGCTGTTACGTGCTGTGGTCCAAATGATAACATCGTCTGCAAAACATGCTGATATTCAAATTACCTACTTTCTATATTGTTTTTGGAAGATCGTTGATGTACACATTGAATAAAGTTATGCTTGATACAGCTCCTTGTGGGAGGCCTAGTTTTGATTGCTTGCAACCTGAAGTTTTGTTGTTGTAACGAACATTGATCATTCTTTGTGAAATGAATCTTGAAAACCAGTTTAACATACATCCATTTACTTTGAAGTTGATAAGTTTCTTTAGCAGCATGTTTCGCCATACAGTATCATAGGCTCCTTTAAAATCGATGAAAACTGCAAGAACACTTTCCCTTTTGTTAAAAGCTTCTTTAACAGCTTGTGTAAATCTCATTATTTGGTGGGAGGAGGACCTGTTTTGTCTAAACCCTGCTTGTTCTTCTGATAGAAAAGATTTTGTTTCCAAGTACCAGTTGAGTCTATTTGTAATCATCCTTTCTAGAATTTTTACCAGAATTGAGGTAAGTGCTATAGGTCGGTACGAGGAGACTTGGTTTTTTGTCTTGCCTGGTTTTAAGATTGGAATGATGGTTGCTTTAGTCCAATCTTTAGGTTGGTTATCATTTGATGTCCAAAATTTGTTGAATATGTGTAGCAGAATGTTTAGAGCAGATGGACCTAGATTTTTTATGAATTCTGGGAATATCTCATCTGGTCCTGGTTGTTTTCTGACTTGTGTGTTCTTTATTGCTAACATTAACTCTTCCATTGAAAATTTATTGTTAAAGATATCATCTGCATTATTATTCATGAATTTTTTGACTATTTTTTTGAGAGTCTTGGCTTCTTTCTTTTTCTGTTTTGATAGTCTGATTGAAGTGAAATGTTTACAGAAGTGGTTTGCTATTTTATGTCAGTCTGTAATTTCCTTATCATTTATCATAATAGGATTCAAAGGAGTGACTACGTGTTTGTTGTTTAGAGAATTGATAAGTTTGTGAGCTTTATTGCTGTCTGTCCTATAGTCAACCGTTGTTAAAAATTTATTCCAAGATTCTCTTTTTGATATTGTTATTGCTTGTTTTAATTTTGCTGTTGCATGTCGCCATTTCCGTACATTATTTTGATCCTGCGTAAGTTCAGCTGTTCTTCTTGCTTTGTCTCTGGCGGACTTAAGATTGTTCAATTCATCTGACCAGAAAGGTTTATATTTTGTTTGGGCACCTCTGGGTATGCACAGTTTGGCTATGTCTTTTATGGCTGTAGTAAATTTATTCAGGATGATGTTAGGAGGTGCATCAAGATCAATTTCCGACATTTTTGTTTCAAGTTTGTTTCTGAAATTTTCCCAGTCTGCCTTTTTAAAGTTCCACCGAATCTTCTGGTCTGCACTTTGCGCAGATTCACTGTATGATGTAATAGTAAGAAGGGACATTCTATGTCCACTGCCTGGATCTTCGAGTACTGATCGATGACTGTGGTTTGTAAGATCTGTTGAGACTAATATGAGATCTGGGTTAGTTGAGGAACCAGAGTGGTGAATGAATGTTGCTGGGTCTTTGTTACTATATAATAGCCCAAGAGAGCTACTCTCTATAAGGTCTTTTATTGTTTTACCAGCTGAATTTGTGTTGTTGTAGCCCCAGACTGGAGAAGCTGCATTGAAGTCTCCTATTAAAATAGTAGCTGTTTTGATTTCTAAAAGTTGAAGATTCAGATTTTTATTGTTTGGAGGACTGTAAACACAGAATATTGTTATTTTCTGGTTGTTGATCCATATGGATAATTCGATAATTTCTGATGTATCTGTTGGGTCCATTTCTTTTACAATTCTGAATTTTGACATGATGTTGTTCTTCACTGCTGCAACTATTCCGCTTGCTATTTGTCTTGTTTTGAAGAGAGTGTAGATGGTATACCCTTGGATCTTTAAATATTGTATGTTTTCAGGTGTTTTCATTGATTAGAAGGATGTCTGTATCTCTGTGAAACATGATTTTCTTTACTTCCAAAAGTTTCTTTCTTGATAGACCACCTGCATTCCATTGCAGTATTCTAACTTCGTGTTGTTTTGGTCTGAAAGAGCAGTTTTATTTGTTTGCATTTGTTTGCTTATGATTCTCTATTCTGGAACGTTTTTGCCAAAATTGTTACTCGTTTAGCACCACCCAGGGAACACGTACAGCTTAAGGTATGCTGCGGACGTGAGTAACTTCATCCCCCTATCACATCAGTGTTTCAGGAGCATTATTATTTAATGAAATTGCATTGAAGTTGCTAAACTGCGTGACCTCAACCATATCTCAGTATGCTGATGGTTCAGTTCTATACAGAAACATGCTTGACTAGATGATTGTTCAAAGTTTCTGTCGGACTTGGACACTTCTTGTGTAGTATTTCCTCAATCAGAAAGTGAATACTGTACATTAGAATAAGTAGGTCTGGTAATCCCATATTATGTGTGTATATAATTATTACTATACTTATCAAGCATGTTAAGACGATATATTTGGTAAGTATAACAATTACCGACAACCTGAAATGGAACGTACAAATGCAGGAGCTACGATACACGACGCCACGATGCTCGATTTTGTTCGAACAAGCCTATGTGGGTGCAATTTCAATGCTATCTGTTGAGCTTTTCTAACATTTGTGAGACCAACATTTCTTATTTTCTACCTGCCTTGGTGCCCAATACCGCAAGTAATCTCCAACAATTAGGAGATGTCCGACGTCTTGTAAGTCGCCCAATAATCAAGAACAGCTGTTCTCCAGTCAGTCACTTTGCTACATTTCATGGATTATGAAGCACCACGGCATATCAACCAGTAACATATATCTTGTCTGGTAATATTAATATATGCCAACCAGAGAGTGTAGAGTGTAACAAGAAAAACACGAAAATAAAGAGTGTCGTGTAAAAAGACGTGTTGTCCATCACACAAAATTGGTGCCGAAACTCGGGAAACTTGAGAGCTTGCACGAATTAGGAACACTATCTCAGTTTCGCATGCAAGTAGAGGCGTGTATATACATATATATACGGTATGGCATGAAGATGCAATATAAAATTATTTACATTCTACAGTATTTACAGTACAAATATATACAGATTGAGACCTTGATCTGCTAGTAGCTTCAGTTTTGTTAGAGCTGGATATCTAATTTCCCTAACCATTCTAAAGCTTCATCACTAGCTTGATGAATCTCCTTCATTGGACCATTGAACCTTCGGAGTGGGCAATCCATAGCGATGTGACTGATGGTCTGAGGCACATCTGCACGGTAATAATATTTCCCTTTTAAGTAGTCATAACCTGGAAACTACCACTATAAAAGGAGCGCCATTTTGTCAGAGAATAATAACTGCATGCCCAACACGATCGCACGGTTTACGGTGTAATACGACACACACTAGTGCCCTCTGTCGGACAAGCGGTAATTCACTTCTTAGCAGTAGACATCATGGAAGACAATACAACGGCTCAGCTCACGAAATTGAAACGCAGACGAGCGAATTACCATTCTAACGCGTCGCGTTTTATAAATAACATTAATTCGTTTAGCCAGTCCACGGAATTAGATGAAATTAAACATTTCCACGAGCGTCTGCAGGAAACCGTATCGTCCCTAAATGCTCTAGATGAAAGCATCCAAGACTCACTCGATGACGCGGAATACGAAAACGACATAGTAGCTTGCGAAGAATATCTGGACATCTCCAAACGGGCAATCAGAAAGGCCACGGGCCTCATGGAACAGATATGCGCTGGGAGGGAGACCGAGTTAACCACACCGTCTCCTAGCACCTTCGTTCGACCCTCAACTACACAGGATATAAAGCTTCCTACTATCAAATTGCAGTCATTCTCGGGGAACATAGAAGAATGGCCAGCATTTTGGGAGCAGTTTGTACTCCATTGACTAAAATTCTGCAGTGTCCGTCATTAACAAACATGTGTTTCTCCGCGGATACTTGGAAGGCGAACCTAAAAGTCTTGTAGATGGGATATCCATAACAGCAGGTACCTATGAGCAGATAGCTCTGATAGCACGATATCGCTATAAGATTAGCATTATTCAATCTCTTCTTGATTACTTAGAAAACCTCGAAGTTGCAGTCTCAGAAGCCCCTGAGGTAATAAATGCAACCTACATTGAATGTCAATGCCGTGTCGAAGCTTTTAAATCACTAGGAGAAGATTTCGACGCATATGGTCGAATCTTGGCAGCCTAGTTACTAAGAGCCTTTCCGGAAGACATATGCCGCCGCTGACTTATCCACGCTAAAAGAATAAGCATACAAGAAGGAGACACCAGCCGACTGATGATGTTCCTCAACGAAGAAGTTGCAGGAAACTTCAATGCGCAAAAGATACGGGGGGATGCCCCGTTGGTTA
The DNA here is from genome assembly GCA_946902985.2 of Meconema thalassinum. Taxonomy (NCBI): domain Eukaryota; kingdom Metazoa; phylum Arthropoda; class Insecta; order Orthoptera; family Tettigoniidae; genus Meconema; species Meconema thalassinum. The sequence goes on from OX336398.1 coordinate 128,486,919, forward strand.
CCACTTCAGTGCCCTCAGCAGACAATCTTCACGTGCATACGAAACCATCAAACAAAAGGAAACACGGGGTATAGATCCGTTCTGCGTATATTGCGAAAACCGAGGTCAGTGGGATCAGGATTGCCCTCAGAAGAAGGATCCCCAGGCAAGGATTGAGGAATTAAAGACAACAAATCGTTGCTTTCTTTGCCTCAGTCGAGGGCACAATAAAACCAACTGTTTCAAGAAGGGGAAGACGACTTGCACCAAATGTCGTTGGCCACATCACGTATCTATCTACTCTGCAGGTAACAACTTGCGAACCTCCGTAGGCAAGATAGGGGTCGCCAAGTAGGATTTCACTCACCTACAGACGGCACGTGTATGGATCAAGGGGCCGACAGGGCGAAACAAATTAATCCGTGGCATCCTTGACGCGGGAAGTCAATCTAGCTTCATCCATAACTATCTGATTGACTCACTGCAGCTTAATGTCACTGAGCGCAAGACTCTAGAGATAAGCACGTTTGGATCCCCCTCCAATACTCAGTACACTAGAAGGAAGGTCTGCTTTGAGATGACGGGCTATTCAACCAGAGCTACAGTCTCGATTAAAGCGTTCGAAAGCCACAGCACCTACACCCCACAGCCGTCCGCTCCTCAAGATATAACCACGCTAGCATCGTTAAGGGAGAGAAAGATAGCAGATCCGAGAGATGACCACGCCACGGATCTTCCAATCGAGACACTCATAGGTGCTGATTCTTACTGGCAGATAATTACAACAAGAAAACCCATTAGAGTGTCACCATCACTGGTCCTCCTTCCTACTATCTTTGGGTATATATCCTCAGTGGAAATAGGTCAGGCGTCACAGTCAACCAGATAATGGTCCTTCACATTTCTTCTGCTGTAGATGAAATCTCTGATGACAGTCCACGTCAGTTTTGGGAGTGGGAAGCTATTGGCATTAAGGAACATCAAGGGCGTACACTATCACCCAAGTATCACGCTATTCTCCAAGATTTCCATAACACCTACCGTTAGGAGGATGGGAGGAGAGCTGTCGCGTTGCCTAGGAAAGAGGGCGTTTACTTTTCTTCCAACTTCACCATAGCAGAAAGGCGATTCTCATCATTAAACAAGTAGTTCCGTGAAGCACTATACAGCCTATTTTCATATATCCTGCTCATGTTAATTGCCTCTATCAACATACAAAATTTCAGTTTAATTGCTGTAACAGATTCGTAGATATTGAGAACCGTCTAAATATTTCAGAGGGTCGCCAGGTTGGATTTTTATTTTTGTACTATTACATTAAGATTATTGTGTACGTGTGGTATTCAAACTTCAATCGCATGATTAGAACACAAGAAGTCAAAACGAGATTTTAAAATTACGCACAGCAGCCATCTTGTGATTATGCAAACAATCGAAATAAATTAGATGCTAGTGGATCAACATTTGTATAAGCATTTAACGTGCAGCGTTTCATGGCACTCGGATAGTTAATTCGCGAGAAACGTCCATTTAAAAATTTATACTTCGCGTCGCCGCCATGTTGGATTTGTGCTAACCAGGTTACTGAAGGTCCTGTAGGTGAACATATGTTCATAGTCTCTATGAACATAAAAAAAATTCAGTTTGGTTGCTGTAAAAGATTCATAGATATTGAGAACCGTCTAAATATTTCGGAACCTCGCCAATTAGGATTGTTATATGTATAGACCATAGAGTTATATACCTTTCAAGGACAATTATTGCCTAGGTTCATTATTCAAACTTTCACTTCGATCGCATGATTACGACACAAGAAATAAAAACTTAATTTTCAAATTTCACACAGCCGCCATCTTGAGGTTATGTAAACAATTGAATTAAATTAGATTGCAGTGCATTACAATCTGCAAAATAATTTACTGTACCACATTTCACTGCGCTCAGAAAGTCAACTCACGAGAAAAGTCTATTAAAATATTTCAAATTCGCTTGGTCGCCATGTTCGTTTTGTACTTGACAGGTTTATGAAATATACATTGTTAAACTTGTATCAGTACCCTTTATCACCGTACAAAATTGCAGGGGGATATCTTTAATAGTTTCGGAGATATAGAATGTCAGTGAAATATTTCGCACAGCCGCCATTTTGAGCTTATGTAAACAATTGAACTAAATTAGACTCCAGTGCATTGCAATGTGTATACATATTTGCTGTACCAAGTTTCATTACGTTTGGATATTTAAATCGCGAGAAGAGTCTATTTAAAAGTCTCAAATTCGCTTTGCCGCCATGTTGGTTTTGTAGTCACCAGGTTTTTGAAAGTCTCATAGGTGAACTTCTAGTAGTGCCCTTTATCACCGTACACAATTTCAGGGCGATATCGGTAATAGTTTCGGAGATATTGAATTCTAGTGAAATATTTCGCACAGCCGCCATGTTGGATTGGTGAGTCGTAACAAGATTTGAAGGGCACGGTCGAGGTCGCCGGGAATAGTGCTATGAACTTACCGAGTTTCACTGAAATCGCTCCAGCCGTTTAGATTTTATAAGGGACACACACACACACACCTCACACACACACACACACGCACACACACACGGACAAAAGGTGAACTCATAAGCCTATTTTTTTAAAATTGAAAATAGGCTAAAAATAGACTACAAGAGAATGATGAGCTGAAGTCCATTTACCATAAACACATGTTAGATTATATACGGAGAGATCAAGTAGAGGTTGCCCCTCGAAATGAGTACTGTAGAGATGTACTGTATCGTAAAGAAATCCAACGCGAGTAGCACGAAATACAGAGTCGTTTTCGACGCATCCTCTCACAAAATAGACTCTCCATCACTAAATGACGTGCTCGAAATGGGTCCTAACTTGTTACCAAAAATTCTAGGGACACTGTTAAGATTTAAAAAACACTCCAAAGCAATTGTATGCGACGGCGAGCAAGCATTCTTACAATTGACACTCAACGAAAATGATGGAGATTTTACGAGATTTCTATGGTATCGTGTCGAGCAGAGGGAGGTCGGGATTTAGGACACATCAAACGAGTTGATATCCTATTGTTTTAAACGCCTACCCTTTGGATTTACGTGTAGTCCATTTCTTCTGTTGGCCACTATAAGAGAAACAGCCACACTGAATCATGACAGATATGCATTTGCATCTGAGTTGGTGGACAAATCTATGTTTGTAAATGACTTCATTGCAAGTGTAGATGACGACACAAAGGTAATTGCCATATATCAGGAACTCACCGCACTTTTGCAACAAATTAAACTCTCACTTTCCAAGTGGGCGACCAACTCGGAACCGTTAAAAGCGTTATGGCGCAAGGAACATCTGGAGGAAAGAAGAGTGACGAGCGTTCTAGGAGTACACTGGAATACGGTTGAAGATTGTCTCTTCACTAACAAGGAGAATATTCCTAACGATCTCATGCATAAACCAGGCACTAAAAAGAACATTCCTCGTGCCACCGCCCAGTTTTACGATCCACTTGGACTTTTTGCACCAGTGGGAATTGTTGCCAAATTAATATTTCCAGATACCTGGCTAAAAGGATTGACCTCGAACGAGTTTCTACCTCCAGATATAGCTAACAATTGGCACTCTTGGCTTACCAAACTTCACTTATTGTCATCTGTACACATTCCCAGATGGATCGGGATAGGGAAGACAAGTGACGAATCACATGTGCACGTTTCCGTGATGCCTCTGAGAGGGCATATGGAGCTGTTACTTCTGTGCAATCAACACGGGACTATACCACCTCCGATCGCATAGTTTGCAGAAAAAACAGACTAGCACCAGTGAAGAAAGTTACGCTTCCAAGATTAAAGCTGCTAGCCACACTTATAGGCACGCGCTTCCTGCGCTTCTTTTGTGGAAAAAATGGTTTGGATCTCAATAGGGCTACCCTGTGGAGCGACTCTACAGTGACTTTGGGATGGTTAAGAAACGACCCAAACAAGTGGAAGACTTTCGTTGCCAATCGTGTAACAGAGATAATTAGCCACACAACTCTCAGCCAGTGGCAACACTGGCCCGGAGACCAAAACCCTGAAGATTATCTCACGTGAGGATTAGACGCAGACCAGCTACCAACTTTAGACACGTGGTGGTGTGGTCCTCACTGGCTTATTCAGAGCGAGACATGGCCACCTGACATAACAACGGAACACCTAACACTACCAGAAATCAGAAAGATGCCTAATGTGTTTGTGATCACCGCCACTGAACCCATCTTAGATGTATTAAGGTTCAGCTCATATTGGAAACTTATAAATGTAACTTGCTGGGTTTTACGGTTTGTCAGAGCGATCAAGAAGAGAGTACAATACCACAAGTATCTGACAGAAAAGGAACTAAATGATGCCCGACTTTACTGGATACGTCGGGTTCAAGAAGTGTGTTTCGGTCTGGAACTCACAGCCTTGAAGAAAAACCTTCCACTTCCCAGTATGTCCAAGATTGCAAGATTCAATCCATATATTCAAGACGACCTGATTCGACTTGATGGTCGACTTCAAAATGCAGATCTGACGCAGACAGAAAAGCAACCAGTGCTTTTGGATGGGTCCCACATTTTCACGCGACTTCTAATAAGGCAAACCCACCTCAGTCTCCATCACTTAGGTGTACGGATAGTACTGTCAGAGCTACGATCAGAATATTGGTTTCCTCGAGCCCGACAAACCATAAAGAAAGTGCTGCGCACTTGTCTGCCCTGTAAAATGGCACACAACCCCTTTGGCCAGGCTACTGAAGCACCCTTGCCAGCCGACCGTGTGAAGCCCTTGCAACCCTTCGAAGTGACTGGCATTGGCTTTGCAGGGCCTTTATATATCAAGGTGGGGAGAGAATCGAAGAAATGCTACATTGCTCTCTTCATGTGTGCATCTACAAGGGCCTTGCACCTGGAATTATGTTCAGATATGACTAATGAAACATTTCTCTTCGCATTACAAAGGTTTGCAGGAAGACGAGGGTTGCCACACATAATCTATACGGATAACATCAAGACATTCCACGCTACTAACAAAGAATTGTCTTCACAATGGCAACACCTCACCGGATCGTCCGTCCATCAGTACCTAGCTCAGCATTCCGTCAAATGGCAACTCATTGCTCCACCAGCGGCTTGGTGGGAGAAGATGGTTAGCACTACAAAACGATGCGTAAGGAAGGTGCTTGGCAAGGCACTGACAACCGAGGAAAGGCTAAATACCATCCTGGTGAATATTGAAGCTGCCATCAACTCACGTCCCATCACTCAAAATAAGGACGGAGCAGAAGCTCTGACTCACGCCCACTTCTTGACCGGACAAAGACTACCTACCCTACCAACTGGACCAGAACCAACGTTAAGAACGAACCTGACAAAGGAGTTTACTGCACGGCAAAAGATCACTGACGACTTCTGGAAGCGCTGGACTAAGGAATACCTCATGGAGCTGAGGAGCTTTCATGAAGTATGTAATCCTCGAGGCAACATTCCGCAACTGCGAGTTGGAGACGTAGCGCTTCTGCAAGAAGACAGCCAACCCCGACACATGTGGAGGAAGGTCCGCAGAGCGGAGCTCCGAGCTGGCAGAGATGGACTGACAAGAACTGCAATACTCAAGGACCCAATGGGGACTATAATAACTCGTCCAGTGCAGCTGGTCATTCACCTGAAGATAGGCCAGGGTGGGGAGTAAGTCATGGATTATGAAGCACCACGGCCTGTCAACCAGTAACATATATCTAGTCTGGTAATATTAATCTATGCCTACCAGAGAGTGTAGAGTGTAACAATAGAAACATGAAAATAAAGAGGGTCGTGGAAAAAGACGTGTTGTCCATCACACTACATAAATCCCTTACAGGTGCCATTCACCTTTGACCACTACCGTGACTCTCCCTATCCTACAGCACTGAGAGTGAGTGAGTGACATATATCTTAATATACATACTGTAGGTAACTGTTTCACACTATTTAGCTCCATTTGACATAGTGTTATACTTGATTCTTTCTACAGATCAGGTGACTCACTTACTTGTCGTGCTTGCCTTTTCGAATTGCCTTCTATTAATTCTCTTAAGATTTGTGGCAAATAAATATATATTTAATCAACCCATTTGGATTGAAATATCTGGAAGTTACTATATGAGGTTTCTTACATTAATTATTTTCTTAGGATGTAGAAGATGGAACCCTGAATAAAGAAAGAGATGCAAGTGGAGCTCATTTAAATAAGTAAGTTGCTGACATGCTCTTTTAAGTGTGACTAATGGAAAATGTTGAACATGAATGCATGTTAAATGCCCATGTCCCCTGTAACTTTATATTATAAGGTAAATTGGTGGTGCTGAATATTCCATTTAAACATATGGGTCTAAATTTCTTCACAGAGCTTCTTCATACAAAATAATATCTAATGCTCAAAGAGTAGGGCATGATGGCCCAGTTGTCAATCTGCTTTCTCCCACCAAGGTGGATTGGGTTTGATTCCCGATTATTGCAAGTGTGATTTTCAAGGTAAAATGCCATATACTATTGTACAGGAACTGGCTTAGAAGAACGTCACATGCCCTATGATCGCAGGATTAATAGTAATATAAAACAACAAGATTCTTTTCTAACAACACAAATACATATTGACGCTGTCATGATTTGACTTAAAATGTTATACCATAAGGCTTTTGAAAGGCCGACAAATGAGGCTCTAACTTCGGAAGTAATCAATAGTTCCGACTGAAACGTAGTACAGTGAATGGCTACAGCAATATATGTCATGGCTAGGAAGAGTGGAAATTGAGGTCCCATAATTCAATGTGTTTGGGCGCTCTTGGGTGCGTACAGACTTCGAGATAGGCAATGGATCATATCTCCTGTGCATCAATTACGTCGTCAAATATACATATTATATTTGAGTTTTAGCCAATGGGCATAGCGGGGTGTTTTAGTTGAGCGCCCGAAGAATTCCCATTCAAATCAGATTCAAGTTGTTCCAACTATGGCTTCCACTGTCACTGACACCTAGCCGCAAACGTTGGAATTTGATAGAGCGTTTCTAACCAAATAATGTATAAATTTTAGCTACACACTACCAATTCTGGTGGTAGGTTCTTTTACGTGCCTTAAATCTATGACATGGGCTCTCCAGCTTAACTTCCCCTACGAAGAAAGGCATACTGAGGATTATTAATCTCTTAAAAGTCCTTGTACCTCCTGAGTCTCGCTGCTTATGCGCATAATTTTAGCTTTTGGTTGTCAATGTATTCCTTTATTTTTTCTGTGTGATCATATTTTCTGATACCCTCCTTCTGCGTGGGGTCAGCCTTCTTGTTCTTATACTTTTCCCTCCTGCCTTGTGCTCAAGGCCCTTAAGGAGGCAGGGTGTATGTAGCCCCACCACATCTTATTTTTATTCTCAATTGCATTTTGTGACTAATTTGGATCTAAATTACATTTAGTAAGTATTTTCTATCTAAATTGCATTTTGTAAATATTGTCAATTCAAATAACAGTACAGTAAGTATGTAGTTAGTTTTATTTGTAAGTAGGTAGTTAGTTTGTCTATTAGATATATGTCATTGTTCTATTAGACTGTGGTGTGTGATTGTGGCTGGTAGCAGTTGCATTGTTTATTAGTTATAGTTCATTGTTTCAGTAGACTGTGATGTGTAAGGGTGCATGTGAGTGTGCCTGGTGACAGACTGTTTTAGTGGTAGTATTTGCTGTTGGTGGAACTTTAGTATTTTTTCGTTAGTAGAATTTTGGTATTTAATTGTTAGTACGGTAGAAGGTTAGTATTTTTGTTAGTAGAATTGCTCTTTACTTATTCTGAAAGGGAGTAGCAGCCTTTCAGAATAAATCAATTCATTACTAGTCTTATAGACGGTAAAGATATTGATAGTATAAGCCAAATAATGACTACACTGCGTTCTGCTGCACGGCTGAAAGCAACGGGAAACTACAGCCGTTTGCTATTCCCGAGGATATGCACCTCTCTATGCATAATTACATGTGATGATGGCCTCCTCCCTTGTAAAATTTCAATCCGGAGGTAAACTAGTCCCCCGTTCGGATCTCCGGGTGGGGACTACTCGAGAGGGGGTTAACATCACAGAAGTGACAAAGAGGAAATCTGACATTCTACGGATCGGAGCGTGGAATGTTAGAAGTCTGCTAGGAAGTGGAAGGTTAGAAAACTTAGAAAGGGAAATGGATAGGTTGAGGTTGGATTTGGTTGGGATTAGTGAAATGCGCTGGCAGGAATAACAGGACTTTTGGTCAGGCGAGTATTGGGTCATTAGCACTAAATCAAACAATGGCCAAGCAGGGGTTGGCCTCATATTGAGTAGGAAACTTGGACAGCGGGTAGAATATTATGAGCAATATAGTGAACGGATTATTGTAGCAAAAATCAATACTAAACCTACCTGTACCACAGTGGTACAAGTCTACATGCCTACCAGTCAAGCTGATGATGAGGATGTTGAAAAGGTCTACGAAGAAATAGACGAAATTCTGAGGTATATCAAGGGTGATGAAAATGTTATAGTAATGGGAGATTGGAATGCTGTGGTAGGAAAAGGGAGAGAAGGGAAGATAGTAGGAGATTTCGGATTAGGTGAAAGGAATGATCGAGGAAGCAGGCTGGTAGAATTCTGCACGGAGCATGAGTTGGTCATAACTAACACCTTATTCAATAACCACAATAGAAGAATATACACATGGATGAGACCAGGAGATACAGGGCGTTACCAAATCGACTTCATTATGGTCAAGCAGAGGTTTCGAAACCAGATTTTGGATTGTAAAATATATCCTGGTGCTGACATAAACTCTGACCACAATCTGGTTGTAATGAAATGCAGATTAAAGTTGAAGAAACTGAAGAAAAGTCAATAGCCAAAAAGGTGGGCAATAGACAGACTGAAAGAGAAGGATGTAAACGAAAGATTCAAGGAAAGTATAAAGGAAGGACTAACGAAAAACCCTAAACAAACTTCAATTGCAGACGAATGGGCACTTTTAAAGAATGAAATAACAAAATCCGCAGAAGAGCACGTTGGTAGGAAAGAAAGAATAGGTAGAAAACCGTGGATCACTCAGGATATACTAGAATTGATGGATGAAAGGCGGAAACACAAGAATGTAAGAAAGGAAAAGGGGAAAGCAGAATACAAACGTCTGAGAAATGAGGTTAACAAGAAGTGCAAGGAAGCGAAAGAAGAATGGTTGAAAGAGAAATGTGCAGGTATAGAAAATTGTCTGAAATTAGGAAAAGTAGACGCAGCTTATCGAAGGATTAAGAATACTTTTGGGGAAAAGAAGACTAAGTGCTGTAATATTAAGGACACAAATGGAAAGCCTCTAACAGATAGGGAAGAAAAGGTTGAGAGATGGAAAGCTTCATAGAGAGTTTGTATAAGGGAAAGGTGATTGAGAATCATGTAATGGAAAGGGAGGAGGAAATTGATGTGGATGTGAAAGGAGATTTAATATTGAGATCAGAATTTGATAAAGCTTTCGAAGACTTAAGCAGGAACAAATCTCCAGGCATAGAAGATATACCGATTGAGTTGCTACGCTGCATAGGAGACGAAGGTCTGATCAGGTTATTTCACTTGGTGTGTAGGATTTATGAGACAGGTGAGGTACCCCCTGATTTCAAGAAGAATGTAATCATCCCTATACCAAAGAAAGTGGGAGCTGACAGATGTGAAGATTACCGTACCATCAGCTAGATTACTCATGCTTCAAAGATCCTGTCTAGAATAATTAACGAGAGGATTGAAAGCCAGATAGAAACGGAGTTGGGTGAAGACCAGTTTGGTTTAAGGAGAAATGTAGGAACAAGGGAAGCTGTACTAAGTCTTAGGCTGATTTTGGAAGGTAGAATAAGGAAAGATAAGAGAACGTTCATGGCTTTTGTAGACTTAGAAAAGGCTTTTGATTACGTTGATTGGACTAAATTGTTTGACATTTTGAAATCGATTGGAATAAAGTACAGGGATAGGGGGGTGATATACAATCTATACAGAAACCAGACAGCATTCATTCGAGTTGAAGGACGTGAGAGAGAAGCTGGTATTCAGAAAGGTGTAAGGCCAGGCTGCAACTTATCACCCATACTTTTCAATCTTTACATTGAACAAGCAATGAAGGAAATTAGAGAAAAATTTAAAGTGGGAGTGAAGAATCAAGGAGCAATAATTTCAACTCTGCGATTTGCTGATGACATCGTCATCTTGGCCGACCACCCTGAGGATTTGAATGAGTTTTTGAATGGTATGGACTCCGTCTTACGGAAAGAATTCATGATGAAAATTAATAAATGTAAAACAAAAATACTGGAATGCAGCCGAAATAAATCAGAAACCAATATGGAGATCAAATTGGCAGGTGAAAAGCTGAAGGAAGTAGGAGACGTCTGTTACTTAGGAAGCAGAATTACCAGTGATGGACGAAGCAAAGAGGATATAAAAAGTAGGTTGGCTCAGGCAAAGAAAGCATTTCTACAAAAAGGAATCTGCTGACATCGAATATAGATTTAGGTATTAGGAAGTCATTTTTGAAAGCCTTTGTCTGGAGCGTGGCGCTCTATGGAAGTGAAACTTGGACAATTGGTGTAGCAGAAAAGAGGAGAATTGAAGCATTTGAAATGTGGTGTTACAGGAGAATGATGAAGATCAGATGGGTAGATAGGGTTACACACAAAGAGGTATTAAGACGAGTGGGAGAGGAGAGATGTTTCTGTCGACTGCTAATGAAGAGAAGAGATAGGTTGGTAGGACACATACTAAGACACCTAGGAATAGCAAGCCTAGTTAAGGAAGGAATGGTCGAGGACAAGAACTGTAGGGGTAGACCAAGGTTAGAATATGTTAAACAGATTGCCTCGGATGTAGGGTGTGGTAGCTATGTAGAGATGAAACGATTAGCTCAGGACAGGGTGGCATGTAGGGCTGCATCAAACCATTCAAAAGACTGAAGACTCAAACAACAACAAAAATCCGATGATTTCGGCAAGGTTCGAACCCGCGATCATGGACATTGCATAAGGTTGGAGTCTTGTCTCTAGTGTTGACGTAACGTTCGTGCCTTTTGCTCTACTGGGATGCAACGTCAAAATTTGAAATTCCTTTGTTGTAGATTTTTAAGATTAAGAGTATACATGGAATACAGCTGAAGTATGCTAGTCGCTCCGGTTCCGGCTATTCCTTGTTATGATCTCTATATCTAGCCTATAAGGCACCGCCTTTTTGCTCTCAATGCATATGCTTCAGTGTTTTAAACTTAGTCGAGCTGTAGCATGATGTGACGTTCAACACTGCAGCATTCTAAAGTGGGTAAATATGTGTCAAGACAGTGGAATAACCTAGCCGGTAATGAGGAACTTCTAACCCATAAACGCCTAGCGTTAGCATATTTGTAACGCTGTACCATTCATTACATTCGGTATATTGCTCTACTGTAACGGTGCATGAGAAAGATCTTCGAACTTCGTGGTTACATGATTATGGAAGATCCATTTAATCATAAACCGCGTTTGAGTCGATATTTAATGCTTGATCGATGTCGCAATCATTGTGTACATTTTGTGGTTTCCTCCTCACGACGTGTTGCCATGCCACAAAATGAAACACGTCCTAATCTGAGAGATCAAGGTATTTTACTTTTCCTTTAGGTAATACATTTTTCTAATCTAGGTTTCTATATACCTGCACTATCTAGAGGAAATTCTCCCAGGTAGATCTGTAATCATTGATAAGACAAGATATCTTCAGTAACTTATTCATATGGAATTAGGATACTCTTATGCTTTTGTAACTTACCTACATAGGGCATGTTTTGCTTAAGTTCATTTCATATCACCTTAGTGTTATTATTTTATCGCATTACCTTGCTCTATGAGGAATACCATCAAGTACCTTCTCGTGCAGTCTATTCTTTAAAGAAATATACCTGGGAAGAGAAGTGTTGGAGGGGGAAGGTTATCCTTGTAAAACGAATCGATGAGCCTTGACCTCCAAAACGTCCCCTAAAATATTCAGAACTGCAAATGACTGGAACTGCAGAGTGCTAGTTGATTGCCAACAAACCTGGACCGACAGGAATCTGAAGAAAAAAGAACACCATACACGGGGGCATACTTTTGCCGAGTTATATGGTTACTGGCAGTACTTCAAAAAATACATTATGAGAATTATTTCGTTTATTTTGGAAGCCTTACAAAAGCAGACCTATTCGGTAATTTAAAAAGAAAGAATAGGACTATATTTATCAGTATTTATCGACCCACTAGAGCTTAACATTCTTACTGATGAAGTCTAAATTGACCAGGATGAAAACAGACTTAAAGATAATCATATAAACATTTGACAGTGAGCTACAGGTTCCATATTTGTCTTTTCAAACAACGGAGGAGCTATGAAGTAAGATATGTAACATCAACTTCTAAACGATATTCCTGATGACAAAAAGAAAATTTATTTTGATTTGTTCAGTCATAATATCATTATGGGTATGATGTTGCTCACTTGTGTGGCTATTTAGTTACAAGAACAATCTGATAGCAAGGAATTTCCATAGAATGCTAAATTGCACTAGAGATATGGAGCAAGAAAAGAGTGATATATAAACAGTGGATCACTGTTAAGATTTAATATATGGATCTTGGGTCTTTATTTGTAGAGATTCATAAATATAGAGAAGTTATGAATAATGTTTATTGAAACGCGAGTAACAGCTTTAGCTTAGAAGAAATAGAATAATCACCAAATGGCAAAGACAAAAAGATCAGAAGCTTCACCATAGCAAATTAATCATCCAAAGAGTTTTAAGTTTATATACAGTAATATAGCGTTCGCACACTAAGGTCCGCCACAATTACTTTGCATCTGTTAGGTGTAGCAGACACCAACGCAACTAGGAAATGTCACTCTTCTTTTTGTTATACTTGATATCGGCATATTAAAAGGGCTATGCAATATCGTGAAGATGACTAAGATACGGATATCAAGATAGAAACGATATAAATGGTCATGGACAAAGCCGTAGATTAAATAACAATCGTAGATCGTGTTCACAAAATAGAATATATCAGCAATATTACTCAAGGGGATTCCAACAAAATTATATAAAAGAGAGAATTACTTGGCATTGTGGGAGAAGACCATATAAGACATATCACCATAATCAGAAAGGGGAAGAACCTCGAAACTACAAAGTTGTATTGGAGTACTAACACCTGCTGCGTCTAGAATATATGAAGATATTTATGAGAAAATACTGAAAATGATCAGCCCCGGGAACGTAACGAACCGATACCAGAGACGAACGTCGTAATTCTAGAAAGAAACGCCAATAACAAACCAATATTATCAATAATAAGAGTATGCTCATCGGTGATCCATAGGCGAAGGTCAGCAGGGATGTGAAGGGTGCAAACTTAAACACCTTGTCCTTTATTGCATCCGGCATGTAGAAATCTAACGCCTTTGGATCGGAAGAATGTGCTGGTTGAGAAACAATATAAACACACTCACGCTCACATAGCTATGACTCCAAAATTTCCAACAAGACTCACTATATTTTCTGTTAAATATAAATTAAATTGCAAAACATTCAGACAGTATGTTAAGCATATTATTGAGCAATGAAAACTGAATCAGATCCCCATAATTCTTAGACATCTGTCCTGGTAGTGATATTCATAAACGTTTCTCCAATTAGAATTTCGCTACTTTGATCTCTATACCTCGACTGTTATTTCACTTCTTATAATAATGTACCATAGTTCAAAATGTTAGTACTTACTATTTCAGGCTGATATGTCCTGATACATTGAATCCGGCTGCATTGAAGTTAAATGATATTGGTATAAATGGAAGACAATATATTAAGACTGCCTCTAGAAAAACTTGTTCGATCGACAAAAATTTGGTAAGAAATACCCGATACACTTGTAGTTTATGCAAACGAAAATATACCCTTCTACAATCCTATAAGAAACATTTGCTATGCCATACCGACGAGAAAGCATATTTATGTGCCGTGTGCGAAACCAAATTTACTAATATGGGAAATTTGAATCAACACATGCTAATCCATACTGGTGAGAAGCGTCACTCGTGTAGCGTATGCGAAACAAAATTTACCCTGAGAGGACACTTGAATCATCACATGCGAATCCATACTGGTGAGAAGCGTCATTCGTGTAGAGTATGCGAAGCTAAATTTACCAAGAGAGGGTACTTGAATCAACACATGCTAATCCATACAGGTGAGAAGCGTCATTCGTGTAGCGTATGCGAATCAAAATTTATTTTGAGAGGAAATTTGAATCAACACATGCTTATTCATAGTGGCGAGAAGCGGTATAAGTGTAACGTATGCGAAGCCCAATTTACCCAGAAAGGACACCTAAAACGACACATGCTAATCCATACTGGTGTGAAGCGACATTCGTGTAGCGTATGCGAAGCTAAATTTTATCAGAAAGGAAGTTTGAACGAACACATGCTGATCCATACTGGTGACAAGCGTCATTCGTGTAGCTTATGCGAAGCTAAATTCACTCGTAAAGGACATTTAAACGACCACATCCTTATCCATACTGGTGAGAAGCGACATTCGTGTAGCGCATGCGAAGCTAAATTTACTCTGAGAAGATACTTGAAACAACATATGCTTACCCATCGTGGTAGAATGTCGTATTCATGTAGCGAATGTGAAGCCAGATTTAATCGCAGAGGAGCTTTGAATAAACACTTGCTAATCCATGGTGGCTAGGAGTGTCTTTCGTGTAGCGTATGCGAAAGCAAATTTTTCCTTGAGAATACCTATCAGTCAACACATAGCCCAGTCAATAAAGGTTTAGTGTCGCAACTAATTAGAGGAAAGCTGATTTTTTTCAGGATGTTAGTATATAAAGTATAAAGTAAAAAAACACCAAGTCCCGACCCCCACCCCCCTTGTTTCCACCCCCACCCCCTCCCCAACCTTACAAGAGGAGTACTCTGGTTTAATGCTTACAGTTAAAGAACTAATGAAGTTACAAACGCGATTTTTAATAATCTTACGCCTAACGTTATTCTAAACAAATTATGTCGTATAAACTTTTTATGTAGATAGCGTAATTTCACCGTAATACTCCAATATATGCAAAAAACTGCCACTACAAAACACAAAAAGTAACTTCAACCTATTGTACCTTTTTATCCTTCCGTCATTCAATGAAATGTTTTGCACAAAACTTATAGACAATTTAATTAGCTTTAAAAATATGTGTCTACTATAATACTTACCGTTCAAATGATGGCTTCAAAGAGAGCTATGAACAGTAATGGCCACCGCGTCGCCGCGCCAGACGAAGCAGCGTCGTGCCGTTGTCACTCGATGCTGAAAGGCTCTGTATGTACTCATATCCTTAATCTTGAATAGACATTGAGTTTATGATGATGAAATATAAAAACTTCAACTTCAACTTTTCATTACCAAAATCCTGTACTTAGTACACTTTTATAGCTGACAAATAATAAAGTATTTTTCATAACTTATTCATTCCTGCACAACTAACACGGCCTAACAATAAACAACGTTTATGTTTTTCCTTTTTTTTAGTATAAAGGGTCATTTTCTAATGTTTCATCGTTTTTGTCTGAATAATTTTTACAATACATTCCACTGCAGTTCACACACATAGATGTGCAATCGAACCCAGCTTTACGACAACTACAGTTTGTAACACACAATGTTTTGCAATTACAAGTTATCAGTAGAAGAAGTTCACTTGGAGCAGCAGGATTCGTCATGGGCTTAGGTATCAGTCTGTTATTTGATGTATACTGCCAACCCCATTCTTCTGCCGGAATTTTACAACCTAACCAAGTTTGAATCTGGTGGTAAACCCTCAAAATATGTTGATGAGTAGGATCTGAAGTTGGTGGAAGTTTTGCTAAATCAAAATTAGCCTTGAGAGACATTTTTGCGGTTAATTGCTTGAACTTAAAGTACCTGGCTTCATTGAGGGTTTTGAACTTTGATAAGTTGTACATGCTTAGGATAAACTGTTCTCCACTTTCTAGAAGGATATCTTTTGTAATGTCTTGTTTTTTGAAAAGCTCAGCCTGAGATCTGGCTTCAGTTGATTTACGTAGCCTATCATGTCGGCTCCTTTTTACTTCCCTAGCCCAAAGAAAGCAGACGTCGTATCACAACCAGTCATTGAATGAGAAAAAAAGCAGTAAAGTTTGCTGCTTGACATGTTGATTTATAAGAAAATCGACAGAGTACAGTTTAGACATTGACGACGAAGGCTTTAAGAAGGAAAGTTTGGCGTCTTGCTGGGGAGCTAATGCTTCGAGTAAAACCAAGAGATCTGTATCAGTTCCCACGACAACAACTGTAGTATTATTAGTTTGCACATATTTAATTGTCTGGTCGACAATACAGTGTCAGCGTCACCTTCCGCAGAAAAAACTTTAATATCCTCAGTCACACAACGTGTTGAAATTGCTTCTATCAACCTCTTTTTGTTATGAGGGTTTGCTAGAAAGTCTGCTTGTTGTGTTGTGCAAACTGTATTTTCATCAAAATATTGTGTGAGAAGATTTCTTTGATGCTCTTCTCTCTTGTTCTTGCTGTTTTGTGGTTGGAAAGTTGGGATAACCGTCGAATACCACTGTAACTTTATTTCCGTATTTACAAAGTATATAGCTTAAATAAGAATCTATTATTTCCTTAAAAGTGCTGTTTTTTCTCCAAACCACAGCATGTAACAAATATCCACCATCCATCACAAAAACATCTTCATCTGCCTTGAAGCTTTCTTCAACAATTCCATCTTCAAACAATTTCATAAACGATGTTTTCGTACCTTTACGTATTGATGCCTCGTCAAATAGTGACGGTGGGTGAGATGCTAATTCGAACTCAAAATAAGATTTCAACTTAACTGGGCTGTCACAGATGCATTAAATTCGATTGAATATTTGCTGGGAGTTAATTGAAACTTCTTAAGATCTCACTTTGATAGACTTGAAACTTGCCTGTGTTGTAACCATATCCTTCCGCTGTAGTGCCAATGTTTCAGGAATCAAATCATTTGATACAGTAATCACTTCCTTTTCACTTGCGTATTTTCGACAGTCATAATTCATTTTTTGTATACCTTCCCTAACGATTTCTGCTGCTGTTCTAACAATTCTTTTACGTTCGTCTTCAGTAGTTGTTTCTCTGTTGAATCTAATACCCTGTGACTAGTATGTGACATACATAAAATACTTCTCTTTCCAGATAAATTATGTACAACTAGCCGATCATTGAAAAAATCTACAAGTTTTGACTTGAGATAATAATCACTATAGTCTATATCAGAACCACATAACTCCACTACTGTCTCTCTTAATTCTTTTAGTGAATACTGGCACTCATTGTCGCTTTCAAGGTAATTAGTAAGCAAATTAAATTTATCTACAGACTCGGCTAATAATGGACGTCCTACCTTTTGTTCATGAGGTTTAGGTTTACAAAAGTCCTTATAACATTGCCCATGATAACGGGCTTCGGCCGCAACTAATTCAATCACATCTAAAAGCCTGGACTTAACTTCACAGGCCCAATCATTATTCCTATTATCACAAGCATTAAGGAGAGTTTGCTTTATTTCAATTGTTGAAACCTCATGAATTTGGGTTCGGTATTGAGAAGGAAGTTTTGGGTCAAACACAGCATTTTTTTCACATAACAAACAGTCATGCTTGAAATCAAATTTGGTGTCTAATTCTCTGAGAAGGCGCTGCGAGGTGGAAGATTCCGAATTTTGAGCTTTTAATGCTGCTTTAATATTGCTAGGTCTGGTATAATTTTGCCTGCAAACAGTATGTACTTTTATTACATCGACGTTAACAAGTAACCTATGGATCTCGTTTTTTCTCTCAATGAAAATGAAAATCCACAGCCTGCTTCCAGTCTCCAACCGGGTCATTAATGGAATGAATGAAGCCCCCATCTAGCGGCGAGGATATGAACTGTGCCGGCTGCCGAGGCCTGACGCACTCCTCTGGGGCAATGATTAAATGAATGACAGATGAAATGAAATGATAGTGGAGAGTGTTGATGGAATGAAATGTTGACAGGGAAAACCGGATTACCCGGAGAAAAACCTGTCTGCCTCCGTTTTGTCCAGTACAGATCTCACATGGAGTGACCGGGATTTGAACCACGGACCCAGCGGTGAGAGGCCGGCGTGCTGCCGCCTAAGCCACGGAGGCTGTCCTTTTCTCTCAATACTACGTTTTATTCAAGTGTTTATACCTTTAGTGACTCTTACCCCGGCATCTTTCACTTCCTCATTACATATTACGCATATATTGGTAAAATCAGTCATTATTGAAAAATGTTGATAATAAAGAGCGCCTAGCTGTAAAGTTTGTGGGTAACAGTTCAGATTTAACAAGTTATTACCATTTTTAAGGGTTACCTTTTATCTTGCTTATCTCGCTCAAAAATACATAACAATAGCAAAACTATCAGCATTTCACTGCACTTGGCACAACACAACAAGTTGTATTTCTGTACAAAAAGTAAAACTATCACGAAACACAAAATGCAACGAACCGCACAATGCCATGGTTAACCGAACACTAAACAGGCAAGGCCCACTAATAACGAAAAGGACTCAATAAGCAGCGTAGTAGAGATAAGAGGGCAGTAAACAAACAAGTTGCAACGTGCAGTCTGACTCATGCAGACAGCCAAGCGGCCGAGTCACCACACCACGCTATACGCGGCTGCCCGGCGGGATGCGCGGTGTCCGCTACTGTTCATCGCTCTGTGACGCCATCATGTTAACAAATATCTTTTGTAGACCCATAACGTTAAAGATAATAACAGTAGCTAAACATTTTAATCGAACATATTTTTTCTACGACATAAGGGTAAATAGTTATAATTAGTATAAATTACTTTTTGTTTTTTGCAATGACAGTTTTCTGCATATATTAATGTATTATGGCGATAATAGGTTGTCTACATAAAAATTTATTCTTAAATAAATTGTTAAAATATTGTAAGGATAAAATAAAAAAACAATCACGTCTGTAGCTTTATTAGTTTTCGAGCTGTAAGCATTTAACCATAGTACTGCTTTAGCAAGGTATAGGAGGGGGTGGGGGGGAAAGCAACAGGGGTGGGGGTTGGGACTTCGTAATTTTTGGCTATTTACTTTGTGTACTAACATCCTGAAAAAATTCAGCTTTCCTCTAATTAGTTGCGACAAAGCGTATATTTTAGCTTTATTGACTGGGCTAACATGCTAATCGCAAATGGTGAGTAGCGATATTCGTATAGCGTATGCGAAGCCAAATTTCCTGGATGACGAAATTTGAATCAACACATGATAATCCATAGTGGTGTGAATCCACATTCATGCAGCGTATGCGAAGCGGAATTTACTTTGAGTGGATATTTGAATCAACATCAGGTAGCTAATGCGAAGCCCAATTTACGCGCTGAGGAACTTTGTTCAATCACTTGCTGATCCATAGAGGTGAGAAGCGACATTCGTTTAGCGTATTCGGAGCGAAATATTTTAAGAAAAGGAATTTGGACAGACACTTTTTATTCCATAGTGATTAGAAGCCGTATTAATGTAGCGTATGGCATGCCAAATGTACTCATAGAGGATGTTTGATAACACACATATCTTAATCCTTAGTGGCGAGGGGCTATAATCATGTAGTGTGTGCGAAGTGAAATATTACTAGAAAAGAGGCTTAAAATACATGCCAGTCTTTAGTGGCGAGAAGGCACGCTTATATGCCGTTTGCAAGGCCAAATTTACTCCGTGACGACATTTGAATCACCGCGTGCTAATCAATAATGGCGGGAAGCCATATTCGTGTATCGTGTGCGATGCCAAATTTACCCAAGGACGCCCTTTGAAGAAACAAATGCTGCTCCATAGCCGAGAGAAGCTTGTTCAGGTACCATCTGCGAAGTGGAATTACTCTCGAGCAATATGTATAGACAAACATCCTTACTTTTAAGGACGAAAAACATTTTTCATATAGTAAATGCGAATACAACCAAGCTCAGAGGGGACATGTGAAGAAACATTTTCTAATAATCGACATAATTATGTAGCAAATGGTATTTGAATTTTATTTTTTACTCATAATGATGTTGCATCCTACTACCAAATTAATCTGTACATTAGCTGTTTTCAGAAACATTTCTCCATACCACTCCCTCATTTGTTACTCAATCTACCCATCTTATATTCATCATTTTCTTGTAACACCACACTTCTAAAGATTCTTTTTCTTATTTTCTGCTAGTGCAACAGCCCATATTTCCATTACTTACAGTGTCAGTACTCAGAATATTCAAAACTAATTTTCTAACTCAATCTATATTTAATAACAACGCAATTCTTTTATGTATTAACGTATTCCTTGCTAGAGCTAACCTATTTTTGTTATCCTCTTGGCTTCGTCGATCACTGTTAACTAAAAAGCAAAAGTCTCATACATACTTAACCTTTTCACCTGCTTATTTGACATCAATAGGGTCTTGAGATTTCCTTCGTCTCCACTTTTTTAATTTATTGATTTTCTTCCTTAAGAGATAGACCATACCTTTTTAGATTTATTCACATACTTCGATAAATCTTCTAGGATGTGAATGTCAATATTAGATCTCAGAGTTGAGAATATTTCTCGTTGAATTTTAAATTCTACATGGTTATTTTTCTAATTTTCATCTTTGCTTGTTCAATGTTATTTTGTAAATTATGCGTGATAAGCTGCAGACTTGCCTCACACCTATATGAATACCAGACCCTCTCTTATGTTTTTCAGCCTGTATAACTGCCCTCTGATTTCTGAATAGATAAAAGATCACCCTCGATTCCCTGCACTGCATTCCAATCCTTTTAAGTTAGTCAATCAGCCCACTCTAATCGGTGTTATTAAATGCCTTTTCACTGTCTTAAAATGCCATGAAACTTTTCTTATATTTACTTATTCTCACTTCCATGTTCAACCAAACGCTCAATACAGATTCCCTAGTTCCTACGTTTCTTCTCAGATAAAATTGATCTTCACGTAACTCGCTTTCTCTCTGTCTTTCCAACTTCTTGTGATTTATTCAAGTCTGATTCTTTTTAAGCATGAGAGATCACGCTGATTGTATTATATTCTTCCCTCATATTAGCTTATGTTATCTTCGTTAAAGGGAAGATAACATTCTCCTTAAAATCCGGAAGTACCTCACCTGTCTCAAATCCCACATCCAAACGAAATATTCTGGGTCTACCTTCAGTACCTATGCACTGTAGCAACTCAGTCAGTATATCATCTATTCGTGGTGTTTTATTGCTGCTTAAGTCTACAAGTGCTCTCTCAAATTTAGACCTCCATTACTAATCTCCTTTCGTATCGTCATCAAATTCTTTATCTCCTTCAAGAATATGATTCTCAATCTCCTTACCTCTATAGAAATGATCTATGTAAGCTTTCCGTCCCAACTTATTAGTCTCTATCTGTTTTCCATCTGATTGTGGTTCTTTTAATTAGCTGTAACTACTTCTCCTAACTTCAGGAAATTTTCAGACGTCGGTATTCTGCTTGCCCAATTTCATCTCTGGCTTTTCAGTTTTTCCACTTACCACACAAAATTCTAATAAATAGAGTGTTTCACCAACCCCTTATTTTGTTCGGAGAATGGCATCCCAACTAACACGCATATCACAGTCATCCTGAAAACATTAGTACCTGCTCCTTTTCAGCCTTAGTACAACGTTACCGTTGAGTTCATGCTCGCGAATATAGTAGAATTCATTAGCAGCATTGTGATTTCAATGACGTCACAAGACTTGAAAAGAAATATTATAATGTTTTAGAGTAAACTAGAGTGATTTACGCAATGCAAAAATATCATATAACTTGCCAGAATACTAGAAAGTTTATGTAAGTGTTCAAAACATTATAAGAAGTAATTAATGAAAAGAATGTGTATTCATGACAATCCTAGCGACGGGTTTTGAACTAAGATACCTTAGAGTGGGGAAGGAAGTTCTCGTGAAGGAGCAACTGACTTCCACAAGGCAGAACGCAACATGTTTTCCTGCGATAAATCTTTTCACGGGAGTGCTTGTCGTTAGCCGAGTGAAATAGTAAAAATACGTGGAGTAACGGACTCTGTTAAAATATTACACTGTGATCTATACTTTGAAGCAGTATGCAGTACGATAAATGTCAGTGTCGTGTTCGACTCTCAAGCATGTGAGCGAGGGCATTTGCAATTTGTAGTGCCGGAGCGGAGTGATCTATGAACACGAGGCCAGAGACGCCATTAAAAGTAGCTTGTGTTAAACAAGAGTTTATTCAACTTTTGCTGAAGTTTAAAGCTACGGAAAGCTTATACGATATACACGGCATGTGTATAGGAACTACACCTTTCTCAAGTGCCATGTTTCACATGCAGGCATCAGGCGGAAGGAGTGAATAGTATTCTGTAATTATAAACATGCAAGGCTTACTTATGACATAGGCATTACACTCATAGCATGGTAGAGATTACCAAAGACAGCAGAATTCAACTTGTGTTTAAGGAACACGCTATTCTCGCATAAGATGGAGCAATCATTTGAGAACATGCTTTTCACATCTCCAGCTGAGTTGGGCCTAACATATGGTTGCTATCGAATATCTCTCTGTTGCCGCATACGGTTATTTTCTGTCGGGGGACGTTAGTTCGTGGACTCTGATCGCGAGGACAGTTCGTGCGTTAAGCGACCGCGTGGACGGAGCTTGGAGCCTGTTCGGAGAAAGGAGGTCCTAGGTTCGACACCCGGAACGCCCATGGAGAAGTATTACGTCCTGGTGAGGTACATAGTGAATTACTTCGACATGATATTATCCTTTTTTGATCATCGCTACGAAGCCTGGCAGAAGGTAGAACACTTACAACTTTATTAGCAGTGGCTGCTGGTGGTATTTGAAGGTAGCCATGGTTTCCATAGTTCACTAAATTGTAGCATGGTTGGACAGAAGTTTAGGTTCGATGCTCTATCGTCTCTGACTTCCTGGCCAATCTGGTATTTTGATTTGGGATAACCAAATGCATCCAATTGAGTACTTTTGGTAACTATATTTGATTCTAGTAGTTTTTATTGGATTAATTAATGCACATGTTCATTGTCGCGAAGACTCATTATAGGAGAAGATCTATATTTTCGATAGACATAGGAACTATTTTTGTGGCTAATGCACATTCTTTTCGTGCACTTGAGCACATCGATATTTTGACAGGATTATTAAAGTGTCTTTGATACAGTTAGACGTGTGCTATGTTGATGAAATGGATTTTCTGCTTGAAGAAATTACATTAATTACAGAAAAAGTAACAACATTTTTTTTTGTCATTTGGACATAGACGTTTTTTCTGATGGATTAGTGGATAACATGATTTATTATTCTTTCTGAAAGACGTCATAATTCTCTATAGAGCGAGAGAGATTACCTATGTTGCCTAATGAATCAATAGGTCTTATATATTCTGCTATTTACTAGATTCATGCTGTAGGTAGTATTGCTACATCATTCTCGAGTTCGCATGAGGGGAGAGTCTTCATAATTAGTTGGATTTGATCAATTCTCACTTTAATCTAGTTCACATATGTCTTATGACAAGTAGTTGAGGCATTCTATATGCTGTTAATATTTATAATTATACGGATCCTGAACGAGTTTATTGGCTAGCATCAACTCTCAGTTATTAATAAATCCTAGTCCAGGCTTTAAGAAAGTCTCGAGTAATATTATAAATTATTGTAAATTAATAATGTGAGGCAAAGCTTAAAACTTAATAGGGCCATTTTCTTGGACATTTCTGACTTTCGTCACATGTGTAATTTACTTCAGTATTCATGTTCACGATGTATGTGAATTATTTTCTGCAGCACTGAGGTGCAATGAAGTTCAGTTGTAGGTTCTATTTGGGATAGGGTGGCCAGTAAGGAGGTGTATTCATCGTCGAGCATATTTTGAGAAATGCTGTTATAGTGATTTTTGGATACACTGTTTAGTGTTATTCATGTTGTGGAATCGTGCTAGTGAGAGCACATATTTGAGATTGTGTGATGATACACAATGAGCTTATATTAAGGTCATTCCTTTCTTGGAATTTTGGGACCAGATGTTTCTGTATGGCATCTGTGTATGATTAGCATTCATATATTTATTAACTGTGTAAAACTCTGTGTCATGAATGTCAGTATGTTGGTGGAATTTACCTAATGAAGTAATTTACATTTTTAACAGATTCATGATATCATTTATATGGATATTTTTACATGGATAATCACATCCACACTTCTAATTAACTGAGTTGTTTGTGAGATTATATCACGAATTAGAAGCACTGTACCTGATCTATGACAAGTAAATTTCTGGTTGGAAGGTCGAATTAAGTCTCATCAATTTTTCTTTGTAAATTATTTACACATTGGGTGTAAATCGATGTTATGTATAAAATGTAAATATTTAATTTATTGTTGATTGATAAGATTGAAATATGATAATAATGATAATTGCGTCAATTTTGTTATTACATCGTCGACGACCAATTACATGCAAACATTCTGATATATAAATATATATTTTTATGTGTGTCGAGATAGACACCTGGTTTCTTGCCGTCGTTGTAGGCAATACCAGTATTTGTTACTGGCATTTAGTATTTCACCCTAGTTTTGAGGGGTAATTCTCTCCTTTTAGAAGGAATGTTCGGATGTCATATCTTTTTTTCTGAATAAATTGAATTTCATTTTAAAATTCTTCTGAGTTATGGTTTCAACAGGTGATGGAAGATTGTATTAGGAAGGCCATCGCTGGTTATTTCGGAGTAGTCCACTCTCCCGATGTGCTCCTTTCGTGGAAATCTCTTGTTCTCTGAGCTATTGTGCGATTTCGGCCATGGTCTTACCTAATGCCATCTTGTTAGATATAATTGTGTCCCTTTCATCCCATTCACATGTTGGTAGGACTAGGGTTTTTTGCTGGGGATTTTCAGGTTCTACGATCCGGCTGTCTTCGTGGGATACAACAGGTGATGGTAGGTGATTTCGTGCACGGTACCAAGTTCGAACGCCGAGCTTGTACATACTGTTTTGTTAATATCGTTTATACTGGATGTATTATTTGTGCATATCTACCTGTTCCAACGAGTGATTTTGTATTTGGTACCGAAAAGGACCGTTCTTATCCAATGGTACGTAGCCAGGTTGGACGACGTCATAATGATCTGTAGAGCGATTGCAAGGTACTCTGTATATTCAGGGTAGCAAGTGTTTGAAATGTTGTCTACCTTGGTGTAAAGGAAAACTCAGGCCGCCGCATGTGTCAAGTCAAAGCCCTCTGTAACACCTGGTTGTAAACCATTCCTCATTTGTACGCTGCGTTACCTCAAATCACTATGTTACTCCGGGATGAAAACCAGTCCTCATTCTTGCGTTTGACATATATAAAATTGGTTTGGTATATTGGCTTTCACGGCCAGTGAATCAAAACACAGCAAATTTTCTGGTTTTGTGCCGAAACCCCACACAGGACACGCCTCAAACCTTGAAAATTTGCTGACATCTAATTCACTGGCCCTGAAAGCCAATATACCATCCTTTTAGAAACCTTCGTGGGGAAGTTATGGCTGATTGAGCTTTTACTTCTCGCAATAAGGAGGCGCAGGTGCGCTTAATAAAATGGGAGGTAGTGCGCAGTTTGCTACTCCTGTGGGGGTCAGGGCGTGGACTCCAATAGTCCGCTGAAGAGCCAGCGTGGTGTCTTAGGCGAAACACCACACAAGACACGGCACAAACCTAGAAAATTTGCTGAGTTATAATATAGTATTAATTGATCAACTTATGAGAAATACTGTAATGTATTACTAGTTGTCTAATGATAGTTTAAACTAACACCGTCAGCAGTTCTTAAATTTTCCATTATTTCCCGCGCTATTTATAGGATTTGAACATATGAGGTGGCATATGACTCGGGGCGACGTCCCATTTTGTATGGCCCATGAAGGTATTGAAAATACCCGAGACTAAAGGTCGTTGATTTTTCCCCCAATTAATATCTTTGGAACCCCTAAGTTTAGAAAGACATGATAGGACTTGTTTTACTTAGGGTGATGCCCCCTTGTTTATGGGCTAAGTATTTTTGACAATTTACTCAAAAGGCTTACCAGTGTGGGAGGGTGGCTATTTTTATTCGCACGGGAAGATACCTTGCTTGGGCTTCGTAACTAGAGGGGCGAGTCTCTGTTTATTTTGTCATATGACTAGGGGCAAGCCTGCGGTGGTATTGTTTTGTCACGTGACTAGGGGAAAAGCCTGTGACGATTTTTTTAAAGTTATTATTTTATTACCTAATGAACCATGGATTAATTTACAAATTTGATGAATCGACTTATCGAGATGCCAGAGTGGTCATTCTTTTTGAACCTAACTATCCTGCTTTGGTCACGTGACTAGAGGGCGAAGCTATCTTTACAGTGGATGGACTATTTATTAGGGTATTTATTATGGCATAACCGACAATGATTATTGGTTAATGACGGATGGATAACTATTATTACTACAGATGAACCTGGATAATTCGAAACTCAAGGGACCAGATAAAAAGTCGAATTATCCAAAAATTCGAGTTAAGAAAGTTCTTTGAAAAGGGTAGAGAAAATATTCAAATTTTATTTTTTCATCCAAGAACCTTTACTAAACATAATATTAAATAGGTTTTTAACAAGAGAAGTGTTTATATACTAAGTAATACTGTATGTTTACATAATGATTTACGTTCAACAAAGCAGATTAACACACACAGGTACTGTATAATGACTGCTTCGTGATTACCTCAAAAGTTTCAAATGATAAAATGAAACCAAAATGTACTATTCACCTATTTAACGACAGCAGTAATCCACCAATGTAGTTAAGTCTTAGAGATATCTACTGTTTTTCAATAAATTTGAGATTTTTACCTGACTCCTAATATTAAGTATCTCAGCCACTACAAAAGAATCTAATAAATTTAAGGAACGGAAAACAGAAATACTTACATCATGTCTAATTACAAAAAACGCCTAACAATCGAGTAGAAGCCGCATGCCAATGATAAACGTCGTTTTTCGGGAATACCTGACCCAACTGTTTGGCTTGCGATCGGCTTTTTTACACGTAAAAACTTCGAATTATCCAAAATATAATTCGAATTAACCACGATTTTTTAGCCATGATTGTATATAAAATGCTAGGGACCAAGAGAAAAAATCGAAATAAAGAAGATTTCGAATTATAGAAGTTTGAATTAGCCACGTTCCACTGTATTAGCTGATGATGCATGGATTGGTGGCGAGGCAGAGATATTCAGGCGGGAAGAATGGCGAAAGGAATCATTGGAATGGCTAGATGATTACTCGTTAAGTATTGAATATTTAATATTTATTTTAGTACGCACGGCTGTGAATGTAGGGATATAAATGCCGACAGTTACTAATAGACTATAGCTAGCGGGGATAGGCACACGCTTGGCTATGGAGGCAGTCAGAGATATACTTTATTTATTTACGGGTAAAATATGAATTTATAGAGTATATTGTATTAGTGATGAATAAGACAGCTGTAGCACGCTTTGCAGAGCTAACTCGCCAGCAAGCAAGATCTTTCCGGTTTTTCACTGCAACTCGAGAGCTTAGTTTCGCAGTATCACATTACGTTGAGTAGTATCGGATTTGTGTCTGAATGACTTTTGTGGCTGAAGCCTGTATACTCTGAGCTGATAAGAACTGCTTGATTGAATAATATTCTTGCGACTTTTCATAGTACTGAAACCTGCTTGCGGAATACAATACAGGTTGTCAGTGTTTCGGTGAAAACATATAGGAAATACTCTGTCGTGTTTTTGGGCATTCGGACTTGTAGTTGTATGGGAAACAAAATTGGGAAGTATGGGTAATTGGTAAAGCAACTTATCCACAGTAGTAGTGGAGTAGTGAGAGTTCTGCTTAGTGTCATGGCCGCCGCGCGAAATTGAAACATTTAAATAGACTTTTCTCTCGAACCCATGGTCGGAGTTTCATGAATGGTGTGTCGGAGGACTTGAGGTGACGCCCCTTTGCTATGGACCACTCGTTATACTTTTCAAAAAAAAAAAAAAAATGAAATTTTTGTTTTCGAAAGTAGGCGATAGTTTGAAAACCAAACATGATAGAACGTTGTGCCATGGCTCAAACGAACAGTCTTTATGACCTTTATTTTTTGTAATAAAACGTTTTTACTTTTTATGTTTTTTTGAAAACACTCGAATTTTGAAAATCCTATATTTTGGAAACTAGGAACTCTACAAAAAAGTTTGTTTGACGTAAATTAATGGTCCCTACCCCCTCTACCCCCAAAATAAATGTCAAGTCTCTAGGATGAAAACCTGTAGGTAGTAGTGTGGTAAGGACAGAGCTGCTCCACTTAGCAAGTGGTGAGCCCCTGCGACCTTGGAATGGAAGGAGTCATGCTAGGAGGGCGTGCTTGGATTCGTTTTTTTCGTCTCGTCGTGCTCTTTACGGGAATGTCGGTGTCGAAAAGATGAAAATTTGGAAACACGGTCTTTTTGGGGTAAAACCGTGATTTTGAACTTTTTGCTATATCTCGCGAACCAATCATGCTAGAGGCATGTACGATGGGTCCAAGGATTCGGGAAGACGTCCTATTTGCTATGGACCACTCGTTGTAATTTTAAAAAATTTTGGAAACGCGATTTTGGGGGTAAACACGTGTTTTTTATGATTTTTGCCGATATGTCACGAACCAATAACGCTAGAGACGTGTACGAGGTGTCCTAGCACTCGGGCTAACGCCCCCTTTCAAATGTGGTAGATATTTTTTTCCAAAAAATAATTCACAAAGGGCCTAGCGCCGTACATGTTGAAAAAAAAAATTCTTTACCGTTACCTGTTTATAATGCTTATGAAGCGTGGTGGTTGAGAGAGACGATACGGCTGGGTGTGTGTGTTTCAATGAACCTGTCGCTAACCACGGTGGCTGTGTTCAATAGATCAATCGCTATTTCGACGGATCGGTGTATGACAGAGCGAGCGTGCGTTTTTCCTGATATTTTACCTTTAACGTGTAAACGGTCATGAGAACTTGATTCTATGTTGGTCGAAGCGAGTATCGAAAACAAACGAGCAGGAGGTGAAGGTCATTTGAGCTTATTGGAAGGCTTCGATCTGACTTGACAACAGGTGACGCTTGAAGGTGAAATAATCTGACCATTGTGTTGGCAGGGAAGTGCGAAAGGCGTGCACACATGTGTGAAACCACAGGCACACTAAACCAGTGACATCCTGTCTTGCTTCGTACGTGACAAAATGCAAGTTCAGGTGAAATTTGATCTACCGCAGGTGTTCACCTTGGACGTTATCTGTCCACGTGCATGGTAACTGTTAACAAGTCACATCCTGTTTTGCTTCGTACGTGACAAAATGCAAGTTCATGTGAAATTTGATCCGGCACAGGTGTTCGCTTGGGTGTTATCTGTCCACGTGCACGATAAGAGAATGTTCAAAGCGTGGGAATCGCTGAATCAGTAAAAAGTATGATGCAACTTGTGGGAATGATGTCACAACCAATAGATAGGCAAGAGCTGCAAACAGCAGTGGTGGGAGGTAAAGGGAGGGAGAGGGGAGGGGGTGATGTATGAGAGAACACAGGAGGAAAGGGAAAGACAAACATGTATGAACATGCATGAAGCGCGGAGCGCTGTACACATAGAGCTATAGGTGGTGTACAACATGTGTGAATAAATAAAAAGTACACAGGTTCACACAACATGTAATTTATTGATCCAAGAATTAAACGTAGAGTTAAACCCTAACCATTTGACGTAGAGTTTATTTCCTTTTTGTTTCAACACTTTTTCCACAAGATAATGCTGAGGAAATGCTGTTTTTTGAAGTTCATGGAGATAAAATCTACCTTTTATGGGTTGATGGTTGAGGTCCTCGAGTAAATAGGTGACTGGAGTGTCCAAGTAGACTCGACGAATTCGAAATAGTTCAGTCCCCCACTGAGGCGTGTAGCCCTTATTGAAGGCAGACTTAAATTTGCTCACACGAACAAAATCCCCAATGTTCAGTCGGTGACGTTTAGGATCGGCTGTTTTTATGGGGTTAAACAGTTTATCCAATCGCTGAATATTTTTAGTTACGAGACGTGGCTTGGTCCCAATCGTTCTATGGTTGGTGTCATTGTAACGTGACACTAGCTCAGGTAACATGTCCAACCAGCGATAACTGCCCTGAGCGGTAAACGCTTTCCACATATGGGTTTTCAATGTTCGGTTGAACCGCTCGACCACACTGGCTTTCAGATTGCTGTACGTGGTGTAATGGTGAATATCCTTAGATTTGAGAAAACTGGAGAAATCCTTGTTGAAAAATTCTTTCCCCTGGTCAGTTTGTAGCAGCTGAGGTTGACGTTGGGAGTGTTGAATAATATGTTGAAAGGCCTTGGTAACTAGTGGACCAGACTTGCGACGCACAGGTTCAACAAAGGCCATTTTGGAATAGACATCAATGACGGTCAACATATAGCGTACACCGTCGTTAACGCCAGCATAGGGTATCATTTCAACCAAGTCAGCCTGCCAAAGTTCATCCACACCTCGTGAAATCACCTTGAGTCGTGGATAGTGACGCCTAGCTGGGCGATGCAACTCGTGAGCAATACCCATTTTAATGGGTGAGGGCTTAAACAATAATTTTGGCATTTCGAAGTTCTTGTTCAATTTCTTGAATTTCCCAATCGTGACCGGTGTGGCCAGCTTGACGTGAGGCATGCAACAACTGTAGCCGCTGGACGAGCTTATTGGGATTGTGCCAGTAGGTAACATCCACAAGAGGTTTTAATGGTTTAAATGTCACTCCCGAAGCGGACACTTTACGACGAGTACTTTGACTGGTGGGAAACATTTTTGCAATGATGGTTTTATATTTTTGAGATATATTGGCATTCACTTGTTGCGTGGGATCATACTGTCTCTTATGGGCATGGGTATCCAATAAAATGGATTTATATTTGTCAAGATCCTCTGACGTATAATCATGGGAAGAGGGGGTCCGAGAAAAGAGCAGCTTTAACAGTCCTGGCGTTAATTTATAGTTGATGTTTTTAATGACAGCTTTAGTACGAGCAAATTTAATGGATGAATCGCCAATTTTAAAACTATCATCCTCATAGCGAACACCATACGTGGTATCTGTGTTTCCAATAAATAGATCGGTGAAATAGGGTTCCAATGTTGATCCATAATATTTTATTAAAATGGTTTTCAGTTGAGCTTTATGTTGAGGGGTGGCGAAGAGTTGTGAAAACGGAGACGCTCTGGAAGGGCAAGGTGTTTCGACCATGGCCAAGGATTTCTTTTTTCTCAAAAACTCTGCAAGGGGTGCGGCCTTTTTTTGAGGCGTAAACACTTGTTCCTCCTCATCCTCAACTTCACTAACACTAGTCAAATCTTCCTGTTCCTCTTCCTCTTCCTCAGGGTCCTCGTGCAGCGTCTGCGTGGCTTGTGAAACAGTGGGTAGCGTTTCAGATGGCTTGAAAGAGGGTTTCAACATGGCTTTTAGTGGAGGTGCTAAATGTTGCTGAATAAACAAAGCATGATTGGCACGTGATTGTTTCAATTGACGAAACTTTTGGCGAATAGTATTTTTTGCTCTAATAATATGCTTTTTCAATTGACTCTCTGCTAACGCCATGGTGTCTTGACAAATGACTTGCCGGGGAATGAGACAGGGCCTTAAATAGCAATAAAATGATCAAACCCTAAGCGATACCGTCCTTGGTTGAGTTCACTTTGTTTGTCAATCACTAAACAGGCATGACGTTGAGTGTTCCAGCACTTGGCACACAATTCTGTAAACATTTGAAAGGTCATGTCAGGATTCACATGTTCATTATAAATGTGACGAGTGTTCCTCTCATCCTGGCGAAATAAAACAATGACATTGGCATTGTCACGAATCAACTGTTTGGACATTTTAGAATACGTTTGTCCAAGATAGAAGCAATCGATATGTTTGTGACGACCCATGCTGAAATAGCTTTGAATGATGCCTTGACGTTCAGTGGATACATCATCGAAAATCATGAGTGAATCAGGCTTTACCTCATCCGGTGAAATCACATTTTCTTGCATGGAAAATGTGAAATAACCCATATTCTCTTTTTGTAATCCAGACATGACTTGATCCAGAAACACGTAGAGGGGTAGGTAGAGAGATTTTGCAAAAATATAAATATTTTGAAAACGCAGACCATTGGGCGCTGTGATGAGCGTTAGCAAAAGATTTGTCTTTCCACAGCCGGAAGGCCCCACAATGATGCAGCGAATGGAAGATGGAAACAGTGAACCATGGCGTTGTTCACGTGATATGGGACAGAGATGGGAAACCATGTCCCCCACGGGGAATGACTCTTGCTGCTTAATAATCTTCATGTCAACTAAGGCTTAGACAGGCTAGCCGGCTGTCTATATACAGGACACCGAACCTTGTCATAGAAACAGTAGACTGGTACTACAGGTTGACGATGGATGTCTTTGGACGTGCGTTGATGGCCAAAGCTAGGCCTGTCCCCATACATGATCCTAAACAGGAAACAGATCCTGCTAATAAACACTATGTGGATACGTCAGTAGTGCCACGCACAAAACAGGGAGATTATGACTTTAAGGGAAAGCGGTTAACCCATGTAAAACATCCTCAAGTGTCTACAGACGTTACTACGAAAAAGTATGTGGATAACAAAGTGTATGAGTTTAATGACAAAGTGCCCCAGCTTACGGTGAATGGCTATAGCGCTAATCACCATCGGATTATTCACGTGGAAGACCCACAAGACGAAGACGATGTTTGTACCAAGCGTTACATGACCCATGAAATGAAAAGGCTTTATAAATTTATCCCATCTGTATTTTTAGTGTATCTGACAAATGAAAAACCTGTGAATGACAGAAACCATTTACCGCTAGTCCATGATCAGCACTTGACCTATGCGCTTGCTTCGGGTTTAAGCCACTATCGATTACACTATGATGGAACCATTCACATCAAATATGCCATACCTGATGAGAACCATTTACAAATAAAGATAAATGGTCATAGGATGTTGGTCCATAACCATGAAATGGTCAATGCTGGTGACGAATTATCCTTTCACCTCATGTTGACATGGGATGAAAAGCAAGCGGGAAAAACCATAAACGACTTCCCACTTTATGTGGAATTGGAATATACAGCCATGAAATAACCATCTGACGTTAGTTGTGATTTAAACTTTCTTGTGAAAGGTTGTGGGTCATTATCATCATGGTGAAACAAAGGTATGTGGTGAGAAAGACTAAAAAAAGGACATTGTCCTTGGCAAAGCCTGGGCTTACAACATTCGAGGACAAGCCCTTGCGAAAGAAAAAAAGAAAAAATAATGTATTGACCATAAGGAAAGCCCTTCGAGCAGCACAGAGACAGGTTATTCCAAAACGTCGGCGACAGGTTTCAAACCAAGGGCGAGTGATTCCCGTCCCCAAACGAGCGGGATTTTTACCTGCATTATTTGCCGGTTTGGCTGCTCTGGGTTCACTTTTGGGCGGTGCCAGTGCAGTGGCGAAAACCATTAAAGCCGCGCAGCAGGGCAAGCAACAACTCAAAGAAAGTCAGCGACACAATGAAACCATGGAAGCGATTGCCATGGGGGCTAGAAATGCCAATTTAAAGCCAGCCTTTTATCAACAAGGATTTGGGATTTCACCATTTCGAAATATTAAAAAAAAAAAATAACCTCAGCCATAGCGAGACATGCCCTGACGCATCAACAAGTGGAGAGCTATGCTAAACAACTAAAGCTTTCTCATTTTCGAGGTGTGTTTATGCGAAACCAATTACCCCCACGACCCTGGAAACAGGAATGTGCTGTTGTCAATTTGGATGATCACCGAGGACCAGGAACGCATTATGTAGCTTATGTCAAAGAGGGATCCACGGTATGGTACTTTGACAGTTTTGGGAATTTGCCTCCGCCCATGGAACTAGTGACCTATTTTGGAAACAGGATCAAGATATATTATAATGTGAAACGAGAGCAAACGTTTAACAGCCAACAGTGTGGACGTTTGTGTTTAATTTTTTTATATAAGACGCAGCATAAGCTAAAACGCCACCAGTATGTCGGCAGAAAGTAAAACGTTTACATTGCATGGACGTGGACCTGAAGTCAGCCTAGACTTTTACCCGCCTATCGAATTGAGTGAAAAACCCTATGGTTTAGGACTTGTTTCTCTTGAAACGTACAATCGAATATACAACATACGTGAAAATGTGAACAACAAGTTTTACTATGATGATTCTGTGCTCACCTTGAACTCTGGTGGATACACGATCGATGACATTTATGAACACATTTATGTGGTGTTGATCAATCAATATGGTTTAAAGTCATTTCTCGACGGAACGCACAAGTTTGAACTTGTAGGCAATACCAACACTCATCGCTGCAGTATTTTCTCTACCTTCAACATTGACTTTAAAACACACCCCGATTCCATTGGCCCATTACTAGGATTTAAACCACGTGTGTTGGAGCCCAACAAAAAACATGAATCAGACCATGAAGTGAAATTCATTGAGGACCATCATGTGTCGGTGACGTGTAATATTATTAGCCAAGTGTACACCAATCAAGAACCATCGCATTCACTTTATGACTTTATTGTGACATCGCCCAATGGCTATATTATTCGTGAAAACCCTCCAATGGTGCTTTTTCATGCTGTGGCTGTTGATAGTATTAGTAATATAACATTAAGACTGATCAATAGAGATCAACAACTCATTGATCTAGATTCTACCACACCAGTGACTTACAAGTTGGTGCTAAAGCCACTATGAAGTTTGTGTATAAAGCAACAACACCGTCTAGGAATGGTGTTAGTTGTTTGCCACGTGAATACACGTTAACATCTCAGAACAAGCAGATTTTACAGCATTTGGGTTACCACGTCAACCCTCATGATGAATTCTATCCTAGAGATAGCGAACCGCATCGAGGAGCAACCAGGAGTGGTAAGAATTGATCTCCATTCCTATCAAGCTCAAACACCTGGACTCAATAACAATGATGAAATTCAATTTGTTATCAACAACCAAGATATTTACACCCTACCGCATGAAAGTGTCATTCAGATTGAAGGTCGGCTCACCAAAGCCGATGGCTCTACACCTACCACATCCAAGTTGGCCAACCATGGTTTAGCCTTTCTGTTTTCTGAAGTACGTTATGTCTTTAACGATATCGTGGTGGATAGCACTCGAAATGTGGGCATTTCCAGTGTCATGAAACTATACCCCTCTTATAGTGAGGAAGAAGGTAAAACACTTTGCATGGCAGGTTGGTGTCCTGACTCGACCAATGACTGGATGGTACACACCGATGGGACCTTTACTGGATATTTACCTCTTAAACTGATTCTAGGCTTTGCTGAAGATCACCAACGCATTGTGGTCAACGCAAGGCAAGTGCTGTATCTGGTGAGAGACAGGAGTGATAATAATGCACTCAAGGGAGCCGACAATGCCCCCATCGATTCAAAAGTTCAACTACAACGCTTGCTATGGAAAGTGCCTCATGTGACCCTTGAAGATAGCAAAAAACTGGACATACTCAAAATGGTAAAGAGAGATATGCCTCTACCCATGGAATTTAGAAGCTGGGCACTCCATGAGTATCCGCTATTGCCCACTACCAACACACACAGTTGGTCTGTAAAAACAGCTCGCTATACAGAGAGACCTCTCTACCTGATCGTGGGTTTTCAAACGAATCGCAAGTATCAACAAACCAAAGATGCCTCGCAATTTGATCACCTGCAATTGAGAAATGCACGTCTTTTCCTCAACGGAGCTGTGTTTCCCTATGAAGGACTGGATTTGGATTTTTCAAAAAATAAGTTTGGGCCCCTGTACGACTTGTTTTCTAAATTTCGATGGTCGTATTATCAAAAAGAGAACGGCCCATTGCTACTACCCCAAGCGTTTAAGGCAAGAGCACCACTGATTGTCTTTGACTGTTCTTACCTGGAAGAGTCTGTCAAGCCATCCAATATCGACATTCGACTAGATTTTGAAACGCATGACAATGTACCAGCCAATACGACGGCATACTGTCTGATTATTCATCACAAACAAGTCAACTATTATCCACTGTCCAACCAAGTGACGAGTGTATAAATAACAGGTCATCCCACGTCAAGCCGCTCAGTCATGTCTTGCTTTAAAGCCTCAAGAGACGTTACATCCATGAATTTAAACTCTGAGGAACAACGTTTCAAGACGTTTGCCACATGGCCAGTGCCTTTCATAAACCCTCAAGCCTTGGCAGCCGCTGGATTCTACTATTTAAAAACAAGAGATGAAGTGAAATGTGCCTTTTGTCCCATCATCATAGACCAATGGCAGGAGGGCGATGAACCCATGCAGGAACATCACCGCTGGTCACCCACCTGCCCCTACCTGTGCAGAATGAAAGTGGGAAATATACCCTGTCATTCAAGCTATCCCTCGCTTGTGTCTTTGGGTGATGAAAAAAAAAACAAGTTACGATACGTGTGGACCGTATGGTATCCATGGTGCTTCGGTGAGCAGCTCACCATCAAAAACGCCTAGTTTAGAGACATTGGGACATCATCGGTGTTATGGACGTTACAAACACAAGAGACTATATTGTTGTATCAGTTGCTATCGTCCTTATCCCAAAATGACAAAGGCCTGTAAGACGTGTAATGATAATAAAATGATGTAATTCTTAAATTCTTATTTTTTTGCTTTTGCCTCTGTCCTACCCTAACCTTCTTTTTTGGAACTAGCATGGCAGGTAAGTCCATGCCATGATCACACCTGATCGTCCGTCAGTCGTCAGTTGAACTTGGTCCAGACAAGCGTCAACATGTTGCGCACACTCATTGTGGATTGCCAAGGGTTTAAAATTGGTGACAACAAATTTATATTTAAACAAGTGGCCGTGATCGATTGTACCACGTTTTGGATATCACAAGCTACGCATTTGCTATTTAAACCACCCCATGCTTTTGATTTGTTGTGTGAAAAAGACCGTAAACAAACCCAGTGGATTGAAAATCATAGGCAACTAGACTGGAATCAGGGAACCATTTCCTATAAATATTTGGATGTGGTTATGAAAGCTCACTTGTCCACGGCCAATGTGGTATTTGTGAAAGGTAATGAAAAACGTCAATGGTTGCAACCATTTTTGGCGTCTTACTGCCAATGTATCGACCTCATGGAGTTGGGCTGCCCCTCCCTGCAAACGCTCATGGATACTTGTTCCTGTGGCAACATTACCCATACAGCCCTATCGCATGCGTGGCATCTCTTTCATTGGTTAACCACTCATGCCTGCTGGGAGTTGTTGAACAAAATTATAACTCGAGATTTACCTGTGAATGACGTCAGTGAGATTTCTACAAGCGACGTGTAAACATCTACAGCACGTGATACCATGGAGAAAGGCAATGCTACGGACAAAGCCATCGGCAAGTTCTTTGTGTGCAAAAAGAAACTAGACAGTTTTACCAAAGAGGAACTCTTGGCGCTGCCCAAGTCGTTCATTTATTATGTGGCCGCCAACGCAGTGAAAGAAATCTGGCAACATGTACCAAAATCATGGACTCAAGACCCTGTGTTGAGTGAATTGCAACCCTGTACGGATTACGATCACCATAAGCAAGTGGCCATGGCAAAAATACCGTCTATGCGTCAGTGTGCGACTTGCCAGCTAGTGAAACTGTATCACGGTCATAAGAGTCCATGTAAAGACTTTGTTGAATCATTCCACGAGTGTCATGGCGAGAAAAAGCAACAACAACAAACACATACATCGTCCACAGAGGAGGAGGAAGACCAAACCTTTTTACCATCGATGGAAAAGGATATGCCAGACCTGTACTGGCAATGGCGTCATTGACAAAGTGATTCAATACTTACCTTTCGAAATCCATCTTCCAGGTTATCGTTTTTGCGGTCCTGGAACTCGTCTCGAAAAACGTTTACAACGTGGTGATGTACCCATTAATCTTTTGGATCAAGCATGCAAGGAACATGACCTTTCTTATCGCCATAGTCATCCTGGTTTAAGACATGTGGCAGATAAATTGTTATTGAAGAAAGCTAAACAACGTTTCACATCCAGTGATGCCTCAGTGGGTGAAAGGATGGCAGCCCTAATTGTCATGAGTGCTATGAAAGGAAAGTTGATGATGCATGGACATAAACATTGAGGAGTGAGGAATTGGGATTTGTTTGTATTCTATTTTTCTTTTGTCAATTCACTATGACTATGAAATAAAAACAAAAGTTTTCCA
Source organism: Meconema thalassinum (assembly GCA_946902985.2). NCBI lineage: Eukaryota > Metazoa > Arthropoda > Insecta > Orthoptera > Tettigoniidae > Meconema > Meconema thalassinum. Next base: position 128,525,399 of record OX336398.1, read on the forward strand.
GAGCACGATGTTTTGTTATTTTTAATTTTAAGAAATCGTGATGTTGATGGCTGATTTTTTCATTTTACACATTTCACACATGATGAATTCCACACACTGTCATTTATCATTTTGCAATTTACAGTTTTTGAAAACGTTCGTTTCAAGTTTAACGTTTTTGATGATATGGAGTTTTCCATTTTGCTGATGACACATTTTAAACAATGTCCGTTTGAAGTTTTTGAATTTTCAAATTTCACACATGGCCATTTCCAGTTTTTAAAAATGTCCGTTTTAAGTTTTGCTGTTTTGGTGATATGGAAACATGGAATTTCCATTTTGCTGTTTTCATATTTTTCCATTTGGTGTATGTCGAAAGTTGAGATTTGACAATGATGTTGATGCAAGTGCTTGACCTTGATAATACTGCAATGTGTTGATGTGTGTTTGGAGAAACGTCGAGGTCTACGACTACTGCAGGTAAGACTGTTTTTACAAAAATAATGTCTTTTGACTGCCACATTTCAATGAAAAAACGAAACTATTTAAAACAAAATGAGTATATAAGTGACCATTTACCCCCTCCCCACCCACCCACCCTACCTCACCGTGTTTGCTCTGGTCAATCATACACACCAGTTTTCTCTCTCCACTCATACATTCACACCTGTCTTTGGGAACAAACACAACCACTTTATTTATTCCCAAAAGCACATTCTCGACATGCTCACTCATCCCAAAAGAACTTTTTTATTTGATCATTTACATTACGAAAAATAATTAAATACTAGTTATTCAAGTTACTAAAAATCTTACTTATTTCATATTTACAAAAAAAAACTTTGTACAGCGTTAAAAGAATCATACTATTTACCAATCAAAAAAAATTAAAAAATAAGTTTGCATAGAACTTTTTTTAAAGAGCAAAAGGTCCAAGTGGATTGCCACTATTTACAAAATCTACTATTTACAATGACAAAAAAAACAATATTTACAAAATTCTAAATCTACAAGTTACAAAAAGCCATGTCCCATAAACGATTAAACAATGAAATCACACCTCCTCCTCGTTGCGATCATAACCCCAGGGCAGGCTGGTGAGCAGGTCATCAGCCCACACACGTTTGTTATCCATGGAAGCTAGGGTGCGTTTTCTCTGTTCCACAAGATACAAATGATGGTTGCTTGATTGTATCCTGCACTGTGTATGAGACATAGCTTTGCCCGTGCGTAAAACCGCTAGGTAATCGTCTACACGTAGCGATTTTACCACTGCTCTACCTACACCTTTTGCTCTTTTGGCTTCCTTACAGTCGAGTGTGCGATAAGCATACATTTTTGAGGCCAAACCTACGAATTCCGTCATAATGGAATCACCACATTCATCTTTTAAAACGCCCATTTCCTTTTTGTTTTTTATGGGCAGCTTAAACACGTTGTCAGCGCTATAGCAAGAGGTGTCGAACCAGTCACTATGTTGCCTCATGACGTCATAGGGGTTGCAGTGGCGAATGTGGTAAATGAATGAGTCCGTGTCCATATACAAAAGAGAAACGTCCTCAAAATGGCGTTTGGCAAACTCATAGTGGAATCGATACATGACCGATTTAGAAAAGTCTAAAATGACTTGACCCAAGTAAATGGGCTTATCCATGGTCACGCTGGTCTTACTCATTTCAATAGTAGCCAAATCCTCATCGATAATTTTGATCGATTTGAAATTTGGCTTGGCAATGTACCGCCGGGCACTCCACCGCCCCTCCCAGACATTCACCAATTTAATGTCACGGTATTTGCGGACATTCTCCATAGACTTGCCATAGATGCAGTTGTTCATTAATTTAAAAAAATTAATTTCAAACTGCTGTGTTGCCATTTGTCGGTGCTCTGTGTTGAGTCGCATGTATGGCTCAAGCCATGCTTTTTGAGCAAAAGAAATACCCCTGTGGACTTTCTTCAACACCAAGCCTTGGGCGAGGCATTGCACCAACATTTGGATATGTAGCACATACCGATTTTTGTTGTAAAGTGTGCCCATGAGTTTTTCAGTTTTCACTTTACTGTCAGGGGGAACCATTTGCTCAAGGCAGAATGGGAAATCGGCATGTTCATCATACAAGGATGAGGGATATTCAATATCCACTTCTAGCACATATCCACGGCCTGTTTCTTGGCTAGCCATGTTCACATCAAATTCTGACACTTGTTTGTCTGTCAGCCAAGCAAACTTTCCATAGGGCAAAGGCTGACTCATGGCGTAACCGTACAAATTATTCACGTCATAGTACATTAAGTACGATTCTGGTTTGTCTGGTGAATAATCAGGCATGTAGACATTGTTCGCTTCGGCATGGCGCTGGTTAAGTGACACAAAGCCGCCACGAATGCCCTTTTCAAAAAATAGAACCATGTCTACGTCAGTGAGTAAATCCAATTCCACTTGAGTGTATTTCAAAGCGGCATCAAACGAGAGTCCAGGACTCGTGTAATAGTGAGCCGGGTCAAGACCGTAAATGTGTTGACACAAGTTACGGAATTTTTCAAACACATCAGTGAGCAGCAATACATCCAGTTTTAGGTAATGCAAAGCATATTCACTTAGCGTGTTCATGCCAAACACTCGCCAAACTTGACATGCATGTGCATAGTCTTCATCGGAAACGGTACTGCGTGTTAGTTTCGAGTAAAATTTCTCTTGTGGTGGGAGTTTTCTTTGCTTTAACACGTCCCAGCTATTGCAGAAATCATACAGGAATATACCTTTCCGAATGCACAATTGAAATTGCTCAGGATCATTAAAATGCATTCTAGTATTTTTTAATTCCTCCTCATTCAAGCCATTCACAAGGCTGTCTAGCGAGGATGCCATAAACTTAAAGGAATCCAAAAATCGAATGCTAAAGTCGCCCAACCACCATGTCAGGGCTGTAAAACGCTCATGGTTTTGGGGAATAATGGTAAACGAGCCCTTGTTGACATGACCCAATTCACGAATCAAAAACTGAATGTCATAATTTGCCAGATTGTGGAAAAAGACACTGATGAAACGAGGAGCCAGAAAGTTCAAATTGCATTTACTATGCGCAGCTCCACGAAACTCCCCTGTAAAGTGTGAGTGGTCTCTGACTTTTTTCTCTCCACTTAAAATAGGCTTTTCGCAAATATGGCATGTCGTGGCATGCTCATACTGCTGCTGCTGTTCTGGAGATAGGCTCATGGGTACTGGGTGGTTTAGTAATTCCTGTACATGGTCGGCCAACTTGACAAGTTCATCCAAGAACCATTTGGCACAATCTGGCCCCTCACGGTATTTGTAAACGGATTGTGTGGGGTCATAGGCACACACCACATTAAATCCTATGGCAAAAGGTTCATGTTTTTGAATGGGTGTGGTTGAGCTCATGGAGGGATCTGGTTCACATCCCGCCATGGGTGTAGTGAGAGCTTCAAAATCTGCATATACCACATAGGGGACAGTGTCACGCTTATGAATGTCCTTAAACTTTAACACAGCCTTGTCCCCTTGTGGCAATATCAGTCTCACCGCTTCCTGAGTAACACAATCTACCCTATGACGTTCCAAAAGCGTAGGGGTTGTAAAATATTGCAAGCAACGGTCACAAATATGTTTCTTATGTTGATCTTTGGACATTTGACTGCTTAGCAATCTACTCAGGCTTTTAATTAGGCAATAGTGATTCACCTCTCCATAAGATAAATATAAAAGATGAATGTGGTGTCGTTTCGGTTCTTTTGTAGCATAAAGAGGACCCACAATCTCATTACCATCAAGGCCATACACCATGAACGAAAAGTCCTGGTTATCTTGTTCAAACCTATGGATCTCGGTTAAGTCCATAGGGAACGATACTCGAGTTAAATTTAAAGTATGTTTCAATTCAACAAACTTGGCCTTGTACATTCCTGGTCGACAACCATTATGTTGTGCTGGCTGCAAATACGCAGCCACAGACCACAGAAAGCAATCATTGTCACGATTCTTTATATTGACCACAGCCTTTTTCGAAGCTATAGCTGGTGGTGTTTTAATATAGCTAGACCCAGCATTCAATGGGTTGAATTGACAAATGTTGATTTGCAAATGATGAATTTTGTCTAAGGCTAGACCACTCGGTCCTTGTAGCAGTTTATCAAATTTTGATAGCAAGGCATTCACCACGTGGGTTTCATACCACTGTTCCAAATTATGGGCTATGAATAGCTCTTGCATTTTACTACAAATATAAAATGTGTCTTTATGCTCTACATCCTTCTTTTTATATATGAAATCGCACACCAGTTCTGTATTCACCTTTAAAGCCATATGCAACCTTTGCGCTGTGCAAATTTCAATTTTAAAAATTTCAAAACAAGATTGTAAAAATTCTTTGGGAATCAAACTTTTTCTAACATTGACTGCGCGGCCAGAGCACACACGTGATTTGAAACAACTGTTTAGAGGTTCCCAAGTTAGGCTATCGGTAGCAGTAGCAAATGACATTATTTTAGAAAGAACACTCTCACCTGAGTTTAGAAATGTAGACTGCTTGACAATGGTCCCAAACACACACGTTCCTGGTTATTAACAAAGGTCAAGCGTTTTCCAACACTCTAAAAAGAAATAAAATAAACCACCATAAGTATATCCATTCCATATAGTTTATGCATTTCATAAACAAAACAAAATCAAACAGGTTATATATATATATATATAAACAAATCTCACCTTGACGAGTAATGCTTTGCTATATTCCCGTCTCGTGGGCTAGTGTGGAAATGGTTTTCTTTTCAATCTGTCTGCCTTTCTCTTTCTTTAATATCGTTCACACACACACACACGACAAGTAGGCTATACCGATTATCTGCAAACAAATAAATAAATAAATAAAATCATTAATTACCTAATCAATAAATAATTGCATGTATTTATATATAAATCAATAAATATATAAATGAATAAATATATACCTACCCCACAACAAGGTTAAGTATTTTCCACCAACACCAAAACTGTTAAACAAGCCCAAGTGTTTCACACAACGCTGTAGCGTGTTCAAAAGTAGTCACATAAGTGCGAGAGGAAATGTCAGCGACGTGTCTTTATATATCACATTGCATGTATAATCTTTTTTTTCCCACGCTTTGAACATTCTCTTATCGTGCACGTGGACAGATAACACCCAAGCGAACACCTGTGCCGGATCAAATTTCACCTGAACTTGCATTTTGTCACGTACGAAGCAAAACAGGATGGGACTTGTTAACAGTTATCATGCACGTGGACAGATAACGTCCCAGGTGAACACCTGCGGTAGATCAAATTTCACCTGGACTTGCATTTTGTCACGTACGAAGCAAGACAGGATGTCACTGGTTTAGCGTGCCTGTGGTTTCACACATGTGTGTGCACGCCTTTCGCACTTCCCTGCCAGCACAATGGTCAGATTATTTCACCTTCAAGCGTCTTGGTCATTTTTTCCATTGCACTTGTTGTCAAGTCAGATCGGAGCCTTCCAATAAGCTCAAATGACCTTCACCTCCTGCTCGTTTGTTTTCTGTACTCGCTTCGACCAACATAGAACCTAGCTCTCATTACCGTTTACACTTTAAAGGTAAAATATCAGAAAACGCACGCTCGTTCTGTCATACACCGACCCGCCGAAATAGCGATTGATCTATTAAGCATGGTCCTTGTGGTTAGCGACAGGTTCGTTGAAACACACACACCCAGCCGTATCGTCTCTCTCTCAACCACCACGCTTTATAAACATTATAAACAAGTAAAGAAAAAGAAAACGTTATTTCAACATGTATGGCGTTAGGCCCTTTGTGAATTATTTTTTGGAAAAAAATATCTACCACATTTGAAAGGGGGCGAAAGCCCGAGTCCTAGGACACCTCGTACACGTCTCTAGCGTTATTGGTTCATGAGATATCGGCAAAAATCACAAAAAACACGTGTTTACCCCAAAATCGAGTTTCCAATTTTATTAAAAATTATAACGAGTGGTCCATAGCAGAGAGGACGTCACCCCGAGTCCTTGGACCTGTCGAACATGCCTCTAGCATGATTGGTTCGCGAGATATTAAAAGCACATGACCTTTTAGTTTTGGTCTTTTCATTAAATTAAGAGGCTATAGGAAAGTAGGGGGCATCACTACGAGTGCTAGGACACCCTGTATGTTCTAATCCCATGTTTGGTTAGCGAGATATCAAGTTCGGGGCAAATACGAGGTGGGTTCAAAAAGAAGTGGTCCAGCTCTCTCATCATCCCACTACTACAGGTTTTCATCCTAGAGACTTGAAATTTATTTTGGGGGTAGAGGGCATAGGGACCTTTCATTTATGTCAAATAAACGTTTTTGTAGAGTTCCTAGTTTCCAAAATATAGGATTTTAAAAATTCGAGTGTTTTCAAAAAAACATAAAAAGTAAAAACGTTTTATTACAAAAAATAAAGGGCATAAAGACCATTCGTTTGAGCTATGGCACAACGTTCTATCATGTTTAGTTTTCAAACTATCACCTAGTTTCAAAAACAAAAATTTTCAAAAAAAATTTGAAAAATATAACGAATAGTCCATAGCAAAGAGAACGTCAGCCCGAGTCCAACGATACCTCATTTGTCAAAATCGGACCATGCGTTCGAGAGATATTTAACATGGCTGAGGCTTAGTAGTAGAGCAAGGGGGGTTCTGGAGTGAGTTAGAATCGGCATCACTCCACTACTCACAGTTTATAAAATACTGGTTGTTCAATGTCATTCTAATTAGTTTGGTAATAACATGCGTGGTGCTTACGAATGTGCTGTGCTGAACAGTGTTAACTATTTTCAAAGAAGACGGTTATAATATTACCTGTTTGTTTATTAATTTATTTATTTATTTACTGGTGATTATTGATTTTGAATTGATTAAATGATGAATTAATTTTATTCACTTTTTGCAGATATATTGTACGACTGTTGCGTAGGCTACTGGCTTTGTAGTGTCCAAGCTTGAGAGATTGAATGACTAGTACTGTTAGTGGCAACGTACTGTGAAACAGTTTTAGAGGGAGCAATAGCAACATAGCCAGTGGCAACGTACTGTGTAACAGTTACAGAGCGAGCAGTAGCGACATAGCCAGTGGCAACGTACTGTGAAACAGATTTAGAAGGAGCAGTAGCGACATAGCCAGTGGCAACGTACTGTGAAACAGATTTAGAAGGAGCAGTAGCGACATAGCCAGTGGCAACGTACTGTGAAAAAGATTTAGAAGGAGCAGTAGCGACATAGCCAGTGGCAACGTACTGTGAAACAGATTAAGAAGGAGCAGTAGCGACATAGCCAGTGGCAACGTACTGTGAAACAGATTAAGAAGGAGCAGTAGCGACATAGCCAGTGGCAACGTACTGTGAAACAGATTTAGAAGGAGTAGTAGCGATATAGCCAGTGGCAACGTACTGTGAAACAGATTTAGAAGGAGCAGTAGCGACATAGCCAGTAGCAAGGTACTGTGAAACAGTTTTACAGGGAGCAGTAGCGACATAGCCAGTGGCAACGTACTGTGAAACAGATTTAGAAGGAGCAGTAGCGACATAGCCAGTGGCAACGTACTGTGTAACAGTTTTAGAGGGAGCAATGGCGACATAGCCAGTGGCAACGAACTCTGAACTGTTTTAGAGGTAACTATTTATTTATTTATTAATTTATTTACTAATAATTATTTATTGACTTATAAATTAATTGGATGATTAATTTAAGTTCTTATTTCAGATATTCCTTTCATAAGGTGTGTTGTATTGGTTCCGCCGCTCTCTATCTGATCGTTCCACTGTTGGGTGCCAATTGTACTTGTTCAATCCCCACTTTGGCGACAATTGTAACTGTACATATACACTGTAAGAGATCGTCCCTCATTTGGGCGTCATTTTTAACTGTTCTGTCGACAAATAGATAGTAATAATAATCCCCCTCCTCACAATGAATAATAATAATAATAATGATAATCGGCGTTTGTGGGGATGAAGCAGCTGTACGATAAAAACTACAGTAATAGACATTCACACTCAACTTCACCGGTGACCGCATAGATAAAAAACACTTGAATACTGTTAATAATTAACATATAAACCCACCAACCTGGGCCCAACATTTTGGCAGCCAGCCTGTCACAAGCCAGGACTAAGAGTGAGTGATAGAGGAGTAACACGTCTTTAAAAAACCTTGGTCCAGCTGGCCCGGCTGGTAGTACCTTGTATGGGTCCCTTGCCAGGGTTACAGGTGAAGATGGACAATGGTTTACAAGGCGCAAGAGGAATAAAGCGGAGGAACTATCTTCAAGCTCCGGGGCTTACAACCTTGGTTCTACTAACGGGAAGGAGCAATCCGACCCACATATTTTTAACAAGCAAGCATCATGGAAAGTCGTCAAAAGGAAGACACTACCCCAGGTGGTAAATGTTTAAGGGAATCCACCGCTCCTAGGAGTGCACGCAAGCCTTTGGATTCTGGGGAGCTGTCAAGTAGACGCTTAAAGAATACTAAATTGAAGACGAAACTGAAATATTATTTTGGAACGTTAAATGTCAACTCATTGCTCAAAGTTAGTAAACACAAAGAACTGACAATATGATGGATGAACATAATATCTCAATCCTGGCATTGCAGGGAACACGGCATGAGGACGAAGATGTAATTGACATTGAGGGCTATAGGGTCTATAAAGGACAGAGAGCAGTGAAGATAGGCAAGAATATGCCAATGTTTGGAACAGCTTTTGCTGTAAATAAGAATGTACGCAGTGCAGTTGTGGACTACTCTAGCCCGTCAGAAAGACTATCGCTCCTAACTCTACGCTGTGGTAACAAAGGCTATACCCTGATCAATGCACATGCACCTATTAATGAGGACAACAGGCGTAATCCCGAGAAAGTTGAACAATTTCGGGACCTTATAGAGGAGGAGATGCAGAAAATATCGATAATGAATATCAAAGTTTTATTGGGCGACTTCAACGGTCAACTGGGAATAGAATCATGATACAGATCGCCAGTAGGAAAATTTCTGCTCGCAGAATGACCAACAAAAATGGAACAAGGTTTGTCGAACTATGTAGAACGTTTGATCTTCAGATAATGTCAACTTTCTATAAACATAAACCAAGTAAACAGAAGACATCGTTCAGCTGGCAATTTGAACGGAGAGAAACACATTGATCACGTGTCAATATCCAGGACAGCAATAAAGGAGATTATGAATATTTATATCTCCACGATTAAGATGAATTTCATCCCTTTTAGAATGGATCCGAAAGTTGGAAATAAACTTCACAGATATGATGTGAAAAAACTTAAGGTTCATCAAGCAGTATTGGAGCAATACCACCAGCAATTAACATTTAAATCCAAGAATTGGTCTGACGTTGCCTCCAAAATCCAACCAACAGCCAATGTTTCAATCTTGACAGCACAGAAGCGTAAACACAGATGGTGCAACGAGACCTGTGATAGGGCATGTGCACAAAGAACAGATGCCGGGAGGAAATGGAACTCAATGAAGAGGCAAGTAGATTATAATTAGTTTTGTGACAGTCGGAAAGATGCAGCCCGGGTTTTCCGAATTGCAAGGCGATCATATGAGAAACAACAGATGGAACAGATTGATCAGGATTTCCAGAAGAATAATGTCAGGGACTTCTATCGAACTTTCAAGTCTAATCTGAAAGGGTATCAAGCATCGAGCTTGTGCTTCAGAGATTAAAATGGAAAGTTAAGTCTGAACAACAAGGAGAACTGTCGTATCTTGGCTGAGTACTTTAAGAAATTACTCAATTGTGAGGAACCAAAACATAGGCTACTCATAGGCCGTCCTACTCAAGTAATGGCTTTATCGCATCCACCTTCTAAGACAGAAATTAAAATGATTATCGATGGTCTAATTAATAATAATGCAGCGGGAGAGGATTCCATTGTGGCAGAGCTGCTAAAACTGGCAAATGAAGATACTATGAATATATTAGCTGTGCTCCTTGCGGCGATATGGGGAGCTGGTAGGATACCCACAGAGGGGCACTCTGCATTAATTCACCCTCTCCACAAAACAGAGGGATAAGAAGGACGTTAATAATTACATGGGTATATCAATTGTATCTGTTCCCTACAAGATCCTATCCAAAGCACTCCTGAACAGAATTGAAGAACATCTTGATAATCAGTTTGGTGAGTACCAGGCCGGTTTCAGCAAGGGACATTCTTGTCCGGAACAGATTTTTAACCTGAGAAACATCATTAGGTATAAGACGATAGGCAGGTATGACTATGTGGTCGTATTCATTGATTTTAAGAAAGCATATGACTCAATTGACAGCTGAATATTCTGGAAGAGTTTGGAGTGGTTGAAACGTCTCGAAATCTGATTAAACAGACTTTGACCGACACCGTGTCAAAAGTAAAATTCCTTGGCGAGATCTCAGATCCCTTTGCAATCAAGACTGGTGTCAGACAAAGTGATGGATTATCTCCAATCCTTTTCAACTGTGTATTAGAAAAGTTCATTGGTGAATGGTGAAAGACACTGAGTGGGGAAGAAGGGAATAAAGAACGATTCGGGCTAGGGCCCACACTGAAGGGGGTGCACGTTGATTGTTTGGCTTTTGCAGATGACCTAGCTATACTTGCCAACAATATTAAATCAGCCATTGTAAAGATTAATCGGTTGTCAGAGATGGCACAGAAAGTAGGTTTACAGATTTCCTTTGAGAAGACAAAGTACATGACAAACATCAGTGATTGATCATAATGGATGAAAACAAACCAAGGAATGATTAAACGTGTAAAGAAATTTAAATACATGGGTGAGGTAATCCAACAAAATGGCCTAGAACAGGAAGCAATTAATCTTAGAATCAGGAAATTAGACCGAGCCTATCACCTGACGAAAAATCTCTATTATAAGAAGTCGTTGAGCATTGGAGCCAAATTAAGACACTACAGCACGGTTGTCAAACCTGAAGCATTATATGCTTCGGAGACTTTGACTATGAACAGACGGGGACTAGTCGACCAGTTTGTCATAAGAGAACGCAGGGTATTGAGAAACATTTTAGGCAAGAGATGGGTTGACGGACACTTACGTTTGAAGTCAAACGAAGAGTTATATAGAATGATAGAACCAGTCATGTTAACAATAAAGAGGAAAAGGTTGTTGTTCTATGGAGACATTTTCCGAATGCCCAACAATCGTCTAACAAAGAAAATTTGGAATTTCGTGAAACCAAACAGGAAAAAATTGGCATGATTTGAAGAATGTGAAAAAGCCCATATTGAAATTGGTATTCTGGAATGCAAAATTATGAAAAGCTGTGAATTCAGACACTTAATCAAAAATTACCAGGGATTTAAGGTAGGGGCAGAACCCAAAAGACGGAGGGGACCTCTTTCAGAAGATCGGAAGAAGGCGCTGAGTGAAGGGCTCAAGAGATACTGGCAGGACATCAAAGCTGGCAGACGATCTAGAACGAAACATTGATTTTGATTGTTACTCCGTAGTCCATAGTGGATCAATTCGAATGTAAAAAAACAAGATGTTCAGTAAAGAACATATAGCCTACTTTCTCCTAAATGCATGGGTATTGTTATAACTCTTTGTCCTTTTCAAGGAGTATGATTGAATGTTGGTTGTAGTAGCTTGTTGAAATACAACGTGCTATAGGGATATTAAACATGAATATGAGGTGCCCTTTGCTAGTGCTACCTCTGTACCAAATTTCGTTCAATTCGGTTTCACCGTGTTTGAATTGATAGGGGGAATCGATTTGCACACATACTTGGCCACCATCTGCAAACTATTGGGCTGATGTTCTTGCAGTTTGGTCTGAATATGTTTCCCACATAAAGATATGGTGTTGCAAAATTTGGTAGAAACTACATTATTAGGTTGGTCGTAATTACATTTTAGCTTTTAACATTTGGGTGGCCGCGATTACGTTTCCGTCAAGATAGCGGTGATATAAAACATGACACTGAGGTGCCCTTTGCTAGTGCTACCTCTGTACCAAATTTCGTTCCATTCGGTTTCACCGTGTTCGAATTGATAAGGGGAATCGATTTTCACACAAAGATGGCCGCCATCCGCAAAATATTAGGCTGATGACCTATTAGTTTGGTCAAAGGATGCTCCCACCAGAAAGGTATGTTGTTGCTAAATTTGCTAGAGATCGGATGATTAGGCTAATCGTAATTTGATTTAAGCTTTGAACATTTGTGTGGCCGCCATTACGTTTCTGTCAATATGGCGGCGATATAAATCATGTCACTGAGATGCCCTTTGCTAGTGCTATCTCTGTACCAAATTTCGTTCCATTCGGTTTCACCGTGTTTGAATTAATAGGGAGAATCGATTTTGACACAAAGATGGCCGCCATCCGCAAACTATTAGGCGAATGACCTATTAGATTGGTCAAAGGATGCTCCCTCCATAAAGGTATGTAGTTGCAAAATTTGGTAGAGATCGGATGATTAGGTTAATCGTAATTTGATTTAAGCTTTGAACATTCGTGTGGCCGCCATTACGTTTCAGTCAAGATGGTGGCGATATAAAACATGACACTGAGGTGCCCTTTGCTATTGCTACCGCTGTACCAAATTTCGTTCCATTCGGTTCCACCGTGTTCGAATTAATAGGGGGAATCAATTTTGACATAAAGATGGCCGCCACCCGCAAACTATTAGGCTAATAACCTATTAGATTGGTCAAAGGATGCTCCCTCCATAAAGGTATGTAGTTGCAAAATTTGGTAGAGATCGGATGATTAGGTTAATCGTAATTTGATTTAAGCTTTGAACATTCGTGTGGCCGCCATTACGTTTCTGTCAAGATGGCGGCGATATAAAACATGACACTGAGGTGCCCTTTGATAGTGCTACCTCTGTACCAAATTTCGTTCCATTTGATTTCACCGTGTTTGAATTAATAGGGGGAATTGATTTTCACACAAAGATGGCCGCCATCCGCAAACTATTAGGCTAATCACCTAGTTATTTGGTCAAAGGATGCTTCCTCTATAAAGGTATGTTGTTGCAAAATTTGGTAGAGATCGGATGATTAGGTTAATCGTAATTTGATTTAAGCTTTGAACATTTGTGTGGCCGCCATTACGTTTCCGTCAAGATGGCGGCGATATAAAACATGACACAGAGGTGCCTTTTGTTAGTACTACCTCTGTACCAAATTTCGTTCCATTCGGTTGCACCGTGTTCGAATTAATAGGGGGAATCGATTTTCACACAAAGATGGCCACCATCCGCAAACTATTACGCTGATGACTTATTAGTTTGGTCAAAGGATGCTCCCCCCATAAAGGTATGTTGTTGCAAAATTTGGTAGAGATCGGATGATTAGGTTAGTCGTAATTTGATTTAAGCTTTGAACATTTGTGTGGCCGCCATTACGTTTCCGTCAAGATGGCGGCGATATAAAACATGACACTGAGGTGTCCTTTGCTAGTGCTACTTTTGTACCAAATTTCGTTCAATTCGCATTCACCGTGTTCGAATTGATAGGGGGGGACAGACATTCAGAGTGCACACACTCACACACACACACAAACACACACACAGACACACACACACACAGACTCACACACACACATACACACACACAGACAGACACACTTTTTTCGCCCTGTGTTGATCTCATAAGTCTACTTTCATTTTTTGCAAAAATCGAAAGTAAGCTAATAACATATATTGTGATACAAGACAAATAAATATACTCGGCAGGATCCTCGTTGTACAAACTACCCAAAAACTCCCTATCATATACAGGGTGTTTCAGGAGGAATAGTTAATATTTTAGGAGGTGGTTGTACAGATAAATTGCAAGATTAAAAATACACATGTCATGTGTCCCATTAGTATTGCGTACCGAGATACAGATGTTGGAATATAACCAGGGCATTTGTCGTTTCGTGTGTTGGTACGCTGGTTGCTATGGGTGTATTTAAAGATTGTCAACAGTCGTGTGTTGATGTTCACGTTGTGATGTTGTGCTTTAGTTTCCATTGAATGTGATCACCTGTCAGTGTGCTTTATTGACCAAGTTGACTTTACTGTATGGTTTAAACATAATGCACGCTTTTACACATGCTGAGTATGCCGATATGGTATTTGTGTTTCGGCTTTGTAATGGAGACGTTGCTGCCTCTTGTTGAGAATACGGCATACGATTTCCTAACCGCATACGACCAGATTCAAGAGTGTTTACTCGTGTTTACAATACACTGCGTGAATCTGGTGAAGTACCCAGCTGTCGTATTTCATCTGAACATGGAAATTAACAGACTGTGAAGGAAGTAGAACACATTATGCAGTTTGTAGAACGTATTCCATCAACAAGCACACGTAGACTTTCCACACGTATCGGTGTTCCATGTACAAGAGTATGGCGGACATTACGTACGCACGGGTTGCATCCGTATCATTACCAGCCCGTTTAACACTTTCGAGCAGGAGATGCAGATAGATGATTGGAATTTTGTCGTTGGATACGTGCAAATTGCCAAGTAATCCCATTTATAATCTTCACTGATGAAGCCACGTTCACTCGCGATGGCATCTATAACACTCGTAATGAAAATCAGTGGTCAGAAGAAATCCCAAATGTCATCGTGGACACACATTTTCAGGAACGCTTCTCTGTAAATGTGTGGTGTGGGTTGATTGACAGTCAGTAGATTGGGTCTGTTGTGTTACCGCATCGTAGAACAGGACCCCTTTATCAACACTTTCTTGAAAATGAACTTCCAGCGTTATTGGATGAGATTCCATTGGCTACGAGAATTCGTATGTTCTGCTAACATGACGAGCCTCCTGCATATTCTAGTCATCTGGTAAAATAACATATCAACCTAACATTTCCCGGGAGATATGGGCCCGTTTCTTGGCCACCAAGGTCCCCGGACTTTACCCCTTTGTTTTTTTTTTTTACCTGAGGGGATGGTTGAAAGGCGAAGTCTACAACTAAACAGTTAACACAGGAGTCGAGTTGGTCGTTCGGATTATGCGTAGTGCAGCCTTCAACAAAGAACGCCAAGACGCCCTCAGAAGAGCTACATGGGTTGTTATCAAGAGAAGTGCAAAATGCATTGAAATTGGCGGTGGAATTTTGGAAAATCGACATGGAATGTCCTCATTTGCCTTGGCATTAAATTTGTTTGGGTTAAATACTACCAGCTGTATCTCGGTACGCAATACAATTGGGACACATGTTGTATGGATTTTTATTGCAATTCATCAATACTACCACTTTCTAAAATATTTACCATTCCTCCTGAAACAGCCTGTATACAAAGGCTCACTTATGACATGCACTGAAGGACCCTTGGAAGATGATGTTTGCTGGTACTTACATATGATGATCGCCGACGTGAAGACTTACTCTACTGATTCTGGGGTTATTGCTCCCTGAGAATCAATCCTAGTTACTTGTAACGAAGTTGCTAATTATTTTACACGTATGATTATAAACTTTAATTATTGATTGCTGTAGATTGCTGACTTTCAGAATCCCTCGATTTATACTGACTCGTGGATCTGACTTTATAGTTGTTTTTTGAGTCTTCAGTCTTTTGACTGGTTTGATGCAGCGCTCCATGCCTCCCTATCCAGTGCTAATCTTTTCATCTCTACATAGCTACCACACCCTACATCCGAGACAATCTGTTTAACATATTCTAACCTTGGTCTACCCCTAGAGTTCTTGTCCTCAACCCTTCCTTTCATAACTAAGCTTGCTATTCCTGGGTGTCTTAGTATGTGTCCTACTAACCTATCTCTTCTCTTCATTAGCAGTCGACAGAAATATCTCTCCTCTCCCACTCGTCTTATTCCCTCTTCGTTTGTAACCCTATCTACCCATCTGATCTTCATCATTCTCCTGTAACACCAAATGCTTCAATTCTCTTTTCTGCTGCAACAATAGTCCAAGTTTCACTTCCATAGAATGCCACGCTCCAGACAAAGGCTTTCAAAAATGACTTCCTTGTACCTAAATCTATGTTCGATGTCAACAGATTCCTTTTTTGTAGAAATGCTTTCCTTGCCCGAGCCAACGTACTTTTTATATCCCCTTTGCTTCGTCCATCACTGGTTATTTTACTTCCTAAGTTTCAGAAGTCTCCTACGTCCATCAGCTTTTCACCTGCCAATTTGATGTCCATAGAGGTTTCTGATTTATTTCGGCTGCATTCCAGTATTTTTGTTTTACATTTATTAATTTTCATCATGTATTCTTTTAAG
This sequence comes from Meconema thalassinum, assembly GCA_946902985.2. Lineage (NCBI taxonomy): Eukaryota > Metazoa > Arthropoda > Insecta > Orthoptera > Tettigoniidae > Meconema > Meconema thalassinum. Next base: position 128,541,657 of record OX336398.1, read on the forward strand.
ACGGAGTCCATAACATTCAAAAATTCATTCAAATCCTCAAGCGTGTCGGCCATGATGACGATGTCATCAGCAAATCTCAGAGTTGAAATTATTTCTCCTTGAATCTTCATTGCCACTTTAAATTTTTCTACAATTTCCTTCATTGCTTGCTCAATGTAAAGATTGAAAAGTATGGGTGATAAGTTGCAGCCTTACCTTACACCTTTCTGAATACCAGCTTCTCGCTCCTGTCCTTCAGCTCGAATGACTGCTGTCTGGTTTCAGTATAGATTGTATATCACCCTCATAAACCTTTACTTTATTCCAATCGTTTTCAAAATGTCAAACAATTTAGTCCAATCAACGTTATCAAAAGCCTTTTCTAAGTCTACAAATGCCATGAACGTTCTCTTATCGTTCCTTATTCTACCTTCCAAAATCAGCCTAAGACTTAGTACAGCTTCCCTTGTTCCTATATTTCTCCTGAAACCATACTGATCTTCACCCAACTCCGTATCTATCTGGCTTTCCATCCTCTTGTAAATTATTCTAGACAGAATCTTTGAAGCGTGAGTAATCAAACTGATTGTGCGGTAATCTTCACATCTCTCAGCTCCCTCTTTCTTTGGTATAGGGATAATAACATTCTTTTTGAAATCAGGGGGTACCTCACCTGTCTCATAAATCCTACACACCTAGTCAAATAACCTGATCATACCTTCATCTATGCAGCGTAGCAACTCAATCGGTATATCATCTATGCCTGGTGCTTTGATCCTGCTTAAGTCTTCCAATGCTCTGTCAAATTCTGATCTCAATATTAAATCTCCTTTTGCATCCTCATCAATTTCCTCCTCCCTTTCCATTACATGATTCTCAATCTCCTTTCCCTTATTCAAACACTCTATGTAAGCTTTCCATCTCTCAACCTTTTCTTCCCTTTCTGTTAGGGGCTTCCCATTTGTGTCCTTAATATTACAGCACTTAGTCTTCTTTTCCCCAAAAGTATTCTTAATCCTTCGATAAGCTCTGTCTACTTTTCCTAATTTCAGACAATTTTCTATACCTGCACATTTCTCTTTCAACCATTCTTCTTTTGCTTCCTTGCACTTCTTGTTAACCACATTTCTCAGACGTCTGTATTCTGCTTTCCCTTTTTCATCTCTTACATTCTTGTGTTTCCGCCTTTCGTCCATTAATTCTAGTATATCCTGAGTGATCCACGTTTCTTTTTCTTTCCTACCAATGTTTTCTTCTGCGGATTTAATTATTTCATTCTTCAAAATTGCCCATTCGTCTGCAATTGAAGTTTGTTTAGGGTTTTTAATTAGTCCTTCCTTTATACGCTTCTTGAATCTTTCATTTTCATCCTTCACTTTCAGTCTGTCTATCGCCCACCTTTTTGGCTTTTGACTTTTCTTCAGTTTCTTCAACTTTAATCTGCATTTCATAACAACCAGATTGTGGTCAGAGTTTATGTCAGCACCAGGATATGTTTTACAATCCAAAATCTGGTTTCGAAACCTCTGCCTGACTATAATGAAGTCGATTTGGTAACGCCCTGTATCTCCCGGTATCATCCATGTGTATATTCTTCTATTGTGGTTATTGAATAAGGTGTTAGCTATGACCAATTCATGCTCGATGCAGAATTCCATCAGCCTACTTCCTCGATTATTCCTTTCACCTAATCCGAAATCTCCTACTATCTTCCCTTCACTCCCTTTTTCTACCACATCTTCCCAATCTCCTATTACTATAACATTTTCATCACCCTTGATATACCTCAGAATTTCATCTATTTCTCCGTGGACCTTTTCAACATCTTCATCATCAGCTTGACTGGTAGGCATATAGACTTGTACCACTGTGGTGCACGTAGGTTTAGTATTGATTTATGCTACAATAATCTGTTCACTATATTGCTCATAATATTCCACCCGCTGTCCAAGATTCCTACTCAATATGAGACCAACCCCTGCTTGGCCATTGTTTGATTTAGTGCTAATGACCCTATAGTCACCTGACCAAAAGTCCTGTTCTTCCTGCCAGCGCATTTTACTAATCCCAACCAAATTCAACCTCAACTTATCCATTTCCCTTTCTAAGTTTTCTAACCTTCCACTTCCTAGCAGACTTCAAACATTCCACGCTCCAATCAGTAGAATGTGAGATTTCCTCTTTGTCACTTCTGTGATGTTAACCCCCTCTCTAGTATTTCCCACCCGGAGATCAGAACGGGGGACTAGTTTACCTCCAGATTGAAATTTTACAAGGGAGGAGGCCATCATCACATATAATTATGCATAGAGATGTGCATATCCTCGGGAATAGCATTACGGCTTTAGGTTGCCGTTGCTTTCAGCCGTGCAGCAGAACGCAGTGTAGCCATTAGTTGGCTTATATTATCAATATCTTAACCGTCTATAAGACAAGTAAAGTATTGATTTATTCTGCAAGACTGCTACTCCCTTCAGAATAAGTAAAGAGCAAATCTATTAACAAAAATTCTAACACTCTACTAACAATTAACTACCAAAATTCTACTAGCGAAAAATACTAAAGTTCAACCAACAACAAATACTACTACTAAAACAGTCTGTCACCAGGCACACTCACATGCACCCTCAAAAATCACAGTCTAATGATACAATGAACTTTATCTAATAAACAATGCAACTGCCACCAGACACACTCACACACCACAGTCTAATAGAACAATGACATATCTAATAATCAAACGAACTACATACTTACTGTACATTCTAGAAGAGGAAGTGGAAAACAAAAATAAGAGTAAGGGAAACAAAAGACAGGGGGAAAGGAAATTCTCTCAACCCTCAAAAAATGAGAATTACGAAGAAATGGTAAACAAAATTAGGATAAGGCAAATAAAGGACAGGAAGAAAAGAAATGCCCATAACACTCGAAGAATGAGTATTGAGGGACTTGGAAAAAAGGAGAGCCATGAAATGCATATAGGAAAGGGAAAAAGGAGAGGGCCCGCCCCAAAGTCAGAGGAATAAGGGGACACAACGGACCCAGCTCGGAAATCTCTCGGGGTCGCCAACTCCCAAACTCACCAGCCGTGAGCCCTTGAGTGTGTAGCACTATCCAGGGTGCACCAGAAGTGGTGGAGCTACATAGGTAAACTAAGGTAAAAAGCTCATGGAAAATATATTTTGGTCTCACTAGACGAAACTATAGACGTAGATCAAAGATATGTAGCCAACTTCGTGTTAGGAATTTTAGGAAAGAAGAAGAGAGAGACCAATCATATCTTCTAACTACGGGTGTGTTGCCTAAGGTGAATCACTCAACAGTTGCAGCACTTTTCATTGATGCACTTTCATGTTTGTGGCCGTCAGGCATTCTTTACGATCATGTTATCGTGGCCTGCACGGATGCCGAACCTTACATGGGTAAAGCCATGGGGTTGCCGACTTCTATTAGTAAAACCCTAAAAAACAAACAAAGCTAGTGGAGAAGACTCCAGTAATAAACAATATAACTGTCACCAGACACACGCAGGGGCTGATGACCTCGCTATTCCGCCCCTTTAAACAACAATAACTAACAAGACACACTCACCACAGACTAATGAAACAAGGAACTAGCAGTAATAAACAATGTAACTTATACCAGACACACACAGGGGCTGATGACCACGCTGTTCCGCCTCTTTAAACAACAATAACTAACAAGATACACTCAAATGGACCCTCACTCACCACAGACTAATGAAACAAGGAACTAGCAGCAATAAACAATGTAACTGTCTCAAGGCACACTAAGGGGCTGATGACCATGCTGTTCCGCCCCTTTAAACAACAATAACTAACAAGACACACTCAAATGGACCCTCACTCACCACAGACTAATAAAACAATGAACTAGCAGTAATAAACAATGTAACTGTCACCAGACACACACAGGGGCTGATGACCACGCTGTTTCGCCCCTTTAAACAACAATAACTAACAAGACACACTCAAATGGACCCTCACTCACCACAGACTAATGAAACAATGAACTAGCAGTAATAAACATTGTAACTGTCTTAAGGCACACGCAGGGGCCGATGACCTCGCTGTTCCGCCCCTTTAAACAACAATAACTAACAAGACACAGTCAAATGGTCTAGCGCTCTGAATTCCTTTGGTGAATTATAGCAGCTGTTTCGCACCTGACTTGAACAATACTTGGCATATTTCACCAGTTTTCGTAGATTTGCTAAATATCGTTATGGCACTCGAATTTCGGTAAAGAGACTTTGATTCCCCATACTTCTTGCTTTTCGAGACAAGAAGTCTTGGCGACTTATCTGAAACTAGGCCAATCATTCCCTAATGAGAATATTCCAACCTGCAACTCAGTACGGAACCCATAACATACTATTGTGACTGTCCAGAAATACCGTCATCCCCAAGAAGAGCCAAGCATAACCAAACTTGACCTCTTCAGATATGTAAGTCCAAACGTCTACCACCTGATTGACTTCGGTCCCTGACTGAACCTACTCGACACGGAGTCCGACGAAAGAACAACTACTCCTTACGGAGTCCCTAAAATGAAACTACTCTATCCGGAGTCCCAAGAAAGAATCTACTCCCCACGGAGTAACTAGAAAGAAATTACTCCACACGGAGTCACAGAATGAATAATCTTCACGCTCTCGTCAAGTATAATTATCAGCAACATCCTTCCTCAAACCACTGGTCTACACAACAGAAATCAAGCCTGCAGCAAATAAGGACAGTGCATAATTACTTACTAATATTTCCAAGACACACCTCTAGTACATAAGTGCTATATCAACTCACTCGACTTGGATCATGGCTCACCCCCGGCCACGGCCGTTGGAGAAACGCGGTCGCTCGCAACACATACTTCCTCATAATGTGCACTTCTCCAGCCACCCAAATAAATATCCTTACAATGTTAAATTCTACCTGACTCAGATCCGCTATAACATATCGTTTTAAACCTAAACAAATTACATAAACCTCAATTAAATTATAAAATACACTCTAAAAATTTTGTATCTGTCACATCAAAGCATCAAATAAAAATATATACATGATTATATAAAATCATGTCTCCGAATTGAGGGTTCAATCCCTTGTAACTATTCGAAGGTTACAGTTTGTGTGAGATTTATATACGTGACGTTATTGCTTGGCATTGATTTGAGCCGTAGCGGTATAGCCAGTGGCGACGTACTCTGAAACAATTTGATAGGTAACAATTTATTTATTTACTGCTAATTATGTATTAATTAATTGGACGATAAATCAATTATTTTTTTAAGTTTAAGTTATTGCTATGATTAGGTGTGTGTGTGGGATTTATCTACGTTACGTTATTGCCTGACATTGATTTGAGCAGTAACGGCATAGCCAGTGGCGACCTACTGTCGAGCAGTTTTAGATATAACTATTTATTAGTTAATTTGGGAATGTAATTGACTGGAAATTATTGATTTATTGAACAATGAATTAATTTTATTTATATTTTTTTTGAGAATTTGTATTTACGATTACCTGTTGTGAGAGAGAGACTATTACACCCTTGAGCTTAAGAGAAAAGGGGAAAGCAGGCTTTACGAGCTAAGATGAGATTTGAATTTTTGTATAACCCGTTTTTTTTTGTAATATTCAATGAACTGTAATCTACTGCGATAGATTGGCTTGTTACCTTTTTCAATGCCATATTGGACTCTCGCCACATCCCTAATAACTGGGCTACCAGCATCACAGTACAGGTTCCATGTCATGGTATTTGCGGACCAAAACAAGTTAAAAATCGCCAGTTTATCACGCCCAAGCTTCTGCAAAAAGACCATGGCAAATAAATTTTCAACCATTTCTCCAGCTTTATGAAATCCTCGGGCATTCGTCCTTACACCACGTACAGCAATCTAAAAGCAAGTGTCGTAGAGCATTTTAATCACACACTAAAACAGATATGTGGAAAGAGGTTTACGGCTCGGGGGTCCTATCAGTGGATTGACTGCGCCCACCTAAACGTAGTGATGAACTAGATTCGCACTTACCTGAGTGTAGGATACACCAGGCATAGCAGTAATCTTCTTGAGAAGGATGTAAAACTGTTGGTGGAAGAGAGAGAGAGAATAGTTTCGTGCTGGGAACTACCGTGCCAGGACTCAAGAGGATGAGCTGGGAACCACAGGCTCGTGGATGAACGTACCCTCATTAAGAGAGTAAGTTCAACCAAGTCCCCACATATGACAGTATCTTGCCAAACATGACCCGAGAACGAAAATAAAGAAAGAATATAAGACACAAAAGACAACAAGGGATAAGCAAGAAATTGTTGAGATGACATGTATTTCAAATATGCAAAAGATCCGAAGCGAGAGGAACGATAACAAGCTAGGATGAACGTGAAATAAGTGGAGCACATCAAGATACGTCCACTGCCGAAAGGGAGTAGGGATTTTTAAAAAAATGTCGTTGGTAATGAAAAAATGAAGAGGAGCTGACCTTGAGTCTTGTGAAAATCTGGACTGTAACAAAGTAGGCGCTCCCGAGTTAGGTAAAGAAATAAAGAAATAAGAATACATATTGAGGCGAGAACGAACTACATATTACAGAAAATCGTGCATAAACACACCGTTAAACAGAAACAAAACGAAATAGACTTACGGAAACATAGCTCTTGGTAGATATCTCAGAAATAGGGGAATAGGCAAGAAAAGGGTCATGAGAAAAAGATTTGCGTAACAAACCGCAATCTCACTCAAAGACACAAAGGAAAAGGAACTTGAGTAAAGTAGATAGTGGTGTAAAATCAAGACATTGCTTGGGTCAGAAAAGAAGTATATGATGCGACAGTACAGGTCTGTCCTAAGATCCAGGTGCATAGCAATACCGAAATAATATGCAAAGACTAAAAGATCTTACACCTGGCACAGACGTGACCAGACGAACATCATAGCAGTAATATGAGAATCCCGAAAATGCATGAAATGCAAGAAGGCCGAATGACACAACGCACACACTCACGGGATCACAAAACAAGCATGTTTGCCCAACGCCAAGTCCAAGATAAACAACACCCAAATAAATACTGAACTCAAGAATAAATAAGAAAAGTGGAAAGGGACAAAAATATAAACACATGGGAAAAGGAGAACAATAAAGATATGCAGAATAGCGAAACATGCTCGAACAAGACGAACGTAACAGTTCACTAATTCATGCATATAGAGAAAAGGAACATGGAGACTACTTACCGAGATATTTCTGTGTTTTCTTAAGGTGAAAAGTGGCAAAAATAAACTAACGAAAAGAAATCCAGCTACGTTAATTTATAGAATAATATACGTATGTCACTTCATCTCAATATGTACACTTATCAAAAAAGTTGGAAGCGAAAACTTCCGATAAAATCGTAAAGATCAAAAAGTTGGATGAGTCGTCCATTGTGAACGAGAAAGGAGTAGGAAGAGATGCCAAATTCATGCCACCAGATGGAATCGATAAGAGAAATAACGAAAGAGAAAAGTACAGCTGAGGACTGTATAATGACATAATAAAATAATTAATTACATGAATTATTAATAATAATAAGGGAATAGATATTTAAATACCATAGTCAGATCGTGTAATAGAAGTGATGGAATAGAAATTTGGACTCTGCAGAACCAGGAATATGGAACAAGACTTAATACCTGAGCTAGTGTCCTATTACAATGATACCAAACACAGAACTATTGGGACAAAGCCGTGACTTGTGACAAAGAATATTCCACAGCTAGATAAACTCCTTAACTCCATCAAAAGTGCTGATCCTGAACGCCACCGTCTATAACTAGGTGATTATGTCCATGTCAGCAAGTTCAAGTCTGTTTTCGACAAAGTGTAGACGCCGAATTGGAGTCCAGAAATATTTCTTATTCGACAATTCAACCTCGACAGACCAGCAACGCATTTACTGCATGACCTCAACCATCAGGCCATAAAAGTACAGTTTTATCTTTAAAAATACAGTTTCTGAAACATTAACTTGTGGAAAGTGCGGTCAATTCAAATGGAAAAAAATTGTATGTTAAATCTCTCGGGGTTAGCTCAGCCTTTAACAATAAATTGGTTTAAGTGTGAACCGTTTGTCTTTTATATATTAAGACCCCTCAACTCATAATCCTCGAATTAGGAAAGGGGTCAGCAGTGGCCTATCTGTACTGCACTCACACCTAAAACGAGTTAAAATGTTCAAAGACTTGCCAGTTACAAAAGTTGTAGCCTGTAATAATCATTTCCCTGCCTGGCTATGTTACATCCCTCACAGTAAACAAGTCTTTGCCTGTCTGTAAACTAACACTCCGATTATCTCACAGTTTCGGGCGACAGGTTTCCCTCGGTCTGAGGACAGGTTCATTCTTTGATAAAGCTAACCGTAACCTTGAGCAATTCAGGCGTGTCGTTACCCCCCTCCAATGTAAACATTACTTCACCCCTAGTCACGTGGCCAAAGCAAGGTACATCGGGTTTTTAAAAAAATTACCACCTTCGCAACTCGTTAAGCCCTTTGGATATATTTGTAAAACGACCCATGGTTCATTAACTAATAAAATAATTATTAAAATAAACCGTCACAGGCTTATCGCCATTTCACGTGAAAAAATAACTGGCCGAAGGCTTGCCCGTAGTCACATGACAAAAACAAACCCAGAGACTTGCCCCCCCCCCTAGTCACGTGGCCCAAGGCATATACCCCTCGCGAAGAGAACACACACCCTCTAGGTCCAAAACACTGGTGGAATAGCACCTGGCCTGAGAAACGTTCAGCAGGATCCCGAATATAGCTCCCCTCAGCCCCTTCATGCTCAAAGCACACCAGACGAGAATAAAAAACAACCCCTAAAATATCATTCACAAACCTACTCACACACTATTATATACGCTGACATACAACACTAATCAGGGATTCAACAATGAACAAAGAGCACCGGTATCATACTAGACAAACAGAGAAATCCAACACAAACTTGCTACTCCCTACAATCTCTCATGCCCTTATAAAAGGCTATCACACACGCTATCCAGTCTCACACGTGACAGGTAAACGACCCTTTCACATTAAACACACCCTATGTGCATTGCATGTCATCCCTATTCCCAGACACGAACATGAACGAGAGCAAACCGATAACATATGGGCAAATCACACGCACACAAAAGAACAAATAATCTTCGAGAGAGAGAGAGACTATGTATCCTTTCTTTGCATTACTGACCTGCTTAATTTCTCCTCTTCTCCCACAGAGCATTCCAATCTACTGGTTGGCTTTGTATTTTGGAAAAGGAAAGTGCCTGCATTCGTCTCATGCTCTCTTAGGATATGATTGATAGCCCTGAGAAGGGTCGTTTGGGCTCCCAGACGAGGGTGTGAGATGATTAGTATAAACCGATAAACCTCTCATTTCTTCTTTGGTGCTGCCTTCTTGGGCAAAGCATTGGACGTGGCAGCCCTCTTAGGCTTAGTTACTTTAGATTTATTTGTCGGCACCTTTGCCCTCTTAGCCTTGGAAGGAGACTTCTTAGGCTTAGGGGCAGGTGCAGCACGCTTCTTCTCGTTGAGTTTCTTGGAGATAGACTTCTTGGCAGCTGCTTTCACCCCGAACTTCTTGGCCTTGGGATGGCGCTTCTCCTTAGGGGCAGCAGACCGCTTGGCGGAGCCGGAAGTTCCCTTTCCCTTGGTCTGCACCAGTTCTCCAGAAGCGACAACAGCTTTCAGGTACTTCTTGAAGTAAGGCACGAGCTTCTCAGAGTCCACCTCGTAGTTGGCAGAGATGTGTATCTTGATGGCTTGTAGAGATGACACACTACGTTCCTTGGGACTCTTGATGGCGCTGCCCAACATCTCGGAGGTGTTCCGTTGGGCGGGCTTCGTGCGGGGATTGTTCTTATTGGGCGAGGCCTGGACCAGAGTCGAGGAGGGAGCTGAGGCTGCTGATCCTTCTGCTGTGTTGGCCTTGGTGAGCGAACGAGTGTGTGCACTGCTGTCAGTAAACTAAAGAAAATGTTCAGCGCTCAAGTATAGACTAAACGGCAGGTCGCACCACGCAGAGAACCGCCGTGGCCAGCTGGCGGGTGGCCCGAGTGACGGTAAGTTGGGGACGTGCTTCTTTGCCCCTTTAAGGTGTTCCTTACGCCCCTCGGGGAAGCCTAGGCATCCTGGTCGGGATAGGAAAGGATAGCCAGCGGTGTGACACTTCCCCTTACCCGAGAAGAAGGCTCTTAGTTTCTGCCGTCCTGGCTGAGATGCGTTTGAAGGGTAGCATTTCACCGGTCGCCTCTCCTTGCCGTTTTTAGGGGCGTCTAGCGCCATCGCGAAGCCCCCTAGAGAGATCCCTACTCACCTTCCTGAAGCTTCATCCTTCCTCCAGCGCCCGACTAGGATCACAGCCTCCGGTACCAAACCGATACCCGTGAAAGCGGCAGCCATTAGGCCTGCAGGCTGATTTCTACAGAGGGAAGGAAGCCTACAGTAATCTGCCTCTCAAAATAGTGCCGGAATGGACCTACGGGAGTAAGGACCTACGTTGGGGATAACCCCCTGGGAATTCCAAGACAATTGCTTCCTCGTTAGTCCTGTATCTTCCCGAAAGGCCCTGGCTCCTGATCAGGGCGAGCAAGCCTCATCTAGGGCTACTCTCGTTCCTTAGGTCCCTCCTCCTTGATGAGAAACCCTTATTAGGAGACTAATAGAATGGAAGTAAAGACTTCTGGAAAGTATGTTTGCCCTGGGGAAGGAGGGGAGGTCTGGCATCGCTAACAGAGTCATATTTGGTCTGCAAGGCAACCAAAGACCATCCTTTACCTCGGCTTAGTTAGTAAGACTCCTCACAGGTCCGATGCAGAGAAACCGAATAAGTATTCGAACCTGGTCCTAATAGAGTGAGATGAATACGTTAACATTCAGGATGTTACTCTTACACGAGAGGCCGAAGAGGCCTGTAAGCCTCTCAAGCAGCCGTTAAGGAGGAGGTTTAACCTGCATCTGCACCTCCCAGGTAACGAACCTACAGCCATCCTCCTTGAAAGCTTACGCCCTTAAAAGACGTCCCCTGAGAACACTTCTCTAGTCGTTGTTTGTTTGTCCCAAGAACACAGATATGATATATGACGGGCATTTCTACAGTTATGTGTAATGCAAGTAAGCTCATGAAATGAGAAAATGTATGACTAAATAGAAGAATGAATGAATGAGTGAAAGAGGGTGATTAAGAACTGCCTAACTGATATTATTCCTATTAGCTTGGTTTGTAAACATTGTGAGCCCTTTCCCGCTCCCCAAATCCATCCCTCTTTAAACTCCGTCGTCATAATCTCGTTAAAATAAATAAAGGCATATTAATGCAAGAACTTTGTGGCACCTGTCACCACCTGTTATACTCTAGTCAAGCCTTCGCAATGACACAGGTTATCAGACAGCTCACAACCACACACAACATTTTAAATAGTAAATATTGGAGTCCATGTCAAGTTGAATTGCCTATAATCCCTAAACCTCGACTGATTAAGCAAGAGAGTAGTACCCTCGAAGCCTGTAATCTAGATGCAGCTGTCCCAAACAACATGCACGTACATAGCAAGGATCTAACCAGGAAATGAAATATCAGTTCTTGCTTTCAGTTAGAACAACATATGGGAAGGCTGTAACAAGGCCTGTGCCTCTTAGTCGCTTTACTACGTCCAATCCTAAACGATTGGGAAACTAATTAGAGCATCATTACACTCACCATAGGACGGAAGGCTAGATCAAGCCACCTGGTAGGAAGAATTAGCACAAAGCGAGAGGTTTTATGCCGAGCAAGGCAGTTTCCAGTTCTCACGACCACGCTGAGCTCCAGGAAGCAGTGAATACATGTACTGATTGGTTCAACAAATGGAGGTTATCTCCAAATCCCAAAAAGTGCTTCAAAGTTTCTTTCTCACTACTGAAATCTGAAAATCAAGCGGACCATAAAATGTGTGGAAATAAATTGGATACGGTTTCTCAGGTAAGTGATTTAGGTATTATTCACGATGATAAACTGACATTCTCTCCCCACATTGACCATATCAAATCTCACGCAATGCGCAGTCTCGGCATTCTATACAGATTCACAGAAATTAAAGACCTCACTGCACTTAAATTATACTTCACCATATATGTTCTCCCTATCCTAGATTTCTCTTCCCCAATTTGGTCCACTTCCGCTATAACCAATATTTCTAAATTGAACATTGTCTTTAATTTCTTCATATCAATAGTCAAAGCTCGCAATCCTTCACTAAGGAAGTTTGCCAAATCCGACATTCTAAATCAGCTCAATGTACTCGACCTGAGAAGCCGCTTACAATTTACTGACCTGTGTTTCTTACATAAAATTATGAATGGTTACACAAAATGTAACATGCTCTTAAGCTACTTCCCACTCCATATTCCCTCCCGTTCAACACGTCAGAACCATTTACCCCACATACCTCGCCCACGACTTGAAGTACAGAAGCGCTCTCTCTTCCACCGTCTACCTACACTTAGCAACTCCCTTCCAAATATTGACATATTCTCTTACTATAGAACATTCAAACATAACATGAGAAGATCCCTTTCATCCTCAATTCATACCCCCTCACCCTCGTAACCACCCACTACCTCCCCTGCGTCTTTCCGAGATTTATCCCTTGCTGCCATCACTGCCAATTGTTACCTGTTATTTTTGTTGTTATTTTTGTTAATATTATTTAAAATTGTTAAAATATTAGTGTAAAATGACCTATCATGGTTATATCTAATAAATTATTAAGTAAATTTTAAATAACGACATAGGTATCTTAGACACGGACCGCATTGTAGTACCGAGTATTATTAAAACCGTTGCCTAGGACCTGACGTGTTAGAATTAAAAATTGTCCCCTCAAATACCGCATATCTGAACACTTAGGTTTTATTTTCCAAGAGTTATATGCGGTTTATTTCTCGCGAATTGAACGGCCTCCTTCCTACGTGTGTTATTAGATGCTAATCTTTGCCATGGCGTCACTCTTTAACGGCAGAATTAACCGCCACAAGCCGCCTTTACGAGCGCCTTTGTGTTTCAACTACAGGCTACTAAAAACGCAATTCGAAATGTACTCGTAATTTCTAAGAAGACAGGAATTTACGAGAATGTCAAAGAAAGATCGATAAATAATGAGATGGGTATAAAGTTTAATCTAAACCCCATTTATATATATGAAAAGCTTCACTGCTTTAAACGCGATGGTCGGTAGCACTGACAGAGCGGCGAGTTTCATGTTATATACTGATATCTCTCTCTTTAGGGCAGATGACCTAGCCGTTACGCCTTCTTAATGCTACAAAAATTGTTATTCTCTTGGCGGAAAAATCCTCTCAACCTTCGGGAGTTGCCGTTATGACCGTAAATACGAATAGCCTCGTGGGAACTCGTCGCCTCGTGGAATTTTTTGGTTATAAATTTACGAAGGTATAACTAGTATCTTCTATTAGCCCTTTCGTGATATCTGAGGCTATCTGTGGGGTTGTTTCCTTTTCTTTTTTGTTACCCCCTTCAGGGCTCTCAGGTCATGAGCACGGTGCACTCGAGTAATGCTTAAGCCGAAGATTGACCTCCGGAGTAGTATCATGTCGGAAGGCTCTTTCTAATGCTTCCCTCTACTCTAACCCCCACCACCTCCTTTACCCTCTGTCTTGTAGGTTTTGTGTGTGCGTGATGATAACCTGCTTTATTGCGTGTTTCTATCAGGTAAGGATTGGGAAGGAGGCCCTCATAATTCAAGCTTATACATTCCTTGTAGGGTTGGCCGAGCGTTCTAAGTCATTCGAATTATGTTCGAATTTTCTTCCTAGGAAGCAGGGTTCGAATCCCTCACTCGATAGCCCAGCATGGTCTGGATTAGATTAGATTAGATTTTTATTAAATCCATATGATCAGTTACAAGTATACAATACATTTTTGATATAGGACACGTCAGAAATTACATCTATAAAATAAAATAACTAACAGGTATATATTACTAATACTATAACTATTTATAACTTATTATAATAACATATCTTACGAGATACAATCTTATTGGACAACTATTTACACCTTACACTATTGTCATATTATGAAAATTTAATTCTATAAATACAACAACATACAGCTAGGTATTACAATTAAAATAGAAAATTAAAATATATTTATAGATTTCATCGCTCCTATACGCTAAGATATTCAACTACAGAGAAATAACAATGGCACTGCAGATAAGCTTTCAATATTCTTTGAAAGGTTTTTATTTTTGGGGCATGTTTTATATACTGGGGTAGTTTATTGTATAATTTAACTCCTGTGTGAAAAGTTCCTTTTTGATGTATGCTTGTGTGTGTGTGTGTGTGTGTGTGTGTGTGTGAAATATGAATGTTTTGATTTTGTCTTGTGTTATGCCTAGAACTTCATTGTTTGTTTTAAGAAAAAAATCTTTATTCATTAAATTCATTTTAAAAAACATAATACCTTCAAAGATATATATACAGGGCAATAGGAGAAAGTATTTTACAAATTGGAGCCTAAATAACTTTGTTTTTCGTGGTTTTATGCATATTTTTAACATTTTATTGTCTTATGGGACGGGTAATTATTCCGCCATTTGAGGACCATATTTATATATTATATTACAAAAGTATCCACTTTATAGTGCAAAATTTGTCATACGGTATCTTTAAAAATAATGAAATATGTCTCGGCTTTTGAGCCTTCTTCAGTCACAATGCACAATACATTCTCAAGTCAATCGAGAACTAATCGGTGTGACATTCTCAATAAAATTTGTAATAAAATTTTAAGTTTTTAACAATTGTCATTACATTTAAAAATAATGAAATAAAATAATTAAAGATTATTTGAAATCGGTATAATCCCTTTGTCATTATTATCTATGACATGAAAAATTCGCCGAGTGAAAAAACATATGTTCCTCGCGTTACATCTGTAACACAAAAGGCTCCTGACAGACACAATTCTTGCGTGAAAGATTAAACAAAATACCTTATGAGACTGTAAACTTACCCTATTATATAGACGTCGCATGTATGTCAACAGCGTTTTGCTTAACCGGGTAGATCAATGCGTTGTAATTACTTGGTTAATAATCATGTATATTTGTGGTTATCGTCCTGTTAGAGCAAGAAATATTTGATAAAATAAAGAACTGAAGAGTAAAACAATACGAACCCAACAATTATGGAAAACGAGATATTAACATACCGCAGTTTGAAGAAAGTGTTTGTCACACCGTACGTTGGGTATGGAAACATCTAATGTATAAACAGGTTAAAAGTTCCGCCTGATCAATACTTTTATTAATTAAGATTGTTGTGTGGTCATAAATGGGACATGTTTCGAGGCCTAATTAATAGTTTTGGACCCTTCATCAGCCGATATGACAAAGAACGATACAAGAATATTTTGCGTAGCACTTAAAATTCTCTTAAAATTGAAACTTGTATGGTGCACCATGAAGATAGATTGAAATATTTTACGTCTAATTTGAGTTATGTCAAAAGTCTTTTGATCCAGTAACACTTTCAATGGACGCCTCGCGGTGGTCTCTAGATGTTATTGAAGACACAAATGTATGGTACCGGTTCGGTACGACAGCAAACAGTTCAGAACACCTTTGTTGGAATCGTCAGTAGGAACATTAATTCCTCAATACTTCACCAGCAATATAAAGATCAATGAAGTCACTGCGATCATATCTTGCCAAATATAAAGCTTATGAAGTGCTTTCAATGGAGAGATTGGCCCCTAATCCATCTAAAGAGAAAAAAATGTGGAGAAAAAATTAGTGAATTGCTAAAGGAGAAATGAGTAGGTGAAGGCCACTTATAAACTCCATAACCAGTAACGAGAAATTACCCTGTTAGAGGATCGATTAATAACCAAACTTATTAAATTGGCAAATAGCAAAAGATTAAATTGTATGCTATGCCGGTTCTGATTTGTCTTTTATTTTAAATATTATAGTCAATTTTATGGGTACAGCAGAGCACATTCCCCAGATATATAACTGTATTAAATGAAATTAATGGGAGTGTTAGTTCTGGTTAAAACTGTAGAATGGGAGTGTTGTGCTAATTTGTGATATTAGCAAGATAGATTCTCCAAGAGGAAGACACGTGTAAATGTGAAGATAATTTGGGAAGTGTAGCGAAAATAAACAGGGAAAAGGGGGCTGCGTTTAAATGGCAGGATATGTTGATGTAAATAACTTGTTAAATAGGTGCTTATAAAATGTGCATAATTAAGAAACATGGTAAAACTACAGCCAAAAAAGTTTAAGGGGGTTTATTTTTATTATTTATTTTTATAGTTATGTTGTCTGTGAGGATATCAAACAAAAAGTTTGAGTCGAAAATGATTTCATTGAGATTTATTGGGGCTGAAACTTTATGTGCTGTGTTAATTTCAATAGACTCAAGTACATTCATCATTGTTCCCTTATTGGTGTGATGTAAAAATTTTAAATCCTTTTCTATATTTGTGAATTTTTGGCCGGACTCTTCCATATGGTTGACCATGGCTGAATATTTTCTGTATTTTATGGCGTTTAAGTGCTCATTGTTTCTTGTAGCAAAATTTCTTCCGGATTGGCCTATGTAGTTAGTGTTGCAGTCATTGCAATTCAGCCTGTAAATGCCAGATTCGCTGAAACTATCTTTCGCATTTATTATATTATAATTAAAGAATAGGTTTTGATTGGTATTATTGGTTTTGTACGTTATCTTCATGTTATGTTTTTTAAATTTGTTAGTGATATTGTAGGTAGAATTATTGAAATATGTGAACACTGCGTATGTTGACTTTAAGGTGTGTGATAGGCTCATTTTTTAATTTATTAATTATATTGTTAATGTATTGATAGTTGTTGCCATTGGTTCTGGCGATCTGATGAATAACTTTAATCTCTTTATCAAAATCATGCTTGGATAGGGGCAATTTCATAGCTCTGTTAACAAGGCTGATAAAAGTGGCTCTTTTATGACAGCCAGGGTGGTTTGAATCGTGTCTTATAGCAGTATGGATTTGCGTGGGATTCCTAAAAGCTTAGTAGTGCAGTCTGTTATCTTTTTTTAATAATGGTTGTGTCAAGAAAGTTAATCTTGTTGTTAATAGCGGATTCTATAGTAAATTAAATATTATTATAAATGTTATTTAGCTTGTCTAAAATTTAATCTATTTTTTGAATTTTATCGTCAACTATGTTGAACACATTATCAACATACACTTACACACTTAATTCCTGCCGCTCCTTCCGGAGCATAGGGCCTTGGTGAAATTTCTCCACGCAGTACGGTTCCTGGCCATTCTCTTCACTTGACTCCAGTTCTTGTCCACCTCTGCAATTTCATTTTCGATCGTCCTCTTCCAGGTCTTCTTAGGTCGACCTCGCTTCCTGGCGCCTTGAGGATTCCAGTCTAGCGCCGCCCTCTCAATTGCTCCGTCCGGCTTCCTTAGTGTGTGACCAATCCAGCGCCATTTCCTCTCCTTGATCTGGATGCTAATCGGTTGTTGATTGGTGATGGTCCAAAGATCTTCATTTGAGATTATGTCCGGCCACCTCACATTCATGATGCGACGCAGACATCTGTTAATGAACACCTGTAGCTGGTTGTTGATAGGTTTTGTGACTTCAACATACCTTCCCCAAAACATAATTCCTTTATTTTCCCTTTAATTTTTGTTTCTTCTAAATAGTCGAGGTAAATATTGGCAATGATTCCTGATAGTGGTGGACTCATGGCTAGGCCATCTTTTTGTCTGTAAATTTTATTGTTGAATGTGAAGTGACTATTACTTAGAATTAAATTTAAAATGCAAATGAACTCATCTATTTCTACTTTAGATAGCTTGCTATTGTCTGTTAGATGTTGCTTAATAATACACACATCAAAAAATGTTTTGCATCACCTCGGTTCCAAGAGTTCCGGAACCGTTAAATACAAAGGGAATAGAGATCAACACAAACAACATTTCAGCTCGTTTTATTGCTCATGAGACCCACACATTGCATGTTGTACCATCATACAGCTAGACTTTCAGCATTTGTGGTCCAGATTGCAGTACACACCACTACCTATAATACCCAGTAGCACGTCCTCTTGCATTGATGCATGCCTGTATTCGCCGTGGCATACTATCCACAAGTTCATCAAGACACTGTTGGTCCAAATTGTCCCACTCCTCAACGACAATTCGGCGTAAATCTCTCAGAGTGGTTGGTGGGTCAAGACGTCCATAAACAGCCCTTTTCAACATATCCCAGGCATGTTCGATAGGGTTCATGTCTGGCGAACATGCTGGCCACTGTAGTCGAACGATGTCGTTATCTTGAAGGAACGCATTCAGAAGATGTGCACGATGAGGTCGAGAATTGTCGTCCATGAAGACAAATGCCTCTCCAATATTCTGCCGATATGGTTGCACTATGGGTCGGAGGATGTCATTCAGGTATCGTAAAGCCGTTTCGGAGCCTTCCATGACCACCAGTGGCGTACGTCGGCCCCACATAATGCCACCCCAAAACATCAGGGAACCACCACCTTGCTGCACTCGCTGGACAGTGTGTCTAAGACGTTCAGCCTGACCAGGGTGCCTCCAAACACGTCTCCGACGATTGTCTGGTTGAAGGCATATGCGACACTCATCGGTGAAGAGAACGTGATGCCAATTCCGTGGGGTCCATTCAGCATGTTGTTGGGCCCATCTGTACCGCGCTGCATGGTGTCGGGATTGCAAAGCTGGACCTCGCCATGGACGTCGGGAGTGAAGTTGCGCATCATGCAGCCTATTGCGCACAGTTTGAGTTGAAACACGACGTCCTGTGGCTGAACGAAACGCATTATTCAACATGGTGGCATTGCTGTCAGGGTTCCTCCGAGCGGCAATCCGTAAGTAGCGGTCATCCACTACAGTAGTAGCCCTTGGGCGGCCTGAGCGAGGCCTGTCATCGACAGTTCCTGTATCTCTGTACCTCCTCCATGTCCGAACAACATCGCTTTGGTTCACTCTGAGACGCCTGGAAACTTCCCTTGTTGAGAGCCCTTCTTGACACAAAGTAACAATGCGGACGCGATCGAACTGCGGTATTGACCTTCTAGGCATGGTAGAACTACAGACAACATGAGCAGCGTACCTTCGTCCTGGTGGAATGACTGGAACTGATCGGCTGTCGTACCCCCTCCGTCTAATAGGCCCTGCTCATGCATGGTTGTTTACATCTTTGAGCAGTTTTAGTGACATCTATGAACAGTCAAAGGGACTGTATCTTGGATACAATATACACAGTCAACGTCTATATGCCGGAGATCTGGGAACCGAGGTGATGCAAAACTTTTTTTGATGTGTGTATATATTCTAGGTAGGATGGGGATATTTGTGTACATATATTTGATATCAGCGCTGTGTAACGAATGTTCTTGTTTTAATCTCAAGTGTATAGTTTTTTCGCAAAAATGCAAGGTATTTCTGAATGATTTATTAGCTTTGAAGCAATAATATTTTTTCAAAAATTGTTGAGCAAATTGGGATGTTTTGTATATTGGGCTGTTTCTGAAGTTGACGATTGGTCTGAAAGGAATGTTTTCTTTATGTATTTTGGATAGGGCACGCAAGGTGGTAAGACTGGGATTCATATGGGTTATACGATTTACTTGTTTTTCATCTAAAATGAAAACTGTATTCTTAAGAATGCCTTTGAATTTCCTTTGTGTAGTTGCTGTGGGGTCATTTTTTGTTTCCTCAAAACTATTAATTAGGCCTTGAAATATGCCCCATTAATGACCACACAGTGATCATCTATATATATAAAAATCAATGTAACGTGATAGTTTGTCTGTGGGTATGTCTGTGGGTATGTCTCCCATGCGTTCATATACCATTCATCCGATTGCGATGAAACTTGGGCGAGATGTTGAGTACACTCCAAGGAAGGTTTCTGACTTAGTAAATCCATTTTACAATAGGTAGTGCACGCGTTGATTCAACAAATGAGCGACGATGCGCAAAGCATTTCAACAAAGTCCCGTATGTGTTCATATACCATTCGTCCGATAGCGATGAAACTTGGGTGAGATGTTGTGTACACTTACGTGAAGGTTTCAAAATTAGTGAATACATTTCACAGTAGATAGCGCACGAGTAGATTCAACAAATGAGCGACGACACGCAAAGCGTTTCAACAAAGTCCCGTATGCATTCATATACCATTCGTCCGATAGCTATGAAACTTGCGTAATATGTTGTGTACACTGCAGGGAAATTTTCTGGCTTAGTACAGTCACTTTACAAGAGGCAGCGCACGAGTAGATTCAACAAATGAGCTACGACGCGCGTAGCATTTCAACAAAGTCACGTTTGCGTTCATATACCATTCGTCCGATAGCGATGAAACTAGGATGAGATTTTGTGTGCACTCCAGGGAAGGTTTCTAGCTTAGTAAATCCCTTTAAAAATAGGTAGAGCACGAGTAGAATCAACAAATGAGCGACGACGCGCGAAGCGTTTCAACAAAGTGTCATATAATTTCATATACCATTCATCCGATAGCGATGAAACTTGGGTGAGATGTTGTGTACACTCCAGGGAAGGTTTCTGGCTTAGTACATACATTTTACAATAGGTAGCGCACCAGTAGATTCAACAAATGAGCGATGACACGCGAAGCGTTTCAACAAAGTCCCGTATAAAGTCATATACCATTCGTCTGATAGTGATAAATGTTTGGTGAATTGTTGTGTACACTCCAGGAAAGGTTTCTGGCTAAGTAAATCCATTTTACAATACGAAGCGCACGTTTATGTTCAACAAATGAGTGACTACGCGTGAAGCGTTTCGACAACGTCCCGTATTCGTTCACATACCATTCATCCGATTGCGATGAAACTTGGGTGAGATGTTGTGTACACTCCATGGAAGGTTTCTGGCTGAGTACATCCATATTACAATATGTAGCGCAAGAGTAGAATCAACAAATGAGCGACGACACGCGAAGCGTTTCTACCAAGTCCCGTATGCATACATGTACCTTTCGTCCGTAGCTATGAAACTTGGGTGAGATGTTGTGTACACGTCATGGAATATTTCTGGCTTAGTAAATCTCCTATACAATATGCAGCGCACAAGTTGATTCAACAAATGAGGGACGACGCGCGAAGCGTTTCAACAAAGTCCCGTATAAGGTCATATACCATTCTGCCGTTAGCGGTGAAACTTGGGTGAAATATGGTGGACACTCCAAGGAAAGTTTCTGGCTTAGTAAATGCATTTCACAGTAGGTAGCACACGAGTAGATTCGACAAATGAACGACGACACGCGGAGCGTTTCAATACAGTCCCCTATGTCTTCATATCCCATTAGTTCGATAGCGATGAAACTTGGGTGAGATGTTGTGGACACTTACGTGACGGTTTCTAACTTAGTAAATAAATTTTACAGTAGGTAGCGCACGAGTAGATTCAACAAATGAGTGACGGAGCGCGAATCGTTTAAACAAAATCAGGTATGCGTTCATATACTATTCATCCGATTGCGATGAAACATTGATCAGTTATTGTGTACCCGCCAGGGAAGGGGACTTAGTAAATCCATTTCACAATAAGTAGCGCAAGAGTAGATGCAACAAATGGGTGACGACGCGCGAAGCGTTTCAACAAAATCCCCTATTGCGTTCATATAACATTCTTCGATTGCGATGAAACCTTGATGAGTTATTGTGTACACGCCAGGGAAGGGCTTCGACTTAGTAATACATTTCTCAATAGGTAGCGCACGAGTAGATTCTACAAATGAGTGACAGCGCACGAATCGTTTAAACAAAAACCCCTATACGTGCATGTACCATTCATCCGATTGCGATGAATCATTGATGAGTTATTGTGCACACGCCAGGGAAGGGTTTCGACTTAGTAAATCCATTTCACAATAGGTAGCGTACGAGTAGATTCAACAAATGAGTGACAGCGATGAAACTTTTGAAAGTTGTTGTGCACGCTCCCACGAATGGTTCTAAATTAGAAAATCCATTTTACGATAGCTTAGAGGCAGTTAACATGTTGTGTATCCAAAAGCACTTCAAGAAACAGAATTTCAACGCCAACACTTTCTTTGATTGGCATTGCAACGCATTCCGGGAACAGCTTGTATATGATAAAAGTATTGATCAGGCGGAACTTTTAACCTGTTTATACTAATTAGTTTATCAATACAGAACCAGAATGAACCGTTTAAGTTCTAAAATATCTAATGTGTCAATACCCGCCACTACATGTCTACCGATGAGGAGGAGCGCTGGCTGATTGACCTTCTACCTACTGGTGGGAGCGTGTGTCGTGGAGAGAGAGCTGCTTGTACACGTCAGAGACTTAAGTCACTGAGGGGTGGGGATGGCTCTCTGTTTGTTTCGATCTCTCAGCCTTATTAAGTGAAGATCCACAGCCTGCTTCCAGTCTCCGACCGGGTCAGGAATGGAATGGAATGAAGCCCCCATCTAGCGGCGAGGATATGAACTGTGCCGGCTGCCGAGGCCTGACGCACTCCTCTGGGGCAATGATTAAATGAATGACAGATGAAATGAAATTATAGTGGACGGTGTTGCTGGAATGAAATTTTGACAGGGAAAACCGGAGTACCCGGAGAAAAACCTGTCTGCCTCCGTTTTGTCCATCACAGATCTCACATGGAGTGACCGGGATTTGAACCACGGACCCAGCGGTGAGAGGCCGGCGTGCTACCGCCTTAGCCACGGAGGCTTCTCAGCCTTATTAAGTAATGGTGTTAAATA
Source organism: Meconema thalassinum (assembly GCA_946902985.2). Lineage (NCBI taxonomy): Eukaryota > Metazoa > Arthropoda > Insecta > Orthoptera > Tettigoniidae > Meconema > Meconema thalassinum. Next base: position 128,564,499 of record OX336398.1, read on the forward strand.
ACACGTTGTCGTTGTAATTTAAATAATTCAGATTGCTTATTGGGTCAGTCTTTTGGGCATTTATGAATTTCTATATATTCCAGCACATTGAGTTTTTTGCCTTTACTTATTATGTGTACTATTTCTAAATCCTCATTTACAGACCTGAAATTATGTTTTTTCTCGGCCATGTCATTCGCCATGGCTGAGAATTTGTTATATTTCAATTCACTGGTTTGTTCCCCGTATCTTATATTGAAAGCTCTCCCTGTTTGTCCCAAATATGTTGCAACGCAATCCTTGCAGTTTAATTTGTATACTCGTGACTTGCTGAATTTGTTTGCTTTATTAACACTTTTATGATTAAAGAAGATGTTACTATTGTTGTTTTGTGTTTTGTACGCTATGTTCATGATATACTTTCTAATTGTATTTGTTATTGTATGTACTTTTGGATTTACGTATGCGAAAATGGGGAAATGTTGGTCTTTTTGCGATTTTTTCTAGTGTCGTTTAAAATTTGTTAATGATCTTGTTGTTTATTCTATTAACGTAGTCTTGTGAATACCAATTTTTGCTTGCAATGTTGGCTATGATTTTTAGTTCCTTTTTAAAACTTTCTTCATTAAGTATTTTTAACGCTCTATTGAGTAAGCTATAAAGCGCGGCTTACTTTTGGCTCTCAGGATGATTAGAATCTTTTTTTAATGTCATATCTCTTTGGGTTGGTTTTCGAAATACCGGTATTTCATAATGTAGCTTGATCTCTGTTTTATTTACTTTTAAATCTAAGTAGTTTAGGAAATTTTCTTTTTAGGATTCAAGAGTGAATGTAATATGACTAAAGTCATAGATTTACATAATGAAGCCAACCAGGCATATATTTAAGCACATACATTCTCCAGTAAGAATGTAAATATCAGCAGTTTATGTAAGGACATAAAGTTCTTAAAGAATTGTTTGAGGAATAAGTGGAATCCGAAACATCTGAACAAACTTCAAAAAATAAAGGAAAAACTCACCTTGAAAGAAAACGCTGGAAATAATTAACGAAACCATCTTAAGAAGGGAAATAAATTTTCTATACAAAAAGAAGGATGAAAGACTTTGAAAGACTAATACAAAACTTAAAGACGAAACGCAACGATAGCGACTTGTACAGCACGGATGAGATGATAGACAGAGACTATGTGAACTACAACACGTCTTGGGCTCCACTTCGAAGTATGCATGAATAGGAAATATCACCAGACGGTCCGAATGCATATGCTCGTGGTGAAGAGAGAAGTGTGACAGATACCACGCAATGTGGTGTGAACAGAGAAAGTTATCTCTTACACAATTGGGTGTCATTGAATAGTGTTCCACACACCAATGCATATATTACGCTATATGGTATATTGATTAATGCTTTCAATAAGAAGAGAACTGTGCATGAGACATATTAGAAACATTGCCGCAACCACCTGTTCCCTGCCCCCTTCTCCCCGCTCGACTCGCTAGTCGTGAGCTCGACTAAACTCGTCATTCTACTGAGAGCAGTCAGCAAACCTACCAGATCGCTCTACAAGGGTCATTAGTTGCCCATCCGACATTTTGAGAAAGTCATGAGGTGATGAGTTAAGTATCAGCGCTTCCAGCCTGCCATTCAACAAGCAAGATAAGTTGAATAATATACTATTTCAAATTAATTTCATGGAGCTCCTTTAAACTCACTTGCAAGAAACTTAATACTTCTAGTTTTATCTTGCTGGCAGGAATAACTGCAGTGATGTAATATCTTATTGTCATCCTCCAAGGGAAATCTCTTCATGTATAAAGTAATGTTGATAGCTTGGCACCACGTGGGATTTTATATTTTCTACTTCACTCTGTCAAATGCCAGTAATTGGGCTCGTCATGGCATTGGTTTTGTACCCAATTCAATCTAGTCAAAACCGTCTCAAAAGTTCCTCAAATATCATCGTCAAATTTGAAGTCCGTAATTTACACATTGGGAACATCACCTAACTCTGCTTCTGTTTAATTGGCCAACTCTGATCATGTCACAAAACTCTCAACCCCAAGAAATGTCATCAATGTTTAAAACATAAACCACTTTGGAGCTATGCAAATTCTCAACCCAGAAGTGATTCATCCTGTTACACAGTGACATTTTTTTTCCAGAGAAACTTTACCCCCGCCTTTTGAGTCCGTCGTTCCAAAAATAATCTGGTTTGCAGTACAATCGGTTTGAGTGTTGGTTACTCATACATATACAAACAGTGGAAAAAAATCCTTTCCTGCTCTTTTTAACCCCACTAATAACCAATTATTTAGTTTAAGTAATCGTTTGTCTATTTTTTGGTAACTTGAGGTTTCGTCCTTGGACATCTTCCCAATCTTTGAATGTATAAATTCTGTATCTCTGCATAAATTCCGTGGTATTTGTCAACCACGTCCCTGGGTGCAACTTATGCCTAATTGGAGCTTTCTCGAAGCTAAAATGCTCTACATCTATTGTAACTTTAGAAGCTTGCGAGCTCATATTATTCTCTTGCCGCCAAGGCCCTGATTCATCCTTGTGCCGTTTTGGCTCAAGCTCTTTATTCCCCTGCCGTCTAGGCCGTGTTTCAGCCTGCGCTGTCTAGGTCCAAGCTTATTTCATGCTTGTGCTGTCTAGGCCTGAGTTCATATCAGCATTTTGCCGTTTCGGCTCTCTTGTAAGTTTTTCTCATTCAAATTGTATTTCAAATTGTTCTCAGCGGTTACTGATGTGCCCATGTTGCTAGGAGCAACCTAGATTCCCCTATCATAACTCTAGTCAATCTTTATTGTGGCTAATGGGGCATGTTAACTTGTGATATTCTTACTCATCTAATCTAGTCTACGCAATAATTGCAAGTCTAATCTTGGTCTGAGATCAACTATGTAGCAGCAACTGCCATATTTATGTGTTGTAACGTATTCAGCAACTGAATTGCTCTGAAATTGTATCAGTGGCATAGGTTCAAATATTTGGCCACGGCCGCCCCTTTTTGTGTTACACATTATCTTTCATTACTAAATGCATTAATGTGTATTCTCGATTATTATCGAAGCTAATTACTATTCTTTCACTTGATCTTCACTTGTGGCATCAACTTGAGATGCGCCTCGTAAATTTTGTCATTTATTTCTTTCGTTTGATGTGCTCTTACCTGTGCTAGCTTGAGAGTTTTAGTTTCACTTCGAGTTCAAAAATCAGTTTCTTCCCAAAAGCTTTAAGCTTGATTATATTTGTAACTACTGCCAGTACTTGTAAATAAGCCACGGGACCCCCTTCCCTCACCGTACTCTCTTCTAAGAAATCTAAAAATGTTTCTTATCAATATCACTACTATACTAGCAAATTTTTGCGTCATTCTTTTATTGTTCTTTATACTTTTTGTAAATAAAACAACTCTTCTGATTTCTCTCCCTACTCTGTTTCTTTATTCTTACTGCATCTTCTCTATGGAGGAGATTGTACTCTTCCAATTGCTCCAAAACGTGGTGCCAAAACCCATGGTACTCAATTTGTCAATACATTTCTAAAGACGATATTCACTTGGAATTTTCAACTTTAATTTTGAACGAGATATCAACAGAAGGGTGTTGGAGAGAGGCCACTCCTTGGAGTCCAACACTACGGTACACACTCTTCCTTGATGCCAACTTAACAGCTTGTAAATCCTTATCTACCAGAAGCTTAAGTTGGACTCAAATTTCTATTCTTTAATATGGCACCCCTTGATGACAGATTTGTCTACAGGAGCACTTCGTACATAGAAAACTTCGTAAACATTTAACTCTTCAAGAATATAACTTGGGCATAATTTCTTAGCGTTTGAAAAATTACGAAAAGTCTTACGAAAAGTATGAGGCATGCCAAACATAGATCGAATCCGCAGCTCTTGACCAGGAGGGAGACCGTGAAGAGGTGGAAGCCTCGTAATATGAGGGTCTTGCTGCGGCTCATGCTGTAATCTGGCAAATCTCGGAAGATCAAAGAAAGCAAATTCTAGCTCCTAGTCCGGCTCAATCTCAACAAACTGCGTCACGCGATGGCACACCCAGGCCTAGAACGTTGGTCCAAAAAATTAAACTGCCCCATTTCTCGTGCGATGGAAACCAATGGGTTTATTTTTACCAACTTTTTTGTTCTGTATTCCATAAGTATGACTCCATTCCCGCACTTAATAAGTTTCATTATTTAAGGTCTTCTCTTCACAACCAAGCATTACAACTGGTCGAAGCTCTTCCATTATGCACTGACAATTACCCAATTGCTTTTAATCTGCTTAACGGGTGGTATAGTAACACTCGTCTTTGCATACAGCATCTCTTGAAAACGCTTTCCAACTTACCAGCTACTCGTTCAAATACGTCAGCTCTTTGAGGGGTCTTGTGGACACAACTCAGCTTCATGTCAAAGCCTTATACCAACTTGAGGAATACCTTTCTCATTCATCTCGTTACTTCTAAATTTGACGTCGCCACTACTAAAGCATGGGAAGTCGAGCTTTTCCAAAATGACGAATATTCTTATGAGCATTTGGTCACTTTCATTAACAGTTGATGTCAGCATTTAACTGCACTCTCAACTCAAGATGAGCACGCCTTCACAAGCACTCAACGCCATGCTTCTTTTGCCCCTACACTAGTGTTCCATCAAGGGGCTACAGGCTCAGGTCTTCATTAAAAAAAACAGCCTCGCTGCATTCAATAGTCAAAGTGAAAAACACAAAAAGCCCAATGATTTTCCGAAATTTCCATTTTGTCCGAAATTCCACACATGGCATCCTTGTGATTCTTTTCGAGCACTCACTATCGACGATAGGAGAAATCTCATTGCCCATCAGCATCGTTGTTTTAATTGTCTTTTGCCTAAACATTCTGCGTTTAATTGCCAACCCACTAGACATTGTTTCCATTGCCAAAATCCGCATCACACCTTGCTACATCGTCAGGAGAGACCGAAGTCATCAGCCACTTCACCTTCCACCTCGAAACAAAGTGATGACGTAGAAAGGTCTAATGCTTCCTCCGTAGACATACAAGCTATATACCAAGCTGAAGATGAAGATTGAATATATGAAGAAAATCCATTTAGAAGAGCGAGCCCAGTTGAATGGTCATTCTAAATTTTCGTAACAGCAAAGAGGTTAAATACATTATATGTCACAGTAGCAAAACTAAACAGAATTTATAGCACCTGTCTGGAGGATATTCAGGAAAAGGGACAAATAACTTTACTACCCGCTTCTATGATCAAAGCCAATGGAATAATTCCTGTACGCTCAGTTGAATCCAAACTGTGTTCATTGAATTCACAATTGTTGGAAAGTTTTCAGCCCATTTTAATTGTAATAAAATATATGAGTTACAGGACGATTTTGGGTTTAGTTGTTTTGGCTGAATGTGGAATAATGATTGAGCTTCAAGGGCGACTGATGAAATTAATAGAGTATAATAATAATAGAATTGAATTAGAAGAGAGAAGGGAGTCGTCAAATTGGGACAAAATGAACAGCATGATAAATGATATGAAGGTAGACAAAAGTTCATTACGCAATTATAGAAAACCTTTATCCAACTATTCAGTAATAATTTCACTCTTCAATTGTGGAATGCGTAGATATTTTTATAGCAAACCAAGACTAATAGAAAATTCTGAACATGTGATTAAACTTATAAATAAAGATGTAGACACGAAACCAAATCCTATTTCAACAGTAAAGAAGAAGATGTTGGAAAGACGATCAAAATTGGTATACATTCTGATCATTAAAATCTCATCGCATTAGTTAAATCAATTACCCATAGGTTAAAATCCTGATATAAAACATAGCATGTGCTTGGATGTACGTGGTCTAAAGGAAAGGATGTTACCGCAATACAATCACCCATCTAAAATAAGAGAATTGTTAAGGGGATTCCAAGGGAAAATGATCTTCAATACAATTGATTTATCAGCATATTAGTAATAAAGAGGAAAGCAAGAAATATACCGGTTTTATATTCAAAGAAAAAATGTACGTTTTCAATAGACTACCTTTCAGGATTGAAAATAGTGTCCCGGTAATGGTAAGAGCTTTCAAGTGTAATCTAACAGAAGAAATAAGTGAACACATTGACGATTTATCTCTTTTGATGCCAACCATTATGAGCATTTATGTTAAAAGGCCAAACCAAGCTTTGTGTATTTTCAAGGAAGAGTTTTGATAAAAATTATCTCCTTCCTATATTTTATTGTGAATATTTTTCCGTAGCCGATAAAATATATTTAACTTATTAGATCCTAAATAAATAAAACTTGGTTTCATTTGTTTCATTAACGATACATATTTTTTATTTGTAATGGATTTTTTTCAAAGTTATCATCAGTAAAGAATTCATGTTCGCACTCTTAACTCAGCATTAAAACCGAACTTACTCTCTCTTTAAAACGTTAAGATACTTTTTCGCCAAAGATATAAACTAGGTCCGACTAAGAAAAAAAGCAACACTACCTATAAATACTGTATCGCACGTGCGAAAAGTCTGCTTACTGCTGCATGCTCAAAGAATACTTATTACTTATGCACTAGCTTGCATGGTGGGTGAGTGATCAGCGTGTTGGTCTACTAACTCCAAGCTTGCAGGTTCGCTCCTGGCCGTGGTAAGTGATTTTTGAAAGGCGGCAAAAATTACGACATCATGTCATACGATGTTGGCATGTCAAAGAACCCATTTGAAATCAGTAGGCCGTGTTCATAATGGCAAAATTAATCGAGGGAGTTTCCGCCACCACAAAGTTCCTAATTTCTCTACTAGAAAGCGCCATAGTGTTCAAGGAGCTTAGATATCTAACCTCCATAACTTTCATAGTGCTTCAAAGAACAACGGAATTCAACATGCTTGCTACCCTTTGGGTGTCAAATAACGAAGCTTGCACCCGGCACCCTAGGCCATACGATATTATTATTATTACTTATGCACTTATTCAGGGAACTTATCCACAACGATATATACAGAGGATGTAAACAACGCTCTTAGGTTGCTACGTTCGTTGCCAAGAGCCGACTGCGGTGGCGTCTAGTAGCTAGTTCTGAACTAGGCCTAGTAGTCGTTGACGGTGGCGTTTGGCGGCAAAAGTAGGAACTATTTGAAAATTCAAAGTTGCAGTCTCTACTTGAATTAAAAAACAGATACACACACTAATACAGTCATCACAATTAACACCGGTTATCAGACAGATTCTACACACACCCAAAGTACACGGGGCTACATGACCGCGTTGTCGCAGCCCCTAAACTAAGGAACCAACCAACCAACCGATATATACAGAGGAAGAATTATTCCCGCGTTGTCTTGGTTATAACAATGATAACTCTAAGTGGTTGGAGATAATTTTGAAGAAACTTTAATTTGGACGGGGCCGATAGATCGGCCAGTGGCACTGTAGGGGTTAATCATTCCATCTTGGCTGAAGTTAACTTCAAATGTAATGAATACAAATACCATATCTGCTATATTGAAATATTATTCACATGACATGTAGTATATCGGGTGGGATATAGACCAAACCCTGCAAAATATTATGTTCATCAAGATTTCCCAGAGGTCACACAATAAAGCATGTTCGACAGTTCTTGGTATTGTGCCAGGTTTTCTCGATCCACTGCCAATCGTATCCGGAAATCATGGCTAAAGTCAATAATTTATTGAAAAGAAAATTGGAAATAGGACAGTCAGTTATAAAGCAATCAGGAAATCAAATGAGATGCTTATAAGTAATAGGAAAATGGGAATATCCTGATTTCAATGGGTTATCTACTGAGAATCTCCACTTAGAGCTCCATTAGTTACCCTGAAATTAATCCTACTGAAAAAAACATGGTTGCCATACGGAAGACACTTGAGGTCGTTGGAAAATATTTTTCTATATGTCGTCCATTTCGATGCAAAACCTATTAGACCGAGGGACACAACTATTATAACACCAACTGGCATAGAAATTGAATCAGGAATAGTGTGTACAAATTCAGTGAGAAAGAGATAGACTACAGGGGAATACGAGAATTAAAAGGACTGAAAGGAAACACTATGATAAATCTTTGGTTGAAGACGATTATGTCCTTAAAATGTGTATGGAAAGTCACCAACTACTTTATCTTTATCTATACCTCAATTTTTTCTACAACCAACATATATATATATATAAAAGGGCGTGGTGGCTCAGCGGTTTATCTGTATGCCTCTCACCAAGGCGGTCCGGGTTCAATTCCCGGTCAATGCATGTGAGATTTTCGAAGTGAAATGCCATGTCCTGTGGTTCGGATTCCACGTAAAAAGGAGGTCCCGTGGCTCATGATCTCGAGATTAACGGTCACGTTAAGCTACAGGCTTCCTTTCTTCATATATATATAAGGAACCATATTAGGTTAACTGACCATTTATATTTTAGTGCTACGCTTTATCTTAATTTCATTATTTTAATGCTATACATATGGCTGATGAAGGGGACAAAACGTTAATTAGTCCATGAAACATGTACCAAGAACAACTTCATTAATAATTATTTTCATTTAAGTATTGATTCAGGCGGTAACATAAATCTTTTTAACACTATTCATCTGGATGTTAATAATGTTCTGGTAGATGTTGGTAAGATATAGTCCAAAGTGGACCATGTACAATTTGACATGGATCAGGTTAAATCTGATGTTAATTATATACAGTCTAAGATGGACGAGGTACAATCTGATATGGGTGAGGTTAAATCTGACATGGGTCAGGTTAAATCTGATTTTATAATAATATAGAGTCCAGCGTGGACGATGCACAATCTGATATGGGTCAGGTTGAATCTGACATGGGCAAGTACAGTCCGACATGGGTCAGGTTAAATCTGATGTTAATAATATACGGTCCAAGGTGGACGATGTACAATCTGACATGGGTCAGGTTAAATCTGACATGGGTTAGGTTAAATCTGATGTTAATAATATACAGTACAAGGTGGACAATGTTGAATATAATATTAAGGATGTACAATCCTAACTGACAGACTTAGAAAATGAAAACAAACGATTCCAAGTTGAAATACGATCTGAATTAGATGCTAGTAACACGGAACACAGAGAGAATTTAGATGCTCTCCAAACCGAATTTACTAATGAATCCATTAAAACTGAGGAATCCTTTGTTCAATTAATAGGTGACATGGTAACTATAGAGTCTCAAGTAAAGGACCATACCAAGCTTCTCAGAGCAGACATAGAGATAGATTTGAAGGCCATTATAGACAAAAATGTTACTGAACATACGCAGAAAATTGTCAAAAATAACCAAGAATGTGTAGTCGGTGTTAAGGTCGATCTGGATTTTTAAAAAAACTTGCAAATAGTGAAATAAGATTAAATAAGACATTTAGAATGTTAGAGAAGATTCGTCAAAGAGAATCGAAGTCATTCAGAGTTCCCAAATCGCAATTATATCCGATTTTAAAAATCAATTAGCAGATAGGATTAAAGAGGTAGAAGTTAAGGGTGATCAGATAGTATTGACATCATTGAAGTCCTTAGCGTGCAAAAGAACTAACTCACTGCTACCAACCTTCACTAATCCCTGGATACTAGCCAGCGGTCCGTGTTACATCACCATTACAATTTGAATCAAGATTTGAGGTCTCAGATGCTAATTACATTATATTCTTTATTTTGTCTTCAAAGATAAACAAAGGGCATACCAGCTCATGGATTGTTATTTAATTCTTATTGTATGCAACCATGGAGGTTTTACAGGCACACGCTCGTAGAGGCGTTTGTGAGAACACACTGCTATTGTTGGTCGCTGTTGGCAAACCTTCGCTTATTAGAATAAAGAGGGCTGTGATTGGGCCAGAATGTGTCAGCAGACAGCGAATTGACAATTATAAAATATTTGACAGTGCTGAACGAACTTTTTCCTTATTGGCTTCTGATGAGGTAACTATGCTAGTCACACCTTTCACAACAAATACTGATTTATTGATGGACTTGGAGTCATCGAGGTGATGTTGCCCTGTGTATTTGGCTGTGTATGGAATTTGTCTGATAGCCTGTGTTATTTTGATTCGTGTGTGTATTTGTAATTCAGATGAGGATTGAGAAGGAGGTGGCTGTTGCCTTAAGTTAGGACCAATCCTGGCATTTGCCTGGGGAAGAAGTGGGAAACCACGGAGAACCACTTTCAGGATGTTTGAGGCTGAGTTTACCGTGTTCCAGCCCTCAGACCAGAATTAAATTTATTGGCAGGGCATGGACTCGAACCCGGATTCCAGCAATGTGGCGGACGACAGCTAATACTGTAGTAGCAGATCCTGTAATTTTGACCGGAGTGACAAGGGTAGTCCTAGAAGTTAGCATATTTTCTGGGACTATTGATGAACCTGTTGCACTGTACGGATTGAACAGACTCCGCCCAGCTTACAGCGCCTTTCTGCTTCTCCACCCTTCGTCTCTTTCAAAACATACACCAGCCCCATTCCGTCTTACCCTTCTTACCATTTCAAATCTTCAAACGGGAGGTGGAGAGTCCGTAACTTCATCCTGAAACATTGCCCGGTGAACTGCGCCCTGTAATTAATTTACCTGAGTGTGTGATATTGCCGAACAGTATTCCTTATTGGCAGAGTTACTGTTTTACCATTACATTTAATTTTCTCAGAATCATTATAGTTTAATTTTTAAATTAAATATCGAGAGAAAAAAGAACATTTTTCGTTTTCTATGAAGGACACCGTCCAGGAATCCTTATGGGCAACCGCTAATGGTTGTTTTGATTTTTAGCCTATTTTCAATTTTGAAAAAAAAAATAGGCTTATGAGATCACCTTTTGTCCGTGTGTGTGTTCGTGTGTGTGTGTGATTCGTGTGTGTGTCCCCCCTAATAAAATCTAAACGGCTGGAGAGATTTCAATGAAGCTCGGTAAGTTCATAGCTCCATTACGGGCGAGCCCGACCGTACCCTTGAAATTTTGTTACGCCTCACCAATCCAACATGGCGGCAGTGCGAAATATTTCACCAGCATTCAATATCTCCGAAACTATTATGGATATCACCCTAGAATTTTGCATGGTGATAAAGGAAACTACTAGAAATTCACTTATGTGACCTTTGAAAACCTGGTAACAACAAAAGCAACATGGCGGCCAAGTGAAGATGCGACTTTTAAATCGATGTTTCTCACGATTTAACCAACCAAACGCAATGACACTTGGCACAGTATACATTGTAATGCACCGATATCTAACTTCGTTCAATTGTTTACATAACCTCAAAATGGCGGCTGTGCGAAATATTTCACAGGCATTCAATATCTTCGAAACTGTTTATGATATCAACCTGAAATTTTGTACGGTGATAAAGAGCACTTCTACATGTTTATCTATGTAACTTTCAAAAACCTGTAAACTACGAAACGAACATGGCCGCCATGCGAATTTGACACATTCTAATACATTTTTCTCGTGATTTAATCATATGAGCGCATTGAAATGTGGTACAGTAAATAGTTATACATATTGTCATTCACTGGCATCTAATTTAGTTCAATTGTTTACATAAGCTGAAGATGGCGGCTGTGCGAAATTTTAAAATTAAGTTTTTATTCTTGTGTCATATTCATGCGATCGAAGTGAAAGTTTGAATAATGAATCTACGCAATAATTTTCCTTTAATGGTACATAACTCTATGGCCTATACATATAACAATCCAAAATGGCGAGCATCCGAAATATTTTGACGGATCTCAATATCAACGAATCTTTTACAGCAATCAAACTGAATTATTTTATGTTCATAGAGGCTATGAACATAAGTTCACCTATAGGACTTTCAATAACCTGGTGAGCATAAATCCGATATGGCGGCGACGCGAAATATAAATATTTAAATGGATGTTTCTCGCGATTTCACTATCCGAGTGCAGTGAAACTTTGCACGTTAAATGCTTATACAAATGTTAATCCACTGGTATCTAATTTATTTCAATTGTTTTTATAACCACAAGATGGCAGCCGTGCGAAATTTTAAAATCTCATATTTATTTCTTGTGTCCTAATCATGCGATTGAAGTTTGAATACCACACGTACACAATAATCTTCATGTAATAGTACATAAATAAAAATCTAAACTGGCGACCATGTGAAATATTAAGACGGTTCTCAATATCTACGAATCTGTCACAACAATGAAACTGAAATTTTGTATGTTGATAGAGACAATTAACATGAGTTGAATATATGAAAATAGGCTGTATATTTCTTCACGGAACTACTTGTTTTTAACGCTTTGCTTCGCCCTCAACCACTACCCCTGTTCGAAACAATTATGCATATTCATTTTTCTCAAAGAAAGCTTTCCAGTCGATTAACACAAATATTTGCTACATGTTTGACTGAGAAATGACACTTTGTTCTTTGTTCATCACCTGTATAACATGGTAATGTGAATATCTTACGGGGTACAACTGGGCTGACCTATATCCTGGTGATTGCTATGCTATTGTACACATTAAGAATTATTCTGCATCCCCCTGGTCACATACATACCACCCAGCCCCACCCCTGACCCAAAGAGATATGCATATGCATATTCGTTTTTAACTGTCATAGGTTTTTGGCCGAGTTAGAATTTAAATATGTTCTGCTAAATGTTGAATATGTGATTGTTTTGTAAATTAAGATTATTTTTTCTTAATTACAAATTAAGAATTACCTATTTAACCTACTCGCTTGTATACCCCTTCCTCAACCCTTCTCTTATATAATTTTAACTTTGTGAGGTCTAAGATTCGATCTGCTTTGAAGAAAATTGAACATGTGGTTGATTTTTAAGAAAAATTATGAACTTTTGTACACTAAGCATCTATATAATGAAAATTCAGCAATTTTCTAGGTGTATGCCGTGTCTGGTGTGGGGTTTCGCCCAGGAACACCAATATGGCTCTCATCAACGGGCTCTTGGTGTTCCTCACCAGGAATTGCTGAATTTTAATTTACGGGTAGTGAAAGCTAATATACCATCTACTTAATTGTTTACTTGAAGACTCTTGCATATTCACACACATATGCTGCCTTTGAGTTAATAAAAATATTGAATACCAATTACCATATGTTTTGATCTTTATTCTGTGTCATTCCCTGTCTGAACTTTTTTCATAATGTAGGCTACGTACGGCTTGAATGTATTGCCAGTAGGCCTATAGTTGTAGTGTACGCTGCCTTTGATCTATGGATAAAAATGATGAACAATCTGGCTGCAATATAATATTTTATGTTGGCGTAGGCCTATATTCGCACCCATTTTCAGTATCAAATTAATATGATATTTTGAAATATGCATTTCGTCGTAAGTTCCGTTCAGTTAACCGTTCACCTAATTGTTCAAAAGTACCTCTTTTACTTGTATCTTCTCGTAAGTAGGTACATCATCCTTGCGTCAAACTTGCCTCCTTGACGTACACTACCAGACGTAACTAGTCACACCAAAAGCCGCACTTTGCTCCCATACAGTCGATATTCCAGTATTATATAAGAGTTCAGTGGTTAGAAGCAATTCATATTTCAACCTCTACAGTACAACATATATTAACACAATGCTTATAAACAACACCAGGGTCTCTAATTTAGTGATTTGTCTCTATATCTGGCAACGATTTAATAGATTTATTCGACAGGATATTTTTATTCTTTCTTGTGATACATTTAGAGACCTTACACACTTATATTGGGGCCAGGAACAATATTATAAACGTAACAATTCGGAATTTTTGCAGTGAAATTACCTGTGTTTCGTTAGTTTAATTTGGTTACACAGTTAAGCATACCAGTGCGCAAACATGAATTCTCAGGCTTGTTAATTCTTCTGGTGGCATTTTAATTAGTAGTGATGGACTGCGAGTGGACTCGCGAAGAATCGAGTTTGGAACCGTAAACTCGAAGTACTCGAATCAGGAATCGAGGCCGAAGGCGCTGTCAACGTTATCTGCGAGCCATGTATGGAAACAACACGATGTATAATATTGGTGGTAGGCCTGGGGCCTAGGCCAATTATTGTATTCGTTTCCCATTAATGCACAGTCTTTCTTTGTCGTGTGGCCTTCTGAGAGTCTGAGTCTGGGTCTTTCTAGTCAACGGCCGTGGGCGACCTGCGCATCAGGATGAGAGAAGGAATGGATGAAGATGAATGTAACTGGGCAAGGATGTGGAAGGATGCGGCTGTAGCCTCTCAGAAGGTACCGTCCCAGCATTTGCCAGGTGTTGAAAACAGAGAAACCAGGGAAATATATTTTAAGCTCGTCCGACGGTGGGTCTCGAACCCACGCGTCTACCGAGTCAGCAGAGAGCTTGGCCCCCTGACCTAACGCTGCGCTTTAACCAGCGTAGGCACTGAGTGCACAGTGATATAATAGATTATTTAAAATTGAAAACAAGAAGTCGACTGATGAAAGAAAGAAAGAAAGAAAGAAAGAAAGAACGCAATACACTGAAGAGAGATTTCCTTCTAAGTGATCAATTGCTAAGTAGTAGTATATATGGCTGTTGATAACACATGAAGCCTTACCGACAGCTTTGGTTCAGTGGTTAACGTTGCAGACTTCTACTGGGTGGACCGGGGTTTAATTCCCGGCGAGAAGGAACTTCTTTTAACTCGATTTTTATTATACAATTTTTTTTTATAAATACGCTGTCGTTATAATATGAAACATATATTGTATGCATATTGCGAACGATTTTGCTTGTAAATCACTAGTGTAGCTATCTTGGAGCAGGGGCGTAAAAGCCCTCGCAAACTTGGGGGGTAATATTTATAAACTCCGGTTGCCTACCTACCAGGAATAACCTTTTTTCGCTTTAAACTTTGACGCTTGAAATAACACGGTACTGTAGGCCTAACGCTACATTTAAAAAAATACGATAATTTTATTCAATATTCCTAATTAACCCTTCGGATGCCAAGCTAACTTTAATGAAATCACAAGTTTTTGATGAACATTATGTCCTGCATATAATTTTTAAGATGTTAATATTTGGCTGTAGCAGGCAAATGTAGTATATGAGATGCTAAATAATTAAAACAGTGTTTCATTTGTTTAATTAAAAGATACTTTTTTATAATTTTAAATGGACATTTTTCAAAGTCGTCGTTATCAGTCAAAAACCTACTCTCACACGTTTCACTGGGCGCTAAAACCTCATTTATTTCTCCATCGTTCAAAGAGCTAGCGATATTTATCACCATGTATCTCAATTAGCTCCGAGTAAGAATGTAAAGAAACATAGCTTCAAAAGATCACACGTGCGGGTAATCAGCTGACTACAGCATGAACCCAGTTATTCACGGAACACAAACATGTCGATATCCAGAGAGAGAATAATTCCTACATTGTCTTGGTTACAACAGTGATATCACTGTTTGGCTAGAAGTAGTAGCCAAATAAAACCACATCTACCGTCCGTGGAATTTTTTAGCAGACGCGCCCTTGACCGATATATTGCCCCCTGGCACTATAAGGGTTAAATACAAAATAAAATCAGAATATGAATATAAATACAAAACATAAAACAATAATTGTCAACGTCGAGCTAAGGACCCGAACACTGACTGCCCGCAGAGGCGCATATAGAGTTCTATTTGGGAGGGAGGGGGGGGGGGGGGGGGCATGGAATAGTCCCCAAAGAAATGGGGGACACAACTAAGACAATTTCATGTTACTTTTTATTAATACAGTCATCTTGCTCACTTTATAGGATTTAGATATAAAGAATGAACATTACTGTTTGGATTTGGGGCACATGACCTCGCTCATCCGCTGCTTAAAACCTCAATAACTGTTGTGATTTACAACTTACACTACGGTATAACAAAAAGTCAAGGTTTCTTGAAGCATTACCAAATTGGTTTATAACTTCATCGTCAGTGATTTGTATGTCTCTGAGATTAGATAACAATTCTAGACCGATGAGTCCATTTTCGGAAGTAGAATTTCTTTAAAGGAGATCACAACACAAAAACACATATTTCGTTATTTATTGCTAAATATGCAACATGGAAATTTAATAACAATGCCGTTAATCCGGTGCCTCTACGCCCAACCGTTCTCAAGTTATGTTCGAAACTAGTAACTGCTCGTGACGTCACTGTGCTCTCTAGTCTACATAGCAGCCTTGTTGCTGTGCATAAGCTCGGGCAGTCTTTTCCCGCACTCCATCTGCTGCTGCCGTGTTCTTCTGTAGCCATTGTTAGTGTTCGTCAAAACACTTATAATGGATGTAAATAACATTCGTCCGTATCAGTTTGAGCCAGAACGAACGACATTTGCTTATGTCCATTCAGATAGCGATCATGAAATGGATATAGTAAACACTACAGGCCGAGCCGGCTTGCGAAATTAGTGTATGTGTAATGAGTGTACCATCATGGATACGAATGAAATGTATGCTGTTGTGAATTAGACAATGTAAAAGCAGTGAAATCGGAAGAACTTATGTGTATAATAAGAAATCACTCGTTTTCAAGGCTTATTTTAGACCACGAAGTGTTGACAATGGCAAGGCCATGAGCTTAAAAACAATGAACAGGGAAAAGGGACGTTTACTGACAACTTTAAATCCAACAAATAGAACTTGACGATTTATTTGTTACAAGCAGTTCACTTCCAGGGTAAATTCATGGACTGCGATTGGTAAAAAATACAGAATTGTCGTGCCACCATGTGTTGTCAACATCATAAGAAACACATTTCCGGAATCCAGTGGCACCTATGAGGGCATCAACTTCATTTTCAAAAGTTGCGTTTCATCATAGTCAGTTTTTTTAAATGCATTGAACACACAGTTACCGGGAGAAAAAAATGCTAAATCTACGTGGCGACTTACTTCGATTTGGAAATCTATGGAAATGTACTTCTTTTTCTCTACAGTTTTGGTTTTACTCGTTCTGTTGTCACAACCGTATACACTAAAGGAAGGCATTTTGCCAACTAGATATCACACTCGATTATAATAAACAACACTAACCAACGGAAGAGTGACAGCGCCCGTATTGCAACAATCAACTGAATGGAGCGGATAGCTCACTCGCCGCTTACGGCGCAGTGACGTCACAGCTACTCGTGTTTCCTTCGTTTACCAGCCTGCGGAGCGGCATAGAGCAAAAGCAAATATATAGTTGATCACTGCCTGATACATACTTTGATTTTGAGGCAAGTTGACATTTGTGTTTTGGTCTCCTTTAAGTAAGTTTTCAGCCTACTCAAACTCCAACTGTATTCGGCGAAGCCACAGAGACAGGCAAAATTTCCAAACGATTGATAAGGGTATATAAGTTACGAGTAAAAGAGACTTTTGTCACACACTTCAAGGGCACTTATTGCTGTTCTTGTTTATTTCCTAAGAGTGAATGCAGTGGAGAGTAATAAGAGCAAACTGGTTGTCACACTGTTTAGTACAATCAAGCTACCGCCGCCTGGTTTTGCTACGTTGCCATATGTCGCTTAGTAAGAATAGTATATTATAAGTATATTAGTTATTAATTCTTAAATTCATAAACAAATATTATGTGTGAAAAATCTCGAGGGAGGGGGGGGGGGGGGGGATGGAGGGAGGGAATGCCCCTGGGCTGCCGCACTCCTTTGTTTACAAACAAGACGCAAGTCATTGTGCTTTGTAAACCATTTCCGAGCAGGTGGCTAATAGACAGCAGTGATTCCGTGTTCCATTTAATTTGTCCCATCGTAGATCGGAAGTGGTCTCATCACCGAAAAGCTTCTCTCGACAAAACAGCTTGGAGTAGGTACGCCCAGCAGATTCAAGGTCATCACAGTAACTAAGAACATACTTCACAAATTCAAACGAAGTAATCAACAAAGTTTAGACAGAAACTGACGAAATGATGGAACTCCACCGATTTGGATAAATACGCCACAAGCGTAGCATGCGACGGGTGTGCTTAAAAAGCGAGATACCCGAGGGAAAAGTCAAGTTATTTTACCCTGTTTATTTCAAATATACGACGCACACGCTGTTGTTTCCGGGCTGGAGTAATGATTTTGTGTGTCCCAGTACCTTACCTCTGTTTTAAACCAGGGCTCAGAAATAATAGTTCGAAAATGTACCTTTTCGGATCGTCGTGGTAAGTGGACAAAGCTCAAAGGGCCTCGGCTCACGGCTCAGTTGGTGTCTCGGCGGGAAACGAGGGGGCCAAAATCGACTAGTTTTTTCCCCCGCTAAAATAAAGAAATTACTACTAAGAAGACAAGATGTCTTTTCCCATTTAAAGCCTAACGTAATATAAGATCGTTTATAAAATACTTTCTGGTTATTATAATTTTATTTTTTTATGGGTAGGCTACTTAACCCCCCTCCCTCGTGCGTTTTACGCCCCTGCCTTGGAGAAAAGTCGTTCGCAAGTTTAGCGAGTGTTGGGAATTTTTCCGCAATGTGTCCTATAACGCAGTTTCGGATCGTGACGTTACCGTGAAGATTGGTGTCACTGCCATCGTTATGTCCAGGCCGTCAGGCAGCGGCCATTACCACGTGATCAGCTGATCGACAGAGTCGGAGATGTAACAGCCATTTGCTTAAATGTGTGTCGTTTGTTGTGTGCTGTTTATACATTTTAATTAGTGTCCGAGTGAAAAGCAATACGTAAGAACGCTAGTACTTACGCCATCCAGAATGAGGATCATTCCGTTTGTTTCCTGAAGCAAATGTTCATTCTGCAGGAAGGTTATTAGCCAATAGGCCTATCTATAAAAAGTTTGAGTTGCATGCATGTTGTGGTTCAGTTAGAACCTTTACATCGCTTATTTTCGACTAATGCAGGCTTTTTGGATGGTAATACAATATTCTATTTGTTCATTGAAACAATTATTCCTGCCCAGGTCCGTGGCATGCCGAAAAGTTGTTGTGTTACCGGTTGCAAAAACAACTAGTATGATGGAGATGATTAGGTTATCTGCCTTGTATTTTCTTCCCCGCCGACGAAAATTTAAGAAAGCAATGGAAACTTAAAATCCCTAGAAAAGATTTGCGCATTACAGGAAACACAAGAGTGTGTATTAAACATTTCCCTGAAAGTAAGATACTTCGGGAGATAAGAGCTACTCGCCTTAATGGTAAGTCATAATATGGTTTCAATATTATAGTGTGAAGTTTCTAAAAGTCAGCCTATGCTAGGACTGGAAACATTTCTAGAATATGATAATGCTGAGGTTAAATTACTTGCTACTTACAATGTGAATCAGAGAAGTTATTTTCAGTAGGCCTATTCAGTACATTCAGTCTGTCGCAAGTAAAATTTTTGTCAGAGAGGTGTCCCGATCAACTTTAAGTGATTGTTTAGGGTTCACTTAATAATTATAATCCAACTCCTGACTCACATCATCACTAGATTTGTAAAATTTCTGAATGTATGTGTGTCAGAGCAGAGTTTATGTAGACATGTAGGCCTATGCTAGCTAGATAGGCTACATACTTTTAGTTAAGTTATTAATTTTCCGTACACCATAAGAGGTTAAAGCTCTAGTGGTGGTATCACAACAGTAGCTTAATACTGACTGAAATGTTGACACTTTGATTAGGATATTCTTTATGGTTCCACATTAATTTAATTAGTGTGAATATATTTAAAAGTATGTTGCAAGTGGTCATGTTGCCCAGTTAGGAAAGTATTTCAATTTGGAAACTCTTCATATAGGCTACAGTACTGATTATTAAGGTCACAAATCTAGAACCATTACTACTAGTTTCTTTCCAATCAGGCTGGTCCTTTGCAATGGAAGAGCTGGTTCAAACATTTGTGTGAAATATGTTGTTCTTGTTTGTGTTATCCTCCCATCGACTGATTTGATAGTAGTCTCCAGAAGGGTATTTTATTACTTGAATCCTAACATACCGATAACCTTTATTTAAGTACCAGTAAGATATCCTTTTATAAATTCATCATAAATGTATGGTAGAGCTAAACAGACATTAGGGGATGTGGTGGCGCATCTTGCCTCTCATCAAGATTTCCCCGTCAATGCATGAGAGATTTTCGAAGTGAAATGCCATGTCCTGTGGTTCGGATTCCACGTAAAAAGGAAGTCCCGTGGCTCGTGATAACAAGATTAACGGTCACGTTAAACTACAAGCTTCCTCTTTTAAACATACATTGTGATTTAATGGGGTACGGTATCTGACACGTACCTTAAGGCATATTTTTAGCACTAGAACAATGTATCGAGCAAGGTGGAATTATTTTTGTAGTATGAATTATGAAACAGATCGAGCATTTTGTTGGGCTATAGAAGTCTCATGGGGGAGGAGAGATTACCTAAGAGGTTAATGAGTTCGGCTGTAGAGCGTAAGAGAAGCAGAGGTAGACCTAGAAGGCGATGGTCAGATTCAGTGATGAACAATCTCAAAGTGAGAGGTGTAAAAGCAGAGGAATCCGCGTGCAGTTATTTGTTGGGTAGTGGCTTGGCCATGTTTGAATAGCAACAATCAAAGATTTATGCACGAAAAAGTAAGATAGGCCTACTTAATCTAAAAATAAATATATTTCCATTGACTTTCGAAGACCTGCAAGATTTTTCCAGTACTATTGAGAAGATCTGGAAGATTTTGGTACAAACCATACCTTCTAACTCCCTCTGGTTTAAGAGATTGAGTTTTTGAAACACACACCTTAGCGTATTAACTTATATCATAATTTAAAAAAATTGGATGCACGAGAGAAGACAACCCTCAAACAGATGGGGTCCATTTTACACTCGATTCATATTAGTTAAGGGACATGACATGGAAAAGTTCAGAGCATTATATAGCATAGATCTGTGATTTCCACAGACGTTATTTCTAGTTTTCTTCTTTATAGCACAATAAATGTGTTTGTAGGCTACGCTGCTGCTATGTTCAGGTTTGGTGTAGTCTTGCTGATGTCAGCATTGCCTTAATTTAATACGGGTTAAAAAAAAAACGCCTGGATGGTATGCGGAGGAAAGGTCTTGCGCTGTAATATATCGGCAGAATGATACGGCTTCTAATATTTCGAACGATATGGAGATATGCAACATGTCTGGACCCACATTTAGAGATCCGATAAAGCTGTACAGGAATGTTCTGATAACTTGACTTTTATGGTCCAGCATTTATCACCTTGACCTCTTCTTTTATTGTTTTATGACATGTCCTTCATTCCTAAAACACCCATATTTTGTAAGAAATACAGTACTGTTTGTAGAAAGTGAAACACCAAGAACAAGAGATGTGACCACATTGCTCTTTATACCACAGATTAGGGACATGACAATACATTACTGATTAGGACAGTCCGGTATATGCACGTTGACGGTCGATCTTCATTACGGTGTCGCGCCACCAAGTGCTGCTCTCAGAGCCGCTAGACGTCGTGGCATGGAATCGTGCAGCGCTTGAATACGCTGCTGGGGAATACTGTCCCATGCGATTTGTAGGCGCGTCCACAAAGCATCAACAGTGGCGGCAGATGGACCTGAACGAACAAGTTACCGACCATATCCCAGACATGTTCGATGGGTGACATCTCAGGTGAACGGGCAGGCCAGGGAAGCAGAGGTATCCGTCGTTCTACGAAGAAGGCTTGCACATTCCTCGCCACATGCGGGCAGGCATTGTCCTGCTGGAATATGGCCCGTGGAACGACCTGCAAGAGGGGCAGTGCAGCGGGCTGTTAAACTTCCCTAATGTAGCGGTCACTGTTCAGATTGCTCACAAGACGTATGAGGCGCGATCGCCTGTTATAGGCAGTTGCGCCCCAAACCATTACACATGGTGTTTGTCCGCAATGCCGCTCAACAATACAAAAAAGGAAGCTTCTAGTTTAACGTGACCGTTAATCTTGAGATCATGAGCCACGGGACCTCCGTTTTACGTGGAATCCGAACCACAGGACATGGCATTTCACCTCGAAAATCTCACATGCATTGACCGGGAAGCTCAACAATACAGTCTGCCTGATTGCGTTCTCCACGGCGGCGTCGAACGCGTGTGCGGCCATCACTGTAGGACAGGTTTAAGCGGGACTCATCCGAAAACACTACATTTCACCACTCAGCCTGCTAGTGTCAGCGTGCCCGTGCCCATTGTAGTCAGAGGCGACGGTGGTTCCCAGTCACTGGAAGCCGACTCAGTGGCATGCGTGCTACCAGTCCAGCCTCAAAAGACGGCGCCGCACTGTTGACGCAGACATGTCCACCCCCGTTGCAGTGCTCCAGCGTCGAGCCGACACAGAGGATGGCGCTGTTCTGTCCGATGCGACCATGCGGAGAAGATGGCGGTCGTCTCGTGCTGTGGTCACATTGCTTCATCTTGCATCCTGTCGTCGCTGTGTACGGCCCTCCTCTCTCCACTGGATCCACATACGCCTTACTGTTGACGCAGCGTTCCCTGAACGAGCCGCAATGTCCCGGAACGACAGACCCGCCTCCCGAGCCCAAGCTCACATGCTCACTCACATGCTGATAGTCCACTCTGTGATGTAGGCGAGGCATCGTTGCACTTGCTCAAACGTTTCCACTTGGTATGACGGCCCCACGCCCACAGAGCTGTACGGAACACTGACCTGTCCGGTCCCACGACACTGGTGGGCCAATGTGCACGCCATCTCTCTGCGATTTCAATCCCTTAGTATGGTACTGGAGGCCTACACGACCCCTGTTCTGGGAGTGTCTCCGACCATTTCTTCTGGGTGTTTCACTTTCTACAAACAGTAGTGTATTTTGAAAAGTGCAGTGATAGATAAACATAAAAACATAAAAATGTATCAGTTTGTTGTGTGGATGGAGTTCTTTGAGAACCTAGAAAGTTTCAGTAAATTTTCTATACTTTTTTAGTTTTACTTTGGAAAATTCATTGCATTGCAAAATTTGCAGGTTTTTTAGTTGATAGATCAAGATTAGGTTTGTCAGAAAGAATTGTTAAAAATGTCTCTGGATGTCCACTTACATGGTGGAAAATGTATGAGATTTTGTCACAATAGATATTTTAATATCAAAATCAGTCACTGGCAACAAAATTATTAAATTGGCACCACTGGGTCATTACATGGTATTGTTGTTGTGAAGTACAGTGTAGGCCCTACAATATCCTAATTCATCTGGGGGAAGAGTTATTTGACTCAGAATGGGTAATATAACCCATTCCCCTCCAGTCACTCCCATTGATAGAACGACTGGGTCCAGTAAGTCAGAACAGGTTTCTTTAACTATACTTTTTATCTAAGAAATCCAGCAGTCCAGGATAACACTGTAACTTAATTTCTCAGATGAGGTCCAGAAAGACAACAGCAAGTCTTTCATTTTCTGGTAACTAAGGTCCATTGTTTAATATTTTTGATTAAACATTTTTCTGACAGGTCAAGGGGGATAACAGTTATTTTGTACAAAAGATATTAATTTGAAGAAGTGCTAGGAAGACAGTAGGTTATCAGTTTTTTTTAGTTGTTTATGACAAAAATGTTCTTTTATATGGAAATAGGTTGAGATTTGTTTTGTTTTCTTCCTGAAGGGTCAGTAAAAGAGCACTTATTTCTGAACCTTGTTTATTTTACTGAAAGAATAGTCAGGGGGACAGTGGTGATTTTATTCAGAGAAGATCCTCTGTTAACATTTGACTACACGCACCTATTAATATGTACCGTAATAAGTACACGTGTGGTGAATTTTGTACATTAAGAGAATAATGTCACAAAATCACTTAGCCTAAACATTTTATCTTAGTAAACACATTAAATCAACTGTTCTACAAGCACAATAGTTATGGATATTCTGTGTCGTGGTTTGGGATGTATTAAGAAAAAGAAGAGTTATCAGGGCAGAAGTCCAAATGTTAAAAGCTATGTACAAAAATTGTGTCAGTAGCGTGAAGACCAGTATAGGAGAAACAGAATGGTTTAAAGTAGAAACGGGTCTCCGACAGGGAAGTGTATTGTCCCCATTACTATTCATCATAGTCATGGATGAAATCCACAAGAATGTCAAACAGAGATTGGGACAAGAAGCAACAAAGGCCATGCTGTTTGCAGATGATATAGTTATATGGGGTGAGGATGAAAAGGATGTACAAAAACAACTAGATGTATGGAACCAAGAGATAGAGAAATTTGGGATGAAAGTAAGCACAGAGAAGAGCAAGATAATGGTAATGTCAAGGGGAAGGAAGAAAGGAAGAGGAAAGGTAGAATTGAATGGCAAAATTCTAGAAGTCGTTAAAAGTTTCAAGTATTTGGGAAGTGTGATCGCAGAAGATGGAAAGATAACTGAGGAAATTGGAAAGAGAATACAACAAGCGAACAGTTTTTACCAGAGTGTAAGGGGTATTGTGTGGAACCGAGATGTCCCAAAGAAATGCAAAAAAGTATTATATTCAACCTACTACAGACCCATACTAACATACGCAGCTGGAGCGTGGACTACTACAAAAAGAGAGGAGAGTAGAATACAAGCCGCAGAGATGAAATTCCTAAGAGGTATAGAGGGCAAGACCAGAAGAGATAGAGTTAGAAATGAAGAGATTAGAGAAAGGACAGGAATATTGAAGCTGCAGGACAGGATAGAAACAACAAAGTTAAAGTGGTATGGACATATGATGAGAATGGGAGAGGAGAGAGTACCAAAGAAAACTTTCTGTGAAAAGATGACAGGGAAGAGACCACGAGGAAGGCCCCGGAAGAGATGGGCAGATACAGTGTGGGAGTGTGTAGAAAAGAAGGGAGGAAATCCCGAAGATGTACTAAAATCAGGAGAGGAGTGGTGGAGAGACAGGCAACGATGGAGGTCCTTAATTCACAACCCGACCCAGGAAGCTGGAAACTGGAAATGAAGATGATGATGATTCTGTGTCGTGATCATTTTACTCTATAAATTATTCCTTGGAAGTATCTGGTCTCATCAAACTACTACTTCGAGTCTGCTAGCGCTATAGCGTCGTAGATTTCCTCTTCAGCAAGTCGCTTCGGATTTTTAGCTTGTATACAAGCCCTAATAACACAGAACCGTTCGAGACATGGAGAAGATTCTAATTCTATTGAAATATGATTTAAAAAATAAGAGTGAGTTAAATAATTGAATCAATATTGTACTTATATAGATGCACGCATGGAAAACTTTGTTCACCATACCACGCAACAGTTCGATGTTTATGGTATTCCTGTGAATAAATGAATCCAGCAACAATGACACTGCTTGTAGTCGTTTGGGAACATTTTAGGGATAGGTTAGATGGTGCCTAACAGCCTGCAGAAACATTACAACCAAAAATATACCATCTTTAGTATGTGGTGTACTTTATACACCAGCACGTGTACTTAAAGGTTAAATAGCCCTGATTTTTGGACCTTATACCTTGCATTTTTCTGCTGGTCAAGTGGAACTGCAGTGATATGATATCCACAAGTTGATTCGAAGGAGTGGTTCTTGTATCTTATTTTTCTGACAGGAGGCCAAGGGAGACATAGTGTTTTTGTACATAATTATGTTTATTCGAAGAAGGGTCAGCATAGGATATCTGTTATTTTCTACAACAGATATTCATTCGAAGAAGAGCTAGGAAGACAGTAAGTTTTCAGTTATGTTGTATATATGTCAAAAATGTTGTGTAATGTTTTGGAAGACAGTAGGTTTATAGTTTTTTTTTCTTAGTTGTATATGACAAAAATGTTCTGTAATGATTTTCAACTTCTATTATCTGGAAGTAGGGTAAGATTTGTTTTGTTCTCTTGCTAAAGGGTCAGCTAGTAGTGATTTTATTCAGAGAAGATCCTTAGTTAAGTAACCCTGATTTTTGGACCTTATAGCATACATTTTTCTGCTGGTCAAGTGGAACCACAGTGATTTCATACCCACAAGTTTGTTTGATGAAGTGGTTCTTGAACCTTATTTTTCTGACAAGAGGCCAAGGGGGACGTAGTGTTTATATACATAATTATGTTTATTTGAAAAAGAGTCAGCATAGGATATCTGTTATTTTCTACAACAGATATTCATTCGAAGAAGAGCTAGGAAGACGGGAAGTTTCAGTTATGTTGTATGTAGGCTATGTCAAACTGTTCTGTAATGTTTAGGAAGATGGTAGTTTTTTTTTTTTTGTTCTGTAGTTTAGCCTATGACAAAAATTTTCTGTAATGATTTTTAACTCCTTTTATCTCATCATGATACAGTGTTAGTCTCATTGTCGCCTAGCGACTGAAAAATTGTTTAATTTCAAATACCGGTACCAATGTCACTTTACTGAGGATCCTTCAAATAAACTAATGTAAAAATCACTGGTCCAACTTGACTTCATCTCTTAAAACTTAATGACGATCACAAAACAGGATCTTCTTCGAATAAATATAGCCCTTTTTTTTTCTCACACAAGTCCAGAAGTGAGTAGTTAGTTGCTTTTTGTTCATTTTTTTATGTTATTCTGTTTTACTGGTGAGTAAGGACCAGAAGGATACTGGCAGCTTTTGGGAGTGAGATCCAGAAAGGAAGTTACCTTCTATGTTGATTTATTTCAGGTAAGCAAAGTCTAGAAATGAATATTTCTGTTAATAAAATAATAAATGCCTGTTTCTCTGAAAGAAAGGAAAATAAAATACAGAATCAGAGATGAACATAATAATTTTGTATCTTTTCCTTGCAAGAGATTCTGAAGTATTGTCGAATTTTATAACTTAAGCTCAGCTCGAAATTGAATGGGCTTTTCTGGCAGTAGGCACAGAAAAGTGTTCCTGTCTATGTATTCTTTCTGTGTGTACATAGATTTATTTTATTAATAAACTTTTCCTGCAAATCTTTTTTGGTATTGAAATATTCGAATGTTTCCTTCCGTCAATCCCCAGTTTAGCCATATGCGATTTATCGACGTTGTGGTACATCTTGATTTGAATAACTGTATCAATGCCTCTTCGTATTGATATAACGTTTACAGGAACGTCAAAATACTGCAATTTTGCCCTGTCTGGGTGCGTCAACATCCTAGTAAGTGCACAGACGTTGTACCATTTTGTTATCTCGTAAAATGCCTGCTACAACGGCAGGATTCGAACTAGTGGAACGAAAATTAGGCCTATTTAGTGGTAACTTTTCTAACTGTAAGTGAACTCCAAATAGTATTAACATTTTCCTATAAATATGAATTTATATTCGCTTTGGAGTGACTGCGTGTGAAAGCCTGAAAGGAGCCGCGTGACTTGCTGCGGCAGCTGTACCGGCCCTACGCGTGACGTCACTACAGGAACCTTGCGGCCTGGACATAACGATGGCAGTGTTGGTGTCCATCGCACGGATTACTCATACATGCTCGGAACCGCCAGGCTCGCGAGTTTATGCGTCACTAATTAGTGTTGAATAGCGCCGTAAAATGAAGTTTGTATTTAGCCTAAGGGTGCAAGTTAACATCTGTATTTAAGGTACTCTTGACATTTTATTTCACCTGTTATTTCGCAACAGCAACTGAAATTGTGGCAAAATTGTATTGTGCGTCTGTACAATTACACAAGTTACCAAATACCGTACCGTACTTATAGCATAAAATATGCACTGTATATAGGCTACTTGCAACGTTGAATGATTTGATTGGATATTTTGAATTTGCTTGTACCAGCAAGGGAATTATTAATTCTGAAAGAGACTGCACTCTTTTCTTGTATAGTGGTTAGTGTTATGTCACACTTAGAGCATCTTGATGGCCGCCATAATGTACCGCACGTGAGTGATTAGTGCCAGGGCATTGAGTTGCGTACCCAACTTAAATTGATGCAATCCGTAGGCCTATTGGTGGAACAAAGTGGTTAGGTTGTTGAAAACGTATGTATTTATGTAGCTTATCACTTGTTTAATTTAGGTTTCTACTATTTCTTTTTTCATACCATTCTTAATCTACAAATATGCAACGAAGTTCATTTCGATTAATTTTACAGTTGGTGTCCCCTTTGCTTCCTCCTTTTCTCGTTATTACACGTAGCCTTTTACCATTCGGTTTTATAATAAATCCATTCTATATTACACAGAACGATACACGAGCTAATATCCTGATATCTCTCCATCTAAAAATTCACCGTTTCATGATTGTAAACAATGGACAACGGCATAAAAACATCTGAGTTTGATATTGAAGTGGGCGTCTTGTTTAAAGCTTGGTTAGTTCGTCATTGTAGATTCTGAATGCATAGCACTGCTCAACTGCTTTCTTTCAACGACGCATGCTGCATGGGAAATCTTACTTGCAGCCTAATTTAGCCTGTGATAATTTGAATAACCTGTCTCTTCTCAATATTATTTCTAAGTAGCGAGATGTTGTCTTATGGGGAAATAACTCGCTTCTTAGATATTAGCTGATGACGTGAAAGAACTCTTTGACACATTGATATGTATTCAAAAAATAAACAGTTGCATTGCAAAAGCATTCGTCATCAGTGAGAAGGTGTTGTTAACTAGGTACCGGAAGGTAGGAAATACATTTTTATCGCAAAACTTATAACATTAATAGGCTACTAAGAATGGGTCTATAGTAATGAAATCATTTTTTCTTGTTTGTGTGGATATTAACATGGAAATTCTATGCATATATACTTATAATTCAACTCCATATGTGCACCTGTCTTTGTAACTCTTTTCGGATATTTCTGACTGACTCCTGTGATACGTTAGTGAATTTACATCTTAGGTTTGTGCCTTGGTGCGATGTATCTGAGAAAAGTTTTATTATTAATCTGCTTTTATTAAGTCACCTCAATTTGCGAAAGGTATTTGTGAGCGCTGTCTAATAAAGATTGTTTTACCTCAAATAGTGGTTGTCAAGGGCAGCTGATAGACATTCCACAATTCAGCTATGTCTTCATAATTAGTAGACAATCACATTATTTGTACGTAGTAGTCCTAGCTCTACACCAGCAGATATTCACAGGTATTTTATGCATATTAAATTACAATTCCAGTTTGGGGCTTCTTGCCTAAGTGTATCAAATCGATAGAATCTACACCTTCACAGAATATATGGTGGAAGAATTGTTGATTGGAATATCATTTCTCAGTATTGCAGATATGTAAATATTAAAATAAATTTTTGGTTCATTGCGACATTACGATTCGGCCCCGTCTGGGGAAATTTTAGTTACATCAGTGACGTTACCGTGATGTCACTACTGACGTATTCAGTCGCATTGCTTGCCGGGAGCTTGTCAGCTGATTGCTACATTAGTTTCGCGCGGTTCTCTGTCGTGACAGTCGGCCATTTTTTTCACCTGTTTGCGTATGTTTATAACGAGATTGTGATATTAGTAATGTCGTCTACGCAATTGTGTTGGCAAATTGTAATGATAGTGTTGAATTCGTGAATGGCGTGTGTTAGAATTCCATTTTGGTGCAGTGGTGTGTGACGTAGTATTTGGATATAACGGGCTGACGTATGTGGAAGGGGCGTGCTACGTATGTGGAAGGGGCGTGTTGGATGGTTGTTGGTAAGTACTGAAAGATTGTTAGTCACTTCATATTCTTTCGTGCTCTTATACAGTCCTCATATCAATTGGTAATGGCTGATGTTGCAGGCCCCAGCGGTTTGTGCGGCAAACGCAAAGTCGTTTCTTCATCGAGTACCGGTAGCTCTGACAGTTGCGATGAGGTTATGGAGGCACCTCAAGGGGCTATGAAGTTAATTGTACTGTTCGGTATCCTCTCGACCGTACAAGGGGCTGTTGATTTCGCTCGCGAAAAGGGTCTTTTGGGCAAAGAATATTTTTGCCCGAAGTGCGAAAGGCCGATGAAAGATTCCAAGGTGCCAGTCTCTCGCAGTTCAGACGGCATTATGTGGCGTTGTTCTAAGTGTGTGTGTTGGCGCACAATTCGAAAGGGCTCGTTCTTTTCCAAGGCACGGATCTCTATTAAAGATGTTTTGCTCATTGTGTACTGTTTTTGCCGGCGTATGCCTATTCGTGATGTTGTGCATGAGTTGAGTGTATCTTCGCGTACTGTTGTTGATTGGTTTTCGTTTTGTAGGGAGGTATGTAGTGCATGGGTGCGTGAACGTGGGCCTTTTGGGGGGGGGGGGGTGTTATTATTGAAATCGATGAGAGTTGTTTCGGTAAGCGGAAATTCAACAAGGGCAAGCGAATGAAAAATACATGAGTTTTTGGGGGGGTTGTTCAGGGTAGTCAGGGGAGGGATTGTTTTTTTGAAGTTGTTGCAAAACGGGATAAGGGGACGCTGTTGAAAGTCATTAAAAAGCATATTAAGGTTGGGACAACTATTTACAGTGATATGTGGGGTTCTTATGGGGGGTTAAATAATGAAGGGTTTATACATTTTGCTGTTAATCATACTGTGCAATTCAAAGATTATGAAACAGGGGCTTGTACTAATACAATAGAAGGGTTTTGGTCTGCAGTGAAATATAGCATTGGGAAGGGGAAAAGAAGGGAAGGGTCACTGCAGAGTCATTTAGATGAGTATGTGTGGCGGAAGAATGTCGATCCCGGGGTGTGTCTGTTTGAAAGGTTTATGGCTGATTGTCGGAGAGTATATCCTCCAAGTGTGAGAGATTAGTGGATGTGGTAAATGTGTTATTTATGTTAATAATTTTCGGTAGGGAATATTTTGAATGCTAAGGGGTAGGGGGATTTTGGGGTGGGGGATTAGCTTGTGTAAATGGTCAAGTGGGAATGATGATTGGTATGTCCCTGCCGAATGAATTTTTTGTTGTGAATGAATGGTATATTAAATTTATATATTTTTTGTTATTTTTTCATAGGATTATTGTTTTCAGTTTGTGTGGGGCAAGTTTTGGTCTTGAAGTGTTAATTCTTGTTTTCGGCGTTCATTGTTCTATTTGAGAAGTAGCCATGCGTAGTAGCGTTTAATTGCAATAATGAAGTATATACATTTTTATTTTTTGAAATGATAGGCTAGGTTAATTTAATGTAATTTTTAAAGTACACTAAATCATTGTACATTTGTTTTCATTGAGAAGTCTGCGTTAATTTGTCTTTCATTTTACATTATGAAGGAATATTGAATTTGTTTTATTGGCCAAGTTGTGCCCTTTTTAATTTATTGTTCGCAAGCTGCGGTTCTTTCTTGCTAACTTTTGAGTGTATGTTGTATGCCTGGAGTGATTGAGTATGTATGGGTATGTATGTTATTGTGAAGATGAAATGTAAACTAAATTATTTATTGTTCACTTTAGACCATCCTCCCTTTTCATCACTTTCAACACCGTAGCTTATTGAAAATATATCATTTATGATATGCATACCTTTCGGGGAGTTGTTTCACAATCTCTTCATACTCAATAGCCACTGCTGCACCGCAATAATTGTTATTTCACAGAAGGAATGCAATCCTTGACAGTCATGTGACACCCAAAATACGATCATGTGAATACGTTACCAACTTGAATAAAGAAATTCACCACACGCCTTCGCTACTAAGTTAGGAACTATCTTGTGGAAAATTACTGCTAGTACTACAAGCAAGGGGGTCTGGGGCGTAAGCCCCAGGTTAGGTTTGTTTTTGTATGTAAAACATTAATAAGATAGAATTTATGTCCGCCACTAGGTCGAAAATTAATGTTAGTACCACAAGCAAGGGGGTCTGGGGGTAAGCCCCAGGTTAGGTTTGTTTTTGTATGTAAAACATTAATAAGATAGAATTTATGTCTGCCACTATTTCGAAAATTAATGTTAGTAACACAAGCAAGGGGGTCTGGGGCGTAAGCCCCAGGTTAGGTCTCTTTTTGTATGTAAAACATTATAAATACATAAATAAACACTGTAATTGAGTTCACTAAGTGATTTCATACATCACGTGTGAAAGCTGCGGTTCTTTCTTGTTAACTTTTGAGTGTGGGGGTGAGAACTTCGATTTCAACTATGTAAGTGGGTCTATGACAGCTGAGCAGTGAACATTTAATACTCCTGATATCCTCCTGACTATTAAATCAGGTAATTTCAGTTTTTAAAGATATTTATACAAAGAATGGTCTAAAGTGAACTGCTACCACTAAATTTTTCATTATCTGGTTTTGATATAATTTCTGAGCCATGGAAAAGAAAGAGTTTTTTTGTGTGTGTGTTCGGAACAAATACCTGCCCAGCATTGGGAGTCATTCATTGCGAGGTGAGTGGAATTTGATGTCTGTTGTGTTATGTTCCTATATTTATTTTTGTTGTTGCATTTCATTGAAAATTTGTCATAGTAAGTTAAGTGATCGGTAACATATTGGTCAAAATTGGAATTTACAAGAACACCTGCAAAAGACATAATATAACAGTCTCTTGTATTAGCGAAATAGGTTTCATACAGTGGAAAACATAAAAAGACTGAACCTTTAATGTTTTATACAGAAATTATAATGCTATACACATACCTCTGATTCGAATTATGAAATTGTAAGAATTGCGATGTGTATCGGAATCTAAAATTGCGGAAAATGGAAAATATCAATTGAAGTCGCGAAATTTGTCTACGCATCGAAATATGCAATTGAGCTATTTAGGTGAATTGTAGATTTCGATGCACGTTTTTTTTTTCAATTTTGAAATTGTAAGAAATACGATGTGTATCTGAATCTGCAATTGATCTATATAGTCCAAGTGTAGATTTCGATGCGGAAAATTGAAAATATCAGTTGAAATCGCGAAATTTTTCTACGCATCGAAATAAGCAATTGAGCTATTTAGGTGAATTGTAGATTTCGATGCACTTTTTTTTTCAATTTTGAAATTGTAAGAAATACGATGTGTATCTGAATCTGCAATTGATCTATATAGTCCAAGTGTAGATTTCGATGCGGAAAATTGAAAATATCAGTTGAAATCGCGAAATTTTTCTACGCATCGAAATAAGCAATTGAGCTATTTAGGTGAATTGTAGATTTCGATGCACTTTTTTTTTTCAATTTTGAAATTTTAAGAAATACGATGTGTATCTGAATCTGCAATTGATCTATATAGTCCAAGTGTAGATTTCGATGCGGAAAATTGAAAATATCAGTTGAAATCGCGAAATTTTTCTACGCATCGAAATAAGCAATTGAGCTATTTAGGTGAATTGTAGATTTCGATGCACTTTTTTTTTTCAATTTTGAAATTTTAAGAAATACGATGTGTATCTGAATCTGCAATTGATCTATATAGTCCAAGTGTAGATTTCGATGCGGAAAATTGAAAATATCAGTTGAAATCGCGAAATTTTTCTACGCATCGAAATAAGCAATTGAGCTATTTAGGTGAATTGTAGATTTCGATGCACGTTTTTTTTTCAATTTTGAAATTGTAAGAAATACGATGTGTATCTGAATCTGCAATTGATCTATATAGTCCAAGTGTAGATTTCGATGCGGAAAATTGAAAATATCAGTTGAAATTGCGATAATTTTTCCACGCATCGAAATATGCTATTGAGCTATTTAGGTGAATTGTAGATTTCGATGCACGTTTTTTTAATTATGAAATTGTACGAAATACGAGGTATATCGGAATCTACAATTGATCTATATAGTCCAATTGTAGATTTCGTTGCGGGAAATTGAAAATATCAATTGAAATGGCGAAATTTTTCTACGCATCGAAATAAGCAATTGAGCTATTTAGGTGAATTGTAGATTTCGATGCTCGTTTTTTCAATTTTGAAATTGTAAGAAATACGATGTGTATCGGAAACTGCAATTGATCTATATAGTCCAAGTGTATATTTCGATGCGGAAAATTGAAAATATCAGTTGAAATCGCGAAATTTTTCTACGCATCGAAATATGCTATTGAGCTATTTAGGTGAATTGTAGATTTCGATGCACGTTTTTTAAATTATGAAATTGTACGAAATACGAGGTATATCGGAATCTACAATTGGTCTATATAGTCCAATTGTAGATTTCGATGCGGGAAATTGAAAATATCAATTGAAATGGCGAAATTTTTCTACGCATCGAAATAAGCAATTGAGCTATTTAGGTGAATTGTAGATTTCGATGCTCGTTTTTTCAATTTTGAAATTGTAAGAAATACGATGTGTATCGGAATCTGCAATTGATCTATTTAGTCCAAGTGTAGATTTCGATGCGGAAAATGGAAAATATCAGTTGAAATCGCGAAATTTTTCTACGCATCGAAATATGCTATTGAGCTATTTAGGTGAATTGTAGATTTCGATGCACGTTTTTTAAATTATGAAATTGTACGAAATACGAGGTATATCGGAATCTACAATTGATCTATATAGTCCAATTGTAGAATTCGATGCGGGAAATTGAAAATATCAGTTGAAATCGCGAAATTTTTATACGCATCGAAATATGCAATTGAGCTACATAGCTCAATAGTAGATTTCGATGCGTAAAAAAATATCCCAAATTCGAAGGTTTTTGTGTTTCCCCACCCAAAAACCCCTATTACCCAGGCTTATCCCGTAAGATTGCTAGAGGAGTGACGTCGTTGATGACGTCATGGTGGACGCCATTTTGTTTTAGGGGAATTTTATCGCGGCGGCATCGCAATGGAATATTATCCCAAATTTTTATTTCTTTTTTTTAGTACCGTACCGGTATTAATCAGTAAGAGTTTCCATATGGTAAGTTTTAGCCCCGCTCTTTTTATTTAGAGGGCATTGTCCGATTTTCGATGTCATTATGCGTTTAGCAGTGTTCTGTAGAGCTATTTGTCATTTATAATTTTATCTGACGATACTCCCTCGACAAGCAGAACATGTTATCCTATTTTCTATCCTCTCCTCTACTCCATTCATCCAAGCACTCACAAATAGAATCCCAAGATTTGATCAATGACCATCAGTAAATGCCAGGCTAAACATCATCCTGGTACTCACTGACAATATGCCAAACATTCACTGACAGTGTTAAGTAAGGGCTACACTAATCATCAACTAAGGACTCACTTTTTAAATACCAAGGTTTTACTGACAGCCATTGGAAAGGTCTAGGCTCTTCTTCGCCCAAGAACTCAAAATACCAATGATTGACTTCCAGATTTTGACAAAGGCTAATCATAATCCTTGTACATACCAATAGGATATTTAAGATTCACTTAGAGTCATTGGTAAAGGCTATGCTAAAATTCTATAAAGCAGACACTAAGAGAATACAAAGCATTGACCATCTGCTGTTTGTAAAGAATGGCTAATCACCATTTGAGTACTCACAGAATGTCAAGGTTTGACCAGCAGCCATTGGTAAAGGCTTGGCTAATTATGAACCAAGCACTCAAGAATTGAAACCTACCTGCTAAAATGTGCCAACCGCCACATTGTTGTTCGAGTCTTAAGTAATTTTGACTGGTTTAATGCAGCAGTCCATGTCTCCCTGTCCTGAGCGAATTGTTCGATCTCTAAATAGCTACCACACCTTACATCCGAGGTAATCTGCATAACATATTCTAACCTTTGTCTACCCCTACTGTTCTTGTCCTAAACCCGTCCTTCCATATTTAAGTTTCTATTCCTGGATAGCTTAGTGTGTGTTCAACAACCTAGAAATTTCAGAGAAAATTCAAATGTGCATTTTGATAAATGTTTTCAATTTTACAATACAAATCTTTTGTATATTTTAAGAACATTAATTCTCTTCTAACTGGAAACAATAATACGAAAAACACTGTCAAACATAGAACAGTACAAAATTTGAATTATAAATTTAAGGCCTTGTATCTGCATTTCTTCTTAGCATTAACCTGAATTCACATGAGAGATGACCTTTGATATTAGCAAACTTCAGTATAAGTATTATATTACTGCTTAAATTTCTTATGAGCAAATCTATAGAATGCTAGGTTAGCAATTAAAATATGGCGAAGTCGATAAATGGAGCGATAATGATGTGTTCATGTTTGCTGAATAATTTTCTGTTTAGGTTTTAAAAGAGATTATTATCGGTCCAGTATATGATTTGCTATATTGTATACTTCAACTGGGTTTATCAATTGACGAATGTTAGTTTTGTTTCTCAGTGGCCTCACTCACAGCTTTGATCCTCAAAGCAAACGGCTGTCAAACATCTCAATGCTTTGGATATGCATTTACCGATTGCTAGTTCCCTATCTAGTGAGGTGTTATCAGTTGCCTGTTTTAAATACTACTGCCAGTGATGGACGAAGCAAAGAGGATATAAAAAGTAGTTTGGCTCAGGCTAGGAAAGCATTTCTACAGAAAAGGAATCTGTTGACATCGAATATAGATTTATGAATTAGTAAGTAATAATTATTGAAAGCCTTTGTCTGAAGCGTGGCACTCTATGGAAGTGAAACTTGGACTATTGGTGCAGCAGAAAAGAGGAGAATTCAAGCGTTTGAAAAGTGGTGTTACAGGAGAATGATGAAGATCAGATGGGTAGATAGGGTTACAAACGAAGAGGTATTAAGACGAGTGAGAGAGGAGATATGTTTCTGGCGACTGCTAATGAAGAGAAGAGATAGGTTGGTTGGACACATACTAAGACACCCAGGAATAGCAAGCTTAGTTATGGAAGTAAGGGTCGAGGACAAGAACTGTAGGGGTAGACCAAGGTTAGAATATGTTAAATAGATTTTCTGGGATGTAGGGTGTGGTAGCTATGTAGAGATGAAACGATTATCTCAGGACAGGTAGCCATGGAGTGCTGCATCAAACCAGTCAAAAGACTGAAGACTCAA
Source organism: Meconema thalassinum (assembly GCA_946902985.2). Lineage (NCBI taxonomy): Eukaryota > Metazoa > Arthropoda > Insecta > Orthoptera > Tettigoniidae > Meconema > Meconema thalassinum. The sequence continues at coordinate 128,601,147 of OX336398.1, forward strand.
ACAATAACCAGTACCTAATAAAATGTTAATATGTGTATCATTGGTCAAAAACATGGAATATATTTTGCTCCTCTTGGAGTAACGGCTTGTCCAAAAGTGCCTGTGGTTCAATTAGTTATTTATTGTGCTTTTTAGGGGCGGATTAGCAAGGTCATCTGTCCCTGATGCCTGGGGGTCAACGTGCATGTATTATGATGATTATGTTGAAGTGAAATATGTTGCTCTAGGTTTCCTAGAACTGTGCTACCGCAATATACCTTGCCTGTAGAGTTCCTTGCCAATCAGCCATCTCCCTGATCTCCATGTACAGAAACCGCCACTGTTCCCACATTTTAACATACAAATCTTTTCACTGCGACATATCTGACATATCTGACGAACTAAAGAGCCTACTTTTCTTAAAATTTAATATGCATGCCAAATATTAATCTATGTGGATCTATCTAGAATAATGACGATTTTAAGTTGGTAATATAGAAATTTCTAATTAGTTCAAAATACTGTAGACCTGGAATAATGCAGCCTAATAGAGCACTCAAGTTGACAGCCCTGGTGACTCAATATATTCTTGGTTCCATCTCTTAAGGTACAGGTTATTAAATTCGGTTGAAGTCCTATGGATTGCATGGACTTTACATGCAGTTAAACATTGGAACTAACAGCGCGCGTAAAATCATGTTGGCAACAATGTCATGCATGTATTGGGCAGAAATAATCTGAAATAATATGATCTATTACTGTGCCAATTTTGAATGAAATCCATTAGTTAGTATGGAAGTTACATGCATTTTAAAATTGGACCAATCAGCAGGCTTAGAATCATGTGGGCATCACTGACGTATATTAGTTACTCCAAATTAATCTAGAATGCCAGGTACTATACGTGTGCAAAGTTTAGAGCTATTGGCTAACATTCTTTCTGATATATTGATATTAAGTTAACAAAAATAGAGACAGAATTTAATAACAGTTGGCAGCCCTGGTTGTTCTTAAGAATATGCATAGTCATATCTGTTCTGGTACACATATCACATACGAAATTTGGTTGAAATCCAAATGATAGTATGGAAGTTACATGTATTTAAAGTTGGATCTGTCAGCAGGCTTAGATTCATGTTGGTAGCACTGACGTATATAAGTTACTCCATATTAATATAGAATGTCAGGTGCTATACGTGTGCATAGTTTAAAGCTGTCGGCTTGCATACTTTCTGAAATATTGGTATTTGGATAAAATAAATTGAGAGAATTTTTTAACAGTTGACAGCCATGGTGGCTCTTAGGAACACGCTCGGTCATATCTATTTATGTACACATAGCACATACGAAATTTGTTTGAATTCCAATTGATAGTGTAGAAGTTATATGCATTTAAATATTTGACCTATCTGCAGGCTTATAATAATTTTGGCAACAACGCCATATATTGCCCTTCAGAAATTAAACTGAAATATTATTATCTACACTTGTGCCAATTTTGAAATAGCTCCCATTCTTACTTTCCATGATATGCAACTTGGAGCTCAAATTTCAATTGCGATTTTTCAGCAGTTGGTAGCACTGACATTTTTAAATACGGCATTGAGATATTACTCCTACCAAAATATTTTTCGATTGCTGCACCCGTTTTGGATTTGAAAGGGGGTGGGGGGGGACACTGACAGATCGACAGACAGGCATTTCCTCATTTTTGCAAAATGTGAAAAGTAGGCTAAACATTTCTAGTGGAATGGTTGCAGGCTCATAATGGGGTTATAATTTTATATCAGCTTGAGCTCCTAGTATTCGTGCCCTTTGAAACCATACTTACCATAGAAGACAGAATACTTTTTGCAGTGTGTATTGAAGGTAGATCAATGACTTACACTTAACGTTGTGATTTAATTGTTTTAATGAATCGTCCTCTCTTCTACAGTAGATTCCACAACATCATGGAGGAACAACAATGCATCAAATCAGAACCTGCAGAATTCTCGAGGGATGTAAGTTAGATTTTAGTTTCATTTATATCATAACATCGAATGATTAGTGATTGAAACTGGAAATTCACTTTGGCACAGTGACTTAATTCCACTCAACAGTAGCCAGGACCGCTAATCATTTGGTTTTTGTGTTGTTAATAATAGTTTAGATCTCATATTCTATATTTTACATTGGTGTTATATTCGTAGATATTGTGTGATCAGCTACCCACTGATTGGCTGGCAGAGTTGAAGGTAGTGAAATCTAATGATTTGTTTGAAGATACTACAGCTATAGATGCAATTGAATTTGTGAAAGAAGAACTTCAATACCAGGTGACTATAGACACTATACCCTATCTTGGAATACTTTCCAAAAGGTTCTGAAATCTATATTTTGTATGGTGCATTTCTTTCTTTGGCATTAAGCGGTTAAAAGTAATATTTTCTTGCTGTATAATCGTTAAACCTTCTTGTAGCAGTAACTCACTCTGTAGTTTCAGAAACAAACCTACCACCCTGGGACTTGTAATATTGTATACTTGTTGGGGTTTTTCCAAAGAGTGCACATTTTGTTTCCTTTTCATCAATCTAACACATATCACCGTATCTTGAAGAGGGTAGCCAGCAGTATGACATGAGCCAAAATAACCCACTGAGAATTGAAGTGACATTCATAATGCAAATTTAGTTGTCTAGGTAAAGACTACGCAATATACTGCATACTAGTATACTGCAGTTATTTATTGTGCAATCACATCGCAACTGTACAGGCAAATGCCGGCACCTCTAATTTCTTCAATATAATGAACGGTGCCAGACGGGGGTGTTTATTATGCTTTTTATTGTACAACAGCTGTGCTTCATAAGTCATCTTTTTGGTTGAACTGAAGGCATCTCAATACGTGGAGGAACGTTTAATAATGTCCAGTTTTAAGATGACACTAAGGTTGTAGCCAGTAAAAAATATAAACTTGCTGACCTACTGACAAAAGTAAAATATGTTAGCGTATCATAGGGGAAGATGACTTCGTGGTTTGGCTCCTTAAAACAACAATAACAAACTAACTAAGGGAATCGTATGGATTAGTCATCAATCTCAGGAAGTTCAAATTCTTGATATTCCAGGAGCACAGATCCAATTCTTAAGTCAATTAAATAGACTGGAGATTGTGCTTTCCACAGTCTACCTACTTGGGTCATCGATCTGCGAAACGGGAAATTGTGACTATGGAATATGACGACGGATTAATTTAGGACATATGGTAATGAAGAAGCTCACCATGTTCCGGAAGAACAGTCCGATAACAAACAGTATAAACATCCGCTTTGTTGAAACACTCCACTTTTCTATCTTCTTTAATAGTTGCAAAACCTGGACACTGAAGGCTAGAGACAAGTAGCGAATTGATATATTCGAACTTTGGTTCTGGCACAGAATGCTGCCTATTAAATAGACCGAAATGATAAATTAAATGTCCGTATTTTAAGAACTTTTCATCTGTGAGGGCCTTTCTTCTAGAGTCAACCTAAAACTTTCAATCCTCTGAATAAAATGTATTGTGAGAAGATAAAGAGGATACTTAGAAAATTAATCATGGATGGGTAGATCGATGGCACTGGACCTAGGGGTAGAGCAGCGAGCAGGTGATATACTACCGTAAGTTGAGATCACCGGTTAGCGTCTTAATCAAACGTTATAAATAGCTGGTAAGTTTACGGGATAGCGCCAGTTAGTTCATGGGGTTAAGACGTCAGCAATGAGTAACATGTCTTGTGATTGCGATTGCACATTATGATATATACTTTGCATATTCTTATGGATGACCTGAATTTCTTAAGTTCAGTTGAGCATGAGGAGAAGTGTCCTTTACTTGTTCTTTGTATAGTGGAAAGTGTTTGGTAAGTGACACCAGGACATCAGAGAGTGAATTACTGTATTTATCCTCTTTCTGCTTCATGACCATTTTATCACAAGACTTGTTTCCCTAGAGTACATGAACAAATATTGGTAAAAATTTCTGTTTATGAATGGCTTTTTTTTTTGCATTGAAGGGGATGTATAAATACTTATTAATTTTTTAATTCAACCTCATCATGTTTCATAAAACCGTTGTGTAGTTGAATTTGTAACAGTAGAGGTAAATAAACAAATTAGAGTGTCTGTTTTCATGTGATTTGTGATCCGATAACCACTTGAACTTCGTATGTAATCAAAGTGTTCTTTCTGCCGTGTATGATGCCTTTGGACGGGAACATTTGTCAGAAATATGTATTATCCTTGTCATCAAATAGGAATATACAGTACTTGACATTGTGATATTTGAGCTTCAGTTAAAGAAAGTTCTACACATAGTTTTACACAGGATAATTATCCCGGGTGAATACATTTGTGCGGTTTGATTTTCTTTGACCTTCTAAGATATATTTTAACAAGGTGTATCTACTATTGTTTCTCTGTAGGGAGCATACCTGAAAGAAGATGCTGAAGATAGAAAGGATGTTCAGATCGTGGAGAACACCATATTAGAGCTTGTTCCAAACGTAAAAAAGGAAACTCAATTTTCATCAAGAGACGGAGATGTCAGAGATGTAAGTATCTTAACGCTTTATCTTTATGACTGCTTTTTGGGTTGTAAGGCTGTATTACATGCTTCTGTACTCCTTACATGTTTCCAGCAAAAACGTTTGGCAGATTCCGAGATTCGTTATTGATTTAGTTTTTCTTTTGTGGGCAGTTTAGATTATTTGGAATTATCACAAAGTATAAGAAAATAGAAATCAAAAATCTATGTCGACCGTCCCATAATTACCCTAATAGGTGCCAAAGATATTGTGCTATGTGGTTTGTTTACTATATTGGATGCAAACAGTGATTATGCACAGAAGAGGATTGTGCATGTGAAAGGTCTGCTTCCCAAAAATTTCATGTTGTGGCTACAGCTTGCTATTGGCCTTCAAAATGTATTTATGTTGTGGTTTTCCATTTCATTTCTCTATGTATATGAAGTAAATTGCTCCTTTGCTTATTCTGGGATGGCAGTCATATTATTTAGAAAGTGTACATTTACACAACCATGAATACGTTACTTAATAGAGACTGCATACTCCAAGAAAATAAATAAGAATCTGCTGTCGCTTAAGATGCCTGGGAATTAGGTGACGTATGTCGATTACAAGACGCACAAATACTTTCTAGAACATCGAACTAGTGCATGACCATCTCAATAACTCCTGAATGGAAATTGAAATCTAACAGTAAACTATACCCAGGAATTGAAGTTCCTGGCAATCAGGATTTGTAAGACCAGCCAGCCCCTTCTCTCAATATAAACACTGGGTAGTTCATCCCATGCAGCAGAACAATCAATTAGAACATTTACTCCTGAATGTCGAAATAGAACCAGGGAAAGATCTACCATGTATCATGTAAATTCGTGAACATTAAAAAAACCGGTATAAACTAGGCACTATTGCTGCATCAAATAATAGGAATAAATCTTTCAAAACGGCATCCACAGTTGTTGCAGCTAACATGGTCTGAAGACCCGAAAAGACATCACTCACAAGATTTTACTTTGCACATGAATGTCTACTTTAGTTTATGTATTGTGTGACTTCGTTAAAAACCTGGGACAATTCTCTCTTGAAACCAGATATGATATGAGGTATAGTTTATGCCCAGTCATCAAGGAACAAGTACTTAATATAGAGATATTCGGAATGGTCCCGGAATGGTATTTTAAGTTTTTGTCCATATTACCCTGGGTTTGATTTATGGCTCTTCCAAGCGTCAAAAAATCTGCAGTGCCAAGTAGAATAGGGCGCATTAATGGGAACTAGTTACTGATGTTTGGCAATCCTCCTCGGAGAACCCTGATGATGTTCAAGTAGACTGCATATTTCGGGACTGGGTTGAATTTTTAAATCAAATTCTCTGTAAACGAATTTTTTAAAGTTATATTTGTTGAACATCGGTGAATATATACTGGCTTGGTTGTGGCCATACCTTGAAGGTCCAACACTGCTTGTGTGGTTAGACGGGAGTTCGATTTTTGACCGTTAAAGCTACCATGCGGGTGTATCTCGTCACTGTTTCAGGAGCATTATTATTTAATGAAATTGCCTTGGAGTTGCTAACCTGTGTGACCTCAACTATATGTCAGTATGCTGACGGTTCAGTTCTATACAGAAACATACATGATTAGATGATTGTTTAAAGTTCCTGTCGGTCTTGGGCACTACGTGTATAGTATTTCCTCAATCAGAAAGTGAATACTGTACATTAGAATTAGTAGCTCTGGTAATCCCATAAAATGTGTGTATATAATTAATACTAATACTTATCAAGCATGTTAAGACGATATATTTGGTAATTATAACAATTACCGACAACCTGAAATGGAACGTACAAATGCAGGAGCTACGATACACGACGCCACGATGCTCGATTTTGTTCGAAGAAGCCTATATGGGTGCAATTTCAATGCTATCTGTTGAGCTTTTCTAACATTTGTCAGACCAAAATTTCGTATTTTCTACCTGCCTTGGTGCCCAATACCGCTGGTAACCTCCAACAATTAGGAGATGTCTGACGTCATGTATGTCGCCCAATAATCAAGAACAGCTGTTCTCCAGTCAGTCACTTTGCTACATGTCATGGATTATGAAGCGCCACGGCCTATCAACCAGTAACATATATCTAGTCTGGTAATATTAATCTATGCCAACCAGAGAGTGTAGAGTGTAACAATAGAAACACGAAAATAAAGAGGGTCGTGGAAAAAGATGTGTTGTCCATCACACAAAATTGGTGCCGAAACCCGGGAAACTTGAGAGCTTGCATGATTTATTAGGAACACTATCTCAGTTTCGCTTGCAAGTAGAGTCTTGGATATACATATATAAGGTAATAATATTTCCCTTTTAAGTAGTCATAACCTGGAAGCTACCACTATAATAGGAGCACCATTTTGTCAGAGAATAATTACTGCATGCCCAACACGAGCGCACGGTTTACGGAGTAATACGACACACACTAGTGCCATCTGTCGGACAAGCGGTAATTCACTTCTTAGCAGTAGACGTCATGGAAGACAATACAACGGCTCAGCTCACGAAATTGAAACGCAGACGAGCGACTTACCGTTCTAACGCGACGCGTTTTATAAATAAAATTAATTCGTTTAGCCAGTCCACGGAATTAGATGAAATTAAACAATTCCACGAGCGTCTGCAGGGAACCGTATAGTCCCTAAATGCTCTAGATGAAAGCATCTAAGACTCACTCGATGACGCGGAATACGAAAACCACATAGTAGCTTGCGACGAATATATGAACAACTCCAAACGGGCAATCAGAAAGGCCACGGGCCTTATGGAACAGATATGCGTTGGGAGGGAGACCGATTTAACCACTCCGTCTCCTAGCACCTTCGCTCGACCCTCAACTACACAGGATATAAAGCTTCCTACTATCAAATTGCAGTCATTCTCGGGGAACATGGAAGAATGGCCAGCATTTTGGGAGCAGTTTGAGTACTTCATTGACAAAAATTCTTCAGTGTCCGTCATTAACAAACAAACATGTGTTTCTCCGCGGATACTTGGAAGGCGAACCTAAACGTCTTGTAGATGGGATATCCATAACAGCAGGTACTTATGAGCAGATTAAACGACTTCTGATAGCATGATATGGCGATAAGAATAGAATTATTCAATCTCTTCTCGAATACTTAGAAAACCTCGAAGTTGCAGTCTCAGAGCCTTTCCGGAAGACATATGCCGCCGCTGGCTTATCAACGCTAAAAGAATAGGCATACAAGAAGGAGACACCAGCCAACTGATGATGTTCCTCAACGAAGAAGTTGCAGGAACCTTCAATGCGCGAAAGATACGGGGGGATGCCACGTTGGTTACCACTTCAGTGCATACGAAAACCATCAAACAAAAGGAAACACGGGGTATAGATTCGTTCTGCGTTTATTGCGAAAACCGAGGTCAGTGGGGTCAGGATTACCCTCAGATGAAGGATTGAGAGATTTAAGACAACATATCGATGCTTTCTTTGCCTCCGCCGAGGGCACAATAAAACCAACTATTTCAAGAAGGGGGTGACGACTTGCACCAAATGTCGTGGACCACATGACGTGTCCATCTGCTCTGAAGGTAACAACTTGCGAACCTCCGTAGGCAAGATAGGGGTCGTCACGTAGGATTTCACTCACCTACAGACAAAAGGAAACACGGGGTATAGATTCGTTCTGCGTATATTGCGAAAACCGAGGTCAGTGGGGTCAGGATTACCCTCAGATGAAGGATTGAGAGATTTAAGACAATGGATCAAGGGGCCGCCAGGTCGAAGCAAATTAATCCGTTGCATCCTGGACGCGGGAAGTCAATCTAGCTTCATCCATAACTCTCTGATTGACTCGTTGCAACTTAATGTCACTGAGCGCAAGACTCTAGAGATACGCACGTTTGAATCACCCTCCAATACTCAGTACACTAGAAAGAAGGTCTGCTTTGAGATGACGAGTTATTCAACGAGAGCTCAAGTCTCGATTACAGTGTTCGAAAGCCACAGCACCTACACCCCACAGCCGACCGCTCCTCAAGATATAACCACGCTAGCATCGTTAAGGAAGATAAAGATAGCAGATCCGAGTGATGGCCACGCCACGGATTTTCCAATCGAGACACTCATAGGTGCTGATTCCTACTGGCAGATAGTTACAACAAGAGAACTCATTAGAGTGTTACCATCACTGGTCCTCCTTCCTACTATCTTTGGTTATATCCTCAGTGGAAATAGGTCAGGCGTCACAGTCAACCAGATAATGGTCCATCACATTTCTTCTGCTGTAGATGAAATCTCTGATGACAGTCTACGTCAGTTTTGGGAGTTGGAAGCTATTGGCATTAAGGATCATCAGGGGCGAACACTGTCTCCCAAGGATCACGCTATTCTCCAAGATTTCCATAACACCTACCGTAAGGAGAATGGGAGGAGAGTTGTCGCGTTGCCTAGGAAAGAGGACGTTCTCTTTTCTTCCAACATCACCATAGCAGAAAGGCGATTCTCATCATTAAAAAATAGACTACAAGGGAATGATGAACTGAAGTCCATTTACCATAAACACATGTTAGATTATATACGGAGAGATCAAGTAGAGGTTGCCCCTCACAATGACTACTCTGGAGATGTATATTGTCTACCCCACCACATCGTAAAGAAATCCAACGCGAGTAGCACGAAATACAGAGTCGTTTTCGACGCATTCCCTCACGAAATAGACTCTCCATCACTAAATGACGTGCTCGAAATGGGTCCTAACTTGTTACCAAAAATTCTAGGGACACTGTTAATATTTAAAAACACTCCAAAGCAATTGTATGCGATGGCCAGCAAGCATTCTTACAATTGACACTCAACGAAGATGATAGAGATTTTACAAGATTTCTATGTTATCGTGTCGAGCAGAGGCAGGACGTGATTTATGACTCATCAGAGGAGTAGATATCCTATTGTTTAAAACGCCTACCCTTTGGATTGACGTCTAATCCATTTTTCTGTCGGCTACTATAAGAGAAACAGCCACACTGAATCATGACAGATATGCAGTTGCATCTGAGTTAATGGACAAATCTATGTCCTTGGATGACTTCATTGCAAGTGTAGATGATGACACAATGGTAATTGCCATATATCAGGAACTCACCGCACTTTTGCAACAAATTAAACTCTCACTTTCCAAGTGGGCGACCAACTCGGAACCGTTAAAAGCGTTATGGCGCAAGGAACATCTGGAGGAAAGAAGGGTGACGAGCGTTCTAGGAGTACATTGGAATACGGTTGAAGATTGTATCTTCACTAACAAGGAGAAGATTCCTAACGATCTCATACATAAACCAGGCACTAAGAAGAACATTCCTCGTGCCACCGCCCAGTTCTACGATCCACTTGGACTTTTCGCACTAGTGGGAATTGTTGCCAAATTAATATTTCCGGATACCTGGCTAAGAGCATTGACCTGGGACGAGTTACTACCTCCAGATATAGCTAAGAATTGGCACTCTTGGCTTAACAAACATCACTTATTTTCATCTGTACACATTCCCAAATGGATCGGGATAGGGAAGACAAGTGACGAATCACATGTGCACGTATTCTGTGATGCCTCTGAGAGGGCATACGGAACAGTTATCTATGTGCAATCAACACGGGACTATACCACCCCCGCTCGCATGATTTGCAGAAAAAACAGACTGGCAACAGCGAAGAAAGTGGCGCTTCCAAGAATAGAGCTGTTAGCCGCACTTATAGACACACGCCTCCTGCGCTAATTTTGTGAAGAAACTGGTTTTGATCTCAATGGAGCTACCCTGTGGAACGACCCTACAGTGGCGTTGGGATGGATAATAAATGACCCAAACACGTGGAAGACTTTCGTTACCAATCGTATAACAGAGATAATTAGCCACACAACTCTCAGCTAGTGGCGACACTGTCCCGGAGACCAAAACCCTGTAGATTATCTCATTTGAGGAGTAGACGCAAGTAGTGGTTTTTGAGGGGTTCAAGGCCCTCCTCCTCCTCCCCTCCTCCAAGATGGCGGCGGCGCGATATCTCCCGAACGTTTGGTCGGATGTTGACGAATGAGGTGTTGTTGAACTCGGGCTAACACCCCCTTTCCAGGGGACAATATATTTCATCCCCAAAAGTAAAACCTACCCCTACTAGGGGGTGAAATTGGAATTTTTTTAGAGAATCTCTCTTTCCAATTGCAACATGTGAGAGTTTGAATGCTGATATGGATTTAAACGTTGTTCCACATAAAGTGCATGTGTTCGGTGGATAGCCACTATGAATTAACATGCTTGTTTTTGTTTTTTACGCATGCCCACTCATGGCTTTTGTAAGATGGTGGGAGAGCGGATCCCTATGGATGGGTTATTGTTGACGGGTCATTGTTGGCAGGTCATTGATGACTGGTCCTTGTGGACGAGTCCTTGTGGACAAGTCCTTGTGGACAGGTCCTTGTTGACGAGTCCTTGTCCCTTTGGACTGATCTTTTGGACGGGTCCCTTTGGCCTGGTTCCTACGGACGAGCCCATGAATTTATTTAAATTATGTCAAAGGGCCTAACTACATTTGTGTGTGTGTTGAATTAACGTTGTTCACTAATCCCCCACTACTATAATGGGATAACGATATGAAAGGAAAGTGACGAAATACATGTGAACATACAAGGGATCTAACTTGGTGGATGGATGTGTTCTAACGAGTCATTTGTAGTTGAAAGAGAATAATACATGTTCTTAAAATGTTAAAACTGAGGAGATGGCACGTGCAGTAAGACGTCTTGTTACTTCCTGTGTCATATTACAGACATGACAGAGAGCGCACAGATCTGTTGCTATGACTAACACTGCAGTAATTTGAAACCGCAAGTGTTCATGAAGACAATGGATGATGATCATGCAAAGTTAGCAGTTATTGGATATTACACAGGTGTTCCTTCCGGTGTCATGTTGCCGACATACTGGAGAGCGCACACTGCTGTTGCTATGACTGACGCTGCAGTAATTTGAAACCCCATATGTTGACTAAGACAATGGGTGATGATCATGCAAAGTCAGCAGTCATTGGATACCACACAGGTGTTTCTAGTGTACTTTGGACTCTCAGCTGTATTGGGAAAGGAATTGCAATGATCTGCAAAAAACTGCTGACACGAGCGATGAGAGTTTATATAAGAGGGGTGTCATATATCTCCCTACTGTCAGTCTTTATTACTCGCTTTGAGTGAACAGTGCTCTATTACTGCTCAAGAGTTGTAAAAAAGCCGTTTTGGTAGAAAATCATTACATTATTTTGCAAGGTAAGTACTTATTATTAATGGATTGTAGTCTTTTATTACTAATTGATGTTGAAGTTATTGATTGGAATGTATTTATTGGTTGATTGTTTGATTGTTTTGTTTACAGATAATTGGGTACCTGTAGGCTACCAGATTCCTACAATCTGTTCATTCAGTGGCAGCAGTTGATCAATTATAAAAAGGTAAGTGCCCCTCTAAGAACTTTTAAACAGCTAGAGTGATATTTTCCAATGTTCACTACTACATGTTAGTGAAAATGGTATATTTGGCAGTCAAAAGTTGGAACTACTTGACCATGGTGTGTAAAGCTAATTTTGTAGGTTAGATTTTGATTACCGCTCTATTAAGTCTGAATGTTCATTGCTAGGTGTCAGTGACATAGGGAATATTTAAATTCTTAACCTCAGTTCACCTAACATAACCTAACTTTACCTAACTTAACCTTATCACTTGACATATTTTACAAGTTTAGACTTTTTTTAAGACTGGCTATGACGTCACACATAGCTCACTTAACTGGTGGCTGCTGGTCTCTATCACGTGACATGTTCTACAAGTTTAGACTTGTTTTAAGACTGGCTATGACGTCACACTTAACTCACTTAACTGGTGGTTGCTAGTTTCTATCACGTAACATGTTCTACAAGTTTAGACTTGTTTTAAGACTGGCTATGACATCACACTTAGTTCACTTAACTGGTGGCTGCTGGTTTCTATCACGTGACATTTTCTACAAGTTTAGACTTGCTTTAAGACTGGCTATGACGTCACACCTAGCTCACTTAACTGGCGACCGCTGGTTTCTATCACTCTATCAAGTTCCAATGTTCACCGCTAGGTGTCAGTGACAGTGGTATATAGTAACCCCGAGTTAGAACTACATGAAGTTAGACTAGCTAGGAGTTCACAGATGATCGATTTAAATACCCTGCTATAACCATTGACTGGAATATAATTAAACTATTTATATATTGTACTTTGTTTTTATCATTTATTAACATTTATGATTTCTTTCTTTTATAGGTAATTTCGAAAGGGATCATCATGTTCAAGTGTGGTGACTGTAAGAAACAGTTCTCAAGACCTGACAACCTTCAACGACACGCAAATGTTAAACAAAACATTAAAATGTTTGTGTGCAGTCATTGTGCTACCACATTTAACAGACAAGATAATCTTACACGTCATGTAAATTTAAAGCATGTTAGTTCAGCACCAATTTCATGTTCAGTTTGTGAACTTGGTTTTTCTGCTGTAAAGCAATATCAATCCCACATGGTTGAAGTGCATGGTGAACAACAAGAATTGAAATCTGTAAAACCAACAACTAGCACGGAATCTTTAAACGAAAGTGATGCTCAAAAGCGTAAACGTTCTCAAGATTGTGAAAATAGTTGTGCAACAAAAAGAAAAAAGAATGGTGAACCTTCGATAACCCATTGTAATGTATGTAATATTGATATACCTTCTTCAATCATTCATGGACATTTACGAAGTATTCATCATAAAAATAACGCTTGCCATGAAAGAAATTCTGGAAATGTTCAACAAATTGGTAGTGCGTTTAAAAGTCGAATTGCTAGTTATAGACTTTATAGTAAAGAAAAAACTCAAAGTATTGAATCATTTTTAAAAAATGTTCAACCAACTGTGTTTGGCTTAGTAGAAAATGTTTTAGTAGAGCATAAAACAATTAAAATGAATTTTGAACTTTTTGGACTCTATGTAAAAACTGGGAGTGAAGGTGAAATTACAGATATCAAATCTTTTAATACAAAAAACATAATTGTTAGCGAATCAACTAATATTAGTGATATATATCAAAATATTTCAAGTGCCATCATCGTGAAGAGTGAAGAGTTCCAGGAAAGGGAGTCAGGCTGGGCGTTGGTTGAAGTACTTTATTTAGAAACCAACCTGAATAAATATAATCCACTTCGAGCATCATCATACGTTGATTTGCCAGGATGGATTAAACGTAAGCATGCTTGTGTAAACGTTATGAATAATGATGACGCATGCTTTGCATGCATGGGCTGTAACCTCAGCTCTCCATCCAGCAGTGGAGCATCTTTATAGAACATCATCATATCCTCACTATTCTTCAGTGTTAGATTTAGAAGAAATGGAATTTCCTATGGCGATAAAAGACATTCAACGTTTTGAAGAGCTGAACAATGTAAGTATTAATGTTTATGGAATTGAAAATAAGAGTATAGTTGGTCCTCTATATTATACTCAGGAAAAAAAGGATGCTCATGTAAATTTACTTTACATAACCGAAGGTGAAAATGCTCACTATTGTTGGATAAAACATTTATGTAGACTTGTTGGTAGTCAACTATCAAAATACAAAGGTAAGAAGTGGTTGTGCGATGGCTGTTTGCTATATTTCAGAAAAGAGGACCAACTAACTCAACATCAAAAATGGGGGTGTAATCATGTGTGTACGGTATTACCGACTCCTAAAAATAACATTCTAAAATTTAAGGATTATGAGAAACAGCTTCGAGTACCATTCGTTATATATGCTGACTTCGAGGCTTTGCTAAAACCATTTAATACATGTTCATCAAATCCAGCCCAACCTTTCACCAACACTACTCACATTCATGAACCTTTTAGCTTTGCATATTATATTAAATGTAGTTATGATGACTCTTTAAATAAGTTTGAGCTCTATAGAGGACCTGATGCACCTAAAGTTTTTATAGAAAGGCTTGAGAAAGATGCCGTCCGTATATCCTCTATTTTAAATACGATCATTCCAATGGAGCCACTAACTTCATTAGAGGAAATGAATTTTGAATCTAAAACTAATTGTTTTATATGTGGTGAATGTTTATATACAGACAGGGTTCGCGATCATGACCATTTAACAGGAAAATATCGTGGTGCGGCTCACCAAGAATGTAATTTAAATTATAGAGTAAGTAAATTCATTCCGGTCATTCTACACAATGGTAGCAAATACGATAACCACTTTATCGTTAAAGAATTTGGAGCTTCAGATGTGAAAATTGATGTTATTGCAAATAATAAGGAACAATACATATCGTTCACAAAATACATCAAAACTAGCAATAAAAAAAACATTAAACTGCGATTTTTAGATTCATTCCGCTTTATGTCGAGTAGTCTTGATAAGCTGGCTAGTAATTTAAAATCAGATCAGTTTCATGAAATTCAACGTGTCTTTCCTAAAGAAGATGATTTCAATTTGATTCGTCAAAAGGGTATATTCCCTTATGAATATATTAACTGTGTGGAACGTCTTGAGGAGTGTTCTTTACCACCGAAAGATGCATTTTACAGTTCCTTAAACACAAGTCATATCAGTGATCAGGAATATTTACACGCACAACGTGTATGGACACAGTTCGACATTCAAACTTTAGGAGAATTTTCAGACATATATTTGAAGACAGATGTGTTGTTATTAGCAGATGTATTTGAAAATTTTCGGAATATTTGTATGAAAACTTATGACCTTGATCCTTGTCAGTATTTCACTGCTCCTGGGTTAAGTTTCAGTTCAATGTTGAAAAAAACGAAAGTAAATTTAGAATTAATGACTGATATAGACATGATCAATTTTATAAAATCATCAATTCGAGGTGGATTAAGTCAATGTAGTGGACGGTACTCTAAAGCGAATAATAAATACATGCCTAGCTACAACCCTTGTGAAGAGTCAAAGTATATTGTCTACCTCGATGCAAATAACCAATATGGTTGGGCTATGAGTCAATATCTACCACTGAAAGATTTTCGCTGGCTGACACAACCTGAAATTGATGTCTTACATGTTGACACTCTTAATGATAACGATGATAAAGGATATATTTTAGAGGTAAATCATGAGTACCCTAAAGAGTTTCATGATGATCATAATGATTTACCATTTTGTCCTGAGAATATGAAATCTCCATACATCACATCACGAACAAAAATGTTAATTGCTAATGTAAATGATAAATGTAAATATGTAATACATTATCAAAACTTGAAACAGTGTCTACAGCATGGATTGAAATTAACTAAAATTCATCACGTATTGCAATTTCGTCAGTCAGCATGGCTCAAACCGTATATTGATCTAAACAATAATTTAAGAACGCAGTCAACAAACGCGTTTGAAAAAGATTTTTATAAACTCATGAATAATAGTGTTTTTGGAAAGACTATGGAGAATGTTGATAAACGAGTTGATGTAAAGCTGATAACAAAGTGGGAGAATGATGGTAAAAGGTATGGTGCGAGCAACTTAATAAGCAAGCCTAACTTTCATAGCTGTTCAATTATTCATGAGGATTTAGTTGTAATACAAATGAATCGTCTTAAAGTAACTTACAACAAACCCATATATGTGGGTTACACCATTCTGGAATTATCAAAAACACTTATGTATGAATTTCACTATGATTATGTAAAGAAAAACTATCTTGATAATGCTAAATTACTCTACACAGACACAGATTCTTTTATTTATGAGTTTAAAACGGATGATTTTTACGAGGATATCAAAACTGAGCTAAATAGGTTTGATACAAGTGACTACCCCAAGGATAATATTTACCATTTACCTCTAGTAAACAAAAAGGTTCTTGGGAAATTTAAGGATGAATGTGCTGGTGTTATTATAGACACCTTTGTAGGCACAAAATCTAAATCATACAGCTATATGACAATTAATGATGTAGTAGTAAAAAAAATTAAAAGGAGTGAAAAAGAATGTTGTTAGTAAAGAGTTAGATATAAGTGATTATAAAAACTGTATAGTTAGTAACCCACCTGTATTATATAAGAAAATGTGTGTATTTAGAAGTAAAATTCATCAGCTACATACCAATTTGTTGAACAAAGTTGCTTTAAGTAATGAAGACAACAAACGATTCATTATACCCAACACATTTAATACTCTTGCTTGGGGAAACAGTCGTATTGACGACTATTACTTTACGTAAGTCTAATGATCACTATATTGTAATATTTGTAGTGTGTTTTATATTGTAATATTTTTTGTAAAAACTGTAAGTAGAATGTATAATGTTAGGCTACAGTAGTTTAGTAAAAATAAGATAAGTAATACATTTTAGTGTAAAATGTTTGCTTTTGTATATTACGAAAAAGATTTTAAAAAATTTACTGAATGTGTGAACTAAACAAGGGGAATGTAAAAAATGTAATGTGGAAATTGTAAATATCCATGTGTGAAAAAGTGAAATGGCTATCACCATTTTAAAATTGAAAAGACATTGTAATCTGGTAAACCTCGTTTTTTATTTCACAACAACAAAAATGTACAGAATGTGTAAACTAAACAAGGGAATGTAAAAAAATGAAAAGCGGAAATTGTAAATATTCATGTGTGAAAAAATGAAATGGCTATCACCATTTTTAAAAATAAAAGATATAGTGATTTAGTGAACCTTATTTATATTTCACAAAAAAATGTACAGAATGTGTGAACTAAACGAGGGGAATGTAAAAAATGTAAAGTGGAAATTGTAAATATTCATGTGAGAAAAAATGAAAATGAAGAAATGACTATCACCATTTTTTGAATTAAAAGACATTGTGATCTGGTAAACCTTGTTTTTATTTCACAACAACAAAAACGTACTGAATGTTTAAACTAAACAAGGGGAATGTAAAAAAAATGTTAAGTGGAAATTGTAAATATTCATGTGTGAAAAAAATGAAATGGCTATCACCATTTTTAAACTAAAAGACATTGCGATCTTGTAAACCTTGTTTTATTTCACAACAAATAGAGCTTTACAAAAATAGAATACAAAAGAAATACCAATTCCTCAATCCTTTTCAATGTCCATGTCCACTCATTATTAACTTTCCTTTTATAACACTAATCACAATGACGACTGCCAACCTCTCTCCCACTGAGACATCACAGGATGTCAAACGTTGTTTAGCTTTTCAACGATACTTTATCCGCTACACGTCTTAATGCAGAATGACTGTGGTGTTAAGAAAGGTGCATGCTTGATCCAAAGGATTAATAGGTATATCACTATGCTGCAAAGGTTCTTCAAGACAAGTTCCAGGACTACACAAATAATAACCAGGTAGGTAGATTTCGAAAGTCACGTATTGAATTACTTTGTTAATGACGCCATTGCCAGTACAGGTCTGGCATATCCTTTTCCATCGATGGTAAAAAGGTTTGATCTTCCTCCTCCTCTGTGGATGATGTTTGTTGTTGTTGCTTTTTTTCTTCATTACTCTCGTGGTATGAGGAAACGAAGTCTTTACACTGACTTTTATGACCATGATACAGTTTGACTAGCTGACAAGTAGCACACTGTCGCATAGAGGGTATTTTTGCCATAGCCACTTGCTTATGGTGATCATAATCCGTACATGGTTGCAATTCACTTAACACAGGGTCTTGAGTCCATGATTTTGGTACATGTTGCCAGATTTCTTTCACTGCATTTGCTGCGACATAATAAATGAATGATTTTGGAAGAGCCAATAATTCTTCTTTAGTAAAACTGTCTAGTTTCTTTTTACACACAAAGAACTTTCCAATCGCTTTATCGGTAGCATCCCCTTTCTCCATGGTATTACGTTGATGTTTACACGTCGCTTGTAGAAATCTCACTGGTGTCATCCACTGGTAAACCTTTAGTTTTAATTTTATTTAACAACTCCCAGCAGGCATTGGTGGATAGCCAATGAAACAATTGCCACACCTGTGCCAAGGCTTTATGGGTAATATTGTCACAGGGGCAGCGATCCATGAGTGTTTGCAGCGATGGACAGCCCATGTCCATTAAATCGATACATTGACAGTAAGACGCTAAAAATGATTGTAGTCATTGACGTTTTTCACTACCTTTCACAAATATTACATGGGCAGAAAACAAGTGGGCTTTCATGACCATATCCAGGTGCTTATATGAAATGGTTCCCTGCTTCCACTCTAGTTGCATATGAGTTTCAATCCACTGGGTTTGTTTACGGTCTTTATCACACAACAAATCAAACGCATAAGGTGGTTTAAACACCAAATGAGTAGCTTGTGATATCCAAAAAGTGGAACAATCGATGATGGCCACTTCTTTAAATATAAATTTGTTATCTCCAATTTTAAACCCTTGACAGTCGACAATCAGTGTACGCAACATGTTCACTCTTATCTGGATCAAGTCCAACTGACCACAGACTGACAATTGTTCAGTAAGGTGTACCCATGTCATTTACTTACATTCCATTCTAGTAAAAGAAAAGAAAAACATCGAGTAGTCACTATAGAGGTTAGGATATGACAGGGGGGGGGGGGGCATAAGAAATAATAATATAACAACAACAACCATTTTTTTATTTCATTATTTTATTAGCATAACAAGTTTTACATTCTTTTTTCATTCTAGGATTGAGGCGGTACCATCTCATACAACAAAAAAGTCTTTTGTGTTTATAGTGTCCATAACACCGATGATATCCCAATGTCTCTAAACTGGATGTTTTTAACTGTGAGCTGCTCACTGAAGCACTGCCGGCACCATAAAGTCCACACGTATCATAACTTTTTTCATCACTCAGAGGCATGAGTGAGGGGTAACTTGAATGACAGGGTATATTACCCACCTCCATTCTGCACAGGTAGGGGCAGGTAGGTGACCAGCGCTGATGTTCCTGCATGGGTTCATCGCTCTCTTGCCATTGGTCTAAGATGATGGGACAAAACACACATTTCACTTCATCTCTTGTTTTAAATAGTAGAATCCAGCGGCTGCTAAGGCTTGAGGGTTTATAAAAGGCACCGGCCACGTCGCAAAGGTCTTGAAACGTTGTTCCTCAGATTTTAAATTCATGGATGTAACTTCTCTTGAGGCTTGAAAGCAAGACAGGACTGAGCGGTTTGATGTGTGTTGACCTGCTATTTATACACTTGTCACTTGGTTGGACAGTGGATAATAGTTGACTTGTTTGTGATGAATAATCTAACAGTAGGCCGTGGTATTGGCTGGAACATTGTCATGCGTTTCAAAATCTAGTCGAATGTCAATATTGGATGGTTTGACAGACTCTTCCAAGTAGGAACAGTCAAAGACAATCAGTGGCGCCCTTGTCTTAAAAGCTTGGGGTGATAACATTGGACAATTCTCTTTTTGATAATACGACCATCTAAATTTAGAAAACAAGTCGTACAGGGGGGCAAACTTATTTTTTGAAAAATCTAAATCCAGCCCTTCATAGGGAAACACAGCACCGTTGAGGAAAAGACGTGCATTTCTCAATTGCAGGTGATCAAATTGCGTGGCATCTTTGGTTTGTTGATACTTGCGATTTGTTTGAAAACCCACAATCATGTAGAGAGGTCTCTCTGTATAGCGGGCTGTTTTTATAGACCAACTATGTGTGTTGGTGGTAGGCAATAACGGGTACTCATGGAGTGCCCAGCTTCTAAATTCCATGGGTAGAGGTATATCTCTCTTTACCATTTTAAGTATGTCCAGTTTTTTGCTATCGTTACGGGTCACATGAGGCACTTTCCATAGCAAGCGTTGTAGTTGAATTTTTGAATCAATGGGGGCATTGTCGACTCCCTTGAGTGCATTATTATCACTCCTGTCTCTCACCAGATAAAGCACTTACCTTGCGTTGACCACAATGCGCTGGTGATCTTCAGCAAAGCCTAAAATCAGTTTAAGAGGTAAATATCCAGTAAAGGTGCCATCGGTGTGTACCATCCAGTCATTGGTCGAGTCAGGGCACCAACCCGCCTCACTATAAGAGGGATATAGTTTCATGACACTGGAAATACCCACATTTCGAGTGCTATCCACTACGATATCGTTAATCACATAACGCACTTCAGAAAACAGAAAGGCGAAAGCATGGTTGGCTAACTTGGATGTAGTGGGTGTAGAGCCATCGGCTTTGGTGAGCCGACCTTCAATCTGAATAACACTTTCATGCGGTAGAGTGTAAATATCTTGGTTGTTGATAACAAATTGAATTTCATCATTGTTATTGAGTCCAGGTGTTTGAGCTTGATATGAATGCAGATCAATTCTTACCACTCCTGGTTGCTCCTCGATGTGGTTTGCTACCTCTAGGATAGAATTCATCGCGGGGGTTAATGTGGTAACCTAAATGCTGTAAAATCTGCTTGTTCTGAGATGTTAACGTGTATTCACGTGGTAAACAACTAACACCATTCCTAGACGGTGCTGTTGCTTTATATACAAACTTCATAGTGGTTTTAGCACCAACTTGTAAGTCACTGGTGTGGTAGAATCTAGATCAATGAGTTGTTGCTCTCTATTGATCAGTCTTAATGTTATATTACTAATACCATCGACAGCCACAGAATGAAAAAGCACCACTGGAGGGTTTTCACGAATAATATAACCATTTGGCGATGTTACAATAAAGTCATAAAGCGAATGCGATGGTTCTTGATTGGTTTACACTTGACTAATAATATTACACGTCACCGACACATGATGGTCCTCAATGAATTTCACTTCATGGTCTGATTCATGTTTTTTGTTGGGCTCCAACACACGTGGTTTAAATCCTAGTAATGGACCAATGGAATCGGGGTGAGTTTTAAAGTCAATTTTGAATGTAGAAAAAATACTGCAGTGATGAGTGTTGGTATTTCCTACAAGTTCAAACTTGCGCGTTCCATCGAGAAATGACTTTAAACCATATTCATTGATCAACACCACATAAATGTGTTCATAAATGTCATCTATCGTGTATCCACCAGAGTTCAGGGTGAGCACAGAATCATCATAGTAAAACTTGTTGTTCACATTTTCACGTATGTTGTATATTCGATTGTATGTTTCAAGAGAAACAAGTCCTAAACCATAAGGTTTTTCAGTCAATTCGATAGGAGGGTAAAAGTCTAGGCTCACTTCAGGTCCACGCCCATGCAGTGTAAATGTCTTACTTTCCACCGACATACTGTTGACGTTTTTACTTATGTTGCGTTTTATATAAAAAAATTAAACATAAACGTCCACACTGTTGGCTGTTAAACGTTTGCTCACGTTTCACATTATAATATATCTTGATCCTGTTTCCAAAATAGGCCACTAGTTCCATGGGCGGGGGCAAATTCCCAAAACTGTCAAAGTACCATAATTAGATCCCTCTTTGACATAAGCTACATAATGTGTTCCAGGTCCTCGGTGATCATCCAAATTGACAACAGCACATTCATGTTTCCAGGGTCGTGAGGGTAATTGGTTTCGCATAAACACTCCTCGAAAATGAGAAAGCTTTAGTTGTTTAGCATAGCTTTCCACTTGCTGATGCGTCAGGGCATGTCTTGCTATGACTGAGGTTAAATATGTTTTTTTTTATTTCGAAAAGGTGAAATTCCAAATCCTTGTTGATAAAAGGCTGGCTTCAAATTGACATTTCTAGCCCCCATAGCAATGGCCTCCATTGTTTCATTGTGTCGCTGAATTTCTTTGAGTTGTTGCTTGCCCTGTTGCGCGGCTTTAATAGTTTTTGCCACTGCACTGGCACCGCCTAAAAGTGAACCTAGAGCAGCCAGACCAGCAAATAATGCAGGTAAAAATCCCGCTCGTTTAGGGACGGGAATCACTCGTCCTTGTTTTGAACCCTGTCGCTGACGTTTTGGAATAACATGTCTCTGTGCTACACGAAGAGCTTTCCTTATGGTCAACACATTATTTTTTCTTTTTTCTTTCGCAAGGGCTTGTCCACGAATGTCATAAGCCCAGGCTTTGCCAAGGACAGGCTCATATTTTTAGTCTTTCTCACCACATATCTTTGTTTCACCATGATGATGATGACCAACAACCTTACACAAGAAAGTTTAAGTCATAACTAACGTCAGATTGTTATTTCATGGCTGTATATTCCAATTCTACATAAAGTGGGAAATCGTTTATGGTTTTTCCAGCTTGCTTTTCATTCCATGTCAACATGAGATGAAAGGATAATTCGTCTCCTGCATTGACCATTTCATGGTTATGGACCAACATCCTATGACCATTTATCTCTATTTGTAAATGGTTCTCATCAGGTATGGCATATTTGATGTGAATGGTTCCATTATAGTGTAGTCGATAGTGGCTTAAACCCGAAGCAAGCACATAGATCAAGTGCTGGTCATGAACTAGCGGTATATGGTTTCTCTCATTCACAGGTTTTACATTTGTCAGATGCACTAAAAATACAGATGGGATAAATTTATAAAGCCTTTTCATTTCATAGGTCACGTATCGCTTGGTACAGACATCATTATCTTCTTGTGGGTCTTCCACGTGAATAATGCGGTGATGATTTGCGCTATAGCCATCCACCGTAAGCTGAGGCACTTTATCATAAAACTCATACACCTTGTTATCCACAAACTTTTTTGTAGTAACGTCTGTAGACACTTGAGGATGTTTTACATGAGTTAACCGCTTTCCTTTAAAGTCATAATCTCCTTGTTTTGTGCGTGGCACTACTGACCTATCCACATAGTGTTTATTAGCAGGATCTGTTTCTTGTTTAGGATCATGTATGGGAACAGACCTAGCTTTGACCATCAACGCACGTCCAAAGACATCCATCGTCAACCTGTAGTACGAGTCTACTGTTTCTATGACAAGGCTCGGTGCGATGTATATAGACAGCCTGCTAGCCTCTCTAAGCCTTAGTTCAAATGAAGCTAATTAAGCAGCAAGAGTCATTCCCCGTGAGGGACATGGTTTCCCATCTCTGCCCCACATCACGAGAACAACGCCATGGTTCACTGTTTCCATCTTCCATTCGCTGCATCATTGTGGGACCTTCCGGCTGTGGAAAGACCAATCTTTTGCTGACACTTATTACAGCGCCCAATGGTCTGTGTTTTCAAAATATTTAAATTTTCGCAAAATCTCTCTACCAACCCCTCTACGTGTTTCTGGATCAAGTCATGTCTGGATTAAAAAATGAGAATATGGGGTACTTTACATTTTCCACGCAAGAAAATGTTATTTCACCGGGTGAGGTAAAGCCTGATTCACTCATGATTTTCGATGATGTATCCACTGAACGACAAGGTATCATTCAAAGCTATTTCAGCATGGGTCGACACAAACATATCGATTGCTTCTATCTTGGACAAACGTATTCTAAAATGTCCAAGCAATTGATTCGTGACAATGCCAATGTCATTGTTTTATTTCGCCAGGACGAGAGGAACAGTCGTTACATTTATAATGAACATGTGAATCCGGATATGACCTTTCAAATGTTTACAGAATTGTGTGGCAAGTGCTGGAACACACAACGTCATGCCTGTTTAGTGATTGACAAACAAAGTGAACTCAACCAAGGGCGGTATCGCTTAGGGTTTGATCATTTTATTGCTATTTAAGGCACTGTATCATTCCCTCTCAAGTCATTTGTCACGACATCATGGCGTTCGCAGAGAGTCAATTGAAAAAGCATATTATTAGAGCAAAAAATACTATTCGCCAAAAGTTTCGTCAATTGAAACGATCGCGTGCGGATCATGCTTTGTTTATTCAACAACATTTAGCACCTCCGCTAAAAGCTATGTTGAAACCCTCTTTCAAGCCATCTGAAACGCTACCTACCGTTTCACAAGCCAGTCAGACGCACCACGAGGACTCTGAGGAAGAGGAAGAGGAACAGGAAGATTTAACTAGTGTTAGCGAAGTTGAGGATAATGAGGAACAAGTGTTTACGCCTCAAAAAAAGGCATCACCCCTTGCAGAGTTTTTAAGAAAAAGGAAATCCTTGGCCATGGTCGAAACCCCCTGCCCTTCCAGATCGTCTCCATTTTCACAACTCTTGGCCACCTCTCAACATAAAGCTCAACTGAAAAACATTTTAATAAAATATTATGGATCAACACTGGAACCCTATTTCACCAATCTATTTGTTGGAAACACAGATACCACATATGGCGTTCGCTATGAGAATGATAGTTTTAAAATTGGTGATTCATCGATTATATTTAGTCGTACTAAAGCTGTCATTAAAAAGATCAACTATAAATTAACACCAGGACTGTTAAAGCTACTATTCTCTCGGACTCCCTCATCTCAAGATTATACGTCAGAGGACCTTAGTAAATATAAATCCATTTTATTGGATACCCATGCTCACAAAAGACAGTATGATCCCACTCAACAAGTGAATGCTAATATATCCCAAAAATATAAAACCATCATTGCAAAAATGTTCCCCACGCGTCAAAGTGGTCGTCGTAAAGTGTCCGCTTCAGGAGTGACATTTAAACCATTAAAACCCCTTGTGGATGTTACCTACTGGCACAATCCAAATAAACTCGTCCAGCGACTACAGCTGTTGCATGCTTCACGTCAAGCCGGCCATACTGGTCACGATTGGGAAATTCAAGAAATTGAGGAAGAACTTCGAAATGACAAAATTATTGTTTAAGCCCTCACTCATTAAAATGGGTATTGCTCACGAGTTGCATCGTCCAGCTAGACGTCACTATCAGCGACTTAAGGTGATTTCACAGGGTGTGGATGAACTTTGGCAAGCAGACTTGGTTGAAATGATTCCCTATGCTAACGTTAACGATGGTGTACGCTATATGTTGACGGTCATTGATGTTAATTCCAAAATGGCGTTTGTTGAACCTGTGCGTCGCAAGTCTAGCCCACTAGTCACTAAAGCCTTTCAACATATTATTCAACAATCTAAACGTCAACCTCACCTGCTACAAACCGACCATGGAAAAGAATTTTTCAACAAGGATTTCTCCAGTTTTCTCAAATCTAAGGATATTCACCATTACACCACGTACAGCAATCTCAAAGCCAGCGTGGTCGAGCGGTTCAACCGAACATTGAAAACCCATATGTGGAAAGCGTTTACCGCTCAGGGCACTTATCGCTGGTTGGACTTGTTACCTGAGTTAGTGTCACGTTACAACGACACCAAACACAGAACCATTGGGACCAAGCCACGACTTGTAACTAAAAATATTCCACAACTGGATAAACTGTTTAACCCCATAAAAACAGCAGACCCTAAACGTCATCGCCTTAACATGGGGGACCATGTTCGTGTGAGCAAATTCAAGTCCGTCTTCGACAAGGGCTACACACCAAATTGGGGGACTGAACTATTTCGAATTCGTCAAGTCAACCTGAACAGTCCAGTCACCTATTTACTCGAGGACCTCAACCATCAACCCATAAAAGGCAGGTTTTATCTTCAAGAACTTCAAAAGACAGCGTTTCCTAAACATTACCTTGTGGAAAAAGTGTTGAAACAAAAAGGAAATAAACTATATGTAAAATGGTTGGGATTTAGCTCAGCCTTTAATTCTTGGATTAATAAATTACATGTTGTGTGAACCCCTGTGTCTTGTATTTATTTATTTACTCATGTTGTACTTAACCTACAGTCCTATGTACAGTCCTCAGCTATACATGTATTATGAGCAATACATATTTCTTTCTCTCTTCACCTGTGTTCTCTCTTACACTGACTCTCCCCCATTCACCTCCCACCACTGTCAAAACAGGTTGTGACTTGTTAGCTCTTATCGTGCGCGTGTACAGGTGAACACCTGTGTGTTAGATCATATTACACATGAACTCGCATTTTCTCACGTATGAAGCAAAACAGGATGTGACTTGTTTCATAAGGAGGACGGTAATAAGGTCATTTCACACGTGTTCACATGTATTTCGTCACTTTCCTTTCATATCGTTATCCCATTATAGTAGTGGGGGATTAGTGAACAACGTCAATTCAACACACACACAAATGTAGTTAGGCCCTTTGACATAATTTAAATAAATTCATGGGCTCGTCCGTAGGAACCAGGCCAAAGGGACCCGTCCAAAGGATCAGTCCAAAGTGACAAGGACTCGTCAACAAGGACCTGTCCACAAGGACTTGTCCACAAGGACCTGTCCACAAGGACTCGTCCACAAGGACCTGTCATCAATGACCTGCCAACAATGACCCGTCAACAATAACCCATCCATAGGGATCCGCTCTCCCACCCTCTTACAAAAGCCATGAGTGGGCATGCGTAAAAAACAAAAACAAGCATGTTAATTCATAGTGGCTATCCACCGAACACATGCACTTTATGTGGAACAACGTTTAAATCCATATCGGCATTCAAACTCTCACATGTTGCAATTGGAAAGAGAGATTCTCTAAAAAATTCCAATTTCACCCCCTAGTAGGGGTAGGTTTTACTTTTGGGGATGAAATATATTGTCCACTGGAAAGGGGGTGTTAGCCCGAGTTCAACAACACCTCATTCGTCAACATCCGACCAAGCGTTCGGGAGATATCGCGCCGCCGCCATCTTGGAGGAGGGGAGGAGGAGGAGGAGGGCCTTGAACCCCTCAAAAACCACTACTGACGCAGACCAGCTACCATCTTTAGACACGTGTTGGTATGGTCCTCGCTGGCTTACTCAGAGCGATATATGGCCACCTGACATAACAACGGAACACGTAATACTACAGAAATCAGAAAGATGCCTAATGTGTTTGTGATCACCACCACTGAACCCATCTTAGATGTATTAAGGTTCAGCTCATATTGGAAACTGATAAATGTTACTTGCTGGGTTTTACGGTTGGTCTAAGCGATCAAGGAAAGTATACAATGCCACAAGTGTCTGACAGAAAAGGAACTAAACGATGCCCGACTTTACTGAATACGTCAGGTTCAAGAAGTGTGTTTCGGGCTGGAACTCGCAGCCTTGAAGAAAAACCTTCCACTTCCCAGTATGTACAAGATTGCAAGATTAAATCCCTATATTCAAGACGACCTGATTCGACTTGATGGTCGACTTAAAATGCAGATCTGACGCAGACAGAGAAGCAACCAGTGCTTTTGGATGGGTCCCACACTTTCACTCGACTTCTAATAAGGCAGACCCACCTCAGTCCCCATCACTTAGGTGTACGGATAGTACTGTCAGAGCTACGATCAGAATATTGGATTCTTCGAGTCCGGCTAACCATAAAGAAAGTTCTTCGCACTTGTCTGCCCTGTAAAATGGCACACAACCCCTTTGGCCAGGCTACTGAAGCACCCTTGCCAGCCGACCATGTGGAGCCCTTGCAACCCTTCGAAGTGACTGGCATTGACTTTGCAGGGCCTTGATACATCAAGGTGGGAAGAGAATCGAAGAAAAGCTACATTGCTCTCTTCAAGTGTGCATCTAAATGGGCCTTGCACCTGGAATTTTGTTCAAATATGACTAATGAAACATTTCTCCTCGCATTACAAAGGTTTGCAGAAAGACGAGGGTTGCCACACATAATCTATACGGATAACGCCAAGACATTCTACCTTACTAACAATGAATTGTCTTCACTATGGCAACACCTCACCGGATCGTCCGTCCATCCGTACCTAGGTCAGCATTCCATCAAATGGCGATTCATTGCTCCATGGGTGGCTTGGTGGGATAGGATGGTTAGCATTACAAAACGATGCCTAAGGAAGGTGTTAGGCAAGGCATTGACAATCGAGGAAAGGCTAAATACCATCCTGGTGAATATTGAAGCCGCCATCAACTCACGACCCATCACTCAAAATGAGGACGGAGCAGAAGCTCTGACTCACGCCCACTTCTTGACCGGACAAAGACTAACTACCCTACCAACTAGACCAGAACCAACGTTAAGAACGAACCTGACAAAGGAGTTTACTGCACGACAAAAGCTCACTGACGACTTCTGGAGCGCTGGACTAAGGAATACCTCATGGAGCTGAGGAGCTTTCATGAAGTCTGTCATCCTCGAGGCAACATTCCGCAACTGCGAGTTGGAGACGTAGCGCTTCTTCAAGAAGACAGCCAACCCCGACACATGTGGAGGAAGGTCCGCAGAGCGGAGCTCCGAGCTGGGAGAGATGGAGTGACAAGGACTGCAATACTCAAGGACTCAATGGGGACTATAATAACTCGTCCAGTGCAGCTGGTCATCCACCTATAGATAGACCAGGGTGGATTATGAAGCACCACGGCCTATCAACCAGTAACATATATTTAGTCTGGTAATATTAATCTATGCCAAACAGAGATTGTAGAGTGTAACAATAGAAACACGAAAATAAAGAGTGTCGTGGAAAAAGACGTGTTGTCCATCACACTACATAAATCCCTTACAGGTGTCATTCACCTTTCTACACTACCGCGACTCTCCCTATCCTACAGCACTGAGAGTGAGTGAGTGACATATATCTTAATATACATACTGTAGGTAACTGTTTCACACTATCTAGCTGCAGTTGCCATATTGATTATACTTGATTCTTTCTACAGATCAGGGGACTCACATGTTTGTGGTGCTTGCCTTTTCGAATGGCCTTCTATTAATTCTCTTAAGATTTATGGCAAATAAATATATAATGAATCAACCCATTTGGATTGAAATATCTGGAAGTGATTATATGAGTTTTCTTACATTAATTATTTTCTTAGGATGTAGAAGATGGAACCCTGAATAAACCAAGAGATGCAAGTGGAGCTCATTTAAATAAGTAAGTTGCTGACATGCTCTTTTAAGTGTGACTAATGGATTTTTTTATACATGAATGCATGTTAAATGCCCAAAGTAAATTATTTCAATTTGTTACAGACTTGTTTGATCTGTTGACCCGGAATCCTCTTTAGCATGTTTTCAAACATTTTCCCTGTTTGTTTCATATGAGATATAGGCTTATGATACAAACATTTGTGTGCGCTTGTCTGTTCATGTGTCCCCTGTAACTTTATATTATAAGGTAAATTGGTGGTGCTGAATATTCCATTTAAACATATGGGTCTAAATTTCTTCACAGAACTTCTTCATACAAAATGATTTCTAATGCTCAAAGAGTAGCGCATGATGGCCCAGTTGTCAATCTGCTTTCCCCCGCCAAGGTGGATTGGGTTTGATTCCCGATTATTGCAAGTGTGATTCTCAAGGTAAAATGCCATATACTATTGTACAGGAACTGGCTTTGAAGAACGTCACATGCCCTATGATCGCAGGATTAATAGTAATATAAAACAACAAGATTCTTTTCTAACTACACAGATACACACTGACGCTGTCTGTTATACCATAAGGCTTTTGAAAGGCCGACAAATGAGGCTGTAACTTCGGAAGTAATCAATCGTTCCGACTGAAACGTAGTACAGTGAATGGCTACTGTGATATATGTCAACTTTAGGAACAGTGGAAATTCATGTCGCATAATTGAATGTGTTTGGGCTCACTTGGTTGCGTACAGGCTTCGAGATAGGCAATGGATCATATCTCCTGTGCATCAATTACGTCGTCAACTATACATATTATATTTGAATTTTAGCCAATGGCCATAGCGGGGTGTTATAGTTGAGCGCCCGAAGAATTCCCATTAATATCAGATTCAAGTAGTTCCAACTATGGCTTCCTCTGTCACTGACACTTTTCCGCAAATGTTGGAATTTGATAGAGCGTTTCTAACCAAATAACGTATAAATTTAGCTACACACTACCAATTCTGGTAGTAGGTTCTTTTACGTGCCATAAATCTATGACATGGGCCATCCAGCTTAACTTCCCCTACGAAGAAAGGCATACTGAGGATTATTATGCTCTTAAAAATCCGATGATTTCGGCGAGGTTCGAACCCGCGATCATGGGCATGCATAAGGTTTTAGTCTTGCCTCTAGTGTTGTGGTAACGTTCGTGCCTTTTGCTATACTGGGATGCAAAGTCAAAATTTGAAATTCCTTTATTGTAGAATATGCTATCTCAAGTCTGAGAGTATACATGGAATACAGCTGAAGTATGTTAGTCGCTCTGGTTCCGGCTATTCCTTGCTATGGTCTCTATATCTAACCTCTAAGGCACCGTCTTTTTGCTCTCAATGCATGTGCTTCAGTGCATTAAACTTAGTCGAGCTGTAGCATGATGTGGCGTCCAACACTGCAGCATTCTGAAGTGGGTAAATATGTGTCAAGACAGTGGAAAAGCCTAGCCGGTAATGAGGAACTTCTAACCCATAAACGCCTAGCATTAACATAATTGTAACGCTGTACCATTCATTACATACAGTATATTGCTCTACTGTAACTATGCATGAGGAAGATCTTCGAACTTCGTGGTTACATGATTATGGAAGATCCATTGAATTATAAACCGCGCTTGAGTCGATATTGAATGCTTGCTTGATGTCGCAATCATTGTGTACATTTTGTGATTTGCTCCTCACGTCGTGTTGCCATGCCACAATGTGAAACACGTCCTAATCAGAAAGATCAAGGTATTTTACTTTTCCTTTGGGTAGTAAATGTTTCTAATCTAGGTTTCTATATACCTGCACTATCTAGAGGAAATTTTCCCAGGTAGATCTGTATTCATTGATAAGACAAGATATCTTCAGTAACTTATTCATATGGAATTAGAATACTCTTCATGCTTCTATAACTTTCCAACAAAGTGTATGTTTTGGTTAAGTTCGTTTCATATCACCGCAGTGTTATTATTTTATCGCTTTACTTTGCTCCATGAGGAATACCATCAAGTGCCTTCTCCTGCAGTCTATTCTTCAAAGAAAAATAGCTGGGAAGAGAAGTGCTGCAGGAAGAAGGATAGCCTTGTAAAAATAATCGAACAACCTGGACCCCAGAACGTCTACTAAAATATTCAGAACTGCAAATGACTGGAACTGCACAGTGCAAGTTGATTGCCAAGAAATCGGGACCGACAGGAATCTGAAGGGAAAAAAAGAACACCATACTTGAGGGCATACTTTTGCCGAGTTATCTGGTTACGGCAGTAGTTCAGAAAATACAGTATGAGAATTACTTCGTTTATTTCTGAAGCCTTACAAAAGCAGACCTATTCAGTAAAGTGAAAAAGAAAGAATAGGACTATATTTATATGTATCAGTATTTATTAAGCCACTAGAGCTTATCATTCTTCCCGATGAAGTCTAAATTGACCAGAATGAAAACACACTTACAGATATTCATATAAACCTTTGACAGTGAGCTACAGGTTCCATATTTGTCTTTTAAAACAATGGAGGAGCTATGATATGTAAAATCAACTTCTAAACGATATTCCTGATGACAAAAAATAAAATTTATTTTGATTTGTTCTGTCATAATATCCTTAAGGATATGATGTTGCTCTCTTGTGTGGCTATTCAGTTACAAGAACAATCTGATAGTACGTAATTTTCAAAGAATGCTAAATTACACTAAAGATATGACGCAGGATAAAAGAGATATATTTGATAAAATGGCAATTAGTGACGGCTTGATTATTGCTTTCTCCCATGATAACAGCACAGTACCTCTTGCCTCCTCAATTATAACCAAAGGCGAAACACACGCAGAATATCTACTGAGTTTTAATAACTTGGCCCTGAAAGCCAATATACCATCAATGTTTGTGGGACTCTGCATTTAATAATTTAAAGGCAGTTGCTAAACAGTGGATCACTGTTAAGATTTAATATATGGATTGTGGGTCTTTAATTGTAGAGATTCATAAATATAGCGAAGTTATGAATAATGTTTATTGAAATGCGAGTAAGAGCTTTTGCTTAGATGAAATAGAATAATCTCCAAATGGCAATGACAAAAACTCAGAAGCTTCACCATAGCAAATAAAATCATCCAAAGAGTTTTAAATTTATATACAGTATTATTGCGTTCGCACACTAAGGTCCGCCACAAATACTTTGCATCAGTTATGTATGGCAGACACCAACGTAATTAGGAAAAATCAGTTTTCTTTTTGTTATACATGATATCGGCATGTTAAAAGGGCTATGCAATGTCGTGAAGAAGACTAAGATACGGATATCAAGATAGAAACGATATAAATGGTCATGGACAAACCCGTAGATTAACTAACAAGCGTAGATCGTGTTAACAAAATAGAAGATATCAGCAATATTACTCAAGGGGAATCCAACAAAGTTTTATAAAAGAGAGAATTACTTGGCATTGCGAGAGAAGACCATATAAGACGTATCACCATAATCAGAAAGGGAAAGAACCTCAAAACTACAAAGTTGTATTGGAGTACTAATACGTGCTGCGTCAAGAATATATTAAGATATTTACGAGAAAATACTGAAAATGATCAGCCCCGGGAACGTAACGAACCGATACCAGAGACGACCGTCGTAATTCTAGAAAGAAACGCCAATAACCAACTAAAATTATCAATAATAAGTATGCTCATCGGTGATCCATAGGCGAAGGTCAGCAGGGATGTGAACGGCGCAAACTTAATTGCATCTGACATGCAGAAATCTAACGCCTTAGGATCGGAAGAATGTGGTGGTTGAGAAACTTTATCAACACACTCACGCTCACATAGCTATGTCTTCAAAATTTTCAACAAGAATCACTATATTTTCTATTAAATATAAATTAAATTGCAAAACATTCAGAAAATATGATAAGCATATTATTGAGCAATGAAAACTGAATCAGATCCCGATAATTCTTTGACTTCTGTCCTGGTAGTGATATTCATAAACGTTTCTCCAATTATAATTTCGCTACTGTGATTTCTATACCTCGACTATTATTTCACTTCTTATAATAATGTACAATAGTACAAACTGTTAGTACTTACTATTTCAGGCTGATATTTCCTGATACATTGAATCCGGCTGCAATGAAGTCAAATGATATTGGTATAAATGGAAGACAATATATTAAGACTGCCTCTAGAAAAACTTGTTCCATCGACAAAAATTTGGTAATAAAAACCCGATACACTTGTACTTTATGCAAACGAAAATATACCCTTCAACAATCCTATAAGAAACATTTGCTATACCATA
Organism: Meconema thalassinum; assembly: GCA_946902985.2. Taxonomy (NCBI): domain Eukaryota; kingdom Metazoa; phylum Arthropoda; class Insecta; order Orthoptera; family Tettigoniidae; genus Meconema; species Meconema thalassinum. The sequence continues at coordinate 128,634,805 of OX336398.1, forward strand.
CCGATGAGAAGGCACATTCATGTGCCGTGTGCGAAACCAAATTTACTAATGGAAGAAATTTGAATCGGCATATGCTAAAACATAATAGTGAGATGAATTATTCGCGTAGCGTTTCCGAAGCCAAATTTTCTAAGAAGGGATATTTGAATGAACCTTTGCTATTCCATAGCGGTGACGAGCGACATTTGTGTAGCGTATGCGAAGCTAAATTTACACAGAGGAAATATTTGATACGACACATGCTAGTCCATACTGGTGAGAAGCATCATTCGTGTAGCGTATGCGAAGCTAAATTTGCTTTGAGATGGAATTTGAATCAACACATGCTAATCCACACTGGTGAGAAGGGTCATTCGTGTAGCGTATGCGAAGCCAAATTTACCTTGAGAGGACACTTAAATCAACACATGCTAATCCATAGCGGTGAGAAGCGGTATACGTGTAACGTATGCGAAGCCAAATTTACCCAGAGAGGACACTTGGTTCAACACATGCTAATTCATACTGGTGAGAAGCGACATTCGTGTATCGTATGCGAAGCAAAATTTAATAGGAGAACGAGTTTGAATGAACATATGCTTATCCATACTGGTGACAAGCGTCATTCCTGTAGTGTATGCGAGGCTAAATTTATTCGGAGAGGGCATTTGAATCAACACATGCTAATCCATAGCTGTCAGAAGCGTTATTCGTGTAGCGTATGCGAAGCTAAATATACTCGGAGAGGACATTTGAATCAACATATGCTAATTCATAGCGGTCAGAAGCGGTATTCGTGTAGCGTATGCGAAGCCAAATTTACGCAGAGCGGATACTTGAACAAACACATGCTTATCCATACTGGTGACAAGCGCCATTCGTGTAGTGTATGCGAAGCCAAATTTGGTCAGAGGAGGTATTTGAATCAACATATGCTTACCCATAGTGGTAGAATGTCGTATTCATGTAGCGAATGCGAAGCCAAGTTTACTCGCAAAAGAGCTTTGATCAAACACCTTGTAATTCATAATGGCTAAGACTGTCTTTCGTGTAGTGAATGCGAAACCAAATTATCTTGGAGTTAAATTTTGAATCAGCAAATGCAAATCGCAAATGTTGAGAAGCGTATACGAAGCCAAATTTTCTGGAAGACGAAATTTGATACAATAGTGATGAGAAATGACATTCGTGCAGCGTATGGGAAGCCAAAATTCTTATTGAAGGCATATTTAAATCAACATATGCTAACCCATAGTGGTAGGATGCCGTATTCATGTAGCGAATGCGAAGCCCAGTTTACGAACGGAAAAACGTTGTTCAAACCCTTGCTAATCCATATTGGCGAGAAGCGACATTCGTTTAGCGTATTCGGAGCAAAATATTACAAGAAAAGGAATTTGGACAGACACATTTTAATCCATAGTGACTAGAAGCGATATTTATGTAGCGTATGCCAAGCCAAATGTACCCATAGAGGAAGTTTGATAACACACATAGATTAATCCATAGTGGCGAGGGGCTATAATCATGTAGCGCGTGCGAAGTAAAATATTACTAGAAAGGATGTTTAAAAAGAAAAAAGATACTGGCGAGAAGGTATGCTTATGTGCCGTTTGCAAGGCCAAATTTACTCCGTGACGAAATTTGAATCACCGCGTGCTAATCAATAGTGGCGGGAAGCCTTATTCATGTATCGTGTGCGATGCCAAATTTACCCAAGGTTGCCCTTTGAAGAAACAAATGCTGCTCCTTAGCCGAGAGAAGCTTGTTCGAGTACCATCTGCGAAGTAGAAGTTACTCTCGAGCAATATCTATATACAAACATCCCAACCATTAAGGACGAAAAACATTCTCATATAGAGAATGCGAAGACAACCAAGCTCAGACGGGACATGTGAAGAAACATTTTCTTATATTCTACATTATTATGTAGCAAATGGCATTACCATTTTTTTTACTCATGACGATGTTGTTTCCTACTACCAAATTCATCTGTACATTATCTGTTTTCAGAAACATCTCTCCTTACCACTCCCTCATTTGTTACTCTGTCTACCCAACTTATATTCATCATGCTCTTGTGGCACCATACTTCTAAAGATTCCTTTTCTTATTTTCTGCTACTGCCACAGCCCATATATCAATTCCTTACAGTGCCGGTAGTCAGAATATTCAAAACTGATTTTTTTACACAATCTATATTTAATAATGACGCAATTCTTTTATGTATTAATGTATTCCTTGCTCGAGCAAACCTATTTTTGATATCCTCTTTGCTTCGTCGATCACTGTTAACTAAAAATCCAAAGTCTCTTATATACTTAACCTTTCCACCTGCTTATTTGACGTCAATAGGGTTTTGAGACTTCCTTCGTCTCCATTTTTTTAATTAATTGATTTTCCTCCTCAAGAGATAGACCATACCTTTTTAGATTTATTCAAATACTTCGATAAATCGTCTAGGATGTGAATGTCAATATTACATCACAGAGTTGAGAATATTTCTCGGTGAATTTAAATTCTACAAGGCTTTTTTTTTTGTAATTTTTATCTTTGCTTGTTCAATGTAATTTTGAAAATTATGCGTGATAAGCTGCAGACTTGTCTTACACCTATATGAATACCAGACGCTCTCTTATGTTTTTCAGCCTGTATAACTGCCCTCCGATTTCTGTATAGATAAAAGATCTCCCTCGATTCCTTGCACTGTATGCCAATCCTTCTCAGTAAGTCAATCAGCCTACTCTAATCAGTGTTATTAAATGCCTTTTCGCTGTCTTCAAATGCCATGAAACTTCTTTTATATTTAATTATGCTCTCTTCCATGTTCAACCAAACGCTCACTTCTGATTCCCTAGTTCCTACGTTTCTTCTCAGATGAAATTGATCTTCACCTAACTCGCTTTCTCTCTGTCTTTCCAACTTCTTGTGATTTATTCTAGTCTGATTCTTTAAAGCATGAGAGATCACGCTGATTGTATTATAATCTTCCCTTATATTAGCTTATGTTATCTTCGTTAAAAGGGAAGATAACATTCTCCTTAAAATCCGGGCTCAAATCCAACATCCAAACGAAATAATCTCGGGCTACCTTCAGTACCTATGCAATGTGGCAACTCAGTCAGTATCTATTCGTGGTGTTTTATTGCTGCTTAAGTCTACCAGTGGTCTATCAAATTTAGACCTCCATATCTAATCTCCCTTCGTATCACCATCAAATTCCTTATATCCTTCAAGAATATGATTCTCAATCTCCTTACCTCTATAGAAATGATCTCTGTATGCTTTCCGTCTCAACCTATTATTCTCTATCTGTTTTCCATCTGATTGTGAGTCTTTTAATTAACTGTATCTACTTTTCCTAACTTCAGAAAATTTCAGACGTCTGTATTCTGCTTTCCCAATTTCACTCTGGCTTTTCAGTTTTTTCGCTTATCACACATAATTCTAATAAATAGAGTGTTTCCCTAATCCCTTATTTTGTTCGGAGAATGGCAACCCAACTAACACGGCTATCATAGTCATCCTGAAAACATTAGTACCTGCTCCTTTTCAGACTTAGTACAACGTTGCCGTTGAGTTCATGCTCGCGAATATAGTTGAATTCATTAGCAGCAGTGTGCTTTCAATGACCTCATATATAGTGCATATATAAAATTCCAGGCAACAATAAACAAGGTGGAAAAATGGTGCTCTAAGAATAACTTGGTCATTAGCATATCTAAGGCGAACACAATGATCTTTAGAAACGGAGGAAGAGCCCCCGCATCAGCTGAGATACACATAAGGGAAAGAAAACTGAAAATAGCATCAGATATCAAGTATTTAGGAATTACTCTACAAACGACCGCAAAATGCTTTACAAAACACACAACAGAAAAGGCAACTAAAGCGATAATGACAATGCACGAAATAAGAAACATTCGATCCCTCAGCCTAGAGACGGGGATGCTGCTATTCCGGGTAAAGATTTTACCAATACTGACGTATGGCATAGATATCATCTGGTCACACCTAACATTGAAGAATCTATCTACGTTGGAAGGAGTGAAGGCAAGATACATAAAGAAAGCGTTAGGAGTGTCAAAAATGACGCACTCAAGATACACATATCTGCTGGCGAAGGAAACTTTCCTCATCGAAGATCTCAGGACAAGCATACTCCTACCTAACATGTGCGCCTCACAGAACCTGCTAGCAACACTGAATAGGAGAAGAGAGGAAATTCATCTGACATTCTACAGCACAGGAGCCATGGTAGACCGTGCGTGGACAAAGGAAAACGTCCAAATCAGACACGTCATCACTAGGTTGGCAGTCCATGGATTCCACCATCTGATATGCAAGAACACAAACTTCCACGATCCAAATATAGACTGTGAATGTAGGCTGTATGAAACGGCATGTGATCGTTATCACATCGAAATATGTACAAAAAGGACAAAGTCATTAACTGAATATGCAAACATGTAAAATTTCAATTTCATCTTGGCTATTTGGCCGGAATAAAGATTTATTTATATAGTGCATGATTGAAACGATCTCACCTCCGGATAACTCCACCCCACGTTTGGACAGGAAGTGGCTACGAATAGATAATATACGTGCCAGCGATACACCAAGGATCTCAGTAGCTAAGGTGGCTAATTCAAGCATTGCTGAAGTAACGTCAGGCAGGCTGTTAGGTACTGTACCATTAATTCATAGCCCGCGCACCACATGCTGAGAACCCTCTTACGGTACTGATCTTGAGACCATATGGTGAGCGGCCATTACACCTCAGATGTGTGTCACTCGACGGTAGCCGATGTCTCGCGAGCGTCTACGAACGCTGGGAGGTAATGAAGGAGAAATTATATTATTGGCTCATGGTATCAATGACGTCACAAGACTTGAAAAGATATATAATGTTTTAGAATAAACTAGAGTGATTTACGCAATGAAAAAGATATCTAATGAGAATACTAGAAAGTGTTTGCAAGTGTTCAAAAAATTATAAGAAGTAATTAAAAAAAGAATGTGTATTTATGACAGTCCTATTGACGGGTTTTGAACTAAGATACCTTAGAGTGGGGGAGGAAGTTCTTTTAAAGGAGCAACTGTCTTCCACAAGGCAGAACGCAACATGTTTTCCTGCGATAAATCTTTTCACGGGAGTGCTTGTTGTTTTTATCCGAGTGAAATAGTTAAAATACGTGGAGTAACGGACTCTGTTAAAATACTACACTGTGATCTATACTTTGAAGCAGTATGCAGTACGGTAAATGTCAGTGTCGCATTCGACTCTCAAGCATGTGAGCGAAGACATTTGCAATTTGTAGTGCCGGAGCGGAGTGATCTATGAACACGAGCCAAGTGACGCCATTAAAAGTAGCTTGTGTTAAACAAGAGTATATTCAACTTTTGCTGAAGTTTAAAGCTATGGACAGCTTATACGATATACACGGCATGTGCATAGGAATTACACCTTCCACAAATGCCATGTTTCACATGCAGGTATCAGGGGGAAGGAATGAACAGTATTCTGTAATTATAAACATGCAAGGCTAACTTATGACATAGGCATTACACTCAGAGCATGGTAGAGATTACCAAAGACAGCAGCATTCAACTTGTGTTTAAGGAACACGCTATTCTCGCATAAGATGGACCAATCTTTTGAGAACATGCTTTTCACATCTCCAGCTGAGTTGGGCCTGACATATGGTCGCTATCGAATATCTGTCTGTTGCCACATACGGTTATTTTCTGTCGGGAGACGTGAGTGCGCAGACTCTGATCGCGAGGACAGTTCGTGCGTTAAGCGACCGCGTGGACGGAGCTTGGAGCCTGCTCGGTGAAAGGAGGTCCTAGGTTCGACACCCGGAACGCCCATGGAGAAGTATTATGTCCTGGTGAGGTACATAGTGAATTACTACGACATGATAATATCCTTTTTTGATCATCGCTACGAAGCCTGGCAGAAGGTAGAACACTTACAACTTTATTAGCAGTGGCTGGTGGTGGTATTTGAAGGTAGCCATGGTTGCCATAGTTCACTACATTGTAGCATGGTTGGACAGAAGTTTAGATTCGATGCTCTATCGTCTCTGACTTCCTGGTCAATCTGGTATTTTTATTTGGGATAACCAAATGCATTCAATTGTGTAGTTTTGGTAACTATATTTGATTCTAGTAGTTTTTATTGGATTAATTAATGCACATGTTCATTGTCGCGAAGACTCATTATAGGAGAATATCTATATTTTCGATAGAGATAGGAACTATTTTTGTGCCTAATGCACATTCTTATATTTCGTGCTCATGAGCACTACGATATTTTGACAGGATTATTAAAGTGCCTTTGATACACTTAGACGTGTGCTATGTTGATGAAATTGATTTTCTGCTTGAAGAAATTAAATTAATAAAAGGAAAAGTTACTATATATTTTTAATGTTATTTGGACATACACGTTTTTTCTGATGATGGATTAGTGGCTAACATGATTTATTATCTTTCTGGAAAACGTCATACTTCTCTACAGAGCGAGAGAGAGATTACCAATGTTGACTAATGAATCAATAGTTATTAAATATTCAGCTATTTACTAGATTCATGCTGTAGGTATTAATGCTACATCATTCTCGAGTTCACCTGAGGGGGGAGTCTTCATAATTAGTTGGATTTGATCAATTTTCACTTTAAGCCAGTTCACATATTTCTTATGACAATTAGTTGAGGCAGTCTATATGCTGTTAATATTTATATGTATACGGATCTTGAACGAGTTTATTGGCTAGAATCTACCCTCAGTTATTAATAAAACCTAGTCCAGACTTCAAGAAAGTCTCGAGTGATATTAAAAAAATATTGTAAATGAATAATGTGAGGCAAAGCTTAAAACTTAATAGGGTCATTTTCTTGGACATTTCTGACTTTCGTCACAAGTGTAATTTATTCAGTATTCATGTTCACGATGTATGTGAATTATATTGTGCAGCACTGAGGAGCAATGATGATTTGTTGTAGGATCTATTTGGGATAGGGTCACCAGTAAGGAAGTGTACTCATCGTCGAGCATATTTTGAGAAATGCTGTTATAGTGATTTTTGTATACACTGTTGAGTGTTATTCCTGTTGTGGAATCGTGCTAGTGAGAACATATATTTGAGATTGGGTGATTATACACAATGAGCTTATATTAAAGTTATTCCTTTCGTGGAATTTTGGATCAGATGTTTTTGTATGGCATCTGTCTATGATTAGCATTCATATATTTATTAACTGAGTAAAACACTGTGTCATGAATGTCAGTATGTTGGTGGAATTTACCCAATGAAGTAATTTACATTGTTAACAGATTCATGATATCATTTATATGGATATTTTTTTACATGCATAACCACAGCCACATTTCTAATTAACTTAGTTGTTTGGTAGATTATATCACGAATTAGAAACATTGTACCTGATCTATGACAAGTAAATTGCGGGTTGGAAGGTCGAATCAAGTCTCATCAATTTTTTTTGTAAGTAATTTACACATTGGGTGTTAATCGATGTTATGTATAAAATGTAAATATTTAATTTATTGTTGATTGATAAGATTGAAATATGATAATAATGATAATTGCGTCGATTTAGTTATTACATCGTCGACGACCAATTACAAGCAAACATTCTGTTATATATATGTGTGTGTCGAGAGAGACACCTGGTTTCTTGCCGTCGTTGTAGGCAATACCAGTATTTGTTACTGGCTTTTAGTATTTCACCCTATTTAGAGGGGTAATTCTCTCCTTTTAGAAGGAATGTTAGGATGTCATATCTTTTTTCTGAAGAAATTGAATTTCATTTTAAAATTGTTCTGAGTTATGCTTTCAACAGGTGATGGAAGATTGTATTAGGAAGGCAATCGTAGGGTATTTCGGAGTAGTCCACTCTCCCGAGGTGCTCCATTCGTGAAATCTATTGTTCTCTGAGCTATTGTGCGATTTCGGCCATGGTCTTACCTAATGCCATCTTGTTAGATATAATTGTGTCCCTTTCATCCCATTCACATGTTGGTAGGACTTGTTTTTTTTTATCCGGGGACTATCAGGTTCTACGAACCGGCTGTCTTTGTGGGATTCAACTGGTGATGGTATGTGATTTTGGGCACAGTTATCATGGCGCACACGCGTCTGGGCTCGAGAAAAACTGGAATACCAGAGTTGAAACCAGTTATATACCACTGGAACATTGAGTTATGTTTGTGGTAGCTCAAGGAAATCATGGTTAACCAATATTTTGACACAAAGTGTTGGTATTCGTTTTCAAAAAAGCAATGACGAGGATACTCGATTTACAAGGGATACTAGTAAATTTTCAACCATTATTTGTTTGTTTTTTTTGCAATATTGAAGTAGTGCCACACGCTTTATTAAATGATAAATGACTAGAACAGCTTCAATGGAAGGTATTCAAAGTAATCTTCATTCACTTGCTAAGTCATGTGGGGCACTCAGCGAAGTTCATGTCAGTCAGTCGTCTGATATATTTGATTTTGATAGCATCCTTAATATAGTAGTATTTTTCTTAAACTTAAACTATGTCATATTAGTTGATGAATCCTCACCTGTATGATCCATCATTATCATTATTTATTTATTGGAATCTGGATGATTTGATTGAATTGGTCGTAGGTAATTTTAAATATAAATTAAGGTTACTGAGACAATGAAAATGTGCATTTTATGGCAAATTGAGGCTGCTTTTGGATATTTCTGCTATGCGATGTGTTGTAGTGCAAGTGTCTTTTCGTGAGGTATATTTTGTGAATCACCATGGGTGAAGAGATGAGGGACACTGTTGCTGACATTAGGAAAATGTTTGAACTCATACTGAACAAAATGGACGGTCTTAATCAAGACATAAATAGTATAAGACATCTACACAAGCTAGTTTTGACAATATTTATGAAACTGTCAATAAGAGCACAAAAATAGTTAAGGATTTAGTTGATATCAATATTGAAGGTGAATTTGACGCCATGCACCAATCTTTAAAAGAAACAAAGGATATCCAAAAATAGGTTAGAGACTAATGTTGATAAAGTAGATTACATTGTTGAGAAGCTTGCCATAGAAACAGTGAAGACCAATAAGGAATACACCATTGTAAAGGACAAAATTAATAAACAAGTAGATGCTCTCCAAAACTCTCAAGTTAATGATATTTCGGGTTCAGATAAGCTCATTATTGGGATTGAAGTTAAAGTTCATCAGAGTAGGATTAATTTAACTGATAGGCCTGATAATAGGACGGACAATAAAACGGGTCCAATAAGGGCTCACTACCAGAGGCAGAAAAGATACGACAACAGGTACAAGGAGTACAACGAAAAGCCCTGGAGTCGTCAATACGATGACAGAAATGTGTATCGTAGAGAATATGACAATAAGAGAAATAATTATAGAGAAGAGCCTTACAACAGAAATTATAGAAACAATCAAGGCTACGGTAGATATGAAAAATACAGAACAGAGGAGTTTGAAATAAAAAAATCAGGAGAGGCTCAAGAGGGAGTGAGGGAAGTCCGACGTAAGGGGGCGAAGAAGTTCGAGAGAAAAAAAGGGTTCGAAAGACAGACAAAGAGAACTTGATAAGGCGAAACCAAGCACCAGTTGACAGGATGATGGTTCAGAAAGAACACTTGCCGATGAGGATAGGAGAAAAACGCCGACGTTTACACAGAAGTAGAGACTTGTATTGTAGATCTTCCGTTTCGAGAACATGAAGTAAGAAGAGACGATATACGTTAAGAAGATAGTCTAACTCAAGCATAAATTAATGTTACATATGCCGGAATATCTAGAAGTGATGCAAATAAAAGCTAAACTGACTTTTATTTGAGGCCTCAAGGGGGAAGAAGTACCATTAATACATAGCCCGCGCGCCACGAGCTGATAACCCTCTTACGATACTGATCGTAAATCCATTTGGTGAGCGGCCATTACACCTCAGATGTGTGTCACTCGAGGGTAGCCGATGTCTCGCGAGCGTCAACGAACGCTGGGAGGTAATGAAGGAGAAATTATATTATCGGTTCATGGTATCAATGACGTCGCAAGACGTTAAAAGAAATATTATAATATTTTAGAGTAAACTAGAGTGATTTACGCAATGACAAAAATTTCAAATAACTTGCCAGAATACTAAAAAGTGAATGCAAGTATTCAAAACATTATAAGAAGTAATTAATGAAAAGAATGTGTATTCATGACAGTCCTAGTGGCGGGTTTTGAACTAAGATACCTTAGTGTAGGGGAGAAAGTTCTCGTGAAGGAGCAACTGACTTCCACAAGTCAGAACGCAACATGTTTCCATACGAGAAATCTTTTCACGGGAGTGCTTGTCGTTAGCCGAGTGAAATAGTAACAAGATGTTCGGGAAAGAACATATAGCCTACTTTCTCCGAAATGTATGGGTATAGTTATAACTCTCTGTCCTTATCATCTCCTAATTTCTTCCTATTTGAAGTGCAAATTGGCACACAGGATTTGAACAGTGGCGTTCAAACCATAGTTTATAATTTACCCCAGCATTTTGCAATTTCATCAGCAAACACTCCAAACACCGACTACTTACAATAATTGAAACTTCGTTGCTCTAATAAGGCCCATCTACAATGAGCAGTCGGCAGTCCGTAGTTGGTAGTCCTCGGTCGGCAGTCGCGATCGACACCGTGTATACTATAGGCACCATACAAAACATGAAGTTGCAGTTGGTAGCTGGCAGTTGGCAGTCGAGAATTTTATCCTTGACTGCCAACTACCCGACTGCAGCAATGTAATAGCCAATCAGAGCAGATCAGAAACTGACGTCACGTTGTTGTTCTGTGTCGTGTACGAATGATATAGAACTAAGTGAAGTAACTTCGCAACCCGTTAATTTATAGGCTAATCTTAAATACACGGTATAACAAAATAATCCATCTCCAAATCATCCATATTGCAAGTTTTGAGATTATCAACAACGCCTCTGTGCACAAGGAATAAACGAATGTTACTGTCTTATTACTCCTAGCAGTCGTTAAGACTGGGTTCACTAACTGGCCGGTATAGAGCGCTGCTCGAATCTATAGTTTCTGCATAGTACAACTGAAGGCTGGAAGATGTCACTCCAGTGGAGAATGTCGTTTTTTTTAATATATAATTTCCATTGCAAAAAGCACCATATAAAGCTTTATTTTATAACGTCTCAGTACTCAAGAAACAATAAATATAAAAACTAGTCGTGATATCTAGTTGTGAAATATCGAACAATATAATCCTAACAGAGCGAGTGCATTCTAGCGGCCAGAAGAAGAAACTTTTCAATAAAATCTGTTACCTTTTTGTCAGCTAGATGTCTCGATTAAATCTGCTGGCGAATTATGTTTTAATTAAGTATATGTTTTGCACCGTAATATGCACAATATAACGCTTAATTTTAAAACGTCTGAGTCATTACAAAGCAACAAATATGTAAAATGTCAAGCAAAAAACATATCTCTGATGGGGTTTGAACCATAGGCATATGAATGACAGACTAACGCTTTACCACTGAGCCATTTGTGCCAACGAACATTGATCCATATAAAATGACTTACATAGAACTTGTTAGCAAATAATGATTTATACTAAACGATTTCATCACTGAAGTATATTACTTATATATAAAGCATTTCATACAAAGTTTATTTATTTTGTTTCAGTACGCTATATTGCATGGAATACTCAAATTAGTGAAATATAAGTCAGGCACAAGATATCCGCTGCCATCTTGTCTTATTAATGAATCAGCTGAGCTTTTTAAAATCACGTCTGCACTATAGTATTACAAAATAAACTTTTAATTTCGTACGTGCCTCTTCCTTTAGAACAGTTAAAACGATTCTCGGCTCGATAATCGGAACTGGTGGGTCCCATGATATGGATTATAAAGTTTGCATAATTCGCACGGCCGCCATCCTGAAATGGTATGGCGGACGACCTTGTAGTTTGGTCACAAGACGCATCCTATACGAAGGTATGTTGTTACCAAATTTGGTAGAGATTGGATGATTTGGTTAGTCGTTATTTGATTTTACGTTTTGAACGTTTGAGTGGCCGCCATTCAGTTTTAGTAAAGATGGCGGCGATATAAAACATGACACTGAGGTGTCCTTTGCTAGTGCTACCTTTGTACCAAATTTCGTTCAATTCGCATTCACCGTGTTCGAATTGATAGGGGGGGACAGACATTCAGAGTACACACACTCACACACACACACACAGACTCACACACACACATACACACACACAGACTCACACACACACATACACACACACAGACAGACACACTTTTTTCGCCCTGTGTTGATCTCATAAGTCTACTTTCATTTTTTGCAAAAATCGAAAGTAGGCTAAAAATACGTGGAGTAACGTACTCTGTTAAAATATTACACTGTGATCTATACTTTGAAGCAGTATGCAGTACGATGAATGTCAGTGTCGTGTTCGACTCTCAAGCATGTGAGCAAGGATATTTGCAATTTGTAGTGCCGGAGCGGAGTGATCTATGAACACGAGGCCAGAGACGCCATTAAAAGTAGCTTGTGTTAAACAAGATTATTTTGTACTTATGCTGTAGTTTAAAGCTATGGACGGCTTATACGATATACACGGCATGTGTATAGACCTTTCTCAAGTGCCATGTTTCACATGCAGGGATCAGGGGGGAAGGAATGAACAGTATTCTGTAATTATAAACATGCAAGGCTAACTTATGACATAGGCATTACACTCATAGCCTGGTAGAGATTACCAAAGACAGCAGCATTAAACATGTGTTTAAGGAACACGCTATTCTCGCATAAGATGGAGAAACCTATTGAGAACATGCTTTTCACATCTCCAGCTGAGATGGGCCTAACATATGGTTGCTATCGGATATCTCTCAGTTGCCACATACGGTTATTTTATGTCGGGAGACGTGAGTGCGTGGACTCTGATCGCGAAGACAGTTCGTGCGTTAAGCGACCCGTGGACGGAGCTTGGAGCCTGGTCGGAGAAAGGAGGTCCTAGGTTCGACACCCGGAACGCCCAAGGAGAAGTGTTATGTCCCTTGAGGTACATAGTGATTTACTACGACATGATGATATCCTTTTTTGATCATCGCTACGAAGCCTGGCAGAAGGTAGAACACTTACAACTTTATTAGCAGTGGCTGGTGGTGGTATTTGAAGGTAGCCATGGTTGCCATAGTTCACTGCATTGTAGCATGGTTGGACAGAAGTTTACATTCGATGCTCTATCGTCTCTGACTTCCTGGCCAATCTGGTATTTTTATTTGGGATAACCAAATGCATTCAATTGTGTAGTTTTGGTAACTATATTTGATTCTAGTAGTTTATATTGGATTAATTAATTTTACATTTTCATTGTCACGAAGACTCATCATAGGAGAAGATCTATATTTTCGATAGACATTGGAACTATTTTTGTGCCTAATGCACATTCTTATGTTTCGTGCACTTGAGCACTTCGATATTTTGACAGGATTATTAAAGTGTCTTTGATACACTTAGACGTGTGCTATGTTGATGAAATTGATTTTCTGCTTGAAGAAATTACATTAAATAAAGAAAAAGTAACAATATATTTTAAATGTCATTTGGACATAGAAGTTTTTGTTGATGATGGATTAGTGGATAACATGATTTATTATTCTTTCTGGAAGACGTCATCCTTCTCTATAGAGCGAGAGAGATTGCCAATGTTGCCTAATGAATCACTAGATCTTAAATATTCAGCTATTTACTAGATTCATGCAGTAGGTAGTATTGCTACATCATTCTGGAGTTCATCTGAGGGGGGAGTTTTCATAATTAGTTGGATGTGATCAATTTTGACATTAATCCACTTCACATATTTCTTATGACAAGTAGATGAGACATTCTATATGCTGGTAATATTTATAATATTTTACGATTCTTGAATGAGTTTATTGGCAAGCATCAACGCTCAGTTATTAATAAATCCTAGTCCAGACTTCACGAAAGTCTCGAGTAATATTACAAATTATTGTAAATGAATAATGTGCGGCTAAATTGAAACTTAATAGGGTGATTTTCTTGGACATTTGCGACTTTCGTCACAGGTGTAATTTCCTTCAGTATTCATGTTCACGATGTATGTGAATTATATTGTGCAGCACTGAGTTGCAATGACGATCACTTTATTTATTTAATAATTATTAGATACAACCATGAAAAGGTCATTTTACACTAATATTTTAACAATTTCAAATAATATTAACAAAAACAACAACAATAACAGGTAACAATTGGCAGTGATGGCAGCAAGGGATAAATCTCGGGAAGGACGCAGGGAGTGATTGGGATAGTGAGTGATTAGGAGGGTGAGGGGTTAGGAATTGAGGATGAAAGTGATCTTCTAATGTTATGTTTGAATGTTCGATAGGGAGAGAATAAGTCAATATTTGGAAGGTAGTTGCTAAGGGTAGGTAGACGGTGGAAAATAGAGCGCTTCTGTACTTCAAGACGTTGGCGAGGTATGTGGTGTAAATGGTTCTGACGTGTTGAACGGAAGGGAACATGGAGTGGGAAGTAGCTTAGTAGCATGTTACATTTTGTGTAACAATTCATAATTTTATGTAGGAAACACAGGTCAGTAAATTGTAGACGGCATCTCAGGTCGAGTAAATTGAGCTGATTTAGAATGTCGGATTTCGCGAAGTGCCTTAGTGAAGGATTGCGAGCTTTGACAATCGATATGAAGAAATTGAAGACACTGTTCAATTTAGAAATATTGGTTATAGCCGAAGTAGACCAAATTGGAGAAGGGAAATCTTGGTTTGGGAGAACATATGTGGTGAAGTATAATGTAAGTGCAGTGAGGTCTTTAATTTCTGTGAATCTGTATAGAATGCCGAGACTGCGCATTGCGCGTGATTTGATATGGTCAATGTGGGGAGAGAATTTCAGTTTATCATCGTGAATAATATCTAAATCTCTTACCTGAGAAACCGTATCCAATTTATTTCCACATATTTTATAGTCCGCCTGTTTTCCTGATTTCAGTAGTGAGAAAGACTAATGAAGCACTTTTTCGGATTTGGAGATAACTTCCATTTGTTGAACCAATCAGTGCATGTATTCACTGGTTCCTGGAGGTCATCGTGGTCGTCAGAACTGGATTTTTTCTGAATATCTTGAGGTCATCAGCGTACAGAAGAAGGGAACACGGAGAATTTTGCGTACATGTGTTTATATCGTCCATATAAAGCACGAAGAGAAGGGGTCCCAGGATACTGCCCTGAGTTACTCCTGATAAGACTGGGAGCCAGGACGATACAGACCCAGGAAGCACTACCCGTTGATGCCTATTGGACAGGAAGCTTTGTATTAGGGATAGGAAGGATCCATGTACGTTGTATCGTGAAGCAAGCTTGTGGAGGAGAAGGAACTGCTTCACGGAATCAAATGCTTTGGCCAGGTCAACGTAGATTACATCTAGCTGAGATTTACGATCTATTGCAGAAATTGTGTGATGGTTCAGAACAGTTAGATTTGTTAAACATGATTTTCCAGGGACGAAACCATGTAGTCCTTCTGAGAGGTGTGGTTTGGTGAAAGTGAGGAGACGGCAATGTATTATTCTTTCGAAGACTGAAGAGAGTATAGGGACGATAGATATAGGTCTGTATGAGGAAAGTTCATGCTTGCTGCCTGATTTAAAGACAGGTGTGACATCAGCTCTTTTCCATAAGTCAGGAAAAGTGCCGGAAGTCATGCACCAGTTGAGTATCATGGATAAGGGGATGCCGAGAGATGCAGAAGTGTTTTTCAGAAATATAGGGCTTATGTCTGATGGTCCGGTAGATCTGTTTGCGTGCAGACTTTTTAAAATATTTTGGATTTCATCGGGGGTAGTTGAAATTTGAGACAGTGAATCAGAACAGACGTTTCCCACAAGTCCAACCCCTCCTCCACGTGGTGGGAGACGTGCAACGGCATGAAGTAGGGGATTGCCTGTAGGGGTGAAGTACAGTGGGGACTTTGTGTGCCCCGGGAGCTGTGAAGGCTCTATGGGAACCCTGAAAAGTGACGGCTGACGGGGCTCTGGTGAAGCTACGATAGGCCTAAAAGCCAGTAGTGGATATCATATTTGCTTTCAAACCAGGAACAGGCCTCGGAAAGGACGGTTGCACACGACGACGACCCGGATATGCTAATGGACTACGAGTTGGGACATTAAACATACAGACACTGACAGGAAAAGTGGAGGAGATTGTAGATGTGATGGAGATAAGAAAACTGGATGTACTGGGCTTGGCAGAAACAAGATGGAAAGGAGAAGGTCGCAGAGAACTGAGGAAAGGGTACCGGTTGTAGTGGAGTGGGAACAGTGAAGGAAGGAGCAGCGGAGTAGGAGTAGTTGTGAGAGATGGAATGAAGGAAGAGGTAAAGGGAATAAGTGACAGGACCATGAAGAACAGAGTAACTGTAAAGGGAAGAAGCCTGGAGATAGCCCAGGTATATGCCCCTCAAGTTGGATGTACAGCTCAAGAGAAGGAAGACTTTGAGGAAGAGCTACAACAGCAGTTGAATGGTCAGAGCATCATTGTCATGGGAGATTTGAATGCACATGTAGGAAGTGAAAGGCAAGGATATGAAAATGTATTGGGAGCAGAAGGATGGGGTAGCAGGAATGAAGAAGGGAGAAAGTTGCTGGATTTTTGCAAGAGAAACGGTTTAGTGGTAGGCAACTCCTGGTTCCGGAAGAAAGAAAGCCACAAGGTAACGTGGTACAGCAGTGATTTAACAAAGAAATCTTTGGTAGATTACATGCTGTACGACTCGGAAATGAAGAGAAGTGTCAGAGATATAAAGGTAATACCATCAGAGGCCTTAGATAGCGACCACAGAATACTTGTAATGAACCTGGGAGTTGTTAAGGATAGCAAAAGGACAGAGTACCAGGAAAGGAGAATCAAAGTATGGAAACTCCAGGAAAAGGAAGTCAAGGAAGAATTCCAGAAGATAATAAGGGAAAGGATGCCAACATACAATCCTAAAACAGGGGAAGAGGAATGGAAGCAATTCAAAAACACAATGGTGGAAGCTGCAGTGGCAGTATGTGGAAGAACAAGCAACAGAAAGCGGTGTAAAGAGACTTCATGGTGGAATGAGAGAGTAAAAGAAGCTGTGGGAAGGAAGAACAAGGCTTTCAGAGTGTGGTTCCAGGAAAGAACTGATCTGGCAAGAGAAGATTATAAGATAAAGAAGAAAGAAGCAAACAAGATTGTTGCAGAGGAGAGGAAGAAGTGGATGGTGAAGTGGACAGAGATGATGGAGGAAGACAGCAGAGGAAATAAGAAAGTACTTTATTGGATGGTCAAAAGTAAGAGAAGAGGTCTGCGAGAGGATGTGGTAATGATGGACAAAAACGGAAATGAGGTACACAACAAAGAGACACTCAAGACAGTGTGGAAAGAGTACTTTGAGGATTTGCTGAATCCAAATGGTCATAGGGAGGAAGACTATGTATTGGAAGATGGAGAAGACAACACAGGAATGGAAAAGGACCTGACTTGAAGAGAACTGGAAATGGCTATAGACAAGATGAAAGGAGGAATGGCACCAGGGGTGGATGAAGTGCGTGTTGAAATGGTGAAGGCAGCAGGGGAGGTTGGGAAACAGTGGCTTTTCCGTGTGATGAGGTTGATATGGAAGGAGAAAAAGACCCCAGAAGATTGGAAGAAAGGATTAATTGTCCCAATATTTAAGAAAGGAAGCAGAAAGGAGTGCAGAAATTACAGGGGAGTCACACTCATACCTCACTGTGCCAAGATATATGAAAAGATATTAGAAAGTAGAATACGAGCCAAAGTGGAGAGAAAATTGAGAGAGGAGCAGTATGGATTCAGACCTGGGAGATCAACAGTGGATCTCATATTTTCAGTGAGACAGCTCCAGGAATACCACTACGAATTTGGAGAGGATCTGTTGATGGCCTTCCTGGACACCGAAAAGGCCTATGATAGTGTGTGTAGGGAGAAGGTTTGGAAAGCAATGGAAAACATGGGAGTGGAAAAAGAGACTGTAGGCAGAGTGAAGGAGATGTATTGTGGAAGTGTGAGTTGTGTGAAAGTTGGAGGTGAAAGAACAGACTGGTTCAGACAAATGAGTGGCCTGAAACAGGGTAGTGCGCTGTCACCCCTTCTCTTTATTGTGGTTATGGACGAGGTAATGACACGGATAGCAGGAAAGATAGGAGAAGATAAGATGAAAGCAATGATGTTTGCAGATGATCTCATGGTCTGGGGAAACAAGGAGGAGGAAATTCAGGAGCAACTGAAGGCTTGGGAAGAAACAGTGGGAGAGTACGGTTTGAAGTTCAAGATCAGTAAATGTGAGATTCCGTTAACGACCAGGAAAATGGACAGACCAATGAGTGGGATAACACTTGGAGGTGGACAGCTGAAGAAGGTGGAAAGTCTCAAGTACTTGGGAAGTATAGTGGAGGAAAATGGGAGAAATGACAAAGAGATTACGGAACGTGGCAGACAGGCAGAATTATTTCTGAGAAGCATTAGGAGCTTAGTGTGGAATAATGATGTCCCACAAAAAAGCAAGGAACTGACCTATGCTTCAGAAACGTGGACAATGAAGAAAAGAGACATAAGCAGAATACAGGCAGGTGAAATGAAGTTCCTGCGAAGTAGGATCGGAGTAACAAGAAGTGACAGGTTGAGGAATGAAAAGGTGAGGGAAATGGTGAAAGAGGAGCCCTTGCAAGGTAGGATTGAGACATCAAGACTGAGGTGGTATGGACACTTAAAGAGAATGGATGACAAGAAGATTCCCGAGAAGATACATGAGATGCAGATGCAGAAGAAACGACCAAGGGGAAGACCAAGAGATAGATGGCTGAAAGGAGTGGAGGAAAGTGTCAAGAAGAGAGGCGAGGACAGGACCAGAGTGACAGCGGAGAGTTGGTGGGAAGAAAGAACTAAGTGGCGAGGCTTATGTTCCAAACAGACCCAGCCTGGGGCAGGAAACTGTACAAGATGATGATGATGATGATGAATCAGAACAGACGCTAGTAAGTTGAGGGGGACTGGGGATTGGTACGGGAACTGAAAAGGTTGAATGAAAATATTGATTGAAATGTGTGGACCTCAGAATTTCTTGATCACACGGCACATCACTGCGGTCGGAAATGTTTTCAAACACAGTTGCACACCATATAGTACACTTGAACAGGCAAAATACCACTAAAATACAGTAATATGTCAGAGCTACTGAAACACGAGGTCTGTCACTTGCTACCATCTTTAACAACATTGGACCCATTTGGTATAAGGTCAGCAGTAAGTAGGTGTACTCATCGTCGAGCATATTTTGAGAAATGCTGTTATAGTGATTTTCGAATACACTGTTGATTGTTATTCATGTTGTGGAATCGTGCTAGTGAGAGCACATATTTAAGATTGTGTGATTATACACAATGAGCTTATGTTAAAGTCATTCCTTTCGTGGAATTTGGGACCAGATGTTTTGTATGACATCTGTGTATGATTTGCACTGATATATTTATTAACTGAATAAAACACTGTGTCATGTTGGTGGAATTTACCCAATGAAGTAATTTACATTGTTAACAGATTCAAGATTTCATCTATATGGATATTTTTTCCATGGATAAACACATCCACACTTCTAATTAACTTAGTTGTTTGTTAGATAATATCACGAATTACAAATACTGTACCTGATCTATGACAAGTAAATTTCGGGTGGAAGGTCGAATCAGGTCTCATAAATTTTTCTTTGTAAATAATTTGCCCAATGGGTGTAAATCGATGTTATGTATAAAATGTAAATATTTAATTTATTTTTGATTGATAAGATTGAAAAATCATAATAATGATAATCGCGTCGATTTAGTAATTACATCGTCGACGACCAATTACAAGCAAACATTCTGTTATATATACAGGGTGTTACAAAAAGGTACGGCCAAACTTTCAGGAAACATTCCTCACACACAATGAAATAAAATATGGTATGTGGACATGTGTCCGGAAACGCCTAATTTCCATGTTAGAGCTCATTTTAGTTTCGTTAGTATGTACTGTACTTCCTCGATTCACCGCCAGTTGGCCCATTTGAAGGAAGGTAATGTTGACGTAATGTTAGAGCTCATTTTAGTTTCGTTAGTATGTACTGTACTTCCTCGATTCACCGCCAGTTGGCCCATTTGAAGGAAGGTAATGTTGACGTCAGTGCTTGTGTTGACATGCGACTCATTGTTCTACAGTACGAGCATCAAGCACAAAAGTACGTAGCATCAACTGGTTAGTGTTCATCACGAACGTGGTTTTGCAGTCAGTGCAATGTTTACAAATGCGGAGTTGGCAGATGCCCATTTAATGTATGGATTAGCACGAGGCAATAGCCGTGGCGCGGTACGTTTGTATCGAGACAGATTTCCAGAACGAAGGTGTCCCGACAGCAAGACGTTCGAAGCAATTAATCGGCGTCTTAGGGAGCACGGAACATTCCAGCCTATGACTCGCGACTGGGGAAGACCTAGAACGACGAGGACACCTGCAATGGACGAGGCAATTCTTCGTGCAGTTGACGATAACCCTCATGTCAGCGTCAGAGAAGTTGCTGCTGTACAAGGTAACGTTGACCACGTCACTGTATGGAGAGTGCTACGGGAGAACCTGTTGTTCCCGTACCGTGTACTGCGTGTGCAGGCACTATCAGCAGCTGATTGGCCTCCACGGGTACACTTCTGTGAATGGTTCATCCAACAATGTGTCAATCCTCATTTCAGTGCAAATGTTCTCTTTACGGATGAGGCGCCATTCCAACGTGATCAAATTGTAAATTTTCACAATCAACATGTGTGGGCTGACGAGAATCCGTACGCAATTGTGCAATCACGTCATCAACACAGATTTTCTGTGAACGTTTGGGCAGGAATTGTTGGTGATGTCTTGATTGGGCCCCATGGAGCACGTTATCATGATTTCATACGGGATACTCTACCTGGGCTGCTAGAACATGTGCCTTTACAAGTACGACACAACATGTGGTTCATGCACGATGGAGCTCCTGCACATTTCAGTCGAAGTGTTCGTACGCTTCTCAACAACAGATTCGGTGACCGATGGATTGGTAGAGGCAGACCAATTCTATGGCCCCCACGCTCTCCTGACCTCAACCCTCTTGACTTTCATTTATGGGGGCATTTGAAAGCTCTTGTCCACGCAACCCCGGTACCAAATGTAGAGACTCTTCGTGCTCGTATTGTGGACGGCTGTGATACAATACGCCATTCTCCAGGGCTGCATCAGCGCATCAGGGATTCTATGCGACGGAGGGTGGATGCAAGTATCCTCGCTAACGGAGGACATTTTGAACATTTCCTGTAACAAAGTGTTTGAAGTCACGCTGGTACGTTCTGTTGCTGTGTGTTTCAATTCCACGATTAATGTGATTTGAAGAGAAGTAATAAAATGAGCTCTAACATGGAAATTAAGCGTTTCCGGACACATGTCCACATATCATATTTTCTTTCTTTGTGTGTGAGGAATGTTTCCTGAAAGTTTGGCCGTACCTTTTTGTAACACCCTGTATATATGTGTGTGTGTGTGTTTCGAGATAGACTCCTGGTTTCTTGCCGTCGTTGTAGGCTATACCAGTATTTTGTTACTGGCATTTAGTGTATTTCACCCTAGTTTTGAGGGGTAATTCTCTCCTTTTAGAAGGAATGTTAGGATGTCATATCTTTGTCCTGAATAAATTGAATTTCATTTTAAAATTCTTCTGAGTTATGCTTTCAACAGGTGATGGAAGATTGTATTAGGAAGGCCATCGCTGGGTATTTCGGAGTAGTCCACTCTCCCGAGGTGCTCCATTCATGGAAATCTATTGTTCTCTGAGCTATTGTGCGATTTCAGCCATGGTCTTACCTAATGCCATCTTCTTAGTTATAATTGTGTCCCTTTCATCCCATTCACATGTTGGTAGGGCATGCGGGTTTTTTAGCCGGAGATTTTCAGGTTCTACGATACGGCTGTCTTCGAAGGATTCAACAGGTGATGGTAGGTGATTTCAGGCACAGTTATCTTGGCGCACCAACGTCTGGGCTCGAGAATATGCGGAATACCAGAGTTGAAACCAGTTATATACCACTGGAAAATTGAGTTA
This sequence comes from Meconema thalassinum, assembly GCA_946902985.2. Lineage (NCBI taxonomy): Eukaryota > Metazoa > Arthropoda > Insecta > Orthoptera > Tettigoniidae > Meconema > Meconema thalassinum. Next base: position 128,657,021 of record OX336398.1, read on the forward strand.
TAATTGTGGTAGCCCAAGTGTATAATGGTGAACCAATATTTTGGCACAACCTGTTGCTATTCGTTTTGATGAGACAATGACGAGTATACTGGATTTACTAGGGATACTAGTAAATTTGCAACCATTATTAGTTTGTTTTTGTGCAATATTTAAGTGGTGCCACACGCTTTATTACATGATTAGAACAGATTCAATGGAAGGTATTCAAAGGAATCTTCATTGACTTGCTCAGTCATGTTGGGCACTTAATGTAGTTCGAGTTCGAATTTCGTGTAAGTCGTCTGATATATTTGTTACCGGCAGGTGATTTTGATATCATCCTTAAGATATTAGTATTTTACTTAAACTTTGTCATATTAGTTGATGAATCCTCACCTGTATGAACCATCATTATCTTTATTTATTTATTTATTTATTGGAATCTGGATGATTTGATTGAATTGGACGTAGGTAATTTAAGTATAAATTAAGGTTACTGCACGACAATGAAAATGTGCATTTTATGGCAAATTGTGGCTCCTTTGGGATATTTCTGCTACGCTATGTGTTGTAGTGCCAGTGTCTATTTGTGAAGTGTATTTTGTGAATCACCATGGGTGAAGAGATGACGGTCGCTGTTGCTCACTTTAGGAAAATGTTTGAACTCATCTCTCTCTCTCTCTATATATATATATATATATATAAGAATGAAAGTTTGTCTGTTTTTTCTGAATTTCTAAGGAAATTTGCGTTATTTACGCGTTTCAGACTGTTTTATGACGGATGCGCTCGAATATGAAACTTTTGTCTGTCTGTTTGTCTGTCTGTGGACAAAGTGGTTGTTCCCTTATAATTCGAGAACGGCTGGGTGGATCAACGTAAAATTTGGTATAGATATCCTTCAGAGGCACGACAAGGGCCCCCCCCCCCCCAAACCACATTTTGAGGCCCTAAAACCAACAGATTTGGAGATTTTCCCAGAAAATCAATTTCATTTAATACAATAATAAAAGAAAGCAAGCCGGTAACCATGGCAACAGAAACTCACAGGTCCTTCTATTGCTGTAAGACGCAATACAATTCCATTTATTATATTACTGAGATAGTTTGTAAACGGCTATAAGATTATAACGGAACCAAATTAAGGTGTAAATTTCATCAATACATATAATGCGCTTAAGGGAGTCATGGGGTACTCTAGAATTTTTTCAAGCGATTTACACCTGCTGATGTGGTACGGAAGGTCTATTATATCCCAATCCCTATTTTGTTATATTATTATTATTATAATTATTATTATACTACGGCCTACAACGACGAGACAAAGCTTATTTTCAGCCCCTTGGTGTCAGAAAAAAAACTCGGGGCCCTTAAACAGCCGTAAAGGGTCCCCGAAAACTATATTTTAAGGCTCTAAAACCAAGAGTTTCTGAGATATTCCCAGAAAACTAATTTCATTTAATAAACTAATGTATGAATGCAAGCCAGTAACCATGACAACAGTGTCTCAAAAAGTTACATCCAACTTTCGTTCTATTTCTGCAAGAAGTAATGCCACTCCATTTATTACATTTCTGTGAAAGTTTGCAAATGGCTATAAGGTTATCACGGAACCAACAAAATCTGTAAAATTCATCAATGCGCTTAAGGGGGTCAAGGGGTAGCCTAGATTTTTTCACAAGACTTAAACGTGCGATATGTCGTACAGAAGGACTATTATATCTTCAAACAGCACCATTATTTTCAAAAATTCCTGGATTTAAATAATTTATTTTTATTTTTATTTTTATGCTTTTAGGAATTTGGGCCATTGGAGGCTAAAAAACCTGAATTTTCATGCACCACAAGCCTTTATAATTTATTAAAGGGGTCTTCCTCTGGATGCGGACTTGACACAACAGTGAGGGTCAGATTTTATGTGACGTGGATAATTGCGTTTCGTCTTCGAGGTTTTCAATTTATTTTCACGTCAGGAATTACACGTAAGGTAAATTAGTTTCAGAGCATGTTTCAACTAATCATTTATCTTTGTCGACAAACAGGTTCCAAGCCCCTTGCCTTTGCAACAATAGCTCAATTGATTACGTCTGGTTATTAATACCGAAGACCGTTCGAAGAATGGGTACTTCTGCTAGTACAGAATAAAATGGACGGTCTTAATCAAGACATAAATATTATTAGGACATCTACAGAAGCTAGTTTTGACAATATTTATGAAACTGTCAATAAGAACACAAAAATAGTTAACGATTCAGTTGCTATCAATATTCAAGACGAATTTGACGCCATGCACCAATCTTTAAAAGAAACAAAGGATAGCTATAAAAGGTTAGAGACTAAAGTTGATAAAGTAGATTACATTGTTGAGAAGCTTGCCATAGAAGCATTGAAGACCAATAAGGATTTCACCATTGTAAAGGAAAACATTAATAAATAAGTAGATGCTATCCAAAACTCTCAAGTTAATGATATTTCGGGTTTAGATTAGCTCATTAATGGGATTGAAGTTAAAGTTGATCAAAGCAGGATTAATTTAACTGATAGGCCTGATAATAGGACGGACAATAAAACGGGCCCAATAAGGAATCACTGCCAGAGGCAGATAAGATACGACAACAGGTACTGTACCCGATAATCCGGAAAGGATCCTGTTGGAATATCCACTGCCCCCGCTGGATTGCATATTTCTAACTGCTCCGGCAAATACAACATTAGAAATCGCTTCCAACATGGTCTTTAGGGATTAACAGACAGCAGTTACCAGAATATTGTGGATCAACAACCAACTACACGGGGCACTCACCTTTACTTACTTCGGGGACTGGGACTTCAGCTTCGCCTACTCTACATCCACAATACTCTGCTCCTTATATTTAAAATGAATCACACTCCAACTACAATGGAAAACTATCTGAACAAATGTATTAACAAAAAGGTAAACTAATCTACTGTAAACAAATAACAATAAACGAATTTAACAATAGGCAATAAATTTAAAAACACGCAATCATTCACACATCCTTTCAATTCTACATCTTACTACAATGCTCTATTAAAAATGATGAGTGTAAAATCTTGGCTTGTTCTAGGTCTACACTGCGTATAAATAAAAACGTTTAGTGAAGTCCTTTAATGGCATTCCAGACACCTGATTTCATTCACAAGCCTGCGTTGTAGAACGCACGTGCAGAAACTTGGTTTCATCAATGAAATATCGGCACCATGCCGTACTCAAAACTGGTTTTATACAATAAATACAAGGCTGTGAGTCTACACTTGTTAATATTATGTCATTGCTCTCCAATGCTAACGGTGAATCATTCTCGCTAGCCCACAGAGGCTGCTTGTGTGTGCATTTATAAAACACAAAAAAATTAACATTTGGATCTAACAAAAGTTCACATAACTACTTTGTTTCTTAAACAATCATACAAAAATTTTATCCACTCTTTCATTCGCACTCCGTCATTGTTCTAGATCAATACTTTTCCACATGTTCTCTTAACAATGAATAATCATTCACACCAAAAGATCCGCTCATAAACACACACTGTTCCAAAACAATTGATTAATAATTCCTACTAAATTATTGAACTAATTAAATCATTTCCACAAAATTATATACATGTAATATGTTGATAATAATATCCATTATCTAGTGTTGCCAGCATTTTTTTAATTTTTAGCGTTGAATTTTCCTAGAATAACGTTATTTTCATCGTCAAATAACTCATAATAGTTATTCCCATAAGCATTAGTTATGCGGAACGGGCCAATAAATATAACACCGAACTTGGGGTACATCTTTTTGCTCACGTCCGCTTTCACTGGTCTGCGCAATAAGACCTTACTTCCATTTTCCAACGGCGTACCCAAACGTTTTCCTGCAACTCGTTTCAAGCGCTTCTCTGCTGCTTTCTGAAGTCTTTCTTTTGCCATATAGATCCTCGCATGTCTTCCTAGATTAGGATCTCTGGGAATGAAATCAAATACATTGTCCCATGGCTTTTCTGGATTTCTTCCTAAGTGAAGAATCATAGGAACTTCTGCCGTGCTTTCTTGAACTGTGGAGTTCAAACAATCCTCAATCATTGGCACGTATTTTACCCAACTGGGGTGATCATCTGGGCAGATAATTCTGCAGAATTTGCTAAATTCCGCCATATAGCGTTCGCTTGAATTTGACTCTGGATAACGCACGCTTGAAAAGATGTGCTTAATTCCCAACCTTTCCATGTCTGCTGCGAATTCGGCTGAAGTGAACTGCGCTCCATGGTCCGATAAGAGATATTCTCGTTTCCCAGCCTTCGGAAACACAGCATTCTCTAATCTGCTCACAACATTTCTGGTATTGGCTTTTTGCATGGGATTCATGGTAACGAATTTAGTGAAGACATCAACAGTCACTAACAGGAACTGATTACCCTGATATCCGTTCAGACAAGGACCAAAAATGTCCGTGGCCATCAGCTCACGTGGTTTAGAAGGTATCATAGCTTTGGGTTTTCCTTTCAACAATTCTGATGCGAATTTTCCTCTCTGGCATTTATCACAAGATCTTATAATCTTCGCTATAGTGGATCTCATGTTGGTCCAGACTAACCTCTCTTTAAGAGTACTGAGGGTTTTATCTAAACCTCCATATCCAATAGAGTGGTGTGCCAACCTCACTAACTTTGTGACAAGATTAGGGGGCACGGCTATACGAATCTTAGTGTGCTCGGAGTCCGCGTACTTACACACGAGATCTCCGCTCAATACATAGTGTCGTGATCGCCTTTGAATAGCAGCATAATCTAGATCTGCTGTTTCCATGTAACCCTTAAGGAACCTGTACATTTTCCTAATTGGAGCGTGTCTCTTCTGTGACACACCGATTCGGGCTAACCTCCTAACGGTTTCTTGATCTTCTTCCTCCAAATGTACATGGTTAATCTGCAAATTTCTAACTGGGTTACGTGATAATGCGTCAGCCAACAAATGTCCTTACCTGGCTGGTGGACTATTGTAGCATTAAACTGTTGAGTGAAAAGGGCCCATCGAGTTAATCTATCACTCGACATATCGGTTTGAAGCATAAATTGGAGTGCCTTATGGTCGGTGATAATTATAATCTGATGTCCGATTAATATCTACTTCCACACTTAAAGAGCTGTCACGAAAGCTAACGCCTCAAGTTCTGTCGTGAAGTAGTTCTCTTCATGTTTCTTAAGCTTTCTTCCGGTGAACGCAATGTAGTGCTTATTTGCTTCTTCGTCCTTTTGGTATAAGACTGCACTAATGCCTACACGTGAAGCATCGGATTCTATGTACAATATTCGTTCAAAATCCGGATATTCTAATTTCACGTTATTTTTGAACATCTCCTTAGCTTTCTCAAACGCGTCGTCAGCGGTACTACTCCATTTCAAACGGTTATTTTTCTTTAGCAAGTCATAGAGAGGTGCCATAATCTCTCAATGCTTTGGACAATGACTGCTAATGAATTGGCACGCACCTACAAATTCTCGCACTTGTTTGACCTTAGTGGGCTTTGGGAACCTCATAATATCTTCCACTTCCTGCAAGTTCGGGTGATATCCATGCTGGTCAATGGTGTGTCCGAGAAAATTAATTTCTTCTCTCATGAAACGGCACTTATCGAAGTTTACCCTTATATTTGCGTCTCTCAGGTTTTCAAAAAGCTTACGCAAGTGTATAAGATGTTCCTGGACATTTGGTGAAGATATGATTAAATCATCTATATAACAGATCACGTTCCTTTTAACTTCATCGGTGAGTTTGTTATCAAGGGCACTAATCAGGGCTGGACCACTGTTGACCATGCCAAAGGGAATTCTCTGAAATACCCAGGACGTCTGGTCAAACAGAAACCCTGTGTATTGTTTGCTTTCTTCTTCAAGCTCAATTTGGTAAAACGAAGAAGTTAAATCTAGGACGCTAAAACATGCTTTTCCTTTGAACTTTCTGAGCAAATCTCGTATTTTGGGCGGTCGGTCTGCCTCGGGCAAAATCTTTAAGTGAATGGTCCTGGCGTCGAGACATAGGCGTAATTGACCATTATTTTTCTTGACTACAGTTATAGGGTTGATGTAAGACGACGCCTGCTTCTTTATAATTCCGTCAGCTTCCATTTCCTTGATTATCCCTCGTACTTCTTCATAGTACTTTTCTGATATCGGGTAAATCCTCTTCTGATAAGGAGTTTCATCCGTAAGCCTAAACTTATACTTGTAGTCCTTTATCAATCAAGGCTTATCATCGAAAATGTCTTTAAACTCCATGATTAATTCCTCAAATTCATCCTGAATTTCGTCAAACCCTTCTGCTTGGAGAGTAAGCATTTCCCTTCCTTTTTTTCTCTTCAATAATGTTGTTAATTTCTTCCCTAGGATCTTTATCTAGACTGTCATTCGAATCCTGTTCTTCTAACTCTTCTGTGTTTATTAACCCTTCACTAAATTTTATGACTCGGTTTTTCATATCAATTACTGCTCCAACTTTAGTAATGAAGTCAATGCCTAGCTCGATATCAAAATTGTTTTTGCTCACCACAATGCAAAAGTGTTCATATGTGCTTCCATTTATCTCAAAGTTTAACAAAACTTGGATTTTGCCTTTTACCGATTTGTCTTGAAAAATACCACGCACATTAACTGTAGATGCGGGTAAAACTGTCATATTTTTGCCCTTAGATAATCTTTGATAACAATCATCCGATATGATAGACATAATGGCACCAGTGTCCATTAATGACTTATATATTTATCCATCAACATTAACACATATAATCGGTAACTCGAATGGTCTTTCATCTGTAACAATCTCCTTCACGAAGAGTAGGTCTCCGTCTGTCACCTCATATATTTCGTTTATCATAATCTGGTTTTGTGTAGCAGTATATCCTGTCTCCTCTAATTCCGTTTCAAAATTGTTTTTTTTTTTGTCCTTGAGACACATTCTCATGGTTCCCCTTCTGGCTAGTAGATGGACCGCGATCTATAATCAAACTTTCATTTTCCCTTCCATTACCATTCTCATTATTTCTCAACTCCTTGAGATACTCTTGTCCTTCCTTATGACGTTCATCATACTTCTCCTTCGTCATAATTTCATCTTGGGAATATCTGTTACGAATATAGTTCTGGTTATTCCTATTGTTATTCCTGTTATAATAACCATTATTATTGTATCGGTAGTTGTTATTGTTGTGATAATAAACACTTCTACGACTGCCATTGCTATTATCGTTATTACGTCCTTGCTGTTGCTGGTATGGACGACCTCCACGGAATCTCCTGTATCTGGGTTCTGGTCTACGATCTCGGTAATAATTATTCCTTTCAGGATCAATATTTCCCTCTTCTGGTTCTTTCGGATTGTCTGTCTGTTGTGTTTGGTCAAGATATACTGTGTTAATGTTTTTGTACTCTTGCCTTTGGGGCATCGCAACAACGTTTGGCATAGGGCTCGTGTAATCGAGTTTTCTGAGCAATTCGTCCATGCTTGCTTGATCGTTGATCCCTGACGAGATTATTAGACGTCTGACTTCAACAGGGAGCATCCTGGCTATCGCGTCTATCAACTGAGCTGTAGATACCGGGGGTTGAAGACTTCTGAGCCTGGCTAACTGACTCGTGACGAAGTCTGCGTAGCATGTGGGAAGAGTTCCTGAATATTTCCGTGAATATACTTCTGCGCGTAGGGAGTTTTGTGCTTCAATAGACCAGAAACGCTTTATTAGTGCTTCTGCGAATTCATCGAAGTTCATGAAGGTATATCTGAAGGCCCTGAACCATTCAAGGGGCCCATCTGACAGATAACGTTCTACGATCTTCATTTCCCTCTCTCTTGGAATATGCGCTTCGATAAAGTAATCATTGAGATTTCTGATGTACTCTATCGGTGTGAAACTATCTATGTTGCTGAACTTGCGCGGGTTGTCTTCAAAGTTCCTTAGGACAGTCACGTTTCTCGGATATGAATCCTGAAGGTTTTGTCGAAAATCTCTATTGTAACTTTCGGGCTCTTTACTCCTCACCTCTAAACCTTCCGTAAACCTGAATAATATTTCTTCCGGCCTAATTTCCCTTTCTTCCACTTCTAGGCTATTTCTTCTAGTCTGATTCCTCGAATCTTCGAAATCTATCTGCTCCCTTTCCTTTTCTTCTATCTCAGCGATAATCTTCTTCAGCTGTTGGCCTACTTCGGTCTTTAAATCTTCCTTATACGTCTCAAGCTTGGCAACATCTCCTAGATTAAGATTTTGTAACTTCATGGATACGTATTCTTCTAGTTCATTAGTTTTCTCCTCACTCATGGCATTAACTTTAGTGACAACCTTGCTTAATCGTTCCTCTATCGTTTTAGTTTTATTCTCTAACGATTCTTTCAAAGCTTGCACATCCTGACTAGACTGAGTTCTATCTTCTACTTGCTTTTCAGTGAGCGTATCAATCCTTTTACCTAAATCCGTTCTTACTTCAATAACCTCTCTATTAATTTCTACTTGGGTACTGGCTAATTTCTTTTCTATGTTATCTTGGATTTGCTTAACATGTTCCCCACTGGATTTGTTCCACTCGTCTTTCCATACAACTACATTAGCTTTTAACATTTCAGCTATGTCCTCCTCAATATCTGCCTTAAGAATTTTATTATGGTCAATAACCTGTGTTCGTAAAGTTTCTAAGTTACATTGTAATTCGACCAGAGAAGCTGTAGTTTTTATCGCATCGTTAACAAAACGTGTCGTTAAAAGCAGTTATATTCTGTGTACACAATTCTTTAGACGCTTCTACCTCTTGTCTAATCTTATAATTGTCCACTTGGACTTTTGATACATCTACAAATACCGTATTAACTTCTGTCTGTACTTTACCTATGCCAGACTGTACATCAGTGTCACCTGAATGCATATTATTTATGTCAACCTGAACATTAGTGACATCGGCTTGGACTGTATCTACTTTAATTTGGACATTAGATACCTCTGACCTAACATTACCAATATCGGACTGTACATTAGATACATCCGCTTGTACTGAGTCTACTTTGGATCGGACAGTGGATACATCTACTTGGACTGTATCTACTTTACTTTGGACAGTACCGACCTCTGTTCGTACACCACTTACATCGTCCTGTATCCGCTTTGAGCTGGCCTGTAATCGCGTGACATTTGCAACCATTTTAGAAGCACTAGTATGCAAACCCTCTAAAGAAGTCTGAACTTCCTGAATTTCAGTTTTGAAACTCTCTTTGACACTTTCAACTACTTTATCTGTAAGAGAATCAACAACTTTAACAATCACTGTGTTAAGGTGTTCCTTTCGTTCCCGCTTCAGTTGTTCAAGGTCCTGCTTGGCTTCCTGAAATTTACCTTCCATATCTACCATATTCGCAGAGAAATTCTCCGTTATCTCACCTTTGACAATATTTAAACTGCTCTGCATACTTTCTTGCAGCTTCACATGCATCTCTTCCAACATCCTCTTCACATCCTCACTTGCCATTGCTATAACCCTTTATATAATGCTGTAGAGACATAAACAACAACAGAGCAAAGTAACAACATCTGAGCAACGTCCTAATCCATATATATTTTTGAGCACCTTAATGCCTAAAAGTAACTTAAAATTACCTTAGCATTAACCTAAAGTACACCCTATGTTGAACAAACCTATTCATCATATTCGTTCTCCTGTGATTCACTTTAAATATACTACCACAAAGACACATTCTGCCATTACAATCATCAAAACAAGTTAGCTTTAGTTTACACATGAACTTAGCAATCGTCATGTACCGGTAAAATAAAATAGATATTCAGATCGTAGGTCGTTTTTCGAAACTGTCTACCGACTACACCTCTCTCAGGTTTCTAAGATCTGATCTTTATCTGAGTGTAACCTTCCTAATATTAATTTAAATTAAGCCTATATAATTACACTCACATCCATCCGAAATTGGATAAGACATCCCACAAATCTGGTAATTATTTCTTTCACTAGAAATGTTCAAACCAACTTCCTTCAGAGACACTACGAAGCTAATTTCGTAGCCCCAATGTTCATAGGGCGCCATTCCTACTGTACCTGATAATCCGGAAAGGATCCTGTTGGAATATCCATTGCCCCCGCTGGATTGCCTATTTCTAACTGCTCCGGCAAATACAACATTAGAAATCGCTTCCAACATGGTCTTTAGGGATTTACAGACAGCAGTTACCAGAATATTGTGGATCAACAACCAACTACACGGCGCACTCACCTTTACTTACCTCGGGGACTGGGACTTCAGCTTCGCCTACACTACATCCACAATACTCTGCTCCTTATATTTAAAATGAATCACACTCCAACAACAATGGAAAACAATTTGAACAAATTTATTAACAAAAAGGTAAACTAATCTACTATAAACAAATAACAATAAACGAATTTTACAATAGACATTAAATTTAAAAACACGCAATCATTCACACCTCCTTTCAATTCTACATCTTACTACAATGCTGTATTAAAAATGATGAGTATAAAATCTTGGCTTGTTCTAGGCCTACACTGCGTATAAATAAAAACGTTTAGTGAAGTCCTTTAATGGCATTCCAGACACCTGATTTCATTCACAAGCCTGCGTTGTAGAACGCACGTGCAGAAACTTGGTTTCATCAATGAAACGTCGGCACCATGCCGTTCTCTAAACTGGTTTATACAATAAATACAAGGCTGTGAGTCTACACTTGTTAATAATATGTCATCGCTCTCCAATGCTAAGGGTGAATCATTCTCGCTAGCCCACAGAGGCTGCTTATGTGTGCATTTATAACACAAGTAAAAATTAACATTTAGATCTTACAAAAGTTCACATAACTAATTTGTTTCTTAAACAATCATACTAAATTTTTTAATCCACTCTTTCATTCGCACTCCGTCATTGTTCTAGACCAATACGGTTCCACATGTTCTGTTAACAATGAATAATCATTCACACCAAAACATCCGCTCATAAACACACAATGTTCCAAAACAATTGATTAATAAATCCTACTAAATTATTTAACTAATTAAATCATTTCCACAAAATTATTTATATGTAATATGTTTATAATACTATCCATAATCTAGTGTTGCTAACGCGACACTTTTGAGATTCTAACTTCTCGGTTACAATATAATTCTTAACTAAATATATACACTGGTTTTTCACATAACCATCCGTCTCTAACGCTCTGTAGTTTTAATATACTGCTTACACATCGTCTTATATAGGTTTCATTACATTATCGGTATAATACAGTCGACTGATTAAGGTAAACTCTACATAATTACATAACTTCGGGTTTAATAAAATTTAATAATTGTATTATAGACGTGAGTGGACAATCTTTCTCAAGTTGTATTTCCGCTGAAACCCTCCTGTGAACACAGCTAAATCATTAATTAACAAGAACTGGACTACTTGTATACAACGGCTCTTATCATGATACATGCCTTTTTATCAAAGAACAACAATACTTTGACTTCCTTAAAATGCAGAATTCCCTCGCCTGAGCACTCTATAGCTCTACAAAACCTCATATAACAGTATATATGGCATAGACAATTATCATCTACTATGTTAAACAATAATCAAAAGGGATTATTTGTTATTAACATATCTTATGTAGGAACTTCTCTCAAATACTGGCATGACCCTCAGTATCATTGCACAAGACTACTGGACTACAATTATACGTACGTAAGTTCTTCAAACGAAACTTCCAATTGTAATGAACGATATTAAACAGTCGTGATTAACCTCCTAAAGTTTACTCCGCAACAAGATAATTAACTGTTAACTCGTCTGTCGCAAATACATGTAATAACAAGTAGTTCCGTGAAGAACTATACAGCCTATTTTCATACATCCTACTTATGTTAATTGCCACTATCAACATACACAATTTCAGTTTGATTGCTGTAATAGATTCGTAGATATTGAGAACCGACAAAATATTTCGGATGGTCGCCATGTTGGATTTTATATATGTAGGTCCTAGAGTTATGTACTGTTACATGCAGATTATTGTGAACGTGTAGTATTCAAACTTCAATCGCATAATTAGGACACAAGACGTAACAAGGAGATTTTAACATTTTTCACAGCTGCCATCTTGAAGTTATGGAAACAATTGAAATAAATTAGATGCCAGTGGATTAACATTCGTATAAGGATTTACTGTACCAAGTTTCACTTCACGCGGATGGTTAAATTGCGAGAAACGTCCATGTGAATATTTATAATTCGCGTCGCCGCCATGTTGGATTTGTGATCACCAGGTCCTATAGGTGAACATAAGTTCATAGCCCCTATGAACATTAAAAAATCCAGTTTGATTGCTAAAATAGATTCGTAGATATTCAGTATCGTCTAAATATTTCGGATGGTCGCCATGTTGGATTGTTAAATGTATAGGCCATAGAGTCATGTACCATTAAAGGAAAATTATTGCTTAGGTTCATTATTCAAACTTTCACTTCGATCGCATGACTACATCACAAGAAATAAAAACTTAATTTTAAAATTCGCACTGCCGCCATCTTGAGGTTATGTAAACAATTGAACTAAATTAGATACCAGTGGATTACAATGTGTATAAATATTTCATGTACCAGGTTTCAGTGTGCTTGGAACATTAAATCGCGAGAAAGGTCTATTTAAAATTTTCAAATTCGCTTTGGCCGCCATGTTCGTTTTGTAGTTAACCAGTTTTTGAAAGTCTTATAGATGGACATCCAGTAGTGACCTATATCTCCGTACAAAATTTCAGGGAGATACCGCTAATAGTTTCAGAGATATAGAATGCCGGTGAAATATTTCGCACATCCGCCATCTTGTGATTATGTAAACAATTGAACGAAGTTAGATGTCGGTGCATTACGATGTATATATACATATACTGTACCAAGCTTCATTGCGTTTGGTTGGTCAAATCGCGAGAAACGTCTATTTAAAAGTCGCAAATTCGCTTGGCCGCCATGTTGGTTTTGTAGTTACCAGGTTTTCAAACGCCACATAAGTGAACTTATAGTAGTACCCTCTATCACCATAGAAAATGTCAGGGTAATATCCGTAATAGTTTCGGAGATAATGAATGCTGGTGAAATATTTCGCACAGCCGCCATGTTGGATTGGTGAGTCGTAAGAAAATTTGAAGGGCACGGTCGAGGTCGCCAGGAATAGTGCATTAAACTTTCCGAGTTTCATTGAAATCGCTCCTGCCGTTTAGATTTTATTAGGGGGGGGGGGCACACACACGAATCACACACACACGCACACACACTCGGACAAAAGGTGATCTCATAAGCCTATTTTTTTCAAAATTGAAAATAAGCTAAAAATAATACTCCTGTTTCATCTCACTTGTCAAGCTATAAATTGTTAATCGTTGTAATATCATGTCCACAAATGACGTGAAGTTACACAAATAGGATAAAATAACACTCATGTTATTTATAGTGTCAGATAGAATTCAATCCTGACCGGAATAAACTAGCTTTGAATTCCTAGCCAAAGATTTGAATGATCTTCTATCAAAAGGTATTTCCTCTAACATATTAAATGAACAAAGCTCTTAGCTTTACAGATAACAAGAAAGGTTTGTCCATGTCGTAATATTTTTCCACTCTACACAAAGAATGTTCATAGGAATTAAGACTTCGGTCTTATCAAACGACTAGTATTTCTTAGATCGTCGATAGTTTATGTACAATAATGATATAACAATATCATTATATGTTTCTTCTTTTCTTGAAGATATATGTTGTTACATTTAAGTGCTCAAATTAAATTTAATAAGAATTTACTTTGAAGCTATGACACAATGTCAGAATACTTTTTTAAATGAAATTATTAAAATTCGAGAGTCAAAACGACTAGTCTCCTATGAGGCAATATGATTCCTCAAACAAAATTTTAATGTCAGTTCCAGAACTGATCCGTAGAATAAAATTGAAAAAATAGATGAAATGCAATCATCTTCTAAATAATCTTGAAGTATAAAAATCTCAACACACATCTGAAGTGTAAAATACATAAAAGCACTGGAATACATGAAATGTGAAAATATAGAAATATGTAATAAGATCGCCGAAAATATGGAATAAGATCGCTGAAAATATGGAATAAGATCGCTGGCTCAGTATGTTACTAATAAAGCTCTATATAACAATTGAGATAAACTAATACCTTTCTTGGACGAAATCTTGAAGATCTATATAAGTATTGCCACAATACTTTAGATGTTTCCTCAGTACAAGACACTGAGATGGATCTGCATTCGAACCTCGGATATGCGACCTCAGAGATAAGAAAACGTCTCTCTCTGGAATTCACCAACATTCGCCTGGGCTCGAACGACATCCTTCTGGCAATTTCTTCTGTGTTGCTGGGCTACCCTAGCATCTTGACAAATCTCATCTGTAAAGTCTCCATTCTCCGTCGTAAATATGTATCGGCTTCATCATTGGAATATAATTATGGAAATATTCATATAAATAGTGAATTAAATATTTCCATTGCTAATTGATGTTATATAAGTGTTCGTAGACTGACGAACATGCACAAGATGAACCGTACACTACGTATGTTTTCAAGAATACGTCGTCTAACGAAGCTCCATCGTTGTATCTTAACTCCTGTTATCGAATATGTCTCTGGCGCATGACTATCTAGTTCATCATATCAACAATTTTAATTATGCTGAATGATAATGTTTGAAGAATAATAATAGTCATTCTTTTAATGTTCATGTGTTGCGCCAATATTAAAAGTTCTCCGCCACTGTTCACTTGAACTGCGTTCGTCAACTTCACGTTGCAATTTATAATTATATTCAGCTTTATTTCCAACACATTTGGAAATCTAACTGGACCGTCGTAACGGTGAATATTAAAACGTTCGACTTTTCACAATAAATAGTAGGTGACCTGTTCTTAATATATATTTGCTTATTTAACTTCAGATATCAATTATATATGAAATATAATCAATACAAAGTTCCTCGCAACTTCACGTAGAATGGAAATGCGGTGATCTCTAACGCTCCACCTAGATTTCCTCGCGTCTCCACAAGTCGACAGTCGTCGCACTCGGACTAAGCCTTGGGATCTCCGTTAACCCAGTAAAAACACTTCCTCACTCATCATCGTCTGCTGGAATAAGAACCTCGATCCTTGAATCTCCGCCTCCAAGTCGTATTTTTGGCGGCCATATCAATCTCCCACCATAATTTTAGCGCGGAGATTACTAATTCTTACTACTGCGTAGATTAACCGATCTGTGGTTTTTAAAGTATCAGACATAATTTCCCTTAATATTGTCTCCATTACGAAATAAGAAAATCTTCTTTTAAGGGCCTAAATGCATAATTTCATCATATTGTGTAATTAAAGTTGATCCCGTCTTCAACAAGACCTGTTCTCATTGGCTCTGGGCTGGGATCCAATAGAATAATTTATAACAATATTTATAATATTAATTTCCAGACTCACTGTTGCTATGCTAAGAATAGCCTTCTAGAAGCGGCCATTGTGCAATATATCACGTGATCGGGCTCTCCCACAGCGTCGAGCTTGTAACACTACACTCTTGTGTCACACTTCCAGAAATTATATTTGCTAGTTAAATTTTCTCATGGGGACGGAAAATACTCTCATTTTGTCCCTATATAATTCAATTTACGGGGGCAGTACAAGGAGTTCAACGAAAAGCCCTGGAATCGTCAATACGATGACAGAAATGTGTATCGTAGAGAATATGACGATAAGAGAAATAATTATGGATAAGAGCTTTACAACAGAAATTATAGAAACAATCAAGGCTACAGTAGATAAAAAAAACTACAGGACAGAGGAGTTTGAAAAAAGGAAGAATATGGAGAGGCTCAAGAGGCAGCGAGAAAAGTCCGACGAAAGGGGACGAAGACGTTCGATAGAAAGAAAGGGTTCGAAAGAAAGACAAAGAGAAGTTGAAAGGCGAAACCAAGCACCAGTCGACAGGATAATGGTTCAGAAAGAACACCTGCCGATGAGGACAGGAGAAAAACGCCGACGTTTAGACAGAAGTAGAGACTTGTATTGTAGATCTTCCATTCCGAGAACATGAAATAAGAAGAGACAAGATACGTTAAGAAGATAGTCTAACTCAAGCATGAATTAAGGATACATATGCCAGAATATCTAGAAGTGATGCAAATAAAAGCTAAGCTGACTTTTATTTGAGACATCAAGGGGGAAGATATACCATTCATTCATAGCCCGCGCGCCGTGAGCTGAGAACCCTCTAACGGAACTGATCACGAGACCAAATTGTGTGCGGCAATGACACCTCAGATGTGTGTCACTCGAGGGTAGCCGATGTCTCGCGAGCGACTACGAACGCTGGGAGGTAATGAAGGAGTAATTATATTATTGGTTCATGGTATCAATAACGTCACAAGACTTGAAAAGAAATTTTATAATGTTTAAGAGTAAACTAGAGTGATTTAAGCAATGAAAAATATATCAAATAACTTGCCAGAATACTAGAAAGTATTATAAGAAGTAATTAATGAGAAGAATGTGTATTCCTGACAGTCCTAGCGACGGATTTTGAACTAAGATACCTTAGAGTGGGGGAGGAAGTTCTCGTGAAGGAGCAACTGACTTCCACAAGGCAGAACGCAACATGTTTCCGTGCGAGAAATCCTTTCACGGGAGTGCTTGTCGTTAGCCGAGTGAAATAGTAAAAATACATGGAGTAACGGACTCTGTTAAAATATTACACTGTGATCTATACTTTGAAGCAGTATGCAGTACGATAAATGTCAGTGTCCTGTTTGACTCTCAAGCATGTGAGCAATGAGATTTGCAATTTGTAGTGCCAAAGCGGAGTGATCTATGAACACGAGGCCAGAGACACCATTAAAAGTAGCTTGTGTTAAACAAGAGTATTTTGTACTTTTGCTGTAGTTTAAAGCTATGGACGGCTTATACGATATACACGGCATGTGTATAGGAACTACACCTTTATCAAGTGCCATGTTTCACATGCATGCATCAGGGGGAAGGAATGAACAGTATTCTGTAATTATAAACATGCAAGGCTAACTTATGACATAGGCAGTTCACTGAGAGCATGGTAGAGATTACCATACACAGCAGCATTCAACATGTGTTTAAAGAACACGCTATTCTCGCATAAGATAGAGCAATCTTTTGAGAACATGCTTTTCACATCTCCAGCTGAGATGGGTCTAACATATGGTTGCTATGGAATACCTCTCAGTTGCCGCATACGGTTATTTTCTGTCGGGAGACGTGAGTGAGTGGTCACTGATCGCGAGGACAGTTCGTGCGTTAAGCGACCACGTGGACGGACCTTGGAGCCTGGTTGGAGAAACGAGGTCCTAGGTTCGACACCCGGAACGCCCATGGAGAAGTATTATGTCCTGGCAAGGTACATAGTGGATTACTACGACATGATAATATTCTTTTTTGATCATCGTTACGAAGCCTGGCAGAAGGTAGAACACTTATAAATTTATTAGTAGTGGCTGGTGGGGTATTTGAAGGTTGCCATGGTTGCCATAGTTCACTATATTGTAGCATGGTTGGACAGAAGTTTAGGTTCGATGCTCTATGGTTTCTGACTTCCTGGCCAATCTGGATTTTGATTTGGGATAACCAAATGCATCCAATTGTGTAGTTTTGTTAACTATATTTGATTCGATATTTTTATTGGATTAATTAATGCACATTTTCATTGTCGCGAAGACTCATCATAGGAGAAGATCAATATTTTCGATAGAGATAAGAACTATTTTTGTGCCTAATGCACATTCTTATATTTTGTGCACTTGAGCACTTCGATATTTTGACAGGATTATTAAAGTGTCTTTGATACACTTAGACGTGTACTATGTTGATGAAATTGATTTTCTGCTTGAAGAAATTACATTATATAAAGAAAAAGTAACAATATATTTTAAATGTCATTTGGACATAGAAGTATTTTCTGATGATGGATTAGTGGGTAACATGATTTATTATTCTTTCTGGAAGATGTCACACTTCTCTATAGAGCGAGAGAGATTACCAATGTTGCGAGCGAGAGAGATTACCAATGTTGCCTAATGAATTAATAGGTCTTAAATATTCAGCTATTTACTAGATTTATGCTGTAGGTAGTATTGCTACATCATTCTCGATTTCACATGAGGGGGGAGTCTTCATAATTAGTTGGATTTGATCAATTTTCACTTTAATCCAGTTCACATATTTCTTATGACAAATAGTTGAGGCATTCTATATGCTGTTAATATTTATAATTATACGGATCTTGAATGAGTTTATTAACAAGCATCAACGCTCAGTTATTAATAAAACCTAGTCCAGACTTCAAGAAAGTCTCGAGTAATATTACAAATTATTGTAAATGAATAATGTGAGGCAAAGCTTAAAACTTAATAGTGTTATTTTCTCGGACATTTCTGACTTTCATCACAAGTGTAATTTACTTCAGTATTCATGTTCACGATGTATGTGAATTATTTTGTGCAGCACTGAGGTGAAATGAAGATCAGTTGTAAGATCTATTTGGGATAGTGTCACCTCTAAGGAGGTGTACTCATCGTCCAGCGTATTTTGAGAAATGCTGTTGAGTGTATTTCATGTTGCGGAATCATGCTAGTGAGAGCACATATTTGAGATTGTGTGATTCTACACAATGAGCTTATATTAACGTCATTCCTTTCGTTGAATTTTTGGGACCATATGTTTTTGTATGGCATCTGTGTATGATTAGCACTGATACATTTATTAAATGAGTAAAACACTGTGTCATGAATGTCAGAATGTTGGTGGAATTTACCCAATCAGGTAATTTACATTGTTAGCAAATTCATGATATCATTTATATGGATATCTTTTTAGCCTATTTTCAATTTTGAAAAGAAAAAATGCTTATGAGATCACCTTTTGTCCGTGTGTGTGTGCGTATATTTGTGTGTGATTCGTGTGAGTCCCCCCTAATAAAAACTAAACGGCTGGAGAGATTTCAATGAAACTCGGTAAGTTCATAGCTCAATTCCGGGCGACCCCAACCGTGCCCTTCAAATTTTGTTACGTGTCACCAATCTAACATGGCGGCTGTGCGAATTATTTCACCAGCATTCAATATCTCCAAAACTATTACCGATATCAACCTAGAATTTTTTATGTTGATAAAGGGATCTACTAGAAATTCACTTACGTGACCTTTGAAAACCTGGTAACTACAAAACCAACATGGCGGCCAAGCGAATTTGCGACGTTTAAATGGATGTTTCCCGCGATTTAACCAACCAAACGCAATGAAACTTGGCACAGTATATGCTTATACACATTGTAATGCACCGACATCTAACTTCGTTCAATTGTTTACATAACCTCAAAATGGTGGCTGTGCGAAATATTTCACAGGCATTCAATATCTCCGAAACTGTTTATGATATCAACCTGAAATGTTGTGATAAAGAGCACTGTTAACGTTTATCTATGTAACATTCAAAAACCTGTATACTACGAAACGAACATGGCGGCCAAGCGAAGTTGACACATTCTAATACATTTTTCTCGTGATTTAATCATATGAGCGCATTGAAATGTGGTACAGTAAATGATTATACATATTGTCATTCACTGGCATCTAATTTAGTTCAATTGTTTACATAAACAGAAGATGGCGGCTGTGCGAAATTTTAAAATTAAGTTTTTATTCTTGTGTCGTAATCATGCGATCGAAGTGAAAGTTTGAATAATGAAGCTACGCAATAATTTTCCTTTAATGGTACATAACTCTATGGCCTTTACATAAAACAATCCAAAATGACGAGCATCTGAAATATTTTGACGGTTCTCAATATCTGAGAATCTTTTCCAGCAATCAAACTGTTTTTTTAATGTTCATAGAGGCTATGCACATAAGTTCACCTATATGACTTTCAGTAACCTGGTGAGCACAAATCCAACATGGCGACGACGCGAAGTATAAATATTTAAATGGACGTTTCTCGTGATTTAACCATCTGAGTGCAGTGAAACTTTGTACCTTAATGCTTATACAAATGTTAATCCACTGGTATCTAATTTATTTCAATTGTTTTCATAACCACAAGATGGCAGCTGTGCGAAATTTTAAAATCTCGTTTTTACATCTTTTCTCCTAATCATGCGATTGAAGTCGGAAAACCACACTTACACAATAATTTTCATGTCATAGTACATAATCAAAAATCCAGCCTGGGTACCATGTGCAATATTTAGTCGGTTCTCAGTATCTACGAATCTAACATAGCAAACAAAGTGAAATTTTGTATGTTGATAGAGGCAATTAATATGAGTAGGATATATGAAAATAGGCTGTATAGTTCTTCACGGAACTACTTGTTTATACATAGATAAAAACATCCACACTTCTAATTAACATAGTTGTTTGTTAGATTATATCACGATTTAGAAACACTGTACCTGATCTATGACAAGTAAATTTCGGGTTGGAAAGTCGAATCAGGTCTCATAAATTTTTCTTAGTAAATAATATACACATTGGGTGTAAATCGTGGTTATGTATAAAATGTAAATATTAAATTTATTGTTGATTGATAAGATTGAAAAATGATAATAATGATAATTGCGTTGATTTAGTTATTACATCGTCGACGACCAATTACAAGCAAACATTCTGTTATATATATATATGTCGAGATAGACACCTGGTTTCTAGCCGTCGTTGTAGGCAATACCAGTATTTGTTACTGGCATTTAGTATTTCACCCTAGTTTTGAGGGGTAATTCTCTCCTTTTAGAAGGAATGTTAGGATGTCATTTATTTTTTCTGAATAAATTGAATTTCATTTTAAAATTCTTCTGAGTTATGCTTTCAACAGGTGATGGAAGATTGTATTAGGAAGGCCATTGCTGGGTATTTCGGAGTAGTCCACCCTCCCTAGCTGCTCAATTCGTGGAAATCTCTTGTTCTCTGAGCTATTGTGCCATTTCGGCCATGGTCTTACCTAATGCCATCTTGTTAGATAATTGTGTCCCTTTCATCCCATTCATTTGTTGGTAGGACAGGGTTTTTTTGCCGGGGATTTTCAGGTTCTACGACCCGGCTGTCTTCGTGGGATTCAACAGGTGATGGTAGGTGATTTTGGGCACAGTTATCTTGGCCCACCAACGTCTGGGCTCGTGTAAAACTGGAATACCAGAGTTGAAACCAGTTATATACCTTTGGAACATTGAGTTATGTTTGTGGTAGGCCAAGTGAATAATGGTAAACCAATATTTTGGCACAAAGTGTTGGTATTCGTTTTGATGAAAGCAATGACGAGGATACCCGATTTAATAGCGATACTCGTAAATTTGCAACAATTATTTGTTTGTTTATGTGCAATATTTAAGTGGTGCCATACGCTTTATTAAATGATAAATGACTGGAACAGATTCAATAGAAGGTATTCGAAGGAATCTTTATTGACTTCCTAAGTCATGTGGGGCACTTAATGAAGTTCGTTTTCGAATTTCATGTCAGTTGTCTGATATATTTGTTCCCGGCAGATGATTTTGATGTCATCCTTAAGATAATAGTATTTTTCTTAAACTTAAACTTTGTCATGTTAGTTGATGAATCCTCACCTGTATGAACTATCATTATCTTTATTAATTTGTTGGAATCTGGATGATTTGATTGGATTGGTCGTAGGTAATTTTACGTATAAATTAAGGTAATTGCAAGACAATGAAAATATGCATTTTATGGCAAATTGCGGCTGCTTTGGGATATTTCTGCTATGCGATATGTTTTAGTGCTAGTTTATTTTGGTGAAGTGTATTTTCTGAACCACCATGGGTGAAGAGATGACGGACACAGTTACTGACTTAAGGAAAATGTTTGAACTCATACAGAATAAAAATGGACGGTCTTAATCAAGACATAAATAGTATTAGGACATCTACACACGCTAGTTTTGACAATATTTATGAAACTGTCAATAAGAACACAAAAATAGTTAAGGATTCAGTTGCCATCACTATTGAAGGCGAAATTGACGCCATGCACCAATCTTTAAAAGAAACAAAGGATAGCTATAAAAGGTTAGAGGCTAAAGTTGATAAAGTAGATTACATTGTTGTGAAACTTGCCATAGAAAATGTGAAGACCAATAAGGAATTCACCATTGTAAAGGAAAGCATTAATAAACAAGTAGATGCTCTCCAAACCTCTCGAGTTAATGATATTTCGGGTTTAGATAAGCTCATTAATGGGATTGAAGTTAGGGTTGATCAGAGTAGGATTAATTTAACTGATAGGCTGATAATAGGACGGACAATAAAACGGGCCCAATAAGGAATCACTACCAGAGGCAGAAAAGATACGACAACAGGTACAAGGAGTACAACGAAAAGCCCTAGAATCGTCAATACGATGGCAGAAATGTGTATCGTAGAGAATATGACAATATGAGAAATAGTTATAGAGAAGAGCCTTACAACAGAAATTATAGAAACATCCAAGGCTACAGTACATATAAAAACTACAGGACAGAGGAGGGTGAAAGAAGCAAGAATCAGAAGAGGCTCAGGAGGTAGCGAGAGAAGTCCGACGAAAGGGGACGAAGAAGTTCGAGAGAATGAAAGGGTTCGAAACACAGACAAAGAGAACTTGATAACGCGAAACCAAGCACCGTTCGACAGGATAATGGTTCAGAAAGAACACCTGCCGATGAGGAGAGGAGAAAAACGCCAACGTTTAGACAGAAGTAGAGACTTGTATTGTAGATCTTCCATTCCGAGAACATGAAGTAAGAAGAGACGAGATACGTTAAGAAGATAGTCTAACTCAAGCATGACTTAATGATACATATGCCAGAATATCTAGAAGTGATGCAAATAAAAGCTAAGCTGACTTTTATTTGAAGCATCAAGGAGGAAGATGTACCATTCATTCATAGCCCGCGCGCCACGAGCTGAAACCCCTCTTACGGTACTGATCTTGATACCATTTGGTGAGCGGCCATTACACCTCAGATGTGTGTCACTCGAGGGTAGCCGATGTCTCGCGAGCATCTACGAACACTGGGAGCTAATGAAAGAGAAATTATATTATTGGTTCATGGTATCAATGACGTCACAAGACTTGAGAAGAAAGATTGTAATGCTTTAGAGTAAACAAGAGTGATTTATACAATGAACAGATATCAAAAAACTTGCCAGAATACTAGAAAGTATATGCAAGTGTTCAAAACATTATAAGAAGTAATTAATGAAAAGAATGTGTATTCATGACAGTCCTAGCGACGGGTTTTGAACTAAGATACCTTAGAGTGGGGGAGGAAATTCTCGTGAAAGAGCAACTGACTTCCACAAGGCAGAACGCAAAATGTTTCCGTGCGTGAAATCTTTTCACGGGAGTGCTTGTTGTTTTTATCCGAGTGAAATAGTTAAAATACGTGGAGTAACGGACTCAGTTAAAATATTACACTGTGATCTATACTTTGAAGCAGTATGCAGTACGATAATTGTCAGTGTCGCGTTCGACTCTCAAGCATGTGAGCGAGGACATTTGCAATTTGTAGTGCCAGAGCGGAGTGATCTATGAAGACGAGGCCAGAGACGTCATTAAAAGTAGCTTGTGTTAAACAAGAGTTTATTCAACTTTTACTGAAGTTTAAAGCTACGGACAGCTTATACGATATGCACGGCATGTGTATAGGAACTACACCTTTCTCAAGTGCCATGTTTCACATGCATGCATCAGGGGGAAGAAATGAACATTATTCTGTAATTATAAACATGCAAGTCTATTTATGACATAGGCATTATACTCATAGTATGGGTGAGATTACCAAAAGACAGCAGCATTCAACATGTGTTTAAGGAACACGCTATTCTGGCATAAGATGAAGCAATCTTTTGAGAACATGCTTTTCACATCTCCAGCTGAGATGGGCCTAACATATGCTTGCTATCGAATATTTCACAGTTGCCGCATACGGTTATTTTCTTAGAGGAGACGTGAGTGCGTGGACTCTGATCTCGAGGACAATTCGTGCGTTAAGCGACTATGTGGACGGAGCTTGGAGCCTGGCCAGAGAAAGGAGGTCCTAGGTTCGACACACGGAACGCCCGTGGAGAATTATTATGTCCTGGTGAGGTACATAATGGATTACTACGAAATGATAATATCTTTTTTTATCATCGCTACGAAGCATGGCAGAAGGTAGAAAGAACACTTACAAATTTATTAGTACTGGCTGGTGGGGTATTTGAAGGTAGCCATGGTTGCCATAGTTCACTAAATTGTAGCATGGTTGGACAGAAGTTTAGGTTCGATGCTCTATCGTCTCTGGCTTCCTGTCCAATCTGAATTTTGATTTGGGATAACCAAATGCATCTTCTTAATGATATTTTGGGTTTAGATAAGCTCATTAATGGATAGAATTTAAAGTTGATCAAAGTAGGATTAATTTAGCTGAGAGGCCTGATAATAGGACGGACAATAAAACGGGTCCAATAAGGATTCACTACCAGAGCCAGAAAAGGTACGATGACGGGTAAAAGGAGTACAACGAAGAGCCCTGGAATCGTCAATACGATGACAGAAATGTGTATCGTAGAGAATATGACAATAAGAGAAATAATTATAGAGAAAAGCCTAACAACAGAAATTATAGAAACAATCTAGGCTACAGTATATATAAAAACTACAGGACAGAGGAGTTTGAAAGAAGGAGGAATCAGGAGAGGCTCAAGAGGGAAAGAGAAAAGTCCGATGAAAGGGACGAAGAAGTTCGAGAGAAAGAAAGTGTTCGAACGACAAACAAAGAGAATTTGATAAGGCGAAACCAAGCACCAGTCGACAGGATAATGGTTTAGAAAGAACACCTGCCGATGAGGATAGGAGAAATCACCGACGTTTAGACAAAGGTGGAGACTTGTATTGTAGATCTTCCATTCCAAAAACATGAAGTAAGAAGAGACGAGATACGTTAAGAAGATAGTTTAATTAAAGCATGAATAAATGATACATATGCCAGAATATCTATAAGTGATGCAAATAAAAGCTAAGCTGACTTTTATTTGGGGCATCAAGGGGGAAGATATACCATTAATTCATAGCCCGCGCGCCGCGAGCTGAGAACCCTCGTACGGTACTGATCCTGAGACCATATGGTGAGCGGCCATTACACCTCAGATGTGTGTCACTCGAGGGTAGCCGATGTCTCGTGAGCGTCTACGAACGCAGGGACGTACTGAAGGAGAAATTATATGATTGGTTCATAGTATCAATGACGTCAGAAGACTTGAAAAGAAATATTATAATGTTTTAGAATAAACTAGAATGATTTACGCAATAAAAGAAGGTATCAAATAACTTGCCAGAATACTAGAAGGTGTATACAAGTGTTCAAAACATTATAAGAAGTAATCAATGGAAATAATGTGTATTCATGACATTCCTAGCGACGGGTTTTGAACTAAGATACCTTAAAGTGGGGGAGGAAGTTCTCGTGAAGGAGCAACTGACTTCTACAAGGCAGAACGCAACATGTTTCCGTGCGAAAAATCTTTTCACGGGAGTGCTTGTCGTTAGCCGAGTGAAATAGTAAAAATCCGTGGAGTAACGGACTCGGTAAAAATATACACTGTGATCTAGTCTATACTTTGAAGCAGGATGCAGTACGTTACCTGTCAGTGTCGTGTTCGACACTCGAGCATGTGGGCGAGGACATTTGCAATTCTTAGTGCCAGAGCGGAGTGATCTATGAACACGAGGCCAGAGACACCATTAAAAGTAGCTTGTGTTAAACAATAGTATATTCAACTTTTGCAGAAGTTTAAAGCTACGGACAGCTTATACGATATAGACGGCATGTGTATAGGAACTACACCGTTCTCAAGTGCCACGTTTCACATGCATGCATCAGGGGGAAGGAATGAACAGTATTCTGTAATTATAAACATGCAAGGCTAACTTATGACATAGGCATTACACTCATAGCATGGTAGATATTACCAAAGACAGCAGCATACAACATGTGTTTAAGGAACACGCAATTCTCGCATAAGATGAAGCAATCTTTTGAGAACATTCTTTTCACATCTCCAGCTGAGATGGCCCTAACATATGATTGCTATCGAATATCTCTCTGTTGCCGCATACGGTTAGTTTCTGTCGGGAGACGTGAGTGCGTGGACTCTGATCGCGAGGGCAGTTCGTGCGTTAAGCGACCGCATGGACGGATCTTGGAGCCTGGTCGGAGAAAGGAGGTTTTAGGTTCATCACCCGGAACGCCCATGGAGAAAATGATGTCCTGGTGAGGTACATAGTGGATTACTACGACATGATAATATCCTTGTTTGATCATCGCTACAGAAGTCTGTCAGCAGGTAGAACACTTACAACATTATTAGTAGTGGCTGGTGGGGTACTTGAAGGTAGCCATGGTTGCCATAGTTCACTAAATTGTAGCATGGTTGGACAGAAGTTTAGGTTCCATGTCTATAGTCTCTGACTTTCTGGCCAATCTGGATTTTGCTTTGGGATAACCAAATGCATCCAATTGTGTAGTTTTGGTAACTATATTTGATTCTAGTAGATTTTATTGGAATAATTAATGCACATGCTCATTGTCGCGAAGACTCATTATAGGAGAATATCTATATTTTCGATAGAGATAGGAACTATTTTTGTGCCTAATGCACATTCTTATATTTCGTGCACTTGAGCACTTCGACATTTTGACAGGATTATGAAAGTGTCTTTGATACACTTAGACGTGTGCTATGTTGATGAAATTGATTTTCTGCTTGAAGAAATTACATTGAATAAAGAAAAAGTAACAATATATTTTTAAATGTCATTTGGACATAGAAGTTTTCTGATGATAGATTAGTTGATAACATGATTTATTATTCTTTCTGGAAGACGTGATACTTCTCTATAGAGCGAGAGAGATTACCAATGTTGCCTAATGAATCAATAGGTCCTAAGTATTCAGCTATTTACTAGATTCATGCTGTAGGTAGTATTGCTACATCATTCTCGAGTTCACCTGAGGGGGTCTTCATAATTAGTTGGATTTGATCAATTTTCACTTTAATCCAGTTCACATATTTCTTACGACAAGTAGTTGAGGCATTCCATATGCTGTTAATATTAATAATTATACGGATCTTGAATGAGTTTATTGGCAAGCATCAACGCTCAGTTATTAATTAATCCTAGTCCAGACTTCAAGAAAGTCTCGAGTAATATTAAAAATTATTGTAAATGAATAATGTGAGGCAAAGCTTAAAACTTAATAGGGTTATTTTCTTGGACATTTCTGACTTTCTACACAAGTGTAATTTACTTCAGTATTCATGTTCACGATGTATGTCAATTATTTTGTGCAGCACTGAGGTGCGATGAAGATCAGTTGTAGGATCTATTTGGTATATGGTCACCAGTGAGGAGGTGTACTCATCGCCGAGCATATTTTGAGAAATGCTGTTATAGTGATTTTTGGATACACTGTTGAGTGTTATTCATGTTGTGGAATCGTGCTAGTGAGAGTACATATTTGGGATTGTGTGATTATACACTTCTTCTTCTTCTTCTTCGTATCCCTTATGCCTTCAATTGTCGGGGTAGCCTCGTTCCGTCCATCTCTGCCACTCCGATCTATTTTCACTCAATCTCTTCATATCCAGCATTTTTTTCCCTCGCTTCTGTCCGATTTTCTCAATTCTGTCATCCCAAGTGGTACGGGGTCTTCCTCTTCCTACTCTCCCTTCCACTCGCATTTCAAAAACCTGCTTCGCTTTTCTCTCTTGTTCCTTCCTCCTGACATGTCCATACCACTTCAACTGACATTCCTCAATCACCATACTTATCGCCTTCTTTTGTCCTGCTTCTTCTCTGATTCTCTCACTCCGGATCCTATCCCTTCTAGTCCTTCCCACTGCTCGCCTTGTATACTTCATTTCCGTGGCAGTGATCTTACTGAGATGCTTGTCTTGCAGTGCTAAACTCTCTGTGCCATATAGGGTGATCGGGGCCATAACCGTGTTGTAAATTTGCATTTTGGTCTTGATGCTTATCTCATTCTTCCCTACTATTGTATTATTCATCTGATAGTAGGCTGAGATGGCTTTTTAGTTCTATTGAATACCTCTTGCTCTATTTTCCCGTCACTACTTAATATGGTGCCAAGATATTCAAAAGTGTCTACTTTTTCGAGAGGTCTTCCTCCACAAATTATGTCAAGTTGTTGTTCCTGTCTGTCCATTTTTGAGACCCACATTACTTTGCTTTTATCTGTATTCACTACCATTCCTTTTCTTTCCAATTCTTCATACCATTCCACCACGGCCTGCTGAAGTCTTTCTGGTGTATCAGCAATCACTATTATATCATCTGCATGGCGCAGAGTGAGTAACACGACTAAGGATTGGCTCGTGGAAATTGTGTACTTGGCAGGTGTAAACGCAGTGTAGAGAGGAAAAAGAAGTATAGTGTGAATCAATTCAGTATATAAGTTTTAGCTGGTGAGATTATTTCACACTCATCATCCTTTAATTTACATAAATTGTAAAAACTAAAAAGTGAAATGTCTTCTAAGAAGAGCAAGCAGCAGCAACAGCAGCAGCAGAAGCATCAGATAGGTAACGACAGTTCCAGTTCTACCAACTCCATAGAGGAAGTAGTACGGCGTGTGATGGAGGATTCCTTGCAGTCAAAATCATTTGTGGACCTAATTGTAAGTACTGTAGTGGATAAGATCACGGAATGTGTATTAAGTAAACTTGAGGAAACGATCCAATTCAACGTGAATCTTTGTGAGGACCTCAAAGTTCAGATAAAGAAACGGGATAAAGAGATCGAAGATCTCAAATCGGAAAGCAACTCCAAACACGATGAACTGGAGCAATACCAAAGGAGGCAAAATCTCTGTATCTTCGGTGTGCCAGAGCATCCTAACGAGGACACAGATAATTTAGTGCTGAAAGTTGCCGGGGACATTAAGGCAAACATCGCTCTTGCGGACATAGACAGAAGCCATAGGTTAGGCCCCAAGATTGGGACCAAACCCAGGCCAATCATAGTAAAATTGGCGACGTATCGTGCTAGGCATGAATTGTTTAAAAACAAGAAACAGCTCAAAGGTACCCCGGTGACAATCAGGGAAGATCTCACAGCCACAAGACTAGTGATTTTGAAGGCGGGAATTGCAAGATTTCAGCAATCCAACGTATGGACTTACGATGGCGTAATTTACGTGAAGAAAACAGATGGCAGCAAGCACCGTGTTACAAAGATGTGTGAGTTACCCAAAGCTTAAAGTAAGGCCACTTAACATATAGCAATAGTTTGTTTTAGTAAGCAAAAGTTGGTACACCCTCTAAGATAACCCACACCACAATTTGTCTGTCTCTCTCCCGCATAACTGTTCATTGCATACCTCCCCTGCCGTGTTGCTGGTGCTATTTCAAACTGACCTTTCACTTTCCTCCCCTCAACAGCTGAATTCCACTCCACCTCCTCCAAGATATCTCACAATAACTTGACCGCTAACACTTAACAAATGAAAATCCACAGCCTGCTTCCAGTCTCCGACCGGGTCAGGAATGGAATGAATGAAGCCCCTATCTAGCGGCGAGGATATGAACTGTGCCGGCTGCCGAGACCTGACGCACTCCTCTGGGGCAATGATTAAATGAATGACAGATGAAATGAAATGATAGTGGAGAGTGTTGCTGGAATGAAATTTTGACAGGGAAAACCGGAGTACCCGGAGAAAAACCTGTCTGCCCCCGTTTTGTCCAGCACAGATCTCACATGGAGTGACCGGGATTTGAACCACGGACCCAGCGGTGAGAGGCCGGCGTGCTGCCGCCTGATCCACGGAGGCTTTCCGCTAACACTTAACACTTTTCCTAATTCAATTGTATGAACACATATGCAGATGATTATGTAAAATATCAAATTCGGTCAGAGGTGGGGAAGAGTATAGGTGAGTGTAAATACATCTTAGATAGACATGAAGATAACAATAGTTTAAAAGTAATCCATTCTAATATTAGAAGTCTTGCAAAACTCAAGAATAGCTTAGACGTTACTCTGAAGGCTTATGAAAATATATTTGATGTTGTGGTCTTAACGGAAACGTGGAAATTAAATAACGCAAATGTTACTAAACATAGCTGCTATAAATCGTACTATAATGAAAGTGAAATAAATCAGAATGATGGAGTAGTCATCATGATAAAAGATGGATTACAGCATGAAGTTAAGTGTGTAGCATATAAAGATTTCAAATTTATTCGAGTAGTTGTTAATAAAAGCGACAGCAAAATAGCAATAACAGGGGTGTACAAACCACCAAAATACAACAAAACATTATTTGTGGAGAATTTAAATAACTATATAAAACAAATTGTCAGCTAGAAAATGAATTAATAATTGGTGACATGAATATTAATTTATTCGAAAATCAAGATTCAGATGATTATTTAAACCTTCTTAATGAATATGATTTCAGATCTATAATCAATGGTACAACTAGGGAAACTGAAACTAGTAAATCATGCATTGACCACGCATTTCTTAAAAGTAGGCTTTCGAATGAAAATATTCTCTCTATCATCTCGGAAAGCAAAATAACGGATCACAATACAACAATAATTAGCCTAAAATTTAATCAAGTTAGTTGTCAGAAAAATAAACCAAACATTAGGAATTATCAAAGACATAAATTAGATTATGTGGAACTAAAACAGAAGTTAAACAACATCAACTGGGATAGTAAACTTGGAGAAGGACATTTGGATACTAAAGTAAATATATTTATTGAAACAATTCAAAGCTGCATCCATGAATCTACTAAACAGTTAAACTCAAAGTGAGTCAAAAGAAAAGAGTGGATAACCCTTGCATTGGTAGAGTCTATAAATACTAGAGATAAATTATACCGCGATTATATGGCAAATAAAAATAATGAAGAATTAAGAGAGAAATATAAAAAATACAGAAACAAATTAAATGAGCTAATAAAATGGGCAATAATAGATTACTACAGACATTTAGTAAATGCTAGTTCAGGAAATCCCAAAAAGATTTGGGGTATAGTTAATGAGGTAGCTCAGAGAATTAATCAAAAAGAGCAAATTAGTGAAATAAGGTATCAGAATGAAATTTACAAAAGTGACACGCAAATTGCGAATAAATTTAATGAATATTTCATAAATAAGACAACCGAGATGTCCAAATGTATAAAGAAAAGTGGAAACCCCACACTTAATATAACTAGCAATAAGAGCTCATGCGTCATGGCCCCGGTAAATTCCACTGATTTGAAAAAAATCCTAGGTGACATAAGTGACAGTAAAGCTATGGGAATAGACAATATTTCAGCAAAGGTTATAAAACAAAATATAGTATCATTAGAGAAACCGCTTTTAAATCTCATAAATCAATCTTTTACAGAAGGATATTTTCCAAAGCAACTGAAGTCAACAATTGTTAAACCAATCTTAAAATCAGGCAATACTATAGATATGGAAAATTATAGACCGATATCTCTGATTACAATAATAGCAAAAATATTTGAAAAATGTATCAAGAACAATATTTTCCAGTTTTTACTGAAACATGACATTCTATCAGCAAGGCAATATGGATTTATAAAAAGTCGAAGTACTGTGGATGCAATCGCAACACTAACTAAACAAATACAAGAAAAATTAAATTGCTCCAAACCATCACTAGGGATGTTTTTAGATCTTACTAAAGCTTTCGACTCTGTATCACATGATATTCTCCTCCAAAAAATGGAAAAATATGGTATTCGAGGCACAGCTCTTAATCTCATTGGAATTTACCTTACTGACAGATTCCAATATGTAAAAATAAATGACACATTGAGTGCACCGATGCAAGCAAAAAGGGGCATACCACAAGGAACAGTCTTAGGAACACTATTTTTATTATATACATTAATGACATAGAAAAATCAATAAATAATCAAAAAAATAGTTCAATCATCACTTATGCAGATGACACCGCTATATTTGTTGAAGGGAATACATGGGAAATAGTCAGGCAAGAAGCAACCGAAGCTTTAAAAGGGATTAAATTATGGCTGGATAATAATGAATTGTTTCTGAATGTAAATAAATCAAAATTTATTATTTTCACATTAAAAAGCAATCAAAATTGCTTCAACGAGCTTACAGTACATCGGGAAAACTGTAATACAAGCTGCAACTGCATAAAAATCAACCGCACACAAAATATAAAATACCTAGGAATTTATTTTGATGAAGACATGAAGTGGAGATCGCACATTAATTTCATCACAAAGAAAATAAGGAGGACAGTTTATGTATTTCATTGTCTGAAACACATTTTCAATATTAAACTACTGAGAGATATCTACTATGCACTTATTCAGTCTACTCTCACGTATGGAATAATTGCATGGGGAGGAGCTTATCAAACTATTGTAAAAAAAGCTCAAGTAATGCAAAACTTGGTGTTGCGTATCATGTATAAAAAGGAAAGGTTATATCCTACGAATGAATTGTATGGGGAAGTAAACGTCATGAATATAGGACAACTTTACGTGACGGAAGTCTATAAATATATCTATAAAAATAAAAATTCAGTCATTAACATGAGCCACACCTACCAAACAAGAGGTAGAACAGGAAATATGTCTGTCCTATTCAAACCAAATCTATCTATTGCAAAGCGTAATTTTCATTACTTTATTCCTAAATTTTACAATATCCTTCCTAATCCCATAAAAGACCAGTTACATAAATCTACAAAGTTTATACGTAACGCAAAGATATTTGTTCGAGAAAATAAAAATGTCATTAAAGATATATTAAAGTAGCTTAATCTATAAATTAGCATTACCATTGCTACCTAGCTGTTTCACAACGCTTATTTTAATATATACAGTATATGTAATATATTTTTTAACATGAACACTTAACGTTATAATTAGGTAAGTAGACCTAATATGCCACCCACAAGGCCTTGCCTTACGTGGTATAGCTTACATGTATTCTTCCCTAACTCGGCTGAATTTGATATTGATCACATAGATCTCAGAATGTACATTTTTAGACCAATACGTTTACTTAGATAATAATCAGAAATAGACTAAAGTTACGATATGATGAAGATTGTACATATTTAATATAACGGGACTCCAGTGATCAAGAGAGCATGTGATTTATACAATGTTGTAGTGCAAAGGACAATGTGTATATAGCACACGTGATTTCTTGAACAATGTACGGACGTATGTCCTAATACTTAAAAAGCTATGTGTGTATATATTTTCTTGTATTGCTGGATGTAATATTGATTATTCTTAATAATAATACTAATAATAATAATAATAATAATAATAATAATAATAATAATAAAAATAATAATAAAAATAATAGAGGAGTTCTTGCAAGTATACAGGTCATAGTCTCCACATACCAAGCTTGGTCCTCTGGGTTCGCCGCTTACATATTTTTGTTATTTCATCCAGGACGATATTAAACAGTAGAGGGCTGAGGCTATCACCTTGTTTTACCCCTCTCTCCATTTGGAATTCTCCAGACATTTCACCATCCATACGAACTATTCCCACAGGTTGCTGGTACACACTCTTCACAGCATTTAGCAGTCTCATTGGTACCTTCTTCGCTGCCATATGCTCTGTCTCGGTACAGAGTCAAGAGCTGCCTTCAGGTCTAGAAACGCAAGGTAAAGGTAACGGTTTTTGGCAATGCTCTTCTCTATTACTGTTCTAATTGTGTAGATGTGATCTTGTGTCTGATGTCCTGGCCTAAAAGCTGCCTGCTCCTCTTCAATGTCATTTTCCACCACCTTCCTAAGTCTCCTTTCCAGCACCGGAGTGTAGATCTTGTACGCTACAGATGATTATACACAATGGGCTTATAATAAGGTCATTCGTTTCGTGGAATTTTGGGACCAGATGATTTTGTATGGCCTCTGTGAATTATTAGCACTGATGTATCTATTAACTGAGTAAAACACTGTGTCATGAATGTCAGTATGTTGGTGGAATTTACCCAATGAAGTAATTTATATTGTTAACAGATTCATGGTATCATTTATATTGATATTCTTTTTACATGGATAGAAACATCCACACTTCTAATTAACTTAGTTGTTTGTTAGATTATATCACGAGTTAGAAACACTGTACCTGATCTATGACATGTACATTTCGGGTTGGAAGGTCGAATTATGTCTCATAAATTTTTCTTTGTAAATAATTTACACATCGGGTGTAAATCGATGTTATGTATAAAATGTAAATATGAAATTATTTGTTGATTGATAAGATTGAAAAATGATAATAATGATAATTGCGACGATTTAGTTATTACATCGTCGACAACCAATTACAAGCAAACATTCTGATATATATATATATATTGTTT
This sequence comes from Meconema thalassinum, assembly GCA_946902985.2. NCBI lineage: Eukaryota > Metazoa > Arthropoda > Insecta > Orthoptera > Tettigoniidae > Meconema > Meconema thalassinum. Next base: position 128,691,523 of record OX336398.1, read on the forward strand.
GATATGTGTGTCGAGATAGACACCTGGTGTCTTGCCGTCGTTGTAGGCAATACCAGTATTTGTTACTGGCTTTTAGTATTTCACCCTAGTTTTGAGGGGTAATTCTCTCCTTTTAGAAGGAGTGTTAGGATGTCGTATCTTTTTCTAAATAAATTGAATATTATTTTAAAATTCTTCTGAGTGATGGTTTCAACAGGTGATGGAAGATTGTATTAGGAAGGCAATCGCAGGATATTTCGGAGTAGTCCACTCTCCCGAGGTGCTCCATTCGTGGAAATCTCTTGTTCTCTGAGCTATTGTGCGATTTCGGCCATGGTCTTACCTAATGCCATCTTGTTAGATATAATTGTGTCCCTTTCATCCCATTCACATGTTGGTAGGGCTTGGAGGTTTTTTAGCCGGGGATTTTCAGGTTCTACGATCCGGCTGTCTTCGTGGGATTCAACAGGAGTAGTGTGGTAGTGGGAAAGCTGTCTCACTTAGCAAGTTGTGAGCCCCTGCGACCTTGGAAGGGAAGGAGCCATGCTAGGAGGGCGTGCTTGGATTCGTTTTTTTCGTCTCGTCGTGCTCTTTACGGGAACGTAGGTGTCGAAAAGGTGAACTTAGGGTTTTGGGTCTAAAAATGCGTTTTTCACATTTTTGCCGATTTTTGGAAAAGGGAAAACGTGATGATGACGTGTGTGATAGTATTTTTTCGTTTCAATGTCCTCTTTACGGAGATGTAGGTACGGAAAAGGTAAAAAGCTGGAAACACGGTTTTTGATGTAAAAATGGGTTTTTGTGATTTTCCCTCATATTGCGAAAACTGTAAACGTGATGATGACGTGCGTGATAGCATTTTTTCGTCTCGTTGTGCTCTTTACGGGGATATAGATATGGAATAGGTAAAAAGCTTAAAACATGGTTTTTATATAATTAAATAGGGTTTTATTACAAAAAATTATGTTTATTGACCCATGAATTAAACGTGGAAGGAAAACCTCACCACTTTACAAAATATTTTGCACCTTTGACTTTAATTACTCGTTCAATGAGATAATCGTTGGGATATAATGTTTTTTGCACTTCTTCATAATAGAATCGTCCCTGAATGGGTTGACCACTCTGATCTTCTAAGAGATACGTCACTGGTTGACCTAGCTTGACTTGGCGAATTTTAAAAATTTCTGTCGACCATTGTGGAGTATACGATTTTGAAAACACACTTCTATGTTTACTAATGCGAACAAAATCTCCAATTTTAAGGCGATGTCGCCTTGGGTCTACCCTTTTTATAGGGTTAAACAGTCTATTGAGTCTGGGTAGGTTCTTGGTGACGAGGCGAGGTTTCATGCCGATGGTGGAATGAATGGTGTTGTTGTAGCGAGACACAAGTTGAGGTAACCAGTCTATCCATCGATAGGAACCATGCATTGTAAACTCTTTCCACATATAACTTTTTAATGTTCGATTGAAGCGTTCAACTACACTAGCTTTCGGATTGCTATAGGTGGTATAATGGTGAATATCCTTTGATTTGAGTAAACTGGAGAAATCCTTGTTGAAAAATTCTTTCACCTGGTCGGTTTGTAACAAATGAGGTTGACGTTTTGATTGTTCAATAATATGTTGAAAGGCCTTTGTGACTAAGATACCAGTTTTATTTTTTACTGGTTGAACAAAAGCCATTTTGGAATAGACATCAATGACAGTCAACATATAACGTACACCGTCGTTAACGTTAGAATAAGGTATCATTTCAACCAGGTCTGCCTGCCAAAGTTCATCGATTCCTTTGGAAATGACACGACGACGTTTATAAATGCGTCGGGCTGGTTTATGCAATTCATGAGCAATGCCCACTTTGATGGGTGATGGCTTATAAGATAATTTTAGTATCTCGGAGTTGTTGTTCAATGTGGGCGATTTCCGCCTCATGTCCAGTGTGACCAGCTTGTTTTGATGCATGAAGCAAGTATAAGCGCTCTACTAACTGATTGGGATTATTCCAAAAGGTTATATCTAGGTAGGGTTTTAATTTCTTAAACCTTACACCAGAGGCAGAGTGATGTTTTTGCTTACCAAAGATGTTTGCAATGATGGTTTTATATTTTTGGGATATATTGGCATTGACCTGCTGAGAGGATTTATAGTTTCTTTTGTGAGCGTTGGTTTCTAATAAAATGGATTTATATTTAGCAAGGTCCTCGGACGTAAAATCTTGTGTCGAGGGGGTGCGAGAAAATAGCAGCTTTAACAGACCTGGTGTTAATTTATAGTTGATCTTTTTAATGACAGCTTTCGTACGAGCAAATTTAATGGATGAATCCCCAATTTTAAAACTATCATTCTCATAGCGAACACCATACGTGGTATCTGTCTTTCCAATAAATAAAAGGGTCAGATATGGTTCCAGGGTTGCCCCATAATGATTGATTAAAATGTTTTTGAGTTGAGCTTTATTTTGAGGGGTTGCCAAGACTTGTGAAAACGGAGACGATGTGGAGGAAGACGGTGTTGGCGCTATGACGGACGATTTTTGTTTTGTTTTTAGAAACTGTTGAAGGGGTGAGGATTTTTTTTCTTTCAGGACTAAATACGCTTTCGCTTTCACTTTCACTTTGTTCATAATGTTGTTCTTCTTCTTTTTCTTCATGTTCTTGATGTTCTTGTTCACTAACATTAGAGGAGGAGGAGGAGGAGGAGGAGGAGGATTTTACCTGTCGTGTGGAATCTGTTTGAGTAAATTTTGAACTTGTTATGGGTTTGGTTTGAGAGGTAGTAGCAGCAGCATTAGGTTTAAATCTCATGGGATCAACCGATGATGGACCATGTTTTATCATGGGTAAAGGATTGACGTTTTTTAAACGTTGCAATTCACGAAATTTATGTCGAATCATATTTCGTGCCTCAATAATACGCTGCATGATTTGAACATGTTTCTTGTACCCTATGGCGTTCGCCATGGTAAAGGTAAAGACACACTAACAGGAAATGTCCAACCCTAGGTCTTTTTAAACAGAAATAAAATGATCAAAACCCAAGCGATAACGTCCCTCACATCGTTCAATCTGTTTATTTATGACCAAACAGGCATGGGGATGAAGGTTCCAACACGAAGCACACAATTGCGTGAAAGCTGTAAAGGACATATCTGGATTCACATGATCTTGAAAAATATGATAGAGATCTCTAGAGTCTTGGCGGAAGAGAACGATGAGATTGGCATTGTCACGAATCAACTGTTTGGGGATATTGGAATAGGTCTGAGCTAGATAAAAACAATCCACTTGTTTATGGCGTCCCATACTAAAATACTTTTGAATAATGGCCTGTCGTTGAGTGGCAATATCATCAAAAATTATAATGGAATCTGGTTGAATGCGGTCTGGTTGAATGACATCTTGAGGTGAGGTGAATGTAAAATAGCCCATGGCTTCTTTTTTTTAACGAAGACATAATTTGTTCCAGATACACGTACAGAGGCTGGTACAAGGATTTGGCAAAAATATAAATATTTTGAAATCGTAGGCGATGAGGCGCGGTAATAATGTTCAGCAAAACATTGGTCTTTCCACAACCCGAAGGCCCTACCATAATACATCGAACGGTAGATGGGAATAGGGTGCCATGACGTTTAGGTTCACACACGGACAGTGATAGCTCTGAAACCAAATCAGAGACGGGCAAAGCATGGGGTTGTTTCATTAATTCCATTGTATCGACGACTGAGTTATTTTCATGTGTGTATAAGGTTTATATATATAGGCAAGCAGTGAGTAGGATAGGTTAGTTAACGTCTATCACCATGGACGTGTTTGGGCGAGCTCGTGTAACCATGGCCACGTCCACCTCTTTGTCAAAACTGTCACGAGAGCTGGCAACAAAAAGCTATGTCGATCGCAAAGTGCAAAGTGTTTATCACATGCCTCCGAGACTAACCGCTGAGGGCTATTCAGCCAATCATCATCGTATTATTGATGTGCAAGAGCCTCGAGACGAAAATGATGTCTGCACGAAACGTTATGTGACCTATCAAATGTAAAGGCTTTATAAATTTGTCCCATCTGTATTTTTAGTGTACCTGTCAAATCAAAAACTGGACAATGACATAAACCATTCCCCACCACCACCACTGGTGAATGATGATCTTACTTATATGCTTGCTTCCGGTTTAAGTCGTTATCGACTGCATTATTATGGTGTAATTCATATTAAATATGCCATGCCTGATGAGAAACATTTAAAAATACAACTAAACGGTGATAGAGTGTTGGCCCACAACCATCAAAGAGTAAATGTTGGAGATGAATTATCCTTTCATCTTATGCTTACGTTTGAGGAAAAGGAAGCTGGGAAAACGGTGAATGATTTTCCGCTTTATATAGAATTGGAATATACTGCTATGAAATAAGGTTCTCTACGTTAGTTGTTATCGAATGTTTGCTGTGAAAGGTTCACCAAGTAGCAGCATGGTGGAAAAAAGATATGCTATGAACATGAAAAAAACAAAACTCAAAAAGAGAAAAAAGCCAGGTCAGAAACCAAGTCGATCTGCCTCACACCCAGTGTTAAAACGTAAAAAAACTAAAAAAAATCTAAAAAGAGTGGCTATCGAAAAAGCTTTACAAGCGGTGCGATTGTCTACATCTCTGAAATCGCAGCATCATGTATCGATAAAAAGAAAAGGAAGAAAGCAAAATCGTAGGCGAGTCATTCCTGTTGCTAAGCGTGGGGGTTTCTTGCCGGCTTTATTTTCTGGGTTGGCAGCATTGGGGTCCCTTTTGGGGGGTGCCAGCGCTGTAGCGAAAACCATAAAAGCCGTCGAGCAAGGCAAGCAACAACTCAAAGAAAGCGAGCGACACAATAAAACGTTAGAAGCCATTGCGATGGGAGCTAGAAATGGCAACCCTTTAAAGCCAGTCTTTTATCCACAAGGTAGTGGCCTACCGTCTAAGAAAAAAAATGTCCATCATCGATAAGCGCTTAAGGCAACTGCCTCGTCATGCCATGACCCATGAAGAAGTGGAAAGCTATGCCAAACAACTAAAGATTTCTCATTTTCGTGGTATATTTATGCGAAATGAATTACCCAAAGCACCGTCGAAAGAAGAACGTGCCATGATGAATTTAGATGATGTTGCAGGCCCAGGAACCCATTTTGTAGCCCATGTGAAACAAGGTTCCACAGTATGGTACTTTGACAGTTATGGAAATTTACCACCCCCGATCGAGTTGCTACGTTATTTGGGAAACCGGGTAAAGATATTCTATAATGTGAATCGTCAACAAACCTTTGACAGTCAAGAGTGTGGCCGTTTGAGTTTACATTTTTTATATAAGAGGTCGCGTTAAGCCAACAGTTTCATCATTATGAATGTCAACGCCAAGACCTTTACCGTGCACAGTCGCGGGCCTGAAGTGTCCCTGGATTTTTTCCCCCATTGAATTGCAACCAGAACAATCCTATGTGCTAGGATTAATTTCTTTGGAAAGTTACAACAGAATTTACAATATTCAAGTGGATATTAATGACAAATTTTATTATGATGATTAGATGTTGACACTACCCCCTGGAGGTTATACCACGGACGATGTGCATGAGGCCATTAGCGTGTCGATGATAAAACAATTTGGTGTCAAACCATTTGCGGATGGTACACACAAATTTGAACTTACAGCCAATACAATAACTCATCGCTGTCGTATTTTCTCTACGTTTAACATTGACTTTGAAACACGAGTTCATTCTATTGGTCCTTTACTAGGATTTAAACCAAGAGTGTTGGCAGCTCACCATCCCCATGAATCAGATTATCCAGTGAAATTCATCGAGGACCATCACATTTCTATAACTTGCAATATTATTAGAGACGTATTTACGAATCAAGAACAAAGCCATTCCCTGCATGATTTTATTGTCACCTCTCCTTGCGGCTATAGTATTCGTGAAAACCCTTCAGTGGTTCTCTATCATCCTGTGTGTGTCAGTGATATTAGTAATATTACCTTACGCTTAGTGAATAGAAACCAACAACTGATTGCTTTGGACGCCAACACCCCTGTGACCTACAAGTTGGTTTTAAAGACGCTATGAAATTTATCTATAAAGCAACAACAACGTCTACGAGGTCGGTTAGTTGCCCGCCGTGTATGAAACGGTTGACACGAGTAAACCGACAACGCTTACAACGCATTGGTTATACGCTACACCCCAAACATTAACAAAGAGCTGTTGCAAGTGTTAAATCCCATACAAGTGGAAGATGGCGTCGTGCGCATTGATATGCATTCCTATCAACCTCAAACAACAGGACTGAATAACAATGACGAGATTCAATTCATCATTAACAATCAAGATATTTTTACTCTACCTCATGAAAGTGTCCTTCAAATTGAGGGTAAATTGATGAAAGCAGATGGCAGCACACCCACAACGTCTGCGTTGGCAAATCATGGTTTGGCATTTCTGTTTTCTGAAGTACGTTATGTGATAAATGATATAGTCATAGATATGACTCGAAATGTGGGCATGACTAGTCTTATGAAATTATATCCATGCTATAGTGAGGAAGAAAGTAAAACGCTTTCTATGGCAGGATGGTGTCCCAACAGTAGCAATGACTGGCTAGTTCATACCGATGGCAATTTTACAGGCTTCCTACCCTTAAAATTACTCCTTGGCTTTGCCGAAGATCACAAGCGTATTATTTTAAACCCAAGACAAAGTTTGTATCTGGTGAGAGACCGCAGTGATTATAATGCGCTGAAAGGAGCCACTGACCAAGTGATAGACTCAAAAATTCAACTGCTTCGATTACTATGGAAAGTGCCCCATGTGACGCTATCGGATCGTAAAAAGCTAAGCATGTTAAATTTAGTGCAAAGAGATAAATACTTGCCTATTGCCTTTCGAAGTTGGTGTCTGCATGAATACCCCTTGCTACCTACCACAGACACTCATAGTTGGAGTGTCAAATCGGCTCGCTCTACCGAGAGACCCCTCTATGTTATTATTGGTTTTCAAACCAATAGAAAATACCAACAAAGCAAAGATGTCACCTTGTTTGATCACATTCACTTGAGAAATATACGACTATTTTTAAATAATGTTTGCTTTCCCTATGAGGGGTTGGAACTCAATTTTTCAAAAAATAAGTTTGGTCCCCTTTATGACATGTTCGCTAAATTTCAATCGTCTTATTATGAAAAACAGGATTGTCCTATGTTGTCGCCACAAGGGTTTAAAGCAAAAGCACCACTGATTGTTTTCGACTGTTCGTATCTAGAAGAATCTATGAAAATCACCACCATTGATTTAAGGGTAGATTTTGAAACACAAGAAAATGTCCCAGACCATACCAGTGCCTACTGTTGGATTATTCATGCTAGACAAGTGAAATATCATCCTTTGTCCAATTATGTTAACAGCATGTAGGCTATCTGTGGTCGAATGAAAAAAAAATCGTCATTCATAGGATTGATGATAAGCGTCTGCATGCACAGTATCTGTTGTGCTCTGGCACTGTGCGCACATACGACAGCAACAAACATCATGTGTCCCTCAATAAGCAACAGCAACAACAACAACAACAACGTGACAGACAAACCATGGAATTTAAAATGTGAATTTAATCGTTTGAAATCTTTTGAAACATGGACAGTTCCCTTTATGGATTGTGGAGAATTGGCTGCGAGCGGATTTTATTACTTAAAACGCGGGGATGTGGGCAAGTGTATTTTTTGCAACATTGAAATTGGAAACTGGGAAATAGGGGATCGATCCTTAACGATCATCAGCGATGGAGTCCATTCTGCCCTTACCTCAATCGCTATGATGTGGGCAATATTCCATGGAGTTTGAATTATCCTGTTATTGTACCAGACCCTGCAAAACTAGGAGATACCTGTGGACCGTATGTGCAAACTATTCATTTGAATGCTGTTCCAAATTAAGCCAACAAACTTTTTGTAATAAAAGTGTAAGTGTTTTTTTTTGTTATGAATAAAACCTCAAAAAATATTTAGCTGTTGTTCAATTAATTTGTTTCTTTTTTTTCCTAAAGTCCTTTGACTTTGCCATGTTAAACCATGGCAAGGGTTAGTTGTTGATTAGACGTCAATGAGGTAACAAATAAAAATAAAAAAGCATGATGCGTACACTCATCGTGGATTGTCAGGGATTTAAAATCGCAGACAACAAATTTATATTTAAGGAAGTCACTTTTATCGATTGTAGTACGTTTTGGGTGTCTAACCCTATTCATTTGGTGTTTAAACCTCCCTATGCTTTCGAGTTGCTTAGTGAAAAAGATAAAAAACAGAGCCAATGGATTGAAAATCATTTGCAGTTAGCATGGAACAAGGCTGATATTTCTTACAAGTATCTTGACATTGTCATGAAAGCCCATTTGTCCTCGGCCAATGTCTTATTTTTTAAAGGGAGTGAAAAACGCCAGTGGCTTCAACCATTTCTACCCTCTCACTGTCAATGTATTGACCTTTTAGATCTGGGTTGTCCATCCCTGCAAACGCTCATGTACACTTGTCCTTGCGACAATATTCAGAATAAAGCCTTAGCGCATGCATGGCAATTGTTTCATTGGCTCACCACGAGTGCATGTTGGGAGTTGTTCAATAAAATTAAAACTGAAAGTGTATCGTCCAATGATAGCAGTGAGACGTGTACACGTGTAGTGATAACATCAACGTTATAGACATGGACGCCACTACAATCGACAAGGCTATTGGAAAGTTCTTTGTGTGCAAGAAAAAACAGATTAGCTTTACACAACATGAATTATTAGCACTACCTAAATAATTTCTTTTTTATGTTGCTGCCAACGCTGTCAAAGAAATTTGGGAAAAGGCGCCTGCCGAGTGGACTAACGACTCTGTATTGAGTGAACTACAACCATGCAGTCATTTTTCCCATCACAAGCAATTAACCATGGCAAAAATACCTTCCATTCGACAGTGTGCCACATGTCAATTAATGAAATGATATCATGGTCATAGAACTCAGTGTAAAGACATTGTTTCATCATTCCATGGCTGTCATGCGGAAAACAACCACCACCTACCATGCTCGTCAGCAGCCGCCGACAAACAACAACAACAACAACAACAGCAAGAACAAGAAGAAGAAGAAGAAGAAGAAGAAGAAGAACAAGAAGAACAACAAAAAAAGTGTTTTTCACCGATTGAAACCTCTATGTCCCAGGTGTACTGGCCGTGGAATTATTGATAACATTATTAAAAACTTACCATTCGAAGCTCACTCACCTGCTTACAGCTTTTGCGGCCCTGGTACTCGTCTTGAAGATCGTTTGAGGAGAGGGGATATGGGAATCAATGCTTTGGATCATGCATGCCTTAATCACGATAAAGCCTATGAAAACAGTGATCCCACACTAAGACGCATTGCCGACAAAGTCTTGTTAAGCATTGCCAAGCAACGATTAACAGCTTCAGATGCCAGTCTAGCAGAACGAATGGCAGCATTTATAGTGATTGGTGCTATGAAGAGCAAATTACTTTTATCTAGATATGGACTTGAACGTAATGAATTTATTTTTAAAAAATGTATAGTATCACTGTTATCATGACAAAAAATAAATATAAAGACAAGAGTACATGTTGTGTTTTTTTTTCATTATTATTATTCACTCTTAGTTTTATCATTATAATTATAAATAAAATGAATAAAATGTCATAAATGACAAACAATAAAAAAGGGACAGTAGTGCATTGTTATAAAAATTACTAATTGTAGTAAATCTATTTTTCAATCACAAACAATAAAAAAGGACAAAAGTCCATTATTTTAACTAATAGTTTCATCATTAATATTATAAAAAATTATATATACATGGTAATTGTACTAAACCTATTTTTTAAATCACAAACAATAAAAAAAGGACAAAAGTCCATCATTATTCATCAGCTTCAAATGCCAGTCTAGCAGAACGAATGACAGCATGAAATCTTTATCTACTCTAGAACCAGTTTTTTTTTGTTAAACGCTTATTATTGAATAAAATAACAAGTTACTAGAATTTGATCATTATAATTTATAATCATTATAATAAAAATTGCTATTTTAAATCACAAACAATAAAAAAGGACAAAAGTCCTTAATTTTAACTAATAGTTTCATCATTATTATAAAAAATTATATACATGGTAATTGTACTAAACCTATAAACAAACAAAATCTACCATTAAGCATAAGTTTTGAATTTTTTTTTATTATTATTTATCATGGTAAACGTTGAGCAACAATTAATAAACGCAAACTATTGAGCACCAAAATAATAATTTTCTTTTATTATAGTTATTGAAGAGTAGGGCATGAATAAACAAAAAGTCACGGCTAGCGTACTATGATTATTAGTTTTCAATTTTTACAAAACGAACCATGCATCGATTATTTTTTTCACCCTCATAAATTAAATAGACAGGGTGAATACTGGAATTGACATCTTCCATGACATTATAAGGTAGGTTATTAAATCGTGTGGGAAGAAATGTCTCAAAGTCTTGACAAATGCAAAGAGCTCGTTCACCAAATTTGGTTTTCAGTTTTTGAATTTTATGTATGCGAAAGGGTGTTTGCGTAGGCAATTCACTCATTTTCTTGCGTGCAAAGCCACAATCTTCACCAATGGCGTTCAAGGCGTCCATGGTTGTCTATAATTAAAGAAAAGAGTGTTACTTTCTAACACTCTCGTTCTTATATTACATCAACAACAACAACAATAACTTTGTCTGTACATCAAAGTGTGTTGTTGTTTTTTTTAAGCCTGAGTGTTTATGACCTAAAGTTGTAGATAGATAGTTTTGGATAAATTTACAAAAATATAATAATAATGTTTGTATCATTTTTCAGTCAAAACATACATTTGGAAATTATTTAATAGGAAATGTTTTATCAAAATTAAGTGTGAATCATTTTCAAGATCTCTCTTGGAGGTAAATGCATGTCTCTGTTGTGAATGGGAATTAGCCTATCATTCCCTTGTCGAATGACTTGTATTCGTTTGCCCTGTTGTTGTGCAAATTCACACTGCATTCTGTTAAATAAATAGTATCAACAGATACTAAGAGCAAACATCTGAATGCTGTTGGTAGCCTATAAAAGGCAAAGTTAACACGCTATGCATTTAATAACCATGTCTACATCCAACAAAACAAAATTCAAAACTAGAAATTTAAACCAGTGTGTATGTGTTCATCAACGTGAATAAACGATAAACTAAAACAAACAAAAAAATAGCCAAATGTATTCTAAACGTCAAGTAGGCACCTGAAAGCCGAATGTAAACAAAGAAAAAAGGCCGTAATCATGACATAATGTTGTTAGTTTCTAACAAATCTCATTCTATGAGGCGAATATTGATTGATAGGTAAGCTAAGGCAAAGTTGGCGAAATGCTTGTTGTCGATACGAAGTGATTCGTTCCTCAGCAGGAAATTTATGAAAATGAAAACAAAACATTTGAGAGGTTATTGGAAAATAAACATTAAACAGGGGTTTTGTACATGTTGTACACCAGAAATATGCAAAATGATCCTCGTCAGCTAATTTAACAATCACTTGATTCATGGTTAAACCGTACCATGCTTTATGAATCACTTGCGTGGATACATTATTTTCAAAGCCAAAATTTAGCATACAGGATTTACAAAAGTGATGCCCTTGGTCATGAAACAAATCATCATCATTATCATCACGATTAATGAAGCTGTCATAAAACGTGGTATCAATGCGTACTTTCGTGTTTCTATATTCTGAAGGATAGGCCACACGTTGAGGATTATGAGACATCATCGTGGCATATTCATTGAACGTGGTGTGTTTTGTGACGATAAAACAATCTTCACCGTGGCTCATGATTGAATCTGAAAAGTAGTCGTTGCCGTTTACTAAGTGAATAAATAAAAACATACAATGTACTATATACACTGTCTGTCCCCTAAGTCAATGGCAAAAATAAAATAAAAAATAAGCAAAACACAAATAAATAACCATCTGTCTGTTGACTTCTTTAGCTGTAGGCGGCAAACATAACATGCAACAGGTGAAAAGAAACAATTTCTGTTCAGATATTGGACTGGTGTTGTTTTCAAATATATCACCACTCATAACTCTAAACATAAAGTGAGAGTTTGTCCACAGTAAAAGCAGCAGATTATTATTCTTTTGTTCTTGCATGAGGCCTACTAAGCCACAACCTAGTGTGGCCTATTAAGCTGTGCCTACTGAGAAAGTGCACACTTTGCTGAAACATGAGGCCTACTAAGCGACAACATTAGTGAGGGTGGCTACTTGTTTTTTTTTACCTAACCTAACCTAAAGAAGCCAACATGTTTTAATCTAGCCTGTGCACAGTGAACCATGCAAACGTTGATGCATGAATCTCTTTATGCGTTGACTGGCAAATAGCACAAGACATACAGTTTATGTACAACTATTTACAGGCATTCACACATCCATGCATACATCCATGCACGCAGGTTAAAAAACAAAAATTATATGATACACTACAATGTTTTATTTTTATTCCGAGGCTCAAGATGGCATCTCGCATTTGATAGCAACCAAACCAAACACTTGCCGTGTTGTACAACAACAATAGCAACAACCATTACTGGTTGTAACCAAATGGGACGCTTGTCATCATATCCTGACACCACTGTCTCTTGTCGTCTAACAAAGCGAGTGTTTGTTTTCGCTGTTTCATTAAAAATAAATCATGATTTTTTGAGAGAATCCTAAACTGACTATGTGCCATGGCTGTGTGGGTCTGAAGGACATGTAAATAATCATCCACACAGAGTCGTTTAACCACATGCTGGCTAATCCCTTTGGCTCGCAGAGATTCGCATCGATCCACCTGTCGAAAACTATACATTTTCGGAGCGAGACCTACAAACTCAGTCATCATGGTGTCTGAACACTCATCTTTCATTAAACCAATTTATTTTTTGTTCAGACGGGGGATATCGAACACGTTCTTCTCACTAAACGAGGACGTGTCAAACCATTTTGGGTTTTGTTTCATAATGACATACGGATCACAGTCACGGATATGGTAAATAAAACTATCTGTGTCTGTATATAACAAGGAAATGGTACCAAATAGCTGTATTGCAAAACCATAATGGAATTTATACATGTGCAATTTTGAAAAATCTAAAATGACTTGGCCTAAATAGATAGGCTTATTCATGACCACTTTAGTTTTGGCAAGTTCAATAGTCAGTAGATCATGATCAATAATGTTTAAAGATTTGAAATTTGATTTTGCAATATATTTTTGAGCTCCCTATCTGCCATGCCATGTATTGACCAACTTAATGTCCCTATACTGCCGTACATTTTCCAAACTCTTGCCATAGATACAATTATTCATCAGTTTAAAGAAATTGATTTGAAATGGCTGAGTGGCACTTTGTCTGTGACTGGTATTTAAATCCATGTATGGTTTCAACCACGGTTTCTGACAAAAAGAAATACCTCTATGGTTTTTTTTCAGGGTTAAGCCCTGGGCTAAACATTCTACCAGCATGTCAATATGCAACACATAGTGATTTTTATCATACAAGGTACCCGTCAATTTCTTATGATTGCCCTTACTCTCGGGTGGCACCATTTTCTCTATGCAAAAGGGGAAATCACCATGTCGCTGTCTGAGATGGGCGGGGGGGGGGGGGATAAGCTAAGTCAACGTCAAGAACATACCCTACGTCCTGTTGCTTGCTGGCACTATGCACATTAAAATCTTTAATTTCATCCTCAGACAGCCAGACAAAGTTTCTGTACGGCAGTGATCGACTCATAGAGTATAAATTGTTTACGTCGAAATACATTAGGTAGGATTCTGGTTCTTCGGGACAATAATCAGGCATGTAATGATTATTTGCCTTGGCATGTCGCTGATTGAGCGATACGAATCCCCCACGAATCCCTTTTTCCATCATGAGTACCATATCGGAATCCGTCAGTAAATCAAGCTCAATGTGGGTAAATTTGAGGGCGGCGTCCCAACTTAACCCTGGACTGGTATAGTAGTGGGCGGGGTCAAGGCCATTGATCGTGTGACATAGCTGACGAAACGTTTCAAAAACGTCGGTCAACAACAACACGTCTAATTTTAAGTAGTGCATAGCATACTGGCCCATGGTTTCTATGCCAGACACTCGCCAAACATGCTGTGCGTGGGCATAGTCTTCTTCACTAATGGTGCTTTGAGTTAACTGAGAAAATAATTTTTCTCTTGGCGGCAAAGTCGTTTCTTCAAGCACCTCGTAACTTCCCGCATAATCATATGGAAAATGGTCTTTACGAACACACAATTTAAATTGATTTGTATCCGTAAAGTGGGAATGGGTATGTTTCAACTCATCTTCGCTTAAGCCTTTCACAAGACTATCCAGCGAACTAGACATAAACTTGAATGAGTCGAGAAAGCGAATGCTCATGCTTCCTTTTCTCCATGAAAGTGAGGTAACGCTCTCATGGTTCTTAGCCAAAATGCTGAATTTGCTCTTATCTACATGAGCAAATTGTTTTACAATGAAGTGAAGGTCATACCGGGAGAAATTGTGTAAGAAGACATGGAGGAAGCGAGGTGTAGAGTACTTCAAATTGCATTCGTTATGGGCAGCACCTCTAAAATGCCCTGTCCTGTGGCAGTGGTCTCTTACTTTTTTTCTCCGCCTAAGATTGGCTTTTCACATATGTGGCAGGTGGTGGCTTGATCATATTCTCTTTGCTGTACGTCATTCATCTGAATTGGTGCAGGGTTGTTCAAAATAGTTTCTACTTTTCCTGCTAAAGCCGCCATTTGATCAACAAACCACCGCGCACAATCCTAACCTTTGTGACTTACATACTCACATTGTGAATTATCATAATGACAGACAACATAATAGGCTACAGCAAAAGGCTCATGTTTCTGCACTGGATAGGTTGAGCTTGTATGGGGGCTTGGTTCACATCCCTGAATGGGAACAGTAAGGGCCTCAAAATCAGCGTAAACAGTAAATGGTACCATGTCTTGTTTTTTTGTGGCCTTAAATTTTAAGACTGCGTCATTCCCTTCGGGCAAGACTAGCTTTACTGCCGTCTGCCCTTCACAGTCTTCTGTATGTCGTTTCAAAAGTTCATCAGTTGTAAAATATTGAAGGCAGCGCTCGCAAATATGCTTTTTAGGATGATGATTTGACATTTGGCTGCTCACCAATTTACTTAAATTCTTTATCCAACAATAATGGCTTTTATCCCCATCAGACAGGAAAAGCAGGTGAATGTGATGTTGCTTTACCTGTTTGGTGGCATACAAGGGGCCCACAATATTGGATCCGTCGATGCCATACACCATGAAGGAGAAATTTGAATAATCTTTCTCAAATAAATGAATTTTATCTAGAGGCATGGGAAATGAAACACGCTCCAGATTGAGAGTTTGTTTGATTTGGTTAAACAATTCTTTGTACTTCCCTGGTCTATCACATTTACTGCCTTGACAGGGTTGCAGACAGCTCACTATACTCCTTAAAAAGCAGTAATCGTCTTTGTTGCGCATGTTGAGCACTGCCTTTCTCGAAGCGATAAAGCTCGGTGTGGCAATATAGATACTTCCTGCATTCAATGGATTGTATTTACAAATACTGATTTGCAAATATGCAATGCTATCGAGGGCCAAGCCACTGGGACCCTGTTGCAACTTATCAAATTTAGAGATAAGCGCTTGAATAGCTTTCTCCTGATACCACGTTTCCAAATTATCGGCTATCAGTACTTTCTCCATTTTTGTAGAAAGGTTGAAGGTGTGTTTCTCTTCAACATTATTTTTTATCAACGTAAATTCACATAGTAGTTCGAAGTTTATTTTTAAAGCCTGATGCAATCTTAAGCCTTGTTCACATTCACTCAAAAAATGGGAAAACATAATTCCACAAAATCTTTAGGCGACAGACAGTGATTCGCATTGTAAATTCGGCCTGAGCATACTCGCGTTTTGAATCATTTGGCCAAAGGCTGCCACACTAACACTTCACTCTCTGATATAGACATGATTATAAAATGGACTAATAAACGTTCAACCCTTACCTTAAAATAGGTTAATCCAAAATCTGCAATTCCAAACGGCCACACTTATCGCTTTTTTACTGACTGGCACACAATCACGTTCACAGGTACACAATGGTTGTAGCAATTGGGCCCCCAGCAGGAAATGATCACCTTCAAGGTTGCTGTAGTTTTAGTATCAGCGACAAGGTTTATCTTGCTTTGTTTCCAATGATTTATCTGAAAAACAAACCAATACAATCCATTATTAGTCATGGTTATATACATTTAACATGTGCATTCATTCATTCATTCATTCATTCATTCATTCATTCATAAAACTTGCTAAAAACAAAAGGTTACAAGTGTGCACACATAAATAAGACACTCACTCGAAAATAACAAAGTCATTTACAAAGAAAAGAATTAATCTACTGTATATTCATAGCTCACCTTTTTTTTATAAATATCGAAAGCGTCAAGGTAGTTAAAACCTATTCACTCCACACACGTCTTTATTCTGAAACAATAATAAATACACGCCATAAGTTTATGAATTTCCGTGAAATAAATGGCATACATTTAACAACAACAACAACAACAACAATAAAAGTAATGGAACAACATGTACTCACCATATAATGAATTATAATGCTTTCAGCAAATGTGCTCTTTGCCGCCACTGTCACTGTCACTGTCACTGTCTCTCTGTCTGCTCTCCCAGACTTAATGACGTTTTTTTTTAATCTATAACAAACGAAATCCCAAAAAATACCATCAGTCACTAACTTACTTTTCATGCATACACAAGATAACAATAAAACCAATCATGTCATAATTAACAATAATGAACCTACCTTAGTACAAGTATGGCCGCGGTTCACGTAATATTTTACAAAGAGCATAAGGCACTTGCATCCGTCACCTTCAAAGATGATCACAAGAATGATGAGTCTCTCTTACCCTCAGAACATATATGTCTCCTCAACAAGATGCAAATTTAACACATTACTTTTTTTTGTTCCTATGAGTAGGATGTCATGGAGCGCACAAGTCAGACCGATTCTCACAAGCTTTGCAAACTCTGCATGAGTGTGCGTGGGAATGCAATGATCAGCTTTTCGACAGAGCTGTATGTCCTTCATCGCGATATTGAGTTACACGTCTGGGTCAGATAACAGCCACCTGCATGCGAAAAACAGGCAGTTATCTCTCTCTGCTGCGAGGCACGTACGATGATAAGACCTGTGTCTGTCTGGCTCACCGTGGGTCAGCGTCAATGCTTTTAATTCTCATTTCATCAAGCAAGTTCTCTCTCTGCGTGTGAGCCATGACCAGCCATGACAAATAATAATAATAATGCATAAGTGTTTTACCAACATCATAGCGCATAACATAACGTGACTTCAAATCTGGTTTCTTACTTTTTTCCCGTTTTCCTCAACGATCACGAAAAAAAATGACGGAAACCATGATTTCAGCTTTTCCATACCTACATTCACGTAAACAGAACAACGACACAAATACATCGACATGCCCCTCATAAAAATCGCCTCATTCGTTTTCCAAATAACGCGAAAATGAACAAAAACACCTTTTCCATAAGAAAACCATGTTTACAGCTTTTTACCTTTTTCATATCTATATCCCCGTAAAGAGGACAATGAGACGAAATAAATACTATCACACACGTCATTCTCACGTTTTCGGTTTTCACAATATGAGGGAAAATCACAAAAATCCATTTTTGACTAAAAAACATGTTTCCAGCTTTTCACCTATTCCATACCTACATCTCCGTAAAGAGGACAATGAGACGAAAACATACTATCATACACGTCATCCTCACGTTTTTCGTTTTCGCAATATGAGGGAAAATCACAAAAAACCATTTTTGACTAAAAAAAATGTTTCCAGCTTTTTAGCTTTTCCGTACCTACATCTCCGTAAAGAGGACAATGAGACGAAAACATACTATCACACACGTCATCCTCAAGTTTTCCGTTTTCCAAAAAACGGCAAAAATGTGAAAAACGCATGTTTAGACCCAAAACCCTAAGTTCTGCTTTTCGACACCTATATTCCCGTAAAGAGCACGACGAGGCGAAAAAAACGAATCCAAGCACGCCCTCCTAGCATGGCCCGTTTTCCAAAAATCGGCAAAAATGTGAAAAACGCATATTTAGACCCAAAACCCTAAGTTCGCCTTTTCGACACCTACATTCCCGTAAAGAGCACAACTAGACAAAAAAACGAATCCAAGCACGCCCTCCTAGCATGGCTCGTTTTCCAAAAATCGGCAAAAATGTGAAAAACGCATATTTAGACCCAAAACCCTAAGTTCACCTTTTCGACACCTACATTCCCGTAAAGAGCACAACGAGACGAAAAAAACCAATCCAAGCACGCCCTCCTAGCATTGCTCGTTTTCCAAAAATCGGCAAAAATGTGAAAAACGCATGTTTAGACCCAAAACCCTAAGTTCACCTTTTCGACACCTACATTCCCGTAAAGAGCACAACGAGGCGAAAAAAACGAATCCAAGCACGCCCTCCTAGCATGGCCCGTTTTCCAAAAATCGGCAAAAATGTGAAAAACGCATTTTTAGACCCAAACCCTAAGTTCACCTTTTCGACACCTACATTCCCGTAAAGAGCACGACGAGACGAAAAAAACGAATCCAAGCACGCCCTTCTAGCATGGCTCATTCCATTCCAAGGTCGCAGGGGCTCACAACTTGCTAAGTGAGACAGCTTTCCCACTACCACACTACTAACAGGTGATGGTAGGTGATTTCGGACACAGTACCAAGTTCGAACTTTTTTGTTAATGTCGTTTATACTGGATGTATTATTTATGCATATCTACCTGTTCCAACGAGTGATTTTGTATTTGGTCCCGAAAAGGACCGTCTTGTCCGATGGTACGTAGCCAAGTTTGACAACGTCATAATGATCTGTAGAGCGATTGCAAGGTACTCTGTATATTCAGGGTAGCAAGTGTTTGAAATGTTGACTACCTTGGCTTAAAGGAAAACTCAGGCCGCCGCATGAGTCAAGTCGAAGCCCACTGTAACACCGGGTTGTAAGCCACTCCTCATTTTTATGCTGCGTTACCTCAAAGCACTCTGTTACCCCAGGATGAAAACCAGTCCTCATTCTTACGTTTGACAAATATAAAATAGTACTGGTACAATGGCTTTCACGGCCAGTGAATTAAAACGCAGCAAATTTTCTAGTTTTGTGCCGAAACCCCACACAGGACACGCCTCAAACCTTGAAAATTTGCTAACATCTAATTCACTGGCCCTGAAAGCCAATATACCTTCTTTTTAGAGGCTTTCGTAGGGAAGTTATGGCTGGTTGAGCTTTTAGTTGTCGCAATATGGAGGCGCAGGTGCGCTTAATAAAATGGGAGGTAGCACGCAGTTTGCTACACTTGTGGGGGTCAGGAAGCGGACACCTTGACTCCGCTGAAGAACCAGCATGATGTCTTAGGCGAATCACCACACAAGACACGGCACAAACCTAGAAAATTTGCTGAGTTATAAAATAGTATTAATTGATCAACTCATGAGAAATACTGTAATGTGTTAATAGTGGTCTAATGATAGTTTAAACCAACACCGTCAGTAGTTCTTAAATTTGCCATTATTTCCCGCGCTATTTATAGGATTTGAATATATAAGTTGTCATATGACTCGGGGCGACGTGCCATTTTGTATGGCCCATGAAGGTATTGAAAATACCCGAGACTAAAAGTCGTTAATTTTTCCCCAATTAATATCTTTGGAACCCCTAAGTTTAGAAAGACATGTTAGGACTTGTTTTACTTAGGGTGATGCCCTCTTGTTTATGGGCTAAATATTTTTGACAATTTACTCAAAAGGCTTACCGATGTGGGAGGGTGGCTATTTTTATTCGCACGGGACGATACAGTGCTTGGGCCACGTGACTAGAGGGATAAGTCTCTGATTTTTTTTTGGCATATGACTAGGGGCAAGCCTGCGGTGGTATTGTTTTGTCAAGTGACTAGGGGAAAAGCCTGTGACGATTTTTTTAAGTTATCATTTTATTACCTAATGAACCATGGATTATTTTACAAATATGATGAAACGACTTATCGAGATGCGAGAGTGGTTATTCGTTATGAACCTGACTACCCTGCTTTGGCCACGTGACTAGAGGGCGAAGCTATCATTACAGAGAATGGATTATTTATTAGCGCATTTATTAAGGCATAACCGATAATGATTATTGGTTAATGATGGATGGATAACTAATATTATTATTAGCTGTTGATGGATGGATTGGTGGCGAGGCAGTGATATTTAGGCGGGAATAATGGCGAAAGGAATAGTTGGAATGGCTAGATGATTACTCGTTAAGTATTGAATATTTAATATTTATTTTAGTACGCACGGCTGTGGCTGTAGGGATATAAATGCTGACAGTTACTAATAGACTATAGCTAGCGGGGATAGGCACACGCTTGGCTATGGAGGTAGTCAGAGATATACTTTTTTTATTTACGGGTAACATATAAATTTATAAGAGTATATTGTTTTAGTAATGAATAAAACAGCTGTAGCAGGCTTTGCAGAGCTAACTCGTCAGCAAGCAAGATCTTCCCGGTTTTACACTGCAACTCGAGAGCTTAGTTTAGCAGTATCACCTTACGTTGAGTGGTATCAGATTTGTGTTTGAATGCCTTTTGTGGCTGAACCTTGTATACTCTGAGCTGATATGAACGGCTTGAATGAATAATAGTCTTGCGATTTAGCATAGTACGCTACTTAAACCTGCTTGCTGAATACAATACGGTTTGTCAGTGCTTCGGTGATACTTATAGTAAATACTTTCTAGTGGTTTTTGCTATCGGCCTGTAGTTGTATGGGAAACAAAATTGTGAATATTGGGTAATTGGTAAAGCAACTTATCCACAGTTTATAAAATACTGGTGTTCAATATGATTCTAATTAGTTAGGTAATATCATACGCTGTGCTATACGCTTACGTATGTGCTGTGCTGAACAGTGTTAACTATTTTAAAGGAAGACGGTTATAATATTTGCAGGGTATGTACCTGTTTATTTATTTATTTACTGGTAATTATTGATTATTTATGTTCGACCCTCACTATTATGTGTCAGATAACTGTATCATAATGATGGTCATTATAACACTGTTTTCCATTATGATACAGTTTCTCCAGCCAATCAGAGCTCGTTCATTGAACAATTAGGTAACGATAACTTCGCGCATGCGCTCAAAATCCAACATGTCGGACATAAACACAACATCGAACTGTAATAAATTACCGACATGGAATACCCACCGTCCATATGTTCGCGTAAATAAACTGGCGAATATGAGACAAGAAATAGCACTGTACCTTAAAATCACCAACACTAATTTCTACACAGCGCATTGTCTTCAACTGACACCGGTAACAATATTACTGAGGGACGGCAGATGTAAACATATGGTTTGCATATGGCATTGCAAATACACAGAGCGCATGCGTCGGTCGTTCAAAGCTCTTGAAAGGCAGAGATATAACACCCAACGCTCGCTCTGCGATCACAAAATTCCAGTAGCTGACTCTCAACAGATATTTATGAATATTTATGTTAAAACATATAATAAAGTTATAATTATCGTCGAACATAAACAGTCGTATGCAACTCGCCTATAATGGTGATTAAGACACTCGTATGGAAATTATAAAACTCGCATACGCTCGTTTTATAAAAATACTCGTGTCTTAATTATAGCCATTATAGGCTCGTTGCATAATGTACTATTAATTGATTAAATTATGAATTAATTGCATTTACTTGTTTGCAGATATATTGTGCGACGGTTGCGTATTGGCTTTGTAGTGTTCAAGCTTCATTGATTGAATGACTAGTACTGTCAGTGTCAACGTACTGTGGAACAGTTTTAGAGGGAACAGTAGCGACATAGCCAGTTGAGTAGCAACGTACTGTGTGACAGTTTTAGAGGGGGCAGTAGCGACATAGCCAGTGGCAACGTACTGTGGAACAGTTTTAGAGGGAGCAGTAGCGACATAGCCAGTGGCAACGTACTGTGAAACAGTTTTAGAGGGGGCAGTAGCGACATAGCCAGTGGCAACGTACAGTGAAACAGTTTTAGAGGGGGCAGTAGCGACATAGCCAGTGGCAACGTACTGTGGAACAGTTTTAGAGGGGGCAGTAGTGACATAGCCAGTGGCAACGTACTGTGAAACAGTTTAAGAGGGGGCAGTAGCGACATAGCCAGTGGCAACGTACTGTGGAACAGTTTTAGAGGGGGCAGTAGCGACATAGCCAGTGGCAACGTACTGTGGAACAGTTTTAGAGGGAACAGTAGCGACATAGCGAGTAGCAACGTACTGTGGAACAGTTTTAGAGGGGGCAGTAGCGACATAGCCAGTGGCAACGTACTCTGAAACAGTTTTAGAGGGGGCAGTAGTGACATAGCCAGTAGCAACGTACTGTGAAACAGTTTAAGAGGGAGCAGTAGCGACATAGCCAGTGGCAACGTACTGTGAAACAGTTTTAGAGGGGGCAGTAGCGACATAGCCAGTGGCAACGTACTGTGGAACAGTTTTAGAGGGAGCAGTAGCGACATAGCCAGTGGCAACGTACTCTGAAACAGTTTTAGAGGGAGCAGTAGCGACATAGCCAGTGGCAACGTACTGTGAAACAGTTTTAGAGGGGGCAGTAGTGACATAGCCGGTGGCAACGTACTCTGAAACAGTTTTAGAGGGAGCAGTAGCGACATAGCCAGTGGCAACGTACTGTGAAACAGTTTTAGAGGGGGCAGTAGCGACATAGCCAGTGGCAACGTACTGTGGAACAGTTTTAGAGGGGGCTGTAGTGACATAGCCAGTGGCAACGTACTGTGGAACAGATTTAGAGGGGGCAGTAGCGACATAGCCAGTGGCAACGTACTGTGGAACAGTTTTAGAGGGGGCAGTAGCGACATAGCCAGTGGCAACGTACTCTGAAACAGTTTTGGAGGGAGCAGTAGCAACATAGCCAGTGGCAACGTACTGTGAAACAGTTTTAGAGGGGGCAGTAGCGACATAGCCAGCGGCAACGTACTGTGGAACAGTTTTAGAGGGGGCAGTAGTGACATAGCCAGTGGCAACGTACTGTGGAACAGTTTTAGAGGGGGCAGTAGCGACATAGCCAGTGGCAACGTACTGTGGAACAGTTTTAGAGGGGGCAGTAGTGACATAGCCAGTGGCAACGTACTGTGGAACAGTTTTAGAGGGGGCAGTAGCGACATAGCCAGTGGCAACGTACTCTGAAACAGTTTTAGAGGGGGCAGTAGCGACATAGCCAGTGGCAACGTACTCTGAAACAGTTTTAGAGGGAGCAGTAGCGACATAGTCAGTGGCAACGTACTGTGAAACAGTTTTAGAGGGGGCAGTAGCGACATAGCCAGTGGCAACATACTCTGAAACAGTTTTAGAAGGGGCAGTAGCGACATAGCCAGTGACAACGTACTGTGAAACAGTTTTAGAGGGGGCAGTAGTGACATAGCCAGTGGCAACGTACTGTGAAACAGTTTTAGAGGGAACAGTAGCGACATAGCGAGTGGCAACGTACTGTGGAACAGTTTTAGAGCGGGCAGTAGCGACTTAGCCAGTGGCAACGTACTGTGGAACAGTTTCAGAGGGAACAGTAGCGACATAGCCAGTGGCAACGTACTGTGGAACAGTTTTAGAGGGGGCAGTAGTGACATAGCCAGTGGCAACGTACTGTGAAACAGTCTTAGAGGGAACAGTAGCGACATAGTCAGTGGCAACGTACTGTAAAACAGTTTTAGAGGGGGCAGTAGCGACATAGCCAGTGGCAACGTAATCTGAAACAGTTGTAGAGGGGGCAGTAGTGACATAGCCAGTGGCAACGTACTCTGAAACAGTTTTAGAGGGAGCAGTAGCGACATAGTCAGTGGCAACGTACTGTGAAACAGTTTTAGAGGGGGCAGTAGCGACATAGCCAGTGGCAACGTACTCTGAAACAGTTTTATAGGGGGCAGTAGCGACATAGCCAGTGGCAACGTACTCTGAAACAGTTTTAGAGGGAGCAGTAGCGACATAGTCAGTGGCAACGTACTGTGAAACAGTTTTAGAGTGGGCAGTAGCGACATAGCCAGTGGCAACGTACTCTGAAACAGTTTTAGAGGGGGCAGTAGCGACATAGCCAGTGGCAACGTACTGTGAAACAGTTTTAGAGGGGGCAGTAATGACATAGCCAGTGGCAACGTACTGTGAAACAGTTTTAGAGAGAACAGTAGCGACATAGCGAAAGGCAACGTACTGTGGAACAGTTTTAGAGGGGGCAGTAGCGACATAGCCAGTGGCAACGTACTGTGGAACAGTTTCAGAGGGAACAGTAACGGCATAGCCAGTGGCAACGTACTGTGGAACAGTTTTAGAGGGGGCAGTAGTGACATAGCCAGTGGCAACGTACTGTGAAACAGTCTTAGAGGGAACAGTAGCGACATAGCCAGTGGCAACGTACTGTGGAACAGTTTTAGAGGGGGCAGTAGCGACATAGCCAGTAGCAACGTACTGTGTAACAGTTTTAGAGGGGGCAGTAGTGACATAGCCAGTGGCAACGTACTGTGTAACAGTTTTAGAGGGGGCAGTAGCGACATAGCCAGTGGCAACGTACTGTGTAACAGTTTTAGAGGGGGCAGTAGCGACATAGCCAGTGGCAACGTACTGTGGAACAGTTTTAGAGGGAACAGTAGCGACATAGCCAGTGGCAACGTACTGTGGAACAAATTCAGAGGGAACAGTAGCGACATAGCCAGTGGCTACGTACTGTAAAACAGATTCAGAGGGAACAGTAGTGACATAGCCAGTGGCAACGAACTGTGGAACAGATTCAGAGGGAACAGTAGTGACATAGCCAAGGTCAACGTACTGTGGAACAGATTCAGAGGGAACAGTAGTGACATAGCCAGTGTCAACGTACTGTGGAACAAATTCAGAGGGAACAGTAGTGACATAGCCAGTGTCAACGTACTGTAAAACAGATTCAGAGGGAACAGTAGTGACATAGCCAGTGTCAACGTACTGTGGAACAGATTCAGAGGGAACAGTAGCGACATAGCCAGTGGCAACGTACTGTAAAACAGATTCAGAGGGAACAGTAGTGACATAGCCAGTGGCAACGAACTGTGGAACAGATTCAGAGGGAACAGTAGTGACATAGCCAAGGTCAACGTACTGTGGAACAGTTTTAGAGGGAACAGTAGCGACATAGCCAGTGGCAACGAACTGTGGAACAGATTCAGAGGGAACAGTAGCGACATAGCCAGTGGCAACGTACTGTGGAACAGTTTTAGAGGGGGATGTTGTGACATAGCCAGTAGCAACGTACTGTGGAACAGATTCAGAGGGGGCAGTAGCGACATAGCCAGTGGCAACGTACTGTGTAACAGTTTTAGAGGGGGCAGTAGCGACATAGCCAGTGGCAACGTACTGTGTAACAGTTTTAGAGGGGGCAGTAGCGACATAGCCAGGGGCAACGTACTGTGAAACAGTTTCAGAGGGAACAGTAGTGACATAGCCAGTGGCAACGTACTGTGTAACAGTATTAGAGGGATAAGTAATGACATAGCCAGTGGCAACGTACTGTGTAACAGTTTCAGGGAGAGCAGTAGCGACATAGCCAGGTGCAACGTACTATGAAACAGTTTCAGAGAGGGCAGTAGCGACATAACCATTGGCAACGTACTATGAAACAGTTTCAGAGAGGGCAGTAGCGACACAGCCAGTGGCAACGTACTGTGGAACAGTTTTAGAGGGAGCAGTAGCGACATAACCAGTGGCAGCGTACTGTGAAACTGTTTCAGAGAGAGCAGTAGCGACATAGCCAGGTGCAACGTACTGTGTAACAGTTTCAGAGAGAGCAGTAGCGACATAGCCAGGTGCAACGTACTATGAAACAGTTTCAGAGAGGGCAGTAGCGACATAACCAGTGGCAATGTACTGTGAAACAGTTTCAGAGAGGGCAGTAGCTACATAGCCAGGTGCAACGTACTGTGTAACAGTTTCAGAGAGGGCAGTAGCGACATAGCCAGTGTCAACGTACTCTGAAACAGTTTCAGAGGGGGCAGTAGCGACATAGCCAGGTGCAACGTACTATGAAACAGTTTCAGAGAGGGCAGTAGCGACATAGCCAGTGGCAACGTACTATGAAACAGTTTCAGAGAGGGCAGTAGCGACATAACCTGTGGCAACGTACTGTGAAACAGTTTCAGAGAGGGCAGTAGTGACATAGTCAGTGGCAACGTACTCTGAAACAGTTTTAGAGGGGGCAGTAGCGACATAGCCAGTGTCAACGTACTGTGTAACAGTTTTCGAGGGAGCAGTAGCGACATAACCAGTGGCAATGTACTCTAAAACAGTTTTACAGGGAGCTGTAGCGACATGACCAGTGGCAACGTACTGTGAAACAGTTTTAGAGGGAGCAATAGCGACATAGTCAGTGGCAACGTACTGTGAAACAGTTATAGAGGGAGCAATAGCGACATAGCCAGTGGCAACGTACTGTGAAACAGTTTTAGAGGTCATTATTTATTTATTGTGCCCGATTAATGAGGATACCGGAGAGCCATCGACCTTAAATGACCCTTCCGAAACCCCCATCTCCCAGGAAGACATATAGGCCGGGAAGGAATGCATTCATGGACTGGGAGAGCACTCAAGAAACTGTACTCGGGGGGTGTCGGGTGTAATGAGAGGTAAAACCACCAGTCCGGAGGAATACAAACTCAACAAAAAGAATAAAGAGGCAAGGCTTACATTTAAATCGCACTCAGTTTCTTCAAAAATTAGCAGACCCCTAACCACTTCCGAGAGGTGAAAACGGCTAGTCCGTGCTAACAATGTTCATAATAATTAATTCGTCTCCGAGCGACAATCCTGACAATTTAAGCCTCTCGAAGTCCTACGCAAAAGTGGAAAAACAAAGAATGCAATCTAAGAGAATGACACGTAGATCTTCCCTATCCAATTACTTCGGAGGTTCAATAATAGTAATAGTACAAGAATGGTTCTACAGGAAGGTGAGTTATTTACTTGTTTACAATGAAAGATATTAGTTACATTTAAAGCATAATAAGTTTAAAGCTACGCTATGAAGGTGTCATCTCCAACATTTAACGTTATAATTATTTAATTTAATGCCTATCGTACGTTAATCATAATGGCAATGATGTAAACGAGAAGCGTTTCATCCTAAATGTATTTCCAAGCTAAAGCTATGCACGTTCTGAACCTAACAGAAAGTATGAAAATCTATCCAAGTTACAACACAAATGAATAACATGTTAACACTCATACATTAGATGCGCAATGGGCGCCACTACAGTTACCTTCCTACATCGCAAATTCACTCCTTGTGAACTTGGGTCATGTTTGTGTTGGGAGAGAAACGTTATGTTGGCGATAGCATGAATGAATACTTGTTTAACATCGCATGATCACCTTAGCTACCGCGTTTAAACACGCAACTATCTGACTGTCGTCGCTCAATGGGAGAAAACTATATTTGTATTTAAAATGAGACGAAGAAACAAGTCTAAGTTATGGTCATCAAGGTTCATTTAAGTTTGTTTTATTTAGATTTCATTAGAGTTCCTAGGTTTTGGTTTATATTCAGTTTTAGTTGAAACACCCTGATATTTGATTATTACCTTCTTATTTATCTGATTAGTTTATTCCTATCAGGTTCATTGTATTTTTTTATGACCATATTAAATTCGTATAGTGTAAACAATTGGTGTCCCAAGCATCCAATACAAACACTTCATTGGAAGAAAAATCAATTCCAATACCATAAATAGCACCTCAGTGTGCTGATCAATACCACTGATCCATTGTTCATCTGCTGTAGTAACGTGACAAAAAACGTACGCGTCACCAGCCTATAAAGTACGAAAACTTATACTAGCATCTAAGGGTAATCATATCCTACCGCTTTAGAGCGTTTTTACATTATGTGTTCCTTTTTAAATCTATATAATCCAAGCTTGAGGATAAGGTTTAAATATTGCTGTCATAACAGCTGTATACTCTGAAGTTACAGAAAGGTTATATATATCAGACCTGAGCGTCTGGAAATCTAGCATTTATAAACTTGGGTCTTTTGCTTACAGTCCTATAAAATGGCCCATTCTCTCAAACCTGCTCTGCTCATCTTATAATGTTATAATACATAGCTTGTTTGGCAGTCGTCTGCATGTCAAAAAAAAGTATTTGTTTCACTTCTCCACACTACATAAACTGGTTTTCAGGTAACAAGAATGTTTGTTATTCACTGGGCCCACTGCCTTCTATATAATTTACTGAAGAAAAGAGCGCGCTGTCGTCGCGTTTGCAAGGTCAAAATAAACCAAATAAAGTGTGACATTGGCTCCTCTTCACGGCCAACAGCTGGTCGTTGAGTTTCACTTGTTAAAATAAAACACTGTTCTTTCAGACAAGATTATGATACAAATCCTACACGTAAAAGAGTGTTGATTCGATGCTCTGTCGAAGATATATAAAATGTTATGTACAATAATGGGTGGCAAATGCTATTATCCTCAACAAGTGCAAACGATACGTTATATTTTTGGTTTCTCCACCACCTAGGAGTGCATGTTAAGTGTAAATCCTACCTAAGAATGTGCGGCGTAAGGTCATAATAACTAATCTAGTCCCCACATCAGGACCATACATAAAAATAGGTTTTGGCCGTCAGCCTGACTCACGTGTGTTCTTCATAGTTATGCATGGTTTAGGTTGCAAATTAGGCGTATGGATGGAATGCCTGTAAACCACTTGCTCGCTTTGTAGTACAATATCAGCCATTACTAAACCATTTGACGTGCGATCCCACCATCGCTAGACCATCTGGAGTGCGGTCCGACCGTCGCTAAACCCAGCCATGGTATGGGTCTACTCCATTTCAAAGCTCATGACTAGTTGAATAATTGGCGTTTCTTCATAATAGTTATGTTTCAATAAAGCCATTGTGGTTACACTGAATTTATCGCTCTAGTTACAATTTCACAGAATTTACACTGGTAGCGGTTTGCAAGATAGAATGACCATGTGGTTTTTCCGCTCACAGAAGCTAACTTCTGGCTTGTGCCAAAGTACACACTCAAAACTGATTGATTTAGTTCACTAGTGAATTGTTCATTACTTGTTTAACACTGATGATAATCTCGCTGCACATGTAAGAGAAAAAAAACGTGGCTTAGCAGCCTGCTTTGTGCCCATGTTAAATTGTTAGTGAAAGATCACAAATATTCCGAATTGGCGATTACTGATTATCATAAACACACTCGGCAGTCATACTGCACATAATCACGTATGTTTCTTCACCAGATTAAGTAGAATCACACAAATACTTCTCGATTTATCGAGCACGTTGCGACGTCAAGGCAGGACCATGGCTGTCAAAAAAGGTACGTCACGCTGCCATCGTGCTTGCGATAAGAGTCATTCATCAAGATGCCGGATGGACTCTCTAGTGACTAGTCAAGTGTGTGACTGCAAAAATATCTGCGGCATTCACTAGGGATTCTTTATATTCATGCCTCCTATATATCATAAATCATATTTCTCTTCTGAGCATCCAAAATATTTTCAACATTGGTTAATAATCAAGGGGTTCACAAAATATTTACAACATAATATACTCTCGGCGCGTCAACTCATATTAGTCAAACGAGTGCTCTTTTGGCTTGCTCCATGGATGATGAATTCTTCATGAGCCAAAGAGGTCACATGGAAAATGTGACATCGGGTTCATATGCCCTTTCTTTAGCGGAATGAAAATGATGAAAGGCATTTTTATTTGTCTCAGTCATTCAATTGGCGAAATATCGTCGCAGGTTGGCTGCATTATAAATTCCAATGCGCTCATTAGTATTCCTGTCAGAGACAGCGTAACTATTGTTACCAAAAACATGTGTGACTCGGTGAGGACCGTAAAACAAGGGTTGAAATTTGTGGTACACCCTCTCAGTTGGATCTGAGATACCAGGTTTCCTAATCAGGACTAAGTCATTCAAACTGAGGGCTCCTCTGAAGCGCTGGTTCCTGACTCTTCGTAAGCGCTTGTCAGCTTGTCTCTCCATCGTTTCACGTGCTGCGGTGATCTTGCTGGCTTGTGAGGGTTGTATAGATGGTGGAACACTCACAATGTGTTGCCAAGCTCTCGTTGGCTTCCGATTAAGATGCAATTCGGCTGGTATTTGGCCAGTACTCTCATGGCGTGTGTAGTTAATACAATTGGCCATTACGACCAGGATTTTGGTCCATCTCCAGTGTTGGTTTCCACAGTATAAGCGGTATTATTTTCCAAGTTTTGACATCTGGCGTTCGTCTGGGTTGCTCTCTGGATGGCGAATTGACGAAAGGATGTGTTGGATTTCCAGGTCTCTCATAGTTTCCGAAAATTCTTCTGACGTAAACTGGGATCCATGATCCGTTAACAAGTATTGAGGTTTGCCAGCCTCTGGGATCACTTGTTTCCTTATACGATGAATAATTTGCTTCGCCGTTGCCTTCTGGATCGGGTGTAACATTGTATATTTCGTGAAAACATCCAGTGTCGCGACAACGTAGCGATTCCCTCTTCCTGACTTGGGAATCGGACCATAAATGTCCAGAGCATTTAGTTCTGTATTTTTACGTGGCAAAATAGGTCTCGGAAACTCTCTCAGTAATTCTGAGTTATATTTATTTCGTTGGCAAGCATCACAAGCTCTCAATCAATCACGAACCGATGTGCCCATGTTACTCCACGTGAACGTTTCCTGGATCGCTGCAATCGTTTTATCAGTACCGGAGTGTCCTGTCGTATGATGCGCTAGGTCAATCACTGACTTCTGGTATCTTCGTGGTACAATAGCGCGAAGTTGGGTGTGGTCTGGGTCAACAAACCTATATATCACACCCTGGTATAGCACATAGTTGTCTGCTAAACGAGCTGTCCTTCCATATGCTGGATTATTAACAACCATCCTTCTCTCTAGAAATCTGATGATGTCACGCAGTTCGGCGTCACGTTTCTGGGCTGCTCCCAGATATCGTAGTCTTCTCAGGTGTTCAGTACACTCTCCCACGATGTCAATGGCATGAATAGTCGGTTCCGGATTACGGCTAAGGATATCAGGTAAAAAGTTCTCCTTGCCGGGACGGTGTTCGATTGTTAGGTCAAACTGTTGTAAAAAGAACGTCCATCGGGTGATTCGGTCGTTTGCCAGTCTTGTCTTCAACAAAAAGGTGAGAGCATGGTAGTCTGTTCTGATGATAACACGTTGGCCCCACAAAATTTTCCTCCAATATTCCAAAGCATAGACTACGGATAAGGCTTCGAGATCAGTAGAGAAATAATTAGCTTCATTCGGACGGTGTCTCCTAGATAAAAATGCGATATAATGTCGCTTATGGTCCTCATCTCCCTGGAGTAGAATCGCTCCTATACCGATTACCGATGCGTCCGTCTCAACTATAAAGTTTTTCGAGTAATCAGGATACCCTAGAGTGATAGTGTTGCTTAACAGGATTTTAGCTTTCTCGAAAGCACTATCGCATTCTGGATTCCATGCCCAACGAGAATTTTTCCTTAATAAATTTTGAAGAGGTGCTACTGTCTCAGAATGGTCTTTACAATGTGCTCCAAAGAACTGACAGACTCCAAGGAACTGTCTCACATGCTTAACCTTGGTAGGTTTAGGAAATTGAGCAATTGCCTGAATTTTCGCAGGATTTGGGTGGTAGCCGTCCCCATCTACAACATGTCCCACGAAGTTTATCTCCTTCCTAAAGAATTTACATATGGCCTTGTTTACCTTGAAATTAGCTACTCGTAGGTTGTCAAATACGAGACGTAGTGACTGAAAATGCTCGGCTTTTGTCTCCGACGCAATAATGATATCATCAACGTAATATATCCCCTTCTCTTTCACCTCAGGCGTAAGGTTAGCGTCTAGCGCTCGGACCAAGTCTGCTCCTGCGGTTTTAATTCCAAATTGAAGCTTGCAAAACACATAAGTGGTCTGTTCAAATAAGAAGCCAGTGTACTTCCTCGTTGCTTCGGAAATTTTGATATGGTGGTACGAAGTGGCTAGGTCTATTGACGAAAAGATTTTCTTGGATTTGAAACGGCCAATATCTCTCTAATTCTAGGCGGTCGGTCGTGTTCCGGCGCCAAGCGCTCATTTAAGGATCTCACGTCTAAGCATAGACTAAGACTACCATCAGTCTTCACAACTGTTGTAATGGGATTTAAATAGGATGTAGGCATTTTCATGATAATGCCAGCCCTTTCCATCTCCAAGATCTTTGTTCGGGCTTCCTCAAAATGCTTCTCCGCTATCGGATAAATTTTACGCTGGTATGGTGCATCGTCTAGTACGTTAAGAGAGTATTCGAAGTTGTCAATTTCGCCTAGAGTAGTGTCGAAAATGTCCTCGTATTCTGCTAGCAATTCATCTTAAGTTTCATTCCCTCGTTGTTTTTAACCTCCGATTAGCTTCCCTTTCTTCCATATCATTAGAAATGTGTAACTCATCCAATATCTTGGTGATCAAATTTAAGTGTGCCACATCTCCCTGCATCGTGTTTTCAAGATGTACTGGTGGAGATTCGAGGAATTGTACCGTATTAGTACCCATGTTGATAACTTCCTCATATCTGCGTATAAAATCAGCTCCAAGTATAGCTGGTTGTTTAGGGTTATTCACCAAAATGAAACCGGGTGAGTTAGCCGTGGTCGTTACGGCATGACTGCTGGCAGTCGCTCACATCCGGGAGGCGAGGAGGTTCGAATCCCCCCGCCGGCAACCTTGAAGATGGTCTTCTGTGGTTTCCCATCTTCCTTCCAGGTAAATGCCGGGGTTACTTACTTAATTCCTGCCGCTCCTTCCGGAGCATACGGCCCTGGCCATTCTCTTCACTTGACTCCAGTTCTTATCCACCTCTGCAATTTCATTTTCGATCGTCCTCTTCCAGGTCTTCTTAGGTCGACCTCATTCCTGGCGCCTTGAGGATTCCAGTCTAGCGCCGCCCTCTCAATATCTTGGTGATCAAATTTAAGTGTGCCACATCTCCCTGCATCGTGTTTTCAAGATGTACTGGTGGAGATTCGAGGAATTGTACCGTATTAGTACCCATGTTGATAACTTCCTCATATCTGCGTATAAAATCAGCTCCAAGTATAGCTGGCTGTTTAGGGTTATTCACCACAATGAAACCGGGTGAGTTAGCCGTGGTCGTTACGGCTTCCTTAGTGTGTGACCAATCCAGCGCCAATTCCTCTCCTTGATCTGGATGCTAATCGGTTGTTGATTGGTGATGGTCCAAAGATCTTCATTTGAGATTATGTCCGGCCATCTCACATTCATGATGCGACGCAGACATCTGTTAATGAACACCTGTAGCTGGTTGTTGATCGGTTTTGTGACTTTCCATGTTTCACAGCCGTAGAGAAGAATAGACTTTACGTTGCTATTGAAAAGGCGGAGCTTGGTCTTCCTGGAAATGTTTCTATTTCTCCAGATGGGGTAGAGCTGGACAAAGACACCATTTGCCTTCCTGATACGGCTTCGAACATCTTCCTCTGCTCCCCCATCATTTGTGACTATACTTCCAAGGTAGAGGAAGGACTCAACTCGCTCAATGTCCTTTCCGTTGACTGTCAAACTAGTCGTGATGTCAGAATTTATCCTCATCTCTTTGGTCTTGTTGGTGTTGATCATCAGTCCTGCACGTTCTGCTTCTCTCTACAACCTCCCCAGCTTATCTTCTATGTCTCGGTACCGTTGTGCCATAAGACAAATGTCGTCTGCGAAATCCAGATCTTCAAGCCTGTCATTTATACCCCCATTGAATACCCCTCTTCCGTCCTCCCATTACCTTCTTCATCACACTATCCAGGACCAACAGGAACAGAGTGGGGGAAAGGACACACCCCTGTCTCACTCCGGAACTGACCTTTATCTATTCTGTTAATTTGCCTTCGTGAGGAACCTGACACTCATACCCTTCGTTCATCTCTTCCATGATTCTGATGATCTTTGTTGGAATTTTATATTCCTCGAGGGTCTTCCACATGATTCTTTGATTTACGGAGTCGAAGGCTTTCTCGAAGTCAACAAATGTGAGGTAAAGGGTATTCCGCCTCTCCACACTCTGCTCCAGGATGATTCGGAGGGTGTTGATGAGATCCACACAGCTGCGATGTTGTCGAAATCCAGCCTGTTCCTTCCGAAGCATTTTTTCTACGCAGTCTTTTATACGATTCAGGATAACTCTCGCCAGCACTTTGCTTGGAATGGACAGCAAGGTGATACCCCTCCAGTTGTTACAGTAAATGCCGGGGTTGGTCCCTAACTATAGGCCACAGCCGCTGCCTTCCAACTCCTCGTCCTTACATTCCCACCATCCTCCCCAACGGTACTTGTAGCTCTCCCATTGGGTGTCCGTCTCGAAGCAGCTACAAAACTGGCGAGCCGAACATGTCCTCGGACACTCCCGGCAATAAAAGCCATACGCTTAAAAAAAACATAAAACACAATGAAATCATGTGTATAAGTATGCCCGCCGATTATAGCAAAACATAAAACTTGCACTTTACACCCAATAGTGCGATCTGGTATGATGCCTCGAATTTTAATATTGGAAACAGGTAGTTCTCTAAGGTTATCTCCCAATTTAAGCTGACTGTACAAGCGCATAATATGTACAATAATATTGTTGATGCTCACAGCAATGACTGGTAACTGTGTCAATTGCACGCGGTCAGTAGTTCGTGGTTAATCGATTAGTTCTCCTGGCGTTGGATGCCAAAGTAATACATCCGCTATTACTACTGGAGAATCAATCATTTCAGGATTTATTGCGAATTTGTCGCTTTTTTTTTGTCCTGAGCGACCAGTGGATGTCCCTGCTTCATCATAATTCTCAGGTACTTCTTCCCTGCTATCGTACTCCCGCGACGTTTGAGGTGTATTTTGGTCATCTCTTCTCCCTTGAAGTTCGCGTAAATACCGCTGACTCTCCTCTGATCTTCCTTGCCAATCTCTATCAGATCTCTCGCCTCTACGATTGTAGTCGTTAGTGTTCTGATACCTGGGGTCCCTATCTGCGATAGCCTCCTCTGTATCTATAATCTCTCCTGGGATTATTGTTATCGTTTCTACGATCATACCGGTTGTCATTTTAGTTGTTGTTGTTGTTGTTGTTGTTGTTGTACCGTAGGTTTCGGTCGTGATTCCAACGTGGTCTGTCATTTCTCAGGGCTTGGTATCTCCTCTGTCGATACGCTTCCTCGTCTCTGTTCCTATCGTACGGTGTTCCGTCTCTCCTCTGATCGTTAGTATTCCGGTTGTGAGCTCCTCTATTCTGCTCTCTATCATTTCGATTCGTTGTCTGTACCATCCAGTCTACGGACGTTAAGTTGACCTGACGAGTTTCATGACGATGTCTCGTCGGCGCAAATTGTTCATTGCTACAGTCTAATCTGCGCAGAATGTCATCGCATTTGGCGAACGTATTTGCTCCTGAAGCGATTAACGACTTCTGAACATCTCCTGGATACTGTCGGATGATGGACGTAGACATTGGAGTTTTGAAAGTTGTTGCGCGAAGTATGAGGCATATTTCGTGGGCAGGTTGCTAGAGAAACGTTTGCTGTACATTTCAGCTCGGATCCCCTGTTTTATCTCCACAGACCAAAATGTTTTAATAGCGCTTCTTTGAAGTCTTGATAAGTCCGGAAAGAATAACTAAATGCTTTGACTCAGACTAAAGCAGTGCCGTCTAGCAATCTCTCTACTACTCTCAGTTCTCTATCGGGTGTGACCATTGTTTCACGCATGTAGTTTTCTAGATTATGGAGAAATTCTACAGGTGTTTGAGCTCCGGTTCCTGTGTATTTGGGAGGGCGTTCATCTTGACTTTTCAAGAATACAACATTCGAATGAGGTGTATGAATCATACTCGGAGTCCTACTGAATGTCGGAATGTCAAATCTGACAGGTGTTTCGCCAGTATTTGGTAGTACTTCCCTCCGTGATGCTGGTGTAGTATCAGCATTCTCCTGCTCAAAATACTTTTTCCAAGCCTCGATAGGATTCGGTTGTGTTTCCTCCCTCGGTGTTTTGGTTATGTCAGCTCCTGTCTGTTTGAAGTAACCCTTGAGGATAGGTTTCTCCAGCTCTGAAGTTACTCGAGTTGATTTCTGTTTATTTTCCTCACGCCAGGTGTTCTTCTGGATCTCTAACCGTTCTATTTTTCCTCTGACTATGCCATCTAAATCATGGTATTTTCCGTCCATTTCTTCTCCTAGCTCATCGATAGCTTTGCCTACATATTCACGGATTTTATCGTTCGAATCTGTGGTTTCTTTTCTAAGTTGGTAATATTCATTTTGTTTTCGTTCGGGTCGCCCTTAAGTATGTCAAAACCGACCCTAAATTCCGCTGCGTTAACCCGTATCTCTTCCAGTTTCCTCATGTTGTCTATCTGGTTAGTGCGGATTTCTGTCTTAACAGCTTCCAGTACGACCTCTGAGTTACGACGATCCGTTTCGATTCCAGACCTGACGTCATCCATTGCTTTTGTGATGTTAGTCTTAATTTCTTTCCCGAAATCAGCTCTGAGAGTAATCGAAGTAGCTTGAATGTCGCCCCTAACTCTATTTAAATCTGCCTGCATATCATTAATGTCTGTTCGCAGATCTTCAACATCATTCCTGACCTCTGTGCGTAAATTGTTTATATTAGTGTTCATGTTGTCACAATTGACCTGTATTTCGGCCCTAACATTGTCTGTATTGGTTTGCATATCAGCCCTAACATTGTTTATGCTTGAAGTCATATTAGTCCTAACATTATCACAATTGACCTGTATATCTGCTCTGACATTGTCTGTATTAGCCTGCATTTCGGCTCGAATGTTTGCTCCCATGTCATTCAAGTTAGTTTGCATACTAGCTTGGTTCGCCTGAACTTGATTAATTGACATGCGCAGGGTCCTCAGCAACTCTGGCAAACTTGCGATAATGTCCATCTCTGCTTCACTTGCCATCACAATAAAGTCGATTTGAGAATTAGGCGGGGAATAGTTTGGCTGAAAATTACACACTGAGGTACACCTTAAGATCAAGCTCTGGGGAAAGTTTGCACTCTTCATAAACTAAGGGATCATTGCTGTGTCTCTGTCCTAACAAAACTTAAACACACACACCAACAATTACATTTACTTAAGATCAGCTTTGGCTACATGTGAAAATGTCTCTACTTATTAACAGTAATTAATGCCAACTGACCTCATGGTCCTATCTCAATATGAGTGCCATGCAGCTACTGTCCAGCCGTGCGAATACCGATTCGTCACTAACCTGGCAGATGCTATCATACCCTAAAAAACAAACATGAGCTCTCGAGCTCTCAAATTCGAGTTTTCATATTCGTATGCCACCAACTAGACCTCTCAACATCGAGCTGATCATGTTGTGGAACCAATTAAAGAATCAGTACACCAGCGAACTTGACCTCTCAAATTCGAGCTAATCACGATGGAGCGCCAATTAAAATGAGTTTATGTGTGCCCGACTGACGAGGATTCCGGGGAGCCAACGACCTTAAATGACCCTTCCGAAACCCCATCTCCCAGGAAGACATATAGGCCGGGAAGGAATGCATTCTTGGACTGGGAAAGCACTCAAGAATCTGTACTCGGGGGGTGTTGGATGTAATGAGAGGAAACACCACCAGTCCAGAGGAATACAAACTCAACAGAAACAATAAAGAGGCAAGGCTTACATGTAAATCGCACTCAGTTTATTCAAAAAAGTGGCAGACCCCTAACCACTTCCGAGAGGTGAAAACGGCTAGTCCGTGCTAACA
Organism: Meconema thalassinum; assembly: GCA_946902985.2. Classification (NCBI taxonomy): domain Eukaryota; kingdom Metazoa; phylum Arthropoda; class Insecta; order Orthoptera; family Tettigoniidae; genus Meconema; species Meconema thalassinum. The sequence goes on from OX336398.1 coordinate 128,729,520, forward strand.
ATGTTCATAATAATTGATTCGTCTCCGTGCGACAATCCTAAAAAAATTAAGCCTCTCGAAGTCCTACGCAAAAGTGGAAAAACAAAGAATGTAATCTAAGAGAATGACACGTAGATCTTTCCTATCCAATTACATCGGAGATTCAATAATAGTAATAGTACAAGAATGATTCTACAGCAAGGTGAGTTATTTACTTGTTTACAATGCAAGATATTAGTTACATTCAAAGCATAATAAGTTTAAAGCTACGCTGTGATGGTGTCATCTCCTACATTTAACGTTATAATTATTTAATCTAATGCCTATCGTACGTTAATCATAATGGCAACGATGTAAACGAGTAGCGTTTCATCCAAAATTTATTTCCAAGCTAACGCTATGCACATTCTGAACCTAACAGAAAGTATGAAAATTTATCCTAGTTACAACACAAATGAATAACATGTAAACACTCTTACATTAGATGCGCATTGGGCGCCACTACAGTTACCTTCCTACATCGCAAATTCACTCCTTGTGAACTTGGGTCATGTTTGTGTTGGGAGAGGAACGTTATGTTGGGGAAAGCATGAATTAATACTTGTCTAACATCGCATCATCAGCTTAGCTACCGCGCTTAAACACGTAACTATCTGATTGTCGTCGCTCAATAGGGGAAAGCTATATTTGTATTTAAAATGAGACGAAGAAACAAGTCTAAGTTATGGTCATCAAGGTTCATTTAAGTTTATGGTTTTCTTTAGATTTCATTAGAGTTCCTAGGTTTTGGTTTATATTCAGTTTTAGTTGAAACACCCTGATATTTGATTATTACCTTCTTATTTATCAGAACCAAGAATAGCCTGCTCAGCTCATCTTATAATATTACAATACATAGCTTGTTTGGCAGTCGTCTGTATGTCAAAAAAAAGTATTTGTTCCACTTATCCACACTACATAAACTGGTTTTCAGGTAACAAGAATGTTTGTTATTCACTGGGCCCACTGCCTTCTATATAATTTACTGAAGAAAAGAACGCGCTGTCGTCGCGTTTGCAAGGTCAAAATAAACCAAATAAAGTGTGACATTGTCTCCTTTTCACGGCCAACAGCTGGTCGTTGAGTTTCACTTGTTAAAATAAAACACTGTTCTTTCAGACAAGATAATGATAAAATCCTACACGTAAAAGAGTGTTGGTTCGATGCTCTGTCGAAGTTATATAAAAATGTTATGTACAATAATGGGTGGCAAATGCTATTATCCTCAACAAGTGCAAATGATACGTTATATTGGTGGTTTCTCCACCACCTAGGAGTGCATGTTAAGTGTAAATCCTACCTAAGAATGTGCGGCGTAAGGTCATAATAACTAATCTAGTCCCCACAGCAGGACCGTACATAAAAATAGGTTTTGGCCGTCAGCCTGACTCACGTGCGTTCTTCATAGTTATGCATGGTTTAGGTTGCAAATTAGGCGTATGGATGGAATGCCTGTAATCCACGTCCTCGCTTTGTAGTACAATATCAGCCATTACTAAACCATTTGACGTGCGATCCCACCATCGCTAGACCATCTGGAGTGCGGTCCGACCGTCGCTAAACCCAGCCATGGTATGGGTCTACTCCATTTCAAAGCTCATGACTAGTTGAATAATTGGGGCTTCTTCATAATAGTTATGTTTCAATAAAGCCATGGTGGTTACACTGAATTTATCGCTCTAGTTGCAATTTCACAGAATTTACACTGGCAGCGGTTTGCAAGATAGAATGGCCATGTGTTTTTTCCGCTCACAGAAGCTAACTTATGGCTTGTGCCAAAGTACACACTCAAAACTGATTGATTTAGTTCACTGGTGAATTGTTCATTACTTGTTTAACACTGATGATAATCTCGCTGCACATGTAAGAGAAAAAGCGTGGCTTAGCAGCGTGCTTTGTGCCTATGTTAAATTGTTAGTGAAAGATCACAAATATTCCGAATTGGCGATTACTGATTATCATAAACACACTCGGCAGTCATACTGCACATAATCACGTATGTTTCTTCACCAGATTAAGTAGAATCACACAGATACTTCTCGATTTATCGAGCACGTTTCAACGTCAAGGCAGGACCATGGCTGTCAAAAAAGGTACGTCACGCTGCCATCGTGCTTGCGATAAGAGTCGTTCATCAAGATGCCGGATGGACTCACTAGTGACTAGTCAAGTGTGTGACTGTAAAAATATCTGCGGCATTCACTAGGGATTTTTTATATTCATGCCTCCTATTTATCATAAATCATATTTCTCTTCTGAGCATCCAAAATATTTACAACATTGGTTAATAATCAAGGGGTTCACAAAATATTTACAACATAATATACTCTCAGCGCGGCAACTCATATTAGCCAAACGGGCGCTCTTTTGGCTTGCTCCATGGATGATGAATTCTTCATGAGCCAAAGAGGTCACATGGCAAATGTGACTTCGGGTTCAGTTTATACTAATAATTATTTATTGATCTATAAATTAATTGGACGATTAATTTTAGTTCTTATTTCAGATATTCCTTCGATTAGGTGTTGTCACCGATATCGCATGGCTCTTAGAGCTCTGGCAACTTTGCATGAGAGTGAGAAGAATGTGAGGAGGCTATGGAATGAATTGAGCGCCGAAAATGCGTGAGCGAAAGTAACCTGAGATTGCCATGAGTACGTCATGAATTAAGTCAACTGCTTGACACGAAGAATGTTCCAGAAGCTTAGAGGCGCTGATGAACCCCCGGGCGAAGTCTACGTGGGAAGGTCAAGTCCGAGAGGCAGTTCACGTCTGTATTGTCATGCGCCGGGGAACTAACAGTTCGTTTCGGTATCATCGCGCTCCAGGAAAGTTCCACTACAATCCTGTGCAAAGTGACAGTGTTTATCGTGAGTATACTGCGCGATATTGACGTGCCGGATTGATTCATTTTACCCGTGTGGGGTATTCATGCGAATTTGAGTAATGCGGGACATAGCCGGAAAATACGGTATCATCTCGTACGTGAGCAGACGCACATTTAATAGACATTAAAACCTAGTGTAATAGAACAATAATACTACGTCTTCTGTATGGTGGCACGGTGCGATATTCAAATACTCAACATGCAGTATAAGCAAAGGCACGTGGGCATTAAAAGGCTTTCACGGAGTGTGACAAGGTTTGAGATTAGCCGCAATGCTTTTACGCACGAAACAAGTGAGTGTAGCACCAGGGATTTGTTTGAATAGTTGACAAGTGAAAGTAGCAGGGTCAGTGAACTCAAAGTAAAAGGGGATGTAGGCCAATGACGATATATGGCGCGGGGAAGGTCAAGGTAGAACACTGCTTATTACGAGGCAAGCTAGTGTGAGATTATATACACTAACTTGCGTTGTCAGTGAAATGACAGCACGGCTTCGAATCTATATTTCTTGGCACTAAACCATGAAAATTGGAGCGAATCGCAGAATGGACAATATGGATATCATTGTGCGTCAGTGCAAGTTCCGCGTTATGAACTGTCGTGACGGCAATATGACCGGCTAGGCGATGTACGTGGGGGTTGTTACGATGGCGTGACGATCAAAGCGAGCCATGGACGACGGAGACCCTTGGGTTGTGAGCTGGATCTAGGATGAGAGGAGAGTATGTTCCTTGGGAGGACGTAGAACCAGAACCCCCCAGGAAATACGTCAACATGACCACGACCAAGTCGGCAGGATGGTACAGAATCAATGTTAATTCATGAGTAAATCTGTCTGGGTAGTGGTTACTGAAATTTGTGTAGATGGGCGTATAATCGAAATAACCAGCGATAAAATGATACGATTATTAGGGCCAGATAATTTTAGTTTTCTTTTGAGCGATTATTATGGTCATTATTAGGGTTTAAAATGAGATGAATGGATGTCTTGAAATATAGTATAAGTATATAGATTATTCGGCGTGTTACGTCGCAGCGTTCTTTGAGATGGTTCAACTATGATGCCGATTCACTGTCAGAACATTCTAAATCTACAGGGAGTAACATTCACACTTAAGGGGGCACAGTTCTTTGTGCATTTCACGGTATCAATAAGGAACACTCTCACAACTCATGAAGTTATTTTACACATTAAAATCAGCAGATGCATTTTGTAGCGAGGTTATTCAAGGTTGTATTGAAGTGAAATTGTATTTGTGAAACAGAAAGGCTGTTTAAAAGAAAGATATAATGAAGCTAAATGTGCTCGCTATGACGCGGTTGAAAAAGGTAAATGATTATGATTAATGTGATGTAGTAAGTAAAGGAGTATGAAATTTTGAGGTCACTGTCAGTTGAGATTAAACAAATAGGCTAAAGACCATCTATTTAAATGTTTCTGGAGTATTTGTGAATGTGTAAAAATCACGTGATCAACTAAAAATCTGAAATTATGCAAATTCAAATATGTGAAAGTAAATTCATAGAAGTGAAAAATAAGAGTGGTATATCATCGTAATGTTTCATAAGGATTGTATAATGCAATGTAATGAATGTAACAACCAACTACCAGTTTATTTTAATTGAGGCATATTTGAATGGAAACCAGTTAATATGATAATGAAGACATTTATTCCTGAGTTAAATTTGTCAATAAGTTGTATGACGCTAGAGAAATCCATATTTCTAGATAGTAGCGATTAGTTAGAAGGAGATCAAATGAGACACTATACATTTTTCGCTGGATATTTTTTTATAATTATACACCTGCTCACATATGGACTTTACAATGGAGAGGTGATATGATAATTGAAATAACGACCGTAATAGTAGTGTGATTTAGCTCAGATCTCCGTAAGTTGTATTATATCGAAAGTGAGGGCGCCCGGAGACTCTTGTCCCTATCAATTTAAAGTTTACTTTGGCGTTAATATTTTATTTGCACATAAAGATTAATTTCGAAGAATCTCCGAGTGAAGGCAGATTTTTGTGTTTTATTTTGTGTATTTCTTGGTGTGGTTTTATAATAAATTGGTGGATGAATTTATCTTAACAGCGGAGTTCTATGTCATTCTTGTTTTGTTGCTATACTTGGGTGTTCATGGGATCAATTTTGAGATTCACCCCAGTTGAACCCTATCCTAGTTAAGACTCTGGGAATTTCTTTATCTCGTCTTCCGGCATTTTTTTGCCGAAATTGATTCGAACATTCAGTTTTTTTATGTATTTCGGGTTGTACCGAATTATGACTGAGGATTGGCGTGTCGTGTCGGGCCACCCATTCGGAAGCCAGATTATCGGGCATAGTGTATTGTATTGGTTTCGCCGCTCTCTATCTCATCGTCCCACTGTTGGGTGCCAATTGTAGCTGTACAGCCCCAACTTGGGCGACAATTCGAACTGTACATATACACCATAAGAGATCATCCCTCATTTGGGCGTCAATTTTAACTGTTCTGTCTCCAAATAGATAATAATAATATCACCTCTCCTCACAATGAATAATAATAATAATGATAATCGGGGTTCGTGGGGATGAATCATCTGTACGATAAAGACAACAGTAATATACATTCACACCCAACTACACCGGTGACAGCATAAATTAAAACACTTGAAAACTGGTGAAAATTTACATGTCTTCTGATACCAGACAAATAAGCACAATCGACAGGATCCTCGTTGTACAGATAAAACTCTCTACCATATATACAAAGACACACTTATGACATACACTCATGGACCCTTGGAAGATGATGTTTGCTGGAAATTATTGATGATCGCCGATTTGAAGACTAACTCTACTGATTCTGGGGTTATTGCTCTCAGAGAATCAATCCTAGTTCTAAATGAGTTACTTTGGGTGGATTTTAGTTATTTTCTTCGATGTTCTGCTTTGATCGCTTTAGCAACTGTTTCATTTCACTGATATGATCACTGACCACTTATACTGTAATTGATTCCTTTCCTGTGCATGTATCATCTAGTTGACGTAAGAGGCCTACTTGTCTTGTGCAATATGTGTGACGGAATACCTCGATCCCAGTTAGGTATCATTTTCATCTTTCTTCGGCATGCTAAATGGATTACAAGCGGGTCAGATATAATAAATGCAAGTCACATATCAGATTAACATAACCACTAGAGTATTTTTTTAAATCTTGTGTTTCGATTCTTGTGTTATAATGCACCAGTTTAATCTATTATCTGGGTCTATTATATGAGAACAAATATCCAAGGATTGTAGGAAGAGGTAACTCCAATGATAATACATTTGTTAAAGAATAAGATACATTTGACATAACTAGGTAACTTAGATTGATGGATGCTTATACCGAATACATACATTCAGGGGTTATCCAGTACGATGTTATCGTGACTGCGAGATTGGAATGTTAAATGATGTTTTTAATGTTATGGTCTACTTAACTGAGAAGCATTTGAGCTAATAGTTTGAACAGCAGATATGGAAAATGAGTTAATAGAGGTCAGTCTATGAGGTTTTCAAGGTTTATTTGTTGAATGCATTTGTTAAAGCGAGATGAAAGAATTAAAATGTTGTTGCCACGTTAAAACTATGTTGACTGGAATAATTTGGAGTTGGATCGAGTGGAATTAACGGTTCGAGAAAAGTGCTGAATTCTAATAAGATTTGTTGCGTAATATTATAGGTGTATATTTGATGTGGTTTGATTACTGATATATTTACGTGGTATTTGTGGATGATGATATCCAAATTTGACATAGATAGGTGGCACTTAAGATAATAATTGCAGTTTGTGAATGCAAGAGATGGATTTGATCCCCATAAGGTATAAGGGCATATAGTTTTGCACCACTGGAATATTTAATAAACTTAATTAGCATGATGGATAAGATTCAAGTAGCTGAGAACTCAGTGATTCTATATGGATTCAAGAAAACGTTTTTGTAGTAGCTCAGGAGGTTTAAGCGGTATGATAATTTCTACTATTGATACATTTAATTATCACTTGAAGTAAAGAAAAACTTAGGATATTGTAAAGAGGGTGATTTCTTGCCCCTTATAATGCAAAATTATAACCCATTAAGATGGTTCAATTAGACGAATAAATGAGTGTGATGAAGGTAAATTTGCCTTTGATGAAGGAAATTAAGTATCTGATTTTCTACCCGCGAAGATGTAAATAATATGTGTAAATATAATAAGAGATTTGATAGTTCTTATGCTACATTCACTGAGAATTACATGTTTATGTAACACTGGTTAGGTCACTCAGAGATCGCAAGTGAAGTCAAGTGTTTGTGCTACGTGTGGATTCCTGAGATGACAAGTAGACTTTTAGATTTTATTTGGTTACAACGTTTGAACTGGTGGGTTTGGTCGTGAAATCTCACATCGTAACTACTGTATTTAGTTATGCCACCCGTCTCACAGAAAGGGTTTTGTATATTTATTTTCTATGCTTACCAAATATACGATACATTTTATTTCCCTTTTTATGTATATTTCGAGACTGCATATTTTACCAGCTATTATTTTCCTGGATAACTGAAAGGCATCATCAGAGGGCGTGTGGTGTTTATGAAAATCCAGCTCGATGGTGCCTACCTTTGTTGTTTTAACCTGTCACGCCCAAGAGACATTCTGTCACATGCCAACCGAGCAAACTTTTTTTTGTATCAAACTGGATTTCGGCACACTCTTTTTATTTTTTCCCTTTGTCAGCCCCTTTCCGTGGTAATATGCGGCATTTATGTAGACGGGTTTTCGCATGCCGCCTCGGGACGGGTACAATATTTAATTTCCAGTGGTTGTATATTCGAGTTCTACTTAAAGTGGGATATCGATTATCGTGTTTCCTACTTGTTTCTTTTCTCTAATGTTAGAACCAAATAGAAAGTTAATATATCGCCCACTCTCACGCCATGATCGCTAAGTATTGACATGGCACTATTGTTTAATCGTATCAACGTCTTATATCTGGTGTATAGTCCAAAATACGAATACTTCCATTACACCTTAAACGATAACTCGTTGAGCCTAAAAGTAAAACATAGGTAAGATCTTGAATGTCTTTCACAGGCCATCGGTTGGTTATGTAAACGAGAAATACATTGTGCGGTGGTTAAATCATCGAGGATACATGGTCTTCCACAAATTGTTTGGTTGTGACCTTATGAGGCTCTATGGGATCTGAAACGTCGGCTAGTCGTCTTCGCTTCATGTGTAATCTATTCTCTTTAATTTCACACACGATGTCCATTTCCGAGGTTAAAAACTGTTTCCTACAGACATATTGTTGTTCCACAGTGTCAGCCAAGAGGATTATGCGTTTATCATTAGCAGTATAGCCATGTGCATTAAGGTTTGGCACCATGCCATATAACCCTTTCACCTTGTTATCCACATACATTTTTGTAGCGGCATCAATACAAACTTGAGGATGTTTCACATGGGTTGACCGTTTTCCATTAAAGTTGTAATCTCCCTCGATAGTCTGTGGAACCACCGACATCCAGTTAACATCCAGGTCCTTCAACTGTTCTTCTAAATGGTCAACAGTGTGGTCTTTATCCCCACCTCGTGCAATAGTGGACACTAATAATACATCTAAAAAACTGGCAGGCTTCGATCTGCCACGCTGCTCCTGGAGTAGAATAAATCGCATGAGATGTGGAGTAGGTAGAACAGCATATACTTTACACACATGGGGCTGGTAAGTTCCCCCCATTGTGACTTTGGGGAGGTTCGCCAAACAATGAAACATGTAGTGCAGGAATGCCCACTCCGTGCTTTCTGTGGCGCCATGGAAGACTTGAACTAAGCAACACCAGAAGCAGTGGAGAGGGTAGCAGAATTGGACATTCACATTTAGTGAGACGTACATCACTCATACTCAATGTTTACAATTGAACTGTCGAAGATGTCAGGTAGATAGTGATGTATAAATATGTTGTTTTATTCCTGTTATTTTTTCTCTCAAGCTTCGTAAATTGCTTTGTATAAAAATGATAATTTGTATTTACTCAGTGCATATCTTCCACTGGATATGTAAATAGTTTATATGTTGATTTCATCATACGCTAAATAAAAAAAATAGTGTTTATTAGCGGGGTCTGTCTCTTGTTTGGGATCATTTAATGGGGCGGCCTTGGTCTTGGCCATTCATGCACGTCCAAGGACATCCATAGTAATACTGTTCCTGACAAAGGGCCTGGTTTCGTGTATAGAGAAAGCCTAATTTTACAATTAGTTGATATGCAGATTATTAAGCAGCAAGAGTTGCTGCCGGTTGGGGACATGGTTTCCCATCTTTTTCCTACATCACGTGAGCAACCTCACGGTTAACTCTTTCCCTCAAGTATTTGCTGCCTCATTGTTGGTCCCTCAGGATGTGGAAAACCAATCTTCTACTCACCCTCATCTCCAAATGGTCTGCGTTTTCAAAATATCTATATTTCTGCAAAATCCCTCTACTAACCATTCTAAGTGTTCCTGGATCAAGTCATGTTTGAACTACGAACCAGAAATATGTATTGTGTTATTTCACGTTTCCATTGCAAAAAACTGTTATTGCCCCGGATACAGTAATACCTGATTCGCTTATGGTATTTGATGATGTCTCTACAGAATGGCAAGTTATTGTTCAGAGTAATTTCATCAGGGGCCGTCTCAAACATATCGACAGCTTTTATCTTGGACAAACGCATCCCAGATTGTCCAAACAACTCATTCGTCATAATGCCAATGTGATTGTTTTATTTTGTTAGGATGAGCGGCATATACGCCACATTTACAACGATCATGTCAATCCCGATATGACCTCTCAAACCTTTCCTCAATTGGAGCACTCAACGGCATGCCTGTCTTGTTATTGACAAACAGAGTGATATTCACTCGGGGCGTTATCGCTTAGGGTTTGATCATTTTATTCATATTTAAGGGGCTACCTCATTTCCCTGTATGTCATTTCTACAGACACCATGACAAGAGCAGGGAGTCAATTGATAAAGCATATTATTATGGCAAAAACTAATATGCGCCAAAAGTTTCGTCAATTGGGATGATCTCGTGCAGATAATGCTTTGTTTACTCAGCAACATTTAGCTCCTCCTCTAAAAGCCATGTTTAAACCATCTTCCATATCTCAAAAGCTGCCAACATTTTCAAAAGCAACTCATACTATGCAAGAGGTCTGTGTGTAAAAGGAACTGGATTGTGCTAGTGATGTTGAGGAAGAGGTTATTTCACCGGGAAAGCCAGGGGATGAGGGGTGTACTCCAGAAAAAACCATAGCCAATTCCTCAGTTACTCATAACAACAGTGATTTCTAAAACACCTACGACTTCCAAACAGCCTACTTTGTCGGAAATGTTGTCTACACCCGAGTATAATGCTCAGTTAAAAAGCATTCTGGTAAAGAATGTTGGTGCTTTAGTAACACCCTACCTCAGAAATGTGTTTAATAAAAAGGCCGATACTTCCTATGGTGTTTACTATGAAAATGATTGTTGTCGAATTGGTGATTCCTATATCATGTTCGGTAAACAAGTAGTCATCATTAAAAATATCTACTATAAATTAACATCCGGCCTTTTGGAGATGTTATTTTCACGTACTCCGTTTCCCGAAGACTACCCACCCGGAATGATATCATAACTTATAAAACCACCTTAGTGGAAACGAGTGCTCACATGAGAGGGTATAAACGATCCAAACCAGTCCATGGGAATAAATGTTTCAAATATAAGACCATCATTTCAAAATTATTTCCAACCCGGACAGTATTCTTCGTGGACCTTTAGCTTCGGGGGTTACATTTAAACCATTAAAACCCCTTGTTGATGTGACCTACTGGCACAATCTCAGTAACCTAGTCAAACGCTTACAACTTTTGCATGCTTCACGACTAGCTGGTCATACCGATCGCGATTGCGAAGTCCAAGATATTGAGCAAAAACTTCGAAATGCCAAATTTATTGTTTAAACCTTCACCAATCAAAGTGGAAATAGCCAGCGAGTTGCACACCCCTCCCAGCCGTAACTATCAGCGACTCAAAGTTATTTTATGTGGTGTTGAAGAGCTTTGGCAGGCTGATTTGGTGGAAATGATACCCTATGCTAGCGTTCTTTTTGTTTTTTTCTTGGGTTCTTTTTGGTTTCGGTTCGGATTCTTTTGGGTTCTTCTTGAGGTTCTTTCGGGATCTTTTTGAATCTTTGTTGGTTCTATTTTGTTTCTTTGGGGTTTATTTTGGGTTTAAAGACGGTGTACGCTATATGCTCTCAGTAATTGATGTTTATTCCAAATTGGCTTTTGTTCAACCTGTGAGTCGCAAGTCAGGTCCTCTAGTCACAGCTGCATTCAAGAATATTCTTCAACAATACAAACGTCAACCCATCTTCTGCCGACAGACCAGGGCAAATAATTTTTCAACAACGATTTCTCCAGCTTTCTGAAATCCTCGGGCATTCATCATTACACCACGTACAGCAATCTAAAAGCAAGTGTGGTAAAACGTTTCAATCGCACGCTAAAACAGATGTGTGGAAGGAGTTTACGGCTCGGGATTCCTATCGCTGGATGGACTTAATGCCTGAGCTAGTGTTCTGTTACAATGATACCAAACACGGAACTATTGGAACAAAGCCGTGATGTGACAAAGAATATTTCAAGGCTGTATAAACTCCTTAACTCCATCAAATCTGCTGATCCTGAAAGCCATCGTCTTAAACTAGGCAATTATGTCCATTTCAACAAGTTCAAGTCTGTTTTCGACAAAGGTACACGCCGAATTGGGGTACAGAAATATTTAGTTTTCGACAAATCAACCTCGACAGCCCAGCAACGTATGTACTGCAAGACCACAACCATCAGGTCAAGTGAGCCGTCTAGCCTTTCGCAGATGTTGTCGCAGTGGAAGTATGAGTGTACTAGTTAGCCAGGCGCTGGGCCCATTAAACCGGACGAAGGTTATGAAGGTTTCAGATGCGATGGATTGAACGTACATTCACTGCGATGTGAATGCAAGTTCTATTCGAATGCGCTATTCATTCAGAACCATGGGCCTAGCTTAGCCTAGCTTAAAGAAATAACGACTAAATAACGGACTAAATAAGGTACACATACTCGACACTAAAGTAAAGGGATGGTAATGTATTCTCCAAGAAAATATTCCTAAGGTATGACGGGGAAGCTTAACACACTAATGTAAGGTTATGTGTTTGACAAGATAATCTGACAGTTCAAAGGACCGTGACATTAAGGTTATGGGTGATACGAGGTAAAGGTATAGGGGAATGTATATGGGGGAAGAATGCTCATAAAGAGTAAAATTACATTGTGAAAAGAGAAAGATAACAAGGGCTAGACAAAGAGTTGGGAAAAGTGAGTGTACCGCCAAAGAAGCGAACGGTAACTCAAATAGCCCTGAAGGAGGTGAGCGAGTATGAGACAGGACGGATTTTAATAAAAGCGCGCGTAGATATGACGTAAATGAATAAACACAAAATGAGGGCTCCCGTGGCTCATGATCTCAAGATTTACGGTCACGTTAAACTACAAGCTTCCTTTCTTTTTACAAAATGAGTGGCAACTAACCGAAATGAAATAAACACGAGAGATGTTACGTTAGACAAAATGAAAGATATCCATCATAATACGTTACGCTAGAAAAGGGATTAAGCCATACTCATAGACTTGCGTACTAAGACGCAATCTTAAGATTACAGGCAAACAAAAGATAAGAGGTATGGCAATGGTCTTACTGGAGAACGCACTATACAGTAAACCGTACCAAATACCTACACAAAAAGATACCACGATAGGGGGACAAAGATAACAGGAACGATACAGACGCACAATGGACATACTAGAATAGGCTATACGCCCTAGTATTCCATACGATAACCAAATACGCACACACACATACAGAGATAGTAAGTAGTAACATACCTTGATGGATCTGCTTAATCCGGCATCGCGGAATTACACGAAATAAACTAAATTCACGCTCCTACGCCCACCTTTATAATAAACACAAACGAACGCATAAAAAGGATAGAAAAGCAAGGCATCTCGAAAGCGGGAGCGGGAGCACAAAATATGAAACCTACATCGGAGAGAAAAAACAGAAGACTGCCCAGAGAGTAACAAAGGGTTGTCACACGTGACGGAAGAAAGAAGATAAAAAGGTAAGAGGTGTCACTAATCACGATTCGGCATAGCAAGAAATCACTATAACGAACCTTGATCAGCAATTATAGAAATGTCCACTGATCTGCTCGGCTATTCTGGCCAGTAATAATCAAGACGAAAAGAGAACAATTCCGATGATTGACACGCCGAAGGAAAGAAAAAAAAGGGGAAGACTACAGGTGGAAGAAAATTAGTTCAGATTCCCACACACTCTCCCAAAATTTTTGTTACGTCCACCAAAATAGACGAACAAAAATTTTAACGAAACAAAAACAAGGAAGGGAGAAGGGAGGAAAACGGGTACATCACGAAAATGTGACGGGAAGGAGCCTAGAAGTACGGGGAAGACGGGGAGGACTCAAAAAGAGTGTACTTTAATGAAGATAATATAAGAATCAAAAGACGAAAAGTTTACAATAATAACGTAAGTTAAACCAGATAAAATAAAATAGTAAAAATAAAATATAAACCCTAGCTTCCTCGCCAAAATATCATACAAAAGTTACAAAGTTACAGATTTACAATATATAATAAATATAAGTATACAAAAGCTGTCTTCCATAATCTCCCAAGGTAGGATGTCAGAGAGCAGATATCGATAATTAACTAAAACAAGAAAGAACGATTAATTGAGAGCGATATTAATTTATTCTAATAATGGAGTAAGGTTGAGTGGTGGCCATCTCGATACTCCAACAAAGATTAAATTTTGGGACGAAGAAAAATGACTAGAAGTCATCTATTTAAATATTATTCGAAGGAATAACCTTAAAAAGACGTAGATAATTATAATTGATAGCAACGCCATCTTGCGCCATCGCATGTGAACTCAAAGCAGATAGAGCTAGAAAACATGTCTCAAGAACAAATAAACATTTAAGAGACAGAGAAGAAATGTGACTAAGATAGGTGGACTTACTTACAAAACGCTTCAGTTGGATAATATGAGCGGTAGATATTTTTTGAAGGTTGTCGTCACTTACTAGTTTCATGGTACGCCCCTGCATTGCTCACAGAGTGGAGCTCTCCAATACCTAGTCGTTTTCCTGAAAAGCAATGATATACCTTCCTACGTTGAACCTATTTTGTGATGGGAAGAACATCAGTCATCATCGAAGCGTAGTCCCTGCTGAAATAAATCTTCATCGCCTCATTAATTTTCCTGGCGGGGGTTACATCATGGACACGCAGTTCTAATTACATCGCGTAATCCACAACCGAAACAGAAAACCTTAAGACGGTCTGTGCACATACAGAAATGATGTTCTTTACCGCAATTCCAACATGTATGTGAACTGTCATGTTCACCAGTACGAAAGGAATCACGAGGACGTGTGGTATAGGTTACAACATTGGATCGGACATGATTAACAGATGAGGGTCGAGTTCTGTTGACTGCGGAGAGATGGCGCGATTGAACTTCACGGGCCTACTAGCAGTGGAATGAGTGACTAACGTATGTGATAGGCGACAATGTCTAGCATTATTGACAGTAAGTGAAACAACACTTGGAGTAAAAGAATCGTATCCTTGAGTGCTATTAAAAGCTAGTACAGGAATCATTGTATCAGAGGGAGGAGGTGGTGGAACATACTCTTTACACAGGCGATAATTACCTTCGAATTCCCTTCCCAAGTTAAGGATGTCATCAATAACGAATACAGAAGATCTACGTACATAGAACTTATATTCTAGATGTAGGTTACGATATATAATATCGATAGTTTCTTGACCAGTTAATGGAATGGGAAGGCGAGACATTAAAATTTGAATAGCCGTGACATAATCATCCACACAAATAAATGGAAAGTTACAATACCTTGAAAGGCAGTAAAATGTAGAGAAATGTTACTCCCTTATTCTTAAATATTCGTTCTTCAGCAGTAATGGGATGGGGTATCCAATTGCTTTTATTGGCGATGATATATAATGGCCTAGTTGTCAACAAACCACAGCCATCATTCACTCTCGACACATGCAAAAAAAAACGATATAGTTCCTTATTGCCTACTTACACATACAGGTGGACGTATTTGTGGGCTAAGCGGTCCTCTTATGTCATTTTGGGGAATGAAACTGGGTGTAGTTACATGTAGAGCTATACATTCGAATAGCGACCAAGCTCTGTCTACCATTTTGAGCCGTCTAGCCTTTCGCAGATGTTGTCGCAGTGGAAGTGTGTGTGTACCAATTAGCCTGACGTTGGGCCCATTAAACCGGACTAAGGTTATGAAGGTATCAGAGGCGATGGATTGAACGTGCATTCACTGCGATGTGAATGCAAGTTATATTCGAATGCGCTATTCATTGAGAACCAAGGGCCTAGCTTAGCCTAGCTTAAAGAAATAAAGACTAAATAACGGACTAAATTAGGTACACATACTCAACACTTAAGTAAAGGAACGGTAATGTATTCTCCAAGGAAATATTCCTAAGGTATGACGAGGAAGTTTAACACGCTAATGTAAGGTTATGTGGTTGACAAGATAATCTGACAGTTCAAAGGACCGTGACATTAAGGTTATGGGCGATACGAGGTAAAGGTATATGGGGGAAGAATGCTCATAAGAAGTGAAATTACATTGTGAAAAGAGAAAGATAACAAGGGCTAGACAAAGGGTCGGGAAGAGTGAGTGTACCGCCAAAGAAGCGAACGGTAACTCAAATAGCCCTGAAGGAGGTGTGAGGGAGTATGAGACAGGACGGAGTTTATTAAAAGCCCGAGTAGATATGACGTAAATGAATAAACACAATAAAGGGGTAACTAACCGAAATGAAATAAACACGAGAGATGTTACGTTACACAAAATGAAAGATATCCATCAAAATACGTTACGCTAGAAAAGGGATTTAGCCATACTCATAGACTTGCGTACGAAGACGCAATATTATGATAAGAGGCAAACAAAAGATAAGAGGTATGGCAATGGTCTTACTGGAGAACGCACTATACAGTAAACCGTACCAAATACCTACACAAAAAGATACGACGATAGGGGGACAAAGATAACAGGAACGATACAGACACACAATGGACATACAAGAATAGGCGATATGCCCTAGTATTCCATACGATAACCAAATACGCACACACACATACAGGGATGGAAAGTCGTAACATACCTTGATGGATCTGCTTAATCCGGCATCGCGGAATTACACAAAATAAACTAAATTCACGCACCTACGCACACCTTTATAATAAACACAAACGAACGGGTAAAAACAGAGAGAAAAGCAAGGCATCTCAAAAACGAGAGCGGGAGCACAAATTATGAAACCTACATTGGAGAGAAAAAACAGAAGACTGCCCAGAGAGTAACAAAGGGTTGTCACAGGTGACGGAAAAAAGAAGATAAAAAGGTAAGAGGTGTCACTAATCACGATTCGGCATAGCAAGAAACCACTATAACGAACATTGATCAGCAATTATAGAAATGTCCACTGATCTGCTCGGCTGTTCTGGCCAGTAATAATCAAGAAAAAGAGAGATTAATTCCGATAATTGACACGCCGAAGGAAAGAAAATAAAGGGGAAGACTACAGGTGGAAGAAAAATAGTTCACAAGAAAGGACGGTTTTATCTCCAAGAATTCCAAAAAATGCATTTTCCGAAACATTACCTTGTGGAAAATGTGGTCAAATCAATTAGAAACAAAGTGTGTGTTAAATCGCTCGGGGTTACCTGAGCCTTTAATTCTTGGATCAATAAATAGGCTTAAGTGTGAACCGTTTGTCTATTATATATTAAGACCCATCAACTCATAATCCTCGAATTAGGAAAGGGGTCAGCCGTGAACTATCTGTACTGCACTCATACCTAAAACGAGTTAAAATGTTCAATGACTTGACAGTTACAATAATAGTAGCCTGTAATAATTTCTTCCATATCTGGCTGTGTAACATCACTCACTGTAATCAAGTCTTTGCCTGTCTGTAATTTAACTGTCCTACTATCTCAGAGTTTCGGTTGACAGGTTTACCTCGGTCTGAGGACAGATTCATTCTTGTTAAAGCTAACCGTAACCTTGAGCCATTCCAGCATGTTGATACCCCCATCCACTGTAAACATAGCTTCACCCCTTGTCACGTGGCCAAAGCAAGGTATTGTGCCCGTTCATCCGAAGATAAACGCCCACATATGCGGGAGCCTTGAAGATAGTTGAGCACAAGATTCTTAAAATCTCAGGGGTGAACGGGTAAAGCTAGGTGGAGCTGAACTGTGTCTGAGACTCGCGCCTGGTCATAGTGAGGACGAAAAACACACACAATTTCCGCAAACCACACCCCACTTTTATCAGATAAAAATTATAATATCGGGTCATGAGCAGAACACTCCTACCTCAATCAACAGGGTGTAAAAATATCCAGTCTCTCACCCTGAGATTCCTAATCGCTAAATAAAGGAAAATTTTCTCAAAATCACTTCCTATTTAATGTCTGAAAGTTTAGGCATGTCCATCATATCCATATTCACTCACAAACTCTTATATCGATCATTACCGGCAATTGTTTACAACTTATAATTCACTTGAGGCACTGAGTAAAATGTAGTTCACAGTCTGTTTTCTATTATTTAGAAAATATATGCTTCACCATCCTCATTTATTAATAATTGATCCACTCATGATATATTATGATCATAACTGTTGCAAAATTTGTTTATAGAATTTTCGGCATGTTATAATTAAAGTATTTGCTGTTGTATATTCGAAAATAATCATCCCATGGAATTTTACGATTAGTAGCAAGCAATATTAATCTAAACATAACTGATTCAGATGCTGTTTGACCATATATGAAAGAAATGATTCCCTGGTTTGAGCAGATCTTAAAAGTGACCCCCCCCCCCCCCCTCATACAAATGCATTCAGAAGAAAACAAAAATGAATCTTCACGGGGTCTACCCTTTATTCATTTCCGACAACACCACTGTTCCACAATTAATGGTGCATTCAAGCTCTTAATGCCCACATATCACATAATATATCGGTGCACTGTCTTCGACAGGCCCATTTATAAGCTGAATGCTATACTTCCACACTTCAACTTAACACAAAGGTCACAATCTGATCCGCCTCTGTTGGCAACAACCGGGATATTTACTTACATTTCATAACACTCAAAAAACATTTTCAATTAGCTCAGTCCTCAACTACATTTGGTTGTTACATAAAACCTGATCCCCTATTCGCCTTGGGATTACTATTCCTCCTTTGTCTTGAGTTTTTATAAACAACTGAACTTGCAGCAAAATCAATTGATACTAATGGTAATATATTTTCTAATCTTTGTTCGAATATTTTTATGAGAATTCATGATGATGTTTCTCATACCAAAATATTATTATTATTATTATTATTTAAATCTTCACAGTACTCGATCATTATAATTATTTACTATTTATTAAATTTTTCCATTTCACAAATCATTCCTCCTTCACAAAATCAACTCATGAGTGACCAATATCACCTCTCATTAGTAACGAATCAGGAAGCGAAAAAAAAGTTGCGTTACTATCCGCCCTTAATAACTGAAATTGAACTACAAGGAAAACTGATAAACGACGAGTACTTCCTGTCGGACCGAGAACAACAAATTCAGAAACATGAAAAAGGACTTTTAAAAAAATACGCTGACCTACAAAGTTTGGGAAAAGAATATACACATGACTAGACTACAGTACAACTACGATAGCATGAAGAGATCTTACTTCCAGATATTCACTGTCAGGTGTTAAGATTGCAGCATAAAAGTTCCTCCATGAAGTGTGTCCACACACACCGTGCCACTTCCTGGAGTGAGCTCCACTGGACCTCTGGTAAGCCTCCTTCCGCTCGGCCCATCGTGCTGTTCCCGAACCTTCTCACCTGGGATGATGTTGACTATGTCCATTCCGGCTTCCTTCATGGGCTGGTATCGTCTACGTCCCTTCTTCATTCTCTCGAATCTAACCCATCTTCGGTTTTATCAGTGCATGTTCATAGCATCGGGAAGTTCCATAATATCACTCTTAAAATCTCCATGATGTTCCGCCCCCATTATTTTACCATGTCTTTCACTGTCGTCAGACCACGTATTAATTGCGTTTCCCTTTATACTGATATCTCGCGCAACACTTAAGCTCAATCGGCTTACAGTTGTATAATGAATTTTCAATGTCCTGAGATCGCACAGCTAAAGATTGCAAACACTCGTCATGACTATCTAAAATTCTCGTGCACATGGCCAAAACATAATACTGGGCATTGCGACTTTCATATAATCAATAATCACGTGGTTAAATTTGAAGTGTATGGACCTGATATCCTCACTGTTCGTGTCCTCACATGTGGCAACATATTGAAATACACGCTTCACTTTCTAGCTGTCCACATTATCTATTCGCTATTTCAATACATGAAAGTAATGTACTGTCAAAAAATGAAGTTATTGGTCCGTACATTATGACAGTCACTTCTAGTATAACAGTTGACAATTCTTATAAAGTACAGTTCAACTCACATGTGTTTGAAGAATAACTAAGTCTTTCTTTCCACCAGTAATACTATCACCGTTGGCACCTAGAAAATTCACAGGCCTTCCAGAACCTTCTACTCCGCGCATTCCGGCAACCCGTATACTTAGTCACGTCGATGACGTATTATAACACTGGCTCGAGCGTCGCACTGACACAAACTGGACCAGAGAGACACCCTGCTCTGATACTGAACACATTGCATACCTGATGTCTGCTCATCACAGTTTATATACGGCTTGGGCTCCTCACGTGCGTAAGCAGTTACATCATACCCCCAAACTTCCTTTCTTAATAACTTGGGAGTGCGTAAAGCTATCTTCTTGGTCCTTTCACTGGAATCAATGTAAATTCAGGGGCTACATCCTGCAATAACACTTTTCTTTCAATCTCACGGGAATAGGGTAGCTCCACAAGTTCGAGCAGCTTCGGCGATCTTCCATTCGCCAAGAGGGAGTGCGTTCTCCTCCGATAGCCTCTCCTCCTAAGAGCGCTACTTCAAACTCTGTTCGGCGCTCAATTCAAAGTATGGATAATGACCTGACGGCCCTGGACCGGGGGTACACAAACCCCCTCCCGTCACATATTAAAAACTCACAAGGTTTAGATTTTCTTCCTGCTCATGTCGTTATTCATTGGATTCCTGTACTGGAGTGATTGTGCTGGAGTGATACATTTTTAGACTAGCTGCGTTGAATGTGCCTGTGATATTCCCGGTGGTCCTGGTTGAGCATTTTCATAATTTTGAGATCTCAACTCACCCATGTATCAATGGCTTGCTTGATGACGTTGTTCGAGCTCTTGTCGTGAAATATGAGTTCTATTATTTGTTTGTTGTTTGCGCCAGTTATTATCTCCTCCTCTACCCTGGTTCTGATTCCAATTATTCTGATTCCTATTATTTTGATAATTCTGGTCTCTTCTTTGACCATAAGGTGAATTACTCCCATAGTTTCGGAAAAATTCTCTTCGGGGCATATACTCTCTTCGATTCTGCATTTGATTTCTATCTTCCCTGTTGTCAGCTCCTGACGGTCGGCCATAATGACGTTAATAGAATGTGCGTCTGACTTAATATTCCATTGAAAAAATTGAGCACTCGAATGGTCAAGTAGTTGCAGAATCTCGTCAAACTCTCCCAAAGAATTGATGCCTGATGCAATCCAAGTGCGTTGCACGTCAACTGGGAATTGTCGTGCCAAGGCTGCAATTAGTTCATGCTCCTGCATGGGAGGTTCTAGGCATTTTAGTCTGGCGAGCTGATTTGTGAAATAGTTCGCGTACTTAGTAGGCTGAGATGTTGCGTACCGCTTCGCATACAATTTGGATCTAAAGTTTTGTTGGATTTCCGGTGACCAAAATCGTCTCATCAACGCCTGAGCAAACTCGTCATAATTAGACATCGTTGATTTGAAAGCACGGAACCAAACGAGATCTGGTCCATCAAAAATCTTCCCTATGACCCTGATCTCTCTCTCGCCGGTTACTTTTTTATCCCTCCAGTAGTCTTTAACATCTTTGAGAAACTCGACTGGTGTGACAGTGCCAACCCCATTAAATTTGTTGGGCTTGCCTTCAGGAGCTTTTACAATTGTTACATGGGTCGAATCTGCTAAGGGTAAGGCATCGAACCCCGAACTATTATTCTGTGGCGTTACTGGTTCTGTCCATTTATTTTTGTTTCAGCTAATTTTCCCTCATTTCGTCGTACTGTCTCGGTTAACTGCTCTAACTTCTCGGGAGTGAAAGACTGGGTTTCCTCAGTAATGTTCGCCCTCAATTCCTGACTTGATATCGGTGTCTGTGAAATCCTATCGCATTTCTCCTTTGTTTGTTTCAATCCTAACTTGAGTTCTTCAGTGTTTTCTCTAATTTATTCAATTAGTGACGCATCTATTCCTCCTGGCCACGTCATATTATCTGCTACTTGTTCGTTTAACCTCCGTATATCCACTTGGAATACTTCCACATCTTTACTAATAACCTCGATGTTGGTTTCAAATGAACTGCGCAAGTCCTCGATCTTCGTGAGTACTTCTTCCTGAATGTCCCAACTAACCTCCTTCCGGACTTACTCTGTGACCTTCCCTTTGACCTCCCTCCGTAATTCTAAGACTATGCTACTCTTAAGTTCTTTGGAGACGATTTCATTAAAATCCCTAGTAATCTTCTCGGTGACTCTTTTAAACATGTCATTCGAATCTTTCATTACCGGTATTTCCATCGCTGCCATGCTTTCCTGTACTGTAGTCAGGGTTTTCTCTATCCTACCCTCTAAGGTGAGCAAATCCTCCTTAATCGCTTCATGATTCTTTTTAGAGAGTTCACGAGCTTGTTTACCCCCCTCAATTATACGGCCTTCTACGCTCAACAAATGTTCCTGGACCCTGTAGGTCTGGTCATTTAACCTCTTTCTAATGCAACAACCTTGTCCCCTATTTTCGCATCTAAGGATTCCAATAATCTTTCTTCTAAATCCTCTATATTGTTTTTAAGTTCATTCAAGAAGCTAAATTTCAAATTTTCCTCCAATGACTTAATTTGTTCCAACATTTTCGTTCGCAAATTATTTCCCAAAGACTGACTTTGTTCTAACATTTTTGTTTGCAAATTACTTTCCAAAGATTTATGTTGATCTGACATTTCAGACCTTTTAGATTCTAACGATTTATTTTGATCTGACATTTTGGATTCCAAAGATTTACTTTGCTCCAGCATTTGAGCAGACACACTCTGTAACTATAAACGCAACTCATCCTTTTTGAGAAATATGATAGGTTAGACCAAGAAAATGGAAGAAAGACTTATAACTAGCTTAAATACTATGTAGTAGTCATGTATATTCCCCAACAAAATAAAAGTGGGTGTCCCTAACTAAACCGACACAAAACAAAAGAAGAACTATCTGTAAATTTTGTGTGTTCCTATCAAAAAAATAAGAAAATCTACAATTAATCCAAACACATCAACAAGAAGAGAAAACAGTTGTGACAGAAGGTCAAACCTCAAACCTAAACTGCTTGAACGTTGATCACTAATCCAAAGTGCAAGACCAAACAACATCAACTACCATGTAAAAAAATTGTGCGAACACGATTGACACACATAAATCGCACCAATCGGGCCCCACGTTTGGTTAAGCCAATTTTTTATATACTCTATGTGCCCTTTTATCCTAAAATAAACGCCCACATATGCGGGAGACTCGAAGACAGTTGAGCACAAGATTCTTAAAATCTCAGGGGTGAACTGGTAAGGCTAGGTGGTGCTGAACTGTGTCCGAGACTCGCGCCTGAGCATAGTGAGAACGAAAAACACACAAAATTTCCACAAACCACACCCCACTTTTATTAGATAAAAGTTATAATATCGAACAAAGAGGTATTAAGACGAGTGGGAGAGGAGAGATGTTTCTGGCGACTGCTAATGAAGAGAAGAAATAGGATAGTAGGACACTTACTAAGACACCCAGGAATAGCAAGCTTAGTTATGGAAGGAAGGGTCGAGGACAAGAACTGTAGGGATAGACCAAGGTTAGAATATGTTAAACAGATTGCCTCGGATGTAGGGTGTGGTAGCTATGTAGAGATGAAACGATTAGCCCAGGACAGGGAGGCATGGAGGGCTGCATCAAACCAGTCAAAAGACTAAAGACTCAAACGACAACAACATAATATCAGGTCATAAGCAGAACACTCCTACCTCAATCTGCAGGGTATAAAAATATCCAGTCACACACCCTGAGATTTCTGATCGCTATATAAAGGAAAATTTTCTCAAAATCACTTCCTATTTGAATGTCTTAAAGTTTAGGCATGTCCATCATGTCCATATTCACTCACAAACACTTATTTCGATCATCACTGACACTTATTTACAACTTATAATTCACTTGAGGCACCGAGTAAAATTTAGTTCACAGTCAGTTTTCTATTATCTAGAAAATATATCCTTCACCATACACATTTATTAATAATTGATCCACTCATGAAATATTATGATCATAAATGTTGCAAAATTTGTTTACAGAATTTTCGGCATGTTATAAATGAAGGATTTGCTGTTGTACATTTGAAAATAATCACCCCATGGAATTTTCCGATTAGTAGCAAGCATTATTAATCTAAACATAACTGATTCAGATGCTGTTTGACCATATATGAAAGAAATGATTCCCTGGTGTGAGCAGATCTTAAAAGTGACCTCCTCTCATACTAATGCATTCAGAAGAAAACAAAAATGAATCTTCACGAGGTCTACCCCCTATTCATTTTCGACAACCACCACTATTCCACAATTAATGGTGCATTCAAGCTCCTAATGCCTACATATCACATAATATATCGGTGCACTGTCTTCGACAGGCCCATTTATAAACTGAATGCTATACTTCCACACTTCAACTTAACACTTTGGTCACAAACTGATCCGCCTCTGTTGGCAACAACCGGAATATTTACTTACATTTCATTACACTAAAAAAACAATTAGCTCAGTCCTCAACTACTTTTGGATGTTACATAAAACCTGATCCCCTGTTCACCTTGCGATTACAAAACCTCCTTTGTCTGAATTTTTATAAACAACTGAAATTGAAACAAAATCAATTGATACTAATGGTAATATGTTTTCGACTCCTTGTTCGAATATTTTTATGACAATTCATGATGATGTTTCTCATACTAAAATATTATTATTATTATTATTATTTTAATCTTCACAGTACTCGATTATTATTATTATTCATTATTTATTTAATTTTTCCATTTCACAAATCATTCCACCTTCACAAAATCAACTCGTGGGTGACCAATATCACCTATCATTAGTAACGAATCAGGAAGCGAAAGAAAAAAAAAACGTTGCGTTACTATCCGCCCTAAATTACTGAATTTGAACAACTAGGAAAACTGATAAATGACGAGTACTTCCTGTCTGACCGTGAACAACAAATTCAGAAACATGAAAAAGGACTTCAAAAAAAATACGCTGACTTATTAAGTTTGGGAAAAAATATACACATGACTAGACTACAGTTCAACTACGATAGCATGTAGAGATCTTTCTTCCAGATATTCACTGTCTGTCAGGTGTTGAGATTGCAGCATAAAAATTCCTCCACGAAGTGGGTCCACACACACCGTGACACGTCCTGGCGTGAGCTCCCCTTGACCTCTGGTCCTTCTGCTCGGCCCACCGTGCTGTTCCCGAACCTCCTCACCGGGGCTGATATTGGCTACGTCCATTCCGGCTTCCTTCATGGGTTGGTATCGTCTACGTCCCTTCTTCATTCTCTTGAATCTAACCCATCTTCGGTTTTACTAGTGCATGTTCATAACATCGGGAAGTTCGAAAATATCACTCGTAAAATCTCCAGGATGTTCCGCCCCCATTAATTTACCATGTCTTTCACGGTCTTCAGACCACATATGAATTGCGTCTCCCTGTATGCTGATATCTCACGCAGCACTTAAGCACAATCGGCTTACAGTTGTATAATGAATTTTCAAAATCCTGAGCTCGCACAGCTAAAGGTTGCAAACACTCGTCATGACTATCTAAAATTCTCGTGCACATGGCCAAAACATGATAGTGGGCATTGCGACTTACATATAATCACTAATCACGCGGTTAAACTTGAAGTGTATTGACGTGATATCCTCACTGTTCGTGTCCTCACATATGGCAACACATTGAAATACACGCTTCACTTTCTAGCTGTCCACATGATCTATTGGCTACATCAATACATGAAAGTAATGTACTGTCAATAAATGAAGTTATTGACCCGTACATTATGACAGTCACTTCTAGTATAACAATTCACAATTCTTATAAAGTACAGTTCAAATCACATGTGTTTGAAGAATAACTAAGTCTTTATTTCCACCAGTAATACTATCACCGTTGGCACTTAGAAAATTTACAGGCCTTCCAGAACTTTCTACTCCGCGCATTCCGGCAACCCTTATACTTATTCACGGCGATGACGTATTATAACACTGGCTCTAGGGTCGCACTGACACAAACTGGACCAGAGAGACACGCTGCTCTGATACTGAACACATTGCATACCTGCTGTCTGCTCATCACAGTTTATATACGACTTGGGCTCCTCACGTGCGTAAGCAGTTATGTCATACCCCAAACGTCCTTTCTTAGTAACTTGGGAGTGCGTTAAGCTATCTTCTTGGTCCTTTCACTGGAATCAATGTAAATTCAGGGGCTACATCCTGCCATAACACATTTCTTTCAATCTCACGGGAATAAGTTAGCTTCATAAGTTCGAGCACCTTCGGCGTTCGTCCATTCGTCAAGTGGGCGCGCGCTCTCCTCCGAAAGGCTCTCCTCCTATGAGCGCTAGTTCAAACTATCGATAACGACCTGACGGCCCTGGACCGCGGGTACAGTACATCGGGTTTAAAAAAATGACCACCCTCGCATCTCGTTAGGCCCTTCGGATTAATTTGTAAAAGAATCAATGGTTCATTAACTATTAAAATAATTATTTAAAAAACTGTCACAGGCTTATCCCCTAGTCACGTGAAAAAACAAAACGGCTGCGGACATGCCCTCAGTCACGTCACATGACAAAAACAAACACAGACTCTTGGCCCCCTAGTCACGTGGCCCAAGGAATTTACCGTCGTGTGCGAATAAAGATAGCCACCCCCCCCCCCCCCCATGCCGTTAAGCCTTTTGAGTAAATCGTTTAAAATATTTAGCCCATAAACAAGGGGGCATTACCCTGTGTAAAACAAGTCCTAACATGTCTTTCTAAACTTAGGTGTTCCAAATATATTAAATGGAGAAAAATCAACGACCTTTTAGTTTCGGGTATTTTCCATATATTTATGGACCATACGAAAGGGGACATCGCCCCGAGTCATATGGTACTTCATATGTTCAAATCTGATAAATAGCGCTGGAAATATCGGCAAATGTAAAATTTGCTGACGGTGTTGGTTTAAACAACTTGTATTGAGTTCATTAGACTGTTAACACGACTTTTCACATTAAAGATACGCTGAGAGATACTGACGTTAGTAGAAAATAAAGCTACTAACTGAATGAGCCTGCTGAATTAATTTTTAGGTTTGATTATTTTTATACAATCAAAGTAAAGTGTGTTGGCATGCTTGTGGAATTGATTTTCAAATCTTTATCATCTACTCGAGACCAACCTAAATCGTCCTGGAAGTGGTAATCCGTGTCATCCCTCTTCTATTACAAATAAAATGCCGCGAGAATATCGCACTATATGTAATTCTCATAACTCCATGACAAAATGTTGTTTCCGCTACCCATGATTCTCAGATGTCTAGCGCATGCAATCCAGCTGGAGTTGGCTGCACATTCTAAAGCCATAAAAAGAAATGAACATAAACATTCCTTTTTCTTTTACCTGTCGACTAAAGAAAAGTATTCGAACCGATAAGAACGTTTTAGATAAAGAATGTCATGTGTCCAACGCAAGAAGTTGTCACTTTCTATCCTTGCGTTGTGTGTAATCATCCGTGGCTGAAATGGTAACGCATCGGACTGTGGATTGAAAGAGTTGGGGTTCGATACTTGTTTGGGGGAGAGGTTCATAATTTGTTTTCGTTACGTTTTATCGTCTTTGTAGACCGTTTTACCAATGTCTTTCGACAGAAATGAAACAACAGATAAATATTGAGGATGGGGCACTAGTCACATAGCGAGTAGATGCATTTTCAGGTTGGATTCCACGACCGTTACTTAGTGATCGAATCCGTTATTACACGAAATATATTTGATATAAGCACGTCTAATAGAGTTGTCTTCTTTTTGTTAGAATTTATTAACACGTATACTGGCAATCAGAATCTCCTTCGATATGTTGTTGTATCATTTCAGGGGCTATAACATCGTGGTCATTTAGCTCCGTGTACTTTGGTGTGTGTAATAAGTCTGTGATAACATGTGTTATAGCGGTGTCTGTATTTATCTGTGTATTAACAAGGGATTGGGAAGGAGGCAAATTAGAATATTTCCCGGCTATAGCCTGGAGTAGAAGTGAGAAACCACAGATTACCACTTCCTGGGTGACTAAGGTGGGAATCGAACACCACCTCGTCTTAGTTTTGCCCCACGTCGCTTAGTGTAATTGTCCAAGACATTCCTCCAGCCCCTTCATACACAACACTCACCTCCGCCTACCGCCATGTCCTTCAAAACATTCTGAACATCAACACAAGCCGCACATACCCCTCGCGAAGAGAACACACACTTACTAGGTCCAAAACACTGGAGGAATAGCACCTGGCCTGAGAAACGTTCAGTAGGATCCCGAATATAGCTCCCCTCAGCCCCTTCGTGCTCAAAGCACACCAGACGAGAATCAAAAACAACCCCTTAAATATCATTCACAACCCTACTCGCACACAATTACATACGCTGACATACAACACTAATCAGGGATACAACAATGAACAAAGAGCACCGGAGTCATACTAGACAAACAGAGAAACCCAACACAATCTTGCAACCCCCTACAAGCTTTCATGCCCTTATAAAAGACTATCACACACACAATCCAGTCCCACACATGACAGGTAAACGACCCTTTCACATTAAACACACTCAATATACGTTGCGTTGTCATCCCAATGCCCAGACACAAACATGAACGAGATCAAACCGATAACATGTGGGCAGATCACACGCACACAAGAGGAGAACAAATAAGCTTCGAGATAGAGTCTATGTATCCTTTCTTTGTATTACTGACCTGCTTAATTTCTCCTCTTCTCCCACAGAGCATTCCATTCTACTGGTTGGCTTTGTAATTCGGAAAGTACCAGTATTCGTCTCATACTCTCTTAGGATATGATTGATGGCCCTGAGAAGGTTCGTTTGGGCTCCCAGACGAGGGTGTGAGATGATTGGTAAAAACCGGTAAACCTCTCATTTCTTCTTCTTTGGTGCTTCCTTCTTGAGCAAAGCCTTGGGCGTGGCAGCCCTCTTAGGCTTAGTTGCTTTAGATTTTTTGTCGCCACCTTTGCCTTCTTAGCCTTGGATGGAGGCTTAGGGGCAGGTGCAGCAACCTTCTTCTCGAAGTGTTTCTTGGAGATGGACTTCTTGGCAGCTGCTTTCGCCCCGAACTTTTTGATCTTGGGAAGGCGCTTCTCCTTAGGGGCAGCAGACCGCTTGGCGGAGCCGGAAGCTCCCTTTCCCTTGGTCTGCACCATTTCTCCAGAATCGACAGCAGCTTTCAGGTACTTCTTGAAGTAAGGCGCGAGCTTCTCAGAGTCCACCTTGTAGTTGGCAGAGATGTGTATGTTGATGGCTTGTAGAGATGACACACTACGTTCCTTGAGACTCTTTATGGCGCTGCCCACCATCTCGGAGGTTTTCGGTTGGGCGGGCTTCATGCGGGGCTTGTTGGAGGAAGAAGCCTTGTTCTTCTTGGGCTAGGCCTGGACCGGAGTCGAGGAGGGAGCTGAGGCTGCTGATGCTTCTGCTGTGTCGGCCCTGGTGAGCGAACGAGTGTGTGTACTGCTGTCAGTAAACTAAACAAAATGTTCAGCGCTCAAGTATAGACAAAACGGCAGGTCGCACCACTTAGAGAACCACCGTGGCCGGCTGTCGGGTGGCCCGAGTGATGGCAAGTTTGGAGACGTGCTTCTTTGCCCCTTTAAAGTGTTCCGAATGCCCCTCGGCGATGTCTAGGCATCCTGGTCGGGATAGGAAGGGATAGCCAAAGGTCTGACACTTCCCCTTACCCGAGAGGAAGGCTCTTAGTTTATGCCATCCTGTCTGAGGTGCGTTTGATGGGTAGCATTTCACCGGTCGCCTCTCTTTGCCGTTATTTAGGGGCGTCTAGCGCCAACTTGACGCCCCCTAGAGAGATCCCTACTCATCTGCCCGAAGCTTCATCCTTCCTCTAGCACCCGACTAGGAGCACAGCCTCCGGTACCAACCATTTACCCGTGAAAGCGGCAGCCATTAGGCCTGCAGGTTGATTTATACAGAGGGAAGGAAGCCTACAGTAATCTGCCTCTCAAAATAGTGCCGGAATGGACCTACGTTGGGGATAACCCCCTGGGAGTTCCAGGACAATTGCTTCCTCGTTAGTCCTGTATCTTCCCGAAAGTCCCTGGCTCCTGATCAGGGCGAGCAAGCCTCATCTAGGTCTACTCTCGTTCCTTAGGTCCCTCCTCCTTGATGAGAAATCCTTATTAGGAGACTAATAGAACGGAAGTAAAGACTTTTGGAAAGTAAATTTGCCCTGGGGAGGGAGGGGAGGTCTGGCATCTCTAACAGAGTCATATTTGGTCTGCATTAAAACAAACACCATCCTTTACCACGCCTTTTTTAGAAAGATTCCTCACAGGTCCGATGCAGAGACACCGAATAAGTATTCAAACCAGGTCCTAAAAGAGTGGGATGAATACCTTTACATTCTGGATGTTACACTTACACAAGAGGCCTGTGAGCCTCTGAAGCAGCCGTTAAGGAGGAGGTTTAACCTGCATCTGCACCTCCCAGGTAACGAACCTACATCCATCCTCCTTGAAAGCGTAGGCCCTTAAAAGACGTCCCCTGAGAACACTTCTCTAGACGTTGTTTGTTTGTCCCAAGAACACTGATATGATATATGAGGTGCATTTCTATGCTTAAGTGTAATGTAAGTAAGCACATGCAATGAGAAAATGTATGACTAAGTAGAAGGATGAATGAATGAATGAGTGAAAGAGGGTGATTAAGAACTGTCTAATTGATATTATTCCTATTAGCATGGTTTGTAAACAGTGTGAGCCCTTCCCCGCTCCCCAAATCCCACCCTCTTTAAACTCTGTCATCCTAATCTCATTAGAATAAATAATGGCATATTAATGCAAGTACTTTGTGGCACCTGTAACCTGTTATACTCTAGTAAAGCCATCACAAATACACAGGTTATCAGACAGCTCACAACCACACACAAAATGTTAAATAGTAAATATTGGATGATGATGATAATTGTTTTAAGGGGCCTAACATCTAGGTTAGAAGTAAATACTGGAATCCATGTCAAGTTCAATTGCCTATAATCCCTAAAACTCGACTGATTCAGCAAGAGAGTAGTAGCCTCGAAGCCTGTAAGTTAGATGCAGCTGTCCCAAACAGCATGCACGTACATAGCAAGGACCTAACAAGAAAATGAAAAATCAGTTCATGCTTTCAGTTAGCAGAACATAAGGAAGGCTGTAACAAGGCCTGTCCCTCTTCCTCGCTTAACTACGTCCAATTATAAGCGATTGGGAAAAATATTAGAGCATCTTTACCCTCACCATAGGACGGATGGATAGATCACGCAACCTGGTAGGAAGAATTAGGACAAAGCGAGATGTTA
Organism: Meconema thalassinum; assembly: GCA_946902985.2. Taxonomy (NCBI): domain Eukaryota; kingdom Metazoa; phylum Arthropoda; class Insecta; order Orthoptera; family Tettigoniidae; genus Meconema; species Meconema thalassinum. The sequence continues at coordinate 128,760,518 of OX336398.1, forward strand.
ATTTATGCCGAGCAAGGCGACAGAAAACGACATAGATATCTTAGACACGGACCACTTTGGAGTACCGAGTATTATTAAAACCGTTGCCTAGGACCTGACGTGTTAGAATTAAAAATTAGTCCCCTCAAATACCGCATATATGAACACTTAGGTTAAATTTTCCAAGAGTTATATGTGGTTTATCTCTCGCGAATTGAACGGACTTCTTCCTACGTGTGTTATTAGCTGCTAATCTCTGCCATGGCGTCACTCTTTATCGGCAGATATAACCGCCACAAGCCGCCATTTCGAGCGCCTTTGTGTTTTAAGTACAGGCTACTAAAACGATTTGAAATGTACTCGTAATTCCTAAGAAGATAGGAATTTATGAGAACGTCAAAGAAAAATCGATAAATAATGAGATGGGTATAAAGTTTAATCCAAACCCCATTTATATAATACTAGCAGAAGTACCCGTTCTTCGAACGGTGTTCGTTGTTAACACCAGACATTATCAATTGAGCTACTGTTGCAATGGTTAGCGGTTTGTCATTCCTTCAAGTTTATCAGAACGAAGTTAGTTTACTGGGAATATCATACACACTGTTAATTTCAGGCCCTTAAAATGTAGTTTTCGGAGACCCTTTATAGATTCCCGAATTTTGTGTCTCACATTGAGAAGCGCAACATATGCTTTGGTCGTCCTTTTAGGATAATTTTTATATTTCGCCTATTTTAGCATATATTGAGATGTTTTTCTCTATATCCACCCTTCTACAGTATGAAAAGTACGGTGAAGAGTTTTATAAATGATTGGTGTATTGACTCTCATGGTTGCCATACCTAATTTTACGATGCACCAAGCATCCGAACACGAGGTATAGGCGTACATAAAGATACACAGAAAGACAGGCAGGCAATTCTATTGTCTACAACATATCACCCAGATATCCAAATATGGGTATATCTACCACACAGTATCAAATAAAATCATCCTTACGATGAACCCGTATGTCGAAAAAAAAAAAGTTAAAATGTGCTCTGAGACTAAATTCACCTAACGTGTACTTCCTGACGTGAAATACAATTGAAAGCCTTGTAGACGAAACGCAATACACGTTACATAAAAACTGACCCTCTACGTTGTGCTAGGTGCCCATACTCAGGAAGACCCCTTTCATAAATTATAAAGGCTTGTGGTGCATGAAAATTCAGGTTCGTTAGCCTCAAATTGCCCAAATTCCTAAAAGCCGCAAAAATGCTGGTTCAATTCAGGAATGTCTGAAAATAATGTTTCTGGTTGGAGATATAATAGACCTTCTGTACAATATGTCGAACGTGAAAATTGCATGAAAAAATTTTAGGGTACCCCTTCACCCCCTTAATTGCATTGATGAATTATACGGTCTACGTTAGTTCCGTGATAACCTTATAGCCATTTGCACACTTTCACAGAAATGTAATAAATGGAGTGACATTGCTTCTTACAGAAATAGATGGAAAGTTGTATGCCACCCCTTGAGATAATGTTCTCATGGTTACCGATTTGCATTCCTTCATTAGTTTGTTAAATTAAACTAAATTAGTTTTATGGGAATATTTCAGAAACTGTTGGATTTAGAGCCTTATAATGTAGTTTCCGAGGATCCTTTAGAGCCCCCGAGTTTTGTTGCTGGCACCGAGGGGATTTGTCTCGTCGTTGTACGCCATAATATAATACTAATAATAATATAATATAGGGAGAAATTATAACACCTAATTTTATTTTATTTTCAATTCAGCCAATGGTCATGTACTTTTCTTTTCAGGACGGGTCAGGGAAGGGATATTATCAGAGAAAGAAGCATTCACATCACGCATGAGCAAAATGGAAATGGCCTACCATTTAACTAAGGGCATCTATAAGAAAAGGTCAATATCCTTCAACGCAAAACTAAAATATCACTGCAGTGTCATCCGTCCGGAGGTCTTGCATGTTTCTGAATGCCTCGCGATGAACAAAAAAAAAGGCTTGGTCGAGAAACTGGAGGCCAAAGAAAGGAAAATTTTGAGAAAGATATTGGGTTCCATCAAAGACAATGGGGAATACAGAAGACGGCATAACCATGACCTATATACTCATGTGGAGAAGATAAGCAACGTCATCCGGAAGAGGTTACCATTTTTTGGGCATGTGAAAAGAATGAGCCCAGCGAGACTGACCAACCGCCACATAACTTCCTTTCAGGAGAGGAAAACAAAATGGGCCTGGTGCATTGAACTGGATAAAGATCTCAAAGAAGTGGGGATTACACCAACAGATATTCAGGAGCGCGCCCCACTCAAAGGGAAACCAAGCTTGTAAAGGTTTCCAAGAAAAACCGAAGCTGAAAACGGGAAAGATTTGGACCCAGGAACGGAAGGAAGTCCACCGAGAACGAATGCGGGCGTACCGGGCAAACATCAAAGCCAGTAGGAGACGGTTGGAATGACGCGGTCCATAGATGGCCTATACGAAATGAATGAATGAATAATATGGGTACAGGAATATAATAGACCTGCCGTACCACACCCACAGGTGTAAATCGCGTGAAAATATTCTAGAGTACTCCTTGATCCCCTTAAGCGCATTATACGTATTGATGAATTTAACGGCTTAATTTGGTTCCGTGATAACCTTCTAGCCGTTTGCAAACTTTCACACAAATGTAATTAATGGAATTGCATTGCATCTTACAGCAATAGATGGACTTCTGAGAATCCGTTGGCATGGTTACTGGCTTGCATTCGTTCAGTAGTTTATTAAATTAAATTAGTTTTCTGGGAATATCTCAGAAACGGTTGGTCTTCGGTCATTAAAATGTGGTTTTTGGGGACCCGGGTTTTGTCTCTCACATTGAGGGGCTGAAAATGAGTTTTGTCTCGTCCTTCTACGCCTATTTCAGCATATATTTTAAGGGGATAGGCCCCCTTTTATGAGAGGTACGGAGAAGAGTTACATCAATGATTAGTGTCGTGCCTCTGATGGATATCTGTACCAAATTTTACGTTGATACACCCAGCCGTTCTCGAGTTATAAGGGAACAAATTTGTCCACAGACAAACAAACAAACAAACAAACAGACAGACAGACAAAAAATATTTTCCCGCGCATCCATCATAAAACAGTCTGAAACGTGTAAAAAACTCAAATTTCCGCAGAAATTCAGAGAAAAACACACAAATTTTCATTTTTATATATAGAGTTATATACTGCACCGCTCGGTGTTGACCGCGTTTTATTGCACAGATTCTGGTTTTACTCGCTAACCGTTGGAGATATACGAAAAATGATAAGGACTTTTCGGATAGAAAATTAAATGTTAAAGCTCATGTATACCATCAAAAGTTCGCTATTTCTTAGCGTTCCCTTTTTATTTGAAAAGGAAATATGTAATTTTGAAACCAAAGGATGTAGTGACGTCACAAATGTCGGTTTTACTCGCTAACTGTTGGAGATACACGAAACGTGATAAGGACCTTTCGGATAGGAAATTAAATTTAAAAGCTCGTATGTCCCATCAAAAGTTTGCAATTTCCTACCGTTCTCTTTTTATTTGATATGGAATTATGAAATTTTGAAACCAAAGGGTCTAATGACGTCACTAAAATGGTCGCCATTTTTAATAGTGCAAAATTTCGAAATCAAAAGTATCCTATATGTAAACCTGGTAAATCAGCTACATCCATGCAAAATTTCATTTAAATCGGACCAGTGGTTCTTGAGTTATTGAGTAATAGACAGACAGACAGACACACACCATCTCATTTTTATATATTAGTATGATGAATTGACACTGAAAACTCCACTGCTTTAAACGCGATGGTCGGTAGCACTGACAGAGCGGCGAGTTGCATGTTATATTCTGATATCTCTCTCTTTAGGGGAAGATGACCTAGCTGTTCCGCCCTCTTAATGCTACAATAATTGTTATTCTCTTGGCGGAAAAATCCTCTCAAACTTCGGGAGTTGCCGTTATGACCGTAAATACGAATAGCCTCGTGGGAACTCGTCGCCTCGTGGAATTTTTGGTTTATAAATTTACGAAGGTATAACTAGTATCTTCTATTCGCCCTTTCGTGATATCTAAGGCTATCTGTGGGGTTGTGTCCTTTTCTTATTTTTTTGTTACCCCCTTCAGGGCTCTCAGGTCATGAGCACGGTGCACTCGAGTAATGCTTTGGCCGAAGATTGACCTCCGGAGTAGTATCATGTCGGAAGGCTCTTTCTAATGCTTCCCTCTACTCTAACCCCCCTCCCTCCTTTACCCTCTGTGTAGTAGGTTTGGTGTGTGCGTGATGATAACCTGCTTTATTGTGGTGTCTGCGTATTTCTGTCAGGTAAGGATTAGGAAGGAGGCCCTCATAATTCAAGCTTATACATTCCTTGTAGGGTTGGCCGAGAGTTCCAAGTCATTCGAATTATGTTCGAGTTTTCTTCATTGGAAGCAGGGTTCGAATCCCTCACTCGTCAGCCCAGCATGGGTTGGATTAGACAGATTAGATTTTTATTAAATCCATTTGATCAGTTACAAGTATACAATACATTTTTGATATAGGACACCTCAGAAATTACATCTATAAAATAAAAGAACTAACAGGTATATATTACTAATACTCTAACTATTTATAACTCATTATAATAACAGATCTTAAGAGATACAATCTTATTGGACAACTATTTACACCTTACTCTATTGTCATATTATGAAAACTTAATTCTATAAATACAACAACTTAAGCTTGGTATTACAATTAAATTAGAAAATTTATATATATATATATATCTATAGATTTCATTGCTCCTATACGCTAAGATATTCAACTACAGAGTAAAAACAATGGCACTGTAGATAAGCTGTCAATATTCTATAAAAGTTATTTATTTTTGGGACAAGTTTTATATACTGGGGTAGTTTATTGTATAATTTAACTCCTGTGTCGAAAGTTCCTTTTTGATGTATGCTTGTGTGTGTGTGTGTGTGAAATATGAATGTTTTGAATTTGTCTTGTGTTATGCCTATGAACTTCATTGTTTGTTTTAAGAAAAACATCTTTATTCATTAAATTCTTTTAAAAACATAATACTTTCAAAGATATAAATGCAGGGCAGTGGGAGAATGTTTAAATCTTTAAACAGAGGTTTACATTTGCCGTAATTCTAATCGCCCTCTTTTGTATCCTATACCTGCTTAGTGCAACTGATGACATACCCCAAAATATGACCCCATATCTTCAGTATGAATGGAAATAAGCAGAATGTGTATTTATTAATGTGTGCATGCTAGTGCAGGTTTTTAAAATACGTAACGCAAAGCACATCGAGTTCAGTTTAGTATTCAGTTATTGTATATGTTTATTCCATTTCAAGTCATGGTGTATCCATAGTCCTAAAAATTTTGTTTCTGATTTATTTTCTATTTGATGACCATTTAATGTTATATTGGGCTTCGCAGGATTCCTATTCTGTACAGTGTGGAAATTTAGAGATAATGTTTTTTTATAGTTTATTATGAGGCAATTATCTTGTGACCATTTGGTCAAATCTTCTGTAACGGAGTCAGCAGACTGCTGTAAGACCTGTTTAGTTTCACCTTTTATTACGAGTGTTGTATCGTCCGCAAACAAAATTTTCTTATGTGTATGAACGTTCCGTGTTATATCATTCATATATAGAAGAAAGAGTAGTGGGCCCAAAACCGATCCCTGGGGTACTCCAAATTTAATGATTCCCTCATTGGGCAATGTTTCATTAAGTAATTTGGTTCCATCATCCATGTGTCTCAAGCTTACTATTTGTTTACGCCCTGTTAAGTAATACTCTATCCATTTATTAGCTAGACCTGTAATACCATATTGATTTAGTTTTGTAAGGAGGATTTTATGGTCAACAACATCAAATGCTTTCGATAAATCCAAGAATAGGCCAGTTACATGTTCCTTATTGTCAATTAATTTCAGTATACAATTACTACATTCGTAAATTGCTGTCTGTGTAGATTTTTCCGTTCTGAATCCATGTTGTGAGTTTGATAATATTTTATTTTTTTCTATGAAACTTATCAGTCTCTTATACATAATTTCTTCCACAATTTTTCAATACCAGTTGGTAAGGTAATAGGACGATAGTTATCTAATTCATCTTTTGAACCGTTTTTGTGCACTGGAATTACTTTTGATAACTTCAAAATATCCGGGTAAGTTCCTGAGAGAATTGAACTGTTTATTAAGTGCGTAAGTGGATTTATTATATTTTCTGCACATTTCTTTAAAATTGCATCAGGGATGCCATCAATGCCAGCACAGAATTTATTTTTTAGGTCTTTTATAACTATTCTTACCTCTACACTTGTGACATGATTTATAAATAAAGAATCACTGCATATATTTATTTTATTATTATGGGCTGATGTCCATTAATTCGCAAGTCCTAAATAAATGGCTTACATTGGCTTTTGTTAAAAGTTATTCACCAGTAGATTCACTCTCTTGTAATTATTGTCAATTCAAATTACAGTACAGTAAGTATGTAGTTAGTTTTAGTTGTAAGTATGAAGTTAATTTGTTTATTAGCTATATGTCATTGTTATATTAGACTGTGGTGTGTGAGTGTGTCTGGTGAGGGTGCATGTGAGTGGGCCTGGTGACAGACTGTTTTAGTGGTAGTATTTGTTTGTTGGTGAAACTTAAGTATTTTTTTCGTTAGTAGAATTTTGGTATTTAATTGTTAGTAGAAGGTTAGTATTTTGTAGTAGAATTACTCTTTACTTATTCTGAAAGGGAGTAGCAGCCTTCCCGAATAAATCAATTCTTTACTAGTCTAGTAGAGGGTTAAGATATTGATAATATAAGCCAACTAATGGCTACACTGCCTTCTGCTGCACGGCTGAAAGCAACGGGAAACTACAGCCGTAATGCTATTCCCGAGGATATGCACCTCTCTATGCATAATTACATGTGATGATGGCCTCCTCCCTTGTAAAATTTCAATCCGGAGGTAAACTAGTCCCCCGTTCGGATCTCCGGGTGGGGACTACTCGAGAGGGGGTTAACATCACAGAAGTGACAAAGAGGTAATCTGACATTCTACGGATCGGAGCGTGGAATGTTAGAAGTCTGCTAGGAAGTGGAAAGTTAGAAAACTTAGAAAGGGAAATGGATAGGTTGAGGTTGGATTTGGTTGGGATTAGTGAAATGCGCTGGCAGGAAGAGCAGGACTTTTGGTCAGGAGACTATAGGGTCCTTAGCACCAAATCAAACAATGGTCAAGCAGGGGTTGGTCTCATATTGAGTAGGAAACTTGGACAGCGGGTGGAATATTATGAGCAATACAGTGAACGGATTATTGTAGCAAAAATCAATACTAAACCTACGTGCACCACAGTGGTACAAGTCTATATGCCTACCAGTCAAGCTGATGATGAGGATGTTGAAAAGGTCTATGAAGAAATAGATGACATTCTGAGGTATATCAAAGGTGATGAAAATGTTATAGTAATGGGAGATTGGAATGCTGTGGTAGGAAAAGGGAGAGAAGGGAAGATAGTAGGAGATTTCGGATTAGGTGAAAGGAATGATCGAGGAAGCAGGCTGATGGAATTCTGCACCGAAAATGAGCTGGTCATAGCTAACACCTTATTCAATAACCACAATAGAAGAATATACACATGGATGAGACCAGGAGATACAGGGCGTTACCAAATCGACTTCATTATGGTCAAGCAGAGGTTTCGAAACCAGATTTTGGATTGTAAAACATATCCTGGTGCTGACATAAACTCTGACCACAATCTGGGTGTAACGAAATGCAGATTAAAGTTGAAGAAACTGAAGAAAAGTCGAAAGCCAAAAAGGTGGGCAATAGACAGACTGAAAGTAAAGGATGTAAACGAAAGATTCAAGAAGAGTATAAAGGAAGGACTAATCAAAACCCCTAAACAAACTTCAATTGCAGACGAATGGGCACTTTTGAAGAATGAAATAACAAAATCCGCAGAAGAAAACATTGGTAGGAAAGAAAGAATAGGTAGAAAACCGTGGATCACTCAGGATATACTAGAATTGATGGATGAAAGGCGGAAACACAAGAATCTAAGAGATGAAAAGGGGAAAGCAGAATAAAGACGTCTGAGAAATGAGGTTAACAAGAAGTGCAAGGAAGCGAAAGAAGAATGGTTGAAAGAAAAATGTGCAGGTATAGAAAATTGTCTGAAATTAGGAAGAGTAGACAGAGCTTATCGAAGGATTAAGAATACTTTTGGGGAAAAGAAGACTAAGTGCTGTAATATTAGGGACACAAATGGAATGCCTCTAACAGATAGGGAAGAAAAGGTTGAGAGATGGAAAGCTTACATAGAGTGCTTGTATAAGGGAAAGGAGATCGAGAATCATGTAATGGAAAGGGAGGAGGAAATTGATGAGGATGCAAAAGGAGATTTAATATTGAGATCAGAATTTGACAGAGCATTAGAGGACTTAGGCAGGAACAAAGCACCAGGCATAGATGATATACCGATTGAGTTGCTACGCTGCATAGGAGATGAAGGTCTGATCAGGTTATTTCACTTGGTGTGTAGGATTTATGAGACAGGTGAGGTACCCCCTGATTTCAAGAAGAATGTTATCATCCCTATACCAAAGAAAGTGGGAGCTGACAGATGTGAAGATTACCGTACAATCAGCTTGATTACTCATGCTTCAAAGATCCTGTCTAGAATAATTTACAAGAGGATTGAAAGCCAGATAGAAACGGAGTTGGGTGAAAACCAGTTTGGTTTCAGGAGAAATGTAGGAACAAGGGAAGCTGTACTAAGTCTTAGGCTGATTTTGGAAGGTAGAATGAGGAAAGATAAGAGAACGTTCATGGCATTTGTAGACTTAGAAAAGGCTTTTGATAACGTTGATTGGACTAAATTGTTTGACATTTTGAAATCTATTGGAATAAAGTACAGGGATAGGAGGGTGATATACAATCTATACAGAAACCAGACAGCAGTCATTCGAGCTGAAGGACATGAGAGAGAAGCTGGTATTCAGAAAGGTGTAAGGCAAGGCTGCAACTTATCACCCATACTTTTCAATCTTTACATTGAACAAGCAAAGAAGGAAATTGGAGAATAATTTAAAGTGGGAGTGAAAATTCAAGGAGAAATAATTTCAACTCTGAGATTTGCTGATGACATCGTCATCTTGGCCGACAAGCCTGAGGATTTGAATGAGGTTTTGAATGGTATAGACTCCGTCTTACGGAAAGAATTCATGATGAAAATTAATAAATGTAAAACAAAAATATTGGAATGCAGCCGAAATAAATCAGAAACCTCTGTGGACATCAAATTGGCCGGTGAAAAGCTGAAGGAAGTAGGAGACTTCTGTTACTTAGGAAGCAGAATAACCAGTGATGGACGAAGCAAAGAGGATAAAAAAGTAGGTTGGCTCAGGCAAGGAAAGCCTTTCTACAAAAAAGGAATCTGTTGACATCGAATATAGATTTAGGTATTAGGAAGTCATTTTTGAAAGCCTTTGTCTGGAGCGTGGCGCTCTATGGAAGTGAATCTTGGACTATTGGTGCAGCAGAAAAGAGGAGAATTGAAGCATTTGAAATGTGGTGTTACAGGAGAATGATGAAGATCAGATGGGTAGATAGGGTTACAAACGAAGAGGTATTAAGGCGAGTGGGAGAGGAGAGATGTTTCTGGCGACTGCTAATGAAGAGAAGAGATAGGTTGGTAGGACACATACTAAGACACCCAGGAATAGCAAGCTTAGTTATGGAAGGAAGGGTCGAGGATAAGAACTGTAGGGGTTAGACCAAGGTTAGAATATGTTAAAGAGATTGCCTCGGAGGTAGGGTGTGGTAGCTATGTAGAAATGAAACGATTAGCTCAGGACAGGGAGGCATGGAGAGCTGCATCAAACCAGTCAAAAGACTGAAGACTCAAACAACAACAGGATTTAGTGTATTTACCTGTGATTTATTTAATAATTTTTGTGGAATTTCCAGAAAATAGTCATTAAAAGTGTTAGCTATTTCCTCTGGATTATTAATCACTTTATTATTTCTGGTCAGTGTAATGTTCCCTTGTAATTTAGCAGATTTTCCAATTCTCTCTTTTTATCACGGACCACATAGCCCTGTTTTTATAAGATGATTGGGAAATAAAATTATCATTATGCATTTTATTTGATAGTCTTATTATATTATTTAATATGCTAGGGTATTTTTTGTATTATAAATTGAATTCAGGTGTTGTGTGTTATTGTTTACATAATTTGTGTAGAAATTTATTTCTTTGACATGCATTTCTAATCCTTGTTGTTATCCAATTGATAGTTTTGTTATTTTGAATAGTTCTTTGTTTAAAGGGGAATGCTGTTTCAAAATAGTGTTTTAGGGAACTGTTAAATGCATTAAATTTATCATTTACATTTTCTAGTTTATACATTTCTGACCATGTTTACTTATTTAATAATTCATTGAAATATGTAACATCGGTTTCAGTGAATGATCTGCACTTTGATTTTATTCCATTATCATTATTATTGGTTGTTTCGGGTACTTCAAAACACAGTGTTTGTCCATTGTGGTCACTAAAACCCGGACAATAGACTTCTATTGATTGGTGATATTTATCTGTATTTATAAAAATTTGATCAGGAGTGGTTTTACTAAATTTTGTTATTCTTGTTGGGGTATTTACTGTAGGATTCAGTCCATAGGAAATTAGTAACTGTGTTAATAATTCACAATTCCTATCACATTTTAAGAAATCCACATTTACATCCCCACAAATTATTACATCGAAATTTACTTTCCTCGTGTTATTGAGTAACAATTCTAATTTATCAATAAATAAATAAACTTTCCTGACGGAGAACGGTATGCGCATACTATTATTAACTTAAACTGCTGTATTTTTACGGCAGAGAATTCAAAATCCTAAAATAGGCCAAATATGGAGGTTCTCGAGGAAGGATCAGGCACATCATTTTATACCCCTCATTGTGAGAAAGTATCTTACAAATTGGAGCCTAAATAACTTTGTTTTTCGTGGTTTTATGTATATTTTTAACATTTTATTGTCTTATGGGACGGGTTACCTTTTTGCCATTTGGATACCATATTTATATATTATATTACAATAATATACACTTTATAATACAAAATTTTTCCTACGGTATCCTTAAAAATAATGATACATGTCTCGGCTCTTTGAGCCTTCTTCAGTCACAATGCACAATAAATTCTCAAGTCAATCTAGAACTAATCGGTGTGACATTCTTAATAAAAGTTGTAATAAAATTTTAAGTTTTTGACAATCGTCATTGCATTTAAAAACAAAGAAATAAAATAATTAAAGATTATTTGAAATCGGTATAATCCCTTTGTCATTATTATCTATGACATGAAAAATTCGCCGAGTTAAAAAACATCTGCTCCTCGCGTTACATCTGTAGCACAAAAGGCTCCTGACAGACACAATTCTTGCGTGAAGGATTAAACAAAATACCCTATTAGACTGTAAACTTACCCTATTATATAGACGTCGCATGTATGTCAACAGCGTTTTGCTTAACCGGGTAGATCAAGTGCGTTGTAATTACTTGGTTAATAATCATGTATATTTGTGGTTATCTTACTGTTAGAGCAAGAAATCTTATATATGAAAGTGAAAGTCTGTATGTATGTATGTATGTATGTGGGTGGGTGGGTCTGTTCCGTATACAAATCTACACCGCTCCATCAATCTCAACCAAATTTTGCATACACATAGTTTAGGACCCAGAAGGAACCGCCGGCTGCATGAATTATCGACAGTCTTTATCATTCTTCTGATTTCGGCCCTTTTGCACTCATGCACAGGCTAATCAAATCATAAAACATAGTCATGAAGGAATGGCAAGGCAGATAGTTTCCATGGCAACATAGCTCAAGTCGAGACATGGCCGACTGGATGCCAGTTGCGCTCTGCACTATCGGTATAGAAAATGAGGATCTTTATTTGAAATCCCGTTAGTTACTCAACTGCTCACACAGCATTGTGAACCGAGTTTAGCATAACAAAGACTTGACACTATCTATCTAATATATATTTGTCAAATACCACTCACTCACTCACTCATACATTCATCACGAAATCTCAGAAACCACCGAACGGATTGGAATGAAATTTGGTATGCAGCTTCCTCAAGGGCCGCAAATGCTCACTAAGAGAGGATTTTTGGATATTCAGGTTCTAAAGGGGTGTTAAGGGGGTAGACCTGTATTTCATTGAATAGCAAATTCTCCCGATTGGTTTCATTGGAGGATGTGATACTTGGCAAGTAGAGGAGCAAGGAGGGTTCTGCTTCAAATACCGTTATTTATGCAAATGAGGGGGGCGTGGCAAGGTCAATGACCTTGAGGTAGGTCATGGTCAATGACCTTGAGGTAGGTCATTGACCCCAAAGTCGCCGGGACCCCGGAAGGTAAACAAACCTTGGAGGGTCCAGGAACCGGTTTGAGGGGGTGTGGTGGAGGGAAGGGGTGGGGGAGGGGGGGGAGGGGGGGGGTGTGGAGGGGGGGGAGTGGGAGGGAAGGGTGGGGTGGGGGACGAGGGGGGAAGGATGGAAGAGGATCTGCACGAGACCCTCCTCGACCCAGTCTCTCTATTGGACTGAGCGCCTTCTCTGTTATGGTCTCGTGCTATATAGCTTTGCTTTGTACTTGATGAGATCCGAGTGTTGCCGAAGGTTTCCGAATCTCTGTCGGTGAATGAATCGTCAGATTTGAACGGTCAACTAGTGTGTGTGTGTGTGTGTGACGTCATAGCAGATTACGGGATGTGGGGTAGGTCATGGTTGGAAGTGTTCTTAATGGGAAAACATGAATGGAGATGGATGGTGGTTGTTGAAACCTGACGTGGTAGGTTGGTTAGGTGTGAATGGGTCTGAGAGACAAACAAAATGGGATTGAAAGCGCTCAATGGTAAACAAACATCAATGGTATCTGGAGTAGTGAATGGGATTGAGAGAGAGAGGGGGAATGAACTGGTTGTTGAATGTGCTCAATGGTAAACAAACGTCAATGAATCTGGAGTAGTATTTCCTGTAAATGGTAGGGTGGGTGAGGATACAAAACGCATAGCATGTTGGGTCGGCCAGCTCGACATGAAATAAAAACAAGAAGGCGTACACCAGATCTGATTTATTAATCCATGAATTATATGTGGCATTAAAACCTAGCCACTTAACAAAAAGTTTATTGCCACGTTTTTGTACAATTTTTTCAACAAGATAATGCTTGGGATATTGCGTCCTTTGCAGTTCCTCCATGTAGAATCCTCCTTGGATTGGCTGCTTGTTGAGGTCATCAAGTAAATAAACAACTGGATTAGAAAGTTTTACCTTGCGAATACGAAATATTTCTGTGCTCCAGTTTGGTGTGTATCCTTTGGCGAAGATTGTTTTATGTTTACTGATGCGCACATAATCACCAATACGTAATCGATGACGTCGCGGATCTGCCGTTTTGATTTTGTGATGAATGCGATCCAATTGCGCAATGTTCTTGGTTACAAGGCGTGGTTTCATTCTGATAGTTCTATGTTTAGTGTTGTTGTAACGTGTCACCAGGTCGCGTACAAGTTCAAGCCAGCGATAGGATCCTCTTGCTGTAAATTGTTCCCACATGCGCGTCTTGAGTGTGCGGTTGAAACGTTCTACAACACTTGCCTTTAGATTGCTAAAAGTGGAATAGTGATGGATGTCAAGTGATTTGAGATAAGCGGAAAAAGTCTTGTTGAAAAATTCTTTGCCTTGATCTGTTTGAAGCAAACGAGGTTGTCGTCTTGACCGCTGAATGATGGTCTTGAATGCAGCGGTGACTAGTTGTGCAGATTTATTCCGAACAGGTTCAACAAAGGCCATTTTGGAATAAACGTCGATGACGGTGAGCAGATAGTTGACCCCGTTGTTAGCTTTGGCATAGGGAATCATTTCAACCAGATCAGCTTGCCAAAGATCGTCAACGCCCCGTGTGATGACATGACGACGATGGTAGAGACGACGAGCTGGTCTATGCAACTCGCGAGCAATGGCAGCCTTAACAGGCGAGGGTGTATGAACACGTTGACTCATTAGACAATAATGCCAGCATGACGAAGCTCCTCTTCTATTTCTAAAACTTCCGCCTCGTGTCCGGTATGACCAGCCTGTTCTGATGCACGCAACAGTTGCAGACGTTTAACCAACTTATTTGGATTGTTCCAATAGGCGAAATCGATGAAAGGTTTCAAAGTATTAAATGTGATACCGGACGCTGAATTTGCACGGCGAACACTTGCATAGGTGGGAAACAATTTTGATACGATGGTTTTATATTTGAAGCTCTTATTAGCATTTACTGCTTCAGAATGTTTATAATTACGTCTAAAACCATTTGTAGCCATCAAGATGTTTTTATACTTTTCAAGATCTTCTTTATCATAGTCCTCGGTAGAAGGTGGACGTGAAAATAAAAGTTCTAAAAGACCTGGCGTCAATTTGTAACGAACTGTTTTAACAATCAAAACATTGTCACTTATCTTGATTGGTGAATCGCCAATTCGAAATCTATTGTTTTCATAGCGAACACCATAGGTAGTATCAGTTTTCTTAGTAAAAAGATCTTCAAGGAAGGGAGTAACCAACGCACCATAATTTTGTAGTAAAATGGATTTTAACCGCACATATTGTTCGGGCGTATTTAATATTTCTTTAAGAGTAGGCTGCTTTTCTTTGGGTCTAGTGGGTGTTTCAGCAATTATTGATGTTTTCAAAAACTGGGGCAGCGGTGATTCTTTGGAGCTAGAAGACGGAAGCAATGGAGAAAAAATATCGTCAGGTTCTTCATCATTTTCTTCCTCCTCTTCAATTGTTTGTGTTTCTTTTGAGCGTGTACTAGGCTTTGATGTTCCTTTCAACACAGCTTCCAGAGGTGACTTCAAATGTTTTTCGACAAACAGTTCACTGTCGGCATGTGCACGTTTTAGATAGCGAAACTTTTGTCGAATGCTATTTCGCGCACGGATTATGTGCTTTTTTAATTGACTCCCTGTTGTCGCCATGACATCTGAACTAATGATGTTCAGAAAAGCGATGCAGCTACTTAAATACGAATGAAATCATCAAATCCCATGCGGTAGCGTCCATTGTTGATGTTGCTCTGCTTATCAATAACAAGACAACTGTGGTGATGAGCGTTCCAACACATGGCACACAACTGTGTAAAGGCTTGAAAGGTCATGTCTGGGTTCACGTGATCATCGTAGACGTGATGCATGTTGCGCTCATCCTGACGGAAGAAAACAATCACGTTGGCATTGTCACGAATCAACTGTTTTGGTATTCGCGAATAGGTTTGAGCGAGATAAAAACAATCAATATATTTATGACGTCCCATGCTAAAGTAAGCCTGAATAATACCCTGTCGTTCTGTGGCCACATCGTCAAAAATCATAAGCGAATGGGGGCGAACATTGTCTGGAGAAATGACATCTTCGTGTGCTGCGAATGTGAAGTAGCCCATGTTGCGCAGACCTGACATGACCTGTTCCAAGAACACATACAGCGGTTGATACAGCGATTTGGCAAAGATATAGATATTTTGAAAGCGCACTCCGTTTAAGGAGGTGATGAGGGTAAGCAGAAGATTGGTTTTTCCACATCCTGACGGGCCGGCGATGAGACAGCGAATGGAGGATGGAAAGAGTGATCCATGACGTTGTTCGGACGATGTTGAGAAGAAGTTTGAAACCAAGTCTCCCACCGGAAGTGAATGTTGTTGCTTAATAATCTGCATATCAACTAAATGTGAAAGGGGAAGAGCTGGTCTCTATATACATGAGGCAAGCGGGTGTTTCAGTTCCAGTGTAACCATGGACGCCTTTGGAAGAACTCTTAAAACAAATGAACGATTTGCTTTGACAAACGATCCAAAACATGATACAGATCCGGCTACTAAACGATATGTCGATGCTAATGTATTGCCACGCACAACAGATGGTAATTACGGCTTTAATGGAAAGCGATTGACCAATATAACAGAACCCGTATTACCCTCGGACGCATGTTCAAAAATGTATGTAGATTATTACCGCTTACGACGTATCAAAGGAGATTATGAGGCTCAGAATAAACGTATTACGGGCGTTGCAGATCCTGTGAACGATCAAGATGTGTGCACCAAAGCCTATGTGTTAACCAATGCTGTGGTGTTAACAGAAGCAAAGGACTATGACGTACACCAACGTCGAATCACTCAGCTGGCTCTTCCAACAAACAACACGGACGCTGCTCGAAAGGACTATGTAGATAACAAGGTGAAACAGGTGCTCAGTATTGTGCCCACCCTAACTGTAAAGGGCTATACAGCAAATAATGCACGCTTTGTGCATGTGGCCGATCCTGAAGATGATCAAGATGTTTGTACAAAACGGTTTTTAAACTCTGAAATGGAAAAGGTGTGGGAAATTAAGGAGAACGCTCTACAGATGAAGCGAAGACGAATAGCCGAAGTTGCTGATCCTGTGCAACCTCACGACGTGACGACGAAACGATTTTTGGAACAACGGTTATCGCTTTTTATTAAATCAATACCCTCTATATTTCTGCTTCACATTGTAAACCAACAACCGGTAAAAGATCCCAATAACCTCGCCTACATACTACGTTCGGGGTATGACAATTACCGTTTAATGTATGATGGTGCCATTCGTGTAATTGAGTATGCACCAGATTTGAAACATTTAGAGGTACGATTAAACGGTAGTGTTCAACCACTTATTGATCAACCGGTGAAAGCCGGAGACAAATTATTCTTTTATTTGAAACTCTCGTCTGAAGAAAAAGAGGCGGGGAAAACGATGAACGATTTTCCTCTGTATATAGAACTTGAATATACAGCCACCATTGAATAAATAATTATAGGTTCCCTTCCTGAGGAGTGTTAGTTGTGTTCTATACTTTGCGGTGTGAGGTTGTCTTGTTCTTTGGTCGCGATGGTGAAACAGAGATATGTGGTGAAGAAGAGGAAGAAGTTGTCAAGAAAGGGAGGCTTTAAAGCTATTCTTCATGCGGCACGTCAAGCTTCGCACGGAGAAACAAATAGTGAGTTGGCTATTAAGAAAGCACTCCGAGCAGCACGATTGCATGCGAATCCCAAAAGTAAACTACGTTTTAGAAAACGTGCCCGAGTTATTCCTGTGCCGAAACGTGGTGGATTTTTACCTGCACTGTTTGCTGGACTAGCAGCCTTGGGTTCACTTCTTGGAGGAGCAAGTGCGGTAGCACGAACGGTGAAAGCTGTTGAGGAGGCGAAGCAACAGTTGAAGGAAAGTGAAAGGCATAATAAAACTATGGAGGCCATAGCACTGCGCGGCAAAGGTGTGAACATGAAGCTAGCACCCTACAAGAAAGGACTCGGCATTTACATGTCGCCAAAAAACGGTTAATCGATGCACTGCCACGACGAGCCATGACGCATGAGGAAGTTTTAAGATATGCAAAACAGCTAAAGATCTCCCACTTTCGAGGTGTGTTTATGCGCAACCAACTACCGTCTCGACCACGGAGCCATGAAAGTGCAGTTGTTAATTTGGATAACAGTCATGGACCGGGAACGCATTATGTGGCCTACATAAAGCATGGGCGAACCGTGTGGTACTTTGACAGTTTTGGAAACCTTCCTCCTCCGACAGAGCTTGTTCGCTATTTTGGAAGCAGTGCAACAATACACTATAATGTGAGACGAGTGCAAAATTTTAACACGCAACAGTGCGGTCGTCTATGTTTGACTTTTCTATATAAGACCGAGCATGGCGGGTGACGTGGTCATTATGACAACAGAAAGTAGAACGTTTACAGTGCACGGACAAGGTGCGGAAGTAACTGTTGACTTTTATCCTCCTATTGAATTGGCACGACGACCCTACGTGCTGGGACTTGTTTCGTTTGAAGGCTATAATAGAATCTGCAACATAATTGAAGACGTCAATGATAAGTTCTACTACGATGACTATGTGTTAACTCTACCGTCTGGCAGCTACACCGTAGATGATATTCACGATCACATCTACACAACTCTCACCAAAGAATTTAGTCTAAAAGCATTTCTGGACGGGACACGCAAGTTTGAACTCATAGCCAACAACGTGACACATCGCTGCAGTATTCTTTCTTCTTTTAGGATTGATTTTAAATCTCAACCAGATTCGATTGGGTCATTGTTAGGCTATTCACCACAAGTGTTAGTACCGAACGTGATACACAAGTCTGACCAACCGGTGAAAATAATTGAAGATCATCACGTATCTGTCACGTGTAATATTATTACAGACGTCTACACCAATCAAGATCCCTCGCATTCGCTTTATGATTTTATTGTTACTTCACCTGGTGGTTATATCATCCGCGAAAACCCGTCGGTGGTGCTCTATCATCCTGTGAGTGTGACCAACATCAGGAATATTACCTTAAGACTGGTGAATAGAAACCAACGTCTCATTCGGTTAGACCCTCATACACCTGTGACCTACAAACTGTATTTGAAGCCAGCATGAAACAAGTGTATAAAGCGGCAACGCTGTCAAGAACAGGCGTTAGTTGTGCTCAACACGTGTACAGGTTAACACGTGTCAACAAGCAGATCCTACAACAACTTGGTTACACCTTACGTCATGAATTCGATTCTAGACTTGACAAACCCTGTCGAAGTACAGGAGGGTATTGTAGGAATTGAACACCATTCCTACCAACCGTATACTCAGGGACTAAATAATAATGATGAGATTCGCATTACTATTAACCAACAAGATATCTACACGCTTCCACATGAAAGTTACATCCAGATTGAAGGGCAACTCACCAAATTGGATGGTACCATTCCAACAACGTCAAAGTTGGCCAACAATGCTTTGGCCTTTTTGTTTTCTGAGGTTCGCTACGTGATCAACGGTATTGAAGTGGATACTACTCGAAATGTTGGCATAACAAGTGTCATGAAACTTTATCCCTCGTATGGAAGCGAAGAGAGTAAAGCTTTTTGTATGGCTGGTTGGTGTCCCAACTCAACCAACGACTGGATGATTAACGATGATGGTACATTTACTGGACATTTACCTCTAAAATTAATACTAGGCTTTGTAGAGGATCATAAGCGCATTGTTGTGAACGCAAGACAGGATCTGATTCTTGTACGAGACAGGAGTGATTATAATGCGCTAAAGGAAGCTGATACAGCGCCAATAGATACAACAATTCTACTGCAACGAATTCTATGGAAAGTACCGCACGTTACTCTCTCAGATCAGAAAAAATTGAGTCTGCTCAAGATTGTGGAGAAGGATACAGCTTTACCCATTCAATTTAGAAGCTGGGAGCTGCATGAATACCCGGTATTACCACTCTCCGATACACATACTTGGTCTATAAAAACCTCACGGTATACAGAGCGGCCACTCTACGTCCTGGTTGGATTTCAAACAGATCGCAAATATCAACAGAATAAAGATGCATCAAAATTTGACCACATCCAATTACGAAATATACGACTCTTTTTGAACGGAGTTACCTTTCCCTATGAAGGAATGGATTTAAACTTTAACAAGAACAAATATGGTAAGCTTTATGACATGTTTGTAAACTTTCAGGCATCCTATTATCAGAAAGAGGCATGTCCGCTATTATCACCACAAGACTTCCAGTCCAAGGCGCCTCTGGTGGTGATGGACTGTTCGTATTTGGAGGAGTCGATGAAGGAAACAACTATTGATATCAGACTAGAATTTGAAACATCTACAGTTATTCCAGAAAAAACAACAGCCTATTGTCTTATTGTTCACGAGGCGCAAGTGTTTTATCAACCGCTGTCCAATATGGTGACCAGAGTATAAATAGCATGTCTTCCTCCATTGCCCTTCACAGTCATGGAAAGCTACGATGAAGTCACAACCCCCTCTGCGAGGTGGGTCTGCAAATGTGAAAGTGATTCACCAGGCTCAGATGAAGATTCAAGGTTTACCATTTATCGCGCCCTAGTGAGTGAAGCTATAACTGCCTATCACAAGAATCATACTGTGCTTAGAATGCCGCCGCATCTGGTTCACTATTTACCAGATGGATTCATGTCTACGTTTGGTATTCATGACAGGGGCTACAACAACAAGCCCATCGCTAATCAAACAAATAATGTGGACGATGGCGTTGCCAAAGCTTCATCTTGTCATGTTGGAGAGCGGGTAGATTGCATGGACTGCAAATGCGATCGTTGCTCAACAAGTCGAGACGCTGATGCAGCATTTGAGATTTATCGCACCCTGGTGAGTTTAGCAATACGCGCCTACCATAAAGCGCAATTTCTTCGTGAAATGCCGCAGCATCTGATTGCCTATTTACCAGCTGGATTTCTGACCGCGTACGGTGCACACGACATTGACCTTAATTGGGATAAGCTACCATTACACCTCCGTATGTCGGCGGATGTTGCAGCCTGCCGTCCTTGTCGTAGACACTTTATGCATCGAGGAGATTCTCACTGTGATTGGGATGGTCCAAATCCTATGATAAAAAATTGTAAGCGATGTACTGATAACTTTATGAATAAAATTGTGTAATTGATTTTTGTGTGTATATTATTTTCCCGCTCCTATCCAATCAGTTAGTTGTTAAGAAGCAGCGGTAGTGGAAGGTCTGATATCCGTCGCCATGCCGAAAACATTGATTGTCGACGTGCAGGGTTTCAAGGTGAACGGAAACAAGTTTGTATTTAAAGAAGTTGGAATTATTGACTGCACAACCATGTGGGCACCAAGAGTAACCAGTTTTGTCTTTGAACCACCGTTTCCATTGCATTTGCAGTCAGACGAGGACAGAAGACAAACAGAGTGGTTGCAACGCAATTTGGGACTAGTCTGGAAAGAAGGCGACATTCCTTACCAGCATCTATCACTTGTTCTGAAAGCTCACTTGTTTGGTGCTGACCTTGTATTTGTAAAGGGAAGTGAAAAAAAGGAATGGTTGCGTCAGTATGTTAATTCAACATGTCAACTTGTTGACCTTCATGATCTGGGATGTCCTGCACTGTACAACCTGTCCGTGCCTGATGAACCTCTACAAAATAAAACACTTCAAAATGTTTGGAAGCTTTTTGATTGGCTAGCTCGCAGAGCATGTCAAAACTTGCATGTTGAGTGCAAAGCGTTGTAACGTCAGCTTCAGTGTGAGACATACCAGTGATCAGTGTGGACGTGTAGTAATATGGCAGCAATTGAAGGTTTGGACTCAAACCCCACAGAGCGAGCTATTGTCAAGTTTTTTGCCTGTAAAAAAAAGCTTGACAGTTTCACAGATGAGGAATTGAACGCTTTGCCCAAGGCGTTCCTTTTTTATGTTGCTTCAAACGCGGTGAAAAATATTTGGCACAGTGTACCTAGTGAATGGAGCAGAGATCCTGGTCTGCGTGAACTACAACCATGCACTGACTTTAGTCATCACCAGCAAGTGTCTATTACTAAAATGCCCTCCATTAAACAGTGTGGAACGTGTCAGCTCATCAAATTGTACCACGGTCATACAAATATACCGTCCTGTAAAGACTTTGCTTCATCATTCCATGGTTGCGATGAAGAAGAGGAAGAAGAGACAGCAGCGGCAGTATCGCCAGCACCAAAAAGTAAGACAACGCTTGAAAAAGATATATCGGACCTTTGCTGGTCATGGTCTAGTTAACAAGGCCATTGATGTACTTCCCATTGAACTGCATATTCCCGGCTATCAATTTTGTGGACCTGGAACTAAACTAAGCCAACGTCTAGCACAAGGGAACTCTGGAATCAACATATTGGATGCAGCGTGTAGAGATCATGACATTGCTTACAACAACAAGAATATATAAGTACGTCGAGTTGCAGACCGCATTCTTCTAAGAAAGGCCATGCAGCGTGTGATGTCATCTACTGCTTCTATTGGTGAGAAGATTGCAGCCT
Source organism: Meconema thalassinum (assembly GCA_946902985.2). NCBI lineage: Eukaryota > Metazoa > Arthropoda > Insecta > Orthoptera > Tettigoniidae > Meconema > Meconema thalassinum. Next base: position 128,782,516 of record OX336398.1, read on the forward strand.
TGATTGTAGCAGGAGCGATGAAGTCAAAGCTATTGATTGGTGGTGGATTAGTGAGGAAAAGGACAAAGTAATAAACATGAATCAAATATTGTGAAGTATTTATTTGAGAGTCAGTCCACCAGTTCATAGTATACACTAAATATGGTTTAGTTTTCTTCTTGTAAAAAACATACAATTTTAATAAAAAGAATTGAAAATGAAAGTGTGTTCTTTTTTACAAGGTGTGGAAATGTCCATAAGGCAAGCTATTTACACCATCCCACAGACGTTTATTGTCATATGTTGTCAGCGATGTTTTATTTTGATTTACTGTAAAAATATTATGGTTCTTTGAAAGAATGCGTGTTTGCTGGTATAAGCGAGAGGTGTTTGCGTAGAGTACACATCGATATTCCTCAACATTGAGGAATTGTGTGACGCTACGAAGAACACCCTTCGCTTTGCATTGACCTTTATTCTTTTGTGTTGAAAATGCGTACATTTTCGGCGCCAAAGCCACAAATTCTGTCATAACATCACCGGCGCACTCATCCATTAATAGACCTATTTTTTTTTATTCATGGGAATTATGCCAAACATATTGTTAACCTCATAGTTTGAGGTATCAAAGTAATTTGGATGTTCTCTCATCACTGAGTAAACATCTATCTTATTGGTTTGATAAATAAGACTGTCTGTATCCATATACAGTAATTTTACATCTCCAAACTTTTGTTTGGCAAACTCATAATGAAATTGATACATTACAAATTTTGAAAAGTCAAGTATTACCATTCCCAAGTAAATTGGTTTGTTATACATGATTTCTCTCTTTGACAATTCAATGGTTACTAAATCAGTTTCAATAACTCGTACAGAATGGAAATTAGGCATAGCTATATATTTTCGTGCGCCATATCGACCGTCCCAGTGGTTTACCAAATGAATAGTTCTATGCTTTCGAATATTTTCCATTGATTTACCGTAGCACGCATTGTTCATTAATTTATAAAAATTTGATTCAAATGTGATCTTGGCGTGTTGCCGATGATGAGTATTCAATTGCATGTACGGTTGTAACCATGGTTTTTGGTCAAAGCAAATAATGCGGTGAATGGATTGCAGTTTCAAACCATGTTTCAAACATTGCATTAAATTTTCAATGTGTATGACGTACCGATTTTTTGAATTTAACGTTGCCAGCAACTTTTTATTGTTGGAACGTGAACTGGGAGGTTGTAATTTTTCAACACAAAATGGTAGATCAGAATGATCATTGTGTATCTCACAGGGATATAATAAGTCGACCTCTAGAACGTAGCCACGCGTGTCATTGCTCAACACATCTTTTAAATTAAAATTTGAAACTTCATCTGAAGTCAGCCATCGAAAATTTTGATATGGAAGAGGTTTTTCCATAGCATATCCGTATAAATTGTTACAATCTAGGTAGGTGAGGTATGTTGTAGGTTGGTTTGGTTTGTATGTATCCATATATGGATTATTTGCTTTGGCGTGCTTTTGCACAAGCGAAACAAGACCACCACGTATTCCGCGTTCAAAAAAGAGTAACATGTCGATGTCTGTTAATAGTTCCAGTTCTATGTCAGTCACCTTCAACATACAGTCCCAACTATATCCGGCAAGGGTGTAGTAATGGGCTGGATCTAGATTGTAGATTTCAAGACACAGTTAGCGAAAGTGTTCAAACACGTCTGTCAAAAGTAGTGTATCAATTTTGAGGTATAAATCAGCATACTCGCCCAAAGTTGATATCTTGAACACGTTCCATACTTTTTGAGCGTGAAAATAGTCTTCTTCAGAAATATGACTTTTTGTTAAGTCATTGTAAAATTTGTCCTTTGAAGGGAGTGCAGTTTCCTGTAAACATGCCCAATTGTTTACATAATTATAGGGAAACACCCCTTTTCGAATGCATAATTCAAATTGTTTGGCATCAGTAAAGTGTTGACGTACAAAATGCAAATTGTTTGGGTGAAGCCCTTGAACAAGCGCATCCAATGATGATGCGAGGAATCTATACGAATCTAAAAATCGTATACTGATTCCATTTCGCCATTTCGAAAACGAAATAAAATTTTCATGATTTTGTGGAATTAAATTAAACTTTTGGTTTTCAAGGTTAGCAAATTCCTTAATAATTAAATGGCTGTCATACCGGGACATGTTGTGTAAGAAACAAGAAATATAGCGTGCTCTTTTATACGCCAAATTACATACACTATGAGCCGCTCCTCTAAATTTTCCAGTGTACCGATTATGGTCTCTCACTGGCGTGTCACAAGGTGCTATTGGTTTTTGACAAATGTGACAAGTGGTTGCTGTTGCAAAAACCGCCTCGTCTGCGTCCGACATTTGAAGCGGAATTGGATTTTGCAGGATATTGTACACCCGATCTGCCAAGGCGTCCAATTCATTTAAAAACCAAGCAGCAGCATCTGCATCGCGATAAGATTTGAAGTATGAAAGTGAAGGGTCGTATGAACAAATCACGTTTAGGGCACAACTGAATGGCACATGTTGCTGTACTTGTTGAGTGTACGGACGTGTCGGATCTGGTTTACATGTGTCAATGGGTGTGGTTAAACATTCAAAATCTGCATATACTGTAAATGGAAGCGGTTCTTGACGAGACACATTTTGAAATTTCATACTGGCTTTATCCTTTTCTGGAAATATAATTTTTACCGCTGGTTGTGTGATGCAATCAATAGTATGTGCTGTCAACTTTTGATTGCTAGTAAAATATTGCAAACAGCGATCACATATATGTACCCTATTTTTTTTGTAACTTGTGAACGAACTAGTCTAGAAAGATCTTTGATATAACAATAATGGTTGCACAATTCCCCTTCAATGTACAGTAAATTAAAATGCTTTTCTTTTTTTCCCTTTGTCACATACAATGGACCAATAACTTTGTCCCCTTCAACTCCGTATACATTAATGGAGTAAAGCGGATTTTTAGATTCAAAACGAGAAATGGCGTTGAGGTCCATTGGGAATTCTATGTCTGCTAAATTTAGACTGATCATTAATTCCATAAATTTCTGGTGATATTTTCCCATTCTGTGAACATTTTCAGTTGCAGGACTTAACCCAGCAGCCAAGGACCACACAAAGCAAAAAACGTCATTATTATCCACATTGATGATTGCGTGATGTTTTTCCAACTGTTTAGGTAAATTAACATGAGCTGAACCACTGTTCATGGGATCAAAGGTGCATACATTAATTTTAAAATGGTTGATAGCTTCCAGCGATTTGCCACTTTCCAATTCTTGAAACTCGGCAAAGCGCGTCATGAGCTTATCGACAATGTTTTTACTATACCAACTGTGTATATTATCAGTGCGGTACAATTCACACATTTTCGTATGTAAATAAATCGGTTTGGTTATTTCCTCACCTTGTTTTAAAATAACAAAATCACATAATAACTCAGCGTTAATCTTTAACGCTACATGTTCTCTTAAACAGTCTTGCATTTTATTTTGAAAAATGTTGTAGCTAGCGTTTAAAAATTCATTTGGGTCTAAAAATTTAGCATCATTATTAATTTTAAAGCTACATAACTTATTATTAAAACAACTATCCACGTTCTGCCAACTAAGTTCTGGTGCTGACATCATGACACTTACAGTAATTACATTTACTACAAAAACAGCAAATCACTGAACAGTTTGCAGAGAATGAAAACAAACAAAGTTTATTGTCTCTGCAAATTCTGTTTTAACATTAACAAATTTTAAATTTTATTTGATTCTTCAATAAATTCTACCAAACATCTTTTATTTTCTACTCCCAAATATTTTAGGTAGATGGTTCCTTTGTTGAGGTCATTTACTGCTTCGTCGTTGAGTTCCATGAACCTCGCAGGTAAGAAGACAGCGAAATCTTCTAGTTCACAAACTATTCTTCCCCCATATTTCGTTTTTACCCTGCGAACAGCTGTCACCAAATAGGACTCGTTAACTGGCAGGTCCTGTAAACGTTTAGTCTCCAGACCGGTTGCTCTGCCAATGAGATTCGCAACTGTTATAGCAGACATATTGGTTCTGAAAGGTAATTATAAAGTGTTTAGGTAAACTATTAAAAAGGTTCAGGTACCCTCCACCTTTATTTATTAGCACATTAACTCAAACCCTGATCTATAGACTAAACCATCAAATGTGTATACAAAACTTATTTGCTAAGACGAGGAGTCTCCTAACAGCGCTTAGTTCCAATAATCAGTTGGATACAGCGAGATAAGGTAATATCTCTTTTGACTGACGTCAAACCTGGTAATGACTGTTAGTTGCAATAATAGTTTCATATATCCACTTGAGTAGTGTGTCCCGCATCCCCATCCAAACCTCTAGACTAAACCATCAAATGTGTATACAAAACTTATTTGCTAAGACGAGGAGTCTCGTAACAGTGCTTAGTCCAGTAATCAGTCGGATAGAGCGAGATAAGGTAATATCTCTTTTGACTGACGTCAAGCCTGGTAATGACTGTTAGTTGCAATAATAGTTTCATATATCCACTTGAGTAGTGTGTCCCGCATCCCCATCCAAACCTCTAGACTAAACCATCAAATGTGTATACAAAACTTATTTGCTAAGACGAGGAGTCTCGTAACAGTGCTTAGTCCAGTAATCAGTCGGATAGAGCGAGATAAGGTAATACCTCTTTTAACTGACGTCAAGCCTGGTAATGACTGTTAGTTGCAATAATAGTTTTATATACCCATTTGATATTATTATTATCCACTTGATAAATATTTAAGGTCAACTGTTTAACCATCGACAGTTAGAGAAACTAGAAGTACTGTGTTCAATATTACCTGATAGAAGATCTTTGCAGCAAAGCGATGTGTATACTACCAACTCGTGGACTTCTCTGGCTAACAACAATAATGTCACGGCTTATATACCCTTACAATCAGAGGCAACACCCGGTTTGTCCGCTTTCTCAGTAACTGGATGACCTCCATATTTAGTATAAATGAACCTGCTACTTTACAAAGAATTGTCATTCACTGCTACTGCTATGTCTGATGAGGAAAACACCCGTGCTGAGGAAGAAGAATCCATCAATTGGGATTCGTCTTTGGACATTTTCATGTAAGTAATATTCATTTTTTTAAATTGATACCAGGCTAAAAAAAATAAATCAAAGCCTAGAACGCTAACCAATTAACCATGGGACCGGAATATATTTTTAATTAAGACAACACAAACACCCAGTCCCCAAGCCAGGGGAATTAATCACCAGAAAATACAATCCCCACAACCCTCCCAAAAATCTAACCCAGGACCCTCCAGTTCAGAGTCTAACAGCAGCCAAGAACAGTATAGTTGAGCCACACAGCTATACACATAGTTGTATCTTGTCTCGCAATAAGCAGTCAAGTTAATTATTACACTATTGTTTAAATGCAATGTCAAGCTAATAGCGTTTGTCAAATTGTGGTCAAGTAGCTTTGAACACTTAGATAGGTGTTAAGGTTTTATAAACTTAGCCGGGTGTAGCCTTTGTGTAATAACTTGTACTAGTCGAGAATGCAAATTGTATGCAAGTAGTACTTTCTTCAACACTTGTTCATATATATTAATTAACTATAATAACAGCAGCTCCACTCGCTAAAGTGCAGCGTTAGGTCATAGGGCTCAAGTCACCCACGGGTGTTAACTAGAAAGACATGCACTTGGCCTCTCCAGAGGTCGCACAATCATTATTCATTACCTACCATTAGTTTTCATCACTCATTAACTCGTCCTGCCAAGCTTTTAATTGAATTTCATAGCTAGTTTTTTTGTCGTGTGACCTCCTCAGAGGCCGAGTGCAGGTCTTTCTATTCGACGTCCGTGGGCGACCTGCGCGTCGGGATGGAGTGGATGAAGATGAAACTGGGCAAGGATGTGGAAGGAATCGGCCGTGGCCTATCAGCCACTCGCTAAAGTGCAGCGTTAGGTCATAGGGCTCAAGTCGCCCACGGGTGTTAACTAGAAAGACATGCACTTGGCCTCACCAGAGGTCGCACAATCATTATTCATTACCTACCATTAGTTTTCATCACTCATTAACTCGTCCTGCCAAGCTTTTAATTGAATTTCATAGCTAGTGTTTTTGTCGTGTGACCTCCTCAGAGGCCGAGTGCAGGTCTTTCTATTCGACGTCCGTGGGCGACCTGCGCGTCGGGATGGAGTGGATGAAGATGAAACTGGGCAAGGATGTGGAAGGAATCGGCCGTGGCCTATCAGCCACTCGCTAAAGTGCAGCGTTAGGTCATAGGGCTCAAGTCGCCCACGGGTGTTAACTAGAAAGACATGCACTTGGCCTCACCAGAGGTCGCACAATCATTATTCATTACCTACCATTAGTTTTCATCACTCATTAACTCGTCCTGCCAAGCTTTTAATTGAATTTCATAGCTAGTTTTTTGTCGTGTGACCTCCTCAGAGGCCGAGTGCAGGTCTTTCTCTTCGACGTCCGTGGGCGACCTGCGCGTCGGGATGGAGTGGATGAAGATGAAACTGGGCAAGGATGTGGAAGGAATCGGCCGTGGCCTATCAGCCACTCGCTAAAGTGCAGCGTTAGGTCATAGGGCTCAAGTCGCCCACGGGTGTTAACTAGAAAGACATGCACTTGGCCTCACCAGAGGTCGCACAATCATTATTCATTACCTACCATTAGTTTTCATCACTCATTAACTCGTCCTGCCAAGCTTTTAATTGAATTTCATAGCTAGTTTTTTTGTCGTGTGACCTCCTCAGAGGCCGAGTGCAGGTCTTTCTATTCGACGTCCGTGGGTGACCTGCGCGTCGGGATGGAGTGGATGAAGATGAAACTGGGCAAGGATGTGGAAGGAATCGGCCGTGGCCTATCAGAAGGTACCGTCCCAGCATTTGCCTGGTGTTGAAAATGGGAAACCACGGAAAACCATTTCAAGGACGGCCGACGGTGGGGCTCGAACCCACGCGTCTACCGAGTCAGCAGAGAGCTTGGACTCATGACCTAATGCTGCCTACAGCCTTGTTGGAAAAACAACTTTCTTTTTTCTCCCAGTCCGACTTAAGAAACATGACTAATTTATTGTAATTTAATGCAAATTGTATTAGCGGTTGAAGACCTGTTAAATTTATTGCCGCTGTCAAATATAATGGCTTTCATTATATTGCCAAGACATACTGCTTTAACAAAAATAAAAGTTAATAGCCTACATCATCAATCTTGATACCAGTCTAATGTCAAAAGGGCTTTCAATATCTTAGAGTTGTAACAGTATAATTACTCATACATTACAATTGTGTTGCGCTGTTATGTAAATCAGCAGTAGTATACAAGCTTCTCACCACCGATCTGCGGTTAAAATCTCACTCACTTCATGAGAGATCTGTGTAGGTCATCCGCAAAGGTTGAATTGTTGTTGTTTGAGTCTTCAGTCTTTTGACTGGTTTGATGCAGCTCTCCATGTCTCCCTGTCCTGAGCTAATCGTTTCATCTCTACATAGCTCCAACACCCTACATCGGAGGCAATCTGTTTAACATATTCTAACCTTGGTCTACCCCTACAGTTTTTGTCCTCAACCCTTCCTTCCATAACTAAGCTTGCTATTCCTGGGTGTCTTAGTATGTGTCCTACCAACCTATCTCTTCTCTTCATTAGCAGTCGCCAGAAACATCTCTCCTCTCCCACTCGTCTTAATACCTCTTTGTTTGTAACCCTATCTACCCATCTGATCTTCATCATTCTCCTGTAACACCACATTTCAAATGCTTTTATTCTCCTCTTTTCTGCTGCACCAATATTCCAAGTTTCACTTCCATAGAGCGCCACGCTCCAGACAAAGGCTTTCAAAAACGACTTCCTAATACCTAAATCTATATTCGATGTCAGCAGATTCCTTTTTTTTGTAGAAATGCTTTCTTTGCCTGAGCCAACCTACTTTTAATATCCTCTTTGCTTCGTCCATCACTGGTTATTCTGCTTCCTAAGTAACAGAAGTCTCCTACTTCCTTCAGCTTTTCACCTGTCAATTTGATCTCCATAGAGGTTTCTGATTTATTTCGGTTGCATTCCAGTATTTATGTTTTACATTTATTTATTTTCATCATGAATTCTTTCCGTAAGACGGAGTCCATACCATTCAAAACTCATTCAAATCCTCAGGCTTGTCGGCCAAGATGACAATGTCATCAGCAAATCTCAGAGTTGAAATTATTTCTCCTTGAACCTTCACTCCCACTTTAAATTTTTCTCTAATTTCCTTCATTGCTTGTTCAATGTAAAGATTGAAAAGTATGGGTGATAAGTTGCAGCCTTGCCTTACACCTTTCTGAATACCAGCTTCTCTCTCATGTCCTTCAACTCGAATGACTGCTGTCTGGTTTCTGTACAGATTGTATATCACCCTCCTATCCCTGTACTTTATTCCAATTGATTTCAAAATGTCAAACAATTTAGTCCAATCAACTTTATCAAAAGCATTTTCTAAATCTATAAAAACCATGAACGTTCTCTTATCTTTCCTTATTCTACCTTCTAAAATCAGCCTAAGACTTAGTACAGCTTTCCTTGTTCCTACATTTCTCCTGAAACCAAACTGATCTTCACCCAACTCCGTTTCTATCTGGCTTTCAATCCTCTTGTAAATCATTCTGGACAGGATCTTTGAAGCATGAGTAATCAAGAAGGTTGAATTAAGGATAACAAAATTAACAGTATTATTCTCTTCTTGCAAAACATTTTTTAAACTCAGCTTCCAAAAGCTTACATATAGCAGAACGCGGGTTTTACAACTACAGAGGTGACAGCCGAGTTCAGCATTGCTTCCACTTACTTGTGTCAAGCTCCTCTCTGTCTTCTTTCCTGTCAACCTCGCTTGGCCAACTCTTGTTCTCTTCCAACTCCAACAGTATTAGAGTATCCAAGGCCCTTGCCACATCTTTTCTGATTCCCTCCTTCTGCAAGAGGCCAGTCTTCTTTTCCCATTATTTCCTACATTCTGCCTGTCATTTAATCATTGATGCAGAGAAGTGCAAGGAGTATGCCTCCATAACTTAGGAGGTTTTCTTCTGTGTACTTTGGTTCACCCTGACACAAACATCAAGACAGTTTATATCCTCGCCGCTAGATTGGGTATTCTAATGACATTGATAGACATTTTTTCTATTTTATAGTTTTTCAAATGACCGCGTCATGGCGGAATTTTTCGTGCAGATGATGATGATGATGGAGGAGGTGGAGGAGGAAAATGAAGGAGGCAGTGATACCGAAGATGAGGCGGAAGAAGAAGCTGTCAAAAACAAGTAAATGTAAGAAAACAATATTAATAAAAAATATTCTTGTTTTGATTTATTTGTCTATCATTCCCACTTTTATTTTTTTATATGAAGCTGAGCGAGCCAACATGTCAGGTGTCAATCTCAGAAATTCACTCCTGTGACATCACACATAGGTTGACCGTTCAAATCAGATTGTTCATTCTAACACCCATCCATGTCCATTAACCATCTAGCGCACATTCTATATCCTCAGCTCCATAACACATAAATTCAAATCTCCCAAGTCAGCATAAATGAAAATCCTTCGGCTGCACTAGGTCTCTGTGATTATGCCTCCATGGCTTAGGGAGAAGCATGCCAACCTCTCACCGCTGGGTCTGTGTTTCAAATCCCAGTTACTCCATGTAAAATCTGTGCTGGACAAAACAGAAGCAGACTGGTTATTCTCCGGGTACTCTAGTTTTCCTGACTAACTTTCATTCCACCAACACTCTCCACCATCATTTAATTTTATCAGTCATTTATTCAATCGCTGACTCAGAGGAGTGCGATAGGCTTCGACAGTCGGCACAGTTCATATCTTCACAACTAGATGGAATATTCCAATGTCATCAATAGACATTACACCATCTTGTTTTTATTTCATGTCGAGCTGGCTGAACCGACATGCCATGCGTTTTGTATCCCCCACCCATTAACAATTTGTTTACCGTTAAGTATTAGAAAAAAACCATCCCACCCATGACCTACACTACATTCTGCCTGTGACGCCACAACCTCCATTCACTGTTCCATCTTCATTCACGTTTGTTTACCCGCCAACCTAGCACGTCAGGGTTCAACAACCACCATCCATCTCCATTCATGTTTCCCATTAAGACACTCTCATCCATGACCTGCGCTACATTCCGTAATCTGCTGTGACGTCGCAACCTCCATTCACGGTGCCATCTTCATTCACGTTTATTTACCCGCAAACCTAGCACGCCAGGGTTCAACAACCACCATCCACCACCATTCATGTTTTCCATTCCACTCCCGTCCATGACCTACCCCACATCCCGTAATATGCTGTGACGTCACACACACACACACACACACACTAGTTGACCGTTCAAATCTGACGATTCATTCACCGACAAAGATTCGGAAACCTTCGGCAACACTCGGATCTCATCAAGTACAAAGCAAAGCTATATAGCACGAGACCATAACAGAGAAGGCGCTCAGTCCAATAGAGAGACTGGGTCGAGGAGGGTCTCGTGCAGATCCTCTTCCATCCTTCCCCCTCGTCCCCCACCCCACCCTTCCCTCCCACTCCCCCCCCCCTCCACACCCCCCACCCTCCCCCCCTCCCCCACCCCTTCCCTCCACCCACACCCCCTCAAACCGGTTCCTGGACCCTCCAAGGTTTGTTTACCTTCCGGGGTCCCGGCGACCTTGGGGTCAATGACCTACCTCAAGGTCATTGACCATGACCTACCTCAAGGTCATTGATCATGCCACGCCCCCCTCATTTGCATAAATAACGGTATTTGAAGCAGAACCCTCCTTGCTCCTCTACTTTGGCATATAAACTCCTCACTAAAAATAAGCAGACACGTGTCTGAGGGTTTTTCGGTGTGGTGTATATTATGAGGTGAAAGGGGTAAAAAGTGGGGATTGAAGGATTCCTAACGGAGCGTGTTGGCCTATCTCTTAAACGTCATAGGCGAGGAGTTTGAAACTCAGCGAAAAAATCAACATAAAAAAGAAGTAAATATATGTTCGACCATTTTTTTCATAAATCCAATTTAAGGGGCCCATGGGGAGGGGTGAAATTCCTGGGGGGGGGGCTGGAAGGAAAGTGTCCTAACTGATTGACTGACTGACTCACTCATCAAACTCAGGGGGAAAATGCTTTAAAGTAAGTAAATAGCTATTCGACAGTTTTTTTTTCATAAATCAAATTTAAGGGGTTCATGGGGAGGGGAGAAATTCTGAAAAAGGAAAATCGAAAGAAAATGTCCTGACTCACTCACTCATCATCGCTCAGCCAAAATTATTGAAGTTAGAAACATGACAGTTTGGCGATATATTCATTGCATGTCAAAACCGTCTACTAAGGGAGGATTTTCGGATATTCAGGTTCTAAAGTGGTCTTAAGGGGTTTAAACATGCATTTCATTGAATAACAATACCTCCCGATTGGTTTCATTGTGGGATGTGATACACGGCTTATAAACTCATCATTAAAAAGTAAGAGGACACTTGTCTGAGGGTTTTTCGATGTAGTGTATATTATGAGGTGAAAGAGGTGAAAAGTGGGGATTGAAGGATTCCTAACGGAGCGTGTTGGCCTATCTCTTAAACGACATATGCGAGAAATTTTAAACTCAGCGAAAAACAAGATGTTCAGTAAAGAACATATAGCCTAATTTCTCCTAAATACATGGGTATTGTTATAACTCTTTGTCCTTTTCAAAGAGTATGATTGAATGTTGGTTGTAGTAGCTTGTTGAAATAAAACGTGCTATAGGGATATTAAACATGAATATGAGGTGCCCTTTGCTAGTGCTACCTCTGTACCAAATTTCGTTCCATTCGGTTTCACCGTGTTTGAATTAATAGGGGGAATCGATTCTGACACAAAGATGGCCGCCATCCGCAAACTATTAGGCGAATGACCTATTAGATTGGTCAAAGGATGCTCCCTCCATAAAGGTATGTAGTTGCAAAATTTGGTAGAGATCGGATGATTATGTTAATCGTAATTTGATTTAAGCTTTGAACATTCGTGTGGCCGCCATTACGTTTCAGTAAAGATGGCGGCGATATAAAACATGACACTGAGGTGCCCTTTGCTAGTGCTACCTCTGTACCAAATTTCGTTCCATTCAGTTCCACCGTGTTCGAATTAATAGGGGGAATCAATTTTGACATAAAGATGGCCGCCATCCGCAATCTATTAGGCGAATGACCTATTATATTGGTCAAAGGATGCTCCCTCCATAAAGGTACGTAGTTGCAAAATTTGGTAGAGATCGGATGATTAGGTTAATCGTAATTTGATTTAAGCTTTGAACATTCGTGTGGCCGCCATTACGTTTCAGTCAAGACGGCGGCGATATAACACATGACACTGAGGTGCCCTTTGCAAGTGCTACCTCTGTACCAAATTTCGTTCCATTCGGTTCCACCGTGTTCGAATTAATAGGGGGAATCAATTTTGACATAAAGATGGCCGCCATCGGCAAACTATTAGGCTAATAACCTATTAGATTGGTCAAAAGATGCTCCCTCCATAAAGGTATGTTGTTGCAAAGTTTGGTAGAGATCGGATGGTTATGTTAGTCGTAATTTAACTTTAAGCTTTGAACATTTGTGTGGCCGCCATTACGTTTCTGTCAATATGGCGGCAATATAAAACATGACACTGAGATGCCCTTTGCTAGTGCTACCTCTGTACCAAATTTCGTTCCATTCGGTTTCACCGTGTTTGAATTTATAGGGGGAATTGATTTTCACACAAAGATGGCCGCCATCCGTAAACTATTAGGCTAATGACCTAATCATTTGGTCAAAGGATGCTTCCTCTATAAGGGTATGTTGTTGCAAAATTTGGTAGAGATCGTATGATTAGGTTAATCGTAATTTGATTTAAGCTTTGAACATTTGTGTGGGCGCCATTACGTTTCCGTCAAGATGGCGGCGATATAAACCATGACACTGAGGTGCCTTTTGTTAGTACTACCTCTCTACCAAATTTCGTTCCATTCGGTTGCACCGTGTTCGAATTAATACGGGGAATCGATTTTCACACAAAGATGGCCGCCATCCGCAAACTATTTCGGTGATGACCCATTAGTTTGGGCAAAGGATGCGCCCCCCATAAAGGTATGTTGTTGCAAATTTTGGTAGAGATTGGATGATAAGGTTAGTCGTAATTTGATTTAAGCTTTGAACATTTGTGTGGCCGCCATTACGTTTTCGTCAAGATGGCGGCGATATAAAACATGACACTGAGGTTTCCTTTGCTAGTGCTACCTTTGTACCAAATTTCGTTCAATTCGCATTCACCGTGTTCGAATTGATAGGGGGGGGACAGACATTCAGAGTACACACACTCACACACACACAGTCACACACACACACACACACAGACTCTCACACACACACACACAGACTCACACACACACATACACACACACAGACAGACACACTTTTTTCGCCCTGTGTTGATCTCATAAGTCTACTTCCATTTTTTGCAAAAATCGAAAGTAGGCTAAAAATCAGCTTAAAAAGTAAGTAAATTGGTGTTCGACCATTTCTTCATAAATTAATTTAAGGGGCCAATGGGGTGGGGTGAAATTCTGGGGGAAAAAGGAGAGAAAGTGTCCTAACTGACTGGCTAACTCACTCACTCATCAAACTCAGGGGAAGAAGACAGCCTAAAAACAAGTTAATAGGTGTTCAAGCGTTCTTTCATCAATCCAATTTAAGGGGCCCATGGGGAAGGGCGAAATTCTGGTAAAAATAATTGAAAGAAAATGTCATGTCTGACTCACTCAATCATCACGCACAGCGAAAACTATTAAAGTTGGAAACATGAAATTTTGAGAATATGTTCGCTGTATGTCGAAAACGTCAACTAAGGAATGATTTTTGTTTATTCGGGTTTTAAAGAGGTGTTAAGGGGGTAAATGTGCATTTCATTGAATAACGATATCTCATGAGTTGTTTCTTTGGGGATGTGATATTCGGTATATAAACTAATCATTAAAAATAATCAGACATATGACTAAGGATTTATGGATGTGGTGTATATTATGAGGTGAAAGGTGTGAAAATTGGGGGTTGAGGGATTCTTAACGGAGCCTGTATCTCTGAAACGACATAGGCGAGAAGTTTGAAATTCGGTGGGAAAAACACCTTAAAATACAAGTAAATAGGTGTTCGACCGTTTTTCATAAATCTGGGGAAAAAAACAGGACAGAAAGTGTCCTAACTGATTGACTTACTTACTCACTAATCAAACTCAGGGGGAAAACAGCTTTAAATAAGTAAATAGGTGATCGACCGTTTGTTTCATAAATCCAATTTAAGGGGTTCATGGGGAGGTGTGAAATTATCAAAAATAAATGAAAGAAAATGTCCTGACTGACTCACACACTCATCATCGCCAAGCCAAAATTATTGAAGTTAGAAACATGAAATTTTGGGGATATGTTCGTTCTATATCGAAAACGTCCACTAAGGAAAAAGTTTTGGATATTCAGGTTCTAAAAAGATGTTAAGGGGTTAAACGTGCATTTCATTGAATCTCTACATCTCACGAGTGGTTTCATTTGGGGATGTGATACTTGGCATATATGCTAATCATTAAAAATAAGCTGACACATGTCTAATGGTCGATGTAGTGTATATTATGAGGTGAAAGGGATGAAAAGTGGGGGTTGAAAGATTCCTAACGGAGCGTGTATCTCTTAAACGACATAGGCGAGGAGTTTGAAACTCGGAGGAAGTCAATCAGCATAAAAATAAATAAATAAATAAATACATATATGAATAAATAAATAAAATAAATAGGTGTTCGACCGTTTTTTTCATAAATGCAATTTAAGGGGCCTATGGGGGAGGGGTGTAATTCTGGAAGAAAAACGTCCACTAAGGAAGGATTTTTGGATGTTCACTCTCATCGACCAACCAAAACTATTAAAGTTAGAAGAATGATATTTTGGGGATATGTTTGTTGTGTGTCGAAAACGTCTACTAAGGAGGGATTTTTGGATATTCAGGTTCTAAAGGGGTGTTAACGGCGTTAAACCTGAATTCCATTGAATAACAATATGACACGACTATGACGCGAACGAAGCGAGGCTAAAAATGAGATGGTGTGTGTCTGTGCATTACTCAATCACGCAAGTACCACTGGTCCGATTTACATGAATTTTACATGGAAGTAGCTGATTTACCTGGTTTACATAGAGGTTACTTTTGATTTCAATACTTTGCACTATTTAAAGATGGCGACCATTTTAGTGACGTCACTACATCCTTTGGTTTCAAACTTTCATATTTCCATCTTATATATAAAAGTGAAAATCTGTATGTATGTATGTGGGTGGGTGGGTGGGTCTGTTCCATATACAAATCGACACCGTTCCACCAATCTCAGCCAAATTTTGCATACACATAGTTCAGGACCCAGAAGGAACCGCTGGTTACATGAATTTTCGATAGTCTTTCTCATTCTTCTGATTTCGGCCCTTTTGCACGCAAGCACAGGCTAATCAAATCATAAAATATACTCATGAAGGAATGGCAAGGCAGATAGTTTCCATGGCAACATAGCTCAAGTCGAGACACGGCCGACTGGATGCCAGTTTAGCTCTGCACTACCGGTATAGATAATGAGGACCTTTACATGAAATCCCGTTAGTTACTCAACTGCTCACACAGCATTGTCAACCGAGTTTAGCATAACAAAGACTTGACACTATCTATCTACTATAATTTTGTCGAATACCACTCACTCACTCACTCATTCATTCATCATGAAATCTCAGATACAACCGAACGGATTGGAATGAAATTTGGTATGCAGCTTCCTCAAGGGCCCCAAATGCTCACTAAGAGAGGATTTTTGGATATTCAGGTTCTAAAGGTGTGTTAAAGGGGTAGACCTGCATTTCATTTAATAGCAAATTCTCCCGATTGGTTTCATTGGGGGATGTGATACTTGGCATATAAACTCCTCACTAAAAATAAGCAGACACGTGTCTGAGGGTTTTTCGATGTGGTGTATATTATGAGGTGAAAGGGGTGAAAAGTGGGGATTGAAAGATTCCTAACAAAGCGTGTATATCTTAAACGTCATAGGCGAGGAGTTTGAAACTCAGCGAAAAAATCAACATAAAAGAGAAGTAAATATGTGTTTGACCGTTTTTTCATAAATCCAATTTAAGGGACCCATGGGGAGGGGTGAAATTCCTGGGGGGGGGGGGGCAGGAAAGAAAGTGTCCTAACTGATTGACTGACTCACTCACTCATCAAACTCAGGGGAAACAAGTAGTTCCGTGAAGAACTATACAGCCCATTTTCATATATATTACTTATGTTAACTGCCACTATCAACATACAAAATTTCAGTTTGATTGCTGTAATAGATTCGTAGATATTGAGAACCGACTAAATATTTCGGATGGTCGCCATGTTGGATTATATATATGTAGGTCCTGAAGTTATGTACTGTTACATGAACATTATAGTGTACGTGTAGCATTCAAACTTCAATCGCATGATTAGGACGCAAGAAGTAAAAACGAGATTTTAAAATTTCGCACAGATGCCATCCTGTGGTTCTGGAAAAAATTGAAATAAATTAGATGCCAGTAGATTAACATTCGTATAAGGATTTACTGTACCAAGTTTCACTGCACTCGGATGTTTAAATTGCGAGAAACGTCCATGTGAATATTTACATTTCGCGTCGCCGCCATGTTGGATTTGTGATCACCAGGTTATTTAAAGTTCTATAGGCGAACATAAGTTCATAGCCCCTATGAACATTAAAAAAATCAGTTTGATTGCTATAATAGATTCGTAGATATTCAGAGCCGTCTAAATATTTCAGATGGTCGCCGTGTTGGATTGTTAAATGTATAGGCCATAGAGTCATGTACCATTTAAGGAAAATTATTGCGTAGGTATATTATTCAAACTTTCACTTCGATCGCATGAATACGACACAAGAAAATAAAACTTAATTTTCGAAATTCGTACAGCCGCCATCTTGAGGCTATGTAAACAATTGAACAAAATTAGATACCAGTACATTACAATGGGTATAGACATTTCCTGTACCAGATTTCATTGCGTTTGGAACATTAAATCGCCAGAAATGTATATTTAAAATTTTCAAATTCGCTTGGTCGCCATGTTCGTTTTGTAGTTAATCGGTTTTTGAAAGTCTTATAGATAAACTTCCAGTAGTGCCCTTTATCTCCGTACAAAATTTCAGGGTGATACCGCAATTAGTTTCAGAGATATAGAATGCCAGTGAAATAATTCGCACGTCCGCCATCTTGTGGTTATGTAAACAATTGAACGTAGTTAGATGTCGGTGCATTACATTGTGTATAAACATATACTGTACCATGTTTTATTGCGTTTGGTTGGTTAAATCGCGAGAAACGACTATTTAAATGTCGCTAATTCGCGTGGCCGCCATGTTAGTTTTGTAGTTACCAGCTTTTCAAAAATTAAATAGGTGAACTTCTAGTAGTTCCCTTTATCACCGTAATAAATTCCAGGGTGATATCGGGAATAGTTTCGGAGATATTGAATGGTGGTGAAATATTTCGCACAGCCGCCATGTTGGATTGGTGAGACGTAAAAAAATTGAAGGGCACGGTCGGGGTCGCCCGGAATAGTGCTATGAACTTACCAAGTTTCATTGAAATCGCTCCAGCCGTGTAGATTTTATTAGGGACACACACACACACACACGCACACACACACGGACAAAAGGCGATCTCATAAGCCTATTTTTTCAAAATTGAAAATAGGCTAAAAATGCTTTAAAGTAAGTAAATAGCTGTTCGACAGTTTTTTCATAAATCAAAATTAAGGGGTTCATGGGGAGGGGTGAAATTCTGAAAAAAGAAAATCGAAAGAACATGTCCTGACTCACTCACTCATCATCGCCCAGCCAAAATTATTGAAGTTAGGAACATGACAGTTTGGGGATATGTTCATTGTATGTCAAAACAGTCTACTAAGGGAGGATTTTCGGATATTCAGGTTCTAAAGTGGTCTTAAGGGGGTTAAACATGCATTTCATTGAATAACAATATCTCCCGATTGGTTTCATTGGGGCATGTGATACACGGCATATAAACTCATCATTAAAAAGTAAGAAGACACTTGTCTGAGGGTTTTTCGATGTGGTGTATATTATGAGGTGAAAGAGGTGAAAAGTGGGGATTGAATTATTCCTAACGGAGCGTGTAGGCCTATCTCTTAAACGACGTAGGCGAGAAATTTGAAACTCAGCGAAAAAAAACAGCTTAAAAAGTAAGTAAATCGGTGTTCGACCATTTTTTCATAAATTAATTTAAGGGACCAATGGGGTCGGGTGAAATTCTGGGGTAAAAGGAGAGAAAGTGTCCTAACTGACTGGCTAACTCACTCACTCATCAAACTCAGGGGAAAAAGACAGCTTAAAAAACAAGTTAATAGGTGTTCAAGCGTTTTTTCATCAATCCAATTTAAGGGGCCCATGGGGAGGGGCGAAATTCTGGTAAAAATAATTGAAAGAAAATGTCCTGTCTGACTCACTCAATCGTGATGATTGAAACTATTCAAGTTGGAAACATCAAATTTTGGGAATGTGTTCGCTGTATGTCGAAAACGTCAACTAAGGAATAATTTTTGTTTATTCGGGTTTTAAAGAGGTGTTAAGGGGGTAAACGTGCATTTCATTGAATAACGATATATAATGAGTTGTTTCTTTGGGGATGTGATATTCGGTACATAAACTAATCATTAAAAATAATCGGACATATGACTAAGGGTTTATCGGTGCGGTGTATATTATGAGGTGAAAGGGGTGAAAGTTGGGGGTTGAGGGATTCTTAACGGAGCGTGTATCTCTGAAACGACATAGGTGAGAAGTTTGAAATTCGGCGGGGAAAGAACACCTTAAAATAGAAGAAAATAGGTGTTCGACCGTTTCTTCATAAATCCAATTTAAGGGGCCCTTGGAGAGCGGTGAAATTCAGGGGAGAAAAACAGGAATGAAAGTGTCCTAACTGATTAACTTACTTACTCACTAATCAAACTCAGGGGGAAACAGCTTTAAATAAGTAAATAGGTGTTCGACCGTTTGTTTCGTAAATCCAATTTAAGGGGTTCATGGGGAGGTGTGAAATTATCATAAATAAGTGAGGAAAAATGTCCTGACTGACTCACTCGCTCATCATCGCCAAGCCAAAATTATTGAAGTTAGAAACATGAAATTTTGGGGATATGTTCGTTCTATATCGAAAACGTCCACTAAGGAAAGAGTTTTGGATATTCAGGTTCTAAGGAGGTGTTAAGGGGGTAAACGTGGATTTCATTGAATAACTACATCTCACGAGTGGTTTCATTTGGGGATGTGATACTTGGCATATATACTAATCATTAAAAATAAGCTGACACATGTCTAATGGTTTTTCGGTGTAGTATATATTATGAGGTGAAAGGGATGAAAAATGGGGGTTGAAAGATTCCTAACGGAGCGTGTATTTCTTAAACGACATAGGCGAGGAGTTTGAAACTCGGAGGAAGTCAATCAGCTTAAAAATAAATAAATAAATAAATACATGAATAAATAAATAAAATAAATAGGTGTTCGACCTTTTTTTTTTTCATAAATGCAATTTAAGAGGCCTATGGGGGAGGGGTGAAATTCTGGAAGAAAAACGTCCACTAAGGAAGGATTTTTGGATGTTCACTCTCATCGACCAACCAAAACTATTAAAGTTAGAAGAATGATATTTTGGGGATATGTTTGTTGTGTGTCGAAAACGTCTACTAAGGAGGGATTTTTGGATATTCAGGTTCTAAATGGGTGTTAACGGCGTTAAACTTGAATTTCATTGAATAACAATATGACACGACCATGACGCGAGCGAAGCGAGGCTAAAAATGAGATGGTGTGTGTCTGTGCATTACTCAATCACGCAAGTACCACTGGTCCGATTTACATGATTTTTACATGGAAGTAGCTGATTTACCTGGTTAACATAGAGGATACTTTTGATTTCAATACTTTGCAATATTTAAAGATGGCGACCATTTTAGTGACGTCACTACACCCTCTGGTTTCAAACTTTCATATTTCCATCTTATATATAAAACTGAAAGTCTGTATGTATGTATGTATGTGGGTGGGTGGGTGGGTCTGTTCCATATACACATCGACACCGTTCCACCAATCTCAGCCAAATTTTGCATACACTTACTTCAGGACCCAAAAGGAACCGCTGGCTACATGAATTTTCGATAGTCTTTCTCATTCTTCTGATTTCGGCCCTTTTGCACGCAAGCACAGGCTAATCAAATCATAAAATATACTCATGATGGAATGGCAAGGCAGATAGTTTCCATGGCAACATAGCTCAAGTCGAGACACGGCCGACTGGATGCCAGTTTCGCTCTGCATTACCGGTATAGAAAATGAGGACCTTTACTTGAAATCCCGTCAGTTACTCAACTGCTCACACAGCATTGTGAACCGAGTTTAGCATAACAAAGACTTGACACTATCTATCTACTATAAATTTGTCAAATACCACTCACTCACTCACTCATTCAATCATCACAAAATCTCAGAAATCACCGAACGGATTGGAATTTAATTTGGTATGCAGCTTCCTCAAGGGCCGCAAATGCTCACTAAGAGAGGATTTTTGGATATTCAGGTTCTAAAGGTGTGTTAAAGGGGTAAACCTGCATTTCATTGAATAGCAAATTCTCCCGATTGGTTTCATTGGGGGATGTGATACTTGGCATATAAACTCCTCACTAAAAATAAGCAGACACATGTCTGAGGGTTTTTCGATGTGGTGTATATTATGAGGTGAAAGGGGTGAAAAGTGGGGATTGAAAGATTCCTAACAAAGAGTGTAGATCTTAAACATCATAGGCGAGGAGTTTGAAACTCGGCGAAAAAAAATCAACATAAAAAAGAATTAAATATGTGTTTGACCGTTTTTTCATAAATCCAATTTAAGGGGCCCATGGGGTGGGGTAAAATTCCTGGGGGGGGGACAGGAAAGAAAGTGTCATAACTGATTGACCGACTAACTCACTCATCAAACTCAGGGGAAAAATGCTTTAAAGTAAGTAAATAGCTGTTCGACAGTTTGTTCATAAATCAAAATTAAGGGGTTCATGGGGAGGGGTGAAATTCTGAAAAACGGAAATCGAAAGAACATGTCCTGACTCACTCACTCATCATCGCCCAGCCAAAATTATTGAAGTTAGAAACATGACAGTTTGGGGATATGTTCATTGTATGTCAAAACCGTCTACTAAGGGAGGATTTTCGGATATTCAGGTTCTAATGTGGTCTTAAGGGGTTTTAACATGCATTTCATTGAATAACAATATCTCCTGATTGGTTTCATTGGGGGATGTGATACACGGCATATAAACTAATCATTAAAAAGTAATAAGCCACTTGTCTGAGGGTTTTTCGATGTGGTGTATATTATGAGGTGAAAGAGGTGAAAAGTGGGGATTGAAGTATTCCTAACGGAGCGTGTAGGCCTATCTCTTAAACGACATAGGCGAGAAATTTGAAACTCAGCGAAAAAAAACCAGCTTAAAAAGTAAGTAAATCGGTGTTCGACCATTTTTTCATAAATTAATTTAAGGGGCCAATGGGGTGGGGTTAAATTCAGGGGGAAAAAGGAGAGAAAGTGTCCTAACTGACTGGCTAACTCACTCACTCATCAAACTCAGGGGAAAAAGACAGCTTAAAAAAATTAATAGTTGTTCAAGCGTTTTTTCATCAATCCAATTTAAGGGGCCCATGGGGAGGGGCGAAATTCTGGTAAAAATAATTGAAAGAAAATGTCCTGTCTGACTCACTCAATCATCACGCCCAGCGAAACCTATTAAAGTTGGAAACATGAAATTTTGGGAATATGTTCGCTGTATGTCGAAAACGTCAACTAAGGAATGATATTTGTTTATTCGGGTTTTAAAGAGGTGTTAAGGTGGTAAACGTGCATTTCATTGAATAACGATATCTCATGAGTTGTTTCTTTGGGGATGTGATATTCGGAATATAAACTAATCATTAAAAATAATCGGACATATGACTAAGGGTTTATCGATGTGGTGTATATTATGAGGTGAAAGGGGGTGAAAATTGGGGGTTGAGGGATTCTTAACGGAGCGTGTATCTCTGAAACGACATAGGCGAGAAGTTTGAAATTCGGCGGGGAAAGAAACCTTAAAATAGAAGTAAATAGGTGTTCGACCGTTTTTTTTTATAAATCAAATTTAAGGGGCCCTTGGAGAGGGGTGAAATTCTGGGGGAAAAAAACAGGAAAGAAAGTGTCCTAACTGATTGACTTGCTTACTCACTAATCAAACTCAGGGGGAAAGCAGCTTTAAATAAGTAAATAGGTGTTCGACCGTTTGTTTCATAAATCCAAATTAAGGGGTTCATGGGGAGGTGTGAAATTATCAAAAATAAATGAAAGAAAATGTCCTGACTGACTCACTCGCTCATCATCGCCAAGCCAAAATTATTGATGTTAGAAACATGAAATGTTGGGGATATGTTCGTTCTATATCGAAAACGTCCACTAAGGAAAGAGTTTTGGATATTTAGGTTCTAAGGAGGTGTTAAGGGGGTAAACGTGTGCATTTCCTTGAATAACTACATCTCACGAGTGGTTTAATTTGGGGATGTGATACTTGGCATATATACTAATCATTAAAAATAAGCTGACACATGTCTAATGGTTTTTCGATGTAGTGTATATTATGAGGTGAAAGGGATGAAAAGTGGGGGTTGAAAAATTCCTAACAGAGCGTGTATCTTTTAAACGACATAGGCGAAGAGTTTGAAACTCGGAGGAAGCCAATCAGCTTAAAAATAAATGAATAAATAATTAAATGAATAAATAAATAAAATAAATAGGTGTTGACCGTTTTTTTTCATAAATGCAATTTAAGGGGCCTATGGGGGAGGGGTGAAATTCTGGAAGAAAATCGTCCACTAAGGAAGGATTTTTGGATGTTCACTCTCATCGACCAACCAAAACTACTAAAGTTAGAAGAATGATATTGTGGGGATATGTTTGTTGTGTGTCGAAAACGTCTACTGGGAAGGGATTTTTGGATATTCAGGTTCTAAAGGGGTGTTAACGGCGTTAAACCTGCATTTCATTGAATAACAATATGACACGACTATGACGCGAGCGAAGCGAGGCTAAAAATGAGATGGTGTGTGTCTGTGCATTACTCAATCACGCATGTACCACTGGTCCGATTTACATGAATTTTACATGGAAGTAGCTGATTTACCTGGTTAACATAGAGGTTACTTTTGATTTCAATACTTTGCACTATTTAAAGATGGCGACAATTTTAGTGACGTCACTACATCCTTTGGTTTCAAACTTTCATATTTCCATTTCAAATAAAAAGAGAACGCTAAGAAATAGCAAATATCTGATGGCATAAACTAGGTTTAAAATTACATTTTCTATCCGAAAGGTATCTCCAACGGTTAGCGAGTAAAACCTAAATTTGTGCTATAAACCACGGTCAAAGCCCAGCGGTGTAGTTGGACAAAATGTTCCATCCTTAATCTCCCTCTGCACAACACCTCGCCTATCCCCTGTTTTAACTGTCAACTTCACATTTTAATTTATTTATGACGCGTAGCGAAGCACGGGTTCTTCAGCTAGTATTTGATAAAATAAAGAACTGAAGAGTAAAACATTACGAATCCAGCATTTATGGAAAACGAGATATTAACATACCGTAGTTTGAAGAAAGTGTTTGTCACACCGTACGTTGGGTATGGAAACATCTAATGTATAAACAGGTTAAAAGTTCCGCCTGATCAATACTTTTATTAATTAAGATTGCTGTGTGGTCATAAATGGGACATGTTTCGAGGCCTAATTTATAGTTTTAGACCCTTCATCAGCCGATATGACATAGAACGATACAAGAATATTTTGCGTAGCACTTACAATTCCCTTAAAATTGAAACTTGTATGGTGCACCATAAAGATAGATTGAATCATTTTACGTCTAATTTGAGTTATGTCAAAAGTCTTATGACCCAGTAACACTTTGAATGGACGCCTCACGGTGGTCTCTAGATGTTATTGAAGACACAAATGTATGGTACCGGTTCGGTACGACAGCAAACAGTTCAGATCACCTTTGTTGGAATTGGCAGTAGAACATTAATTCCTCAATACTTCACCAGCAATATAAAGATAATAAAATCAATGAAGACACTGCGATCATATCTTGCCAAATATAAAGCTTATGAAGTGCTTTCAATGGAGAGATTGACCTCTAATCCATCTAAAAAGAAAAAAATATGCAGAAAAAATTAGTGAATTGCTAAAGGAGAAATGAGTAGGTGAAGGCCACTTATAAACTCCATAACCAGTAACGAGAAATTACCTTGTTAGAGGATCGATTAATAACCAAACTTATTAAATTGGCAAATAGCAAAAGATTAAATTGTATGCTATGCCGGTTCTGATTTGTCTTTTATTTTAAATGTTATTGTCAATTTTATGGGTACAGCAGAGCACATTTCCCAGATATATAACTGTATTAAATGAAATTAATGGGAGTGTTATTTCTGGTTAAGGCTGTAGAGTGGGAGTGGTGTGTTAATGTGTGATATTAGCAAGATAGATTCTCCAAGAGGAAGACACGTGTAAATGTGAAGATAATTTGGGAAGTGTAGCGAAAATAAACAAGGAAAAGGGTGGCGCTTATAAATGGCAGGATGTGTTCATGTAAATAACTTGTTAAAATAGGTGCTTATAAAATGTGGATAATTAAGAAACATGGTAAAACTACAGTCAAAAAAGTTCAAGGGGGTTTATTTTTATTATTGATTTTTATAGTTATGTTGTCTATGAGGGTATCAAACAAAAATTTTGAGTCGAAAATGATTTCATTGCGATTTATTGGGGCTGAAACTTTATGTGCTGTCTTAATAACAATAGACTCAAGTACATTCATCATGGTTCCCTTATTGGTGTAATTTAAAATTTTTAAATCCTTTTCTATATTTGTGAATTTATGGCCGGACTCTTCCATATGGTTGGCCATGGCTGAATATTTTCTGTATTTTATGGCGTTTATGTGCTCATTGTACCTTGTAGCAAAATTTCTTCCGGATTGGCCTATGTAGTTAGTGTTGCAGTCATTGCAATTCAATCTGTAAATGCCAGATTTGCTGAAACTATCTTTCGTATATATTATATTAAAATTAAAGAATAGGTTTTGATTGGTATTATTGGTTTTGTACGCTATCTTCATGTTATGTTTTTTTTTATTTGTTAGTGATATTGTAGAATTATTGAAATATGTGAACACTGCGTATGTTGACTTTTCATTTTTCTGTGGTTGAAGGTGTGTGATAGGCTTATTTTTAATTGATTAATTATATTGTTAATGTATTGATAGTTGTAGCCATTGGTTCTGGCGATCTGATGAATAACTTAAATCTCTTTATCAAAATCTTGCTTGGATAGGGGCAATTCCATAGCTCTGTTTACAAGGCTGATAAAAGTGGCTCTTTTATGATAGCCAGGGTGGTTTGAATCGTGTCTTATAGCAGTATGGGTTTGCGTGGGATTCCTGAAAACTTGGTAGTGCAGTCTGTTATCTTTTTTTTAATAACGGTTGTGTCAAGAAAGTTAATCTTGTTGTTACCGACAGCAGTGGCTATGCTCGCTAAAGCGCAGTGTTTGGTCATGGGGCCAAGCTCTCTGCTGACTCGGTAGACGCGTGGGTTTGAGCCCCACCGTCGGCCGTCCTTGGAATGGGGTGGTTTCCCATTTTCATCACCAGGCAAATTCTGGGACGGTACCTTCTGATAGGCCACGGCCGCTTCCTTCCACATCCCTGCCCAGTTTCATTCATCTTCATCCATTCCATCTCTCATCCCGACGCGCAGGTCACCCACGGGAGTCAACTAGAAAGTCCTGCACTCGGCCTCTCTGGAGGCCAAACGACCAAAAAAAAATCTTGTTGTTAATGGCGGATTCTATAGTAAATTT
Organism: Meconema thalassinum; assembly: GCA_946902985.2. NCBI lineage: Eukaryota > Metazoa > Arthropoda > Insecta > Orthoptera > Tettigoniidae > Meconema > Meconema thalassinum. Next base: position 128,808,603 of record OX336398.1, read on the forward strand.
AATATTATTATCAATGTTATTTAGCTTGTCTGAAATTTAATCTAATTTTTGAATTTTGTCGTCAACTATGATGAACACATTATCAACATACCTTCCCCAAAATATAATTCCTTTTATTTTCCCTTCTATTTTTGTTTCTTCTAAATAGTCGAGGTAAATATTGGCAATGATCCCTGATAGTGGTGAACTCATGGCTAGGCCATCTTTTTGTCTGTAAATTTTATTGTTGAATGTGAAGTGACTATTACTTAGAATGAAATTTAAAATGCAAATGAACTCATCTATTTCTACTTTAGAGAGCTTGCTGTTGTCTGTTAGATTTTGCTTAATAATATCTATTGTAGGTAGGATGGGGATATTAGTGTACATATCTTTGATATCAGCGCTGTGCAACGAATGTTCTTGTTTTAATTTCAGTGTATAGTTTTTTCGCAAAAATGCAAGGTATTTCTGAATGATTTATTAGCTTTGAAGCAATAAAGTTTTTTTCATAATTTGTTGAGCAAATTGGGCTGTTTCTGAAGTTGACGATTGGTCTAAAAGGAATGTTTTGTTTATGTATTTTGGGTAGGGCACGCAAGGTGGGAAGACTGGGATTCATATGGGTTAGACGGTTTACTTGTTTTTCATCTAAAATGAAAACTGTATTCTTAAGAAAGCCTTTTAATTTCCTTTGTGTAGTTGCTGTGGGGTCTTTTTTATTTCCTCAAAACTATTAATTAAGCCTTGAAATATGTCCCATTAATGACCACACAGTGATCATAATTAATAAAAGTATTGATCAGGCGGAACTTTTAACCTGTTTATACTAATTAGTTTGTCAATACGGAACCCGAATGAACCGTTTAAGTTCTAAAATATCTAATGTGTCAATACCCGCCACTACATGTCTACCGATGAGGAGGAGCGCTGGCTGACTGACATTCTACCTACTGGTGGGAGCGTGTGTCGTGGAGAGAGAGAGCTGCTTGTACACGTCAGAGACTTATGTCAGGGAGCGGTGGGGATGGCTCTCTGTTTGTTTCGATCTCTCAGCCTTATTTAAGGAACGGTGTTAAATAACACGTTGTCGTTGTAATTTAAATAATTCAGATTGCTTATTGGGTCAGTCTTTTGGGCATTATGAATTTCTATATATTCCAGTACCTTGAGTTTTTTGCCTTTACTTATTATGTGTACTATTTCTAAATCCTCATTTACAGACCTGAAATTATGTTTTCTCTCGGCCATGTGATTCGCCATGGCCGAGAATTTGTTACATTTCAATGCACTGGTTTGTTCCCCGTATCTTGTATTGAAAGCTCTCCCTGTTTGTCCCAAATATGTTGCAACGCAATCCTTGCAGTTTAATTTGTATACTCGTGACTTGCTGAATTTGTTTGCTTTATTAACACTGTTATGATTAAAGAAGATGTTACTATTGTTGTTTTGTGTTTTGTACGCTATGATCATGTTATACTTTCTAATTGTATTTGTTATTGTATGTACTTTTGGATTTACGTATGCGAAAATGGGGAAATGTTGGTCTTTTAGCGATTTTTTCTAGTGTCGTTTAAAATTTGTTAATGATCTTGTTCTTTATTCTATTAACGTAGTCTTGTGAATACCCATTTTTGCTAGCAATGTTGGCTATGCTTTTTAGTCAAAAGTCAACCCCTGGCACTATCCAGCCCAGGGGGCTAAGGCCGACCAAGCGACCGCTGCCCAGCCATTTGGCCTGCAGATATTGGGGTGACGCGTGATCAGCGCGTCGCGTCCCCTCGGCCGTTAATCTTGGTATTCGAGATCGGGGCGCTGTCTCACTGTCAGACAGCTACTCAATTGTTCTCACGAGGCTGAGTGCACCCCGTTCCAACCATCACGTCAGTTTTAAAATCCCTGACGGAGCCGGGGATCGAACCCGGGGCCTCCGGGTGAGAGGCAGGCGCGCTATCCCAAAACCACGGGGCCGGCATGCTTTTTAGTTCCTTACTAAAACTTTCTTCATTAAGTGGTTTTTAGCGCTCTATTGAGTAAGGTATAAAACGCGGCTTTCTTTTGGCACTCAGGATGATTAGAATCTTTTTTGAATGTTATATCTGTTTGGGTTGGTTTTCGATACACCAGTATTTCATAATGTAGCTTGATCTCTGTTTTATTTACTTTTAAATCTAAGTAGTTTAAGCAATTTTCTTTTTGGATTCAAGAGTGAATATAATATGACTAAAGTTATACATTTACATAATGAAGCCAACCAGGCATATATTTAAGCACATACATTCGCCAGTACGAATGTAAATATCAGCAGTTTATGTAAGGACATAAAATTCTTAAAGAATTGTTTGAGGAATAAGTGGATTCCGAAACATCTGAAAAAACTTCAAAAAATAAAGAAAAAACTCACCATGAAAGAAAACACAGGAAATCGTTAACGAAACCATCTTAAGAAGGGAAATAAATTTTCTATACGAAAAGAAGGATGAAAGACTTTGAAAGACTAATACAAAACTTAAAGACGAAACGCAACGATAGCGACTTCTACAGCACGCATGAGATGATAGACAGAGACTATGTGAACTACAACACGTCTTGGGCTCCACTACGAAGTATGCATGAATAGGAAATACCACCAGACGGTCCGAATGCATATGCTCGTGGTGATGAAAGAAGTGTGACAGATACCACGCAATGTGGTGTGAACAGAGAAAGTTATCTCCTACACTGTTGAGTATCATTGAATAGTGTTCTACACACCAATGCATATTTTACGCTATATGGTATATTAAATAATGCTTTCAATAAGAAGAGAACTGTGCATGAGACATATTAGAAACATTGCCGCAACCACCTGTTCCCTCCCCCATTCTCCCCGCTCGACTCGCTAGTCGGGAGCTCTACTAAGCTCGTCATTCTACTGAGAGCAGTAAGCAGACCTACCAGATCGCCCTAAAAGGGTCATTAGTTGCCCATCCGACATATTGTGAAAGTCATAAGGTGATGAGTAGTGTAACAGCACTTCCAGCCAGCCATTCAACAAGCAAGATAAGTTGAATAATATACTATTTCAAATTAATTTCAAGGAGCTCATTTAAAATCACTTGCAAGAAACTTCATACTTCTAGTTTTATCTTGCTGGCAGGAATAACTGCAGTGTTGTTATATCTTAATATCATCCTCCAAGGGATTTTATCTTTTCTACTTCTCTCTGTCAAATGCCGGTAATTGGGCTCGTCATTGCATTGGTTTTGTACCCAATTCAATCTAGTCAAAACCGTCTCAAAAGTTCCTCAAGTATCATCGTCAAATTTGAAGTCCGTAATTGAGACATTGGGAACATCACCTAACTCTGCTTCTGTCTAATTGGCCAACTCTGCTCATGCCACCAAACTCTCAACCCCAAGAAATTTCATCAATGTTTGAAACCGAAACCACTTTGGAACTATGCAAATTCTCAACCCTGAAGTGATTCATCCTGTTACACAGTGACATTTTTTAAAGAGAAACTTTATCCCCGTCTTTTGAGTCCCTCGTTCCAAAAATAATCTGGTTTGCCGTACAATCGGTTAGAGTGTTGGTTACTCATACATATACAAGCAGTGAAAAAAATCCTTTCCTACCCTTTTTCAACCCCACTAACAACCAATTATTTAGTTTAAGTAATCGTTTGTCTATTTTTGGTAACTTGAGGTTTCGTCCTTGGACATCCTCCCAATCTTTGAATGTATCAATTCTGTATCTCTGCATAAATTCCGTGGTATTTGTCAACCACGACCCTGGGTGCAACTTATGCATAATTGGAGCTTTCTTGAAGCTAATATGCTCTACATCTATTGTAACTTTAGAAGCTTGCGAGCTCATATTATTCTCGTGCCGCCAAGGCCCTGATTCATCCTTGTGCCCTTTTGGCTCAAGCTCTTTATTCCCCTGCCGTCTAGGCCGTGTTTCATCCTGCGCTGTCTAGGTCCAAGTTTATTTCATGCTTGTGCTGTCTAGGCCTGAGTTCATATCAGCATTTTGCCGTTACGGCTCTCTTGTAAGTTTTTCTCTTTCAAATTGTATTTCAAATTGTTCTCAGCGGTTACTGATGTGCCCAAGTTGCTAGGAGCATCCTAGATTCCCCTATCATAACTCTAGTCAATCTTCATTGTGGCTAATGGGGCATGTTAACTTGTGATATTCTTACTCATCTAATCTAGTCTACGCAATAATTGCAAGTTTAATCTTGGTCTGAGACCAACTATGTAGCAGCAACTGCTACATTTATGTGTTGTAACGTATTCAGCAACTGAATTGCTCTGAAATTGTATCAGTGGCATAGGTTCAAATAATTGGCCACGGCCGCCCCTTTTTGTATTACCCATTATCTTTCATTACTAAATGCATTAATGTGTATTCTCGATTATTATCGAAGCTAATTACTATTCTTTCACTTGATCTTCACTTGTGGCATCAACTTGAGATGCGCCTCGTAAACTTTGTCATTTATTTCTTTCGTTTGATGTGCTCTTACCAGTGCTTGCTTGAGTGATTTAGTTTCACTTCGAGTTCAAAAATCAGTTTCTTCCTAAAAGCTTTAAGCTTGATTATATTTGCAACTACTGCCAGTACTTGTAAATAAGCCACGGGACCCCCTTCCCTCACCGTACTATCTTTTAAGAAATCTAAAAATGTTTCTTATCAATATCACCACTAAACTAGCAAATGTTTGTGTCATTCTTTTATTGTTCTTTACACTTTTTGTAAATAAAACAACTCTTCTGATTTCTTTCTCTACCCTGTTTCTTTATTCTTACTGCATCTTCTCTATGGAGGCGATTGGACTATTCCAATTGCTCCAAAGCGTGGTGCCAGAACCCATGGTACTCAATTTGTCAATACATTTCTAAAGACGATTATTCACTTGGAATTTTCAACTTTAATTTTGAATGAGATATCAACAGAAGGGTGTTGGAGAGAGGCCACTCCTTGGAGTCCAACACTATGGTACACACTCTTCCTTGATGCCAACTTAACAGCTTGTAAATCCTTATCTACCAGAAGCTTAAGTTGAACTCAAATTTCTATTCTTTAATATGCCACCCCTTGATGACAGATTTGTCAACAGGCGCACTTCGTACAAAGAAAACTTCGTAAACATTTAACTCTTCAAGAATATAACTTGGGCATAATTTCTTAGCGCTTGAAAAATTACGAACAGTCTTACGAAAAGTATGAGGCATGCCAAACATATATCGAATCCGCAGCTCTTAACCAGGAGGGAGACCGTGAAGAGATGGAAGCCTCGTAATATGAGGGTGTTGCTGTGGCTCATGCTGTAATCCGGCAAATCTCGGAAGATCAGAGAAAGCAAATTCTAGCTCCTAGTCCAGCTCAATCTCAACAAACTGCGTCACGCGATGGCACACCCAGGCCTAGAACGTTGGTCTCGAAAATTAAACTGCCCCATTTCTCGGGCGATGAAAACCAATGGGATTATTTTTACCAACTTTTTTGTTCTGTAATCCATAATTATGACTCCATTCCCGCACTTAATAAGTTTCATTATTTAAGGTCTTCTCTTCACAACCAAGCATTACAACTGGTCGAAGCTCTTCCATTATGCACTGACAATTACCCAATTGCTTTCAATCTGCTTAACGGGTGGTATAGTAACACTCGTCTTTGCATACAGCATCTCATGAAAACGCTTTCCAACTTACCAGCTACTCGTTCAAATACGTCAGCTCTTTGAGGGTTCTTGTGGACACCACTCAGCTTCATGTCAAAGCCTTATACCAACTTGAGGAATACCTTTCTCATTCACCTCGTTACTTCTAAATTTGACGTCGCAACTACAAAAGCATGGGAAGTCGAGCTTTTCCACAATGAGGAATATTCTTATGAGCATTTGGTCACTTTCATTAACAGTTGATGTCAGCATTTAACTGCACTCTCAACTCAAGATGAGCACGCCTTCACAAGCACTCAACGCCATGCTTCTTTTGCCCCTATATCTAGTGCTCCATCAAGTGGCTACAGGCTCAGGTCTTCAGAAAAAAAACCGACAAACCAGCCTCGCTGCATTCAATAGTCAAGGTGAAAATCACAATAAGCCCAATGATTTTCCGAAATTTCCATTTTGTCCGAAATTCCACACATGGCATCCTTGTGATTCTTTTCGAGCACTCACTATCGACGATAGGAGAAATCTCATTGCCCATCAGCATCGTTGTTTTAATTGTCTTTTGCCGAAACATTCTGCGTTAATTGCCAACCCACTAGACATTGTTTCCATTTCCAAAATCCGCATCACACTTTGCTACATCGTCTGGAGAAACCGAAGTCATCAGCCACTTCACCTTCCACCTCGATACAAAGTGATGACGTAGAAAGGTCTAATGCTTCCTCTGTAGACATACAAGCTATATACCAAGCTGAAGATGAAGATCGAATATATGAAGAATATCCATTTAGAAGAGCGAGGCCATTTGAATGGTCATTCTAAATTTTCGTAACAGCAAAGAGGTTAAATACATTATAGGTCACAGTAGCAAAACTAAACAGAATTTCTGGCACCTATCTGGAGGATATTCAGGAAATGGGACAAATAACTTTACTACCCGCTTCTATGATCAAAGCCAATGGAATAATTCCTGATCGCTCAGTTGAATCCAAACTGTGTTCATTGAATTCACAATTGATGGAAAAAATTTTCAGCCCATTTTAATTGTAATAAAATATATGAGTAACAGGACGATTTTGGGTTTAGGTGTTTTGGCTGAATGTGGAATGTTGATTGAGCTTCAAGGGCGACTGATGAAATTAATAGAGTATAATAATACCACAATAGAATTGAATTAGAAGAGAGATGGGAGTCGTCAAATTGAGACACAATGAACGGCATGATTAAATAAAATGGAGTTAGACGAATGTTCATTACGCAATTGTAGAAAACCTTTTTCCAACTATTGAGTAATAATTTCACTCTTTAATTGAGGAATGCGTAGATATTTTGATAGCAAACCAAGTCTAATAAACAATTCTGAGCATGTGAATAAACTTATGAATAAAGATGTAGACACGAAACCAAATCCTATTCCAAGAGTAAACAACAAGATGTTAGAAAGACGATCAAAATTGGTATACCTTCTGATCATAAAAATCTTATCGCATTAGTTAAATCAATTACCCATAGGTTAAAATCCTGATATAAAACATAGCATGTGCTTGGATGCACGTGGTCTAAAGGAAAGGATGTTACCGCAATACAATCACCCATCTAAAATAAGAGAATTGTTAAGGGATTCCAAGGGAAAATGATCTTCAATACCATTGATTTAACAGCATATTAGTAATAAAAGAGGAAAGCAAGAAATATATCGGATGTATATTTAAAGAAAAGATCTACGTTTTCCATAGACTACCTTTCAGGATTAAAAATAGTGTACTGGTAATGGTAAGAGCTTTCAATTGCAATCAAACAGAAGAAATAAAGCAACACATTGGCGATTTATCTCTTTTGATGCCAGGCTATTATGAGCATTTATGTTAAAAGGCCAAGCCAAGCTTTATGTATTTTCTAGTAAGAGTATTGATGAACATTATCTCCTTCCTATATTTTAATGCGAATATTTTTCCGTAGCCGATAAAATATTTTTGACTTATTAGATCCTAAATAAATAAAACTTGGTTTCATTTGTTTCATTAACGATATACAGGGTGTCTTTTATGCACCTTTGGAGAATGATAGGTCGTGTAGGGGACGGGTATAGAAGTAATTTGAGATAGGGAATTTGGGGTCGGAGCGGCCTCTTTAACCCCTAAAATAAGGGTTGTTTCAGGCCCTCCACCCTGTAAGTTAGGCAACCGACTCAAACCTTTATTACCTTTCTCAATCCTTTAACTCTTGGAATGGTTCATTACACCATATGGCTCTGGCGTAATGGATAGCGTTGTGGTGCGAAAGGCCGGTATTCCCGGGTTCGATTCCGGACTTGAACAAACATATTTTTTTAAAAATTATTTGTCGCATTGTAGTCACATGATTCTGTTTGGTGCTACGGCAGAGAAGAGAGTGCAGTCGTACAGTTTTAGAGAACAACAGTCAGGCAGTTGACGTAAACTACTACGTTCAGTTTAATTTCGCACGATGTACTTACTTTCTCTCGCAAATCAACGTGATTAAAACGTAATAACGGACTTAAACAATTTAATGCTACGAAGTGCACAAAGATCAGTTTAATTAACCGAAGGTATCAAGCTTAAAATCCTTACACCTAAAATAACATTAAAAAATTGCCCAAGCCCTGAATCGAACCCGGGACTACCGGCCTTTCGCACCGCAACGCTATAAATTACGCCAGCGCCACCATGCTCCATGCTCCAGAGCTCCATTTGTTACCCTGAAATTAATACTACTGAGAGAATCACGGTTGGGATACGGATGCTTTACCGTATTTATTGCTCAGACACTTGAGGTCGTTGGATGATAGTTTTCTATATGTCGTCCATTTCGATTCAAAACCTATCAGACCGAGTGACACAACTATTATAACACCACCTGACATAGAAATTGAATCCGGACAAGTGTGTACAAATTGAATGAGAAAGAGATAGACTACAGGGGAATACGAGAATTAAAAGTACTGAAAGTAAACATTATGATAAATCTTTGGTTGAAGACGAATATGTCCTTAAAACGTTTATGGAAAGTCACCTACTACTTTATTTTTATCTATACCTCAAATTTTTTACAACCATATATATATATATGGTGCATCATATTAGGTTAAATGACCATTTATATTTTAGTGCTACGCTTTATCATAATTTCATTATTTTAATGCATTACATATGGCTGATGAGGGGGACAAAACGTTAATTAGTTCATGTACAATCTGACATGGATCAGGTTAAATCTGATGTTAATAATATACAGTCCAAGATGGACGAGGTACAATCTGATATGGGTGAGGTTAAATCTGACACGGGTCAGGTTAAACCTGACATGGGCCAAGTAGAGTCTTACATGGGTCAGGTTAAGTCTGATGTTAATAATATGCGGTCCAAGGTGGACGATGAACAATCTGGCATGGGTCAGGATATATCTGACATGGGCCAAGTACTATCAGACTTGTGCCAGGTTAAATCTGATGTTAATAATATACAGTACAAGGTGGACAATTTTGAATATAATGTTAAAGATGTAAAATCCAAACTGATAGACTTAGAAAATGATATTAAACGATTTCAAATTGAAATACGATCTGAATTAGATGCTAGTAACAAGGAACACAGAGAGAATTTAGATGCTCTCCAAAACCAATTCACTATTGAATCCATTAAAACTGTTGAATCCTTTGTTCAATTAAAAGGTGACATGGTAACTTTACAATCTCAAGTAAAGGACCATACCAAGCTTCTCAGAGCAAACATAGAGATAGATTTAAAGGCCATTATAGACGAAAATGTGACTGTACTAAGGCAGGAAATTGTCAAAAATAACCAAGAATGTGTAGTCGGTGTTAAGGTCGCTCTGGATAAGAAACTTGCAAGTAGTGAAATAAGGTTAATTAACAACATTTCGAAAGTTAGGGAAGTTTCGTCAAATAGAATCGATGTCATTCAGAGTTCCCAAATCACAATTATGTCCAAATTTAAAAATCAATTTGAAGGTAGGATTAAAGAGGTAGAAGTTAAAGGTGACAGATAGGATTGACATCATTGAAGTCGTTAGCCTGCAAAAGAACTAACTCACTGCTACCAACATTCACTAATCCCTGGATACTAGCCAGAGGTCCGTGTTACATCACCATTACACTTTGAATCAAGATTCGTGATCTCAGATGTTAATTACATTATATTCTTTATTTTGTCTTCAAAGATAAACAAAGGGCATACCAGCTCATGGATTGTTATTTAATTCTTATTGTATGCAACCATGGAGATTTTACAGGCACACGCCCGTAGAGGCGTTTGTGAGAACACACAGTTATTGTTGGTCGCTGTTGGCAAACCTTCGCTTATTAGAATAAAGAGGGCTGTGATTGGGCCAGAATGTGTCAGCAGACAGCGAATTGAGAATTATAAAATATTTGACAGTGCTGAACGAACTTTTTCCTTATTGGCTTCTGATGAGGTAACTATGCTAATCACACCTTTCACAACAAATACTGATTTATTGATGGAATTTGAGTTATCGAGGTGATGTTGCCCTGTGTATTTGGCTGTGTGTGGAATTTGTCTGATAGCCTGTATTATTGTGATTAGTGTGTGTATTTGTAATTCAGATGAGGATTGAGAAGGAAGCGGCCGTTGCCTTAAGTTAGGAACAATCCTGGCATTTGCCTGGGGTAGAAGTGGGAAACCACGGAGAACCACTTTCAGGATGTTTGAGGCTGAGTGTACTGTGTTCCAGCCCTCAGACCACAATTAAATTAATTGGCAGGGCACGGAATCGAACCCGGACCTCCGTTGTGCAAGCTGAGAGTATAAGTTACTACGCAACGAGGCGGACGACAGCAAATACTGTAGTAGCAGATCCTGTAACGTCGACCGAAGGGACAAGGGTAGTCCTAGAAGTTAGCATATTTTCAGGGACTATTGATGAAAATGGTGCACTGTACGGATTGAACAGACTCCGCCCAGCTTACAGCCACTTTCTGCTTCTCCACCATTCGTCTCTTTCCAAACATACATCATCCCCCTTCCGTCTTACCCCTCTTACCATTGCAAATCTTCAGACGGAAGGTGAAGAGTCCGTAACTTCATCCTGAAACATTGCCCGGTGAACTGCGCCCTGAAATGAATTTACCTGAGTGTGTGATATTGCCGGACAGTATTCCTTATTGACAGAGCTATAGGTTTACAATTATATTTAATTTTCTCAGAATTTTTATAGTCCAATTTTAAAAATTAAATATCGAGAGAAAAAAGAACTCTTTTCGTTCCCTATGAAGGACACCGTCCAGTAATCCTTATGGGCAACCGCTACTGGTTGTTTTGATATTTTTTCTTACCTTTTGCTTCCCCCTCCACCACTACCCATGTTCGAAACAGGTATGCATATTCATTTTTATCAACGAAAGCTTTCCATTCGGTCAACATAAATATTTGCTACATCTTTCGCTGAGGAATGCCAATTACTTCCTTGTTCATCACCTGTATAAGATAGTAAATATGAATATCTTACTGTGTACTACTGGGGTTACCTATATCTTGGTGATTACTATGCCACTGTACACATTAAGAGTTATCCTGGTCACATGCATACCATCCAGCCCCACCCCTGACCCAAACAGATATGCATATGCATATTCGTTTTTAACTTTCATAGGTTTTTGGCCGAGTTAAAATTTAAATATGTTCTGGTAAATGTTGAATATGTGATTGTTTTTTAAATTAAGATTTTTTTTTCTTAATTACAAATTAAGAATTACCTATTTAACCTACTCGCACATATACCCCTTCCTCAACCCCTCTCTTATATAATTTTAACTTTGGGAGGTCTAAGACTCGATCTGCTTGGAAGAAAATTGAACATGTGGTTGATTTGTAAGTAAATTATGTACTTTTGTACAATAAGCATCTATTTAATGAAAATTCGGCAATTTCCCAGGTGTATGCCGTGTCTGGTGTGGGGTTTCACCCAGGAACACCAATCTGGCTATCATCAGCGAGCTCTTGGTGTTTCACGCCTGGAATTGCTGAGTTTTAATTTACAGGCAGTGAAAGCTAATATACCATCTATTTAATTGTTTAGTTGTAGGCTCATGCATATTCACACACTTATGCTGCCATTGAGTTAATAAAAATGTTAAATACCAATTACCATATGTTTTGATCTTTATTATTTGTAATTCCTGTCTGAACTTTTTTTTCATAGTGTAGGCTACGTACGGCTTGAATTTATTGCCATTAGGCCTATAGTTGTTGTGTACGGTGCCTTTGATCTATGGAAAAAAATTATGAACAATCAGGCTGCAATATAATATTTTATGTTGGCGTAGGCCTATATTCCCACCCATTTTCAGTATCAAATTAGTATGATATTTTGAAATACGCATTTCGTCGTAAGTTCCGTTCAGTTAACCGTTCCCCTAATTGTTCAAAAGTACCTCTTTTACTTGTATCTTCTCGTAAGTAGGTACATCATCCTTGCGTCAAACTCGCCTCCTTGACGTACACTGCCAGACGTAACTAGTCACACCAAAAGCCGCACTTTGCTCCCATACAGTCGGCATGCCAGTATTATCTAAGAGTGCAATGGTTAGAAGCAATTCATATTTCAACCTCTACAGTACAACATATATGAACACAATGCTTATAAACAACACCAGGGTCTCTAATTTAGCGATTTGTATCTGGCAACGATTTAATAGATTTTTCGACAGGATATTTTTATTCTTTCTTGTGATACATTTAGCGACCTTACACACATATATTGGTGCCAGGAACAATTTTATTGACGTAGCAATTCGGATTTTTTGCAGTGAAATTACCTGTTTTTCGTTAGTTTAATTTGGCTACACAGTTAAGCATATCAGTGCGCAAACATGAATTCTCAGGCTTGTTAATTTTTTTGGTGGCATTGTAATTAGTAGTGATGGACTGCGAGTGGACTCGCGAAGAATCGAGTTTGGAACCGTAAACTCGAAGTACTCTAATCGGGAATCGAGGCCGAAGGCGCTGTCAACGTTATCTGCAAGCCATGTATGGCAACAACACGATGTTTAATATTGTCGGTAGGCCTAGGGCCTAGGACAATTATTGTATTCGTTTCCCATTAATGCACAGTCTTTCTTTGTCGTGTGGCCTTCTGAGAGTCTGAGTCCGGGTCTTTCTAGTCAACGGCCATGGACGACCTGCGCATCGAGATGAGAGATGGAATGGATGAAGATTAATGTAACTGGGCTAGGATGTGGAAGGATGCGGCTGTGGCCTCTCAGAAGGTGCCGTCCCAGTATTTGCCTGGTGTTGAAAACAGAGAAACCACGGAAATATATTTTAAGCACGTCCGACGGTGGGGCTCGAACCCACGCGTCTACCGTGTCAGCAGAGAGCTTGGCCCCATGACCTAACGCTGCGCTTTAGCCAGCGTAGGAACTGAATGCACAGTGATATAATGGAATATTTAAAATAGAAAACCGGCAAGAAGTCGACTGATGAATGAAAGAAAGAAAGAAAGAGCACAATACACTGACGAGAGATTTCCTTCTAAGTGATCAATTGCTAAGCAGTAGTATATGTGGCTGTTGATAACACATCAAGCCTTACCGACAGCTTTGGTTCAGGGGCTATTTTATTCGGCCGAGAGCACGATATCCAAAGCTTTTGCATAGAGCGGTTGGTCAAACGTTACCACACAGGACTGGTTTCTCGCTTCGCTCTACTCTGCTGCATAAAGGAGGCAAGTGTGAATCGTCGACGGCTTTGAAGGCGTTAAGTTTGTATATTCATTTTAACTTTAGAATTACTCTTATTCCACCAATTCAGGTAACTTTACTAAGTTAGTGTGTGAAAACAGGTCAACATCGAACTTTGAACACACTATTTATATTATTAAAAGTATTAAAATAATTTAAAAAGCTGTAAGAATGCGTCTAGCATATCTTGTTAATGTTTCCGACAGTAAAATCTGGTCAATTTGACACCAGTCTGACCTCGCTAGGACCACTAGTTCGAAATATATGGCCAAGATGGCGGCTTTTCCCCAGCTCGGATTTTTTGGGACTTTTGGGATTTCGTTTAAGACATTGTTCTTAACGTTTCCACCAATTTTCAGCTTGTTATTAATTTTGTCCGATTCAGAGGTCAATTTTGTCTAATTGCACTGGACTATAAGAGCGAATGCACTGGAGAGTAAAAAGAGCAAACTGGTTGTCACACTGTTTCGTACATCACGCTACCACCGCCAGGTTTGCTATGTTGCCATATGTCGCTTAGTAAGAATAGTAAATTATAAATATATTAGTTTTTAATTCTTAAATTCATTAACAAATATTATGTGTGAAAAAAATCTCGGGGGGGGGGGATGCCCCTAGACTTCCGTAGATCTTTGTTTACATACTTTTGAGCAAGACGCGTGTCATTGAGCTTGTAAACCATCTCTGAGTAGGTGGCTAGTAGACGGCAAAGATTCCATGTTCCATCTAATTGGACCCATCGTAGATCGGAAGTGGTCTCATCACCGAAAAACTTCTCTCTGCAGAACAGCCAAGAAGATTCATGGCCATCACAGTAACAATGAACAAACTTCACAAATTCAAGCGAAGTAATCAACAAAGTTTAGACAGAAACTGACGAAATGCTGGAGCTCCACCGATTTGGATAAATACGCCACAAGCGTACTATCGCATGCGTAGGCTGTGCTTGAAAAGCGAGGTACGCGAGGGAGAGTCACGTTTTTTTTTTACCCTGTTTATTTGAAACACACGACGCCCACGCTGTTGTTTAAGGGCTGGAGTAATGATTTTGTGTGTCCCAGTACCTTACCTTAGTTTTAAACCAGGGCTCAGAAATAATAGTTCGATAATGTACCTATTCGGATCGTCGTGGTAAGTGGACCCAGCTCAAAGGGATTCGGCTCTCTGCTCAGTTGGCGCCTCGTCGGGAGGGGGCAAAAATAGACTGTGTTTTTTCGGTAGAATAAAGAAATTACGACTTAGGAGGCAAGAAGGCTTTTCCCATTTAAAGCCTAACGTAGTATTAAATCGTTTATAGAATACTTTCTGGTTATTTTAATTTTATTACTTTTAAGGGTAGGCTATTCAAAATTTTTGCCTTGCACCTAAAAAAAACTTTGGGGGGGGGGCAATGCTCCTCCATGCGTTTTAAGCCCCTGCCTTGCAGAAAAGTCGTTCGCAAGTTTAGTGAGTGTTGAGAATTCTGCCGCATTGTGTCGTATATCGCAGTTACGGATCGTGACGTTACCGTGAAGATTGGAGTCCTTCGCACGGATTACTCATACATGCTCGGAACCCCTAGGCTCGCGGGGCAAGGGTCACTAATTAGTGTTGAATAGCGTCGTAAATTGAATTTTGCGTTTAGCCTAAGGGTGCAAGTTCACATCTGTATGTAAGGTAGTCTTGACATTTCATTTCACCTGTTTATTTCGCAGCGGCAACTGAAATTGTGGCAAAATTGTGTTGTGGGTCTAGTACAATTAGGCCTACACAAGTTACCAAATACCGTACGGTACTTATAGTATAAAACATGCACTGTCTATAGGCTACTTGCAACGTTGAATGATTTGATTGGAAATTTGTAATTTGCTTGTACCACCAAGGGAATTATTAATTCTGAAAGAGACTGCACTCTTTTCTTGTAGTGGTTAGTGTTAAGTAATACTCGGAGCATCTTGATGGCCGCCATACTGAAACGCGCGTGAATGATTAGTGCCAGGGCATTGAGTTGCGTACCCATCTTAATCAAATTGATGCAATCCGTAGGCCTATTGGTGGAACATAGTGGTTAGGTTGTTGAAAACGTATGTATTTATGTAGCTTATCATTTGTTTATTTTGGGTTTCTCCTATTTCTTGTTTCATACCATTCTTAATCTACAAATGTGCACCGAAGTTCATTTCGATTTATTTTACAGTTGGCGTCCCCTTTGCTTCCTCCTGTTCTTGTTATTACACGTAGCCTTTTACCATCTGGTTTTATAATAAATCCATTCTATATTGTTCTATTTGCATTACACACACTGTTACACAAGCGAATATCGTGATATCTCTCCATCTAAAAAAAAGCTTCGTAAAACCATTTGAGTTTGATATTGAAGTGGGCGTCTTGTTTAAAGCTTGGGTATTTCGGCATTGTAGATTTTGAATGTATAGCACTGCTCAATTGCTTCCTTACAACGATGCATGCTGCAGGGGAAATCTGACTTGGAGCCTAATTTAGCCGTGTGGAGAGTTCTGTGATAATTTGTATAACCTGTATGTTCTCAATATTATTTCTAAGTAGCGAGATGTTTTGTCTTATGGAGGGAATAACTCGGTTCTTAGATGTTAGCTGATGACATGTGAATGAACTCTTTGACACATTGATATTTATTCAAACAATAAACAGTTACATTGCAAAAACATTCATCATCAGTGAGATGGTGTTGTTAACTAGGTACCGGAAGGTAGGAAATACATTTTTATCGCAAAAGCTTATAACATTAATAGGCTACCGTACTAATAATGGGTCTATTGTTATGAAATCATTTTTTGTTGTGTGTGGATGTTAACATGGACATTCTATGCATGTATAGCCTACTTATAATTCAACTCCATATGTGCACCTGTGTTTGTAACTGTTTTCGGATATTTCTGACTGACCAGAGCAGCACTCCTGTAGTACGTTACTGTAGACATGCCAAATGTTAGTTTACATTACATCTAAAGTTTGTGCCTTGATGCGATGTATCAGAGAAAAGTTTTAATATTATCCTGCTTTTATTAAGTCACCTCAATTTTCGAATGGTGTTTGTGGGCGGTGCCTAATAAAGATTGTTTTTACCTCTTATAGTGGTTGTCAAGAGCAGCTTGTTGACAGTCCACAATTCAGATACGTCTTCATAATTAGTCGACAATTACATTATTTGTTCGCAGTGTTCTAGCTCTACACCAGCAGATATTCGTAGGTATGTTCTGCATATTAATTTACAATTCCAGTTTGGGGCTTCTTTCCTAAGTGCATCCAGTCAATAGAATCTACACCTTCATAGATTAAATGGTGGAAGATTTGTTGATTGGAATATCATTTCTCAGTATTGCAAATATGTAGATATTAAAATAAATTTTTTGTTTCATGTTTTTAGTACCGTACCGGTATTAATCATTAAGAGTTTCCATACATGGTAAGTTTTAGCCCCGCTCTTTTTATTAAAGCGCACTGTCCCATTTTCGATGTCATAATGGGATTAGCAGTGTTCTGTAGAGCTATTTGCCATTTATAATTTTGCCTGACGATGCTCGCTTGACAAGCAGAACATGTTATCCTATTGTTTATCCTCTCCTCGACTCCATTCATCCAAGCACTCACAAAGAGAATCCCAAGATTTGATCAACGACCATCAGTAAATGCCAGGCTAAACATCATCCTGGTACTCACTAACAATATGCCAAAGATTCACTGACAGTGATAAGTAAAGGCTACACTAATCATTAACTAAGGACTCACTTTTTAAATACCAAGGATTTACGGACAGCCATTGGAAAGGTATAGGCTAATCTTCGCCCAAGAACTCAGAATACCAATGATTGACTTCCAGCTGTTGGCAAAGGCTAGTTATAATCCTCGTACCTACAAAAAGGATATTTAAAATTCACCAACAGTCATTGGTAAAGGCTATGCTAAAATTCCATAAAGCAGACACTAAGAGAATACAAAACATTGACGAACTGCTATTTGTAGGGGTTGACTAATCATCATTTAATTACTCTCGAACAGAATGTCAAGGTTTGACCGGCAGCCATTGGCAAAGGCTTGGCTAATTATGAACCAAGCACTCAAGAATTGAAACCTACCTGTTATAATGTGCCGACCGCCATGTTGTTGTTCGAGTCTTATGTAGGCTACTTTGACTGGTTTAATGCAGCAGTCCATGCCTCCCTGTCCTGAGCTAATTGTTTGATCTCTACATTGCTACCACACCTTAGATCCGAGGTAATCTGCATAACATATTCTAACCTTTGTCTACCCCAACTGTTCTTGCCCTCAACCCGTCCTTCCGTATTTAAGTTTCTTTTCCTGGATGGCTCAGTGTGTGTACAACAACCTAGAAATTTCGGAGAAAATTCAAATGTGCATTTTTATAAACGTTTTCAATTCTACAATACAAGTCTTTTGTATATTTTAAGAACATTAATTCTGTTCTAACTGGAACCAAAACAAGATGATCAGTAAAGAACATATAGCCTATTTTCTCCTAAATGCATGGGAATTGTTATAACTCTTTGTCCTTTTCAAGGAGTATAATTGAATGTTGGTTGTAGTAGGTTGTTGAAATACAACGTGCTATACGGATATTAAACATGAATATGACGTGCCCTTTGCTGGTGCTACCTCTGTAAAAAATTTCATTCAATTCGGTTTCACCGTGTTTGAATTGATATGGGGAATCGATTTGCACACATACATGGCCGCTATATGCAAATTATTGGGCTGATGACCTTGTCGTTCAGGCCCAAGATGCTTCCTATAAAAGGGTATGTTGTTGTAAAATTTGGTAGGGATCAAATTATTAGGTTGGTCGTAATTTGATTTAAGCTTTTAACATTTGGGTGCCCGCTATTCCGTTTCCGTCAAGGAGGTGGCGATATAAAACATGACACTGAGGTGCCCTTTGCTAATGCTACCTCTGTACTAAATTTCGTTCAATTCCGTTTTTCCGTGTTTGAATTGATAGGGGAATCGATTTGCATACATACATGGCCGCCATATGCAAACTATTGGACTGATGACTTTGTAGCTTGGTCAAAGAACGCTTCTCACATAAAGGTATGTTGTTGCAAAATTTAGTAGAGATCAGATGATTAGGTTAGTCGTAATTTGATCTAAGCCTTTAACATTTGGGTGGCCACCATTACGTTTCCGCCAAGACGGCGGCGATGTAAAACAAGATACTGGAGTGCCCTTTGCTAGTGCTACCTCTGTACCAAATTACGTTCAATTCGGTTTCACTGTGTTTGAATTGATAGGGGGAATCGATTTGCACACATACATGGCCGCCATCTGCAAACTATTGGGCTAATGACCGTGTAGTTTAGTCAAAGGACGCTCGCCATGTAAGTATATGTGGTTGAAAAATTTGGTATAGATCGGATGATTAGGCGAGTCGTAATTTGATTTAATCTTTGAACATTGGGGTGGGCACCATTACGTTTCCGTCAAGATGGCGGTGATATAAAACATGACACTGAGGTGCTCTTTGTTAGTGCTACCTCTGTACCAAATGTCGTTCAATTCGGTTTCACCGCGTTTGAATTGATAGGGGAAATCGATTTGCACACATATATGGCCGCCATCTGCAAACTATTGGGCTGATGATCTTTCAGTTTGGTCAAAATATGCTCCCCTCATAGAGCTATGATATCGCAAAATTTGGTAGTGACCAGATGATTAGGTTAGTCGTAATTTGATTTAAGCTTTTAACTTTTGGGTGGCCTCCATCACGTTTCCGTCAAGATGGCGGCAATATTAAACATGACACTGAGGTGCCCTATGCTAGTGCTACCTCTGTACCACACTTTGTTCAATTCGGATCACCGTGTTTGAATAAATAGGGGCAATCGATTTGCACACATACATGGCCGCCATCCGCAAAGTATTGGGCTGATGACCTTGTAGTTTGGTCAGAAGATTTTTTTTTTCATACATAATCGTATAATGTTGCAAAATTTAGTAGAAACCAGATGATTAGTTTGGTCGTAATTTGATTTAAACTTTTAATATTTGGGTGGCCGCCATTACGTTTCCGTCTAGATGGCGACGATATAAAACATGACAATGAGTTGCCTTTTGCTTGTGCTACCTCAGTACCAAGTTTTGTTCAATTCGGTTTCACCGTGTTCGAAATGATATGGGAAATCGATTTGCACACATACATGGCCGCCATCTGCAAACTATCAGGCTGATGACCTTGTAGATTAGTCAAAGGACGCTCGCCATACGTGCATGTATTATGATTATGTTGAAGTGAAATATGTAGCTCCTGGTTTCCTTGAACTGTGCTATTGCAATATACCTTGCCTGTAGATTTCCTTGGCAATCAGCCATCTCCCTGAGCCACAATTTGCAGATGCCGCCACTGTTCCCATATTTTAACATACAAACACTTTTCTCTGCGACATATAACAAGAAGTTCCGTGACGAACTAAAGAGCCTACTTTTCTTAAAATTTAAGATTCATGCCTATGATTAATATATATGAATCTATCTAGAATAATGACGATATTAAGTTGGTAATATAGAAATTTCTAATTATTTCGTAATACTGTATACCTGGCATAATTTAGCCTAATAGAGCACTACAGTTGACAGCCCTGGTGACTCAATATATTCTTAGTTCCATCTCTTAAGGTACAGAATACAAAATTTGGTTGAAGTCCTATGGATAGCATGGACGTTACATGCAGTTAAACATTGGATCTAACAGCAGAAATAATCTGAAATAATATGATCTATTGTTGTGCCAATTTTGTATGAAATCCTTTAGTTAGTATAGAAGGTACATGCATTATAAAATTGGACCTATCAGCAGGCTTAGAATCATGTGGGCATCACTGACGTATATTAGTTACTCCAAATTAATCTAGAATGCCAGGTACTATACGTGTGCAAAGTTTAGAGCTATTGGCTTGCATTCTTTCTGATATATTGATATTTGGGTAACAAATTTAGAGACAGCATTTATTAACAGTTGGCAGCCCTGGTTGCTCTTAAGAATACACATAGTCATATCTGTTATGGTACACATAGCACATACGAAATTTGGTTGAAATCCATATGATAGTATAGAAGTTACATGTATTTAAAGTTGGAACTCTCAGAAGGCTTAGAATCAATTTGGTAGCACTGACATATATAAGTTACTCCAAATTAATATAGAATGTCAGGTGCTATACGTGTGCATAGCTTAAAGCTGTCGGTTTGCATACTTTCTGATATATTGGTATTTGGATAAAATAAATTGAGTGCTATTATTAACAGTTGACAGCCCTGGTGGCTCTTACGAATACGCTCGGTCATATCTGTTTATGTACACATAGCACATACGAAATTTGTTTGAATTCCAATTGATAGTGCAGAAGTTATATGCATTTAAAAATTGGACCTATCCGAAGGCTTATAATAATTTTGGCAACACTGCCATATATTGCCCCCAGGAAATTAAACTGAAATATTATTATGTACACTTGTGCCAATTTTGAAATAGCTCCCATTCATACTTTCCATGATATCCAACATGTGGAGCTCAAATTTCAATTGCGATTTTTCAGCAGTTGGTAGCACTGACATCATTTTTAAATACGGCATTGAGATATTCAGGTATATATCTTTACTCCTACCAAAATTTGTTTCGATTGCTGCACCCGTTTTGGAGTTGATAGGGGGGACACACAGACAGACAGATATTTGCCCGGATCGATCTCGTAAGTCTAATGTTCCCTCATTTTTGCAAATTGTGAAGAGTAGGCTAAAAATTTCTAGTGGAATGGTTGCAGGCTCAAAATGGGGTTATAATTTTATATCAGCTTGAGCTCCTAATATTCGTGCCCTTTGAAACCATACTTACCATAGGAGACAAAATACTTTTTGCAGTGTGTATTGAAGGTGGATCAATGACTTATACTTAACGTTGTGATATAATTCTTTTAATGACTCGTTCTCTCTTCTACAGTAGATTCCACAACATCATGGAGGGACAACCATATATCAAATCAGAACCTGCAGAATTCTCAAGGGATGTAAGTTAGATTTTAGTTTCATTTATATCATAACATCGAATGATTAGTGATTGAAACTGGAAATTGTTTTAGTAATTATTAAGATTTTGGCACAGTGACTTAATTCCACTCAATAGTAGCCAGGACCGGTAATCATTTGGCTTTTGTGTTGTTAATAATAGTTTAGATCTCATATTCTATATTTTACATTGGTGATATTTTCATAGGTATTGTGTGATCAGCTACCCACTGATTGGCTGGCAGAGTTGAAGGTAGAGAAACCTAATGATTTGTTTGAAGATACTACAGCTATAGATTCAATTGAATATGTGAAAGAAGAACTGCAATACCAGGTGACTATAGACACTACATCCTGTCCTGGAATACTTTCCAAAAGGTTCTGAAAGCTATATTTTGGATGGTGCATTTTTTCTTTGGCATTGAACGGTTAAAAAGTAATATTTTCTTGCTGTATAATCGTTAAACCTTCTTGTAGCAGTAACTCACTCTGTAGCTTCAGAAACAAACGTACCAATCTAGGACTTGTAATATTGTATACTTGTTGGGGTTTACTAAAGAATGCATATTTAGTTTCCTTTTCATCAATCTAACTCATATCACCGTATCTTGAAAATGGTTGTCAAGCAGTTTGACATGAGCCAAAATAGCCCACTGAGAATTGAAGTGCCATTCGTAATGCAAATTAAGTTGTCTAGGTAAAGACTAGGTAATAATAGTGTATACTAGTATACTGCAGTTATTTATTGTGCAATCACATCGCAACTGTACTGGCAAATGCCGGCACCTCTAATGTCTTCAATATAATGAACGGTGTCAGACGGGGGTGTTTATTATGCTCTTTAGTGTACAACAGCTGTGCTTCATAAGTCATCTTTTTGGTTGAACTAAAGGCACCTCAATACGTGGAAGAACGTTTAATAACGTCCAGTTTTAAGATGACACTAAGGTTGTAGCCAGCAAAAAATTAAAACTTGCTGACTTACTGACAAAAGTATAGGATGTTAGCGTATCGTAGGGGAAGATGACTTCGTGGTTCGGCCCCTTAAAACAACAATAACAAACTAACTAAGGGAATCGTATGGATTAGTCATCAATCTCAGGAAGTCCAAATTCTTGATATTCCAGGAGCACAGATGCAATTCTTAATTCAATTAAATAGACTGGAGATTGTGCTTTCCACAGTCTACCTACTTGAGCCATCGATCTGCGATACGGGAAATTGTGAATATGAGATATGACTATGGATTAATTTAGGACATATGGTAATGAAGAAGCTCACCATGTTCTGGCAGAACAGTCCGAAAACAAACTGTATAAACATCCGCCTTGTTGAAACACTCGACTTTTCTATTATACATATTATTTCAGTAGTATGCATCCCTCCTATGGCGCTCACAAGTGACCGATCGTGACAAATGAGCCTTCAAATGAAGGAGAATAAACATTGGCAGTGACTTATTGCACTATAATTTCATAAATATCTATAATTTCTTTAAAAATTTACTTAAACGAATATTTACGAAGTGTGCGATTTGCAAACACCGTTGCTGTAGGAAAATACGCTCCATAATTGCTGTGCACGGGCCGCTGTGACGGCTGTTTAATGTCATATAAATATTCTGAGGTCTTTCCTTTATCCTGAAATGCAAATAGTGTTCTATAATCATTTGGTTGAAATAAAAACATAACCTTTTTCATAAACCTATTGGGCAAAGTGTGGTTTATGAACATGCGAGATTTCTCGCACGGATCCACTAGTCATACATATTATTTCAGTAGTATAGATCCCTCCTGCGGCGCTCACAAGCGACCGATCGTGACAAATGGGCATTCAAATGAAAGAGAATAGACATTAGCAGTGACGAATTGCACTATAATTTCATAAATATCTATAATTTCTTTAAAAAATGAATTTTAAAAAAATGTAGGAAATGTGCGATTTGCAAATACAGCTGCTGTACGAAAATACGCACCATAATTGCTGTCCACTTCACATTTTGGCTGTTGTGTCGCCTGTTTCATGTCATTTTAACATTCTGAGGTCTTACCTTTAGCCTATCATTTTGCGTGGATATCAGGTCAGTATATCAAAGGAATGAGTAGCCTACTCAAATCGTATAATTTCATAAATATCGAATAACCGGTGACTGTTACAGTAACCTTTCTCTTTAAGGCAATCACTATAAACCTATTGGGGGAAAGTGTGGTTTATGAACATGCGAGATTTCTCGCACGGGTCCTCTAGCCTTTTTAAATAGCAGCAAAACTTGGACACTGAAGGCTAGAAACAAGTAGCGTATTGATATATTCGAACTTTGGTTCTGGCGCAGAATGCTGCGCATTAAATAGACAGAAAGGAGAACAGTTAGTTCATGGGGTTACGACGTCAGCAATGAGTAACATGTCTTGTGATTGCGATTGCACATTATGATATATACTTTGCATATTCTTAAGGATGACCTGAATTTCTAAAGTTATGTTGAGCATGAGGAGAAGTGTCCTTTACTTGTTCTTTGTATAGTGGAAAGTGTTTGGTAAGTGAACCCAGGACATCAGAGAGTGAATTACTGTATTTATCCTCTTTCTGCTTTATGACCATTTTATCACATGACTAAATTCCCTAGAGTACATGAAGAAATATTGGTCAACATTTCTGTTTATGAATGTTTATTTTTTCATTGAAGGGGATGCATAAATACTTATTAATTGCTTAATTCAACCTCATCATGTTTCATAAAACCGTTGTGTAGGTGAATTGGTAACAGTGGAGGTAAATAGACAAATTAGATTGTGTGTTTTCATGTGAATTGTGATCTCATAACCACTTGAAGTTCATATGTAAGAAAAGTGGTCTTTCTGCCGTGTGTGATGCTTTGGACGGGAACATTGTCAGAAATATGTATTATTCTTGTCATCTAATAGGAATATACAATACTTGACATTGTGATATTTAAGCTTCAGTTAAAGAAAGTTCTACACATTGTTATACACAGGATAATTATCCCGGGTGAATACATTTGTGCGGTTTGATTTTTATTTGACCTTCCATGATATATTTTAACAAGGTGTATCTACTATTGTTTCTCTGTAGGGGGCGTACCTGAAAGAAGATGCTGAAGATAGAAAGGATATTCAGATAGTGGAGAATACCATATTAGAGCTTGTACCAAACGTAAAAAAGGAAACTCAATTTTCATCAAGAGATGGAGATGTCAGAGATGTAAGTATCTTAACGTTTTATCTTCATGACTCCTTTTTGGGTTCTAAGGCTGTTTGTTATTGATTTAGATTGTTGTGGGCAGTTTAGATTATTTGGAATTATCGCAAAATATAAGAAAATAGAAATCAAAAACCAATGTCGACCGTCCCATAATTACCCTAATGGGTGGCAAAGATATTGTGCTATGTTTGTTTACTATATAGGATGCAAACAGTGATTATGCACAGAAGAGGATTGTTCATGTGAAAGGTCTGTTTTCCAGAAATTTCATTTTGTGGCTACAGCTTGCTATTGGCCTTCAAAATATATTTATGTTGTGTTATTCCATTTCATTTCTCTATGTATATGAAGTAAAATTGCTCCTTTGCTTATTCTGGGATGGCAGTCATATTATTGAGAAGGTGTTCATTTACCCAACCATGAATAAAGTACTTAATAGAGACTGCATTCTCGAAGAAACTAAATAAGAATCTGCTGTCGTTTACATGCCTGGGAATAAGATGACGTATGTCGATTACAAGACGCTCAAATACTTTCTAGAACATCGAGCTAGTGCACGAGACTCCATAGAAGCAATTGAAATGTATAACCATCTCAATAACTCATGAATGGAAATTGAAATCTAACAGTAAACTATACGCATGAATTGAAGTTCCTGCCAAGAAGGATTTGTAAGACCAGCCAGCCCCTTCTCTCAATATAAACACTGGGTAGTTCATCCCATGCAGCAGAACAATCAAATAGAACATTTACTCCTGTATGTCGAAATAGGACCAGGGAAAGATCTACCATGTATCTTGTAAATTCGTGAACATAAATAAACGGTATAAACTTGGCACTATTGCTGCATCAAATTATTCGGAATAAATTTTTCAAAAACGCATCCGCAGTTGTCGCAGCTAACATGGCCTGAAGACCCGAAAAGACATCTCTCACTAGATTTTACTTTGCACATGAAAGCCTACTTTAGTTAACGTATTGCCTGACTTCGTTGTAAACCTGGGACAATTCTCTCTTGAAACCAGATATGAAATGAGGTATAGTTTTTTCCCAGTCATCAGGGAACAAGTACTTAATATAGGGAGATTCGGAATGGTAATTTCAGTTTTTGCCCTTATTACTCTGGGTTTGATTCATGGCTCTTCCAAGGGTCAAAAAACTGCAGTGCCAAGTCGAGTAAGGCTCATTAATGGGAACTACTTATTGATGATTGGCAATCCTCCTCGGCGAACCCTGATTGTGTTCAAGTAGACTGCATATTTCGGGACTGGGTTGAATTAGGTAGATTTCATTAGAAAGCTAACTATTGCAATGGGTACCATGTTTCGACTTCCGGAAAATTTCGACATATCTTCGCGTTTCACATCCCCCAGACCCCAAAACCACCGTCAGTTCAAAAGTTTATATATAATTTATATATATATATATATATATATATATATATATATATCAGTTTCTTGTGGACACGATAACTGCCGTAATTTTGCACCAATCACTTTGAATTTTTTACACAACATGTATCCCTATAAAATCTCGGTCGAGTTCGTTAATGGGCAAAATCGGTCGAAGAGGGTGAAAATGGGGGGCTTTTTTCGAAAAAGTGAAATTTCGCCATAACTCTCTTAATACGTGAAATATCGAATCCATTCAAAGTTCATAATATGTGTCGGATAAGTGCCAAAAATTTATGTCCAATAAGTTTTTTGATAGCACCAACCATTGACCAAAGGGGTGGAAAAAAGTGGGTTTTTCGGGAAACATTAATCATATCTCTCGTAATAGGCACAATATCAAAACCGTACAAAGTGAAAAATATTCCCCTAATAATTACCTAAAACTTTTGTCTGAAAGAATTTTTGATATGACCCACCGTTACGCCAAGGGATGAGAAAAATGATTTCGGAATTTAAAAAAATGCCAAGTGCCATCAGAGGTTACCATAACAACGCTTTTAAATTGATGAGGGATGATCTATCAGAGGATGCCAAGACAACGCCATTGACGAGATCACATTCATTTTTAGCCTACTTTTCACACTTTTCAAAAATGAGGAAAAAGTAGACTTATGAGATATATCCGGGAAAATGTGTCTGTCCTTTTGTCTGTCTGTCTGTCTGTCTGTCTGTCTGTCTGTCCTTCTGTCTGTCTGGCTGTGTGTGTGCCCCCCCCCGTATCAACTCATAAACGGCTGCAGCAATCGAAACCAAATTTAGTATGAGTAAAGATGTATACCGGAATATATCAGGCCCATATTTGAAAAAGATGACAGTGCTACCAACTGCTAAAAAAAACGCACTAGAAATTTGAGCTCCATGTTGGATATCTTGGAAGGTATACATGGGAGCTATTCTAAAATTGGCACACATGTAGATAATACTATTTCAGTTTAATTTCCAGGTGGCCATACATGACAGCGTTGCCAAAATAATTTTAAGCCTTCTGATAAGTCCAATTTTTAAATGCATATAACTTCTACACTATCAATTCGATTTTAACCAAATTTTGTATGTAATATGTGTACATAAACAGATATGACTGAGTGTATTCTTAAGAGCCAATAGGGCTGCCAACTGTTAATAATTGCTCTCTATTTTGTATCCAAATATATCAGAAAGTATGCAAGCCGACAGCTTTAAACTATGCACACGTAAATTACCTGACATTTTACATTAATTTGGAGTAACATATATACGTCAGTACTACCAACATGATTCTATGCCTGCTGATAGGACCAATTTTTAAATACATGTATTTTCTATACCGACAAATGGATTTCATCCAAAATTGGCACAAAAAGATATAATATTTCAGATTATTTCTGACCAGCACTCGCATGACATTGTTGCCAACATGCTCTTACGTGTACTAATATATCCAATGTCTAAATCCATGTAACGTCCTTTAGACTTCAACCACATTTTGTATTCTGTGCCTTAGGAGATGGAAGTAAGGATATATTCAGTCACCAGAGCTGCCAACTGTATTGCTCTATTAGGCTACATTATGCCTAGTATACCTTATTTTGAACTAATTAAGAAATTTCGATATTACCCACTTAATTTTGTCATTATTCTAGATAGGTTCATATACTGTAGATTAATCCATGGCATGAATCTTAATTTTAAGAAAAGTAGGCTCTTTAGTTCGTCACGGAACTTCTTGTTCCATCTGACTATGAGGGAAGCGGCTATCTGGTAGCATGCTGAACTTCTATGCCCAAGGTCGCTGGTTCAAAGCCGGCCAAAGTCGCCGGATTTTCTAAGAGCGCTAAAAATCCGTCAGCATGCTTTCCTTCGGAGGGGAAGTTACAACGTTCGTTGCAAGTTGCTGGTTGCGGTGGCATCTAGCAGCCAAGTTCACAGCTGGGTGTCGTTGACGTTAGTATTTGGTACAAAATTAGGTACTACTACATAAAATTGACCGTCTGCACACCTTACCTGAATTACAGACTAATACAGTAATAAATAAATAAAATAAATAACAGTAATCACAAATAGCACCGTTTATCAGACAGATTCTACACACACCCAATGTACACGGGGTTACATGACCACCTTGTCGCAGCCCCTAAACTGAGGAACCAACCAACATCTCTGCGGGAGATAAAATTTTGCGTGAAGAAGTAACAGACTGTTAGATAGTTACACATTAGTTCCAAACCTTGCATAAGGACAGTGTGATCACAAGTATAAAAATGAACCCCAAATGACAAGAAGGTTACCATCCCCATAAGACAGTAAAATGTTAAAAATATGCATAGAAAGACGAAAAAATGTTAACTAACCTCCAATTGTAAAATACTTTCTCGCAATAAATGAGGTCTGATCCTCCTACGAAAACCTGCATATTTTGCCTATTATAGCCTATCCCCTAGTTTGCCCGGTGAAATCTACTTCCGGCGTGCCGAGAGGAATTTTTTAAATGCATATAACTTCTACATTATCAATTGGATTTCAACCAAATTTTGTATGTAATATGTGTACATAAACAGATATGACTGAGTGTATTCTTAAGAGCCAATAGGGCTGCCAACTGTTAATAATTGCTCTCTATTTTGTATCCAAATATATCAGAAAGTATGCAAGCCGACAGCTTTAAACTATGCACACGTAAATTACCTGACATTTTACATTAATTTGGAGTAACATATATACGTCAGTTCTACCAACATGATTCTAAGCCTGCTGATAGGACCAATTTTTAAATACATGTATTTTCTATACCAACAAATGGATTTCATCCAAAATTGGCACAAAAAGATATAATATTTAAGATTATTTCTGACCAGCACTCGCATGACATTGTTGCCAACATGCTTTTACGTGTACTAATAGATCCAATGTCTAAATCCATGTAACGTCCTTTGGACTTCAACCACATTTTGTATTCTGTAGCTTAGGAGATGGAAGTAAGAATATATTCAGTCACCAGAGCTGCCAACTGTATTGCTCTATTAGGCTACATTATGGCTAGTATACCTTATTTCGAACTAATTAAGAAATTTTGATATTACCCACTTAATTTCGTCATTATTCTAGATAGGTTCATATACTGTAGATTAATCCATGACATGAATCTTAATTTTAAGAAAAGTAGGCTCTTTAGTTCGTCACGGAACTTCTTGTTCCATCTGACTATGAGGGAAGCGGCTATCTGGTAGCATGCTGAACTTCTATGCCCAAGGTCGCTGGTTCAAAGCCGGCCAAAGTCGCCGGATTTTCTAAGAGCGCTAAAAATCCGTCAGCATGCTTTCCTTCGGAGGGGAAGTTACAACGTTCGTTGCAAGTTGCTGGTTGCGGTGGCATCTAGCAGCCAAGTTCACAGCTGGGTGTCGTTGACGTTAGTATTTGGTACAAAATTAGGTACTACTACTTAAAATTGACCGTCTGCACACCTTACCTGAATTACAGACTAATACAGTAATAAATAAATAAAATAAATGACAGTAATCACAAATAGCACGGTTTATCAGACAGATTCTACTCACACCCAATGTACACGGGGTTACATGACCACCTTGTCGCAGCCCCTAAACTGAGGAACCAACCAACATCTCTGCGGGAGATAAAATTTTGCGTGAAGAAGTAACAGACTGTTAGATAGTTACACATTAGTTCCAAACCTTGCATAAGGTCAGTGTGATCACAAGTATAAAAATAAACCCCAAATGACAAGAAGGTTACCATCCCCATAAGACAGTAAAATGTTAAAAATATGCATAGAAAGACGAAAAAATGTTAACTAACCTCCAATTGTAAAATACTTTCTCGCAATAAATGAGGTCTGATCCTCCTACGAAAACCTGCATATTTTGCCTATAGTAGCCTATCCCCTAGTTTGCCCGGTGAAATCTACTTCCGGCGTGCCGAGAGGAATTTTTTAAATGCATATAACTTCTACACTATCAATTGGATTTCAACCAAATTTTGTATGTAATATGTGTACATAAACAGATATGACTGAGTGTATTCTTAAGAGCCAATAGGGCTGCCAACTGTTAATAATTGCTCTCTATTTTGTATCCAAATATATCAGAAAGTATGCAAGCCGACAGCTTTAAACTATGCACACGTAAATTACCTGACATTTTACATTAATTTGGAGTAACATATATACGTCAGTTCCACCAACATGATTCTAAGCCTGCTGATAGGACCAATTTTTAAATACATGTATTTTCTATACCAACAAATGGATTTCATCCAAATTGGCACAAAAAGATATAATATTTAAGATTATTTCTGACCAGCTCTCGCATGACATTGTTGCCAACATGCTTTTACGTGTACTAATAGATCCAATGTCTAAATCCATGTAACGTCCTTTGGACTTCAACCACATTTTGTATTCTGTAGCTTAGGAGATGGAAGTAAGAATATATTCAGTCACCAGAGCTGCCAACTGTATTGCTCTATTAGGCTACATTATGGCTAGTATACCTTATTTCGAACTAATTAAGAAATTTCGATATTACCCACTTAATTTCGTCATTATTCTAGATAGGTTCATATACTGTAGATTAATCCATGGCATGAATCTTAATTTTAAGAAAAGTAGGCTCTTTAGTTCGTCACGGAACTTCTTGTTCCATCTGACT
The DNA here is from genome assembly GCA_946902985.2 of Meconema thalassinum. Taxonomy (NCBI): domain Eukaryota; kingdom Metazoa; phylum Arthropoda; class Insecta; order Orthoptera; family Tettigoniidae; genus Meconema; species Meconema thalassinum. The sequence goes on from OX336398.1 coordinate 128,839,338, forward strand.
ATGAGGGAAGCGGCTAACTGGTAGCATGCTGAACTTCTATGCCCAAGGTCGCTGGTCAAAGCCGGCCAAAGTCGCCGGATGTTCTAAGAGCGCTAAAAATCCGTCAGCATGCCTTCCTTCGGAGGGGAAGTTACAACGTTCGTTGCAAGTTGCTGGTTGCGGTGGCATCTAGCTGCTAAGTTCACAGCTGGGTGTCGTTGACGTTAGTATTTGGTACAAAATTAGGTACTACTACTTAAAATTGACCGTCTGCACACCTTACCTGAATTACAGACTAATACAGTAATCACAAATAGCACCGTTTATCAGACAGATTCTACACACACCCAATGTACACGGGGTTACATGACCACCTTGTCGCAGCCCCTAAACTGAGGAACCAACCAACATCTCTGCGGTAGATAAAATTTTGCGTGATGAAGTAACAGACTGTTAGATAGTTACACATTAGTTCCAAACCTTGCATAAGGACAGTGTGATCACAAGTATAAAAATGAACCCCAAATGACAAGAAGGTTACCATTCCCCATAAGACAGTAAAATGTTAAAAATATGCATAGAAAGACGAAAAAATGTTAACTAACCTCCAATTGTAAAATACTTTCTCGCAATAAATGAGGTCTGATCCTCCTACGAAAACCTGCATATTTTGCCTATTATAGCCTATCCCCTAGTTTGCCCGGTGAAATCTACCTCCGCCTTCCGGCGTGCCGAGAGGAATTTTTTAAATATCAAATCCTCTGTAAACGAATTTTATAAAGTTACGTTTGTTGAGCATTGGTGAATATATACTGGCTTGGTTGTGGTCATGCCTTGAAGGTCCAACACTGCTTGTGGTTTTTGACGCGAGTTCGATTTTTGACCGTTAAATTTACCATGCGGGTATATCACGTCAGTGTTTCAGGAGCATTATTATTTAATGAAATTGCCTTGAAGTTGCTAAACTGCGTGACCTCAACCATATCTCAGTATGCTGACTGTTCAGTTCTATACTGAAACATGCATGACTAGATGATTGTTCAAAGTTTCTGTCGGACTTGGACACTCCGTGTGTAGTATTTCCTCAATCAGAAAGCGGATACTGTATATTAGAATAAGTAGGTCTGGTAATCCCATATAATGTGTGTATATAATTATTACTATACTTATCAAGCATGTTAAGACGATATATTTGGTAAGTATAACAATTACCGTCAACCTGAAATTGAACGTACAAATGCAGGAGCTACGATACACGACACCACGATGCTCGATTTTGTTCGAAGAAGCCTATGTGGGTGCAATTTCAATGCTATCTGTTGAGCTTTTCTAACATTTGTGAGACCAACATTTCTTATTTTCTACCTGCCTTGGTGCCCAATACCGCAAGTAACCTCCAACAATTAGGAGATGTCCGACGTCTTGTAAGTCGCCCAATAATCAAGAACAGCTGTTCTGAAGTCAGTCACTTTGCTACATTTCATGGATTATGAAGCACCACGGCCTATCAATCAGTAACATATATCTAGTCTGGTAAAATTAATCTATGCCAACCAGAGAGTGTAGAGTAAAACAAGAGAAACACGAAAATAAAGAGTGTCGTGTAAAAAGACGTGTTGTCCATCACACAAAATAGGTGCCGAAACTCGGGAAACTTGAGAGCTTGCACGAATTAGGAACACTATCTCAGTTTCGCATGCAAGTAGAGGCGTGTATATACATATATACGGTAATAATATTTCCCTTTTAAGTAGTCATAACCTGGAAACTACCACTATAAAAGGAGCGCCATTTTGTCAGAGAATAATAACTGCATGCCCAACACGATCGCACGGTTTACGGTGTAATACGGCACACAGTGCCATCTGTCGGACAAGCGGTAATTCACTTCTTAGCAGTAGACATCATGGCAGACAATAGAATGGCTCAGCTCACGAAATTGAAACGCAGACGAGCGAATTACCATTATAACGCGACGCGTATTTTAAATAAAATTAATTCGTTTAGCCAGTCCACGGAATTAGATGAAATTAAACATTTCCACGAGCGTCTGCAGGAAACCGTATCGTCCCTAAATGCTCTAGATGAAAGCATCCAAGACTCACTCGATGACGCGGAATACGAAAACGACATAGTAGCTTGCGAAGAATATCTGGACATCTCTAAACGGGCAATCAGAAAGGCCACGGGCCTCATGGCCTCATGGAACAGATATGCGCTGGGAGGGAGGCCGATTTAACCACTCCGTCTCCTAGCACCTTCGATCCACCCTCAACTACACAGGATATAAAGCTTCCTACTATCAAATTGCAGTCATTCTCGGGGAACATAGAAGAATGGCCAGCATTTTGGGAGCAGTTTGAGTACTCCATTGACAAAAATTCTTCAGTTTCCGTCATTAACAAACATGTGTTTCTCCGCGGATACTTGGAAGGCGAACCTAAACGTCTTGTAGATGGGATATCCATAACAGCAGGTACCTATGAGCAGATTAAACGACTTCTGATAGCACGATATCGCGATAAGAATAGCATTATTCAATCTCTTCTCGATTACTTAGAAAACCTCGAAGTTGCAGTCTCAGAAGCCCCTAAGGTAATAAATGCAACCTACATTGAATGTCAATGCCGTGTCGAAGCTTTGAAATCACTAGGAGAAGATGTCGACGCATATGGTCGAATCTTGGCATCCTAGTTACTAAGAGGCTTTCCGGAAGACATATGCCGCCGCTGACTTATCCGCGCTAAAAGAATAGGCATTCAAGAAGGAGACACCAGCCAACTGATGATGTTCCTCAACGAAGAAGTTGCAGGAACGTTCAATGCGCGAAAGATACGGGGGGATGCCCCGTTAGTTACCACTTCAGTGCCCTCAGCAGCCAATCTTCACGTGCATACGAAACCATCAAACAAAAGGAAACACGGGGTATGGATCCGTTCTGCGTTTATTGCGAAAACTGAGGTCAGTGGGGTCAGGATTGCCCTCAGAAGAAGGATCCCCAGGCGAGGATTGAGGGATTAAAGACAACAAATCGATGCTTTCTTTGCCTCCGTCGAGGGCACAATAAAACCAACTGTTTCAAGAAGGGGAAGACGACTTGCACCAAATGTCGTGGGCAACATCACGTATCCATCTGCTCTGAAGGTAACAACTTGCGAACCTCCGTAGGCAAGATAGGGGTCGCCACGTAGGATTTCACTCACCTACAGACGGCACGTGTATGGATCAAGGGGCCGACAGGGCGAAGCAAATTAATCCGTGGCATCCTTGACGCGGGAAGCTAATCTAGCTTCATCCATAACTATCCGATTGACTCGCTGCAGCTTAATGTCACTGAGCGCAAGACTCTAGAGATAAGCACGTTTGAATCACCCTCCAATACTCAGTACACTAGAAAGAAGGTCTGCTTTGAGATGACGAGTTATTCAACTAGAGCTCAAGTCTCGATTACAGCGTTCGAAAGCCACAGCACCTACACCCCACAGCCGACCGCTCCTCAAGATATAACCACGCTAGCATCGTTAAGGGAGATAAAGATAGCAGATCCGAGAGATGACCACGCCACGGATCTTCTAATCGAGACACTCATAGGTGCTGATTCCTACTGGCAGATAATTACAACAAGAGAACCCATTAGAGTGTCACCATCACTGGTCCTCCTTCCTACTATCTTTGGGTATATCCTCAGTGGAAATAGGCCAGGCGTCACAGTCAACCAGATAATGGTCCATCACATTTCTTCTGCTGTAGATGAAATCTCTGATGACAGTCTACGTCAGTTTAGGGAGTTGGAAGCTATTGGCATTAAGGAACATCAAGGGCGTACACTATCACCCAAGGATCACGCTATTCTCGAAGATTTCCGTAACACCTACCGTTAGGAGGATGGGAGGAGAGCTGTCGCGTTGCCTAGGAAAGAGGGCCTTCACTTTTCTTCCAACTTCACCATAGCAGAAAGGCGATTGTCATCATTAAAAATAGACTACAAGAGAATGATGAGCTGAAGTCCATTTACCATAAACACAAGTTAGATTATATACGGAGAGATCAAGTAGAGGTTGCCCCTCGAAATGACTACTCTGGAGATGTATATTGTGTACCCCACCACATCGTAAAGAAATCCAACACGAGTAGCACGAAATACAGAGTCGTTTTCGACGCATCCTCTCACGAAATAGACTCTCCATCACTAAATGACGTGCTCGAAATGGGTCCTAACTTGTTACCAAAAATTCTAGGGACACTGTTAAGATTTAAAAAACACTCCAAAGTAATTGTATGCGACGGCGAGCAAGCATTCTTACAATTGACACTCAACGTAGATGATAGAGATTTTACGAGATTTCTATGGTATCGTGTGGAGCAGAGGGAGGTCGGGATTTAGGACACATCAAACGAGTTGTCATCCTATTGTTTTAAACGCCTACCCTTTGGATTGACGTGTAGTCCATTTCTTCTGTCGACCACTATAAGAGAAACAGCCACACTGAATCATGACAGATATGCAGTTGCATCTGAGTTAGTGGACAAATCTATGTTTGTGGATGACTTCATTGCAAGTGTAGATGACGGTACCAAGGTAATTGCCATATATCAGGAACTCACCGCACTTTTGCAACAAATTAAACTCTCACTTTCCAAGTGGGCGACCAACTCGGAACCGTTAAAAGCGTTATGGCGCAAGGAACATCTGGAGGAAAGAAGAGTGACGAGCGTTCTAGGAGCACACTGGAATACGATTGAAGATTGTCTCTTCACTAACAAGGAGAATATACCTAACGATCTCATGCATAAACCAGACACTAAGAAGAACATTCCTCGTGCCACCGCCCAGTTCTACGATCCACTTGGACTTTTCGCACCAGTGGGAATTGTTGCCAAATTAATATTTCCAGATACCTGGCTAAGAGGATTGACCTCGAACGAGTTTCTACCTCCAGATATAGCTAACAATTGGCTCTCTTGGCTTACCAAACGTCACTTATTGTCATCTGTACACATTCCCAGATGGATCGGGATAGGGAAGACAAGTGACGAATCACATGTGCACGTTTCCGTGATGCGTCTGAGAGGGCATATGGAGCAGTTACTTATGTGCAATGAACACGGGACTATACCACCTCCGATCGCATAGTTTGCAGAAAAAACAGACTGGCACCAGTGAAGAAAGTTACGCTTCCAAGATTAAAGCTGCTAGCCGCACTTATAGGCACGCGCCTCCTGCGCTACTTTTGTGGAGAAACTGGTTTGGATCTCAATAGGGCTACCCTGTGGAGCGACTCTACAGTGACTTTGGGATGGTTAAGAAGCGACCCAAACAAGTGGAAGACTTTCGTTGCCAATCGTGTAACAGAGATAATTAGCCACACAACTCTCAGCCAGTGGTGACACTGTCCCGGAGACCAAAACATTGCAGATTATCTCACGTGAGGAGTAGACGCAGACCAGCTACCAACTTTTGACACGTGGTGGTGTGGTCCTCACTGGCTTATTAAGAGCGAGACATGGCCACCTGACATAACAACGGAACACCTAACACTATCAGAAATCAGAAAGATGCCTAATGTGTTTGTGATCACCGCCACTGAACCCATCTTAGATGTATTAAGGTTCAGCTCATATTGGAAACTGATAAATGTAACTTGCTGGGTTTTACGGTTTGTCAGAGCGATCAAGGAGAGAGTACAATACCACAAGTATCTGACAGAAAAGACCTAATGATGCCCGACTTTACTGGATACGTCGGGTTCAAGAAGTGTGTTTCGGTCTGGAACTCACAGCCTTGAAGAAAAACCTTCCACTACCCAGTATGTCCAAGGTTGCAAGATTCAATCCATATATTCAAGACGACCTGATTCGCCTTGATGGTCGACTTCAAAATGCAGATCTGACGCAGACAGAAAAGCAACCAGTGCTTTTGGATGGATCCCACACTTTCACGCGACTTCTAATAAGGCAGACCCACCTCAGTCTCCATCACTTAGGTGTACGGATAGTATTGTCAGAGCTACGATCAGAATATTGGATTCTTCGAGCCCGGCAAAACATAAAGAAATTTCTGCGCACTTGTCTGCCCTGTAAAATGGCACACAACCCCTCTGGCCAGGCTACTGAAGCACACTTACCAGCCGACCGTGTGAAGCCTTTGCAACCCTTCGAAGTGACTGGCATTGACTTTGCAGGGCCTTTATATATACAGGTGGGGAGAGAATCGAAGAAATGCTACATTGCTCTCTTCAAGGGTGCATCTGCAAGGGCCTTGCACTTGGAATTATGTTCAGATATGACTTATGAAACATTTCTCTTCGCATTACAAAGGTTTGCAGGAATACGAGGGTTGCCACACATAATCTATACGGATAACGCCAAGACATTCCACGCTACTAACAAAGAATTGTCTTCACAATGGCAACACCTCACCGGATCGTCCGTCCATCAGTACCTAACTCAGAATTCCGTCAAATGGCGATTCATTGCTCCACGGGCGGCATTGTGGGAGAGGATGGTTAGCACTACAAAACGATGCCTAAGGAAGGTGTTAGGCAAGGCATTGACAATCGAGGAAAGGCTAAATACCATCCTAGTGAATATTGAAGCCTCCATCAACTCACGACCAATCACTCAAAATGAGGACGGAGCAGAAGCTCTGACTCCCGCCCACTTCTTGACCGGACAAAGACTAACTACCCTATCAACAGGACCAGAACCAACGTTAACAACGAACCTGACAAAGGAGTATACTGCACGACAAAAGATCACTGACGACTTCTGGAGCGCTGGACTAAGGAATACCTCATGGTGCTGAGGAACTTTCATGAAGTCTGTCATCCTCGAGGCAACATTCCGCATCTGCGAGTTGGAGACGTAGTGCTTCTGCAAGAAGACAGCCAACCCTGACACATGTGGAGGAAGGCCCGCATAGCGGAGCTCTGAGCTGGCAGAGATGGACTGACAAGAACTGCAATACTCAAGGACTCAATGGGGACTATAATAACTCGTCCAGTGCAGCTGGTCATTCACCTGAAGATAGGCCAGGGTGGGCAGGAAGTCATGGATTATGAAGCACCACGGACTATCAACCAGTAACATATATCTAGTCTGGTAATATTTATCTATGCCAACCAGAGAGTGTAGAGTGTAACAATAGAAACATGAAAATAAAGAGGGTCGTGGAAAAAGACGTGTTGTCCATCACACTACATAAATCCCTTACAGGTGCCATTCACCTTTGACCACTACCGTGACTCTCCCTATCCTACAGAACTGAGAGTGAGTGACATATATCTTAATATACATACTGTAGGTAACTGTTTCACCCTATCTAGCTCCAGTTGCCATAGTGTTATACTTGATTCTTTCTACAGATCAGGGGACTGACATATTTGTGGTGCTTGCCTTTTGGAATGGCCTTCTATTAATTCTCTTAAGATTTATGGCAAATAAATATATAATGAATCAACCCATTTGGATTGAAATATCTGGAAGTGATTATATGAGTTTTCTTACATTAATTATTTTCTTAGGATGTAGAAGATGGAACCCTGAATAAACCAAGAGATGCAAGCGGAGCTCATTTAAATAAGTAAGTTGCTGACATGCTCTTTTAAGTGTGACTAATTGAAAATTTTAAACAAGAATGCATGTTAAATGCCCAAAGTAAATTATTTCAATTTGTTACAGACTGGTTTGATCTCTCGACCCGGAATTCTCTTTAGCATGTTTTCAAACATTTTCCCTGTTTGTTTCATATGAGATATAGGCTTATGATACAAACATTTGTGTGTGCTTGTCTGTACATGTGTCCCCTTTAACTTTATATTATAAGGTAAATTGGTGGTGCTGAATATTCCATTTAAACATATGGGTCTAAATTTCTTCACAGAGCTTCTTCATACAAAATAATATCTAATGTTCAATGAGTAGGGCATGATGGCAAAGTTGTCAATCTGCTTTCTCCCACCAAGGTGGATTGGGTTTGATTCCCGATTATTGCAAGTGTGATTTTCAAGGTAAAATGCCATCTACTATTGTACAGGAACTGGCTTAGAAGAACGTCACATGACCTATGATCGCAGGATTAATAGAAATATAAAACAACAAGATTCTTTTCTAACAACACAGATACATACTGACGCTGTCACGATTTGACTTAAAATGTTATACCATAAGGCTTTTGAAAGGCCGACAAATGAGGCTCTAACTTCGGAAGTAATCAATCGTTCCGACTGAAACGTAGTACAGTGAATGGCTACTTCAATATATGTCATGGCTAGGAAGAGTGGAAATTCAGGTCCCATAATTCAGAGTGTTTGGGCGCTCTTGGGTGCGTACAGACTTCGTGATAGGCAATGGATCATATCTCCTGTGCATCAATTACGTCGTCAATTATACGTATTATATTTGAGTTTTAGCCAATGGGCATAGCGGGGTGTTTTAGTTGAGCGCCCGAAGAATTCCCATTCAAATCAGATTCAGGTAGTTCCAACTATGGCTTCCACTGCCACTGACACCTAGCCGCAAACGTTGGAATTTGATAGAGTGTTTCTAACCAAATAATGTATAAATTTTAGCTACACTCTACCAATTCTGGTGGTAGGTTCTTTTACGTGCCTTAAATCTATGACATGGGCTCTCCAGCTTAACTTCCCCTACGAAGAAAGGCATACTGAGGATTATTATGCTCTTAAAAATCCGATGATTTCGGCCAGGTTCGAACCCGCGATCATGGGCATTGCATAACGTTGGAGTCTTGTCTCTAGTGTTGCGGTAACGTTCATGCCTTTTGCTCTACTGGGATGCAACGTCAAAATTTGAAATTATTTTGTTGTAGAATATTCTATCTTAAGATTAAGAGTATACATGGAATACAGCTGAAGTATGCTAGTCACTCCGGTTCCGGCTATTCCTTGTTATGATCTCTATATCTGTCCTATAAGGCACCGTCTTTTTGCTCTCAATGCATGTCCTTCAGTGTTTTAAACTTAGTCGAGCTGTAGCATGATGTGGCGTTCAACACTGCAGCATTCTAAAGTGGGTAAATATGTGTCAAGACAGTGGAAAAACCTAGCCGGTAATGAGGAACTTCTAACCCATAAACGCCTAGCGTTAGCATATTTGTAACGCTGTACCATTCATTACATACGGTACATTGCTCTACTGTAACGGTGCATGAGAAAGATCTTCGAACTTCGTGGTTACATGATTATGGAAGATCCATTTAATCATAAACCGCGTTTGAGTCGATATTTAATGCTTGATTGATGTCGCAATCATTGTGTACATTTTGTGGTTTCCTCCTCACGACGTGTTGCCATGCCACAAAATGAAACACGTCCTAATCTGAGAGGTCAAGGTATTTTACTTTTCCTTTAGGTAATAAATTTTTCTAATCTAGGTTTCTATATACCTGCACTATCTAAAGGAAATTCTCCCAGGTAGATCTGTAATCATTGATAAGACAAGATTTCTTCAGTAACTTATTCATATGGAATTAGGATACTCTTCATGCTATTATAACTTACCTACACAGGGCATGTTTTGCTTAAGTTCGTTTCATATCACCGTAGTGTTATTATTTTATCGCATTACCTAGCTCCTTGAGGAATACCTTCAAGTACCTTCTCGTGCAGTCTATTCTTTAAAGAAATTTACCAGGGAAGAGAAGTGTTGGAGGGGGAAGGATATCCTTGTAAGAAGAATCAATGAGCCTGGACCTCCAAAACGTCCACTAAAATATTCAGAACTGCAAATGACTGGAACTGCAGAGTGCTAGTTTATTGCCAACAAACCGGGACCGACAGGAATCTGAAGAAAAAAAAACACCATACTCGGGGGTATACTTTTGCCGAGTTATCTAATTACTGGCAGTACTTCAGAAAATACATTATGAGAATTATTTCGTTTATTTTGGAAGCCTTACAAAACAGACCTATTCGGTAAATTGGCTCTTTGGTTTCTATGTTCGTTGCCAAGAGCCGACTGCAGTAGCGTCTAGGAGTTAAGTTCTGAACTTAGCCTAGTAGTCGTTGACGGTGGCGCTTGGCGGCAAAAGTAGAAACTATTTGAAAAATTCTAAGTTGCAGTACTTAAATTAAAAAAACAGATAACACACACTATTACAGTCATCACAATTAACACCGGTTATCAGACAGATTCTACACACACCCAAAGTACACGGGGCTACATGACCGCGATGTCGCAGCCACTAAACTTAAGAACCAACCAAACATCGGTAAATTGAAAAGAAAGAATAGGACTTTTTTATATGTATCAGTATTTATTGACCCACTAGAGCTTAACATTCTTACCGATGAAGTCTAAATTGACCAGAATGAAAACAGACTTAAAGATAATCATATAAACATTTGACAGTGAGCTACAGGTTCCATATTTGTCTTTTCAAACAACGGAGGAGCTATGAAGTAAGATATGTAACATCAACTTCTAAACGATATTCCTGATGACAAAAAGAAAATTTATTTTGATTTGTTCAGTCATAATATCATTAAGGGTGTGATGTTGCTCACTTGTGTGGCTATTTAGTTACAAGAACAATCTGATAGTAAGGAATTTCCATAGAATGCTAAATTGCACTAAAGATATGAAGCAAGAAAAAAGAGATATATAAACAGTGGATCACTGTTAAGATTTAATATATGGATTTTGGGTCTTTACTTCATTCATTCCATTCCTGACCGGGTCGGAGACTGGAAGCAGGCTGTGGATTTTCATTTTCACTTGTAGAGATTCATAAATATAGAGAAGTTATGAATAATGTTTATTGAAACGCGAGTAACAGCTTTTGCTTAGATGAAATAGAATAATCACCAAAAGGCAAAGACAAAAAGATCAGAAGCTTCACCATAGCAAATTAAATCATCCAAAGAGTTTAATGTTTATGTACAGTAATATAGCGTTCGCACACTAAGGTCCGCCACAATTAATTTGCATCTGTTAGGTGTAGCAGACACCAACGCAATTAGGAAATATCACTTTTCTTTTTGTTATACTTGATATCGGCTTGTTAAAAGGGCTATGCAATATCGTGAAGAAGACTAAGATATGGATATCAAGATAGAAACTATATAAATTGTCATGGACAAAGCCGTAGATTAACTAACAATCGTAGATCGTGTTCACAAATTAGAATATATCAGCAATATTACTCAAGGGGATTCCAACAAAATTATATAAAAGAGAGAATTACTTGGCATTGTGGGAGAAGACCATATAAGACATATCACCATAATCAGAAAGGGGAAGAACCTCGAAACTACAAAGATGTATTGGAGTACTAATACCTGCTGCGTCAAGAATATATGAAGATATTTACAAGAAAATACTGAAAATGATCAGCCCCGGGAACGTAACGAACCGATACCAGAGACGAACGTCGTAATTCTAGAAAGAAACGCCAATAACAAACTAATATTATCAATAATAAGTATGCTCATCGGTGATCCATAGGCGAAGGTCAGCAGGGATGTGAAGGGTGCAAACTTAAACACCTTGTCCTTTATTGCATCCGACATGTAGAAATCTAACGCCTTGTGATCGGAAGAATGTGGTGGTTGAGAAACAATCGCTGCACAGTCACGCTCACATAGCTGACTGCAAAATTTCCAACAAGACTCACTATATTTTCTGTTAAATAAAAATTAAATTGCAAAACATTCAGATAATATGATAAGCATATTATCGAGCAATGAAAACTGAATCAGATCCCGATAACTCTGAGACATCTGTCCTGGTAGTGATATTCATAAACGTTTCTCCAATTAGATCTCTATACCTCGACTGTTATTTCACTTCTTATAATAATGTACCATAGTTCAAACTGTTAGTACTTACTATTTCAGGCTGATATGTCCTGATACATTGAATCCGGCTGCAATGAAGTTAAATGATATTGGTAATAATGGAAGACAACATATTAAGACTGCCTCTAGAATAGCTTGTTCCATCGACAAAAATTTGGTAAGAAATACCCGATACACTTGTACGAAACGAAAATATACCCTTCAACAATCCTATAAGAAACATTTGCTATGCCATACCGAGGAAAAAGCATACTCATGTGCCGTGTGCGAAACCAAATTTAATAATAGGGGAAATTTGAATCGACATATTCTAATCCATAGTAGTGAGAAGCATCATTCGTGTAGCGTGTGCAAAGCCAAATTTTCAATGAGAAAAAGTTTGAATCAACACACATTAATCCATACTGCTGAGAAGTGTCATTCGTGTAGCGTATGCGAAACTAAATTTACCCAGCGAAGATACTTGAAACAACACATGCTAATCCATACAGGTGAGAAGCGTCATTCGTGTAGCGTATGCGAAACTAAATTTACCCAGAGAAGATACTTGAATCACCACATGCTTATCCATACAGGTGAGAAGCGGTATAAGTGTAACGAATGCGAAGCCAAATTCACCCTGAAAGGACTCTTGAAACGACACATGGTAATCCATACTGGTGTGAAGCGACATTCGTGTAGCTTATGCGAAGCTAAATTTTATCGGAAAGGAAGTTTGAACGATCACATGCTGATCCATACTGGTGACAAGCGTCATTCGTGTAGCGTATGCGAAGCTAAATTCTATCGTAGAGGACATTTGAATGAACATATCCTTATCCATACTGGTGAGAAACGACATTCGTGTAGCGCATGCGAAGCTAAATTTACTCAGAAAAGATACTTGAAACAACATATGCATACCCATCGTGGTATACGGCCGTAATCATGTAGCGAATGTGAAGCCAAGTTTACTCACAGAGGAGCTTGGAATAAACACTTGCTAATCCATAGTGGCTAGAAGTGTCTTTCGTGTAGCGTATGCGAAACCAAATTTTCCTTGAAAAAAATTTTCAGTCAACACATGCTAGTCGCAAATGGTGAGTAGCGATATTCCTATAATGTATGCGAAGCCAAATTTCCTTGATGACGAAATTTGAATCAACACATGGTAATCCATAGTGGTGTGAATCGAAATTCATGCAGCGTATGCAAAGCGAAATTTACTTTGAGTGGATATTTTAATCAACATCTGCTAACCCATACTGGTAGGAAGCCGCATTCAGGTAGCTAATGCGAAGCCCAATTTACGCATGAGGAACTTGATTCAATCACTTCCTAATCCATAGAGGCGAGAAGCGACAATCGTTTAGCGTATTTGGAGCCAAATATTTTAAGAAAAGGAATTTCGACTGACACTTTCTAATCCATAGTGACTAGAAGCCGTATTTTTGTAGCGTATGCGATGCCAAATGTACTCATAGAGGATGTTTGATAACACATTTGAATCCATAGTGGCGAGGGGCTGTAATCATGTAGTGTGTGCGAAGTAAAATATTACTAGAAACGAGGCTTAAAATACATGCCAGTCTTTAGTGGCGAGAAGGCACGCTTATATGCCGTTTGCAAGGCCAAATTTACTCCGTGACGACATTTGAATCACCGCGTGCTAATCAATAATGGCGGGAATGCATATTCGTGTATCGTGTGCGATGCCAAAGTTACCCAAGGACGCCCTTTGAAGAAGCGAATGGTGCTCCATAGCCGAGAGAAGCTTGTTCAAGTACCATCTGCGAAGTAAAAGTTACTCTGGAGCAATATTTATATACATACATCGTAACCATTAAGGACGAAAAACATTCTCATATAGTAAATGCGAAGACAACCAAGCTCAGAGGGGACTTGTGAAGAAACATTTTCTAATAATCGTCATTATTATGCAGCAAATGGTATTTGAATATTTTTTTTACTCATGATGATGTTGTTTCCTACTGCCAAATTCATCTCTACATTAGCCGTTTTCAGAAACATCTCTTCTTACCACTCCCTCATTTGTTACTCAACCTACCCATCTTATATTCGTCATTCTCTTGTAACACCACACTTCTAAAGATTCATTTTCTTATTTTCTGCTACTGCAACAACCCATATTTTAATTCCTTACAGTGCCAGTACTCAGAATAATCAAAAATATTTTTTTAACTCAATCTATATTTAATAACAACGCAATTCTTTTATGTATTAATGTATTCCTTGCTCGAGCAACACTATTTTTGTTATCCTCTTTTCTTCGTCGATCACTGTTAACTAAAAAGCAAAAGTCTCATACATACTTAACCGTTTCTCCTTCTTATTTGACATCAATAGGGTCTTGAGATTTCCTTCGTCTCCATTTTTTTGATTTATTGATTTTCTTCCTCAAGAAATAGACCATACCTTTTTAGATTTATTCACATACTTCGATAAATCTTCTAGGATGTGAATGTCAATATTAGATCTCAGAGTTGAGAATATTTCTCGTTGAATTTTAAATTCTACATGGTTATTTTTGTAATTTTCATCTTTGCTTGTTCAATGTTATTTTGAAAATTATGCGTGATAAGCGGCAGACTTGCCTTACACCTATATGAATACCAGATGCTCTCTTATGTTTTTCAGCCTGTATAACTGCCCTCTGATTTCTGTATAGATAGAAGATCACCCTCGATTCCCTGCACTGTATTCCAATCCTTTTCCGTTAGTCAATCAGCCTACTCTAATCGGTGTTATTAAATGCCTTTTCACTGTCTTGAAATGCCATGAAACTTTTTTTATATTTACTTATTCTCTCTTCCATGTTCAACAAAACGCTCAATACAGATTCCCTAGTTCCTAAGTTTCTTCTCAGGTAAAATTGATCTTCACCTAACTCGCTTTCTCTCTGTCTTTCCAACTTCTTGTGATTTATTCAAGTCTGTTTCTTTAAAGCATGAGAGATCACGCTGATTGTATTATATTCTTCCCTTATATTAGCTTATGTTATCTTCGTTAAAGGGAAGATAACATTCTCCTTAAAATCCGGAAGTAACTCACCTGTCTCAAATCCCACATCCAAACGAAATATTCTGGGTCTACCTTCAGTACCTATGCACTGTAGCAACGCAGTCAGTATATCATCTATTCGTGGTGTTTTATTGCTGCTTAAGTCTACCAGTGCTCTATCAAATTTAGACCTCCATATCTAATCTCCTTTCGTATCGTCATCAAATTCTTTATCTCCTTCAAGAATATGATTCTCAATCTCCTTACCTCTATAGAAATGATTTATGTAAGCTTTCCGTCCCAACTTATTAGTCTCTAACTGTTTTCCATCTGATTGTGGTTCTTTTAATTAGCTGTAACTACTTTTCTTAACTTCAGGAAATTTTTGGACGTCAGTATTTCTGTATTTCTGTATTCAGTATTTCATCTCTGGCTTTTCAGTTTTTCTACTTACCACACATAATTCTAATAAATAGAGTGTTTCACCAACCCCTTATTTTGTTCGGAGAATGGCAACCCAACTAACACGCATATCATAGTCATCCTGTAAACATTAGTACCTACTCCTTTTCAGCCTTAGTACAACGTTACCGTTGAGTTCATGCTCGCGAATATAGTAGAATTCATTAGCAGCATTGTGATTTCAATGACCTCGGCTAACGACAAGCACTCCCGTGAAAAGATTTCAATGACGTCACAAGACTTGAAAAGAAATATTATAATGTTTTAGAGTAAACTAGAGTAATTTACGCAATGAAAAAGATATCACATAACATGCCAGAATACTAGAAAGTGTATGCAAGAAGTAATTAATGAAAAGAATGTGTATTCATGACAGTCCTAAAACGATGTCACCTCCGGATATCACCACCCCACGTTTTGACAGGAAGTGACTACGTATAGATTATATA
Organism: Meconema thalassinum; assembly: GCA_946902985.2. Taxonomy (NCBI): domain Eukaryota; kingdom Metazoa; phylum Arthropoda; class Insecta; order Orthoptera; family Tettigoniidae; genus Meconema; species Meconema thalassinum. The sequence goes on from OX336398.1 coordinate 128,855,047, forward strand.
CGTGCCAGCGATACACCAAGGCTCTCAGTAGCTAAGGTGGCTAATTCAAGCATTGCTGAAGTATCCTCAGGCAAGCTGTTAGGTACTGTACCATTAATTCATAGCCCGCGCGCCACAAGTTGAGAAACCTCTAACGGTACAGACCTTGGACCATATGGTGAGCGGCCATTACACCTCGGATGTGTGCCACTCGAGGGTAGCCGATGTCTCGCGAGCGTCTAAGAACGCTGGGAGGTAACGAAGGAGAAATTATATTATTGGCTCATGGTATCAATGACGTCACAAGACTTGAAAAGATATATAATGTTTTAGAATAAACTAGAGTGATTTACGCAATGAAAAAGATATCTAATGAGAATACTAGAAAGTGTTTGCAAGTGTTCAAAAAATTATAAGAAGTAATTAAAAAAAGAATGTGTATTTATGACAGTCCTAGCGACGAGTTTTGAACTAAGATACCTTAGAGTGGGGGAGGAAGTTCTCGTGAAGGAGTAACTGACTTCCACAAGGCAGAACGCAACATGTTTCCGTGCGAGAAATCTTTTCACGGGAGTGCTTTTCGTTAGCCGAGTGAAATAGTAAAAATACGTGGAGTTACGGACTCTGTTAAAATATTACTGTGATCTATACTTTGAAGCAGTATGCAGTACGATAAATGTCAGTGTCGTGTTCGACTCTCAAGCATGTGAGCGAGGACATTTGCAAATTGTAGTGCCGGAGCGGAGTCATCTATGAACTCGAGGCCAGAGACGCCATTAAAAGTAGCTTGTGTAAACAAGAGCATATTCAACTTTTGCTGAAGTTTAAAGCTACGGACAGCTTATACGATATACACGGCATGTATATAGGAAGTACACCTTTCTCAAGTGCTATGTTTCACATGCAGGCATCAGGGGCAAGGAATGAATAGTATTCTGTAATTATAAACATGGAAGGCTAACTTATGACATAGGTATTACACTCGTAGCATGGTAGAGATTACCAAAGACAGCAGAATTCAACTTGTGTTTAAGGAACACGCTATTCTCGCATAAGATGGAGCAATCTTTTGAGAACATGCTTTTCACATCTCCAGCTGAGTTGGGCCTAACATATGGTTGCTATCGAATATCTCTCTGTTGCCGCATACGGTTATTTTCTGTCGGGAGACGTTAGTTCGTGGACACTGAACGCGAGGACAGTTCGTGCGTTAAGCGACCGTGTGGACGGAACTTGGAGCCTGGTCGTAGAAAGGAGGTCCTAGGTTCGACACCCGGAACGCCCATGGAGAAGTATTATGTCCTGGTGAGGTACATAGTGAATTACTTCGACATGATAATATCCTTTTTTGATCATCGCTACGAAGCCTGGCAGAAGGTAGAACACTTACAACTTTATTAGCAGTGGCTGGTGGTGGTATTTGAAGGTTGCCATAGTTCACTAAATTGTAGCATGGATGGACAGAAGTTTAGGTTCGATGCTCTATGGTCTCTGACTTCCTGGCCAATCTGGTATTTTGATTTGGGATAACCAAATGCATCCAATTGTGTACTCTTGGTAACTATATTTGATTCTAGTAGTTTTTATTGGATTGATTAATGCACATGTTTATTGTCGCGAAGACTCATCATAGGAGAAGATCTATATTTTCGATAGACATAGGAAATATTTTTGTGCCTAATATTTCGTGCAATTGAGCACTTCGATATCTTGAAAGGATTATTAAAGTGTCTTTGACACACTAAGACGCGTGCTATGTTGATGAAATGGATTTTCTGCTTGCAGAAATTCATTAAATAAAGAAAAAGTAACAATATATTTATAAAGATTCAAGAAGAGTATAAAGGAAGGACTAATCAAAACCCCTAAACAAACTTCAATTGCAGACGAATGGGCACTTTTGAAGAATGAAATAACAAAATCCGCAGAAGAAAACATTGGTAAGAAAGAAAGAATAGGTAGAAAACCGTGGATCACTCAGGATATACTAGAATTGATGGATGAAAGGCGGAAACACAAGAATCTAAGACATGAAAAGGGGAAAGCAGAATACAGACGTCTGAGAAATGAGGTTAACAAGAAGTGCAAGGAAGCGAAAGAAGAATGCTTGAAAGAGAAATGTGCAGGTATAGAAAATTGTCTGAAATTAGGAAAAGTAGACACAGCTTATCGAAGGATTAAGAATACTTTTGGGGAAAAGAAGACTAAGTGCTGTAATATTAAGGACACAAATGGAAAGCCTCTAACAAATAGGGAAGAAAAGGTTGAGAGATGGAAAGCTTACATAGAGTGCTTGTATAAGGGAAAGGAGATTGAGAATCATGTAATGGAAATGGAGGAGGAAATTGATGAGGTTGCAAAAGGAGATTTAATATTGAGATCAGAATTTGACAGAGCATTAGAGGACTTAGGCAGGAACAAAGCACCAGGCATAGATGATATACCGATTGAGTTGCTACGCTACATAGGAGATGAAGGTCTGATCAGGTTATTTCACTTGGTGTGTAGGATTTATGAGACAGGTGAGGTACCCCCTCAATTCAAGAAGATAATAATATGATGATAATTGTTGTTTTAAGGGGCCTAACATCGAGGTTATCGGCCCCGATTTCAAGAAGAATGTTATCATCCCTATACCAAAGAAATTGGGAGCTGACAGATGTGAAGATTACCGTACAATCAGCTTGATTACTCATGCTTCAAAGATCCTGTCTAGAACAATTTACAAGAGGATTGAAAGCCAGATAGAAACGGAGTTGGGTGAAGACCAGGTTGGTTTCAGGAGGAATGTAGGAACAAGGGAAGCTGTACTAAGTCTTAGGCTGATTTTGGAAGGTAGAATAAGGAAAGATAAGAGAACGTTCATGGCATTTGTAGACTTAGAAAAGGCTTTTGATAACGTTGATTGGACTAAATTGTTTGACATTTTGAAATCTATTGGAATAAAGTACAGGGATAGGAGGGTGATCTACAATCTATACAGAAACCAGACAGCAGTCATTCGAGCTGAAGGACATGAGAGAGAAGCTGGTATTCAGAAAGGTGTAAGGCAAGGCTGCAACTTATCACCCATACTTTTCAATCTTTACATTGAACAAGCAATGAAGGAAATTGGAGATAAATTTAAAGTGGGAGTGAAGATTCAAGGAGAAATAATTTCAACTCTGAGATTTGCTGATGACATCGTCATCTTGGCCGACAAGCCTGAGGATTTGAATGAGTTTTTGAATGGTATGGATTCCGTCTTACGGAAGGAATTCATGATGAAAATTAATAAATGTAAAACAAAATACTGGATTGCAGCCGAAATAAATCAGAAACCTCTATGGAGATCAAATTGGCAGGTGAAAAGCTGAAGGAAGTAGGAGACTTCTGTTACTTAGGAAGCAGAATAACCAGTGACGGACGAAGCAAAGAGGATATAAAAAGTAGGTTGATTCAGGCAAGGAAAGCCTTTCTACCAAAAAGGAATTTGTTGACATCGAATATAGATTTAGGTATTAGGAAGTCATTTTTGAATGCCTTTGTCTGGAGCGAAGCGCTCTATGGAAGTGAAACTTGGACTATTGGTGCAGCAGAAAAGAGGAGAATTGAAGCATTTGAAATGTGGTGTTACAGGAGAATGATGAAGATCAGATGGGTAGATAGGGTTACAAACGAAGAGGTATAAAGGCGAGTGGGAGAGGAGAGATGTTTCTGGCGACTGCTAATGAAGAGAAGAGATAGGTTGGTGGGACACATACTAAGACACCCAGGAATAGCAAGCTTCGTTATGGAAGGAAGGGTCGAGGACAAGAACTGTAGGGGTAGACCAAGGTTGGAATATGTTAAACAGATAGCCTCGGATGTAGGGTGTGGTAGCTATGTAGAGATGACACGATTGGCTCAGGACAGGGAGGCTTGGAGAGCTGCATCAAACCAGTCAAAAGACTGAAGACTCAAACAACAACAACATATTTATAAATGTCATTTGACATAGACGTTTTTTCTAATGATTGATTAGTGGATAACATGATTTATTATTCTTTCTGGAAGTCGTCATACTTCTCTATAGAGCGAGAGAGATTACCAATGTTGCCTAATGAATCAATAGGTTTTAAATATTCAGCTATTTACCAGATTCATGCTGTAGGTATTATTGCTACATCATTCTCGAGTCCATCTGTTGGGGGAGCCTTCAAAATTAGTTGGATTTGATCAATTTTCACTTTAATCCAGTTCACATATTTCTTATGACAAGTAGTTGAGGCATTCTATATGCTGTTAATATTTTTAATGATACGGATCCTGAACGAGTTTATTGGCTAGCATCAACACTCAGTTATTAATAAATACTAGTCCAGACGTCAAGAAAGTCTCGAGTAATATTAAAAATTATTGTAAATTATTAATGTGAGGCAAAGCTTAGAACTTAATAGGGCCATTTTCTTGGACATTTCTGACTTTCGTCACAAGTGTAATTTACTGCAGTATTCATGTTCACGATGTATGTGAATTATTCAGTTGTAGGTTCTATTTGGGATAGGGTCACCAGTAAGGAGGTGTACTCATCGTCGAGCATATTTTGAGAAATGCTGTTATAGTGATTTTTGGATACACTGTTTAGTGTTATTCATGTTGTGGAATCGTGCTAGTGAGAGCACATATTTGAGATTGTGTGATGATGCACAATGAACTTATATTAAGGTCATTCCTTTCCTGGAATTTTGGGACCCGATGTTTTTGTATGGCATCTGTGTATGATTAGCATTCATATATATATTAACTGTGTAAAACTTTGTGTCATGAATGTCAGTATGTTGATGGAATTTACCCAATGAAGTAATTTACATTGTTAACAGATTCATGATATCATTTATATGGATATTTTTACATGGATAATCACATCCACACTTCTAATTAACTGAGATGCTTGTGACATTATATCACGAATTAGAAACACTGTACTTGATCTATGACAAGAAAATTTCTGGTTGGAAGGTCGAATCAAGTCTCATCAATTTTTCTTTGTAAATTATTTACACATTGGGTGTAAATCGATGTTATGTAAAAAATGTAAATATTTAATTTATTGTTGATTGATAAGATTGAAATATGATAATAATGATAATTGCGTCAATTTTGTTATTACATCGTCGACGACCAATTACATGCAAACATTCTGATATATATAGATACTAGCTGACCCGGCAGACGTTGTCCTGCCAATCAAAGAAAGTGTTGTAACTTTGTTTCTTGAAGTGCTTTTGGATACACAATATTTTTTTCAATTTCTGTTAACTGCCTCTAAACTATCGTGAAATGAATTAACTAATCTAGAAACATTCGTGAGAGCGTGCACAACAACTCTGCAACGTTTCATCGCAATTGGATAAATGGCATATAACGCATACGGGATTTTATTTAAATGATTCGTGCGCAGTCACTCATTTGTTGAATCTACTCGTGCTCTACCAACTGTGAAATGGATTTACTAAGTTAGAAAGCTTCACGTAAGTGTACAAAACAACTCATCAAAGTTTCATCGCAATCGATGAATAGTATATGAACGCATACGGGATTTTGTTGGAACGCTTCGCGCGTCGTCACTCATTTGTTACATCTACTCGTGAGCTACCAATGTTGTAAAATGGATTTACCAAGTTGAACACCTTCCCTGGCATGTACACAACAACTCATCAATGTTTCATCGGAATCGGATGAATGACATATGAACGCATACGGGATTTTCTTTAAACGATTTGCATGCTATCACTCATTTGTTGAATTAACTCATGCGATACTTATTAAAAACTGGATTTACTACGCCAGAAACCTTTCCTGGAGTGTACACAACAATTCACCAAAGTTCCATCGCAATCGGATAAATGGTATATGGACGCATATGGTACTTTGTTGAAATGATTCGCGTGCCGTCACTCATTTGTGAATCTATTCGTGCGCTACCTAATGTAAAATGAATTTACTAAGCCAGAAACCTTAACTGAAGTGTACACAACAATTCACCAAAGTTTCATCGCATTCGGATAAATGGTATATGGATGCATACGGTGCTTTGTCGAAATGATTCGCGTGTCGTCACTCATTTGTGAATCTACTCGTGCGCTACCTATTGTAAAATGGATTTATTAAGCCAGAAACCTTCCGTAGTGTGTGCTCAACATCTCACCCAAGTTTCATCGTAATCGGACGAATGGTATTTGAACGCATACGGGACCTTATTGAAACGCTTCGCGCGTCGTCGCTCATTTGTTGAATGTACTTGTGCGCAACCTCCTGTGAAATGGATTTACTAAGTTAGAAACCCTCACGTAAGTGTACACAATATCTCACCATAGTTACATTGCAATTGGATGAATGGTATATGAACGCATACGGGACTTAGTTTAAACGTTCGCGCGTCGTCGCTCATTTGTTGAATCTACTCGTGCGCTACCTACGGTAAAATGGATTTACTAATCCTGAAGCCTCCTCCTGGAGTGTACACAACATCTCACCCAAGTTTCATCGCGATCGTACGAATGGTATTTGCACGCATGCGGGACCTTGTTGAAACGCTTCGCTCGTCGTCGCTCATTTATTGAATCTACTCGTGCGCAACCTCCTGTGAAATGGATTTACTAAGTTATAAACCTTCAGGTAAGTGTACACAACAACTCTTCAAAGTTTCATCTCAATCGATGAATGGTATATAAACTTATACGGGATTTTGTTGAAACGCTTCGCGCGTTGTCGCTCATTTGTTGAATCTAGTCGTGCGCTATCTATTGTAAAATAATTTACTAAGCCAAACACCTTCCCTGGTGTACACTCAACATCTCCCCCAAGTTTCATCGCAATTGGATGAACAGTACATGAACGCGTATGTGACTAGGAAACACTCCAACGTGCAGAGACAAACAGTAGAATTCGACATCACTGCCACCATTGGTATAAAACACATCTTTCCGCCACGGGCGGAGTGTATGTTATGGCGGTAGTTGTACAGGTTGTGACCAGGTGGCTCTAACGTGCAGAGACAAACCGTCCAAAGACATCAGCTTTCACCAAGGCCATGGCTAGTGGTTTCCATGACGGCTGTTTTGACTGTATATTGTGGTTCTAAAATGGTGTGTATATTGTGGTTCCAAAATTGTGTTCATTCCACCTACTGGGTCAGATTGTGAATCTAAACCATACAGGGACCAACCCTAATATACACACCAAATTTCATCAAAATCGGAGCTGCCGTTTAGGAGGAGTTCAGTGACATACACACGTGTCGAAGAATTATATATATAAATATATATATATATATATATTGTACCCTTCAGTGTTCTTCTAGGATGCCGACTCTGGCTCGGGTAGTGATCTGTTCGGTGTGGCTCTAACTTATTCTAAACATCCTAGGAATATCGTCAAAGGATCACAGGAGGCTTAACTTAAAATCAGTATGTCAGAAAACTCCTAATATAAAATAATTTTATTCACAAAAAACACCATCTCCCATTTCTCCCATCCATAGACAATAAAAAATAAATAAACTCCCTCAAATTACTCTAATCATCAACATCAAAAATGTAAAAGTATAATTTTATCACACTGGCTGAAACCAGGAAAAGAAAAATAATCTATTTTTCTGCAGTCCACTGCTTCAAGTCCAAGAATAAATGTCAACAGACTTAGTTCATCAAAACTTTGGCCTAAATAACCCAGCCATTCTATCAAAACAAATATGCGCACTCATGTTTATAACTTGCAAAATTGGTTTCTGGGAGCTCGGGTATGTTTTCTCGTACAATCATCATCCTTCCTCACAAGAGTCAGACGATGAAGGCAACAGATTTATTCTAGGCCACAGGCATGTGTGCACTTCTAACTTAAAAAAACAATTAATACTCTCAGAGCCATGACTCTGTTAATTATGGTAAAACAAACAAGTCAACATACATGAAGCATCAAATAAATACTTCGGCGGCCGGTGCCCCGCGACTATTAATAAACAAACAACTACAATGAATGCACTCAAAATAAATGACAATACAAGACGTCGCTTCCTAAAGCGGTACAAAGAAGGAAACCCTGGGAAGCCAGAATACCTTCCCTCATAGAATAACAATACACCTTCGACCTTGTGACAGACATTCTCTCCACACTTACCAGCTGGACAGGCAATAACCTTCACTGCTGCTTTTAGAATTCAGACGGCTGGCCGTGATCCTCTACCTGCTTCCTAAAACTCCCTTTTAACTTCCTGGGGTTCGAGCTGTACAATTACTTTTCCGACGGAGCTAAACGCACTCTCATCAGACAATGAACTCAATCATTTCACTCACCATCTTATATCATCGAAGAATACGGGAATACCACCTCCGTTATTAATTTCACTTACCGTTTATATCATCGCAGAACACAGGAATATCACCTCCGTTATTATTTTCAGCTCAACCCAGGATCAACGCTCAACCTTTTCTGAATATTACATTATCATCCAGCCATTTGTGTCTTAGCATTCTTTACCTTAGTGCGATTACCAATTATCGTACTTACTGTCCACATAATTTCAGTTGTCATTACCGGTCTTGTCACAATATCGAGCTGTCATCTCCATATTAGCTTTTACGTTAATATCGTGCATAAGCACTATCAAACCATTTATTCCCTTAATTGTGCATTCAGCAAAATTACTGATACTCAAACAAAACATATTTAAACAAACTTTGATGCTCATATACTATTTACGTTATAAAACACACAAAAATAATCATTACTGACAAATACACAAATCTACACAAAACATGCCTGCTATGCCTAAAATATCTATTTTTATCATAATTGCTTATGATCGAGATAAACTTATCCGATTCCCATGATGGGATACGCTATGGCAAACATGCCCCATACAATTATTTACTTATCTCTCATACATCCTGATGCTGCTCTGGTCCTTGATATCAGTCTTCTGGATCAGTTGGTTCATCTTGCAAGAAGGATAATTTGCACACGGTTTCCAAAATTCACCAAAGCAAAGGTCCACTGTGAATTATTATTATTATCACAATGCACGGTTCTCGCATATGAAGCTCCTACCTCCTACAGCTATCATCAACCTACTTAGTTCAGCTGACAGTTCAATAGCTTCCTAGATTACTGATTTAGGTACTAATAGCTCGTACGGCTATCCCTATCATTATAACTGCGTACTGTCACGGTATGCACTGTTCTAATTCGCACTCGCGAATACTTAGCGATATTCAAATTCCAAAGGTATAAATGCTTCTACTTATAAAACTTGCACAAACTGTTACTTTTCTGACGGCTCCGGGGTTAGGCTTCTACCTTCACAGCGTCCCGAGTAAGAACTGTTTTCCGCTGCGTCTCCAACCATTATTTATATGATTTCTCTTAGGGGGGACTTGGAGTGGGGAGTTTTTAGAATTTATTTCTATAATAACACTCACATGAATATGCAAGCTAGCTCCCTCGAACGTCCTCATTTCTAATGTCTCAATGACTTCTTTTTATCCAAAATCCGATCGTTGGATCCTTATATAATGAGCTCCGTAATTTCCTTCATTGTTCCTTAATTTCGGCGGGATTTGGTCGCGTCTCGCGTCCCTCACTGCTATTGGTAGTTTTAAATCCACCCTCTGATTTCATTTTAATTCTGGCAAAAATCACAGAATGATCCAATTTAAATTTCGACGATACTTCTGAGAGGCTGGGATTGTCCCCTATACGATGGTATAATTCCTGTTTCTGTATTTTAATTACTGCTCCAATTCCTCTCAAATGGGCGGGGTTTATTTGGTGAGTGATCGTTGAAATTTTCGCATTTACCCGCTTAGTTGAAGGACCTTCGCGCGTTGTCGGAGCGCATGTGGTATCCAGATGTTTACCTTTCTCTCCCTACCGTCTTTGTCTGCGCTGGGAGAAAGTTACTCTAAGGCACGTACGAATCTCCCTTTGTAATGCCCTAGTCAACAAGCAACGTCTTTCTGACACCGGATTTGAAACATGAATAAAATCTTGTTGAAATAAATATGTAGAATTTATACAATCACAGATGCATAAAGGTTACATTACCCTTCTGCAAAGGAAAAAAATCGATATGGAACGTATGATTTTTTTCTCAATCCCGATCCGTCTCACAGATGCTGTAAGGTTCCGCCGCCACTCCTTCTTCTGTTCACTTGGTTCGCCACTGCTGGTCGCGCGCAGGGATTCCCTTGCTACTATTCTTGTGTCTCCCTCTCCACATTCTTGGTAGGATTAGCGACTCGGCTGTCTGGTGCAGGTAGCTATTGTCCGCCTGTCTCGCCAGGTCCTCTCACTTCACGGCCGTCCATTGTAAACATTGGGACTGTTTATGACTGACTACTTCCTCGTTCCACGTGCATTTGGCACATCTTTACTCGATTTCCATAATGTTGACACCCGCGTTATTCCGTGGTTGATCAAACGGTTCCCTTTCATGATATAATTTAAGGTTTGAGCAATTTACTACTGATGTGCTTCCGCCGTTTATGTCCTGTATCTCATACGCATTGTTTCCCAAATTTCTTATGATTCGGTTAGGTCCTATGTATGGGAAACACCATTTATGAAACACTTTGTTTGCTGGATCAGAGATAGGTGGTCTCTTCAATAAAACTAACTCACCAGCGTTCAATTCTCTGTGAAAGCGTTTCCCTTTTAACCTTCTTAATCTCCTGTCAGCTTGTTCTCTCATGTACGTGACCGTTCGTTCGATTCTCAGCCGTGGCGCAGGCTGCGGATCTCTTGGGCAATCTAGTACTGTTGTCCAAGATCTCGGTGGTTGCTGGTTCAAGTGTAACGTGTATGGAACTTGTCCAGTTTACTCATGACGTGTCATGTTAATGCAAATTTCAATGTTTTTCAAGGTATCGGCCCAACGATGATGCTCTGTAGGTATGAACATGCGGCGGATATGCTTCGAGACCTCACGTAAAACTCTTTCGCTAGGATTGCCCTGTGGATGGCGTATGCTAGATAGTACATGTTTGATGTCTAGCTCATTTAATCCGCGCATAAATTCTGCTGATGTGAAGTAACTTCCATGGTCGGAAAGAATAAATTCAGGCTTTCCCATTGTAGATATAACTCGATTCTTGATCCGGCTTAGGACCTGTTTCGATGTTGTCTTCTGGATAGCACATAAAACAACAAACTTAGAGATGACGTCCACGTACACAAGGACATGTTGCACTCCTCTACGTCCTTTCGGCAATGGGCCCAGGCAATCTGTCGCAATGAGCTCTAATGGTTTCTGTAGCAATAGTGGCTTTGGGTATTGTTTCATGAGGAAGTTATTGGGTTTTGCACGCTGGCAAATATCGCATGTCTTCAAGACATCGCGTATAGTGATCCTCATCCGTGGCCAAGTGAAAGCTTCACCTATTGTTGCTTGTGTCTTGTCTAATCCTATATGACCAAGCGTATAATGAGTATGCCACACTAATTTCCTCTGTAAAGAAGCTGGTAACAATATCCGTAATTTGACGTGATCCTCATCTATAAACTTATGGAGCATATTATTGAAGTATGAATAACTTCTTGCTTGAGCTTCAATCTCTCGGTATGCTGGGATATCAGGTGTTATCTCTCTCTTGAGGAACTTAATCATCTGCATCATCCATGGCTCCTTTTCCTGTTCCTGCGGTAACCTCTTCAGTTCTTGTAAGAAGTCTTGGTCTTCGTTTGTCAGCTCAATGTGTTGCACTAACATCTCATCCTTCTGTGCCTCCTCTTCTGGATTTCGGCTCAAAATATCCGGGATTACATTTAATTTTCCTGATATATGCTCAATTTGTAAATCAAACTGCTGCGCATAGATGGCCCATCTGTTGATGCGTTCACTTACCATGGTGGTCTTAAATAAGAAAGTCAGCGCCTTGTGATCAGTGTGGATTGTTATGGGGAAACCATAGATAATACGACGCCATTCTTGTAACGCGTATATGATAGCCAGAAGCTCCAGCTCTGAGATGGTATAACTTTTCTCATGTTTTCTTAACTTCCTGCTGATAAATGCTAGGTATGAACGGCCTGCTGTTCTCTCTGCGTCTTCTTGGAAAAGCATTGCTCCGATGCCCACTAAAGATGCATCTGCTTGAATTATGAATCTCTTCGAAAAATCTGGGTAACCCAGTTTGATGCCATTTGACAGAATTCTTTCGTAGCTACAAATGACCTCTCACACTCTTCGTCCAAAACCAACGGTTATTCTTGTTTAGCATCTCCTGTAATGGTGCTACTACTTCGGTGTATCCTGGACAGTTTTCACGAAAGAAATTTTTTGCCCCCAAGAACATCCTTATGTGCTTGACTCTGTTTGGTCGAGGAAAATTTTTAATGGCTTCAATTTTCACCGGGTTGGGTCTGATCCCCTCTCCATCAACAATATGTCCTAAATATAAAATTTCGTGCTGTAAGAAGTGTGATTTTTTTAGATTGATCTTGAAATTTGCCCTTTCTAGGTTCTCTAACAACTTGCTTAAATTTTGCATGTGTTCCTCATTGCTTTCTGATGCTAGTAAGATATCGTCGACATATCTGACAGTCATGTCTTTCACCTCTTCTGTTAAATTTCGATCCAATGCTCGGATTAGTGCAGATCCGGCTGTCTTAACTCCAAATGGTAAGCGACACCAGGTGAAACTCTGATTATCGAATAGAAATCCAGTTAACAGCTGTGATTTCTCTTCTAACTCGATGTGCCAATAGCTATTCGCAAGGTCGACAGACGAATATATTTTCTTCTTGTGGAACTTCTTTAGTACATCCTTAATTAGTGGTGCACGGTCGGTTTCATCAATTAATCTGGAATTGAGGGTGCGAGCATCGAGACATAATCTCACAGAACCATTGGGTTTCGCCACCGCTAATATGGCGTTCAAATATGGGGTTGGAGCTTTCTTAATTATGCCCCCTCTAAGCATTTCGTCTATAATCTTTCTAACTGCTGCATGCTGTTTTTCTGGGATCGGGTAGAGTCGGCTCCTGAATGGGGTCCAGTCATCTACCTGCATAGCGTACTTGAAATTTAATATTTTTCCCGGTAGTGTATTGAATGCTGCTGAATGTTTACATAGCATTTGTGCCAAGCAATTTCTTTCTTCATCATTTAGCTTTGCCTCTCTTAATTTTTCCTTCAAAAGCGCATCAAAACTGTCTTTGTTGCCATCTTCTTCTACTGCCATGGACCACATCTCATCTTCCAATTCTTGCTTTTCCTCCAGGAGTCCTGTGTTCGAGTCGTCTTCATCTGCTTGATTTTTATCTTCTTCTTCCTCAGGAATTGTCTCCAGCGTCCAAATGTCAGCATCCCTATCTAAGCCGTGGTTATTCATGTTCAGTTCCACCGCTGATAATCCTTCCATATTTCTGAATTTAATTACATTGTTGCGCAGGTCAATCACTGCTTGGTCCTCGTATAGGAAATCCGCGCCCAGGACCAAATTTACGCTCATCTTGTTCATCACCATGAATACGTGTGAGAAAGTGTGTCCTAATATTTCTAGATCCAATTGTACTTGAAATTTACATACAGCTGATTTTTCGGGAATTACTCCTCTAATTTTGACCTGTGGTACTGGAATCGTAGGTATTCTCTGTTTTTCGCTTAGAGCTTTAATTAATGCCTCTGATACTAGACATAGCTGTGCCCCAGTGTCCACTAATCCTTTTACTCTTATTCCTTCTATTCTCGTAATGATGACTGGTAATTTCCTCAAATAATGTTGTTCCGGTTGAATAATTTCACCTGTAAAATCATCAGGAGTTGCGACCCATTCCTCAATGTTCGCTATCAACCACTGTGTTCTATCTGGCGTGAAAATTAGACTATCTCCTTCATCCTCTAGTACATTTTTTTTTTGCTAATGGCCCCCGTCTGCCTCTTCTCGTTTTGACTCTCGCGATGCTGTTGCGCTAATTCACTTTCTGCTCCGGTGATCTCCACATCTGGATTCTCGCGATTTTCCACCGTCCTTCGCCAGCGATCCTTTTCCGTCTCTTGGCTGCCATGTAACTCATCTAGGTACCGTTGTGATGCCTCGTGTCTGCTCTGCCATTCCCGTCGACTGTCCTCCGTGTATCCTCGGTTCTCATCTCGTCCTCGGTTCCACGTTCTATTTTCTCTTCTATCATATCTGTGATGATGATATGGACCTTCGCGACCACGCCCTTTCCATTCATCTCTCCTGTACTGTCGCGGCTGCCAGTTCCTTTCGTTCCTGGGTTCATATCTCCTTTGCTCTTCTCTTGACAAGTCTGACCTTCCATTGTTGTTTCCGCTCTTATGGCTAACATTCGTATTGGTGCTCTGCTCTTTAGTTTTGACTAGCTCGGCTTGGTGTACCAGCGCTGCGCTGTCATTTGCTCTGACGTGCCTATTCTGAGTATTTAATGAAGTTTCATCCAATTGACGTAAAACCTCCTCTGCTTGTAGTGCGCTTGAGACGTTCGCTGCAATTAAGAACTGTTGTACTGGTAATGGAAGCTGTTTACCAATTGTCATCACCAGTTCTGACTCCGGTGGTAAAATATCCATGTCTTTCAATCTGAGTAGCTGAGCCGAAAAATATTCTGAATAACGCGTGGGCTGTGAAGCATGATACTTCCTGCTATACAACTCCGTTCTCAGACTATGTTGTATGAACATGCTCCAATACTTACTTACTTACTTCCTCGGCGCTACAGCCTGGGGTAGGCTTTGGCCTCTCTCACGATTCCTCGCCATTCGTCCCTTCTATGAGTTTTCTCCCACCATCTTCCAACCCTCATAGTTCTCAGGTCTTCTCCTAAGTCTTGTAGCCATCTTTTGTGCGGTCGTCCACGTCTCCTCTTCCCTTCCATTGTTCCATGTAATATCTTCCTTGGTGCTCTTTCTTCACTCATCCTCTCTACATGACCAAGCCAGTCCAGACGTCGGGACTTAATAAATTTCACAATATCTTCACCTTTGATTATCTCTTCAATTTCTTTGTTTGTCCTGATTCGCCACCCTTCATCCTCCTTTACCGGGCCATATATCCTTCTTAAAACTTTCCTTTCAAACATTTTGAGATCATTCTCATCATTTGTTGACATTGTCCACGTCTCAGATCCATAGGTCACCACTGGTCTAATAAGGGTCTTGTAGAGTTTAACTTTCAAGTTCCTACTTAACAGTTTTGATTTTAAGAGCTTAGTGTTAGCATAGTAAGCCCTGTTTCCATTCATGATCCGTTTATGAATCTCCTCTGATACAGAATTCTCACAATTTAGTATAGTACCAAGGTAACTGAAGCATTTTACATTCTCAAACTTATTCTGACCAATTTCTACATTTTCTCTTGCTCTACTATCTTTTCCCGATGACATTTTCATATATTTCGTTTTCCTTTCATTAATTCTCATTCCCATCTTTCCACTCTTCTCCACCAGAATCTTGAACATTTCTTTAAGAGATTCCCAGTTCCGTGCCATCAACACAATGTCATCCACATATGCATACGCCTGCTTGGATTTGCTTATTATCGTCCCTCCCAAACCCAGTTCTTTCATAACTTCATTCAGTGTCAAGTTGAATAACACTGCAGACAATGAATCTCCTTGCCTCACTCCGGTATTCACCTCAAAATTCCTGCTAGTTTTGCCTCCTACATAAACCTTGGCCTGCGATCCTTCCATTGTCATTGCTACTAGACTGATCAACTTCTTTGGCACTCCACATGCTTCTAGGGCGTTCAACATCTTCGTTCTATCAATGCTATCAAACGCCTGTTGGAAATCAATGAATAGCAAATGCAGATCAACCCCATATTCATAGCATTTCTCCATAGATTGTCTCATAACAAATATTTGGTCAGTAGTTCCCCTTCCTGGCCGGAATCCACACTGCTTCTCGTCCAGTATTTCTTCAGCGCAGTCGCTCAGTCTCCTTTGCAATATACTTGAGAATATCTTATATACAACACTTAGTAATGTTATCCCTCTATAATTTCCACATTGTAACTTATCACCTTTCTTGAAGATGGGACAGATAAGGCCAACCTTCCAATCCTGAGGCATTATCTCTCTTTCCCATATCTCCCCAATCAGTTCATGTAGGTTCCTAACTATCCCTTGTCCTCCATTCTTTATTACCTCCGCTATGATCTGATCCTCTCCTGGTGCTCTTCCATTTCGTTGACGCTTCACTGCCTCCATAACTTCATCTACGGATGGTTTAGTGACCTGTGGCTCTACATTCATGTAGATCTGTCTCTCATTTATCTCGTCTTTACGTTCTATATTTAACGTATCTTTAAAGTGCTCCGCCCATCTTTCAAGAACTCTCTCTTCCTCTCCAATTACTTTTCCATCTTTATCTTTACACGAGTTCTCCCGCTGATTGAAATTCCTTTGTCATTCGTTTCGTTGCTTGGTACAATTTCTTACTTTCATTCTGGCTGTTCAATTCTTCAATTCTTTCCATTTGTCTTCTTAGATACATTCTCTTCTTCCTTTTCAGAACTCTATTTGCTGTTCTTCTACTTTCTTTATATCTTTCACAATTCCATCCTGTCTCTCTTTGAATCATAATCAATCTGTCTGCATTCCTCTGCTCTATATATTTCCTACATTCATCATCAAACCATTCTTCATTCCTGTTCCTCTTCTTCTCCCCAATAGTTTCTTTCACAGTCTCTTCCACTGCTTTCTTTATTCCAGTCCATCTCCTCTCTACAGTGTCATCCTCATTCATGTTCTTTAATCTCTCTTCCAACTTCTTGTTCAGTGTGTCCTCATATTGCTTAACAATTTGTGTTTGCTGAAACTTTTCCACGTCCCACTGTATCCTCTTAATTCCTCTGTCACATTCTACATTCGCAATTCGTTCTCTAAACAGAGCTTTCACCAAAAAATGATCCGAATCAAAGTTGGGGCCCCTTGCAGATCTGACGTCAATCATTGAAGAAGCATGTCTTCTTGAAATCAAGACATGGTCAATTTGGTTTACCACTCCGGTGCCTGGCATTTTCCAGGTTCCTTTGTGTATGTCCTTATGTTTAAAACAAGTACTTTTGATTACCATTCTATTACTTTCTGCAAATTGGCATAGAAGCTTCCCATTTTCACTAGTATTAGTATGTAAAGAATGTTTCCCTACTACATACTGCAAGAACTCCTCTCTACCTATTTTGGCATTGAAGTCCCCAAGAAGTATTATCACATCATATTTTGGTATCATACTACATTCCTTTTCCAACTGGTCATAGAATGCATTTTCCTTCTCTTCACTATCGTCTTCTGTAGGTGCATACGCTGATATAAGTGTCAGATTCTTGAATCGTCCCTTTAGTCTCATTTTACACATTCTATCTCCTAGAGGCTCAAATCCAAGAAGACTTCTTTTTATCTTTGAACTAATGATAAAGCCTGTTCCACACTGACCAGTTCTTACTTCAGGACCACTGTATAACATTGTATAGTCCTTCTTGTCAATCCTACCGTTTCCCCTCCATCTCACTTCCTGTATCGCTACTATATCCATTCCATACTTCAGAACTTCCTCAGCTACTTCTGCCATTTTTCCTATCTGCAACATCGTTCGTACGTTCCATGTTGCCATTGTCAAAGTCATATCCTTTTTCCTTGTCCTTAAACATTTTCCAGGTTCATCATCGTTAATTCCGTCCAAATTCCGAGGCTTCGTTGCGAGTTTCGTAACTTTTGAGGTTTTACAGTGTGGGGTTGTTAGCCCCATGCCCAACCCCCAACCTGGAGGACCAGGGTACCGCTCTTAGTCTGGCTCATCACTTTAGACCTGTCCAGCTTGGGTGACCCTACCAGGAGCTTAAGCTCCCGCTGGCATAGCTCTGCAGATCATTTGAGCTCGCAAGCCCCCAAAACACCCGGCAATAACAAATTGCCTTCTTCAAGGTGGCAGTACCGGCGGGGGGACATGCTCCAATAACGGCGTAAAAATGCATGTCTGAAACTATCCATGTCTTCAAAAGTGTAGCGAAAACTTCTGAACCAAGTCAAGACGCTATCCGCAAGTAATTTCTCTGTTACCCTTTCTTATTCTCAGGAATGTTACTGTCTGTAAGGTAGTGTTCTAAATCCTTTAAAAAAGCTTTCGGCGTTTGTGAATCATCATTATTGAATTTGCGTGGGCGGTCCTCCTGCATTCTAAGTATTTGGACATACTGTGTAGTTGGGTTATTATTATTATTATTGCCAGTCGGCTGTTGAGGTGTCGAGGCGTGTCCTCTAAATGTTGGGAAACCGTCATTATTCTCGCTACCTGTGGTTGCACGGCCCGGACTAAGTTCATTCATTCCTTCTACCTGAGTCTGGCTTGTGTTGAAATTATTAGCCATACCGCTTGTCCCTTTACTGCTATTATGAGCTTTTAGTTCGAGAAGCATGTCTTGCTGTTGTAAAGACTCTATTTCTGTCTTTAGGATCTTCCGTTCTTGTCCCTCTATCTTTCCTAGTAACTGCAGTTCGACCTCCTTTATCCTTTTCTGGTTCTCTTCCATTTGTTCTATGAGTTTCTTTCTATCCTCTTTCCCGTCAATTCCAATTTGTTGGCTTGTCTTGTTTATTTCTGCTCTTATTGCCTCATATCTATCTTCCTCCTTTCTCTTTCCATCCTTCTTATCGCTTTCAAGCTGATCGAGCCTGCCTCCTATCAGATCATTACTTTCACGAATGCTCTCTTTAAGTGCGTCATTCTCATTCTCCTGAATACTCCATCGTTCTGCTGAAGTCAAAGCTGCCTTGTCTATTTCCGTTCTGATCTCTATCATCTCCCCTTCTAAGCTGTGTAATTGCTTTGCCGCAGACTTCACCTCATTGTCTACTCCTTTTATTGTAGCCTGGATTGCTAACTGTTTTAACTTTATCCCTTCTGTTTTGGCGTTACATATTTCTTCCAGTTGTAGGAGTTTCGCTGCCGTCTTTTCTTCACTGAACGCTATTGATTGCCTTAAGTTCATCTCCATCTGTCCTAATTGTGCGGTAATCTCAAGTGTGATCTTAGCTATCTGCCCTGCCAATTTATCCGTCAATTCCTCTTTTAATGCTTCATTATTCAGCCTACCGTGTTCTGCAATTTGTTCCGTTAGCTGTGTATTAGTAATTGTACTTTGTTCCGCGAGTAGTGCATTATTTATCCTACTGTGCTCCGCTATCTGTTCCGCTATACGTGCATTGTTTATTTCGCTCTGTTCCGCTATCTGCTCTGAGATACGTGTATTGTTTATTTCACTCTGTTCCGCCATACGTGCATTGTTTATTTCACTCTGTTCTCTACACTCCCTCTTAAATTGTTCGAACTGCTCCATTGTTCTAGCTACCGAACTCTCAATTATAGCTCGAATTTCTTCCACTGAAGCCATATCACAAAATATAATACTTATTTGAGAAGACTGGGGCATGAAGCCTCACACACCCACCTTTTGCAATCATAAAATGAGTCACTTTAACCCAATCTACGTTATTCCCATTAATTACTTTTATTTGCTTGAAGAGCTGCCTATTTGATGTCTGTTTTCATGAATAAATTTTCAGTTTACCCTTCTGCGTTAATTTTAACTTCCCAGTCCTGTCAATAAAGTACTGACATTACTCTTCACGGTTCACGCCGTCCTACAACATACATTTGGAGTTTGCTACTAATTATTCAAATATAAGGGCGCCACGAAAACGCTGTTTCTACCTAAATATGCAAAATAAACTCAGCATTTTCGACTATTTATTTTAAACAAACTCCTGGTTTACTTTCCCCTGAATTACTGTTAATTTGGCCACACTACAGGGCGACATGATGATATGGGTCAGCTCCTCGTAAGACATCGCAGCAACCCTCCAAGGTCTCGGTTGTACTGTCGAATGCCCACTTGGGCCTCACCATAATAGGGGAACACCATACATCTGTATACATGTCCTCAAGGTTTGATAATGCAAGCTCAATGCTCACCCTCTTGGATAAAGACCGACATGGGCCACCATGTTTTATCACAACCTCGACGCGGCACGTATACTTCAGTAGGCTCCGGCTAGCTACTCTCTGACAATCTCCATCACTGTGATCCACTAATTAATAAAAGAAAACTAATATGGACCTGAATAACTACAGCGTTATCACCCAATCCATATGTACCCTTCAGTGTTCTTCTAGGATGCCGACTCTGGCTCGGGTAGTGGTCTGTTCGGTGTGGCTCTAACTTATTCTAAACATCCTAGGAATATCGTCAAAGAATCACAGGAGGCTTAACTTAAAATCAGTATGTCAGAGAACTCCTAATATAAAATAATTTTATTCACAAAAAACACCATCTCCCATTTCTCCCATCCATAGACAATAAAAAAAAACCTCCCTCAAATTACTCTAATCATCAACATCAAAAATGCAAAAGTATAATTTTATCACACTGGCTGAAACCAGGAAAAGAAAAATAATCTAGTTTTCTGCAGTCCACTGCTTCAAGTCCAAGAATAAATATCAACAGACTTAGTTCATCAAAACTATGGCCTAAATAACCCAGCCATTCTATCAAAACAAATATGTGCACTCATGTTTATAACTTGCAAAATTGGTTTCTGGGAGCTTGGGCATGCTTTCTCGTACAATCATCATCCTTCCTCACAAGAGTCAGACGATGAAGGCAACAGATTTATTCTAGGCCACAGGCATGTGTGCACTTCTAACTTAAAAAAACAATTAATACTCTCAGAGCCATGACTCTGTTAATTATGGTAAAACAAACAAGTCAACATACATGAAGCATCAAATAAATACTTCGGCGGCCGGTGCCCCGCGACTATTAATAAACAAACAACCACAATGAATGCACTCAAAATAAATGACAATACAAGACGTCGCTTCGTAAAGCGGTACAAAGAAGGAAACCCTGGGAAGCCAGACTACCTTCCCTCATAGAATAACAATACACCTTCGACCTTGTGACAGACATTCTCTCCACACTTACCAGCTGGACAGGCAATAACCTTCACTGCTGCTTTTAGAATTCAGACGGCTGGCCGTGATCCTCTACCTGCTTCCTAAAACTCCCTTTTAACTACCTGGGGTTCGAGCTGAACAATTACTTTTCCGACGGAGCTAAACGCACTCTCATCAGACAATGAACTCAATCATTTCACTCACCATCTTATATCATCGAAGAATACGGGAATACCACCTCCGTTATTAATTTCACTTACCATTTATATCATCGCAGAACACGGGATTATCACCTCCGTTATTATTTTCAGCTCAACCCAGGATCAACTCTCAACCTTTTCTGAATATTACATTATCATCCAGCCATTTATGTCTTAGCTTTCTTTACCTTAGTGCGATTACCAATTATCGTACTTACTGTCCACATAATTTCAGTTGTCATTACCGGTCTTGTCACAATATCGAGCTGTCATCCCCATATTAGCTTTTACGTTAATATCGTGCATAAGCACTATCAAACCAATTATTCCCTTAATTGTGCATTCAGCAAAATTACTGATACTCAAACAAAACATATTTAAACAAACTTTGATGCTCATATACTATTTACGTTATAAAACACACAAAAATAATCATTACTGACAAATACACAAATCTACACAAAACATGCCTGCTATACCTAAAATATCTATTTTTATTATAATTGCTTATGATCGAGATAAACTTATCCGATTCCCATGATGGGATACGCTATGGCAAACATGCCCCATACAATTATTTACTTATCTCTCATACATCCTGATGCTGCTCTGGTCCTTGATATCAGTCTTCTGGATCAGTTGGTTCATCTTGCAAGGAGGATAATTTACACACGATTTCCAAAATTCTCCAAAGCAAAGGATCACTGTGAATTATTATTATTATCACAATGCACGGTTCTCGCATATGAAGCTCCTACCTCCTACAGCTATCATCAACCTACTTAGTTCAGCTGACAGTTCAATAGCTTCCTAGATTACTGATTTAGCTACTAATAGCTCGTACGGCTATCCCTATCATTATAACTGCGTACTGTCACGGTATGCACTGTTCTAATTCGCACTTGCGAATACTTAGCGATATTCAAATTCCAAATGTATAACTGCTTCTACTTATAAAACTTGCACAAACTGTTACTTTTCTGACGGCTCCGGGGTTAGGCTTCTGCCTTCACAGCGTCCCGAGTAAGAACTTTATAAGAACTTGTAAAAAATTATTAATATCCTTATGGCATCAAGCGCAGGCTTCCGCCTCCACAGCGCCCGGGTAAGAACTGTTTTCCGCTGCGTCTCCAACCATTATTTATATGATTTCTCTTAGGGGGGGACTTGGAGTGGGGAGTTTTTAGAATTTATTTCCATAATAACACTCACATGAATATGCAAGCTAGCTCCCTCGAACGTCCTCATTTCTAATGTCTCAATGACTTCTTTTTATCCAAAATCCGATCGTTGGATCCTTATATAATGAGCTCCGTAATTTCCTTCATTGTTCCTTAATTTCGGCGGGATTTGGTCGCGTCTCGCGTCCCTCGCTGCTATTGGTAGTTTTAAATCCACCCCCTGATTTCATTTTAATTCTGGCAAAAATCACAGAATGATCCAATTTAAATTTCGACGATACTTCTGAGAGGCTGGGATTGTCCCCTATACGATGGTATAATTCCTGTTTCTGTATTTTAATTACTGCTCCAATTCCTCTCAAATGGGCGGGGTTTATTTGGTGAGTGATCGTTGAAATTTTCGCATTTACCCGCTTAGTTGAAGGACCTTCGCGCGTTGTCGGAGCGCATGTGGTATCCAGATGTTTACCTTTCTCTCCCCACCGTCTTTGTCTGCGCTGGGAGAAAGTTACTCTAAGGCACGTACGAATCTCCCTTTGTAATGCCCTAATCAACAAGCAACGTCTTTCTGACACCGGCTTTGAAACATGAATAAAATCTTGTTGAAATAAATATGTAGAATTTATGCAATCACAGATGCATAAAAGTTACAATATATATTTATGTGTGTCGAGATTGACACATGGTTTCTTGCCGTTGTTGTAGGCAATACCAGTATTTGTTAATGGCATTTAGTATTTCACCCTAGTTTTGAGGGGTAATTCTCTCCATTTAGAAGGATTGTTAGGATGTCATATCTTTTTTCTGAATAAATTGAATTTCATTTTAAAATTCTTCTGAGTTATACTTTCAACAGGTGATGGAAGATTGTATTAGGAAGGCCATCGCTAGGTATTTCGGAGTAGTCCACTCTCCCGAGGTGTTCCTTTCGTGGAAATCTCTTGTTCTATGAGCTATTGTGCGATTTCGGCCATGGCCTTACCTAATGCCATCTTGTTAGATATAATTGTGTCCCTTTCATCCCATTCACATGTTGGTAGGACTAGGGTTTTTTAGCTGGGGATTTTCAGGTTCTACGATCCGGCTGTCTTCGTGGGATACAACAGGTGATGGTAGGTGATTTCGAGCACAGTGCCAAGTTCGAACGCCGAGCTTGTACATACTGTTTTGTTAATATCGTTTATACTGGATGTATTATTTGTGCATATCTACCTGTTCCAACGAGTGATTTTGTATTTGGTCCCAAAAAGGACCGTTCTTATCCAATGGTTTGTAGCCAGGTTGGACGACGTCATAATGATCTGTAGAGCGATTGCAAGGTACTCTGCATATTCAGGGTAGCAAGTGTTTGAAATGTTGCCTACCTTGGTGTAAAGGAATACTCAGGTCGCCGCATGTGTCAAGTCAAAGCCCTCTGTAACACCTGGTTGTAAACCATTCCTCATTTTTACGCTGCGTTACCTCAAAGCACTATGTTACCCCGGGATGAAAACCAGTCCTCATTCTTGCGTTTGACATATATAAAATAGTATTGGTATATTGGCTTTCACGGCCAGTGAATCAAAACTCAGCAAATTTTCTAGTTTTGTGCCGAAACCCCACACAGGACGCGCCTCAAACCTTGAAAATTTGCTGACATCTAATTCACTGGCCCTGAAAGCCAATATACCATCCTTTTAGAAGCCTTCGTGGGGAAGTTATGGCTGGTTGAGCTTTTACTTCTCGCAATAAGGAGGCGCAGGTGCGCTTAATAAAATGGGAGGTAGTGCGCAGTTTGCTACTCCTGTGGGGGTCAGGGCGTGGACACCAAGAGTCCGCTGAAGAGCCAGCGTGGTGTCTTAGGCGAAACACCACACAAGACACGGCACAAACCTAGAATATTGGCTGAGTTATAAAATAGTATTAATTGATCAACTTATGAGAAATACTGTAATGTATTACTAGTTGTCAGCAGTTCTTAAATTTTCCATTATTTCCCGCGTTATGTATAGGATTTGAACATATGAGGTGTCATATGACTCGGGCTGACGTCCCATTTTGTATGGCCCATGAAGGTATTGAAAATACCCGAGACTATAGGTCGTTGATTTTTCCCCAATTAATATCTTTGGAACCCCTAAGTTTAGAAAGACATGATAGGACTTGTTTTACTTAGGGTTCCCCCCTTGTTTATGGGCTAAGTATTTTTGACATTTTACTCAAAAGGCTTACCGGTGTGGGAGGGTGGCTCTTTTTATTCGCACGGGAAGATTCCTTGCTTGGGCCTCGTAACTAGAGGGGCAAGTCTCTGGTTTTTTTTGTCATATGACTAGGGGCAAGCCTGCGGAGATATTGTTTTGTCACGTGACTAGGGGAAAAGCCTGTGACGATTTTTAAAGTTATTATTTTATTACCTAATGAACCATGGATTATTTTACAAATTTGATGAAACGACTTATCGAGATGCCAGAGTGGTCATTCTTTTTGAACCTGACTATCCTGCTTTGGCCACGTGACCTGAGGGCGAAGCTATCTTTACAGTGGATGGATTATTTATTAGGGTATTTATTAAGGCATAACCGACAATGATTATTGGTTAATGATGGATGGATAACTATTATTACTACAGATGAACCTGGATAATTCGAACCTCAAGGGACCAGATAAAAAATCGAATTATCTAAAAATTCGAGTTAAGAAAATTCCTTGAAAAGGGTAGAGAAAATATTCAAATTTTATTTTTTTCATCCAAGAACCTTTACTAAACATAATATTAAATAGGTTTTTAACAAGAGAAGTGTTTATATACTATGTATTACTGTATGTTTACATAATGATTTACGTTCAACAAAGCAGATTAACACACAACGGTACTGTATAATGACGGCGTCGTGATTACCTCAAAAGTTTCAAATGATAAAATGAAACCAAAATGTACTATTCACCTATTTAACGACAGCAGTAATCCACCAATGTAGTTAAGTCTTAGAAATATCTACCGTTTTTCAAAAAAATTGAGATTTTTACCTGATTCCTAATATTAAGTATCTCAGCCACTACAAAAGAATCTAATAAATTTAAGGAACGGAAAACAGAATTACTTACATCATGTCTAATTTTAAAAAAACGCCTAACAATCGAGTAGGAGCCGCATGCCAATGATAAACGTCGTTTTTCGGGAATACCTGACCCAACTGTTTGGCTTGCGATCGGCTTTTTACACGTAAAAACTTCGAATTATCCAAAATATAATTCGAATTAACCACGATTTTTAGCCATGATTGTATATAAAATGCTAGGGACCAAGAGAGAAATTCGAATTAAAGAAGATTTCGAATTATAGAAGTTCGAATTAGCCACGTTCCACTGTATTAGCTGATGATGCAGGGATTGGTGGCGAGGCAGCGATATTTAGGCGGGAAGAATGGCGAAAGGAATCGTTGGAATGGCTAGATGATTACTCGTTAAGTATTGAATATTTAATATTTATTTTAGTACGCACGGCTGTGAATGTAGGGATATAAATGCCGACAGTTACTAATAGACTATAGCTAGCAGGGATAGGCACACGCTTGGCTATGGAGGTAGTCAGAGATATACTTTATTTATTTACGGGTAACATATGAATTTATAGAGCATATTGTATTAGTAATGAATAAGACAGCTGTAGCACGCTTTGCAGAGCTAACTCGCCAGCAAGCAAGATCTTTCCAGTTTTACACTGCAACTCGAGAGCTTAGTTTCGCAGTATCACATTACGTTGAGTAGTATCGGATTTGTATCTGAATGACTTTTGTGGCTGAAGCCTGTATACTCTGAGCTGATAAGAACTGCTTGATTGAATAATATTCTTGCAATTTTGCATAGTACGCTACTGAAACCTGCTTGCTGAAAACAATACAGCTTGTCAGTGTTTCGGTGAAAGCATATAGGAAATACTCTGTCGTTTTTTTTGTGCATTTGGACTTGTAGTTGTATGGGAAACAAAATTGGGAAGTATGGGTAATTGGTAAAGCAACTTATCCGCAGTTTATAAAATACTGGTGTTCAATGTAATTCTAATTAGTTTGGTAATAACATGCGTGGTGCTTACGAATGTGCTGTGCTGAACAGTGTTAACTATTTTCAAAGAAGACGGTTATAATATTTGCAGGGTAAGTACCTGTTTATTGGCTTTGTAGTGTCCAAGCTTGAGAGATTGAATGAGTAGTACTGTTAGTGGCAACGTACTGTGAAACAGTTTTAGAGGGAGCAATAGCGACATAGCCAGTGGCAACGTACTGTGTAACAGTTTTAGAGGAAGCAGTGGCGACATAGCCAGTGCCAACGTACTGTGTAACAATTTTAGAGGGGGCAGTAGCGAAATAGCCAGTGGCAACGTACTGTGGAACAGATTGAGAAGGAGCAGTAGCGACATAGCCAGTGGCAACGTACTCTGAAACAGATTTAGAGGGGCAGTAGTGACATAGCCAGTGGCAACGTACTGTGTAACAGTTTTACAGGGAGCAATGGCGACATAGCCAGTGGCAACGTACTGTGTAACAATTTTAGAGGGGGCAGTAGCGAAATAGCCAGTGGCAACGTACTGTGGAACAGATTTAGAAGGAGCAGTAGCGACATAGCCAGTGGCAACGTACTCTGAAACAGATTTACAGGGAGCAGTAGCGATATAGCCAGTGGCAACGTACTGTGTAACAGTTTTACAGGGAGCAATGGCGACATAGCCAGTGGCAACGTACTGTGAAACAGTTTTACAGGGAGCAGTAGCGACATTGCCAGTGGCAACGTACTGTGCAAGAGTTTTAGAGGGAGCAATGGCGACATAGCCAGTGGCAACGTACTGTGAAACAGTTTTACAGGGAGCAGTAGCGTCATAGCCATTGGCAACGTACTCTCAATCAATTTCAGAGCGAGCAGTAGCGACATAGCCAGTGGCAACGTACTGTGAAACAGATTTAGAAGGAGCAGTAGCGACATAGCCAGTGGTAAAGTAATCTGAAACAGTTTTAGAGGAAGCAGTGGCGACATAGCCAGTGGCAACGAACTCTGAACTGTTTTAGAGGTAACTATTTATTTATTTATTTATTTATTTATCTACTAATAATTATTTATTGACTTTTAAATTAATTGGACGATTAATTTTAGTTTTTATTTCAGATATTCCTTTGATAAGGTGTGTTGTATTGGTTCCGCCGCTCTCTATCTGATCGTCCCACTGTTGGGTGCCAATTGTATTTGTTCAACCCCCACTTTGGCGACAATTGTAACTGTACATATACACTGTAAGAGATCGTCCCTCATTTGGGCGTCATTTGTAACTGTTCTGTCTGCAAATAGATAATTATAATAATAATCCCCCTCCTCAAAATGAATAATAATAATAATGATAATCGGTGTTTGTGGGGATGAAGCAGCTGTACGATAAAAACAACAGTAATTGACATTCACACCCAACTACACCGGTGACCGCATAAATAAAAACACTTGAATACTGTTAATAATTAACATATAAACCCGCCAACCTGGGCCCAACATTTGGGCAGCCAGCCTGTCACAAGCCAGGACTAAGGGTGAGTGATAGAGGAGTAACACGTCTTTAAAAAACCTTGGTCCAGCTGGCGCGGCTGGTAGTACCTTGTATGGGTCCCTTGCCAGGGTTACAGGTGAAGCTAGAAAATGGTTTACAAGGCGCAAGCGGACCTTGCGTCCCAACGGCGAATAAAGCGGAGGAACTATCTTCAAGCTCCGGGGCTTACAACCTTGGTTCTACTAACGGGAAGGAGCAATCCGACCCACATATTTTTTAACAAGCAAGCATCATGGAATGTCGTCCAAAGGAAGGCACTACCCCAGGTGGTAAATGTTTAAGGGAATCCGCCGCTCCTAGGAGTGCACGCAAGCCTTTGGATTCTGGGGAGCTGTCAATTAGACGCTTAAAGAATACTAAATTGAAGACGAAACTGAAATATTATTTTGGAACGTTAAATGTCAACTCATTGCTCAAAGTTAGTAAACACAAAGAACTGGCAATATGATGGATGAACATAACATCTCAATCCTGGCATTGCAGGAAACACGGCATGAGGACGAAGATGTAATTGACATTGAGGGCTATATGGTCTATAAAGGACAGAGAGCAGTGAAGATAGGCAAGAATATGCCAATGCTTGGAATAGCTTTTGCTGTAAATAAGAATGTACTCAGTGCAGCTGTGGACTACTCTAGCCCGTCAGAAAGACTATCGCTCCTAACTCTACGCTGTGGTAACAAAGGCTATACCCTGATCAATGCACATGCACCTATTAATGAGGACAACAGGCGTAATCCAGAGAAAGTTGAACAATTTCGGGACCTTATAGAGGAGATGGAGAAAATACCGATAATGAATATCAAGGTTTTATTGGGCGACTTCAACGGTCAACTGGGAATAGAATCATGATACAGATCGCCAGTAGGAACATTTTCTGCTCGCAGAATGGCCAACAAAAATGGAACAAGGTTTGTTGAACTATGTAGAACGTTTGATCTTAAGATAATGTCAACTTTCTATAAACATAAACCAAGTAAACAGAAGACATCGTTCAGCTGGCAATTTGAACGGAGAGAAACACATTGATCACGTGTCAATATCCAGGACATCAATAAAGGAGATTATGAATATTAAAGTAAAGAGAGGGGCCAAATTTGATTCAGATCATTACATCTACACGATTAAGATGAATTTCATCCCTTTTAGAATGGATCCGAAAGTTGATGTGACAAAACTTAAGGTTGATCAAGAAGTATTGGAGCAATATCACCAGCAATTAACATTTAAATCCTAGAATTGGTCTGACATTGCCTCCAAAATCCAACAAGCAGCCAATGTTTCAATCTTGACAGCACAGAAGCGTAAACACAGATGGTGGAACGAGTCCTGTGATAGTGCATGTGCACAAAGAACAGATGCCTGGAAGAAATGGAACTCAATGAAGAGGCAAGCAGATTATAATTAGTTTTGTGACTGTCGGAAAGATGCAGCCCGGGTTTTCCGAATTGCAAGGCGATCATATGAGAAACAACAGATGGAACAGATTGATCAGGATTTCCAGAAGAATAATGTCAGGGACTTCTATCAAACTTTCAAGTCTAATCTGAAAGGGTATCAAGCACCGAGCATGTGCTTCAGAGATGAAAATGGAAAGTTAAGTCTGAACAACAAGGAGAACTGTCGTATCTTGGCTGAGTACTTTAAGAAATTACTCAATTGTGAGGAACCAAAACATAGGCTACTCATAGGCCGTCCTACTCAGTAATGGCTTTATCGCATACACCTTCTAAGACAGAAATTAAAATGATTATCGATGGTCTAAAGAATAATAAAGCAGCGGGAGAGGATTCCATTGTGGCAGAGCTGCTAAAACTGGGAAATGAAGATACTATGAATATATTAGCTGAGCTCCTTGCGGCGATATGGGGAACTTGTAGGATACCCACAGAGGGGCAGTCTGCATTAATCCACCCTCTCCACAAAAAAGTGGGATAAGAAGGACGTTAATAATTACAGGGGTATATCAATTGTATCTGTTCCCTACAAGATCCTATCCAAAGCACTCCTGAACAGAATTGAAGAACATCTTGATAATCAGATTGGTGAGTACCAGGCCGGTTTCAGAAAGGGACGTTCTTGTCCGGAACAGATTTTTAACCTGAGAAACGTCATTAGGTATAAGACGATAGGTAGGTATGACTACGTGGTTGTATTCATTGATTTTAAGAAAGCATATGACTCAATTGACCGCTGAATATTCTGGAAGAGTTTGGATTGGATGAAACGTCTCTAAATCTGATTAAACAGACTTTGACCGACACCGTGTCAAAAGTAAGATTCTTTGGCGAGATCTCAGATCCCTTTGCAATCAAAACTGGTGTCAGACAAAGTGATGGATTATCTCCAATCCTTTTCAACTGTGTATTAGAAAAGGTCATTGGTGAATGGTAAAAGACACTGAGTCGGGAAGAAGGGAATAAAGAAAGATTTGGGCTAGGGCCCACACTGAAAGGGGTGCACGTTGATTGTTTGGCTTTTGCAGATGACCTAGCTATTCTTGCCAACAATATTAAATTAGTCATTGTAAAGATTAATCGGTTGTCAGAGATGACACAGAAAGTAGGTTTACAGATTTCCTTTGAGAAGACAAAGTACATGACAAACATCAGTGATGGATCATAATGGATGAAAACAAACCATGGAATGATTAAATGTGTAAAGAAATTTAAATACCTGGGTGAGGTAATCCAACAAAATGGCCTAGAACAGGAAGCAATTAATCTTAGAATCTGGAAATTAGACCGAGCCTATCACCTGACGAAAAATCTCTATTATAAGAAGTCGCTGAGCATTGGAGCCAAATTAAGACACAACAGCACGGTTGTCAAACCTGAAGCATTATATGCTTCGGAGACTTTGACTATGAACAGACGGGGACTAGTCGACCAGTTAGTCAAAAGAGAACTCAGGGTTTTGAGAAAAATTTTAGGCAACAGGTGGGTTGACGGACACTTACGCTTGAAGTCAAACGAAGAGATATATAGAATGATAGAACCAGTCACGTTAACAAAAAAGAGGACAAGGTTGTTGTTCTATGGACACATTTTCAGAATGCCCAACAATCGTCTAACAAAGAAAATTTGGAATTTCGTGAAACCAAACAGGAAAAAATTGATGGTTTGAAGAATGTAACAAAGACCTTATAGAAATTGGTATTCTGGATTGCAAAATTCTGAACAGCTGTGAATTCAGACACTTAATCAAAAATTTCCAGGGATATAAGGTAGGGGCAGAACCCAAAAGACGGAGGGGACCTCTTTCAGAAGATCGGAAGAAGGCGCTGAGTGATGGGCTCAAGAGATACTGGCAGGACATCAAAGCTGGCAGATGATCTAGAACGAAACATTGATTTTGATTGCTACTCCGTAGCCTATAGTGGATCAATTCGAATGTAAAAAAATACATATATTGTGATACAAGACAAATAAACACACTTGGCAGGATCCTCGTTGTACAAACTACCCGAAAACTACCTATCATATACAGGGTGTTTCAGGAGGAATAGTAAATATTTCAGGAGGTGGTTGTATAGATAAATTGCAATTAAAAAATTTCATATATCATGTGTCCCATTAGTATTGCGTACCGAGATACAGATGTTGGAATATAACCAGGGCATTTGTCGTTTCGTGTGTTGGTACACCGGTTGCTATGGGTGTATTTAAGGATTGTCAACAGTCGTGTGTTGATGTTCACGTTGTGATGTTGTGCTTTAGTTTCCATTGAATGTGATCACCTGTCAGTGTGCTTTGTTGACCAAGTTGACTGTATTGTATGGTTTAAACATAATGCACATTTTTACACATGCTGAGTATGCCGATACGGTATTTGTGCATCGGCTTTGTAATGGAGACGTTGCTGCCTCTTGTAGAGAATACGGCATACGATTTCCTAACCGCATACGACCAGATTCAAGAGTGATTACTCGTGTTTACAATACACTGCGTGAATCTGGTGCAGTACCCAGCTGTCGTATTTCATCTGAACGTGGAAATTAACAGACTGTGAAGGAAGTAGAACACATTATGCAGTCGGTAGAACGTAGTCCATCAACAAGCACACGTAGACTTTCTACACGTATCGGTGTTCCATGTACAAGAGTATGGCGGACATTACGTTTGCACGGTTTGCATCCGTAAATTACCAGCCCGTTTAACACTTTCGAGCAGGAGATGCAGATAGGTGATTGGAATTTTGTCGTTGGATACGTGCAAATTGCCAAGTAATCCCTTTTATAATCTTCACTGGTGAGGACACGTTCACTCGCGATGGCATCTGTAACACTCGTAATGAAAATCAGTGGTCAGAAGGAATCCCAAATGTCATCGTGGACACACATTTTCAGGAACTCTTCTCTGTAAATGTGTGGTGTGGGTTGATTGACAGTCAGTAGATTGGGTTTGTTGTGTTACCGCATCGTAAAACAGGACCCCTTTATCAACACTATCTTGAAAATGAACTTCCAGCGTTATTGGATGAGATTCCATTGGCTACAAGAATTCGTATGTTCTGCTAACATGACGAGCCTCCTGCATATTCTCGTCATCTGGTAATACAACATCTCAACCTAACATTCCCCGGGAGATGGATCGGGAGATATGGGCCCGTTTCTTGGCAACCAAGGTCCCCGGACTTTACCCCTTTGGATTTTTACCTGTGGGGATGGTTGAAAGGCGAAGTCTACAAGTAAACATTTAACACAGGAGCCGAGTTGGTCGTTCGGATTATGCTTAGTGCAGCCTTCAACAAAGAACGCCAAGACGCCCTCAGAAGAGCTACATGGGTTGTTGTCAAGAGAAGTGCAAAATGCATTGAAATTGGCGGTGGAATTTTGGAAAATCAACATGGAATGTCCTCATTTGCCTTGGCTTTCCATTTGTTTGGGTTAAATACTACCTTTTGTATCTCGGTACGCAATACAATTGGGACACATTTTATACGGATTTTTATTGCAATTCATCAATACTACCACTTTCTAAAATATTTACCATTCCTCCTGAAACACCCTATATACAAAGGCACACTTACGACATACACTGATGGACCCTTGGAAGATGATGTTTGCTGGTACTTACATATGATGATCGCCGACGTGAAAACTTACTCTACTGACTCTGGGGTTATTGCTCCCAGAGAATCAATCCTAGTTACTTGTAACGAAGTTGCTAATTATTTTCCACGTATGATTAAAAACTTTAATTATTAATTCCTGTAGATTGCTGACTTTCAGAATCCCTCGATTTATACTGACTCGTGGATCTGACTTTATAGTTGTTGTTTGAGTCTGCAGTCTTTTGACTGGTTTGATTCAGCACTCCATGCCTCCCTTTCCTGTGCTAATCTTATCATCTCTACATAGCTACCACACCCTACATCCGAGGCAATCTGTTTAACATATTCTAACCTTGGTCTACCCCTAGAGTTCTTGTCCTCAACCCTTCCTTCCATCACTAAGCTTGCTATTCCTGGATGTCTTAGTATGTGTCCTACTAACCTATCTCTTCTCTTCATTAGCAGTCACCAGAAATATCTCTCCTCTTCCACTTGCCTTAATACCTCTTCGTTTGTAACCCTATCTACCCATCTGATCTTCATCATTCTCCTGTAACACCACATTTCAAAAGCTTCAAATCTCCTCTTTTCTGCTGCAACAATAGTCCAAGTTTCACTTCCGTAGAGCGCCACGCTCCAGACAAAGGCTTTCAAAAATGCCTTCCTAATACCTAAATCTATGTTCGATGTCAACAGATTCCTTTTTTGTAGAAATGCTTTCCTTGCCTGAGCACACCTTCCTTTTATATCCCCTTTGCTTCGTCCATCATTGGTTATTTTACTTCCTAAGTTACAGAAGTCTCCTACTTCCATCAGCTTTTCACCTGCCAATTTGATGTCCATAGAGGTTTGTGATTTATTTAGGCTGCATTCCAGTATTTTTGTTTTACATTTATTAATTTTCATCGTGTATTCTTTTAAGACGGAGTCCATACCATTCAAAAACTCATTCAAATCCTCAGGCGTGTCGGCCAAGATGCCGATGTCATCAGCAAATCTCAGAGTTGAAATTATTTCCTCCTTGAATCTTCACTGCCACTTTAAATTTTTCTACAATTTCCTTCATTGCTTGCTCAATGTAAAGATTGAAAAGTATGGGTGATAAGTTGCAGCCTTGCCTTACACCTTTCTGAATACCAGCTTCTCGCTCCTGTCCTTCAGCTCGAATGACTGCTGTCTGGTTTCAGTATAGATTGTATATCACCCTCCTAAACCTGTACTTTATTCCAATCGTTTTCGAAATGTCAAACAATTTATAGTCCAATCAACGTTATCAAAAGCCTTTTCTAAGTCTACAAATGCCATGAACGTTCTCTTATCTTTCCTTATTCTACCTTCCAAAATCAGCCTAAGACTTAGTACAGCTTCCCTTGTTCCTATATTTCTCCTGAAACCAAACTGATCTTCACCCAACTCCGTATCTATCTGGCTTTCCATCCTCTTGTAAATTATTCTAGACAGAATCTTTGAAGCGTGAGTAATCAAACTGATTGTGCGGTAATCTTCACATCTGTTAGCTCCCACTTTCTTTGGTATAGGGATAATAACATTCTTTTTGAAATCAGAGGGTACCTCACCTGTCTCATAAATCCTACACACCTAGTGAAATAACCTGATCAGACCTTCATCACCTATGCAGCGTAGCAAGTCAATCGGTACCTATATCATCTATGCCTGGTGCTTTGTTCCTGCTTAAGTCCTCCAATGCTCTGTCAAATTCTGATCTCAATATTAAATCTCCTTTTGCATCCTCATCAATTTCCTCCTCTCTTTCCATTACATGATTCTCAATCTCCCTTCCCTTATACACACACTCTATGTAAGCTTTCCATCTCTCAACCTTTTCTTCCCTATCTGTTAGGGGCTTTCTATCTGTGTCCTTAACATTACAGCTCTTAGTCTTCTTTTCCCCAAAAGTATTCTTAATCCTTCGATAAGCTGTGTCTACTTTTCCTAATTTCAGACAATTTTCTATACCTGCACATTTCTCTTTCAACCATTCTTCTTTTGCTTCCTTGCACTTCTTGTTAACCACATTTCTCCGACGTCTGTATTCTGCTTTCCCTTTTTCATCTCTTACATTCTTGCGTTTCCCCCTTTCATCCATTAATTCTAGTATATCCTGAGTGATCCACGGTTTTTTACCTAATCTTTCTTTCCTACCAATGTTTTATTCTGCGGATTTTATTATTTCATTCTTCAAAATTGCCCATTCGTCTGCAATTGAAGTTTGTTTAGGGGTTTTCATTAGTCCTTCCTTTATACGCTTCTTGAATCTTTCATTTACATCCTTCACTTTCAGTCTGTCTATCACCCACCTTTTTGGCTTTTGACTTTTCTTCAGTTTCTTCAACTTTAATCTGCATTTCATAACAACCAGATTGTGGTCAGAGTTTATGTCAGCACCAGGATATGTTTTACAATCCAAAATCTGGTTTCGAAACCTCTGCTTGACTATAATGAAGTCGATTTGGTATCTCCCTGTATCTCCCGGTCTCATCCATGTGTATATTCTTCTATTGTGGTTATTGAATAAGGTGTTAGCTATGACCAATTCATGCTCGATGCAGAATTCCATCAGCCTACTTCCTCGATCATTCCTTTCACCTAATCCGAAATCTCCTACTATCTTCCCTTCTCTCCCTTTTCCTACCACATCATCCCAATCTCCCATTACTATAACATTTTCATCACCCTTGATATACCTCAGAATTTCGTCTATTTCTTCGTAGACCTTTTCAACATCTTCATCATCAGCTTGACTGGTAGGCATATAGACTTGTACCACTGTGGTGCACGTAGGTTTAGTATTGATTTTTGCTACAATAATCTGTTCACTATATTGCTCATAATATTCCACCCGCTGTCCAAGATTCCTACTCAATATGAGACCAACCCCTGCTTGGCCATTGTTTGATTTAGTGCTAATGACCCTATAGTCACCAGACCAAAAGTCCTGTTCTTCCTGCCAGCGCATTTCACTAATCCCAACCAAATCCAACCTCAACTTATCCATTTCCCTTTCTAAGTTTTCTAACCTTTCACTTCCTAGCAGACTTCTAACATTCCACGCTCCTATCCGTAGAATGTGAGATTTCCTCTTTGTCACTCCTGTGTTGTTAACCCCCTCTCTAGTAGTCCCCACCCGGAGAGCCGAACGGGGGACTAGTTTACCTCCGTATTGAAATTTTACAAGGGAGGAGGCCATCATCACATATAATTATACATAGAGAGGTGCATATCCTTGGAAATAGCATTACGGCTGTAGTTTGCCGTTGCTTTCAGCCGTGCAGCAGAACGCAGTGTAGCCATTAGTTGGCTTATATTATCAATATCTTAACCATCTATAAGGCAAGTAAAGAATTGATTTATTCTGAAAGGTTGCTACTCCCTTCAGAAAAAGTAAAGAGCAAATCTATTAACAAAAATTCTAACTTTCTACTAACAATTAACTACCAAAATTCTACTAGCGAAAAATACAAAAGTTCCACCAACAACAAATACTACCACTAAAACAGTCTGTCACCAGCCACACTCACATGCACCCTCACAAATCACAGTCTAATGATACAATGAACTGTATCTAATAAACAATGCAACTACCACCAGACACACTCACACACCACAGTTTAATAGAACAATGACATATCTAATAAACAAACTAACTACATACTTATTGTACATTCTAGAAGAGGAAGTGGAAAACAAAAATAAGACTAAGGGAAACAAAAGACAGGGGGAAAGGAAATTCTCTCAACCCTCAAAGAATGAGAATTAAGAAGAAATGGTAAACAAAATTCGGATAAGGCAAATAAAGGAAAGGAAGAACAGAAATGCCCTTAACACTCGAAGAATGAGGATTGAGGGACTTGGAAAGAAGGAGAGCCATGAAATGCATATAGGAAAGGGAAAAAGGAGAGGGCCCACCCCAAAGTCAGAGGAATAAGGGGACACAACCGACCCTGCTCGGGAATCCCTCGGCGTTGCCAACTCCCAAACTCACCAGCCGTGAGCCCTTGAGTGTGTACCACTATCCAGGGTGCACCAGAAGTGGTGGGGCTACATAGGTAAACTAAGGGAAAAAGCTCATGGAAAATATATTTGGGTCTCACTAGACGAAACAACGGACGTAGATCAAAGATAAGTAGCTAAATTCATGTTAGGAATTTTAGGAAAGAAGAAGAGAGAGACAAATCATTTCTACTAACTATCGCTGTGTTGCCTAAGGTGAATCACTCAACAGTTGCAGCACTTTTCTATGATGCACTTTCTTGTTTGGGGCCGTCAGGCATTCTTTACGGTCAAGTTATCGTGGCCTGCACGGATGCCGCACCTTACATGTGTAAAGCCTTGGGGTTGCCGAATTCTATTAGTAAAACCCTAAAAAACAAACAAAGCTAGTGGAGAAGACTCCAGTAATAAACAATGTAACTGCCACCAGATACAAGCAGGGGCTGATGACCTCGCTGGACCGCCCCTTTAAACAACAATTACTAACAAGACACACTCAAATGGACCCTCACTCACCACAGACTAATGAAACAATGAACTAGCAGTAATAAACAATGTCACTGTCACCAGACACACGCAGGGGCTGATGACCTTGCTGTTCCGCCCCTTTAAGCAACAACAACTAACAAGACACACTCAAATGGACCCTCACTCACCACAGACTAATGAAACAATGAACTAGCAGTAATAAACAATGTCACTGTCACCAGACACACGCAGGGGCTGATGACCACGCTGTTCCGCCCCTTTAAACAACAATAACTAACAAGACACACTCAAATGGACCCTCACTGACCACAGACTAATGAAACAATGAACTAGCAGTAATAAACAATGTAACTGTCTCAAGGCACACGCAGGGACTGATGACCACGCTGTTCTGCCCCTTTAAATCAACAATAACTAACAAGGCACACTCAAATGGACCCTCACTCACCACAGACTAATGAAACAGTGAACTAGCAGTTATAAACAAAAAAACTGTCACCAGACACACACAGGGGCTGATGACCACGCTGTTCTGCCCTGTATCTCCCGGTCTCATCCATGTGTATATTCTTCTATTGTGTTTATTGAATAAGGTGTTAGCTATGACCAATTCATGCTCGATGCAGAATTCCATCAGCCTACTTCCTCGATCATACCTTTCACCTAATCCGAGATCTCCTACTATCTTCCCTTCTCTCCCTTTTCCTACCACATCATCCCAATCTCCCATCACTATAACATTTCCATCACACTTGATATACCTCAGAATTTCATCTATTTCTTCGTAGACCTTTTCAACATCTTCATCATCAGCTTGACTGGTAGGCATATAGACTTGTACCACTGTGGTGCACGTAGGTTTAGTATTGATTTTTGCTACAATAATCTGTTCACTATATTGCTCATACTATTCCACCCGCTGTCCAAGATTCCTACTCAATATGAGACCAACCCCTGCTTGGCCATTGTTTGATTTAGTGCTAATGACCCTATAGTCACCAGACCAAAAGTCCTGTTCTTCCTGCCAGCGCATTTCATTAATCCCAACCAAATCCAAACTCAACTTATCCATTTCCCTTTCTAAGTTTTCTAACCTTTCACTTCCTAGCAGACATCTAACATTCCACGCTCCGATCCGTAGAATGTGAGATTTCCTCTTTGTCACTTCTGTGATGTTGACCCCCTCTCTAGTAGTCCCCACCCGGAGATCCGAACGGGGGACTAGTTTACCTCCGGATTGAAATTTTACAAGGGAGGAGGCCATCATCACATATAATTATGCATAGAGAGGTGCATATCCTTGGAAATAGCATTACGGCTGTAGTTTGCCGTTGCTTTCAGCCGTGCAGCAGAACGCAGTGTAGCCATTAGTTGGCTTATATTATCAATATCTTAACCGTCTATAAGGAAAGTAAAGAATTGATTTATTCTGAAAGGTTGCTTCTCCCTTCAGAATAAGTAAAGAGCAAATCTATTAACAAAAATTCTAACCTTCTACTAACAATTAACTACCAAAATTCTACTAGCGAAATATACAAAAGTTCCACCAACAACAAATACTACCACTAAAACAGTCTGTCACCAGCCACACTCACATGCACCCTCACAAATCACAGTCTAATGATACAATGAACTGTATCTAATAAACAATGCAACTACCACCAGACACACTCACACACCACAGTTTAATAGAACAATGACATATCTAATAAACAAACTAACTACATACTTACTGTACATTCTAGAAGAGGAAGTGGAAAACAAAAATAAGACTAAGGGAAACAAAAGACAGAGGGAAAGGAAATTCTCTCAACCCTCAAAGAATGAGAATTAAGAAGAAATGGTAAACAAAATTAGGATAAGGCAAATCGAGCAAAGGAAGATCAGAAATGCCCTTAACACTCGAAGAATGAGGATTGAGGGACTTGGAAAGAAGGAGAGCCATGAAATGCATATAGGAAAGTGAAAAAGGAGAGGAACCGCCCCAAAGTCAGAGGAATAAGGGGACACAACGGACCCAGATCGGGAATCCCTCGGGGTCGCCAACTCCCAAACTCACCAGCCGTGAGCCCTTGAGTGTGTAGCACTATACAGGGTGCACCAGAAGTGGTGGGGCTACATAGGTAAACTAAGGAAAAAAGCTCATGGAAAATATATTTGGGTCTCACTAAACGAAACTACGGACGTAGATCAAAGATATGTAGTCAACTTCGTGTTAGGAATTTTAAGAAAGAAGAAGAGAGAGACAAATCATATCTACTAACTATGACTGTGTTGCCTGAGGAGAATCACTCAACAGTTGCAGCACTTTTCATTGATGCACTTTCTTGATTGTGGCCGTCAGGCATTCTTTACGGTCATGTTATCGTGGCCTGCACGGATGCCGCACCTTACATGTGTAAAGCCTTGGGGTTGCCGACTTCTATTAGTAAAACCCTAAAAAACAAACAAAGCTAGTGGAGAAGACTCCAGTAATAAACAATGTAACTGCCACCAGACACACGCAGGGGCTGATGACCTCGCTGGACCGCCCCTTTAAACAACAATAACTAACAAGACACACTCAAATGGACCCTCACTCACCACAGATTAATGAAACAATGAACTAACAGTAATAAACAATGTAACTGTCACCAGACACACGCAGGGGCTGATGACCACGCTGTTCCGCCCCTTTAAACAACAATAACTAACAAGACACACTCAAATGGACCCTCACTCACCACAGACTAATGAAACAATGAACTAGCAGTAATAAACAATGTAACTGTCTCAAGGCACACGCAGAGGCTGATGACCTTGCTGTTCCTCCCCTTTAAGCAACAACAACTAACAAGACACACTCAAATGGACCCTCACTCACCACAGACTAATGAAACAATGAACTAGCAGTAATAAACAATGTAACTGTCACCAAACACACACAGGAGCTGATGACCACGCTGTTCCGCACTTTTAAACAACAATAACTAACAAGACACACTCAAATGGACCCTCACTCACCACAGACTAATGAAACAGTGAACTAGCAGTAATTAACAATGTAACTGTCTCAAGGCACACGCAGGGGCTGATGACCTTGCTGTTCCGCACCTTTAAACAACAATAACTAACAAGGCACACTCAAATGGACCCTCACTCACCACAGACTAATGAAACAATGAACTAGCAGTAATAAACAATGTAACTGTCTCAAGGCACACGCAGGGGCTGATGACCTTGCTGGACCGCCCCTTTAAACAACAATAACTAACAAGGCACACTCAAATGGACCCTCACTCACCACAGACTAATGAAACAATGAACTAGCAGTAATTAACAATGTAACTGTCTCAAGGCACACGCAGGGGCTGATGACCTTGCTGGACCGCACCTTTAAACAACAATAACTAACAAGGCACACTCAAATGGACCCTCACTCACCACAGACTAATGAAACAATGAACTAGCAGTAATTAACAATGTAACTGTCTCAAGGCACACGCAGGGGCTGATGACCTTGCTGTTCCGCACCTTTAAACAACAATAACTAACAAGGCACACTCAAATGGACCCTCACTCACCACAGACTAATGAAACAATGAACTAGCAGTAATAAACAATGTAACTGTCTCAAGGCACACGCAGGGGCTGATGACCTTGCTGGACCGCCCCTTTAAACAACAATAACTAACAAGGCACACTCAAATGGACCCTCACTCACCACAGACTAATGAAACAGTGAACTAGCAGTAATTAACAATGTAACTGTCTCAAGGCACACGCGGGGGCTGATGACCACGCTGTTTCGAACCTTTAAACAACAATAACTAACAAGGCACACTCAAATGGACCCTCACTCACCACAGACAAATGAAACAGTGAACTAGCAGTAATTAACAATGTAACTGTCTCAAGGCACACGCAGGGACTGATGACCACGCTGTTCCGCACCTTTAAACAACAATAACTAACAAGGCACACTCAAATGGACCCTCACTCACCACAGACTAATGAAACAGTGAACTAGCAGTAATTAACAATGTAACTGTCTCAAGGCACACGCAGGGACTGATGACCACGCTGTTTCGCACCTTTAAACAACAATAACTAACAAGGCACACTCAAATGGACCCTCACTCACCACAGACTAATGAAACAGTGAACTAGCAGTAATAAACAATGTAACTGTCTCAAGGCACACGCAGGGGCTGATGACCTTGCTGTTCCGCACTTTTAAACAACAATAACTAACAAGACACACTGAAATGGACCCTCACTCACCACAGACTAATGAAACAGTGAACTAGCAGTAATTAACAATGTAACTGTCTCAAGGCACACGCAGGGGCTGATGACCACGCTGTTCTGCCCCTTTAAACAACAATAACTAAGAAGGCACACTCAAATGGACCCTCACTCACCACAGACTAATGAAACAGTGAACTAGCAGTAATTAACAATGTAACTGTCTCAAGGCACACACAAAGGCTGATGACCACGCTGTTCCGCACCTTTAAACAACAATAACTAACAAGGCACACTCAAATGGACCCTCACTCACCACAGACTAATGAAACAGTGAACTTGCAGTAATTAACAATGTAACTGTCTCAAGGCACACGCAGGGACTGATGACCACGCTGTTCCGCACATTTAAACAACAATAACTAACAAGGCACACTCAAATGGACCCTCACTCACCACAGACTAATGAAACAGTGAACTAGCAGTAATAAACAATGTAACTGTCTCAAGGCACACGCAGGGGCTGATGACCTTGCTGTTCCGCACTTTTAAACAACAATAACTAACAAGACACACTGAAATGGACCCTCACTCACCACAGACTAATGAAACAGTGAACTAGCAGTAATTAACAATGTAACTGTCTCAAGGCACACGCAGGGGCTGATGACCACGCTGTTCCGCACCTTTAAACAACAATAACTAACAAGGCACACTCAAATGGACCCTCACTCACCACAGACTAATGAAACAGTGAACTAGCAGTAATAAACAATGTAACTGTCTCAAGGCACACGCAGGGACTGAGGACCACGCTGTTCCGCACCTTTAAACAACAATAACTAACAAGGCACACTCAAATGGACCCTCACTCACCACAGACTAATGAAACAGTGAACTAGCAGTAATTAACAATGTAACTGTCTCAAGGCACACGCAGGGGCTGATGACCACGCTGTTCTGCCCCTTTAAACAACAATAACTAACAAGGCACACTCAAATGGACCCTCACTCACCACAGACTAATGAAACAGTGAACTAGCAGTAATTAACAATGTAACTGTCTCAAGGCACACGCAGGGACTTATGACCACGCTGTTCCGCACCTTTAAACAACAATAACTAACAAGGCACACTCAAATGGACCCTCACTCACCACAGACTAATGAAACAGTGAACTAGCAGTAATAAACAATGTAACTGTCTCAAGGCACACGCAGGGACTGATGACCACGCTGTTCCGCACCTTTAAACAACAATAACTAACAAGGCACACTCAAATGGACCCTCACTCACCACAGACTAATGAAACAGTGAACTAGCAGTAATTAACAATGTAACTGTCTCAAGGCACACGCAGGGACTGATGACCACGCTGTTCCGCTCCTTTAAACAACAATAACTAACAAGGCACACTCAAATGGACCCTCACTCACCACAGACTAATGAAACAATGAACTAGCAGTAATTAACAATGTAACTGTCACCAGACACACACAGGGGCTGATGACCTTGCTGTTCCGCACCTTTAAACAACAATAACTAACAAGGCACACTCAAATGGACCCTCACTCACCACAGACTAATGAAGCAATGAACTAGCAGTAATAAACAATGTAACTGTCTCAAGGCACACGCAGGGGCTGATGACCTTGCTGGACCGCACCTTTATACAACAATAACTAACAAGGCACACTCAAATGGACCCTCACTCACCGCAGACTAATGAAACAGTGAACTAGCAGTAATTAACAATGTAACTGTCTCAAGGCACACGCAGGGACTGATGACCACGCTGTTCCGCACCTTTAAACAACAATAACTAACAAGGCACACTCAAATGGACCCTCACTCACCACAGACTAATGAAACAATGAACTAGCAGTAATTAACAATGTAACTGTCACCAGACACACACAGGGGCTGATGACCTTCCTGTTCCGCACCTTTAAACAACAATAACTAACAAGGCACACTCAAATGGACCCTCACTCACCACAGACCAATGAAACAATGAACTAGCAGTAATAAACAATGTAACTGTCTCAAGGCACACGCAGGGGCTGATGACCTTGCTGGACCGCCCCTTTAAACAACAATAACTAACAAGGCACACTCAAATGGACCCTCACTCACCACAGACTAATGAAACAATGAACTAGCAGTAATAAACAATGTAACTGTCTCAAGGCACACGCAGGGGCTGATGACCTTGCTGGACCGCCCCTTTAAACAACAATAACTAACAAGGCACACTCAAATGGACCCTCACTCACCACAGACTAATGAAACAGTGAACTAGCAGTAATTAACAATGTAACTGTCTCAAGGCACACACAGGGGCTGATGACCTTGCTGTTCCGCACCTTTAAAAAACAATAACTAACAAGGCACACTCAAATGGAACCTCACTCACCATAGACTAATGAAACAGTGAACTAGCAGTAATTAACAATGTAACTGTCTCAAGGCACACGCAGGGACTGACGACCACGCTGTTCCGCACCTTTAAACAACAATAACTAACAAGGCACACTCAAATGGACCCTCACTCACCACAGACTAATGAAACAGTGAACTAGCAGTAATTAACAATGTAACTTTCTCAAGGCACACGCAGGGCCTGATGACCACGCTGTTCCGCACCTTTAAACAACAATAACTAACAAGGCACACTCAAATGGACCCTCACTCACCACAGACTAATGAAACAGTGAACTAGCAGTAATTAACAATGTAACTGTCTCAAGGCACACGCAGGGGCTGATGACCACGCTGTTCTGCCCATTTAAGCAACAACAACTAACAAGACACACTCAAATGGACCCTCACTCACCACAGACTAATGAAACAGTGAACTAGCAGTAATTAACAATGTAACTGTCTCAAGGCACACGCAGGGGCTGATGACCACGCTGTTCTGCCCCTTTAAGCAACAACAACTAACAAGACACACTCAAATGGACCCTCACTCACCACAGACTAATGAAACAATGAACTAGCAGTAATAAACAATGTAACTGTCACCAGACACACACAGGGGCTGATGACCTTGCTGTTCCGCCCCTTTAAGCAACAATAACTAACAAGACACACTCAAATGGACCCTCACTCACCACAGA
The DNA here is from genome assembly GCA_946902985.2 of Meconema thalassinum. Classification (NCBI taxonomy): domain Eukaryota; kingdom Metazoa; phylum Arthropoda; class Insecta; order Orthoptera; family Tettigoniidae; genus Meconema; species Meconema thalassinum. The sequence goes on from OX336398.1 coordinate 128,899,818, forward strand.
CTAATGAAACAATGAACTAGCAGTAATGAACAATGTAACTGTCTCAAGGCACACGCAGAGGCTGATGAACTTGCTGTTCCTCCCCTTTAAGCAACAACAACTAACAAGACACACTCAAATGGACCCTCACTCACCACAGACTAATGAAACAATGAACTAGCAGTAATAAACAATGTAACTGTCACCAAACACACACAGGAGCTGATGACCACGCTGGTCCGCACTTTTAAACAACAATAACTAACAAGACACACTCAAATGGACCCTCACTCACCACAGACTAATGAAACAGTGAACTAGCAGTAATTAACAATGTAACTGTCTCAAGGCACACGCAGGGGCTGATGACCTTGCCGTTCCGCACCTTTAAACAACAATAACTAACAAGGCACACTCAAATGGACCCTCACTCACCACAGACTAATGAAACAATGAACTAGCAGTAATAAACAATGTAACTGTCTCAAGGCACACGCAGGGGCTGATGACCTTGCTGGACCGCCCCTTTAAACAACAATAACTAACAAGGCACACTCAAATGGACCCTCACTCACCACAGACTAATGAAACAGTGAACTAGCAGTAATTAACAATGTAACTGTCTCAAGGCACACGCGGGGGCTGATGACCACGCTGTTCTGCCCCTTTAAACAACAATAACTAACAAGGCACACTCAAATGGACCCTCACTCACCACAGACTAATGAAACGGTGAACTAGCAGTAATTAACAATGTAACTGTCTCAAGGCACACGCAGGGACTGATGACCACGCTGTTCCGCACCTTTAAACAACAATAACTAACAAGGCACACTCAAATGGACCCTCACTCACCACAGACTAATGAAACAGTGAACTAGCAGTAATTAACAATGTAACTGTCTCAAGGCACACGCAGGGACTGATGACCACGCTGTTTCGCACCTTTAAACAACAATAACTAACAAGGCACACTCAAATGGACCCTCACTCACCACAGACTAATGAAACAGTGAACTAGCAGTAATAAACAATGTAACTGTCTCAAGGCAAACGCAGGGGCTGATGACCTTGCTGTTCCGCACTTTTAAACAACAATAACTAACAAGACACACTCAAATGGACCCTCACTCACCACAGACTAATGAAACAGTGAACTAGCAGTAATTAACAATGTAACTGTCTCAAGGCACACGCAGGGGCTGATGACCACGCTGTTCTGCCCCTTTAAACAACAATAACTAACAAGGCACACTCAAATGGACCCTCACTCACCACAGACTAATGAAACAGTGAACTAGCAGTAATTAACAATGTAACTGTCTCAAGGCACACACAGGGGCTAATGACCTTGCTGTTCCGCACCTTTAAACAACAATAACTAACAAGGCACACTCAAATGGACGCTCACTCACCACAGACTAATGAAACAGTGAACTAGCAGTAATTAACAATGTAACTGTCTCAAGGCACACGCAGGGACTGATGACCACGCTGTTCCGCACCTTTAAACAACAATAACTAACAAGGCACACTCAAATGGACCCTCACTCACCACAGACTAATGAAACAGTGAACTAGCAGTAATTAACAATGTAACTGTCTCAAGGCACACGCAGGGGCTGATGACCACGCTGTTCTGCCCCTTTAAACAACAATAACTAACAAGGCACACTCAAATGGACCCTCACTCACCACAGACTAATGAAACAGTGAACTAGCAGTAATTAACAATGTAACTGTCTCAAGGCACACGCAGGGACTTATGACTACGCTGTTCCGCACCTTTAAACAACAATAACTAACAAGGCACACTCAAATGGACCCTCACTCACCACAGACTAATGAAACAGTGAACTAGCAGTAATAAACAATGTAACTGTCTCAAGGCACACGCAGGGACTGATGACCACGCTGTTCCGCACCTTTAAACAACAATAACTAACAAGGCACACTCAAATGGACCCTCACTCACCACAGACTAATGAAACAGTGAACTAGCAGTAATTAACAATGTAACTGTCTCAAGGCACACGCAAGGACTGATGACCACGCTGTTCCGCACCTTTAAACAACAATAACTAACAAGGCACACTCAAATGGACCCTCACTCACCACAGACTAATGAAACAATGAACTAGCAGTAATTAACAATGTAACTGTCACCAGACACACACAGGGGCTGATGACCTTGCTGTTCCGCACCTTTAAACAACAATAACTAACAAGGCACACTCAAATGGACCCTCACTCACCACAGACTAATGAAGCAATGAACTAGCATTAATAAACAATGTAACTGTCTCAAGGCACACGCAGGGGCTGATGACCTTGCTGGACCGCCCCTTTAAACAACAATAACTAACAAGGCACACTCAAATGGACCCTCACTCACCGCAGACTAATGAAACAGTGAACTAGCAGTAATTAACAATGTAACTGTCTCAAGGCACACGCAGGGACTGATGACCACGCTGTTCCGCACCTTTAAACAACAATAACTAACAAGGCACACTCAAATGGACCCTCACTCACCACAGACTAATGAAACAATGAACTAGCAGTAATTAACAATGTAACTGTCACCAGACACACACAGGGGCTGATGACCTTGCTGTTCCGCACCTTTAAACAACAATAACTAACAAGGCACACTCAAATGGACCCTCACTCACCACAGACCAATGAAACAATGAACTAGCAGTAATAAACAATGTAACTGTCTCAAGGCACACGCAGGGGCTGATGACCTTGCTGGACCGCCCCTTTAAACAACAATAACTAACAAGGCACACTCAAATGGACCCTCACTCACCACAGACTAATGAAACAATGAACTAGCAGTAATAAACAATGTAACTGTCTCAAGGCACACGCAGGGACTGGTGACCACGCTGTTCCGCACCTTTAAACAACAATAACTAACAAGGCACACTCAAATGGACCCTCACTCACCACAGACTAATGAAACAGTGAACTAGCAGTAATTAACAATGTAACTGTCTCAAGGCACACGCAGGGACTGATGACCACGCTGTATCGCACCTTTAAACAACAATAACTAACAAGGCACACTCAAATGGACCCTCACTCACCACAGACTAATGAAACAGTGAACTAGCAGTAATAAACAATGTAACTGTCTCAAGGCACACGCAGGGGCTGATGACCTTGCTGTTCCGCACTTTTAAACAACAATAACTAACAAGACACACTCAAATGGACCCTCACTCACCACAGACTAATGAAACAGTGAACTAGCAGTAATTAACAATGTAACTGTCTCAAGGCACACGCAGGGGCTGATGACCACGCTGTTCTGCCCCTTTAAACAACAATAACTAACAAGGCACACTCAAATGGACCCTCACTCACCACAGACTAATGAAACAGTGAACTAGCAGTAATTAACAATGTAACTGTCTCAAGGCACACACAGGGGCTGATGACCTTGCTGTTCCGCACCTTTAAACATCAATAACTAACAAGGCACACTCAAATGGACCCTCACTCACCACAGACTAATGAAACAGTGAACTAGCAGTAATTAACAATGTAACTGTCTCAAGGCACACGCAGGGTCTGATGACCACGCTGTTCCGCACCTTTAAACAACAATAACTAACAAGGCACACTCAAATGGACCCTCACTCACCACAGACTAATGAAACAGTGAACTAGCAGTAATTAACAATGTAACTGTCTCAAGGCACACGCAGGGGCTGATGACCACGCTGTTCTGCCCCTTTAAACAACAATAACTAACAAGGCACACTCAAATGGACCCTCACTCACCACAGACTAATGAAACAGTGAACTAGCAGTAATTAACAATGTAACTGTCTCAAGGCACACGCAGGGACTTATGACCACGCTGTTCCGCATCTTTAAACAACAATAACTAACAAGGCACACTCAAATGGACCCTCACTCACCACAGACTAATGAAACAGTGAACTAGCAGTAATAAACAATGTAACTGTCTCAAGGCACACGCAGGGACTGATGACCACGCTGTTCCGCACCTTTAAACAACAATAACTAACAAGGCACACTCAAATGGACCCTCACTCACCACAGACTAATGAAACGGTGAACTAGCAGTAATTAACAATGTAACTGTCTCAAGGCACACGCAGGTACTGATGACCACGCTGTTCCGCACCTTTAAACAACAATAACTAACAAGGCGCACTCAAATGGACCCTCACTCACCACAGACTAATGAAACAATGAACTAGCAGTAATTAACAATGTAACTGTCACCAGACACACACAGGGGCTGATGACCTTGCTGTTCCGCACCTTTAAACAACAATAACTAACAAGGCACACTCAAATGGACCCTCACTCACCACAGACTAATGAAGCAATGAACTAGCAGTAATAAACAATGTAACTGTTTCAAGGCACACGCAGGGGCTGATGACCTTGCTGGACCGCCCCTTCAAACAACAATAACTAACAAGGCACACTCAAATGGACCCTCACTCACCGCAGACTAATGAAACAGTGAACTAGCAGTAATTAACAATGTAACTGTCTCAAGGCACACGCAGGGACTGATGACCACGCTGTTCCGCACCTTTAAACAACAATAACTAACAAGGCACACTCAAATGGACCCTCACTCACCACAGACTAATGAAACAATGAACTAGCAGTAATTAACAATGTAACTGTCACCAGACACACACAGGGGCTGATGACCTTGCTGTTCCGAACCTTTAAACAACAATAACTAACAAGGCACACTCAAATGGACCCTCACTCACCCCAGACCAATGAAACAATGAACTAGCAGTAATAAACAATGTAACTGTCTCAAGGCACACGCAGGGGCTGATGACCTTGCTGGACCGCCCCTTTAAACAACAATAACTAACAAGGCACACTCAAATGGACCCTCACTCACCACAGAGTAATGAAACAATGAACTAGCAGTAATAAACAATGTAACTGTCTCAAGGCACACGCAGGGGCTGATGACCTTGCTGGACCGCCCCTTTAAACAACAATAACTTACAAGGCACACTCAAATGGACCCTCACTCACCACAGACTAATGAAACAGTGAACTAGCAGTAATTAACAATGTAACTGTCTCAAGGCACACACAGGGGCTGATGACCTTGCTGTTCCGCACCTTTAAACAACAATAACTAACAAGGCACACTCAAATGGAACCTCACTCACCACAGACTAATGAAACAGTGAACTAGCAGTAATTAACAATGTAACTGTCTCAAGGCACACGCAGGGACTGATGACCACGCTGTTCCGCACCTTTAAACAACAATAACTAACAAGGCACACTCAAATGGACCCTCACTCACCACAGACTAATGAAACAGTGAACTAGCAGTAATTAACAATGTAACTTTCTCAAGGCACACGCAGGGGCTGATGACCACGCTGTTCCGCACCTTTAAACAACAATAACTAACAAGGCACACTCAAATGGACCCTCACTCACCACAGACTAATGAAACAGTGAACTAGCAGAAATTAACAATGTAACTGTCTCAAGGCACACGCAGGGGCTGATGACCACGCTGTTCTGCCCCTTTAAGCAACAACAACTAACAAGACACACTCAAATGGACCCTCACTCACCACAGACTAATGAAACAGTGAACTAGCAGTAATTAACAATGTAACTGTCTCAAGGCACACGCAGGGGCTGATGACCACGCTGTTCTGCCCCTTTAAGCAACAACAACTAACAAGACACACTCAAATGGACCCTCACTCACCACAGACTAATGAAACAATGAACTAGCAGTAATAAACAATGTAACTGTCACCAGACACACACAGGGGCTGATGTTCTTGCTGTTCCGCCCCTTTAAGCAACAACAACTAACAAGGCACACTCAAATGGACCCTCACTCACCACAGACTAATGAAACAATGAACTAGCAGTAATAAACAATGTAACTGTCTCAAGGCACACGCAGGGACTGATGACCACGCTGTTCCGCACCTTTAAACAACAATAACTAACAAGTCACACTCAAATGGACCCTCACTCACCACAGACTAATGAAACAATGAACTAGCAGTAATTAACAATGTAACTGTCTCAAGGCACACGCAGGGGCTGATGACCACGCTGTTCCGCACCTTTAAACAACAATAACTATCAAGACTCACTCAAATGGACCCTCACTCACCACAGACTAATGAAACAATGAACTAGCAGTAATAAACAATGTAACTGTCTCAAGGCACACGCAGGGACTGATGACCACGCTGTTCCGCACCTTTAAACAACAACAACAACAACAACTAACAAGACACACTCAAATGGACCCTCACTCACCACAGACTAATGAAACAATGAACTAGCAGTAAATAACAATGTAACTGTCTCAAGGCACACGCAGGGGCTGATGACCTCGCTGGACCGCCCCTTTAAACAACAATAACTAACAAGACTCACTCAAATGGACCCTCACTCACCACAGACTAATGAAACAATGAACTAGCAGTAATAAACAATGTAACTGTCTCAAGGCACACGCAGGGACTGATGACCACGCTGTTCCGCACCTTTAAACAACAACAACAACAACAACTAACAAGACACACTCAAATGGACCCTCACTCACCGCAGACTAATGAAACAGTGAACTAGCAGTAATTAACAATGTAACTGTCACCAGACACACGCAGGGGCTGATGACCTTGCTGTTCCGCCCCTTTAAGCAACAACATCTAACAAGACACACTCAATGGACCCTCACTCACCACAGACAAATGAAACAATTAACTACCGGTAATAAACAATGTAACTGTCTCAAGGTACACACAGGGGCTGATGACCTCGCTGTTCCGCCCCTTTAAACAACAATAACTAACAAGACACACTGAAATGGACCCTCACTCACCACAGACTAATGAAACAATGAACTAGCTGTAATTAACAATGTAACTGTCTCAAGGCACACGCAGGGACTGATGACCACGCTGTTCCGCACCTTTAAACAACAATAACTAACAAGGCACACTCAAATGGACCCTCACTCACCACAGACTAATGAAACAGTGAACTAGCAGTAATTAACAATGTAACTGTCTCAAGGCACACGCAGGGGCTGATGACCACGCTGTTCTGCCCCTTTAAACAACAATAACTAACAAGGCACACTCAAATGGACCCTCACTCACCACAGACTAATGAAACAGTGAACTAGCAGTAATTAACAATGTAACTCTCTCAAGGCACACGCAGGGACTTATGACCACGCTGTTCCGCACCTTTAAACAACAATAACTAACAAGGCACACTCAAATGGACCCTCACTCACCACAGACTAATGAAACAGTGAACTAGCAGTAATTAACAATGTAACTGTCTCAAGGCACACGCAGGGACTGATGACCACGCTGTTCCGCACCTTTAAACAACAATAACTAACAAGGCACACTCAAATGGACCCTCACTCACCACAGACTAATGAAACAATGAACTAGCAGTAATTAACAATGTAACTGTCACCAGACACACACAGGGGCTGATGACCTTGCTGTTCCGCACCTTTAAACAACAATAACTAACAAGGCACACTCAAATGGACCCTCACTCACCACAGACTAATGAAGCAATGAACTAGCAGTAATAAACAATGTAACTGTCTCAAGGCACACGCAGGGGCTGATGACCTTGCTGGACCGCCCCTTTAAACAACAATAACTAACAAGGCACACTCAAATGGACCCTTACTCACCGCAGACTAATGAAACAGTGAACTAGCAGTAATTAACAATGTAACTGTCTCAAGGCACACGCAGGGACTGATGACCACGCTGTTCCGCACCTTTAAACAACAATAACTAACAAGGCACACTCAAATGGACCCTCACTCACCACAGACTAATGAAACAATGAACTAGCAGTAATAAACAATGTAACTGTCACCAAACACACACAGGAGCTGATGACCACGCTGTTCCGCACTTTTAAACAACAATAACTAACAAGACACACTCAAATGGACCCTCACTCACCACAGACTAATGAAACAGAGAACTAGCAGTAATTAACAATGTAACTGCCTCAAGGCACACGCAGGGGCTGATGACCTTGCCGTTCCGCACCTTTAAACAACAATAACTAACAAGGCACACTCAAATGGACCCTCACTCACCACAGACTAATGAAACAATGAACTAGCAGTAATAAACAATGTAACTGTCTCAAGGCACACGCAGGGGCTGATGACCTTGCTGGACCGCCCCTTTAAACAACAATAACTAACAAGGCACACTTAAATGGACCCTCACTCACCACAGACTAATGAAACAGTGAACTAGCAGTAATTAACAATGTAACTGTCTCAAGGCACACGCGGGGGCTGATGACCACGCTGTTCTGCCCCTTTAAACAACAATAACTAACAAGGCACACTCAAATGGACCCTCACTCACCACAGACTAATGAAACAGTGAACTAGCAGTAATTAACAATGTAACTGTCTCAAGGCACACGCAGGGACTGATGACCACGCTGTTCCGCACCTTTAAACAACAATAACTAACAAGGCACACTCAAATGGACCCTCACTCACCACAGACTAATGAAACAGTGAACCAGCAGTAATTAACAATGTAACTGTCTCAAGGCACACGCAGGGACTGATGACCACGCTGTTTCGCACCTTTAAACAACAATAACTAACAAGGCACACTCAAATGGACCCTCACTCACCACAGACTAATGAAACAGTGAACTAGCAGTAATAAACAATGTAACTGTCTCAAGGCACACGCAGGGGCTGATGACCTTGCTGTTCCGCACTTTTAAACAACAATAACTAACAAGACACACTCAAATGGACCCTCACTCACCACAGACTAATGAAACAGTGAACTAGCAGTAATTAACAATGTAACTGTCTCAAGGCACACGCAGGGGCTGATGACCACGCTGTTCTGCCCCTTTAAACAACAATAACTAACAAGGCACACTCAAATGGACCCTCACTCACCACAGACTAATGAAACAGTGAACTAGCAGTAATTAACAATGTAACTGTCTCAAGGCACACACAGGGGCTGATGACCTTGCTGTTCCGCACCTTTAAACAACAATAACTAACAAGGCACACTCAAATGGACCCTCACTCACCACAGACTAATGAAACAGTGAACTAGCAGTAATTAACAATGTAACTGTCTCAAGGCACACGCAGGGACTGATGACCACGCTGTTCCGCACCTTTAAACAACAATAACTAACAAGGCACACTCAAATGGACCGTCACTCACCACAGACTAATGAAACAGTGAACTAGCAGTAATTAACAATGTAACTGTCTCAAGGCACACGCAGGGGCTGATGACCACGCTGTTCCGCACCTTTAAACAACAATAACTAACAAGGCACACTCAAATGGACCCTCACTCACCACAGACTAATGAAACAGTGAACTAGCAGTAATAAACAATGTAACTGTCTCAAGGCACACGCAGGGACTGAAGACCACGCTGTTCCGCACCTTTAAACAACAATAACTAACAAGGCACACTCAAATGGACCCTCACTCACCACAGACTAATGAAACAGTGAACTAGCAGTAATTAACAATGTAACTGTCTCAAGGCACACGCAGGGGCTGATGACCACGCTGTTCTGCCCCTTTAAACAACAATAACTAACAAGGCACACTCAAATGGACCCTCACTCACCACAGACTAATGAAACAGTGAACTAGCAGTAATTAACAATGTAACTGTCTCAAGGCACACGCAGGGACTTATGACCACGCTGTTCCGCACCTTTAAACAACAATAACTAACAAGGCACACTCAAATGGACCCTCACTCACCACAGACTAATGAAACAGTGAACTAGCAGTAATAAACAATGTAACTGTCTCAAGGCACACGCAGGGACTGATGACCACGCTGTTCCGCACCTTTAAACAACAATAACTAACAAGGCACACTCAAATGGACCCTCACTCACCACAGATTAATGAAACAGTGAACTAGCAGTAATTAACAATGTAACTGTCTCAAGGCACACGCAGGGACTGATGACCACGCTGTTCCGCACCTTTAAACAACAATAACTAACAAGGCACACTCAAATGGACCCTCACTCACCACAGACTAATGAAACAATGAACTAGCAGTAATTAACAATGTAACTGTCACCAGACACACACAGGGGCTGATGACCTTGCTGTTCCGCACTTTTAAACAACAATAACTAACAAGGCACACTCAAATGGACCCTCACTCACCACAGACTAATGAAGCAATGAACTAGCAGTAATAAACAATGTAACTGTCTCAAGGCACACGCAGGGGCTGATGACCTTGCTGGACCGCCCCTTTAAACAACAATAACTAACTAGGCACACTCAAATGGACCCTCACTCACCGCAGACTAATGAAACAGTGAACTAGCAGTAATTAACAATGTAACTGTCTCAAGGCACACGCAGGGACTGATGACCACGCTGTTCTGCCCCTTTAAACAACAATAACTAACAAGGCACACTCAAATGGACCCTCACTCACCACAGACTAATGAAACAATGAACTAGCAGTAATTAACAATGTAACTGTCACCAGACACACACAGGGGCTGATGACCTTGCTGTTCCGCACCTTTAAACAACAATAACTAACAAGGCACACTCAAATGGACCCTCACTCACCACAGACTAATGAAACAATGAACTAGCAGTAATAAACAATGTAACTGTCTCAAGGCACACGCAGGGGCTGATGACCTTGCTGGACCGCCCCTTTAAACAACAATAACTAACAAGGCACACTCAAATGGACCCTCACTCACCACAGACTAATGAAACAATGAACTAGCAGTAATAAACAATGTAACTGTCTCAAGGCACACGCAGGGGCTGATGACCTTGCTGGACCGCCCCTTTAAACAACAATAACTAACAAGGCACACTCAAATGGACCCTCACTCACCACAGACTAATGAAACAGTGAACTAGCAGTAATTAACAATGTAACTGTCTCAAGGCACACACAGGGGCTGATGACCTTGCTGTTCCGCACCTTTAAACAACAATAACTAACAAGGCACACTCAAATGGAACCTCACTCACCACAGACTAATGAAACAGTGAACTAGCAGTAATTAACAATGTAACTGTCTCAAGGCACACGCAGGGACTGATGACCACGCTGTTCCGCACCTTTAAACAACAATAACTAACAAGGCACACTCAAATGGACCCTCACTCACCACAGACTAATGAAACAGTGAACTAGCAGTAATTAACAATGTAACTTTCTCAAGGCACACGCAGGGGCTGATGACCACGCTGTTCCGCACCTTTAAACAACAATAACTAACAAGGCACACTCAAATGGACCCTCACTCACCACAGACTAATGAAACAGTGAACTAGCAGTAATTAACAATGTAACTGTCTCAAGGCACACGCAGGGGCTGATGACCACGCTGTTCTGCCCCTTTAAGCAACAACAACTAACAAGACACACTCAAATGGACCCTCACTCACCACAGACTAATGAAACAGTGAACTAGCAGTAATTAACAATGTAACTGTCTCAAGGCACACGCAGGGGCTGATGACCACGCTGTTCTGCCCCTTTAAGCAACAACAACTAACAAGACACACTCAAATGGACCCTCACTCACCACAGACTAATGAAACAATGAACTAGCAGTAATAAACAATGTAACTGTCACCAGACACACACAGGGGCTGATGACCTTGCTGTTCCGCCCCTTTAAGCAACAACAACTAACAAGACACACTCAAACGGACCCTCACTCACCACAGACTAATGAAACAATGAACTAGCAGTAATAAACAATGTAACTGTCTCAAGGCACACGCAGGGGCTGATGACCACGCTGTTCCGCACTTTTAAACAACAATAACTAACAAGACACACTCAAATGGACCCTCACTCACCACAGACTAATGAAACAATGAACTAGCAGTAATAAACAATGTAACTGTCTCAAGGCACACGCAGGGACTGATGACCACGCTGTTCCGCACCTTTAAACAACAATAACTAACAAGTCACACTCAAATGGACCCTCACTCACCACAGACTAATGAAACAATGAACTAGCAGTAATTAACAATGTAACTGTCTCAAGGCACACGCAGGGGCTGATGACCACGCTGTTCCGCACCTTTAAACAACAATAACTATCAAGACTCACTCAAATGGACCCTCACTCACCACAGACTAATGAAACAATGAACTAGCAGTAATAAACAATGTAACTGTCTCAAGGCACACGCAGGGACTGATGACCACGGTGTTCCGCACCTTTAAACAACAACAACAACAACAACTAACAAGGCACACTCAAATGGACCCTCACTCACCACAGACTAATGAAACAATGAACTAGCAGTAATTAACAATGTAACTGTCTCAAGGCACACGCAGGGGCTGATGACCACGCTGTTCCGCACCTTTTAACAACAATAACTATCAAGACTCACTCAAATGGACCCTCACTCACCACAGACTAATGAAACAATGAACTAGCAGTAATAAACAATGTAACTGTCTCAAGGCACACGCAGGGACTGATGACCACGCTGTTCCGCACCTTTAAACAACAACAACAACAACAACTAACAAGGCACACTCAAATGGACCCTCACTCACCGCAGACTAATGAAACAGTGAACTAGCAGTAATTAACAATGTAACTGTCACCAGACACACGCAGGGGCTGATGACCTTGCTGTTCCGCCCCTTTAAGCAACAACATCTAACAAGACACACTCAATGGACCCTCACTCACCACAGACAAATGAAACAATGAACTACCGGTAATAAACAATGTAACTGTCTCAAGGTACACACAGGGCTGATGACCTCGCTGTTCCGCCCCTTTAAACAACAATAACTAACAAGACACACTCAAATGGACCCTCACTCACCACAGACTAATGAAACAATGAACTAGCTGTAATTAACAATGTAACTGTCACCAGACACACGCAGGGGCTGATGACCTCGCTGTTCCGCCCCTTTAAACAACAATAACTAACAAGACACACTCAAATGGTCTGGCGCTCTGAATTCCTTTGGTGAATTATAGCAGCTGTTTCGCACCTGACTTGAACAATACTTGGCATATTCACCAGTTTTCGTAGGTTTGTTAAATATCGTTATGGCACTCGAATTTTAGGTAAAGAGACTTGGATTCCCCATATTTCATGCTTTTCGAGACAGGAAGTCTTGGCGACTTATCTGAAACTAGGCCAATCATTCCCTAATGAGAATATTCCAACCTGCAACTCAGTATGAAACCCATTACACACTATTGTGACTGTCCAGAAATACCGTCATCCTCAAGAACAGCCAAGCATAACCAAACTTGACCCCTTCAGATTTCTAAGTCCAAACATCTACCACCTGATTGACTTCGGTCCCTGACCGAACCTACTCGACACGGAGTCCGACGAAAGAACAACTACTCCTTACGGAGTCCCTATAATGAAACTACTCTATCCGGAGTCCCAAGAATGAATCTACTCCCCACGGAGTAACTAGAAAGAAACTACTCCACACGGAGTCACACAATGAATAATCTTCACGCTCTCGTCAAGTATAATTATCAGCAACATCCCTCCTCAAACCTCTGGTTTACACAACAGAAATCACGGCTCCCAGTCAATGAGGACAATGCATAATTACTTAATAATATTTCCAAGACACACCTCTAGTTCATTGGTGACATATCCACTCACTCGACTTGGATCATGACTCACCCCCGGCCACGGCCGTTGGAGAAACCCGGTCGCTCCCAACACATACTTCCTCACAATGTGCACTTCTCCAGCCACCCAAATAAATATGTTAAATAAATAACAATGTTAAATTCTACCTGACTCAGTTCCGCTATAACATATCGTCTTAAACCTAAATAAATTACATAAACCTCAATTAAATTATAAAATACACTCTAATAAATTATTATCTGTCACATCAAAGCATCAAATAAAAATATATACATGATTATATAAAATCATGTCTCCGAATTGAGGGTTCAATCCCTTGTAACTATTTGAAGGTTACAGTGTGTGTGAGATTTATATACGTGACGTTAATGCTTGGCATTGATTTGAGCCGTAGTGGCATAGCCAGTGGCGACGTACTCTGAAACAGTTTGAGAGGTAACAATTTATTTATTTACTGCTAATTATGTATTAATTAATTGGACGATAAATCAATTATTTTTTAAAGTTTCAGTTATTGCTTTGATTATGTGTGTGTGTGGGATTTATCTACGTTACGTTATTGCCTGACATTGATTAGAGCAGTAACGGCATAGCCAGTGGCGACCTACTGTCGAGCAGTTTTAGATATAACTATTTATAAGTTAATTTGGGAATGTTATTGACTGGAAATTATTGATTTGTTGATTGAACAATGTTTTTTTTTTTTTAGAATTTGTATTTACGATTACCTGTTATGAGAGAGAGAGAGACTACTACACCCTTGAGCTTAAGAGAAAAGGGGAAAGCAGGCTTTACGAGCTAAGATAAGATTTGAATTTTTGTATAACCTGTTTTTTTTGTAATATTCAATGAACTGCAATCTACTGCGTTAGATTGGCTTGTTACCTTTTTCAATGCCATATTGTGCTCTGGCCACATCCCTATTAACTGGGCTACAAGCATCCCAGTACAGGTTCCATGTCATGGTATTTGCGGTCAAAGCAAGTTAAAAGTCGCCAGTTTATCACGCTTTTAAGCTTTCGTCTTGATTCATATCTGATATGAGCACATGAAGGTAATTTTAATTTTATTATTTCTACGATATATTGAAGTGATATTTAATCAAGTTTTGTTCGTGGTTTTGAGCCTCAAATGAGTATTTTCTTCTTCTTCCTCTTCTCCTTCGACGTTTCGAGAGTCATCCATTTATACAGTATATGTGAGGTCTTTAGTATGTTACTCGATTTTTCTATAGGAGTTCTTTGGGTGGATTTAAACTATTTTCTTGTATGTTCTGCTTTGATCGCTTTTGCAAATGTTTCATTTGTCTGATATGTTGACTGACCACTTATAATCGATTTCTTTCCTGTGCATGTATCATCTAGTTGACCCAACGGGCTTACTTGCCTTGTGCAGTATGTGTGAGGGGAATACCTCGACCCTGGTTAGATATCGTTTTCATCTCTCTTCGACATGCTAAATGGATTATAAGCGGGTCAGATATAAATGCCAGTCACATATCAGATGAACATAAACACTAGAGTAATTTTTTTGAAATCTTGTGTTTCGATTCTTGTGTTATAATGCACCAGTTTTCTCTATTTTCTGGCTCTGTTAAATAAGAACAAATATCCAAGGATTATAGGAAGAGGTAACCCCAATAATAATACATTTGTTAAAGAATAAAATACATTTTACATAACACGGTATCTTAGATTGATGGATGTTTATACCGAATACATACATTCCGAGTTTATCCAGTACGATGTTATCTTGGCTGTGAACTTGGTACGTTCAATGATGTTTTAATGTTATGATCTATTTCACTGAGAAGAATTTGGGCTAATAGTTTGAAAAGCACATGCGGCAAATGATTTAATAGAGGTCAGTCTATGTGGTTTTCAAGCTTTATTTGTTGAATGCATTTGTTAAAGCGAGATGAAAGAATGAAAATGTAGTTGCCACGTTAAAACTATGTTGACTGGAAAAATTTGAAGTTGGATCCAGTGGAATTAAAGATTCGAGCAAAGCGCTGAATTCTAATAAGATTTGTTGTGTAATATTATAGGTGTATAATTGATGTGGATTGATTACTGATATATTTACGTCGTATTTCTGGATGATGATAACCAAATTTGATATAGTTAGGTGACACTAAAGATAATAATTGCAGTTTGTGAATGCAAGAGATAGATTTGATCCTCATAAGGTGTGAAGGCACCTCTGGAATATTTAGTAAACTTAATTAGTATGATGGATAAGATTCAAGTAGCTGAGAACTCAGTGGTTATATTTGGATTCAGGAAACCTCTTTTGAAATAGCTCATGAGGTTTAAGCGGTATGTTAATTTTTTCTATTGATACATTTAATTATCACCTGGAGTAAAGAAAATCTTAGGATATTGTAAAGAGGGTGATTTCTTGCCCCATATAATAATAATGCAAAAATATAACCCATTAAGATGGTTGTTGAATTTGACAATTCAATAAGTGTGATAAAGGTAAATTTGCCCGCGAAAATGTGAATAATATGAGTAAATATAACAAAAGATTTATCAGGTCTTTTGCTACGTTCACTGAGAATTACATGTTTATTTAACACTTGATAGGCCACTCAGGGATCGCAAGTGAAGGTAAGTGTTTGTGATACGTGTGGATTCCTGAGATGACAAGTGGACTTTAAGATTTCATTTCGTTACAACGTGTGAACTTAAGTGATAGAATCGAGCTGGTCGGTTTGGTCATGAACTTTCACATCGTAACTATTTAGTTATGCCACCAGTCTCACAGAAAGGGTTTTGTAAATTTATTTTCTATGCTTGCCAACTATGATATACATTTTCCCTTTTTATGTATATTTCGTGAGTTCATCTTATACCAGCTATTATTTTCCTGGTTATCCGTAGGCTTCACCAGAGGAAGGCTGGTGTATATGAAATCCAGCTTGATGCCGCCCACCTTTGTTGTTTTAACCTGTCACGCCCTTGAGACATTCTGTTACATGCTACCCGAGCTAACATTGATTTTTGTTGTCTAAAACTGGATTTCGGCAAACTCTTTTTATTTTTCCCTTACTCTGTCAGCCCCTTTCCGGGGTAATATGCGGCGTTTTTTCCTAACGTAGTTACCAAATAGAAAGTATTGACATGGCACTCTTGTTTAATCGTATCAATGTCTTATATCTGGTGTATATCCCATAATACGAATACTTTCATTATAACATAAACGATAACTCGTTGAACCTGAAAGTAAAACATAGGTAAGGTCTTGAATGTCTTTCACAGGTCATCGGTTGGTTATATAACCGAGAAATACGTGGGGTGGTGGAAAAATCATCGAGGATACATAGACTTCCACAAATTGTTTAGTTGTGAACTTATGAGACTCTATGGGATCTGAAACGTCGGCTTGTCGTCTTCGCTTCATGTGTACACTATTCTCTTTAATTTCACACACTTTGTCCATTTCCGAGGTAAAGACTGTTTCGTTCAGACATCTTGCGGATCAGCAGGGTTTGCCAAGTGGATTATGCGGTTATTATTAGCAGTATAGCCATTTTAATTTAGGTTTGGCACCATGCCATATAACCCTTTCACCTTGTTATCCACATATTTTTTTGTAGCGGCATCAGTACAAACTTGAGGATGTTTCACATGGGATGACCGTTTTCCATTAAAGTCATAATCTCCCTCTTTAGTCCGTGGCCCCACCGACATAACCACATAGTGTTTATTAGCGGGGCCTGGGATCATTTAATGGGACGGCCTTGGTCTTGGCCATTCATGCACGTCCAAATACATCCATGGCAATACTGTTCCTGTCACAGGGCCTGGTTCCGTGTATATAGACACCTTACTAGCATATTTTACTATTAGCTGATATGCAGATTATTAAGCAGCAAGAGTCGCTCCACGTGGGTGACATGGTTTCCCATCTTTTTCCTACATCACGTGAGCAACATCCCGGTTCACTTTTTCCCTGAAGTATTCGCTGCCTCATTGTGGGACCCTCAGGATGTGGAGAGAACAATATTTTTCTCACTCTCATCACGGCTCCAAAAGGTCTGCGATTTCAAAATATCTATATCATAGCAAAATCCCTCTACTAAACCATTCTATGTGTTCCTGGATCAAGTCATGATTGAACTACAAACCGGAAATATGTGTTATTTCACGTTTTGAATGAAAAAACCTGTTATTGCCCCGGATGCAGTAAGTCCCGATTCACTTATGATTGTCGATGAAGTCTCTACAGAACGGTAAGATATTATTCAGAGTTATTTCATCATGGGTCGTCACAATCAGATCGACAGCTTTTATCTTGGACAAACGTATTCCAAAATGTCCAAACAACTCATTCGTGATAATGCCAAGATTATTGTTTTATTTTTCCAGGATGAACCGAATATACGCCACATTTACAACGAACATGCCAATCCCGATATGACCTTTCAAACCTTCTCTCAATTTCGTGCCACGTGTTGGAGCACTCAACGGCATGCCTGTCTTGTTATTGACAAACAGAGTGATATTAACCAGGGGCGTTGATGCTTAGGGTTTGATCATGTTATTCATATTGAAGGGGCTGCCTCATTTCCCTGTATGTCATTTCTTCTGAAACCCTAACAACAGCAGGGAGTCATTTGAAAAAGCATATTATTAAGGCAAAAAATAATATTCGCTAAACGTTTCGTCAATTGACACGATCACGTGCGGATAATGCTTTGTTTACTCAGCAACATTTAGATCCTCCTCTAAAAGCCATGTTTAAACCATCTTCCACGTCTCAAAAGCTGCCAACAGTTTCAAAAGCAACGCAGACTATGCAAGAGGTCTGTGGGGGAAAAGGAACTGGATAGTGCTAGTGATGTTGAGAAGTGTTATTTTCACCGGGAAAGCCAGATGATGAGGGGTTTACTCCAGCAAAACCATCGCCCCTCGCTCAGTTTCTGAAAACAATAGTGATTGCTGGAACACCTACAACTTCCAAACAGCCTACTTTGACGAATATGTTGTCTATACCCGAGTATAATGCTCAGTTATAAAGCATTCTGGTAAAGAATTATGGTGCATTAGTGTCACCATACCTCAAAATTGTGTTTACTAAAAAGACCAATACTACCTATAGTGTTTCCTATGGCAATAAAAGTTTCCAATATTAATCCACTTTTTTAAATTATTTCCAACCACAGACAGTATTCTCCGTGGACCTTCAGCTTCGGGGGTTATATTTAAACCATTGAAACCCCTTGTTGATGTGACCTTCTAGCACAATCCCAGAAAGCTAGTCAAACGCTTACAACTTTTGCATGCTTCACGACAAACTGTTCATATCCGTCGCGATTGGGAAATCCAAGAAATTGAAAAAGTACTTAGAAATACCAAATGTATTGTTTAAACCTTCACCAATGAAAGTGGAAACAGGTCGCGAGTTGCACACCCCTGCCAGCCGTAACTATCAGTGACTCAAAGTTATTTTAAGTGGTGTGGATGAGCATTGGCAGCCTGATTTGGTGGAAATGATTCTCTATGCTAGGTTTAAAGATGGTGTACGCTATATGCTTACTGTAATTGATGATTATTCCAAAATGGCTTTTGTTCAAACAGCGAGTCCAAGTCAGGTCCTCTAGTCACCGCTGCATTCAAGAATATTATCCAACAATCCAAACGTCAACCCAAGCTTCTGCAAAAAGACCATGGCAAATAAATTTTCAACAACGATTTCTGAAGCTTTATGAAATCCTCAGGCATTCGTCCTTACACCACGTACAGCAATCTAAAAGCAAGTGTTGTAGAGCATTTTAATCGCACACTAAAACAGATTTGTGGAAGGAGTTTACGGCCAAGTTTACGCCAACCTAATCGTAGTGATGAACTAGGTTCGCACTTACCTGAGTGTAGAAGACACCAGGCATAGCAGTAATCTTCTTGAGAAGGATGTAAAACAGTTGGTGGAAGAGAGAGGGAATAGTTTCGTGCTGGGCCCATTGTTCTGCGGAACTACCGTGACAGGACTCAAGAATATGAGCTGGGAACCACAGGCTCGTGGACGAACCTACCCTCGTTAAGAGAGTAAGTTCAACCAAGTCCCCACAATTGACAGTATCTCGCCAAACATGACCCGAGAACGAAAATAAAGAAAGAATATAAGACACAAAAGACAACAAGGGATAAGCAAGAAATTGTTGAGACGACATGTATTTCAAATATGCAAAAGGTCCGAAGCGAGAGGAACGATAACAAGCTAGGATGAACATAAAATAAGTGGAGCACATCAAGATACTTCTACTGCCGCAAGGGAGTAGGGAATTTAAAAAAAAATGTCGTTGGTAAAGAAAAAATGAAGAGGAGCTGACGTTGAGTCTTGTGAAAATCTGGACTATAACATAGTAGGCGTTACAGTCCCAAAAGGAGCTCCCGAGTTAGGTAAAGAAAGAAAGAAAGAAAGAAAGAAAGAAAGAAAGAAAGAAAGAAAGAAAGAAAGAAAGAAAGAAATAAGAATACATATTGAGGTGAGAACGAACTACATATTACAGAAAATCGTTCATAAACACACCCTTAAACAGAAACAAAACGAAATAGACTTACGGAAACATAGCTCAAGGTAGATACCTCAGTAATAAGGGAATAGGCAGGAAAGGGGGAGAAAAGGGTCATGAGAAAAAGATTTGGGTAACAAACCGCAATCTCACTCAAAGACACAAAGGAAAAGGAACTTGAGTACAGTAGGTAGTGGTGTAAAATCAAGACATTGCTTGGGTCAGAAAAGAAAGAAGTATATGATGCGACAGTACAGGTCTGTCCTAAGGTCCAGGTGCATAGCAATACCGAAGTAATATGCAAAGACTAAAAGATCTTACACCTGGCACAGACGTGACCAGACGAACATCATAGCAGTAATATGAGCATCCCGAAAATGCATGAAATGCAAGGAGGCCGAATGACACACTGCACACACACACGGGATCACAAAACATGCATGTATGCCCAACGCCAAGACCAAGATAAACAACACCCAAATAAATACTGAACTCAAGAATAAATAAGAAAAGTGGAAAAGGACAAAATAAAAACTCATGGGAAAAGGAGAACAAAAAAGATATGCAGCATAGCGAAACAAGCTCGAACAAGACGAACGTAACAGTTCACTTATTCATGCATATAGAGAAAAGGAACATGGAGACTACTTACCGAGATATTTCTGTGTTTTCTTAAGGTGAAAAGCGACACAAATAAACCAACGAAAAGAAATCCAGCTACGTTAATTTACAGAAAAATATACGTATTTCACATCATCTCAATATGTATACTTATCAGAAAAGTTGGAAGCGAAAACTTGCGATAAAATCGGAGAGATCAAAAAGTTGGATGAGTCGTCCATTGTGAACGAGAAAAGAGTAGGAAGAGATGCCAAATTCATGCCACCAGCTGGAATCGATAAGAGAAGTAACGAAAGAGAAAAGTACAGCTGAGGACTATATAATGACATAATAGAAGAATTAAATATATGAATTATGAATAATAATAATAATAATAATAATAATAATAAGGGAATAGATAATTAAATACCATAGTCAGATCGTGTAATAGAAGTGATGGAATAGAAATTGGGACTCTGCAGAACCAGGAATTTGGTTCAAGACTTAATACCTGAGCTAGTGTCCTATTACAATGATACCAAACACAGAACTATTGGGACAAAGCCGTGACTTGTGACAAAGAATATTCCACAGCTGGATAAACTCCTTAACTCCATCCAAAGTGCTAATCCTGAACGCCACCGTCTTAAACTAGGTGATTATGTCCATGTCAGCAAGTTCAAGTCTGTTTTCGACAAAGAGTACACGCCGAATTGGGGTTCAGAAATATTTCTTATTCGACAAATCAACCTCGACAGCCCAGCAACGCATTTACTGCATGACCTCAACCATCAGGCCATAAAAGGACGGTGTTATCTCTAAAGATACAGTTTCCGAAACATTACCTTATGGAAAATGCGGTCAATTCAAATGGAAACAAATTGTATGTTAAATCGCTCGGGGTTAGCCCAGCCTTTAATTATTGGATCAATAAATCGGTTTAAGTGTGAACCGTTTGTCTTTTATATATTAAGACCCCTCAACTCATAATCCTCGAATTAGGAAAGGGGTCAGCCGTGGCCTATCTGTACTGCACTCACACCTAAAACGAGTTAAAATGTTCAAAGACTTGTTAGTTACAACAGTTGTAGCCTGTAATAATCATTTCCCTGCCTGGCTATGTTACATCACTCACAGTAAACAAGTCTTTGCCTGTCTGTAACCTAACACTCCGATTATCTCACAGTTTCGGGCGACAGGTTTCCCTCGGTCTGAGGACAGGTTCATTCTTGATAAAGCTAACCGTAACCTTGAGCAATTCCAGCGTGTCGTTACCCCCCTCCACTGTAAACTTACCTTCACCCCTAGTCACGTGGCCAAAGTAAGGTACATCGGGTTTAAAAAAATAATTACCACCCTCGCATCCATGGTTCATTAAATAATAAAATAATTATTAAAATAAACCGTCACAGGCTTATCGCCTTTTCACGTGAAAAAATAACTGGCCGAAGGCTAGCCCGTAGTCACATGACAAAAACAAACCCAGAAACTTGCCCCCCCCCCTAGTCACGTGGCCCAAGGTATATATACCGTCGTGTGCGAATAAAAATAGCCATCCACCCATACCGTTAAGCTTTTCGAGTAAATTGTTCAAAGTATTTAGCCCATAAACAAGGGGGAATCACCCTGAGTAAAACAAGTCCTAACATGTCTTTCTAAACTTAGGGGTTCCAAATATTATAATTGGGAAAAAAACAATGACTTTTTAGTTTCGGGTATTTTCGATATATTTATGCACCATAAGAAATGGGACGTCGCCCCGAGTCCTATGACACCTCATATGTTCAAATCTGATAAATAGCGCTGGGAATATTGGTAAATTTACAATTTGCTGACTGTGTTGGTTTAAACTATCATTGGACCACTACTTGTATTGCGTTGCATAGACTGTTAACATGACTTTTCACATTAAAGATACGCTGAGAGAAACTTACGTTAGTAGAAAAGAAAGCTTCTAACTGAATGAGCCTGCTGAATTAATTTTCAGGTTGGATTATTTTTATACAATCGAAGGAAAGTGCGTTGGCATGCTTGTGGAATTGATTTTTAAATCTTCATCATCTACTCGAGACCAACCTAAATCGTCCTGTAAGTGGTTTTCCGTGTCTTCCCTCTTCTACTCCAAATAAAATGCCACGAGAATATCACACTATTCGTAATTCTTGTAACTCCGTGACAAAATGTTGTGTCCGCTACCCATCATGCTCAGGTGCCTAGTGCATGCGATCGAGCTGGCGGTGGCTGCACATTTAAAAGCCGTCACAAAAAAGAAAAGAACTTAAACATTTATTTTTCTTATGCTTGTCGACTAAAAAAAAGTATTCGAACCGATAAGAACGTTTTAGATAAGGAAAGTCAAGTGTCCAACGCAAAACGTTGTCACTTTCTATCCTTACGTAGTGTGTAATCATCCGTGGCTGAAATGATCACGCATCGGACTGCGGATGGAAAGAGTTGGGGTTCGATACTTGTTAGGGGGGCCGGTTTATAATTTGTTTTCGTTACGTTTTATCGTCTGTGTCGACCGTTTTACCAATGTCTTACGACACAAATGAAACAACAGGTAATTATTGAGGATGGGGCACTAGTAATATAGCGAGTAGATAGATTTTCAGGTTGGATTCCACAAATGATACATAGTGTTCAAATCCGTTATTACACGAAACATCTTGATATGAGCACGTCAAATAGAGTTGTCTTCTTTTTGTGAGAGTGTAGCTTGTTAGTTATTGTTGTTTTAAGGGGCGGAACTTTTGTTAGAGTTTATTAACAAATTAGTTCCAAGGGAAATTCTCAGGAACACGTATACTGGCAATCAGAATCTCCTTCGATATGTTGTTTTTTCATTTCAGGGGCTAGAACATCGTGGTCATTTAGCTCCGTGTACTTTGGTATGTGTAAAATGTCTGTGATAACCTGTGTTATAGCGGTGTCTGTATTAATGTGTGTATTAACAATTAAGGCAGGGATTGGGAAGGAGGAAAGTTAGAAGCTTTCCCGGCGTTAGCTTAGAGTAGAAGTGAGAAACCACAGATTACCACTTCCAGGGGGACTAAGGTGGGAATCGAACCCACCTCTTCTCAGTTTTTCCCCACGATGCTTAGTGTAATTGTCCAAAACATTCCTCCAGCCCCCTCATACACAACGCTCACCTCCGCCTACCCCCATGTCCTTCAAAACATTCTAAACATCAACACCAGCCCCACATACCCCTCGCGAGAACACACACCCTCTAGGCCCAAAACACTGGAGGAATAGCACCCGGCCAGAGAAAAGTTCAGCAGGATCCCGAATATAGCTCCCCTCAGCCCCTTCATGTTCAATGCACATCAGACGAGAATAAAAAACAACCCCTAAAATATCATTCACAACCCTACTCACACACTATTACATACGCTGACTTACAACACTAATCAGGGATTCAACAATGAACAAAGAGCACCGGAACCATATTAGACAAACAGAGAAATCCAACACAATCTTGCTACTCCCTACAATCTCTCATGCCCTTATAAAAGGCTATCACACACACAATCCAGTCCCACACGTGACAGGTAGACGACTCTTTCACATTAAACACACTCAATGTGCATTGCATGTCATCCCTATACCCAGACACGAACATGAACGAGAGCAAACCGATGACATATGGGCACATCACACGAACACAAGAGGAGAACAAATAAGCTTAGAGAGAGAGTCTATGTATCCTTTCTTTGTATTACTGACCTTCTTAATTTCTCCTCTTCTCCCACAGAGCATTCCATTCTACTGGTTGGCTTTGTATTTTGGAAAAGGAAAGTACCTGTATTCGTCTCATGCTCTCTTAGGATATGATTGATAGCCCTGAGAAGGGTCGTTTGGGCTCCCAGGCGAGGGTGTGAGATGATTAGTAAAAACCGATAAATCTCTCATTTCTTCTTTGGTGCTGCCTTCTTGGGCAAAGCATTGGGCGGGGCAGCACTCTTAGGCTTAGTTACGTTAGATTTTTTTGTCGGCACCTTTGCCTTCTTAGCCTTGAAATGAGACTTCTTAGGCTTAGGGGCAGGTGCAGCACGCTTCTTCTCGTTGAGTTTCTTGGAGATGGACTTCTTGGCAGCTGCTTTCACTCCAAACTTCTTGGCCTTGGGATGGCGCTTCTCCTTAGGGGCAGCAGACCACTTGGCGGAGCCGGAAGCTCCCTTTCCCTTGGTCTGCACCAATTCTCCAGAAGCGACAACAGCTTTCAAGTACTTCTTGAAGTAAGGCGCGAGCATCTCAGAGTCCACCTTGTAGTTGGCAGAGATGTGTATCTTGATGGCTTGTAGAGATGACACACTACGTTCCTTGAGACTCTTGATGGAGCTGCCCACCATCTCGGAAGTTTTCGGTTGGGCGGGCTTCGTTTGGGGCTCGTTCTTCTTGGGCGCGGCCTGGACCAGAGTCGAGGAGGGAGCTGAGGCTGCTGATGCTTCTCCTGTGTCGGCCATGGTGAGCGAACGAGTGTGTGTACTGCTGTCAGTAAACTAAAGAAAATGTTCAGCGCTCAAGTATAGCCTAAACGGCAGGTCACACCACGCAGAGAACCGACATCGCCAGCTGTCGGGTGGCCCGAGTGAGGGTAAGTTGCGGACATGCTTCTTTGCCCCTTTAAGGTGTTCCGTATGCCCCTCGGGGATGCCTAGGCACCCTGGTCCGGATAGGAAAGGATAGCCAGCGGTGTGACACATCGCCTTACCCGAGTGGAAGACTCTTAGTTTCTGCCATCCTGGCCGATGTGCGTTTGATGGGTAGAATTTCACCGGTCGCCTCTCCTTGCCGTTTTTAGGGGCGTCTAGCGCCATCGCGACGCCCCCTAGAGAGATCCCTACTCACCTTCCCGAAGCTTCATCCTTCCTCTAGCACCCGACTAGGAGCACAGTCTCCGGTACCAACCCGATACCCGTGAAAGCGGCAGCCATTAGCCCTGAAGGTTGATTTCTACAGAGGGAAGGAAGCCTACAGTAATCTGCCTCTCAAAATAGTGCCGGAATGGACCTACGGGAGTAAGGACCTACGTTGGGGATAACCCCCTGGGAGTTCCAGGACAATTGCTTCCTCGTTAGTCCCGTATCTTCCCGAAAGGCACTGGCTCCTGATCAGGGCGAGCAAGCCTCATCTAGGGCTACTCTCGTTCCTTAGGTCCCTCCTCCTTGATGAGAAACCCTTATTAGGAGACTAATAAAATGGAAGTAAAGACTTCTGGAAAGTAAGTTTGCCCTGGGGAAGGAGGGGAGGTCTGGCATCTCTAACAGAGTCATATTTGGTCTGCACGACAACCAAACACCATCCTTTACCTCGCCTTAGTTAGAATGACTCCTCACAGGTCCGATGCAGAGAAACCGAATAAGTATTCGAACCAGGTCCTAAAAGTGTGAGATGAATACGTTAACATTCAGGATGTTGCACTTACACGAGAGGCCGAAGAGGCCTGTGAGCCTCTGAAGCAGCCGTTAAAGAGGAGGTTTAACATGCATCTGCACCTCCCAGGTAACGAACCTACAGCCATCCTCCTTGAAAGCTTAGGCCCTTAAAAGACGTCCCCTGAGAACACTTCTCTAGTCGTTGTTTGTTTGTCCAAAGAACACTGATATGATACAGTAGCGGCTTTTCGGGTGCATCAGGTACAGCCCGGCTGTACTAACATTTCTCCAACCAATTGTCTTATCATTTTCTGAATCCCTGTAGTTTCTCTTTAAAACCTACCGTATTCGTTAATAAGAACGAAGAATGCGCTTTATATGTTGTGATTACACAACCGGCGTAGCGCTCTTACTTACTAGTAAATTAAGCAAGCACCGCAGTCGGTTTCCTTACGATTGTGCCTTGCGGGATGAGTGCAGCCCTACTAATGCTCACAGCAGTATGGACTGACTTGTGACGTATAACTGAACGGTTGCCATGACAACGCGCCTAACCGCCTGCATTATGTATGCGGAACTATTCCGCTTGGTGTGGCTTGGTGCAGCCGTTCGAGCAAACGGGATATTGGGCTGCTTCACACGAGCTGTAACGATATTATCCGAACGCACCCGAATATGACTCTGGCTCCCCGCTGGTAGACTGTTCGGGAACAGTTGTAACAAGAAGCAACGTGTGGTGTACGAAGTATTCTTTTACAGTAAAAATTGTGCTGTTAAATTGTGATTCGTGGCCGTGTGGCGCATTAATTGTGAGTGAAGTGTAAATAGAACGAGCGCTTTTGAAGAGCATACAGTAGCAGTGGCGTTTTTATAGTTACCGTACTGTGCTAAGCTTTACATAATTATTGGTGTATGTTTGGAGAGGAAGTGCGTTTGAAATTCAGTTATGTTATAAATATAAGTACGAGTACCTATGTAGAGTGAGAGGTCGTATTTAAATCTTTTCTTATAATGTGAAATAATAGTGTTCCCTCCAAGGCGTGTTTTAACATGGAACCGTCCGTAGATTTAGTTTGTATTTTAAGAGAAACTCCGTTTTCTAAATGGAAGGAGGAGGATAAAAAAGATATGTTATCAAACAATCAACCCCAACCACTTTTGACATATCATTAAAAAAACTGGTTCTGCCTCCGGAAAGGTGCACACGCGAAATTTCCAGGTATCTTGGTATAGTAGTTATCCGTGGTTATGCGGTAGTCAGTATTTGCAGAAACTCTTTTGTTGGCCTTGTCTTATTGTAGGAGTGAGTCTTGAATCACACAGGATTTGAAAATATGTCCTGTGCTACTAGGTCTTTCCAAAAGCACGAAGGTTCCTCGGAGCATATAAAAAGTGCCGTGGGATTTAAAGAACTTAAAAATAATCAGAATCAAATTGCTGACGCTTTAAGAGATAATGCTCGTCTTTACATCACAAAGTTTAATGAGAATGTGAGGCTTAACAGACTTTTCATGCGATTTCCAATCGATGCAGTTTTATTTCTGTCTAAACAGGAAATGGCATTTAGAGGCCATGATGAGAGCGACTCCTCCTTAAATAGAGGGAATTTCAAAGAACTGTTGAAACTTCTAGTCTGCAGCAGCTCATTAAAATGCAACAGCATTACGCTTCGATAAAGAAAGTTTTTAGCGGAGAATCGAAAACCATACAGTGTGAGCTAATAGACTGCATCTATACCTTCATTAGGGATGCTGTGAAAGAAGAAATTTTAGAAACCCCTTTCTTTTCAGTTCAGGTCGACGATACAACTGACATCACAAAGAAATCGCAGTGTTCGGTGATACTTCGGTATATTACTTACAAAGGTGCGCTAGTTGAACGGTTTCTTGGCTTTTATGATGTTAGTTCGGACCGTACAGCGATTACTTTGTTCCACTTGCTTCAGACTGTTTTGAGTGAATTTTCTTACAAAACTAAATTGATTGCCCAGTGTTATGACGGAGCTAGTGTCATGGCAGGTCATCTAAACGGTCTTCAAGCTAAGGTCAAGGAAGATGCACCTCAAGCATTATTTGTACATTGTTTGGCACACCGATTAAATCTAGTGGCAAAGCAAAGTATTAGCAACATATCAGAGTGCCGTATTTTTTTTGCGAATCTGGGTGGTATACCCTCATATTTTCATTCATCAGCCAAAAGAACTTTCGTTGCTGATTCAGTAATTGCGAAACGAATACCATCTGGTGTGGATACACGTTGGTCGTCACATGGAAAACTTTTAAACGTGGTTGTCGAGGAGTGGGAGGGATTGAAATATATTTTTGAAATACTTATGCATGACCCTCAGTCAGACGAAAATGTCATTCGTCAATCAGAGGGGTTGTTTAATAACTTTAAAAGCTTCCATTTCACATTTTTATCAATAGTATTCAATGCCATTTTTGAGCTTGCTAATATATTATTTAACGTGCTCCAAAAGAAGTCTCTGGACATTTACTTCTGCATCTCAAAAATAAACACTACGCGGCAACTGTTACTAGGTAAAAGGAATGAAGAAACGTTTAAACCCTATTTTCAAATGGCTGAGAAGAAAACTAAAATTGAACTTAAAAGACATTCTGGTTTAAAAAGAGAAAACGAGGTTTTCCTTAAGTATTGAGTGATGTATTTTGAGATATTGGATATAGTCTCC
Source organism: Meconema thalassinum (assembly GCA_946902985.2). NCBI lineage: Eukaryota > Metazoa > Arthropoda > Insecta > Orthoptera > Tettigoniidae > Meconema > Meconema thalassinum. Next base: position 128,928,719 of record OX336398.1, read on the forward strand.
GTAGAAATTGATACAAGATTTCAAGATATGCAGAAGCTCCAGTTTCTTTGCCTAGGAGATAGCTCTAAGTTTGAAGAATATTCTAAAATCCTCCCTCTTGATGCTCTAGAGAACTTAAAAATCTCTTATCCCACGATATTTGACACACACAGGTTAAAAAACGAACTTCAGTACATCTATACTGATTCTACCTACAAAAATACCAGTTTGGAGGAAATAATTTTGTCGCTCAATAAGAATGAACTTAACGATGTGTTCAAAGAAGCGTATAAATTATTTTGTTTAATACTTACTATACCGTCTACCAGTTCCTCAGTAGAAAGAAGCTGTTCATGCCTTAAGCGGATTAAAACATACTTAAGGAATTCAACATCCCAGGAGAGGCTGGCAACCATACCGATATCCCTAGAGAAGTCACTGCTCAACGACTTGATGAATACAATGCCCTTTTACGATGACATCATAGACAAGTTCGCTGCTTCAAAGGACCGAAGAATAGATTTAACATACAATCAATAGACGTGACCGAATGTGAGTAATATTTGCTCTTTTAGTTAATTTTATACTTATGTTGTGCTATTTAATGTAAGTGCATGAAAATAATACAGCGGTTGATCTGTATGCCATTGTCTTCCCAATGCATCACCCCGATACCAGATTTCCTCCTAGCTAGATGACCCAACAAACCTATTTTATTTATTTAATGTATTTCTTTATAGGGTACTGAAAGTCCCAGTGAGCTGGTAGCTCAAGGGGGGACCGCCCTTTACAAATATGGCTTAGTAACTTATACTAGAATATACTAAGGTGGTAGGATTATTTATTCAGTGTTTATGTGTTCATCTATATTCTTCAACATATTGTTTCAGGAAGTACCTGCGTGCTTCCTTTTTGAATTTGTTTAAGTTTACAATTTGTCTCAGTTCAGGAGGTACGTTGTTATAAGATGTGCTGGCTGAATAGGAAATACTTTTAATACCATATCTAGTTGTGTTTGTTGACTCCATGTATAACTGGTTTGCTGATCTTGTGTTATGGGTATGAATGTCTTTCCTGCATTGAAGTTCAGTATTAAGACTAATAAGACCATGTTTATATCTGAACATAAATAACGCTTCAGAATAGTTGAGCTGGCTTCATAATGGCAATATGTTTGTCTCCTGAAATACTTGTACAGTCGATTTCCTAAAATCGTAACCATACATGATTTTAATTGCTCTTTTTTGGAGTACTTCAAACTCATTTATTGATTCCTGTGTACATTTACCCCATATTATGTTCAAGTACATAAGGTGAGAATGAATAAGAGAGGCATATATGCTCCTTAAATGTTGATTGCTTATTCTATAATCCCTTAACCTTTTTAGAACACCAATTACACTCACAATTTTCTTTTCCACATTTGTTACATGTTCATTCCAACTTAGGTTATTGTCCAAAGTTAGGCCTAAATTTGTGTATTGTTTAACCCGTTCGATGGGTGCATTGCCAATTTTAACTATGTTGGAAGTGTTTGAACTGTAAGCTGGTTTATGAAATAGCATGTATTTTGTTTTTGAGGTGCTTATGATTAAATTATTTTTTGAAAGCCATGTTGTTAGTATATTTAGATCCTTTTGCATATTCTCCATAATCCTTTTTTCACATGCGCTCTCGTAAAGTAGAAATATATCATCTGCAAACAGAAATATTTTACCAGTAAACTCTAAATAACCTATATCATTAATAAATATCAGGAACAGCAATGGTCCAAGCACTGACCCTTGTGGGACACCGCATTTAACATCAGAGATGGACCCTTTAGTTTTGTTAATTTAACATACTGCTTCCTGTTAGAGAGGTCGTTTTTAAACCACTCAAAGGCTATTCCTATAATTCTTGCCTTTGATAATTTACTTAGCAACAAGGTATGGTTAACTGTGCCAAATGCCTTAGCAAGATCTATAAATAATCCTGCTGCTATTTTATTATTGTCTAATGCTTTATGTATAAGTGACACTACGTCAAATGCTACTGAATCAGTGCTATGTTTTGGGAAGGAAGCCTTACTGATATTTGAAGAAGAAATTGGTTTTTGTTAGGAAATTCAGGACTTGTTTTTTGATTACTATTTCCAGTACTTTTACAAGTGAGGATAATATACACAACGGTCTGTAATTACTGGGATTAGATACATCACCTTTTTTAAATATTGGCACCACTCTTGCTAATTTACATTTATCTGGTATTACTCCTGTTTGCAGTGACAAGTTAATTATATCAGCAAGCAATGGAGCCAGGTGATTGGCACATCTCTTAAGGAGTATGTTATTTATTCCATCGTCTGTGTAATTATTTTTGTTCGCAAGGTTTTGAATGATTTGTTTAACCTCCGTCACATTTGTTGGTTTTATGTATAGTGAGTTACCTATTCAAACTGTATGCGTTTACAGCACACAAGCGTGTGTTGGGCTGCACCGAACTTTTACCCCACGAGCATGAATGAATGAGTGAAAGAGGGTGATTTAGAACTGTCTAGTTGATATTATTCCTATTAGCTTGGTTTGTGAGCAGTGTGAGCCCTTGCCCCCTCCCCAAATCCCTCCCTATTTAAACTCTGTCGACATAATCTCATTAAAATAAATAAAGGCATATTAACTTTCAAAAAGTTAGTCCACAAGATATCAATGTGATTTCCTTCCGATGCCCATCCTACAAATAGCTCATTCAAATACCCCTGAAATTTGCCCTGATCCGCCCTGCGATACTGGAATATGATCTTATTTGCTACATCAGAGTCTAATTTTGTAATGTCACCGTATCTAATATTTAATTCAACCCCAGAATGGTCACTAACTCCTGGTACTTTCAGACAGTTAATATACAGCCCTACAGGCCTTACGAGATAAACATCTAAGGTATTATTGCCTCTAGTTGGGACGTCAACTACTTGGGAAAATCCCCCCTCTCTCAAGAATTTGTTGGCAGCGCTCTGAGCTTGACCGCAGCTAGTTGACTCACCACACCAGTCTACTTTGGGGAGGTTTAAATCTCCGGTAATTATTATGCTCTTTTTCACAGCATTACCCGTACAGGTTTTATCATACAGTGTGTCCAGAAGCGAAAAGTTATATTTCGGTGCTCTATACGCCCCTATCACCTGAAGAAGGAATTTATTCCCTTTATCCGAAATTTGTACACATAACATTTCATGATCCGTATCAGACCACTTTAGGAAACTAGCTATATTTTTGCGCACACAAATAAATAGCCCACCAACTCGCTTCCCTCGATCCCTTTTGTACATTTCATAGGTCCCTTGAATTATTTCATTACTATTTATATCCTCATATAACCAAGATTCAGTAGCAATGACAATGTCCGGAGAATACGTCTCTACAAGATTCCAAAATTCAATTAATTTATTTCCTAAACTCTGACAATTAACCTGCAGTATCTTAGAGTCTTACCTCCACAGCAAATATCCCTAAGTAACTCGTTCTGTTCCCGTCGGCTGGCAACCTTTGGACCTGATCCTCTTCACAATGGCCGGCACGAACCGATGACCCTGTCATGTAGGCTCCCTAGGTTGAAAGCGCCCCGTCGATTTAAATGCAGCCCGTCTCGGGCGAAGTTACGGCCACCAATCCAGCAGTCAGCATCTACGTACACTAATCCCAGTTGTGCATAAACCCAGTCCATGCGGTCATTTACAGTCTTAACTCGCCTTAACGGAACATCTCCCCGCCGTACAATGCCACTCGTTATAATTTTTGCATTTCTAAACTTGCTTTTAGCTTTTCTGCCTAGTTCGTAGAGCTCCCCCATGATGTAATCAGCTGTAGCCCTCTTCTTCAAATCGTTCGTCCCAACATGGAGCAACAACACTTTAACTTTGTGACAGTCCTCTACATTTGCTTCTTCCACTTGTTGGGCAAGCTGGTCAATTTTAATCCCCGGATAACACCGCACTTTCGCACCTGATTTCCTCGAGATATTCGCACTCCATCGTATCATAGAATCACCCATTATGATAACGTCATCCTCAGTTTGCTCCTGCACGCCCTCTTCCAAACTGATCCCAGTAGAAAGCCGTTCAGTCACATCCTTCACCGTTTCCTCTGATTCACGAAGCTTTGTTCGAAGTTCCTGTATTATTTGATCCCTTGCTTTGATTTGCACCCTCAAACTGTCCTGCGTATCACATACTTTACAAAACCAATTCCCGACATCACAATCCTCCCTGTTGACCTTAATACATCCGAAGTGAAACCATTTCTCACATAGTTCACACTGAAAACCGTTCTTCAATGTTTTACTGCACGCCGAACACTTTAATGCTGCCACTGGATCATTTGCCTGATTCACATTAGGAGTAACAGGGCCGGGATTCACTTCCACTCCACCAATAACTAACAACGCAGCTGTCACTAGGGCTATGAACCACAAGTTACTAGGTCCCGTACGCACACACAAACACCGGAAATCCCGACTACCTTTCGCATACCACAGTCCGATCCTCGCACGATAACACTCCAGAGACCAACCCATTTCAGTACACCTCCGAACTCGGGAAAAACACCACCTTTCACTTTGAATGCCAACTGGTCTTTTGGTCTTTTTCAGTTAGCAGAACACATGGGAAGGCTGTAACAAGGCCTGAGCCTCTTCCTCGCTTTACTACGTCCAATCCTAAGCGATTGGGAAACAAATTAGAGCATCATTACACTCACCATAGGACGGAAAGCTAGATCAAGCAACCTGGTAGGAGGAATTAGTACAAAGCGAGAGTTTAATTTATGCCGAGCAAGGCGACAGAAAACAACATAGGTATCTTAGACACAGGCCGCATTGTAGTGCCGTTGCCTAGGACCTGTCGTGTTAGAATTAAAAATTGTCCCCTTAAATACCGCATATCTGAACACTCAGTTTTTTTTTTTTCAAGATTTAATGCGGTTTATTTCTCGCGAATTGAACGACCTTCTTCCTACGTGTGTTATTAGTTGCTAATCTTTGCCATGGCGTCACTCTTTAACGGCAGAAATAACCACCACAAGCTGCCATTACGAGAGCCTTTGTGTTTCAACTACAGGCTACTAAAACGCAATTCGAAATATACTCGTAATTTCTAAGAAGACAGGAATTTACGAGAACGTCAAAGAAAGATCGATAAATAATGAGATGGGTATAAAGTTTAATCTAAACCCCATTTATAGATATGATGATGATGATGATGATGATGATAATTGTTGTTTTAAGGGGCCTAACATCTAGGTTATCGGCCCAATAGATATGAATTGACACTGAAAAGCTTCACTGCTTTAAAAGCGATGGTCGGTAGCAGTGAGAAAGCGGCGAGTTTCATGTTAAATACTGATATCTCTCTCTTTAGGGCAGATGACCTAGCTGTTCCGCCCTCTTAATGCTACAATAATTGTTATTCACTTGGCGGAAAAATCCTCTCAACCTTCGGGAGTTGCCGTTATGACCGTAAATACGAATAGCCTCGTGGGAACTCGTCGCCTCGTGGAATTTTTTGGTTATAAATTTACGAAGGTATAACTAGTATCTTCTATTAGCCCTTTCGTGATATCTAAGGCTATCTGTAGGTTTGTTTTCTTTTGTTTTTGTTACCCCCTTCAGGGCTCTCAGATCATCAGCATGGTGCACTCGAGTAAAGCCGAAGTTTGACCTCCGGGGTAGTATCTTGTCGGAAGGCTCTTTCTAATGTCTCCATCTACTCACCCCCCCCCTCCTTTACCCCCTGTGTAGTAGGTTTTGTGTGGGAGTGATGATAACCTGCTTTATTGCGTTGTCTGCGTATTTCTATCAGGTAAGGATTGGGAAGGAGGCCCTCATAATTCAAGCTTATACATTGCTTGTCAGGTTGGCCGAGCGTTCCAAGTCATTCGAATGAAGTTCGAATGTTCTTCATTGGAAACAGGGTTCGAATCCCTCACCCGACAGTCCAGCATGGGTTGGATTCGATTAGATTAGATTTTTATTAAATCCATTTGATCAGTTACATGTATACAATACATTTTTGATATAGGACACGTCAGAAATTATATCTATGAAATAAAAGAACTAACTGGCATATATTACTAATACTATAAATATTTATAACTTATTATAATAACAGACCTTAAGAGATACAATCTTATTGGACAACTAGTGGTGTAGTAGTGTTCCTAGATATAGAAAAGGCCTATGACAGTGTCCCAAGGAGCAAAGTATGGGAATGTCTGCATAAATTAGGGGCCCCAAGTTCTCTAATATGTAAGATCCAATTGCTAGGCCTATATGAAAACTGTGAAAGTAGTGTACAAATAGGGAATGGTAGATCTGATTGTTTCCAAAGAAAGAGAGGTTTACAACAAGGTACTGCATTATCTCCCCTACTTTTCATTGCACTCATGGATGTAGTTATTAAGGAAATTAAAGCTACAGAACCGAGATTTGAATACATTAGTGTTTGCAGATGATGTTGCTATCTGGGGAGAAACGGAACAAGAAGTCCAAAGGAAATTAGATTGCTGGGTCAACAAATTTAAAGAGTATAAATTAACTGTGAGTAAGAAGAAAACAGTAGCAATGGAATTGAGTAGAACACCCAGAGAATGTGACCTAAAACTTAATGGAGAGAGAATTGAATGTGTACCTATAGAAAGCTTCAATTATCTTGGAAGTATTGTATCGAACCAGGGGAGTGCTAAATTGGAAATCCAGAACAGGGTGAAAAAAGGTTCCCTGTTTTTCTATCTGGTACGTAACCTAGTGTGGGACAAAGCAGTCCCCGTAAAACCCAAAAAACAATGTTCAAATCTTACCTCCTACCAATTATGACATATGGGTTGGAGAACTGTGTGTTACTGAAAAGAGACATCAGCAAACTGCATGCATGCAAAATGAAATTTTTACAATCGGCTATGCTAAATTCACAGATAACGGTAAGAAAAGCGTTTCACGTACCTGCGTCGAAGCTAATATATGTAAGGATCATGAGGATCATGAGATTGTGCCTGATGCGTGTTATGAGTGTACAGAAGACCTGTGCAATGGAGGTGACATCAAGTCCTTTGCCATCCCAATTGCATTTTCCATTATCATTATCATGATGATGGTTTTCTTCTTCTAGTAGACATTTTACTTTCGGTTGTAAAATATGTTTCATGATAATTGTCAAACTAGTCTATATATCTTGTCTTTTTCAAAACAGAACTCTTTATTCAAATTATTGCCAAGGAACCTTCTACAGAAATTTAATTTAATTTTTCCTGTCAAATAAATTGTAGATAATTTTGAATTAATAAATCAGAAGAGCAATGTTAAAATTACAGTAGGGCCTAATACATGTTTCCCCTCCCCTAGGCGGTCATATTTCTTTGTATTATGTTTTATTGAAATTGAAAACGAAAAAAATTTCTACTGGAACAGTCGTGGTCTGTTTTAGGCCGGTTTTACTGTGTATTGTGAAGCAACATATGTACAAATTGAAATTGACACACAAACCATAAATTTTGGAATTGTAATTTCACTTAAGGTAAGAAAAACCTGCCTATCCCGCCCATGTTAAATCTTCAACTTTTGGTACACTTTACTCAAAATCTGTTCGGGTTAGCCAATTGAAATTTTCAGGGATTTTGCTTTGGATCCTTGTCTACAATAATAAGAAGGATTATTGACAAAAACGAAATACTTTTGGCAATATGAATTTTTTTTAAAGCTACGATATTTTAATCCAAAATATTGTCGAAAAATATTTATATTTCATTTTGTATATTATTTATAGGAATATCCCTTCTTATTACTGTTCATTAGGATGATGTTGATACACACAAAAAATATTATGTAAGTTTCCTATCTTTATTAGCTTTCTTGAAAATGGTACCAAAGTAGTGAAAAATGTTAAACTGAGAAAAATGAGGTTGAAGTTTTTCATTACATTTTGTTTTAGTTGTAAGTATGTAGTTAGTTTGTTTATTAGATATAGGTCATTGTTCTATTAGACTGTGGTGTGTGAGTGTGCCTGGTAGCAGTTGCATTGTTTATTAGTTATAGTTCATTGTTTCAGTAGACTGTGATGTGTGAGGGTGCATGTGAGTGTGCCTGGTGACAGACTGTTTTAGTGGTAGTATTTGTTGTTGGTGGAACTTAAGTTTTTTTCATCGTAAGTAGAATTTTGGTATTTAATTGTTAGTAGAAGGTTAGTATTTTTGTTAGTAGAATTGCTCTTTACTTATTCTGAAAGGGAGTAGCAGCCTTTTAGAATAAATCAATTCTTTACTAGTCTTATAGACGGTGAAGGTATTGATAATATAAGCCAAATAATGGCTACACTGCGTCTTGCTGCACGGCTGAAAGCAACGGGAAACTACAGCCGTAATGCTATTCCCGAGGATATGCACCTCTCTATGCATAATTACATGTGACGATGGCCTCCTCCCTTATAAAATTTCAATCCGGAGGTAAACTAGTCCCCCGTTCGTATCTCCGGGTGGGGACTACTCGAGAGGGGGTTAACATCACAAAAGTGACAAAGAGGAAATCTGACATTCTACGGATCGAAGCGTGGAATGTTAGAAGTCTCATAGGAAGTGGAAGGTTAGAAAACTTAGAAGGGGAAATGGATAGGTTAAGGTTGGATTTGGTTGGGATTAGTGAAATGCACTGGCAGGAAGAACAGGACTTTTGGTCAGGAGACTATAGGGTCATTAGCACTAAATCAAACAATGGCCAAGCAGGGGTTGGTCTCATATTGAGTAGGAAACTTGGACAGCGGGTGGAATATTATGAGCAATATAGTGAACGGATTATTGTAGCAAAAATCAATACTAAACCTACGTGCACCACAGTGGTACAAGTCTATATGCCTACCAGTCAAGCTGATGATGAGGATGTTGAAAAGGTCTACGAAGAAATAGACGAAATTCTGAGGTATATAAAGGGTTGGTGTATTCTTGGAATACACGGTACGAGAGAATATAAATTTTAATGCTCTTTTCTTGTTCATTTCTTCCTTTTTTATCAAACACCAACAGTGATCTTCTATTTTCTCTTTGTTGGTCATGTCTCTTATGTTCTTTGTGAGTCTGTTCTAGATATATATCTTCCATGACCCACCTAGCGTCATCTAGCAGCGAATCTCAGAAGCTCCTCAATTCTTCCTGGTGCAAGAGGACTTCCTTATCCATCTGGCCACCAGTTCTCGTTGCCATCGCCAGCTAGTATCTCCGTGATCAAGAGAACTTCGTCTACTCTTTCACCCAACAGGCTGTGCTAGTATCGCCTGCTATCAACTCTTTGAAGACCATTTCCTCAAGAGAATTTAAGTTTACAATATTGGTCATGCTTATATGTATTCCTTTTGTCTCCTACCCCCACTCTTTTCCCTTCCTTGGACCCTCCGCGCTTCGCTTAGTGGGTCTCACTTGTAAGTCGGCAGTTGACTTGGTCAGTCAAGGCTCAACCAGAGCCAGTCTCCTCAAACCAAGAGGCACTTTCTACATTCTACGCCATGTAGGCACATTAGGTATCCGTCAAAGGGAACTTCATCTTCGCCATGCAACAAAGATAAGTACAGACTTAAGGTTTTAACCTCATCTTCATCGGTTTTAATTCTACATACTTCAATGATCATTTTATAGGCAGTGTGAGATTACTTATTTGGAGCAAAAATCATCCTTCGCGGGATTTGCTATGTTGGGCTTTTGCCTGTCTAAGCCAACCTTAATAAAAAGTAGCTTTCCTTAAGCTATTTAAATGAGAAATCTTCTCACCACGTGGGATATTATCTAATACCCGCTGTCTATAAAATACCAAGCTAGTTCCTCCGCTGGATTAACTTTGGCTCCATTCTTCTATTAGGATCGTTCTGGAACCTTCCAGATCCTGTACTTTATCTACAAGTCTTGCCGTCATGTACTTTTCACTCACTTGTAGGAACACTATTGAAAATTGAAGAATCTTCCTTCTGAATTAAAGCTCAATAGCTAATTTTCTTCCACCGTTGGAATGTTCTATGGCGCATTTAATTGTAATTCACAACTTTCTCAAGCAATAGACGTTTGCCTATCTAGTGCTACCAGTCCTTTTTCATCATTGCAATAACTTTCTTTGCCATAAACTTTCGTGTTACTACAGTGAACGTTTCATCCATTTAACAGACCATAGTGATAACTAGTGCTTGTTCAACTTTTCTACCGCGTCGCGATCGTCCGTTTACCTTAAATAAGGCCATGAACATTGATCCTAAATCCCAATTGATCTTTCCTAAACCTTCTACTAACAAACCATATTAATAAAGTTATTTCTAGGTCTAACGAAAGGGAAACTGCCCCATTTGTCTCGTGATTCCTACTTGAACATAGGAAGTCTAGAACCTTCCTTTTGCCTTTCTCTTCAGGTTTCACAGTAAGTGACCTGCTCTATTTTGCATAGCTATCATAAACGTAATTCTGTATAAATATAGGAAGTTATAGGAACTTCTCTTTCATTCTCCTGTTCTCTTTCTTTGTTATTTTGAAGTTTTAACTTTTTCTAAGATAGGTACGCATAGATTTCTTATAGTACACACCTTGTACTCTGTTTATTGTTAAACTTTAATCACCTTAATTGTTTTTAAATTTTGAATTTTTATCTTCGCTATTTTAAATCCTTGCTAGGATTTTATAAAGGTTTGAAACCTAATAAATTGTTAATTGCCTGGCGCAAACGTTTAATGTTTTCTGAGGTCTGTGAGCCCAAAATTGTTAACCAAATTGAAAATATATATTTGTTAAAGTTATCAACTTCCTTTGAATTGTTAAATAAATTAAATATTTGTTTTTGGATTTATCATTTCGCAAATACTACAGTTAGGCAAGATCCTGGCTTTCCTAACTCTTCCTAGGTTCATGCTCTCGTTAACACAGAATAAATCTGTTACTATTTGTCTTGCCAGACTATCACCCTTCGCCATAGTAGTCTTATGCATGCTTGAGAGGGAATACGCTAAAGCCTTTCTCTGGCAAACCGCCCAAGTCCTAGCTGCGGTTCCCGTTAGCTTCGACCAGGTCCCTACTCACTTTAGATATCAGAGAGCGGATTTGCAGTGGCAACCGCCTTTGAGTGTATTTAAAGTTAAATTTATAACTTTTGTGGGACTCTCATCCTATTTCTCTATCCTTTTTCTCCAGTCCAAAACCCACCTCCTTTTCTTTATCATCTTCCCTTGGTGGGTAGGTTATTCCCCAGTCAATAATCTAGCCAAAAATTGGTCCCGGAAACCCGGGAGAGTCCATTTGTCATTTTTTATGTTTAAAAGATTATTTGACAATACCTTGCAAATTATTAATACCTGTTTTGAATCTTTCAGCTATAACTACATCGTGCAAAGCCTGTGAAGGGGAAAGAGGCCGCTCCTGGCTCCTTTGGTGTGTCCCTTTCTTTCAACTTATTCGCTGCTGCCAGCTTGACAGCATTTTCAAGGTTCCACAGTTTCGTGAGTTACATTTCAATCTATTTTCTTTGACATGGCTCCTACTGAAAAGGATAAGGATGAAAAACTTACTTATAAACGAGCATCCTATAAAGGGCAAATTACCCGATTCAGCAAGTACATAAAAGAGTTAGATCCCTCAGAAGCTCAATTAGACTTGTTGAAACATCGTGTAAGGGATTTTGAACGTTCTTATGAAAATTATTGCAACATCCAAACTGAAATAGAAACTAGCATGCTCCATCAAACCGAAGATCGAGTCGAAGTAGAAAACCAATATTACGAAGGCATAGGTTCTGCTTTTAAAATAACACGCCAACTCGAAGAGGAGCAGAAAAAGGACGCTTCTGTTCTTGGTACTCTTCACGAACCACAAACTTCGTTTCGCGATGGTACTCACAAGCCCAAACCAATTTTACCTAAAATTGATTTACCCCACTTCTCTGGAGATGAATCTACTTGGGATTCTTTCTATGAATTATTTTGCTCCCTTGTTCATGACAATGAAGACATTCAAGTCATATACAAGTTTCATTACTTGAGATCGATACTCCGAGGTCAAGCTTTGCAGTTAGTTGAAGCACTTCTTTTAAGCGCAGATAACTACCGCATCGCCTTAAATCTCCTTAAAGAGAGATATGGCAATTTACGTTTGTGTGCGGCTCGCTACATCCGCTGTCTGTTCAACCTGCCAGTCGTCAAACCTAATGACGTCACCTCTTTAAGAGACCTGTTAGACTCTATTCAATTGCACGTGAGAGCGTTATATCAACTCAACCAACCAGTCCAAACGTGGGACACTATTCTTATTCATCTAGCTACATCCAGATTCGATTTTTCAACATTAAAGGCTTGGGAGATCGAACTCACTCGCAACGAGGAACATTCGTTTGAACACCTCATCTCGTTTCTCAACAGCCGGTGCCAAGTCCTTACAGCACTCTCATTTCAGTGCGAAAATGTCGAAACGAGTCATCAGTGTCACATTTTTGAGAAAAACTTGCTTCTTCAAAGGGTCATCAGCCCCCATCTGTCGAGAACAAGCAAACCCGTTCTGCTTCTTTCAACTATCCAAGAGAACATACCAGGCCGCTCAACAAATTTTTAAAATGCATGCTCTGGAAAAAGTTGCACACTTTGTACTCCTGCAAATCTTTTAAAGAATTGTCTGTCGAAGACCGAAAGAAGTTTGTCTTTAATAGTAAACATTGCTTCAACTGCTTGTCACCTAAGCATTCTTCTTCAAACTGTACGTCTTCCAATCTCTGTTTCCATTGTAAAAAACCGCACCATTCTTTATTGCACGTTCATGATAAATCGAGGTCACCAGTACCCGCTTCTTCAAACTCCATGCAGAGCAGCTCCGAACAAACTAATGCTTCTTCCTGTATTTCTAACGCCGAAACTTCTCACAGTGCGCAAGTCCTTTTGTCCACTGTACAATTCGAAATCCAAGATAAATTTGGAAATTGGTTTCGAACCCGCGGTCTTCTCGATTCCGCTTCAACTCACAATTTTGTTTCGCAATCGTTAATTAGAAAACTAGGTCTTTCGTCATCGCCTACTCCCATCAATGTATCCGGCATTGACAATTTGAAAACTCAAGCCTTGCAGTCTTCAAAATTGAAAATCAGAGACGTTTGCCAAAGAAACACCAATCTTAACTTAAACTGTCTCATTCTTACCAGTATTGGCAAGGACACTCCTAGCAGCTCTATTAATACTTCCGGTTTGAAGATTCCTTCTCACTTACGGTTAGCTGATCCTCAGTTTAATGCTCAAGGTCCCATTGATGTACTTTTCAGTGCCAATGTTTTTTGGAATTGCCTCCGTAAACAGGTTCGCAAGTTATCATCAAACGTGGTCGCCAGAGACACCGATTTTGATTGGGTTATTACTGGTGAAATCCAACATCCCAGTCTTCAAACCAAATCGCAATGTCATTTCGTCACTGCTGATATAAATCCCCTTTCTGAAAAAGAGAACACCTATGTTTTCGATCTCGATACTTTTGAATAACACTTGCCGAAACGATGTCTTATCGTAAACAACTACGCCACCTTTGTAAGTTGTTTAAATTATTTTGCCTTTTTTCCGCACAAGATGGCAATTCAAGTTCGACTCGCCTTGTGTTACTTCGTTTACCTTCTCATGTCATTTTTTATAGCAGGTAATTGCTTAAACTCTCTATCGAAAACTATCTTCCCCTTGTGTAAAACCATGGCTATCAGTCTCCATCACTTCGCTGTAAGCTATGTTTCACTTCTTTCGCTATTTAGAAGGATGGCCACGGCCGGCTCCTTCCCCTTCCTCACAATTGGAAGCCGCTTTTGAAACCGCTTGAAAATCTGAATTCTCTAGCATCTAGAATAACTAATCTTACGCATAAACTCCTTCTCAATGTATCAGCTTCTCTTCCTTTTTCGGAAGAATTAAGCTTTTTTCTGTCGAAAATTATCGGATTCCGTAATCCTCAAAATTATGCGAAATTGATTCCTTACTTTATTTCATATGTCTCTAAATTGGTTTTTCACGTCCAAGCCACGAATAACTGCATGCCGTCTAACCTGAATATCCGCTTTAAGTCTCAGCTGATTTCACTTGTGTTGATTGTTTATTTCGAACTGCTTGTTTTTCAATCTTGTTTGTATACAAGCTCGGATAACGCCAAGCTGTCGTTTATTTCCTGTATGCTTGCCAAAGGTCAGAGCAAGTTTCCGTTATCTCAACTCTGGCTGACTGCCAACCATTGTCTTGCGAGTTGCTTCTGTAAGTTCAGAAGCTGCTCTCCTCATTACCAAAATAAACTTGTTCCGGTCAAGGACTCTTTCAGATATTTATATTCCTTATCTCGCTGTACTATGTGGCTCAAGGCCGTGTTTGCCTGCCTCTCCCACTTGCTTACGCTCGTATCCTACAACTGCTTCGATTCTTGTTTCATAACATCGTTGCGTATTTTTCACGCGCTCATGTATTGCTCCTTGCTTACATATTTTGCAATCTTATTGTTCATTGATGAAAAAACTTGTTTTTTCTCGTCGTCACATTCGATGTGTGTTGGTATTTATGCTTGTCATGTCACGTTTCTCGCTGACTTAAATATTTTTCTGATTAACCCCTTTGATACTTATTATGACTTAAGGTCATTGTTTATGGCTACTAGATTGTTGTTACCTATGGCGTTCTTGCCTCCTACTCGCATAGTTCCTTTGTTTATTTGGTATATGCTTATCCTTAATAGATGTACTTGTTTCTATACGCTTTGTTTAAACTTGTTAATTCTTCTTTCGCATCTTATCGCAATCTTTACTAGAGCTATACTTCTCGCAGCTTCTAGCTATTTTGTGATTGAAGGTATTGTTAATTCTCGTTCTTTAACTCCGCTTTCCAATGACCCAGACGACCTACATCCACTCACACCTGGTCACTTCCTTATCGGCACTTCTCTTACTGCCCCTCCTCCTCTTCCCAATTCTTACAGGGATTCTAATCTACCCATTGTTTGGCGTAAACTTGAAGCCCTCCGCAATTCCTTTTGGAAGAGGTGGAACTTGGAATATTTAACTTCCCTGCAACGGAGACAGATGTGGTTTCTTTCCAGTCCCGACATTAAAGTGGGGGACTTGGTCTTGGTTAGGGATGTTTCTCCCCCCCTGGTCTGGATTTCTGGTAGAGTGACCGAGTGTTATCCTGGAAGAGATGGGAGAGTCAGGGTGGTCAGAGTCTTGACCACTAATGGTCCGATCACAAGACCACTGTCTTTGATCGCTCCATTACCTTTAAATGTTTAACTGCTTATTTGTTCTCTGTTGGTGTTTGCCCCTCCCAGTATGGTGTATTCTTGGAATACACGGTACGAGAGAATATAAATTTTAATGCGCTTTTCTTGTTCATTTCTTCCTTTTTTATCAAACACCAACAGTGATCTTCTATTTTCTCTTTGTTGGTCATGTCTCTTATGTTCTTTGTGAGTCTGTTCTAGATATCTATCTTCCATGACCCACCTAGCGTCATCTAGCAGCGAATGTCAGAAGCTCCTCAATTCTTCCTGGTGCAAGAGGACTTCCTTATCCATCTGGCCACCAGTTCTCGTTGCCATCGCAAGCTATTATCTCCGTGATCAAGAGAATTTCGTCTACTCTTTCACCCAACGGGCTGTGCTAGTATCGCCTGCTATCAACTCTTTGAAGACCATTTCCTCAAAAGAATTTAAGTTTACAATATTGGTCATGCTTATATGTATTCCTTTTGTCTCCTACCCCCACTCTTTTCCCTTCCTTGGACCCTCCGCGCTTCGCTGAGTGGGTCTCACTTGTAAGTCGGCAGTTGACTTGGTCAGTCAAGGCTCAACCAGAGCCAGTCTCCTCAAACCAAGAGGCACTTTCTACATTCTACGCCATGTAGGCACATTAGGTATCCGTCAAAGGGAACTTCATCTTCGCCATGCAACAAAGATAAGTACAGACTTAAGGTTTTAACCTCATCTTCATAGGTTTTAATTCTACATACTTCAATGATCATTTTATAGGCAGTGTGAGATTACTTATTTGGAGCAAAAATCATCCTTCGCGGGATTTGCTATGTTGGGCTTTTGCCTGTCTAAGCCAATCTTAATAAAAAGTAGCTTTTCATAAGCTATTTAAATGAGAAATCTTCTCACCACGTGGGATATTATCTAATACCCGCTGTCTATAAAATACCAAGCTAGTTCCTCCGCTGGATTAACTTTGGCTCCATTCTTCTATTAGGATCGTTCTGGAACCTTCCAGATCCTGTACTTTATCTACAAGTCTTGCCGTCATGTACTTTTCACTCACTTGTAAGAATACTATTGAAAATTGAAGAATCTTCCTTCTGAATTAAAGCTCAATAGCTAATTTTCTTCCACCGTTGGAATGTTCTATGGCGCATTTAATTGTAATACACAACTTTCTCAAGCAGTAGACTTTCGCCTATCTAGTGCTACCAGTCCTTTTTCATCATTGCAATAACTTTCTTTGCCATAAACTTTCGTGTTACTACAGTGAACTTTTCATCCATTTAACAGACTATAGTGATAACTAGTGCTTGTTCAACTTTTCTACCGCGTCGCGATCGTCCGTTTACCTTAAATAAGGCCATGAACATTGATCCTAAATCCCAATTGATCTTTCCTAAACCTTCTACTAACAAACCATATTAATAAAGTTATTTCTAGGTCTAACGAAAGGGAAACTGCCCCATTTGTCTCGTGATTCCTACTTGAACATAGGAAGTCTAGAACCTTCCTTTTGCCTTTCTCTTCAGGTTTCACAGTAAGTGACCTGCTCTATTTTGCATAGCTATCATAAAAGTAATTCTGTATAAATATAAGAAGTTATAGGAACTTCTCTTTCATTCTCCTGTTCTCTTTCTTTGTTATTTTGAAGTTTTAACTTTTTCTAAGATAGGTACGCATAGATTTCTTATAGTACACACCTTGTACTCTGTTTATTGTTAAACTTTAATCACCTTAATTGTCTTTAAATTTTGAATTTTTATCTTCGCTATTTTAAATCCTTGCTAGGATTTTATAAAGGTTTGAAACCTAATAAATTGTTAATTGCCTGGCGCAAACGTTTAATGTTTTCTGAGGTCTATGACCCCAAAATTGTTAACCAAATTGAAAATATATATTTGTTAAAGATATCAACTTCCTTTGAATTGTTAAATAAATTAAATATTTGTTTTTGGATTTATCATTTCGCAAATACTACAGTTAGGCAAGATCCTGGCTTTCCTACCTCTTCCTAGGTTCATGCTCTCGTTAACACAGAATAAATCTGTTACTATTTGTCTTGCCAGACTATCACCCTTCCCCATAGTAGTCTTATGCATGCTTGAGAGGGAATACGCTAAAGCCTTTCTCTGGCAAACCGCCCAAGTCCTAGCTGTGGTTCCCGTTAGCTTCGACCAGGTCCCTACTCACTTTAGATATCAGAGAGCGGATTTGCAGTGGCAACCGCCTTAGAGTGTATTTAAAGTTAAATTTATAACTTTTGTGGGACTCTCATCCTATTTCTCTATCCTTTTTCTCCAGTCCGAAACCCACCTCCTTTTCTTTATCATCTTCCCTTGGTGGGTAGGTTATTCCCCAGCCAATAATCTACCCAAGGGTGATGAAAATGTTATAGTAATGGGAGATTGGAATGCTTTGGTAGGAAAAGGGAGAGAAGTGAAGATAGTAGGAGATTTCGGTTTAGGTGAAAGGAAAGGTCGAAGAAGCACGCTGATGGAATTCTGCACCGAGCATGAGTTGCTCATAGCTAACACCTTATTCAATAATTACAATAGAGGAATATACACATGGATGAGACCAGGAGATTCAGGGCGTTACCAAATCGACTTCATTATGGTCAAGCAGAGGTTTCGAAACCAGATTTTGGATTGTAAAACATATCCTGGTGCTGACATAAACTCTGACCACAATCTGGTTGTAATGAAATGCAGATTAAAGTTGAAGAAACTGAAGAAAAGTCAAAAGCCAAAATGGTGGGCAATAGACAGACTGAATGTAAAGGATGAAAACGAAAGATTCAAGAAGAGTATAAAAGAAGGACTAATGAAAAACCCTAAAGAAAATTCAATTGCAGACGAATGGGCACTTTTGAAGAATGAAATAACAAAATCCGCAGAAGAAAACATTGGTATGAAAGAAAGAATAGGTAGAAAACCGTGGATCACTCAGGATATACTAGAATTGATGGATGAATGGCGGAAACACAAGAATGTAAGAGTTGAAAAGGGGAAAGCAGAATACAGACGTCTGAGAAATGAGGTTCACAAGAAGTGCAAGGAAGCGAAAGAAGAATGGTTGAATGAGAAATGTGCAGGTATAGAAAATTGTCTGAAATTAGGAAAAGTAGACACAGCTTATCGAAGGATTAAGATTACATTTGGGGAAATGAAGACTAAGTGCTGTAATATTAAGGACACAAACGGAAAGCCTCTAACAGATAGGGAAGAAAAGGTTGAGTGATGGAAAGCTTACATAGAGTGTTTGTATAAGGGAAAGGAGATTGATAATCATGTAATGGAAAGGGAGGAGGAAATCGATGAGGATGCGAAAGGAGATTTAATATTGAGATCAGAATTTGATAGAGCTTTGGAAGACTTAAGCAGGAACAAAGCACCAGGCATAGATGATATACCGATTGAGTGGCTACGCTGCATAGGAGATGAAGGTCTGATCAGGTTATTCTACTTGGTGTGTAGGATTTATGAGACAGGTGAGCTACCCCCTGATTTCAAGAAGAATGTAATCATCCCTATACCAAAGAAAGTGGGAGCTGACAGATGTGAAGATTACCGTACAATCAGCTTGATTACTCATGCTTCAAAGATCCTGTCTAGAATAATTTACAAGAGGATTGAAAGCCAGATAGAAAGGGAGTTGGGTGAAGACCAGTTTGGTTTCAGGAGAAATGTTGGAACAAGGGAAGCTGTACTAAGTCTTAGGCTGATTTTGGAAGGAAGAAAAAGGAAAGATAAGAGAACGTTCATGGCATTTGTAGACTTAAAAAAGGCTTTTGATAACGATGATTGGACTAAATTGGTTGACATTTTGAAATCTATTATAATAAAGTGCAGGGATAGGAGGGTGATCTACAATCTATACAGAAACCAGACAGCAGTATTTCGAGCTGAAGGACATGAGAGAGAAGCTGATATTCAGAAGGGTGTTAGGCAAGGCTGCAACTTATCACCCATACTTTTCAATCTTTACATTGAACAAGCAATGAAGGAAATTAGAGAAAAATTTAAAGTGGGAGTGAAGATTCAAGGAGAAATAATTTCAACTCTGAGATTTGCTGATGACATCGTCATCTTGGCCGACAAGCCTGAGGATTTGAATCAGTTTTTGAATGGTATGGACTCCGTCTTACGGAAAGAATACATGATGAAATTTAATAATTGTAAAACAACAAGTAGTTCCGTGAAGAACTATACAGCCTATTTTCATACATCCTACTAATGTTAATTGCCTCTATCAACATACTAAATTTCAGTTTGATTGCTGTAATAGATTCGTAGATATTGAGAACCGTCTAAATATTTCGGATGGTCGCCATGTTGGACTTTTATATATGTAGGGCTTAGAGTTATGTACTGTTACATGAAGATTATTGTGTACGTGTAGTACTCAAACTTTAATCACATGATTGAGACACAAGAAGTAAAAACGAGATTTTAAAATTTCGCACAGCTACCATCTTATGGTTATGGAAACAATTGAAATAAATTAGATGCCAGTGGATTAACATTTGTATAAGGATTTACTGTACCAAATTTCACTGCACAAGGATGGTTAAATTGCGAGAAACCATCATGTGAATATTTATAATTCGCGTCGCCACGATGTTGGATTTGTGATCACCAGGTTATTGAAAGTCTTTGGGTGAACTTATATTCATAACCCCTATGAACATTAAAAAAATCAGTTTGATTGCGTTAATAGATTCGTAGATATTGAGAACAGTCTAAATATTCCTGATGGTCGCCATGTTGGATTGTTATATGTATAGGCCATAGAGTCATGTACCTTTAAAGGAAAATTATTGCGTAGGTTCATTATTCAAACTTTCACTTCGATCGCATGATTACGACACAAGAAATAAAAACTTAATTTTAAAATTCGCACAGCCGCCATCTTGAGGTTATGTAAACAATTGAACTAAATTAAAAACCAGTGCATTACAATGTGTATAAACATTTGCTGTACCATGTTTCATTGCGTTTGGATCATTAAATCGCGAGAAAATTCTATTTAAAACTTTCAACTTCGCTTGGCCGCCATGTTCGTTTTGCAGTTAACCGATTTTTAAAGTCTCATAGATGAACTTCCAGTGGTGCCCTTTATCTCCGTGCAAGATTTCAGGGTGATACAGGTAAGAGTTTCAGAGATATAGAATGCCGGTGGAATAATTCGCACAGCCGCCATATTGAGGTTATGTAAACAATTGAACGAAGTCAGATGTCGGTGCATTATAATATATATAAACATATACTGTACCAAGTTTCATTGCGTTTGGTTGGTTAAATCGCGAGAAACGTGTATTTAAAGTCTCAATTTCGCTTGGCCGCCATATTGGTTTTGTAGTTACCAGGTTTTCAAAGGTCACATAAGTGAACTTCTAGTAGTTCCCTTTATCACCATTCAAAATTCTAGGGTGATATCGGTAATAGTTTCGGAGATATTGAATGCTGGTGAGATATTTCGCACAGCCACCATGTTGGATTGGTGAGACGTAACAAAATTTGAAGGGCACGGTCGGGGTCGCCTGGATTAATGCTATGAACTTTCCGAGTTTCATTGAAATCGCTCCAGCCGTTTAGATTTTATTAGGGACACACACACACACACCTCACACACACACACGGACAAAAGGTGATCTCATAAGCCTATTTTTTCAAAATTGAAAATAGGCTAAAAATACTAGAATGCAGCCGAAATAAACCAGAAAACTCTAAGGACATCAAATTGGCAGGTGAAAAGCTGAAGGAAGTATGAGACTTCTGTTACTTAGGAAGCAAAATAACCAGTGATGGACGAAGCAAAGAGGATATAAAAAGAAGGTTGGCTCAGGCAAGGAAAGCATTTCTACAAAAAAGGAATCTGTTGACATCGAATATAGATTTAGGTATTAGGAAGTCATTTTTGAAAGCCTTAGTCTGGAGCGTGGCGCAGCATGGAAGTGAAACTTGGACTATTGGTGGAGCAGAAAAGAGGAGAATTGAAGCATTTGAAATGAGGTGTTACAGGAGAATGATGAAGATGAGATGGGTAGATAGGGTTACAAACGAAGAGGTGTTAAGACGAGTGGGAGAGGAGAGATGTTTCTGGCGACTGCTAATGAAGAGAAGAGATAGGTTAGTAGGACACATACTAAGACACCCAGGAATAGCAAGCTTAGTTATGGAAGGAAGGGTCGAGGACAAGAACTGTAGGGGTAGACCAAGGTTAGAATATGTTAAACAGATTGCCTCTGATGTAGGGTGTGGTAGCTATGTAGAGATGAAACGATTAGCTCAGGACAGGGAGGCATGGAGCGCTGCATCAAACCAGTCAAAAGACTGAAGACTCTAACAACAACCCATATTTACACCTTACACTATTGTCATAATAAGAAAACTTAATTCCATAAATACAACAACTTACAGCTAAATATGACAATTAAAATAAAAAAGTAAAATATAATTATAGATTTCATCGCTACTATACTTTAAGATATTCAACTACAGAATAAAGACAATTTCACTGCAGATAAGCTTCATTTTAGGGGCAAGTTTTATATACTGGGGTAGTTTATTGCATAATTTAACTCCTGTGTGAAAAGTAACTTTTTGATATATGCTTATGTGTGTGTGTGTGTGTGAAATATGAATGTTTTGTTTTGTCTTTTGTTATGCCTATGAACATCATTGTTTGTTTTAAGAAAAACATCTTTATTCATTTAATTCTTTTTAAAAAACAAAATACTTTCAAAGATATATATGCAGGGCATTGGGAGAATGTTTAAATCTTTAAATAGAGGTCTACATGATTCTCTAGTGTTTACATTTGCCATAATTCTAATCGCCCTCTTTTGTATCCTAAATGTGCTTAGTACATCTCGTGGCATACCCCAAAATATGACCCCATGTCTTAAGTATGAATGGAAATAAGCAAAATATGTATTTTTTAATGTGTGCATGCAAGTGCAGGTTTTCAAAATACGTAACGCAAAGCACATCGAGTTCAGTTTAGTATTCAGATATTGTATACGTTTATTCCATTTCAAGTCATGTTGTATCCATAGTCCTAAAAACTTTGTTTCTGATTTATTTTTTATTTGATGACCATTTAATGTTATATTTGGCTTCGCAGGTATACTATTCTGTATAGAGTGGAAATTTAGAGATACTGTTTTTTTATGGTTTATTATGAGGCAATTATCTTGTGACCATTTGGTTAACTCTTCTGCAACGGAGTTAGCAGACTGCTGTAAGACCTTTTTAGTTTCACCTTTTATTGCGAGTGTTGTATCGTCCGCACACAAAATTTTCTTATGTGAATGAACGTTCTGTGTTATATCATTGATATATAGAAGAAAGGCGTTGTCGCAGCCCCTAAACTTAAGAACCAACCAACCAAAGAGTAGTTGGTCCAAAACCGATCCCTGGGGGTACTCCAAATTTATTAATTCACTCATTGGACAATATTTCATTAAGTAATTTGGTTCCATCATCCTAGTGTCTCAAGCCTACTATTTGTTTACGCCCTGTTAAGTAAGATTCTATCCATTTATTAGCTAGACCTCTAATACCATATTGATTTAGTTTTGTAAGGAGGATTTTATGGTCAACAACATCAAACGCTTTCGATAAATCCAAGAATAGGCCAGTTACATGTTCCTTATTGCCAATTAATTTCAGTATACTATTACTACATTCATAAATTGCTGTCTGTGTCGATTTTCCGTTCTGAATCCATGTTGTGAGTTTGATAGTATTTTTTTTTTCTATAAAAATTATCAGTCTCTTATACATGAATTTTTACACATTTTTTGCATACCAGTTGGTAAGGTAATAGGACGATAGTTATGTAATTCATATTTTGAACAGTTTTTGTGCACTGGAATTACTTTTGATAACTTCAAAATATCCGGGCAAGTTCCTGAGAGAATTAAACTGTTTATTAAGTGCGTGAGTGGATTTATTATATTCTCTGCACATTTCTTTAAAATTGCATCAGGGTTGCCATCAATGCCAGCACAGAATGTATTTTTCAGCTATATTATAACTATTCTTACCTCTTCACTTGTGACATGATTTATAAATAAAGATTCACTGCATATATTTATTTTATTATATGAATTTAGTGTATTTACCGGTGATTTATTTGATAATTTTTGTGGAATTTCCAGAAAATAGTCATTAAAAGTGTTTGCTATTTCCTCTGGATTATTAATCACTTTATTATTTCTGGTCAGTGTAATGTTCCCTTGTATTTTAGCAGATTTTCCAGTTTCTTTCTTTATCACGGACCACATAGCCCTGTTTTATTGGATGATTGGGAAATAAAATTATCGTTATGCATTTTCTTTGATTCTTGTTACCTTATTTAATAAGGTAATGTATTTTTTGTAGTAGAAATTGAATTCTTTATCTATACCTCAATTTTTTTTACAACCTACATATATATATATATATAAGGAACCATATGAGGTTAAATGACCATTTATATTTAAGTGCTACGCTTTATCTTAATTTCATTATTTTAATGCTATACAATGGCTGATGAAGGGGACAAAAAGTTAATTAGTCCCTGAAACATGTACGAAGAAAAACTTCATTAATAGTTATTTTCATTTAAGTATTGATTCAGGCGGTAACATAAATCTTTTTAATACTATTCATCTGGATGTTAATAATGTTGTGGTAGATGTTGGTAAGATACAGTCCAAAGTGGACCATGTACAATTTGACATGGATCAGGTTAAATCTGATGTTAATTATATACAGTCCAAGATGGACGAGGTACAATCTGATATGGGTGAGGTTAAATCTGACATGGGTCAGGTTAAATCTGATTTTATAATAATATAGAGTCCAACGTGCACGATGCACAATCTGATATGGGTCAGGTTAAATCTGACATGGGTCAAGTACAATCCGACATGGGTCAGGTTAAATCTGATGTTAATAATATACGGTCCAAGGTGGACGATGTACAATCTGACATGGGTCAGGTTAAAACTGACATCGCCCAAGTACAACCAGACATGGGTCAGGTTAAATCTGATGTTAATAATATACAGTACAAGGTGGACAATGTTGAATATAATTTTAAGGATGTACAATCCTAACTGACAGACTTAGAAAATGAAAACAAACGATTACAAGTTGGAATATGATCTGAATTAGATGCTAGTAACACGGAACACAGAGAGAATTTGGATGCTCTCCAAAACGAATTAACTAATGAATCCATTAAAACTGAGGAATCCTTTGTTCAATTAAAAGGTGACATGGTAACTATAGAATCTCAAGTAAAGGACCATACCAAGCTTCTCAGAGCAGACATAGAGATAGATTTTAAGGCCATTATAGACGAAAATATTACTGTACTTACGCAGAAAATTGTCAAAAATAACCAAGAATTTGTAGTCGGTGTTACGGTCGATCTGGATATAAAAAACTTGCAAGTAGAGAAATAAGATTAAATAAAACATTTAGAATGTTAGAGAAGATTCGTCAAGGAGAATCGAAGTCATTCAGAGTTCCCAAATCGCAATTATATCCGATTTTAAAAATCAATTAGCAGGTAGGATTAAAGAGGTAGAAGTTAAGGGTGATCAGATAGGATTGACATCATTGAAGTCGTTAGCGTGCAAAAGAACTAACTCACTGCTACCAACCTTCACTAATCCCTGGATACTAGCCACCGGTCCGTGTTACATCACCATTACAATTTGAATCAAGATTTGTGGTCTCAGATGCTAATTACATTATATTCTTTATTTTGTCCTCAAAGATAAACAAAGGGCATACCAGCTCATGGATTGTTATTTAATTCTTATTGTATGCAACCATGGAGATTTTACAGGCACACGCTCGTAGAGGCGTTTGTGAGAACACACTGCTATTGTTGGTTGCTGTTGGCAAACCTCCGCTTATTAGAATAAAGAGGGCTGTGATTGGGCCAGAATGTGTCAGCAGACAGTGAATTGACAATTATAAAATATTTGACAGTGCTGAACGAACTTTTTCCTTATTGGCTTCTGATGAGGTAACTATGCTAGTCACACCTTTCACAACAAATACTGATTTATTGATGGACTTTGAGTTATCGAGGTGATGTCCTGTGTATTTGGCTGTGTGTGGAATTTGTCTGATAGCCTGTGTTATTGTGATTAGAGTGTGTATTTGTAATTCAGATGAGGATTGAGAAGGAGGCGGCTGTTGCCTTAAGTTAGGAACAATCCTGGCATTTGCCTGGGGTAGAATTGGGAATCCACGGAGAACCACTTTCAGGATGTTTGAGGCTGAGTTTACCGTTTTCCAGCCCTCTGACCAGAATTAAATTTATTGGCAGGGCAGGGAATCGAACCCGGATTCCCGCAATGTGGCGGACGACAGCTAATACTGTAGTAGCTGATCCTGTAATTTTGACCGGAGGGACAAGGGTAGTCCTAGAAGTTAGCATATTTTCTGGAACTATTGATGAACCTGGTGCACTGTACGGATTGAACAGACGCCGCCCAGCTTACAGCGTCTTTCTGCTTCTCCGCCCTTCGTCTCTTTCATAACATACACCAGCCCCATTCCGTATTACCCCTCTTACCATTGCAAATCTTCAAACGGGAGGTGGAGAGTCCGTAACTTCATCCTGACACATTGCCCGGTGAACTGCGCCCTGAAATTAATTTACCTGAGTATGTGATATTGCCGGA
The DNA here is from genome assembly GCA_946902985.2 of Meconema thalassinum. Lineage (NCBI taxonomy): Eukaryota > Metazoa > Arthropoda > Insecta > Orthoptera > Tettigoniidae > Meconema > Meconema thalassinum. The sequence goes on from OX336398.1 coordinate 128,954,630, forward strand.
GAGTATTCCTTATTGACAGAGCTACAGTTTTACAATTACATTTAATTTTCTCAGAGTTATTATAGTCCAATTTTTTAAATTAAATATCGAGAGAAAAAAGAAAGCTTTTCGTCCTCTATGAAGGACACCGTCCAGGAATCCTTATGGGCAACCGCTAATGGTTGTTTTGATTTTTTTAACGCTTTGCTTCGCCCTCAACCACTACCCCTGTTCTAAACAGGTATGCATATTCATTTTTATCAAAGAAAGCTTTCCAGTCGATTAACACAAATATTTGCTACATGTTTGACTGAGAAATGCCACTTTGTTCTTTGTTCACCACCTGTATAACATGGTAAATGTGAATATCTTACGGGGTGCAACTGGGCTTACATAGATCCTGGTGATTGCTATGCTATTGTACACATTAAGAATTATTCTGCATCCCCCTGGTCACATGCATACCAACCAGCCCCACCTCTGACCCAAACAGATATGCATATGCATATTCGTCTTTAACTGTCATAGGTTTTTGGCCGAGTTAGAATTTAAATATATTCTGCTAAATGTTGAATATGTGATTGTTTTGTAAATTAAGATTAATTTTTTCTTAATTACAAATTATGAATTACCTATTTAACCTACTCGCACATATACCCCTTCCTCAAACCCTCTCTTATATAATTTTAACTTGGTGAGGTCTAAGACTCGATCTGCTTTGAAGAATATTGAACATGTGGTTGATTCGTATGTAAAGTATGTACTTAAGTACACTAAGCATCTATTTAATGAAAATTCAGCAATTTTCTAGGTGTATGCCGTGTCTGGTGTGGGGTTTCACCCAGGAACACCAATCTGGCTATCATCAGCGGGCTCTTGGTGTTTCACGCCTGGAATTGCTGAGTTTTAATTTACGGGCAGTGAAAGCTAATATACCATCTATTTAATTGTTTACTTGAAGACTCTTGCATATTCACACACATATGCTGCCTTTGAGTTAATAAAAATGTTGAATACCAATTACCATATATTTTCATATTTATTCTTTGTCATTCCCTGTCTGAACTTTTTTCATACGTACGGCTTGAATGTATTGCCATTAGGCATATAGTTATGTACGGTGCCTTTGATCTATGGATAAAAATGATGAACAATCTGGCTGCAATATAATATTTTATGTTGGCGTAGGCCTATATTCGCACCCATTTTCTGTATCAAATTAGTATGATATTTTGAAATACGCATTTCGTCGTAAGTTCCGTTCAGTTAACCGTTCACCTAATTGTTCAAAAGTACCTCTTTTACTTGTATCTTCTCGTAAGTAGGTACATCATCCTTGCGTCAAACTCGCCTCCTTGACGTACACTGCCAGATGTAACTAGTCACACCAAAAGCCGCACTTTGCTCCCATACAGTCGACATGCCAGTATTATCTAAGAGTTCAATGGTTAGAAGTAATTCATATTTCAACCTCTACAGTACAACATATATGAACACAATGATTATAAACAACACCAGGGTCTCTAGTTTAGTGATTTGTCTCTATATCTGGCAACGATTTAATAGATTTATTCGACAGGATATTTTTATTCTTTCTTGTGATACATTTAGCGACCTTACACACTTATATTGGTGCCAGGAACAACAATATTAACGTAACAATTCGGAATTTTTGCAGTGAAATTACCTGTGTTTCGTTAGTTGAATTTGGCTACACAGTTAAGCATACCAGTGCGCAAACATGAATTCTCAGGCTTGTTAATTTTTCTGGTGGCATTGTAATTAGTAGTTTTTTTTTGTCGTGTGGTCTCCTCAGAGGCCGAGTGCAGGTCTTCCTATTCGACGCCCGTGGGCGACCTGCGCGTCGGGAATAGTGATGGACTGCGAGTGGACTCGCGAAGAAACGAATCTGGAACCGTAAACTCGAAGTACTCGAATCGGGAATCGAGGCCGAAGGCGCTGTCAACCTTATCTGCGAGCCATGTATGGAAACAACACGATATATAATATTGTAGGTAGGCCTAGGGCCTAGGCCAATTATTGTATTCGTTTTTTTTATTAATGCACAGTATTTCTTTGTCGTGTGGCCTTCTGAGAGTCTGAGTCTGGATCTTTCTAGTCAACGGCCGTGGGCGACCTGCGCATCGGGATGAGAGATAGAATGGATGAAGATGAATGTAACTGTGCAAGGATGTGGAAGGATGCGGCTGTGGCCTCTCAGAAGGTACCGTCCCAGCATTTGAAAGGTGTTGAAAACAGAGAAACCACGGATATATATTTCAAGGACGTCCAACGGTAGGGCTCGTACCCACGCTAGGGTGGAACGGAAAAATATTGTTTTCAATTTCAGTATGTAATAGTGATAAAAAGTTGCCTTTTGCTATTATTAAATCATTTGCAAAGTTTGAACACGATTGGAGTAGGATATGAGGTGCCGCAAAGGGTCAGAAATGATGATTTTTTTAGTGAAATTTACGAAATTTCAATACATTTGGATCGGCAAAAAAATTGTTGTATTTATTAATTTCTGCTTAAAAATGGCAGTTTTAGGTGACTAAGATGCACTATTTAACAGAACAAGGGTTTCAGACAGGGTTTCAGTAGCCATAGCAAGTGCCGTTCTTAAAGTTGTGGGAATGATTTCTAAGGAGAATAAAAATTAACGTCATTGCATTGGATGGAATTACAAAAGGACCTAATGAGTTCGGGGGAGTATTAGGCAAACCACTTGAATAATGTTATGAGCTTCCAGTAGTTCCGTACTCACCGATTGAGGACAACCTTCCAGACCTCGAAATGAAACAAGATTTAAGTACCGATGAAAAGTATTTACTTGAAAAGTATAAATAAATCTCTAGTTGAATCTGCCTCCCTGATCTAGGCATGAAGAAACCATGAAAGTTGGCACATTCACGATGGCTGACGTTGGCCAGTCATATTCTCCAGTTGTATGTTGGAACAGAGAACCCTTCAGAAAACCTGAGAACCTTAACAGAGTATGTAGTTAAGGTGTATGCTCCCATCTGGTTTTACATTAAGCTGAAGCCCTATTGTGTAAATGGAGCCAAACACTTATGGTGACTGATTTCGTTTTCACGTTACCTTTGCAACGAACATCTCAAAGCAATCGACCCGGTTATTAAAAGAAATGGCTACTACGCTCACCTTGAAAACATGCTTGTCTGTATGTTATGTGATGAGAGAAAACACATAAGAGAATTAAGCCTCCGACGACTTTTGAGGGCAAGGTCAGAACAGAAGAATGAGGTACGGAAGTTTGTGAGACCTAAACTAAACTTCAAAGCTGAAGATTACATCGACATGATCAATTGGGATGATGTAACAATCACGGAACCGCCGATGACAAAGCACGTAACTGATGAGGACTTAGCCAAGTACATAAGTGAAGCAAGAGAAGAAGGCCTGATGCATTCTATTGATATTCCACGTTTTCCCTGTCATACACAAGCAGTGGCAAGAGTAATCAAGATTGTAACAGAATCATCACTCTGTGTTTGTGGTCTACAAGAAAGAAATGGATTAGTCAAAGCCAGAATTGCTTCACACAAGTTGATTCCAAAATTTGAAACAAGACAAAAAAAAAACACTTTACCTAAAATGTATTTGAGAACATTGAACATTGAATATTGATTTAGCTTTGTTATGTTTTATTTGTCTATTATTTCCATTTTATGTATAAGTGTGCGTTCTTATCTCAATGGTTATGACTTTATTGCTTAGGTTAAGTACCTTGTCTACTCTCTGATTTGGTTCAATATTTTCAGTGTATTATAAAAATGAAAGGAGACATTCTACGTACCTTAAATATGTTTTAGACAAAGAAAAATCATACAATATCATTTCTACCTCTATCTTACTATGACAAAGCAAAACAAGTACATTTTTTAAGAAAAACCTTTATTTATTCATGTTTTAATACCTACTAAGTGAGCCTCTAAAATGATGATGGACAACAAATTTTAATTTTTTGCACTATTTTAGGCGTAGTTGTAATGAAATTGAAATAATAACATAAAAAGCCATCAATAAAATAAAAAATAAAATTCTAGAAAATTTGAATATTTAAAGACAAAATATTATGTTCAAGACTTTTGCGGCACCTCAAGATGTGGTTCTATCACAATTAAACTTTGTAGAATAACTTCTCACATAAAAAGACAAATTTTAATCACTATTAGAATAGGTAATACAGAAAACTATTTTTTGCCCTATACCAACGTTCCACCCTACCACGCGTCTACCGAGTCAGCAGAGAGCTTGGCCCTATGACCTAACGCTGCGCTTTAGCCAGCGTAGCCACTGAATGCACAGTGATACAATACATTATTTAAAATTGAAAACCGGCAAGAAGTCGACTGATGAAAGAAAGAAAGAAAGAAAGAAAGAAAGAAAGAAAGAACGCAATACACTGAAGACAGATTTCCTTCTATGTGATCAATTGCTAAGTAGTAGTATATTTATGACTGTTGATAACACATCAAGCCTTATCGACAGCTTTGGTTCAGTGGTTAACGTTGCAGACTTCTACGGGTTGGGTCGGGGTTTAATTCCCGGCGAGAAGGAAGTTCATTTAATTTCATTTTATTATACTTTTTTTCTTATAAATACTCAGTCGTAATAATATGAAACATATGTTGTGTGCATATTGCGAACGATTTAGCTTGTAAATCATTACTGCCGCTGCCTTGGAGCAGGGGCGTAAAACTCCTCGCAAACTTGGGGGTGTCAAATTTATATACTGCGGTTGCCTACCTACCAGGCAGGACCTTTTATCGCTTTCAGCTTTAAAGCTTGAAATAACATGGTACTATAGGCCTAACGCTACATTAAAAAATACGTTAATTTTATTCATTATTCCTAATTAACCCTTCGGATGCCAAGCTAACTTTAATGAGATGCTAAGTAATAAAATCTGTGTCATTTGTTTCATTAAAAGATACTTATTTTATAATTTGAAATGGACATTTTTTAAAGTCGTCGTTATGAGTCAAAACCCTACTCCCACACGCTTCACTGGGCGCTGAAACCTCATTTATTTCTACATCGTTTAAAGAGCTTGCGATATGTATCAGCATGTATCTCAATTAGCTCCGAGTAAGAATGTCAACACACATAGTTTCAAAAGATCACACGTGCGGGTAATCGGCTGACTACAGCATCAACCCAGTTATTCACGGAATACAAACATATCGATATCCAGAGAGAGAGTAATTCCTACATAGTCTTGGTTACAGCAGTGATATCACTGCTTGGCTAGAAGTAGTAGCCTAATAAAAACACATCTACCGCCCGTGGCATTTTTTTTAGCAGAAGCGCTCTTGGCAAATATATCGCCCCCTGGCACTATACGGGTTAAAATACAAAATACTATCAGAATATGAATGTGAATACAAAACATAAAACAATAATTGTCAACGTCGAGCTAAGGACCCGAACACTGTCTGACCGCAGGGGCGCATATAGAGTTCTATTTGGGAGGGAGGGGGCCAACCGGGAGTTTGGTGGCATGGAATAGTCCCCAAAGAAATGGAGGACCGGGGTTCCTCCACGGGAAACTTTTGTATAATTTGTTGCAAAATAATTAATTTTAAGGCTATCTGGCATCACTATTTCAACCAATTTGTTGTTATGTTTTAGACTATGTTTGATTATTGTCAAACACAACTAAAATAATATCATGTTACATTTTATTAATACAGGCATCTTGCTCACTTTATAGTATTTACATAGAAAGAATGAACATTACTGTTTGGATTTGGGGCACATGACTTCGCTCTTCCGCTAATTAAAACCGCAATAACTGTTTTGATTTACAACTTACACTACGGTATAACAAAAAGTCAAGGTTTCTTGAAGCAATAACTTCATCGTCAGTGATTTGCATGTCTCTGAAAATAGATAACAATGCTAGACTGATGAGTCCGTTTTCGGAAGTAGAATTTCTTTATATGTTTTCAACCTACTCAAACTCAAACTCTATTCGGCGTAGCTACAGTGACAGGCAAAATTGCCAAACGATTGATAGGCCTAAGGGTATACAAGTTACGTGAAAAAGAGACTTTTGTCACACACTTCAAGGGCACTTATTGCTGTTCTTGGTTGGTTCTTAAGAGCGAAGGCACTGGAGAGTAATAAGAGCAAACTGGTTGTCACACTGTTTCGTACATCACGCTAACGCTGACTCGCTTTGTTACGTTGCCATATGCCGCTTAGTAAGAATAGTACATTATAAATATATTAGATTTTAATTCTTTAATTCATAAACAAATATTATGTGTGAAAAAATCTCGGGTGGGGGGAATGCCCTTGGACTCCGTAGATCTTTGTTTACAAACTCTTGAGTAAGACGCGTGTCATTGAACTTGTAAACCATTTCCGAGTAGGTGGCTAGTAGACAGCAATGATTCCGTGTTCCATCTAATTTGTCGCATCGTAGATCGGAAGTGGTCTCATCACCGAATAGTTTCTCTCTGCAGAACAGCTTGAAGCAGGTACGCTGAGCAGATTTACGGTCATCACAGTAACTAAGAACATACTTCACAAATTCATACGATGTACTCAACAAAGTTTGTACAGAAACTGACGAATTGCTGGAGCTACACCGATTTGGATAAATACGCCACAAGCTTAGCATCGCATGCGAAGGGTGTGCTTAAAAAGCGAGGTACGCGAGGGAAGAGTCACGTTATTTTACCCTGTTTATTTCAAACACACGAGGTGCACGCTGTTGGTTTACGGGCAGTCCCAGTACTTTACCTCAGTTTTAAACCAGGGCTCAGAAATAATAGTTCGAAAATGTACCTTTTCGGATCGTCGTGGTAAGTGGACAAAGCTCAAAGGGCCTCGGCTCTCGGCTCATTTGGGGCTTCGGCGGGAAACGGCAGATGGGGGCAAAAATAGACTGTTTTTTTCCGGTAGAATAAAGAAATTACGACTAAGAAGGTATGGTGGCTTTTCCCATTTAAAGCCTAACGTAATATTAAATCGTTTATAAAATAATTTCTGGTTATTTTATTTTTATTTTTTAAGGGTAGGCTACTTAAAATTTTTGCCTTGCACTTAAAACGTTGGGGGGGGGATCCCCCTTTCCCCTGCGTTTTACGCCCCTGCCTTGGAGAAAAGTCGTTCGCAAGTTTAGCGAGTGTTGGGAATTTTGCCACATTGTGTCCTATATCGCAGTTACGGATCGTGACGTTACCGTGAAGATTGGAGTCCTTCGCACGGATTACTCATACATGGTCGGAACCGCCAGGCTCGCGAGTTTAAGCGTCACTTAGTGTTGAATGTCTGTTAGGTAGTCAGCCCGAAGGCTGGTTGGATCCTCAAAAAGTACCGCCGTTACGTTATGTGAGTAGATACCCACAAAAACCCAAGGCAGCACTATTTTGAGGCGTTCTAGGCAAGAAGAGGAGTGAGGTAGTTTGCCATTGCTTTCCTCACTGAGTCAGAACAGTAGTCCTAACCCTATGAGTTGAACCTTTCACAGCATTCACAGGCACTGACTGTGCCTCGAATGCCATTACTAAGCCCCACCCATACCTCAGTAGCTTCCATATAATCACAGCCATGAGTGAGACTGAGACATCGGTGAAAAGCCACAGCGTCGTAAAATTAATTTTGTGTTGAACCAAAGGGTGCACGTTTACATCTGTATGTAAGGTACTCTTGACAATTATTTCACCTGTTTGTTTCGAAGCGGCATCTGAAATTGTGGCAAAATTGTATTGTGCGTCATGTACTATTACACAAGTTACCAAATACGGTACTTATAGCATAAAATATGCACTGTCAATAGGCTACTTGCAACGTTGAATGATTTGATTGGAAAGTTTGAATTTGCTTGTGCCACCAAGTGATTTATTAATTCTGAATATGACTGCACTCTTTTCTTGTAGTGGTTAGTGTTATGTCACACTCAGATGGTTGCTTGGTTGGTTCTTAAGTTTAGGGTCTGCAGCAACGTGGTCATGTAGCCCCGTGTACTTTGGGTATGTGTAGAATCTGTCTGATAACCGGTGTTAATTGTGATGACTGTATTAGTGTGTGTTATCTGTTTTTTAATTTAAGTACTGCAACTTAGATTTTTTCAAATAGTTTCTACTTTTGCCGCCAAGCGCCACCGTCAACGACTATTAGGCCAAGTTCAGAACATAGCTACTAGACGCCACCACAGTCGGCTCTTGGCAACGAACGTAGAAACCTAAGAGCGTTGTTTACTTTCTTAACCTATCCAATTTAGCTTCACACAGGTGCAATTAGTGGAAGGTTCTTTAACATGCCATAAATCTATGACATGGGACCGCCGGGTTTACTTCCCCTCCGAAGGAAAGCATACTGAGGGGTTTTTAACGCTCTTAAAAAATCCGACGGCTTCGGCTGGGTTTGACCCCGCTATCTTGGGCATAGAAACTCAGCATGCTACCGACTACGCCACCGAAGCCACCTAATCACACTCAGAGCATCTTGATGACCGCTATACTATACCGCACGTGAGTGATTAGTGCCAAGGCTTTGAGTTGCGTAAATTAATCAAATTGATGCAATCCGTGTTGGTGGAACAAAGTGGTGACAGATTAGCAAGTTTATATTTCAGTTAAATAATAGAAGACTTCGGCCGGGAAAAAAGTCGCAAAGTAATATTTTAATATTTCATAGTTTGCATCGTCTTCTTCAAGGGGACAGGTTTCTTTCATATTATTAAAATAAAGGACTGTAGTGTATTCAAAATATTGTAACTTTTCTTTATTTTATTATTATTTTATTATTAATTATTATTATTATTATTATTATTACCAGAGTATTTTCCATTTGATTTGATATTTTGTTTTGTTTCCTATTGTTGTGGGCCCGACCTTATCATATAGCCCAGGGCCCCGCATGGCCTGGATCCGTTGCTGGTTATGACACTAAGCCATTTACCATCCGGTTTTATAATAGATACATTCTATATTGTTCAATTTACATTACACAGACCGTTACACAAGCGAATATCCTGATCAGGGGCGCACCCAGGTGGGGGGAGGGGGGAGGCTTAGGGGGCTTAAGCTCCCCCCCCCAAAAAAAAACCTGGAAAAACTTTAAAAACATTGATGATATCTTTCAAGAAAATTGATTGCATAACGGGCTCCAGAATGTTTAGTGTTGGAACGTTGGAACATTTTGCGATTTTCTACTGGTTTAAAATATAATTATGTTAGGCCTATATTTATGCAACACTTGAGTGATATTAATATATATTGTAAACACAACACGATCAGATATTTCCGGCCGTTGTCATAACTATGCTCGGAGCAAGATGCACGTGGGACAGCGGTGAAAATTTCTCTCCCCAAGGTATTGTGCTGTGCTCTGTGTCAGGCGTCAAGTCAGTAGTGGTGTTTGTAAAAGTTGATTCGTTGATTGTTGTTGTGTTTGTATTTTCTATTGGCTATTGGTGTTCGTAGTGTGTCCAATTGGACTGGTAGTAATGAGAGACAAAAGAAAGTCAAACATGCAAAACTACTTTAAACCATTAACAAGAAGTTCCGTTAAGAACTATACAGCCTACTTTTCATGCCAATGATTATTCTACAGAATATGAACCAATCTAGAATAATGACGAAATTAAGTTGCTAATATCGAAATTTCCAATTAGTTCGAAATACTGTATACCTGGCATAATGTATCCTAATAGAGCACTACAGTTGGCAGCCCTGATGACTGAATATATTCTTAGTTCCATCTCTTAAGGTACAAAATACAAAATTTGGTTGAAGTCCAATGAATCGCATGGACGTTACATGCAGTTAAACATTGGATCTAACAGCGCGCATAAAATCATGTTGGCAACAATGTCATGCATGTATTGGTCAGAAATAATCTGAAATAATATGATCTATTGTTGTGCCAATTTTGAATGAAATCCAGTAGTTAGTATAGAAGTTACATGCATTTTAAAATTGGACCTATCAGCAGGCTTAGAATCATGTTGGCAGCACTGACGTATATTAGTTACTCCAAATTCGTCTAGAATGCCAGGTACTATACGTGTGCAAATTTTAGAGCTATTGGCTTGCATACTTTCTGATATATTGATATTAGGGTAACAAAAATAGGGACAGCACATATTAACAGTTGGCAGCCCTGGTTGCTCCTTAAAATACGCATAGGCATATCTGTTATGGTACACATAACACATACGAAATTTGGTTGAAATCCAAATGATAGTATGGAAGTTGCATGTATTTAAAGTTGGACCTGTCAGCAGGCTTAGAATCATGTTGGTAGCACTGACGTACATAAGTTACTCCAAATTAATATAGAATGTCAGGTACTATATGTGTGCATAGTTTAAAGCTGTCGGCTTGCATACTTTCTGATATATTGGTATTTGGATAAAATAAATTAGGAGCATTTATTAACAGTTGGCAGCCCTGGTAGGTCTTAAGAATACGCTCAGTCATATCTGGTTATGTACACATACAACATACGAAATTTGGTTGAATTCCAATTGATAGTGTAGAAGTTATATGCATTTAAAAATTGGACCTATCAGGAGGCTTATAATCATTTTGGCAATACTGCCATGTTTGGCCTCCTGGAAATTAAACTGAAATATTATGGTCTGTACGTGTGCCAATTTTGAAATAGCTCCCATTTATACTTTCCAAGATATCCAACATGGAGCTCAAATTTCAATTGCGATTTTTTAGCAGTTGGTAGCACTGACATCATTTTCAAATATGGCCGTGAGATATTCAGGTGTAGATCTTTACTCCTACCAAATTTTGTTTCGATTGCTGCAGCCGTTTAGGAGTTGATAGGAGGGGACACACACACACAGCCAGACAGACAGACAGAAGGACAGACAGACAGACACACATTTGCCCGATCTCATAAGTCTACTTTTTTCTCATTTTTGCAAAATGTGAAAAGTAGGGTAAAAATCAATAAATATGATGTGGTTAATGTTAGTGAATGTGGCAATCCTTCAACGAGTAAGGAACTGTTAACAAGGACTGCAAGCATAGAAAAACGGCCAAGTTGTTCGTCAGAGGAGGGCTCAGAGGCAAATGTGAGCAGGCCTAAGGCCGTTGTAAGTAAACATAACATGGATTTGGACATTGGTTTATTTAAAAACAAAGTGTTGACGGACAATGAAAAGCTCAAAGTTTTGAATGACAAATGGGTTCCTCAGAGCAACTTTAACTTTCCTTTTAGATCGCATGGGAACCAACTACGAAAATGTTCGTTTTCATGGCTAAAGAAATACACCTGGCTTTCGTATTCTGGAATTGAAGACTCTGCCTACTGTGTCCATTGTATGCTTTAAAAAAAAAGAAGTAGGTAAGAGTAACGCTCAACATACTGGACAACTTGTTGAAGAAGGTTTGAAAACATGCAAACTTGCAGTATCATAAAGACCCATGAGTAACGCAGCTAACTTTAAAAGAGTTATGGACTGCCGAATGGAACCGATTGACAAATCTCTTGATAAAGGAAAAGACGTCCAAGCCCAAAGTAATGTGAAAAGAATCATTCCAATAGTAGAAACTATTATTTTGTGTGGCAGGCAAAATATCTCCCTTAGGGGCCATACAGATTATGGTCAGTTTCAAATCGACAGCAAACCATTAGAAAATGAGGGGATCTGAAGAGCTTTGCTCAGAGCTAGAATTGAAGCAGGTGACAAAATTTGAAAGATCACTTTGTGTAATGTGGCAAAAATGCGACCTATATAATGTGCCCTTGCAACAATGGGCACAATCGGTTGGAATTTTCAAAATCAAGTCGTCGATGCTTGTAACCAAATAATAACTGAAAAAATAGCAAGTAAATTAAAAGAAGCTAAGGTTTTTTAGTGCTCTCGCAGATGAAACATCTGATATTTCAACTGTTGAACAGTTTTCTTTGTGTTTACGTTATGTAACGACAAATACTTTAAATGGTTATGAAATATGTGAGCAATTTTTGAAGTCCATGCCTCAAACCTCTACTACGGGTAGCGTATTGGCGAAAACGTCGATTAAAGGTCTTGAAGACAGTAATATAGACATAAATAACCTACGTGGCCAGGGGTACGATGGGGCGGCTGCTATGAGTGCAAAGTTTAAAGGGGCTCAAGCGTGCATCCAAGATGCTCACCCCACAGCAATATACGTACATTGCGCTTCTCAGAGCCTTAACCTGGCATTGTTGACCACGTCTGAGGTTGTATCAATCAGGAACTGCTTTGGAATAGTGGAGAAGTTGTGAGATTTTTTGAACACTCCTAAAAGACAAGCAGTTTTGAAACAGTGCATTGAATCTAAGGTAAATCTTGAAACCGACAATAAAAAACTCCTTCAGCTTTGTCCAACGACATGGGTCAAAGGCACGATGCTATTTTTGTTATGAAAGAACTGCTGCAACCTCATGAAGTAGCGTTAGAGATTAAAAACTGGAATAATAGGGAATCTTCTTCAGGAGCTCTAATACTACTAAACTCCTTAGTCAAGGTGAATTTTGTGGTGTTTGAAGCCATATTTTCAGTGTTGCCTCAGTAAACAAGAGTTTAGTGCTTTTCAGTCGGTCAACACGAATGTACCCAAAAGAGATGGGTTATGCCCTAATCCTGAAATAAATTACATGAGATTAATAAAACACTAGGATGACCAGTTTCGATCGTCAAGCGATCATCATCAGATCCATTACACTTAGGCTACAAAATCTATGTTTGAAATACAGGTGAAAATATTTACAATATGTACAATTATTTAGTTGCAGTATTGGTACTGCAACTGTCAGTGTATGCTAAATGCAGTATATATGTTAGGTGAAATGCTAAATGGTGATAGCTATCCGTAGATTGTACTTTAGAGAGATTATATGGTTGTAAACTATGGTTAAACTATAACATTTTAGGCTAACTACTTATCTGATTGTCTTCCGTACAACAGCTACTCGCAGTTTTCATGCTCACTGGTACTCACTGTGCGGTCGACTGCGGTGGTTATCTTAACGACTGGTTTTTCCCTGCTTTCTCCCCCCTGCTCCTACCTGCTGTGGGGAGTGATAGCGATGTGTTTATGTGAGGTGTTGCCAACCTAGATAAGATGTATGTTATTGAATGAGGTGGGTCTACAACTATTAAAGACCGTGGATTAGCCCTCGCCACGCGTGGAGCATAACCCATTCGAACTAAGCGTTGACGGTCTTCTGAGGGCGTCCCGGCACCTTTAATACTGCCGCAAATATGGGCCTTGGTTTATTGCAGAAGAAAAGTACATCGTACACCTGATCCAGATAACATTTACCTATTAATAACCCCCTAATTTCCCCCCTTTTTTATCTAGCTTGGCTGTGTCGCTAAATTGTGTTTTGTTTCCGACAGGGTGTGTTTTTTTAGTAGCGTGAAGAGGGGTGAGCTCTCCATGAACGTGTGTTCATTTAGATTGTTGGGATTATTTCGTTTGGCTAGGTGTATCTCGATTGCTTCCTTTATGCCAAGAGCTCTGCCTTTCGATTCGTGATGGATTATTTTAAGGTCCGACTCTATGTTGGTAAAGCTGTGCCCTGCGTCACACATATGTTCGCACACGGCTGAATGTGTTCCGTATCTTATCGCATTCCTATGTTAATTATAACGTGTGTCTACTCGCCTTCCACTCTGCCCGATGTAATTAGCTTGACAATCGGTGTCTTGGCACGTTATAGAATATACCCCTGACCTTGAATACGGGTCACGTTTATTTAGATTACTATTTAGGAGGTGCCTAGCGGTTATGTTTTTCGTCATGAAAGCTATCTTTATGCCTTGCTTTTTGAATAGGTTAGTGATTTTATAAGTATTCGCATTCACATAGTTGAAACGCGCAAATTTTTTCTCATTACTGTCCGGTTTGGGAATCGTTTTATCTTTATTTTTATGTTTGGCTATAATTTGATTTATTTTGCTTGGCGAGAAGTTGTTTTCTTTGCTATTTGCATAATAGTTCTTATTTCCTTATTATAGTTGTCTTTTAACATGGGTATGTTTAAAGCTCTATGCACCATTGAATTGAAACCAGCTAGTTTGTGCGTACTGGGGTGATTAGACTGATTGTCGATTGTATGCGAGGTTTGTGTTGCTTTCCTGAATATGGAATATGAAAGGTCGTTGTCTTTACGTTCAATAGTTATATCGAGATAATTTATTTTCCGGTCTATTTAGGATTCCTTAGTGAATTTGATAGAGTGGTGAAGGCTATTAATGGATTGGAGAAATGTTTCTTCGCTTGTTAGTTCAGTATCGTAGATGCAAATGACATCATCTACGTATCTTTTCCATATTACTATTCCCTTTGTTGAAGTCTTTTCTAAGAACGCATTTTCTAGTGCATTGATGAAGATGTCAGCGATTAACCCACTTAGTGGCAATCCCATTGCTAGGCCTTCTCTCTGTGTGTATATTTTATTGTCGAATTGAAACACGTTTTGGGTGAGAACGACCCTCAGTAATCTCACAATCTCTTCAATTTCTTTTACCGAATTGTTGGATTTTAAGTTGTTTTCGATAGTGTTGATTGCTTCAATAATCGGAATATTGGTGTACATGTTAGTTACGTCGAAGGATACTAGCCTGAAGCTAGGTTTCATTTGTAGGGTGTTCAATGCTGTTACTAGTTCTGTTGTGTTCTTTACAGAGTTGTTTTTGTCGTTGGAAAGACGGCATCTTAAGATTTTTTGTAACTCTTTGCTGATTTTGTAATTAGGGGCATTCCTACAATTGACTATTGGTCTCATTGGGCATTCCTTTTTGTGTATTTTTGGTTGTCCCCTCAATGACGGTATTTTCGGGTTCATGTTTATTAGTTTTGATTTTTCGGCTTTGGTCAGTATGTATTCTGTTTCTTTTAGCGCACTTTTTATTTGTTTTTGGAATTTGTTGGTGGGGTCTTTTGTTAATTCCTTGATTTCGTTGTTGTTTAGGAATTCGACTGTTTTTTCAATGTATTCTGTTTTGTTCAAAATTACTGTAGTGTTTCCCTTATCTGCTTTTGTGATGATTAAGTCATGTTCTTTTATTTTTTGTTTCAACGACGTTATTTCTTTGAGTTGTTTGTTGTTTTGAATGTTATTGCTATCGCCCTCTCGTTGGGGATTTTTTGGCTTCGTTGGTGGCGAAATTTTTGGTTAATTCCCTGTCTTCTGCTGGGAGCTTGTGACTGGCTATCTCAATATCTGTGATTAACTGTTTTATATTGTGGTTCGTGTGTGCGTCTGTTCAGTTGTATTTCAAACCTTTGTCTAACATATTCATTTCACCTTGAGAAAAAGTTACGTTCGTTCTGTTGTTTACTCTGCTGTGGAAATTGAATTCATTGTTATTCGTGTGTTGTTCGTTAGATTGATGGTTCTGTGTTTCTCCTAGTTTTCTTAATTTATTTTCTAGCGTTTCATGCTTCCTCGTTGCTCTGATTTTGATGGTGTCATGTAGGTGCTCGGTGAAGCTGTCCCATTGGGCTGCGTGCCAGAAATTACTTAGTTGCAATTGAATGTCGTACAATTGTTGGTTAATTTTTTGCTTTCTTATGTATGCAAATCTTAATTCGCTTTTTATCCAAAGCGCTTTGGCTTGTTTGGTTGAAATGATCGAGGCTGGTGTGTTCGGTACGGTTTTAATTGGTACGTATTTAGGGGTGAGGTTTAGTTCTATACATTTTTTGTTGAACCAAATTGACTTGTCTAAATTCATGAGTTTAAGCCTGAGTGATTTGAATTTCTTGGCTTCACGATTTGCCTGACTAGCCGTGAACATTGTGGTGTTTGAAGCCATATTTTCAGTGTTGCCTTAGTAAACAAGAGTTAAGTGCTTTTCAGTCGGTCAACACGAATGTACCAAAAAGAGATGGGTTATGCCCTAATCCTGAAATAAATTACATGAGATTAATAAAACACTAGGATGACCAGTTTCGATCGTCAAGCGATCATCATCAGATCCATTACACTTAGGCTACAAAATCTAAGTTTGAAATACAGGTGAAAATATTTACAATATGTACAATTATTTAGTTGCAGTATTGGTACTGCAACTGTCAGTGTATGCTAAATGCAGTATATATGTTAGGTGAAATGCTAAATGGTGATAGCTATCCGTAGATTGTACTTTAGAGAGATTATATGGTTGTAAACTATGGTTAAACTATACAATTTTAGGCTAACTACACATCTGATTGACTTCCGTACAACAGCTACTCGCAGTTTTCGTGCTCACTGGAACTCACTGTTCGGTCGACTGCGGTGGTTATCTTAACGACTGGTTTTTCCCTGCTTTCTCCCCCCTGCTCCTACGTGCTGTGGGGAGTGATAGCGATGTGTTTATGTGAGGTGTTGCCAACCTAGATAAGATGTATGTTATTGAATGAGGTGGGTCTACAACTATTAAAGACCGTGGATTAGCCCTCGCCACGCGTGGAGCTTAATCCATTCGAACTAAGCGTTGACGGTCTTCTGAGGGCGTCCCGGCACCTTTAATACTGCCGCAAATATGGGCCTTGGTTTATTGCAGAAGAAAAGTACATCATACACCTGATCCAGATAACATTTACCTATTAATAACCCCCTAATTTCCCCCCTTTTTATCTAGCTTGGCTGTGTCGCTAAATTGTGTTTTGTTTACGAAAGGGTGTTTTTTTTTTAGTAGCGTGAACGTGTGTTCATTTAGATTGTTGGGATTGTTTTGTTTGGCTAGGTGTATCTCGATTGCTTCCTTTATGTCAAGAGCTCTGCCTTTCGATTCGTGATGGATTATTTTAAGGTCCGACTCTATGTTGGTAAAGCTGTGCTCTGCGTCACACATATGTTCGCACACGGCTGAATGTGTTCAGTATCTTATCGCATTCCTATGTTCATTATAACGTGTGTCTACTCGCCTTCCACTCTGCCCGATGTAATTAGCTTGACAATCGGTGTCTTGGCACGTTATAGAATATACCCCTGACCTTGAATACGGGTCACGTTTATTTAGATTACTATTTAGGAGGTGCCTAGCGGTTGTGTTTTTCGTCATGAAAGCTATCTTTATGCCTTGCTTTTTGAATAGGTTAGTGATTTTATAAGTATTCGCATTCACATAGTTGAAACGCGCAAATTCTTTCTCATTACTGTCCGGTTTGGGAATCGTTTTATCTTTATTTTTATGTTTGGCTATAATTTGATTTATTTTGCTTGGCGAGAAGTTGTTCTCCTTTCCTATTTGCATAATAGTTCTTATTTCCTTATTATAGTTGTCTTTTGACATGGGTATGTTTAAAGCTCTGTGCACCATTGAATTGAAACCCGCTAGTTTGTGCGTACTCGGGTGATTAGACTGATTGTCGATTGCATGCGAGGTTTGTGTTGCTTTCCGGAATATGGAATATGAAAGGTCGTTGTCTTTACGTTCAATAGTTATATCGAGATAATTTATTTTCCGGTCTATTTCGGATTCCTTAGTGAATTTGATAGAGTGGTGAAGGCTATGAATGGATTGGAGAATTGCTTCTTCGCTTGTTAGTTCTGTATCGTAGATGCAAATGACATCATCTACGTATCTTTTCCATATTACTATTCCCTTAGTTGAAGTATTTTCTAAGAACGCATTTTCTAGTGCATTGATGAAGATGTCAGCGATTAACCCACTTAGTGGCGATCCCATTGCTAGGCCTTCTCTCTGTGTGTATATTTTATTGTCGAATTGAAACACGTTTTGGGTGAGAACGACCCTCAGTAATCTCACAATCTCTTCAATTTCTTTTACCGAATTGTTGGATTTTAAGTTGTTTTCGATAGTGTTGATTGCTTCAATAATAGGAATATTGGTGTACATGTTAGTTACGTCCAAGGATACTAGCCTGAAGCTAGGTTTCATTTGTAGGGTGTTCAATGCTGTTACTAGTTCTGTTGTGTTCGTTACAGAGTTGTTTTTGTCGTTGGAAAGACGGCATTTTAAGATTTTTAGTAACTCTTTGCTGATTTTGTAATTAGGGGCATTCCTACAATTGACTATTGGTCTCATTGGGCATTCCTTTTTGTGTATTTTTGGTTGTCCCCTCAATGACGGTATTTTCGGGTTCATGTTTATTAGTTTTGATTTTTCGGCTTTGTTCAGTATGTATTCTGTTTCTTTTAGCGCACTTTTTATTTGTTTTTGGAATTTGTTGGTGGGGTCTTTTGTTAATTCCTTGATTTCGTTGTTGTTTAGGAATTCGACTGTTTTTTCAATGTATTCTGTTTTGTTCAAAATTACTGTAGTGTTTCCCTTATCTGCTTTTGTGATGATTAAGTCATGTTCTTTTATTTTTTGTTTCAACGACTTTATTTCTTTGAGTTGTTTGTTGTTTTGAATGTTATTGCTATCGCCCTCTCGTTTGAGGATTTTTTGGCTTCGTTGGTGGCGAGATTTTTGCTGGGAGCTTGTGACTGGCTATCTCAATATCTGTGATTAACTGTTTTATATTGTGGTTCGTGTGTGCGTCTGTTCAGTTGTATTTCAAACCTTTGTCTAACATATTCATTTCACCTTGAGAAAAGGTTACGTTCGTTCTGTTGTTTACTCTGCTGTGGAAATTGAATTCATTGTTATTCGAGTGTTGATCGTTAGATTGATGGTTCTGTGTTTCTCCTAGTTTTCTTAATTTATTTTCTAGCGTTTCATGCTTCCTCGTTGCTCGGATTTTGATGGTGTCATGTAGGTGCTCGGTGAAGCTGTCCCATTGGGCTGCGTGCCAGAAATTACTTAGTTGCAATTGAATGTCGTACAATTGTTGGTTAATTCTTTGCTTTCTTATGTATGCAAATCTTAATTCGTTTTTTATCCAAAGCGCTTTGGCTTGTTTGGTTGAAATGATCGAGGCTGGTGTGTTCGGTACGGTTTTAATTGGTACGTATTTAGGGGTGAGGTTAAGTTCTATACATTTTTTGTTGAACCAAATTGACTTGTCTAAATTCATGAGTTTAAGCCTGAGTGATTTGAATTTCTTAGTTTCACGATTTGCCTGACTAGCCGTGAACATTGTGGTGTTTGAAGCCATATTTTCAGTGTTGCCTTAGTAAACAAGAGTTAAGTGCTTTTCAGTCGGTCAACACGAATGTACCCAAAAGAGATGGGTTATGCCCTAATCCTGAAATAAATTACATGAGATTAATAAAACACTAGGATGACCAGTTTCGATCGTCAAGCGCTCATCATCAGATTCATTACACTTAGGCTACAAAATCTATGTTTGAAATACAGGTGAAAATATTTACAATAGGTACAATTATTTAGTTGCAGTATTGGTACTGCAACTGTCAGTGTATGCTAAATGCATTATATATGTTAGGTGAAATGCTAAATGGTGATAGCTATCCGTAGATTGTACTTTAGAGAGATTATATGGTTGTAAACTATGGTTAAACTATAAAATTTTAGGCTAACTACTTATCTGATTGTCTTCCGTACAACAGCTACTCGCAGTTTTCGTGCTCACTGGAACTCACTGTGCGGTCGACTGCGGTGGTTATCTTAACGACTGGTTTTTCCCTGCTTTCTCCTCCCTGCTCCTACGTGCTGTGGGTAGTGATAGCGATGAGTTTATGTGAGGTGTTGCCAACCTAGATAAGATGTATGTTATTGAATGAGGTGGGTCTACAACTATTAAAGACCGTGGATTAGCCCTCGCCACGCGTGGAGCATAACCCATTCGAACTATGCGTTGACGGTCTTATGAGGGCGTCCCGGCACCTTTAATACTGCCGCAAATATGGGCCTTGGTTTATTGCAGAAGAAAAGTACATCGTACACCTGATCCAGATAACATTTACCTATTAATAACCCCCTAATTTCCCCCCTTTTTATCTAGCTTGGCTGTGTCGCTAAATTGTGTTTTGTTTCCGACAGGGTGTGTTTTTTTAGTAGCGTGAAGAGGGGTGAGCTCTCCATGAACGTGTGTTCATTTAGATTGTTGGGATTGTTTCGTTTGGCTAGGTGTATCTCGATTGCTTCCTTTATGTCAAGAGCTCTGCCTTTCGATTCGTGATGGATTATTTTAAGGTCCGACTCTATGTTGGTAAAGCTGTTCCCTGCGTCACACATATGTTCGCACACGGCTGAATGTGTTCCGTATCTTATCGCATTCCTATGTTAATTATAACGTGTGTCTACTCGCCTTTCACTCTACCCGATGTAATTAGCTTGACAATCGGTGTCTTGGCACGTTATAGAATATACCCCTGACCTTGAATACGGGTCACGTTTATTTAGATTACTATTTAGGAGGTGCCTAGCGGTAATGTTTTTCGTCATGAAAGCTATCTTTATGCATTGCTTTTTGAATAGGTTAGTGATTTTATAAGTATCCGCATTCACATAGTTGAAACGCGCAAATTTTTTCTCATTACTGTCCGGTTTGGGAATCGTTTTATCTTTATTTTTATGTTTGGCTATAATTTGATTTATTTTGCTTGGCGAGAAGTTGATTTCCTATGCTATTTGCATAATAGTTCTTATTTCCTTATTATAGTTGTCTTTTGACATGGGTATGTTTAAAGCTCTGTGCACCATTGAATTGAAACCAGCTAGTTTGTGCGTACTGGGGTGATTAGACTGATTGTCGATTGCATGCGAGGTTTGTGTTGCTTTCCTGAATATGGAATATGAAAGGTCGTTGTCTTTACGTTCAATAGTTATATCGAGATAATTTATTTTCCGGTCTATTTCGGATTCCTTAGTGAATTTGATAGAGTGGTGAAGGCTATTAATGGATTGGAGAAGTGTTTCTTCGCTTGTTAGTTCAGTATCGTAGATGCAAATGACATCATCTACGTATCTTTTCCATATTACTATTCCCTTTGTTGAAGTCTTTTCTAAGAACGCATTTTCTAGTGCATTGATGAAGATGTCAGCGATTAACCCACTTAGTGGCGATCCCATTGCTAGGCCTTCTCTCTGTGTGTATATTTTATTGTCGAATTGAAACACGTTTTGGGTGAGAACGACCCTCAGTAATCTCACAATCTCTTCAATTTCTTTTACCGAATTGTTGGATTTTAAGTTGTTTTCGATAGTGTTGATTGCTTCAATAATCGGAATATTGGTGTACATGTTAGTTACGTCCAAGGATACTAGCCTGAAGCTAGGTTTCATTTGTAGGGTGTTCAATGCTGTTACTAGTTCTGTTGTGTTCTTTACAGAGTTGTTTTTGTCGTTGGAAAGACGGCATTTTAAGATTTTTAGTAACTCTTTGCTGATTTTGTAATTAGGGGCATTCCTACAATTGACTATTGGTCTCATTGGGCATTCCTTTTTGTGTATTTTTGGTTGTCCCCTCAATGACGGTATTTTCGGGTTCATGTTTATTAGTTTTGATTTTTCGGCTTTGGTCAGTATGTATTCTGTTTCTTTTAGCGCACTTTTTATTTGTTTTTGGAATTTGTTGGTGGGGTCTTTTGTTAATTCCTTGATTTCGTTGTTGTTTAGGAATTCGACAGTTTTTTCAATGTATTCTGTTTTGTTCAAAATTACTGTAGTGTTTCCCTTTTCTGCTTTTGTGATGATTAAGTCATGTTCTTTTATTTTTTGTTTCAACGACTTTATTTCTTTGAGTTGTTTGTTGTTTTGAATGTTATTGCTATCGCCCTCTCGTTTGAGGATTTTTTGGCTTCGTTGGTGGCGAAATTTTTGGTTAATTCCCTGTCTTCTGCTGGGAGCTTGTGACTGGCTATCTCAATATCTGTGATTAACTGTTTTATATTGTGGTTCGTGTGTGCGTCTGTTCATTTGTATTTCAAACCTTTGTCTAACATGTTCATTTCACCTTGAGAAAAAGTTACGTTCGTTCTGTTGTTTACTCTGCTGTGGAAATTGAATTCATTGTTATTCGTGTGTTGTTCGTTAGATTGATGGTTCTGTGTTTCTCCTAGTTTTCTTAATTTATTTTCTAGCGTTTCATGCTTCCTCGTTGCTCTGATTTTGATGGTGTCATGTAGGTGCTCGGTGAAGCTGTCCCATTGGGCTGCGTGCCAGAAATTACTTAGTTGCAATTGAATGTCGTACAATTGTTGGTTAATTTTTTGCTTTCTTATGTATGCAAACCTTAATTCGCTTTTTATCCAAAGCGCTTTGGCTTGTTTGGTTGAAATGATCGAGGCTGGTGTGTTTGGTACGGTTTTAATTGGTACGTATTTAGGGGTGAGGTTAAGTTCTATACATTTTTTGTTGAACCAAATTGACTTGTCTAAATTCATGAGTTTAAGCCTGAGTGATTTGAATGTCTTGGCTTCACGATTTGCCTGACTAGCCGTGAACATTGTGGTGTTTGAAGCCATATTTTCAGTGTTGCCTTAGTAAACAAGAGTTAAGTGCTTTTCAGTCGGTCAACACGAAAGTACCCAAAAGAGATGGGTTATGCCCTAATCCTGAAATAAATTACATGAGATTAATAAAACACTAGGATGAACAGCTTCGATCGTCAAGCGATCATCATCAGATCCATTACACTTAGGCTACAAAATCTAAGTTTGAAATACAGGTGAAAATATTTACAATATGTACAATTATTTAGTTGCGGTATTGGTACTGCGACTGTCAGTGTATGCTAAATGCAGTATATATGTTAGGTGAAATGCTAAATGGTGATAGCTATCCGTAGATTGTACTTTAGAGAGATTATATGGTTGTAAACTATGGTTAAACTATAAAATTTTAGGCTAACTACTTATCTGATTGTCTTCCGTACAACAGCTACTCGCAGTTTTCGTGCTCACTGGAACTCACTGTGCGGTCGACTGCGGTGGTTATCTTAACGACTGGTTTTTCCCTGCTTTCTCCCCCCTGCTCCTACGTGCTGTGGGGAGTGATAGCGATGTGTTTATGTGAGGTGTTGCCAACCTAGATAAGATGTATGTTATTGAATGAGGTGGCTCTACAACTATTAAAGACCGTGGATTAGCCCTCGCCACGCGTGGAGCATAACCCATTCGAACTAAGCGTTGACGGTCTTATGAGGGCTTCCAGGCACCTTTAATACTGCCGCGAATATGGGCCTTGGTTTATTGCAGAAGAAAACTACATCGTACACCTGATCCAAATAACATTTACCTATTAATAACCCCCTAATTTTCCCCCTTTTTTATCTAGCTTGGCTGTGTCGCTAAATTGTGTTTTGTTTCCGACAGGGTGTGTTTTTAGTAGCGTGAAGAGGGGTGAGCTCTCCATGAACGTGTGTTTACTTAGATTATTGGGATTGTTTCGTTTGGCTAGGTGTATCTCGATTGCTTCCTTAATGTCCAGAGCTCTGCCCTTCGATTCGTGATGGATTATTTTAAGGTCAGACTCTATGTTCATAAAGCTGTGCCCTGCGTCACACATATGTTCGCACACGGCTGAATGTGTTCCGTATCTTATCGCATTCCTATGTTCATTATATCGTGTGTCTACTCGCCTTCCACTCTGCCCGATGTAATTAGCTTGACAATCGGTGTCTTGGCACGTTATAGAATAAACCCCTGACCTTGAATACGGGTCACGTTTATTTAGATTACTATTTAGGAGGTGCCTAGCGGTTGTGGTTTTCGTCATGACAGCTATCTTTATGCCTTGCTTTTTGAATAGGTTAGTGATTTTATAAGTATTCGCATTCACATAGTTGAAACGCGCAAATTTTTTCTCATTACTGTCCGGTTTGGGAATCGTTTTATATTTATTTTTATGCTTGGCTATAATTTGATTTATTTTGCTTGGCGAGAAGTTGTTTTCCTTTGCTATTTGCATAATAGTTCTTATTTCCTTATTATAGTTGTCTTTTGACATGGGTATGTTTAAAGCTCTGTGCACCATTTAATTGAAACCCGCTAGTTTGTGCGTACTGGGGTGATTAGACTGATTGTCGATTGCATGCGAGGTTTGTGTTGCTTTCCGGAATATGGAATATGAAAGGTCGTTGTCTTTACGTTCAATAGTTATATCGAGATAATTTATTATCCGGTCTATTTCGGATTCCTTAGTGAATTTGATAGAGTGGTGAAGGCTATTAATGGACTGGAGAATTGCTTCTTCGCTTGTTAGTTCAATATCGTAGATGCAAATGACATCATCTACGTATCTTTTCCATATTACTATTCCCTTTGTTGAAGTCTTTTCTAAGAACGCATTTTCTAGTGCATTGATGAAGATGTCAGCGATTAACCCACTTAGTGGCGATCCCATTGCTAGGCCTTCTCTCTGTGTGTATATTTTATTGTCGAATTGAAACACGTTTTGGGTGAGAACGACCCTCAGTAATCTCACAATCTCTTCAATCACGAATCGAAAGGCAGAGCTGTTGACACAAGGGAAGCAATCGAGATACACCTAGCCAAACGAAACAATCCCAACAATCTAAATGAACACACGTTCATGGAGAGCTCACCCCTCTTCACGCTACTAAAAAAACACACCCTGTCGGAAACAAAACACAATTTAGCGACACAGCCAAGCTAGATAAAAAGGGGGGAAATTAGGGGGTTATTAATAGGTAAATGTTATCTGGATCAGGTGTACGATGTACTTTTCTTCTGCAATAAACCAAGGCCCATATTTGCGGCAGTATTAAAGGTGCCGGGACGCCCTCATAAGACCGTCAACGCATAGTTCGAATGGGTTATGCTCCACGCGTGGCGAGGGCTAATCCACGGTCTTTAATAGTTGTAGACCCACCTCATTCAATAACATACATCTTATCTAGGTTGGCAACACCTCACATAAACTCATCGCTATCACTACCCACAGCACGTAGGAGCAGGGAGGAGAAAGCAGGGAAAAACCAGTCGTTAAGATAACCACCGCAGTCGACCGAACAGTGAGTTCCAGTGAGCACGAAAACTGCGAGTAGCTGTTGTACGGAAGACAATCAGATATGTAGTTAGCCTAAAATTGTATAGTTTAACCATAGTTTACAACCATATAATCTCTCTAAAGTACAATCTACGGATAGCTATCACCATTTAGCAGTTCACCTAACATATATACTGCATTTAGCATACACTGACAGTTGCAGTACCAATACTGCAACTAAATAATTGTACATATTGTAAATATTTTCACCTGTATTTCAAACATAGATTTTGTAGCCTAAGTGTAATGGATCTGATGATGATCGCTTGACGATCGAAACTGGTCATCCTAGTGTTTTATTAATCTCATGTAATTTATTTCAGGATTAGGGCATAACCCATCTCTTTTGGGTACATTCGTGTTGACCGACTGAAAAGCACTAAACTCTTGTTTACTAAGGCAACACTGAAAATATGGCTTCAAACACCACAATGTTCACGGCTAGTCAGGCATATCGTGAAGCCAAGAAATTCAAATCACTCAGGCTTAAACTCATGAATTTAGACAAGTCAATTTGGTTCAACAAAAAATGTATAGAACTAAACCTCACCCCTAAATACGTACCAATTAAAACCGTACCGAACACACCAGCCTCGATCATTTCAACCAAACAAGCCAAAGCGCTTTGGATAAAAAACGAATTAAGATTTGCATACATAAGAAAGCAAAATATTAACCAACAATTGTACGACATTCAATTGCAACTAAGTAATTTCTGGCACGCAGCCCAATGGGACAGCTTCACCGAGCACCTACATGACACCATCAAAATCAGAGCAACGAGGAAGCATGAAACGCTAGAAAATAAATTAAGAAAAGTAGGAGAAACACAGAACCATCAATCTAACGAACAACACACGAATAACAATGAATTCAATTTCCACAGCAGAGTAAACAACAGAACGAACGTAACCTTTTCTCAAGGTGAAATGAATATGTTAGACAAAGGTTTGAAATACAACTGAACAGACGCACACACGAACCACAATATAAAAGAGTTAATCACAGATATTGAGATAGCCAGTCACAAGCTCCCAGCAGAAGACAGGGAATTAACCAAAAATCTCGCCACCAACGAAGCCAAAAAAATCCTCAAACGAGAGGGCGATAGCAATAACATTCAAAACAACATACAACACAAAGAAATAAAGTCGTTGAAACAAAAAATAAAAGAACATGACTTAATCATCACAAAAGCAGATAAGGGAAACACTACAGTAATTTTGACAAAACAGAATACATTGAAAAAACAGTCGAATTCCTAAACAACAACGAAATCAAGGAATTAACAAAAGACCCCACCAACAAATTCCAAAAACAAATAAAAAGTGCGCTAAAAGAAACAGAATACATACTGACCAAAGCCGAAAAATCAAAACTAATAAACATGAACCCGAAAATACCGTCATTGAGGGGACAACCAAAAATACACAAAAAGGAATGCCCAATGAGACCAATAGTCAATTGTAGGAATGCCCCTAATTACAAAATCAGCAAAGAGTTACTAAAAATCTTAAAATGCCGTCTTTCCAACGACAAAAACAACTCTGTAAAGAACACAACAGAACTAGTAACAGCATTGAACACCCTACAAATGAAACCTAGCTTCAGGCTAGTATCCTTCGACGTAACTAACATGTACACCAATATTCCGATTATTGAAGCAATCAACACTATCGAAAACAACTTAAAATCCAACAATTCGGTAAAAGAAATTGAAGAGATTGTGAGATTACTGAGGGTCGTTCTCACCCAAAACGTGTTTCAATTCGACAATAAAATATACACACAGAGAGAAGGCCTAGCAATGGGATCGCCACTAAGTGGGTTAATCGCTGACATCTTCATCAATGCACTAGAAAATGCGTTCTTAGAAAAGACTTCAACAAAGGGAATAGTAATATGGATAAGATACGTAGATGATGTAATTTGCATCTACGATACTGAACTAACAAGCGAAGAAACAATTCTCCAATCCATTAATAGCCTTCACCACTCTATCAAATTCACTAAGGAATCCGAAATAGACCGGAAAATAAATTATCTCGATATAACTATTGAACGTAAAGACAACGACCTTTCATATTCCATATTCCGGAAAGCAACACAAACCTAGCATGCAATCGACAATCAGTCTAATCACCCCAGTACATACAAACTAGCAGGTTTCAATTCAATGTTGCACAGAGCTTTAAACATACCCATGTCAAAAGACAACTATAATAAGGAAATAAGAACTATGATGCAAATAGCAAAGGAGAACAACTTCTCGCCAAGGAAAATAAATCAAATTATAGCCAAACATAAAAATAAAGATAAAACGATTCCCAAACCGGACAGTAATGAGAAAGAATTTGCGCGTTTCAACTATGTGAATGAGAATACTTATAAAATCACTAACTTATTCAAAAAGCAAGGCATAAAGATAGCTTTCATGACGAAAAACACAACCGCTAGGCACCTCCTAAATAGTCATCTAAATAAACGTGACCCGTATTCAAGGTCAGGGGTATATTCTATAACGTGCCAAGACACCGATTGTCAAGCTAATTACATCGGGCAGAGTGGAAGGCGAGTAGACACACGTTATAATGAACATAGGAATGCGATAAGATACGGAACACATTCAGCCGTGTGCGAACATATGTGTGACGCAGGGCACAGCTTTACCAACATAGAGTTGGACCTTAAAATAATCCAACACGAATCGAAAGGCAGAGCTGTTGACATAAAGGAAGCAATCGAGATACACCTAGCCAAAAGAAACAATCCCAACAATCTAAATGAACACACGTTCATGGAGAGCTCACTCCTCTTCTCGCTACTAAAATACACACCCTGTCGGAAACAAAACACAATTTAGCGTCACAGCCAAGCTAGATAAAAAGGGGGGGGGAAATTAGGGGGTTATTAATAGGTAAATGTTATCTGGATCAGGTGTACGATGTACTTTTCTTCTGTAATAAACCAAGCCCCATATTCGCGGCAGTATTAAAGGTGCCGGGACGCCCTCATAAGACCGTCAACGCTTAGTTCGCATGGGTTATGCTCCACGCGTGGCGAGGGCTAATCCACGGTCTTTAATAGTTGTAGACCCACCTCATTCAATAACATACATCTTATCTAGGTTGGCAACACCTCACATAAACACGTCGCTATCACTCCCCACAGCACGTAGGAGCAGGGGGGAGAAAGCAGGGAAAAACCAGTCGTTAAGATAACCACCGCAGTCGACCGAACAGTGAGTTCCAGTGAGCACGAAAACTGCGAGTAGCTGTTGTACGGAAGACAATCAGATAAGTAGTTAGCCTAAAATTGTATAGTTTAACCATAGTTTACAACCATATAATCTCTCTAAAGTACAATCTACGGATAGCTATCACCATTTAGCATTTCACCTAACATATATACTGCATTTAGCATACACTGACAGTTGCAGTACCAATACTGCAACTAAATAATTGTACATATTGTAAATATTTTCACCTGTATTTCAAACATAGATTTTGTAGCCTAAGTGTAATGGTCTGATGATGATCGCTTGACGATCGAAACTGGTCATCCTAGTGTTTTATTAATCTCATGTAATTTATTTCAGGATTAGGGCATAACCCATCTCTTTTGGGTACATTCGTGTTGACCGACTGAATAGCACTCAACTCTTGTTTACTAAGGCGACACTGAAAATATGGCTTCAAACACCACAATGTTCACGGCTAGTCAGGCATATCGTGAAGCCAAGAAATTCAAATCACTCAGGCTTAAACTCATGAATTTAGACAAGTCAATTTGGTTCAACAATAAATGTATAGAACTAAACCTCACCCCTAAATACGTACCAATTAAAACCGTACCGAACACACACGCCTCGATCATTTCAACCAAACAAGCCAAAGCGCTTTGGATAAAAAACGAATTAAGATTTGCATACATAAGAAAGCAAAATATTAACCAACAATTGTACGACATTCAATTGCAACTAAGTAATTTCTGGCACGCAGCCCAATGGGACAGCTTCACCGAGCACCTACATGACACCATCAAAATCACAGCAACGAGGAAGCATGAAACGCTAGAAAATAAATTAAGAAAAATAGGAGAAACACAGAACCATCAATCTAACGAACAACACACGAATAACAATGAATTCAATTTCCACAGCAGAGTAAACAACAGAACGAACGTAACCTTTCCTCAAGGTGAAATGAATATGTTAGACAAAGGTTTGAAATACAACTGAACAGACGCACACACGAACCACAATATAAAAGAGTTAATCACAGATATTGAGATAGCCAGTCACAAGCTCCCAGCAGAAGACAGGGAATTTACCAAAAATCTCGCCACCAACGAAGCCAAAAAAATCCTCAAACGAGAGGGCGATAGCAATAACATTCAAAACAACATACAACTCAAAGAAATAAAGTCGTTGAAACAAAAAATAAAAGAACATGACTTAATCATCACAAAAGCAGATAAGGGAAACACTACAGTAATTTTGAACAAAACAGAATACATTGAAAAAACAGTCGAATTCCTAAACAACAACGAAATCAAGGAATTAACAAAAGACCCCACCAACAAATTCCAAAAACAAATAAAAAGTGCGCTAAAAGAAACAGAATACATACTGACCAAAGCCGAAAAATCAAAACTAATAAACATGAACCCGAAAATACCGTCATTGAGGGGACAACCAAAAATACACAAAAAGGAATGCCCAATGAGACCAATAGTCAATTGTAGGAATGCCCCTAATTACAAAATCAACAAAGAGTTACTAAAAATCTTAAAATGCCGTCTTTCCAACGACAAAAACAACTCTGTAAAGAACACAACAGAACTAGTAACAGCATTGAACACCCTACAAATGAAACCTAGCTTCAGGCTAGTATCCTTCGACATAACTAACATGTACACCAATATTCCGATTATTGAAGCAATCAACACTATCGAAAACAACTTAAAATCCAACAATTCGGTAAAAGAAATTGAAGAGATTGTGAGATTACTGAGGGTCGTTCTCAACCAAAACGTGTTTCAATTCGACAATAAAATATACACACAGAGAGAAGGCCTAGCAATGGGATCGCCACTAAGTGGGTTAATCGCTGACATCGTCATCAATGCACTAGAAAATGCGTTCTTAGAAAAGACTTCAACAAAGGGAATAGTAATATGGATAAGATACGTAGATGATGTAATTTGCATCTACGATACTGAACTATAAAGCGAAGAAACAATTCTCCAATCCATTAATAGCCTTCACCACTCTATCAAATTCACTAAGGAATCCGAAATAGACCGGAAAATAAATTATCTCGATATAACTATTGAACGTAAAGACAACGACCTTTCATATTCCATATTCCGGAAAGCAACACAAACCTCGCATGCAATCGACAATCAGTCTAATCACCCCAGTACGCACAAACTAGCTGGTTTCAATTCAATGGTGCACAGAGCTTTAAACATACCCATGTCAAAAGACAACTATAATAAGGAAATAAGAACTATTATGCAAATAGCAAAGGAGAACAACTTCTCGCCAAGCAACATAAATCAAATTATAGCCAAACATAAAAATAAAGATAAAACGATTCCCAAACCAGACAGTAATGAGAAAGAATTTGCGCGTTTCAACTATGTGAATGCGAATACTTATAAAATCACTAACCTATTCAAAAATCAAGGCATAAAGATAGCTTTCATGACGAAAAACACAACCACTAGGCACCTCCTAAATAGTCACCTAAATAAACGTGACCCGTATTCAAGGTCAGGGGTATATTCTATAACGTGCCAAGACACCGATTGACAAGCTAATTACATCGGGCAGAGTGGAAGGCGAGTAGACACACGTTATAATGAACATAGGAATGCGATAAGATACGGAACACATTCAGCCGTGTGCGAACATATGTGTGACGCAGGGCACAGCTTTACCAACATAGAGTCGGACCTTAAAATAATCCATCACGAATCGAAAGGCAGAGCTCTTGACATAAAGGAAGCAATCGAGATACACCTAGCCAAACGAAACAATCCCAATAATCTAAATAAACACACGTTCATGGAGAGCTCACCCCTCTTCACGCTACTAAAAAACACACCCTGTCGGAAACAAAACACAATTTAGCGACACAGCCAAGCTAGATGAAAAAGGGGGGAAATTAGGGGGTTATTAATAGGTAAATGTTATCTGGATCAGGTGTACGATGTACTTTTCTTCTGAAATAAACCATGGCCCAAATTCGCGGCAGTATTAAAGGTGCCGGGACGCCCTCATAAGACCGTCAACGCTTAGTTCGCATGGGTTATGCTCCACGCGTGACGAGGGCTAATCCACGGTCTTTAATAGTTGTAGACCCACCTCATTCAATAACATACATCTTATCTAGGTTGGCAACACCTCACATAAACACATCGCTATCACTCCCCACAGCACGTAGGAGCAGGGGGGAGAAAGCAGGAAAAAACCAGTCGTTAAGATAACCACCGCAGTCGACCGCACAGTGAGTTCCAGTGAGCACGAAAACTGCGAGTAGCTGTTGTACGGAAGACAATCAGATAAGTAGTTAGCCTAAAATTTTATAGTTTAACCATAGTTTACAACCATATAATCTCTCTAAAGTACAATCTACGGATAGCTATCACCATTTAGCATTTCACCTAACATATATACTGCATTTAGCGTACACTGACAGTTGCAGTACCAATACTGCAACTAAATAATTGTACATATTGTAAATATTTTCACCTGTATTTCAAACATAGATTTTGTAGCCTAAGTGTAATGGATCTGATGATGATCGCTTGACGATCGAAACTGGTCATCCTAGTGTTTTATTAATCTCATGTAATTTATTTCAGGATTAGGGCATAACCCATCTCTTTTGGGTACATTCGTGTTGACCGACTGAATAGCACTAAACTCTTGTTTACTTAGGCAACACTGAAAATATGGCTTCAAACACCACAATGTTCACGGCTAGTCAGGCATATCGTGAAGCCAAGAAATTCAAATCACTCAGGCTTAAACTCATGAATTTAGACAAGTCAATTTGGTTCAACAAAAAATGTATAGAACTAAACCTCACCCCTAAATACTTACCAATTAAAACCGTACCGAACACACCAGCCTCGATCATTTCAACCAAACAAGCCAAAGCGCTTTGGATAAAAAACGAATTAAGATTTGCATACATAAGAAAGCAAAATATTAACCAACAATTGTACGACATTCAATTGCAACTAAGTAATTTCTGGCACGCAGCCCAATGGGACAGCTTCACCGAGCACCTACATGACACCATCAAAATCAGAACAACGAGGAAGCATGAAACGCTAGAAAATAAATTAAGAAAACTAGGAGAAACACAGAACCATCAATCTAACGAACAACACACGAATAACAATGAATTCAATTTCCACAGCAGAGTAAATAACAGAACGAACGTAACGTAACCTTTTCTCAAGGTAAAATGAATATGTTAGACAAAGGTTTGAAATACAACTGCACAGACGCACACACGAACCACAATATAAAACAGTTAATCACAGATATTGAGATAGCCAGTCACAAGCTCCCAGCAGAAGACAGGGAATTAACCAAAAATCTCGCCACCAACGAAGCCAAAAAAATCCTCAAACGAGAGGGCGATAGCAATAACATTCAAAACAACAAACAACTCAAAGAAATAAAGTCGTTGAAACAAAAATAAAAGAACATGACTTAATCATCACAAAAGCAGATAAGGGAAACACTACAGTAATTTTGAACAAAACAGAATACATTGAAAAAACAGTCGAATTCCTAAACAACAACGAAATCAAGGAATTAACAAAAGACCCCACCAACAAATTCCAAAAACAAATAAAAAGTGCGCTAATAGAAACAGAATACATACTGATCAAAGCCGAAAAATCAAAACTAATAAACATGAACCCGAAAATACCGTCATTGAGGGGACAACCAAAAATACACAAAAAGGAATGCCCAATGAGACCAATAGTCAATTGTAGGAATGCCCCTAATTACAAAATCAGCAAAGAGTTACTAAAAATCTTAAAATGCCGTCTTTCCAACGACAAAAACAACTCTGTAAAGAACACAACAGAACTAGTAACAGCATTGAACACCCTACAAATGAAACCTAGCTTCAGGCTAGTATCCTTCGACGTAACTAACATGTACACCAATATTCCGATTATTGAAGCAATCAACACTATCGAAAACAACTTAAAATCCAACAATTCGGTAAAAGAAATTGAAGAGATTGTGAGATTACTGAGGGTCGTTCTCACCCAAAACGTGTTTCAATTCGACAATAAAATATACACACAGAGAGAAGACCTAGCAATGGGATCGCCACTAAGTGGGTTAATCGCTGACATCTTTATCAATGCACTAGAAAATGCGTTCTTAGAAAAGACTTCAACAAAGGGAATAGTAATATGGAAAAGATACATAGATGATGTAATTTGCATCTACGATACTGAACTAACAAGCGAAGAAACAATTCTCCAATCCATTAATAGCCTTCACCACTCTATCAAATTCACTAAGGAATCCGAAATTGACCGGAAAATAAATTATCTCGATATAACTATTGAACGTAAAGACAACGACCTTTCATATTCCATATTCCGGAATGCAACACAAACCTCGCATGCAATCGACAATCAGTCTAATCACCCCAGTACGCACAAACTAGCGGGTTTCAATTCAATGGTGCACAGAGCTTTAAACATACCCATGTCAAAAGACAACTATAATAAGGAAATAAGAAATATTATGCAAATAGCAAAGGAAAACAACTTCTCGCCAAGCAAAATAAATCAAATTATAGCCAAACATAAAAATAAAGATAAAACGATTCCCAAACCGGACAGTAATGAGAAAAAATTTGCGCGTTTCAACTATGTGAATGCGAATACTTATAAAATCACTAACCTATTCAAAAAACAAGGCATAAAAATAGCTTTCATGACGAAAAACACAACCGCTAGGCACCTCCTAAATAGTAATCTAAATAAACGTGACCCGTATTCAAGGTCAGGGGTATATTCTATAACGTGCCAAGACACCGATTGTCAAGCTAATTACATCGGGCAGAGTGGAAGGCGAGTAGACACACGTTATAATTAACATAGGAATGCGATAAGATACAGAACACATTCAGCCGTGTGCGAACATATGTGTGACGCAGGGCACAGCTTTACCAACATAGATTTGGACCTTAAAATAATCCATCACGAATCGAAAGGCAGAGCTGTTGACATAAAGGGTGCAATCGAGATACACTTAGCCAAAAGAAACAATCCCAACAATCTAAATGAGCACTTGTTCATGGAGAGCTCACCCCTCTTCAAGCTACTAAAAAACACACCCTGTCGGAAACAAAACACAATTTAGCGACACAGCCAAGCTAGATAAAAAAGGGGGGAAATTAGGGGGTTATTAATAGGTAAATGTTATCTGGATCAGGTGTAAGATGTACTTTTCTTCTGCAATAAACCAAGGCCCATATTCGCGGCAGTATTAAAGGTGCCGGGACGCCCTCATAAGACCGTCAACGCTTAGTTCGAATGGGTTATGCTCCATACGTGGCGAGGGCTAATCCACGGTCTTTAATAGTTGTAGACCCACCTCATTCAATAACATACATCTTATCTAGGTTGGCAGCACCTCACATAAACACATCGCTATCACTCCCCACAGCACGTAGGAGCAGGGGGGAGAAAGCAGGGAAAAACCAGTCGTTAAGATAACCACCGCAGTCGACCGCACAGTGAGTTCCAGTGAGCACGAAAACTGCGAGTAGCTGTTGTACGGAAGACAATCAGATAAGTAGTTAGCCTAAAATTTTATAGTTTAACCATAGTTTACAACCATATAATCTCTCTAAAGTACAATCTACGGATAGCTATCACCATTTAGCATTTCACCTAACATATATACTGCATTTAGCATACACTGACAGTTGCAGTACCAATACTGCAACTAAATAATTGTACATATTGTAAATATTTTCACCTGTATTTCAAACATAGATTTTGAAGCCTAAGTGTAATGGATCTGATGATGATCGCTTGACGATCGAAACTGGTCATCCTAGTGTTTTATTAATCTCATGTAATTTATTTCAGGATTAGGGCATAACCCATCTCTTTTGGGTACATTCGTGTTGACCGACTGAAAAGCACTAAACTCTTGTCAAGGTGAATTTATAATTTCTCTCATGGCTTCAGAAAAACTGCTTCGTTACACAGTAAATCTCAGCAAAATCTTCAGGGAACTGATTTAGATTTATCGTCTGCAATTACACACGCTGAAACTGTGATTGAAAGCTTAACATCTCTAAGAAAAAATACAGATCAAGAATTTCACTCGTTGTTTGAAGAAGCTACCAAAATTGCTAATAACTGCGGTTCAATAATTTCGATGCCTCGAACAGTTGGAAGACAACTGAACAGAAGCAACATACCAGCAGAAAATCCTGAATTATGCTATAAAAGATCTGTTTTCATCCCTTGGATTGACTATTTCTTTATTTCATTGGAATCTCGATTCATCAAGCATAAAGACTTATTAAAGAGATTTGAGTGCTTACTGCCATAGCCAATGCAACACATGCACCTTAAGAAACCTTCCAAGAAAAAATGCAACTTGATTTCTTACAGCTGTGTATTTTTTATAAGAATGACGTAATTGAAAGAGGAGGAAACAACATAGCCCTGCTTATGGTTGAGTTTGAACTGTGGCACAAGAGCTTCAAGACCCACGCTAATATCGCTAAAAACGCAATCGCTGTGTTGAATCTATGTGACAAGGACTTGTTTCCTAAAATCGACACATTGTTGAGAATTTTGTGTACCATCCCTGTGAATACAAGCACTGCTGAGAGGTCATTTCCTACACTACGTCGGCTGAAAACATATCTTAGGAATACCATGGGTGCAGACAGGCTGACCGGACTAGCAGCACTGAATATTCACCGGGGAATTGAAGACACCAGTACAGAGGTAGTTTACGTTTTGAAAAACTCTGCTAGGCGGCTGGATTTTGTTCTGTGAAATTTGAGCTTGCACTTTTTTCAAACAACGTTAATGTTAATTCATTAATACATGATTTGTATTCAACTATTTGTTTAAACTTGCATTCAGCCTGTGTAATTAAGTTCAACTTGAAATTCAAGAAATGTTTAAGATTTTTTATTATAATATTAGTTATTAATAGACTAGGCGACAGATCGAAAAAAAAAGCCTCAATAAGGAATAATTAGTGGAAAGCTGGAAATTGCTTTAATCGCTTTATTTGGATCCAGACATAACTCTCCCAAGTTTTCCCCCTCGAGCAAAGTCGGCGTTGGCCCTTCTTGCCCTAAGAAGGTACCTTTTATCGTTCTTTTTTTTGCAAATATCTCCCAAACCATCAACTTAATCAACAAAATACCTATTATAAAAATAATCTAGAGTAAATTTCCTACAGGAATGGTCTTTACCTTTTGTCTCTAATGTGAACCGTTACGATGCTACGACCATTCAAAGTGGAGCCCTTTTTGATTCTTGCCGAAAAGCTATGAAAATGATATGCCATATCAAAGTTTCTACATGTTATAAATATTTGTCAGCATTCCAGGGGCACAAGCTGTTAACTTGTTACAAGTATAACAGCTTTTCAATGTAAACAACTGTCGCAAAGTACCTACCATTAGTATTATTATTGCGCAGTATGGGCATAAAATCACTTTTTGCCACACCACCTGGCGGTAGAGTAAATGGTGCGTTTTTTTTAAGCGGTGTCCCCACGAGGCCTAATCCACTGTTCAAATGTCAAAGTTAGTTGATTATAAACCGTTTTGATGAAGGCTGGCAGTCTTCATCGTCTGCTTCAATTTCTCCATCGCTTTCATCGTCTGTATCGGTACATTTGTCCGACGTCACAGGGTGCTCAAGATTAACATCGATGTCTCCGTGACAATCATCCATGCCATCTTCCTCGGCAGCATTTGTACATGACCGTACCATAAAATTCATGCAGATTCTGTAGCATCGGAGGCCCGTTTCCCTGCAACTACACGCTGCGTTACATCCTTTCGAATATTTGCAGGACACTGTGCTTGGAAGCGTTTATGGCGCCGAATCCCTCGCCGTAGGTATGGGAGCCAAACCACATTGAGATTTTTTCCAGCCCCAAGCCAGTGGATTTGTATAATTTCCATGCCATGTTTGGATTTAATGGTATGTTCTTAAAGAGAGCTCACGTGCTGCTGATTCGGTGGGAGGTAAGCTTGCGAGATTAAATTGATGTTTGCTTAGAGATTTTGCAAACAGTTGGAACCGCAACTAAT
The DNA here is from genome assembly GCA_946902985.2 of Meconema thalassinum. Classification (NCBI taxonomy): domain Eukaryota; kingdom Metazoa; phylum Arthropoda; class Insecta; order Orthoptera; family Tettigoniidae; genus Meconema; species Meconema thalassinum. Next base: position 128,991,815 of record OX336398.1, read on the forward strand.
TCAGGGTATTTCCCGTGGTTTTGTTGTCGTAAAGTCTAGCCAAAACCAACTGGCCCGCTTTGTCCATTTCATCGGGGTTTGCGTTCACGTCTGGGAAAACCCTATCAGCTGTCTGCATTTCCTCATTACTCTTCAGCAGTGTTACGAATTTCATTTTGCCCTGCCTGTGAAACGAAGACGTTGTATCGCACCCACTAAACGCAAGCAAAAAGAGGATGTTTTCTTGCACACACGGCGGGAGATTGAAACAATGTATTGTCCACGAGGGAAGGGACCGTGAGCTGATAACCATCCAACAAATTTTCCCAAGTCCGCATCATCCCGCGCACACCGTGCATCCACAAGCTGTTCTGTAGTCGAAAACGCAATATTGCAGAATGATTCCAGTTCCTTTATGTCGAACAGATCAGGCATCGCTAGAATCCACTGCGCCAGTACGCTGCTGGTTATGCCGCGCTCGTGCGTAAGACCACCGCTAATTTTCATCGATCGCATAAGCGTTTGTTCTATGGTCATATCGGACCAAATACCCGACCAAAACCTATCGAATCTTCCAACCGTAAAAAGCCACTGTTCACAAATTGGTCATATTCGCATGGAGTAAGTTTGTATCATGGATCGAACATATCTTGCAGATATAAGTGGCAAGATTTCGCATACAAAAAGGGACCACTAACGTGGAAATAAGGCAGCATCTTCTGAATGGAGTCTAGATGTAGTTGCCAGTTTCCACTTCTTTCTGCATACACGAACTGTATCAGCAGAGTGACCATCTTGAAATATAGAATCCAGAGCTTTGCCGTCGGTCCATGTTGGCTTAGTTCCTCCAATTTATTAGAAGAACTTTGTAAAATGCTTTTGAAAGGCTCCACATCTAGTTTTCGCATCGCACCATATTTCTCATCATCATGTTGAAGCCCGATGTCTTCCACTGCCAAGAGCATGTCAGCGGCTGCCGAATGCTCGTCGTCGGTCTCATCTATCCGTTGAAATACAAGCGTGGCCAGAGCCAGTTGCGCCAGGGAATGTGCTCTTAATGCTCTCGAATATGCATGGCCCGTTAACATTTTTTCGGTGGATGTTAGGGCATATGCAATACTGAATAAATCTTGCAGACCGCTTCCATCCATTACATGTCCGATTGTACCCATGAAGGATATCACAAGGTGGAACCCACCAAGCCTTATAATTGTGTTGTTCAATTCAGAAGCAGGATTCAACACCCCGTGACGTCGGACAAATGTACCGATACAGGCGATGACGGAGAAATTGAGGCAGTCGATCAAGACTGCCAGCCTTCATGAAAACGGTTTAAAATCGACTAACTTTGACATTTAAACAGTGGATTAGGCCTCCTGAGGACACCACTTAAAAGAAGACGCGCTATTTACTCTACCGCCAGGTGGTGTGGAGGATTTTATGCCAATACTACGCAATAATAATACCAATTGTAGGTACTTTACCACAGCTGTTTACATTGTAAAGCTATTATACTTGTCACAAGTTAACAGCTTGTGCACCTGGAATGCTGACAAATATTTATAACATGTAGAAACTTTGAAATGGCATATTATTTCCATAGCTTTTCCGCAAGAATCAAAAAGGGCTCCACTTAAAATGGTCGTAGCATCGTAACGATTCACATTAGAGATAAAAGGTAGAGAACATTTCTGTAGGAAATTTAGGCTACTTTAGATTATTTTTATAATAGGTATTTTGTTGATAACGTTGATGGTTTGGGAGATATTTGCAAACCCCCAAAAATGGTACCTTCTTAGGGCCAGAAGGGCTAACGCCGACTTCGCGCGAGGGGGAAAACTTGGGGAGTAATATCTGGGTCCAAATAAAGCGATTAAAGAAATTTCCAGCTTTCCACTAATTATTTCCTTATTGAACTACCTTTCGCCTGGCCTATAAAGAAAATTAAAATAACTTATACATTTTCACGTACAGTACATACAATATTTGTTACAATCCATAACACTATGGTATACAATTACATCTCGTAATTTTTATAAAGTAATTTTTAGTTCCAATTAAATTTACATATTCAAAATCAAAATGTTAGACCATTATTTATTTCCTAAAACCTATATTAGCTCTTAGTATAAATAACTCAAAACTTAGTAAATGATTGCAGATAATTGATATTACACATCAATTTCACGATCCTGGTAGCTGGATATATAGTTATGATTAGGGCTCAGATTTTTAGGTGCTAAAAATAGGGAAAATATTTATTTTTTATGTATTAAAAATACTTGAAATATGTGTCAAAAAGTAAAAATATTTAATTATAATTTAGTTTATTAATGTGATTAAAAACAATATGCAGTAGGCTTACTCACGATTGCAATTTATGCTATGCCTCACTGACTACTGAAAATTTACAATACACAACGAGATACATCTTTAGGTTGTCCATCACAAATGGCCGTCGATTACCGCGAAACACTTCTTCTGAAGGAGCGAAACTGCGCCAATATGTTTCTTGCCCTCGAGGTGTTGTGTAACTTGAGATCGCTGTTCAGCCTTGATTGTATACCCGCATGGTTAGCAGAACAGAACATCCCCTGAGTAGTAAAATTGTCTTTAAATTCTGCAACATACTGCTGTAGACGATAACTTGTAGTTGCTTTTACTTTAGGTATCGTAGAACTGCCTTACACTTCACAGTGCCAGAAATGAACTGCATGTGAGTGAGTAACACAGAACAAAAATGTAATAAACTGAAAGATCTAGCATACTGATTTAAAATAATGTAAATATTATGTATTTTTTATGTGCTGATAAGTGAAAAACAGGAATATATGTATTTATAGAAAAATGCTTAAAATATGTATTTACGTAAAGAAATATTTATTTACCTAAAAATCCGAGCTCTAGTTATGATAATAGTGAGCAGAGCAATCCAGTCGTTATCACTCTGATCGTGATCAAAAGTTAATTCTTGATAAAAATCACGCAGTTCCTATTTATTACTGATATAACCTTAGCTCAATGGAACTGTAACTAAAATTTGTATAAAACCAATGCACATTTTGTTTAAATAATCTCCAGTCCAATAGCATCTTTTGTATTGGTTTTATCATTTCAAATGATCTTCTCGAATTCGTCGTTATGGTTGGGGTCCATCGTTATGCGTTACGGACACGGACACGGAGATGGACGTGACGTCATGCAGCCGCGCGGGAACGTGATGTCATGCTCACGCGGGGAGCGAGAAGCAGACGCTAATGACTGTTGGAATCTGTTGAAAGAGGCCTGGCGTCGAGCGACCTGGGGCTTTGAGCGAAATGAACACAAGAATACATGGTGACTTCTAAAGAGATATACTAGATGCCATATAAGAATACAGGGTGCCTCCTAAATAGGTGTGCAGGCTGTCAGAGCAAAAAATTACAGTCAGTCTGAAATAAGAATACAGGGTGCCTCCTAAAGAGGTGTGCAGGATGTCAGAGCAAAGCATCGAACCAGTCCCAATGTTCCATCCCTACTCTCACTCAAAAAAATTGCACCCCCCACTCCTACTGTTCAGCCCGCCACTGCTCGCTCCCAGGTTCTACAACTCATCTCGCAACTCTCTACCGTTACACTAGTCTAGCCAGATCGAATACAGGCCTGCCCGGGGCAAGAAACACTCCTTTTCAGAGAAATAACAACTCCGTAACAAGCTTCACGAAAACCCAAATTAAAATCGAAAATTACATTCTACAAACACCAAATTCAGTAAACTTCCCTCATTTCAGTTACTCTATAGCCTACTTTAAACAGAGACAGATGGCATAGTCATGACTCCTTCATGGAGTAGGCTATTGCACAATGTTCACCTCTCCTTCACCTTTACTATAAATGTCATAAACACTATTAAAAATAAGAAACTCACTCCACAAATCTGTAAATCAGTATTCTTCCCTTATTTCAGATACACTATTCATTAAACAAACATATAAGGCATAGTCATGACCCCTTCATGGAGTAGGCTATTGTCTAAATCTGGACACTCATACTACATCCTTACACTAATTCAAATTTACGGCCAAATGATCCTTCTGTCAGGGAGGCAAAGGTTTCCGCCGGCTTGCCTGGGATGATGGGCCACAAAACCGCTATCAAAAAGTACACAATTAACGCTTCATTCAACCGAACACATCTCTAATACAAGTACAAGAAACACATTTATTCCCGTGACCCTTAAAGAGATGCCCGCGCGGGAAGCCTAAGTTAGTGGGTAATGCAGTATGTTGAAAGAGTCCTGGGGCTTCGAGCAAAGCCTCCTGAGCCTTTCTAACATGTGTAGCATTTGTAGCATGCGTCATTTGAAATGATACAACGTCTAATCTTTCAGACTGACTGTGATTTTTTAAGAGAGCATTCTACAGTATGTTTGATCTTATAGAATATCTTTATATGCATATGATCTCAAATAGACATATTTACATACAAGACTAATAATGGACACATTCTCTTTCCATATCTGAAATCATGTTATTGACGAATGCCCCCACCAAACCAAAAGTCTGGGTGCGCCCTCATCCTGATATCTCTCCATCTAAAATTTCACCGTTTCATCGATTGTAACCAGTACACAACGGCATTAAAACATTTCAGTTTGATATTGAAGTGGGCGTCTTGTTTAAAGCTTGGGTTGTTCGGCAATGTAGATCGTGAATGTATAGCACTACTCAACTGCTTTCTAGCATGCTGCATGGGAAATCTTACTCGCAGCCTAATTTAGCCGTGTGGAGAAGCTTTAAAAACACGATAGACCTGTGATAATTTGAATAACCTGTCTGTTCTCAATATTATTTCTAAGTAGCGAGATGTTGTCTTATGGAGGAAATAACTCGGTTCTTGGATGTTAGCTGATGACATGTGAAAGACCTGTTTGACGCACTGATAGTTATTCAAACAATAAACAGTTAGGCTACATTGCAAGAGCTTTCGTCATCAGTGAGAAGGTGTTGCTAACTAGGTACCGGAAGGTAGGAAATACATTTTTATCGCAAAAGCTTATAACTTGAATACTAATAATGGGTCTATTGTAATGAAATCATTTTTTGTTGTTGTGTGTGGATCTTAACATGGAAATTCTATGCATGTATACTTATAATTCAACTCCATATGTGCACCTGTGTTTGTAACTGTTTTCGGATATTTCTGATATTTCCGTGATACGTTAGTGTAACATGCCAAATGTGAGTTTACATTACATCTAAAGTTTGTGCCTTGTTGCGATGTATCTGAGAAAAGTTTTAATATTATCCTGCTTTTATTAAGTCATCTCAATTTGCGAATAATGTTTGTGGGCGGTGTTTAATAAAGATTGTTTTACCTCAAATAGCAGTTGTCAAGAGCAGCTTGTAGACATTCCACAATTCAGATAAGTGTTCATAATTAGTAGACAATCACATTATCTGTACGTAGTAGTTCTAGCTCTATACTAGCAGATATTCGAAGGTATTTTCTGCATATTAATATACAATTCCAGTTTGGGGCTTCTTGCCTAAGTGTATCAAATCGATAGAATCTACACCTTCTTAGATTATATGGTGGAAGATTTGATGATTGGAATATCATTTCTCAGTATTGTAAATATGTAGATATGAAAATATTTTTTTGTTTCATGTTTTTAGTACCGCACTGGTATTAATCATTAAGAGTTTCCATACATGGTATGTTTTAGCCCCGCTCTTTTTATTTAGAGGGCATTGTCCCCTTTTCGATGTCATTATGGGTATAACAGTGTTCTGTAGAGCTATTTGTCATTTATAATTTTACCTGACGATGCTCGCTTGACTAGCAGAACATGTTATCCTATTGTTTATCCTCTCCTCGACTCCATTCATCCAAGCACTCACAAATAGAATCCCAGGATTTGATCAATGACCATCAGTAAAAGCCAGGCTAAGCATCATCCTGGTACTCAGTAACAATATGCCAAAGATTCACTGACAGTGTTAAGTAAAGGCTACACTAATCATCAACTAAGGACTCACTTTTTAAATACCAAGGATTTACTGGCAGCTATTGGAAAGGTATAGGCTAATCTTCGCCCAAGAACTCAGAATACCAATGATTGACTTCCAGCTGTTGGCAAAGGCTAATCATAATCCTTGTACCTACCAATAGGATATTTGAGATTCACCAACAGTCATTGATAAATGCTGTGCTAAAATTCTATAAAGCAGACACTAAGAGAATACAAAGCATTGACCAACTGCTGTTTGTAAATGTTGGTTAATCATCATTTAAGTACTCACTAACAGAATGTCAAGGTTTGACCATTAGCCATTTGTAAAGGCTTGGCTAATTATGAACCAAGCACTCAAGAATTTAAACCTACCTGTAAAAATGTGCCGACCGCCATGTTGTTGTTCGAGTCTTTAAGTACTTGGACTGGTTTAATGCAGCAGTCCATGCCTCACTGTCCTGAGTTAATTGTTTGATCTCTACATAGCTACCACACCTTACATCCAAGGTTATCTGCATAACATATTCTAACCTTTGTCTACCCCTACTGTTCTTGTCCTCAACCCGTCCTTCCATAATTAAGTTTCTATTCCTGGATGGCTTAGTGTGTGTTCAACAACCTAGAAATTTCGTAGAAAATTCAAATGTGCATTTTGATGAATGTTTTCAATTGTACAATACAAGTCTTTTGTATATTTTAAGAACTTTAATTCTGTTCTAACTGGAAACAATAATTACGAGAAACACGGTCAAACATAGAAAAGAAAATCCACAGCCTGCTTCCAGTCTCCGACCGGGTCAGGAATGGAATTAATGAAGCCCCCATCGAGCGGCGAGGATATGGAATATGCCGGCTGCCGAGGCCTGACCCACTCCTCTCGCGCAATGATTTAATGAATGACAGATGAAATGAAATGATAGTGGAGAGTGTTGCTGGAATGAAATTTTGACAGGAAAAACCAGAGTACCTGGGGAAAAACCTGTCTGCCTCCGTTTTGTCCAGCACAGATCTCACATGGAGTGACCGGGATTTGACCCACGGATCCAGCGGTGAGAGGCCGGCGTGCTGCCGCCTAAGCCACGGAGGCTTTACTGTCTAACATAGAACAGTACAAAATTTTAATTATGAATCTAAGGCCTTGTATCTGCTTTTCTTCTTAGCATTAATCTGAATTCACATGAGAGATGACCTTTGATATTAGAAAACTTCAGTATAAGTATGATATTACGGCTTAAAGTTCTTAAAAGCAAATCCATAGAATGCTAGGTTGGCAATTAAAATAAGGCGAAGTCGATAAATGAATCGATTATGCTGTGTTCATGTTTGCTGAATAATTGTCTGTTTAGGTTTTAAAAGTGATTATTACCGGTCCAGTTTATGATTTGCAATATTGCATACTTGAACTGGGTTTATCAATTGATGAATGTTAGTTTTGTTTCTCATTGGCCTCCCTCACAGTTTTGAACCTCAAAGGAAATGGCTGTCAAACATCTCAACACTTTGGATATGCATTTACCGGTTGCTAGTTCCCTATCTAGTGAGGTGTTATCAGTTGCCTGTTTTTAATACTACTACCAGTGATGGACGAAACAAAGAGGATATAAAAAGTAGTTTGGCTCAGGCAAGGATAGCATTTCTACAGAAAAGGAATCTGTTGACATTGAATATACTGTAGATGTATGTATTAGGAAGTCATTTTTGAAACCCTTTGTCTGGAGCGTGGCACTCTTTGGAAGTGAAACTTGGACTATTGGTACAGCAGAAAATAGGAGAATTAAAGCGTTTGAAATGTGGTGTTACAGGAGAATGATGAAGATCAGATGGGTAGATAGGGTTACAAACAAAGATGTATTAAGACCAGTGGGAAAGGAGAGATGTTTCTGATGACTGCTAATAAAGGTAAGAGATGGGTTGGTAGGACACATACTAAGACACCCTGGAATAGCAAGCTTAGTTATGGAAGGAAGGGTCGAGGATATGAATTCTAGGGGTAGAGCAAGGTTAGAATATGTTAAACAGATTTATTTGGATGTAGGGTTTGGTAGCTATGTAGAGATGAAACGATTAGCTCAGGACAGGGAGCCATGGAGTGCTGCATCAAACCAGTCAAAAGAGTGAAGACTCAAACTACAACCAGTACTTAATGTAATGATCATGTGTGTACCATTGGTCAAAATCATGCAATATTTTTGTGCTCTTCTTGGAGTAACGACATGTCCAAAAGCGCCTGTGGTTCAGTTAGTTATTTATTGTGCTTTTTAGGGGCGGATTAGCAAGGTCATCTGCTCCTAATGCATGGGGTTCAACGTGCATGTATTAAGAATATTATGTTGAAGTGAAATATGTTGCTCTTGGTTTCCTAGAACTGTGCTACTGCAATATACCTTGCCTGTAGATTTTCTTTGAAATCAACTATCTCCCTGAACCTCCATTTACAGAAGCTGCCACTGTTCCCACATTTTAACTTACAAACACATTTAACTGCTACATATCTGACATACACAAATTTCTAGTGGAATGGTTGCAGGCTCAAGATGGGGTTATAATTTTATATCAGCTTGAGCTCCTAATATTTTGCCCTTTGAAACCATAATTTCCATTGAAGATAAAATACTTTTTCCAGTGTGTATTGAAGGTAGATCGATGACTTACATTTAACGTTGTAATATAATTGTTTTAATGAATCGTCCTCTCTTCTACAGTAGAATCCACAACATCATGGAGGGACAACCATGCATCAAATCAGAACCTGCAGAATTCTTAAAGGATGTAAGTTAGATTTTAGTTTCATTTATATCATAACATCGCATGATTAGTGTTTAAAACAGGAAATTCTTTTCGTAATTATTAAGACTTTGGCACAGTGACTTAATACCACTCAATAGTAGCCAGTACCGGTAATCATTTGGCTTTTGTGTTTTTAATAATAGTTTAGAGCTTATGTTCTATTATTTTACATTGGTGATAACTTCATAGGTATTGAGTGATCAGCTACCCACTGATTGGCTGGCAGGGTTGAAGGTAGAGGAACCTGATGATTTGTTTGAAGATACTACAGCTATAGATGCAATTGTATTCGTTAAAGAAGAACTTCAATACCAGGTGACTATAGACCCTATATCTTATCCTGGAATATTTTCCAGAAGGTTCTGCATGGTATATTTTGGATGGTGCAATTTTTTTTATTTGGCTTGGAACGGTTATAAAGCAGTATTACCTTGCTCTAGCAGTAACTCAGTCTGTAGTTTAAGAAACAAAAGTTCAATCTGGGACTTGCAATATTGTATACTTGTTGGGGATTTACCAATGGATGCACATTTTGTTTCCTTTTCATCAATCTAACGCATATCACCGTACCTTGAAGAAAGTTACCAATCAGTTTGACATGAGCCAAATAACCCACTGAGATTTGAAGTGGCATCATAATGCATATTTAGTTGTCTAGGTAAAGACTACGCAATATACTGTACTATATACTAGTAAACTACAATTATTTATTGTGCAATCACATCGCAGCTGTACAGGCAAATGCCGGCACTTCTAATTTCTTCAATATGACGTACAGTGTCAGACGGGGGGGTTTATTATGCTCTTTAGTGTACAACAACTGTGCTTAATAAGAAAGGTTTTTGGTTGAACTAAAGGCTTCTCAGTATGTGGAAGAACGTTTAATAACGTCCAGTTTTAAGATGACACTAAGGTCATCAGAGAGTGAATATAGAAACTTGCTGACCTACTGACAAAAGTATAGCATGTTAGCATATCGTAGGGCAGATGACTTCGTGGTTCGGCCCCTAAAAACAACAATAACAAACTAAGAGTATTGTATGGATTAGTCATCATTCTCAGGAAGTCCAAATTCTTGATATTCCAGGAGCACGGATCCAATGCACAGGTGGATTAAATAGACTGGAGTTTGTGCTTTTCACAGTCTACCTACTTGAGTCACCTTCTGCGATACGGGAAATTGTGAATATGAGATATGACAATGGATTAATTTAGGACATATGGTATTGAAGAATCTCACCATGTTCTGTCAGAACAGTCCGATAAAAAACAGTATAAACATCTGCCTTGTTCACACTCTCGACTTTTCTATCTTCTTAAATAGTTGCAAAACTTGGACACTGAAGACTCGAGACAAGGAGTGTATTGATCTATTCGAACTTTGGTTCTGGCGCGAAATGCTGCGCATTAAAGAGATGGCAAGGAGGACTTAAATGTCCGTATTTTAAGAACTTTTCACCTGTGAGGGCCTTTCTTCTAGAGTCAACCTAAAACTGTCAGTTCTCTGTCTAAAATATATTGTTAGAAGATAAGGAGGATACATAGAAAATTCATCATGTATGGGTAGATCGAGGGCACTGGACCTAGGGGTAGATTAGCGAGCAGGTGATATACTACCGTAAGTTAAGATCACCGGTTAGCGTCTTCATCAAACGTTATTAAAAGCTGGTAAGTCTACTGGATAGCGCCAGTTAGTTCATGGGGTTACGACGTCAGCAATGAGTAAAATGACTTGTGATTGTGATTGCACATTATGATATATACTTTGCATATTCTTAGGGATGACCTGCATTTGTCAAGTTAAGTTGGGCATGAGGAGAAGTGTCCTTTACTATTTCTTTGTATAGTGGAAAGTGTTTGGTAAGTGAACCCAGGACATCAGAGAGTGAATTACTTTATTTATCCTCTTTCTGCTTCATGAATATTTTATCACATGACTTGATTCCCTACAGTACATGAAAAAATATTGGTCAACATTTCTGTTTTTGAATGTTCTTCTTTTGCAATGAAGGGGATGTATAAATACTTATTATTTTTTAAATTCTAGCTCATCATGTTTCATATAACCGTTGTGTAGGTGAATTTGTAACAGTGGAGGTAAATAAACAAATTAGATTGTGTGTTTTCATGTGAATTGTGATCTGATATACACTTGAACTTCGTGTGTAATAAAAGTGGTCTTTCTGTCGTGCATGATATCTTTGGAAGGGAACATCTGTCAGAAATATGTATTCTTCTTGTCATCAAATAGGTATATACAGTACTTGACATTGCGATATTTGAGCTTCAGTTAAAGAAAGTTCTACACATAGTTATACACAGGATAATTATCCCGGGTGAATACATTTGTGCGGTTTAATTTTTCTTTGACCTTCCAAGATATCTTTTAACAAGGTGTATTTCTTATTGTTTCTCTGTAGGGAGCATACCTGAAAGAAGATGCTGAAGATAGAAAGGATATTCAAATAGTGGAGGGTACCACATCAGAGCTTGTTACAAACGTAAAAAAGGAAACTCAATATTCATCAAAAGACGGAGATGTTAGAGATGTAAGTATCTTAACATTTATCTTCATGACTGCTTTTTGTGTTGTAAGGCTGTAATACATGCTTCTGTATACCTTACATGTTTACAGCAAGACCGTTTATCAGATTCCAAGATTTGTTATTGATTTAGATTTTGTGGGCAGTTTAGATTATTTGGAATTATCACAAAATATAAGAAAATAGAAATCAAAAATCTATGTCGACCGTCCCATAATTACCCTAATGGGTGGCAAAGATATTGTGCTATGTTGTTGGTTTACTATATAGGATGCCCCAAACAGTGATTATGCACAGAAGAGGATTGTTCATGTGACAAGTCTGCTTCGCAGAAATTTCGCGTTGTGGCTACTGCTTGCTATTGGCCTTCAAAATGTATTTATATTGTGGTTTTCCATTTCATTTCTCTGTGTAGATGAATTAAAATTGCTCCTTTGCAGTCCTATTATTTAGAAGGTGTACATTTACACAACCATGAATAAAGAACTAAATAGAGACGGCATACTCCCAAGGAACTAAATAAGAATCTGCTTTTGCTTAAGAAGCGTGGGAATTGGAGGTTGTAAGTCGATTACAAGACGCACAAATACTCTCTAGAACACCCAGCTAGTTCACGAGACTCCATAGACGCAATTAAAATGTATAACCATCTCAGTAACTCATGAATGGAAATTGAAATCTAACAGTAAACTATACCCAGAAATTAAAGTTCTCGGCAGGCAGGATTTGTAAGACGAGCCAGCCCCTTCTATCAATATAAACACTGGGTAGTTCATCCCGTGCAGCAGAACAATCACATAGAACATTTACTCCTGTATGTCCAAATAGAGCCGGGGAAAGATCTACCATGTATCTTGTAAATTCGTGACTATCCCAATAAACTGTATAAAGCTCTCACTATCGCTGCATCGAATTATTCTGAATAAATCTTTCTAAAAATCATCCGCAGTTGTTGTAGCTAACATGACCTGAAGACCCGAAAAGTCATCACTCACAAGATTTTACTTTGCACATGAAAGCCTGCTTTTGTTTAAGTATAGTCTGACTACATTGTAAACTTGGGACAATTCTCTCTTGAAACCAGACATGATATGAGGTATAGTTTATGCCCAGTGATCAGGGAACAAGTACTTAATGTAGGGAGATTCAGAATGATCCCCGAATGGTCATTTACATTCTTGTCCTTATTACTCTGGGTTTGATTCATGGCTCTTCCAAGGGTAAAAAAGTGCAGTGCCATGTAGAATAGGGCGCATTAATGGGATCTAGTTATTGATGATTGGCAGTCCTCCTCGGAGAAACCTGATGTTGTTCAAGTAGACTGCATTAATCTGGACTGGGTCGAAATTTTAAATCAAATCCACTGTAAATGAACTTTGTTATGTTATGTTTGTTGAACATCGGTGAAAATATACTGGCTTGATTGTGGTCATATCTTTAAGGTCCAACACTGCTTGTGGTGTTTGACGGGTGTTCGATATTTGACCCTTAAAGTTACCATGCGGGTAAGCCACGTCACTGTTTCAGAAGCATTATTATTTAGTGAAATTGCCTTGAAGTTGCTAAACTGCGTGACCTCAACCATAGCTCAGTATACTGAACTGCAGATGCATACATGACTAGATGATTGTTTAAAGATTCTGTCGGACTTGGACGCTACGTGTGTAGTATTTCCTCATTCAGAAAGTGAGTACTGTACATAAGTAGGTCTGGTAATCCCATTTAATGTGTGTATAATACTATACTTATCAAGCATGTTAAGATAATATATTTGGTAACTATAACAATTACCGACAACCTGAAATCGAACGAACAAACGCAGGAGCTACGATACGCCACTGCCAAGATGCTCGATTTTGTTCGAAGTAGCCTCCGTGTGTGCAACTTCAAAGCTATCTTTGAGCTTTTCTAACATTTGTCAGACCAACATTTCTTATTTTCTACCTGCCTTGGTGCCCAATACTGCTGGTAACCTCCAACAATTAGGAGATGTCCGACGTCTTGCAAATCGCCCAATAATCAAGATCAGCTGTTCTCCAGTCAGTCATTTGGTTACATAAATCCCTTACGGTGCCATTCACCTTTCACCACTACCGTGACTCTCCCTATCCTACAGGACTGAACTTGAGTGTGTATCTTAATATACATACTGTAGGTAACTCTTTCGTACTCTCTAGCTCCATTTGACGCAGTGATTATATTTGATTTTTTGCAGATCAGGAGACACACTTATGTGTGGGGCTTGCCTTTTCCATCGGCTTTCTATTATTTCTCTTAAGATTTTTGGCAAATAAATATATAATGAATCAACCAATTTGGATTCAAATATCTGGAAGTGATTATATGAGGTTTCATACATTAATTATTTTCTTAGGATGTAGAAGATGGAACCCTGGATAAAGAAGACGATGCAAGTGGTGGTCATTTAAATAAGTAAGTTGCTGACATGCTCTTTTAAGTGTGATAATGGAAAATGTTTATCAGGAATGAATGTTAAATGCCCAAAGTAAAATTTCTCAATTTGTCACAGACCGGTATGATCTATTGACTCGGAATTCATTAGCATGTTTTCAAACTTTTCCCCTGTTTGTTTCATATGAGATATAGGCTTATGGTGCAAACTCTAGTGCATGCTTGTCTGTATATGTGTCCCCTTGTAACTTTATATTACAAGGTAAATTGGTGGTGCTGAATATTCCGTTTAAACGTATGGGTCTACGTTTCATCACAGAGCTTCTTCATAGAAATAATTTCTTAAACTCAAGAGTAGGGCAGTTGTCAATCTGCTTTCCCCCACCAAGATGGATTGGTTTTGATTCCCGATTATTGCAAGTGGGATTTTCATGGTAAAATGCCATATTCAGTAGTTCAGGAACTGGCTTAGAAGAACGTCACATGCCCTATGATCGCAGGATTAATAGTTATGTAAAACATTAAGATTCTTTTCTAACAACACAGATACATATTGACGTTGACACGTTTTGATTTAAAGTGTTATACCATAAGTCTAGATGGAATGATATTTGAAAGGCCGACAATTGAGGGACTAACTTCCGAAGTAATCGATCGTTACGACTGAAACGTAGTGCAGTGAATGGCTACTGCGATATATGTCATGGTAAGGAACCATGGAAATTCAAGTCCCATAATTCAATGTGTTTGGGCACTCTTGGTTACGTACAGGATTTGAGATAGGCAATGGATCAGATCTCCTGTGCATCAATTACGTCGTCAAATATATATATTATATTTGAATTTTAGCCAATGGCCATAGCGGGGTGTTTTAGTTGAGCGCCCGAAGGCTTCCCATTAAAATCAGATTCAAGTAGTTCCAACTATGGCTTCCACTGTCACTGACACCTAGCCGCAAACGTTGGAATTTGATAGAGCGTTTCTAACCAAATAACGTATAGATTTAGCTACACACTACCTATTCTGGTGGTTAGTTATTTTACGTGTCATAAATCTATCACATGGGCTCTCCAGCTTTACTTCCCGTCCGAAAAAAGGAATACTGACGATTTTTATGCTCTTAAAAATCCGAAGATTTTGGCCGGGTTCGAACCCGCGATCGTGGGCATTGCATAAGGTTGGAGCCTTGCCCATTTTCTCTAGTGTTGTCGTAACGTTCGTGCCTTTAGCTCAACTGTGGTGCAACGTCAAAATTTGAAATTCCTTTGTTGTAGAATTTTTTATCTTAAGATGAAGAGCATACATGGAATACAGCTGAAGTATACTAGTCGCCCCGGTTCTGGCTATTCCTTGTTCAGATCTATATATCTAGCCTATAAGGCGCCGAGTTTTGCTATCAATGCATGTGCTTCAGTGCATTGAACTTAGTCGAGCTGTAACCAGATATAGCGTTCAACACTGCAGCATTCCGAATTGGGTAAATGTTTGTCAAGACAGTGGAAAATCATTGCCAGTAATGAGGAATCTCTAACCCATAAACGCCTTGCGTTATCATAATTGTAACGCTGTACCTTTCATTACGTACAGTATATTGCTCTAGGGGCAGATGACCTCGTAGTTCCGCCCCTTATAACAACAATAACTAACTAACTAACAAACTAACTAGCTCTACTGGAACTGTGCATGAGAAAGATCTTCGAACTTCGTGGTTACCTGATAACGGAAGGTCCATTGAATCATAAACCGAGTTCGAGTCGATATTGAATGCTTGATTGATGTCGCAATCATTGTGAACATTTCGTGGTTTGCTCCTCACGTCGTGGTGCCATGCCACAAAAGCAAAACACGTGCTAACCTATTCTGTAGGGAATGTTTAGGTAGTTAATATTTCTAATGTAGGTTTCTATGTACCTGCACTATCTAGAGGCAATTTTCCCAGGTTGATCCGTAATCAGTGACAAGAAATGATATTTTCAGTAACTTATTCATATGGAATTACTCTTCATGCATTTATACACTTACCGACTTCATATGCAGCCTATTTTACAGGGCTTGTCTTGCTTAAGTACGTTTCATGTCACCGTAGTGGTATTATTTTATCCCGGTACCTTGCCTCATATGGAATACCATCAAGTTCCATCTCCTGCAGTCTATTATTCAACGAAAAATACCAGGAAATAGATGTGTAGGAAGGAGAAGAATATCTTAGTAAAAAAAATCACACGGCCTGAACCTTCAAAACGTCCACTGAAATATTCAGAGCTGCAAATGACAGGAACTGCACAGTGAAGATGATTGGCAGCAGCTGGGACTGATAGATGACAGATTCTGTGTTATGGAGTGTTTTAACATCATTACCCTCCTGGATGCAAGATTTATTTAGAGAATTAAGCATTTCGTTCCCAAACTTTTTTTCTTCTAAATCTCTTAGAAAACTACGGGTCAAGTTTCGATCTGGAAAACGAACTGATAGTTCTCTATGTGGCTAATGATCAAGAGATTCACGAGAAATCACTGGCCGAAATCGTAAGAATTATGAGCCGAATGCAGTTATTTAATGCTAAGCCTGAAGTGTACAGTATAGCGTGTTTAATACTTACGATACCATCTACTACAGCCTCTGTTGAACGTACCATCTCATCACTCAAACGAGTAACACTGCAGGTCCACTATGGGTCAAGAGAGACTTACTTCCCTATCAATGATGACAATTGAAAAACAGCTGCTTTGTTAACTCAGGAAGCACGCAAACGGTAATTTTACTGATGCTGTCACACAAGTGTTCCTGAGGAAATCCAGATGAATGGAACTAACTTTCAAATTACTCCTGGTTTTGGCAGAAGACGGTTGGAATAAATAGAGATAAGTTATCACTCTATTTTTTTATTGATTTCGACAATTTTTTTAGATTTATCGCAGAAGTGCTCTTCGCTTTCATTGAATTAATACATTGGCTATGAAAGTTTTGTTCATGTTGGGATATGTCTAACGATGTGCAAATGGTTTAGAACGTTGTTGTTGTTGTGAATAGTTCATTTTAGGGGCTTGTGTTGAACTTGTATATTAAAATAAGCTTCTATGATGAACGGAGGTACTATCCCTTCATTTTCCTGGAAAGAAAGAACGAAAACTCGGGAAAAAACCACACTCACGATAGCCTCTGTCAGCTTCGAGATTCGAACATCTGATCTGCGAACTTGCTGCAGCTCCGCTCAATATCGCGTGATTTAACTCTATGCCACGGGGTGTTCTTAGAACCCTAATTCAGGAGATCAGTGTCATATTTCCACAAAAAAAAGACACTGATCTGGAGCGGAGAGAGAAGGGTGGAAGTGCGAAGATGAAAGGAGGCACTTGAAGGATGTAACCTAAATAAACTGGAGAATGAGGGGATGTGACAAAAGTTCAGGAGTGAAAAAGAAATTCTTTAGGTATATAGACATAATCTCTCTTACAAATTACGGATATGTTTTTCTCCGACTCCAATAATAATAATAATAATAACAATTCACTCCTTCATTCCGAAGTACAGTATTATTATTATTGGGCATATTGATATTTGTTGCACGGGGTGAGTTAAGAGGAAAGGTGCACTTGCGATATACCAGGTTCGGAGACCAGCAGTCGCCACTGCCATAAACCCCCCTACCCTTTCTGTGATTACCATATGGTCATTTACGTAGACTTGGGTGAAGATTCAAAAGTGCATTTTTTAAAATTTTTGTCGCCAGTTGTTTCGTCTAGTAACTTCAAATTGTCCATATTTTTCATACGCTACTAAAAACTAGATGGAACCGCATCAAATATCGCTTTCTTGCAATACCTGGAATATGTATTTAGTTATTAAATGGTTATTGGTTAAATGACTGTTAATATATAGGCTATTATAATTATAATGATTAAATAAATATTACAGAAGAAACGATGAGTTATTGGTAAATGTTACCGGTACCGTACGGCGTATAGCCTATAACTCGTTGCTTTCGTCTCATTTTAGCAATTAAATGGGTGAAGTTCATGCATAATATACCAATATAACAACCGGATAACAACTTATTTTTGATGTGTAACATCTTTCCATTCGGTTGCTGGATATTTTTGTGGGAGTGATTTAAAAAAATGGGTTGGAAGTGGATCGGACGGAAGTGTGTAAGACGCACTGCCAGCTTGATCGTATTCCTCCTGGCTGCTGAGGAAGGTATATCTCATATGGATTACTCCAAGGTTTGGAGGTGCCATAACAAATATTCTTACAATAAATCATCTTCAAGTTTTCGTTCTTTGGTGTAGAATTATTCATTATATCATATTTGCTGAAAACAATTATGATTTATTAAGAGTTTGTTTTTCAATCTCTGGATAAAAGTGATGGGAATCCACTCACCGAGTAACTTTGCTCTGTCTGTCTGTTAGGTTGTCAGCCTAGAGGCTGGTTGGATCCTCAAAAAGCACCACCATAGGTTATGTGGTAGAAACCCACAAAACCGAGGCAGCACTATAATGAGGCGTACTAGGCAAGGTGGGGAATGAGGTAGTTTGCCATTGCTTTCCTCACTGAGTCAGTACAGCAGTACTAACCCTATGAGCAGAACCTTTCACAACACCCACAGGCACTAGCTGTGCCCCATGTCCGTTACTCAGCACCACTCATACCTCAGTTGCTTCCATATAATCACAGCCATGAATGAGTCTGAGACAATGGGGAAAACTCACATTTTACTCTAGCCTGTGCCAGCAGACAAATGCAACTTTGTTCAACACTGTCATTCTGACGGTAAACTGTCATGCAAACTCAGGTGTCAACTGATTGAAACACAAAGCACATGGCAAATGTTCGAAGTCTTCGTATCAGTATTTAAATGATTATATGCTTTAATATGAAACATTGTAAGTAGTCGGCATTGCCGGTATTGTGCTTCTGCGCAATGGCTATTCAAATATTAACCCACGTAACGGTAATGCAGTCATTAATATAATATATATCGTTGTGTTTATACGGGAACTAGGTAAGCCTTCATGAACTATTGATGAACACATTATCTTTACTCACAAGTGGGCCTATTCATAAGGCCCCTTAAAACAACAATTATCATCATCATATTCATAAGGCATTTTAAACTCAATTTCACGCAGGAACATTATCGAAACAAGCAAAATATAAATGAAATTTAATTCCGTAATGCAGTATTATTGGTACGTGAAAATAAGTCATCATCTTGTCCACAATATTTGCGTCGTCGAAATAACCGTGGTGCTAGCGTCTTTGACTGTGAATATAGAGATTTTGGGATCGAATCCCGGACGGGATAGATACTATTGCTACCAGATTATCGTTTTAAACGATATTTGTCATATCAATATGACTCATTTTAACAGAGTCCATAAGAAATTACGTGTTGGTCTGTGAATCAAGAGGTCCGGGAACTGGGCAAGCCTATGATGATCTACTGCTGTGAACATTGCATTTACTCGCAAGTTGGCCAATTTATAAGGAATTTTAAGATTATGAGCGGTTTCGCGTCCATTAATCTAGTTGATCCATATCGTATTCTTTATTTAGGCTTGTGTTCGTGGAAGCTACAAATCATCTAATAAAATGAGTTCCGTATTAAGAACTACATTATCTGTAAAACACTCCCTTTTACAATAGATTAATATTTGTGCCAGTATTATAAAATACCGGCGTATCAATGTTTTCACGTGAGGTTTCTTCTATGTGTGATGTTACACATCATATGCGACTACTCTAAGGCTCGTAAAGTTATTTTTATAATATCCTCACGTATAACATATCTAATTGGCCCCAACGTAATGCATTTATAGGCCAATAAATGTTAGACCACTGCCGTTTGAAATGTGCAAATCGCTTGTACACTTTTTTAGGCAAGCTGTTTGTTACGGTCCTTTCTGTTGCGAAGTTTTACTTACTGTATACATTCAGGATACACTTGTGTTTGGAATATTCAAGAAAGGCCAACCCTCTAGTTCTTATTTCGTAAGTTGAACGCCTAAAAACAAAACCACAATCCAAAATAATAATGAAAATAATCACGGGCGATTCATTGCCGATGAAAATCAAATGGAGATTCGCGGGCAGGAAGTTCGCTATGCTTAAGTTTTGGTGCCATTTTAACTCACGGAAGCTCTCTCCCTTCCTTTACGTACACCACCAGGCGTAACTAGTCGCACCAGAAACCGTACTTTGCTCCCAGTATTACCCAAGAGTTCAATGCTTAGAAGTAATTCATATTTCAACCGCTAGAGTACAACATATATCAGCACAATGCTGATAACGCAACACCAGGATTTTTAAGTTAGTGATTTGTCTCTATGTCTGGGAACGATTCAATTCATTTTTCGACAAGTTTTTTTTTCTTTTTTTCTGTGAGGCATTTAGCGACCTGACACACTTATATTGGTGACAGGAACACTTGTCAACGTAACAATTCGGAATTTTTGCAGTGAGATTACCTGTGTTTCGTTAGTTTAAGTTGGCTACACAGTTAAGCCTACCAGTGCGTAAACATGAGTTCTCAGGTCTGTTAATTAGCCTACTTTCGATTTTTGCAAAAAATGAAAGTAGACTTATGGGATCACTACAGGGCCAAAAATTGTGTGTCTGTGTGTGTGTGAGAGTGTGTACTCTGAATGTCTGTCCCCCCCTATCAATTCGAACACGGTGAAACCGAATTGAACGAAATTTGGTACAGAGGTAGAACAAGCAAAGGGCACCTCAGTGTCATGTTTTCATGTTTTATATCGCCGCCATCTTTACCAAAACTGAATGGCGGCCACTCAAACGTTCAAAACGTAAAATCAAATAGCGACTAACCAAATTATCCGATCTCTACCAAATTTGGTAATAACATACCTTTATATAGGATGCGTCTTGTGACCAAACTACAAGGTCATCCGCCGTACCATTTCAGGATGGCGGCCGTGCGAATTATGCAAACTTTATAATCCATATCATGGGACCCACCAGTTCCGATTATCGAGCCGAGAATCGATTTAACTGTTCTAAAGGAAGAGGCACGTTCGAAATTAAAAGTTTATTTTGTAATACTATAGTGCAGAAGTGATTTTAAAAAGCTGAGCCGTCTCGGTAAGAAGACAAGATGGCAGCGGATATCTTGTGCCTGACTTATATTTCACAAATTTGAGAATTGCATGCAATATAGCGTACTGATACAAAATAAATAAACTTTGTATGAAATGCTTTATATATAAATAATATACTCCAATGATGAAATCGTTAGGTCTAAATCATTATTTGCTAACAAGTTCTATGTAAGTCATTTTATATAGATCAATGTTCGTTGGCACAAATGGCTCCGTGGTAAAGCGTTGGTCTATCATTCATATGCCTATGGTTAAACCCCTACAGTGTTAGGTTTTTTGCTTGAAATTTTACATATTTGTTGCTTTGTAATGACTCAGACGTTTTAAAATTAAGCGTTATATTGTGCATTTTACGGTGCAAAACATATATTTAATTAAAACATAATTCGCTAGCAGATTTGCTCGAGACATCTAGTAGCCAAAAAGGTAACTGCACGCCGGCCTACTTATTAACAGGGGGTGTCAACCAGATAGGGATCATTTGGCACCATCGGTGTAGTAGCACGTGCCAGTCGTATGGAGCGCTGTATATCGTGTATATCGTGTTGCCAACATATGCATGATACAACGTTGTAATTAAATTGCATACATATCACTATATTTAGTCAATAAATATACACATAATTCCTAATTGACATTTCCTTGCAATTATCTTGCTCACAGACGATAATTACGGCACTTATCATTAAATAAACATTATTTCTACTGGGTTGGCGGCACTGACCATGCCATGGCGGCTCTGTAGATGTGTTGTATTGGCCGTATACAAATAAGCTAAATAAGCTAATGTTTTGTTCTATCTCATCTTTCTTATATCAAATTGTCTTCGTGGTAATGAGAAGTGAACAGTTCTTCTTCTGCTACGCCAAGTAAGTACGCTTATTTTAAGAATTTAAGTAAAAACGTGTTTCTGCGTGTGCAAAATATGCCGTAGCCTAGTTTTGAATTTATATTAGACGCAGTGTACAGGTGACATTCCACTTGACATATTAATTAACTTTCACTATTATTTATCCCACAGGTAGGCCTACCAAATTCTGGGAACAAACAAATCGTAAATTGCTGTTCTCGGAATAGCAGAGGAATGTGGCAATTAGGCCTACTCACCTTAGAAATGACCAGGTAAGAGTCTATGTTTCCGTAATGTTTTCAACTTGATTACATCTTGCAGAGATACGTCCAGTACCATTAGCCTATTGCATATGTGTACTCAAGTTATTGAGGTGTGTTAATAATTCATTTTACATTGCGGTAGATTAAAAATGTCATGATTCTTGACAACGTGTCGAAGCTTTAATATTTTCCCCTTCCTTGAATTTCAAATTATTATTGGTACCGTATTCAAAAAAGATCAGTTCTTGTACATGTTAGCTACTGGTGCTGTGGCAATTCAATTGTGACCTATTCAATTGGTAGAATAGGTAGTAATGCCATTACTGATGTAGAACTGTAATGTTCTGCGACCCAAATACCATTCAAATGCACCTGTCCTCCTCTAATAAGCCAAGAACAAACAAATGTGTAGATGTGTTTCCTTGCATATTCATGCTATGGGCACTTTGTATTTATTTTTGTAGATACACAGGAAAATAAGCTGTACGGTTTATGTTATGGTAGGAATGCAGTGTTTGGGCTGGGTGTTCAGTTGGTCGAGTTGGTAGTAATGGCAATACTGATGTAGGACTGTAATTACAGGTTATTAAAACTTAACATTCACCCCCATGGTCTAATAGGTTTAATGGCCTAGGATCGTATAGTCTTACCAATGTGTAACTATATACATTAAGTTAATGTGTTCTTATCCTGTGGAACGAAGTCCAACGTGAATATACTTTTGCTAAGTCATGGTGCTAAAGTAGTCGACTCGTGTAATGTTCTGCGACCCAAATACCATTCAAATGCACCTGTCCTCTTCTAATAAGCCAAGAACAAACAAATGTGTAGATGTGTTTCCTTCCATATTCATGCTATGGGCACTTTGTATTTATTTTTGTAGATACACAGGAAAATAAGCTGTACGGTTTATGTTATGGTAGGAATGCATTGTTTAGGCTGGGTGTTCAGTTGGTCGAATTGGTACGGTAGTAATGGCAATACTGATGTAGGACTGTAATTACAGGTTATTAAAACTTAACATTAACCCCCATGATCTAATAGGTTTAATGGCCTAGGATCATATTATAGTCTTACCAATGTGTAACTATATACATTGTGTTCTTGTCCTGTGGATCTAAGTCCAACGTGAAAATCCAATAAAACCTTGGAACCATTGGCCCGATAATCCCACCCTTATCTGCCAATTTTTATTTTATACTCTTGGTAAGTTAATAAGTGTTAGGTTCTGTCGATGATATTCTGTAACAGTGAGATAGATACAAGACAAATATAATTGATTTATTTTATGCCAATGTAATGGTTGATATACCTATAGGTAGTATTTTATTCCCACACGTTATTTACAATATTTTTCAACATGTAGGATGCCAATGTCTAAGCTTACATGGAGGGATTTTTTCATCAATTGATTCTGTAATAAGACCACCTTGTGGTGTGGTTGCTGCCACTCCTGAGGTCCTGGGCTAGTTTCCAAGCTTGATTAAGTAATTAAATTCTGGTCTGACTGTTGGAACGGCGCACACTCATCTTTGTGAGGCAGAACTGAGAAGAGGTAGGTTCGATTCTCACCTCGGCCATCCAAGAAGTGGTTTTCCAAGGTTTCCCCACTTCCACTCCAGGCTAACGCTGGGATGGCTCCCAACTTAAGGCTACGGCTGCCTCCTTTCCAGTCCTCACCTGAATTACAGGAAGTATACACACTACTACAGATACCACAATAACACAGATTATCATACAAATCCTACACTCCCCCAGGGGCTCACATCTAGTGGGACGTGGGTTGGCGACCACGGGGCCCCAGCTGAGTCCCGCATTGCTTCCACTTACGTGTGCCGGGCTCCTCTCTGTCTTCTTTCCTGTCGACCTCACTTGGTCAACTCTTGTTCTCTTCCGACCCCGACGGTATTAGGATATCCAAGGCCTAGGGAGTCTGTTCCTTTCCCGCCTTAATTGGCCCTCGTCTCATCTTTTCTGATGCCCTCCTCCTGCGAGGGGTCAGCCTTCTTTTTCTTTTCTTGTTATCTCCTGCCTTCTGCTCAAGGCTCTCAAGGGGCAGGGTGCATGTAGCCCCACCACCTTTGGTGCGCCCTGGATATTGCTACACCCTCAGGGGCTCACGGCTGGTGAGTTCGGGAGACGGCGACCCCGAGGGATTCCTGAGCTGGGTCCGGTTTTTCCCCTTTTTTCCATTGCCTCTGGGGCCTTTCGTGGCTCTCCTTCCTTCCAAGTCCCTCGAACCTAATTCTTCGAGGGTTTGAGGGCATTTCTTTTCCTCCTGTCCTTTGTTTGCCTTATTCTCCTTTTGTTTTCCATTTCTTCTTCTAGTAGCCTATATAAGTTTGTAGTTAGTTTCAGTTATAGTTTACATTTGATTTTCATCTTCACGATCACCCAAACCATTAGGGGCCGATAACCAAGATGTTAGGCTCGTTCAAACAACAAATATCGTCATCAACAAATCATACACACTTCCAAATACATGGGGCTAAATGAATATGTTATCGAAAGCCCTAAATGAATTAATATCAAAAATACAATGATTCTTTTAAAATGTAGTTAACTTACAGTAGGTGCAAACATACACATGTCAGCAAATCCAAGTTCCCCGTTTCAAGCATTAAGTTACACATTTATTAAGTTTACTGTTTCAACATACACACTGGTATGTGTTGTAGGAATTTGCGGTTCATCGGTGTCAGCCATTACATCAAGGAGGAACTAGGTCTATTATTATGTGCTGGTCCCTACTGTTATACTTTGGCAAGAAAGAAGAAAGGAACATGCCTCAACACATACTTTTAGGAGGACCAGATTTGATTACTGTATTTTTGCTAAGTTTGATCTTGGCTCTTGCTGTTATCTTCTCTTCATTGACAACTTTTTAAATAAAACATGATGAATTCTAGCAGTATTGAGTGTTTTTCTTGTTTTTCATTGATAGTCCTATTTCTCCTTTCCCCTTAACAGCACGTAATGGAATGTACTGTATTAGTGTGCGATGTTAATTTTTGATGTAGCCTACTTACTGCATTTCACCCTTCAAAATTTTTAACTGGATATATTTTAAAGGGCATATGAAATGAACTACTGTATAGAAATTTTGTGATATCCAATTCTTTTTCTGTCCCCTAATGTATTAGGCACTAATTACACTAACAATTTTAGTGTGATGAGGATCTGGTTAGACCACCTGATTCCTTAGCATTCTCTCTTAAAATTTTACTGTTATTGCTAACAGCATCAAGCATTTTAAAATATGAATTTTCTCCCTTCCCAGTACTTTTCCTTTGTAGTTTTTTCTAATAACTAATTGGTTATAGGCCTAATTGGGCCATTTTTTTAGCTGAGTAATAATATGCTGCAGGCCTTGTAGTAGCCTAATTTTTGTCACCAATGCAATATGCTCCAATTGCAACTGAAAGAAATTTAAACATGTATATTAGTGATGAGGTTATGTTCTAAATGCTGTGATTGTTCATTTCAAAGTTCTGGAATTCACAATTTCCCACTTTGTTATTATTTTTATTAATTTTTTCTGTTATTGGTATTTTGAATGTGATTTATTACTTGTAGATCATATTATTATCTCCACACTTAAAGACGTGCCATAAGTATAGGGAGATTGTGATTTTCGGAACATTGAAGTGGGCTGAGCATTTAGGACGGGAATATTTAGCGGAACGAGGGGAAGGGGCAGGGTGGAGGGGAGGGGGCGGGAGGGTTAGTGTTTACGAGATCTGCTCATAGGTGGCGCTACCGGTCGACATGTTGCTAGTACATCAGTCAACCACCAGACAGCGCTGAATCTTAGGTACCAAGAATTAGCATGGCTGTTGGCCATCTGTAGTAGTAGGTAATCTGTGCTTATTAACTTCCAGATTTTATTGAAAAGTTTCTTCTTATGGCCGCTAGAATGCACTCGCCCTGTTAGGATTATATTGTTCGGTACTTCTCCACTAGATTTCACGACTGGTCTACATGGGACTCCATTGATAGTATACCATTGGCATTCTATGCGCATCGAATTTGAAGAATGACAAGATGATACTATGATACATTTTTACTTCTTATTTTAAAGGGTTTGTAACAGCCTATTGTGCGTTATTTGAAAATGTTATTTGAAGTAAAGAACAAAACGATTTCACATAGTAACTGAATTCTAGCCGCTGGTGCTAGTTCATGTTATTAATACTTTTATTTCAGGCAAATAGCAATCGAAAATATCCACATAGTTTGTATACACACGTCTCTGTAGGGTCATGGAAGGATTTGTTAATTCAATTAGGGTTTTGAAAGCCATGCACAGCCAGACGTGTAAAGACATGCCTCTACTCAAAGTTGGATGTTCCCACGGCAGGTCGATTATGTAATAATAACAATAATAATAATGTTATTTGTTTTACGTCCCTTTTAACTACTGCTGCTTTTAGATACGCCGGGGTGCCGGAATTTTGGCCCGAAGGGGATCTTTAACGTGCCAGTAAATCTACTGACACGGATCCCTCGCATTTGTGCACCCCCAAATGCCAGCTGACTGCGCCAGGATACGAACCTGCAACCTAGGGCCCAGCAAGCGAGAACGTTACCGCTGAGCCACGCAGCCAGTCCGGTCGATTATGTCTCCAGATCCATAACATTCTTGAGATACTTCTTATCTATCTTTCTTCAATGATGGTAGTAGTTTTTTCTAGGTTGTGGCATTTGGTAGAGGTAAATAGTTTCTAAGGTCTTCAACCAAGAAATGATTCTATTATACTCTTTGATAATAACAACGAGTTATAACTATACTCATACATTTAGGAGAAAGTAGGTTATATGTTCTTTACTGAACATCTTGTTTTTCTGCTGGAATTGTTATTAGAAGTGATGGGCTGCGAGTGAAATCGAGTTTGGGGCCGTGAAACTTGGGATACTCGAGTCCGGAAGCGAGGCCGAAGACGCTGTCAGCGTTATCTGTGAGCCATGTATGGAAACAACACGATGTATAATATTGTCGGTAGGCTAAGTATTGTATTCGTCACCCATTAATGCACATTCTTTCTTTGTCGTGTGACCTCCTGAGAGACTGAGTGCTGGACTTTCTAGTCAACGCCCGTGGACGATCTGCACGTCAGGATGAGAGATGGAATGGATGAAGATGAATGAAACTGGGCAAGGAAGTGGAAGGAAGTGGCCGTGGCCTGTCAGAAGGTTCCGTCCCAGCATATGCCTGGTGTGGAAAATGGGGAAACTACGGAAAACCATTTCAAGGACGGACGACGTTGGGGCTAGAACCCACGCGTCTACCGAGTCAGCAGAGAGCTTGGCCCCATGACCTAACGCAGCGCTTTAGCCTGCGTAGGCTCTGAATGCACAGTGATATAATAGATTATTTAAAATTGAAAACCGGAGGAAGTGGACTGATGAAAATAAAAGAACGCAATACACTGAAGAGAGATTTCCTTCTATGTGATCAATTGCTAAGCTGTTGATAACACTTCAAGCCTTACCGACAGCTTTGGTTGAGTTGTTAACGTTGCTGACTTCTACCTGGAGGGCCGCGGTTCATTACCGGGTGAGGAGGAATTTCTTTTAACTTGATATTTTCCTCATTCTCCGTTAGGTTCTTCTGAGGACCACGAACCAATTTCAATGTTTAGTCCTGTGTTTTCTCTCTTCTTCCTCCAATTCTCCTTCATTTTTCGCTGTGTGTCTCCTTTATCCCCTCCGACCATTTTGAGCCTGTTTTCTTTTATTGCCTTCCTTGGAGTCCTTCCGTTCCCAATACCTTTTTTTTAAATTTCTCTCTCTAGTGCATCTTCATCTCTTACATTGTTTCTTTCTAAATCTTTCTTTACTTCTTGAAACCAGGCTGTTTTCGATTTCTTTTTCCAAAGATATTAAAAATCTGTTTGGTAGCTTGATATTTATCATATTAATTGTTTTATAATTTACTCAGTCGTTAGAATATGAAACATATATTGCGTGCATTTTGCAAACGATTTCGCTTGTAAATCACTAGTGTCGCTGCCTTGACGAAAAGTCATTCGCAAGTTTAGCGAGTGTTGGGTATTTTGCCGCTTTGTGTCTTATATCGCAGTTACGGATTTTGACGTCACTGTGAAGAGTCGAGTCCATCGCACGGGTTGCTCATACATGCTCGGAACCGCCAGGCTTGATTCTCGCGAGTCCAATCGTCACTAATTGATGTTGAATAGCGTCATAACATGGATTTTGTGTTTAGCCTAATGGTGCAAGTTTACATCTGTGTGTAAGGTAGTCTTGACATTTCATTTCACATGTTTATTTCGCAGCGGGAGCAGAAATTGTGTCAACGTTGTATTGCGCGTCTTGTACAATTACACCGTTACCAAATACTAAGTGTCG
This sequence comes from Meconema thalassinum, assembly GCA_946902985.2. Lineage (NCBI taxonomy): Eukaryota > Metazoa > Arthropoda > Insecta > Orthoptera > Tettigoniidae > Meconema > Meconema thalassinum. Next base: position 129,020,135 of record OX336398.1, read on the forward strand.
CACAGTGGTCCGGATCCGTAAAAAGCGGACAAAAATAGATTTTTCAACTTTATATTAGAAAGGCCAAACCACCTCCCAAGTGAAGTATGTTAATCAGCGTACATTAATTTCATTTTTTCTTTGGAAATTGCTTCTGTGTTTCTCAGATATAATACTACAAAAGTTATACAACTCTTCGTTTCTGAATTCCGCACTCCGTTAAGTAAACTTTGAAATATCATTCTAACTTCAAAACGAAACTCGGGGTCTATAATACTGTATCTGTATGTAGTTTGTGATCTGATATATTTGATTATAGCATGATTTTCGATTTCAGATCACTTATAAGGACTGCTATACTTATTTTTATAGTGCAGTATTTTCTTCAAGAAAAATAAATTTTGCTCGACCTACAAAAAAATGTATACATATGTATACAATGAAACTTATGCAAGTTTTAAAATGAAGACTGGAGAATATATCCTTAAAGGTTTTATCGCCAGAACCCGCCAGATGGGTGATTGAGAAGGGAGAAAACATTACTGCGCGCTCTGAGGATAAACACTCGCGCGAGATAAGGGCCTGTTGAGACATTTGTTTATGCTACGCAAGGGATATCTCGAGGCCATGAAACCAAAATAATCTTCAATCGCGAGAAGTAATTGATTTGTAGTAGTTGTGTGTGTTGTGAAGAGTGAAAAATGAATTTTAGCTGTTAGTCGCAGTGATCTTATTAACAAGATTAGAGAGAACAAAAATCAGTCTCGCGCGCGTCAAGGAAAGTTTGTGGTAAAATATCTCCTTAACAAATTCCAATGAAATGTTGACGACAGTGTGGAGAAAACAGTGTATAATAATATAAGAATCTTTTCTTTTTGCCGTATGTTGACCGGTGGAGAAAGTGTAACTTCTTAGAACATGCTTTTTTGAAGAAATATTCAGACTGGTGGAAAACAGAAATTGTGATATCAGTTCCGAGCATTCCTGGCTCTGCAAAATCAGTAGATCGAGGTCGTCCTCCAAAAGAATTTCAAGAGCTAACGCAGAGAAGCAAAATAAGGAAAATTAAAGACCTAAGGGAGAGTGCCACTTCACCAGAGCTTGCCTAAGCGCCCGTTATGAATTTAAGGGCAGAGGGAGACGATTCATCAGCCAAGCTAAAAAGAAGCTACCACGGCTACACCAATAAGGGACAAACGAATGGTGCGAAAATTTCAGAAATGAAAAACTACGTATGTGGCACAAAAGCTCGTCGACAATTTACAACTTGAGTTCGGACTTTCAGTTCCGCACGCCCACTTTCGATTTTTTGAAAGTCTCCTGCATATTTCGTACCGCCTGGGTTTTAAAAAGTGGAAAGTGAGCGTGAAAGATGGTAATCGAGACTTATTCGAAAGAAAGAAAAAATTGTACAAGACTCATTCAGAACGAGATTAGGTCTTCTAGTTGATATTCCGAAGCCTGGATATGGAACAACCAATGATGGCAACACAGCCCGAAGGTTTTTTGATCAACCTCAAGTAGCATCCAAAATAACAGGGGTAGACTGTGAGTTAATAACTCGTTTTGAATAATTTTTAAAGCAATTTCCTCTGCTCATGAAATTAATATTTCAGAGTTCAATTCCTACTGCAGCGAAACAGCAAGCTTAGATGTACGGCTATATCCGTGGTGTTACATGCCTCTAACACTCCATAAAATACGTATCCATGGATCTTTCATTATAGAAGCAGCTATTTTTCCGATTGGAGAACTTTCAGAAGAGGTCTTAGAGTCTAGAAACCAAGACGTAAGAAAATATAGGGAAGACCATACCAGAAAATCCTCGAGAATTTCCAATAATTTTGACTTGTTCCATAGACTATTGCTAAGATCTGATACAGTAATTTCAAGCACGGGAGGTCTACCGAAGAAGAAATGAAGACAGTTGCCTCAGGAAGTGTGTAATTTTTTGTCAATACCCGAGGACGAGACGGAGCAGGAAGGGGAAGAAGAAGAAGTCGACTCATCCGGATCAGAGGATGAATAAGTAAGTAATTTTATGCACTAAGACAAATTTACCTAATAGTAACATGTAATTTAAAGTTTTATACAAAAGTATTTCATTTCAATTAGCGGAAAATATTTTTGTCCGCTTTTTTTCAAATCCGGACCACTGTGTGTCGCCTCCGCGGTGTAGTGGTCAACGAGCTTAGCTGCCACCACGGAGGACCGAGGTTCGATTCCTGGCTCTGCCACGAAATTTGAAAAGTGTTACAGGACTGGAACGTGGTCTACTCAGCCTCAGGAGGTCCAAATGTGTAGAAGGGCTATGATCCCCCCTCAGCCATCCTCGAAGAGGTTTTCCGAGGTTTCCCACTTCGTCTTCGGGCAAATACCGGGATGGTACTGTACCCGTAAAAATCAAAGAAGTACTCAACGGTCATCCAAAGCGAAGCTGGATTTTTTTAAAGTGAAAGTCCCGGTTTAAGATCATTTCACAGTCCCTCCAGCGGGCTCTCCACGATTATACAACAGTATTCTTTAAACATGTGATGGTTATAACAAACTAGCTTTATACGTAAGTGTGCAAACTTACCTGCTTTTCTCGGGGCTTTGTTTGAAAAAAAAAAGACATCCTATATATCTTAGGCCGTTCCATAATATGTCTCCATTTATAGAGTTATAAAGGAACACCGAACAAAACGAGTAGAAAAATATAAATTTATTAATATAATTAGTTAACAATCAATAATCTATTAAACACCCTAAAACTAAACATTCATATACACCACTGACACTTAAATAAAAACTCCTCACATTCATACAAGCGTATCCTGTCGAAAATTAAAAGCATTCTGCCGACTGCAAGTTTTAAAAATAAATCAAAACATTTTACTGCTGCTCCTGTGAAGCGAGCATTCCAATTAAATTACTGGCATACTTCAGTCGCGTGGCCGTCAACAAGGCTGGACTGGTTAACTAATAGCTTGCTTGCCCGTACTCCACACAGATCCGAGAACCTCATTCATTTGTTTAGCGCGCCCTTGTCAGAAACGGGAATACTCCTTTCTCAGCTGGTGTGGTCGACTCTGGCCACACAATGCTAGCAATGAACACGCTAAATGCATCTCGCATTTCAAACAATAATGTTATACAAAAACTGCTCTATCTAAGCCAAATCTGCTTCAAATTAATTCATACTTGAAAACACTCATTATAATATTCGCTATCGTTGTTCTAGACCAACGATGCTAGCATACACACAATATTTACAATAAAAATCAAACACCCATTTGAAAAACATTCACTCACTCTAACTATAACCTAAGTGAAAATATTACACTCGTTGGATATGAATCATCTTTCACTATTACTCCTACTGCATATTTAGCAATGATGGTTGTTCGTGTCTATAAGATTGACGGATTTCTCCATTACACAAGAGTCTTTCTATACTCGGAACACAAGTAACACGTGTTTGATCCTTATGCGTCACTGACACGTCTCTTGTGCTCGGACGTACGACTGGTACGTACTGTCTTTTCATCATGGCGTCAACTCTAAGCATGAGATAGCCGCGCAATTTACGGTTTCGCATTCTTGCGATGTGGACCGTAACTTAAATATACTGAATGGCATTAGATGAATCATAAACAATTTAAGGGGTATCCAAAGTGTATAAAAATTTAATTATAATCAATCTTGTTCAGTATTCTCCCCGCTTCCTGTAGGGTGTGTTCGACTGCTCTTCAGCCTAGTAGCAATTTCTCCAACGGTCTTGTGATCGATTATGCCAATGCGAACATGTGTCAACTGGCGCATACGTCTCCATGTCGAACAAATAAAAATTGTGGAAATCAATTTTTATTTCAATTCGTCCAGGCCTTAGTTTCTCTCCTCGATCGATCCATTCTTTCAGTGATTCTGTCATAATCATCACTTAGACGGTTATTTTCTCCTGCTGGATTTATTTCAATGTTGTGAACATCAGCTATTGTGGTTTTCCAGTCGTTCTTACGACTTTGTTACTTCCATCTCGCCTTCTGCCAGATTCTTCATCTTCTTCATTTCTCCTCCTCCGTTCTTGGATGTACTGTTTACTTTCTTCAGCCTTCTCACGCCAATCGTTATCGTACTGAAAACGAGGATCATTTTCCGTCTGGTAACCGCCGCTGTGTCTGTAATCTCGCCTGACCTTGTTGGCGTAGTGGTTATTTCGATTATCACGATCACGTGGCTGTCCTCCATATCCACGATTGTAATTTTTATTGTTACCGTAGTTACGACGATTGTTTGTATAATCGTTTCCACGATTCTGGTATCTGTTCTGACTGTAAATTTTATTAATCGTGTCATATCGGCGATTCCTTCCATAAGGGGTGTTCTCTCTACGATATTCACGAAAATCTGTCCTACTGTCTGGTCCTTCTTGACTCTGACGATAATTTACACGACGTTATTCCGCAGGTTGTACTGTCTGACTTGTCCTATCGACTGAAGTTACATTCGCGTCGTGTGCGCCTGCACAATGCCTAGGTATAGGTGCAAATTGTTCATGACTGCTGTCCAGCTTTCGTAAAACTTCGTCACATTTGAGGAAAGTGTTAGCATCTAACGCTATTAGTACCAGTTCGAGCTCTGACAAAGGGGGTTGCAAGCATTGAAGTTTCGAAAGTTGACTTGCAAAGTAGGTAGCGTACTTAGTTGCGTACTGGTGTACCTCTTGTTGTACATTTCCGCCCTTATATTCTGACCAATATGTTTTAAGAAATGCATCTTTAAACTCATGGTAGTTGTGAAATGAATATCTGAAAGCTTTGAACCAGGTTAACGGACTATTCTCGAGATGTATCTCTACCGTTCGTAACTCTCTATCAGGTGTTACCATGGTTTCCTTCATGTAAGATTCCAGGTTCCTTAAGAATTCGATCGGTGTAATAGAATTGGAATTGTTAAATTTGGTCGGTCGATCCTCGTGGCTTCTCAAATACACTATGTTTGAGTATGGGATTTGGTCATAGTTTGGCGTGACATTGTAATTAGGTGTCAGCCCATAATTTGACATTACATTCATATTTGGTGTCACAAACTGAGGTGTTGTTCGAAATGGATTGTAATTTATGTTTCCTGTCGGAACGTTCGGTTTTCCTTCACCGGTCGTGATGTTTGTAGATTCCTCTCTATTAGGCTTTAATAAACGATTCATACGCTCTTCAATTTCTGCGTATTCGGGTACGTCATCGGATTGTTTATTAGTTATGGCATTAATTTTTTAATTCGATCCGTTCGATTTTCCCTCGAATACAACTATCGAATTCTTTCTGCTTCTCATCATGTTCCTCAAGGTATTCTTCAATTGCTTTGCCTACGTAGTGGTTCGATTTATGATTATTATCACGAGTTTACTTTCAAATCCCTTCAATATTTTTAGCCCAATAGTCTTTTATTCTGTTGATTATTTCAGCGCGATCTTCCTTTATTTTATCACTATCTAAGATATTCTCTCGGATTTTCTGAATCGCTGTTGTGTTTGCTGTGACCTTTTCTGTATCTCGTTTCACGTTCAGATGTACTGCAACTGCTATACCTCGTGTCAACCTTAATCCTGTGTTAACGATAGTGACATCAGCCTTTAAAACTCCCACATATGTGTTTACTTTCTCCATTCTCTGTTCCACGTCATTGATCCGCTTACTAACCACTTCTCTAGCGTTAGTGACTTCGTTTCTAACTGGCTCAATATTGTCATTCATCTCTGACTGAACGTCGTCTAGCGTTTTGTTTATTTCGGATCTGTTCGTACGAATTTCCACCTTCATTCCCTCTAAATGTGCTTGATATTCAGTGCGGTACGTTTCCATTTCTGCGCGTAAGTCATCACTAACCTTATCTATACTAGTAGTGATCTCCGTGTTGACCTTCGCAATGTCTCCTTTCAGTTCTACTACATTTTCTGCCACGTCAGCCCTATTATTTGTGTTCAATTGTGCTATGTCAGCCCAAATATTAGTGGTAATGTTGTTACTAACTTGTAACAAGGTTGCTGTAGCAGTGTTACTGTTTTCATTCATATCGGCCCTCAGATTTTCATTATTTTGAGTCATATCTGCCCTTAAATTATCACTGTTCTGCGTCAAATCAGTTCTAACATTGTTTATATCGACCCTTAAATTATCACTGTTCTGCGTCAAATCAGTTATAACATTGTTTATGTTTTCCCTAACATTGTTTATATCGGCCCTTAAATTATCACTGTTTTGTGTCATATCTGTTCTCATATTGTTTATGGACGCCTGCAGATTCTGCACAAGAGCTGGCAAGTTCGCCAACAACTTGGCCGTCTCCTGCCCAGACATTGTAATTTCACTTAGAGAAATACGGTGAACTAACAACTTCACATTCCTTAACAATTGTTTGGGTTGGAACAAAGTAGAAAACCCATTCCTTCATAAATTTATTCATTGATAACAGCTGAACCTCTGGTAAAAATTAAATGGCATCAGAAACAACAACAAACAAACTTACATTTACTCAAGACTAGGGTAACTGCAAAATCAAATCCTCAACTTATTATCATTAATAAATTTTACCTAGCCTCATGGTTTTAATTATAGAATAAGAATGCCATATAGCCTTTCCAAACACTAGTACAAAGTCTCAATTCGTCACTTAACTTTTGGATTTGCTATCAAAACATTAAAAAAAACTCACAAAGAAATGAATCATGGGAGAACGAACCCGAAAGTCGATGCTACCACGTTCGGCGCCAACGTAAGTATACATTATATGTGCCCGCCGGCCGAAGGTTTCGGGGAGCCACCGGTTTCAAATGACCCTTCCGAGACCCTCTTCCAGTTAACACACAAGTGTAGGGAATGACACATTCTTAGACTGGTTTCGCACAAAAGTCTGCACTCGTGGGTATCGGGAGTTGGTGAGGTTCGATTGTTAACCAGCTCAGAGGAATGCATCGATGTCAAAACAAAGCAAGAAAATAGAGGTCAGTCTTATGTTAAAATCATGGATAAATTTTATTCAGAATAGATCCCTAGCCTAGCATGAGAGTTGCAAACGGTTAGTCCGATACTATTCTGCCCTGAAACAAAATATAAAAAAATCCTATCCAAATCTTAGTTACTCTCATGGTCCTAATACAAAATTTAAATGAAAACAAACAACCTAAGAGTATGGCACGTAAGATCGACCCTAAGCAATTACAACGAAAATGGCTACGGGAGGATCAACATCAAAATAATTTACTGCAATGCAAGACATTTACTTGTTTACAAATACTAGGAATATTTACATTTAATAACAAAGGGAAATTTGTTCTAAGCTAGGATGGTGCCATCTCCAACATTTATCTTTAAATTTACGTGTTTATCTAGCCCTAACTAACATTACTTAATAAACGAGACGCGTTTATTACAAAGAAAAGATTCTAGATATGTGCACAACGTTGTTGAATAAAAAAAGCATTAAGCTAGTGCATCACAAATATGTACAATAATCCATCACTCCTATTGTTGTGCAATTGGCACTGCCTGCGTACTCGATCTGTCACTGTTTGTAACAAATGGTCATAGTATCATGATGTGTAAAGAAAATAAGAAAAATTGGAAAGCCTGCAAACGCGATGGTAATTAAACAATTACATCGACTCACATTGCTGCCAATCTGATGTGTGTGCTTCAGTTTTCACATCATCAATTGGTTGTTGACTAATGGTGTCAAAATGTATCGAAATGTATCCTAAATAAATCAACAACTATATGTCGTATTTTGGTCCTGCAAATATTTTAGTTTTAGCATTTATTTAGATTTAGGTTCAAGGGGGTATTTTAAGATTTGTTTAGCTTCACAAAATCTTATCTTTGAATATTAAAGTTCAAACACAATTATTTATCCCTCACAATGTATTTGTTCAGTTTTATGGACCTTTAATTGCGTTTAGAGTAATCAGGTACGATGTGTAAATCGAACTAATGTTCAATAACTCCATAACATTCCACTCAAGAATAACTTCATTAATAGACACCCTGTGTCTCTCTTAAAACCAAGGATTCGTCAATCCTTATCTCATCGGTCTGCTACGACTTCAATAGCTCGTTACCGCCGGCATAAATTACCATAAAATAATCACAATAACACGTTGGAGGTATTCATCCACCTTCTACGACAGACTTCAATAACATTACTAATAATAAATAACATTAGTTAACAATTAGTGTGGATCCCTGAATTATACATATTGTAAACGTCAATTACAAAGATAAAGTGTGTACAAAACATATGTTAAGAATGCTCTTCAATAGCGTAAACGATTCTGATACAAAATAGTGTGTAAGATTGTGTATTTATCATGTAGCCTCTTCCCAGAATAATGTCGAACCTACGATATCTGGTTTCAAAATACAGTTCATTTCCAGTTTCCTTCTAGCTTCTCGTAACAAAATAAAGCTTGATTCCTGATGCTCATTTGTCAAACACATGAATAACGGTTCTTGCATTCAGATTATATATTGTTAGGAATGTCACAGCCTTCTCGATTATTTAATGCACTGCCTGGGATTCTTGGAATCGTGCTATGAATAGCTTGCTCGAATACATGCGACCATGGCCTTCATTTGCCACCTGTTAAGAACTTGTCTCTTATGGCATCTGCCTGACAAATAAAAGTACGAGTTTCGTAGTTTCTTACTGTATTGGAAATGATACGAAATGGACATTATAAATTTTCCTTCCTGGCGTTAAATAAATTTAACAAAACTAAATCTTTCCACACGTGAGCTTATATTAATACTGCTTGTGTTGTGCACTTATTGAAACCATTTATGAATTATCTACTGTTCCTACCGATTAAATATAGCTACTGAAACATTTTCTGACTTACTTAGTTCAGCGTCAAGAATTCGAGACCCGCCGTGAGATATTATAGCGGTCTCCGTAATGGTCTTTGATCATCTCGCCTTGTTTCAGCCATCGTCCGTTGCTAATTCCCCACGCATGTGGTTTAGTGCTCCATTTCCAACACCACAGCGTGGTCGTTATGATCCATTATATGTAGACGGTTGATTGGTTCCATATTGTAGGTTGGGGTAACGTTTTCACTCGTACTAAATATACTGATATTACTGCGCTCACTGCTTCTATTGGTGCGGTAAAATAAAATTGCTCCTACACAACGCCACTGGCATTATCATTGCTTTTGCAACGCTCACTCGCAAACTTTGCACGTGGTCGGAAATACTTATTTACAGTAAATCAAGAATAATAATTCATCACTTCGACAAATCATGAGATAGTTTATAAATAACACAGTTTTAGAAAATTCACAGTTTTTATGATACAATTGAGCATGTAAGCGTGCGGCCTAATAATGCGCTCGCCATGCTGCCACTGTTTCTTAAATCTGGTGAAAATATTACACTCGTTGGATATAAATTATCTTTCACTATTACTCCTACTGCATATTGAGCCATGATGGTTGTTCGTGTCTATAATATTGACGGATTTCTCCATTACACAAGAGACATTCTATACTCGGAACACAAGTAACACGTGTTTGATCCTTATGCGTCACTGACACGTCTGTCGTGCTCGGACGTACGACTGGTAGGTACTGTCTTCTCAACATGGCATCAACTCTAAGCATGAGATAGCCGCGCAAATTTACAGTTTCGAGTTTCTGCGATGTGGACCGTAACTTAAATATGCTGAATGACATTAGGTAAATCATAAACAATTTAAGGGGTATCCAAAGTGTATAAAAATTTAATTATAATCAATCTTGTTCAATATTCTTCCCACTTCCTGTAGGGTGTGTTCGACTGCTCTTCAGCCTAGTAGCAATTTCTCCAAGGGTCTTGTGATCGATTATACCAATGCGAACATACGTCAACGGGCGCAATACAAATGTACAGTTTTAATCGTGCACGCTTAAGTGACTTAATTGACTTCATACTATCAATATCAAATTTGCATCATTCGTGTTTAAATCGATGAGTTTATTATAATCATAAACTCTGCCATTCGACCTAGCATTTAAGCTAAGAAGAAGTATGCATTTGACATTGTTACAAGCATGATTATATAGGGATGACTAAAGTATCCTTGCAGGCATTGCTATCAAAACTGTCAATTTGGAATTAATAAAATGTTCCAATCAACAACTATCAACTTGTGCTTCGAATATCATCATTGACAAACATGTCATTACTGCGTAACTCCTCTATGATACGGTTCAATATTACTTGAAGTCGTACTTGACATCCACGTTCCCATTCGTAAATGGATTTATACCACAAACATTTTCTTAGAATATTCTATTGAAATTCTTCATGCAATTGGCTCTCAATAGCACAATTTAAAACACATACTTCAACAAGTACTTTATTCATTAATACCAACGTACATCCACAGATGTTTATACTCAATTAACACCTTCATGGTGACCAATAAACCTTATTACACGTATCAAGTTTCATAACAACCACTACACATAATATTTTGTCGATCAGAATTGTTTAACTTCATTGCACTCCGTTCAACTTGTTAAAAGTGGATTATTAATAAATTCCATTGTAGTAGAAAAGCTTTGCCGTACAAAAATTGCTCTTCGTCAGGTATATTTAATAAAAATACGCCTCCACTCTCAAATTGTTCCTTGGGAATTATGTCGAAAAGACGGAATGTCCATACTGAATTAATTCTCATGCCAAAAATATATAAATATACTCCAACGATTGACATAAATCATTACTAAAGCAATAAAATCCTACATGCACTAAGTACACGTGGAATTCGTAAGAAGCTAGAATGATCCGATTTAAAGAGGACCCTTTCTACTCTAATGAGCTAAAAATATCAACAATTGCCCCTACACCACGGATCCAGGTAACATCAAAGGTTAGGCAACTGTTGATCCATTAGAAAACAATGCTGGTATAATTCCTTCATCAGAATAAAGAAAGCTCCTAAGATTTGAGAAAGATCAAAACTTCTCATCAAAGTTAAATTCAAACAACTAAATTCATGAGATTAATATGCACTGGTAATTCCGGAATAAATAACTTTTAGCATCAACGTAGGTGCAAAACTCAATTTCGAGACAACACCAGAAAAGTGAATCAGATTCCTGACAATGTTAAAAAATAATCACGAGTTTAACTAATCTTCATGGCAAAACGCAATTCTTCCCCTAACGATCCTCTTCTCTACATTACAAAAATGTTCATATCAATTAAATTCAATTTTCTAACGCGAAATATTAAACTTAAATTGAAATCAAAATCAGAACTGAAAAATGGATGCATTCGTTATTCGAATCAAAATCCGATTGAATATGAGGTCAGTGAAGAAACAGACATCGTACCTGTACTCCACCTCAATCATACTAATCAAAAGAGAAAAAATGGCAATCATGATTACATTAGAATGTCTTAACCTGCTACCACTAGAAAGATTGACTTGCTTCTACCACTCGACGACTCTCGGGGATGGCATATAAAGGATATACATGCCCTGGTCTCTAATTCCATAACATACTGAGGTACAGTATGGTCCATCCAGGCTATCAAGACTCGAACTAGGGACTCTCTCGTTCTCCTGGCTCCAACCTCGTAACTGGATTACCCCACCGCAACTGAAATGGCCTCCACCATCGGGTTGTATACCCCGACTCGCCCGTACGAAGTTTGTCATCTCGTAATGGCGTTTCGACACTCGAACGTCACAATGGATAAGTCCATCATCTCCGTGGATTTAAGGGTACTAAGTTTCGTGTCCGAAATGTTCTCAGCTGCTTCGTAAGCGCTACTAAAATTTGTAGGCGGCAGTGGTGAATACCTACGAAGTATTCATTGCTTATGCTCGATAAGTATTGTTCATGTTAACGTTTAGCCTGCCATGGCTATCAATTCCATTTTCCCGACGTCTTATGAAAACATGACGTGAAATATGAGGAATATATTTATTGTAGAAGTCCTTTCAATGTAGACTGTGTTTAAAGTTACTATCACAGTTAGTATTGTAAACATGAAATTACAAGATATCTGTAAAGGAGCATTAGCGAACGTTGCTACTCATTGATATCAATGCGCGTGAACAATGTCCCAATGTAAGTGTTTGTGTATGCAATCTTCACAAGATTGACTTGGAATTTTCCAAGACCTGCCTCGATATGCTTTCTTAATATTCACAAGTCCGTGAAATGTTCTAAGTTCCTTCGTCACATGGAACAAACGTTACGATTATCATCGCCTGCACATGTTTCACAAATATACTGCTCACTCCTGAGGTAGAAGTGTAACGAACGGTAACACGTAAAGATCTATCTTCTCTTCTGCAGCAGCAGATTACAGGAAACCTCCGTTTCCCCTAGTCCGGTGCATCGGAAGTCGATGTTAATCGCATAGGCATACAGATTAATGTTTCTCAGGACTCTTACAGCGTAAGGAAAGTACGATAGCATAAACATCGTGCTATTATAAGATACCATCTTATATAGGATATACTGCACAAAACGTTATCAATCCATTATAATAAGTATAATCATGTCTCAGCTGAGCAGTTCGATATGTATATCCACATTATCGATCGCCGCTGACGTGCGCACCAAGCTCAACTTCCTTCGTGCATATTCGCCGGGACCTTGAAATGTCCGCCGGCCGCTTCGTTATCTCGCTAGCTACAACGTCAGTTGCATGTGACGTAACATATGACTGACTGCCTCGCATCTCGCAGTGTTGAAATGCAGCGTAAGAAAATGTATTGGACCCAGGTACAGTACCTATACTGTACAGTACCTATAACCAGGCCACGACTGCCTCCTTTCCTCTTCCTTGTCTATCCCTCCCCTTCTTCCCAACCCTCATGAGGCCTCTGTTCGCTTTGCAGGTGAGGCCGCCTGGGCGAGGAGCTAATCCCGCCTCCCTAGTTGTATCTCGCAATTCGATCTCAAGTTCGAGGACACTGCTTGAAGAGACGGTAAAGGTGGAATCCCTCGCTGAGTCCGTGGGAAAAGCCTATCTGGAGGGTAAACTGACTACGAACGAACCAAATACTTAGAGCAGAGGTTCCCATTAGGTGGTCCACGGACCCCCAGGAGTCCGCGACGGTTGGCCAGGGGATCCGCGAAGAGTCAAGAAATAATACAATAATGAAAATGGAAAACGGAGAAAGTATAAAGAGATCCTTAATATAATTATGCGTTGCCATCCACAGCATGTGGCGCAGCGTAATTTGAGCTTTTCAAGTTTTCCGCTAGAGAGCGTTCTGCTCCTTTGTCTCTGTGTTCTGCTCTGCGGCCATATCGCAATTTGTGTGTCTACATATTTAAATGAGTTTTGAAAGTTTAAACGTGTGATTGGTTTAATTGTTAAAATCCCATTGGTTGAATAGTGGATCTTTAAAACGAAGTAGACCCACTGCTACAGATAGTGACGAAGAGGAATCTGTGCTAATAAATATAGAAGTGAATTGGCTGCCTGCTGCCTCTCTTGAGCCTAGCCATTCAAAGAGTAAGCCTACTGCGAAAAGTAGGAAATACGACATAAAATATTTGGAAATTGGCTTTACGTATTGTGGACCTGAATAATTTCCCAAGACTCAACGAGTGATACGCTTTGAAACCCTTGCCAACGAGAGTATGAAACCTGCAAATCCGGATGCATCTACATAACTTACTGAGCATTCGGAGCACAAAGGTAAATCCATTGAATTCTTCAAAATAAAGTTAGCTGAACTGAAATCATACCAGAAAGTAATTACCAAAAATTCTGGTGCAAATGTGAATTAAATTGCAACGCTTGTATCCTTCTAAATATGCTCAGCTTGTCACAAAACGTGCAAAGAACTATACCATTGCTGAAGAGCTCATACTATTCAGCAATTATTTTGTGCAACAGAATGCTGGGCGATGCTGCCGCAAAGCTTATAAGTACCTTCCCGCTGTCTAACAATTTGCAGTAGCGTAGCCAGGATCGACCAATGGGGGGGGGTTATAGGTACTCAAGCCAAATTCTACAAGGATTTCGGCCCGCGGCATAGCCGCGCTCGTCAAACGTGCACCATGGTCGCGAGGGCAGCTGAGGTAAGTACGGATATCGTAGGTTTGAATCCCGGTATTGACAGCGGTTATCCTGAGGGTGTTTTTCCCCGGGTTTTGCCACACTCCCTACAGGAAATTGCTGGGATAGTGCCTTGCTCAAGTCCCGGAGCGTCTACTCCATCCCTGCCCCAGATACATTTACACACACAATTACAATCATCACAGTAATACAGGTTGCCAGACAGCTTCAACACACTCCCAACTACACGGGGCTGATGACCAAGGTGTCTCAAGCACCTCAAATGAATTAAAAACAACTCTACAAGTATTTCCATTTCTCTATGAGATATTATTACACAAGAAAAGTTTCATGTATTTTGATCCCGAATTTTTCGAGTGATACAATATGCTCAAAAGACAAAAACGAATCAGTTCTTTAAAAAATTAAGTTGATTTTTGACTAAAATATCTCACTTCAATGGTAAATATAGAACATTCTATTTCCTCAGACAGGAACAAAATTAACTCATATATATATATGTGCTACCAATATGAAGACTGCGTATCTCTCAAAAAGAGAAATTATTTACAGTGGTCTCAGCAAAAGTGGGCATGTCCTCTCACGATGTATGATATTGATTTATGAGTAATTCAATACCGGTACTCATTTTTATGTTTATTCAGTTTTTCCAACAAGATCCTGTGCTTTATATTGCAATTAGCCCTGAATGCCTAAAGTATCATTTTCGAAGATTTTTGTCACCTACCAAGGTCCTTCTTACCTTACAAATGCTACATACAGCCGGAAAAAGTTTTAATTGCCTACACTACTCATGCGACAAATTTCACTCATTCGTAACTGGGAGATAACCGTAATTCGGGGAATTGCTGGACATATATTTACGTAATATGAAGCAACTCGGCTGACGGTTATCTCATGCTCAAGATGTTAATAATGATCCCAAAATTAGTGTTAATGTACCCATAGAATTTTCTAAGTCTTTATTAAAGCGCGTTATTGTTAATAAACACTAGATTAATTTACATATAACTTTTCTCCCGCCAAGAAAAGAAAAAAGAAGCTAATATTGTCCCGCTGTGTGGGATTCAAAATTATTTGGCGCTAGCCTCAGTTTGAAATAAGCTATAAGTTATTTCGCGGGGGAAAAGTTAGATTGGCAACCCTGGAATGACGGAGTTGTATTACCACAGTCTAAAATACACACTCGCAAAGCTCGCTGCGCTACGAAATTGCATCCTCTTTGTAGGTGAAGCGACACTAGCGCTCGCGGCGGCCAGCAAGCTGGCAACTGCCTTGAGCACGTTACTCCCGGTACAGATGATTTCAGTTTTGCAAGGTTTTTTGAATTTTAACTCACGTGAGTGATTATTTCCATTGTGAACATAAGACACGTTAAATCACCAACTACTACAGAAAAAAGCCACAATGTTGATATACTGTACACTTTTAATTCATAGGAACATAAAAAGAATGCTCTGTGTTTATTAGTTCAGTTCTCTATAAGTATCCTTAGGTACAGTTGCATGACGTATTTAATGAGTGTTACGTAGAATTCATAGTCCACACTAGTTATAAATTTATGTATTTGTTTTAATGATAGTTGCTGGCATCTCCGCATGAAACCAAGTCCACGATTCCTGGATATAACGGGTAATCTATAAATCCAATTAATGGATTTTGATGCGGTTCTCACCAATCAGTAAAGAATTTCTCGAGGATGGTTTCTGTAGGAAAACATTCATTTATGACCAAAGGAAGCCGAGCAGTAACGATTTCAGTGAATCGTGTCGAAGGAAAACCTGCCGTCCTTGCGCCTTTTAAGCTCACGCTTGGTAAACCATTAAAGATATCCATATACTATGAGCGTAAGAATTGGTCAGCATGAAAAGTTCTATAAAGAAGTCCCCAACAGGATATCTTTATATTTAATACATCGCTAACTATAAGTAATTTTAAGTTTTAATTTCTTCCAACAATCTCCATTCAGTGGAAATTTAAATTACTAGCTTCGGAACGAGTTTACGAGCGATGCCCATCACCCCAGCTTCGACCAGCATTAACTGTCGAGTCGTGTCGAGTTAAGACTTCAGAGAAAAGTAGACTATAAGTGTTTGGAGTTTCGCTGTTCACCTCGGCTTTTCTGAATTGCGTCTGAGACCTACCGTCCGTGCGCCTTTTAGGCTTACACTGAGTGACCCCTTTAAGATACCAGGCGTTAGCCGGGGCGAGTTGATAGTATGGATATAATATATAAGTAATATCAAATTCTTAACCGTATCAAACGTTAGTTGTTCCGTAAAATTGAGTAACATCATAGTTAATTAGTAAAAATACGAAACGAAAAGTATATAAATATCCTATGGTCTTGAATGAAAATCCACAGCCTGCTTCCAGTCTCCGACCGGGTCAGGAATGTAATGAATGGAGCCCCTATCTAGCGGCGAGGATATGAACTGTGCTGGCTGCCGAGGCCTGACGCACTCCCCTAGGGCAATTATTAAATGAATGACCGATGAAATGAAATGATAGTGGAGAGTGTTGCTGGAATGACATTTTGACAGGGAAAACCGGAGTACCCGGAGAAAAACCTGTCTGCCTCCGTTTTGTCCAGCACAGATCTCACATGAAGTGACCGGGTTTTGACCACGGACCCAGTGGTGAGAGGCCGGCGTGCTGCCGCCTAAGCCACGGAGGCTTACCCTATGGTCTTAAATGGCTCAATTGTAGGAACTTCGTATATTTTATGTGGGTTTGAAACCCTTCATTCCTGAATTTGACAAAATAATGGAATGCCAATTTTACAAAATATCGGCAATAACATTGTGTACCGTACCTTCACAGCAGCCATGTGGGAGACCAGGTATTTCATAAGATAATTAACAAACAGTGTACCACATCTAAGTTTGTGAGCATTATCCTGACGACATAAATTGGCTTGCTTCCAAAGGATTCGAGAATAAGTTTATATTATTGTACAAAATCTTTATTCATAAAATCAGCCATTTTCTACATCTGAAAATTTAAATGTCGGCACGCGTTTGAGATGATATCTTTTACGTTTATTTAGCCTACCAATTGTTTTAATTCTCAAAATGCATAGATATTTATATTTGATTTGCAGTCAATGGCCATAGCAGGGCATTTCACATGAACGCCCGAAGGTTCCCCAATTTCAATGTCAAGTAGTTCCAACTTAAGCTACCAGACGCTACTGTCACTGAAACCCAACGGCGTACGTTTGAACCTGATAGAGCGTGTCTAACCCAATAGCCTACAAATTTTGGCTACACACTTTCAATTCTTTTACGTGCCATACATCTATGGCATGAGCCCGATGACTTCGACTGGGTTTGAACCCGCGAACTTGGGTATAGCATTTCAGCATGCTACCGACTACTCAACCAAAGCCATGCATTGATACCCTAACGAGACATGCTTCTGATTTTAACTGACTGGCTCCGTGACTCAGCGGTTACGTTCTCGCCTGCTGTATCCAAGATTGCAGGATCTAATCCTGGCGCAGTCAGCTGGCATGTAAGGGTGCATACATGCGAGGGAACCGTGTCTAGATTTACTGGCACGATAAGGATCCCCTTCAGGGCAAAATTCCGGCATTCCGGTATCTCTAAAAACCACAGTAGTTAAAAGGAACCTAAAGCCAATAACATTATTATTGATTTATAACCAGTTAAAGACCTAGTTCCATTGTTTGATTGAAAAGATTTATAATACTTTCTACTGCCTATCCCAATTAATTAGGGTTGCCGGAGCCAATCAGGCTCATTTTGGCTTTGGCCGGGGATTTAAGGCCGGATGCCCTTCCTGACGCCACGTAATTTTTCAGATGAAAATTCCACCCCACTGTCAGCGGGATTGGAACTCCGGCCGTCCGGGTGATTGACGAGCAGCTATGCCACTGCACCATCACGCTCCCCTTGAAAAGCTTTATAATACTAGCCTAAAATCATAGATCAAATCTTACCTTTAAGGGTCCTTTCGAAACTCGGGTGTCGTCTTGCTATTTGAACAGTCTGACTTCCCAGTCGGTCAACACGAATACACCCAATTAGATTGGGCGAGGAGTAACATTGAATTTCCCTGTGTAATTCATAACACAATAATTATTTATACATTTAATAAAACGCTTCTCATACACCCCCCCCCCCCTCTTATGTCAGCAGTGTTTTATTAAGTGTATACACGATTCATGTATTTTTATTTCAGGCATTAGGAGATAAATTGTCACTGCCCACCCGATCTAATTGGGTAGCGTACACTCGTGTTGACCGAATGAAAAGCTATCGTATAGGTTACTTTGCAACACTGAAATATTGCTGTTTATTGAACTGCATATCTCCTCTTGTAAAGCACATTTTAAATTAAAGACATAACCTTCACACAATGCTCACATACAATAACTCTAGCAACAATAACATACACCAACACAGTGCAGACGGCACATTCTTCCTGGCTGCATGAGAGCATTATTGTCTGGCGGTAGAAAAATATGTGCCAAGGTTCGCGATCTGTAGATACACTGTGGTTATACGTTGTCATGAAGACGTGTGTAGCAACAAACGGGGACCCGGGCTGAAAGGCGACAACAGTACTGCGCTCGAAATCATGTCTAGTTGAGTGAGAAGAAGACAGGACGAGGTACGAACTGAGGATCACCTCAGAAAAATGGCATATTTATAATTTGGAATTACGGATATAATTTGCAGTCTGGATGGAAGATTATGATTAAATGAGCATTTGGAAAAAAAAATCGCATAGAGAAATATTTTTATTTCGAGAAATAATGGAAATTTTATGATCTGGTAATTTTTAACCAAGCATAAATGATATTTGAAGAGTCCTGGAAATCTACACTTTCGTCGATGTTAGTAGCGAGAAACCTGCTTTGAGCCGAGGGAGAGATAACAAGGTTGGACTGGAGGACGGACATGCGCCACGATCTAGAGTGGGGGAGCAAACGCGTGTCGGGAACGCGCCAGAACTTTCTATTGACAAATCAGAAAATAGTTTGAATACTAAGGAAGGAATAAATATTAAAATCATTATTTTAATATTTTATGAGAGTGTTACAAATTGAATTCACCAGCAGAGGAAGATAAATTTAATTGGCAAAACGGATATTAAATTAAATGGCTGGGAGAGAATTTACGTATGAATCAGTCAATTTTCATAGCGATTGAAGGCTAGTTGACCAGATTTGCAAGGGAAATCTGATCGACGAGGCTAGCTGACGCTAGGAGACGAGGCTCTTTCTATCTGGACAGTCGAGAAGGCAAGACCTTATTATTTTCACTCTTGGAGAAATATATAGACAAAGGTCTTTGTGAACCTGAGACTTCATGATGAAGCAACACGTTATTGAGAAGAGAAATAAGCATTATTAGTCAACAGCATTAAGGAAAAGTATTTGTACTACATTTAAAAGAAGAAATATACGTCGTGATATAATATTTGAAAGTTACAACCTGAA
Source organism: Meconema thalassinum (assembly GCA_946902985.2). Lineage (NCBI taxonomy): Eukaryota > Metazoa > Arthropoda > Insecta > Orthoptera > Tettigoniidae > Meconema > Meconema thalassinum. The sequence continues at coordinate 129,039,656 of OX336398.1, forward strand.
ACATCGAACACGCAACTACACAGGAAGGAAGTCAGAAGAAGTGAGACTTTGTGTTGTAAGAAGTTCATCAATCTACACATGAATGTATAAGGAATTAGGTCGGAGGGGAGAGACTACGACTTCACATCGTTTGGCAGTGAGGAGAATGTTTTAACTTCACTATGTTGGGAATGTAGAGCTATGCTAACTAGCGAAATCCAGAAATGACCAGATAACATAGCAATATGAGCAGCGAGCTGAAAAACATCGCAGTTTTCGCTTACATAACGCTACAAGCGACTACCAGAGAAATCCACACTATGGAGGTGATTTCTTGTGTTGGAAAGAACACTGTAAGCTACCGACTTCAATGAACATCGAGATCTGAGAAGGGACGAACGGGAGTCGAGATGGAGAACGCGGGGAATCTGAAGATGGAGATTGCCAAGCAACGAGAGCTGCGAGGGGGACGTGTCATCGCGAAGGACGACGGAAGCAGGCCAGCAGACGAGTTTCCAGCTGAGAACCGGTTGGGTTACATCATCCCAGGGCATTCACCTGCACCAGAGGCCAGACGTCGCAGAGATGTCATAACGAAACCAGTCTGCTGGGAGCGTGTAGCATTCCAGAGACTCGTGGGGAGATTCCATGGACAGAAACGTCATCAGGTCTGTCACAGCGATCTCAGAATGAAGGTAGACAAGTGCAGTTTTACACACATCTGTAGTTAGTTCTTGTACACGTTATTCCAGATTTTGACCAACATATTTGCATTTATAACCTATGTTATTGTATTTTCGTGAGAATATTTAGTAATTTCTTTAGTTATTTTCATACGTTACTCAGACATATTTTGAAGGTTTGATCGATGATCTTAGACATCGTTTATATTTTTCATTGGCATTTTAGAGCGTTAAAATTTACTTATGGTTAGTTTCGTTGCGATTGCTTACGTATATTCCGTAGATTTGTTGTAACATCGGAGAACGAACATATATGTATTAGAAATTGAGAGAAGAAGCGTAAATTTGTGATAAATGAATAATGTATCAGAGAAAGAGAATAGTCATGTGTTTGACGAACGTAAATAATTTATGTTGTGATATTAATGAAAGGAAGGACATGAGAATCCTATAATAAAGAGTTTATTCATTTCAGATACGAAATACTATTGAACCCTTATTGGTCTTCGATAAATAAGTATTCATATTTATTATTATTATTACTACGGCCCAGGCAGCACTTAAGGAAGTCGACTTGGATATAAGGGAGGCCAGTATTTCGTAATGATTGCAACAAGAGGTGAGCTGATAGCTATTCTTGGGGAACGGCTAGAATTAGTCGAGTTCAAGGCCAAATTGTGCAACTACTGTACCAAAATTGGAGACATAAAGGAAAGATCACGAGGTACTCGCAACGAACATACGATTGAATCAGACAATCGCAAGAGACCAAGCCATGACCACGAGGCGGACAGCGTCAGTAGTAAAAAGCCCGCGGAAGTGTGTATCTAAAGAACCGCCGAACGGATTAATCTCCGCTCGAGTTATTTGAGACGTTTGATTTATTTGGAGAAGAATGACACTAGTCCCATCTTTGTGAGACAAAAACTCTGGAAGTTTTTATCCGACTCCGCCCCACTCCTCCGCCCTTGTCAGTTTCTAATAAATAGTTTGGCATGACGCCACTCGAAGTCTATTCTTTGTGGAGCCTTCAGAGGCTTACTTCACGACAGTTTGAATTGTGATTTTGACGCTCGAATTTATCTAAGTCATTCGTTTTGGAGCCTTCAGAGGCTTACTTCACGCCAGTTTGTATTGTGATTTTTGACGCTCGAAATTATCTAAGTTATTCTTTGTGGAGCCTTCAGAGGCTGACTTCACGCCAGTTTATATTGTGATTTTGACGCTCGAAATTATCTAAGCCTTTCTTTGTGGAGCCTTCAGAGGCTTAATCCACGCCAGTTTGTATCGTGATTTTTACGCTCTAAAATCAGTGAAGTTAATTTATTTTGTGAGCTCTGAGGAGCTAAAGTCGCGGCGATTGCAGTATCGAATTCTAAAGCTATAATACATTTTATTCTGAGAATCAACTTTATTGTGTGAGTTAAATATTTCACGCCAGTGCGTGATAACTTGTAACATTCATTTAAAGACGACGAGTTCAGCTCTAAGGGGGAAGTATTGTATCACCCTAATTAGCGCTCACCGGAGCCGAAGTCCATAGTACAGGACGGAAATACCGAGCGAGATAGCGACTGCTAGTGCAGCCAGGACCTTGAACTTGTTAACGAGCCAGTGGCGCGGACTCGAGATGTATATTTTATGTATAAATTGCAGTGTATTTTATATGTGTTTTTATGGTGCGTGTGTGCGAGATAATTAAGGCCAGTCTTCGCTATTAATCGCATTAGGACAATTGTGGGTGAAATGAGTAGCCTGCAAGCGATTATAGATAGGTAAATAATTAACATTGAACTTATCTGCCAAGGAGTCGATACCAAGATGATCAGCACGTGGTTTGAAGTTGGGATGAGCTTCAACAAATCAACGCAGACGACTACTATGGAGTGCTAATTTGTCCATAGGGCGATGGGTTGAGGAGGATGTCCTTAGTTCTACAAGCAGAAGCGGTGATGTACTAAAATTGGATTATTTCAATTATGTAGTTAGATTTGGCCGGGGAACTTTGTAAATAGTCATGTTTTCTTTTCTTGTTGTTTTAGAGTTTTTCTTGTACCGACACTATCATGTTTAAATGTCCGTTGGCGCGTGGCCAAAGTGTTTGTTTGATATTTTGTTTTTCCTTGAGTCAGATGTAATGCGCGCGGCGTGCGTGCGTGATTTTCATCCTTGCAAATGCGGAACCCGTTACATTCGATAAATGGTGCTTTATTAACGTTAATATTTGAAATAGGAATGGGAGGAAATTATTGTAAGATATTTGCTGAACAGGTTATTATTCATATTAGGGTTGTCAAGCGCACCAACTTAAAAGTAATTTGTAGAACACCTTCGTTCTAATTTTGATAGATTTTTCTTGAGTCCTTTTCAGGTGACTAGTCACGGCATAGAACGGTGGCGCCAGCATGTGGATATTATTTGTGTCTTTTTATTTCAGGGTCTGTCAAAACCCATACGTGTGATTCTGTGTGTGTTAATGTGTCTAGTGTGTGTTGATTCTACGTGAGGAGGGGGTAGTTGTCCTACCGCTCTCATTTTTTTGCTGCTGTTGTATTTTTGATGGAAAGACAGGGTGCTCTTGGGAGACTGCCGATTCTTGTCCATATATTTTTCTGACACACACACATGTATTATTGTGCTTTGGGGCACACTTCTTCGAGATTCGACCCCATGTTCTGGGAGGTCGAGGTATTTGACACGTGGGTTGACAGACATGCAGAGTTCCTCAAACCGCCCGTTTTGCCTGTGACTTATTTTGATAGGCAGTCCTGTTTGTCCGACTGGCCCCTGTAAGCTTTCATGTAGCAAACCTGTTCATTGTGATGGTTAATGTTTAAGCCATAATTAATTGGGGAGTTCGCCATGTGTGTAACGGCTTGTTGTACGTTGTATGGGTAAAATATTGTAATTAACGTAAATGTTGGCTGTGTGCCTATTGCTTTGTTTATGACTCGATTCATGTAATTCTTGTGTGTCACACCCGTGTGGTGTAGTGGTACTTGTAAATTTTGACAGCGGTCATTTGTGTATTTTTCTATTGGTCACGTGTTAATGTACTTGTGTTGATTTGTGTGAGAAGTCCTAAGTTTTTAGGCAGTAAATGTTGCTACGGCAATTTGATTCCAATTTCACACGGAAATTTTGTGTTTGTTTATAGTAGATTTAGGAAGTGTCGGTTTAATTTACGTGTTGTTGTTGTGTTCCCCCGTGTCGGTCTAGCTCTAGAAATGTGGATTCGTTGTCTGAAGGATTATTCTGGATGATAACGAATCACGCATTCAAAGTACACATCGTGATGCATGTAGAACGGCATACGCACATATATGGTCACTTTTGTATTTTATCTTAGGGACACTTGGTCCAGGTAATTAATCTCTCCAGAGATGTCGCCTAGTTTTTGGCATTTTTATTTAAGCGGGAGTCACTTGGGAGTTTTTGTTGTTAATTGTTTATGTGTAAATATGGTGATTTGTTATTAAATTCAGTTGTTTTAACCCTGGCTTCACTCTTTCCTGCATGTTATTTTGTTATATGTTACCCTGCAAGTTAATGAAGCGCCTTGACAACAACTTACGATATGAACCGTTACACCCCCCGAAACTGAGTCTCATATGCTTCTTTGCAAGGGTTCATAAAACAAAAATGGCTGCCCAAGTGGGGTTGTTGTTGTTGTTGCTTTGCTGATCTCATATTTATTTCGTTGAGAAATGATGCCAGGTCAAGCGGACATGTAAATTCAGTAAATTGAGGCGATGTTGTACCGCCATGTGCATTAGTAAAATCACTGAGTTCCTAAAGTTAGAGATATTGAACAAGGTTAGAATTTGATTTTGTATTTGTTATAAACTTGTTCTGGCGCCCACATTAAAATTAGAAATTTGCATTATTAATGAACTCAGTCAATGCAGGAAGATGTCGCCTTATATTTGACATTTAATTGACTTAGGTTAATTGGTGTTTCGTAAATTCTGTTGGTTAGGAATTTAAAAGCAGATCACTAGGGGTTATTTTGTTGTTTGGGAATAAGTGTCAATGTATTCAGTAAATTTTGTTACTGAAATTTTCATTAAATTAGAGCCAGTAATATTTAAATGTGTGACATGTATGTGCGTATAGGGCTGAAACCTTGGCCCATAACCCTGTTTTTCTCTGAATATATTTTTGTGTGTGATATGGCGAGTGTTGATGAGATTAAGGCATTGTTAGAACAGATGTCCGTAAAGACGGAGAAACAATTGAAGGAACAATTAGGAGCTCAGCGTGAGCATAGTGAAAAACAATTAGAACAGATGTCGATCCAAATGTCCGCGAAAACGGAAGAACAATTAAAGCAGATGTCCGTAAAGACGGAAGAACAATTAAATAAACAATTGAAGGAACAATTAGGAGCTCAGCGGGAGCATAATGAAAAACAATTACACGATATGAGCGATAATATTTCTGTCCAGTTACAAGCGCAGAAGATAGGCTGTGAAAAACAATTACTTGATATGAGCGATAATATTTCGGTCCAGCTACAAGCGCAGAAGATATACTGTGAAAAACAATTACTTGATATGAGCGGTAATATTTCGGTCCAGTTAGAAGTCCAGAAATTAGACACGGACAAACAATTCAATGAACTCAATCACAAATTGTCACAACAGGCGGTAACACAAACCGAACAATTAGGAAAAATCACTAATGACATTAATCAGAGCGTTAAAAACGTAGAGAAACTGGCAGGCGAGGTTGCGGAAAACAATATCAAACAGTTAGGCGAAATTAAGAAATTGGAGGCGAAATTTGATAACAAATTAGTACAATTTGACGAGATGGTGGCAGATAAACTCAAGCAGATAGAGGCAGCATGTGTCAGTAACACCGCGGGAATGAAGAAACCCCAAGAGAAACTACAGCAGCAAATTAATTCGGTAGACAACAACGTGCTGGAATTAATAAAGGAAATAGATAAAGTCGAGGTTAAGGCTGAAACCGAGCGGATACACTTGCGGGAGAAATTAGAAGAGCAATTAGGCAAAACACAGGAGATCATAAGAAAAGAGATGGAAGGCCAGCTAATAAACACACAAGAGGTCATAAGACAGGAAGTAGGAGAGCAGCTCGTCAAGACTCAGGATAATTTGGAAGGTCGACTAATAAAAACACGAGAGGTCATAAGAGAAGAAGTCGGGGGACAGCTAATAAAAACACAAGAGGTCATAAGAGAAGAGGTGGGGGAACAACTAGTAAAAACGGAAGAACAGATACGTGAAGAGCTAGAGAAAAATCAGGAAAGGAACGACGAGAAAATAAATAGCTGAAAAGTAGGATCCGGCGAGATTGGGACCAGCAGGCTCATGCGAATAAGGAAGACCGCTTGACAATTTTAAAACGCCTGGGGGAACACAGTTCAAGAATGCAGGAATTGGAGGAAAATATAAAGTCAAAATTACAGGAACAGTCAGAATTAATCATAAAAAACGAGATTAGATCTCTAGAGAATGCGACATTATTTTCAACTGAAAATATACCGGAGAAGCAAACAAGTATTGGAAGTCCTGCAGGTTTGAAGGTGGCTGAGGACACGAGTCGGGGTCAAAGTCCCAGACTAACGACTAATGCATTCCAGCAGTACAGGGGGGAGACTTCAACACCGCAACCGAACTTGGCACCAGCCCAAGTCATCCAAGTCATTCGGGGTAATGATTTTAAGCCCGATAAGTTTAAGGAACATTCAGGAACCACTCCCAAAGCATTTCTACGGCAATTAACTGATTACTTTAATGACCAGCACATCGGCCCTGAGAAACAATTAAGAATGGTGGAGAAATTTTTAGAAGGACCTAGCCTGACCTGGTTTTTAAGTTTCAAGTACACGTTCACAGACATGGCTCAATTCCGCGAGGCATTTTTGAAGACGTTTTGGAGTCCTTCGTTACAACAGGGGTTGAGAATGGACCTGTACACGCGCAAATATCATAGTACACATCCAACCCGTTTTTCAGAATTCTTCAGTCAGCAATTGGTAAAATTCAGAGACTTTGATGACCCGCCTAGCGAGCCACATATGGTTCTAACCATCGGGAAACAACTCCCAATGCACATCCAACAATTATTAGTCGCAAGAAACATTCAGACCGCAGTCCAAGCCGAAGAATTACTCAGACACTTAGACGAAACGAGTATGGTAAGCCCACAGACAGGAAGAAGGAATTTGGAATGTGTCAACACGGCAGAGGTAGTTCAGGGACTCCAAAATAACCACGGCCAGCGGAACCAAACTAAGACACAGTCCACAGGGACACAATTCACGCCGAGAAGACAAGATTTTGACGGCCGAAACCAGTTCCATAACAACAATCAGAATTATCAGAATAACCGCAGGAGATACCATCAGAATAACCAAAATCAAAATAATCAGTGGACGTACCAGCGGGAGTACACAAATTGGAGGGGAAACCAGAGACAAGGTAGACCTTACCAAAGAAATGGAGATGGTAGATGGAATAACGGCAGGGACTATCGCCAAGAAAATAGAGGAGATTATAGGAACAACTGGGACGAGCGATATATTGAATCCCGTAAATACTTGGATCAATTAAGTACCGAAGAAGCGGAGAAGGAGAAGTGGGGGCATGCCATGGCGAACAGACAGAGCCCAGACAACCATCAAGGAGAGGGGGCCGAGAGTTTATTGAGGCAACAGGAGCGACAGAATGATAACCGGCGAAACACAACTAATGGGTCCCGGGATAAAAAAAAAACAAATGAACTGAAGGAGACAGGCTAAAAATGGAGATCGCCAGGGAGCAAGAAAAGATGATAGTGGCCAATATAGAAGAGTGGGTAGCATTCCCGGACGACTGCCTGGAGGAAGTGGTGAAGAACCGTGAAAATGTTATCAGACAGCTACCAATTATTTACGCGCATGTCGGAGGCATGATAGTGAGATGTTTGATTGATACAGGTAGCCAGGTGAGCTTAGTCACTGAAATTTTGATAAAGGAAATAGCAAGAAAACAGACTGTTCCTATTATGCCGGTACCGCTAATGAAAGTCAGAGGTGTCATTCCTGACAAAACTATGAATTGTAAACAGCAAGCCTTTCTAGATCTGGAAATATTGAACCATACTTTTTCACAAACATTCATTGTTATTCCAAAGATGAACTACAATATAATTTTAGGAGCCAATTTCATTTGCGATTTTCATGCTGTGATTGATTTACATAACAACACTGTTAGCTTCAAACAAGTAGAAGGATTGAATCATGTGGGTTTAAATATGGAAGAGAATCCGTTGGAGAGAGAGGCCAATACTTGGGTTGTTGAGGAATGCACTAATGAGGCCGGAGATAAGATCTTGATGGGAGAGCAAGTCAGCCAGACAGCAGTGCTAGAAATTGACAGTCGAGATATTTCGCAGGAACTTTGGGTGCATTTGGCGGAAGAAGAAGTTGGCGGAACCAAATTCGAAATTCTACTTCAGGAGCGACTTAAGGAGGCCATCGTAGGGGAATCTGATAGAAGAAGACTGGAAGAAATTTTAAGATTACACAAAGGAGCTTTTGACACCGTACCTGGGAAAGTTTTAAATTTTCAATATGCGATGCAGGTAATAGATTGGACCCCATTTAAAAGTAAATTGTACCCGATCCCAGAGAAGCACTTTTCCCAGGTGAAGGACATTATTACTAACTTATTAGATTCTGGCATGATAAGGAAAGCGGCAACCCCTTACCTGAACGCAATATTGGCTGTGACCAAGCCAAACGGATCAATTAGGCTATGCCTAGACGCGCGGGTTTTGAACAGCAAACTGCTAGTTGAGCCCGACCAAGCACTTAGGATCAAAGATGTTTTGAAAGGCTTCCGTGGGAAGAAGATATACTCAAGTGTTGATTTGACGAATAGTTTCCACCATCTTGAACTTGAAGAAAAATCCCAACTGTTGACGGGATTTTTATTCGATAATCAAAGTTATATCTGGTGTCGAATGCCCTTTGGCGTGAAAACTGCGGGATGTGCACTCATTAGAGCACTCGATAGAAATCTGACTGAGGAGGTCAAGAACTTCACCACGAGATATGTTGACGACATATTAATCGCTTCTGAGACAATGGAAGAACACTTGATAAATTTAAATAAACTGCTGGACAACTTGAGAACCATGAACTTCAAGATCAACTTAAAAAAGTCACATTTTTGCCAGAGCGAGATTTTATATTTGGGGCATATAATTGATGTCGAGGGCGTGCGGCCTAATCCAGCCAAGATTGATGCTATTAAGAAATTTCCCACACCTACCAAAGTCAAACATGTAAGAGCGTTTTTGGGAGTGACAGGCTTCTTCAAAGAAAATTGCCCTGGTTACACAGAAACAGTAGCGCCTATGCAGGAGATGTTGAAGAAAGCGAATCGATGGTCGTGGAACGAGGAGTGCGACAGGTCTTTTAAAGCAACGAAGGATTTATTGGAAAACTGTGTGAAACTTGGATATCCGGATTTTGAGAAGCAATTTATCATTCAAGCAGATGCTTCGTTAATTGGGATTGGTGGTATGCTGTACCAAGAGGACGCTGAAGAACCCAAGAAGAAATCCTATTTGGCATTTACGAGTCGTAAATTACGGAAACATGAGAGGAACTACACAGTTACGGAACTTGAGCTACTAGCAATTCTATATTCTCTTTAACAGTGGCGTAAGATGATCTATGGTTATTCCATCATTGTTAGAACCGACCACCATGCACTGACATTTTTATTCAAGACAACAATAGCAAGTGAGAGAGTTACGCGCTGGTCCATCTACATACAGCAGTTTGACATCACAATAGAGCATTGTCCTGGGAAAATGAACGTCATACCAGATGCCTTGAGTAGAAATCCTGAGGACGGAAACGAAGTAACAGCGGAAGTTCACAATATTACCTTGACACCTAAGGCTCGTGAGTTTTTGGCAAGATTGAATGATATTCGGAAGGAGCAAGAAGCAGACCCATGGATGATGATGATGATGATGATGATAACATTCTATAGGAAGGAGTTACAACCAAATTCACCGGAGTACCGAGAAGCCAGTGCTAAACAAGCGAGATTTCACTACTTAAACAACTTGTTACATAAGTACGTGGATGAGCATCATACTAAACTGCGGATCTTAGTTCCAGCATCACTACAGAGGGGATTAACTTGGCATGTGCACGAGAGCCTAGCACATATCGGCACGGATAAGACTGAAGCTACGATAGGGGAGACCTTTACTTGGCCCAAGATGAGATTCACCATTGTTGAAGTAATTAGAACGTGTGACGCTTGTCAGCGCACAAAGCCGAACAACTTTATTCTGAAACAACCTCCAAGACCACTATTACCGCAGAAACCATGCGAGATGCTCGCGATTGATTGCTTTGGTCCTTTAGTAAAAGGAAAGCGTGGATGCCGACACCTCTTGGTGTGTGTCGACGGGTTTTCGAAGATGGTCGTGCTATGTCCTATTCAGAAGACGACATCAAGACAAGTCCTCAGTCGAATTAAGAACAAAGTCATTCCGATGCTTGGGAAGCCGGAATCCATTCTATCAGATCACGGTACCTATTTCACAAGCAATGTTTTTAGGCAAGGTTTGGAGAGCCTAGGAATAAAACACATATTTTCAAGTATTCGTCATCCTTGTGGAAATCCGAGCGAGAGAACAATTCGCTGTGTTGCTAAGTACTACAGAGTAATGATTCCTAACGAACACAATAAATGGGTAGACAAAGTAGGGGAAATTGAGATGTGCATGAACACTACTAAGCACGAGTCGACAGGTCAAGTCCCACTGATTGTACACCACAACAGATTGCCAGAAAGAACTTGGGACAAGATCATTCCTTGCCCAAGGGATCCATTATTAGCGCATGATTTGCGAATCCAGCGAACGAGAGAGCACATGAGGAACCAAGCGGACCGAAGGCTGAGACGGTACCGAGGAAAGAAGTTTCACCGAGAGTTACAAGAACAAGAATTAGTGCTGGTTCGTAGACCACCGATCTCCGACCCTAAGAACAAAGTCTTCGCCAAATTCTGTCCGAAGTTCATTGGCCCGTTCCGGGTAATTAAGAATCTGGGTAACAATGCCTACAGACGGGAAGAAGTGAGCACTGGTGCAAAATCTGTTTTTAATAGTGCCAATTTGAAACCGTACTACAGAAGGGAACCATTTGATGATTAGGAAAGATGAGATGTGCAGAATCTGTATTGCAAAAATTTTATTTTGAGAGCCAACACTCAAAGCTACGGGGAGCGCCTGAGTACGCACTTTGTTTGTAAACAACGAGCAGCTGAGACGTCAGGAGTGGCAACTACTTGAGGGGAAGGGGGAGACCTAGTGAAAATATGAATGACATTCCAGCGAGAAGGGAGCACACTAATTGAGTCAGAGGGGCATACACTCGAGCAGCTGAGTGAGATTTAAAGAGATGTGTTGTTACTACAGTGGATTTTGTTTTTGGAATCCAAACCAATAAATTGTTTCGAATTTCAAAACCTTGCTGAGGATAAATGAACCCTTATTGATCTTCGATAAATAAGTATTCATATTTATTATTATTATTACTACGGCCCAGGCAGCACTTAAGGAAGTCGACTTGGATATAAGGGAGGCCAGCATTTCGTAATGATTGCAACAAGAGGTGAGCTGATAGCTATTCTTGGGGAACGGCCAGAATTAGTCGAGTTCAAGGCCAAATTGTGCAACTACTGTACCAAAATTGGAGACATAAAGGAAAGATCACGAGGTACTCGCAACGAACATACGATTGAATCAGCCAATCGCAAGAGACCAAGCCATGACCACGATGCGGACAGCGTCAGTAGTAAAAAGCCCGCGGAAGTGTGTATCTAAAGAACCGCCGAACGGATTAATCTCCGCTCGAGTAATTTGAGACGTTTGATTTATTTGGAGAAGAATGACACTAGTCCCATCTTTGTGAGACAAAAACTCTGGAAGTTTTTATCCGACTCCGCCCCACTCCTCCGCCCTTGTCAGTTTCTAATAAATAGTTTGGCATGACGCCACTCGAAGTCTATTCTTTGTGGAGCCTTCAGAGGCTTACTTCACGACAGTTTGAATTGTGATTTTGACGCTCGAATTTATCTAAGTCATTCGTTTTGGAGCCTTCAGAGGCTTACTTCACGCCAGTTTGTATTGTGATTTTTGACGCTCGAAATTATCTAAGTTATTCTTTGTGGAGCCTTCAGAGGCTTAATCCACGCCAGTTTGTATCGTGATTTTTACGCTCTAAAATCAGTGAAGTTAATTTATTTTGTGAGCTCTGAGGAGCTAAAGTCGCGGCGATTGCAGTATCGAATTCTAAAGCTATAATACATTTTATTCTGAGAATCAACTTTATTGTGTGAGTTAAATATTTCACGCCAGTGCGTGATAACTTGTAACATTCATTTAAAGACGACGAGTTCAGCTCTAAGGGGGAAGTATTGTATCACCCTAATTAGCGCTCACCGGAGCCGAAGTCCATAGTACAGGACGGAAATACCGAGCGAGATAGCGACTGCTAGTGCAGCCAGGACCTTGAACTTGTTAACGAGCCAGTGGCGCGGACTCGAGATGTATATTTTATGTATAAATTGCAGTGTATTTTATATGTGTTTTTATGGTGCGTGTGTGCGAGATAATTAGGGCCAGTCTTCGCTATTAATCGCATTAGGACAATTGTGGGTGAATTGAGTAGCCTGCAAGCGATTATAGATAGGTAAATAATTAACATTGAACTTTTCTGCCAAGGAGTCGATACCAAGATGATCAGTACGTGGTTTGAAGTTGGGATGAGCTTCAACAAATCAACGCAGACGACTACTATGGAGTGCTAATTTGTCCATAGGGCGATGGGTTGAGGAGGATGTCCTTAGTTCTACAAGCAGAAGCGGTGATGTACTAAAATTGGATTATTTCAATTATGTAGTTAGATTTGGCCGGGGAACTTTGTAAATTGTCATGTTTTCTTTTCTTGTTGTTTTAGAGTTTTTCTTGTACCGACACTATCATGTTTAAATGTCCGTTGGCGCGTGGCCAAAGTGTTTGTTTGATATTTTGTTTTTCCTTGAGTCAGATGTAATGCGCGCGGCGTGCGTGCGTGATTTTTTTCCTTGCAAATGCGGAACCCGTTACATTCGATAAATGGTGCTTTATTAACGTTAATATTTGAAATAGGAATGGGAGGAAATCATTGTAAGATATTTGCTGAACAGGTTATTATTCATATTAGGGTTGCCAAGCGCACCAACTTAAAAGTAATTTGTAGAACACCTTCGTTCTAATTTTGATAGATTTTTCTTGAGTCCTTTTCAGGTGACTAGTCACGGCATAGAACGGTGGCGCCAGCATGTGGATATTATTTGTGTCTTTTTATTTCAGGGTCTGTCAAAACCCATACGTGTGATTCTGTGTGTGTTAATGTGTATAGTGTGTGTTGATTCTACGTGAGGAGGGGGTAGTTGTCCTACCGCTCTCATATTTTTGCTGCTGTTGTATTTTTGATGGAAAGACAGGGTGCTCTTGGGAGACTGCTGATTCTTGTCCATATATTTTTCTGACACACACACATGTATTATTGTGCTTTGGGGCACACTTCTTCGAGATTCGACCCCATGTTCTGGGAGGTCGAGGTATTTGACACGTGGGTTGACAGACATGCAGAGTTCCACAAACCGCCCGTTTTGCCTGTGACTTATTTTGATAGGCAGTCCTGTTTGTCCGACTGGCCCCTGTAAGCTTTCATGTAGCAAACCTGTTCATTGTGATGGTTAATTTTTAAGCCATAATTAATTGGGGAGTTCGCCATGTTTGTAACGGCTTGTTGTACGTTGTATGGGTAAAATATTGTAATTAACGTAAATGTTGGCTGTGTGCCTATTGCTTTGTTTATGACTCGATTCATGTAATTCTTGTGTGTCACACCCGTGTGGTGTAGTGGTAGAGTACTTGTAAATTTTGACAGCGGTCATTTGTGTATTTTTCTATTGGTCACGTGTTAATGTACTTGTGTTGATTTGTGTGAGAAGTCCTAAGTTTATAGGCAGTAAATGTTGCTACGGCAATTTGATTCCAATTTCACACGGAAATTTTGTGTTTGTTTATAGTAGATTTAGGAAGTGTCGGTTTAATTTACGTGTTGTTGTTGTGTTCCCCCGTGTCGGTCTAGCTCTAGAAATGTGGATTCGTTGTCTGAAGGATTATTCTGGATGATAACGAATCACGCATTCAAAGTACACATCGTGATGCATGTAGAACGGCATACGCACATATATGGTCACTTTTGTATTTTATCTTAGGGACACTTGGTCCAGGTAATTAATCTCTCCAGAGATGTCGCCTAGTTTTTGGCATTTTTATTTAAGCGGGAGTCACCTGGGAGTTTTTGTTGTTAATTGTTTATGTGTAAATATGGTGATTTGTTATTAAATTCAGTTGTTTTAACCCTGGCTTCACTCTATCCTGCATGTTATTTTGTTATATGTTACCCTGCAAGTTAATGAAGCGCCTTGACAGCAACTTACGATATGAACCGTTACACCCCCCGAAACTGAGTCTCATATGCTTCTTTGCAAGGGTTCACTATGTATAAAACGAAGTTGTAAATAGGAGTATTCAATATTGGCATTGAAGGAACTCCAGTATGAAAGGAAGATAAAGATATTGTAAAACCCAGAAGTTTTGTTGTACGATAATGCGATAATTGAAGGCATAACTAAATAAGAAACGCTATTATGGATTGTTATGAATTATTATAAATGAAAATGTGAAATGCAAGGAAAGATATTAGCATTTATTGTTAACAGAAACGTGAGGAAAGGTAATTGTTATTTTCATAGCAGACGCAAGCAGACTTAAAATTCAGAGATAAGCGAGAAATTGTAACAAGGAAGTATTTGAAGCAGAGAAGGAAGAAATGAGATGAGTTATGGTAGTGAGAATTGTGGAGAGTTTGTGCGATAATATTATGGAGAAGTTAAGTGGAAAGGTTTTAAACAGAGCACGGAAATGTATAATCGATAGAGGTTTTTGTAGAAGGAGGAGTAGTGTATTCGTGAAAGTTATTGCATTTGTAATTTCTAGTAGGAATAATGAATATCATACTTTGATGAAAGTAGTTGATATGGAATCGTAGAAGTTTTGTGAAAGTGCTAAAAGAGGAAATATTAATGAGATGCAATTGTATTGATGAAGGCGTAACAGAGACGCGATGATATGAAACGTGAGATGAAGAAGTTGAGTGGAAAGGTTTTGAAATATTTTGTGGTGATTAAGAGAAGCCGTACTTTGTATTTTGTGAAGATGGGAGTGTGGGAAGTGAAGGTTGTTGCCACACACACTCGATATTGGTTGGAGAGCTTATCTGAATAGTCATGCGTTGCACGTTTGTATAATTATTAATTTATTGGATACGGGAATTGTAAACTTTAGTGATGAGATATTAACTTAATTGTTTGTGTTCATGATTCACATGGAATTGACGCATAAATACCTAAAATAACCAGTTTTATTGTGTGAAATACGGAGAAAGTTTTTGTAGAAGAAGAAAAGTTGTGAGATACGGAGGAAAGTTGTGAAATGAACTCTAATAAATTGGAGACAGATACTATGAAATCGTGCGGGTCGCGATCTTGCAAATAAATGTAAATACTTTATTGTTGTTATTATTAACCATTTCTTATAGTATTTGAAAATTAACATTATATTTAGAGGACTTTTAACTGATGTACAGTATTACATAGGGAGTATGTCTGTTATTTTAGAACGTTAAAGCATAATTTTCGGTGAACAGGTAGGACACATATAAGTGTCCTGAATTTAAATAGTGTATTTAAAAATATCTTGGAGCAAGAGATATTTTTCATTTGTGAAGTGATGCAAGAGAGACTCTTGTTAAACGCATCAAGCCTAAGTGAGGCATAGATATTTCATTTTAATTGATAATTTTATTCTATTTTTATTATTCGTGTTGGGACATAAGTTGTTATGTCGTGTTAATATTTTTGTCAATAAATTGAAAGCGTATTTTTTATTCTTGCTAAGTTTTCTAGAACTGATTCTTGATTCAATGCTTAATTACGCTAGAACGATACCGCTAGCTAGATGCAAACAGCCGATCGACAATTTATCTTAACGACCGAGAGCCGAGTTGCTCGTTAGTGCTCTATCTTTTATCTTTTATTTTTCTTGTCCTGAATGCAACTAGTTAGTAGTATAGTTAGAGATGTATATATTTAACAAGTTTAACAAGTTGCGTCGGTGAGTGAAGTGCGTGTGTTTCGGTCTCCTGTTTTGTGCTGTTTTCTCATGTTATTCTTTCACGTAACTAGTTCTTTTCTTGTGAGTGGTAGTGATGTGAGGTTGTCCATAATTTGTGATAAGAATTATGATGCTTCAGTAAACTGGAAGTGCTCCAATCGGAGTTTTAATTTTTGTTGTTTCTCTGCTGCTGGATTGTCGCCTGCCATGCTGCTAAAAGGAGCCAGCCCTTTAACTAGGAGAGGTACGGTCACATGAACATCAACGGTGACCACAGGCTTCATGCTTCTTCTACTGTCAGGTGATGTAGAAATTAATCCTGGTCCGGGTTCGAACAGTTCTATGTCCATATACTTTCAGAACACACAGAGCGTGGCCAAAGCCGGACAAAGTAGATTTGAGCAGCAGTGATTTTTATAATATGTCAATAATAGCCTTAAATGAGTCTTGGCTTTTTGACAGTTTTATTGACTCAGAACTCGCATTTTCTATGACTCATGACATATTTAGAAGAGACAGGCCTGGGCGTGGGGGTGGTGTTGTCATTGCTACGCAGTCTCAGTTGCGTGCTAGGAGAAGAGCGGACTTAGAAAGTGAATGCGAGATTATTTGGTTGGAAATCCAAGGAAGGTCTAGTGTGTTAGTGGGCTGTGTGTACCTACCCCCGCCTGCCTCGTTAAACCGCCTGGAAGAGCTACTTACCTCACTCAGCAGGGTGCACGCCCAGTTGAAGGACAAGGATACAGGTTAATTGTGTGGGGATTTCAACATGCTGGACATCTCATGGGAACAGCAGGAAGGGCCTTCTCTCATACCTTTAAAACAAACTGAAAGTGCAGTGAACTCTATTTTCTGCGAGATAATTGAGGAATTCTCTCTGCCTCAATTGAATCCACATCTCACGCGCGGACAAAACTACCTCGATCTACTGTTTACTAATATTCCTAAAATCTCTCAGTCTCTAGAGTTAGAAAAACCGGGGGGGATTCCATCCGACCATAGTGCTCTAATATGGAACATTGATTTTCACGACACTAGTTTATTTCAAAAACCACCTCGCAGGGAAATTTTTAACTGGAAGAAAGCAGACATGAACCACCTGAAACTTCTGCTGGATTATTGCCCATGGTCCCTCCTTGATATCAGGAACGACATTAATGAGAATTGTGAGATATTTTATGATCTCTTGATGTCCGCAGTTCGAGAAGCAGTTCCTCGTGTGAAGGTTAATCCCTACCGTTATCCACCTTGGTTTGATGCAGATGTAATCAGCGCGCTACACTCGGAAAATAGGGCTCATCGTCAATGGAAACGCTCTTCGTTGGAATGCCATAGAATTGAATTTGTGGTCAGGGGACTCGAATTCAAAGAAATTCAACGCCGAAAGTATGACGCCTACCTGGAAGACATAGACTCCAGTGTTAAAACTAATCCGAACAGACTATGGTCCTTCATTAAGCAGAGATCTAGGAACACCAGATTGCCAGTCTCGCTCGAGTACGACGGACGTACCAGTACTGATGCAAACTCTGCCTGTGAGCTGTTTTCTGATTATTTAGAAACCTTATTCCTTCCTGTAAATTCTATACCGCCACCATTACCTGATCTGCCACCCTCCAGTAACGACAGCATTTCTTACTTCCATATTTCCGAAGAGTGCATCAAGAATAAATTACTTAATCTATCCTCTGGCAAGTCTCCCGGTCCTGATGCCATTCCTATAGAAATAATTAAATCTTAATGCCACCAGCTATCTCGTCCACTTTACATTCTATTCAACCAAGCCATCAGTGAAGGAGTGTTTCCGGAATACTGGAAATCAGTTCATATCACTGCAGTGTTAAAGAAAAGCCCCAGGCAGAAGGTAGTAAATTACAGGCCTGTATCACTAATGTCTATTTTCGCGCGAGTCTTTGAATCAATTGTTCGGGACGAAGTGTACGCTCACGTGTCACCATTCATCACTGAACTTCAGCACGGTTCCCTTCCTAGGCGATCCACTGCTTCCAACCTAGCAGTCTTCACTCATGATGTATCCACCTTTATGAATAACCGTGGTAGTGCTGATGTTATCTATACTGATTTCTGTAGGGCTTTCGACAGCGTACATCACAACCTACTGCTTCATAAACTTTCAAACTTTGGTATGACTGGTAATCTTTTACGTTTCTTCAAAAGCTACCTCTCAAATAGAACCCAATCAGTTGTAATTAATAATAATAAGTCTAAATCTGTTAACGTTACTTCCGATGTCCCTCAGGGTTCTGTATTGGGCCCTCTGCTCTAGATACTTTTTGTAAATGATATCCCTCGTATAATTCATAATTCTAGGTGCCTGTTGTACGCTGACGATCTTAAACTGTATATGCCCATCAGTACTATAAATGACTGTGAGTTGTTGCAACAAGACCTACACCAACTCAGTGAATGGTGTGAAACATGGAAACTGAAACTGAATACTGAAAAGTGTAAAGTTGTGTCAGTTTCATTGAAACGTAACCTCCTACCCAGGTTTAATTATTGTACTAAAAATGAAACGCTAGGTAGAGTGTCAACCATTAAGGATCTAGGGGTGACAATCACTAATAATTTCTCGTTCGATGAACATATTTCAAAAATATGTCGTGAAAGTTTCCGGATCCTGGGATTTTTAAAAAGAAATTGTTTAATTTATTTTTAGGACATAACTCTATCCAAATTATTTAAGTCACTCATTCGGCCTAAATTAGAATACTGTAGTGTGATCTGGTATCCCTTTCACAGTAATAAAATTGACGCCATCGAACGTGTGCAAAAGAGATTTATTAAATGGCTCTGTTACAGGGGTGGACGACCGTACCATAGAGCTGAGTATGAGAGTTATTGCAACGTGTACGGTCTTCCTCCACTTAGCAGTCGGAGCACAGTGAGTGATGTGAGATTCCTTTGGAAGCTGGTAAATGGCGGAATTGACTCTAATCAGTTGCTAGCTGACTTGGGTTTTCACGTCCCTCAGAGAACAACCAGACGGAATTACACGTTCGATGGGGTCAGGTCGAGAATTAATGTGCACAAAAATTCATGTCTGATCCGGTTGCAGTCAACATACAGCTTGATGGAGAGTAAAAGTGCTACTGATATTCACTTCGACTCTCTATCAACTGTTATGGGAAATATCTCAAGTGGCCTGTAAAATAGTGTATGCATATTGTGTTAATTTCTATTTGCGTTGATTGATTGAACATGTGGTTGAATTAATGGTTGATTGATTTTTTGATTGAATGTACTAGCGATTGAAGTAATGTATTTTTTGTTTGCTGTTATCTAGATCCTTAAATGTCGCTCTTGTATTACTTTCCCCAGTTTCTGAACTTTTTCTTCTTATCTTTTATTTTATGTTTTTGCCTTTTTCCGTTTACTGTTGATAGTTTTTTCTGTAATAATTATTGTAATGTTTCTTGTACAAAGGGATTGCATGAATGAATGCTTGAGATAGGATGTTTGAGTGCGTGTCTGTATGGTTGTGGTTGCTGATTTATAATAGATTAGTGTATTTCTATTTTTGTACGTGTTTGCTGTTTTTGTTTTTTTATAATTGTAAATTTTATTGTTCATTATTATATTGTCACTAGTGGAGTCTATCTGTCTGACAATAAAGAATACATACATACATGTGTACCTAGGGTTCCCTAGTCATTGGTCCGGTAGGAGTTGTTCAACTCTTAGCCGAGTGTTGAATTTCCTACGATCCTTTTACCATGTGTGCTGATTTGGGACTGTGGCCTGGAGGAATTCGGGCGCATATATAACATATCTAATTGATAGTCGCCCAACAGATGTGGCTAGACGTTGTCTATTGCCTGGGTCTCTCGAATTTTTGAATTTGAATTCCAAGTGCTGAGTGACCAGCGGTTGTGTCGAGTTTGATACACTAGGTGATATTTCGTAATCACGGCTAATTTAAGCATGTTTGGTGTACGACACAGTCGAGTTTTGTTTGTATTTTAAATGCCGATCCCAACCTGGCAAGTTGAGGAGATGGATTCCCGTTGTCTGATATGTGGAGTATAATTTGTTGTGAAGCATATCTTGCTTTGTTCCGGTGAAAGACTTTTAAGTCAAGTATAACGTAAATGTAAAGTGATATCATGTTTAAATACATTTTGGTTAGGATTGAGCGTTGAAATAAGTTCACTGTTGGTTATTACGTGTGCTGGATACCGTTAGCGTTTGTATAGACGTTGGTTAGGCAGGAAAAACTTATGTACGGGGTGCGTGAGTATATCGTAAGGAATTTAAAATGTTGGTCATTCTGGAATTTCGCTGTGTTTAGTATAGTGATACTTCCCATTTTTCTAATTGTATTAAGATTATGTCGTCTGAGTACATGACCTATATCAGGTCTATTTTGGAGCAGATGAGGACCAGTCAGGCAGGTTTGACTGCCGAAGTTGAAGCCCTATACACTATCACACATGATAGCACTAAAAAGTTAGGGAAAGAAATTAATGACACTAAGGTAGCGATGAAGGAAGAAGCTAGAAGGGCACAAAATGAAGCCAGAGTATTGTTAGAAAGTACGCAAGAAGAAAGTCGACTGGCGCAAGAAGAAGCCAAGAAAATACAGACGGAGATCAAAATGGCCCTAGAAAAGGCACAGAACGAAGGAAAGGTATCACAAGAAATGAGTAGACTAGCTCAGGGAAAGTCGTCTGGCACAAGCAGATACGGAGAAACGACTACAAGAGCTACAGCAGACTCTACAGCATAGTATAGACACTATAAAGGATGACAACACAAAACATTTTAACACTATTTCAGGATCCCAAGGTGAATTGCAAAATCAGCTGACTACCTTAAATGATACAGTTGACGAGCTCCAACAAAAGGTAATTAATCAACAAAAGTTGATCTCTGAGGGTATCAATGTCGATATAAATAAATGTATTGTTGATGCTGTGTTAAAACTGAAGGAGGAAGTGTTCAAGAGTAGTAGTGATCATATTTATGAGATACATGGTAAGATCATGAAAGAGGTAAAAGATATTGAATGTGAAACAAATACTCATGTAACTGGGTTGCGAGAGGAATTAACTAAACGAATAGACTCTTTAGAGGAATCCAATGTTACAACAATAAGCGAAATGACGAGTAAAACTGATAGGATTAAATTTAAAGAATTTGACAAAATTAGGAAATTAGTTGATGAGGTCAATACTGAAATAGCGAAAATCAAGTCTAAACAAGAGAAAGAGATAGGTGAGTTGAATAAACAGATGAAAGCACTGTCAATGAGGGAAACTACTAATATGAAGCAAGATCTTCAAGACTTCTTTAGGGAAAGAGATAGTCAATTGAGAGAACTGAACCGATTAGGACTTGGTCAAGTTGAACAGGAAGACGACAGAGAAAGCGTAGACACTCACATGTTTGGTAGGTCGTGCAATATAAGTGGAAATGAACGCACTGAAAGAAACACAAGAGAACCTGATATGGTAGGAAGAACATACAATCAGGGTGCTAATAGGAATAATCCAAATGTAGTGGTAATAAAAAGCCATGAGGGAAAACCCGACAAGTTCACAGGGGAAGGAAATGTCACAGCTGTCGAATTCTTAAGGGGCATGCGATATTACCTGGAGGAGAACAAAATTCCTAGAGAGAGAGAGAGAGAGATAAGAGTAGTGGAAAAGTATTTGGCATCAGAGCCGTTAATTTGGCATACAGCATTTAGATACACATACACCACGTTCGATGAATTTGGTGAGGCACTGTTGAATCGATTCTGGAGTGAAGAGTTGCAACAAGATATCAGAGCCGAAATTTATTCTAAGAAATACCCATACTCTGTACCGACACGTTATGCGAGCTACTTTACAAATCAGTTATCCCGTCTACAACATCTTCATACCCCACTGGCAGAACCGGAGCTGATACATGTCATATCCAGACAGTTACCAGCCGAGGTTAGAAAACATCTTATTTCGTCAAATGTGAATACATTAGAGGACATGGTAGAGTTGCTGCGACGATTAGACCACACAAGTTCTATAGCGCAAACTCAAAGGCAAACTCATAATCAAAATTCTAGAGCCAGACATGAAAATAGAGAAATACATACAGTATTAGTTGATCAACAACAACAAACTGATGTAACACCAGATAGGATAGGTCCGATGAGGAATAATAATAATGGTAGAACCAGGTATGATCCGGGGTATAACCGAGCAAGAGAAGGATGGCCTTACAAGAACCGTTACTGGAATGATAGGCAGAGAAGATCTAGATACCAGTATAACAACAACAACAATGGATTTCGCAGGAATAACTTTCCTGAGAGGCAGAACGAAGGAGATCCTAGGAGGTATTCCAGATACAGAAACTGGAATGAAGGAAACCAACAACAACAACAATAGCGCCGTCCTATGCAACAACAATAACAACCGAGGAACAATTATCAGAGGAGCAGATGGAGAGATGATGGATATGTTCAGAGGTACAACGATGACCGAGTACGAGAAAGTCAGGATTATAGAAGAAATCAGAGGGAAAGAGAAGAAGGAAAGGAACAACCCCAACAACAGGCACAACTGAGTGATGAACCTCAACCAGGAACTAGTCGTGAAGGTCAAAATCACGACAGGACTGGACAAAAAAACTCAATTTCAGAAAAGCAAGTAGAAGAAAGCGTAGATCACACAATAATGAAGCATGAGATCGCCATAAATGAACTCTACGAGGTCACAGATGAGGAGATGCTAAATGAAAGAGAGGAGCCGAAGAAGGGAAATACAGCCAGACTTCCCATTATTCTTATGAAAGTAGGAGAGAATACTTTAAGAACGCTTATAGACACTGGCGCTACGGCTTCAATGATATCAGAAAATAGTTTCCAGATGTTAGAAGCTGAGAACTTATTAACCGCATTGCCTGTATCGACAATAAAAGTGAGAGGAGTGTTCAATGACAAAACTATGAAATGCAAAGTACAAGCATTATTTGAATTTTCTATAATCGACCAGAGATATGAACAGATATTCATAGTGTTGAACCATATTAGTGTTGATGCAATACTGGGTATTGATTTTATTGCGCAGTCAGGAGCTGTCATTGACTTGAAAAATGGAAGTATTCGATTTAATAATGGTGAAGCAGAGAGTGGAACTTCAAGCTCGAAGGAACAAGAGTACTGCATAGAAGATGGTATTGGTGAAGGGAAATGGGAAGAGATGGTCTTGGAAGTGGAAGAGGAAGGAAGAAGACATCCCACCTATCTCATTGAAAATTTTGGATATTATCAGGAGAAATTGGAGGCATTAATTTCACACTTCGCTGATATTTTTGATGACAAACCATGTGATCAGAGGTTTCAAATATCAGATTCGCTTGATAGATAACGCTCCGTTTCAGAAGATACTCTATCCGATACCTGAAAAATATCAAGAAGAAGTTGCCGAGATTATAAAAGGCATGGAAAGGGATGGAATTATTGAGAAACAGGCTACCGCTTATTTGAATCCAATTACTGTGGTGAAGAAGGCAGATGGAAGTTTGAGGGTTTGTTTAGATGCCCGTCAAATTAACATGTTAACGATGAAGGAACAAGACAGGCCACCTAAGATAAGGGAATTACTGAGAAAATTCCGTGGAAAAACCTGCTTTTCCGTGATAGACTTGACGGCCAGTTTTTATCAAATAGAGTTGACTGGAGATAGCAGATGCTATACTGGATTTCTATTTAACGGAACTAGCTTCACGTTTCGTCGAGTTCCGTTTGGTCTAGTGAACTCGAGCCCAGCACTTATCAGAGCCCTCGATAATAAGATGAGCGAAGAGGTCAAGAAGTACGTCATATGCTACGTTGACGACTTGATTATTTCCTCAGAAACGCCAGAGCAGCATTTATTGCATCTGAGAAGATTGTTTGAAGACTTAAGAGAAGCTAATATAAAGGTCAACTTCAACAAATTCACTTTTTCCAAGAGAAAATAAACTTCTTAGGACACACCATACATCAATTTGGTTATCATCCAAACAATGACAAAATTGTAGCAATTTCGGAATTTCCTATACCTAAGAAGATAAAGGATCTTCGAGCCTTTTTAGGTCTTTGCCAATTTTTGAGCAGTCATTCTCCACGCTATTCTGAAGTGATGGCTCCACTTCATGAACTTTTGAAGAAAAATAATAGATGGAAATGGGACGCTACAGTAGAAAATGCTTTTGTACAAGCTAAGGAGATGCTTAAGAATAACATTAAACTGGAATATCCTGATTTTGAGAGGACATTCATTGTGGAGGCAGACGCATCGAGGATTGGAATAAGCGCTGTGTTATACCAGAAAGACGCTGAAGGAAAGAACCACTATATAGCCTTTGATAGTAAACAGCTACGGTCACACGAGGTGAACTATTATACTACAGAGCTGGAGGCTTTAGCTGTCATTAACGCATTACAACACTGGAAGAAGCTATTGATAGGCCATCCCATACTTATAAGAACTGACCATAAGGCACTAGAATTCATGCTGAAGTCTGATTTGCCTAGCGACAGAATGACTAGATGGACTATGTTCTTGCAAAAATTCAATGCAACCATTAGTCATGTGCCAGGTAAAGATAATCTGTTAGAAGATATACTATCGAGGCATCCAACATCCAAGACTAACGTAAGAGTTAATGTTATACAGACAGATGACGAAGATCAGGTAACATTGGACAAGTTAGCCAGAATTCCCACTTTTCAGAGGAAGGACGCATTTCTGAGAAACATGTACAAGTATTTGTCAGGAAGATTGAATGTACAGAATGCTACTTACGAAGAAATGAGGAGGAAGTCTAGATATTTTGTATTGCAAGGAGACAAGATTTGCAAATATGTGGATGCAGGTTATACCAACGAAGCCATTGGAATTGTTCAGCCAGGACATTTTCGGTCCTGCCCCCAAGAGTTTGAGAGGAAACCAGTATGTACTTGTCACCATGGATGTATTTTCTAAAATCATCATGTTAAACCCCATGCAGAAAGCAACAACGAAAGCAGTTTTGAAGCATATAGTGAAGAACGTGATACCAAAGCTAGGAAAGCCAGAGAAATTAATAACGGATCATGGAACTCAATATACAGCTGCAGAATTTGAAGAGACCATGGAGAGATTGGATATTAGCCAAATTTATAGTTCTATACGTAGTCCACAGACAAATCCTATAGAGAGATCTATCTTAGAACTTTCTAAATTCATACACTTATATAGTTCTGAGAATCATGTGAACAGGGTGAAGGAAATACCACTGGTAGAATACTGCATGAACAGCACTCGTCATGAAAGCACGAATGAGATTCCCACTGTACTGCACTATAATGAAAAACCTAGAAGACCATGGGACGGAATCATAGATATCCAAGAAGATATAGAGATCCCTAGGGATAGAAGAATAGAGGAGGCCAGAGAACATCTCAACAAGCAAGCAGAAAGGCGATTGAAGAGAACGAGAAGCAAGCGATTCAGCAGACCACTGAGAGAGGGAGATTTGGTTCTTACTAGAACAAATGTGAAAGCTGACGTCTTGAAGAAGGTATTCGTCAAGTTCAGTAACATCTTCAAGGGACCTTTCAAGGTAGCGAAGGTTTATGGAAATAATTGGTATGCCATAGCTAGACTGAGCGATGATCGTATTATTGGAAAATACAATCACTCAAAGTTAAAGAGATTTTACCCCAAGATTCAATAGTGACACAATTTCGACAGCAAATCTATGTGTAGTAATGATATGTAGTAACAGAATGTCCATTCTTTATTTTCTGTTCAGGTCGAATGGGGAAATGCGCTAGAAATCATGTCTAGTTGAGTGAGAAGAAGACAGGACGAGGTACGAACTGAGGATCACCTCAGAAAAATGGCATATTTAAAATTTGGAATTATGGATATAATTTGCAGTCTGGATGGAAGATTATGATTAAATGAGCATTTGAAAAAAAAATCGTCTAGAGAAATATTTTTATTTCGAGAAATAATGGAAATTTTATGATCTGGTAATTTTTAACCAAGCATAAATGATATTTGAAGAGTCCTGGAAATCTACACTTTCGTCCATGTTAGTAGCGAGAAACCTGTTTAGAGCAGAGGGAGAGATAGCGAGGTCGGACTGGAGGACGGACACGCGCCACGATCTAGAGTGGGGGAGCACACGCATGTCGGGAACGCGCCAGAACTTGCTATTGACCAATCAGAAAATAGTTTGAATACTAAGGAAGGAATAAATATTAAAATCATTATTTTAATATTTTGTGAGAGTGTTACATATTGAATTCACCAGCAGAGGAAAATAAATTTAATTGGCAAAACGGATATTAAATTAAATGGCTGAGAGAGAATTTATGTATGAATCAGTCAATCTTCATAGCGGTTGGAGGCTAGTTGACCAGATTTGCGAGGGAAATCTGATCGACGAGGCTAGCTGACGCTAAGAGACGAGGCTCTTTCTATCTGGACAGTCGAGGAGGCAAGACGTTATTATGTTCACTCTTCGAGAAATATATAGACAAAGGTCTTTGTGAACCTGAGACTTCAAGATGAAGCAACAAGTTATTGAGAGGAAAAATAAGCATTATTAGTCAACAGTATTAAGGAAAAGTATTTGTACTACTATACATCGTGATATAATATTTGAAAGTTACAACCTGAAACATCGAACACGCAACTACACAGGAAGGAAGTCAGAAGAAGTGAGACTTTGTGTTGTTAGAAGTTCATCGATCTACACAATAATGTATAAGGAATTAGGTTGGAGGGGAGAGACTACGACTTCACGTCGTTTGGCAGTGAGGAGAATGTTTTAACTTCACTGTGTTGGGAATGTAGAGCTATGCTAACTAGCGAAATCCAGAAATGACCAGATAACATAGCAATATGAGCAGCGAGCTGAAAAACATCGCAGTTTTCGCTCACATAACGCTGCAAGCGACTACCAGAGAAATCCACACTATGGAGGTGATTTCTTATATTTGAAAGAACACTGCAAGCTATCGACTTCAATGAACATCGAGATCTGAGAAGGGACGAACGGGAGTCGAGATGTAGAACGCGGGGAATATGAAGCTGGAGAGCGCCAAGCACCGAGAGCTGCGAGGGGGACGTGTCATCGCGAAGGACGAAGGAGCAGGCCAGC
Source organism: Meconema thalassinum (assembly GCA_946902985.2). Lineage (NCBI taxonomy): Eukaryota > Metazoa > Arthropoda > Insecta > Orthoptera > Tettigoniidae > Meconema > Meconema thalassinum. Next base: position 129,066,742 of record OX336398.1, read on the forward strand.
AGACGAGTTTCCAGCTGAGAACCGGTTGGGTTACATCATCCCAGGGCATTCACCTGCACCAGAGGCCAGACGTCGCAGAGATGTCATAATGAAACCAGTCCGTAGGGAGCGTGCAGCATTCCAGAGACTCGTGGGAGATTCCATGGACAGAAACGTCATCAGGTCTGTCACCAGCGATCTCAGAATGAAGGTAGACAAGGGCAGTGTTACACACATCTGTAGTTAGTTCTTGTACACGTTATTCCAGAATTTGATCAACATATTTGCATTTATAACCTATGTTATTGTATTGTCTTGAGATTATTTAGTAATTTCTATAGTTATTTTCATACGTTACTCGGACGTATTTTGAAGGCTTGATCGATGATCTTAGACATCGTTAATATATTTCATTGTCATTTTAGAGCGTTAAAATTTACTTATGGTTAGTTTCAATGCGATTGCTTACGTATATTCCGTAGATTTGTTGTAACATCGGAGAACGAACATATATGTATTAGAAATTGAGAGGAGAAGCGTAAATTTGTGATAAATGAATAATGTATCAGAGAAAGAGAATAGTCATGTGTTTGACGAACGTAAATAATTTATGTTGTGATATTAAAGAAAGGAAGGAAATGAGAATCCTATGAAAAAGAGTTTATTCATTTCAGAAACGAAGTACTATGTATAAAACGAAGTTGTAAATAGGAGTATTCAATATTGGCATTGAAGGAACTCCAGTATGAAAGGAAGATAAAGATATTGTAAAACCCAGAAGTTTTGTTGTACGGAGAAGGACAGTATGCGATAATTGAAGGCATAACAAAATACGAAACGCTATTATGGAATGCTATGAATGTATATTTATTATAAATAAAAATGTGAAATATAAGGAAAGATATTAGCATTTATTGTTAACAGAAACATGAGGAAAGGTAATTGTTATTTTCATAGCAGATGCAAGCAGACTTAAAATTCAGAGATAAGCGAGAAATTGTAACAAGGAAGTATTTGAAGCAGAGAAGGAAGAAATGAGATGAGTTATGGTAGTGAGAATTGTGGAGAGTTTGTGCGATAATATTATGGAGAAGTTAAGTGGAAAGGTTTTAAACAGAGCACGGAAATGTATAATCGATAGAGGTTTTTGTAGAAGGAGGAGTAGTGTATTCGTGAAAGTTATTGCATTTGTAATTTCTAGTAGGAATAATGAATATCATACTTTGATGAATGTGGTTGATATGGAATCGTAGAAGTTTTGTGAAAGTGCTAAAATAGGAAATATTAATGAGATGCAATTGTATTGATGAAGGCGTAACAGAGACGCGATGATATGAAACGTGAGATGAAGAAGTTGAGTGGAAAGGTTTTGAAATATTTTGTGGTGATTAAGAAAAGCCGTATTTTGTATTTTGTGAAGATGGGAGTGTGGGAAGTGAAGGTTGATGCCACACACACTCAATATTGGTTGGAGAGCTTATCTGAATAATCATGGGTTGCAAGTTTGTATAATTATTAATTTATTGGATACAGGAATTGTAAACTTTAGTGATGAGATATTAACTTAATTGTTTGTGTCCATGATTCACATGGAATTGACGCATAAATACCTAAAATAACCAGTTTTATTGTGTGAAATACGGAGACAGTTTTTGTAGAAGAAGAAAAGTTGTGAGATACGGAGGAAAGTTGTGAAATGAACTCTAATAAATTGGAGACAGTTACTATGAAATCGTGTGGGTCGCGATCTTGTAAATAAATGTAAATACTTTATTATTATTATTATTATTGTTATTATTATTATTATTATTATTATTAACCATTTCTTATAGTATTTGAAACTTAACGTTATATTTAGAGGACTTTAACGGATGTTTTACATAGGTAGTATGTCTGTTATTTTGGAACGTTAAAGCATAATTTTCAGTGAACAGATAGGACAGATATAAGTGTCCTGAATTTAAATAGTGTATTTAAAATATCTTGGAGCAAGAGATATTTGTCATTTGTGAAGTGATGCAAGAGAGACTCTTGTTAAACGCATCAAGCCTAAGTGAGGCACAGATATTTCATTTTAATTGATAATTTTATTCTATTTTTATTATTGGTGATGGGGCATAAGTTGTTATGTCGTGTTAATATTTTTGTCAATAAATGGCAATCGTATTTTTATCCTTGCTAAGTTTTCTAGAACTGATTCTTGATTCAATGCTTAATTACACTAGAACGATACCGCTAGCTAGATGCATACAGCCGATCGACAATTCATCTTCACGCCCGTGAGCCGAGTTGCTCGTTAGTGCTCTATCTTTTATCTTTTATTTTTCTTGTCCTGTATGCAACTAGTTAGTAGTATAGTTAGAGATGTATATATGTGTTTCTAGGGTTCCCTAGTCGTTAGTCCGGTAGGAGTTGTCAACTCTTAGCCGGGTGTTGAATTTCCTACGATCCATTTACCATCTGTGCGGATTTGGGACTGTGGCCTGGAGGAATTCGGCCGCAGCACATCATGACAGACACAAATCACAACCTGCCGATTTTCCAATGGGGGGGTTCGTAACCCCACCCCCACCCTGGCTACGCCACTGCTAACAATACTGTGCAAAGGCGAATTACAGATAATGTCAAGCAATATTGAAGAGACGTTGTTGGCAAGGCTCCACATGTGAGACATGTTTGCTCTGGATGAGAGTACCGACATATCAAAAATGGCGACATTGTTAGTTTTTGTACGTTTTTTAAGTCATGACGAAATATAGAAAGATTTTCTTCTTTCCTGTGAACTACAGTAGTATAGAGGTTCCCATTAGGCATTTAAATATTTGAAGTCTTGACTTAAAATATTTTGGAGCAGGGGGACCGTGATTACTTAACGATCGCTTTAGGCGGTCCTAGAAAAATTCCTGATGGGAACCTCTGCTTATAGCATAAAATATGCACTGTCTATATTTGCAACAATGAATGATTTGATTGGATATATTGAATTTGCTTGAACCACCAAAAGAATTATTAATTCTGATTGAGACTTCACACTCTTTTTGTGGTGGTTAGTGATATGTCACACTCAGAGCATCTTGATGGCCGCCATACTGTACCGCACGTGAGTGATTAGGGCCAGTCCATCGAGTTGCGTAACTTTAAGACATTGATGCATTCCGTGTTGGTGGAACAAAGTGGTTAGGTTGTTGAAAACGTATGTACGGTATTTATGTAGCTTATCATTTGTTTATTTTGGGTTCATCTTGTTTCATGAAAATGAAAATCCACAGTCTGTTTCCAGTCTCCGACCGGGTCAGGAATGGAATGAATTAAGCCCCTGTCTAGCGGCGAGGATATGAACTGTGCCGGCTGCCGAGGCCTGACGCACTCCCCTGGGGCAATGATTAAATGAATGACAGATGAAATGAAATGATAGTGGAGAGTGTTGCTGGAATGAAATTTTGACAGGGAAAACCGGAGTACCCGGAGAGAAACCTGTCTGCCTCCGTTTGTCCAGCACAGATCTCAAATGGAGTGACCAGGATTTGAACCACGGACCCAGCGGTGAGAGGCCGGCGTGCTGCCGCCTAAGCCACGGAGGCTTTCCATCTTGTTTCATACCGTTCTTAATCTACAAATCTGACGTGCACCGAAGTTTATTTCGATTTATTTTACAGTTGGCGTCCCCTTTGCTTCCTCCTGTTCTCCTGATGACACATGGCAATTTACCAGTGGTGGCTGGCTGATAAATGTTCTGGATGTTGCACACTATTTTCATGAAGGGTAAAATACTGCTTCATAACAGAGAAAACTCTATTCAATTGCGCGGCAAAACGGGTGTACCTCATTCATCACGAATGCCTCATTTCAGAGAACATCTCATTGTCATCGGTTTAAATAGATTATAAGTAAGTCTACATGAAAACCCAAGTACGCGCACATTACATTGCAAGATATCAGCAGTTGATGGAGCATCTCGGATGTCTCCGTCCGCGCCTCGGCTCCCTTTTTGCAATCAGCGCCCAACGACCAGCCGAGTTAAGTGTTGGGATAGGACTTACTCGTTCTAGCATCTCTGTCATACCCTTCACTATTGAGATCTGGTCGGTGCTTGGGCCTGACAACGACCAAACGGGCGAGCGCTCCCAGACAATTGGCGCACTTTGCTTTCTCCGACAGTAACTTACTACAATACTGTATTAGCTTTCATGTATTATTAAATAACAAAATTAAACAGGAAACGTACAGCCTCTATTAGTAGAAATATAATTACGGTAAGTTATTATATTATTTTTCTAGAATTAATCTGGTCGTTGTAAATCACTCAACTTTATTACTGGCCACCACTGCCTTTTACCATCCGGTTTATAATACATCCATTCTATATTGTTCTATTTACATTAAACAGACCGTTACACAATTGGCCGAATATACGTATATCTCTCGACCTAAAATTTCACCGTTTCATTGATTGTAACCAGTGGACAACGCAATAACACCCCTTTAAGTTTGATATTAAAGTGGGCGTCTTGTTTTAAGCTTTGGTGGTTTTGCATTGTAATTTTGAATGTAGGCCTATGGAACTGCTCAACTGCTTTCTTTGAATGACTTACTGCTTGGGATATCTTACTCGCAGCCTAATTTAGCCTAAAAACACGATAGTGTCAGCAAACACCTGTGATAATTTGAATAACCGGTCTGCTATCAGTATTATGTTTAGGTAGCGAGTACGCTGCCTTATACAGGTAATAACTCGGTTAATGGATGTTAGCTCATGACATGTGAAAGAACTCTTTGACACATTGCAATCTCTTCAAACAATTAAATTGCCAGAGCTTTCGTCATCAGTGAGAAGTTGTTAACTAGGTTAAAAGTAGGTAAGAAATACATTTTTTTTTATCGCAAAAGCTTATAACTCTAATAATAATAGAAATGGTTCTATTGTAATGAAATCATTTTTGTTGTGTGTGGTGGTAAACATGGTGGAGCTTATGCATTGAAACATTAACTCCATATGTGCACCTTTGTTTGTAACTGTTTTCGGATATTTCGGACTGACCAGGCACTCCTGTGGCTCGTTAGTGTAGACATGCCACATGTGAGTTTACATTACATCTAAAGTTTCTGCCTTGGTGCAATGGATCTGAGAAAAGTTTTAATATTTATCTACTTTTATTAAGTCACTTCAATTTGCGCACGGTGTTTCTGGGCGGTATCTAATATATTGTTTTTACCTCAAATAGTGGTTGTCAAGAACAGCTTGTAGACATTCCACAATTCAGATAAGTCTTCATAATTAGTAGACAATCACTTTAATTGTACGTAGCAGTTCTAGCTCTACACCTGCATCCCAGCAGATATTGGTAGGTAGGCCTACATTCTGCATATTAATTTACAATTCCAGTTTGGGGGTTCTTGCCTCAGTGTATCAAATCGATAGAATCTACACCTTCATAGATTTTATGGTGGACGTATTGTTGATTGCATTATCATTTCTCAGTCTTGCAAATAAGTAGATATACATATAAATTTTTATTTCATGTTTTAAGTACCGTACCGGTATTAATCATTAAGAGTTTCCATACTTGGTAAAATTTAGCCCCGTTTTTTTTAATTTAGAGGGCATTGCCTGCTTTTTGATGTCATTATGGGTTTAGCAGTGTTCTGTAGAGCTATTTGTCATTTATAATTTTACCTGACGATGCTCGCTTGACAAGCAGAACATGTTATCCTATTGTTTATCCTCCCCTCGAGTCCATTTATCCAAGCACTCACAAATAGAATCCCAGGATTTGATCAATGACCATCAGTAAAAGCCAGGCTAAACATCATCCTGGTACTCACTGACAATATGCCAAAGATTCACTGACAGTGTTGAGTAAAGGCTACACTAATCATCAACTAAGGACTCACTTTTTAAATACCAAGGATTTACTGACAACTATTGTAAAGGTCTAGGCTAATCTTCGCCCAAGAACTCAGAATACCAATGATTGACTTCCAGCTGTTGCCAAGGCTAATCATAATCCTCGTACCTACCAATACGATATTTAAGATTCACCAAGAGTCATTGGTAAATGCTGTGCTAAAATTCTATAAAGCAGACACTAAGAGAATACAAGGCATTGACCAACTGCTGTTTGTTAAGGTTGGCTAATCATCATTTAAGTACTCACTAACAGAATGTCAAGGTTTGACCAGCAGTCATTGGTAAAGGCTTGGCTAATTATGAACCAAGCACTCAAGAATTGAAACCTACCTGCTAAAATGTGTGGACCGTCATGTTGTTGTTCGAGTCTTTAAGTACTTGGACTGGTTTAATGCAGCAGTCCATGCCTCCCTGTACTGAGCTAATTGTTTGATCTCTACATAGCTACCACACCATACATCCGAGGTAATCTGCATAACATATTCTAACCATTGTCTACCCCTACTGTTCTTGTCCTCAACCCGTCCTTCCATATTTAAGTTTCCATATCTGGAAGGCTTAGTGTGTTTTCAACAACCAAGAAATTTCGGCGAAAATTCAAATGTGCATTTTGATGAATATTTTGTATTGTACACTACAAGTCTTTTGTATATTTTAAAACATTAATTCTGTTGTAACTGGAAACAATAATACGAGAAACACTGTCAAATATTGAACAGTACAAAATTTTAATTATGAATTTAGGGCCTTGTATCTGCATTTCTTCTTAGCATTAATCTGAATTCACACGACTGAGGGTGTAGTGAAATAGCAGCTAGTGTAAATATTTGATAAAAGTGGTAAAATATTTCAACAGAGGTTTAAAATCTATAAAGTTACTTTGCTTAGGTCAAGTGAAATATGGAATATTGATAGTATTTAGAAATTTTTATTGATAATTTAATATAAATAAACTAAGTTGTAGAACGTGTATCCAAGTATTCGGTGACTTCTTCAATCACTGTTTGAACCAAGTAGAGCAGTGGTGCTTTTACGAGTTTTCACCCGATTGGAAGATATACGTATTTCACATTCTTCTTTATTGGTAGGTAATTAGATTAATAATTAGATTAATTCATTTAGGTAGTAATAATTAACATACATTTAGTGTAATTTGTGTAAACAAAAAGGCTAACTTAGATCTCTAGTTTTGCGGTAGTAAACAGTGTCTCGTCAGGTAATGTAACCGTTGCGGATTTATGCTCGTCGTGCAAAATAAAAGTAAAAAATGCAAATAAAATCATCACAAGATCTCAGGTAAAATTGAGTGAGGAGTAAAGTGAAACCGATTGTCGTAATGTAGGCCTACCGGTACCGTCATGCGAATGTCATAACCTGAGAAATGAACTCTCCTCAAAAGATGAAATTATAAAGCTGCTAATGGAAGATATTACTAAGTTAATGGAAGAGTTGAATAAATTAAAAGGAAACCGAGAGGAAAGCAAGGAAACTTGGTCCAAAGTGGTTGCTGGTATGGTAAGATTGAATATGCCTAGGCCTATAAATGGAGTACCGGTACATGTAACTGAAATTCCCGTCTCAAATTCATTTGGAGCGCTCGTCGAAGAAAATGATGACTTTCTTCAAGAAGAAAAGAAGAAAGTGATAAAGAGAAAATCCAGGAAGATGCGGATATTTGCGGATCGTCACGGGCGAGATGTAGCAGCAAGCGTATTGGAGAGAAGCGGAGAAATGGAGGTCACTTCGACAGTAAAGCCCGGAGCACCCATTGCAGCGGTCACGAACGGGATGGTAGGAGAGTGTGCGTCCCTTACTTCAGAGGACTATGCAGTAATCATCGCTGGAGCAAACGACGTCTGTAGAAACGAGAGTAAAAATGTAATCAAAGATTTAAAGGGTACATTGTCATCCATGCATAACACATATGTCATCATTGTAAACATTCCGCAGAGATACGACTTAATTCCCAAATCATGTGTGAATGTAGAAATAGAGGCTACAAATGGAAAAATTCATAAAATTTGTAAGAGTTTTCCAAATGTCCAAATTATAGATGTAAGTAAATTAGACAGGAAGGTCCACACTCGGCATGGCCTACACTTAAATAGGTTAGGAAAAGAGTATCTTAGTGATGAAATCTGCAAAATTATAAATTCAAATGGCTAGAATAGTTCAAAAGTAATACCTTTAGAGTGGAAGCAGGGAAACTGGTAAAAGAAGCCAAACGTGAGGTTTGGCATTCAGATCTTTTGATGTCAAATTTAACTGAGTCCATGAATGGTATTTCGGATTTGTCTAGCAACTATAATAATAACAATTATGATAGTAATAATGTAAATAAATCACCAAAAGAGGCTTGCAAATGTAACAAATTTAAAATTTACCACCAGAATGTTCAGTCCCTTTATAATAAAATTGATTACATAAATCTAATGCTTAAAAATGAGCTTAAAGACATCTCAGCACTATGTATTTCAGAACATTGGCTGAAAGAGGAACAACTCGAATTAATTCAATTCCCAGGGTTTATACAAGCTAGTAAATTCTCTAGAACTAATATTAGCCATGGTGGTACTTGTATCTTCTTAAGAAATAACTTAGATCATGAACAGGCAACAGCTTATGATTATCTAATTATGGAACAGGATTTTGAATTCTCTGCCGTAAAAATACAGCAGTTTAAGTTAGTAATTGTATGCGTATACCGTTCTCCGTACAGAATGTTTCCTATATTTATAGATAAATTAAAATTGTTACTCAATAACATGAGGAAAGTAAATTTCGATATAATAATTTGTGGGGATGTAAATGTGGATTTCTTAAAATTTGATAGAAATTGTGAATTAAAACACAGTTACTAATTTTCTATAGACTGAAACCTACAGTAAATACCCCAACAAGAATAACAAAATTTAGTAAAACCTCTCCTGATCAATTTTTTTTAAATACAGATAAATATCACCATTCAATAGAAGTCTATTGTCCGGGTTTTAGTGACCACCATGGACAAATACTGAGTTTTGAAGTACCCGAAACAATCAATAATAATGACAATGGAGTAAAATGAAAGTGCAGGTCATTCACTGAAACAAATGTTACATATTTCAATGACTTATTAAATAAGGAAACATGGTCAGAAATTAATAAATTAGAAAATGTAAGTGATAAATTTAATGCATTTAACAGTACCCTAAAACACTATTTTGAAACAGCATTCCCCTTTAGACAAAGAACGGTTCAAAATAACAAAATTAGCAATTGGATAAAAACAGGGATTATAAATTCATGTCAAAGAAAGACATTTCTACACAAATTATTTAAACAATACCACGCAACACCTGAATTCAATTTATACTACAAAAAATACACTAGCATATTAAATAAGGTAATAAGATTAGCAAGGGAAATGCATAATGATAATTTTATTTCCCAATCATCTAATAAAAACAGGGCTATGTGGTCCGTGATAAAGAAAGAAACTGGAAAATCTGCTAAAATACAAAGGAACATTACACTGACCAGAAATAATAAAGTGATTAATAATCCAGAGGAAATAGCAAACGCTTTTAATGACTATTTTCTGGAAATTCCACAAAAAGTATTAAATAAATCACGGGTAAATACACTAAACTCTAATAATAAAATAAATATATGTAGTGATTCTTTATATATAAATCATGTCACAAGTGAAGAGGTAAGAATAGTTATAAAAGATATAATAATAATAATGTTATTGGTTTTACGTCCCTTTTACCTACACTGACTTTTAGAGACGCCGGGGTTCCGGAATTTTGCCCCTAAGGGGATCTTTAACATGCCAGTAAATCTACGGACACGGCACCCTCAAATGCCAGCTGACTGCGCCAGGATACGAACCTGCAACCTTGGTCGCAGCAAGCGAGAACGTTACCCCTGAGCCACGCAGCCAGCCAGTTATAAAAGAGCTAAAAATAAATGTTGTGCTATCATTGATGGCATCCCTGATGCAATTTTAAAGAAATGTGCAGAAAATATAATAAATCCACTTACACACTTAATAAACAGTTCAATTCTCTCAGGAACTTACCCGGATATTTTGAAGTTATCAAAAGTAATTCCAGTGCACAAAACGGTTCAAAAGTTGAATTAGATAACTATCGTCATATTACCTTACCTACTGGTATTGCCAAAATTGTGGAAAAAATCATGTATAAGAGACTGATAAGTTTTATCGAAAAAAATAAAATATTATCAAACTCACAACATGGATTCAGAACGGAAAAATCTACACAGACAGCAATTTATGAATGTATTAATAGTGTACTGAAATTAATTGACAATAAGGAACATGTAACTGGCCTTTTCTTGGATTTATCGAAAGCATTTGATGTTGTTGACCATAAAATCCTCCTTACAAAACTAAATCAATATGGCATTAGAGGTCTAGCAAATAAATGGATAGAGTCTTACTTAACAAGGCGTAAACAAATAGTAAGCTTGAGACACAAGGATGATGGAACCAAATTACTTAATGAAACATTGTCCTATGAGGGAATTATTTAATTTTGAGTACCCCAGGGATCGGTTTTGGGTCCAGTATTCTCTCTCCTATATATCAGTGACATAACACAGAACGTTCATTCACATAAGGAAGTTTTGTTTGCGGACGATACAACACTCGTAATAAAAGGTGAAACTAAACAGGTCATACAGCAGTCTGCTGACTCCGTTACAGGTGAGTTAACCAAATGGTCACAATATAATAAACTATAAAAAACAGTATGTCTAAATTTCCACACCATACAGAATTGGAATCCTGCGAAGCCCAATATAACATTAAATGGTCATCAAATAGAAAATAAATCAGAAACAACGTTTTTAGGGCTATGGATACAACATGACTTGAAATGGAATAAACATATTCAATATATGAATACTAAACTGAACTCGATGTGCTTTGCGTTACGTATTTTGAAAACCTGCACTAGCATGCACTCATTAAGAAATACTTATTTTGCTTATTTCCATTCATACTTAATATAAGTGGTCATATTTTGGGGTATGTCGCCAGATGTACTAAGTACGTTTCGGATAAAAAGAGGGCGATTAGAATTATGGCAAATGTAAACACTAGGGAATCATGTAGACCTATGTGTAAAGATTTAAACATTCTCCCACTGCCCTGCATATATATCTTTGAAAGTATTATGTTTTTTAAAATGAATTTAATGAATAAAGATGTTTTTCTTAAAACATACAATGATGTTCATAGGCAAAACACAAGACAAAATCAAAACATTCATATTTCACACACACACACACAAGCATATATCAAAAAGGAACTTTTCACACAGGAGTTAAATTATACAATAAACTACCCCAGTATATAAAACTTGCCCCAGAAATAAAAACCTTTGTTGGAATGTTGAAAGTTTATCTGCAGTGCCATTTTTTTACTCTATAGTTGAATATCTTAGCGTATAGGAACGATCAAATCTATAATTATATTTTACTTTCTATTTTAATTGTATTACCTAGCTTTAAGTTGTTTTATTTATAGAATTAAGTTTTCATATTATGATAATAGAGTAAGGTGTAAATAGTTGTCCAATAAGATTGTATCTCTTAAGATCTCTTATTATAATAAGTTATAAATAGTTATAGTATTAGTATTATATACCTATTAGTACTTTTATTTTGTAGATGTAAATTCTGACGTGTCCTATATCATAAATGTGTTGTATACATGTATTTGATCAAAGGGAATTAATAAAAATCTCTCTCTCTATCTATCTATCTATCTACCTTTGATATTAGAAAACTTCAGTATAAGTATGATATTACGGCTTGAAGTTCTTATAAGCAAATCCAGAGAATGCTAGGTTAGCAATTAAAATATGGCGAAGTCGATAAATGTAGCGATAATGCTGTGTTCATGTTTGTTGAATAATTTTCTGTTTATAGTTTAAAATAGATTATTACCGGTCCAGTTTATGATTTGCAATATTGCATACTTGAACTGGGTTTATAAATTGATGAATGTTAGTTTTGTTTCTCATTGACTTCACTCACAGTTTTGAACCTCAAAGAAAATGGCTGTCAAACATCTCAACGCTTTGGATATGCATTTACCGATTGCTAGTTCCCTATCTAGTGAGGTGTTATCAGTTGCCTGTTTTAAATACTACTACCCGTGATGGACGAAACGAAGAGGATATAAGAAGTAGTTTGGCTCAGGCAAGGATAGCATTTCTACAGAAAAGGTATCTGTTGACATCGAATGTAGAAGTATGTATTAGGAAGTCATTTTTGAAAACCTGTGTCTGGAGCGTGGCACTCTGTGGAAGTGAAACTTGGACTATTGGTGCAGCAGAAAAGAGAAGAATTAAAGCGTTTGAAATATGGTGTTACAGGAGAATGATGAAGATTTTTTTTGCGTATGGCTTTTAGTGCCGGGAGTGTCCGAGGACATGTTCGGCTCGCCAGTTTTGTAGCTGCTTCGAGACGGACACCCAATGGGTGAGCTACAAGTACCGTTGGGGAGGAAAGTTGGAAGGGAGGGTCGAGGAGTTGGAAGGTAGCGGCTGTGGCCTATAGTTAAGGACCAACTCCGGCATTTGCCTGGAAGGAAGATGGGAAACCACAGAAGACCATCTTCAAGGTTGCCTGCGGGGGGATTCGAACCTCCTCCCCTCCCGGATGTGAGCGACTGCCAACAGTCATGCCGCAACGACCTCGGCTAACTCACCCGGTAATGATGAAGATCAGAAGGGTAGATAGGGTTACAAACGAAGATGTATTAAGACGAGTGGGAAAGGAGAGATGTTTCAGGCGACTGCTAATAAAGATAAGAGATGGGTTGGTAGGACACATACTAAGACACCCAGGAATAGCAAGCTTAGTTATGGGAGGAAGGGTCGAGGACATGAACTCTAGGGGTAGACCAAGGTTAGAATATGTTAAACAGATTACCTTGAATGTAGGGTTTGGTAGCTATGTAGAGATGAAACGATTAGTTCAGGACAGGGAGCCATGGAGTGCTGCATCTAAACAGTCAAAAGACTGAAGACTCAAACAATAACCAGTACCTAATGTAATGTTCATATGTGTATCATTGGTCAAAATCATGCAATATTTTTGTGCTCTTCTAGGAGTAACGACTTGTCCAAAAGTGCCAGTGGTTCAGTTATTTATTTATTGTGCTTCTTAGGGGCGGATAAGCAAGGTCATCTGCTCCTAATGGATGGGGTTCAACGTGCATGTATTATGAATATTATGTTGAAGTGAAATATGTTGCTCTTGGTTTCCTAGAACTGTGCTACTGCAATATACCTTGCCTGTAGAGTTTCTTTAAAATCAATATTCTCCCTGAGCCCTCATTTACAGAAGCCGCCACTGTTCCCACATTTTAACACACAACACTATTCACTGCGACATATCTGACATATACAAATTGCTAGTGGAATGGTTGCAGGCTCAAGATGGGGTTATAATTTTTTATCAGCTTGAGCTCCTAATATTCCTAATATTCGTGCCCTTGAAACCATAACTACCATTGAAGATAAAATACTTTTAGCAGTGTGTATTGAAGGTAGATCGATGACTTACACTTAACGTTGTAATATAATTGTTTTAATGAATCGTCCTCTCTTCTACAGTAGATTCCGCAACATCATGGATGGACAACCATGCATCAAATCAGAACCTGCAGAATTATCAAGGGATGTAAGTTAGATTTTAGTTTCATTTATATCATAACATCGAATGATTAGTGATAGAAACTGGAAATTCTTTTCGTAATTATTAAGACTTTGGCACGGTGACTTAATACCACTCAATATTAGCCAGGACCGGTAATCATTTGGATTTTGTGCTGTTAATAATAGTTGAGAGCTCATATTCGATATTTTTATATTGGTGATAACTTCATAGGTATTGAGTGATCAGCTACCCACTGATTGGCTGGCAGGGTTGAAGGTAGAGGAACCTAATGATTTGTTTGAAGATACTACAGCTATAGATGCAATTGAATTCGTTAAAGAAGAACTTCAATACCAGGTGACTATAGACCCTATACCTTATCCTGGAATATTTTCCAAAAGGTTCTGCATGGTATATTTTGGTTGGTGCAATTTTTTAAAATTTAGCTTGGAACGGTTATAAAGCAGTATTTCCTTGCTCTAGCAGTAACTCACTCTGTAGCTCAAGAAACAAAAGTTCAACCTGGGACTTGCAATATTGTATACTTGTTGGGGATTTACCAATGAATGCACATTTGGTTTCCTTTTCATCAATCTAACACATATCACCGTACCTTGAAGAACGTTACCAATCAGTTTGACATGAGCTAAATAACCCACTGAGAATTGAAGTGGCATCATAATGCAAATTTAGTTGTCTAGGTAAAGACTACGCAATATACTGTATTGTATACTAGTAAACTAGAGTTATTTATTGTGCAATCACATCGCAGCTGTACAGGCAAATGCCGGCACTTCTAATTTCTTCAATGTGACGAACAGTGTCGAACGGGGGTGTTTTTTATGCTCTTTAATGTACAACAACTGTGCTTAATAAGAAATGTTTTTGGTTGAACTAAAGGCTTCTCAGTATGTGGAAGAACGTTGAATAACGTCCAGTTTTAAGATGTCACTAAGGTTGTAGCCGGCAGAAAATAGGAACTTGCTGACCTGGCAAATATATAGGATGTTAGCGTATCGTAGGGGCAGATGACTTCGTGGTTCGGCCCCTCAAAACAACAATAACAAACTTAGTGTATCAAATCGATTAGTCATCAATCTCAGGAAGTCCAAATTCTTTATATTCCATGAGCACCGGTCCAATTCACAGGTCGATTAAATAGACTGGAGTTTGTGCTTTCCTCAGTCTACATACTTGAGTCACCTTCTGCGATACGGGAAATTGTGAATATGAGATATGACAATGGATTAATTTAGGACATATGGTATTGAAGAATCTCACCATGTTCTGGCAGAACAGTCCGATGAAAAACAGTATAAACATCCGCCTTGTTCACAAACTCGATTTTTCTATCTTCTTAAATAGTTGCAAAACTTTGACACTTAAGACTCGAGACAAGGAGCGTATTGATATATTCGAACTTTTGTTCTGGCGCGAAATGCTGCGCATTAAATAGATGGAAAGAGAACTTAAATGTCAGTATTTTAAGAACTTTTCGTCAGTGAGGGCCTTTCTTCTAGTCAACCTCTAACTGTCAGTTCTCTATCTAAAATGTATTGTGAGAAGATAAGGAGATACATAGAAAATTAATCATGTATGGGTAGAAGGAGGGCACTAGACCTAGGGGTAGATTAGCGAGCAGGTGATATACTACCGTAAGTTAAGATCACCGGTTAGCGCCTTCATCAAACGTTATTAAAAGCTGGTAAGTCTACTGGATAGCGCCAGTTAGTTCATGGGGTTACGACGTCAGCAATGAGTAAAATGACTTGTGATTGTGATTGCACATTATGATATATACTTTGCATATTCTTAGGGATGACCTGCATTTGTCAAGTTAGGTTGGGCATGAGGAGAAGTGTCCTTTACTATTTCTTTGTATAGTGGAAAGTGTTTGGTAAGTGAACCCAGGACATCAGAGAGTGAATTACTTTATTTATCCTCTTTCTGCTTCATGAATATTTTATCACATGACTTGATTCCCTACAGTACATGAAGAAATGTTGGTCAACATTTCTGTTTATGAATGTTCTTTTTTTGCATTGAATGGGATGTATAAATACTTATTATTTTTTAAATTCTAGCTCATCATGTTTCATATAACCGTTGTGTAGGTGAATTTGTAACAGTGCAGGTAAATAAACAAATTAGATTGTGTGTTTTCATGTGAATTGTGATCTGATATACACTTGAACTTCGTATGTACTAAAAGTGGTCTTTCTGTCGTGCATGATATCTTTGGACGGGAACATCTGTCAGAAATATGTATTCTTCTTGTCATCAAATAGGTTATACAGTACCTGACATTGCGATATTTGAGCTTCAGTTAAAGAAAGTTCTATACGTAGTTATACACAGGATAATTATCCCGGGTGAATACATTTGTGCGGTTTAATTTTTCTTTGACCTTCCAAGATATATTTTAAGAAGATGTATTTCCTATTGTTTCTCTCTAGGGAGCATACCTGAAAGAAGATGCTGAAGATAGAAAGGATATTCAGATAGTGGAGAGTACCATATCAGAGCTTGTTACAAACGTAAAAAAGGAAACTCAATATTCATCGAAAGACGGAGATGTGAGAGATGTAAGTATCTTAACATTTATCTTAATGACTGCGTTTTGTGTTGTAAGGCTGTATTACATGCTTCTGTACACCTTACATGTTTCCAGCAAGAACGTTTGGCAGATTCCAAGATTTGTTATTGATTTAGATTTTGTGGGCCGTTTAGATTATTTGGAATTATCGCAAAATATAAGAAAATAGAAATCAAAAATCTATGTCGACGGTCCCATAATTACCCTAATGGGTGGCAGAGATATTGTGCTATGTTGTTGGTTTACTATATAGGATGCTCCAAACAGTGATTATGCACAGAAGAGGATTGTTCTTGTGACAAGTCTTCTTCGCAGAAATTTCGCGTTGTGGCTACAGCTTGGTATTGTCCTTCAAAATATATTTATGTTGTGGATTTCCATTTTATTTCTCTGTGTAGATGAATAAAAATTGCTACTTTGCAGTCCTATTATTTAGAAGGTTTACATTTACACAACCATGAATAAAGAACTAAATAGAGACGGCATACTCCCAAGGAACTAAATAAGAATCTGCTGTCGCTTAAGAAGCGTGGGAATTAGATGATGTAAGTCGATTACGAGCGCACAAATACTCTCTAGAACATGGAGCTTGTTCACGAGACTCCATAGACGCAATTAAAATGTATAACCATCTCAATAACTCATGAATGGAAATTGAAATCTAACAGTAAACTATACCCAGAAATTAAAGTTCCTGGCAGGCAGGATTTGTAAGACGAGCCAGCCCCTTCTATCAATATAAACACTAGGTAGTCCATCCCGTGCAGCAGAACAATCACATAGAACATCTACTCCTGTATGTCGAAATAGAGCCAGGGAAAGATCTACCATGTATCTTGTAAATTCGTGAACATCCCAATAAACTGTATAAAGCTCTCACTATCGCTGCATCGAATTATCTACTATATAAAGCTCAAATACCACTCACTCACTCACTCACTCACTTACTGACTGACTGACTGACTGACTCATTCATTCATCACCAAATCTCGGAAACCACCGAACGGATTGGAATGAAATTTGGCATGCAGCTTCCGCAAGAGCCGCAAACGCCCACTAAGAAAGGACTTTGGATATTCAGGTTCTAACGGGGTGTTAAGGGGTTAGACCTGCATTTCACTGATTAACAATATCTCCCGATTTGTTTCATTGAAGGATGTGATACTCGGCATATAAACTCATCATTAAAAATAAGAAGACATGTGTCTGAGGGTTTTTCGATGTGGTGTATATTATGAGGTGAAAGGGGTGAAAAGTGGGGGTTGAAGGAATCCTAACGGAGCGTGTATATCTTAAACGACATAGGCGAGGAGTTTGAAACTCAGCGGAAAAAATCAGCATAAAAATAAGTAAATAGGTGTTTGACCGTTTTTTCTTAAATCCAATTTAAGGGGCCCAAGGGGAAGGGTGAAATTCTGGGGGGAAAAACCGGAAAGAAAGTGTCCTAACTAATTGACTGACTGACTCACTCATCAAACTCAGGGGGAAAAATTGCTTAAAAATAAGTAAATAGCTGTTCGACAGTTTTTTTCATAAATCAAATTTTAGTGGTTCATGGGGAGGGGTGAAATTCTGAAATAAGAAAATTGAAAGAAAATGACCTGACTCACTCACTCACTCATCATCGCCCAGCCAAAATGGAATGAAATTTGGTATGCAGGTTCCTCAAGGGTCGCAAACGCCCACTAAGAAAGGATTTTTGGATATTCAGGTTCTAACGAGGTGTTAAGGGGGTAGATCTGCATTTCATTGAATAGCAATATCCCCCGATTGGTTTCATTGGGGGATGTGATACTCGGCATATAAACTCATCATTAAACATAAGAAGACATATGTCCGAGGGTTTTTCGATGTGGTGTATATTAGGAGGTGAAAGGGGGGAAAAGTGGGGGTTAAAGGATTCCTAACGGAGCGTGTATCTTTTAAACGACATAGGCGAGGAGTTTGAAACTCAGCGGAAAAAAATCAGCATAAAAATAAGTAAATAGGTTTTTGACCGTTTTTTTTTATAAATCCAATTTAAGGGGCCCATGGGGAGGGGTGAAATTCTGGGGGAAAACGAACAGGTAATATGTAAAATTATACATGGCCTATGAATTAGATAACAACACATTACATCTTTTTTGTCTCTTGCTATTTCATCATACGACGAATACTTAGGGAGTTATTAATGATTTTGTACTTTTTGACCGGAATTTTCTAAGTCCTAGGAATGACATAAAAATTGATTCGATTGAAATTTCAAAAAATTGTTTTCTTTAATACTTTTATTATATTTTTCACGTCTTTTACTGTCCGAAACCAACATGCTATTTTGATGGATTTTTTTCGTCCCATGCATTTTTGGTTTCAGGTGATAGAATTATTTTCCACTACGACCGATGCTTATCTATCTTCTATTATTTAAAGCTCAAATACCACTAATTCATTCATCACGAAATCTCAGAAACCAGCTAACGGATTGGAATGCAATTTGGTATGCAGCTTCCTCAAGGGCCGCAAACGCCCACTAAGAAAGGATTTTTGGATATTCAGGTTCTAAAGGGGTGTTAAGGGGGGAGACCTGCATTTCCCGATTGGTTTCATTGGGGGATGTGATACTCGGCATATAAACTCATCATTAAAAATAAGAAGAAACGTGTCTGAGGGTTTTTCGATGTGGTGTATATTATGAGGTGAAAGGGGTGAAAAGTGCGGGTTGAAGGATTCCTAACAGTTATTAATGATTTTGTACTTTCTGGCTGGAATTTTCTAAGTCGCAGGAATGACATAAAATTTGATTCGAATGAAATTTCAAAAATAGTTGATTTTTTAATACTTTTATTATATTTTTCACGTCTTTTAGGGTCCGAAACCAACATGATATTTTGACGGTTTTTTTTCGTCCCATGCATTTCTGGTTTCAGGTGTAAGAATTGTTTTCCAGTAGGACCCATGCTTATCTATCTATATAACTAACTTTATAACGGGATTCCAAATGTTATTGCGGGCGAAGCCGCGGGTAACAGCTAGTTTTGAATAAATCTTTCAAAAAATCATCCGCAGATGTTGCAGCTTACATGGCCTGAAGACCCGAAAAGACATCACTCACAAGATTTTACTTTGCACATGAAAGCCTGCTTTAGTTTAAGTATAGTCTGATTACATTGTAAACTTGGGACAATTCTCTCTTGAAACCAGACATGATATGAGGTATAGTTTATGCCCAGGGATCAGGGAACAAGTACTTAATATAGGGAGATTCAGAATGATCCCCGAATGGTAATTTAACTTTGTGTCCATATTACTCTGGGTTTGATTCATGGCTCTTCCAAGGGTCAAAAAACTGCAGTGCCATGTAGAATAGGGCCCATTGATGGGAACTAGTTATTAATGATTGGCAGTCCTCTTCGGTGAAACCTGATGTTGCATGTATCTGGACTGGGTTGATTTTTAAATCAAATCTTCTGTAAACGAGTTTTCTTAAGTTATGCTTGTTGAACATCGGTGAAAATATACTGGCTTGATTGTGGTCATATCTATAACTTTGCTTGTGGTTTTTGACGGGAGTTCTATTTTTGACCGTTTAAGTTACCATGCGGGTATGTCACGTCACTGTTTCAGGAGCATTATTATTCTATGAAATTGCCTTGAACTTGCTTAACTGCATGACCTCAACCATAGCTCAGTATGCTGATGGTTCAGTTCTATACAGATACATACATGACTAGATGATTGTTTAAAGTTTCTGTCGGATTTGAACACTACAGTACATGTGTAGTATATCCTCAATGAGAAAGTGAATACTGTACATTAGAATAAGTAGGTCCGGTAATCCCATATAATGTGTGTATATACATAATACTATACTTATCAAGCATGTTAAGATATTATAATTGGTAAGTATAACAATTACCGACAACCGGAAATGGAGCCTACAAACGCAGGAGCTACGATACACGACTGCCAAGATTCTCGATTTTATTCGAAGAAGCCTCCGTTGGTGCAATTTCAATGCTATCTTTGAGATTTTCTGATATTTGTCAGACCAACTTTTCTTATTTTCTACCTGCCTTGGTGCCCTGTATACTGCAGGTAACCTCCAAAAATAAGGAGATGTCCGACGTCTTGCAAATTGCCCAATAAAAAAGAACTGCTGTTCTCCAGTCAGTCACTTTGCTACATAAATCCCTTACAGATGCCATCCACCTTTGACCACTACCGCGACTCTCCCTATCCTACAGCACTGAGAGTGAGTGAGTGACATACATCTTATTATACATACTGTAGGTAACTGTTTCGTACTCTCTGGCTCCATTTGACTTAGTGATTATATTTGATTGTTTTTACAGATCAGGGTTTCTCTTATTTGTAGGATTTGCCTTTTCCAATGGCCTACTATTAATATGAGGTTTCTTACATTAATTATTTTCTTAGGATGTAGAAGATGGAACCCTGGATAAAGAAATAGATGCAAGTGGAGCTCATTTAAATACGTAAGTTGCTGACAAGCTCTTTAAATTGTGACTAATGCAAAATGTTTAACAAGAATGCATGTTAAAAGCCCAAAGTAAATTTTCTCAATTTCTCACAGACTGGTATGATCTGTTAACTCGGAATTCCTTAGCATGTTTTCAAACTTTTCCCCTGTTTGTTTCATATGAGATATAGGCTTATGATGCAAACTCTTGTGCATGCTTGTCTGTACATGTGTCTCCTTGTAACTTTATATTATAAGGTAAATTGTTGGTGCTGAATATTCCATTTAAACATATTGGTCTAAATTTCTTCACAGAACTTCTTTATAGAAATAATTTCTTAAGCTCAAGAGTAGGGCAGTTGTCAATCTGCTTTCGCCCACCAAGGTGGATTGGGTTTGAATCCCGATTATTGCAAGTGGGATTTTCAAGGTAAAATGCCACATTCAGTAGTTCAGGAACTGGCTTAGAAGAACGTCACATGCCCTATGATCGCTGGATTAATAGTAATGGAAAACATTAAGATTATTTTCTAACAACACTGATACATACTGACGCTGTCACGTTTTGACTTAAAATGTTATACCATAAGTCTAGATGGAATGATTTTTGAAAGGCCGACAAATGAGGGGCTATCTTCGGAAGTAATCAATCGTTACGACTGACACGTAGTTCTGTGAATGGCTACTGCGATATATGTCATGGTTAGGAACCGTGGAAATTCAGGTCCCATAATTCAATGTGTTTGGGCTATGTTGGTTGCGTACAGGCTTCAAGATAGGCAATGGATCATATCTCCTGTGCATCAATTACGTCGTCAAATATACATATTATGTTTGTATGCCAATGGACATAGCGGGGAGTTTTGGTTGAGCGTCCGAAGGCTTCCCATTAAAATCAGATTCAAGCAGTTCCAACTATGGCTTCCCCTGTAACTGACACCTAGCCGCAAACTTTGGAATTTGATAGAGCGTTTGTAACCGAATAACGTATACATTTAGCTACACACTACCAATTCTGGTAGTAGGTTTTTTTACGTGCCATAAATCTATGACATGGGTTCTACAGCTTTACTTCCCCCCCCCCCCCCCCCCCCCGAAGAAAGGCATACTGAGGATTTTCATGCTCTTAATAATCCGATGATTTCGGCCGATTTCTAACCCGCTATCGTGGGCATTGCATAAAGTTGGAGCCTTGCCCATTTTCTATAGTGTTGTCGTAACGTGCTGCCTACATCACAGCTCAACTGTGGTGCAACGTTCAAATTTGAAATTCCTTTGTTGTAGAGTTTTTTTTCTTATGATTAAGATCATACATGGAATACAGCTGAAGTATGTTAGTCGCCCCGATTCCGGCTATTCCTTTTCATGATCTCTATATCTAGCCTATAAGGCACCGTCGTTTTGCTCTCAATGCATGTGCTTCAGTGCATTCAACTAAGTCGAGCTGTACCATGATGTGGCGTTCAACACTGCAGCATTCTGAAGTGGGTAAATATGTGTCAAGACAGTGGAAAAGCCTAGCCTGTAATGAGGAACTACTAACCCATAAACGCCCAGAGTTAGCATAATTGTAACTCTGTACCATTCATTACATACAGTGTATTGCTCTACTGTAACGGTGCATGAGAAAGACCTTCGAACTTCGTGGGTACATGATTATGGACGATACATTGAATCATAAACTGCGCTAGAGTCGATATTGAATGCTTGATTGATGTCGAAATCACTGTGTACATTTTGTGTTTTGCTCCTCACGTCGTGTTGCCAAGCCACAAAATGAAACAAGTCCTAATCTGAAAGATCAAAGTATTTTACTTTTCCGTTCGGTAGTAAATGTTTGTAATCTAAGTTTCCATATACCTGCACTATCTAGAGAAAATTTTCCCAGATATATCTGTAATCATAGATAAGACAAGATATCTACAGTAACTTATTCATATGGAATTAGAATTACCTTCTTCCTTTTATACACTTACCTACTTCGTATGCAACCTATTTTACGGGGCATGTTTTGCATAGGTACGTTTCATATCACCGTAGAGTTATTATTTTATCGCATTACCTTGCTCCATGAGGAATACCATCCAGTTCCATGTCATGCAGTCTATTCTTCAAAGAAAAATACCAGGGAAGAGAAGTGTTGGAGGTTGAAGGATATCCTTGTAAAAAGAATCGAACAACCTGGACCTCCAAAACGTCCACTAAAATATTCAGAGCTGCAAATGACTGGAACTGCACAGTGAAGAGGATTGCCAACAAACCGGGACCGATAGAAATCTGAAGAAAAATAGAACATTTTAATCGTGGGCATAGTTTTGCCGAGTTATCTGGTTACTGGCCGTACTTCAGAAAATACAGTATGAGAATTACTTCGTTTATTTCTGAAGCCTTACAAAAGCAGACCTATTCATTAAAGTGAAAAAGAAAGAATAGGACTAGACTTATATGTATCAGTATTTATTGATTCACCAGAGCTTAACATTCTTACCGATGAAGTATAAATTGACCAGGATGAAAACAGAATTACAGGTAATCATATAAACCTTTGACAATGAGCTGCATGTTCTATATTTGTATTTTCAAACAATGGAGGAGCTATGAAATAAGATATGTAAAATCAACTTTTAAACGATATTCCTGATGACAAAAAGAAACTTTATTTTGATTTGTTCTGTCACAATATCCCTATCGGAATGATGTTGCTCACATGCGTGGTTATTCAGGTACAGGAACAACGGTGTTTCCAAAGAATGTTAAATTGCAAGTAAGATATGAAACAAGAAAATAGAGGTATATTTGATAAAATGTCAAGTAGTGACGGCTTGATTATTGCTCTCTCCTATGATAACCTCACAGTACCTGTTGCCTCCTCAAGCATCCCTGCTAGTCACCTCAACAATGTCCAAAGGCGAAACACACGCAAAATCACAGAAGATGTACTGATTTTAATTACATGGCCCTAAAAGTCAATTTTTCCATCAAAGTTTGTGGGACTCTGCATTTAATAATTTACAGGCAGTTGTTAAACAGTGGATCACTGTTTAGATTTAATATATGGATTTTTGGTCTTTAATTGTAGAGATTCATAAATATACAGAAGTTATGAATAATATTTATTGAAACACGAGTAACAGCTTTTGCTTAGATGAAATATAATAATCACCAAAAGGCAAAGACCAAAAGATCAGAAGCTACACCATAGCAAATAAAATCATCTAAAGAGTTTTAAGTTTATCTACAGTAATATTGAGTTCGCACTCTTAATTTCCGCCACAGTTACTTTGCATCGGTTTAGTGTAGCAGACACCAACTCAATTAGGAACTATAAGATTTCTTTTTGCTATACTTGATATCGGCATGTGAAAAGGGTTATGGAATGTCGCGAAGAAGACTATGATATAGATATCAAGATAAAAACGATATAAATGGTCATGGACAAACCCGTAGATTAACTAACAATCGTAGATCGTATTCACTAAACAGAGGATATCAGCAATATTATTCAAGGGGATTCCAACAAAATTATATAAAAAAGAGAATTACTTGACATTGTGGGAGAAGACCATATTAGACGCATCACCATAATCAGAAAAGGTAAGAACGCCGACACTACAAAGTTGTATTGGAGAACTAATACTTGCTGCGTCAAGAATATATGAAGTTTTTTAATAAAAATACTGAAAATGGTCAGCCCCGGGCACGTAACGAACCGATACCAGTGACGTGCGTCGTAAATCTAGAATGAAACCCCAATATCGTTCCAAAATTAGCAATAATAAGTATGCTCATCGGTGATCCATAAGCGAAGGTCAGCAGGGATGTGAAGGGTGCAAACATAAACACCTTGTCCTTTATTGCATCCGACATGTAGAATTATAACGCCTTTGGATCGGAAGAATGTGGTGGTTGAGAAATAGTATCAACACACTCACGCTCACATAGCTATGACTCCAAAATTTCCAACAAGACTCACTCTATGGTCTGTTAAATATAAATTCAATTGCAAAACATTCAGACGGTTTGATAAGCATATTATTGAGCAATGAAAACGGAATCAGATCCCGATAATTCTTATATTTATTTCCTGGTAGTGATATACATAAAAGTTTCTCCAATTATAATTTAACTACTTTGATCTCTATACCTAGACTATTATTTAACTTCCTATAATAATGTACCAAGTACAGTTAGTACTTACTATTTCAGGCTGATATGTCCTGATACTTTGAATCCGGCTGCAATAAAGATAGATGATCTTGGTAATAATGGAAGACAATATATTAACATTACCTCTAGAAAAACTTGGTCCATCGACAAAAATTTGGCAACAAATACTCAATACACATGTACTTTATGCAAAAGGAAATTTACCTATCAACAATCCTATACGAAACATATGCTACACCATAGCGACGAGAATGCATATTCATGTGCCGTGTGCGAAACCAAATTTACAATTAGAAGAAATTTGATTAGACACTTGCGAATCCATAGTGATGAGAGGCGTCTTTCGTGTAGCGTATGTGAAGCCAAATTTTCTCAGAGAGGATGTTTGCATCAGCACATGTTAATCCATAGTAAGGAGAAGCGATATTCTTGTAGCGTATGCGAAGCCAAATTTACCGAGACAAGAAGTTTGGTACAACACTTGCTAAACCATAGTGGTGAAAGGCGATATTCTTGTAGCGTATGCGAAGCCAAATTTAATCTTAGAGGACGTTTGAATCAACACATGCTTATCCATAGTAATGAGAAGCGACATTCGTGTAGCGTATGCGAAGCCAGTTTTAATATGAAAGGAACTTTGAATCGACATATGCTAACTCACAGTGGTGAGAAGCGACATTCGTGCAGAGTATGCGAAGCCAAATTTAAACTTAGAGGAAATTTGAATCAGCACATGCTAATCCATAGGAATGAGAAACGATATTCTTGTAGCGTATGCGAAGCCAAATTTACTCGGAGAGGAAGTATGGTAAAACACATGCTAATCCATAGTGGTGAAAAGCAACATTCGTGCAGAGTATGCGAAGCCAAATTTTATAATAGAGGACATTTGAATCAACACATGCTTATCCATAGTAATAAGAAGCGACATTCGTGTAGCGTTTGCGAAGCCAGTTTTAATATGAAAGGAACTTTGAATCGACATATGCTAACTCACAGTGGTGAGAAGCGTCATGCGTGTAGAGTATGCGAAGCCAAATTTACTCAGAGGGGAAATTTGAATAAACATATGGTAACCCATAAGGTCAAAATTCCGTATTGATGTAGCGAATGCGAAGCCAAATTTGCTCTCCGAGGAACTTGGATCAATCATCTGCTAATCCATAGTGGTGTGAGGCCACTTTCGTGTAGCGTATAAGAAGCCAGTGTCACTATGAGAGGAACTTTGCATCCACACACGGTAAACCATAGTGGTGAGTAGCGACACTCATGCAGCGTATGCGAAGCCAAATTTACTCGTAGAACAATTCTGAATCAACACATGCTCATCCACGGTGGTGAGAAGCGACATTCGTGTAGTGTGTGCGAAGCGAAATTTTATATGGGAGGATTTTTGAATCACATACTTATCCATAGTGGTAAGAAGCGAAATTCGTGTAGCGTATGCGAAGCCAAATTTACTTTGAGAGTAAATTTGAATCGACATATACTAGCCTATAGTGGCAAAAGACCATATTCATAAAGCAAATGCGAAGCCAAATTTACTCTCAGAGGAACTTGGATCAAACACCTGCTAATCCATAGTGGCGGGAAGCGGCATTCTTGTAGCGTATCCAGAGCCAAATACATTCAATACAGAAATTTGGACAGACACATTTTAGTCCATAGTGATTAGAAGCCATGTTAAAGTAGCGTATGCCAAGCCAAATGTACCCATAGAGTTAGTTTGATAACACACAAAATTTAATCCATAGTGGCGAGGGCTGTAATCATGTAGGGTTTGCGAAGTAAAATATTGCTAGATAAGAGGTTTAAACATTTTGATCGATAATGCGAGAAGGCACGTTTATGTGCTGTTTGCGAGGCCAAATTTACTCTGAGACAAAATTTGAATAACCGCGTGCTAATCAATAGTAGCGAGAAGCCATATACATGTATTGTGTGCGATGCCAAGTTTACCCAAGGACGTCATTGGACGAAACACATGCTACTCCATAGCCGAGAGAAGCTTGTTAAAGTAGCATCTGCGAAGTAGAAGTTACGCTCAAACAATTTTCATATACACTCATCCTAAACCATTAAGAACGAAAAACATTCTCATGTAGTAAATGCGAAGGCAACGAAGCTCAGAGGGGACATGTGAAGAAACATTTTTTATAATATACATAATTATGTGGCAAATGGTATTTGAATTAAATATTTTTTACTCATGATGATGTTGTTGTTTCCTTCTACCAAATGCATCTGTACATAGCCATTTTCAGAAACATCTCTCCTTACTACTCCTCATTTGTTACAAGAGTTTAGTGCTTTTCAGTCGGTCAACACGAATGTACCCCAAGGAGATGGGTTATGTCCTAATCCTGAAATAAATTACATGAGATTAATAAAACACTAGGATGACCAGTTTCGATCGTCAAGCGATCATCATCAGATCCATTACACTTAGGCTACAAAATCTATGTTTGAAATACAGGTGAAAATATTTACAATATGTACAATTATTTAGTTACAGTATTGGTACTGCAACTGTCAGTGTATGCTAAATGCAGTATATATGTTAGGTGAAATGCTAAATGGTGATAGCTATCCGTAGATTGTACTTTAGAGAGATTATATGGTTGTAAACTATGGTTAAACTATAAAATTTTAGGCTAACTACTTATCTGATTGTCTTCCGTATAACAGCTACTCGCAGTATTTCGTGCTCACTGGAACTCACTATGCGGTAGACTGCGGTGGTTATCTTAACGACTGGTTTTTCCCTGCTTTCTCCCCCCTGCTCCTACGTGCTGTGGGGAGTGATAGCGATGTGTTTATGTGAGGTGTTGCCAACCTAGATAAGATGTATGTTATTGAATGAGGTGGGTCTACAATTATTAAAGACCGTGGATTAGCCCTCGCCACGCGTGGAGCATAACCCATTCGAACTAAGCGTTGACGGTCTTATGAGGACGTCCCGGCACCTTTAATACTGCCCCGAATATGAGCCTTGGTTTATTGCAGAAGAAAAGTACATCGTACACCTGATCCAGATAACATTTACCTATTAATAACCACCTAATTTCCCCCCTTTTTTATCTAGCTGGGCTGTGTCGCTAAATTGTGTTTTGTTTCCGACAGGGTGTGTTTTTTAGTAGCGTGAAGAGGGGTGAGCTCTCCATGAACGTGTGTTCGTTTAGATTGTTGGGATTGTTTCGTTTGGCTAGGTGTATCTCGATTGCTTCCTTTATGTCAAGAGCTCTGCCTTTCGATTCGTGATGGATTATTTTAAGGTCCGACTCTATGTTGGTAAAGCTGTGCCCTGCGTCACACATATGTTCGCACACGGCTGAATGTGTTCCGTATCTTATCGCATTCCTATGTTCATTATAACGTGTGTCTACTCGCCTTCCACTCTGCCCGATGTAATTAGCTTGACAATCGGTGTCTTGGCACGTTATAGAATATACCCCTGACCTTGAATATGGGTCACGTTTATTTAGATTACTATTTAGGAGGTGCCTAGCGGTTGTGTTTTTCGTCGTGAAAGCTATCTTTATGCCTTGCTTTTTGAATAGGTTAGTGATTTTATATGTATTCGCATTCACATAGTGGAAACGCGCAAATTTTTTCTCATTATTGTCCGGTTTGGGAATCGTTTTATCTTTATTTTTATGTTTGGCTATAATTTGATTTATTTTGCTTGGCGAGAAGTTGTTTTCCTTTGCTATTTGCATAATAGTTCTTATTTCCTTATTATAGTTGTCTTTTGACATGGGTATGTTTAAAGCTCTGTGCACCATTGAATTGAAACCCGCTAGTTTGTGCGTACTGGGGTGATTAGACTGATTGTCGATTGCATGCGAGGTTTGTGTTGCTTTCCGGAATATGGAATATGAAAGGTCGTTGTCTTTACGTTCAATAGTTATATCGAGATAATTTATTATCCGGTCTATTTCGGATTCCTTAGTGAATTTGATAGAGTGGTGAAGGCTATTAATGGATTGGAGAATTGTTTCTTCGCTTGTTAGTTCAGTATCGTAGATGCAAATTACATCATCTACGTATCTTTTCCATATTACTATTCCCTTTGTTGAAGTCTTTTCTAAGAACGCATTTTCTAGTGCATTGATGAAGATGTCAGCGATTAACCCACTTAGTGGTGATCCCATTGCTAGGCCTCTGTGTGTATACAATAAAATATACACACAGAGAGAAGGCCTAGCAATGGGATCGCCACTAAGTGGGTTAATCGCTGACATCTTCATCAATGCACTAGAAAATGCGTTCTTAGAAAAGACTTCAACAAAGGGAATAGTAATATGGAAAAGATACGTAGATGATGTAATTTGCATCTACGATACTGAAATAACAAGCGAAGAAACAATTCTCCAATCCATTAATAGCCTTCACCACTCTATCAATTTCACTAAGGAATCCGAAATAGACCGGAAAATAAATTATCTCGATATAACTATTGAACGTAAAGACAACGACCTTTCATATTCCATATTCCGGAAAGCAACACAAACCTCGCATGCAATCGACAATCAGTCTAATCACCCCAGTACGTACAAACTAGCGGGTTTCAATTCAATGGTGCACAGAGCTTTAAACATACCCATGTCAAAAGACAACTATAATAAGGAAATAAGAACTATTATGCAAATAGCAAAGGAAAACAACTTCTCGCCAAGCAAAATAAATCAAATTATAGCCAAACATAAAAATAAAGATAAAACGATTCCCAAACCGGACAATAATGAGAAAAAATTTGCGCGTTTCAACTTTGTGAATGCGAATACATATAAAATCACTAACCTATTCAAAAAGTAAGGCATAAAGATAGCTTTCACGACGAAAAACACAACCGCTAGGCACCTCCTAAATAGTAATCTAAATAAACGTGACCCATATTCAGGTCAGGGGTATATTCTATAACGTGCCAAGACACCGATTGTCAAGCTAATTACATCGGGCAGAGTGGAAGGCGAGTAGACACACGTTATAATGAACATAGGAATGCGATAAGATACGGAACACATTCAGCCGTGTGCGAACATATGTGTGACGCAGGGCACAGCTTTACCAACATAGAGTCGGACCTTAAAATAATCCATCACGAATCGAAAGGCAGAGCTCTTGACATAAAGGAAGCAATCGAGATACACCTAGCCAAACGAAACAATCCCAACAATCTAAACGAACACACGTTCATGGAGAGCTCACCCCTCTTCACGCTACTAAAAAACACACCCTGTCGGAAACAAAACACAATTTAGCGACACAGCCAAGCTAGATAAAAAAAGGGGGGAAATTAGGGGGTTATTAATAGGTAAATGTTATCTGGATCAGGTGTACGATGTACTTTTCTTCTGCAATAAACCAAGGCCCATATTCGGGGCAGTATTAAAGGTGCCGGGACGTCCTCATAAGACCGTCAACGCTTAGTTCGAATGGGTTATGCTCCACGCGTGGCGAGGGCTAATCCACGGTCTTGAATAATTGTAGACCCACCTCATTCAATAACATACATCTTATCTAGGTTGGCAACACCTCACATAAACACATCGCTATCACTCCCCACAGCACGTAGGAGAAGGGGGGAGAAAGCAGGGAAAAAACAGTCGTTAAGATAACCACCGCAGTCTACCGCATAGTGAGTTCCAGTGAGCACGAAATACTGCGAGTAGCTGTTATACGGAAGACAATCAGATAAGTAGTTAGCCTAAAATTTTATAGTTTAACCATAGTTTACAACCATATAATCTCTCTAAAGTACAATCTACGGATAGCTATCACCATTTAGCATTTCACCTAACATATATACTGCATTTAGCATACACTGACAGTTGCAGTACCAATACTGTAACTAAATAATTGTACATATTGAAAATATTTTCACCTGTATTTCAAACATAGATTTTGTAGCCTAAGTGTAATGGATCTGATGATGATCGCTTGAAGATCGAAACTGGTCATCCTAGTGTTTTATTAATCTCATGTAATTTATTTCAGGATTAGGGCATAACCCATCTCCTTTGGGTACATTCGTATTGACCGACTGAAAAGCACTAAACTCTTGTTTACTAAGGCAACACTGAAAATATGGCTTCAAACACCACAATCCTCATTTGTTATTCAATCTACCCATCTTATATTCATCATTCTCTTGTAACACCTCACTTCTAGAGATTATTTTCTCTTATTTCCTGCTACTGCAACAGCCCATATTTCAATTCCTTACAGTGTCACTACTCCGAATATTCAAAACTGATTTTTTTAAACTAAATCTTTATTTAATATCAACGCAATTTTTTACGTATTTATGTATTCCTTGCTCTAGCAAACATATTTTTGTTAATCCCTTTCCTACGTCGATCACTGTTAACTAAAAAGGAAAAGTCTGATACACACTTATCCTTCTCATCTTCTTATTTGACGTCAGTAGGTTTATGAGATTACCTTCGTCTCCATTTTTTTAATTTACTGATTTTCTTCCTCAAAAGATAGGCCATACCTTTTTAGATTTATTCAAATACTTTGATAAATCGTCTAGGATGTGAATGTCAATATTAAATCTCAGAGTTGAGAATATTTCTCGTTGAATTTAAAATTCTACAAGATTCATTTTCTAATTTTCTTCCTTGCTTGTACTATGTTTAGTTTGAAATTTATGAGTGATAAGCTGCAGCCTTCCCTTACGACATTATGAATACCAGATGCTCTCTTAAGTCTTTCAGCCTGTATAACTGCCCTCAGATTTCTGTATAGATAAAAGATCACCCTCATTTTAATGCACTGTATTCCAATCCATTTCAGTAAGTCAAACAGCTAACTCCAATCAGTGTTGTTGAATGCCTATTCACTGTCTCAAATGCCATGTGACGTCTTTTACATTTTCTTATTCTCTCTTCCATGTTCAACCTAACGCTTACTGCAAATTTCCTAGCTCTTACGTTCCTTCCGAGACAAAATTGATCTTCACATAACTCGCTTTCTCTGTCTTTCCATCATATTGCGATTTATTTTAGTCCGATTTTTTAAAGCATGAGAGATCACGCTGATTGTATTACAATCTTCCCTTATATTAGCTTCTATTATCTTCGTTAAAGGGATGATAACATTCTCCTTAAAATCTGCGAGTACCTCACCTGTCTCAAATCCTACATCCAAACGAAATAATCTGGGCATATCTTCAGTACCTATGCAATGTAGCAACTCAGTCAGTATATCATCTATTCGTGGTGTTTTATTGCTGCTTACGTCTACCAGTTCTTTATCAAATTTAGACCTCCAAATTTTTTCTCCTTTCGTATCGTCATCAACTTCCTTTTCTCCTTCCAGAATATGATTCTCAATCTCCTTGC
The DNA here is from genome assembly GCA_946902985.2 of Meconema thalassinum. Taxonomy (NCBI): domain Eukaryota; kingdom Metazoa; phylum Arthropoda; class Insecta; order Orthoptera; family Tettigoniidae; genus Meconema; species Meconema thalassinum. Next base: position 129,098,883 of record OX336398.1, read on the forward strand.
CTCTATACAAATGGTCTATGTAAGCTTTCCGTCTCTTAATCTATTATTCACTATCTGTTTCAATCTGATTGCGGGACTTTTGATTTGCTGTACCTAATTTTCCTAACTTCAGGAATTTTTAGACGTCTGTGTTCTGATTTCCCAATTTCATTTCTGGTATTCTTGTTTTTCCGCTTATCATACATAACTCTAATAAATAGAGTGATTCACCAGCCCCTTAGTTTGTTCGAAGAAAGGCAACCCAACTAACGCGCATATCATAATCATCCTGAAAACATTAGTACCTGCTCCTTTTCAGTCTTTACTTTACCGCTGAGTTCATGCTCGCAAATATAGTAGAATTCACTAGCAGCAGATTGATTTCAATTACTTCATATATAGTGTATGATTAAAACGATCACATCTCCGGATAACACCACCACACGTTAGGACAGGAAGTGGCTAAGAATTGATTATATACGTGCCAGCGATACAACATGGCTCTCAGTAGCTAAGATGGATAATCAAGCATTGCTGAAGTAACGTCAGGCAAGCTGTCTGGTACCCTGTTCGATCGCCGAGCTAGTACATAATTTTCTGGTTAATGTTGTTTACACACCTGTTCCAACGAGTGATTTTGTATTAGGTCCCAAAAGGACCGTTCTTATCCAATGGCACGTAGCCAGATTGGACGACGACATAATGATCTGTAGAGCGATTGCAATGTACGCTGTATATTCAGTGATACACCTGAAAAACCTTTGTGAGCAGAACGACCGAGCCCATTTGCCATATAACCCAGGAGAATGTATCGAGACTACAGTATCTTGCATAGGCCTAGAAATAATACACTGACACAAACTTCAGTAACAACTTCTATTAACAAATAACACTTACATACATTACATGACAGCAATAATGACTTGATATTAAAGACATGGAAAATACAACATCCGTTGGTACCGGTACTTGCCTTATATTCTAAACGACAGATAAACATTCCCAGTAATCCAAGTTTCCAAACAAGCAATGACAACGGCGTATAATCTTTCACGACTTTCCTTCACTTGCATCGACTCGTCTTGTTACTAATATTCTCCAAATCGTCGATAGCTCCAATACAATTCTCATTCATGTTCCAACACATGTTAGTAGGCCTGAATACATTTATCTCTTCCGTTAATACAAGACCCTTCAAAGCAAACATTATCAATCCAACGACCGCTCATTCCCATAAAATACTCGTCGACTTCTTCACAATATCAATATCAGCTGCTCGATACATATACATGCTTAAACACATGTCAGGATGTCGTAATTCATATCTTTCAATATAATTCTTGACTATCCACGGCAGCAAAATTTAATTAACGTCTAAGCCCTGTCATGGCTTCCTGAGAACATCTCTTGTTCACTCCTCGGCTGACGGAAAACAACTGTTACAGTTTGCCAACAGAAGATTCACAAAACAAAAACCAACAGCAACAACTCCAAAACATCATCCAAGGTTAAGGCTACCAAAGCACCTCACCACATATACCTAGGCCTATCGTACCACTCCCGGCTAACATGATTCTTACCCGACAAGTAATCCTTAACATCTCAAAGTCAATGCAGTTTTTACCACATAATACAGTACATATATTTCTCTCGGTGACACGAACAATCACCGTATCTCAGGTCACTTGGATACATAACAGGCCTAGCAGCAAACTCAACTACAGTCTTCTTCCACGGAGATCCAAGCCTAACCTAAATATTGCAAGATCCCGGCACACTTTGTACTTGACATTCAACATAATAGTCAGACAAATGACAACTAACTCGGCGTTCTCTCACAGGACCGGAACATCAGCTGCATTCAGTAGAAATACAAATGTATGTTCCTACCTTTCGGTGCAGCTCTCTAGACGGAAAACAGAGAACCGAAGTCATCACACCCGACAATCAATATTAAACATATCCAAAGACGTTGCAAGCGTAAAACAGTGACGTAATACCGGCACAACTTCCCTCTCCACAAGCCTTAACTCCGGTTTTAAAAAAACACGATAACATATTCAGTCAGTATATCATGTAAACATGTTACATGCAAATTACAATACCCTCACGTTTTTTTCTCACAATTACTTCCAAAATTCCATAATGTAAACTCTTCAAAGCATACAAGTTCTTTCACATTCCAACCTCTTTGTCACTCACACTGGTCGTTCCAAGATTTGACTCCACGTCAAAGACAATATCAGTTGACATCATGTCAATACAAAATTTTACAAAGATGCTTTACATAATGAGATCCAATATAAATATATTCAACCAAATCGTAGTAGATTTCTTGCAAATGAGGAGATAGTTTCATTCCAATTCCATCCCACGATGCTTGTTCAGTTCCCCGAGCCCTGGATAACTTCACATTTACATCGAAGACACAACCAACGTCGAAGCAACCACTCCCACAATTAAGCTGAAAGCAAATAAATTAGAGGCAGTACCATGTGAGGAATTACAACCTACACGATAACATAATACATACAACCAACATTACTCATCTTTACAAGAAAATCAGGCAAGATACCAAACCGTATAATCACATAATAGCTAAATTTCCATATCTTTCACAAACAAAATTAAGTTTGACAAATCATTTATCACACGATTACCATATAGAAGTTGTTACTATCCAAACAATAATTAGTTTCACAATTAAAAATTCAAAGATACAGAAAATAACAGACTTACCACTTTTAATGAAATCTGAGTTCCTTGCCTCAAAAAACTAGGGGAAATTGGATGTCGGCATTAGTCCTCCACAGCCCATCCATTACTCACTCGAGAAACCCCAAACCCAAAAAATACCACCGCAAACATTACCAAAACAAAGACTAACCCAAGGAAATTCCAAAGAAAGGAGAAGTTTACTCGACACCCAAAGAAATATAGAATAACAGCACACATGAGCAGACCAACACCATACAACATCCCTAATCATCCATCCATGATAAATACAGTGTTTCAGGAACAAGCCAAATAAATTCTGCGAACTAAATCAAAACAAGAACAGACACAACAAACCCCCTCAATATAAGACCACAGAAGACCCTTAAATAAACAGAAGATCAACTGATCACACGTTCAGATCAACAAGCTACAAACATTTCCACTCTTTCATCCAAATCGCACAACCTTACAAACTCCCCACAATAAAAAAAAACAAATAACCAACCACAAAATTTCCCCAAATTTCCAGAATATAAATAGATAGACGTTAGGATACCGACATACACAAAAATTAAAACCCTTAAATAACATACCCTGTAAGTCAACATGTCATACTAGCCGCATTTTACCCTGGCGTAGCATGATCACCCATCTCCAAACAACATTTTCGGCAAGCACTTACCTTCCCAAATCAACAAGCAAAATAAATGACCCAGTCATCACTCGGAGAAAGGAAGTGGTTTGTAAATACCTACCTATGATATCCCAACGTAATATCACTTTATACTTTCGGCGTATTTACTCAAATTAAGTTTAAAAATTAAGTAGAAATGAGCCCTAACATTAATTTGCATCAAGCAACAACAACAAACATAACCCACCCTATTACAAGAACAAAGCTAAATAACAATCACTCACACTCACACACACAAATATATTTACACAAGTTTGACACTTTAGACCGAACACAATTTCGAAAATACATACAAGAATAAATATTACAAGATCGCACTCTACAGAAGAAAATGCATCACAAGTGCACAGAAAAAAAAATCCACCAATAGTATACACAATACAGAATACATGGAATACAGACACCTTGGAGAGAGACACATTAAAGTGAAACATGGGACTGTCAAAAGAACTGAGAAGTTTAAATATCTAAGTGAATGGATAGAACCCAATGGGCTGGATAAAGAAGCAAATAGGGCAAGAGCTAGAAAATTGGATTTGGCTTATAGGTTAACTCAGAACAGGTACAACAAACGAGCAATATCGTACAAGGCAAAACTCCGACACTATAGCACAGTAGTAAAGCCAGAGGGTCTGTACGCCTCGGAGTGCTTGACACTGAATAAAAAAGGGGATCTTCAGGAACAGGAAAAAAGTAAGGGAACATTTTGTGGAAAATTTTAGGACCACAGAAAACTGCTGACGCGACATGGAAGAACAGAAAGAATGATGACCTCTATAAACACACTGAAAAAATTACTGTCACAATGCGGAAGCGAAGGTTGAAATTCTACGGACATTTGGTGAGAATGGACGAGATCCGTCTTACTAAGAGGATATTCAAGTATATTACAGATCTGAAGGCTACAACTAAGTGGGTAGAAGAGGTTAAAAGAGACGCCAAGGAAAGTGGACTCACAGTGGATGTGATCCACAACAGAAAAGAGTTTTGAAACTGAATTGACAACATCGAGATGTTCGAGGAGAAAACACCTAAAATTAGAGCCAAACTGGTAATATGCGAGGAGGAGCGAAAGATCAGAAGTGAACGAATGAAGAGGTTTTGGGTAGAGAAGAGGAGATTAACCAGAAAGCCTTAGGTTCCATGCTGTCCACAGGCGGCCAAATTTGGAAGAATGAAGAAGAAGTATACACAAATGCATACTAAAAGCAAAGTATTCCCCATACACAATTTTAGAAAAATAAGGTTCACAACACTCGAGCAGACCAATACAGGCACTAACAGCATACACAACTATGCACACCAGAAGAACTGCATTCATCATACACAATTTAAAAAATATAAGGTACACAACACTCGTGCAGACAAATACAAACACTAGCAGCATACACAACCATGCACACTAGAAAAACTGCATTCATCACACACAATTTTGAAAATACACCAACATACAATAATCTACATCAACAGAAACGATTACCTGGTGCATCACACCAACGACGAAGATGATCGTATGATCCACACCGATCACAACTTTTACCTTTAGAGTAGTTACCCCTAAAGTCTCTCTGTAGTTCACTCCCCTGAAATACATTCGGCTGAGGATCAGCAGGCATGATAGCACGGTCCTCCTGAAACACATCTCCCTGAAATACATGACTACCAGATACAGCATCTCTATAGTTCCCAGCAGGTGGTACAGCCTCACGCCACTGAAAATTGTTAGAAGTACAAGCTTGCACAGGTAGACCATAAATAGAAGTGCAAAACCTCGACGAATCATTCATGCGCCTTAAATCAGCTTTCTTTACCTTCTCAGCCTCCAAGGTGACGTCATTAAACTCTTTGTAAGACTGGGGTTTGGCATTCATAGACAGAAATGAACTATAAATGGGGTTGATGCCTTATACCATAGAAGTAACAATCTGTTTTTCAGTTAATTGGACAGCAAAAACCTTGGCATACCATTTAACATAGATAAAATACTGATTGAGAGTTTCATCCATCCTCTGTATTCTAAATAAGTGTTCATGATGCGAGTCAGATAAGGTTCTAGGAGTAACGAAAAAATCTAAAACTTCAAGATGAGAGGACGTCAAGGAACGATGGTTACTCATACTATCCACTAATCTCTCGCCAAGTAACCCACTAGTGCACGGGAACACGATCCGATAAATGTGCAGCTCGGATAATCCAAAAACATGTCCACTATCTTTAAAATCAATGAATTTCCTAAGGAATTTGATCTATGAATCATTATCCGTACCATCACACACATTAAAATCCCTTAAAATTACATTCAACGGATTGGGCACGGTTGAGAACTTAACATCATACCCAGACATATTACGACCCGATATTTCATCCTGAAGCGGGGCAATATCATTCTCACCTAAATCGAATGCGTTCCTCCCTTACCATATCATTTTCGTCAAATAAACTGTCCCCGGTCTGCACAGATTTAGACACCAGAGACAAATTAGATTTTAGTTTCGTTTGAGAACACATCGCATCACTATTCTGAACCGATGTAGGCCTAGTCGTGAAAATACATCTTTCAGTGGAACTACTCCGATTAAAAGTTTTAGGCCTGACCGCACACAACACATTACGAGGTAAATCAGTAGATGACCCTATATACCTATTCTCTTTCGAAGGATTTCTATTTTCACTAACCCTTGCACTATCCTGACGATTATCTGCCTACGTAGTTTCCAAATTGCCAACTAAATTCATACGATCACTCAATTCACACGCAACATCACCAATCAAACTATCACAATGCAAACCTTCAATGGATTCAGCCATATCACAATTACTTACCTCAGGAAACTTCAGATCAAATAATTCGACAAGTTTGGAACGTAGGCCTAATAACTCATTCGCAAATATCACGTCACTCAAAGACCAAACACCAATTGAATCCTGAATCCGTTGCACCCAATGAATAGATCTATACTTAATTCGATTCCGTTGAGAAGTTCCCGATATTCCCAGAACATTCACAGCATTTAAAGAATCAATCAAATTAGAAACAGTGGACACTATGGTGGACTTACCGGCATTCCACTAAGGATGTTCATGGTCAGGAATAATAATAGGTTCATCCTTTACTCTCTTTAGTACAGCAATATGCAACTCTCTATGATAGCTAGGCTTTTCATTTCTGACCATTAATTCATGGACCACCTCATCTTTGATGAGCTAGTAACTAGCAGACAAAAGTCTCACTTCCATTTGTGGCAATATTAAACATGAAACAAAACAACATACATAGATTAGAAGGTATAAACTTATCCATAATCGTCCCTCACGTAAGATAAAGTTAAGTGCATACTTCCACGCTCACACACAACACTGCAATCTCGATACATTAAGAAATTTGGTATGTACACGAAACCACTCTCTGCATGAACAAATTGACACCCCTGAAATACCTTTGTGAGCAGAACGACCGAGCCCATTTGCGATATAACCCAGGAGAATGTATCGAAACTACAGTATCTTGCATAGGACTAGAAATAATACACTGACACAAACTGCAGTAACAACTTCTATTAACAAATAACACTTACATACATTACATGACAACAATAATGACTTGATATTAAAGACATGGAAAATACAACATCCGTTGGTACCGGTACTTGCCTTATATTCTAAACGACAGATCAACATTCCCAGTAATCCAAGTTTCCAAACAAGCAATGACAACGGCGTGTAATCTTTCACGACATTCCTTCACTTGCATCGACTCGTCTTGTTACTAATATTCCCCAAATCGTCGATAGCTCCAATACAATTCTCATTCATGTTCCAACACATGTTAGTAGGCCTGAATACATTTATCGCTTCCGTTAATCCAAGACCCTTAAAAGCAAACATTATCAATCCAACGTCCGCTCATTCCCATAAAATACTCGTCGACTTCTTCACAATATCAATATCAGCTGCTCGATACATATACATGCTTAAACACATGTCAAGATGTCGTAATTCATATCTTTCAATATAATTCTTGACTATCCACGGCAGCAAAATTTAATTAACGTCTAAGCCCTGTCATGGCTTCCTGAGAACATCTCTTGTTCACTCCTCGGCTGACGGAACACAACTGTTACCGTTTGCCAACAGAAGATTCACGAAACAAAAACCAACAGCTACAACCCCAAAACATCATCCAAGGTTAAGGCTACCAAAGCAACTCACCACATATACCTAGGCCTATCTTATCACTCCCGGCTAACATGATTCTTACCCGACAAGTAATATTTAACATCTCAAAGTCAATGCTGTTTGTACCACATAATACAGTACATATATTTTCTCTCGGTGACACGAACAATCACCGTATCTCAGGTCACTTGGATACATAACAGGCCTAGCAGCAAACTCAACTACAGTCTTCTCCCACGGAGATCCAAGCCTAACCTAAATATTGCAAGATCCCGGCACACTTTGTACTTGACATTCAACATAATAGTCAGACAAATGACAACTATCTCGGCGTTCTCTCACAAGACCGGAACATCATCTGCATTCAGTAGAAAGACAAATATAAGTTCTTACATTTCAGTGCAGCTCTCTAGTGGGAAAACAGAGAACCGAAGTCATCACACCAGGCAATCAATATTAAACACATCCAAAGACGTTGCAAGCGTAAAAGAGTGACGTAATACCGGCACATTCAGGGTAGCAAGTGTTTGAAATGTTGACTACCTTGGTTTAACGGAAAACTCAGGCCACCCAATTATTAAGTGAAAGTCCTCTGTAACACCGGGTTGTAAACCATTCCTCATATTTACGCTGTGTCACCTCAAAGCCATCTGTTACACCGGGATGAAAACCAATCCTCATTCTTACGTTTGACAAATATAAAATAGTAATGGTATATTGGCTTTCACGGCCAGTGAATTAAAACTCAGCAAATTTACTTGGTTTGTGCCAAAACCCCACACAGGACACGCCTCATACCTAGAAAATTTGCTGAGATCTAATTCACTGGTCGTGAAACCCAATATGCTTTCTTTTTGGAAGCCTTCGTAGGGAAGTTATTGGTGGTTGATCTTTTGCTTCTCACAATAAGAAGGCGCAGGTGCGCTTCTTATAAAAAGGGGTAGTGCGCAGTTTGCTACTCCTGTGGGGGTCAGGGCGCGGACACCAAGAGCCCGCTGATGAGCCAGCTTGGTGTCCTAGGCGAAACACCACACAAGACACGGTACAAACCTAAAAAAAATGCTGAGTTATAAAATAGTATTAATTGATCAACTTATACTGTAATGTATTAGTAGTGATCTAGAGATAGTTTAAACCAACACCGTTAATAGTTTTTAAATTTGCCTTTATTTCCCGCGCTATTTATCGGATTTGAACATATGAGGTGTCATATGACTCGGGGCGATGTCCCATTTTGTATGGCCTTGAAGGGATTGAAAATACCCGAGACTAAAAGGTCATTGATTTTTCCCCAATTAATAACTTTGGAACCCGTAAGTTTAGAAAGACATGTTCGGACTTGTTTTACTCGGGGTGATGCCCCCTTGTTTATGGGCTAAGTGTTTTTGACAATTTACTCAAAAGGCTTACAGGTATGGGAGGTTTGCTGTTTTTATTCGTACGCGACGGTACCTTGCTTGGGCCACATGGTTAGAGGGGCAAGTCTCTGTTGTTGCTTTTTGTCATATGACTAGGGGCAAGTCTGCGGCGGTATTGTTTTGTCACATGACTAGGGGAAAAACCTGTGACTTTTGTTATTGTAATTTTAATACTTAATGAGCCATGGATTATTTTACAAATGTGATGAAATGACTTATCGAGATGCGAGCGCGGTCATTGTTTTTAAACCTGACTGAACCCTGCTTTGGCCACGCGACTAGAGCGCGAAGCTATCTCTAGAGTGGATGGATTATTCATTAGGGCATTTATTAAGGCATAACCGATAATCATTATTCATTAATAATGGATTATTATTATTATTATTATTTTTATTATTATTATTATTATTATAATTATGAAGATGTCAAAACTTTGACCCCTCGAATAACACTGGAGGTGCGGGATTTAGACTGCATCACGACTATTGCAGATGTGGAGGAGGCGGTAAGACGGGACATTAAAACACTTAGTGGAGAAGTCAAAAACTTTGTCACGGAACCCAATAGCAGAAGTCAGAAAATGGATATTATACATTTAGCAGAGCAAGATTCCCGTAAACTTCTGGAAGAGGGGAGAATGAAAGTGGGATGGATATATGGTAGGGTATGGGAGAGAATAATGGTAACTCGCTGTTTCCGTTGTCTGTCATACGGACATCTTGCAAGGAATTGTAACGGCCCTGATAGGAGCAAACTCTGTTACAAGTGTGGAGATGCCAGACATAAAGCATCAGACTGTAAAGGTGAAGCACGATGTGTGCTATGCACGGAGAAGGAGGTTCATGACACCAAACGGAACCATGTTCCTGGTTCAGGCGCCTGTATAGTGTTTAGGGAAGCTCTCGAGAAGGTTAAAATCGGCAAAATTGGTGAGAGTTCTTGAAGGAAATGTTCACAGAAGTTTGACTGCCAATGATCTCTTGACGCAATTGGCATTTGAAATGGAAGTGGATATTTTTCTCCTGAGTGAGCAATATCAGAACAGGGACCATCATGGGTGGTTTGCGGACAACCTTGGAACAGCCGCAGTTTTCTTTCCAGATCTGGGAAAATATCCAGTGACAGATCAAGGTTCTAAGGATGGTTTCGTCTGGGTTAAGAATGGCACACTTACATACGTGAGCTGTTACTTCACTCCGAACGAGCCCATTGCTGATTTCCAGAACAAGTTGGATAGCCTTGAGGACACATTGCGTGGTATGGGAAATATCCTTATTGTAGCTGGAGATTTCAATGCCAAGGCCTTGGAATGGGATATGCCGGATGTAAATTTCAGAGAACGTCGTATACTGGAAATGGCTGCAAGGTTGGGATTGTCGACCGTAAATGTTGGAAATACGCCTACCTTTAGACGACCTGGCTGCAATGGAACCATACCAGATGTGACTTTAGCGTCAGACGATCTTTTGCCAAGAATATCTGAATGGCGGGTGATTGAGGACTACACAGGAAGCGATCATCAGTATGTTACTTTCTGTGTACTTCAGCAAAATCGACAACAAAGCGCTGTCATACGCAAACCATCATACTGGAATCCCACAAATATGGATAAAGAAAAGTTCTGTGAGGTAATACAGAGAGGAATGGTGAAAGTTGAAACGAGTTGCTTTTCATTTAAGGGGAGAGAGGCGGCGGATAAATGGGTGGAGAACACTATGTTGCTTATTCATCAAGCCTGCAATAAATCCATGTGCAGGAAGAATACGCGAAAACACAAACAGCCAGCATACTGGTGGACGGAGGAAATTGCTGATTTGAGGCAACACTGCCTGAGGATGAGACGAAGGGCACATAGAGCGAGAGGAAGAGCAGAGGCAGCCTTATTCTCTGAAGACCACAAATCAGCAAGAAAGGCGCTTCTGGATGCAATTAAAAGAAGTAAAGCTGACAAATGGTGGGAAATTGTCAAAGAAGTTGACAACGATCCTTGGGGACTAGGATATAAGATTGTATTGAAGAGACTTGGAACTTTTTCTAATCCGATAATGGATGCACCCACTATGGACGAAATAGACAGTACGCTGTTTCCGGAACATCCGGAGAGGATTGATGAAGCTGATGATTGCATTGATACCATTGTTCATCGAGGAAGAATTATTGAAAGCTATTAATTCTATCAGGAACAAGAAGGCTCCTGGACCAGATGGGATTCCAGCAGAAGCACTTAAGGAGGCAGCAAGAGCTTGCCCGCGACTCCTTTTGAACATGTATAACGCATGTCTGAAGGCAGGCGTTTTTAGTGCCTGCTGGAAGAAGGCCAGACTAGTTCTTATTAGCAAAGGAAAATTGGGAGGAAAATTGCCTTCATCATACAGGCCATTATGTATGCTGGATACGGCTGGAAAAGGATTAGAAAAATTATTACAGCCTAGAATATTGATGGCAGTTCAATCAGCCGAAGATCTATCTGCCCAACAATACGGCTTTCGGAAAGGGCACTCGACTATTGATGCTGTGCGGGTAGTTGTAGAGACTGCAAACAGAGCTCAGATGGGTAACCATTACTCACGTAAAGTTACGCTACTTGTGACTCTAGATGTGAAGAATTCCTTTAATTCTGCCCAGTAGAGTGACATTTTGGTGGGACTTCAAGATAAATTTAGACTACCGAGATACCTCATGCGAATAATGAGGGATCATCTAAAGGACCGTATTTTGCAGTACGATACCGAGGAAGGTCATAGGACTAAAAGATTAACCGCTGGGGCAGCTCAAGGATCTATTCTTGGACCAGATCTCTGGAATATTTCATACGATGGCCTGCTTCGGCTGAAGATGCCCGAAGATGCAATATTGGTAGGATATGCTGATGATGTTGCTGCTCTGATTGTGGCTCGTGATATAGAGCTGGCGCAACTGAAACTCAATCAGGTAATGCAACGTGTCACAGATTGGATGACGGAACATAAGCTGTCATTAGCAGACCATAAAACGGAGCTTGTTGTGCTGACGAGAAGGAGAATCAATACTCTTGTACCAATGCAAGTGGGAGAGACGATGATTAATCCATCAAGGAGTACGAAGTACTTGGGTGTGACGCTAGATACGAAGCTCACATTCTGGGCCCATATTCAAAGAGTAACGGATAAAGCAGCAAATAACTTGACCGCTTTGAGCCGATTAATGGGTAATATTAAAGGTCCGAAGCCTAGCAAACGACGTCTCCTGATGACAACAGTCCAGTCCATATTACTTTATGGAGCTGAGATCTGGGCTGAGTCCTTACGGCTCGAGAAATATCGTAAAAGGATAGTAGCAGTACAACGAAGAGGAGCACAGAGGATCTCATGTGCATATCGCACTGTTTCAGAGCCTGCTGTTCTAGTGGTAGCGGGAGTAGCAACAATTGATTTACTTGCCTTAGAGCGTCAGGAAGTTTGGCGCACCAAAGAAGAACTGAACATACACCAGGCAAAGACGTCTGCACACAACCATTGTATGGAACGATGGCAACAGAAGTGGGATGATGAGACACGAGGTCGACGGACAAAGAAACTTATTCCGCGTCTGGCTGACTGGGTTGATCGAAACCACGGAGAGGTCAATTATTATTTGACACAGTTCCTAACAGACCATGGATATTTTCGGAGATTCCTGCATCACATAGGCGTGGCTAATAGTCCTTTGTGTCATTATTGTAATGAAGAGGATGATGCGCTCCACACATTCTTTGTGTGTGAACGCTGGTCAACACATAGAAGAGATCTGCAAGCTTCTATAGGGGTAATCACGCCGGACAACATCCAACAGATGATGCTCCGAAATGATCAAACATGGAATCAGATAGCTATTATCATAGAATGTGTCCTGCGCCAGAAGAAGAGGGAAATGAAAGGAAGGAAGCTTGTAGTTTAACGTGACCGTTAATCTTGAGATCATGAGCCACGGGACCTCCTTTTTACGTGGAATCCGAACCACAGGACATGGCATTTCACTTCGAAAATCTCACATGCATTGACCGGGAATCGAACCCGGACCGCCTTGGTGAGAGGCATACAGCTAGACCGCTGAGCCACCACGCCCCAGAGGGAAATGGATGCGTTCGAACATCCTTAAGAAAAAAATGAAGAAAGAAGAAGTCTGAATGACTAAGTAAGCACGACATCACCCTGAAGTAATGCGAGAGCGGTTCCGGGGTGATGAACACATCGTGGAAAAAGGGAGGTGGTTTTTAGTGGGTAAGAATCCCACACTACTGTGGAGTGCGGACCCTTCACATGTGTCTTCTGAAGATTTTCCACAGTCCCTCTTAAAGAAATATATATTAGCTGATGATGGATGGATTGGTGGCGAGGCAGCGATGTTTAGGTGGGAAGAATGGCGAAAGGAATAGGTGGAATCGCTAGATGATTACTCGTTAAGCATTGAATATTTAATATTTATTTTAGTACGCACGGCTGTGAATGTAGGGATATAAACGCTGACAGTTACTAATAGACTATAGCTAGCGGGGATAGGCACACGCTTGGCTAAGGAGGTAGTCAGAGATATACTTTATTTATACACGGGTAAAACATGAATTTATAGAGTCTATTGTATTAGTACTGAATAAGACAGCCGTAGCACTCTTTGCAGAGCTAACTCACCAGCAAGCAAGATCATTCCGGTGTTACACTGCAACTCGAGAGCTTAGTTTAGCAGTATCACATTACGTTGAGTAGTATCAGATTTTTGTGTGAATGACTTTCGTGGCTGAACCTTTTATACTCTGAGTCTTGCGATTTTGCATAGTACGGTACTGAAACCTGCTTGCTGAATACAATACAGCTTGTCAGTGTTTCGGTGAATACATATATCGGAAATACTTTCTCATGTTTTTTGCGCATTTGGACTTATGAACTTGTAGTTGCATGGGAAACAAAATTGGGAATTATGGGTAATTGGTAAAGCAAATTATCCACAGTTTATAAAACACTGGTGTTCAATGTCATTCTAATTATTCGGTAATAGCATGCGCTGTGCTATATGCTTACGTAAGTGCTGTGCTGAACAGTGTTAACTATTTTAAAGGAAGACGCTTATAATGTTTTCAGGATATGTACCTTTTTATTTATTTGTTTATTTATTTACTGGTAATTATTGTTTTTTATTAATTGATTAAATGATGAATTAATTTTATTTACTTGTTTGCAGATATATTGTATGACTGTTGCGTACTGGCTTTGTAGTGTCCAAGCTTGAGAGATTGAATGACTAGTGCTGTCAGTGGTAACGTACTGTGAAACAGTTTTAGAGGGAGAAGTAGCGACAGAGCAAGTGGCAACGTACTGTGTAACAGTTTCAGAGGGAACAGTAGCGACATAGCCAGTGGCAACGTACTGTGAATTAGTTTTATAGGGAGCAGTAGTGACATAGCCAGTGGCAACGTACTGTGAATTAGTTTTATAGGGAGCAGTAGTGACATTGCCAGTGGCAACGTACTGTGAAACGGGTTTATAGGGGCAGTAGCGACATTACCAGTGGCAACGTACTGTGTATCAGTTTTAGAGGGGGCAGTAGCGACATAGCCAGTGGCAACGTACTGTGAAACAGTTTTAGAGGGAGCAGTAGCGACATAGCCAGTGGCATCGTACTGTGTAACAGTTTTAGAGGGGGCAGTAGCGACATTACCAGTGGCAACGTACTGTGTATCAGTTTTAGAGGGGGCAGGAGCGACATAGCCAGTGGCAACGTACTGTGTAACAGTTTTAGAGAGAGCAGTAGTGACATAGCCAGTGGCAACGTACTGTGTAACAGTTTTAGAGGGAGCAGTAGTGACATAACCAGTGGCAACGTACTGTGTAACAGTTTTAGAGGGGGCAGTAGCGACATTACCAGTGGCAACGTACTGTCAAACAGTTTTAGAGGGGGCAGGAGCAACATAGCCAGTGGCAACGTACTGTTTAACAGTTTTAGAGGGAGCAGTAGTGACATAGCCAGTGGCAACGTACTGTGTAACAGTTTTAGAGCGGGCAGTAGCGATATAGCCAGTGGCAACGCACTGTGTAACAGTTTTAGAGGGGGCAGTAGCGACATAGCCAGTGGCAACGTACTGTGTAACAGTTTTAGAGGGAGCAGTAGCGACATAGCCTGTGGCAACGTACTGTGTAACAGTTTCAGAGGGGGCAGTAGCGACATTACCAGTGGCAACGTACTGTGTAACAGTTTTAGAGAGGGGGCAGGAGCAACATAGCCAGTGGCAACGTACTGTGTAACAGTTTTAGAGGGAGCAGTAGTGACATAGCCAGTGGCAACGTACTGTGTAACAGTTTTAGAGCGGGCAGTAGCAATATAGCCAGTGGCAACGCACTGTGTAACAGTTTTAGAGGGAGCAGTAGCGACATAGCCTGTGGCAACGTACTGTGTAACAGTTTTAGAGGGAGCAGTAGCGACATAGCCAGTGGCAACGTACTGTGTAACAGTTTTAGAGGGGGCAGGAGCGACATAGCCAGTGGCATCGTACTGTGTAACAGTTATAGAGGGGGCAGGAGCGACATAGCCAGTGGCATCGTACTGTGTAACAGTTTTAGAGGGGCCAGTACCGTAGCGATATAGCCAGTGGCAACGTACCCTGAAACAGTTTTAGAGGGAGCAGTAGCGACGTAGCCAGTGGCAACGTACTCTGAAACAGTTTCAGAGGGAACAGTAGCAACATAGCCAGTGGCAACGTACTGTGTAACAGTTTTAAAGGGAACAGTAGTGACATAGCCAATGGCAACGAACTCTGAAACAGATTTAGAGGTAACTATTTATTTATTTATTTACCTACTCATAATTATTTATTGATTTATAAATTAATTGGACGATTAATTTTAGTTTTTATTTCAGATATTCCATTGATTAGGTTTGTTGTATTGGTTCCACCGCTCTCTATCTGATATCCCACTGTTGGGTTGCATTTGAATTTGTACAGCCGCCATTTGGGCGACAATTTTTACTGTACATATACAATATAAGAGATCGTCCCTCATTTGGGCGTCAATTGTAACTGCTCTGTCTCCAAATAGATAATAATAATAATGACACCTCTCCTCAGAATGAATAATAATAATGAAAATCGGGGTTCGTGGGGATGAAGCAGCTGTACGATAAAAACAACAGTAATAGACATTCACTCCCAATTACACCGGTCACCGAAAAAAACACTTGAAAACTGGTAATTATTAACATATAAGCCCGCCAATCTGGGCCCAACATTTGGGAAGCCAGGCTCTGCCTGTCACAAGCCAGGACTAAGGGTGAGTGATAGAGGAGGAACACCTCTTTAAAAAAAACCTTGGTCCAGCTGGCCCGGCTGGTAGAACCTTGTATTGGTCCCTTGCATGGGTTACAGGTGAAGATAGACAACGGTTGAGAAGGGGAAGAGGACCTCGCGTCCCATCGGCGGATAAAGCGGAGGAACTAACTTCAAGCTCCGGGGCTTGCAACCCTGGTTCTACTAACGGGAAGGAGCAATCCGACCCACATATTTTTTAACAATCAAGCTTCATGGAAAGTCACCAAAAGGAATACACTGCCCCAGCTGGTAACTGTTTAAGAGAATCCACCGCTCCTAGGATTGCACGCAAGCCTTTGGATTCTGGGGAGCTTGCACGTAGATGCTTAAAGTATACTAAATTGAAGACGAAGCAGAAATATTATTTTGGAACGTTAAATGTCAACTCATTACTCAAAGTTGGTAAACACAAAGAACTGACAAATATGATGGACGAACATAACATCTCAATCCCGGTCTTGCAGGAAACACGGTATCAGGGCGAAGATGTAATGGACATTGAGGGCTATAGGGTCTATAATGGACAGAGAGCAGTGAGGATAGGCAAGAATATGCGAATGTTTGGAACAGTTTTGCTGTAAATCAGAATTTACTCAGTGCAGTTGTTTACTTATCTAGCCCGTCTGAAAGGCTATCACTCCTTACTCTACACTGTAGTAACAATGGCTATACCCTGATCAATGCACATGCACCTATTAATGAGAACAACAGGCGTAATCCCGAGAAAGTTGAACAATTTGGGACCTTATAGAGGAGGAGATGGAATAAATACCGATAAAGGATATCAAGGTTTTATGGAGCGATTTCAACGCTCAACTGGGAATAGAAGCAAGATACAGATCGACAGTAGGAAAATATCCTGCTCACAGAATGACCAACAAAAATGGAACAAGGTTTGTTGAACTATGCAGAACGTTTGATCTTCAGATAATGTCAACTTACTATAAACATGAACCAAGTAAACAGAAGACATGGCGTTCACCTGGCAATTTGAACGGAGAGAAACAAATTGATCACGTGGCAATATCCAGGACAGCAATGAAGGAGATTATGAATGTTTAAGTACAGAGAGGGGCCAAATTTGAATCAGATCATTATCTCTCCAAGATTAAAATGAATTTCATTTCTTTTTGATAGGCTCCGAAAGCTGTGAATAAACTTCACAGATATGATGTGACAAAACTTAAGGAGGTTGAGCAAGAAGTATTGGAGCAATACCACCGACAATTAAAATTTAAATCCAAGAATTGGACTGACATTGCCTCCAAAATCCAAAAAGCAGCCAATGTTTCATTCTTGACAGCACAGAAGCGTAAACACAGACGGTGGAACGTTACCTGTGATAATGCATGTGCACAAAGAACAGATAGTAGGTGCAATAAGCCGGAGCTGGCACAGGGGCTAATGGGAAAGATGGCCGCTATACATGGTCTCTTATGGAACTAACTCTTGGGAGCTGGCACACGGGCTAGTGGGCAAGATGGCCATCGCGTGCAACTCTAGAGGACTTGAGATGACTGGTACAGAGGCTATTGCGCAAGATGGCTGCCAGGTGCAACTCTCTTATGTTGGAGAACTTGACGAGGCTGGCCGGATGCCCTTCACTATCTATGCTCTTTCCAATCGCCTACTTTCATGAAACTGGGGCAGTGTTTTATAGACAACTCCCTTATGTTAGAGGACTTGAGCAGGCTGGCCGGGTGCCCTTAACCTCCTATGCTCTCCCCAATCTCCTACTTTAATAGGCAAATCCTCCTACCATCATGCTAGCGGTTATGTTGGTTAATACTACATGTGAGAGTACATACTTCAAGCCGACCAGGACGTTAGAAGGTAGAAACCGCCATTAACATCACAGCAAGGGTTGGAGCCTTGTCTTATGGAGATGTAGCCAGTACTCTACTACCCTCTGTGAGGGCTCTAACATCAAACCAGTCAAAGCTTTGGGTATGCCCTTGAAGTCAAACTCCTGTAAGTTAACTACAAATGCTATACGTAAACTCTTATCACAGGTGTATCAACAAGCTTTGCAAACTTGGATGACGAATACACCTCAAAGGTCTACTCTCCCTTCGTAAAGGGCACCACGCATTATAGTTAAGTATACAGAAGCTAAATCTTTACCAAAAAAACGAAAACTCCAGTAAGTTAACTAAAAATGCTATACGTAAACTCTCATCATTGACATATCAACGAGGTTTGCAAGCTCGAATGATGAATATGTCTCAGAGGTCTACTCTCCCTTCGTGAAGGGCACCGCGCATTATAGTTCAGCTTAAGGAGCAAGTTCTGGATGTAGATGTCTCTCCTCTTTTCTCCGGGCTTGAGACCGGCTCTAGGGGACACACTTCCTCCTCCCCTAGAGGCAGAGTTAACACCTATCAACCCTATATTTACTTAACATAAGATATTTTTTTGTCATTGTATTCCATTAGCCTTCAGCACCAAAGCCTTTCAGCACACACACACACACCTGTAGGCTTATGAAGAAATTAATCTCACGCTAGAGACCTTACCAGACATACATAGGTTTACGGATAAATTAATCTCACGCCAGAGGCCATATCAGTCATATATATATATATATATATATATAGGCTTACGGAGAAATTAATCTCACGCCAGAGGCCATATTAGTCATATATAGTCTATATAGGCTTACGAAGGAATTAATCTCACGCCAGAGGCTGTTTTACATACAACAAACACATGCTATAGGCTCTGCTGCTAAGACTTATGGAGAACATTCCATACTTGTAAACTTCAAAAAAATTTAGATTTTATTTGAAAAAATTGTTGATAGATGTTTCCTATTGCTAGGATTCTTTTAGTCGTAGATAAATTAACCAGATTCAGCGATTGCGTAATGCCCATGTGCATGTGTACCTATTCCATCAGCGGCAATCACTCTCTTGTCATCATCTGGACACAAGGCGATCTTGTTTAGTTGTACTGACGATATTTCATGATGCTTCGACGTGATAACATTCATTGGTATTCTCTTTACCATTTTTATCATAAGGCAGTCCTTATAATCTTGAAAACTGATTCTATTCCTAACAACACCCCTGCTAATACCTCTAATCTTCTTTACTTCTACTCCATCGATGTCTAGGGCATACATCTTAGGTCTGAGACCGACAAATTTTCTAATAATGTGCGCACAAGCTTCATCTTTAAATTTTCCCAAAGCCTTTTTGTTCTTTACAGAATAACATATATGATTATTGGGGTAGTCAGACGTATCCAAATGCTCCAGGAAACACAACTTGTCTTGGTATACATCTTTGGTCTTTACTAAATATATGAAGGAATCCGTGTCCATGTATGCGAGTTTAATATTTTCAACCCCATAATAAGGAAGCAGTACATTATAGTGGTGGGAATACATCAAAGTTTTTGAAATATCCAACACGCACATACCAATATATATAGGCTTATCGAACACAATGCTACGTTTAGCCATATGAAAAGCAGCTAGATCAGGACCGTAAATTGTTCTGTCTATAAATGTTGGTTTAGCTATCAGCTTTTCTGCCATCTCACTGTCAGTAACAAGGCGTATGTCTAATCTATTACGAATATTTTCCATAGTTTTCCCAAACATTGCATTATTGAACAATTTATACAAATCCTTTTCGAAATCATTTTTAGCCTGTTTCCGTAGATTATTATTAAATTCAACGTATGACTTTAACCAAGGTAGCTGTTTAAAGCTTAACGCGCGGTGAATCTTAATTAATTTTAATCCATGATCCAGAGCTTGTTTAAGAGCCATATAATGAACTACGTAACGCCGTCGATTTCCAAGATGAGGGATTAGTTTCTTTAAAGATGTTTCCTTTGGCTGTTTACACTCTGGTAGAAAGGGTAAATCATCGTGTAGATCATGAAGTTCAGAAGGATAATCTACGTCTACTTCTAAGATGTAACCGAGAGAATCATCTTCCTTTAGTGTATCCAGATCAATGGTGTCTGGAGAGACCCACTTAAATCCTCCGTAAGGGAGGTGATGACACATTGCCCAGCCGTATTGGTTGTTCGCTTCATCGTAGGTAATAAATTGAGACGGCTTCTTTGAATCGAAATTCTCCATGTATTTATTATTAGCTTCAGCATATCGATGAGAAACCTGGCATAATCCTCCACGTATTCCTGATTCTATCATTAGAATCTGATCGTAATCCTGTAGTAACTCGAGCTGAGTACCTGTATATAAGAGCATGGCATCCCACGTAAGACCTGGAGAAGTAAAATAGTGTGCAGGATCGACTTTATGAGTTTCAAGTGTTTTATTTCTGAATGTTTCAAACACGTCTGCGAGAAGGAGTACATCAGATGTTAGGTAAAGGTCGCTATATTCACCCAAACTTTTAATTTGGAACTGTTTCCACACATGTAATGCATGTTCATAGTCATCTACACTGATGTCTTCCTGATTTAATCTGTTAAAGAACTCCTCCTTAGGTGGTAAGCTTTCTTTGCTTAATTTTCCCCAAGAGTCCACGTAATCATAAGGATATACACCTTTCCGGGTCATTAGTGCTGAATTTTCCACCCCAAAGTACTTACTCGTCTCAGGGTATGATGTTACGTTGCCCACTAATTTTGATAAACTGCTTGGCATGAAGCGAAACGTATCCAGAAATCTAAGCTTCACATTACCAACATGTTTGGTAAATGAGAGGTAGTTTTCTTCTGAATTGGGAATAACTTCTACTCTCTCCGCAGTACACCCCAACTGTTTCACAATGAAATGAGAATCAAAGCCGCTAAGGTTATGTAAGAATACAGGGATAGGGTTTCGTGTTTTGCATCTCAAATTACAGGTATTATGAGCGCTTCCATGGTATACACCTGTAAGATGGCAATGATCTCGAACCTTCCAGTCATTCTCAGAGAACTCCTTATGACACAAATAGCAGGTTACAGATGACTGAAACTCTGCTTCTTGATCATCAGTTAAAGCCTTTGGAACATTTAAGCTGTAGAGGCGACTGATTTCGCTAGCTATGGATACTAAATATTCCATAAATTTCTCTGCAGCGTCAGAACCACGATAAATATAAGGTTCCCTTGGAAGGTTAGTCTCTAAGTGAGCTACAGCTGCTGAAGGTTTTACATATACACCAAAGCTCATAGGTACATGGCTCTGGTATGTGGCTGTGTAGCTTATCTCTGGATTAGGTAGACATGTTTGATGAGGTATGAGTATACTCTCAAAGTCAGCATAGATTACGCAAGACATTCTAAGCATTTTCTCTACATTGATAAATTGTAGAATGGGCTTTTTAGAAGGCATTTTAACCCTTGCAATATCATGCAGGAAACACAGTTCTCTATGCTCTTCTAATTTATCTAGACCACTTTTTCCATACTGGTTATCAAAATGTGTAAAGCAACGTTTACAAGTATATATCCTATGTTCATGATGAGTTAGTTGATATCCCATCAATTTATCAAAATCTTTGATAAATACGTAGTGATGTCGACCAGTATCATCACTAATTAGGAGTAGATCGCGATGATCTACTAGTTCTGTGTCAACAACCTTGAGAGGAAACAGGTTACAATCATCATCAATCCCAAACACATTCACTGACATATCATTAGATTTCTCAAATTTTGAGATATCAGCCAGCGATGTAGGGAATGAGACACATGAAAAATTATATTTTGATTCTAAATCCTTATATTTGCTAACACGTTGAGCATTTGTTTTAATGAACTTCGCTAAGATAGCATACATAAAACACCTCTCATCTTTTAAGTTTCGAGGGTTGATGCAGGCTTTTTTCGCTTCCAAACCAGGGGGTAAAGGAATGTATGTACTGCCACGCAAGGATTATACTTGTTTATCCTTAAACGGACCCCATCAACAGCTAGCAAAGCCCAGTTACTACCCTTCAGCTGAGATTCCTCCATTTCCATAGCTAATTTTTAAAGTGTGTTTCTAAGAGCATAGTTAAGTCTGATTACGAGTTTTGAAGGAGCGGTCTGCAATATCACCACTAGTTAAATGAATAAATCTACACTCGGCCA
This sequence comes from Meconema thalassinum, assembly GCA_946902985.2. NCBI lineage: Eukaryota > Metazoa > Arthropoda > Insecta > Orthoptera > Tettigoniidae > Meconema > Meconema thalassinum. The sequence goes on from OX336398.1 coordinate 129,121,225, forward strand.
ACATATTAACCTTTAAAGACTTGTGTACACATAGTTCCCTTTGTATAGCATGAATGATTCGCTCTTTTGACTCTTTCAAATAAGAGTTTAAATCACCGCACGATTCACATCTAATAAAATATGACTTTAATCGACCCTTGAAAGAGGATTCATACTCACAAAGGTCTTTACTATCAGGAACCATGGCGAGCAATTCATGCTTAGTCGGTTCAGTATTAACCTTCTTAGCAGGTGACGCTACACTACAAACCTCTTCATGACGACGTCCGTTATATGCATTGCTGAATCCGGCCCCACATGTGTTGCACTGATGGAATAGCCCACAAGACACTTCATGACGCTTCCTATGAGAGTCACGGAGGAAAGTTTTTCCACACTCCTTACAAGCATAGCTCTGAATAGTTTCCTCCATGTTAGACATTGTCTTCTGATAACAGCTGCTTCTTCTTTAATAAAAGATCTACCTGAGGAAGAGAGAAAGATACATTTTAACTTAAATTTTAGGTACATCTAGGAAGTGTAGGAAGTGTTGGATATTTCAAAAACTTTGATGTATTCCCACCACTATAATGTACTGCTTCCTTATTATGGGGTTGAAAATATTAAACTCGCATACATGGACACGGATTCCTTCATATATTTAGTAAAGACCAAAGATGTATACCAAGACAAGTTGTGTTTCCTGGAGCATTTGGATACGTCTGACTACCCCAATAATCATATATGTTATTCTGTAAAGAACAAAAAGGCTTTGGGAAAATTTAAAGATGAAGCTTGTGCGCACATTATTAGAAAATTTGTCGGTCTCAGACCTAAGATGTATGCCCTAGACATCGATGGAGTAGAAGTAAAGAAGATTAGAGGTATTCGCAGGGGTGTTGTTAGGAAAAGTATCAGTTTTCAAGATTATAAGGACTGCCTTATGATAAAAATGGTAAAGAGAATACCAATGAATGTTATCACGTCGAAGCATCATGAAATATCGTCAGTACAACTAAACAAGATCGCCTTGTGTCCAGATGATGACAAGAGAGTGATTGCCGCTGATGGAATAGGTACACATGCACATGGGCATTACGCAATCGCTGAATCTGGTTAATTTATCTACGACTAAAAGAATCCTAGCAATAGGAAACATCTATCAACAATTTTTTCAAATAAAATCTAAATTTTTTTGAAGTTTACAAGTATGGAATGTTCTCCATAAGTATTAGCAGCAGAGCCTATAGCATGTGTTTGTTGTATGTAAAACAGCCTCTGGCGTGAGATTAATTTCTTCGTAAGCCTATATAGACTATATATGACTAATATGGCCTCTGGCGTGAGATTAATTTCTCCGTAAGCCTATATATATATATATGACTGATATGGCCTCTGGCGTGAGATTAATTTATCCGTAAACCTATGTATGTCTGGTAAGGTCTCTAGCGTGAGATTAATTTCTTCATAAGCCTACAGGTGTGTGTGTGTGTGTGTGTGTGTGTGTTTGCTGAAAGGCTTTGGTGCTGAAGGCTAATGGAATACAATGACAAAAAATATCTTATGTTAAGTAAATATAGGGTTGATAGGTGTTAACTCTGCCTCTAGGGGAGGAGGAAGTGTGTCCCCTAGAGCCGGTCTCAAGCCCGGAGAAATGAGGAGAGACATCTACATCCAGAACTTGCTCCTTAAGCTGAACTATAATGCGCGGTGCCATTCACGAAGGGAGAGTAGACCTTTGAGACATATTCATCATTCGAGCTTGCAAACCTCGTTGATATGTCAATGATGAGAGTTTACGTATAGCATTTTTAGTTAACTTACTGGAGTTTTCGTTTTTATGGTAAAGATTTAGCTTCTGTATACTTAACTAAAATGCGCGGTGCCCTTTACGAAGGGAGAGTAGACCTTTGAGGTGTATTCGTCATCCAAGTTTGCAAAGCTTGTTGATACACCTGTGATAAGAGTTTACGTATAGCATTTGTAGTTAACTTACAGGAGTTTGACTTCAAGGGCATACCCCAAGCTTTGACTGGTTTGATGTTAGAGCCCTCACAGAGGGTAGTAGAGTACTGGCTACATCTCCATAAGACAAGGCTCCAACCCTTGCTGTGATGTTAATGGCGGTTTCTACCTTCTAACGTCCTGGTCGGCTTGAAGTATGTACTCTCACATGTAGTATTAACCAACATAACCGCTAGCATGATGGTAGGAGGATTTGCCTATTAAAGTAGGAGATTGGGGAGAGCATAGGAGGTTAAGGGCACCCGGCCAGCCTGCTCAAGTCCTCTAACATAAGGGAGTTGTCTATAAAACACTGCCCCAGTTTCATGAAAGTAGGCAATTGGAAAGAGCTTAGATAGTGAAGGGCATCCGGCCAGCCTCGTCAAGTTCTCCAACATAAGAGAGTTGCACCTGGCAGCCATCTTGCGCAATAGCCTCTGTACCAGTCATCTCAAGTCCTCTAGAGTTGCACGCGATGGCCATCTTGCCCACTAGCCCATGTGCCAGCTCGCAAGAGTAAGTTCCATAAGAGACCATGTATAGCGGCCATCTTGCCCATTAGCCCCTGTGCCAGCTCCGGCTTATTGCACCTACTACAGATGCCTGGAAGAAATGGAACTCAATGAAGAGACAAGAAGATTATAACTCCTTTTGTGACAGTCGGATAGATGCAGCCTGGGTTTTCCGAATTGCTAGTTGATCATATGAGAAACTACAGATGGATCAGATTGATCAGGATTTCCAGAAGAAGAATGTCAAGTACTTCTATCAGACTTTCAAGTCTAATCTGAAAGGTTATCAAGCACCGAGCATGTGCTTCAGAGATGTAAATGGAAAGTTAGGTCTGAACAACAAGGAAAACTGTCGTATCTTGGCTGACTACTTTAAATTACTCAATTGTGAGGAACCAAAACAAAGGCTACTCCTAGGTCGTCCTACTCAAGTAATGGCTTAATCGCATCCACCTACTAAGACAGAAATTTAAATGATTATCGATGGTCTAAAGAATAATAAAGCAGCGGGAGAGGATTCCATTGTAGCAGAGCTGCTAAAACTCGCAAATGAAGATACTCTGAATATATTAGCTGAGCTCTTTGCGGAGATATGAAGAACTGGTAGGATACCCACAGAGTGGCAGTCTGCATTAATCCACCCTCTCCACAAAAAGGGGGATATCAATTGTATCTGTTCCCTACAAGATCCTATCCAAAGCACCTCTGAACAGAATTGAAGATCATCTTGATAATCAGATTGGTGAGTACCTGGCCGGTTTGAGAAAGGGACATTCTTGTCCGGAACAGGTTTTTAACCTGAAAAACATCATTAGGTATAAGACGATAGGCAGATATGTCTATGTGGTCGTATTCATTGATTTTAACAAAGCGTATGACTCAATTGACCGCTGAATATTCTGAAAGATTTTGGAGTGGATGAAACGTCTCGAAATCTGATTAAACAGACTTTGACCGACACAGTGTCAAAAGTAAAATTCATTGGCGAGATCTCAGATCCCTTTGCAATGAAAACTGGTGTCAGACAAAGTCATGCATTATCTCCAATCATTTTCAACAGTGTATTATAAAAGGTCATTGGTGAATGGAGGGAGACACTGAGTCGGGAAGAAGGGAATAAAGAACGATTCAGGCTAGGTCCCAAACTGAAAGGGGTGCACCTAGATTGCTTGGCTTTTACAGATGCCCTAGCTATTTTTGCCAACAATATTAAATCAGCCATGGCAGAGATTAATCGGTTGTCCGAGATGGCTGAGAAAGTAGGTTTACAGATTTCCTTTGAGAAGACAAAGTACATGACAAACATCAGTGATGGACCAGAATGGATGAAAACACACCAAGGGAAGATTAAACGTGTAAAGAAATTTAAATACCTGGGTGAGGTAATCCAACAAAATTGCCTAGAACCGGAAGCAATTAATCTTAGAATCTGGAAATTAGACCGAGCATATCACCTGACTAAATATCTCTTTTATAATAAGTCGCTGAGCATTGGAGTCAAATTAAGACACTACAGCACGGTTGTCAAACCTGAAGCATTATAAGCTTCGGAGACTTTGACTATGAACAGACGGGGACTAGTCGACCAGTTAGTCAAAAGAGAACCAGGGTATTGTGAAACATTTTAGGCAACAGATGGGTTGACGGACACTTACGCTTGAAGTCAAACGAAGAGTTATATTGTGCCCGTTTAGACCGGAGTCCGCACGACCACATATGCATTTTACCAAGAATCAGTCAGCACGAGAGTCAAAATATCCCGGGACGCCAGATGGGTTAAAGCTAATCGCCAAAAAACGACATCAAAATAAAAAAATGCTTTACTGATTTTTGGCTCAATGCAACAATAAGGATAGAAGGAGATTCAACTGGGCATAACACAACAGGTAAAATTATCTCATTTTATTCTAAATTTTAAAATTGACTGCAAAATGATGCTCAAGGTAACATCATTCCAGTGCGACGGCACACTCTACTATTTACACAATGTACAGAAATTTTCCAACACATTGAACAATTGTCCTTGGAGACACAAGTCTGATTATCAGTCCTGTAGACTGTGTTCCAAAATTATATCAATAATTTACGATGATATCCAGTTCAAATTTAATTGTCTTTACTGGAAATATTGTAGTTCACTGGTTGAATTTCTAACATGATATTAACACTCGTAGAAATTCTCACTGTTTATAATTGTTTATAGAATTTTTTAACTTCCACTTATTTTTCCAGTTTCAAAAATATTGTCAAAAATATTATCTTTGACACAACCCTAATTATGTACACATATTAATAACAACATCTGAAAAGTATTTGACCCTTGAGCATAGCATCGAAGAACTGTGCGAAGCACAACAAAATTTATTATTCTTCCAAAATTAAACATTTCGAGAAGTGACTCGATTATGAGCTTCAAATTCCAAAGAAATATGATTTCTGAATCATCAGCTTGATCATAAAAAATTGTTGAACCATTCAACTATTCGATTTTCCACTTGGAATTATTATTAAGAAAAATATTTATATTTGTTGCTATTTTAGTAACTTTCACAACTTGCAATTCTTGAACAGAATGCGGAAATAAGAATTGTAGCTTTATAATAAATTCATTTAGTTCATGACAATAGTATTGAAAACATCCTTTAAGTAATTCGTGGATACAGAATTTTTTTTATTATTATTGGCAGTGGCCCATTCAATTATTTGTGTAAGAACACAATATCCCAACAACAACGGCAAAGGTCTTCCTCTGAAGAAGAATAAAATGTTATCATGACAAAACCGGGTTCTAGCAAATCCAAAGTATTAATGGAATACGTAAACAAGTTTGAAATAATTACTGATGGTTTGGTCATTCATTCGACGAAATGTGTGGTTCCAATACTCCTCCTATAAACCTGAGCCTTAGAACCTGCTATTTGATTGATGCTCAAAAAAAAACTCCTCATTCCTGCGACTTAAACATGCGCACCTGGGAATGGCATTTCAACTACTCCACACACATAAATTTTCCTCCCAAAATTTATACAATAAATCAAGCCTCTGCTTGTTATCCAAACTGGAAGATCTATAAACTTACAAGTTTATTTTTTTTACCATTCAGTTCAAACCGTGAATTTACCACACTTGTGATATTCTCTATTTCACTTTCGAATGTGTGCCTACGTCATGATTTTATATAAACACAAAAAAAAAACCTAATTCATACAAATATCATTGGCTTCCTGTTTCATGCCTTTCCGTGTTATCTGAAAAATATACTTTGCTCAATGCAAATATTAACTGTTCAACCAGAACTATAATGTTGGTGGAATACGGGCTTGCGCTATCCACTAGCTTTCGGAAAATCACCTGTTCCAAACTAGGAATGACTAAACTAATCCTTAAGCTCTCTCTCAACGAATGTGATTATTAGAAAATGTAAGATCCAATAATTATATAGAAAAATTATGAACATTATTATTATTATTATTGGATTATTATTGTTATTATTTCCTTAAATATGTTTAATTATTATTTCCTTATGTGAAAAAAACACATGTTCGACTCTTCTAATATGGACAAAATATCCATTCCTCAACAAAAATAAAGATTAACTTCTACAGTTATATCGGCTGATTACCGTGATTCTCAAACAAAATGAACATTCAAATAAATGCTCGGTATGCTCGGTCATCGATCCTAAACTGTTCTGAGTGCTGAAAATACTCAGAATAACCCTAATGTGCCTTGCATAAATCAATGCAAGATTTAAATACGAAGAAAAATAAATGTGTTGGTCATCTGCAGAAAATGAGTTTGTTCCAATTAGCTAGGCATAATATAAAAGTCAAATGTGGCTTACATTTCTCGTTGGTCTTGAAGCGTAGTGAACCTGGTCTGTACCAGATTTATCCAGATACATGCCCTATTGGACACGCACGTCTAATCCTTGTATCGGCCGCCATTATATACCCACAATCTGTCTAGCACGACATAGTGGAAATATTTCTTGAAGTTTGAAGTAACTGCTGATCCATTTTAATATTGACTTCAATTAAATCCATAGCAGTTCGCTTAAATGGGGTCAGATCCAAATGATCTCTTCTCAAAAGCGTCAGTTGTAACATAACTCACGGTAATCTTTTCAGTACAGGAAAACACTGATAGTCTAAAACAATCAACGGCTGTTCTGAAGATCGTTCCCTGGGCATGGCTTCACACCATCTATCATGCGCGAAGCAACTATAGTTTCCCTTTGTCGGCTAATGAACAACACCGTGATAGACTGGCCTTCAATATACTGAAAGATCTGAGTGGTTATTTAGTTACAATTGGTGAAACTGACAAGTTGGATTAAAATATCCAAGTATTGAATTTTTTGTTACTGGACTGTGACAGAATAATATCTAGACAAAGTCTAGCATATGTCCATATAGAAACAAAGTGTTTCACCAATGTCCGTAGAAAATAACAATCACCTTAGTGATTCCCTCTACCGGAAACTTACTACGTTCCCCACGAACCATAGCACTTTTGTGACTATCACAATTCAAAGATATCTTCTGCGTAGATTCGGCAACCATGTGCCTTGGCTCGACGTAGCAGCAGCACCTTGTCCTACAAGAGCTTGGTTTGAAGTGAGCTGCTTATGCTTGGGCCGAGCGGCTTTTATACAAAACGGTCGGTTCCACGCTGGATCACTCTAAAATCTGTAAATCCTCATATCTCCGGTGTCTCTGGTCTGATTCACTTGAGACTAAGTGCATCCTCTTTCATTTGGCCGTGCCAGTAATCTGATCCAAGTATCAAGTCTCTACCCCATGGCTAAGTATTTAATCACCAAATAGTCTCGACCTCTGATACTATTTGCCACGTCACTTAACGTCTTCTTGGCTGCATAAAGTTTCCATTTCAATCTAGAAGGAAAGGAGCGCGATATTCAAATATCTCAACTTTCAAAAGCTGCTGTAGTAGCCTTTCCCTTGATACCTAGGTGTCTGAATCTTGGAATACCCATTCCTAGAAATGGGCACATCCACCCCACACCTAGCAAAAAAATAAAAATTGATTTTTTTTTATTTTACTTATCTACTCATTAAATCATCTGGTTCTTGAATAATAAATCTTCAAATTCGCTGCATTATAAATTCCCACGATGTTACCAGTTCGTGTATTGGCGATTTTATAGCCTCCATTGTTGTTTACTTCCACAACACGATAGGGTCCATCGTAAAGGCTTGCAAACTTCGAGTACACTCGATTTTGCACGTCGGAGGGTGTAGGTTTTTTTACTAAAACAAGAGTTCCTACGCGCAAGGGTCTGCGAAAATGCTTTCCTCTTACTCTGCACTCTCTTTTCTCAGCTTGGCTCCTCAACTTGTCTAAAGCTAGTGTCTCCCTCCTCTGACGACTAGGTTCAATCTCGGGTGGAATAGAGATGATTCGATCCCATAATCTTGTTGGTTTAATTCCATGATGAAGCAACATGGGAATCTGTCCAGTACTCTCATGAATCGTAGAGTTGATGGATTCGGATGCTAAAGAGAGAACATCCATCCATTTCCAATGCTCATTTGGACATTAGAAGCGGCAAAATTTAGATATTTCAGCCATCACGCGTTCTGCTGGATTGCTTTCAGGATGTCTGATAGAACAAAGCAATTGTCTAATCCCAAGATTATTCATGACGGCCCTGAATTCTAAAGATGTAAATTGGGGTCCGTGATCTGATAAAAAGAATTCCGATTTGCCTGCTTCCGGAATTACGCTGTCTCTAATTCTCTTCGCACAATATTTTGCGTTTGCCTTCTGAATTGGGTGTAACATAGTGTATTTGCTGAAAACATCTATGGTCACCAGAATATATCGGTTACCTCTTTTAGACTTTGGGAGAGGACCATAAAGATCAGTCGCAAAGATATCACAATGCTTAGAAGGAATAATAGGCCTTGGTAATTCTCTCAATAATTTAGAATTATATTTACTCTTTTGGCATAAGTCGCACTCCCGAATAGTGTTCCTGACAGTTTGCCACATTCGCTCCCATGAAAATTTCTCTTGTATGAAGTTGACTGTCTTATCTACTCCAGCATGACCTGCAATTCGATGCGCCATCCAAATAATGGGTGTTTGCATTCGTGGAGGTACCACTACCCTCAGCTTCGCATGGTCTGGGTCTGCAAACCTGTAGACTAGACCATGAAACATCAAATATTCTCTTGAAATTCTTTCAGTTTCCACAAATTCATCGTCATTGGGATTCATATCTCCCTGTAGAAACGAAAAATGTTTCTAAGACGTCGGTCTCTCCTCTGGGATAAATGTAACAATCTTAACCTTCTTAAGGTATCCTCATCCTCATGCGTCAGGTTAACTTGAAAAACCTTGGATGTAGACTCCACTGCTCTACACAATAAATTGGCCCCATTGTTCAACTTTCCAGTAGTGTGTTCGATAACTAGGTTGAATTGTTGAATAAAAAGTGACCATCTAGTTATTCTATCACTGGCAAAGTTTGTTCTTAAGATAAACTCCAATGCATGGTGATCAGTCCTCACAATTACTGAATGTCCAATTAACATTTTCTTCCAAGACTACAACGCGAAGATTACAGCAAGGGCTTCTAACTCTGTGGTGTAATAGTTCCTTTCTGATGGACGAAGTTTCCTGCTTATGAAAGCCAGGTAAAATCTCCTGTGATCGTCATCTTCATGAAGAAGGATAGCTCCGATCCTTACGGTGGATGCATCGGATTCTATGATGAAATTCTTGGTGAAGTCAGGATACCCTAATTTCACACTGTTTACCAATAACCTCTTGGCATCTTGAAATGATTTTTCGCAATCTTCATTCCATTTCCATTTGTTTCCCTTTTTTAATAATTCCTGTAAGGGAGCAACTGTCTTGGTGAAGCTTGGACAATGCCCTGCAAAGAATTGGCATGTTCCGAGAAAACTGCGGACATTCTTCACCCTAGTAGGTCTAGGGAAATTCGCAATCGCTTGTATCTTTGTCTCATTGGGACGGTATCCTTCACCATCTAAAATATGGCCCAAAAATTTTATTTCCTTCTGAAAGTACTGACATTTTCGAAGGTTTACTTTAAAGTTCGCTTTTCTTAAATCTGCGAATAACATCTGAAGATGTATCAAATGTTCCTCCTTGGTCTCAGATGCGATTAGGATATCGTCTATGTAACGAATCGCTATCTCTTTTACTTCAGGACTCAAATTTTGTTCCAGTGCTCTGATCAAAACAGATCCAGATGTTTTGATCCAAATGGTAGACGGCGGAATACATATGTCTGTTGGTCAAACATAAACCCTGTAAACTTTTTGGAATCTTCACTAAGCCTAATGTGGTGGTAGGACGAAGTGAGATCAATGTTAGAGAACCAGATCTTGCCCTGGAATTTTCTTAGCAGTTCCCTAATGATTGGTGGTCTGACATACTCTGGCAGTAATCTTGAATTCAAATTTCGCGCGTCTAAACACAGTCTCAGACTTCCATCCGGCTTAGACACTACTGCTAATGGATTGACATAAGAGGTAGTGTACTTTTCAATCACATTGTTACCTTCCATCTCTTTGATAAGCACTTTTACCTTTTCTCGATGCTTTTCCGCTACCGGATACAATTTAGCATGGAAAGGTGCATCATCAGTTACACGAATTCGATATGCAAAATCTTTAATTTCACCAAGTTTAATATCAAAAATATCATGGTACTCCTCCAAAATTTTCCGTAGCTCTGGGGACTCCTTCTCAGTATAGACTTCTTTTCCTTCAGCTTCCCGAAAAATCAGAGACCATTGAGCGTCTCCCTCGATGTCTTCCTCTTCCTTTCCCTCGAAGTTTATCTCTTCGGTATACTGGAATCTGATCGTCTCTGTCTTCATGTCTATCACGGCTCGATATTTCTGGATGAAATCCGCTCCCAAGATCATGTCAAAAGCCATGTCCTTCATTACTACAATCACATGTCGGAAATCATGTCCTCCAATAGTAACACATAAGTATAATTGTGTTTTACACAGCGATATTTTGTTGGGTATTATTCCTTGGATTTTAATTCCTGATACTGGAATCTCTTCTAAATTCTCTTTGAGCTTCCACAGAATATAAAGCTTCTCGCTCACAAGACAAAGCATAGCCCCAGTATCAATTAAAGTATCGACAGGCATGCCGAATACTTCGCATGATATGATTGGCAGTTTAATTCTTGTACCCATTTATTTCCGTTCGTCATTATGTTGAATTAAGTCATCATCCTCTGTTTGCCATTTAATAATCCTGGAATTAAAAATGTTTCAAATTCGATCTCCTACTGTGAATTCGAAGTTTTTTTTTCATTCCCCCGGGATTGCTGTGTTCCCGATGGACTTGTTTCATTGGCCTTCTGTTCAAGAACTGCGAGTTTTCTTGGTGTCTTTCTTCCAAGATATTCCTCGTCTCCTTATTGAACTCTTCATTGGACTGACGAGTGTTCTCATTCCCTCTGTTATTGTAGTTATTGTTTCTACCATAGTACCTTCTTTCCTGGTATTTTCCTTGATTATTCCTTGGCTCTCTCCATCGATTGTCATATCGATATCCACCCTTTAGTCTCGCATAAGGCTTGTAACTGTATCTATTAGTGTTCTGATTCCATCCTCTTTTATCAGGCTCTTCCCTCGGCGTTTTCTCTTCTCGCCCCTCTCGAATCACTCGAGGTGTTTGGGAATAACTGTCGGCCATAACAGTGTACACAGCGTTGCCATTCTTTCCTCCATTCTGATGGAAGAATTGAGTGTTCGTGTGATCAAGTTTCTGCAATACCTCGTCAAATTGCTCCATATTATAAATGTCAGCAGCGACCAAAGTTCTTTGGACTTCTGCTGGAAACTGACGTATTAATGCAGTAATTAATTCATTATCTGGCATCGGCGGATCTAAATGTTGAAGTTAAGAAAGCTGTCCAGAAAAGTACGAAGAGTATCGAGTAGGTTGTGACGTCGAAAATCTCTTCGAATATAATTCAGCTCTGCCTTGCTGTTGGGTTTCCGGGGACCAAAACTTTTTCAATAACCCACGGGAAAGCTCCTCAAAATTGGTGAGAGTGGACCAGAATGCTCTAAACCAGAGAAGTGCGGGCCCTTCCAAAAATTTCCCTATCACTCGGATTTGTCTTTCCTTAGGGATTTTGGAATCTTTATGGTAATCACCTGCTTCTCTCAAGAATTCTACGGGTGTCACAGAATCTCGCCCTGAAAATTTAGAAGGCTTATCCTCCACATTCTTGAATACAGTTATGGGGTTGGATTGAAATACTGTCCTGGCCTCATCCTGTGTTTGACTATCATTTCCTCTAACTGCTCCTAGGTTTACCTGTATCTGTTCTTCTCCTCTTATACTTGGCATTTTCAACAGATGGTCAGCCTGTTTCTCGTCCTTAACTTGGGTTTTCATAGCCTCAATTGCCTTATGGTTTTCTTCGGCCTTTTTTTCTAATTCCTTCAGTTTCCTTCTTTATTTCTTCTGTTTCCTTATAATTCTCCTTGACATCAGTGGATATCTGGTTCATAACAGCCTCGTGACTCTTCAATGACCCTGTCATATCTGATATGTCCTTCTGAGTCGCTTGAATATCTTTGGAAATTACTTGAATATGGGATGACAAAGATTCTCTAATCTCCTTGACTCCATCATGGTTCTCCAGCTTGAGTGTGTTTTTAATCTCATCGATAACTGTGGTTTTAATTTCAGTTTGTAATTCATTAATCACAACTTCTCTTATTTCTCCCACTACGAGTTCTTTGAATTGGTCTGTCAAACGTTGAACAACTAGAGTTGCCATCTCATTGCTCTCTTTCTTCACTCTGACTTCTAGGTTGACCATGTCTTCACCAACTTTCCTAAGACCACTTTCTATCCTATCAGCTAAGCTTTGGGATCTTAGATCGACATCGCGAAATTTATCGTCCATTAAACTTGCGTTAGTAGCTAATGAAGTTTCGAGCCCATGTGTTTTTTTCGCATAATTTAGTCATTTTACCCTCAAGTGACATTTTCAAGATTTCGGAATTCTCTTTAAATTTATTTTCCATAGAATTAAATTTACTATTTAAACTATCTTTTAAGTTATCTTTTAACCTGCTTTCTAACATATCGGAATTTTCTTTAAGTTTCTTTTCCAAAGCGTCTGTATTTTCTTTCATGATGGCTGCTACGCGCAGTTCAGCTTCTTTGGAACTCTCTTCCAAACTCCTCATCATCCTCATCATCTCTTCCATAATTTTCAGTATTAGTCAAAACTTAGGGGTATACATGTTGTCAGTCACAAGATTATAACTAGAACAAGAAATATGAATAGCTAATTGGAACACTCTAATAAAATGAGATTTGTCCTAATGTCGACGCGATGGAAAAAAAAACTTCTCTACTTTTACGAATTAAATTTACCACAATATCACAAGAAAAATATGCAAGTCCTCAAATATCCTCCACCTGGATTCTACTAATGCGTATGTCCAGTCATCGAACGTTTATTACTGAATTTACTTGACGCCCTAATGGTGAAGCCATTATCAAAATAATCAAACCCATTCTAATTATTAACCCAGTTAATTTTTAATTTTCCCCACTAATTGGGTTTCCTGCTAATTTATTCATCCAAACCAGACATCTCCTAACTCCCAAAATATCTATAAAAAATTATCACAATTTAAATCGGCATGCGATTGACCGTGTCTAACTCGGGCCCCACGTACGAAGCCATTTTCTCTCTCTATCTTATCTTATGTGCCCGTTTAGACCGGAGTCCGCACGACCACATATGCATTTTACCAAGAATCAGTCAGCACGAGAGTCAAAATATCCCGGGGCGCCAGATGGGTTAAAGCTAATCGCAAAAAAAACAACAAAATAAAAAAATGCTTTACTGATTTTTGGCTCAATGCAACAATAAGGGTAGAAGGAGATTCAACTGGGCATAACACAACAGGTAAAATTATCTCATTTTGTTCTAAATTTTAAATTTGACTGCAAAATGATGCTCAAGGTAACATCATTCCAGTGCGACGGCACACTCTACTATTTACACAATGTACAGAAATTTTCCAACACATTGAACAATTGTCCTTGGAGACACAAGTCTGATTATCAGTCCTGTAGACTGTGTTCCAAAATCATATCAATTATTTACGATGAAATCCTGTTCAAATTTAATTGTCTTTACTGGAAATATTGTAGTTCACTGGTTGAATTTCTAACATGATATTAACACTCGTAGAAATTCTCACGGTTTATAATTGTTTATAGAATTTTTTAACTTCCACTTATTTTTCCAGTTTCAAAAATATTGTCAAAAATATTATCTTTGACCCAACACTAATTATGTACACATATTAATAACAACATCTGAAAAGTATTTGACCCTTGAGCATAGCATCGAAGAACTGTGCGAAGCACAACAAAATTTATTATTCTTTCAAAATTAAACATTTCGAGAAGTGACTCGATTATGAACTTCAAATTCCAAAGAAATATGATTTCTGAATCATCAGCTTGATCGTAAAAAATTGTTGAACCATTCAACTATTCGATTTTCCACTTGGAATTATTATTAAGAAAAATATTTATATTTGTTGCTATTTTAGTAACTTTCACAACTTGCAATTCTTGAACAGAATTCGGAAATAAGAATTGTAGCTTTATAATAAATTCATTTAGTTCATGACAATAGTATTGAAAACATCCTTTAAGTAATTCGTGGATACAGAATTTTTTTTATTATTATTGGCAGTGGCCCATTCAATTATTTGTGTAAGAACACAATATCCCAACAACAACGGCAAAGGTCTTCCTCTGAAGAAGAATAAAATGTTATCATGACAAAACCGGGTTCTAGCAAATCCAAAGTATTAATGGAATACGTAAACAAGTTTGAAATAATTACTGATGGTTTGGTCATTCATTCGACGAAATGTGTGGTTCCAATACTCCTCCTATAAACCTGAGCCTTAGAACCTGCTATTTGATTGATGCTCAAAAAAAACTCCTCATTCCTGCGACTTAAACATGCGCACCTGGGAATGGCATTTCAACTACTCCACACACATAAATTTTCCTCCCAAAATTTATACAATAAATCAAGCCTCTGCTTGTTATCCAAACTGGAAGATCTATAAACTTACAAGTTTATTTTTTTTACCATTCAGTTCAAACCGTGAATTTACCACACTTGTGATATTCTCTATTTCACTTTCGAATGTGTGCCTACGTCATGATTTTATATAAACACAAAAAAAAAACCTAATTCATACAAATATCATTGGCTTCCTGTTTCATGCCTTTCCGTGTTATCTGAAAAATATACTTTGCTCAATGCAAATATTAACTGTTCAACCAGAACTATAATGTTGGTGGAATACGGGCTTGCGCTATCCACTAGCTTTCGGAAAATCACCTGTTCCAAACTAGGAATGACTAAACTAATCCTTAAGCTCTCTCTCAACGAATGTGATTATTAGAAAATGTAAGATCCAATAATTATATAGAAAAATTATGAACATTATTATTATTATTATTATTGGATTATTATTGTTATTATTTCCTTAAATATGTTTAATTATTATTTCCTTATGTGAAAAAAAACACATGTTCGACTCTTCTAATATGGACAAAATATCCATTCCTCAACAAAAATAAAGATTAACTTCTACAGTTATATCGGCTGATTACCGTGATTCTCAAACAAAATGAACATTCAAATAAATGCTCGGTATGCTCGGTCATCGATCCTAAACTGTTCTGAGTGCTGAAAATACTCAGAATAACCCTAATGTGCCTTGCATAAATCAATGCAAGATTTAAATACGAAGAAAAATAAATGTGTTGGTCATCTGCAGAAAATGAGTTTGTTCCAATTAGCTAGGCATAATATAAAAGTCAAATGTGGCTTACATTTCTCGTTGGTCTTGAAGCGTAGTGAACCTGGTCTGTACCAGATTTATCCAGATACATGCCCTATTGGACACGCACGTCTAATCCTTGTATCGGCCGCCATTATATACCCACAATCTGTCTAGCACGACATAGTGGAAATATTTCTTGAAGTTTGAAGTAACTGCTGATCCATTTTAATATTGACTTCAATTAAATCCATAGCAGTTCACTTAAATGGGGTCAGATCCAAATGATCTCTTCTCAAAAGCGTCAGTTGTAACATAACTCACGGTAATCTTTTCAGTACAGGAAAACACTGATAGTCTAAAACAATCAACGGCTGTTCTGAAGATCGTTCCCTGGGCATGGCTTCACACCATCTATCATGCGCGAAGCAACTATAGTTTCCCTTTGTCGGCTAATGAACAACACCGTGATAGACTGGCCTTCAATATACTGAAAGATCTGAGTGGTTATTTAGTTACAATTGGTGAAACTGACAAGTTGGATTAAAATATCCAAGTATTGAATTTTTTTGTTACTGGACTGCGACAGAATAATATCTAGACAAAGTCTAGCATATGTCCATATAGAAACAAAGTGTTTCACCAATGTCCGTAGAAAATAACAATCACCTTAGTGATTCCCTCTACCGGAAACTTACTACGTTCCCCACGTATCGTAGCACTTTTGTGACTATCACAATTCAAAGATATATTCTGCGTAGATTCGGCAACCATGTGCCTTGGCTCGACGTAGCAGCAGCACCTTGTCCTACAAGAGATTGGTTTGATGTGAGCTGCTTATGCTTGGGCCGAGCGGCTTTTATACAAAACGGTCGGCTCCACGCTGGATCACGGTGAAATCTGTAAATCCTCATATCTCCGGTGTCTCTGGTCTGATTCACTTGAGACTAAGTGCATCCTCTTTCATTTGGCCGTGCCAGTAATCTGATCCAAGTATCAAGTCTCTACCCCATGGCTAAGTATTTAATCACCAAATAGTCTCGACCTCTGCTACTATTTGCCACGTCACTTAACATCTTCTTGGCTGCATAAAGTTTCCATTTCAATCTAGAAGGAAAGGAGCGCGATATTCAAATATCTCAACTTTCAAAAGCGGCTGTAGCCTTTCCCTTGATACCTAGGTGTCTGAATCTTGGAATACCCATTCCTAGAATTGGGCACAATATACAATGATAGAACCAGTCACGTTAACAATAAATAGAT
This sequence comes from Meconema thalassinum, assembly GCA_946902985.2. Lineage (NCBI taxonomy): Eukaryota > Metazoa > Arthropoda > Insecta > Orthoptera > Tettigoniidae > Meconema > Meconema thalassinum. Next base: position 129,137,854 of record OX336398.1, read on the forward strand.
AAAGGTTGTAGTTCTATGGACACATTTTCAGAATGTCCAACGATCGTCGAACAAAGAAAATTTGGAATTTCGTGAAACCAAAGAGGAACAAGTAGTTCCGTGAAGAACTATACAGCCTATTTTCATATATCCTACTCATATTAATTGCCTCTATCAACATACAAAATTTCAGTTTGATTGCTATGTTAGATTCGTTGATACTGAGAACCGACTAAATATTGCAGATGGTAGCCAGGTTGGATTTTTATTTATGTACTATTACATGAAGATTATTGTGTACGTGTGGTTTTCAGACTTCAATCGCATGATTAGGACACAAGAAGTAAAAACGAGATTTTAAAATTTCGCACAGCTGCCATCTTGTGGTTATGAAAACAATTGAAATAAATTAGATACCAGTGGATTAACATTTGTATAAGCATTAACGTGCAAAGTTTCACTGCACTCAGATGGTTAAATCGCGAGAAATGTCCATTTAAATATTTATATTTCGTGTCGCCGCCATGTTGGATTTGTGCTCACCAGGTTACTGAAAGTCATATAGGTGAACTTATGTTCATAGCCTCTATGAACATAAAAAAAAATCAGTTTGGTTGCTGGAAAAGATGCTTAGATATTGAGAACCGTCAAAATATTTCGGATGCTCGCCATTTTGGATTGTTATATGCATAGGCCATAGAGTTATGTACCATTGAAGGAAAATTATTGCGTAGCTTCATTATTCAAACTTTCACTTCGATCGCATGATTACGACACAAGAATAAAAACTTAATTTTAAAATTTCGCACAGCCGCCATCTTCAGTTTATGTAACCAATTGAACTAAATTAGATGCCAGTGAATGACAATATGTATAATCATTTACTGTACCACATTTCAAAGCGCTCATATGATTAAATCACGAGAAAAATGTATTAGAAAGTTTCAAATTCGCTTGGCCGCCATGTTCGTTTCGTAGTTTACAGGTTTTTGAAAGTTACATAGATGAACTTCCAGTTATGCCCTCTATCTTCGTGCAAAATTACAGGGTGATACCCGTAATAGTTTCAGAGATATAGAACGCCGGTGAAATATTTCGCACAGCCGCCATATTGAGGTTATGTAAGCAATTGAACGAAGTTAGATGTCAGTGCATTACAATGTATATAAACATATACTGTGCCAAGATTCATTGCGTTTGGTTGGTTAAATCGCGAGAAACGTCCATTTAAAAGTCGCAATTTCGCTTGGCCGCCATGTTGGTTCTGTAGTTACCAGATTTTCAAAGTTCACATAAGTGAATTTCTAGTTGTTCCCTATATCACCATACAAAATTCCAGGGTGATATCGGTAATTGTTTCGGAGATATTGAATGCTGGTGAAATATTTCGCACAGCCGCCATGTTGGATTGGTGAGACGTAACAAAATTTGAATGGCACGGTCGGGGTCACCCGGAATAGAGCTATGAACTTACCGAGTTTCGTTGAAATCTCTCCAGTCGTTTAGATTTTATTAGGGGGGACACACACACACGAATCACACACACACGCACACACACACGGACAAAAGGTGATCTCATAAGCCTATTTTTTCAAAATTGAAAATAGGCAAAAAAATTGGCATGGTTTGAAGAATGTAACAAAGACCTTACTGAAATTGGTATTCTGAACTGCAAAAACTTGAACAGGTGGGAATTCAGACACTTAATCAAAAATTACCAGGGATTTAAGGTAGTGGCAGAACCCAAAAGTCGGAGGGAACCGCTTTCAGCAGATCGGAAGAAGGCGCTGAGTGATGGGCTCAAGAGATACTGGCAGGACATCAAAGCTGGCAGATGATCTGGAACGAAACATTGATTTTGATTGTTTCTCCGTAGCCCATAGAGGCTCAATTAAAATGTAAAACAAGTAGTTCCGTGAAGAACTATACAGCCTATTTTCATATATCCTACTTATGTTAATTGCCACTATCAACATACACAATTTCAGTTTGATTGCTGTAATAGATTCGTAGATATTGAGAACCGACTAAATATTTCGGATGGTCGCCATTTTGGATTTTATATATGTAGGTCCTAGAGTTATGTACTGTTACATGCAGATTATTGTGAACGTGCAGTATTCAAACTTCAATCGCATAATTAGGACACAAGAAAAAACAAGGAGATTTTAAAAATTTTCACAGCTGCCATCTTGAGGTTATGGAAACAATTGAAATAAATTAGATGCCAGTGGATAACATTCGTATAAGTATTTACTGTACCAAGTTTCACTGCACGCGGATGGTTAAATTGCGAGAAACGTCCATGTGAATATTTATAATTCGTGTCACCGCCATGTTGGATTTGTGATCACCAGGTTATTTAAAGTCCTATAGGTGAACTTAAGTTCATAGCCCCTATGAACATTAAAAAATGCAGTTTGATTGCTAAAATAGATTCGTAGATATTCAGTATCGTCTAAATATTTCGGATGGTCGCCATGTTGGATTGTTAAATGTATAGGCCATAGAGTCATGTACCATTAAAGGAAAATTATTGCGTAGGTTCATTATTCAAACTTTCACTTCGATCGCATGACTACATCACAATAAATAAAATCTTAATTTTAAAATTTGCACTGCCGCCATCTTGAGGTTATGTAAACAATTGAACTAAATTAGATACCAGTGGATTACAATGTGTATAAATATTTCCTGTGCCAGGTTTCAGTGCACTTGGAACGTTAAATCGCGAGAAAATTTTCAAATTCGCTTGGCCGCCATGTTCGTTTTGTAGTTAACCGGTTTTTGAAAGTCTTATAGATGGACTTCCAGTAGTGCCCTTTATCTCCGTACAAAAGTTCAGGGTTTTACCGCTAATAGTTTCAGAGATATAGAATGCCGGTGAAATATTTCGCACATCCGCCATCTTGAGATTATGTAAACAATTGAACGAAGTTAGATGTCGGTGCATTACAATGTATATAAACATATAATGTACCAAGTTTCATTGCGTTTGGTTCGTCAAATCGCGAGAAACGTCTATTTAAAGTCGCAAATTTGCTTGGCCGCCATGTTGGTGTTGTAGTTACCAGATTTTCAAAAGTCACATAAGTGAACTTATAGTAGTTCCCTCTATCACCATAGAAAATGTCAGGGTAATATCGGTAATAGTTTCGGAGATATTGAATGCTGGTGAAATATTTCGCACAGCCGCCATGTTGGATTGGTGAGTCGTAACAAAATTTGAAGGGCACGGTCGAGGTCGCCGGGAATAGTGCTATGAACTTTCCGAGTTTCATTGAAATCGCTCGAGCCGTTTAGATTTTATTAGGGGGGGACACACACACGAATCACACACACACGAATCACACACACACGGACAAAAGGTGATCTCATAAGCCTATTTTTTTCAAAATTGAAAATAGGCTAAAAATAACATATCTATATATAAAGGTGAAAGTCTGTATGTATGTATGTGGGTGGGTATATTTTATCCGTATACAAATCTACACAGTTTCACTATTCTCAACCAAATTTTGCATACACATAGTTTAGGACGCAGAAGGAACGGCTGGCTACATGAATTTTCGATAGTCTTTCTCATTCTTCTGATTTCGGCCTTTTTGCACTCGAGCAAAGGCTAATTAAGTCAGAAAATATACTGATAAAATAAGGCAAGGCCGGCTATCTCCATGGCAATACTAGCACAAGACGGTACCACCCAGTTTCTATCTATCTCGGTTAGAGGCCATGCAACACCCACTACCAGCTAGATCACAACCCACCAAGCTGCTTTAAACTGCCTGTCACTTTACCACAAGATAGGTTGCAGCACCAACCCGCGGCATTTTCACTGCCAGCTGGATCGTATCCCTCCTGGTTGCTTTAAACTGCCTGCCCATTCAACACTCAGACGTGTACAGGATATACTGTATATTAATTCACCGCTAGGTTGCAGCGCCAACCCTCCGCGGCTTTTTAAGGGGACGATACCTGAAACGAAGGGTTTTTAACTTTGGAGGCTTAATATCGAGGTTAAAAGAAAACGCGAAAACATGGCACTAAGTTAGTTCTTTTGTTATTCAATCAGCATAAAGTATATGCTATTAATTTGACACGTACTTACGAGCAAATGTTCCGTATAAAGGAAAGCGAAAAATACAAAACGAAGGGTTGTTAAGTTTTGAGCTTAATATCGAGATTGAAAAAACGTGAAAATATGGCACTAAGTTAGTTCTTTTGTTTTTCAATCAGCATAAAGAATATGATATTTATCCTTTAGACTTTCACGGCCCGTGACACTCCATAATGTAGAATTATTACAACCGGGTATCTACAGAGTTTCCTGTACTTGTGACGAGGTTTATATCGGGCAGATTTCGAGAACGATATGCACTCGCACTAAAGAACATAACAGATGTATCAGGCTCATTCAACCTATAAATCAGCTGTTGCTGATCATGCTTTAACATCTGACCATGATGTCATGTTCCAAGGAGTGGATGTTCTTGCCCGTATAAAGCATATCGTCCCAGAATCATCTGGGAGGTGGTTGAAATACGTAAACACCCAGATAATTTCAACCGCGACACCGGCTACAATCTCAGTGAATCCTGGCTACCTATTATCAGAACACTGAGAAAGTGATATACTGCTGTTTTTCGTTGTCCTTAACATGAGGCTAAAATGGCGTCCATCTTAGCGCACCTTTTTTAGTTTCTTTGTTACTTTCTCTTAGCAACAATTTAGTCGTATTTCCGTTTATTCCTGATGAAGAAAGACAGGGTTTCTTTCGAAACGCGTCGAGTTTGATTAAATAAAACACGGCATAAGCCCAAAATTCTACATTATGGATAATATGATATTTATGTATTATTTATCGAATGGCTAGCAACTAGATGAATTACAATATATTAAATGTATATATAGATAAGTAAATCATATGTACAATATATATATCAAAAGAACATAGGTTGCGTTCGCATTCACAACGAGATGTCCAGTTGTTCAAGCCAGTCCAGGAAGAGAGGTGCAGTAGAAATAGCATCTTGTGGTGATTCAGCATACTTCCTCAGCGGACATTCTTGAATAATATGCTCTACGGTTTGAAGGGGAGCTCCGCAGTCACAGGCAGAAGAATCGTGAAGTCCCCATTTATGTAACATGGCGTTACATCTGGCGCGACCTGTTCTTAGGCGATTTAACTTTACCCACTGGTTTCTCTTCAGGTTAAATCCCGGAAGTATTATAGTTGGATCTAGAATACCTTGATGTTTCAAAGGAGCAGACTTCCAGTTTTGGCGCCATTGTTCCGTGGAATTAATGTTAGGTATGTTATGCCATATTGGGTTCCTTGATCTAAGACGAGTGGAGGGAAGATCATTAAGAACTTCATGAATTGGGAGATCCTGTAGTTGATTTTGTTGATGTAGCTTTCTCCACTCACGTACTTTTGCTTCCTGTCGTCTTAGTGCTGGAGGTGATATGTTACTGATAGTGTGCAACCAGGGAGTTGGGGTGGATCTCAGTGTACCTGTTATGACCCTCATACTTTCATTCAGATGAACATCGATCTTTTTAGTATGAGCACTACGGTGCCACACTCGGGGCACCTCTGCTACAGGATAAACCATGGACAGGGCTGTCGTGCGTAGTGAAGATGCATCAGCACCCCATGATGTGGCAGCCAATTCCTTCCAGATATTGTTCCGCGATTTGAGTTTTTGGCCTGTGTACTCCAAGTGTTTTTTGAAGGTTAAGGAACAGTCCAAGGTGATTCCAAGATATTTAGGCCTGAAATTGTGCTTAACTCCTTGCTGGCAGAAGTTCACTTAAATCTGTTGGTGGGCAATGCGGTTGCAAATATGATATTAATTCAGACACATACTTACGGGCAATTTTCCCATTTAAAGGAAAGCGAAACATACATGGTGGTGAAGGTGATTGTTTTCAAGGGACGAAATGTCTAGCTCATTTGCCCGTAATTATACGGTACGGATGATAATAAAAATACAACTACTTACAACTAATTTAAATCTAACTTACATACTAGACGAGATGAAAAGAAGAGACTAAGGTCAATAAAATACAAGGAAAAGAAATGCCTCCAGCCGCCGAAGAAAAGGATGTTGATTAATTTAGGGACTTTGGAACATCGTCCTCATGTAGCCCCGTGTACTTTGCGGTGTGTTGAATTTGTCTGATAACCCGTCTTATTGTGATCGCTGTATTAGTGTGTGTATTTATAAGTCAAGTGAATTGTCCGATGGTAACTCATGAAATGAGATTCCTCGGCATTCAAACTTGCCCTGTTCTGATTTATAAAAGCACACACATCAATACGCTATTATAAAATACAAAACACAACTTCACCATTAACATCAATACAAAACAAATGTCTGTAACAGTGACTTTAAAAAGCGGCGATCACAGTGGTTTGGTGCTGCTTTTAGCGTCTATGTTAGGAAACGAGGTTTTTCGCATAAACCAATACGGTAATCGTTTAATGGGAAGACAGTTTAAAGCAGCCAGGAGGGATGCGATCCACAGGCAGTGGCCTCACCATTTATTATCTAAAGCACGATAATAAAACATTAGAAATCTGAACGCAATAAAAATCTGAAACCGTATCTCTTTTATTAACAGGGGTCGTAATAGGGAAATGAAATATAAAAGAAATACATTGGCAAACCCTGCATTCGACATACTATTGCAGATTGTTATAAAGTAGCATTACTTTCTTTGTGATTAGATTTCGGATGATAAGGACCAAACAGTAGTTACGGCGGTAGTAACACAAATTGCCACCAGGACCGATGTGGCGGTAGTAACACAGAATTACAACGGGTACCGCAACGGACAGAGACAATCCAAATATATTAGTGTTGACAAAACATGATATAAATAAAGTGTTGACGAAGGCTAGCTGTAGCCTTGACTACACTTTAGTTATTGACAAACGAGTGCTGTTCCTTTTACATGTATCTGATCTCCTAATTCTTCAAATAAAAAGTGTGTTCATTCCACATTTTGCTGAGTTTCTATGTATTAGCCATTTTAGTGGTTACTGACGAATGGTGTCTCTTGGCGTGACCTCTCGTTTGTGACGGTTGGACGGATACCTGCTCTGTAGGGATTACTCGCGGGTGAGAGTATCCAATACGTAGCTAGTTTATGTGTGTCCTACCTTTTTGTGAATATATAGTGTTTGTGTTCCTTAACTGTTTGGGTATGTATCCTCAACTTTTTCTGCTGACATCATGGGCGATAATAGTGAGGGAAATTGGATGGGGGTGAGGATGAAGGAATTGAATATTTTACTACTGAAGTACTTAATCTAACTGCAACTGTTGTTAATGCTTCCCCTCTGATTACAACGAATGATACACGACTTACACAGCAAGTCACACCCTCTATCATCACGGAACCTCCTGTGCATGAGACACCTCGCACGTATCATGTCAACCATAAAGGGCTATATTATGTCATGGTGATTTCCATTGATAACACCAGCTGGATCGGTAATTTGCATCCAATGGGACTCGGTAAACCTTTTTATGAAAGTAAGATTGTTGGTATTCAGGAGATACACCGCAAAGGTCGGAATCGAATACAGGTGATCTTTCGTACCTCACGTGACGCAAATATTTTTTCCAGCACCCTATTCTTACTGAAAAACGATTAAAGGCTTTTATTCCCTCAGCCAATATCCATACAGTGGGTTTAATTAGAGGGGTAGATACTTCTTTCTCGTCTGCAGACATCCTTAAATATTTGGAGTCTCCTTGCCCCATTGTGAAAATTCAACGCATGAATCGAAGGAGAGTAACTAACGGGGAGGTAGAATTACTACCAACCGGTACGGTCAAAAGAGTCTTCGAAACTCAAAATTTCCCGGCATATATTTCTATATTCCATGTTATTTTGGAAGTTCATGTTTTCATATTGCGACCAATTCATTGCAATAGATGTAAACGATAGGGCCACAGAGGTAATACTTGTAGAGCTCGAGCACACGATGTTGACGCTGCAACCAAGGTCACGAAACACAAACATGTACTCAGGTGCTGGCATGCTGTGCCAATTGTGGTGAAAACCATGTTAGTGGCTCCCCGAGTTGTTAATATCACATTCAACAAGTCGAAATTAAAACCCGCATGTGCACAGAAAATAAAACATACCAAGAAATTGTCAATTCCACATCACGTAATACGTTTCAACCCCTTTCGGTCCCACGGCAATTTCCTCCTCTTGCTCGAATTTCCTCGTCCCCTACAATTTCTATACCTAAGAAACGTAAGTTCACAACGACAGTCACGAGTGCTCCTAAGGTCATTTACCCATTGGGGTACGATAGCCCTGCTTATTTGTCTATTTTACATGGGGACAAAGCCTCAAGCTCTGTGCCCCCTCATTCTTCCGTTGTACCGTCACAGGTGTGCCCAATCCCCACACCATCAATGGGTGTGCCCCAAGATCATCACCAGGGATGTTATGCATTTAATGGAATTATTGGGTACTAATGTACAATGGGCCCATTTACTTTAAAATATTTACGATGAGATTTCTCCCTTATCTTTTCCCGCAACCCCCGGACCGTCTCCTCGTATAGAACCTACTTCTGCTAGTACTTCTGCTTCATCTACCTGAAAATTCTTCAATGGAATGCTCGTAGCATTCATAACAAAAGACATGAATTACTACTCTTAATTCAGGATTACACCCCTGATATCATTCTCATTCAAGAATCATGGTTATCCCCCAATTTATCCTTTCATGTTCCCCGATATCACATTGAACGCCAGGATGGCCCACAATGTGGTGGTGTTCTTAAATTAATCCATGAACGGCTTCCATACCGGGTTACCCCATTTCTTTTTCCTATCGCCAGAACCTATGTGCTTACCATCACTGTTGACTCCCTACATATCACTAATTTGTATATTCCACCAGGTATCAAAGGTAATTTCCGACAATGGCATTCCTTTTTTCCTACTGTAATTCATTTACATCCCACGTTATTTGTGGGGATTTCAATGGACATCATACAGAATGGGGTTGCATCCGCACGACACCCAAGGTTCGGAATATCATGACCGCATCCAAGCAGTCTCATCTCCAGATTCTAAATGATGGTTCACCTGCTCGTATTTCTCCTCCTTCTCAGGCCCCTAGTGCTGTTGACTTGACGTTTGTTTCTCTTCCTATTGCACCCAGAATAATATATTACACGACACCTGACCTACACGAAAGCGATCACTATCCTATACTGATTACCCTTGATTCTATCCATCGTCCTAGTAATACATTACCCCCTCCTTTTTTATCCGAAGTTTCAAACGATTCGATTCATCTCTATTTTCAGAATATATCCAATATTTATTTTGTCATACTGCACCCTACTTCGCGCCTCTTATGATTTGCTCCTTACCTCCATAGCTCAATATTTTGACACCTATCATCCTCTAATTCCCAGTTCACGCACCCCTAGTAAGAGACGGTCCTTGCTACCCTGGTGGGACGATGAATGCACGTGATTGGATAAGAGGCGGAAACATTTTTTAAGACTTTTCCGAACATATAATAACCCGTATACTTACCAAAATTATAAAAAGTTTGTTGCCAAGTGCCAACAGTCTTTTAATGACAAACAAAAGCAGCTTGGCGGGAATACGTCTCTACTATTCACCGTCAGACGCCTATTACTCATATATAGACTGTGATTAAAACCTTATCTCGCCGCCACTTACTTCCAAGTCCACGTCGTTTGATTTATGACAATCGTTATGTTTTTATCGCAATATGACTTCCCTCCCAGGAACACAATCCCATGTTGTCATGCCTTTTGCAACCGATAACTGTTTCCGAATTTCAACTAGCCTTAGTACACAAAAAATCTACCACCCCGGGACCAGACTATACATACTACCACGTCATTAATAGTCTCCCCAATAATGCTCACAGGGTTCTATTATATGTTTTTAATTCTGTCTTATGCTCCGGCCATGTACCTGAAGATTGGTATGAGTTTTTATTACTGCCTATTTTAAAACCTGGAAAAAATCCAGATTTAGCAGCTAGCTATCGTGGCATACATCTTGTGTCCTGTATTCGGAAGACTTTCCAACGGATTTTGCTGACAACATTGGTATGCACTTTAGAATGCACTTGGTGCCGAAAACTCAATACGCCTTTGCTAAACGAAAATCACCTACTGATGCCCTGAATATTTTTCTCCTTGATGTAATTTTGTCTTTTTGCCGTAAACACTCCACTTTAGCAGTCTTTTTAGATATTAAAGTTGCTTATGATAATGTGAATACCGTCTTATTACTGCGAAATCTCCACCAACGACAATTTCCGTTCATATTTATTAAAATCATCTTGGCATTTTTACGGCGACGACATATCACACTTTCCTCCTTACCATCTCTGCTAAATTACAGATATTTGTCATCTGGTCTGCCACAGGGTGATATTTTAAGTGGAATACTATACCTAATTTACACAAGTGAGATTGAACGACTTTTACTTCCTCATGTCCGCCTAATACAATACGCTGATGATATACTTTTATACTGTTCCGATTCTGACGTAAATACCTGTCGTCAGTCCATTTCTCATGCTCTCACGATATTACATTCTTGGCTGTTTTCAATTGGTCTTGATACCGTTCCTCAAAAACATTCTGCACTACTCTTCACTCATAAACGTGTATGTGACAGGTCGCCGATCCCTTATAATCAGGGTACCATTCCGCTTGTCCACCAAACAAAATATTTAGGTCTCATCATAGACGATAAGTTAACCTGGTTGCCGCAAATCAATCACTTAACCTCTCATGTGTCCCAGAAATTAAATATATTACGTTCCTTAACTCGTCGTAATTGGGGAGCCGACCCACATACATTATTGCTCTTTTACCGAAATATGATTCGTTCGGTCTTAGATTATAGCAGTCATTATTATGACGTCATGCCAAAACGTGCCTCTGTGTATTAGATAAGCTACAATACTCTGCCCTAAGAATTGTCTTAGGGGCACTTTCTTCCACACCCACACAGGCTCTTCTCGTCGAGGGTTCAGATCAACCTCTCCATATCAGGCGACGTTATCTATCTACATGGTATCTCCTACGGCAAATGGCTCTCATAGCATCACCCCTACTTCCTAAACTACAACTTCTCTCTGAATATCATCAGCAAAGTTTATTAAAACGTTATTCTCGCCCTTCTATTCTCCTGTCCTATATTGAGCTTTCAAGTTTTCGATCTAATATTCTTCAAACACGAAAACCCCTTTGTTATAATGCCCGCTCTCGGCGTTACTGTTTCACCCTGATGTTGTTCAACATTCCCCCCTTATATCTCCTGTTCTTACTCCCTCCATTGCTCGCAAATATTTCTACAATCTCCAAGTAAATCATCAACAATATACAACAAGTACGGGAGCTGCATTTTTATACCCCCTCTATTTCATATCTCTTCTCATTTAAATTGCCGCATACTCTCTCTATTTTTTTCAGTGGAGTGATTTGCTATTCGTAAAGCACTTATTTACATCAAAAGGAATAACATAACTAAGTCCCTCATTCTCTCCGATTCCCAAAGTCTTCTCCAGGCTTTACATCATGCACATACTTCAAATAAATGGTTTGTATTTAATATCACCAATTTAACTTATGAATTATCTAATATGGGCTATCGGATAGTTTTTTCATGGATAACGGGACATTCCAACCTATCTGGGAACGAATGTGTAGATAAAGCAGCAAAATAAACATCCATTGACGAATGTGGCTATTCCAGCATCCGATTATATTCCCCTTATAAAAACTCAATTACTTAATGTATGGTTACAGCAATGGCAAGAATATACACGCACGAAAGCCAAGTTATATTATCTGATTCAACCTAACATCCCAAGATAGCCATGGTTTTTAATGGATCTTACACTAGACGTCATATTATCACGATTCTTCGTTTAAGATTTAATCATGCCTTAACACCGGTATATATGGCCCGCTGTAAGCTTCGTCCTTCGGATCTCTGTTACTGTTCTATGGCAATCTGTACCATTAATCATTTAATTTTCCAATGCCCCCATTTACGACACTTAACGTACCCCTTTTCTACACACTTTACGTTCTTTAGGATTCCCACCACCTCTAAACATCTCTGTTCTACTTCATTATCCCATTCCCTCTGTTCTTTATGCCTTACTTCGGTTTCTTCATGAATGTCACCTAAAGTTTTAATTTCCATACCCTTATGTGTGACGCTGTCATGTCCTGTGCCAATGTAGTAAGTCACTAAGGTACGTAGCTTAGTGTGAAGATTAGAACCTTCATGTGTCCTTGTCTGTATGTGTTACTTTCTCGCCAGTAGTCTTTAGATCAAAGCGTATTGGATACTTTTCACGTTAGATAGTCTTATTAGTGCTGGGACTGGGTACAGAGCCAGCGTGCTAAGCCCAATACATGACCTACAATATATATATTGAACCCTTTATCCTCTGATGGATAAATGATTCGATGTTTTATTTCTTCAATTAATTAATATTTCCACCAGCGTCATGATATAGCCAGACGAGGATGAGGAAACTTCAAGCATTTGTTGGAGACAGCGGGGACGTACCTGCAGCAGTTTGACAAAAGGCTAAATACTTCAGCATTGAGAAAAGAAACACCCTAGCTATGTTTCAGAAGGACAGGTGGTGGCTACCTCAAAATAGAAGGGACGCGTGGTGAGACACGCTTATGGTATGTGCATTGTACTATTCGCGCCTAGAAAAAATATAATGCAGTAACGTGAGTGGCTGATGAGAATACTAGACACTCCCACGAAGCCGAGGTCTGATAAAAACCGCCAAGTTATTGAAAAAGTGGAGCCAATGAGAGATGAATGCTTACGAACGCGCCAAGTCTAGCTTGGGCACGCGACAGATAGCATTAACGCGGGAGTTCGGCCAGACAACAACTCTACGATCGATTCTAGGATTAATGGGCATATTCTTGACCTGCGCAATTTTACGAGTTCAGTGATATTTGTTTCATTCCTGTACCACTATTATTTTGAGAAATTTTTATATAATTTCCCCCTCTGTCGATACCTAGGGCCAGTTCATTTATAAGTGGCGTGAAGAGCCAAGACATTGCTTATTACTTTTGTGCGTCGGAGGACGTAGGCTGCTATTACTTTTGTGCGTCGGAGGACGTAGATTGCTATTATACTTTTGTGCGTCGGAGGACGTAGGCTATTATATTTGGTGTGTCGAGGACACAGGTTGATTACATTTGTGTGTCGGAAGACACAGGTTATTACTGTACTTTGCGTGTCATGAGGACACAGATTTTTATAAATGTGTTAAATTCAGTGATAGATAGTCATAGTACTATTTTGTAGGGACAGTATCATCGACAATTCGCCAACAGACTGTTCTGGGGAAATAAGTACCTGAAACGGCGAATTTAGTAGTCAGATATCGAGTGTGTAATAATCTATAACTTTTTACATCAGCACGAGAGATGACATCGCCTATCATGGAAGAAGTTTGGAACTGTCAACACTCCATCGAGATGTGGGAGACGAGCTAAGCAGCATTGTAGGGAAATGGCTGCAGATGTTCCTTGACGGTGACTGGCAGAGGATGAGTACATGAATAATATTCTTATTATCTGATAAATTAACTAATGGTATATGGGACATATTTGTTTTGTAAATATCTTGCTTGTGTTGATTAACGTAGTGTATTTAGTTTTGGTCTGACACACCTTTTGCATGGAAACAGCTCGCACAATTTTGTTTAGTTGTAAGTTCTTATTTGTTTGATTTAATTAACGTGGCTATGTGAACGACCGTGTTCGCATATGTTTACGTAGTGCGATTCAGAAGGGTCTCTCGGAGATATGTTGTGTTTCAGAAGTAGGACTGAATTAGTATAATCATGCAATAGATAGGAGGGTAAAATAATCTTGTAATGTTTATTATTGATCAGATTCAGTGAGTTTATTGCCGTTGGAGCAATGCGATTTGTGGCGAGGAGCAGTCAGCTCTCTCGTAGGTTTTAATATATTTTTTTAATTGTTTGTGAGCATCTTGTTCAACCGACCTGTGTGAAAAATGGTATGTCATTCCCAGCAGTGTGTGTGTGTGGGTATTTTATTGGTCATTACAAGCGGGAATTTCAGCGTGGACTGATTTCTGTCAGCTTGGTGCCAAGTCCATATGGTTACCTTGCGAGGACATATGTGGCTATATCGATGAAGGTCTTACCATATGTTTATGTGGTTGAGATTTGTTGCTGTTGATTCTACGAGATAACGGTCAGTTGGTCAGGTTATTTTTACACACTGGAGCTGGACGGTGACGAGTTGTGGTAGGGGGAAGTTGTTTCACAAGGCGGGCTGAAAGGATTGCATCAAGGTCATTAATGGAGTGCTTGTTGGCTCCGTAAAGTTACTTGAAATACAGAATAAGAACTGATCAATGGTAAAAATTGTTTAAATAAATGGGAGTTGCCTACGAATCACTATAATCTCCGAAGCGTTAGCTTAACGTGCATTTTTGTTCATGTAAAATAATCTCAGCCGGTCAGGCTTTTGTTGTTGTTGGTTACATTCCATGTTTATGTTCTGTATTAGTGACCCGTGTAGTCACGTGCGATGCTGTCTTTTCCTTGTTTGTGGATTGAGCAATTGGCCGGGTTGGCAGCTCATTAGTCAGATGCGTCATTGCATTGAAGGAGGGTCTCGAAGGAGATTCCTGTAAATATTAATTTTTAGATTGTGTGTCAGCATTAATTTTTAAGGGTTTTATTAGTGTTGTGTCCCATATCCGTAAACGTTGATTTACGAGATGATTGTTCGTAAGCGTCGTGGCTGTTACCCGATGTGAACGAACAGTCATCCTAGTACTCATTCCTCGTAGTTAGTCATTACGCGTACATAAAATCCAATGCAAGATAGTGGAACTTGGATCCACATTTTTTATAAGGGGGAGATCCGTCTGACTCCTCAACTTTTGATAAATATTTATGTCATGGGAAGATTCAGGGAGGGATTTTATTATTGTTGTTGTTTATATTCATTTCATTTGCACTAATAGTCATTAAATTATGTTATTATTTTACGTCTTGTCACTTCCTTTCTTAATTATAGTTTTAATCCTATGACCCTTACCCCAGTAGAGCATGTTGTTTGGCGAACGTAAACATCACACTATGAACTGAGCGTGACCCCTTGATCAAGATTCTTGCATATAAACACTGCAATACTGAAGGGTTCATAGGAGGTAAACTGGCGCGGCCAAGCGTGGGGCGGTTCACTGTGGTGTAACGGCAAAGAAATTGCACATGTCAATGTAAGCGTAGTTGGGTGTACAAACTGACGCAACATTGAAGGTGTATTTTTGTTGCTAGTTCGCTGCTGGAACACATTTAGTTGGCGTATTTGAGTAAAACTGACAGGCCACAAGTGGAGGCAGTTATGACAGTATTTTAATCACCGGAAAGTGATATTATATTAAAAGTAATTGAGGCGAAGAGGATACCGCCGACTGTGTGAAGTATAAATTAAAATCAGGAGTTTGCAATGTAAAATACGGTTCACGTTTGTGTCTATTGAATTAAAGTAAAAAAAAAAATATACGTGATACCGGGCGCCCAATGATTAAAGTAAAACTAGATTTGTTTAGAAAGTCAAACTCGTGAAAACGTTAGGAGGCTGGCTGCCTTATATGACAATTAATACTTTGTTAATTAGTCAGTGTTAATATCAGATCAGGATAACAATTTAATGACTAAATATGTGTTTGGGTTTAAATTAAATTGAGTAATATTAGAACCACTCAGAGATGCAATCGACTAGTGGGATTAAATGTAAATTATAAATGAACTGAGTAGGGTAAAGAAATTAAATGTGCATTGGGATTATATGTATGTGTCAGGGGACATTGTTTATGCCATTTCCCTAATGTCTTATATAAAGTGTATAACATGGCAACAGTAGAACAGATTCAAGAAATCATTGAGAGTGCAGCTAGGAGGACACAGAAATTGTTGGACACTAAATTGGCAGAACAGAGCGAATCATTAAACGCGACATTATCTGAACAATTAAACAATAGTATGTTAGAACAAAGTGAAGCATTAAAAGCGAAATTATCTGAACAATTAAACAATAGTATGTTAGAACAAAGTGAGTCCATAAACAAATTGTCTGAGCAGAGTGAATCACTAAAAACTAAACTATCCGAACAAAGTGAATCACTAAACACAAAACTATCTGAACAAAGTGAATCATTGCGGACACAATTAAATAACAGTAGGATTGAACAAAATGAATATCAGGTGGAACAAGCTAGATTACTAAAAAATGAAATCAATGACACTATAAATTCGCAGTTAGAGGCGCAGAATGTTAAAACCACGAACCAATTAGCTTCGTTAACCGCAGAGATGAAGGATCACACTAATCAACAGATGGTATTGCTGGCCCTAGATGTTAGTAAGAACAATGAAAAACAATTAGATCAGATTAAGAAAATGGAAATTATATTTGATCAAAAACTTAGCATTCTGGATGAAACGGTGTTAGGTAAATTAGAGCAAATTGAACTAGCATGCACTATGAGTACGAACGAGGTCAAGATAGCTCAGGATAAGTTGGAAGGACGATTTAAGGAAATGGAAAAAAACGGCAGGGTCATTCAACAACAATTATCAGCGGTAGATGAAAATATATCCGGCATAATTAAAGATATGGATCGTCTCGAAATAAAATCAGCGGAGCAATGGAAAAGCCTAGAAGCGGATCAGGATCAATTAAAGAATACCATCGACGAAAGGTTGAGCCAGATAGAAAGCAATCAGGATGACGCTAAAAGCCAGATTGAGGAAAAGGTAAGCACAATTAAGGAGCAAATAAGAAAAGATTGGCGAAAAATGAATATCGATTCTAAAGAGGAAAGATCAACCATCCTTAAGACAGTAGACGAAAATCATACTCGTATTCAAGCATTAGAGCAAGAAATGAAGAGTAAACTTAAAGAACAAACAGACAGGATCATTAAAGCTGAACTAAGGTCAATAGAACAATCCTCGATATTTAAAACGGGAGTAATGGAAAATAAGCAGGACGACTCAAATAGCCCGGAGGGTACTAGCACAGCAGGGAGTCAGACTCAGACGGAGAGCCCATTAACAACAAACACGGAGGGGTTTCGCAAGAATATTGAAAGGAGTTCCACGCCACAGGACGGTCATCAGCCCACACAACTTATCCAAGTAATTCGCTCGAACGATTATAAGCCGCAGAAATACACGGAGAATTCCGGGGTGACACCTAAAGCCTTTATTAAAGAAATTGAAGATCATTACAATGATACTGGGGTACCTGAAGCACGTAGGCTAAGGATGATGGAAAGATTTTTATCAGGAAATGTCCTTACATGGTTTTTAAGCTTCAAATATACATTTGGAACTATGTCAGATTTCAAAATCGCGTTTCTGCGCAAGTACTGGTCCCCGGCATTACAACAGAGTCTAAGAATGGAGCTTTACTCTAGGAAATATCAAACTACCCAGCAAACGAAATGCTCAGATTTCTTTAATATGCAAATGTTAAAATTTCGCGACCTTGATTACCCTTTAAATGAAGCGGATCTGGTGATGACTATAGCGCGGCAATTACCAGTCAACGTGCAACAAGTACTAGTCGCAGCGAACGTTAGTACGGCCTTACATGCAGAACAGATATTACGCCAGATAGATGAGACTACATCTCATAATCATTATAGAGGAGGAAGACAACTGGAGTTAGTCAATACGACTAGGTCATAAAACCAAAACAGGCAAACACGAAAACGCAGGGTACAAATACAAGCACATCCACACCTAGGCGGAACCAGGAAGAAGTAGAAAATAGACCGTACCAGCGTAACGAGAATAATTACAACAATAGGTCATATCAAGGCAACAATAGGTATCAACAGAGAGGATATCAGCAATGGCGTGAAAATCGAAGAAATGAGAGGCCTTATGGAAGATACGGTGATTACAATGGGAATCAAAGATGGAAAGGAAGGAGAGATCAAAATCAAAGAGAGGCACGTAATTATCGAAATGACTGGGATGATAGGCACGCTCAATCACAAAATTACCTAGAGGAATTACACGCTAGTCAAGGTGGATAGCAAGGACGATGGGAGAAAGCCATTAGGAACATGAAGAATCCAGACACACATACTGAGGAAGCTGGAAGTCTACTGAGACAAGAGGAAAGTCAGGGGCGTGGGCGACAAAATGATGATGGGAGTTGCAACGGAGCTAAAAAAAACTAAATTTGGATAAAGGAGACAGTCTACGAACGCAACAGTCGGAAGTTGAAGATGGATGGGTAGTAGCGAACATACAAGAATGGATTGCTTTGCCAGAAGAGTGCCTGGAGGAGACGATGAAACCACGGAACGATGAAATTAGGCAGTTACCTGTTATTTACGCGAGGATTGGTGGAATTAATATAAGATGTTTATTGGATACGGGGTCGCAGATCAGTCTGGTATCGGAGGCCTTGGTTCGAGAGTTGGGACGGAGTCAGAATATTCCTGTGATTCCCGTACCACAACTCAAAGTGAGGGGTGTTATTCCTGCACGCACCGTCACTTGTAAACGTCAGGCATACTTAGAACTGAACATATTGGAACACACTTTTGGGCAAACATTCATTATCATGGCAAAGATGAATTTCAATATAATTCTTGGTGCAAATTTCATTTGTGACTATCAAGCAGTGATAGATTTGCACAAGAATACAGTCAGTTTTAGAGAGTATGATCAACTGAAGAATGTGGGATTGCATATGGATGAAATCACTACCGGAAGAAATGTAAATTCTTGGGCATTGGAAGCAATATCGGAAGAGACGGAAGAGGAGATACGAAAGGCAGAAAATAACATCATAGAAGGAGCTGTTGTGGAACTAGATGAGGAGAGTGAATCCCAGGAGATATGGTCTTTATTAACAGAAGGGGTTGACAGTGATGCACAATTTGAAGAGTTACTACAGGAGCGGCTCAATGACATTCAACTTGGGGGTGAACATAGAAAACAATTGGAAGAGATTTTAAGGAAGCACAAAGCAGTATTTGATACAGTACCTGGGAAAATATTAAATTTTAAATATGCAATGCAAGTCGAGGATTGGTCACCTTTCAAAAGCAGATTGTACCCAATTCCGGAAAAATATCGTGGTCAAGTCAAGTTCATTATAGATGAGATGTTACAAGCTGGAGTGATAAGGAAGACACCTACACCTTATCTAAATGTGATTTTGGCTGTCACAAAACCAAATGGATCTATTAGACTTTGTTTAGATGCCAGAAATCTCAACATGAGACTCATTTTTCCTGAGTATGACAGAGCACCAATTATCAGAGACGTACTAAAAGGCTTTAAGAACAAGAGCATCTATTCATCAGTTGACCTGACGAGTTCGTTCCACCATATTGAATTGGATGAGAAGTCACAGCTTCTAACTGGCTTCTTATTCGATAACCAAACGTTTTGCTTCGTCCGAATGCCCTTCGGAGTCAAAAGAGCGGGCTGTGCTTTAATCCGAGCCCTGGATCGAAATCTAACCGAGGAAGTTAAGGAGATGACGGTGCGCTACATTGATGACATTCTGCTGGCATCCGACAACATTGAAATTCACATGGAAAATTTAGATAAAGTATTAGGCAACCTTGATGCATCAAATTTCAAAGTAAACCTGAAGAAATCGCATTTCTTCAAGAGCGAGATCTTATATTTGGGTCACATCATTGACAAGGAGGGAGTGAAACCAAACCCAGCTAAGATCGAAGGGATAAAGAATTTCCCTACACCAACGAGAGTCAAGCACATTCGGTCTTTCTTAGGCGTAACGGGATTCTTTAAAGAAAACTGTCCAGGTTACACGGAGACTGTAGCTCCAATGCAGGAAATGCTAAAAAAGAATAATAAATGGTTATGGAATGCGGAATGTGAGAAGGCGTTCCAAGCAACAAAACAGCTACTGGAAAACTGCATTAAGTTAGGATATCCAGATTTCAAGCACAAATTTATAATCCAAGCGGATGCTTCACTAATTGGTATTGTGCCCGTTTAGACCGGAGTCCGCACGACCACATATGCATTTTACCAAGAATCAGTCAGCACGAGAGTCAAAATATCCCGGGGCGCCAGATGGGTTAAAGCTAATCGCAAAAACGACATCAAATGAAAAAAATGCTTTACTGATTTTTGGCTCAATGCAACAATAAGGATAGAAGGAGATTCAACTGAGCATAACACATCATGTAAAATTATCTCATTTTATTCTGAATTTTAAATTGACTGCAAAATAAAATGCTCAAAGCAGCATCATTCATGTGTGGCGACCCACATTACTATTTACACAATATACAGAAATTTTCCAACACATTGGACAATTATCTTTGGAAACACAAGTCTGATTATCAGTCCTGTAGACTGTGTTCCAAAATTATATCCATTATTTATTATTAAATCCAGTTCAAATTTAATTGTCTTTACTGGAAATATTGTAGTTCACTGGTTGAATTTTTACATAATATTAACACTCGTAGAATAATTGTTCATAGAATTTTTAACTTTCACTCATTTTTCCAGTTTCAAAAAAATATTGTCAAAAAATATTATTATCTCTGAATCAACACAAATTATGTGGACATATTAATAACAACATCTGAAAAGTATTTGACCTTTGAGCATAGTATCGAAGAGCTGTGCGAAGCACAACAAAATTAATTGTTCTTCTAACATTAAACATTTCGAGAAGTGACTCGATTATAAACTTCAAGTTCCTAACAAAATATATGATTTCTGAATCATCAACTTGATCAATAAATTCTTGGACCATTCAACTATTCGATTTTCCACTTGGAATCATTATTAAGAAAAATATTTATATTTGTGGGCATTTTAGTAACTTTCACAACTTGCAATTCTTCGACAGAATGCGAAAATAAGAATTGTAGCTTCATAATAAATTCATTTAGTTCATGGCACTAGGATTGAAAACATCCTTCAAATTATTCGTGGTTATAGAATTATTTTTAATTGGCAGTGGCCCATTCTATTATTTGTGTAAGAACACAACATTCCAACAACAACGGCAAAGGTCTTCTTCTGAAGAAGAATAAAATACTATCATGACAAATCCGGGTTCTAGCAAAATCAAAGTCTTAATGGAATCCGTAAACAAGGTTGAAATAAGAACTGATGGTTTTTAAGAAATAACCTTTGGGTCATTCATACGACGCAATGTGTAGTTCCAATACTCCTTCTTTAACACTGAGTCATCGAACCTGCTATTTGATTGATGCTCAAATAAAAACCTCCTCATTCCTGCGACTTAAACATGCGCACCTGGGAATGGCATTTCAACTACTCCGCACACATTAATTTTCTTCCCAAAATTTATACAATAAATCAAGCCTCTGCTTGTTATCAACACTGGAAGATTAATAAACTTACAAGTTTATTTTATTTTACCATTCAGTTCAACCCGTGAAGTTACCATATTTATGATACTCGCTATTTCACTTTCGAATGTGTATTTACGTCATGATTTTATATAAATACAAAAATATCTTAATTGATACAATTATCATTTGATTCCCGTTTCATGCCTCTCCCTGTTATTTGAAAAATATACTTTACTAATTGCAAATATTAACTGTTCAACCAGAACTATAATGTTGGTTGAATGCGGGCTTGCGCTAACCACTATCCTTCGGAAAATCACCTGTTCCAAACTAGAAATGATTAAACTACTTCATAGGCTCTCTCTCAATAAATGTGATTATTAGAAAATATAAGATCCAAGAATTATTTAGAAAAGTTATGAAAAAAATGTGTTTAATTATTATTTCATTATGTGAGAATCCACATGTTCGATTCTTCGAATATGGATCAAATATCCATTTCTCAACAAAAATAATTATTAACTTTTACAGTTACATCGGCTGATTACCGTGATTATCAAAAAATATGAAACATTCAAATAAATGCTCGTTATGCTCGGTCATCGATCCTAAACTGTTCTGAGTGCTGAAAATACTCAGAATAACTCTAATATGTCTTGCGTAAATCATTGCAAGATTTAAATACGAAGAAAAACAAATGTGTTGGTCATCTGCAGAAAATGAGTTTGTTCCAATTAGCTAGGCATAATATAAAGTCAAAATGTGGCTTACATTTCTCGTTGGTCTTGAAGCGTAGTGAACCTGGTCTGTACCAGATTTATCCAGATACATGCCCTATAGGACACGCACGTCCAATCCTTGTATCGGCCGCCATTATATACCCACAATCTGTCTAACACGACATAGTGGAAATATTTCTTGAAGTTTGAAGTAACTGCTGATCCATTTTAATATTGGCTTCAATTAAGTCCATAGCAGTTCGCTTAAATGGGGTCAGATCCAAGTGATCTATTCTCAAATATGTCAGTTGTAACATAACTCACGGTAATCTTTTCAGTACAAGAAAACACTGACAGTCTAAACCAATCAACGGCTGTTCTGAAGATCGTTCCCTGGGCATGGCTTATCACCATCTATCATGCGCGAAGCAACATATAGTTTCCCTTTGTCGGCTAATGAACAACACCGTGATAGACTGGCCTTCAATATACTGAAAGATCGGAGTGGTTATCAAGTTACAATTTATGAAACTGACTAATTGGACTAAAATATCCAAGTATTGAATTATTATTACTGGACTGTGACAAAGTACTTTCTAGACAAAGTCTAGCATATGTCCATATAGAAATAAAATATTTCACCAGTGTCCGTAGAAAAATAACAATCACCTTAGTGATTCTCTCTGCCGGAAACTTACTATGTTCCACATGTATCGCAGCACTTTTGTGACTATCACAATTTAAAGATATCTTCTGCGTAGATCCGGCAACCATGTGCCTTGGCTCAACGTGGCAGCACCTTGTCATGCAAGAGCTTGGTTCGAAGTGAGCTGATGTTGCTTGGGCCGGCCGGCTTTTATTCAAAACGGTCAGGTCCACGCTGCATCACGCTGAAATCTGGAAATCCTCATATCTCTGGTATCCCTGGTCCGATTTACTTGATACTAAGTGCATTCTCTTTCATTTGGCCGTGCCAGTAATCTGATCCAAGTCTCAAGTCTCTACTCCATGGCTAACTATTTAATCAACAAATAGTCTCGACCTCTGCTACTACTCGCTACGTCACTTGACATGCTCTTGGCTGCATAAAGTTTCCATTCCCCTCTAGAAGTAATGGAGCGCGATATTCAAATATCTCAACTTTCAAAAGCGGCTGTAGCCTTTCCCTTGATATCTAGGTGTCTGAATCTTGGAATACCCATTCCTAGAGTTGGGCACATCCACCCCACACCTAGCAAAAAATAAAAATTGAAAAATTTTTATTTTGTCCTATCTACACATTAAATCATCTGGTTCTTGAATAGTAAATCTTCAAATTCGCTGCATTATAAGTTCCCACGATGTTACCAGTTCGTGTATTGGCGATTTCATAGCTTCCATTGTTGTTTACTTCCGCAATACGATATGGTCCAGCGTAGAGGCTTGCAAACGTCGAGTACACTCGATTTTGCACGTCAGAGGGTGTAGGTCTTTTCACTAAAACAAGAGTTCCTACGCGCAAGGGTCTGCGAAAACGCTTTCCTCTCACTCTGCGCTCTCTTTTCTCAGCTTGGCTCCTCAATTTGTCTAAAGCTAGAGTTTCCCTCATCTGACGACTTGGTTCAATCTCAGGTGGAATAGAGATGATTCGATCCCATAATCTTGTTGGTTTAATTCCATGATGAAGCAACATGGGAATCTGTCCAGTACTCTCATGAATTGTAGAGTTTATGGATTCGGATGCTAATGAGAGAACATCCATCCATTTCCAATGCTCATTTGGACAATAGAGGCGGCAAAATTTTGCTATTTCAGCCATCACGCGTTCTGCTGGATTGCTTTCAGGATGTCTGATAGAACAAAACAATTGTCTAATCCCAAGATTATTCATGACGGTTCTAAATTCTAAAGATGTAAATTGGGGTCCACGATCTGATAAAAGGAATTCTGGTTTGCCTGCTTCCGGAATTACGTTGTCTCTAATTCTCTTCGCACAATATTTTGCGTTTGCCTTCTGAATTGGGTGTAACATAGTGTATTTGTTGAAAACATCCATGGTCACCAGAATATATCGGTTACCTCTTTTAGACTTTGGGAGAGGACCATATAGATCAGTCGCGAAGATTTCACAAGGCTTAGAAGGAATAATAGGCCTTGGTAATTCTCTCAATAATATAGAATTATGTTTACTCCTTTGGCACAAGTCGCATTCTCGAATAGTGTTCCTGACTGTTTGTCGCATTCGCTCCCATGAAAATTTTTCTTCTATCATGTTGACCGTCTTATCTACTCCAGCATGACCTGCAATTCGATGTGCCATCCAGATAATGGGTTTTTGCATTCGTGGAGGTATCACTACTCTCAGCTTCGTATGTTCGGGATCTGCAAACTTGTAGATTACACCATCTAACATCATAAAATCTCTTGAAATTCTTTCAGTTTCCACAAAATCATCGTCGTTTGGATCCATGTCTCCCTGTAGAAAATGAAAAATGTTTCTAAAACGTCGGTCTCTCCTCTGGGATAAATGCAACAATCTTAACCTTCTCAAGGTATCCTCATCCTCCTGCGTCAGGTTAACTTGAAAAACCTTAGATGTAGACTCCACTGCTCTACTCAATAAATCGGCTCCAACGTTCAACTTTCCAGGAGTGTGTTCAATAACTAGGTTGAATTGTTGAATAAAAAGTGACCATCTACTATAGGATTTTTTATTATGGATACTCGAGTTTAGGCCTTAATTACAACCAAACCAACAGCCCTATTGAAAAACGAGTTATACCAATATTTTCCTTGTTTAATTCTACGTTAGACTATATAAGCCAATTATTTTATAGTTAATTAATTATTTATTTATTTGTGGTTGTATGAAAAATTGTCCGTGTTTTTGACGTCTTTTCGAGGAACCGCTCACTTAAAACTATATACATGGAAAACTACTTGGCTGAGGGTAATGCAATTTTTATATGTGCTAGGCACACGTATTGATAGTGCAAATATCAAGTTTCAATTTTTTTTAACTACGTGATAAAAAGTTCCTATACTTTTTCTGACGTAACGTTTTCTCAGCCCAGGATAAACGTACAGCAGGAAACTTGGTCTCATTTTGGAGCTCTCATTCGTGATTATCGGAAACTACGACCACTGTAAACGTACAGAGTGATGACGAATTTATGAAGAGTAATATTAATGGGAGGTTTTGTGCGTTGTAGCCCGTGCGATTATAAGCGGGCGAGGTGGTGAATTCGAGTGCAGCGTTGCCGGCTACCCTCGCCCCGGGCAGTTGTGAATGGAATGCGAGTGACCTGGCTGGCTATGTCCTCATGCTATTTCAGTTTTCCTGTTTGCTGAATATTGGCCACATCACTTCCAGATGCCTCCGAGACCAACATTGTCTGAGGGCGAACTCTTTCGAAATGAGGGGGGAAAATTAGGGGACAAGAGGTTTTCTTTGTATCGGAAAGTGGCAGATTGTCTTGGATTATCAGTGTCATCAGTGAAGAGAATAGGAGCCACCTCAAGGGAGAATGATGAAAATATGTCATCCAGGCCAAGAAAGAAGCAGTGTGTGAGGCCCGGGCCAGGTCGTCCGAAAATCCAACTCGATTTTACTTTGGGCACATTAAGAAGAACTATACATAATTTTTACATGAATAAGGTATTTCCCACAATTAAAAAATACCTCCGCGAGAAACTGTCCGAAAATATGAACGATTTTCCTGATATGTCAATTTCTACGCTTTTGAAAGTAGTCAAAGGCTTGAGATTCCGCTTCAAAAAACTGAACAGGAAACCGGTGCTAATGGAATCCGTGACGGTTGCTGCATCCCAACATACATTCCTGAGAAGAATGAGAGAACTTCGAGCACAGGGCTACAAGATCTTCTTTACAGACGAGACCTGGTGCGGACAGAACCACACTATGAAATATGAGTGGCAAGAAAACGTGGTTGATGCTTTGGAAAATAACTTCGACAATTATGATCAATATAGGGGCACATTCAGGAAATTTATGGATGGCGTGGAAGTTTCAAGACACCGTCTGGAGCTGGGAAACGCATCATAATTTTACATATAGGAAGTGAAGAAGGATTTCTTGACGGTGAAGAACTTTGTTTTATCGGCAAGAAAGGGAGCGGTGAATACCACAACAAAATGAACTCAACTCTTTAAGAAGAATGGTTCACGAAAGTGCTGAGTTTATTGCCTCAAAGGTCGGCAGTTATTATAGATCAAGCCCAATATCATACGATGGTTGATCCTGCAACTAAAAACCCGAACGTGTCGTGGCTGAAACCTGACATTATAACCTGGATAACATCAAAGAATATATCGCTACCACTTGGAGTTGTCAATTGCAACAAGCTGACTAAATCAGAGCTAATTGTCCTTGCCAGGCCTTATTTTCAAACTCCAGTGAAGAAGCTGGAACAACTGACAAAATGACTTCGACCGGATGTGAAGCTTGTTTGGTTACCAGTGGCTCATTGCGAGCTCAATCCAATTGAACTTATTTGGGTTTACGTTAAAGGTAAAATAGCTAAAACAAATATGGCTAACATATTACAAAATGGTAGAAGTATGGAATCAATGAATGTTTTATGCCGAGAAGCCTTGCGTACCGTTACTCCCGAACTCTGGAAACAATGTATTAAACACGCTAATAGAATTGAAGACCGCTACTGGGAGAAAGATGGACTGTCTGAAAATGTCACTAATTTCAAGTCAGTCATAATTAACATGAATGACAGCAGTTCTGATTCATCGGAACAGAGTGATTTTTCAGACGAAGAATACTGATTGAATTTAATATTGTATAGTTATGTAAATAATGTAAATAACCCATGTAAAAATTGTGTAGGCCTAGTATGACATTTCCAAATTAGGAAGCAAGCCATTTTTAAAACTGCCATTGAAGATCCAAAGCCCTTATGTGAAAAAGGTGATGAAAAATGAAATTTGTACGAGGAAAGAAAATTAAAGGTTGAAAGTAAACTTAAAGCAGTGTTCGTTCGTTGCCAGCCGCGACACTGCACTTAACGCGGCAACGCTGCATCGGATTTCACAAGCCCGCTCGCTTTTATTCGCACGGGCTACAACGCACAAAACCTCCCATTAATATTACTCTTCATAAATTCGTCATCACACTGTACGTTTACGGTGGTCGTAGTTTCCTATAATCACGAATGAGAGCTCCAAAATAAGACCAAATTTCCTGCTGTACGTTTATCCTGGGCTGAGAAAACGTTACGTCAGAAAAAATATAAGAACTTTTTATTGGGTAGTTGAAAAAAATTGAAACTAGAGATTTACACTACCAATACTTGTGCCTATCACATATAAAAATTGCATTACCCTCAGCCAAGTAGTTTTCCATGTATATAGTTGTAAGTGAGCGGTTCCTAGAAAAGACGTCAAAAACACGGACAATTTTTCATACAACCACAAATAAATAAATAATTAATAAACTTTTAAATAATTGGCTTATATAGTCTAACGCAGAATTAAACAAGGAACATATTGGTATAACTCTCTCTTCAATAGGTCTGTTGGTTTGCTTGTAATTAAGGTCTAAACTCGAGTATCCATAATAAAAAATCCGATAGTAGTTACCCTATCACTGGCAAAGTTTGTTCTCAAGATAAACTCCAATGCATGGTGATCAGTCCTCACAATTACTGAATGTCCAATTAATATTTTCTTCCACGACTCCAACGCGAAGATTACAGCAAGTGCTTCTAACTCTGTGGTGTAATAATTCCTTTCTGATGGACGAAGTTTCCTGCTTATGAACGCCAGGTAACGTCTCTTGTGATCGTCATCTTCTTGAGGAAGAATAGCTCCAATCCCTAAGGTGGATTCATCGGATTCTATGATGAAATTCTTGGTAAAGTCAGGATACTTTAATTTCACGCTGTTTACCAATAACCTCTTGGCATCTTGAAATGATTGTTCACAATCTTCATTCCATTTCCATTTGTTTCCTTTCTTTAATAATTCCTGCAATGGAGCAACCGTCTTGGTGAAGCTTGGACAGTGCCCTGAAAAGAATTGGCATGTCCCGAGAAAACTGCGGACATTCTTCACTCTAGTAGGTCTAGGGAAATTTGCAATCAACTGTATCTTTGTCTCATTGGGACGGTATCCTTCACCGTCCAAAATGTGGCCCAAAAATTTTATTTCCTTCCGAAATAACTGACATTTTCGAAGGTTTACTTTAAAGTTCGCTTTTCTCAAATCTGCGAATAACATCTGAAGATGTAATAAATGTTCCTCCTTAGTCTCAGATGCAATTAGGATATCATCTATGTATCGAATTGCTATCTCTTTTACTTCAGGACTCAAGTTTTGTTCCAGTGCTCTGATCAAAACAGATCCAGATGTTTTGACTCCAAATGGTAGACGGCGGAATACATATGTATGCTGGTCAAACATAAATCCTGTAAACTTTTTGGAATCTTCACTAAGCCTAATATGATGGTAGGACGAAGTGAGATCAATGTTAGAGATTCAGACCTTGCCTTGGAATTTCCTTAACAGTTCCCTAATGAATGGTGGTCTGTCATACTCTGGCAGCAATCTTGAATTCAAATTTCGCGCGTCTAAACATAGTCTCAGACTTCCATCTGGCTTAGACACTACTGCTAATGGATTGACATATGAGGTAGTGTACTTTTCAATCACATTGTTGCTTTCCATCTCTTTGATAAGCATTTTTACCCTTTCTCGATGCTTTTCCGCTACCGGATACAATTTAGCATGGAAAGGTGCATCATCATTTACACGAATACGATATTCAAAATCTTAAATTTCACCAGGTTTAATATCAAAAATATAGTGATACTCTTCCAAAAAAATTCCTAGCTCTGGGGACTCCTTCTCAGTGTAGACTTCTCTTCCTTCAGCTTCATGGAAAATCAGAGACCATTGAGCATCTCCCTCGATGTCTTCCTCTTCTTTTCCCTCGAGGTTTATCTCTTCGGTATTCTTGAATCTGATCGTCTCTGTCTTCATGTCTATCACTGCTTGATATTTCTGAATGAAATCCGCTCCCAATATCATGTCAAAAGCCATGTCCTTCATTACTACAAACACATGTCGGAAATCATGTCCTCCAATAGTAACACATAAGTATAATTGTGTTTTACACAGAGATATTTTGTTGGGTATTATTCCTTGGATTTTAATTCCTGATACTGGAATCTCCTCTAAATTCTCTTTGAGCTTCCACAGAATATAAAACTTCTCGCTCACAAGACAAAGCATAGCCCCAGTATCAATTAAAGTATCGACAGGCATACCGAATACTTCGCATGATATGATTGGCAGTTTAATTCTTGTACCCATTTCTTTCCGTTCGTCATTATGTTGAATTAAGTCATCATCCTCTGCTTGCCATTTAATAATCCTGGAAGTGAAAGTGTTTAAAATTCTATCTTCTACTGTGAATTCGAAGGTTTTTTTCTTTTCCATTCCCCCGGGATTGTTGTATTCCCGATGGACCTGGTTCATTGGGATTCTGTTCCAAGAACTGCAAGTTTTCTTGGTGTCTTTCTTCCAAGTTCTTCCTCGTCTCCTTATTGAACTCTTCATTGGACTGACGAGTATTCACATTCCCTCTGTTATTGTAGTTATTGTTTCTACCATAGTACCTTCTTTCCTGGTACCTTCCTTGATTATCCCTAGGCCTTCTCCATCGAGTATTATATCGATATCCACCATCCGGTCTCGCATAAGGCTTGTAACTGTATCGGTTATTGTACTGATTCCATCCTCTTTTATCGGGCTCTTCCCTCGGCGTTTTCTCTTCACGCCCCTCTCGAATATCTCGAGGTGTTTGGGAATAACTGTCAGCCATAACAGCGTACACAGCGTTGTTATTCTTTCCTCCCTTCTGATGGAAGAATTGAGCGTTCGTATGATCAAGTTTCTGCAATACCTCGTCAAATTGCTCCATATTATAAATGTCAGCAGCGATCAAAGTTCTTTGGACGTCTGCTGGAAACTGACGTATTAATGCGGTAATTAATTCATTATCTGGCATCGGCGGATCTAAATGTTGTAGTTTAGAAAGCTGTCCAGAAATGTACGTAGAGTATCGAGTAGGTTGTGACGTCGAGAATCTCTTTGAATATAATTCTGCTCTGACTTGCTGTTGGGTTTCTGGGGACCAAAACTTTTTTAATAACCCACGGGAAAGCTCCTCAAAATTGGTGAGAGGGGACCTAAAAGCTCTAAACCAAAGAAGTGCGGGACCTTCCAAAAATTTCCCTATCACTCGGATCTGTCTTTCCTTAGGGATTTTGGAATCTTTTAGGTAATCACCTGCTTCTCTCAAGAATTCTACGGGTGTCACAGAATCTCGCCCTGAAAATTTAGAAGGCTTATCCTCTACATTATTGAATACAGTTATGGGGTTGGATTGAAATATTGTCCTGACCTCATCCTGTTTTTGACTATCAGTTTCTCTAGCTGCTCCTAGGTTTATCTGTATCTGTTCTTCTCCCCTTCTACTTGACATTTTCAACATATGGTCAGACTGTTTCTCGTCCTTGATTTGGGTTTTCATAGCCTCAATTTCCTTATGGTTTTCTTCTGCCATTTTTTTAATTGCTTCGGTTTCCTTACAGTTCTTCTTGACATCAGTGGATATCTGGTTCATAACAACCTCGTGACTTTTCAACGACCCTGTCATATCTGATATGTCCTTCTGAGTTGCTTGGATATCTTTGGAAATTACTTGAATATGGGATGACAAAGATTCCCTAATTTCCTTGATTCCCCCTTGGTTCTCCAGCTTGAGTGTGTCTTTAATTTCATCGATAACTGTGGTTTTAATTTCAGTTTGTAATTCATTAATCACACCTTCTCTTATTTCTCCCATTACGAGTTCTTTGAATTGTTCTGTCAAACGTTGAACAACTAGAATTGCCATTTCATTGCTCTCTTTCTTCACTCTGACTTCTAGGTTGATCATGTCTTCACCAACTTTCCTAAGACCATGTTCTATCCTATCAGCTAATCTTTGGGATCTTAGATCGGCATCGCGAAATTTATCATCCATTAAACTTGCGTTAGTGGCTAATGAAGTTTCGAGCTCATGTGTTTTTTCGCATAATTTAGTCATTTTACTCTCAAGTGACATTTTCAAAATTTCGGAATTCTCTTTAAATTTATTTTACATAGAATTAAATTTACTATTTAAATTTTCTTTCAAGTTATCTTTTAACCTGCTTTCTAACAAATCGGAATTTTCCTTGAGTTTTTCATCTAAACTTTCTTTCAAGTTATCTTTTAAAGAATCAGAACTTTCTTTAAGTTTATCATTTAAACTTTCTTTAAGTTTATTTTTTAAAGAATCAGAATTTTCTTTAAGTTTATTTTCTAAAGAATCAGAATTTTCTTTACGTTTATTTTCTAAAGAATCATAATTTTCCTTAAGTTTATCATTTAAACTTTATTTAAGTTTATTTTCTAAAGAATCAGAATTTTCTTTAAGTTTATTTTCTAAAGAATCAGAATTTTCTTTAAGTTTCTTTTCCAAAGCCTCTGTATTTTCTTTCATAATGGCTGCTACACGCCGTCCAGCTTCTTTGGAACTCTCTTCCAAACTCCTCATCATCCTCATCATCTCTTCCATAATTTTCAATTATTATTCAAAACTTAGGGGTATACATGTCGGCAGACACAAGCTTATAACTACAACAAGAAATATGAATAGCTAATTGGAACACTCTAATAAAATGAGATTTGTCCTAATGTAGACGTGATGGAAAAACAAAATTCTCTACTTTTACGAATTACATTTACCATTTATTTAATCGTATGGTGAATTACATAAAAACAAATCACAAATCCAAGTTCAAGTTTTGGAGCCATTCCACAGTACATTCTCGAAGATGAAACAGATCACTAGGGCTCCCGGAGTAGGCGTGTAGAGGGCAGTGCTGGATGATATGGTCCATGGTCTGTTCCTCCTCATTGCATTGACACAATGGGGAATCTATCCAACCCCACTTATGGCATAGGTAATTGCAACGGCCGTGCCTGGTTCTCAGTCTATTGAGGCGACACCATAATTTTCTAGGAAGGTCAAATCCTTGTATTTTCACCGTTGGGTTGATCTCCTGGGCACTAATTCCAGACGTTGAGTTTGACCATTCGTCCTGCCAGCATTTACCATAATATCACAAGAAAAATATGCAAGTTCTCAAATATCCTCCACCTGGATTCTAATAATGCGTATGTCCAGTCATCGAACGTTTACTACTGAATTTTCTTGACGCCCTAATGGTTAAGCCATTATCAAAAATAATCAAACCCATTCTAATTATTAATCCAGTTAAATTTTTAATTTTCCCCACTAATTGGGTTTCCTACTAATTTATTCATCCAAACCAGACATCTCTCAACTCCCAAAATATCTATATAAAAATTATCACAATTTAAATCGGCATGCGATTGACCGTGTCTAACTCGAGCCCCACGTTCGAAGCCATTTCTCTCTCTATCTTATTTTATGTGCCCGTTCAGACCGGAGTCCGCACGACCACATATGCATTTTACCAAGAATCAGTCAGCACGAGAGTCAAAATATCCCGGGGCGCCAGATGGGTTAAAGCTAATCGCAAAAACGACATCAAATGAAAAAAATGCTTTACTGATTTTTGGCTCAATGCAACAATAAGGATAGAAGGAAATTCAACTGGGCATAACACATCATGTAAAATTATCTCATTTTATTCTGAATTTAAAATTTACTGCAAAATTAAATGCTCAAAGCAGCATCATTCATGTGTGGCGACCCACATTACTATTTACAAAATATGCAGAAATTTCCCAACACATTGGACAATTATCTTTGGAAAAACAAGTCTGATTATCAGTCCTGTAGACTGTGTTCCAAAATTATATCCATTATTTATGATTAAATCCAGTTCAAATTTAATTGTCTTAACTGGAAATATTGTAGTTCACTGGTTGAATTTTTACATAATATTAACACTCGTAGAATAATTGTTCATAGAATTTTAACTTTCACTTATTTTTCCAGTTTCAAAAAAATATTGTCAAAAAATATTATTATCTCTGAATCAACACAAATTATGTACACATATTAATAACAACATCTGAAAAGTATTTGACCTTTGAGCATAGCATCGAAGAGCTGTGCGAAGCACAACAAAATTAATTGTTCTTCTGACATTAAACATTTCGAGAAGTGACTCGATTATAAACTTCAAGTTCCTAACAAAATATATGATTTCTGAATCATCAACTTGGTCAATGAATTGTTGGACCATTCAACTATTCGATTTTCCACTTGGAATCATTATTAAGAAAAATATTTATATTTGTGGGCATTTTAGTAACTTTCACAACTTGCAATTCTTCGACAGAATGCGAAAATAAGAATTGTAGCTTCATAATAAATTCATTTAGTTAATGGCACTAGGATTGAAAACATCCTTCAAATTATTCGTGGTTATAGAATTATTTTTAATTGGCAGTGGCCCATTCTATTATTTGTGTAAGAACACAACATTCCAACAACAACGGCAAAGGTCTTCCTCTGAAGAAGAATAAAATACTATCATGACAAATCCGGGTTCTAGCAAAATCAAAGTCTTAATGGAATCTGTAAACAAGGTTGAAATAAGAACTGATGGTTTTTAAGAAATAACCTTTGGGTCATTCATACGATGCAATGTGTAGTTCCAATACTCCTTCTTTAACACTGAGTCATCGAACCTGCTATTTGATTGATGCTCAAATAAAAACCTCCTCATTCCTGCGACTTAAGCATGCGCACCTGGGAATGGCATTTCAACTACTCCACACACATAAATTTTCTTCCCAAAATTTATACAATAAATCAAGCCTCTGCTTGTTATCAACACTGGAAGATTAATAAACTTACAAGTTTATATTATTTTACCATTCAGTTCAACCCGTGAAGTTACCATATTTATGATACTCTCTATTTCACTTTCGAGTGTGTATTTACGTCATGATTTTATATAAATACAAAAATATCCTAATTGATACAATTATCATTTGCTTCCCGTTTCATGCCTCTCCGTGTTATCTGAAAAATATACTTTACTCATTGCAAATATTAACTGTTCAACCAGAACTATAATGTTGGTTGAATGCGGGCTTGCGCTAACCACTATCCTTCGGAAAATCACCTGTTCCAAACTAGAAATGATTAAACTACTTCATAGGCTCTCTCTCAATAAATGTGATTATTAGAAAATATAAGATCCAAGAATTATGTAGAAAAGTTATGAAAAAATGTGTTTAATTATTATTTCATTATGTGAGAATCCACATGTTCAATTCTTCGAATATGGATAAAATATCTATTTCTCAACAAAAATAATTATTAACTTTTACAGTTACATCGGCTGATTACCGTGATTATCAAAAAATATGAAACATTCAAATAAATGCTCGTTATGCTCGGTCATCGATCCTAAACTGTTCTGAGTGCTGA
Source organism: Meconema thalassinum (assembly GCA_946902985.2). Lineage (NCBI taxonomy): Eukaryota > Metazoa > Arthropoda > Insecta > Orthoptera > Tettigoniidae > Meconema > Meconema thalassinum. The sequence continues at coordinate 129,172,494 of OX336398.1, forward strand.
AAATACTCAGAATAACTCTAATATGTCTTGCGTAAATCATTGCAAGATTTAAGAAAAACAAATGTGTTGGTCATCTGCAGAAAATGAGTTTGTTCCAATTAGCTAGGCATAATATAAAGTCAAAATGTGGCTTACATTTCTCGTTGGGCTTGAAGCGTAGTGAACCTGGTCTGTACCAGATTTATCCAGATACATGCCCTATCGGACACGCACGTCTAATCCTTGTATCGGCCGCCATTATATACCCACAATCTGTCTAACACGACATAGTGGAAATATTTCTTGAAGTTTGAAGTAACTGCTGATCCATTTTAATATTGGCTTCAATTAAGTCCATAGCAGTTCGCTTAAATGGGGTCAGATCCAAGTGATCTATTCTCAAATATGTCAGTTGTAACATAACTCACGGTAATCTTTTCAGTACGAGAAAACACTGACAGTCTAAACCAATCAACGGCTGTTCTGAAGATCGTTCCCTGGGCATGGCTCATCACCATCTATCATGCGCGAAGCAACATATAGTTTCCCTTTGTCGGCTAATGAACAACACCGTGATAGACTGGCCTTCAATATACTGAAAGATCGGAGTGGTTATCAAGTTACAATTTATGAAACTGACTAATTGGACTAAAATATCCAAGTATTGAATTATTATTACTGGACTGTGACAAAGTACTTTCTAGACAAAGTCTAGCATATGTCCATATAGAAATAAAATATTTCACCAGTGTCCGTAGTAAAATAACAATCACCTTAGTGTTTCTCTCTGCCGGAAAGTTACTATGTTCCACATGTATCGCAGCACTTTTGTGACTATCACAATTTAAAGATATCTTCTGCGTAGATCCGGCAACCATGTGCCTTGGCTCAACGTGGCAGCACCTTGTCATGCAAGAGCTTGGTTCGAAGTGAGCTGATGTTGCTTGGGTCGGCCGGCTTTTATTCAAAACGGTCAGGTCCACGCTGCATCACCCTGAAATCTGGAAATCCTCATATCTCTGGTATCCCTGGTCCGATTTACTTGATACAAAGTGCATTCTCTTTCATTTGGCGGTGCCAGTAATCTGATCCAAGTCGCAAGTCTCTACTCCATGGCTAACTATTTAATCAACAAATAGTCTCGACCTCTGCTACTACTCGCTACGTCACTTGACATGCTCTTGGCTGCATAAAGTTTCCATTCCCTTCTAGAAGAAATGGAGCGCGATATTCAAATATCTCAACTTTCAAAAGCGGCTGTAGCCTTTCCCTTGATATCTAGGTGTCTGAATCTTGGAATACCCATTCCTAGAGTTGGGCATAGTATAGGTGCCATGCTCTACCAAGAAGATCCAGCTAACCTGCAACATAAAACATATTTGGCATTTGCCAGCCGAAAATTGCGTATGCACGAGCGCAATTATACTGTAACGGAGCTAGAGCTGTTGGCCATCCCTCATGCGCTTCAACAATGGAAACGAATAATTTATGGCTACCCCATTTTTGTCAGGACTGATCACAAGGCACTAACATTCTTGTTTAAGACGTCGATGGCAAGCGAACGTGTGACACGTTGGTCTATATATATTCAGCAGTTTAGCATTGAGATTGAACATTGCCCAGGGAAGATGAACGTGATTCCGGATGCACTCAGCAGGAACCCAGAGCCTGATGATGAAGAAACAGCGATGGTACAACACTTGGAGTTAACACCGAAGGACCGGGAATTCTTGGAGGAGTTACGTGAGATACAGCGAGAACAGGAAGCGGAACCATGGATGATGCTATTAATTTAATACTTCAAAAAACAGCTACCTACAGGAACACCTGCATTTCGAGAAGCGAAAGCCAAAGAAGGAAGATATGTTTATGTCAACAATTTGCTGCACAAATGGGTAGATAATGACCACACCAAGTTAAGCATATTAGTATCTGCAACTTTACAGCGAGGATTGACATGGTATACTCACGAAAGTTACGGACACGTCGGATTAGACAAGTGCGAAGCGACGATAGGAGAGACATTTACATGGCCACGTATGAGAACAACTATGTGTGACGTCATTACGACTTGTCATCCTTGTCAGAGGACAGAGCCCAATAACTATTTAATGAGGCAGTATCCTAGACCATTGCTACCTCAGAAACCCTGCGAGCTACTGGCCCTGGACTGTTTCGGCCCAATTCCGAAAGGTAGACGAGGTTGCCGTCACTTGCTTGTGTGCATTGATGTGTTTTCTAAGTTTGTCGTATTATGCCCCATTCAGAAAACCACATCGAAACAAGTACTCAGTCGTATTCGAAATAGAGTTATTCCAATCCTTGGAAAACCAGAATTTATATTGTCAGACCATGGCAGCTATTTTACAAGCGCCGAATTCAAGAAAGGTATGGAGGACATGGGTATAAAACACGTTTTAATCAGTATCCGACATGCCCAAGCTAATCCAAGTGAGAGAGCAATAAAATGTGTAACATCATACTTGAGAATCTTCATTCCCAAAGAACATCATAAATGGGTGGATAAAATTAAGGATGTAGAGACATGTATGAATTCTACCAGGCACGAGTCAACAGGACAGATCCCTATGGTCTTACACAAAAACGAGTATCCAGTGAGAACGCGGAAAAGCATCATTAACTGCCCACAAGATCCCATGATAGCACCTGACCTGCGAATAGAGAGAACGAGAGTCTACATGAGAAAGCAAGCAGATCGCAGATTACGGCGATTGAGAAATAAGAGATTTCACCGTGATCTTGAAATCAACCAGCTCGTTTTGGTGAAACGACCCGCTACATCGGATCCAGAGAAGAAGATCTCCAGCAAATTCTGTGAAAAGTTCATAGGACCCTATTCTATTGTGAGAAACCTAGGAAATAATGCATACAGAGTGAAAGAGTTAAGCACGGGAAAAATGTCGGTCTACAATGCAGCCAACTTAAAAAAGTATCGAAGAAGCGAACCATGGGAGCGCCGAAATAATGATGCAGTTTGAATATATGGACGTCCTATATCAACCAAGTGGACGGGGCGCAGTTGAGTACGGCACGAGAAGAAGGAAGTAGAGAGGATGTTGACAAACATTAACGAGACGGGCAGAGTGTTGCCTCAGGCATCAGCGCGTCACACAAGCAGCTGAAAGAGTGAGGTCCAAGCAGGAAATAAAACGAGTAAATGCCATTCAAGACAGGAGCGGCTAGACCAAGTAATAGAAAGGGGTGATTCTGAAATAAAACAATTTGGCCTACGGAAGTCTTTTAAAAATTATCGACTTTTTCCTAAGTTCGAAATTTTGTGAGTGGAGGAGTTGTGAACCCTTTATCCTCTGATGGATAAATGATTCGATGTTTTATTTCTTCAATTAATTAATATTTCCACCAGCGTCATGATATAGCCAGACGTGGATGAGGAAACTTCAAGCATTTGTTGGAGACAGCGGGGACATACCTGCAGCAGTTTGACAAAAGGCTAAATACTTTAGCATTGTGAAAAGAAAGACCCTAGCTATGTTTCAGAAGGACAGGTGGTGGCTACCTCAAAATAGAAGGGACGCGTGGTGAGACACGCTTATGGTATGTGCATTGTACTATTCGCGCCTAGAAAAAATATAATGCAGTAACGTGAGTGGCTGATGAGAATACTAGACACTCCCACGAAGCCGAGGTCTGATAAAAACCGCCAAGTTATTGAAAAAGTGGAGCCAATGAGAGATGAATGCTTACGAACGCTCCAAGTCTAGCCTGGGCACGCGACAGATAGCATTAACGCGGGAGTTCGGCTAGACAACAACTCTACGATCGATTCTAGGATTAATGGGCATATTCTTGACCTGCGCAATTTTACGAGTTCAGTGATATTTGTTTCATTCCTGTACCACTATTATTTTGAGAAATTTTTATATAATTTCCCCCTCTATCGATACCTAGGGCCAGTTCATTTATAAGTGGCGTGAAGAGCCAAGACATTGCTTATTACTTTTGTGCGTCGGAGGACGTAGGCTGCTATTACTTTTGTGCGTCGGAGGACGTAGATTGCTATTATACTTTTGTGCGTCGGAGGACGTAGGCTATTATATTTGGTGTGTCGAGGACACAGGTTGATTACATTTGTGTGTCGGAAGACACAGGTTATTACTGTACTTTGCGTGTCATGAGGACACAGATTTTTATAAATGTGTTAAATTCAGTGATAGATAGACATAGTACTATTTTGTAGGGACAGTATCATCGACAATTCGCCAACAGACTGTTCTGGGGAAATAAGTACCTGAAACGGCGAATTTAGTAGTCAGATATCGAGTGTGTAATAATCTATAACTTTTTACATCAGCACGAGAGATGACATCGCCTATCATGGAAGAAGTTTGGAACTGTCAACACTCCATCGAGATGTGGGAGACGAGCTAAGCAGAGCATTGTAGGGAAATGGCTGCAGATGTTCGTTGACGGTGACTGGCAGAGGATGAGTACATGAATAATATTCTTATTATCTGATAAATTAACTTATGGTATATGGGACATATTTGTTTTGTAAATATCTTGCTTGTGTTGATTAACGTAGTGTATTTAGTTTTGGTCTGACACACCTTTTGCATGGAAACAGCTCGCACAATTTTGTTTAGTTGTAAGTTCTTATTTGTTTGATTTAATTAACGTGGCTATGTGAACGACCGTGTTCGCATATGTTTACGTACTGCGATTAAGGAGCGTCTCTCGGAGATATGTTGTGTTTCAGAAGTAGGACTGAATTAGTATAATCATGCAATAGATTGGAGGGTAAAATAATCTTGTAATGTTTATTATTGATCAGATTCAGTAAGTTTATTGCCGTTGGAGCAATGCGATTTGTGGCGAGGAGCAGTCAGCTCTCTCGTAGGTTTTAATATTTTTTTTAAATAGTTTGTGAGCATCTTGTTCAACCGACCTGTGTGAAAAATGGTATGTCATTCCCAGCAGTGTGTGTGTGTGTGTGTGTATTTTATTGGTCATTACAAGCGGGAATTTCAGCGTGGACTGATTTCTGTCAGCTTGGTGCCAAGTCCATATGGTTACCTTGCGAGGACATATGTGGCTATATCGATGAAGGTCTTACCATATGTTTATGTGGTTGAGATTTGTTGCTGTTGATTCTACGAGATAACGGTCAGTTGGTCAGGTTATTTTTACACACTGGAGCTGGACGGTGACGAGTTGTGGTAGGGGGAAGTTGTTTCACAAGGCGGGCTGAAAGGTTTGCATCAAGGTCATTAATGGAGTGCTTGTTGGCTCCGTAAAGTTACTTGAAATACAGAATAAGAACTGGTCAATGGTAAAAATTGTTTAAATAAATGGGAGTTGCCTACGAATCACTATAATCTCCGAAGCGTTAGCTTAACGTGCATTTTTGTTCATATAAAATAATCTCAGCCGGTCAGGCTTTAGTTGTTGTTGGTAACATTCCATGTTTATGTTCTGTATTAGTGACCCGTGTAGTCACGTGCGATGCTGTCTTTTCCTTGTTTGTGGATTGAGCAATTGGCCGGGTTGGCAGCTCATTAGTCAGATGCGTCATTGCATTGAAGGAGGGTCTCGAGGGAGATTCCTGTAAATATTAATTTTTAGATTGTGTGTCAGCATTAATTTTTAAGGGTTTTATTAGTGTTGTGTCCCATATCCGTAAACGTTGATTTACGAGATGATTGTTCGTAAGCGTCGTGGCTGTTACCCGATGTGAACGAACAGTCATCCTAGTACTCATTCATCGTAGTTAGTCATTACGCGTACATAAAATCCAATGCAAGTTAGTGGAACTTGGATCCACATTTTTTATAAGGGGGAGATCAGTCTGACTCCTCAACTTTTGATAAATATTTATGTCATGGGAAGATTCAGGGAGGAATTTTATTATTGTTGTTGTTTATATTCATTTCATTTGCACTAATAGTCATTAAATTATGTTATTATTTTACGTCTTGTCACTTCCTTTCTTAATTATAGTTTTAATCCTATGACCATTACCTCAGTAGAGCATGTTGTTTGGCGAACGTAAACATCACACTATGAACTGAGCGCGACCCCTTGATCAAGATTCTTGCATATAAACACTGCAATACTGAAGGGTTCAATATATATATATATATATATATATATATATATATACAGTATATATATATATATATATAAACACTGGGTGGAGCATCACATGAAGCAGACCAATCACATATAACATTTACTCCAGTATGTCCAAATAGAACCAGGGAAAGATCTACTACGTATCTTGTAAATTCGTGAACATTCCAAAAACCTGTATAAACCTGTCACTATTGCTGCATCAAATTATTTGGAATAAATCTTTCAAAAACTCATCCGCAGTTGCTGAAGCTAACATGGCCTGAAGACCCAAAAAGCCATCACTCATAATTAATTTACTTTGCACATGAAATCCTACTTTGGTTTAAGTATTGTTTGACTTCGTTTTATACCTGGGACAATACTCACTTGAAACCAGACATGATATGAGGTATAGTTTATGCCCAGTGATCATGGAACTAGGTACTTAATATAAGGAGATTCAGAATGGTCCCGGAGTGGTAATTTAAGCTTTTGTCCATACGGCAATGGGTTTGATTCATGGCTCTTCCGAGTGTCAAAAGTCTGCAATGCCAAGTAGAATGTGGGGCATTAATGGGAACTAGTTATTGATGATTGGCAGTACTCCTCAGAGAAACCTGATTTTGTTCAAGTAGACTGTATGTATCTGGACTGGGTTGGAATTTCAAATCAATTCCTTGTTAACGAATTTTGTTAAGTTATGTTTGCTGAACATCGGGCGAAATATACTGGCTTGGTTGAGGTCATTCTTGAAGGTCGAACACTGGCAATGGTGTTTGACGGGAGTTCGATTTTTGACCGATAAAGTTACCATAGGTGTATGCCACGTCACTGTTTCAGGAGCATTATTATTTAATGAAATTGCCATGAACTTGCTAAACTGCTTGACCTAAACCATAACTCAGTATGCTGATGGTTCAGTTCTATACAGAAACATCCATAATATCTAGATATTTTTTTAAAGTTACTTTTGGACTTGGACACTATGTGTTTAGTTTTCCACAATGGCCTAAACATTAATGTTTGAGAAAGTTGGGTTACGTAGCTCTAGTAATCCCATATAATGTGTATATATAATTAATACTATACATATCAAATATATTAAGACAATACATTTGTCGTATCCTGGCGCAATCAGCTGGCGTTTGAGGCTCGGAATAGCCAAGGAGCCGTGTCAGTAGATTTACTGGGACGTTAAATATCCCCTCCGCGGCATCTTCCGGCACCCCGGCGTCTCTAAAAGCCACAGTAGTTAAATGGGACATAAAGCCAATAACATTATTATTATTACAATACATTTGGTAGGTATTACAATTACCGACTACCTAAAATGAAACGTACAAACGCAGGAGCTACAGTAAGATAATCGGCTGCCAAGATGCTGGATTTTGTTCGAAGAAGCCTCCATGGGTGCAATTTCAATGCTATATATTGAGCTTTTCTAACATTTGTCAGACCAATTTTTTTATTTTCTACCTACCTTGATGGTCAATACCGCTGTTAACCTCCAACAATTTGAAGATTCTTGACGTCATGCAAATCGCCCAATAAACAAAGACAGCTGTCCTCCAGTCAGTCACCTCGTTATGTAAACAAATAGATGTCACTTTGCTACATAAATCCCTTACAGGTACTGTACTCTAATTTATCAGTGACAATGAGAATGCTTCACAAGAGATTCGAACTGTGTCACAAGACAATTTTATGCTTGGAAATAAAGTCGAAATATGAGTTACTTTTCTCACATTATATGAGTCTGTGATGTGAAAGAAAGTATTTGTCAAGTTTTACGTGTATAGAAAAGTCTTTATTTGAGAAGGAAAGGTAATTTTATCATCTGAATTATTTTAACAAGGGATGAATGACTTTCAAACGAGGCTGGATTTATGACAAGTTACACGCCAAGACAGCCTAGAACCTTTTTCTGCATGTCAGGCTATAGAGTTCGGAGAGCCCAAGGGTGACACGCGCAGGAGAGACAATGAAAGGAGATATTGGCACACGACACTATTTTGATAGCGAGGAACAATGGAAATGGACATAGCAACTGTTCAACCAATCAAAATGATTTACAGTCCCGAGAGACTAGATTGTTATTGAGCCGTTTCTCGGCTCACTCTACACCTTTCCCCTCAGAAAAGGTAAAGAAGAAGTACAAGAAGTAATATAAGATATATAGTTGCTCCGGCGGTCACTAGATGGATCCACTTCCGGATTTGGCAAGTTGCATGAAAGATAGTTGCATGATTTGCTGATAGAGCGCAGTATGAGGTTACTTGGTACTAAGTTATGAACATAACTTGTATTTGTCCTGTTTTTAAAATGGCATGACGACAATTATTGAGATGGAATTATTAACAAGATGGTGATATGTTCATGACCTGAGAAAATGTAACTGCACGCACGGGATGTTGGTTCGGGATGAAAGGGGGCTTGCTCTCCTTATTTAAAGTCCCGATATTTTATTCTGAACATCGAGAGTATCTGATCAGCTGGTGACATCACTGGAAGTTGGAAATTTGGAAGCTTTATTGATATACTACATCTGGGTGGAAATTAGGCCTAGCTTTTGAAGAGCGAAGTATTGATATGAAGGCATTGATAAAATGAGTCAGTTAGAGCTACGTATGGAGATGTTTTATGAAGATTTGGTCCTACTTGTTAATATTTTAACATGTTAACTGCGTTAACTATTGGAACTAGATCGAATGATGTCACCGGTATATTGGTATGTGTATGTATTGCAGTAAGTAGATGTGCACATGGAAATTGACCAGAGGTAATGTCTTAATATTTATTTATTTGTTTGGAAGTGTGATGGCCTAGCTGAGAGATGAAGTGTTTTTAATTTTTAGTGTGACGTAGTTAATGTTTTAAAATCTCTCTTAATTTTGTAACGTTTGCCCTATTTAACTACGAGTTGTATGATCCATATGATCCCGTATATTTTATTATTTATTCAGTTCTTTAACTTAGGTGGTATCAGCAGCGCTGTAAGAGTATCGTTTGTCTTTTGTCAACTGTCATGGCAGCTATAAGATTATTATGTATGTAGGCCGACAATAAGTGGGAAGATACGAGAAGATCGACGTGGAGCCATTAGTAAAAATTTACGGAATTGGGATCACTATCATGTTATTGGAGATTGCTGATATGAATTGGTTCATATTTACTTAGGCGATAAGAACAACATGATGAATAGATGTATTGAAGAAAGAAGATGTATGATGAAATATTATATTGGGAGAGATGTGTTTGATCCTATGAGAGTTCTTATATCCACTGATAGACAAATCTTGTCGTCGACCTTAAGAAGCTGCCGGTTAGAAAGATCGTATGTGAATGTTTAGTTATGACAAGGCAAATGAAATTAGGAGATCCCTCAGAAGTGAGTACCTTTCCAAGGCCCGGAACACACACCTCATTGTAAATGTTTTATATGTTGTATGTATTTATGTTTGTTTAAATGTCTTTGGACTTGTAATATTTTTGTGAATAGAGAAAGTAAGTTGAAATGAGCCTCTGTATTATTTCCAAATGTAAATCTAAGGGATGTTCTCAAAAAGATCTTCTGGGTAGCATTGCTAAAATATGGGTCCAGTCTTTCCAATCTTTTTGTCTGTAGGCAACGTGTCAACTTTTTTTTCAGAGCGTGGTTGACGAGCTCGTACCATATTTATTATCTGTTTGAGTTTTTAATGAATTTGCATTTGGAGATAACATTGAGGCTAGGCTTAGCCTCCAAATATGTGGCAGTGTATAGGGGTTTTAATGATGTGATTTCTTTCTTGCATGTTACTCGCTGCTAATTTATATGGATTCGAGTATTGCAAAGGCACTATATTATTTGTCAAAAGAAGAAATAGCCTGCGAAATATTAATTCGTGGATCGGAACCCAACTACCACCGTGAATTAGATATTCTGGTTCTCAAAGCCTTGAAAGATATTCCTGTGATTGTATTGCCTGAGGAACATTGGGAGTGGACAACTGGTAAGCCTAACATTGTATTATCTGTTTCCGATTTATTGAAGTCTGCTGATTTGTTGAAAAATATTGATAATCAGTCGACTTATCGCGTGATAAAGATTAAATTTCGTGCGCTGCACTTGATCGAGCGTTTGTCTTCCTCAAATATTTTCTGGTCGAAAAGTGATTGTGATTTTGCGGATAAGTTGGTTAGACTGCGCAATAAGCTTCTTGATAAATATAATAGGTTGTCGTCCGAGGTAATTGGTGAAATTTCTACTGAGATTATTGCGTGTGCGGAAGGTGCTTGCTCAAGTACTGATAAGTCGAGTGAATTAGTGGTTGAGAATTATTTAGGTGCTGATTTAATGTCTGTATCGAAGAGTTGTAGCGATAATATGGTGAATCACGTGACTGAATCGCATGCTTTAGAGCGAAATGTAGGGTAAGGGTCATCCAGTAATTTGTCAAGGGCTGTATCGAGTCCAATTTATTCTAGTGTGTGTGATCCAGAGCAATTAAACGAAGGAGATAATATGTTGTCAGTACCATTGTCATGTCAAAGCGTTGGTAACACTGCAAGTGATTCAGGATCTCGTTTGCCTCATTACACTAGAGCAGTGCAAACAGATGATAGCCTCGTTTGCGGAAATAACCTTGTGGAAAGTGCTAATTTGCGTGGAGATTTAAATTATTCTGCTTCATCTGGTATTGCAATACCTTCTAACCTCTCTGCTGATAGCGATATTAAGTTCGTAAATTTACCTAATCCATTGAGTTCTGTCCTTACGGATTTTCACGTTTGTAGTGACACTGATAATGATTTATTAGTGACGTTTTCAAAGAAATTTATTGAATTGAGGGATAGCGCTGTTGTGTTCAGATTGTCAGAGCTACAAATATTTAGGATTATTTATCCTTGCACAAATGCGTTATTACGAGAAAAACTTATTGATAGCAGGAGTGCTCGTAAATCTTTAGACGAGTTTCATATTGAGGTTTTGAATTTCTTTATTGATTCGCACACACTGTCTGAACTGCATAGATGTTATTTATTTCGTGGACAACGCATGGATGAGACACTAAACGAATACTTCCTTGATATTAAAGTTTATGCTAAAGTTTTTGCTAGTGAGCTGACTGAAGCTCAGATCGTAAATTCATTGGTGGTAGGTATTAATCCGGTTTATCTGTCATACCTGTCCATGAATGTCATGCCTCGTAATTATGCTGAGTTCAACTAAATGATTTTGTTTGCTGAAAAGGTAAGAAAGGCAAACACGTTGTGCATGAGTTATCCTTCCTTGCCATGTACTTCTACGCAAGGTTATGTAAATTATTTTCAGCATCCTGGTGGTTCTCAGGGGAGAACAGCTGAGCAGCCGAGTGACGTCAATCCTGTTCCAGACAATTATGTTACTGTATTTCAGCCAAATGTATTTCAGGGTAGCAGAGTTTCCGGGCCAGTACATGTTGCGCCAAATGTATTTAAGGGGTGTACTTCGCAGAGATCCAGGCGTAGTAAACACAATACAGGTAAAAGGTGTGACTTATGCGGGTCATACATCCATCTTAGACGCTGGTGTGATGCCGGTTCAAATGACAATATTTTAAGTAATGATAAAGGTATTTCGTCAGATAACCATAATTTAACTTCAGGTGATATAAAAAGAAAATCTAAAAGATCACGGGATCAGAATTATTGTCGTGGTCTGGCAGCAAGTAAAAGAATTTGTAACCGAGTCTCGTATGTGGATAATGGCATTTCACCGTGCATTCATGTTGATATTAATAATGAACCGGTCGTCGCTTTAGTAAATTCTGGAAGTGTAAGTTCGTTTATAGATCTTGAGTGGTTTAATAAGATGCGTTCTGTATGTAAATTTGGAGAACTAACTGTTGAAAATAATAATATTATGTCGGCGAATTCTTCGTGTTTGGACGTTAAGGGATACATTATTGTGAAGATCAGAATAGTAAACTTCACATGGAAGTTCAGATTGTGGGTTGTTAAGAACCTATCGTGTAGGGTTTATCTTGGTGCTGACATTTTAGCGCACGTCGGATTATTGATAGATTTAAGATCTAAAACATGTTGGTTTAAGTTGAGACCTTCCTTAAAAGTTGTATTCAATGATTCTTCTCATAATGCTGTCATGAATTCGGTTCAGGAAGACGATAAAACCGTTAAAGTTGAAGATTTAATGTTGGATCATTTATCTCAGGATCAGGGCAATAGAATCCGTTCATTATGCTCCGAATTCACCAATGTTCTTACAGATAAGTTAGGTATGAAAAGCATTATGGAATATGAGATTGAACTCTCAGATATGATTCCGGTTAGATCCGCTCCGTATCGATTAGCACCACCCAAAATGAAAGCTTTGAAGAGTATTATAGACGAGATGGTTAACAATGGAGTGATTAGGAAATCGACTTCTCCTTACTCATCACCGATATTTCTAGTGCCGAAACCAAATGGCGAATTTAGACCAGTCGTGGACTACCGCGCTCTAAATAAGAAGGTAATGTTACAACAGATTCCTCTATCTGATCTCCAATCATGTTTCGGTTGGTTCAAGGGTGCCCAATTCTTCACTGTCTTAGATCTGAAAAAAGCGTATTTACAGATTCCATTGGCGGAGAAGTCCAAAGCGGTCACTGCGTTTACGACCGATTGGAACCTGTATGAATTCCAACGCCTTCCCTTTGGGTTGTCGACGGGTGCAGCTGTCCTTAGCCGTCTGCTTGATAACACATTCAATGGTATCAAATTTCGTTCCGTAGTATTTGGATAATGTGGTAGTATTCAGTAAGACCTTCGAGGAACATGTTGAACATGTAACAGAAGTGTTAGTTCGGCTCAAGCAAGCGGGTTTGACAGTGAAACTGTCAAAGGTTTCGTTTGCCAAATCCCAAATTTCGTTTCTTGGACACATTGTTTCTTCGTCAGGAGTTTCGGTTGATCAGAACAGAACACAGGCCATTAGAGATTTTAAACCACCGAGGAATGTTAAAGAAGTTGAACGTTTCATTGGAATGTTAAATTACTTTAGGTAGTTTGTGCCTAACTTCGCACATAGAGCTGCTCCTCTCAATTCTTTGAGAAAGAAAGGTACTGAGTTCGTTTGGGGTTATTCTCAGCAATCGGCGTTTGAGGATTTGAAGATGGCGTTAATTAACGCACCTATTTTAGCCATTCCTGACTTCAACAAACCCTTTATCGTACAGACTGACGCATCTAATAGGGCTATTGGAGCCGTTCTTTTACAACAGAATCAGGAGGATAGATTACCCATAGCGTATGTTTCGCGTAAATTGTCCGATGCTGAAATAAAATACTTGGTATACGAGTTGGAAGGATTGGCGGTGATGTTCGCGCTCGAGAAGTTTAAGATGTATCTTGAGCACATGGAATTCCAGTTAGAAACCGACAACCAGGCGCTGAGTTGGGTTCTGGGAAGACCCCGGGAAACAGGCCAAATAGCGCGCTGGGCCACGAGAATTTTATCTTTTAAGTTCACTGTCAAGCACTTCAAAGGCACCGACAATGTAATTTCAGACTGTTTAAGTAGGATGTATGGTGATTGTACGGATTCGTGTGATAAGGAAGGAGGAGGAAATTCATATTTGGTTGACAAAACTTGCAATGTTATTCTATCTAATTATCCGTCACTCTTCAGGGATGTATCTGCATATCAAAGGGAAGATACCTGTTTGGTTGATATTATTAATAAGATTGAAGGAGGAGAAGTGATCAAACCTTATTCAATGAGAGGTAATATTTTGTGTTGTACTGCTCGGCATGATCACCAGGCTAAGATTGTGTTACCTTCGGTATTAATTTCGGAAAGGTTTAAATATTTTCATGAGTCGCCAATTGGCGCACATCTCGGTGTATTTAAGACTAGGCAACGCATCAGAGAAAATTTCATTTGGAAAGGTATGGACGGTGATGTTAGGAAAATGGTGGATAGTTGTAAGGTTTGCAAATTGGCAAAACCGTCTACCAATACTAAGATTGGTATGCTAGCGTCAGATGTAGCCTAGAGACCTATGGAAAGGATATTTATTGATTTTGTTGGTCCATTTCCTAAGTCGAGGTCGGGAAATGGATTTGCACGGACGCTTTCACAAGGTTCAACTGGATTTTTCCCACAAAATCAGCGACCACGCAAACGGTTATTAAATGCCTTGAGAATATTTTCAGCAACTTCGGTCCTTGTCAGTTTCTGGTGAGTGATAATGCAAGGTGTTTTACCTCAAGCATCTTCAGAAACTTCTTATTTGAACTGGAAATATCACACGTAACCTCAACCCCATACTATCCGAAGGGTTCTTACGTCGAAAGAGTCAATAGGAATTTCCGGGCCGCTCTCATCGCCTACCATCACAAGGTCCACAGTTTGTGGGATTCCTATATTCCGTGGTTGACATTTTCATTTAATACTGCCATTCATGAAGCTCACAAAACTACACCGTTTGCTTTAATGTTCTCATTTGTACCCAGCTCACCAATATCCAATCTGTGGACCTAAAATCAGTTGTTGCAGGAGCAGTATTATTTTAGCCATATCAAGAAGATATGGAAGACTGCTAAGGGCAACATGAAGGTTGCGCACGAGAAGCTTGAGAAGAGGTACAATGAAGGTCGTAAGCCCACTGATATTAAAGTTGGTGATAATATCTATGTGAAGAATTTCTCTTTGAAGGAAGTAGGACCAAATGAATTGGGTAAATTAAGAGGAAGGTTCTGTGGGCCGTTTGAGGTTGTTAGATTTTTAACGCCTGGATTTTGAGGAAGACTTAAGATATTATTAGAAGAGGAGAGATATCGTGCAGTACGTGATAATGTAAATAACATATATTTGTGTAAATAATGATCAATATTATATTTAAATAATTTAAAGTGTAGATTTGGAACGATAGTTCGAGAATATGAGAGGATGTATTAAATAGGGAGATATTTGTAATAAGTGACGTTTTGTTTGACAATTCTATAATTGCATAAAATTTAAAGAAATACACGGTGTTCAATAAGTTTGTTCATTTTGAAGAAAGTTTATTATGAAGTGTTATTTAAAGTAAATGTGTAAATTTTGTGGAAGAGGACTTAGTGAAGTCATAGATCATATCAAGATTGATATCATTCTTGGATAAAGGATTTATAATCCTATTTGATGTTTGGTTGTGTCTAGGAAAACACTAGTTCATTTTTATTTTGAGAGAGGGAATTATTGTGTATTGTCCTAAGTTAATAAACATCGGAAGCACTGGTTAGTCTGCTTGACTAATTTTCTAATAACTGAACTTTTATTCATCGCTTCATTGACCTAGGATAGTACTAGTAGTCAGGTACAGACGGCCTTTATCGACATATTTTTAACCGTGACATCCCTGAGATCCAAGTTTCTCGATCTACCTTTTATTTTCTATGGTTAGACATTGTATGTAACTTGGAAGTACTATCGTGTGGTTCTTATGAGTCGAGCGTTCCCTAGTCGTTCACCTAGTAGGGATGTGTTGATTTACCTGTCTGAGTATCAACGTCCTTGCAATCCTTTCCATCTTCGCGGATAATAGGTGGTGACTACGCGGAATTCGGGCACAGTACCATTCACCTTTGACCACTACCGCGACTCTCCCCTACAAATATAGTACTGTGACTATCTAACACTGAATTTAACACTTTTAATAATAATTTCTGTGTCCTTCATGACACGCAAAGTTTAACTGTCAACGTCCTTAGACGCGCAAAGTATAAAAGCCTGTGTCCACTGACACACAACATAACAGCCTACGTCCGTAGACGCACAAAGTAATAGTCAATGTCTTGGCTCTTCACACCACTTATAAATGAACTGGCCCTAGGTCTAGATGGGGGGGGGGGGGGATTTATACAAAAATTTCTCGAAATAATGGTGGTACAGGAATGAAATAAATATCACTGAACTCGAAAAATAGCGCAGGTCAAGAATATGCCCATTAATCCTAGAATCGATCGTAGAGATGTTGTCTAGGCGATCTCCCGCGTGAATGCTAGCCGAGCGTGCCCACGCTAGACCTGCCGCGTTAAATAGGCATTCTTCTCTCATTGGTTCCCACATTTTCTGTAATTTGGCGGTTTTTAGCAGATCTTGGCGTCGTAGGAGTGTCTAGCATGCTCATCAGCCACTCACGTTACTGCATCATATTTCTTCTAGGCGCGAATATCACAATGAACATACCAGCAGCATGTCTCACTGCGCGTCGCTTCTATTTTTGAGGCGGCCAACACCCGTCCTTCTGACACATCGCTAGGCTATTTCCTTTCACAGCTAAAGTATTTAGCCTTTTGTCAATCTGCTTCAGCTATGTCCCAGCTGTCTCCAGCAAATGCTTGAAATTTCCTCATCTCCGTCTGGCTACTTTCATGATGCTGGTGGAAATATTTATTAATTGAAGAAATAAAACATAGAATCATTTATCCAACAGAGGATAAAGGGTTCAATATGTTTGATAATATGTCAATTAGTGACGGCATGATTATTGCTCGCTCCCATGATAACAGCTTAGTACCTGTTGCCCCCTCAAGTCTCCCTGATATTCCCCTGAACAATGTCAAATTGCGAAACACACGCAAAAACCAAGAAGATCTACTGAGTTTTAATTACTTGGCCCTGAAAGCCAATATAACTCAATGTTTGTGGGACTCTGCATTTAACAATTTAAATTTAGTTGCTAAACAGTGGATCACTGTAAATATGATAAAGGTCTCGCCCAATACAAAATTAGGGATTTATTATATGGATTAGGATCCTTTAATGTAGAGATCCATAAATGTAGAGAAGTTATGAATAATGTATATTGAACACGAATAACAGCTTTTGCTTAGACGAAATAAAATAAAAACCAATAGGAAAAGACAAAAAGATAAGATGCTTTACGGTAGCAATTTGAATCATCCAAACAGTTTTAAGTTTATATACAGTAATATGCAATGAGTTCGCACACTAAGGTCCGCCATAATTATTTTTGTATCAGGTAAGTTAGCAGACACCAACGCAATAACGAAGCATCAGTGGTATGGTAAAGGGGCTATTGAACGTCGTGAAGAAGACTAAGATACGGATATCATGATAGAAACGATATAAGCGTCCGTGTACAAAACCGTAGATGACTAACAAACGTAGATCGTGTTAACAAAACAGAAGAAAGGAAAAAGGAAGGAAGATTGTAGTTTTACGTGACCTTGAATCTTGTGATTATGAGCCACTGGACCTCCTTTTTACGTGGAATCCGAACCACAGGACATAGCATTTCACATAGAAAATCTCACATGCATTGACCGGGAATCGAACCCGGACCGCCTCGGTGAGAGGCATGCAGCTAGACCGCTGAGCCACCACGCCCTTACAAAACAGAAGATATCAGCCATATAAATCAAGGAGCTTCCAACAAGATCATATAAAAGAGAGAATTTCTTGGCATTGTGGGAGAAGACCATTTTAGACATATCACCATAATCTGAAAAAGGTGGAACCTCGACACTACAAAGTTGTATTGGAGAACTAATACTTTCCACGTCAAGAATATTCGAAGATATTTACGAGAAAATACTGAAAATGGTCAGCCCTGGGAACGTAACGAACCGATACCAGGGACGAGACGAGCGACATAGATCTAGAAAGAAACGCCAATTACGAGCCGAAATTATCAATAATATATATGCTCATCGGTGATCCCTAAACGAAGGTCAGGAGGGATGCAAAGTGTGCAAATTTACAAACCTTGTCCTTTATTGGATCCGGCAAGTGGAAATCTAAGGCATTTGGATATGAAGAATGTGGTGGTTAAGAAATAATCTAAACACACTCATTCCAACAAGACACACTATATTTTCTGTTTAATATAAATTCTTTTCTGATATTTTGAAGGCAATATAATGCTTTCTCCTAATCCTTAGCGTTAAGGTATTCTAGTAATGTGTCGTGCATTTGCTCGTCTCGTTTTCTATGTCTCTATGTAAGCTTAACTATTTTTTCCTTGTTCAATCAACTAGATCCTATTCATCGATCCACGAATTGAATGCTGAGTTAAGCCCAGACCAACGCACATAGACCTTTTTTTCCTTTCTTGCTAGATAATGCTTTGGATAGTTTGTTAGTTGGAGTTCTTCGAGATAATACCTGCCTTTAATGGGCTGGACGTTAAGATATTCTAGTAAATAAGTAACAAGCTTGCCTAGTTTCACTTCTCTAATGCTAAAAAGCTCAGTCCTCCAATTGGGCGTAAATCCCTTGTCGAAAACGGGCTTGTGTTTACTGTGTTTTTTGGTCGCCTATTACAAAACGATGGTGTCTAGGATCAACTGTTTTGATGGGATTAAAGAGCCTGTCCAGCCGTGGATTATTTTTTTGTTGCGAGATGTGGTTTCGTGTCAATGGATCTGTGTTTGCTACCGCTGTAACGTGGCCCTCCGCCTGCATGCGTTTGAGATCTCGGAACTTGTTCTGAGTATTTTACGAACGTGAATACTATGTGTTAGCTGTGTCTTCTCCATCTCTATATAAGCAGAGTTAATTGGTCGAAACCCTTACGATAGTGCCCGTTATTGATTTCGCTATGTTGATCTATCACAAGACAACCATGCTGCTGCTTGGACCAACAAGCCATGCACAGCACTGTGAAAGCCCTAAGGCTCATATCCGGGTTGACGTGGTCATCGAAAGCATGGCGCATGATTCGTTTATTCTGACGAAATAAAACAATAAGTTTAACATTGTCGTGAATCAGTTGTTTTGGCATTCTGGGATAAGTCTGACAATGATAAGAACAATCCACATTTATAAGCCTCACCATGCTGAAATAGGTTTGAATGATCACCTGTTGCTCGCTAGCAACGTCGTCAAAAATGATGAGCGAATCAGGCCGCACAGCATCGGGCGTTATAACCTCCTCGTATGATGAGAAAGCAAAGTATCCCATGTGTTCTTTCTGCAGCTCAGATATCACCTGTTCTAGATAGATGTACATGGGTTGATAGAGCGATTTTTCAAAAATGAAAGTGTTTCGGGATCTAACGCCTTTTGGAACAGCGATTATTGAAAGTTAATGGTTTTTTTTAACACAGGCCGACGGGCCAGCAACGAGACAACGAATTCTTGAAGGAACCTGTGAACCGTATGAGTTTTTTTTGTAATTCTGACTGTAACATCGTTGAAGGGTAGCTGTTTTGTCTGTTTGATAATTTTCAATGTTCCTTCAATAGAGAGTGAGAAATATGGACGGGTTTGGAAGAATGTTAACAGCAAACCGAATACATTGTGGTGTTTGAAGCCATATTTTCAGTGTTGCCTTAGTAAACAAGAGTTTAGTGCTTTTCAGTCGGTCAACACGAATGTACCCAAAAGAGATGGGTTATGCCCTAATCCTGAAATAAATTACATGAGATTAATAAAACACTAGGATGACCAGTTTCGATCGTCAAGCGATCATCATCAGATCCATTACACTTAGGCTTCAAAATCTATGTTTGAAATACAGGTGAAAATATTTACAATATGTACAATTATTTAGTTGCAGTATTGGTACTGCAACTGTCAGTGTATGCTAAATGCAGTATATATGTTAAGTGAAATGCTAAATGGTGATAGCTATCCGTAGATTGTAATTTAGAGAGATTATATGGTTGTAAACTATGGTTAAACTATAAAATTTTAGGCTAACTACTTATCTGATTGTCTTCCGTACAACAGCTACTCGCAGTTTTCGTGCTCACTGGAACTCACTGTGCGGTCGACTGCGGTGGTTATCTTAACGACTGGTTTTTTCCCTGCTTTCTCCCCCCTGCTCCTACGTGCTGTGGGGAGTGATAGCGATGTGTTTATGTGAGGTGTTGCCAACCTAGATAAAATGTATGTTATTGAATGAGGTGGGTCTACAACTATTAAAGACCGTGGATTAGCCCTCGCCACGCGTGGAGCATAACCCATTCGAACTAAGCGTTGACGGTCTTATGAGGACGTCCCGGCACCTTTAATACTGCCACGAATATGGGCCTTGGTTTATTGCAGAAGAAAAGTACATCGTACACCTGATCCAGATGAAATTTACCTATTAAAATAAATTATCTCGATATAACTATTGAACGTAAAGACAACGACCTTTCATATTCCATATTCCGGAAAGCAACACAAACCTCGCATGCAATCGACAATCAGTCTAATCACCCCAGTACGCACAAACTAGCGGGTTTCAATTCAATGGTGCACAGAGCTTTAAACATACCCATGTCAAAAGACAACTATAATAAGGAAATAAGAACTATTATGCAAATAGCAAAGGAAAACAACTTCTCGCCAAGCAAAATAAATCAAATTATAGCCAAACATAAAAATAAAGATAAAACGATTCCCAAACCGGACAGTAATGAGAAAAAATTTGCGCTTTTCAACTATGTGAATGCGAATACATATAAAATCACTAACCTATTCAAAAAGCAAGGCATAAAGATAGCTTTCACGACGAAAAACACAACCGCTAGGCACCTCCTAAATAGTAATCTAAATAAACGTGACCCGTATTCAAGGTCAGGGGTATATTCTATAACGTGCCAAGACACCGATTGTCAAGCTAATTACATCGGGCAGAGTGGAAGGCGAGTAGACACACGTTATAATGAACATAGGAATGCGATAAGATACGGAACACATTCAGCCGTGTGCGAACATATGTGTGACGCAGGGCACAGCTTTACCAACATAGAGTCGGACCTTAAAATAATCCATCACGAATCGAAAGGCAGAGCTCTTGACATAAAGGAAGCAATCGAGATACACCTAGCCAAACGAAACAATCCCAACAATCTAAATGAACACACGTTCATGGAGAGCTCACCCCTCTTCACGCTACTAAAAACACACCCTGTCGGAAACAAAACACAATTTAGCGACACAGCCAAGCTAGATAAAAAGGGGGGAAATTAGGGGGTTATTAATAGGTAAATGTTATCTGGATCAGGTGTACGATGTACTTTTCTTCTGCAATTAACCAAGGCCCATATTCGCGGCAGTATTAAAGGTGCCGGGACGTCCTCATAAGACCGTCAACGCTTAGTTCGAATGGGTTATGCTCCACGCGTGGCGAGGGCTAATCCACGGTCTTTAATAGTTGTAGACCCACCTCATTCAATAACATACATCTTATCTAGGTTGGCAACACCTCACATAAACACATCGCTATCACTCCCCACAGCACGTAGGAGCAGGGGGGAGAAAGCAGGGAAAAACCAGTCGTTAAGATAACCACCGCAGTCGACCGCACAGTGAGTTCCAGTGAGCACGAAAACTGCGAGTAGCTGTTGTACGGAAGACAATCAGATAAGTAGTTAGCCTAAAATTTTATAGTTTAACCATAGTTTACAACCATATAATCTCTCTAAAGTACAATCTACGGATGGCTATCACCATTTATCATTTCACTTAACATATATACTGCATTTAGCATACACTGACAGTTGCAGTACCAATACTGCAACTAAATAATTGTACATATTGTAAATATTTTCACCTGTATTTCAAACATAGATTTTGTAGCCTAAGTGTAATGGATCTGATGATGATCGCTTGACGATCGAAACTGGTCATCCTAGTGTTTTATTAATCTCATGTAATTTATTTCAGGATTAGGGCATAACCCATCTCTTTTGGGTACATTCGTGTTGACCGACTGAAAAGCACTAAACTCTTGTAAACCGAATACATTTTGATGCAGCACCTGTATTATCACTCGCAACAGCTCCCAAGAGCATCTGGTTAATGTAACCTGGCGATAACTACGATGCCCAGGAAAAACGCATTGCTAACAAGGCAGAACCATTTAATATACGGGATACCAGTACTAGGGGCTCTATCCATAACTATATAGAATCCACGTCAATGATAATAGACAAAGACAAACACTTTATCGCTAAAACACGTAGTATTATACAGCTATCCCCTGCTAAATGGAACACATGCTGTCAGTGAAGACTATGTAGACAATTTAACACATTCAACTCTCAAAGCTTCTCAGTGGAAAGCTCTAGCCGATGGTACGCATGATGCGCAATAGAGGCGAATTTCTAATGGTTTAAATTCCATAAATAAGCAAGATGCCTGCGCCAAGGCATATTCATTCATTCATTCATTCATTTATTTGCAATGGGGGTTGTGTCCCCCGGTGGCAAATTGGATATACATAGCAATTCAATAACAATTATACAACAATTTAACTGGAGTATTTACACAAATAGTCAGTCTTTTCTTAAACAAACCTATATGTTTGGGAAAAGGCTCTAAGACTGCGGCAGGTAGAGAGTTCCAGTTATCAATGGCACGGTTTACAAAAGAATATATACCATAATTTGTTCGCTGTGGTCGGCCCTTAACTTTGAAAGGATGATCGCTCCTACCCATGTAAGTGGGCTTTCCCAATCGTTTGCTAAGCTCACCCCATGCTGGTTGATTTGTATACGTGTTGTACATAGCGCAGAGTCTAGATTTCCTCCTCCTAGCCTCCAGTGATTCCCACCCAAGTTTCTTTAACATACGGCTCACATTGCTCCTGGGATTAAAGTCACTGAGCACAAATCTAGCGGCCTTTCTTTGTACCATTTCCAACTCATTGATGAGCCCTACTTGATATGGATCCCAAACCGCCGAGGCATATTCCAGAATAGGTCTTACAAATGACAAATAGCCTAATTCTTTAGCAGAGGTACTACTTCCTTTTAATACCCTCATTACAAAGTGCAGGGATTTGTAAGCCTTTGAAACTACACATCCTATATGACTACTCTATTTCATATCATTCCTTACGTGAACCCCCAAATATTTGCAAGAATCTTCTTCTACAAGTATTTCCGAGCCAATGTTATATTGAAAATCCTGCCTTCGCACTTTCCCTATTTTTGAGAGACTACATTTTCTTGTGTTTATTTTCATTTTATTTTCAATCGCCCACTTATAGACCAGGTTCAGGTCCTCTTGAAGCACTGCATTGTCTTGTGAGTCATGTATCATTCGATATATTAGACAATCATCCGCAAACAATCGACAGTCACTGCGAATCCCATTTGGTAAGTCATTTATAAACGCCAAAAATAACAAAGTTCCGATTACGCTGCCCTGAGGGGTAACCGACGTTACGGTAATTTCATCCGAGAATATGCCTTCGACTTTCACCTTCTGTGAACGACCCGTCAAAAATTCTTGGATCCATAAAATTACTCTTCTATCAATCTTCGTCGAAGCTAATTTATGGAGTAGCATGTCATGCGGCACGACATCAAATGCCTTCGCAAAATCTATAACCACGGCGTCGACTGAAACTCCATGGTTTATAGATTCGCTAATGTCTTGAAAAAGTGATAGCATCTGACTCTCGCATGAGTAACCTTTCCGAAATCCATGTTGCCTATCATTAAACCATGATAGTGCTTCCCACTGTTCCCTCAAGTAGTCGCAAATGAGACGCTCCATCTGTTTACAAACGATGGACGTAAGGCTAACCGGCCTGTAGTTGCCCAATTCAAGTCTGCTCCCTCCCTTAAATATTGGGACTACCGTAGCTCTCTTCCAGTCATCTGGGATTTGCGCATTGTTAATGGACACATTAAACATCATCTCCAAGTATCGTGCCACGGCCCTACCTCCTAGTTTAAGTACTTCACTAACAATATTATCAGGACCCTTTGATACATTGAAACGTAGTTTTCGTATTAGCTTTACAATTGCTGACTGGTTTATTTGGAACAGGGGAGCCCCTGATTCGTCGTTAAGGTCCAACACACAGCTATTGGATTTATTGAACACACTACCGTAAAAGACATTTAATTCATTAGCAATGACCTGTTTCTCAGTAATTAATTTACCGTCACCGGACATTATCATAGACAAATTATTTGAATTTCCCTTTCTTCTCCTAACATAACTGTATTTTTTTTCCACCCATCACCTCCCGAACCAAGTAAACCTTGCATATAACTGTCATGAGCAGCCCTCTTTTTTAAGACGAGCTCTCTTGATAAGGACTTAAATTTCAACATATACTTGTCACTATCATGTCTTTTATTGTATAATTTACTAATTTTCCGTTTTAGACTCCTAATTTCTCGTGTGTAATACTCAGGATCTGGGTTTTGTTTCAGCAATTTAAATGGGACAAATTTATCAACAGCGCTATTTAAAATTTTCAAAAAGTTAGTCCACAGGATATTAATGTGATTTCCTTCCTATGCCCATCCTACAAATAGCTCATTCAAATACCCCTGAAACTTGCCCTGATCCGCCCTGCGATACTGGAATATGATCTTTTTTGCTACATCAGAGTCTAATTTTGTAATGTCACCATATCTAATATTTAATTCAACCCCAGAATGGTCACTAATTCCTGGTACTTTCAGACAGTTAATATACAGCTCTACAGGCCTTACGAGATAAACATCTAAGGTATTATTGTCTCTAGTTGGGAAGTCAACTACTTGGGAAAATCCCCCCTCCCTTAAGAATTTATTTGCAGCGCTCTGAGCTTGACCACAGCTAGTTGACTCACCAGACCAGTCTACTTTGGGGAGGTTTAAATCTCCAGCAATTATTATGCTTTTTTTCATAGCATTACCCGTACAAGTTTTATCATACAGTGTTTCGAGAAGAGAAAAGTTATCTTTCGGTGCTCTATACGCCCCTATCACCTGAAGAGGGAATTTATTTCCTTTACCCGAAATTTGTACACATAACATTTCATGATCCATATCAGCCCACTTTAAGAAACTAGCTATATTTTTGCGCACACAAATAAATAGCCCACCACCTCGCTTCCCCCGATCCCTTCTGTACATTTCGTAGGTCCCTTGAATTATTTCGGTACTATTTATGTCCTCATATAACAAAGAATCAGTTGCAATGACAATGTCCGGAGAATACGTCTCTACAAGATTCCAAAATTCAATTAATTTATTTCCTACACTCTGGCAATTAACTTGCAGTAATCTTAGAGTCTTACCTCCGCAGCAAATATCTCGAAATAGCTCCTTCTGTTCCCATCGGCTGGCAACCTCTGGACCTGCTCCTCCTCACAAAAGCCGGCACGAACCGATGACCCTGTCATGTAGGCTCCCTAGGTTAAAAGCGCCCCGTCGATTTAGATGCAGCCCGTCTCGGGCGAAGTCACGGCCACCAATCCAGCAGTCAGTATCTACATACACTAACCCCAGTTGTGCACAAACCCAGTCCATGCGGTCATTTACAGTCTTAACTCGCCTTAACGGAACATCTCCCCGCCGAACAATGCCACTCATTATAATTTTGGCATTTCTAAACTTGCTTTTAGCTTTTCTGCCTAGTTCGTAGAGCTCCCCCATGATGTAATCAGCTGTAGCCCTCTTCTTCAAATCGTTCGTCCCAACATGTAGCAACAGCACTTTAACTTTGTCACAGTCCTCTACATTTGATTCTTCCACTTGTTGGGCAAGCTGGTCAATTTTAATCCCCGGATAACACCGCACTTTCGCACCTGATTTCCTCGAGATATTCGCACTCCATCGTATCATTGAATCACCCATTATGATAACGTCATCCTCAGTTTGCTCCTGCACGCCCTCTTCCACACTGATCGCAGTGGAAAGCCGTTCTGTCACATCCTTCACCGTTTCTTCTGATTCACGAAGCTGTGCTCTAAGTTCCTGTATTATTTGATCCCTTGCTTTGATTTGCACCCTCAAACAGTCCGGCGTATCACATACTTTACAAAACCAATTTCCGACATCACAATCCTCCTTCTTGACCTTAATACAGCCGAAGTGAAACCATTTCTCACATAGTCCACACTCAACACCATTCTTCAATGTTTTACTGCACGTCGAACACTTTAAAACTGCCACTGGATCATTTGCCTGATTCACATTTGGAGTAACAGGCCCTGGATTCACTTCCACTCCACCAATAACTAGCAATGCAGCTGTCACTAGGGCTATGAACCACGAGTTGCTAGGTCCCGTACGCACACACAAACACCGGAAATCCCGACTACCCTTCGCACACCACAGTCCGATCCTCGCCCGATAACACTCCAGAGAACAACCCATTTCAGCATATGCAGATAGCTCAGTATTACCCTTAGACAAAGACAGGTACATTAATGTTGAAGATTACACAGTCGCTGCCAGTAAGGGCTATGTTGACAATATAACAAAAGACATAACACATTCAACTCTGTAAACCCGTAACACCAAGTCATACGGTGATAGCTTAGCATTAAGCATAGACAAGGAAGGGCACATTAATGCAGGACGCTGTGATAAAGGACTATGTGGACAATCTAACAAAGGAGTTATATGAAGAAATGCATTCCGCTACAAATGTTGTCAAAAATATAAGTGATAGCATTAGTAAAATTGGAACTCTTAAAAGTGATGTATTTTACATTTAGTAACTTAGAGTGCAAAGCGAGCTCAAGATAGCCTTTGATGCTATAAACAAACAATATTTGGATGCTGAGATAAAAGAGCTAACAGAGCTTTTAAAAGCCAAACACCCAGAGCCTGTACCATACACAGGCTCAGCGTCTGAAGAAGACCCAGCGCTTGCCTTAGGTTATCGCAAAATGCCTGATGGTACATTAATGATAGTAAAATTAGAAATTCCCATTTGAAGGCAACTTAGCAACTGAAAACCACTTTTTTAAATTTTCGTTAGATAAGAGATTAATTAGTAGTCCTTATATAGACCATAAGATAAGTAAAAATAGGCCTACAATGTCGAAACAACGTTATCCTAAGAAAAAGAGAGGGCTGTGACATATTTTATATGTAGTTCGTCAAGCCTTTAAGAGAGAAAAGAACCTACGATTGGCGTTCCAAAAAGCCGTGCGTGCTGCTCGAGCCCAAGTGGACCCGCAAACAAAAACTAGCGTTTCAAAAACGTTCGTGAGTCATTCCCATACCAAAACGAGGTGGATTTTTACCAACTGTATTTGCAGGACTTGCCACATTGGGTTCGCTGCTTGGCGGTGCAAGTGTAGTTGCAAGGGCTGTCATGTCCACCCAAAAGGCAAAGCGGCTATGGGAGGAAGGGAAACGCCATAACGAGGCCATGGAGTCCACAGCCATAGGCAATATAAACTTCAACATGCGACTTGGTACCTACAAACAAGGACTTGGCATCTACTTTTCGCCTAAAAGAAGTATAAGACTGCCGTCGAGAGCGATGACCCATGATAAAGTCATGCATCACGCCAAAGGGCTACAAATACCTAATTTCGCGGTGTTTTCATGTGCGATCGCTTACCAGCTAGTCCTCGACACAATGAGTCCGCTATAGTTAATTAAGTCGACAGCCATGGGCCTGGATCTCATTTCGTAGCCTATGCCAAGCGAGGGGCCCAGGTGTATTATTTTGACAGTTTCGGCAATTTAGCACCTCCCATGGAGTTCGCACGCTACTTCGGGACTTCTAAGACGTATTATAATATTAAACGGGAGCAAAATTATAACAG
This sequence comes from Meconema thalassinum, assembly GCA_946902985.2. Classification (NCBI taxonomy): domain Eukaryota; kingdom Metazoa; phylum Arthropoda; class Insecta; order Orthoptera; family Tettigoniidae; genus Meconema; species Meconema thalassinum. The sequence goes on from OX336398.1 coordinate 129,200,048, forward strand.
CCAGGACTGTGGTCGACACTGTCCCACTTTCTTGCTGTAATATAGACGGTATACAAACACGAACACTCACATTGCGCGGAGAATATCCCGAGCTCACCGTATATTATAATCCTCCAATTCAGCTGGGGCACTGGCCATTTGTTTTGGGGCTCATCTCGGTTGATGGTTCAACAGAATATTTAACATGGAAGAAGGTATCAACAATAAATTTTACATCAACGACGTATCGGCTTTTTCACCAGGCTGATATAGCGTGGACGATATTTTCGAATTCGCCACGTTTTCATAAACTGCAACATTATCACCGACGTGTACTACAAACAGCAAGCTTTGCGCTATCTGCACGACTTGCTGGCTACAGTGCCCAGTGGTTTTAACATTCGCAAAACACTCTCCTCAGTTATGGATTTTGGGCTACTGCCATGTGAAATTAAATTAAATACCACCAGACGTTTGGAGGGAACCTTGCCTCCTTTTTCAATGGAATTAAACAATGTGGCCAAAGAAAGTATATCAATGAGATTACAAAAAAAAACAAGAAGTTCCATGACGAACTAAAGAGCCTACTTTTCTTAAAATTTAAGATTCTTACCAATGCTTAATCTATATGGACCTATCTAGAATAATGACGAAATATTTAAAGTTGGTAATATCGACATTTCTAATTAGTTCGAAATATACCTGGCATAATGTAGCCTAATAGAGCACTACAGTTGGCAGCCCTGGTGCCTGAATATATTCTTAGTTCCATCTCTTAAGGTACGGAATGCAAAATTTGGTTGAAGTCCATTGGATAGCATGGACGTTACATGCAGTTAGACATTGGATTTATCAACGCGCGTAAAATCATGTTGGCAAAAATGTCATGCATGTATTGGTCAGAAATAATCTGAAATATTATGATATCTTGTTGTGCCAATTTTAGATGAAATCCATTTGTTGGTATAGAAGTTAATGATAATTTAAAATTGGACCTATCAGCAGGCTAAGAATTATGTTGGCAGCACTGACGTATGTTAGTTACTCCAAATTAATCTAGAATGCCAGGTACTATACGTGCGCAAAGTTTAGAGCTGTTGGCTTGCATACTTTATGATATATTCAAATTAGAGTAAAACATATAAACATCATTTATTAACAGTTGGTAGCCCTGAGTGCCCTTAAGAATACGCATAGTCATATTTGTTATGGTGCACATAGCACATACGAAATTTGGTTAAAATCCAATTGATCGTATAGAAGTTCCATGTATTAAAAATAGGGCCTATCAGCAGGCTTAGTATCATGTTGGTAGCACTGACATGCATTAGTTGCTCCTAATTTATCTAGATTGTCAGGCACTATACGTGTACAAAATTTAAAGCTGTTGGCTCGCATACTTTCTGATATATTGGTATTTGGATAAAAAAAAAAGAGAGAGCATATATTAACAGCTGGCAGCCCTAGTGGCTCTTAAGAATACTCTCAGCCATATCTATTTATGTACACATAGTACATACGAAATTTGGTTGAAATCCAATTGATAGTGTAGGAGTTTTATGCATTTAAAAATTGGACATATCAGTAGGGTTAGATTCATTTTGGCAACACTGACATGTATGGCCTCCTGTAAATTAAACTGAAGTTTTATTATCTATATTTGTGCCAATTTTGGAATAGTTCCCATGTATACGTTCCAAGATATCCAACATTGAGTTCAAATTTCAATTGCGATTTTTCAGCAGTTGGTGGTACTGACATCATTTTCAAGTATGACATTGAGATGTTCCGGTATAAATTTTACATATTATTTAAGTATACAAATGTTCATGTTATATCCAAGGAAGGAAGGCATAGCTCGCAATCCAGAGTGTTAACAAAGAAGCAGCCTGTACGTGACTTATTGTAACTTTCACCGTGCCACTGGCAATAGAGCTGGAAAGCAACGAACAACGTCTCGAGGCCAGATGGGATGAACAAGGGAAATCGGTCATTCAACCCAGGCGAAAGAAGGTGCGAATTCAACGATAATCTATGGAACAAGCTCCGCCTACTTGAGAGGAATTAGTGCATCAATTAAGATGCAGGAATGCAAGTCGCACCATCATGAAGAGGACGATCTCAACCTCTCAAAAGTCATCTTAAAAATAATCATTGTGGGATTTTATCCAGCAGAAAAACTAGAATGAGGGGTGAGTTTGAAATAGCCAATCACAGATAGACGCCACCAAAAGCCGCGAAAATGAGGAACAATGACAGCGATTATCAACTGATCCTATGATCCGATTTGAAATTTAAGAGCAGTTTGGAGACATTGAAAACAAGAGTATTCGAATGGACTGCATATCATTAGCATGCGAGTGATATTATGGAAATAAATTTTGGAAATGACCCACTTCTGTGAGATTCCTCGGGAAACATATAAATAGTTGGTGGACTTACAGTGATAACAGTCGATATTGCCGTTCCCGGGTGGCGAGAGCCTTTGCCCGTAGAGGCCAAGAATTACCGCGAAATTTCTAAGTGATACCAGTCGACATTTTGCATCGAAGTTTTAAAAGCAGTAACATTGCATAACTCATAACAGCTATATCCAGCGCGAAGCTGAACAGTATAATTACGCGAAGTGCGTGGGCCGTTGGTAATAAGAAAGAGACCGAAAATGTGCAGATTTCGAGATCTATAAATTAGGGATAACCACCCGCGCTATTAGAACGAATGTCAGTTACGCAGAAAGCAATGCGGACTGTAGGCTGAATTAAGTAAGCTAATGCATTGCTCAGGGTAATAGGATTGTTCCGCTTACATCAACCGTGCATTATTAAAAGGTAAATTTCATAGTGGACCTTTGTTTTTGTGAATTGGAACCGAGTGTAAAATCATCCTCCCACTTCAAGAAGGACCGCAAGAATCAGCAGGTTGGACTTCTGGAACAAAGCAACACCATGGACAGGATGGTTAGATAAGTAAACCCAAAATGGGGTGAGCATGCATAATGTCTCCTATCACAGGAATTGGATACGCTTCTTTCAAAATTACAAGCAATTGTAATAAATAGGTATTTTCGGTCACAGCAGGCAGAATTTTATGCAAGTCATATATATTTAGTGATAGATCGTGTGTTGTTTTGTCAGATTCGATTACATGGTCATCATATTTGTGTTATTTTGTGTGTTGGTCAGTGCCGTTCCATATGGATGCACAATTAAAGGGATAATGGGATTTGAGTGCACAAGCACAAACCGTAAAGTAGAATGTCGACATTTGGGGGGGGGAATAACTGATGATATTGTGACAGACCAGTCTAACGCAGCTGTATTGAGCAAGAGCTCCTGGGTAAGGAGTTGATGACTATCACCGAGGTAAGAGGTGATGTGCAATGGTTAATGTGACAGTCAAATTTCAGGTGAGATTGAGAGTTAACCCTTGGCCGAATTGTTAAGTGTGAGCGGAGGTTACATTCCCGCAGTTCTACGATAATATAATTGGTAATTATTCGTAAGTGCGAGCGGAGGTTACGTTCCCGCAGTTCTACGATGATATAATGGGTAAATATAGGTAAGTAATGATTGGATTCATGCCTTGAGGGAGCACATGATGGCTCTTTCACGGAAAGTATTGGGGTGTACAACCCGTTGCCAAAGGCGGCCAGACGGGGTGAAGGGGGGGGGGGGCAGGTATAAGGGTCCCCAGCCGACTGTCTTTCTTAGGGTGTAGCGGAGGTCATTGTCCACCAGGACTGGGTTGTTTGGAAACATAGAACGGCTCTTACAATATCAGGTACACCACATCTGAGTGGTAATGTTTATCTTAGAAGGCAGGATGCTGCGACGCATTCCCGGGGGTTGTTCTTTTTGCCGCTTCAGGAAGCGAGGTCGAGTAATGCTATTTTGTCATTGTGCATTCATTGTAATTAATTGAGAATTTTAATTCACGGTTCACGGGGCGCAGACCGCCGTGGTGGTTTTAGGTTGATGACCCATGTGTGTTTTTTCTAGTATTATTTTGATTGTCATTTAGTTGGCAGAGCTGTGGCTCTGATTTGAGTGAACTTGTTTCTTTGTAACTGTAAAGTAAGTGATGCACGTATCTGCATGTGACCGGGAATATCCTATGCCTTCATATCCGGACTCTTGAGAGGATGGAAATAATTGTAATGAAAGAGCCTATCCGACACCCAGAAATTACCATAATTATAATAATGAGTGCACGTTGTTTAATAGAATGGCTGGACAGTTTCAGGCCATAATTTGTATGATTTGGAGTCTTTTGACATTTGAACTTTGAAGCAGAGGACTGCTAGTGAAATATCATATTCTTTCCTGGTATCAACCAGTGTTGATGGTTAATTATTGATCAGCTTTTGAGTTATGATTTTGTGATTTCCAGGAAATGTAAGAGGAGTTGTTGTGTTGTCTGTTGACGGGAGTAAGAGGGGAGGTGTGTTATTTCTGTGAATAAATAATTGTTGCATTTAAATATTCCTCTGGCACATTGATTTAATTTAGGGCTTCCTGTGATCCATAACGAATCCCCTAGGATGTATAATTAACTTGGAGCCACCCGAACAGACCACTACCCGAGATAGAGTCTACATCCTAGAAGGCCCGGAATGGTGCATATGAATTCGGTGATAACACAGTAGTTATTCGAGTTCGTATTGTTCTTATTTGTTAGTTTATGAATCACAGTGAAGGAGAAACGCCAGAGAGTAGCTAGTCGGAGCATTACCGAAGTATACATGTTGCTTGGAGGTGAAGGTAAACATGGTGGCCCGTGTCGGCCTTTTGCCGTGAATGTGAGCGTTCAACTCGTGATGTTTTGCCCATGGTAACATGTGTAGGGAGTTAATCATACATGGTGCCCAATGTGGGGCCTAAATTAATGCTAATTTATGGGAAGTAGAAGCATTGAGTGTGTATAAATAAATAACCGAGAACACTTATTTTATTTGTAACATTTTAGGTAGAAGAAGAGTTCTCGTGGCGCCCATACAAGTTGATTTGTTTAGTAACAATCTCCAGAGGTATTTTGTAGGACGGCACGACCATAAAAGTCATGTTAATCGTCTATTGACAAGACTGGGAAATTAAGGTTAACGCAAAAGGGTAAACCGAAAATGTATTCACGAAAGCAGACATCAGTTAGGCAGCTCTTCAAGCAATAAAAGTAACTAATAGAATTAACGTAGACAAGGGATATTAGATTGGGATAATAGCGATTCATTTTATGATTTTGGAGGATGGAGACTGCATGCTGCATGCCCCAGTATTCTCAAACAAGTGTTTTATATTTTGTGGCTATGGCTACGGTAGAAGAAATTCGAGCTATTGTAGAAAGCTCGGTAGCAAGGACAATTGAACAGTTTGAACAGTTCAATAGGAGTGTAGTGAGCAAAACGCTATAAACAATACACTATTAGTAGAGCGACTGACAGGCCAACTAACGGAACAGATTGCGAAGCAAAATACTATAAACAATACACTGCTAGCGGAACAAAGTAAAGAAAACAATGCTGTTTTAACAGAGCAGATTGAGGAGCAGAGTAGGCAGAATAATGAGACATTAAAAGAGCAACTGACAGGCAAATTAGCGGAACAATTAGCTAAAGTAACCCTCGATACAACCGCACAGTTAGAGAAGATGGAGACCAACCTCAGACAGTCAATAGCTTTCAGTGAAGAGAAACCCGCATCTAAGCTCGCACAATTAGAAGAGGCATGCAACGCGAACACAGAAGGGATTAAGCAAGAACAACTAGCGATCCAAGCCAAGGTTAAAGGGGTGGATGAAGAAATAAAATCCGATAAGAAACAGATACACGACTTAGGAGAGGATATCGCAGGGGTCAGAACAGAGATGGATAAGGCAGCTTTAACTTCAATGGAACGATGGAGTATCCAAGAAAGCGAAAATGGCATAATTAAAGAGAGTATCCGTGAGAATAACGTCTTGATAGGAGATAGGCTCGATAAATTAGAAAGTGATTAGGAGGACGGGAAGAAAAAGGAAGATAAGAGATATGAAAGGATGCGGGAAGAAATTAACAAGACATGCCGACAAATTGGAATTGATGGGAAAGAGGATAGGAGGAAGTTAATCGAGCAAATGGAAGAGAGCCGAAAGAGAATAAAGGAGGTCGAAATGCAATTACTGGGAAAAATAGAAGGGCAGGAGCAAAAAATCCTTAAAACAGAAATACGTTCACTGTAACAACAGGACATGCTTCTTGAAATAAAAGCTAGTAACAGTACTAAAGCGAGTAACGGGACGGCTAATAACCACAATATAAGCCAGACACAAGCAGAAGGACTGACCGGATGTAGTCGCGGGCTAACAGCAGTAAGCAAAAGTAATGACGGTTTCCATATATTTAGGGGACACGCATCTAGACCACATCAACCAGTTAATAACAACAATACCTCAGCGACTCAATACGTTCAGATAGTGAGAATGCAGGAGGATCGCCCTAAGAAGGTCAACAATGATGGGTCACAGACGCCAAAAGCATATTTAAAGGAACTAGATCATTACCTGGAAGATAACAATATACCTGAAGCTAGGAAACTTAGAATAACGGAAAAACTACTTGCCGATAGCGTACTTACGTGGTTCAAAAGTTTTCGCTACACTTCTGAAGATATGGAACAGGCATTCTTACGCTGATATTGGAGCCCATCCGTGCAGCATAGAGTGAGAATAGAACTGTATAGCCGGAAGTATCACGCTTCCCAGCCCACGCGCTACTCTGACTATTTCTCGGCCCAGCTCCTAAGATTAAAAGATCTAGATATTTTGCCTCCAGAATTGGAACTAGTAATGACTATTGGTAAACAGCTTCCATTACCGGTACAACAGTTCTTGATTGCCGCAAACGTGACGAGCGCAGTGCACGCAGAGGAGATTATCCATAGGCTGGATGATACATCAATATGTACGCAAAACAGACACATCAGAGCAATTGAGAGCACAGCACTTGTACAGCAGACTGAGCTTATCAACATCAGAGACCAGAGCACTAACACGAATGCTAGCCCAAAGAACGGGAATAAAAATGGAAGCTTGGACATGCCGAGAGAGGAGCAGAGATGATGGGAACCAAGGAATGAGAGGAACTGGCAACCGCGACAGAAATGAAGAGATGAATGGAGAGGGGCGTCGTTGCGAAGGTCCATACAACTACCGCAGGTATGACAGGTGCGATAATAGAACATGGAACCGAGGACGAAATGCGAATTAAGGATACACGGAGGACAGCCGAAGAGAATGGCAGAGCAGGCACGAAGCGTCACAACAATACTTGGATGAGTTACACAACAACCTAGAGACAGAGAAAGATCGTTGGCGACGAACCATCGAAAATCGTGAAAATCCAGATATGGAGGTGACAGGAGCTGAGATGAATTAGCACGGCAGCACCGAGAGAACCAAAATGACAAGAGCATTAAGGGGGCCATTAGTAAAAAAAGTTACTAGCGGATGATGAAGATAGCCTCAATTTCACGCAGAATAAATCTCAGTGGTTGGTAGCGAACATTGAAGATTGGGTCGCAAATCCTGAAGATTTTACGGGTGAAATTAACCAGCCAGCGCAACAATGCTTAAAGAAATTCCCTGTAATTATTGCAAGGATAGGAAGTTTGAGAGTACGAAGCCTGGTCGACGCTGGAGTGCAGCTATGTTTGGCATCAGAAGCACTAATCAGAGCACTAAGCGAGAAACAGAAAATACCCACAATTCCGGTACCACAAGTATAAATAAGAGGAGTCATCCCTGAAAAGACTGCCATATGCAAATTTCAAGTACAGTTGGATTTAGAGATCTTAGGACACACATTATCTCAAGTATTCATGGTTATGAATAAAATGAACGTAAAAATCATCCTTGGGGCTGATTTCATATACGAGCACAAAGCAATAATCGATCTACGCAACAATGTGATTAGATTCAAAAATATGGAAGGATTATCATCAGTCCATCTGAACATGAGAAATTACAGTTTAGACAGAGAGGATAATATTTGAGTGCAGGAGACAATTCCTGAAGAACAGGAAGAGAATCTATTAGAGGAAGAAGATTCGAACCTGGGACTCCTGGAGAACGAGCAAGACCAGGAAAATAAGATGTGGTCCATGGCCGTAGGAGATGACAACAAAGACGATTTCAAAGCACTGCTAAGAGAGAAATTAAAGGAAGGAAAATGAAATGATGAAGAAAGGGATTGCCTGGCTAAAATTTTATGTAAACATTCAGCTGCATTCAACACCCTGCCGGGTAAAATATTAAATTTTAAATACGCCATGCAGGTGGACAATTGGACTACGTTTAAAAGCCGACTCTACCTAATTCCAGAAATACATCACGCAGCGGTTAAGAAAATTATAGATGAAATGCTTAAAGAGGTCCTGTACCGAGCAGATACACAATCTGGAGACCATCCTTCAATACAGCAAGTCAAGAGCCAGACAATGGGTAGCTATATTTGTCGACTTCCAGAAAGCATACGACTCAGTGGACAGAATTACTCTTTTTAACACCTTGAGAGAACTAGGACTCAACGACAAGATCAATAGGCTGGTGCAAGCCACCCTGCACAACACCACAGCCAGAGTAAAGTTTAGAGGACAGCTCTCGGAGAGTTTCACCATTAAAACAGGGGTGAGACAAGGAGACGGCATCTCAAGCATATTATTTAATTGTGTTCTGGAAAAGATCATTAGAGAGTGGACGAGAATCCTACCAGGGAATACTAGTTACGGATGGGGATTAAAGCTGACAACCTAAGGATTCCATGCCTAGCCTTTGCAGACGATCTGACTTTATTGGCAAATGACATACAGGAGGCTACTACTCAGCTCCAAACACTGCACTCAATAGCGGCTAACATGGGTCTTTTGATTAACATAGGAAAGACCAAGTTTGTTACTAACATCAAGGATTCCCCTAGAATGATGAGAGTCAGTGATAACATCTACATCAAGAGAGTCAAAAGTGTAAAATACCTTGGGGAATGGTTTTCAGAGGACCTCAGCGAAACAGTGGCTCTTGAACACAGGAGACTCAAACTAGATAAGGCTTACCATGCCTGTAGAAAACTATATGCTTCAAAAAATTGTCGATGAATGTCAAACTGAGACACTATAATGCAGTAGTCAGACCTTCAGTCCTCTATGCAGCAGAGTGCCTATGTCTAACTAAGAAGACCCCATTAAGAGCCCTTGAGGTATAAGAAAGGAAGTTCCTGAGACGGATAGTAGGACCAAGAATTCTACCAGATGGAAGCCGATGGTATCAACCAAATCGTGAGCTATATAAACACCAAGAAAATCTCATAGATGCCATCAAAAGAAGGCGACCGGCTTTTTACGGACATCTATTCAGAATGGACTCAAACAGGTTATCCCATAGGATCTCCAAGGCTGCTAACAAGCAACTGGATTCTTGTGGAAGAAGCAAGTGGAGAAGGATCTTTCGGAACTCCATATAAATGAAAATGACATAGCCGACCGGAGTAACTATCATACAGCTCTTAAAATTAAATCCTTCGTAACATCCCTCACAGAAGTTACCCACAGACCAAAATACGAGACTAGGAAATGGTCTGGGGAACGTAAGATTCAATTTAGCCGGAAAATGAAGGACTACTGGGCCATCAGAAAAGCTCGAGGTACCAACATGAAAGCAGCTGCCAAACCCACCACTAAGAACACCAATCGTGGCAAGCCTGACGATGACATCAGGAAACAGCTAAAACACAAGCACCGTGGTCCATAGATGGCCCTAACGAAATAAAAGAAAAGGGGACATAATCAGGATGACCCCATCCCCTTACTTGAACGCCATATTAGCGGAGGCGAAACCCAATGGATCCGTGAGACTATGTCTCGATGCACGCACGCTCAATTCATGACTCGTTGACGAAACAGACCGTGCGCCACTAATTAAAGAAGTATTAAAGAAGTTCCATAAGAAAAGGATCTATTCATCGGTATATCTTGCTAATAGCTACTGGCACATCGAATTAGAGGAAAAATCACCGTTGTTAACAGGGTTTCTGTTCGATAATCAGTGTTTCCCTGGTATCATCTCCCGTTTGGGGTGAAGACGGCCGGATCCGCACTAATTCGAGCGCTGGATCGAAATTTGACAGAGGAAGTCAAAAACATGACTGTCAAATATGTGGATAACATCATGTTAGCGTCAGAAACCATTGAAGAACACATGCGAAATTTAAGCAAGTTATTAGAGAACCTCGAAAGGCGAATTTTAACATCAACCTAAAAAAATCGCACTTCCTTCAAAACGAAATTTTATATCTGGGACATATTGTTGAAGGAGAAGGAGTGAGGCCTAATCCTGTCAAAATATAAGCCATTAGAAATTTTCCCCGTCCAGCCTGAGTCAAGCACATAAGAATGTTTCTGGGGGCGACAATCTTCTTCCGTGAAAACTGCCCAGGATACACAGAAGTGGTGGCACCGGTACAAAAAATGTTGAAAAAGAACAACCGGTGGGCTTGGAATGATGATAATGAGAGAGCATTTGTAGCTACGAAGGAATTGTTGGCGAACAGCATACAACTGGGATACCCAGGCTTTTCGATTAAATTCATAATCCAAGCAGATGCATCTATGGGGGGCATCGATGCTATGCTATTTCAGGAAGATGCACATAAAACCAAAGACCGCTCATACTTAGCATTCATCAGCCGGAAGCTGAGGAAACATGAGAAAAGATATACCATCTCAGAACTAGAAATCATGGCCATCATACACGCAATACAGCTGTGGCGTAAAATTATCTATGGGTTTCCCATAACGATCCGCACTGATCATAAGGCGCTGACCTTTCTATTTAAAACTACCATGGTGAGTGAACGCATTAACAGGTAGGCCATATTTGCACAGCAGTTTGACCTAAAAATAGAACATGTATCTGAAAAATTAAACGTAATCCCGGATATCTTAAGCCAAAATCCAAAAGAGGAGGCGCAGAAAGATGAAATGTTGGTGCATCATATTGAGTTGACACGCGAAGACCGAGACTTCCTACAAGAACTGGAGAGGTTAGCGCAGGAACAGGAGAAGGAACCATGCATGAAGCGGATGATTAAGTTCTTTAAGACTGAATTAACGCCCGGTACGCCTGCATACCAAGAGGCTGAAGCGCAAGCGAGAGATTATCACTACCTCAACAATATGCTTCATAAATTCATAGACGAAGGTCATGTAAAACTACGGTTACTGTTGCCAGCATCTTTGTAAAGGAAACTGGTGTGGCATGCCATTACACACTCGGTCACGTGGGAATAGACAAGACTGAAGCGACGATAGGTGAGGCTTTCACCTGGCCACGAATGAGGACCACGGTACGAGATGTCTTGAAATCATGCGATACTTGCCAGCGTGCAAAATCAAATATCTTCCTCATGAGACAGTACCCAAAACCACTCTTGTCGCAGAAACCATTAGAACTAGTCGCGATGGATTGCATGGGCCCACTCCCGAAGGAACGAAGAGGAGTGCGACATGTCCTCGTGTGTGTCGACGTCTTCTCCAAGTTTGTTGTCATATTTGCAATTCAAAGGACAACACCTAAGCCGGTCATGAGCAAAATTAAGAACCGTATTATACCTACGATGGGAAACCCATAATTCATAATTTCCGACCATTCAAGTTACTTCACCTCGGCAGAATTCAAAAGGGGTTAAATGAACTAGGCATAAAACATGTGCTCTAAAGCATAAGACGCCCACAGAGTAATCCGTCAGAGAGAATTTTGAGAGATATTTCTAAACATATCCGCATGTTCATACCCACTGATCATGATCGTTGGGTCGATACCCTGAAGAACATCGAAATTTGTGTCAACATGACACGTCTTGAGACGACAGGACAAAGTCCATACACGCTACACTTGAACCAGCAACCACCGAGATCCTGGACAACAGTTATAAATTGCCCAATGGACCCACAGCCAGCACCACAGCTGAGAATTGAATCAACACTCAAGTGCATGATATAGCAAGCCGATAGGAGGCTAAGAAGAGTTAAAGGGGAACGCTTTCACAGAGAATTAGAAGTAAATGAGCTAGTTCTATTGAATAAACCACGTATATCAGACCCTGCCAACAAAATATTTCACATGTGGTGCTTTCCATACATTGGTCCTTACCGTATCCCAAGGACTTCGGACATAATGCCTATAAAAACAGAAAGACAACGGCAGAAATACATCAGTTGTGAACATTTCAAACCTAAAAGTGTATCATGAAAGAGAGCCGTTTGAACAGCCGCGGAATGACGCTGGTGTGAACATAGTGGAAGTTCAGTAGCAAGGAGACAAGTGCACGTGGAATAAGGAAACATTCAGTAGTAAACAGACCTGATGTTTACGAGTTTGAGTTTATAGTGAACCTTTGTTTTTGTGAATTGGAACCGAGTGTTAAATCATCCTCCCACTTCAAGATGGACCGCAATACCCAGCAGGTTGGACTTAAGGAACCAAGCATCACCATGGACAGGATGGTTTGATAAGTAAACCCAATATGGGGTGTGCATGCATAATGTCTCCTATCACCGGAATTGGATACGCTTCTTTCAAAATTATAAGCAATTATAATAAATACGTGTTTTCGGGAACAGCAAGCAGAATTTTGTGCAAGTTTTGTATATATTTAGTGATAGATTGTTTGTTGTTTTGTCAGATTCGATTACATGGTCATCATATTTGTGTTATTTTGTGTGTTAGTCAGTGCCGTTCCTTATGGATGCACAATAAAAAGGGAAAATGGGATTTGAGTGCACAAGCACAACCCGTAAAGTAGAATGTCGACATTTGGGGGGAAAATATCTGTTGATATTGTGACAGGCCAGTCTAACTCAGCTGTATTGAGCAAGAGCTCCAGGGTAAGGTGTTGATGACCATCACCGAGGTAACAGGTGATGTGCAATGGTTAAGGTGACAGTCAAATTTCAGGTGAGATTGAGAGTTAACCCTTGGCCGAATTGTTAAGTGTGAGCGGAGGTTACATTCCCGCAGTTCTACGATGATATAATTGGTAATTATTGTTAAGTGTAAGTGGAAGTTACGTTCCCGCAGTTCTACGATGATATAATGGGTAAATATTGGTAAGTAATGATTGCATTCATGTCTTGAGGGAGCACATGATGGCTCTTTCGCGGAAAGTAAAGGTGTGTACAACTCGTTGACCAAGGCGACCTGACGGGGGGGGGGGGGGGGGATGTATAAGGGTCCCCAGACGACTGTCATTTTTAGGGTGTAGCGGAGGTCATTTTCCACCAGGACTGGGTTGTTTGGAAACATAGAACGGCTCTCACAATATCAGGTACACCACATCTGAGTGGTAATGTTTATATTTGAAAGCAGGATGCTGAGACGCATTCCCGGGGTTTGTTCTTTTTGCCGCTTCAGGAAGCGAGGTCGAGTAATGTTATTTTGTCATTGTGCATTCATTGTAATTAATTGAGTATTTTAATTCACGATTCACGGGGCTCAGGCGTGGTGGTTTTGTGTTGATGACCCATGTGTGTTTTTCCTAGTATTGTTTTGATTGTCATTTAGTTGACAGAGCTGTTTTTTAGGTTGATCTTAAAATTCGCTATTTCGAGGTTCTCTAATAACTTGCTTAAATTTCGCATGTGTTCTTCGATGGTTCCTGACGCTAACATGATATCATCCACATATCTGACAGTCATGTTTTTGACTTTCTCTGTCAATTTCGATCCAGCACTCGAATTTTGAGAGATATTTCTAAACATATACGCATGTTCATACCCACTGATCATCATAGTTGGGCCGATACCCTGAAGAACATCGAAATTTGTATCAACATGACACGTCATGAGTCGACTGGACAAATTTCATACACGCTACACTTGAACCAGCAACCACCGAGATACTGGACAACAGTTCTAAATTGCCCAATGGACCCACAGCCAGCACCACAGCTGAGAATTGAATCAACAGTCAAGTACATGAGAGAGCAAGCCGATAGGTGGCTAGGAAGAGTTGAAGGGACACGCTTTCACAGAGAATTAAAATTAGATGAGCTAATTTATTGAAAAGACCACCTATATCAGACACTGCCTACAAAATATTTCACAAGTGGTGCTTTCCATACATTGGTCCTTACCGTATCCCAAGGACTTCGGAAATAATGCCTATAAAACACAGAAAGTCAACGGCGGAAATACATCAGTTGTGAACATTTCAAAAATTAAAGTTTATCATGAATGAGAGCCGTTCGATCAGCCACGGAATGACGCTGGTGTGAACATAGTGGAAGTTCAATAGCAAGGAGACAAGTGCACGTGGAATAAGGAAACATTCAGTAGTAAATAGACCTGATGTTTACGGGCATTCACAATGGAGCAGCTGAGGAGTTTGAGTTTATAGTGGACCTTTGTTTTTGTGAATTGGAACCGAGTGTAAAATCATCCTTCCACTTCAAGATGGACCGCAATAACCAGAAGGTTGGACTTCTGGAATCAAGCATCACCCTGGACAGGTTGTTTAGATAAGTAAACCTAAAATTGGGTGTGCATGCATAATGTCTCCTATCACCGGAATCGGATACGCTTCTTTCAAAATTATAAGCAATTATACGTGTTTTCGGGAACAGCAAGCAGAATTTTGTGCAAGTTTTGTATATATTTAGTGATAGATTGTTTGTTGTTTTGTCAGATTCGATTACATGGTCATCATATTTGTGTTATTTTGTGTGTTGGTACAGTAACGTTCCTTATGGATGGACAATTAAAGGGATAATTGGATTTGAGTGCACAAGCACAACCCGTAAAGTAGAATGTCAACATTTGGGGGGGGGGGGGGGGGGGAATAACTGATGATATTGTGGCAGACCAGTCTAACGCAGCTGTATTGAGCAAGAGCTCCTGGGTAAGGAGCTGATGACCATCACAGAGGTAACAAGTGATGTGCAATGTTTAAGGTGACAGTCAAATTTCAGGTAAGAATGAGAGTTAACCCTTGGCCGAATTGTAAAGTGTGAGCGGAGGTTAAATTTCCGCAGTTCTACGATGATATAATTCGTATTATTGGTAAGTGTGAACGGAGGTTACGTTCCCGCAGTTCTACGATGATATAATGGGTAAATATTGGTAAGTAATGATTGGATTCATGTCTTGAGGGAGCACATGATGGCTCTTTCACGGAAAGTATAGGTGTGTACAACTCGTTGCCCAAGGCGGCCAGACGGGTGGGGCGGGGGTGGGGGCAGGTATAAGGGTCCCAAACCAACTGTCTTTCTTAGGGTGTAGCGGAGCCAGGACTGGGTTGTTTGGAAACATAGAACGGCTCTTACAATATCAGGTACACCACATCTGAGCGGTAATATTTATCTTTGAAGTCAGGATGCTGCGACACATTCCCGGGGTTTGTTCTTTTTTGCCGCTTCAGGAAGCGAGGTCGAGTAATGTTATTTTGTCATTGTGCATTCATTGTAATTAATTGAGTATTTTAATTCACGATTCACGGGGCGCAGACCGCCGTGGTGGTTTTATGTTGATGACCCATGTGTGTTTTTTATAGTATTATTTTGATTGTCATTTAGTTGGCATAGCTGTGGCTTTGATTTGAGTTAACTTGTTTCTTTGTAAGTGAAAAGTAAGTGATGCACGTATCTGCATGTGACCGGGAATATTCTATGCCTTCACAGCCGGACTCTTGAGAGGTTGGAAATGATTTTAATGAAAGAACCTATCCGACACCCAGAAATTACCATAATAATAATGAGTGCGCGTTGTTTAATAGAATGGCTGGACAGTTTCAGGCCATAATTTGTTTGATTAGTTGTCATTTGACATTTGAACTTTGAAGCAGAGGACTGCTAGGGAAATTTCATTTTCTTTCCTGGTATCAACCAGTGATGATGGTTAATTATTGATCGGCTTTTGAGTTATTATTTTGTGATTTCCAGTAAATGTAAGGGGAGTTGTTGTGACGGGAGTAAATGTGGAGGTGTGTTATTTTTGTGAAATAATTCTTGTTGCATTTAAATATTCCTCTGGCACATTGATTTAATTTAGGGCTTCATGTGATCCTTAACGAAACCCCTAGGATGTATAATTAATTTAGAGCCACCCGATCAGACCACTACCCGAGATAGAGTTTACATCCTAGAAGGCTCCGAAGGGTACAGTAGCACTGAGATCATTTTCAAGTATGACATTGAGATGTTCCGGTATAGATCTTTACTCATACCATATTTGGTTTCGATTGCTGCAGCCGTTTAGGAGTTGATAGGTGGGGGACACACACAGACAGACTGACAGACAGACAAAAGGACAGACAGACAGACATTTTCCCTGATTGATCTCGTAAGTCTACTTTTTCCTCATTTTAAAAAATGTGAAAAGTAGGCTAAAAACAAGACAATTTCCTCTGTTCTTCACCAGAGAGAGGATGCCAGAAATAACTGTATGGACCATGGTAGAAAAACGCACCATATTAATAAGAACGGCGGACAGAGTAGAAAGTAAGGAGAAGGTAAAGGGGGCGGGGGAAAATGTAGAGACTCCTCGAAAAATGAGGATTTCCAAATAAGGAGAAAGGGGGGGGGGATAATATAGGGTTTGATGGATATAAGGGAACAGAAACAAAAGCGAAGTGCATCTGTACGATACGTAACGTCATACAGGCAACGTCGAAGGAAAAACAGATGGAAACTCCTCCAGTGGCGAACAAAGGAGATCAAATCCCGGCTCGGTAGCCCCAAAGGGAAACGTACAATTTGAAATAGGCGAAGAACAGAGAAACTGAGAGGAACTATCTTCCTAGATCTTTAATAACTGGTAGCCAAGTGTCACTTAGCCGATATCCAGTGTCTCTATTAACCCCAATAGTTTTAAGCTGAATACTGGCCTAATACAAAGAAACATGAACATGAACAAGCCTTGCACTCAATGTAGATGCGGATGCTACGATGGTCCTTAGGAATTACACGGCTGGATTGTATTAATGACGAAGACGTACGCAATACTCTTGGAATAGCCCCTATTCCAGCCAAAATGAGAGAGAATCGGCTGCGATGGTACGGGCAAGAAGCCCGAGAAAATACTGAGTTCATTGTAAGGAGGTCACTTCCTCTCGAGCCTGATGGACAAAGACCTCCAGGACGACCAAAAAGGCGTTGGGTGGATACCCTACACGACGATATGCGCTTCGTAGGTATTCTTAGCCATGGGAAATGTAATATCTGAAAAGTCATATTGATCGTTTAAACCTCTGTACCTGTAAACACAATCAGCGTTCATTTCAAAATATTTTGACAGCATTGCATAGAAGAAGCACCTGTCATCATTATTTTTAACGTTCATACATGCTTCTTAGCCCTAAATTCTTCAGGGAGACGTAGGTATGTACTTCCTCTCAGTGAGTTATACTTGTTTATTCTAACCCACAAATCATCTACACCCAACATATTCATGTAATTCTGAGATTAATTTCTTAATGTGTGTGCTAACAAATTCATTTTAAAGACATTCCCTTAAAACAGCCTCATTCTTTGTTTTAAAACTCGATCATATTCCACCTCGTGAACTTTGATAAACAAACATTCGAGCATCAGATTGATCTTTACGGAATTATGGAAATTGTCTTCTTGTTTTATGAGAATAATAACTCGCTCCTTGCTTTCTCGAGATATGCTCCTGCGTCATCGCATGTTTCACATCGAATAAAGTAAGAATGCATTCGGTCTGCAAATGCCTATTCATAGATCACAACTCCCCCATTATCAGGAACTGTCGACAGAAGAGCACTCTTTGTAAGCTCGTACCTTCTACGCTTGTTGGGTAATTCATAACCACAAAACTTCTCGTGCCGTTGTCCGTTGTATGAGTTTGAAAAATCATTCCAACATTTTTTACACTGATAAAGGGTTCCGCATGAATGCATGTGGCGTTTCCTATTTGATTTTCGAGTAAGAGCTGCTCCACATTTTTCACAGAGTGAAGATGTCACGTTAGACAAAATGCAAAAAGCTCTCTCTATATAACAAGCAACTACGAGACAGCTTGCTCTGTATACAAGCTAATTCTTGACTTCTTGTTACTTGCACACCAAAACTTAAATTTACCATACAGCAGTAAAAACATGACAGCTTGTTATGTGTAGCCTACATATGGTACGGTACCGTACTAACATTCAATGCTTGTTACTTGCACACCAAAACTTATGACAAAATGGGCACATAGCAGTGAGCACAAGACCTCTTGTTATGTATAGGCTACATACTTACTTTTGACTTTTTGTTACTTTCACACCAAAACTTAAGACAACATTAGCAAATAACGGCAAGTGCAAGACAGCTTTTTTTTATAATCATTAACGTTTAACTTTTTGTTACTTGCACCCCAAAACGTAAGACAAAATGACCGCATAGAAGTGGGTACAAGACCTCTTCTTACCGTAGAGTGGGGTGAAGTCGATCAGGTGGGGTGAAGTCGATCATAGTGACGTCTCGATATAATTTCAGTGCTACCACCTGGTGGGTAAATTGAGAAGTAACGATTTAACTTTCTTTGGAATGTTGAAGCTCCGTGCTATTTATATGATATTATTTGTATGTTATAACCATAACACGCTAAGTGTGGTTAAGTTTTCAATCAATGTTCATTTTTTAATATTTTTCAAAACTTTGGTCAACAAACAGTGATCCACCGGTTTCAATCGGTTCCCCAACTTCTTCACAGACTTCATTTGATAAGTTGATGTGTTGTGATCTTGTGCTGCCCTTTAGACCGCACCTAATTTATGGCGCATGCAAGCAATAAAGTATTATACCGAATGTTTACACTTGGTAGGGTGAAGTCGATCTTGGTACAAATATATCAGAAGAAGCCAGGCGCTGCTGGGATACGATATTATAATGTTCAGTATTTAAACAATGCTGTTCAAAGAAAAAAAGGGGGAAAATAAGGATCAGAAAAGCCTCTGAATGATATACTATCCTAAATGATGGGGTCAAAGGTAAACACAATACTACTGGGTCAAAGGTAAACACACTGAAAGTTTGGAGGACAACTTGCATTGAATACCACTGATGAAAATTGTTTGATTGAAGGTTTAGTTAAGTGCTCAGAGTGGGGGTTTCCTCTGTATGTATAAATACTAACTTTCGACTTTTTGTTAGTTGCACACCAAAACTTAAGACAAAATGACCACATAGAAGTGGACACAAGACCTCTCGTTTAGGTACATACTAACTTTCGACTTTTTGTTAGTTGCACACCAAAACATAAAACAAAATTACCACATAGCAGTGAGTACGAGACCGCTTCTTCTGTATAAATATTAACATTCTACTTATGGTTGATTTGTCATCACTGAGCATGATAAAACCCAAATAAGAAATAGAGCTAATAACTTGCATGCAACTCGCATCTTGGATAATTCCACTAAATCAAATTGTTTACACTGTCAAATTATACTTCCTTTACGTTTCTATACAGCTCCCAAGCATCCTTTCATAGAGCCACATAAATATTTCCATGTGAATTAGCACTTGCAAATCATGAATAAAAAATAACTTTGTTTATTAGCGTTGCTTGTTTGCTGCAAAAACACAAGTACCTATAATAGAACTTTGTTAATTAGCATTGCTCGCTTGTTTCAAAAACACAAGCCCCTATGACGGAACACATCATTCATTCATCGCTTGCCTCAAAAAGTACAAGTACATAAGATAGAACACAGCATTGGTCGCTTGCCTCCAAAAGTACAAGTCACTATAGAGCTTATCAAAGCCAAACTCTTAAAAACATGTCAGTAACTCGCATCAATCAGTTTCACTCCCAAATTGTACATTCTATACGTTTTTATACAGCTCTCAAGCATGCTAACATAGAGCCACGATAATATTTCCATGTGAATTAGCACTTGCAAATCATTAATAATAAAAATAAACTTAATTTATCAGCATTGCACGCTTGCTGCAAAAACACAAGTACCTATATTAGCATTGATCGCTTGTTGCAAAAAAGTACAAGTCCCTATGATATAACACAGCATTGATCGCTTGACTCCAAATACACACGAAAAAGAACAAAGCACCTAGACTCGGACCCGGGACCTCTCAACAAGGCAGCGCAGTCGTAAATTGCAAAAACGTACAAGGAACCACGGTATAGCACATACGAAATAGCCAAACACGAAGCACCAGCCCTCACGCTAACGGAACCGGGAATCGAACCCGGGACCATGTCGAGCGGACACGACGTGGTGGTGGCGCCATATTATGGGGCCGCAATCTTGGAACATGTCACGTGAGACAGACATCTTGAAGAAAACAACGTGGCGACCCTCATGGGGGCAGCCATCTTGGAAGAAACAAAATAATGCTGGCCATGGGGCCGCCATCTTGGAGAAACAAAATGGCGACATCCAAGGGGGCCGCCTTCTTGGATAAAACAACATGGCACTGGTCACGTGTGCCGCGGTCTTTGATTGAGGATGAGGATCCTAGTGGAAGTACATTACATCTACTTGTAGAATTGAAGGAGACGTCGTCCTGGGGAAATCTGAAATCTGGAAAATAAACTGGTAATATGCCACCCAAAGTTCTTTTCAGCACTCTGGAAAATAAACTGCTAATATGCCACCCGAAGTACTAGACACTGTTCCTGCACAGTAAACAATCTGCCAAATGTGATTATTTTCAAAAATTTAGCGCTCAGAATGTACATAGACCCAGTAAAAAGGTCCCACAAAACTACACTTTGGTACATTTTGCACAAAATGTGCTGACCAGCGAGATTCAAGCTTTTGCGACTACTAACGACAGATAGCAAAAACAAGAGGGGACCACACCTCCTTTCAACAGAACAAGTAATTTCAGCCTTAACACAGAGGAAAATAGGTTTCTAAGTGGTCATCAATATGGCGACGGGGCACGTCAATTGTCATGGGAGGTGGTGTGGGATATAAGTAGCGGTCTAATGATAATGCGGCACCAACTGTAGCCATGAGCGTTAAATCACGAACGTGACTGCATGTTGCAGACCGACAACCCGATATCTTGTGAACAAATCATCGGATTTGGACGTGTGAGGAGTCATATTACTCGAGGCGAAGTCCCCTTTCCTATGGCCCATGGATATACCCAAAATACACAAAACTAAAAGGTCATCGATATTCCCCTTAATAACTTTGGAACCTGTAATTATAGAAAGATGTGTTAGGACATGTTTTACTCGAAATGACGCTGTCTTTTCTATGGATCTCTGATTTATCCAATATATCCCAAACTAAAAACGTCATAGGCTTTATTGATATTTCGATAACCCCTAATTGTAGTGAATCACGTGAGGTGTGACTTGGGATGACCCCCTTCTTTTCCTATGATTCATTCATTTAACGAAAACACCTAAATATTAATATCTCACTAACCAATGATCGGATTTGGACACGTGAGATGTCAAATTACTCGGCATTACGCCCTCTCAGATACTAAGGTTCATTTACCGAAAATACCTTAAACTAAAAGCCATGAATTCTTTCCACTACACCATTATGTGGTCTTGTAGCGTTAAAACTTTGTAATTGCAGCAACAGAAGTATAGCAATGAGTTTTCATGAATGATAACAAAGCAAACTGTATATGATTTACAAGTAATTACAGTATAACGAAATAACAAGACGTTCCGCGACGATCTAAAGAGCCTATTTTTCTGAAAATTGAAGATTCATGCCAATGGTTAATATATAGAGACCTATCTTGAATAATGACGAAATTAACGTGGTAATGCTTACATTTATAATTAGTACGAAATATATCCGAACAAATGTAGCCTAGTGGAGCACTATAGGGTTCAACCCATGTGTCTGTAAATATATTTTTAGTTCCATCTGTTAAGATAGAGATTGCACATACAAAACTGGTTTGAAGTCCACTGGATCGTATGGACTTTTCATGCAGTTAGATATTGGACTTAACAGCGTGCGTAAAATCATGTTGGCAACAATGTCATGGATGTGTTGCTCAGAATTAGTTTGAAATATTATGATCTACTATTGTGCCAATTTTGGACAAAATCCATTTGATAATATAGAATTTGCATGTATTTAAAGATTAGGCGTATTAGCAGGCTTAGAATCATGTTGGCAGCACTGGTATATATATCAGTTACTACAAATAAATCTAGAAATGCAGGTACTGTACGAATTCAAAATTTAGAGCTATTGGTTTGCATACTTTCTGATATATTGATATTGGGGTTAAAAAAAATATAGAGATATCATTTATTAACAGTCGGCAGCCCTGCTGGCTCTTAATAATACGCATAGTCATATCTGTTATGGTATATGTAGCGAATACGGAATTTGACTGAAATCTAATTGAAGTATAGAATTTTTATGTTTTTTTTTTTAATTTTTAAATTGGACCGATTAGCTGGCTGAGAATCATGTTGGCAACATTATAATGTATGAGCTCCTGAAAAATAATCTGTAATGTAATTATCTGCGTGACAATTTTGGAGCACTTCCCATGCATACGTTCCGAGATATCCAACATATAGCTCAAATTTCAATTGCGACTTTTCAGCAGTAGTTAGCACTGACGTCATTTTCAACATTTAATTAAATATTTAATATAGCCATGATATATTCAGGTGTAGATCTTTAGTTGGCTAAAAATCACATATAGAGCAGAAATATATTTATTTAACGCAGTTTCTGACTACACATCGCTGCTAATTAGTACAAAATCGTTTAATAAGAAAGAACTATGATAAGTATTTTTAATAGCCTGGTTATATGGTTTTTAAGTTTCTTGTTTGAATGATGACAAGGGTTCAAAATATACTTGTGTAAAACTGCAGCCCGGAATACTTTCATTGCACAGTAGCTTTTGTTACAAAATTTGCATCTTTCTCTCTGTGTCAAACTGCAATCGATGCCAACATATTCTAAGTTGCAGGAAGGACATGTTTTCAAAGAACATTGCTTTCACATGTTTCAGACTAACATATTTAATGCCAGACCACCTTTGGTTAACTCATGTTCTCGGCTGACCTCAAAGCTATTTGGGTAATGTTTGTGTGGGTAGTATATTCATTCTTTTCCTGTCTCACATGCCCCCTTCCGTTCTCATTCTGATATCTTCATTCTCTAGGGACTGGTGCTCTGAACTGTGATGTGAGTTTCTTATTACGTAGCAGACTGTGTGTGTGTGGAATGTAACAATAACGGAACTATTTCTTTCGAAGAGTAATATTTCTTGCAACAAACCCACTTCATTAGAGTCGAAACTTCACAATGAAATTTAGTGATAAATTGGAGTTAAAGTGGAAAAATTAAAATGTTCCTCTAATGCCCGTAATCCAGACCAAACACCATCTGAATAAACATAACTTGTTCTCTCTACAAAAGGAAGGCTTGATCCTCATCTTTTATCCTTAAAACAACCATAAGTAACTAATTGATGTAGGTACCGTATGTAAATAATTGATTTTAATTTGTAAGGTAAATATGTGGTGCAGGCCTTGAGGTAGTGCCGGTGTGTAATGGCACCACCATCGTACCCTCTCAATAACAGTTTGTAATAAATTTAAATTTCATGAAAATGGTAAGCTATCTTATTTTGCATTCATTTGAAAGAGTGCACAAACTGGCGTCGCTTTCTTAAATCAGTGCGCCAAACTTCACGGTCACCACCTCCGAAAATATGACATAGTACAAAAGGCTTTGTTTAGCGTGGATTTTGAGGTGTTGTGTTGGGCTGAGGTAGAGCCGATAATCGCTTGTCGCGCCTGTATAATTCCATACACTAGAGTGCAGCATGAAACAGGCACAAGTAAGAACTATTAGAAGCATTGAACTGTAGTTATTAGTGGAACAACTCCTCCCATGGTAATTCTCGTTGAAAACTGCTTCTTTGGTCATCGCCTAGTCATGTCTGGTATTGTACGTCAGTCGTGAAATTCTCTGAGGTTGCAAGTCAGCTGATGTGTCGTGATTCTTTTATTATACTAGCTGTACCCGGCATGCGTTGCAATGGCAATCAAAGAAAGGGTTGGGGTTTTGACTTTGTAAGTTGCAGTGCTTTTGGATTGCCAATATTTTCTTCTTTTTCCGTTAACCACCTCTAAACTATTATAAAAAATTAATTTACCATCTCTGAAACATTCACGTGAGCGTGATCAACAACTCACGAAAGTTACACCTCAATGAAATGAATGGTATATGAACGCATACGGGACTGCTGAAACGATTAGAGTGCCGTCACCCATTTGTTGAATATACTCGTACGCTACCTATTGTAAAATGGATTTACTAACTCGAAAACCTTTCCTGGCGTGTACACAACAACTCATCAAAGTTTCATTGCAATCGGATGAATGCCATATGAACGCATATGGGATTTTGTTTAAACGATTCGCGCCGTCACTCATGTGTTGAATCTTCTTGTGCGCCACCCATTGAAAAACGGACTTACTAATTCATGAACCTTCGCAGGACTGTACTCAGCTCTCCAAAGTTTTATCACACTCGGATGAATGGTATATGATCGCATACGGGACTTTATTGAAACGATTCAAGCGCTGTCGCTTATTAGTTTAATCTACCCGTTTGCTACCAATTGTAAAATGGATTTTCTAAATCAGAAAGCTTCGCGGGAGTGGAAACATCATTTCACCAAATTTCATTGCAATCGCATGAATGGTATATGAACGCCTATGGAATTTCGTTTAAACGATACGCGAACCGTTACCCATTTGTTGAATCTACTCGTGCGCTACCTATTTTAAAATGGATTTACTAAGTCAGAAACCTTTCTTCGGGTGTACACAACAATTCACTAAAATTTCATCGCAATCGGATGAATGGCATATGACCGCATACGGGACTTTTATAAAACGATTCATGTGCCGTCGCTCATTTGTTGAATTTACTCGTGCGCTACCTATTGAAAAGTGGATTTACTAAGCCAGAAACCTTCCCGGAAGCGTACACAACATCACACACAAATTTCATCGCTATCGGACAAATGGTATATGAACGCATACGGGACTTTTTTGAAACGCTTCGCGCATCTTCGCTCATTTGTTGAATCTACTCGTACGCTGCCTATTGTAAAATGGATTTACTAAGCCTAAAACCTTCCCTGGAGTGTACACAACAACTCACCAAAGTTTCATCTCTATCGGACGATTGTATATGAACGCATACGGGTCTTTGTCGAAACACTTCGCGCGTCGTCGCTCATTTGTTGAATCCATTCGTGCGCTACCTATTGTTACATGGATTTACTAAGCTTGAAATCTTCCCTGAAGTGTACAAAACATCTCAACCACGTTTCATCGCTATCGGACAAATGGTACATGAACGCATACGGGACTTTGTTGAAACACTTTGCGCGTCGTCGCTCTTTTATTTAATATACTTGTGCGCTACCTATTAAACATGGATTTAGTAAGCCAGAAATCTTCCTTGGACTGTACACAACATCTCATCCAAGTTTCATCGCTATGGGACGAATAGTATACGAACGCATACGGGACATTGTTGAAACGCTTTGCGTGTCGTCGTTCATTTGTTGAGTCTACTCGTGCGCTACCTATTGTTAAGTGGATTTTCTAAGCCAGAAACCTTCCCTGAGTGTATACAACTTCTCACCCAAGTTCCATCGCATTGGGGGTGAATGGTATATGAACGCATGAGGGATCCTGTTGAAACAAACGCACGCCATTTTGTTGAAGTTACTCGCGCGCCATCTATTGTTAATCGGATCTACTATGCATATAACTTTTCCTGGTGTATGCACAACAACTCACCAAAATTTGATTGCAATCGGATGAATTGTGTATGAACACATCACCAACACCCATTTGTTTAAACTACTGGTGCGCTATCTATTGTTAGTTAGATTAACTATGTCTATAACCATCCCGGAAGTGTGCCAAACAACCCACCAAAATTTGGTCGCAATCGGATGAATTGTAGGCTATATGAACCCATCGCGAACACTCATTTGTTTAAAATACTCGCGCGCTGTCCATTGTAAATTGGATTGACTATGCCTATAATGATTTCGAAAGTGTTCACAACTCACCAAAGTTTCATAGCAATCGGATGAATGGTATATGAACGCATACGGGACTTGGTTGAAACGATTCACGTGCCGTCGCTCATTTGTTGAATCCACTTGTGCGATACCCATTGTAAAGTGGATGCACTGAGCCAGAACCTTTCCCTGATGAGTACACAACATCTTACCCAAGTTTCATCGCTATCGGAAGAATGGTATATGAACGCATACGGGACCTTCTTGAAACGCTTCAAGCGACTTCGCTCATTTGTTGAATCTACATGTGCGCTACCTATTGAAAAATGGATTTACTAAGCCTAAAACTTTCCCTGGAATGTACACAACAACTCACCCAAGTTTAGTCGTTATCGTACGAATGGTATATGAACGCATACGGGACTATGTTGAAACACTTCGCACGTCGTCACTCATTTGTTTAATCTACTTGTGCGATACCTATTGTTAAGTGGATTTACTAACCCAGAAACCTTCCCTGTAGTGTACACAACATCTCAGCCAAGTTTCATCATTATCACACGAATAGTATATGAACGCATACGAGACTTTATTGAAACGCTTCGCGCATGGTCGCTCATTTGTTGAATCTACTCGTGCGCTACCTATTATAACATGGATTTACTAAGTCAGAAACCTTAGCTGTAGTGTACACAACCTCTCACCCAAGTTTCATCACTATCGGACGAATGGTATGTGAACGCATACTGGTCTTTGTAGAAACGCTTCGCCCGTCGTCGCTCATTTGTTGAATCTACTTGTGCGATACCTATTTTTAAGTGGATTTGCTAAGCCAGAAACCTTTCCTGTAGTGTACACACCATCTCTCCCAAGTTTCATCAGAATCAGACGAATGGTATATGAACACGTCCGGGACTTTTTTGGAACGCTTCACGCGTCGTCGCACATTTGTTGAATCTACTCGTGCGCTACCTATTATAACATGGGTTTACTAAGCCAGAAATCTTGCCTGTAGTATACACAACCTCTCACCCTAGTTTCATCGCTATTGGACGAATTGTTTGTGAACGCATACAGGACTTTGTTGAATCGCTTCGCCCGTTGTCGCTCATTTGTTGAATCTACTCATGCGCTACCTATTGTTTAATGGTTTCACTAAGCCATAATCCTTACCTGAAGTGTACAGAACTTCTCACCCAAGTTTCAACGCAATGGGATGAATGGTATATTGAGCCCGTCAGAGGAGCTGCCAGGACAGCCAACAACCGAAATGACTTCCCTAACATCTCATCCGCCGGCCCTAACTGCCGAGAGGATCAGGTGAACTTCCAAACAGGCCAAAGCGGCACGAGAAACTATCGTCCACGGGGATCGTGGTACATGGTGACGAAAGGTCATAGACTGCCTAAGGAAAGGTTCACCTTAAAAGCTAGACTGAGAAAGGAAACATCCAGACTTATGTAAAACATCGTGAAAATTTATTGTAAAATTGACAAACCCCTATCCTAGTTCGGAGGGTTTCTATCGGCTAATCCGCAAGCTAATAAATAATCAAAAATCAAGAGAAGGTCCCTACCTGAGAAGTTACAGTAAACCCTCGCGAAAGATCTGTCTCACAATAATAAAGCAACAACAGCAACACTAGGAAATTGGTACGACGAAAAACCCTAGATCAAGTTACAAGATCAAGCTAATATCGGAATTTACATTTAACAGGGTAGCAAAACAAATCTAAGTTAGGATGATACCATCTCCACATTTACATTTAATATTAATTCATCTAGCTAAGTCCTATCAATTAATTACAAAATTTACGGCGGTGACGTCCGTAATATCAAACAATTACAATCAAAGCTATGTGACAAGCCATAAAAAAAAACATCTAAGACATTATTACGAACTAGGTGCTAATCAGCACACAAAAGGGTAACATAGAGGATTCGTACACTTTTACATCAATAAATAAATAAATACAAGACCACAGTTTTATTCAAAGCCTACCTACACCTTGGTTTACTGATTGTAAGCCATAGTCATTTAACGTGTGTAATTACGGTGACGACTGCGTAGTGAAGACTACGTCTAACATCGTATGGCCTGCGTTCCACAAGCTACGAACTAAAGGTTCGAGCAAGCTTCAGTCGCTACAAAAAGTGCCAGCTGTCCTAAAGCCATTTCCTCCAGGAAATACCTTCATTAGCACGGCTATGTCAGCAGGTTCCAAACGCAAATGAACAAAGTTTAATAGAAAGGATTCGTTAGTTATAATTTGTTTATCAAAATTACGCGTTTTATTATTAAGATGTCGGTTTAGATTATCGTTGGTTTATGGCGAATAATAGCTGACAAGCCTTGGCACGGAGCGTCTCCCTGAGATCATCTCTGCCAAAAAGCCTCGACTCAAAAGTCGGAATACAATCAACGAGCAATAACAACTCGGACACACAATAACACAAGTTACCAGCGGCGCACAGCTCGCCTTCAATAACTCTGGGACGGGCCTGGACACATCAGTTACCCTCCTTAAATATCTGGTCCACGGGAACAGTCCCGGACATGGTACACAAAATACCTTCATACATGAAAAACCCTCATCACGGGGCTAGCCTCCAACATACTATAAGAAACCTGACATAACTGTACTCGTCAAAACAACGGTACACGCAAAAGGCGTTTAACTAACAAATGACAATCTAATGAACATGTGGGCAGATACAGAAGGGGACACTGGGTTCCATGAGCTATCAATGCAATGAAAAATAAATGAATGCTACAAGCATGCTGTCCTGTGTTAACATAAGTCTGTCTCACTTAGAAGCAAGCGCTCTCAGTCGGGCGCTGGGAAGTATTCAACCACCTGTCTCTGTGTCACAGCGGGCTACAAGCTCCCTGCGCTATTATACACAACACATTGACTGGGCCTGCAATTTAAGCAAGAAAATAACTGTAAACTGGCCTCATAATGATACCTTTAACATAGGTTATAAACCTCGAAGAATGTGTGCATTAAGAGCACGCTATAATGCTGAATACAAATCTATAACTCTATCTTTCATAGCAAAGACATTTAAAAGATAGCAATGTCACTCATTGCTGGAGCTCTCTGCTCTCAAAGATAAAACAATTCATTTGTTACTTGTATCAAACATCAAATAAATCACGTGTCATCACACTCGACACTAACAAAATAATATTATAGCGCAAACTCCACTCTGCTGGATCTGCTTAATGATACGTTGGGAACAGGGTTCGATGCTAGGCAACAACGAAACATCCCTTTTACTTGTAAGGTCCACACTTGACCTAGCACCGCCTTGTGCTTTTACGTTAAACAAAATAGCAGAGATATGAGGAATACAGTGGAAGTAAAAACAACAAAAACTAAACAGGATTACGTAGGGAACGAGGAAGGAATACTTCTTTCGATGCGTGCTGGTCCCAAGATTCCGAATCGAAAGAAAGATGACTTCCACAGAAAGTAAGCCAGAATAAAAGTTTAAGATAAAATCAAGAGGAAAAATTAAACTTAAGTAATAGAGCAAGGGTCCCAGAGACCGTGTTAGTCGTAACTTCGCTACAGTGCGAAGCCAAGACTAAGTCGAATCGAATGACAAACGAGGAACTCAAATACGAGAAATCATAAGGAAGAAGCAAATATAGTACTAACTGAATAAAAATATATTAATAATAAAATAAACACATGTGTACTGATTACAAATTAGAAATAAAAATAAAACACGAGCAACTCAAATGTAAAATAAAAAGAATCTAGAAATAAATTCAAATCATAATAGCAACTAATTGGAAACGCGATTCAATAATAAAACTCAATAAAGATGAAGCAAAATTAAAGAAATTCGTGGGATAGATTACAAGAGCGACTACTTACAGAGACGACATGATCTGGACTAGAATGTCCAGCGCCAAAAACAGAACTAAGTCGCTCATGATGTTGTGAAATCATGGGGGAGGAGGTGAAAGGGTGGGGGGGTGGAGGAGTGCGTATGTAGGGAGACGGGGGGTGGGGGATGACACTGAGTTACGTAATATAACGAAGTCGCCGGAAGTAACACAAATTAACACAAAAAATGAACGAAATGAAAATTACATTAAATTACTTGACATTACCGGGACAGGAAATAAAAGAAAAAAATCAATCAGCTAAGAAATATGCTTCGTAGGAAGATGTAGGCTTACACAGAGGTAGAAATGCCGAATCACAACGACATACGATGAAACAAAGAAAGTAATGCGGCGCATGGACAGTGATTAACACGATGACCATCGCTCACATACATGTCAATAAAACAGAGGGAGGATCTGGCTGAAGACGTGAGACTCAGCTCCGTAACTTCGCCGATTCCGTCCACAAAAAGAAGGATCTGATGTGACAATCCACTTTAGGTCGTCATAAAAGAACGCCGAACCAGGTGGTGACGCAATACAGAGTATAATTAAGCCTCGTAGAAAAATTGCAGATATTTCAGACCTGAGAGATTTACGTAAAAATAAAACCGATTACATGAAAGGTAGGGATGACAAATAAACACAGAGGCTTCGCTAAACTAACGTAAACAAAGGCGAAGGGACTTGGGTTCATGGATCGAATTCACATCATCATAAGAAAGGGAAATTGTAAGTGAATCAGAGGAGACACAAAAATAAAATAAAAAATGGATAAACTGAAATTCAAAATGACCTCAAGTTAGATAAATTCAATGACTGAATCGTACTTACATTTAGTTGCTTTCTGGGTGCGGGCAAAAGCCCGACACGTGCGCACACGTCCGTCTGCCTGACGGCCCAAAATTGGAAGGAAGAAACCTTCTCTTAAGGAACGCAGTAACGCGCTCGAGAAACATAAGTCGTAGAACACCCCCTCTCTAGAACATGAAGGGGACCAATGGGAGAAGCAAAGCTTAGCAACAAGTTATACTTCAACCAATGGTAAAACTGTGTCAGCAGGGGTGAAAAGTTTCACCATCTGGTGAAACGTTTACGCAGAATTACTAAGTTTGAACGCAGTAGGTGAGACAGAGAAACGTATGTCACAATAATGCGACATGAAGGAAATGATGATAATAATAATAACAATAATAATATGACAAAAAATAATGAACCTGATAAAAACGGTTCAAAATTCCCCTGCTCTCCGAAAAAAAAAGGAATTTTCCTGGCCATGGAAATTTCTTTTTTTGTACAAATAGAGAGGCAAAAAAAAATCGTAAAGGGGAAAAATGGAATACTGAAAAAAAAATGGGCACTAAAGACCTCTAGAAGAATACAACAACAAAAATGAAGAGTGGACTAATCCGACCGTGAAATGAAGGTGGTACCCCCTTCATTGCTCGTCAACACTAGCCACTAATGTCAAAAGTACTGCGTTCAAAAATAAATACAGTGAGTTCATATATTAATAGTGATCATTGTTCTTGCTAGTTCATGATGATACGGATGTCGAAATCTTCGAGATGGACGTTACCCCAAGACTGCAAATCTCTCCAGCTTCTGATGAGAAAAGACAGACAAAGTTAAATCGTGATCACATTTAAAAAAAAAATACAACTGGGACACCCTGTATATAGGACCGTTCGTTGAGTCAACGAGGAATATGCAATAGTGTCATAATGTCTTCGAAAGGGAAAGTACTCTCCTTTTCAGCAGCTGAAAATAAAGCCATGTATAGATCCAGTGGGGGGTGACTGGTCCGTTAACGAGTTCCGAAGAGACCCCAGCCGTGTCAGCCCAGGTACACAAAGGCTGCTTGTGGTTACTCGCTGTCCGTCTGGATGGTTGCTAGACAAAACACGACATTCTAAGAACACTTGACAATTTAAAACAAAACAAAATACATGACCTCACAGTGAACATCAAAACCAAGATGACACAAAAGTACAAGATATCTCAAAACTATGACACAAGAAGTCAATCACATCAATAAATTTAAAATAAATCCAAAGTTCCTACAAGGTAAAGCAGGAAGTGTTGAAGGGTCCTTGTCTGTCGCCGAACAATAGGAGTTAAGCCGAGGAGCAGTACAAAAGAGGAGTAGGAGTGGTTTGCAAATAGTGACCGACCAGGTATATGCTGATGGCCTCCGGCAAAGATATAGCTCGACAGAGATGTCTAGTATTCACGACACACTCGCGTACGAGAAAAAGGCCACGGATGTCTCCTGTCTTGTCACAGGAATAAATGAAAAGGAAGCACACGAATTAAGATCAGAATAGGCACACATGCTAGGTTGGCTATTAAGGAGCTCGGGCATCCAATTAGAATAAAAGGAAAACAAAAATACAACATTAAAGCGAGGTGAAATTCACAAGATCATTTGACAAATTTTTTCAACTGCGTGACGTGGGCCGAAGTCACTGAATCATCGTGATCGTCCACCAACTCAACTGAGACAGGATTTAAAAAACGTGCAATAGTCTTGGGAGTTGACCAGCGTAAGCACAGCTTACTGGAAATTTGTTTGGTAGCGTAAACTCAAAGGATGTAAACGACACAAAACTTTGTCCCCAATTTGGAATTTAACATCATGACGGCCTAAGTTGTAACGCTTCGCTACTCTGGCTTTTGCTTTCTTGTTGTGACCGGAAGCGATGGCCCATTTTTGAGCAACAGAGGTAGTGCGAGAGGGTTTGGAAAGATATTCAATATTCAATTTGAGCAGCAAGGGGTCGACAAGCGTTCGGCCTAGGAATAATTCAGCTGGAGTAGTTTGAACGGACGAATGGAAAGAGGTATTGAACCCGAGACTGAAATACTGTAGGTTCGTATCCCAGGAGGTTTGATCGGCATTGTGAAAAGCGGACATACAAGCCTTCAAGTTTTTGTGAAAACGCTCTACGTGATTTCCCTGCGGTCGATACGGTGACAAGAAAATATGTTGGATGCCCCAGTTAAATACCATAGATTCAAAAGCTTTGGAACGGAATAGAGAGGCGTTATCTGACACAAGGTACTTGGGAGGACCAAAAACTCCAAATATATATCTAGACAAGAAATGGATAGTAGTCTGAGAAGTGATATTCTTTACTGGGAATAACCAAACAGACTTCGAAAAACCATCAATGACAGTTAAAATGGCTTGATTGCCAGATTTTGATCTCACGACTGGACCAAAGTAATCAATGCAAAGGCGTTCGCCGGGACGAGTGACGATACCAGCTTGGTGGAAGCCTACACGAGTGTTCTGGGCAGGTTTAGAACGCTGGCAGGTTAAACATCTTCTGACATGATCAAAAGCATCTACCTTAATTAAGGGCCAATAAAATTCACCGGATATCTTACGGAAAGTGCGCTGCATCCCTGCATGAGTTCCCAGTGCAGAATCATGATAATATGTCAAAAGCATATCACGTACTGCTAATGGAGCAAAAATTCTAAATTTAGTAGAGTTAGGAAGAACATAGCCAATAACATCATTTCGAACACAAAAGTTGCTTACTGCCGGATCTTTGTTTGCAATTTTTACACGGAGGACAGTGCAAAATGGATCCTCAGACTGGAATTTCCGGATATCCACAAAAGACCAAGGACAATGTTGCAATAGGAAAAGATTTTCTTGAGGTGGTGTACTGATAGAAACGCTCTCGCTTGGAGTCCTAGGGGTCTCTTCAAACATGCGTGACAGGCAGTCAGCTACCGGATTCTCGCTCCCTTTTACGTGGATGATATCAAACTTAAAAGATGACAACCTCAAAATCCACCTGTTGATGCGTCCAAGCTTTTTCACGTGAGAAAGACTCCATTTCAAAGCCTCGTTGTCGGTAAAAACAGTAAAGTGACGGTGTTCCAAAAAAGTCCTGATTTTTTCACATCCAAAAACCACAGCAAGACTTTCCTTCTCGAAAATTGAGTAACGTCGTTCATGTTGATTTAACATACGACTCGCGAATGCCACTGGTGCAAATTTTCCATCCACACGCTGGCTCAAAACACTAGAAATGGCCAAATCACTGGCGTCACAATGTAAAAAGAAAGCTGATTCGAAATCAGGCGTGTGCAGTACTGGTGCTGACATAAGGGCTTCTTTCAAAACATTGAAAGCTTTGACCTGTTCTGGCCCCCACACAAATTTCACATTCTTCTTTTTGAGAGCATTTAGAGGTGCCGAAATATCAGAGAAGTTTTTGATGAAACGAGAATAGAACGTGAACATACCCATAACTCTTCTCAAGGCCCTAACTGTGGTGGGCACAGGTAACTGTTGAATGCAATCTGCGCGCTCGGGTATGACACGGATACCATCGGCTGACAGAATGTGGCCCAGAAATTTAATTTGAGTGTAGCCCAAAGAGGTCTTTTTTGGATTGATAGTGAGACTAGCCTTCCAGAGGCGGGAGAAAACTTCCCTAAGATGAACGACATGCTCCTCAAAAGATCTGCTGTATACGACTAAATCGTCAAGATAATTAATTACAAAATTGAACTTCAGGTCTCCCAAGATGTCGTCTACCACGCGACTGAGGACTTGCGCACCAAGAGCTATACCCATCGGGAGACGCTTGAAATTATATAACCCGAAAGGGGTATTAAAAGCAGTGAAGTCGCGACTCTCAGTATCCAAAGGAATCTGATAATAGGCACTATTTAGATCAATCATCGAATACACATTGGCCCCGTGGAAATGTTGAAAAGAACTCTCAATAGTAGGCAGTGGGAAATTATCAAAGACTACCTTCTTGTTCAATTTTCGGTAGTCTACGACTAGCCGGAACTCACCCTCTTCTTTCTTGGGAATTAAGAAAGCAGGAGACCCATAAGCTGATTTGGAAGGAACCACTACTCCCCGATCTTGCAAATCATTGATATACTTTTTCATGGCCAAGAGCTTGGGCGGATTACAAGGAAATGGAGGACTTCGAACAGGTACATTGTCGCTCAAGTCAATGTGGCATTCGTGATTTACAGCAGAACCTAAATCTTCTGTGAGGACATCAGAAAATTCCTCAACTAAATCGTTCAGAGTATCATGTTGCTCGGACATCAAAGTTAATGGAAGATGTACGGAAAATACAGGAGACACATCAACGTAGTTAGAAGTATATTCTTCAAAGGGGAACATTTTATCTGAGCGAAATTTGAAACAAAATGAATCGTTAATAAAATCCAACTGCATACCAGTTTTATGCATAAAGTCAATTCCTAGAATACATTGAGTGGAGAGATTGTTAACCACATGAAAAACATGTTTCCAAGAAAATCCGTGAATTTTAATGCGACATAAAATAGTTTCGGCAACGTCGATAACTGACGATCCCGCAGACAGGAACTGACATTTATTCCGTATGGGGTGTTTTTGCGAAGATCGAATGCTATCTGCCACTGAACGGTGGATGAAACTTCTGGTGGCGCCTGTATCCAAAATAGCAGCTGCCGAGACATTATCGAAATTTACTGAGACTCCTGGTTGTAACACAACATCAAAATTAGATGCATTGTCAAGTTTGGATGGAGGACTGCTCCGGGAGTCGAACTCAGAACACCTCCCTATGAGTTTTCCTGGTTGGAATTACAATTCGGACAGGCACGAGTCGTGACCTCATTCATCCCACAGCCAAAACAGAATTTTCAGCGTTTTAAAGAACACATTTTAAAATGATGTCCAAGTTCATTACAGTTCCAACAAGTTATGCGACCAGATGAAACATTGCGTGTGATTGTTGTTGGGTTGTTTGTAGTCCCTTCACGGGAGACAGCAGAAGAATTACGAGCCACAGAATGGTTAAATTAGAATTCCTAGAAAGGGACTCAGCACGGCGAGCAGACGGCTTAAACTGTAAGGTGTTGTCTTTTGTTCGGTCGACAGCTGGGCTAGACAGTGCTGTCTGGGGGGAGTAGGCTAACTCGGGGAAAATCGTATTATCGGCTCTTGGAGGTGGAGTATAGTTCGAACAGGCTCGTGCATTTGATTCGTACTCACGGCCTTGCAATATGATGTCCTCGATGGAAAAAACGGATGTACGCCGAATGAAGTATTTATAAGTGGGATTTAAATTCCTGTATACAATTTCCAACAGATCCCCCGGATGAAAGGGTTGGGGTAGGTTCGCTGCTAACAGACGGACTGCGGTTACATAATCGTCGATCATCTCCCCAGGAGCCTGAGTACGGGAGTGTATTTCTTGTTTGAGAGCGAAATTGAAATCTTGTGGCGTGAAACGGTCATTAATGCACCCAATAAATTCGTCCCATGACTTATAAAAATTTGGAGAAGTGCGATGCCACATCAGCGCTTTTCCAGACAAAAGAATAGGTAAGCAACGTACAATATTGTCGGGATTAATATCGTGACAATAACACAATTCCTCCACACGTTGGATAAAACAAAAAACTGATGAGGTATTGTTTTCTCCGGAAAACGTCAAACCCCACCTACTCACTACTGATGCAAAATTTTCGTTGTGGCGAGCACTATTAACAGTACCAACAGGGGCGATGGAGCAATCTAAAAGGGGAGAGTCTATCATTAGCAGGTCCTGTGTCGTATCTTGCAATAGTGGCGTGGGCATTGTTAAGGATTCAAGGCCCATAAAATTTAACTCCTTCTTGACGGGTGGGAATTCGGACTTAGACATGACAATAGACAAGGAGAAAAGTAAAACTCTTTAACTTAGTAAAATAAAGGTCACAATACCATAATGTGTCCTATTCCAGCGTTGCGAAGTACTCATTAACTTGTTGCGCTGTTCACCTCGGAACTAGATTCTTTGGATGTCTAGTTCACTCGATAAATGTTTTCACACTCCACACTTTCTTCGAGGTTGGGGGAAAAATTCAGTACAGGTATCTTAAACTCAGAAAGACAACATTGTAATAATTGAAAAAAAATATAAGTTTGGTAACCTAAAGGGGACGATTTCGCGTTTAACCACGCTCTGATATACCATTTGCACCGCCTTGTGCTTTTACGTTAAACAAAATAGCAGAGATATGAGGAATACAGTGGAAGTAAAAACAACAAAAACTAACTAGGATTACGTAGGGAACGAGGAAGGAATACTTCTTTCGATGCGTGCTGGGCCAAGGATTCCGAATCGAAAGAAAGATGACTTCCACAGAAAGTAAGCCAGAATAAAAGTTTAAGATAAAATCAAAAGGAAAAATTAAACTTAAGTAATCGAGCAACGGTCCCAGAGACCGTGTTAATCGTAACTTCGCTACAGTGCGAAGCCAAGACTAATTCGAATCGAAAGACAAACGAGGAACTCAAATACGAGAAATCATTAGACAGAAGCAAATATATTTACTGAATAAAAATATATTAATAATAAAATAAACACATGTGTACTGATTACAAATTAGAAATGAAAATAAAACACGAGCAACTTAAATGTAAAATAAAAGGAATCTAGAAATAAATGCAAATCATAATAGCAACTAATTGGAAACGCGATTCAATAATAAAACTTAATAAAGATGAAGCAAAATTAAAGAAATTAAAGAAATTCGTGGGATAGATTACAAGAGCGACTACTTACAGAGACGACATGATCTGGATTAGAATGTCCAGCGCCAAAAACAGAACTAAGACGCTCATGATGTTGTGAAATCATGGGGGAGGAGGAGTGCGTATGTAGGGAGACGGGGGGTGGGGGATGACACTGAGTTACGTAATATAACGAAGTCGCCGGAAGTAACACAAATTAACACAAAAAATGAACGAAATGAAAATTACATTAAATTACTTGACATTACTGGGACAGGAAATAAAAGAAAAAAATCAATCAGCTAAGAAATATGCTTCGTAGGAAGATGTAGGCTTACACAGAGGTAGAAATGCCGAATCACAACGACATACGATGAAACAAAGTAAGTAATGCGGCACATGGACAGTGATTAACACGATGACCATCGCTCACATACATTTCAATAAAACAGAGGGAGGATCTGGCTGAAGACGTGAGACTCAGCTCCGTAACTTCGCCGATTCCGTCCACAAAAACAAGGCTCTGATGTGACAATCCACCGGAGGTCGTCATAAAAGAACGCCGAACCAGGAGGTGACGCAATACAGAGTATAATTAAGCCTCGTAGAAAAATAGCAGATATTTCAGACCTGAGAGATTTACGTAAAAATAAAACCGATTACATGAACGGTATGGATGACAAATAATCACAGAGGCTTCGCTAAACTAACGTAAACAAAGGCGAAGGGACTTGGGTTCATGGATCGAATTCACATCATCTTAAGAAAAGGAAATTGTAAGTGAATCAAAGGAGACACAAAAATAAAATAAAAAATGGATAAACTGAAATTCAAAATGACCTCAAGTTAGATAAATTCAATGACTGCATCGTACTTACATTTAGTTGCTTTCTGGGTGCGGGCAAAAGCCCGACACGTGCACACATGTCCGTCTGCCTGACGGCCCAAAATTGGAAGGAAGAAACCTTCTCTTAAGGAACGCAGTAACGCGCTCGAGAAAAATAAGTCGTAGAACACCCCATCTCCAGAACATGAAGGGGACCAATGGGAGAAACAAAGCTTAGCAACAAGTTATGCTTCAACCAATGGTAAAACTGTGTCAGTAGGGGTGAAAAGTTTCACCATCTGGTGAAACGTTTACGCAGAATTAATACGTTTGAACGCAGTAGGTGAGACAGAGAAACGTATGTCACAATAATGCGACATGAAGGAAATGATGATAATAATAATAACAATAATAATATGACAAAAATAATGAACCTGATAAAAACGGTTCAAAATTCCCCTGCTCTCCCAAAGAAAAGGAATTTTTCTGGCCATGGAAATTTCTTTTTTTTGTACAAATAGACAGGCAAAAAAATCGTAAAGGGGGAAAAATTGAATGCTGAAAAAAATGGGCACTAAAGACCTCTAGAAGAATACAACAAAAAAAATGAACAGTGGACTAATCCGACTATGAAATGAAGGTGGTACCCCCTTCATTGCTCGTCAACACTAGCCACTAATGTCAAAAGTACTGTGTTCAAAAATAAATACAGTGAGTTCATATATTAATAGTGATCATTGTTCTTGCTAGTTCATGATGATGCGGATGTCGAAATCTTCACGATTGACGTTACCCCAAGACTGCAAATCTCTCCAGCCTCTGATGAGAAAAGACAGACAAAGTTAAATCGTGATCACATTAAAAACAAGAAGTTCCGTGAAGAACTATACAGCCTACTTTTCATGCCAATGATTATTCTACAGTATATGAACCTATCTAGAATAATGACGAAATTAAGTTGGTAATATCAAAATATCTAATTAGTTCAAAATATACCTGGTAATGAAGCCTAATAGAGCACTACAGTTGGCAGCCCTGGTGACTGAATATATTCTTAGTTCCACCTCTTAAGGTACAGAATACAAAATTTGGTTGAAGTCCAATGGACGTTACATGTGCATGTGCTGGTCAGAAATAATCTGAATTATTATGATATCTTGTTGTGCCAATTTTGGATGAAATCCATTTTTTAGTATAGAAGTTACATGTATTTTAAAATTGGACGTATCAGCAGGCATAGAATCATGTTGGCAGCACCGCCTTGTATTAATTACTCCAAATTAATCTAGAATGTCAGGTGCTATACGTGTGGAAAGTATAGAGCTGTTGGCTTGCATACTTTCTGATATATTGATATTAGGGTAAAAAGAATATAGACAGCATTTATTAACAGTTGGTAGCCCTGATTGCTCTTAACAATACTTATAGTCATATCTGTTATGGTACACATTGCACATACGAAATTTGGTTGAAATCCAACTGATAGTATAGAAGTTACATGTATTTAAAAATTGGTACTATCAGCAGGCTTATAATCATGTTGGTAGAACTGACGTATATAAGTTACTCCAAATTAATCTAAATGTCAGAATATACGTGTGCATAGTTTAAAGCTGTTGGCTTGCACACTTTCTGATATATTGGTATTTGGATTTAAAAAAATAAAGAGAGCAATTATTAACAGTTGACAGCCCTGGTGGCTCTTAAGAATACGCTCAGTCATATCTGTTTATGTACAGATATTACATACAAAATTTTTTTGAAATCCAGTTGATAGTGTATAAGTTATATGCATTTAAACATTGGACTTATCAGAAGGCTTAACATTATTTTGGCAACACTGTCATGGTTGGCCTCCTGGAAATAAAACTGAAATAGTATTATCTACAAGTGTGCCAATTTTGGAATAGCTCCCATGCATACCTTGCAAGATATCCAACATGGAGCTCAAATTTCTAGTGCGTTTTTTCAGCAGTTGGTAGCACTGACATCATTCTCAAATATGGACGTGAGCTATTCCGGTGCACATCTTTACTCATAATAAATTTGGTTTTGATTGCTGCAGCCGTTTAGGAGTTGA
Source organism: Meconema thalassinum (assembly GCA_946902985.2). Taxonomy (NCBI): domain Eukaryota; kingdom Metazoa; phylum Arthropoda; class Insecta; order Orthoptera; family Tettigoniidae; genus Meconema; species Meconema thalassinum. The sequence goes on from OX336398.1 coordinate 129,240,417, forward strand.
TAGGGGGGGACACACACACAGCCTGACAGACAAAAGCACAGACAGACAGACACACATTTTCCCGGATCGATCTCATAAGACTACTTTTTCCTCATTTTTGCAAAATGTGAAAAGTAGGCTAAAAATACAATTGGGACACCCTGTATATAGGACCGTTCGTTGCGTCAACGAGGAATATGCAATAGTGTCATAATATCTTCGAAAGGGAAAGTACTGTCCTTTTCAGCAGTCGAAAATAAAGCCATGTATAGATCCAGTGGGGGGTGACTGGTTCGTTAACGAGTTCCGAGATGACCCCAGCCGTGTCAGCCCAGGTACACAAAGGCTGCTTGTTGTTACTCGCTGTCCGTCTGGATAGTTGCTAGACAAAACACGACATTCCAAGAACACGTGACAATTTAAAACAAAACAAAATACATGACCTCACAGTGAACATCAAAATCAAGATGACACAAAAATACATGATATCTCAAAACTATAACACAAGAAGTCAATTACATCAATAAATTTAAAATAAATCCAAAGTTCCTACAAGGTAAAGCAGGAAGTGTTGAAGGGTCCTTGTCTGTCGCCGAACAATAGGAGTTAAGCCGAGGAGCAGTACAAAAGAGGAGTAGGAGTGGTTTGCAAATAGTGACCGACCAGGTATATGCTGATGGCCTCCGGCAAAGATATAGCTCGACAGAGATGTCAAGTATTCACGACACACTCGCGTACGAGAAAAAGGCCACGGGTGTCTCCTGTCTTGTCACAGGAATAAATGAAAAGGAAGCACACGAATTAAGATCAGAATAGGCACACATGCTAGGTTGGCTATTAAGGAGCTCGGGCATCCAATTAGAATAAAAGGAAAACAAAAATACAACATTAAAGCGAGGTGAAATTCACAAGATCATTTGACAAATTTTTTCAACTGCGTGACGTGGGCCGAAGTCACTGAATCATCGTGATCGTCCACCAAATCAACTGAGACAGGATTTAAAAAACGTCCAATAGTCTTGGGAGTTGACCAGCGTAAGCACAGCTTACTGGAAATTTGTTTGGTAGCGTCACTCAAAGGATGTAAACGACACAAAACTTTGTCCCCAATTTGGAATTTAACATCATGACGGCCTAAGTTGTAACGCTTCGCTACTCTGGCTTTTGCTTTCTTGAGGTGACCGGAAGCGACGGCCCATTTTTTAGCAACAGAGGTAGTGCGAGAGGGTTCGGAAAGATATTCAATATTCCATTTGAGCAGCAAGGGGTCGACAAGCGTTCGGCCTAGGAATAATTCAGCTGGAGTAGTTTGAACGGACGAATGGCAAGAGGTATTGAACCCGAGACTGAAATACTGTAGGTTCGTATCCCAGGAGGTTTGATCGGCATTGTGAAAAGCGGACATACAAGCCTTCAAGTTTTTGTGAAAAAGCTCTACGTGATTTCACTGCGGTCGATACGGTGACAAGAAAATATGTTGGAAGCCCCAGTTAAATATCATAGTTTCAAAAGCTTTGGAACGGAATACAGAGGCGTTATCTGACACAAGGTACTTGGGAGGACCAAAAACTCCAAATATATATCTAGACAAGAAATGGATAGTAGTCTGAGAAGTGATATTCTTTACTGGGAATAACCAAACAAACTTCGAAAAACCATCAATGACAGTTAAAATGGCTTGATTGCCAGATTTTGATCTCACGACTGGACCAAAGTAATCAATGAAAAGGCGTTCGCCGGGACGAGTGACGATACCAGCTTGGTGGAAGCCTACACGAGTGTTCTGGGCAGGTTTAGAACGCTGGCAGGTTAAACATCTTCTGACATGAGCAAAAGCATCTACCTTAATTGAGGGCCAATAAAATTCACCGGATATCTTACGGAAAGTGCGCTGCATCCCTGCATGAGTTCCCAGTGCAGAATCATGATAATATGTCAAAAGCATATCACGTACTGCTAATGGAGCAAAAATTCTAAATTAAGAAGGGTTAGGAAGAACATAGCCAATAACATCATTTCGAACACAAAAGTTGCTTATTGCCGGATCTTTGTTTGCAATTTTTGCACGCAGGTCAGTGCAAAATGGATCCTCAGACTGGAATTTCTGGATATCCACAAAAGACCAAGGACAATGTTGCAATAGGAAAAGGTTTTCTTGAAGTGGTGTACTGATAGAAACGCTCTCGCTTGAAGTCCTAGGGGTCCCTTCAAACATGCGTGACAGGCAGTCAGCTACCGGGTTCTCGCTCCCTTTTACGTGGATGATATCAAACTTAAAAGATGACAACCTCAAAATCCACCTGTTGATGCGTCCAAGCTTTTTCACGTGAGAAAGACTCCATTTCAAAGCCTCATTGTCGGTCAAAACAGTAAAGTGACGGTGTTCCAAAAAAGTCCTGAATTTTTCACACCCAAAAACCGCAGCAAGACTTTCCTTCTCGAAAATTGAGTAACGTCGTTCATGTTGATTTAACATACGACTCGCGAAGGCCACTGGTGCAAATTTTTCATCCACCCGCTGGCTCAAAACATTAGAAATGGCCAAATCACTGGCGTCACAATGTAAAAAGAAAGCTGATTCGAAATCAGGCGTGTGCAGTACTGGTGCTGACATAAGGGCTTCTTTCAAAACATTGAAAGCTTTGACCTGTTCTGGCCCCCACACAAATTTCACATTCTTCTTTTTGAGAGCATTTAGAGGTGCCGAAATGTCAGAGAAGTTTTTGATAAAACGAGAATAGAACGTGAACATACCCATTACTCTTCTGAAGGCCCTAAATGTGGTGGGCACAGGTAACTGTTGAATGCAATCTGCGCGCTCGGGTATGACACGGATACCATCGGCTGACAGAATGTGGCCCAGAAATTTAATTTGAGTGTAGCCCAAAGAGGTCTTTTTTGGATTGATAGTGAGACCAGCCTTCCTGAGGCGGGAGAAAACTTCGCTAAGATGAACGACATGCTCCTCAAAAGATCTGCTGTATACGACTAAATCGTCAAGATAATTAAATACAAAATTGAACTTCAGGTCTCCCAAGATGTCGTCTAGCACGCGACTGAGGACTTGCGCACCAACAGCTATACCCATCGGGAGACGCTTGAAATTATATAACCCGAAAGGGGTGTTAAAAGCAGTGAAGTCGCGACTCTCAGTATCCAAAGGAATCTGATAATAGGCACTATTTAGATCAATCATCGAATACACATTGACCCCGTGGAAATGTTGAAAAGCACTCTCAATAGTAGGCAGTGGGAAATTATCAAAGGCTACCTTCTTGTTCAATTTTCGGTAGTCTACGACTAGCCGGTACTCGCCCTCTTCTTTCTTGGAAATTAAGAATGCAGGAGACCCATAAGCTGATTTGGAAGGAACCACTACTCCCCGATCTTGCAAATCATTGATATACTTTTTCATGGCCAAGAGCTTGGGCGGATTACAAGGAAATGGAGAACTTCGAACAGGTACATTGTCGCTCAAGTCAATGTGGCATTCGTGATTTACAGCAGAACCTAAATCTTCTGTGAGGACATCAGAAAATTCCTCAACTAAATCGTTCCGAGTATCACGTTGCTCGGACATCAAAGTTAATGGGAGATGTATGGAAAATACAGGAGACACATCAACGTAGTTAGAAGTATATTCTTCAAAGGGGAACATTTTATCTGAGCGAAATTTGAAACAAAATGAATCGTTAATAAAATCCAACTGCATACCAGTTTTATGCATAAAGTCAATTCCTAGAATACATTGAGTGGAGAGATTGTTAACCACATGAAAAACATGTTTCCAAGAAAATCCGTGAATTTTAATGCGACATAAAATAGTTTCGGCAACGTCGATAACTGACGATCCCTCAGACAGGAACTGACATTTATTCCGTATGGGGTGTTTTTGCGAAGATCGAATGCTATCTGCCACTGAACGGTGGATGAAACTTCTGGTGGCGCCTGTATCCAAAATAGCAGCTGCCGAGACATTATCGAAATTTACTGAGACTCCTGGTTGTAACACAACTTCAAAATTAGATGCATTGTCAAGTTTGGATGGAGGCCTGCTCCTGGAGTCGAACCCAGAACACCTCCCTATGAGTTTTCCTGGTTGGAATTACAATTCGGACAGGAACTAGTCGTGACCTCATTCATCCCACAGCCAAAACAGAATTTTCGGTGTTTTAAAGAACACATTTTAAAATGATGTCCAAGTTCATTACAGTTCCAACAAGTTATGCGACCAGAAGAAACATTGCGTGTGATTGTTGTTGGGTTGTTTGTAGTCCCTTCACGGGAGACAGCAGAATAATTACGAGCCACAGAATGGTTAAATTAGAATTCCTAGAAAGGGACTCAGCACGGCGAGCAGACGGCTTAAACCGTAAGGTGTTGTTTTTGTTCAGTCGACAGCTGGGCTAGACAGTGCTGTCTGGGGGGAGTAGGCTAACTCGGGGAAAATCGTATTATCGGCTCTTGGAGGTGGAGTATAGTTCGAACAGGCTCGTGCATTTGATTCGTACTCACGGCCTTGCAATATGATGTCCTCGATGGAAAAAACGGATGTACGCCGAATGAAGTATTTATAAGTGGGATTTAAATTCCTGTATACAATTTCCAACAGATCCCTGGGATGAAACGGTTAGGGGAGGTTCGCTGCGAACAGACGGACTGCGGTTACATAATCGTCGATCATCTCCCCAGGAGCCTGAGTACGGGAGTATATTTCTTGTTTGAGAGCGAAATTGAAATCTTGTGGCGTGAAACGGTCCTTAATGCACCCAACAAATTCGTCCCATGACTTATAAAAATTTGGAGAAGTGCGATGCCACATCAGCGCTTTTCCAGACAAAAGAATAGGTAAGCAACGTACAATATTGTCGGGATTAATATCGTGACAATAACACAATTCCTCCACACGTTGGATAAAACAAAAAACTGATGAGGTATTGTTTTCTCCGGAAAACGTCAAACCCCACCTACTCACTACTGATGCAAAATTTTCGTTGTGGCGAGCACTATTAACAGTACCAACAGGGGCGATGGAGCAATCTAAAAGGGGAGAGTCTATCATTAGCAGGTCCTGTGTCGTATCTTGCAATAGTGGCGTGGGCATTGTTAAGGATTCAAGGCCCATAAAATTTAACTCCTTCTTGACGGGTGGGAATTCGGACTTAGACATGACAATAGACAAGGAGAAAAGTAAAACTCTTTAACTTAGTAAAATAAAGGTCACAATACCATAATGTGTCCTATTCCAGCGTTGCGAAGTACTCACTAACTTGTTGCGCTGTTCACCTCGGAACTAGATTCTTTGGATGTCTAGTTCACTCGATAAATGTTTTCACACTCCACACTTTCTTCGAGGAAGGGGGAAAAATTCAGTACAGGTATCTTAAACTCAGAAAGACAACATTGTAATAATTGAAAAAAATATAAGTTTGGTAACCTAAAGGGGACGATTTCGCGTTTAACCACGCTCTGATATACCATTTGCACCGCCTTGTGCTTCTACGTGAAACGAAATAGCAGAGATATGAGGAATACAGTGGAAGTAAAAACAACAAAAACTAACTAGGATTACGTAGGGAACGAGGAAGGAATACTTCTTTCGATGCGTGCTGGGCCCATGATTCCGAATCGAAAGAAAGATGACTTCCACAGAAAGTAAGCCAGAATAAAAGTTTAAGATAAAATCAAAAGGAAAAACTAAACTTAAGTAATAGAGCAAGGGTCCCAGAGACCGTGTTAGTCTAACTTCGCTACAGTGCGAAGCCAAGACTAAGTCGAATCGAAAGACAAACGAGGAAAACAAATACGAGAAATCATAAGACAGAAGCAAATATAGTACTTACTGAATAAAAATATATTAATAATAAAATAAACACATGTGTACTGATTACAAATTAGAAATAAAAATAAAACACGAGCAACTTAAATGTAAAATAAAAGGAATCTAGAAATAAATTCAAATCATAATAGAAACTAATTGGAAACGCGATTCAATAATAAAACTTAATAAAGATGAAGCAAAATTAAAGAAATTCGTGGGATAGATTACAAGAGCGACTACTTACAGAGACGACATGATCTGGACTAGAATGTCCAGAGCCAAAAACAGAACTAAGACGCTCATGATGTTGTGAAATCATGGGGGAGGAGGTGAAAGGGTGGGGGGTGGAGGAGTGCGTATGTAGGGAGACGGGGGTGGGGGATGACAATGAGTTACGTAATATAACGAAGTCGGAGGAAGTAACACAAAATTAACACATAAAAATGAACGAAATGAAAATTACATTAAATTACTTGACATTACCGGGACAGGAAATAAAAGAAAAAAATCAATCTGCTAAGAAATATGCTTCGTAGGAAGATGTAGGCTTACACAGAGGTAGAAATGCCGAATCACAACGACATACGATGAAACAAAGAAAGTAATGCGGCGCATGGACAGTGATTAACACGATGACCATCGCTCACATACATTTCAATAAAACAGAGGGAGGATCTGGCTGAAGACGTGAGACTCAGCTCCGTAACTTCGCCGATTCCTTCCACAAAAACAAGGCTCTGATGCGACAATCCACCGGAGGTCGTCATAAAAGAACGCCGAACCAGGTGGTGACGCAATACAGAGTAAAATTAAGCCTCGTAGAAAAATAGCAGATATTTCAGACCTGAGAGATTTACGTAAAAATAAAACCGATTACATGAAAGGTAGGGATGACAAATAAACACAGAGGCTTCGCTAAACTAACGTAAACAAAGGCGAAGGGACTTGGGTTCATGGATCGAATTCACATAATCATAAGAAAGGGAAATTGTAAGTGAATCAAAGGAGACACAAAAATAAAATAAAAAATGGATAAACTGAAATTCAAAATGACCTCAAGTTAGATAAATTCAATGACTGAATCGTACTTACATTTAGTTGCTTTCTGGGTGCGGGCAAAAGCCCGACACGTGCACACACGTCCGTCTGCCTGACGGCCCAAAATTGGAAGGAAGAAACCTTCTCTTAAGGAACGCAGTAACGCGCTCGAGAAAAATAAGTCGTAGAACACCCCCCTCTCCAGAACATGAAGGGGACCAATGGGAGAAGCAAAGCTTAGCAACAAATTATGCTTCAACCAATGGTAAAACTCTGTCAGTAGGGGTGAAAAGTTTCACCATCTGGTGAAACGTTTACGCAGAATTATTAAGTTTGAACGCAGTAGGTGAGACAGAGAAACGTATGTCACAACAATGCGACATGAAGGAAATGATGATATTAATAATAACAATAATAATATGACCTGGGCCCAATATTTGGGAAGCCAGGCTCTGCCTGTCACAAGCCAGGACAAAGCGGTGAGTGATAGAGGAGTAACACCTCTAAAAAAAAACCAAGGTCCAGCTGGCCCGGCTGGTAGCACCTTGTCAGGGTCCCTTGCCAGGGTTACGGTGAAGTCCTCAACGGCATTGATAGTGGAATAGATGATCTATTGACGTCAGAAAAGTTGGATGGCGCAGCCACGCGGCAGAAAGTTGAAGCTGTAACATTGTGACTGGTGAGATTGATTTAGATGGTGAAGCATTGACGTCGTGATGGAAACAGAAAGAAATTTGTCAAATTCGAGGAGGTACTGCTCTGTATACGGTTGCAAATCGTATAAAACCGCTACGAAATATCCTCACTAGTTTCCTGTACAAAAAGTTCAGAGAGAAAGAATGGCTTCGGCGCTGTCAATTGGAAAACGTGTTACATGTTACATGACAGTGTGCAGTCTGCATTTTTGTGAAGACGACTTCTTTCCACCGGTACTGTTGATTATTGATAGTTAATGTCTCTAATTTGTATTCACATGGATTTAGCTACATCAAAAATACTGATAAACTTATGGCCTATTACTTCTGTGCCGTACAAAGAATGTAATCCGCTCTTCGTAAACTTATTTAAGGGGTTCTTCCGATTGACAATAGCCGAATGGTTAGAAAACTTAAGAAAAATGTTGTTCCTAGCCTTTATTTGCCAGAGAATTTATATTCTTGGCTTTGCACAGCAAGTATGTAGGTTATTGAAGTATGATTTGGCTTAGATTGTGTTTTTGGCTATGATCTCCCTACTGTTGAATTTAGTTAATTAAAATGTAAAATCTTAGTTTTAAGTACCGGTTTGGTGACCCATCATCCCAGGCATGCCGGCAACACCTAAACTACTCAGGCAGATAGGTCACTTAGCCATAATTTTGAAGTTATAGTGATGTAAAATATACATATGCGGTAATGTAGCAGGAGACCGGATCGGCCTAGGCTATTCTAACTTTAACTAGATCCCATTTCAGGGTTTTACAATTTTGAGTGCGAATAGTTGGTTTGAAGGTTGTACAACAGTAAGGAGAGTATGTTTTGTGAATGAAAATCCACAGCCTGCTTCCAGTCTCCGACCGGGTCAGGAATGGAATGAATGAAGCCCCCCTCTAGCGGCGAGGATACGAACTGTGCCGGCTGCCGAGGCCTGACGCACTCCTCTGGGGCAGTGATTAAATGAATGACAGATGAAATGAAATGATAGTGGAGAGTGTTGCTGGAATTAAATTGTGACAGGGAAAACCGGAGTACCCGGAGAAAAACCTGTCTGCCTCCGTTTTGTAGTATGTTTTGTATAGGTTTTAATTGGTATTATGGTTTATGTCGAGCTGAGGAGTGAATTTGGTTTGGCTTAAAGTGTAGGTTTTGATCTGTTCCGTTTGCTTATGACAAGTTCAAATGGAGACTCCAGCTTTGTTAAATATCTGTATTTTAAATATTTAATTAAATATATTGATAAATAGGATGTCTCCATTTTAACTTGCCTGTGGCAAGAGATTAATAAATTAACATTCTTGCCTTTGAACAGCAAGTATGTAGGTCAATATTTGCAATATTGAAGTATGATTTGAGCATCCCAAGTATAACGCTTCCTTGAACCCAAAACATTCATGCAAATTCAGGGTTGGTTGATTAAATTTATTATCAGGGAGTCGTCCTTTTTGTTATGTGAGATATATATATATATATTGTGAAATTAATAAAAAAACATCGATGCCGCTAGGCTTCCAAGTACAGGCTTCATATAGGCCTATGTAACAGCAGACAGTAAATTAACTATCTACATGTGGGTAATATTTTTAACTGGTAGTAATTAGGCACTGCATTTAAATTGATTATAAAAATATTTCTATCAATGAAAGAAAATATGTAGTATTTTGCCATCATAAATTAGAAGCCATAACAAACGCACACCCAATTAGTTCACGTCACTATATCGCCGCCATATTGCAAACAACTGACCGCAAGCTCCTCCCCCGTTTCGGACGTCAATAGAACAGTATGAATGGCGGACGGGTCGGCCCTGTATCCGGGATTAATATGATAAAAGGCATCTACCCTATGATTTAGTTAGATGTCAGCTTTACATAAATCCATTTAGCGTCTGTCTTGTAGCAAGCGGCTAGATGGTCAGCGTCTGTTCACCAAAGGTGCGGCTGAAAACCCATCCTCGGAGCAAACAACCTCGAGTAGAATTTTTAGGGGACTTGTTCCCTTAACCTAGCAAACAATCAACAATGGATATGCACATTGTAAGAGATTTTACCCCAGGGAGTAACCAATCTCCATTTTCCAAGGAAATGAAAAGTAGGCACTCGGATTCTGGGGGCCTACATCATTGTGCAAAGGATGAAAAGGATGAGTCGGAGCATCTTTAAAATAGCATTAAGCAAATCACTAGTAAAATTAAGCACAAGAACGTAAACTTTTTGGCTACCTTTAATGTCAATTCACTCTTAAAAACAGGAAAACTTAAAACTCTAATAAATGTCATCAAAGAGAAAAGGATTATGATAACAGCTCTTCAAGAAACTAGATATACTGATGAACATCCATTTGATTCAGAAGGTTATAGAATATTCAAGGGAAAGCCTGGAAAGAGAGTTATGAAAAATGTACCTCAGTTTGGAACTGGGTTCATTGTAAATCAGAACATATTAAATTCAATAATTGAGTTTCAATCCATTAATGAAAGATTATCCCTGCTATCCTTTAAATCAGTAAACAAAGTTTATACCATTGTCAATACACATGCACCAACTAATGAGAAAAATAGGACTCAGAAAGAACAAACGGAAAATTTTTGGCAAGAACTATCAAACACCCTGGATCAAATTCCATCAAAAATATAATACTTCTACTTGGAGACTTTAACGCTCAAATCGGCAAAGAACGTCAACATCGGTCCATAGTAGGCAATTTCCCGGCATATACACACATCAAAAAAAGTTTTGCATCACCTCGGTTCCCAGATCTCCGGCATATAGATGTTGACTGTGTATATTGTATCCAAGATACAGTCCCTTTGACTGTTCATAGATGTCACTAAAACTGCTCAAAGATGTGAACAACCATGCATGAGAAGGGCCTATTAGACGGAGGGGGTACGACAGCCGATCAGTTCCAGTCATTCCACCAGGACGAAGGTACGCTGCTCATGTTGTCTGTAGTTCTACCATGCCTAGAAGGTCAGTACCGCAGTTCGATCGCGTCCGCATTGTTACTTTGTGTCAAGAAGGGCTCTCAACAAGGGAAGTTTCCAGGCGTCTCAGAGTGAACCAAAGCGATGTTGTTCGGACATGGAGGAGGTACAGAGATACAGGAACTGTCGATGACAGGCCTCGCTCAGGCCGCCCAAGGGCTACTACTGTAGTGGATGACCGCTACTTACGGATTGCCGCTTGGAGGAACCCTGACAGCAATGCCACCATGTTGAATAATGCGTATCGTTCAGCCACAGGACGTCGTGTTTCAACTCAAACTGTGCGCAATAGGCTGCATGATGCGCAACTTCACTCCCGACGTCCATGGCGAGGTCCAGCTTTGCAACCCCGACACCATGCAGCGCGGTACAGATGGGCCCAACAACATGCTGAATGGACCCCACGGAATTGGCATCACGTTCTCTTCACCGATGAGTGTCGCATATGCCTTCAACCAGACAATCGTCGGAGACGTGTTTGGAGGCACCCTGGTCAGGCTGAACGTCTTAGACACACTGTCCAGCGAGTGCAGCAAGGTGGTGGTTCCCTGATGTTTTGGGGTGGCATTATGTGGGGCCGACGTACGCCACTGGTGGTCATGGAAGGCTCCGAAACGGCTTTACGATACCTGAATGACATCTTCCGACCCATAGTGCAACCATATCGGCAGAATATTGGAGAGGCATTTGTCTTCATGGACGACAATTCTCGACCTCATCGTGCACATCTTGTGAATGCGTTCCTTCAAGATAACGACATCGCTCGACTACAGTGGCCAGCATGTTCGCCAGACATGAACCCTATCGAACATGCCTGGGATATGTTGAAAAGGGCTGTTTATTGACGTCTTGACCCACCAAGCACTCTGAGAGATTTACGCCGAATTGTCGTTGAGGAGTGGGACAATTTGGACCAACAGTGTCTTGATGAACTTGTGGATAGTATGCCACGGCGAATACAGGCATGTATCAATGCAAGAGGACGTGCTACTGGGTATTAGAGGTAGTGGTGTGTACTGCAATCTGGACCACAAATGCTGAAAGTCTAGCTGTATGATGGTACAACATGCAATGTGTGGGTCTCATGAGCAATAAAGCGAGCTGAAATGTTGTTTGTGTTGATCTCTATTCCCTTTGTATTTAACGGTTCCGGAACTCTTGGAACCGAGGTGATGCAAAACTTTTTTTGATGTGTGTAAAAGAACTAACACAAATGGCGAAAGACTTATTAGTTTATGCACAGAGCATAACATAGTCCTGAAATCTACATTCTTCAAAAAACTTCCTAGGAAACGAACTACTTGGGTTTCCCCAAATCCAGTTTGTGGTGAGAAACAACTTGACCATGTTACTATTAGCAGACAGTCTACAACGGAGATACTCAATGTGAAAGTTGCTAAGAGGGCAGGTTTAGATTCAGACCACTATCTGTCACTCATTAAATTCAAAATGAGACCAATATATAAAAAGAAAAATCATTATCAATCCAAAAAGTTTGATACTCAAAAATTAGCTACAGAAAATAATTTCAAAACACTTATGGAAAGCAGAGCACCTAAAACATGGGAACAACTTCAAAGAGACTTAGTACAGACAGCAGAAGAAACCATTCTCCTTAAAAGAAAACGAAAACATGCCTGGTGGACTGCTGAGTGTGATGAACTAATCTTTAAAAGACAACGAGCTTGGAACAACTGGAATGCAAATAAAAATGAGAATACCAGGAACAGCTTTATAGAATCCCGAGAACATGCATCTAAGGGACTCAAAAGGGTAAAAGTGCAACATATGAAAGACCAATTAACATTAATAGAATCGGACTTCAGACAGCACAATATAAAGGACTTCTACAAAACTTTCAGAAGTAGTTTAAGGAAGTATACTCCACCAAGCTTACTTTTCACAGATCCAAAGACTCAGAAAACTGCATATAATAACGCTGAAAATTGCAGAGTACTTGCGGAATATTTTAAAGAACTCCTCAACTGCGATCCACCAAAGGAGACATTTAATTTTGATAATATACTCCCCGTTCCTCCATACTCGAAACCACCAACAACAAATGAAATTAAAGAGATTATAAACGAACTTAAAAATAACAAAGCATCTGGAGAAGATAGTATAGTTGCTGAATTATGGAAATACTCGAGTGACAACATGGTCCGATGTTTAACGGAAATCATAAATGACATATGGAAAACTCACAGTTTACCATCAGAATGGACATCTGCTTTGATACATCCACTACATAAGAAAGGGATGAAAACAGATCCTAACAATTACAGGGGAATCTCCCTCCTGCTAGTGACCTATAAGATCTTATCCAAAGCACTTTTCAAAACAGCGGAAAAAATACTCGACCCACAATTGGGAGAGTATCAGGCAGGATTTAGGAAGGGACGATCATGTATGGAGCAAATACTAAATTTAAAGAGCATATTAGACATGAGGAAAATCAGGAACTTGAAATATGTTGTTACTTTTGTGGATTTTAAAAAACCCTATGACTCCATTGACAGAAAGGCACTTATTAACATTCTGAAGGAATTTGGACTTGATAACAAGACAACTGAAATAATTCAAGCAACACTAACGAACACAACTTCCAAAGATAAATTTAGAGGTGAACTTTCAAAATCTTTCAAAATAAAGTCAGGTGTGAGACAAGGAGATGGTCTGTCACTTCTGCTTTTCAATTGTGCATTGGAAAAGGTAATTCGAGAGTGGAGGAAAGCCATCAATACTAAAGGCGTTCAACTAGGAAGACATCCAAATCAAATCACTGTAGATTGTTTAGCTTTTGCGGATGACATTGCATTACTTACTGACTCACTGGATACTGCCCAATAACAAATTAGAGAGTTGCAAAAACAGGCAGCCAAAGTCGGACTACAAATATCACATGAAAAAACTAAGTTCATGACAAATATCACCGATGCCCCCAAAAGTATCACAATTCATGACAGTTCAGTATGTAAAACAAATTCATTTAAATACCTAGGAGAGTGGATAATGAATGACTCACAGGAAAAGACAGCAATAGAAACACGTATGCATAAATTACAAAGGTGTTTTCATATGACAAAAGATATATATAATAAAAAAAAGCTTATCCTGGAACACTAAATTAAGGCATTATCAAACAGTAGTCAGACCTGAAATTCTGTATGCTGCAGAAACACTTAAAATAACAAGATTTGGTGATTTAGACAAAATAGAGAAGACTGAAAGACGAATTCTGAGAAATATACTGGGAGCTAAACGAAATAATAACGCAGACTATAGGTTACGACCAAATAGAGAGTTATATTTGAAATGTGAAAAATTAACTGATGTAATGAGAAAGAGAAGATTACATTTTTTGGGCACATCTATAGAATGGAAAATAGAAGATCTTCAACTTACTGACTAGTTACAAATCCAAACCCACATGGTTCATTGAAATTGACAAAGATTTGACAAACGCCAAAATTCAGACAGACACAATAGCAAACAGATCACTCTTCAGAGAAGCTATTCAAAACGCAAAATTTCAAGAAAGGAAGAAACAAACAACTGGCAGAAAGTGGACTCAGGAGGAGAAAGATCGTCACTCTAGAACGATGAAAGAAATTTGGAAACAAAGGAAATTGAATACAATGGACAATAGCCAACGTTGATTCATCGTACCCTCCAAATGGGTTATTCGAAAGAAGAAGAAGATGACAAAAAATAATGAACCTGATAAAAACGGTTCAACCTGGATGGCTTCTGAGCACATCTCGAATGAAAGTCAGGGGCGTAACATTGACTGGCTGCAAAAAGTGCAGTTAAAGAATCATGACCATGGCATCAGTTTGCCATAACAAGAGTCTGCTAAGACTTGAAAATCACCCAAAATAGGGTTAAACAAAGTAGCCTTAAAATGACTACTGTCACGTTTAGCAGTAGACAGAAATTGGCGTCCTATGACGTCCATCAGGTTGCACCAGGGTTGAACAAAACATCAAACCCAAGGGTGACTCACAATCACTGTAAATAAATGACATCTAATTATACTAATTACATTCCCTACCTATGAAATGGCTGTCACTAAGTTTGGCTGATTTACAATCTACACTAATCTAACTATACCACCAATGACTAGAACAAAGAAGCGTTGTACAAACTCACGATATGAAGGAGCCCACACTTAGCTCTCTGTCCAATGACAAGGGTTGAACAAAACACCTCTGGCTTTCAGGATTGGCATCGTCCTTATCAGAACTTCCATCTTGGCTCTCCCAAAGACCAGGGTTCGGTCTGTCCCTGTGGTTGACATCGTGAATGGGTTGGACATGCCTAGGAAAGGCATCCTCGATTCCTTCCTTCTCGTTCGACGTTCTTGAAGTTCCATAATCATGCTCGTTCCATCCGAGACATCTCCCTCATACCATAATGGTACTTAGCCCATTATCTCCGACTCGAACATGGTGTTGTAAATGTCGAACACGTGGTCGGTAATATTAGACATCATGTAGTTCATCATCATCACTTGAAAATTACGGTGTGCTTCGTAGATACCACAGGCGTTAAACATATATCTGGTAACACAGCCTCTACGCTTTGCAGATATCATTAATAAATGGCATGCACTGATCTGCTGTTTCACACGTGCACAGATTCTACTTTTGCAATCACGTGGCATCCGTGAAATGGGCGTCGTTTTCTCGTGGATAAATCCACCGTAGCAATTTATATACAATGTATTTTTAGTATAACACTTGTCTAATGTAACAATATCACAATTACCTGTATATTTCGCACCAGGCTCTTAGCCCTCCACAAATCACGTGGGTATAAAAATGTGGTGCTACAGAATCGTCGAAAATTCACAATACTTGCCAAATAAGTTCACTTTACTATTCGTGTTGATCACTACACTTTAACAACTGTGATTCGCAATACAATGGTGCTCGATGACACTTGATAATATTTCTTCGCTGAAAAGCGAACTGTTTCCACGTCTTACACGACGGATGTTACAACACGCCTCCACCGGGCGGATTCTCAAGACGTAGTGCACGGTACTGCGTTCCTCGCGGAATCAAGTCGTCAAACTAAGTCGTTGAGCGACTACTTACATTCCTATTTGCGTATCTGCAATGATGTTACCATACCTTAAAGTGAAAAAAAAAAAAAAAACATTCTCCAAAATGTTTCAATAATACTGAATGACGAAATGGAATATTCTGAGTCTCGTAGAAAGGTAAGGTTGATTAATAAGACCTCAGATAATTAATTAGCAGACTTCACCAAAGTCAAAAGTGCGATCCTCTGCTACTCTAAAGAGAATTGTATAAGCTCTCAGCTTCTCGTAGCTTTCTGGGTGTGTTCAAAGGTAGTACATCCCATCATAAATGAGTTGTCATGAAAAATATCACATGAACCTAAGCTCAGCGGGTTCAATATGAACACATGTGGGACTTTCTTGAAACAAACGAACGCCATTTTGTTGAAGCTACTCGTGCGCCATCTATTGTAAATTGGATTTACTTCGCCTATTAATTTTCCGGGACTATGCACAACAACTCACCAACATTTGATCGCAATCGGACGAATTGTATATGAACGCATCGCCATTACGCATTTGTTTAAACTACTCGCGCGCTATCTACTGTGAAATGGATTAACTATGCCTATGATCATCCCGGAAGTGTTTACAACAGGCCAGGCGACAGGTCGGAAAAAACGCCTCAATAAGGAAATAATTAGAGAAAAGCTGGAAATTGCCTTAGTCGCTTTATTTGGACCCACATATTACTCTCCCAATATTTCCCACTCGAGCGAAGTCGGCGTTGGCCCTTTTGGCCCTAAGAAGATACCATTTTTCGTTTTTTTTTTTTGCAAATATCTCCCAAACCATCAACTTTATCCACAACATACCTATTATAAAAAATAATCGCGAGTAAATTTCCTACAAAAATGTCCTATACCATTTTTCTCTAATGTAAACCGTTACGATGCTACGACCATTCAAAGTGGAGCCCTTTTTGATTCTTGCGGAAAAGCTATGGAAATAATATGCCATATCAAAGTTTCTACATGTTATAAATATTTGTCAGCATTCCAGGTGCACAAGCTGTTAATTTTTTACAAGTATAACAGCTTTTCAATGTAAACAGCTGTGGCAAAGTACCTACCATTAGTATTATCATTGCGTAGTATTGGCATAAAATCACTCCTTTCCACACCACCTGGCGGTAAAGTAAATGGCGCGTTTTTTTTTAGTGTTGTCCCCAGGAGGCCTAATCCACTGTTGAAATATCAAAGTTAGTCGATTTTAAACCATTTTGATGAAGGCTGGCAGTCTTGATCGTCTGCCTCAATTTCTCCGTCATCGCTTTCATCGTCTGTAGCGGTACATTTGTCCGACGTCACGGGGCGGTGAAGATTAACATTGATGTCTCCGACACAATCAACCATATCATCTTCCTCGGCAGCATTTGTACATGACCGTCCCATACAATTCTTGCAGATTCTTGAGCATCAGCGGCCTGATTTCCTGCAACCACACGCTGCGTTACATCCTTTCGAACATTTGCAGGATACTGTGTTTAGAAACGTTTGTGGCGCCGGATCCCTCGTCGTAGATATGGGAGCCAAACCACATTGTGAATTTTTCCAGCCCCAATCCAGTGGATTTTTATCATTTCCATACCATGTTTGGATTTGATGACATGTTCTTAAAGAATTCTCTCGTGCCCCTGATTTGGTGGGAGGTAAGCTTGCGAGATTAAATCGATGTTTGCTTAGAGATTTTGCAAACAGTTGGAACCGCAACTCATTCAGGGTATTTCCCGTGGTTTTGTTGTCAAAAAGCCTAGCCAAAAGCAACTGGACCGCTTTGTCAATTTCATCGGGGATTGCGTTCACGTCTTGGAAAACCCTTACAGCTGTCTGCAGTTCCTCATTACTCTTCAGCAGTGTTACGAATTTCATTTTGCCCTGCCTGTGAAACGAAGACGTTGTATCGCACCTACTAAACGCATGCAAAAAGAGGATGTTTTCCTGCACACACGGCGGGAGATTGAAACTTGTTGTGCAAAATAATTGTTGTTTGGTTCAACCTTTGCCGGGTTTCACAAAATACATTTTCGAGGAGGGTGGCACACGAGCCACCAAGATGACCAGGATATGTATATCTTCAGTCACTATAATGACCGAATTGTCGGGTCGAGATAACTCGAGTGTAGTGGTAATGATGAGCACATCGGCATCATCTGGAGCTTGTCTGGTTTCGATTCCTTCGCTTTTGAATTTGACGCGCCACAAGTCGATCAATCTTAGTTTGTTTGTGTCATTAGACAAAAATTTAGCTTATGGCATAGGTGCCGTCATGGACTCATCAAAAAACATTAGCAGCATCATGCTTGTGCGATCGTCGAAGAGGTTCAGCGGACTTGGTACTGCGAGCTGCTGGGTCGCCAGGATACCCATCGAAAATAATGGCACTGTTTTTGAAGTATCTTTTAACGTAATTCACATATTTGGCATTAATGCCGACAAAAGTATCGGTTTGGTACTGTACCCGTTCGTCCTGGGGATGCGATGACCCATCTGCTATTACATCGCATTCCTGGATTTCCAGGACAGAGCGGAGTTAAATGAACACCTAGTCAAATAAGGAATGTGTCGGAAATTCAGTTGAAATATCTCAAAAGCAGAGGGTAGCACGAGATAAAGTATCTCCAGGGTCGTTACTGGTTTAAATTTAATTTTAAAAATGCAAATATAAATGGGCGCCATCAACTGAATCTCTAGCAAACCACACCCTTCCTGGTTAAGCCTTAATTAAGACAAGGAAAGAAGAAGGAAAATCACATCATTATCAGATCACAACTAAGATAGAAACAAATTTATTCAACTTTGATAGTCAGACAGACATATTAAACACTCATCCTACCTGAGAGAATGGTCGAATGCCAACGTTAAATTGTCATTGTCCAGAAAATCGAACCATCTCCATTCTACTCAAAGTGTATTTAATCCACATAAAATAGGAAAAACTTCTAAAGTTCTCTTGGGTTTTTAGGATCACCGTAGCACTATGTCTTTGCGTCACTGACATTCGTGATAACTGAGACCTAACTTCTCTTTAAATTAACATCATGAATGTGGATGTAAAAAATATTATTAATCTGTCTAAACACACATATTATAAACACATATTTAAATATCACATAATTTATGGCTTGCATGGCATTATCCAAATGCTGAATATGTTAGTAAAATGCTCCTAAACATCGAATAACTAATTTACACTATTTACACTCTCATTAATCATTGCTTGTTTTGTGAATCACAGAAAATCCACTACTCATTGGTTATAATTATCATCATCATCAAAATTAATTGTTTAATTCATCAACACAAGTTGCAATTCTTCAAATCATATCTCAAATAAATTTATTTAAATTAATTTAAATTTATTAATCATCAGCTTCTTTATTTAATTATCACCTTCCAATTCAGTTATTCATCATCTATTTAATCATCTATTAATTTATTTAAGTCAGCTTATTTATTCAATCTTTAATTCATCCATTTATTTAATTCATTGATTTATTCCAAAATTTAATTTATCAATTTATTTAAATTTTATTCATCTGATTACTTAGATTTTTATTATTTCATCTAGTCATTCTGATTTTTATTTCATTAGGTCAGATCATTAATATGCTTAATTTTCAGATTATTATTTCATTAATTATTATAATCAGAAAATCTTGTATTATCAACATTATTTATTTGTTTAATTTCCTAACAAATTGTTTAATATGGTTTATAGAACGTTGTCTTACAGTTTTATCACTTCCAAGTTATATCTCGTATTTAATTATCATGCCAAAAAAATATTATTGCCTTCACAAATTCACGTTGGATCTCACTATCCACAACTACATTATATATTTTCACTTTATCAAATATCACATTTGAATACCACAATTATTCCACAAAACTCCATAAATGTTCAGCGCACAGCATGAATCTCAAAAATTAAGCTAGACTGGGTTCGACAACCTCATGTCTGCTTCAAAATACATTAGCAATATTGCAACTTCCACTTGGCAACTTCCACAAAATGCCTATCACAAACTTCACTTAATCACGTTGCATGATCTACAAAAATACATAACTGGCTTCAAATTATCAACGCACACAATCTCCAATAACTGTAATTAATCTGATCACATCTAGACAACTTCTTAAACAATTAGGAAAAATATATTACCTTAGTAATCGTAATCAAATTCAAGATCTGCTTTCAAATAGCATAAATTCTCTCAAAATTCTCATAATTCACTTCACAGAAAACACCAATGTGCTATAATCTCTCACATCGAAATATGCAATATTGATCTGCCTTAAAATAAATCTGACCATTAATGATTCATCTTATAAGATTCAATTACTTTAGATCCTTCTCAAAGGTATTAAATTCAATCATAAAAATTATCAAAAGCATCAGCTGTAACAGCTGTTAAATTGAAAGTACTCTCAAAAGAGTATAGCAACAAAATATTGGATTGGCAAACAAGAATTACAAAATGTAACCCTGCTGACATGTATTTTTAATTTATTTAACAAAATTCGACTGATATGTGACTAGTAGTTCCTTGTTTGATCCTCTTACAATCTCAAGTACACTCGGATGATAAAAATGAGTTCCTCAATGGCAAGTAAGATGAGTAACCACCACACGATCGTATAAATACGAAAGGCCTTGCCCCGTCGTCTAACATGATAACGCCCTGAACGATGGGTAAAGATGTGTACCACCACGCAATCGTATAAATACGAAAGGCCCCATCTCGTCGTCTCATGAGTGAATGAACCAGATTGGAATCAACAAGTCTCTAGTTGTCACATAAAAGCGATATTCATTCACTTGAGTGAATAACATCTTAATATCTCCAAACAATCCAATGGAAAAAATCCCTACTGATGAATAATACACACTCGCTAGTATGCAATGAACTGACGAAGTAATTTAAATAATCCAATTGCAGATCACGAGTTCGAAATACTCGTCACAAAAAAATAACTATCCAAGAAAAACTATCCTTACTGGAAAATGTCTAAAAGACCAACATCTGCTTAATAAAGCCAACCAATGGTGAGAATTTCGTATAATGGTGCCTGCCATATCATATGGTAACGCCATATTCTAGCAATACTCGGAGCAAATAATGTTTAAGCCAAGTCTAAATAATCGTATAACTCCTACTAGAAAAATATATACATGTATGCCCAGTGTTCATGAAAATATCATATTAGAAAGTCATAACTCTTACAGTACCTTCTCATATCAGCTGTTATTATATTTCAAAGATCGTCGATTATTCTTGTGTGTAATAAATTTCTCGAAAGATCGACGTGAATATCGTTTCACCCACGCGATAACGATCGCCTTCATATCCCAAGTGAATCAGCTGTTAGACCTCCTCTTCATCAGGAATCGAATCCATCGCTCCGTGGTGCCATCGCGTCTCTGTCTTCGTTTACTCCGACATGATGAACTGCATGTTATCCATAATGGATACTGTCCAAAACCTTACGTAAAAGTTCATAAAAGCAGCGTACCCCATATTCTTCTTCTGTGTTACGCCACTGTCCCATATAATGTTCGGTTTGCTTGTTAAAAGTTCAATCTCCACAGCGGTTAAGTCTCACTTGCAGAAAATAAATTTTATTTATGAGAGTGTATAAGTTTTTGAAACACCCTGTAGCTGTGTTCGTACTCGGTATTTTATGATAATTCATGAAAACGAATTTTATTAATGCACGTGCCAATGTTCATAAATGCATATAATTGTTACAGTTCGTTTGCTTAAAAGCGTTAATGTTGTTTGGACCCCATGGTCGCTCTACATATTCCGTTATGAAATGCATAGTCGTAATGTAATTTGAATATCTAAGTTCATAATTGCAGTATATTGTAACTATCTGCCTGCACAATTCTATTACTGAATACAAGTCCCAACTCAATGTTGTAGCTGAATGTTGAAATGAAGTTCAGCTTCTTTAATGTTGCCTGCGTATAAAAGTCGGAACTAGCCCGCTCTGATCTACTGCACTGTTCCAGAATGAACTATGCTTAAAGCCGGCCTCGCCATGCCGCTTTGCTATACTGTTCTGCGTTATAAAATGCAGCTCGAAATAAAGTTCTCAAACTCGTATTAAAATGCTGTTCTGAACCCCGGCTTTTCTCCTCCGTACACGACCCGTACAGCCTGCCGCGTAACCGGTCTTCTCGCCGTCTGCCCTGCGATGCTCGCCTTGGCTCACTGACCTACTTCCTGCTCTCTGCTTGGTTAAGTAATACTGTCGCCTTCGCTTTACGTAAGAAGTGCTGTTCACCGCTCGACTTTACCGTACGCTCCGCGCATGTGTACCACTTCAGCTCGCTGGCTGAACTCGACTGACTTCTCTAAACTGCATTGACCAGCTCCTACCTGGCGCGGTCACGTGATTCTCCCCCACCTACTACGGTCGTGCGTCACAAATACCGGGTGATTCACCTAAAACTTGCACTGTAAATATTTCTGGAATGGAAGGTGATATTGATATGCGGTTTTAACCTAATGAAATTGTAACCAAGGGCTCCTATTTGTAGCTGATACACTGATTTTTATAATTTGTAGAAAGTGGTTTTATTTACCACAATTAATTTTTTTTAAATGGAACAATACTCATTGACATTAAAAAAAAAGTAGAACACATTAGAATTCCAATGGTGTCTTTTGCACGATTCTAGTGCAAGTAGTTTACGAGATATTGTTATTTGTACACAATGGGACAATGCCTAGGACAAACTAAAGAAAAACAAATGAAGAGTAGAAATGTCAAACGTTCTTAGTGCCATTTTTAAAATTTTACAGGAGATGGAAAAAACTATCTATCTCTGTTTGTATTTAATTTATTACACCAAAAATACGCATGTAGGCAGGTTCCTACTACAGAATTATTTTGTATAACAAATCTTTGCCAAAAATACAATGCTTTAGGAGGAACACAGCAATAACAATAAGAACGTTCTATGTGCCATATCATGAAAGAGTAAGTTACAAGTGCCATTCAACCTATTGTTACATTTTATTGAAGGTTTTTGAAGGATATAATAATAAAAATTGCATAAATGATTAGCAGGAACATACATAATTGAATTAAACACAAATAACTGTATCTTAATAAGGAGAGTAGTACAAAAAATGTATTTTATTTAAGAAAAAATGGCCATCAATTTTCAAATTCTCTCTTGACAACTGACAGTTCCTACACAGGGGTTGAAATTAATGTCTCATAAAACTCTCTGTGATCTTCAGGAAGGAATGGCAACATAGTCGAGAGGTCATTATTTTTTCAACTGAAAAACGGGGCTGATCTTTCAGATGAAGCACAGCTTGCTGTATATCAACCACTGATTTTCCTCTCCTTAAAACATTCATAACCTTCCACGCTTCCAATTCTGAATAAGTGTCTTTAATAGCTATTTGAGATGGATGAGAGAGACTGAGATACTTTCAGTATTGTGCACTTTAATATGTTACACTTATGTATCAGCTATATTCCTAAAATCAAAAAAGTCACTTGACTCCATTGGAAGTACATGAAAAGGATTTATAGCTTTTGCTAACTCCACAATCCTATGCAAATCTTGGGGAATGAGGGCTCTACTTACCCTCCTTCTTTTCTCTATAATGGCGAAGTCTCGATCGCAACTCATAAAACTATGACCACTTACTAAGAATTTGTGCAGTCTCTTCAAACCACCCTAAACTGACCAGAAACATCATTAAAAATACAACCGTGCTTTTTTTATTCTGACCCGTGCAGTTGTCTGACCAGATAATAAGATTTTTACGTTTCAATATTCCCAGATTGAAAATTTTGAATAAGCGTGAAGCAACTTCACAGCTACCTCTTGAAACAATACTTGCGTCCCACATACACATATGAGCAGTATTTTGATCACTGATATGAACTCCCAAATTGTAACAACTTAACCGCCTACAGTAAAACATATTGCTATGTGTTAATGTTGGTACAGGTAATACTTGTTGCATATCAACGGACAGTACAGCGCTTTCACAACTGGGGAGCTTTGAATCAGCTGAATCAATAGCCATTAACTCCATTGCACGTTTGTACTTTTTATGATGAAGCTCCTACTTTGGCTTTTGGTGAGTGTTCGTTATTACCATGGACCTGGAAATTTAACAAATCACATTGTTTACATGTGTGTGTACGAAGCCTGTGAAAGGAAACATGTGGAAAATATTTCCTGAAAACAGACATGTAAAATTTGTAAGAAACAGATGTTTGTGGATACATTGCCCTATAAGACTTATACTTTCTAGATACATTCAAATCAGGGCTTAAATATTCTTTCCTTGACTTTGAACGTCCGTAATGACTTTCATCACGCGGGAAAATGTTTATGTGCTCTTTAATTTGTTGTACATCAGTCACTAAATTTCTTTCGATGTGCATTCTCCCCCCGGATATCCACATAGACAGATACCCCTTTCTTCTTTCTACCCTGAAGAGTTTGTAGAAATCTGTGCCAGACGCCAAAGATTTCTTGGAAAGTTATTTTAGATACCTGTCTTGTGCCACCTTCAGTATCAGGTATCAAATAGCACACGGTACACTGACGATGGCTGCTGGCAGGATCGTCATATTTACCATGTCTGCGTCTGCGGATTTCAGCGATCTGCATTAAACCTAACAAGTATATTCCTTGTTCGCTTTCACTCCTTAATCCATGGTAATCATTGAAAAGTTTCAGCTTCCAGTGAAAGGGGACATCTGCACACTTGTAACTGCACCTACAGGACACCTAAAACAATATGCAAATAAAATTCCTTTACTGTAGAAGTAGCATTAAAGAGTATGATAGAACAGATAATACATAAAATATTGATCAGAGAATTCAAAGTTTATTCTTGATATCCATTTCAAGTGAAATAACACAAAATTTTCATTATTTTATATTTAATAGGATTACTAACCTCGTTCGTGGGCAGTTGTTTATCTGGCACAACAGCCTTTGTATTTCTCTTCTCATAACATTTTCCTGATATTCATTTCTTCGTTTGTTCTCTTCTCCAGTTATATTTTACCTTTCCCGATCTCACATTTTCTCCTTCCATTATAAACAAGGTTTTATTCCATTTATTAAGGTACTTTCTAACCACATACAATTTCCCGCTCTAAACACAGAACACGAACACTCGTAAAAAGTGCATGGCACTTGGAACAAGAGTTGGCAGCACAGCGTGGCTCTTAGAACAGCACTATCTGTTACAGATTATTTTAACTACTTACTCCGTGTATTGGCTCTTGGAACCCAGCTAGGAATATGCTCCTGGGCACATAGAACGTATTTGGGAAATAAAACCATTTTTTGAAAAAGTGGCACTTAGAACGTTTGACATTTCTACTCTTCAAATGTGAATGAAGTAATTCTGTGGTTTCTGACAAGTACAGTGTACCCTCAAAGCTTGTGTTCAAAATGACGACCACCAGCCTCAATACAAGCTTCCAGTCTGCTATGTAAAGATTGCTGCACACGTTCTAGCATTTCAGAGGAAATTTCAGCGCAGGCAGCAGTAATACGCCGTTTCATATCATCTTGTGTAGTTGGTATGTCCTTGTAGACAGTGTCTTTTAGCTTCCCCCATAGAAAAAAGTCTAAAGGAGTCAAATCTGGTGAACGGGCCGGCCAAAGTACAGGTCCCCTTCGTCCAATCCAACGATTTGGAAACAATCCGTGAAGATAATCTGTAGTAATTCGTGCACTATGGGCCGGACAGCCATCATGTTGATACCACAGGTTCCTCCTAGTCTGAAGCGGAACGTCTTCTAACATCTGTGGAAGATGGTCTGTTAGGAGGTTGAGGTACTTGCACGAATTCAGTGTTCCTTCTACGATAAAGGGACCTATGATGTGATGGTTCACTATTACACACCAGACGTTTACACTCCATGGACGCTGTCGTTCTACTTGACGCAGCCAACGGGGATTTTCAACAGACCAATTGTGCATGTTTCTAAGATTGACTTGGCCATGATTAGAAAATGTTGCTTCATCAGTAAACAAGATACATGACGAATCTGGAGTATCACGTCTTAATGCCCATGTACAAAAGTTAACACGATTCTCAAAATCATTACCATGCAGCACTTGATGGAGAGAGATGTGATACGGATGGAACTTATGACGATGGAGAATGCGTAGTACACTTGCCTGACTCATGCCGCTTCCATGTGCAATTGCACGGGAACTAATTTGTGGATCTACTGCAACAGCAGCCAGAACCTTAATTTCTCCCTCTTCTCCAGTCACTTGTTTGTCTCTGTTACGTTTTCTAGGCGTTATACTACCACTTTCACGTAATTGATTGAAAAGGTTCACAAATAATTGCCGAGATGGTTGACGTCTAATGGGATATGTTTCCGTGTACACGGTACAAGAACGAACGGCATTCTTCCTACATTCGCCATAAACCATGAGCATGTCGGCTTTTTCTGCAATGGTAAATCTCATCCTGCAAGCACGTCCTACTACTTGAAGTATCACACAATAACTGACTGGAAAGTCGCAGTGCACTCAGTGTACACAAACCACAACCTCAACAAACATAACAACATCGTAACCTCGCCACTAAGCACTTGGTTGTTAGTGCGTACAATCTCCGAATAACAATCAATATCTCGTAAACTACTTGCACTAGAATCGTGCACAAAACACCATTGGTATTCTAATTTGTTCTACTTTTATTTTTTTAATGTCAATAGGTATTGTTCCATTTAAAAAATTGTAATTGTTGTAAATAAAACCACTTTCTAAAATTATAAATATCAGTGTATCAGCTACAAATACGAGCCGTTGGTTACAATTTCATTAGGTTAAAACCGCATATCAATATCACCTTCCATTTCAGAAATATTTACAGTGCAAGTTTTAGGTGAATCACCCTGTATAATCTCGACCACCTTCATCTCGGCTATTAAGTTATACAATAACTTAAGGGATTATCAGTCTTTCTTCAAGTTATTATCATATATAATGCTTGTTATCTCTTCTCTTCTGAGATGATTAAATACTATGTTCCATTTAGATCTTAATAAAACTTTAATATTCCTCCCATAATTCCATCTACTTGACTGGCAGTGTCTTCTTGATTCTTGGCCTTCTACGTCATTTCCTAATATTCCTCTCGACTCGATGTGAGCACTATCTTTACAACTTTTCCCATAAATCTCAACTACGGCTCAATGTCAGCTGGCGTAGCCGATAGCCTCAACTAGGTATCAGGTATATCTCTCCCGTACATCTCCTTTTAGGTAGATTTCTTTAGAAAGCTAACTATTGCAATGGGCCCCATGTTTCGACTTCCGGAAAATTTCGACATATCTTCGCGTTTCACATCCCCCAGACCCCAAAACCACCGTCAGTTCAAAAGTTTATACATAATTTATGTATATATGTATATATATATATATATATCAGTTTTTTGTGGACACGATAACAGCCGTAATTTTGCACCAATCACTTTGAATTTTTTACATAATATGTATCCCTATAAAATCTCGGTCGAGTTCGTTAATGGGCAAAATCGGTCAAAGGGGGTAAAAATGGGGGGCTTTTTTTTCGAAAAAGTGAAATATCGCTATAACTCTCTTAATACATGAAATATCGAATCCCTTCACAGTTCATAATATGTGTCGGATAAGTGCCAAACATTTATGTCAAATAAGTTTTTTGATAGCACCAACCATTGACCTAAGGTGTGGGAAAAAGTGGGTTTTTCGGGAAACATTAATCATATCTCTGTTAATAGGCACAATATCAAAACCGCACAAAATGGACAATATTCCTCCAATAATTACCTAAAACTTTTGTCTGAAAGAATTTTTGATATGACCCACCATTACGCCACGGGGTGAACAAAATGATTTAAATTATAAGAAAATGCCAAGTGCCAAGAGAGGTTGCCATGACAACTTTACTTTTAATTGATAAGGGATGACCATCAGCAGTTGCTATGATAACGCCACTGCACGAGATCACATTCAGTTTTCATATGTCAGTGGGAAGCGACTTCGGTATCGGAACTGGTAGCATGCTGAACTTCTATGCCCAAGGTCGCGGGTTCAAACCCGGCTGAAGTCCTCGGATTTACTAAGAGCGCTAAAAAATCTGAGTTTGCTTTCCTTCGGTGGGGAAGTTCCATCGTTCGTTGCGAGTTGCTGATTGAGGTGGCATCTAGTAGCCAAGTTCACAGCTAGGTGTCGTTGACGGCAGTATTTTAGGTAGATTTCATTAGAAAGCTAACTATTGCAATGGGTACCATGTTTCGATTTCCGGAAAATTTCGACATATCTTCGCGTTTCACATCCCCCAGACCCCAAAACCACCGTCAGTTCAAAAGTTTATATATAATTTATGTAATATATGTATATATATGTATATCAGTTTCTTGTGGACACGATAACTGCCGTAATTTTGCACCAATCACTTTGAATATTTTACCGAATATGTATACCCATAAAATCTCGGACGAGTTCGTTACTGGGCTAAATCGGTCGAAGGGGATGAAAATGGGGGACTTTTTTTTTCGAAAAAATGAAATATTGCTATAACTCTCTTAATATGTGAAATATCGAATCCGTTCAAAGTTCATACTATGTGTCGGATAAAGCTCAGAAATTTATGTTTGAAACGTTTTTTTGATAGCACCAACCATTGACCAAAGGGGTGGGAAAAAGTGTTTTTTTCGGGAAACATTAATCATATCTCTGTTAATAGGCACAATATCAAAACCGTACAACATGGACAATATTCCCCTAATAATTACCTAAAACGTTTGTCTGAAAGAATTTTTGATATGAGCCACCATTGCGCCAAGGGATGAGAAAAATGATTTCGGAATTATAAGAAAATGCCAAGAGCTATCAGTGGTTGACATGGCAACACTACTAAATTGATGAGGGATGAGCCATCAGACGTTGCCAGACAACGCACTTGCGCGAGATCAGATTCAGATTTCCATCTGACTAAGTGTGAAGCGGCTTCGGTGACGTAACTGGTAGCATGCTGAACTTCTATGCCCAAGGTCGCGGGTTCAAAGCCGGCCAAAGTCGTCGGATTTTCTAAGAGCGCTAAAAATCCCTCAGTAAGCTTTCCTTTGGAGGGGAAGTTCCAACGTTCGTTGCGAGTTGCTGATTGAGGTGGCATCTAGTAGCCAAGTTCACAGCTGGGTGGCGTTGACGTTAGTATCTGGTAGCAACATTAGGAACTACTGCTTGAAATTTAGCGTCTGCATTCCTTACCTGAATTACAGACTAATACCGCCATCACAATTCACACCGTTTATCAGATAGATTCTACACTCACCCAAAGTACACGGGGTTATATGACCGCGTTGTCGCAGCCCCTAAACTGAGGAACCAACCAACATCTCTGCGGGAGATATAATTTTGCGTGAAGAAGTAACAGACCGTTACATAGTTTCACATCAGTGTCGAAACCTTGCATAAGGACAGTGTGACCACACGTATAACAAGTAGTTCCGTGAAGAACTGTACAGCCTATTTTCATATAT
The DNA here is from genome assembly GCA_946902985.2 of Meconema thalassinum. Lineage (NCBI taxonomy): Eukaryota > Metazoa > Arthropoda > Insecta > Orthoptera > Tettigoniidae > Meconema > Meconema thalassinum. The sequence goes on from OX336398.1 coordinate 129,269,571, forward strand.
CCTGCTCATGTTAATTGCCTCTATCAACACACAAAATTTCAGTTTAATTGCTGTATCAGATTCGTAGATATTGAGAACCGTCTAAATATTTCAGATGGTCGCCAGGTTGGATTTTTATTTTTGTACTATTATATTAAGATTCAAGAGTTTAGTGCTTTTCAGTCGGTCAACACGAATGTACCCAAAAGAGATGGGTTATGCCCTAATCCTGAAATAAATTACCCATCTCTTTTGGGTACATTCGTGTTGACCGACTGAAAATCACTAAACTCTTGTTTACTAAGGCAACACTGAAAATATGGCTTCAAACACCACAATATATTAAGATTATTGTGTAAGTGTGGTATTCAAACTTCAATCGCATGATTAGAACACAAGAAGTAAAAACGAGATTTTAAAATTACGCACAGCAGCCATCTTGTGATTATGCAAACAATTGAAATAAATTAGATGCCAGTGGATCAACATTTGTGTAAGCATTTAAAACGTGCAACGTTTCACGGCACTCGGATAGTTTATTCGCGAGAAACGTCCATTTAAATATTTATACTTCGCGTCGCCGCCATGTTGGATTCGTGCTCACCAGGTTACTGAAAGTCCTATAGGTGAACATATGTTCATAGTCTCTATGAACATAAAAATTTCAGTTTGGTTGCTGTAAAAGATTCATATATATTGAGAACCGTCTAAATATTACGGAAGCTTGCCATTTAGGATTGTTATATGTATAGGCCATACAGTTATGTACCATTCAAGGTCACTTATTGCCTAGGTTCATTATTCAAACTTTCACTTCGATCGCATGATTACGACACAAGAAATAAAAACTTAATTTTAAAATTTCGCACAGCCGCCATTTTGAGGTTATGTAAACAATTGAATTAAATTAGATGGCAGTACATTAAAATCTGCAAAATCATTTACTGTACCACATTTCACTGCGCTCAGAGAGTTAACTCACGAGAAAAGTCTATTAAAATATTTCAAATTCGCTTGGTCGCCATGTTCGTTTTGTACTTTACAGGTTTATGAATTATATATAGGTAAACTTGTATCAGTACCCTTTATCACCGTACAAAATTGCAGGGTGATATCTGTAATAGTTTCGGGGATATAGAATGTCAGTGAAATATTTCGCACAGCCGCCATTTTGAGGTTATGTAAACAATTGAACTAAATTAGACTCCAGTGCATTGCAATGTGTATAAATATTTGCTGTACCAAGTTTCATTACGTTTGGATAGTTAAATCGCGAGAAAAGTCTATTTAAAAGTCTCCAATTCGCTTGGCCGCCATGTTGGTTATGTAGTAACCAGGTTTTTGAAAGTTTCATGGGTGAACTTCTAGTAGTACCCTTTATCACCGTACACAATTTCAGGGCGATATCCGTTATAGTTTCAGAGATACTGAATGCTAGTGAAACATTTCGCACAGCCGCCATGTTGGATTGGTGAGACGTAACAAAATTCGATGGGCACGGTCGACGTCGCCGGGAATAGTGCTATGAACTTACCGAGTTTCACTGAAATCGCTCCAGCCGTTTAGATTTTATTAGGGGGGGACACACACACACCTCACACACACACACACACACACGGACAAAAGGTGATCTCATAAGCCTATTTTTTCAAAATTGAAAATAGGCTAAAAATGAACTCCAAATGACAAGAAGGTTACCGTCCCCGTAAGACAATAAAATGTTTAAAATATGTTTAAATTGAAGAAAAACAAAGTTAATTAATCTCCAATTATAAAATACTTTCACGCGATAAATGAGGTCTGATCCTTCTACGAAAACCTGCATATTCTGCCTATTTTCGCCTATCTCCAAGTTTGTCCGGTGAAATCTACCTCCACCTTCCGGCGTGCCGAGAGGACTTTTTTATCAGGCTTGAGAAAAAAAATACACTCTCAGGCATTCTATACACAACATATGTACACGATAGCTCTATAATCCTCTTATTCAGCATAATGATATTTTCTAATGTTAGCTGCGTTAAAAGTCCCCACAACTTCATTAGTATCCATTCCCTTGATGTACTATATCTCCTTAAATTAGATCCTCTTCTTTGACTTGCTATCTCTCAACAATGATGATTGATTCCCAATGATTAGTATTCTGATCCTGCATTACTTTGTCGTTTATTTCTTCCTTCGCCACTCGTGCTTGCTCGATTAACATCTCTAGTTATCTCTTCGGGTGGTGCACTAGGCTGTCTACTTTCTTGCCTTGATCTCCCATATTCTCGATTGTCTTGTCTTTCATTTGGATCATTTCTTCTGCTATCCTGCCTATCGTTCTGATTAGACTGTTGACCTTGGTTCCAGTTGTATCGACCTCGATATCTATTATTGTACCTATTCCTATTCTGGTATCTGGAATTCTGATCATAGTTCCTGTATCTACTGTTTCTTGCGTCCTGATCGTATGGCCTCTCGTATGGTCCTCGATATCGATCATTTCCGCGAACGTTGTGAATAATACCTCTATTCCCTTCGTTCCTTCTGTTTCCCCAGGAATCTCTTCTATCAGTCTGTGCTGCGTTATCGACAACTACCGCATTCACCTCTTGCGTGTTTCGATTCTCGTTCCGTGCAGTTCTGGGTGTGATTTGAGCGCTTGTGTAATCTAATCGTCGTAAGATATCGTCATAGTGCTCAAGTGTGTTCGCTCCCGATGCTATGAGTGATCGTTGTACCTCAATTGGCAACTGTCTTGCTATAGCTTGCAAAAGCTCTTCTTCTGGCAATGGAGGAATCAAAAACTGCAACTTAGCCAATTGCGAAGTAAAGTAATTAGCATAATGCGTTGGATGTGACGTAGAGTAACGCTTCGAATACATTTCTGCTCTTACGTTCAGCTGATCCTCTGCACTCCAAAATCTCCTTAAGAATGCTATGGCAAATTGTTCCATATTCGCAAAATTGCTCCTGAATGCACCAAACCAAGTTAACGCAGGCCCATCTAAGGCGCGTTCGACTATCCTTAGTTCCCTTTCCTTGGCTACTCTATGTTCCGCCATGTAATCGCGAATATCCCTCAGAAATTCGACTGGTGTGACTCCTGTGTTCCCTGAAAACTTCCTTGGCTTATCATCCAGATTTCTGATGATGGTCACTGGACCTGAGTATCGTTCACTCGTACCAAACGTACTCCTATTCGAATTCGGATTATCTTGAGGGGTTGAACTAGCCCTTTCGAATGTTACATTCTGTTGCGTTTGACGGTCTTCTCCCACGCTAACCTCTTGACTGTTCATACTGCGGTCTATCGGTGTCTGATTCATCGATACCTCCCCCGTTGTAACATTTTGACTTGTGAAACTCTCTATTATAGATTCTATTTTAGTCATCCTATCTTCTGTTCTTTTTTCTACGGTCTTGACCTGAGTCTTCAAATCATCTAACGACGTAACATTCTGCGTTCTGTTACTCTCTTCTAAATCGTTCTTTAATTTGTCTATCTTGTCTTCGCATGTAGTCTGTACTGACGCGACTTGTTCCTTTAATTGATCAACATCTGTCCTAAACTGAGTTGAATCTACCTTCATCGCTTCCTTATTCTCAGTAAATCTCGCTTCCAATTTCGCCATACCTGCGATTAATTTCTCATCCAACCCTGCACGTTTTTCTTTTGCTTCGGCATCGACCTCACTATACCGTTCTTCCACTATTGCACCGACTCTATTTTTAAATAAAGCTAAGTTTTCATTAACTTTTTGCTCTATATCATCATCAATTTTCCTAATGTCTATCTGCAATTGGTTTTCTAAGGATTTCAAGTTAGAATTAACCTCTCCTAAGACTTCCTCTTTAACGGTCCCAATTACTGACTTTAAACCTTTGATTTCGTTACCTAGATTCATTTCTAGACCTTTGATTTTAGTTTCGAAAGATACTTCAGTAGACCACTCTTGTATTTTGCCTACATATGCCACTAAACCATCAATGTCGAATCTCAACTTCGATACATCCGATTTAATGTCTTTCTGAATAGACATAACATCTGTTCTTAAATTAAGAATGTTTTCTTCTTCTCTAATTTCTAAATCAATAATATTCTTTTTTAACATTTGCACATTTTCCTCTCCTTTTATTTCTACTGCTTTTATATCTAATTGTAAAGCCTTAAATATTTCATCATTCTTTAATGTTAATCTATTCTCCAAACTAGTTAAATTGTTTTTCAACTCTGTGTTATTCTCTTCACTACGAGCTTGTAATCTAGTTTCTAATAATTTAAAACTATCCTTCAAGTTAGCTTCATTAGCTTTCAAATTGCTTTCAGTACTGGTCTGTAACCTAGTTTCCAATAATCTTAAATTATTTTCGTTACTAGTCTGCAATGACATCAACTCATCTTTACTATTTGACTGTAACCTAGTCTCTAATGACTTCAATTCATCTTTACTATTTGACTGTAATCTAGTCTCTAATGACTTTAATTCATCTTTACTATTTGACTGTAATCTAGTCTCTAATGACTTTAAATTATCTTCATTACTAGTCTGTAATAATTTCAAATCTTCCCTATTACTAGTCTGTAAATCTTCCACATTTTCTTTACATCTAGCTTCTAACCTAGCTTCTGACTCATTTATTTGCTCTTTAACTTCTGTTTCCAATTTATAAATAGTTACTGCAATACTAGACATGCCATTCTGTAACTCTCCTAACACCTTAGCTAAATCTTCCGGTAACATAATTATATTTTTCAATGAACGTTTTATTCAGAGACGTTAGACAACAACACATCACAATGTATCAATTCCTGCATTCACTTGGGTATAAGAAAAATGACTTATAACTAAACATGATATAACACTAATATGATTAACATGATCACTGGAATGGCCATACAAGTATATTGTCTGACTAAGTTTAATAAATTTTATAACACCATTAAATGAAATTGAGATCAATCTCTTCATAATCTAAATCTGATATGATTCCATAGAATAAACACAATCATTATTAATCATTTGCTTCTTTATTTAATTATCACCTTCCAATTCAGTTATTCATCATCTATTTAATCATCTATTAATTTATTTAAGTCAGCTTATTTATTCAATCTTTAATTCATCCATTTATTTAATTCATTGATTTATTCCAAAATGTAATTTATCAATTTATTTAAATTTTATTCATCTGGTTACTTAGATTTTTATTATTTCATCTAGTCATTCTGATTTTTATTTCATTAGGTCAGATCATTAATGTGCTTAATTTTCAGATTATATTTCATTAAGTATTATTATCAGAAAATCTTGTATTATCAACATTATTTATTTGTTTAATTTCCTAACAAATTGTTTAATATGGTTTATAGAACGTTGTCTTACAGTTTTATCACTTCCAAGTTATATCTCGTATTTAATTATCATGCCAAAAAAATATTATTGCCTTCACAAATTCACGTTGGATCTCATTATCCACAACAACATTATATATTTTCACTTTATCAAATATCACATTTGAATACCACAATTATTCCACAAAACCCCATAAATATTCAGCGCACAGCATGAATCTCAAAAATTATGCTAGACTGGGTTCGACAACCTCATGTCTGCTTCAAAATACATTAGCAATATTGCAACTTCCACTTGGCAACTTCCACAAAATGCCTATCACAAACTTCACTTAATCACGTTGCATGATCTACAAAAATACATAACTAGCTTCAAATTATCAACGCACACAATCTCCAATAACTGTAATTAATCTGATCACATCTAGACAACTTCTTAAACAATTAGGAAAAATATATTACCTTAGTAATCGTAATCAAATTCAAGATCTGCTTTCAAATAGCATAAATTCTCTCAAAATTCTCATAATTCACTTCACAGAAAACACCAATGCGCTATAATCTCTCACATCGAAATATGCAATATTGATCTGTCTTAAATTAAATCTGACCATTAATGATTCATCTTATAAGATTCAATTACTTTAAATCCTTCTCAAAGGTATTAAATTCAATCATAAAAATTATCAAAAGCATCAGCTGTAACAGCTGTTAAATTGAAAGTACTCTCAAAAGAGTATAGCAACAAAATATTGGATTGGCAAACAAGAATTACAAAATGTAACCCTGCTGACATGTATTTTTAATTTATTTAACAAAATTCGACTGATATGTGACTAGTAGTTCCTTGTTTGATCCTCTTACAATCTCAAGTACACTCGGATGATAGAAATGAGTTCCTCAATGGCATGTAAGATAAGTAACCACCACACGATCGTATAAATACGAAAGGCCTTGCCCCGTCGTCTAACATGATAATGCCCTGAACGATGGGTAAAGATGTGTACCACCACGCAATCGTATAAATACGAAAGGCCCCATCTCGTCGTCTCATGAGTGAATGTACCAGATTGGAATCAACAAGTCTCTAGTTGTCACATAAAAGCGATATTCATTCACTTGAGTGAATAACATCTTAATATCTCCAAACAATCCAATGGAAAAAATCCCTACTGATGAATAATACACACTCGTTAGTATGCAATGAACTGACGAAGTAATTTAAATTATCCAATTGCAGATCACGAGTTCGAAATACTCGTCACAAAAAATAACTATCCAAGAAAAACTATCCTTACTGGAAAATGTCTAAAAGACCAACATCTGCTTAATAAAGCCAACCAATGGTGAGAATTTCGTATAATGGTGCCTGCCATATCATATGGTAACGACATATTCTAGCAATACTCGGAGCAAATAATGTTTAAGCCAAGTCTAAATAATCGTTTAACTCCTACTAGAAAAATATATACATGTATGCCCAGTGTTCATGAAAATATCATACTAGAAAGTCATAACTCTTAGAGTACCTTCTCATATCAGCTGTTATTATATTTCAAAGATCGTCGATTATTCTTGTGTGTAATAAATTTCTCGAAAGATCGACGTGAATATCGTTTCACCCACGCGATAACGATCGCCTTCATATCCCAAGTGAATCAGCTGTTAGACCTCCTCTTCTTCAGGAATCGAATCCATCGCTCCGTGGTGCCATCGCGTCTCTGTCTTCGTTTACTCCGACATGATGAACTGCATGTTACCCATAATGGATACTGTCCAAAATCTTACGTAAAAGTTCATAAAAGCAGCGTACCCCATGTTCTTCTTTGATGTTACGCCACATTCCCATACAATGTTCGGTTTGCTTGTTAAAAGTTCAATCTCCACAGCGGTTAAGTCTCACTTGCAGAAAATAAATTTTATTTATGAGAGTGTATAAGTTTTTGAAACACCCTGTAGCTGTGTTCGTACTCGGTATTTTATGATAATTCATGAAAACGAATTCTATTAATGCACGTGCCAATGTTCATAAGTGCATATAATTGTTACAGTTCGTTTGCTTAAAAGCGTTAATGTTGTTTGGACCCCATGGTTGCTCTACATATTCCGTTATGAAATGCATAGTCGTAATGTAATTTGAATATCTAAGTTCATAATTGCAGTATATTGTAACTATCTGCCTGCACAATTCTATTACTGAATACAAGTCCCAACTCAATGATGTAACTGAATGTTGAAATGAAGTTCAGCTTCTTTAATGTTGCCTGCGTATAAAAGTCGGAACTAGCCCGCTCTGATCTACTGCACTGTTCCAGAATGAACTATGCTTAAAGCCGGCCTCGCCATGCCGCTTTGCTATACTGTTCTGCGTTATAAAATGCAGCTCGAAATAAAGTTCTCAAACTCGTATTACAATGCTGTTCTGAACCCCGGCTTTTCTCCTCCGTACACGGCCCGTACAGCCTGCCGCGTAACCGGTCTTCTCGCCGTCTGCCCTGCGTTGCTCGCCTTGGCTCACTGACCTACTTCCTGCTCTCTGCTTGGTTAAGTAATACTGTCGCCTTCGCTTTACGTAACAAGTGCTGTTCACCGCTCGACTTTACCGTACGCTCCGCGCATGTGTACCACTTCAGCTCGCTGGCTGAACTCGACTGACTTCTCTAAACTGCATTGACCAGCTCCTACATGGCGCGGTCACGTGATTCTCCCCCACCTACTACGGTCGTGCGTCACAAATATAATCTCGACCACCTTCATCTCGGCTATTAAGTTATACAATAACTTAAGGGATTATCTGTCTTTCTTCAAGTTATTATCATATATAATGCTTGTTATCTCTTCTCTTCTGAGATGATTAAATACTATGTTCCATTTAGATCTTAATAAAACTTTAATATTCCTCCCATAATTCCATCTACTTGACTGGCAGTGCCTTCTTGATCCTTGGCCTTCTACGTCATTTCCTAATATTCCTCTCGACTCGATGTGAGCGCTATCTTTACAACTTTTCCCATAAATCTCAACTACGGCTCAATGTCAGCTGGCGTAGCCGATAGCCTCAACTAGGTATCGGGTACAGTACCAAATTACACGGTGCAGAAAATATCATCCATCGAGTACATGATGTAGGTCCTCAAATGTGGGCTCATCGGTAACAGGATGGAATAATTTATAGAACACAGACTTTTGCGTCTTACACACTCCCGTTTCATGAAAGATCGCAACCGGATACGAAGCTAGTTCAAACTAGAAATATTGTTTCAATTCTGGATCGGATTTCTTTGCAAGGCAAATGCGTTGGAAAAGCACAAGAGGATCAACAGGAATATCCGTGTTGCGGAATTTTATTTTCGAATTTACCGCGCGGAGAGGCATCACGCGATTTTTTCTAAGGAACTTCACATCGCGAAAGATGTTGCCGGTTATGCCTTTTTGTGCTGCTATTCCAATTTCATAGGCCATATGACAAGTGATTTGTCCACCCCCGACAACTCGTGTGCTTAACGAAATTGTGTGTTGTCCACGAGGAAAGGGATCATGAGTTGATAACCATCGAACAAATTTTCTCAAGTCCGCATCATCGATGTTAATTTTGAGCGCCCTGTGACGTCGGACAAATGCACCAATACAGACGATGAAAGCGATGACGGAGAAATTGAGGCAGACGATCAAGACTGCTTGTCTTCATCAAAACGGTTTAAAATCGACTAACTTTGACATTTGAACAGTGGATTAGGCCTCCTGGGGACACCACTAAAAAAAACGCGCCATTTCCTTTACCGCCAGGTGGTGTGGAAAAGAGTGATTTTATGCCAATACTACGCAATGATAATACTAATGGTAGGTACATTGCCACAGCTGTTTACATTGAAAAGCTGTTATACTAAAGTTAACAGCTTGTGCACCTAGAATGCTGACAAATATTTATAACGAGCAGAAACTTTGATATGGCATACCATTTCCATAGCTTTTCAGCATGAATCAAAAAGGGCTCCATTTTGAATGGTCGTAGCATCGTAACGGTTTACATTAGAGACAAATGGTAGAGAACACTTTTGTAGGAAATTTACTCACAATTATTTTTTATAATAGGTATTTTGTTGATTAAGTTGATGGTTTGGGAGATATTTTGAAACAAATGAAAAATGCCACTGCGCCAGAATTTATTTAAGGCCATTACCAAAGAACCAATCGGGATTTCAACCGGGTCCCAGGAAAAATAAAAGAATGAATTAAAATCTTTTATTCCTTAAAATTAGTGAGATATGGGAAAAACTGTGTGGAAATTAGTGAAATGCTATGCATCTTACACAATTATGGAAGGCAAGAAGGAATAATTTAAATATGGATATATATTTATTATCTGAATGTAGGGAGGCCTACAATGTAAGAGCACATCACGCCACGAGGAGCGAGAGTTACGTCATGAAGGAGGAGAAGGGACGAAGGTCGAAGTACAGACTGAGTGAGGAGAGGTGATTGGAGTTACGTCACACCGGAAGAGGGGAGGTAGAGTGAGGAACTTGGCGAACGCAGAGAGCCAGAGAGAGGAGTTCTTTCCAATTTGAATTCTCGACGAGTTAAGACCGAGAGGAGAAGCTAGTATTCATTCAGTATAGTGCCACGCTTTATGAAAGTTGGGAAAGACGAGTGAAGTACAGTGGACTGTAACTTGCAAAGCAAGAAACATTCTCTAGCAGAACAGCACAGCATATAGCTTGATATTACAGTGTTTCAAACGAATCTGTTATACATCGCATGAAAACATTTCATTTCTACAAGAAGAGCTTTATTATTACTACGATTGAACTCTTACTTGAGCATTATATATAAAATGCAGTTCATAAATTGGCAACGGGGAAGTCATAAAAGTGTCATCAGTGAAACGAAAATGACCATGTGCTAAGCTGCACATGATAGGGAAGTGGAAGCTACAAAAATGATGAGTTGAATTCCAGAATTCACAATATGGAAGGAGCAGCAGAACATCCACGCGATGCGCAAAATCACAGAACGAACCTCTACTTTTCAACAAGAGTTCTTATACATCTGGTATACTCGCAGAGACTTTTATGAAACGAACGAATTTCAACCTTGAGAAGAGATGACAACGCAGAGATGGGGTATCGAAAGAAGAGCCAGACGACGTGCAGTGAACGAGCAGGGAAGTGCGGACGAGACAGGCTGTTTCACGACGAGGTCGCCAACTCTGGCATGTCACCGACCTTGTTCCACTGGGGGAGATGTCCAGCTGGTCCCGTCACAACCGGTCTACATAGCTGTGGGCGTTGCGCTCAGACATTCTTGGTTTGGCAGACGAGACAAGGTACTTCCGACACCGTCTTCAACACAAGGTAGAGAAGAGATTGCTTTATATATGGTAGAATAGTAGTCATGTTCTGTGTTTATCCTAATTGACCAACCGTATAATTTTGTCATAGTATTTAAAATTATGTAGATTTTGATCTAGTATTTTTCGTATTTTCTTAGGAGTCATTTTTCTTGTTCTTTGAAATTTCAGTCACTTGGACGAAATTTATGCCTAGCGCAGTTGTTAACGTTTAAAATCATTGCAATATAAAATCGTGTAGAATTATTGATTTTTGCGTTAAAATAGAACTAAATAAATCTGTTTTATGCGCAGCGATGGAATGTATAATTGTGAACAAATTAAAGAGTGAGTATAGTAAACAATTTAAAGAAAGAATATTGAACGAACTATAGAAGGCATATTGAACCAAATTTAAGTACCGCATATTTAAAAAATTATGTCACAAAGTGTCAAATATTTCGACAACTCATGATGTTGATTCGAGTGCCAGAAATTTATTTTCAACCAATTGGGAACAAAATTGAATTGTTACACGACACGAAATCTGATAAAGATAGTCAAATTCTTGATAGATGATTAAACCAATAAATACTAAATTCACAGTAATGAGACAGATAGATATGCTGTAACGTGATGAACCATATTTTCTAGTAACGAAAGTATTTCAAGAACCTTTATATATATATATATATATATGTCCAATAAAAATTTAGAGCATTAAGAAGCCTAGATAAATTTGTTAAACAAATATTTTCACGAAGGGAAGATCTTTTATTAAATATGAATTCTTACTGATAATTCTTTAAAGGTTGCAATAATGTGAAATTGAATTTAAACACGTGGAAAAGAGTAAAGAAAGTTAAATCACAGGGTGATCTAAAAGTAACTGTACAGAAGGTTATTGCAGAAGTGAAGTTATAGGCACGAGGAGAAGTTGTATAACGATAGAGGAGTTTGTTAAAGTTTGTTTCTTGAACAATATTCACAATGGACGTGGATATCCAATAAAGTTACTAATTTTCTTTGCATGAAGTAAGAAAATGCATTGAAATGGGAGTTTAGATTTGAAATACCGTGCAAGAAAGGAATTGTAGACGTAAATGAGTTACGTATTTTCACGAGAGGAGACTGAGGAGTCTCAAGTTTTTCTAGTATTGATCACAGCGATTGTGACGTTGTTTGAGTGTATTTAAAGAATGTTCTGTACAGGGTGTTTAAGAAATAATGTGATTGTTGTATAATTTTGGAAGAGGAGTGTGGAATGAAGGTTAAATGCCATGCACTTCGAGTATTCACGTTTATCAGAGAATTGTTAACAGAGTAAAGAATTTCAGGAATTTTTCAAGATTGAATGATCAAATGGGAAAAGCAAAGTAAGAACAGTGCTTAGCTTAAATGTTTGTCACTTATGTTCTATTGATTTAGACAAGAATTTATACTTTCAACCGATAGAGTTGCGGTGTTTGTTACGGAAGTTGAGTGGTAAAGACTCATTTGTAATATAGACAATTTAATCTTTGCAACACAATTAAGTATATATTTGTGCGAACCATGAATTAGTGTAAATATGAATATAGTTAATGTTGAATAATTTTTATACTTAGATGTGGAACTACGGTTCAGAGAAGAAACGGATTGTATAAAATAGGGTAATGTTTAAAAATCACGCCGTTTCATAATTTTTCTTATTATATCAGTGTCACGTTTAGTTTATTTTTGAGATTATTTTATTGCAGTGTCAGGGAGACACTATTCACAGACAGGCAGTCAGTTATATTTGTACTTTTCTAAGCACAGTAAACGGCTGGCGCTCCTTAGCGAATCAGTCAATTTTTATCTTAGCTGACATCGTTTTCATTGTCGTCATCGCCGAAAATAATACTGCTAGGTATAGATACAGGCGCTCACTATAGATTAACCTTATCACCCGTCGAGATTGGAGTTTCTCGATTTGCTCTAAATGTAAATGATAGTAGAAATTTGTACCTAGGCTGGTAGTACTATTTTTACGATATATCTACCCTATGTGTTCCTGGAATTCCCAATTTTTACTTAGCAGGCAATGGTAAATTTTTGAGCTGGGTAATTTCGTGTCTGCAATCCTTTACAGTACAGCGGATATAGGTACTGATTGGTGAATTCGGGCGCAGTACCTTCTTAGGGCTAAAAGGGCCAACGCCGACTTCGCTCGAGGGGAAAACATGGGAGAGTAATGTCTGGGTCCAAATAGAGCGATTAAAGCAATTTCCAGCTTTCCACTAATTATTTCCTTATTGAACTACCTGTCGCCTGGCCTATAGACTGTTTTGCTGCAATAAATGCATTATTGTTAAGTTATAAAATCAAGTTGCCCATTGCTTGTGTAGCATTTGGATGCTCTAATAAGCAGGAGAAAAACTCACAAAAGCTTCATTTCCACTGGTAAGCACTACCTCGGTGCAAAGTTAAAAATATGTTTTTTTCTTTCAATAATACCGTACGGTAAGTTTTCGGCCTGCTTTATTTTCGAATTGAGTTTTGTAAATAAGTCTTCTGCGTGTGTGGATTCGTCTTACATCAAATGTTGACATAATAGGCCTAGAGATAATATGACACAAATACGTAGGCCCTATTATTATTTATTCGTGTCAGAGGTACAAATATAGCCTACAAACCAGTTACAAAATATGAAATAAAATTAATCACATAAGGAAGCATTTGAAAAGACTTGCATAAAGTATAACACATGAAAGAGCGGGAGATAGGAAACAGGAGAAATGAAGTGTTAGAATATATATACAGTATTTACACATGTTGTGACCAGTATTTGGCTACATTGACTGCATTATGTCCATCCAATGCCAGTTCCAACCCTATACAAATATGTATGTTCATTTTGAACTTTGAGGCTTTCGGCAGAATTAATATTTTTTTCTGCTCCAAAGAATATTGGAAGTGTTGTTTTGTAAATTAAGTGTATTGCTTTAGAAACACACGTTAAGAGTTATACCCCTTCCTCCTGTTCACACACATACCTCTCCCCCCACCCCTCGGACATATTCATTTTAACAGAACGATTATTTTTTTATGAAATGAAAATATTGCATTAATACTTTACTGTGTGTTCTTGACACCGGATCATAAGGCTGCCCTTAACTCCTGTTTTTTTACCATTTGGTAACTCAACAATGATAATATTTAAAGGTTAACTACACTGAGAACCTGCTGTGAAGAATTCATTTTCATTCTTTACCAGTACTAACTTGTTCCGCTTAAGTTGGTTATTCACACCCACACCCCGCGGCACTACAGCCAATGAAGGACCTAGGCTTACCAAGCGACCGCTGCCCAGCCATTTGGCTTGCAGATATTGGGGTGACGCGTGGTCAGCTCTTCAAATCCCCGCGCAGGGCCCCACGAGCGCTAACTCAACGCCACGGGGCCGGCAAATTACATATTCTATTTTGCTTAAATCAATAGCAGTGTGTTAATTAAATTACAAATTATACTCTTGAATTTTTCATGGGCAATAATATTGTCACAGGCTGGCTGCGTGGCCTGCTGTACCCAAGGTTGCAGGATTGAATCCTCGCGGAGTTAGTTGGCATTTGAAGGCGCGTAAATGCGAGTGAGCTGTGCCAGTAGATTTACTGACAAGTAAAGATCCCCTTCAGGACAAAATTCCGGCACCCTGGAGTCTCTAAAAGCCGCAGTATTTAAAAGGGACGTAAAACAATAACATTATTATTAATAATAATGTCACATCAGAGAAAGTACACATTTATTACACATAAACTGAGTTTGAGAATTCTTCCTTGACTCTTTCCTTTTACAGTTTTCAGTCTGAATACGGTTATGAAAGCAATGATTTTGAATATTCTGATATTGTTGGCAAATAAAAAAGCACTTGTCACGAATTTTTTGATAGGGTCTATTGTCTGCAATTCACGAACTATTGATAGGTATGAAAATCAAAAAGACAAGATAATATTAACGTAAATGGGTCTAGGCCTACCTTAATTGACGCTAGCCACACCGTAAATTAAATTAAATTAACACTGCTTTCAAAGGTTAATAATAATAATAACAATAATGAATAACACACACAAATGCTGCTGAATATTATCAATGTACTTATTCAAGTCGTCAGCGCGAGAAAGAACTAACTCATTGCTACCAACCTTCACTAATCCCAGGATACTAGCCAGAGGTCCGTGTTACATCACTATTAAAATTTGAATCAAGATTCCTGGTCTCAGATGTTAATTTCATTATATTATTTATTTTGTCTTCAAAGGTAAACAAAGGGCATACCAGCTCATGGATTGTTATTTAATTCTTATTGTATTCAACCATGGAGATTTTATTGGCACTCGCTCGTAGAGGGGTTTGTGAAAACACACTGCTATTGTTGGTCACTGTTGTCAAACCTTCGATTATCAGAACAAAGAGGACTGTGATTGGTCAAGAATGTGTCAGCCGGCAGCGAATTGAAAATTACAAAACATTTGACAATGCTGAACGAACTCTTTCCTTATTGGCTTCTGATTAGGTAACTATGCTAGTCACACCTTTCACAACAACAAATACTGTTGTTGATTTATTGACAGACTTCTTGATGATATAGCCCCATGTATTTGGCTGAGTGTGGCATTTGTCTGATAACAAATATTGTTGTTGATTTATTGAGGGACTTTGAGACATCGTGGCGATGTTGCCCTGTGTACTGATAGCCTGTATTATTGTGATTAGTGTGTGTATTTGTAATTCTGATGAGGATTGGGAAGAAGGCAGCTGTTGCCTTCAGTTAGGAACAATCCTGCCATTTGCCTGGGGTAAAAGTGGAAAACTACGGAGGACCAATTTCAGGATGGTTGAGGCTGAGTTTACCCAGTTTCAGCCCTAAGACCAGAATTACATTTATTGTCGCAGCCGGGAATCGAACCCGGACCTCCGCAATGACAGCTGAGAGTGTTGGTCACTACGCAATGAGGTGGACGACAGCAATTACTGTAGTAGCAAAACCTGTAACCTTCTTCACACTTCGTCTCTCTCAAAACGCACACCAGCCCCCTTCCGTCTTACCCCTCTTACCATTGCAAATCTTGAAACGGAACGTGAAGAGTCCGTAACTCAATCCTGAAACATTAACCAGTGAACTGCGCCCTGAAATTAATTTACCTGAGTGTGTGATATTGCCAAACATTATGCCTTATTGACAGAGCTACAGTTTTACAATTACATGTAACTTTCTTAGAATTATTAGAGTCCAATTTTCTATTAAAATATCAAAAGAAAAAAAAACACTTTTCGTTCACCATCCAGGAATCCTTATAGGCAACCGCTACTGGTTGTATTTCAATTTTCTTAAACGTTTTGCTTCCCCCTGCTCTTGTATGTACCTCCACCACTACCCCTGTTCGAAACAGGTATGCATATTCATTTTTATCAAAGACAGCTTTCCAGTCGGTTAACACAAATATTTGCTACATGTTGGGCTGAAGAATGCTCCTTTCTTCTTTGTTCATCACCTGTATAACATGGTAAATATGAATTTCTTACTGTGTACTGCTGGGGTTACCTATATTCTGGTGCTTACACCTGGTCACATACATACCACCCAGCCCCACCCCTGACCCAAACAGATATGCATATGCATATTCGTTTTTTACTTTCATAGGTTTATGGTTGTGTTAGAATTTAAATATGTTCTGGTAAATGTTGAATATGTGGTTGTTTTGTAAATTAAGATTATTCTTTTTTAATTACAAATTACGAATAACCTATTTCACCCGTTGGCACATATACCCCTTCCCCCACCCCTCTTTTATATAATTTTAACTTTGTGAGGTCTAAGACTCGACCTGTTTTGAAGAATATTGACCTTGTGGTTGTTATGTAAATAAAGTATGTATTTTTGTACATTAAGCATCTATTTAATTTAAATTCAGAATTTTTTCTAGGTTTATGCCGTATTAGATAGATTTCATTAGAAAGCTGACTATTGCAATGGGTACCATGTTTCGACTTCCGGAAAATTTCGACATATCTTCGCGTTTCACATCCCCTAGACCCCAAAACTGCTAGCCGCTCCGGGGAAAGCTGTTCAGCGTCATGGCGCTCCTCGTTCGGAAGTGATGGGCTCCAACTCGGCCACGCTGTGCAGCTTTGTCTGTATCGGCTAGCTGCTAAACGATGTCTTATTTCCCCATACAAATGCAAACCGATATAAAATAACTAAATTAATTTACGTATTTCACAGTCACACCATTCGATGTATAAGGATTACAACGTGACCAAGAACTACATTTTCCAACCACCCCGAGCCGAGAAAAAGTTACCTTACAAAAATGATAACAAAATGGTTCCTTGGACACACACAATTTTGAAATTAATAAACCAGTTATACAACATTCAAATGTACATTGTGTTAAAATTTGGATTCGATCTGATGACGGGGTTTTGAGATAATAACTCTTAAATGTGACGCATGGTTGAAACACGCTTAAAAACGGGTACTTTTTGTGTTCCAACTGCGATATAAATATTGAAATATAAATTAAAAATTCCAAACCTACATGCACTAACGTAAAATAGGACGACGAAAATGAAAATGTTATTGGATTTTATTACTTCACAAACAACCTTCGAACTCGAGTGCACATTACATTTTGGTCGACAGTAAGAGTTCAATGATTAGAAGTGATTCATAATTCAACCACGAGAGTACAACTTACGTATATTAGCACAATACTGATAACGCAACACCACGGTTTCTAATTTTGGAATTTTTCTTGGCAAAATTTAATACATTTATTCAACAAAATACTTTTATTATTCCTTGTGAGTCAATTGGCGACCTTACACAGTTATATTTGTGCCAGGAACAATATTATTGACGTAACAATTCGGAATGTTTGCAGTGAGAATACCGGTGTTTCGTTAATTTAAGTTGGCTACACAGTTAAGCCTACCTGTGCGCAAACATGAATTCTCAGGTTTGTTGGTTTTTCAGGTGGCATTGTAATTAGTAGTGATGGGCTGCGAGTGGACTCGCGAAGAATCGAGCTGGGACCGTAAAACTCGAGGTACACGAGTCCGGAATCGAAGCCGAGGACGCTGTCAGCGTTATCTGCAAGCCATGTATGGAAACAACACGATGTATAATATTGTCGGTAGGCCTAGGGCCTAGGCCAAGTATTGTATTCGTTTCCCATTAATGCACAGTCTTTCTTTGTCGTGTGGCCTCCTGAGAGACTGAGTCTAGGTCTTTCTAGTCGACGCTCGAAGGCGACCTGCGCGTCGAGATGAGAGATAGAATGGATGAAGATGAATGAAACTGGGCAAGGATGTGGAAGGATGCGGCTGTGGCCTCTCAGAAGGTACTGTCCCATTATTTGCCTGGAGTTGAAAAGAGGGAAACCACGGAAATCCATTTCAAGGACGGACAACGGTGGGGATCGAACCCACGCGTCTACCGAGCCAGCAGAGAGCTTGGCCCCATGACCTAAGGCTGCGCTTTAGCCAGCGTAGGCACTGAATGCACAGTGATATAATAGATTATTTAAAATTGAAAACCGGCAAGAAGTCGACTGATGAAAGAAAGAAAGAAAGAAAGAAAGAAAGAAAGAACGCAATACACTGAAGAGAGATTTCCTTCTAAGTGATCAATTGCTAAGCAGTAGTATATATGGCTGTTGATAACACATAAGGCCTTACCGACAGCTTTGGTTCAGTGGTTAACGTTGCAGACTTCTACTGGGTGGAACGGGGTTTAATTCCCGGCGAGAAGGAAATTCTTTTAGCTCGATTTGTATTATACTTTTCTTTTATAAATACTCAGTCGTTATAATATGAAACATATATTGTGTGCATATTGCGAACGATTTCGCTTGTAAATCACTAGTGTCGCTATCTTGGAACAGGGGCATATAAGCCCTCGCAAACTTGGAGGGTAAGGTTTTTAAACTCCGGTTGCCTACCTACCAGGGATAACCTTTCTTCGCTTTAAACTTAAACGCTTGAAATAACACGGTATTGTAGGTCTAACGCTACATTAAAAAAATACGTTAATTATATTCATTATTCCTAATTAACCCTTCGGATACCAAGCTAACTTTAATGAAATCACAAGTTTTTGATAAACATTGTGTCCTGCATATAATTTTTAAGATGTTAATGTTTGGCTGTAGCAGGCTAATGTAGTATATGAGATGCTAAATAATTAAAACAGTGTTTAATTTTTTAAATTAAAAGAAACTTTTTTATAATTTTAAATGGACATTTTTCAAAGTCGTCGTTATGAGTCAAAAACCTACTCTCACACGTTTCACTGGGCGCTAAAACCTCATTTTTTCTCCAATGTTGAAAGAGCTAGCGATATTTATACCCATGTATCTCAATTAGCTCCGAGTAAGAATGTAAACAAACATAGCTTCAAAAGATCACACGTGCGGGTAACCAGCTGACTACAGCATGAACCCAGTTATTCACGAACACAAACATATCGATATCCAGAGAGAGAATAATTCTTACATTGTCTTGGTTACAACAGTGATATCACTGTTTGGCTAGAAGTAGTAGCCAAATAAAACCACATCTACCGTCCGTGGCATTTTTTAGCAGACGCGCCCTTGGCCGATATATTGCCCCCTGGCACTATAAGGGTTAAAACACAAAATACAATCAGAATATGAAAATAAATACAAAACATAAAACAATAATTGTCAACGTCGAGCTAAGGACCCGAACACTGACTGCCCGCAGGGGCGCATATAGAGTTCTATTTGAGATGGAGGGGGGCAACCGAGAGTTTGGTGGTATGGAATAGTCCCCAAAGAAATGGGGGACCGGGGTTCCTCCACGGGAAACTTTTTATAATTTGGTGCAAAATAATGAGTTTTAAGGCTATCTGGCATCACTTATTCAACCAATATGTTGATATGTTTTTAACCTATGTTTGATTATTGTCACACACAACTAAGACAATTTCATTTTAATTTTTATTAATACAGTCATCTTGCTCACTTTATAGGATTTAGATAGAAAGAATGAACATTACTGTTCGGATTTGGGGCACATGACCTCGCTCTTCCGCCGCTTAAAACCTCAATAACTGTTGTGATTTACAACTTACACTACGGTATAACAAATAGTCAAAGTTTCTTGAAGCAATACCAAATTGGTTTATAACTTCATCGTCAGTGATTTGTATGTCTCTGAGATTAGATAACAATTCTAGACCGATGAGTCCATTTTCTGAAATAGAATTTCTTTAAAGGAGATCACAACACAAAAACACATATTTCGTTATTTATTGCTAAATATGCAACATGGAAATTTAATAACAATGGCGTTAATCCGGTGCCTCTACGTCGAACCATTCTCAAGTTATGTGCGAAACTAGTAACTGCTCGTGACGTCACTGCGCTCTCTAGTCTACATAGCAGCCTTGTTGCTGTGCAAAAGCTCGGGCAGTCTTTTTTCCGCACTCCATCTTCTGCTGCCGTGTTCTTCTGTAGCCATTGTTAGTGTTCGTCAAAAGACTTATAATGGATGTAAATAACATTCGTCCGTATCAGTTTGAGCCAGAACGAACGACATTTGCTTATGTCCATTCAGATAGCGATCATGAAATGGATATAGTAAACACTACAGGCCGAGCCAGCATGCGAAATTAGTGTATGTGTAATGAGTGTACCATCATGGATACGAATGGAGGAAGTGTATGCTGTTGTGAATTAGACAATGTAAAAGCAGTGCAATCGGAAGAACTTATGTGTATAATAAAAAATCCCTCGTTTTCAAGGCCTATTTTAGACCACGAAGTGTTGACAATGGCAAGGAACGTTTACTTACAGCTTTAAATCCAACAAATAGAACTTGGCGATTTATTTGTTACAAGCAGTTCACTTCCTGGGTATATTCATGGACTGAGATTGGTAAAAATAACTTAATTATCGTGCCACCATGTGTTGTCAACATCATAAGAAACACATTTCCGGAATCCAGTGGCACCTATGAGGGCATCAACTTCATTTTCAAATGTTGCGTTTCATCATAGTCAGTCTTTTTATAATGCATTGAACACACAGTAGCCCCATTACCGGGAGAAAAATGTTTCCTCTTGCAAAATTGTACCCAACAGCTAAATCTACGAGGCGATTTACTTCGATTTGGAAATCTATGGAAATGTACTTCTTTTTCTCTACAGTTTTGGTTTTACTCGTTCTGTTGTTACAACCGTATACACTACACGAAGGCATTTTGCCAACTTGCTACCACACTCGATTATAATAATCAACACTAACCAACGGAAGAGTGACAGCGCGCGTATTGCAACAATCAACTGAATGGAGCGGATAGCTCACTCGCCGCTTACGGCGCAGTGACGTCACAGCTGCTCGTGTTTCCTTCGTTTACCGGCCTGCGGAGCGGCATAGAGCAAAAGCAAATATATAGTTGATCACTGCCTGAGACATTCTTTGATTTTGAGGCCAGTTGACATTTGTGTTTTGGTCTCCTTTAAGTAACTTTTCAACCTACTCGAACTCCAACTGTATTCGGCGAAGCTACAGAGACAGGCAACATTTCCAAACGATTGATAAGGGTATATAAAGTTACGAGAAAAAGAGACTTTTGTCACAAACGTCAAGGGCACTTAATGCTGTTCTTGTTTGGTTCTTAAGAGCGAATGCACTGGTGAGTAATAAGAGCAAACTGGTTGTCACACTGTTTCGTACATCACGCTACCGCCGCCTCGCTTTGCTACGTTGCCATATGACGCTTAGTAAGAATAGTATATTATAAGCATATTAGTTATTAATTCTCAAATTCATAAACAAATATTATGTGTGAAAAATCTTGGGGGAGGGGGGGGGGAGGAGGAGGGAATGCCCCTGGGCTGCCGTAGATCTTTGTTTACAAACAAGACGCATGTCATTGAGCTTGTAAACCATTTCCGAGTAGGTGGCTAGTAGACAGCAATGATTCCGTGTTCCATCTAATTTGTCCAATCGTAGTTCGGAAGTGGTCTCATCACCAAAAAAAAATCTCTCTGCAGAACAGCTTAAAACAGGTACGTCGAACAGATTCACGGTCATCACAGTAACAAAGAACAAGCCTCACAAATTAAAACGAAGTAATCAGCAACGTTTAGACAGAAACTGACGAAATGCTGGACCTCCACCGATTTGGATAAAACCGCACGCGTAGGCTGTGCTTAAAAAGGGAGGTACGCGTGGGAAGAGTCACGTTATTTTACCCTGTGTATTTATAACACACGACGCACACGCTGTTGTTTCCGGGCAGGAGTAATGATTCTGTGTATCCCAGTACCTTACCTCAGTTTTAAACCAGGGCTCTGAAATAATAGTTCGAAAATGTACCTTTTCGGATCGTCGTGGTAAGTGGACCAAGCTCAAAGGGCCTCGGCTCTTGGCTCAGTTGGCGCCTCGGAGGGAAACGAGGGGGCCAAAATCGACTAGTTTTTTTCCTGCTAAAATAAAAAAATTACGACTAAGAAGGCAAGATATCTTTTCCCATTTAAAGCCTAACGTAATATAAAATCGTTTATAAAATACTTTCTGGTTATTTAAATTTTATTTTTTTAAGGGTAGGCTATTTAAAAAATTTTGCCTTGCACCTAAAGGGGAGGGGGACCTTGGAGAAAAGTCGTTCGCAATTTAGCGAGTGTTGGGAATTTTGCCGCAATGTGTCCTATATCGCAGTTTCGGATCGTGACGTTACCGTGAAGATTGGTGTCCATCGCACGGATTACTCATACATGCTCGGAACCGCCAGGCTCGCGAGTTTATGCGTCACTAATTAGTGTTGAATAGCGCCGTAAAATGAAGTTTATATTTAGCCTAAGGGTGCAAGTTAACATCTGTATTTAAGGTACTCTTGACTTTTTATTTCACCTGTTTATTTCGCAGCATCAACTGAAATTGTGGCAAAATTGTATTGTGCGTCTGTACAATTACACAAGTTACCAAATACCGTACCGTACTTATAGCATAAAATATGCACTGTATATAGGCTACTTGCAACGTTGAATGATTTGATTGGATATTTTGAATTTGCTTGTACCAGCAAGGGAATTATTAGTTCTGAAAGAGACTGCATTCTTTTCTTGTAGTGGTTAGTGTTATGTCACACTTAGAGCTTCTTGATGGCCACCATACTGTACCGCACGTGAGTGATTAGTGCTAGGGCATTGAGTTGCGTACCCAACTTAATCAAATTGATGCAATCCGTAGGCCTATTGGTGGAACAAAGTGGTTAGGTTGTTGAAAACGTATGTATTTATGTAGCTTATCATTTGTTTATTTTGGGTTTCTATTATTTCTTTTTTCATACCATTCTTAATCTACAAATATGCACCGAAGTTCATTTCGATTAATTTTACAGTTGGTGTCCCCTTTGCTTCCTCCTGTTCTCGTTATTACACGTAGCCTTTTACCATTCGGTTTTATAATAAATCCATTCTATATTACACAGACCGTTACACGAGCTAATATCCTGATATCTCTCCATCTAAAAATTCACCGTTTCATGATTGTAAACAATGGACCAAAGAGAATGTAATATCAGAGTCCCAGCTCCCATGTTAAATTGTTGTTGTTTGAGTCTTCAGTCTTTTGACTGGTTTGATGCAACTCTCCATGTCTCCCTGTCCTGAGCTAATCGTTTCATCTCCACATAGCTCCGACACCCTACATCCAAGGCAATCTGTTTAACATATTCTAACCTTGGTCTACCCCTACCGTTTTTGTCCTCGACCCTTCCTTCCATAACTAAGCTTGCTATTCCTGGGTGTCTTAGTATGTGTCCTACCAACCTATCTCTTCTCTTCATTAGCAGTCGCCAGAAGCATCTCTCTTCTCCCACTCGTCTTAATACCTCTTTGTTTGTAACCCTATCTACCCATCTGATCTTCATCATTCTCCTGTAACACCACATTTCAAATGCTTCAATTCTCCTCTTTTCTGCTGCACCAATAGTCCAAGTTTCACTTCCATAGAGCGCCACGCTCCAGACAAAGGCTTTCAAAAATGACTTCCTAATACCTAAATCTATATTCGATGTCAGCAGATTCCTTTTTTGTAGAAATGCTTTCTTTGCCTGAGCCAACCTACTTTTAATATCCTCTTTGCTTCGTCCATCACTGGTTATTCTGCTTCCTAAGTAACAGAAGTCTCCTAATTCCTTCAGCTTTTCACCTGCCAATTTGATCTCCATAGAGGTTTCTGATTTATTTCGGCTGCATTCCAGTATTTTTGTTTTACATGTATTTATTTTTATCATGAATTCTTTCCGTAAGACGGAGTCCATACCATTCAAAAACTCATTCAAATCCTCAGGCTTGTCGGCCAATATGACGATGTCATCAGCAAATCTCAGAGTTGTAATTATTTCTCCTTGAATCTTCACTCCCACTTTAAATTTTTCTCTAATTTCCTTCATTGCTTGTTCAATGTAAAGATTGAAAAGTATGGGTGATAAGTTGCAGCCTTGCCTTACACCTTTCTGAATACCAGCTTCTCTCTCATGTCCTTCAACTCGAATGACTGCAGTCTGGTTTCTGTACAGATTGTATATCACCCTCCTATCCCTGTACTTTATTCCAATCGATTTCAAAATGTCAAACAATTTAGTCCAATCAACGTTATCAAAAGCCTTTTCTAAGTCTACAAAAGCCATGAACGTTCTCTTATCTTTCCTTATTCTACCTTCCAAAATCAGCCTAAGACTTAGTACAGCTTCCCTTGTTCCTACATTTCTCCTGAAACCAAACTGGTCTTCACCCAACTCCGTTTCTATCTGGCTTTCAATCCTCTTGTAAATTATTCTAGACAGGATCTTTGTAGCATGAGTAATCAAGCTGATTGTACGGTAATCTTCACATCAGTCAGCTCCCACTTTCTTTGGTATAGGGATGATTACATTCTTCTTGAAATCAGGGGGTACCTCACCTGTCTCATAAATCCTACACACCAAGTGAAATAACCTGATCAGACCTTCATCTCCTATGCAGCGTAGCAACTCAATCGGTATATCATCTATGCCTGGTGCTTTGTTCCTGCTTAAGTCTTCCAAAGCTCTATCAAATTCTGATCTCAATATTAAATCTCCTTTCCCATCCTCATCAATTTCCTCCTCCCTTTCCATTACATGATTCTCAATCTCCTTTCCCTTATACAAACTCTCTATGTAAGCTTTCCATCTCTCAACCTTTTCTTCCCTATCTGTTAGAGGCTTTCCATTTGTGTCCTTAATATTACAGCACTTAGTCTTCTTTTCCCCAAAAGTATTCTTAATCCTTCGATAAGCTGTGTCTACTTTTCCTAATTTCAGACAATTTTCTATACCTGCACATTTCTCTTTCAACCATTCTTCTTTTGCTTCCTTGCACTTCTTGTTAACCTCATTTCTCAGACGTCTGTATTCTGCTTTCCCCTTTTCATCTCTTAGATTCTTGTGTTTCCGCCTTTCATCCATCAATTCTAGTATATACTGAGTGATCCACGGTTTTCTACCTATTCTTTCTTTCCTACCAATGTTTTCTTCTGCGGATTTTGTTATGTCATTCTTCAAAAGTGCCCATTCGTCTGTAATTGAAGTTTGTTTAGGGTTTTTCATTAGTCCTTCCTTTATACTCTTCTTGAATTTTTCGTTTACATCCTTCTCTTTCAGTCTGTCTATTGCCCACCTTTTTGGCTTTTGACTTTTCTTCAGTTTCTTCAACTTTAATCTGCATTTCATTACAACCAGATTGTGATCAGAGTTTATGTCAGCACCAGGATATGTTTTACAATCCAAAATCTGGTTTCGAAACCTCTGCTTGACCATAATGAAGTCGATTTGGTAACGCCCTGTATCTCCTGGTCTCATCCATGTGTATATTCTCCTATTGTGGTTATTGAATAAGGTGTTAGCTATGACCAACTCATGTTCGGTGCAGAATTCTACCAGCCTGCTTCCTCGATCATTCCTTTCACCTAATACGAAATCTCCTACTATCTTCCCTTCTCTCCCTTTTCCTACCACAGCATTCCAATCTCCCATTACTATAACATTTTCATCACCCTTGATATACCTCAGAATTTCGTCTATTTCTTCGTAGACCTTTTCAACATCCTCATCATCAGCTTGACTGGTAGGCATATAGACTTGTACCACTGTGGTGCATGTAGGTTTAGTATTGATTTTTGCTACAATAATCCGTTCACTATATTGCTCATAATATTCCACCCGCTGTCCAAGTTTCCTACTCAATATGAGGCCAACCCCTGCTTGGCCATTGTTTGATTTAGTGCTAATGACCCTATAGTCTCCTGACCAAAAGTCCTCTTCTTCCTGCCAGCGCATTTCACTAATCCCAACCAAATCCAACCTCAACCTATCCATTTCCCTTTCTAAGTTTTCTAACCTTTCACTTCCTAGCAGACTTCTAACATTCCACGTTCCGATCCGCAGAATGTCAGATTTCCTCTTTGTCACTTCTGTGATGTTAACCCCCTCTCGAGTAGTCCCCACCCGGAGATCCGAACGGGGGACTAGTTTACCTCCGGATTGAAATTTTACAAGGGAGGAGGCCATCATCACATGTAATTATGCATAGAGAGGTGCATATCCTCGGGAATAGCATACGGCTGTAGTTTCCCGTTGCTTTCAGCCGTGCAGCAGGACGCAGTGTAGCCATTATTTGGCTTATATTATCAATATCTTAACCGTCTATAAGACTAGTAAAGAATTGATTTATTCTGAAAGGCTGCTACTCCCTTTCAGAATAAGTAAAGAGCAATTCTACTAACAAAAATACTAACCTTCTACCGTACTAAAAATTAAATACCAAAATTCTACTAACAAAAAACTTAAGTTCCACCAACAACAAATACTACCACTAAAACAGTCTGTCACCAGGCACACTCACATGCACCCTCACACATCACAGTCTACTGAAACAATGAACTATAACTAATAAACAATGCAACTGCTACCAGACACACTCACACACCACAGTCTAATAGAACAATGGCATATATCTAATAGACAAACTAGCTACCTACTTACAACTAAAACTAACTACATACTTACTGTACTGTTATTTGAATTGACAATATTTACAAAATGCAATTTAGATAGAAAATACTTACCAAATGTAATTTAGATTCAAAATTGTCACAAAATGCAATTAAAGGGGGACGTATGCAAAATTGCACTAAGTGAGAAATGGTTACATTTCGGCTGTATAAATAAATAAATAAATACATAAATAAATAAATAGGTCCTCTATCGAATCCCCGGAGCTTTCCCACATATTTAGTTATATCTATAGTAATATAATAAAGCTGAAGAGTTTGTTTGTTTGTTTGTGTGTTTAAACGCGCTAATCTCTGGAATTACCAATCAGTATCGAAAAATTATTTTTGTATATGATAGCCAGATTCAAGAGAATAGTTTAGGCTATGTAGCATCAGGCTACACCTCTCAAGTAACCTTAGATAGATTTTTGTTCAGTAAGTCGGAAGAACAAGCGCTCCCGAACAGCTTCAATAATACCTAGGTCTATTGTTGCCTGGCAATGCGGGCTGCATCACGTCGCCCCCACCAGTGTTCTGGTGCAGAATTTTGAGCTGCTTATAAATTGCAGTCACGGGTAGTAATTAGTGCAAACAAAATGCTTTGGCCCCTTAAAATAGTTATCATAGTATGCCTCTGTATAAGGGCGATGGTGAAGGTGCAGTATACTGAGGTTATCAGCTGCAATAAGCGTTGGTGCTTTCCGATCCTTATCCTTGAGCGCTCCAGTTCTGGAGTAGTATTCACTACTGCTAGTCCTGTATAATCGTCGCGTAAATAAACCTAACATGTAAAAACTACCAATTGGTTATAAACAGACCAATTGGCAGAACATAACTTTGCCTTAGAACGAGCTGAACTCGCCGCCACTCAGCTCTCTCTCTCTAATACCCTCAGCAACTTGTGTGATTTTGCCCTGTTTATAAATCCATGACCGAACACTTAAATCTGCTCAAATCTACTTACTGCTGCTACTCCGACTCCTGAGTCATGGGACGCGAGCAACTTTGACAAGTTAAATCTCCGACACTGCTTTTCGTACGATAATTTAATATTATATTTGCTATAACGCATATTTGTTTTGCTTTTTTTTTTACCAGTGTCAGTAAGCTTCAGAAAACAAACGGAAGTTTGACTGTGCTAAGTGGGGTGGGGAGAAGAGAGATTCTATCATACAAAAAGTAAACAGTGGCGGAATTTTTATTCAATGGAGCGTTTTTTTTATAAAGTAGAGAAACACAGTAGCTTTTGGTTTGTTGTGCTATCAGGCAGACTAATGCGGCAGACTATGTAGGCCTACTGTGCTTACCTGCGGTGATTGCAGATGCTCGTCAAAACTTTATACAAGGTGATATTTTCCAACGTGCACAAACTCGAGGGATTGATCGCGGAGAGAATACAGAACAAAAATGGTCTAATGCAGGACTGCCCAAACTACGGCCCGCAGGCCGAATGCGGCCCCCGAGACTATTTTGTCCGGCCCGCCACACGCCAAAACTTTGAAACAATTAAAGCCAAATAGACAAAGCAGTGTGCGCGCACCCCTACCCAAGGTCATTGACTCACTGATGAACACTTAAATCCTTATTATTGATTAGTACAACTAAGTTCTATCCTAAGTGGAGAGAAATTTTAAGTACCGGTACAAAGCTTTTCCAGTCATCGCACTAAACTACATTATCAGGAACTTTATTTCATAATTTGATTAATAATTGTGTCAAATGAACATAAATACTCAATCTTTGTCATTCATGCTGTATGAGTGTGTTGAATATCACCGTACTTCTATTTTAAAGATATTTATTAAAATATATTTTTTAGTGTTTTATTTTTATCCACTATAAATAAATATAGAAAACGGGAACAATAGTAAGAAAACTAAGGTCAGGCAGCCAAAAAACTCACCATATTGCACCTATATTTAAAAAATATATAATCCACACCCCCCAACCCCCCCGGGGTGTTATTGGCCCGCAAGGTCCCCCAACTATTTCGAATGTGGCCCTTAGTTTAAAAAAAAAGTTTGGGCACCCCTGGTCTAATGAGCGTATTTACGGAAATACATGGTGTCCATGCTAGGGACCAGGCTCCTTCCACGTTGCCTAACAGGCCGGAACTGTCAGAGTTTCTTCCGGGTGACGTTGCCTCCCTTGCTGGAAGACGTACCATTGATGATTCGCAGGGTTATGTGGCTGCTACATGATGGTACTCCAGCCCACTTCGCCGTTAACGTCCAGGCGTATCTCAATTGTGTCTTCTCTGGTCGATGGATCGAACGAGGAGGTCCAGTTGCATGGCCTGCTCGTTCACCAGACCTCAACCCGTGCAATTTCTGGTTTTTGGGCCATCTCAAAAGTATCGTACAGTATATGCAGAGCCTATTCCAGATGTGGAGACACTGGAGCAGCATATTCATGCTGCCTTTGACACTGTTCGGACGTAGCCTGGCCGATGTGAACGTGTGAGACAGAACATGCTACGGCGCCTACACGCATGCGTGGAGGCAGTTGGAAACCATTTTCAACACATACTGTAACTGTGGCTGCATGATACAGCGCGTATTAGACCGCCCTCTCTGTGACAAAGGATGATCGAATAAATGGTCCCTAACAAACAAACCATGCATTTCCGGACATACGTTCATTAGACTTTTTCTGTTCCGTAACCTCTCCTTGATCAATCCCTTAAATTTTCCTTAAATCCGCCCATAATCTGGCTTCAAAAAAACAATCATTTCTCTTCGTAGGGGAAACATAAGGAACTAAATCCCTAAGATATCCGCTTATTTTTATGAATATTACGCAGACCTAGTCCCTTTGTGGATCAATTAACATTAATAGCTATTACCTTTGACAATATTAGCTCTGCCAAAATGTACCACAAGCAATCAACAATATACTGATACATTATGAAATTTGTTGTCCACTTTGTAATGTTGGCAGTAAACGTACATATGTAGCTATATATTTTGATAATTATAATAATGTATTGTCGTTAGTTTATCAACTATACACCGTAAAAATCAATTATCTAACACGTTTCATAAGTTGAATGCTATAAAATGAAATATCGATTCATGCCTGCTGACATAACCTCCAAATTCCAGAGCACATCCCGTACCCGCCCCCCTTTTTCGCCCTAACCTACATAACCTCCAAAGCTGATTATAGTATAATTAAAATAATCACCCCTACCCCCCTACCTGCTATCCTACACAGGTTCCAAATTCGTGTTTGAACCCCATGACCCTCTTGCAAATGTGATATGAGAAGGAAGGAGAAGGATAAATGAAAACCATAGGTGATTGAAACATTTTTTATTTTTTTATTTTGCATTACACAATGTAGAAATAAAATTGTTGTATATGTATAGGTCTAGTATAGAAAGAACGCCACAATTGAAATTGCATTCTCGTCCAGTTCTGCTCTTGCAACTTGCTGTTCACCTGGATCCAGTGGACAGATCTGTAAGAATACAAACATCAAGCTATAAATACAATAAATTTGGAATGTAACTTATAAGACACTAGACATGGAAGAATGCAGGCTAAGCTTCTGAAGGAAATATCCTGTAAATGGGCATGGAGGATTTCAGTTATTTCAGTGATCTCTTTCGACTGCAGTCCAATATTTTTGTATAACATTTAGTAATTTTCATCATGAATTCTTTCCTCAAGACAGTATCCACCAAGTTGAAATTATTTCTTCTTGAATTGTTACTCCTACTTTGAATTTTTCTCCAACTTCCTTAAAAATAATGTTATTGGGTTCACGTCCCTTTTAACTACACTGGCTTTTAGAGACGCCGGGGTGCCGGAATTTTGCCCCGAAGGGGATCTTTAACGTGCCAGTAAATCTACTGACACGGCTCCCTCGCATTTGCGCACCCTCAAATGTCAGCTGACTGTGCCAGGTTTCGAACCTGCAACCTTGGGCTCCCAATTTCCTTCATTGCTTGTTCAATGTATAGATTGAAAAGTATGGGTGATAAGTTGTGGCCTTGCCTTACACCTTTCTGAATACCAGCTTCTCTCTCATGTCCTTATGTTCGAATAACTGCATATCCTAAGGAACACAAAAAGTGCTACACCTTAAAACAGTAGGCCTATTGGTATGGCACAAAATGGTAAATTGAAAGGAAAGTGATTAGTCCCTTGTTCATAAATTTACATGTGTCAACATTGTTTGGTATCCTTTAAACATGAGTCACTTTCAGTGATCTCAGGAGTAGCCTAAATATTGAGACTCAAGTCCTAAAGGTCCTGGGTTTTATTGCAAATAAATAATTAATTCTAGTCTGTTTGGAACATGCAAAATTGAGACGTGTTTGGCTTAGTTCACACCACAATGATCCACTCAAATGGTGGTTCCTAAATTAAGGCCATGACTGCCTCTTCCCAATCCTAGTCTCATCTACAAATGCATATACCACTACATACAACCTATACATACAGTTAACGGGTATGTAGCTGTGTACTTCCCCATCCCACTCTCCCGGTATACTACTGCAACTTAAAAAATTTGCCACAATCAGTGTGTCCGTTTCTGATTGTGACAACCTACTGTCCCACGCGTCAATGTTCTCAGATAGGGAAGAATTCGGCTTGCTTCCTGCACCACTCTACACCTACCTCTCAAGATCAAGTGCACAACTGAATGCCGGCATCTGTAAACACGTTGATATGGCTAATGGTGGCAACATGGTTTTGCAGCAGACACCAATTTCCAACCAAGTTAAAACAGCTCACTGATGATTTGTTCTGAAATAGTTATTTCAATGCTCCCAGTATTAGGTATTTATGTTGTTTTTGACAACCTTGACATGAACATTGTCAGGAATACTGTATGCCAGCCATCCTAGTTTCCCATCTGGGTGACAAATTGGTTATGCAGTTACAAGCTGAGGTATCTATGACATATATGTCAAGAAATATGGATCCATAGTATTTTACTACTATTGTATTATGTAACATATCAACGTGAATATTAAACGGCTGGAGAAAAAATAATTTGATAATAAAATAACATCCAAGTAGGCATTCAAACAATTGGCCTCAATATGTAAGCATCATAGTTTGATCATACTAACATGTATTTCTCATTTCAATAGCCTGGGACATAGTGTTCATCAGCCCGAGGAACTAAGGTGTATCACTTTTCTGTGATGAGTGTAATAGTATGTGTAAATGTATTCGGGACAAGGATGGAATAGTGCCCCAGGATTTGAAATAAGGTACGGTACAATCCCAGCATTTGTCCCAAGGGAGTGTCGAAATTTCACACTCAGGATAGCCTCTGTCAATGCCAGGATAAACCGTTGATTTCTCCACTTGCTGCAGGTGCCTATCGCGACCATAGTGCATGACTTAACGAGCATGGCTACGCAGCAGGATGTCATTTCAATGAATGGTATCAGACCTTGGGGAAGAAAAAAAAAACACTGTGCGTGACGAAAACCAGGGGCGAGTATCTATCGTTAGTTACCTAACACTCTAACAATTATTGGTCTAGGAAAAACCATTGGTCAGATGGATGTGATATAGTACCTAATGCGTGGGGTTGGCAATACTGTACGTGATGCTAAGAATGGCGGAGTCAGCTGGAATTTCATCTGTATAAGTCGTGATCCTATTTGGCATGGCTGGGTGGGTTACAGACAGCGGAGGAGTAAACATCTATTACTACTGTATATCATCTCCAGATACCACTACAGGTATCTTGGCTAATTTCAGTAGTTTAAGAATTTTTTACTTTGGTTCAGGTATACTCCACTCTTACCGAATATGTATCCAATAATCTTTATAATTAGAGTTGAAAACTCTAGGAAAACAGACTGCTACTGAACCTGAAAGATTCATCACTCCATGGAAGTGTTCCATATGCCTCACCGCTGCCTAGCATACACATTGCTGCAAGTGCTTTTCAACCCACAGGAAGAAGTGATAGCCAGCTAAGGATGCAAGTGAAATAATGTCCTCTTTGGACTAAACAGGAGGAAAGCAAAGACAGTAGGCCTACAGATAGTGGTTTACTAGCATTATTAGTTAGAATCACGCAGGTTAATTCCTTAGGAAGCAAAGAGGACAGGTAAATGATTTAGGCCTACAGGTCCTCATTCTGAACCTTTGCCACACACAAATACCAGTCATGTAGTATTGCTCAAATAAGCACTATACAAACTTACATGATAGAATGAGACCTGCTGAATTATAACTTATTATTGGTATAACACACTCCAAAAAATTGGATCAAGGGCATTTCAAAACTACTCCTGGCGGCGTTCCAGATATGAGGGTTTAGGTTATGTTAGTCTTCCACATGACTGACGCGCCACAGTTCATCACTAAACAACGTGTACATGCATTTCATTACAAATGACATAATTGCTCATATTTTACTCCATCTTTCCTTTTGCTCACGAATCAACATTATTAAAACATTCACACCATTTACAAATATCTTTAATTAAAACAAATATCCTGCCGTAGTCTGCCATCTTCTAAAAAAAAAAAAGAAATGATAATCGGCAGCAAGGGTTGCCATCATAGGATTAATATCAACAGGTACAATTCTTTAAATATAACTGAATCTTTGCAATTATATCAGTCACTGTAATGATGTTTATGATTATATTCGATCAACTTCTGAAATTCATAACAATAGATTTCGTTTTCAAGAAGTTTAATCTAAGTCTAAAACATAATACGGTTGTAGTCCTGTTAGTATCAGTGTAGACCAATCACAGTTAAGACATAAAAAACTGGGCGCTAGGTCTACCAACACACATCGTCCGTTCGTGCTATTACGTTTCCAAAGTTGCATAACCGGAGCGTAATAAAAAACCTGGCTCAAAATAAGGTTTAGCCAATCCCATCTAACTTATGGAGGCCTGCAATGGACAACGGCATAAAAACATCTGAGTTTGATATTGAAGTGGGCGTCTTCTTGTTCGTCATTGTAGATTCTGAATGCACTGCTCAACTGCTTTCTTTCATCGACGCATGCTGCATGGGAAATCTTACTTGCAGCCTAATTTAGCCTGTGATAATTTGAATAACCTGTCTCTTCTCAATATTATTTCTAAGTAGCGAGATGTTGTCTTATGGGGGAAATAACTCGCTTCTTAGATATTAGCTGATGACGTGAAAGAACTCTTTGACACATTGATATGTATTCAAAAATAAACAGATGCATTGCAAAAGCATTCGTCATCAGTGAGAAGGTGTTGTTAACTAGGTACCGGAAGGTAGGAAATACATTTTTATCGCAAAAGCTTATAACATTAATAGGCTACTAAGAATGGGTCTATAGTAATGAAATCATTTTTTCTTGTTTGTGTGGTTATTAACATGGAAATTCTATGCATATATACTTATAATTCAACTCCATATGTGCACCTGTCTTTGTAACTCTTTTCGGATATTTCTGACTGACTCCTGTGATACGTAGTGAATTTACA
Source organism: Meconema thalassinum (assembly GCA_946902985.2). Taxonomy (NCBI): domain Eukaryota; kingdom Metazoa; phylum Arthropoda; class Insecta; order Orthoptera; family Tettigoniidae; genus Meconema; species Meconema thalassinum. The sequence continues at coordinate 129,303,740 of OX336398.1, forward strand.
TCTTAGGTTTGTGCCTTGGTACGATGTATCTGAGAAAAGTTTTAATATTAATCTGCTTTTATTAAGTCACCTCAATTTGCGAAAGGTGTTTGTGAGCGGTGTCTAATAAAGATTGTTTTACCTCAAATAGTGGTTGTCAAGGGCAGCTGATAGACATTCCACAATTCAGATAAGTCTTCATAATTAGTAGACAATCACATTATTTGTACGTAGTAGTTCTAGCTCTACACCAGCAGATATTCACAGGTATTTTATGCATATTAAATTACAATTCCAGTTTGGGGCTTCTTGCCTAAGTGTATCAAATCGATAGAATCTACACCTTCACAGAATATATGGTGGAAGAATTGTTGATTGGAATATCATTTCTCAGTATTGCAAATATGTAAATATTAAAATAAATTTTTATTTCATGTTTTTAGTACCGTACCGGTATTAATCATTAAGAGTTTCCATATGGTAAGTTTTAGCCCCGCTCTTTTTATTTAGAGGGCATTGTCCGATTTTCGATGTCATTATGCGTTTAGCACTGTTCTGTAGAGCTATTTGTCATTCAGATAAGTCTTCATAATTAGAAAACAATCACATTATTTGTACGTAGTAGTTCTAGCTCTACACCAGCAGATATTTATAGGTATTTTCTGCATATTAATTTACAATTTCAGTTAGGGGCTTCTTGCTAAGTGTATCAAATCGATAGAATCTACACCATCAAAGAATATATGGTGGAAGAATTGTTGATTGGAATATCATTTCTCAGTATTGCAAATATGTAAATATTAAAAAAATAAATTTTTATTTCACCTTTTTAGTACCGTACCAGCTTGCCACGGTGGGTGAGTGGATAGCGTGTCGGTCTACTAACCCCAAGATTGCAGGTTCGCCCCTGACCGTGGTAAGTGATTTTTGAAAGGCGGCAAAAATACGATACGCATGTCATACGATGTTGGCATGTCAAAGAACCCATTTGAATTCAGTAGGCCGAGTTCATAATGGCAAAATTAATCTCGGGAGTTTCCGCCAGCACAAAGTTCCTCATTTCTCTACTAGAAAGCGCTATTGTGTTCAAGGAGATTAGATATCTAACATCTAACCTCCTTGACTTTCATAGTCAAGGAACTACGAAATTCGACACGCAAGCTACCCTCTGGGTGTCAAATAGCAAAGCTTGCACCAGGCACCCGAGGCCATACGATATTATTATTATTAGTACCGTACCGGTATTAATCATTAAGAGTTTCCATATACCTGTATGTTAAGTTTTAGCCCCGCTCTTTTTATTTAGAGGGCATTGTCCGATTTTCGATGTCATTATGCGTTTAGCAGTGTTCTGTAGAGCTATTTGTCATATATAATTTTATCTGACGATGCTCCCTCGACAAGCAGAAAATGTTATCCTATTTTCTATCCTCTCCTCGATTCCATTCATCCAAGCACTCACAAATAGAATCCCAAGATTTGATCAATGACCATCAGTAAATGCCAGGCTAAACATCATCCTGGTACTCACTGACAATATGCCAAAGATTCACTGACAGTGTTAAGTAAAGGCTACACTAATCATCAACTAAGGACTCACTTTTTAAATACCAAGGTTTTACTGACAGACATTGGAAAGGTCTAGGCTAATCTTCGCCCAAGAACTCAAAATACCAATGATTGACTTCAAAAATTTGACAAAGGCTAATCATAATCCTTGTACATACCAATAGGATATTTAAGATTCACCTAGAGTCATTGGTAAAGGCTATGCTAAAATTCTATAAAGCAGACACTAAGAGAACACAAAGCATTGACCAACTGCTGTATGTAAAGAATGGCTAATCACCATTTGAGTACTCACTTACAGAATGTCAAGGTTTGACCAGCAGCCATTGGTAAAGGCTTGGCTAATTATGAACCGAGCACTCAAGAATTGAAACCTACCTGCTAAAATGTGCCAACCGCCACATTGTTGTTCGAGTCTTAAGTAATTTTGACTGGTTTAATGCAGCAGTCCATGTCTCCCTGTCCTGAGCTAATTGTTCGATCTCTGAATAGCTACCACACCTTACATCCGAGGTAATCTGCATAACATATTCTAACCTTTGTCTACCCCTACTGTTCTTGTCCTCAACCCGTCCTTCCATATTTAAGTTTCTATTCCTGGATAGCTTAGTGTGTGTTAACACCCTAGAAATTTCAGAGAAAATTCAAATGTGCATTTTGATAAATGTTTTCAATTTTACAATACAAATCTTTTGTATATTTTAAGAACATTAATTCTCTTCTAACTGGAAACAATAATACGAAAAACACTGTCAAACATAGAACAGTACAAAATTTGAATGATAAATTTAAGGCCTTGTATCTGTATTTCTTCTTAGCATTAACCTGAATTCACATGAGAGATGACCTTTGATATTAGAAAACTTCAGTATAAGTATAATATTACTGCTTAAATTTCTTATAAGCAAATCTATAGAATGCTAGGTTAGCAATTAAAATATGGCGAAGTCGATAAATGGAGCGATAATGATGTGTTCATGTTTGCTGAATAATTGTCTGTTTAGGTTTTAAAAGAGATTATTATCGGTCCAGTATATGATTTGCTATATTGCATACTTCAACTGGGTTTATCAATTGATGAATGTTAGTTTTGTTTCTCAGTGGTCTCACTCACAGCTTTGATCCTCAAAGCAAACGGCTGTCAAACATCTCAATGCTTTGGATATGCATTTACCGATTGCTAGTTCCCTATCTAGTGAGGTGTTATCAGGTGCCTGATTTAAATACTACTGCCAGTGATGGACGAAGCAAAGAGGATATAAAAAGTAGTTTGGCTCAGGCTAGGAAAGCATTTCTACAGAAAAGGAATCTGTTGACATCGAATATAGGTTTATGAATTAGTAAGTAATAATTATTGAAAGCCTTTGTCTGAAGCGTGGCACTCTATGGAAGTGAAACTTGGACTATTGGTGCAGCAGAAAAGAGGAGAATTCAAGCGTTTGAAAAGTGGTGTTACAGGAGAATGATGAAGATCAGATGGGTAGATAGGGTTACAAACGAAGAGGTATTAAGACGAGTGGGAGAGGAGAGATGTTTCTGGCGACTGCTAATGAAGAGAAGAGATAGGTTGGTTGGACACATACTAAGACACCCAGGAATAGCAAGCATAGTTATGGAAGGAAGGGTCGAGGACAAGAACTGTAGGGGTAGACCAAGGTTAGAATATGTTAAATAGATTTTCTGGGATGTAGGGTGTGGTAGCTATGTAGAGATGAAACGATTATCTCAGGACAGGTAGCCATGGAGTGCTGCATCAAACCAGTCAAAAGACTGAAGACTCAAACAATAACCAGTACCTAATAAAATGTTAATATGTGTATCATTGGTCAAAAACATGCAATATATTTTGCTCCTCTTGGAGTAACGGCTTGTCCAAAAGTGCCTGTGGTTCAGTTAGTTATTTATTGTGCTTTTTAGGGGCGGATAAGCAAGGTCTTCTGTCCCTGATGCCTGGGGGTCAACGTGCATGTATTATGATGATTATGTTGAAGTGAAATATGTTGCTCTAGGTTTCCTAGAACTGTGCTCCTGCAATATACCTTGGCTGTAGAGTTCCTTGCCAATCAGCCATCTCCCTGATCCCCCATGTACAGAAACCGCCACTGTTCCCACATTTTAACATACAAATCTTTTCACTGCGACATATCTGACGAACTAAAGAGCCTACTTTTCTTAAAATTTAAGATACATGCCAAATATTAATCTATGTGGATCTATCTAGAATAATGACGATTTTAAGTTGTTAATATAGAAATTTCTAATTAGTTCAAAATACTGTATACCTGGCATAATGTAGCCTAATAGAGCACTCAAGTTGACAGCCCTGGTGACTCAATATATTCTTGGTTCCATCTCTTAAGGTACAGGTTATTAAATTCGGTTGTAAGTCCTATGGATTGCATGGACTTTATATGCAGTTAAACATTGGAACTAACAGCGCGCGTAAAATTATGTTGGCAACAATGTCATGCATGTATTGGGCAGAAATAATCTGAAATAATATGATCTATTGCTGTGCCAATTTTGAATGAAATCCATTAGTTAGTATGGAAGTTACATGCATTTTAAAATTGGACCTATCAGCAGGCTTAGAATCATGTGGGCATCACTGACGTATATTAGTTACTCCAAATTAATCTAGAATGCCAGGTACTATACGTGTGCAAAGTTTAGAGCTATTGGCTAACATTCTTTCTGATATATTGATATTAAGGTAACAAAAATAGAGACAGAATTTAATAACAGTTGGCAGCCCTGGTTGTTCTTAAGAATATGCATAGTCATATCTGTTCTGGTACACATATCACATACGAAATTTGGTTGAAATCCAAGTGATAGTATAGATGTTACATGTATTTAAAGTTGGATCTGTCAGCAGGCTTAGATTCATGTTGGTAGCACTGACGTATATAAGTTACTCCATATTGATATAGAATGTCAGGTGCTATACGTGTGCATAGTTTAAAGCTGTCGGCTTGCATACTTTCTGATATATTGGTATTTGGATAAAATAAATTGAGAGCATTTTTTAACAGTTGACAGCCCTGGTGGCTCTTAGGAACACGCTCGGTCATATCTGTTTATGTACACATAGCACATACGAAATTTGGTTGAATTCCAATTGATAGTGCAGAAGTTATATGCATTTAAATATTTGACCTATCTGCAGGCTTATAATAATTTTTCAACAACGACATATATTGCCCCCCAGAAATTAAACTGAAATATTATTATCTACACTTGTGCCAATTTTGAAATAGCTCCCATTCTTACTTTCCATGATATGCAACTTGGAGCTCAAATTTCAATTGCGATTTTTCGGCAGTTGGTAGCACTGACATTTTTAAATACGGCATTGAGATATTACTCCTACCAAAATATTTTTCGATTGCTGCACCCGTTTTGGATTTGAAAAGGGGGGGGGGGGGAGGACACTGACAGATCGACAGACAGGCATTTCCTCATTTTTGCAAAATTGAAAAGTAGGCTAAACATTTCTAGTGGAATGGTTGCAGGCTCAAAATGGGGTTATAATTTTATATCAGCTTGAGCTCCTAATATTCGTGCCCTTTGAAACCATACTTACCATAGAAGACAAAATGCTTTTTGCAGTGTGTATTGAAGGTAGATCAATGACTTACACTTAACGTTGTGATTTAATTGTTTTAATGAATCGTCCTCTCTTCGTGTAGATTCCACAACATCATGGAGGAACAACAATGCATCAAATCAGAACCTGCAGAATTCTCGAGGGATGTAAGTTAGATTTTAGTTTCTTTTATATCATAACATCGAATGTTTAGTGATTGAAACTGGAAATTCACTTTGGCACAGTGACTTAATTCCACTCAACAGTACCCAGGACCGCTAATCATTTGGTTTTTGTGTTGTTAATAATAGTTTAGATCTCATATTCTATATTTTACATTGGTGTTATATTCATAGGTATTGTGTGATCAGCTACCCACTGATTGGCTGGCAGAGTTGAAGGTAGAGAAATGTAATGATTTGTTTGAAGATACTACAGCTATAGATGCAATTGAATTTGTGAAAGAAGAACTTCAATACCAGGTGACTATAGACACTATACCCTATTTTGGAATACTTTCCAAAAGGTTCTGAAATCTATATTTTGTATGGTGCATTTCTTTCTTTGGCATTAAGTGGTTAAAAGTAATATTTTCTTGCTGTATAATCGTTAAACCTTCTTGTAGCAGTAACTCACTCTGAAGTTTCAGAAACAAACCTACCAACCTGGGACTTGTAATATTGTATACTTGTTGGGGTTTTACCAAAGAATGCACATTTTGTTTCCTTTTCATCAATCTAACACATATCACCGTATCTTGAAGAGGGTTGCCAAGCAGTATGACATGTGCCAAAATAACTTACTGAGAATTGAAGTGACATTCATAATGCAAATTTAGTTGTTTAGGTAAAGACTATGCAATATACTGTATACTAGTATACTGCAGTTATTTATTGTGCAATCACATCGCAACTGTACAGGCAAATGCCGCCAACTCTAATTTCTTCAATATAATGAACGGTGCCAGACGGGGGTGTTGATTATGCTTTTTGTTGTACAACAGCTGTGCTTCATAAGTCATCTTTTTGGTTGAACTGAAGGCATCTCAATACGTGGAGGAACGTTTAATAATGTCCAGTTTTAAGATGATACTAAGGTTGTAGCCAGTAAAAAATATAAACTTGCTGACCTACTGACAAAAGTAAAAGATGTTAGCGTATCATAGGGGAAGATGACTTCGTAGTTTGGCTCCTTAAAACAACAATAACAAACTAACTAAGGGAATCGTATGGATTAGTCATCAATCTCAGGAAGTTCAAATTCTTGATATTCCAGGAGCACAGATCCAATTCTTAAGTCAATTAAATAGACTGGAGATTGTGCTTTCCACTTTCTACCTACTTGAGTCATCGATCTGCGAAACGGGAAATAGTGACTATGGAATATGACGACGGATTAATTTAGGACATAAGGTAATGAAGAAGCTCACCATGTTCCGGAAGAACAGTCCGATAACAAACAGTATAAACATCCGCTTTGTTGAAACACTCCACTTTTCTATCTTCTTAAATAGTTGCGAAACCTGGACACTGAAGGCTAGAGACAAGTAGCGAATTGATATATTCGAACTTTGGTTCTGGCACAGACCGAAATGATAACTTAAATGTCCGTATTTTAAGAACTTTTCATCTGTGAGGGCCTTTCTTCTAGAGTCAACCTAAAACTTTCAGTCCTTTGAATAAAATGTATTGTGAGAAGATAAAGAGGATACTTAGAAAATTAATCATGGATGGGTTGATCGAGGGCACTGGACCTAGGGGTAGAGCAGCGAGCAGGTGATATACTACCGTAAGTTAGGATCACCGGTTAGCGTCTTCATCAAACGTTATGAATAGCTGGTAAGTTTACGGGATAGCGCCAGTTAGTTGATGGGGTTAAGACGTCAGCAATGAGTAACATGTCTTGTGATTGCGATTGCACATTATGATATATACTTTGCATATTCTTATGGATGACCTGAATTTCTTAAGTTCAGTTGAGCATGAGGAGAAGTGTCCTTTACTTCTTTGTATAGTGGAAAGTGTTTGGTAAGTGACACCAGGACATCAGAGAGTGAATTACTGTATTTATCCTCTTTCTGCTTCATGACCATTTTATCACAAGACTTGTTTCCCTAGAGTACATGAACAAATATTGCTCAAAATTTCTGTTTATGAATGACTTTTTTTTTGCATTGAAGGGGATGTATAAATACTTATTATTTTTTTAATTCAACCACATCATGTTTCATAAAACCGTTGTGTAGTTGTATTTGTAACAGTAGAGGTAAATAAACAAATTAGAATGTCTGTTTTCATGTGATTTGTGATCCGATAACCACTTGAACTTCGTATGTAATCAAAGTGGTCTTTCTGCCGTGTATGATGCCTTTGGACGAGGACATTTTGTCAGAAATATGTATTATCCTTGTCATCAAATAGGAATATACAGTACTTGACATTGTGATATTTGAGCTTCAGTTAAAGAAAGTTCTACACATAGTTTTACACAGGATAATTGTTGTTTGAGTCTTCAGTCTTTTGACTGGTTTGATGCAGCACTCCATGCCTCCCTGTCCTGAGCTAATCGTTTCATCTCTACATAGCTCCGACACCCTACATCCAAGGCAATCTGTTTAACATATTCTAACCTTGGTCTACCCCTACAGTTTTTGTCCTCGACCCTTCCTTCCATAACTAAGCTTGCTATTCCTGGGTGTCTTAGTATGTGTCCTACCAACCTATCTCTTCTCTTCATTAGCAGTCGCCAGAAGCATCTCTCCTCTCCCACTCGTCTTAATACCTCTTTGTTTGTAACCCTATCTACCCATCTGATCTTCATCATTCTCCTGTAACACCACATTTCAAATGCTTCAATTCTCCTCTTTTCTGCTGCACCAATAGTCCAAGTTTCACTTCCATAGAGCGCCACGCTCCAGACAAAGGCTTTCAAAAATGACTTCCTAATACCTAAATCTATATTCGATGTCAGCAGATTCCTTTTTTGTAGAAATGCTTTCTTTGCCTGAGCCAACCTACTTTTAATATCCTCTTTGCTTCGTCCATCACTGGTTATTCTGCTTCCTAAGTAACAGAAGTCTCCTACTTCCTTCAGCTTTTCACCTGCCAATTTGATCTCCATAGAGGTTTCTGATTTATTTCGGCTGCATTCCAGTATTTTTGTTTTACATTTATTTATTTTCATCATGAATTCTTTCCGTAAGACGGAGTCCATACCATTCAAAAACTCATTCAAATCCTCAGGCTTGTCGGCCAAGATGACGATGTCATCAGCAAATCTCAGAGTTGAAATTATTTCTCCTTGAATCTTCACTCCCACTTCAAATTTTTCTCTAATTTCCTTCATTGCTTGTTCAATGTAAAGATTGAAAAGTATGGTTGATATGTTGCAGCCTTGCCTTACACCTTTCTGAATACCAGCTTCTCTCTCATGTCCTTCAACTCGAATGACTGCTGTCTGGTTTCTGTACAGATTGTATATCACCCTCCTATCCCTGTACATTATTCCAATCGATTTCAAAATGTCAAACAATTTAGTCCAATCAACGTTATCAAAAGCCTTTTCTAAGTCTACAAAAGCCATGAACGTTCTCTTATCTTTCCTTATTCTACCTTCCAAAATCAGCCTAAGACTTAGTACAGCTTCCCTTGTTCCTACATTTTTCCTGAAACCAAACTGGTCTTCACCCAACTCCGTTTCTATCTGGCTTTCAATCCTCTTGTAAATTATTCTAGACAGGATCTTTGAAGCATGAGTAATCAAGCTGATTGTACGGTAATCTTCACATCTGTCAGCTCCCACTTTCTTTGGTATAGGGATGATTACATTCTTCTTGAAATCAGGGGGTACCTCACCTGTCTCATAAATCCTACACACCAAGTGAAATAACCTGATCAGACCTTCATCTCCTATGCAGCGTAGCAACTCAATCGGTATATCATCTATGCCTGGTGCTTTGTTCCTGCTTAAGTCTTCCAAAGCTCTATAAAATTCTGATCTCAATATTAAATCTCCTTTTGCATCCTCATCAATTTCCTCCTCCCTTTCCATTACATGATTCTCAATCTCCTTTCCCTTATACAAACTCTCTATGTAAGCTTTCCATCTCTCAACCTTTTCTTCCCTATCTGTTAGAGGTTTTCCATTTGTGTCCTTAATATTACAGCACTTAGTCTTCTTTTCCCCAAAAGTATTCTTAATCCTTCGATAAGCTGTGTCTACTTTTCCTAATTTCAGACAATTTTCTATACCTGCACATTTCTCTTTCAACCATTCTTCTTTTGCTTCCTTGCACTTCTTGTTAACCACATTTCTCAGACGTCTGTATTCTGCTTTCCCCTTTTCATCTCTTAGATTCTTGTGTTTCCGCCTTTCATCCATCAATTCTAGTATATCCTGAGTGATCCACGGTTTTCTGCCTATTCTTTCTTTCCTACCAATGTTTTCTTCTGCGGATTTTGTTATTTCATTCTTAAAAAGTGCCCATTCGTCCGTAATTGAAGTTTGTTTAGGGTTTTTCATTAGTCCTTCCTTTATACTCTTCTTGAATCTTTCGTTTACATCCTTCTCTTTCAGTCTGTCTATTGCCCACCTTTTTGGCTTTTGACTTTTCTTCAGTTTCTTCAACTTTAATCTGCATTTCATTACAACCAGATTGTGATCAGAGTTTATGTCAGCACCAGGATATGTTTTACAATCCAAAATCTGGTTTCGAAACCTCTGCTTGACCATAATGAAGTCGATTTGGTAACGCCCTGTATCTCCTGGTCTCATCCATGTGTATATTCTTCTACTGTGGTTATTGAATAAGGTGTTAGCTATGACCAACTCATGTTCGGTGCAGAATTCTACCAGCCTGCTTCCTCGATCATTCCTTTCACCTAATCCGAAATCTCCTACTATCTTCCCTTCTCTCCCTTTTCCTACCACAGCATTCCAATCTCCCAATACTATCACATTTTCATCACCCTTGATATACCTCAGAATTTCGTCTATTTCTTCGTAGACCTTTTCAACATCCTCATCATCAGCTTGACTGGTAGGCATATAGACTTGTACCACTGTGGTGCATGTAGGTTTAGTATTGATTTTTGCTACAATAATCCGTTCACTATATTGCTCATAATATTCCACCCGCTGTCCAAGTTTCCTACTCAATATGAGGCCAACCCCTGCTTGGCCATTGTTTGATTTAGTGCTAATGACCCTATAGTCTCCTGACCAAAAGACCTGTTCTTCCTGCCAGCGCATTTCACTAATCCCAACCAAATCCAACCTCAACCTATCCATTTCCCTTTCTAAGTTTTCTAACCTTCCACTTCCTAGCAGACTTCTAACATTCCACGCTCCGATCCATAGAATGTCAGATTTCCTCTTTGTCACTTCTGTGATGTTAACCCCCTCTCGAGTAGTCCCCACCCGGAGATCCGAACGGGGGACTAGTTTACCTCCGGATTGAAATTTTACAAGGGAGGAGGCCATCATCACATGTAATTATGCATAGAGAGGTGCATATCCTCGGGAGTAGCATACGGCTGTAGTTTCCCGTTGCTTTTAGCCGTGCAGCAGGACGCAGTGTAGCCATTATTTGGCTTATATTATCAATATCTTAACCGTCTATAAGACTAGTAAAGAATTGATTTATTCTGAAAGGCTGCTACTCCCTTTCAGAATAAGTAAAGAGCAATTCTACTAACAAAAATACTAACCTTCTACCGTACTAAAATTAAATACCAAAATTCTACTAACAAAAAACTTAAGTTCCACCAACAACAAATACTACCACTAAAACAGTCTGTCACCAGGCACACTCACGTGCACCCTCACACATCACAGTCTACTGAAACAATGAACTATAACTAATAAACAATGCAACTGCTACCAGACACACTCACACACCACAGTCTAATAGAACAATGACATATATCTAATAGACAAACTAGCTACCTACTTACAACTAAAACTAACCACATACTTACTGTACTGTTATTTGAATTGACAATATTTACAAAATGCAATTTAGATAGAAAATACTTACAAAATGTAATTTAGATTCAAAATTGTCACAAAATGCAATTAAAGGGGGACGTATGCAAAATTGCACTAAGTGAGAAATGGTTACATTTCGGCTGTTTTTTTTTTCCAAATTTCAACTATTTCTTTCTTCCTTTTTTATTTTTTATTTATGTATTTTATTTCCTTATGTTTCTTTGGATAAACATCTTTCCCCTTTCATTTTGGTGCACCATAATAGTTTTTTTTGAAGGGAATGTTTTATGAGTGTTTAGCTATCCGACCACCTGTTTGCCTTGACTTTTTATCTACATAGGCTGATGAAGGGGCCAAAACAATTAGGCCCCGAAACATGTACCAGTGACCACTAAGTGATCATTTATATTTAGTACAATCATCATCATCATCATCTTGTACAGTTTCCAGCCCCAGGCTGGGTCTGTTTGGAACATAAGCCTCGCCAGTTAGTTCTTATCCTGGGTGAATACATTTGTGCGGTTTGATTTTCTTTGACCTTCTAAGATATATTTTAACAAGGTGTATCTACTATTGTTTCTCTGTAGGGAGCATACCTGAAAGAAGATGCTGAAGATAGAAAGGATGTTCAGATCGTGGAGAACACCATATTAGAGCTTGTTCCAAACGTAAAAAAGGAAACTCATTTTTCATCAAGAGACGGAGATGTCAGAGATGTAAGTATCTTAACGTTTTATCTTCATGACTGCTTTTTGGGTTGTAAGGCTGTATTACATGCTTCTGTACTCCTTATATGTTTCCAGCAAAAACGTTTGGCAGATTCCAAGATTCGTTATTGATTTTGTTTTTTTATGTGGGCAGTTTAGATTATTTGGAATTATCACAAAATATAAGAAAATAGAAATCAAAAATCTATGTCGACCGTCCCACAATTACCCTAATGGGTGCCAAAGATATTGTGCTATGTTGTTTGTTTACTATATAGGATGCAAACAGTGATTATGCACAGAAGAGGATTGTTCATGTGAAAGGTCTGCTTCCCAGAAATTTCATGTTGTGGCTACAGCTTGCTATTGGCCTTCAAAATGTATTTATGTTGTGGTTTTCCATTTCATTTCTCTATGTATATGAAGTAAATTGCTCCTTCGCTTATTCTGGGATGGCAGTCATATTATTTAGAAAGTGTACATTTACACAACCATGAATAAAGTACTTAATAGAGACTGCATACTCCAAGGAAATAAATAAGAATCTGCTGTCGCTTATGATGCCTGGGAATTAGGTGACGTATGTCGATTACAAGACGCACAAATACTTCCTAGAACATCGAGCTAGTGCATGACCATCTCAATAACTCCTGAATGGAAATTGAAATCTAACAGTAAACTATACCCAGGAATTGAAGTTCCTGGCAAGCAGGATTTGTAAGACCAGTCAACCCCTTCTCTCAATATAATAAGTCCTCTCGGCACGCCGGAAGGCGGAGGTAGATTTCACCGGACAAGCCTGGGGATAGGCGAAAATAGCCAGAATATGCAGGTTTTCGTAGAAGGATCAGACCTCATTTAATCCAGTGAAAGAGGTCTGTTACCTTAGAAACGGTCCGGTAGTTCTAAATTTTTTATATGTTGTCTAGGACGGCTAGTAGGTGTTTAAAATGTAAAATGCGCAATTTCCACCCCTCCGCGCCCGCCGCCATATTGGAAAAATCGCAAAAAGTCGGCACATTCTTGATATTTTCGCCTGTATCTCCGTTTCGGTGCGTTTTAGTGAAAATAGAGTTCTAGTCAATGTTGTAGACAATTAAATTTCATACAATTTACGTTCAATATTTTGTTTCTAGGACTTATGGTTACGGAAATATTTACTTTTTTAAACATTAAAAATCACATTTTTCGGATATTTTGCCAAAATTCTAACTTTAGAACGCTGTAATTCAGTAATGGCCTATTCTAGAAAAACAAGTATCACAATATAATTTGTAGAGAATTTAATCACCTACAAAATGCGTGTAATTCTTTAGCCAACCATATGAAGTGGGAGTAAGTATAAAAATTAAAACAATGGGTATATTGTTTTTTTCGCTTTTGTGACTCCACATTTAATCTAAAGAAAATGCACAAACTATTTTCCAGCTATGGCTTGATTTTTAGTTAATACCAACCAAACTTGAGCTTCTTACATGTAACAGCGCAATTATAATGAGGCAGGTACTATTCACTTAAATATCCACTGGTGATAATTCCAAACAATCCACCAACACAGCAAGTACATTTTTAAAGTTTCATTTATTTTAACAAAATAAGATCAAAATACAGCAATAATCTTACAAAATCAGAAGTTAATAAACTAAGAACAGAAAACTGATTTACTGGAGCTTCGCTCGTTTTGTAGGGGGTGAGTGAATGAAGTCGGAGTCTTCATTGTCCTCCTCAAATAGTGAAGTTAGTAGATCGGCGTCTTCTTCGTCGTCGATGGTGACTTCCTCCTTGTTATTACATTCTTCTCTACTGCATACCTTGCAAAGGTCGGAACAACTTAGGCCCGCCTTTCTACAGCCACACGCCCCCATACAGCCAGTTGTGCATCTGCATGAGATGGCGTTAAGCAGGTTTGGGGGAGCAGCGTCTTTACTTATCCTGATGGGCTCCAGTCTTCCAGCTTTTATACACCAGCCCAAATCGAGAGGGTCCTTGTCAATCCCAACCCACTGCATGACCTGGTGATATGTCCTCAGGAAGTGGAAATGTGCTGCGTCAGTAGTTGGAGGTAGTTTAGCCAGGTTGAGTTTAATGGCACTAGTCTTCAATTTGCTATAGCGAAGGGAGTTCAACCGACTGTTCTCCACTGCAACCATAGAGGGATATCAAGATTTTCTCCCCTGCTGCTGAGATTTCTTAGGGACTGGCAGCAGGGTCCTCGAACCTCTTAGCCTGCTCCAGCAATGATGGATCTTTCGTAAAAAGTTGGCAGAATTTATTCTTTCCAAACCCAGAAATGTTTGAAGTGGTGTCACAGCCCGATATTGCGTGCAGGAGCAAGATACAGCCTTTGGAGTTGTACTTGTAGGAGGAGGCGGAGTAGATTGCTTCTGGATGTTTTCCCCTCGCTGGTTTTTTGAGGTAAACATTATTTACCGCAGGTGTTGTGCCAGTCAGCAGTACAAGTAGGTCAATGTCTTCCCCGACAATGATAACGGCGTCGTACGTGGGGGAGATGTGTTTAGCTGTGGCAACTATCAACCTGTCAGCATCTTCGGAAGCTTGGTCTGTAGATATATTTGACGCTTGCAATTCACTGGAGAGCAGCAATGATCCTTGATGTGAAATCATTTCACTACTGACCTGAGCACAGGCCTTCCAGAGCTCGTTGATGGCTGGTGGACCGAATCATCTATTCCGCTACTTACACGGGGTATATGGGCGGCTATCATAGGCTCATTGCAATTTCTTTTGACATTTGCTATGAACTGTTATTTCCTCTTTACCCGCCAAGAATTGTAGATGGTCACGTCTTGGTCTTTTTTCAGCTGCTTTCCGTAATGTCTCAATTCCTTTATATTTTACTTTACGGGTCGGGGTTCCTTCCAAGTCTTCATTGCAGATGAAGCATATATTATCTGAAATCTCTGCTTGTGATTCGATTGTTAATGACCACAAATACCATTACAGTGTCTCCGCCAGGTACCGGTCATTCACCTGCAATGAATAGAATAGATTAGTAATTTTTAGTAAATACAATGTTGAGTTACAATAGCACAAAAAGCAATATGGTTTTTGGTCATTTAACCCAAGGAGTGGCACATAAGTGTAAGTTTTACGGGCGTAATATAAACTATACGGACGTTTATAGACTATAAACGGAAGACTGAAAAACACTATTTCTCACACCTCAGTAATATTTATGCATAATATAATGCATAAAGATTACTGTTAGCCAATATTGGCATTGCAAATCATGCCGGGTAACAGCTATTAAAACATGGCCTAGCCAACTCACATGACTTAGATTATGAAATATAATTAGTTCAGCGTAAACCTTAAGAAATAAAACAAGATGTTCAGTAAAGAACATATAGCCTACTTTCTCCTAAATGCATGGGTATTGTTATAACTCTTTGTCCTTTTAGAGGAGTATAATTGAATGTTGGTTGTAGTAGCTTGTTGAAATACAACGTGCTATAGAGATATTAAACATGAATATGAGATGCCCTTTGCTAGTGCTACCTCTGTAAAAAAATTCATTCAATTCGGTTTCACCGTGATTGAATTGATCTGGGGAATGGATTTGCACACATACATGGTCGCTATTTGCAAACTATTGGGCTGATGACCTTGTAGTCAGTCATAAGATGCTTTCCACAAAAAGGCATGTTGTTGCAAAATCCGGTAGAGATCAAATTATTAGGATGGTCGAAATTTGATTTAAGCTTTTAACATTTGGGTGGCCGTCATTCCGTTTCCGTCAAGATGGCGGCGATATAAAACATGACACTGAGGTGCCTTTTGCTAGTGCTACCTCTGTACCAAATTTCGTTCAATTCGGTTTCACCGTGTTTGAATTGATAGGGGGAATCGATTTGCACACATACTTGGCCACCATCTGCAAACTATTGGGCTGATGATCTCGCAGTTTGGTCAGAATATGCTTCCCACATAAAGATTTGTTGTTGCAAAATTTGGTAGAGACTAGATTATTAGGTTGGTCGTAATTACATTTTAGCCTTTAACATTTGGGTGGCCGCGAATACGTTTCCGTCAAGATGGCGGTGATATAAAACATGACACTGAGGTGGCCTTTTCTAGTGCTACCTCTGTACCAAATTTCGTTCCATTCGGTTTCACCGTGTTCGAATTAATAGGGGTAATCGATTTTGACACAAAGATGGCCGCCATCTGCAAACTACGAGGCTAATGACCTATTAGATTCGTCAAAGGATGCTCCCTTCATAAAGGTATGTTGTTGCAAAATTTGGTAGAGATCGGATGATTAGGTTAGTCGTAATTTGATTTAAACTTTGAACATTTGGGTGGCCGCCATTACGTTTCCATCAAGATGGAGGCGATATAAAACATGACACTGGGGTGCCCTTTCCTAGTGCTACCTCTGTACCAAATTTCATTCCATTCGGTTTCACCGTGTTCGAATTGATAGGGGCAATCGATTTTCAAACAAAGATGGCCGCCATCCGCAAACTATTAGGCTGATGACCTATTAGTTTGGTCAAAGGATGCTGCCCCCATAAGGGTATGCTGTTGCAAAATTTGGTAGAGATCGGATGATTAGGTTAGTCGTAATTTGACTTAAGCTTTGAACATTTGTGTGGCCGCCAGTACGTTTCCGTCAAGATGGCGGCGATATAAAACATGACACCGAGGTGTCCTTTGTTAGTGCTACCTTTGTACCAAATTTCATTCCATTCGGTTTCACCGTGTTCGAATTGATAGGGGGGGACAGACATTCAGAGTACCACACACTCACACACACACACACACACACACACACACAGACTCACACACATACACACACACAGACAGACACACTTTTTTCGCCCTGTAGTGATCTCATAAGTCTACTTTCATTTTTTGCAAAAATCGAAAGTAGGCTAATACACGCAGAGTACTTACCTTTACTAATACTGTAGAAGCACTAATAATAGTAAGCGATTCTGAACGAGAAACGACTTAAATATAAACACATTGTTTACGTCTGACCGATTGCTCACAAGGTAATGGCGGACTGTCTGCCGCTCTCCCTTTCAGTAAGGAACGTAGTTCTGGCGTTGGCCGCTAGGTACCACCACTTACCGGGTTAAAACTGACATACCTAAATCATCCCAAGTACCTGGTTTTACCACACTCTCCAGGCCATAACTGAATTTCAGCGTTCCAAAGTTAGAATGTTGACAAAATATCCGAAAAATGTGATTTTTTATTGTTTAACCAAGTAAATATTTCCGTAAGCATAAGTCCAAGAAACAAAATATCAAACGTAAATTATAGGAAAATTAATTGTCTACAACATTGACTGGAACTCCTTTTTCGCTAAAACGCACCGAAACGGAGATAGAGGCGAGAATCTCAAGAAAAGGCCGATTATTGGCGATTTTTCCAATATGGCAGCAGGCGCGGAGGGGGGGGGGGAATTGTGCATTTTCCATTTTAAACACCTACTAACCATCCTAGACAACATATAAAAAAATTAGAACTACCGGACCGTTTGTAAGGTAACCCCCCCCCCCCCCCCATTTTTGGCTCTATTCACTGGACTAATTTATTGCGAGAAAGTATTTTATAATCGGAGCTTAATTAACTTTGTTTTTCGTCATTTTATGCATATATTAAACATTTTATTGTCTTAAGGGGACGGTATTATTCTTGTCATTTGGGGTCCATTTTTATACTTGTGGTCACACTGTCCTTATGCAAGGTTTCGACACTGATGTGTAACTATCTAACGGTCTGTTACTTGTTCATGCAAAATTTTATCTCCCGCAGTGATTTTGGTTGGTTCCTCAGTTTAGGGGCTGCGACAACGCGGTCATGTAACTCCGTGTACTTAGGGTGAGTGTAGAATCTGTCTGATAAACGGTGTGAATTGTGATGGCTGTATTAGTCTGTAATTGAGGTAAGGACTGCAGGCGGTCAATTTCAAGCAGTAGTTCCTAATGTTGCTAACAAATACTTCCGTCAACGACACCTAGCTGTGAACTTGGCTACTAGATGCCACCGCAACCAACAACTCGAAACGAACGTTGGAACGTCCCCTGCAAAGGAAAGCATACTGAGGGATTTTTAGCGCTGTTAGAAAATCCGACGACTTCGGCCGGCTTTGAACCCGCGACCTTGGGCATAGAAGTTCAGCATGCTACCAGTTAAGTCACCGAAGCCGCTTCACACTTAGTCAGATAGAAAACTGAATGTGATCTCGTGCAAGTGCGTTGTCATGGCAACGTCTGATGGCTCATCCCTCATCAATTTAGTAGTGTTGTCATGGCAACCTCTGATAGCTCTTGGCATTTTCTTATAATTCCGAAATCATTTTTCTCATCCCTTGGCGTAATGGTGGGTCATATCAAAAATTCTTTCAGACAAAAGTTTTAGGTAATTATTAGCGGAATATTGTCCATTTTGTACGGTTTTGATATTGTGCCTATTAAGAGAGATATGATTAATGTTTCCCGAAAAACCCACATTTTCCCACCCCTTTGGTCAATGGTTAGTGCTATCAAAAAACTTTTCAAACATACATTTTTGAGCCTTATCCGACACATAGTATGAACGTTAAATAGATTCGATATTTCAAATATTAAGAGAGTTATAGCGATATTTCAATTTTTCGAAAAAAGCCCCCCATTTTCACCCCCGTCGACCGATTGTGCCCATTAACGAACTCGACGGAGATTGTATAGAGATACATATTATGTAAAAATTTCAAAGTGATTGCTGCAAAATTGCGGTATTTATCGTGTCCACAAGAAAGTGATATATAAATATATATACAGGGTCTTTCATATAAAGTAAGAACGGCGAGCGGCGGTTTTGTCATTCGCTGCTGAAGCCGGCTTGGCCGAGCTTGTGACGCGCCACGGCCCCCTGCTGTAGTATTGAAGGCGCGCGCATAGTACAAACTTGACCTTGCAATAAGCGTGCAGGTGTTGTCAGTCGCCAGTCTGAACCACAGCTGCTAACATGTTGAGACAGTTATCATTGCAACATCGTATTTTTGTATGTAAAATTTATTTTAATTACGATTCGACTCGACGGGTACGTGATGCATTTGTTCAGCAATTTCCTGATGAAGTGCCACCTTCACTAGCACAGATTCACGTAATTGTAAATAACTTTGACACTACTGGTTCAGTGCTCAATAAAAAACTCAAAATAAAAAATCAGAAAAAATACAGTGGCATGACTCACTCGCGTCAGCCAAAATGTGGTTTCCAGATACAATTCCTCTATAACCCAGGAAGGACGACACTTCCAGCAACTTTTATAAGGTAATATTTCATAGAGGATTGTACACACGCTTAGAGCAGGGGGCCACGGTTTGCCACAAGCTCGGTCAAGGCCACCACACTAGCGGATAACAAACCCGCCGCTTGGCGTTCTTACTTTATATGAAAGACCCTGTATATAGATAGATACATATATACATATATACATAAATTATACATAAACTTTTGAACTGACGGTGGTTTTGGGGTCTAGGGGATGTAAAACGCGAAGATATGTCGAAATTTTCCGGAAGTCGAAACATGGTACCCTTTGCAATAGTTAGCTTTCAAAAGAAATCTACCTAAAACTGGGTAGTTCATCCCATGCAGCAGAACAATCAATTAGAACATTTACTCCTGAATGTCGAAATAGAACCAGGGAAAGATTTACCATGTATCATGTAAATTCGTGAACATTAAAAAAACCGGCATAAACTAGGCACTATTGCTGCATAAAATTAATAGGAATAAATCTTTCAAAACGGCATCGGCAGTTGTTGCAGCTAACATGGCCTGAAGACCCGAAAAGACATCACTCACTAGATTTTACTTTACACATGAAAGTCTACTTTAGTTTATGTATTGTGTGACATCGTTGTAAACCTGGGACAATTTTCTCTTGAAGCCAGATATGATATTAGGTATAGTTTATGCCCAGTCATCAGGGAACAAGTACTTAATATAGAGAGATTCGGAATGGTCCCGGAATGGTATTTTAAGTTTTTGTCCATATTACCCTGGGTTTGATTTATGGCTCTTCCAAGCGTCAAAAAACTGCAGTGCCAAGTAGAATAGGGCGCATTAATGGGAACTAGTTACTGACGTTTGGCAATCCTCCTCGGAGAACCCCGATGATGTTCAAGTAGACTGCATATTTCGGGACTGGGTTGAATTTTTAAATCAAATTCTCTGTAAACGAATTTTTTAAAGTTACGTTTGTTGAACATCGGTGAATATATACTGGCTTGGTTGTGGCCATACCTTGAAGGTCCAACACTGCTTGTGGTGTTTGACGGGAGTTCGATTTTTGACCGTTAAAGTTACCAGCGGGTGTATCACGTCACTGTTTCAGGAGCATTATTATTTAATGAAATTGCCTTGAAGTTGCTAACCTGCGTGAGCTCAACCATATGTCAGTATGCTGACGGTTCAGTTCTATACAGAAACATACATGATTAGATGATTGTTTAAAGTTTCTGTCGGTCTTGGACACTACGTGTATAGTATTTCCTCAATCAGAAAGTGAATACTGTACATTAGAATAAGTAGCTCTGGTAATCCCATAAAATGTGTGTATATAATTAATACTATACTTATCAAGCATGTTAAGACGATATATTTGGTAATTATAACAATTACCGACAACCTGAAATGGAACGTACAAATGCAGGAGCTACGACACACGACGCCACGATGCTCGATTTTGTTCGAAGAAGCCTATATGGGTGCAATTTCAATGCTATCTGTTGAACTTTTCTAACATTTGTCACACCAAAATTTCTTATTTTCTACCTGCCTTGCTGCCCAATACCGCTGGTAACCTCCAACAATTGGGAGATGTCTGACGTCTTGTAAGTCGCCCAATAATCAAGAACAGCTGTTCAGGGCCGTGGAAAAAGACGTGTTGTCCATCATACATAATTGGTGCCGAAACCCGGGAAACTTGAGAGCTTGCATGATTTTTAGGGACACTATCTCAGTTTCGCATGCAAGTAGAAGCTTGGATATACATATATGCGGTAATAATATTTCCCTTGTAAGTAGTCATAACCTGGAAGCTACCACTATAAAAGGAGCACCATTTTGTCAGAGAATAATTACTGCATGCCCAACACGAGAGCACGGTTTATGGAGTAATACGACACACACTAATGCCATCTGTCGGACAAGCGGTAATTCACTTCTTAGCAGTAGACGTCATGGAAGACAATACAATGGCTCAGCTCACGAAATTGAAACGCAGACGAGTGACTTACCGTTCTAACGCGACGCGTTTTATAAATAAAATTAATTCGTTTAGCCAGTCCACGGAATTAGATGAAATTAAACAATTCCACGAGCCCCTGCAGGGAACCATATCGTCCCTAAATGCTCTAGATGAAAGCATCCAAGACTCACTCGTTGACGCGGAATACGAAAACGACATAGTAGCTTGCGAAGAATATCTGAACAACTCCAAACGGGCAATCAGAAAGGCCACGGGTCTCATGGAACAGATATGCGCTGGGAGGGAGACCGATTTAACCACTCCGTCTCCTAGCACCTTCGCACGACCCTCAACTACACAGGATATAAAGCTTCCTACTATCAAATTGCAGTCATTCTCGGGGAACATAGAAGAATGGCCAGCATTTTAGGAGCAGTTTGAGTACTTCATTGACAAAAATTCTTCAGTGTCCGTCATTAACAAACAAACATGTGTTTCTCTGCGGATACTTGGAAGGCGAACCTAAACATCTTGTAGATGGGATATCAATAACAGCAGGTACCTATGAGCAGATTAAACGACTTCTGATAGCACGATATGGCGATAAGAATAGAATTATTCAATCTATTCTCGAATATTTAGAAAACCTCGAAGTTGCAGTCTCAGAAGCCCTTGAGGTATTAAATGCAACCTACATTGAATGTCACTTTGAAATCACTAGGAGAAGACGTCGACGCATATGGTCGAATCTTGGTACCAAAGTTACTAAGAGCCTTTCCGGAAGACATATGCCGCCGCTGGCTTATCAACGCTAAAAGAATAGGCATACAAAAAGGAGTCACCAACCAACTGATGATGTTCCTCAACGAAGAAGTTGCCGGAACCTTCAATGCGCGAAAGATACGGGGTACGTTGGTTACCACTTCAGTGCATACGAAAACCATCAAACAAAAGGAAACACGGGGTATAGATTCGTTCTGCGTATATTGCGAGAACCGAGGTCAGTGGGGTCAGGATTACCCTCAGATGAAGGATTGAGAGATTTAAGACAACATATCGATGCTTTCCTTGCCTCCGCCGAGGGCACAATAAAACCAACTATTTCAAGAAGGGGGTGACGACTTGCACCAAATGTCGTTGGCCACATGACGTGTCCATCTGCTCTGAAGGTAACAACTTGCGAACCTCCGTAGGCAAGATAGGGGTCGTCACGTAGGATTTCACTCACCTACAGACGGCACGTGTATGGATCAAGGGGCCGACAGGTCGAAGCAAATTAATCCGTTGCATCCTGGACGCGGAAAGTCAATCTAGCTTCATCCATAACTCTCTGATTGACTCGTTGCAACTTAATGTCACTGAGCGCAAGTTTCTAGAGATACGCACGTATGAATCACCCTCCAATACTCAGTACACTAGAAAGACGGTCTGCTTTGAGATGACGAGTTATTCAACCAGAGCTCAAGTCTCGATTACAGTGTTCGAAAGCCACAGCACCTACACCCCACAGCCGACCGCTCCTCAAGATATAACCACGCTAGCATCGTTAAGGAAGATAAAGATAGCAGATCCGAGTGATGACCACGCCACGGATCTTCCAATCGAGACACTCATAGGTGCTGATTCCTACTGGCAGATAATTACAACAAGAGAACCCATTAGAGTGTCACCATCACTGGTCCTCCTTCCTACTATCTTTGGGTATATCCTCAGTGGAAATAGGTCAGGCGTCACAGTCAACCAGATAATGGTCCATCACATTTCTTCTGCTGTAGATGAAATCTCTGATGACAGTCTACGTCAGTTTTGGGAGTTGGAAGCTATTGTCATTAAGGAACATCAGGGGCGAACACTGTCACCCAAGGATCACGCTATTCTCCAAGATTTCCATAGCACCTACCGTAAGGAGGATGGGAGGAGAGTTGTCGCGTTGCCTAGGAAAGAGGGCGTTCCCTTTTCTTCCATCACCATAGCAGAAAGGCGATTCTCATCATTAAAAAATAGACTACAAGGGAATGATGAACTGAAGTCCATTTACCATAAACACATGTTAGATTATATACGGAGAGATCAAGTAGAGGTTGCCCCTCACAATGACTACTCTGGATATGTATATTGTCTACCCCACCACATCGTAAAGAAATCCAACGCGAGTAGCACGAAATACAGAGTCGTTTTCGACGCATTCCCTCACGAAATACACTCTCCATCACTAAATGACGTGCTCGAAATGGGTCCGAACTTGTTACCAAAAATTCTAGGGACACTGTTAATATTTAAAAACACTCCAAAGCAATTGCATGCGATGGCCAGCAAGCATTCTTACAATTGACACTCAACGAAGATAATAGAGATTGTACTAGATTTCTATGTTATCGTGTTGAGCAGAGGGAGGACGTGATTTATGACACATCAGACGAGTTTATATCCTATTGTTTTAAACGCCTACCCTTTGGATTGACGTCTAATCCATTTTTCTGTCGGCTACTATAAGAGAAACAGCCACAATGAATCATGACAGATATGCAGTTGCATCTGAGTTAATGGACAAATCTATGTTCTTGGTTGACTTCATTGCAAGTGTAGATGATGACACAATGGTAATTGCCATATATCAGGAACTCACCGCACTTATGTAACAAATTAAACTCTCACTTTCCAAGAGGGCGACCAACTCGCAACCGTTAAAAGCGTTATGGCGCAAGGAACATCTGGAGGAAAGAAGAGAGACGATCGTTCTAGGAGTACACTGGAAAACGGTTGAAGATTGTCTCTTCACTAACAAGGAGAAGATTCCTAACGATCTCATACATAAACCAGGCACTAAGAAGAACATTCCTCGTGCCACCGCCCAGTTCTACGATCCACTTGGACTTTTCGCACCAGTGGGTATTGTTGCCAAATTAATATTTCCGGATACCTGGCTAAGAGCATTGACCTGGGACGAGTTACTACCTCCAGATATAGCTAAGAATTGGCACTCTTGGCTTAACAAACATCTCTTATTTTCATCTGTACACATTCCCAGATGGATCGGGATAGGGAAGACAAGTGACGAATCACATGTGCACGTATTCTGTGATGCCTCTGAGAGGGCATACGGAACAGTTATCTATGTGCAATCAACACGGGACTATACCACCCCCGCTCGCATGGTTTGCAGAAAAAACAGACTATCAAAAGCGAAGAAAGTGACGCTTCCAAGAATAGAGCTGTTAGCCGCACTTATAGACACGCACCTCCTGCGCTAATTTTGTGAAGAAACTGGTTTTGATCTCAATGGAGCTACCCTGTGGAACGACTCTACAGTGGCGTTGGGATGGATAATAAATGACCCAAACAAGTGGAAGACTTTCGTTACCAATCGTATAACAGAGATAATTAGCCACACAACTCTCAGCCAGTGGCGACAATGTCCCGGAGACCAAAACCCTGTAGATTATCTCACTTGAGGAGTAGACGCAGACCAGCTACCATCTTTAGACACGTGGTGGTGTGGTCCTCACTGGCTTACTCAGAGCGATATATGGCCACCTGACATAACAACGGAACACGTAAAACTACAGAAATCAGAAAGACGCCTAATGTGTTTGTGATCACCACCACTGAACCCATCTTAAGGTTCAGCTCATATTGGAAACTGATAGATGTTACTTGCCGGGTTTTACGGTTGGTCAGAGCGATCATGGAAATAGTACAATGCCACAAGTATCTGACATAAAAGGAACTAAACGATGCCCGACTTTACTGCATACGTCAAGTTCAAGAAGTGAGTTTTGGTCTGGAACTCACAGCCTTGAAGAAAAACCTTCCACTTCCCAGTATGTACAAGATTGCAAGATCAAATCCTTATATTCAAGGCGACCTGATTCGACTTGATGGTCGACTTCAAAATGCAGATCTGACGCAGACAGAGAAGCAACCAGTGCTTTTGGATGGGTTCCACACTTTCACGCGACTTCTAATAACGCAGACCCATCTCACTCTCCATCACTTAGGTGTACGGATAGTACTGTCAGAGCTACCATCCGAATATTGGATTCTTCGAGTCCGGCAAAACATAAAGAAAGTTCTGCGCACTTGTCTGCCCTGTAAAATGGCACACAAACCCTTTGGCCAGGCTACTGAAGCACCCTTGCCAGCCGACCATGTGGAGCCCTTGCTGCCCTTCGAAGTGAGTGGCATTGACTTTGCAGAGCCTTGATATATCAAGGTGGGGAGAGAATCGAAGAAAAGCTACATTGCTCTCTTCAAGTGTGCATCTAAAAGGGCCTTGCACCTGGAATTATGTTCAGATATGACTAATGAAACATTTCTCCTCGCATTACAAAGGTTTGCAGAAAGACTAGGGTTGCCACACATAATCTGTGCGGATAACGCCAAGACATTCTACCTTACTAACAATGAATTGCCTTCACTAAGGCAACACCTCACCGGATTGTCCGTCCATCAGTAACTAGCTCAGCATTCCGTCAAATGCGATTCATTGCTCCATGGGCGGCTTGGTGGGATAGGATGGTTAGCTTTACAAAACGATGCCTAAGGAAGGTGTTAGGCAAGGCATTGCCAATCGAGGAAAGGCTAAATACCATCCTGGTGAATATTGAAGCCACCATCAACTCACGACCCATCACTCAAACTGAGGACGGAGCAGAAGCTCTGACTCACGCCCACTTCTTGACCGGACAAAGACTAACTACCCTACCAACTAGACCAGAACCAACGTTAAGAACGAACCTGACAAAGGAGTTTACTGCACGACAAAAGATCACTGACGACTTCTGGAGCGCTGGACTAAGGAATACCTCATGGAGCTGAGGAGCTTTCATGAAGTCTGTCATCCTCGAGGCAACATTCCCAACTGCGAGTTGGAAACGTAGCGCTTCTGCAAGAAGACAGCCAACCCCGACACATGTGGAGGAAGGTCCGCAGAGCGGAGCTCCGAGCTGGGAGAGATGGAGTGACAGGAACTGCAATACTCAAGGACTCAATGGGGACTATAATAACTCATCCAGTGCAGCTGGTCATCCACCTATAGATAGACGAGGGTGGATTATGAAGCTCCACGGCCTATCAACCAGTAACATATATTTAAGTCTGGTAATATTAATATATACCAACCAGAGATTGTAGAGTGTAACAATAGAAACACGAAAATAAAGAGGGTCGTGGATAAGACGTGTTGTCCATCACACTACATAAATCCCTTACATGTGTCATTCACCTTTGTACACTACCGCGACTCTCCCTATCCTACAGCACTGAGAGTGAGTGAGTGACATATATCTTAATATACATACTGTAGGTAACTGTTTCACACTATCTAGCTCCAGTTGCCATAGTGATTATACTTGATTCTTTCTACAGATCAGGGGACTCACTTATTTGTGGTGCTTGCCTTTTCGAATGGCCTTCTATTATTTCTCTTAAGATTTTTGGCAAATTAATATATAATGAATCAACCCATTTGGATTGAAATATCTGGAAGTGATTATATGAGTTTTCTTACATTAATTATTTTCTTAGGATGTAGAAGATGGAACCCTGAATAAACCAAGAGATGCAAGTGGAGCTCATTTAAATAAGTAAGTTGCTGACATGCTCTTTTAAGTGTGACTAATGGATTTTTTTTAACCAGAATGCATGTTAAATGCCCATAGTAAATTATTTCAATTTGTTGCAGACTGGTTTGATCTGTTGACCCGGAATTCTTTTAGCATGTTTTCAAACATTTTCCCTGTTTGTTTCATATGAGATATAGGCTTATGATACAAACATTTGTGTGCGCTTGTCTGTTCATGTGTCCCATTGTAACTTTATATTATAAGGTAAATTGGTGGTGCTGAATATTCCATTTAAACATATGGGTCTAAATTACTTCACAGAACTTCTTCATACAAAATAATTTCTAATGCTCAAAGAGTAGGGCATGATGGCCCAGTTGTCAATCTGCTTTCCCCCGCCAAGGTGGATTGGGTTTGATTCCCGATTATTGCAAGTGTGATTCTCAAGGTAAAATGCCATATACTATTGTACAGGAACTGGCTCTGAAGAACGTCACATGCCCTATGATCGCAGGATTAATAGTAATATAAAACAACAAGATTCTTTTCTAACCTCACAGATACACACTGACGCTGTCTGTTATACCATAAGGCTTTTGAAAGGCCGACAAATGAGGCTGTAACTTCGGAAGTAATCAATCGTTCCGACTGAAACGTAGTACAGTGAATAGCTATTGTGAGATATGTCATCATTAGAAATAGTGGAAAATCATGTCGCATAATTTAATGTGTTTGGGCTCACTAGGTTGCGTATAGGCTTCGAGATAGGCAATGGATCATATCTCCAGTGCATCAATTACGTCGTCAAATATACATATTATATTTGAATTTTAGCCAATGGCCATAGCGGGGTGTTATAGTTGAGCGCCCGAAGAATTCCCATTAAAATCAGATTCAAGTAGTTCCAACTATGGCTTCCACTGTCACTGATACCTTTCCGCAAACGTTGGAATTTGATAGAGCGTTTCTAACCAAATAACGTATAAATTTAGGTACACACTACCAATTCTGGTGGTAGGTGCATTTACATGCCATAAATCTATGACATGGGCCCTCCAGCTTAACTTTCCCTACCAAGAAAGGCATACTGAGGATTATTATGCTCTTAAAAATCCGATGATTTCGGCGAGGTTCGAACCCGCGATCATGGGCATGCATAAGGTTTTAGTCTTGCCTCTAGTGTTGTGGTAACGTTCGTGCCTTTTGCTATACTGGGATGCAAAGTCAAAATTTGAAATTCCTTTGTTGTAGAATATGCTATCTTAAGACTAAGAGTAAACATGGAATACAGCTGAAGTATGCTAGTCGTTCTGGTTCCGGCTATTCCTTGCTATGGTCTCTATATCTAGCCTCTAAGGCACCGTCTTTTTGCTCTCAATGCATGTGCTTCAGTGCATTAAACTTAGTCGAGCTGTAGCATGATGTGGCCTTCAACACTGCAGCATTCTGAAGTGGGTAAATATGTGTCAAGACAGTGGAAAAACCTAGCCGGTAATGAGGAACTTCTAACCCATAAACGCCTAGCATTAACATAATTCTAACGCTGTACCATTCATTACATACAGTATATTGATCTACTGTAACTATGCATGAGGAAGATCTTCGAACTTCGTGGTTACATGATTATGGAAGATCCATTGAATCATAAATCGCGCTTGAGTCGATATTGAATGCTTGATTGAAGTCGCAATCATTGTGTACATTTTGTGGTTTGCTCCTCACGTCGTGTTGCCATGCCACAAAATGAAACACGTCCTAATCTGAAAGATCAAGGTATTTTACTTTTCCTTTTGGTAGTAAATGTTTCTAATCTAGGTTTCTATATACCTGCACTATCTAGAGGAAATTTTCCCAGGTAGATCTGTATTCATTGATAAGACAAGATATCTTCAGTAACTTAGTCATATGGAATTAAAATACTCTTCATGCTTTTATAACTTACCTACAAAGGGTATGTTTTGCTTAAGTTCGTTTCATATCACCGTAGTGTTTTTATTTTATCGCATTACTTTGCTCCACGAGGAATACCATCAAGTGCCTTCTCCTGCAGTCTATTCTTCAAAGAAAAATAGCAGGGAAGAGAAGTGCTGCTGGAAGAAGGATAGCCTTGTAAAAAGAATCGAACAACCTGGACCCCAAAACGTCCACTAAAATATTCAGAACTGGAAATGCACAGTGCAAGTTGATTGCCAACAAATCGGGACCGACAGGAATCTGAAGAAAAAAAGAACACCATACTTGAGGGCATACTTTTGCCGAGTTATCTTGTTACGGCAGTAGTTCAGAAAATACAGTATGAGAATTATTTCGTTTATTTCTGAAGCCTTACAAAAGCAGACCTATTCAGTAAAGTGAAAAAGGAAGAATAGGACTATATTTATTTGTATCAGTATTTATTAAGCCACTAGAGCTTAACATTCTTCCCGATGAAGTCTAAATTGACCAGAATGAAAACACACTTACAGATAATCATATAAACCTTTGACAGTGAGCTACAGGTTCCATATTTGTCTTTTCAAACAATGGAGGAGCTATGATATGTAAAATAAACTTCTAAACGATATTCCTGATGACAAAAAGAAAATTTATTTTGATCTGTTCTGTGATAATATCCTCAAGGGTATGATGTTACTCTCGTGTGTGCCTATTCAGTTACAAGAACAATCTGATAGTACGTAATTTTCAAAGAATGCTAAATTGCACTAAAGATATGAAGCAGGAAAAAAGAGATATATTTGATAAAATGGCAATTAGTGACGGCTTGATTATTGCTTTCTTCCATGATAACAGCACAGTATCTCTTGCCTCCTCAACTATAACCAAAGGCGAAACACACGCAGAAGATCTACTGAGTTTTAATAACTTGGCCCTGAAAGCCAAAATACCATCAATGTTTGTGGGACTCTGCATTTAATAATTTAAAGGCAGTTGCTAAACAGTGGATCACTGTTAAGGTTTAATATATGGATTTCTGGTCTTTTATTGTAGAGATTCATAAATATAGCGAAGTTATGAATAATGTTTATTGAAACCCGAGTAAGAGCTTTTGCTTAGAAGAAATAGAATAATCTCCAAATGGCAAAGACAAAAAGCTCAGAAGCTTCACCATAGCAAATAAAATCATCCAAAGAGTTTTAAATTTATACACAGTAATATTGCGTGCGCACACTAAGGTCCACCACAAATACTTTGCATCAGTTATGTGTGGCAGACACCAACGTAATTAGGAAATATCAGTTTTCTTTTTGTTATACTTGATATCGGCATGTTAAAAGGGCTATGCAATGTCGTGAAGAAGACTAAGATACGGATATCAAGATAGAAACGGTCGTGGACAAACCTGTAGATTAACTAACAAGCGTAGCTCGTGTTCACAAAATAAAAGATATCAGCAATATTACTCAAGGGGATTCCAACAAAGTTTTATAAAAGAGAGAATTACTTGGCATTGCGAGAGAAGACCATATAAGACGTATCTCCATAATCAGAAAGGGGAAGAACCTCAAAACTACAAAGTTGTATTGTAGTACTAATACGTGCTGCGTCAAGAATATATTAAGATATTTACGAGAAAATACTGAAAATGATCATCCCCGGGAACGTAACGAACCGATACCAGAGACGACCATCGTAATTCTAGAAAGAAACGCCAATTACCAACTAAAATTATCAATAATAAGTATGCTCATCGGTGATCCATAGGCGAAGGTCAGCAGGGATGTGAAGGGCGCAAACTTAATTGCATCCGACATGCAGAAATCTAACGCCTTTGGATCGTAAGAATGTGGTGGTTGAGAAAATATATCAACACACTCACGCTCACATAGCCATGACTTCAAAATTTCCAACAAGAATCACTATATTTTCTGTTAAATATAAATTAAGTTGCAAAACATTCAGACAATATGATAAGCATATTATTGAACAATGAAAACTGAATCAGATCCCGATAATTCTTAGACTCCTGTCCTGGTAGTGATATTCATAAACGTTTCTCTAATTATAATTTCGCTACTCTGATCTCTATACGTCGACTATTATTTCACTTCTTATAATAATGTACCATAATTCAAACTGTTAGTACTTACTATTTCAGGCTGATATTTCTTGATACATTGAATCCGGCTGCAATGAAGTCAAATGATATTGGTATAAATGGAAGACAATATATTAAGACTGCCTCTAGAAAAACTTGTTCCATCGACAAAAATGTGGTAAGAAATACCCGATACACTTGTACTTTATGCAAACGAAAATATACCCTTCAAAAATCCTATAAGAAACATTTGCTATACCATACCGACGAGAAAGCACTTTCATGTGCCGTGTGCAAAACCGAATGTACAAATGGAAGAAATTTGAATCGGCATATGCTAAAACATAATAGTGAGAAAATGTATTCGTGTACCGTGTGCGAAGCCAAATTTTCTCGTAAAGGATCTTTGAATGAGCATTTGCTAATCCATAGCAGTGACAAGCGACATTTGTGTAGCGTATGCGAGGCTAAATTTACTAAGTTAAGATCTTTGAAACGACACATGTTAGTCCATACTGGTGAGAAGCATCATTCGTGTAGCGTATGCGAAGCTAAATTTGCTTTGAGATGGAATTTGAATCAACACATGCTAATCCACACTGGTGAGAAGCGTCATTCGTGTAGTGTATGCGAAGCCAAATTTACATTGAGAGGACACTTAAATCAACACATGCTAATCCATAGCGGTGAGAAGCGGTATATGTGTAACGTATGCGAAGCCAAGTTTACCCAGAGAACACACTTGGTTCGACACATGCTAATTCATACTGGTGAGAAGCGACATTCGTGTACTGTATGCGAAGCCAAATTTGGTCACAGGTGGTATTTGAATCAACATATGCTTACACATACTGGTAGAATGTTGTATTCATGTAGCGAATGCGAAGCCAAGTTTACTCGCAGAAGAACTTTGATCAAACATGTTCTAGTTCATAGTGGCTAGAAGTGTCAATCGTGTAGCGTATGCGAAAAAAAATTTCCCCGGAGATAAATTTTGAATCAGCACATTCAAAGCGCAAATGTTGAGAAGCGTGTACGAAGCCAAATTTCCTGGAAAACAAAATTAGAATCAATAGTGATTAGAAATGACATTCGTGCAGCGTATGGGAAGCCAAAATTCACATTGAGGGCATATTTGTATCAACATATAACCCACCCATAGTGGTAGAATGCCGTATTCATGTAGCGAATGCGAAGTCCAATTTACTTACGGAAAAACGTTGTTCAAACACTTGCGAATCCATAGGGGCGTGAAGCGAAATTCGTTTAGCGTATTCGGAGCAAAATATTTTAAGAAAAGGAATTTGGACAGACACATTTTAATCCATAGTGACTAGAAGCAATATTTATGTACCGTATGCCAAGCCAAATGCACTCATAGAGGAAGTTTGATAACACACATAGCTTAATCCATAGTGGTGAGGGGCTATAAACATGTAGCGCGTGCGAAGTAAAATATTACTAGAAAGGATGTTTAAAAAGAAAAAAGATACTGGCGAGAAGGTACGCCTATGTGCCGTTTGCTAGGCCAAATTTACTCCGTGACGAAATTTGAAACACCGCGTACTAATCAATAGTGGCGGGAAGCCATATTCATGTATCGTGTGCGATGCCAAATTTACCCAAGGTTGCCCTTTGAAGAAACAAATGCTGCTCCATAGCCGAGAGAAGCTTGTTCAAGTACCATCTGCGAAGTAGAAGTTACTCTCGAGCAATATCTATATACAAACATCCCAACCATTAAGGACGAAAAACATTCACATATAGTAAGCTCAGACGGGACATGTGAAGAAACATTATCTGATAATCTACATTATTATGTAGCAAATGGTATTACAATTATTTTTTATTTACTCATGACGATATTGTTTCCTACTACCAAATTCATCTGTACATTAGCTGTTTTCTGAATTATCTCTCCTTACCACTCCCTCATTTGTTACTCTATCTACCCAACCTATATTCATCATGCTCTTATGGCACCATACTTCTAAATATTCCTTTTCTTATTTTCTGCTACTGCCACAGCCCATATATCAATTCCTTACAGTGCCAGTAGTCAGAATATTCAAAACTGATTTTTTAACTCAATGTATATTAAATAATGACGCAATTCTTTTATGTATTAATGTATTCCATGCTCGAGCAAACCTATTTTTGTTATCCTCTTTGCTTCGTCGATCACTGTTAACTAAAAAGCAAAAGTCTCTTACATACTTAACCTTTCCACCTGCTCATTTGACGTCAATAGGGTTTTGAGATTTCCTTCGTATCCATTTTTCTTAATTAATTGATTTTCCTCCTCAAGAGATAGACCATACCTTTTTAGATTTATTCAAATACTTCGATAAAACGTCTAGGATGTGAATGTCAATATTACATCACAGAATTGAGAATAATTCTCGGTGAATTTTAAATTCTACAAGGCTTTTTTTTTAGTAATTTTCATCTTTGCTTGCTCAATGCTATTTTGAAAATTATGCGTGATAAGCTGCAGACTTGCCTTACACCTATATGAATACCAGACCCTCTCATATGTTTTTCAGCCTGAATAACTGCCCTCCGATTTCTGTATAGATAAAAGATCTCCCTCGATTCCCTGCACTGTATTCCAATCCTTCTCAGTAAGTGAATCAGCCTACTCTAATCAGTGTTATTAAATGCCTTTTCGCTGTCTTCAAATGCCATGAAACTTCTTTTATATTTACTTATTCTCTCTTCCATGTTCAGCCAAACGCTCACTTCTGATTCCCTAGTTCCTACGTTTCTTCTCAGATAAAATTGATCTTCACCTAACTCGCTTTCTCTCTGTCTTTCCAACTTCTTGTGATTTATTCTAGTCTGATTCTTTAAAGCATGAGTGATCACGCTGATTGTATTATAATCTTCCCTTATATTAGCTTATGTTATCTTCGTTAAAAGGGAAGATAACATTCTCCTTAAAATCCGGGAGTACCTCACCTGGCTCAAATCCAACATCCAAACGAAATAATCTCGGTCTACCTTCAGTACCTATGCAATGTGGCAACTCAGTCAGTATAACATCTATTCGTGGTGTTTTATTGCTGCTTAAGTCTACCAGTGCTCTATCAAATTTAGACCTCCATATCTAATCTCCCTTCGTATCGCCATCAAATTCCTTATTTCCTTGAAGAATATGATTCTCAATCTCCTTACCTCTATTGAAATGATCTCTGTAAGCTTTCCGTCTCAACCTATAATTCTCAATCTGTTTTCCATCTGATTGTGAGTCTTTTAATTAACTGTATCTACTTTTCCTAACTTCAGAAAATTTCAGACGTCTGTATTCTGCTTTCCCAATTTCATCTCTGGCTTTTCAGTTTTTACGCTTATCACACATAATTCTAATAAATAGAGTGTTTCGCCAACCCCTTATTTTATTAGGAGAATGGCAACCCAACTAACACGCCTATCATAGTCATCCTGAAAACATTAGTACCTGCTCCTTTTCAGCCTTAGTACAACGTTACCGTTGAGTTCATGCTCGCGAATATAGTTGAATTCATTAGCAGCAGTGTGCTTTCAATAACCTCATATATAGTGCATGATTGAAACGATCTCACCTCCGGGAACTCCACACCACGTTTGGACAGGAAGTGGCTACGAATAGATAATATACGTGCTAGCGATACACCAAGGCTCTAAGTAGCTAAGGTGACTAATTCAAGCATTGCTGAAGTAACGTCAGGCAGGCTGTTCGGTACTGCACCATTAATTCATAGCCCGCGCACCACGCGCTGAGAACCCTCTTACGTTACTGATCTTGAGACCATATGGTGAGTGGCCATTACACCTCAGATGTGTGTCACTCCAGGGTAGCCGATGTCTCTCGAGCGTCTACGAACGCTGGGAGGTAATGAAGGAGAAATTATATTATTGGTTCATGGTATCAATGACGTCACAAGACTTGACAAGATATATAATGTTTTAGAATAAACTAGAGTGATTTACGCAATGAAAAAGATATCAAATAACTTGCCAGAATACTAGAAAGTGTTTGCAAGTGTTCAAAACATTATAAGAAGTAATTAATGAAAAGAATGTGTATTTATGGCAGTCCTAGTGACGGGTTTTGAACTAAGATACCTTAGAGTGGGGGAGGAAGTTCTTGTGAAGGAGCAACTGACTTCCACAACGCAGAACGCAAAATGTTTCCGTGCGAGAAATCTTTTCACGGGAGTGATTGTGGTTAGCCTAGTGAAATAGTAAAAATACGTGGAGTAACGGACTCGGTTAAAATACTACACTGTGATCTATACTTTGAAGCAGTATGCAGTACGGTAAATGTCAGTGTCGCGTTCGACTCTCAAGCATGTGAGCGAGGACATTTGCAATTTGTAGTGCCGGAGCAGAGTGATCTATGAACACGAGCCCAGTGACGCCATTAAAAGTAGCTTGTGTTAAACAAGCGTATATTCAACCTTTGCTGAAGTTTAAAGCTACGGACAGCTTATACGATATACAGTACATGTGTATAGGAACTACACCTTCCATAAGTGCCATGTTTCACATGCAGGCATCAGGGGAAGGAAAGAACAGTATTCTGTAATTATAAACATGCAAGGCTAACTTATGACATAGGCATTACAATCATAGCATGGTAGAAATTACCAAAGACAGCAGCATTCAACTAGTGTTTAAGGAACATGCTATTCTCGCATAAGATGGAGCAATCTTTTGAGAACATGCTTTTCACATCTCCAGCTGAGTTGGGCCTGACATATGGCTGCTATCGAATATCTCTCTGTTGCCGCATACGGTTATTTTCTGTCGGGAGACGTTAGTGCGCGGACTCTGATCGCGAGGACAGTTCGTGCGTTAAGCGACCGCGTGGACGGAGCTTGGAGCCTGCTCGGAGAAAGGAGGTCCTAGGTTTGACACCCGGAACGCCCATGGAGAAGTATTATGTCCTGGTGAGGTACATAGTGAATTACTACGACATGATAATATCCTTTTTGATCATCGCTACGAAGCCTGGCAGAAGGTAGAACACTTACAACTTTATTAGTAGTGGCTGGTGGTGGTATTTGAAGGTAGGCATGGTTGCCATAGTTCACTACATTGTAGCATGCTTTGACAGAAGTTTAGGTTCGATGCTCTATCGTCTCTGACTTCCTGGCCAATCTGGTATTTTGATTTGGGATAACCAAATGCATTCAATTGTGTAGTTTTGGTAACTATATTTGATTCTAGTAGTTTTTATTGGATTAATTAATGCACATGTCCATTGTCGCGAAGACTCATTATAGGAGAATATCTATATTTTCGATAGAGATAGGAACTATTTTTGTGCCTAATGCACATTCTTATATTTCGTGCATATGAGCACTTCGATATTTTGACAGGATTATTTAAGTGCCTTTGATACACTTAGACGTGTGCTTTGTTGATGAAATTGATTTACTGCTTGAAGAGATTACATTAAATAAAGAAAAAGTAACAATATATTTTAAATGTCATTTGGACATAGAAGTTTTTGCTGATGATGGATTAGTGGATAACATGACTTATTATTCTTTCTGGAAGACGTCATACTTCTCTAAAGAGCGAGAGCGAGAGAGAGATTACCAATGTAGACTAATGAATCAATAGTTATTAAATATTCAGCTATTTACTAGATTCATGCTGTAGGTAGTATTCCTACATCATTCTCGAACTCACCTGAGGGGGGGAGTCTTCACAATTAGTTGGATTTGATCAATTTTCACTTTAATCCAGTTCACATATTTCTTATGACAAGTAGTTGAGGCAGTCTATATGCTGTTAATATTTATATGTATACGGATCATGAACGAGTTTATTGGCTAGCATCAACGCTCAGTTATTAATAAATCCTAGTCCAGATTTCAAGAAAAACTCGAGTAAGAGAAATAATTAATAATGTGAGGCAAAGCTTAAAACATAATAGGGTCATTTTCTTGGACATTTCTGACTTTCGTCACAAGTGTAATTTACTTCCGTATTCATGTTATGTGAATTATCTTGTGCAGCACTGAGGTGCAATGATGATTTGTTGTAGGATCTATTTGGGATAGGGTCACCAGTAATGAAGTGTACTCATCGTCGAGCATATTTTGAGAAATTCTGTTATAGTGATTTTTGGATACACTGTTGAGTGTTATTCATGTTGTGGAATCGTGTTAGTGAGAGCACATATTTGAGATTGTGTGATTATACACAATGAGTTTATATTAAGGTTATTCCTTTCGTGGAATTTTGGATCAGATGTTTTTGTATGGCATCTGTCTATGATTAGCATTCATATATTTATTAACTGAGTAAAACACAGTGTCATGAATGTCAGTATGTTGGTGGAATGTACCCAATGAAATAATTTACATTGTTAACAGATTCATATCATTTATATGGATATTTTTTACATGCATAACCACATTCACATTTCTAATTAACTTAGTTGTTTGTTAGATTATATCACGAATTAGAAACACTGTACCTGATCTATGACAAGTAAATTGCGGGTAGGAAGGTCGAATCAAGTCTCATCAATTTTTCTTTGTAAATAATTTACGCATTGGGTGTAAATCGATGTTATGTATAAAATGTAAATATTTAATTTATTGTTGATTGATAAGATTGAAATATGATAATAATGATAATTGCGTCGATTTAGTTATTACATCTTCGACGACCAATTACAAGCAAACATTCTGTTATATATGTCGAGATAGACACCTGGTTTCTTGCCGTCGTTGTAGGCAATACCAGTATTTGTTACTGGCATTTAGTATTTCACCCTAGTTTTGAGGGGTAATTCTCTTCTTTTAGAAGGAATGTTAGGATGTCATATCTTTTTTCTGAATAAATTGAATTTCATTTATAAATTCTTCTGAGTTATGCTTTTTACAGGCGCTGGAAGCAGTGGCGTAGCTAGACCTGAAGGGGCCCCGGGGCAAGAGGTTGAAATGGGGCCCCCTTACTATCTTTTGAAATTCTGACCTAGTTAGTTAGTTATTGTTGTTTTAAGGGGCGGAACTACGAGGTCATCTGCCCCTAAACCTGACCTAACTGCAGCCTTTAATATTAATAATGTTTGAAGATGAGAGCTTATCAAAGTGACTTTATGCACTTTTCGAATTCCTCCCCCATTGCCACTTCCCTTTTTCTAGAAATATTTAATTTATACTTTGGCTGTTGGCTCCATAAAATGTTCTAAATAATTATGATAAATAATAGCTATAGCTTTTCAATCTGTGAAATTGTGATATCGTAATAAGAAAATTACGTCTACCCAAATATCCATTAGAAGGAGAAGAAAACTGCTTGTAAATATATATTATAAGTACACATATTTGTTCTTTTATTACTGACAATAATGAAGCTAGAGTAGAAAACAAAAAGGAACAGATAGGATCGCCTATGAAGTACTAGGCTTTAAATATAAAATACATGCCAGGTCGAAAGCTCAAAATTATAAATATATTATACAAATAACTTGAAATAAAATAAATCTATACATTTTTGCTCATTGTTTGCAAAACATTTAGTTGAGTTATTATTATCAAACAAACTATTTAAAACAAATAAACATCAACTAACCTGTTGTTGTTGTTTGAGTCTTCAGTCTTTTGACTGGTTTGATGCAGCCCTCCATGCCTCCCTGTCTTGAGCTGATCGTTTCCTATCCTAATTTACACAAAACGTTTTTCTACTCTTTGCATCTGCAAATATGTTAATTACATATGAGAAGTTACGTTTTCGAGCTCTTTCATTTTCAATTGATAAAAGGGCCTACCCACTTAAACGTTCTTGTCTCATGGAGCTTCTTAGGTACGACCTGATAATTTTCAGCTTAAAAAAAGATCTTTCTGCTTTAGCCTCTGTGATAGGTACAGTTAAGAACATAAAACAAGCAGTACACACGTCAGGATAGCTTGCAACCAGAATGTGATTTTCAATGTAGAGGATGTCTATCAGGGAACAGTCGACATTTTCTTAATTTTAGAGGAAAAAGATGCACGCACGCTGGAAATTTGTGCAGAAAATGTTGGTGACACATCATCATAAAAACTCTCTGCGAAACCTTTTGCCTCTTTAATCAGTTCGTCATCTGAAGCATTGCTCAAGAAATAAGGCTGAACAACTTTGTAGGCATTAATAACTGACTTCATGCCTTCAAATCTGCTGATTAACTGAGCCATAATTGTATCAATCAAGGGGTAAAACACAGATACCAGAAATCTAGTTTCAGGATTGAGAAATAGGTGGTCTACACTCAGTTCATAAAAATGATTTTAACATGCAGATGACCTCGTAGTTCCGCCCCTTAAAACAACAATAACTAACTAACTAACTTGCTTTAGTCTTTTCTCAGAAAACTCGCAAGGTATTCCGCACTTGGAGCCCATAGTTGAAGCTTCTTTTACAAGGTCCTCAAATTAATTTCTTAGTTCAGTAACACTTTAATAGATCAAAAGCTGAAACAATATCCATATTTTCAGTTTGGAGACATTTAGATACGATGTTCAGTTGCTGCAAAATCTTTGTTTGTACAACTAACAGAAGCACAAATTCAAAACTTTCAATTTTATTTTTCAATCCTATTGCATCATTCCTTTCTTTTGCCTTATTACTTGTCAAAATAAGTTTGGATAGCTCTCTTAATACATCGTCAAACCTCTCCTTTAAAGAAAAAACTGCTTCGTACCTTCCCGAACATCTTGTTGGGTTGAGTGTTTTTAATGTTATGTTTGCATTTTCAGATGCATCTTGCAGCCCCAGCCAGCGTTTGATACTGTGTCCAAAATGTTGTAGACATTTTGTACATTCTCAGAAAACTGTGATATTTCACGATTAGCTTCTACAGCGTCTTTCAACACCAGATTTAAATTATGACTTGCACAATGTACAAAATATGCATGTGGCGCAACTTCTTGAATCTTTTTCTGCACTTCATTGTATAAGTTACTCCACTCATTACGGTTGCGCCGTCGTAACCTTGGCCACGACATGTTTTCAATTCAAGACCTTTATCTTTAATAGATTCCACTATTTTACTTGCCAAACCAAATGCACTTT
Source organism: Meconema thalassinum (assembly GCA_946902985.2). Taxonomy (NCBI): domain Eukaryota; kingdom Metazoa; phylum Arthropoda; class Insecta; order Orthoptera; family Tettigoniidae; genus Meconema; species Meconema thalassinum. The sequence continues at coordinate 129,343,445 of OX336398.1, forward strand.
GATCTTCAACTTTTGTAAAATAAGTCAACGTCTCGCAAATCTTTATTTCTTTGGGTTTATTTTCATCATCATTTACCACTTAGATGTACCTGAAAACTTTACTTAACTGATCAACTTTACGTATATCCTGAGTTGTATCCATAATAACAGAGAAAGAAAGAGAGCTCTGTATTTCAAATTTGATTTCTTTCAGTACTTATTTTGCCATCAAAGAAATAACTTCATTTTGGATGCCAAATTTAAATAGTTTTCACATCCTGCTGGCTTGTGCAAAAGGGTTCTTAGTACAGAGTCATGGTCTGACAGAAGTTCTATTATAGACAAGAAATTGTCTGTTTTTGGATCTTCCATTTTACTACTTCTTCCGCGGAAAGCAAGTTTACAGGTGGCCAAAGTTAATGAAACATAAACTATTTTTTCTAGAACGTTCCTCCAGTAATTTTTCTCTTCTTTTAACTGTTTTTCTAAAGCATCACTCATCGTTTTATCATTCCTCCTTTTCTCAACTAAAACACAATAAAATGTGTGGTCATATGATTGTTAATGAGTTTTAATTCTACAGGGTCATTATGTGTGTGCGTGCCAGTAAACACGACAAGCTAAGCCGGCTGTGACTAGCGCAGATCGCGACCACGTGCACCTAGTCCAGCCGGTGCTTGGCGCGATCCGCTGACTCATATCGTTAGTTCACACGTGTTTTGTCATTCATATGGGCGTGTTTTTGCAAAGCTTAGTCGTTAGTGTTGCATGTTTAGTGAGAATTTTGATTACTGTGATTGTTGGTCATACCTAGACACCAATTCACATTGCACGAACGTGTGTATATCCATAATTCGTAAATGAAAAGCAGAAAATCTTGTTCTGAAACTAGACGAAAATTTCGAATCAAGTTTCCAGGAAGACCTGTGCCTAATGGCAGTACAGGCTCGCTAAACGATTTAAGGAAACAGGCTCCGTAAATAATAAAAGAGATGACAGACATTCTTTCATTAGAAGATGTCAGGTGTGTGTCACAAGAAAGGGAGGATATTTTCAGCATAGCCTGTGAGCACTGTAAGAAAACATTATTGAACATGTTTGGTAAAAGTGTGAAAGTGCGTCCCGATCGCCGGCTGAACCGGGTGCATGTGGCCGCGATCTGCGCTAGTCACAGCCGGCTTAGCTTGCCGTGTTTACTGGCACGCATACACATAATGACCCTGTATCAGAAAGATGTTCCCAGTCGTTTAGTCCCGTACCACCGAAAGTGTTGTCTGAATGTTGTGGGAACAGCCAACATGGTCTAACTTTTGCGAATAGCAAAGCCCGAGTCCGTTACATTTCATCACAGAACCTGATATAAAACTGCAGTAATTAGTTGAAAATTATACTTTATTTCCTCGTCCATCATGCTGTTTTGGAAAGGGACCACAAGGTTGACAAAGTCCTGATGCTATGATAAACCTTTTCATTTCTGGATTATTGACGGGACTGGGAAAATCAATTTTGTCTTGCAAAACATAATTTTCATCATGTCCAGTTTCAGTCAAGCTTACTGCATCCTTGTTATGAAAGCCGCATCGGCTTTCATATAGCCGTGGTAGGATTTTTCGAGATCTCGGAAACTAAGCGTCGCCCAGGGTTCAAACCTATACCAATCGATTCGGAGTCGAAAAAAAAAAATTCAAAAAAAGTCTGTCTGTATGTATGTATGTATGTATGTATGTATGTGCGTGACGTTTTTGCGTTTAGCAAAGTACAGGTCGCAATTTTCAAGATATCGAGCTGAAATTTGGTACGGTGAAAGAGTTGGGGCCTGTGACGAACCCTATTGTTGGGCGTTAAAATCGGTGCAGGGCCGGACCATTTTTTGGGGCCCTGAATTTCATCCTATTTTTTTTGAATCGATATATCTCGGAAACGGCTGGTCGTATCGAAAAAAGTTAAATCTACGGGTGTAAGACCTCGGCGGTATGCAACTTTTTTATTCGTAATGATTTTTTGATATCTCTCACCGTTTTCTCTTTTTGGGGCCCTGAAAATGTCCATTGTGCGTGACATATTTGGGTTTAGCGAAGTACAGGTCGCAATTTTCAAGATATTGAGCTGAAATTTGGTACGGTGAAAGAGTTAGTGACAGTGACGAACTCTTTTGTTGGGCGTTAAAACCGGTGCAGGGACGGATCTTTTTTGGGGGCCCTGAATTTCTAACTGTTTTTTGGAATCGATATATCTCGGAAACGGCTGGTCGTATCGAAAAATGTTAAAGGTACAGGTGTAAGATCTCCGCGGTATGCAACTTTTTTACTCAAAACGATTTTTTGATAACTCTCGCCGTTTTCATTTTTTGGGGCCCTGAATATGTCCATTGTGCGTGACATTTTTGCGTTAAGCAACGTACAGGTCGCAATTTTCAAGATATCGAGCTGAAATTTGGTACGGTGAAAGAGTTGAGGCCTGTGACGAACCCTATTGTTGGGCGTTAAAATCGGTGCAGGGCCGGATCTTTTTTGGGGGCCCTGAATTTCTAACTGTTTTTTGGAATCGATATATCTCGGAAACGGTTGGTCGTATCGAAAAATGTTAAACGTACAGGTGTAAGATCTCCGCGGTATGCAACTTTTTTACTCAAAACGATTTTTTGATAACTCTCACCGTTTTCATTTTTTGGGGCCCTGAATATGTCCATTGTGCGTGACATTTTTGCGTTTAGCTAAGTACTGGTCGCAATTTTCGAGATATTAAGCTGAAATTTGGTACGATGAAAGAGTTGGGGCCTGTGACGAACCCTATTGTTGGGCGTTAAAATCGGTGCAGGGCCGGACCTTTGTTTGGGGCCCTGAATTTCATCCTATTGTTTTAAATCGATATATCTCGGAAACGGTTGGTCGTATCGAAAAATGTTAAATGTATAGGTGTAAGATCTCCGCGGTATGCAACTTTTTTACTCAAAACGATTTTTTGATATCTCTCACCGTTTTCTTTTTTTGGGGCCCTGAAAATGTCCATTGTGCGTGACATTTTTGCGTTAAGCAAAGTACAGGTCGCAATTTTCAAGATATCGAGCTGAAATTTGGTACGGTGAAAGAGTTGAGGCCTGTGACGAACCATATTGTTGGGCGTTAAAATCGGTGCAGGGCCGGATCTTTTTTGGGGGCCCTGAATTTCAAACTGCTTTTTGGAATCGATATATCTTGGAAACGGTTGGTCGTATCGAAAAATGTTAAATGTATAGGTGTAAGATCTCCGCGGTGTGCAACTTTTTTACTCATAATGATTTTTTGATATCTCTCATCGTTTTCCTTTTTGGGGCCCTGAAGATGTCCATTGTGCGTGACATATTTGGGTTTAGCGAAGTACAGGCCGCAATTTTCAAGATATTAAGCTGAAATTTGGTACGGTTAAAGAAGTTAATTAGCGTATTTATAGATGTAAGATATAGTCCATTTCCGAGGACTTCCGGCTTTCATAACCATGTGATGGTGTCAGCATTGCCTAGAAGAAATTTTTATAATTGTCCTACATTTCCACGCAATCAGGTCGATGGTCCGAAATGCAATTCCGCATGCCTTGCCGCGAACCAATTTGTTGTTTGAGATTATTACCCCTCTTGCTCGCCGCTATCTTGCCGCACCTTCTCATCCAAAGCAGGTCGTGCTGCGTGGACTCCTACTTGTTATGAAAGCCGGATCTAAAGATCCTATAGGCTTTCATATAGCCGTGGTATGTGGGAAAAAGTCTGTCTGTATGTATGTATGTATGTATGTGCGTGACGCTTTTGCGTTTAGCAAAGTACAGGTCGCAATTTTCAAGATATCGAGCTGAAATTTGGTACGGTGAAAGAGTTTGGGCCTGTGACGAACCCTATAGTTGGGCGTTAAAATCGGTGCAGGGTCGGACCTTTTTTTGGGGCCCTGAATTTCATCCTATTTTTTTGAATCGATATATCTCGGAAACGGTTGGTCGTATCGAAAAATGTTAAAGGTATAGGTGTAAGATCACCGCGGTATGCAACTTTTTTACTCAAAACGATTTTTTGATATCTCTCACCGTTTTCATTTTTTGGGGCCCTGAAAATGTCCATTGTGCGTGACATTTTTGCGTTTAGCTAAGTACTGGTCGCAATTTTCAAGATATTAAGCTGAAATTTGGTGCGGTGAAGGAGTTAGTGACTGTAACGAATCCTATTGTTGGGCGTTAAAATCGGTGCAGGGCCGGGTCTTTTTTGGGGGCCCTGAATTTCAAACTTTTTTTTGGAATCAATATATCTCGGAAAAAGTTGGTCGCATCGAAAAATGTTAAATGTACAGGTATAAGACCTCCGCGGTATGCAACTTTTTTACTCAAAACGATTTTTTGATATCTCTCACCGTTTTCATTTTTTGGGGCCCTGAAAATGTCCATTGTGTGTGACATTTTTGCGTTTAGCTAAGTACTGGCCGCAATTTTCAAGATATTAAGCTGAAATTTGGTACGGTGAAAGAGTTAGTGACTATGACGAATCCTGTTGTTGGGCGTTAAAATCGGTGCAGGGCCGGATCTTTTTTGGGGGCCCTGAATTTCAAACTTTTTTTGGAATCGATATATCTCGGAAACGGTTGGTCGCATCGAAAAATGTTAAATGTACAGGTGTTAGATCTCCGCGGTATGCAACTTTTTTACTCAAAACGATTTTTTGATATCTCTCACCGTTTTCATTTTTTGGGGCCCTGAAAATGTCCATTGCGTGTGACATTTTTGCGTTTAGCTAAGTACTGGTCGCAATTTTCAAGATATTAAACTCAAATTTGGTACGGTGAAAGAGATAGTGACTGTGACGAATCTTATTGTTGGGCGTTAAGATCGGTGCAGGGCCGGATCATTTTTGGGGGCCCTGAATTTTAAACTTTTTTTTTGGAATCGATATATCTCGGAAACGGTTGGTGGGATCGAAAAATGTTAAAGGTACAGGTGTAAGATCTCCGCAGTATGCAACTCTTTTACTAAAAACGATTTTTTGATATCTCTCACCGTTTTCATTTTTTGGGGCCCTGAAAGTGTCCATTGTGCGTGACATTTTTGCGTTTAGCTAAGTACTGGTCGCAATTTTCAAGATATTAAGCTGAAATTTGGTACGATGAAAGAGTTAGTGACTGTGACGAATCCTTTTGTTGGGAGTTAAAATCGGTGCAGGGCCGGATCTTTTTTGGGGGCCCTGAATTTCAAACTTATTTTTGGAATCGATATATCTCGGAAATGGTTGGTCGTATTGAAAAACGTTAAATGTACAAGTGTAAGACCTCCGCGGTACGCAACTTTTTTACTCGAAACGATTTTTTGATATCTCTCACCGTTTTCTTTTTTTGGGGCCCAAAAATGTCCATTGTGCGTAACATATTCGTGTTTGGCTAAGTACTGGTCGCAATTTTCAAGATATTAAACTGAAATTTGGTACGGTGAAAGAGTTAGTGACTGTGACAAATCCTTTTGTTGGGCGTTAAAATCGGTGCAGGGCCGGATCATTTTTGGGGGCCCTGAATTTCTAACTTTTTTTTGGAATCGATATATCTCGGAAACGTTTGGTCGTATCGAAAAATGTTAAAAGAGCAGGTGTAAGATCTTTGCGGTATGCAACTTTTTTACTCAAAAAGATTTTTTGATATCTCTCACCGTTTTCTTTTTTTGGGGCCCTGAAAATGTCCATTATGCGTGACATTTTTGTGTTAGGCTAAGTACTGGTCGCAATTTTCAAGATATGAAACTGAAATTTTGTACGATGAAAGAGTTAGTGACTGTGACGAATCCTATTGTTGGGCGTTAAAATCGTTGTAGGGCCGGATATTTTTTGGGGGCCCTGAATTTCATTTTTTTTGGAATCGATATATCTCGGAAACGGTTGATCGTATCGAAAAATGTTAAATGTATAGGTGTAAGATCTCCGCGGTATGCAACTTTTTTACTCAAAACGATTTTTTGATATCTCTCACCGTTTTCTTTTTTTGGGGCCCTGAAAATGTCCATTGTGCGTAACATATTCGTGTTTGGTTAAGTACTGGTCGCAATTTTCAAGATATTGAACTGAAATTTGGTACGATGAAAGAGTTAGTGACTGTGACGAATCCTATTGTTGGGCGCTAAAATCGGTGTAGGGCCGGATCTTTTTTGGGGGCCCTGAATTTCAAATTTTTTTTGGAATCGATATATCTCGGAAACCGTTGATCGTATCGAAAAATGTTAAATGTATAGGTGTATGATCTCCGCGGTATGCAACTTTTCTACTCAAAACGATTTTTTGATATCTCTCACCATTTTCCTTTTTTGGGGCCGTGTATTTCATTCTTTTTTTCGAATCGTTATATCTCGGAAAGCGTCGATCCTATCAAAAAAGTTAAATCTACAGGTGTAAGATCTCAGTGATTTGCACCTTTTCTACCCCTTATCTTATTTTGATATCTCTCACAGTTTTAATGTTATTAAATGTTTTGGTTTTTGAAAAAAATGGGGCCAAAATGTATATAACAAATGGTAAAAATTCAACTTATGGTCTAATTGAATTCTACGGAAAATTATCTATAATTTATTACTCGTTTTAACCTTTCCAGTAAGTTGAATCATGTATTTACAGCAGCAAGATTTTTCCACTTCCTAGGACGTCCGGCTTTCATAACCATGTGATGGTGTCAGCATTGCCTAGAATAACATTCTATAATTTTCCTACATTTCCTTGCAATCGGGTCGAAGGTCGGAAATGCAATTCCGCAGGCCTTGCCGCCAACGAAGTTGTTGTTTGAGATTATAACCCCTCCTGCTGGCCCCTTGCTGCTGCGCCACCGTCTCATCAAAAGCAGGTCGTGCTGCGTGGACTCCTACTTGTTATTATCGACTAGCTGATCAAGACATGAAAGGCCACTATGAGTGCTCGGAACATCGATTTTATGTACCGGTACTTGAGACTGTTGATGAGCGTCAACATCTGAAGAAAATACATACCGGTAGTGAATAATAGTGAGCAATAAAATTTAGTGTAGTGGTTTATAGTTCATTGCAGTGTTTTATTTGAAGAAACAGATTCAACTAACTGTTGAACTAAGCCAACTAACTTATTATTGGTTGGTTAACGGGACAAAATGACTATGTCACCAATGATAGACGTCCGTTGAAACGATGCATACTGTATACCCGATGTGAAGTGAGAAACAAACGAATGTACTCAGTCCAAGTGAAGTGAATCAACCGTCGCAATTCGCAAACCACTTCATTGTTGTTGTTTTTATCACACAATCTATGCTTTTTTATAATATGAACGTAATATGATATTAGTTTGTTATAAAATATTACGTCCTGACCAAATTGTTAATGGAACTCTTAATAACAATAATTTTACTTTGCTTAACAACTTATAACTTCTTCTTACCTTCATATTTTCATTTTCTTTGTTTTGATCGTATTTCTGCACCGAAACGTACTCTAAACCCGATTGAGTTTGAGGTTAACGATTTAGTACAAGCACGAACCGTCGCGTCTTTTTTTTCTTTTATCCTTCCTTCTTTTAGCTCCACTTCCATAAGTAAGTTTCAAAGCGTCGTTAAAAAAATAGCACAATGCAAGTCACAACTTAAGTTCAGCCACTTAACCGGGAACCGCTGAGGCGACGCACCAACTACACTACCGCTACTACTCTGCTACTGTGCATTGCTGTGGTGTGATGTCGCAGTGGAGGGGAAAGGGAAAGAACGATGAGTCATGGCCATGCACTGAATGGGAAACATTGCATTGTCTGTCGAGCGCCCGGCTATCAACAAATACTCATAAGAATACCACACAAATGGATGGATATATCTTACATACAGATTGCACTGAACGTGACTAATTTCTAAACACAGGTTTAGACTCGTAGTTCCGTTTAATTGGGGCCCCTGTACTAAATTGAATTCTCAAATATGTTTTCTAGTACTACTTTTATTTATTTATTATTATTTATATTTTTTCTTTTAGGGTTTGGGGGCCCCCTAACCTCGGGGGCCCCGTGGCGGTGCTCCGCTTGCCCCATTGTAGCTACGCCCCTGGCTGGAAGATTGTACTAGGAAGGCCATCGTTGGGTATTTCGGAGTAGTCTACTCTCCCGAGGTGCTCCATTCGTGGAAATCTCGTTCCCAGAGCTATTGTGCGATTTCGGCCATGGTCTTACATAATGCCATCTTGTTAGATATAATTGTGTCCCTTTCATCCCATTCACATGTTGGTAGGACTTGGGATTTTTAGCCGTGGATTTTAAGGTTCTACGATCCGGCTGTCTTTGTGGGATTCAACCGGTGATGGTAGGTGATTTTGGGCACAGTTATCTTTGCGCACACGTGTCTGGGCTCGAGAAAAAATGGAATACCAGAGTTGAAACCAGTTATATACCACTGGAACATTGAGTTATGTTTGTGGTAGCCCAAGGGAATAATGGTAAACCAATATTTAGACACAAAGTGTTGGTATTCATTAAAAAAAAAGCAATGACGAGGATACTCGATTTACAAGGGATACTAGTAAATTTTCAACCATTATTTGTTTGCTTTTGTGCAATATTTAAGTAGTGCCACACGCTTTATTAAATGATAAATGACTAGAACAGCTTCAATGGAAGGTATTCAAAGTAATCTTCATTGACATGCTAAGTCATGTGGGGCACTCAACGAAGTTCGTGTTCGAATTTCTTGTCAGTCGTCTGATATATTTGTTCCCGGCAGATGCTTTTGATAGCATCCTTAAGATAGTAGTATTTATCTTAAACTTAAACTTTGTCAAATTAGTTGATGGATCCCCACCTGTATGAACCATCATTACCATTATTTATTTATTGGAATCTGGATGATTTGATTGAATTGGTCGTAAGTAATTTTAAGTAAAAATTAAGGTTACTGCATGACAATGAAAATGAGCATTTTATGGCAAATTGTGGCAGCTTTGGGATATTTCTGATATGCGATGTGTTGTAGTGCAAGTGTCTTTTCGTGAAGTATATTTTGTGAATCACCATGGGTGAAGAGATGACGGACACTGTTGCTGACTTTAGGAAAATGTTTGAACTCATACAGAAACAAGATGTTCAGTAAAGAACATATAGCCTACTTTCTCCTAAATGTATGAGTATAGTTATAACTCGTTGTTATTATCAAAGAGTATAATAGAACTATTCTTTGTTGAAGACCTTAGAAACGATTTACCTCTACCAAACGCCACAACCTAGATAAAAACTGCTACCATCATTGAAGAAAGAAAGAAAGATAAGAAGTATATCAAGAATGTTATGGATCTGGAGACATAATCGACCGGACTGGCTGCGTGGCTCAGCGGTAACGTTCTTGCTTGCTGGGCCCTATGTTGCAGGTTCGTATCCTGGCGCAGTCAGCTAGCATTTGAGGGTGCACAAATGCGAGGGAGCCGTGTCAGTACATTTACTGGCACGTTAAAGATCCCCTTCGGGCCAAAATTCCGGCACCCCGGTGTCTCTAAAAGCAGCAGTAGTTAAAAGGGATGTAAAACCAATAACATTATTATTATTATTATTATTATTATTATTATTATTATTATTATTACATATACGAGCTGCCGTGGGCAACATCCAACTTTGAGTTGAGGCATGTCTTTACACGTCTGGTTGTGCATGGCTTTCACAACCCTAATTAAATTAACAAATCTTTCCATGACCCTACAGAGACGTGTGTATACAAACTATGTGGATATTTTCGATTGCTATTTGCCTGAAATAAAAGTAGTAATTAATAACCTGTACTAACACCAACGGCTTGAATTCAATTACTATGTGAAATCGTTTTGTTCTTTACTTCAAATAACATTTTCAAGTAACGCAAAATAGGCTGTTACAAACCCTTTAAAATAAAAAGTAAAAATGTATCGTAGTATCATCTTGTCATTCTTCAAATTCGATGCGCATAGAATGCCAATGGTGTAGTAATCAATGGAGCCCCACGTAGACTAGTCGTGACATCTAGTGGTGAAATATCGAACAATATAATCCTAACAGAGCGAGTGCATTCTAGCGGCCAGAAGAAGAAACTTTTCAATAAAATCTGGAAGTTAATCTAGTTACCTTTTTGGCAGCTAGATGTCTCGAGTAAATCTGCTGGCGAATTATGTTTTAATTAAATATATATTTTACACCATAATATGCACAATATAACGCTTAATTTTAACACATCTGAGTCATTACAAAACAATAAACATATAACATTTCAAGCAAAAAACCTAGCTCGGATCGGATTTGAACCATAGGCATTTGAGCGATAGGCTATCGCTCTACCACTGAGCTAATTGTGTCAACGAATATCGTTATATATAAAATGACTTACATAGAACTTGTTAGCAAATAATGATTTATACTAAACGATTTCATCACTGGAATATATTATTTATAGCCTATATAAAGCATTTCATACAAAGTTTATTTATTTTGTATCAATACGCTATATTGCATGCAATACTCAAATTAGTGAAATATAAGTCAGGCACAAGATATCCGCTGCCATCTTGTCTTATTACTGAATCAGCTCAGCTTTTTAAAATCACGTCTGCACTAAAGTATTACAAAATAAACTTTTAATTTCGAACGTGCCTCTTCCTTTAGAACAGTTAAAACGATTCTCGGCTCGATAATCGGAACTGGTGGGTCCCATGATATGGATAATACAGTTTGCATAATTCGCACGGCCGCCATCCTGAAATGGTACGGCGGACGACCTTGTAGTTTGGTCACAAGACGCATCCTATACGAAGGTATGTTGTTACCAAATTTGGTAGAGATCGGATGATTTGGTTAGTCGTTATTTGATTTTACGTTTTGAACGTTTGAGTGGCCGCCATTCAGTTTTAGTAAAGATGGCGGCGATATAAAACATGACACTGAGGTGTCCTTTGCTAGTGCTACCTTTGTACCAAATTTCGTTCAATTCGCATTCCCCGTGTTCGAATTGATACGGGGGGACAGACATTCAGAGTACACACACTCACACACACACAGACACACACACACACACAAAGACTCACACACACACATACACACACACACAGACTCACACACACATACACACACACAGACAGACACACTTTTTTCGCCCTGTGTTGATCTCATAAGTCTACTTTCATGTTTTGCAAAAATCGAAAGTAGGCTAAACAAGATGTTCAGTAAGGAACATATAGCCTACTTTCTCCTAAATGTATGAGTATAGTTATAACTCGTTGTTATTATCAAAGAATATAATAGAACTATTCTTTGTTGAAGACCTTAGAAACGATTTACCTCTACCAAACGCCACAACCTAGATAAAAACTGCTACCATCATTGAAGAAAGAAAGATAAGAAGTATATCAAGAATGTTATGGATCTGGAGACATAATCGACCGGACTGGCTGCGTGGCTCAGCGGTAACGTTCTCGCTTGCTGGGCCCTAGGTTGCAGGTTCGTATCCTGGCGCAGTCAGCTGGCATTTGAGGGTGCACAAATGCGAGGGAGCCGTGTCAGTACATTTACTGGCACGTTAAAGATCCCCTTCGGGCCAAAATTCCGGCACCCCGGTGTCTCTAAAAGCAGCAGTAGTTAAAAGGGATGTAAAACCAATAACATTATTATTATTATTATTATTATTATTATTACATATACGACCTGCCGTGGGCAACATCCAACTTTGAGTTGAGGCATGTCTTTACACGTCTGGTTGTGCATGGCTTTCACAACCCTAATTGAATTAACAAATCTTTCCATGACCCTACAGAGACGTGTGTATACAAACTATGTGGATATTTTCGATTGCTATTTGCCTGAAATAAAAGTAGTAATTAATAACCTGTACTAACACCAACGGCTTGAATTCAATTACTATGTGAAATCGTTTTGTTCTTTACTTCAAATAACATTTTCAAGTAACGCAAAATAGGCTGTTACAAACCCTTTAAAATAAAAAGTAAAAATGTATCGTAGTATCATCTTGTCATTCTTCAAATTCGATGCGCATAGAATGCCAATGGTGTAGTAATCAATGGAGCCCCACGTAGACTAGTCGTGACATCTAGTGGTGAAATATCGAACAATATAATCCTAACAGAGCGAGTGCATTCTAGCGGCCAGAAGAAGAAACTTTTCAATAAAATCTGGAAGTTAATCTAGTTACCTTTTTGGCAGCTAGATGTCTCGAGTAAATCTGCTGGCGAATTATGTTTTAATTAAATATATATTTTACACCATAATATGCACAATATAACGCTTAATTTTAAAACATCTGAGTCATTACAAAACAATAAACATATAACATTTCAAGCAAAAAACCTAGCTCTGATCGGGTTTGAACCATAGGCATTTGAGCGATAGGCTAACGCTCTACCACTGAGCTAATTGTGTCAACGAAAATCGTTCTATATAAATTGACTTACATAGAACTTGTTAGCAAATAATGATTTATACTAAACGATTTCATCACTGGAGTAAATTATTTATAGCCTATATAAAGCATTTCATACAAAGTTTATTTATTTTGTATCAGTACGCTATATTGCATGCAATACTCAAATTAGTGAAATATAAGTCAGGCACAAGATATCCGCTGCCATCTTGTCTTATTACTGAATCAGCTCAGCTTTTTAAAATCACGTCTGCACTATAGTATTACAAAATAAACTTTTAATTTCGAACGTGCCTCTTCCTGTAGAACAGTTAAAACGATTCTCGGCTCGATAATCGGAACTGGTGGGTCCCATGATATGGATTATAAAGTTTGCATAATTCTCACGGCCGCCATCCTTAAATGGTATGGCGGACGACCTTGTAGTTTGGTCACAAGACGCATCCTATACGAAGGTATGTTGTTACCAAATTTGGTAGAGATCGGATGATTTGGTTAGTCGTTATTTGATTTTACGTTTTGAACGTTTGAGTGGCCGCCATTCAGTTTTAGTAAAGATGGCGGCGATATAAAACATGACACTGAGGTGTCGTTTGCTAGTGCTACCTTTGTACCAAATTTCGTTCAATTCGCATTCACCGTGTTCGAATTGATAGGGGGGGACAGACATTCCGAGTACACACACTCACACACACACACACACAGACTCATGCACACACATACACACACACACAGACTCACACACACACATACACACACACAGACAGACACACTTTATTCGCCCTGTGTTTATCTCATAAGTCTACTTTCATTTTTTGCAAAAATCGAAAGTAGGCTAAAAATGGACGGTCTTAATCAATACATAAACAGTATTAAGACATCTACACAAGCTATTTTTGACAATATTTATGAAACTGTCAATAAGAGCACAAAAATAGTTAAGGATTCAGTTGATGTCAATATTGAAGGTGAAATTGACGCCATGCACCAATCTTTAAAAGAAACAAAGGATATCCAAAAATAGGTTAGAGACTAATGTTGATAAAGTAGATTACATTGTTGAGAAGCTTGCCATAGAAACAGTGAAGACCAATAAGGAATACACCATTGTAAAGGAAAACATTAATAAACAAGTAGATGCTCTCCCAAACTCTCAAGTTAATGATATTTCGGGTTCAGATAAGCTCATTATTGGGATTGAAGTTAAAGTTGATCAAAGTAGGATTAATTTAACTGATAGGCTGATAATTGGACGGGCAATAAAACGGGTCCAATAAGGAATCACTACCAGAGGCAGAAAATATACGAAAACAGGTACAAGGAGTCCAACGAAAAGCCCTGGAATCGTCAATACGATATGTATCGTAGAGAATATGACAATAAAAAATAATTATAGAGAAGAGCCTTACAACAGAAATTATAGAAACAATCAAGGAAGAGATGGCGCCTACTACATACCGAGTGTAAAAATGCTCCGCAAGTCACCAGCCAAAACAGCCAGTTAAGTATCATGTATCAGTGTCCTCAGTGTGCTTATTTATTTGAACAAGCTTTTGTTGAATGATTACTATAAAAGTATGACCCTAAAGGCAGTAAACGAGCGTGTGAGTAAGTTTGAAAAGCGGATGGCTGAATTCCAAGCTCGCTTGGAGCAAGCTATGGAGGCCTCCACGATCAGTGCTACCAACCCCAGCGACACCCTGAATGTTCTCGCGTCAGACTTTAAGGACTTCCGAGAAGTAATTACTGCGGAACTGGACGAGATGAAGAAAGAGGTAATCCTCGTCCAGGAGCATCTCGAGAAGCAGGACATCCGGCAAGATGAGGCAGAGCAGTACAGTCGGAGAAACTGCCTTCTCCTCCACGGAGTACGTGAAACTCCCAACGAGGACGTCTACGCGAAAGCTATCGAAACACTCTCAGGGAAACTAAATGTGACTCTGCAAATGGACAGTATAGTCCGATGTCATAGACTGGGTCGCCAGCCAAGTACAGCTGCAGGAATCGTGGCCTCAGGGAGTAGGCCTAAAATAATAAAGTTCGTACGATACCACCAACGAGATCGTGTTTGGCGTGCCAAGAGACTGCTCAAAGGCACATCACTGTTAATAACAGAATCCCTTACTGCAACTAGGAAGGACATCTTAAGAAAAGCACGGGACTTTTGGGGATTACGTAATGTATCCACACAAGACGGCCGAATTGTTGTCCACCTCAACAATGGCAGAAAACTAAATATTAACACACCTGCGGAACTAAAGTTGCACATTAATAGGCTAGGTGAAGGAAATGGAATAAGTTCATAGACATGTGTACTAGAAGTTACATTAGGTTTGTGTGTGTGAATGTGTGTGTGTGTTTAGTATTTAGGCAGTCAGCTGTTAGTTTCATCAGGAAGTCGAGGTACCGCTACGGTAAGTTCTTGACCTTGTGAGCATGCCATTTAGAAATAGTTCTGCTGTCCTTGTAGGAGCCAATTCACCCTCGGGCAATGACTGAGGCTCGTACAATAGAAATTCTCCCCTCCCTCCACCTTCACCAGCGCACGCTGGCACTCAGTTAAAGCAAGCATTTTCAAACTGTCCTAGAACCTTACATTGCTGCCACCTGAATAGCCAAAGCTTACCAGCACACATAGATGAGATTACAGCAATATTCTGTGAAAACAATGTTCATGTAATAGGAATATCTGAGAGTTGGTTGTCTGAATCACTTCCGAATTGTGTGGTTCAGCTTGAAGGATATAATCTCCTTCGCCACGATCGAGCCGATAGGATGGGAGGCGGTGTTGCCCTTTATTGCAGAGATGATCTGAAAGGCAGGGTTATTTGTTCATCATCGTCCGTTGAGATACTGAGGACGGAGTTCATGTTTGTTGAGGTAACACTGAATGAGCTGAAAGTATTGATAGGTATTGTCTATCGCCCACCTACTGTATCATACATTTCCGAGTTTGAAACTAGTCTGCTTAATTTGCTGCCATCTTACGAACATGTCATTATTTTAGGAGATTTTAACACTAACTTACTAACGAAAACATACAAAGCAAAGAAACTTGAAGATCTATTTTCCTCCTGTGACATGACGATACTTCCTCTCGAGCCAACTAACTTCGTAAGCACAGTAAGCTACACTTCACATACACTAATTGATCTCATCATAACAAATAACCCACAGAAAGTAGTGACTCATGGTCAAATACCAGTGCCGGCTATATACACCCATGACTTAATATACTTAGCGTATTCGCTCCGCGTTCCAAAGTACAGGACTAAATATGTTACATGCAGAAATATAAAGGACATAGACCCGGTACAACTGAAATATGATGCCTACAGTCTTCCATGGAACGACATATTGAGACTGGACGACATTGACGAAAAAGTAAACAAGTTTAATCTATTAATACATGCACTATACAACAAACATGCGCCCAGGAGAAAGATAAGGATTTCTCGTAAACCTAAGCCGTGGTTAACTCCGGAAGTCAAGAAAATGATGTCCCGTAGAGATAATCTTTTCAGACAATACAAACGTTCTGGTCTACCAAATGATTTTGAAAAGTACCGAGTACTTCGAAACCAAATTAAGCAAACTTTACGTAATCTTAAATTTAAGTATGTTCGTGATACAACCTGCCGACTAAACACGGCTAGAGCGTGGAAACAACTCGGTGCTTTGGGCATAGGAAAAAACCAGGAGCAACTCCCTATACCTGACATTCCACTAGACGAGCTAAATGCATATTTCACGGATGCAGATATGCAATCCAGCCCAAATAACGCTGCCAGTCACGGCCCATCATTTCCACCAACAGATCGACCCAGCTTTTCATTTCGTAACTTAAGCACTAATGAAGTTAAGAGAGTGTTGTATTCCATTAGATCCCAGGCGAGCGGGATTGATGATATACCTATAAAATGTATACATTACATTATTGGTGTTGTTCTCCCCATTCTCACACACATTTTTAATTACTGTTTAAACAATGGCACACTGCCTTCTATCTGGAAATACGCCAACGTGATCCCTCTTCCTAAGATACCTTGCCCACTGTCACCATTCGACTACCGCCCTGTATCTATTCTCCCTGCTCTCTCCAAAGTACTGGAACGGTTAGTACAAACTCAATTACTGGAATATTTGAACACTCACTCCCTACTTGATCCACTCCAGTCTGGTTTCAAGAAAGGCCACAGCACAGCTACTGCCTTACTTAAGGTGACTGATGACATCAGACAAGCAATGGACCAAAGACAAGTAACAATACTCACACTCCTCGGTTTCAGCAGAGCATTTGACACCATAGATATACCGACCCTATTGAAGAAGCTAAAATCCCTTCTTGGCTCCGAAGCCATAAATTTTTTCTCTGCTTACCTAACGGGTCGAAATCAGCGTGTGATTGTACAGGACACCACCTCACAGTGGCGTCAGAAAAAGGCAGGAACCCCCCAAGGTTCGGTCCTTGGGCCCCTACTTTTCGTGCTCTATATCAACGATATCTCCTCCACAATTAACTATAATAAATATCATCTTTATGCAGATGATCTCCAAATATATTGCCACACTAGCATCAACAATATATCAAATGCAATAAGGGATATAAACACTGATATCCATCAACTTAGTGTATACGCCGATGACAACTCTCTCCTGCTCAATCCTAAGAAAACCCAAACTATCATCATCGGCTCTCATACGTTACTAAACTCATTAAAAAACAACTACGTTGTGCCTCCAGTAACACTGAATTCAATCACCATCCCCTTTAGTAAAGAAGTAAGGAACCTTGGGTTAACCTTAACTGAAACTCTTGACTGGTCACCACATATAAGAAATACACGTAAAAAGATATACGCATCCCTTCACCCACTCGTGCGCCATAAGAATATTTTACCACTAGACATTAAGATTAAACTCATCCAGACACTAATACTACCAATTCTAGACTACTGTGACATCGTTCTCGTTGACGCGACTCATGGACAAACAATGAAACTCCAACAAGCATTGAACTCTTGCCTTCGGTTCGCTTTCAATCTAAGATACGATGCCCACATAACCCCAAGCTACCGTGCTCTTTCATGGCTTAAACCTGATGAACGCCGTAAATTTCACTTGTTGACATCCATCTATCGATTTCTGCATGAAAACACCCCCACGTACATGTCATCAAAATTTAGTTACTTGTCCTCATATCATAATCGAAGCACTCGATCTGGCTCTTCCCTGGCCATCCCCATCAACCACTCATCCATGTTTAACCGCTCTTTTGTTGTAGCTGGGTCTCGACTATGGAATTCAACTCCTCCCGATATCAGAAATTCCACAACAATAAATAAATTTAAGGCCGCATGCCGAGATTACCTGTTGAATACTGCTGATTGCTCCGTGTGAATGGTGATGGATGATAGGACGTATGACTGAGCTAGGATTATATCTAGGTTATTATAGTAAGGTCTGTGACATTGTGATTATTATTATTATTATTATTTGTATTGTTATAATTATTACTATCATTATTCATGTGCCTTTTTTACTAATATTAGTATTAACATAATTAATTTATTATCATCATAATGTTTTTTGTATTTTCGAAATTGTCATAAGCTATGTACTGGTACCATATTTCGTGGTTAAGTGTAAGAGAGGGCCATGAGCCCTAACTTCGCCACTACCGAAGACATAAAATAAATAAATAAGGCTACGGTAGATATGAAAACTACAGGACAGAGGAGTTTTAAAGAAAAAAGAATCAGGAGAGACTCAAGAGGGAGTGGGAAAAGTCCGACGTAAGAGTACGAAGAAGTTTGAGAGAAAGAAAGGGTTCGAAAGGCAGACAAAGAGAACATGATAAGGCGAAACCAAGCACCAGTCGACTGGATAATGGTTCAGAAAGAACACCTGCCGATGAGGATAGGAGAAAAACGCCGACGTTTAGACAGAAGTAGAGACTTGTATTGTAGATCTTCCATTCCGAGAACATGAAGTAAGAAGAGACAAGATACGTTAAGAAGATAGTCTAACACAAGCATGAATTAATGATACATATGCCAGAATATCTAGATATGATGCAAATAAAAGCTAAGCTGACTTTTATTTGAGGCATCAAGGGGAAGATATACCATTCATTCATAGCCCGCGCACCGCGAGCTGACAAACCTCATATCGTACTGATCTTGAGACCATATGGTGAGCGGCCATTACACCTGAGATATGTGTCACTCGAGGGTAGCCGATGTCTCGCGAGCGTCTACGAACGCTGGGAGGTAATGAAGGAGAAATTATATTATTGGCTCATGGTATCAATGACGTCGCAAGACTTGACAAGAAATATTATAATGTTTTAGAGTAAAATAGATTGATTTACGCAATGAAAAAATTTCAAATAACTTGCCAGAATACTAGAAAGTTTATGCAAGTGATCAAAACATTATAAGAAGTAATTAATGAAAAGAATGTGTATTCATGACAGTCCTAATGGCGGGTTTTGAACTAAGATACCTTAGAGTAGGGGAGAATTTCTCGTGAAGGAGCAACTGACTTCCACAATGCAGAACGCAACATGTTTCCGTGCGAGAATTCTTTTCACGGGATTGCTTGACGATAGCCGAGTGAAATAGTAAAAATACGTGGAGTAACGGACTGTGTTAAAATATTACACTGTGATCTACACTTTGAAGCAGTATGAAGTACGATGAATGTCAGTGTCGTGTTCGACTCACAAGCATGTAAGCGAGGACATTTGCAATTTGTAGTGCCGGAGCGGAATGATCTATGAACACGAGGCCAAGAGACGCCAATAAAAGTAGCTTGTGTTAAACTAGAGTATTGTGTCTTTTGCTGTAGTTTAAAGCTATGGACGGCTTATACGATATACACGGCATGTGTATAGGAACTACACCTTTATCAAGTGCCATGTTTCACATGCAGGGATCAGGGGGGAAGGAATGAACAGTATTCTTTAATTATAAACATGCAAGGCTAACTTATGACATAGGCATTACACTCATAGCCTGGTAGAGATTACCAAAGACAGCAGCATTAAACATGTGTTTAAGGAACACCCTATTCTCGCATAAGATGGAGCAACCTTTTGAGAACATGCTTTTCACATCTCCAGCTGAGATGGGCCTAACATATGGTTGCTAACGAATATCTCTCAGTTGCCACATACGGTTATTTTATGTCGGGAGACGTGAGTGCGTGGACTTTGATCGCGAGGACAGTTCGTGCGTTAAGCGACCGCGTGGACGGAGCTTGGAGCCTGGTCGGAGAAAGGAGGTCATAGGTTCGACACCCGGAACGCCCATGGAGAAGTGTTATGTCCTGGTGAGGTACATAGTGAATTACTACGACATGATAATATCCTTTTTTGATCATCGCTACGAAGCCTGGCAGAAGGTAGAACACTTACAACTTTATTAGTATTGGCTGGTGGGGTATTTGAAGTTAGCCATGGTTGCCATAGTTCACTAAATTGTAGCATGGTTGGACAGAAGTTTAGGTTCGATGCTCTATCTTCTCTGACTTCGTGGCCAATCTGGATTTTGATTTGGGATAACCAAATGCATCCAATTGTGTAGTTTTGGTAACTATATTTGATTCTAGTAGTTTTTATTGGATTAATTAATGCACATTTTCATTGTCGCGAAGACTCATCATAGGAGAAGATCTATATTTTCGATAGACATAGGAACTATTTTTGTGCCTAATGCACATTCTTATATTTCGTGCACTTGAGCACTTCGATATTTTGACAGGATTATTAAAGTGTCTTTGATACACTTAGACGTGTGCTATGTTGATGAAATTGATTTAATGCTTGAAGAAATTACGTTAAATAAAGAAAAAGTAACAATATATTTTAAATATCATTTGGACATAGAAGTTTTTGCTTATGATGGATTAGTGGATAACATGACTTATTATTCTTTCTGGAAGACGTCATCCTTCTCTATAGAGCGAGACAGATTGCCAATGTTGCCTAATGAATCAATAGGTCCTAAATATTCAGCTATTTACGAGATTCATGCTGTAGGTAGTATTGCTACATCATTCTCGAGTTCACCTGAGGGGGGAGTCTTCATAATTAGTTGGATTTGACGTATTTTGACATTAATCCACTTCACATATTTCTTATGACAAGTAGTTGAGGCATTCTATATGCTGGTAACATTTATAGTATTTTACGATTCTTGAATGAGTTTATTGGCAAGCATCAACGCACAGTTATTAATAAATCCTAGTCCAGACTTCAAGAAAGTCTCGAGTAATATTAAAAATTATTGTAAATGAATAATTTGAGGCAAAATTAAAACTTAATAGGGTAATTTTCTTGGACATTTCTGACTTTCGTCACAAGTGTAATTTACTTCAGTATTCATGTTCACGATGTATGTGAATTATATTGAGCAGCACTGAGGTGCAATGACGATCACTTTTTTTATTTAATAATTATTAGATACAACCATGGAAAGGTCATTTTACACTAATATTTTAACAATTTCATATAATATTAACAACAACAACAACAACAACAATAACAGGTAACAATTGGCAGTGATGGCAGCAAGGGATAAATCTCGGGAAGGACGCAGGGAGTGATTGGGATAGTGAGTGATTAGGAGTGTGAGGGGTTAGGAATTGGGAATGAAAGGGATCTTCTAATGTTATGTTTGAATGTTCGATAGGGAGAGAATAAGTCAATATTTGGAAGGGAGTTACTAAGGGTAGGTAGACGGTGGAAAACAGAGCGATTCTGTACTTCAAGACGTTGGCGAGGTATGTGGTGTAAATGGTTCTGTCGTGTTGAACGGGAGGGAACATGGAGTGGGAAGTAGCTTAGTAGCATGTTACATTTTGTGTAACCATTCATAATTTTATGTAGGAAACACAGGTCAGTAAATTGTAGACGGCATCTCAGGTCGAGTAAATTGAGCTGATTTAGAATGTCGGATTTCGCAAAGTGCCTTAGTGAAGGATTGCGAACTTTATTGATATGAAGAAATTGAAGACACTGTTCAATTTAGAAATATTGGTTATAGCCGAATTAGGCCAAATTGGAGAAGAGAAATCTAGGTTTGGGAGAACATATGTTGGGTAGATTATCGGATAAGGAATAACCCACCCACCAAGAGAAGATGATTAAGAAAGGGAAGTGGGTTTCGGACTGGAGAAACAGGATAGAGAAATAGGATGAGAGTTCCACAAAACTTATAAATTTAGCTTTCAATACACTTAGAAGCGGTTGCCACCGCAAATCCGTTCTCGGATACCTAAAGTGGGTACGAGCTTGGTCGAAGCTGACGGGAACCGCAGCTAGGACTTGGGCGATTTGCAAGAGAGAGGCTTTAGTGTATTTCCTCCCAAGCATGTATAAAACTACTATGGGGAAGGGTGATGGTCTGGCCAGACAAATAGTAGCAGAATTGTTCTGTATTAACGATGGCATGCACTTTGGAAGAGTCAGGGAAGACAGACTCTTGCTTAACCGTGGTATTTGAGAAATGATAAATCCAAAACCAAATATTTAATTTATTTAACAATTCAAAGAAGCGTAACTTTAACATGTATATAATTTCAATCTTATTAACAATTTGGGGTCGCAGACCTCCGACAACATTTAGAAATTGCTCCAGGCAAATAACAATTCTTAAGGTTTTAAACCTGGTACTAAAATCTTTGTAAGATTTTAAAAAGGCAAATTAAATGATTAAAGTTTAGACATTTACAAGAGTACAAGGAGTGTACTATAAGAAATTTCTGAGAGAATATTCTAGAGAGAGTAACAACTCCGAAAATAACAATAAGAAAAACATGAAGAATAAGATAGAAGTTCCTACAACTTCTTATATTTATACAGAATTAATGTTGGTTATTATGCAAATAAGGGCAGGTCACTGACTGTGAAACCTGAAGATATAATCAAAAGGAAGGTTCTCGACCTCCTATGTTTTAAATGGGAATCACGAACCAAATGGGGCAGTTTCCATTTCGTGAGACCTAGAAATAACTCACTCAAGAGTTGAAAGAATTGTTTTCCCTGATTAGAAGGGAGAAACAATGTAAGTTTGAAACGTGCGCTGGACACGTAATTATACAGAAATTAATTAATTACACATGAGAAAAAATGGGAGGGCACATCTATAGATTGACACCTCGTTGAAACAGACCTAAATTTAAAAGTTTATTACAGATTGTTAGTAAGAGGTTTGGGAAAGAGAAATAGGGATTGAGGAAAAATGTTCATGGCCTTATTTATGTGTAAACGGACGATCGCGACGCGGTAGAAAGTTGAACAAGCACTGGTTTTCACTATAGTTCGTTGAAATATATGAAAAGTTCACTATAGAAACACGAAAGTTTTTGGCAAAGAAAGTTATTTCAATTTGAAAAAATGACTGGTTGCACTAGATGAACGAAAGTCTATTGCTGGAGAAAATGGTGGATTACAGTTAAATGCGCCATAGAACATCCAACGGTGGAAGAAAATTCGCTATGGAGCTTTAATTCAGAAGTGAGATTCTTCAATTTTAAATAGCATTCTCACAAGTGAGTGAAAATTTCATAACGGCAGGACTTGTAGATGAAATACAGAATCTGGAAGGTTCCAGAACGACCTTAGTGGAAAAATGGGGCTAATGTTAATCCAGCGGAGGAACTAGCTTGGTGAATTATATACAGCGGGTATTAGATAATATCCCACGTAGTGAGAGGATTTCTCATTTTAATAGCTTAATAAATGCTCTTTTTAGTAAGGTTGGCTTGTACGAACAAATGCTCAACATGGCAAATCCCACGAAGAATGATTTTTGCCCCAAAATAAATAATCTCATACTGTCTATAAAAGTATCGTTAAAGGCACGTGAAAGTTAAAACCATGAAGATGAGGTTAAAACATTAAGATGGTACTTATCTTGATTTCATGTTGACGTTGAAGTTCTTTTTGACGATAACTACTTTGCCAACATGGCGTAGAACGTAGAGTTTGCCTCTAGGTTTGAGGAGACTGGCTCTAGTTGAGCCTTAACTGAGTCGACGGCCGGCGCACGAATGAGAACCACTCAGCAGAGCACGGAGGGTCCAAGGAAGGGAAAAGAGTGGGGGTAGGAGACAAAAGGAGAACATATAAACATTGCCAACTTTATAACAAAAAATTATTTTCTCTTGATGAGCTGGTCTTCAAAGAGTTGATAACAGGCGATACTAGCGCAGCATGGTGAGTAAAAAAGTAGACGTAGTTCTCTTGCTCACGGAGAAAATAGCTGGCGATGGTAACAAGATCTGGTGGCCAGATTGAGAAGGAAGTCCTCTTGCACCAGGAAGAATTGAAGAGCTTCAGAGATTCATTGCTAGATGACGCTAGGTGGGTCATAGAAGATATATATCTAGAACAGACTCATAAAAGATATAAGCGACCTGAACACCTAAGAGAAAATAGAAGATCACTGTTGGTGTTTGACAAAGAGGAAGAAAAGAACATACAAAAGCATTGAAAATTATAATCTCTCGTACCGTGTATTCCAAGAATACACCATACTGGGAGGGAAAAACACCAACAGAGAACAAATAAGCAATTAAACATTTAAGAGTACTAATGTAATTGAAGAGAAGTGGTCTTATGATCTGACCATTAGTGGTCAAAACTCTGACCACCCTGACTCTCCCATCTCTTCCAGGATAACACTCGGTCACTCTACCAGAGATCCATACTAGGGGGCTTGAAACATCCTTAACAAAGACCAAGTCCCCCACTTTAATGTCGGGACTGGAAAGAAACCACTTCTGTCTCCTTTGCAAGGAAGTTAAATATTCCAAGTTCCACCTCTTCCAAGAGGAATTGCGGAGGGCTTCAAGTTTACGCCAAACAATAGGTAAATTAGAATCCCTGAAAGAATTGGGAAGAGGAGGAGGAGCAGAAAGAGAAGTACCGATAAGGAAGAGACCAGGTGTAAGTGGAAGCAGGTCATCAGGGTCATTGGAAAGCGGAGTTAAAAAACGAGATTTAACAACACCTTCAATCACGAAATAGCTAGAAGATGAGGGAAATAAAGCACTAGTAAAGATTGCGATACGATGAGAAAGAAGAATTGACAAGTTTAAACAAAGCGTATAGAAACAAGTACATCTATTCAAGATAAGAATATACCAAATAAACAAAGAAACTATGCGAGTAGAAAGCAAGAACGCCATAGGTAACAACCTAATAGCCATAAACAATGACCTTAAATCATAATGAGTATCAAGGGAGTTACTCAGAGAAATACTTAAGTCAGCGAGAAACGTGACATGACAAGTATAAATGCAAAAACACATCGAATGTAACGACGAGAAAAAACAAGTTTGTTCATCAATGAACAATAAGATCGCAAAATATGTAAGCATGTATGCAACGATGTTACGAAATAAGAATCGAAGCAATTGAAGAATACGAGCGTGAGTAAGTGGGAGACATAAGCAAGCGCGGCCTTGACCCACATAGTACAACGAGATAGGGAATATAAATAGCTGAAAGAGTCCTTAAGCGGAACAAGTTTATTTTGGTGATGAGTTGAACGGCTTCTGAACTTGCAGAAGCGACTCACTAGACAATGGTTGGCAATCAGCCAGAGTTGAGATAAGGGAAGCTTGCTCTGACCTTTGGCAGGCATACCGGAAATAAACAGCAACTTGGCCTTGCTCAAGCTTGCATACAAACAAGTTTGAAAAACAAGCAGTTCAAAGTACACAAACAACACTAGTTGAATCAGCTGTAACTTAAAGCGGAACGAGTAACACGACATGCAGTCATTCGTGGCTTGGACGTGAAAAAACAATTTAAAGATATATGAAATAGAGTAGGAAATCAATTTCGCATAATTTTGAGGATCACGAAATCGGACAATTTTCGACAGGAAAAAGCTTGATTCTTCCGAAATAGGAAGGGAAGCCGGGACATTGAGGAGGAGGTTATGCATAAGAATAGTTATTCTAGATGTTAGAGAATTCAGATTTTCAAGCGGCTTCCAATTGTGAGGAAGGAGGAGGGAGTCGGCCGTGGCCATCCTTCTAAATAGCGAAAGAAGTGAAACATAGCTTACAGCGAAGTGATGGTGACTGATAGCCATGGTTTTACACAAGGGGAAGATAGTTTTCTAGAAAGAGTTTAAGCAATTACCTGCTATAAAAAATGACATGAGAAGGTAGACGAAGTAACACAAAGCAAGGCGAACTTGAATTTCTATTTTATGCGGAAAGAAGGCTAAATCATTTAAACAACTTACCAAGGTGGCGTAGTTGTTCACGATAAGACATCGTTTCGGCAAGTGTTTTTCAAAAATATTGAGATCTGAAACATGAGCGTTCTCTTTTTCAGAAATGAGATTTATGTCAGCTGTAACAAAATGACATTGCGCTTTGGTTTGAACACTGGGATATTGGATTTCACCAGTAATAACTCAACCAAAATCGGTGTCTCTAGCGACCACGGTTGAAGAAAACTTGCGTGTTTGTTTGCGAATGCACTTCCAAAAAAACATTGGCACTGAAAAGTACATCAATGGGACCTTGAGCATAAAACTGAGGATCAGCTAACCTTAAGTGCGAAGGAATCATTAAACTGGAAGTATTAATAGAGCTACTAGGAGTGTCCTTGCCAATACTGGTAAGAATGAGACAGTTTAAGTTAAGATTGGTGTTTCTTTGGCAAACGTCTCTGATTTTCAATTTTGAAGACTGCAAGACTTGAGTTTTCAAATTGTCAATGCCAGATACATTGATGGAAGTAGGCGATGACGAAAGACCTAGTTTTTTAATCAACGATTGCGAAACAAAGTTGTGCGTTGAAGCGGAATCGAGAAGACCACGGGTTCGAAACCAATTTCCAAATTTATCTTGGATTTCGAATTGTACAGTGGATAAGAGGGCTTGCGCACTGTGAGAAGTTTCGGCGTTAGAAATGCAGGAAGAAGCATTAGTTTGTTCGGAGCTGCTCTGCATGGAGCTTGAAGAGGCAGGTACTGATGACCTCGATTTATCATGAATGTGCAATAAAGAATGGTGCGGTTTTTTGCAATGAAAACAGAGATTGGATGACGTACAGTTTGAAGAAGAATGCTTAGGTGACAAGCAATTGAAGCAATGTTTGCTATTGAAGACAAACTTCCTTCGATCTTCGACAGACAATTCTTTGAAAGATTTGCACAAATACAATGTGTGAAGCTTTTTACAGAGCGTGCATTTTAAAGATTTGTTGGGCGGCCTGATATGTTCTCTTGCATGATTAAAAGGAGCAGAACGGGTTTGCTTGTTCTCGACAGATGGGGGCTGATGACCCTTTGAAAAAGCGAGGTTTTTCTCAAAAATGTGAGACTGATGATTCGTTTCGACATTTTCGCACTGAAATGAGAGTGCTGTAAGAACTTGGCATCGGCTGTTAAGAAACGAGAATAAGTGTTCGAACGAAAATTCTTCCTTGCGAGCGATTTCAATTTCCCAAGCCTTTAAAGTTGAAAAATCGAATCTTGATGTAGCCAGATGAATAAAAATAGTGTCCCATGTTTGGACGGGCTGCTTAAGTAGATATAATGCTCTCACGTGCAATTGAATAGAGTCCAATAGGTCTCTTAAAGAGGTGACGTCATTAGGTTTGACGGCTGGCAGGTTGAAGAGACAGCGTATGTGGCGAGCTATACACAAACGAAAATTGCCATATCTCTCTTTAAGGAGATTAAAGGCGATGTGGTAGTTATCTGCGCTTAAAGGCAGTGACTCCACCAAGGCCAAGGCCTCGCATTCCAAAGACGTACGGAGGAAGTAGAATTTATGAATGTCGGGAATCTCAGTATTTTCATGAATTAGGGAGCAGTAAAGTTCATAAAAAGAATACCATTCACCTTCCTGGCCTGAGAAGTGAGGTAGGCTTATCTTAGGAAGTAACGGTTTCGGTTTGTTCTTGTGAACTGAAGCGGGTGCGAACTGGGCCGGATTGATGACCCTAGTGTCCGGTTCTGAGATACTGCGGATCAGTTGGTGGGCCTTGGCAATCCCTTCAAAGTACAAGGGTTCGACCTCGTCCCGATCCGATTGAAGTTCTGGGCAAGCGGATTCAATCTCGGTTAGAGTTTGATCGTAATAATCATAGGACCGTTCGTACAACTTAAGGCGTTGTGTCAAGATATCTAAATCACACTCGGCGGGATTTAATTTGTTGATGAAATTTCTGAATCTGGTGAGTTGCCCTTTATAAGAAGAACGTCTAGCAATGAGAGTTTCATCTTTTTCAGTAGGAGCCATGACAAGATAAATAAATTGAAATGTAACTCACGAAATTGTTGAACTTTGGAGATGCTGTAAAGTTGGCAACAGCAATAAGTAGAGAGAACGGGACGCACCAAAGGAGACAGGAGCGGCCTCTTTCCACAGCACAGGCTTTGCACGATGTGGTTATAGCTGAAAGATTCAAAACACATATTAATAATTTGCAAAATATTGCCAAACAGAAAAATGACAAATGGACTCTCCCGGGTTTCGGCACCAATTTTTGGGTAGATTATCGGATAAGGAATAACCCACCCACCAAGAGAAGATGATTAAGAAAGGGAAGTGGGTTTCGGACTGGAGAAACAGGATAGAGAAATAGGATGAGAGTTCCACAAAACTTATAAATTTAGCTTTCAATACACTTAGAAGCGGTTGCCACCGCAAATCCGTTCTCGGATACCTAAAGTGGGTACGAGCTTGGTCGAAGCTGACGGGAACCGCAGCTAGGACTTGGGCGATTTGCAAGAGAGAGGCTTTAGTGTATTTCCTCCCAAGCATGTATAAAACTACTATGGGGAAGGGTGATGGTCTGGCCAGACAAATAGTAGCAGAATTGTTCTGTATTAACGATGGCATGCACTTTGGAAGAGTCAGGGAAGACAGACTCTTGCTTAACCGTGGTATTTGAGAAATGATAAATCCAAAACCAAATATTTAATTTATTTAACAATTCAAAGAAGCGTAACTTTAACATGTATATAATTTCAATCTTATTAACAATTTGGGGTCGCAGACCTCCGACAACATTTAGAAATTGCTCCAGGCAAATAACAATTCTTAAGGTTTTAAACCTGGTACTAAAATCTTTGTAAGATTTTAAAAAGGCAAATGAAATGATTAAAGTTTAGACATTTACAAGAGTACAAGGAGTGTACTATAAGAAATTTCTGAGAGAATATTCTAGAGAGAGTAACAACTTCGAAAATAACAATAAGAAAACATGAAGAATAAGATAGAAGTTCCTACAACTTCTTATATTTATACAGAATTAATGTTGGTTATTATGCAAATAAGGGCAGGTCACTGACTGTGAAACCTGAAGAGATAATCAAAAGGAAGGTTCTCGACCTCCTATGTTTTAAATGGGAATCACGAACCAAATGGGGCAGTTTCCATTTCGTGAGACCTAGAAATAACTCACTCAAGAGTTAAAAGAATTGTTTTCCCTGATTAGAAGGGAGAAACAATGTAAGTTTGAAACGTGCGCTGGACACGTAATTATACAGAAATTAATTAATTACACATGAGAAAAAATGGGAGGGCACATCTATAGATTGACACCTCGTTGAAACAGACCTAAATTTAAAAGTTTATTACAGATTGTTAGTAAGAGGTTTGGGAAAGAGAAATAGGGATTGAGGAAAAATGTTCATGGCCTTATTTATGTGTAAACGGACGATCGCGACGCGGTAGAAAGTTGAACAAGCACTGGTTTTCACTATAGTTCGTTGAAATATATGAAAAGTTCACTATAGAAACACGAAAGTTTTTGGCAAAGAAAGTTATTTCAATTTGAAAAAATGACTGGTTGCACTAGATGAACGAAAGTCTATTGTTGGAGAAAATGGTGGATTACAGTTAAATGCGCCATAGAACATCCAACGGTGGAAGAAAATTCGCTATGGAGCTTTAATTCAGAAGTGAGATTCTTCAATTTTAAATAGCATTCTCACAAGTGAGTGAAAATTTCATAACGGCAGGACTTGTAGATGAAATACAGAATCTGGAAGGTTCCAGAACGACCTTAGTGGAAAAATGGGGCTAATGTTAATCCAGAGGAGGAACTAGCTTGGTGAATTATAGACAGCGGGTATTAGATAATATCCCACGTAGTGAGAGGATTTCTCATTTGAATAGCTTAAGAAAAGCTCTGTTTAGTAAGGTTGGCTTGTACCAACAAATGCTCAACATGGCAAATCCCACAAAGAATGATTTTTGCCCCAAAATAAATAATCTCACACTGTCTATAAAAGTATCGTTAAAAGCACGTGAAAGTTAAAACCATGAAGATGAGGTTAAAACTTTAAGATGGTACTCATCTTGATTTCATGTTGACGTTGAAGTTCTTTTTGACGATAACTACTTTGCCAACATGGCTTAGAACGTAGAGTTTGCCTCTAGGTTTGAGGAGACTGGCTCTAGTTGAGCCTTAACTGAGTCGACGGCCGGCGCACGAATGAGAACCACTCAGCAGAGCACGGAGGGTCCACGGAAGGGAAAAGAGTGGGGGTAGGAGACAAAAGGAGAACATATAAACATTGCCAACTTTATAACAAAAAATTATTTTCTCTTGATGAGCTGGTCTTCAAAGAGTTGATAACAGGCGATACTAGCGCAGCATGGTGAGTAAAAAAGTAGACGAAGTTCTCTTGCTCACGGAGAAAATAGCTGGCGATGGTAACAAGATCTGGTGGCCAGATTGAGAAGGAAGTCCTCTTGCACCAGGAAGAATTGAAGAGCTTCAGAGATTCATTGCTAGATGACGCTAGGTGGGTCATAGAAGATATATATCTAGAACAGACTCATAAAAGATATAAGCGACCTGAACACCTAAGAGAAAATAGAAGATCACTGTTGGTGTTTGACAAAGAGGAAGGAAAGAACATACAAAAGCATTGCAAATTATAATCTCTCGTACCGTGTATTCCAAGAATACACCATATGTGGTGAAGTATAATGTAAGTGCAGTGAGGTCTTTAATTTCTGAGAATCTGTTTAGAATGCCGAGACTGAGCATTGCGCGAGATTTGATATGGTCAATGTGGGGAGAGAATGTCAGTTTATCATCGTGAATAATACCTAAATCTCTTACCTGAGAAACCGTATCCAATTTATTTCCACATATTTTATAGTCCGCCTGTTTTCCAGATTTCAGTAGTGAGAAAGACACATTGAAGCCATTTTTCGGAATTGGAGATAACTTCCATTTGTTGAACCAATCAGTGCATGTATTCACTGCTTCCTGGAGGTCAGCGTGGTCGTCAGAACTGGAATTTTGTCTGAATATCTTGAGGTCATCAGCGTACAGAAGAAGGGAACACGGAGAATTTTGCACACATGTGTTTATATCGTCCATATAAAGCACGAAGAGAAGGGGTCCCAGCATGCTGCCCTGAGTTACTCCTGATAAGACTGGGAGCCAGGACGATACAGACCCTGGAAGCACTACTCGTTGTTGCCTATTGGACAGGAAGCTTTGTATTAGGGATAGAAAGGATCCATGTACGTTGTATCGTGAAGCAAGCTTGTGGAGGAGAAGGAAATGGTTCACGGAATCAAATGCTTTCGCCAGGTCAACGTAGATTACATCTAGCTGAGATTTTTGATCTATTGCAGAAATTGTGTGATGGTTCAGAACAGTCAGATTTGTTATACATTATTTTCCAGGGACGAAACCATGTTGTTCTTCTGAGAGGTGTGGTTTGGTGAAAGTGAGGAGACGGCAATTTATTATTCATTCGAAAACTGAAGAGAGTATAGGGACGATAGATATAGGTCTGTATGAGGAAAGTTCATGCTTGCTGCCTGATTTAAAGGCAGTTGTGACATCAGCTCTTTTCCATGAGTCAGGAAAAGTGCCGGAAGTCATGCACCAGTTGAGTATCATGGATAAGGGGATGCCGAGAAATGCAGAGGTGTTTTTCAGAAATATAGGGCTTATGTCTGATGGTCCGGTAGATCTGTTTGCGGGCAGACTTTTTAAAATATTTTTGAATTCATCGGGAGTCGTTGAAATTTGAGACAGTGAATCAGAACAGACTCTAGTAACTTGAGGGGGACCGGGGATTGGTACGGGAACTGAAAAGGTTGAATGAAAATATTCATTGAAATGTGTGGTCCTCAATTCAAATGGGATTTCTTCATTATGGAGGTTTAGGTTAAGTGGAATTCTGGAAGTCTCTCTACGGGTGATATAAGTGTCCAGAACTTCTTCGGGTTATTCTTGAGATTTCCTGTTATGGAAGAGATGTAGCGTTGGTAATCCTCTGTCATATGAACTCTTGAAATTTTCCGTAGGTGAATAAATATATTGCATGTATGAGGATTAGGAACTGATTTCCACAGTGACCACGCTCGAGTTCTGTTTTGGAGAAGGAGTTCGGTGTTTTGACTTAGCCAGTGCGGGTATTTGTTGGATTTGGATACGGAGAAAGGAACGTGTTGTTTAATGTCCGAGTAAAGTAAATCCTCAAACAAGGCCACTGCGCTGTTAACGTCTCTCTCAGCTGTTAGCAGGCACCAGGGTAGAGATGATAAATCCTGATTGACAGCTTACCAGTCGACCTTTCTCCAAAGAGAGAAAGCTTTTTTATTGGTGGTGGGGCTATTTTTATGTCGGCTGGCTGGGACGGGGAGAGTGGCTTCTATTGAGCTATGGTTAGTGTTCAGGATATTTCTTCCAACGGTCACAGTGACATTACGCAGGGTTGAAAATATGAGGTCCAGTGTTTCGGATTTCCTTGTTGGATGTAGATTGAACTGTTTCAGATGTAGACCGTTTATAAAATTTGTTAAGATGAAACTATCTATTAGGGGAGAGTGTATGGTACCATCGTCTATTGATGTCCAGGAGATATGGGAGTTAAAATCGCCTAGCAACACTATTTCATTTTCTTGATTGAGGGCAAGAACAGTAGAGTTGAAACATTCTTCTAAGGTGTCAATTTTGCTGGAAGGTGGGCGGTAGAAGCAACCTACGAGTAAATTCTTCCTTTTTGGGATAATAATCTCAACCCTTATTATTTCGCAGGAAGTTTCTAAGTCAGGCCGATGTTTTGCCTTCAGTTTGTTATGAACTGCGATTGCAACACCACCAACCCTTGAGGATCTGTCCCGGCGAAACACATTGAACTCAGATGAAAACGGAAGTTCCCCACAAGATACGAAGTCTGACAACCATGTTTCTGAGAGGCAGAGGATATCAAATTGATTGATTTCTGTTATATTTGCTAAACAGTCTGTTAGTTTATTTGTGACGCTCTGTGCGTTCTGATAGTAGAGGTTAAGGGGTCCTGGGTTAAAGTGAATGTCACCTGATAGTAGTAGTAGTATCAAGTAAACTGCACTGGAGGAAGCACGGCAACGTTGTACTGGTCCACGAGGTGTGGTGGAAACATGGCGGAGCACTGGGAGGTTACAAGCTGCCGCGGTCGAGAAAGTAAAATGTCTCTCTGCACAGTACCACAGAATTTCTTGATCACACGACACATCACTGCGGTCGGAGATGTTTTCAGACATAGTTGCACACCATATAGTACACTTGAACAGGCAAAATACCACTAAAATACAGTAATATGTCAGAGCTACTGAAACACGAGGTCTGTCACTTGCCATCATCTTTAACAACAATGGATCCATTTGGTATAGGGTCAGCAGTAAGTAGGTTTACTCATCGTCGAGCATATTTTGAGAAATGCTGTTATAGTGTTTTTCGAATACACTGTTGAGTGTTATTCATGTTGTGGAATCGTGCTAGTGAGAGCACATATTTGACATTGTGTGATTATACACAATGAGCTTATGTTAAAGTCATTCCTTTCGTGGAATTTTGGGACCAGATGTTTTGTATGTCATCTGTGTATTATTTGCACTGATATATTTATTAACTGAATAAAACACTGTGTCATGTTGGTGGAATTTACCCAATGAAGTAATTTACATTGTTAACAGATTCATGATATCATCTATATGGATATTTTTTTACATGGATAATCACATCCACACTTCTAATTAATTTAGTTGTTTGTTAGATAATATCACGAATTACAAACACTGTACCTGATCTATGACAAGTAAATTTCGGGTGGAAGGTCGAATCAGGTCTCATAAATTTTCCTTTGTAAATAATTTGCCCAATGTGTGTAAATCGATCATATGTATAAAATGTAAATATTTAATTTATTGTTGATTGATAAGATTGAAAATTTATAATATTGATAATTGCGTCGATTTAGTTATTACATCGTCGACGCCCAATTACAAGCAAACATTCTGTTATATATATGTGTGTGTCGAGATAGACTCCTGGTTTCTTGCCATCGTTGTAGGCTATACCAGTATTTGTTACTGGCATTTAGTATTTCACCCTAGTTTTGAGGGGTAATTCTCTCCTCTTAGAAGGAATGTTAGGATGCCTATCTTTTTCCTGAATACATTGAATTTCATTTTAAAATTCTTCTGAGTTATGCTTTGAACAGGTGATGGAAGATTGTATTAGGAAGGCCATCGCATGGTATTTCGGAGTAGTCCACTCTCCCGAGGTGCTCCATTCATGGAAATCTATTGTTCTCTGAGCTATTGTGCGATTTCGGCCATGGTCTTACCTAATGCCATCTTCTTAGATATAATTGTGTCCCTTTCATCCCATTCACATGTTGGTAGGACATGGGGATTATTTAGCCGGAGATTTTTAGGTTCTACGATCCGGCTGTCTTAGTAGGATTCAACAGGTGATAGGTGATTTCGGGCACAGTTATCTTGGCGCACCATCGTCTGGTCTCGAGTAAATCCGGAATACCAGAGTTGAAACCAGTTATATACCACTGGAACATTGAGTTATAATTGTGGTAGCCCAAGTGAATAATGGTAAACCGATATTTTGGCACAACGTGTTGCTATTCGTTTTGATGAAACAATGACGAGGATACTGGACTTACTAGGGATACTAGTAAATTTGCAACCATTACTAGTTTGTTGTTGTGCAATATTTAAGTGGTGCCACACGCTTTATTAAATGATAAATGATTAGAACGATTCAATGGAAGGTATTCAAAGGAATCTTCATTGACTTGCTCAGTCATGTGGGGCACTTAATGTAGTTCGTGTTCGAATTTTGTGTAAGTCGTCTGATATATTTGTTACCGACAGGTGATTTTGATATCATCCTTAAGATAGTAGTATTTTACTTAAACGTTGCCATATTAGTTGATGAATCCTCACCTGTATGAACCATCATTATCTTTATTTATTTATTGGAATCTGGATGATTTGATTGATTTGGTCGTAGGTAATTTAAGTATAAATTAAGGTTACTGCAAGACAATGAAAATGTGCATTTTATGACAAATTGTGGCTGCTTTGGGATATTTCTGCTATGCTATGTGTTGTAGTGCTAGTGTCTATTTGTGAAGTGTATTTTGTGAATCACCATGGGTGAAGAGATGACGGTCGCTGTTGCTGACTTTAGGAAAATGTTTGAACTCATCTCTCTATATATAAGTATGAATGTTTGTCTGTTTTTTTCTGAATTTCTACGGAAATTTGCGTTATTTAGGCGTTTCAGACTGTTTTATGACGGATGCGCTCGAAAATAAAATTTTTGTCTGTCTGTCTGTCTGTCTGTCTGTGGACAAAGTGGTTGTTCCCTTATAACTCGAGAATGGCTGGGTGGATCAACGTAAAATTTGGTACAGATATCCTTCAGGGGCACGACAACGGCCCCCCAAAACCACATTTTAAGGCCCTAAAACCAACAGTACTGGAGATTTTCCGAGAAAATCAATTTCATTTAATACAATAATGAAAGAAAGCAAGCCGGTAACCATGGCAACAGAAACTCACATGTCCTTCTATTGCTGTAAGACGCAATACAATTCCATTTATTACATTACTGAGATAACTTTGAAAGAATAATAGATTTTCCGCCTTCAATACTGTTTATTTCTATTACTTACAGGGACTAGTTTCGGGGGTAAATACTCCCCCTTCCTCAGCCTGTCCAACAAAACTTCACAATGGAAAAACTTTCCATGTACAAGTTCATACAAAATACATGAAGAATAAAGAATAAAGAAATAATATTATTTACAATCCCGCTCGACGCTCCAAAGAAGATACTTTTATTGCATCACTAAGGCCTAGGCGCATCTGAACTCCTGAATTGGGCCGGTGCTGCGGTCCGCTGTCACCATTGCGTCATCGTGGGACCACTCTAGTCCCCTTGTTGCTCTTGGCAAACGTCAAGACGAGAAAATTTGTGGCCGCGTCACGCGCCGCCAGGGACTGCAGTGTGCAGGGCGTGAACAAAAACAAACCGGAATTCACCTTGCGAAGTCTCTTACAGCTGAGTGTTAGTGACGTGCTTGGGAAAAGGTGGCGTTTGGGTTGTGGGAGATGGGAGGCTAAGGAAATGAGAACGAGTGAGGTTTGTTGACGCGCCTATTATTGAGATTGATTAATGCGTAGAATGAGAGTGTCAATATTTAGTATGTTATGAAAAATGATGGGTATGAATAGTGGAATATAGCGGGAATTTTATCTATTACAATATAATTCGTCTATTAATGTTCTGTATAAAATGCTAGTTTCAAATATTATTTTATTAAGATTGTGTGAAGGGTTGAATCTCTGTGCTTTATCAATTTCTATTTGTTCCAAAATATTCATGAGCGTGCCTTAATTTTCATGATGTAAAATTTCTAAGTCATTGTCTATGGTTGTGAATTTATGCCCAGTTTCTTCCATGTGGTTGCCCATCGCTGAAAATGTATTATGTTTGATGGCATTGACATGTTCCAAAAATCTGGTGTTGAACCCTCTCCCCGTTTGTCCCACGTAAGCCTACTTTAGCTGCTATATAGTTCAGAGAGGATACTTGATGGTTAGCTTCCTCCACACTGGACGCTAGGAGTGCAAGGTCGTCTTCAAAGTCTAAACAGGGGACTGTTAACTTGTCTTTCTTGTAGCCTATTCTTAATCCAGAATCATCCTTCGGAGTTTTCGTCCACTCACGAATTACTTTTTCTAGTAGGCAATTGAAGAGGATGGGAGACAAGCCATCCCCTTGTCTAACACCAGTTGTGACCTCGAAGCTCTTGGACAGTTCCCCTCTGAATTTGACTTTGACTGTGGTGTTAGTGAGAGTCGCTTTCACTAGATTCAGGGTCTTTTTATCTAGCCCCAATTCAGCCAGTGTCTCAAAGAGTGACTCTCTATCTACTGAGTCGTAGGCCTTTTGGAAGTCAACGAAAATTGCAACATAAGGTGAGGCACTTAGATTTTTGTAAGTGAGAATGGTTTTGAGATTCATAATCTGTTCGGTGCATGACCTTGACTTTCGAACCCCCGCTTGGTACTCTCCAATGCAAGAATCCAGTTGAACCTCTACTCTTGTGAGCAATACTTTGGAGAGTATCTTGTATGTCACTGATACCAGGGAAATCCCTCTGTAGTTGTTGAGATCTGATTTGTCACCTTTTTTATGTAGTGGGTGAATGATAGCTGAGGTCCAGTCACTAGGTAATTGTTCTGTCAACCAGACGTTAGATATGATGTCATGGATACTCTGTATCGACTCCTCGTCAGCATACTTCCAGAGCTCTGCAATGATCCCATCTTCGCCTGCTGCTTTATTGGACTTTAATTCGGAAATGACTTTCTGGATCTCTTCCTTTGTTGGAGGGAAAGAGTGTGGCTTAGCAACGTTCTTGGGTTCAAAAGGTAGCTTTTCCATGGGTTCCTCGGAGTTAAGAAGGTCGCTGAAATACTCTGCTAAGGCTGTGGTGCACTCCTCATTGTTCAGTTTCAGATCTCCGTCAGCTCCCCGAAGGTGAAGTGTAGGAGCTGAATAGGGTGTTATTTGTGATTTAAAAGCCTGGTAGAAGTCTCTAGTGTTGATCCGCTGGAAATCCCTCTCTGCCTGGTCAATGATATCCTTATTATGCTGCCTCTTGCTTGTTCTGATAATTTTGGCAGTAGTTTTTCGAATTTCTAAGAAATTATCATGATTGTCCACACTTTTATTACGGTTCCATTTCAGCCATGCTTGTTTTCTCTCTTCTATTGCCTTGTCACATGTAGCTGTCCACCACGGATGTTTATTCTTTCTGACTGCCGGGATAGTTATTGTCGCCGCATCTACTAGTGCCTTCTGTAGTTGGGGCCAGTCCTTCTTTTCCTTGTTCTTAGCTAGGGTCTTGGTGAAGTCATCACTGTCTCTCAGCTTAGATGGATTGAACCTTGGAATTCGTGACTTGATGCAATGGATTCCTCTGCTTGTTTTAAGAGGGATGAAATTGGTTTTGATCAAAGAAAGATAATGATCCGAGTCAATGTTCGCACTTCTCAATACTTTGACATTTAATATTTCCTGGCTGTTCCTTCTACTAATGGCTACATGATCTAGTTGTAATTCCCCAAGCATGGGATTAGGACATCTCCACGTCATAGCTTTTCTAGGAAGGCGTTTGAAAGCTGTAGATTTGAGGACTAAGTTGTAATTTCTGCACAGGTCAATCAGCTCTTCTCCATTCCTGTTGGTCCTCTTGTGTGCTGGATATTCTCCAACTATGGCCTGAAATTTCCGTTCTCTACCAATCTGAGCATTTAAGTCCCCCATTAAAATAGTTACATGGTGCTTTGGAATCCGGTCCATTGTCTCTTCGAGTACCCTCCAGAAGTTTTCCATACTCTCAATATCTTTCCTATTGGTGTCAT
Source organism: Meconema thalassinum (assembly GCA_946902985.2). Classification (NCBI taxonomy): domain Eukaryota; kingdom Metazoa; phylum Arthropoda; class Insecta; order Orthoptera; family Tettigoniidae; genus Meconema; species Meconema thalassinum. The sequence goes on from OX336398.1 coordinate 129,381,544, forward strand.
TAGTAGGTGCATGAAAATTAACAATTGTGTATGCTTTGTTGAGAGTTCTGATGGCTATAGTGGACGTTCTGCCATTTGGAGATGAAAAGGAGATGATGGAGTTGATCATTTTGTTGTTGACTAGGAAGCCTGTACCCAAGTGAGGCACATTCTTCATCACTCTTTCACCTGGCTGCCCTTTGTAGATCCTGTATCCCTGTGATTCGATTGGCTCGTCATCCAAGAATCTGGTCTCTTGTAGGGCAGTTATCAATATATTGTGGTCATTTAAAACATCTAATGTATGTTTTAGTTTTCCTGTCTCAAGGAGGGAGTTGATGTTGATGGTTGCCAAATATTTAAAACGTTTCTTAGTTTCACATGAAAGTGCAAGCTCCCCAGACTCCGAAGGCTTGCTTGCCCCACCAAAGGCAGGGGTGGATTTTCTAAATGTTGCACCACCTGGGGTAGTTTTATCGTTATTCGTTTTCTTCATGTTGCAAGAGATAAGAAAAAGTGTTAAGGGTGGTTACCCACAGGTAACGAATTGTTAACTATCAAGGTTGTAAGCCTTGAAGCCCCCAGCACTGATCGGCTCACTGACCCAGCTTCCCGCTGGGATTGATTACCCAACCTTCCACTGGGTTGCTCAGCTTAACAGGGACACCTCTAGTAGGTTATGTGCTTTACAACATTTATTTTTTGTAATAAAACTTTTTATTTTTTATGTTTTATCGAAAACACTCGAATTTTGAAAATCCCATATTTTGGAAACTGGGAAATATACAAAAAAGTTTATTTGACGTAAATGCAAGGTCCTTACGCCCTCTACCCCCAAAATAAATGTCAAGTCTCTAGGGCAAAAATTTGTTGTAGTGTGGTGAGGGGGAGCCTGCTACACTTAGGAAGTTGTGAGCCCCTGGCAACCTTGGACTGGAAGAAGTCATGCTAGGAGGGCGTGCTTGGATTCGTTTTTTCGTTTCGTTGCACTCTTTACGGGAATGTAGGTGCCGAAAATGTGAAATGCTGCAAAAAGTTTTTTTTGGGAAAAACGTGATTTTAGACTTTTTGTTATATCTCACGAACCAATCATGATAAAGGCGTGTACGAGGGGTCCAAGGACTCGCGGTGACGTCCTCTTTGCTATGGACCACTCGTTATAATTTTAAAAAGAAAATTGGAAACTCGATTTTGGGGTAAACAAGTGTTTTTTGTGATTTTTGCTGATAACTCACGAACTAATAAGCCTAGAGACGAGTGCGAGGTGTAATTTTTTTCATCGTGTTGCCCTCTTGCCGAGCATGTTCGTGTTGAGCAGGAATGAAAAACCATGTTGAGGTAAAACCGTCATTTTAGACTTTTGCTCTATATCGCAAACCCATAACGCTAGAGACGTGAACGAGGTTTCCGAGGACTCGGGCTCACGCCCCATTTTAGAAACTATGTTTGACATTTTGACAGGGGCCTAACGACACTTTTGTTGAAAGAAATATTAATTTTTCTTTTTCTGTTTAATATGTTCATGAAGCGTGGTGGTTGAGAGAGACGATACTGCAGGTTGTGTGTTTCAACGAACCTGTCGCTAACCACAAGGACCATGCCTAATAGAACAATCGCTATTTCGGCGGGTCGATTTATGACAGAGCGAGGGTTCGTTTTTGTGACATTTTACCCCGAAGGAGATCTTTAACGTGTAAACGATGATGAGAACTTGGTTCTATGTTGGTCGAAAGCGAGTACAGAAAGCAAACTTGTAGAGGAGCAGACGATCAGGAGGCGTATGCCATTTGAGCTTATTGGAATGCGCTGATCTGACTTGACAACAAGTGCAATGGAAAATGACAAAGACGCTTGAAGGTTAAATAATCTGACCATCGTGGTGGCAGGGAAGTGCGAAATGCATGCATACACATGTGAAACCACATGAGGGCTAAACAAGTCACATCCTGTCTTGCTTCGTACGTGAAAAAATGCAAGGATTATACATGCAACGTAACATATATAAAGACATGTCGTTATCATTTCCTCTCTTACTTAGGCGACTACCTTTGAACACATTGCGTTGCGTGAAACCCCTGGTCTTGTTTAACAGTTTTGGTGTTGGTGGAAAATACTTAACCTTGTTGTGAGGTAGGTATATATTTATTCATTTATATATTTATTGATTTATATATATATTTACAAGCAATTATTTATTGATTAGGTAATTAATGATTTTATTTATTTGTTTGCAGATAACCGGTATACCTTACATGTCTGAGAGAGAAGAAACCATTGCACTTTTGAGCCCACTAGAACGAAACAGCAACTAGTCACTGCAAGTGAAGGTGAGATTATTTTTTAAAACTAACTTGTTTCATTTTTTGTTTTATATTCTATTTTATGAAATGCATGTATTAACCAAAATTTAGGTATTTATAGCGTTTTATTTTATTTATTTTTAGAAACTTGGAAAGAAAAGCCTTACCGCTGTAGCAGTTGCTGAAAATCCGGGACGCAGTAGAGCGAAACCATTGTTTTCAGGCAGTGAACTATTGAAAACTCAGGTAAGCCTAACTTAAAATGCGATTGCACTTTACCACTACTGAAAAAACTCTTACACAAAATAATTCATTACCTGTACATGACTGGGACAATGATTGCTTTCTTGATTAATGGCTATGTTGTTGTTGACAGGGAAAAGTACATGGCCATGTTGGATTTTCTAAAAACAAAAATTTAAATTTAATTTATGGAGGTTTCCCTATGGACTCAACGAATATCCACAGGTTTGAACATGATAATGTGAATAAAATGACATGACATTCAATTTTGTTTATATATTGGTTAAAGGGGGATGTAAATATCTGTAGCTTTATAAAAATAATATAAGCACATGGGTTACTGTTAGTGCCAACATACCGTTTATTTTTAATGGTGTTTTGATATATTAATGCCAATTAACGTTAACGTTTTATTTACAAGTATTGATTGATTGATTGATTGATTGAGTGATGGGCTATTTTGTTTGCTTTTATGTGTCGTCAGGTGCCATTAACGTAGTGAACAGACAGTGAAAAAGGCATACATTATGCTTTAAAGTACTCTGTGCTCTTGTGCAACGTTAATAACTTACAATAAGAAAAAGTTTTATTATAACACATGGCGTTAGTACAAAATACAACAAGTGAGCAAGTTGGTTTACCACGTGGGTTGAATTTAAAATCAGAAAATGATCGTTGGTTAACATTTCCATCCTGGCCTGTAGGCTTTTTGTCGGCACATGAACTTGCAAAAGCCGTTTTTTTTACTTGAACAGGGACGATGTGGTGCGCTGTGTGTTTTGTCGTATTGAACTTTCACACTGGGAAGGAGGGGATGATCCCTTTAGAGACCATTTGCGATGGTCTCCTTGTTGTCCTTACATGCTTGGAAAACAAGTGGGTAACCTACCAGTGTATTCATTTTACCGAACCACAAGACCATTGGCCGCTACTTACGTTGTTGAATCACAAATAAATAATAATAATAATGTTGTATTACCAGCCAACAACGGTAGTGTCGATATATGTGGTCCATATGCCATAGACAGTGTTGACTAAAGCACTAGCACACCCAGAGTACAGATCTGTTGAAGAACGTTTAGAATCTTATAAAAATGTTTGGCCATTAATATTAAAACACCTTACCAAACAGTTAAGTGAAGCTGGATTTTTTATACTGGTGAAGGGGATAAAACAATATGTTTTTATTGTGTATTTGCTTTAAAGGATTGGCAAGTGACTGATGACCCTTTTGTGCAACACGCTCGTTGGTTACCAAACTGTAAATACATGGTGTTGCTTAAAGGTCAGGAATTTGTGAACACTATTCGTAAAGAAAACGTGATTGCTGCACAAGATATAAAAGTGCCTTTATAGTCAGAACACGTGGAGCAAATACATGAGGCTGAAAAAAAAAAGACTTGTCTCACGAACAGATACAAAAGTGTGACCAACAAGTATGTAAAATTTGTTATCAAGTTGAACTAGGTGTTGTATTTTTGCCTTGTGGACACATGATAGCCTGTGTCAAGTGTGCATTAGAACTTAACACTTGTGCTATATGCAGGAAAGTAGTATCTGCTACATTTAGGGCATTTCTTGCATAACTAGTATAATTTATTCGCCATGCATAGTGCAAAATCCCTAATTGCACAATATTATTAAAGTTGTTTTAGAGTGTAATAGATATGCTTTTGTTTTGTTTATAGACTACTACAATGAATGTTTTGAATGCTGTGGGACATTCATGTGGCTTAGAGACAAAAAGGCTCAGCGAATTGCCAACGCATATTCCATTCCGCATTATCAAGATTCGGAAATTGAAAACAGCATATGGTGATCGTGTACTTTGTGTATGTGAAAACTTTGAGATATTTCTGCCTAAACGGTTTAATGATATGTCGGAGAGTGTTTTTGATGAAGTCAATAATGCTCTGCAACCTGTACACTTAATTTATGAAGGTTTTAAAAACAATAGGTACATGGTTCGTTTTAATTAAATGAAAAAAATGTCAAATAATAATAATGGAAGATATAAGTCATGACAATGGACTGAAAGAAAAATATGTGTATAGAATAATAATGTTTTAGTGTTCAGTATTGTCTTTAAAAATATTATCATAAACGCAAAAAAAATGTATATAAAGTTTGTAAATAAATGAAAATAATGGTACAATGTTGTTTTATTTTCTATAGAAGTCAGAATATTTAACATTGCAGAGTATACATGATTATGACAATAAAAAGCACACTTAATACACGTCTTTGCCTTTACGATAGTGTGTTATAGTAAAAAAAAAGCTTGTTGTAGATCTTTTTTCTTCCACGGTGAGCAATAGGCATGGAAACGTTATTGTCTTGTTTTGGATCATTATCACTATCATAATCATAAGCAGCATGATCTATATCACTATTATTATAAGCACAACATTGTACCATTATTTTCATTTATTTACAAACTTTATATACTTTTTTTTGCTTCTCTCTCTCAGACATGTAAGGTATACCGGTTTTCTGCAAACATATAAATAAATAAATAAATAAAATCATTAATTACCTAATCAATAAATAATTGCTTGTAAATATATATAAATCAATAAATATATAAATGAATAAATATATACCTACCTCACAACAAGGTTAAGTATTTTCCACCAACACCAAAACTGTTAAACAAGACCAGGGGTTTCACGCAACGCAATGTGTTCAAAGGTAGTCACCTAAGTGAGAGAGGAAATGATAACGACATGTCTTAATATATGTGACGTTGCATGTATAATCATTTTTCCCACGCTTTGAACATCCTGTTATCAAACACGTGGACAGCTGACGTCCAAGGTGAACACCTGTAGCAGGTCAAATTTCACATGGACTTGCATTTTTTCACGTACGAAGCAAGACAGGATGGGACTTGTTTAGCCCTCATGTGGTTTCACATGTGTATGCATGCATTTCGCACTTCCCTGCCACCACGATGGTCAGATAATTTAACCTTAAAGCGTCTTTGTCATTTTCCATTGCACTTGTTGTCAAGTCAGATCAGCGCATTCCAATAAGCTCAAATGGCATTCGCCTCCTGCTCGTCTGCTCCTCTACAAGTTTGTTTTCTGTACTCGCTTTCTACCAACATAGAACCAAGTTCTCATCATCGTTTACATGTTAAAGATCTCCTTCGGGGGTAAAATGTCACAAAAACGAACCCTCGCTCTGTCATAAACCGACCCGCCGAAATAGCGATTGTTCTATTAAGCATGGTCCTTGTGGTTAGCGACAGGTTCGTTGAAACACACACCCTGTAGTATCGTCTCTCTCAACCACCACGCTTCATGAACATTTTAAACAGATAAAAAAAAATATTTTTTTTTTCAACAAAGGTGTCGTTAGGGCCTTTGTCAAAATGTCAAACATAGTTTCTAAAAGGGAGCGTGAGCCCGAGTCCTAGGACACCTCGTTCACGTCTCTAGCGTTATGGGTTTGCGATATAGAGCAAAAAGTCAAAAATCACTGTTTTAACTCAACATGGTTTTTCATTCCTGCTCAACACGACCATCCTCGGCAAGAGGGCAACGCGATGAAAAAAATGACACCTCGCACTCGTCTCTAGGCTTATTGGTTCGTGAGTTATCAGCAAAAATCACAAAAAAACACTTGTTTACCCCAAAATCGAGTTTCCAAATTTTTAATATAACGAGTGGTCCATAGCAAAGAGGACGTCACCCCGAGTCCTTGGACCCCTCGTACACGCCTCTATCATGATTGGTTCGCGAGATATAAAAAAAAGTCTAAAATCACGTTTTTCCCCCAAAAAATATGTTTGCAGCATTTCACCTTTTCGACACCTACATTCCCGGAAAGAGCGCAACGAGACGAAAAAAACTAAACCAAGCACTCCCTCCTAGCATGACTCCTTCTATTCCAAGGTAGCCAGGGGCTCACAACTTCCTAAGTGTAGCAGCTTCCCCCTCACCACACTACTACACATTTTTGCCCTAGAGACTTGACATTTATTTTGGGGGTAGAGGGCGTAGGTACCTTGCATTTAAGTCAAATAAACTTTTTTGTATAATTCACAGTTTCTAAAATATGGGATTTTCAAAATTCTAGTGTTTTCAAAAAAACATAAAAAATAAAAAGTTTTATTAAAAAAAATAAAGGTTATAATGACAATTTGTTTGAGCCATGTCACAACGTTCTATCATGTTTGGTTTTCAAACTATCGCCTATTTTCCAAGACGAAAAATTTCATTTTTTTTTTGAAAAATATAATACATGGTCCATAGGAAAGAGGACGTCAGCTCGAGTACAATGACATCTCATTTGTCAAAATCGGACCTTGCGTTCAAGAGATATTTAACATGGCTGAGGCTTAGTAGTGGGGCAAGGAGGGTTCTGGAGTGAAGTAGAAGCGCCACTACTCCACAACTCGTCTGGTTATTAATACCGAGGACCATTCTAAGAATGCGAACTTCTGCTAGTACAGAATAAAATGGACGATCTTAATCCAGACATAAATAGTTTTAGGACATCTACACAAGCTAGTTTTGACAATATTTATGAAACTGTCAATAAGAACACAAAAATAGTTAAGGATTCAGTTGCTATCAATATTCAAGGCGAATTTGACGCCATGCACCAATCTTTAAAAGAAACAAGGGATAGCTATAAAAGGTTAGAGACTAATGTTGATAAAGTAGATTTCATTGTTTGTGAAGCTTGCCATAGAAACAGTGAAGACCAATAAGGAATTCACCATTGTAAAAGAAAACATTAATAAACAAGTAGATGCTCTCCAAAACTCTCAAGTTAATGATATTTCGGGTTTAGATTAGCTCCTTAATGGGATTGAAGTTAATGTTGATCAAAGTAGGATTAACTTAACTGATGGGCCTGATAATAGGACGGACAATAAAACGGGCCCAATAAGGAATCACTGCCAGAGGCAGAAAAGATACAACAGGTACAAGGAGTACAACGAAAAGCCCTGGAATCGTCAATACGATGACAGAAATGTGTATCGTAGAGAATATGACAATAAGAGAAATAATTACAACAGAAATTATAGAAACAATCAAGGCTACAGTAGATATAAAAACTACAGGACAGAGGAGTTTGAAAGAAGGACGAATCAGGAGAGGCTCAAGAGGCTGAGAGAAACGTCCGACGAAAGGGAACGAAGAAGTTCGATAGAAAGAAAGGGTTCGAAAGACAGAAAAAGAGAACTTGATAAGGCGAAACCAAGCACCAGTCGACAGGATAATGGTTCAGAAAGAACACCTGCCGATGAGGACAGGAGAAAAACGCCGACGTTTAGACAGAAATAGGGAATTGTATTGTAGATCTTCCATTCCGAGAACATGAAGTAAGAAGAGACAAGATACGTTAAGAAGATAGTCTAACTCAAGCATGAAATAATGATAAATATGCCAGAATATCTAGAAGCGATGCAAATAAAAGCTAAGCTGACTTTTATTTCAGGCATCAAGGGGAAGATATACTGTCCCCGCGCCAGCTCTGTGGACGCGGGGTATGAGGTAAGGGGAAGGTAAGGGGAGTGGGAACAATGAGTGAGCGAGGGAATTTCCGGGCCATGCTTATGCTTAGTATAGTACAGTGCTACGTCATCACTGGCTTACTCACTCCACTCCACATTCCTGCCAGGTTTTCAGAGCTGTCGCGGGGACAGTACCATTCATCCATAGCTCGCGCGCTGCGAGCTGAGAACCCTCTTACGGTACTGATATTGAGACCATATGGTGAGCGGCCATTACTCCTCAGATGTGTGTCACTCGAGGGTAGCCGATGTCTCGCGAGCGTCTACGAACGCAGGGAGTTAATGAAGGACAAATTATATTATTGGTTCATGGTATCAATGACGTCACAAGACTTGAAAACAAATATTGTAATGTTTAAGAGTAAACTAGAGTGATTTAAGCAATGAAAAATATATCAAATAACTTGCCAGATTTCTAGAAATTATTATAAGAAGTAATTAATGAAAAGAATGTGTATTCCTGACAGTCCTAGCGACAGATTTTGAACTAAGATACCTTAGAGTGGGGGAGGAAGTTCTTGTGACGGAGCAACTGACTTCCACAAGGCAGAACGCAACATGTTTCCGTGCGAGAAATCCTTTCACGGGAGTGCTTGTCGTTAGCCGAGTGAAATAGTAAAAATACATGGAGTAACGGACTGTGTTAAAATATTACACTGTTATCTATACTTTGAAGCAGTATGCAGTACGATAAATGTCAGTGTCCTGTTTGACTCTCAAGCATGTGAGCGATGAGATTTGCAATTTTTAGTGCCAGAGCGGAGTGATCTATGAACACGAGGCCAGAGACGCCATTAAATGTAGCTTGTGTTAAACAAGAGTTTATTCAACATTTGCTGAAGTTTAAAGCTACGGACAGCTTATACGATATACACGGCATGTGTATAGGAACTACACCTTTCTCAAGTGCCATGTTTCACATGCAGGCATCACGGGGAAGGAATGAACAGTATTCTGTAATTATAAACATGCAAGGCTAACTTATGACATAGGCATTACACTCATAGCATGGTAGAGATTACCAAAGACAGCAGCATTCAACATGTGTTTAAGGAACACGCTATTCTCGCATAAGATGGAGCAATCTTTTGAGAACATGCTTTTCACATCTCCAGCTGAGGTGGGCCTAACATATGGTTGCTATCGAATATCTCTCTGTTGGCGCATACGGTTATTTTCTGTCGGGAGACGTGAGTGCGTGGACTCTGATCGCGAGGACAGTTCGTGCGTTAAGCGACCTCGTGGATGGACCTTGGAGCCTGGTCGGAGGAAAGAGGTCCTAGCTTCGACACCCGGAACGCCCATGGAGAAGTATTATGTCCTGGCAAGGTACATAGTGGATTACTACGACATGATAATAACCTTTTTAGATCATCGCTACGAAGCCTGGCAGAAGGTAGAACACTTACAAATTTATTTGTAGTGGCTGGTGGAGTATTTGAAGGTAGCCATGGTTGCCATAGTTCACTATACTGTAGCATGGTTAGAAGTTTAGGTTCGAAGCTCTATGGTCTCTGACTTCCTGGCCAATCTGGATTTTGATTTGGGATAACCAAGTGCATCCAATTGTGTAGTTTTGTTAACTATATTTGAATCTAGTAGTTTTTATTGGATTAATTAATGCACATTTTCATTGTCGCAAAGACTCATCATAGGAGAAGATCTATATTTTCGATAGAGATAGGAACTATTTTTGTGCCTAATGCACATTCTTATATTTTGTGCACTTGAGCACTTCGATATTTTGATACACTTAGACGTGTACTATGTTGATGAAATTGATTTTCTGCTTGAAGAAATTACATTAAATAAAGAAAAAGTAACAATGTATTTTTAAATGTCATTTGGACATAGAAGTTTTTTCTGATGGTGGATTAGTGAATAACATGATTTATTATTATTCTTTCTGGAAGACGTTACACTTCTCAATAGAGCGAGAGTGATTACCATGATGCCTAATGAATCAATAGGTCTTAAATATTCAGCTATTTTCTAGATTTATGCTGTAGGTAGTATTGCTACATCATTCTCGAGTTCATCTGAGGGGGGAGTCTTCATAATTAGTTGGATTTGATCAATTTTCACTTTAATCCAGTTCACATATTTCTTATGACAAATAGTTGAGGCGTTCTATATGCTGTTAATATTTATAATTATACGATTCCTGAATGACTTTATTGGCAAGCATCAACGCTCAGTTATTAATAAATCCTAGTCCAGACTTCAAGAAAGTCTCGAGTAATAATAAAAATTATTGTAAATGAATAAAGTGAGGCAAAGCTTAAAACTTAGTAGGGTTATTTTCTCGGACATTTCTGACTTTCGTCACAAGTGTAATTTACTTCAGTGTTAATGTTCATGATGTATGTGAATTATTTTGTGCAGCACTGAGGTGCAATGAGGATCAGTTGTAAGATCTATTTGGGATAGGGTCACCAATAAGGAGGTGTACTCATCGTCCATCATATTTTGAGAAATGCTGTTGAGTGTTATTCATGTTGTGGAATCGTGCTAGTGAGAGCACATATTTGAGATTGTGTGATTCTACACAATGAGGTTATATTAACGTCATTCCGATCGTGGAATTTTGGAACCAGATGTTTTTGTATGGCATCTGTGTATGATTAGCACTGATATATATATTAACTGAGTAAAACACTGTGTCATGAATGTCAGAATGTTGGTGGAATTTACCCAATCAAGTACTTTACATTGTTAACAGATTCATGATATCATTTATATAAATATATTTTAGCCTATTTTCATTTTTGGTGAAATAGGCTTATGAGATCACCTTTTGTCCGTGGGTGTGTGCGTATGTGTGTGATTCGTGTGCGTGCCCCCCCTAATACAAACTAAACGGCAGGAGAGATTTCAATGAATCTCGGTATGTTCATAGCTCTATTCCGGGCGACCCCAACTGTGCCCTTCAAATTTTGTTACGTCTCACCAATCCAACATGGCGGCTGTGCGAATTATTTCACCAGCATTCAATATCTCCGAAACTATTACCGATATCAACCTAAAATTTTGTATGGTGATAAAGGGATCTACTAGAAAATCATTTACGTGACTTTTGAAAACCTGGTAACTACAAAAGCAACATGGCGGCCAAGCAAATTTGCGACTTTTAAATGGAAGTTTCCAGCGATTTAACCGACCAAACGCCATGAAACTTGGCACAGTATATGTTTATACACATTGTAATGCACCGAAATCTAACTTCGTTCAATTGTTTACATAACCTCAATATGGTGTTTGTGCGAAATATTTCACAGGCATTCAATATCTCCGAAACTGTTTATGATTTCAACCTGAAATTGTGTACGGTGATAAAGAGCACTGCTACAAGTTTATCTATGTTACTTTCAAAAACCTGTAAACTACGAAACGAACATGGCGGTCAAGCGAAGTTGACACATTCTAATACATTTTTCACGTGATTTAATCATATGAGCGCATTGAAATCTGGTACAGTAAATGATTATACATATTGTCATTCACTGGCATCTAATTTAGTTCAATTGTTTACATAACCACAAGATGGCGGCTGGGCGAAATTTTAAAATTAAGTTTTTATTCTTGTGTCGTAATCATGCGATCGAAGTGAAAGTTTGAATAATGAAGCTACGCAATAATTTTCCTTTAATGGTACTTAACTCTATGGCCTATACATATAACAATCCAAAATGGCGAGCATTCGAAATATTTTGACGGTTCTCAATATCTAAGAATCTTTTCCAGCAATCAAACTGATTTTGTATGTTCATAGAGGCTATGCACATAAGTTCACCTATATGACTTTCAGTAACCTGGTGAGCACAAATCCAACGTGGCGGCGACGCGAAGTATAAATATTTAAATGGACGTTTCTCGCGATTTAACCATCTGAGTGCAGTGTAACTTTGCACGTTAATGCTTATACAAATGTTAATTCGCTGGTATCTAATTTATTTCAATTGTTTTCATAACCACAAAATGGCAGCTGTGCGAAATATTATAATCTCGTTTTTACTTCTTGTGTCCTAATCATGCGATTGAAGTCTGAAAACCACACGTACACATTAATCTTCATGTCATAGTACATAAATAAAAATCCAACCTGGCTACCATCTGCAATATTTAGTCGGTTCTCAGTATCTACGAATCTAACATAGCAAACAAACTGAAATTTTGTATGTTGATAGAGGCAATTAATATGAGTAGGACATATGAAAATAGGCTGTATAGTTCTTCACGGAACTACTTGTTTTACATGGTTAAACACATCCACATTTCTAATTAACTTAGTTGTTTGTTAAATTATATCACGAATTAGACACACTGTACCTGATCTATGACACGTAAATTTCGGGTTGGAAAGTCGAATCAGGTCTCATAAATTTATCTTTGTAAATAATATACACATTGGGTGTAAATCGTGGTTATGTATAAAAAGAAAATATTTAATATATTGTTGATTGATAAGATTGAAAAATGATAATAATGTTAATTGCGTCGATTTGGTTATTACATCGTCGACGACCAATTACAAGCAAACAATCTGTTATATCTATATACAGTGTGGTCCACCCGCCCCTTATTATTTAGTTTTATGAAACCCAACTAACATCGCATTTCTCCCGATGGTCGATATTGCTCTGCGCTCTGACTGTGTGACAGCAATGTAATTGGGTCATGGGTCTAGCAAGGAAAAAACGACCTTAAAGTTTTCCGCGCCAAATATTATGGCCCATTCTACTAACATGTGACTTACTGCTCCTTTAAATAATACACATACACGTAATACGATCGAATTAATAGCTTACGCCACGTGATCTGTAATAGTAGAAAATTAAATCAACACCATAAACCGTGATTGAAGACTTTGAGATGGACTTAAACGTTTGAGGTGGGACGGTTACAGTAACTACGCCACGTTTAGCGTGCAGCATCTACCATGTGTTGGTGGCTGAGAGTGTTAAAGCCTGACCGTACGTGGTGGGCGCGAGCGGGTAGAGTGCTGCTTCGAATCCAGTAGTAGGCATACTTTTTTGAACGAAATCCCACGTTCCATTTTAGTCGGGATGTAACTACATTGCCACATTTATTGCCTTACGACGTATTTTTGTGAAGAGTACGTTGAATTTTGATGATTTATAAAGAGAATACGATCGAATTGGTACGTTATGCCACGTGACCTGTAATGGCAGAACATTAAAAAACTGGTATGAATATTAACATAACATATCTAAGTATTGCTCCGGAGGTCTGGGTTCGATTCCCAGCTTTGCCAAGAAATGTAATACTTGTCTGAGGGCTGAAATTGGGTACACGTAGCCTCGTGAAGCATATATGAGAAGGAGTGGGCTCGATTCCCACCTCAGCCACCCAGGAAATGGTTTTCCGTGGTTTCCCTCTTCTACTCCGGCCAAATTCCAGGTCGGATTCTATCTTAAGGCCACGGCCGCCTCCTTCCCAATCCTTAATTGCAAATACACACATCATTACAAGCCCGCAATAACTCAGGTTATCAGACAAATTCCACACACACACCCAAGTAAACGGGGCTAAATGACCGCGATGTTCTAGCCCCTCAAATGAAACAAAACAACAACATATCGAAGGATATTCTGATCGCCATTGCTTGCATCGACGTATACGTATTCCTTAGAAATTCCCATGGTATTATTAGCATACTTTCGATTTTTGCAAAAAATGAAAGTAGACATGAGATCCACACAGGGCCAAAAATTTTGTGTCTGTCTGTGTGTGTGTGACTGTGTGTCTGTGTGTGTGAGAGTGTGTGTACTCTGAATGTCTGCCCCCCCCTCCTATCAATTCGAACACGGTGAAACTGAATTGAACGAAATTTGGTACAGACATAGAACTAGCAAAGGGCACCTCAGTGTCATGTTTTATATCGCCGCCATCTTGACGGAAACGTAATGGCGGCCACCCAAATGTTCAAAGCTTAAATCAAATTACGAATTACCTAATAATCCGATCTCTACAAAATTTTGCAACAACATATATTTATATGGCGAGCGTCTTTTGACTAAAGTACAAAGTAATCAGCCCAATAGTTTGCAGATGGCGGCCATGTATGTGTGCAAATCGATTCCCCCTATCAATTCAAACACGGTGAAACCGAATTGAACGATATTTGGTACAGAGGTAGCACTAGCAAAGGAAACCTCAGTGTCATGTTTTTTATGGCCACCATCTTTACGAAAACGTAATGGCGGCCTCCCAAATGCTAAAAGCTTAAATAAATTATGACCAACCTAATGATCTGATCTCTACCAAATTTTGCAACAACATACCTTTATGTGTGTTGAGGACTGTTATATCTTTCGAGAGGGTGAAGGACTTTGGTCACTACTCTTTGTTTTTCTTTATATTCCAAGCGGGCTCTGTATTATTATCTCTGCGGTCTATTTTGGAGGACATGACTGATCATTGTCTGCTTTGATTTATTGAAAATAAAATAAGTATCAGTACGATATTATAAAAGAACCTATACGCCGGTTAGGCTTTCGATAGTTGCAATTTCGTTTCGTATCATTGTGGCGACCTTTGTCAGGATAAAATAGAAAATGGATTCTCTAATAAAGAAAATAAGTATTATTCGGAGTTCATTTACGCGAATATACAACAACGTGGACAATGATATAACGAAGAATAGTGAAGATGCTTGTGGAGGCAAACCTGGCGGTGTTCAAGAACAAAGCCAGAGATCTAGCAAAACTGGATGAAGAAATTATAGATCTTATGCTAACAGAAGACTACGCAACTGCAGATCTGGAAAAGGAAATGACTTCTGCGGACGAATATGCAAGTAAGGCCAAATTATTGGAAGTAAAATATGAAAACTACATGAAAAGTAAGATAGCTGACATGTTAAATGCTTCATCTGACCTGACGACTTCAAACGAAGCCCATGCAAAACGCAAGTTTAAATTACCCTTGTTAGAATTTAAGAAGTTTGGAGGGGATGTAAGGGAATGGTTGGCGTTCTGGGGACAGTTCAGAAAAATACATGAAGATCCTAATATAGCCCAGGAAGATAAGTTTCAGTACTTATTACAATCAACATCACCTAACTCTCGCGCCCGCGAGATAGTTAAAAGTTTCCCACCAATTAGTGAAAACTATCAAAAGGCTCTCGATAGTTTGAAGTCTAGATTCGGGCGTGATGAATTACTTGTTGAAGTATATGTTAGGGAGCTTCTTAAACTAACCCTTAATTTAACCACCAGTAGCGATAAACCTGATCTTTCGTCCATGTATGATCGCACAGAAACACAACTTCGTGCTTTAGAGACGCTAGGAGTGACATCAGAGAAGTATGCCGCAATGCTTTTTCCTCTTGTGGAATCGTGCCTGTCAGAGGATCTGTTACGTGCTTGGCAGAGGAGTTCATTCACCTCGGGGGAGTCAGCACAAAATTCAAAGCTGGGTAACTTGATGGCATTTTTGAAGCAGGAAGTGGAAAGTGAGGAAAGGATATCTATGGCTATAGAAGGATTTCATTTAGATTCAAAAGGCAAGAATGTTAGTGAAAGTACGTTACCAACTGCGGCCTGTCTAATTAATGTTAAATCTTCCAAACCCGTATGTATCTTCTGTGATGGAACTAATAACAGCATGGACTGTTACAAAGCTTGTAAGTTTAGTTTGGAAGAGAAGAGGAAAGTTGTCAGAGATAAAAGATGCTGTTTCGGCTGCTTGAAACCCAACCATACTAGTAAGAAATGTAAAACTTTTTTAAAATGCATTGTTTGTGAGGGTAGGCACGTACCTCTCATGTGTAACAAAGCCAGCGTGTCTGTCAGATCTGACAAAATCGATATTCCTTCAGTCGAGAACAATTTGTCAAATGTGAATTGTGGACTAGTTCTTTTGAAAACTTTGACTGCTGTAATTAAGGGTGTTGCTGAAAAACCAATACGTGTTCTGTTCGATGACGGTTCTGAGAGGCCCTATGTTAGGAGTGACTTAGCCAAACAGATGGAATACCAGTCTATAGGCTGTGGTAGTGTGGTACATGCACTCTTTGGTGGTTCCCACTCTAAGCCATATGAACACCAGTGTTACAAAGTAAGGTTAGGTAGTATGAATGGGAAATATGCATGCAACTTTGATGCTTTGGATCAGGACGTTATTTGTTCAAATGTGCCCACTGCTCGAGAAGGTCCATGGTTGAGCGAACTGGAAGACGAAGGAATAAAGCTTACTAGTGATAATGGGGATCCTATCGAAGTGTTGATTGGAGCAGATGTTTGTGGTAAGCTGTTGACTGGTAAGAAGAAGAATCTTAATTGTGGTCTTGTGGCTATCGAAACACACTTGGGATGGACAATCATGGGGAAGAACAAAAATGAAAGCTCAGGGAACATTAACCGTTCAATGATGGTCTTGTCAATGTTGTCCACTGAGAAGTCGTTAACTACCTTGTGGGACTTAGATGTAATAGGAATTGAAGATCCAATAATGAGAACCAGCAAGGCTGAGATGAAACGCCTAGCCAAAGACCATTTTGAGAAAACTGTTTGTGTAAATGAAGATGGAAGGTATGAGGTTCAGTTGCCCTGGTTAGAACATCACCCACCCCTTCCTGGGAATTTCAACCTGGCAAAGCGCAGATTGGACTCGACAGTGAAGAAGATGGTGGGCAGTAATTCTTTTGAGTGTTATGATGCTGTGTTGACTGAATGGTTAAGGGATGATGTTATAGAAGAAATACCAAGAGAAGAGTGGGACAATGGACATTATCTTCCTCATAGGCCTGTTTTTAAAGAATATAGTACAACCCCCATTCGGCCAGTCTTCGATGCTTCAGCAAGAGAGCAAGGGTGCCCATCTCTAAACCAATGCATTGACAAAGGCATTAACTTGATCGAGTTAATTCCACCACTTTTGCTTCGCTTGCGACTTCATGAGATAGGAGTGATAGCAGATATAAAAAAGGCTTTCTTGCAGATCAGTCTTGCTAGAGAGGACAGAGAGTTTCTAAGATTTTTGTGTTTGACAAGTCGGGTAACATGAGAATATTTCGACGCACCCGAGTTGTGTTTGGTGTGACTTGCAGTCCCTTTCTGTTGTGTGCTGTTTTAGATCACCATCTAAAGATCTGTTCGATGCCCAGAAAAGATGGAAATTCTTCCTATTCCTCAAATACTATTACTACACTGCTGAAGTCATTCTATGTGGATAATTGTGTAGCAAGTGTTCGTGATGAAAAGGAGCTAGATTGCTTCATAAAGGAATTCACTGATATATTTACTAAGGGCAAGTTTGATTTAAGAGGATGGGAGTTTACCAATCCTGAACTTCCATTGAAAGGCATTAAGCCTACTTCAGTTTTAGGTCTTCTTTGGGACAAGAAAGAAGATGTCTTGTTTGTGAACACTGATTTCTGGGAAAATGAAGACATGAACAGGATCACTAGAAGATCAGTATTATCTTTAGCACAGAGGTTATTTGATCCCATTGGTTTTTTATGCCCAGTGACACTTTTCCCCAAGATTCTTCTCCAAAAGTCTTGGATAACAAAAAATGGTTGGGATGAAGAGCTGGAAGAGGACCTCAAACACTCTTTCATGGCTTGGATGGCCGACTTGCCACTTCTGAAAGATATTAAGATTCCAAGGTGGATAACAGTGGTAGACAGTGATAATACTTTGAGTTCTATCCAATGTTTTTGTGATGCCAGTCAGGAAGCCTATGCTGCTGCAGTGTTTATTAGATTAGAGAACAGTTCTGGGGTAAGGATTCAGCTCATTCAAGCAAAATCTCGCGTGGCACCGATAAAAGACATCAGTATTCCTAGGCTTGAATTGCTTGCAGCAGTTATTGGTGCGCGACTGACCACTTCCATACTACAAGAGATGGAATTTAAAGGTCTTTAGCTGTTCTTCTGGAGATACCAGTCACCGTTGGAACCAGTAGCTGAGGAGATACCTGTAGTTGGCTATTCCATGGTGAAGACAAGATGTGGAAGAAAAATAAAAGTGCCATCAAGGTTTTCGGAGTGAACTGTAAATAATGTGTGTTGAGACAAATGTCTCAAGGTGGGAGTGTGTTGAGGACTGTTATATCTTTCGAGAGAGTGAAGGACTTTGGTCACTACTCTTTGTTTTTCTTTATATTCCAAGCGGGCTCTGTATTATTATCTCTGCGGTCTGTTTTGGAGGACATGACTAATCATTGTCTGCTTTGATTTATTGAAAATAAAATAAGTATCAGTACGATATTATAAAAGAACCTATACGCCGGTTAGGCTTTCGATAGTTGCAATTTCGTTTCGTAATAATGTGGGAAGCATATTTTGTCCAAACTACAAGATCATCAGCCCAGCAGTTTGCATATGGCGGCCATGTATGTGTGAAAATCGAATCCCCCTATCAATTCAAGCACGGTGAAACCGAATTGAACGAAGTTTGGTACAGAGTTAGCACTAGCAGAGGCCACCTCAGTGTCATGTTTTATATCGCCGCCATCTTGACGGAAACGGAATGACGGCCACCCAAATGTAAAAAGCTTAAATCAAATTACGACCAACCTAATCATTTGATCTCTACCAAATTTTTCAACAACATACCTTTTTGTGGGAAGCATCTTTTGACTGAACTACAAGGTCATCAGCCCAATAGTTTGCAGATAGCGGCCATGTATGTGTGCAAATCGATTCCCCATATCAATTCAAACACGGTGAAACCGAATTGAATGGATTTTTTTACAGAGGTAGCACTAGCAAAAGGCACCTCATATTCATGTATAATATCCGTATAGCTCGTTGTATTTCAAGAAGCTATTACAACCAACATTCAATTATACTCCTTGAAAAGGACAAAGAGTTATAACAATACCCATGCATTTAGGAGAAAGTAGGCTATACGTTCTTTACCGAACATCTGGTTTTGTTATTAAATTTTAACAAAAAGTCTTAGCATATCTTTAGGCCCGTATCACACGACACTCGCTGACAAGGAAGCTGCTGTGATCGCTGGTACAAAATCCTGTATGATTCTGTTCTCTTTGTCAGTACACCTGCTTGTATGACCGAAGTGTATCAAACACTAGCATTTTGTACGCTAAGTTGTATGAAATAAAACCGAAGGGCTGTCGTTTGAGGGCATTATTTGCAGCTCTTTCGTCTTATTAACGCAAAGCGGTCGCGAAACTTGCTTTAAGATAGTTAGAAAACATGTCAGGTACTGAATGAATGCATTCCAATCAATATTTAAGATCTAACTGTAATAATTGAATATTTTACCATACGCGTTAATAAGAAGCGCAACAAAAACCTCGAGAGTCAGTTGGAAATGTGTGCAAGTGTTATTGCGCCTGATCACTCTTTCGAAGATCCTGGGTTCAAGACAATCCAACGGCAGATATTTTAAATTCTTTTTAACTATTTTATTATACCCTCCCTACATCGTACAGCAAGATTTCAACTTGGTTTTGTTCACATTATCTACGTAGACGATAGGGAAAGTTATTTTCTTGTCTCATTAAAATGGTTATTTTCCCTAAATACTGTTCAAAACCATGGATGGATACTATTCGTTATAATTATTATTTTTTAGTCGATTTTACCCTCCAGGTTATGTTTTCCCACGGACTCAGTGAGGGATCCCATCATTACCGCCTCTACGGGCAGTGTCCTGGAGCTTGAACCATCTCGACTGGGGGATACAACTGGGGAGGTAGGATCAGCAACTCGCCCAGACAGCCTCACTTGCAAAGCGAACAGGGTCCTCTTGAGGGATGGGAAGGGAGGGGAAGATCGGGAGGGATAGGCAAGGAAGAGGGAAGGAGGCGGCCGTGGCCGTACGGTAGGTAATATCCCGGCATTTGCCCGAAAGCGAAGTGGGAAAGCACGGAAAACCGCTTTGAGGATGGCTGAGGTGGGAATCGAACCCCCTCTACTCATTTGGACCACCCTAGGCTGAGTAGACCCCGTCCCAGTCCTCATACCACTTTTCAAATTTCGTGGCAAAGTCGGGAATCGAACACAGGACGTCCGGGGTGGCAGCTAATCACGCTGACTACTACGCAATGGAGGTGACTCTATTCGTGATAATTAGAATTTTAATAGTTCAATATTTATATGGCACGTTCTGTAATTACTGCCTTGCTGCGAGGCTCAGCGGTAACGTTCTCGCTTGCTGTGCCCGAGGTTGCAGATTCGTATCCTGGCGCAGTCAGCTGGTATTTGAGGGTGTGCAAATGCGAGGGAGCCGTGTCAGTAAATTTACTGGCACGTTGAAGATCCCCTTCGGAGCAAAATTCCGGTACCCCGGCGTATCTAAAAGCCAGAGCAGTTACAAGGGATGTTAAACCAATAATGTTATAATTATCTGTACTTACTGTATGTTTGGGTCAGATGATCTCGTAGTTCCGCCCCTTAAAACCTCACTAACTAACTATTACTGTAAATGTATAGAAAGCGCTTTTCGCACAGACGCCGTTGAAAGAAATTATAGTTTCGGTCTGATGTATTCATTCGTGAGCCTACCCACATAACAAATCTATTTGTTATGTGGGTCGTCTGAGTGAGTCGGAGTTTTCCTTTAAACAAAGGTGGTCAAAATTTTGAACATTTTCTACCTTGAATATACAGGATACCTTGCTTTTGTTCTACAGATCATTATGTCGTCGTCCAATCTGGCTGCGTACCATCGGATAAGTACGGTCCTTTTGAGGACCAAATACAAAATCACTGGTTGGAACAGATAGATATGCGTCCATAATACATCCACAATAAACGACATTAAGTAAAAAATAAAATAAAAATGTACTAGTTCAAGGTTCGAACCTACTACAATGCGACTTCGTTGACGCTATTCAAGTGATTCTTGATTAAGCCACCATAGCTACCGAGAACCATGGTGTATTGCTGGCACGTATTGAATCTATTCGTAGACACTTCCTGTCCAAACGTAAGAAGGTGTTATTCGGAGCTCTGATCGTTTCAATCATGCATTATATTTAAGGTCATTGAAAGAACACTGCCACTATTGATTTCTACTATATTCGCGAGGATGTACAATGGACGTAAAGGAGCAGGCACTAATGTTTTTAGAATGACTGTGATATACGCGTTAGTTGGGTTGCCTTCCTCAAAAAAAAATAAGGGGCTGGTGGACCACACTGTATATATATATATATATATGTGTGTGTGTGTGTCGAGATAGACACCTGGTTTCTTGCCGTCGTTGTAGGCAATACCAGTATTTGTTATTGGCATTTAGTATTTCACCCTAGTTTTGAGGGGTAATTCTCTCCTTTTAGAAGGAGTGTTAGGATGTCATATTTTTTTCTGAATAAATTGAATTTCATTTTAAAATTCTTCTGAGTTATGCTTTGAACAGGTGATGGAAGATTGTATTAGGATGGCCATCGCTGGGTATTTCTGAATAGTCCACTCTCCCTAGGTGCTCCATTCTTGGAAATCTCTTGTTCTCTGAGCTATTGTGCGATTTAGGCCATGGTATTACCTAATTCCATCTTGTTAGATATAATTGTGTCCCTTTCATCCCATTCATTTGTCGGTAGGACTTGTTTACTTTTTAGCCGGGGATTTTCAGCTTCTACGATCCGGCTGTCTTCGTGGGATTCAACAGGTGATGGTAGGTGATTTTGGGCACAGTTATCTTGGCCCACCAACGTCTGGGCTAGTGTAAAACTGGAATACCAGAGTTGAAACCAGTTATATACCATTGGAACATTGAGTTATGTTTGTGGTAGGCCAAGTGAATAATGGTGTACCAATATTTTGGCACAAAGTGTTGGTATTCGTTTTGATTAAAGCAATGACGAGGATACTCGATTTGCTAGGGATACTCGTAAATTTGCACCAATTATTTGTTTGTTTATGTGCAATATTTAAGCGGTGCCACACGCTTTATTAAATGATAAATGACTAGAACAGATTCAATAGAAGGTATTCAAAGGAATCTTTATTGACTTCATAAGTCATGTGGGGCACTTAATGAAGTTCGTGTTCGAATTTCATGTCAGTCGTCTGATATATTTGTTCCCGACAGATGATTTTGATGTCATCCTTAAGATAGTAGTATTTTTCTTTAACTTAAACTTTGTCATATTAGTTGATGAATCCTCACCTGTACGAACCATCATTATCTTTATTAATTTGTTGGAATCTGGATGATTTGATTGAATTGGTCGTAGGTAATTTTACGTATAAATTAAGGTTACTGCAAGACAATGAAAATGTGCATTTTATGGCAAATTGTGGCTGCTTTGGGATATTTCTGCTATGCGATGAGTTGTAGTGCAAGTGTCTTTTCGTGAAGTGTATTTTGTGAATCACCATGGGTGAAGAGATGACGGACACTGTTGCTGACTTAAGGAAAATGTTTGAACTCATACAGAATAAAATGGATGGTCTTAATCAAGACATAAATAGTATTAGGACATCTACACAAGCTAGTTTTGACAATATTTATGAAACTGTCAATAAGAACACAAAAATAGTTAAGGATTCATTTGCTACCAATATTGAAGGCAAAATTGACGCCATGCACCAATCTTTAATAGAAACAAAGGATAGCTATAAAAGGTTAGAGACTACAGTTGATAAAGTAGATTACATTGTTGAGAAGCTTGCCATAGAAACAGTGAAGACCAATAAGGAATTCACCATTGTAAAGGAAAACATTAATAAACAAGTAGATGCTCTCCAAACCTCTCAAGTTAATGATATTTCGGGTTTAGATAAGCTCATTAATGGGATTGAAGTTACGGTTGATCAGAGTAGGATTATTTTAACTGATAGGCCTGATAAGAGGACGGACAATAAAACGGGTCCAATAAGGAATCACTACCAGAGGCTGAATGATACGCCAACAGGTACAAGGAGTACAACGAAAAGCCCTGGAATCGTCAATACGATGACAGAAATGTGTATCGTAGAGAATATGACAATAAAAGAAATACTCATATATAAGAGCCTTACAACAGAATTTATAGAAACAATCAAGGCTACAGTAGATATAAAAACTACAGGACAGAGGAGTTTGAAAGAAGGAAGAATCAGGAGAGGCTCAAGAGGGAGCGAGAGAAGTCTGACGAAAGGGGACGAAGAAGTTCGAAAGAATGATAGGGTTCGAAACACAGACAAAGAGAACTTGATAAGGTGAAACCAAGCACCAGTCGACAGGATAATGGTTCAGAAAGAACACCTGCCGATGAGGAGAGGAGAAAAACGCCGACGTTTACACAGAAGTAGAGACTTGTATTGTAGATCTTCCATTCCAAGAACATGAAGCAAGAAGAGACCAGATACGTTAAGAATTTAGTCTAACTCAAGCATGAATTAATGATACATATGCCAGAATATCTAGAAGTGATGAAAATAAAAGTTAAGCTGACTTTTATTTGAGGCATCAAGGAGGATGATGTACCATTCATTCATAGCCCGCGTGCCACGAGCTGAGACCCCTCGTACGGTACTGATCTTGAGACCATTTGGTGAGCGGCCATTACACCTCAGATGTGTGTCACTTGAGGGTAGCCGATGTCTCGCGAGCGTCTACGAACGCTGGGAGGTAATGAAAGAGAAATTATATTATTGGTTCATGGTATCAATGACGTCACAAGACTTGAAAAGAAATATTGTAATGCTTTAGGGTAAACTAGAGTGATTTGTGCAATGAAGAAGATATCAAAAAACTTGCCAGAAGACTAAAAAGTGTATGCAAGTGTTCAAAACATTATAAGAAGTAATTAATGAAAAGATTGTGTATTCATGACAGTCCTAGCGACGGGTTTTGAACTAAGATACCTTAGAGTGGGGGAGGAAATTCTCGTGAAAGAGCAACTGACTTCCAAAAGGCAGAACGCAACATGTTTCCGTGTGAGAAATCTTTTCACGGGAGTGCTTGTAGTTAGCCGAGTGAAATAGTAAAAATACGTGGAGTAACGGACTCTGTTAAAATATTACACTGTGATCTATACTTTGAAGCAGTATGCAGTATGATAAATGTCAGTGTCGCGATCGACTCTCAAGAATGTGAGCGAGGACATTTGCAATTTGTAGTGCCGGAACGGAGTGATCTATGAACACGAGGCCAGAGACGCCATTAAAAGTAGCTTAAAAGTAGAGTTTATTCAACTTTTGCCGAAGTTTAAAGCTACGGACAGCTTATACGATATACACGGTATGTGTATAGGAACTACACCTTTCTCAAGTGCCATGTTTCACATGCAGGCGTTAGGGGGAAGGAATGGACAGTTTTCTGTAATTATAAACATGCAAGGCTAACTTATGACATAGGCATTACACCCATAGCATGGTAGAGATTACCAAAGACAGCAGCATTCAACATGTGTTTAAGGAACACGCAATTCTCGCATAAGATGGAGCAATCTTTTGAGAACATGGTTTTCACATCTCCAGCTGAGATGGGCCTAACATATGGTTGCTATCGAATATTTCACAGTTGCCTCATACGGTTATTTTCTGTCAGGAGACGTGAGTGCGTGGACTCTGATCGCGAGGACAATTCGTGCGTTAAGCGACTGTGTGGACGGAGCTTGGAGTCTGGTCGGAGAAAGGAGGTCCTAGGTTCGACACACGGAACGCCCGTGGGGAATTATTATGTTCTGGTGAGGTACATAGTGGATTAGTATGGAATGATAATATCCTTTTTTGATCATCGCTATGAAGCATGGCAGAAGGTAGAACACTTACAACTTTATTAGTACTGGCTGGTGGGGTATTTGAAGGTAGCCATGGTTGCCATAGTTCACTAAATTGTAGCATGGTTGGACAGAAGTTTATGTTCGATGCTCTATCGTCTCTGGCTTCCTGGCCAATCTGAATTTTGATTAGGGATAACCAAATGCATCTACTTAATGATATTTAGGGTTTAGATAAGCTCATTAATGGGATAGAATTTAAAGTTGATCAAAGTAGGATTATTTTAGCTGAGAGGCCTGATAATAGGACGGACAATAAAACGGGTCCAATAATGAATCACTACCAGAGGCAGAAAAGGTATGATAACAGGTAAAAGGAGTACAACGAAAAGCCCTGGAATCGTCAATACGATGACAGAAATGTGTCTCGTAGAGAATATGAAAATAAGAGAAATAATTATAGAGAAGAGCCTAACAACAGAAATTATTGAAACAATCAAGGCTACAGTACATATAAAAACTAATAGGACAGAGGAGTTTGAAAGAAGGAGGAATCAGGAGAGGTTCAAGAGGGAAAGAGAAAAGTCCGATGAAAGGGACGAAGTTCGAGAGAAAGAAAGTGTTCGAAAGACAAACAAAGAGAATTAGATAAGGCGAAATCAAGCACCAGTCGACAGGATAATGGTTTAGAAAGAACACCTGCCGATGATGATAGGAAAAATCACCGACGTTTAGATAGAAGTAGAGACTTGTATTGTAGATCTTCCATTCCAAAAACATGAAGTAAGAAGAGACGAGATACGTTAAGAAGATAGTCTAATTCAAGCATGAAAAAATGATACATATGCCAGAATATCTAGAAGTGATGCAAATAAAAGCTAAGCTGACTTTTATTTGGGTCATCAAGGGGGATGATATACCATTAATTCATAGCCCGCACGCCGCGAGCTGAGAACCCTCGGACGGTACTGATCTTGAGACCATATGGTGAGCGGATTACACCTCAGATGTGTGTCATTCGAGGGTAGCCGATGTCTCGTGAGCGTCTTCGAACGCAGGGACGTACTGAAGGAGAAATTATATGATTGGTTCATAGTATCAATGACGTCACAAGACTTGAAAAGAAATATTATAATGTTTTAGAATAAACTAGAATGATTTACGCAATAAAAATAGGTATCAAATAACGTGCCAGAATACTAGAAGGTGTATACAAGTGTTCAAAACATTATAAGAAGTAATTAATGAGAAGAATGTGTATTCATGACATTCCTAGCGACGGGTTTTGAACTAAGATACCTTAAAGTGGGGGAGGAAGTTCTCGTGAAGGAGCAACTGACATCCACAAGGCAGAACGCAACATGTTTCCGTGCGAAAAATCTTTTCACGGGTGTGCTCGTCGTTAGCCGATTGAAATAGTAACAAGTAGTTCCGTGAAGAACTATACAGCCTATTTTCATATATCCTCCTCATGTTAATTGCCACTATCAACATACAAAATTTCAGCTCAATTGCTATAACAGATTCGTAGATATTGAGCACCGTCTAAATATTTTCAGATCGTCGCCAGGTTGGATTTTTAATTTTGCACTATTACATTAATATTATTGTGTACGTGTGGTATTCAAACTTCAATCGCATGATTAGAACACAAGAAGTAAAAACGAGATTTTATAATTACGCACAGCAGCCATCTTGTGATTATGCAAACAATTGAAATAAATTAGATGCCAGTGGATCAACATTTGTATAAGCATTTAACGTGCAACGTTTCACGGCACTCGGATAGTTAATTCGCGAGAAACGTCCATTTAAATATTTATACTTCGCGTCGCCGCCATGTTGGATTTGCGCTCACCACGTTACTGAAGTCCTATAGGTGAACATATGTTCATAGTCTGTATGAACATTAAAAAATTCAGTTTGGTTGCTGTAAAAGATTCATAGATATTGAGAACCGTCTAAATATTTCGGAAGCTCGCCATTTAGGATTGTTATGTGTATAGGCCATAGCGTTATGTACCATTCAAGGACAATTATTGCCTGAGTTCATTATTGAAACTTTCACTCCGATCGCTTGATTACGACACAAGAAATAAAAACTTAATTTTAAAATTTAGCACAGCCGCCATCTTGAGGTTATGTAAACAATTGAATTAAATTAGATGGCAGTGCATTACAATCAGTAAAATGATTTACTGTACCACATTTCACTGCGCTCAGAGAGTTAAATCACGAGAAAAGTATATTAAAATATTTCAAATTCGCTTGGTCGCCATGTTCGTTTTGTACTTAACAGGTTTCTGAAATATACATAGGCTAACTTGTATCAGTACCCTTCATCACCGTACGAAATTGCAGGGTGATATCTGTAATATTTTCGGAGATATAGAATGTCAGTGAAATATTTCGCACAGCCGCCATTTTGAGGTTATGTAAACAATTGAACTAAATTAGACCTCAGTGCATTACAATGTGTATAAACATTTGCTGTACCAAGTTTCATTACGTTTGGTTGGTTAAATCGCGAGAAAAGTCTATTTAAAAGACTCAAATTCGCTTGAACGCCATGTTGGTTTTGTAGTCACCAGGTTTCTGAAAGTCTCATAGGTGAACTTCTAGTAGTGCCCTTTATCACCGTACACAATTTCAGGGCGATATCGGTAATACATTCGGAGATATTGAATGCTAGTGAAATATTTCGCACAGCCGCCATGTTGGATTGGTGAGACGTAACAAAATTTGAAGGGCACGGTCGAGGTCGTCGGGAATAGTGCTATGAACTTACCGAGTTTCATTGAAATCGCTCCAGCCGTTTAGATTTTATTAGGGGGGACACACACACACACCTCACACACACACACACGCACACACACACGGACAAAAGGTGATCTCATAAGCCTATTTTTTCAAAATTGAAAATAGACTAAAAATACGTGGAGTAACGGACTCTGTAAAAATATACACTGTGATCTACACTTTGAAGCAGGATGCAGTACGATATATGTCAGTGTCGTGTTCGACCTTCAAGCATGTGGGCAAGGACATTTGCAATTTTTAGTGCCAGAGCGGAGTGATCTATGAACACGAGGCCAGAGACGTCATTAAAAGTAGCTTGTGTTAAACAATAGTATATTCAACTTTTGCAGAAGTTTAAAGCTACGGACAGCTTATACGATATAGACGGCATGTGTATAGGAACTACACCGTTCTCAAGTGCCACGTTTCACATACATGCATCAGGGGGAAGGAATGAACAGTATTCTGTAATTATAAACATTCAAGGCTAACTTATGACATAGGCATTACACTCATAGCATGGTAGATATTACCAAAGACAGCAGCATTCAACATGTGTTTAAGGAACACGCAATTCTCGCATAAGATGAGGCAATCTTTTGAGAACATGCTTTTCACATCTCCAGCTGAGATGGCCCTAACATATGATTGCTATCGAATATCTCTCTGTTGCCCCATACGGTTATTTTCTGTCGGGAGACGTGAGTGCGTGGACTCTGATCGCGAGGACAGTTCGTGCGTTAAGCGACCGCATGAACGGACCTTGGAGCCTGGTCAGAGCAAGGAGGTCCTAGGTTCAACACCCGGAACGGCCATGGAGAAAATTATGTCCTGGTGAGGTACATAGTGGATTACTACGACATGATAATATCCTTGTGTGATCATCGCTACAGAAGCCTGTCAGCAGGTAGAACACTTACAACTTTATTAGTAATGGCTGGTGGGGTACTTGATGGTAGCCATGGTTGCCATAGTTCACTAAATTGTAGCATGGTTGGACAGAAGTTTAGGTTCGATGCTCTATAGTCTCTGACTTCCTGGCCAATCTGGATTTTGCTTTGGGATAACCAAATGCATCCAATTGTGTAGTTTTGGTAACTATATTTGATTCTAGTAGATTTTATTGGATTAATTAATGCACATGTTCATTGTCGCGAAGACTCATTATAGGAGAATATCTATATTTTCGATAGAGATAGGAACTATTTTTGTGCCTAATGCACATTCTTATATTTCGGTCACTTGAGCACTTCGATATTTTGACAGGATTATGAAAGTGTCTTTGATACACTTAGACGTGTGCTATGTTGTTGAAATTGATTTTCTGCTTGAAGAAATTACATTATATAAAGAAAAAGTAACAATATATTTTTAAATGTCATTTGGACATAGAAGTTTTTCTAATGATAGATTAGTGGATAATATGACTTATTATTATTTCTGGAAGACGTGATACTTCTCTATAGAGTGAGAGAGATTACCAATGTTGCCTAATGGATCAATAGGTCCTAAATATTCAGCTATTTACTAGATTCATGCTGTAGGTAGTATTGCTACATCATTCTCTAGTTCATCTGAGGGGGGAGTCTTCATAATTAGTTGGCTTTGATCAATTTTCACTTTAATCCAGTTCACATATTTCTTATGACAAGTTGTTGAGGCATTCTATATGCTGTTAATATTTATAATTATACGATTCTTGAATGAGTTTATTTGCAAGCATCAACGCACAGTTATTAATAAATCCTAGTCCAGACTTCAAGAAAGTCTCGAGTAATATTAAGAACTATTGTAAATGAATAATGTGAGGCAAAGCTTAAAACTTAAAACTTAATAAGGTCATTTTCGTGGACATTTCTGACTTTCTACACAACTGTAATTTACTTCAGTATTCTTGTTCACGATGTATGTGAATTATTTTGTGCAGCACTGAGGTGCAATGAAGATCAGTTGTAGGATCTATTTGGTATAGGGTCATCAGTAGGAGGTGTACTCATCGACGAGCATATTTTGAGAAATGCTGTTATAGTGAATTTGGATACACTGTTTGTGTAATTCATGTTGTGGAATCGTGCTAGTGAGAGCACATATTTGAGATTGTGTGATTATACACAATGGGCTTATATTAAGGTCATTCGTTTCGTGGAATTTTGGGACCAGATGATTTTGTATGGCCTCTGTGTATTATTAGCACTGATATATTTAATATCTGAGTAAAACACTGTGTCATGAATGTCAGTATGTTGGTGGAATTTACCCAATGAAGGATCTGTCGCGGCGAAACACATTGAACTCAGATGATAACTGAAGTTCCCCACAAGATACGAAGTCTGACAACCATGTTTCTGAGAGGCAGAGGATATCAAATTGATTGATTTCTGTTATATTTGCTAAACAGTCAGTTAGTTTATTTTTGACGCTCTGTGCGTTCTGATAGTAGAGGTTAAGGGGTCCTGGGTTAAAGTGAATGTCACCTGATAGTAGTAGTAGTATCAAGTAAACTGCACTGGAGGAAGCACGGCAACGTTGTACTGGTCCACGAGGTGTGGTGGAAACATGGCGGAGCACTGGGAGGTTACAAGCTGCCGCGGTCGAGAAAGTAAAATGTCTCTCTGCAGAGTACCACCGAATTTCTTGATCACACGACACATCACTGCGGTCGGAAATGTTTTCAGACACAGTTGCACACCATATAGTACACTTGAACAGGCAAAATACCACTAAAATACAGTAATATGTCAGAGCTACTGAAACACGAGGTCTGTCACTTGCCACTATCTTTAACAACATTGGATCCATTTGGTATAGGGTCAGCAGTAAGTAGGTGTACTCATCGTCGAGCATATTTTGAGAAATGCTGTTATAGTGATTTTCGAATACACTGTTGAGTGTTATTCATGTTGTGGAATCGTGCTAGTGAGAGCACATATTTGAGATTGTGTGATTATACACAATGAGCTTATGTTAAAGTCATTCCTTTCGTGGAATTTTGGGACCAGATATTTTGTATGACATCTGTGTATGATTTGCAGTGATATATTTATTAACTGAATAAAACACTGTGTAATGTTGGTGGAATTTACCCAATGAAGTAATTTACATTGTTAACAGATTCATGATATCATCTATATGGATATTTTTTTTTACATGGATAAACACATCCACACTTCTAATTAACTTAGTTGTTTGTTAGATAATATCACGAATTACAAACACTGCACCTGATCTATGACAAGTAAATTTCGGGTGGAAGTTCGAATCAGGTCTCATAAATTTTTCTTTGTAAATAATTTGCCCAATGGGTGTAAATCGATGTTATGTATAAAATGTAAATATTTAATTTATTGTTGATTGATAAGATTGAAAAATGATAATAATGATAATTGCGTCGATTTAGTTATTACATCGTCGACAACCAATTAAAAGCAAACATTCTGATATTTTTTGTTGATATGTGTGACGATATAGACACCTGGTTTCTTGCCGTCGTTGTAGGCAATACCAGTATTTGTTACTGGCATTTAGTATTTCACCCTAGTTTTGAGGGGAAATTCTCTCCTTTTATAAGGAGTGTTAGGATGTCGTATCTTTTTTCTAAATAAATTGAATATCATTTTAAAATTCTTCTGAGAGATGGTTTCAACTGGTGATGGAATATTGTATTAGGAAGGCCATCGCAGGGTATTTCGGAGTAGTCCACTCTCCCGAGGTGCTCCATTCGGGGAAATCTCTTGTTCTCTGAGTTATTGTGCGATTTCGGCCATGGTCTTACCTAATGCCATCTTGTTTGATATAATTGTGTCCCTTTCATCCCATTCACAAGTTGGTAGGGCTTGGATGTTTTTTTTTAGCCGGGAATTTTCAGGTTGTACCATCCGGCTGTCTTCGTGGGATTCAACAGGTTATGGTAGGTGATTTCGGACACAGTACAAAGTTCGTACTTTTTTGTTAATGTCGTTTATACTGGATGTATTATTTATGCATATCTACCTGTTCCAACGAGTGATTTTGTATTTGGTCCCGAAAAGGACCGTCTTGTCCGATGGTACGTAGCCAGTTTGGACGACGTCATAATGATCTGTAGAGCGATTGCAAGGTACTCTGTATATTCAGGGTAGCAAGTGTTTGAAATGTTGACTACCTTGGCTTAAAGGAAAACTCAGGCCGCCCCATGTGTCAAGTCGAATCCCACTCTAACACCGGGTTGTTAGCCATTCCTCATTTTTACGCTGCGTTACCTCAAAGCACTCTGTTACCCCAGGATGAAAACCAGTCCTCATTCTTACGTTTGACAAATATAAAATAGTATTGGTACAATGGCTTTTACTGCCAGTGAATTAAAACGCAGCAAATTTTCTAGTTTTGTGCCGAAACCCCACACAGGACACGCCTCAAACCTTGAAAATTTGCTAACATCTAATTCACTGGCCCTGAATGCCAATATACCATCTTTTTAGAAGCTTTCGTAGGGAAGTTATGGCTGGTTGAGCTTTTAGTTCTCGCAAAATGGAGGAGCAGGTGCACTTAATAAAATGGGAGGTAGCACGCAGTTTGCTACTCTTGTGGGGGTCAGGGAGCGGACACCTTGAGTCCGCTGAAGAACCAGCATGATGTCTTAGGCGAAACACCACACAAGACACGGCAGAAACCTAGAAAATTTGCTGAGTTATACAATAGTATTAATTGATCAACTTATGAGAACTACTGTAATGCATTAATAGTGGTCTAATGATAGTTTAAGCCATCGTCAGTAGTTCCTAAATTTGCCATTATTTCCCGCGCAATTTATAGGATTTGAAAAAGGAGATGTCATATGACTCGGGGCGACGTCCCATTTTGTATGGCCCATGAAGGTATTGAAAATACCCGAGACTAAAAGGTCGTTAATTTTTCCCCCAATTAATATCTTTGGAACCCCTAAGTTTAGAAAGACATGTTAGGACTTGTTTTACTTAGGGTGATGCCCCCTTGTTTATGGGCTAAATATGTTTGACAATTTACTCAAAAGGCTTACCGATGTGGGAGGGTGGCTGTTTTTATTCGCACGGGACGATACCGTGCTTGGGCCACGTGACTAGAGGGGCAAGTCCCTGGTTGTTTTTGGCATATGACTAGGGGCAAGCCTGCGGTGGTTTTGTTTTGTCACGTGACTAGGGGAAAATCCTGTGACGATTTTTAAAGTTATTATTTTATTACCTAATAAACCATGGATTATTTTACAAATTTGATAAAACGAGTTGTCGAGATGCCAGAGTGGTTCTTTTTTAACCTGACTATCCTGCTTTGGTCACGTGACTAGAGGGCGAAGCTATCTTTACAGTGAATGGATTATTTATTAGCGCATTTATTAAGGCATAACCGATAATGATTATTGGTTAATGATGGATGGATAACTATTATTATTTTTAGCTGATGATGGATGGATTGGTGGCGAAGCAGCGATATTTAGGCGGGAATAATGGCGAAAGGAATAGTTGGAATGGCTAGATGATTACTCGTTAAGTATTGAATATTTCATATTTATTTTATTACGCACGGCTGTGAATGTAGGGATATAAAAGCTGACAGTCACTAATAGACTATAGCTAGCAGGGATAGGCACACGCTTGGCTATGGAGGTAGTCAGATATATACTTTATTTATTTACGGGTAACATATGAATTTATAGAGTACGCTACTGAATCCTGCTTCCTGAATACAATACGGTTTGTCAGTGTTTCGGTGATACTTATAGTAAATACTTTCTCGTGGTTTTTGCTATCGGCCTGTAGTTGTATGGGAAACAAAATTGTGAATATTGGGTAATTGGTAAAGCAACTTATCCACAGTTTATAAAATACTGGTGTTCAATATGATTCTAATTAGTTAGGTAATAACATGCGCTGTGCTATACGCTTACGTATGTGCTGTGCTGAACAGTGTTAACTATTTTAAAGGAAGACAGTTATAATATTTGCAGGGTTTGTACCTGTTTATTTATTTATTTATTTACTGGTAATTATTGATTATTTAATTGAGTAAATTATGAATTAATTGTATTTACTTGTTTGCAGATATATTGTGCGACGGTTGCGTATTGGCTTTGTAGTGTTCAAGCTTCATTGATTGAATGACCAGTGCTGTCAGTGGCAACGTACTGCGGAACAGTATCAGAGGGGGCAGTAGCGACATAGCCAGTGGCAACGTACTGCGGAACAGTATCAGAGGGGGCAGTAGTGACATAGCCAGTGGCAACGAACTGTGGAACAGTTTTAGAGGTCATTATTTA
This sequence comes from Meconema thalassinum, assembly GCA_946902985.2. Classification (NCBI taxonomy): domain Eukaryota; kingdom Metazoa; phylum Arthropoda; class Insecta; order Orthoptera; family Tettigoniidae; genus Meconema; species Meconema thalassinum. The sequence goes on from OX336398.1 coordinate 129,415,316, forward strand.
TGTATTGTGCCCGATTGACGAGGATTCCGGGGAGCCATCGACCTTATATAACCCTTCCGAAACCCCCATCTCCCAGGAAGACATATAGGCCGGGAAGGAATGAATTCTTGGACTGGGAAAGCATTCAAGAAACTGTACTCGGGGGGTGTCGGGTGTAATGAGAGGAAAAAACACCAGTCCATAGGAATACAAACTCAACAAAACAATAAAGAGGCAAGGCTTACATTTAAATCGCAATCAGTTTATTCAAAAATTGGCGGACCCCTAACCACTTCCGAGAGGTGAAAACTGCTATTCCGTGCTAACAATGTTCATAATAATTAATTCGTCTCCGTGCGACAATCCTAACAAATAAAGCCTCTCGAAGTCCTACGCAAAAGTGAAAAACAAAGAATGCAATCTAAGAGAATGACACGTATATCTTCCCTATACAATTACTTCAGATATTCAATAATAGTTATAGTACAAGAATGATTCTACAGCAAGGTGAGTTATTTACTTGTTTACAATGCAAGATATTAGTTACATTTAAAGCATAATAAGTTTAAAGCTACGCTTAGATGGTGTCATCTCCAACATTTAACGTTATAATTATTTAATCTAATGCCTATCGTCCGTTAATCATAATGGCAACGACGTAAACGAGAAGCGTTTCATCCAAAATTAATTTCCAAGCTAAAGCTATGCACATTCTGAACCTAACAGAAAGTATGAAAATCTATCCTAGTTACAACACAAATGAAAAACATGTAAACTCTCTTACATTATATGCGCAATGGGCGCCACTACAGTTACCTTCCTACATCGCAATTTCAGTCCTTGTGAACTTGGGTCATGTTTTTGTTGGGAGAGAAACGTAATGGTGGCGATAGCATGAATAAATACATGTCTAACATCACATCATCACCTTAGCTACCGCGTTTAAACACGTAACTATCTGACAGTCGTTGCTCAATAGGAGAAAGCTATATTTCTATTTAAAATGAGACGAAGAAGCAAGTCTAAGTTATGGTCATCAAGGTTCATTTAAGTTTATGGTTTTATTTAGATTTCATTAGAGTTCCTAGCTTTTGGTTTATATTCAGTTTTAGTTGAAAAACCCTGATATTTGATTATTACCTTCTTATTTATCAGATTAGTTTATTCCTGTCAGTTTCATTGTATTTTTTAATGACCATATTAAATTCACATAGTGTAAACAATGGGTGTCCCAAGCATCCAATACAAACACTTCATTGGAAGAAAAATCAATTACAATACAATAAATAGCACCTCAGTGTGCTGATCAATACCACTGATCCATTGATCATCTGCTGTAGTAACGTGACAAAAACCGTACGCGTCACCGGCCTATAAAGTACGAAAACTTGTACTAGCATCTAAGGGTAATCATATCCTACCGCTGTAGAGCGTTTTTACATTATATGGTTCCTTTTTAAATCCATACAATCCAAGCTTGAGGATAAGGTTTAAATATTGCTGTCATAACAGCTGTATACTTTGAAGTTACAGAAAAGTGTCTCCTTTACTCATATATCAGACGTGAGCGTATGGAAATCTAGCATTTATAAACTTGGGTCTTTTGCTTACAGTCCTATAAAATGACCTGTTCTCTCGAACCAAGAATAGCCTGCTCAGCTCATCTTATAATGTTACAATACATAGCTTGTTTGGCAGTCGTCTGCATGTCAAAAATTATTTGTTCCACTTCTCCACACTACATAATCTGGTTTTCAGGTGACAAGAATGTTTGTTATTCACTGGGCCCACTGCCTTCTATATAATTTACTGAAGAAAAGAGCGCGCTGTCGTCGCGTTTGCAAGGTCAAAATAAACCAAATAAAGTGTGACATTGGGTCCTTTTCACGGCCAACAGCTGGTCGTTGAGATTCACTTGTTAAAATAAAACACTGTTCTTTTAGACAAGATTATGAAACAAATCCTACACGTAAAAGAGTGTTGGTTCGATGCTCTGTCAAAGTTATATAAAATGTTATGTACAATAACGGGTGGCAAATGCTATTATCCCCAACAAGTGCAAATTTTACGTTATATTGGTGGTTTCTCCACCACCTAGGAGTGCATGTTAAGTGTAAATCGTTCCTAGGAATGTGCGGCGTAAGGTCATAATAACTAATCTAGTCCCCACAGCAGGACCGTACATAAAAATAGGTTTTGGCCGTCAGCCTGACTCACGTGTCTTCTTCATAGTTATGCATGGTTTAGGTTGCAAATTAGGCGTATGGATGGAATGCCTGTAATCCACGTGCTTGCTTTGTAGTACAATATCAGCCAATACTATACCATTTGACGTGCGATCCCACCATCGCTAGACCATCTGGAGTGCGGTCCGACCGTCGCTATACATCGCCATGGTATGGGTCTACTCCATTTCAAAGCTCATAACTAGTTGAATAATTGACGTTTCTTCATAATAGTTATTTTTCAATAAAGCCATGGTGGTTACACTGAATTTATCGCTCTAGTTGCAATTTCACAGAATTTACACTGGTAGCGGTTAGCTAGATAGAATGGCCATGTGGTTTTTCCGCTCACAGAAGCTAACTTATGGATTGTGACAAAGTACACATTCAAAACTGATTGATTAAGTTCACTCGTGAATTGTTCATTACTTGTTTAACACTGTTGATAATCTCGCTGCACATGTAAGAGAAAACAAAAAACGTGGCTTAGCAGCGTGCTTTGTGCCTATGTTAAATTGTTAGTGAAAGATCACAAATATTCCGAATTGGCGATTACTGATTATCATAAACACACTCGGCAGTCATACTGCACATAATCCCGTATGTTTCTTCACCAGATTAAGTAGAATCACACAGATACTTCTCGATTTATCGAGCACATTTCGACGTTAAGGCAGGAGCATGCCTGTCAAAAAAGGTACGTCACGCTGCCATCGTGCTTGCGATAAGAGTCGTTCATCAAGCTGCCGGATGGACTCTCTAGTGACTAGTCAAGTATGTGACTGTAAAATATCTGCGGCATTCACTAGGGATTCTTTATATTCATGCCTCCTATTTATCATAAATCATATTTCTCTTCTGAGCATCCAAAATATTTACAACATTGGTTAAGAATCAAGGGGTTCACAAAATATTTACAACATAATATACTCTCGGCGCGGCAACTCATATTAGTCAAACGAGTGCTCTTTTGGCTTGCTTCATGGATGATGAATTCTTCATGAGCCAAAGAGGTCACATGGCAAATGTGACATCGGTTTCATATGCCCTTTCGTTAGCGAAATAAAAATGATGAATGGCATTTTTATTTGCCTCACTCATTCGATTGGCGAAATATCGTCGCAGGTTGGCTGCATTATAAATTCCAATGCGCTCAATAGTATTCCTGTCACTGACAGCGTAACTATTGTTACCAAAAACACGTGTGACTCGGTAAGGACCGTAAAACAAGGGTTGAAATTTGTGGTACACCCTCTCAGTTGGATCTGAGATTCCAGGTTTCCAAATCAGGACTAAGTCATTCAAATTGAGGGCTCCTCTGAAGCGTTGGTTCCTGACTCTTCGTAAGCGCTTCTCAGCTTGTCTCTCCATCGTTTCACGTGCTGCGGCGATCTTCCTGGCTTGTGAGGGTTGAATAGATGGTGGAACACTAGTCACCATGTGTTGCCAAGCTCTCGTAGGCTTTCGATTAAGATGCAATTCGGCTGGTATTTGGCCAGTACTCTCATGGCGTGTGTAGTTAATACAATTGGCCATTACCACCAGGACTTCGGTCCATCTCCAGTGTTGGTTTCCACAGTATAAGCGGCAGTATTTTTCAAGTTCTGACATCTGGCGTTCGGCTGGGTTGCTCTCTGGATGGCGAATTGACGAAAGGATGTGTTGTATTTCCAGGTCTCTCATAGCTTCCGAAAATTCTTCTGACGTAAACTGGGATCCATGATCCGTTAACAAGTATTGAGGTTTGCCAGCCTCTGGGATCACTTCTTTCCTTATACGCTGAATAATTTGCTTCGCCGTTGCCTTCTGGATCGGGTGTAACATTGTATATTTTGAGAAAACATCCAGTGTCACGACAACGTAGCGATTCCTTCTTCCTGACTTGGGAATCGGACCATAAATATCCAGAGCATATAGTTCTCTATGTTCACGCGGCAAAATAGGTCGCGGAAACTCTCTCAGTAATTCTGAGTTATATTTATTTCGTTGGCAAGCATCACAAGCTCTCAATCAATCCCGATCAGATGTGCCCATGTTACTCCACGTGAAAGTTTCCTGGATCGCTGCAATCGTTTTATCAGTACCAGAGTGTCCTGTCGTAAGATGCGCTAGCTCAATCACTAACTTCTGGTATCTTCGTGGTACAATAGCGCGAAGTTGGGTGTGGTCTGGGTCAACAAAGCTATATAACAGACCCTGGTATAGCACATAGTTGTCTGCTAAACGAGCTGTCCTTCCATATGCTGGATCATTAACATCCATCCTTCTCTCTAGAAATCTGATGATGTCACGCAGTTCGGCGTCACGTTTCTGGGCTGCTCCCAGATATCGTAGTCTTCTCAGGTGTTCAGTACACTCTCCCAAGATGTCAATGGCATGAATAGTCGGTTCCGGATAACGGCTAAAGATATCAGGTAAAAAGTTCTCCTTGCCGGGACGGTGTTCGATTGTTAGGTCAAACTGTTGTAAAAATAACGTCCATCGGGTGATTCGGTCGTTTGCCATTCTTGTCTTCAACAAAAAGGTGAGAGCATGGTGGTCTGTTCTGACGATAACACGTTGGCCCTACAAAAGTTTCCTCCAATAGTCCAAAGCATAGACTACGGATAAGGCTTCGAGCTCAGTAGTGAAATAATTAGCCTCATGCGGACGGAGTCTCCTAGATAAAAATGTGATATAATGTCGCTTATGGTCCTCATCTTCCTGGAGTAGAATCGCTCCTATACCAATTGCCGATGCGTCCGTCTCAACTAAAAAGTTTCTCGAGTAATCAGGATACTCTAGACTGATACTGTTGCTTAACATGATTTTAGCTTTCTCGAAAGCACTATCGCATTCTAGATTCCATGCCCAACGAGAATTTTTCCTTAATAAATTTTGAAGAGGTGCTACTGTCTCAGAATGGTCTTTACAATGTGCTCCAAAGATCTGACAGACTCCAAGGAACTGTCTCACATGCTTAACCTTGGTAGGTTTAGGAAATTGAGGAATTGCCTGAATTTTCGCAGGATTTGGGCGGTAGCCGTCCCCATCTATAACATGTCCCACGAAGTTTATCTCCTTCCTAAAGAATTTACATTTGGCCTTGTTTACCTTGAAATTAGCTACTCGTAGGTTGTCAAATACGAGACGTAGCGACTGAAAAATCTCGGCTTCTGTCTCCGACGCAATAATGATATCATCAATGTAATATATCACCTTCTCTTTCACCTCAGGCGTAAGGTTAGCGTCTAGCGCTCGGATCAAGGCTGCTCCTGCGGTTTTAATTCCAAATGGAAGCTTGCAAAACACATAAGTGGTCTGTTCAAATAAGAAGCCAGTGTACTTCCTCGTTGCTTCGGAAATTTTGATATGGTGGTACGAAGAAACTAGGTCTATTGACGAAAAAAATTTCTTGGATTTGAAACGGCGCAATATCTCTCTAATTCTAGGCGGTCGGTCGTGTTCCGGCGCCAAGCGCTCATTTAAGGATCTCACGTCTAAGCATAGCCTAAGACTACCATCAGTCTTCACAACTGTTGTAATGGGATTTAAATAGGATGTAGGCGTTTTCATGATAATGCCAGCCCTTTCCATCTCCAAGATCATTGTTCCGGCTTCCTCAAAATGCTTCTCCGCTATCGGATAAATTTAACGCTGGTATAGTGCATCATCTAGTACGTTAAGAGAGTATTCGAAGTTGGCAATTTCGCCTGGAGTAGTGTCGAAAATGTCCTCGTATTCTGCTAGCAATTCATCTAAAGTTTCATTCCCTCGTGGTTCCAATCTCCGTTTAGCTTCCCTTTCTTCCATAACATTAGAAATGTGTAACTCATCCAATATCTTGGTGATCAAATTTAAGTGTGCCACATCTCCCTGCATCGTGTTTTCAAGATGTACTGGTGGAGATTCAAGGAATTGTACCGTATTAGTACCCATGTTGATAACTTCCTCATATCTGCGTATAAAATCAGCTCCAAATATAGCTGGTTGTTTAAGGTTATTCACCACAATGAAATCATGAGTATAAGTATGCCCGCCGATTATAACAAAACATAAAACTTGCACTTTACACCTAATAGTGCGATCTGGTATGATGCCTCGAATTTTAATATTGGAAACAGGTAGTTCTATAAGGTCATCTCCCAATTTAAGCTGACTGTACAAGCGCCAGTATCGATCAAAATATGTACAATAATATTATTGATGCTCGCAGCACTGACTAGTAACTGTGTCAATTGCACGCAGTCAGTAGTTCGTGGTTCATCGAGTAGATCTCCTGGCGTTGGTTGCCAATGTAATACATCCGCTATTACTACTGGAGAATCAATCATTTCAGGATTTATTGCGAATTTGTCGTTTTTTGTCCTGAGCGACCAGTGGATGTCCCTGCTTCATCATAATTCTCAGGTACTTCTTCCCTGTTGTCGTACTCGCGCGACGTTTGAGGTGTATTTTGGTCATCTCTTCGCCCTCGAAGTTCGCGTAAATACCGCTGACTCTCCTCTGCACTTCCTTGCCAATCTCTATCAGCTCTGTCGCCTCTATGATTGTTGTCGTTAGTGTTCTGATACCTGGGGTCCTTATATCTGTGATAGCCTCCTCTGTATCTATAATCTCTCCTGGGATTATTGTTATCGTTTCTACGATCATACCGATTGTCATTGTAGTTGTTGTTGTTGTTGTTGTACCGTTGGTTTCGGTCGCGATTCCAACGTGGTCGTCATTTCTCAGGGCTTTGTATCTCCTCTGTCGATAGGCTTCCTCTTCTCTGTTCCTATCGTATGGTGTTCCGTCTCTCCTCTGATCGTTAGTATTCCGGTTGCGAGCTCCTCTATTATGCTCTCTATCATTTCGATTCGGTGTCTGTACCATCCGATCTACGGACGTTAAGTTGACCTGACGAGTTTCATGACGATGTCTCATCGGCGCAAATTGTTCATTGCTACAGTCTAATCTGCGCAGAATTTCATCGCATTTGGCGAACGTATTTGCTCCTGAAGCGATTAACGACTTCTGAAGATCTCCTGGATACTGTCGGATGATAGTTTGGACTAGTTCTTGTTCAGATACATGTGGACGTAGACATTGGAGTTTTGAAAGTTGTTGAGCGAAGTATGAGGCATATTTCGTGGGCAGGTTGCTAGAGAAACGTTTGCTGTACATTTCAGCTCGGATCCCCTGTTGTACCTCCACAGACCAAAATGTTCTTAATAGCGCTTCTTTGAAGTCTTGATAGCTCCGGAAAGAATAACTAAATGCTTTGAACCAGATTAAAGCAGTGCCGTCTAGCATTCTCTCTACTACTCTCAGTTCTCTATCGGGTGTGAACATTGTTTCACGCATCTAGTTTTCTAGATTATGGAGAAATTCTACAGGTGTTTGAGCTCCGGTTCCTGTGTACTTGTGAGGGCGTTCATCTTGACTTTTCATGAATACAACATTCGAATGAGGTGTCTGAATCATACTCGGAGTCCTACTGAACGTCGGAATGTCAAATCTGACAGCTGTTTCGCCAGTATTTGGTAGTACTTCCCTCCGTGATGCTGGTGTAGTATCAGCATTCTCCTGCTCAAATTACTTTTTCCAAGCCTCGATAGGATTCGGTTGTGTTTCCTCCTTCGGTGTTTTGGTTATGTCAGCTCCTGTCTGTACGAAGTAACGCTTGAGGATAGGTTTCTCCGGCTCTGAAGTTACTCGAGTTGATTTCTGTTTATTTTCCTCTCGCAAGGTGTTCTTCTGGATCTCTAACCGTTCTATTTTTCCTCTGACGATGCCATCTAAGTCATGGTATTTTCCGTCCATTTCTTCTCCTAACTCATCGATAGCTTTGCCTACATATTCACGGATTTTATCGTTCAAATCTGTGGTTTCAATGGAAAGGTTACCCATCTTCTTTTCTAAGTTGGTAATATTCATTTTGTTTTCGTTCCGGTCGCCCTTAAGTATGTTAAAATCTACCCTAAATTCCGCTGCGTTAACCCGTGTCTCTTCCAGTTTCCTCATGTTGTCTATCTGGTTAGTGCGGATTTCTGTCTTAACAGCTTCCAGTACGACCTCTGAGTTACGACGATCCGTTTCGATTTCAGACCTGACGTCATCCATTGCTTTTGTGATGTTATTCTTAATTTTTTTCACGAAATCAGCCCTGAGAGTAATCGAAGTAGCTTGAATGGTGCCCGTATCTCTATTTAAACCTGCCTGCATATCATTAATGTCTGTTCGAAGATATTCCACATCATTCCTGACCTCTGTGCATAAATTGTTTATATTAGTGTTCATGTTGTCACAATTGACCTGTATTTCGGCCCTAACATTGTCTGTATTGGTTTGCATATCAGCCCTAACTATGTTTATGCTTGCAGTCATATCAGTCCTAACATTATCACAGTTGACCTGTATATCTGCTCTAACATTGTTAGTATTAGCCTGCATTTCGGCTCGAATGTTTGTTCCCATGTCATTCAAGTTAGTTTGCATACTAGCTTGGTTCACCTGAACTTGATTAATTGGCATGCGCAGGTTCCTCAGCAACTCTGGCGAAGTTGCGATATTGTCCATCTCTGCTTCACTTGCCATCACAATAAATTCGATTTGAGAATTAGGCGGGGAATAGTTTGGCTGAAACTTACACACTATGATACACCTTAAGATCAAGCTCTGGGGGAAGTCTGTACTCTTTATAAACTAAGGGATCATTGCTGTGCCTCTGTCCTAACAAAAGTTAAACACACAAACTAACAATTACATTTACTTAAAATCAGCTTTGGCTACAAGTGAAAATGTATCTACTTATTAACAGTAATTAATGCCAACTGACCTCATGGTCCTATCTCAATATGAGTGCCATGCAGCTACTGTCCAGCCGTGCGAATACCGATTCATCACTGACCTGGCAGATGCTATCATACCCTAAAAAACAAATATGAGCTCTCGAGCTCTCAAATTTGAGTTTTCATATTCGTATGCCACCAACTAGACCTCTCAAAATCGAGCTGATCATGTTGTGGAACCAATTAAAGAATCAGTACACCAGCGAACTCGACCTCTCAAATTCGAGCTAATCACGTTGGAGCGCCAATTAAAATGAGTCTATATGTGCCCGATTGACGAAGATTCCGGGGAGCCATCGAACTTAAATGACCCTTCCGGAACCCCCATCTCCCAGGAAGACATATAGGCCGGGAAGGAATGCATTCTTGGACTGGGAAAGCACTCAAGAAACTGTACTCGGGGGGTGTCAGGTGTAATGAGAGGAAAAACCACCAGTCCAGAGGAATACAAACTCAACAAAAACAATAAAGAGGCAAGGCTTACATTTAAATCGCAATCAGTTTATTCAAAAATGTGGCAGACCCCTAACCACTTCCGAGAGGTGAAAACTGCTATTCCGTGCTAACAATGTTCATAATAATTAATTCGTCTCCGCGCAACAATCCTAACAAATTAAGCCTCTCGAACTCCTACGCAAAAGTGGAAAAACAAAGAATGCAATCTAAGTGAATGACACGTAGATCTTCCCTATCCAATTACTTCGGAGATTCAATAATAGTAATAGTACAAGAATGATTCTACAGCAAGGTGAGTTATTTACTTGTTTACAATGCAAGTTATTAGTTACATTTAAAGCATAATAAGTTTAAAGCTACGCTATGATGGTGTCATCTCCAACATTTATCGTTATAATTATTTAATCTAATGCCTATCGTACGTTAATCATAATGGCAACGATGTAAACGAGAAGCGTTTCATCCAAAATTTATTTCCAAGCTAAAGCTATGCACATTCTGAACCTAACAGAAATTATGAAAATCTATCCTAGTTACAACACAAATGAATAACATGTGAACACTCTTACATTAGATGCGCAATGGGCGCCACTACAGTTACCTTCCTACATCGCAAATTCACTCCCTGTGAACTTGGGTCATGTTTGTGTTGGGAGAGAAACGTTATGTTGGCGATAGCATGAATTAATACATGTCTAACATCTCATCATCAGCTTAGCTACCGCGTTTAAACAAGTAACTATCTGACTGTCGTCGCTCAATAGGGGAAAGCTATATTTGTATTTAAAATGAGACGAAGAAACAAGTCTAAGTTATGGTTATCAAGGTTCATTTAAGTTTATGGTTTTATTTAGATTTCATTAGAGTTCCTAGCTTTTGGTTTATATTCAGTTTTAGTTGAAAAACCGTGATATTTGATTATTACCTTCTTATTTATCAGATTAGTTTATTCCTATCAGTTTCATTGTATTTTTAATGACCATGTTAAATTCGTATAGTGTAAACAATTGGTGTCCCAAGCATCCAATACAAACACTTCATTGGAAGAAAAATCAATTCCAATACCATAAATAGCACCTTAGTGTGCTGATCAATACCACTGACCCATTGATCATCTGCTGTAGTAACGTGACAAAAACCATACGCGTCACCGGCCTATAAAGTACGAAACCTTGTACTAGCATCTAAGGGTAATCATATCCTACCGCTGTAGAGCGTTTTTACATTATATGGTTCCTTTTTAAATCTATACAATCCAAGCTTGAGGATAAGGTTTAAATATTGCTGTCATAACAGCTGTATACTCTGAAGTTATAGAAAGGTGTCTCATTTACTCATATATCAGACCTGAGCGTCTAGAAATCTAGCATTTATAAACTTGGGTCTTTTGCTTACAGTCCTATAAAATGACCCGTTCTCTCGAACCAAGAATAGCCTGCTCGGCTCATATTATAATGTTACAATACATAGCTTGTTTGGCAGTCGTCTGCATGTCAAAAAAAAGTATTTGTTTCACTTCTCCACACTACATAAACTGGTTTTCAGGCAACAAGAATGTTTGTTATTCACTGGGCCCACTGCCTTCTATATAATTTACTGAAGAAAATTGCGCGCTGTCGTCGCGTTTGCAAGGTCAAAATAAACCAAATAAAGTGTGACATTGGCTTCTTTTCACGGCTAACAGCCGGTCGTTGAGTTTCACTTGTTAAAATAAAACACTGTTCTTTCAGACTAGATTATGATACAAATCCTACACGTAAAAGAGTGTTGGTTCGATGCTCTGTCGAAGTTATATAAAAATGTTATGTACAATAATGGGTAGCAAATGCTATTATCCACAACAAGTGCAAATGATACGTTACATTGGTGATTTCTCCACCACCTAGGAGTGCATGTTAAGTGTAAATCGTACCTAAGAATGTGTCAGGCGTAAGGTCATAATAACTAATCTAGTCCCCACAGCAGGACCGTACATAAAAATAGGTTTTGGCCGTCAGCCTGACTCACGCGTGTTCTTCATAGTTATGCATGGTTTAGGTTGCAAATTAGGCGTATGGATGGAATGCCTGTAATCCACGTGCTTGCTTTGTAGTACAATATCAGCCAATACTAAACCATTTGACGTGCGATCCCACCATCGCTAGACCATCTGGAGTGCGGTCCGACCGTCGCTATACACCGCCATGGTATGGGTCTACTCCATTTCAAAGCTCATAACTAGTTGAATAATTGACGTTTCTTCATAATATTTATGTTTCAATAAAGCCATGGTGGTTACACTGAATTTATCGCTCTAGTTGCAATTTCACAGAATTTACACTGGTAGCGGTTAGCTAGATAGAATGGCCATGTGGTTTTTCCGCTCACAGATGCTAACTTATGGATTGTGACAAAGTACACACTCAAAACTGATTGATTAAGTTCACTCGTGAATTGTTCATTACTTGTTTAACACTGATGATAATCTCGCTGCACATGTAAGAGAAAACAAAAAACGTGGCTTAGCAGCGTGCTTTGTGCCTAAGTTAAATTGTTAGTGAAAGATCACAAATATTCTGAATTGGCGATTACTGATTATCATAAACACACTCGGCAGTCACACTGCACATAATCACGTATGTTTCTTCACCAGATTAAGTAGAATCACACAGATACTTCTCGATTTATCGAGCACGTTTCGAGGTCAAGGCAGGACCATCCCTGTCAAAAAAGGTACGTCACGCTGCCACCGTGCTTGTGATAACAGTCGTTCATCAAGATGCCGGATGGACTCTCTAGTGACTAGTCAAGTGTGTGACTGTAAAAATATCTGGGGCATTCACCAGGGATTCTTTATATTCATGCCTCCTATTTATCATAAATCATATTTCTCTTCTGAGCATCAAAAATATTTACAACATGGGTTAATTATCAAGGGGTTCACAAAATATTTACAACATAATATACTCTCAGCGCGGCAACTCATATTAGCCAAACGGGCGCTCTTTTGGCTTGCTCCATGGATGATGAATTCTTCATGAGCCAAAGAGGTCACATGGCAAATGTGACTTCGGGTTCAGTTTATACTAATAATTATTTATTGATCTATAAATTAATTGGACGATTAATTTTAGTTCTTATTTCAGATATTCCTTCGATTAGGTGTTGTCACCGATATCGCATGGCTCTTAGAGCTCTGGCAACTTTGCATGAGAGTGAGAAGAATGTGAGGAGGCTATGGAATGAATTGAGCGCCGAAAATGCGTGAGCGAAAGTAACCTGAGATTGCCATGAGTACGTCATGAATTAAGTCAACTGCTTGACACGAAGAATGTTCCAGAAGCTTAGAGGCGCTGATGAACCCCCGGGCGAAGTCTACGTGGGAAAGTCAAGTCCGAGAGGCAGTTCACGTCTGTATTGTCATGCGCCGGGGAGCTAACAGTTCGTTTCGGTATCATCGCGCTCCAGGAAAGTTACACTACAATCCTGTGCAAAGTGACAGTGTTTATCGTGAGTAAAGTGCGCGAGATTGACGTATCGGATTGATTCATTTTACCCGTGTAGGGTATTCATGCGTAATTTGAGTAATGCGGGACATAGCCGGAAAATATGGTATCATCTCGTACGTGAGCAGACGCACATTTAATAGACATTAAAACCTAGTGTAATAGAACAATATTGCTACCTCTTCTGTATGGTGGCACGGTGCGATATTCAAATACTCAACATGCAGTATAAGCAAAGGCACGTGGGCATTAAAAGGCTTTCACGGAGTGTGACATGGTTTGAGATTAGCCGCAATGTTTTTACGCACGAAACAAGTGATTATAGCACCAGGCATTTGTTTGAATAGTTGACAAGTGAAAGTAGCAGGGTCAGCGAACTCAAAGTAAAAGGGGGTGTAGGCCAATGTCCATATATGGCGCGGGGAAGGTCAAGGTAGAAGACTGCTTATTACGAGGCAAGCTAGTGTGAGATTATATACACTGACTTGCGTTGTCAGTGAAATAACAGCACGGCTTCGAATCTATATTTCTTGGCACTTAACCATGAAAATTGGAGCGAATCGCAGAATGGACAATATGGATATCATTGCGCGTCAGTGCAAGTTCCGCGTTATTAACTGTCGTGACGGCAAGATGACCGGCTAGGCGATGTACGTGGGGGTTGGTACGATGGCGTGACGATCAAAGCGAGCCACGGACGACGGAGACCCAGGGGTTGCGAGCTGGATCCAGGATGAGAGGAGAGTATGTTCCTTGGGAGGACGTGGAACCAAAACCCCCAGGAAATACGTCGACGGGACCAGGACCAAGTCAGCAGGATGGTACAGAAACCATGTTAATTCATGAGTAAATCTGTCTGGGTGGTGGTTACCGACATTTGTGTAGATGGGCGTATAATCGAAATAACCAGCGATAAAATGATACGGTTATTAGGACCAGATAATTTTTGTTTTCTTTTGAGCGATTATTATGGTCATTATTAGGGTATAAAATGAGATAAATGAATTTCTTGAAATAAAGTATAAGTATATGGGTTATTCGGCGTGTAACGTTGCAGCGTTCTTTGAGATGGTTCAACTATGATGCCGATTCACTGTCAGAACATTCTAAATCTACAGGGAGTAACATTCACACTTAAGGGGGCACAGTTCTTTGTGCATTTCATGCTATCAATACGGAACACTCTCACCACCCATGAAGTTATTTTACATGTTAAAATGAGCTGATGCATTTTGTAGCGAGGTTATTCAAGGTTGTATTGAAGTGAAATTAGGTTTGTGAAACAGAATGGCTGTTTAAAAGAAAGATAAAATGAAGATGAATGTGCTCGCTATGACGAGGTTGAAAAAGGTAAATGGTTATGATTAATGTGATGTAGTAAGTAAAGGAGTATGAAATTTTGAGGTCACTGTCAGTTGAGAATAAACAAATAGGCTAAAGACCATCTATTTAAATGTTTCTGGAGTATTTGTGAATGTGTAAAGATCACGTGGTGATCAACTAAAAATCTCAAATTATGCAAATTCAAATATGTGAAGGTAAATTCATAGAAGTGAAAAATAAGTGTGGTATATCATCGTAATGTTTCATAAAGATTGTATAATGCAATGTAATGAATGTAACAACCAACAACCAGTTTATTTTTAATTGAGGCATAATTGAATGGAAACCAGTTAATATGATAATGAAGACATTTAATCATGAGTTAAATTTGTCAATAAGTTGTATGACGCTAGAGACATCCATATTTCTAGACAATAGCGATTAGTTAGAAGGAGATCAAATGAGACACTATACATTTTTCGCTCGATATTTTTTATAATTATACACCTGCTCACATATGGACTTTACAATGGAGAGGTGATATGATAATTGAAGTAACGACCGTAATAGTAGTCTGATTTAGCTCTGATCTCCGTAAGTTGCATTATATCGAAAGTGAGGGCGCCCGGAGATTTTTGTCCCTATCAATTTAAAGTTTACTTTGGCGTTAATATTTTATTTGCACATCAAGATTAATTTCGAAGAATCTCCGAGTGAAGGCAGATTTGTGTGTTTTATTTTGTGTATTTCTTGGTGTGGTTTTATAATAAATTGTTGGATGAATTTTATCTTAACAGCGGAGTTCTATGTCATTCTTGTTTTGTTGCTATACTTGGGTGTTCATCGGATCAATTTTGAGATTCACCCCAGTTGAACCCTATCCTAGTTAAAACTCTGGGAATTTCTTTATCTCGTCTCCCGACATTTTTTTTGCCGAAATTGATTTGAACATTCAGTTTTTTAATGTATTTCGGGTTGTACCGAATTATGACTGAGGATTGGCGTGTCGTGTCGGGCCACCAATTTGGATGCCAGATTATCGGGCATAGTGTATTGTACTGGTTTTGCCGCTCTCTTTCTGATCGTCCCACTGTTGGGTGCCAATTGTAGCTGTACAGCCCCAACTTGGGCGACAATTCAAACTGTACATATGCACTATAAGAGATCATCCCTCATTTGGGCGTCAATTGTAACTGTTCTGTCTCCAAATAGATAATAATAATAACACCTCTCCTCACAATGAATAATAATAATGATAAACGGGGTTCGTGGGGATGAAGCACCTGTACGATAAAGACAACAGTAATAGACATTCACACCCAACTACACCGGTGACAGCATAAATTAAAACACTTGAAAACTGGTGAAAAGTTACATGTCTTCTGATACCAGACAAATAAGCACAATCGTCAGGATCCTCGTTGTACAGATTACCCTAAAACTCTCTACCATATATACAAAGGCACACTTATGACATACACTCATGGACCCTTGGAAGATGATGTTTGCTGGAACTTAATGATAATCGCCGATGTGAAGACTAACTCTACTGATTCTGGGATTATTGCTCTCAGAGAATCAATCCTAGTTCTATATGAGTTATTTTGGGTGGATTTTAGTTATTTTCTTCGATGTTCTGCTTTTATCGCTTTAGCAACTGTTTCATTTCACTGATATGTTCACTGACCACTTATACTGTAATTGATTCATTTCCTGTGCATGTATCATCTAGTTGACGTAAGAGGCCTACTTGTCTTGTGGAATATGTGTGACGGAATACCTCGATCCCAGTTAGGTATCATTTTCATCGTTCTTCGACATGCTAAATGGATTACATGTTGTTGTTGTTTGAGTCTTCAGTCTTTTGACTGGTTTGATGCAGCTCTCCATGCCTCCCTGTCCTGAGCTAATCGTTTCATCTCTACATAGCTACCACACCCTACATCCGAGGCAATCTGTTTAACATATTCTAACCTTGGTCTACCCCTACAGTTCTTGTCCTCGACCCTTCCTTCCATAACTAAGCTTGCTATTCCTGGTGTCTTAGTATGTGTCCTACCAACCTATCTCTTCTCTTCATTAGCAGTCGCCAGAAACATCTCTCCTCTCCCACTCGTCTTAATACCTCTTTGTTTGTAACCCTATCTACCCATCTGATCTTCATCATTCTCCTGTAGCACCACATTTCAAATGCTTCAATTCTCCTCTTTTCTGCTGCACCAATAGTCCAAGTTTCACTTCCATAGAGCGCCACGCTCCAGACAAAGGCTTTCAAAAATGACTTCCTAATACCTAAATCTATATTCGATGTCAGCAGATTCCTTTTTTGTAGAAATGCTTTTCTTGCCTGAGCCAACCTACTTTTTATATCCTCTTTGCTTCGTCCATCACTGGTTATTCTGCTTCCTAAGTAACAGAAATCTCCTACTTCCTTCAGCTTTTCACCTGCCAATTTGATCTCCATAGAGGTTTGTGATTTATTTCGGCTGCATTCCAGTATTTTTGTTTTACATTTATTAATTTTCATCATGAATTCTTTCCGTAAGACGGAGTCCATACCATTCAAAAACTCATTCAAATCCTCAGGCTTGTTGGCCAAGATGACGATGTCATCAGCAAATCTCAGAGTTGAAATTATTTCTCCTTGAATCTTCACTCCCACTTTAAATTTTTCTCTAATTTCCTTCATTGCTTGTTCAATGTAAAGATTGAAAAGTATGGGTGATAAGTTGCAGCCTTGCCTTACACCTTTCTGAATACCAGCTTCTCTCTCATGTCCTTCAACTCGAATGTCTGCTGTCTGGTTTCTGTATAGATTGTATATCACCCTCCTATCCCTGTACTTTATTCCAATCGATTTCAAAATGTCAAACAATTTAGTCCAATCAACGTTATCAAAGTCCTTTTCTAAGTCTACAAAAGCCAAGAACGTTCTCTTATCTTTCCTTATTCTACCTTCCAAAATCAGCCTAAGACTTAGTACAGCTTCCCTTGTTCCTACATTTCTCCTGAAACCAAACTGGTCTTCACCCAACTCCGTTTCTATCTGGCTCTCAATCCTCTTGTAAATTATTCTAGACAGGATCTTTGAAGCATGAGTAATCAAGCTGATTGTACGATAATCTTCACATCTGTCAGCTCCCACTTTCTTTGGTATAGGGATGATTTCATTCTTCTTGAAATCAGGAGGTACCTCACCTGTCTCATAAATCCTACACACCAAGTGAAATAACCTGATCAGACCTTCCTCTCCTATGCAGCGTAGCAACTCAATCGGTATATCATCTATGCCTGGTGCTTTGTTCCTGCTTAAGTCTTCCAAAGCTCTATCAAATTCTGATCTCAATATTAAATCTCCTTTCGCATCCTCATCAATTTCCTCCTCCCTTTCCATTACATGATTCTCAATCTCCTTTCCCTTATACAAACTCTCTATGTAAGCTTTCCATCTCTCAACCTTTTCTTCCCTATCTGTTAGAGGCTTTCCATTTGTGTCCTTAATATTACAGCACTTAGTCTTCTTTTCCCCAAAAATATTCTTAATCCTTCGATAAGCTGTGTCTACTTTTCCTAATTTCAGACAATTTTCTATACCAGCACATTTCTCTTTCAACCATTCTTCTTTCGCTTCCTTGCACTTCTTGTTAACCTCATTTCTCAGACGTCTGTATTCTGCTTTCCCCTTTTCATCTCTTACATTCTTGTGCTTCCGCCTTTCATCCATCAATTCGAGTATATCCTGAGTGATCCACGGTTTTCTACCTATTCTCTCTTTCCTACCAATGTTTTCTTCTGCGGATTTTGTTATTTCATTCCTCAAAAGTGCCCATTCGTCTGCAATTGAAGCTTGTTTAGGGTTTTTCATTAGTCCTTCCTTTATACTCTTCTTGAATCTTTCGTTTACATCCTTCTCTTTCAGTCTGTCTATTGCCCACCTTTTTGGCTTTTGACTTTTCTTCAGTTTCTTCAACTTTAATCTGCATTTCATTACAACCAGATTGTGGTCAGAGTTTATGTCAGCACCAGGATATGTTTTACAATCCAAAATCTGGTTTCGAAACCTCTGCTTGACCATAATGAAGTCGATTTGGTAACGCCCTGTATCTCCTGGTCTCATCCATGTGTATATTCTTCTATTGTGGTTATTGAATAAGGTGTTAGCTATGACCAACTCATGCTCAGTGCAGAATTCTACCAGCCTGCTTCCTCGATCATTCCTTTCACCTAATCCGAAATCTCCTACTATCTTCCCTTCTCTCCCTTTTCCTACCACAGCATTCCAATCTCCCATTACTATAACATTTTCATCACCCTTGATATACCTCAGAATTTCGTCTATTTCTTCGTAGACCTTTTCAACATCCTCATCATCAGCTTGACTGGTAGGCATATAGACTTGTACCACTGTGGTGCAGGTAGGTTTAGTATTTATTTTTGCTACAATAATCCATTCACTATATTGCTCATAATATTCCACCCGCTGTCCAAGTTTCCTACTCAATATGAGGCCAACCCCTGCTTGGCCATTGTTTGATTTAGTGCTAATGACCCTATAGTCTCCTGACCAAAAGTCCTGTTCTTCCTGCCAGCGCATTTCACTAATCCCAACCAAATCCAACCTCAACCTATCCATTTCCCTTTCTAAGTTTTCTAACCTTCCATTTCCTAGCAGACTTCTAACATTCCACGCTCCGATCCGTAGAATGTCAGAGTTCCTCTTTGTCACTTCTGTGATGTTAACCCCCTCTCGAGTAGTCCCCACCCGGAGATCCGAACGGGGGACTAGTTTACCTCCGGATTGAAATTTTACAAGGGAGGAGGCCATCATCACATGTAATTATGCATAGAGAGGTGCATATCCTCGGGAATAGCAAACGGCTGTAGTTTCCCCTTGCTTTCAGCCGTGCAGCAGGACGCAGTGTAGCCATTATTTGGCTTATATTATCAATATCTTAACCGTCTATAAGACTAGTAAAGAATTGATTTAATCTGAAAGGCTGCTACTCCCTTTCAGAATAAGTAAAGAGCAATTCTACTAACAAAAATACTAACCTTCTACTGTACTAACAATTAAATACCAAAATTCTACTAACGAAAAAATACTAAAGTTCCACCAACAACAAATACTACCACTAAAACAGTCTGTCACCAGACACACTCACATGCAATCACACATCACAGTCTACTGAAACAATGAACTATAACTAATAAACAATGCAACTGTTACCAGACACACTCACACACCACAGTCTAATAGAACAATGACATATATCTAATAGACAAACTAACTACCTACTTACAACTACAACTAACTACATACTTACTGTACTGTTATTTGAATTGACAATATTTACAAAATGCAATTTAGATAGAAATTACTTACAGGAAGAGAGCAAAGATAATGCCAATGGTTATCCTTCGTATAGGAGAAGAAATAATGGAACGTGATAAAATGTAGGGGTAGGTGCCCCAGGATATTAAATAAGTAAGTGTGAAAAAAGGCAGGGGGACACTACATTCAGGATGGCTACAGTCTCTACCAAGATTTGAGCTTTCATTGTTTGAGCCTGCATCATCGTCATCATCTTGCACAGTTTCCAGCCACTGGCCGGGTCTGTTTGGAACACAAGCCTCTCCAACGTCTTCTGTCTTCCTACCATCTCTCAGCCACCACCTTTGTCCAGTCTTCTTCTCTCTTCTTCACGCTTACTCCTCTCTACTTCCACCCCCTTCAGCCACCTGTCTCTTGGTCTCCTTCTCGGTCTCTTTCCTTCCCACTTCGTCTCGTGTATCCTCCTGGGTATCCTCTTCTCCTCCATTCGTTTTACATGTCCATACCATCTAAGTCTAGCTTTCTCTATACCATCCTGTAATGGTTCTTCCTTCATTAATTCTCTGGTCCTCTCATTTCTTATTCTGTCCATCTTTGTAGCTCCAATACTGCTTCTCAAGAACTCAAGAACTGGCCTGTATTTTGCTCTTCTCCCTTCCTTTCATAACCCAGGTCTCAGAGGCATACGTCAGGATAGGGACATAGTACGTCCGATATATGATCTTTTTGCTGTTTTGAGGGACATCCTTGTCCATAACATGCTTCTCACACTCCTCCGGAATGCTTCTGCCTGCCTCCCCCGCTCATTTATTTCTCTATCGTTTCTTCCATTATCCTGTATCAGGCTTATAGTTTATTGGCAAGGAAATATGAAGTGAAATTCTTAGGTCAGTTGAAAAATTGTCTAGGATTGAGAGTTAACTACAACAAGGAGAGTGGTATTTTGAAACTAGACCAAAGTGAGTACATGTCAGATTTGTTGATTTGTTGAGGAAATTCAATATGGTTAACTGTCTGCAAAAGAGTACACCCATGTCTGCAAGTCGTGAATTACCCAAGTTGGAAACAAAAACTGAAGGGATTCCTTATCAGGAATTGATAGGTTCCTTGATGTATTTAGCTATTTCTACTAGACCTGACTTGATTTACACTGTTTGTAAATTAAGTCAATACAACAAATGTTACAGTGTTGAACAATGG
Organism: Meconema thalassinum; assembly: GCA_946902985.2. Taxonomy (NCBI): domain Eukaryota; kingdom Metazoa; phylum Arthropoda; class Insecta; order Orthoptera; family Tettigoniidae; genus Meconema; species Meconema thalassinum. The sequence goes on from OX336398.1 coordinate 129,436,128, forward strand.
TCAGCTTGTAAAAGAGTGCTGAGATACATTAGTGGTACTAAAATTTGTGGTCTTGTGTTTACTGGAAGTGGAAATTTGAGTATTGAATCCTCCAGGAATACTTCAATATCTTCTTCTCTGTTTCCAGTCTGTGGTGCATACACTTGTATGAAGTCCATCATGTCATTTTTCATCTTCATTCTAATTTTCATTATTCTGTCACTCACACACTCGACCACTTCAAGCGGGATGGATTACAAGCGGGTCATATATAATAAATGCAAGTCACATATCAGATGAACATAAACACTAGAGTTTTTTTTTTGAAATCTAGTGTTTCGATTCTTGTGTTATAATGCACCAGTTTTCTCTATTTTCTGGCTCTGTTATATAAGAACAAATATCCAAGGATTATAGGAAGAGGTAACTCCAATGATAATACATTTGTTAAAGAATAAGATACATTTGACATAACTAGGCATCTTAGATTGATGGATGCTTATACCGAATACATACATTCAGGGCTTATCCAGTACGATGTTATCGTGACTGCGAGATTGGAATGTTAAATGATGTTTTTAATGTTATGGTCTACTTAACTGAGAAGCATTTGAGCTAATAGTTTGAACAGCAGATGTGGCAAATGATTTAATAGAGGTCAGTCTATGAGGTTTTCAAGGTTTATTTGTTGAATGCATTTGTTAAAGCGAGATGAAAGAATTAAAATGTAGTTGCCACGTTAAAACTACGTTGACTGGAATAATTTGAAGTTGGATCCAGTGGAATTAACGGTTCGGGAAAAGCGCCGAATTCTAATAAGATTTATTGCGTAATATTATAGGTGTATGTTTGATGTGGTTTGATTACTGATATATTTACGTGGTATTTGTGGATGATGATATCCAAATTTGATATAGTTAGGTGGCACTAAAGACAATAATTGCAGTTTGTGTATGCAAGAGATGGATTTGATCCCCATAAGGTATAAGGGCATATAGTTTTGCACCACTGGATTATTTATTAAACTTAATTAGCATGATGGATAAGATTCAAGTAGCTGAGAACTCAGTGGTTCGATATGGATTCAAGAAAACTTTTTTGTAGTAGTTCAGGTGGTTTAAGCGGTATGATAATTTCTTCTATTGATACATTTAATTATCACCTGAAGTATAGAAAATCTTAGGATATTGTAGAAAGGGTGATTTCTTGCCCCTTATAATGCAAAAATATAACCCATTAAGATGGTTCAATTTGACGATTAAATAAGTGTGATGAAGGTAAATTTGCCTTTGATGAAGGAAATTAAGTATCTGTTTTTCTACCCGCGAAGATGTAAATAATATGTGTAAATATAATAAGAGATTTACTAGTTCTTTTGCTACATTCACTGAGAATTACATGTTTATGTAACACTGGTTAGGTCACTCAGGGATCGCAAGTGAAGTCAAGTGTTTGTGCTACGTGTGGATTCCTGAGATGACAAGTGGAATTTTAGATTTTATTTGGTTACAACGTGTGAACTGGTTGGTTTGGTCGTGAAATCTCACATCGTAACTACTGTATTTAGTTATGCCACCAGTCTCAGAAAGGGTTTTGTATATTTATTTTCTATGCTTACCAAATATACAATACATTATATTTCCCTTTGTATGTATATTTCGAGACTGCATATTTTACCAGCTATTATTTTCCTGGATAAGTGAAAGGCATCATCAGAGGGAGTGTGGTGTTTATGAAAATCCAGCTCGATGGTGCCTACCTTTGTTGTTTTAACCTGTCCCGCCCAAGAGACATTCTGTCACATGCTAACCGAGCTAACTTTTTTTTGTATCAAACTGGATTTCGGCACACTTTTTTCATTTTTTCCCTTACTTTGTCAGCCCCCTTTCGGGGTAATATGCGGCGTTTATTTAGCCGGGTTGTCGCATTCCGCCTCGGAACGGGTACAATATGTAATTTCCAGTGGTTGTATATTCGAGTTCTACTTAAAGTGGGAAATCGATTATCGTGTTCTCTACTTGTTTTTTTTCTCTAATGTTAGAACCAAATAGAAAGTCAATTTATCGCCCACACTCACGCCATGATCACTAAGTATTGACATGGCACTATTGTTTAATCGTATCAATGTCTTATATCTGGTGTATAGTCCATAATACGAATACATCCATTACACCTTAAACGATAACTCGTTGAGCCTAAAAATAAAACATAGGTAAGGTCTTGAATGTCTTTCACAGGCCATCGGTTGGTTATGTAATCGAGAAATACATGGTGCGGTGGTTAAATCATCGAGGATACATAGTCTTCCACAAATTGTTTGTTTGTGACCTTATGAGGCTCTATGGGATCAGAAACGTCGGCTAGTCGTCTTCGCTTCATGTGTAATCTATTCTCATTAATTTCACACACGTTGTCCATTTCCGAGGTTAAAAACTGTTCCCTACAGACATATTGTGGTCCCACAGGGTCAGCCAAGTGGATTATGCGTTTAACATTAGCAGTATAGCCATGTACATTAAGGTTTGGCACCATGCCATATAACCCTTTCACCTTGTTATCCACATACTTTTTTGTAGCGGCATCAATACAAACTTGAGGATGTTTCACATGGGTTGACCGTTTTCCATTGAAGTCATAATCTCCCTCGATAGTCTGTGGAACCACCGACATCCAGTTAACATCCTGCTCCTTCAACTGCACTTCTAAGTGGTCAACAGTGTGATCTTTATCCCCACCTCGTGCAATAGTGGACACTAATTATACATCTAAAAAACTGGCACGCTGCTCCTGGAGTAGACTAAATCGCATGAGATGTGGAGTAGGTAGAACAGCATCTACTTTACACACATGGGGCTGGTCAGTTTCCCCCCATTGTGACTTTGGGGAGGTTCGCCAAACAATGAAACAAGTAGTGCAGGAATGCCCACTCCGTGCTTTCTCTGGCACCGTGGAAGACCTGAACTAAGCGACACCAGAAGCAGTGAAGAGGGTAGCAGAATAGGACATTCACATTTAGTGAGACGTACATCACTCATACTCAATGTTTACAATTGAACTGTCGATGTTGTCAGGTAGATAGTGATGCATAAATATTGAACCCTTGCAAAGAAGCATATGAGACTCAGTTTCGGGGGGTGTAACGGTTCATATCGTAAGTTGTTGTCAAGGCGCTTCATTAACTTGCAGGGTAACATATAACAAAATAACATGCAGGAAAGAGTGAAGCCAGGGTTAAAACAAATGAATTTAATAACAAATCACCATATTTACACTTAACAAATAAACAACAAAAACTCCCATCTGACTCCCACTTAACAAAAATGCCAAAAACTAGGCCAAAATCTCTGGAGAGATGAATTACATGGACCAAGTGTCCCTTAGATAAAAATACAAAAGTGACCATATATGTGCGTATGCCGTTCTACATGCATCACGATGTGTACAATGAATGCGTGATTCGTCATCATCCAGAATGATTCTTCAGACAACGAATCCACATCTCCAGAGCTAGACCGACACGGGGGAACACAACTACAATATTTAAAATTAAACCGACACTTCCTAAATCTAATATAAACAAACACAAAATTTCCGTGTGAAATTGGAATCAAATTGCCGTAGCAACATTTACTGCCTAAAAACTTAGGACTTCTCACACAAATCAACACAAGTACATTAACACGTGACCAAATAAAAAATACACAAATGACCGCTGTCAAAAGGCACACAGCCAACATTTACGTTAATAATACAATATTTTACCCATACAACGTACAACAAGCCGTTACACACATGGCGAACTCCCCAATTAATTATGGCTTAAAAATAACCATCACAATGAACAGGTTTGCTACATGAAAGCTTACAGGGGTCAGTCGGACAATCAGGACTGCCTATCAAAAATAAGTCACAGGCAAAACGGGCGATTTGTGGAACTCTGCATGTCTGTCAACCCACGTGTCAATATCTCGACCTCCCAGGACATGGGGTCGAATCTCGAAGAAATGTGCCCCAAAGCACAAATAATACGTGTGTGTGTGTCAGAATAAATATGGACAAGAAACAGCGGTCTCCCAAGAGCACCCTCTCTTTCCACCAAAAATACAACAGCAGCAAAAATATGAGAGCGGTAGGACCTCTACCCCCTCCCCACGTAGAATCAACACACACTTGACACAGTAACACACATAATCACACGTATGGGTTTTGACAGACCCTGAAATAAAAAGACACAAATAATATCCACATGCTGGCGCCACCGTTCTATGCCGTGACTAGTCAACCTGAAAAGGACTCAAAAAAAATCTATCAAATTTAGAACGAAGGTGTTCTACAAATTACTTTTAAGTTGGTGCGCTTGGCAACCCTAATATGAATAATAACCTGTTCAGCAAATATCTTACAGTAATTTCCTCCCATTCCTATTTCAAATATTAACGTTAATAAAGCACCATTTATCGAATGTAACGGGTTCCGCATTTGCAAGGATAAAAATCACGCACGCACGCCGCGCGCATTACATATGACTCAAGGAAAAACAAATATCTAACAAACACTTTGGCCACGCGCCAACGGACATTTAAAAACATTGAGCGTCGGTGCAAGAAAAACTCTAAACAACAAGAAAAGAAACATGACTATTTACAAAGTTCCCCGGCCAAATCTAACTACATAATTGAAATAATCCAATTGTTGTACATCACCGCTCTGCTTGTAGAACTAAGGACATCCTCCTCAACCCATTGCCCCTATGGACAAATTAGCACTCCATAGTAGTCGTCTGCGTTGATCTGTTGAAGTTCATCCCAACTCCAAACCACGTGCTGATCATCTTGGTATCGACTCCTTGGCAGAAAAGTTCAATGTTAATTATTTTACCTATATATAATCGCTTGTAGGTTACTCAGTTCACCCACAATTGTCCTAATGCGATTAATAGCGAAGACTGGCCCTAAATATCTCGCACACACGCCCAATAAAATACATATAAAATACACTGCAATATGTACATAAATATACACCTCGAGACCACGTCACTGGCTCGTTAACAAGTTTAAGATCTTGGCTGCACTAGCAGTCGCTATCTTGCTCGGTATTTCCGTCCTGTACTGTGGACCTTTGCTCCGGTGAGCGCTAATTAGTGTGTTACAATACTTGCCCCTTAGAGCTGAACTCGTCGTCTTTAAGTAAATGTTACAAGTTATCACGCACTGGCGTGAAATATTTAGCTCACAAAATAAAGTTGATTCCAGAATTTAAAAAAATGTATTCGAGCTTTAAAATTCGATAATGCAATCGCTGTAACTTTAGCTCCTCCGAGCTCCCAAATAAAATGACTTAACCAAATTCAGAGCGTTAAAATCACGATACAAACTGGCGTGAAGTAAGCCCCTCACGGCTCCACAAAGAATGACCTAGAGTGGCGTCAGGCCAAACTATTTATTAGAAAACTGACAGGGTGGAGGGGTGGGGTGGAGTCGGATAAAAACTTCCAGAGTTTTTGTCTCACAAAGATGGGACTAGTGTCATTCTTCTTCAAATAAATCAAACGTCTCAAATTACTCGTGCGGAAATTAATCCGTTCGGCGGTTCTCTAGATATCCATTTCCGCGGGCTTTTTACTACTGACGCTGTCCACCGCGTGGTCATGGCTTGGTCTCTTGTGATTGGCTGATTCAATCGTATGTTCGTTGCAAGTGCCTCGTGCTCCTTCCTTTATGCTTCCAATTTTGGTACAGTAGTTGCTCAATTTAGCCTTGAACCCGACTAATTCAAGCCGTCCCCCAAGAATAGCTACCAGCTCAGCTCCTGTTGCAATATAACGAAATGCTAGCCTCCCTTATATCCATGTCGACTTCCTCAAGTACTGCCTGGGCCGTAGTAATAATAATAATAAATATGAATACTTATTTATCGAAGATCAATAAGGGTTCAATATATTGTTTTATTCCTGTTTTTTTTCTCTCAAGCTTCGTAAATTTCTTTGTATAAACATGATAATTTGTATTTAATCAGTGCTTATCTTCCACTGGATATGTAAATAGTTTATAGGTTGATTTCATCATACGCTAAATAAAAAAATAAGTGTTTATTAGCGGGATCTGTCTCTTGTTTGGGATCATTTAATGGGGCGGCCTTGGTCTCGGCCATTCATGCACGTCCAAGGACATCCATAGTAATACTCTTCCTGACAAAGGGTCTGGTTCCGTGTATAAAGCCTAATTTTACAATTAGTTGATATGCAGATTATTAAGCAGCAAGAGTCGCTCCCTGTTGGGGACATGGTTTCCCATCTCTTCCCTACATCACGTGAGCAACCTCACGGTTCTCTCATTCCCTCAAGTATTCGCTGCCTCATTGTGGGACCCTCAGGATGTGGAGAGACCAATCTTTTACTCACCCTCATCACGGCTCCAAAAGGTCTGCGTTTTCAAAATATCTATTTCCGCAAAATCCCTCTACTAACCATTGTATGTGTCCCTGGTTCAAGTCTGCTTGAACTAGGAACCAGAAATATGTATTGTGTTATTTCACGTTTCCAATGCAAAGAACTATTATTGCCGCGGATGCAGTAATACCTGATTCGCTTATGGTTTTCGATGATGTCTCTACATAATGGTAAGTTATTATTCAGAGTCATTTCATCAGGGGTCGTCACAAACATATCGACAGCTTTTATCTTGGACAAACGCATTCCAGATTGTCCAAACAACTCATTCGTCATAATGCCAATGTGATTGTTTTATTTTGTTAGGATGAGCGGCATATACGCCACATTTACAACGAACATGTCAATCCCGATATGACCTTTCAAACCTTTCCTCAATTGGAACACTTAACGCCATGCCTGGTTTGTTATGGACAAACAGAGTGATATTAACTTGGGGCGTTATCGCTTAGGGTTTGATCATTTTATTCATATTTAAGGGGCTACCTCATTTCCCTGTATGTTATTTCTACAGACACCATGACAAGAGCAGGGAGTCAATTGTTAAAGCATATTATTATGGCAAAAAATAATATTCGCCAAAAGTTTCGTCAATTGGGACGATCACGTGCGGATAATGCTTTGTTTACTCAGCAACATTTAGCTCCTCCTCTAAAAGCCATGTTTAAACCATCTTCCATATCTCAAAAGCTGCCAACAGTTTCAAAAGCAACTCAGACTATGCAAGAGGTCTGTGTGTTAAAGGAACTTGATTGTGCTAGTGATGTTGAGGAAGAGGTTATTTCACCGGGAAAGCCAGAGGATGAGGGGTTTACTCCAGAAAAACCATCGCCAATTCCTCAGTTACTCATAACAACAGAGATTTCCAAAACACCTACGACTTCCAAACAGCCTACTTTGTCGGAAATGTTGTCTACACCCGAGTATAATGCTCAGTTAAAAGCATTCTGGTAAAGAATTTTGTTGCTTTAGTAACACCCTACCTCAGAAATGTGTTTACTAAAAAGGCCGATACTACCTATGGAGTTTACTATGAAAATGATTGTTCTCGAATTGGTGATTCCTATATCAAGTTCGGTAAACAAGTAGTCATCATTAAAAATGTCTACTATAAATTAACATCCGGCCTTTTGGAGCTGTTATTTTCACGTATTCCCTTTCCCGAAGACTACCCACCTGGAATGATCTCATAACTTATAGAACCATCTTAGTGGAAACGAGTGCTCACAAGAGAGGGTATAAACGATCCGAACCAGTCAATGGGAATAAAAGTTTCAATTCTAAGACCATCATTTCAAAATTATTTCCAGCCACGGACAGTATTCTTCGTGGACCTTTAGCTTCGGGGGTTACATTTAAACCATTAAAACCCCTTTTTGATGTGACCTACTGGCACAATCTCAGTAACCTAGTCAAACGCTTACAACTTTTGCATGCTTCACGACTAGCTGGTCATACCGATCGCGATTGCGAAATCCTAGAAATCGAGCAAGAACTTCGAAATGCAAAATTTATTGTCTAAACCTTCACCAATCTAAGTGGAAATAGCCCGCGAGGTTCACACCCCTCCCAGCCGTAACTATCAGCGACTCAAAGTTATTTTATGTGGTGTTGAAGAGCTTTGGCAGGCTGATTTGGTGGAAATAATACCCTATGCTAGCGTTCTTTTTGGGTTTTCCTTGGGTTCTTTTTGGTTTCGGTTCGGATCCTTTTGGGTTCTTCTTGAGGTTCTTTCAGGATCTTTTAGAATCTTTTTTGGTTCTATTTTGCTTCTTTGGGGCTTATTTTGGGTTTAAAGACGGTGTACGCTATATGCTTTCAGTAATTGATGTGTATTCCAAATTGGCTTTTGTTCAACCTGTGAGTCGCATGTCAGGTCCTCTAGTCACCGCTGCATTCAAGAATATTATTCAACAATACAAACGTCAAACCAGCTTCTGCAAACAGACCAGGGCAAATAATTTTTCAACAACGATTTCTCCAGCTTTCTGAAGTCCTCGGGCATTCATCATTACAGCACGTAGAGCAAACTAAAAGCAAGTGTGGTAAAGCGTTTCAATCGCACGCTAAAACAGATGTGTGGAATGGAGTTTACGGCTCGGGATTCCTATCGCGGGATAGACTTAATACCTGAGCTAGTGTTCTGTTACAATGATACCAAACACGGAACTATTGGAACAATGCCGTGATGTGACAAAAAATATTTCAAGGCTATATAAACTCCTTAACTCCATCAAATCTGCTGATCCTGAATGCCATCGTCTTAAACTATGTAATTATGTCCATGTCAGCAAGTTCAAGTCTGTTTTCGACAAAGGGTACACGCCGAATTGGGGTACAGAAATATTTAGTATTCGACAAATCAACCTCGACAGCCCAGCAACGTATGCACTGCAAGACCACAACCATCAGGCCAAGTGAGCCGTCTAGCCTTTCGCAGATGTTGTCGCAGTGGAAGTGTGTGTGTACCAATTAGCCAGGCGCTGGGCCCATTAAACCGGACGATGGTTATGAAGCTATCAGAGGCGATGGATTGAACGTACATTCACTGCGATGTGATTGCAAGTTCTATTCGAATGCGCTATTCATTGAGAACCATGGGCCTAGCTTAGCCTAGCTTAGAGAAATAAAGACTAAATAACGGATTAAATAAGGTACACATACTCAACACTAAAGTAAAGGAACGGTAAATGTATTCCCTAAGGAAATATTCCTAAGGTATGACGAGGAAGCTTAACACGCTAATGTAAGGTTCTGTGTTTGACAAGATAATATGACATTTCAAAGGACCGTGACATTAAGGTTATGGGCGATACGAGGTAAAGGTATAGGGGAATGTATATGGGGGAAGAATGCTCATAAAGAGTAAAATTACATTGTGAAAAGAGAAAGATAACAAGGGCTAGACAAAGAGTCGTGAAAAGTTAGTGTACCGCCAAAGAAGCGAACAGTAACTCAAATAGCCCTGAAAAAGGTGAGGGAGTAAGAGACAGGACGGAGTTTAATAAAAGCGCGCGTAGATATGACGTAAATGAATAAACACAAAATGAGGGGCAACTAACCGAAATGAAATAAACACGAGAGATGTTACGTTACACAAAATGAAAGAAATCCATCATAATACGTTACGCTATAAAAGGGATTGCTCGTGATTGGAGCAACGCAGTGACATGAGGGTTGCACATATGTGAATGTTTAGTCGGGAGGCTAATTATCAAGCCATTAAACAGTGAAATCGAGGCAGATTTAATGGAACGCGCAGGGACACGGTAATCTCGGTGTTAGCGGCGAGATATGACTAGGTCACCGGGGATTTTTAGGTGACGCGGCGTGCCCACGCCATGGCAAAGGCAATTAATATTAATTAATTGGCCGATCGATCCTCGAGCACGCATACAGATCTGTGTGCAGCAAGGAAAGAGGAACCATATAAACGTTATTTCAAGACCAGAATCATACTTTAAGAGAATATGACGCTGCAGGGGAATTCTCGGTCTACTTTTTCTCTCCAAACGGATATAAGGGGGTGGACCCAGGACAGAGGGGTCAGTCGAACCATACTTTAGAGCAGGGAGCACGTCACCCTAGCTCAGAGAAGAAAGGCGTGGACTTTAACATCCTAAGCGCAGCAACATATAATCATGCATTAAGTCATGAATTAATAACGAGTAATATAGTCAGTTGAACCGCAGGATAGTGCGAAGTGCGCATTACCGAAGTCGAGAAGGGATGCTCGGACAGTAAGACATTTATTAATACCATTTATTAAGGACAGTCGCACCATATTTGTATAGTCGGCATTACGAGCGATTGTCATTGTGCACGTAGGAAAGGTACCGTGTGATATGCAAAGTAGGACAAGTGAGAGTGATAATTTGTATAAGTACAATGTACAATGGTTGAGCGCAGTATGTAAACTAGTGGTTAGAGAGAGCATAGGCTGTTGGATTGCGCAGAGTTAAACTTTATTATGCGATTGGTGAAATTTCATAAGAATACCAATATAATTAACGCTCAGGACGATATGCAAACATATTAATGCGATAGCGGGAAGTTCATCGAAGGATAGAGATTGATAGACAGTTGGGTGAATCGATAGGAATCCGTAGGCAGATAATCGAGACTTTCAATCAGGATACGGATAGCAGCGAGGAGGAGTTCTTCAACGCCTGCAGTTCTGATATCTTGCCAGGAAAATTCAACAGTAAGAAATGTAAATAATGAGCGTGTGAGTGTAGTGATGATCTGTTAAATATCTTTAAAATTAATATTGTAACAAGTGCTAAAGTGTTGTGTGGAAAGGAAGCAATAGCTTCAATATGGAAGGGAAAAGTGCCGTGTGTCTTGTAAGGCAAAAGGTGTGTAAAATGTGTGTTATAAGCATCAGAATGCCTTGCTAATTATGCAAATGGCAGGCATTACTGGAAGAATGAGTGATTGGAGCCACCAGACTAGCCGATGTAAGTACCCAAAAACCATGATTTTGTAGCAGTTGTAGTCCGCTGTATGTTGTGTGATTTCAAAATTATAAAATATGCCAATAAGAGTCAATTTTAGGAAGGAGGACCTCAAGGTAGTATTGTTGTGTTGATTTTAGTAAAGTTGAGACGTTTTTGTACATCATTGAGTGGATAAATCTTTACCACTGTTGTAAAATGGCAAATCAGTTATATAAAAACTTAACGTAACGAACACGGATGTTCGGTTATTAAAATGGTTACGTTGTGTCGGGTTATGGTAATTCATGTCAGTAATAATAATAATAATAATAATAATAATAATAATAATAATAATGAAAAGGAATAAATGAATACAAATCTGGGAAAAAATGGTTGTAAGCAATATATATGCTAATTGGAATATTTATCTATCCAAGCAGTAATATTATACATGAAGGGCTAAGAAAAGCAAGTTAATATCCGAGTATATTGTAATAATGGGAATAAAATATGCAAGAATCTAGGGAATGGAAAAGTTTAATAGTGAATTGAATTTGCAGCTTGTGAATAAGCTTGTAGAGTAATTGATAGATTTATCTTACTAATTAAAGGATGAGATCATAGCATAATGGTCAGGGAAGCCAGGTAATCTATTCGACGTGTGAAATCTCGTATGGCCTAGGGCGTACAGAGATATTTATTATTTGCCAGAGTGTATTTAGTGATGTACCCTAAATCTGAGGATGGATATGGAATGTTCCGTGTTCGAATCCTGTGGTGTATGAGAGGATAACAATGGAAACCTCTGCATGATACCTGATACCGAGAACTAGTTATTGATATGATTCAGCTCCTGAGAAGCGAATATAATTGGCGGCAGCATGTGCCTGACCGTAGCATTTAATAAGATACCGGCTAGCCAGTTCGACCAGTGTTTGATGAATCTCGCTCCTTCATATAATGAAATGTACCTATTGAGGCCAGTTCTTAATATCCTAAGGTTAGGAATAAATGTTTAAACTCGCCCATAACCTAAATTGCATACCATTCAGTTTAAATCATATGGGATATGTGGGTCTTTGAGACTACACTATTTTATTTAAAGTTACAAGTTACTGCTTGGAGGTTAAGAGAGAAGGTAAAGTGAGACGGAGCTAGTAGAGGACGGAACGAGTGTTTCGTTACAGCCCACCTCAGCCCATTATGCAGGAAGAACCCAGGGGGAGACGTTAAACGACCCTTGAAGGTTGACATTTAGAAGGGACAGATTTTGAAACCCTGTTTGTAAATGAAAGAGTCATTGTTGTATTATATAATGTAATTGTGTGGTTTGAAACACATTGATAATTAAAGATCATCCTGATGATTTAATATTTAGCAAACTTACGAATTGTTGGAAGTTGCATTTTATACTGACACTGTCACTAAGTTATGAAGGTCGACACTTGATGCCATAGGCTATGCCCGCGCAAGGGTAGTATAATATACCATCCGACACAGCGGTAACGGAAATTTTGAAATTGAAATCACAACGGCATACAGTGGAACTGTAGAAAAGGGAACTGCAGAATTGGTTAGTGCATGGTAAAGCATTTTGGTGGGAAAAGAGATACAAAAACACGAATGTACACATAATGTAAATTAAGATGTTGAGAGTAAACAATTAAGCTTGTGAAATGAAATAGATCACGACAGGTGACATAAGAATATAAGTACAGTTTTTGTGTAAATTACATGTGCATCAGAGCACTTGAGATGAAGTTTGATGTCAATCTCAGGGTAAATGAATGTATAATCAGCTGGAGTTGCAAGGATAAAATGTGAATAATTAGTGGATTGTAGGAGTAATTGTGCTTTGTTTGTATGATATTTGTTGGGATTGTGTTTTTATGTGTTTGAAGCCATGATTTAGAACTGAATTAAAGTCTTTAGAAGAGAGTTGTGCTTTATCATTGTAGAGTTGATACCTTTTAGTCTCAGTTCAAAAATATGCAACTGCTCAGTGGGTGGACGGTACACGCCTGAGAACTGATGCTGGCTGGAGACAGAAGCCTGTTTTCCATGGAAATTACTCACATGGGTACAATACCTACACAAAAAAAAACCACGATAGGGGGCAAAGGTAACAGGAACGATACAGACGCACAAAGGACATACTCGAATAGGCGATACGCCCTAGTATTCCATACGATAACCAAATACGCACACACACATACCTTGATGGATCTGCTTAATCCGGCATCGCGGAATTACACAAAATAAACTAAATTCACGCACCTACGCACACCTTTATAATAAACACAAACGAACGGGTAAAGAACGGATAGAAAAGCAAGGCATCTCGAAAGCGAGAGCGGGAGCACAAAATACAAAAACCTACATCGGAGAGAGAAAACAGAAGACTGCCCAGAGAGTAACAAAGGGTTGTCACAGGTGACAGAAAAAGAAGATAAAAAGGTAAGAGGTGTCACTAATCACGATTCGGCATAGCAAGAAATCACTATAACGAACCTTGATCAGCAATTATAGAAATGTCCACTGATCTGCTCGGCTATTCTGGCCAGTAATAATCAAGACGAAAAGAGAACAATTCCGATGATTGACACGCCGAAGGAAAGAAAAAAGGGGAAGACTACAGGTGGAAGAAAAATAGTTCAGATTCCCACACACTCTCCCAAAATTTTTGTTACGTCTACCAAAATAGACGAACAAGAATTTTAACGAAACAAACACAAGGAAGGGAGAAGGGAGGAAAACAGATACATCACGAAAAAGTAACGGGAAGGAGCCTAGAAGTAGGGGGAAGACGGGGAGGACTCAAAAAGAGTGTACTTTAATGAAGATAAATATAAGAATCAAAAGACGAAAAGTTTACAATAATAACCTAAGTTAAACCAGATAAAATAAAATAGTAAAAATAGAATAAAAACCCTAGCTTCCCTGCCAAAATATTATACTAAAGTTACAAAGTTACAGATTTACAAAATATAATAAATATAAGTATACAAAAGCTGTCTTCCATAATCTCCCAAGGTAGGATGTCAGAGAGCAGATATCGATAATTAACTAAAACATGAAAGAACGATTAATTGAGAGCGATATTAATTTATTCTAATAATGGGGTAAGGTTGAGTGGTGATCATCACGGTACTCCAACAAAGATTAAATTTTGGGACGAAGAAAAATGACTAGAAGTCCTCTATTTAAATATTATTCGAAGGAATAACCTGAAAAAGATGTAGATAATTATAATTGATAGCCACGCCATCTTGTGCCATCGCACGTTAACTCAAAGCAGATAGAGATGGAAACATGTCACAAGAACAAATTAAAAATTTAAGAGAAAGAGAAGAAATGTGACAAAGATAGGTGGACTTACTTACAAAACGCTTCAGTTTGATAATATGAGCGGTAGATATTTGTTGCAGGTTGTCGTCACTTACTAGTTTCATGGTACGCTCCTGCATTGTTCACAGAGTGGAGCTCTCCAATACCTAGTCGTTTACCTGAAAAGCAATGATATACCTTCCTACGTTGAACCTATTTGTGATGGGAAGAACATCAGTCATCACCGAAGCCTAGTCCCTGCTGGAATAAAGCTTCTTCGCCTCATTAGTTTTCCTGGCGGGGGTTACATCGTGGACACGCAGTTCTAATTACATCGCGTAATCCACAACCGAAACAGAAAACCTTAAGACGGTCTGTGCACATACAGAAATGATGTTCTTTACCGCAATTCCAACATGTATGTGAACTGTCATGTTCACCAGTACTAAAGGAATCACGACGAGGACGTATATTAATAGGTGTGGTATCGGTTGCAACATTGGATTGGACATGAGTAACAGATGAGGGTCGAGTTCTGTTGACTGCGGATAGATGGCGCGATTGAACTTCACAGGCCTACTAGCAGTGGAATGAGTGACTAACGTATGTGATAGGCGACAATGTCTAGCATTATTGACAGTAGGCGAAACAACACTTGGAGTAAAAGAATCGTATCCTTCAGTGCTATTAAAAGGTAGTACAGGAAATATTGTATCAGAGGGAGGAGGTGGTGGAACATATTCTTTACACAGGCGATAATTACCTTCAAATTCCCTTCCCAAGTTAAGGATGTCATCAATAACGAATACAGAAGATCTACGTACATAGAACTTATTTTCTAGATGTAGGTTACGATTTATAATATCGATAGTTTCTTGACCAGTTAATGGAATGGGAAGGCAAGACATTAAAATTCGAATAGCCGTGACATAATCATCCACACAAATAAATGGAAAGTTACAATACCTTGAAAGGCAGTAAAATGTAGAGAAATGTTACTCCCTTATTCTTAAATATTCATTCTTCAGCAGTGATGGGATGGGGTATCCAATTGCTTTTATTGGCGATGATGTTATGTGCCCGTTAGAGGTGGTGATCTGGTCCACCACCGATCGTGTGTAGCTTTCCAGATAACCACATCTTTGAACACATGTGGCCTAAGAGGATTGGAGTACACCCCTTGTGGGCTATTCCGGCACAAGACTCCTCGTCATCATAGGGATCAGGTTCCCATCATAGCATAGTCTTAGACCCCTCAAGGAAATGCACCCCCTTAAAAACAATTAAATTAAAATCCAGGCTTGGGTAAATTTCACAAAATGATTTATTAAAATGAGTCGGCTAATACGTTAACTAAACACAGGTAAAGAAACAAAAGTAAACTATTATCTTCTATGTAATATCACCCCTCGATTGGTCCTAAATACAACCAGAAAAAACAGCAAAGCTAGGGAAATGGTACAAAAGATTTTAAATTGTAATTATAATTAACAA
The DNA here is from genome assembly GCA_946902985.2 of Meconema thalassinum. NCBI lineage: Eukaryota > Metazoa > Arthropoda > Insecta > Orthoptera > Tettigoniidae > Meconema > Meconema thalassinum. The sequence goes on from OX336398.1 coordinate 129,451,815, forward strand.
GGCATGACGTTTCCAAGCGAAACGTCATGATGGCAAAATGTCAAACATGACAGGAAAAACAACAAAGTAAGCTGTGACCATCCCGTATTTACATTTAATTTTTAATTAATATAAACTCATCCTAAGTTAAACTAATCTACGGTGAGAAGCATCCGTAGTGAAAACAACTAAACAAAAATCTAAAGTGATTTACAGTCATCCTTTACAACACAAATCATGTTTATAATCAACTGCACAACAAATTATCTACAAGTCATAGAAGAAAGATGGGAATATGGGTTTACACAACAATTAATAAATAAGTATCACACACAAGAGTATTCTTATTAAACCTTCCTACCAGATGATGGTTACTGTTTGTTTCCATCGGTCATCTATCATGTGTAAACTAGGAAATCATAGTACTGTTTGTTAACAGCAGAACAAAAGTTACATGGTTCATGGCCCACGAGTTTAAAACTCTGGGGTAGACCAAATCCCTGTCAGTCGCATGTGTCAGCTGTCTAAAGCTTAAACTAACGATGAAATAAAACGACAGCTCAGTGCAATGGTCAGCGGGTTATAAACCATGATCAAAGTTAAACAGGCGTTTATTGATTAACGATATTATTGCTTTCGTTTAAATTCATTATTTACTTTTATTTAATGAGTTGTCTTTGTTTTAATATTAATTAATTATACGGATTCACCATCTGCACGGCTTCTTAACTGGTGGATAAAACCACTGGTGCACACCCCAGTACACGCGAACAAGCTAACTCCGAGCTATCAAAAAGCTCAAAAACCAATCTAAAGTAACAGAGTGTCCTGCTGGATCACTTCCTTAACCTCAGTCTGTCAAGCGCATGAGCTTTGAAACAAGGCCGGCAACCTCAAAAACTATGGGAAACCACCCCTTCATCGTGCATAAACACACGGCATAAACCTTCACAACATGTAAGAAAAATAACATAGCCTCAAATAAGTCAATCAGTTTCACAAGACAATTTCAAAATCTTAAACAATAAAGGTTGTTCAAATGTGCTTCGCTCACAACATATGCGAAGATCGTAAATATTATAGGTGACCTCCTGACACACAATATCATTGCATTCTTATTATCGCTGTTAACTTGACCTAGTTTTATAAAGCTTAATAAACACTGGCTTTTGTAGATCACATCATTTAGAAAAGCATTAGCATCAAATCTGTCAGAAGTCTAGTCTCACCTGGGATTATGGGTTGGCACTACTGCGCGTAACCTTGAAAACACTTGTCTCCCAAAGTGACTTACATTTTGTTCATTCCCAAACTGTTACGAGTTGCATGGGCTAACAGTAAAGTTTCAAATGTTCTTTTCTTTAGCATATCGGATCCATAAAAATGTTCAGATTGGGATCCTACACTTGCAGTTCATAAGATAATATTCGTTGTAGTGTTCGTGATACATTTATAGTAGACAAGAAATGATTGACAATGATGTGTCTGCATGGGCAAAGCAAAACATACAAAACGCGAGATATTCCACTCGCACTAACGTGTTTGGAAGATATAACACTCCCAGCAAGTTTGTTAAAAATCAAACATGTGCATTCTAGGCACTTCCAATACATGAAATAAACATTCACACCAATAAAACAGTGGCGTTAATTGTAAATGATACGTTACTAGTGTGAACAAGACTTGGAGTACAAACTGAAAGATATAACACTCCTTCACATTGTTAAATGATTCCTCTCGAATCTAGTGGTAGACTTTCCACTCTAAAATAAAAATGCATACCCAAAAATAGGTAATGAAATAACCTCTCCCATTGAAGGATACGCCTGCTCAGTGGCGTGCTTTACATATCACAAAATAGGGGTTCAAGATACTGACTTCAGCAACAGCTGATTTAAATTACTTAATTACAGCCCCATTTAAATTACACATACAATTGTTTCGTTCAAAGTGAACATAAAAATGACATTGATTGAACCGTGTGATAAAAACACACACATTTAATCAGGTGACTGACTCACGATTAGGAAATGCATTGGAGACGTACGCTGCGATGTGCATTGAAACATGAAAGATTACCATATTCAGTAAGCTAAAAGAAGAACCTACTCAAATAAAACCTAACTAGATGACTGTGAATCGAATTACGATCGTTAAAACTACCAAAGACCATCACCTTACAAAAAGACTTTAGTTGGACTCACGAAGAACATTGTAGCTCACCTCGTTCCTACAGGAATAATTGAGAGGTATTTCCTTCCATTTTAAGCGTGGGCCATACTTCCAACGCTCGGATAGGCACATTGTAATCCGTTCTTCAGCCTCCATTAGATTATGCTGTTGTGGTGCTAGGTTTCCCTCTCATAATGTGTCAACGCCATTATCACCCACATGGTGAACGGTGGTAAAGCTCTTCTTTTCTGGTGGATCTCGTACATCATGGTAACGTTGATAAATTACACAGAAAATTCACTGCTTCTAGTGTGATACGCTAATTAACACAGCATCTACACTTGGTAATTTTGCAGACTCTATTCAACAAATGGCCATGTCTGCTCCACAGATTCTACTCAACACAATCACGTGTTGGCTCACTTTTTCCACTATCACACATGATGAAAAATTTTATCTGATGAAATCTGCGACATCGGTCGTTCAAGAAAATTACGATTTCACACAACATGGATTATTTTATGCAATTCTCACTGGTGTGAAATATGACACTGGCACTTTCGAAATTACAATCACTTACACTTCTGAATGGCACACACATCGGCCATGCTTCCGGTTAAATCACCGTAATATTTCACTGATTTCAAATGCTTACAAAGCAATACTTTCACGAAGTTTTCCACTGCACACATCTCGTGCGTTATAATATGAACTGGCTTACGTTTCTAACGGATTTATTCCTTCACTTTCCGACGTCTCATCGGTCACTTGACCGGACTATTTCAACTGCGTGTCGCACACATGCGGTGCTGCACTTAGACAATAAATGAGTGCTTTCCTCCCGGAAGTGGGTTGTACTGGCTTTGAGACTCGTTGAGTCGTTGAACGTCTCTCGATATTATTCCTGCTTTTCCGCAGTGTCATACCTTAGTCTCAAGTACTAAATAGATAATGTTAGGCCACTTCTCCTTGGCAAATTATACAGAAATACTGGATAAGCTAAATTCAAAGGTGCACATTAGAGAATACCTTTTCTAATCATGGTGAAATAAATATTGACAGTCTTCCAACGAAATCAAAAGTACAACTGCATCTTTCCGAATGCATTCAGAGATTCATTCTCTCGTGTTAACAACTTTGGCATAAAAAATACTCGCCAGCATGAGCGGATAAGGGCTCAATATGATGGCCTAGTTGTCAACAAACCACAGCCATCTTTCACTCTCGACACATAAAAAAAACGATATAGTTCCTTATTGCCAACTTACACATACAGGTGGACGTATTTGTGGGCTAAGCGGTCCTTTTATGTCATTTTGGGGAATGAAACTAGGTGTAGTTACATGTAGAGCTATACATTCGAATAGCGACCAAGCTCTGTTTACCATTTTGAGCCGTCTAGCCTTTCGCAAATGTTGTCGCAGTGGAAGTGTGTGTGTGTACCAATTAGCCTGACGTTGGGCCCATTAAACCGGACTAAGGTTATGAAGGTATCAGAGGCGATGGATTGAACGTGCATTCACTGCGATGTGAATGCAAGTTCTATTCGAATGCGCTATTCATTGACAACCATGGGCCTAGCTTAGCCTAGCTTAAAGAAATAAATACTAAATAACGGACTAAATAAGGTACACATACTCAACATTTAAGTAAAGGAACGGTATGGTATTCTCCAAGGAAATATTCCTAAGGTATGACGAGGAAGCTTAACACGCTTATGTAAGGTTATGTGGTTGACAAGATAATCTGACATTTCAAATGACCGTGACATTAAGGTTATGGGCGTTACGGGGTAAAGGTATAGGGGAACGTATATGGGGGAAGAATGCTCATAAAGAGTAAAATTACATTGTGAAAAGAGAAAGATAACAAGGGCTAGACAAAGAGTCGGAAAAGTGAGTGTACCGCCAAAGAAGCGAACGGTAACTCAAATAGCCCTGAAGGAGGTGAGGGAGTATGAGACAGGACGGAGTTTAATAAAAGCGCGCATAGATATGACGTAAATGAATAAACACAAAATGAGGGGCGACTAACCGAAATGAAATAAACACGAGAGATGTTACGTAACACAAAATGAAAGATATCCATCATAATACGTTACGCTAGAAAAGGGATTAAGCCATACTCATAGACTTGCGTACTAAGACGCAATCTTAAGATAAGAGGCAAACAAAAGATAAGAGGTATGGCAATGGTCTTACTGGAGAACGCACTATACAGTAAACCGTACCAAATACCTACACGAAAAGATACCACGATAGGGGGCAAAGATAACAGGAACGATACAGACGCACAATGGACATACTAGAATAGGCGATACGCCCTAGTATTCCATACGATAACCAAATACGCACACACACATACAGGGATAGTAAGTCGTAACATACCTTGATGGATCTGCTTAATCCGGCATCGCGGAATTACACAAAATAAACTAAATTCACGCACCTACGCACACCTTTATAATAAACACAAACGAACGGGTAAAATAGATAGAAAAGCAAGGCATCTCAAAAACGAGAGTGGGAGCACAAAATATAAAACCTCATCGGAGTGAACAAACAGAAGACTGCCCAGAGAGTAACAAAGTGTTGTCACAGGTGACGGAAAAAAGAAGAAAAAAAGATAAGAGGTGTCACTAATCACGAATCGGTATATCAAGAAATACTATAACGAACATTGATCAGCAATTATAGAAATGTCCACTGATCTGCTCGGCTGTTCTGGCCAGTAATGATCAAGAAGAAAAGAGAAAAATTCCGATAATTGACACGCCGAAGGAAAGAAAAAAGGGGAAGAATACAAGTGGAAAAAAATAGTTCACAAGAAAGGACGGTTTTATCTCCAAAAATTCCAAAAAAATACAGTTTCCGAAACATTACCTTGTGGAAAATGTGGTCAAATCAAATGGAAACAAATTGTGTGTTAAATCGCTCGGGGTTACCTGAGCCGTTAATTCTTGGATCAATAAATAGGCTTAAGTGTGAACCGTATGTCTTTTATATATTAAGACCTATCAACTCATAATCCTCGAATAAGGAAAGGGGTCAGTCGTGAACTATCTGTACTGCACTCATACCTAAAACGAGTTAAAATGTTCAATGACTTGCCAGTTACAATAATAGTGGCCTGTAATAATTCCTTCCATATCTGGCTATGTAACATCACTCACAGCAAACAAGTCTTTGCCTGTCTGTAACCTAACGGTCCTACCATCTCAGAGTTTCGGTTGACAGGTTTACCTCGGTCTGAGGACAGGTTCATTCTTGGTTCTGGCGATCTGAAGAATAACCTTAATCTCCTTATCAAAATCTTGCTTGGATAGGGTCAATTTCATAGCTCTGTTTACAAGGCTGATAAAAGTGGCTCTTTTATGACAGCCAGGGTGGTTTGAATCGTGTATTATAGCAGTATGGGATTGCGTGGGATTCCTGAAAACTTGGTAGTGCAGTCTGTTATCTTTTTTTATAACGGTTGTGTCAAGAAAGTTAATCTTGTTGTTACCGACAGCAGTGGCTATGCTCGCTAAAGCGCAGTGTTAGGTCATGGGGCCAAGCTCTCTGCTGACTCGGTAGACGCGTGGGTTCGAGCCCCACCGTCGGCCGTCCTTGAAATGGGGTGGTTTCCCATTTTCATCACCAGGCAAATTCGGGGACGGTACCTTCTGATAGGCCACGGCCGCTTCCTTCCACATCCTTGCCCAGTTTCATTCATCTTCATCCATTCCATCTCTCATCCCGACGCGCAGGTCGCCCACGGGCGTCAACTAGAAAGTCCTGCACTCGGCCTCTCTGGAGGCCAAACGACCAAAAAAAAATCTTGTTGTTAATGGCGGATTCTATAGTAAATTTAATATTATTATCAATGCTATTTAGCTTGTCTGAAATTTAATCTATTTTTGGAATTTTATCGTCAACTATGATGAACACATTATCAACATACCTTCGCCAAAATATAATTCCTTTTATTTTCCCTTCTATTTTTGTTTCTTCTAAATAGTCGAGGTAAATATTGGCAATGATCCCTGATAGTGGTGAACTCATGACTAGGCCATCTATTTGTCAGTAAATTTTATTGTTGAATGTGAAGTGACTATTACTTAGAATGAAATTTAAAATGCAAATGAACTCATCTATTTCTACTTTAGAGAGCTTGCTATTGTCTGTTAGATTTTGCTTAATAATATATATTGTAGGTAGGATGGGGATATTAGTGTACATATCTTTGATATCAGCGCTGTGTAACGAATGTTCTTGTTTTAATCTCAAGTGTATAGTTTTTTCGCAAAAATGCAAGGTATTTCTGAATGATTTATTAGCTTTGAAGCAATAAAGTTTTTTCAAAATTTGTTGAGCAAATTGGGCTGTTTCTGAAGTTGACGATTGGTCTAAAAGGAATGTTTTCTTTATGTATTTTGGGTAGGGCACGCAATTTGGGAAGACTGGGATTCATATGGGTTAGACGGTTTACTTGTTTTTCATCTAAAATGAAAACTGTATTCTTAAGAAAGCCTTTTAATTTCCTTTGTGTAGTTGCTGTGGGGTCTTTTTTTATTTCCTCAAAACTATTAATTAGGCCTTAAAAGTAGTGGAGTAGTAGGAGTTCTGCCCCACTCCAGAACCCTCCTTGCCCCACTACTAAGCCTCAGTCATGTTAAATATCTCTCGAACGCATGGTCCGATGTTGACAAATGAGGTCTCATTGGACTCGAGCTGACGTCTTATTTCCTATGGACTACTCGTTATATTTTTGAATTTTTTTTGAAAATGTTTGTTTTCGAAAGTTGATGATAGTTTGAAAACCAAACATGGTAGAACGTTGTGCTATGGCTCAAACGAATGGTCTTTATGACCTTTATTTTAATATTAAAACTTTTTTATTTTTTATGTTTTTTTGAAAATACTCGAATTTTGAAAATCCTATATTTTAGAAAATAGGAAGTTTACAAAAACGTTTGTTTGATGTAAATCAATGATCCCTACCCCCTCTACCGCCAAAATAAATGTCAAGTCTCTAGAGCAATAATTTGTGTTTTGTAACAAGTGTGGTAAGGACAGAGCTGTCCACTAACTTATGGAACCCTCCTCGTATTTGCCCCGAACCTGATATCTCGCTAACCAATCATGGGATTTGAACATACAGGGTGTCCTAGCACTCGTAGGGATGCCCCCTACTTTCCTATAGCCTCTTAATTTAATGAAAAGACCAAAACTAAAAGGTCATCCGCTTTTATTATCTCGCGAACCAATCATGCTAGAGGCGTGTTCGACAGGTCCAAGGACTCGGGCTGACGTCCTCTTTGCTATGGATCACTCGTTATAATTTTTAATAAAATTGGAAACTCGATTTTGGGCTAAACACATGTTTTTTGTGATTTTGCCGATATCTCACGAACCAATAACGCTAGAGGCATATACGACAGGTCCAAGGACTCGGGGTGACGTCCTCTTTGCTATGGACTACTCGTTGTAACGCTAACCACAAGGATCATGCTTAATAGAACAATCGCTATTTCGGCGGGTCGGTGTATGACAGAGCGAGGGTTCGTTTTCAGATATTTTATCTTTAACGTGTAAACGGTGATGAGATCTTGGTTCTATGTTGGTCGAAGCGAGTAGAGAAAACAAACTTGCCGAGGAGCAGGAGGTGAAGGTCATTTGAGCTTATTGGAAGGCGCTGATCTGACTTGACAACAAGTGCAATGGAAAATGACCAAGACGCTTGAAGGAGAAGTAATCTGACCATTGTGGTGGCAGGGGAGTGCGAAATGCTTGTGAACACATGTGAAACCACATGCACGCTAAACAAGTTACATCCTGTCTTGCTTCGTACGTGACAAAATGCAAGTTCATGTGAAATTTGATCTACCACAGGTGTTCACTTTTGGTGTTAGCTGTCCACGTGCACGATAACTGTTAACAAGTTACATCCTGTTTTGCTTCGTATGTGACAAAATGCAAGTTGACGTGAAATTTGATCTGCCACAAGTGTTCACCTTGAACGTTAGCTGTCCACGTGCATGATAACAGAATGTTCAAAGCGTGGGAAAAAATGATTATACATGCAACGCAGCATATATAAAGACATGTCGTTATCATTTTCACTCTCACTTGGGTGGACTACCTTTGAACACACTGCGTTGCGTGAAACACTTGGTCTTGTTAAACAGTTTTGGTGTTGGTGGAAAATACTTAACCTTGTTGAGGGGTAGGTATTTATATATATATATATATTTATTCATTTATACATTTATTGATTTATATATATATTTACATGCAATTATTTATTGCTTAGGTAATTAATGATTTTTTAATTTATTTGTTTGCAGATAACCGGTATACCTTACATGTCTGAGAGAGAAGAAACCATTGCACTTTTGAGCCCATTAGAAGGAAACAGCAAGAAGCCACTGCAAGTAAAGGTGGGATTATTTTTTTAAACTAACTTGTTTTATTTATTTTTGTTTCATATTTTATTTTATGAAATATATGTATTAACCTGAATTTAGATATTTATAACGGTTTATTTTATTTATTTTTAGAAACTTGGAAAAATAAGCCTTACGCCGTAGCAGTCGCTGAAAACCCGAGACGCAGTAAAGTGCAACCATTGTTTCCAGGCAGTGAACTGTTTAAAACTCAGGTAAGTCCAACTTAAAAATGCTATTCCATTTTACCACTACTGAAAACTCGTAGACAAAAAAAAATTCATTACCTGTACATGACTGGGACAATGATTGCTTTCTTGATTAATGGCTATGTTGTTGTTGTTGACTGGGAAAAGTACAAGGCCATGTTGGATTTTCTAAAAATAAAAATAATAAATTTTATTTATGGGTGGTCCCCTATGGACTCAACGAATATCCACAGGTTTGAACATGATAATGTGAACAAAATGACATGACATTCATTTTTGTTTATATATTGGTTAAAGGGAGGGTGGGGGAATGTAAATGACTGTAGCTTTATAAAAAAGAAAATAAGTACATGGGTTACTGTTAGTGCCAACATACAGTTTATTTTTAATGGTGTTTTGATATATTAATGCCAATTAACTTTAACGTTTTATTTACAAGTATTGATTGATTGATTGATTGAGTGATGGGTTATTTTGTTTGCTTTTAGGTGTCGTCATGTGCCATTAACGTAATGAACAGACAGTGAACAAGCATGCATTATGCTTTAAAGTACTCTGTGCTCTTGTGCAATGTTAATAACTTACAATAAGAAAAAGTTTTATTATAACACATGGCGTTAGTACCAAATACAACAAGTGAGCAAGTTGCATTACCACGTGGGTTAAATTTAAAATCAGAACATGATCGATGGTTAACATTTGAATCCTGGCCTGTAGGCTTTTTGTCGACGCATGAACTTTCAAAAGCCGTTTTTTTTTTACTTGAACCGAGAAGATGTGGTGTGCTGTGTGTTTTGTCGTATTGAACTTTCACACTGGGAAGAAGGGGATGATCCCTTTAGAGACCATTTGCGATGGTCTCCTCACTGTCCTTAGATGCTTGGAAAGCAAGTGGGTAACCTACCCGTGCATTCATTTTACCGAACCACAAGGCCTTTGGCCGCTACTTACGTTGCTGAATCACAAATAAATAATAATAATGATGTATTACCAGCCAACGGTAGTGTCGATATATGTGGTCCATATGCCATAGACTGTGTTGAATTGGCGTGTGCTTTTGAAAAATTGGGAGTTTGCAAGACTAAAGCACTAGCACACCCAGAGTACAGCTCTGTTGAAAAACGTTTCGAATCTTATAAAAATGTTTGGCCATTAATATTAAAACACCTTACCAAACAGCTAAGTGAAGCTGGATTTTTTTATACTGGTGAAGGGGATAAAACAATATGTTTTTATTGTGGATTTGCTTTAAAGGATTGGCAAATGACTGATGACCCTTTTGTGCAACACGCTCGTTGGTTACCAAACTGTAAATACATGGTGTTGCTTAAAGGTCAGGAATTTGTTCTGATTTTAAATTTAACCCACGTGGTAAACCAACTTGCTCACTTGTTGTATTTGGTACTAACGCCATGTGTTATAATAAAACTTTTTCTTATTGTAAGTTATTAACATTGCACAAGAACACAGAGTACTTTAAAGCATAATGCATGCTTGTTCACTGTCTGTTCATTACGTTAATGGCACATGACGACACCTAAAAGCAAACAAAATAACCCATCACTCAATCAATCAATCAATACTTGTAAATAAAACGTTAACGTTAATTGGCATTAATATATCAAAACACCATTAAAAATAAACTGTATGTTGGCACTAACAGTAACCCATGTACTTATTTTCTTTTTATAATGCTATATTCATTTACATCCCCCCCCCCCCTTTAGCCAATATATAAACAAAAATGAATGTCATGTCATTTTGTTCTCATTATCATGTTCAAACCTGTGGATATTCGTTGAGTCCATAGGGAACCACCCATAAATTAAATGTATTATTTTTATTTTTAGAAAATCCAACATGGCCTTGTACTTTTCCCAGTCAACAACAACAACAACATAGCCATTAATCAAGAAAGCAATCATTGTCCCAGTCATGATTTTTTTTGTCTGCGAGTTTTCAGTAGTGGTAAAATGGAATAGCATTTTTAAGTTGGACTTACCTGAGTTTTAAACAGTTCACTGTCTGGAAACAATGGTTGCACTTTACTGCGTCTCGGGTTTTCAGCGACTGCTACGGCGGTAAGGCTTATCTTTCCAAGTTTCTAAAAATAAATAAAATAAACCGTTATAAATATCTAAATTCAGGTTAATACATATATTTCATAAAATAAAATATGAAACAAAAATAAATAAAACAAGTTAGTTTAAAAAAGTAATCCCACCTTTACTTGCAGTGGCTTCTTGCTGTTTCCTTCTAATGGGCTCAAAAGTGCAATGGTTTCTTCTCTCTCAGACATGTAAGGTATACTGGTTATCTGCAAACAAATAAATTAAAAAATCATTGATTACATAAGCAATAAATAATTGCATGTAAATATATATATAAATCAATAAATGTATAAATGAATATATATATATATATATATATATATAAATACCTACCCCTCAACAAGGTTAAGTATTTTCAACCAACACCAAAACTGTTTAACAAGACCAAGTGATTCACGCAACGCAGTGTGTTCAAAGGTAGTCCACCCAAGTGAGAGTGAAAATGATAACGACATGTCTTTATATATGCTACGTTGCATGTATAATCATTTTTTCCCACGCTTTGAACATTCTGTTATCATGCACGTGGACAGCTAACGTTCAAGGTGAACACTTGTGGCAGATCAAATTTCACGTCAACTTGCATTTTGTCACGTACGAAGCAAAACAGGATGTAACTTGTTAACAGTTATCGTGCACGTGGACAGCTAACACCCAAAGTGAACACCTGTGGTAGATCAAATTTCACATGAACTTGCATTTTGTCACGTACGAAGCAAGACAGGATGTAACTTGTTTAGCGTGCATGTGGTTTCACATGTGTTCACATGCATTTCGCACTCCCCTGCCACCACAATGGTCAGATTATTTCACCTTCAAGCGTCTTGGTCATTTTCCATTGCACTTGTTGTCAAGTCAGATCAGCGCCTTCCAATAAGCTCAAATGACCTTCACCTCCTGCTCCTCGGCAAGTTTTTTTTCTCTACTCGCTTCGACCAACATAGAACGAAGTTCTCATCACCGTTTACACGTTAAAGGTAAAATATCAGAAAACGAACCCTCGCTCTGTCATACACCGACCCGCCGAAATAGCGATTGTTCTATTAAGCATGATCCTTGTGGTTAGCGTTACAACGAGTAGTCCATGGCAAAGAGGACGTCACCCCGAGTCCTTGGACCTGTCGTACATGCCTCTAGCGTTATTGGTTCGTGAGATATCGGCAAAATCACAAAAAACACGTGTTTAACCCAAAATCGAGTTTCCAATTTTATTAAAAATTATAACGAGTGATCCATAGCAAAGAGGACGTCAGCCCGAGTCCTTGGACCTGTCGAACACGCCTCTAGCATGATTGGTTCGCGAGATATTAAAAGCGGATGACCTTTTAGTTTTGGTCTTTTCATTAAATTAAGAGGCTATAGGAAAGTAGGGGGCATCACTACGAGTGCTAGGACACCCTGTATGTTCAAATCCCATGATTGGTTAGCGAGATATCAGGTTCGGGGCACATACGAGGAGGATTCAATAAGTTAGTGGACAGCTCTGTCCTTTCCACACTACTTACAAAACACAAATTTTTGCTCTAGAGACTTGACATTTATTTTGGGGGTAGAGGGGGTAGGGATAATTAATTTACATCAAACAAACTTTTTTGTAAACTTCCTATTTTCCAAAATATAGGATTTTCAAAATTCGAATATTTTCAAAAAAACATAAAAAATAAAAAAGTTTTATTATAAAAAATAAAGGTCATAAAGACTATTCGTTTGAGCCATAGCACAACGTTCTACCATGTTTGGTTTTCAAACTATCATCAACTTTCGAAAACAAAAATTTTCAAAAAAAAAATCAAAAATATAACGAGTAGTCCATAGGAAATAAGACGTCAGCTCGAGTCCAATGAGACCTCATTTGTCAACATCGGACCATGCGTTCGAGAGATATTTAACATGACTGAGGCTTAGTAGTGGGGCAAGGAGGGTTCTGGAGTGGGCAGAACTCCTACGCGGAACTTTTAACCTGTTTATACTAATTAGTTTATCAATACGGAACCAGAATGAACCGTTTAAGTTCTAATATATCTAATGTGTCAATACCCGCCACTACATGTCTACCGATGATGAGGAGCGCTGGCTGACTGACCTTCTACCTACTGGTGGGAGCGTGTGTCGTGGAGAGAGAGCTGCTTGTACACGTCAGAGAATTATGTCTCGGAGCGGTGGGGATGGCTCTCAGTGTGTTTCGATCGCTAAGCCTTATTTAAGGAATGGTGTTAAATAACACGTTGTCGTTGTAATTTAATTAATTCAGATTGCTTATTGGGTCAGTCTTTTGGGCATTATGAATTTCTATATATTCCAGCACATTGAGTTTTTTGCCTTTACTTATTATGTGTACTATTCCTAAATCCTCATTTACAGACCTGAAATTATGTTTTTTCTCGGCCATGTCATTCGCCATGGCCGAGAAATTGTTATATTTCAATGCACTGGTTTGTTTCCCGTATTTTTTATTGAAAGCTCTCCCTGTTTGTCCCAAATTTGTTGCATCGCAATCCTTGCAGTTTAATTTGTATACTCGTGACTTGCTGAATTTATTTGCTTTATTAACACTGTTATGATTAAAGAAGATGTTACTATTGTTGTTTTGTGTTTTGTACGCTATGTTCATGATATACTTTCTAATTGTATTTGTTATTGTATGTACTTTTGGATTTACGTATGCGAAAATGGGGAAATTTTGGTCTTTTAGCGATTTTTTCTAGTGTCGTTTAAAATTTGTTAATGATCTTGTTCTTTATTCTATTAACGTAGTCTTGTGAATACCCATTTTTGCTAGCAATGTTGGCTATGATTTTTAGTTCCTTATTAAAACCTTCTTCATTAAGTATTTTTAGCGCTCTATTGAGTAAGCTATAAAGCGCAGCTTTCTTTTGGCTCTCAGGGTGATTAGAATCTTTTTTGAATGTCATATCTCTTTGGGTTGGTTTTCGAAATACCGGTAATTCATAATGTAGCTTGATCTCTGTTTTATTTACTTTTAAATCTAAGTAGTTTAAGAAATTTTCTTTTTAGGATTCAAGAGTGAATGTAATATGACTAAAGTCATAGATTTACATAATGAAGCCAACCAGGCATATATTTAAGCATATACATTCTCCAGTAAGAATGTAAATATCAGCAGTTTATGTAAGGACATAAAATTCTTAAAGAATTGTTTGAGGAATAAGTGGATTCCGAAACATCTGAAAAAACTTCAAAAAATAAAGAAAAAACTCACCATGAAATAAAACACAGGAAATCATTAACGAAACCATCTTAAGAAGGGAAATAAATTTTCTAGACAAAAAGAAGGATGAAAGACTAATACAAAACTTAAAGACGAAACGCAACGATAGCGACTTCTACAGCACGGATGAGATGATAGACAGAGACTATGTGAACTACAACACGTCTTGGGCTCCACTACGAAGTATGCATGAATAGGAAATACCACCAGACGGTCCGAATGCATATGCTCGTGGTGATGAGAGAAGTGTGACAGATACCACGCAATGTGGTGTGAACAGAGAAAGTTATCTCTTACACAATTGGGTGTCATTGAGTAGTGTTCTACACACCAATGCATATTTTACGCTATATGGTATATTAATTAATGCTTTCAATAAGAAGAGAACTGTGCATGAGACATATTAGAAACATTGCCGCACCACCTGTTCCCTGCCCCCTTCTCCCCGCTCGACTCGCTAGTCGGGAGCTCTACTAAACTCGTCATTCTACTGAGAGCAGTCAGCAAACTTACCAGATCGCCCTACAAGGGTCATTAGTTGCCCGTCCGACATTTTGTGAAAGTCATAGGTGATGAGTAGTGTACCAGCGCTTCCAGCCAGCCATTCAACAAGCAAGATAAGTTGAATAATATACTATTTCAAACTAATTTCATGGAGCTCCTTTAAACTCTCTTGCAAGAAACTTCATACTTCTAGTTTTATCTTGCTGGCAGGAATAACTGCAGTGTTGTTATATCTTAATGTCATCCTCCAAGGGAAAGCTCTTCATGTATAAAGTAATGTTGATAGCTTGGCACCACGTGGGATTTTATCTTTTCTACTTCACTCTGTCAAATGCCAGTAATTGGGCTCGTCATGGCATTGGTTTTGTACCCAATTCAATCTAGTCAAAACCGTCTCAAAAGTTCCTCAAATAACATCGTCAAATTTGAAGTCCGTAATTTACACATTGGGAACATCACCTAACTCTGCTTCTGTTTAATTGGCCAACTCTGATCATGTCACAAAACTCTCAACCCCAAGAAATTTCATCAATGTTTAAAACATAAACCACTTTGGAGCTATGCAAATTCTCAACCCAGAAGTGATTCATCCTATTACACAGTGACATTTTTTTCAGAGAAACTTTATCCCCGCCTTTTGAGTCCGTCGTTCCAAAAATAATCTGGTTGGCAATACAATCGGTTAGAGTGTTGGTTACTCATACATATACAAACAGTGGAAAAAAATCCTTTCCTACTCTTTTTCAACCCCACTAACAACCAATTATTTAGTTTAAGAAATCGTTTGTCTATTTTTTTGGTAACTTGAGGTTTCGTCCTTGGACATCCTCCCAATCTTTGAACGTATCAATTCTGTATCTCTGCATACATTCCGTGGTATTTGTCAACCACGTCCCTGGGTGCAACTTATGCATAATTGGAGCTTTCTCGAAGCTAAAATGCTCTACATCTATTGTAACTTTAGAAGCTTGCGAGCTCATATTATTCTCTTGCCGCCAAGGCCCTGATTCATCCTTGTGCCGTTTTGGCTCAAGCTCTTTATCCCCCTGCCGTCTAGGCCGTGTTTCAGCCTGCTCTGTCTAGGTCCAAGCTTATTTCATGCTTGTGCTGTCTAGGCCTGAGTTCATATCAGCATTTTGCCGTTACGGCCCTCTTGTAAGTTTTTCTTATTCAAATTGTATTTCAAATTGTTCTCAGCGGTTACTGATATGCCCAAGTTGCTAGGAGCATCCTAGATTCCTCTATCATAACTCTAGTCAATCTTCATTGTGGCTAATGGGGCATGTTAACTTACTCATCTAATCTAGTCTACGCAATAATTGCAAGTCTAACCTTGGTCCGAGACCAACTATGTAGCAGCAACAGCTACATTTATGTGTTGTAACGTATTCAGCAACTGAATTGCTCTGAAATTGTATCAGTGGCATAGGTTCAAATATTTGGCCACGGCCGCCCCTTTTTGTGTTTCACATTATCTTTCATTACTAAATGCATTAATGTGTATTCTCGATTATTATCGAAGCTAATTACTATTCTTTCACTTGATCTTCACTTGTGGCATCAACTTGAGATGTGCCTCGTAAACTTTGTCATTTATTTCTTTCGTTTGATGTGCTCTTACCAGTGCTTGCTTGAGAGATTTAGTTTCATTCGAGTTCAAAAATCAGTTTCTTCCTAAAAGCTTTAAGCTTGATTATATTTGTAACTACTGCCAGTTCTTGTAAATAAGCCACGGGACCCCTTCCCTCACCGTACTCTCTTTTAAGAAATCTAAAAATGTTTCTTATCAATATCACTACTAAACTAGCAAATTTTTGTGTCATTCTTTTATTGTTCTTTACACTTTTTTGTAAATAAAACAAATCTTCTGATTTCTCTCCCTACCCTGTTTCTTTATTCGTACTGCATCATCTCTATGGAGGCGATTGGACTCTTCCAATTGCTCCAAAGCGTGGTGCCAAAACCCATGGTACTCAATTTGTCAATACATTTCTAAAGACGATTATTCACTTGGAATTTTCAACTTTAATTTTGAATGAGATATCAACGGAAGGGTGTTGGAGAGAGGCCACTCCTTGGAGTCCAACACTATGGTACACACTCTTCCTTGATGCCAACTTATCAGCTTGTAAATCCTTATCTACCAGAAGCTTAAGTTGGACTCAAATTTCTATTCTTTAATATGACACCCCTTGATGACAGATTTGTCAACAGGCGCACTTCGTACAAAGAAAACTTCGTAAACATTTAACTCTTCAAGAATATAACTTGGGCATAATTTCTTAGCACTTGAAAAATTACGAACAGTCTTACGAAAAGTATGAGGCATGCCAAACATATATCGAATCCGCAGCTCTTGACCAGGAGGGAGACCGTGAAGAGATGGAAGCCTCGTAATATGAGGGTGTTGCTGCGGCTCATGCTGTAATCCGGCAAATCTCGGAAGATAAGAGAAAGCAAATTCTAGCTCCTAGTCCGGCTCAATCTCAACAAACTGCGTCACGCGATCACACACCCAGGCCTAGAACGTTGGTCCCGAAAATTAAACTGCCCCATTTCTCGGGCGATGAAAACCAATGGGATTATTTTTACCAACTTTTTTGTTCTGTAATCCATAATTATGACTCCATTCCCGCACTTAATAAGTTTCATTATTTAAGGTCTTCTCTTCACAACCAAGCATTACAACTGGTCGAAGATCTTCCATTATGCACTGACAATTACCCAATTGCTTTTAATCTGCTTAACGGTTGGTATATTAAAACTCGTCTTTGCATACAGCATCTCATGAAAACGCTTTCCAACTTACCAGCTACTCGTTCAAATACGTCAGCTCTTTGAGGTTTCTTGTGGACACCACTCAGCTTCATGTCAAAGCCTTATACCAACTTGAGGAATACCTTTCTCATTCATCTCGTTACTTCTAAATTTGACGTCGCCACTACAAAAGCATGGGAAGTCGAGCTTTTCCACAATGATGAATATTCTTATGAGCATTTGGTCACTTTCATTAACAGTTGATGTCAGCATTTAACTGCACTCTCAACTCAAGATGAGCACGCCTTCACAAGCACTCAACGCCATGCTTCTTTTGCCCCTATATCTAGTGCTCCATCAAGTGGCTACAGGCTCAGGTCTTCAGAAAAAAACGACAAACCTGCCTCGCTGCATTCAATAGTCAAGGTGAAAATCACAAAAAGCCCAATGATTTTCCGAAATTTCCATTTTGTCTGAAATTCCAAACATGGCATCCTTGTGATTCTCTTCGAGCACTCACTATCGACGATAGGAGAAATTTCATTGCCCATCAGCATCGTTGTTTTAATTGTCTTTTGCCTAAACATTCTGCGTTTAATTGCCAACCCACTAGTCATTGTTTCCATTGCCAAAATCCGCATCACACTTTGCTACATCGTCAGGAGAAACCGAAGTCATCAGCCACTTCACCTTCCACCTCGATACAAAGTGATGACGTCGAAAGGTCTAATGCTTCCTCTGTAGACATACAAGCTATATACCAAGCTGAAGATGAAGATCGAATATATGAAGAAAATCCATTTAGAAGAGCGAGGCCAGTTGAATGGTCATTCTAAATTTTCCTAACAGCAAAGAGGTTAAATACATTATAGGTCACAGTAGCAAAACTAAACAGAATTTCTGGCACCTATCTGGAGGATATTCAGGAATTGGGACAAATAACTTTACTACCCGCTTCTATGATCAAAGCCAATGGAATAATTCCTGATCGGTCAGTTGAATCCAAACTGTGATCATTGAATTCACAATTGTTGGAAAAAGTTTTCAGCCCATTTTAATTGTAATAAAATATATGACTTACAGGACGATTTTGGGTTTAGGTGTTTTGGCTGAATGTGGAATAATGATTGAGCTTCAAGGGCGACTGATGAAATTAATAGAGTATAATAATACCACAATAGAATTGAATTAGAAGAGAGAAGGGAGTCGTCAAATTGAGACACAATGAACGGCATGATTAAATAAAATGGAGTTAGACGAAAGTTCATTATGCAATTGTAGAAAACCTTTTTCCAACTATTGAGTAATAATTTCACTCTTTAATTGAGGAATGCGTAGATATTTTGATAGCAAACCAAGTCTAATAAACAATTCTGAGCATGTGATTAAACTTATGAATAAAGATGTATACACGAAACCAAATCCTATTTCAACAGTAAACAACAAGATGTTAGAAAGACGATCAAAATTGGTGTACGTTCTGATCATAAAAATCTCATAGCATTAGTTAAATCAATTACCCATAGGTTAAAATCCTGATAAAAAACATAGCATGTGCTTGGATGCACGTGGTCTAAAGGAAAGGATGTTACCGCAATACAATCACCCATCTATAATAAGAGAATTGTTAAGGGGATTCCAAGGGAAAATGATCTTCAATACCATTGATTTAACAGCATATTAGTAATAAAAGAGGAAAGCAAGAAATATACCGGATGTATATTTAATGAAAAGATCTACGTTTTCCATTGACTACCTTTCAGGATTAAAAATAGTGCACCGGTAATGGTAAGAGCTTTCAATTGTAATCAAACAGAAGAAATAAAGCAACACATTGGCGATTTATCTCTTTTGATGCCAGGCTATTATGAGCATTTATGTTAAAAGGCCAAGCCAAGCTTTATGTATTTTCTACTAAGAGTTTTTGATGAACATTATCTCCTTCCTATATTTTAATGTGAATATTTTTCCGTAGCCGATAAAATATTTTTGACTTATTGGATCCTAAATAAATAAAACTTGGTTTCATTTGTTTCATTAACGATATACAGGGTGTCTTTTATGCACCTTTGGAGAATGATAGGTCGTGTAGGGGACGGGTATAGAAGTAATTTGAGATAGGTAATTTGGGGTCGGAGCGGCCTCCTTAACCCCTAAAATAACGGTTGATTCAGGCCCTCCACCCTGTAAGTTAGGCAACCGACCCAAACCTCTATTACCTTTCTCAATCCTTTAACTCTTGGCATGGTTCATTACACCATATGGCTCTGGCGTAATGGATAGCGTTGTGGTGCGAAATGCCGGTATTCCCGGATTCGATTCCGGACTTTGGCAAAAATATTTTTTAAAATGTTATTTGCCGCATTGTAGTCACATGATTCTGTTTGTTGCTACGGCAGAGAAGAGAGTGCAGTCATACAGTTTTAGAGAACAACAGTCAGGCAGTTGACGTAAACTACTACGTTCAGTTTAATTTCGCACGATGTACTTACTTTCTCTTGCAAATCAACGTGATTTAAACGAAATAATGGACTTAAACCATTTAATGCTACGAAGTAAACAAAGATCGGTTTAATTTACCGAAGGTATCAAGCTTAAAAACCTTGCACCTAAAATAACATTAAAAAATTGCCCAAGCCCTGAATCGAACCCGGGACTACCGGCCTTTCGCACCGCAACGCTACAAATTACGCCAGCGCCACATGGTGAGATGAATCTTGCCAAGAGTTAGAGGATTGAGAAAGGTAATAGAGGCTTGGGTCGGTTGCCTAACTTACAGGGTCAAGGGCCTGAATCAACCCTTATTTTAGGGGTTAAGGAGGCCGCTCCAACCCCAAGTTCCCTATCTCAAATTACTTCTATACCCGTCCCCTACACGACCTATCATTCTCCAAAGGTACATAAAAGACACCCTGTATATTTTGTATTTGAAATGGATTTTTTTCAAAGTTAACATCAGTAAAGAATTCATTTTCGCCCTCTTAACTCAGCATTAAAACCGTACTTACTCCCTCTTTAAAACGTTAAGATACTTTTTCGCCAAAGATCTAAACTAGGTCCGACTAAGAAAAAGAGCAAAACTACTTATAAAGGTCGCACGGGCGGAAAGTCTGCTTACTGCAGCATGCTCAAAGAATACTTATTACTTATGCACTAGTTTGCCACGGTGGGTGAGTGGTCAACGTGTTGGTCTACTAAATCCAAGCTTGCAGGTTCGCTCCTGGCCGTGGTAAGTGATTTTTGAAAGGCGGCAAAAATTACGACACTATGTCATACGATGTTGGCATGTGAAAGAACCCATTTGAAATCAGTAGGCCGTGTTCATAATGGCAAAATTAATCTCGAGAGCTTCCGCCAACCTAATTTCTCGACTAGAAAGCGCTATAGTGTTCAAGGAGCTTAGATATCTAACGTTCATGACTTTCATAGTGCTTCAAGGAACAACGAAATTTGACATGCAAGCTACCCTTTGGGTGTCAAATAACAATGCTTCCAACCTGCACCCTTGGCCATACGATATTATTATTATTATTACTTATGCACTTATTCAGGGAACTTATCCACAACGATATATACAGAGGAAGAATTATTCCCGCGTTGTCGTGGTTATAACAATGATAACTCTAAGTGGTTGGAGATAATTTTGAAGAAACTTTAATTTGGACGGGGCCGATAGATCGGCCCGTGACACTATAAGGGTTAATCATTCCATCCTGGCTGAAGCTAACTTCAAATTCAATGAATGCAAATACCATTTCTGCCATATAGAAATATTATTAACAAGACATGTAGTATATCGGTTGGGATATTGACCAAACCAGGCAAGAAATTACGTTCATCAAGATTTCCCAGAGTTCACACAATAAAGCATGTTCGACAGTTCTTGGAATTGTGCCAGGTTTTCTCGATCCACTGCCAATTGTATCCTGAAATCCATAATTTGTTGAAAAGAAAATTGAAAATTGGACAGTCAGTTATAAAGCAATCAGGAAATCAAATGAGATGCTTATATGTGATATGAAAATGGAAATATCCTGATTTCAAAGGGTTATCTACTTAGAATCTCTACTTAGAGCTCCATTTGTTACCCTGAAATTAATACTTCTGAGAGAATCACGGTTGGGATACGGATGTTTTACCGTATTTATTGCTCAGACACTTGAGGTCGTTGGATGATATTTTTCTATATGTCGTCCATTTCGATTCAAAACCTATCAGACCGAGTGACACATCTATTATAACACCACCTGACATAGAAATTGAATCCGGACAAGTGTGTACAAATTGAATGAGAAAGAGATAGACTACAGGGGAATACGAGAATTAAAAGTACTGAAAGTAAACATTATGATAAATCTTTGGTTGAAGATGAATATGTCCTTAAAACGTGTATGGAAAGTCACCAACTACTTTATTTTTATCTATACCTGAAATTTTTACAACCATATATATATATATATATATATATGGTGCATCATTAGGTTAAATGACCATTTATATTTTAGTGCTACGCTTTATCATAATTTCATTATTTTAATGCATTACATATGGCTGATGAAGGGGACAAAAAGTTAATTAGTTCATGTACAATCTGACATGGATCAGGTTAAATCTGATGTTAATAATATACAGTCCAAGATGGACGAGGTACAATCTGATATGGGTGAGGTTAAATCTGACACGGGTCAGGTTAAACCTGACATGGGCCAAGTAGAGTCTGACATGGGTCAGGTTAAGTCTGATGTTAATAATATACGGTCCAAGGTGGACGATGTACAATCTGGCATGGGTCAGGTTAAATCTGACATGGGCCAAGTACTATCAGACATGGGTCAGGTTAAATCTTATGTTAATAATATACAGTACAAGGTGGACAATGTTGAATATAATGTTAAAGATGTAAAATCCAAACTGATAGACTTAGAAAATGATATTAAACGATTTCAAGTTGAAATACGATCTGAATTAGATGCTAGTAACAAGGAACACAGGGAGAATTTAGATGCTCTCCAAAACCAATTCACTATTGAATCCATTAAAACTGTTGAATCCTTTGTTCAATTAAAAGGTGACATGGTAACTTTACAATCTCAAGTAAAGGACCATACCAAGCTTCTCAGAGCAAACATAGAGATAGATTTTAAGGCCATTATAGACGAAAATGTGACTGTACTAAGTCAGGAAATTGTCAAAAATAACCAAGAATGTGTAGTCGGTGTTAAGGTCGATCTGGATAAGAAACTTGCAAGTAGTGAAATAAGGTTAAATAACGACATTTCGAAAGTTAGGGAAGTTTCGTCAAATAGAATCGATGTCATTCAGAGTTCCCAAATCACAATTATATCCAAATTTAAAAATCAATTTGAAGGTAGGATTAAAGAGGTAGAAATTAAAGGTGACAGATAGGATTGACATCATTGAAGTCGTTAGCCTGCAAAAGAACTAAATCACTGCTACCAACATTCACTAATCCCTGGATACTAGCCAGAGGTCCGTGTTACATCACCATTACACTTTGAATCAAGATTCGTGATCTCAGATGTTAATTACATTATATTCTCTATGTTGTCTTCAAAGATAAACAAAGGGCATACCAGCTCATGGATTGTTATTTAATTCTTATTGTATGCAACCATGGAGATTTTACAGGCACACGCTCGTAGAGGCGTTTGTGAGAACACACTGCTATTGTTGGTCGCTGTTGGCAAACCTTCGCTTATGAGAATAAAGAGGGCTGTGATTGGGCCAGAATGTGTCAGCAGACAGCGAATTGAGAATTATAAAATATTTGACAGTGCTGAACGAACTTTTTCCTTATTGGCTTCTGATGAGGTAACTATGCTAATTACACTTTTCACAACAAATACTGATTTATTGATGGAATTTGAGTTATCGAGGTGATGTTGCCCTGTGTATTTGGCTGTGTGTGGAATTTGTCTGATAGCCTGTATTATTGTGATTAGTGTGTGTATTTGTAATTCAGATGAGGATTGAGAAGGAGGTGGCTGTTGCCTTAAGTTAGGAACAATCCTGGCATTTGCCTGGGGTAGGAGTGGAAAACCACGGAGAACCACTTTCAGGATGTTTGAGGCTGAGTGTACCGTGTTCCAGCCCTCAGACCAGAATTAAATTTATTGGCAGGGCACGGAATCGAACCCGGACCTCCGTTGTGCAAGTTGAGAGTATAAGTTACTACGCAACGAGGCGGACGACAGCAAATACTGTAGTAGCAGATCCTGTAACGTCGACCGAAGGGACATGGGTAGTCCTAGAAGTTAGCATATTTTCAGGGACTATTGATGAACATGGTGCACTGTACGGATTGAACAGACTCCGCCCAGCTTACAGCCACTTTCTGCTTCTCCACCATTCGTCTCTTTCCAAACATACACCATTCCCCTTCCGTCTTACCCCTCTTACCATTGTAAATCTTCAGACGGAAGGTGAAGAGTCCGTAACTTCATCCTGAAACATTGCCCGGTGAACTGCGCCCTGAAATGAATTTACCTGAGTGTGTGATATTGCCGGACAGTATTCCTTATTGACAGAGCTACAGGTTTACAATTACATTTAACTTTCTCAGAATTATTATAGTCCAATTTTAAAAATTAAATATCGAGAGAAAAAAGAACACTTTTCGTTCCCTATGAAGGACACCGTCCAGTAATCCTTATGGGCAACCGCTACTGGTTGTTTTGATATTTTTTCTTACCTTTTGCTTCCCCCTCCACCACTACCCCTGTTCGAAACAGGTATGCATATTCATTTTTATCAACGAAAGCTTTCCAGTCGGTCAACATAAATATTTGCTACATCTTTCGCTGAGGAATGCCATTTACTTCCTTGTTCATCACCTGTATAAGATAGTAAATATGAATATCTTACTGTGTACTACTGGGGTTACCTATATCTTGGTGATTACTATGCTACTGTACACATTAAGAGTTATCCTGGTCACATGCATACCACCCAGCCCCACCCCTGACCCAAACAGATATGCATATGCATATTCGTTTTTAACTTTCATAGGTTTTTTGGCCGAGTTAGAATTTAAGTATGTTCTGGTAAATGTTGAATATGTGATTGTTTTTTAAATTAAGATTGTTTTTTCTTAATTACAAATTAAGAATTACCTATTTAATCTACTCGCACATATACCCCTTCCTCAACCCCTCTCTTATATAATTTTAACTTTTTGAGGTCTAAGACTCGATCTGCTTTGAAGAAAATTGAACATGTGGTTGATTTGTATGTAAATTATGTACTTTTGTACACTAAGCATCTATTTAATGAAAATTCGGCAATTTCCCAGGTGTATGCCGTGTCTGGTGTGGGGTTTCACCCAGGAACACCAATCTGGCTATCATCAGCGGGTTCTTGGTGTTCCTCGCCTGGAATTGCTGAGTTTTAATTTACGGGCAGTGAAAGCTAATATACCATCTATTTAATTGTTTAGTTGTAGGCTCATGCATATTCACACACTTATGCTGCCTTTGAGTTAATAAAAATGTTGAATACCAATTACCATATGTTTTGATCTTTATTATTTGTCATTCCTGTCTGAACTTTTTTTTCATAGTGTAGGCTACGTACGGCTTGAATTTATTGCCATTAGGCCTATAGTTGTTGTGTACGGTGCCTTTGATCAATGGAAAAAAAATGAACAATCAGGCTGCAATATAATATTTTCTGTTGGCGTAGGCCTATATTCGCACCCATTTCCAGTATCAAATTAGTATGATATTTTGAAATACGCATTTCGTCGTAAGTTCCGTTCAGTTAACCGTTCACCTAATTGTTTAAAAGAACCTCTTTTACTTATATCTTCTCGTAAGTAGGTACATCATCCTTGCGTCAAACTCGCCTCCTTGACGTACACTGCCAGATGTAACTAGTCACACCAAAAGCCGCACTTTGCTCCCATACAGTCGACATTCCAGTATTATCTAAGAGTGCAATGGTTAGAAGCAATTCATATTTCAACCTCTACAGTACAACATATATAAACACAATGCTTATAAACAACACCAGGGTCTCTAATTTTGCGATTTGTATCTGGCAACGATTTAATAGATTTTTCGACAGGATATTTTTATTCTTTCTTGTGATACATTTAGCGACCTTACACACTTATATTGGTGCCAGGAACAATATTATTAACGTAACAATTCGGATTTTTTGCAGTGAAATTACCTGTGTTTCGTTAGTTTAATTTGGCTACACAGTAAAGCATATCAGTGCGCACACATGAATTCTCAGGCTTGTTAATTTTTCTGCTGGCATTGTAATTAGTAGTGATGGACTGCGAGTGGACTCGCGAAGAATCGAGTTTGGAACCGTAAACTCGAAGTACTCTAATCGGGAATCGAGGCCGAAGGCGCTGTCAACGTTATCTGCAAGCCATGTATGGAAACAACACGATGTTTAATATTGTCGGTAGGCCTAGGGCCTAGGCCAATTATTGTATTCGTTTCCCATTAATGCACAGTCTTTCTTTGTCGTGTGGCCTTCTGAGAGTCTGAGTCTGGGTCTTTCTAGTCAACGACCATGGTCGAGCTGCGCATCGGGATGAGAGATGGAATGGATGAAGATTAATGTAACTGGGCTAGGATGTGGAAGGATGCGGCTGTTGCCTCTCAGAAGGTACCGTCCCAGCATTTGCCCGGTGTTGAAAACAGAGAAACCACGGAAATATATTTTAAGCACGTCCGACGGTGGGGCTCGAACCCACGCGTCTACCGAGTCAGCAGAGAGCTTGGCCCCATGAACTAACGCTGCGCTTTAGCCAGCGTAGGAACTGAATGCACAGTGATACAATGGAATATTTAAAATAGAAAACCGGCAAGAAGTCGACTGATGAATGAAAGAAAGAAAGAAAGAGCACAATACACTGACGAGAGATTTCCTTCGAAGTGATCAATTGCTAAGCAGTGGTATATGTGGCTGTTGATAACACATCAAGCCTTACCGACAGCTTTGGTTCAGTGGTTAACGTTGCAGACTTCTACCGGGTAGACTGGGGTTTAATTCCCGCCGAGAAGGATTTTTTTTAACTTAATTTTTATTATACTTTTTTAAAAATACTCAGTCGTTATAATATGAAACATAAATTCGGTGAATATTGCGAACGATTTCGCTTGCAAATCACTATAGTCGCTATCTTGGAGCAGGGGCGTAAAACCCCTCGCAAACTTCGGGGGGGTGTCAAATTTATAAACTCCGGTGCCTATCTACCAGGGAGAACATTTTTTTGCTTTAAGCCTTAAATCTTGAAATAACACGGTAATATAGGCCTAACGCTACATATTAAAAAAATTCGTTAATTTTATTCATTATTCCTAATTATCCCTTCGGATGCCAAGCTAACCTTAATGAAATCACAAGTTTTTGATAAACATTATGTCCTGCCTATAATTTTTAAGATGTTAATACTTGGCTGTAGCAGGCAAATGTAGTATTTGAGATGCTAATTAATTAAAGCAGTGTTTCATTTGTTAAACTAAAAGATACTTTTTTATAATTTTAAATGGACATTTTTCAAAGTCGTCGTTTTGAGTCGAAAACCTACTCTCACACGTTTCACTGGGCGCTAAAATCTCATTTTTTCTCCATCGTTCAAAGAGCTAGCGATATTTATCACCATTTACCTCAATTAGCTTCGAGTAAGAATGTAAGCAAACATAGCTCAAAAGATCACACGTGCGGGTAATCAGCTGACCACAGCAGGGACCCAGTTATTCACGGAACACAAACATATCGAAATCGAGAGAGAGAATAATTCCTGCATTGTCTTGGTTACAACAGTGATAGCACTGCTTAGCTGGAAGTAGTAGCCAAATAAAAACACATCTACCGCCCGTGGCATTTTTCATCAGAAGCGCTCTTGGCCGATATATCGCCCCCTGGCACTATAAGGGTTAAAATACAAAATAAAATATGAATGTGAATACAAAACATGAAACAATAATTGTCAACGTCGAGCTAAGGACCCGAACACTGACTGCCCGCAGGGGCGCATATAGAGTTCTATTTAGGAGCGAGGGGGGCAACCGGGAGTTTGGTGGCATGGAATAGTCCCCAAAGAAATGGGGGTCCAGGGTTCCTCCACGGAAAAATTTTCTATAATTTGGTGCAAAATAATGAGTTTTAAGGTTATCTGGCATCACTTTTTCAACCAATATGTTGATATGTTTTAGCCTATGTTTGATTATTGTCAAACACAACTAAGACAATTTCAATGTTACTTTTTATTAATCCAGTCATCTTGCCCACTTTATAGGATTTAGATAGAAAGAATGAACAATACTCTTTGGTTTTGGGGCACATGACCTCGCTCTTCCGCCGCTTAAAACCTCAATAACTGTTTTGATTTAGTGAAAGCACTACGGTATAACAAAAAGTCAAGTTTTCTTGAAGCATTACCAAATTGGTCTATAACTTCATCGTCAGTGATTTGTATGTCTCTGAGAATAGATAGCAATGCTAGACCGATCAGTTCGTTTTCGGAAGAACAATTTATTTAAGTATGTTTTCAACCTACTCAAACTCCAACTCTATTCGGCGTAGCTACAGAGACAGGCAAAATTGCAAAACGATTGATAAGCGTATACAAGTTGCGAAAAAAAGAGATATTTGTCACACACTTCAAGGGCACTTATTGCTGTTCTTGGTCAGTTCATAATAGTCCAGTGAAATTATTTTTAAACCTGGACAAAATTAATAACAAGCTGAAAATTGGTGGAAACGTTAAGAACCATGTTCTAAACGAAATCCCAAAAGTCCCAAAAAATCCGAGCTGGGGAAAAATCGCTATCTTGGAAAAACTGCCGCCATCTTGAATTTTTCCGTTTTTGGCCATATCTTTCAAACAAGTTGTTTTAGCGATGTCAGACTGGTGTCAAATTGACCGGATTTTACTGCCAAAGTCTCAGGAACATTAATAAAATATGTTAGACGCGTTCTTACAGCTGTCTTATTCAATTAAGTACTATTAACCTAAATAGAGTGTTTAAAGTTCGATTTTTACTGTTCCTGTCACAACTGCCAATGCAGATAATGTATTTAAACCTAAAATTATAAATCATATTCTTGAAAGTGTGAGTATCACATCTAAAATGCTTAAATTATTGTCAGTATTAAATACAGAGACACTATGAGAAATGTAACCTTTGACTTGTAATGCGTAACGGCTTCCGTCGTTTGGTGGTTCCATGAGATCTGTAAAAAAAGGAACAGTGAGAATCTTTTATTTTGTGCAGATAATGTCTATATATATTTCGAAATAACTTGCCCTCGTATTAAAGCACAAGATCGTCAGGGTCGTGAACGTCGATGCTCTCCTCTGGGTGGTTCGCACATCCGTGACCAGCGCTGTATCCACACGTTGTTGTGCAGCGTAGGCCACTGAGTAGGCAAGCGCATTTGCGCTCACATCCGGATCTGCAGTTGTGGTGTCCAATCGGCTAGTTATGGGGCATCCAAATAAGGAAAGAAAGAAAGCCTCTCCTGCTGCAGCGATTTCTTTGTGTGATGCATCTGGCTTGTTGAAAACATGGACCTTACTGCGCAATTCAGCGTTTTCTTTAAGCTGCTTGACGGACCTGAGTTTTTCCTTTCTAAAGGGGGCGGATGTGGTGTCACAACCAGTAGCAGAATGGGAAGGAAGCTTCCAAGGCCAGACTTGAGATTTCCGCTTTTGAAAATCTTGCCATTTCCATTGTTCCTTCCGGCATAAACATGGAAATATCTTCGTGAACATCAGGAACAGAAACCATCAAGATGAGCAGATCAGTATCTTCTCCCACAATCACAGAACTGATTTCGGTTTTCCTTGAAGTTTTGGCTGCCGTTGAAACAATCAGGGTATCAGCGTCGTCTTCAGCTTGAATAACCTCAATGCCTGCTGTTGAAAGGTGTTTTGATTGGAGAGCAATGAAACGCGTCTTGTTGTTCTCGTTTGATAAAAATACTCCTTGTGGTACAGTAGTTGGCGTGAAATCTTCCATAACTGCGTCTGGTGCCTCTTTGCCAGTTCTCCTCGCATGTTCTGCATCTTTGGTTGTCGGGGCACCATAGGCATCAAACACAACGGTTGTCTTTTTGCAAAAATGGATTTCATTATAATTGACGTTTTGCTGGCAAATTTGGAAGTAGGTTGCAGGACAGGTCCAAACAACTCGATGCAGAAGGAAACCTCCGTCGACCGTGAACACAGGGTTTGATGGCAAAGCTTCTTCGCAGCTTGAAAACTCTTTGTGCCTTTCCGCAGAAGTGTGCCATCAAATAGAGCTGGTGGTCTTGCAGCCAACTCGTAAGTCTAGTACGTTGAAAGCTCTTCTCTACTTCGTATTTTGCAAAGGAGACGATGAAACAGTAGGTTCGGGTCTATTTCCACTGTGTTGTCCTTAATTTTTATGATTTTGGCCATACTTCCAAGGGAACGAAATTTGTCCTTCCTCTTCAAGTGGACGTCGCTGAGGCATTGAGCTACGATCGACTTCATGGCTTGCAAATCAAGGGCGTGGGATTCGTCGCAGTTCACGGTGTCGTCGGCAACCACACGTGTACGCAGAGACAAAAGAAGAGGAAGTTCCACGAAAGGGTTGTGAGAACGCAGCCACTGTGTCATCTTGTCAGCATCCCCTTTGTGTCTGCCTTGTCGTGTCTCTCGAAGTTCGACGTGTTGATCGCAAAATTCAGAGAAAACACCACTGAAGCGTTCCATTGCATCGACAATACCAGATGCAGTCATGGTGGTCACCTATCGAGCTATCACCTCTTCAGACAATCCGCGGCCGTGTGGCAGTCCTCCTGCAGACTTCATAGTACGCATCAGCACCTGTTCGATTGCCATATCCGTCCAAACTCCACACCAGAATTTGTCGGATCTTCGGACGGTGAAGAAGCCTTTCGTTACAAATTGTTCGATTTCGGACGCAGTCATGGTTTCATTTATCCTCAACATTTGCTGGAGGTAAATGTGAGCGTATTTGGCGTAATTAAAATGCCCTGCAGCATGTAAATATGGAATCGTGCTCTGCACACAATACAGGTGAAGATTCCATTCCCCTGAACGTTCGGCTCTCACGAAAAGACGCATGATGGTTACCATTTTGAAATACTCAGTCCACAAGTTTGCTGTGCGTCCTGATTTGGCGACTTCGTCGAACTTGGTGTAAAATCGACTGGAGGCGTCAGCGAGACATGCAGTGTTGCGGATGCTTGCAAAGGTTTCTTCCCCTAAAAGTACCTTTCGGTGAACTGCTTTAAGTTCTTCGGTCAAAACCGAATCTCCTTTTATGTCGTCGATGAGGACACTGGCGAGAGCAACTTGAGTCTGGAAGTGGGCACGGATTGCTCGAGCATACGCGTGTCCAGACATCAAGTGAATTACCGAATTCTTTGCATAAATTTCCACCCACAAGTCCTCTAAGCCACTTCCAGACATTAAAGATCCTACAGCCCCAATAAAGGACATCAAGAGGTGGAAACCTCCAAGCCGCAAAGTATTATTTGATAAGGGGCTATTTTATTCGGCCGAGAGCACGATATCCAAAGCTTTTGCATAGAGCGGTTGGTCAAACGTTACCACACAGGAATGGTTTCTCGCTTCGCTCTGCCCTGCTGCATAAAGGAGGCAAGTGTGAATCGTCGATGGATTTGAAGGCGATAAGTTTGTATATTCATTTTATCTTTAGAATTACTCTTGATCCACCAATTCAGGTAACTTTACTAAGTTAGTGCGTAAAAACAGGTCAACATCGAACTTTGAACACACTATTTATATTATTAAATGTATTAAAATAATTTAAAAAGCTGTAAGAATGCGTCTAGCATATCTTGTTAATGTTTCCGAGACTTCGACAGTAAAATATGGCCAATTTGACACCAGTCTGACCTCGCTAGGACCACTAGTTCGAAATATATGGCCAAGAACCGAAAAATCCAAGGTGGCGGTGTTTTTTTTAAAGATGGCGGCTTTCCCCCTGCTCGATTTTTTTGGGACTTTTGGGATTTCGTTTAAGACATTGTTCTTAACGTTTCCACCAATCTTCAGCTTGTTATTAATTTTGCCCGAGTCAGAGATCGATTTTGTCTAATTGCACTGCACTATAAGAGCGAATGTACTGGAGAGTAAAAAGAGCAAACTGGTTGTCACACTGTTTCGTGCATCACGCTACCACCGCCAGGTTTGCTATGTTGCCATATGTCGCTTAGTAAGAATAGTAAATTATAAATATATTAGTTTTTAATTCTTAAATTCATTAACAAATATTATGTGTGAAGAAATCTCGGGAGGGGGAATGCCCCTAGACTGCCGTAGATCTTTGTTTATGTACTCTTGAGCAAGACGCGTGTCATTGAGCTTGTAAACCATTTCTGAGTAGGTGGCTAGTAGACGGCAAAGATTCCATGTTCCATCTAATTGGACCCATCGTAGATCGGAAGTAGTCTCATCGCCAAAAAACGTATCTCTGCAGAACAGCTTGAAGCAGGTACGCCAAGGAGATTCATGGCCATTACAGTAACAATGAACAAACTTCACAAATTCAAGCGAAGTAATCAACAAAGTTTAGACAGAAACTGACGAAATGCTGGAGCTCCACCGATTTGGATAAATACGCCACAAGCGTACTATCGCATGCGTAGGCTGTGCTTGAAAAGCGAGGTACGCGAGGGAGAGTCACGTTATTTTACCCTGTTTATTTCAAACACACGACGCCCACGCTGTTGTTTCCGGGCAAGAGTAATGATTTTGTGTGTCCCAGTACCTTACCTTAGTTTTGAACCAGGGCTCAGAAATAATAGTTCGAAAAGGTACCTTTTCGGATCGTCGTGGTAAGTGGACCCAGGTCAAAGGGCCTCGGCTCTCGGCTCAGTTGGCGCCTCGGAGGGAAACGGCAAAGGGGGCGAAAATAGACTGTTTTTTTTATCTCGGCAGAATAAAGAAATTACGTCTAAGGAGGCAAGATGGCTTTTCCCATGTAAAGCCTAACGTAATATTAAATCGTTTATAAAATACTTTCTGGTTATTTTAATTTTATTACTTTTAAGGGTAGGCTACTTAAAATTTTTGCCATTCCCCTAAAACTAGGGGGGAGGGGGCAATGCTCCTCCATGCGTTTTACGCCCCTGCCTTGCAGAAAAGTCGTTCGCAAGTTTTGCGAGTGTTGAGAATTTTGCCGCATTGTGTCCTATATCGCAGTTACGGATCTTGACGGTACCGTGAAGATTGGAGTCCTTCGCACGGATTACTCATACATGCTCGGAACCCCTAGGCTCTCGGGTCCAAGCGTCACTAATTAGTGTTGAATAGCGTCGTAAATGGAATTTTGCATTTAGCCTAAGGGTGCAAGTTCACATCTGTATGTAAAATAGTCTTGACATTTCATTTCACCTGTTTATTTCGCTGCGGCTACTGAAATTGTGGCAAAGTTGTATTGTGGGCCTAGTACAATTATGCCTACACAAGTTACCAAATACCATACTTATAGTATAAAACATGCACTGTCTATAGGCTACTTGCAACGTTGAATGATATGATTGGAAATTTTGAATTTGCTTGTACCACCAAGGGAATTATTAATTCTGAATGAGACTGCACTCCTATCTTGTAGTGGTTAGTGTTATGTCACACTCACAAGGGGAGGATACAATCCATGGGTCACCGATTCGAACCATCTTCAGTACACGTGTAGGGCATGACTAGGCGTATACCAGGTGCAAGTAGTAAGGTGTGCTTCTCAGCCGATTCCGAGAAATTAATTATTAATTATTCGTAATTGCTATAGCGGGTTCATGTGCGCTGTATGGTAACATGACGCTAAGAAGCTCATGGTGCAGCGGTAAGAGCCCTTCTTCGATAGCGTGGGATCACTGGATCGAATCCCAACGCTGAGCATTTTTTTTTAAACATAGGCAATTCGTACAACAGTTAGTGTAGTGATTAATGTTAATTTTGCTGTCAATTGTAACAACGTGTTATGTGAGCGGGAAAGGGGAGTGGGAATAAATCTTATAGGAGATTACATCCTCGTCGCGGAATTTGAATGTGGTCCACTTCCATCGGCTTTCGTAGGCACCGGCACATCACTATAACGTGTAATATCCGACATCGCACAATTATTCCCACTCTTATGATGTTGCTACCTCAAGAGCCAAGGAACGAATGCGGCATTCAACGTTTCCTGGGTGAACCGTTTATCCTCCTGCCCACCGTTATCGTTAGTTTGTGTGCAGATGACCTCACCAGTTCCGAACACTTTCCAACTGTAGCAACAGAGTATCGAGAAGGCAGTGCGAGAACAGAGTAACAAAAATGCAGTGCGAGAGTACAAATATCAAATACGCAGTGAATAAAAAAAGTCTTGGAACTGTTATGTATTATGAGTGTGTAAAAAAATAGAAATATTTGAGTGTAGATAAATGTCATGAATAGTAAAAACGGTAACACAACCAATACCCATAGCATGAAACACTATTTGCGGGGTACGGAGTGGTCTGATGGTTCACTGACGTGCAATGAACGGAACAGACAGGGCCTTCAGTGTAAAAACGTATACATATAATAGAGTACACCTGACCATTTATAATACCATTGTATTTGCAATGCCCCGACTGTACATTATGTAATGTCACACACGTTCATCCCCATACGATGATTTCAGAATCCCTTTTCCCACTCACAGAACACGTTATTACAATTGACTGCAAAATGAACATTATTCACGACACCTACAGTTGTACTATGTTAAAAAAAAAAAAAGGACAGCCTCATCGGTGAGATTCGAACCAGTGAACCCGCGCTTACGAAGCAGGGCTCTTACCGCTGAACCATGCGCTCCTTGGCTTCAAGTTAACGTACAGAGCACATGAACGCGCTACAGCAATTACGAATAATTAATAATTAATTTCTCGGAATCGGCTGAGAAGCGCACCTTACTACTTGCACCTGGTATACACCTAGTCATGCCCTACACGTGTACTAAAGATGGTTCGTATCGGTGACCTATACATCGTATCCTCCCCTTGTCAGAGCATCTTGATGGCCGCCATACTGAACCGCCCGTGAGTGATTAGTGCCAGGGCATTGAGTTGCGTACCCAACTTAATCAAATCGATGAAATCCGTAGGCCTATTGGTGGAACAAAGTGGTTAGGTTGTTGATAACGTATGTATTTATGTAGCTAAACATTTGTTTATTTTGGGTTTCTCCTATTTCTTGTTTCATACCATTCTTAATCTACAAATGTGCACCGAAGTTCATTTCGATTTATTCTACAGTTGGTGTCCCCTTTGCTTCCTCCTGGTCTCGTTATTACACGTAGCCTTTTAACACCTGGTTTTATAATAAATCCATTCTATATTGTTCTATTTACATGTTACACACCGTTACACAAGCGAATATCCTGATATCTCTCCATCTATGAAAATGAAAATCCACAGCCTGCTTCCAGTCTCTGACCGGGTCAGGAATGGAATGAATGAAGCCCCTATCTAGCGGCGAGGATAGGAACTGTGCCGGCTGCCGAGGCCTGACGCACTCCTCTGGGGCAATGATTAAATGAATGACAGATGAAATGAAATGATAGCGGAGAGTGTTGCTGGAATGAAATTTTTGACAGGGAAAACCGGAGTACCCGGAGAAAAACCTGTCTGCCTCCGTTTTGTCCAGCACAGATCTCACATGGAGTGACCGGGATTTGAACCACGGACCCAGCGGTGAGAGGCCGGCGTGCTGCCGCCTAAGCCACGGAGGCTATCTCTCCATCTATATATATAAAAAAGGCGTAAAACCATTCGAGTTTGATGTTGAAGTGGGCGTCTTGTTCAAAGCTTGGGTATTTCGGCATTGTAGATTTTGAATGTATAGCACTGCTCAACTGCTTTCTTACAACGATGCATGCTGCAGGGGAAATCTTACTTCGAGCCTAATTTAGCCGTGTGGATAGTCCTGTGATAATTTGTATAACCTGTCTGTTCTCAATATTATTTCTAAGTAGCGAGATGTTGTCTTATGGAGGAAATAACTCGGTTCTTAGACGTTAGCTGATGACATGTGAATGAAATCTTTGACACATTGATATTTATTCAAACAATAAACAGTTACATTGCAAGAACATTCATCATCAGTGAGAAGGTGTTGTTAACTAGGTACCGGAAGGTAGGAAATTCATTTTTTATCGCAAAAGCTTATAACATTAATAGGCTACTAATAATGGGTCTATTGTTATGAAATCATTTTTTGTTGTGTGTGGATGTTAACATGGAAATTCTATGCATGTACCTATATATTTATAATTCAACTCCATATGTCCACCTGTGTTTGTAACTGTTTACGGATATTTCCGACTGACCAGAGCAGCACTCCCGTGATACGTTAGTGTAGACATGCCAAATGTGAGTTTACATCTAAAGTTTGTGCCTTGATGCGATGTATCTGAGAAATGTTTTAATATTACCCTGCTTTTATTAAGTCACCTCAATTTGCGAAAGGTGTTTGTGGGCGGTGTCTGATAAAGATTGTTTTTATCTCAAATAGTGGTTGTCAAGAGCAGCTTATAGACAGTCCACAATTCAGATAAGTCATAACTAGTAGACAATCACATTATTTGTACGTAGCAGTTCTAGCTCTACACCAGCAGATACTCATAGGTATTTTCTGCATATTAATTTACAATTCCAGTTTAAGGCTTCTTGCCTAAGTGTATCAAATCGATAGAATCTACACCACCACAGATTATATGGTGGAAGATTTGTTGATTGGAATATCATTTCTCCGTATTGCAAATATGTAGACATTAAAATATTTTTTTGTTTCATGTTTTTAGTACCGTACCGGTATTAATCATTAAGAGTTTCCATACATGGTAAGTTTTAGCCCCGCTCTTTTTATTCAGGGGGCATGGTCCGATTTTCGATGTCATTATGGGTTTAGCAGTGTTCTGTAGAACTATTTGTCATTTATAATTTTATCTGACGATGCTCGCTTGACAAGCAGAACATGTTATCCTATTGTCTATCCTCTTCTCGAGTCCATTCATCCAAGCACTCGCAAATAGAATCCCAAGACTTGATCAATGACCATCAGTAAATGCCAGGCTAAACATCATCCTGGTAATCACAAACAATATGCCAAAGATTCACTGACAGTTACGGCTAGACTAATCATCAACTAAGGACTCGCATTTTTAAATACTAAGGTTTTACTGTCAGCCATTGGAGAGGTCTAGGCTAATCTTCGCCCAAGAACTCAGAATGCCAATGATTTACTTCCAGCTTTTGACAAAGGCTAATCATAATCCTCGTACCTACCAATAGGATATTTAAGATTCACCAACAATCATTGGTAAAGGCTATGCTAAAATTCTATAACGCAGACGCTAAGAGAATACAAAGCATTCACCAACTGCTGTTTGTAAAGGATGGCTAATCACCATTTGAGTACTCACTAACAAAATGTCAAGGTTTGACCAGCAGCCATTGGTAAAGGCTTGGCTAATTATGAACCAAGCACTCAAGAATTGAAACCTACCTGCTAAAATGTGCCGACCGCCATGTTGTTGTTAGAGTCTTAAGTACTTTGACTGGTTTAATGAAGCAGTCCATGCCACCCTGTCCTGAGCTAATTGTTTGATCTCTAGGCTACATAGCTACCACACCGTACATCCGAGGTAATCTGCATAACGTATTCTAACCTTTGTCTACCCATACTGTTCTTGTCCTCAACCCGTCCTTCCATATTTAAGTTTCTATTCCTGGATGGCTTAGTGTGTGTTCAACAACCTAGAAATTTCGAAGAAAATTCAAATGTGCATTTTGATAAACGTTTTCTAATCTACAATACAAGTCTTTTGTATATTTTAAGAACATTAATTCTGTTCTAACTGGAAACAATAATACGAGAAACACTGTCAAACATAGAACAGTACAAAATTTGAATTATGAATTTCAGGCCTTGTATCTGCATTTTTTCTTAGCATTAACCTGAATTCACATGAGAGATGACCTTTGATATTAGAAAACTTCAGTACAAGTATGATATCATGGCTTGAAGTTCTTATAAGCAAATCCATAGAATGCTAGATTAGCAATTAAAATATGGCGAAGTCGATAAATGTAGCGATAATGATGTGTTCATGTTTGCTGAATAATTGTCTGTTTAGGTTTTAAAAGAGATTATTACCGGTCCAGTATGTGATTTGCAATATTGCATACTTGTACTGGGTTTATCAATTGATGAATGTTAGTTTTGTTTCTCATTGGCCTCACTCACAGCTTTGAACCTCAAAGTAAATGGCTGTCAAACATCTCAATGTTTTGGATATGCATTTACCGATTGCTAGTTCCCTATCTAGTGAGGTGTTATCAGTTGCCTGTTTTAAATACTACTGCCAGTGATGGACGAAGCAAAGAGGATATAAAAAGTAGTTTGGCTCAGTCTAGGAAAGCATTTCTACAGAAAAGGAATCTGTTGACATCGAATATAGATTTATGTATTAGGAAGTAATTATTGAAAGCCTTTACCTGAAGCGTGGCACTCTATGGAAGTGAAACTTGGACTACTGGTGCAGCAGAAAAGAGGAGAATTAAAGCGTTTGAAATGTGGTGCTACGGGAGAATGATGAAGATCAGATGGGCAGATAGAGTTACAAACGAAGGGGTATTAAGACGAGTGGGACACGAGAGATGTTTCTGGCGACTGCTAATGAAGAGAAGAGGTAGGTTGGTAGGACACATACTAAGACACCCAGGAATAGCAAGCTTAGTTATGGAAGGAAGGGTCGAGGACAAGAACTGTAGGGGCAGAGCAAGGTTAGAATATGTTAAACAGATTTCCTCGGATGTAGGGTGTGGTAGCTATGTAGAGATGAAACGATTATCTCAGGACAGGGAACCATGGAGTGCTGCATCAAACCAGACAAAAGACTGAAGACTCAAACAATAACCAGTACCTAATGTAATGTTAATATGTGTATCAGTGATCAAAAACATGCAATATTTTTTTTTGCTCTTCTTGTAGTAACGGCTTGCTCATAAGCGCCTGTGGTTCAGTTAGTTATTTATTGTGCTTTTTAAGGGCGGATTAGCAAGGTAATCTTTCCCTGATGCCTGGGGTTCAACGTGCATGTATTATGATGATTATGTTGAAGTGAAATATGTTGCTCTTGGTTTCCTAGAACTGTGCTACTGCAATATACCTTGCCTGTAGAGTTCCTTGGCAATCAGCCATATCCATAAGCCCCATGTACAGAAGCCTCCACTGTTCCCACACTATAACATACAAACACTTTTCACTGCAACATATCTCACATACAACAAAAAGTTCCGTGACGAACTAAGAGCCTACTTTTCTTAAAATGTAAGATTCATGCCAATGATTAATCTATATGGATCTATCTAGAATAATGACGATATTAAATTGGTAATATAGAAATTTCTAATTAGTTCGAAATACTGTATACCTGGCATAATGTAGCCTAATAGAGCACTACAGTTGACAGCCCTGGTGACTCAATATATTCTTAGTTCCATCTCTTAAGGTCCAGAAAACAAAATTTGGTTGAAGTTCTATGGATAGCATGGACGTTACATGCAGTTAAACATGGGATCTATCAGCGCGCGTAAAATCATGTCGGTAACAATGTCATGCATGTTTGGTCAGAAATAATATGAAATAAAATGATCTATTGTTGTGCCAATTTTGAATGAAATCCATTAGTTAGTATGGAAGTTACATGCATTTTAAAATTGGACCTATCGGCTGGCTTAGAATCATGTGGGCATCACTGACGTATATTAGTTACTCCAAATTAATCTAGAATGCCAGGTACTATACGTGTGCACAGTTTAGAGCTATTGGCTTGCATTCTTTCTGATATATTGATATTAGGGTAACAAAAATAGAGACAGCATTTATTAACAGTTGGCAGCTCTGGTTGCTCTTAAGAATACGCATAGTCATATCTGTTATGGTACACATAGCACACACGAAATTTGGTTGAAATCCAAATGATAGTATAGAAGTTACATGTATTTAAAGTTGGAACTCCCAGCAGGCTTAGAATCATGTTGGTAGCACTGACGTATATAAGTTACTCCAAATTAATATTAATGTCAGGTGCTATACGTGTGCATAGTTTAAAACTGTCGGCTTGCATACTTTGTGATATATTGGTATTTGGATAAAATAAATTGAGAGCATTTATTAAACGTTGACAGCCCTGGTGGCTCTTAAGAATACGCTCAGTCATATCTGCTTATGTACACATAGCACATACGAAATTTGGTTGAATTCGAATTGATAGTGTAGAAGTTATATTCATTTAAAAATTGGACTTATCAGCAGGCTTATAATTATTTTGGCAACACTGCCATATATTGCCCCCCTGGAAATTAAACTGAAATATTATTATCTACACTTGTGCCAATTTTGAAATAGCTCCCATTCATACTTTCCATGATATCCAACATGGAGCTCAAATTTCAATTGCGATTTTTCAGCAGTTGGTAGCACTGACATCATTTTTAAATACGGCATTGAGATATTCAGGTATATATCTTTACTCCTTCCAAAACTTGTTTCGATTTCTGCACCCGTTTTGGAGTTGATAGGGCGGACACAGACAGACCGACAGACAGACATTTGCCCGGAGCGATCTCATAAGTCTACTTTTTCCTCATTTTTGCAAAATGTGAAACGTAGGCTAAAAATTTCTAGTGGAATGGTTGCAGGCTCAAAATTGGGTTAGAATTTTTTATCAGCTTGAGCTCCTAATATTCGTGCCCTTTGAAACCATAATTACCATAGAAGACAAAATACTTTTTTCAGTGTGTATTAAAGGTAGATCAATCACACACTTAACCTTGTGATATAATTGTTTTAATGAATCGGCCTCTCTTCTACAGT